>OY728124.1:91465699-101465699 GCA_963277665.1 Viscum album
ATCACTTTTGAGGAACACTTAGTACATAACAAAAACACACACACAAGGACCGTAATAGTTTAGTGTCTTTGGAAACTCGGAATATAATCTTTTAATCGTGGTGAAAGATCTTCAACATCTCCCATAAAGATATTATTTTTTTTAAACCTAAATCCTTTATTTATGTCCTGGGGAAAAGAAAACATAAAAGGGTGAGCTCAAATGCTCAGTAAGGGTAAACAAAAGAAATATCAGTCACGTCATATTCATAAGAACATATCTTTTAGAAATCTTAACCTGCAAAAGAGATCATAATTTCATAACATGGGATAAATCATAGTAGTGAAATGTAATCCCAATAATCATAACTTAAAACATGAAACTTTTTGGCATACACACATAATCATAGAGAATCATTTCTTATTAGTCAAGACTCATTGCCAAGACTATCTTAGTGGACAAAGTCCCTTTCTGAACCGAGTTCACCCCTCGTTTCAGTCCTGTTTCACTGAACCGGTATAACCTACCGTTCCAGCAATGTCTATCTCATGAGATATAAAATCATTACCCAATGAACTGGAGGGAGATATAGGTCCCACGCATCTCATAATGATACCATTCTTATGTGTTCCACAAAATCATAAATCATGCATCATTGCATAACCCATGTAGTAAAAATGGGATTCATAAACATCATGACATCATAAAACAATTCATATAAGATAAAGGAATTCATAAAAATATTTCCATCACAATATAATCAAATCAATGTAATAATAGGGATATAAACAGAACCCTATATTATCTTAGATGGAAAATAATTTTGATAAAACACTTGAACTCTGTTCTTGAGGAAAATATCCTTTCTACTTCAAAAACACTTTTCCTTTCTTAACATGTCATACAATTTTAAAAGAAGTTGATTAAAAATAAACTTGAAAACTTTTAAATGAAGCTTCTTGGAAATAATTTTTTAAAAATTAATTCATGCCGTATAAGTTAAAAAAAACATTCTTCTCGTACTTTTGTCAGAAAAGTCAAAAAGTACCTCGTATGAAAAAAGACAAAAGATTCCTTTCATATCTTTTACTAAAAACTCACCGAAGGGTAAAATTGGATTTAAACAATTTTAGATGGATGGAAATAATATTACATATTGAGGAAACATGTATGTGTATGATAAAATACACCCCAGTAAATGCCAAAGTATAAACAATCTCGGATAAAAATGAGATTGTGATATTTCCCTTACCTTAGGTCCGAATTGCTTCGTAAGTGTCCGAACCTCATGTATAATGATTTAAATAATGTCATTGACTTATTAAAGAATCATATTAATTGTTAAGATATTATATATGGTTCACTTATGACTTTATATTACCCGTTATTTTGTAAATTCCATGTTAAAGAGCGTTTTGGGTAAAATTGTTTCATTTGTCGTCCGTGTTTTGACTTGTAATTATTCATATGATTACTTAGATCATGATTACATAATTCCAGAATATAAAACATGATTTATATATAATATATATTCATAATATACATATATATAATAAATCAGTAAATGGAAAGAAATGCACCGTTCATGGAGATGGTAGGCCGTACGTACGCATGAACGCTGTTTTCGTTTCCTTATTGAGTTGAATGGAATTAAGTAGATAACATAAATATATATACACATAAATCCAGTATCATTATTATGTCATATATTTAATGATTAATTATTATATATACTTTATAATCATTCATGAATGGTTAAAGTGGAGAATGAATCTCATCGCGTCGTGGAGACGGTAGTCCGTACGTACACACGAGCGATGATATCGTTCTCATGATCGTGGGACTGTATTGGTGTGTATGTATACTATTTCAGAATCAATATCACTTTAAAGTAATCATATATAGTTATTATTTACACCATTATACCCATCCAAGTAATGTGGTGGTGGAAAATAGATTTCACCACGGCGTGGAGACGGTATTCCGTACGTACGCACGCACGGTGATTTCGTTTTCCGTAGGATGGATAGATTGTGAAATAGGGTTGTTTCATACTTATAATAACATATAAGTATATGAGTGATACTGATGTTATTACTTCATAATAAAACAACTAAATAAGAAGAAGCGGAAGAAGAAATAAAGATGAAAGAATCGGTAACAGAAATTACCTCTTCTTTGAAGCGCCTCTTTGAGACCTTCTCTTAGAGAACTAAAATTGGTCTTTGAGGAAGACCAGAAACTCTAGGATGTTACTAGGGAAGTGAAGAAGAGAATTTGTTAGGGGTTGGCCGAGCTTGAAGGCTCAAAGTGTTGTGAGGAAGAGAGGGAGGGGGTGCCCTTTTATAAGGGAGGAGAAGGGTACCTTTGGAATAACTAAAAATATTATTTTATTATAAAGCCAAATTCGTTTTTAAATAGCTCCAAATTGATTAATTTCTAAGAAAAGGTGGGGATGGGTCGAAATCCTCTCATCCAATATAATTTAGACAAGTTTATATTCCTATTATAACCTTTTCATTTATATTTAACTTAAAGTTAAATAATTTTACATTTACCGTGTCTTCTTGTTTTCTTACACTATAAGGCTAATAATCTTACTATATCAAGACAAACGAACCCCAAGTTGTTTATTATTAATATATATAACCTTATCTATGTCATTTGACAGAACCATAGATTTTTAGGAATAAAATAACAATTAATAATCTAATATTTGTTTTAAAAACTATTTTATGTCAATTTTGACAATATTTAGTAATTGATTTTTGTGAAACTTATAACAGATTTATTAGTTAGAAAAAAGTTAATTAAATCAATAATAACATGTCATATTAAAATATCAAATTAGTTAAATACATAAAAAGTCTTAAATTACATTTATATGGGTATTTATAACATCAATTATGTCAATATTTCATTAATAAGACAATTTCTACATCATCTTTGTGTCATAATAAATGATAATTATTTAATCCCTAAAAATTCTAAATAAATTCCTATGATGTAGATAATTGTATTATATTTCAGGAGACTATTCATGTTCGAAGTTTCATGAAGTTTATCACTAAATTAAAATTATTATACTTATAAGATTTAAGAAAGTGACATGTTGTCACATTCTTTGGTTTTAATAATAATTAACATATTTTCATAGACAAAAGTCCATTAAATGAATATAATACGACCCTTAGGTGATATGGGTCGACTTGTAGTCATCCAATAAGATTTTTCCAAGTGTTAGGGTAATTTTATAATATTATATTTACCCTTAATTACCCGATTTACCTTTAACTATGGTAAATAAAATTTACCGTAGTTACTATTCATAATTCCCAAAAATAAAAAGTAGCCTATTAACATACTTTGGACACACTGATTCCAAATATGGAATACATTTTTTCAAATTCAATACACAAAAGTTACAGAAATTAAATTAAAATTAATCCCGCTGTCGAAAGAAAACGGGTTTTTCTTTAAAACACTGCAAAAGATTGAATTGATTTATCCTACGAATTCAAGGTAGAATCAATGATAATGACATACATTATATTAAATGGTAAAAATATTTTATATTTATACTTTAAAACCATTAAATCTTATAATTTAACCATATAAATTATTGTGATGAAAAAAGTTGTTTTTAATTAAAATATAACGTGTTTTTACTATTCATTAAAATATGAAAGTTACCGGAATAATATGAAAAATTTATCCAAATTAAATTTTTATTTTATGATTCCAAAGAAGAATTTTATTTTGTCAAATTGAACTTATAGACATGTCAAAAACTAGATTTAAAGTGGGTGCGCCATCAAAAGGCGGCAAAACTGCATTTTTTGAAAAATACTTATTTTACCCGAAAAATTTATTTTGTTCTTATACCATGTTTTAGAAAATGTGTAAGATGGATAATAATGTTATAAGATTGAAAATTTAGTTAATACTATTCATAACGGCTAGTTCATAATAATATTATAATAATATATCGTTGTTTAGTAAAACCCGGTATTGCGTACAACACACGCTATCGAGGAAGGTCGAGATTGCGTGTAATGCAAGCCAAGTCAGGGTTACGTGCTGTGCAAGAATCCTTCATTGTTTCGTATAACATAATCCAACCATATTTAATTTATACATTGAATATATATATACATATATATACTCAATGTTGCGTAGAATAACTATTATCAAAATTATGTGTAACACAATCCAAGAATAGTGTTGCGTATACTACAAGATAATACGGTGTTGCATATAGCGCAAGGTAATCTTGGTGTAGCATACAACTCAAGACATTAATGAAATTAAAAAAATATTTTTCATAAAATCTCGGGGTGTTACATTCTACCCCCCTTAAAATGAATTTCGCTCTCGAAATTCGTCAGGTTTATAAATGGTTTACTACTCGAAAGTTTGTTTAATAGGAACCCACATCGTAAAAAGGAATACCAAAACATGGATTTAAAAACTAAAGTATGAAATGTAATGGTTACCCAAATTAACTCATCACTGGGTTTCCACGTAGGAGAACATAGGTGAAAATATGGATATGGAAGAAAAATCTAACCATCATGTTCTGATGGAGAGTGGTAGAGAACATGGCTATGAAAAAGACAACAATCACAAAGCTATTGATTTGTGATGATCTAAGGTACCATCTGATTCATCGGATATAAGGGAACTAGGACAAATTTTTTGGTTTTCAAAATCATTTCCCTAAAGTTTATGAATTAAAAGAAATACTTGCATGATTTTGGTACAATCTCACTGTTATTCGTGAATTGAACAATTTCCACTTCATCCCTTAAAGAAATAAAGTTGAATTTGTTATTCGTGATTTGTTATAAGATCATGTGATAGAATGATGGGTCATTCCATCTCTTTCAAACAAAAGGTTAGAAAAAGTTATAAGTCCATCTTATGGTTAGATTAATCGTATATGGTTCCAAAAATGAACTTATACTTCATATATCATACCGCTTAATAAAATAAAACTAGTTTCTACTAACCAGGGACTTCATGTAGGCAAGTGGTAGGCGATAAAGGCCAGTCGCACTTCGGTTGTGGGTTCGATTCCCACAACCTTGTCCGACGCGATGGGCTGTCACCCGTCCTGCAGGTTTTCCTTTTTCTAAAACTACATTACTATAACATCCCATCAGGAATATCAAAAAAAAGTTCTATCATTAAAAAATACTAACTTTTGTACAACATAATTCATTCCAATCTTTAGGCTTATCTAATATACTTCGGTCCAAGCTCATAGTATAAAGAAAATGATTTCTTGAAATGTCATCAACCAAGCATGCGAATATCATCATTTATCCCCCATATATCTTGTTGGTCACATTCCAATCATGTGAATACCTTAATCAAGTATTCTCTTGAAAAATGAATACCCATTGAACCATAGTGAAAACATGAATGCAGTTAAAAGTTAACACTTTCCACATACCAAAATCCTCAAAATTCTATATACTCAAACCATGATATCACTTAGTCCTTATATCAATAATGAGCTCATGAATACTGTCAAACATTTAATTTTCTCGTTATCCCTTCATTATGCGCATATCATCTGCTTTCCAAAATATTTGAATCACTTTTAATGGTTACTGGTACCTTAAAATTATTGAAAACCACAATAGACTAATAAAAACATATTCCAATACACAATAAAAGTACCTCAACAACATTATTCTTGAATACCAATACATAAACACTTCAATCCATCCTCTTCAATGATTGTCCTGGAATATGTCCTTCCTTGATTTAGAAGTAACTTTTTAGGTCAGGGCATTTAGTTGGGTAATGCCCATGTTCTCCACAAATAATACATTGAACTCCATAATAGTCTGTCACACTATGAACCTTTTCTCCACAAAATAACATCAGTCCCTCCATTTGAGGTATTCCTCAAGGTTCTTCTTCCCTTCTTTAGAAATCTCAATCTTACTTTCTTTATGCTCCTCAACATGAGAACATGAATAATAGTCTATCTTCCTCTTATTTGATGAATTAGTCATACCAGTAAATTTCACCTTGTTAATCATATATCGCGATGACTGATTCGGCATAATCACAATATCTTTCTCTCTAGGCATTACACAATTTTGTTGCTCATAGTCACCAATTTGTCCATTGGATTCAATGTTAACTGAATTCCTTCTGGTTCCCTCCATTAACTAAAACACAAAAAGAATTCCGTGAGAGGAAAAATCATGCTAGAGAAAACAACATAGTAAAGGGGGAGTACCCTCAATATCTAACATCTTAGGTTAAATTATAAGATCCTTTGCGCAATTCTAGGACTATAACCTATACGTATACTTAACCTTAGAGACATCCCTAGACATACCTTAGAAATATCTCTAGGGATCTCACAAACGTTTTCACATACTAGTTTCCAAAGGTTGACTAAACCTTTCTTATGATACCCACTGTAGAGACCCGAAGCCTGACGTACATGGATATTACATCACTTTTGCGGAATAATTAGTACATAACAAAAACACACACACAAGGACCGTAATAGTTTAGTGTCTTTGGAAACTCGGAATATAATCTTCTAATCGTGGTGAAAGATCTTCAACATCTCCCATAAATATCTTCTTTTTTTAAAACCTAAATCATTTCTTTATGTCCTGGGGAAAAGAAAACATAAAAGGGTGAGCTCAAATGCTCAGTAAGGGTAAACAAAATAAATATCAATCACGTCATATTCATAAGAACATAACTTTTCGAAATCTTAACCTGTAAAAGAGATCATAATTTCATAACATGGGATAAATCATAGTAGTGAAATGTAATCCCAATAATCATAACTTAAAACATGAAACTTTTTGGCATACACACATAATCATAGAGAATCATTTCTTATTAGTCAAGACTCATTTCCAAGACTATCTTAGTAGACAAAGTCCCTTTCTGAACCGAGTTCACCCCACGTTTCAGTCCTGTTTCAATGAACCGGTATAACCTAACGTTCCACCATGTCTATCTCATGAGATATAAAATCTTTACCCAATGCATTGGAGGGAGATATAGGTCCCACCCATCTCATAATGATACCATTCTTATGTGTGCCACAAAATCATAAATCATACATCATTGCACAACCCATGTAGTAAAAATGGGATTCTTAAAAAACATGACATCATAAAACAATTCATATAAGATAAAGGAATTCATAAAAATATTTCCATCACAACATAATCAAATAAATGTAATAATAGGGATAGAAACATAACCCTATATTATCTTAGATGGAAAATAATTTTGATAAAACACTTGAACTCCATTCTTGAGGAAAATATCCTTTCTACATAAAAAACACTTTTCCTTTCTTAACATGTCATACAATTTTAAAAGAAGTTGATTAAAAATAAACTTTAAAACATGTAAAGTAATCTTCTTGGAAATAATGTTTTAAAAATCCATTAATGTCGTATAAGTTAAAAAAACATTCTTCTCGTACTTTTGTCAGAAAAGTCAAAAAGTACCTCGTATGAAAAATGGAAAAAGATTCCTTTCATATCTTTTACTAAAAACTCACTGAAGGGTAAAATTGGATTTAAAAAATTGTAGATGGATGGAAATAATATTACATATTGAGGAAACATGGATGTGGATGATAAAATACACCCCAGTAAATGATAAAGTATAAACAATCTCGGATAAAAATGAGATTGTGATATTTACCTTACCTTAGGTCCGATTTGCTTCGTAAGTGTCCGAACCTCCTGTATAATGATTTAAATAATGTCACTGACTTATTAAAGAATCATATTAATTGTTATGATATCATATATGGTTCACTTATGACTTTATATTACCCGTTCTTTTGTAAATTCCATGTCAAAGAGTGTTTTGGGTAAAATTGTTTCATTTGTTGTCCGTGTTTTGACTTGTAATTATTCATATGATTACTTAGATCATGATTACTTAATTAAAGAATATAAAACATGATTTATATATAATATATATTCAGAATATACATATATATAATAAATCAGTAAATGGAAAGAAATGCACCGTTCATGGAGACGGTAGGCCGTACGTACGCATGAACGATGTGTTCGTTTCCTTATTGAGTTGAATGGAATTAATTAGATGACATACATATATATACACATAAATATAGTATAATTATTATGTCATATATTTCATGATTACTTATTATATATACTTTATAATCATTCATTAATGGTTAAAGTAGAGAATGAATCTCATCGCGTCGTGGAGACGGTAGTCCGTACGTACGCACGAGCGATGATATCATTCTCATGATCGTGGAACTGTATTGGAGTGTATGTATACTATTTCAGAATCAATATCACTTTAAATTAATCATATATAGTTATTATTTAAACCATTATACCCATACAAGTAAGTTGGTGGTGGAAAATAGATTTCACCACGGCGTGGAGACGGTATTCCGTATGTACGCACGCGCGGTGATTTCGTTTTCCGTAGGATGGATAGATGGTGAAATTGGGTTGTTTCATACTTATAATAAAATATAAGTATATTAGTGATACTGATGTTATTACTTCATAATGAAACAACTAATTAAGAAGAATCGAAAGAAGAAATAAAGATGAAAGAATCGGTAACGGAAATTACCTCTTCTTTGAAGCGCCTCTTTGATACCTCCTCTTAGGGCACTACAATTGGTCTTTGAGGAAGACCATAAACTCTAGTATGTTTCTAGGGAATTAGAGAAGAGAATTTGGCAGGTTTTGGACGAGATTGAAGGCTCAAAGTGTTGTGAGGAAGAGAGGGAGGGGGTGCCCTTTTATAAGGGAGGAGAGGGGCACCTTTGGAATAACTAAATATATTATTTTATTATAAAGCCAAATTCGGTTTTAAATATCTCCAAATTGATTTATTTAGAAGATAAGGTGGGGATGGGTCGAAATAATCTCATCCAATAGAATTTAGACAAGTTTAGGTTCCTATTTTAACCTTATCATTTATATTTAACTTAAAGTTAGATAATTTTACTTTTACCGTGTCTTCTTGTTTTCTTACACTATAAGGTTAATAAACTTACTATATCAAGAAAAACGAACCCCTAGTTGTTTATTATTAATATATATAACCCTATCTAAGTCATTTAGAAGAACTTTAGATTTTTAGGAATAAAATAACAATTAATAATATAATATTTGTTTTAAAAACTATTTTATGTCAATTTTGACACTATTTAGTAATTGATTTTTGTGAAACTTATAAGATATTGATTAGTTAGAAAAAAGTTAATTAAATCAATAATAACATGTCATATTAACATATAAAATTAGTTAAATTCATAAAAAGTCTTAAATTACATTTATTTGGGTATTTATAACATCAATTATGTCAACATTTCATTAATAAGACAATTTATGCATCATCTTTGTGTCATAATAAATGATAATTATTTAATCCCTAAAAATTCTAAATAAATTTCTATGATGTAGATAATTTTTTTATATTTCTGGATACTATTAATTTTCGAAGTTTCATGAATTGTATCACTAAATTAAAATTATTATACTTATAAGATTTAAGAAAGTGACATGTTGTCGCATTCTTTGGTTTTAATAATAATTAACTTATTTTCATGGACAAAAGTCCATTAAATGAATCTAATCCGACCCTTAGGTGATATGGGTCTAATTTTAGTCATCCAATAGGATTTTACCAAGTTTTAGGGTAATTTTATAACATTATATTTACCCTTAATTACCCGATTTACCTTTAACTATGGTAAATAAAATTTATCGTAGTTACTATTCATAATTCCCAAAAATAAAAAGTACCCTATTAACATAATTTGGACCCACTGATTCCAAATATGGAATCCATTTTTTTAAATTCAATACAAAAAGTTTTCAGAAATTAAATTAAAATTAATCCCGCTGTCGAAAGAAAACGTGTTTTTCTTTAAAACATTGCAAAAGATTGAATTGATTTATCCTACGAATTCAAGGTAGAATCAATGATAATGACATACATTATATTAAATGGTAAAAATATTTTCTATTTATACTTTAAAACCATTCAATATTAAAATTTAACCATATAAATTATTGCGATGAAAAAAGTTGTTTTTAATTAAAATATAGCGTGTTTTTACTATTCATCAAAATATGAAAGTTACTAGAATAATATGAAAAATTTATCCAAAGTAAATTTTTATTTTATGATTCCAAAGAAGAATTTTATTTTGTCAAATTGAACTTAAAAATATGTCAAAAACTATATTTAAAGTGGGTGCGCCATCAAAAGGCGGCAAAACTGCATTTTTTGAAAAATACTTATTTTACCCGAAACATTTATTTTGTTCTTATACCATGTTTTAGAAAATGTGTAAGACGAATAATAATGTTATAAGATTCAAAATTTAGTTAATACTATTCATAACGGCTAGTTCATAATAATATTATAATAATATATCGTTGTTTAGTAAAACCCGGTATTGCGTACAACACACGCTATCGAGGAAGGTCGTGATTGCGTGTAATGCAAGCCAAGCTAGGGTTGCGTGCTGTGCAAGAATCCTTCGCTATTTCGTATAACATAATCCAACCATATTTCATTTATACATTGAATATATATATACATATATATACTCAATGTTGCGTAGAATAACTATTATCAAAATTATGTGTAACACAATCCAAGAATAGTGTTGCGTATACTGCAAGCTAATACAGTGTTGCGTATAGCGCAACGTAATCTTGGTGTAGCATACAACACAAGACATTAATGAAATTAAAAGAATATTTTTCATAAAATCTCGGGGTTTTACAATCACTACTATTGATGTTAATCCCAACAATGATGTGGTTATAGTTATGTTGGTTATTCATTCAAGAATAGAAATAATTCTATTTGATTCTGGTTCTACACATTCTTTTATATCTTTTTAGTTTATTAGAATTATTCAAACTCCATTTCAAAATTTGGTGGTAGAGTTATCTGTGAAAATAGAAAATGGGGTAATTATTGTATATAAAGTATTTAAATCCTCTCTGATTAATGTTTGTGGACTGACCCTCCCACAAAATCTTTTATTACTTAATTTGTTGGAGTTTGATGCTATATTGGTCATCGATTGGCTATCCTTATAAAAATACAACATTGATTGTCAGGAAATGGATATCACTGTTCACATATTGAGGCATCCTCAAATTCTCAACAAGTTTAAGGAAGAACATGAATCGTCTTTTGAATCGTCATCTCAATTGTGGATATTATTGACTTATGAGAAAGCATATCTAACTAAAATTATTGAGATATAGGAGAGAATAATTCTTGAAGACATGGCCATTATGAAGGTTTACACTGATGTATTTACTGAATAATTTCCCATTCTTCCTTCTAATCAAGACTTTGAGTTCTCAATTGAATTTATTCATGGATCACTACCATTATCAAAGAAACCTTATAGAATGTCCACTGCTGAACTGGAATAACTAAAGAAGAAGTTACAAGAGAATATGAAAAAGTGTTTTATATGCCTGAGTTCTTCACCATGGGATTCTCTAGTCATTTTATTCAAGAATAAGGATGGATCAATGAACTTATTTATTGATTATTGTGAGATGAAAAAAATAACGATAACGAAATAGTATCCTCTTCCATAGATAGATGACTTGTATGAACAGCTATGTGGGGCTATTTATTCATATAATGTGTAACTTCGGTTCAGACATAACCAATTGAATGCGAGAAAGGAAAATATTCCAAAGATTTCCTTTTGAATGAGGTATGGACACTATGAGTTCATAGTGATTCCCATGAGATTCACTAATGATCTATAAATTTTCATGGAATTAATGAATATAGTCTTTAGAGATTACCTCAAAAAAATTTCTTAGTCTTTATTGATGATATTCTCATATACTCCAAGAGAAAGGATTAACATGAAGATCATTTGAATATTATGTTGAAGACTTTGAGAAGGGATAAAATTTAAGAAAATTAAATTAAAAGTGAATTTAACAAAGAGGAAGTGTCATGCTTGGGGAATGTAATCACCAGAAAAAGGGATATATTTGGACCCTTTTAAGGTAAAGGAAATTGAAGAGTGTCCCAGACCAACATCTATTATAGAGATATGTAGTTTCCTTAGTCTAGATGGGTACTACCAATGATTTGGGAGGAAATTCTCACAATTTTCAAACATTTTAACCAAGATAAATAAAAAAGGAGTGAAGTTTGTCTAGACTAGTGAATGTGAAGATTGCTTCAAAGAGTTGAAAAAGAGGCTTATCACTACACCAGTTCTTACTGCTATAAAAAGTTTGGAACTCCTTTTGGTGTACAATTATGCTTAAATGAAGTTATTAGGATATGAACTAATGAAAAATGATAAAATTATTGACTAAACCTCAAGGAAATTGAAAATTAATCTGAAAACCTATCCCACACATGATCTGGAGTTGGCGGGTGCGATCTGTCCATTGAAAATTTGGAAGCATTTTCTCTATGGGGAGAAGTGTGAAATATATAGTGATCATAAGTGCCACAAATATATATTCACATATAATGAGATTAATATGATCTAGCGAAGACATTTATATCTCATCAAGGATTATGACTGCTCAATCCAATACCATCCCGGTTAGGAAAATAAGGTGACATATGCTCTAAGTAGATATGATCCTACGTCTTTACAAATAATGAGAATTGAGAAGGATCCAATCTTCTTATACATAAAATGGATGAACATGAGAATAATTAAGGAAGAAACAACATAAATCCAGTTTTAAATAATTGATAAACTATCCATTATAAATAAAATAGATGGTTCTCAAATATATGATGAGGAAATTAATAAAAAGGTAGAAGGTATTAGAAATTAAAAATCCTTAGAGTTCAAAATGAATGAAGAAGGATTCATGATATTTAGTTCATGACTATGTGTTCCATGCAATTTAGAGATAAAGAAAGAGATTCTAAATGACACACATAGCTCATCGTTCTATATTCATCCAAGGAGCAAAAAGATGTATTGGGATATTTGAGAGTAGAATTGGGGGGACAATATGAAGAAGGATATCCCTGAATATACATTAATGTTCCTGGAATGTTAGAATGTGATGGCTGAAAGGAAAGAGTCTAAAGGGTTGATGCATCCATTATCTATATCAATATGGAATTGGGAAAACATCACCATAGACTTTTTCACTGGAATTCTAATGAATTCTAGGGAAAAAATCTATATGGGTTTTTATGGATCATCTTATAAAGATAGTTCACTTTATCACGATTTGAGAGGATTTCTCACGTGATCAACTTGCAGTAATATACATCAAAAAAGTGGTAAGACTATATGGATTACCACTATCGATTGTATCTGATCAAGATATGAGATTCAACTCTATGTTCTGGAAAAGACTACAACATGTTCTAAACATAGAGATGAACATTATTATTGCTTATCATCCCCAAACTGATGGCCAATCTGAACAGAAAACTCATACAGTGTAATAAATGTTGAGAGAATTTTCTATGGACTTCAAAGGAGGATGGGACTAACACCTTCTTTATCCGAGTTCTCCAATAACAATAGTTTCCACTCAAGCATACAAATAGCTACATATGAATACCTTTATGGGAAATTATATTGAACACCAGTATGTTGGGATGAAGTCAATGAATGTAATCTACTTGGACATTAAATGGTTAAAGAAACGGTAGAAAAGGTGAAAAATATTTAGCATCACATCAAGGAAACCCAAAGATGATAAAAGAGTTACGAAAGAAATCATCAACAAGACCTAGAGTTTGAGTCTGGAGACATGGTATTCATTTGAATATCTCCATGGGAGAGGACCATAAGATTTGGGAAGAAAGGAAAGCTGGGTCCTAGGTTCATTGACACCTTCAAGATCCTTTATCATATTAGAGCCATGGCATATAGACTAGCGCTTCCACCTAAAAAGTCTCAATTACACGATGTATTACATGTAACATTATTGAGTAATTACATAATATATCTTTCACATCTACTGAATTCAAAGGTGGTTTAGTAATAAAACGATTTCTCTTACGAGGAGCAGCCCAGGAATATCTTGGATCTTAGAGATAAAGTTTTACCTAACAAGAATACTCACCCAGTCAAAGTACGATGGAAGAACCGTCAGAATGACGAGGCAATATATGAACCAGAAGAATTAATGAAGGATAATTACCCTCACATGTTTCCATATATAATGTAAAACAAAATTTCAAGGGAGAAATTTCATAAAGGGGAATAATGTAACGACCCAAAATTTTATCAATAGCAATTCCCTTCTTATAATTATATTATAAAGTATAATAAAATAAAATCACATTATGAACACAAAATAAACTTTATAAATGAAGAGTGAATGAAATAAGATGTATTTATAGAAGTTAAGGAACTTATACCAATGAAATACTAAATTGACCACTGTAGTAGTAATATGGACCTTAGGAATAGTAATTTGACAAATATAATTGTAACCCCACCTATGAAAGTAAAAATAAAATTTAGGTATATTATGAATGAAAATATCATGTATTTATTTAATGAAATGAGAAAATAAATGTTTTAAAAATAAAAAATAATGTGTCACTTTTTTGTAAGTCATAAATATTTAATTACACTTTTATGAATAATTTAATAATTTAAAAGAAAATGTATTTTCAAAAAATTTATTCATTAATTAATATTTTTTGTCTTATGATTATAATATAATTTTATGAGACCGTAATTGATTTTTCAAAGTTATATAAAATATATCATAATTTTAAAATTAGTATTTTCCAAGTGAATGATGATTTTGACTAAACATTAATTTTCTAATATTTAGAAAATTAATTAAAAATATGGATTTTATTTTTTAATTTTAAACATTGAAAATTGGTTATGGTGGATTTTTGGGATTTTACTAAAATAGTTGATTTTTGGTGAATAGTAAAATATGATAATTTTTTATATTATCTAAATACATGAATTATTGAGTCATAGGTGATGTATGGAAAATTTAGGCCCATAATCTCAAACCATCCTTAATTATTTTAATATATTTAGTGATAATGTTTAAACTATTCGTAGTCTTGAGCCAAAATAATAAACTAAAGAATAAATTAATGGGAAAAAACCTTTTTCCTCTACTATAAATACCACCCCTCACCACCCCTTTTTCTAAAAACTTCCTATAATTTATCCTTTTACATGTTATACCCAATACTCATCCCAATCCCCTCCACCATGTCTAGGGGCCTTTGGTCTCATCAAAAGACCAAAACATTTTCCCTAAGGAGGTTCTCATGGAGGATAAATTCAAGACATAAAACCCTCTTTATTTTTATTTTAATTTATTTTAAATTTCCATTATTTTAATGTTAAATAAACCATCAAGTCTCTTCAATTATTATTTTTATTCAAAAAATGAAAACTTTGTCTGAGAGGTGTTAATTTATCACCTTCAAGGATGACAAGTTTTCATTTTCCTTTACTGCCTTCAATGCTACTCTTAAAACCATTATCACGGTTTAAAATTATTGAAAATTTTATTTTATAACCTTTGTATGTTCTATAACTAACATATACACATAATATTAAATAATAAAACAAAAAAAGTTCATTGTGATCAGAAAACTGACCAAAATAATCCAAACGATTATCACTAATGTATTATCTAATGAATCATCTTAACACCAAATAACCAAATGACTTCTTTCATCATTTAATATTCTATATTTGTATTAATAACATATAAATTCAATTCTGGATATCTATTACCATTTTATATGAACTTCCATACTCTTATACAAGCGAAATGATCTTGAAAACCAAGAAAATGAACACCCTCGAATGATAAAATTGAACACTATAACACAATAAAAAGGACATAAATTAAATTAATAAAATTTAATAAATCATGTATATGTAGAATAGGTTCTATAATTATTAATTAATGAATATTATTTTTTTATTAAGTACATTTAGTACATGTTCATAACAATTTCATATATAAGGTAAGGGATTATTTCTGAACATCCATTTTTCATTCGGGTTATGCTTTCTCTCTTATTACCGCAATTTAATTCTTAGTTATTTTTATATAATTCTTATATATTTTTTTATATGTTCCAAAATCATGTTTCCAATTAATTTCTTCTTTCATTTATGTGTTAATACATGTATTATAAAGTTCCATTCTCAATTCTTCCTGATAAGAATGCCCGATTAAAGTGAACTTCCAGATTTCATACCCATTTTAAGTGAACTCCAAAATCTATTTGAAGCCAAAATTACTTTTATAAAATCACTCATTTTATCATGAAAAACTATCTTGGTTCATTTATAGTTTTATTAAAACAAATATTCCATTTTTTCTTTAAATTCTATTTAATATTTTCCTTAAACCGCACTAAAATGTTTTATTTCAAAATATTATTAAACAAACTTTTTATATGTTTTCTCTTCAGTTTTACCTCACTTATCATGAACTATTTCTATTTTATATTATAAATTTTCATGTATGTTTTAAACCTATTCTTTCATGGACATCATTATGATACGCCCATTGTTTACTCTGCATGACATGATTACGATGCCCATTTATTTCCTAATGTTTGTGTTTGATTTTTCATGTGGAATACATATGAATGAACATGTTATGATTGATGCACCCATATAGTGATACAATGCATTGGGTAATTCTAAGTCTCAACATATGTCATGTTGGGATAGGGATTAAACCTAATTCATTTATGGAACTTTTTCCTCCATGTGCAATTGTCTTGGAAGTTATCATTGACTCATGCTTATGTCATGTTGTGTGTTGTTTCAACATTCCAATAATTACATGATTATATTTTCCCATGTTATAAATGTTATTATACATTCTGTTTATTCATGTCCCATGCCTTTTATTTCATCATTTTATGCCTTCTAACCCATATTTTATGTTTATTGCAATACGTATTCTCTTACTGGGCTTTTTAGCTCATACATTTTGTTCATGTATTCCCCAGGTTATACTATGAATATATTAGGGATTATAGGGTGTTAGGATCACATTATTAATATTAAATATAACATGTTTTTATTTTGGGTTCATGAAGTTTGATTATGTACCTAATCATCCAAAGAAGCTAGAATTTATGATCCTTGGTTGTATTTGAACGCTAATTACGATGAAGATCATGTAATAATATGTGTGAAAGGCTTGGTCCATTATATTAGGTAAATTTTTTCATTATTAATGGAATATCCTAATGATTTCCACATCCATAACTGGGTACATACCTACTTTTCAAATGTAGGTGTTCAGTTGGGGTTTTAGACCCAATTATTCTCAAGAACTCACATTTGTCGAGAGGATGGGAGGTTGGGCTCATCACACCCTTCGGGGGGGGGGGGGTGGGGTGTTTTCCCTATTATGGGACTCTCTTATAGATTTTATATGTGTTCTCAAATATCTTCCAAATCCTGATGCGGGGCTATTTACCTTAACAGAATGATCATATGTTAACCCCATTTTTTGTGAATTAGAAGGGGATCTGATCAGTGAATCCTTCTATATGTATATGAGGTTCTTCATCCACTTCCTAGTAATGAGAATATTCTTATATGTTGAAGCCAAATAATGAGGCACTCTGGAATTTTCTTTTATGATGGGGGGTCATTAATATTATGATGAGGGGATTGAGCCATTATGAGGCATCCTACATATCCCACTTATAGTAGGAATAAAAACCTATATAGTTCATCAATGTCTATACAGTTTAATGTCTTGCGAAAAGGACATATGTATGGGAATTTAGAAACCAGGTAATCAATCTCGAGTCTCCAGGAGACGTTATACGTATCCCAATTGTGCAAGGAATCAAAGTTATCATAGTTTGTTCATTCCATTGAGATTGTCCCTAAGGTAGATTCCCTTATATGAGGGAAATCATATCATTCCACTCATTGGGGATTAAACACCAAGGTTTCCCAATATTGTGGAGATCCATGATGTAGATTATATGACTATTGATACTCTATAAGCCCATGTGAACCATGATCGGTGTGAGAAACAAGGGATACAATGTAATTAGCCTTACTATATATGGATGTGAGGCTTATGTACTTGTACAACCCTTGGTATGTATAATATGGTTCTTGGGCCTTAGGAGGTCATCCTACATATCTTGGTTATAACAGGAATCAGATTCATCATAGTTCAGTTGGATCCCCAATCCACTGATAGATGAGGTAGAATGATCAACCCACCAGAATGACTCAGTCATGATGGTTTAAATGTCAGAGACACGGTAGGCTTAAAATGAAGTGGGTTACTATTTGAGCTCTATCCTTAGTAATTCATACAATGTATTCTGGTCATTGTAGAAATCAAAGTTCTCATAGTTTAGTTTTCTTCTCAATCCCGTGGCGGATGAGGTAGAATGATCAGCCCATTGGAATGACTGGATCCCGATATATGAAATTTTAGAGACATGGGGGGATTACAAGGAATTGGATTCCTATTTGAGCTTGGGAGATAAGAAGGAATCTTACATATCCTAGTTATTTCAGGAATTATGGTTCTCATAGTTCTGTTGGTAGAGGCTTTCACATTTTCATTTCCCTTATATATGGGACATAGCATATTATGCAGCCGATCGAGGATTACACACTAAGGTCTCCCTTGATCTTGATTGATGCTTATGACGTGAATGATATGATCATTTCAACACCCTAGTCCCATGTGATATACGATTGGTGTGAGAAAAAAAGATATAGAATTTTATCAGTCTCACTGCTTAATGATGCATGACTTATGCACTGGGAAAACCCTTTGGATATTAGATATAGAGATTTGACCATAGAAAGGTGTAAAACATATCCTAGTTATTGTAGGGACTAGATTCATCATAGTTTTATTGGTCCTGGATTACACACTGAGGTTTCCATTATATGCACTTCATATCATATTATTCCACTGATTAAGGCTTTCACAATGAGGTTTCTGTTTATATGAATTATATATCATATTATTCCACTGATCAAGTTTTAAACACTGAGGTTTCCCTTTTTATGAGGTCAAATAATATTATGTTTTTGATTAGGGCGTACAAATTGAGGTTTCTCTATTTGATCTCGGGCCTTAGGAAGGAATACTATGTATCCTGGTTATTAATGGAATTAGATTTATCACAGTTCCTTTAGTCGGGAATTACACAATAAGGTTTCCCTTTATGTAGGATGGAAAATGTTATAAAGTCTTGGGATGCCCAATTGAAATGTCCTACTTGTCTGTCTAACTTGAGTTGATTGTTTTCTCGACATTCCTTGGTTGTCTTCTTTAAATGTTAGAGGATGTCCTCCTGACATATCTAAAGACAGTTGTTTGATCCTTTTGGATTTTCCATGGGATGTTTCATAATCTAGATGGCACGTTCATAGGTTGTCTCATGATCAAGGATTAATTGTTTGGAGGAAATCACAAGACCACACCATCCTATCCAAGAAGACATTGCATGATCTAGGTTGTAATTCTTAGAGTGTATCTCCTGATCTATCTAACATTCTTCAGAGTCATCGTGAAAGATGGATGACATTCTTTGAGGGAGTGGTGAGACTCAATGTGACATTTTTGGAGGGTGATGAGTGATATAGGCTGACATGTATGGATTTCATCATGAAATTTGGCTGATATATCTAGGAGACGTCACAAGATCCAGTTGATGTACCCAAAGGGTGTCAGAAGGTTTGGATGTCTTGTCCAGAGGATGTCGTGAGACCTAGTTGACATGACATGTTTTTATCCGGACACTTATATGAAATGTACTTATGTCACAATATGATCTGGGTAACATGTCCAGTGGAACTTGAGAGGCCTGTATAGAGATCCTAAAGGGTTTCAAGATTCTTGGGTTATGTGCCGAAGGGGAACCATTTTTCTTGTTATGAAATGTCCAGGGGACTTCACATTATCCAAATAGTATACTAAAGAAGTGTCGCATGATCTGTGTGACACATCCTAGTTTTGTAGAATGACCCAGGTAGTTCATGTGAAGCACATGAGGATCGGTGTATATGTTATTTGCATAAGTCTCCCATATTTTTAGTAATTTTTCTAGCCTTTGATTTCAAATTCCTTGGTTTTGATCAATGTTGTCTTTTTTTTAAGTCTCATGTGATTTAGAGGATATGCAGGATATTCTTCTAATTCCCCATGAGAAGTACTTCACGTGATCTATGATTGATAACATGATTTGTATATGCATACTACATGATTTCTCTAGTTGTTAACTAGATCTTACCTGACAGACAAAATTCTTGGTAATAAGATCAAAAGTTCTAAGATATCTTCTCTAATTCATGGGTGTTTCAGTGTGAGGTTCCAAAAAAAGGTATGTCTATCTATGTAAGGTTTCATTTTTCATGCTATGTTGGGGGATTTATAGACCTCTCCACCCTGGGTTTTCACATCTTTATGGGGCACATATTCTGAAAATCATGGTTGGAGTTAGTGGATGGCTTTGGCATCATGCGTCTTCACTAAGTTCTATTGCATGTTACTCTAGGGGTGTCACGTGATTTTCAGCAACTACGAGACCATCCCTTTAATGCCCCATTTATTGTATTATAGCCAACTAATGGGTTCTTGTTTAATAATGAATACATTCTAATGGACTTCCATATTGTGAGGCTAACATATCCAATGGAATTTGAGAGATCATGGGGCCTATCGAAAGGCCTTCACGTGGCATTAAGAGAATTTCCTGGGGCCTTTTGTGAGAGAATAGTGGGTTTTAAAGGGCTTTACAAGAACGTGTTGGTTTTTCACATGAGTGTTATGACTGAAAGAGGCTCTCAACTTTTCTCTTTTATTTTCTTCTTTTATTAATTGAATGATTAGAGATATTTTGGGATTACATGAGTTTTGTTGAAGAAAATCACTCTCTCTAATGGTTGAGCATCACATAAACAACAAAATATATCATGGTGATGTGCGAGCATTATCATGGAAAACCCCTTATGCTTATTTTTGGATCGAAAGGGGGAGTGCAAGACTACCTGGACATGTCTGAGGCCTTTTTCATGAAGAGGGAGACACACTAGTGGGGATCTCGTGCGGTGATGCGAACATGTCTCTAGGTGCTTACAGGGTCCCACAAAATTCTTGGGTGCATCATAAGAATTTTATGACTGTGAGAGGCTTCCAACTTTATCCTTTTTTATTTCCTTTTCTTATTTTACAAAGACTTGGGATCTAAAGAGTTTGTATGTGCACTATTGAAGATAATCACTCTACCTGTCGGTGATGTGGTGTGTAATATTTATCACCATAAAAGGCTCCAACCTTTTAGGTATTTTACAATTAATTTTCAAGGATTTTTGGATGGTTTTTCAGGCATCCAACGACTGAAAAGTCACGTGACCTGGGAGTGCTTGTATATCTATCACTGCATGATCAGTAACTATCCGAGAAGACTTTAGAAGAGCATAAGGAATTGTCAAAGTGGCTCTATATAATCTTTTATAGGTTATGTAATCATGTGTCTCCTGATGGTTTACATGATCCACATGTTTTTGGCCAATTTATTCCTCCATTTCTTTTCATGGAAAATAATACCCTTATTGTGGTGTTTCATCCATAGTTAATTTACCGATTCTATTTGGTGGGTTTCAACAAGTTACTCCCTTGTAAGTGATGTCCATGGGGAAAAGGGATCAGTTATGAGGAATATAAATGTTTTCCTATAGTTATAGACCTATCACCATCGGTTTCTTGGGTGTTTTTTATTCTATCGGGAAACATTTGGTATTCAAAAAAATTCCCTATAAATTGGAGAAAAAGAGGGATTTATTCACTAACTACTCAATTATTCAGAGCTCATGCACCCTGCTTCCATAGTGATCATCCAATTGGAATTGATCATGAGATGTTTTTGTGAGTCCTCTATATGAGAACTACTTTTAAATAATTCCATTGAACATGCACCCATTCAAATCAACCATGAAATGATCTTTGGTAATTGTTTGAAATTTGGTTGTGGGGATTCATTATTGGATTTAGGGTTTTGTAGGATCTATTGGTTCAATCGCATAATCCTTTTTGACTATTTTTTGGCTCATGTGACCATATCAAGGTCACGTGATCAAAAGCCTCTTGATGGGTTATGTGGTTTATGTGATGCCTTGTTGGTTTATGTGATACAAAAGATCTTAAAAAGCCATGTAATTCACGAATCATTTGTGCAATCAAAAATCCATTTGATGAGTCATTAGATGTGCATGATACTACTGCAATTTTACATTTCTATTGGGAAAAGTTTTTATTTTTTCTATTTGGAATATGCCACATAATTTTATTCAGATGGATTCTAACTCTCTTCATAGTTCCTCTTTTGTAGTTAATGAAAGGTCTATGATTTCTAGAAAACACAATGCTTGCCCTTGATATCGTATGTATTCTGATAATGATATTCTAGAATGAATTCTTCCATTAAAGATTCAAAATTATCCTCCATCACACTCGATTCCTCTAAATGTGTTCAACTTGAGATATGGTGTTTTCATTCCTCCCTCAGATTTCAATCTCCCATATTTTTGGCTGTCAAATACTCTTGACTATATTGAGAGGAAAATTACTGAGGATGGTTTAATGGTCATAGCTCAGTCTTAGGGGTTGTCTTATGTGATGGAAAACATTCCCATGGGTTCTGATGACTATTATTTTTCTCATCATCCCATCCCTCAGAGGTACTAGAGTATATTTTTATCATTTCTGAACAACTTGTGTGGGATATGGATCTCGAAATGTGATCTCCGTCCTGGTGGTAATTTTTCTAATGAATGAGCCTTCCCATTCTGGGATATGAAAAGATATTTTGAGTTCTCTGGACAGTTATTTGTAGTTTATCATTATGAAGTAGTGTAGATTTTACAATTTATCAATTATCTTCAGTCTTACCTTCTCAGAGAATTGGTCAGCCATTGGTGTCTTGGAACCAACTGATTCTACTTATCCCATGGTTAGGTGCGAATTATCCTATGTGACATCTACCAACTGGGTTTTATCCCTGATCATGTAGATATGTACAATGAATTCCTTCATTTTAAATATGTCTAGGATGACCCTTTGTAGACTCCAATCTTGGTGAGGGAGATTATCATCATTGTGAAGGAAAAGATAAGAATGGATATGACTATATGATATATTTTCTATTTCAATAATTGAATCAAAATCTTCCTCACTCAAAGTGAAGCTAGTTCGACTGCTATATTACCTCATCATTTCCCTTCCCAAAAGGTTCGTGATAATTTCAGTTCATATTGGGTAATTTTGGAATTCGGGGATCACACCTCATGGGGATATCGAGTAAAACCATAGATCTCCCCTAGCCTTAGGTTAGTGGGATTAATTGACATGTTTATGAATGGGTCGATTTTCTTAGCTGGAGATGCAAATTCAGGAATTCAAGTCAGTACAATGGTGATAGAAACATGGATGGTGGAGGTACGATAACTTAATATAGCTGTGTCGACCCTTTCTATCCTTCACTATCAATTGGGCCACATTTTACAAGGAAATTTCCACTATAGGATTAGTGATCCTTTCTAATTTTCATCTATTTGGATAGGGGAGAATTTAAATTTCTATGAATACTATTATACAACCAGGATGCATGATGCCTTATCTCACCCAAATTTGATGAACATATATGAGGTTGGGGACCTATCACTAATCTTTGGTGAGGTTACTGATGTGTTGAATTGACCCGATAGATTTGATTTCCCCACTTATCCTACACTAACAGGGCCAGTCATTGAAAATATAAGTGGCTCTCTCAATGAAATGTCATACAATATATCTCTTTGAGATAAGGTTCTTTCAGTTAGGATGGACAAGCTAATTATCTGTGATTCATATCCACCTTATTGATTTTCTCATCAGTTCAATTGCACCGAAAGGGTCTCCCCTCTACCTTCGGCTAGTGTATAGGGAGAGAGACACCCCTAGAATCATCTGACAGTTTTGAATGTTGTTGTGATGTGAATAAACTAACATTGAGACCATTATTCCACATGTTGATACTAATACCTTTCTTACTTAAGATTATTCTTGGACTCGTGTGGTGTCCTACCTGGGTGGTGTGCTAAGAGGAATAGATCATCATGTGGAAAATAGATTCTACTCACCAATTATTTTGTCCATATAAGTGATAGAGTTGATTCTATACTTGGAGAGAAACTTTGAGGAAGTTTCCTAATCCTAATAGAGACTATCTGAAGAGTAGGACAAAATCAGTTAAGGAAATAAGCCCTCCATTACAAACCACGGGTGACACATCTACTGAGGAGAGGATACGTGGGGCCTCTTATCCAATTAAATTTCAAGATCAACTATATATTTATCATTTTGGAATTCCCATCCAATCAATCAAAAAATCCCAGACATGGCACATACTGATCTGGAAGAAGATTCATGCCTTTATTACTTAGACTTCTTTGGAAACATTTAGTGACCAAAGGAAACACCTTCATTATCTATTTAATGACTTTGGGAAGATGGTTTTGATAACCAAACACTATAAAAAATCATGAGACAGATCATCCTAACTCTTCATGATTTGAAATCCAGTGAGAGGAGCTTCCACGATCTTAATGATGAGGCTCCCCTTGACGAATAGATAAAGGAGGCTTTGGAGGCACTAGAGCAGTGTCGCTAATTTATATCAAATTTTCCAGTCAAGATGGATTCTTGGACTTTTAAGATATAGAGATATGATGAAATCATATCTCACCTGAGGTATTACCTCTATGCTTCATCATCCTCATTGGAAATTAAGGAAATTAGAGTTAAGGAGATGGCTACTTTTGTCGAGACTCTTTATCCTTGGGAAGTAGCATAAGAGGCGGGTTTAGTGTCACATCAGTGTTCAGTTGAAGCTTCTCTCTAGAATATCACCAACTTTTCCAACTTAGTTGGTCGAATATTATTATAGTTTTATACAGTCTATTATTAATGATATTCTTAGAGAGACTTTGAAATGTGGATATTCCTCCTATTGCATGCTATCAATGAATGAATTTTTTTAACATTTCATTATGATGCCCTGTTTTTCATTCATTTATGATGTGAATGACATTTAGATGATATGAAGTTATATGAATCACCAATGATACACATGAATTTCATAATATAATGCAAACCATAATGTCTAGATCTATATTTTTAAATCATAAAAGATTTTTCTTGATAAGTTCTCATGAACTCCCACCAACCTAGGATTCCTTATTTATGTATCTATTTTAGTTATCTTGAGATAACATGTTTTTTAGAAGGATACTTTTAGTAGAATGTACATCTTGAAGGGAGAATGGTCTATCTTTTTCCAAATCTGGTAGGCTTGGAGAGCTTAGATTGGATTTTTCTAATGCCATATGGTGGTACTTATAAGGTCTTCCACTCTTGTAGACTAAATTATTGTTGTGCTATAGTTTAGGGTCTTTATGATATGAAATTATATCACTATAGTTTATAGTATTTTATCTTGAAAAATATATCATTTAAGTTTAGGGACTTTTAGCTTGGACCTTATATCGATGCAGTTTAAGGTCTTTTAGCTTGGACCTTTTATCTTTGTAGTATAAGGTCTCTTAGCTCAGACCTCCAATCATTGTAGTTTAAGGTATTTTAGCTCAGACCATCTATCACATTAGTTTAGTGTATTTTAGCACAGACCCTATTTCACTGTAATTTAGGGTATTTTAGCTCAGACCTTAGGATTCCATTCATTTTAAAGTTTTACTACTAGGAATTGATTGATGATCATGAAATATGATGAAGAGTTTCTAAGAATAACCCAAAATATACAAAGATGATGTGTTCTTCTGTGGTGTTGCTGAGGATCATGAATATTAGACCTCATTTCCATTAAGGAGGAGATGCCTTTGGTTTGTTGGTCAAATCCCTTATGAATTGGTATCATTGTCGAACAGAGGTGCTTCTACCCTTTTTTGAAGACTAATAAAATATTTATGGGGGTAATATTGGTTGAGGGAGAAATACTAGGGAAGCTAGGACCAACTGAATAGTTGGAATATGGGTGATATAAGTCATAATGCAAAAGTTTGAGTTAGTGAATATGGAATTGGGTAGAAATTTTGGGGGTGACCCATAACACCATGATGTGCTAGGTTTCTCCATAGTGTTTCCATGGCCCACAAGGATTAAATATCCTTTCTTGAATAGTTGATATGGCTTTATTTGGTAGGTCTAATACATTATGCATCGATAGCATGGTTAAGAAAAGATGATCTGAAATCCTTTCTGGAGGCCACGAAAGACGTTTTAAGACTCAATCGTCCAGACAACGAGGTTGGGTATCAGGGATTTCTATCTATGAAGTGTTCTAGAACCTTAGGGATGTTCAGGTCTAAATTGTGAGGATTGATCCCTAGGTCATGTGGTTTCGAATCATGAGGTGTGGGTCATTAAAGGTTTGGGAATGGAGTTTCATATTCCTTCTTTTAGAAAAAGTACAAAACGTGGTAACATATCTTTGAGGAAGTAAAATCCACTCTGATGGTTTAGTATGAGGATTATAAATTTGGTTCCAAAGTTCATGGGTTGGGAGGATGATATGGGAAAATCACATCGGTAATGTCCCTAAACACATTGAGGTGATGACTTCTCTCGTGGTGATATTTGGTCTTATAAGGATCAGAATGGATTTTTTGCAGAGTGATGCATTTGGTTGATGACTATAGGTGCATATAAAAGAGAAATAGGCAAACATGGATTGTAAAAAATGGGTCCCTTGAAGCTAGTTATCCTTTCTCAAGATCCATGTAAGGTTTCAGTGATCCAAGGTGCTCAAATCATGATGTGTGATTTGTGGAAAGTGTAATATCCAAGAAAGATTTAAGAACCCCAATTTTTTTTCATTGCCTATAAAACATATTCTCTTGGTGAGGGGATGTGAAAAATAATTACTCTAAATTTTTTATGAACCATGGGGTCTAGTGAGAATAGATTGGATTTTAATAGTGTCACAAAGTAGGGCATACGAGATTTATGAATTATTAATTTATACATCAATTTTTCCCTAAACACCGGAGATGAAGAGTTTAGAGAGTGAAATCTTTAATTTTACCAAGGCCTACCATTGCAGGTTTTCCACCTAACAAGTTTTCTGTCTCTTTCTCTAGAAGTTAAGGTATTTGGATTTATACAATTATAGGCTAGATTTTAAGGTCGTACAACTTTGACCAATAGTGTAGGCAGTTTATGGTCATGATGCACATGGACCTAATATGGGGGATGTTACACAAGATCCTAATTAGGATACCCAAGGTCAAGAGTACCCCAACATCCTTATGATTGCAAGGTGAAAATTTTGTAAATCATGAATCAAGATTCTCAATTCATGTGTAATGATATAGAAAAATCATACATGGGATAACCCATAACACCCTCATATGTTGAGCTTTTCCATGGTGACTTCAGGCTGACAAGGATTAGAAAGACCACCTTACAGAGCCAAGATATATTTGATTGGTAGGAATCATAACTTATCTATCGATATAATGGTAAAGAAGATATATCTCTTTTCCTTTCCAAGGGTCATGAAAGGTTTGTTGAAATATGAGGCGCTCAAGACAAGAAGTGTGGTATATGGATTGATGTGCTTAAAAGAAGGCAGAATCACCCCATACTCTGGTTGATTGGGGTAAATTTCTTATGCTACTTTGATAAGTAATGATAATGGGTGATGGCCTACACATTTTAACGTCTTGTAGTGGGGACACATTTTTTCACATTTTTAATTTTTTGTGATCGGGATGTTTTCCAGGGAGTTTAACATCATGAGGTTAGGACATGTTTGTTTCCTTGTAGTTTATTGTCATGTGGTAAGGACATGGGAATTGACATGAAAATTTGTGCATGATATATTATATACACAAGTAGTTCATACACTAATTACACTCAAAAGTATGTGAAATGAGATTTCATGACTCAGCCATTATGTATTTTGGGGTTCATTTTTAATCAATTGTTGTAGCTAGGACCACGATTGAAGATATTAGTGTCACTAAGTATCATATGATGACAAGAATCAAGCCACACATAGTTCTTGAATGAGAAACTATCTATGCAGGTCTGACCCACATACATAGGTGGGAATTGTTTCTGTTGATTTTTATAACTACAACTAGGATCAAAGATTTAGGAATCACTATGTATCATGTGATGACAAAAATCAATCCACACATAGTTCTTGAGGAAACATGCATTTTAAAATCATGATAAAATGAGGTAGGCTTCCTGGCATAAAAAAGGGTTATTTCGACTACACCCAAAGATAGAAATTTGGGCATCACTACATATCCCACAATTATGAATAAATCCACACATAGTAATTGAGGAAGGAGATTGCTACATAGGTCTGACCTATATGCTTGGAGGAGGAATTTTTATGCTTATTTATAATGAATTTACCAAGGGATGGATATTTTGATTTCATTACGTATCCTTTGATGTATGGAATAAATTCACATGTAGTTCTTAAATGGAGGTGTGGTGGGAGTTCATTACCAACAACAGTTGTCCTCTCAGGAAAGGTCCACAAGAATGTGAAACATTATGTGTTGCCAGAGACATCAACCATGCAGTTTAACATCCTGAAGAGATAAAACATGGTATGTATTTTTAAGGTCTTTCATTCAGGACCAAGATGAAAATTTCATGAACTTTTATGCCTTATTTATGTGGGGAATCCCTTACTAAAATTATTAATCTCACATGAGCTATGATTAGTTTGAAGAACAAGGAATGGAAAGGGTTTCTCTCACCATGCAGAGGTAGTTAATGATAGAACATTGAAATTTTGTATTATGTGGTGCCTGGACAAAGATATAGGATCAAGGCATCCCTATATATCTCACTAAGATGAGAATCAATCCGTATATAGTTCTAGAAAACCCAATAAGTTTAATGTCATGTGAAAAATAAATCCTCTATGTATTTTAACATCTTGCGGTAAGGATGTTGGTTATCCAATGTCTAAAGAGATTAACTATTAGGGGATCCATGGAGTTTTAACATCATCCGAGGATGATGTACTACATAAATTTTTTGCTTCAGGTGGATAGGATGTACTCCAAAAATTTTAGATTCATATGGTCAGGACATCAAACTCCATCAAATTTAATGTATTATTATCAAGACTTGAGATGTTGTAAAATTTAATGTCTTTCTATTGGTATGAGAGGTGTTATGTTGTTTAATGTCTTACTACTAGGATGAGAGGTTCTATTTAGTTTAACATCTTGCTTACAGGATGAGGGGTTCTTAATAATAATTATAAAATTATTTCTTTTGAAATATCACATTTGTGGGGGGGGGTCTGACATGATCCTCATCCATCGTGGCTAATGAGTAGGCACCATTATGATAGGAATTATGTATGATATAAGAACCTTCCCAGTTTGGTTCTATATTTAGAGGCTTATTCCATGGTATCATTGGGGTTCTGAGATCCAATCCCAGTTTATTTATAGGAATTAACATTGGCGAACCTTTTTATAAAAGGATCATGTGATCCTATTCTAGAAAACTTCAAGGTTGTGAAATGTTTTAAACCCTTTCTCATTGATCCACTCCAACTCATTCATCTGTTTTTTTGATTCTCATCATCTAAGAGCTATCCAAAAAGGGATATTTAGAGCAAAGGAAACTAGAATTTTCTGGGTAACACTACTGTGGTCATGTACACCAATGAGTAGGGAATTTCTTTTTTAGCATTACACATGGTGGTATATTGGGCACATTAAAAATGAATATTCTTTTCCATCCAGGACTTCTTCTACTTGTTCACCATATTCTGAAGTATATTTGATAGATTCTCATTGAAGGCCTATATATGACCATTTTCCACTACGTGATATCAATATGAGTTATTAGACTCTATATCGTACTAATCATACAATTTCTTCAACTCTATAGAATAGATGTTGGTGTCATTGTCTATCAATATTGTGTGAGGGAACCAAACCTATTGATGATATGAGACATTATGATGTTGATGTTATTCTAAATTCTTAATTCCATGAGGTTTATTGCCTCAACCAATTTTGAAAAGAAGTTGGTAGTAGTAAGGATATAATTGAACTTCTCAATTGTGGATGGGGGATATGACCCCACATCATCCATTCCCCAAATGAAAAATGGTCAGGACTATTTACCTCTATGTATAAATTCTAGGGGTTGATGTAAGATGTTTTAATGGATCTGGCGTGCAAGAAATTTCCTGGTGAATTCCACACAGTCCTATATCATGGTATTCCAGTAATAACCCATCCACTAAATTTGGTTGGAGAGCCTTGTCCCAAATTGATGAGTGACGTAGGAGACTTAATGGACTTATTCCATGACGGAGAGAATCTCTCGTTCTACTATGCATATAAGGATGATTCCATTATAGACATTATTGTAGGGAAATTTTTTCCAATTAGAACATCCTTCATATTAAAGTTCACTGTACTGATCCAAATATGTTCCCTTCAAGCTCAGTCTGTTAGGAGAAATTCATTTTGGAGAAAATCAATTATGGAATCCATCCATCCAGGGATGGTTATCAATTCATCCTGATTTGGGGAGGTTTTGACCAGATTGATTTCTTCAATATCACAGATGATGATCAATGATACCATCTTTCAGTGTGTGATATGGATGATTTCTTCCCCCTAGTCAAGGTCGACTATAAGTGTGGCTACATTATCCAATTCATTGGTGTGAGCATTATGTTATCATGGAACATGATGTAATACGAGATCAAAATGGAACTCTTCCATCACTATCAATATGTAGCCAATTAGAAGGTCCTTTTTTAATGGCATATTAACCATTGATTTTCTTTATCACTAGTTCAAAATCACCCTTGGTATTTAGGTTGGTTATATGTAGCTATAGGGCTAGATCCAATCCTATAAGGAGGTCTTGGTATTCAGCCTCATTATCTTCACATCTATTAAATAGTTGGAAATATTAGGGAAAAAATATTTGTTCGGAGACAAAATTAAAATCAATAATACAACTCAATGGAGCTTTGGATTTTACTTTTGTTTCTAATAGGACTCTAGGAGGAGCCATCAAAATACATATCCCATGTCTGAGGTGTGTCTGGGGTATCGAACACCCCATCATATAAGAGATTTCTTTCCAATTCTGTCTTTTTGGGGGCGGGATTTTCTATGAGAAAATCAACTAGGGATTTCCCTTTAATCCCCTTATGTGACATGAACATAATTTCATATTATTGCAGAATGACCTCCCATAGAGAAATATGATCATTTATCCTATGATGGGAAATGATATACTTGAGCAGATCAATATGAGATACAAAATGGAATTCATGGTGTTTCAAGTATTGACTCAACATTTTCATTGTGATGATGAGTTCAAGGAAGTTATTCTAGACATTAGAGTATCAGGTCTCAGTACATAGCATTGTTTAGATGAGGTAGTAGAGACTGTTCTCGCTCCCTGCATTGTTTTCCTGTGTGAGGAGGGTGCCCAATGAGCATTACATAGTGGCCAAATACAAGATGAGTGGACTCCCTTCTACTAATGGTATTAGAACTTGTGGGTGTAGTAGAAACTACTTGAGACTTTTTAAAGCTCCCTAGATGTCATTGTCCCATTGATAGGTGATCACATTCTTCATCAACCTAGTAAAAGGGAGATATTTTTAGGAAATATTCATATGAAACAAAGAATTTAGGTGAGGTCCCCTCGGATCCCCCTCAGTTCTTTGAGATTTCTGGGGGGTGACATTTATAAAATAGCACTAATCTTCTCTGGGTCAACCTCGATTCCATGGTGGCATACTAAAAATCCAAGGAACATCCATAATGATACCCTGAAAGTGAATTTTAGTGGATTACTCTATATACTATGTTGTCGTAGCTTGTAGAAGTTTTTTTTAAGATACATGAAGTGATCGCATCACTATCGAGATTTGAAAACCCGATCATAGATTTTGAATCCAAATATACTTCTTATTAATGGATTAAAAATATGATGCATGATGCGTTCATATGAGGTGCTAACATTCATTAATCCAAAGGGCATAACCTGATAGAAAAAGATCCTATGGGGAACATCGAAGTTAGTGGAATCTTCATCTTTATGGTAAATATTTATTTAATTGTACCCTGAATACCCATACATGAAGGAAAGGGAATTGAATCCATAAATTTCATTGATTAAGAGATCTATGATTAGTAATGGGAAGTCATCATTTATGAAGTGCTGATTAAGGTCTCTGAATTCGATAAAGACTCTAGTCTATCTATTCTTTTTCTTGATGGGGATAATTTGGAAAGAAATCATTGGTATTTAACTTCTCGTAAAAATTTGGATTTAATCAATTATTCAAATTTCCTCTACATTGGTGGAATGAGTGGTGTGCATCCTCCTAGATAACTACTTGAATCTTCAATGCTCATTGGGTAAGAAAAGATGGTGTATAACCACATATGGATTCAATCTGGGAATTTATTTATAGTTACAAGTGAACACATACTGCTATTTATTTAGAAATATGATTTAAGTATCTTACTCATAAAGGGGTATGGAAAAACAAATAATTGTAGGTCACATGTCATATTAAATTACCATATTTACCTACATAAGGTGTTTAATGGTGGTGGATACACCTTCCTCAAATGCAAGAGGAGCATTCCTAAGGTCAAAATAATCTTCTTACACCTCTATGTCTATAGAGAAATTTTTAGATGAAGTAGGAAATCTTGGGGATTCCCCATCACTATCGATGTGAGAGAGGCCATATGAAGAGACATTATCATACACTAACTCATGTGTCGCTGTAGATAGATGATGTAATTTATTTTCTATTACACTTTCATTAGGTACATGAGGATATTGGGCCTATGGGACCAAGTATATCACCTCAAATAGACTTATGGGGCGCACATTGTCTCTATTTATCATATTCAAGGTATTTTTTGGGGTTGTCCCCATGATTTTGGGAGATAGAACCTATATATCCTCATCCAACATTGGTTGGTTTCCTCTCATTTTATAGAAACTTGATTCAGCATTTGTTTCCTCACAAGTATTGAAGGGGGGATTATCATCATTTAGTATTCCGAACTTTCCATTGATGGGGTATTTTAGAAATTGATGTAATATTAAAGGTTACGCCATGTGGATATAGAGATAGGGCCTTCTGAGAATGACATTTAATGTTGTAACCTGCCTGATAACCATAAAATTGGCATCAGATTTGAGATCTTCAAACCGATCTTTGAGTTTGATTTTCCCAAGATGTACTTTCTTATGCTTATCATAGCCTTGAATGGTCATATTTTTGGGAGAAAAATCCCCTTTTCTCTAACCCAAACATCATAGGGTTTGAATAAAGATGATATTGATCATAGAGATATTGTTAATTAGAGAACTTCATATGTCATCATTATCGAGTATTCTCAAAACATATAGTTGCATGATGTGTGATTGGTTGACCTCTTACTGATCATGCATTAATAAAGTGATGGATATGTGGAATTTGTCTCATATGGTCTCCATTCGATAGACCTTGACTACATTGACTTCTATATAATATTCTTGTTGGATTTAGTGTTATTTAATGAGTTAATTTCTAATATATTTTCAAATTTGGAGTGCAACAAGGATTTAAATCTTGGTAGGGACAACCGCTAGATATTTCATAATGTTGTACTTTTGTACGAAAGGTTAGCAAGTACAAATGTGGGGTTTATATTGGAAATGTGTCTTATGAAATGAGGAAGTTGAGGTAGAAAATCCTAGTGACTGTGAAAAGTTATGGGAGTATATACTTCCAGTGGTGCGGGTTGTGTTGACCTCCCCTAGTGTCTAGGATGATTAGATAATCATACCCCCACTAGGATATCATGTAATAAAACTAGACGCGGATGACTATTGGAGGGTTCTGAGACACCTTCATGTCTATTTTAGGCTAACTGGATTGCTTGATCATGAGTCACATCTTCATATATGTCATCTTTGGGTATATGATCAAAATATTGGGTCTAACCACACTTGTGTTGTCCCTTATATCCTTGATTCCTATGCATGTGGCCTTATGTTTCTTATTTTGGAGTAAGGAACTCATATTCAAAGGAATATTCATCTTCGGATAAGGGGTATTTTAATTATATAACATTGATAGAACAAAAAATGAGCTATTCATCTGATGAGGGTTTCGTTTGGTAGGGCGGTTCCTATGCTTCAGATGTTGAAGTGATGAAATATGCAAGAGTTGGAACTTTCATAAGAGCATAGTATGACTCCTCCTATTCAGTTTCCTATGAATTCTGATGGTCGATTCCTCCTTCAGGAGGCATATCTAATGTTTTCTTATTTGGTAGAGAATCCATTATGAGTCTTTGTAGATGTTCTCTCTAGGTTGCAGGATCTCGGTCAACTATTTTTCGGGTCATCCAGTTGTTAAGCTTCCATTCATTCCTAGAAATAAACTTATTCCAACCATTCTATTTTTTGATGAGGAAATAGTAATGTAGGCTACCTACTTTGAGGAGTTATCTAACACCACCTTTACAGAATTCGACATTCCTTATAGGATTTCTTGGAAGAATAATATGTATTGAATATTATGACAAAACCTTCTATGGAAAGGGAATTAGTTGATATGGTTGGTGTGGTTGTCATCATTGGGATTCATGAGTAGTGGTAGATTGAGAAAGTTATTTTCCATGGATTCAAAAAATAATTTAGGAATAGTTCATTTTGTAAGGATTATGATTTATTCATCTGTTCATTAAATCCTTAAGAACCATGATTTTTATATATTTTTGGCCGAGGGTGATGTTTTGGTGATTTCTACCTGAAAAAGAGGGTTTGGGAAGTTCAGGACCTACATTGGTGCCTGGATGGACACTAGTGTTGGATTGAGAGTGAAACATGTAGCTTCTTCTTTGACAAGACTTCTTCCATGTGCCGAGGGCATGAGTCGATATTTGGATCTAGACTTCTAAATGGTGTCTTGAAATCATTGTTTCATTTCTAAAAACTCATAAAACCCACCTAGAAACTTTATTGGGGTTGGAGGCATGTATATCTCATCCCGGAGATTTTGAGCATAGAGTTACAAAATATATTCCTATGAGAGATGGATGTTGAGTGAATAGGTTAAACCCTTCCACCTGGATATGAAGTCATTCACCCTCTCATTTTCATGTTACCTAAAGTTCTTAAGATCAACAATTTTATTTTTCCACATCGTGGTGTGGAACTAATAAAGGATCCGACGATGAAGGTCTTCCCATCCTGTAATGGATCCTGTTGGCAGACTATTGTACCAAATAATGGATAGCCCTATCATGCTATGTATAAAAAAAACTAAACTTTTTTGCCTCTTATTGATCTTAAGGGATGATAATTAGACCACATCAGGATACAATGTGTGTGAGATGTTTTTCGAGGTCACCTACACCATAAAATGTATAGAATGCGGGATTTACCAAATTGGGTGGGGGTGAAGTTTCATCTAGTAGGTTACGAGCGCAGAAGAAGCGCATTGGTCGGTGTACCCAACTTAATTTTAGCGTTAAAAACGATCAATCCGAGATCCATCACGATTATAAAATTTCCAATCTTCGAAATAGAATGAAGAAATAAAATTAAATAGGAGAGTCCCAGAACCATTGATAGGATCATCATATATTGGTTATAATTAATTTAATTAATTAAAAAGAATTACCTTGATGGAATTATCTTCGTTGATGTTTCTGGTCACGATCCGATGTGATCTGTCATTGTATTTTAGAATCCAAGTGTAGGATATCTCTAGCAGTGATCCACACATGATACACATATCTCTAGACGTCGCCGAAGTGATCTCTGGGTGCTAGCACAGAAGAGCCTTCGCTTGCGATGTCCTCCTTCGATAGCCTTGATCTGGTGGAGATGGATCTCTCTCTAATAGCTCGAGAGCGTTCTTGGTAGAAAATGAATTCTCTCTTGGCTTGAGAACTTTTCCAAATTCATTTTGCACAACCACACACAAAAAATGTCTACGTTGATGAGAAATATATATAATTGGGATTTTTAATTACATAGAATTATCAAATGAATTAATTACCTTAAAGCATTTATTCATTTAATTTAATTCTTAGTAATACCCCATGTCTAATAATAATAATTGAAAATTATTATTACTTAACATGTGCTCAGTTAATTACAACTAATATTATTTAATTAAATAAATAATATTATATCTCATAAATTCACAGAAAAACTACATGGCGTGAATATATTAATATAAACGACGTGTACTGTTATTTTCCATTTTTCTTAATTTCCTCCACCACATTTATTATACCTTGAATAATGACTATTTATTTCTCAAATAAATATCACTGCATTACTCGCTAATAAATATATTATTTTTCCCACAATACATTCTCTCGAATAACTAGTGTCGAAATAAATGTTATCTGGCATCCTTGAATAATTATTAAACCACAGTCGAGAATAATCTTTATTCATCTTGTTAAATTAATATTAACTGATATTCTTGGACACACTTAGTGTGTGTGACCCTCTAGGCCTATTTTTCGGTGGTATTAGGCAAAGCCTGCCTAAATTCCAAGGTTAGCGTCTAGAAACACGCCAAGTCACCCATAGATAAAGAAGTTAACGCTGCAATGACATTTCAACTCCTACGAACGCTTACCCTGTAATGTAATGCCTTTGTCTCACTATCTCAAATCAAGTAGGTTTCATGCTAGTGCCCTCATCCCATGTGCTCAATTATTCTTTCTTTGACTTTTTATAATTGAACTTTCCCATTCCTCACCGTGGCCATGGATTTATTTAGTATATATAAATTCAATCAAAGGTCCTAATATATCTACCTCCATTATGGAACAGAAGGGACAAATCCTTTCTCGCATTATCTATTAATGCAATATCACTCGTGGCCCACCCAATGTATCCTACCTCGCTAAAAATAGCGTGTCATCACAGTTTTCATCAATACATATAAGTGTGTGAGTTGTAATACCCATTAATAATAATCTTAAAGTATAAGGATCAATACACACGTCCGCAGATAGGAACATCAAATGACACAATGAAATTGGGATTTCCTACTGGCGGGCCTCGTTCTCATAATATCCTCTTGGATATTACAAAGGGCGCACACCATGAGAAGGTGACTTAATGTTTTATGATTCCTCACCCCTAATGGCCTATATTATTTGTGTCCCTCAAATAACATCATCTGACCATGGCACATATATTCAAGAACAGTGTTATGGAACTTTCGTGTGCTATTCATAGCAGGGATCTTCTATAACCCTTTAATACAACAGCCATCCTTAGGACATTATCCCATTCAGTGTCAAAAATAAGAACAATCAAGATGTGATAAGGTATTTATTAATGAATAATGTACAAAGTAGTTGGTTTTAGGCCATAAACTCCAACCGAATCCCACTTAGACTTGAGCCAACTACTAACAACCTTTAACTCGCTAGCTCTCATATGATATTCATGCTTTTGTTGAGATAGGACTTTAGTCATGGGGTCCACCACATTATCTTCCATGGACACTCTTCTCACTGCAACTTCACCCCTTTGATAGAAATCCCTCAAGAGGTGATACTTACAAATTATGTGCTTTGTCTGTTGATGTGACCTTGGTTCTTTTTCAAGAGCCACCGTAGCAGTATTATCACAATACAACGTGATAGGATCCTTACTGCTAGGCACCACATCAAGCTCATGGACAAAGTTCCGAATCTAGACAGTTTCCTTGGCTGCATCAGAAGCCACTATATATTTGGACTCCGTTGTAGAATCGGCGACAACTGGCTGCTTTGAACTCTTCCAGCTCATAGCTCCTCCATTGAGACAGAAAAAAAATCCAGATTGTGACTTCAGATTGTTATGATCTATCTGAAAACCAGCATCAACATACCCTCTTGACATGCTATTTGTCTCCTCCATACACCAGGAACATATCCTTAGTTCTTCTCAGATACTTAAGGATAGTCTTAAAAGCATTCCATTGTTGTTCTCCTGGATCTTTTTGATATCTTCCTACCATTCTCAGTTCATAGGAAACATAAATACTTGCACATAACATGGCATACATGATTGATCCTATAACCGAAGCATATGGGATCTTACTCATTCTATCTTTATCTTGTTGTGTCTGAGGACACATTTTCTTAGAAAGATGTAGGCCATGTGACACTGGAACCAATCCCCTCTTGGATTGTTCTATACTAAATATATTTAGTACCTCACCAATGTATATACCCTGACTTAGTCTAAACCGCATCTTGGATCTATCACGAATGATCTTGATCCCTTGAATATAGGCTGCTTCACCTAAGTCCTTCTTGGAGAAACACTTGTTCAACCAGCCCTTAACTTACTGTAATATTGGTACATCATTTCTAATAATAAATATGTCATCAATATATACTAATAGGATAATAATCACATTCCCATTAAACCACTTATAAGCACATGGCTCACATTCATTTTTAATGAAATCAAACTACTTTATGGATTCATCAAATCTAATGTTCCACGACCTGGATTATTGCTTTAATCTGTAAATGGATTTCTGCAACTTACAAACCTATTTGGATTCACCTGGTTTCAAAAACCCTTCTGGTTGTGTCATATAGACATTTTCCTGAATGTTCCTATTAAGTAATATTATTTTGACATCAATTTTCCAAATCCCGTTGTCATGGTAAGCTACTATAGAAAGTATGATTCTTATGGATTTAAACATGGAAACTAGTGAAAACGTTTAATCATAGTCAATTCCTTGACGTTGTCTGAATCCTTTAGCGACTAGCCTTGCTTTATAGGTGATAACTTGACCTTCCATGTCTATTTTTCTCTAGAATACCTATTTGCATCCAACATGCTTTACATCAACGGGCTCATCAACTAGAACCCATATTTGGTTTTGATACGTGGAATCCATCTCATAATTCATAGCTTCTATAAATCTTGTAGCTTCTGAAATTTCTATTGCTTCCTTTATGAGAGAGGTTCATCATTTTCCAATAATAATGATTCAACATCCTTGGTGACTAGGAATCCAAATCTCTCTAGTTACCTTACCTCTCTTGAGCTCCAACGATGTACTTGTGTTTCTGGAACCACTTTCATGGGGACTTGTGGAACTTGTTCCTGTACAATCTTCTATGTATCTTGAGAATCAACATCATCAAAGTCAATATTTCTCCCACTCTCCATTTTGAGGATGCGATCCCTCTCAATAAATATGTATTTTCTGGAAACATTGACTTTATTGTATGAAGGGTTATATAAGTAATATCTGTTAGTTTCCTTAGGATATCCTATAAAGATACACTTCTTTCCCCGGGGTGCTGGTTTGTTACCTGGAAAGGCTTTAACAAATTCCTTGCATCCCCACACATGTGTGTTCGACAAAATGGGTTTCTTGTCATTTTATAACTCGGAGGGAATTCCATTTTCCGCTTTGGTTGGTACTCAGTTTAATGTGTATGTTGTAGTCTTTAATGCATATCCCCAAAAGGATAATAGAAGATCTGCATGACTCATCATCAACCTCACCATGTCCAACAAGGTGTGGTTCATCTTTTCACTAACACCATTCCACTGTTTTGTATAAGTAGGAGTGAGCTGAGATAGAATCCCAGACTCCCATAGTAGATCGATGAACTCTTGGTTTAGATATTCTTCACCTCGATCTGATCGAAGCTTCTTTATCTTCTTACCAAGATGATTGTCTACTTCATTCTTGAATTCCTTAAATTTCTCTAAGGCTTATGACTTATACCTCATTAATTAGACATAGAAATATCTACTCAAATAATTAGTAAAAGTAATGAAGTAATAATATCCATCTCTAGGTTCTAGTGGAAATGGTCTACACACATCAGTGTGAACCAATCATAGAAGTTTTGTGGCCCTTTCACCCTATTCACTGAATGGTGGCTTGGTCATTTTTCCTTGTAAACAATTGTGACATCTATCAAGTGGTTTTAACTCAGTAGAGTATAAATAGCCATCAAGACAGATCTTTGTCAAGTGCTTCTAATTTACAAGACTGAGATGGTGATGCCACAACTAGGTGATGTAAGAGTCATGTGAGTTTTTTTCATTATCGATTTCCAACACTTGGTTTTCATAATTTAATACATATAACCCATTATTTAAATTCACCATACGATAACATACATTGTTCTAAAAAAGAGACAACCCTTATTTTCAAACATGAAAGTAAATCCAACTATATCCAAACAAGATACAAAAATTATGTTCTTGGTAACACTAGGAACATAATAACAGTTATGTAAAACCAAAATCATCCCAGTTGGCAATGAGAGGTGGTAAACTCTATTGGATAACGCAGCCAGCCTTGCGCCATTGGCAGCTCGAAGATCCACCTCTCCTTTTACAATCTTTCTAAATATACATGGTTCCTTCATTTGAATACAGATGTGATCCCCATAAGCTGTATCTAATACCCACTATGTATAAATGGAAAGATTACACCCGATAATGAACACACCATTAGAGTCCCCACACTTCTAGGTGTAGTTCCTCTTCTAGTTTCCTAACTTGCCACATGGAAAACATACCGCCTCCCATTCCTTGCCCTACCTCTAGATCTTTCCCTTCTTGGAGATATGGTGCTCAGGGGCTTCAAACCTTTTATAAGTCTTTGGCCCCTTTTCCTTGTCATTCCTTTTCTTATTAACCATATGGACTGCGGGTTTTGCATTCCTCATGTCCTTATGTACCTGAAAAATTAACGTCATAAGTTCTGATAGACTCTGCTCATTGTTTCCCATGTTGTAGTTGACAATAAAGATAGAGAAGGTCTTGGGTAGTGATGATAGGATGAGATCTGTATGCAACTCATCAGGGAATTTAATCCCTAAGATGTCCAGGCGTTCAATGTATCCAATGATCTTGACTACATGAGGCCCAACTTGCGAAAACTCTCCAAGATTAGTTGTAAAAAAATCATTGGAGATATCATATCTCTCATGTCTCGCCTTCACTTGATAGATATCCTTAAGGTGAGACATCATGCTATACGGATACATGTTTTCATGTTGCTTCAAGAGCTTATTAGACATGGATGAAAACATGAAACACTAGACATCTATGGTATCATCCATTTGTTTTATATATAGAGATAGTTCCTCATCACTGGCCTCTTTTCCAGGTACAACTGGAATAAAATCATCTAGCACATACAATTTCCTCTCGTGGAGAAGGATGGCGTGTAAATGCCTCTACCACTCTTGGAAATTTGTGCCAGTGAGAATGTTTTCCTTCTCTATTATGGTCCACAATGATATGTTTGAAGTAATGTTTCTTTTCATTTATACAAATTAATATGAGAAATGGTTTAGTACTTTATTATGAAAAAACTGAGGCAAATAAATAAATTAATACTTATTAGTCTCCCTCTATTTTATCGAAATCCAATAGCCCTCACCCTTGACTTTGGAATATTCTGTTTCCTGAATATTCTTGTGGAAAGGATCCATATTTTCCATCACATTACCCCAACTAAGGTTTTTCAAACAACTTGAAGGGTTTTAGGTAGGCAATCTAAATGCCAACTGCATTAACTCACAGCTCCTTGATTTTCTGAGTGGACTCCCCAATCCCGAAATCCTTTTATTTTTGGATTTCCTCAACGTTTGCCTCTTGGTCACACCAATTCTAAAAGTGTAATTCAACCCTTGAAGATAACCAAGTAAAGTCAACCAAAAACTTGAATTAGAATTTCCCGATAATTGAAAGCACCCCAACCAGGGTTGTTCAATCACTTTGAACTATGGTTTTATTCTAACAAAGATTAAGGAATGCTATACCGACTTAATATTTATTTGAGGGATTATATCCTTATATGTAAATTTCCATTTTATTATCTTTGATTACATTCTTGTTAATATTAAATGGGATATTATTAAGTGATTAAACATGTATAAGATAATATTTTACGCATAAGCCGGTCTTATTTTAGTTCCATCTTGCATGTTTGTTTAATTCATTAATTGTGTGATCGTGAAAACACACCCAAAATAAATAAACCATGCAACTAACAGAAATAAAATAAATGGTATGATCATGAGCTTGTTCTATTGGTTAGTTTATCTAGCAGTTGATAAACTAACCCAAGACATAGGGGAAAAACACCATGAACTTTTTGTGTTCGTGTTTACAGCTTTCCACCTATCCGTGTTTGTATCTCCTTGGATTGGTTTAACCTTGGCTCCTAACTTGAGCCACCTCCCCCATCTTGGGAGCTCCATCCATTACATATACTTTTATTTCACATGTAGGTGAGGGTTACAATGGGGTTTTACATAAAAGAAACCTTAGGCGAGAAGACCCTACATATTAATGAGGAGAAGGATCACCGACCAACAAATTTAATTTAAATAAATTAATTAAAAGAAACCATTCACATATAAAGGTCTTGTTCTAGCTCATGATCATCCATACATGCAACGATATTTACGCATAAATAAAACTAGCATTCAATTCTTTAATCATTTTTGTTTTAGATAAATTAAGCTCGAATCAATTAATTATTTTTAAATAATCAATCCTTTTATCTTAAAACCTTTTTCTAAATTTCATTGAGATTCTCATCCATCATAATTTTAAACAAATAAATTCATTTAAAATTATCTTTGTACGTAACTTGTACCTTGGAGGTAACCCGATGAATTATCATTTATAACTAGCCAATTAGTAGAAATGAACATTACACAAATGTTAAATTAAACACACATATATAAAACACCTATCACATGTGGTGCCTCAGCTTTACGCCTGCACTACGGTACAAGACCCAAGGGTTTGTATAATATAATAATAAATTTTAATAAATCTGCGTAATTTGGATGAGTACACGACGTGTAGTTCTGACTACACGACATGTACTTTTGTTCACCGTCCATCCGAAGTATACGGCTGGGGACATGGCGTGTAGATGTACTTCCGAAATTTTTGGAGTACACAACATGTTCTGTGGGACACACACCGTTTAGTATCCGCGTTACACGGTTTCTAGATGGGAAAGCCATGTATAGGGTACACGGTCCAACCCTAGCCCGAAGGGACTACACACCATGTTTAGTGGACCACACAGTGTGTAATCCAGAAACTGTGTGCCACCTATTCTTGGTCAATACACAGTGTCATTTATGACTTAGGAATACTCCAACACATGGCCTGATTTGGCATACCAGTCCGATGCATTGAACCTAGACTACACGACGTGTAATTCCGAATACACGTCGTGTATTCGGGGGTTTTACGGCTAGGAACATTTGGCACATCTAGATGAGATCATCTATTTTATTTTAATCAATATTAAAAGAAAAATTTGTTTCTATAAGTTGAACGAGAAACAGGATAGGAGGAACATATATCAAGATTCAGATTTTAAAGAAGGATTAACCTGAATTAAAAAAACTACTTTATTAAATGCTTAAATCACCAACAAAAAACTTAAATAATTATAACCAAAGATATGACCCCTTTGATACCACTAGTAGGTTCTGGGCGCAGTGGAAGATCATTGGTGGGTGTACCCAACTTTAATTTTAGCATTAACAACGATCAATCCATGATCCATCATGATAATAAAACAACGAGTCTTTAGAATAGAATGAAGAACGAAAAAATAGGGGAGTCCCAGAACCATATATAGGATCATCATATTTTGGTTATAATTAATTTAATTAATTGACAAGAATTACCTTGATAGAATTATTTCTTCATTGATGTTTCCGGTCACGATCTGATCCGATCTATTATTGCGTCATAGAATCCAAGTATAGTATTCCTCTAGCGGTGATCCACACAGGCTCCACATATCTCCAGACATCGCCGAAGGGATCTATGGGTGCTAGCGCCGAAGAGCCTTCACTTGTGATGTCCGCCTTTGATTGCCTTGATCCGGTGGAGGTGGATCTCTCTCTCGTAGCTTGAGAGCGTTCTTGGTGGAAAATGAACTCTATCTTGCCTTGAGAACTTTTCCAAATCCATTGTCTACAACCACACAAAAAAATGGATGGGTTGATGAGAAATATATATAATTGGGATTTTTAATTACATAGAATAATAAAATGAATTAATTACCCAAAAGCATTAATTCATTTCATTTAATTATTAGTAATTCCCCATGTCAAATAATAACATTTGACTATTATTATTACTTGACACGCACCCAGCGAATTACACCTAATATTATTTAACTAAATAAATAATATTATTTCTCATAAATTCCCAGAAAAACTACAAGGCGTGTACTTTTATTTTCCATTTTCTTAATTTCCTCCACCACATTTATTAGACCATGAATAATGACTATTTATTTCTCAAATAAATATCACTGAATTACTCACTAATAATTATATTATTTCACCCACAATATATTCTATCAAATAACTTGTGTTGAAATAAATGCGATTAGGAATCCTTGAATAATTATTAAACCACAGTCGGTAATAATCTTTATTCAAATTGTAAAAATAATATTTAACTGAGATACTTTGACACACTTAGTGTGTTTCCCTATAGGCCTCTTTCTCAGTGGAATTAGGAGGAGACTACCTAAAGTCCAAGGTTAGCATCTAGAAACATGCCAAGGCACCCATAGAGAAATAAGTTAACGCTGCTACGACATGTCACCTCCAAAAAATTCTTATCGTGTAATGTAATGCCTTCGTCTCGATATCTTGAATCAAGTAGGTTGCATGCTAGTGCCATCAACCCATGTGCTTGATTATTATTTCTTTGACTTTCTGGAATTGAACATGCCCATTCATCACTATGGATGTGGATTTATTTAGTCTATCAATTCCATCAAAGGTCCTGAGATATCTACTTCTGTTATGGAACAGAAGGGACAAATCCTTTATCGCATTATCTATTAATGCAATATCACTCATGACGCACCCAACGTATCCAACCTCACTACGAACAGTGTGTCGTAACAGTTTTCATCAATACATATCAGCGCGTGAGTTATAATACCAATTAATAATAATCTTAAAGTATGAGGATCAACACACGTGTTCACAGATAGGAACATCCAATGACACTATGAAATTTGGATTTCCTACTGGTGGGCCTCGTTCACAAAATATCCTCCTGAATAATACCAAGGGTGCACACCATGAGAAAGTGCCTCAAAGTTTTATGATTCCCCACACCCAATGTCCTATATTATTTGTGTCCCTCAAATAACATCATCCGGCCATAGAAAATATATTCAGGAATAGTGTAATGGAACTTCCGGGTTCTCATCATAGCAGGGATCTGCTATGACCCTTTATTACAAGAACCATCCTTATGAAATTATCACATGCATTATCACGCATAAGAACAATCAAGATGTTATAAGGTATTTATTAATAAATAAAGTACAAAGTAGCTAGTTCTCGGGTACCCACTCCAACATCATCCACCCATTCAGGATATGTATTCCTCTCAAGATACACAAGGGCACATAACCCTTCCATGACTTCCATTAGAGTAGCAAGTGACTCAATGATGTTAAGCCACTATAAGGGTACTGTTTTATGATCCACCTACTGTCTATATGGATTATGTGGGGGTTGATGAGGTGGACCTGCCTTAATCTCCCACTAATTCTTGATTTTTATTAAGAACGAATGATGACCATGGATAGGGAGAGGATGTTGCTGCAAAAGAGGGAATTCATTATCATTTTTGACTTCCTAATTTATGTGTTATGACTTCCAGGATTTGAAGACAATCTAATGCTCAGATTCCACTCTTTTTAGAAGATTGTTTTTTTTTTCTAGATGCATGGAAGGTGTAATAAGTTTTTAATCATAAAGATGATAACCAATGTGAATATTTCCTCTAATTAGCTCCATGTTGAGTTGTTTTAGTGTTTTTATTTAATTCTCATTTTGTAAAAAATGTTCCTCTATGGAAGAAAAATTGATTATTTAGGGAATTGATTGGGATGTAGCCACACTTTCCCCTTTTTCTTTGGTAGTTCTCCACCATAGAGGTGGAAACACAATATTTGGAGGTGTCAGGTATTATAGGATCCTCTGTTTTGGGGTAGATCCATCCTCAGTTGGGGCAACCAAATCACCCACCTCTCAGGGTATGTTTTCTTTGTTTCAAACCTCTACATTTTCATATTCATCTAAAATTTTGTGTGTGTTAATAGTGATGAAATTTACATAGGTTTATCTGGAATTGGTGGTTTTTATATTAATTTCAATCTAATAGGATTATTATGCACTAAATTTTTCAGGATTATTCTTAGAACCCCTCACCATATTAGGCTGTTAAATATTACAACCCTAGTGAGGTTTGATTGCCTTTGTCATATGATACTCATGTCCTGGCCTTTGAGTAATGACCTTCATGGAGTTTCCAATCATGATGTCTGAATGATCCCCAAATAGAAGAGTTTTTTCTTATGGTGGGAGGAATGGATGTGATATTGTCCATTTATATGTACCTCCAAACCTAGATAAGACTGATTCTCTCTTTGGTTATGATGATGATGAAAATGCCCCTAGACCAATGGATTCTGGTTATCAGGGGGGCCACAACTATAAATGATTGATATTTTGGTTGAGGATCCAATGATTCTAGTTAGATATTAGATGACTCAAGGAATAGAAATTTAGATATAAATTCCCCTATCCCAGTTGGTTGGTGTTTATTAAGAATCATCATTGATTTCCCCAGGACCCTCATAGGGGATGATGAACCCAGTGGTGGTGATTGAGTAATAAATTTTCCCAACTTAGTGGGATGTGGTCTTTTTCTACTGCTAATGACATGTCATGAAACCTCTTCAGAATTGGTGATATGAGGTGTGGAGGTGGTGGTAGATATTTCCTCAACCTGACAGATTGGGTTCTCTCCAAGATTGTTGCTATGGAATCTACTACCATGACCCTTTTGATGTGGTGCAACTGTAATCACATAGGAGTTGAGTGTAATGGAATCCTATGACAAGAGTTAGTTTCTATAAAATTCCATAGGGGTGATTGAAACCTTGGATCATATGTATAAAATGCATTCTTGTTTCTTTGAGTGGACTAATTCAATGATCTTCTGGCCATCCTCTCTCTCTTTTTTGATTTATGGGAATTTTTGAAGTGGTGGAGTTTTATTATAGTTACCAACTGGCCTGATTGTTATGAGGTACCCTAATTTCTCCCATTCTATGACATTATTGGATGTTGTATCTGAAGTGTTATGTTGTTATGAGGACATGGTTATGTACAATTCTTCGTATTTCACCCATCCTCAGATAATAATGTCTGATGATGCTCTAGAAATAGACGGCAGAGAGTTTTTGTTGTGTAGAGTCAAACACTACACAATATTTTCCATGATCTTCCACTCCTATTTTAATTCCATTGAAAAGGAGTCCATATCCAGCTGACAAAAGAGTGCATTGATTATCTGATGGTGATACTCGTATCCTAAATAAGGGATATTTCTATCCTTCAGTCATTAATGAGTTGCCCATATATTTTGGCATAGATAAGGCATACACACTTTTTATTGTTTTTCTATGATATCATAGTTATAAGTGGAAAGGGGCCCAAACATGATGGTGAGATTGTTTACAGATAAATCTCTCCATATGTTAATGTTATCCTCCTCTTCATTATATTTACAAGCCTCCATCTAGTCATACCATAGAAGATGCTTCTAGGGGTCGCATAATGAATGGATTAGAGTTATTCCAAAAGTTTATGGGGAACTATATGTGGTTGGCCACCATTTTTCAAGAACCTATATATATGAAGGCATTTGATTTTTGGAAACCTCTCTATATGAAGGTTTCTGGGAAATGGGAGGATTTCCTCCTCTATAGGAGATATCACTTTGGGGAGGTTGACCACAACGAATTTCATGAGTAGAGTCTCTTTGATCCATATCTACACTACCTCGAGGTGTAATATCATGTAAATGATCATATTTTGTTTCAGATGAAGAGACAATGACCCTTGAGGTCTTGATAATGCATCTCAAATGACCTCAAAGAAATTGGCACTAAGAGGATTAGGGATATGAACCTCATTATGCATTGTGGATAGAATATACTGACCTGCCTTATGAAATTGTGCAGGGATATGAGTCTATTATATAACGATTTCCAGAACTTTTTTACAACTATTTGGTGCTAAGAGATTTTGATCTAGATACTAATAAAATTTCAAAATATAGAAAAGATATTCCTCTTTATTTAAAATAATATGGTTCTATCTCGTGTCATGTGTCATTAAAACTTAATGAGGCCCAATCAGAATGAGTGTATGAGCCTGATCCCGAGCCTTTGGAATATGAAAATAGTATTCGGTGGTGGGGATACAATCCTACTCTAAGGCATGTGTAAGTCCCACTTTGTAAGCCCCATTTTGAATAGGAATATGAGCACGGTCTAAATATGGATTCATTGCTAGAATATAATGACAGACCTCCAGAATGGGAGACAGGATATGATCCTCCTATTGTACTGAATCATAAGGATGTTGGTGTAGTTTTTTGTCACTGGAAGTATGAAAATTCACATGGATTCCATGATCTATTGGAATATACAAGGCATATTCACTGATAGGAATATGATTCTATCTTAAGGCATTTTCCATTCTCACTTGGTGATCCCCTACTGGAATCGGGATATAAGCCCCATCCTAGGCCTTTAGAGAGTGCTGATAGTATTCTTACACATGAATATGAGCCTATTATAATGAATTTTATTCTATAACTTGGTGATCCCCTTCCATAATATGTATATGAGCTTGATCTTGGGCCTTTGGAATACACCTCCAGACTTTTTGGATAGGAATATGAGTTTGTCCTAAGGCATGTTCCATTCCCACTTTGTGATCCTTGGTTGGATTGAGAATATGAGCCCAGTCTGATGACTCATCCTTTACAGTAATATATGTATAATCCTCCTAAATAGAAGAAATAATATGTGATTTCTCATGAGAAACAACTTTTTCATAATTATCATAGTGTTGAGCTTACCTAGTCTTAAGGATAGGAATGTGCAACTATCCCTGTATCAGTACATATTCTAGAATGTTCCAGTGGAGTTTTTAGGTTGTTTCTATGAAGTAATGGAATATTATTAAACTTTTTTTAGTGATATAAGACCCAAATTTTTCAATATCCACTATATATTGAATGATATCTTCAATTTTAGTAGGGATATGAGACACTTTTTTCCTCCTTGTGCCATCAGAATATGATGATGGGCTTCATGCACAAGGGTAAGGATATATGACTCAACTGTTCCTGCTCCATGAATTTGACCACATTAATTTTACAAGAGAGTATGGATATGAGATTTCTACCTGGTTACTGTTGGCATATGCTGACCAACTTCACCAGTGAGAGTGGGGATATATGCCCACTCACAGTTTTCCAAAGTCTTTCTCACCTGATGTGTCTTCCTTGTTTCATGTGCATGGGTATCAGAGGTTAATTTATGTAAGGTGGTACCCTCAGCAGGTGATTGATGGGTACTGGTGAGATAGTGTCAATAATGGTGGTTGGCAGGACCCTCCTTGGAGGCCTCTGAACCATAAGGGAGTCGTATTTGACTCCTTGGTACACTTTCATTAGATACTGAAGGTGGTGATTTTCATACTCCATGGATATGGTCAGGAAGAGTTTTTTTGTGGAATCATGGGCCACTGGATTAGCTACAACATTCCTTGGATTTACTAATCAGTTTCAATACATAGAGACCCTCACTGGCTGCATCAAGGTTCCATATTGTACTGTGTTGATGGTATTACAAAACCATTGTGTCATCCACCCAACGTTGAAGTTGTCGGGTAGGTGAGATCATTTTGTAACCCACATGGGTTGTATTTGTAAACAACCAGACCACAGTTTCCCAAAATTATATGCCTTATATTAATACAATGATAAGTTTACAAGGAATATCATCCTGAAAGAATGAATAGTTTAGATGTTTTGGAAAACCAAATATAAACATAATCTTTTTATTACTACTTGAAGGAAAAAAAACATAACAACTCAATTGGAAACAAGGCATATGGGACATGTAATGGGATAAATTCCCACTGGGCCTTCAGGTTATGTAATGGGTCTCCCTCTACCTAGTTAAAGAGTTCTTTGCTTTGCTTTAAATATAAATGAGTCTTCGGCCCCAACCTTTAAAAAAACTCAATTGGAAACATCCATAACTCCTAGATTATCACTAAAATCCATTCATAATATTCATCTCCTCATACTATGGAAAAATGATACATAATAAAGGGGTGATATAAGCTTCTCAGTAAGGTTAAATAATAAAGTGGAATCATAAGTAATAAGGTATGGTGAATAAATAAATGTACACATGCCATTAAAACACAATCCTAATCAAAATATGAGAAGAATAAAATATGAATAAGTAATTCCATAATAAAACATAACCCTGAATATTATAAGATTCAAATAATGACATTTACTATCAATTAATAGTTTCATAATGACGTAATTTATAATTTGGGATTCTGTAACCATATTATCAAGGTGTCATGCAAAGACAATACATAAACTAGTAAAAACTCAAACTAGTTTGTCTCATGAGACCTACCTATTAACCCAGGGGCTATAGTGGGACCCACCCAACAAATAATAGGTTAAATTAATTCCAAATATTAAAGGGGTGAAACATAATCAACACATACATTCATATTAAAACTAACATATGAAATATAAATAACTTTCCCCAATCATTAAACAAAAATAGTAACCATTTAGAGTAATTAGGTGAATGGCATCAAGATAGCACATTCACATTAAATATAATCATAAAACATTAAATAAAATATGGTATATTATATGATAAAATATTAATCCCAATTAAACATAAGATTCAACAAGTGTTTTTAAATAGAGGAAAATACTCTTATTAAAATCGTTGAGTAATTCTTGAGAGGAATAATCTTTTACTTTTCAAAGAAGAGTTATTTGGGAAAAATAATTTGTATAAAAACAAAAGTGAAATGATATTTATTTTTCTTAATGAAATAAGTGATTTAATTAAAAAACTGTTTCTTAAAACATATTATATAGTTTACTTGAAAATAAGTATGAATTTGAGAAGTTCCCTTGAATCTGGCTTGTTTATCAAGAAGAATTTGAGAAAGATCATTTTAAAACATGTAAATCACCATAAAACAAAGAAGGATTATAATTCGTACATATATATAGAAAATTATAAAATAATTTATGATTACATAACACTAATTAATAATTTCATTGGGGTAAATAGAGAAAAATAGTAACCCAAAATAAGAATAGAGGTTTGGGTAGAAACTCTTACCTTATTTCTGAATGTATTCTGCATTTGACCATAAAATCCTGGATAATAAAATTAATTTATTAATTAATTAATTATAAACCTTATATACATTTATTTTATTTACTATAATTTTATTATGTTTATTTATTTACTCTTTGATTAGTTATAGGATACAATTTTATTTCCCAGGAGCATTTGTTTCCTTGATTTTTACGATAAGTATACTTATATATGAGTATGAAAGTTCATGTGGAATGGGTATAATTTCATAGAATTGGAATTAAATTTATATTAATGAGAATGAATAAGTGTAAATGGTTATAAATATAATTTGGTTATATGGTATGAGGATGAATCATTAGATAAGACATTAAGTGATAATTGTTTAGATTATTAAGGTGGTATTTTGATGACCATGAACTAGTTTTGTCGTATTAATTAGTATTATGTGTATATACTAGTTCCAAAACATTAAATGGGATATAATAAATATATTATTGCATATTTTAAAAAACAAAAATGGTATCATGTGCAACATTTAATAATAAATTTCGGAATGAAAGTTCATTATCCACGAAGGTTGTAAATCAGCACCTCCTGGATGATTATTGGATTTTTAAAATAAAAGAGAGAGAGAGAGAGTAAGAAGATTGATATTGGATATTACACTAACATGATATCATTCTATTATATAGATGATACTGGAATTATCATGATTATTTGGACAGAGTAGGTGATGATAGTATAATAAAATGAAGAACATGAAAAGAAATTAAAAGGAAAAGGAAGAGGAGTTTACCTCTTGAATACTCCTCCTTGAGAACCTCCATAATTTGATTGGTTTTGGCCTTTTGGAAAGACCAAGAGTTAAAATACATTGGGAGAGACTAGGTATGAGGATTTGGGAAGAACTTTAATAAGCATCAAGGCTTAGAGGAGTGAGGATAAGAGGTGGGTGAGGGTGGTTTTTATAATGGAGGAGAGGGGTGATTTCTCAATTGTGTATTCATTATTTTATTATTTTTTTCAAGACAAGAAAAAGTGTTGATTAATGTGACTAAATAGAGTAATAAGTTAATGAGAGTTAAAACCAAGGTTTATTACATCAGTAATGACTCATGAAATAGTGTATTTAGCTTATAATGTATTTATACTGTAAATTACCATATTTTACTATTCACTAAAAATTAAAGTATTTCAGAAAAACCCAAAAAATTCTCCCTAACCAAATTTTGATGTGTAGAATTCAAAAATGAACTCCATGTTTTGATTTTTTTTTCTAAATATGGGAAATTTAATTATTATTTATTCAAGAAATACTGTTTTAAATTTATAACGGATTTTATAATACTTTCAAAAAATAAACAAGGTCTAATTAAATTATCATAATATAATATTATATAAAAATATTGATTAATGAATACATTTTAGGTAAATTAATTTTATTTTAAATCAATTTATTAATTATATAATTGCAATTAACTATTAATTACTCACTGAAATACCAACACTTAATTATTAATTTAAAATATTTATTTACTTATACCATTATATCATACTTTCATTTATTTGGTGCCTAAATTTTATTTATACTTTCACAAGTGAGGTTACTATTCATAACGGTCATATTACTATTCATAAGGGTAACAATACTATTCAAAAGTGTTAAGTTACTGTTCACGAAAAAATTATGTTGATCCTATCAGACTCTAAATTTCTTACTAATTGCAATAGAGTATATTCATTTTTTGAAATTAAAATCATAGAAGTGGAAGAATTATGTTTCATGGCTAGGTTATAATTATCTTATTTAAATAAGTATAATAATAAAGTTTGGATTACAAAGACTCATTATTGTGTGCATTACATTCTATATTAAATTTATTTTTAAATCCTTGGGGTGTTATAGTAGCTATATATGATTTTCCAGAATAGCCACTGGATGAAGAAATTATCTCAGATCAAGATAGTATTTGTAGTCATACAAACAACATTGAAAGGGGTCCCCGATTAGTGCAATATCGTAGGCATGATGCGTGATCAATCAGATATGCATGGTTAACACAATTTCCCTTTTATTTAAAATCTCTCTATTCTTCTTGCATGGAATTGTCTAAGCGAGGATGGAATTATTTCATGGGAACCCCAATTAAAGAAGATCGACTGTAATATTTAGCTCATAATGTTCATCTTTTTTTTTGATCTTCCAAAAACGTGTCTTGACACATGGAAAATTGTCCATCCTGCTATTTGGAAGTTTTACGTCAAGATAATTGTGTTTGTTTTCATAGAATATGCAATGGAAAATGTCTTGAAATTTGATTAATCGATCATTATATTATTTGAGATATTCAAATTGGGTTCACCATTTTTTTATGGAAAAAGATAACCAAAAACCAACATTTTATGAACAAAATGTCTTGACAAGAACTGTCTTGTCTATAATTTTTATATTATGAAGGATATGTCATGATTAAATAAGTTCACTTTGGGTTCAACATTTTTGTTTTGATGTAAAAGGGATGATTAGAAACACTCATTTGATGAAAAAAAATTGTTTTACTAGAACTGGGAAGTCTATCCTTTCTATATTGTGAAGGAGATTCCATGATTAAATAAGTTCACATCAGGTTCACCATTTTTGTTTCGATGGAAAAGATATAAACAAAAAATCTCATTTGATGATCAAAATGGATTGATGAGAATAGGGTAATATATCCTTTTTATATTTCAAAGGAGATTCCATGATTAAATTAGTTTACACTAGGTTCACTATTTTTATTTCCATGGAAAACAGAAAACCGAGAACCCTCATTTAGGTGAATTATATTTTTCCCAACGGTTAATAGTGAGGTGTTCAATTTAATGAACAATCATTGACGCCAGGTAACTATTTTATTTCTTAATAGAAACTACCAATAGTTTCCTCATCCATAATAGGGTATAAACCTTCTTTCCTATGGTAGGTGGCAAGTTGGGGTAATATACCCAACGTTTCTTAGGAACTCATATTGGTCGAGGGGATGAGAGGTCAGGCTCATCGCACCCTTTGGGGGGGGGGAGTTTTTCCTACTCCAAGAATCATATATATATATATATGATATGTTTGTGAATATCTTAATAATCCAGATACGATATTGGTTAACCTAATATAAGGATCATAGGTTAACCCCATTTATGTGGAGAAGATGGAGATATTATTAGTGAATCAATCTGTATGTATCCAAGGTTCTCAAACAATTTACCAGTAATCAGTAGCTGCTTATATGATAAAACCACATAACCATACACTCTTGAATTTTTTGCCATGTAGGGAGGATTTTAAAATTATGGGGAGGGGATTGATCCATTATGTGGAATCCTAAATATCCTTATTATAACAGGAATAAAAACCCATATAGTTCATCAAATACCATGTAGTTTAATGTCATATAGAAAGGAAATATGTGCGGGAACATAGGAACATGGAATTCAAGCTCGAGTCTCGAGGATATGTCCTACATATCCCAATTTTGGTAGGAATTAGAGTTATCATAGTATGTTCACTCCCTTGGGACTATCCCCAAGGTAGATTACCATATATGAATTTAATCATATCATGTGACTCATCGGGGCTTACACACTATGGTTTCCATGGACGATGGATATTCATGATGAAGATGATATGAATATTGAAAAATCCCTAATCCCATGTGATCCATGCTCTATGTGAGAAATAAGGGATAGTATGTAGTCATTCTTACTGCATATGGATGCAGTACTTATGTACTGGGACATACCATGGGAAGTTTAATTTAGAGGTCAGTCCTTAGGAAGGAATCATACATATCTGAGTTATAGTAGGAATCAGATTCATCCTAGTTCAGATGGCTCTTATGTCTGCAAATGGATGATGTAGAAAGATGATCCCACTAGAATTATTTGGTCCCAATGGTTTAATTTTTAGAGACATGGGGAGATTACACTGAAGTGGATTCCTATTTGAGCACGGTCCTTTGGAAGGTATCCAACATATCTAGTTCAGATGGCTCTTATGTCTGCAAATGAATTATGTAGAATGATGATCCCACTAGAATTATTTGGTCCCAATGGTTGAATTTTTAGAGACATGGGGAGATTACACTGAAGTGGCTTCCTATTTGAGCACGGTCCTTTGGAAGGTATCCAACATATCTAAGTTATTGCTGGAATTAGAGTTCTTATAGTTCATTTGGTTTCTTAGTCCATGACATATGAGGTAGAATGATCATCCCATGTGAATTATTGTGTCCCGATGGTTTAAATGTCAGAGACATGCAGGGATTACACCTATTTGGATACCTATATGATCTTGGGCCTTAGGAATACATCCTATGTATCCTGGTTATTGTAGGAATCATATTTCTGGTAGTTGCATTGGTTGGGGTTTAGACACTAATGTTTCAGTTATATGCGAGACAAATCATATTATACCACTGATAAACTCTTACACATAGAGACCTCCCTTATTATTGATAAAATATTATGAAAGGAATGATATGATCATTGAAACTCCCTAATCCCATAGTTTTATGCTCGGTGTGATAAACAAGGGATAGAAAATGATCAGTCTCACTGCTTATAGATACAGGACTTATGCATTGAGGAAACCCTTTAGAAATTTGGCATGGATATCAGAGATTAGAAAGGTGTCCTACATATCCTAGTTATTACATGAATTAGAGTAATCATAGTTTGATTGGTTAGGGAATTCACAATGAGGTTTTCCTTATATGAGGTTCATATGAAATTATTTCTCTGATAGAGGATTTGACACTAATCTTTCCCTTTAATTGTAGGACATATCATATTATGTCACCAATCGAGGCTTACAAAATGAGGTTTATCTTTTTATGATGGACTTATCATAGTATTCTTCCGATTGAGGATTACAAAATGATGTTTCCCTATTTTAGCTTGGACCATAGGAATTTTTCTTACATATCCTAGTTATTTCATGAATCAGATTTCTCATAGTTCTATTGGTTGGGGATTACACACCAATGTCTCCATTTATTGGGGTTGGACAAGCTTATCAAGTCCGGGGATACCCGATTGACAGTGCATGTTTGTCTTCCTAACTTGCATTGATTGTTTGCTCAATATACCTCGGTTTTTTTCTTTACATGTTGGAGGATTTATTCCTTACATGTCCAAAGATTATTTCATGATCCAATTGTTTTGTCCATGGCATATCACATAATATGGATGGCATGTCAATATGTTGACTCATGATCAGAGATAAATTGTTCGGAGGACATCGCAAGACCCAATCTTCTTTTCCTAGAAGCCATTGCATGATCCTGATTGACATGATTATAGGGAGTCTCATGATCCAGATGATAGTCCTTGGCATCATCACGAATGCTAGATGACACGCTTGGAGGGCATCATGAGAGTCAATGCAACATGTATGGAGGGTGATGCATGATCTAGGCTGACATGTCTTGATGTCATCACGAACACCAACTAACATATCCAGGGGATATTTTAAGAGCCATCTGACATACCCTGAGGGAATCATAAGGTCTAGATAGCTTGTTTGGAGGATGTCACAAGATCCAATTGACATTCCCTAGTGCTATCATGAGACTTAACTACATGTATTGATATCATCGTATGATTTGGTAAACATTTTTAGAGTACATTGCAATGCCTAGATGTAGAGCTTGGAGGGTTTCATGAGACATGGGTGGCATGATCAGGGGTTTCCATGTGACTTTCTCTGACATGTATTGAGTACATTTCATGATCCAAATAGTATACCAAACAAGCATCACATGATCTAGGAAACATGTCCTGGTGTTGTTGCATGACCCGTGTGGTTCATGTAAAGTAAATGAGGATCTGCATATATGTTATTCACATAAGTCTACCATATTTTTATAATTTTTTTCAGCTAATTATTGAAAATGACTTAGATTTGTTCAGTGTTATTTTTTTGAGTATAGCATGATTTAGCATAAATAAAGGATGTTCTTCATGTTCCCTGCTACAATTCCTTCACGTGATCTATGAGTGATCTCGTGAAGTTCGAATTCATGCTTTATGATTTATTTGATTGTTCTATAGGTCTTACCCGATATAAAAATTTACCAGTCTTGAGATCAACCACTCCATGAAATCTGATATGATGTATGGGTGTGTCAGTGTGAGGTTCCAAGGAAATTTTATTCTTTCTATGTGAGGATACATTTTTCATGTTGAGGTGGGGTATTTATAGACCCCTCTACCCTGGTTATTCACCTCTTTGTTCGGCACATATCATGAAAATCCATGATGAAGTTAGTGGAGGGTTTTGGCATCACACATCATTGCACAATATTACTATAGGTTAATCTAGGGGTGTAACATGTTTTTAGTGACCTCGAGACCATCCTATCAATGCCCCATTTATTATATTATATCCAATAAATTGGGTATTTTTTAATCATGTGTACATGCATAGGGACATCCATATTGTGAGGCAGACATGTCCAAAGGCTTTTTTGAGATCAAGGTTCCTGTGAAAAGGCCTTTGAATGACCATAATACACTTATATAGGACCTTTTGTGAGACAAGGATGGATTTTTAAGGGGTTTTGCGAGATCTTTATGGTGTGCCGCATCAGTTTTACAACTATAAGAGGCTCCAAAATATTATCTTTTTTCCTTATTTTATTTATTGAAGGATTATGGATCTTGATATATTGCATGAGTGTTTTAAAAATCAATCACTCTCCCTATCGTTTTTGCATCACATGACCAACAAAAAGTCTCATGGTGATGCATGAGAATTATCATTGACAAAACCTTATGCTTATTTTTGGATCCAAATATGGAGTAACAGACATCCTGGACATGTTTGAGGTCATTCATTTGAAGAGAGAGAGATATTTCATTGGGGATCTTTTGTGGTGAGGAAGACATGTTTCTAGAGGATTGTGGAGTATCACGAACTACCTGGGTGCGTCGTAAGATGTTGACGACTGCGAGAGGCCTCCAAATTTTTCCTTTTTATTTACTTCTCTTATTTTAAAAATGTTGGGGATCTGGTGAGGTTGTATGATTGCTGTAGAACACAATCACTCTACCTATCAGTGATGCACCATGTAATATATACGACCGAAAGAGGCTCGAGCTTTTTGGATATTTTCCTCTTATTTTCCAAGGTTTTTATGGTTTTTTAGGAATCTTATGGATGACAAGTCACGTGACCTAGGAGTGATTTTATAGATTTTTTCATGTGATTAGTGACTGTATGGAAAGATATATCAAGAGTAGAAGTACTTGTAGAAGGGGCTCCGAGAGATCTTCTGTAGTTTATGTGATCGCATGCCTCATGGTGGTTCAAGAGATCCGTACATTTTTGGAATCTTTATTTTTTTCCTTTACATTGTGATGAAAATAATACCCATATTTAGGTATATATTCATTTGAGATTTTTTTATTTTAATTTGGAGGGATTAAACAGTGAGTCACTATTGTCTAGTCACCACTGGTGAGTAATTGTTCAGGAGTCACCGTTGGCGAGTCATCATTGAGAAAGTCACCAGTCTCTATTTGATGTGTTTACACCATCACTAATTTTTCAATATTAAATTTTTATTTTAATTATTTTTTATATTATAATTTATTTTATTATTTAAAATCCCTAAATGATAAATCAGGCATAAATACCAAGATCGAATCACTCTCTCTCGCTCCTGCTCCCAAACAATTTCAACATCCTTCTATCTCAACTCTCAAACATCTAGCACCCTTTATTCTCTTTCATTTAACTAAAATGGAGAGCGCAAAATGAAATTAAATGTCATATCTTGAGGAATCATGTCCCGCTAAGAAGGTGAGAGGAAAATCTACCTGATCTATTGTCGAGTTGAGGAATCCACAACTAGGGAACCATGTTGTTGTTTCCAAAAAAGGAAGTAGATGCTAATTGGTTGATCTCAAGTAAGTCATTAGTCCTCAAGGTGATCCAAAAACAAGGATATATTTACTGGTACTCGATAAATTATAGACCTTTCTATCCTAGGTTGGTTCATTAATTTTATTAATATGGAAAGCTTAGTTTTGGAAAGAAGAAAGACTTTATTCGAAGCATGTTATATGGTAAAGAGTATAACATTTCTTCAAAGGAATGGGTAAAGTGTTTGAATTTACCTCATCGTGGAGTTTTTAAAGATTATCAAGGTGAAATACCCAGTGAGTGTGAGTCATTCAGTTAGGAAAATTCTTTTCTGGAGCTAACTAGCGATGGTACACTGAGAAGGGAGACTGATACTGAGTTGGACGATTAATGCAATATTCTTTTCAAGTTTATTCAGTATTTGTTTTCTTAGGAATGGTGAATATAATAATATGAGATATCAATATGTATACCTTGTTTTAAATATTAAATTAGGTGATAACATCAATATTTCACAATAACTCATGGTACATATGGTGGAAATGTTTATGTCATCCTCGAGATCCAATTCCCATATATATCCTAAGAGGATTTCAACCATTCTTAAACCCAAAGTATTTATTGATGAAAAAGAGTAAGATGAAGTTAAGTGCAGTTTCTTCCCCACTAATGTTATTTATAGAAGGATGAGGGTGAGTTAGAGACCTTGGATGAAAAAGTGAGTTTGAGATAATAATAAGATCTATGATGATTTTAATTCTATAGATCATACTACCAGACCCAAGAACCAAGTGTATCCTAGATTTGATCTAGATAAGCTAGTATAATACTAAGATGATGATGAAGAAGTTGAATTTTCTACTATTGTTGATGAAAAGGTGGATACCTCATTTGAGGAGGATAGTGAATTTTACATTATAAATAATCTTTCTATGAATTTTGGACTTGCTAGTCCCCCTGTTTATCTATATTCTATAGAAATTATCTTAAGTGAAGGAGATGAGGAATACGAGACAGATGTTTCTAGAGATGAGAAAATTATAAGTTCTTATTCTATGTTTTCTAAAGAACTTGTGTATGTTTCAAATGATATAAATGGTATTTTAAATAGAGATGATGATGAGGGTAGTGATGGTTGATGAACTGATCATGAGGATGTTGATGATGTTTGGGAACAATCACCTCATCCTTCCCCGGGTGGTTATCATGCATCAGTTAGGTCTATGGAATGACCCAGTTAGATCATATATATTTCCTTAGAGAGATTAGTTATAGAGAAACCTTTTGGTGATTTTAATCTTCTAGAGGAGAGACTAGAGTATCATATGAGGGGGAGGGGGGAATATCCTAGTTCTATTAAAATTACCCCTATTTTTTTGTCTCCTGGTAGAGTAAGAGTGGGTTCACTTGTTGAGTGGTAGAAATTCCCAGGATTTGTTTATCTTTGGTTGGACTATTCAAAGTCTAAGGATATTGAGGAAGATTTTGGAGAGTATAGGGATGCTCTGGAAGGTTTTTATTTGGTAGAGGGAAAGGTATCCTCTAAGGGTAATCTTACACGAGGTTCTAAATATATTGTTCTATATTACCCAAATTCAAATGATAACGGACGTGGGGATGACCATTATAGTCCACAAAAGGATGGTGGAACATCTATTTCAGTTAAAGTTAATACATATCCTAAGGGATATCTTATGGATGAGATTGATCATGTTATTGATATTTAGGATTTTAATTCAATGTTCCTGTCAGACTAGAGATTGCAGAAGTTGTTGCGCCCAGCGCAGAGAGAGATGCTACACCTATAGCTGATGTTTCATGTTTTTTCCTCCACATATTATATCCCAAGAATATTTGGATATTTTTTAAAGAGAATCAAATTTCATAATTATGTTGGATTTTGTGGTCTTAGGAACCTCTAGTCACACAGCTCATTGAATCTGATTCCCATCACCTGTTAGAGTTGGTTGTGTTCAACATTCATCCTAAGATAAAATTTTCACATTCCGAAAGTTGATATTGAGAATAATAGGTTGTATAGTGAGATAAAAACCAAAATATTAATGAGTGAGGATATGATAACCTCCATTTCTGCCAGCCAATCTGATATGATGGAGAGGTTGGATAGTTTATATGCAAGGAATTCTACTTCTTCTAATCCACCTCTCTTAGTTTTTGTTGATGCTAAGTTGATCCGATCTATATTTTGTTAGGATATTCATTATATTTTTGGGGATATTCATTCTTCTCATCATGATTACTTGAAGAAGATTCATTAACATGCTGATAACATATACAAATTGTTAAGAAAATATTTAAATAAGGCTCAAAGTAATTGAGAAACCATCACAATGGCCATTAAATATTATCTTTCTAGTATGTATACTAAGTATGAAATTAACTTCCATTTCACATTTATCTCTAAAAAACCATAGATGACACCAATCACCGAGGATTTCAAGGAGAAAATAGACCAGTTGAAATAGATGACCACACTTTTCAAGTTATTTATGGAGGAAATGAGATATTTCTTCAGTGATATGGAGTGAGGAGGGAAAATTATTATAAATTTTTTTAACCTTTTGAATAAATTTATGTTTGAATCAAGAACATATATAGTTCCTCTAGATGAATTTCCTATAATATCCTTTATCTATTATCCTTCCTCATCCCCTTTACCACCACAGTTCCAACCTTTTAATATGTCTCTTATTGAAGATGTCAAGCACCTAAGGCCATTGTGATTAGAGAGATTCTTACCAATACCTCATCCCTATTAGCCTCTAGCTCTTTTCCTCCTACCTATAGTAAGAGAAAAGGAGATACTGATCATAAAACCTAGTCCAAGAGTGATTCTGATTAACATTAGTTTTTGATAGTGTATTTTTTTTTATTTTCCGTCTATCTCTTTTCTTTAATATAATATCATGAATTTATGTTATTAATTTCATGTATCTATATTCTTATTAATATATATTATTTGATTTTTTTACCTTTTTGATCATACCAAAAGGGGGATAAAGTTGGATTACATTTACCTTTGGAGATAATTAGACATCATATACCTTTGAACTCAACTACTTCCTTAACACCACTTTTATATATTGTTTGATATGTTATACATTCATACCAATTTTCTCTTTGATACCTTAATTATTTGGATGTACTTGAATAATTATTTTATTCCTTTTATTTAATTAATTCCTTTGGTACCAAATATATTTATGTAATTCTATTCTAAATTTTATTTCCAAATATCACTTTACCTTTTGAAATATTAATAAGACAATTACGCTTAAAAATTATCTATTTATGCATAATTATGGTTTCAATGTGGTTTATAAAATTCTATGATTTGTGATCATCAAACATGGGGAGATTTTTGAAACCATATTATTTTAATGATCATAGATCATATTTATTATGTTACTGATGAATTTGAAGTTTTATGGTAGTATATTCTTCTATAAAGAAACTTTTTCTAAGTGTTGATATAAGTCATCACCAGAAATTCTTTACTCATCATTAGTTTAAGATGAGTCACAGAAATATATGACTCACAATTAGTTCCAAATAACTCACCACCAGATTGAGTCACATACATACTTGACTCATCGCTAGACATGACTCACCATTAGTTCAACTTAGCCATAGTCAGACTAAGTCACTGTCTAACTTGACTCACTGCCCGACACGAGTCACCACAAGACCTGCATCACCACAAGATTGAGTCACCACCAAATATGAGTCACTTCCAGATATGAGTTATTGTAAGAGGAGCTATTTCTACTCTTCTTCCTACATTTTAATTAAATGATCCCAATGACTATATTAATGAAATTAATGCAAAGGGTTATTTTATGATTATTTTCTTAACTATTGTAGGAAATCATTACAAAAAAATCATAGTTTTATGACAATAAATAATATATCAATGATTATTCTTCAATGGATGCATGTAGTGATTTATATTCTTAGAAGACTCCCTTGTGGGCGAGGGGGGTGGTGTGCATGATCAATAAATGAGAGAATTTCTAAACTCTAAAAGAATCATTACACATGAACTTACACACTGAAAACCTACAAACTTCCAACTATGAAATTTTAGAACTCATTCAAGATCAATATCCTTTCCAATAGATAGAACAATGAAAACTTTTTGATGCTCTGTTTTACTAAAAAATTTATAGAATCAATTTGATCTCCTCACCCAGCCACAAATAAGGACACTCAAGAATATGAAGAACTATAGACCGAGTAACATTACATTTTTTTATATCTTATTAATTTCTCCTTCTATAATTTTATTTTACTTTCTATAAACATGTTTTTCGGTCTATTTATTAACTCACACTCAATTCTGCGCTATAACTGGATAATAATGGATATTTATATTTCTTTTTATCTTTTTACACATTATATTTGTGGAATATTTCCTTAAGTTTCCAATGTAGGTTTACATACCAAATATAACAATGAAAGATTAATTGATCCTAAATAGATGATATGTTTCTTTTATACACGATCCAAGTTTGGGATGAGATTATTTTTATATAATCAACTTAGTAGTGGGTGATTCCCACATAGAGGGGATTAAGTCTCGATTTAATACTGAACCTATTGTTTATTCCATAATTTTATTTAGTTTTATTTTATTTATTTCAAAGATTTAAAATTTTATTTAGTTTAAATATATAAAAAAAACTGGTACATTGATAGTTATCCTTAACTAGTGTCTTTATAAGTATTTTTTGATTAAATTGATTTTAGAAGTTTAATTCAATTATCATATTTTTTTAACTGAGAACTAATAAAGCTTTAAGAAATATTTTAAAATATTAAACATATTTTAATCTTATATTTTGATTAAATGGGTGAATTTATATTAATTGTGGGATTTTATTTGAACTCATTTGTAGTAGAAATTTTTATTGGGAACTCAATTCACCCCCATATTGAGTTATTCACTCTGAACAACAAAGAATATTGTGAATATTACTTTCACCAAGTTCTATGGAATTATAAATAGTGTAAAACCCCATTACCTTTATGGTGTTTCATGATAAAATCATACGTTTTGAAACATATTCCCTCTGAACCAAGACTTTACCCCATGTTGGGGCCACCCAGTTTCAAAAATATCATCCCCTCATAAAAACACAAGCATTTGTGAATCCGTATTTAGAGATCCCCACATGTTGGATCCTTTAAACATACATAAATTCGTGAAAGTTGTGTTCCTGATGACCCTCTACCCACCCAAACCCAGTTCACTCATGCCCCAATCTTCCGCACAACTAGTATCATCAACCCTCATGGCTGACATCTTTTATTAAATTCAATCCTGGATGGTTTCATTTCCTATTTCTCTTTCGAAAAGGAACCCAAATTCCACTTTCTATTAATAAGTGGCTCTTTAATGTTGAGATCCTTGTTTTCTACATTACCATGAAAATGTTTACACCACGTGTCACCAAGAGGAATTATTGCAACAGGAACGTAGGCGCTGAAGGTAGAATAAATAAGGGAAACTATCCACCTCTCCTTTTATGGAGGCCTAGTGTTGGATCCTTCTATCATAAAAGGAAATGGCCCCCTTAAGTGTAGGCACATCCCACATCCAGGATTCAAGACATTAAAATTCATAGTCCCATATCCTAGTCATTTTATGTTAAACTATAAGACAACATCCTCAGCACATGATGTTAAACTATAACCCCACCATATGCATTGAAAATAGGATGGAACTTGTATTACTGTAATGGGATGAAACCAAATCCCTTACCATGTGTGATGAATATAAGATTTCCCATGCATGAGAATCATGGGATGACACATCCTTCACCACTATAGGATGAGACACCTACAATGGGAAGCTGACATGTGTAATCCCCACACCATCCTTTCCCAGAATGGGATGATCCTCCTATGTTTGGTAGCTCACATGTGTAAGCCCCACACCATCCTATTCTATAATGGGGAAAAACTAAAACACCAAGGATGAACCCCCAACACCATTGATGTAACCCCAAAACTAGTGGAAATCCTATGCATAAGACCCAAACTAACCCTTGTTATCGTTACTTCTATTATATGAGCTTCCATACTACAGATTGGAAAACCGCATGGAATGGTATTGTCACATGAATATAAATTGTGTACTTGAACTACAAGGGTTTTCCCATTATCCAAATAGGGTATGTAGAATTCCTCCTAGAGGTTCAATTTCGACTACCCAATACTATAAATAAATTATCCTGTCTTCTCTCCTGGAAAGCAGAAACCTTGAAGTCTGATCATATCCATAAGGGACACACTCAACTAACCAAACTACACCCACAAGACATCAAACATGCAACAAACCTATACTCACAAGATTTTGAAACTGTTACCAACCTTTACCCACAAGATGAGAAACCTATGAAAAACATATACCCACAAGATGTTAAACATGTGACCAACCTGCCCCCCACAAGACGTTTAAAAAATAAACAACATATCCCCATAAGATGTTATGACCAACTTGAACCCAAAATATGATGGTCATATGACACCACCAAATAATCTATAATCTCTATTTCATGAAATGAACGTGATATACCCATGATAAAATTCCTTAGAACTTATATACCCTTTCCACAAATTACCTCATGTCATACATGAGATTCCTTGGGTTTTACACCTAATATGCCTCATGCAGGATATTTCCTAGACTTAAAAGAGTTATACTTTTCAGGTTCCCAATACACCCAACATCAACCAATGTATAGATATGTCTAACATCATTATCATCTCTGACCACAGGTTGCATCCATGTCGATACTGAAGCAGCATAATTAACCGACAACCACATCAAGATGGAATAAGGAATTACTATCATGAACATTCAAATATACGAGGGAGACACAGACAAGGAAATGAGCTATTTGGAGTATTACATGGAAGTAGTAACCGAAATCTAATCATTCTATTTTGATCAAAGAGACAACATCACCAATCATGTGGGTAGAGGCCTCCCACCATTGGAAATAGAGAATGATGGGAAACTAACAATCCATCGTAGAGGAGGAGAAACTGGTCAATGAAAGAAACCCACTTTAGGGGGGAAATAAGTCCAAATCACACAAACACACATGGTGGACACTATGAAAGTATAAATTGTTGAAAATAGTGATCAATATGTATTATAGTAAATCCCTAGATCATGGAGGAAAAATAAAACAATTGATTTTAAAAATATAACATATATCATGGATTCAAATTGAGGAAACATGTAACACTAAAAAGAGACAACTATGTGATAAATTAGGAACGAGGCATGATATAAAAATATAGAAATGTATAGTAATGTAAAATTCCTAATCACATAAAATTATAAACTATGGAAAGGCTAAAAAAAGAAATTATGATCTGATAAGACTTCAAAAACCACCTATGTCTCATAACATAATGACTTCTGATAACCAATATTGTCCCAAAACATAGTAATCTCATGAGATATAAAGGTTTACCAGTTGTTTCAAAGGGATATATAATTATGTGTTTACAAATAAAATAATGATATAACTATATAGAAATGTTGAATTATAAATTTTTCAAACATTCATTTAAATCACAACATGATGAACACATGAAAATTAAATGGGTTACATATAAATAAAAAAATAGCGTTATAATTATGTAAATAATTATAGAGGATATCTATTTAAATTCCCTTAAATTAGAATAATGATTTATAGAGTATTGAAAATATATATAATAAAAATATATAACATTATGAAAATAGATTACTATAGTCAATCGAATAGTATGGTTAACTAGGTGAATTACCATTAACCAAGAGGCTATTTTCATATAAGAAAAAACATTCAAAGAAGATAACATAGTTCATAAGGTTTATTAAATTAATTCCATAGGTTTTATGTAACTTTGAAAAAAATAAAAAAATGAGGAAATAATAGCTCATACGTCATTTTACTTAAATAAATACAAGAATATTTATAAAAAAATATGTTTTAATATTTTATTGAAAATTTTATAGAAATATTTTCTTTTATGAGTAATTTTGATACGATATATCAGAAAATGGAAGAGAAATTCTGAAACTATATTTTGTAAAATTTTGGTGATTTTACCATTAAAAAAATATTAAAATCCACTTTCAGAATCATTTGTGAAGGTAAAAAGTTCATTAAAAATATTATTTTAATATTTAATATCCAAATAATATAAATTTGAGTTGAAATAAATGTACATTAGAAATAATTTAGTCTCGAAGATCTTAAATCGAATGGAAGTGGAATGAAATAATTTTTAAATCATTTTTTATAGTTTAATATAACATGATTTGATAAAAAGGACACATATTTTTCGTTAGAATAGGTAAAATAAAATATATAATTTATACAAAATAGAATACATTTTAAAATGAAATATAATAAAAAAATATTTTTGGTAACCTCAAATTTTAACACTGGAGACAAATACCTAATAAAGTGGGTGAGTATTATCCTTTAAAATGTCACAATTAAATGATGTGAGAAACTAATTTGAAAGAATATTTTGATAATAAAATTTAATTTCCTAGGAAATAAAGAGGGAAAATAATATGAAATATAAAATCTAAAGAATATTGAAAACATGGAATAACATATTTTAGAAGAAAAATAATATGTAACTTATGATAAAATATGATGATGTTGTAGTATATATATAACACAAATAAAATTATTTGTATAATATATAACCTGACTTAATAAAATTAATTTGAGATGGAGAAAACCTTACGAATTTGGTAACATGTAATGTATGAACAAATGAAAGAGAGGGTACTAAAAGGTGGTAAAAATTCCATTTAAATTAAAATATAAATGAATTTATATATTTATTTATGTTTAAAAAAATTGATGAGAAAAAATTATATGACCAAAGAAGATGATTCATGGAATTTGAGAAAAGAAGAAGAAAATTTACAAGAAATAATATAAAGAATGAAATAGAAATAATATGACTTTTTAGAGTGAAATTACAAAAAAAACATATTATAACTATAATAGAATTAATTTAGTATGTTCGTAATAAATTATTTATAAAATTTCTCATGCAGGATATATACAAGATAAATAATTTCAATCACATGAGAAAGGATTGAGAAATTGAACACTTACTAACATTGAATGATATGAATTGACAATAAAATTAATAAAAATAAAAATAGATTAGTTTGTAAATATTATGAAATTAATGTGAGAGAATATATTTAATATTTTATATGTGATAGGCATACAAATCATTAAAAATATTATTTGAAACAATGCATCTCAAATAATATGAGAGATAAAAAACTCTTACCTTGGATTCTCTCTATCAAAGAAGCACAATAACATCCTATAAAATATATTTTTGACACTTATTGAATTATTTAATCACAACATTTATATTTATTTAAATTAATCTAATTCATTTCAGTTTTTATTAAACATTTAATAATTATTCATGGTTATAATTAACCATCAAGTGTTACTTTTAATATTTGTTCAATGCCTATTTTGATATGGTGGTTTCAATACATTCTCCGTGATCATGTGTTTTCCCAATTCATAATGTTTATAGAGATGATATATATGTTTCTGATAGATCCTGATACTTTCATTATTTTTTTATGAATGTTATAGTGATGGTCTATAATGAACTATAGATTTTCTCTCCTTTTTTTGATTGTTGAATTGAAAAATGAATTGATTTTATTAATTAATATACTTATATATATTTACAATAAATTTTAAAAATAATAATTAATTGGTCATTATTACCATATAGTACAATTATTTATATTTTATTATTCATTCATGATAAAAATTATGTAGAATTTTTCATGTTAGTGGGGAAACCAACCCAAAACATAATGTATTATAATGAGTGAAAGAGTAAAAATATGATTTATTATTATCATTATCTTGTATTCATAGAATAATAATGTTTTAAATTACATGATATTGAATTTTTAAATAATGTTCTAGAAGTGGTGGATGAATGAGACAAGGTAACTTATTAAAGAAAAAGGTAATACTCATATTGAAGGATCAAATCGTTTCTTTAAGAATTCCTTTGAAATTAAGGATTTGGGTCACTTTTTTGTAAAAAATATCCCAAATGTGGAATGTTTTTAAAAGAGATAAAAATATCATATATATATAATAGAGGGAAAATGAATAATTATGTGGTATGAAATTGGTAGGGAAGGGTCCCTTTAATAAGTGTGTTTGAGTTTCCAATACACGGATACCCATTCTGTAATGTATAAGGAATAATATTTAATAGGTAAAGTTGCTCAAAAATGTAAAAATGGTTAGGATAAATCATTAATTACCTCAAACTAAAAATATTTAGTAAATTATTAGGGATATTTTATTACATTAAACCTTATTTAAACAATTTTACCTTATCTTACCACGCTATTTTAACTCACTTTTACATCTATAAATTATTTTTTATTAAAAATGAAATTGACCATTATAGATAAAATTTACAAACTAATTTCAAATATAATATTCATTTTAAAAAATTAAAATTATAAAATTTATTAAAATTTACTTCAAAAGAAAATTCACTAGTGCGAGGTGTAAAGAGCTTACACAAACATGGGATTAAAAGGGGTAAAGATGAAGATTATAAGAAATGTAGACCAAAATATTGTGTTGCAAACAAAAGGACCCTACCAAAAGCGACAAAATCATTTTAATGAGTAGAGTTTAAGAAAAAATACATAGCCTTGGAAGAAAGATAATAGATGTGGAATCATTTTGGAAGTTGAAGACTCCCCAATGATGTTCCATGCACTTCTAGAAGGAAGTCTTGAGTCTAATAAACTGAAAACAAATGAGTGCATGCCAACAAAGTTTGTAGTCGAGGATATCTGTACCAGAGCTATTTGACCAAGACAACCCTTAAATTCTTCAATACTAATACATCCATATAGCATCCTCCTTTATAGATGAAGATAATGATAGTTAGAGTCAAAGTTTCATTGAGATGGCATCACACTCAATAGGATAAGGACTGAAAGTTAGAAAGAAAGACTCAATTCAAACAAGAAACAAAATCATAAAAAAGATTCATTTCTATGTAATATAATGGAAGTTGAAGTCTTGGTCATTCTTAAACTCGTCCACCACTTTGATAAACATACTTTTTCTGATTTCAGGGTATGTATCAGTCGATATATCACCATTTTTTGTATTAGTAGAAGGAGGTTGTATCATTCTCCTCTATACAAGGGTTATGATCTTATAAAAAATCTAATTTCCCTTAAATTTGGTATGAATCCCTAAAAGAAGTGTCATTTTCAATGTATTCCTCACCAGTAAAGACTTCTGAGTCAGTTAAATCAGAGGATGTATATAAATTTTCAGTAGATATGGGTTATGGGGGAATAATATTTATTTCATTCTTATTGATAGTTAGGGATCATGTGAAAATGGTTCTCTCAATTTTATAATGACCCCTACACTTTTGGGTTTACATGGCACTTGGAATGATGAAAACATATGAATCAGTCATTGATTGTTTTTTCTGTTTTTTACCTCAATTTCAAAAAAACTTCCTCAAGTTGGTGAGAATTGACAAAATCCTCTTGAATAAATTCTATAGAGTCATATTGATCATTATATTTCTCTACATGATCTATTTGATTTATATTTATATATATGGGTTTAGGTTTAATATGTAATTACTTATGTTCATTAGAAAAATTGGCATTTTCACTTCTTCTATGAAACCAGAGAGGCTGGTTGAGGGAAGCTGATTATTAAGCGATCTCAAGGAGTTCTTATTAGAAATATTATTAATAGGGTCCCCTATATGAGAAATAGAGTGTCCTTTTTTATTTTCCTTATCAACCCATATTTAATTAAAATGAGATAGGGGGCCTGAAGAAAGCTTTGGATTCTCATATTCTTCTACAGAGTTCCCAATTCTAGCACATCTCTTGCAATAGACTAGGAAATTTTAGAAACAAAACTTCTAAATAAATCCATTGCCTCCATGTTTAATTCAAAATCATGATGATAGAGATTGTGAAATATCAATTTTAGTGAATATTTGATTGACTGAAGGTCGAGACAAATTCAGGGTAGCAGAGTCAAGCTTAAGGGGATGAAAAACAAGAATAGCAATGGAAAAGAGAGAATTCATCTTAATGAAATTCAATGGAAGTACAAGGAAACCCATCTATATGGGAACAGTAGGAAGATCTGACTTAATACAAAAGTCTAGAGACCATTTCAATAACTTCATAAAACCTCAACCAAAATACCATGATCCTCTCATATAAAACCGATTATAGTCATTTTCAAAATGAAAAACAAAAAATAACTATGATGAATTCATGAAACTGATGTGAATGTTCACAAATCCTATGTTTTCCAGGGTCATGGGGAGGAAGAATTTTGAGGTTCTTTGTTTGTTAAATCTTCCAACTAATAAAAAACAATGATCCAAGGAGATAAATTGTACATATTCTTTGGAGAAAGAAGTCACTAAATGTCCTTGATGTCGGTATTTCTTCAGATCAATTAATTATGAGGACTTTGAATTGGATAAAGCCACTTGACCCATAATGATATCTATGAAGGATCAAGTTTTGAAACTAGGGATTATTCTGGGTTCACCTGTGACGAGATTTGTGAAGGGACAAGATTCATTTGGGTTAATCCTTAATTATTATAATAATGATAATAAATTATCTAAACATATAAAAAATATATATCTAAAGATATAATATATCTTTTAATTTATAAATATTAGTTACTTTTAAAATTAAAAATGTTGTTTTTGTTATTATACTAATTTTATTATAACCATTGATGGTATATTTGGATACCATAAAAATCACTTTTTCTAGTGGATATATTTTTGTACCTCTATGATCATTAACCTACAATTAGGATTATTATAGAACAATTATATATTTTCTATTTGAGTTTTCAAATTTGATCTCTTTAATATGAATACAAATAATTAAAATATTATTCTCATTTTACATTAACTTTTCTATAGATATTATTAATTTTGTTCTATGATTACATTTTTATTTCATGGTCAACTGTTTCTATTTTAGAATGAAATTTAATTACATAGACATTATATTATTCTATACTCAACTTCATTATTTTAAAATTAAGAAAAAAATTATTATCTTAAAAAAATATATTTATTTTAATTTCATAGATATGTGTTAAATTTTAATTTAAAAATAAAATTAAGGAATAACCCACATATAAGGTAAACGTATTTTAAATTATTCATTATTACAAATCAAAACAAAAATATACCTATACAAAAAAACATACATACTGGAAATATGGTCTATTACAACATATCTATACACATAGTATATTATAATCATTATTACATAGTAGAAAATTAAAATGATTATATGAAAAAATTTGAATAACTTAAAACAAAATGATATCAACCAATAGTTTTTATAATCGTTGGTATATAGTATGTTGAATGTCATTTTTTTGAAATAGTTATAGTTGACCTCCAAATAATCCTATCCCCACAAGGCCTCCCCCTATATCCAAATTCTATCTTCATATGGTACATGATTCCCCACTTTTCATTATTATACACATAAAAGTTCATATATGTTCATTTGTTTTTTTTTTCATTCAATTTCCTTCTATCATCAGATCAAATATTCTTATTACATCATCTATTTGGAAGAGCACAACATTTATTTCTATCAATGTATCAAATGACTTTGAGGTCATGTTATGTCCCAAATAATCCATATTAATTAATTTAAGGTTTTTAGATTATATTCATTGTAATAATGAATCGTATATGTAATTGAAGCCTATTTTCTATTTTTAATCACAGTGACTCGCTAACTCTACCTAAATCCAATGTAAATAATTTTCAATATAATTTATTGTGGATGTAAATAGACCATTTATTGATAGTAAAACTAATTGATTCATTGTTTTCTTCAATTATTAGGGTTTTGTGATATTATTTAGGATTTTTTTAATTTAATTAATTTTCGATAAAATACTTGGAATATGTTATTTAAGTTTAATATGGTTTGGAATTTATATAAAATTTTGAATTTTTTTCACAATATTATTTATCTATATGTAAATATTTATGTTTAGTTATTTTAACCCTTGGGATAATTTTTTATATTATATTTTATTTGTACTTCAGTTTGTAAACTCTTTTTGAAAGAATCAATGTCATTTAATGGATAAAATCATCAAATACATATAGAATATATAGGTCATCTTCCTCCAATACATATGAATATATTAATAAATGTTTTTCTTTATTTAATAGGAATTTTAACACCCCAAGCTTCCACTTTATGTTTCCATTTGAATAATGCAATAGCTTGCATTGTACGCAACTTTGAGATTCTAACACATCGCAACCAATCAAACTAGTCGTTATGAATATTAATACTCACCTTTTGAAATTATATGAATTTTATTTTTCAAAATGGACTTCATTTTTGAGTTCGGAATATCAAAATTATCTTAGGGTGATTTTTTGGGTTTTTTCTGAAAACATTCAATTTTTGATGAATAGTGAAAAACACTACGTTATTGGTTAAAACCAACTTTTTATTTAAATAATTATTTATTTTATTTAAATTTATTTTAGGTCAAAATAGATACATAATACCTTTATATGTTCAATTTAATTCATTGGTTTCATTTTATAATAAGCTTAGATATATAAAAATTTTATTACACTTCTTAGCGTCTTTTACCCACCTACTAGGAGCATTTGAAAATTTGCATAAAACATAATTTTACCGTTTCTTTGACTTTAATTTAAAAACTCCATGGGAAATCGATGAGTTTAATTAGAAAAAAAACCTTGTTAATAAAATATTATCCCCTTTTTTCCACTTGGATTATATTAGGACATTTATTATTATTTTATTTAAAGAAGAGTTAAAAGATTTAAACTCAAAGTTTAAAAACTAAAACATTTTTAATATAAGGTTATACATAAGATAAATTAGACTATTAATGTTAATTATAAATATAAAAAAATTTCCTACATAATGGTATTTTAATTATAATTTTTAGACATTAAATAATTTAATCTATTTATGACACAATGATGATGTTGTAATTACCATATTAATGAAAGATTAACATAATTGATATTATAAATATCCAAATAAATGTAATTTGATACTTTTTAGGAATTAAAATAATTTTATAGGTTAATATGAAATGTTAGGGTTGATTAAATAATTTTTGTTTGATGTAATCATTCTTTTATGATTTTCCCAAAAACCAAATACTAAATAGTGTCAAAATTGACATAATTGAGTTTTTAAGACAAACACTATATTATTAATTGATATAATATTCCTATAAATCTACGGTTCGGTAAAAGGACTTATATAAAGTTATATATATTAATAATGAACCACATTGGGTTATATTGGCTTGTTATTGTAAGTGTATTAATCATATAATATAAATATACAAAGAGACATGGTAAATGTAAAACTATTTAACTAAGAGTTAAATACAAAAGAGAAGGTTCATATGATGACCTAAACCTATCTAAAACCTATTTGTTGAGGGTTATCCGACCCATACCCACCTTATCATTGAAATAATTCATTTTTGAGCCATTGTAATGGAAAATTATTTTATAATAAAATAATATTTCAATCTTTTCCTAAAGAGATCCTTACTTCTCTTATAAAAGGGTACTTCCCCTTATCTTAATTTCACACCTCCAAATCCATTTTTCATGGCCAAAAACTTCCCATATATCCTCCAAAATTTCCTCACTTCATCCTAGAGTACTTCCTTTGTCAAAAATCCAACCTAAGGAGCCGTTTTGATCAAATAAAAAGGAAGAACCCGAAGAAGGGGTAAATATTTCATTACCTCTTTCAAGTTCTTTTCATCTTCCACTTCCTCTTTCTTTGTTGTTTCCATTATAAAATAACAACTGAAATATATTCTATATAATTTGATGTTATTATAAAAATGGTACAACCATATTAATTATTCTATCCATCATATGAAAGACAAAGTCACCATACATGCGTACATATGGCTTACTATCTCCACGTCCTGGTGTAGTTTGTTATTCAGAAACTTCATTATTTGGATGGATATAATAATGAGTATAAGTGATGTAAATAATAAATATAAAATTTTAATGATTCTTTATATATGATATATCATCCAATTACATAAAATTTCACCATCAATATAATGATATTTCCGCTTATGCGTACGTACGGTTTACTGTCTCCACGAATGCGATGAGATTCATTCTCCATCGTAATCATTCAAGAATAATTTTCATTTTATGATTAAAAATAATGTTTAGGAACATAATATAATTCTGTATATGAATCAAATAAATCCTATCCATGAAAAACATGGCTTACGTAACCAACTATATGATGGAAAACGAATTAGTTAACACCTGAAATGATGATACAACTGAAATATTATTAACAAAGAAATATTAGAGTATCATATATGATAACATATTTATTTATATAGTTCTTGTATAATTTAATAACAGTGTTTTAACTATTATACAGTAGGTTAGTATACCATCGATTAAGGAAAAGTACAAGGTAAGGGTTAATTTCACAATAATTTTATTATCCAAGGTTGTTTTTACGTAAGTATCTACAGGGACCTCTTTATCATCCACATATGTGTTTTCTTAAAAATGTATTTCAAAACATTTTTAATATTTACTAAAAAATGGGTTAAAGTCATTTATACCCTTATTTTACCTTATATGTTTTGAAAGGGATCTTTCTGTCGTTTTCCAAACAAGGCACTTTATGACCTTTTTGACAAAATTAAGGTAAGAATGTTTTTTTAATTTATACAGCGGGTGCAGCTATTTTCCACCATTATGATATCGCCTAAGCTTACCTTACAAGATTATAAGAATATTTTACAAATAAATGTTTTATTTTATAAATTCATGACTTCTAAATGATTTCAAAATAGAAAGAGATATTTCTCTCAAAAAGTTTCGATTTCATCTAAGTCAATATTATTTAATGGATTTTAACCAGTTTGGAGTTGATTTATTTATGATACAAATATTCCATATTGTATTGAATGTTTTGTGATATATTTGACTGTGGATGTGTTATTTTTATACCATTCATGGTTTATGGATAAAGTATTGAAATTTCATATGCTAGTTTTAATACGAATGTTTATGTTATGTTTCAACCTTTTCATATGGGGAATACATTGGACTTAGTAAGTGATGGGTGGATCCCACTATAGCTCCTCAATGCATCGATAGGTCTCATGAGATGAACTAGTATCTTGGAACAAGGCCTTGACAAAATCATAATTGTAGTCTTGGAACATGGACTTAACTATGTGGTTATGAATTCTGGCATTTTGAATTCCATCATTATGAAAGTTGCTATTGATATTGCATGTGATTATTCAACTAGTAAAATATCCATGTGATGTAGTAAATGAAATTATTAGATTTTATCTTTTTCATATTATGTTGATGTTTTAGTTTAAAAGGATTTTGTTTTAGTCTTATACATTTCCATAAATTTTTATGCTTATTTATGAATGCTTCTGCTACATTGTTATACTTACTAAGCATATGATCTCACACCTTTCTATGTTTTACTTTTAACAGGATGTGAAGAAGTATTTAATGGTTGACCTACATGGATAGTATTAGGATATAAGTGTGTTTAAAAAGGGGACAAACTTTTTCTGATGTTTTTATTTCATGATGTAATGTAAAACATATGAATGTATCTAGTACTTCCAAGGATACTAAACTGATCAGTATTTTGAGACATGATTCCTTGTTTTATTCCAATGTTATATAATAATGCACTGACTCTGGGTAACTGGGGTCAGGGATTTAGATTTGGTATCATAGGAAGTTTAGTACAAACCTTGGAAAATATATTTAGAAAAACTCTGATTAGAGAACACTACCCAAAGATAGTCATCGAGGATTAATATAAAATAAATTCCTTGAATTTTGGTACTGTAGAGATTTTGTGAGTTTTCCAAGCAATACATCCTTATATGGATACGAGCATGTAGTGGTGGCTCTGTCACAGATGTACCTAGGGGTAAAACCTGAAAACACCGCTTTGAGCTAGACTCGAATGATAACCAGTGCACGACAATGGGCTTTGCTGCACTCTTGGTTACGACACTCTCGGGGGATAAGCTTAGGATAATTCTCATTTTCTTTAAAAACCATTATGAAGGGTTTATGAGTATATACTTTCTCAAAGAAAACATTTTTTATGATTATGGATTATATCCATAAACTGTTAAATTTATGTTAACCATTTTACATGTTTGGAATTATGTATTGCGATTCATAAACTAATCTAGTGTATTCTGTTGTTTAAAAATGGATCGTAGAGGAAGAAATGGAAACCGTATCAACCCACGTAATCGAAGCAGGTATTTCCCTCTTACTCAAGATAATTATAGTGGAGCTGGTGATGTAACTGGTGATAATTTTCTTGTCACCATACTGGGACAACTCACTCAGGTTATGAATAATAACCTTACCCATATGAAGCACCTAGATCCACAGAGTTGAGGTTAAATGTTAGACCGCTTCATGAGGAAACCACCACCAACATTAAATGGGAGTAAAAATCCATTAGTAGCTGAGAAATAGATAAGTTCCTTAGAGAAAATATTTCCTGCTTTGGGGAGTAGCTAAAGGGGAAAAGTTTTAATGGAAGCTTATCGCCTCACGGGAGATACAGATCAATGGTTATCATTAATACAAAACACAAAGGAAGATGAAGAAGTATCAAACATGGAATTTATGGAGTTTAAAGATATTTTCTTAGAAAAATACTTTCCTCATGACCATCGAGCAGATATGGAAAGACAATTTTTGAGTCTGAGGAAAAAGGAGGATGAGAATTTCGGAAAGTATGAGGCTAACATTAAAAGGTTATAAAGGCATGCTACATATTATATACGTAACCCAAGAAGTAAGATTGATCATTTATTTTATGGGTTAAAACCATTTCTCTGTTGAGCATTAGTCTTACAATCCTTCTCATTGTATGAATATATTGTCTCACGTGCTATCAATATAGAAAAGGAATTCTCTAAGTCTTATGACTTTAAAGAAAAGCAAGAGAATAAGAGATTTACTGAACACTCTAGAAATGGAAATAAGGTGAATAAGGGAAAATTTGAATATCCATCCTTTGGTAAATGTGGGAAGAAACACCTCGGTACTTTCCTAAAGGGAATAGGAGTCTGTTACAAGTGTGGTGAAAAAGGCCACCACGATCCTGATTATAAGGGGAAGAAAGAATCTTTCAATGTTGAATGATATAATTGTAGGGAAAATGGGAATTATGAAAATGAATGTCTTAAGATCCAATGGAACATACCTCCGAAAATGCCAAGGGAGCAAGGCCAAGCTTATGTGATCAGTATTGCTAAGGTTGAAGCTCTGAAAGACATGGTGGTCGGAAATTTAATAGTTGCCTCAAGTTTAGCCAATGATTTATTTGATTATGGATCATCTCATTGTTTCATATCTTTCTAGTTTTCTAAGAAAATTAGATATTTTAAATTTGACTTAAAAAAGGGAGTTTTCGTAAAAAAACCTAAGGGAAGTATCATCGCAATAAATTTTTGTGAATCCGTTCCAATTAGAGAATATAAATGATCTTTATCTTCTGATATTTTCATCATACCCATGATTGAATTTGATATAATCCTCAGAATGGATTGGATTTCGGACCATGATGTGAAAATTTATTTTAAGAAGAAGGAGGTTACAATTTTCGATGATGATAAGGAGTACCTTATATTTAGAGCTGAAACTTCACCACCTGATTCTTATCTAGATCCACCCCTGTAGCTCTAATAAAATCAATTTTTGGGGAGGAAGAGAATGAAATAATTATGGGTGAGGAAAAGAATGTTCTAATAGTACACATACCTATTGTTCAAGAATATGTTGATGTGTTTCTAGAGGATCTACCTAGACATCCTCCAGAACGGGAAATTGAGTTTTTCATTGATTTAATTCCTATTTCAAGGCCCATATTGAAGATCCCTTACAGAATGGCCATTTTAGAATTAGTAGAACTAAAGAAACAACTAGAGGAATTGAGTAACACAAGATTTATTCTCCCTACTATTTCTCCATGGGGATCCCCTGTCCTTTTTGTTAAGAAGAAAGACAGGTCTATGAGGTTATGCATTGACTATAATGAGATCAATGCTATAACAATAAAGAACAAGTATCCCCTACCTTGCATTGATTATTTATTCTCCCAACTTCCTGGAGCTCAATATTTTTAAAAGATTTACCTTCGATCTAGATATCATAAGTTCTGTGTGAAGAAGGAAGACATTACGAAAATAACATTTCGAACGAGGTATGGGCATTAAGAGTTTACTATAATGCCTTTTGGATTGACTAATGCACCCTTTGTCTTCATGGATCTAAGGAATATAGTTTTCAAGGAATAACTTGATGAATTTGTAGTGGTATTTATTAGTGATATCTTGGTAAACTCCAAAAGTTATAAAGATCAGGAAAATAACTTGCGCATTATTCTAAAGACTCTTAGAAAAAATGAATTATATGGAAATTTTAGCAAGTGTGAATTCGGGCTTCTAGATATTTCTTTTCTTGGACATATTGTATCTAAGTATGGAATGTATGTTATTCCTTCAAATATCAAGGAAATCCAAGAATGGACAACACCGAAAAGTACAGCTGAGGTACATAGTTTTATTGGTTTAGCAGGTTATTATCGATGTTTCATCCAAAATTTTTCCCAGTTGGCTAACCCATTAACAAAGATCACACGTAAAGGGGTTAAATTTGTTTGGAAAAAAGAGTTTTAAGAATTTTTTGAAGAATTGAAGAGAATATTATTCAATGCTCCTATCTTGACTCTACCATTAGGGAATAATGGGTTTGTTATTTATAGTGATGCTTCAAAGAAAGGACTTGGTTTTTTCCTTATGCAGAATAATAGAGTTATTGCCTATGCATCACGAAAGCTAAAAATTCATGGGAAAAACTATCATACTCATGATCTTGAGTTTGCATATATAATATTTTCTCTAAAAATATGGCTACAATATCTCTATGGTGAAAAATGTGAGATTTATACAGATCACAAGAGTTTGAGGTATATCTTTTCACAAAAATAACTCAACATGAGGCAAAGGAGATGGCTTGAACTACTTAAGGATTATTATTTCACTATACACTACCACCCATGAAAGGAAAATAAGGTGGCACATTCTTTGAGTAGAAAGGATAATGGAGTTTTGAACAAGATGAGAGTTTAAAGGGATCCAATTTTCATGAATCTAGTAAAGATGGATATGGGAATAACCATGGAAAGTGAAACACCAATACTTTTTCAAATGGTTGCCAAACCATATTTACAATAAAGGATAAATAGTTCTTAGACTGATGATAAGGAGTTTCAAAATATGATTAAAGCTGTGAATGATGGGATATTGAGTGACTTCATATATGAAGATGGAAAGCTGAAATTTGTGAAGTGACTTTTTGTTCCCGATATACCTAATCTAAAAATGGAATTAGTGGATGATTCTCATAGATCCAATTTCCCTATACACCCATAGGAGCACTAAGATTTATAGAGATTTGAAAAATCATTTTTGGTGAGACAACATGAAGGGGGAGATTGTTGATTTTGTGTCAAGATGTATGGTTTGTCAAAAAGTGAAAGTTGGAAGTCAACAGCCTGGAGGAGTCATGAAACCTCTTCCCATACCTGGGTGGAAATGAGATAATATTATGATGTACATTGTCATGGGGAAACCAAAGACTCCTAGAAGTAATGGTGCAATATGGGTCATTGTTGATCATCTTACCAATTCAGTACATTTTCTTGCTACAAGATAAGATTTACCAGTCGAATCTATGACAAGACTATATATTAATGAATTTGTAAGACTTCATGGAGTACCCATATCAATTGTTTCTGATAGTGATCCCCATTTTATATCAAGATTATGGAGAAGTATTTAGAAGGCCCTGGATACTGAAATTTGTTTGAGCACTTCCTACCACCCACAAACTTATGGAAAATCATAATAAACTATTCAAACCTTAAATGACATGTTGGGATATTTCTCACTTGACTTTCAAGGTATGTGGGATCAATATTTACCTCTGGTAGAATTTTCCTATAATAATAGTTTACATTCCAGTATTTAGATGGAACCATATGAAGCGTTATATGGAAAGAGATGTCTCACACCAACCTGTTGGGATGATGTTGGAGAAAGAAAATTGGTAGGCCCTAAACTTGTTGAGAAAACAATGGAAAAGGTGAAGGTTATCCAAACCCACATCAAAGCATCTAAAAGTAGGCAGAAGGGCTATGCCGATAACTGAAGGAAGGATTTAGAATTTTAGGTAGGAGATCATGTTTTCTTGAAGGTATCTCCATAGAAGGGTGTTATACATTTCGGTAAGAATGGTAAATTAAGTCCCAGGTACATCAGAACTTTTGAAATTCTAGAACAAATTGGGGTTGTAGCTTACCATTTAGAAATTCCCCCAAGTCTCCCCAAAGTTCATGACTTGTTCCACGTATCACTATTGAGAAAATACTTGTCTGGCCCAATGCATGTACTCACTTATGAATAATTAGAACTGTAACCTGATTTGTCTTATTTTGAAGAGCCTATCAGAATTCTTGTTACCAAATAACAAGTGTAGAGAAACCGAATGACTCGTCTGGTGAAAGTTCTATGAAGAAATAATAAGATGGAAGAGGCAACTTGGGAACCTGAGGAACTTATGACGAAGAACCGCCCGAATCTTTTTATTCTGTAATATTCTAGAAATTTCAAGGATGGAATTATTTTAAGGAGGGGAGAATACAACACCTCAAGCTTCCACGGTATGTTTCCCTTTGAATAATGAAATAGCATTCATTGTACGCAACTTTGAGATTATAACACACCGCGACCAATCAAACTATCTATTATGAATAGTAATACAAATTTTTTTAAATATTATAAATTTTATTTTTCTAAATTGAATTCATTTTTGAATTTGGAATATCAAAATTTTCTAAAGATGAATTTTTGGTATTTTTATGAAAACTTTAAATTTTTGATGAATAGTGAAAAACACTACATTATTGGTTTAAACCGACTTTATATTTAAATTATTATTTATTTTTATTTAAATTTATTTTAGGTCAAAATAGATACATAACACCTATATACGTTCAATTTAATACATTGGATTCATTTTATAATAAGCTTAGATATATAAATATTTTATTAAACTTTTTACCGTCTTTTCCCCATCTCCTAGGAGCATTTGCAAATATGCATAAAACTTACTTCTACTGCTTCTATGAGTTGAATTTAAAAAATCTGAGAGTCATGGTTGAAATTAGTATGTAAAATTTTGTTCAATAAGATATAAATAATTTTTGGTGAATAGTAACTTTTTACTTTTATTTACCACTGTTAAAAGTAAATAGGGTAATTAAAGGTGAAAATGATAATATAATTACCCCAAAACAAGTAATAATTCTATTAGATAAATGTAATTAGACCAAAAACAAGCTTAAGAATAAAATATGATCCTTTTTGGTCCACTTGGATTAGATTAGGACATTAATTATTATTTTATTTAAAGAAGAGTTAAAAGAGTTAAATTCAAAGTTTAATAACTTAACAATTTTTCATATAGGGTTATACATAAGATAAATTCGACTATATATATAAATTATAAAGATAAAAATATTTCCTACATAATGGTATTTTATTTATAATTTTTAGACATTAAATAATTTAATTTATTTATGACACAATGATGATGCAATAATAACCATATTAATGAGAGATTAAAATAATTGATATTATAAATATTCAAATAAATGTAATTTGAGACTTTTGATGAATTAAACTAATTTTAATGGTTAATATGACATGTTAGTTTGGATTAAATAATTATTTTCATTGTAATCATGCGGTTATGATTTTCACAAAAACAAAATACTTAATTGTGTCAAAATTGACATAATTGGGTTTTTAAAACAAATACTATATTATTTACTGATATAATATTCCTAAATATCTAAGGTTTTTTCAAAGAACATATATAATGTTATATATATTAATAATGAACCACATGGGGTTCTCTTGGCTTGTTATAGTATGTTTATTAATCATATAATAAAAAAATACAAAGAGACAAGGTAAATGTCAAACTATTTAACTAAGAGTTAAATCTAAAAGATAAGGTTAATATGGTGACCTAAACCTGTATAAAACCTATTGGCTGTGAGGTTCTCGACCCATAACCACCTTATCCTTGAAAAAATTCATTTTTGATCCATTATAAACTGAAAATGATTTTATTATAAAATAATATTTTGAACTTTTCCTAAAGTGACCCTCACCTCTCTTATAAAAGGGTACTTCACCTTCTCTTAATTTCACACCCCCAAATCCATTTGGATCGGCCAAAACATTCCCAAATATCCTCTTAACTTTCCTCCCATCATCTTATATTCCTTACTTTGTTCATAAATCCAACCTAAGGAGCCCTTTTGATCAAATCAAAAGGAAGAACCCAAAGAAGAGGTAAATATTTCATCACCTATTTCAAGTTCTTTTCTTCTTCCACTTCCTCTTTATTTGTTTTTTCCATTATAAAATAATAAATCTAGTATCTTATATATAATATGATGTTATTATAAAAATTTTACAACCATATTCATTATTATATCTATCATATGAATGAAAAATTCACTATACGTGCGTACATACGGCTTACCATCTCCACGTCGTGGTGTAGTTTGTTATTCAAAAACATCATTATTTGGATGGGTATAATAATGAGTATAACTGATTTAAATAATAAATATAAAATTTTAATGATAATTTATATATGATATACCATCCAATTACATATGATTTCACCATCAATATAATGATATTCTCGCTCGTGCGTACGTACGGATTACCGTCTCCAGGAACACGATGAGATTTATTCCCCATCGTAATAATTCAAGAATAATTTTTATTTTATGATTAAAAATTATGTTTATGAACATAATATAATTATGTATATGAATCAAATACATCCTATACATAAAAAACATGGATTACGTAACCAACCATATAATGGAAAACGAATCAGTTAACACCCGAAATGATGATACAACTGAAATATTATTAACAAAGAAATATTAGATGATCATATATGATATAATATTTATGTATATAGTTCTTGTATAATTTAATAAAAATGTTTTAACTATTATACCGGAGGTTAACATACCATTGACTAAGGAAAAGTACATTGTAAGGGTTAATTTCACAATCTCTTTATTATCCGTGGTTGTTTTTACATAAATATCTACTAGGATCTCTTTATCATCCACATCCGTGTTTTCATAATAATGTCTTTAAAAAAAATTTAATATTTACAAGACAATGGGATAAAGTCATTTATACCCTTATTTGACCTTATATGTTTTTAAAGTAAACTTTTTTTCGTTTTCCAAACAAGGTACTTTATGAACTTTTCGACAAAATTAAGGTAAGAATGTTTTTTAACTTATATGGCGGGTGTGGATATTTTTCACCATAATAACATCGTCGAAGCTTCCCTTACACGCTTATAATAATATTTTCAAAAAAAATGTTTTCTATTATAATTACATTACTTCTAAATGATTTCAAAATTGAAAGAGATATTTCTTTAAAAAAGTTTTTATTTCATCTATGTCAACATTCTATGATGGATTTTAAACATGTTTGAAGTTGATTTATTAATGATACAAATATTCTATATTGTATTTAAGGTTTTGTGATATATTTGATTGTGGATGTGTTATTTTTATACCTTTCATGGTTTATAGATAATGTATTGACATTTCGTATGCTAGTTTTAATACCAATGTTTATGTTATGTTTAAACCTTTTGATATGAGGAATGCATTGGACTTAGTAAGTGATGGGTGGAGCTCGCTATAGTACCTCAATGCATCGGTAGGTATCATGAGACAAACTTTTGTCTTGGAAAAAGGCCATGAAAAAATCTTATTTTTATTCTTGGCACATGGCCTTCACTATGTGGTTATGAAGTCTGGAATTATGCATTCCATCATTATAAAAGTGACTATTGATATTGCATGTGATTATTCAACTAGTAGAATATCCATGTGATTAAGTAAATGGAATTATTTGATTTTATATTTTCCATATTATTCTGAATTTTTAGTTTAAATGGATTTTTTTTAGTCTTATACATTGAATTTAATGTTTATGCTTATTTATGAAATTTTATGCTATATTGCTATCCTCACTGAACATTTGTTCTCACCCCTTTCTATGTTTTATTTTTCCCAAGATGTGAATAAGTATTTTATGATTGACCTGCAAGGATAGGCCAAGGATACAAGTGTGTTTAAAAAGGCGACAAGTTTTTTTGATGTTTTTATTTCATGATGTAATGTAAAAATTATGAATTTATCTAGTACATTGAAGGCTACTAAACTGATCGGTATTTTGAGAAATGATTCCTTTTATCATGCCAATGTTATGAAATAATGCACCGACTCTGGGTAATTGGGGTCGGATCTTTACATGAATTTTTTTAACAGATGTTTATTCCTCACTTTTATATGAAAAATTTTAAAAAGTAATATATAAAATATGTTAACATTGAAAAAATATTTAATAACATAACACATGTTTTTAATTTAAAAAATAGATAAAATTTTAATTATAATTCAGATGTTTTATGTAAAAATATTTATTACATATCATTGAGAAAGAATCACTAATAATTTATAGAATTCTTATAAAAAACTATTATTTTTTTCATAATTTTATTTAATTTATGATTAGTAAAAAAAGTTTTTATAATTTATTTGATTCTAAAATATGAGTGAGATAAAATTTAATACCATATCTATAATAAAAAATACCAAAAAACATGGGCCACTAAATTTTACACTATTTTTCAATGAAATACTTTCTATATCACACTCTTATTTGTTTATATGATATTCAATAATTTTTTTTTTATTTTTAAAACATGTATTAGTTAGCAGTGTCTCTAATTCCTAATTTAAACAAAAAATATATAAACATTGTAATAATTAAATCTACTTATATTCTCATTATTAAAATATTTTGTTCAAATATTTTTGAAAACAATTAATTATTCTGATTAATTAAATGATTATATTTTACTATACTTATTTTATTATTAATTTAATTTTTTGTGTCAATTTGGATATATTTTTTATCCATATTACATAATGGATCTCAATTGTGTTTCACAATGAGTGGGATTTATTCTTATAACTTATAGTTAATAATGCGTTTAGCATAGGGAATATGAATTACCTTTATTATGATTATATTGGAAGGCCATGTTTATGTCATGAACAATTTATTTACAATGTAACAAATTATTTTTCTCAAACTAACTGTTATAATTAGTATCCTAATGGATAAAAAACATAAGATTGGAATGATAATGATGTAAATTAAGGACTTGAATGAAGAATTTGATATCTGATCAATTTTTATTTATATATAAATGTTATAATGGATGCAAAAATAGGGAAATAATACATGGTAACAATTAAAAAATTATAAAAATAATAAGAATAATGATGTTTAGGGAGTGAAAATGATAATGGATGTTCCAATGAATCTTTTATATTGGTTGTGTGGTATAATGAAAAAGTTTGAATTTTTAATGCGATTGTATCATAATAAAAATATGTATGGAATTTTAATACCATAATAGATTATATTCTTATAATTTTTAAGGACTTAATATATAATTATTCCTATAATATTACTACTAATTAGAAAAAATTTATGTCAGTTTTTCATCTTGTATTTTTAGCCAATAAAAATCATGCATGTCTGAATGATTATAACATGTTTTCATGGGAAAACCATATGTTTAAATGAGTTGGAAAATTTTAAAATCTCTATTAATGTCTAATAAAAATTGTTAAAAATTTCATAATCCACAAAATATAATGTTTCACATTCCCATGACTCTAATTTTTATATTTGATTAGATATAAAAAATTATGTGATGGAATGATATAGAGAGAAATAATGATCTGGATGAATAATATTATATCACTAATTGATTATTATGTAATATATTTAATTCATACTATACTGTTTTTTATCTAATGTATATAGTGTCAGGTTGGGTTTATAATGTGATGGTTTTGATATATTTGGTTAGATGATTACTTCACAAAGTATATAGACTATTTTCAATTACATTTAATTCCACCCCCAATGTAAGTGTTTAAAAATACTAATTACTTCCTAGAATATAATCATATCAAGAAATTTTGATCTTTGAAATTATTTAAAAATTTATTTTCAACCAATAATTAATGAGTTAAAGAAGATTTGGAATGTGGGTGTATATAAAATAAATTATTTTATTAAAGAGTAATTTTAAATATGTTTTATAATAATTTGTATAATAAATGAGTTCCCTTCACATGTATTGATGTGTGGTTGGATTAAAATAGCTAAACTATAATATCCTCAGTTCGCCACACCCCCACCATGATTAAACCATAGAGTCATATAAATTAAGTGTGCCTCCATATACACGAGAGGCTGGTAACTAATAACTTGGGTTGATATAAACTAGTGGACCGACACTACCCTTTGGTATAATTATCCATCAACAAAACATAAGAAATATTATAAACTAGACATATCAATAATGTATCATTAAATGATATAGATAATAACTATGTTCCAAACAATAGTAAATATAAATATAATAAAATTTTTAGTGAACTACTATACATGTACTGTGAATCATACAATCATAATATGGTTATCCTATAGGTAGATCATATACAAGTGTATCTAAAAATTATCCAATATTAAAGTATTTTTCCAAAATAGTTTGGATTCATGGATTATTCCCATCTCCAAACTTTGATCAATCTTATTTGGCTCTCCATATAAAGAAACATAGATTTTGTCAGTTCTTGGGTTATCAAACCAAAAGTCTTCTCGGATACCATGGTTCGTGAGCACGGTGTGAGTATAACATTGTATAAAAACAAAAATGGTTTCCCTAAAAAGTCAATTAAATATTGGTACAACAATAATATGGATTAACATTAAAACAATTATGTAAATATTATATCACATCATGGAGTGGTCCCAAAAAACCACAATGACCTTACCTACTTAAGATAGTGCTAAAATTAGATGGTATTGTCATATTGTGATCAGTTGTGTAGGATAATCGATATATAACTCATCATATCATAATCAAATTTAATTAGTTTTTTTGATGGAAAATATAATTGTTTCATCATTAAAGATGGTTTGGTGTGAACATTATTTATAGATTCCTTTACAAAGGTATTCGACAATTGCAGTTTCTATATAGTGCTGCTTCAGGATGCGTTTTGGTGGAAAGGTTGAGAGTTCCAGCTTATCACACCCTTTCGGGGGGGGGGGGGGGGTTATTAACTTATCTAGAACACTCATAATGATTTAATATGTTTCTAAAATGATTTAATATATTTATAAAATAATTACCAAATCCTATTGTGGGACTGGTTACCCCTATGCTGGTGATCTGATTAAAATCATGTGTTTTTTAACATATATGTGTACTGATGTTTCTCCATATTTTTCATATTATCGTTGATGTTATACTTTATAGATACATAATTGGGCACTATACAGTGAACCATAGTCCAACAAAGAGGATCGTGTTTTTATATTCGGATTGATCCACAATAAGGTATATAATGAATTGCTCATAACTTACATAGAAATTAAATCACATTTGAGGAATACTTAAAAACATTAGAAAAATAGACCCCCAAAGACCGTATTAGTCTAGTGCCTTTGGAAACATTGAAACATGAAAACTGGTACATAAGTGAGCTACATTATCTCCCACTAGGTTCTTATTGACTAGAACCCTTCTTATACACATGATAATTAATACGTATCTTCATAACTTGAGGAATGAAACATAAAAAAGTGGTTAGGTTAGATGCTCAGTAAGGGTAAACAAGGGAGAAATGTAACCATAAAAATGAGAATAAGTGTATGATAACATGATCATGTAAATAGAAGATCATGAACTGAATATCAATGATCATAAATAGGAATCATGACATAATGATTGGAATTTCATAAGACATGAATCATATATAAATGAATAAAATAAGACATGAAAGAATAACACATGAATATGAAATTGAATTTTGGAAAACATATAATAATATAATATTATTTCAATAGTATCCAAGGCACTACTTGTAATACCATCTTAGCAGTATGGATTTACACCCCATACCATATAAAAAGTAATGGTTCACTCACATGACCATCTTAATATCTTGAGTTCACTCCTTATACAATCTTTTTAGTCACGGTTCACTCTAATAGCCATATTAGTATTCAAGGTTCACTACCAATACCATCTTAGTCTATCTAATTAGATATAAATATTTACCCAATGCATTGGAGGGAGACATAGGTCCCACCCATATCATAATGAAATCATGAATACATGTTTCAAAAAATCATAAACAATCATATCAAAAACTATGAAATGAAATGGGTATCATAAACATGTAATCATATCATAACTTTTTGAAAAAGATACAGGTTTCATAATCATTCCATCAAAAGACTAAATCATAGAAAGGAGCAGATTTGTATTAAAATCATATAACTCGTGAAATAGAAATGGATTTCATAAAAATTATTCCATAAAAAAATATTGAAATTAATAATATTAATTTAAAAAATTGAATCATTTCTCAAAAAAATAATGAATAACACTAATAGATGTTATCATAAATGGGAAATAATTTTTAAATATATTTTTAAAAACATTTCATGAGGAAATTAACCTCCTTCTTTGAAAAATTATTTTTAAAAAATAAAAACTTTTGAAAAATGTATTCATTGGAAAAAACATTAAAACTTATAATGTAATCTTGAAAACATTTTGAAAACCTTTTCCCTTTAAACTTATAAAGAAGCTTGAAAACCATTTCAAAATTCTTTTCCTTGAAATATTATAATGGTCTCTTAAAAACATTTTGAAACATAAAACCTAGAAAATAAAGAGCATGTAAGGAATATCTAAATACAAATAAATTTAATAATAATAATCATATAATATATTCATGGGTAGTATATATACCACATAAAAGAAAACAGTAGTGAACAAGGCATGTATCTCACATATATAAAATGTGAGATGAAATTCCATTAGCTTGAGTCCAAATTTTATCATGTGTCTTTATATTATGAGTAATAAAATTATGTTAAGTAATTAATTACTTCGAAACCTTTTTCAGGTTTATTATTAATTTTACTTCACTTATTACTGTGTTTTGTAAAACTAATTAAACAATTAAGTTTAAGTCGGGTGTTTTTCACAAATTCGATTCATGTGTTAAAAAAAATGGTTGGTGGAGTGTGGTCAAATATTTAATTATATAAACATATAAATAATAATAATAATTACATAATTATCATATTTATAAATTAATTATACTTTTAAAACCAATCATTAAATATTGTTTTGAAAAATGAATCAATTTTAGAATCATGGAGATGGTAGATAGTATGTATGCATGAGTAAAAATCCCATTTCTCAATGATCATTATAGAAAAAAGGTAAGTAAAATTAATATTTAAATAATGATCATTATTTCATAAATACAATATTATTTTATAATTTATACTTATATATATATTTCTTGCGATGTAAAAGGAATCACATCGTGTCGAGGTGGTGGTAGTCCACAGGTTAGAATGTCCTGAAGGCCTTCAGTTTTTTATTATTTTTGATAATACACCTTTAAAGGGACGAGGTGGAACCCTTACAAGGCCCGAAGGCTTAGACACAATTACATGAACCGTAGGTCTTAGAGGGAATCACCCAAACAAGAAAACTTGGAACTGCTCCTCCCTAGCATATGTCATGATATTAACACTCCACCTTCGCAGTGATGGTCTGCTAGCTATCCTATAAAAAGATACACAGGCCTGGTACCGATGGAAAAGCCATACCCTCTCATTCTTCCAATTCTGGTTAGCTCTGCTTCAGTGAATGCACCTACCCTGAATCCTCCTCTAAAGCCTTGTCCCTTGTAGTCTGACTGGTACATCTGCATTCATGTGGCCCGAAGCCCTTGGGGTGGCCCAAATGCCTTAAGGTGGCCCGAAGGCCTTGATAATCAATTGGTCCGAGGTCTTGGGTGGCTCTAAAGCTTTACAGGATCCGAGGACCAAACTGGTAGCCCAATGGCCAAGATTGATGAATAGTTCTGGCTGCTACAGTACCGAACAATGCCTGCTAGAGTACTGACTACAGTACCTACTACATTGCGTGCTACAGTGATGCTGCAGTGCCTTCTACAGTGCTGCTACAATGCTGTTATAGTAACCTAGAAATAAGCCTCCACCCGGATTTGATCTCGGGTCTCTTGGATGCACCTACCGAGTCCTCACCAACCGTGGTGAGGTTCATGTGCGTCCACAGGTCCACGAACGACGTTATCACTTTATAAGTGTGTGAAAGGGTAATAAAAATTATGATATATATTATATTTAAATAAGGGTTATTATTTAATTAATATCATATTTTTTTCTCACATATGTTTAATTAAAACCATCGTTTATACATTTCATTTAGTGCGTGAATGAATCATATCACTTTGAGGGGGCGGTTGTCCACACTTCCTCAAACGAAATTATTGTATTTACAGAAGATGGAAAGTGTAAAGATATGAATTGTAAAATAATTAAATAAGATTAAATATATTTTAAATATCATAAATTTTATGTAAAAATATTGTGTCCATCATAATGTTCACTATTAGAGGTAGTAATGGAGAATGAACAATCATCGTTTTGTGGGGCAGTAGTTCACTATACATGTAAATAGTATGTCAGTTACCCATTATAGGGAAGTGTGTGTATGTGTAGGTATAAATAATATCATAAAAACATATAAGTATATTGAGGATATTGATTTTTTATAAAAATATAATAATTAGAGTGGAGGGGATTCAAAATGAAAATAAGGTAAAGGATCCGGAGGGATGATGTTACCTCTTATTTGGATAACTCCTTTTGGTTTTCACCAAATGACTTCAATGGATTTATTTCTTCTAAAAGGTCAGATTAACGGAATAAGGGAAGGATATTGGGGAGATATATGGGTATATTTGGGTCGATCCGAAGAGTCTTGAGTGGTGTGAGTAAGTGGGAGGATATGAGGCCTTTTATAGTGGAGTAGGATTGACACTCTTTTATTATTTTGAAAAAGGTAAACCCCACCATCATTTATTTTATTGAAAGTGGATACAATAATTGTAATACATGTATAAAAGGGAGTACAGGGTCAAAATATGTCCATAAAATGGAGTTTGGACAAGTTTTTATGTCTTATTAGCCCTAAGTTTTAGGTTTATTCCCCTATAAAGCTTAATTTAATCCTAATCGTTTTAATTAATTTAAATTTCCTTCAGTAATCCTTTTGGTAAAAACTAAGTTGATCTTATTAAATATTATTAATTTTTCTAATTCAAAATATGGAATCTGTTTTTCTAAATTTAAATAACAAAAGTGGTAGAAATTAATTTAAATTTAATACCACATATGCGATGATGATGCGAGTTTTTAATGAAAAAAATTCAAATGTTTAATATGTTTTTATAGAAAATTTACAAGTACAATTGATTCTAATGAGCTAAATTGGATTGATTGATAAAAAATTAAACTAATTCAATTTTAAAAATAACTTAAAATATTATTTAACTATGTAAATAAATTAGATGAAAAAGTAGTTGTGAATTAAAATTTAGTATTTTGACTATTCATTTGAAAATAAAACATCACCGAAAAATTCAAAAAATTCACCCTAACCTAATTTTTATGATTAGATTTAAAATATGATGTTTATTTTGAAATATAATATTTATAAAAGTTCAAAAAGTTATATTTAAAATAGGTTCTTCATTAAAAGGTGGTAAAATTGAATTAATAAAAATATTGGATTTTATACATTAAATTGGGTTTATTCTTATATTATTCCTATAAAATATATTGGATGAATATAAAAAATACATATATGGATATATAAAACAAATATTATATTAAAATTACTTAATAATTTTAATTAATTTAATTTATCATGATTAAAAAAACTTTGTGAGCATACGAATAGTTTTCTATGAAAATACTCCCTCTATATTCAATTGGTTCTTATATTCTCTTTTGAATTATTTGTAACAAATTAATTAAATTTATAATATGTGATAATGACATTTTTTTACTAAGTTTGTTAATAATATTCATAAAATATAATTTAACATCTAGGTTATTTATTATTATATTAAATAGAATTATTTTTAAAAATATATTCTTATTCGGTAACACTCGATCTTTCTTATAATATGAAATCCATCGAAGAAATTTAGTATTGCATGAAAATTAAACTAGAATTAGTGTTTGATGTAGATAATTATAAAATTTACTTTGTGTGTAGTGAATGATTAACTTGGTATTTTACGAACCAAACTTAGTGCTTTAATATATAAAATATATATTCAGTGTTTTGTGAAATGCAAAAATATCAATGATAATAAATTAATTTAAAAAAATTCACAAAATCTCATGGAGTTACATTATACCCCCATTAAAATGAATTTTCCCTCAAAATTATTCATGGTTATCAATGGTTTAATACTTAAAAGTTCCATTCATAGAAACCCACATCGTAAAAATGAATACATAAACATCCTTTAGTAAAGTGAAAGTTAGAAACATGATAGTTACCCAGATTAACAAATAACTAGGTTTCCAGATATGATAACATAGGTGAGAAGTGAAAATATAAACTTAGAGAAAAATCATAAATATTAGGGAGTGATTGAGGTCATCAATCAAAAACAAGATATTTATTCATAAATTTTTTAAATAAAAAAATTACACATTAACCAGTACATCATGTAGGCCACTGGTAGGCGTGAAACCCTTATCGTAATTCGATCATGAGTTCAAGACTTGTGACCTTGAAAAAAATTATGTGTTTTCACCTAATATAAAGGATGTACTTTTCTAAAACTACATTAATATAATTTAAAAAATAAATATTATTGACATCATTTAAATAAGGTTAATCAATACATATCAATTTTAACCATTATTTTCAATACAATCTCAATACATAAATACTTACTCTAAATTTTAACTTAAACTCTTCATGAATGGTTAACCTTATAACCCTTATTAAAGATGAAAATCCAAAATTTAGAAATAATTTCATTAAATCAACTTAACATTGATTCCAAAAAAGTCACAAAGCATTTATAGGTTATCACATTCTAATCATGTGAATACCTTAATCAATTATTCTATTGAAATAGGTAATTAACCTAAATTACCATAAATAATTATGAAAAAGATGATGGTTTTTTTATTCAAAGGTATTTTGGATATATTAATTATGTTTAATAATGTTGTCAACTTCATCAATGATATCATAAACCTTCCAATAAACATATCCTTACATTGTTCCAATATAATCAATACAATCCAATTAACTTATTCATATTCAACATGTCTTTATACAAACAACATTATATTAACCTAAATAAAATATTAAGGGTTATGTTATGTTAGTAAAAATTTCAAATTTTCATTAAATCAATTTTCCATTACATTGGAATCATTTAATATAATCTTGTAAATCCTTAGTGAAAAACATAAACTAAAAAATCCTTGCATATTTCACCATTCCTACTAATTAATTATTGAATAAAAATACATAGAAACTTTTATTATTCAACTTCATCGATAAGTCATAAGAAGGTTACCTCATACTATTACATAAAACCTTTTTCCTTTCACAGTTCTTCTATAGTCTCAACATCATTAGTAATATAGCCATTACTCATACCACCTTATTGATTCCCTTAGAGAGCCTTCCACTTAGGACATCGATTTCTAAAATTACAATTCATTAAAAACATAATGAATTTATCCTTTTATGGTGAATTAGGGATTCCAATATTTCCATCCATTTTTTAACTAAACCCTTTATTTTTCCTTTGTAGTTACTTCATTTATATACTTCTTTTCTAGAATCAAAAAACCTTCTGGTTCCCTTAATACATTCAAATAGGTGATTCTATACACATTATTGACACAAAGAAAACTGAATTTTATTTCCTCCATAGTCTCTAATACCTTAACTCTTAGTGAACACCTTCCTTATCTTCATTGGTGAGTATGAGATTTGGTTAAGGTACATGTCGTTGATCTTGTACCTTGAAAAATGATTAGGCATGATCACAACATTCTACACTCGAGTGGTCATTCCATTTTACTTATCATCATCATATTTTCCATCAACTTCAATTTTAAAAATATTCCTTCTAATTCCCTCCATTTTCTAAAACCAAAAATCATTTCATAAGAAATGATTATCATAGAGAAGAATCCTATAATCATGAAAAGTAACTTATATAATGTCTAAGTTATGATAACTTCATTAATCAATGAAAAATTAGTTTTATCCTAGGTTATTCATAACAAACATATATATAAACCCATCATGATAGTTCTTAAAGAGTTTTTTAATTACCAAAGTATATTCCCCATGAGTGTCCAATCAGGCATGTAGAAAGGACCATTAGGTTGTACTAGTTTCCCCTAAGTCAACACCGAATAATCTTATTGGAGTTGTTACACCTAAGTACATATTTGTGAGATCCAAATCTACTTTTAATATCTAGATAGGGATTTAATTATAAAAAACCACTCACTCTATCCTTTACCAAAATTCCAGGGCAATTTCCTATACTTATCCTTATCCTTTTACTTATCCTTAGACATGTCCTTAGACTTCTCAAGAAGATTTTCTCATCATAGTTTTCAAATTTTAACTAAACCTTTTCTCTGATACAAACTATAAATACCTAGTCTTAATGTACATAAAAATTACATTACATTTTCAGAATACATAAAAACATTAAAAAAAGAATCCCAAATATCATATTAGTCTAGTGCCTTTGAAAACATGGAAACATGAACATTGGTATATAGGTGAGTTAAATTTTATCCCACTAGGTTCTTCTTAACTAAAACCCTTATTATAAACAACATAATTAATACATATATTCATAATATGTGGAAGAAAACATAAAAAAGGGTGAGCTTAGATGATCCGTATGGGTGAACAAGGGAGACATGTAAGCATAAACATGAGGATAAGTGTATGAGAACACGATCATATAAATAGAAGATCATACCATTTATATAAAACATCTTAAAAATGAATCATGAAATAAATAGTGGAATTTCATAATACAAGAATCATAAGGAAATGAATAACATAAAAAATGAAATCATTACATAGGAATAATACATATAATTGTGGAAAACACATGACTATATAATATGATTTCTATAATATCCAAGGCATCACTTCCAAGACTACCTTAGTTGTATGGTTTCACTCCCCATACCGTCTTGGTAGTCACGGTTCACTCCCATTGCTTTCTTATTAGTGTGAGTTCACTCCTCCTATAATCTTGGTAGTCATGCTTCACTCCAAAGACCATCTTAGTCTATCTAATGAGATATAAATCTTTACCCAATGCATTAGAGAGAGAAATAGGTCCCACCCATCTGATAATGAAATCATAAAAATGTGCTATAAAATAATAATAAATTATATCGTAATCCATGAAATTAAATGGTTATCGTCAACATATAATCATATCATAACTTGTGGAAAAGGATAGAGGTTTCATAATCATTTCATCACAAGAATAACTAGTGGAAATAAAGATTTTTTATAAGAATATAACCCATGAAATAGATATATATTTCATAAAAATAAAACTATAAAAACATAAACCATTCATATAAATAATATTAATGGAATCATTGAATCATTTCCCCAAAAAGGCAAGAGTAACACTAACAGATGTTTTCTTAGATGGTAAATAATTTTGAAAGATCTTTTTGAATTTTTTTGAGGAAAATATCCTTATTATTTAAAAAATTATATTAAAAATATTAAACCTTTTGATAAATATTTTCTTTGAAAATAAAATTGAAAATTTATAATGTAATCTTGAAATTTTTTTGAAAACCTTTTCGCCTTGAAACTTATAATGAAGCTTTAATGTCATTTCAAAATTGTTTTCATTAAGAACTTATAAAGGACTTAAAAAAACCTTTTGAAACTGAAACCCAATTAGATAAATATTATAGAAGGAATATCTAAATACCCATAAATATAATAATAATAATTGTATAATATATTAATGTGTAGTAAATACACAACCCAAAATAAAACATTTGTGAACATGGAATGTATCTCACAGATATAAAAAGTGAGATGAAATTCCATTACCTTTAGTCTGAATTGCCTCATGTGTATTTATATTTCTGAATAAAAAAATTATGTTAATTAAGTACTTTCTCCAGAAACTTTTCCAAGTTTACTATTACTTATACGTCACTTATTACCATGTTGTATACCATTACTCAAACAATTAAGTTTAAGTCGGGTGTTTTGGCCAAATTCGGTTTATGTGTTAAAACGATTTTGGTTGGTCAACTATGGTCAAAGGGGTTATTATATATACATATATAGAAAAATAATAATGAAATAAGTAAAATATTTATATCTTAATTATACTTTTGAATCCAATCATTAAATATGGTTAGGAAAAATGAATTAATGTTATAGTCATGGAGACGGTAGATCGTACGTAAACAGAAGTAATATTCCCATTTCTTGATGATCATTGCGGAAAGAAGATAAGTAACATTAATATTTATAGAATTATTTGTATATCATAAATAATTTATTATTTAATCATATATAATTATATATATAATTCTTATGATGTAAAAGGAATCACCTCATGTTGAGGAGGCGGTAGTCCGCAAGAACCTTGAATGACTTTATAACTTTATAAGTGTGTGGAAGGGTAATAATGAAAATGGTATATATCATATTTAAAGAAATTTAATAATGTAATTAATATAATATATTATTTTATGTCACATATTTTTAATTAAAACCATCCTTTATAAATTCCATATAGTGTGTGAATGAATCACATCTCTTTGAAGGGGTGGTAGTCCACACTCCCTCAAATGAAATTATCATATTTACACAAGATGGAAATCATAAATATATGTGTTTTAAAAATTTTAAACAATATTAAATAAATTATAAATATCAAAAATATTATATAAAAATAGATTATACATCATAATTTATATCATGATAGGTGGTAAAATAATAATGAACAATCATCGTTTAGTGAGGCAGAAATTCACTGTACACATAAACACTATGTTTGTTACCCATTAGATGGAAGTGTGTGTATATGTATGTATAACTATAAGAATAAAAAATATAAGTATATTGATAATAATGGCTATTTATAAGTATTGAATAATGAAATTGGAGGGGATGGAGAATGAAAATAAAATAAAGGAGATTGAGGGGTGATGTTACCTCTTCTTCGGGTAACTTTTTTTGGTTTTCACTAAAGTAATTCCTTGGATTACATTATGCCTAATGTTTGGATTAAAAGAGGAAGGGAATGATTTTTGGGAACTATTTTTGTATATTTTTTCGAGAAAATGTGGCTTGAGAGCTGTGAAGAAGTGGTAGGAGAGGAGGCCTTTTATGGTGGAGGAGTGGCACTCTGGTAATATTTTGGAAAAGGTAAACCCCAACCACATTTTTTTATTGAAAGTGGATCCAATAATGGTTTACATTAGATAAAAGGTATCAAATGGTATAAATCTATTAATAAAATGGATTTTTAACAAGTTTATAGGTCATATATGACTTATAATTATGGTTTAGTCCCTTGTTAAGCTTAATTTAATCTTAATTATTCTAATTAATTTTAATTACCATCACTGATATATTTTTTCAAAAAATAATTTGATATTATTATAAATTAAAAATTACTTTTATTCAAAATATGTAATTAATTTTTCTGAATCCTAATCACATTTGTGGTAGAAATTAATTTAAATTTAATCTCGCATACGAGATAACAAAGCGGGTTTTTTAGAGTAAAAATATTCGAAAGTTTTCGATGTTTATATATTAAATTTAGAAGTAAAATTTATTTAAATACCTAAATTGGATTGATTGATAAAAAATTAATCCATTTAAAATTTAAAACCATATGAAAATATAATCTAACTATATAAATAAATTAGATGAAAATGTAGTTTTGAATTAAAATTCAGTATTTTTAACTATTCATTAAAAAATAAAACTTCAGGGAAAAATACAAAAAATTCACCATAACCTAATTTTTATGATTATATTTAAAATATGATATATATTTTTACATATAATATTTATAAAAGTGCCATAATTTATATTTAAAAGATGTTCTCCATTAAAATATGGTAAAACTGACTTAATAAAATATTGGGTTTTATATGTTAAATTGGGTTTATTATTATATTATGCCTACAAAATATATTGGATGAATATAAAAAATAATCCCTCATATATATAACATGTCTATTATATTAAAATTACTTTCTAATGGTAATTAATTTAGTTTATCAGGATTAAAACTCATTTTTGAGTATAAAAATAGTTTTCTATAAAAATACTCCCTTTATATTCAATTGGTTCTTATATTCATTTCTAAATATTTTTTTTAAATAATTATTTCATTATATATTTTATGAAAAAAAACATTTTTTCCTAAATTAGTTAATAATATTTATAAATTCCAATTTAACATCTTGGTTATATATTATTATATTAAACAATAATATTATAAATAATATATTATTGTTCGGTAAAACTCGGTCATGTGTGTTATGCAAGACATCGAGGAAAGTTAGTATTGCATGAAACGTACGATAACCTAGATGTTATGTGTAGATAATTGTAAAATTCATGTTTCATGTAGTGCATGATGAACTTGATATTTCATTTTCCAAAAATAGTGCTTTAATATAAAAAACAATATATTTAGTGGTGTGTGAAATGAAAAAAATACCAAAGAGATTAAATTAATTTGAAAAAATAAATCACCAAATCCTTGGGTGCTACAAATTATCCTATGTAGTCTTTGAGAACATGAATAAAAACCCTTATTTTTTGAATTATTTAAAGGGACAAAAAATATATTTTAAGGTTATATGATAAGTACCAATCCATGTATTTTAACATCAAGTGGTAATGACTACTATATGAAATGTTCCTAGAAATAGTTGGTTGGGTACTTATGAATGAGCAATCCTTTTTAAATTATTAGGTTTATTGGTTACTAAATAGGATATTGAATTAATCATTTTAGGCTCATAATAAATGTAATATGTGGATTTATATTAAATATTGATAATTCGCTTTACACTAATAAGTATAAAAAGTCTTATTCTCATCACATAGGTTGTATTAGGATCATTTCTAAAGAAGAATCTAGATTTGGTTTGGGTTTACACCTATCAGGAGTCTAAGATATGGGTGGAAAAGAGGATTATATCTACTCATGGTATCATTAGAAAATGAGAGAAGAGTCTCAACTCATAGTGTATATGGGGGGAAAAGAGTTGTATTTTAACTCAAGGTAAAATGGGTCATCTTATACTCATAAGATAAGAGAAAGGTATGCTTAAAAATGTTAGGTTTGAGCCTAATATTGGTTGCCTATATATCATGGTTAATTGGAATCAAATCTCATATAGTTAAATTGATAATTTTTTAGGCCATATGTGAGGATCAGTCCATACAGTGTAATATCATACAATAATGACATGCACTTTATAGTCTTGATTCATCCAGTTAGGACTATGTGATCCCTACTTCTGACTATGATGTGACATTGTAATGATAATTAAATAATCATGTAATTAAATCTAAGAAAAAATAAGTCACACTTCATTTTATATACAATATATGATAGTAGATCAACCATATTTCTTTAGATCCAAGATATGGGATTTAATGGGGATTATGTAAGAGGCAACTCTAAGACACCAAAAATGATAAGTGACTTAGGTGAAGTTAGGTTTTTGGGATTAAACATAGTTTGAGTCTCATGTAGAATGTGTTTGGGGCTTACACATAATAATGAGGCCCACATATGATCCATGTTTCATAAAAGGGGTGACAATATGGGATTGAGTGGGTATTTAAATTGAGCTTTGATAAGATTCCATACCCAATAAGTGACTCAAGTGAAGGTAGGTTTTGGATCTTACACTAACTTTGAGGCCCTTACAGGATGTTTTTAGGGATTAAAACTAAGGAGGGAGGCCCATATATGATCCCAATACCATTAATGGGGGAGAAATAGGAGATTATGGTACTTGTGAGAACATTCTTGATATGACTAACCCAATAAGTGACTCAAGTGAAGGTAGGATTTGGGTAATTCCCCTTGTAGGTTTCCCATACATGATGTGACTAGGGATTTAACATAAGAATTATGGCCATGTATAATCTTTATGTCATAATAAGTGTGAAAAAAGAAATTACGTAGGAATTAAACCTGATCAGACCAATGAGGTACCTGCACTAGCGGGTGAGTCATGTTATTTCATGCCCATGTTTAATACATACGGTTCTTAGATATAGTGATGTATATCAAAGGCATTTATCAGTATTGTGGGTTATATAGGAATCTTATTCCTAGTGGAGTCTATCTAAGGCTCTTATACCATGTGAGGTCTTATAGAATATTATAGAATAAGGGAGGAAGACCTTCCCATTTTAGATATGGTTAGATGACATGGGGAGGATTATTTATCTTCATGATGTGTGATAGGTTCATATGTAGTGCACCATGTGAAGCAAATATGGTAACCTAGCGTGTTTCTACTCATCACATCCACCTAATTTATCCCTTTTGGTCAAATATGCATAATTTAATTCTCCTAGGAATATTCACCAAATTCATTTAACCTAATTCAGGACACTTAATTTAGTTCAATTAATGCGATTAATTTAGTGTGGTTCACTTAGGGTGTTTTTCTCAATTGGGTTTTCTTAATTCATTTGAATTACGGTGCTTAGATTAATATGGTTTTATTAATGTGGTCCTTTTAAGTTTGTTTTATTAAGGTGGTTCACTTAATATGGTTTGTTGAATGCACTCCACTTAATGAGGGTTTCATAAGGAAATATAGTTAAGGTTGTTCACCTAAGGTGGTTTTCTTAATGAGATTCCCTTAACGTGATTAACTTAATGTGATTCATATAATACGGTTCACTTAATGTAATTTTATTAATATACTTCACTTAAGGTTGTTTTCATATTTTAAATCTATTAATGGGCTTAAACAATTATCATTCCTCAGATATAATTATCCTATAACAATTAAGATACCAATATTCTATTAGTTGGGATTACCTTTGAATAACTTTTGATTGATTGAACGGTATCTATCTACTTTTTTTCCCTTCCTCCAATATATGTGTTTCCAAAATAATAATTTGAGTATTTATAGGCAAGGGTAGGGTACCTAGTTCATTTATTTGGGGAATGAACCAATTATTATTGTTCCACTACATAAAGGAATTCCATTGATTTTCTAAGTTAGAATCTCATGTGGCTAGATAGGAGAAAATGTGGTGTCCCTTTATATGATTGGAGGATCTAGTTAATGTCACACCTTCCTAGACCCAATCACATACCTTTTATAGTAGATTCATATATCTCCTTTATTTTAGTCATGTAGGTGGACAAATATCATCAACTTGATGGATTCGAGTAATGTATCACGTATCTCATCCTTTTTACATAACTTGGCCCAGTGAAATGGAATATCACCTTAAAGTAAGAAAAATATGTATATAAAGCATATCATCCTAAATAATTTTGATAATATCTCATATAGCTTGTATTTATCTCATATATTGGTTTGGATAAATCATCTAAATTCTTTTTGTAAAGAATGTAAGTGGATGAAGAGCATCCTCTTGAAGGATTCAGTTATCATATCATGTAACTCAACCAGTTGACATACCTTGGTATGGAATACACACAAGGTTCTTGGGAAATCACAGATGATGGATGTTTCCTCAGTCAAAATTTTATAATCCTCTCAAAAAAATAGATTCTATATTAAATTTTCCATAAATTTTTATATGTAGGCATGTTTTGGATCCATGAGTAGTAATATTTAAGACTTCAATAATAAAAGGATGTTTCTTGAGGAGTTAATGTACCAGAATGTCCCACAATAATTTTTTTCTGATTAGAAACCATTTTTATTAGGGTTGGGTGAAATACAAAACTTACTTTAGGGGTATGTTCTGAACATCATTTCACTAGAATTGTTAACATTTTCAAAAAATCACTATCCTTTGATGTGTGAGCTCTCTTGTGGAAAATGGGAATCTCATATGATTTTTCCTCGGGAGTGGAGATATTGATCTTTCTAAACTCAACATGTCTGGTATGAGTGAGGACCATATCATATATTTTTTTCAAAAATTTTATCATATATTTTTATAATTTCATATAATGATTTACCACCATCATGGTTAACTAGGTGAATGATATATCATTTTCTCAATAAATCTAGTTGAACGATCCATTATCGATCTGATAAAACTAGTGAACGATACATCACCCAGTGAATAGGGAATCAAAAATATCAAGTTGATGGTTTACCACCATTATCCATGCTCTGGTGGATGATATAACACTGTTCCCTCTCTCAAGTGGATAAGGTACTACCAAAACATCTTATCTTAGTAGATGATATACAACCATATCAGGTTCCCTTACAAATGATACACCGTTTATATGACACCCATATGTGGATGATTCACCACCAATACAATCAAATAAGTGTATTATCTACCATGTATATCATGTCAAAAATGTTTGATAAACCATAGAACTTGAATCCTAGTTGCACTGTATGGCTCCATAATAGGCCCCTTAGTGGATAATGGACCACTAAGATAACTCTTATGAATTGACGATGATATAATAATAAAAAACATAAAGAATGTGATTTAACACTAACACAACATACCAAATTAGATAAAGATCCATCGTTTCATGATCCTGAAGGAGAAAAATGGACACCAACCCTCTATAGGTGGATGAGGAACTACTAGATACAAACCATCCAGAAAAGAGAGAAATGCATCATTAAAATTCATTATAATTAACTTATAAGTATCAAACATTTCAGAGGGATACTATCTAATTCCATCAACCTATGTCAATGACTCATTTTCAGGCCAACTCAATACTATCGTAGCATAAAATCAAGATATTACTCACTAAGAAATGTATTAGAATCCCACATAATTCTCTTAGGATCAGGTCATATAAATAGGAACTAGTTTTAGGTTCAAATTCATATTTTATATTTTATTTCAGATGAAAAATGATCATCGTTAATCATCTATGTCATCACTGTTAAAGGGTATCCTTACCACTTTTTTTATTTTTATTTTTATAATGAAAATACTTATTAATTACATTATTATAATTCCACCCTAATTTTTTAATAATTCATGCCCTCTAACACTAATTAATAATATTTTTTTACTATAAATATAATAATCATTTTAGTTGATATTGTTTAGAGTTTTATTATTCATATTTTTTTATGTATTTAATGATCTGATTTTAGAAATAAATCCACCATAATATAAGTTGGTACCTCATATGATGTAAGTTTACAAATCAATAGTTCAACAATATTTTGGATAATTATTCTATTTAATGTTGGTTTTATGTGACCATGAGGAATGTGTATTGATCTATCATGAGGAAAACAAGTCACTAACCGCATGTACAATGTATCAACCACAAGATGAAACTATGTCTATAAATCTAAAATTTTTCTATATTCTTAACCAATCTTAATAAAAAATGGATATATTTCCAGCCTATCATCCATTTCAAATAAGAAAACAATTACGAGTTTTGAATCGATCACATGTTAAGTTTTAACCATCTTTATTGATCAATCCACTATGGCTGATTTTTTTGTAATTTATAGATTAACCAGATGTTCATTTTAGTTGAATTGATTAAAAAAGAATATCTACATGAGTAATCTGATCGACCAAAGGATTAAAATGTTCTACCACAAATTCCAATGTTTTGAAAGATATAATCTAATGTAAGATTTGTATCCTAACTAATCAATGGTACCTATTCTAGGATTCTATGTTATTCATATGTATCCAAATTCTTATATATTTCATGTTCCAAATGGGTTTTTATAAAAATTTTCGTTGATTTAATTATTTTTTATTTAAATATTAATTATTTCAATGATAAGGTATTTTGTAGATGAATTTTATAATGTTTTAAATGATAAAAATGTTGGATGAATACTGACATTCCTATCTTGGAAAATAACTAGTTTTTAATTTAAAATAGTTATAATATGAAAAATTTGTGTGAAATAATTTATGGGAATATCCCAAAAAACATTACTGTCTTTTATTAAGGATATATACTTTTGTATTAAATTTTATAATACGTTTTTTGTTAATATATATTATGATTATAGATTAACCGTACAAATATATTTTTTATGTGCAGTTAATGATGAAATCACATTTAAAATTTCAAGGAAGGATACACATAACAAATCTAATGTTGTTTGGACATACCTATTTTTAATAGTAGAAATGAAATGAATTTAATATTTTGAATTTATTGGGTGTGAAGTTAACTTATATAAAGAGTTTGACAGATACAGTTTAATGTAATAAGGTATATGATATTTTCAATTTTTATTGTGAGACATTATTTTGACCAACTACTATAAATCTATTAGTTAGATTACATCCTTTGATAATTTGTTGTTTTGATTTAACTTTTTGGACATGAAACATAAGATTTAATACCTTATCTAGTTTCAATAGGTTATACTTATTTCCTTCATCTTCTGTGTGTGTAATTTTATTTTGTTTTTACTACCTATAAAAGGTATTATTGGCAAGGTATACTACCCCAAACAAAAGGTACACGTGGGTTATTCCTAACTGGTGAAATAAATGGTGATTTATTTGTTCCATGGTCTAGATAAAGATAGTATTGGTTTCTTTCACCCCCCAAAAGAAATCTTGGGGGTGTTGTGAATCCTACTGATAAAATTTAAGTCTTGGTTTGTGCCTCCACCATTTAAAATAGTAGTGTAAAGATTATTGAATCCCCATTAAAATTCATAAATTCTATAATAAGTTGGGCCATTTATCTCTGAATTTGAGAGGGGTAGAGAGGAGACATATGATCAATTAGTCAAAACTGTTATAAAATTAACTTTTTCAGACTATTTTTATTTAATCTATAAAAATTATATTAACTTATATAAATATTTAAAGTAAATTAAAAAGGTCAATTCACCCCCCCCCCATGTTAACCATTTTTCTATCCTCGTATGGGGTCCTAGTAATTAATATCAGGTAATTTACTTGAGATTTGGAAGATCTTTATTTCTTTTTGGTAATCAAATCCTTCATTAATTATCAAGTGGAAAATATTTGTTTGAGATAGTATGATTAAGTGAAAATAATGTCTGGACATCTTAAAGGCCACTATTCTTTGATGGAATAGTCTATGGATACTATAATTCATTGATAAAAACCTATCTTAATAATTTAAGTATTGATAGTCAGACTATCACAATCAAGCCATACAACATACTTGAAGTTGATCTCGATACATTGACATGTAATGATATTGTTAGATATGTTTTGAAGTATAAGGTAATGATCCATTCACATTTTCTAATAAGTAGAAATGTATATAACCATGTATATTCTGGTAAACAACACATGATATTTAAAAAATACTACATTTTACTCATTGTTATTTGAATAAGTTGATAATAACTAAACTTTCCATGTTAAGTGTTTATTATTAATAATTAAAAATGTGATAATAGGAAAATGTTAATCAAATTATACATTGATTAATAAGTATTGTAAATGGAATAAATTATTTATGAGAAATATTAGATAAATGAATTTTGGTTTAAAAAGTTTTAGGAGATTTACTAAATAAACGAATTGTTATGAAAGTATTAATTGATGAAAGAAAAATTTTCAAGGAATATACTTTAGATGATATTTATGGATATTTGATTCAATATGAGAAATAACTCAAAAATAATTCCCAAGAATAGATTTAAAAAATGAAATGAAGTGTTTTAAAATAAACCATTACTACATACACATATGATGCTAAGATATAGTTTATTAAAAGAGCTATTGTTCCTCATGTAGTAAATAGAGGATTTAGAAAAAAGAAATTATATGACCGAAGATTAAAGTATAATCCTCTTAAATATAATTATAATGAAAAAATAAAATGTATTGATATTTTTAACAATGATTTTAAAATATTTTGTTATGTGTGTAGAAACAATTCCATATAAATCTGGATTTACCAAGTCTCAATAATGATAATAAAAATATAAGATATTAAAATAAGAAAGGAAAGAACTGGAAATCAGTTAAAGTTTCACATAAAATTCCGATTCTAGCTGTGATTATGTTGTAGAAAAATAATTAGAAAAAGAAACTAATATCTTCATCAAAATATGAAAGTGAATATGATTTTTCATCATTATATAATTGTTTTTCTAATCCCATAAATTATAAGTTGAAAAAATATATTTAAAGGATCAATAATATGATTCATAAGATTACCAAGTTATTCAAAAATATTATTAATATAAATAATTTAGTTTTTTAAGAAAATGAATAATTGATAAATAATATTTTAATCTCCAATGACATATTATCAGCTGATTAAAATGTTCTCAACATGAATATCATAAACATATAGATTATGTTATTAAGTGTGATGAAGCTCAAAAAACATTATTGGATTTTTCTTTATAAAAATGGTAATATTAAATATGAAATTGATATATTGAATGTACATCAACAAATTTTTTTTAAAGAATACAATGTTATGATAAAATAATGATATTGAATAAAATGGAAAAAAATACTTTGGATATGATAATCATTTACCAAATTTTTTTTTTATAAATTTTGATTAAGGATCAAGGGAAAAAATACATGTGTTATATGCTTTAAATGTTAAATGAAAGGAATTTTTTAACTGACTGTTACATGAGACTTATATGGGATCTTGGTCAGATCAAGTATTTTATCTGAAGTCTTTGTATTCTATATAGCCTATTATTACATGATTAAAATCAGTTTGCATTCCAAACAATTTCTTTTCCAATACAAGTGGTCCCATATTTTTATGGGTAAAAATTTATACATAAATTTTCTTTTATAATATTTTCCTCAGATGTTTTAGTATTAATGCATGGTATAAGAATAATGTATGTTCATGACATATTAATAGTGATATCTATAATGTTTTATCTTTTAATAGGTTTGATAGTGGTAGTGTTCCTTTTGGTGATAACTATAATGGAAATGTAAATTGATTTAGAGTAGTAAGATTTTTAAATTCTATGATAATTTGAAAGGTTTAATTTTTTGAAGGATTAAACTAAAATATGATTAGGGTATCACATGTCTATGATGATAATATGTATGTTAAATTTAAAAATGATAGATATGTGGTTTTTGTTTATTAATCCATAAAATATTATGAAAATAGAAAATAAAATATTTATTAAATAAATTGTGAGCAATTGAATGATAAAAAAGTTAAATATTTTAATTTTGTACAACCTGACAATGTTTTATAGAATAGAATATTTGGTCATGATTTTTTTAGTAAATACACAAGATCTCAAAAAATCAAAATCATTTGGATATTTTTAAGTTAAATCTACACAACACCTAAATATGTAACTTGTGATTAAATTTTATGTTGCGTAATAATCCTTTCAATAAAATTTGATAAGGTAAAAATTAATAGAATATATAAATATTTAAATTTTGATATATTTAAATCTATGAAAAATAAAATTAATGGAGAAATGTGTATTTATTTGTTATTGTAGTTGATGATAATAGTACATAGACATATTTTCTTTAACATAAATCTATTATCTTTTCTAAATTTTTTATGTCTTTTTAATGGGTTAGAAATTAAAAATGAAATTTAATTTTATTAATTATAATGGATAGTTGTTGTGAGTTTTCAAATCTATAATTTTGTAAATTCCTTTAAGAAGATAGATAAAACCATAAAATTCTAGATCATATTACAAAAAAATAGTGAGGTATAAATAAAAACATATTTATTTACAAGGTGTTTCTAGGAAAATGTTAATAAGTATTATTTTCTAAAATATTTATTGGAAGATAATTTTAATTATTCCATTAATGTTTCCAATAACATTCTATATAAACCATTCTTAAATATATTACATTATGAAATCTAGGAGTAAAGGAAGCAAAAATTGGATAATATATAGTATTTGGATACAATGTATACATTATTAACAACATATAATCATTGCAAATATTCAATTAAAAATATAATAATGTTATTTTCATCGGATATTAAAATTTAAATAAAACATATATATTTTACAAAAAAATAAAATTAATTGTTATAAATTATTTCTTTGTTAAATTTGATTAAAATCATTTAAAAGATATAGAATCCTATTTAAAACAGGTTGAGGAAGTATTTAGATATTAAAAAATAAATAACCTATAAATGAATATTTAGATTCACCAATTCTGAGAGAGAGACCCACTCATGAATAATATTTAAATCTCTCTAAGTATCATCTAGTTGATAGAGTAATTGGTGATATAAGTATTGGTGTTAAAATATGAAATTAAATAAGAAATATTGTCTCTTATCCTGATTTTATTTCTAATTTTATACCTAAAAATATTTCTAAATCTATATATGATTCAATATGTATTATGGATATACATGAATAATTATTTTTTTATTGGAATAAAGAATATGACATAGTTTAACTCCCTAAGGATAAAAATATTTCTAGCACTAAATTTATCTATATAAATAAATTACTTGACTCTGGTAAAATAATTATAAATAAGGATAGATTGGTGACTCAAGGTTTCAATCAATAATAAATATTTTATTTTGAATAATCATATTACCTAGTTTCAAGATTTTAATCTATAATAATTAATTTTTTATTTCATTCTTATTCTATAATTAAATATTCTCAAATGGATATCAAAAGTGAATTTTAATATGGATATATTTCTAAATATAATTTATAAAACTACCCCTATATATTGATAATAAATCTTAACAAAATTAATTTAAATTGATTTCAAAATATATGTTCAGTTTGAAATAATCTCATCAATCTTGGAATGAATGGTTGTCTAATTTTTTAAATAATTACTATGAAATGGGGAAAGTTGGTAATTTTTTTAAGGATTTGTATTTTGTTTTTATTGTTTAAATATATTTTTGATGACATTGTATCTAGATCTTCTTGTGAGAAAATTTTTAAACATTATCCTAATTGAAGATAAATGAATTTTTTATGTGCTTAATGTGATAAGATATAATATTTATTTATCTTAAAAATATTTCATAGAATGCTGGTATATTTCAATGTAAATATGTTTATTCGAATGAGTTAGTAACAATATTTTTCTTAGATTCAAATAAATGGAATAATAATTCCTTGATTATATCATGTAAACATGATAATGATGATTATGAAAAAACAATTGTTAAAATATTTATAGGAATGATTGAAAAATTATTATACTTAACTTCTTTAGGGGATGATTTATTATTTACTGTTTCCACGTTTTTAAGATTTGAATTTGATCCAAAATAAGTTCATTCAAAGGACTTTAAATGGATTGTTAAATATGTTAAAAGCTATTTGAATCTTGTTTTATTTTACACTGCTTTATCTATTTTTGATTTAATCCGTTTTAGTGATTCTGGTTTTTGTGGCTGCAAGATTGGTAGGTCAAAAGTCTTAGTTTCCTTGGTTTCTTAGAATAAAAATTTAAAATCCTTATTGAAATATTAATGTGAATATGTTCATGTTATATCTTTTCGGTAATTATATTTAAGAATTAAATTGCTGATTTTTTATTTTGGATTTAATTTTGAAAACATCTTTATTTATTGTTATAATATAACTATGATATATATTTCTAAAAATACCTTAATAATTTATATGACTAAAAAAATTGATGTTAGATTTTATTTATTAGATATAATGTTCACAAAAAAATACATGCTAGTAATCTGTTTCTACAAAAAAAATCATCTTGATATTAATTTTAATAATCCATTAGATATAATTAAAATTGAAAAAAATATATTTGATCTTGGATTGATAGAACTCTAATGGTTTAATTTGTTGAATTGTTTTAGGTGATTTTATTATTTTTATCCCTACATTAATTAATTTAGAAATTCATAGATTATTTAAAACTCTATGATTTAATATTTCTCTTTAATTTAATATTTCACCAAAGTGTCTACTTAATAACTTATTTGAAAGAAAATTGTCTTAAAAAAATCTATTGATATTTTTATTCATTTTTATATAATTTTAAAGAATTTATTTATTTTTATTTATCGATACTCCTATTAAATATTTCATTGTGTTTATATTATTTCAATTTGAAAATCCTTTTTAAAATATCTAATCTATAAAAATTTTTGTTATCACTTTTTGGATGCTAACAATAGTATGGTTAGTTTTATTCTCAGTAATAATTTGGTGGTGTTTAAATATATATTATATGTATTATTAGAAAAGTTAATTCTTTATATTAAATATTTGATTTATGCGATCCTAGTTTTGAGATCAATGTATCATTAGAATGGTTGGTTTCTTTTCCTGAAATGTTGATCTATCTTAATATGAGAATTTTTTAACAATAAATTAGATTTGTAAAACATTTATACTTAATATTTTTATCATTTTAAATATGGGGATACGTTTCTGAAACTATAATTTGTTTTTTATGTCAAAAAATGGAAAATTTTGGAATTTTTCCCTTACTAGTCTATTTATTTATTATCTAATAATTAAAAAATTTATTTATTTAACAATTATAATTTCTCACATTTTTTCATTAATTCTTAATTCTCTCTGTTATGTGTGATTAGAATTTTGTTCATTACTTTTAGAATAATACTTATTATTCATTTTTTTATGTCTCATTATTCATGTTTGGTATGTATTTTTTGAATATATTTTCAATAAAAATCCATCATAAAATAATCTTATATCTCATTTGTTTGTAAGTATTTTGTTCATATATTATTTAATATTTTTTATTTATTTGATATACTGTGGTTTTTAAGTGACCTTAAGGTAGTACACTTATCAACCATGAGGCATAAAATGTTCTGATCATATATACGATGCATTGACCGCATGAAGAAACTATTGAACATGAATTGATTTTTTGAAGTCCTCAATTATCTATAAGAACAAATGGGTTTAATATAAGCCAATCAATTGTGTCAGACTAGAAGGAAATTTATAAATGTGGAATTGAATACACATTGAGTTTCAACAGACTATATGATCAATTTAGCAAGCTTTAAATTGTAGCTAAGTTATAGATCGACTACACATTTATTTTGATTAAATAAACGAGCAAGGAAAAACCAAATGTCTAATCTATTAACCACAAGATGAAACCGGTATATTAAATGTTATTAGTTTTTACAAGTAATTAACTACAACATGATATTCATAATAATAAATAAACGATACATATTCTATAATGCTCTACTTTTTTTAAAATTCATATATATTTTGATTTATTCCATGTTATTGGGAATTATTTTCATTACTTTAATTAATTATTATTTACTTAATAATTATTTTAAAACAAAAGAAATTTTTTATAGAATATAATACATGATTAAATATTCATCACATAGGATAAATACTCACACTAATTTCATGCAATATCATGACTTTCAAATTTAAATTAATTTGAATATGAAATTTTTGTCTCACATTCACTATGGGAGTATCCTAAAGAATATAAATGATATTTATTCAGGATATTTATAATGTGATTAATTATCCTATAATGTTTTTATATTTGTATTTTGACATCCCCCTTGGTGTTGTTAGTTCCCTATAATGCTATGCAAAATCAAATTTTATAAAAATTAGACAATATGTACCCAAAGTGTAGTACATGGTAAGTCCGAGTGTCGAACCCGCAAGGACAATCCATAAGTTTTAAATTAATTAGGAAATTAAAATTAAAATTGTTTAATTCATTTGGATTAAAAGGAAATAACAACAAAAAATATTGGGTTTTGAATCAATGGATGAGGACATGATAGGTTCAATTATTTTCAGGGGAATGTGCTAGGGATTTTCATGAGATCGTGTTTATTCAGTTTTGGTGTCGGAATTGTGTCAGTAGGGATCCTTGGTCTTGATATCCCATCCAAATCTTATCATTTCACATTTGGAATGTCCATCTACTCAGTTCAATCACAAATATAGGTGACCCAAAACCATGTGTAAACATTAATATCCAAAGTTTTACAATGGTCATGGGAAAAGTAGGCTAATTAATTGATGCAATGAAATGAAACACCTCAAATCACACACAATGGACATTCAATACGAAATGAAGATGAATTATAATTGAAATAATGAGTTACAACAATCTAAAAACAATAATAAAATATATAAAATAATCCCTAGCATCATATCCCCTACAGATCACATCACCCTACACTAGATGGACTACCCACAAATGATGAGAGAACGAATCATGGGTACCCAAAGAATAATGTAAGAGAATTGGGTCTTTATATCGTCACCCCTTTATCTGTTGTTGTCTCTTGGCATTCTTCAGTCTGAGAGGGTGCTGGAAGGGAGCCTGTGGGTCTCTTTTTATAGGAAAACACGTATAAAACCTGCAGCCAGCGTCGCCTAATTTTTCTCTACATGTTGAACCCTACATTATGTGTACTTGGGGTACATGATATGTAATTGGGATACATAATGTGTACCTTATATCCTCTTTTCCATCCACCAAGATGAATCTGCCAAAACATCATACATATGTTTGACTGCCATCATGTCGTGTACTGGCGGTAGATGATGTGTTCTTGAAGTTCATAGTGTGTGCTATCGTTAAGAGTTGTTCCACGCAGATCTGGTTCACTTGAAATGGTCACGATGTGTATATGTTCTACAAGAAATGTATTCAATTTTTCCTTAGTTTTCTGGCTCCTCTTCATCTCCAAATTTTGGTGTCTCACTGCTTCGACTCAAATTTCCTCCCCTTTTCATTCCTTTTTCAATTATCAATTGTTACCTACAATAAAAAACATAACAAGTAAATTCATCAAAAAAATGGAAACATTAATCATTTAAATACAAAACACTATATATTAAAATACTCAAAAATATATGCGTGAAATAGACATATCATATTTATTTTATGAATATATTAATCGGAGAAATATATTTTTCAATAGAATTTAATAAAGATATCACAGGTATAATTTCTATGAAAGATACACCAAAAAAATCTGATATTATTTTTTCACACTTATTTAGAAAAGAAAAAATATAATAGCTTTAATATTTTGAATTTTTATTTATGAAGCAACTCTATATATAGAGTTTTTTAGATCCAATTGAAATTAATGAGGTTCATGTTATTCTAAAGTTGTACTATGTGATACAAATTTGATCAACAACAGGAAATATCTTGACTAGACTATATACTTTGATCTTTTTGTTTCTAGTTAGAAAATTGTTTTAATGAAACTCATTCTTAATTTTCCTATCTGGTTTTTGTTGTGATTACTTCTTTCCAAATATTTTTGTGATTGTAACTGTATTGAGTTATAATACCTATAAAATATGGGATTTTCAGGTTATATTACCTCAAAAAATGTAAATAATGATTGTTCCAAACTAGTAAATGTCTAGGGAATTTAGTTGTGCCTTAGTCTAAATAAAGGAAGGTTTCATTTATTCCACCACTCAAAATGAAGCCTGATAGGTTGTGACTCTAGGTGAAACAAATATGGTCTAGGGTTATTCCTCATGGGTTTAAAAAGTAGGTGTAAAGGGTTGTAAATCCCCATAAAAAGTCAAATATTCTATTATATTTTGTTTTATTTCTCTCTGAGTTTGAGAGGACTACAGAGTTTACAAATAATGAATTTGATCATAATGACTATAAAATTCACATTCTTCATCTTATTTTTAATTTTTCTGATTTTTTAACGTTGAAAAATAAATAAAATTAATAAAATATGTCAATACCACCTCATTTCTTTTAATCCATCCACATATTGGAATCTAATAGTCACACACTTCTTATAGTCTCTCATGACCATTTAGGTCCCCCTCATTTAATTGGGATCAAATAAAAAACATAATTATTTTTTTGGGAATAAGGAAAAATCATGTGTTCCCCTCATTTCATACTATGAATTCCCAATGAGTGAAAACCATTGAGAAATAAAGGGAGCATTAAATGGGGACTAGTAGGGTCCTTATCAATGGAAATACCCATCATATTCGTCATGAAATGACTAAAGTAAGTAAAATTAGGGAAAACACTAAAAGTAAGTTATTAATTAAAATATAAGCATAAAATTAAAGGATATTGTGAGGAAAAATAGGATATAGGGATTATATATTTGGAGAGACACTAATGAACCAATAGCATAACATATTGAACCCACGCTTCTGGGTTCAGTGCTTAAAATGATGTGTATTTTTTTTATAAAGGATAACTAAAAATATATATAGTATTTACATTTTCAGAAACTTTTTTGGTTTAGGTTTAGGAGATTAAGATACAAATATAAAATTTCAAAAAAATTGTACAAAAATAAATTAATAAAACATAAAATTCTTCAGTGAGGTACCTCCTCAAAGAAACTCACATCACAATTTAATTATACTAATCCTATACATAAATATTTTAAAATATAGGTTGTGCCTTTAATATGCCCATTAAGGGGTTTCAAAAAATATTATAAAAACATTAAAAATAGTTTATTGGAATAAACATATATAAGTATATATACGTAGAATTATATTTTCTAAAAACATTGAATTCTATATAATCTAGAAACATTTAATTTAATAAAATGATTATATTTGAAAATACAATTGAAATTTATCTATTAGAAATAATAAATTTTGGGTAGGTCATTTTTGATACTTGGCATACCATAATAAAACCGTAATTCCACTAGTCATGACTTATATGGAACAAAGTCTTATTAAGATCTATGGGTTCACTCCCCATAACCTAAAATTCATTGTACTATTTTAAAGTTTTAGAAAACACTTTTATGGGGCTTTAATTTCTCAATCATGACCAAAAAAATTTCAAAAATACATATATAAAATTATTTTCTTTAAAAGAAAATAATCTTTCTTATAACATGTCATAAACATATTTTTGAGAGTTTCTAAAGCATTTTTAGGAGAATATCAGGATTTAAATAACTGTATTTATTTGTAAATCTTAAACAAAATAGATGATGAAATAAACACCCACTAGAACTTAAAATACATGGTTTTTTAGTTATAATTTATATGGTGGTTATATCTAACTTATGAAAGACATATATTAATGAGGATAAACACTTTTGCACATGAAATGATAGCATTAACACATAAAATGTTTCCATTTATAGATTCTCATAAAATGATAGTCATAACATGATCACATTTATTAAAACCACTTAAAATAATATCTTATATACATATGAAATAATATCTACAATATCAAATTAAAATTAAATATCCCTTAAAAACGTTTAAGGCATACAATAACAAAACAAGGTTTTTTTATTGTTTTTCGTTGCATGTCTGAAAATAAAATCACATATTAAAATTGGATTATTAATTAAAACCAATCTATTCAAGGGTTATAAAATAATTTATGGTAATATATTAGTAAATATATATGTATATATATATATATATATATTGAAAATCAAACTCAAGTAGAAGGAATGAGATTAATACATTAAATAATAAATTCTAAATAATAAATTAAAAAATTTAAAATTCAATGAAATATTTGGAAATAATAAAAACAATACACATAAAAAAATACCCTTATATTCCTTCATGATTAAAATTAGAATTATAACATTCATTTACATATATAAATACATTTTTAAAGAATCAACATAATTTTTTAGGATAAAATCGAACCTTTATAAATTTGAAAAGAAAAATTTTTCAAAACACTGGTGGACAAATAAAAATATATTGATAGTTTTGATTAAATATCTATATATTTGTATATGTCTCTAAAAATTGTACATAAATGATTAAATTTAAACCCTTAAATTATAAATTTATGAAAATAAAATTTGATAGATGGATTTGATTAAATATTAAACTCTGACATAATTTTATAAAATTTAGAAGAAAATATACTTATATAAATTGTAAACATAAATAAACCTTATCACATAATTTTAAAATAGAGTTTAGAAAAATAAATTCCTTTACTTGAATGAAAATTGTCTAAGGGATCTACTGGCACCTGGCTCTGAGAAAAACCAAAAATAGGGAGTTTAGAGATAAATGAGTTCAGGTCCTTAGATGATTAAGGGAGAGTGTTATATAAATTGAATGTTTTTAAGACTTATTGGAATGTTCTTAGATTAATTTTATTGGTGATAAATAAATATATTTATAAATCCCAATTGTCTTTGACGTAGGTTTGAAAAAAAATCAAAAACGGGTTTGAGGGTTGACAAAAATGAACGGGACAAGATCTTTTATTTTCATTGATTATAAAAAATAATTCTACGTTTGATTGGAAATATATATATATAAGGATTCCCATGGAACCCAAATAATGAGAAATAACAAAACATAAAATAAGTATATTTTTATTATTTTTATGTTTATAGCATGGGAAAAAATCTCTTATTGGATTCTTGTTAGTCTCCCTCCATTATTATTATTTTTTTGTGTCACGTTTCAACTATTATTGATTTAACTTACTATAATTATCCATTTGAACCTTTTTGTTGACACATGTCTTATATTATTATTATTACCTATTAATATAAATTAACTCTTAAATTTTTTAGTCAAGATATTACTATTATATATATTATTTCTTTTTTTCCAAATTTTATTTTTTAAGAATTTAATTGAAAGTTTTTTGATTCATTACTGTATGTCAACATTTTACCCTTTTTATTTTCAGTTTTATTCTATTTTATTACATGCTTTAACATTTTTTAAACGAAATCATATGTGATGTTTTTCTATATTTTGAAACTTATTTCACTTTTGGAAATTTCTAAAAGTTTTGTTTTGTCAAGACACCTTTAAAATCATTTCCCTTTTTATATCATTTTATTTTTATCATTTTTTTAATTTGGTCTTAACATTTTTTATTTATAATTATTTTAATTTTTTAAGTAACATTTTTTTAAAACCCTTTATCTTTTTTTAAATATATATATAATTAGTTTTTTATAATATTAATAATTCAAATAGCACATTTTTAACCTATATATACAATGTGAATTTTTGATAATAAAATAATTATTTAAATTAATAATTTATAAAATTTATAAAACAAAAACATAATATATTTTCATATATTTATAATATATATTAACATAATAATAATAATTGTTTTCATATAAAAATTTTTCACCCTTAATTATTAATAATAATATTATTATTATCATTAAAATATTAAATAAAATTATATTTATTTAAAAATAATGGTAAAATTTTAATTATAATTAGTATCATAAATATTAAATTATATATATATATATATATTTTATATACATTCATTACATATTTTTAAAATTTAATAATTTTAATTTTCAAAGAAATTTGATTATTCAAAACATATATTTTTTCACAAATAATCAAGTAAGTATATTTATATCAAAATACTCTTTGAAATAAATTAATACCACATTAAAAAAATATTTTTTATAATAATAATATATTAAAAATATAAAATATTAAAACATAAGTTTAAATAAATAATATATTTTCACTTATTAAAAAATTCATTTATTTTAGGAAATTGATATTTCTTGAAAATAATATTTTATAACTTTAAATAAAAACTTATTTTTGATTAAATAAAAATATCTAGTTTAATAAAAGTCTTAATTAAAAATATTTCTTTTAAATTATGAACAAATAAACACTATATTGAAATAAAGTTACTATTTCAAATTCTTGGGATGTAATATTCTTCCCCCCTTAAAAAATTGCATCCTTGCAATTCATTCGTCGGACTTTTGAAAAATCTGAGTTAAAAAAATCATGAACTGCTAAACAACTATATTCTACTACTTAGACGACATATAATCTTTAAATGTTTCTAGAAAATTTCTTTGATATTAACTATAACACCCTAAACCCATAATTTTTGGTTCAGTGCTTAGAATGTTGTTTATTTTTTATAAAAAATTAACTTAAAATACACATAGTAGTTACATTTCCAAGATTTTTTCTAGTATAGGTTCTCAAGAATCAGATTCAAATATTGCATTTCAAAAAAACAGTAAAAAAATAAATTAATTAAATGGAATAGTGTGCAGTGCACTACATCCTCATAAAAACTCACATCACAATGTAATTGTACTTGTCATGTACAAAAAGATTTGAAAACGTATGGTGAGAATTTAATATACCTAGTAAGGGGTTATGAAATGATTTATAAAAACTTATAATTTTTTTTAATAAATAAATACTTAAAATTAGATTTATAAAATAATTGAAATCTATATAATTTATAAAACATTAACTTCACAAAATAATTATATTTTGAAAAATAATTGGTATTTCTCCCATGGAAATAATAATTTTTGGGTGGGTTATTTATGATAATTGGAAGAGAATAATACAACGGTAAGGCCTCTAGTTATGACCCATATTGAAAAAATTCCCTTTAAGATTTACGGGTTCACTCTGCATAACAAAACATTCATTATATTAGTTCTAATTTTGAGAAAACACTTTTAGAACACCTACTTTTCTCAATCAAAATCGAAAACATTTAAGAAATACATACATCAAATAATTTTATTGAATATAAAATAACCTTTCTTATAACATGTCATAAAATTTTTCATGAGGGTTTCTAGAACACTTTAAGGAGAATACCATGCTTGAAATAACTATATTTATTTGTAAGTAAAAAAATTAAATAAATAATGAAACAAATTCACAATAGATATAAAAATGCATGAGATATCAATTATAATTTAGATGATGGCTATATCAAACTTATGAATGAGAAGAAACACTTTTTCACAAGAAATGATAGCATCATCCCATGAAATTCTACAATTTAGAGATTCACATAAAATTATAGTCATAATATGATGTCATTTACTAAAACCAAATAAAATAATATCTTATATACCTATGAAATAATATATGAAATATCAAATTAAAATTAAATATCCCTTTAAAAATTTAAAGGCATACAATAACAAAATAGGGTTTTATTATTTTTTTCCCTTGTATATCAAACAATAAAATCCCATCTGCAAATTGGATTATAAATTAAAAGAAATATTTTAAAGTGTTATAAAATAATTCATGGTAATATATTTTTAAATATATATGTATATATATGTATATATATATATATTATTTTTAAATCAAACTCAAGTAGGTGGAATGAAATTATACTCTTAAATAATAAATTTGAAATAATAAATTAAAACATTTAAAATTCAATAAACTATTTTGAAATAATCAAAAAAATGAACCTCAAAACAATTACCCTTACATTCATTAATCATTAAAATTAATCTATAAAATTTATTTATTTATCCATATAAACTTTTTAGAAGCAACATAATTTGAAAAGATAAAATCGAACCTTTATAAATTTGAAAATTGTAATGATTTAGAACATATGTGGGATAATAAAAATAGATTGAAACATTTTATTAAATAGTTATATATACGTATATGTCTCTGAAAATTTTAAATAAATGATAAAATATAAACCGTTACATTATAAATTTATGGAAATAAAATTTGATAGTTGTATTTGGTTAAATAAAAACTCTTAAATTCTTTTTTAAAATTTAGAAGAAAATATAATTATATAAATTGTAAACATAAATAACACTTATCATAGAATATTAAAACAATGTTTGGAAAAATTAATTTATTTACTTGAATGAAAAATGGTGCAAAGGATCTAGTGACACGTGGCTACAAGAAAAAGAAAAAATAAAAAGTTTTGAGAGAAATGGGTTTGAAACCTTAGGTGACCAGGGGCGAGAGTTATATAAATTGAATGTTTTTATATATTATTAGAAAGTGGTTAGATTAATTATCTTTGTGATAAATATATATATTTATAAAACCTAAGTGTCTTTGATGTTGGTTGAAAAAAAATTAAAAATGGATTTAGGGTTGAAAAAGTTGAACAAGACAAGCTCTTTGATTTTCATTGATTATAAAGAAATCGTTCAAAGGACAAATAGAAAAGAATATATATATTTTTAATATATTGATTCCATTCAAATCTAAGGAATGAGAAATAAAGAAACTTAAAATTATTATATTATTAAGATCTGTATTTTTATTGGGATGAGGAAAATTCCATCATGGGGTTCCTGTGAGTCGCCATCCATTTTTATTATTATAATTTTTGTGTGTGTCACATTTCAACCATTAGTGTTTTAATTTATTTTTATTATACATTTGTACCTTTTTGTTGACAAATGTATTTTTTTAATATTACCTATTAATATATATATACTTTTAAATTTTGTTTTATGGGTTATTAAGCATTTGATTGAACATTTGGTTTATTTATTACTATGTGTCAATATTTTCTGCTTTTTATTTTCATTTTTTTATTACATGATTTAATGTTTTTTTAAATCAAATAATATGTGACATTTTTTTATTTTGATTTGGATCTCACTTTTGATAATTTCTCCAATTATTTCTTTGTCAAGACACCTTTATAATAATTTATTTTTTTTATATCATTTTATTTTATCATATTTTTCATATTTGTCTTATCGTTTTTCCTTATAACTATTTGAATGTTTTTAAGTAACATTTTGTTAAAAACCATTTAGTATTTTAAATATCTATATATATACATACATATAATTAGTTTTCTAAAATAATTAATTCAAATAACACATTTTTAACTTATATATATAATGTGCATTTTTTTATAATAAGATAATTATATATATTTATAATTTATTAAATTTATAAAAGAAAAACATGATATTTTTTTATATTTATAAATTATATTAAGATAAGAATAATAATAATACATTTCATATAAAAATGGTTCACCCTTAATTATTTTAATTACTACTACTGTTATTATTATCATTAGAATATTAAAAACAATAATATTTATTCTAAAATAATGGTAAATTTTTAATTATAATTATCTCCATAAATATTAAATTACATATATATATATATATACATCCATTAATTATGTGTACAATGTAATAATTTTAATTTTCTAACAAATTTGATTATTCAAAACTTTTATTTTTACACATGTAATGAAGAAAATATATTTATATGATAATAATCTTTTAAATAAATTAATACTACATTAAAAATATATATTATTTATAATAATAATATATTTAAAACATTAAATATTTAAAGATAATTTTAAATAAAGAATATATTTAATCTTATTGAAAAAAATAAACTTAGCTAAAGTAAATAATATTTCTTGAAAGTAACATTTTATAATTTTGAATGAAAATTTATTTTTATTACACAAAATAATATAGTTTCATGAAAGTCTTAATTAAAAACATTTATTTTAAATTATAAAAATATAAATACATAATTTAAATAAAGGCACTATTTGAAATTCTTGAGGTGTTACATTATTCCCCCTTTAAAAGAATTGCATCCTCACAAGTCATTCATCGGACTTAAACAAAATATGATTTATGAAAAAGTTGAACTGCTAAACTTCTATACTCTACCTTTAGACCACATCTAATATCCAATGTTTTTTATAAAGCTTCTTTGATACCAACTATAATAGCCTGGACCCACTCTACTAGTTTCAGTTATTAAAATGATGTGTATTTGTTTTAAAAAAATATAACTAAAAATACACATAGAATTTACATTTATAGGAACCTTTTTTTGTCTAGGTTTTGGAGAATTAGATACAAATATTACATTTCAACAAATATGTATAAAGTAAAATTAATTAAATAGAAAATTATTTTGTACTCTTCCTCCTCATAGAAACTCACATCACAATGTAATTATACTAATCCAGTACAAATGGATTTTAAAATGTAATGTGAGCGATTAAGATGCCAAGTAATGGGTTTTGAAAACATTTATAAAAAAATTGAAATTAGTTTATTGGAATAACCAAATATTTGTTCGTATACCCAAAAATAGATTTTCTAAAAGCATTGAAATCTATATAATTTAGAAAATATTATTTTCATAGAATAATTATATTTAAATAGATCATTGGGATTTCTCTATTAGAAATAATAATTTGGGGTTGGGTTATTTATACTACTTTATGACCATAAAGAACACTAAGGCCACTTGTAATGACTCGCATGGAAGAAAGTCCCCTTAAGATTTATTGGTTCACTCCCTATAACATAACATTTATTATACTAGTGACAATTTTAAGAAAACACTTTTAGTCGACCTACCATTCTCAATCATATCCCAAAAAAATTAAAAAATGCATACATAAAATTATATTATTTAAAATATAATAACCTTTCTTATAACATGTTTTAAAAATATTATTGAGAGTTTTTAAAATAGTTTTAGGAGAATCCCAAGCATGAAGTTATTGTCTTTATTTATACATCATAAATAAAATAAATAATGAATCAAATTAAAACTAGATCCAAAGATAAATGAGATTACAATTATAATTTAAATGATGGCTATATCTAACTTGTGAATGAGAAGAAACACTTTTTCACATGAAATGATAGCATTAGCAAATAAAATATAACCATTTACAAGTTCACATAACATTATATTCATAAAATTATTTCATATATTAAAACAATATAAAAAATTATCTAACATACATATGAAATAATATCTCTAATATCAAATTAAAATTAAATAACCCTTTAAAATTTTTAAGGCATACAATAACAAAACATGGTTTTGTTATTGTTGGTTGTTGCAGATAAGAAAATTAAATCAGATATTCAAATTTAATTGTTAATTAAAAAAATATTTTCAATGGTTATAAAATAATTCATGGTAATATATTTGTATATATATGTATATATATAATTTTAAATAAAAATCAAGTAGACTAAATTAAATTAAACCCTTAAATAATAAATTCAAAATAATAAATTGAAACATTTAAAATTAAATTAACTATTTTGAAATAATTGAACAAATAAACATCAAAAAAATTATGCTTACATGCCTTCACCATTAAAATTAGAATTATAACATTTATTTACATATCTATATAAATTTTTGTATAAGAAACATAATTTGATAAGATAAAATTGAACCTTTATAAATTTGAAAACAGATATGTTTCAAAACATAGGTGGGAAATTAGAAATAGATAGAAAGTTTTTATTAAATATTTATATATACATATATGTCTCTGTAAAATGTATATAAATGATAAAATTTAACCCCTTATGTTTTAAATATATGAAAATAAAATTTTATGGATGGTTTTGATTATATATTAAACCCTAATATGATTTAATAAACTTTTGAATAAATAATACTTATATAAATTATAAACAAAAATATCACTTATCAAAGAATATTAAAAAATAGTTTAGAAAAATAAAATCCCTTAATTGAATGAAAAATGGTCCCAAGGATCTATTGGTGTCTTTCTTCGAGAAAAATAAAAAATGGAGAGTTTTGAGAGAAATGAGTTTGGGTCTTTAAGCGATCAGGGTCAAGGGTTATATAAATTAAAATATTTTATATCTTATTGGAAGTGGTTAGATTAATTTTCATTATGCTAAATAAATTTATTTATAAAAATAAAGTGTGTTTATTGTAGTTTGAAAAAAATCTAAAAGGGATTTGGGGGTTGATATAACCGAATGAGACAAGCTCTTTGATTTGCATTGATTATAAAGAAATCATTCTATGTTTGATTGAAAAAAATATATATATTTTTATTTATGGATTCCCTTAGAATCCAAAGAATTAGAAATAAATAATCTTAAAATGAGTATATTATTAACATTTTTTTTGGCGAGAGAGAAATCCAATAATGGGGTTCCTGTGAGTCTCACTCCATTTGTTGTGTGTGTCATGTTCCAACCATTATTATTTTCTCTTATTATTGTTATCCATTTGTCCCTTTTTTTGGTGAAACATGTCTTCTATTGTTATTAAATATTAATATATGTTATCTCTTACTTTTTTAGTCATGATATTACTATTATATATATTATGTTTTAAGATTTTTATGGTTTTTAAGCATTTTATTAAATGTCTTTTTGATTCACTACTATATGTCAAGGTTTCCCCTATTTTATTTTCATTTTTCTTTTTTTTTTATTAATGATTTAACATTTTTAAACCAAATAATATTTGGAGTTTCTACTTATTTGGATTATTATCTCACTTTTGACAATTTCCCAAACTTTTTTATTATCAAGACACATTTATATTCATTTTTTAATCATTCTTCATCATTTTTACATTTGTATTAATGGGTTTTTATTATAATTATTTTAATTCTTTTTAAGTAACATTTAGAAAACATTTTAGAGTTTAATATATATATATAATTGGTTTTTTAATATAAATAATTCAAATAACAGATTTTTTAACCTATGTATATAATGTGTATTTTTTGATAATAAAATAATTATATATATTTATAATTTATAAATTTCATAAAACAAAAGTTTAATATATTTTCATATTTTTATAATATATATTAACTTATAAATAATAATTATATTTTTCAAATAAAAATGTTTTACCCTTAATTATTATTAATAATAATATTATTATTATTAATATTATTATTATCATTAAAATATAAAAATAAAATATATTTATTTCAAAATAATTTTAAATTTTTTATTGGAATGACTATCATAAATACTAAATTAGATATATATATATATATATATATATATAAATTCATTACATATCTGTAAAATTTAATTATTTTAATTTTAAAACAAATTTGATTATTAAAAAATTATATTCTTACAAAAATAATCATGTATATATATTTCCATCAAAATAATCTTTTATTTAAATTAACACCTCATTCTAAAAAAATATATTTTTTATAATAATAATATATTCAAAACATTAAATATTAAAACATACTTTTAAATAAAGAATATATTTTATCTTGTTAAAAAATACGATTATTTAAATAAAATAATATTCCATGGAAGTAATATTTTATAATTCTGAATAAAAACTTATTGAATACACAAAAGAATCTAGTTTCATAAAACGCTTAATTAAAAATATTTATCTTAAATTATAAACAAAATAAATACATAATTAAAATAAAGGAACTATTTGAAAATATTGGGGTCTTACAAATGAAACCAAGATACGTTCATAGTAGGTGAAGAAATTGTTTTGATTGGGATGAGCATAAGAGAGGAGATAAGATAAGGGGTTGTGACATTCTAATAGGAAGAGTAAGGGAGTAATATACCATTTAAAAAAATTGAATAATTTAGAAACAATTCATTAACATTTGAAAACACCAAAGACACCCACTCAGTCTATACTGGATATCCGCCAAAAGTATAGTGGGTTATCCATTGGAATTTTCTAATGTAATATCTATAGGAACTACAGTTTTTAAATAATAGTGTTCTCGTGTGAAATATTCTCATGATTTTATTCCTTCACAGTTGGCATTTCCCCTCAAAACATGATCCCAGACGAACTCTGACACCTCTAAATACTAAAAAAATGCGAAATTATGCATGGCTTGATATGCAATGTATAGAAATAATTCCTAAAGAATGGTCGGGGTATTATAACCTTCCAACCATATTGCTAATCATCCTGAAGATGCACTCTCGAGCATCACTGATCCTCATTGTTGAAAATCACTATCCAATGTACCCATATACCATTCTACCACGCACATATGTCCTCTAATATATGCATGTTCTACCACTAAAATAATATCAAAGTAAATTTATTCCTCTATATAATCTTATATCTTTGATCCACTATTCGAAAAAAAATATTTTAAAATAATGTGCTTGAATCCAGCTTAACATCATTGATGCTGATGAAGGGAGACAAGTAGCGATTAAATCATCAAAGTTGAAATACATGGAATATATCATGTAAATATCTATCTCTATGAGGAAGTTCTGATTGAAATTATGTTGTATCAATCCTCTTTATGACCTCAAATGGTCATCTGAACCTATATTCAAACTTCCTATACCTCTAAATCAGATTGTGTCCTAACTGAGGTGACGCTTATAAAAATACACACTCTCCTACCTGAAACTCTAGAGGACTATGTCAATGTTCATAATATTATATCTTTTTACTATTATGGGTATCTAACGAATTCATGATCATTTAGATATGACCTATTGTCTCCAATATGAGATTTATCTTTTCAACTACAAACTCCCCAGCATCTAGCCAATACATAGGAGAGCAACACAATATCTCTTATAAATCCTCAAATGAGCCATTTAAATTAATAACTATTACTATAGGTGAATTTCCCAAGAATTAGATAGTTCTCCCATGAAAAACCAAAATCAAGGATGAATTCCCACATAATGTCCTTTAGCGCATTTGTTTTACACTAAGACTACCTAGTGCTCAAATATACCTATATATCAATCACCTTCTATAGTCCATTGCAAAAGAATTATGTAAAATAGAAATTCAAATATACAATGATAATATTTAGAAACTCATTCCCATGAACTATCACTTGTATATATATCTTAACAATCTATTGAATGGAATATTTACACATGATTAGTAGGAGATTCAAGAGATTAATCAACTAATCAGATATAAATAATACTACATCACTAACAAGAGATAACCTTAACAATAGTATCATGAAGTCCTTTGTAATTCCATTTAAATTCCACATGAGAAATGGTAATGATTAAATAATACACGTGGGTTACTAATTCATGGTATTTGACTATTTATTGGAATGTAATTATAAAATAACTGATATATTTCTTTTCTTCAACCTAGTACACCATTTCTATATCCAAATGAAATGACGAATCTTGGTAATCTCTGGGTGAATATACCATCTCAAGGATTATGTATCCCAATTTATCTCCTTACATTTATTCAAAGAGTCTACAATCTAACATCATATTAAAATAAACTCATCATTAGTGAGGGACCAATCATGTGGTGACTCCCAACCATATATGTTTCCCTTTAATATCAATCAATCTAAGATAGATAAACAACTATGCTCCACTCTATTATAGAGTGAGTGTGAAATATACATAGATTTCAATGTCACTGAACCCTGATACTCTATAATCCCAAGGTGTATCTCTATGAAGTTGCTTATTATAAACCATTTTGTACCACACATCTACATTATCAATTACTGATTGTTTATAATTAACACATCAATAATAGTGTTTATTATCCCAAGGGTATATTAATATTGAAATCTAATGATGGTTGATACTCAACCCACCTAATCTTCTAAATGTTGAGTTACCTCTAAGATAATATATATTTTATTCTCTTTTGGTCTATATACACCTTTAACCTCACACCTAGAAGATAATGAATCCAACATCAATGTTTATGCACCACCACTCCCATATCTACATCACGGATAGTGTGGTTTTTCTCATGTGGCATCAAATGCGTATAACTAAATGTTACCACTCATACTCCTATCATCAGAAAACCCCTAATCTCAACACCCAAATAATCATAAAATAAATGTGTACATCGTACCTATCTAAGGTAATGCCATGATCCGTGTAGAAATTGGTATCCATTTTAGCGCCTGAAATTCTATCTAATAAAAATTAAACCATATAATCTTCACCCACTTCTTGTTAATGATTTTAATTGGCACTTCCAAATGGTTTATGTCCTAAATAATCCCCCACAGTACCCTTCCATTTATAAAAACTTTTGGTATTAATTAATTACATAGGAGAATCAAAAGAAAAAATAGCATCAACCCTATTTGATTCTACTGATATTCATACTTTATATATTGTGTATGTTAAGAAGTTCACTTTACTAATCCTTAACTAAAACATAAAGATAATGATATAAAATTTATGATCTATTAGTGTACCCCCTGAATGATTTCCATAAGGAAATCATGATCCTCCATTGATTGAGAGTACATGAGAATATTTTCAATGAATATGACATGAAAAATTTAAATAAGGGTGGAAGACCCTATTCATTATAGCCATGATTATCATCTGTGTGTTCCTCATCCCAAATATAATCACATAATACCCATACTTGTCATTCATACTCCTAATATCTATATATATAATATCCTAAGGTATCACTATGAAATAGTGATAGAAAAACCACATATTAATATAAGAGAACCACCATGATCCTCCTAGATGATCAAACAGGTTGTTAATATAAGGATGTTGATAATGGTTCATAAAAATAACCTCATCAAGCCTCTAATAATCCATACATAATTTCAACTATCTATCTTCCTTATTAACAAACAACATAGGATAATCCCAAGGGGATGTTATTAGACAAATAAAAACCATTACATTCAAATATTCTAGACAAGTATTCATATCCTGAATCTTTATTTGATTCATAATGTAATATGGAATGAATATAGACTTCATAATTGATATAATCCCAATTTTAAACTCGATCTCACACTCATTAAGCAATATAGATAAATCTTGAGGAAAATCATCCTAGAAAAATAGAAAATGGGTGGAAACACCATCGGTTTCATATTCAAATTATCAAGAAAATCCATCCAACTATGTCATGATTCCCCCTATTACTGATGTCTTGATCCTGAATAGTCATCCAACAAATCACACTCATTGACATAGGTATAAAAATAACCCTTTTCAAATGTTAAATATTTTAATCAATGATAGTAATATATTTTTTATTGATAATGATTCAACCAGTACATCCTAATGATCAAATCAAAAAATGCATCTCCAACATTATGAAGTCCCGCATTAGCTTACATTTATTGGATATTATAAAATACTATATAAATCTCTATATACCCTCAAACGTCACCTATAAGGTTTTATCGATAGAAAAAAACCTATATAAATACTCTAAGGAAATCCCTAGATTACAAAATAGTTGATAAGATATGAATGAGTGTGACTCAGCCATATTGAATAATAAAAAATCTAGGGTCAAATATATAGGAATCACAACTCAGTCTATCAAAGGATACCCACCCTATATGGAACAAGACATCTCAATAAGATAATTTATCCCTAAAACCCTTAATTGATAATGTTTCACCTAAACTACCCTAAGGAACATCAACCTACTAGTGTTCATACCCTTGACTCAGTTAACCATGACTTTATCCATGATAAGATTAACTAGAAAATCCCAAACCTCCCAAAATTTTTGTTCTCTTGGATATACTTATAAACCCATGGTATAGAGAAATTTGAACCTACTAGAAAAATGTGGTGTGATACCACAATACCTATAAATATATTATATCTATCAATTGATGTGGCACTACATTATCATTTTACCAGAATCAAGCCAAATATTTTCCTTCTAGATGATTAAAAACACTTAATTTAGGATCTCCCCCATGGAAGAAGAAATACACCCTTATCATGGATGCTCTATATATCACCACCCATGCAATACTCCGCAAACATATTCTTCCTGGTTGTTGAATACACACTCTCATCCTTGATTAAAAGAATCTTAATAATCAGATGACATACCCTCTAACTAGTTCACCACTTCATTCATAGTTTGATTCATAACCTTAAAGATGGATGTCAACCAGATAATAATAACCAGGGATCAAATATAGTGCCTCATTATATACTCATAATTTATGATTCTTTAATATCAACAATGATTAAAGTAGATGAAAGATAGGTTAAATCATTATGGAAGGTTGCATATCACTAATATGACTCCCAATGACATATGCACGTATTACTTAATCCTATCATAACTTAGAATCTTGGAGAAGAAATACATGACGAAGTGTGGATAAAATTCATTTCAATATAGCCCCACATTCTAGGTTACATCATCTAGAATCTCTCTTCATTTCTTCTCTTTTATTTGAATCATACACACTGCAATATTCACTCACCTATTTGGTTTTTTATTTATATGATTGAATATAGTATCCACATACATGATCCAGAACACTATAACCCATGATAAACCCTAACTTAAAAACACTGGTAGATGATTTAGATAACTTCTCATGTCAGATAAAACATGGTTATCTCGGATCTTGAAACCTCATTCCATATAGATCGTATGTCCAAAAGAAATGAGTCTATGACTTGTTTTTCAAAAGGATGAAAAAACCAACATGGGGATTTTAATCCACTACTAGTGAGGAATTATTTTCCTAAACCTCATAGTTCGCAAGGATAGGTTAACATGGTGGAATATCACTACAATATTATACACACAAGTAAGAACACATTTATAACAGAAGTATAAATTTCATAGTTTATAGTAATAAATTTTCAGTAAACACTACACTACCCAAAATGCACACCCTACAATATGAGGGATCTATATATAATCTAGATTCTATCCTAAGTTATCCACTCTCAGGTTAGGGCAAATCATATATAGAAGTCACACAATAGGTGTAACATGTCATATTAATATTTAGTAATTATTAGTCAGTCATGTTGAGTGCTTCCAAGAACTTATATAGAAAACATATATGGAAGTTTTCATTGACACATTAAATGAATAATCCATTCATATTAACCATATTATTAATCAAAGAAATTTTAACAATTTAAACTAATCCCCATGTGTTGAGAATAAGGCACAAACATATTCTATCATCCCACCAAAGAAACATATCCATATAAAGTGCTAAAAATATCCATATAAAGTGCTAAAAATGTCATATATTCTATTTAACATATCCAAAATATAAATAGAAAATAAAAATAAGGCTTTGATATCACTTTTTAACATCCTTATATTGGATAAAATCGATTGTGACTGAACAAAAGTTCAACGTAACCCAATAATGCCTCCCCATACTCCACTGGATACTGACCAGTGATAATTTTTGGTATAAAAAGTCAGGGAAACTATAAACTTTGTCACAAATGACTACCAAAAGACTATGGGTTTAATATCATAAACAATTCAAACCAATAATGACAAAAGGAGACATTTTCATCACAACCGAATTCAATCTAATTGTAATTATCAATACCATTTTATATCAAAATAAATATTTTTGAAATAAAATTTTTTACAAAAAATTTTTTTAACACTGATTGGAATATTATATATAAAAGGGTACAAAAATGAGAAAAAGTAAAGGGGACACACCAAACCGGTACTGAGTCCTGTCCCAATCCCATCTCCCAACTCCATTAATTCTCAACCATTTATCCATTTAAAGTAGCAGAGGCCTTTATCTTACTAGGGTTATAACACATTTAGTCTTCTTAGGTAATTAGACTTCTGATTAGGTGTTCCTATAATATTTCACATCCCGTAATTTTTTTTCTACTTCCGAACAGTTTTCTATAGGTTTTTTGTAGAACTAAAGACACCCAATTATTAAGTATTTATGGGGACCTGATTTCCAAAGGCATGCACTTATTAGGTATATTGACCTATTATTCTTAATAACACACATTATTTGGGAGAATGTGAGTTCGGGCTTATCCCAACCATTTTCAGGGAATTATTTCCTACTTCGGGACACTATTATTGGTTTAAGATATATTAATGAATCCTTAATTAATTCCCATGTATGAAGTTGGTTTACCTTGAAATTAGAAATCAATTATTAGGAAGTATAGAATTCAGAATCATCTATATGTATCCAGGGATCTTCATCAATAGATATATTTGTATGTATCTGAGGTTCTCCATCAATAGTATTCTATTGTACACTAATTATAGATTCTTTGGACGTTATTACAATGATAATGGGTTTCTATCCACACAGTGGGGAACATTAGATTTTATTTTCATCCGTGGGGATAGAGGTTACTCAAGAGTTTATTTTCATCTAGGAAGATGAGAGTTGTATTGATGTTGGGATCGAACCCAGAGATGGTCTTACTATCTATCCTTATGAAAGGAATCAGAACCCACGTAGTTTGGTGTCGCTTAATGAAGAACATCAAACCTTTTAAGGTAATGTGAAAAGGACCTAATTGTTTAGTTTAACGGCATGTGGAAAGGAATTATAGGTTCAATATTCCGTGTCAAAGTTCAATTTTGGATTCATGTCGAAGCATCCCAAGGAATCTAAAAGGTATATGAGTTTCCAAGTGGAATTATACCCTCCTAGGGATATGTCCCAAAGAGAATAGGGTTGATTTGGGGTGATAGTTTTGAACCTTGGAGAGACTTCATATGTATCCCATTTGGATGGGAATCAAAGCCCCTGGAATTTGGTAAGTCATACAGGGAAATATGTCCCTTTAAGAGAAATAAGTTGGGGCTTACTCCTGAATAGGATTCCATATAAAAGAGGCCATGAGTGATGTATTATCTCATGGATATTTGGAGGATTATTTGGGGATTACAGCTAAGGAGGAGGCCCATATGATGAACTGTGGGGATTAATCCTAAATAGGATCCCCTAATGAATTGGGGTTTAATATTGGGTTAAATTTTGAGAAGGATGTCCCTTGAGCTCGGGCCTTAGATATGTGTCCTACGTCTCCCTTCTATGGTAGGAATCAGAGTCCTAGTAGTTCAATTGTTTAGGTGGATTATGTGGGTTTCATGATCATCACTAACCTCTAAGTGTATATGAGTCATGCTTGTTATGAGAAACAAGAGTATGTGTAAGATTTGACAAACCACACACTTTTCATTCTCTGCTGGTGGAAGAGGTTTGAGATATGACACTTCCCTCTCTTCACATTACATTGGATGTGATTCCAAGGTGAGGAAGGGATTAAGGTGAAGGATGTGGAGGTAGAGAGGAGAAATAATACAACCTCCTAAAAAAATGATAAGAGATTTCTCCATGTAACACCCCAATCTTCCATGGTACGCTTCACTTTGAATAATACAGTAGCGTGTATTGTACGCAACTTCGAGTTATAACACACCACAACCAATCAAACTAGCTGTTATGAATAGTAATACCAACTTTTTAAAATTTTATAAATTTTAGCTTTCAAAATGGACTTCTTTATTGGATTCATATTATCGAAATTAGCTTAGGGTGAATTTTTGGTGTTTTTCGGATAACTTTCATATTTTGATGAATAGTGAAAATTACTAAATTTTAATTAAAAACAACCATTTTAATAGAAATAATTAATAGTGATAAACTATGAATTTTATTGGTCTTAAAGTCTATTAATAATATATTTTTACCATTTAATACAATTTTGTACATTGGACGTAATTTCACATTTAAACCAGACATAAACAAGTGTCAATCTTTTGATAGTTATTATTTCTTAAAAACACGCTATTTTTTTTGAAAATGGGAATTAATTTTTAAATTAATTAATGAATCTTATATGTTTTGAATTTGGTAAAATAGAAATCATTTTTTAATTTATAATATCAAATATATCTAAGGCTGAATTTTTGGTATTTTTCTGAAAACATTCAATTTTTGATGAATAGTGAAAAGTATTGAGTTATAGTTTAAAACAGAATTTTTATTTAAATAATTATTTATTTTATTTAAATTTAATTAAGGTAAAAATAGATACATAATACCTATATATGTTCAATTTAATTCACTGAGGTTAGTTTAGAATAATTTTAGATATATAAAAATTTTATTGAACTTTTCACCGTCTTTTACCCACCTCCTAGGAGAATTTGGAAATTTACATAAAACATAATTTTAACACTTCTATGAGTGGAATTTCGAAAATCCGAGAGACACGGTTAATATCAAGGATTAAAATGTGGTTCAATAAGATAAAAATAATTTTTGATGAATAATAACTTTTTACTTTTATATACCACGGTTAAATGTAAATAGGGAAATTAAGGGTAAAAATGATATTAATATTACCCTAAAACATGTCCTAATTCTATTGGACAAGTGTATATAGACCAAAAACAACCTTAGGAATAAAATATTATCATTTATGTCCACTTGGATTAGATTAAGACATTTATTATTATTTAATTCAAAGAAGAGTTAAAAGAGTTAAAATCAAATTTTAATAACTAAAACATTTTTAATATATGGTTTTACAGTAGATAAATTAGATTATAAATATTCATTAGAAATATAAAACTATTTCCTACATCATGGTATTTTATTTATAATTTTTAGACATTAAATAAATAAATGTATTTATGAAACAATGATGATGTAGTAATTACCTTATTCATGAAAGAATCAAATAAATGGTATTATAAATATTAAAATAAATATAATTTCAATGTTTTTATGACATACACGAATTTTATAGGTGACTATGACATGTTATGATTGATTCAATGTATTGTTTTCGAAGTAATCATGTTTTTATTATTTTAACAAAAAACAAATACCAAATAGTGTCAAAATTGACATAAAATATTTTTTAAAACAAATATTATACTATTAATTGATATAATGGTCCTAAAAATCTAAGGATCGGTAAAAAGACTTATATAATAATATATATGACATTAATGATCCAATTGGGGTTATATTGGTAGTATATAGTATGTGTATTAACCATATAGTGTAAGAATACAAGAAGACACGGTAAAAGTTAAATTATTTATCTTATAGTTAAATCTAAATGATACGGTTAAAATGGTAACCTAAACATGTCTAAAACCTATTGGTTGAGTTTTTTTCGACCTATACCCACCTTAGACTTTAAATAATCAACATTTGATCCATTATAAACCGTATATGAAGTTATTATAAAATAATAGTTTAAGTTTTTTCTAAGGTGCCCCCCACCCCTCTTATAAAAGGGCACTCCCCCTTATCTATAATTCACGTCTTCTAAGACATTTGGATCAGACAAACCCTACCCAAATACCCTCTAAACTATACTACCTTAAACCTAGAGGCCATAGTTTGATCATAAAGCCAACCTAAGGATCCATTTTGATCAAATCAAAAGGAAGAACCCGAAGAAGAAGTAATGATTTCACCACCCTCTTTCAAGTTCCTTTCTTCTTCCACTTCCTTTTTCTTTGTTATTTCCATTATAACATAATAAATCCTGTATATTATATATATTTTTATGTTATTATAATTATGTTACAACCAAATTCATTATTCTATCCACCCTTTGAATGACATGTCACCATACGTGTGTACGTACGGCTTACCGTCTCCACATCATGGTGTAATTGTTATTCAATACATTATTATTTGGATGGGTATAATAATGATGTGTATTAGATGTAAATAATAAATATAACATGATAAGGATTATGTATATATTATATAACGTCCAATTATGTATTATATTAATATCAAAAGAATGACATTTTTTCTCGTGCGCACGTACAGATTACCATCTGCACGACGCGATGGGATTCATTTCCAAGTTCACCATTCATCTACAATTATAAAAAATATATATTACTAATATGTATATAACATATGACATAATAATTATTCTAGAGATATATATATTTATATATATAAGTATTTATGTACTAAATATATCTTATTCACTTACTTCCATTCAATACTATATGAAAACGGAAACAACGTTTATGTGTACGTACGGACTACCGTCTCCATAAAAGGTGTTTTCCATTTCATATATATGTCTATTATAAATTTTTATATTCTAAATATATATAATAAATAAATCAGTTTTTATATTCTGGAAGTATTTAAATCATTATCTAAGTGATACAATCAAGAGTAACAAGTTAAAACATGTACGATAATGAAATTGATTATTACACAAATTATTAATATAACATGGAAATTATTATTAAATGGGTTGTATAAATTCATAAATGAATAATGTATGATATTATAAATATCAATATGGTTCTTGTATAATTTAATAACATACTATAGTCTTCATACAGGAGGCTAAACGTACCCTCTACTAAAGGAAAGTGCAAGGTAAGGGGTTTTCATCTCACTCCTTATTCCCTTGAGATTCATCACATATTGCCACTATTACCTTTTGTGTGGTGTATGTACTTCCCATAATTTTATTCTTTGTGTAATAAAATTTAATTTATGTGTATTTACATATTCATTGTACAATACCTCTTTCATGGGGTGTATGTTTCATAAGTTACCAAATTGGTAAGTGTTAATTTCATAATCTCTTTATTATCCGAGGTTGTTTTTACATAAGTATCTACTGGGACATATTTATTATCCATGTCCATGTTTTATGAAAGACTTTTCAAAGGTATTATTTTAAGGGACTTTTTACTAAAACATCATTTCAAATGTTTTAAATATTTATTCTTCTAAATCTTTCTCATTTATGTCCATGTCTTCAAAATGGTTTTTAAGGATTTATTTATATGGACATGAATGTTTTTAAAATGTTAATTACTTTAAAAAGTTTCAAAGTGGTAGGAGATACTTTGATTCAAAAATGTATTTAAATGATTTATTTTCTAAATTGTGTGACTTTTAAATGTTTTCATGAAAAGGGGTATTTATCTCAAAGAGTTTTACAAATCATTTTCATCAACGTCAAAATCCTTTAATGGATTTTAAACTTATTTTGAAGTTGATTGATCATGATACAAATCTTCCATATTGTGTTGAAGGTTTTGTAATATTTGTTACTGTGGATGTGTTATTTTTACACTATTCATGGTTTATGGGTAATGTATTGACATTTTGTATGCTAGTTTTAATACAAATGTTTATGTTATGTTTAGAAATTTTCATATTAGGAATACATTGGACTTAGTAAGTGACGGGTGGAGCCCTCCATAGCTCCTCGATGCATCAGTAGGTCTCATGAGACAAACTAGTGTCTTGGAACGAGTCCATGACAAAATCTTATTTTTAGTCTTGGCATGAGGCCTTGGATACGTTGTTATGATAGTCTGACATTATGCATTCCATCGTTATGAAAGTGGTTATTGATATTGCATTTGATTATTCAACATGTAGAATATTCATGTGAATAAGTAAATGGAATTATTTCATTTTATCTTTTCCATATTATGCTGAAGTTCAAGTTTAAAAGGCTTTTTTTTTAGTTACACATTGCCTTAAATGTTTATGTTTATTTATGAAAGTTTCTGCTATATTATTATCCTTACTGAGCATCTGAGCTCACCCCTTTCTATGTTTTATTTTTTCTAGGATTCCAAGAAGTGTATTGTGATTGATATGCAGGGTTAAGACAAGGGAATAATGGCATTCATAAAGGATTGCTTATGTTGTTTTGTATGTTATGAAGTGTAATGTAACATTCGTGTATGTAATCTATTTTCGAAGATTGCTAAACCGATCAGTCCTTCGGGACTTGATTCCTTGTAATCATGCCAATGTATTAAAATAATGCACTGACTCTGGGTAATTGGGGTCAGGGCGTTACAGTCGGTATCAAGCCACATGTAGTTCTTAAAGGATCGTGTAATCTACCGTCATTCGACAAGGATGCCTGGTGTTCTTTTAAAGGTATTGCAGTCAAGACCATGATATCCCCAATGTGAATATATATATATATATATATATATATCTTTTTTATGTAGGGGAATCCTTAACCAAACATTTAAGACAATGTAACCTATTCTTGATGTGAGAAACAATACATGGTGAAGGTTTCTTTTATAGCACAAGGGAAGCATAAGTGAAGGATAGGGTCACTTTTATTATGTGGTGGATGATCTAAAGTCTACGACCCATGAATCAATATGTATCTTATTGGGGAAAGAATCAAGACACACATCAATTGGCCTTTAATGTTGGGAAAAGGGGCTTTTGATAATTACAATACTGATGGTTGGTCCTAAAGCATGAATTATATGTATCACCATGTATCTATTTATAATAATAATAAAGCCATAAGTCTTGGAAAGGTTCCCTATGTAGATCTTATTAATGCACGGGGAAAAGCAAGGGTTTTTACATTACAAATCACATTTAGACCTAGTATTTGAGATCTGGGCATCACTACATATCTCATTGGTATGAGAATTAAACCACATGTTGTTACTGAAATGTTCCATGTGCGGTTTTGTTTCATACACATAGAGAGTAAAGGTTTTTTTAAATTGTGACTGGACTCGAGATAGGAGATTCGGGTGTCTGTACGTATCTCATTGTTATGAGAATCAATCGACACATAGTTCTTAGACTCCCATACATTTTAAAATCATGTAGTGTGGACGAAGATAAACCAACATTAAAAGACATAAATATTATGGTCGGGCTAGGGTATAGGACCCAGGTTTCACTAAGTATATTTATAGGAAAAGAATAAATACACATGTATTTCATGAAGGAATATTCTCTATACAGGTTTGATTTATACACCTAAGTAGTGAAGTGGATTTTTTCTAGTCATGGATGAACCCAATATTGGATATATGGGTGTCACTACCTATCTCATAGGGGTGAAAATCAAGGGACACAATGTTATTGATAATGGTTCCCCACACCAACTAGGTTTTGATGTGGGGAATGGGATTTAATATTTTTTAGAATAATGGTTTGGCCCAGGACATCAGATTTTATGAGAATCAAGCCATATATTCTAAAAGAGTGTCCTATATAGATTTGGTTCACAGACAGGAAAGGGGAAATTTTTTCTTTATGGTCACAATTGGGACCAATATTGGAGATATGGGCATCACTACATATATCATTTTAATGATAATCAATCCACACATAGTTCCTGAAAAGGATCCTTATGCTGGTCTGATTCAAACATAAGGAAAAATGGGGCTCAGGGCCACTTGGGAGTGGCAATGATGTGATTGAGGCTTACACATGGAAGCTACCCATATTTTGAGGGAACAAAAGGAGTGTATTCTTGTGGTATATTGGGGGATTTTTTAATGTCAAATGAGGGAGACATTAATAATATAGTTTAATGTCATATGGTGAGGACAAATAGTGTTTTGTAGTTTTAGGTCATGTGACTAGGACATCATGTCATGAGTTTTTCATCATGTGACAATGATGACAATGCTAGGTAGTTTAACATCATGCAGTGTGGATGTATGTGTTTCTATAAAGTTTAATGTCTGACAACTAATACAAACTCTGTGTGATTAAAAAAATAAATTTTCAAGATCCTTGCATTGGTTAGAGTTGTAATGATATCTCTATCCATTGAGATCAAGGAATAATCTCTATTAGAGAGGACTTTGTGTAAGAATTAAGGTCCCTCCCGCATTGGATCAAGATTTGGAGGATTCTTTCTTAGTATCATCAGATTCCTAAGGACCGATACCAATTCTCCTTAGAGGAATGAACGAAGGAAAACAATATTGTTGAGAGCTCACACTATCTAATTTTGATAGGCATCAAAGTGATACATGGTATTCAATCTATTTTTGTCTAGTGTCTCCAACTCATCCAGTTGTTTCTGGGATTTCTCATATGTTGATATTTGATCACAGATGGCCACATGAAGTGATTTAAAATGAACCTCAATGGGAATGACTCCTTCTATCCCATATAACAATGAAAATGGAGTCGCTCACATAGTGGTACGGGTCATATTCTTGTAAGCCCAAAAGGCATGTAAGTGCTTACCATGATAATAATTATTATCTTCATCCACCAAATTTTGGGTTATATTTTATTGGTTCTTTTTTAAATACTCTATTTTTTCATTGGCTGTTGTATGATAGAGGGATGAATGGTTGAATTTGATATAGTATTTCTAATATTTCTTCTCCACCTCAGAAAAATAGATATTGATTCCATTTTCCATCAATATGGTATGAGGTACACCAAATATAGTAATGATATTGGTTTTAATGGTGTTGAATAATTCTTTTGGCTATAACTTATTTGATAGGTATTGCCTCAACTCATTTGGAGAATAAATCAGTAGTAGTAAAGATGTACTTGAACTACTTAGTCATAGCTGGTTGATAAGGCCCCACTACATCCATTCCCTATATGGGAAATTGTTAGGAGTATTTGGATATATTTATAAACTTTGTGGGTTTATGGATGAAGTTGTTATTCACTTGTAAGGTATGACAATTCATAGTGAACTCTATGAAATTCTACGTCATTGAAGGCCATTAGTATCCAAGCCTTCAAATTTGATCAGAAATCCTATACCCTGACTGATGGGCACCACAAGAACCTACATGTTCTTCTTCAATGAAATCTATAGTCACTTCCCCATCGATGAATCTGAGGAGGATTTAGTTGAAGCCTTGTTTTTATAGGATCTTTCAATGATTTGGGCCATCACAAAGAGTGAAATTGACCACTTGTTGCCAAATTTTCACTTTCCCAACTCTATCTGGTGTAATTACTCTATATTTTTGGTATTCTAGGATGGGTGTTGTCTATCAAGTGGTAGTAACATATGTCTCAGAAATGGGTATGATTCCATTAATTCACTTTGTTATGATTTGAACAAAAGGTGAGACCATGCGGTGTTGGGAAATGATGATAATTTTTGGTCCCATTTTAGATCTTCCAGGGCTATGGATACATTTTTTAATGAATCATCCTAGGTTTTTTCTGATAATGGGATGTAATACAGTTTTGGATCTGAGGGAAATTTTTCCATTAAACCTCATACATAATCACACAGGGGGATTAACTCCTCATTTCTGATGGTGTAATCCTCATTGATCTGTTTGATTACTAACATCGAGTTACCCTTCACTTCCAGGTGGTTCACTGGTATTTGGAGTTCCAATTCAATTCTTATAATTAAATATTGATATTGTGCCTCATTTTTGGTTCTACCTTCTGATAACATGATTAAATATAGAAAAACTATGTTTTTAGGGAGAAACGAACAATCTATAACCCATATTTGTTGTGCTTAGGGTCTTCTGTTATCTTACATATGGGACTCCTAGATGCATCTCCAAAATACATTTCCCATGTTTGGGGTATTTCTTGAATAATGAATATTTCTTCATTGATCCATTCAGTATTTAATGGAATCTCTACTACATATGGGTATTCGACAAGGAAATACACCAAATCCTGACCTTTCACTAATTTCTGAGGCATGAACATTATATGAAACTACTATAGAATAACCACCCACTATTCCAGACATCATGTTAGAATAGGTTGACTAAGGATAAATTTTATATTTTTTTTTGAGAAACCAAGTGGGCCCCATGCTATTGTAGATAGTGAAACATCTTTTGTACTAAAAATATTAACTCCATACATATCTTTTCAATATCTAAATATCAATTCTATACATTTATCATGGTTATAATGAGATAATAGAGTCTGTTTTCATTCCTAGAATTGTTATTTTTTACAAGGAAGACACCTAGTGATCAATACATTCCTATCACATAAAGAATTAGTGTCTTTCCGTCAACGATTGGCATCAACACTAGTAGTCTCAAGAGGTATTTATTTAGGGTGTAAAATTCTTCTTAGAAGTCATTGGTCCACTGATATGTGATCCCCCTTTTCATCAATTCAGTGAAGGGAAAACACTTTCCTTCCAGATAGAATATGAAGCACCAAATATAGGTCAAATTTTCTTAAACTCATCTAAACTCTTTAAGGTTTAGATTAGGTGACATGGTAAGGATAGATTTATTTTTCTTAGTATCTACATCATTTCCACTATGTCATACAATGAATCCAATAAATTTTCCAAAGGATACCCTGAAAACACATTTCAAGGGATTCATCTTCAGATTATGCTGTCAAAGCTTGATATAGATTGTCTCAAGGTCAGCCAGGTGGTCATAATATTGTTTGGATTTGAACAATATATCATCATTGTAGCATTCTACAATCTTCCTGAGAATGGTTTTTTAGATGCAGTGCATTTAATGTTGGTATATGGAATTGTAATTCTTCAATAAAAATGGAATTACCCAATATAAAAATACTCTCCAAGGAGATTTGAAAGATGTGGATTCTTCATCATATGGGGAAATACCAATCATCTTATACCCAAAATATTCATCCATGAAAGAGAGGGCTTGGTAACCAGCTATTGCATCAATCACAAGTTCTGTGATTGGAACAGAGAATTCATCATTTAGAAAATATCGGTTGAGATCAATGAAAATTTTGATTTTCCCATTCTTATTTTTCACCGAGACTATATTGGATTTCCATTTTCAAAATTTAACCTATGGGATGATGTTGTAATTGATGAGATTTTCTACTTAAACGTTAATTTTGGAGGCATGAGTGGGATTTGTTATTCTTGTTTCCTACTTGTATCCCCAATGCTCTTATAGAAAACCCAAATGATGGGTGGTCACCGTAGGGTCAAGACCTGACATCTCTGTGTAATACCTAGAAACAAAATCCCAGTTTTTCTTCAAAAAGAAAGTATATAAATATTGTTTTTTATGATTCATGGACACACTAATAATAGTGGACTGTGGATATTTCTCTGTACCCATATTTATCTCTCTGACTTTATCCATATTGGTGGATATGCCTTCCTCAAACACTATAGGGGTTTCCCTTCGGTCATCCTCTTCTTCCTCTTCATAATGGTTTACTTATTCTTCCTTTTCATGGAGGGTAAGTGATGAATCAATAATCTCAGATCTAGATGAGGATTTGGTATTTGGTAAACTAGAAGAAGAGCCAACCATTTCAATTAAAACTAATGACGAAGGGTCTTCTCGAAGATCTGAAGGAAATATGAAGGGTAGAGAATAAACATCCCTATCTTTTTCCATTAATGTGACAAATTCTTTCAGTCTGGATGATAGAACATATATTTTTTTATGCTCAGGGTATGGAATGAAGAAATTTTTATCCATATTCTATCACTTCTTAGAGAGTTAATGACTTCTATTATGCCTTCGAGTTCAGTTACTACGACTAATATTATGGAATCCACCAAACATGTTCCTGGATTGGGGATCATCCTTTCAAATTTATTATTGGAAAGCATGTAATCTGCACAAATATACTTGAAAGAGTTTCTTAGGATCTTATCTTGACCATTCAGGGCATTGATTCTTATAACATCCTCCACCATTGATTATTTTCCTCCCTTGTGATAAACCACTGCATCAATGTACTAAGACTCACAAGATTTGAATGGGGCATTCTCACCATGAAATTTACCAATTTTACAGTTGATGCATTATTCGAGACATTAATAGTATGATGAAGGAATGGACACATACTGATGTATCCAAGGTCCTCCAAGAAGAACATTGGAAGCTGTAACCTGCAAGAAATCCATAAACTCTAAATCAGACACAATTTCCCCAAATTTAGTTCTAAGTGTAATCTCTCCAAGAGGTTCTTGCTAATTATTATCATAACCCTTTAACATCAGAGAGAAGGGAGACAAGTGGTATTCAGTGAGACCAAATTGGGGATGTTTTTAGACTAGAATGAGGTTGACCCCTAATCCACTATCAATAATAGATCATCAAACATCAATGTCATTAACCCTTCTAGATATGTACAGGGGAATGATGTGTCCTTTTACGACAACATCCTCATCATAGTCTGTGAAAGATATGAATACATGGAATTCTATTGGATCATTATCTATACCATAAAATTCAGAAGCAGAGACCTCGACCTCAAACTCATGAGGACTTGATAAGAAATTTATGAGTGCTTTCCTAAGGTATTTTGATAGACTTCGGGAATCCAGGATTGATATCTTATTCGTTACATGGCCCAGTAGATTCAAAAAATCATACTTATGATCTATAGTTCTGCACTTCCGGGCATGGAGATTCTATTTTTCATGTTCCTTGGGAGATGATGTTCCTGATGTGGATGAACCCTCTCTTGGGAAAGCAACTAGAAGTTCTTTCACTGTCATTGAATTAATACGGCTAGTTCTTCCCTCCTATCGAGGAGGTGGTGGCGTATCCTCTAACAAGTATTCCTAAATGATCATATCAAGGTAGACCCTGTATTGTGTGGGGGGAATTCCCTTGTTCCTTCTATGATCTATGGAGTTATCTCCCCTGAGTTTCAGCCGCATAAACGGATTGAGAAGGTGTGTAGTTGGATTAGTGATTCATAGAATGACCACATTCTCCCCTTTATCCTCAACCTCAATGACCTATTACTTTGGTTCCCCAATTAATTATAGGTAAATCAAGTTCATAATCAAACTCATTATTTGAGAAGGGACCCATTAAGTGAATAAAATTAATGGAACCGAAGATCAACTCTTCATTTGATTAAGATTCTTCCTGCCAGGTAGACTCTTGTTGTTCCATTTGGCAGGGCAGTGCCCATTCTTTTGAGATGGTCAGCATAAAGTCCATGAAGGTCGATTAATAATTTCTCCTCAACATGAAATCATGTTATTCTGTTTACTCCTTATTATTCTAACCATGTCAATTTTATTAGGATTTTCCTTTAGAGGACTGTGCTTTTGATGAAGGTATACTTTCTATTGAGGAATTAGTAGGAGGTGTAGTCGTCTATTTCAACTGTGTCCATTGAATGGAATGAATCCATTTAGTTTTTCTACAGACCATCCAACCACTGAACATCTATGTGATCTTTATTTTATCTTCTTTCCACTAACCTTACTCCTCTGGATTGGTAGTAGAAACACATGCTAGCTGAGCTACAGAATTGTTCTGTTTCACTTTCCCAGATTCCACCATATTTTTTAGGATGTATTTAAAAATAAAAAAAACATTGGATGGGGTGAAACAAAATTTTATGGAAGGGGTGATAGTTTGGGAGATCCTCACCACCTTCTTTATTGGGCTTCTGGGGATTTGGAAACTGAACTAAGTTATTTTTTATATCGAGAATAAATATTCGGGGACTTAGTCATTTAAAAAAGAATAGACCTTGTTTTTCATCTCCACAAATTTTTTCTACCTTTAATATCTTTGATCGTCCTGACGAGTTGTCCATTTCCACTCACACTCGAGAGGTGGATCCCAACGATATGATGTGGGATTTGATATAGGAGTGGGTTCAAGGCCCTGCTTAAGTGTAACTATAGCAGCCTACACTTTTCTTATTCTCATTCAATGAGATGATAATGTTACCTGGGACTTGGATTTGGTCTCTGTGAAGAAGTTTTCCACTTCTTGAGAAATTTTGGCAGGGTCCCAAAACTCTATTGTGTATTTCACAAGGATCAATGGTGTGTGAAACCTTTCATGAAGATTTTCCACAAAGATGGGAAAAGAATTTCTTGAGGGGGAGGTGGCTTTAAAGAGTATGTCAATACTTTCCACCAAGCAATGAAAGATGAGACCGTTTCATTATCCATTTTCTTTCAGTTTTTTGGTATTGAAGACTATTTTTTTGTATAGCATTGATCTGATCTAGAAGAAGAGTTTATGATGGAGATATTCCAATATAGTGATTGATCAAGATTGTAAACTCATGTACAATACAAAGTTTAGCCCCTAGAGTGATTGCACGAAGCACCTGAGTTTCAATTCTTCTATTTTTTATGAGTATACATCATGGGATCAAAACGAGGGAAGAAATTCATCATATGTTTCTCCAGGTCACTTGAGAAATTAAATATTGAAAATGTAGTATTCCCAAAGTTTGGCGGGGGAGGATTCGGGTCTACCCATTTGGGGTAATATTTCTTTCTACTCTACTGGTTCACACCATTCTTCCATAGCTTCCAATAATGTCATTAATGGATCAATAGTGTTAGTAAGCATTCAAGAAAAATCTGGAAGATTCAGGACTAAATAAGTGGGGTGGATAGAGCATGAATGGGTGCAACATCCCGTAGGTCCATTGGTGGCGGTACTACTGGTACTTTTTGTGGATAACTAATAGGGGTAGGCTTATGAGGATGTTCATGAACATATTACAGTTGTACACCCAACGGAGGAAATTATTGATCTGTTGCTACATGATTCAAATATATTTGTTGATATCTCACATTGAAGAGACATTCTGGATATGCTTTTGTAGCTATTGAAAAACCTCTTTGTTGAGGTTGATTGGATGGATGTGCAAGTTAAGGATCTTCTTAGAGAATATATCTAACAGGATGGTTACCCTGGAGTAATTATGTATTGAGTATCCTAAATTATTTCATCTCCTCCTCTTGATGAGTGAACCTTTCCTCCATATAAAGCAACTTACATTTTCCAGAAGGAAGACGAGGTACAACTTGACTCTTACATATTTTCTCTGTTGGTTTCCTTTCGAGGAGGTAGAGGCAGATTGTTTGAGGGAGCACCCAAATTTAGGTAAAGAATATCATTCTGGTTATGTACACCTCCTTCATTAATTTTGGTGTGGACCACATCATGAAAATGAAATTCCTCTCATGACTCCTTTGAAATGGAATTGTGTTCTGACATATTTTCAGTGATAGATTTGATGAAGTTCGCCAATTAATAATGCATTGTGGGAATTCTGTCAGCATTTCTACAAGATCTCCTTCTTTTGTGCCCTCCATGATGCCTTAAACTCTCCTTGTTTGATTCTCTAGGAGATGCTTGGATATTAGTAACATAAAGGGTGTCTCCAAATAGTTTAGTCGTGTGTGTTCCAAGTGAATGTACTAGATTACATGATGGGATTATCTGAGAGGATTCACTTTGTGGTATCTTCCCCAATCGGGAGAAGACTGATTCTCGCTATGAAGGGGATTGCTAAGGTGGAAAATCCCCCAACCCTAAGGGTTGGGGATATTCGTATTCTACTTTAACAACCCTTTTGGGCTTGGTATTTTGGTCCCAAGTGTTGGGTTAAAAAATACCCCATCTCTATGGGTAGGGGTTTCTCCTAAACTATAGTAGCTGACATTATTATAGATAGTGTTCTGATTTAATATATTTTGATCTGAACAAGGTTTGAGTGAATTATTCAGCATACACTTAAATTTCTCATTTTACATGACCTTTTTTCTATTTCTCAACAGCCTACTCTATTCAAGCCTGACGCCGGTGAGAGTCATTTAGGGACTATTATTGTTTAGAATGTATTCATTCATGAATATATTCCATTTATTGGAGCCAAATTGAATCTATAACATGGAACATTAAAACTATTGGCATGATTTTCTAATTAGGGAGTGTAGTGAAATGTTACACTCCATGTGAATCCCATCCTCTGATATGAACACCAAAAAGGGTATCTGTGATCATTTTTCGCATCATCATTAATGAATAGAGGCTTTCATGTTTAAGGGATCCTTACTATTTCTCGATCATTATATTTCATGAAGCTAGAAGACATGACAAGTCAATTTTGAGCTGAAACACTTCTATTACCTTGATGTGACATTGATATTCGTCATAGGGTAATAATTTCTCATTAAAGTGAAGAAGAGTTTTACATATGTTGATGTGTATGTCATGCACATAATCTTATGAAAACACGTCTGGAATGTTGTTTTGAGGGGTGGCCAAAGGCCAGAACATGACTAGTATTTCATCTTTACCTAGTTGTTTTCTCATTTTTAACATATCCTTTTCATCTTTTTCCAGAGTCTTGTCTATCAAATCGGACCAGAGCTGGAATTTTCCTACCAATTTATCAGAAGTAGAAAGATCACTAGGGATTTCCTTTATTGCACTAGAGGGTATGTGTCCCAAGGGTGGTTTGGAGAATGACAGTTTTCTTAGGATACCTTCTGATTGAGAAAGGATTTCACTTGAAAGAGACAAGGCATCATACATGACTATCCTTGTGTTTTCAAGTGCCTCACGATAAGAGGGATTTACCATTCATACATTTCTAGTTTGATAATTATCATGAAAATGTGAAAAAATACAATGGATAAAACTTTTAGAGTGAATGGAATCATTGGTAGAACAATCAAAGAGGATTACAGTAAGGTGTAGACCCTATTGCTCCTCGGTCTTCTAGAAACAAGAAGTGTTTTCATGGATCTCATCAAGAGATAGGATCTCGAGATTCACATTTGTTTCATGAAGAAAGATTTTATAGTGCATTATTTAATAAGTACCTTCATAATTATTTCTATAACTCTCGTAGCATGTTAATGGGAAGGTAGGATCTTGAACATCCATATATAAATGTCCAAGGTCTTCAAGAACTCTAACAATAAGTAGTTCTAGATCATAGATAGGATCTTGATTCTCTAAAAATGTTTGATGAGGCTTCTTCTTGGATTCATTCTTACAAGTAGTTGGGGACACTTTCTGGGATAAGTGGATTTTGTGGGAAGTTGTTTGTGCCTTCCTTGGAGTGTCCATTAGGATAGGTCAATTATCTCCAGTTAGAGCAGGTGTAAGTTCCTGATCTAGTTGTCTATATGATACATGGGTGTTTTCCCCATGACCCATGGAGATGGGATCAGAGGTATGTATCTTCTCTAGGGTGAACTACAGATGTTCCACCCCAATTGTGAGGATATATTTATGTACTTTTCCCTCAGGTACTATTTTCACCACTATTAAGATGTTTTAGAAAGTTTATAAGATATGGATGAAGATTTTCTTTTACCCCTTCACTATTCTAAGGATTTGTTTGGTGACTTAAGTGACTAGAATAGGGATATAAAACCATTACATATCTATAATATGCTTATTTTCTTGCTCATGTCCTCCCATTAATACCAGTGGATACTAATAATACTCATTTGTGGGGGGTAGAGAGTTGAGTCTTCCCTCTCCTTGTCGTCATGAATTTTTTATTGGATTCTCTGGGTGCTTCCAAAAAAGACTGTTGGAAGCATTGGTGGGTATATTTAGGTTTATATTTCTACTTGTAGATTGTCACTATATTTGGTTGGTGGGATTCTTTGAATTCCACCAGACGAGTCTGCTGGCTGGCTAAATGAAGGAGGATGAGTGTATGTTCCCAATCACTATTTTTCCCCAATCTAGGTTAGTGGACGTCTTCATAGGGGGAAAAGGTAGGAACCTACTCTCTATTATCTAGTTTTCATCCCCTTTGGGTCATCTTTCATGCTTGAGTATGAAGGACTTGGTCCAGACAATCAAAGGTGTCACCCTAATCATGTTGAGGGTTCACTGCCGCGAGGTGTTGGTGATGGTGATTGTTGATAGGATCCATTGATAAGAACCCATGTATCATTGGGATGAGGTCGTATGAAGTATATTAATAAACCTACCTATGATATGGGAGTGAATGGTAGTTTCGTTCTTGTAAAGAAATCCCGAAACAATTGAAGATAACAGTCTGCGTCGTCTACTTTAGGACCACTGTTCGTCGCTGACTGGACAATCGGGGGTGCTTGTTGAGTGGGAGGGCCTGTCGGGTGGCCTCTATGGTTAGGATGGTACCATATTGATGGTGATCTTGATCCAATTCATTAGTTACCCAGTGTTGAATATTCTAAATTCTTGATGGTTTCCTCCGCATGGATGAATATCGACATGAGCGGTTGTTAAGGCATTCATCGATGCTAGTTGGAAGTATGCCATTGCATTTAGGGGAGTTCTGAAAAGTGGCCGAATATATGACATACACCAATAGGAAACCCTATTAAAGCACACATTTTTTAGATGAACACATGCTTGATTTATTTCCTTATGTGGATCTCTTTTATCAATTGAGAGTGGTATGACATATGTGAATCACAATTATCTTAGTTAAGGATTCAGGTTGGGATCACCATTTTTTTCCTCTTGGATTTCACATCTCGTAATGGTTTTATAATCTTGAATGGCTTCTAACAGGTTTGTTTGTGGAACTAGAAACATGCAATAGTTCTGTATCCATGGGGAGATACTTTTCCAAGGTAGGTGCTCATTATGGATTTTGACCTATGGTGCTTAAGAACTCACATTGGTCGATAGGACGATAGGCTGGTATCATCACACTATTTTGGGTGGAATTGTTTCTTATTCTGGGTGTTTGTTATAGATTTAAGATATATTTAGGAATACTTGATTAGTTCCTAATTATGTTGTGGGATTCCCATGAAATTAGCAATCATTTATTAGCATGTATATAATTCAAAATTACATGTTTGTATCTGAGGTTCTTCATAAATTGATATATGTGTATGTATCTGAGGTTCTCTATCAATGGAATTATATTAATTACTACTTAGAGATTCTTTGGTCATTATTACAAAGGTTATAGTTTTCTATCCACATAGTGGGACACTCTGGAGTTTATTTTCATCCAGGGATATAGAGTTCACTCTATATTTTACCTTCATCTAGGAAGATGATAGTTGTTTTGATGTTGGGATTGAACCCATAGATGAGATTCCTATGTATCCTTGAAAAATGAATCAGAACCCACATAGTTCAGTGCAACATAATAGGTAATATGATACATTTTAAGGTAATGTTATAATGACCTAACCGTACAATTTAATGTAATATGGGAAGAAATTATATGTATAAGATTCCAAGTCAATGTTTGATGTGGGACTTACGTCGAAGCAACCTAAGGAAACTAGAAGGGATATGAGTTTTCATGTTGAATTAGACCATGTTGGGGATATGTACCAATGATAACAGGGTTGATTTGGGGTGTTGGTTTTGAACCTCTGGGTGTCCTCTTATGTATCCCATTTGGATAGGAATCAAAGACCACGTAGTTCAGTAAGTCTCACAGGGGAGTATGTCCCTTTGAGGGAAATGATTTTTCACTTACTCCTAAATAGGATTCCTTATAAAACAATCCACGAGGGATGTATTATCTCATGGTGATTTGGAGGCTTATTTGGGGCTTAAATCTAAGGAGGAGGTCCCTATAATGGACTATTGGTTTACTCAGAAGGGAGATTACCTGATGAATCGGGGATTATTATTGTGTATAACTTCTATGAAGGATGTAACTTGAGATCGGGCCTTAGATAGGCATCCTACATATCCTGGTTATGAGAGGAATCAATGTTATCATAGTTAAATTTTTCAGGTGAATTGTACGAGTGTCATGATCATCACTAACCTCTATGTCCAAGTAATTCATACTTGATGTGAGAAAAAATAAGAAGTATAATATTCAAAAAACCTCAAAATTTTCCTTCTCCACTGGTGGAAGAGGCTTGGGATACATCACTTCCCTCTCTACACATTACATTTTAAGTGTGTACAAGGGGAGGAAGGAATAAAGGTGAAGGATGCATTAGTATAGAACAGAAAGACTGCAACCTCTTACAAGAGAGGATATGGGCTTATTTTTTAAGGGATTACCTAAAATTGGTTTCGTAGTGGGAGGAGGGTCTCATTCCATGTTGAATGGAAAAGAAAGTGTGATCCATACCCTCCCTATTGAGAACTGGAGGCTTCGGGACTTAGTGATGAGAAGCGGAGGAAATTGTTCTATCATTTTTATATAGGATTGGGAACTCCCTAATACTATCCCTGAGGTAAGGGTTCTCATGAACATGTGGATACATACTCACATGGACCCAGATAAACTTTACCATCTATTCGAACAAGTGTGGGACACCTCTAATCATAGGAATATATAACAAAATGGAGTACACTCTAGTGTTCCACTCACCAAGGTTGTGTAATTATTGAGGTCTCGGTGGAGGCTTCAACCTGGTATCATTCAGAAAATGGGGATAATAGGAGAGGATCCTTTCCATATTTGTATTCGAAGGTGGATCAAAGAGTGACTCTGATAGGTTTTGAGCATAGGTTCTTGGCATAGGTATGTCTTGTTGGGTCTAAGAGGAACTGAAAATGCATCTCATAGGGTGAATATGCCAATGAGAGATGGATATTCCTTGGGAAATGGAATATCATGGAAACAACACTTGGTTGAGGCCTTGAGCTAAGTACCCTGGGTCTCCTCTGGTTACCTTGGAAGGGTTACGTGTAGGTTTTTTCTTCAGGACAGGTCCTCGCACATGTGACTTATTGTTATGGAAGAAGGATCCTAAAAAAGGTGTCTTGTATTTTAGACCCTAAAGGGAATTTGATAATATTTATCCCCTTTAATTTTCTCTTCAATTTAGTTTTAGAGAGCTACTTGATAAATTTATGGGGACCTGGGTGAAGGTGTTCTACAATAAGAGATCTGAGGTGTCTTCCAATTTTTTAGTATCCCAAATTAGGAGGCATGGGGTCCTATTTATAGGCAAAGAGGGAACCGTAGGCAAAATAGTTACTCCATGAAGGTCTATGGAATAGGTCCATAGTTTAGGTGTCCCGTATAGGTTTTCAAAAAAAACTGGGCCATTTATTTCCTTATCATAGGTGTTGTGTGCTGGGATGGCTGCGCCTTCTAAGCTCTGTGTGAAGGGCCTTCACTTACCATTTGGAAAGAATGGAGTGGTTCTCATAGGTCCATTTGGACTTGTCCCTTGCCACTTCTTAATGTTCCTTAAAAATTTAACACGATCAAGGTTCTCTTCATAATATTTTTACCCTCCTTGATAAAAAGGGAGGGTCAACAATAGGGTATGAGTAGAACTTAGTAGGAAAAAGGGCCCCGAATAAGTATAGGAAATATAATTTCATGATTTATATGAAGTGGTAATTAAATAAATTAATAAATTAACATAAACCCGTGTAGTTCTCCTACCACACTATGTGTGACCATACTTTATTTAACAAGTTCTTGAATGGTATATTATATCTATGGTTTGAATACACATTAAAGATGAATGTTATATCACTACTCCTATAACAATAAAGGTTAATGAGATATCATCATTGAGTATCTATTGGTGAATGATACATCACTATAAAAATCCATATATGCGATCGATCAAATTCTAAATTGATAACATGGTAAAATGATTTATCTACCAGTGATTGGGGCATCACTAATATCATGTTGGTGATATACCACCACTATTCATTCATGGGTGGATGATATATTATAGTTCTATAGCTTAGGTGGATGAGGAGACACTAAAAAATATCATCTAGGTGGGTTTTTACCAATGTATCAAGTCCACATAAGGATGATACATCACTGAGATAAAAATAAACAGAACATTCACTACCAATACCACCCTCTTGATGAATTATATAACTTCAATTTCACATCAAAATTGGTTAACACACTACTAATATTAAATCATAAATATGTGATATACAACTGGAACAATCCCCCCAAGTAGGATATCCACCACAAAGATTTCTCTCATAGGTGGGACATGTTACACTAACACATAACCTCAATTAGATGGTTTACCACTGATGTGAAATTTAAAAGTAGATGAGTTTCCATCATTTAATTATCATAACTGTTTAAAATAGCTTAGTAACCCCATATTGGTGCATGAGGAACCACCACATACAAATTATCTTTCAATGAGATCAAAATATTATTTAAATTCATTATAAATCACTTTCATGTATTAGTAATATCAGTGGTTCATGTTCTAACATTATCAATTCATGTAAAACCCTTATTACTAGGCTACCTCAGCCCTATAATTTCTCAAAATAAATATATTAGTCACTGAGAAATGTAATGAAACCTCATATGAATCTCCATGTTTCATGTCACATATATAGGAACCCATTATGGATCCAATGTAATAGTTCATATTAGATTTGAAAATAGGAATAGTCATTAATCACCATTTTTTTTCATCACACAACTCTCAAAGATTCTCATATACTTCTAGGTCTCAATCATCCCATATAAAACAATGGAAAATAATTTAATTTACATTTTGGGAATACAAAAAAGATAATTTTACCCTAGATTTCATACTATGCACCAAATGAGTTAAAATTGATCTAATAAAAAAGGTACTGAATATTAAAGAATAGTAGTGTCCTAATCATTGGATAAACCAGGTTTATTGATCTAGAAATGGAAAAATTCATAAATCCTTAGAAAATCCTAAAATCGGGGGGAAATATATATGAAATGTTGTTTTATATTCTTCTAAACTCAAATGGGAAAAATGCGGAAGATTGAAGAGCATAACATCACATAAGGGATGTGTGTATCCATCCTAGATGTCTTCCTACATTCATCCTTAATAATAAGTGGAAATATACCCATGATTTATTTTTTTATGAAAAATTCAAATAAAAAATAATTTCTTTAAGTTTAAGTGACTATAAATATTTAATATAGTTATTTAGGAAATATATCAACACTTATTAATTAGAGATAAAATAAGCTAAAATATTTTCAAACCCAAGATTATGACATCCATATATATGGGTTGATTCCAATAACTATAAAAAATTTATTATCAAATATTAAATGGGTGATAATGATTCAAATATGAATCTGTTTATAAATATACATTTGAAAAAATCTAATGTAATTTATTCTTTAAAAAATGAAGTAATAAGTGACAATAATTTTTCTAACTTAGAGAAATTGATTCCACATTTTATTTCTAGTTACATTGTTTATCTTACCATTAAAAATTATACTGAAGTCCTTCTTAAGTGTCCCATTCATTCATTTTGTATGTGTCCAATTAAAATAAATATGTCTAAAATAAAGTATTATACCTAAAAATAAATCATATCAAGGGATACATTGTGAAATTATTTTATCTCAATAATGTATTGATTTATATTTATTTTATTATGTTTGTTTTTTTATAATATTCAATCGAAAAATTGTAGTTATTGATGAGTATTATAAGGTAAATGGGACAAGTTTCCCACCACTTCCCCAAATAAGTAGAATTCTCAAATCACATTCATTGGGAATATTAAGCATTGAAGAGAAAGAGACAAAAAATCACACATTCATGTTCAATTTTGTTGTGTTAAAGAACTACATCAATTAATAAATCTAGATATCTATATGTTATATATTTTATATTTGAAAATATATCATAATAATTTAATATAGTATTAGGTATATAACATAAGTAATTTATAACTAAAACCCATAATCAATTTCTTTCAAGAAAATGGGTCTTAATATAGTAATGTGTTTCCGGCATGGAAATAATTAAAGGAAACACCATTAGTATCATATAATAAAATGTTACAATTCATTCAAAATTTAAATATTATTTTATACTATAGGATTAAACTATACCAACAATTCATATATCTCTATAAATTAGATATTTTTTTTGTATAAGGAATGTAAAAACCATGTTATCAATGGGTATAAATGTGTTATAACTAGCCATGCTATAAACATGAGAACACAAACTGATAATGTTTCATTAATTTAAATGACAGTCAATTTTGTTATTACATAAAAAATAAATCCTTGATATGAAAATGTATCATATTATAGAGTGGTAGAGAAAATACTCATGCTGGATTATTTCTCTTATTCCTTAGTCTCTAGGATGAAATATAGGTGCTTTGATATAATGACATGATTTAGATACTTTCAAGATAAATATAAATTTGAGGTTAATTACATGAATCTATTCCTACCTACCAATTATAAAAATATTTTATTATCAATATATAAATAATTATTTTTTAATGGTTCCTCTAGAACCTCATTTTTAGGAAACTATTAAAGTAATCTCAACACATAAATTCAATGATGGTGTGGATAGAATTGACATTGTGTATTACCCCAATGGTTTCAACCAAAATATATAATGTGATAATTTAAGTACCCCAATTTTTGGAGTTAGTTATGTTCAAGATACCATAATGGAAAATTTATATTATTAATAGTTTGTGTAATTAATTTTCTCAATAATTTCCTCACTATCATTTTATTTTTTTCAAAATAGGTATTATTAATTTTGTTAATTATATGATTAATTTATTTTTCAAAATATTACATTTCTAATAAAATGTATATTATGTTTCTTATAAATAATATATTAAATATTAAAGGGTAGTAAATGAAAATAATATAATAAAATGATCATAGAATGCAGGAGTTAAGACTGTGACCTCTTATCCCCATTATGATTATAATATTTTATTTTTATGTATAAATTATTTAATATAATATTCTATATTATTAATAATTTTTAATTTTTAATATGTATCCACTATACATGATAATATGGATCCCTAATCATACAAGTGAGACTAGTGGTCAGTTTGACTTATCTATGGGGGACTGTATTAGAGGTTTCTAGAGAACCCTCAGTTCCTGATCTCACCTTGACACTTCACTACATATTATATCATCCATACATAATAATTTCACAGTTCTTATTGAGAAATCATATATTATTAGACCAAAATAGTTTTCACCACCATTTTAGTAAGTCCCTACTACTCATATGCTCGCATAATCACATTCTTATACTAAAATTTCACTTGAGTAAACTAGGTATTTTAAACCACTAATGTTTTATTCACTATTTCCAAAGATTATTATTCCTCCCCAATCCTAATATATGTTTCCATACATATTTATTTATTATAAATTTCCTATTTCTACAATAACTATGATATTTCATGCTCATTTTCATTCAATTTATTCTCTTAAGAAAAGTGATTATATAGATATTATTGAAAATACTATATATAATTTAAATTATATTAATCCTTATCAACCAATTTATATTTCCAGTCATACTAATAATTCAAAGCCAATTAATTATCTAGTATCAGTTATATGTTTACAATTATGTTAAATTTTTTAAAAAATAATTTAATTTAATTTTTAATGTGTATTTATTTTAGTTTTTTATTGTATCATTAATATAGAAGCTATTATTAGGAAACAATTTTGTACTTACATGTGTGATGTATTAAACCTATCTGAGTAAGTAATTATTTAATAAAATGAAGAAAATTGAATGATTTGAAAACATGGTAGGGAAGATAGAAAATTTATGGGAATTATTTCAAAATTTATAGATACCATTCTCATGAAACCAATCATATAGAGACAATTTGATGGTCAAATAATAGAAAATGAATCAGATGAGGTGTTATAAAAAAAATTAAATTAAAATATAAATTTTTATCATATTAAATAAATTAATATTATAATTGTATCTTCACAATAATTTTACTGAAGGTTATGTAGTGATGGCTAGACGGTTGGTGGAATTTGGTGAATTATGGAGAGTACTTAACCATGAATTATATATTGGCATGATGAGTAAGGTCAGCAATGACCAAGAGTGTACTGAAATACTAAATAATTTTATAATTACCCAGTACCATGTGATAATTTCATTCAATAAGAGACATTAAGGTATTATTGAAATTTATTTTTTTATTGAAAATGAAAATTATTAATTAATTTATTACAACATTATTATTTCTTCTATAATAATAATTTCCTTTATTGAATATATTATTTTATACCTCAAAAACGGTACCATCAAGTATATCCATACTTCTTAATGGATGGTTATGCCAAAACATGATATAAATTAGGTATATATTAGCTAAATATGAGAATTATTAGGTTATATTAGGATTTTTTTAAGAATGACTATAATAATTTTAAATTATAATTGAGTTTTATTAGGATATTACATTAATAAAATATATGGATAATTTTTTATATACACTATTTGGTCTTTTAGATGATGTTGTTGATCATTTAATGATATATAACTTAATAAAAATTGTGTTTTACAAGTAAAACATGAAATATGAAACATATGATAATGCCGATACATAAGAGAATACTGTATGAATTTTTCATATACTTTATAAATTTATTATCTCAATCTTTAAAATATATCAAGTTAATATTGTTAGCATTATTATCTAACATATAATTATATGAATGAAGATATAACTTTTATCCAAATTATCATTTTTACTTGGTGATAGGTGAAAATCCCCAAGTGATAGTTCACAATCAATCAAGAAATTTGATCATCCCATCTAGTTATTAAACTAATTGAAAAAATTATAATAGAACTAGAATTACTACATAATTTCATAAAAATTACCATTTAAATGAATCCAAGTCAAAAATATGTATTATTTTAGAATTAATGGAATAAAATATTAATAAATAGTAGTTAAAGTTATGATGTTTATGTATCCATAAATGCATTCAAATATTTTTGTAGTTTTCGATAAAATCATAACAAATATGAGGTTATTTTATGATGTTTCGGGTGACGGAGATGACATTCCCAATAATAATTAGAGAGATAAATTTACTAATATAGATCAAAATGATAAAGTTATTAGAGGTGGTTAACCTCTTTATTTGGTTCATGATGATCATTAAAATGATATTGATGACCATGATATTGATTTTTTGAGTTTTATAGTGACCCACTCCATTTTATACATGATTCGTATGAAACTTTGGGTATTATTTTTTTTATTTTTAACTCATTGAAACTTATTCTACAGGTGTATTATTATATTATTTCCATGTTGTGGATAATATTAATTTAAAATATATATTATTTACCCTATTTTGAGATTTTATTATTACGGGTATTGATACACATCAAGCTAGTTTTGTTATCTTTCAATTTCTTTATGTGTGATTGATGGAGGTTTAGGAGTAGTCTACACTATTGCATAGCTACTATTAGGGATTTTTTTAACCATACATAAAAAATCCAGAATCTAGGAGAACCCACTCATACAAAATATTATTAAATAAAATAAAATTCATGATATCATAATAGGTATTTACAATATCTAGTATAATGGACACCATGTGCATCCACCTCAAAAAACTGTGAGCAGAAGTCTGGTGCAGAAAAGGACTATACGAAGCTTTCCTCCATAATGGATCTCTTTGATAGAGCATCATAAACCCAATTAGCTTCCCTTTAAACAAGTGTAACATTGAGAGAAATTCAACTGATAAGCTAAAGTTATTCAATTCACTCTGGCATCATTATCCATAGGATAATTCTAGAATGGTACTTCAAGATATTAACTGCCATAGTTGAATCAAACTCTATATAGAGGAATTTCTAGCCATAATGGATATCATGTTTGATATCCTTAATCATACCCCATAACCCAGCTTCAATATTGTATCCATTTTTGATGAAGTGGTAGAATTTGAATTTAATAAATCCCCGATGGGTACGAAAGACACCTCCAAAACCGGAATATCTAGGTAAACCTAAATGCACCCCCATCCACATTAACATTAATCCAAGAGAGTATTGGAGGGATTTATCTGATCAATTTCATCACATGTAGTTTTATGGTCCTGTTAGAAACACCAAAGTTTCTTAAGATAATAAGATCAGTCTAATAATTTTTTATATAACCTATATGGAAATTGGATGTACTATTAATATCCCTATGAATAACCTCGATTATTCCATTAAGAGTGGGTGTTTGATTCTCAAATGCTAGAATATTTCATGGTCTCTAAGAATAATAAATAACCACATCAGTTTCAATAATCACCACTCAATTAACCTGATCACTACTTCTATCATTAGTGATGGAAGACAAAAGGTCCTTGAAACTATCCATGTGCATCCTGCAACCGAGCATTTCCTATAAGTAGTTCCATAACACAAATTTGATGGTGTGTGTAAGGAAAATATGGTTTATGTTTTCTTGGTTTTTTAAATAAAGAAAACAAGCCTAGGAAAGTTGTAACATAGTTTTTTTCCGCTGTCTATGAATTGGAAGCCTCACTTGTAGATACTCTAGAGGAGAAGTATAGATGATGGGTGAATGTTAAATTTTTATAAGATTAGAACCCATTAATGGGCATGGATATAGCCATAAAATATATTCATTTACCACTCCCTACTATTTATATATGAACTATAGTTTAGTTCTCATTTGAGAGTGTCCCATTCAATAAAACCATGCCCCTAAATTTAAAGACAAATCTGAGAAGGAATGAAACCATACGAATCCGTTTCATTAGATTGGAGGTCATTAATGGAGACATGATTCATGGATTCTGGGATGTCCCCAACCTCATGTAGTGTCCTAGTCAACCAAGGTGTACTACAATAATTCAAAATAGACAGCCTAGATAGCATTCATTTATACCATTGCATTATATGATTGTAAGAAAATTTCATTATTGTCCTAACAACATAGGATAAATATAATAAAATTCCCACCCGTATTTTTTCAGTAACTCTATTTTGGATAAACTCTATAAATTTTTCATTGGATTTATGATTATTCCAAGTGAATTTATCGAACAAGGATTCATTTAAAGCTTTTATATAATAAATATCCAATCCTCTCATGTCAATGAAAATAAAACACTCATTCCAAGCCACAATAACCCGATTTTTCTCATAACTAGTCCCAATCCATATGAAATTTTACTTTTGGGCTTATTTCTCTTTAATGAGGGCCCTAGGCCATCTACACATATAGAAATTATAGTCTAAAATGGAAGTGATTATAGAGTTTACCAGGAAAATTATTCCTTCTTGAGACATGGATTTCCCCTTCCATGTTTCCATATGAGCAATAATTCCAGAGTATGTGTTTTCTAGGTAGAACCTTAAATATTTTCCTCAAAATAGTGATACATCAAGGTATGTGAAGAGAAGACAACCAATCATCACCCAAAGGTATTTAGATTTTTTTTTCTTGTTGATGGGAACCCCATCCCTAAATACTAAAAAAGGCCTATCCCAACTGACTTCATGTCTAGTCACTTCATATTTTCCAAAAATGTATTTGATAAAAGATATGGTTCTCTTATCATCATTCCAAAAATAATAATATATTTAGTATAAAATAGGTGTGAAGAAGTATAATTCCCCCTCCCAGCCTTTATTTTATTATATAAACCTTCTTAAATAAGACCCCTAAGTAATAAACTCAAATATTCTTCATCCAATCAAAAAAAATGGTAAGCGAGGGGATGCCCTTGTCTGAATCCCTTGAAACATTGAATAAAACTGCTAGGATATCCGTTGAAAATAATTAATAGCCTGAATATATTTATAATAGTTTGAATGAAGTTAATAAAGATGTTAGAGAAGCTATTATTTTTTAGGATTATGAGAATAAATCTCTCTTTTATTGTGGCAGAGGCGTTAGAGATGTCAATTTTCAGAGAAAGATTTCTATCTATCACCTTATTCTTCATGACATAGATGAATTTAGTGGAAGTAAAAATACAATTATGAATATTACTACAGGGAAAAACACCAACTTATTTGAGGTTAAAATTTCTATAGTAATATTTCTCTTCATTGTAGTAATAATTTTTATGGATGATTTTTAGTATGGTGTTCCCAATTGCAACTGGTATAAAATCCCAAGTGTCCAAAACATCATCTTTTCTTGGGATCAGATAAATGATGTTAGAGTTAACTCTTTAAGTCATGGAATCATTAATAAAAAATCCCCTCACTACATTTGAGACTTTACCATGCATGATTTCCCAATTTAACCTAAAGAACATATTGGTAGATCAATCTGACTCTACCACACTATCAATATTTAGGGAGAATAGGGTAGCCTTGATCTACTTTTCCCCAAGGGCCTCAACTAATTTCCTATTTTTCCAGTCATCAATCCTTGGTGAAATTTTATCAATCATCATTTGAGTATTTTCATCTCCATTCTCTAGGTGCACATCTTTAAACTATATGGTCCTCAAATTTGAGATATCATTTTTTAAGTAAGAAATCATCCAATAATATTGAGGGGCATAAACCTCCTCTTAATATTATTCTCTCCATGAAGTCATTTAAATAACATTTATTTTATATCCCCTTCCTTCAACCATCTTACATTAGATTGTGGTTTGATAAAATTCTATTTTATATTAAAAAAATCATCAATTTTAGAGAGGTATTTTATTTCTACTGGAGAGGGTATTTTTTGTAGTTGATTATTATTTTGATAGTGTAACTGATGATTTTCAAAATCCATGGTTTCATCATAAATCATATAGAAATTGGCCTTTCTCCATTCCTTTAAAATCATTTTGGTGTTCTTTAATTTGAAGGAAACAATTTGAAGAGGGCTTCTGAGGATCTCAATTTTCTAGGTATGTGGGACAATCTCCATGTATCTAGGGATAACCAACCATTAATTGTTTAATTTGAATGGAATAGGGGATGATCTTGCTCCACCCAAGGGGATTTCAATCATCGGAGGATTATGTTCAGAATGATTCTTTGGAAGAATGAGACCAGATATATAAATAGTATCATAACTATCATCAACTTGGACAAATAACCTATCCAAGGCTAGATTACCTTCCATTTAGAGTGTATCATCCTCATGTGAAATCAGATCCAACAATGGTTACATTAACCAAGTTTCATTTATAAATACAGTAGGAGAACTCATTAGCTTCTAACCTAAGGAAGTAGGATCCTATTTTTTCCTCAGGACTAATTAAAGTGTTGAAATCACCCATGATAACCCTATAATGAGACATTTAATTAGATAAAAAACCTAATTAATTCCAAAGATTTGTCATTTTAATATAATAGATGGGTTTCTAGATGAAGGACATTGAAAGATAAAAAATTTCATTCCAGAAGGGACTAAAACCATTTGATGGCTCATGATTCAAGAGATAAGACTAGCACTTTCATTTTTAATCACCCATAGACTCTCCACATCATTCTCATGGATATTGTTTGAAACAAGGTAGTATCCAAGGTAAGTTAATTTAAATTCCTTCTTATTTATAAACATTATATTTGGTTCTAGAGGACCAATCATCATCAGTTTTTTGGTAACTATGAGATGTCTATGGGTTGTGACCATGGTAGAATTACAATGTCCTTGACAATTCCGGAAAAGGATCTTCATTTTTAATGGCTTCCTCGCCCCTAGTTTAGATCCCTCTCTTGTGTGAAACCCTTTTTGACATTCCGTCACTTTTCTTTCCTATTCCTACTATAAATTTTCCTATAATCCTTTTATCTTTGTTGCTTTACTTACATCGTCTAAGTTATCAAAGGATTGAGAAACCTCAATTTACTCATCCCATAACTTTTAATTAGGGGACTAAACTTTTTTGAGGATTGTACAAACTCTGTAGAATTGTCACCAAAGAGCCTTATCTTTTCAGTATTAATTGAGTTAAATTTAATGAATGACGTATCCTTCTCCTGGTGGTGTTTTAGGATTTCAACAAGGATGTTTTGTGGAGGAGAAATCTTCCGTTGAGGATGATGTTGTATGCTCAATTATGAGTTATTCACCATATCCAGATCCAAAAAAGGTAATTTAGGAGATTGTGAGACTTATAGGTGGACAACCTATGCTTTAATACTCTTCTGTAGAGGAACCAGGGTGTTATGAATACCATTCATCTCCAAATATAGGAGTGCATCATCACATGAGTCTTTAAGAGGGACACTCCATTCTTGTGTCTTCTACTATGAAACCTCCAATGTGTTCTGAACAACAGTATACCCCAATGTATGGGATACATTATCCTCTAAAAGAGATGTATCAATGGGTTCCAAACATTGGGAGTCATCAATAACATAGGAATATTACTGTTGATTCACCTTTAATTTCTCCTTGTTACCTTGGTTAGGATCAAGGATATAAGAAGGAATATCTGGGTTATTTGGAGCATCACCCTGCAAGCATAGAGGGATAACCACAATCCTTGAGTCCTCAAAAGAAAAAATGTATAAAGGTGGATCCTACCATTAGAGATTCTAATATTTGATCTCTCTTGAGTCACACCTCAATTCCAAATCCAAAACAAGGGTTGAAATATCGTCGGATAATTGTGAAAGGGAAACTTGAGCCTCATGATCATGATGTACATCTTCCAACGAAATGTGTATCATATTAAACCCTATAGTTTTTATCACGTGACAAACTATCATTGAAGTATCCCCATCTTCAACCTCAAAAATTACAATACAAGTAATTAGATCATTATCCAGGTCAATTTCCTCCTCCCGTTTTGATGTTCCATCCTACTTATTGTGTCTAGGACCTTGTGGGGGATTTAGGGGCCTATCAGGTGAAAATAAATTCCTATTATCCTCCATAACATCATTGGGTGGTCATGTGGGGTCAAAAGAAGTGGTGGGTACAATCTTATTCCCTTTTGTTGTGGTATTTTATCACATAGATTATCATACACCTTAACCTTACATAAGCTTCAAAAATTAGACTTCTTGCACTCCTCATAAAGATATCTAATGAAGTTGAACTCTTTGTAGAACTCAAGATTTCTTTCATAGAGTGTCTCTAAAGGGATTCTATAAACCATTCTTAAATACTGTTAAATTAGTGAAACATAATACCATAATAAAAACACATTACTAATAATTATACAATAAAACCAAAAACACTATTCCAATTCACTTGATTTGTTAGTATTACATTTTTAAAAAACATATAAAATATAATTTAAAACCCCATTAAAGGAACAATAGTTCTATAAAAGTGTTGAAACAAATAAGAATATTCATGAAACAATTATCAAAATAATGTACAAGTCTAGATATATAACATAAAATATGATACATAATTGTTTTTAAAATACATCACATAGAATTAATTATCAACCCAACGCAACTTGAATAAAATAACATGAGTATAACTACCCAGTCAATTTTTTTATTACATTTTAATAAAACCATTTTAAGGGTTAAATTTTATCCCTATCATACAATCATGAACATAACATTATTACATATCAAAAATCTCTGAAGATCCATACCAGAAGAGGATAAATTGTTAGAACCAGGTTCCTTTAGAAGACACAATTCAATATGGAATTATTTCCAATCTGGATACATTGTAATGATTATTACATAACCAAATTCCATGATTCTATAGGTTTGTATATACTCTATAATAAATATATTTCATTTGTTAAATCCATGGAAAATGATATTAAATTAGTTTTTGAGTCATGCTTTGTGTTTGTTATTTTTTTAGATCTGATCTTTCTTATAAACAACCATGATAATTCCTCTTATAGAGCCTCAACATTCAAAGGATCATTCATCTTATCCTCTCTAGAATATATTGGATGTTAAAAGATGTTTTTGAAAATTAATTAATCATCTTTACCTAAAAATATTTAATAGGCCCCTCATTTTGAATAAGATGTCCTTATTTATCCTTTAATTTGATGGAATTACCTTTTGGACTAGTTTTATTGAATAAAATTTCTTTATACACTTTTCTTATCACCATTGGTATTCGTATGAAGGGGTAGGAGTTGAACACACCTATTTTCCTTCCAACATTAAATGGGTAGTCACCCATGTCTAAAATCATTCCCCATTTTACTTTTTTTATTAATACATTGTGTATATATAAGAGTCCTCTTCATATTCAGATAATTCCAAATAGGCATTAGGGGAATCCAAAACACCCTCTTAGAGGTGGATGATGGCATTTATTGAAACATCTTCTATTTTTTTACAATATTTGTTCAATTTCTTGAACACATTTTTTATTCTTTTTTTGTTTCACTTTTCTCCATTCCCTTTATAAAAATTTATCTTTGATTTTATTTATCAGATTATGAAGCTAATTATATGTTTCTAAATAGAAAAATGTTTTTTTATATCAGATTTCCCATAAGGAAAAAACAACCTACTATCTGAGATGCAGGGGGTTACTTACCTACTAACTAAATCAGCACAGATGAATGATGAAGACCATTCTAAATGAAACCATATATTACCAAGAAATTCGTTAAAAACTATTTGAATAAAAAACAAATTTCTCTGTTTCATGAATATTGACTATTTTACTCTACAGAATTTATCCTCTTATATAATTTTGAGACAGTTGAAAAAAATTCTTTGTGTTATAGATTAAATATAAAAACCATTTATATTTATTTTTAACTCATATAATCACTACATTTTTCAATTATTAATTCTTTCTCATTCGCTTTGGAAATTGATATATTTTCATTAACATCATTGGAAGTACCAAAATAATCTTGTTCCTCATTTCTACCACTACTTTTAAAATTTTACAAACAATTTTCATTTGTATTTAGAGAAACTATTACCCTTCTATTTTAATGAAAACATTTATTTATCTTGTTTTATTTATTTTCTCGAAGGATCTCCTTGGTCACTCATCGATATCTTTCCTAAGATCATATTCTTTAAATATTGGGAAGGTTAATAAAAGTTTTTAAAAGGATCCACACCTAAAAATACTTTAGTAGAATCTTCCTCTTAAAAAATTTCTTTATGGTTATTACACTTAAAGAAATGAGGGACAATATTTTATTAAATTTGAATTCAATAACTTATTCTTCCATCAAATATTTTTCTCCAATAATTGATTCTTTCTTATATTTTTCTTATTTTGAGTTTTTAAAAGAGATTATATTTTCATCCATTCTCTTCTTTTTAAAAACACTTCCATAAAGCATCTCTTATGAAAATAATAATAATTTTATATAAATCATTTAAAATAAATTTTCCTAGATCATGGTGTTTAATTACTAATAATTTTGTATAAAATATATCTGGAGGAATGTGTTGTATCTTATTAGAAACCATTGGATCTCACTACTTGTCACCAAAACCACTTACAATACAAGAAATATAATATTATCTAGTGAAGAATTCATCCCAAATTTCATCAACTTGAATCATAATATATTCATAATTAATTACCCAAACCCTTAGTTTATATTGATTCCCCATTTTATTACCCTCATTGATATTTTATAAGCTATCTTAAATTCTATTTTTTATTGATCCTATAAATTCAAAAAATATAACACATAAGTATTACATATTAATAATAAAATATTCATTAAGTAAAATAATGATACAAGAAAAAATGATTTTTTTCTAGTTCCTTTAGAATAAAGGAAACATAAAAAATAGTTCATAAGTGAGCTATGTCATCTCCCTTTGAGTTCTTTATGACTAGAATCCATCTTAAAAAAATAATACATAATACATCTCTTCATAACTTGGTGAACGGAATCATAATAAAAGAGTGATCTCAGATGGTCAATAACGTTAAACAATGGAGATACATAAACATAATGTGAGCATAACAGTATGAGAACATGGTCATAGCATTTGAAAACTATACCCTGCATATGAAAGATCATAATATTGAGTCATGTATTAAATATTGGATGCTCATAAGACTTGAATCATAAAGGAATCAAATAACATGATCCACAATAGTATAACATAGGCATTATAAATGGAATTATGGCATACACATAAGAATAGTAAATCATTTTCTTGGTAGTCAATGATCTATGTTAATGTAATCATAGTGGAATGAGATCACTCCCAAAACCATAATAGTAATCAAGGTGAAATGCCAAGATTATCATAGTGGTTATAGACCCTTATTGAATTCGGTTCACTCACCATTACAATCTTATTTATCTCATGAGATATCAATATTCACCAAACACATTGGAATGGTATATAGGTACCACCCATCACCTGACCTGAAAATTCTTTTTTAATATTATAGATGCCACTTTAAGGAAAAGGGATAACCACATACAACATGTGGCAATCCAAAGTTACTACAAGCTTAAACCAAATTTAAAATTAAATATCCCAATACCAAACCCATGGAGGCCTCGATTTAAGAGTCACCACATCAACTCGAGTCACATCACTACCATCCACCATCATCACTATGTTACGCCACCTCCATCGTTGACATCGACATTGGTGGGCCGCCGGAGCTGAAGACTGGAGGGAGAACCAACCAGGAATGAACCAGGAGCGAACATCACCCCAACCAGAACAAAATAACACACAAAAGTACAACAAACTTTCACAAAAAAATGGATCCAAAGAAGAAACACCCAACAAATATCACATAATCATTGCCCAAATACCTTGAAAAGAGAATGAACGCCCATCTAAAAATCAAACAGCCTTCACCACTGATTTGAGGAGGTAACACTGAACAAAACCTCAAAAACATAAACATATTGAATACCGATACGGATTCCAAAATCACCAACGTCATAGAGGAAGAGAAACTGACACCAGTCCCTAAGTCCCACATCCCATAGCCTCAATATTTCCACCACTCAAGGTCCAACTAGGAAAGGAGCAAAGGAGATTGAAACCAGAGTAGGGATTTGAATAGCTGAGGGTTTGGGACGATGAAGAAACTAAATCCCGAAGCCGAACAAGAACAACCCATCACTAGAGAGCTTTGAGAGACCATAGATTGTAGAACCGAAAATCCCAAAACCAACTTTGTAACCTCACTCCAGATCCGACCTGAAGAGGAGCAAAGGAACTCACGACCAGAGTTGGTTTGAATGGCCAGGGGCTCCTGCAGCATAAAATTGCGATAGTTCCATCGAAACAACCCTGAAAAAACCACCAAGAAGCCCAGTGCCAAAGACATGGAGAAATATCCACCCATAAGGAGAGAATATAAGAGAATGAAACCATAACTATGAAGGAATGAGGGATAACCGCTAAAATAGAAGAGGGGAAACCATAGAACCTGAGAGGGGGCATTGGGAGAAATCGAAAAATCCCAACGAGAAGGGGTCCATCCTCATTAGTAGGTACCACACATCACAAAATTAAAATCATTAATAAATGTTCTACTAGATCATATAATATTCACTATATAAAAACCTATGAAATGAAATGGATTTCATAAATCATTCATCATATCATAAAATATGAAAAAAACAGTTTCATAGAACATTTCATCATAACATGACACATGTAAAATAAATGGACTTTATAAACACTATTTTATCATAAATATAAAACATCATGATAAATAATAAAGATGGTATAATTGGAAAATATACCTAGTAAATATTATGTAAAATAAAAAAATTCCATCTTATATAGAAATTATTTCTAATGAAAATTCCCTTGGAATGTTTCTTGAGAAAATATCATTTCTATAAAAAGAACCCTTTTATAATAAAAAATTAATAAAATATTGTGGAAACCGTTTTCTTCAAAAAAAAACCTTAAATGTCATTAATAAATATTCAAATAAAATATTGTTCATTATGGTGAGATATTATATTCATTTTATAATCATTAAAATAAGGATACCATTCACATTTTTGGTAAAAGATAAACGATCCTTGTTTGAAAAAGTACATGAATATTACTTTTAAAATAAATTATAAAAAATAAAATAATGGTAAAATTTATTTAATAAATATATTTTGGAATATTTAAAACATTCTAAAATATTTTTTTAGAAAACATAGATATGGAATAAAATGGGGTTTCGACCGAAGTGAGAAGTAAATATGTTTTTTATAAAAAAACTATTTTGGTCTCCTAGGTACATGAAGAGAGGAAAATTAAAGGAAACCATTTATTTTCATGAAATTATAATAGGATAAAATAATCATTATGTTATTGAGAAAAAGATCATAATATTCCATAATCAAAAAAATAATTATAAATAATCCCAATAAACAATGAGATTGTAATATCAAACCTTTACCACTTTAGTATCTTTTGAATAATTGACCCCCTTAAAATTTAACATCAAATGAAAATTATAATATCTTGTGAAGTAACATATTCATTATATAATATGAAAAGTGGTATTATATACACCACATATAAGAAGATATGTGTATAACATGACTTATGTCCCAAAAAAGGCAATTTGAGAAAAAAAACCTTACCTTAAGTGTCGACTTCTTTCATACACATTCAAAACTCATGTATAATCAATATAAATTTATTATAAATTTATTAAATAAATATAATTATATATATCATACCATATATGAATTACTTATAACCCTTTAGTACCCATTAATTAATAATTCTATGTTAAAATCATGTTTTTGGTAATGACTGCTTTTTTTCTCATGAATGTTTTGATTTGTTATTTTTAGTCCCATTAATTTGATCATGGTTATATAATAAAAAACATTAAAAATTATTTTAATATCATATTTATTTATTTATATTAATCCTTAAATTTAGAGATAAAAAATGAAATACACATTTCCTGGAGACAGTATGTCATGCGTACACGTGAATGTTCTTTCCATTATATCAACAGAACAAACAAAAGGAAGGTAAATAATATAATAAATTTCAATAATCATTTTTATTTCATATATTTCAAATATATTCATTAAATTAAACATAATTAACTTCAATGAAAAGCATTAGTGAAAAACGAATCGCATTTCTTCGCAAAGTGGTAGTCCACCATACCCAAGAATGACGTTATTTTATCCCCTGTAGAATGGAAAGATAAAAGGTATATGTGATATAATAATTCAAGAAGTATAATAATATAAAAAATATAATATAAATATATTATATCCATAATTATATCCATTCATTTAATGTGGTGATTGAAAATGAATAACATTGGTCTATTAGGCAGTAGTCGACCGTACACACGAATGATGATTTTATATCCCATTTGATGGAAGATGATATGGATTTAGGTTATTAAAATAGAATAATAAAATATAAATATGTGTTATATAATAGTGTTATTATATAATCATTATTGAATAATTTTTGAAGGAGTTGTAAGAATATATAAAATAAATATTCTCAGTTAAGCATGATACCTCTTCTTCGAATATACTCCTTAGGTAAGCACACAAAAGTCTTATTTTGTTGTATTTATGATTAAAATAATTGTTGTAGGATATTAATAAGGAATTAATGAATATATTAGGGTAGTTATTGGATGATACAAATGTATTTTAATGTGTGAATTGGATACAAAGTGTGGTGTCCATTTACAAGCGAGGTGAGGGGTACACTTATAATTTTTGAAAAGAAAAAGGTGTACAGACATTTTACACATGCTGAAAGGCACAAAAATGGACCATTCACTAGGAGTAAACATTATAAGGTTGAAATATGGTGTAAAAAATATTTAAAATAAGTTTTAGATCATTATATCCCATATAAGTTTATTTTAACCCCTGGTAAACCAGTTTTTACTTTACTGCGGTAAAAGATGTTTTTATATTTTCACTATTCATTATGGCCAAACATTAAATTAAAATTAATGTATAATATATATTTTTAAGATTAAAAATATATATTCCATATAAAAATATTAAATTCATATAAGTTTCAGAATTTAATTAAAAATTAAACCCAAAGATGTGATAAAAAATGTTTTTTCAAAAACAGTTTTTTAAGAAAATGATAATTTTATATTGACACTATAACTAGTAATAATAAATATATGAATATAAATTAATATTTATTGACACATAATCAGTAGTTTTAATTTAAATTACTCCTCATTAGTGGTTGTTTAAATTTATTAATTAGCAGAAACATTATTCATTTTAGAATAATTTTAAAACCATCCAATTTTAAAACCCAAAAATAAACTTATAATAAATTTCAATATTATGTTGACTAAAAATTAATTGAGTGGATAGAATATAAATAAATAATACATATTTTTTCATGAATTCATATAAATAACATAATTAGTATTTCTATTTACTTAATTTACAAAAATCAGGTTTTATCACTATTCACCAAAAACTAAATATTTTCAGGAAAATACCAAAATTTCACCCAAATTAAATTTTGATATTTTGATTAAAATAAATAGATTTTTTAAACTAAATTTTATAAAAGTTCTAAAAATTAATTTTTTTAATATAATGAAATAATAATATTTTTTGAGGACATAGTATTTTCAAAACATATAAATTCTTTACTAAAAATTAAGTACCTTTTTATCCATATGTTTTATTTATATAAATCCATTACAATTAATATTTAAAATGTTGTCATTCCTATTCATTATTAAAAGTTTCATGGATATGTATAAATAGTTTGTCATAGTTCGTTAAAACATGGTGTTCTGTGTAACACATTCTATCGAAGAATTTAAATTTATTTGAAAAAAATATATTTCATAAAATATTAGGGTGTTATATATCCCTTCAACATTTAGAAAATTATTCTATGAAAAAACAAAAAACTAATAATTTCAAGCACATCCATTATTCTACATGTCATTTCTATCAATTTTATTCACAGTAACACCATTATCTCAACGATAAAATCAATAAGTTAATGCCTCCAAAATGTTAAAACTAATATATATAATAGATTTCAGCATATAATCATTCCATATAGTGTAGTTTTTATAATCTAATGATATAATACCCTATCTATTCAAGAACTTGTTGTTTTATATCTTCTTAAAATAAATCTAGTGAACAAACCTTTAACTGTTGATGAACTCTTTCTATTCAAGATCCAAATACTAGATTGACTTCCTAAATTATTTTTAAAAATTTTGAAATAACCAACAATATTAGTGGGAAATCATAGAGAGGGGGTAAATTAGTTAATTCAATTAATTTTTATATATATTTTGGAAAAATCTTTTATTTAATTGATTCATATATCATTTTGAAAAACAATCAAACAAAAACAAAAAATAGGGAGAGTAGATTTTTTACATGGTCCAATATCCAAAACAAGTAGCTAGTAATTAAATATTTGGATTTAAAGAAGGAATCAGGGAATAATGAAAACCCCTTACTGATTCATTTCTTATCCTTTGTAAAGAATCATTGAAATATATCATTATGACTCATTTTTTTATATTTCTTATATCAGGGTACAACATAGAGAGATAAGATTAGGGAGTGACCCTTGGATTGATTTTCTCTCATTCTGGAACAATTTTATGATCTATAGTTAATAGTGTTAACACCTATAATATCAAAACATCATTGGTTTATGATCGAGGGATCACCCTTTGTCGATAACTAATTAATATCTCTTAGAGTGTTTTAAGACTATGATAGTAACAACATATCACCCACTTCTAAATAAAACTAAACCTCTTTCAACTAAGAGAATATTTCCTAGTACGAAATAGAGATATAAATGTTAGGGTTGGTAAAAATCAAGCTACTCAAGGAAAATAATCCTACCTATTGTAACACCAAGGTATAATTAAGAATCCCTCATATGGTAGATCCCTTCTAGTAGGAAGACAATTTTTGGCTAAGATGAGAAGGATCAAGCGGTCAATATAACAATATATTAAATCAACATATAAACATGACCATTGTTCTAGTTGAATATCATAGATTTCCTCCTTTAATTAAATAAAACCCCTTAGTTTTGGTTGACCCTTCTTAGAAAAAATGGACCAATTATTAACCTCATTCATATAACGAATGACCAAATCAATATCCATTAACTATTCCTACACAAATTCTAGCTCAAGTGGTAATACCGACAGTGTTTATCAAATCTATTAAATATCTTTCTTCTTGGATATAAGTGATAATGTTTTATTGAGATATAGTTATATCCAATAGTATGTAATATCCCAAGTGGATTTATTTGAATCCTCCTCCACCTAATATTGGGATTCCCAATATCCCAATTTTAAACTGATTAAGAGACATAGACCAATATCTTATTCATTTTGTATCTCAATGTGGACCTATGTCGAGAGTTCCAGAGTAGTAGGAAGTAGTGAAAATCAGATGTTTCATATATAATTTAGAATGAAATGATTTTTTCTATTATAATAACATAGTACCCCGGTCCACTGAAGGTTTGGAAGACCATTAAGGGTTGTTCCTCTATCATAGGATGACCATTATCGACCTCTCAAATAAAAACTATATGAAAATGAGAGGTTTTCAAACATCATCACCAAGTTGAAAGGTCTTAAATATTCCCTTAACATGTATGAACATTTTGAATAGTAGATTGAGATATGTGTAAATAATCAAAAATATGTGATACAAATATCACTTGTAAAATTAAAGTCTTTGGGATGATTCATAGAATTTTCTTTTATGGTATAATGATTGGAGGACTCTCTTTGGTGATCCAAATCCAAATAAAAGTTGATATCCTTGACATTGGGAATATATTTGGAAAGGAAAAAACTATGACTGTCACTAATAAATTGACATTGATTCCACCCTCATCCATGAGCTAATAAATTATGATGTAGTTACTCCTCCATGGAAATAATGTCAATATCACCCTTATCTGGACGTATAGGAAAATAATTGAAAACATTTTGATGGAAAAAATATTAAATTTAATTCCATATAAAAAAGAATAAATCCCCAAATATTTTATTACTGATTTAGAGAAAAAATAATTCACATTTCCATAAATCATGAGGATAACGAGACAGTGTAGAATGATCTCCCAAATACGTGATTTTTTCATTTAATGTTAGGAAAAAAATCCAATAATACTTAATATTCATAGAATTTTTCTAATATATCACAAATAGTGGGTATGTAATGTTGAGAAATACTCTATCTCAGAAATATTATGTGTTTATCTCTCCACCCAAGAAAGGGGAATTAAAAGAAGAATTACACAAAAATGAATATAAATTTGATTATTTTTTGAACACAAAATCATTCACCCACACAAATTACATCATCATGGAATGACTGATCAACTGATCCTAGCCTTTATTCCCTCTATATAAATTGATGTGACACCATTATCTTCATAGTCATCCAAAAGCTGAAAAAACCAATGTAGATTAAGAGAATCATATAACAAGGGGTCCACATAGAAACCAAAATGGGTTCATAACTTATTGGATTTCTTTATCCCATTGGTGGTGAGATGGTCACCACTAAAAAATAGAATTTCCATATGAGGAGGATCCATAATAAAATTATGTTAACACAATCCACCTAACAAGCTCCATAAATGATGAAGAAGGATATTATGAAGCTTATTTTCTTAAAATCAATTGTAGATGAGTATGTAGAGGATGAATATAGCTAGTCCGTAGTTTACCCTAGTGTTTAGAAAAAAATCCCACTAAAATTATACATATAGTCATGACTCAATGGAAAGTGATCTAACAACATGAATAAGAGATTCAGTCTAATACTAAGACATCTCAGGCCTATCTCAATACAATGATATTTGTGGACTAGATAGAAAATAAATTGATAGTCGGCCGACTATAGGACATGGGAAGGGAAATCTAGCCTATTTTTCAGGTAATAAATGCACCCCTTAATGATGACTATGGGTGGAGATTATCCTCATAAGAAACTATGGCCCCTAAGCCCTATTCTCTAGAATAGTCACATGGATAGAAGGAAAGTCCCTTGGATTGGAATTAAAATGTGTTAAAACATATATCCATCATCTCATCATGATGTTAAATATTTTAAACCCTTAATCTATTTTTGGAACTTAGATAAATAATTATTAAATATTTTTCAAGACCTTATAAATTTGAATCTTCAGTGGATAATTTTTAGATATATGATGTAAAAATGTATTGTACAAAATTTCCAGGATCATTTTTTTCACCTAGAAATATAAGGAAAATATCATAAAAGGGAACATCAGAACCATATATATGTATAGAAAGATTAATGATATTAATATTCAACAATATATCTTTGAAAAAAGTTCCAAAATCAACCACGTATATTTCTAGATACTCCATAAATTGGGCTACAATAAATCCAAATTTTCTCTTTCAAACCTAAATATCCAAGTACATGCCAATAGAGAGTAAATCCCAATGGGGGGATTAGGTTAAATATTCAATTGGGAACATGATATTGGAATTAAAGTTCCTGATTATCTACTTGGATAGGACATTCAATTCCATATTGGGAATTATAAGGCATTATATATGTGAAGAAATGCTCGCTTCATATTTTTAATGCTGAAAATATTCCCTTAATGAGTATTTCTTGGAAATATTAGGTGATAACTCCACCTAAAAATACAGTGAATCTCGATAAATATTTTATGACCAAGAGGTTTCTAATTATTTTTTTATTGATGAATAAGATGATAAATAAAAAGTATAATTGATTATATTATTTTCTTTTCTTATAATCACATAAATCAGCAAGGATAGGACCCCAGCAAACATTCATGAGATGAAGGTATTCAAGCACATAAAGGAATGAGAGACATCATGATGATGTTATATCAACCATACATTACTTGGAGTGAATGTATGTTGTAAATAGATTCATTTCTTGAAGGGTTGAGTGATTGAAAATTAAATTTTTTTATTATAAGAAAGAACCCCCTTTAAGGGATAAGGGGAAACCCGACATGAAATCATATACTTAAATAATAAACTAGGCCCGAAAAGACCAAAATCCCAATATAAAAAACAACCACTTAAAGGGAAAAGCCCCTTCCATCATCTAAAACATATAATCCAGCTTCCACCATCTCATCATTATGTGATGAGTTGTCTCACAAATAAATTCATGGTTTGGGTACCGATGACAAAGCCATACCATCTCAATCATCAAAATACGGAAGCAATGGTATGATGAAATCTCCTTGATATGAACCTCATCTAGAGAAACCCATTGTAGATTAGTTGAAGGATCCCTTGGACTATAGACCAAGGAGGTCAATCCCAGAATCAAAGAACCATGAATTACAAACAGAATCAACACTATAAAACCATTGAAAACCAATAAGACATTGTGTCTCATGATCACCATAAAAAACCAAACCCCCGTAGATTGAATCATGAATTCTAGAACCATTGTTGGAAATAAACCATCTGAAATGATCCAACGAGAAACCCTTTTAACACTGTAGCAGCAAGCAACTCAATGGGGCAGGTGCTCCAAGATGTGAGGTGTTAGGATAGGACCACATAGGGATGGAAGACCCAGAAACCACACCATGAAAGTGACAAAAAGGAGAATATATGAGTTGATCTAGACCAAAAGTGCTACTCTAGGATGAAGCTAGGTAGATATAGATATAGTAAGAACCCACACTGATTGTTGAGTATAACAAAATCACTGAATGGGTGAGAGGGTAATCAACAAGATAATGGATTAGGTTTATGTTAGTGGCGTCGATACCAAAAAACCAATATTAACCAACCAACATCTCATCCACCACATAACTGAACCACCAGAGACATTGTGATAAACCAAAAGTGAAAAAACCATCTTCAAAAGTCAAAACTAGAAAGACTCCCCCTCCCCTCTGAACTACTCTGGAGTCAACGCCGAGCCCCACCAGAACGTTAGAGCTGTCGCTGAGCCATTCCAACACAGAGATGAGATGAGGCTCAGATCCACACCAAAAACCGGATACACTGAGCCACACCTGAGCAGATGAGTCTGAACACAAATGAGCCATCACTACACCAACAGACTCTATGTGAGGGAAGATGATGTCGCACCTCATCAGTTACACTGGTGGAGGGAAGGATATAGTGTCATAAAGTAAACCCTTGTCATCGTGAGAGGGAAGTAAGATGCCTCTTTGAGGCCCTAAGGTGTTTCAATCAAAATGAATGGTTGAGTGACCGTATAAAGAGTTGAACAACAAAATGTTAAAATAAAGAACCAGATGATAGAGTAGATTTACCTCATGGAGTTTGAAGTGAACCAATATTGATACATAGTGACCATCTGATAGTTTGAGTGACTATATTAAGGCATTGAGAAACCACATGTTGGAGTAAATAAACAACATGAAGGGTTTGAGAGATTATGAATTGGAAACAAATCAACCATACATTGTATTGAGTTGGTTCAAGAAGAAAATTTAGAGACCATAGATATTTAAGAAAAGTAGAGGTATTAAATATAAGGATTACATCCCTGATTTTCTATGTAGTTATAAATTGAGAATAGTTATTTTGTGACTCAAGAAAGAACAATATTTATTTTTCATAATTTATAGAGCTAATGTGAACTAAATTCTCATGATTCAAATTAAGGTGATCTCAAAATGTTAAAATATTATGATAAAAACTATCAGGATTCATGAAACAGAGTATCTTGAAAGAAAACAAAAGGTATAAGAATAAAGAGTGATCTAATGAAACAATTCAAGTGCATTAAAGAAATGGTGATGAGAAAGATGTGTTGTGCATATCCATTTTCAGAAGAAGAAGAATATTGTAATGACCCGAACCTTTCTGGCCCATTCCTTTGTCAAAAAGAAGTCCATGAAGTGTTCTGGAGGGTAAATGGACTTTTCCCACACTTTCCAGAATTTTGAAACTACACGCCGTGTAGTTTGAGTACACGCCATGTACCCCTTGCCGGGTATACCCCATGTTGAAGGCCGTGTCCTTGCTGTGTGAAATAAATGGGTACACGCCGTGTATCCAATACTACACGCCATGTAGTCTATCCCTACGTATGTGTTACCATGTGTTGACCAGTCAACGGCTGTGTTCCGTGTTGGAGCTGTGTGAAATAAATGGGTACACGCCGTGTATCCAGTACTACACGCTGTGTAGTCCCTCCCTGCGTATGCGTTACCCTCAAACTGTGTGTTGACCAGTCAACGGCCGCAGAGCCGTGTTGGAAGCCGCGTGGAGACCGTGTGAAATAACCGAGTACACGTCGTGTACCATAAAGTACATGTCGTGTACTTTTTATTTTCTCGCCTATAAAAGGAGGGGTCCCCTCATCCTTTTCAACTCACCCCTCTCCTCCCCTTTCCTCTTAGCAGAGTTCTCCCAAGATACTCGAAGGCTCTTTCTTCCACAACTTCTTCGTCCGAGCTCTAATTTAAAATCCGTCAGTGGCCATGGGATTGTAACGGTGAGGCGGAACTTCCGAGATTGGATCCGTTGTCTTTCCTTCGGCCTTTACTTTCCTAATTCCACCCGAGGAGGTTTTTTCGGGACCTGACAGAAGTGACGGACGCCGACAGACATCTTCTATGGTTGATCCAGGGGAGTGTTGTGATCGGAACCTATTGAGGTAGGGATCTTACCTTCGTCTCTTTAATTTGTGCATCATGCGGGGTGGGTGTTCTCTAGTTTACGTGAAACACTTTTGAACCAGTTTAATAAAGATAATAACTGGCTTATATAACGGGGTTGGGAAGTTTGTGATTGCTGTTACTTGATATCCTGTGATATTATATTGTGAATGCGCTTCTGCCTACTGAAAATCATGGTAGTTGGGGGGCCTTTTCTTATGAAATTAAAATTTTCCCTCTCCTTGTAGATTTTCTTATGAATGGAAACTTTGTGGAATGTGGAAATTGGTTAATCACGTAAAGTTGGATGTTTAAAATCTGGAACCCTTGTGTGATCACCCCGGTTAAACAAAATGGAATAATGAACATGTGGGTTTTGTCTTGGTTACTGGTGTGTGAAAGGGAGGGGTGAATCATGGGTTGTTACGAATAGAATAGGAAACAGGGCTGCGGTAAATGATGTTAAGGGGCGATGATGTGGCACAAACTTTGTTTTGTGGTTTGTTGTGGATCAGGTGGGCAGTGGGGATGCGATAAATGGTATTAAAGGTATAATGATGTACGGTGCAGTTGTGGTTATCGAAGTTGGCAGTGGGGATGCAGGGATGGGTTTGGAATGTGAACGGACTATGGGCTGTGAATAATAAATAAAAGTGGAAGAGTTAATGAATGGCGGGTCATGGTAATGGAACAAGATTAATAATCAATGGGTTGGTTGGCTGATAAGAAGGGGCTTGGTTGTGTTGCTTTTGTTTTCCTAACTTTATTTTTTGATGGCAGGGATATGTTTTACGAATGATCGATGTGGTTGGTTGTGGATAGTTGCCTATTAGTTAAGGAACTAAATAAACTAATTCTGCTGAAATTTGAAAACCCAAATGGGGTTGGGGTTGTTTTTTGTATGCATGCTTCGTAGTAGCAGTGCCAAGGCACGTGCTCTGTTTCTCTGTTTAGAAGCCATAGGTTGGGCTGTGTGTTTGGTATACATATATATATCGGTATCTTTTGTGTTTCATCACACCCCACCCATGTTGAGCACTTAGTTCCAAACACTCCCATGTCATGGGAGAGGGTGTTTTTCCGTTAGTTACTAGCTACTTCCTGCTCCTTATCCCCTAGGTTGTGATGGCTTGAGGCGACCTTACACCTAAGACTCTTCGAGTAGGTTTCGATTGGGGTGGATTTAGCCCAAGACTCTTCAGGTAGGTTCTACTGTTTCCTAAGAATCTTCGGGATGAGGCCCAGGTGTGTGCGGGCGGGATATGTGGTTGTGAGGCCCAAGTGTGTGCGGGCGGGATACGTGGTTGTGAGGCCCAGGTGTGTGCGGGCGGGATACGTGGTTGTGAGGCCCAGTTGTGTGGGGGCGGGATATGTGGTTGTGAGGCACAGGTGTGTGCGGGGGGGATACGTGGTTGTGAGGCCCAGGTGTGTGCGGGCGGGATACGTGGTTGTGAGGCCTAGGTGTGTGCGGGCAGGATGTGTGGTTTGTGAGGCCCAGGTGTGTGTGGGAGGGGAGAGTGTGGCAGTGTCAGGACTTTCTCCATTAGGAAGAGCAGCTAACTACTGGGAAATGGTGCGGGGTACCGAATACTCTTGTTTCTTATATACTACTACCTGTTGTGGTTGTGTTTTGGTGAGTGTGGCTAGTGAGGTTGGGTGGATAGAATTCCTTGCTAGGTTTCTTCTGTTGTTCTCATGGGACATTAGGATGTCTCCCCACTTGTGAACAAGAGATTTAGGTTTCCCTAATGAGTATACTTGTATTCTCACCCTACATTTACTTTCAGGTTTCCAGGAGGACTACCAGGGCCGTGCGGGACCCTACTAGTCAGACAATTGGAGTTGTTGCTATTGTTGTACACTTGTTTCTTTTGGTATTGTACTTTGAGATTTTTTGTACTTTCACCTTGTTATAAAATTTTTTAAACATGCATGTGGGATTGGTTTGGGTTTATTTCTATACACTTGTTCTCTTCCTTTTTGGTGGTTGACTCGTCCTATTTTCTGATCTTAAAATAATAAAAGGGTAATTCCTCCCATATTTGTGAAAACTCATAACCTTGGTGCTAGTCGCCAACCTGGGGCCTACTGGAGGCGGGACTCGGGGGTCATTATATCCCTTTCACCATTTCCAGCTCAGGAGGGGCATCTTTAGTGGGAGGGGGTCATGACAGAATGGTATTAGAGGTGATAGTTGAAAGATAGGATGGATTCTGGAGTTAGGCACAGTGAGGATCGCATGGGATGGTAGGGCAACAGTGTTAGTTAATCTTGGTGTGTGACATAGGCCAGGGAAGACCGGCTAGGACACGGGATTTTAGGGCCCCCTATGATCCGATGCAAGGACTCTGAGCCTACCGAACGACCAAGTGAGACTACATTGATTTCAGGGTAGAGACCCTAGGGAAGGTACATGCATCATCATGATTGTATTTTACTTGATTTGGGTGTTCTGGGAAAGAAATTGAAATAAAAATGATAAAATAAAACCTTGAGAAATTTCCTTACTACTCGGGCTTAGGCGTTCTTTTATTACCATACCGCTATGACACCTAGTCGACATTAGAGAGGTAGAGGAGCTGGGCGTGGACAGTTGCACGCAGCAGAGTTGACAGCTCCAGCAGGACCAGAGGTGGTGCGAGGTACAATTTGTTTGTTCATCACTCTTGTTTATACTTTGTTCGATTTGGGAGCTTCGCACTCCTTTGTTGCACCTGGTCTATCCCATGCTTTGGGACTATACGTAGAGAGACTTTCTCTACCACTGGTGCTGAGTACACCAGTTAGAGTCCAGACCAGCGTATCTTGTGTTTGTCGGGGATGTGGGCTGACGTTGGGACCATATCGATCTAGTGGGGACCTTCTTCTGTTACATATGTAGCCATACGATTTCAGCCTAGGTATCGACTGGTTATTTTCTGTTAGTGTCGTTATCGACTGCTTCTGGAGAAGAGTCATGTTCTCTAACGTGGATGGGCAATGCATATCTTTTGTTGGCGAGAGGAGCTATCAGGTAGGAAGTCGACATGTGAAGCCTCTCCTTTCTTTGTTAGGCTGGTTATTAGTGGTTCCAGCTGATACAGAGATTATGGATGTCCCTGAGGTTGTTGGGGAGCTCCTAGATGTTTTTCCTGAGGAGGTTGTGACTCTACCCCCCCCCCCCCCCCGACGTGACATTGAGTTCAGGATATACTTACAGCCTGGTGCCCGTCCGATTTCAATGGCCCCTTATCAGATGGAACCTTCAGAGTTGCGGGAGTTGCAGATTCAGATTGATGATCTGATGGAGAGGGGTTTTGTTCGACCCAGCGTATCACCATGGGGTGCTCCAGTTTTATTCATGAAGAAGTCAGATGGTGGTCAGAGGCTATGCATAGACTACCGAAGGTTGAACCATGTAACGGTCAAGAACCGCTACCCCCCTTCCAAGGATATATGATCTCTTCGACCAACTGAGGGGAGAAGGTTGGTTTTCCAAGATTGATCTATGATCTGGATATCATCGGCTGAGGGTAAAGGACAGTGACATCTTGAAGGCAGCTTTTAGGTGCATGTATGGGAACTTCGAGTTTGTAGTGATGCCGTTTGGAGTTACGAATTCATCGGTTGTGTTCATGGGACTTATGAACTTTGTCTTCTGTGAGTTTCTGGATTGGTTCATCATTGTGTTTATCGATGACATCATGATATACTCAATATTAGAGGAGGAGAATGTTGAGCATCTCAGGGTAGTCTTAGAATTCCATCAACACCACAAGCTTTATGGGAAGTTGTCGAAGTGTAAGTTCTTGACACAAGAAGTACACTTCCTTGGACACGTAGTGTCTCAGCATAGAGTGTCAGTGGACCCATCGAAGGTGGAGGAAGTTTTTTCTTTTTGCAGCACCCACGAGCATGGCATAATTTCGTAGTTTTCTAGGGTTAGCAGGTTACTATCGTAGGTTCGTTTCGGACTTCTCTAGAGTTGTTGGTCCATTGATAGCTTTGAATATGAAGAATAAGGTCTTCCTATACAGTGAGCATTGCTAGAAGGTGTTAGAGGCTGTTTGTTTCAGATGAAGGTGCAGTCCTCCTTGTTGTAATAGGTGGAAGAGTCTCAGTGGGGGGACTCCGAAGCGGAAGTGATGCAGGATCGTGTTGATTAGGGGAACGCTCCAGAAGGATGGTCAGAGGATAGCCGACATCAGATGCTTTTCCATGGAAGGTTGTTTGTCCCGGAGATAATGCGTGAAGGAGTTCTCCATGAGTTCCATAGATCAACCTTGGAGGTACATCCAGGAGTTTCAAAAATGTACCAAGGCTTGAGGGAACAGTTTTGGTGTCCCGGGATGAAACAGGAAGTGGTGGAGTTTGTGGCTAAATGCCTAATGTGTCAGCAAGTGAAGGTTGAACACCGTGTTCCCAGTGGTTTGTTTCATCCTTTAGATGTCCCCGAGTGGAACTGGGATGACATATCAATGGACTTAGTCATAGGACTACCCAGAGCTCAGGGTGGTTATGATGCTATCTAGGTAGTGGTGGATCGACTGACGAAATCAGCTCACTTCTTAGCAATTAAGAAGTCAGGCCCGGTGAGTACCTTAACACAGAGGTACATAGACGAGGTTATGTGGTTGTATGGAGTCCCAAATACTGTTGTCTCAGATCGGGATACTCGGTTTACCTCATGAGTCTGGAGGGGGTTACAACATAATTTTGGCACCCAGCTACGCCTTAGCACTACTTTCCACCCCCAGACCGATGGGAAGGCAGAGCGGACTATCCAGACGCTGGAGGACATGCTGCGATCATGAGTTCTGGATTTCGGAGGATCATGGGCACGACACTTGACTTCAGTAGAGTTTTCCTACTACAACAGCTTCCACTATACTATTGGAATGGCACCATTTGAGGCTTTGTATGGGAGACCATGTCGTTCATCCATTTCCTGGGAAGAGGTTGGTGAGACAGGTGCTCTTGGGCCAGAGGTAGTGCAGAGCACCATAGAGAAAGTCCAACTTGTACGTGAGAGGATGAAAGCAGCTCAGGACCTCCAGAAGTCTTATGCTGACCGTTGGAGGAGGCCCTTGGAGTTCGATGTGGGAGATCATGTGTTCTTGAAGGTTTCCCCTCGACGGGGGCAGCGGAGGTTTGGGAAAGGGAGCAATCTCTAACCTAGGTTCATCGGACCTTTTGAGGTGCTGAGGCGAGTCGGTGAGGTGGAATATCAGCTGGTCCTGCCACCTCAGTTGGAGAAGGTTCATGACGTCTTCCACGTCTCCCAACATTGTCGGTACTTACATGACGACTCTCACGTTATCGACTGGGGAGAGTTAGAAATGGGAGACGACGTGACCTTCGAGGAACGACCTGTCAGAATCGAGGATTGTAAAGAGAAGGTGCTTCATGGACGAACCATTCCGTTGGTTCTTATGTTGTGGAGGCATGGAGGCCTCGAGGAGAGCACTTGGGAGCGGGAGACCCAGATGCATGCTCAGTACCCGGAGTTGTTTTGACTTGTGTTTTCCCTTGTTCTTATGAGCTTTGTGTTGATGTTATAATCTGTACCTTTGATATATGTAATGCTTGGCTTGTCGGTTGTGAGACCTTTTGTTTCCTTGTTCCCTGGTAATGTGTAACATGTCTGGATGTGTGGGGAAAGGTAAAAACCTGATCCTTAATCGAGACGCATTAATGCGGATGCGATTGAACCCGTGCAGGCGAGTCAGTGCTGCCTAAAGTGGATAATATATCGACATAGGAGAAGTAATTTTTTCCCAAACCACATGTTCGGGCAGTGTGTTAGTTGTGTGGTGTTGGGGGTAGTGCAAGTTGGAAAATCCTAATATATGGAAGTGGTAAGGACCAATCCTTAATCGAGATGCATTAATGTGGATGTGATTAAACCCATGCAAGCGAGTCAGTGCCGCCTAAAGCGGATAATATCTCGACAGAGGAGGGGGAATTCCTAACACCTATCATTAGGGTTGTTGGTTGGGTTCCTGTTATAACAAGAACCCTAAGAGGTATCTTGTTGGGTTCCTCTGGGTTGGTTTTTGAATTCTCGGGGATGAGAATGTTTTAAGAGGTATCTAATGTAATGACCTGGACCTCTACGGCCCATTCCTTTGTAAAAAAGAATGCCACGAAGTGTTCTGGAGGGTAAAATGGACTTTTCCCACACTTTCAAGAATTTTGAAACTACTCACCATGTGGTTTGAGTACACGCCATGTACCCCTTGCCGGGTATACCCCGTGTTGAAGGTTGTGTCCTTGCCATGTGAAATAAATGGGTACACGCCCTGTATCCAATACTACACGCCGTGTAATCCCTCCCCGCGTATGCGTTACCGTGTGTTGACCAGTCAATGTCCATGTGACATGTTGGAGCCGTGTTAAATAAATGGGTACATGCCGTGTATCCAGTATTACACGCCGTGTAGTCCCTCCCCGCGTATGCGTTACCCTCAAACCATGTGTTGACCAGTCAACGGCTGCAGAGCCGTGTTGGAAGCCGCGTGGAGACCATGTGAAATAACCGAGTACACGCCGTGTACCATAAAGTACAGGCCGTGTACTTTTTCTTTTCTCGCCTATAAAAGGAGGGGTCCCCTCCTCCTTTTCAACTCACCCCTCTCCTCCCCTTTCCTCTGAGCAAAGTTATCCCAAAAGACTCGAAGGCTCTTTCTTCTATAACTTCTTCATCTGAGATTCAATTTACGATCTGTCAGTAGCCACGAGATCGTAACGATGAGGTGAAACTTCCGAGCATGGATCCATTGTCTTTCCTTTGGCCGTTCCTTTCCGACTTCTACCCGAGGAGGTTTTTCCGGGACCGGACAGAAGTGACAGACGCCAACAGACGTCTTCTAAGGTTGATCCGGGGGGAGCGTTGCGATCGGAACCTATTGAGGTAGGGATCTTACCTTCGTCTACCTAATTTGTACATCATGTGGGGTGGGTGTTCTCTTATTTACGTGAAACACTTTTGAACCGGTTTAATAAAGATAATAACTAGCTTATATAACGGGGTTGGGATGTTTGTGATTGCTGTTACTTTATATCCTGTGATATTATGTTGTGAATGAGCTTCTGCCTACTAAAAATCATGGCCGTTGGGGGCCTTTTCTTACGCAATTAAATGTTTCCATCTCCTTCTTGATTTTCATATGAATAGAAACTTTGTGGAATCTGGAAATTGGTTAATCACGTAAAGTTGGCTGTTTAAAATCTGGAACCCTTGTGTGATCACCCCGGTTAAACAAAATGGAATAATGAACATGTGGGTTTTGGCTTGGTTACTGGTGTGTGAAAGGGAGGGGTGAATCTCTGGTTTTTACAAATAGAACAGGCAGTAGGGCTGCGGTAAATGATGTTAAGGGGCGATGATGTGTCACAAACTTTGTTTTGTGGGTTGTTGTGGATCGGGTGGGCAGTGGGGCTGCGATAAATGGTATTAAAGGGATAATGATGTACGGTGGAGTTGTGGTTATGGAAGTTGGCAGTGGGGCTGAAGGGATGGGTTTGGAATGTGAACGAAATATGGGCTATGAATAATAAATAAAATTGGAAGATTTAATAAATGGTGGGTCATGGTAATGGAACATGATTAATAATCAATGGGTTAGTTGGCTGATAAGAAGGGACTTGGTTGTGTTGCTTGTGTTTTCATAACTTGATTTGTGGATGGAAGGGATATGTTTTATGAACAATCGATGTGGTTGGTTGTGGATAGTTCCCCAGTAGTTAAGGAAATAAATAAACTAATTCTGCTGAAACTTGAAAACCTAAATGGGTTTGGGGTTGTTTTTTGTATGCATGCTTCGTAGTTGCAGTTTTGAGGCACATGCTCAGTTTCTCTGTTTAGAATCCATAGGTTGGGCTGTGTGTTTGGTATACATATATATATCTGTATCTTTTGTGTTTTATCGCACCCCACCCATGTTGAGCACTTAGTGATGAACACTCCCATTTCATGGGAGAGGGTGGTTTTCCCTTAGTTACTAGCACCTTCCTGCTCCTTCTCCCCTAGGCTGTGATGTCTTGAGGTGACCTTACACCTAAGACTCTTCGGGTAGGTTTCGATTGGGGTGGCTTTAGCCCAAGACTCTTCGGGCAGGTTCTACTGTTTCCCAAGAATCTTCGGGATGAGGCCCAGGTGTGTGCGGGCAGGATACGTGGTTGTGAGGCCCAGGTGTGTGCGGGCGAGATACGTGGTTGTGAGGCTCAGGTGTGTGCGGGCAGGATACGTGGTTGTGAGGCCCAGGTGTGTACGGGCAGGATACGTGGGTTTGAGGCCTAGGTGTGTGCCGGCGGGATACCTGGTTGTGAGGCCCAGGTGTGTGCGGGCGAGATATGTGGTTTGTGAGGCCCAGGTGTGTGCAGGCGGGGAGAGTATGGCAGCTTCAGGACGTTTTCCATTAAGAAGAGCAACTAACTACTATAAAATGGTGCAGGGTACCCAATACTCTTGTTTCTTATATACTACTACCTGTTGTGATTGTGTTTTTGTGAGTGTGGCTGGTGAGGTTGGGTGGATAGAATTCCTTGCTAGGTTTCTTCTGTTGTTCTCACGGGACATTAGGATGTCTCCCCACTTGTGCACAAGAGCTTTATGTTTCACTACTGAGTATACTTGTATGCTCACCCTACATTTTCTTTCAGGTTTCTAGGAGGACTACCAGGGCTAGCAGGACCCTACTAGTCGGACAGTTGGAGTTATTGCTGTTGTTGTACACTTGTTTCTTTTGGTATTGTACTTTGAGCTTTCTTGTACTTGCACCTTGTTATAAAATTGTTTAAACATGCATGTGGGCTTGGTTTGGGTTTATTTCTATACACTTTTTCTTTTTCTTTTTGGTGGTTGACTCATCCTATTTCCCGATCTTAAAATAATAAAAGGGTAATGCCTCCCATATTTGTGAAAACTCATACCCTTGGTGCTAGTCGCCAACCCGAGGCCTACTGGAGGCGGGGCTCAGGGGTCATTATCTCACTTTAACCATTGCTAGCTCAGGTGGGGCATATTCGGTGGGAGGGGGTCCTGAAAAATATTGACTAGTTGAGTTGGTCATGTAATTCACCATTCAGGAAGAGGTGCTTGATTCTATTATAAGTAAAACCAGAAGAAGGTATCAAAACAAGCCTTATTCCATCTATAGCAGATAAAATTTCATATTTCATTCAAATATATACACCTAATACACTACTGAAAAATTATTTATTTGCAATGGGTAATTATGATAGAATCCCATCACTAATATTAAACTATGATAGGAACCCTTCACACATGTCCCACGGTTGAAAATAGTTTTAGAAAATCTATTTATTACAAGGGTCCGTCACAAGAAATATTTTTTTACAATGGACAAATGTCTTTTTGAAAATAGTACTTCATTAGATATATTATATGTATTTGAAATGGAAAAAATGTTGTCACATTAAGTTATTTATGTTTAAAATACTATTCAATAAAAAATAACTAAATTTAAAAAAATAATCATTTGAAAATTAAGAAATTTAAAAATAAATTAAAAAAACATTAATATTTTTCAATGAAATAGATAAAAATCTAAACATATGAATTAATAACAAAATTATAAATAAAATTTTTATTCAATTATTATAAAACAGAATGCTGGTAAAAAAAATAAATCAGTCACTTTATAGGTGGTTGGTCATACGGAGGACGATGGGGAGAAAATCTATCCCTATACCCCATTCCAGTCATCCAATATAATCCATTATTTTCTCATAAGTTTTCCCCTTCCATCGACACTGCTTATCCTCATGCTACATCTGTTGTTGATGAAGATCCCCCAGCTCCATATGTAGGGCCTCTATAATCTCTTTCTAAGCTTGCAGTTTCTCATCATACTCTGCAGATTATGATGATGACTCACCATGAGATCCCCTCAAGTTGAAAAACACCAAGTAGGAGAACCATTATAACATCCTAGTGTCAATCTGGAACTGATTCCAACCACTCATCCTTTCATGATAGAATATAACTTAATCTACATCCACACTACCTCATCAAATCCTAGCACATCATTGGAATTGTCCTATATCTTGATCTAAATCTCATTATTTTTTACAAAGGTTAAAGCCACATATACCTCATTAAAATTCAATTTGAAATTAAAATAGTGGAAATATTATTTTCAATTTTTTTTAAAGAAGTCAAAAAAATTATACAAACCAAAATTAGATGTTTTTGACCACCAGAAATCTATCCAGTTGCAGGATCAGTGTAAAATATCCTAAAAACATAAAACTCCATAACATTAGTATTCTCACCTTCCTATATGTATAAAAAAATTCATTTAAATTATATATAAATTTTTAAATAAAATTACTTACCATATATCCTCTATGTGTACTAAATATATGGATACATGTTCTATGTGTGGCCTTTTACCTCCCCCTATTATGCCTACATGATGATAATATCCAATTAAAACTATCACCTACCCAATATGAGAAAAATCCATCCAAACCCCAAGATGAGGTGTAATTAGATCAATAGTTGTAGTAATACTGATCAAAAACCATCACTCCATCTTTCTCAATTACACTTTTTCTCAAATTGTGCAAAAGAATAAATGACAATGTTAAGGAATACAAATCTATATGTCCTCCCAAATAGATTCTCTCATGTTGTATTTTATGAGATACTGTAAAACCTACAGATAATTAATAATAATAAGTTAATAATTAAATAAATTCAAAACGAATTAATGGTTATTCATGTACCATCCAATGATCACACATGTGATAGTGAACATAAATAAAAATATGATCCCATGACACCCATGGTCCATAAAAATAATCATGTTTAATAGAACTCCCCTAGACAATAATAATACATGGAAAACTATGTGAAATAGAACAAATAATAAAACAATTAGTAAACAAATAAATTAATTATAATTAATTATAATCAATGAAATACACAACTAAACATACCTCCACATGCATGGATTGAAATCAAGATGTGAACATCATTTAGGAATATCATCTAGAATAATCAATCATTCATGTCCACGATCCGTCAGAGTTGATGATGTACTGACACCAACATGATGGTCGAATGATGAAGCATGGGGCTCAACAATAGGAATCAGAACCTTCTACAGGATATAGAATATATCATCTAAATCATCACCATCCATATGAACCATGAAATTAATGTTGTCATAAAATAATAAAAAAATAGTATTATATATTAATTATGACTATAAATAGTATTTAATTGTGTCATTATTTAACTTCATCCTTGTATTTTTATATTAAAGTGTCAATATTTTCATATTCCTCCTTAGTAACATCAATTTCCATAAGAGATTCCACTTTATCATCTCTTTCTATTTCAAAATAATTTTTTATATCATCAAAATCATCATCATCATTGGTCCCTAACTGTGGGATATCATCATAAATATTGGTATCACTAAAGAAATATGTTTTAGGAATATACTCTTAAAATATTTCAAATACTTGAACTATAGTAGAACCATATTAAATTTGCGTAAAATGATTTTCATGAAATTTCATTTTTATAATACTCCCCACGTAAAAAACTCCCATGAAGTAGAAAAATAATTTTCATAATAATTTTTTTCACTTGACAAGGAATCATAAATGGTTTATTTAATAAAAGAAGGATTTTATAGTTAATATCAACTATACCATGGCGTGAATTAATGAACATGGATCTATCAGAATCAAACAATTATCATTTATAAAATGTTATAAAAAAATTTCCCAGATAGCACAACTCAATTATTTCATCTTACATTCCATAAAATGAAAATTAAATTTCTCTATGCTGATATAAATTCATGAAAACATCAATATTCATTGTTTTTTATTCATCATATTAATGAAAATGAAATCGAAAACTATCCATATATAAATTTTAATATTTAACCATTTTGGATAGTGGGTTACTCACTACAGAAAATCGATTATCGATTATCAGCATTTTGTGATACCTTAAATTTTAAAAAAATAATATCAATATAACAAAGAAATAATTAATTTCATATGTTAAACCATAAATAATTTAATTTTCTAGTCTTTGAAATCAGTCATAAAAATTACATTTATGACATTATTGAAGAGTTTTTTGAGTAATTTATAGGAAATTTTTATTCATATGATCACCATATAATGTATAAATAAAATAATATTAACATAATTAAAAAAACAAAAATAACAGGTAAAGGTATTTCTAACTGTATAAATTTTGTCAATTTTCAAAATTGTGGAGAACATATGTATGATGCTTGTTATATTCATCATCTGAAATCCATAATTCATGAACTCCACCAAACCCATGTTCAATCTAGGTAAAAAAATTGTTTTTTCATTACATCATTAACATTACCCTCAATATGGATCATTCAGATACATTTTGAGTTATATATTCAATTTATAAATAACGAGAGAAGAAAAAAAGAAATTTCCTCTTGAAAATAAAAATTTATAATTAACCCTTAAACCGATTCTTTTTTATATACTGTTTCTTCCATTTTTTCGTGCATCTATCATTTGGGTACATCCATTATAATTATACGAGTCCTAAAATTTTTATTTATATAGAAAATTTAATATCAAATGTTCCTTTGAGTCAAAGAAATCCAATAGTTTTTTTCTAGTTTACAAAAAACTAAAACATCATCTTATAGTAGCGTACTCAGTGAATCATAGTGTGCTATAATATCAAAAATATCTTAGAAGAAAATGATATTTCTTTCAAAAAAACCCAAATTGAATAATTCAACATACCTTTAAATCCAATCAATAGAAGTATTTATATTATATCATGAAAATAACGACTTTTTAATTTTGTAATATGACAATTTATGACACATATAAAAAAATATGAAACATAACCATCTAAAACATCAATTTTTTAATCAAATGATAGAATAATGAATTATTTTATTTGGAAAATATATAATCATTTTTTTCTTCCTTAACTTCTATGATCATAATTTTTAAATAACTCAATTTTAGTTCACCATTAAATTGTGGGAAATATAAAATAATTCCTTTACATTATCTTTAGTTATACTTGGTGTGTCCAGGATTTTATAAAATATAATATCATAATAGATATTATCAATATGCATGAAATATGAAATGTGATGGACCAACGAATCAGACCAGTATAGAATATGCCAAAAAATAATCCATTTTATCCAATTGTGATCTTTTCTAAAGAATTATTTTTTTGGTTTATTGTCATTCCAAATTTAATGAGAGGTAGTGAAGAGACAATAAATTTCAAATCAATACCTGAGATCATTATTGCAATTCCACCCCTTTTAGTTGTATTTTTCAAAAATAATTTATCTTCCTTAAAGAAGAATGATCAGTAGGAATACATCTATGATGAGAGTAAATAAAACAAAGATTTATTTCATTAATGAGAGTAAATGTTTTACTGTCACTCATAGAGTAAAGACCAGATTTTGGACTATGTGTAATCTAGCCAAATAATATTCCATATGGTGGGATGTCAATAATTTCCCACAATAATGCAACATTCATTAATAAATTCTATTTTGAAACAACATAATATGTTCTGACCACATTACTCCATAATAAATTCAACTCATCAATCGATGGATTCAAATAAAAATCAATATTCTTTTTTATATGTCTAGAATTTATAATTTCAAAATGAGATATGGTTCATTCATCAAAATCTAAAGAGGTAAGTTTAATGGAGTTATAAAGATGATCCAACAAGAATATTGACTACCATAAGAACAATAAGGGAATAAAACATTTGTAGAAATACCCAATCATAGGTTAAAAGATTCTAAAGAAAAGGAAAGATGCACTTGATCAAAATGCTTCCATGAATCACCATCACAATGATGATTTTAGATTTTACCAGTTGAATTATAAGAGTTGTTCAATGACATCAATGATACTCAGTTTGGAGACATACTAAGACACTCCAATCTAGGTGTAAGTGGGAAAAACCTAAACTATTTAATAGGATCCAATCTAGATATCCATTATTGTGTTCTATTGTACCTTGCTTTTCCACATGTAGGAAAACTAACCAATGACTCATTTTTACTATAATATATGATTAAATCATTTGAACATGTATGAATAATTTGATAACCAATACCAATATTATGGACTAGTATCTTTATCTCAATGAAATTTATAGGGAAAACATTTATTTGAGATAACATTGATTTAACCAAAGAGAATATTTGATCAAAATAGATATTTTAAATTCAATTATAATACTTAATAGGAATTTTTTTTATAAAAAAATCAAATTTTATTATCTTGCAAACATGATATAAGGAATCATTAAAAGATATCAGCAACTCAAAAAATAATGATGGTTCTAACACATAAGTTTAATTACCATTTTGAGTTTATATTTATTAAAAAGGATGAACAACATCCACATGTACTATAGTTCGAAACCATAATGGATCCTAACCCAAATTATTAGTATCTTATTTAGAACTGCATTCACCATGTTGACTCCAAAATAAAAAATATTTATGAAAACAAAAATGTAATATATAACCTCTAACATTGTCAAATGCTTCGAATCTCCTCAGATCACATTTTATACATGGAAACGTAATTGTACCTTCTGATTTTTTTGGGTTTTGATAAAAAAATGATAAAAAATATTTAACCCACTTAATATATATAAGATTTATACCAGGAATTTTTTTATTACTATTACGATTTATCTAATCTAAATTTTTTAATAAAAACAATTTTCTACTTTCATCCTTCTATATTTTTCTAAAAATAAAAAATAAAAAAATTCTAACAATTATTTTGATTGATAGAAGGGATGATCCAAAAATAGAAAAACCCAACAATTTAAAATTACGTGTATATATTACCAAATATCGATAATTAGTGGTTTACAAAAATAAATATCATAAATTATTACACACTAAAAAAATAATATTGAATAGAAAGATTGTATACTAAATTTTGTCTATTTACCCTATTTTTTTTTCCAATTACCACAAAATTTTCCTTATTACTAATTTTTTTCATGTTACCAACTACCACTAAATTTAACTAATTAAAGAAAATTTTTACTAACCACCTATAATCACCTATAGTTTGTACTAATCAATTTTTACTATTTCAATCACTCTTATAATCATTAATTTACCATAATTACTGCTATTTTTACCTAATTAATCATATTACCTAATTACATCCAATTTCCACAAATTTTACCTAATTTCCACTAATTACCGCAAATTACAGCTAATTACCTCAAATATTTACTAATTAACACTATTTTTTCTTAATTTTTACTAATTATTACTATTATTTATAATTACTACTGTTAATTCATAATTTACTCTAATGATTAAAAATTAAAACAAATGTTTACTAATCACTGCAAATGTTTACTAATTATAGTGATTTACAGGTAATTACCATTAATTTTTAATATTTATCACTATTTTTTTTTCTAATTACCACTAATTACAACTAATTATTTCTAATTATATATAATTACCATTTACTGACTCTATGTTTTTAAAATTATAATTAATTACCACTAATGTTTCATAATTACCACTAATGTTATATAATTATTTCAAATTACCATTAATTACTATAAATTTTTTTACCTATTACTAGTAATTGTTTCTAATAAGTGATAATCACTGCATTTATTTTCTATTTATCACTAATTACATCTAAATTTGACTAACTACAACTAATTTTCCTAATTACCACTAATATTTCCTAATCACTACTTATCACAACTAATTTTTACTAATTACCATGATTTTTTAAAAATCATTAGTTATTTTTACCACATTACGATAATTTCTAATAATTAACACTAATGAATGCTACTTATTGTTTATTGCCACTGTTTTTCTTAATCATTTCTATTTTATCCTAATTACTACTAATTTTTACTAATATCACTATTTTTTTATTAATTACCTCTAACCACCCATAATATCTCCCAATTACTGCTAATTTCCACTATTTTATTTCTAATGACCACCAATTAGCACTAATTTCTACTAATAACCAATAATTATGACTAATGTTGTTATAATTATCACTAGTTATTAATAACTACCTCTAATATTTATTAATTTCTGGTAAAGTTTTCTAATTACTGCTAGTTTTTACTAATTTCTACTATTTTTTTCAAATTACCTTTAATTTCACCTAATTATTTTCTAATTATTTTCTAATTAATTTTAATTATTACTAATTATTGTAAATTTTTACTAATTATCATTAATAATAACTAATTATCCAAAAAAAATTTATTAATTGTTGTAATAATTACGAATTATTGATCAATTGTCTATAATTAATATCAATTACAACTAATTAATACTTACTACAACTAATTATTGCTAATTATTGTTACTAATTTCTGTTATAAAATAAAATAAATTAATTAAAAATTAAAAAGATAAAAATATATTCCAAAAAAATGATTCTTTATGGGAATTAAAACAATGATTAGATGCTCACATTGTAAGATCCCTCAAAAAAATGTCTATAGAGAGAATTCAGAGATATCAAGAAACTGAATGATTTTTGCAGGAAAAAATTTACAATAGCTATATATAGATATTAGATTAGTTTTAATAAGTCTATTTGTAATAGAATTCCATCGTAAATAGTTCCCATCATAACATGGTACTGAAATGATATAAAACTATTTCTGATGCGTTTTTTCACAAATGAGTTTTTGTTAACATTTTATTTATGATGAAACCCATTTAAAATAGAGGTGATAGTATAATAAATATGTGTGACTATACCGATAGAAAATAGTGGTGGGGGTGTAAAACATTTACGATGGAACCCATCACAAATGTTAGTTTAGAGAAATATTATTTGTGATCGAAAACATTTTCAGGTCATAAATACACTTCTCATCATATATTATGCATTCCCACAAAAGTATTTGTGATGGGAACCATATTCTTATTGAAAATAACCCAAAATAAATAGTTATTTTCACTAGGGAATTTTTATCATCACAAAAAGCTGATGAAATAGATTATTTGTGAAGAGATCTCATCCTGTCGCTAATACCATTTTTTTATATAGTGATAGAGACATATGGTGGATTTTGAAATTATCAAAGATATAAAATATTTCATTATTTATTTTATTTATGAGGTATAATTCCAAGTTTGAATTTTCAAGGATCTCATCATTGTACCATGCATTTATTGATGAATGTGTAAGGATTTAATCACTAGGTAATACAGGTTTAAAGGATAATGAAAAGGTCATAATATTTATGCAAGTTTTTATGTAGTTACAATTAGTTATGGAATATGTTTTGTATGAAAGTTACTATGAATTATCAGATCATTGAATTCTAGTAATTTGAATTAAAAAGTGTTCACGAGGTGTTATAAATAATTGAATAATGAAGAAAAAGAAGAATTAACTGATGTTTCATGATATATAATGTATATTTTTTATAGATCTATGGAGTGTATGTGGTGTGGAAGTACAATATATAAGGAAAAAGTAGAAGAATAGGTTATTGATCACTACTGTGCAAGGAATCGAATTAGAAGAAGATATGAATCTTATAAGGAAAAGTGAGAAGAACTAAATTAGCATTGTTATGATGTGTTGAAGCCTATTGGTAAAGGTCCATTCCATTGTTTAAAATTCTATTTTATCATACTATATGTGTGAGGATCACATGAACCATCAAAGGGAAATATTGATACAAAAGTGAAAGATATAAACAGTTTTATGTAAAGTATAAATATTTTTTTATTAGTTGATGTGTGATCTATGCTTGTTTTCGTATCATGCCAAGGACTAGCTACTCTAATTGAGCAGTGAACCTTGTAAATTATTATGCTTATATGGGAGTTCTTTTGTGTTGTATTTTAGAAAAGTAAATTCTTACTAATCAAAGGGGAAGGTTATTTTTAAAATAATATGACACAAAGTATAAAACAAATGATTCCCCCCTTTTCTTAGTGGTCATTAATATCCTTATTTTTCCTTTCAATTGGTATTAAAAGGATGTTCCTTCATTGACTCTAGGTTGGTCAAAGTGTTGATGAAGAAGAAGACAATCCTGGAATTTAGAGATTATATAATAGTACAAGTACCCATCATTAAAATATAACTTAATCTTGACTTTTAATTCATGAATTCATTTTATATCATTTTTAAAGAACATTTTTTGTTTATAGTTTTAGATAATAAGGTCATAACTCTTATTTAACAAAATCTTACATTGAAAGTCAGACTCTTCCACTCAGTATTGATTTTTCCCACAATAAAAAACTTATGAAATATTTTTTCTTTTCATGAAATTTCATCATAAATTTTAATTTGAGTTTTTATTTATTCTTAATCATCCTTATACCTAGTGAAAAAAATTGAAAATGTTGGGTGAGAAAAAAAATCTCAGTTATGGACATAAAAATTGAAAATAATCATTTTCCATTTTAAAACCATGACATTATAAAAGAGTGTTTTTCTTTAGTTAATAAAATTGGAGAAGAAATAATCATTTCACCTACACATGAAGGAAAATTCACTTCCCAAACTTTTTCATAAAACTATTTATAATAAAACATAAATATAAAACATTAATCAACATGTTTTCTCAGAAAAAATGATTACCCATAAAACATTTTTCTTCAAAACATGCCTTTTTCCATGAAAGGAAAAAACCATTCCTTTAAAATTAAAGATAAATTGATTAACTGTTGAAATCAATTATTTTTTAAAAACCCCATGTAAAGAATAAAAAAATATTTTCTGTAACTTGGGTCATCATTTTCTTATCACTATTACAAATGGATTAACCTATCTAAAAATTATAAATATATCTTAAGAGAAACATCGTTCATTAACTTTTTCCCTTTACGAAATTCATTATAAAAATATATTGAGATCACCCATTCTTGATTTATAATGGAACCTCTCATACATTGGTTTATAATAGAACAAACCTTCATTTTTTATAGTGGAACCACCCCTAGTAACAAAAAATGCACAATAAGTATAACATAATTGTAACCTATGAAAGCTTGAAATTATTTCAAAATATTCATTGTATCATTTTCAATAGCATGCATGCACTAATATTCAGAAAAATTGAAATAAATCTTAAATGGGTGCCCAGATCCAAAATATGAGGGCACCGTTGAGCTCAGAGTAGTGGATTTACCCTATCCACGACCTAACATTAGTCGGCACGAGTCAAATGTATAAAAATTCACTAGGGTTTTAACCATTAATAAAATAATTTAATAAAAATTACTTTATTTTTAAATCCTAATAAATCATAAATGGAAGCTCACATTAGAAATCTGATACCTCTGTTGAGTTTTTATGGGGATTTTTTCCTTAGGTAGGTCCTAACCTCGACCGGCATGGGATGAGGGTGAATTTAGATTTTGGATGTAGACCTCATTAAAATATCTAATAAAATTATTTTATTGAACATTATGTGTTTATGAAGAGGTGGTTTCCCTTTTTAATAATCCACGTCAGAGGAATTCAGGTTTATTTCCATAACCTTAGAATTCCCCTAAGGCAAGGAGAAAGAAGCTATCTTCATACGATGAACGCCGAGAGATTCGGGATCGATGGTGACACAGACCTCCATTCTTTGTCAACGACCTATCCAATCATCATGGTAGGCTGTTGAAATCATTATTATTTCTTTTCCCCTTCTTTTAATCGAATAAAAAAAGAGGACCAACCCACGAATAGGTTGATCTGAAGTTCATTCATTCTTGTGGGGTGGATAATTAATATAGGATTAAAGGGAATAGATCTTGGTGATTATAATGATGTTTGTTTCTTTGTTATCATACTAATAAGAATGGATAAAGGCCAAACAAACAAGTAAAAGATCCATTCTTTGGGTGTTAATGTGCTTAATACCCCCCCCCCCCCCACAAATCTATTGTGTTCTTCATGATTTCTTATTCCTTTTGAAACCCAACACGAATGATCGATCATTGCACCCAAGATCCGTGGCGCAAAAATTTGAGACAAAAGGTCGTGATATGTGAGGGCATTGCAGAGGTAATATGGGAGAGAAACAAGTAGGTGGCGGCTCACGATAGAGGGTGAAACGAACGAAGGGCCGCCTGTAGGGTGTCTGGTTGTGAGGGCAGCGTACGGCCCGGTGGGTGGCCATGTTCTGGTGGGGCACATTATCGCAGTCCATTGGGACCATGCTAGAGGGGAATCTCGTGGCGGTGGATATAGAGGGGCATGGATTGGAGGCCGCATTGGAGGATGACTCCGTGGTAGCAGGGCCATAGGACTAGGGATAGGGAAGTGGTGTCGTCTGCATTGAACGAGGTGGCCGCATTGACCAGGAGTGCACAACCGATCCATGTGCTAAAGGATTTGGCCCAGATATAGTGGGATAAGCTAGATGAAACTGGCCACGGTCTATCAGCCCTTCAAGATTGGCCTGTTTGGACAGGCCCATATGGGGTTGGGTCAGGTCTGGAAAACTGAACCGGGTTGGTTCTGACCCGGACCAAACCCTTTTAACTAAATTGGCCATTCTTTCAAACCATGTGTCTGTTTGAAAAGACATTTACAGTGATGGGAACCTAGAGAAAGTATTATTTTTTGAGATACTCTAAGTGAGTTGTTTTTTTAGTTGGAATACAGATTAATGGAACAAGGTGTATGTCATCCTGCAATTAGTGTACTACGAGCATAATTCTATAGTTGTCTATGACTATGTGACTTGGGGGACTAATTGAACCATCTACGCTCTGTGTTCCAATAAAGAACCATGCATGGTCAATGATCTATGAACCATAGACTCCCTAGATTCTATCATTGCTCCAGGTTCCATTGATTCTCTATGTTCCATCCATGTACCGTGCACTACCGACGCTCCGTACGCCATCAACAATCAGTGTGCCATCAATGAACCATGTGACATAGATGTTATGTGCACTACCAACACTTCTAGTTTCATAGAGACTGATTGATGTATTTACTATAATTGGAAATACTTCTCTTTGTGCTTTAGACTTATACCTATGTGAGCTGACCATATTGAATGCACTTTGTGTGTTTCCTTTTTGGTGTAATTCATATATTTCCTTTGTGGTTTACTTTGTGTTTTTTCTTTGTGGTGTACTTCATATAATTCATAGTGGTGTACCTTTTTGGTATCAAGGTCCCCACTGAGTATTGTTAAACTCACCCCTGCACGGTCTACACCCACACATGTCATGTCTTTTTTAGATGATTGGCGCTTTGATAGAGTCCTTGGTAGTCCAAGACCTGGTGGTTCTTAGATAGAGGGCTAATTGAAAATCTGTGCTTCAGGTACTTCAGAAAGCGGTTTCTATACATACCATTGATGTAGGGTTTTATGAGGATGAAATTTAGGATCTTTTAATTTCTCTTTTTGGTTGTCCTTGTATTCTAGCCCCGTTTACATTTCAATTTTTATATTTTCTTACTCTGTTGTTGGTCTCTTATTGGTATGAATGCTTGTCAAATTAGTATTATCAATTCAAAACTTTTGGGATTGGATATGGGTGTGTGTGTATAGATACTTAATAAAATAACTCTCATTTGTGGGATATGCCTACTCGGTGCTAGTCGCCAGCCCCTAGCCTAATGGAGGAGGGTATAGGGTAGTCATGGCATGGGCCCCAAGGGATGGGTCGTGACAAAGTGGTATCAGAGGAGGTCGGTTATACCTAACGAACCAAGAGTCTATGAGGTTTGTTTGGGGAAATAGTTTTGAGTGTTTCGAGTTAATAATTTAGTCCAGGGAATCTAGTGTTGGTGTGGCATCCGATGTATCTACACACCAGGACTATAAATTCTTCTTTCTGACTTAGTGCATGAAAACACTAGTTGTGGGGAAAATAACGGTACACGTATCATATAGTATTGTGTGTGTTCTCATGTCATTCTTGATTCAGTGTCAAATCACTAGATATACTCTATTGATTCTGTTACATCTTGATCTACATTATGATTCTTCCACGGTGATAGCCAGCCAAGATTATGATGTGTGATCACAAGGATGATCCACCTTGTGATGAGGCATTATTACTGGGACCAATACCAATGATAACACCCATGGGTGGTGTATCAGAGATACCACCACCCAGAGAGAAGTTTTTACTACCAACGTTATGGGTAGAGGATGCACACATGATGAGTGTGTTTCATGAGTTAAAAAGGAAACTACCTATCAGGTTCAGGGGTGAGGTATACCCCCAGGCAGCTTAGGATTTCCTGGAGGTGGTTACATGTGTCTTCTTCCTAGTGAGGGCACCTATCGACCAGATGAAAGTCCTAGCCCTGAGTCTTCTACTGGTTTCAATAGGTTCATGGTGGAACTTAGTGATCCTAACGCATTAGGAGATGACCCTAACTTGGAAATACATATAAAGTCTCTTCAAGGATGAGTTCTTACCTGAAATGTTATGCTTCGTGCTTATATAGGAGATACTTCATCTGCATTTGGGAAGACAGATAGTAGCGGATTACTCGAGAAGATTTATGGATATTTATCTCTACTCCACCGATATGGTGCGAGACTTGTTATTCAGGGCCCGAACCTTCAACCATGGGCAATTCTAGGAGATTAGGGCATCTATGATATCCATTATCATTACTACATATGATGGGATTCTGGAGCGAGCCCCGATAGTAGAGATCTTTTTGGTGGACTAAACTCCAGTAGTGGGAGCTACCACCTTGTTTCAAGTAGATGAGTCTTCGATAGTAGGTAGCCAAAAGCTAACAAATGGATCCAAGAGGATCAAATAGTTTAGAGTATAACCCCAGGACATGGGGTCAGTAGTGAAAGACTTATAGTGTAGAGAGAATCAGCCTAAGGATTGGTTGTTATACTCATGCTATGGTTGGGTACACTTGGATTGATATTGCATAAATCATAGTACGAATGATCATTAAATGGTCAAGGAACCGTCGAGGCCATGCCGAAGGAAGGAACAGGGCATTCCGTGAGGAGGAAGACGTCGTAGAGGAGATAGACGAGCACTAGAATGTATTTAGAGGTTTGAGGTATGATGCACCAAAATTGTCTATACATTTCCAAATATATAATTGAAGATAAAAGCATCTTTTCAGCATATATATGTGGTTTCATGAACATATTCTTTGATTTTGGTGAATCTGTTTACTTGCAGGAGCTTTCTGGCTTAATACACGGATCAAGGGAAGTTTGTGACATTTTTGAAACTACACGGCGTGTACTTTCTATACACGCCGTGTACATCCTGACAAGGACACAGACCAAAGCAGGGAGTACACGCCCATGTCTACCAGGCAGAGATGCATGTCGTGTGGGTCGGTGCTACACCCCGTGTACCACCTTCTAGAAGTGGTGGTTGCAAAGAAAAGTCCACACGCCCATGTGGCCGTTGATGAATACACGGCGTTTCTGAACTTTTACACGCCATGTCTGCTATTCTAGAAGGGGATGGCAGTGCTACATGACGTGTATGGTGGTGCTACATGCCGTGTTCACTCAACTTGCAGGTGGCTCCATGTGAAAAAGTCAAGAACGATGTTCTCAGCCACCTGCCAGCGGAGAAAATGGCGCCAAAACGTGTTGACGAAAAGTACACGCCGTGTACTTTCTATACACACCGTGTACTTTAGTTTTCTATAAAATGAGGCCTTGGCCTACAAATTTGGGGAGTTCAGAACCATTGGAGGAGGGAAAAGCTCTGCTACCACCATTCCCGAAGCCACCGAGGTGCCGTCATTCCGCTATTCAACCATTCCACCCTCCGATACTCTACCTCAACGCCTATACGATGAATCCGTCAGGTATCATGTGTGTCGTTTCTCTCCTAAATTCTATGTGTAAGTAAACCCCTCGTGTTGGGGCTTTGTATGATGGGATTATAATTTTTATATTGTTTTATATATTTTTGTTTGAATCTTTGTAATTCATATTACTTTTCTTAAGCCACTGTCTAATATAACTAAGAATTCTTAGCCGGACCAAGGGAAGGATTCTTAGCGATACAAAAGAAAAGTAATGGTGCAAACATCCATGACCATTGGAAGGTTTTCACCGATTCAAGTAATGAACTGGACGTAATAAAGAATTAAGGACATTGACTACTGGACCAAGGAGTCAACTGCTCTAATTCCAAAAAAGAGGAACCGGACCAAGGAAATCTTGTAACAAAATGAAATCCTGAATGATTGAATTATTATGAATAGAACAACCATTTAAACAATCTGCATAATAACTCCTTATTCACCACAACCCCGACACGTCTTTTCTTTCCATTTCTAAGAACATTTTAAATTTACCTGTTGTTTTCCTTCAAACTGTATCCATTCTTCAAAGTAAATCAGTTTAGTTTAAATCAAAACCCAAAAATCAACCCAATTGTTTCTAAACTTTGCATACTTCACCTAATTAAGTATTAACTCAATTAAATTCATGCACGCCATGGTTCCCTGTGGATCTACCCTGAACTTATGCTATACTAAAGTTCTAAGAATGGGTAATTAATTTGGGACGCATAAAACTTCAACCAACGACAAGCGTAGACCAAATTTTGGCGCCGTTGCTGGGGAACTACAGTTTGGTTTTAGTGCAAAGATTTAAATTGTGTTAATAATTGGTTTAAGTGAAAATAAAAATAAAAAATTATCAAAAATATCTTCTCTAATCCAATTTCAAATTTTATTTCTTTTTATTTTTCTCTTTTACGCCTGGTTTTCATTTTTTGTGTTGTGCAGTGATTCAAGTGTATATTTCGATGCTTTACACGATCCAGAAGTGCCGAGTCTTTGGAATTAGTTCCGCTTGACCCGGAAATCGAACGGACCTTCCTTCATCGTCGGTGTACACAGATAGAAACTCACAACCATCAACCACAACCCATGGCGAACAAGGAAGAGGGAGCACCAGCCGTAGATACTGCGACTGAGCATCAGTACCAAGATCATCAGCCTCTCGCTGCTGGTCTACTAGAGAAACCTCCTGGAGTCTTCATGGAATTCCTCCCAAGGGATTACCAACGGCCACCGTAGCAACTCTTTCCACGACCATACTTTGCCCCTCAGGAGCAGTTTATGCAAGCTCCACCCCATCAACAACAACCTCCAAGACATACCCTTATGAAGTACAGAATTCCTTTGATTCATGGAGCTGATATGGGCATCGTTCGTCCTCCGGTCCAGGACCAGCACTTTGAGATCAAGCCTGCTATTATGCAGCTGATCCAGAACATAGTCCAATTTGGAGGCCTGGCCAGCGAGGATCCAAACGCCCATCTCTCCAACTTTCTGGAGATCTGCGACTCCTTTCGGTACCATGGAGTGTCCGAGGACGCCATCCGTCTTTACCTATTCCCCTTTTCTCTACGAGATAAGGCAAAAGACTGGATCAAGGGGTTGCCACAACACTCTATCCTCACCTGGGAAGAGCTAGCCCAGGCGTTCCTTTCCATGTACTTCCCGCCATCCAAGATGGTGACACTCCGGAATGAGATTCAGAACTTCCAACAACCCGACTCCGAGTCGTTGTACGTGTCCTAGGAACGCTTTAAGGAGATGTTATGAAAATGCCCCCATCACGGACTTCCACTCTGGATGCAAGTCCAGACTTTCTATGGAGGACTTACCATGAATACCAAGTCCGTGGTGGACGCTGCTGCTGGAGTTATGGTGATGCGTAAGTCCCCCGAAGAACTATTCGAACTACTGGAAGACATGTCAGCCAATAGCTTCCAATGGCACTCCGATCGGGGGACTCAAAAGTGAAGTATGCTCAAAATTGATGCTACCACTATGTTAGCTGCTCAGTTGGACGCTGTGTCCAAGAAAATAGATGCATTGAACCTCAAAGGAACATCTTAAGTTCATGCGGCGCACCACCCAGCATGCGGCGATTGTGGTGATAACCACATCATGGGAGAATGCCCGAGTTAAACTGGAGGCACCTCGATGAGAGAGATGAGTTATGTTGCCCAAAATCGAGGGCCCAACCAGTACCAACAGTACCAGAACTCGGCATGGCGAGATCAACAGAACACATGCTGGGGCTAACAACAGCAGAATCCTCCGCCCCAACGACCACCCAACTACAACCAACCTCCATACTAGAACCAACTCTAAAGGCCGCAACAACCCCAACAGGGTCCTTATCAACAACAAGGGTATCAAAACCCTCGTCCACAGTATCCACGACAGTCACCTACTCCACCGGCTCGACAACCACCTCAGCAGGAGAACACCTCAAGGTTAGAGGATTTGATGACTAAATTCATATCTACTACTGAGACTCAGTTCCAGAATCAGGAAGCTTAGATTCGAGGCTTTGAGAATCAGATTGGCCAGCTAGCAAATCAACTCTGAAGGAGGCAGCCCAGTACACTACCAGGGAACACCGAAAATAACCCAAGGGAGGAGGCCAATGCTATTATGCTCTGGAGTGGAAAAGAGCTCCACCAGAACCAATCAGCACAGCAAGGTGCATCCACACCCACTATTGAAGAAAAAGGTACCAATACCGACCCCTCCTCATCTAATAGCCCACAGAAGGAGGCTTTACAAAATAAAGAAAAGGAAGTAATCCAACCATTCATGCCTACCTTACCCTTTCCGGAAATATTGAAGCAGAGGAAGCTGGACCATCAATTCAGCAAATTTATGGATGTTTTCAAGAAGCTACATATCAACATACCATTTGTGGAAGCCCTGACACAAATGCCAATATACACCAAATTCATGAAGTAAATCCTCTCGAATAAGAGGAAGATGGAGGATTTGGGCGTTATTGCACTAACGAAGGAGTGCTCCACGGTGGTTCAACATTCCATTCCTCCCAAACTCCAAGATCCAATTTGTTTAACCATTCCTTGTACTATTGGATCCTGTGAATTTGGGAAGGACCTCTGCGACTTAGGGGCCAGCATGAACCTTATGCCCCTCAGATTTTTCAAGAAGCTGGGACTCCACGAGCTCAAGCCTACCCGCGTCGCCCTTCAACTTGCTGATCGATCCATCAAACACCCGAAGGGACTACTCGAGGACGTACTGGTCAAGGTGGGTAGGCTGATTCTCCCTACTGATTTCATCATCCTTGACATGGGAGATGACCAGGAAGCACCTCTTATACTTGGAAGTACTTTCTTGGAAATTGGGAAGGTCCTGATCGATGTGCACCAAGGGGAGCTTATTTTTCGGGTAGGTGATGAAAGAGTTTCCTATAACGTCCTCAAAGCCGTCAAACATGCTTCCTTATCAGAGCATGAGGACTGTTATGCAGTGTACACCATGGATAATCATTTTAGCGGCAAAGGGGATGAACTGGCATGTTCTTTTATTTCGAATAATTTAACTGATCCAGATATTCTATTAGAGGAAGTTCCAGAAGACTTGAAATTCATAGAAGGCCAGGGCGGCCACTATATGCAGCGTGCAATTATTCCTGATAGTTTGGAACGGGACGAGGTGCAGCCACTTGTGCCTTTGATTTTAAAGGCGCTGGAACTCGAACTGAATCATCTTCCATCTTCTCTCAAATATGGGTATCTAGGACCCAATCAGACTTTGCCTGTTATACTTAATACAGAACTATCACAGGAGCTGGAAAATTCACTTTTACAGGTTCTCAAACAGCGGAAGCATGCTATTGGGTGGGCAGTCGCTAATCTGAAGGGCATCAGCCCTACCATTTGCACTCACAAGGTGCTTCTTGAAGAGGGTGCCAATAAATCTTGGCAACCACAACGGCGCTTGAATCCTACCATGAAGGAAGATGTAAAGAAGGAGGTGATAAAGTTATTAAATGCAGGCATCATCTATCCCATCTCGGATAGTCCATGGGTGAGTCCTCTCCAAGTGGTACCCAAAAAGGGGGGTATCACTGTGATTTCAAATGACAAGAACGAACTCATCCCTACACGCACTATCACGGGCTGGAGAGTCTGTGTGGATTACTGGAAGTTGAATGATGAAACATGAAAAGATCACTTCCCCTTGACATTCATGGATCAAATGCTAGAGAGGCTAGCAGGGGACAACTTCTATTGCTTCCTCGATGGTTTTTCCGGTTACAACCAAATCTCCATTGCTCTGGAGGATCAGGAAAAGAGCACTTTCACTTGCCCCTATGACACATTTGCTTATCGAAGGATGTCTTTCGGCATGTGAAATGCCCCCGCCACCTTCCAGCGTTGTATGCTGGCCATCTTCCACGACATGGCGGAAAGAATCCTGGAGGTATTCATGGATGATTTTTCCATTTATGGAAAATCATTTACCATTTGTTTACGACACCTAGAGCTTGTTTTGGAAAGATGTGAGCACACTAACCTAGTTTTGAACTGGGAAAAGTGTCATTTTATGGTGCAAAGTGGCATAGTCGTTGGCCACAGAATTTCAAAAAAGGGGATAGAGGTTGACCCGACGAAGATTGAAGTCATTTCACGATTACCAATACCGACTTCTGTCCGCGCCATCCGCAGCTTCCTCGGGCATGCCAGTTTTTATCGGCAGTTTGTCCGTGACTTTTCCAAAATAGCCCAGCCCCTCACTACTCTTCTAACAAATGATGCCATTTTTGAGATCGATGAGACTTGTATCAGATCTTTTGAGCATCTAAAGCAGCGCATGGTGGAAGCTCCAGTTATGATTTCTCCCAACTGGGAGGAACAATTTGAGGTGATGTGCGATGCGAGCGACTACGCCGTGGGAGCAGTCCTGGGACAGCGACTTGACCAGATTTTTAGACCTATCTATTATGCCAGCAAGACGCTCAATGAGGCACATATCAACTACTCTACCACAGAAAAGGAGATTCTTGCAGTGGTTTTCGCATTTGACAGGTTCCGTTCTTACTTAGTGTTGTCTAAAGTTGTTGTTTATACTTACCATGCAGCACTAAAGTACCTCCTCAACAAAAAAGACGTGAAGCCCCGATTAATCCGCTGGGTACTCCTTCTACAAGAATTTGATCTTGATATCCGGGACAAGAAATGGAGTGAGAAATTCATTGAAGACCATCTCTCCCGCCTCGAGCTGCCTCACTTGGAGACGGAAGAAGATCGGGAGATCAGGGAGGATTTTCCTGATTACCACCTCTTTTCAATCAGTGCAACACCTCGACCATGGTATGCTGATATCACTAATTTTCGGGTTACAGGTGTCATTCATCCCGGCCTCTCCTTCTAGAAAAAGAAAATATTTTTCTCTGATGTGAAAAGGTACTTCTGGGAGGATCCTCTGCTATTCTAATCATGTGCAGATGGAGTGATCCGTCGTTTCATCCCGGAGAATGAAGTTCACGGTGTCCTGGAGTTCTGTCACGCCTCACCAGTAGGAGGACATCATGGCCTGGACCGTACCATAGCTAAGATCCTGCAGTCTGGATTTTTCTGGCCCACCATGCATAGAGATGCCCAAGCCTTTGTTTCCTATTGCGATCGGTGCTAGAGGATGGGTAATGTGGGACGTAGAGCCGAAATGCCTCAGCACCCCATCCTGGAGGTCGAGATTTTCGACGTCTGGGGCATAGACTTCATGGGTCCTTTTCCCCCATATTTTGGGAACACTTACATCCTGGTCTGCGTCGACTACGTTTCCAAATGGGTGGAAGCTATTGCTACAGCTCACGACACAGCCAAGGTATTCATAAATTTCTTAAAGAAAAATATTTTTAGCAGGTTTAGAGTTCCTCGAGTACTGATCAGCGATAGAGGGACCCACTTCGACAACACACTGATGAGAGGAATACTATCAATGTATGGAGTAAAGCAAAAGATGGGGACACCATATCATCCCCATTCCAGTGGATAGGTAGAGCTCTCCAATCGAGAGGTCAAGCAGATCCTGGAAAAAATAGTGAACACTTCACGAAAGGACTGGTCCATGAAGTTAGATGATGCCTTATGGCATATCAGACTGCTTTCAAAACACCACTGGGAATGTCCCCGTTCCGCCTCGTCTATGGAAAGCCCTGCCATTTGCAAGTAGAATTGGAACACAAAGCCTACTAGGCCGTCAAAGCCCTAAATTTTGATCTGAAGGCAGCTGAAGAGAAACAGAAGTTCCAACTGTCGGAACTAGATGAGATCCGATTAGAGGCATATGAGAATGCCAAGTTGTACAAAGAGAAGACAATATCCATTCACGACCAGATGATATCACGAAAATCTTTGCAACCCGGTGATCATGTACTTCTCTTTAATTCTCGTCTTCGCTTATTTCCAGGGAAGTTAAAGTCACGCTGGTCGGGACCATTCCATGTTATCCGTGTATTCCATCACAGAGCGGTAGAAATTTCTGGAGAAGATGGTCAACCATTCAAGTTAAATGGGTAGCGGTTGAAATATTACCATCCTACAGACAATATGGTGGGAACGTTGTCCACCATACTCCTCTGGTAAGTAAGGTAAGTAGGTCGAGCCAACGACCTAAAACAAAGGCGCTTCCTGGGAGGCAACCTAGAGGTTACACACCATGTCCCACTTAACTACACAGTGTGTACTAAGTATTTTTCATTTATAAACATAATAGTATAATTCTATAGAATAACAAATAACTAACCAGGGATGATGTCGGTGCTGATGGCAAAGTCACTGGAGTTTATTCGAGCTGTCCTCGGTTCGAATCCTCCTGACCTACCATCGGCACGGGGTTCCTCCTTTTTAATTACACGACGTGTGTGGTATTGTCAATCTATATATATATATATATACATGTGTATAATAAAACCCATGATGGGGATGGGCTGGTTGGATAAAATTGTAACCTAGTTTCAAAAGACTCGGGGTTCAAATCCAGACAACCGTCCCATTTCCATCATTTGTTCTTTTAATTAAACCACACGACGTGTACTCCGATATATGCCGTGTGCGCCATGAGTTTTAGAATATAAATAAAAACATTTTAAAAATAAGAACTTACATGCGGGTGAAGTTGGCGGATTGGCAATGTCTCGACACCAGGTTTACAAGACCTGGTTTCGAATCGCGCTAATCTCCCCGCTTGACCCCCATCCTTTCTTAAATAAAAACCACACGCCGTGTTTTTCTTTATTTCCGTGTGTATAAGCCGTATAGAATAAATATATATATAAAATAAATATGAACAGCAGAACAACCTTTGCTCCAGTGGGTGAGGGCGTCCATTCGAATCGGCCGATCGCCGGTTCGAATCCTGCCCCATGCACCGGACCAAAGGTTGTACTACTCTTTTTCTTATTTTAAAATACACGGCATGTATTTCCCGATATATGTCGTTTATAGGCTTATTTATAATAGAATTTGTCAATATTTCTATTTTTAATAATTATTATATAGTTTACTATAATAATTAAATTGTGTACTTTTCTTAAAAAAAATAATAAATAAAATAAAAAATAATATACACAGCGTTTACTTTCTATACACGCTATGTACCTCGGCTATAAAAGCCGCGGGCCACCCGGCTTGAGGCCATGTTGCACGGCCACCTGATTCTTCCCCTTCTTCTCGTTTCTTCTCCCAAACTCCGTTCGAACCCCCTTTTGCCAAATCTGTCGATTTGGGGCGTTTCAAGTTCTGATTCCTCTCACATTGTGATCCTCGATCCAGGTACACCATTCTACACCCTCTGTTTCAAAATTTTAGACTCGTTTTGGGTGTTTTTCGGTTCGGCCGACCGTTCGGCTTCCGGCAGTACACGGCCACGAAATGAAGAACACACACCGTGTACGTCTGAACACGGCCTCAGAATGAATTTTCAGAAATTTGAATTTACACGGTGTGTATGTTCGGTACACACCATGTACGTTTCCCCGTGCCTGAATACACCTTTTCACACGGTCTCACACACCATTTTCATTTACACGGTGTGTGTGTTTGGTACACGCCGTGTCCGTTGTGTGTGTTGGCCCCTCCGTGTGTGGCACATAACATGGCCTGTAACCCCATGTTCCAGAACATGACATGTATGTCCGGTACACGCTATGTCCTCTATATCTGTGGCCGGCCCGTGTGTCCCCCTCTGGACGTCCATGTTCTTCGTGTGCAGTACACATCGTGTCCATAACATACACGGTGTGTATTGTGTTATCTGAACTATTAAAAACATGGTTGTGTCATTTGTTACACGACCACCTGTGCTTTGATGTGAACACGGCGTGTATGTTCGGTACATGTCGTGTCCTATTACATGGTCTCTTTCCACCCTCGGCATGTCTTTACAGAGAACACGAGATACCTTCCAGCTCTGAGTACACGCCATGTACTCTGAGTACACGCCGTGTACTTTAATTTTCCAGTTTTCTCACATTTGCTTTGTTTTATTTTCTTCTTTTGTTTTGTTTTCTTTTTCTTTTTATTTCTATTTCAGGATATGGCAGATCATGATCATTCACGCGGGAAGCGGCCAGCCTCCGCCACTGAGGGCGAGGAGTCATGTTATCATCATATCCGACTCCGACCACCTACTCAGCTGGACCCCGACGCTCCGGTCATTGAGCTCCCTCCGTTGGCCATTCTACCGCCACTCACTCCCTCAGATGAGGCAGGGAGTCCTTCTACTGCACCAGCTTCCACTTATGTTGTAACACCATCCTTAGCAGCTGGTCCATCTTCCAGCACCCCTTCCACCGAGCCACCTTCTTCTTCAGCAGATCCACCTTTAGAGCCAGATGCTGCTGCTACACCGGAACCTGGGCCGGGACCTACAGGTGCTCCCTATCCCTGCACGGTATTCCCGGTTACCGACCTCGCATACGACAGGCTCCGATGCTTTTCTCATCATCTGATACCATTGAGAGGCCGGTACCTTGACAGCAGCATTCCACAGCGGCTCGGTATTTGAGAGGAGAGGTACTTCTCGGGTACACCGCACTCCTCGAGATTTTCCAGGTCAGCACTCCTGTGTTCCGAGATTTTTTTTGGGAGTTTGCGGCCTCCTTTGAGTTCGATGGAGTGGAGTACCGAGATACACCTGGCGATGCGGTGCCAGAAGTTTGATTCCGGCTAGGTGACCGATGTTTTTCTCTGAAGATGATAGAGTTCGGCCGAGGTTACGGCTTCTACCCCCATCCTTTCGCCCCACCCCCCGTTTCTGGCTTGACCCGGCCCGAGCGCTTTGACCTCATTACCATGTGGCGGGAGATCATTGGGCCTAACCACCGGTACTCCCCCACTTCTCAGAAGAGAAATCTTATAGCCGATCCCTTCCTTCGCTTCACCCACCAGTGCTTCAGCGCCATACTCTTCACCCGCCATGAGGATATGGGGGTCGTGACCGGCTGTGACATGGAGCTTCTTACCTGTGTCATATGGCACGCCTACCCGGACCTCCCCTTTCTTTCTGCCTCCTATTTTCACTCCATGTTTACCGGCCGTCAGGGCAACCTGAACGGTGGGTTTTACACCACCCGTCTTTCCCAACACTTGGGGGTATTTGAGCCCTCATTACCTCATGACTTGTTAGGTTCACCCCAGCAGATGGAATTCCTCATGCTCATTTGCATGGGATTGGTCCGAAAGCAGGGGGTGCCTACGCCTTTTCTCAGGCTCGAGCCCCACCACCTGCTGACCCTGCCCCACCTGCTGACCCTGCCCCTCATTCCCCACCTCCTCCAGCTTATCCCCCTCACCCACCTCCTACTGACCCCACTTCTTCTGACATTCCTTCTTTTGTCCCATCTCCCATCCCACCTACCCCCGCACCCTCGTTCGATCCGGCCATTTCCCTCCACCTATCCATGATGGAGCAGTAGTTGGCCCATATCATCGGCCGCCAGGACACCATTGCATGCCATTTGATTCGTCTGGACGGTCGACAGGACCAGATGGATCATCTGTTGTTACATATTGCTCAGCATCTTGGTGTTCCATTGCCTCAGTCACCAGCCCCTGCCTCCATTCCTAGCCCTTCTACTGCTGCTCCACCGCCGTCTCCTGCGTCGACCATAGCTTCTGTTCTGATGACTACAGTGAGCTCTGTTGCTGCCACTTCTGTCGGGCCAGGGCCTGCTGCTGAGCTTCTGATCCCGAGTCTAGCACCTACGGCTCCTAATTCTTCAGCTACCCTTCTCGATGCTAAGTCAGAGCCTCACCCTTCCACGGCTCATGCGCCATCTCTCCCGGCCGATTCTGTACTGGATGATGCCTCCCCTAAGGCGACCCCATGATAGTGACATTTTCCTTTCTCTTATATATCTCTTCTGTCATTTTCTATGCTGTGATGTTATTTATGTTTGTATTCTTCATTCTTTTTCTCTAAAGTCTTAGGTACATGCATGGCACGCTTTGGGCATCACTTTTCACAAGGGGAGTATTTTTCCATTTCTATTTTCTTTCTTTTTGGATTTACTTCTTCTACTACTTTACCTCATTTTTCCCCCATTTCTCCCCGCTTCCAACCCTTTACCTTGGTGTTGCACTTGGTGTACCATGTGCAGTGTTACGTGTGGTGGAGCATCTATATCTTTCACCTTAGTCTTTTCCCTTAAACTAACCTAGGAGACATCATTATTAGACTCTATATTTGTAAATGTAAAGCAATTTTTGTTAATCAGTCTTATAAATTATAGAGTTATCAGTAATAACTTTTGGAAAGGTTACATGCTTTTTAGTTTTTAAGTATTTAAAAATGATTTCTGATATAGTTTCAATTACAACCTTTCATCCTTGATTAAATTACATTAATTAGGCTAATCACTTATATGCATGTCATGACCTGATTGTCCCTTTATTATATTTTTCCACTCCCGAGAGGTATTATAAACCCTTTTTCGTATTTCTTTTCTAATACCCTCTTTCTTGAGAGATTCTTAGGATATGCATAACTACCAGAATTTGGAAGTTTTTCTTTTCTAAATATGAAGAAATTTTTGTATTACTTTAACATGATTGAGGCATTATATTGTTTCAACCCCTTTATCTTGAGACCTACCCTACATTTAATCTTCATTAAGACCATTGAAGCCATGAACAACCTTTATAGGAAGCCACATTACAAGCCTATTTTCTTTCCTACCCTATTTCTTTTTAAACTTTGCATGCTTATTCATTTAAGCTTTAAAGAGGGAGTTGGAAATACATGACATATTTTTGTACAGCCATGAAATAAAGTGTGGGGGAGTGCCTCTTGATTATTTGGGGTAGAATGGGTTCTAAAAATGTACTCATTGTATTCATAAGGGATGCCCATGAGTTTTTTTGTAAAAAAACAAAAAACAAAAACAAACAAACAAACAACGAGGTGACCTTATACTTATTTGCTAGTTATTTTCCCATAAACCCTACTTACCTAAGGGAGTTGGTAACGAATACAAAAGAATTTTACTGGTCTTTTGAAGGATGTATTTTCAATGAGATTTAATTTGAATATCATACAATGTTGTTTAAAGGAATTAGACATCCTTTTTCAAGCCTCAGAATTTATTTTCACATCTGAACCTACCAACCCTTAGCCACAGAAACATCTAAACATTATTGACAAAGCCCTCATGATTTTTGTAATTCATTTTTTCTGAAATAGAGAACAAGATATCTTTAAAACCTATGGATAGAATGTATATGCATTGGATTGATCATAACTTCGATTAAAAACATCTTGAGTGTGGAGTGTGATTTTAACTGGTAAGGTAAATCATCAAGTGGAATGCATTTTTTTGAAAGGTTGAACAATATGTTGAAAGAGGATGAGAGTAGTTAATTACATTATATATGAGGCATGATTTTAATATCTTATGAATTGAATTTGTTTGTGCCTTTTAGAATTTTTCCTCAGTAACTTTATTAGTTATACGTTTGATTAACTAAAGACCTTAATTTTCAAAGTATAGGCTCTCTTAATTAGATGTTGAGATTTTGCTTGAGGGCAAGAAAATGACTAAGTGTGGGGGAATTTGATGCACCCAATTTTTGTATACATTTAAAAATATATAATTGAAGATAAAATCATGTTTTCAACATATATCTGTGGATTCATGAACATATTCTTTGATTTTGGTGAATCTGTTTACTTGTAGGAGCTTTCTGGCTTAATACACGGATCAAGCGAAGTTTGTGACATTTTTGAAACTACACGGCGTGTAATTTTTATTCACGCCATGTACATCCAGACAAGGACACGGACCAAATCAGGGAGTACATGCCCATGTCTACCAGGCAGAGATGCACGCCGTGTGGGTCGGTGCTATATGCCGTGTACCACCTTCTTGAAGCGGTGGTTGCAGAGAAAAGTCCACACGCCCATGTGGTCGTTGATGAAGACACGGCATGTCTGAACTTTTACACGTCGTGTCTGCTATTCTAGAAAGGGATGGCGGAGCTAAATGTCGTGTATAGTGGTGCTACATGCCGTGTTCACTCAACTTGTAGGCGGCACCGTGTGCAAAAGTCAAGAACGGCGTGCTCGGCCACCTTCCAGCGGAGAAAATGGCACCAAAACACGTTGACGAAAAGTACACGCCGTGTACTTTATGTTTATATAAAATGAGGCCTTGGCCTACGAATTTGGGGAGTTCAGAACCATTGGAGGAGGGATAATCTCTACTACCACCATTCCCGAAGCCACCGAGGTGCCGTCATTCCGCTATTCCACCATTCCACCCTCCGATACTCTACCTCAACGCATACACGATGAATCTGTCAGGTATCACGTGTGTCGTTTCTCTCCTAAATTCTATGTGTAACTAAACCCCTCGTGTTGGGGCTGTGGATGATGGGATTATAATTTTTATATCATTTTATATAGTTGTGTTTGAATCATTTTAATTCATCTTAATTTTCTTAAGCCACTGTCTAATGTAACTGAGAATTCTTAGCGGGACCAAGGGAAGGATTCTCAACGATACAAAAGAAAAGTAACGGTGCAAACATCCATGACCATTGGAAGGTTTTCACCGATTAAAGTAATGGACTGGACGTAATAAAGAATTAAGGACATTGACTATCAGACCAAGGAGTCAACTTCTCTAATTCCAAACAAGAGAAACCGGACCAAGGAAATCCTGTAACAAAATGAAATCCTGAATGATTGAATTATTATGAACAACACAACCATTTAAGCAATATGCATAATAAATCCTTATTCACCACATCCCCGAAACGTATTTTCTTTCCATTTCTAAGAACTTTTTAAATTTACCCGTTGTTTTCCTTCAAACTGTATCCATTCTTCAAAGTAAATCAGTTTAGTTTAAATCAAAACCCAAAAATCAACCCAATCGTTTCTAAACTTTGCATACTTCACCTAATTTAGTATTAACTCAATTAAATTCATGCACACCATGGTTCCCTGTGGATCGACCCTGAACTTATGCTATACTAAAGTTCTAAGAACGAGTAATTAATTTGGGACGCATAAAACTTGAACCAACGACAATCGTAGACCAAATTATAAAACTTCAACCAACCAACGCCAAGGAACTGTCGAGGCCATGGAGAAGGAAGGAACAGAGCATTCCATGAGGAGGAAGACGTGGTAGAGGAGATAGATGAGCACTAGAATGTAGTTGGAAGTTTGAGGTACTACAACCTCCACCCCCAGGTGGTCCACCATGGGCTCAGGGAGCTAGTGGACATGGATGAGGTCTGCTTTAGGTGATTGAGGATTATGAGCCCGGTTCTATAGATATGATTAAAGGATCGATCTAGGTCTTTTCCACCATAGCTGTAGTTTTGATATGCATATGTTCTGGTCACTCTTTTCTCACTATAACCCTTGTTCAAGACACAGATATTCCAGTGGAACCGTTGACTCTATCCATATGCTTAGATACTTATATGGGAGGAGATTCGATGATAACACATTGGTGATAATATTGTGACTTTACTCTTGGGGTAAATAGTTTTGGTTGGGATATATTGGTGGTAGCGTCGAGGCCTTACGATGTCATCCTTGGTATGGACGGGTTATCCACATTCCACGCCCAGATTGACTGTTTTAGGTGCATAGTGCAGTGTGTCCATGGAGATAGAACCAAGTTTTCCTTTTTCAGTAACAAGGAAACCCAAGTAGTGTAGGATAGACTCACATTTAAGAGGGTGAAACTGATCACACACCATTTGGATAGCATGACCCTCAGTGCAGTGGATGAGACAAGTACTCAATTTCTTGCAGTGTTGGACTTGTATGCGAGCATATTTAGAGAATATGTTTCACGATTTCCTCCTCGCATGGACGTGGATTTATGTATTTGTCTATACCCCAGGATAATTATGATATCTACACCTAAATATCATATGGATCCCTCTGATCTTGTTGAGTTAAGGGTACAATTGGAAGACTAGTAAAGAAAGGGCTTCTGGAGACCCAATGTTTCACCCTGAGCGGCCGCAATTTTTTATGACAAGAAGGAATACAATATTTTGAGATTATGGGTGGAATTCTGGAATCTGAACGAGGTGACCATGAAAAACAAGTATCCACTAATGAGGATCGGTGTCCTATTCGATCAGCTGAAGGGAGCTCAGTGGGTCCCGAAGATAGACTTCATTTCTGGATATCACCAGCTTCGAGTATAGGATGATGACATTCCAAAGACGACCTTCAGATGTTCATATGGACACAATGAGTAATTAGTGATGAAGTTTGGAATGGTGAACACCCTATAAGTTTTCATGGGACTCATGAATAGGATCTTTGAGCCTTAATTAGATTAGTTCATCGTGGTCTTCATTTACGACATCAGGGTGTACTCAATGTCCAAAGATGAGCATGCGATACACCTAAGGATGGTTCTAGACACACTCTGAGAGAACCAACTTTCCAGGAATCTTTCTAAGTTTCTATTCAACATACAAGTGATCCACTTTCTGGGACACATCATTTCAATGGATTAAGTTATACTAGATTTGGTGAAGATTAAAGCAGTGCTTCCCTAGGAGTCACCCAAGAGTGTTACTTAGTTGTAGAGATTCCTGGGTTTGGTTGGATACTATCGAAGCTTCTTACCTTCATTTTAAAAGGTAGCATCACCCTTTACATCCTCTATGTAGAAGGGAAACCTTTTGTGTGGACATAAAAGTTCAATAATTCTTTCTGGAGTTGAGGTAGAAGTTGACGAGCGTTCCCATCTTGAGATTGCCAAAGGAGGGTGTTGAGTGCATGGTGTTCTGTGATGAATCAGGGACCGGTCTTGGTTGTTTCTTAATATAGGGGAAATAATTGATTGCCTATGTTTCGCACTAGTTGAGGAAGCATGAGTGGAACTACGTTACCCAATATCTAGAGTTAGAAGCGGTATTCTTTGCATTGAAGATGTGGAAACACTACCTAATGGGGGAGTGGTTTACCATCTACTCTGACAACCACAGTCTCAAGTATATCTTCTCTCAATAGAATTTGAACTGGAGATAGAGGATCTATCTAGAGTTCCTCCTGGACTATGACTTTGAAATTTTATGTACTCCTAGGAAGGGGAATTTAGTGGAAGACACCCTTAGTAAGAGATCTAGTTTGCAGTTTCTGAGTGAGGTATCAGAGCAGTTGGCTGCGTTATAGATATTCATTGTGGTTTGAGATGGACCAGCTTACCTCTAATCAATTGTTTTCACCCCTCCAATATTATAATTAGTTAGGTATGCATAGCTTAGAGACACTGGCTATGATAATTTACAGGATCATATGTCCATAGGGAATCCCCTAATGGATATTCGAAAGGTGGGGAGCATGTGTTTCTCTTTAGAGGCTGTATTGTAGTACTAGTGATGTTGTAGGAGGATGTCTTAAGGGAGTTTAATAATTTACTTTTGGAGGTACACACATGAGTGTAAAATATGTATCATGACCTTCGACGCCTATTCTTATAGCCAAGGATGAAGAAGAATGTTTCGTAGTTACTTTCTTGATGCCTCACATTCGTACAAGTGAAGGCTGAGCCTAAGGTTCAAATGGGCTTGACCCAACCACTTGATGTGCCATAGTGGAAGTGGGATGGGATACTGATAGAATTCATGATAGGTTTACCACACATGTCTCAGGGAAATGATACCATCTGGGTGATTGTTGACCGACTCACCAAGTAAGCCCACTTCCTACCGATCCAAGAGCATATTTTAGAAGATATATTTAGATGACTCTATGCCCAAGAGGTACTAGGCTTCATAGAGTTCCATTAATGATTGTCTCAAATCAGGATGGCCATTTGAAATATTGGTTATAGAAGGTATTACAGGAGGTTTTTGGGACTCAGTTTCATTTGATCATAGTGTTTCATCCTAAGACGGATGGCCATATGGAGAGGACCATCCATGTTATGGAGGACATGATACAGGATTGAATCCTAGACTTTATCTTCATTTGGGAGGATCACCGACCACTGGTGGAGTTTTAATAAAAAAAGATACCACTCCACCATTGTATGGAACCATTCGAGGCCTTGTACAAGAGACTATGTAGGTCACCACTATGGTGGATAGACCAAGGAGAGTTAGCCCTCATGGGTCTAGAGTTGGTATGGGATAACACCAAGAAGGTTAATATCATCCAGGAGTAGATGAAGACTGCATAGAGATGGTATAAATCATATACTAATAGGATACAGAGGCCTTTGGAGTTCGAGTAGGGAGGAAATGTGTTCCTTCAGGTCTCACCTCTATGGGGATTGAAAAGATTTGGCTTGGGTGTCAAGTTATCTCTGATATACATCAACCCTTTTCAAATTTTCAGTAGAGTTAGTGAGGTGGTGTGGCACCTAGATCTACCCCCACAGTTTCACCTGGTGCATGATGTCTTCCACATGTCGCATCTGAAAAGGTACAGGCATGATCCATCACACATCATCAATTGGGGCAAGATGGACATTGATGATGTGGCATTTTTACAGAGTACATGTTGGAGATCGAGGATCGATAGGAGAAAATATTTCATGGGTGGTTGATTCCTATAGTGCGTGATAGGTAGATGAACAGTAATCTTTAGGAGAGAACTTGGGAGAGGGAGGCATAGATTATTTCTCTGTACACTCACCTTTTTGTTGAGTATCCATTGTTTTGGATTTCAAGGATGTAAATACCTAAGGTGGGGAGAATTTAATGAATCATATTTACCCAATTTTATTTTTAGAAATTATTTAGGAATATTACAAGACCATACGCTAAGAAGGCGTGCAATTATGAGGCCTGGGGTTCTCAGAATTATTATATGAAAAATGTTATGTTTTTAATAATATGAATTCAGAATTTTCTGAAAAAGTGAAATAACAATTAAACATGTGATTGGATGAGAAATTCGAGGGAATCATTGAGCTCAGAGTAGTGGCTTTACACCAAGAAAGACCTAACATTGGTCGGTAGGGGTAATATATAGAAATAATCACCAGGGGAATAACCATAAATAAAATAATTAAATAAAAATTATTTTATGTTGATATTCTAATAAATCATTAATGGTAACTCAGATTGGAAATCTGAGACCACTTTTTAGTATTTAAGGTTGGTTTTTCCTTAGGCGGGGCCTAAACTCGACCATCACGGGTCGAGGGTGAAAGTTAGATTTTAGACGTAGATGTATTTAAAATATAAAATAAAAATATTTTATTGAAAATTACGTGTTGATGCAGTGGATGTTTTCTTTTTTAATAATCCATGTCATAGGAATTTATGGTCAATTCCTTAACCATTGAATTACCCAGAGGCAAGGAGACAAAAGCTATCTACCGATGAAGAACGTCGGAAGATCGATGATCGATGATGAAACAGACCATTACTATTCATCAAAAAATGATCTCATCATCTAGGTTGGGTTTCAATCTCTTTTTGATTGGTTTCCCCCTTATTATAACTAGACAAACAAAGCAACCCATTAACAGGTTGATCCATGGTTTAGTCATTCTTGTAGGGTGGATAATTATTGTGGGATTAAAGGGAATAAATCTTGGTGATTATTCTACTATTGATTTCTTCATGATACCATTAACATGAATGGATCAAGGATAAAAAAGGACAAGATCCATTATTTGGGTTTTGATGTGATTAATCCCTCCCCTTAAATATATTGTGTTCTTCATGTGTTCTTATCCATTTGAAATCCAAAGATAATGATCGATCGTTCCTCCCATGATTCATGGTGCAACGATCCAAGGCTGAAGGTTGTGATCCATAGAGGCATTGTGGAGGTGCAATGGGAGCACAGTAGGCAAGAGTTAGCTCATGTAGGAGGGAATAAAAAATGGTGGGCCTCTAGTAGCGTAGCCGACAGAGAGAGAAGTGCACGATGGACAGTCGTTGCGGCTGCTACGGTGGGGAGCGGCTCAGAGGCCATGTCGGAGGAGGACCCCATGGCAGCCGGGCTGCGGTACTAGGGGGGACAGGGATGTGATGTCTTCTGTGTTAACCGGGAGTGAATGGTCGATCCGTGCACTAATGTAAATGGATTGCATGAGGCGGGCTGACCCAGAACATGTTCGATCAGACCCAGACCGGACCAAACCATTTTTATTAAATTTCCCATATCATTAAAATTGTGTATCTATTTTATGTGAATTTTTATCTTGATCACGGGTGTTTTGGATGTGTCTGGGGCTTTTTCGGAGGCCATAACCATGTTTTGATTTGGAAATGGCCTCGCGCATGGTTTGTGCATGGCCTTCACACAGTTAGACCAAACATGTGTGAGGGGTCTGAAAATAGCCGTTTTTGGACAGAGAGGTTATGCATGTTTATCACACGGTTTTCCAAATGGTGCAGACCATACGAAGAACCCCTCTTAGGCAGAGAGGTGTGCACAGTTTCCGCATGGTTTGGGAAACCTTGTACGTAAATTGTGCAGCCCTTACTGTGTGTATTTTTTAAAAATTTAAATTAAATATAACTTTCTTTTTTAAATCCAAAAGGGTTTCTCTTCTCCAATGCACATGAGGCCACCATAACTCCCCCCTTTGGTGACTAAGATAGGCTTTGAGATTGATTTTTAGTCCTACTTCTGTTTTTATTGTCGATCGTCTCTACGGATCAACAACAGTAAGTCCTAAATTCATTTTTAGTCGTTCTTTATTATTCAGAATAATGATTTTGCAATTGGGATTTAGGTTCATATGCCTCAATATTCCATTCATCATCCGTTCTTCAGATTTCTTCCAAACTGGGATGAATCAGGATATGATACTAGACGAGTTTTCTACTACCGAGGTGAGGTAGGTGGTCTATACTTTCTTTCATATTTTATTCAATAATTGCCCTATTCGGTGTAGGATAAGGAATGAAATTGAATCAATATGGCTATATCAACATGAAAACAAACTTATCAGAGCCAAATGTTATTTCCTCAACCCTAGATATTTCCAGTATCATGGAGTGAAATAAGGAACCAGGTATCCTGATAGTATTATGGTAAATATTGCAGTGAAAGTTCTCCACTATATAGACAAATAAAAACTGGAAAGGTCCATTTATTCTATAAGGTATGTTTCCCTATTTAATATGGACCATAAGATGGTAAATTAATGAAATATTCAATATAGATATATCGAGAGGCATTTCCTCTACTAACCGAGCTTCCATCACTACCGTACTAACTGAGATTCCTGGGCATGCATTCCCAGTCAAGAAATGCCACCCATTCAATAATGTAGCCTTAAAAGCTACCATCCTAAGGCTAGTGGATATCTTTATCCCCACATGGTATCCCATTGTGATCACTACTATAAAATAATCTTTTACCGATGAATACAAACTGTTGGTAAAATCGCCCAAACAGTTGGGAAATTCTATCCCAACGGTTCACTAAACCGTTGGGTTGTGAGGCATGGAGAGAGCCATATCCCAACAGTTCATCTTGAACTATTGGGATAAGTTGTCTGGATTTTCAAAATACCAACATTTTAGTGTTGACCATTGGTAAATTTCTACCCCAATGGTTAATAACTGTATGTTTATACAACTAGACCAACGGTTTTTAAATGTTGGTATACACCAACTGCAATGGATCAAAGCGAACCATTTACATAAGTCAGGTTGTATGAGTATACACCAACGGTTGTTAAACTGTTGGTATACCACCTACAGCACACCACTCCCAACTATTTCATTGAAACCGTTGGGATATAGGTATACCAACTATTTGAGAATCGTTGCCATATACTACTCAATCTGTATACCAATGTTTTATAGAACTGTTGGTATTTCATCTTCTCTGCAAAAAAATAGTACGCAACTCTTCCAGCCAAACCCTCTTCCAGCCAGAACCAGCATACAGCGGCCTCCCCTCTGCAGCAAGCATCATAAAGCAGCCTCCCCTCTCAAATTCCAGTACTGAAATTATAACAAGCAGCATGTTGCTACCTCCACTCTGGAATTATAGTACAAATCTATAGAATAATGATGAATACAAAAACAACACTCATGTAGACAATATAAAATGATGAATAAAAATAATAATAACACAGAATTCAAAAAACACTCATGAAGACAATACAATTTATTTAATTAAAAAAACTCTTGAAATGGATTTTATGGTTGTGTGGTGATTTATAGGACATCCCATTTCATAGAAAAACACCCCAATAGCCCCCCTTGAACACCCCACTACACCCCCATGACCCCTTGGAAAGCCCCCCTTGCACCCCCATGGCCCCCATGGAAAACCCCCCCTGCACCCCCTGGACAACCCCTTGTACCCCCTTGAACACCCCCTGCACCCCCAGGACCACCCCTTGCACCATGCTGAAAACCCACCCATACTAGACACCAATCCCCCTAGACACCCCCTCTGGAAACCACCCCCATGGACACCCCTCCCCCTAGACACCCTCTGGACACCACCCCCTGGACACCCCCTCCTAGACAACCCGCCTGCACCTCCCCCTGCCTTGTAGACCACCCCCCTGACAACCCTTGGACACCCCTTGGAAAGCCCCTACTACACACCTCCACCATCTCCTCCCCTGCCCTAAAAACCCCCCTACACCCCCCCTGGACAGCCCCCTTACACCCCCACTAGACACCCCCTGGACACCCCTCCTCCTGCCCTTCATACCCCCTAGACACCCCCCCCCCCCCCGTACACCCCTCCCTCGACCCTGAAGACCCCCTGGACACCCCGCTGACCCCCCCCCCATACACCCCCACGAGACACCCCCTAGAAACCCCACCTACACCTTCCCCCTGCCATGTTGACCCCCCTACACCCCCCCCCCCCCAGACAGCCATTGGACACCCCCTCTTAGACACCGCGCCTGCACCCTCCCCCTGCCCTACAGACCTCCCTACACCCCCAGGACACCCCATGGATAGCCCTAGGCTTCCATCCAGTACACAAAATCCTTCCTATTTTTCCAATATAACCAAAATTTCATTATGGATAGTAAAGATATTAACCAATATAACAAAAAAAAATCACCTCAATGGATTCAGTATCCCAAAGACTCCATCTGGTAGTCTAAATTGATTCATGTAACCCAATATATTCAAATTGTTTAGACTCCATCCTGTAGTCCAACAAAAAATACTTCTAGTGATCATATCAATAAAGTTTCTTATGTTTTACTTTTTGTCACTGATATAAAACCAAGTAGTTTATCCAAGAAGAAACCGATGAGAAAAAAATATAGTTTCGAAACCACCCACCATTTATAGGTTCGGACATAGCACATCCTTTTTCCCTTATTGGAGATTCCTCCACCACACTCAGGAATAGAAGAAACATGGAATACCTATGGTACAGTGGTCATCTCTGCTACAGTGGTAAAAGTTTCTACAATGGTCGGTTTTGGTACATCGGTCAGCTCGACCCACAAATGTTGTGGGCCACAAGCATTCAACCCAACTCAATCAAACTATAACAATCCAACAAATTCAAAAGAATCTATTTTAAAAGAACATTCACCATAAATACTTTAAAAGAATCTAATTATGATTTATTAATATGACTTTAAAACTTTGAAAATAATTAACACTATCCCTTTTCCTAAAGGAATTGACAAAATTTCCAAAAATAGGTTATCATTATTAATCCAAAAACATTTTTGACAGTTTTCCAAATACAGATATCATTATAAAAGTATTCCAAAGTTTTTTATAAGAATATATGTATATTTAAATATTCCCATTTATAATTTTCCATTTAAAATTAACCCTAGACAATGAAAACACACACATTATACCATGATCCATCATAAAAAAACCCTAAAGAAAATGGAAATAACTCAAAATCAAAAAAAAATGAAAAATTACTAGTCCAAAAAAATGCACAACAATGCAGCAATAGATTTTAGTCAAGATTCATTCAAGAAAGAGGATTTCTAGATTCATGAGTGTTCAAGGGGTTGAGAGACCCACATATTTGAAGAAATTATGTGACTATATGAGAAGAGTAGATCTAATCATTCCTGTCAACTAATAAATATCTTGAAGATTATGTTCATGAGTAAACTAGGTTATCTATTGGGTTCATGAAGGGATATCTACATTAAGTGGTGCATAAAAAACTTGGAGATTAGGGAGATATTATTTTTTTAATCAAACCTTTTTATTACTTAGTGGGAAGATGCATTCATTGGAGGGACACTAGAGTTGGAGCATAGTGGGTCTGTATTCTTATAGGATTGAGAGTTCCTTAGTGTAACCACTTGGTTTATAGTAGAGAATCCGCAACTAGGGTGACTGACCAATCATGAAAAGGATTATGAATTTGAGTCTGAACCATTTAAAACCATGGGACGTGATGGAAACCGTAGTGAATAATTCACGAAGAAAAACTAACATGGTCTTTGGTAACACAAAATACCTAATATAGAATGAATAACTTCATCGAAAGGAGAAATCTTCTAGAAATGCATATAGTGTTGAAGGAAGGGAGAGTTACACAACACAGAAATGTTAGAGAAAAGGGAAATTAGAACATGTTGGAGTGTGATTAGATCAGAGGAAGATCGTCCCATGTGTTGGAATTATGGGATTAAAGGACACCTAAAAAAGGATTTCAATGACTGAAGATTGAATAATGGAAGATACACTTCCGAATGTGGATTTCTTAATCTTATATTTGAAAATAAGAGTGGTGTGTTGTTGAGTATCTATAATTCTATTAAGTATTAGTTATAGACTCTCGAACTTAATTTAACTTAACATCTAATAGGGGAAGTATGAAGAACTATACTTTGAAAATATATGGAAAGTTTCATTTTAGAGATCATCTTGCTCTAAAAATTATAGAGAAAGGTGACATATCCTTGCATATTGGAAATAGAAGTATGTTTGAGTTAAGGGGTGTGTGGTACATACCACAATTAAATAAGACATAATTTTCCATAGAAATATATGATGTATGTTTTTATACAGCATTCATAGATGTTTCATAGAATATTTCTCATTGTTCCATGGTTGTGACTAAAAAAATTAAGGATGGGAAGTGTGAAGGTGGTATCTTTAGAAAGCGGATGAAGGTTTCCACTCCAGTCCTCCCCCCATCCCGCACTTAATCCCCCCTATCCCTCCATATCCCATCCCCCACTCTAATGACCCCATCCCTCACTCCACTGACCCCATACCCCCCACACTTCATGGCATCCTCCCATCCCCTACTCCAATTCCCCCCTGCAGCCCCCCATACTCCACTACATCCCCCCCTCCACTCCACTATACCCCCCCACTCCACTACATCCACCCATCCCCTACACCACTACCCCATGCAGCCCCCACCCAGTCCCTACTCCACTGCATCCCACCATCCCCTACTCCACTGCCCCCCCTGCAGCCCCCACCCAGTCCCCACTCCACTACACCCCCCCTCACTCCACTGCATCCCCCCATCCCTTACTCCACTACAGCCCCCACCCCCACTCCACTGCATCCCCCCATCCCCTAATCCATAGCCCCAACCCTCCACCCCCATAGCCCCCCACCCATTCCCCACTCCACTTGAGCTGAATATGTTCTGAAGACATGTAATTCTGAGCTGTAAGTGGAGACTGAGTTTTATGTATCTTTCTTGAATAACCTACAATATTCGAAGACACTACTGTGAGTGGATGTAGATAATTTTTTTGGATTTTGTGACATTGTAGTGCGGAATATAGATTTAATTTAAGAAATAAAATAAAGGAAGTAATTTTATATATGTGATGCGACTTTTTGGAACCTATTTGACTTAGGCTATATAAGGATAACATAGTGTGAAGCTTTGAGTAGGGTGAGATGTTGTTAAATAAGTTCTGTGTGATTCTAGAAAGTGGAATTCTTATGAGAGGAAATACGTTTCTGGTGTGTGCAAAACCCTTAACTTGTAATTGGTGACATTTAATTATAGTTGATAACCCTTGATTTAGAAGATTAACCAATCAAGGAAAAGAGTAGTTATTGGTATCAAATCAAATAAATCCTTGTGTTCTTATTCTTTTATTTGATATATTTTTTTTGGTGAGGATGTGAGACCTAAGAAGAATAGATTAAGACTGGGTTTAATATAGGTGGTTGAATTATAAAATGGTAATAATTTATTGATGTTCTAGATGACCATTTATTCACCCATCCCCTCTTAGTGGTCCAACGACCCTATGAGAATTTCAATTATTTTTATAGAAAAACTTGGTTTCCTAAAAAAATCATAGTGAAGTTCATATTTGAAATGTTTTAAGAAGATTCACAAATCAAGAATTATATCTCTATACCTACTAAAGTAGAAATGGAAAATTCATCTAAGGTAGCGGACAATAGGTAGAGGAAAGAGGAAAATAAGAGGATAATTTTTTTGAATAATGAAAGGGATCAACCACTTATAGGAGTTGAATAGAGTGTTAAGTGTTAATGCATTTAATATGTTTCCAAAAGTACTTTTGATGATTCATGTAGCTATTGAGAGTATAAAGAGATCAAAATAGATGATTAATTCTACTCCCATGTAAGATTTTATTTGAAAAAATTTCTTAATGAAGTTATTTTATATATACTTTGTATTATTAATGAAATAGTTGATGAAAAAGCACAACTAGACGAATAATTTGATGCCATATAGATTTCATTGGCTAAATAGGTTAGAAAATGTAACACCCTATCAAAATTAGTGGAATTAAAGGGATAAATAGTCTCACTTTTCAATGATAAAATTTCTTTGACTGAAGAAAAATTTCAAAGAACAGTTGTGGAAAAGGAAGTGTTTAAGGATAATACTACTGAGGTATTCCAATAATTTGAAAATCTACACAAATATTCTATGAGTGTGAAGGTTTCACAACTGGAAGTGAAAGCTAAAAGAGTAAAAGAACTTGATATTTCACTATAATTGAGAAATAAGATCCATAATGAACACATTTAAAATATAAAGGGTGATGGGGTAGTCATGTTGAGATCATTATAATCTAAAAATATCACCCTTAACCAGATGTTTCTAGATTTTTGAGTAAAACTGAAATACATGGAATAAAAAAAGCTAGAACTTCCCAAATAATTGAGTAGATTACTTCCACCAATCAAGATTTATAAATGATATTTCCATTAAAAGATACACATGATAGTGTTAAAGTGAGTTTTTTTATTTTTGTAGACGGAGCCACCTAATACTTAGTGAAAAAGGTACCCTAAAACTAGGTAAACTCAACTCACACTGAATCTGGATTATCAGAAAATACAGGAAAAAAGGAAAATTCTGTAAAAATGTGAAACATTAAAAAATCAAGGACACCTATTGATATTACAAGAAATTATTTGAGAATTTATAAGAAAATATTCCCCCCAAATATACCCAAAATGTTTGGGGTTCCAACCCAAGAACAAAAAGTATTTATGATTTACAGACTGCACCTATAAAAAACAAATCAAGACTAATTGGAAGACACTAGTGATGCTATAGATTTACGAATATATCAATTTATTATTAGTATAAAAGATTGGTATGTAAAATTTCAATAAGGAATGAATAAAGGGGTATAAAATTTAAAATAAAGGGAGAATGTAATGGAGTGAAATAGTCTATATATAAAAGGAGAATAGCAATATCTCTATGTAAAGAGAGAATGAGATGGAGCAAGTGTTTGGGCGTTAAGGAAACACCACTTGGGAAACATTTTTCCTATAAAAAATAATAAAAACAGTAGAGGAATATAAATAAAATTTAGTTATGTCCCATCCGTACGTTAGATGTCCACGCTGAAGGAAATGAAAATAAACAGAAGCAACATGGCATAAATAAATACAGAAATGAAAAACATTAATGAATCTATAAACTTCTACAATCATCCTCCCCTACAAAGTAAAATGCACAGTCTCCTCCAGTGCCCTTATATCCCCCTTCACAGAATATAACTACCCTCTGTTCGTAGAAAGCATTAAAAGGCCTAAGCTGGTGATTTGATAAAGAAAATAAAATAAAAACTAAAAAACAACATACCTTTATCTGGTGACTATACATGTCACCTCCCAATATATAAGAACCAAAATTCTCCATGGGTCAAATCATGTTCTAGAAAGCAAGGGGAAATCGATAAAAGTTCTAAAATGATGCCGTCAAATATTTCATTCCAATTAATTAATAATTACTCTTCCTATTAATGGTATATAATCATTTTATCTCTAGTTTCAACATACTTTGGTTTTGTTAGGTACAAGTTTTTTTTGGACATTTTCATTAGATTTAGTTTTTCTTATATTTGTTTATATTAGAATAGAAAATTTCATTCATTTGTGCTGTAATTGATTCAGTTTTATTACATTTGAATTCGTGTCCCCATCCTTGAATTCACTTTAAGTAAAATATGTTTCAATTCATTATAAAAAGAACCCATGGATTAATTCCACTTCTAGGGATTCATTTTTTAAGTAAACTTTTTACCCTATGATTAAGATATTGAGTCAAGCTTCCCGTAATATATGGTAAGCAATTTAACAAACTAGTGGGGACACCACAACCCGAGTGACTGATAGAACTCCATCAGCCTATCTACATAGGGGTAGGAGAGAATCTCCTTGTAGCTAGTTCCTATCATGATCCACTTCCAATGATCATCTACTAAGTGATCCTATAGAACATATATATAGAATCCATCTTACCAAACGATCAGTACTCCACTATGGGAAATGGAAACTGAAATAGATTATGTTCAACCCTACAATTCATAATAAAATTAATCAGAATGATGTCTAGATACTTGTGGCCTGCATTACAAGTTGATCTGATCATTGCATCCTTGGTGTAAATATTAATATCAACGCTTATTGACACCTAAGGTGGAACTCCTAGACCATCCAACTAAAACACATTTCCCCTGGCTCGGGGACTCCATTGAGTTATTTTTTGTGATGATATCATGATTCATCAAATAAAAAAAATCTCACAAAAATGGGATTAACCTATGAAATGATATCATAATTAATCCCATGCTAAAAAATATCTCCCTACCTATATTTTTTCCTTCCTATGTAGGGGAAAATATTTTAGGTCTGTAAAGTAACATTCATGGTTCATTAAAGACATCATACTCTATATAAATTATATGATGTCCCAGGCCATTCCATTCTTCAAAATATCTAGATAAAAGTGAATCATATATTCCTCCTTGAAGCCTTTATTTGTTAGCTTCTCTTATTTCCCAACATGTACTATGATGTCCATCGAGCACTTAGATAGTCCTTGTAGAATACAAATATCAAGCTTCAAACTCATCTCCAATGTTGTCTACAGGTGACTAAATATTTTCATGAGAGACTCAATACAGAGATTTTCTACCTGAGGGCCTCCCTCCCCATTAACTATGGGTGGGTAATGTATCAAAAACTCTATATAGGTATCATACATCGAAGGGAAATAGTGATTATCCAGTCTCAATATTGATCCCAAGACTCATGGAATACTATAACAGAGCTGATCATTCATCAGATTCTCCATTGTTGTTGGATTCTCCAACTACACTATATGTGGTGTGTGTTGTTTACTATTCTAACACTGAAAAAAAGATAATGTTGAAGAATTTTCTATACCTGGGTCAAAACACTAATCAGATCATCAGGATCATAAAAATAACAAACTCTGGAGGACATGTAAAAAAAAAAGAAAACCATAGATAAATGGTTTCATCAACTCTTTGTTGAGAAAGTTAATTAATCATATTTTAGTAGAAAATATTTATTATTATTTTTATCAATCATGTTATATAATTTAATATGAAATTAATGAATCCCAAGAATGATAAGTGAATGAAAGCATAATTTCCTTCCATCTCACTATTAGATGTTCCCCATTTCATATCGAAACATGAGTAAAATCACATAAAATAGTAACATCACCAAAAATGTTCGTCACCCAAGGTGAAATAACATCAATACTGTGAAAGGAATAACTCATGAAAAATAATTTCCTCCTTGGAAACATGGTTTTACCATTCTCATGGGTTAGTAAATCTTATGCATGAGCTTATTAACAATCCCCAACACATAATATTATCCTATATAATAATCCTAAAACTAATAGTGCAATATAAAAGACTAAAAATGATAAAACAATGTTACAACCTCAACTTGAATCGACTACATGTGACAGAGATGGGTCATCCCAAGAACTCAAGAAAACCTCCCCATATTCCATAGGAAGAAAAATAGTGATGAAGGGATAATATATATAGTGAGAGACTATAAAATTTTATACAAAATAATACATAAGGAGGAAAACATCCTGAACAACCAATATAAATATATTCAAATATATAAATATGGAATTGAAAAAAAAATACTAACCAAATAAATAATACCATTCTATAATGTGTGACAAACTAAAATACAAGTAGACTATCATACAAGTAAATAACCTAAAGAACAACTCCAAATAAATTCTCCCTTAACTGGTTTTGAACTCCATGCTCAGCCCCATATGCATTCTCTTATCTCGTCTTACCAAAGAACCAATCAAGCATAGGGCCTCATACCCTTGTCCTGACCAGTATCCGTGCCATATTCTTTGATTCTAAATGGAATCCAAAATAAGTTGGATTAAAACATAGTATGACACCACCAATGGTGTATAAAAAAATAAATTCTGAATTTATATTTCATGTAATAGTATTATATTTTTTTTCATGATTTCATTAATTTAATTTTGAACATAAAATTATCTTTCCAGCACTCGGCTCTAGGTTGACACTCATGGTATGCCAAACTTGATTCAATAGAGTTCCATATATGTCTGTCCATGCTTAACATTATCCAGGATGATTTCCTTGACAAGGAACCATGTCAAGGTACATTACCCATTCGAGGGACCACTAACCTAACACACATTACCAATTCCATGGATATCTCTCATCTTCCATGGGTTTATAGACTTTCTGTGAATTATCATTATAGGAAATATTTCATTCCCAAGGAGAATAAATAATTCTAAGTGTGGAGTAACCATTCCAGGTATTATATAACAGTGCTTCAAGAACAACCAAGAGAAAAAACCCTAACAAAACACCAAAACATGACAAATATTTTGACCTATGACACAGTTTTTTAATTCATTAAAATTACAAATTATCATTCCTCATATTCCATTATGTCAAATACAAATTCTTGTCAATATAACATTGTGACTTTTAAAATTTCATTCCAATTATATTGTTAAATGATACATTATCAAATCATGTTTCAATTGTGTCAATTCCAATTCTCATACTGATAATTAAAAATTTTAATTCACATTCCATGAGAAGAAAAAATTCAATTCACAATTCTATTTATTCCTTAATCAAATTTTCAATCCATTTATAAGGCACTAGAATCATACCATCCATGCTCTGACCCTAGGTTATAGATAACAACACCTCTTTGGTGGCCAAAGGATCATTTTATTCATTACCAATGGACCCAACAGAATATGTGGAAGGTCTAGCAGTTAGTATTTGAGAAATTTTTATGGACTCTAATTAGAAGAGGTCACACACACAACATGATGACACTATCATACATGATCCAAATACTATAAAACCAATAAAGACATTAGGGAGATTTTTCAAATCACCCACCTCATTAAAAATAATATTATTCAGAAAAAATAAAATTTTTATGAATTTAATCCACCATAATCCCATGTGGAAACTGATAAATACACCACATAAAATCCATTATAAGAATATCAAAGTTGAAAATAAAGGGAATTCACAAATTTCGAGTAGAACAAAATGAATCTAGATGTTTGAATAGAATAACGGATTAAGAGATCTATGATTTAAGGTATATTAAAAATGAGGTAAACATGAATTAGGGTTGGAGTCCTGAAGAGATCTGTTCTAGAGAAAGTGATCTCACGACGGAGGAAGGGAGCTCGCCATGTAGGGTTCATGCTTAGGAGGTAGGATTGGAGGAGAGGTCTCGTTGGAGGGGGAGATATAGTTTAGTGGTGGGATCTATTCGAGGTGAATATATTCTTTTTGATGGAGGAAGTGAGCCTGTGGGTCTGTGCTGGAGAGGTAGGGTTTGATGGAGGAGAGATCTATTTGACAGAGATATTTGTTCGTGGGATTTTTCCGGTGATTATTTGGAGTTTTTTCCCAACGGTTTATAAAAACCATAGGGAAATATTTTCTACTGTAACAGTTTGAATAAAACGTTGAAATATATTTGGAAAACCAATCCATTCCTAATGGTTTCACAAAACTGTTTGGAGAAATGATCAAATTATCCCTTATCTCCAACAGTTTTCTCAAAACTGTTGGTAAAATTCACCATATTTATCCTGAACCAACAGTTTTATTAAACCGTTGGAATAGGTTACCTAAACTGATGGTTTTTTCAAACCGTTGGTATGTAGGTGTTGTTATAAGTGGGATTTTGACTAGTGGATATTGTCAACATTTTTCATGATTTTACAATATGAGCGGGTACTATCATGGACCTTCCTGGAATGGAACTAGTGAGGGCATACAATAGTCGGCTGAGTTCATATATGAAAGAAAACATTTTTGATCCAGTCCTTAAATGGATGAGTAAAAATGTATTTAACTCCTCCATTAAATTATCCCTCATAATGTTGAACATTTACCTCTCCAAAACAAGAGCCTTTGTGGGGTCATCCTTAATGTCTGAATCCAGAAGTAACTCATCCAACATTTTCCCAAGGGGGTCTCCTGCCTAGTCTATTGATATCCTAATGGATGATTATTACTTCTCCATGGGGAATATACAATTAATTAGTATCATGGACCCAATATATAATTATTTCTCTGATATGTATCAAATGATGATAGAGTATGAACTCAGAAACCCATACGACCTCAAAAAGATGGATAGTGTGTAGCTGATCAAAAAATTATGAATAGCTTCATATAACCAGGAATAGTCATTCTCATTAACCAAAAAAATTACCAACATTGATGAATTTACAATTTGATGCTCCTTCCTATTCCTAAGTTCTTCAAGGAGGTGAAAAATATGCCCGAATAACTTTGAGTAATGGGCTGATGGGCGAAATCATATCTGTCTGTGCTCATAGGGGAGTTCACCAGCATCTAGAAAAACCCTTGCGATAGTGCTACAACCAGTTGGCCAGCCATGGAAACTGTCATCTGAATAAAATCAATAGAATTAAAACCCCAGAATGATGGAATATTTTATTTTAGATAATGAATGAAAACATCAACTTACATGTCGAATCCATACAGGGGAAGCTAGTGTGATAAAGGATAGCCTTGAAGTTCAGACGAGGGAAGCCTCTTCAAAACCTAATTATTCTAATTCACAAGATATTAAGGGTCAGCATTATGGTTCATATGAATCATGTCCCTTTGGATATCCACACCAAATATTCATGGGAGCTAGAATCAGCTGAACATAAGTATGTGGAATGTGTCATACAAATAAAAAATAAAATCTCATAAAAAAGGATGCATAATATCGATGGTGTTATGTGTATTACATGGACCATAAAGGGATTCATGAACAGATATTGGACCCATGAATCACTCAACCCATAGAGATCTCATGGACTATATAACCTAAAATACATCTTGTGACTGCATGACCCTTAATAAGGCCCGTGAACACATGAACCTAACATGGCTACACGAACTGTATAATAGTAAAATGGAAATGCCACTGAACAAGTGGATCATGTGAAACCATAAATTTACCATGCTTCACAGGATTGTGGAAAAATATAATTAAATTACAGAATATAGATTCATGGTTGATTCATACATGTTGTAATTCAAAGTAGGTCTCACGAACATATCTCGAGAAGCATTTCTCACAAAACAGTATTGCAGATAGGTATCATGGTCAGTTTCTATAGAGGGTCTTATGAAGGGGTCACATGAATGAGGTTGATCATAATTTCTCTAAAGAGTTGTAGTATTTTTTAATTATCCACCCTCTATTACCTTATATTTTGGGGAATACATATAACACCAATAGTCGCTCGAAACCCAAACATCTCTCAAGACGCCAATTGGAGACAATCCCAAAGACTCAAGAGGGAATTTACTTTCATTAGAACTGATCTCTTTTCCTCAAAGAAGTTTATCATGAGGGGGGAGGGGGTTTTTGACACCCAAAAAATGAGCATCACAAAATCTATAAGAGAATAAATACCCAAACCATTGGAAATTTTTTCCCCACAAAGAAATGTAAAATAAGATGGCCAAATCATAAAGACCATGTGAAATATTAAAGTACATTTGATCACATGATCTTCATAATCTCATTAAAATATACCATGCATAAAATTTGATCTGCTCAAGATCATGCAAAGCCTCTTTGACATGATATGTTTTTCATATGAAGGCATCCAAGACATTCTCTGATCATGTGTATCCTTCAAAATAGTTTACTCTAAGTTACATGACTCATCAACCAGCAGAAACATGGAAATCATTCAAAACCATTTTAAAATAATGTGTAAAATATTCAGAAGGAGTAGACCTTATGTGGTCGTTGATATTCTTGTGACATGCTCATACAGTTCAAAAACCCACAATATATCATCAGTGACATGTCTACCTTGTCACACAATAATCTGTCCACATGTCACCTTCATCGTGAAAAGGGTATTGGTAGGTCCAGTCAATTCTTCTCCACCCCTTCATCTCCATAGATAGAAGAATGTTTTTTCCATGAAAATTCCCATGCTTCATCACAAGACACTTTATTGGTCACACGATGCATTGTAGAAACATTGAGTGATTTTTTTGGTCAATACTCACATAGATGTAAAAGATCCACAACCCCTATAAAAAAAGAAGGAAACAAAAATGGGACAAATGGAAGATTCATAAAAAGAAGAGATACTTTGATCACGATAAAAAGGGGGTCATGTTACTCAAGTTATTACCAAGGATCATATGAGGCCCCCTGAACAAGTCAGCATTATATCATGAGACTCCTTGACATGTCAACATGATCTCGTAGATGCCCTACTAACAAGATGTTATTATCTCATGAAAGACCCCAGATGATCCATCTTTGATAACTTGAAGACCTTTCCATAGGTGTGATGATCTTGTGAATACCCCTATATATTTCATCCTCACCTTTTAGAAACTCCATGAAATTCTCACATAGTTAGGTAAAATCTATTTAATCATCCCTAGTTAATAAAAATAGAAAGGGTGGAACATTTTCATGGTCAGAGAACATCATGTGGCACCATGAATGACCCATAGTAGGATAATGTGAAGTGCATGACACTGATTTCACTCAACCAAATATTTCCCAAATCTTCTAAATATGATCCTTTCAAGGAGGTATATTAACGAAGTGGCGAGGCCTATAAATCCACCCTCCTTAAGAAAAAATTCATATAACATCCATGATTGATTTCACATCAGAGAATGGGAGAAAAATTATTATAGAATTCAATGATGTGAACATAAACGTTTTCCACTTGGTAACATCATGGAAAAAACTTAAGGGATCATGATGAATGCATAGGAACTTTGAAGGATCACTTGAGATCATGGGAAGGACTTCTATCATAGAGGTTTGATTATGCGAAGGAGGTCTTGCATGTCGGTTGGGTCACATGAATCCAAAAAATAGGCTAACATCGGACAATACTAAGGTGAAAATATAGTAAAGGCCCGAAAAAATTAAAATGGAAGGGAAACATATGTGAAGAACATATATATATATATGTTGATTCTTATGGACTTTACATGATTCACCCATATCATGAAATATCACCAAGACATGTCTCTGAAATCATGTGATGGTCCCTTAACATGATATAGGATCATGCGATTCCCCATAGACATGTCAAGAAAGTCACATGAAACAGTCTGAAAATTCCACCCAAGTCTCAAAAATTGTTATGAAATTAGAAGTAACACCTTGAGATGGACACTATATAAGTCACCCCAAATCAGGAGGCGATTCAAGGAAATTTTAGGTAGGTATCACGATGAAACCAAGACATATCAACTGGTTCTCATGGTGCTTCCAGGACAAGCCAGCCTAGATCATGGGATTACCTCTAGAAAAGTCTGCCTGATCATGCATCACCCTCCAAACATGTTATCCTTGATCATGTGAAGTCCTTTTAATAGTTTAGAAAGATCTTTTGGCACCCTCTAGATATCCCATCATTGATCATTCTAGGATCTCCCGACGTGTCATTATGGTTATGATATGTCCTCTAGAAAATCCAACATAAAAATGAATTTATCTTTAGGCATGTCTTCTGAGTAACTATGGTATGTCCATACATCCTATGACATGTCTAGAAGACAACTATAAAATGTCAAGAATACCTCCCATGACATGATAACCTTTTCCTTTGGATATATAAGGTCAACCTCAGTGTGAAAGAACTAATTAAACCGAGCATAGATAAATATGAATCATACCAAAACCAAGTAACATAGTATGCCTCTTTAAGTAAGGATCTCAAGAGGGAATCCCCCTCAGTGTAAGTCTCTATGTGTCTATGAAATTCCAACCATTGGGACCCAATCAATCCAATGGGATGATCATTCCTCTTGATCCACTTATGGATTGAGAAGGAAACTAAACTATGATAAATATGATTCCTATCATAAATTGGATGCTTCATACTTCTTTCAAAGGTCCAAGATCAATATTTATTCCACCACTGTGTAATTCCCTCTATGACTTCGACATTCCAACCATTAGGGCCCAATAAATCTCATGGACTAATTATTCTTCCTCATCCACCAGCTAATCACGAAGCAACTAAACTGTAGTGACTTAGATCTCTACCATAACCAAGATACCTATGACCCTGTTATTAATTCTTGAGCTCCATATTAAACATCCAAAGGGATGTACCAGTATATAAGTCCCCCATCCATTTGCAGTGACACTGATTTCATTTTATCCCTTTCTTATCACATCGATCATTAATAATGAGGGGTTAGGGATTTGCAGTGGTCATATAATTTGAATCATGACACCACACCATCCATAGAAACCTCATTGTGTAATGCACGATAAGTGGCACGATATTAATTCCACAATATAAGGGAATCCAGCATGGGGTTAGCCCTAAGGGAATGATTAAACTATGATGAAATTGATTCCGTACAGAACCATGATATGTAGGACACCTCCAAGAGGCTTCAACTAAAACCATAGTGCCTAATATCACTCATGTATTTCCACTCTTTATGATTCTAAATTACATGTGTTCAAAAACTCTGTGGGTTTTTATTCTTGTTATAAATAGGGTACATAGGATGCCTCATAATAGGAAAATCACATACTCAAAAAATTAACCTCCTCCCTAGATGACAACAAATCACTAAGTTCATTGATATATTGATTGAAGACATAATCAGCTACCATTAACTAGAAATGAATTAAGAAACTCATATATATATATAATGGGATTCATTAATTAGAAACCCTTTACTCATGGATAGATTATATACATGATAGTTTTTTAGGGTAATCAGTACCGTATCAGGATTAGGAATAGATTCTTAAACATATCATACACTTTAATAGAGTTTTGGTGTTGGGAAAAATTCCCCCAAAAAGGGTGTGATAATTCCGACCTCCCATTCTCTTGACCAATGTGACTTTCTAAGGTCCATTCAGTCTAAAACCCTGATAATATTTATTTGGAAAGTAGGTATATACTGAGTTATTGATAAGTTTACCATTTGAAGTTTCTATGAATGATAATCCTGAATGGCGAACCCAATGAAAATGATTATATATACATCAAACCCCCAAATCAAACCATCATACCATTTTGTTCTCACCAAATGGGTGATCAACATATCTTTTCCTATGAAATAATAAAATAAGAGGTATTTTTTTGAATATACTCCCACTAAAATGATGACCCCTAAAATCATATCTATTAGTGTACCAAGATCAAATTTTCACTTTACGTTATTCTAGACTTAGATTTCATCCAATTGAATTATTATTTACTTAAAAAAACAAGTGAATTTTATTATATATATCTTATGAATATTTGAATAGATTACATCATGTTTAAATATATCTATGAAATTATCTCAGCAACATTATTTTTGGAACCTAATCATTAGGTTCAAGGAACCATGTATAACCCAAATATTACACCAGATATTAGAACATAACCATTGGGGCCACCTATATTTAACTAATATTATATAAGATAATATATAAACACATAATAGTTAAAGTCACCTTTACTCAATGAAGATGTATGTTATGAGTTCATATATTAGAAGGATTCTAAAAACTTGTTATTTTTATGGGGTGTTGAAAATAAAACTATTTTATATTTTAATTTACAAAACACCCAACATACCTTAGTTCTTTGAATAACTGAATTTTTCCATATCAAATTTTAAACCGAATCACCATATTTTAGTAAAAATAATGTATAACACTTATAATACTACTGATTTATGTTGTGTAGTTAGCGTGGTTCCCAAGTGGTACTCAGTCTCCCCCACTGCAATAGGCCTGGTGGGATTGATTCTCACCCGCAACATTATTTTCCCCTTGTAGGATGGCCATTGAAGGAAGAAGGTATTGGAAAGGTGGTGCAGGGCCAGTGATGGGGGTTTCTTGGATTTTATAGGGATTGTAGCTAATGATGCAGGGGTGGGGCTCACCAAGATCACCTCAGGCCATTGGATTTGATGACCTATGGGGGTGGGGCTTCTCAGGGTGAAAATGAGAGAAGGGTGGTGATATTGTGCTAGAGAACATAGGATTTGATAGGATTCATTTATCTCATGTTGGGAGGATGTGTTGGTTCTGTCACTAATCATAGGGTGGTTATGCTAACAGAGGGTGACGTTATCTAACTGGATAATGCCTGATTTGGGGGTGTGATGTGAATGAACCAAAAAAGTGGGCTAGCGTTGATGTGATGCTGGATTTGATAGAAATAGATTAGGCAGTATGGGTTTGGGCCTTGAGGCTTGATGTTTTTGACTCTATACCCTTGGTCCACATGGCTTTATAATGGGTTTTTCCTCTACCCCAATCAAAATGTTGTTTTTTAGTGTATACAAATAGGTAGGGCTTCCTTTGAACATTTTCTTAATGATTTTTTATGCATCAATAATTGAAATTTTAATAATAATATTCATTATATATAGATATGTGTTCCATATATAAGGTATATGAAACTCCTCCATCTAATGGATTAAATTCATATCAATACAAAATCCTACCCAATAGTTAATATGGTGTGATTGGTAGTCAACCTCACCTTTATAAAACAAAATTTTATCCCCCAAGATTGTGAATGTCAAACCCAATTCCTCACTATCAATATATAATTAATCAATATAGGTATTAATTTCTGTAGAATATCAGACCCAAATATGTAAAAATATTAAAATAAGTCCCCTTTAGATTTATAATGATGAAATCATTAATTGTTTCAACATAAATTAAATTTAATATTCTACTAGTTTGAAAATATTTAAATGCTTGTCATAGTATTTATATGAAAAAATGTTTACATTTTAAATTAATGCATAAAAATATCCATAATAAAAGAAATTTATATACATGAATATTAAATATGGTATTAAAAAATTAAAGTAATAAAAATAAAATATTTATCAAACAATGTTCTTCATATGAACAATTTATATTATTAATGTAATTAATAAAATTATTTAAAATAAAGAATTAATATGAACATATTATGTTATTATCTTATGAACATTTCATAAACACAAAAATAAATCAATTTATAATTTCGTTATTCTATAATTTAATTTTTTTATAAAATATGATTTTATTTCTATAATGAATTTTTTAATAACTATATTTTACATAATGATATCTTAATATTGTTTCGCATAAGATACATGATCCTATATCAAAAATCAAAGTGCATGTTATTGTATAACTCTTACCTTGTTATAATGGATTAAAATATCACTATATGACACCCTATATTAAGGATAATAACTATTATTACAATAGAATAAATCCACACTAAAATTTATGTTAATTTTTGTAGATAATGATATTATAGAGACCCATGAATTTTCACATATTATTACATGATTAATATGTATGGTTACCCACATAATACAAACAAAGAATAGAAAATTATAGTAACATTGGGAGACTAGTTATATAATTAGGAAACGTGAAACTAGAATAAAAAATCTTTTTATTAATCTCTATTATAAGATCCTAATTGCCGTTAATCTCTTATAACTATATAAGACGACCTATGGAAAACATATACAAAAGGGATGAGCTAAAAATTCTAGTAAGGGAATAAACATAGGATTAAACTATAAAATATTTGTAAGAAAACATAACATGATAACATATAAGAATGGATACTGACTATACATATGGAAAAATATCATATAGGGAATGAAATAATATAGTAAGGTAAAATTTTTAATGTGGCAGTGACATATAACATGAAACAAACATGAGTATTTTCTAACTAAAAAGACAATATTATATAGTGTGAAATGTCCCATAAAGGAATTAGGTTCTCCCCTATCCCAACATAATATCTCATGATGATAAAAAAATTACCCAATTCATTGGATCACTATTTAGGTTCACCCATTACAACATTCTCATGCATATGTTTTCAACTTAAAGAATCAAGTATAACGAATAATCAAAAGGGTTTCCCATAGAATGAAATGTAAAAGTAATTGGATTCATAAAAATCATGAAATAATTAACCTAACCCAAAACCAAAAATAATAATGATAGTATCTTTGACTAATATCTCTAGTAAATCATAAAAAACATCAAATATCGTTATCATAGATGGAAACTAATTTCTAAAGATCACATGAAATAATTCATGTGGAACATATCATTTATTTTTAGCTTTTTTTACTTTTTGTGAAAATATAAAATATAAAATTATATTTTAAAATCTAATTGTTATATTTTAAAATAATCTTCAAGGAATTAAGATTTCATGATGTGGGAAAAGTTTCTTGTGTCTTATAAGTTAAAAAACATTTCATTTTTTTTCAGACAAGTCATAAAGATAACTTTTAGAAAAAAAATAATACATTCAAAATAATTTGTAAAAATTCATAAATTAGTGAAAATGAATTAAAACGATAATAATAAAATATTTAAAAAAATTAATCAATTTAAGATAATAGGGACATGGAAGAAAATAGAGTTTTAAGTAAAATGATTAAAAATAAATTTTTTTAAAGAAAGTCTCTTTTAAATATAGTCTTGAGGAAATGGGATTTATTCAAGTGAATATAATATATGTATCCATTGGGAATAAAAATAAAATAAGTGTAAGTAAAAATGAATGTACTCAAAATTCATTTCACACAAGTCCTTATAATGACATAATCCTGAAGTAGACTTTTAACCAAAGGAATGGAAATTGGGTTATGAAACCTCTTACCACTTTGTAATTACTCAAATTATATTCCCCATAAAAGTAATAATTTTCAAATAAATCATTTAATACAATGAATATAATTTTATTCATGATATGATATATTAAAGGGCCATATATATACACAATAAAAAATAGATATGTGGGGAATAAAACATCTCTCTCATAGAAGTAAAAGTGAAATATGAAAGCCTTACCTCACATTTCCCTTCTATGTAGGGTTATTTAACCTCTTTTATAATGGTTTAAATATAATTATTAACTCATTATAGAACTATATTTATCTTTTCAATACCATATTTTATAGTTTTATGACATAATATAACCCATTATCTTATAATATTTAATTATTTTTATGGTTTCGGGAGTATTGCTTTCATGGGTTTATGATCTGTTAATTTGTGTAAAATTATTGATGTTAATATAAAATGGGATTAAGACTCCATTAGTGGAATGGAATAATATTAATTAACATACATTATTATTAATGGTTCCATGTATCAATTTTTTTCTTATATTATAACGATTCATTATAAAAATTGTTAATGATAAAGGTTTAATTTATTTGGGTGGTGTTTTTGAACATCACCCACTTGTTTCATATTATAAATATTATGTGTATATATTTGCTTTAGAACATAGAATATGATATAATATACATAAATAATATTATTAAACTAGAATAATACTTTTATGACTGGTCATTAAGGGGTTAATGGAAAACAAACAAAATCATTATTCATGGAGGTTATTAACCAGCATAACATGGTCAATAGTTTCATTTAATTGAGTAACAATTGATAAAAAAAATGATGGATATAATATATTCCATTAGAAACCTAACACTACAATTTATACATTATTATTCATATATCATTCTTTTATGGATGGATTAGGTGAGGATAAATTTGGAAGTGAAAATAAATTAACATATGTGTTTTGAGAAAAATACTTCTCGAATATCGCCTTCTTAAGGGGCCCCTTGAGGACCATAGATTTGGTATTTTGGTGAGTACAAAAGAAATATGATTTTTTTATAGTGAGGATGAATGAATTTTTATGATATTTGAGGATATTCCAAGATTTTGGGTCCAAATTGGCTGGTTAGGGGTGGTATTTATACTTTAGGAGATGTGGATTTATATTATTAAAATAAACATTATTTTATTTTTAAATCCAACCACATGGAGGTTGAATTAATTTCCAAAAGATTTTATAATACTTAATTTCTTAAATATGGTTTAGGGACGATCAATACCTCCCAAAACCATTAATTATTTTAATTTATTGTAATGTTAAGATTTTACCATTTAACATTATCCATTGTCACTATTTTACTTATATTTCGTTAACTATTTTTTTACCGAGGTAAATTTTTTATATAATGAAATGAAATTGACCGCAAAATATTATTTAGATTTTATGATTCCAAATATTCAATCCATTTTACCAAATTAAATTCGCATAATTAAAAATTTTAGATATCAAATTAATCTCACAGTCATAATGACAATGTGAGTTTTCAAAGTGAAAGGTTTAAATGTTTAAAATGTTTTAATATCCAATTTAATATTGAAATTGATTCTAAATATCTAAATTAATTTTTTTTAACTAATTACACTTTAAAAAAATTAATATATAATTTAACTATATAAATAAATTAGAATAAAAATCATCTTTCAATTAAAATTCAATTTGTTTCAGTATTCAACAAAAAATGAAACTTATCAGAAAAATAAAAAATATTCATAATAAGATAATTTTTATATTAAAATTTCACAAATGAAGTTTATTTTCTCTAAAAAAATTTATAAATTTTCCAAAATTTAGTTTTAGAATAGGCGTTTCATCAAAAAGCAACAAATTTTCTTTTATAAGAATACAAGTTTTGTGCTTAAAATTAGATTTTAATCTTGTATTAAAACTATAAACTTATTTGGTAAATTAAAGAACATTTTATTGAATATATAAGACATATATTTCATTAATATCTTTTAATAATAGTGACTAATTAAATTAATTATGATAAAATTCCCTTGTGATCCTAAAAATATTTTGTTTCATATAAAAACACATCTATTATATTCATTTGGTTTTTATTTTCATTTATAATTAATTTGTAACCAATTATTTAGTTTTATAAAAATTTGAAAGATATATTTTCATAATTTATTTAATATTATTCCTTCCTACTATTCCAATGGCTATGTGACAACAACCACAATTAAATAATCATTTTAATCATTTTTTAATCATAGTGTTCTGGGAAACATATGGCATTGACGAAATTGAATTTATTTAAGTAGAGATATACCATAAAGTCTTTTGGTGTTAAATTTCCCCCCCATAAAATGGATTTCACCCTCTAAATTCATTACACGGGTATAGAAAATGAGGGTACCGATTCCTCATCACCTCCTCAGGTTCCCACATAGCTTCCTCAAATTGGTGGTTTTCCACAAAACATGAACCATGTGTGGGGTATTATTTCATAAGACTCTATATCTATGATCCAGAAACTATATCATTTAATCCTTATAAGAATTATCTTTATTTAGTGGTATAAACTCTGTGTTTAGTACATGTGAAGGATCAGATATTTACTTCTTCATGAGAAGTACATTGAATATATCATAAACTTGAGAGTGATTTCGTGGAAGATCCAATAAATAAGCTACCATCCTAATACGGTCTAAAATTTCAAAAAACAAATGTGCTAACAAATTTCAAATTGAACATGAAAATAAAATATGGGTGTTTAAAAATTTCCTTTGTGAGATTCTAACATTAGAAAATGGTTCAATAAAACATCCTCTTAAAATGTGGGAAAGTAATGTGCGAATATCACCACATAATTAAGATTCCAATTATGAGAAAATTAGTGGAAAGTGAAAACATGGACGTGGAATAGAATTATAACTATCATGTTCTGATGGATAAATATAGAGAACATGGTCACTTGATGGTTAATGACCACAAAACCATATACAAAATACATTTGAAAAAGGTCATTAATATCATCATAAATGTTGATAATAAGTCAAAATTTCAATTCAAAATCATTTTAAGATGATATACATGCCTGATTTCATATTATAACTAAAGTATCACTATTTGGTTATTACTTGATCAATATCCTCTTTATTTTTTACTATATGAAATGAATTTAAAATTTAATTCATATAGAACTAGTGGATCATAATATTCATTATGTGATGACAAGTTATTCCTAATATATCCATTTATCATCAAAGAAAAATGGTTAGCATAGGTTATAAAATATAAAAAAAATATTTCTACAGTTAAGTAATACATTAATCTCTAAAACATCAGCCAATTTTCAATGTAAACAACTTCATTAATGGTTAACCATATAAATCTTCCAAAAGACTAAAATCATAAACTTTTGAATGAAGGTCACTAATATCTTTAAATAAAATTATCATTAATCCCCCATTAAAATTTATATAGCTCTTAATTTTTACATAATAAACATATGAAGATCATTATTATGTTTTATTTTGAAACATGGTAATTATAATGGTGAAACATTTATCATTATTATGTATCACTGTATTGAATGACCTTGGGAAATTTAGATAAATGAGACGAGCTAAAAATCCTAGTAAGGGAGAAAATATGGGATTGAAGCATATAATATGAGTTAGGAAACAAAAAATAATAACATATAAAAATTTATTGTTAATATAAAAATAGAAACATAACATATATAACATATAATCATATAGTCATGGAAAAATTGGAATGTGGAAGCGACTTATAACATAAAACAAACATGAGTCATGGATAACTTCCAAGACTATATCACATGGTGGTGGATGTCCCAGAAAGGAATTAAGTATAATATATATCCCAAAATTACATCTCATGAGACTAAATCATTACCCAATTAATTGGAGTGCTATCTGGGTGCACCCATTACAACATTCTATTGCATATGTGTTCCACATAAATAATAAAACCCAATGAATAATCATAAGGGTTTCCCATGTAATGATATGTTAAAGTAACATAATTCATAAAAATCATTATATCATAAACATAAAACAACCAAAAAATTATAAATATCATATCATTCAATAATATCCTCATTAATGAAAAATAATCATCCAATATTTTTATCTAAGAAAGATCATATGTTCGAAATATAACTTGAAATAATCCATAAGGAAAATATACTTTATGTTTTGAAAATAGTTCTCTTTAAAATTAAACACAATTATAAAAGTAAACATTACCTTTTAAAATAGGCATGAAATATTTTAAAGGTATATTAAAGTTACTAATGTGTCGTTAATTCAAGAAAATCCTCCCCTTTCATATAAGTTTAAAAACATTCCTTAATTTTTTTTATAGAGAATTCATAAAAACATATATCAGAAAATAAAAAAACAATACTTTAAAACTATGTTTTAAAAGTAAACAAAGAGAGTAAAAGAAAAAATAATAATAATATAATATTAAAACATTTTTTTATTCAATTTAATAAAACCAAAACATTTAATAAAAATATAGTTTTAATGAATATTTTTTAAAATATGATTTTAAAAGAAACTCTCTTAAAAATATCATCTCGATGAAATGGGAAATAATAAAATGAATAAAATATGTGAATACTATTTAATTACACATAAAATATGTTTAAATAAAAAATATATATTCAAATTTAAATTCACACATGTTCTTCGCATGATATAATCAATAATTATAAGATAAACCCAAAAAATGTAAATTGGGTTAAGAAATCCCTTACAACTTTTTAATCAGTCAAATCGTATGCCCCCAAAAAGTGATAATTATAAAATAAATCATTTCAGACAATTAATGTAATTATATTCATAATATTATGTATCAAATAGTGATACATATACATCACACACAATAAATAATTGGTTAATAAGACATATATCTCATATAAGTAAAAGTGATATGTGAGAAACTTTCATCATGCTTCCCTTTAGTGTAGCGTTCATTAACCTCCGGTGTAATGTTTTAAATAATTATATTAATTAACTCCATAAATATATTCATATTTATAATACCTTATGTTATAAATTTATAACATATTATTACCCATTAATTACTATTATTTCATTATTTTCATGGTTTAAGTTCCATTCGTTTCATGGTTTCCTTATTGGTTTATTTGTGTAAAATTATAGATGTTCTTGTAAAATGGGATGGATACTCGAGAAGTGGATTGTAACAGTATCAATTAAATTAAATAATTATTAATTGTCCCATATATTATTTTTATTTTTTTAATGAGGAAGTTTCATTTGATAAAATGTTAATGATAAAGGATTAATTTAGTTTGGTGGGTTTTGTGAACATCAGGAACTAGTTTTGTATTATTTAATTTTAAGTGGAAATATTAGTTCTAAAAATTTAAATAGGATATTATATAAATGTTAAATATGATATAACCATAAGAATACATCAATGAAAAACCATAAATATTTTAATGAAAAATGAACAAAATCATCACTCACTAAGGTGATTAACCAGCATAACTTGAGAAAAAGTTTCATTTCCTTGAAATATAGGAGGTAATTAAAATTATGGATATACTATATTTCATTATAAACCAAAAAATAAAGTATATAAATGATTCGGGAGTTATCACTTATTTAAGAATGAACTAGGTGTTGAGAAAGAAGAAAAATAAAAGGGATTTAAAGAGGTGTTTTAAGAAAATTAACTTTTGAATATCACCTCCTCGAGGGACCCCTTTAGGACCTTGACTTTATTTTTTTCTGATACCATTGGAAATTGGACATTTTGATTCTGAGTAGGATATATTGTTCATATATTTTATGATCTTCAAGGCTTTTGGTTCGAAATGGGGTAGTGAGGCCTGTATTTATATTTGAGGAGAGGTTGGTTTAAGTAATTAATATAAGGATTATTTTATATCTAATGTCGACCACATTTAGGTTCCAATAATTTTCAAAAAACATAGGATGATAATTAAAAATTTTAACATAGGTTTGGATCTAAAAATATCTCAAAAAAACTTTTAAATGTTTTAATTTTTAGTTATTATAAGCTTTTACCTTTTAACTTTATCCCGTATCATTATTTTGCTTATACTATAGTAAATATTTCTCTAACATAGTAAATTTTTTATACCTAAAAATTATTTTGACGTTAAAAAATAATTTTAAAACTATATTTATGAATATTAAATCCAATTTATCAAATTAAATTCATATAATTGTAAAAATTATATTTAAAATTAATCTCACAATCAGAACAAAAAAGTGGGTTTTGAAGTGAAAAGTTCGAGAGTTTAAAACGTTTTTATCCAATGTGAATGTAGAAGTGATTCAAATGGCCTAAATTTGATATATTTATGTATAATGGAACTAATTATACTTTAAAAATAACTTAAAATATAATTTTAGTATATAAATAAATTATAAAAAATCATTTTTAAATTAGAATTCAATATTTTAAACTATTCATCAAAAAAAGAAACATATCCAAAAATACAAAAAATTCCCAATAATATAATTCTGATATCATGATTTCAAAAATGATTTTTTTTATAAAATATTTAAAATTGAAAATATTTAGTTTCCAAATAGGTGTGCCATCAAAATGAGGAAACATTTTGTTTTAAAAAATAATTCGTTTTTTGTTTAAAATGTGATTTTATTATTTTCTTAAGACTATCAACTTAATGGATGAATCCCAAAACATTTGACTGAAAATATAACATATAAATTTCATTAATATCTTTCACTAATAGTGAATAATTAAATTTATTAATATAAAATTCTATATGTGTGCATTAAAATAGTTTTTTATTAAAAATACATCATTTATATTAGTTTGGTTTTTATTTTAATATATAAATAATTGGTAAGAAATTAATTTATTGTATAAACATGTGAAAAATATATTTCTATAATTAAGTTAATCTCATTCATTTGGGCTATTGAAACTGTAGAGGCCTGAAGCATGACGTACATGGACATTACATTACTTTTACGGAATACTTAATACATAACAAGAACAGACACACAAGGACCGTAATAGTTTAGTGTCTTTGTAAACTTGGAACGTAATCTTATAATCATTGTGAATGATCTCCAACATCTCCCATAAAGATCTTCCACTTTTTTTTCCTTACCTAAAACCTTTCTTTTAATCCTAAGGGAAAATAAAACATAAAAAGGGTGAGCTCAAATGCTCAGTAAGGGTAAGCATGGATAAAATAAAACATACCATATACATTTGAACATAAAAACATGAACATAATGTTTAAACATAAAAATCTTGAGCAACGACATAAAACATGGAAGTACATAAGGCATAGATCATAATGGAACATAAATCATGATAAAATAGCATGGGAATATAACATGTAATTGTGGAATCCATTAAACACATGTAATGATTTCCATAGTAGCCAAGGCATTGCTGCAAAGACCATCTTAGTGGAAAAAGTCCCTTTCTGAATCGAGTTCACTCCTCGTTCCAGTCCTGTAATACTGAACCGGATTATCTTACCATTTCAGCCATGTCTATATCATGAGATATAAATCTTTACCCAATTCATTGGAGGGAGATATAGGTCCCACCCATCCCATAATGAAATCATTCTTACTTGTGCCATAAAATAAACATACATTATTCATAATAACCCAACGAATAAAATGGGTTTCATAAACATCATCCCATAATCACATAATCCATATAAAATAAATGGATATCATTTCATAATAATAAAATTGAATCCATGTAAATCATAAAGACATTATACTTGAAACATACACATATGAAATAATTTCAACTTAGATGAAAAATGGTTTTGATAAAACACTTGAAATGAATTCTTGAGGAAAATATCCTTTCTTATTCAAAATCATTTTTTTTCACAAAATGTGATGAAATTTTAAAAGAAAAGGATTTTTTTTGAAAATAGTCATGAAATATTTTGGAGGAAGCTTCATTAAAATAAGGCTTTATAAAACCGTAAAAATCCTTTCATGCCGTATACGTTAAAAAAACATTATTCTCGTACTTTTGTCAGAAAAGTAAAAAAAGTACCTTGTAGGGTAAATAAAAGAAATATTCCTCCCATATCATGGGTTAAAATCCAAAATGGGTAAAAAAGACATTAAACATACATGAAAACACTTTTATAAAACATGGACATGGACGATTTCAATAAGCCCAATAAATACTTACGAATAATCAATCTCAGATAAAAATGAGATTTGCAAAATTATCCCTTACCTTAGGTCCAATATGCTTCATACGTATCCAAAACTCCTGTATAATGATTTAAATAATGTCATTGACTTATTACAGAATCATATTCATTTTTATTATATCATATATGGTTCACTTATGACTTTATATTACTTGTTCTTTTGTAAATTCATGTTAAAGTAGTGTTTTAGGTAAAATCGTTTCTTTTGTCGTTCATGTTTTAACATGTAATTATTCATATGATTACTTAGATCATGATTACTTACATCCAGAATGTAAAACATTATTTATATATAATATATATTCAGAATATACATATATATAATAGATCGATAAATGGAAAGAAATACATCGTTCATGGAGACGGTAGGCTGTACGTACGCATGAACGTTGTTTTCGTTTCCTAATTGAATTGAATGGAATTAGATAAATGACATAAATATATATATATATATATATATACATAAATCCAGTAGCATTATTACGTCATATATTTCATGATTACTTATTATATATACTTTATAATCATTCTTGAATGGTTAACATGGAGGGTGAATCTCATCGCGTCGCGGAGACGGTAGTCCGTACGTACGCACGAGTGATGATATCATTCCCAAGATCGTGGAATTGTATTAAAGTGTATGTATAATATTATAGAATCAATATCACTTTATGATAATAATATATATTCATTACTTTCACCATTATACCCGTCCAAGTAAGGTGGTCGTGGAAAATAGATTACACCACTGCGTGGAGACGGTATTCTGTACGTACGCACGCGCGGTGATTTCATTTTTCGTAGGATGGATATATAGTGAAATATGGTTGTTTAATACTTATAATAACATATCAGTATATGAGTGATACTGATGTTATTACAGCATAATTAAACAACTGAAAAAAGAATAAGTGGAAGAAGAAATAAAGTTGAAAGAATAGGTAACAGACATTACCTCTTCTTTGAAGCACCTCTTTGAGACCTCCTCTTAGGGCACTAAAATTGGACTTCAAAGAAGACCAGGACCTATAGGATGTTTATAGGGAAGTGGAGAAGAGAATTTGACAGGGTTTTTCCGAGCTTGAAGGCTCAAAGTGGTGTGAGGAAGAGAGGGAGGAGGTGCCCTTTTATAAGGGAGGATAGGGGCACCTTTGGAAATATAAGAAATATTAGTTTATATTAAATCCCAACCCCACTTAAAAACTTCCAAAATGACTCATATCCGAATATTAGATGAGATAGGGTTGTAATATCATCAACCAATGAAATTTAGACATGTTAGGAATTTATTTTAAACATTATCAACTTGATTTATCCTTATTTATCAATTTAATTTTATTTGTGGTAATAATATTATAAATTTTATATTATTATAAATAATTACATATGTGTTGTGAATTTTCCATAATTTGACACTTTATGACATTATAGACCATATAAATTTTAATTTATAATTTTTAAATATTTTTGTTATTTTTAAACAATTTTATAATATGTTATTTTTATAAAATAACAATAGTGTCAATTTTGACACTATTCATTTATTTGAATTTAAATAAAATATATAGAGATGATATGTTCTAAATAAAAGCTTTAATAGATTAATAAAATGTCATATGTATCTATAAAATTAGTGGAGAACATTAAATAGTTCATATAATATTTATATTAATATTTTTAAAATCATTTATTTGATATTTTAATTAATAAAATAATTTCCACATCACTATTGTGTCATACTTAATGATAATTATTTAATCCCTAAAATTTCTAAATAAATTCCTATGATGTAGATAATTGTATTAGATTTATGGAGATCATTCATGATCGAAGTTTCATGAAGTTTATCACTAAATTAAAATTAATATACTTATAATATTTAAGAGAGTGACATGTTGTCACTTTCTTTGGTTTTAATAATAATTAATTTATTTTCAAGGACCAAAGTCCATAAAATGAATCTATTTCGACCCTTAGGTGATATGGGTCATCTTTTAGTCATCCAATAGAATTTTTCCAGGTGTTAGGATAATTTTATAATCTTATATTTACCCTTAATTACCCGATCTACTTTTAATTATGGTAAATAAAATTTACCGTAGTTACTATTCATAATGCCCAAAAATAAAAAGTAGCTAATTAACATAATTTTGACCCACTGATTCCCAATATGGAATCCATTTTTCCAAATTCAATACACAAAAGTTTCAGAAATTAAATTAAAATTAATCCTGTTGTCAAAAGAAAACGAGTTTTTGGTTAAAACATTGCAAAAGATTGAATTGATTTAACCTACGAATTCATGGTAAAATCAATGATAATGTCATATGTTAAAATAATTGGTAAAAATATATTCTATTTATACATTAAGACCATTGAATATTATAATTTAACCATATAAATTTTTATGATGAAAAAAGTTGTTTTTAATTAAAATATAGCGAGTTTTTACTATTCATTAAAATATGAAAGTTATTAGAAAAATATCAAAACTTTATCCAATGTAAATTTTTATATCCTGATTCAAAAGAAGAAGTTTATTTTTTAAAATGGAACTTATAAAAAGTTCAAAAACTATATTTAATGTGGGTGCGCTATCAAAAGGCAGCAAAACTGCATTTTTTGAAAAATACTTATTTTACACGAGAAATTTATTTTGTTCTCATAAGATGTTCTAGAAAATGTGTAAGATGAATAATAATGTTATAAAATTCAAAATTTAGTTAATACTATTCATAACGTCTAGTTCGTGATAATATTATAACCATATATCGTTGTTTAGTAAAACCTAGTATTGCGTACAACACACGCTATCGAGGAAGGTCGCGATTGCGTGTAATGCAAGTCAAGTCAGGATTGTGTGTAGTGCAAGACTTCTTGGTTGTTTTGTATAACAGAATCCAACCATATTTCATTTATACATTGAATATATATATATATATGTACACTCAATGTTGTGTAGAATGACTATTATAAAACAAACATGAAATTGTATGTAACACAATCTAAGAATAGTGTTGTGTACACTTCGAGCTAATACAGTGTGGCGTATAACACAAAATAATCTTGTTGTAGCATAAAAAACATGATATCAAATAAATTAAAAATAATACTTATCATAAAATATTAGGTTGTTGCATTCTACCCCCCTTAAAATGAATTTCGCCCTTGAAATTCGTCAGGATTATAAATGGTTTTCTACTTGAATGTTTTTTTTAATGGAAACCCACTTCGTAAAAAGGAATACCAAAACTTGACTTTAAATACTAAAGTATGAAATGTAATGGTTACCCAAATTAACTAATCACTGGGTTTCCACATAGGAGAACATAGGTGAAAATATAGATATGGACGAGAAATATAACCGTCATGTTTTGATAGAGAGTGGTAGAGAACATGGGTATGAAAAAGGCAACAATCACAAAGCCATAAATTTGTGATGATCTAGGGTACCATCTGATTCATCAGATATAAGGGCACTAGGACAATATTTTTGTTTTTCAAGATCATTTCTCTAAAGTTGATGAATTAAAAGAAATAATTACATGATTTTGGTACAATCTCACTGTTGTTCATGAATTGAACAATTTCCACTTCATCTCTTAAATAAATAGAGTTGAATTTTTTATTCTTGAAGTGTTAGCAGATCATGTGATAGAATTATGAGTCATTCCATCTATTTCAAATAGAAGGTTAGCAAAAGTTATAAGTCCATCTTATGGTGAGATTAATCATATATAGTTCCAAAAATGGACTTATACTTTATTTATCATACCCCTTAATAAAATAAAACTAGTTTCTACTATCCAGGGACTTCCTGTAGGCCAGTGGTATGTGATAAAGGCCAGTCGCACATCAGTTGTGGGTTTGATTCCCACAGCCTTGTCCGACGTGATGGGCTGTCGCCTGTCCTACAGGTTGTCCTTTTTCTAAAACTACATTACTATAACATCCCATCAACAATATCGAAAAAAGTTCTATCCTTAAACAATACTAACTTATGTCCAACATAATCCATTCCAATCATTCGGCTTATCTAAAATACTTCGGTCCAAGATCATAGTATAAAGAAAACAATTACTAGAAATGTCATCTGCTGATCATGTGAATACCATCATTTATCCCCCATATATCATACGATATGACTTTTTGGTCAAATTAGAAACATGTGAATAACTTAATCATTTATTCTCTTGAAAAATGAATACCCATTAAACCTTAGTGAAAACATGAGTGCTGTCAAAAGTTAACTCTTTCCACATACCAAAACCCAAAAATTCTATATACTCAAACCATGATATAACTATTTTCTTATATTAGTCATTAGCTCATGAATACTGTCAAACATTTCATTTTCTCCTTATCCCTTCATTATGGGCATATCATCTTCTTTCCAAAAATATCTCAATAAATTTCCATGGTTACCGGTACCATAAAATTATTGAAAACCACAATAGACTAATACATAAATATTCCAATATTCCACGATACTATATACAAAATTATTTTGGATTCCCATTACATAAACACTTAATCATTCCACCACATCGTTGTCATATTCAACATCGCCAATAGTGATTTCATGTGACTTCCCTTTTTTCCTTTTCCTTAAGTGGTTTCTCATGTCAATCATCATTAACCCATTAGATTAGGGCATTGATTAGCATAATTCCTCATTTCATTGCACTTTAAGAATTGAAGTGTTGGTGGTCCATTATCTGTTGTCTTTTCTTTATCATTAGTAACCCTTTTTCCATTACTTTGACACTCAGCTGCTTGATGACATTCTTTTCCAAACTTAAAACATTTTCTAGTCCCTTTAAGAAAATCTCCACCATGCTTCTTTCCACACTTTGAGCATAAGGAAACATTCATCTTCTTTTCACCATTATTCTGATATTTCTCCTTGAACTCCATCTTTCTTTTCATGTCAAAACCATTATATGGATATTTAAAATAAACTTCCATTTCTACCACGATAGCACAACACACAATTTAGTCATAGCTACTGAAGTCTCTTATAGCTAATTCCCTTCGAAGACTTGGTTTTAAGCTACCGAAGAATCGATCAACTTTACTTTCATGTTGGATGATAAAGCCAGATGCATACCTTGCAAGCCTTGTAAAATTCGCTCCGTATACACCAATAGATTCATCATCCTTTTTCTTTAGTTCAAGAAACTCCTTCTCCATCTTTGTTCGAAGAATAAGAGGGAAGTACTAATTGAAAAATAAGTTCTTGAACTCGTCCCATTCCATGGACTCAATTTCATCACTTGGCCTCGTATTCTTGATAAGATTCCACCGGTGATTAGCTTTACCTTCCAAATGATATACTTTTAAGATGAATTTATCATGTTCAGAACATTGAAGAACTGAAAATATATTTTCAGTGGTACTGATCCATTTTTCATCAACAAGTGGATCAGAAGACCCACTGAAAGAAGGTGGATGTTGCCTCATGAAGGACTCAATAGAATATTGTTCCCTTCTCTGCTCATTTGGAAGTCCAGAATGATTCATAGATTGTGTAAGTATAGAAATGAGATTTTTCACTCCATCTCCCATAACATTTATTTGTTTAGGAGGAAAATCATTGCATTGATCAACACGGTTCCTTCGGGCTCCAGCCATCGTCTAAAACCCAAAAAGAATAGTGTGAGAGGCAAAAATCATGTTAGGGAAAACAACATAATAAAGAGGGAGTACCTTCAGTATCTAACATATTAGGTTTAATTCTAATATCAATACTATAGTTCTAGGACTATATCCTATACGTATACTTATCCTTAGGGACATCCCTAGACATACCTTAGAAATATCTCTAGGGATCTCACTAACGTTTTCGCATCCTAGTTTCCAAAGGTTGACTAAACCTTTCCTCTGATACCAACTGTAGAGGCCGGAAGCTTGATGTACATGGACATTACATTACTTTTGCGGAATACTTAATACATAACAAAAACAGACACACAAGTACTGTAATAGTTTAGTTTATTTGGAAACTTGGAATGTAATCTTCTAATCGTGGTGAAAGATCTTCAACATGTCCCATAAAGATCTTCCACTTTTTGTTTCCTTACCTAAAACCTTTCTTTTAATCCTGGGGGAAAATAAAACATAAAAATGGTGAGCTCAATTTCTCAGTAAGGGTAAGCATGGATAAAATAAAACATACCATATACATTTGAACTTAAAAACATGAACATAATGTTTAATCATCAAAATCTTGAGCAACGACATAAAACATGGAAGTACATAAGGCATAGATCATAATGGAACATGAATCATGATAAAATAGCATGGGAATAAAACATGTAAGTGTGGAATCTATTTAGCGCATGTAATGATTTCCATAGTATCCAAGGCATTGCTTCCAAGACCATCTTAGTGGACAAAGTCCCTTTCTGAATCGAGTTCACTCCTCGTTCCAGTCCTGTAATACTGAACCGGATTAACTTACCATTCCAGCCATGTCTATCTCATGATATATAAATATTTACCCAATGCAATGGAGGGATATATAGGTCCCACCCATATAATAATGAAATCATTCTTACTTGTGTCACAAAATAAACATACATCATTCATAATAACCCAACGAATAAAATGGGTTTCATAAACATCATCCCATAATCACATAATCTATATAAAAGAAATGGATATCATTTCATAATAAGAAAAGTGAAACCATGTAAATAATAAAGACATTATACTTGAAACATACACATATGAAATAATGTCAACTTAGATGAAAAATGGTTTTGATAAAACACTTGAAATGAATTCTTGAGGAAAATATCCTTTCTTATTCAAAATCATTTTCTTTTCACAAATGTGATGAAATTTTAAAATAAAAGGATTTTGTTGAAAATAGTCATGAAATATTTTGGAGGAATCTTCATGAAAATAATTCTTTATAAAAACGTAAAAATCCTTTCATTCCGTATACGTTAAAAAAACATTCCTCTCGTACTTTTGTCGGAAAAGTCAAAAAAGTACCTTGTAGGGTAAATAAAAAAAGATTCCTTCCATACCATGGGGTAAAAGTCAAAATGGGTAAAAATTACTTTAAATATACATGAAAACACTTTTATAAAACATAGACACAGATGATTGCAATAACCCCAGTAAATACTTTCGAATAAGAAATCTCGGATAAAAATGAGATTTGCAAAATTATCCCTTACCTTAGGTCCGATATGCTTCGTACGTATCCAAAACTCCTGTATAATGATTTAAATAATTTAATTAACTTATTAAAGAATAATATTAATTGTTATTATATCATATATGGTTCACTTATGACTTTATATTACCCGTTATTTTGTAAATTCATGTTAAAGTAGCGTTTTGGGTAAAATCGTTTCATTTGTCGTTCGTGTTTTAACTTGTAATTATTCATATGATTAATTAGATCATGATTACTTACATATATAATGTAAAACATGATTTATATATAATATATATTCAGAATATACATATATATAATATATCGATAAATGTAAATAAATACACCGTTCATGGAGACGGTAGGCTGTACGTACGCATGAACGCTGTTTTCATTTCCTTATTGAATTGAATTGAATTAAGTAGATGACATAAATATATATATATACATAAATCCAGTGGAATTATTATGTCATATATTTCATGATTACTTATTATATATACTTTATAATCATTCTTGAATGGTTAACATGGAGAGTGAATCTCATCGCGTCGTGGAGACGGTAGTCCGTACGTACGCACGAGCGATGATATCATTCCCAAGATTGTGGAATTGTATTAAAGTGTATGTATAATATTTAAGAATCAATATTACTTTACAATAATCATATATATTCATTAATTTTACCATTATACCCATCCAAGTAAGGTGGTTGTGGAAAATAGATTACACCACGGCGTGGAGACGGTATTTCGTACGTACGCACGCGCGGTGATTTTGTTTTCCGTTGGACGGATAGATGGTGAAATATGGTTGTTTCATACTTATAATAACATATCAGTATATTAGTGATGCTGATGTTATTACCTCAAAATGAAACAACTAAAAAAAGAAGAAGTGGAAGAAGAAATAAAGTTGAAAGAATCGGTAACGAACATTACCTCTTCTTTGAAGCACCTCTTTGAGACCTCCTCTCAGGGAACTAAAATTGGTCTTTGAAGAAGACTAGGACCTCTATGATGTTTCTAGGGAAGTGGAGAAGAGATCTTGGAAGGGGTTTTCCGATTGTGAATGCACAAAGTGGTGTGAGGAAGAGAGGGAGGAGGGGCCCTTTTATAAGAGAGGAGAGGGGCACCTTTCGAAATATAAGAAATATTAGTTTATATTAAATCCCAACCCCACTTAAAAACTTCCAAAATGACTCATATCTTAATATTAGATGATATATGGTTTTAATATCATCTAACAATAAAATTTAGACATGTTAGGAATATATTTTAAACATTATCAACTTGATATATCCTTATTTATAAATTTAATTTTATTTGTGGTAATAATATTCTAAATTTTAAATTATTATAAATAATTAGATATGTGTTGTGAATTTTCCATAATTTGACACTTTATGACATTTTCTACCATATAAATTGTAATTTATAATTTATAATTTTTTTTATATTTTTAAACAATTTTATAATATGTTATTTTTATAAAATAACAATTGTGTCAATTTTGACACTATTCATTTATTTGAATTTAAATAAAATATATACAGAAGATATGTTCAAAATAAAAGATTTAATAGATTCATAAAATGTCATATGTATCTAGAAAATTTGTGGATCACATTAAATAGTTCATATAATATTTATTTTAATATTTTTAAAATCATTTATTTGATATTTTAATTAATAAAATAATTTCAACATCACTATTGGGTCATACTTAATGATAATTATTTAATCCCTAAAATTTATAAATAAATTCCTATGATTTAGATAATTGTATTAGAGTTCTTGAGACTATTCATGTTTGAAGTTTCATGAAGTTTATCACAAAATTAAAATTATAATACTTATAAGATTTAAGAGAGTGACATGTTGTCACTTTCTTTGGTTTTAATAATAATTAAATTATTTTCAAGGAAACAAGTCCATAAAATGAAACTATTCCGACCCTTAGGTGATATGGGTCATCCTTTAGTCATCCAATAGAATTTTGGCAGGTGTTAGGGTAATTTTATAATCTTATATTTACCCTTAATTACCCTATTTACCTTTAATTATGGTAAATAAAATTTACCGTAGTTACTATTCATAATGACAAAAAAAGTAGCTTATTAGCATAATTTTGACCCACTAATTCAAAATATGGAATCTATTTTTCCAAATTCAATACAAAAAAGTTTCAAAAATTAAATTAAAATTAATCTCGTTGTCGAAAGAAAACGGGTTTTTGGTTAAAACTTTGCAAAAGATTGAATTGATTTAACATACGAATTCAAGGTAAAATCAATGATAATAACATATATTATATTAAATGGTAAAAATATATTATATTTATACATTATAACCCTTCAATATTATAATTTAACAATATAAATTATTATGATGAAAAAAGTTGTTTTTAATTGAAATATAGCGTGTTTTTACTATTCATTAAAATATGAAATTTGTCATAAAAATATCAAAACTTTATCCAATGTAAATTTTTATATACTGATTCAAAAAAAGAAGTTTATTTTGTAAAATTTAACTTATAAACATGTCAAAAACTAGATTTAATGTGGGTGCGCCATCAAAAGGTGGCAAAACTGCATTTTTTGAAAAATACTTATTTTACCCGAAAAATTTATTTTGTTCTCATACCATGTTCTAGAAAATGTGTAAGATGAATAAAAATATTATAAAATTCAAAATGTAGTTAATACTATTCATAACGGCTAGTTCGTGATAATATTATAACCATATATCGTTGTTTAGTAAAACCCGATATTGCGTACAACACACGCTATCGCGGAAGGTCGCGATTGCGTGTAATGCAAGCCAAGTCAGGGTTGCGTGTAGTGGAAGACTTCTTTGTTGTTTTGTATAACATAATGTAACCATATTTTATTTATACATTGAATATATATATATATACATATACAGTCTATGTTGTGTAGAATGACTATTATAAAACGAACTTGAAATTGTGTGTAACACAATCTAAGAATAGTGTTGCGTATACTTCAAGATAATACAGTGTGGCATATAGCACAAGATAATATTTTTGTAGCATAAAACACATGACATTAAATAAATAAAAAAGAATACTTATCATAAAATATCAGGTTGTTACAAAAACTTCTAGGTGATAACTATCACAATTAAATAATAATATTTAATCATTTTTTAATGTTTAGTGTTCTTTGCAAATTATTATATCAAAGAAACTAGTTTATTTAAGAATATATATACTTTAAAATCTTTTGTTTTTAAATATTTATCAATATTAATTGCAATTATAACTAAAAAATTTATTTTAAACTATAAAACATGTTGTTATATATCAACATCCCTTAAGCATTGTGATGATTTATTTTAGAATATATGGCTTGGGAATATCATGATCATCAATATCTTATATCAATGTCTTTGATTTTGTGATAATAATCATTAAATTAAAAATTTCTTATTGTGTAAAATGGTATTAGAATATTATCTCTTATAATATCGATTGTTCTTAATTTTTTCAGGACATTCATAATACAAGGTTTATTTAATATTTCACTTAAGATATATTTTTTCCATTGATGGATTTTAATAGAATCTTCTACTTTAATATAATTTTAAAAAATAAAATATATTTACTTTGATCATTCAGTAGAAAGAAAATATAATATGATTATTATAAATGGTAATGAATTTCATCCAATAATCCTTTTTTTGTTTATGTGGGAACACTTAACAACAATTAGTGATTTATTTTCTCTAAATGTGATCCTTGAGTAATAGAATATAAAAACCCAATGTAAGGACTTTCATTTTTTCCAAAGTTTTGTTAATAACCTATCAATTAAGGATGAAATTATTAATAGAGCTTTCAGAATTCATATCTCATTCAATTTTTTTGAAAAATGATTCCCTAAAATCCCTTTTCTAATCCTAAGTCAATATTAAAGGATAATCATTGAGTTTTAGTGGTTCATAATTTTTGCACTATCCTTTCTACATATATATTATATATTTATAATGTATAATTAATTTAACTCAATTGATATTTTAACAATTAATTGGTTAAATAAAAGATACACTTCATTAATTTCAATGTCACATGATATGTAACTTATCATGATCATTATATCTGGATTCATGTAGAAATTTTTAATAAAGTAGAATAAGAAATTTTAGTGAGATTTACACCACCAAATATGAATGTTTCTAAAATATTATATCATGAATGAATATATTATTATATTTGTATAAAATGTATGTGAATTATCATGGACATATGTTTTGTGTGGAAATAATAAAGGAATAAGATGAGGATATTCATAAGAATTATTTCATATATACTTGGATATAGTATAGGAATGATTTTATAGAGAGAAGAAGATGCATTGTTTTTCGAATATAAGTAAAGATTTGGAAAAATTATTTAGGTAGTATTAATTAATTAAAATCTTGGTAATTACCATGGTAAAATGTATAGAAACTGAAGAAGAATAAATTTTTTGTTTTACATTATTCTTGTGATATTTATATTCCATGTTTTTGATGAAGAAAATTAATTTAAATTGAATATGGTGATCCAATGTGGTATATTATGCACTCAAAAAGAATAAGTGAGAATAATTGAAGGTATGTAGAGTTTGTATTTTCACGTAATGATTCATTTATGATAATAAATAATGGAAGCATTACAAGTTTGGTGTTATGAAGAGGAAGAAGAGGTTATGTGCTATGTTGTGCAAACAAAATGGGAAGAAGGTACTTTCATATTGATATATAAGTAAATAAATAATAAGAACATGAATGAAGTAAGAACATAAAAAATATAAAATAAGTATAAATTGGATAAATATTTTCATTTGTTAAACCACATTTAATAACATAGAAATGTGTGGGAGGAAGATGACAATTGATACACCAAATCTCTATTTGGGTACTCACAAACATGAGTCTCCAGGTTGTTGTTTGTTCACTTATACCCACTTGATGATTCCAGTGGGTAATGTGATCTTAGAGGAATCCATATCAACCCATGTAATATCTATAATTCATTGATATTTTAACCTTATAAAAATATTTTATTTTTCTTGTGTGGGTCAATTTGATGTGTTTCATGAAATAACAATGGCAAGAAGAGAAGACATGAGAACTAATTCGCCTTAACAATTGATATAATAAAAAAATGAAAAATGATAAATAGTACAACTTGGTTTAAAAGTAACCAACCCTATTTCACCCCCTCCTCAATGTTTAGTTCACCCATAATTGGTACCCTAAATTATTATCAGAGTAAGGGTCACCTCTATTTGGATTCCTAATTTTTGGGTGTTGTTATCTTTTTAAGATTTATGTTTCCTTCATTATTTATAATGATTTTTAGTTTTGGATAATTATAATATATTTTATATAAAAATTCTATATCAACAAAATGTGTGATGAATAAGATAGAAAAATATAAGAAGAAATATAAAAAGATATCCCTCTTTTATAAAGAAGGTATGGATCTGGTTCCTCTATGAAATAATGGTGTAGGAGACAGGTCTATTTTAAGAGAAGATAAAAAGTTTTTTCGAACTACCACCAAGGTTATGGATAGAGATTCTAGCTCAATATAAGCATGTAATGCAAGTGATCATGAGGTATTTGAAAATTATTTACATGTTTTCCCACATGATGTACCAAGAATTAGTGGGGATCGTCATATAAGTTCTCAATATATATATATTGATTTGTTAGAATATTATCTACATTTTTTTTCAAATGGTTAGTTTCATCAATATGTTGGATTTTTGAAATTTATGAGGATTAGATCACCAATATTGAGGAGGAATCAAAATAATTAGAGAAATATTTTAAAGTAAAAATTATATATTATGTGAAGCTCTCTAATATAGTTGGACATAAAAAGGTTGAGAATATGATACTTGAAGAGAAGTTATATAAAAATAAATAATAGTGGATAAATACATTAAATGAAAAGTATGTTTCAACAAAATAAATTTAAAAGAATATCCATGAATAATTTTTAAATAATAAAAACAACATTGATATTATGAATGAATAATTATATGTTAAATTCTAGAAGATAATATAGATTGACAAATTTTTACACTTGAAAATCAAAATTCATTATGAATATGTTAATATTTTGAGAAAATATTTTGATTATAAGGTGTTGTTGACTATTTATCATAAGAAAAATTTCATTATGAGATGCCTTTAATTATAAGTAAATACGACCAATCTGGAAATAAAACATATTGAGATATCATATTTGACAATGAAATGAGTTACTTATAGATATTTTCTCCAGATTTTTCTTTTTCCAAAATACATTTATTATGTTTCAAAAATATAATTACATCATTTAATGATCCTTATCAACATTAATTGAAGGAAGAGTTACAATCCATTCTAAATTCCAATGATCGGGAAGAAATTTATTTCTATAAAAAATAAAGGATTAACTAAAAAATCTATTCAAGTATGGATGATGAAAAATGAATAAAATATAACCACCATTTACATGGTGGATATGATAACAATTATATAATATGGTTCTCCAAGAAGATCCCAACTAGTGATGAATAATTCCCAAAAAACATCTCACATTCAAACTAAAATTTCTAAAAAACAAGCAGTTTTAAAGAGAATGTCATAGTTTATGGGTTATTATTTGTACTAAAATAGATTAAGTAATTTTCCATTATATTTTTTGTATAATAAATTCATTTAAAAAAAAAGTGAAACCAATTTCAAGTGGGATAAAGCGAAAGGAAGAATCATTCGTAGTTTAATAAAAAAATTTTTACCAGAAACTAATTTGGAGAGTATAAAGGATTATATGATATTTTCTGTAGGTAATTCCATCCAAATGGTGCATGTATATCTAAGCATGTATCAAGAATAAATGGTATGATAAGACTACATAATATATGACAACCACGACTCTAGTAACCCAATGTTTGTTTCTATATTTTTACAATGGTACAAGATAATAGGGATCACAACATCATGGATTGATTAGTTTAGTAGTCTTGAGAGACTAGATCCGTACATATTTACATATTTTATTTTAAAAATAAAACATAGAAAAAAACATTATATCATATTTCAAAATTCATTTTTATATTCCTTTTTCATATCCCATTGAAAAGGAAACATAATTTACAATGAGCTTAAATTCTCAGTATGAGAAAACGCACAACATAAGGTACCATCAGTAGATGAAGTAGTAACAATATGGAAGGGTGGATAATAAATAAATAGGTCATTTATTCAATAACTTTATATTCAAAATAAACCCATGAAAAATATCAATATTACAATCATATGAATAATAACAACTAAAATCTTATTTAATGAAATTAATAATGTTAAACATTATGATCAAACCACTAATTCCACATTATAAGATAAAATGAAACTTAAAATAAAGTCCTTAAGCTAAGAATTTTTAATTAATGTTTAAGTATACACTAGATACCATACTCATTTGGACAACTGTTTGTCCAATGAGACCGGTTGGTGCATCGAGGGGCTATCTATAACCAAGACCCACTAATCACTTATATATGTCCAATTAATTTCTTATATATGTAATTAACAATATATTACATTAAAAATATGTGTTATCAATAAATAAATATCTTTACTGAATCAAGAATAAATAATATCAATATCCCCCCTAATAAATGATGTAACTTTATTTATAATATTACTTTAATTAATGCTCTATATTGAAATGGTATATAGTTATGAAAATATCAAAGAGTAAAAATGAAACTGAATATATCCATGATTTAAAAAAGTAGGAAAATAACGAGATAAATAATGTTTAATATACAAAGAAGATTTATAGGGAACATTATATCAATAAAGTGAATTAAATCAAAATAATATTTGACCTATATATCCATAAATGATAAAAGAGTAAATTCAATTCATTAGAAATAATGGTTTAAAAAGAAGAAATTATTTTGATAATTATAGAGAAAAATGGATGTGAAACATTAAAAAGTACTTTCTTTAAATCTTCTCTATCTTTATTTTAAAAAAGATATAAATTATTTCTAAAATCCTTCTAAATTTTTTGAAAAATAATTCCTTTTTATTTTAATAAAAAAATAAAAAACCATATAAGAATGGAAAGTATTTTATTTAATAATCCATGGAAACTTATAGAGTAATATTAAAAATAAAAAACATAAATTATGATGGGAAAATCTATTCACAACATATGTATTAAAAATAATATTCATTTCGTACTTTTGTAATGAAATTCAAAAAAACTGATTAAAAAATTAAAAATATTCCATTATAAACCATTAAGTAGAAATTGAATTATAGATTAAAAGTAAATTGAAACTCATTTTTGAATATAAAATATCATTATTAATAATTTTTAAATATATCAATATGGAAGAAAAATATTCTTAGCCCGAAATGAGAAATAAGATTTGTTTTTCTTAAAAAACATTCATTCGGTCCTTGAGTGCGAAAGAGCGGAATCTTAATAGGTATATAAACTTTATAAATAAATAGAATATATGAAAATATATTGGTCTTTGTAATATAATAATCATATAATTCTTTGAATATAAATTTAAATATAAACAATCCTAAATATGAGTGAGATTAGAAAATAAACCATTATGGTTTCAATAACAATTGAATCAAACCCATTAAGATATAAAAATAAATAAAAAATAAAATACCTTGAATAAATATGAATTTGAGATATAATATTTCAAATGGTTAGTATATAGACAAAATAAATTAAATTAGGTGTATAATTTAAAATATGTCTCGATGGAGTGGAATTGAGAAAAAACGGTTTATCTTGAATTCCTATATATTCGGACTTGTTATATACTCAGTAATAATAAATTTAAAGTTATTAAATGATTTAATAAGAACCATATTCTAATATATACCTTTCTAATGTAATGTTATTATTATTTAGCATACATTTATTGGAAAGTTCTTGCTTACTCCAACCACTTAAGGTTGTTCGTTAATTTTTTTTAAAATTACTTTGGTATCTTAACCATGGTAAAAGGTGTTATGAAATGGTTACATTATCTATATAATGTTAATAATGTCTTGAATATATTTTTTATTCATTATATAAAAATTTATAACCATTTATTTAATTTTTTAATATAAAAATAAATCTCATTGATTTATGGAAATGGTAGTTCACACGTATCCATGAGTGACATTATTATTTCCCAATGAATAGAGGGTTTATAAGGTGTATGATATATTTTCTTAAAAGAAACATTAAATATGTGATAAATATATAAATATATATATATAAATTAATTTCATATTTATAACAATCCATGTTATGTGGCGATGGGAAATGAATTACACCTCTATGTGGAGAAGAAGGTCTGTATGTACATAGGAGTGATGTTTCCATTTTCTATAAGATGGAGAAGAGATAGATAATTGATGTACCATTCATGTAAAAAAACACACACACAAACACACATATATATGTGTGTGTGTGTGTTTTTGTAAAATATACTTATATAATTATTTAGATATGGTTATTATATATTTAAATGATGTTTGATGAGGAACTTGAAAAATATAGATATGAACACATACATATTCTTTCGGTAGTCTCCATTAATTTTCACATTAATCCTTCTTCAAGTGTTCCATTGTGGTGAAAAAACTCAATGATTTTTCTAGTGATTTTGATATGATTTTTGGGTATGTATTGGTTGAATAAGTGTCTTAAGAATGGTAGATAAGTGATGAGAGGTGGAGCCCATTCTTAAGTGAGGTGGGAGGGAAACATATAATTACTTGAGAAATTATTATATAATATATGTCATAGTCATGTCAAGTGGCTCAAAAATGTCAAATTTTACAATATGATAACGCTAGGGTATAAATAAAACCAACCAATGAGGTTATGTAAAGTGTTTTGTGTTATCATTAATCCTTAACCCTTTATTTTAACCCATTTGGCTCATTTTCTCCTTAAACAATGTGATATATATCTATCATGGTTACTATAATTATGAAAGCAATATGTTGAAATTATTGACTAATATTAATTTTTTAAATTGTAAATATGGAACCCTTTTTTCATGATGAAATTCAAATAAGTAGAAGAAATAACATTTAATATAAGATCCCAAAATGTAATGAAAAACATTTTTTATAAAAATGATTGTTCATGTATAAAAATTATTTTATAGAAATATCATGTATAATATTGAATCCCATGGAATGAATTGGATTATTTAAAATCTAATGTTTTGTACTTTTCTTAAAAAACAAAACTAAGATTAACCTTATGAAAATTTCATTAAAAGGGATGAACAAAAAATAGTTTTTATTTGAATAAAAACATTACTTAGAATTTAAAAATGTCAAACATAGATTTTTATGTGAAATGATATATTTTTATATAAATTTTACTATTTACTAAATGTATATTTAGTCTAATGAAATATTTTATAAACATTAAATTCATTAATAAATCATTATATTTTCATTAAAGTGACATTACTTCAAGCTCATTATTTTTATCTATTGACCGAAAAATCATCGATTTCTAAAAACTCACAAAAACTAAACATATGATAATTTTTCTACGATGAATTAAAATAGTGAAATCCATTTAAGGTAATTAATTTTTTTTTTAAATTTTAGCCTAAATCACTTTATTGAATAAAGCTATGTGTATTATGTTATGGTTTCTTTAGAACAAAGTTTTTAATTACAATAATTTATGCTCGGGTTTTAAATTCTACCCCCTTAAAAATTACACCTTTAATATTTCTATAAGTTCACCTCTTAAAAAATGTGTGTATTTATTCATCATAAATTCTTTACATTCTCATGTTTCCTCTTCTATCTTATGATTTTCTGAAAGTACCTTCACTAGATGAGTCATCAAATTCTACAACACTTGTTCTCTTGTGAAAATAATCTTGATAGTCTCTTCACAATTATATAAATCAGGCTCTAATTATATTTCCTCATTGGTGATTAAATTAATTGATTCATACATATACTTCCTCAGTAAAGTGATATATAATACATCATTTGTAACACCCCAGGTAAATAAAGAATATGACATTTTCATATTTGTCCATATTTGTGAATAAAATATTAATATGACTTTAAAGGGGATGCTATGCTCGATGGCGTACCCAACACGCAACAACGAGTTTCTTGGGAATCTTACGTTGCACTCTAATAAAATAATTTTAAATGGTAGTTAACATGTAGCCATTGTATTGGCGGGAATGGATAGAAATAACTGAGATATGATTATATATGTTTTTATATGTTTTTACATTTATCCAATAAAGGATAGAGGCTTAAAATACGGAAAGAATTCAATTTTAGGCGTATATGCCCTAGTTTTCACTAAAGGTTCACTTATCACCTTTTGATGTTGAACGATAATTAAATATAGTTTTGTTCACTCTTAAACATTATTTTGGACCAAATACAACTCTTACTAAGAATCGGGACATCAAATTTTACTTTGTGTAATTTTTTGGTATCTTTCCGATAAGGTTCATTTTTTTTAATGAATAGTGTAAAATGTTGTATTTTAGTTCAAAACCACTTTTTAATCTAATTTATTTATATGATTAGATAATATTTTGAATTGTTTTTAAAGTGAAATTTGAAAATATTTTTACCATTAAATCCCATAGTGGTCGTTGGAATTAATTTCACTTTGAAATCAGACGTAAACTAGTGTCAATCTTTTGATACTTATTGTTTTATGAAAACACGCTATTTGCGCTGACAGCGGGAATTAATTATTAAATTAATTAATGTGACTAATATGTTTTGAATTTTGTAAAATGGACTTCATTTTTGAATTCGGAATGTCAATTATAGCTTAGGGTGAATTTTTGGGATTTTTCTGAAAAACTTCAATTTTTGATGAATAGTGAAACCACTAAGTGGTAATCAAGCAAACTGATTTTTCAGTTAAATGAAATTTTACCACTAATGTGTATTGAATTTTGAAAATCCGACATACATGGTTTTCATTAAGAAGTAAAATGTGGTTCAATGAGATTATAATAATTTTTTGGTGAATAGTAACTCATTAAGTTCTTAATCGCGATTAGTGGTAATTAGGGTAGTTTAAGGTATAAATAATGCTTTAATAATATAAAATGACCTAGACACATGTCCCAACCATATTGGTTGTGTCATGGCCGACCAAGACAAGCCATGGGTCAACTTGGGGACCCCATGGATCCACTTTGGTTGGGAAATGACATAAATAACATTTTATTTAATGTAAAAGAAAAATTGACACAAACATGATATGTTTTACTAAAACAATTTTTAAGTGGGGTTACACAAGTCCAAATTTTTATTATAAATAGTCATTGGAAAGCTAAAAAGATTTCCTATATCATAGTATTTGTTTTATAATTTTTAGACATTAAATAAATTTAATTATTTATGACATAATAATGATGCAGCGATGACATCATTATTTGACGATTTAAATAAAATAGAAAGATAATGTAAAATCTATGAACTAAACATGTCCAAACCCAATTGTATGAGTGGATTTCGAACCCTTATCACCTTATCCACGAATTCCATCAATGTGGGACCTTTTAAAACCGAAACACAGTTTCAAATAATGTAATGTTTCTTTACTTTCCAAAAGTGCCCCTCCTCTCCCCTTATAAAAGGCCCCCACCTCTACCTCACTTCACACACTCTTCAAGCCATTGGCTCGGCTAAAACCTGCCCATTTGCTCTCTCCACATCTCTCTCCTCATCCTAGAGGATTCCCTTTGGGCAGAATCCTTTCAAAGGAAGCCTTTAGGCTCAACTCAAAAGGAGTTACACTTTTAAAGGTAATTCATTTTCTCATGTTCATTTGTTTTATTTTTCTTCTCCAACCCCCTAAACTCTTTTTATTTACTTCTTTTGTAACAACACAAGTATCTTCAATATACTAGGATGTTGTTATAAGATTTATTTGAGCTACACTCTCACACAACTACATCAAATGGTTAAAGAACATAAGGTTTCCGTGGATGGCGAAATTCTGCCTCCCGAAACGATGATTGTTCAACACTCATTAAACACCTTCAAAGGTGGCCATTATGATGACACTATTTTTATATATGATATATAATATGTTTATTTTTTCCTTAAGCTTCTGTTTTTTTCATTTTGGGAATACCTTTATGGTTTCCATTATGGGTAAAACACGATATCTTCATTTTAGGAAGCGCGGACTACCGCCCCCTAAAAGTGATTTGATTCGTTAATACCATATGTGGGATGTATAAAGGATGGAACTATGATATTATATATGATATTATACTGTAATTATAATATACATTTATATCATTATGATTCCATTCTATAAACAATGAAATAGAAATGGAAGTAGCGTTCATGCGTACGTACGGCTTACCGTCTCCATGAACGGTGCATTTCATTTCTTACCTCTAAATGATTATGTAATGTTATAAATGCATGCATGTACTGGATATATATGACATATATGATATCTAAATCATGAATACAATTCTGTTTATAATAAACATTTGGCCACACGAACAACATGTAATTGTAAGAAGTCCACTTTCGACTTAAGAACCAAATATCGGCAAAACAAATATTATTAACTTAAATGATTACATTATGTTTATGACATGGTAATAAGTGGTATAAAAGGAATAATGAACTTGAAAAAGGTTCTTAAGGAAGTAGAAATTAACTCAAGTTTATTATTCAGGATATTAAAGAACGATCAAAGTCAAGTCGGACCCGAGGTAACGGATCCTACACCTCTCTTTCTTTTTAAGTACACTCTTTTATGTAATTTCTTTTAAGCTCATCTTTCTTATGATTGGGATGTTATTTTATATTACTCCAACTGTAATTTTTATGTTCATGTGATGAGAGACCCTATTCTCTCTCATCAATCCTTTTTGGAAGTTTTATGTGGCGCCGTTAGGCTGCCGAGTTTTCGTAAGGGATTTTCATCTCACTTTTATTCCCGTGAGATTTATGCTACATTTGCCACAATTTCCTTTGAGTGGTGTATGTGCTGCCCATTATTCTACTCTTTGTGTAATATACTTTCGTTTATGAGTATTTACATCAATGATTTATTGCCCTTCTTTCATGGGGTGTATGTTTTGAAAGATACCCAAGTCGGTAAGGGAACCTTTCACCCTCCTTTTTTTTTTAAAAGACTTCTTTTGTTGGGTCTTTTAATTTACACATTGTTATGTTGGGATATGTTCTCATATATCCTTATTGATGTAAATTTTATGTCCAAGTGATGAGATACACTTTTTATCTCTCATCAACTCATTTTGATGTGATGCCGTTAGGCTGTCAAGGGAACTTTTTAACCCAATTTCGATTTCTTTGGGTTCAACATGTAGACATTGAATATGTCGTCCATTGAATATGTGTGAATGACCTTTTATTGTTTTACACTTAATATCCACTTATATTGGGTGTATTTATTTTTGTCACACATATTTTTGAGATTTATTTGTCCTTGATTTAAGGATACCTTCTCTATAAGGGATTTCATCACATTTGACATTTCTATTGAGGGTTCATTGTTGTTATGCACCAATTCACTCTTATATGGTGTATATACTGTCCTTTGGAGTATTATATCATGAATCCTTTTATTCTCATGATATTATAAAGTTCTTACTAAATGTTATTCCTCAATTATTGTATTCAAGTGTCTCTAATTTTGGTAAAACCCCTTTAACCAAAATATCGTTTTAAATATTTTAATTATTTGTTCTTGTTAATATCCATGTTTTCAAAATGGTTTTAAGGATTTATTTATATGGATATTAATGGTTTAAAATTTTAAGCTTCAAGGTGGTATGGGAAACTTTGATTCAAAAATCTCTTCATTAAATTTTTTAAATGGTTTTGGAAATGGTTTCTTTTTGAATGGATTCATTATTTCAATATCCTAAAATGTTATATTGTGATTGAAATGTGGAAATGTTATGTTTCCTTTATTCATGTTTTATGTGATACGATTATGTTATGGTTCTTGGGCATTGTTATGAAGAACGGGTAGTTCCGTGATAAACTAAGGGCGGGTGAGCCCGATATAGCTCTCCAATGCATTGGGTAACGCGAAGGAGTGAAACGTTAAGGTTTCTCTGAAGAGATTTAGGGAATATACTGTGATGGGTATTCCAAACGTAACCAAGAGGGTTACTCCCTACGTAAGATTTTTATGAATGCCTCAAGTTACCTTTATGTCTTATGTTTTCTATGATTTATTCATGATTTGATATGCCTATGTTTTATGGGTAAAGTATGAACTCATTCTTATGTAAATGTGTACCCATGTTTCCTTTCCATATTTTTCTATCCCTTACTGAGCTTTTTGTGCTCATCCCAAGTTTTTGAAATGTTTTTCACAGGTCAAGGGAAAGGTACATGATGTGATGATAGTGTCAAGGATGTGTCAAGAAAGAATCCGTGTTATATTTTAAATATGTTTCCGTTGATGGGAAGAATGAATATTATCTTTTATGTAACCACTTTGTTTAAATGTGGAATGTAATGCAAGTTTCATGATCCAATTCTCTAAAACTCTAAACCTGAAAAGATCCTCAATGTGTAATCTTGTAATAACTCAAGATTAAGTAAGGTTTAAGGCTGGGGCCTTATAGTTGGTATCAGAGGTCGGTTTAGATAACTTTAGAGGTTAGGGTATTCTTTAAGCATAAGTGACATTACCATAATGGTTAGGATTTCAGAAAGTGTCCTAGTTTTAGATAAAGTGAATGAGTAAGTGTATCTTAGTGTTTACCTTCCTCATTAGTACATGATGGTTTTGTTGATATACTCACACTGACCTTTTTGGTTTTAGTAAATGGCTGGATCTAGCAGGCACCAAAGTAACAGTGGATGTGAAGGAAACTGTGACAGCTTTTTGAGCAAGCAACTGAATGATATGGGAGATGCAATGAGAACTCTTCTGTTTATCCTCAACCAACTATCTGGAGTCATGATTGACCACCTAAACCTTGGAGTTTTCTCTAAGGCATCATATATGCAAGAAACAAATCCCTACGGAAGTAGAGGAAATAATCATAAAGGTATGTGTGTTCAAAAACCTATGTGTCAAAGATGTGGAAAGAAACACCTAGGAAAATGTTTCAAAGGGACAGAAATATGCTATAGATGTGGAAATGAAGGTCATAAATCAAGAACCTGTCATGGAAAAAGGAAGCATCCAGTTGACTCGAGGAAAGGGAAAGAAGTTCTTTCTGAGGGATCAATTGAATGTTTTAAATGTGGTGTGCATGGTCATTATGCAAACACATGTCCTATGAAGAAGTTTCGTGAATGGGGTCACCAAGAGCGTACCAATATTTGTTTACCAATACCTAATGCCATTCCGATTGAGGATGAAGAAACTGACAATGACCAATCAAAGGTATGTACTATTTCATGACTATTGTTTTCTTATTTTGGAATCTTAGGATATGATTCATGATTTTGTTTGTAGGAAAGAGGTATTTCGGAATAAGTTGGAAAGGAATGGATAATGGATCATGAAGAATGTTGAATGAGTAAGATGTCAACATATAAGGGCTTCAAGAGTTAGGGTGAAATTCTTAAGAGTATTAAGTCTCTTTTGATGATGGGGTTACATTAGAAGACTTTTTATATTATATGTAACCCTGATGTTTAATATAGGCAAATTTTATTCAAGTAATAGTTATCTTTTCTTTTGTGGACATAGTTATAAAGAACCATTTGGGTTTATATGATCCTTACTTTTGAGGTAATTATGGGTTACCATATGTTATGATTGAAGTGAAAGGCATGAGATAAAATTGAGGTTAAATTATGTTATGGTTATTTTTGATGATTTTATCCCTTTTTGGGTAATGATTTGAGAATTATATAGTTTTGAAAAAAGGACAACACGCAGACCGTGTGACTACCCGTCGCATCGGACAAAGCTGCGGGAATCGAACCCACAACCAAAGTGCGACTGTTATTTATCGCCTACCACTGGACTACATGAAGTCCCTGGTTAGTTTGACTGATTCTTTTCAGTTATATGATTTTATGAATTAAGAGTAAGTTGGTTTTGGGTTATTTATGAAAATGATTAACCTATCATGGAGGATATGTGATTAGGATAATTACTTTTCAATGTGAGACTTTAGGAGCAACTGATGTTGTTTGGAGATAAATGTTACGATTTAATTTGGAAGACTATGTGACTAAATCCTTCAAATATTTGGGTTTCAATCTTATATTGGTTTACTTTGAAGAATTTTATGGAAAAATTGTTTATCGGATGGTCCTCATTGAACTTTGGGTTTTGTTGGACAAATTTTGGAGATTAAGAATAGATTTTCTTTTTATAAGGGGTTATCCTTTTCTAAATTATCTGATCTTGTACTAGCCTTTTTGGTTTTGGATTTGGTTAAAGTCTAAAGACATGGGAAGTATATAGTTCTATTTTGTGGATTAGGTGATTCTCTAGAAGTTGATTATAGTACTCTTAATGTGAACAAGTCTTCCTAAATACTCATCTTTTGGAGAAAATATGAGTTTGTGTAAGGAATCTAATAAAGGTTGAAAGTCAATATGATAAGTGATTATGTTTCCTTATGAATAAATTCCTCAATAAAAAGTAACGTAAAACAAAAATGTTGTCTATTAAATTTTCCTACTGGGGAATCGAATACCGTTTAACCCATCACAAGTTTGTGATTTTCTCGTGGTTAACTTTCTCCTAAACATGTTTTCTGTCACTCTCCATCAGAACATGACCCTTTGTTTTTTCCTCCATGTCCATATTTTCATACTTGGAATCCTAGTATGGGTTAACTCGGGTGACCTTTGTACTTATCTTTCTTTATTTTAATGTGTTTGTTTTACCGACTTTTGTTCCGATGTGGGACTTTCAAGGATGTTACCAAGAGCAATTTTAAAATTGCGAGGACGTAATTCCCAAAAGGGGGGAAGGATGTAACACCCCAGGTAAATAAAGAATATGACATTTTCATATTTGTCCATATTTGTGAATAAAATATTAATATGACTTTAAAGGGGATGCTATGCTCGATGGCGTACCCAACACGCAACAACGAGTTTCTTGGGAATCTTACGTTGCACTCTAATAAAATAATTTTAAATGGTAGTTAACATGTAGCCATTGTATTGGCGGGAATGGATAGAAATAACTGAGATATGATTATATATGTTTTTATATGTTTTTACATTTATCCAATAAAGGATAGAGGCTTAAAATACGGAAAGAATTCAATTTTAGGCGTATATGCCCTAGTTTTCACTAAAGGTTCACTTATCACCTTTTGATGTTGAACGATAATTAAATATAGTTTTGTTCACTCTTAAACATTATTTTGGACCAAATACAACTCTTACTAAGAATCGGGACATCAAATTTTACTTTGTGTAATTTTTTGGTATCTTTCCGATAAGGTTCATTTTTTTTAATGAATAGTGTAAAATGTTGTATTTTAGTTCAAAACCACTTTTTAATCTAATTTATTTATATGATTAGATAATATTTTGAATTGTTTTTAAAGTGAAATTTGAAAATATTTTTACCATTAAATCCCATAGTGGTCGTTGGAATTAATTTCACTTTGAAATCAGACGTAAACTAGTGTCAATCTTTTGATACTTATTGTTTTATGAAAACACGCTATTTGCGCTGACAGCGGGAATTAATTATTAAATTAATTAATGTGACTAATATGTTTTGAATTTTGTAAAATGGACTTCATTTTTGAATTCGGAATGTCAATTATAGCTTAGGGTGAATTTTTGGGATTTTCCTGAAAAACTTCAATTTTTGATGAATAGTGAAACCACTAAGTGGTAATCAAGCAAACTGATTTTTCAGTTAAATGAAATTTTACCACTAATGTGTATTGAATTTTGAAAATCCGACATACATGGTTGTCATTAAGAAGTAAAATGTGGTTCAATGAGATTATAATAATTTTTTGGTGAATAGTAACTCATTAAGTTCTTAATCGCGATTAGTGGTAATTAGGGTAGTTTAAGGTATAAATAATGCTTTAATAATATAAAATGACCTAGACACATGTCCCAACCTTATTGGTTGTGTCATGGCCGACCAAGACAAGCCATGGGTCAACTTGGGGACCCCATGGATCCACTTTGGTTGGGAAATGACATAAATAACATTTTATTTAATGTAAAAGAAAAATTGACACAAACATGATATGTTTTACTAAAACAATTTTTAAGTGGGGTTACACAAGTCCAAAGTTTTATTATAAATAGTAATTGGAAAGCTAAAAAGATTTCCTATATCATAGTATTTGTTTTATAATTTTTAGACATTAAATAAATTTAATTATTTATGACATATTAATGATGCAGCGATGACATCATTATTTGACGATTTAAATAAAATAGAAAGATAATGTAAAATCTATGAACTACACATGTCCAAACCCAATTGGATGAGTGGATTTCGAACCCTTATCACCTTATCCACGAATTCCATCAATGTGGGACCTTTTAAAACCGAAACACATTTTCAAATAATGTAATGTTTCTTTACTTTCCAAAAGTGCCCCTCCTCTCCCCTTATAAAAGGCCCCCACCTCTACCTCACTTCACACACTCTTCAAGCCATTGGCTCGGCTAAACCCTGCCCATTTGCTCTCTCCACATCTCTCTCCTAATCCTAGAGGATTACCTTTGGGCAGAATCCTTTCAAAGGAAGCCTTTAGGCTCAACTCAAAAGGAGTTACACTTTTAAAGGTAATTCATTCTCTCATGTTCATTTGTTTTATTTTTCTTCTCCAACCCCCTAAAATCCTTTTATTTACTTCTTTTGTAACAACAACAGTATCTTCAATATACTAGGATGTTGTTATAAGATTTATTTGAGATACACTCTCACACAACTACATCAAATGGTTAAAGAACATAAGGTTTCCGTGGATGGCGAAATTCTGCCTCCCGAAACGATGATTGTTCAACACTCATTAAACACCTTCAAAGGTGGCCATTATGATGTCACTATTTTTATATATGATATATAATATGTTTATTTTTTCCTTAAGCTTCTGTGTTTTTCATTTTGGGCATACCTTTATGGTTTCCATTATGGGTAAAACACGATATCTTCATTTTAGGAAGCGCAGACTACCGCCCCCTAAAAGTGATTTGATTCGTTAATACCATATGTGGGATGTATAAAGGATGGAACTATGATATTATATATGATATTATACTGTAATTATAATATACCTTTATATCATTATGATTCCATTCTATAAACAATGAAATAGAAATGGAAGTAGCGTTCATGCGTACGTACGGCTTACCGTCTCCATGAACGGTGCATTTCATTTCTTACCTCTAAATGATTATGTAATGTTATAAATGCATGCATTTACTGGATATATATGACATATATGATATCTACATCATGAATACAATTCTGTTTATAATAAACATTTGGCCACACGAACAACATGTAATTGTAAGAAGTCCACTTTCGACTTAAGAACCAAATATCGGCAAAACAAATATTATTAACTTAAATGATTACATTATGTTTATGACATGGTAATAAGTGGTATAAAAGGAATAATGAACTTGAAAAAGGTTCTTAAGGAAGTAGAAATTAACTCAAGTTTATTATTCAGGATATTAAAGAACGATCAAAGTCAAGTCGGACCCGAGGTAAGGGATCCTACACCTCTCTTTCTTTTTAAGTACACTCTTTTATGTAATTTCTTTTAAGCTCATCTTTCTTATGATTGGGATGTTATTTTATATTACTCCAACTGTAATTTTTATGTTCATGTGATGAGAGACCCTATTCTCTCTCATCAATCCTTTTTGGAAGTTTTATGTGGCGACGTTAGGCTGCCGAGTTTTCGTAAGGGATTTTTCATCTCACTTTTATTCCCGTGAGATTTATGCTACATTTTCCACAATTTCCTTTGAGTGGTGTATGTGCTGCCCATTATTCTACTCTTTGTGTAATATACTTTCGTTTATGAGTATTTACATCAATGATTTATTTCCCTTCTTTCATGGGGTGTATGTTTTGAAAGATACCCAAGTCGGTAAGGGAACCTTTCACCCTCCTTTTTTTTAAAAGACTTCTTTTGTTGGGTCTTTTAATTTACACATTGTTATGTTGGGATATGTTCTCATATATCCTTATTGATGTAAATTTTATGTCCAAGTGATGAGATACACTTTTTATCTCTCATCAACTCATTTTGATGTGATGCCGTTAGGCTGTCAAGGGAACTTTTTAACCCAATTTCGATTTCTTTGGGTTCAACATGTAGACATTGAATATGTCGTCCATTGAATATGTGTGAATGACCTTTTATTGTTTTACACTTAATATCCACTTATATTGGGTGTATTTATTTTTGTCACACATATTTTTGAGATTTAGTTGTCCTTAATTTAAGGATACCTTCTCTATAAGGGATTTCATCACATTTGACATTTCTATTGAGGGTTCATTGTTGTTATGCACCAATTCACTCTTATATGGTGTATATACTGTCCTTTGGAGTATTATATCATGAATCCTTTTATTCTCATGATATTATAAAGTTCTTACTAAATGTTATTCCTCAATTATTGTATTCAAGTGTCTCTAATTTTGGTAAAACCCCTTTAACCAAAATATCGTTTTAAATATTTTAATTATTTGTTCTTGTTAATATCCATGTTTTCAAAATGGTTTTAAGGATTTATTTATATGGATATTAATGGTTTAAAATTTTAAGCTTCAAGGTGGTATGGGACACTTTGATTCAAAAATCTCTTCATTAAAATTTTTAAATGGTTTTGGAAATGGTTTCTTTTTGAATGGATTCATTATTTCAATATCCTAAAATGTTATATTGTGATTGAAATGTGGAAATGTTATGTTTCCTTTATTCATGTTTTATGTGATATGATTATGTTATGGTTCTTGGGAATTGTTATGAAGAACGGGTAGTTCCGTGATAAACTAAGGGCGGGTGAGCCCGATATAGCTCTCCAATGCATTGGGTAACGCGAAGGAGTGAAACGTTAAGGTTTCTCCGAAGAGATTTAGGGAATATACTGTGATGGGTATTCCAAACGTAACCAAGAGGGTTACCCCCTACGTAAGAATGTTATGAATGCCTCAAGTTACCTTTATGTCTTATGTTTTCTATGATTTATTCATGATTTGATATGCCTATGTTTTATGGGTAAAGTATGAACTCATTCTTATGTAAATGTGTACCCATGTTTCCTTTCCATATTTTTCTATCCCTTACTGAGCTTTTTGTGCTCATCCCAAGTTTTTGAAATGTTTTTCACAGGTCAAGGGAAAGGTACATGATGTGATGATAGTGTCAAGGATGTGTCAAGAAATAATCCGTGTTATATTTTAAATATGTTTCCGTTGATGGGAAGAATGAATACTGTCTTTTATGTAACCACTTTGTTTAAATGTGGAATGTAATGCAAGTTTCATGATCTAATTCTCTAAAACTCTAAACCTGAAAAGATCCTCAATGTGTAATCTTGTAATAACTCAAGATTAAGTAAGGTTTAAGGCTGGGGCCTTATATCATTCACTTCAGAGATTTAGAATGGTGTTTCCCAATGGTAATAAAAAACTCTAATTAATTCAAAATTATCAAAAGGAACAATGTTCTAGGAACATAGATTCTTATAATTTCTAAACCTTTTAAATAACATTCATAGAGATTTCTTTAATAAATAATGGACCCTAATTAAAAATTATATATCCTTCCATCAGTTATCGACATATATCATTTTTTTGGTTTGATCAACGTTTATATGACTTAGAAGAGTTCTTAATTTCATAATTGTCTCGTCAATATAAAATGGGCCTAAAAAATTTTCATCACCAAATTCATACCTACAAATTAGTGTACGAAAATGTTTTCCACACAATGCTTTATATAGTTTCATTTGAGTACTTAAATGGATAGTATTATTATAATAAATATCCACTAAATCTAATTATTGATTCAATATACTATGAAAGTCTAGTGATCATGACCTCAACATGTAGTCTAATTTTTGAATAATCCTTTCATGTTGTCCATCAGTCTGAGGATGATAGAACATTGTGAAATATTGTTTTGTGTCAACATCCTTCTAAATAATTTTATAGAATTTCACTGTGAGCTATGGTTTATGATCAGATAGAATCAAAATGGGTGCACCATGCCGTCTCAAAAAGTCATTGATATAGATTTCTACAAGGAGATCCATTGGTAAATCCTACCTTCTAGTAATGATTTTTTTGAATTGATATGATGATAAAAAATAACCCATATTACATCATTTCTTTTATATGTCTTTGAAATCATGTGAAACTTCCATAGTAATATCATTACAATTACACACAAGAATACATATAGTTTTCATGAATCATTTAGGAAATTGTCTCTCTGTATTTACTTATTGAAAAAATAGGCATCTTGATACATAGCCAGAAATTTCCAGCTTCTTAATATCCAATAAAAAAATGTTCTTCTAAATCCATATACATTTTTTTCTTCCATAATGTATAAAAAAAATTAATCTATGGGATTCATGAAGTAATTCCCTCCTAAATTCATGTATTAATGGAATAGATAGCCTTTTTCCAAATTTAAGTGCACAATCTTCATAAAAAACTACCAATTTCTCATTATTCATGGATTTCATTTTATTTTGTAGCTCCTATAATAAATTTGGGATTTCTTATATTCTCAGGTAAATATTTTTTGAAAAACATTTGGAAAATGACATATTTTTTTCCTTCTCTAATGATTCCCAGATCTAGAGTTTCTAAATTCGTTAATAAAGAATCTATTTCAATCCTTATTTCAGAAATAACTCCAAGATTATTTCTACTAAACAATTAATCTAAATTATTTTCCAACCCATGATGGTAGTGTATTGAGAAATGATAATCTTTGAGTCTCACCAGCAATATCCTTTGTATCATGTTATGTTATTTTTGTGAAAATATTTATTTTAGACTTCTGTAATCCTTATATTTCTCACATATTTCACCATAATGATAATACCTATATCAAACTAAAGATCATATGTTTGATAAATCTATCCATTAATCTATAACTATCATGATGGATAAAGAGAAACCTTGTCATTCTTCATAAGGATTCATTTGAGTCATTTATTTTTTACATCACTAAATATCACAAAACCATCCCTTCCAAATGGTAAATTCAATATCTATGCATTGAAAAACATTAATTTCAGTTATTCAAAACATTTTTTACAATATTTAAACTATATTAAATGAACCCCTTTAAGTGTAAACATTTTTAATGGGTTATATAATTAGTGATTTTTTTAAAATATATGCTAATATTAACTTATTAATCCATGGAAACTACGTATTTTGGTTATTTTCATCAGAGTAAGAAATTATTTAACCCAATTTTCATTGAAGGATCAAATAATATTCCATAATTTGAAGCAGTATAGCCATTAATTGAGTCTTCATGATGCAAACAATTCCACTAACAAAATTTACCTTATAACTCTTTTTCTATGAGAGTTTGAAGAATGAATCAAAAATGGATTTTATTTCTATTTATATCTATTATATTATACTAAAGTATCTTGAATAAATACCAAAAGAAAATTATCAAGATTATATTTGAATATTCAATTCATCGTATCCATAAAAACATCAGATGAATTACTAAATCTAAATACAATTACTATAAACTAATAATTTCTATACCATGTAAAAAATATAATCTTTCGAATATCAACCTTACTTACTAAAAATTTATTATACATAGAATAAAAATTTATCATTGAAAAATATAAATATCATTCATGATGACCAAAAAAATCAACAATTTAATGTAGAGGATACTTTTTATTTAAAGTATAGAATTTATTTCACTATAATTGATGCATAACCAAATAGAAAAATCCTTCTTAAAAAATAGTATGGGATACCATGACTGAAACACTACGGTGAATGAATCCCTTAATAAAAAACTCGGGTAGTTCTTTATTTAGATCCATTAATTCTACCATGTCGATTATATTGGTAGTCTTATATAGATATTTTTCATAAAGGGTATGTTTAATAGAAATTCAATATCATGATTGGTTGAATTTTTAAGTAACTCTTCTAAAAACACATCAATGTATTCCTAGAACATTTGTACATATTCTATTCCAAGTTTACACTTCACATCCACATTTCATATCACCCCTTCTTCTCCTAGAATTTCATTAATTTGAGTTTTTTTTGTGGTGGATATAAACATGATTTAGATGAGGAAATCTTTCCTCCAAATATAAATTACTCCACACCACCTTTGTAAATAATAATTTCATTCTTACAGTAATAAAGTTTCATGTTATATTTAAAAATCCAATGCATACTAAGAATTATATAAATTTCAACCATATATATAATAATTAAGTTATTGAATAGGTTATGCTTATAAATTATGATGGAGACTCACTAACATATCATTATTCAAACAATATTTCCAATAAGCTTATTGATTAAAAACTCCATTATTAAGGTGATGAGGAATGATTTAATGATCTTGGAAAACATAGAAGATATAAAAGAGTGTAAAGATATAGAATTAAAGAAATAACTAGCTAAAAAATTTTACCATCAAATTGCCTACAGCCAAATCATTAGGAATGTTATCTTTATATGTGTTAATTGAGTAATCTTGCACTTTCTACATTGGCAACTTTTGTTATGTGATCACATAACACTTGGGGAATTGGTTTCTTTAATTCTTTACATCTCTACAATTTAAGAACTATATTAAAGTAGTTTATTTATTTCCCTTGCATTCATGAGAAAAATTAACCATATCTCCATACTTTAAAAAACATTCTCTTTAAAAATTTACTTGGATGTTTCTTTATCTATTTATCACATTGTGGAAATACCATTTTTAAAATTTTTCTTCTTTAACAAATTTATTTTTCCTTTGTGATCATATAAAAATTTATTTTGTTGACTTCCCTTAAACATATAAGACCAAGAAATTTTTTTATCTATCTTGATGGAACATGATACGATATCATCATATAATGAAAGTGTTTTCAAGGATAATTTAATTTGATGATTCAGCCTAAAACCACAAATGATATGGTCCATATTTATTTTTGGAATACAAATATAGTTTATCTCCTTTCATTATTATCTTTTGAATCTATCCTTGTATTTAAAAAAACATTCCACTTTATTCTATTTTATGTTATGTAAATTACTCTCCATTTTATTTCATTTATCTCAAGGAAAATATTTCTTGAAAAATGCTAATTTAAAATTTCTCCATTTTATACATTCTATTTCACCATCTTATTTAGTATTATAGATCAATGACCACCACTGATCAATATATCCATTTAAATAGTAAATTTCCAAAATATCAATTTCACTCTCATTATTTTCCAAAACTATAAATATATTTTCAAGGTACATGACCAAATTCTTACCTGCTAATGTATTAGTAGTTACATTTAAATATATATATGATTATGTTTTATAAAGTGATCTAAAATAGGTGCATGTTATTATAGAGAAATAGGTTTCTCAATATGGTAATGGTTATTTATTATAACATGGGGCAGTTCCCCCAATCTGACCATTATTAGCTTAGCTACAATATCTACTGTACTGAATTTATTATAATTAAAATCCCTACACTAACCATTAGTATCGATAATATTTCCCTTTATTACACTAGGATCCACTACAAAATAATGGAACACATATAATTATCTCATAAAATCAAAAATATTAATACAAGGAATAAAAATCCCTAAAATATTCTCAAATATTCTAAGAGATTATCATAATAATTGTTTTAGCTATTTTCTTAGAAAATCTTGTTCTCAAGGGGCCTACTAAACTCCCTTTGATACTAACTATAATTACCCTGAATCTAGTAACCCATAGTATGGTATACTTTATTACATTGGTAAATTATATAGGGTATCACTAGATAAAGGATCTAATAGTTTAGAAGTAAAGGGAGACTTGATAAAAATATATTTTTTATTACATCTGAATAATTAAACATAGGATGAAATAATTTCATACATCCCTAAAAATCATTCAATGATCTCTTTTCCATATCCTGGTAAAAGTAACAAATAATAAAAGGTGACCTAAAATGCTTAGTAATGGAAAGAATACAATAATAAATTTATTGAGAATATAAGGCATAAATTATATGATAGAGTAGATAATTGATATATATTCCATTAAATCAATAACTCGAGCTTCAAAATGAACCCATTAAAAATATAAACATAATAATCACTTGGATAATAATAACTAATATCATAATAAAGAACATTTATAATTTTGGATGTCATGATCTTATAATTAAGTATTCAAGAAAATACATCATAAACCTTAACATCAAGGTCGTTTTGTAAAAAATTTTAATTAATGGGTAGGTATACACCAAATATAGAACTAATTTAGCTAAATTTTATCTCATGAGATTGGTTGATGCATTAAGGGAATATCAATAAATAGACCCCACCCATCTCTTAATTTTTCTCATCTCATTTCACATATATTAAATCAATAATATGATCCATAATCAATAATCTATATCAGAAAATAAACATATTTATTGAATGAAAAACATGCAACATTAATATTAACCCAGTAAATGAAATAATTTTAGTAAAAATATTCCTTAAACTAAAACCATATATTGAAATAGTATAAACCTAAGACAATATCCATGTAGTATAAATGAATCTAAAAATAAGTACATGAAGGATAAAAATAATTTCTAATTAATAATGGATAATTATAGATAAAATGATCATAAGAAAATGAATTATATAAAAATAAGGTATAATCCAAAATTAAATAAAAGATTACATAATACCATCGATTCATTAGAAATCGAGGTCTAAAATAAAGGAAATTCATATGAGAACTACATAGTAAAATGGAATGGAAATTTTAAAAAATCCTACCAAAAATGCTTTGTATCAATTTCATAACAAAATATATAAATCATTTCCAAAAAAATAATTTTTTTTCAAAAATAATTCAATTTTTATTATCTAAAAACTAATGAATTATAGAATAAGTAATAATTATTTTCTATTAAAAATAATGGAAATAGGTATATAAATCTGGACAACAAATAATAGAAAAAATGGTGAGAAAATATACTCACGTTGTATACAATACATAGAAATTTTGTTTATCAATTTTGTAAAGAAAGTAACAAACAACTCATTTAGAAAAAATTAAAATATTTCTTTACAAATTGTTGATAAAAATTAAATTATAGTTGATAATTACTTTTAAAAATCACTAGAGAAGATAAAATAACATTCCTAAATCATTTATAAAAATATTGATAATGAAGAAAAATATTCCAGAACCAAAAAGAGAAATAAGGATGATTTTTCTTAGAAAATATTATTTTCTATTTAATTACCAAAGAGTGTAAAATTTTGAATAAATATATGTAAACCCTATAAATTACTAGAGAAAAATAAAATATATGGGTTTTAATAATATAAAAAATATATAATTCTTATAATGTATATTTTTAGATGAACAATACTGAAAAAGAATTTAATTATAAAATAATCCTTTAAGTATTTAATAACAATTTAATTAAACCCCCTTAATAGAGGAAATGCGGATTGACACTTAAAATAACAAGAATAAAAAAATTAATGATATAATTTTTATTAGTGGTAGTGTATACATCATATTAACGATTTTTTTTGCATTATATAAATTTTCTCTATGGAGTGGAATAGATCCAAAAACCTCATACATTAGATTTATGTTTAGTTAGTAACTACTATACATTTGGGTTTATATAGCACTAACCTTTATCATTAATACCTAAAAGTGGTGATAAATAACCCCTTTATCAGCATTAGAAAAAGAACTGATAAAGGACCCTATTTTCAACAATGAAAAAAACGTTGATAAATGGTGAACTTTATTAGTTCTACTAAGAAGAACTGATAAATTAACCCTCTTTATCAGTTCTTTTTTATAGGTACTCATAAATCCCTCCCTTTATTAGTGTTTTTTAGTAGTATTGATAAAGGCCCCATTTACCAATGCTAAAAAATACTCTGATATAGAGGGGAACTTATCAGTGTTTGTAAAAAAGCACTAGGGGGATTTATCAACACATTTTTACTAGAACTGATAAATGATAAATTTCTGAAAAAATATAATTCATTTCAAATAATAAATTAATATATAATTTTTTATATTTATATATATATTATATATTATTAAATATTATGTATATAAGGCTAAATATGTATTTACACTCAATATATTAGATATTTCGTCAAAATTTATTTTAAAATAATTAAATATTAATATTAATTAGAAATTTTTTAATTATTGTCATTTAATAGTTCTTTAATAGAAATTAGAGGGCCTAAAATTGAAATAAATTAATGAACGACCTAATATAAGTTGAGAACATGCCTTGAACTTCAAATAGACATATCTTTTGATCTAGATGTCCATTTTTTATCTTTAAAATATCATATAGAATCCTGTGAAGAGGTATTTTCCTTGGAAATATAGTCACCATGGTGAGTGTTTATTTGCATTAAAAAAATTCTCAAAATCCTTTAAAATTGAGTTTTTTGTTGGAATAACTTAATTTTTTAATATTTGATAATATTTAAACTTTTTTAAGAGGGTCATTTTTTCTTTTTCAGTATTGACTAAATTTATTCCAAGGGATTACATTTGTATAGATATTATGGTTTTTAATTTTATCATTTTTATATTGTATTTTTATTTATAATTAAATATATTCTTAGTTTCTTATATTTAGTTATAATAAATAAATGGATAAATATATATACTTAAGAATATTTACATAAAATTTTATTTTTGAATATATAAACCAAATGAAAATACTTATTTATTATTAATTTTTTTTTTTAAATAAAAATAACCCATCTTATTTACCTTATATATACATATGTGTTTGTATTAATAAACAAATATAAATATTTATTTTCTAAAATATTTATATCGATATTAATATATAATATATTTAAATAAATTTATGTATATATATCACACATACAAAAAAACATATATTTATTAAATGTATTTGAAAAAAATTATATTAATATATGAATAAAAAATATTTCTATATATATGTGTGTATGTATATAAATAGACATGTCCTAAAATATACAATAATATATGATTGTTGTGGTGGTAAAGGCATTAAAATTGAAAAAGGAGATACATATATCAAATATATATGGATGTGTGGGGTGAAAATGATGAGGTGTAGTGGAAAAGAATTCATAAAGGGGCATTATGAGTGCTAGGAATGGGGTTTTTTGGATGAGTTGGTGCTTTGGGGGTGAGAGAGAGTGGGAAAAGCATTGAGAAAGGGGTAGAAAGAACTGAAAAGGGGGGGATATAATCACTAAAGAATATAATTTTCCGAACATTAATCAATCCTAAAAAAAGAAACCATAAAAGTTTGATTTTCAACACTTTTTTGTTATTTTTGATAAAACCCCCCTATCATCACTTTTTTATAGAACTGATAAAGGGGGCCTTTATCAAAGTATTTTTTTAGTACTTTAAAGGGGAATTTATTAGCACTATGTTGAGTGTTGATATAGAACCCATTTATTAGCGCTAAAAATGAATTGATAAAGCCCCCCTTTATCAGCACAAAAACAATTGATGATAAATGTCCCTTTTATCGGTTCTTTTTATTACCACTGATAAAGGTAAGATTTTAATATTTCTTTTTTAGAAGTGTTAAAAGAAAGACCTCTTACTAGGGGGCACATTTTATCAAACTGAATAATCATTTTAAATTAAATAAATATATGATTAACCATAGTATTCATATATATAACATACTTTATGGTCTTTTTATAATAATTTGGTATTTATTTATTAAATAGTTCGTACTTACATCAACAATTTATTGTTGTTTGGTCAATTTCTCTAGAACAATTTTTATATATTAACCATCTATAAAGGTGTTATGACATGGTTCCATAGTATAGATAATTTTAATAATTTAATTAATATATTTTTTATCCTTTATATATAATTTTATACTCATAAATAAATGTTGGTTATAAAAAATGAATCGTAGCTCTCCTTAAATGTAGTAGTCCAGATATACGCACGAGCAACGTTATCATTTTCTAAAAAATTGAAGGAAAATAAGGTTGTAGATATATTATATTTATATAATCATAATTATCTCATAAATATCAGATATATTAATTAATTTATCTCAAAAGAATCCATCTGTAGTGGTGATGAAATACTAATTACACTATTGTGTGGAGATAGTAGTTTGTACATATGCACAAGTGATGTTTTCATTATCCATAGGATGATTGGAAATATAAAATGGATTTAACATTATACTAAAGACATATTATTTTTTGTAAATTTAATTATTTAATTATTTTAAGATGACTATTGAATATTTTTAAGAATCTTATTAAAAATATAGCATTAAAAATCGAAGTAAGAATATATACCTCTTATTTTGGCACTCTCCTTTGGATTACACATTAATTCACATTGAATTGAGATTTTGGGTGGATCATAACCTATATAATGTGGATAAGGATTTTTTAATATATTTTGATAGGTATTTAGGGATATGTGATTCTAATTAAGTGTGTAGAGGTTATGTGATATGGTACCCTTTTATAAGTGAGGTGGGTTAAAAAATTCTAAATACTTGAAATGTTATTATATAACATATGACTTAATCATGAAAAGTGAATCCAAGTTTTCAAAATCCCAAATATGATAAGTTTAAGGTAAAAATCAAATCATCCAATCATATTTAAGAAATGTTTTTTATTATATTCAATCCTTATCCTCTTATTGTAAACCTATTAACCAATTTTACCACTAACCAAGATGATACATGTTTTTTTATGGTTACTATTCATTATGAACAAAAAAAAAGTTTAACATACCACATAATATTAATTATGATGTTTCCAAATATAGAACAAAATTTATATAATTCAATTCCATTCATCAGAATAAATTAATTTTAATATATGTTTACATAATGGAATGAAAAAATTGTTTTTTAAACAAAAAATGATTTTATATCAAAATCATATATAAATATGATTTCTATAGAATTAATCAAATTATGTTAAATCAATTTATAATTATTTTAATCTGAAATAAAACCAAAACTAAATGTAAGCTTTGGAGAATTGATTAAAAGAGATGAACTAAAAATATATAATATTTAAAAAAATAAATAGAATTTTAAAATTTAAAACATAGATTTTTAGGTTAAAAATTACATTTTTAAATGAATTAAACTAATTAATAAATTAAAATTTATTCTATAAAAAGGTTTCATAAACTTTTAATTCAATTCTAAAATATTATATTTCATACAAGTGGCATTATTATAAAATCATTATTTTCACTATTCAATGAAAAATCAACTATTTCAAAAAAAAATATGAAAAATAAAGCATAAGATATTTAAAATAGTATGAATTATAAAATGAAATTAATTTCATCAAATTAAATTTAGAAAATTTTAAAATTTGGGTTTTAATCACAACCTTGAATAAATTTATGTACATTATACTATGGTACATTTAGAATAAAATGTTTTCCAACTATAATTGAATCTCTGGTGTTGAAGAAGATGAAAAGATATGTTGAGATAGTATTTATAATTAATATAAAGAAAACTAAAAACCAAAAATGTTCCCATAATATTTTTTACAGTAAGGGATCTTTCTTGCATAATAAACAATAATGACGATCATATTCAAATTATCTCTAAAATGTTCCAAAGGAGTAAAACATCTAAAAGGTGGTATATTTAAAGAAATAACATATTTTAATCCATTTGAATGATTCAATAAATATTTAAATGTCTCTAAGGAATGATTAATAAACAAACAAGTAAATTTTGATAAAGAAAAAATCTTAGTAGAGGACAAATCAAAAACTAGTACTAAAGGAAAAGTGAAAATTTGATATGAAAATCTTGAATGTCAAGAGAGGTTGTCAAAAAAATAAAAATAATACTATTAATTATATGTTGTTTGGGATATTTTAGGAGGTTGGAAACAATTTTAATGGTTTCTTAAAAATTCTTCTAACATAAGAATTATCCTCAAAGAGATTTAAAACTAGATTTATCATAAAAGGTGTTGAAAATAAAGGTATCCAAGACAATGATTAAGAGGATGTAAGGAGTACCATTATACCTAAAACAAAACCCATATTTTATGATCATATGTGGAAGCATAAATAGTGGATCAATTTTGTTGAGAAACTCCTCTCATATTTACTATTCACATTAAAGAGAAAGCATATAAAACTTATTCCTTTAATCGTTGTGTGTTGTATTTGTGATAATAATATTTTAAATTAAAGGTGATGAATGAAATTAGAGGGATAAAATTAGAAAAAATTTATGTTTTTAATACTGTAAAATAATTTTGGATAGTTCCCATATTAGATTGATCACACATTTAGTATTCTAAAAAAATGTATTGAAGATTATCACCAATTACGAATATGTGAATGATTTAAAATCTAGAAATCCACATAAATAAATCCATTTTATATCCTTATCTAATTTAAATACAGTTAAGTCTACATATTTAATAGATTCACTATGATGAAGGACATTTAGAGTGTATCCTTAAGGAGAATAAAATATTGGAATAAAGAAAATGTTGGATGAGTAATTAATTCATATAAATTTACTATTTTATGATGTAATTTAAGAAGTATAATTTAAATTTTACTTTTCTAAAACTCTCATCCTTGGTAACTAAAATAAGATCCTAACATTAATTATGATAAATATATTTATTAAATAATATAATTGAATAATTTTGATGAATATTCAAAGCTTTTTACAGATGCTTTAAAAACATACTATACATGAATGTTTTTAACCTATTTGTTGAAGTGTCTGTATGAAATTAATGTTGAAATATAATGTTAAAAATTATCTTAATTGGTATAAATTGGTTATATTATTCTGAAAATAATTATATTGTTTTTGTGAAAGTTATCTGAAATCTCATTTTAGATATTATAAAATTATATTTTATATTGGGAATATCAATTGTCTAAATCAACCCTATTGTTTTTTACATCAAGAGTTGAAAATATAGAATTATATTAGAATTATTGATGGCCCATTTCCTAAGTACTTTTAATTTATTTTCTACAAATGGTGGTGGAGGTGAATTGAAATATTGAAGAGAAAGGAGGTGAGGTCGAATAGAGAACATATTGACATATCATTTTATGTGGGTGTTGAAAACAAAAATAATTTGGGTATTTTTAATATATAAAAAGGGGTATTGTTTATACCAGAATTTGGGTGTTGTATTGCATTCCATGGTAGTCATTGAATAAAAAATTTTATGTAAATATATATAAGAATAAATATGAATATAGTAGGTGAACCCAAGATGATTTATAAATAATAGATCCCAATAATTGTGTCATAAGTATAATGGGAAGTTTAATTCAAAGGAGCATTTTGGATGTTGGTGTGAAAGGTTTCATGTAATATTTTATATAAAAAATGTGTTCCTTCCTTTTAAAATCTTTTAATATTTATTTACATTAAAAGAAAAGAGGTTTTTAATATTTAAATTCCATGGATAATTTATAGTGAAAAAACATATATCTCTATGATTGTGGCGATGATGATATACTGATTAAAAGAAATAGGAAAAATTATTTTGAAGGAAATATGGAAGAAGGTTATTGATATTTTTGCCTCTACTTTTTTTTATTTGATAAAGGAATTGTTAAATTATTTCTCTATAAAAATGTCCAACTAAATTATAATCAAGATCTAAGAATATCGGATATCTCTGAGAGACTATCGGCAAATCTAAAAGGCCATACATCCTCAAATGATATTATCAAAGAGGAGTCAGAGATCGTATGTGGGAAAATGTAGGTGAAAGAAGTCCGTATGAAATCATGTGGGGTGGATCATGTTACTCACAAATAAAGAGAAACACCTAATATATTTTATAAATATTTTTTTGAAGCATTGTGGCTTATTAACAATCACTATGTCCTATAATAAGGTACTTGCATTATATTTCTTAAGAAAAATGATAATATAAAAAATTTTAGTACATTATCAATTTGAAATATGAATAAATAGTTGATTTATCACTAGTTGTCAAATCACATTTCATATCATTGTACGGTGTTGGAGGAATCTAAGTTCAGGATGCAGCAAATCACTATTTAGAGACATTCAAGCACGAGTTTTAAAGTTATTCACTTCTCTATTATACTCAAATGATGTTTCGAGTGGGTAGCGTGGTTTCATAGAAATATATAACACACTAAGAAATAACTATCTCACAATGAGAGGTAAACCTTATAAAAATCTATTTTTCTTCTTTTATGGGTGTGATTGATGTTTTTGAAGAAATAATGAAGGTAAGAAGTGATAAATTGATTACAAATTTACCATAACAAGTTTTAGAGGTAAAAGGGCATGGATTTAAAGTATAAATTATTTTAAAATTCACCGAAACTGATTCAACCCATATCCATATTGAGTTTTTACCTAACTGATCCCCTCAAATTTATTAGTGTAATCAATAAATCACACAATTTTTGAAGGAATATGAAGAGTATAATTCAAACAATGGAGTATAATTAAGTCTCATCTAATTCAAAACCCACACAAAAGTGATTTAAATTTATGTTATTTTGAAATTATGCAAGTGAAGGAACCAATCAAGTGGTAATGAGAATATTCAATATCAAAAACCTCTAAAACCAAGGGATCATGAAATGGTATACAAAATCTCTACCTCAAGGTAGATCGTGATAATTAAGTGGTGTAATGTTACACTTATTATATTCTAAATGATTTAAAATATATTATTTGATTATATTTATTTTCATTCCTTCATATCTTGAATGTTTTTAAAGAATATTATTTCACATTCTCAAACTTTGGATACTAAATTACTGGTAAATACACATGGTGGTGCAATGATTGATGACAAATTATATTATTATTCCCTAACTAATATTTATGGCGAGTCATTTTATTCAAATATATTTATTTTTACAATGGTAAAATTTTATATGATATTAGAAATGGATTTGATCTACCTATATAAGGATCATAATAATTATGAAATAAAGAAAATATCATTTATTATCCCAAATCATCCAACAATCATATATCAATAAAAGTATTATTATGAAAAACCATTGGAAACTAATTAATTAATGTAAATCCCTGAGATTTTATGAGAAATATTTTTTTTAATTTCTTATGTGTTATGAAAAATAATCTTTCACTGCACACAACACTAGCTTGGCTTGCGTTACACGCAATCACGACCTTCCTCGATAGCATGTGTAGTACGCAATAACTGGTTTCACAAAACAACTATATATTGTTAAAATATTATTATATACTAGACGTTATGAATAGTATTAACTAAATTTTTAATTTTATAACATTATTATAAATCTTACACATTTTCTAAAACATGGTATGTGAACAAAATTTTTTTTTGGGTAAAATAAGTATTTTTCAAAAAATGCAGTTTTGCTGCCTTTTGATGGCACACCCACTTTAAATCTAGTTTTTTATATGTTTATAAGTTCAATTTGACAAAATAAAATTCTTCTTTGGAATCAGTATATAAAAATTTACTTTGGATAATTTTTTCATATTATTCTGATAACATTCATATTTTAATGAATAGTAAAAACACGCTATATTTTAATTAAAAACAACTTTTTTCATTTCAATAATTTATATGGTTAAATTATAATATTGAATGGTTTTAAAGTATAAATAGAATATATTTTTACCATTTAATATAATTTATGTCATTACCATTAATTTTACTTTTAATTCATAGGTTAAAAGATTTCAATCTTTGGAAATGTTTTAACTTTTAAAACTCGTTTTCTTAACAACGGGATTGATTTAAATTAATTACTACAACTTCTGTGTTTTTAATTTTAAAAAATGAATTCTATATTTTAATTCAGTGGGTCCAAATTATTTTAATATGTTTCTTTTATTTTTTGATATTATGAATAACAACTACGGTAATTTTTATTTACTGCAGTTAAAAGTAAAACGGGTAATTAAGGGTAAAAATAAGATTATAAAATTACCCTAACACCTGAAAAAATTATATTGGATGACTTAGAGTCGACCATTATCATCTAAGGGTCGGAATAAATTCATTTTATGGACTTTGGACCATTAAAATAATTTAATTTTTATTAAAACCAAAGAAAGTGACAACATGTCACTCTCTTAAATCTTATAAATATAATAATTTTAATTTTGTGATAAACATCATGAAACTTCAATCATGAATAGTCTCCAGAAATATTATAAAATTATATACCTCATGTGAATTTATTTGGAATTTTTATGGAATAAATAATTAACATCAAAGGTGACACAATAATGATGTTGAAATTATTTTATTGATTGAAATATCAAATAAATTGTTTTAAAAATATTAAAATAAATATTATATGAACTATTTAAAATGATACAAAAATTTTATAGAATACTATGACATGTTACTAAGCTATTAAATATTTTGGTTTGAATATATCCTATGTGAAGAGTTTATTTAAATTCAAATAAATGAAAAGTGTCAAAATTGCCACTATTGTTATTTTATAAAAATAACATATTATAAAATGGTTTAAAAATCACAAAAAATTGAAAATTATAAATTAAATTTTATATGGTCTAAAATTTCAAAAATTATCCAATTATGGACAATTCACAATACATAATAATTATTTATAACAATTTAAAATTTAGAATATTATTACCACAAATAAAATTAAATAGATTAAATATTGATAAATCAAGTTGATAATGTTTAAAACAAATTCCCTACATGTATATATTTTATTGGTTGATGATATTAAAACCCTATATCATCTAATATTCTTATTTGAGTCATTTTGGAAGTTTTTAAGTGGGGTTTGAATTTATTATAAACTAATATTTTTGAGGTTTCCAAAGGTTCCCCTCTCCTCCCTTATAAAAGGGCACCTCCTCCCTCTCTTCCTCACACAATTTTGAGCCTTAAAGCTTGGAAATCCCCTGCCCAATTCTCTCATCAACTTCCCTATAATCATACTAGATGTCCTGGTCTTCTTCAAAGACCAATTTTAGTTCCCTAAGAGGAGGTTTCAAAGAGGCGTGTCAAAGAAGAGGTAATCTCTTCTACCGATTCTTTCAAGTTTATTTCTTCTTAAACTTCTTCTTCTTTATTTGTTTCATCATAAATTAATAACGTAAGTATCACTTATATACTTATATGTTATTATAAATATTAAACAACCCTATTTCACCTTCTATCCATCCTACGGAAAATGAAATCACCGCGCGTGCGTACGTACGGAATACCGTCTCCACGCCGTGGTGTAATCTTTTTTCCACCACCACCTTAATTGGATGGGTATAATGTTGTAAAGAATAACTATATAAGATTATTGTAAAGTGATATTGATTCTTAAATAGTATACATACACTTCAATATAATTCCACAATCATGGGAACGATTTCATCGCTCGTGCGTACGTACGACCTACTGTCTCCACGATGTGATGTGACTCGTTCTACATGATCTTCATTGAATAATTATTATATAAATGAATTGAATGAATAAATATGATATATATTATACTAATAAAATTCTGTAAATGAGGTATCTATAACCTAAAAAGAAGAATAAGAATTTATTTGACAAAACATGCATAAGAACATAAAGCAATGAACACCCGAATAACAAGTAGCAATGAAATATTACTAATAATAAGATAAGAATATGATCATATATGATATAATAACAATGAATATGATTCTATAATAAGTCAATGAAATTATTTAAATCATTATACAGGAGGTTCAGATTCGTACGAAGCATATCTGACCTAAGGTAAGGGAAAATCTTGCAATCTCGTTTTTATCCGAGATTGTTTATACTTCATAATTTACTGGGGAATATTTGTCATCCACATCCATGTTTCCTCAATATTTAATATTATTTCAATCCTCATATAATTTTTTAAATCCAATTTCACCAATTGGTGAGTATTTAGTAAAATATATTAAAGGAATCTTTTTTCGTTTTTTTAGTACGAGGTACTTTTTGACTTTTCAGGCCAAAGTACGAGAAGAATGTTTTTTTAACATATACGAAATGAATGTATTTTTATGATTTCATAGAACATTATTTCCATTAAGCTTCCTTTACATGTTTTCAAGTTTATTTTTAATCAACTTCTTTTAGTTTAAAATTGTATGACATGTTATGAAGGGAAAAATGTTTTTAAAGTAGAAAGGATATTTTCCAAAATAATGGAGTTCAAGTGTTTTATCAAAATTATTTTCCATATAAGATAATATAGGGTTCTGTTTCTATCCATATTTTTACATTGATTTGATTATTTTATGATGGAATTAATTTTATAATGTCCTTTTATCTTATATGGATTATGTTATGATGACATGATATATAAGAATCCCATTTTTATTACATGGGTTATGCTATGATATATGATTTTTTGGGACACATAAGAATGGATTCATTATGAGATGGGTGGGACTTATATCTCCCTCCAATGCATTGGGTAAATATTTATATATCATGAGATAGACCTGGCTGGAACGACAAGTTAATCCGGTTCACTGATACAGGAATGGAATGAGGAGTGAACTCGGTTTAGTAATGGAATTTTTCCTCTATGATGGTCTTTGAAATGAGACTTGACTAATATGAAATGATTTTCTAAGATTATGTGTGTATGCCACAAAGTTTCATGTTTTATGTTATGATTATTGGGATTACATTTCACTACTATGATTTATCCCATTTTATGATATTATGATCTATTTTGTAGGTTAAGATTTTCAAAATGTTATGTTCTTATGAATATGATATGATTGATATTTCTTTTGTTTACCCTTACTAGTCATTTGAACTCACCCTTTTGTAAGTTTTATTTTCCCTAGGTCAGGAAGAAGGGTATTAAGTAGGATATTCCAAAGGGACTCTAGATATGATGATATAAACTGGAGACAATGTAGATGATTTATGAACAAGTTGTTTATGTTTCCCAGTTTCTAAAGAAACTATACCTATACGGTCCTATCATGGTTTTGTTATATGTTATAATAAGTATGCTTCAATTTTTTCATAATAACCATTTATGTAAAGTATGGGTCGTTATAATTGGTATCAGAGGAAAGGTTAGGTCAACCTTTGGAAACTAGGATGTGAAATCCTTAGTAAGAACTCTAAAGATATGTCTAAGCATAGAACACAATATTAGTGTTTTAGAAATGGACATGAATAACCTATGATAAGACCTTAAGTGTAAAATTTTATTCTTGATTATGTGGTTTTCCTATTTTGATTAGTGTTTCTCACACTATGCTTATTGGTTTTAGTCTATAGCTGGAACCCAAAGGAACTGTGTTAATGCTGAATGCAACGTGCAATGCAATGATTGTCCCCATGAGAAACCAAATGTTTTGGGATATGGAATGAAAAATCTTGTAGCCATGCTCACACAAATTTCTCAAGCTATGAATCATGCTGGACTTCCAAACGAGCAAAGGAAGGAGCAACATTTTGTTGAATCCTTCATGAGGTAGTGTCCACCCTCATTCAGTGGGTCTTCTGATCCATTATTGGCTGAATAATGGATCAGTACCACTGAAAAGATATTTTTAGTTCTACAATGTTCTGAACATGATAAAGTTATCTTATCAGTATATCATTTGGAAGGTGAAGCTGATCAATGGTGGAATCTTATTAAGAATATGAGGCAAAGGGATGAAATTGAGTCCATGGAATGGGGAGAGTTCAATAACATATTTTTCAATAATTACTTCCCTCGTATTCTTCTAACAAAGATGGAGAAGGAGTTTCTTGAACTGAAGAAAAAGGATGTTGAATCTGTTGGTACCTACGAAGCAAATTTTACAAGACTTGGAAGGTATGCTTCCGGAATTGTTATCCAACCTCAGAGTAAAATCGTTCGATTCTTTAGTGGCTTAAAACCAAGTCTTCAATAAGAATTATCCATAAGGAACTTCAATAGCTACGAGGAAATTTTTCAATGTGCTCTCAAGGTTGAGATGATGATTGGAGTAACCCATAAATCATATGGGTTTGATAAGAAGATGAAAATGGAATTCAACGGAAAATCTAAAGTCCACACTGAAAAAAAGATGAGTTTTCCCTTATGCTCAATGTGTGGAAAGAAACATGAAGGGAATTGTCTTAAAGGGACAAGTAAATGTTTTATGTGTGCAAAAGAAGGTCATCGGGTAGTTGAATGTCAAGATAATGGGAATAAGATGTCTAATGATGCAAACAAAGAAAGGGATACATAGAATACACCTCCTACACTTCAATGTTTCAAGTGCTAGTAAATGGGGCATTATGCTAATAAATTCCCTAATACAAGGGTTTTTGAGGATGATCGGCGTCAACAAACTCTTAAGGCCAAAGAAAAAGGAAAGTCACATGCAATTTCTATCGGCTATGTGGAGTATGATAAAAAAGTGGTGAAAGGTACACTTACCATCCACTCTAAAGTAGAAAATGTTTTATTTGATTATGGATCCGCCCACTCTTTTATTTCTGAAGAGTTTTCTAAGGGTATCACCATATTACCTCAGTAGTTAGATATTCAGTTAGCTGTGACAACCCCTAATGGCACAATAGTCGCATCAAAATTTTCCAATTATTCTCCGATTGAAGTTTGTGGGAAAGTGCTTCCTGCAAATATTGTGATCCTTCCTATGTTGTAATTTGATGTGATTCTTGGCATGGATTAGCTTTCTTTATATGGAGCTCATATCAATTTCCAAATAAGGTAAATCACATTTAATATTCCCGATCAATCTACTATCATCTATCGATGCAAGGATGAATATAACCTTCCAGTGGAAATTTCTTCCATCTTATGGGTCTTGATTCCAATAAATGAAGTTTATTTTTCTCAAATGGTTGGAGAGAAACTCACGATTAAAAATATTCCCATTGTATGGGAGTTTGATGATGTCTTTCCAGAGGAATTTCTAGGTCTTCCACCAAATCGTGAAGGTGAGTTTTCAATAGAACTCATAATAGATGCTATTCCTATTTCAAATACACCTTATATAATGGCACCAATTGAGTTGCATGAATTGAAGAAGAAACTACAAGAGAATCTTGATTTGGGATTCATACACCCTAGTGCGTCACCTTGGGGAGAACCTGTTCTGTTTGTTAAGAAGAAAGATGGATCAATGAGACTCTGCATTGATTTTAGAGAACTTGACAAGATCACTATCAAGAAAAATTATACTCTCTCGCGCATTGATGACTTATTTGATCAACTACACGAAGCTAAATACTTTTCCAAGACTGATCTTCATTCAGGGTATCATCAATTAAGGGTCAAAAGAGAGGATATACCAAAGACGGCTTTCCTTACAAGGTATGGACACTATGAATTTATAGTGATGCCATTTGGTCTTACTAATTCCCCTTCTATCTTCATGGATCTAATGAATAGAGTCTTTAGAGACTATCTTGATCAGTTTGTGGTAGTCTTTATAGACAATATTCTTATCTATTCAAAGAGAAATGAACTACATGAATACCACTTGAGAATTGTATTGAAGACCCTGATAAAGGAGAATATTTATGCCAAATTTACCTAGTGTGAATTTTGGCTTCAAAAAGTATCATTTTTTGGTCACATAATCTCAAAATAGGGGATATCTGTGGATCCAGCAAAAACAGAGGTTATCGAAAGATGGTTGAGACCAACAACAGTAACAGAGATCTGAAGTTTTCTTGGTCTGGGTGGATATTATCGACATTTATTTAATGATTTTTCAGGGTTTTCTAATCCACTCACCAGGTTGACTCGAAAAAGAGTTAAGTTCGTGTGGACGGAGGAGTGTGAAGAGAATTTCAAGGAGTTGAAAAGAAGGTTATCCAGTGCACCTGTGCTCACACTGCCTTGTAGTGGAGAAAGGTTTGTGATCTATAGAGATGCATCCAAGAAGGTATTGGGGTGTGTTCTCATGAAAAATGATATGGTGATAGCTTATGCCTCATGACAGTTGAAAATCCATGAGCAAAATTACCCAACTCATGATATGGAGTTAGCTGCGGTAATATTTTCATTAAATATTTGGAGGTATTATATTTTTGGTGAAAGGTGTGATATTTATACTGATCATAAAATTTAAAGTATATTTTCACACAAAAGAATCTGAATATGAACCAAATAAGATGGTTGGATCTGATTAAAGATTACGACTACTAAATTCTTTACCACCCTGGGAAATAAAAAAAGGTGACAGACGCATTAAGTCGACAAGACAATGCTAGCTTATCCATGATGAGGACATCAAAAGATCTAATATTTATTAATTTATAAAGTATGGATCTTGGATTTATAATGGAAGGGGAAAAATATTATCTTTTTCAAATGAATGTTCAACCATCTTTGCATGTGATGATTAAAGAGCCGCAGAAAGAAGATGTAGAGTTACAAAATAAATTGAGAAATGTTCCTGAATTCCACATTGATTTTGATGAAATAATAAATTTTAGGAATCCGTTTTGTGTTCCTCCCATCCCAAGATTAAAGATGGAGCTGCTGGATGAGGCTCATATTTCTTCATTCTCTATTCATCCTGGAAACACGAAGATGTATAGGGACCTGAAAGAGTACTTCTGGTGGGATGGCATGAAAAGAGTTATTTCTGAATATGACTCTCGATGCTTGGTTTGTCAGCAAGTTAAAGCTGAGAGATAGAAGTATAAGGGGATGTTACAACAATTACCCATACCCGAATGGAAATGGGAAAACATCACTATGGACTTTTTCACCGGAATTCCTAAAAAATCCAAAGGCAATAATGCTATCTGGGTTAAAGATGATCGTCTTACGAAGTCAGCACACTTCATTGTTATTAGATAAGATTTCTCTCTGGATTACCTTGATAGGATATATGTAAAGGAAGTGTCAAGATTGCATGGACTACCAGTTTCCATTATATCTTATCAGGATCCGAGGTTTACCTCGAGGTTTTGGCGAAGTCTTCATCACACTCTAGATACAAAGTTGAGTTTCAGCACTGCTTATCATCCTCAGACAGACGGTCAGTTTGAGAGGAAAATTCAAACTCTAGAATACATGTTGAGAGCTTTCTCTATGGTTTTCAAAGGTGGTTGGAATCAAAACCTACCTTTGGTGGAATTTTCTTATAATAATAGCTTTCACTCCAATATTCAGATGGCTCCTTATGAAGCTCTCTAGGGAAAGAAATGCCGAACTCCAACTTGCTGGGATGAAGTTGGGGAAAGAAAGCTATTAGGACCTGATCTTGTTGATGAGATGGTAGAAAATGTCCGATCTATTCAACAACACGTAAGAGCAGCTCAGAGTCAACAAAAAAGTTATGTCGATTTCTGAAGAAAAGACCTAGAGTTTGAAGTGGGTGATAAAGTGTTCTCACAAATATCTCCTTGGAAGAGAGTAATGAGATTTGGAAATAAGGGAAAGCCGAGCCCTAGGTATATTAGTCCTTTTGAAATACTGGATCGTGTTGGGAAGGTAGCTTACCGATTGGGGCTTCCACCGAATCTCCCTCAAGTTCACGATGTGTTCCATGTATCTCTCCTGAGAAAGTGCATACTTGATCCTTCACATGTACTAATCTCAGAAGTTGTACCGCTGGAGCAAGATCTTTCTTATGAAGAATAACTGATAGAGATTATGGATCATAGTGAAAAAGTTATACGAAACAGGACCACTCGCTTGGTGAAAGTTTTATGGAGGAACCACCAATTAGAAGAAGCTACATGGGAGCTTGAGGATATGATGAGGGAGAGGTATCGTCATCTGTTTGTTACGAAGTGACGAATTTAGAGGGTGAAATTCATTTTAAAGGGGGTAGAATGTAACACCTTGAGATTTTATGAGACTTTTTTTTAAATTTCTTATGTTTTATGAAAAGGAATCTTTTACTGCACACAACACTAGCTTGGCTTGCGTTACACGCAATCACGAAATTCCTCGATAGCATGTGTAGTATGCAATACCGGGTTTCACTAAACAATGATATATTGTTATAATATTATTTTGGATTAGCCTTTATGAATAGTATTAACTAAATTTTGAATTTTACAACATTATTATTCATCTTACACATTTTTTGAAACATGGTATGTGAACAAAATAAATATTTTGGGTAAAATAAGTATTTTTTAAAAAATGCAATTTTGCCGCCTTTTGATGGAACACCCACATTAAATCTAGTTTTTTATAGGTTTATAAGTTCAATTTGACAAAATAAAATTCTTCTTTGGAATCAGGATATAAAAATTTACTTTGGATAAATTTTTCATATTATTCTGATAACTTTCATATTTTAAGGAATAGTAAAACACGCTATATTTTAATTAAAAACAACTTTTTTCATCGCAATAATTTATATAGTTTAATTATAATATTGAATAGTTTTAAAGTATAAATAGAATATATTATTAACATTTAATATAATTTATGTCATTACCATTAATTTTACTTTGAATTCATAGGTTAAAACATTTCAATCTTTGGCAATGTTATAACTTTTAAAACATGTTTTCTTAACAACGGGATTAATTTTAAATTAATTACTAAAACTTCTATGTTATGAATTTTGAAAAATGGATTCTATATTTTAATTAAGTGGGTCCAAAATATGTTAATAGGTTACTTTTATTTTTTGATATTATGAATAGAAACTACGATAATTTTTATTTACTGCAGTTAAAAGTAAATCGGGTAATTAAGGGTAACAATAAGATTATAAAATTATCCTAACACCTGAAAAAATTCTATTGGATGAATAAAAGTAGACCTTTATCACCTAAGGGTCGGAATAAATTCATTTTATGGACTTTTGACTATTATAATAATTTAATTGTTATTAAAACCAAAGAAAGTGACAACATGTCACTCTCTTAAATCTTATAAGTATAATAATTTTAATTTAGTGATAAACTTTATGAAACTTCGAACATGAATAGTATCCAGAAATATAATAAATTTATATACATAATGTGAATTTATTTATAATTTTTAGGTATTAAATAATTATCATTAAAGGTTACATAATAGTGATGTTGAAATTATTTTATTGATTTAAATATCAAATAAATGGTTTTAAAAATATTAAAATAAATATTATATGAACTATTTAATAAGATACATGACTTTTCTAGAAGACTATGACATGTTAGGAAGCTATTTAATATTTTGGTTCGAATATATCTACTGTGTAGAGTTTATTTAAATTCAAATAAATGAATAGTGTCAAAATTGACACTATGGTAATTTTATAAAAATAACATATTATAAAATGGTTTAAAAATCACAGAAATATTTAAAAATTATAAATTAAAATTTATATGGTCTAAAATGTCATATATTATACAATTATGGACAATTAATAATACATAAGTAATTATTTATAACAATTTAAAATTTAGAATCTTATTACCACAAATAAAATTAAATATATTAAATATAGATAAATCAAGTTGATAATGTTTAAAATAAATTCACTACATGTCTAAATTTTATTGGTTTATGAGGTTACAACCCTATATATTCTAATATTATTATTTGAGTCATTTTGGATGTTTTTTATGTGGGTTTTGAATTTATTATAAACTAATATTTTTGAGGTTTCCAAAGAAGCCCCTCTCCTCCCTTATAAAAGGGCACCTCCTCCCTCTCCTCCTCACACAATTGTGTGCCTTAAAGCTCAGACAACCCCTAAAAACTTCCCTTCTAAACATCCCTAGAAACATACTAGAGGTCCTGGCCTTCTTCAAAGACCAATTTTAGTGCCCTAATAGGAGTCTTCAAAGAGGCGTGTCAAAGAAGAGGTAATCTCTTCTACCGGTTATTTCAAGTTTCTTTCTTCTTAAACTTCTTATTCTTTATTTGTTTCATCATAAATTAATAAAATAAGTATCAATAATATAATTATATGTTATTATAAATATGAAACAACCATTTTTCACCTTCTATCCATCCTATGGAAAATGAAATCACTACGCGTCCGTATGTACGAAATACCGTCTCCACGCCGTGGTGTAATCTGTTTTCCACCACCACCTTACTTGGATGGGTATAATGGTGTAAATAATAACTATATATGATTATTTTAAAGTGATATTGATTATGAAATAGTATACATACATCTCAATATAATTCCATGATCATTGGAATGATATCATTGCTCGTGCGTACGTACGGCCTACCGTCTCCACGATGTGATGTGACTCGTTCTACATGATCTTCATTGACTAATGATTATATAAATTATTTTATTGAATAAATATGATATATATTACCCTAATACCATTCTGGAAAAGAGGTATCTATAACATGAAAGGTCGAATAAGAATTTATTCGACAAAACATGCATAAGAACATAAAGAAATGAACACCCGAATAATAAGTAGCAATGAAATATTACTAATAAGAAGATAATAATACAACCATATATGACATAATAACAATGAATATTATTATGTAATAAGTTAGAGACATTATTTAAATCATTATACAGGAGGTTCGGATACGTACGAAGCATATTAGACCTAAGGAAAGGGAAAATCTCGCAATCTCTTTTTTATCCGAGATTGTTTATACTTCAGAATTTACTCGGGAATATTTATCATCCACATCCATGTTTCCTCAATATATAATATTATTTATTTTTTAACACCCCTAGATTTTATGAGATATATTATTTTTAATTTCTTAGATGTCTTCTATTATACACTACACCATGATTATCTTGTACTATACACAATACCGTATTAGCTTGCAGTATACGCAACACTATTCTTGGCTCGTGTTACACACAATTTCAAGATTATTTTGTGGAAATTATTCTACGCAACATTAAGTATTGATTCTGATTAATGTATAAATGAAATAAGTTTTGAATATGTTATATGCAACCCCAAACGGAGCATTCACTACACGCAGCCCTGACTTGGCTTTCCTTACATGCAATCAAAACCTTCTTCGATAGCGTGTGTAGTACGCAATACTGAGTTTCACTAAACGAGATATTATTATAATATTATTATGAACTAGCCGTTATGAATAGTAATACCCACTTTTTGAAATTTTATAAATTTTATCGTTCAAAATGGACTTCATTTTTGGATTCAGAATATCGAAATCAGCCTAGGGTGAATTTTTGGTATTTTTCTGAAAACATTCAATTTTTGATGAATAGTGAAAACACTGGGTTACTATTTAAAAAAAGACTTTTTATTTGAATAATTATTTATTTTATTTAAATTTATTTTAGGTTAAAATTGATACATAATACCTATATAAGTTCAATGTATTTCATTGGAGTCATTTTAGAATAATTTTAGATATATAAAAATTTATTGAACTTTTCACCGTCTTTTACCCACCTCCTAGGAGAATTTTAAAATTTACATAAAACTTAATTTTACCGCTTCTGTGGGTGAAATTTCAAAAATCCGAGAGACACGGTTAATATCAAGGAGTAAAATGTGATTCAATAAGATAAAAATAATATTTGGTTAATAGTAACTTTTTACTTTTATTTAGCACGGTTAAAAGTAAATAGGGCAATTAAGGGTAAAAATGATATTATTGTTACCCTAACACATTTCAAAATTCTATTGGATAAGTTTAATTCGACCAAAAAAAATCTTATACATAAAATATTATCATTTAGGTCCACTTGGATTAGATTAGGACATTTATTATTATTTTATTTAAAGAAGAGTTAAAATAGTTAAAATAAAAGTTTAATAACTAAAACATTTTTAATATAGGGTTATACATAAGATAAATGTGACTATAAATATTCATTAGAAAGATAAAAATAAATTCTACATAATTGTATTTTATTTATAATTTTTACACATTAAATAATTTAATTTATTTATGACACAATGACGATGCAGTAATTACCTTATTAATGAAATATTAACATAATTGATCTTATAAATACCCAATAAATGTAATTTGATACTTTTTATAAATTCCAAAAAAAATTAGGTTTATATGAAATATTATTATTGATTTAATTAACATTTTTAGAACTAATCAGGCTGTTATGATTTTTAAAAAAACAATTACCAAATAGTGTCAAAATTGACATAAAATAGTTTTTAAAACAAATATTATATTATTAAGTGTTATTATATTCCTAAAAATATAATGTTCGGCCAAATTACTTAGATAAGGTTATATATATTAATAATGAACCACTTGGGGTTCGTTTTCCTTGTTATAATAAGTTTATTAACCATATAGTGTAAGAAAAAAAGAAGACACGGTAAAAGTTAAATTATTTAACTAAGAGTTAAATCTAAATGATAAGGTCAAAATAGTAACCTAAACATGTCTAAAACCTACTGGTTGATTTTATTGCGACCCATACCCACTTTAGATTCTAAATAAATCAATTTTTAGCTATTATAAACCGAATATGACTTTATTATAAAATAATATTTTATGTTTTTTCTATGGTGCCCCTCTCTTCTCTTATAAAAGGGCGCCTCCTCCCTCTTCTCTTTACACAATTTTGATCCTTCAAGATTGGAAAAACCCTGAACATTTCCCTTATAAACTTCCCTATAAACATTATAGAGGTTCTCATATCCTCAAAAGACCAACTCAAGTGCCTTAAGAAGTAGCTTAAAAGGGCTGCGTCGAAGAAGAGGTAATCTCTTCTACCGATTATTTCAAGTTTCTTTCTTCTTCAACTTCTTCTTCATTAATTTTTTCATCATAAATTAATAACATAAGTATAACTAATATACTGATATGTTATTAAAAATATGAAACAACCCTATTTCACCTTCTATCCATCCTACAAAAAACAAAATCACGACGTGTGCGTACGTACGGAATACCGTCTCCACGACGCCATGAGATTCATTCACATGTTAACCACTCAAGAATGATTATAAAGTATACATAATGAATAATAATGAAATATATTACATGATAAAGCTATTGTATTTTTGTATATATTTATATATATATGTCATCTACTTACTTCCATTCAAGTCAATAAGGAAAAGAAAACATCGTTCATGCGTACGTATGGCATATGGTCTCCATGAATGGTGTATTTCATTTCATTTATCTATCTATTATATATATATATGATATATAAATCATGATTTATATTTTTGAAGTAATTAAATCATGATATAAGTAATAATAATATCAATAACAACAAGTCCAAACATGTACGATAAATAAAATGATTTTACCCAAAACGCTGCTTTAACATGGAATTTACAAAAGAACAGGTAATATAAAGTCATAAGATAACCATATATGATATAATAACAATGAATATCATTCTGTAATAAGTCAATGACATTATTTAAATCATTATACAGGAGTTTCGGATACGTAAAAAGCATATCAGACCTACGGTAAGGGATAACTTTTCCAATCTCGTTTTTATCAGAGATTGCTTATTCGTAAGTATTTATTGGGGTTATATTTATTATCCATGTCCCTGTTTTCAAAAAATGGTTTCATGTATGTTTAAAGTCCTTTTTACTCATTTTTTACTTTTACTACATGGTATTTAAGGAATCTTTATTGTTTTTACCATACGAGGTACTTTTTGACCTTTCTGACAAAAGTATGAGAAAAATGTTTTTTTTAACTTATACGACATGAACGGATTTTTACCTTTTCATAACGCCTAATTTTCATGAAAATTCCTCTACAATATTTCATTCATATTTTCAATAAAATCCTTTCTTTTAAAATTTCTTGGAATTTTGTGAAAATAAAATGATTTTGAAATAGAAAAGATATTTTCCTCAAGAATTCATTTCAAGGGTTTTATCAAAACCATTTTCCATATAAGATGAAATTATTTCATTTTTGTATGTTTCAAGTATAATGAATCTATGATTTTCATGGTTTCACTTTTCTTATGATGAAATGATATCCATTTGTTTTATATGGATTATGTTATGATGGGATGATGTTTATGAAACCCATTTTATTCTTTGGGTTATGATGATTCTTTATGTTTATTTTGTGGCACAAGTAAGAATGATTTCATTATGAGATGGGTGGGACCTATATATCCTTCCAATGCATTGGGTAAAGATTTATATCTAATGAGATATACATGGATATAACGACAAGTTAATCTGGTTCAGTGATACAGGACTGGAACGAGGAGTGAACTCGATTCAGTAAGGGACTTTGTCCACTAAGATGGTCTTGGAAGCAATACCTTGGATACTATGGAAATCATATCATGTGATTAATTTTTTTCTACAATTACATGTTTTATACCCATTATAGTTTATCATGATTGATGTTCCATTATGATCTATGCCTTACATACTGCCATGTTTTCTGTCATTGCTCAAGATTTTGATGTTTAAACATTATGTTCATGTTTTTAAGTTCAAATGTATATGGTTTGTTTTATTTTATCCATGCTTACCCTTACTGATCATTTTATCTCACCCTTTTATATGTTTTCTTTTCCCTAGGATATAAGGAAATGTTTTAGTTAAGAAAACAAAAGGGGAAGATCTTTATTGGAGATGTTGAAGATCTTTCACCAGGATTAGAAGATTATGTTCTGAGTTTCCAAAGATACTAAACTATTACAATCCTTAAGTGTTGGTTTTTGTTATGTTTTAAGTATTTCGAAAATGTAATGTAATTTCCATGTTCGTCAAGTTCGGGGTCTCTACCGTTGGTATATGAGGAAAGGTTTAGTTAACCTTTGGAAACTAGGATGCGAAAACTTTAGTGAAATACCGAGAGATATTTCTATGGTATGTCTAGGGATGTCTCTAAGGTTAAGTATACATATAAGTTATAGTCCTAGAATTATGGTAACGATTGTAGAATTAAACCTAAGATGTTATATATTGAAAGTACTCCCCCTTTATTATGTTGTTTTACCTAGCATTATTTTTTCCCCTCACACAATTCTTTTTGGGTTTTAGACGATGGCTGGAACCCGAATGAACAATGTTGATCAATGTAATGGGAAATGAAATGATTTTCCTCCTAGACAAACCAATGTTATGGGAGATGGAGTACAAAATCTTATTTTTATACTTACACAAGATATGAATCATTCTTGACACCCAATTGAGCAGAGAAGGGAACGATATTCAATTGAGTCCTTAATGAGGGAACGTACACCTTCTTTCAGTGGGTCTTCTGATCCACTTGTTGCTGAACAATGGATCAGTACCATTGAAAAGATATTTTACATACTTCGCTATTAGGAACATGAAAAATTCATTCTGGCTATTTACCATTTAGAAGTTGAGGCAGATCAATGGTGGACTCTAATTAAGAATACGAGGCCCCGAGATGAAATTGAATCCATGGAATGGGATGAGTTCAAGAACTTATTTTTCAATATGTACTTCCCTCGTATTCTTAGAAAAAATATGGAAAAATATTTCCTTGAGCTTAAGGAAAAGTATGATGAATCTGTTGGTATATATGAAGCTAATTTTACAAGGCTTTCAAGGTATGCATCTAGATTTACCATCCAACCTGAAAGTAAAGTTGATTGATTCTTCAGTGTCTTAAAACCAAGTCTTTGAAAGGAATTAGTGATAAGAGACTTCAGTAGATATGAAGAAATTGTGCATTATGTTATCAAGGTAGAAATGAAAGTTGGTTCTAGATATCCATATCATGGTTTTGACAAGAAATGAAAGATGGAGTTCAAGGAAAAATCTCAAAACAATGGTGAAAAGAAGGTGAATGTTTCTTTATGCTCAAAGTATAGAAAGAAGCATGGTGGATATTGTCTAAAAGGTACTAGAAAATATTTCAAGTGTGGAAAAGAAGGCCATTGAGTAGATGAGTGCCGAAGTAATAGGGAAAATGTTTCTAATGACGTGAATAGAGAAAATACTACAGAGAACACTCCCCTAACACTTCAATTCTTCAAGTGCACGGAAATGGGGCATATGCTAATCAACACCCAAATCCAAGGGTTAATGATGATCGACGTGAGAAACCTCTTAAGGAAAAGGACAAAGGGAAGTCACATGCGATCACTATTAGCAATGTTGACTATGACAATGATGTGGTGGAATGATTTTGTGTTTATGTAAAGGGATTCCAAAATAATGTTTTGGAATCTCATTTATAGTATTTTGAAACATTTTAATATATATTTAATGGTTTATTGTCGTTTTTGATAATTATATAGTACAGGTAACCATGAAAGGTGATTGAAATATTTTGTGAAAGTAGATGATATGCGCATAATGAAAGGGTAAGGAGAAAATAATATGTTTTATAGTATTCATGAGCTCATGATTGATATAAGGACTAAGTGAAATCATGGTTTGAGTATATAGAATTTTTGGGATTTTGGTATGTGGAAAGAGTTAAATTTTAACTGCATTCATGTTTTCACTAAGGTTCAATGGGTATTAAATTTTCAAGAGAATACATGATTAAGGCATTCTAATGCTTGTAATGTGACCAAAAAGACATATCTTATGATATATGGGGACAAATCACGGTATTTACATGCTTGGTAGATGACCTCTCTATCAATATTTTTCTTTATACTGTGAGTTTGGGTAAGCCTAAAGATTGGAATAGATTAAGTTATACATCAGATAGTATTTTTTAAGGATAAAACTTTGTGATATTACTTTTCTGGAATGTTATAATTGTATAGTTTTAGAAAAATGACAACCCGTAGGACGGGCGACAACCCGTCGCGTCAGACAAGGATGCGGGAATCGAACCCACAACAGAAGTGCGACAGGCCTTTATCGTCTACCACTAGCCTACAGGATGTCCCTGCTTAGTATAAACTAGTTTTATTATATTAATATGTATGATATATGAAGTAAAAATCCATTTTAGGAATGATATACGATTAATCTCACTATAGATGGACTTATGTATATTTAATAACTTTTGTTATCCTTTTGTTTGAGACAGATGTAATGACCTATCATTCTATCACAGGATCTACTAGCACTTCACGGAAGACAAATTCAAATTCATTTATTTCAGATATGTAGTGGAAATTGTTCAAGGCACAAACAATAGTAAGATTGTACCAAAATAAAGTAAGTATTTCTTTTAATTCAACAATTCTTCAACTTTAGGGAAATGATCTTGAAAACAAAAAATGTTGCCTTAGTGTCCTTATATCCGATGAATCAGATGGTACCTTGAATCATCACAAATTTATGACTTTGTGATTTTTGGCTTTTTTAAGCCATGTCATCTACCACTCTCTATCAGAAATTGATGGTTAGATTTTTCTTTCATATCCATATTTCAACCTATGTTCTCCTATGTGGAAACCAGGTGATGAGTTGATCTCGGTGACCGTTACATTTCCTACTTTAACTTTTAAAATTAAGTTTTAGTATTCCTTTTACTATGTGGGTTTTTATGAACGAAACTTTCATGTAGTAAATGATTTATAACCCCAACGAATTTCGAGGGCGAAATTCATTTTAAGGGGGGTAGAATGTAACACCCCGATATTTTAAGAGATATATTATTTTTAATTTCTTTGATGTATTCTATTATACACTACACCAATATTAGCTTGTACTATACGCAACAAGGTATTATCTTTCTGTATACACAACACTATTCTTGGCTAGTGTTAAACACAATTTCAACTTCATTTTGTGAAAATTATTCTACGCAACAATAAGTATAGATTTTGTTTAATGTATAAATGAATTTAGTTTTTATTATGTTATATGAAACAGCAAAGGGAGATTTTACTACATGAAAACCTGATTTGGCTTGCATTACACACAATAAATATCTTCTTCGATAGCGTGTGTAGTACGCAATACCGAGTTTCACTAAACGATATATTATTATAATATTATTATGAACTAGCCGTTATGAATAATAATAACCACTTTTTGAAATTTTATAAATGTTATCTTACAAAATAGACTTTATTTTTAGATTCAGATTATCGAAATTACCCTAGGGTGAATTTTTGGTATTTTTCTGAAAACTTTCAATTTTTGATGAATAGTGAAAACACATGGTTACTATTTAAAAATAGACTTTTATTTAAATAATTATTTATTTTATTTTAATTTATTTTAGATAAAAATTGATACATAATACCTATATATGTTCAATGTAATTAATTGGAGTCATTTTATAATAATTTTAGATATATAAAAATTTTGTTGAACTTTTCACCGTGTTTTACCCACCTCCTGGGAGAATTAGAAAATGTACATAAAACTTAATTTTACTGCTTCTGTGAGTCAAATTTCAAAAATCTGAGAGACACGGTTAATATCAAGGAGTAAAATGTGGTTCAATAAGATAAAAATATTTTTTGGTGAATAGTAACGTTTTACTCTAATTTACCACGATTAAAAGTAAATAGGATAATTAAGGGTAAATGATGTTATTATTACCCTAACACATGTCCAAATTCTATTGTATGAGTGTAATTCAACCAAAAAAACCTTATAAATAAAATATTATCATTTTGGTCCACTTGGATTAGATTAGGACATTTATTATTATTTTATTTAAAGAAGAGTTAAAATAGTTAAAATCAACGTTTAATAACTAAAACATTTTTAATATAGGGTTATACATAAGATAAATGCGACTATAAATATTCATCAGATAGATAAAAATATTTCATACATAATAGTAGTTTATATATAATTTTTAGACATTAAATAATTTAAATTATTTATGACACAATGATGATGTAGTAATTACCTTATTAATGAAATATTAACATAATTGATGTTATAAATACCCAAATAAATTTAATTTGAGACCTTTAATAAATTAAAATAATTTTTTAGGTTAATAATACATGTTTGTATTGATTTAATTAACTTTATTTCGAACTAATCAGGCTGTTATAAGTTTTACAAAAATCAATTACCAAATAGTGTCAAAATTGACATAAAATTGTTTTTAAAACAAATATTATATTATTAATTGTTATTCTATTCCTAAAAATATAAGGATAAACCAAATGAATTAGATAAGGTTATATATATTAATAATGACCCTCTTGGGGGGGGGTTTGACTTGTTATTGTAAGTTTATTAACCATATATTTTAAGAAAACAAGAGGACACGGTAAAAGATAAATTATTTAACTTAGAGTTAAATTTAAATGATAAGGTTAAAATAGTAACCTAAACTTGTCTAAAACCTATTGGTTGAGAGTATTTCGACCCATACCCATTTTATCTTAGAAATAAATCAATTTGGAGCTATTAAAAACTGAATATGACTTTATTATAAAATAATAGTTTACGTTTTTCCTAAGGTGCCCCTCTCCCCCTTATAAAAGGAAACCTCCTCTCTCTTCTTTTTACACAATTTTGAGCCTTCAATATCGTCCAAAACCTACCTATTTACCTTATAAACTTCCCTATAAACATTATATAGGTTCTTTCCTCCTCAAAAGACCAACTCTAGTGCCTTAGGAGGAAGCATAAAAGGGGTGCGTCGAAGAAGAGGTAATCTCTTCTATCGATTTTTTCAAGTTTCGTTCTTCTTAAACTTATTCTTCATTATTTGTTTCATAATAAATTAATAAAATAAGTATCACTAATATACTGATATGTTATTATAAATATGAAACAACCCTATTTCACCTTCTATCCATCCTATGAAAAATGAAATCACCGTGTGTGCGTACGTACAGAATACCGTCTCCACGACGCGATGAGATTCATTCTCGATGTTAACCACTCAAAAATGATTATAAAGTATATATAATGAATAATAATGAAATATATAACATGATAATGATACTTTATTTATGTGTGTATATATATATATGTCATCTACTTACTTCTATTCAGGTCAATAAGGAAAAACAATGTTCATGTGTACGTACGGCCTACCGTCTCCATGAATGGTGTATTTCATTTCATTTATCTATCTATTATATATATATATTGAATATATATGATATATAAATAATTATTTACATTCTATAAGTAATTAAATCACGATATAAGTAATAATAATATCAAGAACAACAAGTCTAAACATGTACGATAAATAAAATGATTTTACCCAAATCGTTTCTTTAACATGGAATTTACAAAAGAACGGGTAATATAAAGTAATAAGTTAACCATATATGATAACATGGAAATGGATATGATTTTGTAACAAGTCAATGACATTATTTAAATCATTATACAGGAGGTTCGGAAACGTACAATGCATATCCGACCTAAGGTAAGGGATAACTTTTCCAATCTCGATTTTATCCGAGATTGTTTATTCGTAAGTATTTACTAAGGTTATATTTATCATCCATGTACCAATTTTCTAAAAATGGTTTCATGTATGTTTAAAGTAATTTTTACTCATTTTTTACTTTTTCTATATGGTATGTATGGAATATTTCATTTTTTTAACATATGAGGTACTTTTTTACTTTTCCGACAAAATTACGATAAAAATATTTTTTTAACTTATATAGCATGAACAGATTTTTACTATTTCATAACGCCTAATTTTCATGAAGCTTCCTCTACAATATTTCATGACTATTTTCAAAAAAATCCTTTTATTTTATAATTTCATATAATTTTGTGAAAAGAAAATGATTTCGAAAAAGAAATGATATTTTCCTAAAGAATTCATTTCAAGGGTTTCATCAAAACCATTTTCCATCTAAGATGACATTATTTCATATGGGTATATTTCAAGTATAATGTCTCTACAATTTAAATGGTTTAAATTTTCTTATGATGAAATGATATCCATTTGTTTTATATGTATTATCTTATGATGGGATGATGTTTATGAAACCCATTTTATTCTTTGGGTTATGATTAATGCTTTATGTTTATTTTATGGCACAAGTAAGAATGATTTCATTATGAGATGGGTGGGAACTATATCTCCCTCAAATTAATTGGGTAAAGATTTATATCTCTTGAGATAGACATGGCTAGAATGACGAGTTAATATGGTTCAGTGATACCGGAAAGGAACGAGGAGTGAACTCGATTCATTAAGGGACTTTTTCCACAAAGATGGTCTTGGAAGCAATGCCTTGGCTACTATGGAAATCATATCATGTGATTAATGTTTTTCCACAATTACATGTTTTATTCCCATGCTATTTTATCCTCATTAATTTTACATTATGATATATGCCTTACGTACTGCCATTTTTTGTGTCATTGCTAAAGATTTTGATGTTTAAACATTATGTTCATGTTTTTAAGTTCAAATGTATGTGGTTTGTTTTATTTTCTCCATGCTTACCCTTACTAATCATTTTATCTCACCATTTTATATGTTTTATTTTCCCCAGGATATAAAGAATGGATTTAGTTAAGAAAACAAAAGGGGAAGTTCTTTATGGGAGATGTTGAAGATCTTTCACCATGATTAGAAGATTATGTTCCGAGTTTCCAATGACACTAAACTATTACAATCCTTGAGTGTTGGTTTTTTTATGTATTAAGTATTCCACAAAAGTAATGTAATTTCCATATACGTCAAGCTCGGGGTCTCTAAATTTGGTATCAGGGGAAAGGTTTAGTTAACCTTTGGAAACGAGGATGCGAAAACTTTAGTGAAATCCCTAGAGATATTTCTAAGGTATGTCTAGGGATGTCTCTATGGTTATGTATACATATAAGTTATAGTCCTAGAATTATGGTAACGATCGTAGAATTAAACCTAAGATGTTATATTTTGAAGGTAATCCCCCTTTATTATGTTGTTTTACCTAGCTTGATTTTTCCCCTCACACTATTCTTTTTGGTTTTTAGACGATGGATGGAACCCGAAGGAACCGTGTTGATCAATTTAATTGGAAATTCAATGATTTTCTTCCTCAACAAACCAATTTTATGGGAGATGGAGTACAAAATCTTATTGCTATACTTACAAAAGCTATGAATCATTCTTGACACCCAATTGAGTAGAGAAGGGAACGATATTCTATTGAGTCCTTCATGAGGAAACGTCCACCTTCTTTGAGTGGGTCTTCTGATCCACTTGTTGCTGAACAATGGATCAGTACCATTGGAGAGATATTTTCGATACTTCACTATTCGGAACATGAAAAAGTCATTCTGGCTATTTACCGTTTAGAATGTGAAGCAGATCAATGGTGGACTCTAATTAAGAATACGAGGCCCCAAGACGAAATTGAATCCAAGGAATGGGATGAGTTCAAGAACTTATTTTTCATTATGTACATCCCTCGTATTCTTAGAACAAATATGGAAAAGGATTTCCTTGATCTTAAGCAAAAGTAAGATGTATCTGTTGGTATATATGAAGCTAATTTTACAAGGCTTTCAAGGTATGCATCTGGATTTATCATCCAACCTGAAATTAAGGTGGATTGATTCTTCAGTGGCTTAAAACCAAGTCTTAGAAGGGAATTAGCGATAAGAGACTTTAGTAGCTATGAAGAAATTGTGGGTTGTTCTATCAAGGTAGAACTGAAATTTGGTGCTATATATCCATCTCATGGTTTTGACAAGAAACGAAAGATGGAGTTCAAGGAAAAATATCAGAACAATGGTGAAAAGAAGGTGAATATTTCTTTATGCTCAAAGTGTGGAAAGAAGCATAGTGGATATTATCTAAAATGTACTAGAAAATGTTTCAAGTGTGGAAAAGAAGGTCATCGAGCAGCTGAGTGCTGAAGTAATGGGAAAAATGTTTCTAATGACGTGAATAGAGAAAATAATACAGAGAACACTCCACTAACACTTCAATGCTTCATGTGCATTGAAATGGGGCATTATGCTAATAAATTCCCAAATCCAAGGGTTAATGATGACCGACGTGAGAAACCTCATAAGGAAAAGGACAAAGGGAAGTCACATGCGATCACTATTAGCAATGTTGAGTATGACAATGTTGTGGTGGAATGATTATGTGTTTATGTAAAGGGATTCCAAAATAATGTTGTGGAATCTCATTTATAGTATTATAAAACATTAGAATATCTATGTAATGGTTTATTGTCATTTTCGATAATTATATGGTACAGGTAACCATGAAAAGTGATTGAAATATTTCTGGAAAGTAGTTGATATGTGCATAAAGAATAGATAAGGAGAAAAAAATATGTTTGATAGTACTCATGAGCTTGTGATTGATATAATGACTAAGTGATATCATGGTTTGAGTATATAGAATTTTTGGGATTTTGGTATGTGGAAAGAGTTAAATTTTAATTGCATTCATGTTTTCACTAAGGTTTAATGGGTATTCATTTTACAAGAGAATACATGATTAAGGTATTCAAATGTTTGGAATGTGACCAACAAGACGTATCTTATGATATATGGGGATAAATGACTATACTTACATGCTTGGTAGATGACCTCTCTATCAATATTTTTCCTTATACTGTGAGTTGGGGTAAACCTAAAGATTAGAATAGATTATGTTAGACATCAGATAGTATTGTTTAAGGCTAGAACTTTTTGATATTATTTTCTTGGAATGTTATAATTGTATAGTTTTAGAAAAAAGACAACCCATAGGATGTGCGAAAACTCGTCACGTCAGACAAGGATGCATGAATCGAACCCACAACCGAAGTACGACAGGCCTTTATCACCTACCGCTGGCCTACAGGTAGTACCTGGTTAGTATAAACCTGTTTTATTATATTAATCTGTATGATATATGATGTATAAGTCCATTTTAGGAACCATATACGATTAATCTCACTATAGATAGACTTATGTATATTTAATAACTTTTCCTATCCTTTTGTTTGAGACAGATGGAATGACCTATCATTTTATCGCATGATGAGCTAACACTTCATGGAAGACAAATTCAACTTCATTTCTTTGAGAGATGAAGTTGAAATTGTTCAAGGCACAAACAACAGTAAGATTGTAACAAAATAAAGTAATTATTTCTTTTAATTCAACAATCCATCAACTTTAGGGAAATGATCTTGTAAACAAAAAATGTTGTCTTAGTGTCCTTATATCCGATGAATCATATGGTACCTTAAATCCTCACAAATTTATGGCTTTTTGATTGTTGTCTTTTTCATAGCCATGTCCTCTACCACTCTCCATCAGAACTTGATGGTTAGATTTTTCTTCCATATCCATATTTCCACCTATGTTCTCCTATGTGGAAACCCAGTGATGAGTTAATCTGGGTAACCGTTACATTTCATACATTACCTTTTAAAATTAAGTTTTAGTATTCCTTTTACGATGTGGTTTTTTACGAATGAAACATTCAAGTAGTAAACGATTTATAACCCTGAAGAATTTTGAGGGCGAAATTAATTTCAAGGGGCGTAGAATGTAAAACCCCGAGATTTTATGAGATATATTATTTTTAATTTCTTTGATGTATTCTATTATACACTACACCAAGATTATATTGTACTATACACAACACCGTATTATCTTGAACTATACGCAACACTATTCCTGGCTTGTGTTACACACAATTTCAAGTTCATTTTGTGGAAATTATTCTATGCAACATTAAGTATAGATTTTGTTTAGTGTATAAATGAAATAAGTTTTGATTATGTTATGTGCAACACTAAACGGAGCTTTCACTACACACAGCCCGGACTTGGCTTACATTATATGCAATCAAGACCTTCTTCGATAGCGTGTGTATTACGCAATACCGAGTTTCACTAAATGGGATATTATTATAATATTATTATGAACTAGCCGTTATGAATAGTAATACCCACTTTTTAAACTTTTATAAATTTTATCTTTCAAAATTGTCTTCATTTTTGGATTCGGAATATCCAAATCAGCCTAGGGTGAATTTGGGGTATTTTTCTGAAAACTTTCAATTTTTGATGAATAGTTAAAACACTTGGTTACTATTTAAAAATAGACTTTTTATTTAAATAATTAATAATTTTATTTTAATTTATTTTAGGTCAAAATTGATACATAATACCTATATAAGTTCAATTTAATTCATTGGAGTCATTTTATAATAATTTTATATATATAAAAATTGTATTGTACTTTTCACCGTCTTTTACCCACCTCCTAGGAGAATTTGAAAATGTAAATAAAACATAATTTTACCGCTTCTGTGAGTGAAATTTCAAAAATCAGAGAGACGAGGTTAATATCAAGGAGTAAAATGTGGTTCAATAAGATAAAAATAATTTTTGGTGAATAATAACGTTTTACTTTAATTTACCACGGTTAAAAGTAAATAGGGAAATTATGGGTAAAAATGATGTTATTATTACCCTAAAACATGCCCAAATTCTATTGTATAATTTTAATTCGACCAAAAACAAACTTATAAATAAACTATTATCATTTTGGTCCACTTGGATTAGATTAGGACATTTATTATTATTTTATTTAAAGAAGAGTTAAAATAGTTAAAATCAATGTTTAATAACTAAAACATTTTTAATATGGGTTTATACATAAGATAAATGAGACTATAAATATTAATTATATATATACAAAGATTTCATACATAATGGTATTTTATATATAATTTTTATACATTAAATAATTTAATTTATTTATGACACAATGATGATGCAGTAATTACCTTATCAATGAAATATTAACATAATTGATTTTATAAATACCCAAATAAATGTAATTTGACACCTTTTATAAATTAAACTAATTTTTTAGGTTAATAAGACATGTCAGTATGATTAAATTAACTTTTTTCGAACTAATCAGGCTGTTATAATTTTTACAAAATTCAATTACCAAATAGTGTCCAAATTGACATAAAATAGTTTTTTAAAAAAATATTATATTATTAATTGTTATTCTATTCCTAAAATTATAAGGTTCGTCCAAATGACTTAGATAAGGTTATATATATTAATAATTAACCACTTGGGGTTCTTTTGGCTTGTTATAGTAAGTTTATTAACCATATATTGTAAGAAAACAAGAAGACACATTAAAAGATAAATTATTTAACTTAGAGTTAAATCTAAATGATAAGGTTAAAATAGTAACCTAAACATGTCTAAAACCTTTTGGTTGAAGGGAGTTAGACCAATAACCACATTATTTTCGAAATAAATCAATTCGGAGCTATTATAAACTGAATATGACTTTATTATAAAATAATAGTTTAAGTTTTTCCTAAGGTGCCCCTCTCCTCCCTTATAAAAGGAAACCACCTCCCTCTTCTCTTTACATGATTTGGATCCTTTAATCTCATCCAAACCCTACCTATTTACCTTATAAACTTCCTTATAAACATTATAGAGGTTCTGGCCTCCTCAAAAGAACAACTCTAGTGCCTTAAGAGGAAGCATAAAAGGGGTGCATCGAAGAATAGGTAATCTCTTCTACCGATTCTTTCAAGTTTCTTTCTTCTTCAACTTATTATTAATTATTTGTTTCATCATAAATTAATAACATAAGTATCAATCATATAATGATATGTTATTATAAATATGAAACATCCCTATTTCACCTTCTATCCATCCTATGAAAAATGAAATCATCGCGCGTGCGTACGTACGGAATACCGTCTCCACGACGAGATTAGATTCATTCTCCATGTTAACCACTCAAGAATGATTATAAAGTATATATAATGAATAATAATGAAATATATGACAATATAAAGATATTTTATTTATGTATATATATATAGACATATTCCATCTACTTACTTCCATTCAAGTCAATAAGGAAAAACAGCATTCATGCGTACGTACGGCCTACCGTCTCCATGAATGGTGTATTTCATTTCATTTATCTATATATTATATATATACTGAATATATATGATATATAAATCATTATTTACATTCTATAAGTAATTAAATCATGATATAAGTAATAATAATGTCCATAACAACAAGTCCAAGCATGTACAATAAATAAAACGATTTAACCCAAAATGCTTTTTTAACATGGAATTTATAAAATAACTAGTAATATATAGTCATAAGTTAACCATATATGATATCATGACAATGTATATTATTCTGTAATAAGTCAATGAAATTATTTAAATCATTATACAGGAGGTTCGGATACGTACAAAGCATATCCGACCTAAGGTAAGGGATAACTTTTCCAATCTTGTTTTTATCCGAGTTTGTTTATTTGTAAGTATTTACTGGGGTTATATTTATCATCCATGTCCCTGTTTTCTAAAAATGGTTTCATGTATGTTTAAAGTAATTTTTACTCATTTTTTACTTTTACTACATTATATGTAAGGAATCTTTCTTTTGTTTACCATATGAGGTACTTTTTTACTTTTTCAACAAAAGTACGAGAAAAATATTTTTTTAGCTTATACAGCATGAATGGATTTTTACGTTTTCATAACACCTAATTTTCATGTAGCTTCCTCTACAAGATTTCATGACTATATTCAAAAAATCTTTTTCTTTTATAATTTCCTGGCATTTTGTGAAAAGAAAATGATTTTGAAAAAGAATGGATATTTTCCTAAAGAATTCATTTCAAGGGTTTTATCAAAACCATTTTCCATCTAAGATGACATTATTTCATATGTGTACATTTCAAGAATAATGTCTCTATGATTTACATGGTTTAACTTTTCTTATGATGAAATGATATCCATTTGTTTTATATGGATTATGTTATGATGGGATGATGTTTATGAAACCCATTTTATTCTTTTGGTTATGATTAATGCTTTATGTTTATTTTGTGGCACAAGTAAGAATGATTTCATTATGAGTTGGGTGGGAACTATATATCTATCCAATGCATTGGGTAAAGATTTATATCTCATGAGATAGACATGGCTGGAATGACAAGTTAATCTGGTTCAGTGATACAGGACTGGAACGAGGAGTGAACTCGATTCAGTAAGGGAATTTGTCCACTAAGATGGTCTTGGCAGCAATGCCTTGGCTACTATGGAAATCATATCATGTGATTAATGTTTTTACACAATTACATGTTTTATTCCCATGATATTTTATCATGATTGATGTTCCATTATGATCTATGCCTTACATACTTCCATTTTTTGTGTCATTGCTCAAGATTTTGATGTTTAAACATTATGTTCATGTTTTTAAGTTCAAATGTATATGGTTTGTTTTATTTTCTCCATGCTTTCCCTTACTGAGCATTTGATCTCACCCTTTTATATGTTTTCTTTTCGCTAGGATATAAAGAAAGGTTTTAGGTAAGAAAACAAAATGGGAAGATCTTTGTGGGAGATGTTGAAGATCTTTTACCATGATTAGAAGATTATGTTCCAAGTTTCCAAAGACACTAAACTATTAAGATCCTTGAGTGTTGGTTTTTGTTATGTATTAAGTATTCCAAAAAAGTAATGTAATTTCCATGTACGTCAAGTTAGGGGTATCTACAGTTGGTATCAGAGGAAAGGTTTAGTTAACCTTTGGAAACTAGGATGCGAAAACTTTAGTGAAATACCTAGAGATATTTCTAAGGTATGTCTAGGGATGTATCTATGGTTAAGTATACGTATAAGTTATAGTCCTAGAAGTACGGTAACAATCATAGAATTAAACCTAAGATGTTATATATTGATGGTACTCCCCCTTTATTATATTATTTTACTTAGCATGATATTTTCCCCTCACACTATTCTTTTTGGGTTTTAGACGATGGATAGAACTCGAAGGAACCGTGTTGATCAATGTAATGGGAAATGCAATGATTTTAATCTAGGAAAAACCAATGTTATGGAATATGGAATACAAAATCTTATTAATATACTTAAATAAGCTAAGAATTATTCTGGACTTCCAATTGAGAAGATAAGGGAACAATATTCTATTGAGTCTTTCATGAGGCAACATCCACCTTCTTTCAGTGGGTTTTCTGATCCACGTGTTTCTGAAAAATGGATCAGTACCATTGAAAAGGTACTTTACATACTTTGTTGTTCGGAACATGAAAAAGTCATTATGGCTATTTACCGTTTAAAAGGTGAAGCATATCAATGGTGGACTCTAATTAAGAATACGAGGCCCCGAGATGAAATTGAATCCATGGAATGGGATGAGTTCAAAAACATATTTTTCAATAAGTACTTCCCTAATATTCTTAGAACAAAGATGGAAAAGGATTTCCTTGAGCTTAAGAAAAAGGATGATGAATCTGTTGGTTTATACGAAGCGAATTTTACAAGGCTTGAAAGATATGCATCTGGTTTTATCATCCAACCTAAAAGTAAAGTTGATCGATTCTTTAGTGGCTAAAAACCAAGTCTTCGAAGGGAATTAGCGAAAATAGACTTCAGTAGCTATGAAGAAATTGTGGGTTGTGCTATCAAGGTAGAACTTGAAGTTGGTGTTATCTATCTATCGCATGGTTTTGACAAGAAAAGAAAGATGGAGTTCATGGAAAAATCTCAGAACAATGGTGAAAAGAAGGTGAATGTTTCTTTATGCTCAAAGTGTGGAAAGAAGCATGGTGGAGATTCTCTAAAAGGTACTAGAAAATGTTTCAAGTGTGTAAAAGAAGGTCATCGAGAAGCTGGGTGCCGACGTAATGGGAAAAGGGTTTCTAATGACGTGAATAGAAAGAAGACTACAGAGAACGCTCCACCAACACTTCAATGCTTCAAGTGCAAGGAAATGGGGCATTATGATAATCAATTCCCAAATCCAAGGGTTAATGATGATCGACGTGAGAATCCTCTTAAGGCAAAGGAAAAAAGTGAAGTCACATGTGATCACTATTAGAAATGTTGAGTATGAAAATGATGTGGTGTAATGATTATTTGTTTATGTAAAGGGATTCCAAAATAATGTTGTGTAATCTCATTTATAGTATTGTGAAACATTGGAATATCTATGTAATGGTTTATTGTCATTTTCGATAATTATATGGTACATGTAACCATGAAAAGTGATTGAAATATTTTTGTAAAGTAGATGATATGTGCATAATGAATGGATAAGGTGAAAATAATATGTTTGATAGTTTTCATGAGCTCGCGATTGATATAAGGACTAAGTGATATCATGGTTTGAGTATATAGAATTTTTGGGATTCTGGTATGCGGAAAGTGTTAACTTTTAACTGAATTCATGTTCTCACTAAGGTTTAATGGGTATTCATTTTTCAATAGAATACATGATTAAGGCATTCGAATGTTTGTAATGTGACCAACAAGATGTATCTTATGATATATGGGGATAAATGACGGTATTTACATGCTTCGTAGATGACCTCTGTATCAATCTTTTTCCTTATACTATGAGTTTGCGTAAGCCTAAAGATTAGAATAGATTAAGTTAGACATCAGATAGTATTGTTTAAGGCTAGAACTTTTTGATATTATTTTTTTGGAATGTTATAATTGTATAGTTTTAGAAAAAAGGCAACCCGTAGGATGGGCGAAAACTCGTCGCGTCAGACAAGGATGTGGGAATCGAACCCACAACCGAAGTGATATAGGCCTTTATCACCTACCACTGGCCTACAGGAAGTCCCTGGTTAGTAGAAACTAGTTTTATTATATTAATCTGTATGATATATGAAGTATAAGTCCATTTTAGGAACCATATACGATAAATCTCACTATAGATGGACTTATGTATATTTAATAACTTTTTCTATCCTTTTGTTTGAGACAGATGGAATGACCTATCATTTTATCGCATGATCGGCTAACACTTCATGGAAGATAAATTAAACTTCATTTCTTTAAGAGATTAAGTGGAAATTGTTCAAGGCACAAACAATAGTAAGATTGTAACAAAATCAAGTAAGTATTTTTTTTTAATTCAACAATTCGTCAAATTTAGAGAAATGATATTGAAAACAAAAAATGTTGTCTTAGTGTCCTTATATCCAATGAATCAGATGGTACCTTAAATCCTCACAAATTTATAGCTTTGTGATTGTTGGATTTTTCGTAGCCATGTCATCTGCCACTCTCCATCAGAACTTGATGGTTAGATTTTTCTTCCATATCCATATTTCCACCTATGTTCTCTTATGTGGAAACCCAGTGATGAGTTAATCTGGGTAACCATTACATTTCTTTATCTTTTAAAATTATGTTTTATTATTCCTTTTACGATGTGGGTTTCTATGAACGAAACTTTCAAGTAGTAAACGATTTAGAACCCCGACGAATTTCAAGGGTGAAATTCATTTTAAGGGGGTAGAATTTAACACCCTGAGATTTTATGAGATATATTATTTTTAATTTCTTTGATGTATTCTATTATACACTACACCAAGATTAGATTGTACTATATGCAACACCGTATTAGCTTGCAGTATACGCAACACTATTTTTGGCTCGTGTTACACACAATTTCAAGTTCATTTTGTGGAAATTATTCTATGCAAAATTAAGTATAGATTTTGTTTAAAGTATAAATGAAATAAGTTTTGATTATGTTATATGAAACACCAAACGGAGCTTTCACTACATGCAGCCTGGACTTGGCTAGCATTACACGCAATCAAGACCTTATTCGATAGCGTGTGTAGTACGCAATACAGAGTTTCACTAAACGAGATATTATTATAATATTATTATGAACTAGTAGTTATGAATAGTAATAACAAGTTTTTGAAATTTTATAAATTTTATCTTTCAAAATGGACTTCATTTTTGGATTCGGAATATCGAAATCAGCCTAGGGTGAATTTGTGGTATTTTTCTGAAAACTTTCAATTTTCGATGAATAGTAAAAACGCTTTGTTACTATTTAAAACAGACTGTTTATTTAAATAATTATTTATTTTATTTATATTTATTTTAGGTCAAAAGTTTATACATAATACCTATATAAGTTTAATGTAATTAATTGGAGTCATTTTATAATAATTTTAGATATATAAAAATTTTGTTGAACTTTTCACCGTCTTTTACCCACCTCCTAGGAGAATTTGAAAATTTACATAAACCTTAATTTTACCGCTTCTATGAGTGGAATTTCGAAAATCCAAGAGACACGGTTAATATCAAGGAGTAAAATGTGGTTCAATAAGATAAAAATAATTTATGGTGAATAGAAACTTTTTACTTTTATTTACCACGGTTAAAAGTAAATAGGGTAATTAAGGGTAAAAATGATATTATTATTACCCTAACACATGTCCAAATTCTATTGGATATGTGTAATTCGACCAAAAACAACCTTAGAAATAAAATATTATCATTTAGGTCCACTTGTATTAGATTAGGACATTTATTATTATTTTATTTAAAGAAGAGTTAAAATAGTTAAAATCAAAGTTTAATAACAAAAACATTTTTAATTTAGGGTTATACATAAGATAAATGCGACTATAAATATTCATAATAAAGATAAAAATATTTCCTACATAATGGTATTTTATTTATAATTTTTAGTAATTGAATAATTTAATTTATTTATAACACATTGATGATGTAGTAATTACCTAATTAATGAAATATTAAAATAATTGATGTTATAAATACCCAAATAAATGTAATTTGAGACTTTTTATAAATTACACTAATTTTTGAGGTTAATATGAAACTTTAGTATTGATTCAATTAACCTTTTTGAACTAATCATGCTATTATGATTATTAGAAAAATAAATTACCAAATAGTGTCAAAATTGACATAAAATAGTTTTTAAAACAAATATTATATTATTAATTGTTATTCTATTCCTAAAAATCTAAATGTCGGCCAAATGACATATATAATGTTATATATATTAATAATGAACCACTTGGGGTTCGTGTGGCTTTTTATAGTAAGTTTATTAACCATATATTGTTAGAAAACAAGAAGACACAGTAAATGTTAAATTATTTAACATAGAGTTAAATCTAAATGATATGGTTAAAATAGTAACCTAAACATGTCTAAAACCTATTGGTTGAAATTATTTCGACCCATCCCCACTATAACTTCGAAATAAATCAATTTAGAGCCATTATAAACCGAATATGACTTTATTATAAAATAATATTTTTATTTTTTTCTAAGGTGCCCCTCTCCTCCCTTATAAAAGGGCACCTCCTCCCTCTTCTCGTTAAACAATTTTGAGCCTTCAAGCTCAGACAAACCCTGACCATTTCCATTATAAACTTCCCTATATAAATTATAGAGGTTATTTTCTCCTCAAAAGACCAACTCCAGTGCCTTAAAAGGAAGCTTAAAAGGGGTGCGTCGAAGAAGAGGTAATCTCTTCTACCGATTCTTCCATGTTTCTTTCTTCTTCAACTTCTTCTTCATTATTTGTTTCATCATAAATTAATAACATTAGTATCACTCATATAATGATATGTTATTATAAATATGAAACATCCCTATTTCACCATCTATCCATCCTACGAAAAAAAAGAAATCATCGCGCGCGCGTACGTACGGAATACCGTCTCCACGACGCGATGAGATTCATTCTCCATGTTAACCACTCAAGAATGATTATAAAGTATATATAATGAATAAAAATGAAATATATGACATTATAAAGCTACTTTAATTATATATATATATATATTATATTTATATTTATATTTATTTATATTTATATATGTCATCTACTTACTTCTATTCAAGTCAATAAGGAAAAGAAAACAGCATTAATGCGTACGTACGACCTACCATCTCCATGAACGGTGTATTTCATTTCATTTATCTATATATAATATATATAATGATTATATACGATATATAAATCAAGATTTATATTCTGTAAATAAATAAATCATGATATAAGTAATAATAATATCAAGAACAACAAGTCCAAACATGTACGATAAATAAAACAATTTTACCCAAAAGGGTGCTTTAACATGGAATTTACAAAAGAACGGGTAATATAAAGTCATAAGTTAACCATATATGATATAATGACAATGAATATGATTCTGTAATAAGTCAATGACATTATTTAAATTATTATACAGGAGGTTCAGATACGTACGAAACATATCGGACCAAAGGTAAGGGATAACTTTTCCAATCTCGTTTTTATCCGAGATTGTTCATTCGTAAGTATTTACTGGGGTTATATTTATCATCCATGTCCCTATTTTCTAAAAATGGTTTCATGTATGTTTAAAGTCCTTTTTACTCAGTTTTTACTTTTACTACATGGTATGTAAGGAATCTTTCCTTTGTTTACCATACGTAGTACTTTTTTTAACTTATACGGAATGAACGAATTTTTACGTTTTCATAACACCTAATTTTCTTGGATATTCCTCTACAAAATTTCATGACTATTTTAAACAAAATCATTCTCTATTAAAATTTCCTATCATTTAGTGAAAAGAAAATTATTTTGAAAAAGAAAGGATATTTTCCTCAAGAATTCATTTCAAGGGTTTTATCAAAACCATTTTCCATCTAAGATGACATTATTTCATATGTGTATGTTTCAAATATAATGTCTCTATGATTTACATGGTTTTAATTTTCATATAATGAAATGATATTCATTTGTTTTATATGGATTATTTTATGATGGTATGATGTTTATGAAACCCATTTTATTCTATGGATTATGATGAATGCTTTGTGTTTATTTTGTGGCACAAGTAAGAATGACTTCATTATGAGATGGGTGGGACCTATATCTCCCTCCAATGCATTGGGTAAATATTTATATCTCATGAAATAAAAATGGCTGGAACAGAAAGTTAATCTGGTTCAGTGATATAGGACTGGAACGAGGAGTGAACTCGATTCAGTAAGGGACTTTTTCCACTAAGATGGTCTTGGCAGCAATGCCTTGGCTACTATGGAAATCATATCATGTGATTAATGTTTTTCCACAATTAAATGTTTTATTACCATTATTTTTTATAATGATTGATGTTACATTATGATCTATGTCTTACGTACTGCCATGTTTTATGTCATTGCTCAAGATTTTGATGTTAAAACATTATGTTCTTGTTTTTAAGTTCAAATGTATATGGTTTGTTTTATTTTCTCCATGCTTACCCTTACTGAACATTTGAGCTCACCCTTCTATATGTTTTCTTTTCCCCAGGATATAAAGAATGTTTTTAGGTAAGAAAACAGAAGGGGAAGATCTTTATGGGAGATGTTGAAGATCTTTCACCATGATTAGAAGATTATGTTCCGAGTTTCCAAAGACACTAAACTATTACGATCCTTGAGTGTTGGTTTTTGTTATGTATTAAGTATTCCAAAAAAGTAATGTAATTTCCATTTACGTCAAGTTCTAGGTCTCTACATATATCCTCCTATAATTTTTTAAATCCAATTTTACCCATTGATGAGTTTTTAGTAAAAGATATGGAAGGAATCTCTTGTCATTTTTTTAGTACGAGGTACTTTTTTCCTTTTCCGTCCAAAGTACGAGAATAATGTTTTTTTAACTTATACGGCATGAATGGATTTTTATGATTTCATAGAACATTATTTCCATGAAGCTTTTTTTACAGGTTTCCAAGTTTATTTTTAATCAACTTCTTTTAGTTTAAAATTTTATGACATATTAAGAAGGGAAAAATGTTTTTGAAGTAGAAATGATATTTTCCTCAAGAATGGAGTTCAAGTGTTTTATCAAAATTATTTTCCATCTAAGATAATATAGGGTTATGTTTCTATCCCTATTTTTACATTGATTTGATTATTTTATGATGGAATTAATTTTATGATGTCCTTTTATCTTATATGGATTATGTTATGATGGCATGATGTATAAGAATCCCATTTTTATTACATGGGTTATGCTATGATTTATGATTTTGTGGCACACATAATAATGGTTTCATTATGAGATGGGTGGGACCTATATCTATCTCTAATACATTGGATACAGATTTATATTTCATGAGATAGACATGGCTGGAACGGCAAGTTAATCTGGTTCAGTGATACAGGACTGGAATGAGGATTGAACTCGGTTCAGTAATGGACTTTGTCCGCTATGATGGTCTTGGCAATGAGCCTTGACTAATATGAAATGATTTTCAATTATTTTGTGTGTATGCCAAAAAGTTTCATGTTTTATGTTATGATTATTGGACTTACATTTCACTACTATGATTTATCCCATGTTATGATATTATGATCTCTTTTGCAGGTTATGATTTTCAAAATGTTAAGTTCTTATGAATATGATATGATTGATATTTATTTTTTTTACCCTTACTAAGCATTTGAGCTCTCCCTTTTGTATGTTTTCTTTTCCCCAGGTTAGGAAAAAGGGTATTAAGTAGGATATGCCAAAGGGAATCTAGATACGATGAAATAAACGGGATAAAATGTAGATGATTTATGAACCAGTTGTTTATGTTTCCCAATTTCTAAAGACATTATACCAATACAGTCCTATCATGGTTTTGTTATATGTTGTAATAATTATGCTTCAATTATGATGTAATAACCATGTATGAAAAGTATGGGTCATTATAATTAATATGGGTCTGATGTCCAATAGTAATGGAAACATAGATCAAATGTATGGGGAGGAACTCAATATTGAAGATGTAAAAATTTTGAGAAAATTTGTGGATTAATTTCCTAAATAATTACATGGACTTCCCACAAAATTTTAGGTTTAGTTTTCAATAAAATTAATAACTTGTTTCAACACCTATATCAAATATTCATTACATAATAACCCCATTATTATTGTAATAATTTAAGAAAAAGCATCATTAAAATTTCTACAAGGATTTTATATGACCAGGTGCTTCAGAGTGTAGTGATATAATCCCCTATATTATAAAGAAGGATGGATCAATGCATATTTTCATTTATTATCATGAACATACCAAGATCACTAATAAGAAAAAGTATCCCCAACCCCATATTAATTATTTTTGAAATCAAATTTGAGAGAATATGTACTTCTTGAAGGTAGATATTTTATCTATATACCATCAATTAATGGTAAATAGAGAATATATTCCCAATGTACACATACTTACATGATATAGACATTATGAATTCATATTTATGCCATTCAAATATAAATATCATCATGTTATCTTCATAGATTTTATGAATAAATTATTTGGAGAGTTCCATAACAAATTTATGGTAGTCTTTATTGATGATATTATCATATATGTTAGGAGTAAGTAAGAAAATAAAGATGATTTGATTATAATTATAAATACCTTAAAAAATAATTTATATTGATTCTGGGTTTTAAAATCTTGTATTTTGGAAGGAACAACTATCCTTTATGGGTCATGTAATCACAAGTGAGTTTATATTTTTTTTGATACTTCAAAAAATTAGGTGATTGAATAATATTAAAGAATATATTCTTTAGTATATATCAATAATTATCATGGATTCGAATGATATTATCATTGTTTTTATAAATTTAAAATAATTTTCAAACCCACTTATTTGTTTAGTATGGAAGGGAATAAATTTCCCACAGATAGAAAAAAATGATGATTGAATCAAGATCTTTAGAATAAGTTAGTCACTACACCTTTAATTACACTACCATATAGGGGAAGAGGTTTTTGGAAATATAGAAATGCCTTATAGAATGTATTGGAATGTGTCGCTATAAAAAATGACAATGTTGTAGAATATGTATCATGTCAATTAATGACCCATTGAAAAGTTATCTAATGTTTTATCTAGAGAAAGAAACGATAATTTTTGCACTAAATATATTGCATCATTATCTTTATGTTGAAAAGTGTGATATATATAGATTAAAAGATATTCTTTTTTATATTCACACAGAAGGAGTTTAACATGCATTAAAGTAGAAAGTTGTAGTTCATAAATGACCATCAGATCTCAATACATTACTATCTTAGGAAGGAAAAATATGGTGTCAGATTCTCTAAGTAGAAATGGTCATCCTACTATATCATCGATATGGATTTTAATGGAAAAAATATTTATAGATATTCCAAGGATGCACTACTGTAAATAAGGCTATTAGCGACCGCCATTGGCGGTCGCTGTTGCCTCGTCGCTAGAGGCCTTTAGCGACCGCCAATGGCGGTCGCTATAGAAGGCCGACAGATCGGCCTTCAGCGACCGCCTGACGGTCGCTCAAGAAGGCCGGCAGATCGGCCTTCAGCGACCGCCAGGCGGTCGCTATTCTAAAAATTTTTTTTAATTGAATTGAATATAAATATAAATATATATATATATAAATTTATATATATATAAATATATATATATATATATATATATATAAATATTCATATATATACTATTAAATACAATATTTTAAATATATATATATATATATATAATATATTTTAAATGTTTTAATATATATTTAATATATATATAATATCAAATCATTGTGCTATAATAATTTAAAAACTTTGATTCAAGAAATAATCTCATTTCAGGTCGTTCGGAGCACGTTTGCTCCGAATGGGACCGCCGCACGCCGTTTTGGTGTTTTGTGGCGCCGGAAACGCGTTTCCGGCCGCCGCGGTCACACGACACCTCCGAATGAGGTGTCGTCTGGCCGAACATTTCACAATTCACGCCCCGGATGTTGTCGTACGGTTTCGTGGCATTTGGACGTCGTTCGGGTGGTTTTGACCCCCCAACGCGCCATTTCAGCGCGCGCCGCGCTGCTGAAAACGACACAATCGGACGTGCCACGCGCACTGCACGTCTGATGGACGTGCGACCTCCTCCTGAATCTCAGGAATAATATTTCGATCGTTCCCATGCGGTTTCAGGTCGTTCGGAGCACGTTTGCTCCGAATGGGACCGTCGCACGCCGTTTTGGTGTTTTATGGCGCCGGAAACGCGTTTCCGGCCGCCGCGGTCACATGGCACCTCCGAATGAGGTGCCGCCTGGCCGACCATTTCACAATTCACGCCCCGGATGTTGTCGTACGGTTTCGTGGCATTCAGAGGTCGTTCGGGTGGTTTTGACCCCCCAACGCGCCATTTCAGCGCGCGCCGCGCTGCTGAAAACGACACAATCGGACGTGCCGCGCGCACCGCACGTCCGATGGACGTGCGGCCTCCTCCTGCATCTCAGGAATAATATTTCTATCGTTCATGTGCGGTTTAAGGTCGTTCGGAGCACGTTTTCTCCGAATTGGACCGCCGCACGCCGTTTTGGTGTTTAATGGCGCCAGAAACGCGTTTCCGGCCGCCGCGGTCACACGACACCTCCGAATGAGGTTCCGTCTGGCCGAAAATTTCACAATTCACGCCCCGGATGTTTTCGTACGGTTTCGTGGCATTCGGACGTCGTTCGAGTGGTTTTGACCCCCCAACGCGCCATTTCAACGCGCGTCGCGCAGCTGAAAACGACACAATCGGACGTGCCGCGCGCACCGCACGTCTGATGGACGTGCGGCCTCCTCTTGCATCTCAGGAATAATATTTCTATCGTTCCCGTGCGGTTTCAGGTCGTTCGGAGCACGTTTGCTCGGAATGGGACCGCCGCACGCCGTTTTGGTGTTTAACGGCACCGGAAACGCGTTTCCGGCCGCCGCGGTCACACGGCACCTCCGAATGAGGTGCCGTCTGGCCGACCATTTCACAATTCACGTCCCGGATGTTTTCGTACGGTTTCGTGGCATTCGGAGGTCGTTCGGGTGGTTTTGACCCCCCAACGCGCCATTTCAGCGCGCGCCGCGCTGCTGAAAACGACACAATCGGACGTGCCGCGCGCACCGCACGTCCGATGGACATGTGGCCTCCTCCTGCATCTCAGGAATAATATTTCTATCGTTCCCGTGCGGTTTCAGGTCGTTCGGAGTACGTTTGCTCCGAATTGGACCGCCACACGCCGTTTTGGTGTTTAATGGCACCGGAAACGCATTTCTGGCCTCCGCGGTCACACGGCACCTCCGAATGAGGTGCCGTCTAGCCGACCATTTCACAATTCACGCCTCGGATGTTGTCGTACGGTTTCGTGGCATTCGGACGTCGTTCGGGTGGTTTTGACCCCCCAACGCGTCATTTCAGCGCGCGCCGCGCTGCTGAAAATGACACAATCGGACGTGCCGAATGCACCGCACGTCCGATGGACGTGCGGCCTCCTCCTGCATCTCAGGAATAATATTTCTATCGTTACCGTGCGGTTTCAGGTCATTCGGAGCACGTTTGCTTCGAATTGGACCGCCGCACGCCGTTTTGGTGTTTAATGGCGCCGGAAACGCGTTTCCGGACGCCGCGGTCACACGGCACCTCCGAATGAGGTGCCGTCTGGCCGACCATTTTAAAATTCACGCCCTGGATGTTGTCGTACGGTTTCTTGTCATTCGGAGGTCGTTCGGGTGGTTTTGACCCCCCAACGCGCCATTTCAGCGCGCGCCGCGGTGCTGAAAACGACACAATCGGACGTGCCACGCGCACCGCACGTCCGATGGACGTGCGTCCTCCTCCTACATCTCAGGAATAATATTTCTATCGTTTCCGTGCGGTTTCAGGTCGTTCGGAGCACGTTTGCTCCGAATTGGACCGCCGCACTCCGTTTTGGTGTTTAATGGCGCCGGAAACGCGTTTCCGGCCGCCACGGTCACACGGCACCTCCGAATGAGATTCCGTCTGGCCGACCATTTCACAATTCACGCCCCGGATGTTTTCGTAGGGTTTCGTGGCATTCGGAGGTCGTTCGGGTGGTTTTGACCCCCAACGCGCCATTTCAGCGCGCGTCGCGCTGCTGAAAACGACACAATCGGACGTACCGCGCGCACCGCACGTCCGATGGACGTGCGGCTTCCTCCTGCATCTCAGGAATAATATTTCTAACGTTCCCGTGCGGTTTCAGGTCGTTCGGAGCACGTTTGCACCGAATTGGACCGCCGCACGCCGTTTTGGTGTTTAATGGCGCCAGAAACGCGTTTCCGGCCGCCGCGGTCACACGGCACCTCCGAATGAGGTGCCGTCTGGCCGACCATTTCACAATTCACGCCCCGGATGTTGTCGTACGGTTTCGTGGCATTCGGAGGTCGTTCAGGTGGTTTTGACCCCCCCAACGCGCCATTTCAGCGCGCGCCGCGCTGCTGAAAACGACACAATCGGACGTGCCGCGCGCACCGCACGTCCGATGGACGTGTGGCCTCCTCCTGCATCTCAGGAATAATATATTCTATCGTTCCCGTGCAGTTTCAGGTCGTTCGGAGCACGTTTGCTCCGAATTGGACCGCCGCACGCCGTTTTGGTGTTTAATGGCGCCGGAAACGCGTTTCCGGCCGCCGCGGTCACACGGCACCTCCGAATGAGGTGCCCTCTGGCCGAACATTTCACAATTCACGCCCCGGATGTTGTCGTACGGTTTCGTGGCATTCGGACGTTGTTCGAGTGGTTTTGACCCCCCAACGCGCCATTTCAACGCGCGCCGCGCAGCTGAAAACGACACAATCGGACGTGCCGCGCGCACCGCACGTCCGATGGACATGCGGCCTCCTCTGGAATCTTAGGAATAATATTTCTATCATTCCCGTGCGGTTTCAGGTCGTTCGCAGCACGTTTGCTCCGAATGGGACCGCCGCACGCCGTTTTGGTGTTTAATGGCACCGAAAACGCGTTTCCGGCCGCCGCAGTCACACGACACCTCCGAATGAGGTTCCGTCTGGCCGACCATTTCACAATTCACGCCTCGGATGTTTTCGTACGGTTTCGTGGCATTCAGAGGTCGTTCGGGTTGTTTTACCCCCCAACGCGTCATTTCAGCGCGCGCCGCGCTGCTGAAAACGACACAATCGGACGTGTCGTGCGCACCGCACGTCCGATGGAATGAGGCCTCCTCTTGCATCTCAGGAATAATATTTCTATCGTTCCCGTGCGGTTTCAGGTCGTTCGGAGCACGTTTGCTCCGAATTGGACCGCCACACGCCGTTTTGGTGTTTAATGGCGCCGGAAACGCGTTTCCGACCGCCGCGGTCACACGGCACCTCCGAATGAGGTGCCGTCTGGCCGACCATTTCAAAATTCACGCCCTGGATGTTTTCGTATGGTTTCGTGGCATTCAGACGTCGTTCGGGTGGTTTTGACCACCAAACGCGCCATTTCAGCGCGCGCCGCGCTGCTGAAAACGACACAATCGGACGTGCCGCATGCACCGCACATCCGATGGACGTGCGGCCTCCTCCTGCATCTCAGGAATAATATTTCTATCGTTCCCGTGTGGTTTCAGGTCGTTCGGAGCACGTTTGCTCCGAATTGGACCGCCGCACGCGGTTTTGGTGTTTAATGGCGCCAGAAACGCGTTTCCGGCTGCCGCGGTCACACGGCACCTCCGAATGAGATGCCGTCTGGCCGACCATTTTACAATTCACGCCCCGGATGTTGTCGTACGGTTTCGTGGCATTCGGAGGTCGTTCGGGTGGTTTTGACCCCCCAACGCGCCATTTCAGCGCGCGCCGCGGTGCTGAAAACGACACAATCGGACGTGCCGCGCACACCGCACGTCCGATGGACGTGCGGCCTCCTCCTGCATCTCAGGAATAATATTTCTATCATTTCCGTGCGGTTTCAGGTCGTTCGAAGCACGTTTGCTCCGAATTGGACCGCCGCACGCCGTTTTGGTGTTTAATGGCGCCGGAAATGCGTTTCCGGCCGCCGCGGTCACACGGCACCTCCGAATGAGGTACCTTCTGGCCGACCATTTCACAATTCACGCCCCGGATGTTGTCGTACGGTTTTGTGGCATTCGGAGGTCGTTCGGGTGGTTTTGACCCCCAACGCGCCATTTCAGCGCGCGCCGCGCTGCTGAAAACGACACAATCGGACGTACCGCGCGCACCGCACGTCCGATGGACGTGCGGCCTCCTCCTGCATCTCAGGAATAATATTTCTAACGTTCCCGTGCGGTTTCAGGTCGTTCGGAGCACGTTTGCACCGAATTGGACCGCCGCACGCCGTTTTGGTGTTTAATGGCGCCAGAAACGCGTTTCCGGCCGCCGCGGTCACACGGCACCTCCGAATGAGGTGCCGTCTGGCCGACCATTTCACAATTCACGCCCCGGATGTTGTCGTACGGTTTCGTGGCATTCGGAGGTCGTTCGGGTGGTTTTGACCCCCAACGCGCCATTTCAGTGCGCGCCACGCTGCTGAAAACGACACAATCGGACGTGCCGCGCGCACCGCACGTCCGATGGACGTGCGGCCTCCTCCTGCATCTCAGGAATAATATTTCTATCGTTCCCGTGCGGTTTCAGGTCGTTCGGAGCACGTTTGCTCCGAATTGGACCGCCGCACGCCGTTTTGGTGTTTAATGGCGCCGGAAACGCGTTTCCGGCCGCCGCGGTCTCACGGCACCTCCGAATGAGGTGCCGTCTGGCCGACCATTTCACAATTCACGCCCCGGATGTTGTCGTACGGTTTCGTGGCATTCGGAGGTCGTTCGGGTGGTTTTGACCCCCCAACGCGCCATTTCAGCGTGCGCCGCGCTGCTGAAAACGACACAATCGGACGTGCCGCGCGTACCGCACGTCCGATGGACGTGCGGCCTCCTCCTGCATCTCAGGAATAATATTTCTATCGTTACCGTGCGGTTTTAGGTCGTTCGGAGCACGTTTACTCCGAATTGGACCGCCGCACGCCGTTTTGGTGTTTAATGGCGCCGGAAACGCGTTTCCGGCCGCCGCGGTCACACGGCACCTCCGAATGTGGTGCCGTCTGGCCGACCATTTCACAATTCACGCCCCGGATGTTGTCGTACGGTTTCATGCCATTCGGAGGTAGCGTGGGGTCCCCTAACTCCCTCAGCTTACGAACCTACATAATTTATAAAAATCAATACTGATATATGCAGAAAGAATTAGTTTAATACTTCACTCATAATGAAAATCAATTTATACATACATAATCCTTGAACCAATCATGAAATGCCGCATAATGAGATTGTTGAATTTGCAACTTAGTCGCACGATGCATCTCTTCTTTTATCTCATTAATGTGTTTCCTGCAAATGATTACGCGATGTTTAAAAGATCAACTTATGCAAAGAAAACATGTAAAAGTTATACAAGCACATTGATAAGATACTTACTGCATTAATGGTGCAACTGATGGAGTATTGAACAAGATATATCGATGTGCTTGTATCCACTCGATGTTGTCCATATCAAATGTGGTTCCTTCTCCAACTGGACCATCATGAATCCTAGAGGGCTAATCTAATTTTGTTTCAACATCCGTAAGATATTCTGCACAAAAGGTAGTACACTCATCCATCAAATAACCATTGGCTATTGATGCCTCTGGACGAGCTCTGTTGCGTACAAATATTTTCAATGTACTCAAATACCGTTCAATAGGATACATCCACCTGAATTGCACTGGACCAGCAGCCATTACTTCATCAGTTAGGTGCACTGTTAAGTGCACCATAACATCGAAAAATGAGGGGGGGAAAAGTTTCTCAAAGTGACAAAGCGTAAGTACAATTCGGTCCTGCAAACTTTTTAAATCACTCATTCGTTGATTTCTTAAACAAAGTTGTCTAAAAAAATTACTCATCTCAATCAAGGGCTGAACAACATTGGGGGATAAACAATCACAAATTGCGATTGGAATCAACTGCTGAAGTAATATGTGATTATCATGACTTTTCAACCCTTGCAATGTCTTGCTCGTCAGATTCACACACTTTGAAATATTAGAAGAGTAACCATCAGGCACCATGAACATCTTCAAAATGGAAAGAAATGTCTCTTTCTCCTCTGTAGTCATCGAATACTGTGCAGCAGGCATATATGCCTTGTTTCCCTCAGCTAACTGTAAATGCAACTGTTTCCTTAAACCCATTTCTTCCAAATCACGGCGTGCATTAACTTGGTCCTTTGACTTTCCACTGACACCTAAAATAGTCCACAATATGTTATCACAAACATTTTTTTCAATGTGCATGACATCCAAATTATGCCTCAACATGTTAGTTTTCCAATACGGAAGACTATAAAAAATACTTTTCTTTTTCCAATTGTGACTGCGCTGCCTACCCGCAGCACGAATATTACGTACTGGAGGAGCCACCAAATCCTGAATTTCATATACCGTGCGGATGTTTTCTTCCTCAATCTGTGATAACATTTTGACTCCTGTCATGATCTTTGGTGCTGGGCTGAACTCTCTAGAACCATCAAATGCCACTCTGTCCTTTCTGAACCTGTGCTGGGGAGGGAGAAAACGCCTGTGACCCATGTATGCCCATTTTTTGGAATGTTTAAGCCATACAGATTTTTTACTTTTATTGCAAAAAGGGCAAGCAAATTCCCCTTTCGTACTCCAGCCTGATAAATTTGCATAAGCTGGGAAGTCATTGATTGTCCACAATAAAGCAGCATGCAGTTTGAACATTTCATTCGTTTCGCAGTCATAAGTCATCACAACATCGCCCCAAAATTCATTCAACTCATCAATCAATGGCTGAAGGTAAACATCAATCTTATCCCCCGGACTTTTAGGTCCATCAATAAGAGTGGAAAGTAATATAAATTGTTGCTTCATACAAAGCCACGGAGGAAGATTATATGGAACCAACACCACGGGCCATGTGCTATGAGTTGCACCAACCATAGACTTGAATGGATTGAAACCATCTGCTGCCAATCCCAATCGGACATTACGAACATCTTTAGCAAAGTCGGGATGTCTCTTATCAAAATCCTTCCATGCATGAGAGTCTGCCGGGTGGGTTAACATGTCACTTTCATGAACTCTTTCTGCATGCCATCTCATTAAATTAGAAACTTTAGATGACATAAAAAATCTTTTCAACCTCGGTTTAAGGGGAAAGTAACGCATTTGCTTTACGGAAATCGGTTTCCCCTGTACCGAAATCTGACTTTGATGAGTCTTATTTCCCCTGTTCTCTTTCCACCTGGAAGCGCCACAAACCGTACAGATATCCAAATGAGCAGTTTCATTTCTAAACAACATACAGTTGTTTGCACATGCATCTATAGTCTCATATGTAAAACCTAAGTTCTCTGTCAACTTACGAGAATAGTAATACGACTCAGGAATCTTAGCGTCGACAGGAAGAACTTTTTTCAATAAAACCAAAAGCATGTCGAATGATGTGTCTGACCAATTATTCAAAGTCTTCAAATGCAACAACTCCACGATAAACGACAGTTTATTGTAAGAATTACATCCAGGATATAATTCTGTTTTCGCATCATCAAGTACTTCATAAAACCTCCTCGAATCACGATCTGCACCAGAGCGAAGATTTATCTCACCGGTCTCAAGATTCTGGATGTTAATGCCTTCAGGATCAAACCCACGTACCATTTCAGTAAGCATTTCATGCATTGGATCAGTCATCCTTGCATCAACATCCATCTGAGCTGCATCTGTATTTTGACAACGAACATATTCTTCTCCATGACGAGTCCAACTCTTATAATTTTTCAGAAATCCATTAAAGAAAAGGTGCTCCCTCACAGTATCTCGTGTGAATTGATATCTGTTAGCACATTTTCTACATGGACAACTAATATAGTCACTTTCAAATCCTCTCGTGAAGTCAATAAACTGCATAATGCCATTGAAATATTCTCTAGACGTTCGATTTGGAAGATCAATCCAACTCTTATCCATAATAATATCTGTATAACAAACATTTACACAATACTTATTACATTTACATTTTTCAAATCAACTATATTAAAAATAAATATTAACCATTTGTTTATGAACCATTGATAAAATAATAATGTAACTGAAAGCTCATGTTACCTGATTGAGCTACAAACCTGAAAGGGAGGGGAGCCGAAGGCGGTGCTGCGAGGGAGAGGAGGCAGCGAAGGGGAGCCGGAGCCAAAGGCGGTGCGGCAAGGGAGGGGACGGGCGGCGGCAGCGGCGGGGAGCTGGAGGAGAGGAGGCGGTGAGGGGACAGGGGACGGGCAGCGAGGGGGGGTGTCCGGGGTCGGGGGGGGGGGGGGGGGCTGTCCGAGGTGCGGGGAGGGGTGTCCGGGGTGTCGGGGGCCTGTCAGGGGTGCGGGCAGGGGTGTTCGGGGTGCGGGGGGTGTCCGGGGTGTGGGGGAGGGGGGCTGTCTGGGGTGCAGGGGGGGCTGTCGGGGGTGCGGGGTGGGGTGTCCGGGGTGCGGGGGGCCTGTCCGGGGTGCGGGGGGGCTGTCCGGGTTCGGAGGGGGGGTGTCCGAGTGCGGGGGGGGGGGCTGTCCGGGTTTGGAGGGGGGTGTCCGAGTGCAGGGGGGGCTGTCCGGGGTGCGGGGAGGCGTCCGGGGTGCGAGGGGCGGTCCGGAGTGCGCAGGGGGGGGGGGGGTCCTGTCCGGGGTGCGGGGAGGCGTCCGGGGTGCGGGGGGCGGTCCGGAGTGCGCGTTGGGGGCTGTCCGGGGTGCGGGTGCCGTCCGGGGTGGGGGGGGGGGCGAGAGGCCGGAGGGCGGCGGCCGGGGGCCCGAGGGCGGAGGGCGGCCGCCTGAGGCCAGATGGCAGGCGGCGGGGGAGGGCAGGCGACGGGGGAGGCCGGGCGGCGGGGGAGGCCGGGCGGCGGGGGAGGCCGGGCGGCGGGGGAGGCCGGGCGGCGGGGGAGGCCGGGCGGCGGGGGAGGCCGGGCGGCGGGGGAGGGGAGGGCGGTGGGGGAGAGCGGCGAGGGAGGGAGGGGGTTAGGGCGGAGGGAGATCGAGGGCGCGGGGGGGGGGGGGGGGGGCAGAAACCCCCCGAAATTTTTTATGCAGGTTAGCGACCGCCATTGGCGGTCGCTAATGGTAAGCTATAGCGACCGCCAAAGGGGGTCGCCCGAGTCTGGGGGGCTCCACTGCCCCCCTTTTCTAGTAGTGATGGATATATAAACCATAAAGTAATGTATCAAATATTACCTTTAATAAATGATTTATCAACCATCTATTTATGTGACGATCAAGGAGACCTAGAATGATCATACAATACAATAAAATAATGTATAATTTTTTAAGATTTCAACCTTTTCAGAGATGAAGTAATAAGAATTTAAAACCAGATATGTGTCTCATATATACAAGATATGAAAAAAAATATTTTCAATGATTCATATAGTTTATCCTTATCTATTAACATAGTAATCACATAGATGTATAGAGATTTTGAGAAGTAATTTTTGTAGGACAACATGTTTTGGGAGATTTTGGATTATAAATCTTGATTCCTGGTATTCTAAATAGTAAATTTTGGGTATTAGAAATATAAAAAGATAATGACACCATTACTTGTACTAGTATAGAAATAGAATAACATCACTAAGTAATTTTCTTGAATATTTATAGTACTTATAGAGGAAATAATTTTATTTGGTTAGTCATGGATTGGAATACAAAATAAGAATACTTCATTCTTATTTTTGATGATTTATCACTCGATAATATTTATGTATTATACCTAAATACTTTTTTTGAACTATATCTTGTGATGTTGGATTTTTTTCTATTTTATTAAAGAGTAGTCTTGGTTGAATATTAAGAACATGGAGGAGTTTTGGACTTATCATGGGGAATTATTGAAAAATTTATCTTTAATATATTTTTGATAAATTTACTAAACCATGGAATTCAACATGTCTATGTACGGTTTTTCATTTTTAGGTTGAAATTATTTGGTTTTATAGTTTCCAATATACATAAGTATTTTTGTTTGTGTAGGAGTTGGAAATCAGGGTAAGCATAACCATTATAAAGAATTTCATATCATGTTTAACATATTTGAGTCATGCATAATATCTTGGATGATGCATAATATTATTCTATGTAGTTAGTTAAAAAAATAAATTGAACAGATCTTACTCAATATGTAAGATATTTTTGTGATTTTTAATATAATTCTCTAAGGTGTATGAGGAAATTTGAACAATTAATTCTATGTATAAGGACTTTTTTGGAGGTGTACAATATTTTTTTGAATGAAGAAATTGTGTAAAAGGAACAAATAATAGGATCATTCATTAAAGTTTTGTTATTTCATATGTTTTCATGTTATATATAATATAATTTATATGTTTCATAAAATCAATAATGATACGTATGTTTTTGGTGCTCATATAGAATTCATTGAAGTCCAAAAAACCTTTTGTAATGGATGAATATGTGTTTTCACATAAATAATATAATTATGGATGATAAAATGCAGAACAGAGAGGATAAATTCATATGATTCATAAGTTTTTATATTTATTTTTTAAAAAGAAGATGACATGTCACACTGTTAAAAGAATATTTTCACCATGATGTTTGAATGAATTCAAGGAGGATTAGAGAAATCTTGGTGTATTTTAGTGCATATTATCAATAGAAATATATTGTGAATAATTATTTCAAAAATGGATATATAATATCTTAGATTTTGTGAGAGAATAAATAATATGATTTTTTAAGCAGATCATGAATAAATAAATACAAAAGGATTTTTTAGGGTAAAAATTAATAGAGTTTCCATTTCCAAAATATGGAAAATATATTAAGCTTTAATAGAATAAAAAACAATTAATGAAGAAGTGTTGATATTATTGCGGTGATTATTTAAGAAAATTAAAGTCTAACAATTATGATGTTCTGGTGAAATACATTTTCAAAAAAATTATAATTAAAAGAGTATATGAAATGAACCAATGAAACCTTATCTATTTTAGTGTTCTTATTCAAATTCACAAAAAAAAATTAATTGACCTACATGTTTCACTCATTTTTTAATCCCTTGACTCAAGGAAGTCATTGTATTGTGAATAAGAGGAATTTTTCCTTGGATCAGTAGGGTATTCTTCCTAAATTATTGTTTCATCTAAAGTTTATAGTTTCATTTTGATTATTCGATATCACTGTAAGATACTTGTATTATCCCATAGTGGAGAACCAAGTAAAACATTTTTCTAGAAAATATTTTCCTATGCATAGAAAATTTGGGTTTGTGTGTGAGTGTGATGGCTACCATGTTCATCCTACTCTTAATAACTTGACAAAATTTTCCCATAAGTGAATAAGAATTACACACCCTATTTCACCCCTCCCCAATCGAATAATTTAAGATGTGGTTTTAACATGTAGTATAAAATAAAACATTACATGTGATTAATCTATTTTAAAAATAACTCTTTTGGGAAAAACAATGAAAGTTAAGTTTTCCCCCTTATTTAATGGTATTAATTAAAAAATATAGAGGAATATGATAGGATCCCACCAATGGTCTTTATTACTTGAAGTCTTCTCTAATTTACACATGGGATACATGTGATTTATAAATCTAATTTATCCATAACTAAAGGAGAAAAAAAATTTGGACATTGATTCCAATACCCAGAATGCCTTTCAATTGCATTGTCAAACTACATATATGTAAAGGTGATGAATTTCTCTACTACTAAAGCTATGTGAGAAAATATGGTTAACAATTATGATGATGTAAAAAATGATAAAAAAGGAATATCTTTATGTTTTTTATATTGAATTTTATGATCATAGTATAAATCTTGTTGGAAGTGTAGTTGGATTTTATAATCACACTATCAAAGTGCTTGGAGGAATTAAAGAAATGTTGGATTTTTATGTTATAAAATAGATATTTATGAGGATACCACCCATATTTAATCAAAGTGTATCTACACATGAATAAATAATATTTTTTTATCTCTCGCTAGATAACTAAAACAGAAATTTGGCTACTAATGACATGTCATTCAACCCATAAAGGGAAATTAAATTATAAAAATATGGAAATGTAATTAAAATCCATGGAAAACATTAACATCTCTAAATATGTTTTTATGAGCATGATTTGTATGATGAGTTTCTATAACTAGTGGAAAGAAAATTAAAAAGGTCTAAGGGTAGAATTGAAGGAAAGTTACTATTTTATTATTACTAATGTTCAATGTTTAGACACATTCTAGTAATGTGTCCAATGAGATTTGATTATGAAAATGATGAGATAGAAACTATAAAAATTCTACAATTTAATTTTACCCCTAAATTTATTTCAATCTAGGAATATCTTCTATGATAAAGGTTCAAAGAAATATCCTTGCGAGAAAGGGAGAGGAAGATGAATAAGTATACATAAAGGAAGAAGAAACCAAAACAGATTCTGATCCATAAGATTCCATGATGTCCATTTTGGAAAAAGAAACCTATGAGGAAAAATAGATAATTGACTAAATGTGGTGCAGATCTCAAGGTGGAAATTGAGAGAGCTGTTGAAGAGATCAATATTAAAAGAAAGAAAAATTGAAAATTATGTTCATTGTTAGATGAATTCATTATAATATTTTCATTATATTGAGGCTAAAATAGAAAAATTATAAAAGGAGCAAGAATATAATTTAAGTTCTCATGAAATCATAGGATACGTTTTAGAGGTTAAAAAAATTATAAAATAAGCTTAGATTATTTGCGACAATAATTATTATTTATATGATAGATAAATATTTCATGAATCACTTGATGAAGAATATGTTTCATTGATAATTAAAAATAAATCTAAAATAAACTCAAGTGATCCAATGAAGAATTTTCAGTTTGGAAATTTCCCATATATGAAATTATTGGAAAGATAAAAGTGGTGGTTAGTGGGAATTGTGGAAATTATAGATGAACAAAGATTGTGGTATATATGGTGAATTAGACTCTATTATAATACTGAGACATCAAAAAACAGATGTGTGGTGGAGTATAATAAAAGGAAGTATAATTTTATTGAAACCCCTCAATATTAAAGGGGTATTAAAAAATAATAGAGCTACTCAAAAGTCAGAGAGATGTTTTGGAGTGAAGGTAAAAAATATATTTCCATTAAGGAAGTTCCAGTTTTGTAACTAACTTAGCCCCACCATTTCATATTATTGAAATAAAAATAGTTACTTAGAATGAGAATCACCCATGTGCTAATAAATAATAGTGAATACATATCCTTTAATACTATAATGAAATATTTTTATTGATTTTATATCAATATTATAACATTGGGAATAAGGATGTTGATATAGGGCAATATAGAAATGAAATTTATCACTATGGGGGTAAACAAGATATGGATATAAAGTGACTGGATAATATTTTATTGGGTAATAGATTCTCTCTATTGTATGAAGAAGTATAATATGATTATTTTTCATATTATAGATAATTAAATGATATTCCCTATAATGTATCATCTATATTGGGAATCACATGGAAGGAAAATAAGAATAGAGAAAAAATTCATATGAATTTACACTCAATATAACGAAGAATAAAAAGATGTAGATCAATGAAATTCTGTTTCCATACAATATGATAGGAAATATAAACCATTTAAATAATATAAAATAATGAGTTAATTGAATGATATATTTCAAAAATAATGGATCTATTAATATAAAAGGAACTGGGAAAACTAAGCTAACATGTGATGATCTAAAGAGAACATAAGTACTCTATTTGGATGTCTTGTGTCCAAATATCTTAATCCCGAGTCATCTCTAAAATTATAAAATAAATTTACTATTAACATAAATGGATTCTTGATCAAGTGTAATCATGGTAATTCTATCATGAAGGGATGCGAAACTAATGGTAATCTCTAAAAGGTGAAAAAATAGAACTTATAATCTATCATAGTGGGGGAAGAAGATGGCCTATGACATCAGATTCTAGTCCACAATTATCAATATGTGACACAAAACCTATCACAATAGATTGTTTTAGGGGTTATTCCAAATCATAATTTTGACTAAGAAAGGAAATGAAAATTCATGTGTGTGGTGGTATGTATCACCTCTCAGAAAAATAATAATAGGTCATCAAACATACTCAATATGTTCTATACTAATTTTTTGGACCGATGAATCAACTCCAAACATATGTAGAAAGGTAATTTATTATCATTATAAATTATTATAGTAAAATGTATTGCATCATTTTAATTATGCAAAAAAATAAAGTTATAGAGTTCATGAATAGGTTCTATATGTGAGTGGAAAATGAAACTGGCCATACCATTAAAATTTTATGATTTGATAATGGAATAGAGTAAACATCCATTAAAGTAGATAATTATATCGACAAGTTTGGTATCACACAAATGGTCTCTTAAGTTAATATCCCACAATAAAATTTAATAATTTCTTTATAGAACTGGATTGTCTATAACATCTCTAAAACACTACTTAAAGTATCTTTTCACACCATTATTGAATGGAGGATCACATTTCAGGGTTTACATAAGACAATAATGAACTTATTAGCCTTATAGAAGAAGTATCACACTATGATATGCATCATATAATAAATCCATAATTTAATCACTTCTTTGTTTTTTGGAAGTATATGCTACATCTGAAATAGTAAAGGAAATTAAGAGAATTATTGTGATGTTGTAGATGAGGGAATTTTCCTTGGATAATCATTGAAGAGTAAATCTTACGAATTCCTGAAAAACAATTATATGAAATATTATTGATATAAATTATGTAATATTTATTTAGGATAATTATGGAAGGAATTTTAGAATTTTGAATTTATAATCTTGTGATGAAAATAATGAATTCCATGTAGATTTGGAACATATGCATGGTTATTCAAATGGTTCAGACTTGGAATATAAATTAAAGGAGTAAGGTTGTGATGAATTAATGCATTACCATAGGAAATAGGCTATAATATGGAATTTTATCCATCAAATATAATTTTAGATATCGATAAATTAGCTCAGACATTAAGAATTAGGGAATTTTATCACATTGATTTATTGGAAAAATAGATCCATTATATTTTTAATAGGTAGTAAAGGATGAATTATGTTTTAGATCTAAGAATTATGAGTTAGATTTATAACACACCAAACAGTTTATGGTATGTTGATCTAAAATAATTTTTATTCATTAGATAGCCCATATTGCATGAATCACTAAGTATTTTTTGAAAAAAAAACATTACTGGATAAAGTAATATGCTATCCATTAAACATAAATTTTCCACTTCTATGTTTTGAATTTTGAAAAATAGTTATCTAGAGTTGTGACCAGTAAGTTGTTTGGAGTCTGATAGAACCAACATGATTTTTTGATGAATAGTAACATGCCCTTATGAATAGTAATATGAATAGTAATATGACCCTTATAAATAGTAAATAATGATAACATTTTATTTTATTAAGGTAATAATATAATAAGATCTTAAATAATTTTTCAATGTGATATAGAACTAATTATACCATTAAAATTGTTATTTTTCGAATTAACTATTATTTTATTTAAAAACTAAATTAAAAATACTTAGAAAATTATTTTCAAAAAATGGATTTTATTTTTGAATTCTACACGTTGAAAAATTGTTAGGGTGAATTTTTGGGTTTTTTCTAAAATACTTGAATTCTTCGTGAATAGTAAAAATACAGATTTGAGTTTTCGGTAGTTTAATGACATCATAATGATGTAATAATTAAATATAAAAGTATGTTCGACTTTTGTAAAGTATATTATGACATTATGTGTCCCAAGTGTCTAAAACCATCGGAAAATACCATGGCCAAGCCCATGGTTTTGCGAAAACCACTAAAGAGGTGTCCCTTTTAATTAATAAAAAACTCACTCTTAATTACTATAAATACCCACTCACCCTCCTTCGTTTTCATTCATTATAAACTCAATATCCTCTAATATCTGGTGGTATTACCTCCCTAAGAGTCCTCCCAAGGTTTATCTAATCCCCCCAAGTTCCCATCCTTCAAGATCTAAGAGTTACACTACAAGGTAAGGGAATCCTTCATTCTCTTCTTTTAGTCGACTCTTCCTTTATGTTATTTATTTTATTTTCTATTCGCATATTTTAAGGTTTGATTTTATGTTTTATTTTTACTATAATTATTGAGTTAAATATTATGAGATACCCTTTTTCTCTCATCATTTCATTTTATGAAATTTTAAGCGATGAGGATAGGCTGTCGAATTTTCATAAGGGATCTCTCACCTTTTCTATTATTTTCAAGTTCAACTATTTTATTTTTATCGCCTCACCTCCTCTATCAAAATGATGATGATAAACTCCAGTATCATCTATATACTGGAATTATATCATGTGAATGGAATAAATATAATCAATATCCTTACTCCCTCCCTTTTATTTTTATAAACGAAATCAACGTCCATGAGGTTCCAATTTATAACCTTTGTGAATGACGGAGTTTTGTTCTTCACTTTCTCCTTAATTACTGGTCATGAAACCATTTTAATGGTTTAACCAGATAAGAATATATTTATTTCATATCATAAATGTTCTTTAATTCTTAGACACTCATTATATAAGATAATAATACAAAACAAGTTCATTATGAACAAAATGACCAAGTTAATCCGAATATTGGTAATAAAATTTTATCTAATGAATCATCATCATGGTATATACCCCAAAATCATTATAACATAATTTATATAATATTAATGTCATTAATAAGATATACTAACAATTCAGGATTTTTAACGTCATTTCAAAGGAACTTCCATTCATGGGAACAAGTAAACGAATCATGAAAACCAAGGAAGAAAAGGCTTCCAAAACAATAAAATTGAACCTCCTAAACCCATTAAATGGTCCTAGAATTAACCTAATAAGGTTATATTAAATCAATTACATGTATATGAGGTTATGGAATTATTAATTAATGAATTTATATTTGATTATTCAAGTCCCTAAACCAATCGAATAACACACTCGAGCATAAGGTAAGGGGGTTCTCATCTCACTTTCATTTCTATGAGATTTTCATTATTCGCCACTTATTTCTTGTATGTGGTATATGTTTACTGACATTTGATATATAATAAAATTATTTTATTTATATTCATGTTATTAAATGATTCATTTGAGGGTTATTATGTTATGGTCATATGATTCAACCGATTACATTATTGTAAGGGCCTTGTATCAACCACTACTTTTTTGTGACTAACCTTGTATTGTGCACCTAATAATCCTTATGTGGGGTACCTACTTAACATTTGAGATCACTTTTCAATTGAAATTATATTTATATTAAATATTCATAATCTCATATCATGGGTATGTTTGTTGTCTAAACCGTATACCATTTTACATACGGTGTTTATTTGGAAAGTTATTTTAATGAATCTGTATACTCTACTCTGTATGGATATTGAAAAGGAATATTTCTCTTGTATTGAATCAATGTATAAAGAATGATTCAGACATGATGTTGTGGGTGGGTCCCACTATATCCCATCGATGCATTGGTAGGTCTCATGAGACAAATCGGTTTCGCGACAAACCCTTCGAGTTTGTTTCTAAAAATCAGACAGGTTTCTACCCATAGAACTAATCCATTTATACGGTATTATGGTATCATGTGCCAGATACATGACATCCAATTAATAAGCATTGTCTTTATTCATTATCAGTTATTACTATCCCTGAGGTTTTCACTATGACAAAATCTATGGATGCAGTTTCGTTTTCAGTTTATTAATGGTGTGAGTTTTTCATTTATTCACCATGCCATGTGGATTATGAATTTTTTTTACAAATCAGTAATTATTGATTCACTATTCATCTATTTGTAACCCTTATTGAGAATTTGAGATCATCCCTTTCATTTTTTACCTTCAAAAAGTGATGAAGAGAAGGTCATTTATTGATTTCATGTGGTTGTAGTTTTTAGTTTTGTTATGTATTGTGTCTTGTAACCTTTTTCAATATAATTTGTGTTACTTATATGTATCTAGTTTCTTCAATACTACAAAACTGATCATTCCTTTGGGATTTGTCATTCCTTCTAACCATTAGAATATAACAAGTAATGCACCGGCTCCGGTTTAGAGGGGTCGGGGTGTTACAGTTGGTATCAGAGGAAGTTTAGTAGAAAACTTGGAAACTAGAGTAGGAAATGTATAGTAGGGAACAAAACCCTAAGGTATTATTTGAGGATAAACGTTCAAGAATATCATAGTTTTCTGTTAAGGAATAGATTATGTGAATACTTCTAGAAAATACATCCTTGTCTGGATACGAGCAGGTAGGGGTGGTTCTAGCACAGATGTACCTAGGAGTGAAAGCTCTGACAAGGAGTTTCGGGCTTGAACTGGGGTATCCTGGTACACGACAACGGGCCTTGCTGTACTCTTGGTTATGACACTCCCGGGGGATATTCTTAGGATAATTCATATTTTCATTACAATCCATTATGAAGGAGTTTAATGTAAATTTTTCCTCAAAGAAACCATGTTTATAATATTAGCTATGCATAGAATTTCAATATATGTTGAGTACTTTTATATTTAAGATTCATAAACTATTCTAGTGTATCCCATTATTTAGAAATGACATCTAACGGAATAAGGGGAATCAATACTCGTGTTCAAGGTAGGGATCTCCCTACTGAGCATGTCAACACAGTCAATGTTGGAGTAGATCAGATCATGACCATATTGGGACAACTTACTCATGTTGTAACGAATAATCATTCCACACCTATGTTGGATCTTTTCATTCTGCAGAAGCCCCCATCTTTCAACAAGACTACTAACCCAGTGGTTTCTGAGAAATGGATCAAGTCCCTTGAAATGATATTCATGGAATTAAGATGCAATGAAAATGAATAGGTAGTATAGGTAGTATACTGTCTCAAGGGAGATGCTGATCAATGGTGGTCCTTGATTCACAATACCATAGAGTAAGAAGAAATAGAAGATATGGAATGGAGGACTTTTAAGGAAATATTCTTCAAAAAATATTTCCCTCGTGAGGAACGAACCGAAATCAAGAGGAAATTACAAGGCTTAAAACAAAGGGAAGAAGACAGTGTTGCGGAGTATGCATCTACCTTCACAATTCTACCTAGGTATGTCGTAGATTACATACATGACTCGGTAGAAAAGATTTATCATTTCTTTAAAGGTCTTAAGCCAAGTCTTCAAAGGGCACTGGATTCTCAATCATTTTCATCATCTGATGAAATTGTATCAAGTTCCATCAAAACAGAGAAGGAATTTTCTAGATCAAATCATTTCAAAGGAAACCAAGATAAGAAGTGGTACTCTAATAACAAAGGAAAAGGAGAAGCACAAAAGAAGAGAAAGGGAAGAAATTTATTCCCATTATGTGAGAAATGTGGAAAGAATCACCTCGGGAAATGCTTTAAAGGCATGGGAGTCTGCTATAACTGTAGAGAAAAGGGTCATCTGTCTGATGAATGCAAGGGGAAGAAACAATTCAATGATATTCAATGATACAATTGTAGAGAGATGGGACACTGTGAAAATGAGTATCCTAAGCGCCAAGGAAACATGATTCAGAAAAAGCCAAGGGAACAAGGGAGAACCTATGAAATTACAACCATGGAGGTTGAAATTTCTAATGACGTGGTGGCAGGTACTTTAATTATTCCTCAAACATAGCCAACAATTTATTTGATTTTGGATCATCTCATTCATTTATATCTTCTTAGTTTTCAAAGAAAATTAGATATGTGAAATTTGATTTAATAAAGGAGTTGTCAGTCAAAACTCACAGGGGATGTATCATTGCAACAAAGGAATGTCGACTAGTCTATGGCATCCCTCCTTTTTTAATAAATAACTTTTCATTACATTTTACATACAGAGGATCTTTAAAGTCTAGTGTCTTGGAAATCTGGAACAAAAAAAACATGAATACAACATAAAACATTCTTCTAAACCACTTTTAGGGATTCATCATAGGTTCTTCCTATGTACAACTATTTCATCTCATATCCTAGAGACATACATCAAAGGAAAGGGTGAGCAGAAGGCCCCGTAACGGTAAACAAGGGAATCATTTTACTTGTATTAACAATAAGAACTTGAATAACAACATAAAGACATGTGAAATAGAAGTATAGGCATATCATAATGAAAATAACATGGAACATAACATGAATATGTGGATTAAATGTTTCATTTAGACATTCATGAACATATCACCAAGGTCCATCCCCAAGGTGTCATAAAAATTACCAAGGTTATTCACCAAGGTATCGTGAAACTTGTCATCTCTAGAGATTAATTATTTACCCAATACATTGGAGGGATATCCTGGCTCACCCTTAATATTTGTTTTCTTTAATGTGATCTACATAGATCATAATCAAAAATTTCATAAATAACCCATATAGAATAAATGAAATGGGTTTCATTTCAAAATCGTGACGTTTTAAAAGCTCTTTAAAATAAGATCATTATATCATCTATAACCCATGGAAAGGGAGTGAGGGTTATATGTATGTCCATTATAGAATAAAATATATCATATTTATATATTTATGAACACCCATAGAAACTAAATAGGTCTGAGTATTGACAATAAACAAGGGAATTTCTTGAGAGAAAGAGATAGAAGTTTTGAGACGAAGTTTCTGCAACATAACGACTATATAACATGGTTTTAGAAAACAATGAAAAGAGATGGGAAAAGGGTCACCCACTCATAAATAATGTATAATACAGTAAATATATAGAATAACATGGAGATAAGAACATGGTATGGAAATTTGGATGATATACCACATGAAAAGAAAACATGAAAGAAAAGAGAAGACACGATTCCTTTTATGAAAAATTCGGCAGCCTAACGCCATCACATAAAATTCAAAAAACAAATTAATGAGAGTGGAAAGGGTCTCTCAACAATTATACATGAAATGGACAGTAAGTAAAACATATATTAACATACCCTTAAAAAAAGAGATGGAAATTAGAAGACACAACATAAAAGAAGTCATGGTTTATAAAGGAGGGTGAAAGGATTCCTTACCTTGAAGAGTAACTTCGAAAGATTGGTGATTGGGACCTTTGGAGGCTTGGGGCACCTTGGGAGGACTCCTTGGGATGTAATAAGACTAGAAACTTGTTGAGAGAGATTTGGAAATGAAATTAATGATGGAATGGATTGGTATTTATAGGATAAGTGAGGGGACAAGTCATTAATTGCCAAGGGACACCTCATCGGTGGTATTGGAAAAACCATGGGCTTGCCCATGGTATTGGCCACTTAGGACACCTCATACCGTATCTTACTATTCATAAGTCTACCAGAATTATTTCATAATTATTACATCCTTAATGATGTCATTAAACACCCGAAACTCAAAACTATATTTTCACTATTCACCAAATATTCAACTTTCTCAGAAAAATATCAAAAATTCACCTTAACTAAATATCGATGGTATGATTTCAAAAATGAAATCCATTTTATGAAAACAATGTTCTAAATATCTTTAATTTAATTTTTAAATAAAAAACTATTCACTAAAAATTAAATTGTTTCAGAAAAATCCCAAAAATTCACATCAACCAAATATCGATGCTCTAATTTCAAAAATGAACTCCATTTTATGAAAATAATTTTCTAAATATTTTTAATTTAATTTATAAATAAAAAACATTATTCTCCCTAAAAAATTAATACTTGGATAATAATTTCTGAAATAGTTATTTACCTATTTTATTGAATTACATTACTTAATCAAGGTGCCTAAATTATATTAATACTTTCTTAAGTGAGGTTACTTAATCCATTTGGTCACATTACTGTGGTGTCCTCGAAAATAGACTAAAGAACCTCCTCAAAAAACCCACATCCAATTGCATTCTCTCTAAGATTAGAGCCACGCAAAGAGAGTTGGACACGGCCCTACGTGTCAAGGCAAGTTTCTGGGCTATGCGGTCACGAGATAGCAACATAAAAGAGGGGGATGCTAAAACCAGGTTTTTCACCAGAAAGCATCAGCCAAGCGTCGGAAAAACTCTATTACTTTCATCTTACAACCCGATAGAATAAAAAAGGTTTTTGATACCAATGGTATCCACGAGGCCTTGAATTACTACTTCAGAACATCTTCACTACAGGAACCCCTTTCATGTATGTCGAGGTGGAAGATTGTATCAGACTTGTGATCACCGATGAGATCAACAGGCAGCTCACCAAATATGTGACAGATGACGAGATACGCCTGGCTCTGAAACATCTCCATCCCACTAAGGCCCCGAGACCAGATGAGTTCCATGCCCTATTTTTTAATCAATACTGGCATATAATCGGTCCCGACATCTGCAACACGATAAAAAATATATGGGCTGGGAATTCTAGCATTGCTGCTATCAACGAAACGGTCCTAGTCATCATCCCCAAAATTAAGAAACCTCTAGTGATCCCTGATTTTAGACCTATCAGCCTTTGGAATGTCTCTTAAAAGATCTTTTCAAAGATCCTTGTCAATCGGCTGTGACCTTGGCTACCTGATGTTATCTCTGAAAATCAGAGTACCTTTATGGCCAAGAGATTGATAACTGATAATGCGATTGTGGCCCATGAAGTGTTCCATTCTATGAATTCATGCTCCACCGCGAAAAGAGGAACCATGTCCTAGAAATTGGATATGACCAAAGCCTACGATAGAGTGTAATGACACTTCCTTCGTGTCGTTATGATGAAAATGCGCTTTTGCACTAAATTTATAGATATGGTCATGGATTTAATCTCGAACATCTCCTTAAAAATCAAGGTCAATGGGGAGCTCAACAGAGGATTCACCCCATCTTGAGGCCTTCTCCAGGGAGATCCCTCTCCCCTTTTCTCTTCATACTGGTGGCTGATGTGTTTTCTAATCTTATCTCTAGGATTGCATCCTCTAATTCTATTCATGGGGAAAAGGTATTCCGGGTTATCCCACCAGTGTCGTATCTTTTATTCACCGACGAATACCTCCTCTTTTCCAGAGCAACAATTAATGAATGTCGGGTGATCATCCAAGCGATCCATCGGTATGAGAGGGCGTCTGGCAAGTCAATCAATCATAGAAAATCTGAAATTTTATTCAGTGCAGGGGTGCCTCTTTCTAAGAGGGATGAGCTATGTGAATTAGCTGCTATCCATATGGTTGTGAAACATCATAAGTATCTTGCGATGCCCATGGTGATTGGTTGATCCAAAAAATAAATCTTTGCATCTCTTGTGGACAGGATCGAGAAAAATATTCTTGGATGGTCCCCAAAAGGAATTTCTAAAGCTGGAAAAGAGACCCTCATCAAAGCTGTCATCTAATCCATCCCCAGCTACTTTATGTCCATGATGAAGCTCTCAAAATTCATCGTCAACCAGATCCACACACGCACTTCCAATTTCTGGTGGGAGAAGAATGATGGAAGGAATCGACCCCACTGGATGGACTGGGAGAAACTCTGCAAACCCAAATCAGAGGGATGGATGAGATTACCGAATCTTCTTCTCTTTAATGATGCACTGATGGCCAAGTAAAGATGGAGCCTTGTTAACCGTCCATCATCTCTATGTGCACGGGTTCTCTGAGCTAAGTACTTTCCCCACACTTACTTCCCTGCTTCCTCTCTTGTTCCCCGACCCAGCTTCCTCTGGAGAAGCATTTGGGGGGCTAAAAATCTCCTAGAAAAAGGATTGGGATGGAGGATTGGGACTGTACCATTTGTCAATATCTGGACTGATCCATGGCTAATTGATATGGAAGGTATGCGGGCTACATCCCCCATCCAACCAGGTCTTGAAGATGCCACTGTCAGCTGCCTCCTTTCTGACCAGGGACAGGGGTGGTGTTTGGAAAAGATCCTTGATTCGTTTAACTAAAGGGAACAAATAATTATCCTAATCATTCCATGGGCCCCTGACGTAGACCCCGAACATCTTTTCTAGATCAATGACATCTCAGGCGAATACAAGTGAGATCCGGCTACAGACTGGCTATTGGAAACCACTCATTCGGCCGGTATGAGGGGACATGGAAACCTATTTTGACGCTCAATGTTCCCCCTAAAATACGCCAATTTTGGTGTAAGGTTTGCACAGGTACTCTCCCAACCTTGATCCTTCTCGCTTACCGTCATATGGCCAGTTCCGCCTTTTTCCATTTTTCCCTGAACATTCCAGAAACTCTTTTGCATTCCATCATTCACTGCCTGAGATCTATGCGAATTTGGAATAGATGGGACTTGTCTTCTGCTACTTCACTAGCATTGGCCTCTGACCTTCCTGATCTTCTGAAGCACTGGTGCTCCTCTCTCTCCTCGGCTCTTTCATGTTCTCGTTGCACTTTGGCCTGGATTATTTAGGTCCTGCGTAACGATATTGTTTTTCATCAATCACACAAACCCCCTGATTTCTGGATTGAACAGGCCACTTCGTGGATTGAGGGCTGGAAAGACCATAATGGAAATTTTATGTCAGGTGTTACCCCCTCCTTTCACTCTCTTTGGAACCCCCTAACAGAAGGGATTATTAATATTAATGTGGATGCGTCTCTTCTAAAGGTTGGGCTTGTTGCCCTAGGTCTCCTAGTCTGAAATGATATGGGGTAAATCTTTACTGAAAAATATGAACCACACCAGGATTTCTGGGAAACGGCAGTTCCTGAGGCCATGGCCATCCTTGCCGGTATGTTTCTAGCCTTGGAATGTGGATGGAGTGATATTATTTTTGAGTCTGACTACCTTACCGTTATCGATGATATTAACCACAAAAATGGTGGGCTCCAGTCCTTTGGCATCATCATTAGGAGAATTATCTCATTATGCCAATGCTTCTATTTATGCACCTTCTCCTTTTACAAAAGGGAAGGAAACAATGCGACACATCAGCTTGCGGCCTCAGGCCTATTCGACTCCAACTAGCTCTAGTTGGACAATTTCCCTTCAAGGATTTGTACTTATACTTCTGTTGATACTCAACATTAATGAATTCTGTTTTTAATAAAAGTAGTGTAAAATCATTATTCATAATTTACTGTTCACCAAAAATTATGTTTATTTTATTAGACTCTAAATTTATTACTGAACATAACTGTAGAAGACCATTTTTGGAAAATCATTACACATTATTAATTATTTAAGGTTTACATAAATATTTTAAAATATCCCCTTTTTCTTAAACATCAGAAATATACATATTATATTTATATGGACATTTCGAAATTCAAAAACTTCACCATAAGAAGAAATCAAAAATTTATTTATCTTAAAGGATTACACAAGGCAGTTACGGTCTCATTACATAGCCCTTTCTAGCACCAGCATATGACTTAAGTGTAAGGTGTGCTAAGGAGGTAGAATCTTGGGACGACTCGACCAAAAATGGGTTAAATGGTAAACATATAATCCATTTACACTTTAAAACCAATTAAAAATACAATCTAACCATATAAATAAATTATATTAAAAGGAGGTTTTGAATTAAAATACAACATTTTTTCACTATTCATTAAAAATGTACATTATCAGAAAAATATCGAAATTTCTTCCAAAGTAAATTTTTATTTCCCATTTCTAATGATGAAAATAATTTTGTCAAATATAATATATAAAAGTGAAAAAAACTTTATTAGAAAAGGGTTCGCCATCAAAAGGCAGTAAATTGCCATTTTAAAGTAAATTATGCTTAAAATTAGATTCATTTCCATTTTAAGACTCTTAAATTTATTGGATGAATGTAAAAACATTTAACAAACATATATGATCATGTTTAAGTTATTTCTCTTAATTACCACCAATAAAATAGTTAGGTGTTAACTAACATTTAAAATAGTAATACTATATTATTAGTGTGCAATGTAAGATTTCAAAAAAAACCATTGTTGTGTGTTAGGTACGCCATTGAATATAGAATCTCCATTAATTAAAAAATATTATTAAATAAGACATTTTCATATTCTTTATTTTCTTGGTATTTTACATTCTTCCCCCCTTTTGGAAATTTCATCCTCACAATTTTAAAATTGGTCTTGGAAATTTCATTAAATGTCCCACATCGGAAAAAGAGTCAGTAAAACTATTACTAAAAAAAGAAAGGGAAGTACAAAGTTCACCCGAGTTAACCCATACTAGGATTCCATGTAAGAAAACATGGATATGGAAGAGAGAAACAAAGGGTCATGTTCTGATGGATAGTGATAGAAAACCTGATTAAGAGAAAGTTAACCACAAGAAGATCACAAACATATGATGTGTTAAACTGTATTTGATTACCCAGTAGGAAATGTAAAACAACAATGTTTTTGTTTTACGTTCCTTTTCATAATTTTGAGGAATTCATTTACTACATAGAATAAAAACACAAGGAAATATACCTACCTTCAAGTAGAGTTTCATCCTTTAATAATTTTCTACCAAGACTAATCATTTCTCCAAACAATGAGCATTCAAAAAGACTTGGTCTCATCACAAGCACAAGAATCATCTTCTATATAATCACATAATCCCCAAAAGAAGAACTATATATTTCCCTTGTCATTAGTCATCAACTAAAACTAAAATGGTTAGTACGAGATTATATAATCCCCAAAGAGGATAATCCTTTATGAAAATAAAAAAATGACTATTAATCTCCAAAATTCAACAAAAAGCACCCAAAGTTCTAGAGAGACCATTCAATACACAATCATTCTTAAAATTCTTCAGAATAATCTAAACTAAGATTGGAATCTAAACCTCAAAAAGATTTAATCACATAGTCATCCACAATAAATCTTAATATTTATCTCCAAATAACATCGACTACTATTAAAGTCTCATACTAAAGTGTAATTAACGTAATCACATATTATCTATGTAAGGTTAATCATTTTCCAAAAATAACCCAAATATTCATATGTCCATAATAAATACATATATTATTACAAAAAAATTCAACCATTCCTCCACAAATTAAATCCTGTAGTATTTTATTTTCTTTAATCATATATTATTCCAAAAGAGAAAACATCGTCCAAAATAACATTTATCATTTAATCACCAAATAATTTTCCCATACAAAGGATATCCATTTGATAAAACATAAGTTCCCTAAATCAAATTATTCTTGATCCATAAAAATAGCAGGTGCATTAGTCAGTCCGAAGGGCAAAACAACAAACTCATAATACCCTTATCTTGATTGGATGTTAGTTTTTAAAATACCATCAGTATTCACTTTCAATTGATGATAAACATAACGAACGTCAATCTTAGAGAAGAATTTATCCCCACAATGTTTGTCAAATAAGTCATCAATTCTTGGAAGAGGTTATTTGTCTTTACTTTTATCTCATTCAATTCTCTATAATCAATTCATATCCACATCGATTCATTATTCTTTTTCACAAAGAGAACTGGTGCTCCCCAAGGAGACAAACTTGGTTGGATAAACCCCTTCTCCAAAAGATCTTGGAGTTGTTTCTTTAATTCCTCTAACTCCACGTTTCCCATCCTATAGTAGGTCTTTGACATCGGATGTGATCCAGGTATGAGTTAAATGGAGAACTCTACCTCTCTTTCTAGGGGGGGGGGGTCCGGGTAACTCCTCAAGAAATACGTCAACATATTCCTAGACAGCGGGGAAATTTTCTAAAATAATAAATCTTTCATGATAAACTTATTTCATTTATGAATCTTTTAACTAAAAAGGATTTTATGTCTTAAAATTTCATGCTTATACAATTACATTTTTCTATAATTCCTTCATAATGATACATAAAAAGATTGAAATTAACCAAACATATCCCCCAGGAGTGTTGTAACCAAGAGTTCAGCAAGGCCCGTTGTCTTGTACTAGTTCCCATTCAAGTATAGCTCAAAGAGGTGTTTTTAGTTTTTACCTTTATGTACATATTGTCCAAATCCACATCTACCTGCTCGTATCCATATAGGGATGTATTTTCTTGATAAACCACGTACTCAATACTCTCCAAAATACCAGAAAGACTTCTCATACTAAAACTTTTCTATAGGGTTCTTCCTATAGATTTCATATCCTAATTTTCATAAATAACTAAAATATCCATTGATACCAACTATGGAATCCCGCCTTTTTAATACATAACTTTTCATTACATTTTACATACAGAGGATCTTAAAATCTAGTGTCTTGGAAATAAGGAACAAAAAAAACTTGAATACATCATAAAAAATTCTTCTAAACCACTCTTAGGGCTTCATAATAGGTTAGTCCTATGTACAACTGCCTCATCTCATATCTTGGAGACATACATCAAAGGAAAGGGGGAGCAGAAGGCCTAGTAAGGGTAAACAAGGGAATCAGTTTACTTATATTAACAATAAGAACTTGAATAACAACATAAAGACATGTGAAATGGAAGTATACGAATATCATAATGAAATGAACATGGAATATAACTTGAATATGTGCCTTAAAATTTTCATTTAGAAATTCATGAACATATCACCAAGGTCCATCTCCAAGGTGTCATAGAAATTACCAAGGTAATTCACCAGGGTATCGTGAAACATGTCATCTCTAAAGATTAATTCTTTACCTAATGAATTACAGTGCTATTAGGGTGCACCATTAATATGTCTTTACTTTCATGTGATCCACATAGATCATAATAAAACATTTCATAAATAACCCATAGAGAATAAAATAAATGGGTTTCATTTTAAAATCGTGACGTTTTAAAAGCACTTAAAAATAAGATCATTATATCATTTATAACCCCTGGAAAGGGAGTGAGGGTTATATGTATGTCCATTACAGAATAAAATATATCATATTTATATATTTATGAACATCCATAGAAACAAAATAGGTCTGGGTATTCACATATATAAACAAGGGAATTTCTTGAGAGAAAGAGATATAAATTTTGAGATGAAATATCTGCAGCATAACGGCTATATAACATGGTTTTAGAAAACAACGAAAAGAGAGGGGACAAGGGTCACCCACTCAAAAATAACTTATAATACAGTTTAAATATATAATAACATGGAGATAAGAACATGGTATGGAAATTTTAATGATATTCCACGTGAAAAGGAAAAATGAAAGAAAAGAGAAGACACGATTCCTTTTACGGAAAATTCAGCAGCCTAACAGCATCACATAAAAATTCAAAAAACAAATTGATGAGAGAAGAAAGGGTATCTAAATAATTATAAATGAAATGGAAAGTAATTATAACATATATAAACATACCCTCACCAAAAAAAGATATGGAAACTATAAGACACAACATAAAAGAAGTCATGGATTAAAAAGGAGGGTGAACAGATCCCTTACCTTAAAGAGTAACTTCTAAAGCATGATGTTAGGGACATTGAGAGACTTGAGATCACCTTGGGAGGGATACTTGGGAGATATGGAGACCAGAACTTTGTTTAGTATGATTTTTAAATGAAATGAATGAGGTAATGACTTGGTATTTATAGGAGAAGTGGGGGGACAAGTCATTAATTGCCAAAGGACACCTCATCGGTGGTATTGGAAAAACCATGGGCTTTCCATGGTATTTTCCCATGGTATTGGCCACTTGGGACACCTCATAATTTATCTTACTATTAATAAGTCGACCAGAATTATTGCATAATTATTAAATTTTTAGTGATGTCATTAAACACCCAAAACTCAAAACTGTATTTTCACTATTTACCGAAAATTCAACTTTCTCAGAAAAATACTAAAAATTAACCTTAACCAAATATCGATGTTATGATTTCAAAAATGAACTCCATTTTATGAAAAAAAATTTCTAAATATCTTAAATTGAATTTTTAAATAAAAACACTATTCACTAAAAATTCAATTGTTTCCGAAAAATCCAAAAAATTCACCTTAACCAAAGATCTATGCTCTGATTTCAAAAATGAACTTCATTTTATGAAAATAATTTTCTAAATAATTTTAATTTAATTTTTAAATAAAAAACACTATTCACCCAAAAAAATTAATACTTGGAAAATAATTTCTGAAATAATTATTTGCCTATTTTATTGAATCACATTACTTAATCAAGGTGCCTAAATTATATCAATACTTTCTTAAGTGAGGTTACTTAATCCATTTGGTCATATAACTAATCATAAGCGTAAAATAATTATTCATAATTTACTATTCACCAAAAATTATGTTGATCTTATTAGACTCTAAATTTCTTACAGAACATAACTGTAAAATACCATTTTTTGAAAATCATTACACATTATTAATTATTTAAGGTTTACATAAATATTTTAAAATATCCCTTTTTTCTTAAACATCAAAAATATACATGCTATATTTATCCAGACATTTGAAAATTCAAAAACTTCACCAAAAGAAGAAATCACAAATTTATTTATCCTAAAGGAGTACACAAGGTAGTTACGGTCTTGTTACATAGCCCCTTATAACACCAGCATAGGACCTAAGTGTAAGGTGTGCTAAGGTGATAGAATCTCGGGGAGGCTCGACCAACATTGGGTTAAATGGTAAAAATATAATCCATTTACACTTTAAAACCAATTAAAAAGATAATCTAACCATATAAATAAATTATATTAAAAAGTGGTTTTGAATTAAAATACAACATTTTTTCACTATTCATTAAAAATTTACATTATCAGAAAAATATCAAAATTTCATCCAAAGAAAATTTTGATGTCCCATTTATAAACATGAAAATTAATTTGTAATATATAATATGTAAATGCGACAAAACTAGATTAAAAAAGGGTTCACCATCAAAAGGCGGTAAATCACCATTCTAAATTAAATTATGCTTAAAATTAGATTCATTTACATTTTAAGCCTCTTAAATTTATTGGATGAATGTAAAAACATTTAAAAAACATTTATTATCATGTTTAAGTTAGTTCTCTTAATTCCCGACAAAACAACCGCAAGGTGTTAACTACCTTTTAAAATAATAATATTATATTATTAGTGTGCAATGTAAGATTTCAAAAAAACCGTTGTTTCATTTTAGGTACGCCATTGAATATAGAATCACCATTAATTCAAAAATATTAATAAATATGAAAATTTCATATTTTTATTTTCTTGGGATCTTACATAGCCCCCCTTTAGATACCAAAACTTTCTTTAGTTGCTAACCTTGTCATCATACCAATGACTAAATTTGATATAATTCTCAGTATAGATTAGTTGTCAAATTATGATGCACAGATTTATTGTAAGAAGAAGGAAGTTACAATTTTTGAAAATGGTGTAGAATCCCTTGTCTTTAGGGCAGAAACATCTCCACATGATTCTTATCTAGAAACACCCTCAGTAGCTCTACTGGATGTTATACTTGGAGAGGAAGATAAACCAACATCTATGAGCGAGGAAATAAATATTAAAATTGAAGATGTGCACGTAGTGCAAGAGTACATTGATGTATTTCCAGAGGATTTCCATGGACATCCTCCATAGCGGGAAGTTGAGTTTTCTATTGATTTAATTCTTGATGAAAGACCTATATCAAAGACTCCTTATAGAATGGCCATTGTGGAAATAGTAGAGATAAATAAACAATAAGAGGATTTGAGTGAAAAAAGATTTATTTGACCTAGTGTTTCTACATGGGGATCCCATATTCTCTTTTTTCAAGAAGAATGATGGATCCATGAGGCTTTGCATTGATTACTGGGAAATAAATGCTATTACAATAAAGAATAATTATCCTCTTCCCTGGACTGATGATTAATTTGATCAACTTCATGGAGCTCAATACTTTTTGATGATTGAACTTATATCTGGATATCATTAGTTGTGTGTGTGGAAAGAAGATATTCTTAAGACAACATTTCAGACTAGGTATGGGCATTACAAGTTTACAGTGATGCCTTTTGGACTGACAAATGCACACTCTATTTTCATGGATTTAATGAATAGAGTTTCTAAGTAATATCTTGATAACATTGTTGTGGTATTCATTGATGATATACTCGTATACGCAAAATGATATGAAGACCATGAGAATCACTTGAAGGTTATTATGAAAACTCTTAAAAGTAATAAATTATATGGGAGGTTCAACAAGTGTGAATTTTGGATTCAATCATTTTCCTTTCTAGGCCATATTGTCTCTAAGGATGGAATCCTAGTTGATCTTGTAAAGAAAAAGGCAATTCAAGATTGTCCAATGCCAACAAACATAACTAAGGTACGTAGTTTTATTGGCTTAGTAGGTTAATATCGACATTTTGTTCAGAATTTTTCCTGACTAGATAACCCGCTAACCAAGATCACACGTAAATGAGTTAGGTTGGTGTGGAAAAAAGAGTGTATGGAATGCTTCGAAGAATTAAAAATAAGATTGGTCAATGCTCTAGTTTTGACTCTTCCATCTAGAAGTGAAGGATTTGTGATATACAGCGATGCATCAAAGAATGGGCTAGGTTGCATCCTTATGCAAAACGATAAAGTTATTGCTTATGCATCTAGACAGTTGAAGACCCATGAGCAAAATTATTCAACTTGTGATCTTGAGTTAGCAGCCGTAATCTTTGGTCTAAAAATATGGAGACATTATCTCTGCGGAGAAATATTTGAGATTTATATGGACCACAAGAGTTTGAAATACATTTTTACACAAAAAAGAACTCAACATGAGGAAAAGGAGATGGATCAAGTTACTCAAATATTACGATTGTTCAATACACTACCACCCAGGAAAGGTGAATAAGGTGGCAGATGAATTAAATAGGAAGGATCAGGGGCTTCTGACTCAAATGAAGATTGAGAGAGATCCTATATTTATGGATCCACTAAAGATATATATGGGAATTGTTAAGGAAGGGGAAACCTATTTTCTCTTTGAAATGATTTCTAAACTATATTTATTAGAGAAGATAAAAATCCCTCAATATGATGATGAGAATCTGCACAAGAAAGTTAATGCTATCAAGGATGGGAGACTGGATGACTTCGTGTATAAAGGAGTTCAAAAATTTGGGAAGATTTTATGTGTTCCATTAGTACATGAGCTAAAAAGGAACTATTAGATGATGCCCATTGATCCAATTTATCTATACACCCAGGTAGCAACAATATGTATAGTGATCGAAAGGAATATTTTTGGTGGGATAATATGAAGTGGGAAACTACTGACAACGTATCAAGGTGTATAATTTGTCAACATGTGAAGGAAGAGAGACAACATCCCAAAGGAGTGATTCAACATCTACCAATTCCTATTTGGAAGTGGGATAACATTACAATGGATTTTATCACTTGACTACCTAGGACACCTAGAAGGAACGATGCAATATTGGTAATTGTTGATCGTCTAACAAAATCAGCACATTTCCTTCCTATAAGAGAGGAGTTACCACTTGATCGCCTGGAAAGATTGTATATTAATGAAATTTTAAGACTTCATGGGGAACCTCTATCAATTGTATCTGATCGAGATCCCTGATTTACATCAAAATTCTGGAAAATTCTCTTGAAGGCTTTGAATACTGAGCTTCGTATGAGTACAGCTTATCACCCCCAAACTAACGGACAGTCTGAAAGGACTATTCAAACTCTAGAAGATATTATGAAGTCATTATATATTGACTTTAAAGGTATGTGGGATCAATACTTGCTTTTTTTGGAATTTTCATACAATAATAGTTTCCATTCTAGTATTCAAATGGCTCCATACAAATAATTATATGGAAAGATATTTCGAACTCCAACTTGTTAGGATGAAGTTGGTGAGTGGAAACATATAGGCCCAAAAAATATTGAAGAGACCATAGAAAAGGTGAAGACAATCAATACCATATTAAAGACACCTAATGTACGTACAAGAGTTATGATGACAATCGGAGAAAGGATTTGGAATTCCAGGTGGGCGATCATGTCTTTCTGAAAATATCTCCATGGAAGGGTGTATGAAGGTTCGTAAGAAAGGGAAACTGAGCCCTAGGTATATCGGACCATTTGAATTTCTAGAAAGAATCGGAGCTGTAGCTTACCATTTAGAGATGCTGCCAAATCTCTCCAGAGTTCATGATGTGTTCCACGTGTCATTGCTAAAGAAATACATGGCAGACCCAACACATTTACTCACATATGAAGAAATAGAGCTGGAACCTGATTTTTCAAATTGTGAAAAGACTATCAGGATTCTTGACACAAGGGAGCAGGTGTTGAGAAATCGGACAACTCATCTAGTAAAGGTTCTTTGGAGAAACTAAAATATGGAGGAAGAGACATGGGAACCAGAGGATTTTAGGAAGAAGAACCACCCTCATCTTTTTGGTGGTCTTTATAAATAAAATTTCAAGGAAAAAAATTATGAAGGAGGGAATAATACAACACCCCAAACATTTTATGGTATGTTTCTCTTAAATAATTTCTATCCATTATATATCTCATATTTCATGAAGCAATATGTATTTTTTGAAACAAAACATTATATGAGAAAGTTATATTCTATCCATTAAACATAAATTTTCCACTACTATGTTTTAAATTTCAAATAACAGTCATCTAGAGTTGTGACCAGTAAGTCATTTGGAGTCTGATAGAACCAACTTTATTTTTTGAAGAATAGTAACATACCCTTATGAATATTAATATCTATAGTAATATGACCCAATTAAATAGTAAATAATGAAAATATTTTATTTTCTTAAGGTAATAATATAATGACATCTTAATTAATTTTTCAATGTGATTTAGAACTAATTATACCATTAAAATTTTTATTTTTCTAATTAACTATGATTTTATTTAAGATATAAATTAAAAATACTTATAAAATTATTTTCAAAGAATTTAGTTCATTTTTGAATTTTACACATCGAAAAATGGTTAGGGATAGTTTTTGGGTTTTTTCTAAAATACTTGGATTTTTCATGAATGGTAAAAATACATATTTGAGTTTTTAGTAGTTTAATGACATCATAATGATGTAATAATTAAATATAAAAGTATGGTAGACATGTGTACAGTATTGTATGACATGATGTGTCCCAAGTGGCTTAATCCATGGGAAAATACCATGGGAGAGCCCATGGTTTTGCAAAAACCACTAACAGGTGTCCCTTTTAATTATTAAAAAACTCTCTCTTAATTACTTTAAATACCCACTCACCCCCTTCATTTTCTTTCATTAAAAACTCAATATCCTAAAATATCTTGTGGTATTACATCATTATAATTCCTCCCAAGGTGTCCTTAATCCCACAAGGTCCCATCCTTCATGATCTAGGAGTTACACTACTAGGTAAGGGAATCCTTGATTCTCTTCGTTTAGTCAACACTTCCTTTATGTTATTTATTTGGTTTTCTATTCTCATATGTTGGGGTTTGATTTTATGTGTTCTTATTAATTTTATTTTGTAGATAAATATGATGATATTCCCTTTTTATCTCATCATTTCATTTTATAAAATTTTAAGCAATGCTGTTAGGCTGCAGAATTTTCATAAGGGATCTCTCACCTTTTCTGTTATTTTCAAGTTCATCTCTTTTATTTTTTTCTCCTCACCTAATCTGTCCAAATTACCATGATAAACTCAAGTATCATCTATATACTAGAATTATATCATTTTAATGGAAAAACTATCATCAATATCCTTACTTCATCCCTTTCATTTTTATAAACAAAATCAAAGTCCATGAGGTTCCAATTTATAACCTTTGTGGATGACGAAGTTTAATTCTTCACTTTCTCCTTAATTAAGGGTCATTAAAACATTTTAATAGTTGATCCCAATAAGAATATATGTATTTCACCTCATAAATGTTCTGGAATCATTATACACTCATAAATTAAGATAACAATACAAAATAAGTTCATTATGAACAGAACGACCAAGTTAATCCGAATATTTGTAATAAACTTTTATCTAATGAATCATCATCATGGTATATAACCCAATATCATTATAATATCATTTATATCTCCTTAATGTAATTAATAAGATATATTAACAATTCTATATGTTTAACCACATTTCAAATAAACTTCTATTCTGGAAAATAAGTAAACGAATCATGAAAATCAAAAAAGAAAATGCTTCCAAAACAATCTAATTGAACATCTTAAACCCATTAAAAGGGCCTCGAATTATCCTAATTAGGTTATAATAAATCACTTAAATGTATAAGAGATTCTTGAATTATTAATTAATGAATCTAAATTTGATTATTCAGGTCATTAAAACAAACGAAGAACACACTTGAGTATAAGGTAAGGGGTTTCTTATCTCACTTTCATTTCTGTGAGATTTTCATTGTTTGGAATTTATTTATTGTATGTGGTATATCTGTACTTCCATTTGATATATAATAACATCATTATCTTTATATTCATTTTATTCAAGGATTCATTTGAGGGTTATTAAGTTCTGGTCATATGATTCGACCGATTACATTGTGGTAAGGGCCTTGTCTCAACCACTACTTTGTTATGACTAACCTTGTATTGTGCACCTAATAATACTTATGCGGTGTAACTACTTAAAATTTGAGATCAAAATTCATTTGAAATTATATTTATATTAAATATCCATAATCTCATATCATGGGTATGTTTGTTTTCTAAACCGTATACCATTTTACATACGGTGTTTATTTGGAATGTTATTTTAATGAATCTGTATACTCTACTATATACGGATATTGAAAAGGAATATTTTTCTTGTATTTAATAAATGTATAAAGAATGATTTGGACAAGAAGTGGTGGATAGGTCCCGTTATATCCCCTTGATCCATTGGTAGATCTCATGAGACAAATCAGTTTGGCGACAAACCCTTCGAGTTTGTTTCCCAAAATCAGACGGGCTTCTACCCATAGAACTAAACTGTTTTTATGGTATTATGGTATCATGTTCCAAATAAATGATGTCCAATTAATAATCATTCCCTTTATTCATTATCAATTATTACTATCCATGAGGTTTTCACTGTGAAAAAATCTATGGACGCAGTTTCATTCCCAGTTTATTAATGGCGTAAGTTTTTCATTTATTCTCCATGACATGTTGATTATATCAAATTGTTTACAAATTAGTTATTATTGATTCATTATTCCAATATTTTTAACCCTTACTTAGAATTTTATCTCAATACTTTCATTTTTTACCTTCAAAAGGTGATGAAGAGAAGGTCATTTATTGAGTTCATGTGGTTGCAGTTTTTAGTTTTGTTATGTATTGTGTCTTGTAACCTTTTTCAATGTAATTTGTGTTACATATATGTACCTTGTTTCTTCAAGACTACTAAACTGGTCATTCCATTGGGATTTTTCATTCCTTATAACCTTTAGAATATAACAAGTAATGCACCGGCTCTGGTCTAGAGGGGTTGGGGTGTTACAAGATTGGATTAACAAGAACCATACATGGAGTCTTTTTGAGAGACCAGAACACCAAAACATTATTGGAATAAAGTGGGTGTTCAGAAACATATTTTATGAACCTAATAATGTGGGGTGAAATAATTCTTTTCTGTTATGAAAATGTTATTTATTTATGAAACTGATTAACCAGAGGCTTTAATTAAATCAATAAGTCAGTTTTTTTAAATAGTGATTCAAAGAGGCTTTAAAAAATTTCAAATGTATTTGAAAACAAAATTCTTCAAGGGTATCCTAAAGGGGGAAGTTTACATTGAGAAAAAAATATGATTATTTATTAAAAGTGATAAAAACAATCTATCTAGATTTAATAATCTCATGTATGGTCTAAATTAGGAACCCCATGAATGGTAAGATCAACATGAATCACATCTGATGAAACTAGAATTCCAGAGTATTGTTTCTGATCATAAACTATATGTAAAGACATGTTGGGAAGAACAATTTATGGTGCTGGTTTATATGGATGATATAATATATATTTGAATAATAAAGGATTCTATATAGGATTTTTCTAATAAAGTGATATTAAAATTGTTTATTTTGATGGTTGGGGAGATCAAACATTTTATTATGCAATTAGTTATCTAGAAACAGAGTTATAACTTTATATAATAGAGTAAATATTTTCTTTAAATAATGATAAAATTATAAATTTATGATTAAAAAAATGTCTAAACTCCATTTATAGTTGGAAAAAATCTCAAGAAGTATAAACATAGAAATTCAATAAATCCCACCATGTACAGTAGGATCATTTTTAATTTTTCTGTACCTAACAACAAATTTTTTGGGAACAGTGTAATGAAATGGCTCTCGCTGACCTTCCACATCACCCAAATTGGCCTTCCACTGGGCTTGAAGGGTGTTCCCAATATATATGGGTTGGAAACTAGTGAATAAAAATCAAATAAAATTCCATGGGAATTATTTTTACCCCAAATTACAATAATACATTGTTGATGATTTATAGAAAAATATAAAATGGATCATTCATATATTGGAAATCTGTGTGAAACATAATAAGGAAAAAAAAATAAAATGTAGAACCATACATGGAATAGTAGTGTCTCTATCCATCTAATTCATATAATAGGATGATCATAAAAATTAAAAGTTAGAAAATTAAATGAGTTCAACAGATAAAATATACCCTTCCAAATTAGCTTATGTAATATCCCAAAAGAAAAAAAGAAATAAAATAGTTCTAACAACCACCATGTGATCCATGGTCACTCACCATATACTAATCATACAATAACAGACCCAATGAATTGAAATAAATAATTGGACACCTAAGATAAAACAAGGAAGCTACATACACAACCATACAGTGATGCATATAAATTGTGTCAGCTAAACATGCCCTTGAGGATCTCACCAAGGATTATACAAAATTATTTTCATGATATATTCAATGAATTAAATATTTAAAATAATTAAAAAACTATTTTTATATGACTAATAATAAAGAAAATATGTATCATAATTTATCCATTTCCTTCCAAAACCCATAAAAATACTTCTTAACAAAACAAGTCATTTCCAGCTTAAAATAAAAAAAATAAACTTAGAGATAATTTAAAAAACCTTCATTTTAGATTAATTTAAAATAAAAATATATAAATTTTAAATTTTAAATAAAATTCCATTTATTTTCATCCCATTTTCAAAAATATTTTAGTATATCCTTTAGAAACAAACTTCACATTATATTCAAATAAACACATCCTATAAAATTAATTTTCAAAAAACATTTACAATAACCCAAAACTGTAAGTAACTAAGAATAAAAACATAGGAAGTAAAAAATATAATAATGAATAAAATTTAATTCAATCTAGAAATGGTTCCATGTGACCAAAATAAGGTATAAGAGATATAAATAAGAAGAAAAACACGATCCCCAAATATAATGCTTATCAGATTCTGATCGTCATGGGAAACTCCCTAGTAATCAAGTAATACACTCTTGGACATAGCAAAAAGAACCATATGTTAGTATAAAAGAACCAATAAATATCCTAGTAATCTTAAAAAAATAACCATTATATATAATTTATATTGGGAGAATCATCTACAAATGGAAACCAAAACCATCTTCTCAAATACATATTTTATAACATGGAAACATTCCACGGTCAGGGGAAAATATAGATTAGGGCATGAACTAATCCAAATATCCTAATTAGTCTCTTATGATTCCCTGGAAGAAACCTAAGGTGGATGTGAGTAAACAATGAAATAATTATTTATCTCCAAAAAAAAAATTCATGTTAACATCATCTCATGTCCCACACCCTATCATGAAAGAACCCTCAATGTATCGAGATGAATCACTAGATAAGTATGATACCATTCCCATTATTGAGTCCTTGTATACAACATCTACAAATTCAACAATGTTCCCAAACATGGGGTCAGTATAAACTTAGTAGGGATTCTGTAGAGGCTTCCCAATACCCACCACTAGGAAAATAACTAGTTATAACATTTTATATAAAAAAATTAAAAAAATTTAAAAGTTTATATAAATACATAAAAGAAATTCATGTCATAAAATACAGACCATCTTATTAGAATAAATATATCTTAAGCAAGAAAAAATGAATTAAATAAACATGCTCATCATTCCTTTACACTTGGAATTCCCAAACATGTTACACAAACACACACATAAACACAATTATTCTTGGTGATAGTTCCATACTCATGATCGGTTACTCATTGATCCACCCATTCATCTCTAGTTGACCAATCTCTTTGTACCACCAACGGAGATGTCCTGTTGTTCAAGGTCTCATCCAATGAAAGTGAACATACTCTAAACACATATTCCATGGACATATATCACATTAATTATTTCAAAAAAAAAAATTCTTTCATTTAAATAATTTCCTCAAACATATTAATTACATCAAAACCATTCCATTATTTTAAAAATAACATTTTAAAATTATAAGAAAATATGGTTATCCAAAATCCATCCAATTTTCCAAAATTCCAAAATAGCAATAAAAAGGTTTGTTTTCATAAAATCAAACAATTATTCCCTAGAAAATCCAACCAAACCCATTTAGGAAAACTAATCCTTCATGGACTAGAATAGAGTATATGAGATAAAAGTCACGTATGTCTCAATAGGCGATTAAAATGAATAAAGTCACTAAAACTCTATATTCGATGTTGGCACTAGAAAAAGCATCAATCTAATTCACTGAATGCATCCACACATGATCTAATACAGTATCTTATTTCTAAGTCTTCGATTTGAATAGTCGTAGACCTCGAATAGAGTTATAGATTAGAATTTATGGTCGTTTGAAGTCAGGCTGCCTAAAATGAATAGTTGGGAAATTTTTGGGCACTGTTTAGTCTTGTGTAAAAGAAAAGAAAAATTGGATTGAAAGAATCTATGTTTTTCATGAAAGAATTGGATATTTGGTGCAACAAAAAAATCTTGTGCACCACCCATCATGAAAACAATTTATGAATCCAATACGAGGTCATCTTCCACCCGGGGCACCTAAAAAATGTCCAAGTAAGGTGTGTGGAAGTTTCGAGATGCACACACAAGTTCAACAAGTGCACGCAAGATTCTTACGCACCAAATCCGAAATCTGTTGAGAATTTTTTAAAAAGTCTCCTCGAATTTTTTTAATGAAGTTGTGCGCACATTTTGGGATGTTCACACAAGATTAGCATCAGCGCACACGATTCTTACATGACCTAAGGGATGTCAAATGCTCCATTTCACGCGCACCTTCCTTAGGGTGTGCGTAATATCACTTCCACGCTCAGAATCTTGTGTGAAGCCACTCCAGGGTTTTTCTATAAATACAAGTGAACCCCCCTCCCCTCTTGGTATGTCTTTGTAGGTCGAATGCCACTCTGTTGTGCATAATACCGCCTCTTCCACGCCTACGCGGAAGAACAGAACCCTCTATGTGAGATATTTCACAATAGGTACCATATGGGTCCTCATTTGCGCAAGACCATAGTGGTTCGATCCTTATACGACCTATTTTCCTTCTACATCATGTGCGCGTAAGATTTTCCTCTTTCATGCATGTTTCCATTGATGCATACAAAACAATCAATCATGCGTGAAAAACATCCAATCTTGCATGTAACAGTGCCATGGTGCCCAAATCATGTGTGCACCTATGCCGCATAGTCCAATATTATGTGAAACCCATCCTGCATGTAGCACATCTTACCCGCAATAGTATCTAGGCCTGTGCCTGCTGGTCCATACTCTTGACCCCCAAGCTGGTCCCTTCCATACAGTCACTGACCCCCATGAAAAATGGAGAGTCCCACCACAAACGTTTTGGGATGGGTCACAATTATATTACATTGCACTCTTATGTGAATCCACCTTCCACCTAGGGAATCCATGATTTGAGATACTCATACGAACTCCATGAAACACCTTGAGTTGACATTTTCCTCTTGGTCCATTTCCCATGTCATGAGTTGAGATTCCCATCATCAATTCCCCGAGTACCTTGGGTCAAACCATTCCTCAAGAAACTCATCAAAACCCCATCACCAGACCTCTATACCAGGTTGAACTAGAAAGGGATGCTCTTGCGTAAGTACCAACCCCAACCATTCCTAGGATCCATATGCCTAAAAGTCCTCTCAACATGACAATAAACTCTTGTACTCCCTATGTGAAAAATATAGGATGCCTCTTATTCCGAATAATAGATTCCTTATGAACCATGCATAAGATTCTAATAGTCCTCTCTAAATGACTATAAATTTTTGTACTCCCTATTTGAAAAATATAGGATGCCTATTGTTTCGAATAAAATATTCCTTATTCACCAAGCATAAGATTCCAATAGAAATCCCTATGTGACAAATATTGGATGCCTCTTGGTCCCAATAAGAGATGTCTTATACACCAACCATAAGATTCCAATAGTCATTTCCACATGACTATAAACTTTAGTAAGCCCTATCATTCAATAATTGGATTCCTATTATTCCAAATAAGAGATGAAATATACGACAAGCATAAGATACCCCATTCCATGATTACTGTGGCATAATATCACGAGCGTTGGAATTCGTTCAAACATTCAATCACTCCACCTCATATATGGCGTGTCCTTCATTCAGATCTTCATCCTTTTTCATGTCTGAAGGGACCCCCCATGCCGCCTTGGCTCACCTACCATCCTGGGCCAATGCACTAGAAGACATTAGACAACACATCGAGTTTGGACTAGTGTTTCGAATACGATCAGCAGTTAGCCCTTGTTTTTTTTCCAACTCAGGCTAATGAGATGTGGATGCAGTGATTTGAATATGGTCCATAGGTACCTCCCTTTGTAATGTCACACAACTATCTTCTGAATTTTGGGAATGTGATTCACACTTTTTATCTCCTTTTGTTCAGACTGATTCCAATTTCGATGGCGTTACTCTGCTTGTGCACTAGCACATAACTATAAGTCTCAATTATATTCCTGAACCCACCAGTGATTTGGGATTCCCTCATGGAGAGACTTGAGGAAGACATCATGGGATGCTTCCATGTGTAATCCTTCACCACCATTGCCTCTATATAGAGCACCCATGCATCGTCCATGTGTAGGACCCATCCAGCATTGCCTCTCCATAACGGCACCCGGGAAACTTCCATGCATAAGCCCCATTCACTATTTCCGCTCCACAGCGGCACCCTAGGCTAATTCCCTACATAATCCAAAATTCACCACCATTTTTGGCCTCACTCTTGCACCATGATTGTCAAGTCTGATGTTGCCTCTTGTTTCTCACACCGATCATGACTCACGTGATCTTAGAGCAAACAATGACCATGGAATCCTCCTCGGGCCGCCTTAGTGAATAAGACCCATATTTTCCACCAAAATATGTGGAATTTAATCCTTTCCCTCTCAATGAAAGGTACATAGGAAGCCTTCCTAAGGTTAAATCCCATCACCCATCGGCCCCGACTACTTAAAATCTGTTCACCCCTATCCTGCATGACGTTAAACTGTATTCCTCATTCGTCCCACATGACGTTAAACTACTCATATTCAAACTATGTGGGTTTTGATCCCTTTCACGTAGATAGGGTATATAGCAAGCCTACCTAAGGTTAATCCCCAAACATTGGAAAACATTAGTGTCCCCTTTTTGGGACCCACATCCTTGGTCCATCCCTTAGTGGAATCAGACCAGCTCTCAGGCCACTAACAACGTGTAATCCCCATGCACGTTGTTAGGTCATTGTCCTTTGTGTACAACTCAATTCTATGCCCCATATTAAACTAGGTGGAATTTGATTCCCGGCCACATTAATACATAGGAAGCCTTTTTGAGGTTCAATACCAACACCATGGTCGTCTTTATGTCAGTTCCATTACATTCCTCTCATCCACTTCCCCCAACCATCCATCATCCATCTTGATTTCTACCCGGACCATCACATCCTAGTAAGATCACACCATTCCCTTAGGTAGTTAACCACATATACTCCCCAAAAAATCCACAACCATACACCCAAAAGTGTCCCTCTTGTGATGGTCTGCTATAACTGCATAATCCCCAACATGTATCCAGGTAATTTTTCATTTTTGTACACCCCAATTCCATGTCTCTCCCTTTCAAACTACGTGGGTTTTAACCCCTGTCGTCTACACAAGGTATATAGGAAACCTCTGTGAGGTTCAATCCCAACTAATGGTAATATTTTGTGTCCCCATTTCTGGGGTGAAATTTCCCTGATCCACCCTCCGTGGTGTCCAGATCAACCTTCATGGTGTGATATCTTCTATCAATGGGACACACCCCCTCGAATATGTCCTCATAGGGCGTTCTAGTCTATCATTGGGCAAAACTTCTGGGTGCTCCCTCCAAAGGATGTACCATTCTGATCCACCTCCAGGGGGAATTCTAATCACTCTGATTACATCTCTAAAAGATGTTAGACTCATGGACTACCCTATTTCAACCATGGGATTTCTGAGGAAAACCATATAAACGACACCTTTGGCATAACCGTATCTTCCAGACATTAAACTCATGGAATACGTCATGTTAGACATGAAAATATGAGGAAAACCTTAGAGACATGCATCCATTATAAGATACCCCACGATCAATGTGGGATTCCTTAGGTTATGTGACCTTGAGATGCCCTCTTATGTGTAATAATACATTTCATCCAACGTCCACGCATCCAGAGATGTCCTGATATTCCTGATATTACCATATACTCTAATTGAAGGTTTCTTCCCTGTCAGGACCCCATGGAATGTATTGAAAGAAGCAGTGTAATTAACTGAACTCCACAAATAAATGGAATCGGGAATGAGATTCACGAACAACAACTCATTTCTATGAGGGAGACTCGGACTCGGCGAAAAATTTCGAGGTGGAGTCCATGGAAGGAGAAACCTACATCCCATCATCCTATTTCGATCAAGGAAAAAATGTCCCTGAATAAGAAACATATGTTACCCGCCATTAGAAAGAGAGAATGAGTGGAAACAATCAACGCGTCCCCATAAACGGATGTGGGCCACGGTGAAAGCGTCAGAAATAGAAATGGTGAACCCGACGAGAATTCTCTTCTCCTTCAATAGTGAGTAGATCGAATATGTCAGGAGAATTGAGTCATCACCCATGAAAATCCACTCTTATTAATGTTGAGGAGGATGAGTAATAATGGGTGCGTGAAGGATACAGTCCATATGCTTCTCGCCGACTCTGTCTCTTCATAGGTCGGGCTGGGGGCATCCTACCTCGACTCCACCAGCACCTCACCGAATCTACCACCTTCACCAGGCCGCGTAGGGGGCATCATCCCCCTAACACCAATCAAGTCCTCGCCAACCCCGCCACCTTCCCAGGCCATGTAGGGGGAATCTTCCACCTGATGACATCATCTTTGCGTTGACTCCACCACCATTATCAGGACATGATGGAGGCATTATCCCCCGACTCCAATCAGCTCCTCGCCGACCCTGCCACATTCACAAGCCACATAGGGGGAATATTCCTCCGACTCCATCGGATCCTCAATGACTCTGACGCCTTCATCAGGATGTTCCAGGTCCATCATTCCCTAACTCTCATCATCACCTCACTGACCCCTCCAACTTCATAGTCCACGGAGGGGGCATTCTCCCCCGACTCTATCAGCTCCTCACCAACACCATCTCCATCACCATTCATTGCAAAGTTCCACCCTGTGCCACTATCATTAGGCACTAGAGTTGTCCCTATCACCATAATCAGATATTGTAGAGGTCCACCCCACAATGAAATCGTTAGGAACAAGATTCCTCCTTATTACCATCATCAGCCAGTGTGGAGGTCCTCCTCGCACTACTATCATCCTGACACACAAGAGTCATCCCCGTCTCCATCATCAGCCACTATGGAGGTCCTCCCCACGCCACTATCATAATGCCACACAGGATTCCTCCCCGTCACCATCATCAGCCACTATAGAGGTCCTCCCCACACTGCTATAATCAGGAAAAATGGTATTTTAAATTGAAACTAGAAGCCACTACAAAGGTCCTCCCTGTACAGCTATCATCAGGCATGGGAGTCCTCCATGCCACCATCATCATCCATTATGGAGGTCCTTCATGCACCAAAATCATCAGGAATGGGAGTACACACCATTTTAATCAACATCCTCTATATAGGTCATTCTCGCATAACTATGATCAAGCAAGAGATTCCTCCCCATCACCATTAGCATTCACTGTAGAGGTCCTCCCTTCACCGCTCTCATCAGGCATAGGAGTCAACCTCATCACCATCATCAACCACTACAGAGGCCCTCCCCACACTACTATCATCAGGAATGAGATTCCACCCCATATCCATCGTTATCCACTCCATAGGTCCTCCCCACATCGCTATCATCAAGCATGATATTCCTCCTCCTCGTCATCATTAGCCCCTTTGGAGGTCCTCCCCACACCGATATAATTAGGCACAAGAGTCATCCCTCTCACCATCATCAACTATAGTGGTCCTCCCCGCACTACCATCATCAGGCACGCAATTCATCCCCATATCCATCATCATCCAATGCAGAGGTCCTCCCCGCACCGCTATCATCGGGCAATGGATTCATCCTCGTCACCATAATCAGACACTAAATAGGTCATTCCCAAACCGCTATCATCAGACATGGGAGTCCTCCTCATCACTATCATCATCCCATACGAAGGTCCTCCCTGCACCGATATGATCAGGAATGGGAGTCATCATCATCGCCACCATGATTTGTAGAGTTCCTCCTCGCACCGCCATCATCAGGCACGAGAGTCCTCCCCATCGCCATCATCATCCTTTTCAAGGGTCCCCCCCCCCAAACAGTTATCATTAGGCATGGGTGTCCTCCCTATCGACATCATCAGCTAATGCGGATGTCCTCCCCACACTACTACCACTTGGAACAGAGGTCCTCCTTGTTCGCAACATCAACCAGTATGGAGGTCCTCCTCAAGAATCTACAAAATCCATCACAAAGGCCCTCCCCATGTCAAATACATGCCTTTCTATGAAGAACGAACATTGGGCCCGTGTCGATCATATCCCTGCACCAGTTTGTCTACATTATGAAATATTTCTCAAGGCGTCCCTGACATCGTCGCTCCATTAACCCATCATACAGACACTCTAGGATTCCACACCTTCTGGGTTCCATCGCCCCTGTCGTACCAATGCTCAAGGATTCCACGCCTTCTGGGATCCATTACCCCGTCATACCGACACACCAGGCTTCCATGTTTTTTGGGATCCATCGCCCCATCGTACAAATTCTCTAGGATTCCCGGCCTTCTGGGATCCAACGCCCCATCGCACTAACACTCCAGGAATCCACGCCTTACATGATCCATCACCCTATCATACCGAATCTCTAGGATTCCACACCTTCTGTGCTCCATCGTCCTATCGTACCGACGCTCTAGGCTTCCACGCCTTCTGGGAACCATTTCCCCATCGTTCCGACAATCCAAGATTCCAAACTTTCCAGGCTACATCGCCCCATCGTACGGATGCTCCAGGCATCCATGCTTTTGGAGATCCATCTCCCAATAGTACCAACGGTCTAGGCTTCCACACCTTTTGGGCTCCATCAGCCTGTCATACAGATGCTCCAAGTGTCCATGACTTTTGAGCTCCTTCGCCCCATCGTACCGATGATCTAGTCTTCCATGCATTCCAGATTCCATCACCCCAATCATACTGACACTCAATGCTTCCATGCCCTCTAGGCTCCATCACCCCGTCGTAATAACGTTCCAGGCTTCCATGACTTCCATGATCTATCGCCCCTTTGTACTGAAAATTCAATCATCCATGTCATAGGTGCTCCATCACCCCACTAGACTAAATGCATTCTATCAACCCTACCACCCATGTGATACTCTATGTCATCCCAACATCTGAATTTCATCAACCACAGAGGTCATCCCTAAGAATTTGATAGGATCTTGTTGAATTATCGCCATGAGGTAGCCCGGCTCATGCATGGATAACGTCCATGCTTATGATGGGGGCATTTCAAAGTAATCTTATTGTATGGATTCTCCCCTCATACTCAAGGATACTAAACCAAAAAAATGGTGTAGATGTGAACACCCCTTTACTGAATCAATCATTGAGGCTTCACATTCTAGTAGAATGATGTTAAACTGCTTAAAAACCATTGTCTTGGTCACACGATTTTAAACTGAGTGACAATTTGGTCAAATTAATGAGACCTTAAACAAAAGACATTGTTTGTTCTAATCCCATGACATTAAATTGTATAATGCAATGTACTTATCATATGACATTAAACTACATGTATATTATCCTTAAAACACAACATTAAACTGTAGCCTTATCCTATGTTGATTATAGGGGGATCATATGCTATGCATGAGATGGCTCCACATCCCCATCACATGATGTAAAACTGTGTAGTGTTATGATCTCCGATATGGGATAGTGCTCTCAATTAAGCATCGATCCACTACCATTCCACTTTCTACAACTACCTCAGGACCCTCATCCCTGATAAGGGGTTCGACTCCCTCCTTTAGATAAGCCCTGTTGGCATACTCAAATGAACTATGGCATAGAATCCAGAGTGTTAGAATACAAATGGACATTATCCCAATCCATCTCCATGAATCGTAGCATCACTTTATTTGGATCCACACATTCTTTCATGTCTGAAGGGACCCCCTAATGGCCTGGTCTCAAGCCACTTTGGCTCACCTACTGTCATGGGCCAATGCCCTGAAAGTCATTGGAAAGCATTTTGTGACGGGTCTCCCGTTTCGAACATGGTCAGTGGTCAACCCTCATTTTTCTATCCTCATTCCAAGTAACAAGATATGGATGATGTGTTTCGAACATGGTATGTATTTATTGGACATAGTTATGCCACCATCATTGTGATCCAGATATCAGATGCCATGATTAAACCTTTTTTCACCTCTTTATGCTTAAGTGGGACTCTAAAACCCTTGGTGTTACCCTTAATAGCATATTTTCATGTTGAGTGACTAGGAAAATACTGCAAGAATATTCCTAGTCTGACATCTCCACTACCATTTCTTTGTGTGCTTGCATGTGTTAGAAAAATCCCATCATTACTCATTATTTCACGCACCGATCATGACTCATGTGGGCTATGTTGTTTTGATAGGATGTGAATTGATATGGTAGAGCAACACAGACATCTTCTTCCTGCATGAAGTTAAACTGCATTATTGTCTTGCATGACTTTAAACTGCTCATCCTCGTCCTGCATGACATTAAACTGCATTATCGTCCTGTATGAATCCAAACTGCTCGTCTTCATCCCGAATGATGTTAAAATTCATTATCATCCTGAGTGACTTTAAACTTCTCATCTTTGTCTCACATGATGGTAAAAAATATTATCATCCTTTGTGACATTAAATTGTTCACCTTCATCCATCGTGATGTTAAAGTGCTCATTATCACCCCGCGAGACATTAAATTATTCATCTTCATCCATCATGATTTTAAACTACTCATTATCTTCAAGAATGACATTAAACTGTTCATCTTCATCCCGCATGATAGTAAACTACATTATCATCCTTCATGAATTTAAACTACTCAACTTCGTCCCACATGAAGTCAATATGAATTATCATCCTACATGATTTTAAACTTCTCATCTTTGTCCTATATGATGTTAAACTACATTATCAACCTGTGTGACATTAAACTGTTCATCTTCATCCTCCATGACATTAAACTAATCATTATCATCCTGCATGACGTTAAACTATTAATCTTCATCCCACATGACGCTAAACTACATTATCATCTTGTATGAATTTAAACTGTTCATCTTCATCCCACATGACATTAAACTGCATTATCGTCTTGCATGACTTTAAATTGATCATCTTCATCCCACGTGAAGTTACATTGAATTATCATACTTCATGAAATTAAACTATTCATCTTCATCCTTCATGATGTTAAACTGGTCATTATCATCCTACCAAACGTTAAATTGTTCATCTTCATCCATCATGACTTTAAACTATTCATTATTATCCTGCAAAAAATTAAACAACCCATCTTCATCCGTCATGATGTTAAACTAATCATTATCATTCTATATGACATTAAACATCTCATCTTTGTCTATCATGAATTTAAACCGCTCATTATTGTCCGGCATGACTTGAAATTACTAATCTTCGTCCTATATGACGTCAAAATGCATTATCATCCTGCATGACATTAAACTACTGAACTTCATCCTGCATGACGTTAAACTTCATTATCATCCTACAAGACTTTAAACTACTCATCTTCTCCCCGCATGATGTTAAACTGCATTATTGTCCTACTTGACTTTAAACTGAACATCTTCATCCATCATGAAGTTAAACTACTCATTATTGTCCTGCATGACATTAAACTACCAATATTAGTCTTTCATGGTGTTAAACTACTCATTATCATCCCACATGACAATAAAAATCTCATATTCGTCCTTCATGACATTAAATTGCTAATTATCATCCTGCATGGCTTTAAACTTCTCATCTTCATCCCACATGATGTTGAACTACATTATTGTCCGGCATGACATTAAAATACTCATCTTCGTCATGCATGTTGTTAAACTACATTATCATCCGACATGACTTTAAAATTATCATCTTCGTACTACATGATGCTAAACTACATTATTGTCCGGCATGACATTAAACTACTCATCTTCAACCTTCATGATGTTAAACTTCTCATTATCGTCCTTCGTTACATTAAGCTACCCATATTTGTCTTTAATGATGCTAAACTGGTCATTATCATCCTACACAACATTAAGATTCTCATCATTGTCCGTCATGATGTTAAATTACTCATTATTGTCATGCACAACATTAAACTCTCCATCATCATCCATCAGGATGTTAAACTACACATTATCATCTTGAATGACATTAAACTTTTCATATTCATCCTACATGAAATTAAATTGGTCATTATCATCTTGGATGACAATAAACATCTCATCTCTGTTCCGTATGATGTTAAACTACATTATCATCCTACATGATGTTAAACTATTCATCTTCATCCTGTACGACATTAAACTGCTCATCTTCGTCTGTCATGATGTTAAAATGTGCATTATCATCCTGTATGTCTTTAATGTGATCATATTCTTCTTGCATGACGTTAAAATACTTTATATTCTAGCATGACTTTAAATTGTTCCATCATCACCACACCACATTACTCTATGTGATCCATATAGGATGAAGTACGTAAAACTACCCAGTACCCATCCTGCATGATGTTAAACAAATTTGTCGTCATGCGTGATGTTAAACTGTGTGCAAAAATTTCGTCCATGGTCCTATTCCCAAACTTCAATATCTCCCCTTGGGTCTGGGACCTTGGCCCAGATGCTAATCAAACACATGGTGTGGTGCAGGCTTTGCTTGCCTCTATTTACTTTGAGTTTATCATGACCGCACCATGTATCACCCTCCTTAAAGATCTCCACTTTTTTCTCCCTTACCGCATGATGTTAAACTATTTGGGCATATTCATGCATCATGTGCCCGCTTTATTTGGGTCTCCATCAACATTCACATCAGAAATGACCCCAGAATAGTATGGATGCTCTTCCTTATAGATCACCTACCGTTTGGGATCAACGTCCTAGAGGGTTATGAATGACACATTGATACAAGTCCCGTGTTGTGAATATGTTCAGTGGTTGATGCTAATTTGTTTTCCCATTTCAAGTCACATGATAAAGATGTTTTGTTTCGAATACAGTCAACAACCATCCTCCATCGTTATCACCACCCCTATTTTCCTCAAATATTGGGTGCAATGATTCATATTGTCTGGATATCCCTTCAAACATCAGTGTGTTTCATGAATGGATGTTGTTCTAGTTGGTATCGACCTAGCCTAATCTCTTTACTTTATTTTCATGCCCTTATATGCTGATGAGAACCTGATCCCATTTTTAGTTTCACACATCGAGCATTGCTCATGCGAGATTAGGATCTTTGGTAAGGAAATACCGAAGTAAATAGTCGCATAATTGCAGTCTTAGATCTATGACCTTATACTAAGATCACCACCATCCTCACCGCACGAAGTTAAACTACGTGACCCATACTAGATGAGGGACGTAAAACTACGCAGCACCCATCCTTCATGACGATAAAATACAAAGTGGATGGGAAATTCTGTCTGTGGACAAACCTCAGTTCCCTCTACCTTTTCATCCCCTTAGTGTAGGTTCTCACTTAGGATTGTGCAGTGTGTTATGGAATCTGTGTCAGACTATTTTTTCCATGCCACATGCATCCCCTTGAGACAAACCTCTTCAATCCATCATCTTTTCCACAAGACGTTATACTACATAGGTACGACCACGCTTTACGTATATCATCATTTAGGTTTCCATAATCATTCACATTATAAAGGACCCTTTAATGTCATGGATGTCAAGCCTCAGTGTTGTCCTACCATCTCGGGGAAACATCCCTAAGGATTTTGGACAACAATTTGATACATGTACTGTGTTGCAAAAATGGTCAACGATCAATGCTCATTTGTTTTTCCCATTCCACATCCCATGATACAGATACTATGTTGACAACATGGTCAACAGTTCTCCTTGATAATTAATTCCATCCCAAATTCTCCCAAAAGGCAGGCATGGTAATTTACCCTTTCCACCCATCTTTCCCATGAACATGATATTAAACTAGGCATCTACAGTCCGAGCTCTATGACCCTAAACTAAGATCTGCCATGTCTTTGTTGTATGAAGTTAAACTACACAACATATCCATAACTACATTTTTCATGATTACCATCCTCAAGGGGTAGGTAGGAAACCCCAGAAATGTTTTCTTCAGGTCCATCCAATGTTCATCTATCATATCTCTCAGCCTCTTGGTTAGAGTTCTCTCCATGAATTATGAATGGTGTTGAGTATGTGGGCTTACTCCCTCATTAGCATCGGGTTATCCTCTACACCATAAACATTCCTTGATGAGGTAACCCCTCCTATATTCATCCTTATCACATGATGTTAAACTACATGACATTTTATAGAACTATGTGTGGCTTTATTCACATCATCATGCGATACGTAGGAATGCCCAGACGTTTTTCCTCTAGGTCCAGTCCTGTTTATTAGAATCCTTGTCATCTTTTTTCCCCTATCCTTAGTCCTCTAGGATGAGATATGTGGTGTGTTATGGTCTTGTGTCCTCATTCACATCGGGTTTGCAATAGTCGTTCCACATACCTACCTCTTGAGAGCTATTCACCCCCTTTCCTCCACTCATCTTCTTGAGTTTTCTGCTCTCAAATTGGTCCTCTTGACCCTCTTTTCCAATTCACCAGTGTGCCCAGGAGCACCCTGGTTTATAGGTGAGTGTGTTGGATTCTATATAGACATGTTCTCACCCATTTTCATGCTTCAAGTTCCCCGTTATTTGGGCTTTCATCATATTTCACATCCAAAAGGACCTCCGAACGGCATGGATGCTAGGCCCTAGGGCTCTCCTACAATATCAGGCCAACGTCCCTAAGGCTTTTGGACAAAAATGTGACACAAGTACCGTGTTGAAAATATGGTTTGTGGTTGATGCTCATTTGTTTGTTCCCATTTCATTTCACATGATATGGATTATTTGTTTCAAACATGGTCAATAGTTATCCTCAATCATTATGCCACCCCCATTAAGTGCTAAATATTGGTTGTGTGATTCACATAATTTTCCACTCCATCATGTCCATGTGGAATTTCGACACTTTTAGTGACATCCCTATGTGCGTGTTTTCATGTAATGAGGATGATTCCAAGGTGAGTGTCATTCGAGGCCCCATACTGTTTTCCCTTTCCCTGTATTCCATGTGTTGTGATGATCTTATCCACCCTTATTTACCACATTGAGCACGACTCACATGGGATTAGGGATTTGTCCATGATTTACACCCAATTTGAAGAGTCTCACTTCTTATAGTCTAAGATCTATTACCGTAAAATAAGATATACCCTCATCCTTATCACATGATGTTAAACTGCATGAATCTTTATAGAACTATGTACTGCTTTATTCCCATCCTTTTGGGATACATATGAATGCATGAACATTTCTTCCTTAGGTCCAGCTCAAGATCCACTAATAATTTCTTATATTTGGCCTTTTGTCCTAGAAATTTATAGGATTGTGTGGTGTGGTACACATGGGCTTATGCCCTCATTCACATTGGGTTTAAAATAGTTTCACCATGTACTCCCACTTTAGGAGCTAGTCTCTCCTTCCTTTCATCCCACATGACATTAAACAACACTCTAATAACTATGTATGTCTTGATTACCATCCTCATGGGATATGTTGTAATGCCTAGAAAGTTTGTCTTTGGGTCAAGCCCTAGAAATGTGTCCCGAGATTGGAGGTGCCCTTGGTCCTCACCCACTTTAGGGTTTTCTACTTTTCCACAATGTTCACATTCTATTAAAATATGTCCCCTATAAATGGTCCACTCTATGACCTTAAACTAGGAGTTTGAATCCCCATGACCCCTATCCATGAAAGCGATTCTACTCCCTATATCTAACACATCTCATTGGAGAACTCAAATGTGTTGTGGAAAAGATCCCAAAGCATGGAATTTCATATGGACATTCCCTCGTTTCATGTCCACGGCTCATGATCCCTTTATTTGGATCTCCATCCTCTTCAATTTCAGAAGGGATCCCCTTTATGGCCTGTTATCATGCCACATTGTCTTACCTACCATCTTGGGCCAACTCCCGTCAAATGAAATTTTGTGACAGGTACCATGTTTCGAACATGGTCAGTGCTCAACCCTCATTTTTTGTTCCCTATGTCGGGCTAATGCAAAACAACTGTGTCACGAACATGGTAAATAGCTATCCTCTATTGTCATGCCACCATCATTACAAACCAGATCTTGGGCTCAATGATTCACATCATTCTACTCCCTTATGTTCAAGTGGAAGACCATCACACTCAATTTTACCCCAGCCCACATCTATGTGCATTGAGTAGGAAGTTAGGTAATATTGGGACATCATTCGCCTAACATTCCACTTCCCCTAATATGTTCCACCCTATACTAGGAAAATCCCATCACTACTCCTTGTTTCCCACATCGAGCACGACTCATGTGGGTTTAGTAGTTTTGGTAGGACATATACTGGTGCAGCTGAACCACACATGCCTTTTGTCCCACATGACGTTAAAATTCCATCTCATAACTATGTATGGCTTGATTCCAATCCTCATGGGATATGTAGGAATGCTAGAACACTTTCCATAAGCTTTATCCCCAAGTTAGTTCTCCACTAGTCTATGATCTAAATAATCCCACGGGGAACAAGTGGTGTGGTATGGACTGCTTTGGTCCTCATCCATGTCGGTATATGTACCACACCACAAATTTACTTCTTGGGTAACAATGACATCAATGCATGACTTTAAATAGGTCCCCCCTAAACAAGTTTAGGATGCCCAATGATAATTATGGGATGTGTCAGCATCCTCTCTAGATAGGATTTCCCATACCAGCATTGGTCTCTGGCCACACCGTGCTCAAGAACTACATTTTTCTTGATTCTCATCATTATTGAATACATAGAAATTCCCAGTAATTTCACCTTGGGCCTAGCCCCATGGTCATTAACCCTTCTAGACCCTTGGCCCTGATCATGTTCTAGTATCTATGACCTTAAACTAGGAGCCTGTAGTTCGTGCAACATGAATTTAAATTGTAATCATTGGTATAGTCAGTAATGAATTAAATCTATTTGTGACATCCTGTTCATAGGACAATAAACAATTCCATGAACTGTCCTCATCGTATGACATAAAACTACATGTCTATCATCTTCATTGGTATGATTTAAAACTGTATGCCACTATAGGTTCTCACTAGAGAGATACTTTCAGGGAATAAGTATGATATCCTATCAAAACGATGCGCTCACCTAATCTGTTATCATCATGGTGGCATAATTTTGAGAGTGTTGGACTCCATTCAAACAACCCATCACTGCACCATCTACGTTTCGCATTCCACTTATTCAGATCCTCTTTTTATTTCACGTCTAAAGGGACCCCCTAACAGTATAGATTATCGGTCTATGACTCTCCTCCATTCATGGTCCAACGTTCCCGAAGACTATGGATGACATTTCATGTCAGGCCCCATGTTTTGAACATGGTTAGAATTTGGCCCTCATTTGTTATCCCCATTTTAGGCTAATGTAATAGGGATACTGTGTTTCTAACACAGTCATCTATTATCCTTCATTTCCATGTTGTCCCTATAGTGTTCTGAATTTTGTGTATTGTGATACACACTTTCCACTCCCATCTTTCAGATTTATTCTAATACCCCTGGAGTTACTCCGATGATGTAATAAAGCACACATTGCTAGAAGCAAGTCAGTTTTCCATACCTTCTATTATCTATTGTTTATCGCACCAAGCCTGGATCACATGGGCATGAGGATTTAGTCGGTAGTTTCCTCAATGTGATAGAGATACAGTGGCCCCCAGTGTAGGAATTTTACATATAGGTTTCCTCATAATACAGTCTACCTCGCCCTCCTCATCCTCATTTGACGGGTACATAGTGAATATTAATAAAGAACATTAACCTTTCCAAACAGCCTAATAAGCACTCAACATCATATCCCAAATGAAAATTATTCCGTAAACCATATAAAACCTCTTACCCACACATGAATTAATGAATATCATATACAATATATAGATTCTGGTAGGAAGGAAAATATTGTCTTATAATGAATCTCTTCCCTATCTAGGATATTCATGGAATATATAGGCTTAAGGAATGATAAATTATTAGATGAGTCCATATATAATTTATCAATTAATCATAAATTTTATTTTATAAGAAAATTGTTTTAGAAAGATGAAATTCATGTTCTTGATGAAAACATGTCTGAGTCTCTAAAAAATATTCTTATAAAAGGAATGGGAAAAAATCCAAAAAAATATTTCAGGAATGGGAACATGTGATTGGAAAAATTTCTCATGGAAATGAAAATAATAACAAACCAATAACCAAAATATTCATAAATTAAAAACATATAAATGTTATATATATTTCATTTAAAAAATCAAGATATTTCCCCAAATCATGATATTTCAAATTAATATCTCTATTTTAAACTTCACTTATTTATTCCCCATTTTACTCCTTCAAATTTATAAAAAAATATAAAACATGGCATGATGGTTTTCCTATGAATTTTTTGTATAATAGAAAAAGGCTAGAAAAATGGTAGATGTGGGTTATAGATTTTTAAATTTAAAAACTCAAAAGTAATACAAGAATAATATAGGGGATACATAAAAATATGGAAATTGGAACTCATAATCCTTTTTTCATTGACCTTCTTCCCTTTTATCATAATTTTTTTTCATTCATTGTGGAAGTATAAAATAAAAGAAATTTATAAAAAAACTAGGTCCATTTATTAAATCTCAAAAAAATATTGGTTAATATTAAACTACATCCTAAACTGAATCCTTAATATAAAATGAAAACAAATTCTGATGAAACAAATAAAAACTAAACTCAGAGTCTGAAAATAAATTTTTTTGTTTCCACCCCAAATATACTATTTTGATACTCTTTTACCTTGATATTTACCTTTTTTAGCTGATTAGAGTGTGACACAAATCTAACCATATACGGTTTACCCAATTCATAACATAAGGGCATCTAATATAGCTATCCTCTCCATTCATAATAAAAAAACTACATACACTGTATTGAAATAAAAATATGTATATTTTATGTTATTAGAGGAGAAGGTAATATTTTTTCAATTTTTTTGGGAACTACTTTTATTCTTCAGGTGCTAGTTTCACCTATTCAATTTCTATAATAACCCCTCCAAGTTTAGTGTCCAACTCATTTTCTCATTCTTTTGATTCTTCTAGTAAGTTTTTATATTCAAAATTTGTATAGTTAGTGAATATTATAGTAGGTCCACTATCTCCCTCTCCATAAAACTATTGTACCATATGTTCATGGAATCAAGGTAAAATATTCAATAGGTGAAGTCCCTTATTCTTATTATTCTACTTCTTAACACTTTTTCCTTAAACATTTAAATTTAACCAATAGTGATTTGTATCTATATATCCTTCTTTAAATTCTTAAAATTCATCCTATGTACCTACAATGTCGAGGGAATCATTTATAGGAAGAAGTTCATCTTTATATTTAGAACAAACATCAGCGTTAGTGACCATGAATTAAAACTCTTGAAAAGCCACTTCAAAATCAGATTGTAGGCTATAGAGTGTTGCATCATTCTTCCATAGGGTATGGTTGTGGTCATTTTTATTCTTAACCATGACCTTTTCATTGATATTATCAATTTTGGTGTGAGAGGTCCATTATTTGAGTTTCAAACATTCACTTATTAGGTAGTTCACATTGTAATCCTTCCATCAGAACAAAAAATACCAATGTGAAAATAATACTACCAAAATATATTTAAATAAATATCTAATATAAATCAGTAAATAGAAATATTTGAGAATATTAATTATGTATACTATTACACTAATGTAATATCCTTAACTTCACCCCAAAAATTATTCCACCACCATGATACTACCCGATGGGTGTTTTTAATTCCATTAATGATTTCAAATTTAGAAATTTATTAACAGAATTCTAAAATCAATAAATATAAAATTAAGTAGTATAGGATTATAAAGTCTCAATATCAATTGCTTTAGGATGTGGTGGATAATATGACAATTTAATAACAAATACCTATGTAACAAATTATTATTGAAATAATATATAAACTACTGATTATTTGGATTTTTGATTGAGAGGGAGAAAATAAAGAAACATAAGAATACCAATCATATGATTTTCTGATTTATACACTAGTATATTAAAAGATTAAATAAATAAGCCTATCATCGTTAGAATTAATTCTATCTTATATCCTTTGTCCCCTTTTTAAATGGTTATTTACGTTTTTTATTAGTGAAATATGTAACCTAAATAATTTTTAACTAAATAATTCAACAAACCCAATAGTCATGGATAAGGACTAGTTATAGAGATTCTATTATAGAATACCCCCTTAGTTAAAATGAAAAGGTCATATAATAAAAATTATATATAAATAGATTAAATAAGCATATAATTAAAATACCAACTTGAATTAAAAATAAAATAGTACATACACTAATATAATTCACATTAAAATCATAACACAGATAAATGAAATCACCCCCTCAAGATATACATTACAATGTGAGACAATAAAAAACTAAAATTGAAATTGAAATTTTTGAGATGGCCTAGATAAGGAATCTACAACAGTGAAACTCCTTTCCCAATGAGCTTTTCAATGTCCCCCCTTGTTGTAGATCCTCCGTTTTTAAAGGAAAAATCTTGTGAGATATGAATTTAAATCTTATTATGTCTACGCATTAATTTTTCAAAATTTTCTATATATTTGAATTATTCAAATATCTTGTTTTAATTCCCATTATTCTTAGAAAAAAATCATAGTTGTATCTCCACCATCCTTGAATGCACATGAGAGCTTCATCGCACACTATTGAACCTTCCCAAAATATATATTGAGTATCCTGTGCACATGGTGTGTGGAAACATTCATTTTTTAATCATGTTAGATAAAACCCTATCCCACTTCATATCTCCAAAAAATGGATTTAATAGCTTATCTTAGGTGTAAATGTGCATGTTTCAAATCCTATGTTCATCTTTCTACCATGGATACTCCAATAGAGGCATATCCTCAGCCATTTTTTCCTCCATTCAAATGCATGAATGGACCAGGCATGGAATACTCTCCACAACATAATGATTATTTTTAATGTTTTTTACATGACATGAATCACAATCAACGTGATTTTTCGGTATTTTTTTACTCAATACCTCTATTGAACCATGTATTAGATCAATATGGTGGATGTGAAGCTGTTTCATTCATTTCTTTCCCATTTCACGCATTTAAATTCATATTTTTTGTACTAGACAAAATAGATCTTTCCTCCTAGTCAAAAACATCATCAATTGTATACCTCTATTTCACAATAGTACAATATAATGATCTAGAGATCACAGGTGGATATTATTGCATCTCCATGTGATCTAGTATAGCGATATTGTGATGTTCGAGCGATATGGGTTGTAGCCATAGGTCTCTGATGAGGAAGAGGTGTGATTGAACTAGGAAAACGTCATTTTATTAAGTAGTGCATAGTGTATCACAATATATGTCCCACATACAATACTTTAATATCTAGTTTCCTATTTTTGTATTAGGAGTCATCATTATCTACTCAGAAAACCCATTAAGCATGTCACCTTGCACCTTGGATTCCCCTCAACTCATGCCTACCTACATGATTCCATATTATATATGAGTCGGGATTTAACTAAACCTATTATTTATACTACCCATGTTCTTTCATGCTTATATATGTGTGTTCTATAACAACTTGGTCTAACATTATGAGGCCACTTTTTTCCTATAATTATAATAATGAATTTTTTATAATTCCTCAAATATTAACATTTAATTTACTTATGTAAAATAGTTCAAAAAAATGTTTTTATTTTTCATTTCTCAATATTTAATAAAAATATAAATTACCTAAAAATGAATAATTAAATGAATAATTTTGGAAAAAAATTAACAATTAATAAAAAAAATTATTAAAAAATAAAATATTTTTTGTCCATAATATATTAATCACCAAAACAACACTTTTTTATTTTAAAATATGTTATAAAAAATTAGAAATTAATTTTCAATATAAACTAGTTCCAAGAACTCTTTTAAAACCATTATATCCAAACACTACCACATTTAAAAGAGCCACTTTTTAATTTTTCCAAACACTTTTCATTTGAGAAATTCAATTTCAAGTGAATAAATCATTTGAATAAAAAATTACATAAAATATTGAACAACATAATGGGATATATATTTAAAGAATTGAAAATGAAATGCTACCTCTTTTATGTACAAAATAATGTCTACAAGTATTATTTAATAGTAAAGGCCCAAACAAGTAAGGAGATTCTCTCTACAGACTATAAACATTCAAACCCTGAACATTATATTCATATAAATCCCTAAACCATACATACTTAGTTGTTTTATTTTTTTGAAATATATAAAAAATGGTAACGGGTTAAGGGATAAGAGTGGAAGAAAAAAGTAGGGAATTACATTATGAAATTATCTTAAAATTCAATGATAGGGTCAAAAGTCCATGAGTAAGGGAGGGAAATCTCCCTATGCATACACCCATGCTTAGTAAAATGAGTGGTAATAAGGAGGGATAAAGTCTTAAAATCAGTGACAAAAGAGGTTAATGTTTACATTTTATGTAAAACATGGTAGCCTCTATAATTGGACCACTTGGTTTGGTAAACTGTGTGCCTACTATGATTATCACACTAGAAAAGCACAACACATTCCCATGGTTTAGACACATGATTTAGCAAACCAGGTTCCAAAGAATAAAAGTAACACTACTAAAAATTATTTCATTGTTGTATGGCTAGTCTCATGGTTTCATCGGACTGTGCTCAATCCATAGGACAACCCTCCAAGACAAAAAAAGAACCCACATTATTTCTATTAGATGCCACATGGTCTGTAATTAATCATGTGAAATCCATATATTCTGCCATTTTATTTATAAAATTAATTAAAAGTATCATGTTGAAGACATTTTTCATGGGTTCCCTTATATATTAATTTTAACTATGTAATAGAATAAAAATTCCTAGATTTCAAAAAGTTCAAATGGAAATTCTTAGAAATTTAAATCACACAAATATAAAATAATATATAAAGTAATAGTGTCATAGGTGTGTCTCGATTTTCTCCACAATTCCACTTCCAACATCCATAATTTAATTGGTATTAATAATGGGAAACAACCCCTTAAAATCTCTGGACCCTAAATAAACATGGGGAGAATTGTTGGGGATAAATCATGAGGATCCTAAAATAAGGGAATCACTATATATAATTCATCTACAAAATGTTATAAAAAAACATCTATAAATATCAAACAACATTTATCATGATCCAAAAAACAACCATTTATCAAGCGGTTCTAGAGAAACAGACCCTATATAGTCTCCAAAAAATTTACTATTTTCCTAAAGTGGTGATATACTAAACAACCTCATCTTTGAAAAGAGAAACACCAAAAAAAATTATTATTCCATAAATCAATAATGGGAACTAAAAAATACTTTCATCGACAACTAATAACTAAGAAACTTTCTCAAACCAAAAAAAATAAACATGACCTATAAACCATCTAAAATATGTTGAATCCAATGAACGTACAAAAACCAAATGATTGAGTCATCAAGATAACCCAATCTCCTTGTAGATAAGAATATGCATCATCCTGGGACAACATGGTTATAAACTCAGGTTAGGAAACTATATTATATTTCAATTTAGGTTCAATATCATGAAACACTAGGTCAAGGTGATACAAATGAAATAAATCTCTCCTTGGTGGAATCAACAAACCAACTGGAAACAACCAGCACCACTATTACCTAGGCATATACCCTAAGCTTACCCATGCTCAATATATCAAATAAAGCTCAGGAATATTGTTTAACAATAAGCTGTAATCACAAATAAACTATAAATAACACTTCAAAATGAGAATGTGCATCCAATAAAAAATTCTATCATCAAATAGAAACTATAGGGATCATAAATAATGCATCAAAATAGGATCCACCTAAAAAACAGTACTATAAACTCATTGAGAGAATTATGAAATAGATCATCACCATTTTAACAATACTACCATGTATTGTTAGTCTAATATTCTCAAACAATATTACTTGTTTCCCAAATAAAACTACTACACAACCACAATCTTTTATTATTCCAAGATGGACCACTATACTATCAAAGTGAGGAAAAACATTCCACTCCACCTACATTCAAGGAATAATTGAGAATAGAAAATTGGATACCTTTAAAGATAAACACTCTGACCTTCCTCAAGTCCTTATTTCAAGGATTCCTTCAAATTACATAAGAAAAGAATTTAGCTCATTCATGTATCTTTAATAACATCAAACAATCATAATTTCAAACAAGGTACAATTTTAATAGAATGATTCATCAAAGAAATAAAAACACTTTATTTTAACTCAAAACACTTTATAAAGGAGTATAAAAACTCCTTTCATATCAAATACATATTTGAAAAAATAATCAATACTTTTAAACAACCTATATCTTAGAAAATTAAAAGATATGATTTTTAAAAATTTAATAAAAAGTTGAAATCCAAAAATTTGTAATTCATAAAATTCACATAAAATTCCTCTCTATATTAAAATACTTCACACTTCAAAACAATTTTAAATTAATCCTCTATTTAAACACCCATTAGGGGTCAATAACCATAAATTTAATTGTAAAATAAATTATTTAAAGCCCCCCTGAAATTTGCACATATTTCATCATAAATATTATCAATATACTAAATTTAATTTAAACTTATAAAATTTATTTTTAAAGTTTTCCATTAATGAAAACATCTTTCAAAAGAGTCAAAATTCCATATTTATTATGGAATCCTTCCTTGGGCTATATAAATTTTCATTACATGATACAAAATAGAAGATCTTTTCATGTTTAGTTTCTTGGAAAATAGGTACATAATACATGAAAACAGAAAATATTCTTTGAATCCCACTTGAATGAAATATTCATGGGTTCAACCTAAGTTATATTTACTATATATAATAAAATTGGGACATACATAAAACTAAATGGGTGAGAATGAATCCAAGTTAGGGAATATATAAGAGAGATATATAACATGTGATCATGGAAAATACGAATCTGAAAATAAGGCATTGAGATATGGAATGAGAAAGATTTATATCATAATAATAAGAATATTAATCATAATAAGGAAATGTGGGAACAAAATTTAAATGATTCATTCATAATCATATCACCAGGTTTTATCACTAAGCTCTCGTAAATAAAAATTACCAAGGTTATTCACCAAGGTATCATAAAACATGCCATTTATTGATATTAAAATCATTCCCCAATAGATTTAAGTGATATCAGGACACAATATTCATATGTATTAATTTCATGTGGGCCATATATATCATAATAAATAATTTCATTAATAACCCATGGACAATAAATAACAGGTTTCATATAAAAAAACTCATCATACAAAAGATCTTAAATACACTATCATTGCATCATTTTTAACAGGAAAAAGGAAAATGGATTTAATATATAAAAATACCTAAAAAAAGGTTATTTTTAATATATTTTAATAACCATTGAAAAGAAAAGTGGTTTTCCTATTCAAAAAAAAAATAGAATAGTATTTCACATTTGAAAGAGGAAAATATGAGAAGAGAAATCAATAGCACAACTATTATAAAACATGGTTTCAGAAAAGGGGAAAAGGGATAGGAAAAAGGTATCCCATTCATAAAATACTATAATTACATAAATGAGATAATAAAAAGAATAAAAATGAACATTTTTTGGAAATTAAAAGATACACCACATGAAAAGGGAACTTGAATGGAAATGAGAAGTAGAGATTTCCCTTACCTTCAAGTGTTGTTCCTAAAACAAAAGGCTTGATCATTGGAGACTTGGAGAAACCTTGGGGAACGTTTTTGGAGGATAAATCACTAGAACATCATGTAGTATGTATTTTCAGTGAATGTAAATGGATATATGGGTGGGTATTTATAGAAAAATTTGAGTAATTGTTCAATAATTTTCGAATATTAGTTTTGGAAAACTATGTTGTGAAAAATGCGAAATCACTAGATTATCCATAGTTTTTTATCATAGTTTGGGACATTGGGGTAAATTTTTTTGTTATTTTAATCCTAAAGAACCGATTTTTTTTTAAATACTTCTTTTATCCTGGAGAAGTGAAGATTCAACAAAATAATGTTTTTAAAAATCAATTTTTCCATTAAAGACCTCAAAAAGTTACTTATATATTTAAAATTTCATTTAATATATTAAAATAATTAATATTGATAAAATAACATGATTTAGGATGAGAATTGTGTTTAATTATTTATTACAACATTATGAAAAAAATATGATGTCATAAAATATATAGAACCCGTAAAACTATAAGTTTTATTATTCAGGAAAAAATTGTTTTTGAAAATTATCATAAATTCAACCTAACCTAAATTTGAAGTTATGATTTAAAAATGAAGTTTTTTTATCAAAAATATTCTCTTAATATTATTATTTTAACTCTTGATTATATAAATCTTTATTTATTTAAAAAATTTAGTTTTTAAGGAACAATCAAATTTCTGATACTTGCAAAAAAATTACAAGGACATTATAAACTTATTTTATCATCAATTATTTATATAAAAGTGTTTTAAAAGTATCTTTAATTAAAAAAATATTATTAATAATACATTACATTGTTATTAAATTTGTATATATTTTCATGAAAAAAATACTATTATGTTTTAATTGAGTCCAAAAATAAAAATTTAAAATTTGTCTGTATTAAAGATTTATTTTATTAAGAAAAAATATTATTAAAATGAATTTAGGGAAAATAATTCTACTTGTAAAAAGTAAATTAAACTTTATGTAACTATATTTTAGACATGTAACCCCTTATTATACCAGCATGTTCTCAAATAGTATGTTATCTAATGGTTATAGTTTCATGGGGTTTCTAAACTAACATTAATTGAGTGGTAATATCCCCTTATTTGAAATCATACTATATTCATATTAATTCATTATTCACATTTTTATTCTATTCTTGGACTTGTTTAAGGGAAAACCCCAGGGAAAATACCTCCATCCCATGTTCTGAAAAATGATATTCAAACAACACGACTCTATAGGTTGATTCCATCAATTCTTCTTTATGTATTAATTATCCATTAACATTACTTCTTATAAATCTTAATTATAATGGTAAAATTATCAACCAATGGAATAGTTTAAAACTGTCATATTGAAAAAAGGTCATATAATTGGTGAATCCCAACAACCACATTTCCCTTTATTACCTAGAATTATTACTTCATTCTTTCAATAAATATTAACTAAAATTTATCTTAAGGTTATATTTTAATTTTATAAGATATTGATTGGTTTATTAATTTTTTTTAGTTCTATAAAATGTCTTCTAGGGTGTGGATTCTAGTTGATTTGGGTGATCCTTATTTTCCCATTTTAACTATTACATTTTATATTATTTTTCTAGTTGTAATGATTATAATTTTATTGGATTCATAGATTACTAATATAAGGATCGTTTTTAATGATATATTTTTTTGGATTTCTATTATTTTTTTATGTATATAGTATTATATAATATTTAACAAACACCTATTTAGGAAACAAATATTATTTAGAAATTCTGGGTCTGTACATTCTTCCCCCCTTTATAAATTTCATCCTATAAATTCCAACTCATTATCTTGGTTGAAAAAATGTGAGGGTACACCTTTCTCATTAGCTTTGATGGTTCCCTTGTTGCTTCTTCCTATTTTTTGTTCATCCACAATACTTTTACAATTTGGGTTGTCTTATTGCATAGAACATTGTATATATAGTGCATGATCTCCATTAGTTTTTCCTCACAAGAGAGGTCATGTTCCAGTTGCACCACCTATGAAAACAATACATGTGAGGGATTTGTTATGTACTTTATCAAGAGAGATATGTAGAATAAATCATAAACATGAGATATACTGGGTGGAAGAACTAGTTGATCATCCACTGGTCGTTGCGATAAAGGATTTCAATGGGGCCAATGTACATTTTTTTGAGCATCCCTTTCATTAAAACTTTTATGACTCCCTTCCAAGGTGATATTCAAAGGAAACAATTTTCCGATACATCAAACTCCAAGTCCCTTCCAATATTGTCATTATAGATATTCTGATGACTCTAAGAATCCTTTATATGTTGTCAAATAGAATAAACCTTTCCTATCATCTCTTCCACAAGATAGGGCCCAATAAATTTATTCTCTTCAACTTCATGCCAACAAGAAAGAGTTCTATGATGCTTTCCATATAAAGTATAATATGTGTTTTTTTGAATACTTGAGTGGAATCTATTGTTATATGAGACCTCAACTATTGGGAGGTGTTGACCACATTCACCTTTAAATTCTATTGACTAGGTTTTCAACATTTCTTAATGTTTATAATTAGTCTTTTCTTATTGGACATCAGTGTGGGGGTGATAAGCCATACTGGCATTTATTTATATTTTTAGAACATGTTGACTACTTCTCTAGAATTTAGATGTAGACCTTTGATTGTGATTTGAAATTATAGAATATATCACCCCATGGAACCTCAGTAATTATTTTATGTATATCATTATATGTTTTTCATGATATAAGTCTTCTCGAATTGTGATGAAATTAGCAGTCGTACTGACACAATCAAATATAACCCATATAAAATTGTTTTTGTACGATGTTCTTGGGATATCAGTGATGATGTAAATAGTTATATTTTATCACTTCCATGTTAGTATGCTAAGTGATTTCAATACCCCTTTAGTAATTTTTCAGTATACTTACACTTTTTGACATACCAGGAACCTTATATTGTAGTCAGCAAGATACCTTTTCATATTATCCCACCAATAAATATCATGAAGGTACTTACTAATTTTAGTGCTTCTAATGTGCATATAGAATGTAGATATACGAGATTCATCCATCATACCCATCTTTATCTCTAGATAACTGGGACATATAGCCTTGTATGAAATTTTAGAGCACTTTCTTGATTAATATTGAACTCAAGAAAAATCACATTCTTTATAGGCTATATCTTCTTTTATAATAAAGGATATTCTATTTTATCTTTATTGATCTTCTCTAGTAATGATGGTTTATAAATAATTTTCTGGTAAGGTTAATGATTCCCTTCCATTACAATCCCCGTGTACAGTTTTATCAGGTCCATGATCAAAGGAAATCCTTAAATCCTTATAATTTACAATGCAATAGGTTCTTTCCCACTTAACACATTAGCAACATTGTTTCTCTCATAGGGTGATAATTAAATGAACAGTAAGAGTTTTTAAGAATTTATAACCATTTTATTTCTCTCTTGTTCAAATAATATTGCGTGAAAATATTTTTCAAACATTTGTGGTATTTTCATATATCACATTTCTACCGATAAAGATAATGCATCTATATTTTCAGAGAAAAATAAACATAGCTAGCTCCAAGTCATGTATATGATAATTATGCTCATGATCCTTTAACTATCGTGATTCATAAGAAATCAAATATTCTTTTCTCATGAGTATATACACAATACCTTTCATATATTAATCACTATAAATAATGAATAATTCTCTAATAGAGGGTAAAGTTAACACACGTGTTGTAACCAATCTCTCCATCAGTTCATAGAAACATTCTTCACACTCTAATTTCTTGAAGAACTAGTCCCCTTTTCGAGTTATCTTAGTTAGAATATTAGAAACTCATGAAATGTTTTTCACAAACCTCCTAAAATATCATTCTAAACCAAGGAAATGATGATTCTTAGTTTCTGTTGTAGGATGAATCAAATCTTCTATAGAATTTTCCTTCTAGGTTTAACAGAGAATCCTTCATCGGTTACAATGTTCTATAATAATCAAAAAAATTGTATCTAGAATTTTTTTTGAATTTTACAAAAATATTATACTTCCTCAGAGTTCCCAAAATAACCGTTATATATTATTCAGGATGCTTGTGAATTTTGGAATATATTTAAATATCATCAATAAAAAATATAATGAATTTATCAATGTAGGCGTTAAATAATATATTCATCTAATACAATAATATATTAGGATCATTTGTCAATTTTAAAGGAATAAATATAAAATCATAATTCTCTTATCTTATTTGAAAGGAATTCTTTGGAATATCTTCTTCATTCATCCTCAATTGATGATACCCATAATAGAGTTCAATCATAGAGAAAACTGATCCCTACAAATATTGTAAAAGAAATCATCATTCATTGGGAGAGGGTACTTTTTCTTTTTGTTGATCTCGTTAAGTTCCCCATAATCAATGCATATTCACATTGATCCATCCTTCTTCTTCTCAATGAGAATATGTTCCCCAAAGATACATAAATTGGTTGAATAAATCCCTTCTCCAGATGATCTTGAAGTTATGTCATTTAATTCTTCTAATTCCAAATTTTCTATTCTATATTGGGTCTTTGATATTGTCTTCGATCCGTGTATGAGTTAAATGAATAACTATACCTCTCTTTTTTCAGAGGTCCAAGTAACTATTTATGAAATACATCAATGTGTTCATGAATGATATGAAAATTCTCTATATTTATACATTCATTTACTTCTCCCTTTACACAAATCATCTCCATAGGGAAGGCTACGTGAGTTGATTCTAGAAAAATCTCAGGCTAGGATATCTCTCATTTGAATATGATTCTATTTTGTTCACTAAAGACTACATTAATTTACATTATTTTGAAATTTATCTTAGAATTATACTTTGAGAGTCAGTCCATCCATATTATAGTGTCGAATTCAACCTTGGGAATCACTACTATATTTATTTTGAGATTATACTCACAAAATTTAATACTAGAGTTTTTATACTCTATTGATTCTAAGATAATTCCTCATAGTTTCTTGATTGATAACTCTAATTATATAAGTTCAAGGATTGATTCAATTTTATTGGTAAATAGAGTTGAAATAATAGAATTTATAGATCTAAAATCAAACAAAGTACTTGCATGATTTGAGTGCACAATGAGTGTACCTTCCACCACATAATTCTGAGCCTCCACTTCAGCTGTTGTGATAGAAAAAGCCTGAACTCTCTACCTTATCCAATTATGAGGTTGATGGTGATTACCTAGTATTATATTCTAGTTTTGAAATTGATTGGAATAGTACCCCATATGTACATACGTGAAGCATTGAACTTTTGTCTAGGCTTGTACCATCATCCCTTTTTCATTAGTGTTGAGAATTTTAGGATTCACATCACCATGATAGTTTTCAGCTACATGCTCAACCCTTCCCCATGTGAGGTGCTTCACACTCCCATGAAATAAATTTCATTAATTCTTCTACCAATATTTCTTTACATGGGAAGTTTCACATTATTTCATACTATTACCTGATCATTGTTCTTCCCTTAGTTTGGTTCCATTTTCATCTTCTTATAATTTGATCAATGTTACCATTGTGTCACCCCAAACTCCAATTCAACCTTCATATCACTCCTTTTTATCTCTTCATAACATTCACAATCTTGATTTTCTATATTCTTCTGTATATGGGGTATCAATCCACCGAAGAATCTTTCAACAATTCCTTTATGAAACATAAAAAATCTATAAGTGTATTTATCAGGCTTTGTAATTTTCATTTCAAAGATTCCCACCTATTAATTTTACTTTTTTTTAGTTCAAGGAATTCCTTCAACAATTTCATTTTCATCAACTGTTGTAAATATTTATTAGAAAACATTCCCCTGAACTCTTACAACTACATTGAATTGATATCCCTTCTTGGATTCATATTTTCATAAGATTACACCACTGATAAGCTTCTCCTTCTAAGAGTTATACTAGATGGTGAATTTCTATAAGATGAAAAGGTATTATAGAAAAGATATTTTCTATATGGATTTTCCTTCATTCAAAAATCAATGGGTCAGTAAATTCATTGAATGAAGGTGGTCATTAATGCATAATGGACTCAATGTAAATTTGTTCCATTCGAGGTGAATTTAGTCTCTTAATGTGATTCATGTAATTTATCATAACTTGAGTTATTCGATTCATCATTGATATGAAGTTTTCCATTATAGATTCTATCATAATTTCATCAGTGAATTTTTCATTGTACTCATCATTTATGCCAATCCTCTTATTTCCCTCTATTTTTCTAAAACAAAAAAAACATAGTGAGAAACATGTTACTTTTATGAATATTATAATTCTAAAGGAATTTTATCTCTCATAACATCATGCTTTAATATTTTACTAATCACATCAAATAGAAATTTCATTTTCTAAATATCCTTCATAATAGTTCATAAAAATCTTTTGATTAACCAAAAATATCACCCATGAGTGTCAAACCAAGAGTAAAAAAGGCCCATTATCCTACACCAGTTCTCATTTGAGTATATATAAATTTTTTTTTTGAATGTTACCCCATATTATATTTATTCCATAGCCACATACACTAATTTGTATCTATACAATGGTATATTCTCTCAGAAACCACTTAATACTTCACTAAAATATCATAATTTTTCCAAAATTTAGACATGTCCCTAGGATTCTTCATAAAGTTTGCAAGTCCTAATTTACAATAATAATTAAACCGCCATTTTATAACAACTATGGAACTCGCCATTACATAAATTTTTATTAAATGGTACAAAATAGAGGATCTTTTCAATTTTATTTTCTTGGAAAAAAGGTACATAATATATGAAAACATAAAAATATTCTTCTAAAATGACTTCAAAAACATCTTCATGGGTTCATACTAAGTAATATTTACTGTATTTCATAATCATGATATATACATAGAAGTAAATGAGTGATTGTGAAGAAAATTAAGGGAATAAAAAAGAGAGATATATAACATGTGATTATGAGACATAACAATAAGAATATAAGCCATAATGAGAAGTCATGAGAAAGAAGATAATAGTAATAATAAAATGAATCTTAATATGGAAATGTGGCTACAACATTTAATTTATTAATTCATAATAATATCCCCAAGGATTGTCATAAGGGTCTTATAAATTAAAATTAACTTAGTTATTCACCAAAGTATCATAAAACATGTCATATCAAGAAATTAAATTATTTACCCAATGCATTGGAACCCAATCAAGGTGAACCCTTAAAATGTATTAATTTCATGTGATCCATATAGATCATGATAAATAATTTCATTAATAACCTATATAGAATAAATAATGGGTTTCTTATAAAACAATTGGCATACAAAAGAGCTTAAATACATGATCATTACATCATTTTTAACTCCTAAAAGGAAATTTGGGTTTCATTTATATAAAGAAATTAAAAATTAAATTTTAAATCTATTTTAATACCCATTAAAAATAAAACAAGGTTTTCGTATTACAATAAAATGGAAAGGAATAATTTTGATGTAAAATATGGAAATTTGAGAAGAAAATCCTGTAACATGAAAGTTATAAAACATGGTTTTAGAAAGGGGAAAAATGAGAGGGTAAAAGGGTATACCATTAATAAAATACTATTATTATAGTAATGAGCTAATATAAAGTTATAAAATGATCTTATATTTGAAATTAGAAGACATACCACATGAAAGCATAACTTGAATTGAAAAAAGAAGTGGTTATTTCCCTCACATTGAATATTTTTCATAAAACATGAGGATGTAACATTGGGAGATTTATGACACCGTTGGGGGTTATATAGGATAAAAATTATCTTCCACATAATAGAGTATGGATTTGGAGTGAATGGAAATAGAGAAATGGGAGAGTATTTATTGACAATGTGGTGGAATTGTTTAATAATTTCCAAATACAATTATTGGGAAACTAGGTATGAAAATGAAAAACCAATGGCATAATACTAGTTTTTCTCATGGTTTCAGAAATTTGGTTCACATTTTGATTTTATATTAATCCACTAGAGTTGACCTTCATTTTAAAATACTTCTTTTGGAATTGAAATGTAATGATTCTAAAAAGTAATTTTCTTAAAAAAACATTTCTTTTCAGACTTTGGAATGTCTCTTATAGTTTTATAAATTGATTGTATATATTAATACACATTATATTAATAAAATAACACAATTTAGGTCATGTATTATTTTTAATTAATTATTACTTCATTATGACATAAATATGATGTCATAAAATATACTGAAACCCTGAAACTATGTTATTTATAATTCCCCGAAAAGGAAAGTCTTGTATAGAATTATCATAAAGTCAACCATAACCTAGTTACGATGTGATTATTTAAAAAATTATGTTCATTTTATTGTTAAAATTCACTAAATATGAGAATTTTAACTTTTAAATATAGAAATCTTTATTGAATTAAAACTGGAAGTTTTTAAGGCACAATCGATTTTCTAACCCTTATAAAAATTTTACTGGGCCATTATTAAATTATTTTATCATTTATTATTCAAATAAAAGTGTTTTAAAATACTATTTCATTAAAAAAAATGTAACACCCTAAGCTTCCACGGTACGCTTCTCGCTGAATAATACAGTAGCGTGTGTTGTACGCAACTTCAAATTCTAACACACACCACAACTAATAAAACTAGCTGTTATGAATAGTAATACCCACTTTTTGAAATTTTATACATTTTATCATTAAAAATGTACTTCATTTTTGGATTAAGAATATCGAAATTATCCTAGGGGGAGTTTTGGTACTTCTCGGATAACTTTCATATTTTGACGAATAGTGAAAATTACTAAATTTTAATTAAAAACAACTTTTTTAATCAAAATAATTAATAGTGATAAATTATCAATTTGAGTGGTTTTAAATTATATTTAGAATATATTTTTACCATTTAATACAATGTTGGTCATTGGACATAATTTTACATTTAAACCAGACATAAATAACTGTCAATCTTTTGATAGTTATTATTTCTTAAAAACACGTTTTTTTACAACGGGAATTAATTTTAAATTAATTTCTGCCACTTCTCTATTTGAATTTGGAAAAATGGATTCCATATTTTTAATCATGATGTCCAAATTATGTAAATATGAAAGTCTTATTTTTAGACATTTTGAATAATTACTTCGGTAAATATTTTATTTACAATGGTTAAAGGGTAAATCCGGTAAATAAGGGTAAACAAATAATATTATAATAATATTAATTTACCCTGAAACGTGTCCTAACCCTATTGGTTGATACATGTCCGGACATGGGCATATTTGGGTCAATTTTGGGACCCCATGGATCCACTTTTAAGTGACAATGACACTTTATATTAATTAAGTTAATGTAAATACAAAAATGACATAAACATATATCTTTTAGAAAAAAAAATTTACAACAGGTTATATATGTTATATTTTAGACTATAAATATTCATTAAATATATAAAAAGATTTCATACATGATGGTATTTTATTTATAATTTTTATACATCGAATAATTAAATTTATTTATGACACAATAATGATGCAGTATTTTCCTTATTAATGAAAGAATCAAATAATTGGTATTATAAATGTTAAAATATATATAATTTTAATGTTTTGGTGCCATACACTAATTTTATTGGTTAATATGACATGTTATTATTGCTTAAATGATTTTTTTTGAATTAATAAAGTTTCTACGACTTTAACATAAATCAATTATTGAATAGTGTCAAAATTGACATAAATTAGTTTTTAAACAAATATTATTTTATTAATTGATATTCTATTCCTAAAAATCTAAGGCTCATCCAAAGGAATTATATCATGAGAGGTGTATCATTAATGGACCACTTGGGTGTATCTTGGATGTATATAGTAAGTTTATTAACTATATAATATAAAATAAAAAGTGACATTGTAAATGTCAAACTAATTAACTAAGAGTTAAAAATAAAAGATAAGGTTAATATAATGACCCAAACCTATCTAAAATCTATTTGTTGAAAATATTTATACCCATACCCACCTTATAATTTGAATAATCCACTTTGGATCAATTAGAAACCGAATATAAAATTATTATAAAATAACACTTTAAGTTTTTCCTAAAGATCCCCTTCCCCCCCTTATAAAAGGACACTACTTCTAACCAATTATTCACACATTCAAAGCCTTTTGGCTCGGCCAACACCTACCCAAATATTCTCTCAACTTACCTCAATTCAACCTAGAGACCATTGTTTGATCATAAATCCATCCTAAGGAGCCTTTTTGATCAAATCAAAAGGAAGAATCTGAAGAAGAGGTAATGATATCACCACCCTCTTTCAAGTTCCTTTATTCTTCCACTTCTTCTTTCCTTGTTATTTAAATTATAAAATAATAAATATAGTATATTATATATACTGTGATTTTATTATAAATATCGTACAACCATATTCAGTATTCTATCCATCCATTGAATAACATGTCACCATACGGGCGTACATACGGCCTACCGTCTCCACGTCGTGGTGTAACTGTTATTCAATATATTATTATTTGGATGGGTATAATAATGATGTTTAATTCATTTAAATAATAATTAAAACATGATTATTATTCTTTATATATGATATAACATCCAATTATATTTTATTTTAATATCAAAATAAAGATATTGTCGCTCGTGCGTACGTACGGATTATCGTCTCCACGAACGCAATGAGATTCATTCCCCATCATATCCATTCAAGAGTAAATTTCATTTGATGAATAAAAATAATTTTTAGATACATTATATCATTTTGGATATGAATAATATACATCCCATACATAACAAATACGGCTCGTATAAAAAATTATATAAAGGAAAACGATTCTGTTAACACCGGAAACGACAATAATACTAAGATATTATTAACAAATCAATGTTAAAAGATCATATATGATATCATATTAATGTAAATTATTTTTTTATAATTAAATAACAATTATTTAACCATTATACATGAGGTTAACCTACCATCGACCAAGGAAAAAGTACAAAGTAAGGGGTTTCTTATCTCACTTTTAATTCCATGAGATTTCCATTGTTCACCACTTATTTATTGCATGTGGTGTGTGTACTGAACATGATTGTATTCATTGTTTAATATACTTTAATTTATGGACATTTAAATCATCATTTTATGATACTTCTTTAATGGGTGTATGTTTCGTAAGTTACCAAATTGATAAGGGAATTTGAAATTTCAATTTCCACTCATTCGGCTTTACGCATACTTCATTGATTATTTTACTCCAAGATTATGTATGGAATCACTATTCATTTTCTTATGTCATAATTTACATTCTCCTTTCCATGGATATAATTTCGATACAAATAATCACTCCATTGATAAATTCTCAAGTCATCGGTATGAATTTGAAAAGAGTAATTTTTACTCAACCTCTATTTGTTTAGTTAAGCATCCAATTCATTGGTGTTGTTTTTACAAGAATATGTGTGAATGTCATTTGATTGTTTTACATTGAATACCCAATTGTATTGAGTGTATTTATATTTTTCACACATAATTATTCAATTTATTTATCCTTAACCAAAGGATACGACCTTTATGGGAGATTCTATCTCAATTTACATTCCATTGAGACTTCTTTGTTGTTATACACCAAATCACTTTTATATGGTGTATATAATGTACATTGACATAGTATATCATGAATCACTTTATTCTCATGATATTAAAAAGTTTTTATTACCTCAATTATTTGTATTCAAGTGTCTATATTTTGGTTAGGAAGTCCAACTAAAATATCATTTTAAAATGTTTTGATGATTTATTATTCTAAATCTTTTTCATTAATGTCTATGTTTTAAAATTTTTTTAAGGATTAATTTATATGGACATTAAAGTTTTGAAATCAGAATTCTTTTTGAAAGTTTCAAAGTGGTATGGGAAACTTTGATTCAAAAATCTATTTTAAATGGCTTCTAGACAAATAGTGTGACTTTTAAATGTTTTCAAGAAAAAAGGGGATATTTCTCTCAATAGTTTGATGATTATTTTAATCTATGTCAATATCCTTCATTATTCTCGATTGAGGTTAATATGATACAATACAATCTTCCATGTTGTATTTAATGAGTTATGTTTGACTATGGATGTGCTATTTTTATATCATTCATGGTTTGTGGTTAAAGTATTGACATTTTGTATGCTAGTTTTAATACGAATGTTTATGTTATGTTTCAAACTTTTCATATGAGGAATGCATTGGACTTAGTAAGTGACGGGTGGAGCCTGCTATAGCTCCTCGATGCATTGGTATGTCTATGAGACAAACTAGTGTCTTGGCACGAGGCCTTGACAAAATCTTATTTCTAGTCTCAGCATGAGGCCTTGGCTACGTGGTTATGATAGTCTCCCATTATGCATTCCATCATTATGAATGTGGTTATTGATATTGCATTTGATTATTTGACTATTAGAATATCCATGTGAATAATTAAATGGAAGTATTTAATTTTATCTTTGTCGTATTATGCTAAAGTTCAAGTTTAAAAGGCATTTGTTTTAGTTATACATTTCCTTAAGTGTTTATGCTTATCTATGAAAGCTTCTGCTATATTGTTATCCTTACTGAGCATCTGATCTCACCCATTTCAAGGTTTTATTTTTCCCAGGATGTGAAGAAGTAATTTATGAATGACTTGCAGGGATAGTATGAAGGGATATAAAGACAATATGTTGTTGTATTTTTTTTACCTTATGATGTAATGTAAGACTTATGTATATATCTAGTGTTTCCAAGAATACTAAAATAATAAGTCTTTTGAGACTTGATCCATTGTGATCATACCAATGTTATGTAATAATGCACCGACTCTGGGTAACTGGGGTCGGGGTGTTACAGTTGGTATCAGAGGAAGTTTAGTACAAACCTTGGGAGCTAGATTTAGTTAAACTATGATTAGAGCACATATCCCTAAGATAGACTTTGAGGATTAATATAGAAGAACTTCCTAGAATTTTGGTATTATAGAGATTTTGTGAGTTTTCCGAGCAATACATCCATGTCTGCATTAGAGCAGGTAGAGGCGGCTCTGGAACAGATGTACCTAGGGGTAAAACCTGAAAACACCGCTTTGAGCTAGACTCGAATGGGAACTGGTGCACGACAACGGGCCTTGTTTCACTCTTTGTTATGACACTCCCGGGGGATATGCTTAGGATAATTTACATTTTCTTTACAAACCGATTTTAAGTATTACATATAAGATGAGAGTAAATGACCTTGGTTAATCCTAATGTGTTTCAAATTGAGAATATGGTGACATGATATTCTCTAAATGATTTTATGACTACTGTTACTCACACAATGCTTTCTGGTTTAAGTCAATGGATGGATTCCAAGGAAGTCTTAGTGACTTTTAGAATGATATACAAGGTGGGAATGGTGGTGGAAATGAGTTAAAAAATGGAATGTTGGTAGGTGTAAAAGATATCATCTTCATACTAAATCAATTTTCCAAAAATATTATCACCAATATATATATTAACCAATTCCCGGACTCAAAAAAGAAGAGAAAGGTGATGAATGGTAAGGGCTCAAGCAGTGGAGACCATGCAGAAAGGAATACTCAATTTCCATCATGCAGGGAATGTGGAAGGAGACACCCAGGAAAGTGTCTCAATGGGACAAAGAAATGTTTTACGTGCGGGAAGGAAGGACATAAAGTGAAGAATTTCCGAAGAAAAATGAATAGTACTATGGAAGAAGATAAAAATGGTTCCAAGAATCCATTTAGAGTCATTTTCCGTAAATGTAGGGGACCTGTCCATTACCCAAGTGAATGCCCTATTCTATAGGATGTTATCTTGGTCAAATAAAAAACTTTGTGGAAATAAATTGTTAGAGAAATGTTTAAAAAGTATTAGTTCTCCTTGTTGATGGGTTTACTTTGGAATAAGTTTTTCTCATATTTGTAACCCTGCAGTTTGCCATGTGAGAATGATATTTGAGGAAGAATTATATTTTCTCTTATGGATATAGTTATAAATAACCATTTGGTTTTATATGATAATTGGGTTTGAGGCAATTACAAGTTATTATAATTTGGGATGAAAATGAAAGGTATGAGATAACATTTGTGGTAAATTATGTTATGGTTATTTTGAGGAATTTATCTCATTTTGGTAATGTTATAAAATATTTTTTTTAAAAAGGAAAACACGCAGACCGTGTGACAACCCGTCGCGTGGAACAAAGCTATGGGAATCGAACCCACAACCAAAGTTAGATTAAGATTTATCGCCTACCACTGGACTACGTGAAGTCCCTGGTTAGTGTGACTATTATTTTTAGTTAAATGATTTTATTGATCAATAATAATTTGATTTGGGATCTTATGTCTTATCAAATGAATAACCTTAGTAAAGGAAAATGATTTGGTGATTTAGTGAAAAATGTTATTTTGGAAGATGTTCGCTTTGTTGGGAACACTATATGACCAATGAAAATAGAATAGTGTGGGATTTCAATTGAGGAGTAATGGTGGATTTTTATCTATGTTTTTATTGTGGATTTATAGTGATTTGGGTTATTTATGTAAATGATTAACCTATAATAGAGAATATGTGATTAGGTTAATTACTTTTAAGTATGTTACTTTAGGAGTAATTGATGTCATTTAGAGATACCATTTAATGTGGAAGACTACATAACCAAATTCTTCTAAGTTTTGAGTTTCAATAATATTTTGGATTTTATTAAAGGATTTTAAGGAAAATTCATTATTGAAAGCTATTTATTTAACTTTGGTGTACTGTTGGTTTAATTTTAAAAATTAAGATTAGTGTTTCTTTCTCTAATGAAATTACCTTTTGGGGGATCATCAGATCTTATACTAACCATTTTGGTTTTGATTAATCTCTAAAGACAAGGTAAATATATATTTTATTCTTCGTGGATCATGTGATTCTATAAGAATTTTATTGTAGCTCTTCTAGAGTGACCAAGACTTCTGGAATACTCATCATTTAAAAATAAGTCAGTAGTAGAAATTTATTAAAGAATGAAACTTTACTTAAAAATTGAGTTTATCTCTTTATTTTATTAGTCAATCTCAGAAATGAATTCCTCGTCTTTATGTAATGTAACTTAAAAAATAATAATAAAAATGATGTTTGTTTACTTTTCCTACTGGAAAACTAATGACCGTTTGTCCAATCACAAGTTTGTGGTTTTCTTATTGTTAAAATTCTCCCGATCATGTTTTCTATCCCTCTCCATCAGAACTTGACACTTAGTTTATCATCTGTATCCATGTTTTTCTACATGGAATCCTAGTATAGGTTATCTCGGGTGACCTTTATACTTCTCTTTCTTTCTTTTAAAGTGATAGTTTTATTGACTTTTTTCCGATGTGGGACTTTCCATTATATTCCGAAGCCCAATTTTAAAAAATTGAGAGGATGAAATTTATTTATGTAGGGGATAATGTAACACCCCAAGCTTCCACGGTACACTTCTCACTAAATAATATAGTAGCGTGTGTTGTATGCAACTTCAAGTTCTAACACACACAACAACTAATAAAACTAGCCGTTATGAATAGTAATACCCACTTTTTGAAATTTTATACATTTTATTTTTCAAAATGGACTCCATTTTTGGATTCATAATATCAAAATTAGCCTAGGGTGAAATTTTGGAACTTTTCGGATAACTTTCATATTTTGATGAATAGTGAAAATTACTAAATTTTAATTAAAAAAAACTTTTTCAATCGAAATAAATAATATTGATAAATTATGAATTTGAGTGGTTTTAAAGTATATTAAGAATATATTTTTACCATTTAATACAATTTTGGTCATTGGACATAATTTCACATTTAAACCAGACATAAACAAGTGTCAATCATTTGATAGTTATTATTTCTTAAAAACACGCTTTTTGTTTTGACAGTGGGAATTAATTTTAAATTAATTTCTGCCAATTATATGTTTTTAATTTAGAAAAATTGATTCCATATTTGGAATCAGGATTTCCAAATTATGTAAAAGGTAAACTCTTATTTTTAGACATTTTGAATAATTACTTCGGTAAATATTTTATTTACTATGGTTAAAGGCTAAATCCGGTAAATAAAGGTACAAAAATAATATTATAATAATATTAATTTAATCTAAAATGTGCCCTAACCCTATTGGTTTATACATGTCCAACCATGGTCATCTTTGGGTCAATTTTGGGACCCCATGGATCCACTTGTAAGTGATAATGACACTTTATATTAATTAAGTTAAAGTAAATACAAAAATGGCATAAGCATATATCTTTTAGGAAAAAAATTTTTACAATGGGTTATGTATGTTATATTTTAGACTATAAATATTCATTAGAAAGATAAAAATATTTCCTACATAATGGTATTTTATTTTTAATTTTTAGACATTTAATAATTAAATTTATGTATGACACAATAATGATGCCGTATTTTTCTTATTAATGAATTTATCAAATAATTTGTATTATAAATGTAAAAATAAATATAATTTGAAAGTTTTGATTCCATCGACGAATTTTAATTGGTTACTATGACATGATAGTATTTCTTAAATGAATTTGGTTTGAATTAATAAAGTAGTTATGACTTTAACAAAAATCCATTATTGAATAGTGTCAAAATTGACATAAATGAGTTTTTAAATAAATATTATATTAGTAATTGATATTATGTTCCTAAAAATCTAATATTTGGACAAAGGACTTATATAATGATATTTGTATCATTAATGGACCACTTGTGGGTCTCTTGGATGTATATATTAAGTTTATTAACTATAAAATATAAAATACAATGTGACATGGTAAATGTAAAACTAATTAACTAAGAGTTAAAACTAAAAGATAAGGTTAATATAATGACCCAAACCGGTCTAAAATATATTGTTTGAACGGATTTAGACCCATAACCGCCTTATAATTTTATTAATACACTTTTGAGCCATTATAAACAGAATATGAATTTATTATAAAATAATACTTTATGTTTTTTCTAAAGAGCCCCTTCCCCCCTTATTAAAGGACACCACTTCTAACCAATTCTTCACACCTTCAAAGCCTTCTGGCTCGGCCAACCCCTACCCAAATATTCTCTCAAATTCCCTCACTTCAACCTAGAGGCCTTATTTTGATCAGAAATCCAACCTATGGATCTCGTTTGATCAAATCAAACGGAAGAACCCGAAGAAGAGGTAATGATTTCACCACCCTCTTTCAAGTTCCTTTATTCTTCCACTTCCTCTTTCCTTGTTATTTCCATTATAAAATAATAAATCCAGTATCTTCTATATAATGTGATTTTGTTATAAATATGGTACAACCATATTCATTATTCTATCCATCCTTTTAATTACATGTCACCATATGTGCGTACGTACGGCCTACCGTCTCCACGTCGTGGTGTAATTGTTATTCAATATATTATTATTTGGATGGGTATAATAATGATGTTTAATTCATGTAAATAATAAATATAACATTATAATTATTCTTTATATAGGATATACCATCCAATTATATATTATTTTAATATCAAAATAATGATATTGTTGCTCGTGCGTACGTACGGATTACCGTCTCCACGAACGCAATGAGATTCATTTCCCATCATATCCATTAAAGACTAAATTTCATTTTATGAATAAAAATAATTTTTAGAGACATGATATCATTATGGATATGAATAAGATACATCCCATCCATAACAAATACGGCTCGCATAAAAAATAATATAAAGAAAAACGAATCCGTTAACACCCGAAAACGACGATAATACTAAGATATTATTAACAAATCAATGTTAAAAGATCATATATGATATCATATTAATGTAAATGATTTCGGTATAATTCAATTACAATTATTTCACCATTATAAAATAGTTTAACCTACCTTCGACCAAGCAAAAAGTACAAAGTAAGGGGTTTCTTAACTCACTTTTAATTCCATGATATTTCCATTGTTCACCACTTATTTATTTCATGTGGTGTGTGTACTACCCATGATTTTATTCATTGTGTAATATAATTTAATTTATGGATATTTAAATCATCATTTTATGATACTTATTTAAGGGGTGTATGTTTCGTAAGTTACCAAATTGATAAGGGAATTTGAAATTTCAATTTCCACTCATTCGGCTTTACGCATATTTCATTAATTATTTTACTCCAAGATTATGTGTTGAATAACTATTCCTTTTCTTATTTCATAATTTCCACTATCCTTTCCTTGTATATAATTTTGATACACATAATCACTCCATTGATAAATTCTCAAGTCATCGGTATGAATTTGATAAGAGTAATTTTTACTCAATCTCCATTTGTTGAGTTAAACATCCAATTCATTGGTGTTGTTTTTACAAGAATATGTGTGAATGTCCTTTGATTGTTTTAAACTGAATATCCAATTTTATTGAGTGTTTTTATATTTTTCACACATGATTATTCCATTGATTTATCTTTATCCTAAGGATACGACCTTTATGAGAGATTTCATCTCAATTTACATTCTATTGAAACTCCTTTGTTGTTATACACCAAATCACTTTTATATGGTGTATATAATGTAATTTGACATAGTTTATCATGAATCCCTTTATTCTCATGAGATTTAAAAGTTTTTATTACCTCAATTATTTTTATTCAAGTGTCTCTCTTTTATTTAGGAAGTCTAACTAAAATATCATTTTAAAATATTTTAAAGATTTATTATTCTAAATATTTCTCATTAATGTCCATGTTTTAAAAATGGTTTTAAAGATTTATTTATATGGACATTAAAGTTTTCAAATCAAAATTCCTTTTGAATGTTTCAAAGTGGTATGAGACACTTTGATTCAAAAATCTATTTTAAATGGCTTCTTGACAAATAGTGTGACTTTTAAATGTTTTGAAGAAAAAGGGGGATATTTCTCTAAATAGTTTGATGATTATTTTAATCTATGTCAATATCCTTCATTATTCTCAATTGAGGTTAATATGTTACAATACAATCTTCCATATTGTATCGAATGAGTTATGTTTGACTGTTGATGTGCTATTTTTATACCATTCATGGTTTGGGGTTAAAGTATTGACATTTCGTATGCTAGTTTTAATACGAATGTTTATGCTATGTTTCAAACTTTTCATATGAGAAATGCATTGGACTTAGTAAGTGACGGGTGGAGCCCGCTATAGCTCCTTGATGCATCGGTAGGTCTCATGAGACAAACTAGTGCCTTGGCACGAGGCCTTGACAAAATCTTATTTGTAGTCTCAGCACGAGGCCTTGGCTATGTGGTTATGATAGTCTGGAATTATGCATTCCATCATTATGAAAGTGTTTATTGATGTTTCATGTGATTATTCGACTAGTAGAATATCCATGTGAATAAGTACATGGAATTATTTCATTTTATACTTTTTATATTATGTTGATGTTCAAGTTTAAAAGGCTTTTTTTAGTTATATATTGCCTTAAGTGTTTATGCTTATCTATGAAAGCTTCTGCTATATTGTTATCCTTACTGAGCATCTGAGCTCACCCCTTTCAATGTTTTATTTTTCCAAGGATGTGAAGAAGTAATTTATGAATGACCTGTAAGGATGGTATGAGGGGATATAAAGACAAGATGTTGTTGTAGTTTTTTTACCTTATGATGTAATGTAATACTTATGAATATATCTAGTGTTTACAAGACTACTAAACTAATTGGACTTTCGAGACTTTATCCTTTGTGATCATGCCAATGTTATGTAATAATGCACCGACTCTGGGTAACTGGGGTCGGGGCGTTACAAAAATAGTATCCATAATACCATAGTTTATTAAAAAAACTATATATATTTTCTATAAAAAACTACAATTATGATTTATTTTCATCCAAAAATAAAATTATAAAATTCATCATAATTAAACATGTATTTTATGAATAAAAAATATTATTAAATGGAATTTATGGAATAATAATTTTATTCATAAAAGGATATTAAACATTAATTAAAAACAATACTAAAACATAACCCCTTATTACACCTATATATGCTTTATGTGTAAGGTGTGTGATGGTTATGGTTTCATGGGATGGCTCAGCTAACCTGGACCAAGTTGTAATATCCACTAATTTGAACTTCTCTCATGGGTGGTTTTGTTCTAGATTCACTTATTAAATATTTTCTTGGGCTTGTTCAAGGGAAAACCCCACTGATGATACCTCCCTCCCATGTTCGGACAAATGTTCTTCAAATGGGACCACTCTACTAGTTAAGGTCATTGATTTTTCTTTCTACATCAATTATCCTTTTTTATCTCAACTTGTAATCATTAATTATAATAGTAAAATTATCTACCAAGGATATAGGTTAAAATGGCCACATTGACCAATTTTTATATCAAAGTCAAATCCCAATAGTCACACTTCCCATTATACCCTATAATTACTACTTAATTATTTTACTCAAGATTAACTACAACTTCTCGTAAGGTTATATTTCTATTTCATAATATTGGGATTGGTATACTATTTTTTTATTTCTACCTAACATTTAGTGGGGGTGGAGATTCTAGAAGTTTAGGGCGTTCATTATTTTCCCATTTCCACTATTATATTTACATTCTTTGTCCATTTATAATTTTCGGAATTCTAATTGGTTTCATAAATGAATAATGAAATGATCATTGTTAAATATATAGAAAAGTTTTGGTTTTACTTTATTTTGTATGTGTATGATATTATGTAATACGATACAAAAATTTATTATGGAACAAATCTCATTTTGAAATTTAAGTTCGTCACAGAAACAATTTATAAAATATTTTTTAAAACAAAAAATATTTCATATTTCATATTGAAGTTAACCACAAAATAGTTTTAAAAGTAATATTATTCATGAAAACCCAATTCCTTTACAAAAAATCCCTAATTCATCCTATAAAACAAAGAACATATTCAAATGATAACCTTATTTTCACACATATTCAATTTCAAAATATATTGAAAACAATGGAACTCCATAATTCCAACAAAAACTCAATCCAATAAAATCAACATATCATAATACCAAGCTTGATTCTTTTATCGATTCTAATATTCCCTCAAAACTATCCATGAATCATGAGATCTAAGTAGCAAAACCATATAGGATGTGGTACAATTCATGAATTTTTTTTATGGTTTAATGGGCCATGTGGAAATCATGAAATACATCAGTAAGAATTTCCAAAATCAAGTTCTTGAAAACTATGTGGTCTGTCGGGTAGTTCAAGATAACCACACACCATTGATTCTTTTTCTTTTTTATAAAAATATTTAAAAAACAAGGAAACTCATTAACATCAATAATGATCAGAATACCACCATATTAACCCATTTTCCACCAATAATAATACATGAAAATTGAAAATCACAATAGTCTATTGAAATTTAAGGCTAGTCCAAGAAAGTGACAGAATGACTTTCCCTAAATATACCTTTTCATTTTTGAAAATCCTATCTCCACACAACATGAATTCCTAAATAACAAGATATGGCTTCCAGAATCTATGATCTCTTTAAAACCTTGGATTGGGTACCATTTAAAAAAAACTATACTAGACTAACTTTTCAGGTCACCCAAGTCAGCTCGCCACTAGACTCGAAGGGTTTTCATGATCCCCATTAGCTAGAAAATATTGTTAGGTATCAAATAAAATACATTAGAAATTATTTTACCATAAAATTAGTTAAAAAAACATAATATAATTTAATAAAAATTGGGAATTGATCATTCATATTTTACATGACCATGTGAATTAAGATGAGAAAACCCATATAAAATAAAAAACTAAAAATTTTATAATATATTAAATTTCCATTTAATGAAAACAACTAGATTATCAAAAAATACAGATGTACTATATATAACATAATCAAAATAAAAAATTCATCTTGCCAAATTATCTAATATAAAAATATAAAAAAATAAACTAGAACCCCAAAAACACTAATGTATTCCACATGACACACAGTCAGTCACTATATTCTATTAGTCTAACAATAGAACCTATAAATTGAAATATAGAAGTAGGCCCTCGAGAGAAAATAATGAATATATATACAAACCCATATATTGGTCCATATATAGGGTATGAGATAAATATACCCATAATGATATCACCAATGGTTTTATGCAATTACTTTAATAATACGTTACATAAATTCTAGTTTGAATATAATTTACATAATATGTTTTTTATATGAGAAAGAATAAATAAAACACATATCATGTTTTATCCATCTATTCCCCAAATTAAGACATTTCTTTCTTATAGAAACATGAAATTTACAAATTAAAATAAATATTTTAAACCAATGGATGAATTCCAAAATTTTCATTTCAGTTTCCTTTCAAAACAAGAAAACATGACTATTTAATTCAATAAACCCTATCTTTTTACTTGAACTTTTAAAAAACATTCCTTATAAAATTTGGAAAACTACATCACTTTATATTCAAATAAACACACCCTCCAAAATTTATTTTCAAAATAATTTAATAATAACCCTAAACTATAACTAAATTAGAATAAAAATATATTAAGGCACTAATATAATAATTAATAATAATGAATACAATATAGAAATGGTTTCATAAATCCCAAATAAGGTATAGTGGATATAAATAATATGTATAACATGATACCCTAAAATAATCCCAAATATGAACTAGGAATCATGGGAAACTCACAAGGACTCTTCTATAGTGATCCTGGAATTCGAGACTAGGACTCTAAGTTGGTATAAAATAACTTGTCATAAAATAACTAAATATGGTCCAAAACCCTTTTCTATTTTAATCAATCTTATAAAATTTCAAATAGTTCTTTCTAAACTAATTGGTTACAATAAACCCTTTAAAACATTTAAATCCATTTGAAAGCAGAAATCTAGCATTTTCCCAAACACTTAGCATGTGAGAAATATTATCTTAAATCAAGAAATCATTTTAAAACCATTTTCACCCTCATATAGACACACATGTAATCATACATTAAATAAAAAATATATAAATAAATAATTTAATTACTTGATGTAATATATAATAGGGAATCAATAAATAAATACCAACCCCTTTTAGAGGAAACTAAATGAAAAATATCTAATTCAATGGTGATATCCCAAACAAGAAAGATGGAACTCTCTCTATCCCCTAAACATAAATATCCCCCAGATTACGTCTTCCTTGAAACCTAAACCCATACTATATGGTGGTTATATTTTTTAAGGAAGAAAATGAAAGGGATATGGTGAAGGGATAAGAGAGATATAGAAAAAAGAGTGATTCCAAGATAAATATGCTTAAAATAAAATGAGAGTGGCTCAAAAATCATGGTCAAGAAGCACCATATATCATGAATAAGTCATTAGCTAATCTAGAATTATAGAGAAACATGTTGATCCATTATATTCAGCCACCTCCCTTAGGTTGAGGAGGTTTGAAAATCTCCCATACTTTCAATACATTTTATATTTTATTTACTTGTTGTATATTTTTATTACAATGGTTATATGCTATTTGGTTAACAAGAAGTGATATGTACTTTATATGGGGATTACTGGAGAGATATTGAAGGTTCAATTTAAATTTAACGGAAATAAATTAAACATTAACTTATGTTTATAGTATCATATATCGATCATTGACTTACGTAGACTTAAATACTTTGTTGATTGATATTTTCTTATCTTTTTTTAGTCTATATGGTTTTTCATGCACATTTGTGAATAAGTTTGAAAAGGGAAGACTACCTTTTAATTTTATTCAGTATGGGGACGAATAGAATGAGGGGGAGGTTAAAAATTCAAGGAGATAAATTATGAATCCAATATTTGAAAATATTATCTTATGTAATTAAATTCTTATAATCCAACTATAGTGTTATTTTATGGGACATCGTAAAATTTTTTATGAATTATTTTGATCTTAAATGAAAAAATTGCTTAATTATGGAGTTTTAACTACTTTTAATCACTTCTGTATTGTGTTCATATACTTTACTATATTGATAAAAATAAATTGATCCTTTTATTAGGATTCCAATGACCATGGGGTTTAGATGTGTCAAAATTTCCATGTAATTATTCGGATATATGGAGGCCAAAATAGAGAATTATTTGTGGAAAGTTATTCTGTCTAGTAGAGTAGACCCACATCTTTAATTGAGGCACAAATCTAGTTTTACATTTCAAAATGTTATTATTTCAACTGTAGATGGAATAAGACTCAGATAATTGTGTTCAAGATTAGTTTCAAGGGATGTTTAACTCATTAAGGTAGTCTTTGGGTGGTTACAACTAGTGGAAGATGAAATGTCTCTTCAGGAGGAAACAGTTCCATTAAGTAATTAAATCATAACTTTTCAAACATGTTTTCAAGATATATTAATTAATTTTTAGGGATGAGAAATTAATTTTTGAACCCATTCCAAGATGCATGCCATGCTGGAATCTAGCAGATGCAATGTCCTTAATGCATGAAAATTCGAAAATTGGGAATTTGACTAATCACATGGACATATTAAAATGTCTCAAATTATAACAGAAGTAAATCTTTCTTCTAGTGGTCAGTGCTGGTGAAAGTTTTATGGTGAATGAACGAGACATTATGGAACAACATTCTTGTAGAAACTTGTAAAACTTTTGGTCATCTAATTGGATATCCACATAGAACAATTTAGAGGACACTATTAAAGAAAACTCTTTCACCACCTATCTCTATAAATATATATCAATTATCCCAATTCAAAATGTAGCAATTTATAGGGGAAAATTGGGAGTTTAATATTTTTTAATATTTTTTAATATTTTAATTATATATTAGTGTAACATTAATTATTCATACTTTAACTTATCTTCTTCTCTTATTTCTTTTATTTTATGTGTTTATCCCACCATTGTTCCCTTATCAACTCCTATGATAATGGTGAATAAACCTCAACACTTCTTCAAGGGAGGGAATGGTGTTTTGAATTAGTTTATTTTGATTCGTTTTCTTATCTGTTTATTAGATTCTAGGAATTTTGGTGGTGGTTAAATCAATTATAGTGAGAAGTCACCCCGTTTTCTATACCACCATGTTCTTCTTCTTATTTATCATTATCCTTTAATTCACTACTTGTGCCATTCATACAGAGGAGTATTCCATTGATTGTGATAGTCAGCGAAGAGGTCTCTAAGTTGTATTAATGAAGATAATTACCCTGTTTGAAGAAGTATTTGTATTAGGTAATAACATTTCAAATGATAAGGTGTGGTGCGATAGGTCTTGATAAATACATTGACTTGAATATTATGAATTCTTTTAAAAAATGATTTCATCCACTGTAAGCTCCTAAAAACAATTTATTTTTTATTTATTACAAACATAATTTTATATTACATTATATATATATATATAATTTATATTTCATTCAATTATATTCCCCCCTGAATTTATATCATTATTATAGTTTTATATTAGTTAGTTTATAATAGTGAAAATAGAAAAACTATTTTTTGTAATCCTCCTACATTTTCAGATGACATTGGTTAGGTTGAATAGAAACATGAAGATCCACTTCCCTCTCCGATATATGAGTTCCCAACTAGCTTGATTGAGGAAAAAAAGTTTGAAGTTTAATGTTATGAGTGAGATTTAATTTTTGAACCATCACTTTATTCAAATATTATTGATTCTAAATTTAAAAATTATATCACTTCTTTTGATTTTTTAGATGCAACACTACTAATGCAGGACATGGATGAAGAAGATGAAGAAGTTTCTCATATTGAGGAAATAATGGAGGAGTCAGTCAAGTAGCGCACTGGTTACAATGAGGATGAATAAAGAGAAGAATAAATCACCGAGGAATCATTTTATGAATAATAACTAGAAGATAATCCACTTCCAATTATACTACTTTCACCAAAAGTGGAAACCACTCCTCCAACTGAGCTAAACAAGGAGCACCCTTAAATACCTTCCTACCCAATCTTGATCTAAGAGTCTTTCCTTTATCTATTTCAGGGGTTGCGACTATTTAAGATTTAATTACGTATTCTCAATCCTATCATATATTTATCGATGTCAGGAGAAATAATATCTGGTTATTTCAATGTAACAAACCCCCTCAAACATTGTATTGGGGTTAAACAACTACAATTTCTTGACTTGGGAAGTAAAAACCTCGCACCCACATTAGGGATCAAACCATGATCTATCCTATTTTCCCTTATATTTTTAATACTTAGTTTTATTTGAAGGTTTATAGGTTCAAAGTGGTTGTTTCTTGGAACTTAACTCAAGTTTTCTACTTCAAAAATAAATTTAGGTTATATCTTTCCTTTCCTCTATCATTCTACCCTTATTTATATTTTGTTAAGCCTAAATGAGGGGTAGTAAATTATATTTATTTGAAACCATCTTAGTTGTTCTTGTTGTATTTTTTATTTTTTTTATTTTTATGAACCTTGTTCTTAAATGATTATAATTATCACTTTTCACAATTGAATTGATTTTTAGGGAATTGAATTTTTTTTTGATGAAAGGGATTTTAAAATCATATTGATATGGAATTTTTTCTGGAATTGTATTTCCCATAATTTTTATGAGTTTAACTAATTTTTGAATTTTATTCCCATGAAACACTAAATAATTTTTTTCCAAATACTACGAGGTATTCTGAACCACTTTGAAATATTCTTCATAATACCCACACTTTTTTAAGATAATCTTGGATTTTGTGTGAGAACCAGAACTTGTAATTTTTTCCAATTTAAATATTTGGATTTCATGGATTGTTTTTAACATGGTTGAAAAACCTGTTTGACTTGACAAATATTTAAATTGATACCCTACCTTACATATATCCTTCGTTATCCCTTAGATTCCAGAAATTTCCTTATAGGTTTGAGAAATATTATGATCCAAATTTTCCATACCTACCCATATTGTTAGTTTTTTTCATGGATATTTCATGTTTGAGTATGGGGTAATGGCCTTTTTTGTGATTTTTTCGGGATATGTTTCATTTTTTGGAAATGTGAGGTGCGTGTAAACATTTTCTGAAGTGTAGAATGATAGAATTGGGATTCATTCATAATTTCATTATGATTCATTTGTTTTGTCTTGTTCTCCTTTAAAATTAAAAAAAAATAACAAAATGGATATGAACTTAAATAACTCATTATAAATTATTTTAGGACTCCTTACACTATATTTAATCAAATTCATGATTTCTATTTACTCATTATATTAAATTGTAAGATCATCTTATATTAAAAAAAATAAAAACAAATTGTGCATTTCAAACGATATAAAAAATTTAAAAAGGGGAGAACTTGGATGAATTCATTCACTCTAATCCCTGATTTTCTCATGTCTCATGTTAGAAAAGGGTGGTTTTATGTTTCCCATTTTCAAGGGGAATTGAGTGAGTTTCATCCTATTTTTTAACTTGATTATTCATGCATATTACTTAAACGGCAAACCAAATCTTTATAGCCTAATTTTTTTTAATGATTTTACTCACAAACACAATGCCACATAATTCACTATGAAAAAATTTTCATTATTAGAAATATATTCATTTTTTATGCTATGGAAAAATGATAATTGTCATAATCCTATGGTGATACATTCAATTTCCATGTATGAGAATAAGTACATATATATTTTATGATAAGTGATGAGTGAATTAAAATTCATTGTGAGGTATATTTTGATTGTTCCATGGATTTATTTATGAGGTTTAATGAATTTAAATTAGATGAATTAAAATTATATGGAATTTGTTTCATATACGAGACATGATGGAATTTAATTTTGTAAACAATCATGGATGTTTTCTCATTATTGATTATTGTGTGGACTATGATTTGAATATAGGATGACTAGATGGGAGTGCAATGGTTAAGTGTGGGGGAGTGACTATGACAATAGTTTCATATATTTTCTTCTTTTATTCAATTTTTATAATCCCATCATAGAGTTATTCTATGGAAAATTTTCTCATTTTTTGGTTTTTTAAGTATTTTGAGCTCAAATGAAAAAAATGCCTAATTCATGAATTTTAACAAATTTTAATCACATCTATATATCAGTTATCTCATTTACTCTATTAATATAAATATATTTATTCTTTTTAATTGTATTCCAATGACTGTGTGCTACATATTTTTCAACTGGCCCAACTCTTGATTCAGATATATGGAGGCCCAAATAAATAATTATTTGTGGAAAGTTGTTCTGTCCAAAAGAGTGGTACCCACCCCCATAATTGAGGCATAAATATGGTTATATGTTTTCAAATGTGATTATTATATATTTACATGTAATATTACTCAAATTAGTGCATTCATGGTGAGTTTAATGGGACGTTTCACTCATTAAGGTAGTATTTGGGTGGTTACAACTAATGGATGATGAATGGTCTCTTCGGGAAGAAACAATTCCATTCAGTAATTAAATCGCATCTTTATAAACAAATATACAAAATGTATGAAGTGTTGTGGAGAAACACACATGTAATTTTTGAATATATTTCAGGAAGCAAGGCACTTCTAAATGCAGTGGAAAAAAGGTCCTTATTTGATGGTAATTTGATGAATTGGAATTTGACGTGTCACATGGAAAGATTAAAATATCTCAGATTAAAACAAAAATAAAAGTGTTGTCTCGTGGTAAATGATGCTAAAATTGTTATAGTGAATGTACAAGACATTATGAAATAAGTTTCATGGAAACAATAGCTACAAATTTGGCTATTTATTAGGAAATACACCTAGAAACATTTGGAGGATACTTTTCTAGAAATTTCTTACACCCCATCTCCCTATAAATATGCATCTCTTTTCTAATTTAAAAATTTATCCATTTTAGTGGCTAATGTAAATTTTAATTTTTGTAATAGTTGGAAATATTTTCTGTATATATTAGTGTATCTTTACATGTTTTTCTAGGTATTTCTATTCATCTCCTATTTCTTTTATTTTACATATTCCTCTAACAGTTTTTCCTTTATAAACTCCAATAAAATGAAGAACAAACCTCAACACTTGTTTGAGGGATGGTGTTTTTTTAATGAGTTTATTATGACTAATTTTATTATCTCTTAATTAGATTCTATGAATTGTTGTAGAGGTTAAATTGATTATGGTGAGAGGACACCCTATTTTCCCTACCACCGAGTTCTTTATCTCATTTATCATTAGCCTTCCTTTCATTATTTTTTTTATGCATAAAGTGGAACATGGCATTGATTGTGAATGTCAATGAAGATAAATGCTAGTGATATTGAGGAAGATAATAATTGTATCACCCATAATTTGAGTTATATATCCTTTTTATGCATTTTTATGTGTTTAATGTGCTTGAGATGTGTTTGGATGATATGGGAGAGTTTGGGAAGGTTTAAAAAAAATTGGAGGCCTTTTTATGGTTGCACGATTTGAGAACAGTTAGGAGAAATCGTGCGAGATGAACCATACGGGTAGTGGGGTACGCACAGATCGTGCATGGTTTTCCTAACTGTGTGGGGTGGGCCGTGCGAGGAGCCCCTTCGAGGCATTAGCTGGCACACGGTTATTGAATAGTTGGTCAAACCGTGCGAGCTAACCACACGGCTAGTAAAATTGGGTTTTTAAAAAATCAAAGATTAGTTAGGATTGCCCAAAAAACACCCAAACTCTCTCCCACTCAAACCTCACATGGGATTTCTTCTTCTCAAGGGTTTTGGGTGCTCTTCCTCTCATTTAAGAAGAAAATCGAAGGGTTTTCTTGGTGTGGTTGAGCCGATTCTTCTCTAGTAAGTCTCCTCGCTTATTTTCTAGTGGTTTTCTCTTGATATACTTTTCCCTCTCTCTCGTATTCCTATATCTACACCTGTTGTGTGTAGATCTTGGGTTTTTTTCCTTGGGTGTTTATTTTAAGGCATTTTTATGATAGGTAAGGAGATGTAGAAACATTTTAGTAGAGCATTTCCCCAGATTGGGAGGCGATTGTGTGTGGGTCAAATTTGCTGAAACCCTAAAGGTAAGTGGATTCTCTCTCAACTCCACTTGGTTAGAACAAGTGGATTTGGTTACAATTAATTTTTTGATTGAAATTAATTATGATAATGATGTGTGGATCTTGTTTGAAACCCATTTGGTGATGATTTGGGGGATTGTGGGATAAATGGGCTATTGTTGCAAAATGGGGCTTTGTAGTGTGATTTTAAAATGTTCATTTTAAAATCATTAGTGGATGATTATGAAAAGTGTTTTGTGAAATATGGTTTCCAATAATGATGTTTTTTTGTTTAAATTTGGTTTCTCATGGAAAATGATTTATGTGTGGTCACAATAAATGGGTGATTTATTGATGTGGATGGGCATGCAATGAAAATAGTTATTTGCATGTTGTTGTCGCCTTGGTAGGTTATATACTTGGTTGTGTATTGTTGTAATTTTTTTTGGAATATCATTGTAAGTATCACTATAAAGGTGATGGATAGTAGTTGAAATTACTACCATTATTGATGGTGGTCGAGAAGAACCGCTAGTTGAGAATGGGGTCAATCAGATGGGCGGAAGTACCATTGTAATGGTTACTTGGTTGTGTGTTTCATTGCAAGGATGAAGTTTATTGTGCCAATGTGTGATGGGGATATGGATTATGTCATGGTTGTGGTTTTACATTAGTTTTCATGGATTGGTAAGGGAATGTTTTTCATGTTGTAATTCATTGCACTATTGAATGTTTTAGACAAACTATTTTATATAAATATGTTAACTGTTTTATCTGAGTGGCATGTGTGGGGAAGTCATTTGGGGAAATCATAGTGAGTATTATTACTCACCCCTACCTTTTCACTTGCATGATTTTGTAGATGTTGTGAATCGGGAAACAGGTAAGGGTAAAGAATCTCATTTTACTAGCGTTTCGTTGTGATGCTTTTTTAGTGTTGAGCTTCTTGGAGCATGGTGCTTGGTGTGGAGCTCTGGATGGTGTCCTAGTAATTTTTGAGCCTTGTATTAGTCTTTAGATTGGTAATCCGGTTTTTTAGTTGGTTTTTTCTTTGGTATTTGTTATAGAACAATTGGTTTTCTTTTAGTAATGTATGGGTTTGATTTTTTTGTCGACATGCATCATGTAGTTTGTTGATAGTGGATTGTTTGGTTGGTTTATATTATCTCAAGGGAAAATCATTCCCTAGTTTATTCTCGATTCCCTCAGTATTTATTTGAATCCTTTGGAACCTTGGGAATGTCGCTTAAGGAAAAGTGACATTCTTCCGCCCTCTCAAGCCAATGAGATGGGGCTGGATGTTATAAGTGCTATCAGTTTTTTTCGGTCCTTGTCTTTCAAGTGAGAATAGTTTTTTGGTCCTTTGGTGTTGATTGTTGGTGTTGGTGTTGAAATATATTATTAGTCTATTCCTATATTTGGTATGGTATAAAGTCATAGGATTGTTAGAACTTTGAATTTATAGCATAAAATGACATAGAAAACCCATTTACACTGAACTTCAAGTTAGCATGGGGTTGGGTACATAATTATTTGAAGAAACTTATAGGCATTAGAAGTCTCATTGTCATGGGTGTAGCCAAGGAGATGAGAATGGCATGAATGATATAATTCACTTCCCTATAGGATTCATATTTCATGGGGGTATATTGATTTATGGTGTGTTATAAATGTGCGGATTTTGAAAAATATGATTTGGGTTTTGAAACATAAGGATTTGAAACATGGAAACTTGTGGTATTTTGAATATGGGATGATTTTCAAAACATGGTGGATTTTTCAGAATAGTGCAACATGGGAAATGTGATCATGTGAGAAGCCTGGTTTTGATAGTTGATATGTAATTGAAATTCAAAATTGTATGCCATTTCTTGTTAAGGGAGTGGGACTTATGGTTGTTTTTGTGTTGATATAAATGGCACCGAGTAGGCATCGTAGAGACCAACCCAAGGAAGCTACTAAAACTGTGGTATCACCTAAGCCCCAAGTGAAATAGTAGCTAGTGCAGATTATAGTGAATGATTTCTAAGCTATGGATAGTGGGAATAAAGTGGATGAATCAATGAATGTGGATCATGAGGCTCAGTTTCAAAGGAAGAATCCACCCATTTTTAGGGGTGATTCGGTGCCAAAAAGGGTTGATGAATGGATGAACTGAATAAATAGGATATTTAACTACTTGGGAACACCGGAAGAGATAATAGTGAAGTTAGACACGTACATGTTAGAAGATCTTTCCCTTCAGTGGTGGGAGCTGGTCGTCCAAGATGGGATGGTGCATGATGTTACATGGGAGGGTTTTGAGGAATTTTTTAATAAAAAATTCTACCCTCCCATGTTCAGAATTTAGTGTACATAATATTTCTTTAGTTTAAATCAAGGTAACATGGTGGTAATGGAATATTTGGATAATTTAATGATCTTATAGTTGTTTTCACCTGAGGTGGCAGGTAGTACATCATTTAAGGCACAAATTTTTAAAGCTTGGTTGAACAAAAAAATTCCTTACAAGATAGTAGTGTTGTGTATAAATGATTACAATGAAATGGTGAATAGATATATGGTGGATGAGCAGGATATTTTTGGGACTAGAGGCTGGGAAAGCATGTTGGTGCCCATGGGGAATAGTGGGAACTCGAACGTTGGGGTGAAGCGGAAGAGAGACACTTATTTTTAAGGTGGGAGTACGGTTAAGAATCTGACGGTAGGATCAGTGATTCTTCCTCTAATGCCTCAGAGTAAGACAAGCTGTTTTCTATGTTTCTCTACGGGACACATCAAGCGGGATTGTATGGAACAACCTTGATCATGTCATAATTTTATACATATGGGGAATTTGCAGTGTTATTGTCATAATGATATGATGTCGAGTGTCTGTGACACTTCTCAAGGGTCAGATGGATATTATGCCCTGACAAGTTGAGAGTAGAAGCATAGCCCTCAATAGTAGAGTAAAGTTAGTCATGTTGATTTTAGTAACACCAAGACTCCTCATCAGGGTAATAAAGAGAAGAGTGTGGCCAGAAACAAGTTGTTTGGGGATGAAAAGGTGGTAATGGATGATCATTCAGGACCATCCTTGGTGAGAGGTACTGTTCTTTAAATTCCACATTGATGCAAGATTTTTTTTGATATGGGTTATTCTGATTCTTTTCTTGCTTCTCGGGTCATTTATTTCTTGGGTTTACACATGGGCATGATGCCTTCTATTTTTCAAATAAATCTCCTATGGGTCAAAGAGAGTGTCAAGCTTTCCTCTATTGAGCATGTTGCTTAGTTGTGGATGACATTGAATTGATGAGGTATTTATCAGTGATTGATATGGGTGCTTATGATATAGTACTAAGAATGGATTTTATGGAAATATTTAAGGCCCACATCGATTTTTATGTGTGAAAAGTTAGTTTTTTTGTTAGGGGATGGTGTTAGACATCCATTTAGGGGGGAGAAGAGTGAGAAGAATGGTGCAACAATATTCTTGGAAGTAGTTGTTTGCACGATATCATATTAGTTGGCGGATTGGTCATTGGCAGCAGAGAAAGGTGTTTAGTAGAGTTTTCTTATGGAAGTTTTGGATTAGTTTATGGATGTATTTCCTAAATAATTATAAGTGTTGACATCCGTGAGAGAAGTGGAGTTTAAGATTGATCTCTTTCGGGGGACCAGTCCTATCTCACATCCATCTTACTGAATGGAACCATCAGAATTATGAGAATTAAAGGTGTAGTTGAAAGAGTTAGAGAACAAAGGGTTCATGCATCCTAGCATGTCCCCATGTCCAGCACCGATTCTTATTGTTAAAATGGTGGATAAAACATTTCGATTCTATGTTGATTATCATATATTAAATCAGGTTGTGATAAAGAACCAATATCCACTTCCATGAATTAATGATTTTTTTGACCAATTGAGGGGAGATCAGTGGTTCTCCAAGATTTAATGGAGGTCAGGATATCATCTATTATAGGTGAGGAAGGAGGAAATCTTGAAAAGATCTTTTTGAAGTAGATATGGTCCATTACGATTATGTGGTTATGCCCTTTGGTCTAATGAATGAACCAATAGTGTTTATGGAATTGATGAATCAAATATTGCATAGATATCTGGATTGGTTTTAGTGGTATTGGTGGATGATATACTAGTGTATTCGAGGAAAATGGTAGAGCATGAGTAGTACATGAAGATAGTGTCAGGATTCTAGAGAGATCATCAATTGTATTCCAAATTGTCACAGTACAACTTTTGGATATAGGAGGTTTGTTTCCTGGTCCATTTTATTTCTGAGAAAGGTGTTTCAGTTGATCCAAAAAATATAAAGGCTATTATATCATGGGAACCTCCAAAGAACGTTTTCAATATACAGAGAATACTTGGTCTTGATGGGTATTATCTTTGTTTTGTTCATGATTTCTCATGATTGGGTTCACCAATTACAACTTTGACAAGGAAGAATATCCCATTTCAATGGGATGAGCGGTGTTGTAAATAATTTGATGAGTTAAAGGGTAACCTTACATTAGAACCAATCTTGGTTTTGATGGAACTATTAAAAGGGTATGTGGTGTATGGTGATGCATCGAAATCAGATTTGGGGTGTGTTCTCATGAATGGGGGGTCATATGGTTGCATATGGATAATGGAAGTTGAGGTTTAATGAGATGAACTACCCAACATGTGATTTAAAGTTGGAATCATTGGTTCATGATTTAAAAATGTGGTATCATTATCTCTTCCGTGAGAATTTCACAGTGTTTATCGACCATAAGATCTTAAATCATGTATTCTAATAAAGAGATTTGAACTTGAATAAAAGGATATGGATGAAATATCTATAGATTTATTGAATTCTACATAATGTAAACATTGGGTAAGGAAAATTATGTGTAGGATGTATTAAGTAGAAAATCATATGCTCTGGTAGTGAAACACACATCAGATTAGTGGTAGTTAATGTTGGTAATATCTGATAAGTAGTTTGAATATGAGGACTAGGGTGGAAGAGCGGTCTTCTTTCTGGTTTCATTAGTTCCTAACATGGATGGTTTAGTCAAAGATTCATAGGCATCTAATTCTGAATATGTGATGATGATGTCAAAACTCAATAGTGGGGAGACCATTGAGGGCTAGGAACTAAATGGAAAATTCAGTATTGTGTTTTCACAATCGGGGGTGGTACTAGTGGAATGTCGGGAGGAACCTGTCAGGGCGTACCATCATTCTAGGTGGGATGTCCATCCTAGAATTCAAAAAATGTACAAGACATTGAAAGAACAATTTTGGTGCGTTGTTAAGAAAAGGGATGGGACCAGGTTTGTCTCGAGATGCTTCACTTGTCAGCAAGTCAAAGCAGAGCATCAGTGGCCAGCAGGAAAGTTGTAGTCTTTACCAATCCTAGTGTTGAAATGGGAGAATATTTTAATGTATTTTGTGACAGTTCCTCCAAGAATGGTCTGGAAATATGATTCCATATGAGTGTTTGTGGATGGACTCAAAACGTTGGCCCATTTCATCCCAATTCATGAATCTCATACAGTGGCTGATCTATCCAAAATCTATATCTAGGAGGTGGTGAAGATGCATGGTGTTTCTGTTTTGATAGTATCAGATAGATATTTGAGGTTAATATATCATTTTTGGAAATCATTACAGCAAGCCCTTGGAACACGGTTGACTGTGAGCACGATGTATCATCCACAGATGCATGAACAATCTGAGAGGACAATAAAAACCTTGGAGGATATGTTAAGGGCTTGTGTGATGGATTTAGGTGTTTCGTGGTAGGATAACTTACCATTGGTTGAGTTATCCTATAATAATAGTTATTAGGATTCAATACATGTGGCTCAGTTTGAGTCATTATATGGGAGTCCATGTCATTCTCCACTATGTTGGGTGGAAATGGGTGAGGCTTCAATGATTGGACTGATCCTTGTCCAAGAGACTACGGAGAAATTCACGTTGATTAGGAAGAGGATGGAGATGGATCAAAGTCATCAAAAATCACATGTGGACCATCGTCGATGACCATTGTCGTTTATGGTGGGTGATCATGTGTTTTTTAGAATCTCTCTAGATTGGGATATTGTTGGTTTGGGAAGTAGGGTAAGATATCCCTGACGTATATTGGGCCTTTTGAGATAATGGATCAAATTGGAGAGGTGGATTATCATTTTTATTTTCCACCATAGTTTAGTGTGGTGCACATTGTGTTTTATGTGTCGCTACTGAAAATGAATCAACTGAATCGTGGCCATCTGATTCGTTGGGATCATGTTAAGCTAGAACCAGATAATTTGTGGGTGAACATGCCAATGAAGATTGCATATAGGTAAGATAATGTCTTTTGTGGGAAAAGAATCAGTTTAGTTTGGGTTTTTTAGAAGCATGGTCAGATTTATGAGGATACTTGGGAGTGGGATAAGGACATGGCTGAGCAATGGTCCAAGCTCTTTCGATAATGAGACGGTTCTTTAATTTCTAAGGATTTAAATTTCAATGTTGGGGAGAATGTATCACCCTAGTTTGTGGTATGTATCCTTTTTTATTCCATTTATCTGTTTAAAGGTCTTGGGATGAGTTTGGATGAGTTTGGGAGAGTTTTGGAAGGTTTTGGAAAATTTGGGAGACCTTCTAAGGTCACACGGTTTGAGAATGGTTAAGAGAAACCGCGTGAGATGAATTGTGTGGGTAGTGGGGTATGCCCGATTTGCACACAGTTTTCTTAACCATGTGGGGTGGGCCATGTGAGGCACCCCTTCAAGGCAGCAGCATGCACACGATTAGCGTACATTTTTTCTAACCATGCAAGCTAAATGTGCTGCCCGAAAAATGAATTTTTTAAAAATATAGGATTAATTGAGATTGCCTTAAAAACTCTGAAACTCTCTCCAACTTGATACTCACTTGGTATTTCCTCTTTTCAAGGGTTAGGGGTTCTCTCTTACTCATTTTTGAAGTAAATAAAAGGGTTTTCTTGATTTGGATGAGCCGATTCTCCTCCAATAAGTCTCCTTGCTTTGTTTCTTGTGGTTTTCTCTAGATCTATTTTTTCCTCTCTCCCAGTTTTCTATATCTATACCCGTCGTGTATAGGTATAGGGTTTTTTATTCCTTATGTGTTGTTTTTAAGGCTAGTTGATAATAGGTAAGGACATATAGAGTAGTTTTAGTGGAGCATTTCCCCAAATTGGGTTGTGGTTGCATGTGGGTCAAATTCTCTGAAACCCTAAAGGTAGGTGGATTGTCTCCCAAATCCACTTGGTTAGAACTAGTGGATTTGGTTTTAATTAATTTTTTTTGTTTAAATTAATTATGATAATTATGTGCAAATATTGTTGGAAACCCATTTGGTGATGATTTGGGGTATCTTGAGATAAATGTGTTATTATTGTTGAAGGGGGATTTATTGTGTGATTTTAAAATGTTGATTTTAAAATAATAAATGGATGATTATGAAAAGTTTAATGTGAAATATGTCTTTTAATAAATATGTTGGTTTATTGAAATGCGGTTTGGCATGGAAAATGATTTAAGGGAGGTCTCAATAAATGGGTGATTTATTGAAGTGGATGGGCATGCGATGGAAATGGGTATTTGAATGTTGTTGTGGCCTTGGTGGGTTATATTCTTGGTTGTGTCTTGTTGGAATGTTTTTAGAAGTGGGAGGGAAGTCTCACTATAAAAGGTGATGGATAGTGGTAAGAAGTACCACCATTATGGATAGTGTTCATGAAGCACCCCTAGTTCTGAATGGGGTGAACGGGATGGGTGGAAATCCCACTGTAATGGTTTCTTGGTAGTGTGTTGGTTTGAAAAGATGGAATTTATTGTGCTAATGTGTGATGGGGATATAGATTATGGCATGGTAGTGGCTTTCCATTGTTTTTCATGTCTTGGTATGGGTATGTTTGGCATGTTGTAAGTTGTTTCACTATTGAATGTTTTAGAAAAACGTTTTCATATTAATATGTTGATGGTTATATCCTAGTGGCGTGTGTAGGGAAGTCATTTGGGAAAATCCAACTAAGTATTATTAATCACCCCTCCTTTGGAATTTGGGTTCTTTTGTAAATGTTGTGATTCGGGATACAGGTAAGTGTAAAGCATATCATTTTACTAGTGGTTTGTTGTTATGCTTTGGCATTGGTGTGGTACTAGGAGCATGGATCTTGGTGTGGAGCTATGTATGGTGTCCTAGTTCTTCTAGAGTCTCGTTATAGTCTTCCGCATGGTACTATGATTTTTGTTTAGTTGTCTTGGACTTTGGGATTTGTTAAGGAACAATTGGTTATCTTTTGGTAATGTATGATTTTTTTGTTTTTTTGACATGCATCATGTAGTTTGTTGATAGTGTATTGTTTGGTTTGATGGTATTATCTTATGGGAAAATCGTTTCCCAATTTATTCTCAAAGACCTCGACATTTATTTTCAGCCTTTGGAACCTGGGGAACATCTCTTAATGCCAAGTAACATTACTCTGCCCTCTTAATCCAAAGAGATAGGGAAAGATGTTACAATAACCCTGTATATAGAGGTCTTGATATGGGGTAATGAAATTTGTAATGAGAAGGTGTAGTGCAACATTTCATGATCACTACATTGAATTAAATATTGATAATTCTTTTAAACAATTATTTCAACCACTATAAACTCCGAATAACAATTTCTTATTTCCTTCTTACTAACATTATTCTATATTACATTGAATAAATATTTATTATTATTATTTATATTTTAGGAATTTTAATTCACCCATATTTATATTAGTATTATAGTTTAATATTAGTTACTTTGTAATAGTGACAATATAAAACATGTGTGTTGTAAGAGGCCTCCTTATGATAGACCCTTGGGTGTTCTACTATGGTACATTTTAGGATAATAATAATTTAATCTAATATGGTAAAATTACTAATCCCCTTTCATTAGTAAATAATGGAACCATTTAAAATATTTGGATTGAATTTCCAATAGTTGATTGAAAAAAGAATCCACATGGGGAGAATGTAGGAACCATAGCTTATGATGTTTGATTTGTTTTCAATTAGTAGATAGAGTAGTCTTGGGTGTAATTTAAGTACCTAGAGGGGTTTTCCACTTATATTGATGAATTATCGATGATTCTAGATTATTTTAATTTTTGATAAATTCACCAATTCATGGAAGTCTACATGTGTGCATATGGTCTTTCATTTAGAGGGGGAAATAGTTAAGTCTTACTGTTTCTGATATATGTGTGATTTTTATATATATGAGTTTGAAATATGTAAAATTAATATATTATGTAATGAATTTATGAGCATGAGCATTACATTTAAATCATATTTAAAATATTTGATTATACATATTATTTTATTTGGAGTTAGTAGAAAAAAAAGTGAAGTGATCTCATGCAGTATCTAAGATATTTCAATGATGAATTGTATAATTCTATGAGTTGTATACGGAAATTTAAAAAATTAATTACATGGATAATGATCTTAGTGGAAATTTAACATTTTTTAGATTGTTTAAATTATATAATAGACAATAGAAGGGGATATTATGTATCGTTTTTTGTTATTTAAGTATTTAAGGTGATTTTTAATATATTTTATATGCTTAATATTTTTTTTGATGATACCAAACCTTATAGTTCTCAAAAATAAATTGGAAAATTAAAAAACATCACATGATATTATTTACGATGATTAAATGTAGAAAATGTGGCAGCCGTTCTTCTATGTGTATGTTTTTTCACTTTCCTTTTGGGAGAAGGAGATGATCTCTTACATCTTAAATAAGTGCTTCTCACTATGATTTGTGTAAACATTCAAGGTGTATTTCATAAAACCACATGGATTATAGTTCATATTATCATACATAACATATGATTAATAATTCGATAGAAAATGGTTATAAATACTTGTATATTTTGTGGGAGAATGAATATTGTGGTTCTTGAAGTAGACCATGAAGATCGGGAGGAATTAAAATCTAGAGTTTTTTTTATGCAAAATAAATGTAGTTTCTTTTTCAAAAATATATAAAATACCTCAGTCTTAAAAAGAAATAAAAAATGGATATGGAATAAGTGTTGAAACTTATAAGGAGATTGTCAAAGAAAAATAACGACGACCTATATTTTTGTTGTGAAATAACAGATTTTTTAATTATCTAGAATCAAAGGATGAGATGACTTAAAGTGAATAAACTTTTTTATTTTGGTGATGTTATTATTATTCTTGAAAAATACTGTAAGAAAACTATGTGTTTCACTTATTTTTTAATACCTTTACTCAAAGAAGTTCATATTAAGTCAGAAAGATAAATTACTCCATGAATCGAAAGTGAGTTGTTTCTAAAATCTTTTAACATCTACAGTGGATTGTGATACATCCAAATACATTGACATGATCTTAGTTTATGCACCTTGGATTATCCCTTAGTGGAGAATAGAGTGAAACATGGGGTCCTCTCATTTTTTTCATATGAATTGTCTTTGTGTGTGTGTGTAAAGGATAGAAAGTTCATCCTACTATTGATAACTCAAGAGAAAGATCCCCATAGTGAATAGAAATTACACACCCTAATTCAACATCCATATTTGGGTCTGTTGGGATATTGATGCAGTATAAGTGGTAAGGCCTTAGGGAGTTCCATTTTCAATTATAGTTTATTGAGACCCAAGGTTCGCATTAATATTTTTAAGAAGCCTTAAATAAGAAATGGATACAGAGAAAATATTTTTCCTAAAATATCATTATTAAAATGATAGTCGTTGTAAAAAATATAATTCATACATTTCAAGATCATTTAATATCATTCCCAATATTTTTCAAAGGATGTGGGGATCGATATCTACCTATGGTTGAGTTATCATATGCTAGCAGTTTACACTTTAGAATCAAAATTTTACCATATGATGCTTTATAAGGGAAGAGATGTTGAAATCCAAAATTTTGGGACAAAGTTAGATATAGAAATATGTTAGTAACTTATGATGTTCAATAATGTTTCATAGGATTTCTAAACCATTCAATGATATATCAATGTAACACAAAGTCAACTATAGAGCTATGCTGATAATTATTGATGAAATCTAATGTTTTAGGTTCATGTCTAATTAATCCTTCAAATATCACCTTGGAATAGGTATGTAAGATTTAATAATAATGGAAATTTAATCCCTATATACATTGGTCGCTTTGATATTCTTGAGCATGTGGGAATTGTAGCTTATATCATAAAAATTCCTCAAAAAACACATATGTTCATAATGTGTTCCATATATCACTTTTTAGGATGTATATACCATATCCATAAAATATTAAAAAATCAAAAGTTTTTCAATTTTAACATGCTCTCTCTTATGAGGAAAAACATTATAGATCTGGGATCTTAGAGATAATGTTTTTGTGAAATAAGGCCACCCACCTAATGAAAGTTCAATGGAAAATTATATATTTGATAAATCCATGTGGTAACCTAAAGAAGTAATGAGACAAAAGTACCCTTGTTTGTTTTCATTTGAGTAATGAAATTTCAAAGGTGAAATTATTTTAATATCTAAAATGTAACACCCCAAACTTATAGTGAAAAATTTTCCTTAGATCCAAGATAGTTAATCTTATAAGAAACATCATACTAAAATGAAAATTTCCTTATTTATTTAAGTTGTAATATTACAAATAAAATTAAATAAATTACAAGATATATAAATGAATCATATTGAGAAACAATTTAAAAGGAATAAAACCACAAATAAAAAAATAAAATAAAATGGAAATATTACTCATTTAGTGTTTTTTATGATCACTCCACTAATGTTAATAATGGTAAGAATAAATAATGTTACAAATATGATAAACATCATTATAAATGAAATAATATAATGAGATGAGTGATTTTCAGGAAGTGTGTGATATTATATATTGTAATGTAATATAAATATTATTTGTAGTCATGATGGCGCTATGGGATACGAATGCTCCTTCCAATAATGATGGATTTTAGGGTTTTATTTCGACCATGGAACTCATATTCTTCATTAACTTCAATCTCATTTATCATTCCAGCGACATGGTGTCATTGGTTCCCTCCTTGACATCTTCCCATGACCCTTGTATTTTTCGCAGATTCTTGTAACCCTATGGTTGTAGTGAAGTTGAATCCTTCGGCCTCCCCTCAATCGACTTCAGATCCTTATGCCGGATCTGAGGATTCTTCACAGAGATATCATATAGCCTTGAAAATTTACACGAGGCATGGTGACTCACAGAGGTCAACTGGAATGAATCTTGATATATATCTTTCATTTGGTCTGTTCAAGGACCCATGTTATAGTAGAATTATTTGTAACGGTTCATCAGATCACATTGAATTCAACCCTACTACGTATGCTGAGAGAATAAAAATTGGAAAAAACTCCATGATTTCATGCATTATTCTTCCTAAAGGCGCACTACTATGGAAACATGATGATTTGATCTGCAAAACCTCACATTTTTGGGGTTTCTCTAAATAAAAATGTGTTTTCTTGGTTGAGGATTTTTCCACGACCTTTTGTCGTTAGATTCCTTGAAGCTTCAAGAATGGAGAATTGGGACACTATTTCGGAAACATGGATGGATTTATTTACATGAATGGTCATTGGATTTTAATTTCTCACATGTATGAAATTCCTTTTCTTGGCTTTGGATTCATCTTCATGGACTCAATTGGGTCCTCTAGAATCTGAAAATTCTGCATGATATAGGCATGGAAATTGGGACTCTGATTAGACTGGATAAGGAGACTGAGGATTTCTGGTTTGGTCACTTTTCTAGGATGTTGGTGAAGGTGGATCTCATCTTCACTCTGATTGACTAGGTAACCCCTTCCACTCATTATTGTGACATTAAAATTTATTTCATGTATTAAAAAAATCGTCTTTTCTATAGTGAATGTAAGGTTGTTGGACACTCTTTAGAGTTATGTCGGAAGAATGTTTCTTGTGAGGAATATGGGCTGAGAGGTCATTCAAAAACTCTCTGTCATATGAAGTCTAAGAGGAAGGATTCCACTTTTCCAACATCTACTTCTCATGATGGTGATTCACTTAATGATCCATTTTCCCACAGTGAATGATATTTCAATTACTGGTAATTCTGATTCTAGAAAAGGGTTGATAATGGATGTGTCTCTAGAGAAAGCTTATAGTGGCCCCTCTAACACACAATATGATTTGTTAAAAGAGGTTACTGTAGTTGAAGACACCCATACATGATCCCTAAGATTGAAGACACCTAATAACTCCTAGGGTGACATATCCAATTAGAATGAGGCACAAAAACATGTTGATTGTCAGCAAGAAATTCAGATTCTTTTTCAGTCATCTGAATTATCTGAAAAATGGAGGAACATTTCTAAGGATGAATAGTAGAATATGGGTACCCCGATTAGGGTCTCGAGCAGTGGTGGACATGCCTCTTACAAGGATGAATTCATTAGTGTCATGACAAATATTACTGATAGTGATGGTTTCACCTATGTCCCCTCAATGAGGAGACAACATGAGGATTATTCTAATTTTCCTAAAAATGTGTCTACCAGATCGCCATCTAAGGTTTCAAGGAAGGTGGATACAGATAACCTGAAAATATACAATTTTGATAAGTCTCAATCTTAGTGGGAGACTACAGGTGACTCTAATTATGGAAATGGTATGTCATACTATGATCTCTAGACCTGTTTTTGCTGGATGAGGGAATTAGTGTTTATTTGACCCCATCTGCTGCTCTTATATAATTTTCTCCTTCCTCTTAATAAAGGGTTAGAAGTTTTTATTCTCAGTTGAATTTTCTGGTATTTATTCATTTAACATATATGTATATTTTTTTGATATATCTTTTGTGATTATATGATTTTTTATACCATCATTGAATATATGAATAATTAATGAGATAAATTATAAGTTAATTTTTTTTTAAAAAAATGTTACTATAATAACATAGTTGATGAATTGTATTCTATAAATCAACGTAATTGAATTATGAAATATTTGTAAAAATCAGAAGTAATATCATCAAGTAGTATAATTATTCCGTATATAGACCATTTTTTGGTCATTTAAATGAGGTAGAATAACCATGGTTTTCCCTAAACCAAGACCATGAAGAACCTTAACAAGTATTACTTGAGTAAAATTTTCTATAGGATAAGATCACGTTCATGGAAATAAATACAATATCCATACTAGTAAAATGACAACCGGTGACTACCAGTATTGATTATCTCACCATTAGGTTTTATATGGAGGTTTTTAATGGTTTTGTAAGATAATTTTCAGATGATATACTCATGTAATTACTTATGTAAAAAATGATACATATATATATATATATATATTCATTATTAGGTTTATTTGAGTACATTTGGATTTTGAATATATTTATTTTTAATTATTAATTTAATTAAATTAGAAACGTTGTTTTTTATACAAAAGTATTGAAAAAAAATATTAATGTTTAGTAAATAATTATAAAAATTTAAAAATTAAAAATAAAATCACTTAATGTTAAAAAATAGTGATTTCCCAAAGCATTTATTTTATAATGTAATGTAATATTTTAAAACTAATAATATGAAATCCCAAACGAATCATCACATACTACTTCCTTGAGTCGGTGGGTCACATGACCTCATGTGTGCCTCACCGTTTTCATGGAGCTGTTAACTAGTAGCGAGGGTCTAATATATATATTGTGGGGAGACTATACCCTCTTTATCAAAGCCATAGAATATTCAAAATAAATAAACACTATCCAACTAATGATAACCAATTACCAGAATAATAACATAACTAATACAAGATAGTATCACAAGATAACTCAAAACATAAAAATAATATCAAAACCAAATTAGTTGATATGTCAGGCGATATGTGTGTCGGGTTTCAAATGAAAAACAAACAATAATGACACTAACAACTCCCAATAGGGTATAAACACAATTTTTAGTTCCCTTATCAATGATCTAACAAAATATCATCCATCTAACATAGGTATCTTACCCTTATCCTATCTTGAAAACATGGAGTCTATTTGGGTACCAACCAGGAAGCCTGAGTAAGGTGTGAGTATAACTCAGTAGGCCCCCTCCAACGACATCTACAACAACATACAGTCTAAAATAGTATATATAGTTGTATAGAAAAAATATATAAAAAATCATGTAAATAATTTTCACATTAAATTATACTTTATTTAAACACAAAATTTATCAGGTTCATGAGGAAACCTGAACCATCAATACCTCCTTCAGCTCATGTTGGAGACTGAACCAAGCCAAAATTCATATTAAATTTTATCTCATTATGGGTTTCCATAAATAAAATAATTTCAAAATTTTCTTTCATACAATGGAGGCTGAGAGAAGTAGTCTGGTCCCTCATTAGTATTTGGAATATCATTCATTTCCCCACATATCATTGATCACATATAATACATAAATATAGTGGGGGCCTTGAGAGGCAGTCTAGAACCCCATGGATATTTAGAGAAACAATTCATGTCCCACATTTGAGTCATAGATATAACAGAATATGGTTCTCTATTTCAAAACATTTATCATCCATAAATATATTACATTATTCTACCCATTTCACAATTTCATTTATCAACCAAGAATAATTTATAAATCATCATTTAAATCATTTAAGAACACCCCAAGGTTTGTTACCAATTTCAAAAATATCTACACACACATAGGTCATTATCAATTTCATAAAAAATTAATCAATGAATTTCAAAATCCTATAATTCATAAATGTCATCGACACGTAATCAACCAATTTCATTATCACATGGGAAAATCAATCAATCAATCAATTTATTTTTGAATGAAATTTCCCAACATAGAAATTATGATTTCATAATTAAATACACACAAATATAATAAATAATATGTGACCTTACATTTATACCACCTACATCAAGGTTTTTATGGACGTTTTCCAAACCAAAAACCAAAAAATTGAAGCATAACGATAAAAATCACAACTAATAGGAAGATCTATGACCAAAATCTATTATCAATATCAAACAAAATATAACTATAAAAACATAGATCTAAACCCATCTCTAATGGATTAAAACTCATAACTCTTCATAGGTAAAGAGAGATAGTAGAGAGAGATAACCAAAAGGGGAAGAAGCCACATATCATACAGGAGTTGATCCTTCAATCAAATCATAAATCCCTTAATAAAGGGGTTGGAAGAGCCTTGGAAACGACTTAGGAGCTTAAAAAATTAGAGGAAAAAGGTTTTTCCTGAGTGAGGGTGATTCGAGTAAAAAAATTGGGGGGTTTGGTAATTTTAATTAAATCTTTAGGGGATTCAAACCTCATGCAAATGGTTTCCTGGGAAGTGGTTCATGGTTTTACAAACAGAGAACCTCTCCTTAGGGTTGCACAGTTTTTACAAAGCGGGTGTATAGTTTCAAAAACCATGCGAGAACTGTGGAAATAACCTCTACCTTAGGTTTCATGGTTTTGGGAGGTTGGATTTAGTGTTTGTCCAAAATGTGAACCAAATATGAGCCACACATTATCTCTCCCAAATAAGGTGCATAGTTTCTTGGGGAAAACATGACAATTTTACCTAACCATATGCCAACTATGAACAACACCTATGACTTCCAAATTCTCAAATTTCACCCAAAAAATAACCCAAGCAAATCCCAACAAAGATATTCCAAAATAAGGGTGAATGATTACTTGAAAATGAGCACAATATATCTCTATAAAGGCTATGATCTTACAATCTCCCCACCATATAACACATAATCTTTGAGTTACACTCCTAAGAATCTCTAAAATTCTGACGTAAAAAGGATTCACCATGTACCGTGGATATCTACTTCTCTATCCCATGTTTCCACCTATACCAAACCATGTTTCCAGAATACATGAACTACCCACGTAGTCTTTTCCCAAAAAACATTATCATTGTGATCCATAAGACAAATTGGATTCTCCTCCAAGGAAGCATTCGTATAAATCTCAACATCATAAACATATATCCCTTGAGAAGGGTTATGGTGATACTATTGAAGTTGTGACACAAGAAAACATCATTCATAGCATTAAACTCTTATATATGATCTAATCAATATACCACCATCTCGATTCTTTCCACAATATAAAATGGTTCAAAAAACCTAGGAACCAACTTTTCATGCCTTTGAATCGTATTGTGACCTAATCTAGGCGACATGAAAAGGAACATTAGATCACCCACTATAAACTAAATGGTTCTTCAGCATAGATCAACAAACGACTTCCTTCTACTCTAAACCATATCCTCACATTTCCAAATCAACTAAACCTAGTCAGAAGTTTCATGCACGAGACTCGGTCCCAATAACTCTAAGTCACCTGCCTCCATCCATCATATATGTGATCCCCATGGCCATCTATAAATTTATATTTATGGATTCATCTAAACAGTATCTTAATATGTGTTGTTATATGTGAACTCAATGTGTGATATTTTATTCTCCTAAGACTCACCGAATACACAATCCCCTAGCATATCCTCTAAAACTGGTATAGAACATTCCAACTTCCCATCTATCTACTGGTGGAAATTCATACTCAGAAATACCTTCATACCAAGTGCCTTCTATATGCCTTTCCATAATTACAAAGTGAAATGAAATTAATAGTCTAAAACTATTATTTGTGGCACCCCATGCAGAAGGACTATCTCTTGAATGTACATGTCCCCCAACTGGTCCATTGAGAAAGTCTCCCAAATAGTTAAGAAATTTTATACTTTCAGCATTCGGTCTAATATCTCATATATAACAGCATTCTTCTAAGGCATCCTAAAAATACCTACAAAAACACCATGGTAACATAATCCCACTTCTATTCTAGAATGGGAAACAACTATAGTAAACCATAAGGTCATTGATACTCGTCCTTCACCTATTGGAAGTTTTAGTATCATGTCACAAACCCTATAATCTCTTTTCTCATTCCCATACACCAATACTATCGATGTAGGTCATTGTATAATTTTTTTCATGCTATGATGTACATGTCACTTGAAAAAATGATATTCAAACATAATATACTCCCACATACTCTTAGGAATGATAACAGATCCCTAGACATAGATTATTGCATCCTCATCTATGGTCCAATCTGAAGGCGACTCCCCACCTTCGAGTATTTCCAATGAGGCCAAACACTCTCGATCCTTATACTTCCTCTCCCTAATCCATCTCATAATTTTGGATTCAGCTAATATTGATATAATGATAATGTACTATTATACCTCCTGAACCAGAATATGCATCTCATATAGAAAATTAATCATCTTCCACTCATAACTAGACTCTTGAACTGCTAGAGTATGAGTTTTCCCTCTCAAAGCATCAACAACACTCTTTCCCTTCATGGGTGAATATGCTAGCTCAAAATCGAATGATTGAATATACTCAACACATATATATTTTTTGAGATTAAAATATTTTTTCAAAATGATAGACTTTAACATTTTCTGATCAACATACACAGTAAACTTTTTAACCAACACATAATGCCACCAACAAATCAAATCATAAACCACTATAGCTAACTCGAGATCAAGCATAGGGTAATTTTATTCATGTGGCCTCAACTGTCATGGTCTATATGGAATAACTAGATCCCCCTCTATGATTATTTCTCCAAGTCCTATCCCAGAAGGGTAAAAAAACATGCTATATTCCACACTCAACTTAGGTAGATCAAAATTTGTGTAGTATATATATTCTTATTCAACTCCAATAAATAATTATCACATTCTCAAGACAATTAAAATGTCATACCTTTATTTTTCAAGACCAAAAGGGGATTACCAAATCAAAAATTCATGGATGGACCTCTGATAATAAACTTCTAAGACCAGAAAGATTCTATTATAAAAAACATTCTTGGGTTAATCCCTTGAAACCACTACCAGAAAACTTTCTGGGTGCACTGATACACCATCCTATTAGATTATGTGACCTAATAAATATACCTGATCAATCTATAATTAAAACATGGGTATATTGGAATATATATGATTCTCTCTCACTGTACATAATATGATGTCAATATGTTGGTAATGATCATATTGAGTCTTAGAGTACTCCAATATTCCATCTAAAAACAACCAAAAAAAGATTAAAGTATGGGTGAATGATTTGGTTAATAAATCCCATAAACAATACAAGAGTATTCTTTAGACCAAATGGATTCATAAAAAATTCATAAAGGCCATGACTACTTTTAAAATAATTTTATAGTATATTATAAGGTCCAACTATCAACTGATTCCATTCAATCTTAGAGAAAACATAATCTCCTTTCACCAATTAAAATTGATATTTGATATGAAGAATAGGGTAATGGCTATTCAAAATCATCCCATTAAAATTCCGGTAATCAAAACACAAGAATTAATTCCCATCATCCTTCTTAGAAAAAAAAACTAGAGATCACCAAGGTGACATACACTGACAGAAAAACCCCTTATCCATCAAATCCTCGAGCTGATTATTGAGATCTTTAAGATCTATTACTTATAATATATAATATGTGATGGAAACCAACTCATATCCACGAATGAGAACAATTAAAAACTCAAAATCCCTCTACAATTGAATCCCTAATAAGTAGATAGGAAATACGTCCAAAAACCGGTCCAATATGGGTAGAATTACATCATGATCTACACCCCCATCATCGAGTAAAAGACTTGGAGATTGGGTGGTGAGATCCCCCATTTACTGACATACTGGTCCTATAAGACATGTCTAGATATCAAATTTTCCATGATTAATATAACTATCACTTTAAGAGATGCACAATTCAGTCTCATGCGGTAAAAATCTATGTGGGATATGTATACTACTTACCAGTCCATACCCAAAATCAAGTCAAATCCCTACATGTCAATGATATAATGATCCCAAAGAAGAAAATACTCCCCAAACTTATGGGAACACCCCTTACATAAACATATTTCCCTCAATAATACTTCTAATGGTGTGTTGATATTCATGACCCCACTTATGAACTCCACTGCCAGACTCAATCCATTCATAAGTTGTGAAGATATAAAATAATGAAAATATCATATATCAAATAACGAACTAGAAAGTGATGAATCTATAAGAACAATACCTATAACTTATTAACTATCAGTCTCACTTTCTACATGTTTAGGATAAACTATATGTAACTATACAACCCATATTCCCTATGTGGTGGTTTGATTTCCCTAATCTATAACACTTTGCTAATACGTTCACTCTTTCCCTGACGTACCACATCCACTACCTCATCCACCAAAGCTATAAGAACTTTAACTAGTTGACTTATATGGGTTATAATACCCCCTTATAGTACTATGACTCTACCAAGTTCCTCCATAACTACCCAGCAGTCGAGGGTTTATATAATATCTCTACAAGTGACCCATCCGGTACAAAGCTTGATATTCCACTGGTGGTTGTGGACACTCGGTACGAATTTGTACCGACCTACCACAATGGTGGTAATATATTCTATTACTACTATGAGTAACTAATCTTTCTTCGTGTACACTATGTTTCCCATATCCCTGGTTGAAATTCTTATAGTGACTCTTTCTACTCTTGAAATATGTACCTCTTGGTTGTCTAATAGAATCCACCTAAATTCCACTCGAAAGCCTCCTTTAGTTTCCCCTTAGAAATGGGATCATGATTTACCACCTCATAAAACTTATTCGGCCTAAAGATGTTATCATGGGACTTAATTTAACATTTAATCCCATATTGATAGTGTTTCGCTGTAGTTTCCTCATCTCTAAAAAACTATGGATCAAATTGATGAAAATCAATGAAGCCACCATCATAGTCCATCAAAGTCATATTCCCCTCAGTCAACCTCAAAAACTCATCCTCCCCCTCATGCGTAAGAGTATTAGGGTAATAGTTCTAAAATAATATCTCTTTTATGTCCTTCCATACCATGTTCTCCAGTTTTCCATCATGAGTCTAGTTCTCTATCTAATTCTTCCCTTAAGAATGCAATATATAAGCCGCTATCTTGACTATATTCTCAGAAGAAGTAAACAAATAACCAAGGATCATCTAGATAGACTCAACCTAAAACACAACTAACTCAGTTACACCATATCTAGTGAATGTTAGAGGTTGTTAAAATGATAAATCACGTGTCATGTTGGACATACACCACACAACTTTCCATGGGTCTCTTTCTATAAACTACATAAAGAAAGAAAATTTATCATGAAACTTATCTCCCCTCAGTTCATCTAAAACTATCGAGGCCTCAGGTTCCAATATAGGTGGATCATATCCAACCATGTCAACTGATAATCCTATGAAAAAATATCCTCATTTAGGTTTGTATCTATGATTCAAAAATAACTTCTTAGGACAGATAACACAATATTAACCAATTTTAGTGATAGGTATTAACCTAAATCCATAATAATTAATCCCTCAAATCCCCTCACACTATCAAAACTGATGCTCTAACACTATCCTCAACCATACCTCAACTAGGTCATGGATAACATATTGTAAAAAGATTCTAATATATCAAGGTTTTTCATTAGGTACCCATTTTATCCATTTTAATTTACCACATTTTTCATAATTTATAATTTTCAATTTCATATTTGGCACCATTCTAATCATAAATTTCAAAATTAAATAAAATAACTTTTCATATAAAAAAATCTCCCAAAACTGAAATTTCCATGTGTTCCTAAATGATGAAAGAAATAAGAAACCTTGAGTGCCTAAAATGATGTATGCTAAAAAAACATTCATTCCATACCGGTCCATGATTGAAAAATATTATAAAAAAATAACATCACATAATAACTGAATCACATGAGTTGAAATAACATACAAATATAACAACAAACTTCAATAACAACAGTCCCACTGTACATACATGGGTTTCCCCCATAAAAGGGTTAGATACTCCCATGAACAAGGTCATAATCATACTAATCTTTTGTAAACCATTTCAAAAAATAAGACAAATAGAAAATAAAATAAATCCCCTATGATACAACATTATGACATCCTCACTTGGGTGCCACATAATAGTTCCCCTATTATATGGGATACATGACCTCAAGAATGACTCCCCATACACCAGAGGCTACCGACTAGTAGTGAGGGTCTAATATATATATCGTGGGGAGACTATGCCTTCTTTATCAATGAAACAAAAAATAATAATAAACACTAGAGAACTGATGATAAATAAAAATAACTAGAATAATAACATAGCCAATACATAATAGTATCACATGATAAACCAAAATAAGAAAACAATATCCAAACCAAATAAATAGATATTTCATGGCCTGTATTAGTAAAGTCTAAAATGAAAAACCAAAAATAAAGACATTGAAAAATCTCAAGTGGGTGCTAACATCAGGTCGGCTTCCCTCATCTATACTCCATCCCAATCTCAGCAATCTAACATAATGGACTCACCCTTATCTTGTCCTACAAACATGAATTGTATTTGGGTACGGATAAGGTATCCCAAGTAGGGTGTGATTATAACTCAGTAGGCCGCCACTAATGGTGTCTAAAAAATATCGAGTGTAAAATTATATATTCAGTTGTATAAATAATAATGTAAAATAAATAAAGTAATCCATTTTCACATTATATTACTATTTAATTATACATATTTTTTTTAGGTTCCTGATAAAACGATAACCATCATTACCTACTTCGCCCAATGCGGAAGTTCGAACCATCCCTAAAAGGGATGTCACATTTCATCTCAATATGGGTTTCTATTAATTAAATAATATCAACTATAGAATTCATATAATGGGGTCATAGATCAACAGTCTAGAACCCCCTGGGTATTTAGAGCAACATCCCATGTCCCACAACTCAATGATCATATATAATATATAAATATATTATGGGTCTAGAGTATATGTCTGGAACCCAGAAGGTATTTGGAGTAGCATTAACTATCCCGCAACGTAGTCACAAATATCACTTCATGTGGTTCAATATTTCTAACCATTTATCACCCATTAACATAATTCATTTTTCAACAGGTTTCACAATTTCATTTATCAAACCAGTATAATTTATAAACCATCATTTAAATCATTTCTACACAACCCAAGGTTCACTATCAATTTCTATCACATCAACACACCCCATGGACCTCTATCAATTTCAAAAACCATTAATCATTAAATTTTACAATCCCATATTCACTAATTTTATTATCTCATAATCAACCATTTTTATTATCACATATGAAAATCAATCAATTAATTCAATTTAGAATAAAATTTCCCAACATGGAAATTTTGATTTCAAAATTACATAAAAGATATTAAAATAAATAATATGATATTTTACATTTATACCACCAAACTCATGATTTTTTGACAGTTGTTCTCCAAACCAAAACCCCCTAAATTGAATCGGAATGATATAAATCACAAAAGGGCAGAATTTCAAGGACCCAAAACTATGTTCAAGAAAAAATGAAACAAAACCATCAAAACCAATATCTAAAAACATCACCAACAGAGTAAAACGCATCCCTATTCATCAATAAATATATAAAAGTGAAATATATAACCAATCATGGAAGAAAATACATACCATATAGGATATTATCCTTTAATAGGATATATGATTCATCAAGAAATGGGTTCCAGCGGACTTGGAATCCACCCAAGAACTTATAAAATTAGATAAAATCATGTTATTCCAAGTAAGATTAATTGGGATTAAAAACTCAGGGGTTCATTAATTTTAATTAAATTATTAGTGGATAGAAAACTTGCATGCATAGTTTCCTAGGCTAGGGTGCACAATTTTCAAAACCATGCATGTTAACCAGGAACCACTCCTCTGGGTGTACCTTCTCAACTAAGTGTGTGTGTATTTTGAAAAAAATTCATCAATCATGAAAATCCCATGTACCTCAGGTTTCATGGTTTAGAGAGGGTGGGAACACGGTTTGGAAAAATTATGTACCAATTGTGATCTACCTCCTGTCTCTCCAGAATAGGGTTCATGGTTTCCTAGGGAAAGAATCATGGTTTTCCCTAACCATGACGGAACCATGCATAACCCCTTTGGCTTCCAAAATTCTCAAATTTCACACATAACATCCCCAATGTAAAACCCTACCAAGATGTGCTAAAACAACAGTGAAAGAAAACATGAAAATGAGAAGAAGACATATCCATAAAGGTCATGATCCGACAAATTAATAAATGTTTTAAAAAAATTATTTATGTTATATATATATAATAAATTAAAATTCATATATTTTTTATTTCTTTGTAAGAAAAAGGAAGAAATCCATTTTATGTGTAAAATAAAATATCCAAAGAGTATTTTGTATGAATTGTGTGTAATTAAATTAAATTTAGTTTTTATCACCTTTATAAATTGAATCCAGTGAAATTGATTTCATATTTGGATTTATAATTTAAAAATTAGGTAATAAGGTCATTTTCATTTTCATTAATAAACGATAAGTTACTAAGGTAAAAAACTAATTTACAATGGAAAAAGTAAATGAGTTAAATGGGTTAAATTAATGGATAAAGTCCTAAAATATCATAGAAAAATAAATTTTAATTTTTTAATGAGATAATTATCATCCTAAACTTATCCTAACTCCATTAACATTCCAATTTATGTCAAATTTCCATGATAAATTACATTCCTTATTCATTAATAAATGGGTATTTTCAAAAATTTTACTCAAGATCACATATAAAAGGACACCTCCTTTACCCACCTAAAATAACACCATTACTTATTCATCATCTTGAATACCTAACTGAAATATCTATAAAAAAATATTATATCACATTTTGTAACATATAGTCAAAATAATTATTCCTAAATCATCCATTACCAACAGTTTCTCTTAGAGAAGATTCAATTCTTCAACATAAGTATTATCCTCTCGTTCATCATGTTTTTGTCTTTCTCATCCTTCGAATCATAAATATGATTTATCACCTTAATAAAATGATTTTTCAACCATTATTATTTTATAAAGGAGGATTTATTTCTCTATAAAAATATCTTCTTACTCATTCATTTTTTATAACACATTCTTGTTTGGAACAGTTCCACCACCTAAATCAACTGTGCTATAATGGTTATACTCTGATTTTTTAAGAGAAAATAAGTACTAGTAATATGATATAGTAATTTTCAATTGCATATTTTTAATAACTATTTAATTTTAATATATATAATTATATTAAATAAAAATAAATCCAATTTAATGAATTGAAATTCATAGAATCCAAAATTAATTTAAAAGTCTCTTCATGAATCATCACCAAAACATTCAAAAAATGATCATTGTATTTAAGAACTATATAAAAAAAACCTATGTAAACTAATTGGAAATTGTTCATGTTTTGTACACTTGATCAGGGACCAAGGATCATAATCTCTATACTAAATCTATGATAGAACAAACAAGACAATTACCATTAGAATATTAATTTTAATAAGGAATGAGGAATAAATTGGTAATAAGAAATTATAAATTAATTGAATAAAATAAAATAAATATAAATATGTTTTTCATATAAATTTATAATAAACATAAATTTATTCTTTAGGATTTTAGGTCATTTCTATCCAAGAAAAAATCTAATGTAATAGTTTTTTATTAAATCAATATATTTTCCTTGAGTCACAATCTCTCTTCTTTAACCATGTTCTTATATTTTTAATATATTCCTACATAATTTTTTTAAATTTTATTTTCTCTTTTCTCAAGGTAAGATAAATTTTCATGTCCAAATATTCCTCATTGATGAATTTCATTCTTTATAGAAATATAAAATTGTTGAGAATAATTCACATCCTCTCAATTGACACTTTCTCTACCATGTCCATATTCATTCTTATTGAAAATATTTATATTATTATTTTTAAATGAAAATATATATTATTAATTTCACCATTCATATTTCTATTTATATCAATTAAAAAAATTATAACTCTTTCATCGATATGGGTTTGCATTAAAACTACCAAAATTGTTTAAAAGGAATTTATTTTCACTTTTATATATTTTTGTACCATCCACTCTGAATTTATTATTCATTAACATTGATTATTTACAAGGTTCAATTATTAGTACATATATTACAATTAATTGTTTCAATGTATTTTTGTTCCCATTGAAATGGATTTTGAAAGTGAATTATGAAATTCTTTTTGAAAAAACATTACAAATGATTTACAAAACTAAATTATGATCTCTCTTCCATTTTACACTATATATTCAAAAGTTTTATCACATATGGTGTAATTTCATTGATAAATATTTAAATTATCTTATGATATATTTCATTGGAGTGATCAAATTATTGGTATCAACTAATCTGATTCTTGAATTCATTTTATACAATTCCATTTGAAAATTTTATGTGACCCATCTCATTTCTATGGGTATTCTATGATACAATTTATGATTGATTTCATCGATCATACATATTATTTTTTTATCATTTTATGTTTTTTATTCATGATATATCCCTATATTTAATTGGGTAATTTTTTAGATATCCTAGTAATAAAATGAGATATGAGTAATGATGCTTGACCCATTACGGGGTATAGGTTGTGATACTAGATCAACTATATTTTGGGACACATGTATTGATGTATAATCAATTATGTTATGATTGTATTCGTAATTAACCATTAAATATGTGATAATTTATATGATTATGTTTTTTTACATATTAGACTATTATGTTTCTATGGTTTATGATTATTTTCATATATTTCCATGTCATAGTTAATGTTTTATGCTTTTATGATGATTCTTTTGTGGTCGTGTGTTCCGATTACATGAACTATGTTGTTATATCTTATCTTATGATTAAATATTAAGATCCCAATATTTTTTAACCAGTTATATCACCCATGTTAATGTTTTATTACATGAAAATAACCTGACCCTTTATGGATCATTGATAAGGTTTTACCTTACTGATTTGATGATCCCGCTTTTTATGTTTCATATTTCCCATAGTAATTAAATGTATTAAATTTTCTAAGAGGATGTCATGTGTGGAAAATTTTGTAGAAAATTTGCAATGAATAACATGTAATATGAAATTTATGTAACTAATCTCCAAATAAAATAATTCTTTGGGTTATAGTATTATGTGTTTTATTTATGAGAATTAATGTTTAAATTATTTAAATGATGTAAAATATTGGCATGTTATACATGGTTTGACTCATTGTAAAATTTTTATTTTTGAACAAATGCATAATGATAACCAAAATTATTAGTCATAATGTCTTCCATATCATAAACTATGGAATCATTGCAGTTCAACCTATGATAAACACTATCACCATTAATTAATAATAACCATCACATGAAATTTGTCACATTTTAATCACAATAAATAATATCTTTATATTTCTCGCAATGATCTCCTTAAACATGGAATTTTCATTATATCATGTATTGATTTTTCATCATGAAATTTTGGTGCTATTATTATTTGTTTTCGAATAAAGAGATAAAACGTATTATAGATAATTATATCTAATATTATTTTCCATATTAATATGAAAAAAAAAATTTAGTAGGTCATGATAAATCATAGTTTATGATATCTTTATATCACTTCCTATGATATCGAGTGTTCTTCATATTTTTAGAATTTTATCAAAACTCATATTTCTTCTAAAATTCATAAAATTTAGTTTAGATGAAACTTTAGGGATTTATTAACTTTTAATACATTAAAATGTAATGGAAAATAAAAACATATAATCCATGATCTATTTGGGAGTGGTTTATAAAAAATATAAACAAAATGAAGAGAATACCTCTTAATTATTGAATGAAACATTCACCTTTAATTTTATGGATATAAAAAAATATAATTAAAAGAGGAAAAACTCTTCTCATAATAGGCGATCCACTAACTATGAGAATAATAGATCAAATATATAATACCTTTTTTCATTCATGATATGGTAATACATTTATTTTAAAGAATAAAGGATGAATAAGGAAGAATCATGTAAGGATTATCACACTCAGATTGGATTATTTTTAAGGTTTTAAACCTTTATAAATTATTTTCCATCTAAAGAATGATTCCTAAAATTTTTTAGCATGTGTTAAATGTTTCAAAAATGTTACCTACCATTAAATAGTGCGTTATGTAAATTTTAAAGTTAAATATTCACTCACTCAAACCTCACATTCATATTTTAATATTTAAAAAATAAATTTAATATGTTATAAATCATTTTATATCATTAAATAATCTATCAACCATACAATCCATTATAGCTTACAAAAAAAGAGATGTTAGTGGTTTGTGATAAACCAGATTGCATGATATGATATCCAATATCATTTATCATCAATATTCATGTCTTGTAAATCAATATGAACCATATTAATTTGTGTAACATCTAATTTGGTAGAAATATATCTTTCAATATTATCCTTCAATAGAAAAGTGGGGCTTGTGGTTATGTCTATTTCAGGAGCTTGCATAGTGGGCCCTTGAGTGAGTGAAATTGATGATGGGAAAAAATTTATTAGGATGTTCCAATCCCCGTATGCTAGAGTTTTGGTGTTACATTTCCTATTTTTTATATAAGGGTCTCATTGGTGAATTTTTTGTTTGGGGATAACGAACAAAATGTAAATGTGGATATTTTGGAAGAAAAGTACTATCACATATAACACCCCAAGTTTATAATATGAAAACATTCCTTTTTTATATATTCACATTATATTTGAGTATAAATTAGTTTCATAGTATAATTAAAAAACAATATTTTATTCCTTTAATATATAAAATTACATATTAATGATTAAAAAACTCCATAAAATTAACAAAGTTACAATATGATAATAAAAATAAATAAATGACATAAGTAGAATTTTAAAATCCAAATGGATATGGTTTGGTGTAAATATCATAGTTGTAATAATATCTATAAAAATTAAAAAATATATTAGAAAATATATTTTCATTTTTTAAATGAAATTTAAAGAACCTTTATAAGCTGTTGAGTGAATTAATAATGAAGGGAGTAATAATAATTTAAAGGAATTATAATAAATATCTAACCATTATAATAATAATTTACCATTAAAGTGACTAAAACATAATATTTTCCAAAGAATAAGTAAATAAATATAAATACTATAAAATCATTATATTATTTCTTAAAAATCATGTAACTATAATTATGTATATGCACACATTTTTAATAAACTTTTTACTTTTTTAATAAAATGATAATTTTTTGTTATATTTTAAATATCATTATTACCTAATTTTGAAATTTATTTTTGTTAAAATATATATTACAATCGATTATCAATCATATTGTAATAAATAAATATTAACAAATAGAAATGTCATCACTCATGGAAAAATAAATAGTATTTATTCTAGATAATTTTTTTAAATGTATAATAAGATTATATTTAAAAGTTTAATTTCTAATATTTAGAATATATACTAGATAAAATGGAATTAATTTTTGGAATCATCATGTCATAATTTTCTTAGAGTATATTTTTTAAATTTTTCTAGAAATGTAAAGTTTTTAGTAAATAGTAAAAAAACATAATGTATTTATGTATACCATAACTAAAATGAAATCATTATGATTTAAAATGATTTATTAATTCATAAAAATAAATTGGATGTAAAATTTATTGAATGAGTAAAATAATTCATTTAAAAATAATAATGTTAATTACCAACCTAAAAATTAATTTTCAAAATCTATGTTATATTTTATTTTGAAAATTTATAATATTTGATTATTTACTTTTTATGAAATATTTCCAATGTTCCATTCAATATTGGGTGTGTTAAAATATCAAATAAACCATCATTTTTAATGAAAAACAAAAAAAGTCATAAGAATCAATACTATTCACTATCTTGAGTGTAATAATAAAATATTCAATATTTTATTCAGTGATGTCAAACCCCGTTGGGTATATAAAAACCCATCATCCACCCTTTTCTCTTCACTTTTAAAACTCTTTACTTTTAAATATAACTACCCAAATCCCTCTATAAACTCTTCTTTAAATGTTCTTATGCTCTTAGTCTAGCCAAAATACCCTCCCCCAAAGGATTTAGACTCAATCTAATAGAGGAGACCTGAAGATCAATTTAGGGTTTCAAAACCCAAATCTACTCATTTTATTTCTCCTCTTAACCCTTCCATAACAACAATTCTATTTAAAAATTTCATTAAAAAATCAGTATAATTATATTATTTTTTTTGAAAATGAAATATTTATTTTGTTTCCTCTAATTTTAAATTTTTTTCACCAGTGGCAGTTTTATACAACCGATATGGATGGTGGTATTTTATTTCTGCTTAATACATTCATGTATATTCTTAAAAATGTATTTCATCATTGAATATAACAGTTATAATTAAATAATTTCATTTTCACGATTCTATAATTCGATAATAGTCTTTACAATATTTATATTAAAATTAAACAATCATAGTTATTTAAATCATCTAAAAAATCTTACTGATAATGATTCTATGAATTGTAACTATATAAAAAAATTAAAAACTCTATTACTTTTTTAATTTACAGAACATTTTACCATGATACTTTTAGATATTATGAATACATTGTAAAGTGAAAATATACCATTACCATTACACCTATGTAGATGACGAGTCATGAACTAAAAAACCTCAAGATAAGGGGGTTGTCTTGCTCTTTATCATTTTTGGACATATGTTCCCTATAAATATCAATATCATATATGTTTTCTAATTTAACTCATTATAATATGATTACATTATGTTCTTTGTTCTTCATTTTTTATGTTTTATTTCTATATATATGGATATCTAGATGGTCTCATTCATATTTTTTCATTGATCTAAAACCTAATAAAATTATAAATGAAACCTTTCCATTTTTTATTTCTCTAACCAATAATTATTTTGGTGTTTATCAAAATTTATTAATAATATCATGACCTAATTTATATTTTTATGTGTTTATTATAACATTTTAACTTCTAATATGATATATTCCCTTCTTAGTTTAGAAATATACATGTTCCACAATTTGAAAAATCCTTCTAAGATCATTATGAAATTAATGTCTTTATCATGGGTTTATTTCAAGATTATGATTGATGTGTGTTTTTATCTATGTGAAAAATATAATAATGAAATATTATTATGTGAAAGTAGAGTATAAATTTTTATATATACCCAATAAGTTATTTAAAACATACATTTCATGAGATACTTTGTAGTGTTCATGGGTAGAGAGCCAATCACATTATGTTATGTTGTCTTGGTTGTGAACCTTGACATCATTTTTGGATTAAACATATTATATTTATGATTAATTATTATTATTACAATGTATACCATAATTTTATAACATGTTATCTTATTCCATATTTCTAGGTGATAGTTTATGATCCTACCCTTTATTTATTTTGTGTTATGATTATTGACTGTTATGATTAATCATCCAATGTTTACCATATTTTATCCCCTTACTAGGTTTTTTATCCCACACATTTATTTTATATATATACCCATGTTACCCAATATAAGGATATGTGAATGATGATATCTAAGATAAATTTAGGTGGATGAAAATAAAATATTACATAGTTCATTTAAAAATGTTTTATTATATATCTAATCTCTGGAGGACACTTGGCCTCTAGATTTATGGGTGTCTTTTATATAGATTTTGGGGAGGAAATTCTGTAATGTTATTTATTATGTGATGTGGATCATTAAAGTTGGTAAAATATCGTGTTATGGACATTTTTTGTGATTATGTAATAAAATATAATAAAATATACACCCTAAATAACCTAAATTGAGACTTAAGAGGTGATGAGTTGATATGTATATCTTAATTATGAGTTATATTTTCTATGTACATAAATTATCGCATATATTATTATTATTTCAATAATTATCATCTTTAACAGTCATTTTTTATTAAATAGATTTAAATTTGGGGAATATGTCAATATCTAATGTTATGGTATGTGCAGTGATTAACAAAATGAAATAATTAATATTATAGGATCGGGAGACCAAAAACACAAGGAATTAATTTTCTAATTGACTCAAGTTATAAAATAATATATTGAACTATGTAATGTACCTAACTTCACTTAAAAAGGTTCAAATTTTGGTTGAGTCCTTTATACAAAAATGACCACCCAAATTTACTAGATCATCTAGTCCATTAATCATGTACAGCTAGATATATTTCTTTAAAAAGGTATTTTATTTGATCTAATGGTCTAAATAAGAAAATATCATCATATATTTCAGTTGATTATAGTGATAATTATATCAGTGGTGGGAAATGACACTGGCCTCAATAAATAGAGTTTGATCTACTAAGGGAAACACTAAGTGGTGTAATAATCTCATATCAGGTATATAACTAATCCATAATTAACAATTACAGGGAGAATATTATAGACCGTCTAGTTATTCTCCATATGTTATAATTAAATTTTATACCAATAATGTATCTGTTTCCATTCTATAGATAATATTATCCTTCAGAAGAGTTAAATCACTTTTTATATCCCAAACCATCCTCTGGTTCTCTAAAAGTGTAAGGATAATTATGAATCTTATTTGGAATCCCTTTATTAAGTACATTTGTTATTTCCTTATGACAAACCATATCAAAACTCAAATTATTTAGATAAATAAGATAATTATCCTTATTTGAAATTCCCATTGTTATGGAATATGTTTATGTATTCCCTAACAATTTTGATGGTCTTCCTCTTGGTCAAGAGGTTTAATTATCTATATAAATTTCACTTGAAGCTCTACCGATAAAAAAGAGTCCCTATATAATGGACCCCATTAAATTGGAACAGTTAAATAATAGACAATAAATGAACATGGATAAGGGTTTTATATGGCCTAGTGATTCTTTATGGGGTTCTTTGGTCCTCTTTTTTAAGAATAAGGATGGGTCAATTCATCTTTTATGTGATTATCATGAGCTTAATAATATCAAGAGTAATAGAAATTATTCTCTTCCATGGATTAATTCATTTTTCAATCAACTATATGGGGATTGGTATTTCTATAATGTATATCTTTAATCTATATATCATCAATTGATGGTGAAAAGTAATATATTCCAACTCCATGTCATACATGATTTGGATAGTTTGAGTTCATAGTGATTCCATTTAGACTCCATATTTCTTAACTAATCTGTATGTATATGATTAATAAATTCTTTAGAGATTACCTCAATAAACCCATGGTAATATTTATTAATGATATTAATATATATTCCAAAATTTTGGAAACATATGAATATAATTTGATTTCTATGTTAAATACATTGTGAAAGTATAATTTTTATGAAACATATAGTAATTGTGACTTATAGATGGAGAAATTGACATTTTTGGGGCATGTGATCACATAGAAGGGGAAACTTGTTAATCCTTCAAAGACTAATGTGATTGAGAATGGGCCAGACCAATATTTGTTAGGGATATACATTGTTCAAAATGACTTAAAGGTTTCTAAATTTTTTTTTTCCAAATTTTACCATGTTATTCATACCTATTAACCATGAAAACATGAAATTGATTCATGTTTTTGTGGACCAATGAATGTAAAGAGAGCATATAGTAGTTGAAAATGAGGCTATTCATAGCACCTGTACACAAATTACACTAATGAGGGGAAGTGGTTTTGATATACAATAATGCTTTAAAAAAGATCATTGGATTCTATACTCAAGAATTTTTTTAATGTGGTAGCATATTCCTTATGATATTTGAATATACAAGAGACACATTACCTGATGCATGATTTGGAGTTGGGAGTAGTAATCATTTATTTAAAGATTTGGTGGAATTATCTATATGGATAAAATTGTGACACGAATGCTCATATATAAATTTTAAAATATATATCCACATAGAACAATCTCATAATTTTGTAATGATGATGGTTAGAGGTGATAAAAGACTATGCTTTTTTAATACATTACCATCCTCATAAATAAAATGAAGTAGTAGAGGGATTTTGGAGAAAATATTATATAACCTTATCCCCAATGAGGATTCAGAGAGATAAAATCTTCCTAGACATGAAAATGATGGACATGGTACTCATTATGTAAGGTATTCAATCTAATATTTTCCAAAAAAATGTTTATGTCATATTTTTTAGGGGAAATTGTGGAATCGTAAAGGGAAGTTTTGGTGATATAAAAGAATTTGGAAGTATTAAAGAAGGGGGAAAACTTGATATTCAATATTAATAAATATGGAATTAATATTTTTGATCGGTTACCTTTACTACAAGAACCTGATATAATAACACCCTGATATTTGATGATATATTTATCTTTAAAAAAATTGAAGTGTTAAATAGCTTGCTTAAATTACAATAATGAGCATTAAGAAAACTACATTTAACTACAAAAAAATATTCTTATTTAAAAGTGACCACTATAAAAAAAAATTTAAATTAGTATTATGAATAGGATTAACCATATTCTGAAAAGTATATAAGATTTATAAAATTCACATGAATTGATTTTCAGTAGATGCATGATATCATTTACAAATATCATTTGCCATTAAATATGGTTTTTACTTATTTTGTAAGGAAACAATATAATTAATTTCAAACACTTTAAAATATAATTTTAAAAAAGATGAACTATATTTTTTAAATAATAATTGCAAAACTATCTTAGACTGATTTTTTTGTAATTTTATAAAATGTTTTATTTTTTATGAATAGTTTATTATACAGATTTTTATTAATAACTGTCAATTTTGTAGGCATTTAAATTGTTTAATTTTGTTTTAAAATGGTTACCAAGTAAAATTTAATCATTTCTTGAGTATCAAATCATTATATTTTAATATTTTATGAAATTCCAAGTGTGTCATCTCCCCCACGTATAAAACGAAACATTTATTACATATTCATTACACCACGTTAAGTTATAAAACTCAACCAATCCTAAATAAATTGTTATAAACATCCATATCCCGAATGTAGTGGTTATGGTCTTCTTAAAATACAATTCCTAAGTTCCATACCAAAGGATCTAATAGTGGATAACCGAAGAAATAGTAATCGTCCTACCTGACCTATTTCAATTTATTTATTCTTATTCCCCTCTAAATATGTGGTATGCTTCATAAATAAAATTAATTTATTATCCAAAATATAACTAAATATTTTTATTATTGTGTAAACACAATTATTCAACCTATTTCTCTTCAAATCAGAAGTGGAAGTACCGCTCATGTGTACTTATGGACTACAGCCTCCACATAGCGATATAATTCATTTTTTACCCCCATGTTTCATTGTTTTTTATTATGAAGGTCATAAATTTTATATATTATATTAATGATATAATTATTATTTTTTAATTATAATATGATATCTTCCTACCTATCTTTTCCTAATTTGTAAGATGATAGTGTCACAATTATGTATCTGCTGATTATCACCTCCAAGTAGTGATATGATTCATTTTTCTTTTTTTATTTACATGGATCATAATTAAAATATATTTAATGAATATACATGAGATATATTATATAAAAATTATTCAATTAAGGTGGATTATTATTTACCTTTCTTTAATTCCATCTGTCAAAAAGTGAGAACAACATCTATGTGTATGTATGGCTTACCGTCTATGGAACTCATTTTTCTATCTATAAATTTAATGTATGATTATAAATATGTCTATAATGATAATATATTATATTTATATCATTATTATAATTCTTGATATATTGTCACTAAGAGAAATTTGAAAGGATATAAACTACCGAACCAAAACTTACACGAAAAATGAGAAAGTTAACACTTAGAAACTATTATTTTAATAAATATTAATTAATAAAACAATGTTGAAATGTTATAATTAGATCATATATGATATTATAAGTATTTATTTGGAGCATTTATAGAATTATAACAAATTTAAATTAATTATAAAGGTGGATAAAATCACTTACAATGAAATTAAAGAATTAGGTATGGGTTTACTTCACAATCCCAACATTATTCATGATTGTTTATATTTAACCATCTATTGGGGAATTATTTTACATTTACATATTAAAACTTTTTTATGCTTATAATATAGTTATTTTGTAAAATTAAAAGTTTTTCTTTCATTTTCCACTCTCTAATAACTCAATATAGACAAATAATATTTTTAAAGAAAACCGACTTTATCTCTCCCTTCATTCGAAAATAATATTTCTACTATATCCATGTTCTCTAAGAGTGTTTCAAGAATGATTCAAATACTATACCATAATTTTTATGTCATTTTTACATACGTTTTACTTTCTAAAAAATGGTTAAAAAGGAATCGTCTTGTTATTTTTTGAATGAGTTACTTTTGACTTTTTTCCAAATTGTGAAATGAATCATTTTTTAACGTATAGAACATGAACATAATTTCTGAAAATCATGAACACTTAATGATTTAAAGATTACTTTATATTTTTACATAGTAATTTTCAATGAAAAAAAATCCATGATATTTTGGAGATTTTTTTATTTTTAATAATTTATTTCAAAATGAAAAGTGTATTTTCCTAAATAAATCTCTCATTGACTTCTTTAAAGTATTTTCTTCTATGTAAATATCCATTCTGGAATCTAATGATTTATGGTAGATATATTATATTGATAGAATAAACCATTTTTCTCTAGATTTTTTTATAAATTTGGCTAATGAATTTATTACCATCCTATATACATGTTCATCAAATTCAAACATTTATTTATTATTAAGGCAAGTTGATTAAGTTGTTTTATTTAATCATATAATGAATTTATTAGACTTATTATGTAACTTAGGGGGATTTGAATTATATATACCTAATATTTATTTGTATATCTCATGATACAAACCAATTTTCACATTTGGCTGAGGCCTTACTCATTTAATTTAGAAGTCTTGGGAGAGGCCTCTATGGTAAGTTTATGATATCTAACCTTATGCATTCCATCATTCTGAAAATTATTATTGATTTCTATTTTATTATTTTAATAGCGATGGTTTCCATGGAAAAGTTTCGAGATCATTTGATTTTATGTGGAATTATTTGATCATTTTTTATTTATATTGTATTATATATGCCTTATTTTTTTATGATAGATTACATTTTATATTTCCCTTAGTATTCATTTTATATCACACATTTATTATGTTTCCTTTCCCCAGGATTCCAAGACGTTTACTATAAATGATATGAAATCAAATTATAGAGATAATAATTATTTTCTCAGTGAAAATACAATGATGTATTTTATATTTTCAAATGTAGTGTGAGGTTCCAGTATGTGTCTATTTTTTGAATACTACTAAACTATTAAATCCATTAGGATGTGATATCTTGTATCTAGTTATTATATATATAAGTAACCACGGAATTTGGGCTACTAGGGTTAGGGACCTTATTATTGGTATCATAGAATGTTTAGAAGAATCCTGGGAAACTATATTTTTAAAAACATATATTAGGGAACATAACCTTATAAAATACTTTGAGGATATTTCTAATTATAGAATAATAACAAAAAAACTTGGTATGGTATATATTATGTGGTTTTCCTAGTCATACATCCATATCTAGAAATTACATGTGGATGTGGGTTTAGTATAGATGGAATCATTAGGTAATAAACCTCAATGGAGTTGGTTGAGTATAACTCAAATATCATTCTGGTGCATGATGAATGGTCCCTTACTATACCCCTAGTTTGACACTCTTAGTGGATATTATTTTGTTAATTCTTATTTTAATTACAGGAAATGACAAATTATTTGACAAAAAAATTATTATTTGAGAATGTTCCAAAAGAAACCAAACTACTGATTCACATATTAGTTATGCACAATTTTTCAATTTATGGTAAGTGTTTCAATAGTATTGAAATTATAAATTATGATTCCAAATGTTATGATTTGATATAGTTTATGTCATTTTCTTGAAATGGTTCCTAGTGGAAGGAATGGAAACCATATCAATTCATGTAATCTATATAGGAATTTACCTCCTAGAAAAGACAATGATTCTAGAGATACATCTATAGGTGAGTAAATTATAGCTATATTAGGGTTAAAAACTCATTTTATAACTAACAACTATCCACTTATGTATGTATAGAAATGTTAAACCATTTAATGTGATAACAACCCCTATCATTCAAGGGAACTAAAAATCAATTTGAAACTTTGAAATAGATAAGTTCCTTAGAAAAGACATTTATGGCTTAGGAAAGTAATGAAAATGAGAATGTTTTCATTCTAGTTTATTATCTCATAGGGTATGAAGATCAATTTTGGTCTGTGATTCCAATCACTAAGGACGTTTATGAAATATAAATAATGTATTAGAATAATTTTAATGTACTTTTCATGGAAAATATTTTCCCTATGAACAACGAGCAGATATAGAGATACAATTCCGGAGTTGAAGAAAAAAAGAACAGAAAATATTGTTATGTATAAATCTAGCATTATATTATTAGAAAGGCATGTTGTGGACAATGTATAGAATTAAAATAGTATTATTGACCATTTATTTGACGGGTTAAACCCAATACTTCAAAGGGAACTAGTCTCCCAAAAATTATCATTATATGAGTATATAATATCATATTCTATCAAGATGGAGAAATAATTCTCCAAGTATTTTGGATTTGAAGGAATGGAAGAGAATAAGAGTATATGTTAGAAAAAAATGGATTAGGGGAGAATATAAAAGGTGGATTTCCAACATGTGATACTTGTGTTATGGAACACCATGGTAATTTTTTAAACAGAAAGTAGTTTGATATAAGTGGGGGGAAAAGGTTATCATGATCATGAATGAAAGGGTAAGGGATAATTCATCAAAATATAGTTCATTAATTTTAAGAATATTGGAAATTATTCCATTTAATTCCTCAAACATTAGGTGAACATGTTGCCGAAGACAAAAAGGGGATATGGACAAGATTATGAAATTACTACAACCAAAGTGGAAGTTCCAAGCAATGTGGTGAAAGGAAAACATATCATCAACTCTCGGATTGAAAATATTTTATTTGATTCAGGTTCTACCCACTTGTTTATATCTGAATAATTTTTTATAGTTATAAAATCACCACCTCAATGATTAGATGTTGAGTTAGTATTCAAAACTCCTAATGGTATGATGGCCACATCTGAAGTCTATAGGACCTCTTCAATTGAATTTTGTGGGAATGTTATTCCAGAAAATATTTTTATTCTTCCTCTAGTATAACTTTATATAATTTTTTTCATTGATTGAATCTCCCTATATAGAACCCATATCAAGTTTTTGGGAATGATTTTTTCATTAAATATCCCAAATCATTCATCAATCATATATCAGTGCAAGTATAAACTTAAACATCGAATGGAAATTACTTACAACATATGATTTTTGACCTATTCATGAGAAATAAATATATCAAATGGTTGGTGGGGGGGGAATCAATATTGAGTATATGACTATTTTACAGTATTTTATTGATGTATTTATAACGGAATTTCCCAATCATCCCCCGAATCATGAAGTTATGTTTTCAATATAACTCATACCTAGTGCTACGCATATTTCAAGTATTCCATATAGAATGAACCCCATTTAGAAGATGGGATTGAAAAATAAACTCTAAGATATTCTTGATATGGGATTCATTTGGTCTATTGAATGACCATGAGGAGCACCAATTTTTATTTTTAATAAGAAATATGTATCAAATCATCTTTTTATTTATTATCGGGAACATGAAAAAATTAATATTAATAACATGTGTCCTCTACTGTCATGAACCCGCATGGAATTTCAGCCAACCCAACACAAACAGTGGCATGGCATAAAAGAAATTATTGATCCCCACAGGCCGGAGACATGTGTCAGACATCAAGATTCAACCATTGGTAATTATTGGTCCAATAAAAAAAATGTAAACAAATAAATAAAGACTGGGGATAAAACTAAAAAACATGAAATTGAATGAGAATAAAACTACACATACCTACCTATGACCTCATATGTCACCACCCAACTTAAAACCATGTTCTCTCCAATACAGATTCAACACTAGAGAAACCTAAAAATAATAAGATAAATTTGGCATGAGAACCAAAATGCTCAGTAGTAATGCAAAAGATAAACCAAAGAATCCAGGTATTTTTATTTCCTGAAAAAAAAATCAATTAATACTAGTTGAATGTACAATTATAAAAATTGGATTTTCACATTTTAGATAAATAAATACCATTTTCCTTCCTTTTTAAAAAATTTCACACATGATTTCAATTTCCAATACAAAATACCGTTTTAAAACTGAAACCCCAAACAGACCATACCGGGTAATGCCAAAAAGTAAACAAGCTAATAGAGTACTTGGAAAACAATTTTCATAAAAATATAAATAAGTAAGAAGAGATATAAAGTAAACATGGGTGATCCTAAATATACCTATAAGACCCATGGATATACTCGGTTTAGAACCACCTATCAGCATATGGTGAATCACCTAAGTATATAACAAACTAGACACCCTATACTATCTAATTTAGTGGCACATCCCACCTAGCCCATCTGCAATCTAGGGGATACCAACCCTTCTAGTGAGGGTTGATGAAAACCTATCACACAATCCTCTAAAATATTCCTAAGAACTCATGGTAATACTAAACTGTTAAAGTGGGAGTCCCGAACATTCATGACCCACTTAACCTATCACCACCATACTTACCTACCCCAAACATGGACATCACCTATATGATAACCCATAAAAGGGAAATCCTAAATATCGGTGACCACTATATACATATACACATATACATAACTTTATATAATGTTCCAACATGTCCATCATATCTGATCATCATTCAACCCTTAATAACATTAAAAATTCCAAACATGCCTTGAGCATTACACACCCAAATGCCCTTTTCCCAAAAACACCTCATAAGGCATTTCCAAACAATGTGAATCCCCATTTTCATGAAGAATTCCAAATAGGATTTTAGGTTCCATGTTTCAATATCTTTTCATAAAATTATTTTTTAACTTTAGATAAATAAACATTTTTATAAAACACACCAAACAACAGCTTAAGACAAACATTTTAACAAAACGGTCTCCAAGTTCCACATAAGCATGAGTTTTATGATTTTATTTAAACTCAAATTTTTGAAATCACACAAAGGATCCAAAATTATTTAGAAACTGATATACCTTTTTGAAAACCAAGGTCTAAAGAACCACCATTTTAAAGTGAGAAGTTCTAAAGAAAATTTTAAGTTCCAAATCCATCTTCATTTCAAAACGAGGAGAAAAATTCAAAACACACTCAAAAATGAAAAATGATCTTCCATACCATTTGGAATCCAACTATCTTTTCTAAATGCCTAAAATGACCATAATTTCAAACTTGAAATTTTTAAACATTATTTTATGCATTTATGAGAAAGATACATTTGGGGATGGATGGGGAAGGAAGAGAGAAGGGGTGAAGTTTGTGAAATCTAGATTTTAAAATTAATCCCAACCATTTTAATTTTTTTCCCACCCACGTGTTCCTCCCAAAAACATATGGGTGTTCCGACATCAAATTGAACCCATCCAATATCCGATATATTTCCCAAAACTAATTTTCAAGAAACACTACACCTTTTCCAACAAATACAATAAGCCGTAAAAAATATCCAAGCTTTAAAAAATTACAAATTTAAACTCAAGACACCATCCCAAGATCCAAAAATGATATTAAAACATAAATAAGGCTAAATAATACCCCAAACCATGCAATTACATTTAAATAAAACATAACTTGTTATTAAACTCTTGAAATGCACAACTACTTAGACATTACTCAAGATTCAATTGAAATACTATTTTTACCAAAATCTATCAGTTCCATAATGTTAAAATAAGATAAATAGTGGAACTATAGAGGTGAAAAACATGTTTATAAATTTATTAAAGCATTCAATCATCAAATTAAATTCATTGGGAAGGAATAACATGTAAACACCAACCATAAACAAGACTCCTTTTTTTATAACGATTAGCTAAACCGAAACATCACAATTACACCCACAATAATTTGTACATATAAATATATATAAGTACCCTTAGTTTCATTGGACATATTCCTTGTTCTGTGAGGAAATATTTACAAAGAGGGAATATATATGTATTAATTCATGTGTGTGTAAGTGTGATGTTTCATTTTAGCTAGTTTTCATCAAAATGTGGCATGTTTGAGGTAGGTGTTTCCATGTTATTCCATAACAATACATTTCATTTGATGCTTGATTCTTTCAATAAATTTATAAACATGTTTTTTAACACTATGGATCCTCTATTTAGCTTATTGTTGTATTTTTTAATTGATATATATTGTTAAAAATTCTATTTCAAGTGAATATTGAGTTATGTATAAGTAGTTGTGTATTTTATGTTTTTAATAACATTTCATGTTTTCTTTAAATGTAATTGGATAATTTGAAGAAGGATTTGGCCTTGTTTTTGTTTTAATAGAATTGTTGGATCTTGGGATAGTTTTGTGATAGTAAATTAGTAATTTCTTAAGGCTTGGTGCTTGTTTATGACTTATTATGTTAGTTGGAAAATGTGTACCATTTCATTGAAATTGGTTTCAGGAAATGCATTGGATATTGGTACTATGAAATTGGATGTGGGAACACCCATGTGTCATTTGGAGGAACATGAGGTTGGGAACACAAATGAAAATTCTTGGGCGTTATCTTAAAACCTAGATTTCACAAACTCCACCCCCTTCTATCTTCTCCCCCCTTTAAAACCCAAATGTATCTTTGTCTTAAATGGATCAATGATTTTTTACAAGTTTCATGTTTGAAATTATGGCTATTTTGATGATTTAGAAAATATGTTCATATTATAAATGGTATGAAATCCTGTTTGTAATTTTTGAGTGTGTTATGCATTTTTTTCATAGCTTTGAAATGAAGATATATTTGGAACGTAATGCAATGTTTTGCACTACTCACTTTAAAATGGTATTTCATTAGACCTTGGTTTCTTGAATGGTTTGTTGTTTTCTAAAAAAATTTCAATTCTTTGTGTGGTTTCAAAAAGGTTGGTATTAATGAAATCCTAAAAGGTATGCCTATATGGAACTTAGAGTCCGTTTTGGTAAAAATTTTAGCTTACGAGGGTGTTTGGTGTGTTATATAAAAAATTGAATTTCTCAAAAGTATAGAAGGTATTTTATAAAAATTTATTGGAAAATAGAACGAAAAATATTTTTTGGAAAATGATTAATTGAAATGGGGTTTCAGATTTATTGGAAATGGCTTTTGAGGGGTTTTTTAAAATAGCCATTTGGGTGTGTAAAGCTAAAGGACTGTTTATAATTTTTCATGTTTTTAAATGGTTACATGATCAAGTGATATGACAGACCAATTGGAACTATCAATGAAGTGATGTATATATGTATAAGTATATAGTGGGAAACCTTATTTAGGATTTCCATTATTTGGGTTATCCTATAGGTGATGCCCATGTTTGGGGTAGGCAAGTGCGGTGGCAGTAGGTATGGTTAGTCTTGCATGTGAGGGCATCCCACTTACACAGTATACTATTACCATGTGTTTTTAGGATTCTTTTATAGGATTGAGTATTGGTTGCTGATTACCCTATATTATATGGGTTGGTACCCCATGGATTGCATATAGTCCAGGTGGTATGTTCCCCTGGATTGGCTAGTTGAGGGCGGCCAGTTGGTTATAAAATTTGGGGCTACACTATACATTGGATGGTAGTTCTATACCAAGTACATCTTGGGGTCTTCTAGGGATTTTTAGGATCACCCATTGTTACTTTCTATTTCTTATTTCTTTTTTATCTTTATTCACATAGTTTTTTCTGGAACTCTAATATCTTGTTTACTTTTCTGTATAACTTGGTGTGGAGTTTTTGGGGTTTTAGTTTTACAATGGTATTTTTTATTGTAAATGGAATCTATGTATGTAATTATTTATAAAGGAAAGAATACAGTTATTATTTATCCAAAATGTGAAAACCCTATTTTTTATAATAGTATTTTCAAACCTTCATTAATGGAATATTTTCTGGAAAATACAATTTATGGATTCCATGGTTTATCTTTGGCATTCATATTGAGAATTTCGATGCTCATTCCTTCATTATTGTTATCATTTCAGGTTCCACTAGTGTTGAATTGATCTCAAAGTGAACATGATTCTGAGTTTGTGGGTGAACTATGTGGTTACGTAGAGGTATGTGTAGTTTTATTTTCATTCCGCTGCTAGTTTTTTTTATTTCCAGAATTTATTTATTTTCATATCTTTTCTTCATGGTTCAAATCATTCACAAAGGTTTAATCTTGATGTCTAGTACTAGTTTCCAGCACTTGGTGATTAGGAACACCATTCGGGCCATTTCATATATATGTTTGAGTGATGGTTCAACCGAAATCCTGAGATGGTTCATGAAAAATTGGCATCAGAGGAGGCGCTTGCAATTTGGGGTGTCTGGTAGATAGAGATTATGATTTTTGGGGCTCATGAGGTTGGTTATGGGTCAGTTCCTAATCACAACCACCCATGATGAAACCTTAGTTATCAAGGGTAGTTTGGGTTTTGATTCATTGATTTTTTTGGTTTAAGGGATGACAATAGAGGAAACCCAATGTTATTTCATGATTTCACTTGGAGTAGTGACCCATGTGGAGCCTAAGTACATGGTTTAAGTTTCTTCTAGTCATCGATTATTACTTGGGGCATGTCTCACCACCATTTCATTGGATTAATTATAAATACTAATCCCTCATTCCAGAGGTTCATTCTAAGTCGTATTTTGGTTTGTTTGGTTCCGGTTAGTGGGAGTGTATTCTGAAAATGGAAATATTTTTGGAATGAAAATTATTTCTCTCAATTTGTTTCAAATTGGTTAGGTGTCTTTTAAAACAAAAGTAGATTTAAAAATGGAAAATGGATTCTTCTCAGTGGTTTTGAAATTGGTAGAATGTGTATTAAATGAATTTTTTTTAAAACATTGGTTCATGCTTGGATTTGATGGGAAAAAGTGATATGTGATACTTGCTACTCTCTTTGGAAGGTCACATGTGTGTAGGGTATATACAGAAAGTGTATGGGGGAATTTTTTTGTAGATTTTGTAGGTGGAATTAGATGGACACATGAGTGAAAGTTCATAAGATGCCATGGTTTTGTGTTGGAGATTAATGTCTTATACTTGTTTTATGAATTGATTTTGGAAAGGGGAAAATGGATTTAGAAACATGGATTTTGTTTTATAATGGGGGGTTTGTTTAATAAAAACTGGTTTTTTCTTTGGAAACTGGCCTTTGAAGAAAGAATTTTGGAAATTTAAATGGAAAATGGTTGATTTTGAAATGAGGATATTTGGAAAATTAAAATGGAAATGAGATTTTTAAAAGATGAATTTATTGTTGTGATTTTATGTAATTGGTTTCTGAGCCTACTGTTATGAATCACGATGTTCATTTTGGTTGTATTTTGGCTCGATTTTGGTTTCAATTTTCAGTTTTATGTGTTATTTCAGGAATGCCTCTAAGAATGTATCACAAGGCCCCAACTGATTCTTGCCCAGTTTCTAGTTCTTCTCAAGTGTTTCATATTTATCATGGTGATCTAGTTCCCTTAGATATAGTAGTGTGTCTTGAAGAGGACAAGCGTGTCTTCAGGGTATTGGGGCTCCCAAATCTATCAGAGTGTGTGCCTTTTTGGGTTCGTTCGATGTTCTAGTTCTAGAAAATTGGGTGTTTTTCACCCCCACTATCAATGCAAGTTGGGATGATCTAGGATTTCCTTAAATTTTCATTCATCTAATGGTTCATTCCTAAAAAGATAAATATGAGGAAAAGGGAAGATATCATGCATATTCAACATGTCCAATAGACGGTGAAGGCCAATGTCAACCATTTCATGGAGCTGGATTCATTTTCTATAGATGTAGTGTCAAAGGATCTGATTAATAATTCTATTTTCTTTGTGGGTCTTCATCAAGATATCAAATAGTAGGTTCTATCTTCTAAGAGGATCGATGAATCGTTCCTCTCTATGTTGGTTCCCGAAGCACAAATGGTTGGTAATCTAGTTCCTCTCATAATTAGTGAATGTTCTCCATATGGAGAGGAGAAAATTCTAGAGGAACCTATTCCGAAGGAGTTATCCTTATTGGTTCTAGCTTTCAGTTCGTCAGACCATTCGGTTTTGTGACACCAGTGTGGCCGGTTCATTCATTTGAACCCATCTTATCATATCCCACCAAATAAGTTCAATCATTGCGGCTATCTGGGTTATTTTTAGATTTTTTTTCAGAAATCACTTCTTGAATATGGCCTTGTGATCGAATGATTCTAGTTCTTGACTATGAGGTAGGAGATGCTTCAGCCATCAGAGGCCCAGCCATAGGTCTTGGGGTAAATCTCACACATAATTAGGAGTTTCCATGGGTGTGTGATACCTTGGTTGGAGATTTTTTTTTCCAGTTTGAGATTGAGATATTCAAAGTTTCCTAATAATTTTCCGTTCTATTTAAATAAGTTCATCTTCTATTTTGTTAGTGAAATGAACTTTTTATCTTGTAATTCATCAAACCCTATCCTCTGACTTTGGATTTTAGAATCCTTCATTTTCCTTGAGTGATTTTAAAACTTGTTTGGGTTCATCTCAGTTTAATTATGCTTGTTTGGAGATGATTGTGTTTTGTGGAATTAAGGGGCGGTGTTTCTGATTTTATGTTTGAGTTACGTTCTTCTAGTGTGGTTTCCCAAGTGTTGGGGGTTTTTTCCTTAGGTTAATAGATCTTGGTTTATGTAGAGGTTTTTCTCACTTGTGAAAATGAAGTTTTATGTGTTTGTGTTATGAGTTTTCGATCGGTACAAAGAATCCGTAGTTATGGTTGTGTTTTTTAGGGAGTTTCCGGTTTTTTTCCCCAGTATTTCTGATGGCCTTATAGTGTATTTCCATTTATTTCTTAGGGTAACTGTTCATCTCTTGTGGAGAAGTTCATTGAGTTCATTTTGGGAGTTCCCACATTTCCCCCCTCCCCGAGGTAGGGTTTTTGGTTTTTAGATTTTCCATACTAGTCGATTTTTGGTGTTGGGGAGAACCCACACATGTTATCCCATCATTTTATGTTTTGGTTTCTTCATAATTGGTCGGTGTGACTTGTGGAGTGAATTTTCAAACCAGGTTTCTTGATTCATCTCTCGTTTTTGTTTATGTGTGGACTCAAGTATTGGTTACCTTTTGACTTGGTGATTTTCTGAGGGCAGAATGTATTTGTAAGGGGATAATTGTTCAACCTATACCTTGAAGACAACCTTGTTTTATTCATTTCTTGGTCTTGGATCTTTATGGTCAGGGTTCATGTTGAGACCCTATTAACATTTGAGGATTTTAGAATTGTCGGGTGAGTTTTTGGCCTGTGCAAAGATGGTGCACGGCCTGGAAAATCATATGGAATGCTCTGTGTCGAAAAATAATATAAAATTATAATAAAATAAAACTAAAATAATGTTTAATAATAATGAAAATGATGATGATGATATTATTTTCATTATTATTTTTATTATTTGGTTTATTATTATTATTATTATTATTTGTTTTATTATTTCGTTTGTAACACTAATTAGGTTCCCCCTTCCCCTTACAATCCACGCAGTGCACATCTCTCCTTATCTACTCGTGACATGACTCCCCCACCAGCAATGTCTCCTATAGCCCCTCCCCTACTATCATCCTCTCCAGCCACACCTCCCTCACTAACGCCCTCCTCCTCCTGTCGCCTCCCTCGTCAGTAAACTCTCCAGCTGCCCCTCCCTCACTGGTTGCCTCCCCTCTCCGATGTGCAATTTCTCTGGTGTCAGCCCTCATTCCACTGACTGTACCCTCTTCCCCCACCCCCTAGTGAGTCTCCATGCATCTTTATTTGATTTTATGTAGTGTTTATTGTTTTTCTGAATCTTAGGGGTTAGGGTTTGGTTGTGATGTGATTTCTTTTTGTTTTTTGGGTGTCGTCGGTCCGTATTCCTGCAACCGCCACTGAAGGCGATGCATTTCTGACCATTTTGTTCTTCCGTCCATTATATTCATTATGGGTTTTAAATTAGTTTAATTTGGTTAAATTTTAATTTTTTTGTGGGTTTTGAGTTGTCAGTAATATTTATAGTGGATTTTTCACCTTGCAACGACGATTTTTGACTACGGGTGTCGATAGTTCCTACATGTACATACATAGAGTAAAGCATATATATATTCACTCTTTGAAAATATTCCATCATCAAATGGGGAATATGTTCAATGCAGCTAGGGTATTTATATGTATGTGTTTATAAATGCATGTTTGTGTAAGTGGGAAGTGTTAGTTCAACTAATCATCATCAAAAGGAGGCATGTTTGATGTAGGTGTTTCCATGTTTTACATTTCGAATACATTTTCCATGATTCATGATGCCTTCAATAAATTTATAAACTTGTTTCATAGATCTATGGTACCTCTATTTAGCTTATTTGGATATTTTGGAATTGGTATATTTTGTTAAAAATTTGATTTTAAGTGAATCTTGAGTTATACTTATGTATTTGTTCATTTTAAGTGTTTAATAACATTTCATGTTTTATTTAAATTTAATTGGGTTCTTTGTAGAAGTATTTGGTCTTTTTTAATTTTTAATAGCTTTTTTGTATCTTGGGATGCTGTTGTGAGTGTAAATTATTAATTTTGTAAGGCTTGATGCCTATTTACGGCTTATTGTATTGGTTAGAAAATGTGTTGTTTTTCTTGAAAATTCGTTTTGTGAAATTTTTTTGGATATTGGTCGTGTTCCATTGGATGTTGGAACACCCTTGTGTTCTAGGTATTCACACATGGGTGGGCATAAAATGAAAATGGTTGGGATTAATTTTAAAATCTAGATTTCAGAAACATCACCCCTTCTCTCTTCCTCCCCCTTTAAAAACCAAATGTATCTTTATATTTAATGGATCAAAGATTGTTTAAAAGTTTCATGTTTGAAATTATGGTCAGTTTGGTGATTTGGAAAAGATGGTCGGATTGTAAATTGTATGGAATCCCATTTGGAATTTTTTGAGTGTGATGTGTTTTTTTATATTAGTTTTGAAATAAAGATGGATTTGGATATTAAAGACATTTTTCGAATTACTCACATTAAAATAGTGTTTCATTATAAATTAGTTACTTGAATGGTCTATTTGTTTCTAAATAATGTTGGTTCCTTTATGTGATTTCAAAAATGTGGTTTTAAATGAAATACTAAAAGGTATTCCCATGTGGCCCATGGTGTATGTTTTGGAAAAATGTTTGGCTTAAGGGGTAGTTTGACGTGTTTTATAAAATATTATATTTCTATAATGTTTAGAAACATATTTTATGAAATTTTTTTCTATCTTGGAATCTAAAACCCCATTGAGTAATGCTTAATGAAAATGGGGTTTCACATTGTTTAGAAATGGATTTTGATGCATTTTTTGGTAAAAGTGCATTTCAGTGTGTAAAACTAAAGGCATGTTTTGTATTGTTCATGTTTTTAAAAGGGTTCAATAATCAAGTGATATGAAATACTAGTTGGAAATTTTGATGAAGTGATGTATAAATGTATATGGTTATTATATAGTTGATGGTTTTGTTTTGGGTAGAAATGTGTGGTGGCAGCAAGTAAGGTGAGTCACACATGTGAGGTCCTCCCACATAAATAGTTTATTATTTCCATGGCTTCTTGGGATTCTATTAGAGGATCGAGTGATGGTTACTAATCAACACCGATTAGATGGGATTATACCCTAGGTATTGAAGATAGTCTAAGTGATGTCTTCCACTATATTGGATAACCGAGGGCACACTGTTGGTTATAAACTTAAGTGATTCACCACACACCGAACAAGTGGTTCCAAACCAAGTATATATAGGGGTCTTATAGGGATATTTATGATCACCCATGGTTACTTTATATTTTTTCTTTCTTGTTTTAACCTTTATTCACTTAGTTTTTTATGTTACTTTGGTAGCTTGTTTACTTCTCTGCATAACCTAGTACGGTGTGTTTGGGGTTTTAGTTTTAAAATGGAATTTTGTATTGGAAAATGAAATTAGGTCTAAAATGTTTTAAAAATGAAGGAAAATAGTGTTTATTTATCTAAAATTTGAAAACCCTATTTTTTATAATTCAATTTTCAAACTACAATTAATGGAATGTTTCTAGGATAGGAAAATACATGGATTTCGTGGTTTATCTTTGGAATTCCTAATAATAATTTTGGTAATCATGCCAACTTAATATTTTCAGTTTCATGTTCCTCTGGTGTTAAATCACTCTCAGAGTGAAGTTGGTTCTATGTTGGGTGGTGACCTATAAGGTCAAATGGAGGTATGTGTAGTTTTATTTTCATTTTGTTCATTGTTTTTTCTTTATTTTTATCTTTAGCCTTTATTTTTTTATCTTTTGTTCATGGGCCAAACCATTCATAATTATTTAATCATGATTCTTGACACTAGTTTCCAGACCATGGGGATTGGGAATGCCCTTTGGGGAATTCCATAGACCGGTTAGAGTGTCATGTCTACTAATATCCCAGGGTACTTTGTGACATCAACCCCCTATCGATGATCTATTTGATCACTTATGTGGAGATATTTTTTTCAAGATTCATATTTTATTTGGATATCACCGAATAATGGTCCAGAAGGTGGATATACCCTATATATCCATTCCTTCATAGCATGGTCATTATAAATTTGTAGTAATTCAGTTTAGAGTTAACAATGTTGCTCTTATATTCATGGATTTAATCTGAAGAGTCTTTAGAGATTACGTTGATCAATTTTTTGTAGCCTTGGTTGTTGATATTATTATAAATTCAAATATAATGTAATAATATGAGCTATATTTGATAATTTTGATGAATACCATGATGAAGGATAATTTTTATGATAAATATACCAAATGTGAATTTTTTATTCAGAAAGATTATTTCATTTTTCATGTAATCTAAAGTGAGGGTATATTAGTGGATCCTTCAATTATTGGAGTTATTGATTAAGGTATTAGACTATATATGGTAACTGAGATCCATTTTTCTATTATTCTTGATGTATAATACCAATTATTTGTGATATATTCATCATGAATATAAAATCAAATAACTAAGTTGACTCGAATGGGGGTAAATTTCTTGTAGATTGATGAATGTAAATAGATTTTTTGAGAACTAAAGAGAAGGTAGGTCATTGCACCCGTGCTTACACTACCCTATAGTGGAGAAGGATTTTTTATCAATAGTGATTCATTAATGAAAGGTATTATGGTTCACCCTCTTTCATAATGACATGGTGGTATTATATTCTTCTCACCTAATAAAAATTCATGTGAAAATTTAACTAATTCATGATTTGGAGCGAGAATTAGTAATATTTGCATTGAAGAAATGGATGAATTATCTATATAGTGAAATATATGATATATAGAAGATAATAAAAGTTAAATTAATATATTTAATCATAAATAGTTGAATATTAGACATATAATTAAGATAGGTTTTATCAAGGATTATGAATGGTCAATACATTACCACCCTTGGAAGGCCCACAAGGTGGTTAGTGATCTTTGTTGAAAATATAATAACATTTTATCCATGATGAGGATTGAAATAGATCTAATATTTATGTATTTTAATAATATATATCTTAAAATCATGGGGAAAGGGGACAAGTATTATCTTTCACATATTAATGTTCAACCATCCTTCCATTAGAGGATTATGAAGGTGTAGAAGGAACTTATGGAATTTCATAATAAGGTGAAAATGTTTCTTGAGTTCAACCATTATCTTGTATGGATCATAATGTTGTGGAACTGAGTATAGGTCTCATTAATACAATAGTTGAAGAAGTACTTACTGTATGGTTCTCATATTTCAGCATTCTCCATTTATCCTAGAAGTACAAATATTTATAAATATATAGAGTAGTATTTGTGGTTGGTTAACATGAAAATGGATATTACAAAGTATGTATCCTAATTACAATTATTTTATAAATTTAAAGCATAGAGATAGATGTTTAAGGGTATTTTAGAACCTTTACCCATGCAATAATGGAAATGAGAAAATGTTACCCTTGATTTCATCATCAGACTACCCAAAACATCTAAAGGGAATAATGTTATATGGGTTGTAGTCGATCACCTTATAAAATTAATGCATTTTATTACCATTATAAAATATTTATCACTTTATCAAATTACTTTTTTATACATTAAATAAGTCATATCATTTCATGAAGTATCGCTCTCAATTAAATCATATTGGGATCTGAGTTTTACCAAGATTTTCTTGATACGTATTCAGTTAGCTCTGGATATAAAGTTGAGTTTTAGTACTGTTTATCATCCTTAGATAGATGTTCATTTTTATAGGACCATTAAATATCTATAATACATTTTTAGATATTTCTCCATGTATTAAAAAAATTATTAGGATCAACACATTTATTTTGTGATTTTTTTATATAATAATAGGTTTTACTCAAGTATTTCTATTTATCCTCTCTAAATCCATTTTTTGCCATTTTCAAAATATCCACTTTAAAGGGAAGTGTGAACCATTAAAAATTACCAGTCAGAAGTCGAACCCATCCCAAAATCCACATTCTAAATTCAAAATATACCAAAAAAATCCACATTCAAAATTCAAAATTCAAAGCAGTATCACACCTCGAGCAATGAACCTTGCGCAAAATGAGGCCACACGCTTCCTAGGCCATCATCATCACCGTTGAGGTGGATGTTGGCATCATTGTCGCTGGAATCGTTGAACCGCGCCAGTAACCCCAAAACATCACTAAAGTATACCCGAGGCTGCATCAATGCATCAATGCTATCAAACATCCATTGCAGAACCAAAACCTGCCTCATCACCGCATTATCACGTTGCTGGAAAGACACCACCTTCAACATCACTGTCCAATTGACACAAGAAGCACCAGATAAGACCATCACCGAAGAACTAACGCTGAAGAGATCACCATGAAGTCGATACTCTAGAACTCATGACCCATGGCACCATCAAGACTACCCCATAGATCTTCCTTGGATAGAGAGGTGGAGTTTTGGATCAAAGAGCAGAGAAAAAAGCGAAATGAAGTGTAGATCTTGAACATACGGGAATGAATTTAGATAATGAAATCTATTAGTAACTTATCTATATGAGTTAATTCAATATAAGGTTAGATTCCTCCAATAATATATAATTTCATCTCAGAGTAGGAAATACATTATGTTGACCATTATCAATAAGATCTAGAGTTCAATATTGGTGAAAATTTATTTATTTTAATATCTCCATGGAAAAAGGTTTGGTTATTTTGAAGGAAGTAAAATATAATCACTATATATATTTTTTCCTTTTGAATTCATGATCATTTATAGATGGTAGCTTACGGGTTGTATCTTCTATCGAATCTCTCTCAAGTTCATGATGTGTTACATATATATCTCATGAGAAAGTACATACTCGATCCTTCACATGTACAGAAATCATAGGTCATGAAACTTGAGAAATAACTCTCCTATGAGGAATAAATTATGGATTTTCTATATTATATAGATAATGTTATATAAAACATAACCACTCACCTTGTAAAACATTTATGGTTAAACCAAAAGTTTTATAATGTTATATGGGAACCATAGGATCTGATGAGGTAAAATTGTCCTCAGTTGTTTGTATCAAAGTGAAAAAGTTTCAAGGTTGATATTTTTATAAGGGGTAAAATTTAATAGCTTGAAAATTTATGATATATTTCTACATAAATAACTTTAAGTTTTAAATAGCTTTCTCAACACAAATCACCACGATTTAATAGAACTATGTTATACTATAAAAATATTATTACTTAAATGTTATAATTATGCCATAAAATTTAAACTTGAGGTATGAATATTCTTATTCACATTATGAAATATTTTTTGGATTTATAAAATTCAAATTTATTAATTTTTAGTTGAGTATTTATAAGCTTCAACAATATAGTTTTCTTCAAAAATGGTTTTTATTTATTTTATGAGAAAAAATATAATTAATTTCAAAAAATTAAAAAACACTATTTTACAAAATTAACTTAACTTTTGAATTAATCATGGCAAAAAAACATTATAGTGATTTTTTATAATAATCTGAAAAGTTTTATTTTTCAATGAATAGTGTAAATACAAATTATAATTAAAATTGTATTTTCATTTCATGAAAGTGAAAAGTTGTATTTTTTTAGGATTTTTTAAAAGTAAAATAAATTAATATATATTATTAATAATTTTTCTAAGTTCATTTGAATCAATTTTAGGTTGGATTTTGGTATAAATGTTTTATTACTTAAGAAAACATTTTTCTGAAAACTATTTTTCATCATGTTTTTAATGTTGTGATTTTAAATTAAATTATACCACTTATGTGAATTTAATTTGAGAAAGTGAATTAAATATTTAAAAGAATAATATTTGGTATGATGAAATATGATCAACTCAATGTTTTCTCAAGATTAATAGAAAATGTAGAAAAATTTTGTTATGATAGTTAAAGTTACAATGACTTTACCGGGGTTTAAACCAAGAGATAAGGGTATTTTTTAAAATTAAACATGTCTAGAAACTATTTAATATAATTATTTAGACCTCATAATATCAAAAAAAATTACTCTTTTCATTTGGAATCATTTTTCTTATATATGACAATGTATAATTTTAATATTTTAAGAAATTCCAAGTCTGTCATCTCACCCACTTATAAAATGACACCCTACATTTCTCTTATTTATACAAATTTGAGGTGTATATGTCAAAAAAAACCTAAAAAGCACTTGTAAAATTAAATATTAAAATTATATATGTGTTTTTATTCTTAAAATAACATTCCAATGGTCCCTAAAAAGGATCTAAAGGAGGCCAACCAAAGAATAAGTGATATCCATGCCCAACCTTTTTCAATTTATTTCTTCTTTTAAATCCTCTAGATATGTTGTATTAATTATAATATAATTAATTAGTTATTGTAAATATAATTAGTTTTTTTTATTATTATTTTATATCCATTATTTACCCTCTTCTCCATCAAATAGTAAGTGAATGTATTGTTCGTTCGTATGTGTGGACTATCACCTCCACGCAACGATACAATTAATTTTGACCACTATAATTCTTTAATTGTTATTATATTGGTTTTAAAGTTTAAATATTATATTTATGACCTAATTACGATTTTCGTATTATGATATCATATATTAAATTCTTACAATTTCTTCTGTTGGAATATTATAATGTCACTTGTCTATACATGTGGACTATCACCTCCACAAAAGAGTGTGATATTTTTTCATTTCTATTTAAAAGGGATGGTAAAGTGGTATATTTAATGAATTTATGTGATATATATCATATAATAGCGATTCTTAAATTTTTATTTATTCTTAAAATTTCTTTGTTTGATCCATCAAAATGTGAGAACGGCATTCATACGTACGTACAACCTACCATCTCCATGAATAGTGTTAATCATTTTTCTATCCATACATTTAATGGATGATTATAAATATATATATAAATATATAATTAAAATATTTGGTATTTATATCATTATTATAATATTATATATTTTTGAATCATGATAAAATATAATTTAATTAAACTATCGAACCGAAACACACATGAAAAAAATATTGTTAACACTCAAAAATGACAATATTAATAATGAATTATTAATAAATGGGTATTGAAATTTTATAAAAACACTATATATGTTATTATAAGTCTTTATATGGTTCTGGAATAAAATTAAAATAAATTCAAATTTCTTATATAAGATTTTTAAATCTTATACAGAGAAAGTTAGAACTAATGTAAGCGTTTATTTCACAATTTCATCATTATTAGGGGTTGTTTGTGTTTAAACATCTGTTGGTATAATTATTTGAACATTATCTATTAAAAAAATAATTTATTATTCAATGGTTATTTTTTAAAATTATTTTTTCTCATTTATTTTCCTCTCTTTAAGAACTCAAGAGACTGAAAGAATATTTTTATTGAAATCTTACTTTATCTATCGCATCGGTTAAAAAAACATTTTTATTCTATATCATGGTTTTTCAAAAATGTTTCAATCATGTTTTTAATATTATCCTATTATTGTTTTAAGATAGTTAAAACCATGTTTTAATTTTTAAAAAATAATTTAAATATGAATCTTCCTATCATTTTCCAAATGAGGTTTTTTTACTTTAATTGTAAATGTGAAAGGAATCATTGTTTTAACATACAACACATGAACATAATTTTCTATTGTCAAGACTACACAATTGTTTGAAGTTTACGTTACATGTTTCCATATTTATTTTCAAGGAAAATGTTTTCTAAAATATTTTATAAATTTTAAAATTTTAAATAAGTGATTTCAAAATGAAAAGGGTATTTTCATCAAGAGTTCATCTAGTGTTCTTTTTAATGTTTATTCATTTATGTCAACATCCTTTTTTGAATCTTATATTTTAATAATTATATACTATAATGAAATCAAAAAACATTTTTTCTAGCTAGTTTGTGACTTTTTTTACTGAGGAAAGTACTGATATTATGTGTTCTAGTTCTTCCAATAGAGATAGTTTTTCATTATTAAGGAATATTGATTAAGTAATATTATTTATTAATATGATCAATGCATTGGAATTTTTATGTTATGGGAGGGGAAAGAATTATTTAGAAACTTGATTAATCAATAAGTCTCATGAAACAAAATAGTTTGGGTATTTGGTTGAGGCCTTACCCATTTAACTAAGATATCTTGGCATTAGGCCTCAACCTTGATTTTTAGATGTTTGAAAATATGAATTCCATCATTATAAAATAATTTATTGATGAACATGGGATTATTTGAATATATATCATATCCATGGATAAGTTTCAGGCTCATGTAATTATTTATATGGAATTATTTGAGAATTATTTATTAATGGAATATTCTTCATGCCTAATTTATTCTATGATGAATTTAACTTTATGCATTTCCTTAATAAGAATATTATCTCACCCCTTTTATTTGTTTCCATTCCTCAGTATTTCAAGGCATGTACTATAAATGACATAAAAGGATATTCTAGAGATAATATTGATATTATCAAATGGAATGTTATGTTTTATTTTATTTTTTCAAATGTAATTTAATATTCTAGTATATATCTATTTTCCTAAGACTATTGAATTATTATATACATTAGGATGTGATTTCTTGTATATAAATCAAATGTAATAATGTAATCACTTATTCTAGGATGCTAGGATCTGGGTATTTACATAGATAATGAATGATCTATTGTGTAATTCCCTTATATCAACATTATTTGTCCACCTAGGGAGTAAACATATGTATAGTGATATATAAGAATAATTATGGTGTAATAATGTGATGAATGATATTATTGAATATACATCCATTTTCTTGGTATGAAAAAAATTTAAGACCGAATGGAAGAAGTTCAAGGGGATGATACAACCATTACCCATACCATATGGAAATAGAATAACATCACCATTGAATTTCTCATAAGTCTTCCAAATACATATAATAGAAATAATTCAATATAGTTTTTAGTGGATAATATTACCAATTCTAATAACTTCATTGATATTTGAAAACAATTATCACCCTTGTAAATTGTGAAGATATATATCATAAAAGTGATGATAATGTATGGAAAACTATTAGTAATTATATATGTTTGATATTTAGGGATCACTTTTATGATTTTTTGGATAATTTATAAGGAATTTAATATCAATCGTATCTTCAATAAGACATATCACCCTAAGATAGATAGTTAATATAAATGTCCACTTAGACTTTGGATAAAAAAAGTAGAGATTAATCATTGTACTTTAATGGATGGTGTGATTAATAGCTTTATTTTATCAATTTGTAATCCATTAATAACATTCAATAAATTATTAATATAGATATATATTAATTTTTCTATGGGAAGAAATGTGAAAATACCTCATGATATGATAACATTAGAAAAAATGAAACTATTGAGATTGGCACTAATAAAAGAGATGACATAGAATGTTCATTTTATTCTGCAACACATCAGAGAAGTGCATGGTTGGCATAAGTGTAATACTAAAAAATTTAGATTTCACCTAGAGTTTAAGGTTAGTGAGAAATTATTCCTTAGAATATCACAATGTAAAAGATTTATAATGTTTTGAACTCCTAGGTGCATTTTACCCTTTTATATTTTTATTGATTTGGAGTTGTATCATATCAATATATTCTTCTAAAAGACATTCTTAAACTAAATAATGTGTTCCATATATCCCTATTAAGGATTTACATGCCATATTTATCACATGTGAAAAAATCTAGTGGTGATAAATTTGGATTATGATCTCTCTTATGAAGAGAAGTCAATGGAAATATTTAATTTTAGAGATAAAGTGCTATGAAACAACACCACTAATATTCCCAACGTACCCTGGTGAAATCATAAGTATAAAGAGGAAACATGATAAAAAAATGGTGTAATAAAACAAAATTACCCTCAACTATTTTCATCCTATAGATTTATTTTAAAACTCATAGATAAGTTTTATGAATGGGGGAAGAATGTAATGACCGAGACTTCTCAATGTGAAATGTTTCATTCTCGATGTATCTTTGTTATATTCAAGTTCATATCAAATGAACCATTTGATAAAAAACACAATTTTATGCCATCAATATAGAATATTATATATTATGGGTAAATAAAATCCATAAAATAAAAATTTTATAATAGGGGTAATAATAAATAATTAAATAACAAAAGTAGAATTTGAAAATCCATAGGGTTGTGGCCCACTAGAAATATCACATCCATGAAAAAAACTATAAAAAGAAAAAAACTATTATAATCTATATTGAAATTTGGTAAGTGAATTATAAAAAATCTTTATAGGAAATAAAGTGATTAAATAATAAAGAAAACAAGTGGTCTTAATCATAAGTATAATTAATATCTAACATTAACTTAGTAAAATATTTATTTTTGAGTTAAAATTTTTATATTAAAATATTTTAATTTAGAAATTTTTTTTTATGAAAAAATATATTATTTTTAAATTTATATCATATATTAAATAATTAATAATATAAAATTAAAATGTTATAACTCATAATCAAAAGAAATAATATTTATCATAGTTAAAATTATTTTTATTCATGTTTTATTATTTTATCTAAAAGTTGTATTTTGAATATTTATAATACAGATTTTATAAAATGGACTCCATTTTTAGAATAATAATTTTTAAATTTTATAAGGGTGAAGTTTTGATATTTTTATAAATAATTTAATGGTTTTACTGAACAATAATATCTACAGTTTCTAGTATATACCATTTGTTTTATGACATCATTTTGATTTAAAAATGACTCAATAAAATATAAAAACTTTATGACATAAAATGTATTTAATGAGTAAAAGATTAATTTAAAAATAATAAACTTATTTCCAAAACATATAAACAACTATTAAAAACATATATTATATTTTATTTAAATTGAAATATATATTTGTTTTTAAGGTTGTATACATTATTTTCAAGGTCATGTTATGTTTTTTTATGTGCTAAAATGTCACAAAAACAAATATGTTTTAACCAAAAAACTAATAAAATTCATGATAATCAATATTATTCATATATTTGAGCATAAAAATAAAACAATCACTATTTTATTCAAAGATACCCCTCTCTCTCATCTATATAAACACCCCTCCTGTAAAACTTTCTCCTCATTTCCAAAATTCATTCTTTTTCCAATAATATATTCAAATAACTCTCCAATAAAATCCAGTTGTGTTCTTAAGTACCTATTCTAGCCAAAATACCCTCCTATAATGGTTTTAAAATAAATCCAAATGTTATTACTTAATGATCTATGTAGAGGTTTCAAAACACATGTATTCTCATTTTCATTATCCTTAAACACCTTACATAATATAAAGAATAAAAAAATTAACTTTAGAATATTATTATAATTCTACTCTAATTTTTTTTTGAAAGAAATATATTCATTATTTTCCCTCTTCTTTTAAACTCTCTTAAAAAACATTGTTCACTCATGGTTGTTTTATATTACCTAAGTGAACTATGAGGTTTTATTTTCACCTAATCCCTTCATAAATATTATTAAAATTTATTTTTATTATTTAATAAAAATAATAATAAAATAATGGAATGTTTATAGTTTTGTAATGATAAAATATAATAATAATAATATATGTAAGAAATTGTAGTTATTATAAAAATCTAGAAAAATTTTACCAATAAATATATAACGAATTTTAACCATCATAAAAACTATTGAACTCCATTAATTTATGAAATAAATATAGGATCGAAATAATGATGTAGATGATCAATTAAAAGAGGGGGTGAATTGTATGTTAAAATAATTTCCTTTTTTACCTTAAGGAAAACTATGTTTACAATGTTAAAAAAGGTAAATTCATAAGACCTCTTTTAGTTCTATTAGAAAAACATGTTGGGTTCGGGAAATATGGTTCTGGAAATAAAACATACGAAAAGTTTACAAGAAAAAGATTCTTCCTTAAATTTTATAGAATCTTTCTTATCAGAGTATATAGAATTGATAAGAAAGTATAAGTAGGTTATACACACTTCATTTATTAAAATACAGTGGAAATAAACTTGAAACAATACAAGTAACAAGTATGAAATATTTTAACCCAAAGGGAAGGGTATCCAATAACCTTGGATAAAGGTCCCTTTATTTATACTTTCAAGAAAGTTTGTCTTACCGACACTAGGTTAATCCCTTGATAGGATTATCATAATCTGTCTTGCTATCCCCTCTAGCCCTTGAACATTAAGGTACTCGTCTCCTCTATCTTCCTATCCCTGGAAGACCTCTATTTTACTCAGCAATAATCAAAGTTAACCTATGCAATCTAAACAAGATGTTTAATACGCACAAATCATGAGTGTCTATCTCTCTAGAAATCTCTTTAGAAACATAAAATCTCTAGATTGATCAACATATTTTGAGCTCGTTCAAATGAGCTCCTATTTATAATCACTTCTCTAATTGTCGCCTCCCTCCTCCAGTAGCCATATTTTTCCTAGAATCTCAAAGGGACCAATACGCGTGTCACTAAAATAACGGTTAGTAAGAAATAGATTGTACGAAAGTGTTTCATAACAAGTATCAGGAAAATAAAATTACTTAACCAAATATATTTTTCATATTATAAGGAAAAATTAAATTCAAAATATAACCAAATAATCACTCAGAGTCTATAAGATAAGGATATTCAGATTCTTGTTTTATAACGAATTCAGAATCTGAATTCAATAGATTTTTGAGTTTGAATTCCCATGAATTCAGAATATGAATTCCATGGAAATCAGAGTCTGAATTCTATGGAATTCAGAGTCTGAATTATGAGGAATTCGGAGTCTGAAATCTGAAGAATTCGAAGTCTGAATTCTGAAGAATATAGAGTCTGAATATTAGAGAATTCGGAGTCTGAATTTCAGAGTATTTAGAGTCTGAATTTCAGAGAATTCAGAGTCTAGATTTCTAGTAATTTGAATCTTGAATATCAGAGAATTTGGACTCTGAATTTCATAGAATTCAGAGTGTAAATTTCAGAGAATTCAGAATCTGAATTTTAGAGAATTAGGGCTTTGAATTTCAGAAAATTTAGATCCAGAAAACAAAATACTCTATATCCAAGGATTTATAGGATTCTGAGATTTTAGATATGAAACCAAATGTTTCTTTTGTAATAAAATAATTTATATTTAGAGAGACTATAAAGCTAACAATGAAAACATAGGTAAGGATAAAAATTTCCTTAATGAAGGGAAATTTCCCTTATGAAAATAATCCTTAGTGAAAATATATTTTTCCTTAAGATAAAGTGTTTGTAATTTTCAAAACATGGATAAATAGAAAGGTCATAAGGAAACCTTAATGACTCAACAATCTCCACCTTTTTGGAAAGCAGAGACATCCTTTCAAAAAAGAATACAAGGACTTAGAATTTTTCATTATGAACATAAAAGAAAATATTATATCTCTTTACTTATGAATCATAATGAATATGACTAACTCCCCCCTCAGGTTTTTAAATCCCTAAGGATCGTATTCTTTACTTCCTTAAATATATTGTTATTTTTATTGCATAAAGAAATATTCTTTGATAAAAATCCCCCTTAAGTGTACTCCCACTTAGTAATTTCCTTGCACAACCTCATGTGAGCATTATAACCGATATAGAAGTATTTAAAATCCACCTCAAGCCTGAGAAGTTGGTCCATTATCATGGAAACGTAATCCTATTTCAGATTAAAATAGTGTTGAAGCATATGACAACTCGAGTCAATAGTTGGAAACCAAGGAATTGCATCAACCAATTTCTTTAGGGATTTAATTGCAAAATAATGACCCATGGAAGATGATTCTAAATCATATTCTCTTCTCAATCTCAACAAATTTTCATTTTGAAAATCCACCGACATCTTTCTTAGCCACCACTGCCTTTTTAGTTGTATCAGTAACCACCTTCTTTCTTTTATTAGCTCTTGGAATGATCTCAACTGCCTTTGGTGATTCATTTTCACTATTTAAAAGTTGGACTATCTTGTCTTCCTCATCCTTTTCATTTTTAGCATCTGCCACCAGGTTCTCTGGTTGAACAAAATCATAGTTTCTACCCTCTTATTTTGATGGTTTTTTTACTTCTTCCTGACCTTCATCACCTTTTACTAGAGTAGCAAGTTTAGAATATTTGACTTGGGAAGTCCAGAATGATAGTTTCATAGAAAGACTCTCTGTATCATAATATACTTCAACTTGACTTATCATATCATTTGTAAAATAACATCATTCCTATGTTTCTCTTTCCACATCCTCTTCCTTCACAATCTCTTCCTCTTAATCTGGTTCCAGAATGACCATATTCATTCCTGGAGTCTCTATGGGTACTGGTTCATTGAAAAAAGTTTCTAGTACCTAAAACTGCTCATAATCTTTCTTATTAGCCTTGAAAAAAGATTGAATAATCTTAGCTTCATACATTTTCTTCTTTTGCTTCCTCTCTTTTTCTTACATCTCTAATTCTTCAACAACCTTAATCTTTAATTCCTTTGCCTCAGTAAAATCCAATACAAATATATGTTATCCTTCCTTCTTTTTCTTCTTATCTTCTCTGCACATAAAAACAACTACATCCAGATAGGTCTTTTTCTTCTTAGATTTTAGAGGTGCTGATGGGATTTCTTGAACTAGATGAGTTTTTTTCTTTGGCTTCTAGTTCCTTCCACTTTCTCTTCTTGCCACCCTTCTTGGAAGTCTCAGATACATCTGGCTTTTTGGATAAGGCTTCGATCTCACTTTCATACAAGTCATAAAATTCTCCATATTTTTCATTGAAACTGAACTTCATCCTTCTAAAAGTATCATCACTAAGCAACATGACTTTCAAATTTCATTTCTTTGAAATATAAGGTATTTTGAATTATTATAGGCATAACAAAATGATCTTGTATAGGATTATTGGATACATAATAATCTATGATTTGAGGGTGCCATTTTGGATATTTTCAATCATCAAAAAGATAAACTCCACAAAGTATATCTTTCTTAGGTTGACCAGAAAATACAAAACATTGATTTCACTTTTCATTAAGGAGTCCTTGTCTCCTTTTCTCGAAATGAGAAATCCATGAACCCATAAATCTAACATTCTGATGTTAGTAGAGAGATGGTTAATATTTTGAGTTTTCACTCCTTTGAGTCTGAGGCACTCTATAGATTTATATTTATCAAAAATTCCTCCTGATCAGGTAGTTTGTGGGTGCAGAAAATGGCTTATCCTTCATACGATAGTCCAATGATACAATCTACCTTGCTATAGGAAAGAGAATAAGTTTTTCCATAACATTTGAATGATAAATTATCTCTCTAACCTTCATTAAAAAAATTATAGATTCATAAAACTCAAAAAGTAACTCCAGATAAATGGGATCCTATCCTTTTGGTTTTTCTACGCACAAGCTTTTCCATCCATTCAACTTGATATTATTTGAAATGAGAGATTCATACATTACAAAAAACATATGATCAAAAAATCTTTCTATATAAATTTTTAATTCAGAAATTTACTTAGTTGATGAAATTTTCTTCTATAGGGAAGCTTCCAAAGACCTTCATAGTTGAGATGATCAGAAAAACAGAATGACGCTTATGTAGAGAGGTTGAGATTCATCACTCTATGTATTGAAAACCGATGCGGGACAACCATTATGGGGTCTTTATATAGACGTTGAGGCAATGGTTCATATTCCCAAATTGATCCTATGGTTTAAACTAGCTTGATATGATCTGACAGTTGAGATGAAATCCGAAGAAGGATTTCGGTAGGTTCTGATCTTTTGAGGTTTTTATGATAAAAATTCAGATTTAAAGAAAGTGAATCTGAAATATTTTCTTCAAACAGGAGGAAAATTCCATCATGTAAAATTTGATTACAAAAATTTAAGTAAGGAAACATACCATTCGGATTTCTTGTAAAATTATCAGTAATGAGGAAAATTATTCTTGAATGAATTTAGAATAAAGAATATTTTTTAAAAGAAATTAAAATTTTGAAATTGAGAAATTTTCGACTACAAATAAATTTTATTAAGAAAAAAAATTGAAGTATAAAAAAAATTTAACTATGAAAAACTTTAACTACGAAAAATTGTAACAGTGAAAAATTCTAACTACACAAAATTGAAGTGGGAAATATTTAAATTATGAAAAATTTAAACTACGAAAACTTTTAACTACCAAGAAAATATATTCCCTTTTGAAAATGAGTTTATTTATGTATGGAGATAGTATTAAAAACAAGTTAAAATGGAATATTACCTTAAAGTTATTATTCCTAATGTTTTTAATGTATTCAAATCTATCTGATAATAATGTTTTTTTGAAAATATTAGCATGTTTGTCTTGCATTCTGATAATTTGAAGAATGATATCTTATTTTTGTGTGTTATCCCTCAGAATGTGATTCCTAATATCTATATGTTTTGAACGAGAGTGATGTGTAGGGTTTTTTCATAGGGAAATAGACCTACTGTTATCACGTAATATCTATGTTTCGATAAAACTCATGTCATAGTTTGTGAGTGTGTGTTGCGTCCACAACAGTTGAGCAGAAAAACTTCCTGCTGCTACATATTCAACTTAAGCAGTGGAAAGTGATTCTAAATGTTTCTGTTTACATGACCAAGAAACTAATGAATCTTCTAATAAAATAAAGGTTCTTGATGTACATTACTTATCCATTCTACATCCTCCAAAATCAGCATTTGAAAAAACTTTTTAAAATAAAATCATTTCCAGAAGTATAAACGAGTCCAAAAACCATGGTTCCCATTAAATAGTAAAAAATTCTTTTCACTGCTTTTAAATGATATTCCTTAGGATTGGATTGTTATCTTTCTCATAAGAATAATAAAAACATTAAATCTGGATGACTAGCTGTCATGTATAGTAAACGTTTTATCATTCCTCTAAATGATGCTTGATCTACTGGTTTCTTAGTTTCATCAAGATCAAGAGAATGTGAGGTGCCGATTAGAGTACTTATTCTTTTAGTGTTTTCATATAAATTCTTTTTAAGAAGATATTTAATATAATTATATAGAGATATATATGTTCATTCTGTTTTTTTATAAATTTTAAAACCTAGTAAAAATGATAACACAACTATCACACTCATTTAAAACTCATATTTCATTAGATTCTCAAATGAATATTTTAAAGATTGCTGAGTTGAACCAAATATAATTTCATCAACATAAATTTGAAAAATAAAAGTATTTTTCTTATATTTATTTATAAAAAGGGTTGAATCAGTAGTTCCCTTAAAATAATTATTTTGTAGAAAAAATCCTACAAGTCTATCATACTAGGCTCTAGGATCTTGTCTGAGTCTATATAATGTTTTGGTATGTTTGAAAACATGTTCAAATTTTTTTGTGTCTTCCAAACCAGGAGGTTGTTTAACAAAAACATCTTATTGAACATATCCATTAATGAAATAACATTTTACATCCATTTGAAATGGTTTGAAATTAAAGAATGTTGCAAAGGCAAGTAATGTACGGATAGATTCAAGTATAGCTACTGGATCATAGGTTTCTTCATGGTCTATTCCTTCTTGTTGATTAAAGCCATTAGAAACTAATATGGATTTATTTCATCCAATGATTCCATTTTTATCACACTTATTTCTGAAAACATATTTTTCCCCAATAACAAAAGTTTCCTTAGGTATTTCAACAATGTTTAAGACATTTTTCCTTTCAAATTCATTTAAATCATTTTGCATGGACTTTATCCAATCATCATCACCTAAAGCTTCATCAATGCTTTTTGGTTCTAATTGGGTAAGGAATGTTATATGTTCTACTTCATTTATTAAGGAATTTATAGTCCGTACAGGTTGATTTACATCACTGATAATACTATCACAAGGATAATTATTAAGAAACACCTTATTTGGGTTTTTTAAAACCTTTTCATCAACATATGGTAGGAAATCTTCTGGGGTAAATGCTTCAAAAATATTTTCCTGAAAATTTTCCTTATCATAAGTGTCTTCTATCAATGGTTGATATTCAGTTTTTAAAAACACATCCAAGGATGTGGGTTGGGGTTGTTTAAAAATTAAAGGATCAGTTTTTTCAAATTTTATATGTACCGTTTCTTCAATATTGAATGTTTTTTTTATTAAAAACTCTATTAGCCATAGAAGTTGTGGAGTAGCCTAGGAAAATTTCATCATAATATTTGGTTGCAAATTTTTGTAGATTATCTTTAGTGTTCAGAATGAATACTTTGAAACCAAATACCTTGAAGTATGAAAGTCTAAGTTTTCTACCATTCCACAATTCGTAAGGGTTTTTGTTAAGAAAATGTCAAATCAAAACATGATTTATTGTATAACAAGCAGTACTTATATCTTCATCCCAAAAGTGTTTAGCTATAGAATCATCACTCCACGTGGTTCTTGTTATCTCTTGAAGAATCCAATTTCTTCTATCAACAACACCATTTTTTTGAGGAGTTCTTTGAGCTGATAAGTTATGTGTAATGCCCCTTTTTCTACAGAATGTTTCAAAATCCAAATATTGAGATTCTCCTCCATGATCACTATGAATAGTTATCAATGGAAGGTTTTTTTCATATTTAACACGGGATCTAAAAAATTTTTAATAAGAAAAAATGTTTATACTTATTTATTTGATAATAGACCCATGTAAATCTAGTGTAATCATTAACGTAGACAAATACATAATATTTTCCTCCTATACATCCAGTTTTTTTGGATTGAAAATATCCATGTGCACTAACTATAATGAATCATAATTTGAGACTTCACCAATTGATTTAAAACTTGATTTATGTTGCTTCCCAAATGTACAATGATCATAGACTTTTGAAGAATCAAATCTTCACAATGGTAGATCCTTAACTAGTCTTTTCGTTGATAGTTTACATAGGTTCTTATGGTTACAGTGTCTTATCCTTCTATTCCATAACCAAGATTGATCTTCCAATGCACTAAGTCAAGGTAGATCTTGGATCCTAAGGCCTTTTATGTTTAGTGTGTATACATTCTCTTTCCTATGGGCAGAAAAAAGAAACTCTTACTTGGAATTGTGTACTAAGAATTTATCATTCCTAAAATTCACAAGGAAACCTTCATCACATAATTGACTTATACTAATGAGGTTGTTCTTAAGACCCTCAACAAATAAAACATTTGAAATTAAGGTTTTTTCAGGAAAAAAATGTTACATATATCAACAATATCTCCCTCAGCATCATCTTCGAAATTTAATTTTCCTCCTTTCATCTTAATAATGTTTTCAAAGAAATTTTTGTTACCTATCATATTCCGAGAACATCCACTTTCCATGTACCACGTATTGTTTTTGGTACTTTCTTTATTTTCCTAAAAATAAAAGAGTTATACTTTAGGAATACAAAATTTCTTTAATCCAGAAATTCTAGAAATAAAAATTTGAGGTATACACATTTTCTTAAAAAAATAAGATTTATGAAAACCTAAAGATTGAGTTTTTTTTAAAGAACAAATTTTCACCCATTTTACACCACACTGACATTTACTAAAAAATGGATCACTTTTTGGAACAAAATAGTTATTACTAAAAACATTTTTAGAATTAGTATAAAAAAATCCAGAACTATTTCTTAAATGTTGAATTTGGGAACACATCTTGTAAACATTTTCGTTACCTAATGTAAAATTTGACAGACATTTCCTTTAAAAAATATTTCTGACTTTAGTTTAATAAAAGTATTTTTATCTTTAAAAACATTAGTTTTAAGACTAGAGTAAGCCTCTAAAGTATTTTTCATAGAAATTACATTTTCAAGATCCTTAAAAAGTTTATCCTTCTCTAAATTAACTTCTAAAATATTTTTAGATATACTATTGAAATCAAATGTTTTCTTATCCAGATATTTAGAAATTTCTGATACTTAATTGGTTAAAATTGATAATCTAGAATTTTCATAATCAATCTTTTTCTATAGTTTAGAATTTTTATTCTCAAGAATCTTAGAAAACCTAGACTCTTCTTTATTAGAAGGTAATGTATTATCTTCTGATGAGGGGGCTCATCATCTAGAGATTCATAATATTTATCATAAGAATAATTTTCATTCAAAGATACATTAGTAATAGATTTATCATTGTGTACCTTGTCCATTAGAAAATGATTTTAAATGGGTAGTTTGGCTAGTAGACTATGATTCTTTTGTTCATAAGATCCATACTCCAAGGATTCATCAGATATGTCACCACCATAGGCACTCTAGGTGTCATTAGCTTTCAAAAAAATCATAGCTTTAGCTATATAGTAATTCTTTCTATTCCTCTCAGAATTATTTTCCTTTATATCCTTTTTTTAAGAATAGGACAATCTGTCCTTACATACACTGCTTTTTTGCATTCAAATAATGTGACTTATGAGGCTTTCTTGTCTTTCCATTATTTATTCATATATCTATTTTGAAAGAATTTCATTCCAAATAATTTTTTCATACTTCAAGAAAGATTAGCTAGCTCATTCTGAGGATGTTCACTTTCACTAGATTTAGATAAAATAGGGACTTTCTTAGACTTGGATATTTTAACCCTTTCCTGAGTCTGTACTTTGGTAGTAGTAAAGGCTACACTTCCATTTCCATTATTATTCTTATTCATATCAGCATCTATTTTCATTCTTGTATCATGTTGAAGAAGAGTTCCAAAAATCTCATAAAGAGTAATTTGAGACACTTACCTATTCTTATCAATAGATGTTCTTTTGGATTACCACTCATTACACATAATATAAATAATATTGTCTATAAGAGATTCATCATCTAAACCATTCTCTCCCAAATATTGTAAACTGTTGAAAATGGGGATAAATCTTTTTTTCACTTTACAAACTGTTTCTCCATAGGGAAATAGAAATCCATGATATTCTACTCTAAGAATAGCTCTTCTAGTATCTAAATATTTGGAAGTTCCAAAATGAGTAACCTAAAGCTTTTTACAAATAAACATTGTTACTTCACATGAAGAAATCTGACTATATATATTACTAGTCATGGAATAGAAAAGAGTATTGTGTACCATGTAATTTAGTTGATATTATAAATTTTCTTGGTTGGTGAATGTTTTGACTTCCCTGTTAGGAATTTTTTAATCTCAAGTAATCATGAAAACTTTGACCACTCTAGTATTAATAAGAAATTTCATTATTAGATCTCTCACATAGTCATAATCATTAACATCAAATATAGTTGGTCTAGTTGGATTTAGATTGTCAATGGAACTGAAATTCATTCCTACCATTTTATAAGAAAAATACTTTTCCACAAAATCTTATTAAACGAAATGTTTTATAAACAATGACAAAAAATATCTAAGGAAAACTTAAGCAAGAAAAGTTAAGAAAGAAAATTTAGAACAATAAAAAACATAAGAAAGAAAACTTGTATGTGAATATAAGTATTTCAAAGACCTCCTATGATACAAATTGTAGGATCAAAATAATTATATAGAATCTCAATTACAAGGGGGTGAATTGTATGTTTAGAAACATTTCTTTTTATAATTAATAAAAACTATGTTTAACAAAGTTAAGAAAGGTAAATTCACAAGACCTCTTTTAGTTCTATTAAACAAACTTTCTAGGTCCTGGAAATATAGTTCCAGAAATGAAACTTAAGGAATGTTTAAAAGGAAAATATTCTACCATAAATCATATATAATCTTTCTTATCAGTGTATATAAAAGTGATAGGAAAGAATAAAAAGTTTATTATTTCTTCCTTTATCAAAATATATTTAAAATTAACTTGAAACAATACATGTAACAAGTATGAAATCTTTTAACCCAAATAGAAGGTTATCCAACAACCTTGGATAAAGGCCCCTAGATTTATACATTCAAGAATGTCTGTCTTACCCACACCAGGGAAAGACCTCAATATGAGTATCAGAATCTGTCTTGCTATCCCCATAAGCCCGCAAACTTTAAAATATTCGAATCCACTGTCTTCTTATCACAGGAATCCCTCGATTGTACTCAGCAACAATCAAAGTCAACTAAGCAATCTGAAGAAGATGTTTTGTATGCACAAAAAATGAGAGTCTCTCTCTCTATAAATCTCTTTAGTAGTACTAAATATCTATATTGATCAACATATTGTGAGCCTGTTCAAATGAGATCCTATTTATAGGCACTTCTCTAATGGTTGTCTCCCTCATACAACGGTCATATTTTTTCTTCAATTTCAGAGGGACCTATACACATGTCACTCAAAAAATGGTTAGTTATAAACTGGTTGTATAAAATAATTTCATAATAAGTATAAGGAAAATGAAATTTCTTAACCAAATCAATTTTTTGGAGTTTAAGGAAAAATGGAATTTGGAATCAAACCAAATAATCCTTCGGAGTGTAAAATATAAGGATATTCATATTCTTGTTTTACAAAGAATTAAGAATATGAATTCAATAGATTTTGGAGTAAAAATTATCATGAATTTGGAATCTAAATTCTGAAGAAATTGGATTCTAATTTCTATGGAATTTGGATTCTTAATTCTGAGGAATTCGGAGTCAGAATTCTGAAGAATTCGAAGTCTGAATTATGAAAAATTCGGAGTCTGAATATCAAAGAATTCAGAGTCTAAATTTTAGAGGATTCGAAGTCTGAATTTCAGAGATTTGGGAGTCTCAATTTAAGAGAATTTGGAGTCGTACTTTCAATGAATTTGGAGACTGAATTTCATATAATTTGAAGTGGGAATTTGAGAGAATTCAGATTCTGAATTTCATATAATTTGAAGATTGAATTTTAGAAAATTTGGATCCAGAAAACAGAATACTCTATATCAAAAATATTTATAGGATTATGAGATTTTAGATATGAAACCAAATTTTTTTAGTAATAAAATGAGATATATTTAGAAATAATAAAAAATGAACAATGAAAACATAGGTAAGGATAAAAATTTCCTTAGATAAGGAAAATTTTCCTTATAAAAATAATCCTTGGGAAAATAAAATTTTCCTTAAGATAAAGTGTTTGTGATGTTCAAAACATAGAGAAATGGAAATGTCAAATGGAAACCTTACTGAATCAAAGATAAAATGAAAAATATACCATTATTCTATTATATCTCATAGAAAAATTTATAATTATCATCATTTATTACCATTACATCAATGCATATTCCGATACATGAACCGAACAACCACAAAAAAAATTGACACAAACAATATTAATTTAATTATTGAATAAAACATGATAATAAATGGATTATAGGGAAGTAATAAATATGAAAAAGGTTCTTAAAAAAGTAATTAATGGATATAAATTTACAATTTGGGTGGTTAGTAGAGTTTCTGAAGCATGTTCGGATTTCAGGTACGAGGTTTTTTCCACTCTTTCTTATTCTTGGGGTTGTGTTCTTTATCACTCTATATATATACCTCTTCCTCTCTCCATAATTATAATATAATTCCTTTTTGTTATTTATTCATCCATTTAGTTATTTTAATCTATTTATATTCATTTCTATATGGTTCTCAAAATATAATTTTTTTATTTTAAATTAATGATGTTTACAAATGGAACTTCTCATTTACTTTCTTTCTCTCCACATTTCTTCTTATGTTGATCCTATAAGTTTATTCCTGAAATAATAACTTAAAATATGTTTTTATTTTTACCATATTAATTACAATATTATATATTTTATTCTTATTTTCAGTATATATATGATTAACCATTTTAAAAAATCCATCTATCATCATTATGTTACCCATTTCTTTATATGGGATTATTTTATTTTTATTATTGGTGTATATTTTTTTCTATTTGAATCATATATGAATGAAATATTATGCTGATATTGTGCATAATAAAATTATATGGGACTATAATCAATTGGGTGATTCTTAAAATTCCTGATATAATAAGTATGGTGCACAAACAATAATCCAAGCACATAATTATATGTCTTCTTTATAACGTGACTCGTATTATGTTTATGATAACACGTATTTTGTTTTTAATGTATCTTTATGATTCTCATGATTAATGGGATCCTATGAAATCATTTATCTTATTCAATATTTATGTATAATGGTTTATTATCCTTCCCTTTTTTGATTCAATATTATAATTATTGACCCTTACACTATTGGAAATCCTACCTATACCAACGCCCATATACCAACGGTTTTTAAAAACCATTGGGATAGGCCCCCTATCCCAATGTATCTTTAAAACCATTGCCATATTCCATGAAATATGTGGTTACCCCAATGATTTTGTAAAACCATTGGGATATATCCAAAAAGTTGGCCCCACCCCAATGGTTATTTGAAAACCATTGGGATGGAACATTTTTTACAACACATATACCAAAGGTTTTGTAAAACCATTGTGATATAGAATTTTGACCGCACCTATCCCAAAGTTTCTAAAAAACCATATGGGATATAGTAAGGATATCTAAATGGTTTTCCAAAACTGTTGGGATAGACCATTTTTACAAGGGTACCTATCATAATGGTTCTCAAAACTATTGGGATAGGAACCCTTATTTTTTTTAATTATTTTGTATGATATCATCAAATAAATAAATATATAAATTAATTATAAATATATATATTTATATAGCCAAATATATTAAAAAAATTAAATTTTATTATAGTGGTAAGGTGTTTGATATATAACGTACAGGTCATGGGTTCCAACATATGTTGTGAATTTTATTTTAGATTTCTTATGCCAATGGTTTTCCCCAAACCATTGGGATATTTCTATCTCAATTCCAAATGAACCAACAGCCCTCCAAACCATTAGTATAGGCTATACCAACGGTGTGGGGACCTATACCAATGGTTAAAAACCATTGGTATAAAATATTTTTCCATTACTGTTATGATATCTCCCCCCATGTTTATCCTTTTTTATCCCCTTATTGGGACTTTCAACTCATCCCTTTATTTTATATATGTCATTAGGTTACCCCAATGAAGGATAAAATTATTATGAGATCTTATAAAATAATCAATATGGAAATAAAATATTGTGTAGTTTTTTTAAAAAAATATATGCATCTAATCTCGTAAAGACATTGGACTTCTAGATTTGTAGGAATTATTTATTTATTTATTTTTAGCGAAATGTTCTTATATTTTGTGAAATATAAACATGTTATTATATCACTAGTTTATTAATTAGGTATACTAGATATTTTTTGAATTCCCACCATATTAGGGTGGAAATGAGAGATACATTTATTGAAAGGGATTGATGAACAAGTTCGATGAACTTTAGTTGAGTGTCTATTTTACTCTGGATTTGAAATGACCATGAAACTCATCAGGTTTTTGGGGATCATAGTTGTTATATAAACATAAATAAAACAAATTATTATTACTATTTTACTGATTATAAATGAAAATAGTTCCCCACATTAATCCTAATAAGACTATTTAATGGAATTTTGGAATTTGGGGTCATATTTTAAAATTAAATGAAAATTATAGTTTTGATCATTTCAAGGAAACTCAAATATTTTAATTATAATATTTTTATGAAATATTTTGATTTTAAATTTATTAATATTATTTATCACTCAATTGTCCACAATTTTCATTCCAATTATCCTTGAAAGATTATAAGTTTCTAAGGAGAAAGGGTTCTATCAATTCAAATATGGTCTGAAAACCATTATTTAGACACTAACCCACCCTTAAGGTCATATCATCATTATTTTAGACTAATTTTGATGAAAGTTTGATAGATATTAGAATCAAAAAATATTATAATTTTTTTCCCTCTCTAATTACATAAGATTCTGGTGGGATAGGGTTCAAGAAGATAATATAAGTTAGAGTGAAATATTTATCCAAGATTCAATTTAAAAATAAGAAACCATTTCTAAACCTATCCCCTAATAAACTAAAAATGGGTATTTTACCATTTATATAATTATGTAAATATCTAAGATGTTTTTAAGAAGAATATAATTAGATTTTTCCCTTTATCTATCATTTATAAGAAATAATGCTTTGTTGTGAAGATGACTCTAATGATGATATTGTATCATTCTTCTATATTGAATGAATTTAAATATTTTTTTAATATATTAAATTTATATTATTTTTTAAATTAAAATTTTATTTTGATATTTATTTTGGTTAGATTATAAGAGAAGAAACAGAATTTTTTCTTACCCTCTTAAGCATTTTCTTTTAAAAAACATTTTTACGATGATTTCTCGTCGCATGGAAGAGTAGTTTTTAACCCATAAGCCAAATATTATTCATTAATGTATTATCTATGGTCTTGATTTTTAATTATAAAAAATAAAAAAAAATTATTAATACATGAGATTTGTAAATTGTGAATTATGAATGAGTAATTTTATCATCAAAACATAATAATGTGGGATCAATATATATAGTTAAAATTCAATCAATAAACTCAAATAGTGATACTTTTTAGAGTGGTGATGTTTTTAAAATTGAATACCAGTCATAAGATAAATTTTAAATTTCAATAAAAGCATTGTAATAGAAGTTTTATGGTCAAAATTAGTTTAGGGTATAATTTTTTTCATTTTATGGACAGGTTAATTTTTGGAGGGTTTTGAAAATAATAAATTAAAGGAACCTAAAGTAACGAAATAATTATTTCAAAAATAAAGAAATATGATCACATGAATAGTTCTATTATATTGGTTAGCTTTTACATTAAAAGATTCTTTAATTTTTTAAATTTTCATGCATTTTTTATTCTTTAAAGAACCCTCCTCTCATAATTTTTACTCTTTTGTTATTTTATTTTTGTCCCGAAAACTATAACAAGTTTGATAATAAAAGGATTAATTGGTATAAAGACCTATGTATTATATTATGTTTCACCTGGTTAAATTAAAAAAATGAGAGTGGTTGTAATATCACTTCATCACACCACAATAAGGATAAAGGCCACAATTATAGTGTAAACTTAATGGTGGATTGGTCAATAATTTTATTGTCAATCATATTTTGATTGAGGATGATGATTATTCCATAACTGTATGAGGTATGGTATTCATAACATGAATAAATCATAAATTTGTTTTTCAAATCTTGATTTCAATCAACCATTACCACATGGGCTTGAGTATATTCACAGATCGCCAGAGGCTGTCAAATAGATACAAAGGATAAACATAATCATTTGTGGAACAATTTTACCTCTATACGATAACCAAATTAATGAGATATAAAATCAATTTATTCTTTAAATCCAAAACAACAGTAGTAAAAAATAATTTAAATTAAGAAATAAAACAAAATATATTATATAATAAAATAAAATAACGAATTTTATAACATGACATGATAAACTAAGATTCAATATTCTTGTCAAACACCAATGACTCAAATCCTCCTATGAGGCATTGTTGAAAATTTCCATATTCACCATGATCATAGCTCCTATGATCCATCACTAATGAGAATTGATGTATCTATCTTTCCTTCATCATGACATAAGATATATATATACACGCACTAATATATTTAGGTTGGGGTGATTATAAAAATATCTAGTAGGATTCCCCAAGAATCCCATGAAATCACATTCAATGCCAGTTATTAATCATGTAGAAAAATCCAATTAATATAGATTATAAATTTTTTGATAAAAAATAATTAAATGAATTTCAAGATATATCGAAGTACTTGAGAAAAAAATACAATCTATTATTTTCATATAACAAGGTAACCCTTCTTTGTTACACCCATAGTATTCAATCATTACATAACCCTTATAATTCAAGGATACATGAAAAATATATAAATATTTTAACATAAAATTCATGTCTAGGATCATAGAATACACCTATTATAGATCATCACTCACCCAGGTGTTTATGAAATCTCATGGCCCCCCAAATCCATATTAAATACATGATAGAGCATGTAATATATCAAAATCAGCATTCCATTCTTCTATTCATTATACTTCATATTCATTTATCATAAAAATTCACTCAATTTATAGAACTATTTCACTTCCCAAATATAGTTTACCCAAATAACCCATTAAAATTAAATCATACACTTGGTCCAGTTAAGATTGAAAAGGAAATAATCTTTATTAAAAAAACATTTTAGAAACCAAAACACATAGTTTTTGAAAAAATTAAAAATTCCAACACTTTTTCAATGTAACATCCATGTTTTTCTATATAATACTTAGGAATGTTTTAAGTAATATATTGGGATTTATTCACTAAGGTGGTACAAAATTACAATGTCCAGTGATCCCTGTATGGATTTAACAATGATATTAAATATATTATATCTCATGTGCATAAATTTCCAAAATTATTGGAATAACTCACAAATAGAGTCTTGTATTGGAAATATAAGGCTACCTTTGATTCTAAAATGTATGTTTTACCCTAATAATGACCTATCATTTATCTACATCTAATTTTTCAAGAAAGTGCAGTTATGGTAGAATTAATAATTTAATTAACTATTTTTTTTATAATCATAGAAAAAAATCCTCTATATAAACACATTAATTCTAAATACATATGGATGTCTTTATAACAGTGTAATTGATAGAGGGGTGTGGATGAGAATTAGAAAACATTGGGATCATGGATCTATGTTCAGTGTACCACAATGATTGGTAATGAATTCAGTGTTCGTGGATCTCACCTACGATGATAATACACAATAATTATTCAGTAAAAATGATCAATCCTAGGATAGGATATTGTTTTTTTGTATTTTATTCCTTTTATATTTTCACATGTTAGATGTTAATCAACTCCACCAACAAGGAGTTTCACAGAATGATCAAGCTTTCCGGTTTAGCCATATTTTTTCCTAGAATTTACGGGATTTTTTAATTGAATATTTATTTATTATATTTGTTTTCTATTATAAAAGAAACAAATTGGGAAAAAATCAAACATAGATTAGTTTTTATTCTATTGTTTTCACATTTATCTCCCATATTCTACGTGCAATCATCATCGATATTTCATTTGAATGATGATTAAAAAAATAAAAGTGAATTACCCTCATGAAATAAATATTTATTTAAATTGATCATTAACATTAGTTTGGGATGGAGATATATGACACATTTGTGGTAAATTATGATGCAAGATCAATTAGGTTCGGATTAGAGAGGATCAACTCATGGGTTTTAGTGTTTCAACAATGAGGAGTGACAACTAAGGTTCTCTCGGTTGGTTTTGTGACCAAAATTTGGCCACTGAGGATGAAGAGGCCGACCATATATAGATATTGACATCATAGAGGTTTTAGTGGATTTTTTTTGATATTTATATGTGGTAAGAATATGAATGAGCATTCTATAGTTTTTTAAAAAATTATGTACTACACATTATTTAGTTCTAGAACACACGTCATGTTGTCCCATCTGTGCGGTGGTTAGGGTTTCCACGTAGGAGGTAAATATCATATTTCATGTGATCTTATCTATCCAGCTAGGCATGAAAATAGAGTACACACCTAGGAAAACATGTGGCACTACACACCATGTGTTCAAAGTCACACATTGTGTAACCTTTGGTAGATGGCCTGGCGTGCACAGGGGGTGAAGGCTCTAGGCAGAACAGAAGTGGAATATGAGGCATGTATAACTCAAATTTATTTCATATTTGTTGATTAATCTAAAATTTGAATGAAAATTAATGTTGGGATCAATCATATTGAATAAAATAATATATACAATATAATAAAATTAGACGAAAAGAATATAATCATTGAATATTATTTATAATTAATTTTATAAATTAAATAATTACCTTGTGATATATTATTTATTCATTGATGAATCCAAAAATTTATCTATTTCATACCAACATTTCATTATAAGAATAAAGAATTTAATCCCTAAAATAGTGATCAACACATGTTCAATAAACCTCAGAACATTTTCGTAGGAATATTCAAGCGCTACCACGGTAGATCCTCACACCTATTTTATTCGTCATTGATCACTCTGAGAATCAATTCAACGGATGGTTCTCTTTGATTTCTCTAAAAAAATAAGTGTTTTGGTGGAGGTGGATTTCTCTCCATTATTGTGATAATTCTTGGAGAGCGATATCTCTATGGATTGGATAGGATTTTCTTTGAATATTTTGTGCACCATCAAACAAATCAACCCACTATGAAAATAATATAATTTGGTCTTTATAATAGTAGGGTTAAAAAATAATAATTGAAAATAAATCCTTATTATTTCCATAATCCCAATGGTACCCGATGCCTATAATAATAATTATAATATTGCATTACATGAACTAAACTCACTAATTAAATGAAATATGATTTATTCAAATAATATTCAATATATGTATTATTTTACACCGAACCATTAAATTCGCTCTTCCATTCCTCCACAATATGTATCGGTCCTTGAATAGCGACTATTTATTTAATAAATGAATATCACTTCATTATTATCAAACAAATAAATACATATTATATTCACTAAATAGAAAATAAATTTTTATTGAAAATTCTGGTCTCAAAATATTCTTTTGAATTATTTTTGACCGGATATATATGATCAAGTAATCATGAATAATGATAAAAACACATGTGGGGATAATATTTATTCAAATTATTTGATAATAAATATTATAATATATTATTTAACTTATATTTTGGATACACTTAGTGCATGGATCTCTATGCCACTTTGTTAGTGTCATTTGGAAAAACAGCCCAAAGTACAATATTTACATCGAGAAACGTACTAGGACACCCATAGACAAAGAAGTAAATTCCACAAGGATATAATACCACATAAGGATTCTTACTTTGTAACCTAATCCCTTTTTCATGATAATTTTAATCAAGTAAGTTTCCAGCTGGTTCCATTAACCTATTTGATCGATGTCTCTTTATTGACTTTTTGAAATTAGATCATGCATATGAAACACCTTATAAATGTATATATTTAGGCTATATAATTTATTTAATAGTGAATAATATATAAATTTTAATCAAAGAACATAAGGGATAAATCATTTCTCACATTATTGATTGATGAAATATTACTCGTGATGCACCCAACATATCACACCTCACCACGAACCCACGTCTTCACAATTTTCATCAATACATCAAAGTAGTAAAATAGTAATACACATTAAAAATAATATTAAAGAATAAGGGTGAATACACATGTCCATATATATGAACAACTAATGACACAAATAAATGCGGATTTCCAACTGGCAGGTCTCGTTCTCATAATATCCTACATTGGATATTACCAAGGGAATACACCATGAGAAGGTTGCTAAAAGTCCTATAATTCTCTACCCCTGATAGGATATATCATTTTTTCCCTCAATGAATTTAATTTGGATGTATATAATGTATTTAATAATACATTAACGACACTTATGTGTTCTCATCATAGTGGGATCTACTATGACCTTTCAATGTGAAGCTACTCTTAGGACATTATCACATAGTATATTATAAAGAATAAAAATCATGATTTGATAAAAAGTTTATTATTATTAAATACAATTAATATAGGTTATCCTAAATTACATAGACATTAGTTATAGGGAAAAAATCTAACATGCTTCAACTTTCACTAGATCCCACTACTAACAAACATCAGTGCACTAGCTCTCACATGATCCCATGATTCTATTGAGATAAGCCTTTAATCAAGTGGTATTCCTTGTTTTCTTTAATTATTACTATTATTACAATAAATTCAACCCTTTATGAGAAAAATCCAATAATACTTGATACTTATAAAGTTTTTTCTTTGCCTGTTCCTGTGAATTTGGCACTATTACAAGATCAACCATTATAGTATTATCACAATAAAAAGTGTTAATATATTTACTTCTAGGTACCACATAAAGTATAGATGCATTATTTATAGGGAAATAAATCCAATATACTTAAACATTCAATATATCCCACTACTAACAAACTTCAGTCCACTGTCTCTCACATGATACTCATAATTCTACTATGATAGGCCTTTAATTAAGGGGTATTCATTGTTTTCTTCTATGGGAAATCTTGTTACAATAAATTCACCGCTTTATGATAAAAAACCATTAATATTTGATAATTATAGTGTTTATTATTTTCTTGTTCATGTGAATGTGCCTCTATTTCAAGATACACCATTATAGTATTATCATAATATAACATGGTATGATCAATACTCTTAGGTTCTATATGAAGATCATTCAATAATTTCTTATCCAACTAGCTTCCTTGGATGCATTATAAGATGATATATACTTAGAATACACTATATAATCAGATTTAATTAGATTATTTAAAATCATCCATCTCATAGCTCTTTCATTGAGACAATAAACATATCAGGACTTTGACTTTAGATCAATATGATCTTTTTGAAAATTAATATTTGTATAACCCCTAATGACTAGATCCTCATCCCCTATATACACCAAGATCATATCCATATATCTTCTAAGATACTTAAGTATAACTTTATCACTATACCAATGTTGTTCTCCTAGATCATCTTGATATTTTCCTACCATGGCCAATGTGTTGGCAACATCAAGAATAGTTTATATCAGGGAATACATGAATGATCTTATCACTGAACCATAGGGGATATTACTCATTCTCTCTTTCTATTTTTTTCCTGAAGATACATTTTATTAAAAATATTTGTATCATTTGACAATGGAAACAATCCCCTCTTGGATTGTTCTATACTAAAACCATTTAGTATCAGGTAAATTTATGTACATTAACTTAGTCCAAGAATCTTCTTGGATTTATCATGAATGATCTTAATCCCAAGAATACAGGATTCGTCACCTAATTCCTTCATGGAGAAACACTTTTTTAACCAATTTTTAATAGACTATAATACTATTATGTCATTTCCAACAAGCAATACGTCATCAACATATATTACTAGGATAATCACTACTTTTCCACTAAACCTCTTGTAAATGCATGGCTCCCATTTATTCTTAATTAAACCAAAAACAATTATAGCTTCATCGAATTTAATGTTCCATGACCTTGAGTCATTCTTCAAATCATAGATGTATCTCTATAATTTTATAATTGTTTTAGCATCACCTAGACTCACAGTCCCTTTTGGTTGTGTCATATAAACATCTTTTAAAAGGTTCCCACCAAGGATTGTTGTTTTGATGTCCATCTTCCAAATTTCATAGACATGGTAATTTGTAATAGGAATGACAATTCTAATATATTTAAATAAGGAAATGGTGAAATTTTTTAATAATATTCAATTGCATTATGTTGTTTAAACCCTTTATCCTCTATCTATACTTTATAGGTATTTACATTACCTTCCATGCCCATTTTATCTTGAATAATCATTTTTTTCCAATGAGATTTACATCAATTGGCACATCAAAAAAACCCAACCTTGGTTCTAATATGTATAATTAATTTCATAATTCAGGACTTCTTTCCATCTTCTAGTGTGTAAGATCCCCACTACCTCTTTGTATGATGGAGTTTCATAATTATCAACTGATATGGAGTCTCCATATTTAGTGACTAGAAAACCATATCTCTTTGGTTCTCTTACCTCTCTAGTTATCTTATGTGGTACTTGATTTTTAGGAACAACTTCTTCTATGGGGCCCTATGGAATCTATTCCAATACTATCTCTTCTGTATCTTGAGAATCAACATCATCAATGTCAATCTTTCTCCCATTATCTTTCTTGATGACTTTCTCCCTCTAAATAAAGATGACTTTTATAGTGGTAGTAAATTTCTTGTCTTAGGGGTTTTATAGTTTGTTTTCCTTTTTTACTTGGGATATAATAAAAAGATAAAATTTTGACACTTGGGTGCTAATTTATTTCTTGGTATTCCTTAAAAACACCTCGCAATCCCATACATGTGTATATGATAGAATATGTTTCATTCCACACCATAACATAGAAGTATTTTTTCACTTGTTTTCATACTAAATTTAGAGTTTATTATACATTTTTTAATGTATATCCTTAAAAGGATAATGGAAGATATGAATGACTCCTCATTGACCCTACCATGTCTAGAAAGGTAAAGTTCCTCCTTTCAATAACGCCATTACATTGTGATGTGTAAGGTGGAGTTAGTTGAGATAGAATCCCAAACTCTAGTAGAAATTTTATAAAATATTGGCTAAGATATTTACCACCTTGATCGAATCAAATCTCTTTTATCTTCTTTCAAATTTCATTCCCTACTTCATTCATGAATTCTTTGAGTTTATCAAAGGACTTGGACTTATAACTCATCATGTACAAATATCCATATATTCTCAAGTCATTATTAAAAGTTATCAAATAATAATTCACACTAATAGATTATACTGGAAATGGTCCACACACATCAATTTGTAAATATTCAAAAACATGTGTCTCCCATTTACCCTATCCACTGAATCGTGGTTTGGTTATTTATCCTTATAAACAAGCATAAAAATTTCATGTTGTTTTATCTCAAATGATTATAAATTACCATATTGATATTGAGTTATCAAACAATTCTCATTTACCTAACTAAGAATATGATTCCATAGTTATGTTTTATATGAGTTGTTCAAACATGATTCATTATCAATTTCCAATACTTGTTTTTCATTATTTAATACATAAGGAATATTATTTAAATGATTCTTAACATATCATATATTGTCTTTAAATAATAAAAACCTTGTATTTCCAAATTTGAAATTAAAACAACTTGTATCTAGGAAACATATAGTAATTATGTTATTGGTAATATTTGGTACATAATAACAATCTCTGAAAACCAATATCATTCATGTTTTCAGTTAAATGTGTAAGTATCCAATGGCTAGAGAATCCACCCTCATTCCAATGGAAACATGAAAATCCACTTATACTAAAAGAATATTTATAAAAATACATGGTTTCTATATTGGGATATAGATGTGAGAACCATAGGATCTATCTAATACCCAATGTGTAGATATTGAAAGATTACACTCGATAATGAATTCACCTTTATCTTCCCCTTACATCTAGGTGTAATTACACTTATAGTGGTCTTTATTACCACATGAAAAAAAAATTTATTCCTTTCCCTCTCCCTATCTCTAGATATTAATCCTCTTAGAAGTATAGTGATTAGGAGAATTATTCTTTTCTTGAGTCTTGGGCCCCTTCTCCTTGTTCTTTCTTTTCATATTCACCATATGGACTGTAGGATCATCACAACCCCTTTCTTGTCCACATGAAAAAAAAGATAAAGAAGGTCTAAAATTATATTCTAATTATTACCCGGGATATAATTAATAATAAAACTAGTGAAGGACCTGGTTAGTGAAGAAAATATGACATTTGTGTGCACCTCATCTAGGAATTTTATCCTTAAGATGTCAAAGCATTAATGTAGCCAATTAAATTTAGTACATGCGGCCCAATTAGGACCAAATCCTATATCATTGTTGTAAACAATGAATTTATGATATTGAATCACTCTTGTCTCTCCTTCTATTGATAGATATCATATAGGTGAGACATAATTTGATATGTATCCACTCCTTCATGTTGCATAAAAATCTTAATTGGTCTTAGATAATAGCATAAAACATTAAACATGTGTAGACTCCTTAAAATATTTCTCATTGTGACACAACTATTCCTAGTTATCTTTTTTACTAGGTACTTTAGGAATAGGTTGATCAAGAACATACAATATCATTTCAGGTAATAAAATAATGGGTTAGTACCTTTAGAACTCTAGGAAATATGTTCCTGTGATAAGGTTATACTTATCATGTATGGTTCATAGTGATATGTTTGAATTACTTTTTATTATAATTTCTATAAATAAGAAGTGAAATATTTTGTAATTTATTTGATAAAAGTACACAAATAAATAAATATTATATTTATTAATATCCGACATGTTTATTAAAACCCAATATCTTTTAACATTGGATTCAAAATATCAATTTTCACAGACATTCAAGTTTAAAGGATCCATATTATCATTCTCATCATATTAACATTGTTTGGTTAATAAATTTAAAGGGTTTTAGGTACAGATTCCAAATTTCAGCTACATTAAATCATAATTCATTGATCTATTGAGTGGGCCCCCATTCCTAATATCCATATATTGGCTCTACTCAACCCTTTCCTCTCAGTTACACAAAGTCTTTCTTTTGTAATCAACCCATGATGTGAACTAAGTTACATCAACCCAAAACAAAAAGCTAAAATTCCCCCATAATTAAAATCAATCCAACCTTGTATGGACAATAACTTTGAACTATGGTTATGTTTTTACTTAAGTAGTTGAAGGCTATACTAAGATAATATATATAATGGATGAATTTTATCATTATTCATAAATTTTCATTTTTTATCTTTATTTTACTCCTTTTAATATTAAGTGGATTTACTTAAGTGGTTAAAAATTTCATAGATAATGTTTATGTATAATCCAATTTATTTTACTTATATATTTTATGGTTGTTAATTCACTAATTCATGTGATCATGACAAGACATCCATAATGAAATAACCATGTAAATTTATATAAATAAAATAATAAAGTTTGATCATGATATTTTTCAAAATTTTAGTCTATATATGGGATGATAAACTAATATTTTACTAGGGGGAAACACCTTTAACTATTTATTATTTGTGTTTCATATTTCCACCATTCCGTATATGTATCTCTCTTTGATTCATTTCTCATCAGCTACAATTATGAATTGTCTCAATTATATTGGGAGCTCCATCCTTTACATATGCTTTTAATTACATGAAATTGAGGGGAAATAAAGATTTGTTATGTGGTTTACATAAAAGAAACCATGGGCATGCATTCCCTTGCATGATGAGAGGAGGGATGAAACATAAGAAAAACAATTAATTTAATAATAAATTAAAAGAAGCCAATCATATACAAAGGCCTAGTCTATGATCAGGATCATCCACATACATGTCACAAATTACACATCTAATAAAATTATCATTCAATTCTAATCATTCTAATTTAAGATAAATAAAACTCAAATATATTAATTGTCTTATTTAATTAAGATATTATTTTTTATTAATTATCATCTATATTTTCTTGATATTATCATCCATTATAATATTTAAAAAAATTAATTTATTAAAATTTAAATGTGAACAAAAATGTACATTGTAGGTAACATGGTGAGTACTCGTCTGAACTACCCAACATGATTTATATTTGTATACTTTTTACACATGCAGTGTCTAATATACATGACTTATCATGTAATATCAAAGTTCACACTATCAACTTAATGACCACAAAAACACATGGTATTAATGTATCATATAATTTTTTGATGTGCGTGGTGTAATAATTTTATTAAAATTTATTCATGATATGTTGTTCTGAACATTAATTAGAAAAATTAATTTGACATATAATATATATATATATATATATAACTTATCACAAGGAATGTACGATCAACTTAACGACTGCACAGAACATATGTTGATTTGGTTTTAACAGTAAAATAAATTAAATTTTAATTTTTTTTATAATTTTGTAATAGTACACAACGTGCACATAAAACTATACGTCATGAATTATTCTCACCATCTATCTATAGGACACACCTAGGGACTCATAATGTAATCATGCCATGAAAAATATTTGAGTGCATGGATTGTACATGGGATACACATCATGTGGTCTTTGAGTTACACAGTCACCAGTCATGTAGGTCATGTAAAAAGATTCACGGACAGTCTATGACTGAAGGGCTACACATCATTTATGGAAGTTACATGGCATGTACTATGGAAGAAAATTTACTAGGATAGGCCAGTACACATGTGGTGTGTGATTGAATTCACCACATGTAATAAATACACATATCTTGAATTAATATTGAATTAATTCAGTGTGCATTAAACTTGGGTACACAACGTGTACCTCAAAATTAAACGGCTAGTACTCTTGTGTTGTACTTCCAGAAACCTCAACACCTCCGGATATGATCTAAATATTTATTTTATTTATAGAATTAATTTATTTGATTAAATTTGTTAGAAAAAAGATAAATTAGATCAGATCTTGTGATTCAGATTAAATGGAAATTTAACTATAATTTAAAACTAACTATAAATTCCTAAATAAATAAATGATAGTTAAATAATTATAAAAAATTTTGTGACTTATCCAACGCCACATGAGGGTTATGAGTGAAGTGGAAGAGGGGTATGTGTCATACCCAAATCATCTTCTAATCTTGATCGATGATTTAGACTATATTTTCATGATGAAAAAATCATTGAAAATGGAATTGAATCAAATAATATATAAAAGGGAAAAAAGTAAGATTATAAATTTAGGATCATCACATTTTATTTTTAATTAATTTATGAAATTAAATAATTACCTCATGATAAATTATTTATTCATTAATGGATCTGAAAATGTCTCTACATTATACTATAATTTTTTTGTTAGAATCAAAAATAGATTTCCTCTACTGATAATCCCCACATGTTCTATGATCCTCAAAATGTTAATGTAGGAATCTCCAGGTTCTAACATGACATATCTAAATGCTTTCAACTTTATCCTTTGATCACCCTGAGAATTGCTTCAATAAAGGGTTCTATTTGATCACTCAAGACTATATTGTGGTGGTGGAGGAGGATTTCTATCTATTTTTGAGAGCATTCACAGAGAGGGATCTTTCTAGGGCCTTGATAGGAGTCTCTATTGAGATTTTTTTCAGAACCAAATGAATTATCTCTCAATAAAAATAATATAACTTGATTTATATAATTTTAATGTTAAAAAAATAATTTCATATGAAACCATATTATCTCTGTAATCCCTATAGAATCCCAAGTCTATAATAATAATAACAATATTTCATGACATGTGATAAATGCATGAATTAAATTAAATATTAATTATTCAAATAATATTTAATATATATATTATTTCTCACAAGACCATTAAAATCGATCCATCGTTCCTCCACTGTATTTATCAAGGCATATATATGACTATTTTTTGGATAAATAAATATCTCTCCATTATTTTATAATAACTAAATTAATATTAAATTCACCGAATATAAAATAAAAATTTATTAAATACTCTACTCACATAATATTATATTTAATAAATTTTTACAAAAAATATTCAATCAAGAAAACATAGATAATTATTAAACCACATTTGGGAATAATATTATCTCATCTTGTTAATAATGAAAAATAATATATTATTTAACTAAGATTTTGGATACACATAGTGTGTGACCATCTATACCTCTCTATCAGTGGCATTAGGAGAAGCATCACATAGTCCAATGTTAACATCTAGAAACATTCCAATCCACTCATAGAGAATGAGTTTAATATTTCAATGATATAATACCTGATACAGATGCTTACTATATAATATAATCCCTTTGTCACAATATCTCTAATCAAGAAGGTTATATGTTATTCCATCAATATATGTTCTCAATGTCTCTTTATTTTAATTTTTTTTAAATAAAAATTGACTATAAAACACCATGTCTATTGATTGATTTTGGATATACAATATTCATCAAAGGGATAGAGATATCAACTTCCTTTAAAGAATAAAATGAAAAAATCCCTTCTAAAATTATTCATTAATGAAATATTACTCTTGACACACCCAACATATCCTACCTCACCGTGAAGATACATAGTCATGGATTTCATAAAAAAATTAATGTACACAACTTATAATACTCATTAATAATAATATAAATGTATAAGGATCAATACATGCATCTGTAGATAAGAACATCCAATATAATGACACTAATTCTTCTTAAATTATAAATACATCATTTAAATGATAAATGACATAAAATTATTACATGACCAGGATCCAAAGGTATTGTTCCTTGGGATATTAAGGACCATAATTAACTTTTACAAATAAAAAAATGAAAATTTATTTAATTCCTTCTTCTCTAGATTTTTATTGGCCCGAGAATTCTATTTAGTACAAGTATTCTCTTGAGGGTATACATCAAAGAAATGGGTTTTCTAAAAAACCAGTAAGAGTATAGATAATAATATTAAACAATATAACATGGTTTTGGAATAATTATTACCTATTCATAAAAATCATGAGAGTAAGCATTAGGTAAAGGCATGGAATGTAGCAATTCAAAAAAATGAAACATCATGTCCTAGTGGTCAGCTACCAAACATAGTTGTGAAAAAAGATAGCACCATGATCACATATATTTTACTTTATATAGTGGGATTCATTAAATTAACCAATGAATTGGAGTGATATATAATTCTTGGAACACTTGTCACATCATAACGTTTATATTATCATGCATTCGACATAGAACATATATCAATCTTGGACATAAAATAACCCATAGAAAGGAATGAGATTCATTTAATAAGTCATATACTCATTAAAAAAAGGGTTACCAAATGAAATAGGTAACAATAATTTATATAACAATCATCCACCATGATGGAAGAAGAAATAATCTCGAGCAGTAAATGGTGATTTTTTTTAAAAAAAGAGAGTTCTTTTTAAAATCATTATTTTTTTCATAAACTCAAGTAAAAAACATGTATATCCCAAAAATATAAGATAATTATGAAGAAATTATATTTAAGGAATATCAATAAAAAAATTGGGGGAAAGAGGGAAACCCCAAATAAAGAGAGTTGGGTTCGATAATTCCCCTTACCTTATGTCTGGATGCTTTTTTCACTTTAATATCCTCTTAAATATCTCCTGCTTGTGAACCTCCATAGGGGAATGGTTTTTGTATTTTCATGAGGCCAGGAGATCCTGGACTTCGGACGGGGTCTTGGGGAGAGGTTTGGGGATAACTTGGACTAGGCCCAAAGCTATAGAGGTGTGAGAAGAATAAGGTGTGAGGGGTGGTATGTATAGTGGAGGAGAGGGTTGTTTTCTGATTATTATATTCATGAGTATATTATTTTTGTTCAAGACTATGAATAGTTTGAGAATTATCTCTAAATATATTTAATTAATGACGGATTTTTTCAGATTAAGGTGGCTATATCTGCCTTACATCAATAATGACTCAAAAATTCTTGTATTTAGCATTTATCGAAAATTATCGTATTTTAGTATTCATCAAAAATTCAATTATTTTAGAAATATTTCTAAAAAAACCCTAAACATTATTTGATGTGTAGAATTAAAAAAATTAAATCCATTTTATGAAATAAATTTTCTAAATATTATTAATTTAATTTTTAATTAAAATCATCATTTACTTGGAAAATAATTATTTTAAAATTATAAATATTTTATAACAATTTGAAAATTTATTTAAGGTCTCATAAGATTTTCTTAATAGAATAGGACATAAAAATATTAATTTATATATACATTTTATGAAAATAATTTTTTTACAATTATTAAATTAATAATAAAATTGTGATTAAATAGATATGACTTAAAAAAATGCCAACACTTAATTAATAATTTTTAATACATTTATTTACTTGGCCTATGATATAATTATAAAATTCTTTCATTTATAAGATGCATATATTTTATTTATAATATCATGCATGTGGTTACTATTCATTTTTCCAGTTTACTATTCATAAGGGTCTTATTAATATTCCTAAGTTCAAGTTACTATTTAATCGGTATTAGTTCCTTAACTTCTAGAAATACTTCTTTACTTATTAATTATTCAATTATGAATATTTTATTGTGGTATATAATTGATTTTATTATATTTATAATTTATTAAATTCCTATAATAATGATGAAATTCCATTGATATAATTTTGGGTTGTTACATTCTTCCCCCTTTGGAAATTTTTCCCTCAAAATTCTATTTTACATAAACAGGTGAGGGTACTTCTCCTTCATCACCTCCTCTAGTACCCAAGTTGCTTCTTTATAATTATGGTTCCTCAAAAACAGTTTGACATGGTGGATTGTCTTCTTGCATAGAACCTTATATGTCTGGTCCAAAATCTTTACCAACTTCTCCTCATAAGAGAGTTCATCTTTCAGTTGCACCACCTCTAAGTTATGTATATGTATGGGATCTGGTATGTACTTCCAAATGAGTTATATGTGGAACACATTCTAACTTGAGCCATATTTGTTAAAAGTTAAAACCGATAATTCGAGGATCCTATGAGATCAAGTATCTCAAAGGGGCCAATGTACCTTGGGATTTTCTTCCCTTTATTTCCAAATTGTGTGACTCTCTTCCATGGTGATATTGGAAGGAAGAATTTATATCCAAAATAAAACACCAAGTCCCTTCAAAAATTGTCAGAATAGATATTTCTTGGACTCTGACCATCTTTGATATATTTTTGGAAGGCTTGAACCTTCTTTGTCATCTCTTTCACATGATGTGGTATAAGTAGCATTTATTCACCAACATCATCCCAATTTGTTGGAGTTCTACATCGATTTCCATAGATATCATCATATGGATCCATGTGAATAATTGAGAAGAATATATTACTGTATGACAACTCAACCAATGGGAAATATTGATCCCATCCACTTCTGAATTCTAAAGAGAAAACTCTTAGAATACATTTGAATGGTTGAATAGTTATTTTAAATTGTCCATCAGTTTGGGGGTGATAGGCCATGCTGAAATTTAATTCAATACTCATAGAATATTTAATACTTCTCTAAAATTTATATATAAACCTAGGTTTGTGATTATAAAAAATTGAGAGTGGAACTCCATATATTCTCACCACTACTTTCAAATATATCATTGTATGTTTTTAAAGTGAGATATCTTCTCAAATATAGATAAAGTGGGTAGTCATAGAGAGTTATTCAACCGTAACCCATATAACATTATTACCTTTAGTTTTATTATGGAGACCTATGATAAAGTCCATAGTGAAATTATACAGTTTTCAAATGGGTATAATAAATAGTGGAAACATCCCTTAGGACTTCTGTCATTTTTCTTTAACTATCCAACATATCAAGCACAATGATTTATAATTAGAAATATTCTTCCTCATGGTATCCCACTAGAATGGTTCTGTTAGATTGCAGTACATCTTGGTACTCCCGGTATGGATAGAGAAATTTGATATATGTGCATTATAAAATAGCTCATTCTTTATGACAGGTGATGAAGGACCACATATCTTCATTCCAAACTGAATCACACCATCATCATTGATATGGAACTCTTTTAGTTTCCCTTAACTTACTTCAATCACCGTATTTTGTAACTATGTATCAACCCTTTGTGGCTATTTAATCTTTTCTTGGATATATGGTTGGGAAATAAATTTTTCAAGGTAAAATGTATTGTCTGTTGTTACATTTTCCAAATTTATCCTTTGCATTTCCAAGAAGATATTTTCTTTCTCAATCCGAAAAATGGATAGAGGAGTAGGTTCATTTCTGGTATGGGAATCAGCTATGTTATTCAACTTGAGAGGATTATAGAGAATAGGTAAATCATAGTCTTTTATTAGCTCTAGCCATCTCCTTTATTTCATGTTAATATCCTTCTATGTGAATTTATAATTTAGGCTCTTGGGATTGGCATATATGTCACAATTCTCACCATGGAGTTACTTTAACCATATTTTAAGGGAAAAAATCAGAGTTTCTAGCTTTAGATTATGCATTGGGTTCATTCTGCTCATGTATCTTCAACTATTGTGAGGTGTATGCTATCACAATATCATTTTTCATGAGTACAAAACCTAATCCTTTCTTCGAAGCATCACTATATATCACAAAACATTATCCACTTTTTAGTAATGTGAGTAAAGGTAAAGTGATCAACCTTCTCTTTATATCCTTTAATTTTTCCCTACATTCATGCATCTAGACAAACTTTACCCCTTTCCTTGTTAACTTAATTAGTGGTCTATAAAATAAGGATAAATTTCTCACAAAACATCAGTAGTACCCACCTAAACCAAGTAAACTGCAGATTTCCATGAAACTAAAGGGTCTATTTCATTCATCAATTGACTTTATTTTTGTAGGGTACACATAAATTCCCTCACTTATGATCACATGTCCCAAGAATCTAACATGATATTTCAAAAATTTACACTTTCTTAACGTGGAATTCAACATCTACTTCTTTAATTTCACCAACACAAGACATATATATTCTTCTTTTTCCTCCTTTATTTTTTATTATATGATAATATCATTGATAAACACTACAAAAAAATTGTTGAGGTATTTTCTAAAGACTCTATTTATTAAATACATGAACATTGCTGTGTAATTAGTAAGTCTGAAAGGAATTACCAGAAACTTGTAGTTCACATACCTTGTACAAAATGAAGTATTCTAAATATCTTCTTTAATCACTTTTATCTAATGATACCCAGAACAAAGATCCACCTTTAAGACATACTGAGCTCCTCATAACTGATCAAACATTTCATCAATCCATGGAAGAGGATACTTTTTATTTATGATGATCTTGTTGAGTTCCCAACAATTGATACAGAGCTACATTGATCCATAATTCTTGTTAAAAAATAGCATTGGTGCACCCCAAAGGTGATGTACTATAGAGTATGAACCCTTTGTCCAAATGATGTTGCAACTGCTTCTTTAACTCCTCAAGTTAAATAGGATCCATCCTATAGGGACACATAGATATAGGATTAGCTTCGAGTATGAGTTCTGTTGAGAAATCTACCTCTTGATCTGGGAGAAGTCCAAGTAACTCTTCAAGAAATACATCACTGTATTCCCTCATGATGGTAATTTCTCCAAGGTTGATCAATTCCTTTGACTCAAATATTTGATAAATGTATTCTTCTTCATAGGGAATCAACATACACACCATTAAAGGATTTTCAAAAGGAGATTCATGATCTTCCCTACATTCGAAGAGGATAATGGGATGGTTTTTAATATAAAAAGATACTTTTTCACTAATATTTGATATGTTCCTTATATAACCATCTCTAATACATCCCTAGTATAGAGTTGAATTATACCAATAGAAGTATTACAATATTCTCTAGAATAATATTCCCACATACACCAATAGGAGAAGAGTCCAACACTTGTGTTGCAATAATTTCCCCACTAGGTGTTTTTATAGATAACTCTACTCCAAGGTTTTTAGACTTAAATTCAATAGTTATATAAAACCTGAAAGATATAAAGGAATGCATAGAACCATAATCAAATAATAATTTTTCTATTATTGATTTTGTAGTATGTTTACTTGGTATGACTATGTTTTCTTATTACACTTCAATAATAGTGATAGCATAAGCCTTGCATTGATCCTTTTTCTTTGGGGGATGATGACACTGATTATTCTCAAGGAATCAAGGTTTAGTTAAATGTTTTGCATAATGAGAACTCTCCCTACAATTTTAGAATTGGACCATGTGTGGTTCTATCATTTCCTCCAACACATTATCCTTTTTAGTAATGTATTTTTGACCTTGATTATCTTGTTATCCTTCTCTCCCACACTTGAATCATTTTTTTCTCCCATTGAGGTAGTTCCCATGATGCTTCTTCCCACATTTTTTACATGTGGGTGGATGAGTTTTCTTTCCACCTTATTCATGAGATCCTCCACCTTGAAACTATATCTTTTGTTTCCTATCACCATAGCCATTGGACAATGATATAAACTTTATATCCAATTTGAGAGCACATCGAAAAAAAATTCATAACACCCAAAGTTTCTAATTTCTAGAGCCTTTAAATGTGTGGTTTTAAACCACTAAATAATTTATCGATTTTTCTATCATTTTTTATAGAAAAACCCAAATCATACCATGAAATCCTTGTGAAATTTTCTTCATAGTTCTTGATAGATTTTCCTTGATTTTTCATCAAATCTAGGAATTATCTCTCCATATTGGTTCAAATAGTTCGAGGGAAATACATGTTAACAAAAATTATCTTAAAGTATTCCCACCCAATCTCTTCAATTTCGTCATTCAGCATGGTGTTGTCAATAAATTCCCACCATTGATTAGCTTTTCTATCTAAATAGTAAAAAACTGAGTCACCTTCTCCATCTCTAGGCAGTGATGAACAAAAGATATCTTCTTGTTGATTATATCCAATGTTCTACGACTAATGGATTGGATGATCCACTAAACTTTGGTGGTTGTTTCTTCATAAAACAATCAATTTCCAGTTGATCCCTCTTAGGTGAAGGAAACAAGATCCACGTTTTTTAGGTTATTTTTCATAAACTGAGATATCTAGGGAAGAATATCCCTGAAATTTTGAACTCCATCTTCCAAAGCATTCTGAATTTCATTTAGGAAATCACTACATTTTCTCTCGCATGCATTGTTGTCTGGGTTTCTCCTAATTCCCACCATTTTCTAAAATATAAATGTTTATAACAAAAAATAAGTCGACAAGCCATAAATAATTTATCCCTTTGTGATATTAACTGTAAAGTAATATCTTATGGTATTCTTATGTTTATAATTTTATAAAACAAATATTCCTGGGTGATCACTTATAATTATTCTAATACTAAGGGTTTTCACTTGTCTTTTTTAATACTAATTCCGAAATTAACTAAACTGTGATCTGATACCAACTATAGTGACCCCGATTATTCTTATATTATTAATACATCATTTTAATGATAAAAAACATCAAATCATTAGATAAATAGGATCCAAAGGTATAGTTTCTATGGAAAATTTGGACATTACATAACTTTTACAAAATAAAACACAAACATTTATTTAATTCCTTTTGTTGCTTCTTATTGGCCCTTGAATTATACTTAATATAGGTAGTCATATGAGGATATACATCAATGGAAGGGGTGATAAAAAATTACATTAAGAGGATAGATAATAACATGAAACAACATAACATGGGGAGATCGTAATAAAAACATCCTAATCATAATCTTGAGAGGAAGTATTAGGTAAAGGCATCGAATGTGGCAATGGATAAAAATGAAAAATAATGTCTTAGTGGTCAACTAACAAACATATTTTTGAAAACATATAGCATAATGTTCACATATATTTTACTTTATTTCTTGATATTCATCAAATTAACCAATTAATTGATTTGTTATATAATTCCAGGCACACCTTTCACATTATAACGTTTATAGTATAATGTATACCACATAGATCATTTATCAATCATGGACATTAAAATAACCCATGGAAATGAATGGGTTTCATTTAATAAATCATACATTAATAAACATTATGTTCCCAAATGAAATAGGTAACGACATACTTTATATAAGAATCATCAACCTTGAGTAAATAATAAGCAACATTGAGAAGTAAATGTTGTGTTTTTTTAAAGAAGAGTTCTATTGGAAAACATTGTGTTTGTCATAAACTCAAGTTGAAAACATTTATAAACTATAAAAGATTATATTATGATTAATAAATGATATTTAAGGGATATCCATAGTGAAAATGGGGTGAAATAGGGAAAACCCCATGAAAGAGAGTTGGGTTTGTGAATTCCCCTTACCCAATGTTTGAATGCTCTCTTCAATTTAATATCCTCTTATATCTCTCCTATTTGAGAAAATCCATAGGGAAATGGTTTTGTTATTTTTTTGAGTCAATGATCTCCATGATGTGGGTTAGGGTCTTGAGAATAGTTTTGAGAATCATTTGGACAAGGCAAAACTCTTAAGAGGTGTGAGGAGAAGAGGGTATGAGGGGTTGTATTTATAGTGGAGGAGAGGGGTATTTTCTCATTATTATATTCATTAGATTATTATTTTGGCTAAATAATATTAATAGTTTGAGAATTATCCCAAAATGTATTAAAATAATGATTTATTTTTCTATATTAAGGTTCTTACATCATTATTATATAAAAAATTCCAAAAACATTCATGTATTTAGCATTTATACAAAAATTATTGTATTTTTCTATTCATCAATTTCATGTATTTATGAAAAATCCCAAAAATTCCCCCTAATAAAATTTTGACCTATTGAATTCAAAAATTAAATCCATTATTTGAAAATAAATTTATAAATAAGAGTAATTTAATTTTTAATTAGAATCATCATTTAGATAAAAAATACAAATTTTAAAATTATAACTGCTTTTCTAACACTTCAAAAAATAACATAAGGTCACATAAAATTATATTTAAATAAAAATTAATAAAAATATTAATTTATGAATTCATTTAATGAAAATAAATTTCTCTTTAAATTATTAAATTGATCATAAAAATAAAATTATATATTTATTAATTACAAAAACTCCAACAAATAATTAATAATTTTTAAAAACATTATCTACTTAGAAAATGATATAACTATACCATAATTTCATTTATAAAATGCATAAATTTTATTTATACTTTTACCAGTCATGTTACTATTCATTTGTATGGTTTACTATTCATAAGGGTCTTATTACTATTCCAAAGGTTAAGTTATTATTTCATTGGTATTAGTTCCTTAACATCTACAACTACTTGTTTTTTCATTAATTCCAAATTTATAAATATACTATTATTGTCTCTAAGTGATTTTATGATATTTATACTATATGAAAAATCCAATAATAATTAATTAATTAATTTCATAATTTTTGGGTCATTACACCCAATAACACATATAAATGTGGATTTCCTGCTAAAAGGTCTTGTTATCATAATATCCTGCAATGGATATTACCAAGGGTTTACACCCTGAGAAGGTTCCTCAAGGTCATATGAGTCTCCACCCATAATAAGATATATCATTTTTCCCCTCAAATTATTTCCTCCAGCTAGATAAAAAATATTTATGAATACTATCATGAAAATTTTGGGTTCTCGCTATGGTGAGGAACTGTTATAACCTTTCAGTGTGACATATACTCCTAGGACATTATCAAAAACTATGTTACGTTGAACAAAAATCATGATGCGATGAATATTTTTTTAATATTAAAAACATTGAATATATTTTATCTTAATGTACATTGAATTGGGTACTCGAGCACCTACTCCAATAGGAGAACACACCCAGCTGCCCATGTGTCCACAAAAGTTGTGTTCGGCGGGGAACATGCCATGTACCTCAGAAGGTACAAGGGAATGGGTAGGAAGAACATACCTATTTATATCCCAACCCATACATGACATGTATCCTAATGAACATGTCATGTACTTTGGGATCGTTGGATATAGTACATGGACTTGGGAAAGTTGCCGACTGAGTTCTAGATAGATATCTTCCTATCATGCACCCATCGGGACATGATTTTTATTTTGAGAAATTCATGTCATGTGATCATTAGACATATGCAATTCCATGTATTAGTTATACATATCAAGTACCCTTAGGGGAAAAACATTTTCTCTTTAAGGGGGATATTTGATCCCTCATTCTTCTTAGTTCAGCTCTAGTATGATCTTAGGTGTTTTCACTTAGACTATTTTAGTATAGACAAGTATTGGTTGATTGAGTTCCCTTCATCTATCCATATGAGTGTATAGTACGCAATTACTTCCTCAACATGGAATTATGATCCCCTCAATGGAATGAGTCTTGTATAGAGTTCATGGTGTCCCCTAGAGGTCCTTAGTGTGATCATATATCATTAATTCATTCACCATATATAGGGTTTATGGTGTAGGTTTTAACACCACAAATGGGGTGTTGATACTCTATTGAATAGGTTAACCCCATAGGCTTCATGGTATTATCATAAATATGATCCTCTACTTAATTTGTTATTCTGGTAAGGTTCATGGTGTACCCTAGTAGTCCTAGGTTTGATCCCCTATCTATTAGTCTAAATCCTTAGAGTTCTAGTGAATGAATTTTTTGGTGATATTATATGAGAATGACCTCTTGGGTGAATTCCATTAGTGAAAGCATAGCTCATAGAGTGTAATATCTTATATAAGAATTACCTTGAAGCCTCAAATATAATCTTTTGGCTAGCATTATTTACAACATAATTGAGACGTAGTGTCTCTTATGAGTATTTTTGAGTTTATCATTAATTATTTCTATGTCCCATGTATTGATTTACATACTTGTGTATTGATGAGATGGCTACTCTTGATGCTTTATCTTTGGTTATATTGGGGGTGTCCTACTAGGTATTGTTATACTCACCCCTACATGAGTTTTTCCCACACATTTCATGTCTTATACAGATGGAAAACCATTTTAAGGTGTTCTCAGAGTAACATGAGTGGGAATATCGTAGATTAGTCTAAGAAGACCAAGATATTTACTTGTATTTCATTTGAAAGCACCCCATTCTTCTGAGCATGTTGGAATTTATTTATTGTTTTTTGGGCTTGTATTTGGACTTTTTTATTTCTTTATAGTACTTTTTTCATACTATTATGTGGAATAGATAATATGAAAGCATTATTATTATTATTTGTTCTTCACATTTTTTCATTGTATAGGATTAGAGATGTGTATTTTCATGTAGGTACATTAATCTAACACATTCTAGGTGTGTGATATGTTTACTCAATGATGGAATCCAACCCATAGACTACTGGAGGTGGGATTGGGGGAGTTACACATGGATTATCATTGGCCAAGTGGGACACAGTGGGTCGGGTCATGATAGAGTGTTATCATAGTGTTGTTCTACCTTATGATCATAGTTAAGAGACATGTCTATCTATAGGGTTTTCTTTGGGATTTATTAAAATAGTATTAATGTTTTTTGAGTTTGGAATTCAGGGATGGGAGTCGAGTGTTGGTATGGAGGCCATATTATCTGTTCACTAGGACTTGGGAAACCTTATTTTTTACTCAATACATGTAGTCACAGGTTGTAGGGAAACATTGGAAAATGAATCATAAAGTAATGGTTTGAAGGTTCTAAGTTCTTCTTCAGTCATCTCCCCAGATATACTCATTGTTCATTGTTTTTATTTTACCATTTAAGATTTTTAGACTACTAAATCCAACAAGGTTTTCTTAATATAGTTGAGAGTATGAACAAATGGATTATGAGGCCTCTATACAGGGGCTTAGTCATGAGGTAGTTTTCTTTTAGAGTGGACAATATCTGGTGATTTCACCCATTTATTAGTGAATAGACCCAAATTTGGTGGTTCAGTTTGATGCATTATGTCGGAATACTCTATTGATGGATATGTTGGCGTTGGATGATGAAATGTGGGGATCTAATGTGTTTCATGAGCTTCCATGATTGTGATTACTTGGGGTCTTGGGTGATTTCAACTCGTTAATAGTATGTGTGCAATGCGGGCCATGTCCTAGGAGGTTGTGTCATTCACAAACACCTTAGGGATATCTCATTACATTGACGCATATTTTCTTAATTTTGATGGACATAGAAATATCAAAAAAAATTGTCCTACCCATCAAGTTTCAGATAGAGAGATTATCGATAGAACAACCAGGAAGAGACAGTGGTTATAATAGGGAGGTCTATTGGACAGTGGGAGAGGATGGGGGTCTTGGAGAGTAGGAGGAGGTTTTCAGAACCATGAACTATTTCTACCACCATGACCCTGTTGACGCTCCTTTCCGTCACAGAGTCTAAATGAATGAAAATGGAAATACCTTAACACAAATTGATTCATCCTTTGAAGAAAACATCAAAAATCGACAAAGGAATGAACAAGGAGTCAAATACCCTTGGGTCGCGCAAGTTCCCTCATGGTCACGCAAGTACACTTGCGCGCCACCTAATGGTCGTGCAAGTGACTTGCACGCCCTCTTTGAAAACCGCCCGGGGACTTCTCTATCCTATAAATACCACTCTTCCCCCCCCCCATTTCGAGGACGAAAAATTCCAAAACCTTCAAATTGAGCTCCTAGCACCCTGGTCTCTTCTCAAAGCTTCCGAACACTTCTCAGGTAATTTCTTACCTATAATGGAAGATCTAAAGAGGGGGAGGAAGGCCTAAGTGTTGAAACTCATCAACACTTGTGCACCTGAGTGGCTAGACCTTAAGGGAACTTCCCACACTTGCGCGCCGGCCTACTCCTTCACCAGAACTTGTGAGTCTTCTTCTGGAAAGCCTCTAGGGATAATACCCATGGTTTGAGCCATGTCTCTCCCAAGTATTACCCTAAGAGTTGAAAATCACGCAAGTACCCATGTATTGTGCAGGTATACCTACACGCCTAGGACTTGCATGCCCATGCAGTACCTTCGCACCTGCCAGGACTTGTGCGCCCCTATCTTTTTGGGTGCCTCTCCTGTCTATTTCACTTCTATTACACCTATCCACTTCTCCTCTTCAAGATTAAGCCTTCATAACTCTCTCCAAATCCATTTATGGCATGATTTCCTTGTTGGATTCCTTATCTGAAAATAATTCGATGGAATATCCCTCAAACCCTAGTGATTTACACATATTTACATTTCTAAAGTTAGAGAGTTCATTCATTCAATATTATCCTTTAAAGATGATAGAATCTTTAACCTGGGCCTCCTTTTTAGGAGTAAGCCCCAGTCCAAATTCTCATTAATATTTGGGCATCCTCCTTAAGAGTAAGCCCCAAATTCTCATTAATATGGGCATCCTTTTCAGAAGTAATCCCCAGTTATAATTTACTTTTTATCTCGGCTTCCTTTTCAGGAGTAAGCCCCAGTCTCCAAGTTCCCAAATATGGGCATCCTCCTCAGGAGTATGCCCCAAACATGGTTCTCTTAACCTGGGATTTCTTTCTAAGAATAATCCCCAGTCTCCAAGTTCCAAAATATGGGCATCCTCCTCAGGAGTAATCCCCAAACATGTTTCTATTAACCTGGGCTTCCTTTTCAGGAATAAGCCTCAGTCTCCAAGTTCCCAAATATGGGAATCCTCCTAAGGAGTAAGCCCCAACCATGGTTCTCTTAACCTCGGCTTCCTTTTCAGGAATAATCCCCAGTCTCAAAGTCTACAAATATGGGAATCCTCTTCAGGAGTAAGCCTCAAATCCTTTAATTTGGGCATCCTCCTCAGGAGTAAGCCCCAACCATAATTCCTTTAACCTGGGATTCCTTTTCAGGAGTAAGCCCCAGTATCAATTTCTCTTAACCAGTCTTAATTTACTTTTGATCTAGGCTTCCTTCTCAGTAGTAAAACCCAACCATAAGTCCCCTCCTAACTTGGGCATCTTCCTTATGAGTAAGCCCCAAGATTAGAGTACCCAAATCTTCATAATGTACATATACCTTTATGGACCCTGTTTCCAGGTTTCTTCCCTGAAGTAAATCCTAAATATTCATTTATCTGGGCAGTCATACATACATAATCCCCACATTATTTCTCATTATTGCATCTTTCATGGCACAATTGTTTGGTTTTACCAATACCTCTTCATTCTCACTCCGACCATGACTCACGTGATCTTAGAGTGTAAAAGTAATTATGAAATATTTCTTTGAGCCATCAATCATACATAAAACCTCATACTCCCTTAATCGAACTATGTGGGTTATGATTACTTTTCTAAACAAAAGATATGTAGGTATCCCATCTGCGGGTACGATCCCAACTCTAAAATAATCTATGTCCTTCTGAATGACAATAAACTTCAAGGTCCCCACTGAGTGGATTTAAAACCAGTATGTTCATCAAAATGACCAAGAGATATCTATATAATGTATTAAAGGATACCATTGACTACGAATCTCTAACAAATACAAATGATTCTCTATTGAGTAAAAACCTCTAATACATATAAAATATTCTCTAAATTTACTACATATTAATCATTGATTGTCAGATCTAAAGTAAAGCTAATTTTATACTTGGTAATTTAATAAGGATTCACGAACATAACTTAAATATATAAACAGAGTCCCGGAGTAGACAATAATTCCCCTAAAAAAGGTGTGATAAGTCCAACCTCCCATCCTCTCGACCAATGAAAATTCCTAATCCTCATCGGTCCACAACTAATGAGCGTCTACCTTTGGAATGTAGGTCCAAATAGATATGGAATCATTGGATGTTTCCAGTTCTATGAAAAAAACCCGTTAGAAACCGATTGGAATGTTTGAACCTTAAATCAACGAGGTCATCCCCAATTCCAGAGGGAAACAAAAAATGGTGAACCCGACATGAATCCTTCACCAAGTTAAAATGATATTTTACCTACTTGTTAGGCCCCTATTTAAAACTCAATGAGAGCGCCAACAAGAAAATCAATAACATATGTGTTTATCCAAAAGATGTAGTGGCCGGGCTTATCTTGATTACATCTGTTATATCAAAAATGCACTCTTTTCCAAGATCTTCTACATTACCAAAATGGATTTTCTTAAGTCCACATCTATGAATACCTCTGCTGCAAATGCCACTGCTATGACTTCTTCTGGATCATCTTCCACTCTGAGGATGATATCACCTACTCAGGGTCTTCAATGCTGGGTAGTAAATGCGCCGGTTAAGGAGTACTGTCAAAACGGTACCATTCCAACTCTGGAGGCTGCCCGATAAGCCCTCCAAGTCAATAACTCACACCGGTCAATCGGAAAACGACGACCAGTAATTAAGAAGTCGGTGGTTCCAACCACCGTTTTCAACCGTTTTGGGTCGTTATCCCCGGAATGCAATCACCACTCACTCCCATATTCTGGGGAGATGAATGAGCAGGCCCCTCCGGGCCTTAATTCAAGGATACATGAGTCCTTCTCGAGGGGTCCCATCAACAATCGTCGTCAGAATTATGTGGAATTGTGCCCTCAACATGATGAGGGTAACCTCTCCAGGCGTTCAGCTCAGGTTCCTCGAACCCGAGTAGGCAAGACAAATCACCAGAGGCAAAATCCAGTCAACAGTGAGCAGGTTCTCATCTGTGCCATATCCGGAGAAGTCCACCAACCTAACTAGATGGAAAGAAACGAGCGGGAACACACACCCATCCATTTTAATCCCGCTATCCAGTAGACTCATCTGGTAGCAGCACGCCAATCCCGCCAGACAATTTTGGCAGAGTACTATAGGCAGGAACATACATCTATTTATACTTCATCAGCTAGTTAGTAGTCTCGTCTGACTACATATGATGAAGCTCGTCAACCACGTCCGGTGAAGTAAAATCAACATGCACATACACCTGCTAGTATTGATCAAGCCTACCAACAGTCTCATTTGGTAGCACCAGGAGAGGTCAGTCGGAAAGCTCCGACGACAAATAGGAGGTAGACTCAATTTGCTGCGAAATTCATCATCATGGGGAGGAGCACCTGCTATTTGTCGTCAGAGCTTTCCGACTGACCTCTCCACGGTGCTCCTCCCCATGATGGTGAATTTTACTGTGAAAGTCCTCTCCGTAGTTGTGATGCACATTTCCCGAAAAATGCTCCAGTGGACAATGTAGTTCTGAGAAAGCCCTCTTATCTTGAGGCACTTTCAAATGTGAAACCAGTCATGTCTGATGTTTTACCATAAGTAAGTGAAATACATTCTCAATCAGAAGATATCCTGGGGTGTAGGTCATTCTCCGAACCACCCCTGGTTCATTTATCTTCTAGTTTGATCGGTGGATTCTCTACCAGTCTTGTTGAATCTAATGAAGCAACAAGAAAGCACCATCTCTGGTCAAATCAGGTAGAAGAATCTTCATTGAATGATAAAGAGGAAGTGCTAAATATGAGAACACAACTGGAGAAAGGTGAAGTTCCAGTCATGTTTAAGCCTTTGGATGACTCTCAGTATGACATTCCAAAAGTGTATACGGAAGATTTTATTTAATATATTCGTCTCAACATATGGAAAACTCTTTTTCAGTTGAAAAAGAAAAAATTATTTTATGATGAATATGAAAATCATGTCAAGATAATAGAAGGGTTACAACATAAAATTGACTTGGTATCTCTATCAGTCTCTCGATATCCGAAGGCTGAAAAGAAGCAGAGAGTCCTTCAACGTTCATGCCTTGGCACACTAAGAAGAGTGAGCCAGTTAACTGCCAATGCCCCATCTGGTATTCATGTAAGAGGATGGGGTGTTCATGGAGAACTACATTTCATTGTTCTCTCCAGTCAGCAAAGCCCGCCGAAAATGGTTTCATGCAATGTTATTGCCCATGGCCGGCCACATGCAATTGGTTTTTTTTGTAATCAAAAGCTTTCCCAAGAACATTCTTCAACTAGTTCCTCTGAAAATCAAGAATACAGAGAAAAATTTGTTGAATTAATCTTGCATCAAGAATATGAGAATATTTAATAGGACTCTCATATGGAGCAAGCACATCATCAAGTGACAGAAGTTTCATAAATCATCCAACATGTCTTTTGAACATGGTGATAAAATTGGATGTCGATTGATGCATCCAGCTAATTTCTTGACCAAGGTCCGCAAGATCAGGAGAGATTTTAAGAAAGTCTCAGACATAGCATGGCAAGAGCCACACTAGCTTTCCAGACTGGGGACTCTTTTAAACCAACCCTCAGAATCAATAAATAGTATTCGAGGAGTTGAGCAAAGACATAAGGAACAGACCCAGTCCACCGGACTGGGGACTTTTTCAAATCCTCAATCCCCCCCCCAGAGAATGTCAGTCTTCTCTCGATTGGGGAAGATTCCCAAAAAGGAACGAAGAGCCATGTTATCAGGATACTCTCTCTAAATTACGGTTCATCAAGAATTTCTTGAGGGATTGAATCAACAAAAGGCAATGTATCATCAAATACATGGAAGAAGACAACATCGCAGAAATTCCGATAGGAGGAATGCAATGAATTATGCATCAATTAATGTTATCAATGTCGTTGTTGCGGACCCACCAGATGAGGCTCACTCAGAGGGAACAGATGATGAGGTTCCTACTCAAGAATTTGTACGCACAGACACAAATGAAGAAGGTGTGCGTACACAAAATCAAAGGATTACTCAGAACCTAGGTAATCCTTTTAATAACCCACTTCCCCCTCTCTGAAATGGATCCAACAAGGGGAAAGGAAAGAATCAGGTTACATAACCTTCATCTGGAGAAGGCCAATCGCTCTCACAAGAACAATGGTTTGCACAACAGGAGGAAGAAATTATGGAGTTGAGGAGAATGAATGCAGAACTACTTTAGGGTAGTCTTCTTCCTAAGCATGCTGGAGTCAGTCAGCCAAGGGAGTTTGTTGTGGCTACTAACATGGATCAAGAATATCCTCCTCTATTAGTACATCCTCGCAGGTCTAATCCTATGAGTAAAGTGCAACAACAATCGGTGGTGCTACCATCAGTTGCAGTACCAGCCACTATACCTGTCCAAGCTTCAGTCATTGCACCTACCCAAGTCCAAGTTCAATCAGATGTTTCTCAAAAGTTAATAACTACCATTGAGTCATTAAAATATCGGTTAGATACTATGGAAGGGAAATGTGTGCAGGTTCAATCAGAAAAGGGAGCTTACCCTAAATGGGTAGATTCAATCCCTCCCCCATCATGTTTTGGGAACCCTGTTTTCCCTATTTTCAATGGATCTGGCGATCCTGAACAGTATTTGACGCATTACGTGTCTTATTGCGATCCTATGATGGGAACATCGAAACAACAAGAAGCAGTGAAACTCAGATGCTTCATGCGAACTATGCAAGGATCATCTTTTGTTTGGTATACAAGCTTGCAATCTCGGTCAATTACCGGATGGGAATATCTTCGTCAATGATTTCTTCTTCAGTTCAACTCATCTTTTCCAAAGACAACAATTTTTTATCTTACAAACTGTAAGCAAAGGGAGAATGAAAGGGTCTCAGATTTCATTTCTCACTAGAAGGGATTAACATATTCCCTGAGCTTAGAACTCCCTCATGAAGAACTGTTGCCAATCTGTGTGGAAAATCTGCGTGACGAATTACACATGCCATTGATCCCTATAAAATACACAGGAGGGTTTCGAGACCTTACTTTAATCGCTCAGCAGATTGAAGTTACCTTATATAGACTAAGTCTAAATCTCGTGTAATTCCATCAGTTTTAGGAAGAAGAATGGGTAAAGCAGAGACTGATACAGTCATTCTTAAACAGGAACCTGTACCTGCTTCTACTTCAAAACATTCATCTTCTCGAAGGGCTCCATCTCCTGAGCGTCAGCAACAGAGGCCGTTTCGTCAAGACGATCAAAGAGATCAAAGACGGAAACAGTTTGATGAGTTGAAGAGTAAAGTTTATTCTTTCCAAAATGAACAAGTTCCTGGTTATTTCATTTCGGACCTGGAGAATAATTTGGTTCAACTGCCGAGGCCCAAGAGGCCAAACAAGGAAAGAGATGAAGACCGTACCAATTATTGACCCTTTCATCAAATGTTGGGGAATCCCATCCAGGAGTGTTTTGTCTTCAAAGACCTCCTGCAAAAGATGGTTGACTCGGTACAAGTCAAACTAAAAGGCTCTTCAACCCAGGTAGCATGTGTTACTACTACAGTTCCAGAAGAAAAAGGTGAATGGAAAGAAGTCAAAAGAAAAAATGCGCAGAAATATGATGATTGGGTGGTCAGGAAAACGATCAACCAAACTCATGCCATTTTGCAAACGCAATTGAAGAAACCAATTGTTTCTTTTGCTATGGATTCCACAAAAAAAATCCTTTTCAGTGGGAAAATCCTAAAAAGGGCAGCATAGTTCGAAGAAAGAAGAGAAATTAGAGGAAGATGAGTATGTGTCAAATCCTAAGCTGTCTTTGACTATGGAAGATTTCATTCCATTTACTTCAAAGCAACGGGGACCATCCCACCAAGGGGAACAACCTAAATTGGCTAATCAGGTAGGGTATTCATCAAATGAAGAGTTAATCTTTGGTTCTGTTAACATGATTAATTTAACAGATCCTTATTCCAGTCGCAGTTTCGATTTCGATGAGCCTGAATTCCCTGTATCAAACAGAGGAGTTAGAGGAAGTTTCAGGGGTCTGGGATACAGAGGAAGATGTGGATATCCCAAAATCCACTATTCCAATTCTACCCCTGCTAGAACTGTGTATGTAGTAGAAACTTGTGGTAGAGCCCTTCAGCGAGCTCAACAAGAACAAGAAAGTTCTTACACCAATAGCAAATTAAGTCCTAGCACAGTTATTCTGGAGGATCAGTTGGGGGTTCTATATTCATCCTCTCAACAAGTAAATGGATCTAATTGTTCTAATTTTCCAAATCCAGTAATATTGCCAACTCCTATCCCGATACAAGATGCATCAACTTCAAAAGAATCAACTTCCAAGGAACCTACTAAACCACATGTTCCTATTGGAAAACGCATACCTCTGGATCAAAATTATTATGTATTGAAACACCTTTCCCAAGTAACGGCCATGTTATCAATTCTGCTTGCTTTGAATTTGTCAAAAGATCTTCAGGAGGCACTCATCGAGGCTTTGTCAAGTCCTCAAGAGTTTGAAAGGGAAATTACTGCAGCTGAAGTCTATCACGTAGAGAATAATCCTATGGAATGCCATGCAGTGATATCTTTCACAGATGAAGATGAAGATGATGTCATACATGGGCATATTAGACCTTTTTACTTATCTGGAAAGGTCAATGGTGTAGACATCCGAAGAGATTTCATTGATAATGGTTCAGGAGTCAACCTCATGCACATTCGTACACTTTGTTGATTAGGCCTCACAGAATCTGATTTATCTCCTTATACTATGATGTTACAAGGATATGATGAAAATGAACAAGAACCATTGGGAAGAGTTACACTCAGAACTCAGTTTGGAGATCTTGTATCCAATTCAGATTTTATGGTTGTTGATCAAGACTCATCCTTCAACATCTTGCTTGGAAGACCCTGGCTACATCAATATGTGGATATCCCTTCATCATACCATAAATGTCTCGATGGTCAAGTTGGGACATTTTACGGTGATAAGGCCTCGTTCAAGACATGTGAGTCTCAATACATTGAGGTGGAATTCTATCACATGAAGGGAAAGAAGAAATCCACAACAAGGGATATTACTAAAGTTAATGCTCCATATGGTTTGGAAAAGATTCCAGTAAATCCATTTGTGCATGTGAGTATAGATTATGTGTTTCCTATTAGTCAAATTGACAGGATAGACCCAAATCAAAATACTGTTATGGAAAGATCCATAATGTCAATTATGGCAATCGAGCCAGACAACATGAGAGAAATTGGTCATCTGTCAGGAAATGATGAAAGCTCAGATGGAGATGTCTTCATTTCATCTGCTGAAATCCAACAAGTCTATACTTCACCAACCAGGCCAAAAGAAGTTATAGCAATACCAGAGGTGAAGTATGATGTTGATTCTCAATCCATCATCTTCTCTTTATTACCCAAGGAAGACCCTTCATCATCAATTGGGTCAGAAATGGAAGCTTCTTCTTCAAAATGTTAAAATTTTAACATCTCTTCTGATCATGGAAATTCTACAATGCAAGTAGAAACGGAAGAAATAACACATGATAAAGAAGAAGAGGAAGATATTAGGGATTCTCCTCCAGCATTTGAAGAGGGTATCTCTACAACCGTGGATGAACTCAAAGAAATAAATCTGGGTACAAAATAAGATCCACACCCCACTTTAATCAGTGCGTCCATGACTCTTGAAGAACAAGAGATGTATATTTCTTTTTTAAAGAAAAATCAAGAAATATTTTCTTGGAACTATACAGAGATGCCCGGGCTTGATCCTAATGTTGCTACTCATCATTTGGGTTTACCAGAAGAACATCGAGGATTTAAGAAAGCCGCAAGAAGAACACACCTAACTTATGCTTCCAAAATTGATGCTGAAGTGGATAAGATTATCAAAGATAACATCGTCAGAGAAGTTAAATATCCCAATTGGTTGGATAATATTGTCCCTGTGAAGAAGAAGAACAGACAAATTAGAGTTTACATCGATTTCAGATATCTTAATCGGCATTGTCCTAAGGATGATTTTTCAGTTCCGATTACAGAACTTTTAATCAATGCAACAGCTGGCTATGAAGCACTTTACTTCATGGATGGATATTCCGAATATAATCAAATCTGAATGGCTCCATAAGATGAGGAATCCACAGCCTTCAGATCCCCATAGGGTGTGTTTTTCTATCGGGTAATGCCCTTTGGTTTAAATAATGCAGGCGCAACATATCAGCGTGCCATGCCTTATATCTTTAAACCCTTTTTAGGTAAGTTTGATGAATGTTATGTAGACGATTTGGTGGTCAAATAAAAACAACGTTCTAATCACTTGGCTGATTTGGAAGTCATATTCTGTAAGCTTCGATAACATAATTTGAAGATGAACCCCTTAAAATGTGATTTTGGGGGTAACCTCAGGAAAATTCCTCGGATTTTTTGTACGCCATCGTGGTATCGAAGTTGATCCTGAGAAGTCCAAGTCAATCCTTGGTATGTCACCTACTCGAAATTTGAACGAATTAAGATGACTTCAAGGAAATTTGGCCTATATTTGGCGTTTCATCACCAATTTGGCAGGCAAAAGTTTACCCTTCACCAAATTGATGAAGAAGGGAGTCACTTACCAGTGGACTGAAGAATTTCAAGAAGAATTAGATATTCTCAAGAAATACCTCTTGATTCCACCGGTAATTATGCCACATATTGAAGGAATGCCACTTATCCTCTCCGTGATAGCCTTAGAGTGATCATTGGGTGCCTTTCTTGCTCAGAAGAATGATGCTGGGAATGAAAACAGCCTCTACTATCTCATTCGGACTATGCTTGAAGCAGAAACCTGGTATTGAAATATTGATAAGTGCTGCCTGGAATTAATCTTTGTAGTTCAGAAGATGATACATTACCTGCAACATCATGAGGTCCAATTGGTATCTCGCAATAACCCACTCAAATTCATCATTAGTCGTCCAATGCTTACAGGACGTCTGGAAAGGTGGCCAGTTATTTTTCAACAATTCAACATTCAGTATGTGTCTCAAAAGGAAATAAAGGGCCAAGCTCTGGCTAATTTCCTTGATGAACATCCTTCAGTAGAAGATACAAATTCAGATATTGAACTCCCTGATGAGGAAGTCTTCTCTATTCAGGATAGTCCTCAGGTATGGGAAATGTACTTTGATGGTGCTTCCAGAAGTCCAACAGGGAAGCAAATGGAAGATCATAAGTTCAACAAGGATGTATTAGGAGTTATTCTTATTTCCCTAGAAAAGGAAGTGTTACCTTATTCCTTCTTATTGTGGGAAGGTGGTACCAATAATGAACCAGAATACTAGGCTCTCATTGCAGGATTAGAGTTGGCACTTCAAGCACAAGTGAATCAATTAAAGGTGAAAGGTGATTCAAATATGGTAATTAAACAAGTAAATGGGGATTATTCCATCAAAAAATAAGAATTGATCCCTTTGTATGATTACATCATAGAGTTAATGGAGGAATTTCCTACGGAACCGACATTTTCTTATGTCCCGCAATCAGAAAATCCTCAAGATGATGCACTGGCTAATATAGCCACATCTCTAGAAGAACCAAATCGGGACGAGACAACCATAAGTATTGCCCACCGTCGTGCAATTTCACCTTATGTTAGAACTAGAATAGAGGAAATTAATGAAATTAGTCTTATTCCTGAATCATATGGTCATACTACAGGATGTATGACACCTATTAGGGAATACCTTCAAAATGGAACACTTCCACTTGATAGAGCTGGGAAAGAACAAATCTGGTGACGTGTGGTCAATTTTACTCTTTATGATATCCCAGGTCACTTAGAGAAAATTCTCTACAAGCATGGTTTTTATGGATTTTTCTTTAGATGCATTGATGGTGAAGAGACAATGGCTGTCATGAAATAAGTGCATGCAGGCGTCTGTGGTGCCCACCAATCTAGACATAGACTGTCTGATCAAATTCGAAGGCTTGGGTACTTTTGGCTTTCAATGATACAAGACTGTGTTGATTTCACAAAGAAGTTTCATTCATGCCAAGTACATTCCAACTTCATTCATCAACCTCCAGAGTTTCTTCATACAGCTAAATACTTATGGCCATTTTCCACATGGGGAATGGATGTGGTGGGACCATACCCTTCAGCTATGGCCAAGCAGTTTAAGTATATTCTTACTGCTACTGACTTCTTTTCCAAATGGGAAGAGGTAATACCTCTCAAAAAAGTTAGTTCTAGAAGCATTGTTAGCTTCATCAAGTCTAACATCATTACTAGATTTGGTGTCCCTCATACCATATTGACGGACAATGGCACCAACTTCTGTTCATCCGAGGTGAAGAATTTGTATTAAGAAGACAACATCAAATCCAGTCTTTCATCTCGGTATCATGCAGTGGCCAATGTCCAGATAGAAGCCTTCAATAAGACTCTTTCAAACATACTGCAAAAGATGGTGGATAAAGATAAGAAGTCATGACCTGATAAACTCTTTCATTCTTTATGGGCTTATCGGACCACCACCTGCACTGCAACGCGGTCAACTCCATATTCATTGGTATATAGAACGGAAGAAGTCTTGCCTATTGAATTTCAACAACCCTCGCTCAGAGTAGCTATTTGTGATCAGACATCTATAGATGAACAATCTCAAAATCGATTGGATGAATTGGAACGGTTAGATGAGAAAAGATTGTGCACATTGCACCACTTTGAAGTTTATCAGAATCGAATAGCACGAGCTTTCAACAAAAAATTTCGTCTTCGTTCATTCATTCAGGGAGAACTGGTATTGGTTCTCAGAACTCCAATGATACCAGGAAAGAAACCTCCCATGATTGAACCAAAATGGGAAGGACTTATTCAATACATAAGGTCTACTCCAATGGAGCTTATTCTTTAATCTCAATGGATGGAGAACTCATCACTACTCCAAACAATGCCATATTTTTGAAGGAGTATTTTTTATAAACACAAAATACATTGTTACGGTCCGTGCACATGACCTTAAACTATTTGCATGTCCCTTATGTCTAGCATGACGTTAAACTCCACCATCCAGGGTCCATGTATATGACCTTAAACTATTCTCATTCTCGTCCAACATGACGCTAAACTATATCGTCCCTTTTTCGTCCAAAATAACGTTAAACTATGAAAAAAAATTCCCTAATACGTCCAACATTACATTAAAATGTGTCCTCTTTTTTTCTTACTGCATGACATTAAACTGCACAGTTCTCTTTTTGTCCAACATGACATTAAACTGTATTGTCCCCATCGTCCTAACTACATGACGCTAAACTGTACAGAAATTCCTTAATACGTCCAACATGACATTAAAATGTATTTTTGTCCCTGCTACATGACACTAAACTATGCAGCACCAATAGTATTAACTCCAAGACTTTAAACTGCATAGTCCCTTCATATGTCCTACATGACATTAAACTGTGCATCGTTAAGGTTGTTGCTACCTCTTGTTTCTCACACTGAGTATGACTCACGTGAGCTTAGATAAAACATCAACCATAACACCCTCTCTGGGCCGCTATCCACGCGTAAGTCCCAATGTCATTTTTAGGTCATTTTCCGCAAGATCAACTTGATCACTAATTCATTCTTTAATTAAACTACGTAGAATTTGATCCTTGCCTTCTAGGATAGGTACGTAAGTAACCTCCCAAGGTTCAATCCCAAAACCAATCTCATCACATTGGTTCACCTCCATCTCGTACGATGTTGATTTGTGAAACCGCCCCCAGAATCAATATCTTAACATTGGTTCAACTTTGTCCTTGTTATATGACGTTAAACTGTAAAACATTTTTTGTCTGGTATGACAATAAACTACAACATTCTTTGATACCCTCACCTGAGAGGAAATCATTATTTACATTGATCTCCAATCATGTTTTATTCCAAATACTACGTGCATACATGACAATGCCCGAACCTTTTATTTTGGGTCAAACCATCATTGTACTAAACTCCCCTTTCACCCTTCACATGTACGAACCAAATCTGTACAGAGCGCATTTATAGAACTACGTGGGCTTGATTCCCATACTTATGGGATACGTAGGATCATTCAAGTGTCCCTTGAATCCAGTCCCAAGTCTTTGGGCCTAACCCCAAATTCCACTTTCAGTCCCTTGGCTGAAAAGTCCCCATGAAAACACACATTGTGTATTTCTTATAATGGTCCGAGCTCTATGACCCTAAACTAAGATCTCCCATACTTTAGTCCCACATGACATTAAACTCTATTTCAAAAACTACGTATGGCTTGATTCCCATCCTTATGGGATACTTAGTGAAGTCTAACATTTCAATTTAGGACCCAGCCACAACATGATTATGGTTAGCATTGATCTATGTATCTTTACATACATTGAAAAATACCCATTTTTATGTGTCATAATCCCAACCTTAAATATTTTCAGATCCTCACAACCCTTTTTTCATGACTTCTAATCCCAAAATGTCCAAATTCTGAGAATTCTTTTTCCTGACTATGTAGCACGTGCCCTTAGGCGGCCTTGCATAAGTAGTCTACATAACAGACATGTCAGCCAAAAGATGATATTATTTGACTATGCAGCCAATACCCTTAGGTGGCCCTGCATAATTCAACCCCCTAACGGGTTTGTTAAATAGTGGTAACTTCATTCTTGGTAAGAAAAACTCTTTTGTCCTTAGTTTTCTTAACAATAATATGTAAGGATCTGCAAAAATAGTCATCCTTAATATATTTGTCTCATACTCTTTTTCATGATATGAAAGTATTCAAGTCTATGGTTTATATTTCCCTTCCATACATTTGGGTCAGACCTTCGTAGGAGTGACATTCATCCAGTTCTTATACAATCTTGATTGAAAATATCTTCTCTATATTCAAGTACCTCTTTCCATACAGCAAACTCTATACTTTGGAAAAGTTCAATCCCCATAAACATTCACTAGCTTTTTAGCACTAAAAAAGTAAATTTCTGAGAGTTATTTTTCCTGCCTATACAGCACGTGCCCTTAGGCGGCCTTGCATAAGTAGTCTACATAACAGACATGTTAGCCAAAAGATTCTATTATTTGACTATGCATCCAATGACCTTAGGTGGCCCTGCATAATTCAACCCCCTAACGGGTTTGTTAAATAATGGTAACTTCATTTTTGGGAACTACTTATTCTAATGCCTTTTAGCTCTTTTTCATATCATTCCTTAGATTCAAATTTTTTTAAATTGTAGTTTACATATTTTCCCTCATACTTCAGTATGGTAATATGTTTTCAGATAAATTGTCAAGGAATTGAGTAAATTATAATTCATTCGGTCAAAGCTATTTCGACCTTAAACTTTAGCCTTTTATAGTCTAACATGCATGACTTTAAACTGCCAAATTTCTTGGTTTTTCTCCTTTACCTCAGAGTCAAATGCTCATTTCTATACGGATCCAACTCTGAGGGGGGACGTTTGTTGATGCTCTTTTCCGTCACAGAGTCTAAACGAATGAAAAGGGAAATACCTTAACAAAAATTGATTCATCCTTTGAAGAAAACATCAAAAATCGAAAAAGGCATGAACAAGGAGTCAAATACCCTTGGGTCACGCAAGTTCCCTCATGGTCGTGCAAGTACACTTGCGCGCCTCCTAATGGTCACACAAGTGACTTGATCACCCTCTTTGAAAACCACCCGGGGTCTTCTATATCCTATAAATACCCCTGTGGGCCCCCCATTTCAAGGACGAAAAATTCCAAAACCTCCAAATTGAGCTCCCAGCGCCCTAGTCTCTTATCAAAGCTTCCGAACACTTCTAAGGTAATTTCTTAACTAGAACCGAAGATCTAAAGAGGGGGAGGAAATCCTAAGTGTTAAAACTCATCAACACTTGCGCCCCTGAGTGGTCAGCCCTTAAGGGAACTGGCCACATTTACGCGCCACCCTACTCCTTCACCAGAACTCGCGCGTCATCTTCTGGAAAGCCTCTAGGGATAATACAAAGGGTTTGAGCCAAGTCTCACCCAAGTATTACCATAAGAGTTGTAAATTGCGCAAGTAACCATTTTCCTCGCAGGTATACATGCGCGACCAGGACTTGCGTGCCCATTCAGTACCTGCGCGCCTTCCAGGACTTGCGCGTCCCTATCTTTTTGGATGCATCTTCTGCCTATTTCACTTCTCTTACACCTATCCACTTCTCCTCTTCAGGATTAAGCCTTCATAAATCTCTCCAAATCCATTTAGGGCATGATTTACTTGTTGGATTCCTTATCTGAAAGTAATTCGGTGGAATATCGCTCAAAACCTAGTTATTTACACATCTTTACATCGCTAAAGTTAGAGAGTTCATTCATTCAACCTCATCCTTTAAGGATGAGAGAATCTTTAACCTGGGCCTCCTTTTCAGGAGTATGACCCAGTCAAAATTCTCGTTAATATTTAGGCATCCTCCTTAGGAGTAAGCCCCAAATACTTATTAATATGGGTATCCTTTTCAGGAGTAAGCCCCAGCCATAATTTAATTTTGATCTGGGCTTCCTTTTCAAGAGTAATCCCCAGTCTCAAAGTTCCCAAATATGGGCATCCTCCTCAGGAGTAAGCCCCAACCATGGTTCTCTTAACCTGGTCTTACTTTTTAGGAATAAGCCCCAGTCTCCAGGTTGCCAAATATGGGCATCCCCCTCAGGACTAATCCCCAACCATGGTTCTCTTAACCTGGGCTTCCTTTTTAGGAATAAGCCCCAGTCTCCAAGTTCCCAAATATGGGCATCCTCCTCAGGAATAATCCCCAACCATGGTTCTCTGAACCTGGGATTCCTTTTCAGGAATAAGCCCAGTCTCAAAGTCTACAAATATAGGCATCCTCTTCAAGATTAAGCCTCAAATACCCTAATTTGGGAATCCTCCTCAAGAGTAAGCCCCAACCATAATTCCTTTCACTTGGGCTTCCTTTTCAGTAGTAAGCCCCAGTCTCAATTTCTCTTAACCAGTCTTAATTTACTTTTGATATGGGCTTCCTTCTCAGGATTAAAACCCAATCATAAGTCCCCTTCTAACTTGGGAATCTTCATTAGGAGTAAGCCCCAAGATTAGAGTACCCAAACCTTCATAAAGTACATATACCTTTATAGACCATGTTTCTAGGTTTCTTCCCGGAAATAAATCTTAAATCTTCATTTATCTGGGAAGTCATACATACATAAGCCCCACATTATTTCTCATGATTGCATCTTTCATGGCACAATTGTATGGTTTTACCAATACCTCTTGTTTTTCACACTGATCATGACTCACGTGAGCTTAGAGTGTAAAAGTAATTATGACATATTTCTTTAAGCCATCAATCATACATAAGCCTCATAATTCCTTACATGAACTATGTGGGTTCTGATTCCATTTCTAAACAAAGGATAAGTAGGTAGCCCATCTGTGGGTACGATCCCAAATCTGAAATAATCTATGTCCTTCTGAATGACAATAAACTTCAAGTGCCCCACTGAGTGTCTTTAAAACCAGTATGGTTATCATAATGACCAAGAGATATCTATATAATGTATTAAATGATACCATTGACTATGAATCTCTAAAAAATATAGATGATTCTCTATTGATGAAGAACCTAGAATACATATAAAAGATTCTCTAAATTTCCTATATATTAATCATTGATTGTTAGATCTAAAGGAATGCTCATTTTATACTTGGTAATTTAATAAGGATTCACGAAAATAACTTAAATATATAAAGAGATTCCCGGAGTAGACAATAATTCCCTTCAAAAAGGTGTCATGAGTCTGACCTCCCATCCTCTCGACCAATGAAAATTCCTAAGCCTCATCAGTCCACAAATAATGAGCGCCTAACTTTGGAAAGTATGTCCAAATACATATGGAATCATTGGATGTTTCTGGTTCTACGAACAAACTCGTTAGAAACCGATTGGAATGTTTGAACCTTAAATCAACGAGGTCATCCCCAATTCCATAGGGAAATAGAACCCGAGGAGTTCCACACTAGGTTCAGGGAGTAGGTGGTCCGGGACATGCGTAGATACAAATAGAGGAGGCTTATGATCCAAAGGCTTTGAGATTGATTCAATTTACAGTCTATGTCTTTATAAATTAGCTAAATTTTTTATGTTCACTTACATGATCCACCCTTTAAATTTTATATCCCTAGTTAGAGATCTTATAGATTCCAGTTGATTCCATTAGTCATCCCTTGTGTTTGGAGGCTCCTATAAATAGGATCAGTGATCACACGGTTCTATCGATAAGGTGACTTGACTCTGTATGGTGTGAGAGAGATATATTGAATCACATGAAAAATTTTCATAACAGTATTTAGACTCTATAATGTTTACCTCAGTATGGGATAGTCTTCTACCATTTAATTCAGTTTACTATTACTAGTGAGGGTTATTGTGAATTTGAGTTGTGTGATGGAATTATTATTCTTTGGTAAAGAGTGACCCTAGAAAGATCAGGATGAGATACTTTTCCGAAGTATGTTGTTTATTTATTATCATTGTGATAGAATGAACCTTGGAGAAATGGGTTCTATAAAATTTAGTTTCATATTGTATTAGAAGAAAATGTGGGGGCCTTCCCTAAAAATGTTACATGTATACCTCCCCATAAAAGGTTTTTTATGAATATCTACATGATAAATATCTTGATATTTATGCTAGTATATCAAATGGTCCCAAGTAGTTGTGATGGATGATGGTTTGGTTGGGGAAATCTACAGGGAGGGTTCCTTGTTAAACCTGATGTGTTCACCTTGACAACACTATGTTGTTCTCATAGGATTTAGATGAGATATTGAGGCTGGGTGGGGATTAAAATCTATTGCAAAAGGTGACTATCATGGGGGAGTATCCCCCCCCCAAATAATTGATTACTTATTTTCCCTTTGGTTATGGGAAGAGTGATTCTCAATGTTTTACCTCATAATTGGTTATCACTAGCTCTAGGTTTAAGATAATTATATAACAAAGGTGTATTTTCCAAAGTTATTATAGTAACTTTGAGTTCTTGTTCATAACATTCAGAATATTAGATATACCAACAGTTTTTGAGAGACTTATGAACTAGATCCTTTGACCATTCTCAGATTAGTTCATGGTATTATACCTAGTTTACATCAATGTGTGTTCAATTTCCATGGTGTAGCACATGAAAAAAATGAGGATGGTTCTAGATATGATCTGAGAGTGATATATTTTTGTTAATCTCATGACATTTTAATTCACGATTTAGGATTTCCACATCTTGGGATATGTCTTATTAGACATTAGAGTGATATTAGACTCTGTAAAGGTTGAGACAGCTCTAACTTGAGATCCACCCAAGGGTATGTACATAGTAGAACATTATTTTAGTGATGTTTTCGTTTACTGTTGTAGAGTAAGTTAATGAAGCAGTTGACCTCATTTCAGTTGACCCTTGAGAACAGGGATGGGGAATCATATACTCAATTAATGGTGTCTACCCCTCTAATTCTTCAGTGAGTTAGGGAGGTATATCTTGGGGATATCAATTTTGAAATTTTTTATAACTAGATATCCACTAAAAATGTTCTTGATGGATTTTATGTAGGTGGGGAGTACATCATCCTTTCGATGATGGATGAGGACACTAGTCATACTATCAGAGGAAGTGATGAGGATGTTATTTCCCTTAGTAGTTTATCCAATAGATATTAGGATGTACCAATATCATTTGGAATCATTTTTAGTAGAAAATTATGTTGTAGATTATCATTGAGTTTAACTATTCATGTCTCACCCATCATTAAATGATGATTGGAATATTTTATTAGAGATTTTGGGATAGTTGTGCATACAATAGGTAGTCCAGCATCATATAATTCTGTCAAAAATCATTTCAGACTATGATTTTTACTTCACATTATGATCAAGGAAGGGATTCATGAGGCTCTGAGACAGAGTTTTGGTTGATCAAGACTTTTCAACCATAAGTAATTATCCAGGTATGGTGGACCATTCAAAATCATGAAAATATGCTTCATGATTGCATGAAAAATTTGGGACCTAGCTTGGATGATCATCTACCATCGATGGAGTTATGAAACATAAATACTACCTCTCTACCATTTTTATAGAACCATATGAGTCCATGTATAGGAGGACGTTTAGGTCACTATTGTATTGGTTAGATCCAGTGGTAGATAGTGATTTTGGGCCTAAAGTTGGTGGTAGTGACGATTATAAAGGGGTATAGATCGTCTATAAGAGGATGAGGAATTCCCATTATTGTCAAGAGTTCCTTGTGGATTGATGATAGTGGCCATTGCATTTGATGAGGATATCATGTATTATGGAAGGTCTCAAATCATCAAGGATTACAGGGATTTGTCCAGGACAATAGGCTATCTCCGTGGTTTATAGGACCAATTTCTACTTACATTATTGTGTTAGTGAGGTTTCATGCCACTAAACCCTGAGGCTATAGTTAAAATAGGTGCTTGATGTTTTCCGTGTTTTTCAGATTAAAAAAATGTGCATGAATCGTTGCATGATCTCGACTAGGATGAGCTAGACATTGAGAGTGTAGTTACCATTTCCAAGAGTTTGATGATCTCAGTAGTGTTTTAGTACTAACCAAAGAATTACCTTCATGGGTAAGTGTTTCTATTGGGTTCATTTTTATTGATAGAATAGAAACATTTTTGAGATATTGTGAGAGTGGAAATACCAATAAAGATCTTGGTATCCACCCTTTCAAGTATCCTTTTTTATTTCTAGTACAAACATCCCTATGTTATGAAGATATAATGTCCCTTATTTTTTCACATAAGAATTTGGAATATTTTAAATAATATTTTTGATGTCAATCACTAAGATATCATGAAATATCGAGGCTTGGTGAGCCCGGAATGGATATAATACAAATATTAAATATATTGTATCTCAGTGCATCATTTTCATAAAATAGTGGAATAACTCTAAAATGGAGTCTCATATTCGAAATATGTGACCCCCATTGAATCTATAATGTGGGTTTTACACTAGATGTGGCATAACCTTTATTTTTTTAGGACTTTTTGGGAAAGTGTAGTGTTGGGTGAATTGCTGATATAATAAATTAATTTATTTTTTTTTATTTTTTTTCATCATAGCCAAAACTCCTCTATATAAACACAATTATTTCAAATCCCCATGGTTAGTCACATAACCCTGGGATTGATATAGGACTGTTTTGGAGCATTGGAAGATGTTGATATTGTGGATCAGTGATTAGTGTACCACATGGATCGCCAATTGCATTGATGTTCATGGATCATTCCAATGATGGAAACATAAATCATTGTTCATAAATTATTGATCCAAATTGATGTAATGTTTGTTTATTCTATTCTCTATTTATTATCCCATGTCAAACATGGATCAGATCCATGAATAGGTTGATTCATGGATCAATCATGATTGCGGGATCGAGCTTATTTTTTCTAGGGATTTTGGGGTTTATTTTATTTTATTATTAGATTACGCACTTCATTCATCATTGTAATGGAAATGAATCAAGGACAACCTAAATGTATCATAGGTTTTTCCTCTTTTATGGTATTCATATTTTTCTCCCCTATTATACTTGTGATCATCGTTGATATTTTTTGACTGTGGATTCAACAAAAACTCAGTAAATGATCATTTCATAATCAATATTTGGTATAATGTATCATTACCATTGGTTGGGACATAGATCAAAAAAAAGTTGTGGTTAACAATGATGGAAGGTCAATTGGGTTTGGATTATATGACCATGACTTGTGGGTGTTTTCTATTAGAAAATGAGGAGTGATGGAGGATGTTCACCTAAGTATATTTTTTATCAGGATCTAGCCATTGTTGATGGCAATGATGGTCAACATTAGATCTAGATATCCTCATGGGTCATGTGTTTGATTTTGTGGTGACTGAATCATGGGTGGAAGATGCATGAGAGTTTTGATGTTTTTTAAGAAATTATAGACTACATTGTGTGTAGTTCAAGAACACACACTATGTAGTCCCCTCTATTTGGGGGCTAGGGTTTCCACATAAGAGATAAATTTAACACATCGTGTGGTTGGGTCAAATTTTGTGTGATCCTTAGTTGGAAATCATGGCATGTACATAGATTACACTCCCATAAATACTTGTTGTGCAAAAGACCATTTCTTCCAAGTCACACACTTTGTAACCCTTGAAAGATGGAATGATGTGAATAGGGGTTATGCACCCAGGAACCCATGTTTCACCACAAACCATGTGTGTTGAGACACATGTCGTGTACCTCAGAAGGTACATGGTAATGCACATGTGGAACATGCTGAGTGCTAGCCCAACCCATACACACTGTGTATACAAGGAAAAACATCAATTACTTCAAGTCAGTATGCTATACTACCTGAATTTAGGCAGGCAGTACACTAAGTATCAGATGGACATTTACACATTGTGTACCACTTGGGAGATGTCATGTATTTTGTAAAATGTGGGTCATGTGAGTGCGAGACATGATCAGTTCCAAGTACTAGTAAGAATTTTTTTTGTAACCTTAAGGTACATTCCATGTACTCCTTGGAGTGTAGGTTGGATACCTCTTTCTGCTAAGTTTCTATTTAGTATGAGAATATTTATTTTCACTTAGACGGTTTCAATGTAGACCAATATCAATTGAATGAGTTCCCTTGGTATATCCCTTCAAGGGTAAAATGCTAAATTACTTTATCAGCATGGAATTGTAATCCACTATATGGGATGAGTCTTGTAAAATGTTTTTTGTTGTCCCCTAGTGGTCCTTTATGTCGTCATATATCATTACTCAATTCGCCGTCGGTATGTTTTTAGGTATCAGCATGACCAATATGCACAAGGATTCAATCCCCTATCAAATAGATTTACCCCATAGGGTTTGCAAGATCATCTTACATAGGATCCCCTAATTAGTGGGTTATTATAGTAGGGATGGGTTCCCCATATATTCCAATGTGTGATCCTCAATCTAGGATTCATGATATTTTTAATTATAGTGTGTATATTATGTGGTGCTACCTGACTTGCCTAGCCTCTCGGGTGAGAGCCATCAATTAAATTGTAGCTCATGGACTGAAATATCCCAAATGAGTATTACCTTGAATCCTAGACTAGAATCCTATGGATAGTAGTATTTGATTCTCAATTGAGACTTGGAGTCTATTATGAGTATATCTGGGTTTACCATTTATTATCATATGTCTCATATCTTGATTAAAATACCTATGTATTGATGATCTGACTACTCTTAATTATCTACATTTTATTATTTCATGGATTCCTTCTACGTATTGTTATACTAACCGATTCATGGGATTTACACACACATTTTGTTAATTATACATAAGAAAAACCATTTTACAATGTTCTAGGAGGACAGGGAGTAGTCTGTGTTTAGATTGGGGTTAGATGACCATGAAGTTTATTGGTGATTCATTTGATAGCAGTATCCTCCTTCTGACAAGGCTATAATTTATTTCTAGTTTTGGTGGTCTTTTATTTGGACCCTTTTGTTTCCTTACAATATTTTTTTCACACTTTGATGTGGGATAAAGGTTATTCATGCATTATTGGTATCATTTAATCTTTACATTTCATCATTTTATGGGATAGGAGATGTGTGTGTGGGTATAGGAACATTTGGGTATTTCTAAAAAATGTGTGTGATATTTCAACTTATTGGTAGTCATCAGAAATTATCCTTTTATAGGAATTATTAGTGTAGTCATAAATAGATTATCATCATCTAGGTGGGCCTTAGTGAGCCAAGTTGTGGCATTCATGTCCCAAAAATAACAGTTTATCAAATGAAATGAAAGAAATTAATTTATAAATAACCAACATTGGGAACATCCAAAAGGAGAATTAATTTCATCAAAAGGAATCATAATCCATTTATGAGTGAATAAGATCCATCTATGTTAGATGATGAATGATAAATGATCCAAAACTATAGTTCAAATGTCAGCAATTGTGATCTGATCCCTCAAACCCTAGAAATAAGAAAATGAAATCATGAGTCTCTCATTTAGTATATATATCAACAATTCTAATGACCTGGATATAATAAAATAATATATATCTATTAAAGGATATATAATAGAAATAAATATATTTAAATATAAATAGATGTGAAAAATAATCATGATTAACCTTTTGATTATATGTTGATCTACTCAACCCAAGAGAAAACTACTTTGTTAGCCAAAGAAGACATGCCAATGTCACCTTTAATTATCCAATGATATTTTTGGGGTTCATTTGGATATACAATGGGAGTTAAGGGTTCAAAAATTATATTTAAAATGAAAAACTTCATAATAATAATAATTTTTAAATTATATTGTGTGTTTATACTATGTAAACTCTACTAGCCTAATTTTTATCATCTATGGTTGGGATAACCATGAGTATAATTTTTTATATCACCTTGATTCTATAAAATTTCCATATTTCAACATGGATACATCAAAATCCAGAATATTACTCACTTATAGAACTCATGGAATTACAATCCCCCCCATTAGATATTTCCTCCCTAATAAGTCCATGGGATTAGTTTTCCTTTGACAATTTTGACCAATGTCATCACATATAATCAACTTATATCCACATATCCTCTTGAATTAGACTATTTCTCCTCAATACTATCACTAGTGAAATATTCTACCCTCTTGAAATTTTATTTTTCCTTCAAAAAATATTAACTAATCATTTCACAAAGGTTATATCTAGTTCACGACACACTTTATCATATCAAAAATAATGATATAGATCTTATTAGTTATTTCTTGGATGAGTACCATGAAAAATGTTATTCACTGCAGTAAAATGTTGTGGAAAATATAGATGATATATTTTGTCTCACAATTTATCAAAAAACATGAATGGAACCATGTATTGGGGATCCAACTTACCTTTCTTCTTGAGCTTTTGTTTCCCCATATACAATAACACTCAAAATAAGTATCTACCCCCATAAAAACTAAACAATTCATATATATTGTTCCCAAAAAAACTTATGTGATATATGAGTGATCGTTAATCTCTTTAGGATTAGGTAAGCTTAATCTATTTTATTCCATGATATGCTAGGTCCTAATGGATATATTTCCCCAAAATTATCCTAATATAACTAAGATTATCACAATATTCCATAAAAAAAATTGAAAAAATAAATCTGAATTGATACATGACATATTTGTAGAAGATAAACTCCACCAAAGAAACATGGTCCACCCATGTTAACCAAAAAACTTACACACAAGCTGGAACATTTTCCTCTAATGTTTGTATGGTTTATTCCGTCAACCTATATTTATAAGGGTTATATAACATAATAATATTTATTTGAGTACCCATTGGTGTCTACCAACCACAAAAAAAAACATGAAGTAAGTTTAAGATCATTATCTGATATTGTTAATAATTAATAGAATAATGTATGGCCACCTCATTCACGTATATCTCTCCAATCTCTTCTATCGAGAGTGTTTCCATAATAGTAAATAGGTTGTCAAAATTTTTAATAAGATACATAATCACAAATAACTTTTCATGCTTCAATGGTGGTATAGGGAGACCAATAACAAAATCCATCATGGTTCATTACAATTTCCACATTAGAAAAGATAAATTTTTTTAAACTATCACCATGAATTGATTCGTGCCATTTATCTACTAAAAATATAAAACCCAAGAGATATAATCAACTTCATCCATCTTCATCCCTATCCACCATAATTTTCATCCCATATCATTGTACATCATTAACATTCCATCACTAACTACCAATTTCTAGTTATGAAACACATCCATAACATACTTCTATAAGCCTAAATAAACTACCACTCTATTCTATAAATATAGTGTCATGTATCCCTCCAGTAACCAACCTTCCATGGTCTCCCCATAATATAAGGAAATAATAACCCTCATTCATTCAACATTAATTTTTTCCGTCCTTTACTTTTTCAGCAAGTGCATAAGTGATATTGAAGAAATTTAATTCTATACCACTTCCCCCTTCATGAGATTATATATGAATATTTTCTACCCAAAACATTATTACTAGTACCCCTTTGATTCCTTCACTAATTGAGTTTTTTTACTTGATACAAACTTGATAATATTATCCTTCACTACAATATATGATAACATTTAATTAAATTATTTATGGTAATCAACCCATATTTTTTTCTTAATGTTCAAATACCTTTAAGATAAGATATACCTTAGACTTATTATTTCATTAAACCATGAATATATCACTAAACATTTAATGTTTATAATTATTTAATGCATGAATAAATGTATCAAATATATTGATAATGATTGGGATATTTCTTCTTAGGTGTTTATAACTGGATCATCCCATGTTAAACCATATTACACTATTAAATGATCATACACCCTAATGTAGCCTCAGATACATCACAATATATAAAAAACCATTCTTTTGAATTTGGGATCATATGTACTACCATAGTTGTAAGCCTCTTATTCATCTCCTCGGAATCTTCTTAACATTTATCATCCCACTCAAAAATTGATGCCCCTCTAAATCAATTCTGGTGTTAGATATATTAACATTGACAAATCTTGAATGAAGCACTATTAGTTTCCCCACAATCCAAGGAAACATCGAACCTTAATGACATTTTGGATCACTTTCAAGAAATCGCTACTTCGACTTTCTCTAGATACACAGAGAAGTCTTTCTCAGTAATGGAATACTATAATAAATTCACCTCCTATACAAAAAATAACTTTTTGATACCTTTATATATTACCTATGTTATTAGAACATCTTCAATATAGTTTCCAAATTTCTTACATGATCATCCTTCAATCAAAAATAAATAAAAATGTTATCCAAAAATACCCTAAAAATAAGATTATGTATATTTTGAAGATAATATTAATAAATGACATTCAAATATAAAAATCATTATTAACCCCAAATAGAATCAGTAAAAACACAAAATTAAAATACCTACTCCTAAAATATGTCTTTGCAATGTTCACATCCCTCACTATTATTTGGTGATACCACGATCAAAAATCAACTTTAAAAAACTACATGTCCCCTTCTACTAAAAATACATGTCATTAATTTTTAATAGAGTGTAATTATTCCATACAGTCACCTAATTCAAATTTGGGTAGTTGATGCTTAATCAAAAGCTACCGACAACATTATTAAAAAATAAACCAACACTACCTATGAAGAAATTCATGGTCAAAGAAATTGATTCCATCAAAATAAAAAATTAAACATTACAATCTAACATTTACATATGCACCAAGCGATATGAATGAAATTAGATCATACACTTCTTACGAAAAACTAATTATAGAGAACTCCACTTCTCTATCTGGTGTAAGGTTGGATATGTATTCCATTAAAACATCCACAAAATCCTTCCTCGCTATTAATAACTAAAATGAATCCCCATATTTTTTTAATAAAATAATCAAACCATATAGATACCATGTTAATTCCCCAAGTTCCTAAAATACTATTCCTTCCCAACTAACACAAATTTCAATTTCCCATTGAAATGTACAAACTATATAATTAGGTCATGTAAAGGAAACATTTCATCGATAAAAGTATAAATGGTCCTTGAACTTCAACATAATTTCAATTATATCTATTACATCATATATTTTCATCTATAAAACCAACAATTCTCAAAATATTTCTGACTCAATGATTTAAATAGAACAATATGAACACTTAAACCCCATTTTACCCTTTCTCCCAAAATAATATTGATCTTAAATGAATAATATATTGACCCCATATATAATTTTAGTTATTTTACAACATATGAATATATGAATAAATGTGATTTAATAACATAGAACATAGTATAACCCAAATTAAAATATATAAGTAGATTACATCTCAGTATCATAGTTTCTGCCTCAAATTCCTCTAGTGCATGATTTAAAATAAGTAGTTGTCCCTAATTCTTCTAAGCCTAACCCTATTAACTGTTAATTTTATTCCACACTATGATTCATCTTGATATTTGTTTGACATCTTCATGTACATCCTTGATAAATAGAAATATTTGGAACCTATAACACTAGCACCCAAAGAAATAAAATTATAAAACATATTCAAATACCAAATTTTCTCACACTAATGACATGTAATATGTTAATTAGGAAAGTACTAATTTCGGTGTATCATTTTCCCACACTGGTAACACTAGAGATATCTCCTCTCTTGAGAGTAATTCAATCTCTCAATCATTTTCTGACTACATCTCGATTGATAATAATCTCACTTGCTCTTATATCTATGAGAAAAATGATTTCCTCCCTTTATCTTGGAACGAAAAATGTTTTATACTATTACATCCATCATATATTCATTATAAATAAAAAAACATTACCACCACAATATATGTTGGAAAATAAAGTATAATGACCCCCAATCATATCATAGGTCTACAGTGTATCTCGAATCTTCACTCCTTTAGACTGTTTTTGTTGATCAAATCTATTGAAAAAAAACTGACTCCAAAAGGTTAGAAACATACCCTATCGCAATAATGTTCCCTTAATCCAACTCTAAGAACTATCAAGAATTAATTAGCTAAAAATTATTTGGTTATAAATGCTGACTAATCATATTATAGAATCCAACACAATCATCTCCTCATCTAGCTACACTTCCACATCCATCTCACACCACATACAAGATGCTCCATCTATAATATAAGTAGTGAACACCATTTTTTATGTATTGTGGTTACAAATAAACTATATTATTTGGTTGGTACTCTTCAACTAAACCTAATTCTCATGTACACTTTCATCTCTCCTAAATACTAGAGGATTTTGTTTCTAGAACTCTAAATCGCAATCTACCTCCTTTGGTCACTCTTGATATATTCTATTCCTAATAACTTTGATTACTTAAATGAACTTGTTTAACAGTTTAGAAATACAACCTATATTCCCAAATCATTCCTTATAAATAGATTCAATTCCCATATTCATAACCTCTTACTAATGATTGATATCTCTATGTGGATCCATCCTTATAATATCACAAACCAAAAGAGAAATTCAATATATAGAAATTATCTATACCTAAATCACAAGGCCCAAAACATTAGAACTTAATTATTCATCTAAGTGTCTCATTCTAATTTTGGTTATTTATTCATTTACACCATAATTTAACACAAAAAGATATAAATAATCCCATAAATTGTTTTAAAAAAACACTTCAAAAAAAACTTTTGAAATCTACTTTAATGAAAAGAAATTATTCTGGAAATCTGATCCACAAGAATATCATCTCAACACATGCTTACCATAATGAATTAACACACCATTTATCCTAACCCATCATGTTTGTTGAAACCTATAGGGATCAATTGACCAATATCATACCTCGGATCCTTCCAATCAATTATTTGACATGAAAACCATGGAAATTCATTTTTGTCCATAATTTTGTCACCTATTCCATTTTAAGATCATCACTTATGTTCTAACCAACCTAATATATATTCATTCTAACCTATCAATATTTAGAAATTAAAAACTAGGATTTTATTCAATTTTATGACAAACCCAAATTAGGATCCAAAATCTAGAGGTCAATTTGGGATTTTAACATGACCTCAAGCGCATTCCCTGATAGAAATAAGTTGGATATTTGTGTTTATGGTCAAACATAAATTTTAGCGGATTATTACCACTCTTAAAAACAACCAACCTCATGATACCAAAGTTTATTTTTTTATTTAAATATAAAACTAAATTTATATAGGATCATTTATCATAAGAAAATAAACCAAACATGGTGCAATAAAAAAATAAATCTATACCTAACCTGGTATAAAGTTATTCACTAAAACAATTGATGCCAACCAACATGCATGATCCTCCTCCTCCAATGAAACATTACTAAATATAGTTTAATCCACCATTATCTAATATCTTAATATCCATCACTAATGAAAATTTAATCCTTCCCCTTTCCTACATATCAACATAATATATACACATGGACACCGAGATGTGCAGGTTTTCTTGAGCATACAAATAACCAGGAGGACTCCATAAGACTATTATCAAATATCACACCTACCCTATTTCCTTCATGTAACCAATGATATTGAAAATAGTATATCACATTGTAAAAAAATTGACACGTCTATAGATAAATAAAAGTACAAAATTAAAATAATACAGTCAATTGTATCCCCATAGAAAATTAATCCTTATAATCCTAGGAAATTGGAGAAATTTATAAATAATTTGACATAAAATTATTACCTATGATAATAGATACACCCACTATAGATCGTAACCCACCCAAGTGGTTCCATAATATCATGGAATACCCCATCCATATTATACATGTGATAGAGATTCCCATCAATAATATTCTCTTAGCCCTTCCATCCTTTCTTGAAACTTCTCAATTGATGATTATACCCAAACCATTTAATTACTAAAACTATTTTACATCCCAAAAATAGTATACCCAAATAATCCATTAAAATAAAAAATAAACTTAATATTTTTTATATGCCCAAAAACCAAATTTTACCAAAAATGAAGTTTTAGAAACCAAATCCCATGGTTTCTGCCAAAATAACATATTACTAACTTTTTTCAAACCCATGAAATACCAGTTTATCAAATAAATTCATTATAATTATTTAATAAATACCCAAAAATGAAATTGACCTAAAATAACATCAATCAGATAAATAATAATAATGATTCATTTAAGAGTGAACAAGAGACACCTATATTAGATGATACATTGGTGACAATCGAAAACCTGAGGTCTAATGTCAGCAATAATGATCTAATCCCTCAATCCCTAGCTATAATAATAAAAAATCATAATTCTATAATTCTTTTTCCTATCCAAAATTCCAATAGTCTGGATATAATTTAACAATATATATTTATATAAATATATAGAATAGAAGGAAATAAATTGATTGATCAAATGACATGTAAAATCATTAAGATCAAACCTTCGATCAGATGTCGATCCGATAAATATAAGTGAAAATATAATGTTTGGTTATAGGATAAGAACCAATATCTACCAAAATAACCCCTATATTATTCATGGGTTCATTTAGAGATATAATGGGAGTTATGGGTTCTAAATTGGGATTTAATATGAAAATATGTTTAATAGTCCCTAATATGATTAATTATGTCTCACGGTTAGACTAGTGATTAAAAATAATCTCACATGATTTTGATCACCAATTTTTATCAAACTTGGTTATCCTAATCATTCTAATTACTATTTTTATCACCTTAATTTTTAGAAATTTCTACATTCTAACCCATGACAACCAAAATTCAAAAGAAAACTCACCTGCAGAACCCATGATGTCACATAATATCTCACATCATAATCATACTATTTAGTATGATTACTTCATACTATTTTATTCTATCATGTTTAATTAAATCCAAAATTGGGATTTAATTTTAATGTGGAAACAATTAATAGGCATTTTAATGGGAATAATTTTTATAAAAGGAATTATATGTTCTTAAGTCTTTATTTAATTACTATTTTATGTATTAGTGAAAATAAGGGGAATCAAGAGCCTAAATTGGGAACTATGGTGTCGAGAATGATTGGGGAAGGAGAAATGGGGGAATAAATAATTCTCATGTAAGGGATCACGACATCCAAAATATAAAACTAAAATTGTGGAGGATTTATTGGCTTTAACCATAAGGGAAAGGATAAACTATATTGGGGATTAATCCACGGGTCAATCGTATAGTAGTTTGGGCTAATTCCATTTCAAAAATTGTTATTGGGTTGATTCATGAAAAAAAGTTTTTATTATTCCCTTTTTTCTTCATTTGACATGGAAGGATCGAGGATGACATGAACAAGGACAAGATTCTTCAATTTTGGGAATTCATATGTTTGCCTCTCTCCAATTCTATGTTCCTCGTTACCCGTATTTTACAATCCAAGATTGCAGTCCAAAACTGCGACGGCGTAAGGTGGCAATAGAACAAGGAGGTTGTCAGAGGTGGTGAATACAACCATTTCATGTGGAGTGTGATGCGGTGTGGCCACCAATGGGGTAACCAATGGTGAAAGATGCACTGACTCGATAGGGAGACCGGGCTAGACAGAACTGGAAAGATGTCCACTGGTAGGGAGGCTGTTGGTGGAAGACATTCGTGACTGCAGCGGCGAGATGGCCCACAGCTATGAAATAGAATGTGGTGGTGGAGGTCACAGACGATGATCAGGTGAGGCCACCGGCAGGGCCGCCGGAGGTGGTGACGAGGCACAGTCCAGTGGGACTGCACCAGTGGAGGGCCCGTGGCGGAGGCAGCCGTGGTCGGTGACCAAGATGTGGCAGTAGGCCAAGTTAGTTACTGAGACACGGTGGAGGCTTTGAAATGCAATGGTCAGCAATGTATACCCCGCAGCAGTAGTAGCCGTGGGGTAGGCGACACAGGGGGTAGCTGGTGTGCCTGTCTATGGAATGTGGAGCCCATGATGACCAGGGTGCATGCATGATAAGGGAAGTCCCAACATTTTGGGCCATACTAGAAAAATCGGGCTGGGTCGGGTTGGACCCAAACTAGTTTGAGTTGGACCAAGAACAGGCCATCCCCATTTACTGAATTGACCACATCATTCAAATGGATGTTCCATTTGATGAGCCATATGCAGAGTTGGGACCCTTGCGACGAGGTGATCCTTTTGAGATGGATTAGTGGGTTTTAAGTGTGGACCAGTGTAGCTGGAGAGTTTACCTTGGATCATTCCCATATGTTTTAGTATAACATTACGTCCACATCACTGGATAGTAGTCCCCTTTAGAATCTGAGTCCCAGATAGAGTTGTGGAATCCCTCTTTAAGACTAGAGAAATCCTCTATCACCCTTCATGGATTTTTTTAGGAATTTATGTGAACTCCAAGCGTAGGGAATTAATCATCCATCCGGTGGGCTGTATCAGTAGGGTTGTCAGTATCCTACGAGAAGGATCCCCTACATTACGATCCTCATTAGTATGGTTGTCGATATTCTTTAATAAGTATTCCCTACATTACAATATGCATTAGTGTGGTTGACGATATTCTCTGAGATGTATTCCCTACATTGTGAGCTAATACAGATTGGGTTGTTGGTATTCTCTATGAATAATGACCTCTATGTATATCATGACCTTTGACTCAGGTATTCTCTTGGGGTGGGGACCAAATTAGAGGTACCTCTTGTAAGAGTCTCTAACAACCTCAAGGATCAAGGAGTGAGTTATCCCGGAATGATCATGCCTTGAGAGAAATCTTGTGGCAGATGATTGGTTGTGACTTTCCCTCTTTACCTTATGGATGGTTATTAGTATGTTTTTATACTCTTGGTATATGTTTTATAGGAATATACTTATGTAGAGCTGATCGTGCATTCATTTTTGGTTTTTCCATTGTGGTTTTGAGGTTTCATACTGAGTATTGTTTTACTCATCTGTGAACGGGATTTACTCGTAGGTGTTATGTCTTGTCCATATGATCAGCACTTTGAAGGAGTCCATGGTGGACCAGGACTAGGTAATGACAAGTGATATCAGATAGATGAGGCACACTCATACATCTTCAGGCAACTTTCCTTCAGCTACCCTTTAGGCAGGGTTTTTTGCGGATGAGTTCTATGATCTTTTTATTTCTCTTATGTTCAATATTTATTTTGGCGGGTTTATATTTTGGCCCATTTTACCTTCTTGTACATTACTTTATTGTTGAAATCTGGTTTTGGTATATTCTTAGTGGTTCGCATTAATAGATTATTCAGTGTTTTTACATTTCAGTATTTGTGGTTTTGGGGATATGTGCATGTGTACCGGTATATATGAAATTCCTCCCATGATAGTGATATTCCTACTCAGTAATAGACACAATCCCCTAGCCTAGTGGAGGCGGGCATGGGGAATCGCAATATGAGCCCCTCTAGGATGGTTTATGATATAGTGGTGAAAAAGGGTGTCAGTTCTACCTTATGAACCAAGAGTTTTTGAGTTTTGTTTTAGGGAAACAATGTTAAATGTTTTGAGGTTGGCTTTTAGGCTTGGGAATCCATTGTTGGTGTGGTGGCTGACATATCAATACACCAGGACTCTAAATTATTATTTTTGACATGGTACATAAAAACTCTAGTTTCATTGAAAAAATGAAGTTATATAAAATATATAGAAATGGGTTTTAATTTCCATATCCTTCTCGAGTCATCTCACCAAGTATACTGTATTGATCATGGTACATCTTGTTTTACATCAAGATGCATCCACATAGAGTCATCCAGGATTAAACTATGTGATCACTAGGATTCTTCTCGAGGTAACAAGATATGAGTATAGATATTTGTACTAGAAAGAGAACACCCGAGTGGTGTACCAGCTATACCACCTCTTATAGAGTAGAACATTATACCCTTAGTACTAGATAATGAGATGCGTAGACTGATATCACTTCATGAGTTTTAGTGATAGAGACCCATTAGGTTCTGAGGTGAGCCCAACTCATTAGTGGTTGAGGACTGGATTGAGGTGGTGACTGAGTTTTCTATCCAATCAGGGAACTGACAGATTAGATGGTGTTCTGGGAAGCATTCCTTCTATGTGGATTAATAGGGTGATAGTAGGGTTTAGATTTCCCGATCTTATAATGAGGTGACTCTTCCATGGATAGATATTGAGAACCTTTGTCAAGGGAGGATATATCACCTTAAAAGATAATGGCTTTGTGTTTCCATGAGATTCTAAAGCACTGGTATGATGAAATATTGGTATCTGAGTATTCATCGAGACAGACCATTCATTCTATTTATTTGATGAAAACAATACACAACCATGGATTCCGGGCTCAGAACTTTGATCAAGATATTTTTAGGGACATATGAGACAACTCTATTCCTATATGAATTCCTACTTATGCTTGGATGATAGAGAGAACCAATATGGTTAAAAGTCAATTGGATGAGTGAATAGAGCTAGTGAATGTCAGTAGTGGGAAAGTGGGGAAATGGCGGATGGTCCACTGAGGAAGAGAAAGTGATAGGAATGGATAGATGTTTCGGGTGGTAGATGTGAAAGAGGAACTGAGCTAGTAGTATGAGGTAGTGTACATTTCAACATGTTACCACCACCACCCCCAAGTGGTCCACACTAGGCTAAGGGAGCTGGGAAACAAGGGAGGGGATAGTTGAACACGATCAAGGCATATGTACCAAGGGCTTCAAGAATGATTTGAGGTACAGTCTGTGTCAACTCTTAGCTGAAGTATTGATAAGAATAAGTTCTAATCATTCATTACATATCACGAATCTTATAACAGACCTAGAGTTTCTAGTTAAACTGTTGACTTGACCCTTACATGTAGAGATACCTACGAAAGGAGAGTCAATATTCACACTATTACCGACATTGTGATCTAACCCTTGAGGTGAGAGTTTTGGTTGGAAGCTCTTGGTGATGGCATCAAGTCATTATGAATTCATTCTTTGTATGGATTGTTTATCGATACTCATGTTGGGACACACTATTTTAGAAAAGGGTGTGGTTTTCCATAGCAATCAAAGTTGGTTTTCCATTGTCGGCAAAAAATGAACCCGAGGGAGAACATGATACACTCAAGAATAAGAGGGTGTAACCAATCACTCATGAGTCAGCTAGCCTTACCCTTAGAGTACTAGATGTTTCGATGTTTTAGTTCCCAACAGTAGTTTCAGAGTTGAGGTATTCTTTCCAAAAGATGTTTACAGGATTACCTTTCAAATGGGATATTGATTTCTATGTTGTTTTACACCAAATTAAGGCACCAATAATATCATAAGTATATCAGATGGATTTTGTAGAGCTTCACGAGATGAGGGTGCAGTTGGAGGACTTTTAGAGGAACGGAATATTAAGGCCCAATGTTTGAGGTTATGATTGGATTTTTGTAACTTTCCAAGTGACCTTGGAAAATGTGTTTCCACTACCAAAGGATCAATAACCACTTAGATCTGTATAAAGGGGAGTTATGGCTCTAAAAGGTTGACCTTAGATCAGTATATCACTAGTTGCAAGTATTGGATGAGGATATTCCAAAGATGGCTTTTAGATGCTGTTACAGTCACTTAGTGACCTTGGAAAATGTGTTTCCACTACCAAAGGATCAATAACCACTTAGATCGGTATAAAGGGGAGTTATGGTTCTAAAAGGTTGACCTTAGATCAGTATATCACTAGTTGTGAGTATTGGATGAGGATATTCTAAATATGGCTTTTAGATGTTGTTACAGTCACTATGAGTACTTAGTGAATCCACTGTTGAGTTCTTAATGGGTTTTTTTCCTTAGGTGATTCCTAACATCGACCAACGTGGGATGACCGCGAATGTTTATTTTTGAATGTTTTAAAGGAGAATAAAATAAAAAAAAAGTATATTTTATTTATTTTGGAACTTTTGCAGAAACACAATGATTCTGTGAATCCACGATGGGGTAGCCCATTTTCTTTCATAAATGAAATAGTGTGGCGATGCTGTAACACAACAACACAATAATGTTGAAATTTGTTTTCTTCATATAATATCTTGGTAGAGTTACAAAATTAGATTCATAATATTGGAGAAATTACTTGGAAGCTCTAGAGAAGAAAAGAATTAGGTAAACCTATCATTGGTGAATGAATAATGAAGACGAGAAGAAGAATCGAGATCACTCATGGATGGGTCATCAACAACAACAAACTTTCTTCACCGATCGATCCAAACTACAGGTATGGTGTCGGTTTTTTTATTTCCTTCCCCATTATTTATACTAATGACGAACATGGTTTAATTAATCAACAGATTAATACACATGGTGTGTGTATTAAGGTTGGGGATATTCCATTGTAGGAATTATTTTTGGGTTGATTAATGATAAAAATTGTTTATTTTTTCCCTTAATTCTTAATCTTACATGGAGGGTTTGATGCCGATATGAAAAAGGAAAATATCCATCCATTTTGGGCATCCGTTTTCTTGTCTATATCCAGTTATTAGTTCCTTGTTCCTTGTGATTTATAATCCGAGACAACAGTCTGAAACCGTAATGGCATAAGGCAACGATAGCGTGAGGTGGTGGCTGGAGGTAGTGACTCTGGTCATTTCACATGGAGCATGATGGGGCGAGGCTGGTGGTGGGGTAACCATCGGCAGAGGTAGAACCAGCATGACAGGGAGGTCAGGCCAGGCGGACCAGGAAAGACAACAGCAGATAAGGCGACAATGGAAACCCATGTTATAGGCAGGACCATGACAGTGGAGACTATGGGAGGCACTCAGGTGAGGCTGTAACACCCCGAGATTTTATGAAAAATATTCTTTTTAATTTCATTAATGTCTTGTGTTGTACGCTACACTAAAAGGATCTTGCACAACACGCATCCTTGACTTTCCTTGCATTACACGCAATCACGACCTTCCTCGATAGCGTGTGTAGTACACAATAACGAGTTTCACTAAACAACAATATGCTATTAAAAAATTATTAAAACTAGCCGTTATGAATAGTACTATCCACTTTTTGAAATTTTGTAAATTTTATTTATCAAAATGGACTTCATTTTTGGATTCGGAATATCGAAATTAGATTAGGGTAAAATTTTGGTACTTTTCGGCTAACTTTCATTTTCTGATGAATAGTGAAAATTACTAAATTTTAATTAAAAACAACCTTTTTAATCGAAATAATTAATAGTGATAAATTATTAATTTGAGTGGTTTTAATTTATATTTAGAATATGTTTTTACAATTTAATACAATTTTGTTCATTGGATGTAATTTCACATTTAAACCAGACATAAACAAGTGTCAATCTTTTGATAGTTATTATCTCTTAAAAACATGCTATTTGTTTTGACGATGGGAATTAATTTTTAAATTAGTTAATGTAACTGATATGTTTTGAATTTGGTAAAAAAAATCATTTTTGAATTAATAATATCAAATATAGATTAGGCCTAATTTTTTGTATTTTTCTAGAAACTTTCATTTTTTGATGAATAGTGAAACCACTAAGTGGTAGTTAAAAAAAATGATTTTTTCATAAAACTTAATTTTACCACTTCTGTGAATGGAATTTCAAAAATACAAGAGACACGGTTGATGTCAGTAAGTAAAATGTGGTTCCATGAGATGAATATAATTTTTGGTGAATAGTAACTTTTTACTTTTTTTACCACGGTTAAAAGTAAATAGGGTAATTAAGGGTAAAAATGATATTATTATTACCCTAACACATGTCCTAATTCTATTGGATAAGATTAATTAGACCAAAAACAACCTTAGGAATAAAATATGACCATTTAGCCCCACTTGTATTAGATTAGGAAATTTATTATTAATTTATTTAAAGATGGGTTAAAATAGTTAAAATCAATGTTTAATAAGAAAATAATTTTTAATATAGGGTTATACATACGATAAATTAGACTATAAATATTCATTATAAATCTAAAATGATTTCCTACATAATGATATTTTATTTGTAATTTTTAGAAATTAAATAAGTTAATTTATTTATGACACAAAGATGATACAGTAATTATCTTATTAATGAAATATTGACATAATTGATGTTATAAATACCCAAAAATATGTAATTTTAGACTTTTTATGATTTAAACTAATTTTATATTTTAATATGACATGTTATTATTTATTTAATTAACTTTTTTCGAACTAATCATTCTGTTATGATTTTATCAAAAATCTATTACTAAATAGTGTCAAAATTGACATAAAATAGTTTTTAAAACAAATATTATATTATTAATTGTTATTTTATTCCTAAAAATCTAAGGTTCGGCCAAATGACTTATATAAGGTTATATATATTAATAATAAACAACTTGGGGTTCGTTTGGATGATTATAGTAAGTTTATTAACCTTATAGTATAAGAACACAAGAAGACACGGTAAAAGTAAAATTATTTAACTTAATGTTAAATCCAAATGATAAGGTTAAAATAGGAACCTAAACTTGTCTAAATTCTATTGGATGAGAGTATTTCGACCCATACCCACCTTAGATTTTAAATATATCAATTTCGAACTATTAAAAACCGAATTTGACTTTATAATAAAATAATATTTTTAGTTATTCTAAAGGTGCCCCTCTCCTCCCTTATAAAAGGGCACCTCCTCCCTCTCTTCCTCACACCACATTGAGCCTTAAAGCTCGGCCAAACACTGCCAAATTCTCCTCTCCACTTCCATATAAACATACTAGAGGTTCTGGTCTTCCTCAAAGACTAATTTTAGTGCCCTAAAAAGAGATCTCAAAGAGGCGCTTCAAAGAAGAGGTAATGTCTGTTACCGATTCTTTCAACTTTATTTCTTCTTCCACTTCTTCTTCTTAGTTTGTTTCATTTTGAAGTAATAACATCAGTATCACTCATATAATGATATGTTATTATAAGTATGAAAAAAACCCTATTTCACCATCTATCCATCCTACGGAAAACGAAATCACCGTGCATGCGTACGTACGGAATACCGTCTCCACGCCATGGTGTAATCTATTTTCCACCACCACCTTACATGGATGGGTATAATGGTTCAAATAAACAACTATATATGATTATTTTCAAGTGGTATTAATTCTGAAATAGTATTCATACACTCCAATACAATTCCACGATCATGAAAATGATATCATCGCTCGTGCATACGTACGGACTACCGTCTCCACGACGTGATAAGATTCATTCTCCACGTTAACCATTCATGAATGATTATAAAGTATATATAATAAGTAATCAACAAATATATGACATAATAATGATACTGGATTTATGTGTATATATATGTATGTCATCTACTTAATTCCATTCAACTCAATAAGGAAATGAAAACATCGTTCATGTGTACGTATGGCCTACCGTCTCCATGAACGATGTATTTCTTTCCATTTACTGATCTATTATATATATGTATATTCTGAATATATATTATATATAAATAATGTTTTATATTCTGGAATTAATTAATAATTATCTAAGTAATCATATGAATAATCACAAGTCAAAACATGGACGACAAATAAAACGATTTTACCAAAAACGCTCTTTAACATGGAATTTACAAAAGAACGGGTAAAATAAAGTCATAAGTGAATCATATATGATATCATAACAATGCTTATGATTCTGGAATAAGTCAATGACATTATTTAAATCATTATACTGGAGGTTCGGACACTTACGAAGCAAATCGGACCTAAGGTAAGGAAAATATCACAATCTCATTTTTATCCAAGATTGTTTATACTTTGGTATTTACTGGGGTGTATTTTATCATCCACATCCATGTTTCCTCAATATGTAATATTTATATCCTTCTACAGTAGTTTATATCCAATTTTACCCTTCGGTGAGTTTTTATTAAATATATGAAAGGAATCTTTTGCCGTTTTTCGTACAAGGTACTTTTTGACTTTTCCGACAAAAGTACGAGAAGAATGTTTTTTAACTTATACAGCATGAATGGATTTTTAAAACATTATTTCCAAGAAGATTACTTTACAAGTTATCATGTTTAATTTTAATCAACTTCTTTTAGTTTATAATTGTATGACATGTTAAGAAAGGAGAAGTGTTTTTGAAGTAGAAAGGATATTTTCCTCAAGAATGGAGTTCAAGTGTTTTATCAAAATTATTTTCCATCTAAGATAATATAGGGTTATGTTTCTATCCCTATTATTACATTGATTTGATTATGTTGTGATGGAATTATTTTTATGAAATCTTTTATCTTATATGAATTGTTTTATGATGTCATGTTGTTTAAGAATCCCATTTTTATTACATGGGTTATGCTATGATGTATGGTTTATGATTTTGTGGCACACATAAGAATGGTATCATTATGAGATGGGTGGGACCTATATCTCCCACCAATGCATTGGGTAAAGATTTTATATCTCATGAGATAGACATGGCTAGAACGGCAGGTTAAACCGTTTTAGTGAAACAGGACTGAAACGAGGAGTGAACTCGGTTCAGAAATGGACTTTGTCCACTAAGATAGTCTTGGAAATGAGTCTTGACTAATAAGAAATGATTCTCTATGATTATGTGTGTATTCCACAAAGTTTCATGTTTTATGTTATGATTATTGGGATTACATTTCACTACTATGATTTATCCCATGTTATGAAATTATGATTTCTTTTGCAGGTTAAGATTTCCAAAAGTTATGTTCTTATGTATATGATGTGATTGATATTTCTTTTGTTTACCATTACTGAGCATTTGAGCTCACCCTTTTTTATGTTTTCTTTCCCCAGGTCAGGAAAAAGGTTATTAATTAAGATATGTCAAAAGGGACTATAGATATGATGAAATAAATGGGAGACAGTGTAGATGCTTTATGAACCAGTTGTTTATGTTTCCCAGTTTCTAAAGACACTATACCTATACGGTCCTTTCCTGGTTTTGTTATATGCTGTAATAAGTGTGCTTAAATTATGAATTAATAATAATGTATATAAAGTATGGGTCGTTATAGTTGGTATCAGAGGAAAGGTTTAGTCAACCTTTGGAAACTAGGATGCGAGAACTTTAGTGAGATCCCTATAGATATTTCTAAGGTATGTATAGGGATGTCCCTAAGGTTAAGTATAAGTATAGGTTATAGTACTAGAATTACAGTAACCCAAGAAGTTAGATATTTAAGTTACTCCCCCTTTATTATATTGTTTTCCCTAGTGTGATTTTTGCCTCTCACACTATTATTTTTTGGTTTTAGACGATGGCTGGAACCCGAAGGAACCGTGTTGATCAATATAATGGACAATGCAATGATTTTCCTCCTGAACAAACAAATGTTATGGGATATGGAGTGAAAAATCTTATTGTTATACTTACACAAGCTATGAATCATTCTGGATTTCCAAATGAGCAGAGAAGGGAACAATATTCTATTGAGTCCTTCATGAGGCAACGTCCACCATCTTTCAGTGGGTCTTCTGATCCACTTGTTGCTGAAAAATGGATTAGTACCACTGAAAAGATATTTTCAGTTCTTTAATGTTCTGAACATGATAAATTCATCTTAGCAGTATATCGTTTGGAAGGTGAAGCTGATCAATGGTGGAATCTTATCAAGAATACGAGGCCACGAGATGAATTTGAGTCCATGGAATGTGATGAGTTCAAGAACTTATTTTTCAATAAGTACTTCCCTCGTATTATTCGAACAATGATGGAGAAGGAGTTTCTTGAACTAAAGAAAAATGATGATGAATCTGTTGGTGTATACGAAGCGAATTTTACAAGGCTTGTAAGGTATGCATCTGGCTTTATCATCCAACCTGAATGTAAAGTTGATCGATTCTTCAGTGGCTTAAAACCAAATCTTAAAAGGGCATTATCTATAAGACACTTCAATAGCTATGAAGAAATTGTGCGTTGTGCTATTAAGGTAGAAATGGAAGTTGGTGTTACATATTCAACTCATGGTTTTGACAAGAAATAAAAGATGAAGTTCAAGGAGAAATCTCAGAATAATGGTGAAAAGAAGATGAATGTTTCCTTATGCTCAAAGTGTGGAAAGAAGCATGGTGGAGATTGTCTTAAAGGGACTAGAAAATGTTTTAAGTGTGTAAAAGAAGGTCATCGAGCAGCTGAGTGTCGAAGTAATGGAAAAAGGGTTGCTAATGGTGTGAATAAAGAAAATACTGCAGAGAACGCACCACCAACACTTCAATGCTTCAAGTGCAAGGAAATGGGTCATTATGCTAATAAATGCCCTAATCCAAGGTTTAGTGATGATCGACTTGAGAAACCACTTAAGGAAAAGGACAAAGGGAAGTCACATGCAATCACTATTGGTGATGTTGAATATGACAACAATGTGGTGGAATGATTAAGTGTTTATGTAATGGGATTCCAAAATAATGTTGTATATAGTATCATGGAATATTGGAATATTTATGTATTGGTCTATTGTGGTTTTCAATGGTACCGGTAACCATAGAATGTGATTGAGATATTTTTTGGAAAAAAAGATGATATGCGCATAATGAACGGAAAACGAGAAAATGAAATGTTTGACCGTATTCATGATCTCATGACTGATATAAGGAGAAGGTTATATCATTGTTTGAGTATATAGAATTTTTGGATTTTGGTATGTGGAAAGAGTTAACTTTTGACAGCATTCATGTTTTCACTAAGTTTCAATGGGTATTAATTCGTCAAGAGAATACATGTTTAAGCTATTCACATGTTTGTAATTTGACCAACAAGATATATCTTATGATATATGGGGGATAAATGATGGCATTCACGTGATTGTTATGTGACATTTAAAGTAATCATTTTCATTATACTATGAGCTTTGATCGAAGTATTTTAGATAAGCCTAAATATTGGAATGGATTATGTTGGAAATAAGTTAGGATAGAACTTTTTTCGATATTATTGATGGGATGTTATAGTAATATAGATTTAGAAAAAGGACAACCTGCAGGATGGGTGACAGCCCATCGCGTCGGACAAGGCTGTGGGAATCGAACCCACAACCGAAGTGCGACTGGCCTTTATCACCCACCACTGGCCTACAGGAAGTCCCTATTTAGTAGAAACTAGTTTTATTATTATATAATAAGTATAATTCCATTTTATGAACCATATATGATTAATCTCACTATAGATCGACTTATGTATATTTAATAACTTTTGCTAACCTTTTGTTTGAGATGGATGGAATGACCCATCATTCTATCACATGACCTGCTAACACTTCACGAATAACAAATTCAACTTCATTTCTTTAAGAGATGAAGTGGAAATTGTTCAAGGCACGAAAAACAGTGAGATTGTACCAAAATAAAGTAAGTATTTATTCTAATTCAAATTCTTCAACTTTATGGAAATGATCTTGAAAACCAAAAATGTTGTCCAAGTGCTCTTATATCTGATGAATCAGATTGTACCTTAGATCATCAAAACTTTATGGATTTTTGATTGTTGGCTTTTCCATAGCCATATTCTCTACCACTCCCCATCAGAACATGATGGTTAGATTTCTCTTCCATATCCATATTTTCACCTATGTGTAAACCCAGTGATTAGTTTATTTGGGTAACCGTTACATTTCATACTTTTGTTTTTAAAGATTGGTTCTGGTATTCCTTTTTACGATGTGGGTTTCTATTACAGAAGCTTTCGATTAGTAAACCATTTATAACCCTGATGAATTTCGAGGGAGAAATTCATTTTAAGGGGTGTAGAATGTAACACCCCGAGATTTTATGAAAAATATTCTTTTTAATTTCATTAATGTTTTGTGTTGTACGCTACACTAAAAGGAGATTGCACAACACGCATCCTTGACTTGCCTTGTATTACACGCAATCGCGACCTTCCTCGATAGCGTGTGTAGTACACAATAACGAGTTTCACTAAACAACAATATGCTATTAAAATATTATTAAAACTAGCCGTTATGAATAGTAATAACCACTTTTTGAAATTTTGTAAATTTTATTTTTCAAAATGGACTTCATTTTTGGATTCGGAATATCGAAATTAGCTTAGGGTGAAATTTTGGTACTTTTCAGCTAACTTTCATTTTCTGATGAATAGTGAAAATTAATAAATTTTAATTAAAAACAACCTTTTTAATCGAAATAATTAACAGTGATAAATTATTAATTTTAGTGGTTGTAAATTATATTTAGAATATATTTTTACAATTTAATACAATGTTGTTCATTGTATGTAAATTCACATTTAAACCAGACATAAACAAGTGTCAGTCTTTTGATAGTTATTATCTCTTAAAAACATGCTATTTGTTTTGACGACAAGAATTAATTTTTAAATTAGTTAATGTAACTGATATGTTTTTAATTTGGTAAAATAAACATCATTTTTGAATTCATAATATCAAATATATATTTGGCCTAATTTTTGGTATTTTTATGGAAACTTTCATTTTTTGATGAATAGTGAAACCACTAAGTGGTAGTTAAAAAAATGAATTTTTCATAAAACTTAATTTTACCACTTCTGTGTGTGGAATTTCAAAAATCCGAGAGACATGGTTGATGTCAGTAAGTAAAATGTGGTTCAATGAGATGAAAATAATTTTTGGTGAATAGTAACTTTTTACTTTTTTACCACGGTTAAAAGTAAATAGGGTAATTAAGGGTAAAAATGATATTATTATTACCCTAACACATGTCCTAATTCTATTTTATAAGTGTAATTAGACCAAAAACAACCTTAGGAATAAAATATGACCATTTAGGCCCACTTGGATTAGATTAGGACATTTATTATTAATTTATTTAAAGAAGGGTTAAAATAGTTAAAATCAATGTTTAATAAGAAAATAATTTTTAATATAGGGTTATACATAATATAAATTCGACTATAAATATTAATTAGAAATATAAACAGATTTCCTACATAATGATATTTTATTTGTAATTTTTAGACTTTAAATAAGTTAATTTATTTATGACACAAAGATGATGCAAAAATTATCTTATTAATGAAATATTGACATAATTGATGTTATAAATACCCAAATAAATGTAATTTGAGACTTTTTATGAATTCCTCTAATTGTTTAGGTTAATATGACATGTTATTATTGATTTAATTAACTTTTTTTGAACAAATCATTCTGTTACGATTTTCACAAAAATAAATTACTAAATAGTGTCAAGATTGACATAAAAGAGTTTTTAAAAAATATATTATATTATTAATTTTTATTTTATTCCTAAAAATATAAAGTTCGGCCAAATGACTTATATAATGTTATATATATTAATAATAAACAACTTGGGGTTCGTTTGGCTGATTATAGTAAGTTTATTAACCTTATATTATAAGAACACAAGAAAACACTGTAAAAGTAAAATTATTTAACTTAATGTTAAATCTAAATGATAAGGTTACAATAGGATCCTAAACTTGTCTCAATTCTATTGGATGAGAGGTTTTAGACCCCTCCCCACCTTAGCTTCGAAATATATCAATTTTTAACTATTAAAAACCGAATTTGACTTTATAATAAAATATTATTTTTATTTATTCCAATGGTGCCCCTCTCCTCCCTTACAAAAGGGCACCTCCTCCCTCTCTTCCTCACACCACTTTGAGCCATCAAGCTTAGCCAAACCCTGCCAAATTCTCTTCTCCACTACCATAGAAACATCCTAGTGGTTCGGGTCTTCCTCAAAGACCAATTTTAGTGCCCTAAAAGGAGATCTTAAAGAGGCGCTTCAAAGAAGAGGTAATGTCCGTTACCGATTCTTTCAACTTTATTTATTCTTCCACTTCTTCTTCTTAGGTTGTTTCATTTTGAAGTAATAACATCAGTATCACTAAAATACTGATATTTTATTATAAGTATGAAACAACCCTATTTCACCATCTATCCATCCTACGAAAAACGAAATCACAGCGTGTGCGTACGTACGGAATACCGTCTCCACGTCGTGGTGCAATCTATTTTCCACCACCACCTTACATGGTTGGGTATAATGGTGAACATTAACAACTATATATGATTATTTTAAAGTGGTATTAATTCTTAAATAGTATTCATACACTCCAATACAATTCCACGATCATGAGAACGATATCATCGCTCGTGTGTACGTACAGACTACCGTCACCACGACGTGATGAGATTCATTCTCCACGTTAACCATTCATGACTGATTATAAAGTATATATAATAAGTAATCATGAAATATATGACATAATAATGATACTGGATTTATGTGTATATATATGTATGTCATCTACTTAATTCCATTCCACTCAATAAGGAAACGAAAACAGCGTTCATGCGTACGTACGGCCTACCGTCTCCATGAACGGTGTATTTCTTTCCATTTACTGATCTATTATATATATGTATATTCTGAATATATATTATATATAAATCATGTTTTATATTCTGGAATTAAGTAATCATGATCTAAGTAATCATATGAATAATTACAAGTCAAAACATGGATGACAAATAAAACGATTTTACCAATCTTTAACATGGAATTTACAAAACAACTGGTAAAATAAAGTCAAAAGTGAACCATATATGATATCATAACAATGAGTATGATTAGGGAATAAGTCAATGACATTATTTAAATCATTATACCGGAGGTTCGGACACTTACGAAGCAAATCGGACCTAAGGTAATGAAAATATCACAATCTCATTTTAATCCGAGATTGTTTATACTTTGGTATTTACTGGGGTGTATTTTATCATCCACATCCATGTTTACTCAATATATAATATTTATATCCTTCTACAGTAGTTTATATCCAAATTTACCCTTCGGTGAGTTTTTAGTAAATATATGAAAGGAATCTTTTGTCGTTTTTCGTACAAGGTACTTTTTGACTTTTCTGACAAAAGTACGAGAAGAATGTTTTTTTAACTTATACGGCATGAATGGATTTTTAAAAAATTAATTCCAAGAAGATTTATTTTAAAAGTTATCAAGTTTATTTTTAATCAACTTCTTTTAGTTTATAATTTTATGACATGTTAAGAAAGGAAAAGTGTTTTTGAAGTAGAAAGGATATTTTTCTCAAGAATGGAGATCAAGTGTTTTATCAAAATTATTTTCCATCTAAGATAATATAGGGTTATGTTTCTATCCCTCTTATTACATTGATTTTATTATATTGTGATTGAATTATTTATATGAAATCCTTTATCTTATATGAATTGTTTTATGATGTCATGTTGTTTAAGAATCCCATTTTTATTACATGGGTTATGCTATGATGTATGGTTTATGATTTTGTGGCACACATAAGAATGGTATCATTATGAGATGGGTGGGACCTATATCTCCCTCCAATGCATTGGGTAAAGATTTTATATCTCATGAGATATACATGGCTGGAACGGCAGGTTAAACCGGATCAGTGAAAAAGGAATGAAACGAGGAGTGAACTCAATTCAGAAATGGACTTTGTCCACTAAGATAGTCTTGGCAATGAGTCTTGACTAATAAGAAATGATTCTCTATGATTTTGTGTGTATTCCACAAAGTTTCATATTTATGTTATGATTATTGGGATTACATTTCACTATTATGATTTATCCCATGTTATGAAATTATGATTTCTTTTGTAGGTTAATATTTCCAAAAGATATGTTCTTATGTATATGATGTGATTGATATTTCTTTTTTTTACCCTTACTGAGCATTTGAGCTCACCCTTTTGTATGTTTTCTTTCCCCAGGTCAGGAAGAAGGTTATTAAGTAAGATATGTCAAAAGGTACTATAGATATGATGAAATAAATGGGAGACTGTGTAGACGCTTTATGAACCAGTTGTTTATGTTTCGCAGTTTCTAAAGACACTATACCTATACGGTCCTTTCCTGGTTTTGTTATATGTTGTAATAAGTTTTCTTCAATTCTGAAGTAATAACAATGTATTTAAAGTATGGGTCGTTATAGAGGCTGTCAACAATAGTGATAGGGAACGGTCCAGTGGCACCACACTATAGGAGGGACCATAGTAGCGAGAGTCGCGGGTGGAAACCAAAACGTGGAAGCAGACCGCATCAGTGACCAAGATGCAGCAGGAGGTTTTTTCAGTGACTGAGATGTGGAGGCCCACCATGTGGACCCCACAGAATAGTCTTCCATGGGGAAAGCGACAAAGAGGGGAGATGAGGTGAACACTCTATAGAATGTGTCGGTCGTGTAGACGAGGAAGTGCATGCGGTTGGGCCGCAGGTAAGAGAAGGGATGGCCATATAATGTGGGCCTAGATGGAAAAAGTGAGCGGTGGTCCAACGACCGAACACCCTAGGCCATCGGGCTGGGCCGGTTTTGGTAGACCCAAACCGATCAGGTTGGTTTATTCCCAGAGAAGATCGGATCTTTTTTGTTGAATTTACCATATCTTTAAAACAAGATGTGAATTTGACAAGCCGTCTATTGCATTGGGGCCCTTACGATGAGGAATTACTTTTGAGATAGATTGGTGGGTTTTTAGTATGGATCAATTTATTGGGAGAGTTTCCCTTGGTTATTTACCTAAGGGTTTAGTACAAAATTATGTCTACGTCACTGGATAGTATTCCCCTGTAGAGGTTGAGTCCTAGACTGAGTTGTTTCATTCCTCCTTGGGAATTGAGTGATCCTCTATCACCCTTGATGGAGTGTTGTGGGAATTGGTGTGAACTTTGAGCATAGGTAATTAATCCTCCATCTAGTAGGTGGTTTTGGTAGGGTCATTAGTTTCCTCTGATAAGGATCCCCTATGTTACGTGACACATCTGTAGGTTTGGATATATTCCCTAAGAAAAATAACTTACATTGTGGGATACTACAGATTGACTTGTCAGTAATCTCTTGGAAGAATCATCTCCCTATATATCATGACCTTTGAATAGTGTATTCACTTTGGGTGGGGACCAAATTATAAGGACCTCTTGTAAGAGTCTCTAATGACCTTAAGACTCGAGGAGTGAGTTGTCCCAGAACGAGCGTGCCTCGAGCAGAATATAGTGGCAGATAATTGGTTGTGACATAACCTATTTACCATGTGGCTGGTTATGAGTATGTCTAGATATTATTGGTATATGTTTTATAGGATTATACATGTGTATAGATTACTATGAATTCCTTTATGGTTTTTCCTTTGTGGTTTTATGGTGACCTAATGAGTATTGTTTTAGTCTTCCCTACACAGGATTTACCCACACGTGTCATGTCTTGTGTAGATGATTGACACTTTGACGGAGTCTTGGGTGGACCAAAACCAAATGGTTCTCAGTGAAATCTGACAAACAAGGCATACTCCTATGTCTTCAGGTAGATGACATTCACCTACCCTTTAGGTAGGGTTTTCTATAGATCATTGTGTTATGTCTTTTTTTAGTGGCCATGTATTTTGGACTTGTTTACCTATATGTACTTTACTTTACTCTTCCTCTTTGGTTTTTGTATATTCATAGTGGTTCGTATGCACGTTTTATTTAGTGTTTTTATATTTCATCATGTGTGGTATCAGATATGTGTGCATGCATACATGTATATAAGAAATGCCTCCCATGTTACTGATATGTCTACTCGGTCCTAGTGACCAGTCTCTAGCATAGTAGCGGTGGGCTTGGGGAGTCATGGAACAGGACCCTCTATGATGGGTCGTGACACATACCTTAACATGAGATTCTATGGGAGGTTACTAGAAGAGATTATAGGTTAGTATATTTGAATATTAAATGTGCTTCCATTGATTTAAAAATTTCTGTGTGAAATCATTTATTGATTTTTTGAAAAAATAAAAAGGATATAAAAAGTATAACCATTTTTCTTAAAAATTACATAAACTTTTGTGGGGTAATTATTGGATTGTTGTAATTCGGCCTCTATGTGATGATTTCTTTTGTGAGGATTCATAATAGTTCAAAAGAAATGTGGGTTAGTAGAGAGTGGATTTAAATGGATTATATAATTTATTATCAAATATTAAAGAAATTAATTACATGAAATAATGGGATGGGTCACCCAGTGATTGTGTTGTCTTTGAATGATTATGATTTTACTATACCATGATTAGGAGTAAATTTTCACATGCAAAAAAGGGTAAGAGTTTTTATTGGTATTATAGAGAAATATTCCATGAAGTGGTATTATTATGATTTTTTCATGATAATTTATTTAATATTATACATTTATTATAATTTCATTTTATATGAGTTATAAAATAATGATTTCATTTTGATTATTAATTTTCAGGACATTCCCTAACATCATTGAATGGTGCTTGTCATATAATGATATATAATTTATGAATATGGGTTAGGATGGTAGAGTTGGTAATATTGGTTCTAATAAGGTATTTTATGGATCATTAATGAAAATAAATATGTGTTAAGATAAATGAGGGTTTTAATCTTCCATAAGGATATAATAATGATATTATATTTATCGTCGAGTGAAGTCCTTTGGGCATGAAATTACTTATACTGTGAATAAATCTCAATATATTGGTTCAAGTCATTCCTTAGACACCTGGATGTCTTTCAATGAGTTTTTACAGACTTATGTAGAGTTTATTAGATTATTGTGAAGATTTATATTGATATATATCTTGAGAAATGGATCATGACTCTTCTAAAAAATTCAAATATCATCTTTTGACGGGTGATCACTACGTATAGCCTAAACGTAGTCTTATGAGTGAAATATTAGTACTTATACTTCATGTGGTTCTCTTTGAGGGAGAGATTTATATTTTTATACTCTATGGTGGTAGTTTGTGAATATGCATGACATGAGACATGTTTTTTGAATTCATATGCATGTTTACCCCATTTGGTTCATGAATAATGACCAATGATAATTTTATGTTTTTTTCTACAACATGGTTGTATTGGAGTGGACGTATTGTTATATTGGAAGATATATCAATAAATTATGTAATTTTAGTAATCTAATGTTTCTATTTTTAATTGGGGTGAGAATTTTTAGATAAATATACATCTTTTAGGATGGTGAATTTCATTCACAAACACTAGTACATACATACATGTTTACACCACTGAGGAGTGATTTGGGATTTAAGGTGAAATCAAATTAAGTGTTTTATACTCACCCACTATTTGTATAATACGTCATTGTTTAAATGTATACCTTTTGTTATGTGATAATGTAATTGGTAAGGGCCTACGAAACAATGCTTTAAATATATTGGATGATTAACACTAGATATAGAGGTTGATCTCGATGCTTTGATTAAGCTCCTTCATGATGGCTTCAATTTTCATGATTTTTTTCCTTCAACTTTTATATATGATCTAGTGATAGTGATATTGATTATTGTATAATAATTTCATGTTTAAAAAAACATATATATATATATATATATATATTTCTTATGGGAATCAGTTTAAATTTTTTTATATTTATTTTCTTAGTTTTTTAAATCTTTTTTTGGAGGATGGGTGTAGCATTGGTGACCCAATTTTTTTGAATTATGAAATTAATTAATTGTTTTTTATTTTTCGAAATGTTAAAATTACTCTAATTATAGAAAAATTACCCTCAATTGATTATTTAATTCATCCTTGTTGTTATCCACTACTCTCTATCGATTTAGGATGTGATATTAAGGCCTCATGGTGACCTACCATAGGAGCCTCGATCTATTCCCAAGGTGATTCATTAAATGTATGGTCTAGATCAATGTATCTAGTAGAAATATTTAACAAAAAATATCAAATGAAATATTAATTGTGCGTAAAAACTATTACTAAATTATTGAGGGCTGATAGTCATATTACAATAGATACTATATTGGATATATTCCATAAATACATTATACATGTGATAGATATTTTAGCTATTTCATATGTTATGATATGGGTATATCATTATTCATTCTATAATAAATTCATGTTATTACATGTTAGTCATATTATATGAGTTGGTTCTTTTAATATGAGTTAATTGTATAGTGTGATTAATCTATAATCTTATGATTATAAATTAAATTGAAAATTAATTATTAACGATGGAATATATCATCCATGTAATATATGGTTAAATGTTTCAAAATATAAAATGTTGGGTAAAGGAAATGTTTATGTGTTTTATGGTTTGGTAACTCTATGCATAAATCATACATTCTATAATGTATAAGTTAATGTATAAACATTAAGAGAAGTCCTAAGAGTTTTTTTCAAGGATGTTTAACCATTAAGATGGTGTTCGATCAATCCAATCTAATAATTATCCTAATTTAGCTGAAGTTATCTTCCTTATTTTCACATAACTATGAGATGTACTAGAATGTCATGGGTAAAGGAGAATCCTACATGATCATTGAGTGATTTTGTTTCAACACATGGATACATCATAGAGGGGGGATATTAATGAATACCTCTATAGAATATTCATCAATCATATCAATGAAGATTTTATCACCTGCTTTTCAAAGAAATGTATGATTTATATATTTTTGCAATTGCATAATTTCTGTTTCTATTAGGGTTGATCTTCGGTTTTGTAGTTTCTGGTTTCTTACACTACCTTCAATAACTAATATTAAATCATTAGAACTCTTAAATGTTATTAGAGCTTAACCATGAATCAAATTATTCATGAAATCATGTTTAAAATAAATAAATTATCATATCATATTTCATTTGTATTTTATATTGTTAAAATAGATAATAAATTTGAACTACAGCTCATTTGATGATATATGATATCATAATAAACAATATGTAACTTTTTTATGCCTTCTGTTATGATGTATAATATTATAAGGTATGATAGAATCTCTTGAAATGATATTTTATATTATAGTAGGTAATAAAATATTATTTCTTCAGATTTTAATATATCTTAGTGTATGATATAAAATTTCATAGCCGATGAGATCACTGATTCATGCATGAAAAATAGGACATTTTTTCTTCTTTGTGATACGATGAAGGTCATGAAATATTTTTAGGACACCCTGGTATATAGAAAACACTGATAGGGGTTGTACCAGTGTTGAAGACTTATAATCATTTCAAAAATTCTATGTTCTTTACCTCCACAACTATTTGGTGAATGGATCTATCAATATTTTTCTTATATATGGTTAACATACATAATGTATAAGTAAGAAAAAAAATAACGCATGATCTATTAATGAGGTTCACCTCCAATATGGATGACTATGACCCTAGTTTATAGTGGTTTTTATCCCACTCTCAAACATATCTCCTTTTATTATCAAGAAGTAACTCGATAAAGGGAATATCATTGGACCCATACCTCAAGCACTAACCATGTATAATTAAATATCAAAATTATAGTTATTTTAGGATATGGAACCAACCAGGACTCCATCTATGAAAGATAGGATTTGACCTTCTTCTCATAAAGATGATTTAAAATAAAGAGTTAGTCTTTCCTAATATAGAGAGAATGATCTTTATCTACGGTGTATAAAAATATTCAAAGATTACCCCCAATATATCAATTACTAGGATGCCTCTAGCCTTATGAAATTAAGATATCATAGGCCTCAATTTTTTTATATAGGTATATCATATATTGGACTCTTTAATATTTTTCTTATTCATCAATGTATATATATATATAAACAATCATTCTCACAGGGCGTTGGATCTCTCCTAGGATTAAAAAAACTGAATATATAGGATGATAATAGTGTAAGGTGACTCTTAGATATAAAGGTTCTTCCTCTATAATGCAATATTAGTTGAATCTTGGAAATATTATTATAAAATTTCTATTCAAATATTTTTTTCTTTTATATTCATATAAAAAAATGAATATTAACACTATAATGTAGTTTAGTTATCCTAAATTATTAATATTCAAAACTCTTAAAAAATATCACTAAAAATATATTTTTAACCCTCCTAAAGTCTCATCATTATTTAAATATCCATGAGATATCTAGGTATATCATACCTTTTCATTCATTATGATTCCCACTTGATTCTCTCCATTTTTAAGGCATTCATCCATGAGTAGTTATAACCTGAATCTCCCATCACAGTGCAAAATTATTTAGATATAAATATAGACACGTCGTAGTATCTCTTGTAGTACTGTAAAATAATCCCATAGTAATTGTCTTCATTGTTCATCACCAAAATACCATAACATGAATCATGTATTAAACTCATAATAATCATGAAATTTAAAATATAAATAAGAGAATAACATCATCATGATTACTTTTCTTGGTTTGAATTCATCTTCTAGAAGTTTGAATCCTCATGTTCTTAGATAAATTTTAGATGCTTAAAAAAAATTCCTTTATTGATGATTTTAATGTATTCTATAGATGAATATTAAAATTGAGGAATTTTTATAATTTCAATACCAACTACTTTAAAGTGACTCGTTTTAAATAGCTTCTGATTTGGAATTAATATTATGAACCAACAGTGCCTTTTCTAAATCCCAGTCTTCTCACACTGAATGTCACTCATTTATAGTTAGATAGTTTTAATGTAATTATTATTATTTTTTCATTTATTAACTCAACTTTTTGAATTAATCTTAAATGAGATATATTTACTATTATGGTCCTCTATGTGATTCCTACTTTTTTTATTTCAACTACACATATGACAAACACATACATTTCTCATTGATATTATAGAAGAGATTCTTACATGTTATTCAGATGACTCTCAGTATCTAATTTTTTTTAAAATAATCAAAATTGAAACTCAAAGGTTATTTTATTATTGAAATTAATTCTCAAAATTATCAATTATAATACATAATAAATTATTACAAATTATATGTCATTTTAATTTTTCACCTTTAACTGGGAATTCTAAAATTATTATTGTGAGATCAAAAATTCTAAAAATCATCTCAGAACTTCATTAATCACTCAAACAATTATACAAACAGTTAAAATAACTTTTTATCTACTTAAAAAAACATCTATAATAATTATAATAAATTCATAGCTCTATAGAACCTCTTTTATCTTTAAAATACTTTTCTCAACTTTATTCAAGTACTTTTTATTACAAACATAAATCATCATTTCTAATTATCACAAGTATAGATCTTCAATATAAAAACTAGACATATCTTATTCTCATCCTACTCCTCCTGGAGATATAATATTAATATTCATTATACACCATGGATACCACCTTCATTTTTTGATTTCTATGATCTCAATGGATGAACAAATCTACCATAAAAATTTTACTCTACTAGCATGTATAATATCTTCTTACACTAACATTTAGCATCAACTTCATCTTCATCATGTACAACTAAATAAAAAATCATTCATAAAATATTATTTGTAGAAACTGAAAAAAATAAAATTATGAGTGGATAATTATCAATAAAATTTTATAGGAATATCTCTTATAAATTTTATATTATAATAATTTGTGATAAATCATTTCCAGGATCCAAGGAGATTCTTCTCTTCTCATACATTGTTGGAAACTCATTATGTAATCACACTTTTATTATAAATTTCATTATATATTCATAAATGTATTTGGACATTTTTCATCCTTATAATACAATATTCTTACTATATAATGACATCATGATTATTAAACTCATATTTATTAATAATAAATATGAATATACCTAGTGGTTTCAACAATCTCCCACTTTGGATTTTTAATCAATACCAATGTTTAAAATTCTTTTCAATATGTGTACTTTTTCCATTTTTTTCTCTCTCCACATTATTAAAAATAAATAAAAATAAACTTGAGAGAAGATGATATAAATCCACTTAAAGAAATTTACCACTTATTATTTCACTATAAGTCTACTTGATTCATCCTCTCTGTAAAAAAATAAAGTGTATAATCTAGATAAAAACAGTTTTATAATTGAATATAATATGGTACCAACTCAAAAAAAATCCATGGGCTATTAAAATGTTTCCAAGATGATATCAAATTTTTGAATAAATTATCAAAATATTTTACAACCTTAAATTCCTTCACTCATGTTAACACACATATTAAAAACATTTAAGAATAATAAGTAGGTTTCTCTTCAAAACTCGTCCCTTGATTTTCTAACATTCATGTACTTGAACAATTCAGCATCTGGCCCTTAAAAAATATTTCTTCCCTTTGTAAAAAAGGATTATATAATATATATATATATATATATATCTCATTGATATTGTTTTTAGAACCTTCAATATATTTTATATCTTTATGACATAATACCTTGTGGAAGCTTTTTGAAACATATATATATTTCTCTCCACCCTTAAAGAGACCCTCCACCTTTACTTATCTATGTTATATTTTTTTCATTAAATGAAATCTAAGATATCAAATATTGGATAACTATAAGACTGTGACTTTTAAAGTTCTTCCATACTTGGTAGAATACACAACTTCCATAGTTCTCCTCATGAATATATGCATAGCCTTTAATTAACTTCATTAAAAAGAAAAAAGGAATGTATATGGGAATAATTTGGGACTACATTGTTCTTTAGTGATAAAACAAGGTTAAGAGTGACTTCTAAACCAAGATACTCCTCTCATTCCAACTCTATATTTTGGTAAACTCTTTATTCTCACTATTTGAGACATCCAAGATATATTATTTATGATTATAATTGTTTATTTTTTTCATTTAAAAAAGTATTCATGTGGAATCCACTTATATACATCATCTATAAAGGTGGACATATCTCTTGGTGCTAGATTTATCTTCTTAAATATCTTTTACTATACTGATATGATGATCAAAAAATTCGTTCAAATATGAGTATCTTTCTTACTCCTTACACACTACATATTTTGAGCTAATAGGTTGTAATTTTTATGCAACCTCTCATGAAATTCCTCTTCTTCATATGGAGTAACATATTTACCTTTAGTATATTCCATCACCAATTACTCTCCCATTTTTATTTTAGATTCCAATTAAATTTGTAAAATTATCATAAATTCTTTAAGAAGATTCCCATGTTTCTTTATTATTACATGTGGTTTATTTTAAATGATTAAATTTCCAAATTTGGGTAACTTTTAATTATGCTTAAACTCTTAATATAGAATGTCTTCCAGCAAACAAATCCTTCTATTTATCTCTGATATTGATTCACCCTTTTATTTATTTATCATTCCATTGTAAATAATGATCTCCATAGATTGTTTTTAATGGTCCATTGTGTGTCCTCTTTCACCAAAAAAGAAGAAGATTTACCTTTTTGATGTATCATCATTTTCAAACTTTTTGGGAAAACTTTTCTCAAATGATTTATTTTTACCATTACCTACGGAAAAAATTATTTTCTTCTTCTCTTGAATTTTATTTTTAAATTATGGCATTATCTATTTAGAATCTGTTTACACATGTTTGGTTATTTAATACTTCATTATTATTCATTATGACCACTCTCATTATAGCTTCCATACAGTATTTCATTACATATAAAATTATTTAAGGTAAATAGAATATTGTCTTTATTTTGAGGACCTTACATAAGCTCATTATTATCTCTCTTAGTATAAGGTTTATTTTAATCCCATGAGTTTATACATTATGACAGAAAATTAAGAGCCATATACCTAATTGTTTTACAAACCTAATAATAACCTACAAATAGTTTTCTTCTTCGAGTTGTAGGATAGTCAAATTTATTTCCCTAATTTTTTTTATTGAAACACCCTTTTTTTGGGTAGATATTAGGGAGTATCATCTACTAATATTTCTCACATCCCCCACATATGTAGTGGTTTTTTACTTTCTATTTTTCTGTATCCACTCTTATTCAAATTTTGATTTTAGGCATACACTATAGTGATCCAATATTTTCTTATATGGATACTACATCATTTTTTTGGATCATTTCATACATTACACAAAAACACGCCCAAATACAGTATTAGTTTAGTGCCTTTGTAAAATTTGAAAACAAACTTCTAGAATGGCGAATGATCTTGTTTCCCACAAATATCTTCCCCTTAAATTACCCTACCTAAAAACATTATCTATTACCTTGGGAAAATAAATCATAAAAAATGGTAAGCTCAAATCATAGTAAGGATAATAAATGGAGATATTTAAGCATAATCATGACCATAAGGGTATGAGAATATGATCTTGAAATTATATAATCATACCCCGCATATCAAAGATTATATACAAGATTCATGGAATAAATAATAGAATTTCATAAGAAATGAATCATAAGGGAATAAAATAACACAATCAATGTGATCATAATATTGACATAAGACAAGAAATTTTGGCATACACATAAACATATAACTTTGTAAACATTTGTAAATAGTAACTAGTTCACTTCGCAAATTAAAGACATGAAATATGTCCATTCTATAAAAATAGGGACATGAAAAATAGGTCCATGAAAATAAATATTGACATGAAATCTAGTTCCATACATAGAATTGGGAACATAAAATCATGTTCACACATAACATATATACCTCATTAGTTATCCATATTTAACCAAATCATTAGAGGGAGGTATAGATCTCACCCATCATGCATAATTAAAACCATATAAATGTGTTCCACATGAACATAAATCATTCATTATATCATAACCCATGGAATTAAATTGTATCTGTAAATATCATTCAATCCTAACATAACCCATAGAAAAGAAATGGGTTTCATAAATAACATCACATCATAAACATAAACCATTCTTATAAAGAATAAGCATGGTATCATTGAATAATATTCCTAGTAAAACATAATTAACATCAAATAATGTGATCCTAGATGGGAAACAAATTTAATGATCACTTGAAATAAATCCTTAGGAAAATATTTTTTCTGATTGAAAAATGATTTTTTAATTGAAATGAAATGAATTTTTAAAATAAAAAATTATCTTTGAAAATTAATTTTTAATATTTTAAGGGAATATTCAAGGCATTATGGAATAATGATGGAGGAAAATTCCATTCATTCCATACTATATAAAAAACATTCCTTTTGTACTTTTTCTAAAGAAGTCATTAATTACCAAGTTTGGAAAATGTGAAAAATATTCCATTCAAAACATTTAGTAAAAATTCAAGAATGGAAAAAAATGAATTTAAACATCCATATTATAATATTAAAATGATTTTTGAAATCATTTTTTGAAAACATGGATGTTGAAAATAAATACTCCTTAATTGAAACTTAAAACGAAACAATCCCAACTATTGATAAGATTGTGAAATAAATACTCATCAATTTATAATCAGTAGAATCGTATTCCCCATGAAATAAATAAAATTATATGGATATAAAAGTACCATAATATTCTATATAAGACTCATAAAATACATTCATATGTTGTATATACACGACTTATAAGAAATAAGTAGTGTATAAGGTATGTGTCCCACAGAAATTAATATGAGTCATAAATCTATTACAACTTGAGTAAATTTTGAATAATGAACCCCAATAAAAAATAACATCAATTAAAGATTTTAATATCATTGAATAAATAAAATTAATGATATCATATATCATTGGTCATTTTATACAACACACAAAATAAGCAAGTGGTTAATATCGCATGTGTCTCATGGAAATAAAAAGTATATCAAATTCCCCTAACTGAGGTAGGATTTCCTTCATATATATACAAAATAAATGTATAATAGTTTAAAAATGTAACTAACTAATTAAATAAAAATATTTATATTAATGATATCATATATGATCATCTTATCACCTCTTTGTTAATAACATTTCATTAATACTCTTCTTTCAAGTGTTAATTGATTCATTTTCCTATGTATGTTTTGTCATAAAAGACTTGGTTCATGTGAATAGAACATAGTTATTTAAAATAAATAATGTTATTAAAGTAATATATATAATTTTATTCATTTTATTCATTTATATAATCATTTTTGTTCTGGTGATAGGGGATAATGAATGGCATCATGTCATGCAGACTGTAGGACGTACGTACACACGAATGACAATATTATTACTTTTATGGTGAAATAATATGGAAGTGAATGGTGTATATATTTTTATGAATTAATATGATGTTATAATTATTATTAATTTCTATTTATTGAATCTTTATACCCATTAAACTAAAGTGATGATGAAAAATAGATTACACAACAGTGTGGATATGATAGGTCGTACATACAAACATCTCGTGATTTCATTTTTAGTAGGATGAAAAAAATGGAATATGGTTGTTAAATAAGAATAATAACATCTAATAATATATTTTATACTTTATTTTATACTTTATAATGTAAGAAACACATGGAGAGGAAGTAGAAGAAGAAATGATCTTGTGCGAGTCAGTAAAAATGATTACCTCTTCCTTAGAAAACCTCCTTTGGATCTCCTCTTAGTGACACTAGGGTTGATATTTTGATAATACCATCACCTCTATAATGTGTATATGGATTTTTATAAGGTAAATATTCAATTATTTTTCGAGCTAAAAGGCTCAATGTGGTGTAAAAAAGTAAGGGTGGGGAGTCCTTTTATAATTGAGGTGTGGGGCACTTCTGGTATTTCCAAATATATTAATATATAATAAATTTAACCTCTATCAAAATACCTCCAAAATACCATGAATTATAAGATAATATGATATAATAATTTCATATTATCAACCAATATATTTTATACATGTTTTGGGTTTATTTTAACCCCTATCATTTTGAGTAACTCTTAATTAACCTATTTTAATTTTAACTATGCTAAAAACAATTTTAATGTTAAGAGAATGTAATTTTGACATATAATGTGTTAATTAGACAATAAATGGTCTATTTATGATATCTAATACCATATATGATCCCATTTTAAATATTTAATATATTTATGGTTTTTAAATAATTTAATAAAATTTGACCTTCATAAAATGTCATTAGTGTTAATTTTGACACTATTCAATATTTGTCTTTTTAAAAATATCACAACAACATTATATATTCAAACCAAAAAAAACAACTCATCGCTAACATGTAAAGGTAATCCATAAAATTCTTATATGACATTAATTATTTAAATTATATTTATTTTAATATTTTGAATATCATTTATTTGGTATTTCTATTAATTAAATAATTACTACATCATAATTGTAGAAGCCTTTAAGGTATACATTTATTTTTCAAAAATTAAAAATTAATTACCACTATAAATATAAAAAATATATATTTAAAGTTACTATTTATAGTATAGTGTATCGACTCTATAATCATATATTAAAATTGATAAAGTTACTGAATATATGAGTTGGCCATCTTTAACATTTCTATAAATAAACTATAATAAATGTATTAATCTCATTCAAGTGAATTAGATAGGTTATAATTTAGGCTCAATGATTATCTTGGTCTAAAATAACTAATAAAATGAAAATATAATAAGCATTAGGGTAATTTTATATTATTTTTTAAATTATTTTTTAGCCTTAATTAACTGATTTACCTTTTATCGTGATAATAAAAAATTACAAAAAATATTATTCATAATTCCCAAAAATAAAATAAAAATGTCTAAATAATTATTTTCCTATTATTAAAATATGGAATCCATTTTTAAAAATTCAAAATACAAATTTTTTTTAATTAATTGAAAATTAATCTCATTGACTGGGGGAGAAACCGGGTTATTAAAGATAAAATATGAAAAAGCTGAAAACGTTTTTATATCTAATTTCAATGTAAAATTAATTCCAATGACATATATTGGATTAACTGAAAAAATATATCTAATTATAAATTAAAATCAATAAAATATATAATTTTACATTATAAAATTATTTTGATGGAAAAAGTTATTTTCAATTAAAATTTAGTATTTATTTACTTTTCTAAAAAACATGAAACATATCAAAAAAATAACAAAAGGTAATACAAAGTAAATATTTATATTCGAATTTAAAATAAGAAGTTTATTTTGTAAAATAGAATATAAAAAAGTGTACAAATTGGATTAAAATGGGGTCTCCACCAAAAAAAGATAATATTAACCTTTTGAAAAATATTGGTTTCTATGAATATAATTGGGTTTGTTTTTATATTATGGCTAAAAAATCTATTGGATGAATATAAAAAAATTTAATATATGACATATATATTTCATTAATTTCATTCACTAATTGTAATTAATTTAATTATTGAATAAAATTACTTAGGGGAAATAAAAATAACACTATTTCCTATATAAAAAATTGGATTTTATTTTCATTTCCAATTAATTGGTAACTAGTGATTACATATTATAAGCATTATACTTTCATAAGTTAGTTAATAAAATTCAAAACTACAAATTTAATAGTAAGGTTATATCTTATTATACTAAATAATAATATTTTAATAATATATTATTGTTCGATAAAACTCAGTATTGTGTGTAATGATTTTTATAAAAAGGACTCAGAGTTGTATAAAATAATCTAATCAGATTGTTGTGAATACTGTAAGCTAATCTAAGTGTTGCGTATGGTGAAATATCGACTTGGTTTTCTATATAATTCATGTCAAAGATGGTTTTTTTGTATAAGAAAGTCTAAATTGAGTATAGTGTGAAATGAAAAATATCAAAAATAATGAATTAATTCAGAAAAAATTCAAAAAATATCATGGAGTTAAATTCTACACTCCTTAAAATAAATTTCTCCCTCAAAATTTAACGGGTTATCAAAGATTTCATTCATGAATTTTCCTTTCATAGAAACCCACATTTTATAAATGAATACTAAAACATCCTTTTAAAAAAATAATGTTGAAAACATAAAGGTTTCCCAAAGAAACTAATAAATGGGTTTCCATATAATATACCATAGGTGTAAAGTGAATACATTGACAAGGAATATAAATCTAACTATCATGTTTTACTAGAGAGTGATAGATAAAATTTTCAGGAGAATATTAACAATCATAAATCATTACATATGTGATATTCTAAGAGACCATTTGATTAATTAGAAAAGATGGTACTATGATAAAATTTTGGGTTTCATGTTACTTTCCCAAGAGTTGTATAATTTTCCTGAGAATATGTACATACTTTATTTCAGCACAATCTCATCCTTTGTTGTGCCTTCATCAATTTCGACTTCATCATTTTTTTTCTCAAGAAATGATGGTGAGTTTTTCATTTTGGATGCATTAGAAATATCATGAGATCTATAAATAGAATGATAGTTCATTCCATCTATCATTATGACAACAAAACATTTAGCACAAGTTATCAAATATGCATAAATACACCTATTGTGAGGTAATAATTTAATCTCACAAACATCATCTTATGTTTAAAATAAGCTTTCAATAAATGGGTAACCTAAAAATCCTTCTAAAAGTGGAAAATAAATAACTTTAGAAAGAAATTCACTAAATATGCTTAAAATTTATCTCCCATATATCATAGGGTAGCTCTTGGTTGTCACATTCCAATCATTTGAATACCTTCATCATGTATTAACTTGAATCTTGGTAATAACTCTAATTAACATAAATCCTTGTTGAAAACCTTCAGGTTTCCTTATTCTAAATTTTATTGTATATATTAATTAAGTCTAAAATGTTTTAAGCTTTATCAATGATAGAATAACTATTATGTCAACAAATCCTTAATTATTTCCAAGGTAACCAGTACAATCCAATTTACTTATTCCTATCGATAATATCATTACCCAAACATCATTATCTTAAAATAGGGAATATATTAAGCGTTATCATTCCTTTAATAAAAATATCACCTTTCAATTAAATCATATTTATATGTCATCAAATTCTTTAACATATCCATTCAAATCCTTAATGAAAAAATAATACTTCATTCATCCAAATTTATTATTAAATCATTACTTAGACCTCATTAACTTATTCCATAATACCACTTTCCTAAAATATGAATTATGTCTTATGATACCTCAATATCATTATAACCATGCATTTTTACATTTAATGTAAACAATACTGTTAGAAAATTCCATACCGTTCTCATGTCATTTAGGATCTATTTATATTCAATAGTATAAAAAATACTCATACCACCTTCCTAATTGTCATTATGATATTTCCACTTAGGAAATCAATCTTTATAATTCCAATACTTTCAACATCTCAAACATTCATTGTTAAAAAATTTACATCTAGTTCCCAACATTGACTAAAACTAGTAAGAATAGTGTGTGAAGAATTTACCATAATTGAAAACCATGTGGTCATGGAAAATCATTTCTAACATTTCAAAATCATGATACCTACTTTTAAATCTTTGATTCCTTAGGCTTATCTTTAGAGACAGCCATAGAAATATCCTTAGAAATATCACTAGGGATCTTACTATTTTTTTATCATCTATGTTTCCAACGGTTGAATAACTATTTTCTTTGATACCAACTATAACGACCCCAACATAATGTACATTGACATTATGTCATTTTTGTATAATACTTAATACCACACAAATAGATACCCAAAGAATGTACTAGTCTAGTTCCTTTGGGAACATAGAAAAAAACACTAGTACATAATTGTGCTAAATTATCTCCCACTATGTTCTTTTTTACTAGAACCCTTCTTAGACATATAAAATATAATACATATCTTTAAACCTAGGGAAGGAGACACAAAAATGAGTGACCTAAAATCCTCATAAAGGGTAAATAAGGGAGGTATATAAGCATAATCATGATCATAAGTGTAATTGAAAATTATATTAACATTATAAAATCATACCATACATATAAAATATCATATGCATGATTAAAGGAATAAATATTGTCACTTTATAAGACTTGAACCATAATGGAATCAAAGAACATAATCAATGGGATAATAAAATTGACATAACACATGAAATTTTGGAATACAAATAAACTTTTAACTTTTTAAACCTATATAAATAGAAATAAATTCACTAATTAATTTATTGACATGTAATAGGCCATTTCATAGACATACAGACATGAGAACTAGGTCCATGCATAAAATTATGGACATGAAAACTTGGTCCACATATAGAATTGGAAACATGAAATCACATCCACACATAACATATACACCTCATGAGTTGTCCATATTTACCTAATGCATTAGAAGGAGATAAGGGCCCCACCCATAATACATAATGAAAAATAAACATATGTGTTCCATAATAACATAAATCATTCATCACATCAAAACCCATGGAGGGAAAAGGGTTTCACAAACATCATTTAATCCTTACATTACTCATGAAAAAATGAGTTTCATAAATATAATTTTATCATAAAAATATACCGTTATTTGAATTAATAAGCATGGTATCATTGAATAATATCCCCAATAAAATTCAATTCACATAAAATAAGGTTATATTAGATTGAAAATAATTTTTAATGATCACTTCAAATAATTCTTGAGGAAAATATCCTTTCTGTTTGAAAAATGCTTTATTTTCTTAAAATGACACGCAATTTTAAAAGAAAAATATTTATATGAAAATAACTTTGTATGATTCTAAGGAAAGCGTCAAAGTATTATGTCTTCATGAAATCATAAAATTAAATTCATACCTTGTAAGTTAAAAAACATTATTTTTGTACTTTTACCGAAAAAGTAAAAAATTACCTCATTTGGAAAATATAAAAAGATTCCATTAAATAAGTTTAGTAAAAATTCATGAATGGGTAAAAATGGAAATAAAAATATATAGTAGAATAGTAAAAAAAATTAAAATCATTTTTAGAAAACATGGATATGGAAGATAAATATTACCTAATAGAGGATTAAAATAAAATAATCCCAAATATTAATGAGACTGTGAAATAAATAATCGTTACTTTATAATTAGTAGAATAATATTCCCCAAGAATGAATGAAAATTATATGGATATTAAAATACAATAATATTATGGATAATACTCATAATATACATTCATGGGAATTATATACACCATTCATAAGAAACAAGTAGTGTTTAAGGTATGTGTCCCACAAAAATAAAATTGAGACATTAATCCCTTACTACTAGAGTAACATTGGAATCATGAACCCCAAGAAAAATAATATAAATTAAATATTTCCAAATAATTAATTAAATAAAATTAACGATTTAACCTTTCATAGGTTAATATACTCACCAAACAAAATAAGGGAGTGGTGAATTTGGAATGTTTCTCACAGAAATAAAACGTGAGATTAAATTCCCTTACAGTAGGTTTGATTTCCTTCATACATATCCAAAACTCCTATATAATGGTTTAGATATTGTTATTAAATTATTATATAACCATATTTATATTTATGATATCATATATTATCATATTATCACCTTTTTATTGATAACATTTCATTATTACTTGATTTTCAATGTCTTAATTGCTTCATTTTCCTGTGCATGTTTTGTCATATAAGTCTTGGTTCATGTGCATAGTAAATTGTTCTATAATCTACATAATGTTATTAGGGAAATATATATCATTTTTATTCATTCTATGAATTTAATTAATCACTATTTTATGGTGATATGGGTGAACGATTCGCATCACATTGTGGTTATGGTAGGTCGTATGTACGCATGAGCGATGATATCATTCCCTTAATGGTGAAATAATATGGAAGTTAATGGTGTACATATTTTTTAAAAATTACTACCATGTTATAATTATAATTTATATATATAGTATTTCCGTTATTATATGCATCCATGTAATGTAATTATATAAAATAGATTACACCACAGTGTGGAGAAGGTAGGTTGTACGTACGCATGCATGGTGATTTCATTTTTCATAGGATAGATAGAATGTGAAATATGGTTTTCCCATAAGCATTATAACTTCTCTTCATATATGTGATACAATATTTAGTACTTTAAAATGAAAACAACACATGAATAAGAAGTAGAAGAAGAAATACTCTTGGGAGAGTTGGTAAAAATCATTACATATTCATTAGAGAACCTCCTTTGGAACTCCTATTTGGGACAACAGGTTAGGTCTTTTGAGAATAAAAGAAACTCTATAATTTGGATAAGGAATTTTATAAGGGAACACAGTAAGGGTTTTCTGATCTAGAAGGTTCAATGTGGTGTAAAGAAGTGGGGGAGTAGACGCCCTTTTATAATTGCGGTGTGGGTCACTTTTGTAATTTCAAAATATATTAATTTATAATGAATTCAATATCAATAAAAATAACTCCAAAATGACATTAATTATAATATAATATACTATAATATTTTAATATAATAAATATGTATATTTTATATATGTTTTGGTGTTATTTTAATCTTTATCATTTTATTAAGTCTTAATTAACCTATTTCAATTTTAACTATGCTAACAATGTTTTTAAAGAGAAGAAAATGCAATTTTAACATATCAAGTTTCAATTAGAATATAAATTGTCAATTTAATATAGTTTTTAATATATCTAATCCCCTTGTCCTAATTTAATATTTTATTATTTTTAAATTAATTAATAAAATATTACTTTCATACAATATTATTAGTGTCAATTTTTACACTATCAGTTATTTTCCTTTTTAAAAATATCATAACAGTATGATAGCTTTGAAAAAACATTATTAACACATACCTAACATGTCAAATACATCCAAATATTTTTTATGACATTAATTATATCAAATTATATTTATATTAATATTTTGAATATCATTTATTTGGTATTCCCATTAATTAAATAATTTCAGATTCATCCTTATAGAATCCTTTAAGATATTTAATAATTTCTTAAATATGAAAAAATAAATACCATGATAAATAAAAACATTTTATATTTGAAATTACTATTTATAGTTTAATTTATATTCTATATATCCTTATACTAAAATGATATAGTTATTGGAAATATATGTATCACATATTTAACGTTTCTTTAAATAAAATATAATAAATTTATTACTCTCATTAAAGTATCATAAAAAGGTAATAATTTTTGGTAAAGGGTTATTTTGGTTAAACACACTCATCCAATCAGTTTAGTCAAGTTTTAGGGTAATTTTATATTATTTATAATTTTTTTTACCCTCAATAAACTGATATGAATTTTACCTAGTTAATAAGAAAATATTAATGTAACGATTCATAATTATCAAAAATAAAATAAAACTGTTTAAATAATTTAGAACCTATGATTCCAAATATGGAATCTATTTTTCAAAAATCAAAATATAGAAGTTTCATTAATTAATTTAAAATTAATCTCAATGATGGGGTGTGAAAATGGGTTATTAAAGTATGAACATTCAAAAGATTGAAATGTATTTATATCTAATTTCTATGTAACATTAATTCCAAATAATTATATTATATTAACCAAAAAAATTTTATAATACATTAAAACTAATAAAAAATATTATTTAACCTTAAATTATTTCGATGAAAAAAATTTCATTTCAATTAAAATTTTGTATTTTTTACTATTCATCAAAACATGAAACTTATCAGAAAAATATGAAAGGTTAAATAAAAGTAAATTTATATATTATAATTTAAAATATGAAGTTTATTTTTTTAATATATAATATATAAAAGTTTAAAAAATTGGATTAAAATTGAGTTCACAATCAAAAGGCCATAAAATTACCCTTTTGAAAAATATAGTTTTTTACGCATAATATTGGGTAGATTCTTATCTTATGCTTATAAAATCTATTAGATGAATATCAAAAGAATTATATTGAATATGTAACATATATTATCCAATAATATAATTCACCAATTGTAATTAGTTTAATTATTGAAGGAAAAATGACATTTAGAAAATAAATATAAAACCATTTCCTTTATAACCAATTGGTATATATTTTCATTTCTAATTAATTGGTAGATAGTGATTTCTTATTATAAACCATATATTTTTATTATTTATTTAATAAAATTTATAACCATTAATTTAATTGTGAGGTTATATCTTATTATATTAAATAATAATATTCTAATAATATATTTTTGTTCGATAAAACTCTGTATTGAAAGTAATTAAAGCAATCAAAACAACTCAATGTTTTATAAGACAATCCAAGAATAGTGTTTAGTATACAATAATCTAATTTAAATATTGTGTGTAACACAATATTGAATTGGTGTTTCATATAAAGATATCCAAACATAGTGTTTTTTTATTTGAAAATCTATATCTAGTATTGTGTGAAATTTGAAAATTTTGGAAAGATTATATTAATTTGGGGAAAAATTATATCACAAAATATTAGGGTATTATATGCACTATTTACAAAAACAACATTATCACAGATAAACTTTTTTTGAAAAAATTGATACATTTTTATCAGATCTTTCAACATGTTTTTTATCAAATGTTCTGAAGAACATATTGACACATGATAATATTTTTAACCTAAATATCCTCATTGGAATATGGTTTGGAAGAACAACTTCTCACAGCTTTTTATAATGTCTTGACTTGAACATTTTCAAGATTATTCATTTTCACCTAAAGATTAAGACCATTTCAAATTAAGAGTATTTCTCTAATACTTAATGTATTTTTCTCTTCCTTCACAATCCCTTAATATCTCTTCAATCTGATTCTCATGATGATAATGCATTTTATTCTTCTCTTACAAAATTTTTTAAATCTCATTAATGTTATTTGATTTTATTTCTAGTTTTTCATTCTTAAAATTATTTAAAGTCTTTCTTTTTTATTCCATTGCATTGATATTATCTTCCGGCCTTTCTATATATTCATCCTTTATAAGAATTTATTCATACCACTTATTTAAAACTTTATAGAGCTTTTCACCTAGCTTTATAATTCTAGAACTCCTAGCATTACATTTCTTAGTGAGATCTATGATCATCATTATTTTTTTAATTGTTATTTCTCCTTATTATCAAATTATTAATTAAGATATTTAACCTTCTCCTATGATTCTTGGTAAGAAAGAAATAAGGAAAATAATATTTATTTAGGAACATCCTCCAATGACTTCTGCAAAATAACATAAATAGCATCATTCATTTATTTTTAGATGTGATATTCCACACATTTTCTTAGATATTCAATATGAGTCTTTTGGGAATGAGATTTAAATTTCCTCATTATCCCAAAACATTATTTACTCTTCTGAAGTTAAAACCGGGTATATCTACTTGAAATTTTATTCAACAATCGGATATTCTACCTCTATGTCAATCCTGTATTTATCATAATTAAAACATGGTTAAAATAATTTTACATCCTCCTTCCAAAATAGGGATTCATTCTCAACATGTGTTTCATAAAGATGAAATTAACCAATAGATACAATGGAATTAATTCAAGTTTTATTACCTTTAAATAGTAGAGAGTCATTTTTTATAGTTTCCCTTGATGTGGCCTTTCTTAATTTTTTTCGTCTCTTTTCTTCATGTTTTTCATTATCATGAAAGAAATTTATTCCATGGTTTCATTGATAGGGAACTCAAATTACCCTTTATATCTTCACTTTATAAATCCCATGGAAAGTGAAAATCAAATTTTTAAATCATTAAATAGTGATATTATAGAGAATCCAATCATTAGTGGAACCTAGTCTTTGATACAAATTATTAGGATAATTTGGGATATTTCCAACACTGATAGGGAAAGATAATTAGTGTTGATGAGTTATTATCAATTAAAAAAATTTAAATTATTTACCTCTAACCAAATAAAGGAATTATAATTATAATGTCTAGGATTTCATCTGACTCAACACCTAATCTAACTCACCAGAATCTAGAAGGAAGTTTTAGATCCCAACATGCTAGAAAATAGTATATGGGTATCAGCAAACATGCATTGGAAATGATTTATCCCTCTTAAAAAATATTAATAATTAGTATAAAAATATAAATATTCGATCCATTAAAGAAACAATCCATCATGAGCATCCAATAAAAAATATACAACTAAACTAATAATTAATATATAGTAAATGAAAATACTACTAAAGCCAAGCGTAAAATACACCAGGAAAAAGTGGCCGATACAAATCCCAAATTCAAAACAGAAACCTCATAGAACTCCAAAAAGCCTCATCTTGACCCACAATACCCATCCAAACCCAACATATCCCATGAAAGTCTCATGGATAATAATCAAACTAGATTTAAAATGGACCAGAAAATGTAGACATGGTCAAAACAGCTATGTAGGTCTCCACAAGTAAAATATATTTAATCTAGTTTCTATTACAAATAATAAATTATATTTTGAAAATAATTTAAAAAAGGTTTTTCACATGGATATACATAATGAAAAAAATATGAATATGATCCATTTTACATTTTAAAAACCAAAGAAATAACTTTTTTAAATGAACGAGGCACATCCGGACAAAAAATATTTTAAAACCCACACAATAGAGTTTCAAAAATAAAAAAAATTCTTTCCTTTGAATTCCATTATGATTAAAGGAATATTATATGGTTTCAAAACAATGAAAATAAATACTCCTATTTATTATAAAAACACTACCAAAACAATTTATAAAATATCTTTTTACATTTGGAGAACACACATTCCAAATCAATGAAAAACTATTCGGAAAAAAACCAAAACCACAATTTTCTTTTCCTTATATCAAATATTTTAGCATAATACCTTTTCAAAAACATTTTAAATTTTATACATGAAAATTGAATATTGAGAATGTATAATCTAAATTCAAAATATCATTTTCATATAGAAAATAGATACAAATAACAAATACATAGGCGCTAAGTAATCATTTAATAAGAAGGTGATATAATAAAGTAAATAAATAAATCCCCAAATTTGTCTTGAATGTGATCCTATCATCATGGGAAACTATATAAGACTTCATTAATAAAGATCTAAATAAGTGAAGAGGAACCTATGAAATAAATACTTAACCTATAATGTCCTGGTAGTCCTACAGAATTAACTGGGCTCCATTATTATCTGGGAGATCAAAATAAATCCTTGGTCCCTTCAAATATATTCTAGGACCGTGAAAACAATATTTTTAGCTCACTAGGTATAATTATATCCTTATCATATGTGGTACACTATACACTAGGACTTTCACTCATACAAGTCACCTACTATATTTTTAATATTCTCATGACATCAATCGATGGATATGAGTAAGCATTGAACCAAAATACATGTATCAATTCTAAATATTTTAAATAAAATATAAATCACCTCAAACTACCTCACATAAAATGAACCTTAGATCCATCACCATGTTTCTATATACATGAAACACCACCCATTAAATTGAAAAATTAAAAGGGGAACAAAATAGTTTTTCATTACTTTTATAAAATATATTTTTTATAAAGTGGAAAATGGACCTTTCCAAAATGTACTTGGGTTTCCAATCCAAGTCACACCCTTTTTATATTCCATTTCAAAAAAAAATTAAAACCAAATCATAATGGTGTGATTTTCAATCCAATGTAAAATAAATACTTCCCTTTAAACGTCTATTATAAATATTCGAACACATTTATATGTTTAAAAAAATGAGCCTTGGTGAACACACCCCTCTAAAATAAAGCATCACATTTAAATCAATTTACACACCTTAAAACTCCTCAAACTCTTAGATCAGAAAGCACCTTCTATGAGGAACCAAATTATAAATCTCAAAAAAATTATCATCACCACTTTTAAAAACATTTACGACATTTGTAAATCATTTAATCATTTATAAAAACACTAATAATAGAACTCATTTGTTACTAAGGGTTAAAACTATTTGAAAATCACTTGTTATACCTCTTAAGACACATACAGAAGAATAAATTGGATAAATAAGTAATTTAAAATAATTAATCATTTAATTGAATATAATATACAGTAACGACAAATAAAAACCTACCTCATTAATAAATAATCCAATAATAATGTGTTACCATCAATGTTCAATGCTCCACTGAAATAAGAAATTCCCTATACAACCCCTACATGAACAAGGCCCAATTATTATATCCACTCCAACCCCTATAATCATCTAAAATTCCCCCATATTTTATGGGATGAAATAAAATCAAGGAAAAATGATGAATATAAGAGGGAAAGGGGTTTAATGGGACTTACATTAGAGGAATATACTTGAAACTAAGGTATAAATCCATAAAATTGAGAAGGATGAAATGGGAGGGGGATACCCTTGCACACGTAGTCTTTCTAAAAGAGAGGTTGAATAAATATAGTCCAAGTGGGATAAAAATTGTCTAAGGAAAATTTTAAATTTCAAATTTTAATGACTCTGTGTAGGCCATATAGTTTAGATGCATTGATTTCCAAACTGCACAATAAACATGAACCCCTCACTCGATACACCAAGGAATCCCAAAAGGTTTCCTCTATGTCTCTAAAGAGTTTGTCTAACTTGTATGATGAACATCTCAAATAGAACTATCAAAAATATTTCATTGTAGCACAGACTCCACATAGTTTCCTCTAACCATTTAGGATAACTGTATTCCACAAGAGAAAATTCAATATTTTGAAATTCTAAGAAACAAATCTAAGTCTTTAAAGTATCATAAATAACATAAAATAAAGTCTACATTAAAATTAAAGGTATCATAATTCTCTACACCATTACAATTTTATCCCCGTGAAAGTCTTAGGTCAAAGTAGAAGGATGATTTTTTTAAAAATTTCTAGATCGAACTCCAAAGGATGATCCCAAGAGAATATAAATCTCTAACATTAATAGAATCCTAAAATAATGTAAATTCCTCATATAACCATTTAAATTTTCAAACAACTTCACGAAATATCAGACATGATCCAGCCCCCAAACAAACCATATTAGTTCTAAGAAAACTAAGACCTAACATGGGTCTCCCCACCATTTATAATTAATTTAGAATAGTGGGACAGAAAACCAATATAACCATGAAAAATCCATAAAGGATCCACAAATATATTCTAACCACAACAAAATATAAAAAATGAGCTCCAATCCATATGTACTAAACCATCAAACATCCAGAAGGGTTATTAAACTAGATCACAAACTTCATGGAATCCCCAGAACCAAGTAATAGAGAAATTAGATACATGCCTCACCAAGATGTAATATTGTTCTATCACTAGGTTCATGAACTAAATATGTGTGAAACTTAGGGAAAACCCCATAGAACACAACTACATGGATATCCAAAAATAAAAATTCAATAAGTGTATCCTAAGGTCTAAGTAAAAAAACCACACTTCAAGTTTCCCTTTCTTGTACCTAAGGTTTTATCGTCTCCAAAACAACCAATATAAAACTGAAACCATGTCCTCTATCATGTATCATAAACAACAAAGAACATAGAGGATTGAGATATGAAAAATCACCAAAAGAACTTCCACTCACAAGGTGAAATAAAAATGATCCCAAAGAAAACACCATGAAAAGATTTCCTCAACCCTAATCCACTTTAAACTCACTTATCATAAATCCTAAAACAATCCATCAACTAGTTAAACCTGATGGTAAAAAGGTAAATTTAAAATCATCTTAAGGATACTAACACATGATATCTATCTCATAAATCTAAAATTCTTCCAATATTTATTGAAAAACATCCCAAAACAAATAATCACCCAAAATTAGAGTCCAAATATGAGTTTCCATGAAAACAGACCCTGATGACTATAACCATCAAACCAAGGCTCAAGAGCCTAAAATACTCAACCCACATGATATCCATACAAACCCAATAACAATAATATCGTTGAATAGTTCCATGAAAAGTCGCAAGGATTGGAATAAAACACCTTACAGTCTAATTAGAGACTATGTAGGGTTAAATAATAAAAGGATGAAAGACCCCCCAAAGACAAGAACTTTAATTTTAAACAATAAATTGATAATATTTTTATACCAAACAATGAAAGGCATGATCACAACTCAATCATGCCTCTTAAATCAATCAAATCACAAAAAAACATTTTCAAACTTTCCCCTTAAAAACCCATAATCCCCCTTTTTCAAACAAGCTAGAAATAAAACAAGGGTTCAATCAGATTCATGAAACACCCACGCGGAAACACTTTTAAAAAATTATTCAAAAAAAACACTTGTAAAATAAAAAAATAACTCATTAAAAAAATTCCAAATCATCAGATTTCAAATAATTTTCATGGTTAAAAACCTAAACAAATAACAAAATCCTATTTTTTAAATCACTATCTTCCATTAAAATAAAAATCCAACCATTTTCATTTTCATTATTCCTTTAAAAAATAATAAAATATATTACATTACTCTTTAAAATTTTAGGATTTTAAAAACCACCAAATTCTTAAAAATAAAAATACCACTTTTAGCCATTTTCCTTCATTTTAAAAAGCACATTACACAATTTAATCGTTCAAGTATCATGATTCATTCACTACATAACCAATTACCCTCAAAACTCCTCTTATAAAATCTATTTAAATTATAAAACATTTCTATATAGTTTAAACTAAATAAGCTTCCAATATTTTCAATTTAAAGGCAACCACTCTTGAGATAAACCATAAGAGAGTTTAAAATCCATTGTAAAAAAATACCATTCCATTTCAAAACTAATTTACCTTTCATAGTTCATGTAGAAAAATACTTTCCAAATTTCATAATCAAATCAAAAAATTCGAAAACATTTCATGAAGCCATATCTAATTTTAAAAACAATACCAAAGGACTCATTTAAACTAAGAAATATTTTTCTCATGAAATCCAATTTTCACATATGCAAGTACAATATTATATCACAGACCAAATCACATAAGAAAAAAAATAACATGAACCTCATCCAAAATTTAATCCAACAATTCCAACATATCACAATTCCCATCTTGAAAAACTTCTCCTTACCCCAACCCCATTGGGAAATCGAAACATCAAGGGATCTAAATAGTGAAACCAAATGGGATGTGGAACCATGATCAATAGATACGCATGGTTGTTGGCCTTTATAAATCATGAAATGGTTTCCATAATATGTCTGGAATAAATTACTTGGTTGTATTATGTTCTATTAGGCCCTATAATCAAACATCGCAACTTGATTCTCTTTTTATTATTCATCCAAAAAACCCAAGTATGGCCCCCAAATAAACTCATTCTATACCAATGAGGTTTAAAGTACCACCACCATAAACATTAAATCACTATCCTATAAGGCCATCAAATGGAAACAAAGAATAAAATATAAAATACCAACTACCTATGGAAACTTGAGGCTCGTGGAATGAAATATCTCACAACACTCTGTAAGAACCTACCACCGAGTCCTGACAACCTTATCACTGAACTACCAACTCCCCAAAAAACAATAAAGTGTTTCTAGAACTTAAGAACCCCTTAAAACCAATGTTTTATAGTATTTTAAATTAACTGACCTAGGCTTCCATCTTACCTGACACCCAACCCAGCCTACCACTATCCCAAAGTGCATTCACAATACTTATGATATGGAAATTATTGCACAACCATCATTAAACATTCCTTGTGAGGGATTTCAACCTCTTATAGTCAACATAAAAAAGATATATAAGAAATAAAAATAATTCAATATGAAAATAGGCAATCAATCATGGCCATATAATATAAAATATTAAAACATACCAACAATCAATATATGAAATAAGTAAATATTACCAAATCCAATTATAATATACACCAGGACAAAGTGGTTGACACAAATCCCAAAGCCAAAATAAAAACCCCAAACCTCTCTAAAAATCTTCAATGTGACCTATGGTCTCTATCAAAACCTCAAATCTCCCTTAGTATATTAATGCAGAAAAAATATAGCTAGAGATTACCCAGTCCAACAAAATATATGCATGTTCTATACAGCCCAGTATGTCTCCACTTGTTTAATCTATGTAATCACTTTCATATTACAACCCATAAATTCTAGTTTGAACATAACTAAAAAATATATTTTTCTGATGGAAAACCACAAAGAAAAAAAAATCAATATATCTAATTTCACATTTAAAAACCCGAGAAAACACTTTTAAAATAAAACAGATACATCATACATAAAAATAGGTTTTAAAACCCACACACTAGATTTTTTAAAACAAAACAATTTCCTTCTTTAGAATAATATTTAAATAAAATAAATATTATATGGTTTCAAAAAATAAATCCTTTCAATTTATTATATAAAATCTCTCAAAAATATTTGTAAAAAATATTTTAAAATTTAAATAACACACCTTTTAAACCCTTCATAAAACAATTTTATTTAATAGAAAAACTGAAAATTACTTTTACTTATTTAATAAAAATTTAAAAAATCTTTTTTTAAATGCATTTCAAATTTAATCCAAAATACAAGTAAATAGATCATATATGAACTGGAACCATGATATCAATGGAACACAACAATGAGAAACAAACAATAAATATATAGATTATAAGAAATCATACTGGAAGAAGGCAATACAATAGTGTTAATAATTAAATCCCCTCAGTGATCCTGAATAGGGGTCTATCATAACAAGTGTAAGGACATAGCCTTAAACATTATATATTCTCTTGATTTTAAACTAGTATTCACATTATTACAATCCCAAGGATCTCTTAATTATATATTTTTATTGATTTAGTACTGAATATTACATAGTAAACCCATGCATTAGAAATGGAAACTTATATATAAAATCCATTTCTTACACTAATCAAAAGCCTTTTAGAAAAATAAAAAATGGTTTTTCTTCATGAAAATCTTCACAATTATCCCCTTGATCTCATCCTTGTCCCTAATATTCCTCAAACCCTATGAAAAAAAATCTAAAAAATGGGATGACATTAAAAATCATAATAAGTGACATAAATAAAATAAATAAATGGTCTAGTGGAAACCTATAAATAAATTTTAGGAATAAAGGTCTTTTCAACCTTAAAAATAAATCATCTTTTCAAAAATATCATTATATTAAAATTTGAAAATCATCTGATTTCAAAGAATTTTAAATATAAATAAAATAGAATATATGTAGGTAACATGGGAGAAAATATTTCATATCAATATTTCCAATATAGAAACCTATATGGTCTACCACTAACTCTGAAGTACTTAATGCGTTGGAGGTTATAATGTAACCACATGTACTTTGTTTATCCTAGACCCACCCATAATTGGTTTATAATGTAACCACCCATCCTTGGATTTCATGGAAGCACCCACCATTGGTTTATAACGTAACCACTCATAATTATAAAAAATTACTATGAACTATAACATAATAAAAAGATCATGATAGATTTCATCATAAAATCATTCTCTGAAGAAAATGAACTTTTCATACTAAAATAACTCATTTTGAAAAAATATTCATGTACAATGGGAATCATTTTACTTGAATTTAATCATATAAACTTGTAAATTAATCTTTAAAATATCTTTGTGACATGACCGAGGGAAATTATGTTCATTCCTTATATATATAAACTTTCCTTGGACTTTTGTAAAAAGAAACTTTCTTAGAATATTATTTCATGAAATTCCCATATGTAAAATCATAAAAATGTCCCTTTTTGAAAAATTTTGATAGAAATTAGAAAATTATATTTTTTAAACATACATGTTCATATAATTACATTCACAAAATTCCTTTTAAGAACATGGACATAAAAGATAAATATTTAAAAAATAAATATTTATACCATTTAAAATGAGGTTTTATATTTAAAGAGTCTCTTAAAAATATCATATCATTGAAGTGAGAATTAATCAATTCAATAGATTATATGTGTCTTCTGTAAATCAAAATAAAATAATTGGAAATAAAAAAACTAGATATTCAAAATTAATTTCACACATAAGCTTAGCATGACATGACTAAGAAGTATAAGTTTAACCAAAAGAATTGAAATTTGGTTAAGAATTACCTTACCATTTTGTAATCAATTGAATCATATTCCCCATGAATGGATAACATTTAAAAAACATAAAATATCTAGAGAATAAATAAATATATGATATAAATTTTAAGGGAATCTATATACACCTAATAAAATAATATGGGTGCATAACATAAAAATATTCCTCAATGAAATTAAATTGAGTAGAAGTTCCTTACTAAATTCTGTCAGCATAATGGAAGTACTAAAATATTCATAAAATGATTTAATGAGAGAAAAAATGTATATAAAAATTTTAAAATCAAAACTTTAGTAATATGGTAGTGTAATATCATGTACCATTAATATGAATTGGAAATAAAATGAATAAAATAAATAAGGTTCTAGAAAATAAGAGAGATAGAGAGTTCCCTTACCTAGTGTCTAAATATGATATGTGGTTGAATTTAATGTCATGAATAATAAATATAGATTAAATAATTAATTAATTAATATAAATTTACAAATATATTTGATTTATTATAGTTTTTTTAAGTTCATTAATGGCTATTTAGATGAGGTATAAATATCAATTTCGTCATTTCAGAATTGTTTGTTCCACGGTTTCATGGTCGGTTCACTTGTGTATAATTATTCATGTTTTATTAAATTGGAAAATAAAACTTTGGAAGTGAAATATAATGCTATTAATGAACTTAAATAAGTTTAAATAGTCTCCTTTATAATTTTTATTTTTGATATAGGGATAATTCATTTGATAAAACTTTAATGATAAATGTTTAGTTTATTTTGGTGGTTTTTTCGACCATTATGAACTAGTTTAATTTTATTTAATATTATTTATATATATTAGTTAAAAAACATTAAATAAGTTATAATATACTTAATAAAATACGATTTAGTTATAAATTTGTTTGTGTAATCATAGTTGAGGGTGGTAATGGAAAACAAAAAAAATCATTATTCACAGGGACGGTTAACTGCCATTATTTGGACAATGGTTTTGTTTCATTGAATAAGAGGATATAATAAAAGGGATTGATTTAAGAAATTACATTATAAATATAAAATTATATTATATAATCGATATTTTAGTTTTTATTCCTTGATGGTTTTATAAGGTGAGTGGAATGTAGAATAAGAAAATAAATTAAGAGGTGTGGTTTAAGAAAGTTACCTCTTGAATATCACCTCCTTGAAGGACCCCTCAAGGATATTGGAATTTGAATCTTGGTGACACCATAAGAACATGGAAATGGTGAGAGTGGTTATGAATGTTTTTTAAGATATTTATGATCTTCAAGGAATGTGATGAGAAAGGGGGTTGGTTATGAGTGGTATTTATTCTTGAAGAGGGGTGGTTTTAAGTGATTATATAATGATTATTTTATATTTAAAGCCAACCCCATTTTGGGTGAATTAATTCAATGAAATTAGATTAATATTTAAATTTATAAATGGATTTTTATGGTCTATAAATACATCAACTTCACATTTAAATTTCTAGTTTTTAATTATTTTAATCTTTTACCTTTTAACATTAACATGTTTCATTATTTTACCTATACTTTGGTAAAACAAATTTACCGTAGTAACTTTTTATGCCTAAAAATAAAAATGACCTTATCACCTAATTTATACCTTATTAATACAAAAATTTAATCCATTTTTATAAATTAAATTTACATAATTTTCAATGATAATTTCATAACAAAACCCACAAACACGGTGAAAAAGTTGGTTTTCAAGAAGTGTATTTTGGAAACAAAATATGATTTTATATTATCTCAATTAATAATAAACATAATAAAAATCATCTAAAACTCAAAAAATATTTAATTATATATAATCTAAAATTTTCATTTTAAACATTTCCCATTAGGTATTATTTTAATTAATTGAAATAGAAAAACATTATGTACATTGAAACAGCTTTCAGAAAAATCTCATTGTTATAAAAAACAATAAAATTGTTCCAAAATATAATATAGTATTGATTCAAAATAATTTAATAGGATTAAATATAACTAAATAATAAGTATTATACTTGAAATAATGTTTAAAACATAATGGAAATTTTAAATTGTATAATTTATTGAATAGAATATATTTTTACAAAATAGTGTTTTTCACTATTCATGGGAATCATAATATTGTCTGAAAAATAAAAACAATTAACCCAAGGTAATAAATTATATTATTATTTAAAAACTTAATGAAATTTCATGAAATTATATATCTAAAACTACCAAAAATTAACTATAAAATAAACTCATAAAATGCAATATATTTTTAAAGAAATGTATTTTTGAAGAATAAAATGAATTTAATAAAAATTTGAGTGATTATTTACAAGTAATTAATTAATACTTAATAAATGATTGTAAAAATTATATATTTCATAATTTTTGTTAATGATTTCCATTCCTGATAAATTAATAGATAAATTATAATTGTCACATTTAAATAATAAGATTATATTGTACATTTAATCTCGATGTTACCTATCTAGTACACTATTAAACAGAGTATTTAATTTTTAAAAACATGTAATGTTACATCCCCCCCGCCCTCCTTTTTAAGAATTATTTCTCCTAAATTTTAACTTGGGATCATAAAATGTGGGGTTTTAATTTTCAAAATATCTTTCTTGAAATCCCACATACTAAAACGGATCAAAAAAAATTCCACTTTGAAAAGTGATAAAGATGAGTATGAAGGTCACCTGAGATGAAACCTACTTGGTCTACATGTAGTAAAACAAGGACATCGAAGAGAAAATATAACATCGATGAACTGATGGAGAGTGATAGAGAACATGATCATGAGAAAGATAACAATCACAAAATCATAAATATATGATATGTTAAAAGTCCATTGATTTCTTGGAATGAAAAGTAAACAAAAAGGATATTTTATCTAAGAAACATTCCATAAAATTGAGTAATTCATTTAATACCTATACTAAGAACATAAGTAAATATACTTACTTGAGAAGTCAAGTTTCATCCTTTGATCAATTTCCACCACAATATCATCTTTTTCTCTAAACAATGATTATTCAAGATGACTTTTTTCATGCATGGAGAGTTATAATATACTTCTACTAATCAAAAAATACAAAAGAAGACTAAAAATAAATTCCTCGTGTATTTATACATTAACCAAAACCAAAATAGTTAGTACAAGATAAGATATTTCCCAAAAATAGTAAACCTTCGTACAAAGAAAAAACACATTAATCTCCTGAATACAACATTAATACTCATTGTTTCATAAATATCATTCAAGAAAATCCAAAAAAAATAATATATATGAAGATCAAATCCCAAAATTAGTAGGATTTTTTCAGATAGTCTTCCAATATTAATATTATATTTATCTATAAATTATATCAATAACTTGTAAAGTATCTAACAAAAAATGTAATAATATTCATTATATACTAATAACATCCATAAATAACAAGAATAAAAATAATCATATATGTTTTAGAAAGATAATTCATCCTTTATTTCTCAAATAAAATCCCATATTATTTGATTTAATTTTTTTTAAAAGGTTGGGGATGATGCCTCGTTTATTATTAAAGCAAATCAAATACCTCTTTAACTTGATAGAGGGAGACCCATTACATAGCCCGAAGGCCCAGTGAGAATTTACCCCATTACATGGTCTGTAGGCCCATTTATTTGGCTCAAGGCCCATTCTCTGAATAGTACTGTTACAGTCCCCCCACTCCTATAGTAATTGCCACTACTATAGTGCCCTACCGCCGATACAGTACCTACACTGCTACTTAATCACCAAATCATTTTTCCAATCCCATGGTTATATATAGAATAAAACTATGTTCCTAAAAAATAAAAATATCTTTTATCAATAAAATAATTTCAATAAAGATAAAAATGTCATACTAACTAGAACTACACATATGCCAGTGGTAGGTTATTCACCCTTGTTGCAATTTGGTTGTGGGTTCGATCCCCACAGCATTTCCAAACACAACGGGTTATCACATGGTTTGTGGGATGTCCTTTTTGAAATATATATTAATATAATCCTAGTAAAATATATAAATTTTAGAAATAGAAAAAGAAATAACAATAATATATTTAACCTCATGGGTTATCTAATACATTTTTTCTATCCCAAAAAAGTAAGAACCCATAATTACTTCAAATTTATAGATTATATAAATAAAAAATACTTCAAATACCTTTAAACCTATATCCACAAAAATTAATGGCATTCTTCCTCAAATAACCTTTTTAATACCATAAAAATTGGGGGTTACATGAACCTCAAACATTTATAAAATCTCAATAAATGTCTCCAAAAAGGTATCACCTTTTCACCATTTTAAAAGGTATTGATTCCATCTAATATATTTTTCCAAACTTTTTAAAATAAATCCTATAATATAAAAATCTATAATTGTTCCATGATTCCCATAATATTTATAAAATACCACAAAATCATAAATTTTAAAACTCAATTTATAAACACATTTTTTATTCAATATCCTTATTAAACCATTAGCCTTGTTTCGTCATCTTATTTATTAATACTTCATTACTAAAATAAGATATGTGAATTGTATCTTTATAATTCATCAATATCAACCCATAAATGTTGAATTATTTGAAAATAATAAAATAAATCAAAGTATAAATCCAAACATCAAGATTTATTTAATATCCCCTTTATGTTTTGACATGAAGGGATACTTGTAGAAAGTAAATGCCCATGTCCTTTGCGTAATTTCCCTTTTCATGGTAGTTTTTAAAGTTGGTATTTTGAAATCAAATAAAAAAGATACCATGACCCATAATATTTTTGGAAAAAGAAAATGTGTTAGATAATTCAAAACGTTTCATGCAGATCACTTGAATACACAAAAAGCTATAAAATGATCTGAACATGCTTTTTCAATAATATATATAATGAAATCACCTAGAATGGATATGATGGTTGTGAAAGACTAATTTCCTTAAATCTTGATAAATGATCCTCAATCTATAGAAAATAAATTCAATAAAACAAGAAATTAATTATTACATCTTAAATTGAAAATGGTCCTTTTAAAGATAATACCCTTAGAGACTCAATAATACTTTAACCATCAAATCCTTTACAGAAAATTGATTACCTCTCTGAATCCAATATAAAAAAATATTACTAATATCCTTGAAATCCATTACTTAAAAAAAAAAGGTTTTTCTAATACTTTATAAATATTTTTTTAAAGGTTGGGGCCAAAGCCACATTTTTATTATTAAAGAAAAGAAAATTCCTCTTTTAATTGGGTAGTGGGAGACCCATTACATAGGCCAAAGGACTAGTGGAAATTTAACCCATTACATGGCCCGTATGCCCAAATTTTTTTCCCGAGGCCCATTCTGTGAATAGTACTACTACAGTACCTGCTTCTACAATATTCTCCACTGCTTCAGTGCCCCTGTCGCCATCGCTGCTACAGTTGCTACAGAACTACTATTGTAACCTACGCCCAATGGGTTTTGAACCCCCATTTTCCATGTAGGATTATGGTGTGCTTACCACTAAGACAAACCCCAACTACAAATTAGGTACAACCGTGAAAGCAACATAGACACAAGGAAGAAAATACATCAAACTGCTGGTCTAGGGACTTAACCCTGTAACCATGCCCCAAACCCATCCCCACCCTTACCACACCACCCGAGCATGGGGGCTTCATACATATAATCTAACTTAATATCGTAAAAACATTGATGATATTCATAACTCTAAAGAAACAATCCTAAACTCTAAAGTTATCTAAATTCTCCAGTGATACTAATTGTAAAGAATCGACCTTAAATATTAAATATTATAATTATTTAAAACTAGAATTCACATTATTACAATCCCACAGATATTTTAGCTTTAGAGTTTTAGATATTTATGACTAAGACTTACAAGTAATCCTATATATTAGAAGTGGAAAGTTATATTTAGTTCTTTTTCAACCAAAAAATGTCTTCAAAAAAATAAAACATGGATTCTCCTTTTGAAAAATATTCACAATTTTTCCCTTGATCTCATAATTTTCCTTAATCTTCCTAAAACCATGGAATCTTTTTTTGAAACCTGGTATGAGAAAAAAAACTCAGTAAGTGACATAAAGAAATGAATTAATTGGTCCATTTAACACCCATAAAAACATTTTCTTTAAAACATACCTTTTCACCTTAAAAAGGATTCATCTTTTCAGAAATAAAATTGTCCTACCTTTTGAAAATAAATTGATTAATATTAAAAATCATTAGCAGGAATATAAAATATTAGTAGGAAGCATAGGATTTCATTTTTCATATCAAACAAAAAAATTAATAAAAAATATGTCCAACCTCCAACTATGTGGTACCCAGTGCATATGATGTTATAACAAAACTACATGTATTTGGTTTATCAAGGAACCACCCATCATTGGTTGAAAATATAAAGATAAATATTTGTTTTATCACATAATCAACCATAATTGGTATATAACATAACCACCTACCATCTTAAAAATTCCCAAAAACTATAACATTAACATAAATCATGAAATCTTGCATCATAAAAACATTCTTTGAAGAAAATATAACTTTTATTCTGAAATCACTAATTTTGAAAAACTACACACATATAATGGAAACCATTTTATTTGAATTTAACCATATAAGATATTATATTAATATTTAAAATATTATGGAGACATAATGGCTGGAAATTCTTTTCATTCCATATATATATATAAAATCATTTTTTTTGACATTGGAAAAAATAAAATTTATAAAAAGATTTTTTTAAACAAAGTACCTAATGTAAAACCTTAAAAAGATCTCTTTTTGAAAACATTTAAGAGAAAATATAAAATTATATTTTTTAAAAACGTTAACGTACATACTAATACATTAGAAAATTAATTTTTAAAACATGTACTTGAAAGAGAAATATTTAGAAAAAAATCATTAAAACATTTAAAACGAGTTTTTTTATTAATGAGTCTCATACAAATATCATTGAATTGAATTGAAAATTAATAAAATGAATAGATTATGTGTATATTATGTAAATAAGTTTATAAAAGTGAAAATAAGACATAATATATTAAAATATAATTTCACACATAATATTATCATGACATAACTAAGAATTATAAGTTTAACCTCAAGAAAAGAAATTGGGTTAATAATTCCTTTGGTACAATGTAATCTGTTGAATTGTATGCCCCACGAATGAATAACATTTTAAAAAACTTAAAATATATTAATAATAAATAAATTCATGATATAATATTTTAAATTTTAATTATATACAACTAATTAAAGAATATAGCTTCATTACATAATAATATGCCTCAATGAAAAGAAATTGAGATGAAGTTCCTTACAAAAAATCGGCAGCATAACTGTAATACTTATAGATTCATAAAATGGTCTAATGAGAGAGAAAGGTGTATATCATTATTTTAAAATAAAAGGGACAATAATATAGTTTTGTAAGATCATATCCCATTATTATGAATTATAAATCAAATGCATTAAATAAACAAGGTGATCGGAAAAAAGAGAGAGATGACCCTTACCTTGGGTCTGATTAGGTTCTGAACATGATCTTAATGCCCGGAATAATAAAATTAGAATCATTAATTAATTAATTTGAAACATTTACATATATATTTTAGTTTTTATATGTTTATTAATTTTATTTATCACTATTTTTATTATTTATAAAGATCAATTTCTTCATTCTAAGAGTGTTTGTTCCATGGTTTCATGGTCGGTTCACTTGTGTATAATTATGGATCTTTTTTTTCAAATAGAAAATAAAACTACATAATTGAAATGGGATGTAATTATTAAAATTCCATAAGTTTAAATGGTATCATATATCATTTTTATTTCTGTTTTCAGGATGATTCATTTTACAAAACATGAATGATAAATGTTTATCTAATTTTGGCCGTTTTTCCACCATTACAAACGGCATTCATTTTATTTTATATTATGTTTATATATTATTTAATTTACATTAAATAAGTTCTAATATAATTATTAAAAAATTATTTGACCATAATAATAGTTTTATTACCATCATTTAAGGTGGGTAATGTAATAAAAACAAATTCATTATTCACAGGTATAGTTAACTGCCATAATTTGGACAATTGTTTTGCTTGTTTGAATAAAAAGAGATAATAAAAAAGGATTTATATAATATATTGCATTATCAAAATAAAATTATAGTCTATAAATGGTAATTTAGTTGTTATTAATTTATTAAGGAAGGAGGTTTGGAGAAGGTATAAGAAGAAAAGAAATTAATAGAGGTGGTTTGAGAAAGTTACCTCTTGAATATCACCTCCTTGAAGAATCCCTTAAGGATCTTGGAATTGGAATTTTTGAGTAACCATCAGAAATTGGAAATACGTAGAGTGGTTAGGAGAGTTTTACACAAATAATTTCAGAGATTCATGTATTTTGAGGATAAATGGGGTTGGTGGGGAGAGGTATTTATACTATAGAAGGGGTGGTTTCAAGTGATTAAATAATGAATATTTTATATTTAAAGCCTACCAAATTAGGTTGGAATTAATTCAAACAAATTATATTGATAAGAAATGTTTATGAAGAATTTTAGGGCCCATAAAATATCAAATACCAATTTAAAGATTTAATTTTTATGGGTTTTATGCTTTTACCTTTTAAATTTTATGTGTTTCATTATTTTACCTATACTACTATAAATTTTTTTTACCATGGAAATGTTTTTTCACTTAAAAATAAAAATAACCTTAATAACCAATTTAACCTTATGATTCCAAATATTAAATCCATTTTTTAAAATTCATTTCATATAATTTTAAAAGTTAAATTAAAAATAGTACCCTCTAACGAGATGAGAAATTGGGTTTTAAGGAAAGTGTATTTTCAAGAAAACGATGATTTTACATTTACTCTATAACTAATAAAAACCATTATATGAATAAAATTATATATATTGATATATAATATATATATATATATATATATATATATATATATATTTAATTTATAACATTCCCCATTTTGTATTATTTTAATTAATAAAAATAGAGAAACATTATGTACCTTAAATACTATTTTAAAAAAAATCATGTTTTTAAACACCAAAATAAACTTATTATAAAATAAAATTTAACATTGATTAAAAATATTTTAGGTGGATAAAATTTAAATAAATTATTATTATTTTACTTGAAATAAAATTCATATAATAATGAGACATTCAAATTTTTTAATTTATTATAAAGAAATGATATTCGATAAAAATCAATATTTTTTACTATTCACTAAAAACCCAATATTTTATACAAAATACCAAAACATAGAACAATGTAAAACATGATATTATTATTTCAAAAATTAATTTAAATTTATTAATTTAATTGTTTTAAATATTCATAATTTAATTATAATATTAACTCATAAAATACAAGAAAACTCATTTTGAAGAAAATGTAATTTAGAGGAATAAAATGGATTTACTAAACAATTGATTAATTATTTAAAAATAATTATTTAATAATTTATCAATGATTATTAGAATTATATATATAATAATTTAATTAATTTTTTTCCTTCCCACCAAATTAGTGGCTAGGGTATAACGGTCACATTTAAATAATAAGATTTTATAGTTTATTTAAGTTCATTGTCACTTATCTAGTACACGATAGACATGGTAATTCTATTTTAAAATAACAGGATGTCAAATTATTACACCTTTAATAAATTTCGTACATGAAATTTGAACTTGATATTGAAAAACAAGGTGTTTGACTTTTCAATATATCTTTGTTGAAATGCCACGTTATAAAAAGGATCAATAAAACTTCCACTTGAAAAGTGAGAAAGGAAAGTACGAAGGTTAGATGAGATATGAAATACTAGTTTTCCATATATGAAATCATATAAATGGAAGATAAAATATAAAATCCATGTAAAAATAGAGAGTGATTTAGAACATGGTCAAGAGAATGCAAACTATCACAAAATCGTAAATCCGTGATTTGTTAAAAGGCTATTACCTTATCGATAAGAAAAGTAAATGAATAACTTTTTTTAAAGTAAATTTCCTAAAATTTGGGATTTACTTTACTAATTAGACTATGAACATAATTAAATATACCTATATTATGATTATAGTTTCATACATTGATTAATTTACACCACAATCTCATATATTTCTCCAAATGATGAGTATTTAAGATGAATTTTTCATTCCTGGACAATTTGAATTGACTTATACAGATCAAAAAAATATAAAAAAGTCTAATACTCAATCCCTAAGTTATTTATACATTCACCAATGAAAAAATAGTTAGGAAAATATAAGATATCTCCATAAAAACAGTAAACCTTTATCCTATGAAAAATGACATTAATCTATATAATTAAATATTAATGCTCAATGTTCAACAAAGATCATTAATAAAATCATCAACAATTTTATTGGATAATATTGAAACCCAAAATCAGAATAATTAGATCACATAGTCTTCTAATATAAATCTAATATTAATCTTAAAATAATATCAATCACTCTTAAACTCTCATACCAAAAATTTAATAAAATTTAATATATACAAACCATTTCCATAAATAACCTAAATCATCCATAATCATACATGTTTATGAAAAATAATTCACCCTTTATTTAGTAATTAAAATCCCACAGTATTCTAATTAACTTAATAAAATAAGGTTTCTAAAGAAGTGACTGAATTTGAAATAAAATTAATAACATAATCACCAAATCGTTTTTCAAATCTTGTGGTTATCTTTATGATAAAACATATACCCCAAAAATATAATTATTTTTTGTTAATCAAATAATTTTACTAAAAAGTAAAAAATCATAACAATTGGTAATCTACATAGTCCATTGGTAGGTGATTCACTCTATTTTCTATTCGGATATGGGTTTGATCCCTAATGTCTTTATAGATGTGATTGGTTTCCACACGGTCTGAGGAATGTCCTTTTCTAAAACTATGCTAATATAATACTTATAAAATTAAATAAATTTCATAAATAGCCTCAAAAAATAAACTTACTAAATTTAACATAAATTTTTATCTCATAACATCTATTTTTTATTAAAAATATAAGAATACATAGTTAACTCAAATTCAAAGATCATATAAACCAAAAAGATTATCATCACCTTTAAACATTTTTCCACTATATGTAAATGCAGAGTTCCTCAAATAATGTTTTTGATATAAAAAAATTTAGGGTTACATGTACCTAAAACATTTATAAAATATCAATAAATTTCTTCCAAAAATTATCACCATTTCACCACTTTTCAAAGGTATCGATTCCATCTAATATATGCTTCCAAATTTTTGAAAACAAACCCTACTATAGGAAAAATCTTTAGGGGTTCCCTGATTATCCTAATATTTATAAAATACCACTATATCATAAATGTTAGAACTCAGCACATAAAAACATTTTTCATTTAACTTATGTTTTAAACCATTAACCATGGTTCATCTTCTTATTATATAATAATTAAATACTACAATAAAATATGTGAATTATATCTTTATGATTCCTTAATATCAATGAAAGAAATTATATATACTTTAATAATAAGAAAATAAATCATACCTTAAATCCAAACATCCTGACTTCTATGATATCCCCTTTATCTAATAACATGATGGGAAACTTCCAATAATTAAATGGTTATGTCCTTTGTGGAATTTTCTTTTTTGATAGATTTTTTAATGTTGAGATTTTGAAATCAAATGAAAAATATAACATGTCCCATGAAGTTTTCTAGAGAAAAGAAACGGTTTTACATAAGTCAAATAGTTTCATATAGGTGATTTGAATACTCATAAAGTTATAAAATTCATTTGAACAAGATTTGTTAATAATAGTGATAATGAAATCATCTAGAAGGGATATGAAGGTTGTAAAAAATGATTTCCCTTTAATATTGATAAATGATTCTCATTCTGAAGAAGATAAAATTATTAAATCATGAAATGGGTTATTATATGTTGAAATATAGATTTCCCTTTTTAATATCATACCCTTAGAAACAGTATAATAATTTAACCTTCAAATCATTGTTTCTTAATACGACTACCATTCTAAATTCAATCTCCAAAAATATCATCAATATCCTTGAAATACATAACTTTAAATAACAAATGGGGTTTTTTAGACATTGAAAATATAATAATATTTAAACTTGTAAACCCTATTATGATATTCATAAAATTTAAAAAGAATTAGTAATCTCTAAAGTTATCTAAATCCTCCTCTGATACCACTATATGTAATCACACTAAAAAATTACAGATTTTTGTAATTCTAAACTAGAATTCACATTATTACAATCCCAATGATCTGTTCAATTTAGAGTTTTAGAGATTTATAAAGAACTCTTACATAGTAAACCCACAAATTTCAAGCGAACACTTATACATAGTATCCATTTTTTTCTTCTAACAAAAGTTTTTTAATAAATAAAACAGGGTTCCTCCTCATGAAAAATCTTTACTATTTTCCACTTGATCTCATCCCTATGTTTACTCTTCATTAAACCCTAAAAACATTTTAAAATATGGTATGAAAATAAAAATAGTTTAGTAAGTGACATAAGTAAAGGGAACCATTAGTCCAATTGAAACTCATAAAAACATTTTCATGAAAACATACATTTTTAACCGTTAAAACGAAATAATATTATTAAAATGTCATTATCTTACCTTTTGATAATAAATTTATTTCCAGGAAAACTTATTAACAAGAATATGAAATATAAGTAAGAAACTTGGGAAATAATTTTTTTATATCTGTTGGCTCCAAAATATTGCACGCAAAGAAGGGATAGAAAAGAAGCCCCGCGCGCTGCCTCACGAAGCTATGGTGTGAATCACCCCCCGATCATCACGGCCGCCACGAAGCACAGGATGAGGTAACGCTCCGCGAACTCCATGACGTTCGCGAGCCTGCCCCGAAGACTGTGAGGTGATAACGCTCCGCGAACGCCCTGACGTTCGCGAGCCCGCCACGAAGCGCCCGCCGCCCCTTCACGCCACGTGAACTCTACTTCGCGACACACCTTGCCTATAAATACTAGGTTCCCACTGAGTCCATAGAACAGACGATCCGACCTTTCAGATTCTCATCTCCTGAATCGTGAAGCACCCTTCGCCCCCGGGAATCATGAGGTCTGCAAGGTACTTCTACTTCGCGAGATGCCTTCGCCCTGTCTCCTCTTGAGCCCCTCTTCTGAGAGGGATGCCCTTCGCGAAGCCTAAGGGAATTTGCGAAGGAAGGGGATTCCCAAGAGAACCTGGGAATCCTCCGAGTGTTTATTCTTCGCGAAACACCCATTCGGTACTAGTGATCCACATGCCAAGGAAGGGTCACTGTACATCGCAATGCACACTGCTTCTCAGCACCTTGCTCCGCGAGGCCCCTCTACTTCACGAGGCAGTGCTCCGCGAATACTATTCCACTTAATGAATCACCTCCCAGTCACACCTCTTCCCCATGCTAAGGACGAGGCACTTCACTTCGCGAGGCATACTCCTTTTCTTGGCAATTACTCTTCTCGTGTGACCCTCCAGGTTTGCACGATGTGATTTCAAAATCCCATGGATAACACCACCTGTAGCGTTGCTTTGCCTAATGCTTCTTCGCATAGGCACACTAATGGCTATTGCTTCTTCTCATAGCCATGCTAATGTGGATCCCTCGATGGTTCGCTCCGTGACCCCCTTTTACCATGGCCTTGCCAGTACCTTCCCTCCCCCAAGGAACAGAGGGTACCGGTTATGTAATTCCTAGGGGTGTTGAGTAAACCCACCTCGTCCAAGATGCAGGATGTTAAACTGCCAAGCACCTAATCCTCAACACATGACGTTAAACTGTGATCCGGCCATGTGCCTCGCATGCAGGGTCCCCCTATCTCGGACATTTTTATGCCACTCGTCTCCATAGAGACCTGGTCACCCCCTCCACAAGGGATTATAGCCTCCTTATTGGAGTAGCGTATGTCCATGGGAGAAGGGAAACCACCCCGGTATAAGCCCCAAGCCTCTCTTGCGGAAGGTAGCACCCATGCACCTCTGTACTTCTCCACTGCCAAGGCCAGGAGAGGGCGCGATAGGGAATGAGACACCTTCCATCGTTGGTCCCAAATCTCTCTCCCACCATGCTTTGTCGCACTTCGGGCCTCCATCCTGTGTAAGTCCCAGCACCATGGGCCGCCTAACGTGTAAGCCCATCTTCACTTCTCACGGACGCACCCTTCACGACGTGATCATCAGGTCCTTGATGCCTCTTGTTTCTCACACTGAGCATGACTCACGTGGGCTTAGAGTAAGCATCGTCCATGGAAATTCCCTCGTCCAGCATGACGTTAAACTGTATGCCCTCATCCAGAATGACGTTAAACTGTATGCCCTCATCCATCATGAAGTTAAACTGTATTCCCTCGTCCAGCATGACGTTAAAATGTATGCCCTCGTCCAGCATGACGTTAAACTGTATGCCCTCATCCAGCATGACGTTAAACTGTATGCCCTCGTCCCGCATGAAGTTAAACTGTATTCCCTTGTCCAGCATGACGTTAAACTGTATTCCCTTGTCCCGCAATGACATTAAACTGCACACCCATTCCCGAACTATGAGATCTTTGATCCATGTCAGGGCATGGTACATAGGAAGCCTCATGAGGTTCAAGCCCACCAAAAGTGGACCCTCAGGTTCACCTTCACGTCGGTTCCCTGATGAAGCCCATCTAAACTACGAGGTCTTTGATCCATGTCACGGCATGGTACGTAGGAATCCTCCATGAGGTTCAATACCATCCTTCATTTCTTCATGTCAGGTTCCACCCTCGTCCATCATGACTTTAAACAGCATTCCAGTCCAACAGCAAGCCTTTGTGACAAACCCGAACTACGAGGACATTGATCCATGTCAAGGCATGGTACGTAGGAAGCCTCCATGAGGTTCAAGCCCACCTCTCGTCGTTTATTCACGTCAGGGTTCATCTTCATCCCGCACGACGTTAAACTGCACTCCGGTCCAGCGGCATGTTGTTGTGACCAACCTGAACTACGTGGTCTTTGATCCGTTCTAAGGCATGGTACGTAGGAAGCCTCCACGAGGTCTAAGCCCACCACCATTGGGACCCCACTAGTCCTCCTCATTCACGTCGTCCTTCCGGCATCCAACCTGAACTACGTGGTCTTTGATCCATGTCAAGGCATGGTACGTAGGAAGCCTATCAGAGGATCAAGCCCACCACCTATTGGTAACTCCGACCTTCTTCACGTCTGGTCACCAGCACCTGGGCGGCCTAGTGTGTAAGCCTCGCACCATCCGGACCAAGGTCCTCATTCGCATCGGTTCGCCGACACACCATTCTGAACTATGGGGACTTTGATCCATGTCAAGTCATGGTACGTAGGAAGCCTCCACGAGGTTCAAGACCACCACCAGTGGACTTCCGGTTTCACCTCCATGATGGTTCGCTGACGATGCCCATCGGGCCAGGGTCCACATTCACGTCGGCTCTTCGACACCATACCGAAATACGCGGACTTTGATTACCTACCATGGGGATACATAAGAGGTTTATTCGAGGCCCAAGCCCAATCTCACTGTCGCCCTTGCGATAGTCCCATCTCATTCCCCCTCCGTTTCATGCACCTATCCATCATCCACCCTGATTCTCACCTGGACCATCATATCCCGGTGAGATCATGCCATTACGCTCCTCTTCACAACATTCAAGAAGCCACCCACGGGTTGGCCCCGATATTGGCATCCCTTTAAGGGAAGTTAGTCAATTTGATTCACTCAAGCTAGTGTTTTGATCAGGCCGACCGTCTCTGCTGGATGTTAAACTTGCAACCTACCTCGTGATAAGCATGAGCTACCTGAGGAAAACCTTGGATGGAACGCCCTTGGCGTGACCGTCTCCGCTGGACGTTAAACTTGTGACCTACCTCGTGATAAACATGATATTCCTGAGGAAAACCTCGGATGGCATGCCCTTGGCATAACCGTCTCAGCTGGACGTTAAACCTACGGCATACCCTGTGTCAAACATAGGAAGCTGAGTAAAACCTCATATATATGCCTAGGGAGTATGATTCCCCATGCTCAATGTGGGATGCCTCAGGCTTCCACGCCCTCGAGAATCCCCATGAAAAGGGACAAAAACAGACACGCCAGTTCCCCAGCATACAGACACGCTACTGATGCCTCGACGTGACTACTCTCCCGACTGAAGGTTGCTACCCTGACCGGACACTTTGGAATTTCCTGACAGAAGCAGTGTAATTAACCGGCGTCCATGGAAACATGGCACTGGGAAGAGTTTCACGAACAACATATTAAATCTATGAGGGAGACCCGAACTTGTTGATGAGTTCTAAGGAGGAATCCACAGAAGGAAGAACCGACATCCCATCATCCCAGTTTCGTTCAAGGAGCAGACGTCCCTGAATAAGGAGCGGATTCTGCCCACCTTTGGAAAGCGGGAATGCGGGGCAACAACATCGCGTCCTCCACAGACGGATGCATGCGCCTCGGCGAAAGCGTTAGAAACAGAAATGGTGAACCCGATGTGAAATTCTTCTCCTAAATGTGTAGATTAGTAGCGTTCGAGACACCAGTAGATTGACGTGTAACCAGATCCCGAAATCTGGCACCGGGTCCCACCAAGCCAATAACGGGCCTGGCGTAAAACTCACCAGAAGATGGGGTAGTAGAACGTGGGGAATTCCGTTCTGCAATGTGTTGGCGTGGATCCTTCTTACAGATGTGGAGAATGGAATGACACTGGGGCAGAGGTTGTCAATACTTTTCCTCGCAGTGTTGATGAGTTGATCCCTCCATTTCCCAGGAACCAGGTTGCTGCTATGGAGACACGATCATCGCCTTCTCTCCTATGCAGGGGCAGGGGAAATACCGGAACAGCCACCCTGCATGGCTCCGCAGCCTCCATGATGACCTCTACATCTGTGAATACGGGGTGCCCACGTCCCCTCTCCCCGTCAGAGATCATCCAGCGAAGGGTGATCAACAACCTTGTACGCAGGTATGAGGAGGAAGGGGTCATCCCAACTCGAGATATGGCCTTCTTGGACATGGAGGCATCCAGGCCCCGCCATCAACACTTCCCTCAAAGGCCGCGTGGGGAGCCCTTGATCCCCACCCCAACGTTCAATCATTTCGGGAGCCTGTCCCCGGAATGCCTCGATGACTTCTCGCATTACGCTGATGAGGCAGGTGATGTCCGGCTCGGCCCGCTCAGAGTCCCAAGTCAGGGGCTCCAAGCAAGGTCTCCCACCCGGATGCATCAGCGCCGCCGACTGGCTTCGCCAGAAGAGCAGGTAGGCTATGCCCCTGCACCACCTGCGCCAGCCCGTCTGACCCGACGTTAGCACCGGGCCCGAGCTGAGGACGCTCATCAAGGTGCGTTGACGTCAACAGCTACTCTGTCCCGAGCCACCGATGAAGTGCAGCATGGAGTCCCTGTATACACTAAGAAGGGGCACTCCTTCACCCGACCAGGACTGAGGCTCCAATCGCCCCATGGGGAGGTCGGGTTGGCTCTCGGGGTTATAGGCCTGAGTGGTGATCGCCCCGAATTAATTTTCGGTAATGTCACCCTGTACGGAGGGCCTCCCCATACCACTATTCCGTAGAGAATGGGCCTCCCCCACTCCAAAGCTCGTCACGGAGACATGCCTTGTGCTACCCCCATCTCGAATAAAGACCTACCCCACGGCAGTGACGCTCGGTGCGGAAACCTCTCCCGCGCCCACCATGCAGGGTATGGAGTCCCTCCTCCTGCCCCCGACCATCGATGTAAGGCACTGTCCATCCGGTCCCTCTCCAACAAGGGGTTCCTCCCTACATACTCTCTAAAATTGGAGAAGGTCCTCCTCGCCACTACAACTCGAGGAGTGACGGTCAGCCTCGCTCTGCCCACGTGGGTACTATCCATGGAGGCCCTCCCCATGTGTCCATTGACATTTTCCCTGGTACCCCTCGCACCCCGGTTATCTCAAGCGGGAGCCCTCTCCGCCATGGCATCAACGCTGCCCCGAGACCACATGTTCAGGATCAACCTTGTCCCGAAAATCCATCTAGGGGTAGCAGAGCGGGTCTTCGCCACCACAAGAAGAGTCCTGGGAAGGCCCGGGTGGAGATCAAACCTGCCCGTTTCATGGACTCAGAAGCGGAATGCGACTCAGCGATGGAACCTTCTCCCTTCTCCTCCGTGTCAAGGACTGGGGCAGGGACTAGGCGAGTTAGCCTCATTCTCCCAGAATGCGAGGTCCACCAGATTCTCGCCTCCCTCTGCAGGTACATCCAGGAGGAAGAAATTGTAGAAATTCTGCAGGTCCCGACTGCGCAATCACCACCATCGTCACCAGAAGCGCCCTCTACCTCTACCAGAGATCACATGGAGATGTTTTGGGGACCAACAACGGTAGAGCAACGGCGTAACCCATCGACGGTGGCCACAACTCCTACGCCAAAAGCTGTGGCTATCAGCCCATCGTATCATGATATCGTGGTCAGGTCACCTCACTCTTCAGAGGATGGCCCGGAATTCGGCGGCCAGTCATCTTGTTCACCGTATTCTCCGCCGCCAAGTTTACTGTCCCAGCAGTCCGCCTTGGTACCACTACCGGTCCCTCAGCCTCCCCTAGTTGACAAGTGGGGAAATACAAGGCCAGACCCCGAGTCCAAACCCAGGAGCTTCTGGAGCATTCTCACAGCGGATCACTTCCCGGAGAAGTTCTGGATAACGGTAGCGCCGAACTTTCGTGCACCAGAGTCCCTTACCCCAGAACAAGTGGGGTGCTTCTGCCGAACCCTATGGGAGACACACTTCCTCCATTGTTACAAGCAGGTGATGTACCCCAGAAGTTGAGATCACTTTGAAGAAATCAGCAAGCAATGCCGCCTGATCGATTTGGACGCACTCCCTGTGGCCCAGCACCCTGAGTCACTAGGCCGTCAGAGCACCCTTCAACGGAAATGCGTCCAGAGTTTCAAAGTACTCCGCAGAGTCATCAGGGAAGCTACCCCCCATGTGCAAGTTCGTGGATAGGGAAACTATGTCGCTCTCCTCTTCATCCCTATCCGAAGGAAGCCCGATTCATTATGCGACCTTAAGGACATTCCCGCGAGAGGGGTCGCGGTCCACATGGATGATGTAGTGGACAAGGAAGATGAGCTTGAATTTCTCTATGGAGACTTACCCCCCGAGGGCGTACCTCCACTGCTGGATCCATCAGGGAGGGTTACCCATCTGTAGAGGAACCTTCTAGGCCTCCCTGTACCCACCGAGTCGCTGGTACTCAGTCAAAATGCCGGTAAGGGTAAGGAGCACGTCAGAACTGTCAAGAACTCCGACCCATCCGCCCCTGTACAGAAGATGGACGAAGATTCTGAGAAGGTCGCATTACACCAGCAGCTTGCTGAGCAAAAGAGGCTGGTTGACGAACTCTTGGCCGAGCGCGCTGCAGAGCAGCGACCCGACTATGGTAATCCCATGCCAGGACAGCAGGGGCAGGAACAATTCCCTCCAGTGAGATGCCTCCGGGGAACCCTGATCATGCTACTTCCGCAAACAGGGCAGAAGCCGGAACTTACGGCAAGAGGGCGCGATACGTCTCGCCAAACCCTCTTGAACGATGGGGAAATCTGAGGAATCCATCCCGGGTTCCCCCAGCCGCCCTGCAGGCCGTTCCGCCAGTCGCTCCATGAGCTGTTGAAGCCATTTACCGTGTCGAAGAACCTGGCAACACACTTGTGATTAGGGATCCCCGTCAAGATAGGGACCCACCCGGATGATCTTATAGTGGCACTCATCGCCCTCCTCGAAGCGTTGGAAACACGACAGGTGGCGGTCCCACCGGATATCTAGCCATATCCCGCGTGGGTGGATGATATGCATGCACCCTCGGGTTTTGGGAAACCCACTTTCTCGCCCTTCAACGGGACAGGGGACCCGCCGTAGCACTTGGCCCACTTTTCTTCCAGGTGTGGCCCTATGCTGGGGACTCCGGCCCAGCAAGAAGACGCCAAGCTCTGATGTTTCGTACAAACATTGGAGGGCCCCGCATTTGTCTGGTACAGCCAGCTCCCTATCGGATCGGTGACCAGTTGGGAGGATCTCTACAGGCAGTTCCTATACCAATTCTGCTCCACCATGCAAAAGACCAGCATCGCAGACCTCTTCAAGTGCAAACAAAGACCTGATGAGCGAGTCGCGGACTTCATCGCCCAGGGGAAGGGACTTACATACTCCCTCGACATGCCACTGACTCAGGAGAAATTACTAAGGATGTGTGTAGGGAATGTTAAAATGGAGCTGGTTCCTTCTCTGATCACCCAGAATTACCCTGGAGGGTTCCGGGATTTCTCAGATAAGGCTCAGCGCCTCAAGGAGGCTCTACAACAGGCTAGTTAGGAATGTTTGCTGCCCCCTGTGATCCTGGCCAGGAGGGAGGCCAGAGCCTAACCCGCTGTAGTGGCCCAAATAGAAGCCCCCAAGCAGTTGGAATTACTGTCAGTGGCACTGTCCCCGCAACCCCACAGAGGTCCTCCACCTCAAGCACAGGCTCCTGCCCAGCAGCGACCGCCTCAGAATCAACAGGTTCCCACGCGCAATACGCCACCACCACCTAGGAGAGACAATCAGGCGCCGCCTCCTCGGCAGTCCCCTCCGGCCCCTCACTAGGTCCAGGCCCCCAGCCTTATCCGGAAAGAAGGCTCCATACCAATTCGTTCAACGAAAATCAGGTTCCTGGCTACTTCTGAAGTGCTCTAGAACAAGGGATTGTGCGCCTACCCGAGTGCAGAAGGCCAGCAGAGGCGAATCTCAATGATCACCCCAACTACTATCCTTATCATCGGATTCTGGGGCATACCCTCATGAAATTATATGTGTTTAGATATTGGCTTCAAGACCAGGTCGACAACAACATAGTTAGGTTGGGCCCGACACCAACACAAGTAGCGGGTGTCTTTGTAGGGTCAGAGATCAGTAGCGATGGTGAAGGCGAGTGGCAGCAGGTCCCCAGCCGTGGGTCCCAGAAATACGACGACTGGATGGCTCGAAAAACCGTCTCCTGTGCCCATGGTATCATTCAGGCACGCCTGAATCAGCTGGAGCCTTTGGGGAAAGTAGCCAGTACCTCTGCATCGTCTTCACAGCCGACCTCTTCCCAAAAGGGCAAGCAACGACGACACAAGAAGAAGCAATGCACTCCACCAATGCCATCGTCATCCCACACTCTTGGTGACTTTATGACCCCTGAAATGGGGATTCCTCCCAAAATCCACCCGGTGGTGGATGACTCGTCGAGCGACAGTCAGGGGTACGCTTAGGTTAACACCGTGGAGCTGGTAAAGCCCTATATGACTCCCGACGAAAGGGAACGCCAGGCGAGCCTCCCCAACATCCCCAGCTGACGTCAACGTCAGTAGAACCAAAACTACGCCGGTCGTCGAGGCACGTTAGAGGGAAATTTTAGCTGGGACATGCACACTACTAAGACCAGACAGACGGCTCAACGCAGAGCTCCGCACGTGCAACCTCATCTGATGCCCTCAGTTCTACCCCCACTGCTGTTTGTGCTACTAGATCAGGCAGAGTTGCTTCATCCGTATCACAATTAGTCTTGCCCAGCTACAGACCAATCTCCGTTGTCCGATCCTAATCCGGCGACTACTCTCCAGGCTTCAACTAGTAGGCAGCAAGATATACCTATCACTAGCCAACCGCCAGTTCAACCGGCAGGACCCGCTATGCCTCCAACTGCAGAACGACCTCTTGTAAGCAGAGGCTCGTGCTTGGCACAAAAGTATGATGTATTGAAGCACCTGTCCGACATTCCAGCAAGTCTTTCTATCCTTGAGGCCCTTCGCCTATCATCTGAAATGCGTGAAGCACTTGCCGGGGCCCTAAGGAGCCCCCTTCAGTTTGAGATGGAGGTAGGAGCTGCAGAAGCCTTAAATGCCGAGGAAATTGAGAATGTCGAATGTCAGGCAGGTATCTCGTTCTCCGGTGAAGATGAAGACCCTCCCATACAGGGGCATATTCGCCCACTGTACATCATTAGCCACTTCAATGGCATGGAAGTCCGCCGCTTCCTCGTTGACACGGGTTCCGGGTTCAACCTAATCCCGACTCAGACACTGCGAAAGATGGGTCTGTCTGAAGATTATTTGATGCTCTCCGACCTCATAATCCAGGGATACGATAGGACCGAGAAATCCCCAGTAGGAAATATCTGCCTGAAGACCCAGATCGGCGGCCTAATTGCCAGCACCAAGTTCATAGTTGTCTCTCAGGACACCGCCTACAATGCATTGATGGGTTGGCCCTGGCTCCATCTGCACGCAACGGTCCCTTCGTCGTATAACCAATGCCTCAAATACTCCCTCAATGGTCGAGTAGGCGTGCTCCAAGAAGATGAGTCTCCTTTCACCTCTTGTGAAGCCCACAATCTGGACGCCGATTATTACAAGATCAAGGATAAGTAAATTCTAGTAAGTGAGGATGAACCCGCCCCAGTCACAAGTGATCCATGGGCAGGCCTAGATGACGCCTACATTTTCCCGATCCATCGATTGGAAGCCACAAACCCAGACATGGGGCAGTGTTTTGTTGTTTCGGGTATGCAAGGAAGGCGTATTCCCATGTCCAAGCGATGACGGAAAATCACCTCGTACTCCTACACCAACCAGGGTCAGGTGATCCCAGAGCCTCCTACCCTTGTGCGGTACCAGAATGTCAAGATTATGACAATGGAAGTACGTCATATGTGTCTCTTCCACAGGGCTAGATTCAACCGACTCAGGCCGACGCGTCACCACTACTTTGATGTCATCAAACGTGACCCCTTGGGCCGAAGGCCACATGGGATAGGATCGGCTGCCTTCATTGCTATAGTATTAGTGGTGAGTGGGTCTCCTGATACGATGACCACTGCTACCCAAGCCGGCACCAGCTGCTAGTCAGGGTTTGATAGCCCAGAAGAATCCCCCTTTTTCGGAAACCCCTCCACGGGTGGAGAGGAAGATTTGGAGGATGCTCCCCCCCCCCCGCCTTTGAGGAAGGCGTCTCTACCACGGTTGATGAACTGGTACAAGTTAACCTTGGTAGCAAGGCAGATCCGAGACCCACATTGATCAGTGCAGCCATGTCCCCCGAGGAGCAGCAGAGGTACGTAGACTTTCTCAAGAAACATCGTGATGTGTTTTCTTGGAGTTACAAAGAGATGCCAAGACTAGATCCCCAGGTAGTCGTTCACCACCTGGGCCTCTCGTCAAACCATCGCGGGTTTAAGCAGCCCCCCAAAAAGATGCACCCTTCTCACGGTGCTATGGTTGAGGCCGAAGTTAACAAGATTATCAAAGCCAACTTCGTCAAGGAAGTCTAGTACCCCAAGTGGCTTGCCAATATTGTTTCAGTCAGGAATAAGAATGGGAAGATCAGGGTCTGCATCGACTTCCGCGACCTCAATCGCTACTGCCCAAAGGATGACCTTCCCCTCCCGGTGACCGAGTTATTAATTGATGCTACGGCTGGGTTCCAAGCCCTCTCTTTCATGGATGGGTATTCTGAGTACAACCAGATCTAGATGGCCCCCAAGGACGAGGAGTCAACTACCTTTAGGGATCCCCAAGGTACCTTTTGTTACCAGGTTATGCCCTTCGGCCTGAAAAATGCAGGTTCTACTTATCAGAGGGCCATGCATCGCATATTCAGGCCGATTCTCGGGACACTGGTGGAATTCTACATGGATGACCTAGTGGTCAAATCGCGTCAGCACCAGGACCATCTCAAATACCTTGAGAAAGTGTTCGGTATCCTCCGTTCCCGCCACCTAAGGATGAACCCGTTAAAGTGTTCCTTCAGGGTCACCTCTGGGAAGTTTCTTGGCTTTGTTGTTAGATACTGGGGCATTGAGATCGACTCAGAGAAGATCAAGGCCATCAGCCAAATACCTCCCCCGAGCAATATTAAGGAACTTCGAGGTCTCCAAGGACACTTAACCTATATACGCCGATTCATCGCGAATCTGACCTGCAAGTGTAATCACTTTTCCCGGCTCATGAAGAAGGGTGCCACCTACGAATGGGATGAAGAGTGTCGGACCGCCTTCGAGGAAATCAAGCAGTACCTGCTCCAACCTATGGTTTTGATGCCACCCGTCTCCGGAAAGCCGATGGTCCTTTACATGACCGCCCTGGAACGATCCCTTAGTGCACTGCTTTCCCAGATGAATAACGAGGGTACGAAGAACAGTCTCTACTATCTCAGATGCATGCTTCTTGATATGGAGATCAGATACTCCGCTATCGAAAAAGGCTGACTTGCGCTCTTTTTTTCCATACAGAAGTTGTGACATTACCTGCAGCACCATGAGGTGCAATTGGTCTCTCGGGTAGACCCACTGATGTACATCCTGAACTGCCCCATGTTGACTGGCCGACTAGCACGGTGGGCGGTGATTCTCCAGCAGTTTGATATCAAGTTCGTACCTCAGAAGGCCATTAAAGGACAGGCGTTGGAAAACTTTTTAGCTTCCCATCGAACCTCCGCGGATCAATCCCTGTACCTGGATTTTCTTGATGAGACGATCCTCTCAGTCGATCGTGCCAACCCATGTTGGAAAATTCACTTCGACAGTGCCTCCCAGAGCCCCACCGGTAGGAGGCTCAACGATTCTAAGCCCAATAGAGTGGGCCTGGGTATCGTATTCATTACCCCGGTGCAAGCCATCCTACCATACTCGTTCCTGTTGTCAGAAGGCTGTACCAACAATGAGGCAGAGTACCAGGCTCTCATCACCGGCCTCGAGTTGGACCTTGAGATCGATGCGCCCCATATACATGTGAAAGGAGATTCCGATCTGGTAATCAAGCAGGTCAATAGAGATTATGTCGTTAGGAAGCTGGAGCTTGTGCCATTGCTGGAGTGCACCCTCCGCCTAATGGCCCAGTTCTCCTCTCGTCCAGAGGTCACCCATGTCCCTCGGTCACAGAATGGTCGAGCTGACGCTTTGGTCGGCTTAGTTGAGTCTCTCGCAGAACCCGAGCAAGATGATTTGATCATACATGTGCCACACCGGAGAGTCATTTCCCCCGTCACCCCAGAGGACAATGACTGCCTGCGGGTAAGTCATCTCACCGCCGGGCCCTCTACGTCAGGGGTCCCGGGTTCGTCAGACACAGTGGTTGAAGCCACTCCCGACTGGAGGGCACCTTTTGTTGAGTATCTCCAAAATGGTTGCCTCCCAGACGACCGGGTCGCGCGCGAGCGAATCCGATGCCGCGCATTACAATTTACCCTCCAAAGTGGTCCCAGTCTTAAGCAGATCCTCTATAAGCGGAGCTTCGATGGAGTTCTCCTCTGTTTCATTTAAGGAGTCGATATTTCTCAGGTTATGAAAGAGGTCCACACCGGTTCCTGTGGTGCCCATCAAGCTGGTCCAAAGCTGTCCCATAAAATCCGGAGGTTGGGGTACTTCTAGCCCTCTATGATCCATGCTTGTATCGAGTTTTCCAAGAGATGACACGCGTGCCAAGTTCATGCAAACTTCCTGCATCGGCCGTCGGAACCCCTCCACTCCACCAGGTACTCTTGGCCATTTGCGGTGTGTGGACTTGATGTAGTGGGACCATATCCACAAGCAACAGCTCACCAGTGTAGGTTCATCCTAACTGCTACATATTTCTTCTCCAAGTGGGTAGAGGTAGTTCCACTCAAAGAGGTCAAGGCCCGTTCCATCGTCGACTTTGTGAGCTCCAATATCATTCACCGGTTTGGGGTCCTTCACGCTGTCCTCACCGATATCGGCACCAACTTCTGTGCAGCTGATCTGAAAAAATTGTACGCCAAGTACAATATCTGTTTGAACCATACCTCCTGCTATCATGCACAAGAAAACGGGAAGATCGAGGCGTTCAACAAAACCCTCTCTAACATTCTGCAGAAAATGGTTGATCAGAACAAGAAAAGTTGGCTGGACAAGCTCCCCAACTCCCTCTGGGCTTCGGATGACGACTCACAATTGCACCCAGGTGACCCCATATTCCCTGGTGTATGGGGTTGAGGCCGTCCTACCCATTGAGATCCAGCTGCCATCGTTACGCACTGCAGTCTATGACCAGAAAGCGCCAGATGAGGTGGCCAAAATCCGTCTAGATGAATTGGAAGCACTAGACGAGAACAGGCTTCGTGCCCTACACAATCTAGAAAGACATCAGAATAAGATAGCAAGGGCCTTCAACAAGAAGGTTCGCATTCGCTCTTTTCTGCAGGGCGATCTGGTTTTGGCCCTTCGAGCGCCAATGATCCCCGGTAGGAAACCACCCAAGCTATAGCCCAAATGGGAAGGACCCTACGTCATCCACAAGGTTTACCCCAATAGAGCATATTCCTTGGAAACCGTGAATGGTGAGCGCATAACTCCTCCCACAAATGCCAAGTTCCTCAAGCTATACATTGCCTAGTGAAAAAGGGTCTTGCACGACCTTAAACTGCATCTTCATCCTGCAAGATGATAAACTACAGAATGGTCCGAGCTCTATGACCTTAAACTAAGATCTCCCCCGTCCTTAATGCAAGACGTTAAACTGCAAGCTAGTTATGCCTTCCTGAATGAGGCTCAGCCTCAGGCCCCTTGGGCCCGTCCTTACTATAAGACGTTAAACTGCAAGCCAGTCAGGCCTTCCTGACCGAGGCTCAGCCTCAGGCCCCTTAGCCTCCTCGGGCCCAAGACCCCCATCCTCACTGCAAGACGTTAAACTGCAAGCCAGTCAGGCCTTCCTGACCGCGGCTCGACCTCAGTCCCCATTGATTTCATCGACTCAAGGTCTCTTATGGGATTGTATGGTGTGGTGTGGGACTACGTCCTCATTCATGTCGGATTACTTGTCGTACCGTACATATCCCCAAATGAGATTCATCCATTCTCAAGAATGACATTAAACTACATGACCTTCTAGAACTATGTATGGCTTGATTCCCATCCTCATGGGATACGTAGAGACACCCTGGTATTTTGCCTAGGGTCCAGCCCATATTTTTTATGGTCCTGCACGACCTTAAACTGCATCCTCGTCCTCCAAGACGATAAACTGCAAAATAGTCTGAGCTCTATTAACTTAAACTAAGATCTCTCCCCGTCCTCATTGCATGACGTTAAACAACAAGTTGGTCAGGTCTCCCTGCCCCCGGCCCAGCCTCAGGCCCCTTGGTTTTCCCTGACTCACCCTCTTACGGGATTGTACGGTGTGGTGTGGGACTACGTCCTCATTCACGTCGAATTACTTGTCATACCGTACATATCCCAAAATGAGATGCATCCTTTGTACAACATGACATTAAACTGCATGGCCGTCAAGAACTACGTATGGCTTGATTTCCATCCTAATGGGATATGTAGGAATGCCCGGACATTTCGTCTATTGGCCCAGCCCAAAATCCAAAATCTTCCCCTTGGGTCAAGGCATACGGCGTGGTGTAGGATTATGTCCTCTTTCGCGCCAGGTTACTCGCCGCGCCGTACACCTCCCCAGATGAGATATAGTTATCTCTTTCCCTCTTCCTTACCGCAAGACGTTAAACTGCAAGTAGGTCAGGCCTTCCTGACCAATTCCTAACATTCAGGCCCCTTGGCCTTTTCGGGCCCCTGACCCAGGTCCTCTCTTATGAGAGTGTATGGTGTGGTGTGGGATTACGTCCTCATTCACGTCGGTTTAATTGTTGTACCATACACCTCCCCTATTTGGGGGTATATTACATCCCTCCTCGTCCCTCATGACGTTAAAGTGCATATAGAGAACTATGTGTGGCTTGATTCCCATCCCCATGGGATATGTAGGATCACCTGAATGTCTAGGCTTCGGTTCCAGCCCTATCTCTTGGGAATCTTCATCCCACCTTGGCCCCTTGGTTTACCCTTCCTCCACGAGGGGATTATATGGCGTAGTATGAGATTATGACCTCATTCACGTCGGTCTTGTAATAACCACGCTATGCACCTCTCATTCTCGAGCTATTTCATCAACCCTTTACGACGGTTCACCAATGTGCCTAAGGGTACTCCGGTTTGTTACCTGGAATGCCAGACTATACTCGGACATGTCCGCACCTGTCTTCCAAGATTTGCATATCCCTTCATCCGGGCTTCCGTCATCTTTCACACCCGGAGGGACCCCCAAGAACGGCCAGGATACTACACCCAAGGGCTCTCCTACTGTTACGGGCCAACTCCCCCGAGGGTTTTGGACAACAAATCGATAAAATACCTCATTGCGAATACGGTCAGCGGTCGATGCTCGTTTGTTGTTCCCACTTCATGCTAACGCGATATAGATACCGTTTTCCGCCACGGTCAACAGTTATCCTCCATCGCCACGCCAAATCCCCATTAATCCCAAAGTGTCGGGTACACGATTCACATCCTTCTTCACTTCATCTTTTCCAATTAGAGTTTTGAAGATCTTGGTACAACTCCACAGTGCGCATCTGCACGTTACGGGGACAAATCCACATTAAAGGTGTCCTTCGGGGCTCTCTGCTGACTCCCCTTCGATAGACTCCCCAAGTATTGCGATAAGGATTCGCCCCCTTGTTTCCCACACCGAGTTTAACTCACGTGGGCTTAGGGATCGAGTTGACGTCTGCGCTTACTCGAAAAGTTGTCACCATCCATGGTCCGAGCTCTAAGACCATAAACTAAGATCCATCTAGAACTACGTTCATCTTGATTCCCATCCTCATGGGATACGTAGGACCACCCGGATGCCTTGTCTTCGGGTCCGGCCCATTTGGGGAGCTAGTCTCTCCCCCCTCTTTCCACCTCTTACCTCTATATAGGCCCCTCTGCCTGAGGTCTCCCTCTCGTAGTGTCATACAGTGTGATGTGGGATCATGTCTCCATCAATTGTGTTTCATGACACTGCACACATTCCCCGCCTAGCATCATCTCTGCTACGTCTGTGCTGCATGACGTTAAAATGCATGCTTGGTCCTTTCACACGACCCTAAACTGTGACATTATCGTCCCGGCCTCCCGATGAAAAATGGAACTACATTGTGATGACTTCGTTGTAGAGGACATCACGTTGGGTATTGGTCATGTTCCATGCACTACTAGAAATACAGGTATTTGCGAAGGGTCATTTGCGATGGGATCCCGTCGCAAATGGTCTTTTGCGACAGGGCCCCATCTCAAATGACCCGTTGTGGAAAATGGCGTCGCAACTATTTTTTTGCGACGGAAAATGGGCCCTTCGCAAATAGATTTCTGGTTTTAAAAAAAAAAATTGTGACGGGCCAGTCACAACAAAGTATTTGCGACGAGCCCTTTTCCCGTCGCAAATACTTTCTTCGACGAGCCTATTTGTTACGGGCACGTCGCAAATAATAATTAAAAAATTAAAAAATTATTAAAAAATTATTTATTAATATTTAAATATATTAATCTATTTATATTGATATAAATATAATATTTATTTTATAAATATGTTTTTGAAAGAATCTATGGAAATATAATATTAATTTATAAGATATTTAATAAAAGAGGATTATAAAATAAATTAAAAAAAATTAATTAGTAATTATGTAATTTTTATCAATTAATAGTCATTTAATAACTCTTTGAATATACAAAAATAAAAATAAATTAATGAATGATCAAAAATAAGTTGAAAATGAAACCCAAACATCAAACGTCCATAACTTTTGATCCACGACTCTGTTTGAGCTCTACAACATATCAAATCGAAGCCTGCGACGAGCTATACAACACTTTGGACTGGTGGAACCGGTCCAAGGTTTTTTTTGAGGCCAAAAAAGGCCTAGAAGGCCTCCAAAACTGAGTTTTTAGTCGGGGTACCCTAGTTTTATACCATTCAAACAACTATAACTTCTGATCCCGATGTTCGATAAACCTGTACCGTATATCAAATCGAAGATCATTTCATGTTCTTCAATTCGAATGATTGTAAAGCTGAAACAGACTCCTAGATTAGAACTTATGGTCGTTTAAACATTAAAATGGCTATAACTTCTGATCCGGATGTCCATTTGGTCTGTACCGCATATCATATCGAAGATCATTTCATGTTCTTCGATTTGACTAGTTGTGGAGTTGAAACGGACTTACGTATTAGAAGTTATAGTCATTTTAACATTCTTGATGGATTTTCACCCCCTCATTTCTATGTATTCATTCATAACTATACATATATATATATATATGTGTGTGTGTGTATTGTATATATGTATGTATGTATGTATTTATTTATTTATAAATACATATAAAAAAACATATTTTATAAATTTCTTTAAAACTAAGTTTATAAATATATATTAATATACAAATAAATATACGAATACAAAGTTATAACTCCATATATATATATATATTTATAAATAGATATAAATATATATTAATATATGAATAAATATATCTATATATATATAGATTATTAAATGTATAAAAAAATGAAATGGCTTAGTTGTAAAGGTTAATGTGCGCATGGAGGAGGTTTATTAATAATTATTTGTAATTATTAGTAATTATTAGTAATTATTAGTAATTATTTGTATTTTTTCTTATTTTTCGTAATTGTTCCTAATTATTTCCTAATTATTCTAAATTGTTTCTTAATTATCTAAATTATTCTAAATTATTACTAATTATTACTATTTATTCATAATTATTAGTATTTATTACTAATCATTAGTATTTATTCTTAATTACGACTAATTATTAACAATTATTCCTAAATATGACTAATTATTATTAATTATTCCTATTTATTATTAATTATTATTAATTATTATTAATTATTCCGAATTACCATTAACTATGAACAATGAATACTAATAATTTAAATTTATTAAATAACAAAACAATCTAAACATAATTAAATTACAACTAATTAAGAATAATTAAAACTAATAAAAAATTTAAAATAATTATTAAATTAAAATGAACATAAATACCTTTAAAATTGATCTGAGGTTGATCTCTGATAGTTGTTGAAGACTTCAATCTCAACTCCGGAAATAAAAATTAAATTTAAAAAACTGTGAACTCTAAAAATAGAGTTTTGGGAGAAGTAGAAGATAGAGTTTGAGAATGAATGAAAAAAAGGATGGGGGTGTTTATAGGTTAGCTTATTTTCGACGGGACTATTAGAGATGAGATACCCGTCACAAATAGTATTTTTTGTGATGGTACCCGTCGCAAATACTTTAACCCGTATTTATCACGGTCAACGGTAAAATAGTTATTTGCGACAGGTCCCGTCGCAAATAATAACCTGCTGACATACTATTTGTGATGGGGGTACATTCCCGTCGTAAATATTTTTTACCGCCGCCGGTTATTTTCGATGGGTGGTAACCCTCCGTCGCAAATAACATTCCCGTGTTTTGGCATGCATTGCACGCCAAACCTTTTGCAATGGGTGAGCTTTCCCCGTCGCAAATAACTACGTAATTGCGATGGGAAAATGCCCCCATCGCAAATATGTTTCTAAAGAGACTATTTACGACGGGATTTATCCCTGTCGCAAAAACCCCTTTTCCCATAGTTATTCCATTTGTAAACGCCTATCATGGCTTGATTCTTGTGGCGACACCAGGGCCTGCTACCCTAGGACTGTCGCTTCACAAAAAAAACCCACTCACCTTAAAGGACAAACAAGATTTATCAAATTTCGCTTCTTTCAGTGTAAGGGCCACGCCCACACTTCCCTTTTTCCCCTGGCACTGGTATCTTACCTTGCCACCCATCAGAACTACATATGGATTGATTCTCATACTCATGAGATACGTAAGAGCGTCCAGACACTTCCCCACAGGCCCAGCCTAACCTTCATGTTCGGTCCCTCGACTTGAGCATTTCCCCAGAGAACACATGGTAAGTAGGGCTTAGGTCCTCATTCGCGTCGGGTTTTGTAACTGCCTCTCCAGGTGTCCCATGCCCCCCTTACCCATTCATGGTCCGAATTATACGACCCTAAACTAAGATCTCCCTATTGGAAAGGACTCTTCCCCCTCTATCTAATACGTCTCGTTGTCATATTCAGATGTGTTTTAACAAAGAGCCCGAAGTGCGGGATTTTCATGGGGACATTCCCCTCGTCCCATGACCAAGCTTCGCGAGCTCACTATTTGGATCCTCATCCTCTTCCATATCCAAAAGGACCCTCGGAAGACATGGATACTGGGCTTAAGGGCTCTCCATGGATGCTGGACCTAAGGGCCCTCCAATCATTTCGGGCCAACGTCCCTAAGGAACTTTGATAACATTTGCGACATGGTCCCGTGTTTCTAACATGGTCAACGGTCAACCCTCATTTGTCTGTCCCCATTCTAGGCTAACGTGATATGGACGTTGCGTTTCTTCCACGGTTAATATTTATCCTCTATTATCACACCACCGTCATTGTGATGCAACTCTCGAGCGTCATGATTCACACATTTCAACTTCCTCATGTTCAAGTGGAATTCCAACATATTCAGCTCTATCTCTTCACGCATCTAAGTGCGCCACATGGGCATGTTATTATCATGGGGATGGTATTAACCAAGTGTCCCTTCACCCTAACCTGCCCTTTTCTGTGTCGGGAAAGTCCCACCACAACTTCTTGTTTCCCACACCTAGCATGACTCACGTGGGCTTAGTAGTTTTGGCAGGATGTGTAGCAACACGTCCAAGATTCTCATCGTCCTGCATGACGTTAAACTACGCTTCCAGAACTACGTATGGCTTGATTCCCATCCTCATGGGATATGTAGAGACACCCTGGTATTTTGCCTAGGGTCCAGCCCATAGAAATCATTAATCCCATCCTTCACCTTTCTGGCCCCCTGGCCGGACCCCTCGCTAGAGAGGCCCTGTCCCAAAGAAGGAAGGATCCATGACCAAACCAATGCGCCCATCTGGCGTACTCCCACCATGGTGGTGTAACTACCTAAGTGTTGGATTTTGTTCAGACAAACCATCGCTCCATATTCCACGCTTTGCGTACCCCTTTTTCAGACCCTCGTCCCCTTTCTTGTCTGAAGGGACCCCCTAACGGCCTGGTCTCATGCTGCATCGGCTCACCTACCATCCTGGGCCAACGTCCCGGAAGACTGGTCATTTTTGGAAGGACCCTCTAACAGTATGGATGCTCGACCTAGGGTCCGCCTAATATCCTGGGCCAACGTCCCGAAGGATTGACTGACAACATTTGTGACATGGTCCCGTGTTTCGAACATGGCCAACAGTCGACCCTCATTTGTTGTCCCCATTTCAGGCTAACACAGTAAGGATATTGTTACGATGCTAAGGTTAACGATTGTCCTCTATTGTCATTCCATCCCCATAGTGTTCCAAATCTTGGGTATCATGATCCACACTCCCCATTTCCATCTGTTCGGACCGATTTCAGCGCCGCTAGCATTGCAACGTTCGTACATAAGAGCACGCTAAAGAAACAATAATTCGTCTGTTCTAAGTACCTCCTTCTCCGGCCAGGCCTCTCCCACCTTCCAAAAATCCGGACTGGTTATCCAAACCCTGGATACTCGAAACTTGTTTTCCACTCTCATGTTGGGAGGGATGATGAGGAAACTATCTCATGTTTCTCACATTGGGCTTGACCCACGTGAGCTTGGGGAATTGTCTCCAGATGTCCCACCGAAATTATAGGGATATAATGAACCGATGCAAACAGTGGAAATCGTGCATGCTACGGTATTCAAGAAAAAATTGAAGCATGAAAGTACCATTAAATGGTTTGTAATTTGTTACAATACTCGGGGATCGACTCCCCCCATGGACGGGTAGACCCCATCAAAAGAACGTTGTAGCTCTGCCACCCTTCGGCTTGTGGCGTCCAAGACTTGCTATCACCGACTCAACTCCCACTCCTCCTCAGCAGCGGCGGGGTGTAGTTCGTCAACCTTGGCTCTAGCCCTTTCTATTCCAGCCTGAATGGAATCCATCTTTCCAGAAGCATGCCTCATATGTTGTTCTGCCTCTGCCAGCTGGGCCTTCAACCATCAGATCAGCTCAGATTATGCATTAAGAGAGGCTGAGTGCTCATCTTCCTAGGTCTACATCTGTTGGACCCCACTTTCAACCTCCTAGAGCTTCTTGATGTTGGTCGCCTTCCTCCGCTACCAGCCCACGCTGAGCCCACGATCAAACTCCTGGATCTGATCGGCCATGAGATCTCGAATGAGCACATGAGGACGTTGGGAATCCACTCCCCCAGCGTATAGTTCACGCATCCGTGAGAAAAGTCTATCCATTTCGTTCAGCTATATCATTTGGGGGTGTCCTTGATGAAGTGTGTGATCATCTTCCACGATCGGCGACAGACTATGCTGTTGTCCTCCTCGACGGAGGTTGTTTCGTCCCAGTCTGCGTGATTGGCAGGCTCGTACGTAGGATACGCCCACAGGAAATCCTCAGCAGGATCTGCTTTTGGTATTGAATCCAGCATGACATCTGGCATCGGAGTAGGCGTGACGGGACTTGGGTCGGCCGATTGATCCTCGTCATCAGACTCCACTTCAATAACCTCAGGCATGACCCTGGTGGTGGCCCCACCAGTGATAGTTCATGTAGCAGCTTGGGGATATGGGGGGACTATCTGCACTATCACCGGCATTCCCCTAGTAGGGATGCCTCCAGACATCCCAACCAGCCTTGCCGCAGCAGCCCATGCCAGTCGAAGAACTGTACGACAGAGAGGGACACAAGCATTAGTTGGCGCAATCTACATATGACAACAATAAATCCAGTAGAGGAAACTTACGGAGATCGAACTCTTGTTGCTGCTCTTGAGTCGATGCTGAAGGGACCCCGAGGTGTGGCCCTCTGTATACTGTTGGAAGGTCTAGAGATTTCTGAGGAGCCACCTCAGGTGCTCTAGCCCCACCAGACGCAGAACTGGACGCAACCGTAGGCGTGAGTTCTGAAGGTCCTACATCGTCACCCGCCAAGGGGTGAGAGAGAGGCCTACATACAAGTTCTTCCTACATGGTTCAAACATCGGTGAGAAATCCGTGATGGCCCAAGGACGGACCGTAAAGAAATATGTTCGGAATGCTACCTCGAGAGCCTCTATGAAATCATCAGAATCTGAGTCTTGGTCTCCGACTTTTCCCTCCTCTAACAGGCTCCTTCCGTCAGCCTCATCCTCTCGAGAGGAGTCCTCTGATTCTTCCGGCAGGGTGAAGCGCTCCCTCAAATCGGCAGCTGACAGCTGTGGGGGGACCGTCTGATCTAGCAGTACCCTCACCCAGTCTGTCATTGGGCGTGGGACACCACTGGAGTGGACATATTCCTCCATCTCATCCAAGTATCGCTCCACCTCCGCCGGAGACACCGTGAAACCATCCCGGACTGGGCCTATGCCCTGTAACTCCATACCCAGGCAATTCAACTGCGCCCATATCTCGGGAGGGCGGAGGAATTGCCGGTTGACATCCCAAATGTCCCAGGCCTCCAGGAAGACCGCATCCTCTACCACATCGATATGACACAGCCGCTTCCCCAGATCCTGGGTGGATATCCTACGAATTCCCCTTGGTGGCCGCCCCTCCGGATGGCCTTGCTCTTCCGGAATCACCGGATCCGCCGCCGTTGCCACACCCTCATCCGAAATGGGTCTAACCGCCACGGCGGCCCCGCCACTACGAGAGGCCCTTGCTGCCCTCTGACCCCAACCTCGGGATAGAGGAGGCCCGCCGTCATCGACCTGAATACTTGGCTTCCTCAACATCTCCCCCGGATAAGAATCCTCCCATCTAATGGCATACTCCCTCAACAATCTGAAAGAGGCGGTGGATGGAGGCAATGCAATTTGAATCTTCCCATATTCTCGTGTGAACATGAGCCATAGCTGCCTCATCACACACGGGTGCTCCTCGTGACGCACCTCCTAGTAGACCTGCGGGGTCAGCCGCTGGAGGCACCGAAACTGCCTCGCAAAGCGATGCGGGGTGTACGGTTCACAGAGCGGCTCATGATCCACTCGTGCCACCAAAACTCCACCTCGAAATGCCAGGAGATAAGATTAGTGCACTTCCATTCCCCGCGCCATCGTCAGTGAGTATCCCCGTCGACAATGGAAATGGGTGGAAGTTAAACTCATCCGTCCTCGACACCCGGTTCAGCACCATCGGCATGGTTAGTTTGAATGGGAATCTCACGCCCGCATTCAGAATGGAGGGAAATAATCTCGATCTCGGCGTCAAGATAGGTTTTGGATACTCATAAATCTCCCGGATGTGTGCCGCAATCCACCCATACAGAAGGTGGAAGGGCCCGCATATCCTTAGCGGCTTCTTGCCCTTGCTAACTTGTCGTAGCATCCTGTACAGCTTGGCGAGCATTGGAATCCCCAGATTGACCCGTTTCCCCATGGCCAGCACCGATTCCATGATAAACGAGCTGGGCCGCACCCCCATGCTAGTATCCCTCACCGGAAGAATCCAACTGCAGATAAGGGCCGCTATGAACACCGTCAGCCAGAATATCGGTTGTTGTTCAGTGCTACCACTAAAACCCCAAGTCTTCCATGTGCTGTCCTCCAAGACCCGCCAGTATGAGTGCTCCTTTCCCCATTGAGCCGACTTCGGACAAGTTCGAGGCCTCGGAGGAAACTCTCAATTCTCCGGGAAGTTCAGGAACCACTTGGACCACTTCTTAAAGTGGACATCCCTCAATGCTTCCTTGTCCTCTCCAGGGACCAGTGCCATCAGCACCGACGCCAATCGTGGAATCTGCTCCGTATCCTACCACATGCTCATGATGGGGAGGAACTCATCATACATGGCCCCCAAGATCGGAACCCCTGAAATCTGGTGGACATCCCACAGGCTGATGCCCACCTCCCCATGGTGGAGGTGAAAAGTATTGGTTCTAGACGACTATCTGCTCAGCAGCTCCGACATCAGCAGTTTGGGTTGGTAAATGTGGAATTGGGAGGCCCATACCACCTCATACAAAACCACTCTCCTCAAATCAGCCCCAAGATTTTCACATGTGGCGCCTACCCAGTAGGCCCATGACCAGTCATTGATGAAGTTTCCACCCTAGCGCAGGTCCCACTCATCGGACCACCCCTTCTTCAGATCCACCAATGCCGCCTTCAACATGGTACGGTACAGAGGAGGTTATGTCTCTAGTTGCAGTGGATTCCCGTAAATATTGTTCACATGGTTATAGAGACAGTTGGCAGTGATGGGTGTAAAATCCTCCCGTGCATGACCATCGTCCACCCTTAACCACTGGCACTGGCATGGCGTGCTTTTGAACCAGCAAGCTGGTTCGTCCCTACTCGCCTCAAGGATGAAGACGTCATCCCTCAGCCCGAAGCCATACAAGGGTTGTTTCTTGCACTGTGGATAGTTTTTCTGACCCTCTGATAGATGTTCTGTCAAAGAAGTATGGTCCGAGTGGCTTCAGACCATCTCCCCTAGACCCAGATAGTTAGCCATCTCGTCCCTCTGGGCGGCATCTCCAAGGACCCCCAATACAGCCTCTCGATGGGCCATTTCGGTTTCGACACTCGGAAAAGGATTTTTGTTCGAACTCGATTGTGAAGCTTTCTCACGAGGATCCCTCACGAAGTTCGGGTTCAGAACCAAGCCGTGGAGTCTGGCCTAGGCTGGAAAACAGAAGTTCACTTGGCACGGTCGCGGAGTCGGAGACCCGCGGTTCGCTGCGAAGCTCGATTCGCGAAGAGAAGATGCGGAGTACGCAGAGCTTCGCGAAGTCGAGAGTGCAAGAGGACAAGAGTCGTGAGAGGACAAGAGAGAGGTCATCCCCCCTATTTATAGGCGGCGACCCCAGAGGTTCGCGGCGCGTCCCGCCCGTGCGGAGCATCACGGCGCGTCCGGACCGCGTGGCTGCCGGTAGCTCCGTGAGCCCCTTCGCGAGGCCGCATCACGAACTACTGATAATTTTGGCAATTTTTCCTCAGACATAGACCCTTCGTCCCTCCGTGGATCCATGACTGAGGGGGGGAATTTGATGGCACCAAAATCTTGCACCAAAAGAAGGGATAGAAACAAAGCCCCGCGCGCTGCCTCACGAAGCTATGGCGCAAAGCACCCCCCGAGCATCGCGGCCGCCGCGAAGCACAGGGGGCGGTAACACTCCGCGAATGCCCTAACGTTCGCAAGCCCGCCCCTAAGACCGTGAGGCGGTAACGCTCCACGAGTGCCCGGACATTCTTGAGCCCTCCGCGAAGCACCCGCCGCCCCTTCGCGTCGCGTGAGCTCTACTTCGCGACACCCCTTTCCTATAAATACTGGGTTCCCCTGAGCCCAGAGGATGGACGATCCAACCTTTCAGCTTCTCAGCTCCCGAATCGCGAAGCACCCTTCGCCCCTTGGGAATCATGAGCTCTGCGAGGTACTTTTACTTCGCGAGATGCATTTTCCCTATCTCGTCTTGAGCCCCTCTTCTGAGAGAGATGCCCTTCACAAAGCCTAAGAGCATTCACGAAGGAAGGGGATTCCCAAGGGAACCCGGGCAGCCGTGGAGTGTTTATGCTTCACAAAACACCCATCTGGTACTAGTGATCCACATGCCAAGGGAGAGTCGCTGTAAATCATGAAGCACATTGCTTCTCACCACCTTGCTCATTGAGGCCCCTCTACTTCGCGAGGTAGTGCTCTGCAAATACAATTCCACTTCGTGAATCACCTTTTAGTCACACCCCTGCCCCATGCTAAGGCCGAGGCACTCCACTTCGCGAAGCATACTCCTTTGCTTGGAAATTCCTCTTCCAGTGCGACCCTCTAGGTTTTCACGATGTGATTTCAAAATCCCATGGAAAACACCACACGTAGCGTTGCTTCACCTAATGATTCTTCGCATAGGCATGCTAACGGCTATTCCTTCTTCACATAGCCATGCTAACATGGACCCCTCGATGGTTCACTCTGCAACCCCCTTTTACAATGGCCTTGCCGATACCTTCCCTCCCCCAAGGAACAGAGGGTACCAGTTATGTAAGTACTAGGGGTGTGGAGTAAACCCACCTCGTCCGAGCTGCAGGATGTTAAACTGCCAATCACCTCGTCCTCAACAAATGACTTTAAACTGTGATCTGGCCCCGTGCCTCGAACGCAGGGTCCCCCCTAGCTCGGACATTTTTTACGCCACTCGTCTCCACAGATACGGGGTCACCCCCTCCACAAGGGATGATATCATCCTTCTCGGAGTAGTGTATTTCCATGGGAGAAGGGAAACCACCCCGGTATAGTCCCCAAGCCTCTCTTGTAGAAGGTAGCACCCATGCACCTCCAAACTTCTCCACTGCCAAGGCAAGCGGAGGGCGCGATAGGGAATGATGCACCTTCCATCATTGGTCCCCAATCCCTCTCCCACCATGCTTTGTCATACTTCGGGCCTCCATCCTGGAGTAAGTCCCAGCACCATGGGCCGCCTAATGATTAAGCCCCTCTTCACTTCTCACGGACGCACCCTTCGCAACGTGATCGTCAGGTCTTTGATGCCTCTTGTTTCTCACACCGAGCATGAATCACATGGGATTAGAGTAAGCATCGGCCATGGCAATGCCCTCGTCCAGCATGATGTTAAACTATATTCCCTTGCCCAGCATGACGTTAAACTGTATTCCATCGTCCAGCATGACGTTAAACTGTATGCCCTCGTCAAGCATGACATTAAACTGTATGCCCTCGTCCAACATGACGTTAAACTGTATGCCCTTATCCAGCATGACGTTAAACTGTCTTCCCTCATCCAGCATGACTTTAAACTATATTCCCTCATCCAGCATGACGTTAAACTCTATGCCCTTGTCCCTCAATGTCATTAAACTGAAAACTCATTCCCAAACTATGAGGTCTTTGATCCATGTCAAGGCATGGTACGTAGAAAGCCTCAAGAGGTTCAATCCCACCACAAGTAGACCCTCGGGTTCACCTTCACGTCGGTTCACCGACAAAGCCCATCTGAACTACGAGGTCTTTGATCCATGTCACGGTATGGTACGTAGAAAGCCTCCACGTGGTTCAAGCCCATCCGTCATTTCTTCACGTCAGGTTCCACCCTCGTCCAGCATGACGTTAAACTGCATTCTAGTCCGACGGCAAGCCGTTGTGACCAACCCGAACTACGAGGACTTTGACCCATGTCAAGGCATGGTACATAGGAAGCCTCCATGAGGTTCAAGCCCACCTCTCATCATTTATTCACGTCAGGGTTCATCTTCGTCCCGCGTGACGTTAAACTGCATTCCCGTCCAGCGGAAAGTCATTGTGACCAACCTAAACTACATGGTCTTGGATCCATGCTAAGGCATGGTACGTAGGAAGCCTCCACGAGTTCCAAGACCACCACCACTGGGACCCCCCTGGTCCTCCTCATTCACGTTGGCGTTCCAGTGTCCAACCTAAACTACGTGGTCTTTGATCCATGTCAAGGCATGGTACGTAGGAAGCCTCCCAGAGGTTCAATCCCACCACCTGTTGGTCACTCCAACCTTCTTCGTGTCAGGTCACCAGCACCTGGGCGTCCTAGTGTGTAAGCCCCGCACTATCTGGACCAAGGTCCTCATTCGCGTCGGTTCGCCGACACACCATTCTGAACTATGGGGACTTTGATCCATGTCAAGTCATGGTACGTAAAAATCCTTCACGAGGTTCAATCCCACCACCAGTGGACTCCCGGGTTCACCTCCACGGCGGTTCACTGACGATGACCATCGGGCCAAGGTCCACATTCACATCGGCTCGTCGACACCATCCCGAACTATGCAGACTTTGATTCCCTACCACGGGGAGACGTAGGAGGTCTCTTCGAGGATCAAGCCCAATCACACTGTCACCCTTGTGATAGTCCCATATCAGTCTCCCTCCTCTTCATCCACCTATCCATCATCCACCCTGATTCTCACCCAGACCGTCATATCCCAGTGAAATCATGCCATTCCGATCCTCTTCACAACATTCAGGAAGCCACCCATGGGATGGCCCCAATATCGGCATCCCTTCAAGGGAAATTCATCAATTTCATTCACTCCATCTAGTGTTTTGATCAGGCCAACCGTCTCCGCTCGACGTTAAACTTGCGACCTATGTCATGATAGACATGAGATGCCTGAGGAAAACCTCGAATGGCACACCCTTGGCAGGACCATCTCCGCTGGACGTTAAACTTGAGACCTACCTCGTGATAAACATGAGATGCCTGAGGAAAACCTCAAATGGAACGCCATTAGTGTAACCGTCTCCGCAGGACGTTAAACCTGTGGCATACCCTGTGTCAAACATAGGAAGCTGAGGAAAACCTCAGATATATGTCTAGGGTGTATGATTCCCCATGCTCTATTTGGGATGCCTCGGGCTTCCACGCCCTCGAGAAGCACCATGACAAGGGACAAAAGACAGACACGCCAGTTCCCCAGTATAAAGACACGCTACTGATGCCTCGACATGACTACTCCCCCGACTGAAGGTTGCTTCCCAGATCATACCCTTTGGAATGTCCTGACAGAAGCAGTGTAATTAACCAGCATCCATGGAAACATGGCATTGGGAAGAGTTTCACGAAAAATGTATTAAATATATGAGGGAGACCCAGACTAGGTGACAAGTTCTGAGGAGGAATCCACAGAAGGAAGAACTGACATCCCATCATCCCGGTTTCGATCAAGGAGCAGACATCCCTAAATAAGGAGCGGATGTCACCCGCCTTTAGAAAGTGGGAATGCGGGGCAATAGCAGCGCGTCCTCAACAGACAGATGCGCGCTCCCCGGCGAAAGCATCAGAAACTATATCACTCTTAGAAATTGAGTAACCAATATAAAAAACCTCCAACTTTTGAGTAACCAATGAATTGGGGTTATATTGTATCCACCCTTCCATTGTTTATCACGGAACCACTCGTCATTGATTAATAATTTAACCACCCATACTTGTTTTATCATGGAACCACAAATAAATAGTTTATAAAATAACAATCAATCATTACAAAAAATTCCCATGAACCATGACATAAAAATAAATCCTGAAAACTTCCACCATAAAAACATTATTTGAAGAAAATAATCTTTTCATTTTAAAATCACTCATTTTAAAAAATTGTGGCCATGAAATCGAAAAAAATATCTTTCAATGTAACCATAAAAATTGTAAACAAAACATAAATAATTTGATACATAATGGAAATAAATCATATTCATTCCATATATATAAATATTACATTTTATTTTTATAAAAATAGATTTTAGAAGAATATGTTTTTAAAGGAAACCCCTTACATAAAACCTAAGAAGGATCCCCTTTCGAATTTATTTTTTAAGAAATAAGAAATTATATTTTTCATAAAAAAATCATGAACATATAAATACATACACAATATTTATTTTATAATCAAGGACATTAAATATAAATATTTAGAAAATAAATCATTATATCATTTTAAATGAATTTTTTTTAGTTTAAGGGTCCCTTAAAAATATAATATCATTGAAGTGAGAATTAATCAAATAAAAATATTATGAAATATACATAAAAAAGATTTAATACAACATAAGATATTAAAAATTCTTTTCATAAATAATCATAGCATGAAATAAAAAATAAGTATATGTTTAACCTAAATAATGGGAATTGGGTATATAATTCTCTGATCGCTTTGTAATCCATTGAAACGTATGGACCATTAAGGACTAAATTTTTTCAAAACATAAAATATCATTATAATAAATAAATTCATGTTATAAAATTTAAAATGATAATAATATATACCTAATTAAAGAATTTATCCCTATAAAATCAAAAAATTCCTCAATGAAAAGAACTTTAGATGATGTTCCTTAATAAATTTTGGCATCAAAATAATGGTACTTAAATATTCATAAAATGATTTAGTGGGAGAAAATGGTTTATATCCTCATTTTAACATCAAAATTACATTAATAAGGACTTTAAGTGCACATACCATAAGTATTAAATGTAAATCAAACACATAAAATAAAGAAGGTGTTGGAAAAGAAAAGAGAGAGAGGTATCTTACCTTGTTTATGAATGTGTTATGCACTTGATATTAATGTATTAAATATTAAATTTAGATTAATTTATTACATAATGAATAACCTTTTACATCTATATTTTATTTATTATATTTTTATTAAGTTAATTGTTTGCTATTTTAATGATTTATAAATATCAATTTCGTCTTTATGGGAGCGTTCATTCTAGGGTTTCATGGTCGGTTCACTTGTTTATAATTACATATGTTTTAGTAAAATTGAAAATAAAAATCCATATGTGAAATGTAATAGTATTAATGCACTAAAATATGTTTTAATGATAAAATATTTCATTTTTCTTTCTGTTATGAGGATGATTTATTTTATAAAATGTTAATGATAAATATTTAGTTTATTTTGGATTTTTTCCTAACCATAATGAAGTGGTTTCGTTTTATTTAATTTTATGTCTATATATTATTTATAGAACATGAAATAAGTTCTAATACAATTATTCAGATATTATTTAACAATAATAATATTTTCATGACTAGCCTGGAAGTTGGAAAAGGAAAATAAACAAAATTATCATTCATGGGGAAAGTTAACATTCATAATTTGGACAATGATTTCGTTAATTTGAAAAGGAGGAGATAATAAAAGGGATGGATATAAGATATTACATTATAAATAGAAATTTTTTATATATACATGATACTGGATTTATTATTCCTTTACAGAAGAAGTATGTGAGGATAATTTAGAAGAGGAAAAGAAATTAATAAAGGTGGTTTTAGAAAGTTACCTCTAGAACATCACGTACTTGAAGGAGCCCCATAAGGTTATTGGAATAGGTCTTTTTGTGAGACCATAATCACTTTTATGAGGGTAGAGTGTTTATGATATTGTTTCCTATATATTTTAAAAGCTTCGAAGGTTTTTATGAGAAAAGGGGTGGTGAGGAGTGGCATTTATATATGAGGAATGCAGTTTTAAGTTATGAAATAATGATAATTTTATATTTAAATCTAACCACATTTGGGTGGAATTAATTAAAAAGAATTAGATTGAAAATTAATTTTTTAAATTATTCTTACGGTCATGTAAAAAAATTAACCATCCATTTAATTTTTTATTTTTTATGTATTTTATGCTTTTACCTTTTGACTTTAACTTGTTTCATTAATTTAACAATATTGTGATATATGTTTTATTTTTCCATGACCAATTTTTTTGAATAAAATTGAGATGAACATACTAAATAATTTTTATATTATTATTATAAATATATAATCCATTTCACTATGTTAAATTCACATAATATGATAATTTAAATTTGAAACAAAACCTGCAGACGTGATGAAAAAGAGATTTTTCAAGAAGAATATTTTTAAAGAAAAATTTGATTTTATATTAACTATAAAAATAATAATCATAATTTTATGAAATTAAAATAAAAATTAATAATATATAATATATTAATTTAATTTAAAACATTCCCCTTTAGGTATTATTTTAATTAAATTAATTGGAGAAACATCGTATAATTTAAAACAGTTTTTAAAAAAAAAATCTTTTTTAAACCCAAATATAAACATATTCTAAAAGACAATATAAATTTTATTCAGAAGATATTATATGTATGAAATGTAACTAAATAATAATTATGTTATTTTAAATTAAACTCAAAACCAAATGTCACTTTTAAATTCTGAAATTTATTAAAAAAATATATATTTTCAAAAAAATCTATATTTTTCACTATTCACTAAAAACCAAATATTTTCTGAAAAATCATAACAGTTCACCCATGGTAAAACATTATATTATTATTTCAAATGTGAATTTAATTTTCTAAAATTCATTTTCAAAAATTTCCAGAAATTAATTACTATATTCACCCATAAAATGAAAGAAACCAATTTTTAAAGAAAATCTATTTTTGAAGAATAAGATGACTTCATTAAAAATTTGAGTGATCATTTTCAATGAATTAATTAATAATTTATAAATTATTATGTCCATTATATGTTTCATAATGTTTTTAATACTATTAATTACCTCAAAATTAATGACCAAGTTATAACTATCACATTTAAATAATAGGCTTCCGTAGTTCATTTGAGCTTGGTGTTACCTATCTAATATACTACTGAACATAGTATTTCCTTTTTAATATCTCAGGATGTCACATTCGAAAACTCCATAAACTGCAATAATAAAGACCAAACTAGTGATGAGGAACCTAGGATGGCATGACCGAACCTATCATGTCCCGGTAGTCATACAAAACTAAATAGGCTCCATCATAATTAGAGATCTCAAAATAAATACATGAGCCTTTATAATATGTTCTGGTTGTTGGGCATGTATTGTCTAAAAAATACTCTATAATTCTTATTAATTTTGATGCTCACAAATACCCTTGTTTTTTTACTAATGATATTACTTTAAGTGTATTTTAGGATATTAATATTCGTTATATTCCTTATTTTTTAATTATATTCAAGTTTGTTATTATAGTTAAATATTTGTCAAAGTGTTTAAAAATTCCATTATGTTCTAGAAACACTATTCATACCGAACGTTGAAGAACGTAATGTAAGGAACAAACCATACATTTTTATTATCCCTTCTGCTGAAAGATCGGTGTGTTTGGTTAATCAACCCTATGGTGACAGAAACTTATGGATAAATAATGAACCAGGTATTAGGTTTCTACTAAACATATTCATAGAAAATTTAGATCAGTTTATGCAGTTAGAGGAGTGTTTTCATGAATTTTTGAATGTAAATATTTTTGATAATTTTTAAATCAATCAAGATTCCAAATTTTAAATTATGAAATTGGGGGATAGTCTAATGAAGAAGTTCTGGTTACATATAGAAGAGATGAAAGTGATTTTTGATGTTTCTCAAAATCCTTAAAACCTTAACCAATCCAAATACTAATTAATCTTTTGCACCTTAACCATTTCAGTTGACTAAACTTGATTCCCAATCAAACTGATGGTTGTGTTTATACAATTTTTTATCAGTAACATATTTTTATTTTTATTTTTGTGCATTATTTTATATTTTTATATGTCTAGGAATCAATCCAAAAATCTAGTACTATTTATTTAAATATATTATTATAACATTCACTTATTGATCTTTTCAAAATTAATCATGTCTTATTCATTTTCTTCACTTTCTTTTTGATCTCACAAAAAGGGGGATTTGGGTAATGAAAAAATTTATTTTTATCAAAATAATTATATTAAATAAAATTTCAAATTATTTTATTTTCAATTTTATTAAAAATTCTAAATCCTATTATTAATTTTAATGGTTTAGTGATCATCAAAAGGGGAAGATTGTTGGGCATATATTGTCTCAATAATACTCAATAAATATTACTGATTTTGATGCTCACAAATACCCTTGTTTTTTTTACTAATGATATTAATTTAAGTTTATTTTTAGAAATTAATATTATTTACATTCCTTATTTTGGAATTATATTTAATCTTTTTATTCGTGTGAAATATTCATCAAAGTGTTTGGAAGGCTCTTAAGAGTGTTTTGGAAACCCTATTCATATTTTACGTTGAAGAACATAATGTAAGGAACAAACCCTACATTTTTTTAAACCTTATGTTGAAAGATCAATGTTCATGGTTAGTCAACCTTAGGTTGATAGAAACGTATTGATAAAGAACCATATGTTTGGTTGAAACCTTACATTTGAAAAAGAGAGAAATTATGGTTAAAGAACACTATGTAAGTAAGGAACCCTGTGTTTTAGAATAAAATTTATGGATCATAAACCTTAAATTTGTGACCAACCTTATATTTTCATCCTTAGGTTCGGGGATTGAATGTTGGATTATTCAACCCTGTGTTTAGTATTTTTTATTTTTGTTAAGGAACCTTATGTTTGACTTTTCATCACTAGAGATTTGATTTTATGATTTTATCGTAGTTTCATGCAATGACCATTATGGAATATCATGCCTATTTAAAGATCATTTTCAAACGATTCAATGATCATTATGATTAATTAAAGTAATCTTAAAATGTGGATAAATTCTCTCATATTCTTAAGGGGTGTTATGACTACTCTGAGTTGTCTATGGAATTTTAATTCTTACGATTAATCAAGAGATTTTCTTGGATCTGGAATTAGAATGATAGACTCTCTTCTCAACTTGTATCTGTCTATTTGTTCTTTATATATGTGTGTGTGATTCAAAGAATAATATATTGAGATATATATTGAGTCATATATTATGACATGTATTCATTATTGAAACTATATTCTTGTGAATATTGTTTACATGTCTTCTAAAACAAAGGATCGAACTCTGTTTTTCTATAGAAAAGGCTATAGTAGAGATTTACATATTAAAAATTTAGTATTTGTTTTAAGTATTCTAAGGCTATTTGTTTCTATTTTTATTTCAAATATTTATTGCAACCAGATCACTTCAGAACTATTCTATCCTGAATAAACTATTTTCTGAAGAAGAATATTCATCTACCTCTAGTTGTTGTTCAACTGTAAATTTCAACTGGAACCCTTTTTAATCAATATGTTTTTCTTAAGAGTTTCGACTGCTCATACTCAGTTGTGGTGAAGCTTTAGATTCTTAATCTAATGTTTGGTTTATCAGTTCTCTGTTATAGAACCATAAGACGTTGTTTTTAGTCTTATTTGTAAAGGAATCAATTGCATGCACTCAATTGTGGATTGGTCTTATGATACGAGGATCTGACTAGTGAAATTCACCAAACTCATTGAGAGAGTAATTAATGTATTGTACTAAAGGATATTTATGCCACAAACCACTATACCAGTCGTCAACTATATTTCTATTTTTCTCCGCTGCTCATATGTCATGACCCATCCCCTGGGGCCCGTGCCATGACTACCCCAAGCCTGCCTTGCATAGGCCAGGGGCTGGAGACAAGCACCGAAAGGCGTATTACCTATAACTGGGAAGGCATTGCCTTTATATCCTCTAAACACACTCAAGAAATCACACAACAAGATATGAACACAAGTAAACTGTATAACAAAAATAGTACTGAATGTAAAAGGGGCCGGAAATACAATCCCAACTGCAAAGATACAAGTACAACTGAAATACCACTGAAAGAAAAAGGAAAAAAACTATGGGTTGATCCTGTGAGGTTCCTACCTGAAGGGTGGGTATAGATCGCCTCGTCATCAGTCTACGTTCGTCCGTCTCCTCTACTTACCGTCGTGTCATATGGTTCACCACAGGGCACTGTCCAGTCCTAGTATCCTCAACCTCGATCAACACTATCTGTTGTCTACACCAAACACAACAGGGTCTGGGTATAGCCCATGTAGGGGAGAGTATAATGATACTCAGTAGGGACCCCAAGACCCTCAAGGTCTCACAAAATCCACAATGGATAAATCTCAAAGAATAAAGTAAACTTTCAACCCTACTTAGGTATATTCCCATACATATACATTACTTATCAAGTATACTCATCTCAATGCTGAGGAAACACAGTGTCCAACCCAAAATCCCAAAGATCAACAGTTTCACAAAGGAAGGAAAACCACAAAGGAAAGTACCACAGTGGTATGACACACAGAAGAATACCACCAAGGTATTACCACAAAGGAAAGTACCACACAGGTATGAAATCATCTCATTCCAGGTATATCTTAAGTACAGTAGTGGATATGATTATATGTAACTACTAAATCAACTTACTCTATTAGGAGGCCGACCTACACAGGATCGCCAGGTGCTGGCCCACACAGGATTGCTCGGTACTGACCCGCACAGGATCGCTTAGTGCTGACGCACACTGGATCGCAAGGTGCTGACCCACACAGGATGGCTAAGTGTTGACCCACACGGGATCGCAAGGTGCTGACCCACACAGGATCGCTAGGTGTTGACCAACTCAGGATCTCTCTGAGTGCTACATGTCATAGCCAGCTACTAAATTCCCACACTATGCTCACTCATCTCCAGGAGGATCTACTCCCTAAGCTACTGGTCGATACTTCAACATCCACGAATTTCCATGAATAAGTATCTCAAAGGACCTCCACGTCATAGAGGTCTCAACGCAATATATGACACGTCATTCAGACGCTCGGTCTGTGAGTTATTTCCCTTTTTTTCCTAAGGGCCGGGTTGGATTCGTGCTCGATCCCACCCGAACATTCCCCAACATTATCCAAAACTCTAATGGGGTATACCAAAGGGACTGTCTCACTCTAAGGTTTCCATCTCCACAGATGGTACATCAAATGGACATCTAGTTCCAATGATATGGCCGAAAATGTGTAAATGGGTCGAAGTGGGTCCAGGTCCGGTCTGACCCTGTAACACCCCAAGATTTCATAGTGTGTTATTTCTTCAAAATAATTCAATAACTTGCACTACACGCAACACCGAGTTCAAGCGCACCATGACTTACCAAACACGCCGTTAAAAAAAGGTTATGAATAGTATTAACTAAATTTTAAACTTTATATAATCCTTATAATTTTAGAATCCATATTATGAGTTTCTTAGACATAATGTAAGAACAAATTCATCTTCAGTATTGTAGTTTTACCAACTTTTAATAGTGAACCCTTTTTAAATAAAATATTTTAAACTTTTTGACTAAATGGGGACATCAAAAAATTTAAAATAAAATATCCCAAGCTTCCACGGTACTCTTTCCTTTGAATAAAACAGTAGCGTGTGTTGTACGCAACTTCGAGTTTTAACACACACCACAACCGATCAAACTAGCCGTTATGAATAGTAATACTTAATTTTTTGAAATTATATATATTTTATATTTCAAAATGGACTTCATTTTTGGATTCGGAATATCAAATTTAGCCTAAGGTGAAATTTTGGTACTTTTCGGATAACTTTCATATTTTGATGAATAGTAAAAATTACTAAATTTTAATTAAAAACAATTTTTTTAATCAAAATAATTAATAGTGATAAATTATGAATTTGAGTGGTTTTAAAGTATATTTAGAATATATTTTTACCATTTAATATAATTTTGGTCATTGGACATAATTTTACAATTAAACCGAACATAAACAAGTGTCAATCTTTTGATAGTTATTATCTCTTAAAAACACGCTTTTTGTTTTGACAGCGGGAATTAATTTTAAATTAATTTCTGCCACTTCTGTGTTTTGAATTTAGAAAAAAGGATTCCATATTTGGAATCAGGATGTTCAAATTGTGTAAATAGGTAACTTTTATTTTTAGACATTTTGAATAATTACTGCGGTAAATATTTTATTTACCATGGTTAAGGGTAAATCCGGTAAATAAGGGTTAAAGAAATAATATTATAATAATACTAAATTACCCTAAATCGTGTCTTAACCCTATTGGTTGATACATGGTCTACCATGGGAATCTTTGGGTCTATTTTGGGACCCCATGGATCCACTTGTAAGTGATAATGACACTTTATTTTAATTAAGTCAAAATGAATACAAAAATGACACAAGCATATATCTTTTAGAAAAACAATTGTTACATAAGGTTATATATGTTGGATTTTAGATTATAAATATTAATTAGAAAGATAAAACGATTTCCTACATAATGATATTTTATTTATAATTTTTAGACATTAAATAATTTATTTTATTTATGACACAATGATGATGCAGTAATTACTATAATAGTGAAAAATTAAAATAATTGATATTATAAATACCCAAATAAATATAATATGAAACTTTTAATGAATTAAACTAATTTTATAGGATAATATGATATATTAGGATTGATTTAATTGACTTTGTTCGAAGTAATCAATCTGTTATGAGTTTCACAAAAATCAACTATTGAATAGTGTCAAAATTGACATAAAAGAGTTCTTAAAACAAATATTATATTATTAATTGATATTAAATTCCTAAAAATCTACGGTTCGGCCAAGAGACTTATATCATGATAGGTTCATCATTAATGTACCACTTGGGGGTCGCTTGGATGTATATAGTAAGTTTATTAACCATATTATATAAAACTACAAAGAGACATTGTAAAAGTGAAACTAATTAACTTAGAGATAATACTTAAAGATAAGGTTAATATAAGTACCCAAACCTGTCTAAATTCTATTGTTTGAGTGGTTTTCGACCTATCCCCACCTTTACCTTTGAATAATAAGCTTTGGAGCCATTAGAAACCGAATATGAATTTATTATAAATTAATATTTCTAGCTTTTCCAAAGGTGCCCCTCACCCCTCTTATAAAAGGGCACTCCTCCTTCTCATTTCTTCACACCTTCAAAGCCTTTTGGTTCGGACAAAATCTGCCCAAATACTCTCCCAAAATCCCTCACTACAACCTAGAGGCCTTAGTTTGATCAGAAAGCCAACCTAAGGAGCCCTTTTGATCAAATCAAATGGAAGAACCCGAAGAAGAGGTAATGATTTCACCACCCTTCTCCAAGTTCATTTCTTCTTCCACTTCTTCTTCCTTTGTTCTTACCATTCTAAAATAATAACTCCAGTATCTCACATATACTGTGATGTTATTATAAATATGGTACAACCATATTCAGTATTCTATCCACCCTTTGAATAACATGTCACCATATGTGCGTACGTACGGACTACCGTCTCCACGTCGTGGTGTAATTGTTATTCAATATAATATTATTTGGATGGGTATAATAATGATGTGTAACTCATGTAAATAATAAATATAACATGTTAATTATTCTGCATATATGATATACCATCCATTTATATATTATTTTAATATCAAAAGAATGATATTGTCGCTCCTGCGTACGTACGGACTACCGTCTCCACGAACACGATGAGATTCATTCTCCATCGTATCCATTCAAGTATAATTATCATTTGATGATTTAAAAATGATGTTTAAGGACTAGATATCATTCTGGATATGAATAAGATACAACAACCATGGATTATGTAACAAAACATATAAAAGAAAATGAGTAATTTAACTCCCGAAACGACGATAATTCTAAGATATTATTAACAAATCAATGTTAAAAGATCATATATGATATCCTATTATTATATATGATTCTTGTATAATTTAATAACAACTATTTCACCATTATACAGGAGGTTAACCTACCCCAACCAAGGAAAAGTACAAGGTAAGGGTTTACTTTACAACCTCTTCATTATCCAAGGTTGTTTATACGTAATAATCTACTGGGATCTCTTTATCATCCACATCCATGTTTCTTAAAAATGAATTTCAAAACATTTTTACTATTTACAAGAATATGAGTTAAAGTCATTTATACCCTTTTTGACTTTTATAAGTGGTTTATAAAGGAATCTTTTGGTCCTTTTCAAAACAAGGTCCTTTTTAACCTTTTCGACAGAATTAAGGTAAGAATGTTTTTTTTAACTTATACGGCGGGTGCGGCTATTTTCCGCCGTTATAAAATCTTCAAAGCTTCCCTTACAAGCTTATAAGAATATTTTCAAAGAAAATGTTTTATTTTATATGGATCTTAAATGATTTCAAAATAAAAGGAGATATTTCTTTTAAAAGAATTTTGATTTCATCTATGTCAACATCCTTTGATGGATTTTAAGATTATTTGAAGTTGATTTATTATGATACAAAACTTCTATATTGTATTGAAGGTTTTGTGATATGTTTGATTGTGGATGTGCTATTTTTATACCATTCATAGTTTATGGTGAAAGTATTGACATTTCGTACGCTAGTTTTAATACGAATGTTTATGTTATGTTTAAACCTTTTCATATGGGAATGCATTGGACTTAATATGTGACGGGTGGAGCCCGCTATAGCTCCTCGATGCATCGGTAGGTCTCATGAGACAAACTAGTGTCTTGGCACAAGGCCTTGACAAAATCTTATTTGTAGTCTTGGCACGAGGCCTTGGCTATGTGGTTATGATAGTCTGGCATTATGCATTCCAACATTATGAAAGTGGTTATTGATTTTTGCATGTGATTATTCGATTAGTAGAATATCCATGTGAATAAGTAAATGGCATTATTTCATTTTACTTTTGCCATACTATGTTGAAGTTAAAGTTTAAAAGGCTTTTGTTTTAGTAATGCATTGCCTTAAATTTTTATTCTTTTTTATGAAAGTTTCCGCTATATTGTTATCCTTACTGGGCATTTGAGCTCACCCCTTTTCTATGTTTTATTCTTCCCAGGAAGTGAAGAAGTAAGTTATGAATGACCTGCAGGGATATTATGTGGGGATATGAGTGTGGATTATGGAGACATTATGTTGTTGTAGTAGTTTTTCATTTTATGATGTAATGTAAAACTTATGAATATATCTAGTGTTTCCAAGGCTACTAAACCAATCGGTCTTTCGAGATTTGATCTTTCGTGTGATCATGCCAATGTTATGTAATAATGCACCGACTCTGGGTAACTGGGGTCGGGGCGTTACAGTTGGTATCAGAGGAAGTTTAGTACAAACCTTGGAAACTAGATTTAGATAAACTCTGATTAGAGCACGCAAACCTAAGATGAACTTTGAGGATTAGTATAGAAGAACTTCCTAGAATTTTGGTATTGTAGAGATTTTGTGAGTTTTCCGAGCAATACATCCCTGTCTGGATACGAGCAGGTAGAGGCGGCTCTGGCACAGATGTACCTAGGGGTAAAACCCGAAAACACCGCTTTGAGATAGACTCGAACGGGAACTGGTGCACGACAACGGGCCTTGCTGCACTCTTGGTTACGACACTCCCGAGGGATATGCTTAGGATAACTCTCATTTTCTTTACATATCATTTTGAAGGGATTATGAGTATATACATCCTCAAAGAAAACATTCTTATGATTATGGATTATATCCATAAATAGTTCAATTTATGTTAAGTGTTTTATAAGTATGGGATTATGTGTTTTGATTCATAAACTGATCTAGTTTATGCCATGGTATAGAAATGGCGCCCAGTAGAAGGAATGAGAACTCCAGAAATACACATGATTCAAAGAGAAGGAAGGATCATATCTTTCATGGTCTTAAGCTAGAATTTATAAGAGAAATAGTCTCCCATGTATTATCATCATATGAAGAAATAATATCATGTGTTGATAAGATATGTAAAGAGTTTACTGAGTCCTATGGATTTGAAGGGAAGCAAGAGAAGAAAAGGATGGAAGAGAGAAAGATGGATAAAGGGAAGAGGGAAAAGAAAAATTTTCCCATATGTGGTAACTGTGGAAAGAAACACCCTGGAACTTGCCTGAAAGGAATGGGAGTTTGTTATAAGTGTGGAGGAAAAGGGCACAAAGTACGTGACTGCAAGGGTAAAAAAATGGTTTTAAATGTACAATGCTTCATTTGCAAGGAGTTTGGACACTACGCGAACCTATGTCCCAGTCATCAGACTATGCCGCAAATGATGTTATTGGATAATAACCAAGTTATGATACTACCACAGATGAAGAGGAATGATTAGAGTTCTTATGTTGATTATGTCAATTGAGTGTTGTATCAACAATGTACTTGTTATAATAATTATGGAGTATATAAGGATTGTACTGCAGTACTATTTCATTAAGGACTTGAGATTATGTGGAACAAAGAAAAGTGACTCAATAGCAGGATAAATTTTTGGAAAATATATGGTTGAGAGAATGATAAATTATAATATAGTTCTGATACTGAGGTAGTGATTTTGGAATAATATGTGATTGTTTTGGATAAATTATATTGGATATTCTTGACTACCTTGGAACTGATTAATGATTTGTATATTCCATCATTGTTGGGGTTTAAAACATTTTTGGATTAATGAAGTATATCCAGCATTCTATATGGAATAAGGGAGCATGAATGTAATCAATAAGGAATATGGTAATACATGATGAAGGTATTCATATGCTATTACGGGGTAAAAAGGATCTATATTATGTTTACCTTCCTTATAAATGTTGGACTGTGAGTTTGGAAAGAAGTATTTTGGATAGTTCTAGTTTGGATTATTTTGGATTGCCATAAAAGGACAACCCGGAGGTCGGGCGGCAACCCGTCGCGTCCGGCAAGGCTGCGAGACTTGAACCCGCAACCGAAGGGCGACAAGGGTGTATCACCTACCACTGGCCCAAGAGATGTCCTGGATTAAATAATGTAGTTTTTTTAAAAGATCTGGTAGATGAATTATAAATTCGTTTATTTTGGAACCCTGTACGAATAGTATAAATATAATTTTTTTTACGAGTGAAAGATGAGTTTATGGTAGAAATTTATTAATGGACAAAACTCTAATTATAAAGTATGTATATCTCCTTATGATCTTAGCCAATCTCATAAATAAATTCCTCAATATTAAGAAAAGCAACTTAGAACAAAAATGTTGTCCTAGATGGTACCTTAAATCATCACTAATTTATGGCTTTGGGATTGTTGGCCTTTTCATAGCCATGTTCTCTACCACTCTCCATCAGATAATTGATGGTTAGATTTCTCTTCCATATCCATATTTTCATACATGGAACCCTAGTATGTGTTATTTTCGGTAATCTTCATACATTCCACTCTTTATTTTAAATAGAGGCCTCATTAATTCATTTTTCGATGTGAGATTTCAACTAAGATATTTTGAAACGTCAAAAATGTGTTATCCTAATACCCTATGTTTTGTTGAACCGATGGTATTTCAAATCATCATAGATTGATGAATTTAAGGACCTCAATTATACACTTGTTTGTGATTGATGACCTCAATCAGTACCTATAAATATTTACATTTTTCCTCCGCTTATATGTCTCTAATTTCCACCAATGTTCTCCTAATCGAGATCATAATTTGGTGGTGACCCTTTGATTTCTCTTTTCCTCATATTAAGACTAAATTTTAGTAACCCAATTTCCGATGTGGGTTTTCCCCCAAATATATTTTCTACTTTCAACCTTTTATTTTTGAAGAACAATTTCAAATTGCGAGGACGCAATTTATTGAAGGAGGGGAGAATGTAACACCCCAAGATTTCATAGTGTGTTATTTCTTCAAAATAATTCAATAACTTGCACTACACGCAACACCGAGTTTAAGCGCACCATGACTTACCAAACAAGCCGTTCAAAAAAGGTTATGAATAGTATTAACTAAATTTTAAACTTTATATAATCCTTATAATTTTAGAATCCATATTATGAGTTTCTTAGACATAATGTAATAACAAATTCATCTTCAGTATTGTAGTTTTACCAACTTTTAATAGTGAACCCTTTTTAAATAAAATATTTTAATCTTTTTGACTAAATGGGGACATCAAAAAATTTAAAATAAAACATCCCAAGCTTCCACGGTACGCTTTCCTTTGAATAAAATAGTAGCGTGTGTTGTACGAAACTTCGAGTTTTAACACACACCACAACCGATCAAACTAGCCGTTATGAATAGTAATACTTAATTTTTTGAAATTATATATATTTTATATTTCAAAATGGACTTCATTTTTGGATTCGGAATATCAAATTTAGCCTAAGGTGAAATTTTGGTACTTTTCGGATAACTTTCATATTTTGATGAATAGTAAAAATTACTAAATTTTAATTAAAAACAACTTTTTTAATCAAAATAATTAATAGTGATAAATTATGAATTTGAGTGGTTTTAAAGTATATTTAGAATATATTTTTACCATTTAATATAATTTTGGCCATTGGACATAATTTTACAATTAAACCGAACATAAACAAGTGTCAATCTTTTGATAGTTATTATCTCTTAAAAACACGCTTTTTGTTTTGACAGCGGGAATTAATTTTAAATTAATTTCTGCCACTTCTGTGTTTTGAATTTAGAAAAATGGATTCCATATTTGGAATCAGGATGTTCAAATTGTGTAAATAGGTAACTTTTATTTTTAGACATTTTGAATAATTATTGCGGTAAATATTTTATTTACCATGGTTAAGGGTAAATCTGGTAAATAAGGGTTAACAAAATAATATTATAATAATACTAAATTACCCTAAAACGTGTCTTAACCCTATTGGTTGATACATGGTCGACCATGGTAATCTTTGGGTCTATTTTGGGACCCCATGAATCCACTTGTAAGTGATAATGACACTTTATTTTAATTAAGTCAAAATGAATACAAAAATGACACAAGCATATATCTTTTAGAAAAACAATTGTTACATAGGGTTATATATGTTGGATTTTAGATTATAAATATTCATTAGAAAGCTAAAAAGATTTCCTACATAAATATATTTTATTTATAATTTTTAGACATTAAATAATTTATTTTATTTATGACACAATGATGATGTAGTAATTACTATAATAGTGAAAAATTAATATAATTGATATTATAAATACCCAAATAAATATAATATGAAACTTTTAATGAATTAAACTAATTTTCTAGGATAATATGATATATTAGGATTGATTTAATTTACTTTTTTCGAAGTAATCAATCTGTTATGAGTTTCACAAAAATCAACTATTGAATAGTGTCAAAATTGACATAAAAGAGTTCTTAAAACAAATATTATATTATTAATTGATATTAAATTCCTAAAAATCTAAGGTTCGTCCAAGAGACTTATATCATGATAGGTTCATCATTAATGTACCACTTGGGGTCGCTTGGATGTATATAGTAAGTTTATTAACCATATTATATAAAAATACAAAGAGACATTGTAAAAGTGAAACTAATTAACTTAGAGTTAATAATTAAAGATAAGGTTAATATAAGTACCCAAACCTGTCTAAATTCTATTGGTTGAGTGGTTTTCGACCTATCCTCACCGTAACATTTGAATAATAAGCTTTGGAGCCATTAGAAACCGAATATGAATTTATTATAAATTAATATTTCTAGCTTTTCCAAAGGTGCCCCTCACCCCTCTTATAAAAGGGCACTCCTCCTTCTCATTTCTTCACACCTTCAAAGCCTTTTGGTTCGGCCAAACTCTGCCCCAATACTCTCCCAACATCCCTCACTACAACCTAGAGGCCTTAGTTTGATCAGAAAGCCAACCTAAGGAGCCCTTTTGATCAAATCAAAAGGAAGAACCCGAAGAAGATGTAATGATTTCACCACCCTTCTCCAAGTTCATTTCTTCTTACACTTCTTCTTCCTTTGTTCTTACCATTGTAAAATAATAACTCCAGTATCTCACATATACTGTGATGTTATTATAAATATGGTACAACCATATTCAGTATTCTATCCACCCTTTGAATAACATGTCACCATATGTGCGTACGTACGGACTACCGTCTCCACGTCGTGGTGTAATTGTTATTCAATATAATATTATTTGGATGGGTATAATAATGATGTGTAACTCATGTAAATAATAAATATAACATGTTAATGATTCGGCATATACGATATACCATCCATTTATATATTATTTTAATATCAAAAGAATGATATTGTCGCTCGTGCGTACGTACGGACTACCGTCTCCACGAACGCGATGAGATTCATTCTCCATCGTATCCATTCAAGTATAATTATCATTTGATGATTTAAAAATTATGTTTAAGGACTAGATATCATTCTGGATATGAATAAGATACAACAACCATGGCTTATGTAACAAAACATATAAAATAAAATGAGTAAGTTAACTCCCGAAACAACGATAATTCTAAGATATTATTAACAAATCAATGTTAAAAGATCATATATGATATCATATTATTATATATGATTCTTGTATAATTTAATAACAACTATTTCACCATTATACAGGAGGTTAACCTACCCCAACCAAGGAAAAGTACAAGGTAAGGGTTTACTTTACAACCTCTTCATTATCCAAGGTTGTTTATACGTAATAATCTACTGGGATCTCTTTATCATCCACATCCATGTTTCTTAAAAATGAATTTCAAAACATTTTTACTATTTACTAGAATATGAGTTAAAGTCATTTATACCCTTTCTGACTTTTATAAGTGGTTTATAAGGGAATCTTTCGGTCGTTTTCAAAACAAGGTCCTTTTTAACCTTTTCGACAGAATTAAGGTAAGAATGTTTTTTTTAACTTATACGGTGGGTGCGACTATTTTCCGCCGTTATAAAATCTTCAAAGCTTCCCTTACAAGCTTATAAGAATGTTTTCAAAGAAAATGTTTTATTTTATATGGATCTTAAATGATTTCAAAATAAAAGGAGATATTTCTTTTAAAAGAATTTTGATTTCATCTATGTCAACATCCTTTTATGGATTTTAAGATTATTTGAAGTTGATTTATTATGATACAAAACTTCTATATTGTATTGAAGGTTTTGTGATATGTTTGACTGTGGATGTGCTATTTTTATACCATTCATAGTTTATGGTGAAAGTATTGACATTTCGTATGCTAGTTTTAATACGAATGTTTATGTTATGTTTAAACCTTTTCATATGGGAATGCATTGGACTTAATATGTGATGGGTGGAGCCCGCTATAGCTCCTCGATGCATCGGTAGGTCTCATGAGACAAACTAGTGTCTTGGCACAAGGCCTTGACAAAATCTTATTTGTAGTCTTGGCACGAGGCCTTGGCTATGTGGTTATGATAGTCTGGCATTATGCATTCCAACATTATGAAAGTGGTTATTGATTTTTGCATGTGATTATTCGATTAGTAGAATATCCATGTGAATAAGTAAATGGCATTATTTCATTTTACTTTTGCCATACTATGTTGAAGTTAAAGTTTAAAAGGCTTTTGTTTTAGTAATGCATTGCCTTAAATGTTTATTCTTTTTTATGAAAGTTTCCGCTATATTGTTATCCTTACTGGGCATTTGAGCTCACCCCTTTTCTATGTTTTATTTTTCCCAGGAAGTGAAGAAGTAAGTTATGAATGACCTGCAGGGATATTATGTGGGGATATGAGTGTGGATTATGGAGACATTATGTTGTTGTAGTAGTTTTTCATTTTATGATGTAATGTAAAACTTATGAATATATCTAGTGTTTCCAAGGCTACTAAACCAATCGGTCTTTCGAGATTTGATCTTTCTTGTGATCATGCCAATGTTATGTAATAATGCACCGACTCTGGGTAACTGGGGTCGGGGCGTTACAGACCCGGTCAGACTGACTCGGCCTGACCCAGCATGGGCCGACCCGGTTTGGGTCAACCCAGCCCGACCCGCTGGTTCCTTCCCGGCTCGTTGTGCAGTTCGGTAGGCCGCGAGAGGCCGCAGAGGGCAGTGTGATGCTGCGGGGACCACGGAAGGCTGCAAGCGGCGCGAGGCCGCGGGGCAACTCGGAGGGTCGCGGGCAGTGCAGATCAATTGCGGGGTGGCACGGAAGGTCGTGGGGCGGCTCGGAAGATCACGACGGCATGAAATTCCATAGGGCGCGGAGGCCGTGGGCGGCGGCGCGGGCCACGGACGGTGGAACCGCGGGCAGTGGTGGCCGCGGGCGGCAGTGGCTGTGGGGCGTCATCGTAGCTTTCGTTTCGGTTCTTGAGTTCCACCATGCCAACCGCTGACACTGGTTTTCGCCTTCTTTAATTAAGAAATAACACACCAAAGTAGCGGAATGGTGGAGGGGTCGTGCCATGTTTGTTTGGCCCGCACCCTCCGCGTTAGAGCAATAGAAAGAGGCTCCACAAAGTTAGGAGTCATGAACGACAAACTCTACAATTTAATACGAATCATGGATCAACTCATTTATGTTAATCCATATTCTCCATGATTTCCAAGAACAAGGAAATTAGTCAAGAGAATTAAAGTATTCCATAATAACCCCTACCTCGTTCGTTTGATTTATTGACGATTGTCCACGGGAAAAGAGTCTATTTCGTTGGGAATAGATAGATTTCGGTGATGTTGGCGTCTCCTTGTTCGTTGGAGGATATGTTCCTCCTCGGAAATCCTTCAATGAAGTTTGGAGAAAAATTCATCAAAGGTGAAGCATTCTTCGTTGGCGTTCTTCATTGGAGAGCTTTCTCCCAAGTCTCCTTCCTTTTCCAAGAATTAATTTCCCCCAACCCACCAAAAATAAAAGTGTATCCAATATAATAAAATATGTTGGAATAATTTCAAATTGTAATTATTAATTAATTGAGTTGGTGAATTAATTAAAAGGGGGTGGCATAATTAATCAAGGGTAAGTTCAAGAGACTTCCCCTCATTTAAGTGGGATGTTCAAAGGGGTTTTTACCTCGGGTGGTCCCCACCACCATAACCTCTCATGGGAGGTTAGTTAAGGTGGTCCCCACCACCATAACCTCTCATGGGAGGTTTAGTTCGGGTGGTCCCCACCTTTGAAACATCCACATGCATGTTTCCAAAGAAAAATAAAAATAAATGTTACACAAATTTATTTTTATTTTATTCTTTCATGAATAGGTTAAAAAGCTAACTTCTACTCTCAACCTACTAGGGTCAAGGTGAAGGTCTCTTTAAGAGAATATTGGCACTATGAGTTCAACGGTGCCCTCAGATTTCAATTCCGAGCACCGGTTCAAAAGTTAGAAAAATTATCCTCGCACGTTTACTGAACATACCCGAAATAGAGTTCATAAATTCATTTTGGGAACATCGGGCCTTAGAATCACGTGCCGTCAATTTTTTTGGACTCATAAGATTCCCATATATTAAAAAAAATACATGTAAATTCCAGGTATTTACATTCTCCCCACCTCAGGGCTTTACGTCCCCATAAGCCATAGCTCAAAACTTGGAAAACAAGTGGAGGTAATGAGCACGTATCTCAGCCTCCCACTCCAATGTGCTCTCCTGGAGGTTCCCATGCTGCCATCGAATGGACACTAGAGGAATCGACCACCCATGAAGGACTTGCTCCTGTCGATCCTCAATCTCTACCGGAACCTCCATAAAAGTCTCCCCATCGTTGACATCCAGCTCATTGTGGTCGATGATGTGAGAATGGTCGTCCATGTATCTCCTCAACTGGGATATGTAGAAAACATCATGCACCAAGTGCAACTGATGTGGAAGAGCTAAGCGGTGAGACACCTCGCCAACTCTACTGAGGACTTGACAAGGTCCGGTGAACCTCAGGGATAACTTGCCACCCCTTACAAATCTCTACAAACCTCATCGAGGTGAGACCCGTAGAAAGATGAGGTTGCCATCCTCAAACTCTAGAGGTCTCCATCTCCTGTCAGCATTCAACTTCTTCCTTCTCTGTGTAGTCTTCATCCTCTCCTGGATGGTCTACACCTTCTCTGTGGTAGCCTGTACCATCTCTAGTCCCACTAGTGCTGACTCCCCGGGGTCAGTCCATCACAAAGGTGATCTGCAAGGTCACCCGTACAGTGCCTCAAAAGGTGCCATCCCAATGGTAGAGTGATAGATATTGTTGTATGAAAACTCCACCAAATGAAAGTGATCCTCCCAACTGTGACTGAAGTCGAGGAGGCAAGTAAACAACATGTCCTTGAGGGTCTAAATGGTCCACTTAGTTGTACCATCCTTCTAAGGATGGATGGCGGTGCTCAAACAAAGTTTTATCCCGATAGCCCCCTACAAACCCTTCCATAGCCGGGAAGTAAATCGTGTATCACAATCGGAGACAATCATCGAGGGTACTCCATGTAACCGCACAATCTCCTAAACATAGAGGCATCCCAATCTCTCTACTGAATCTTGTTGTCTAATCGATAGGAAGTGGGCCGACTTTGTGAGTCAATCGATGATCCCCCAAATTGAGTCATGACCCCTTGATGTATGTGGAATTCTTGTCACAAAGTCCATGGATATCCCGTCCCACTTCGACTATGGGACCTCTAAAGGCTGAACCAAGCGTGATAGTACCTAATGATTTGCCTTCACTAGGTGACAAGTGAGGCACCAAGAGACAAACTGTGCAAATTCTCTCTTCATTCCCGACCACTAGTGCTATCGTTGGAGATCCTGGTACATCTTCACCACTTTTGGATATACCTCTAGAGTGTATGTGTGGAACTCCCTCAACACTTCCTCCCGAAGTGACACTGGTACCATGGTACATCCTCTGAAGAGGATGATGTTCTCCCCACCTTCAGAAAATCCATCAAGTGCCTGCCCAGTGGATATCTGAGCACATCAAGCCTCGCAGTTAGCATCTCCATGTTGCACCTCCCTGACTCACTGAAGAAGTGGAGGGGTGACTGTAATAGATTGAAGAAAAACTGCTCCATCCCGATCCACAAAGGATATCTACAAAGCGGCCAGCTGCTTCGTCGCCTCTCCAAGCTGTGGTATACCTGATCTTCGGATGATTTCATCTGCTACAACATTCCCCTTCCCAGGAGTAGTGACTATCTCGAAGTCATAGTCCTGGAGGAACTCAAGCCAACATCATTGTCTCAGGTTCAGGTCCTTCTGAGAGAAGATATACCTGAGACTCTTGTGATTAGAGTACACCAAAAAATGCTCACCCATCAAGTAATGTTTCCACATCTTCATGGTGAATACCACTGCTTCAAACTCCAGGTCATGGGTAGCATAGTTCTTCTCATGTTTTCTCAGCTGTCGAGAACCATAAACGACCACTCTATGCTCCGGCATCAGGACACATCCGAGCCCGGTCCCTGATGCATCACAGTAGACTACATACCCTACAACCTCCTCCAGTAGCCTCAAGATGGGTTCACTAGTCAGCCTCTACTTCAACTCCTGAAAACCTTGATGTCATCTCTCCAACCACACAAAGGGTTTCCCCTTCTTCATAAACACTGATAGAGGTGCTGCAACTATGGAGAAATCTGTAACAAACCTTCGGTAGTTTCTGGCCAAACCTAGGAAACTTCGTATCTCCGTCACACTCCTGGGTGGATCCCAAGATAGTACCACCTCAATCTTCATAGGATCCACTGCAACTCCAGCCTCCGATATGACATGTCTCAGAAAGTGAACCTCTCAGATCCAAAACTGGCACTTCGAGAGCTTACCCTAAAGTTGGTGATCTCGGAGTGTGTCCAGTACTACTTGAAAATGATAGGCATGCTCCTCCTCAGTATCCAAGTAGATCATAATGTTGTCAATGAAGACTACTACAAAGAGATCAAGGTATGGATGAAATATCCTATTCATGAGTCTCATGAAAATCGTTGGAGCATTGGTCACACCAAATGGAATAACCAAGAACTCGTAATGGCCATAATGACATCTAAAATCCATCTTCTATATATCGTCATCTTGTACTATGAGCCGTTGATAGCCTGATCTGAGGTTTATCTTCGAGAACCATCGTTCTACCGTCAGCTGATCAAAGAGGTCATTAATCCAGGGAAGTTGGTACTTGTTCTTCACGGTCACCTGGTTCAGGCATCAATATTCAACACAAAGCCTCAAGCTCTCATCTGCCTTCTTAGAGAACGGAATTAGAGCTTCCCAAGGAGAAACACTGGGTCGAATGAATCCCTTCCCCTGCAAGTCCTCTAGCTATACCCGCAGCTCACGAAGCTCCGCAGAAGCCATCTGATACGCTGCTGTAGATATAGGTTTCGTCCCTAGGTACAAGTCAATGTAAAAGTCCACCTATCTGTGAGAAGGTAGATCTGAAACATCATCAGGGAAGACATCCGTGTACTGGTCCACCACTACAGGATAACTCTGACTCTCCTCACCAACATCTCCAAGGGTAAGGCTAGCCAACTGATGGGTGATCAGCTACACTCTCCTCCGGGTAAGTCCATCCTATGAAACAAAGGCTCCCTTTTCATCGGTGAAGGTAATCGTGGTCCCATCCATGTGGACACACTACCCTTTGTGCCTAATACAGTTTATCTAAGCATGGATTTTAGATAACAATTCCATACCCAAGATGACGTCGTAAGGCCTTGACGCTTCTACTAGGAGATCTCAGCCAAATCTCTCACCTCTTATAGTAAGCTCACACTACCGGCACCAGTACATAATAGTTGAATCCTCTCCCGTAGGAGTCACTGGTCGTAAGTATCGAGCAAACAACTCAGTCAGAATCTTGGAGCTCTGAACAGGGTTAGTGGTAATAAAATAATGACTGGCACTTGTGTCTATAAGTACTGCAGCTACGGTGTAGTAGACACAGATCGTACCTCATATCATCTCTAGAGCGCCATGATCATAGGCCTCAGCTGCCTGGAGATGAGCTCGCCCTTGTCCACCTGCTCCCTGTGGTCGAGGTGGACCTCCTGGTGGTGGTGGTGGTAACATCTCGAATCATATCCCTACACCAGTTTCACAACCATCTCATCTGCCACGTCCGCCTGCTCCATGCGGACCTCCTCGGTAGAATCTTAGTCTCTGCTTGGGAAGTCAGTCGACTTTCTGTTGATCATCCATAAAGCGGGTCGGACTGTCACGAGCCATGGGACCCTGCTCCCCGCATGCGTAATACTACCCGCTCCTGGCATGACCGACTCTACCTCGGGTGCCCTGCACAACCGACTCTGAATCATGTGGTCGTCCACCTGTAGGTTTGGTCCTCTTGGACCTCTGCAACATCTATCTACTGCTAGCTGCAGAATACTATGCTACATGACTACTGGCGGTGGGTCTCACTGCTGGCGATTCTTCATCTAGGAAACTCTCCACTAAGAGGGCTCTCTCTAACACCCCTGCCTGCATTGGGATGCTAAGTGAGATCATCGAATCCCTGAACTCCCACCTGAGTCCATGCTCAAAGGTCCGAGCCCTGAATAATGGGTCCTACACCATACCTGTGGAGTGGCGTGAGAAGTCAGTGAACTTATCTGAGTACTGAGCCATAGTCATGTTTCCCTGCTGTAGATGAAATAGCTCCTGTATGCGCACTGCGCAAAGAGTCGCTGGAACAAACTCTACTCGAAAAAGGCTCTTGAATGCTGTCCATAGAAGCATCACCTCATCGTGAACTTGGACCATCAAGCTCCACCATCTTCCTACTTCTTCCTATAGAATACTGGAGGCAAGGATCACCATGAGATCGGCTGGGGTCCATACCAGTCGAAATACTCTCACCACAGCCTCCAGCCAATCCTCAGCTGCTCATGGGTTTGTCTCTCCCATGAACCTGGGTGGCCTCTGGTTCTGGAACTCGTGCAATGCGCTCAAGCGGCGTGCACTCTCTACTGCTGGGGACGGTGGAATCGGTGGCCCAATGGGTAATGGTACCGTTGGTGCCTCCACTGGTGTCTCTACTGGAAGAGGGCCATGTACTGAATCCTCATCACTCAGTGGGATATCGGTGTGTAATACTCTCGAAACCATCGATGGATGTCTTTGTGGAGGCATCCTGAAAAGAAATAGGTGAGCCTGTCATGACCCGTCCCAGTGGGGCCTGAGCCGCAACTCCCCAATCCCGCCTCCAATAGGCCATGGGCTGGTGACTAGCACTGAGTAGGAATGCTACTAACATGGGAGACATTGCCTATACCCGGTACACACGCACACACATCTCCAAGTCCACAAAGATAAAAAGTAAAAACTACTAAAAGGAAAAGATGCATGCATATACTAAAACCCAACCAACAAAGTACGATAGGGAAGGTGCTGGGACTACAACCCGTTGTTGAAGGAACGCACCTCGGCCTGTTTGATTTCATGGAGCACCGTCCGGTCCTGGTCCACCTAGAATCCTGTCAAAGGCTCGCTCACCTGCACAAGACACGACACGTGCGGGAAAAGCCCGTGTAGGGGTGAGTATAACAATACCCAGTAGGACACCCTGAAAACCAAAAAGGAACTACAACAAAGGAAAATACCACGAAGAAAGGTACAGTCATCTCTACACGGTATATGTCTACGGAACATATAACAAGAATATCTAAATATAATCATACACAGGCGACCATCGTGAAACCACCACTAAGATCCAGCTCGAAGATTCCACTAAGAATACCATCGGGATAACACACTCCTAGGTCTGAAGAGAGAGACACGAAGTACTCGTTCCGGGTGAACACACTCCACAAGTACCTTGGGAGAAAGATGCTCAGATGAGGATCACAGCCAAGTCATGGGGTGATTCCAACAACTCAGTCTGAGCTAATCCGCTAAGCAAAGGATCGGCGCCCGAGTAAAGTCGGTCACGTCGATACCAAGAACTCTACCTAGGGTTCCAGAAATGAATAGAGTATCTGACTCTAAGTCTCACAGAGGGGATTCCAACAACTCTATTCAGGGAGTTCTTCTGAAGGGATCATACTCCTGTATAAAGGAATTGATACCAGAACCTTCAGGGGATTACCAAGGGTACGAACCCTAATAACTAGTCCAAGTCACCGAAGGAAAGTGGCTCAAGCCATGAAGAAAAAGTTACACGACATGTAGTATGGTTACACGCCATTTTCCTTGACCCCGGGTACTGCATGTAAATGGCCCGTGTCCTTCGTTCAATCCATGCAAAACCAAACTACACAGTGTGTAGAAAAGCACACGCCGTGTTCCTTGACCCCGGGTGCTGCCAGTGTAACCGGCCTGTGTCATTCGGCTTGTCGGATAGAAAACAACTACATGGCGTGTAGAAGAAATCACACGTCGTGTTCGAGTGCCTAGGCTCGCTCCGTGTATGCTATCCATGTGCCTGTACACTGTCTCTGCCCATGTCTGTGCCACCTGCCCATGTACCAGTACACGGGGTACCCCGTGTATCTGGCCGGGTCTGGCCGGGGAGGGGTATACACGGCGTGTCCATGGCCGTGTACCCTTCCAATGTCCGTGTACTCCCAGAGTACACACCAGGTCGTTCGCCGATGAACACACGTCGTGTATCCCATACTACACGGGGTGTAGTCGGGAATTTTCCAGAACTGTCGTCTTCCTACGTGCGCCTCAGCTAACCCTCCAGATTTTTATCCAACCGTCTGATCATCACGAATCTTCGGATTTGGGGTCGTCCTGCTCCTACGAAACCGATTCTTCTGGTTTCAGGCTTCCGATCGGTGTTGAAAATGCATCCCGATCTGTCCGCATGAAATTCCCGAAGAACAGGAACTTTCGAACCGCATTGATTCATCCGCCGTCGTCGCCGTCTCACCTCTACTAGGTCACCTTGACATTGGATCTTTGATTTCGGATCGTTGCATCAACAAACAAATGTGAAATGATTGATTTCCTCCGAGAACGCGTATAACGCAATGAAGAACTCGAGGGGGAAAAAAGAATCAAAAAGAAGAGCGAACCTCGATCGTTGTTCGTGACGATCCGGGTTTTCCGTCATTAGATTGAAAACCAAAACAATCTCTAGAATCAAATCCTCAAATCCCCGCATGAACCCGTCCCACAAGAATGATCGACCCATGGGCTAATCTGTTCGTGGATTAGTCCGTGTTCATCATGGAAATCAAAAACGGGGGAAAGAGAAATCAATAACAATCATCCTACCTGGATTTAGTGGCGTTCGTTGGTGAAGATCCGGTTGTCGATTCATCATCACCGGTGAAGCTCGTCAAGTACACCGCTGCCGTGTTGGGAGGCTTCCTCCAGGACCTCCAGAGCCGCCAAGGGTTTTCAGGGTTATGGGGTTTGTAACCCTGGACCCTGGCACAAGATTCTCTTTAACGAGGATAAAAGATATTTGGTGCAGCATATTTTAAAAAGATATCGCTGTAGAAACATGATTTAAATAAAATATTTTTATTAAATATTTTATTACTGTTGCGTCCAAAAACCAGATTTCACCACTGACCTGCGCCGGCCGATGTCAGGCCTCCCCTTAAGTAAAATCATTGTTCTGAACGCAACGGAGCCTTCGTATTTCTGATCCGAGCACCCATTTAGGAGTTATTCCACTTTTTCAGGAAACCGCACGTCCGCGTAATTTAATTATTTAATTAAATTAAAACATTTTTTATGGGATCACCAGGCCTCGGAACTGCACGCTGTCTCAGAGCCTGGTCTCGATATAATTCCCATATAATATTAAAATAATACATGGAAAAATCTGGGACATTACATCACACCCACCTTAGGGATTTTACGTCCCCGAAAAGCCAAAACAAGGGCTACTCAAAAAGGTGTGGGTACTCCATGCGAATCTAAGCCTCTCGCTCCCACATTCTCTTCTATAGATTCATGTGATGCCACCGGACACGCACTAAGGGAATATCTCACCCACGAAGGATCTTATCCTGCCGATCCTCGATCTCAATTGGGTACTCATCAAAGGTCGCTCCATCATCGATGTCCAGCTCGCCCCAGTTGATGACGTGTGATGGATCATGCACGTACCTCCGTAGTTGCGAAACATGGAAGAAGTTGTGTACCCGGTCCATCTGAGGAGGTAGATCCAAGCGATACGCCACCTTGCCAACTCTACTCAGAATCTGAAAAGGGCCAACGAACCTCGGAGATAGCTTGCTGCCTCGGCCAAATATCTGCAATCCTCATCGAGGTGAGACCCAAAGGAACACATGGTCTCCCTCCTCGAACTCCAAAGGCCTCTGTCTCTGGTCGTCATAAGACTTTTTCCGACTCTGTGCAGTCTTCATCCGCTCCTGGATGACCTGCACCTTTTCTGTAGTAGCTCTCAGCATTTCTGGGCCCATGAGTGCTAACTCTCCCAGGTCAGTCCAGCAAAGTGGCGACCTGCAAGGTCACCCTTATAGAGCCTCGAATGGTTCCATACCAATAGTGGAATGATAACTCTTGTTATAGGAAAATTCCACCAGTGGTAGGTGATCCTCCCAGCTACGAATGAAGTCAAGTATGCAAGCTCATAACATATCCTCCAGGACCTGGATGGTCCGCTCTATCTGACCATCGGTCTGGGGCTGAAATGCTGTGCTCAAGCGTAACTGAGTCCCAAAATCTTCCTGCAATCCCTTCCACAACCGGGACGTGAAATGAGCATCACGATCTGAGATGATTGTGGATGGTACTCCATGAAGTCGAACTATCTCCTACACGTAGAGGCGTCCCAAGCTCTCTATAGAACTCTACTTCCGTACGGCTAGGAAGTGGGCTGACTTGGTGAGTCGATCAACGACCCCCCCCCAGATGGCATCATGTCCCCTATACGTGCGTGGTAAACCCATCACGAAGTCCATGGATATCTCGTCCCACTTCCACTATGGCACCTCAAGGGGCTGAGTCAAACCTGCTAGAACTTGGTGCTCTGCCCTTACTTGCTGTCATGTAAGGCACCGAGAAACAAACTTTTCCACACTCTTCTTCATCCCTGGCCACCAGAACTGACATCATAGGTCTTGGTACATCTTTTCCACTCCTGGATTCACCGCCAATGGGGATGTTTGGAACTCCCTCAGAACCTCCTCCCACAACGTCACTAGTACTACCGTGCGCCCTCTGAAAAGGACAACGTGCTCCCCTCCTTCTGAAAATCCATCATCTGCATCACTTGTGGATATCTGAGCACATAGAGTCTCACAGCTACCATCCTCGCGTTGTGCTTCCCTGACTCGCTGTAAGAGTAAAGGGGTAACATCTATCGACTGAAGGTAAGCTCCCTCATCTCTATCCATGAAGGACAACTGCAAAGAGGAAAACTACCTTGTCGCCTCATCCAGCAACTGCGAACTAGATTTCCTACTGAAATCATCTGCCACCACGTTCCCCTTCCCAGGAGTATAAAAGATCTCAAAGTTGTAATCCTGGAGGAACTGAAGCCATCGCCTCTGTATTAAATTCAGTTCCTTTGAGAAAACATATATCTGAGGCTCTTTTTATCAGAGTAGACGGTAAAATGTTCGCCCATCAGGTAGTTCCGCCACATCTTCAATGCAAAGAATACCGCTACCAACTCAAGATCATGGGTCGCGTAGTTCTTCTCTTGTGGACCCAACTTTCGTGAGCCATAGGCAATCACCGCTTGCCTCTGCATCAGGACACAACCAAGCTCGGTTCCTGATGCGTCATAGAACATTACGTACTCAACACCCTCCTCCAGTAATATCAAGATCGGGGCACTCGTCAAACTCTGTCTCAACTACTGGAAAGCCTTCTGGCATTTCTCGGTCCACACGAAAGGCTGTCCATTTCAGGTCAAAGCTGTCATGGGTGCTGCAATCCTGGAGAAATCATGGATGAATCTCCGATATTAGCCTACCAACCCAAGGAAACTCCGCACCTCCATCACGCTCTGGGGTGGCTCCCATGCTAGCACTGCCTCCACCTTTGCTGGGTCCACTACTACACCATCCGCTGAGATAACGTGCCCCAGAAAGTGGACCTCCTGTAACTAGAACTGACACTTCGAGATTTTCCCATACAACTGGTGCTCTCAGAGTGTGTCCAGAACCATCCTTAGGTGTCTCGTGTGATCCTCCTCTGATGCAGAGTACACAAGGATATCATCGATGAATACCACCACAAACCGGTCTAGATAAGGCTGAAAGATCCGGTTCATGAGTCCCATGAACACTATCGGGGCATTCTTCATGCCAAAGGGCATCACTACGTACTCATAGTTACCATAGCGACATCTGAAAGTCATCTTTGGTATATCCTCCTCTCGTACTCGCAACTGGTGATAGCCTGATCGTAGATCAACCTTTGAGAACCATCATGCCCCTCTCAACTGGTAGAAGAGGTCATCAATCCTCGGTAGTGAATACAGGTTCTTCACGGTCACTTAATTTAAGCACCGATAATCCACACACAGCCTCAAGCTCCCGTCTGCCTTCTTGGCAAATAGCATTGGGGCCGCCCAGGGTGAAACGCTGGGTCTCACAAAACCCTTCTTCTACAAGTCATCCAGCTGCATCTTCAGCTCACGAAGCACAGTAGGAGCCATCCGATAAGCCGATGCTGATATCAGGGTCATCTCGGGTTGCAAATCAATGCAGAAATCTATCTCCCGATGGGGAGGTAGCCCAGGGACATCCTCCAGAAATATGTCCTCATACTCATCCACCATTACTGGGAACCAAAAACTCGTAACATTAGCCGCGCCAGGGCTAGTCTAGATGACTGGTGTGAAATCGGTTGTGCCCTCCTATGCACGAGTCCATCCTGAGCTACCTGGGTCTCTCTTTCACCGAAAAAAGAGAACCTCATTCCATCACTGCGGACACACCGCACCCTTCGCCTAAAACAATAAATATGGGCATGAACTGTGGATAACCAATCCATGCCAAGAATGACATCATAAGGCCGCGACGCTACCACCAAGAGGTTCCAACTGAAACTCTCACCTCCAAGGGTCAGGTCACACTGCCTGCAAAGGTGTGTGATCTCTGAATCTTCTCCAGTCGGTGTTTCTAAGCGTAAGGGTCGAGTCAACAGCTCAACTGGAATCTCAAGGTCTCGAACAAGATAAGCATCCAGAAAGGAATGATTAGAGGTACTATCTATATCTTTTCTACTTTGGTTTCCATATTGATCTGTCACGAAATTTCCCAGTAGGTCCCGAGCCACAACTCCCCAAGCCCACCTCTATTAGGCCAGGGGATGATGACTAGCACCGAGTAGGCTTTCTACTAACATGGGAGGCATTGCCTATAACCTATACACACTCACACACATCTCCAAGCCCAAAAATCTGAAAATTAAAAACTAATAAAAGGAAAAGATGAATGCATAAACTAAAACCCAACCAAAAGAGTACGACATGGAATTAAAGTACAGTAAAGTAAAACCCTGGGCCAAAAGTAAAATCCCACCAAAAGAAAGTACGCAACAAGTCCAACCTGTAGAGAAAGGTACTAGGACTGCAACCTGTCACCGAAGGAACGCACCTCGGCCTGTCAGATTTCACTGAGCACCATCCGGTTCTGGTCTGCCTAGAATCCTTTCAAAGACTCGCTCATCTACACAAGACACGACACGTGTGGGAAAAGCCTGTGCATGGGTGAGTATAAAAATACCCAGTAGTACACCCCAAAAACCACAAAGGAAATACAACAAAGGAAAATACCACGAAAAAGGTACAATCAACTCTACACGGTATATGTCTACAGAATATATAACAAGAATATCCAGATATACTCATACATAGGCAACCATCGCGAAACCACCACTAAGATCCAGCTCGAATATTCCACTAAGCATACCATCGGGAGAACACACTCCAAGGTCTGAAGAGAGAGACACGAAGTACTCATACCAGGAGAACACCATCCACAAGTACCTTGGGAGTAAGATTCTCAGATGAGGATCACAGCCAATTCATGGGGTGATTCCGACAACTCAGTCTGAGCTAATCCGCTAAGTAGAGGATCGGAACCCGGGTAAAGTAGGTCACGTCGATACCAAGAACTCTACCTAGGGTTCCAGGAATTAATAGAGGATTCGGCTCTAAGTCTCAGAGAGGGGATTCCAACAACTCTATTTAGGGAGTTCTGCTGAAGGGATCATACTCATGTATAAAGGAATTGATACTAGAACCATCAGGGGATTACCAAGGGTACGAACCCTAAGAACTAGTCCAAGTCATAGAAGGCAAGTGGATCATGACATGAAGAAAAAGTTACACGGCGTGTAGTATGGTTACACGCTGTGTTCCTTGACCCCGGGTACAGCCCGTGTAAATGGCCCGTGTCCTTCGTTCAAGCCGTGCAATACCAAACTACATGGCGTGTAGAAAAGTACATGTTGTGTTCCTTGACCCCGGGTACTGCCCGTGTAACCGGCCCGTGTCATTCGTCTTGTCAGATAGAAAACAACTACACGATGTGTAGAAGAAATCACACGTCATGTTCGAGCACCTGGGATCACTGTGTGTACGCTGGCCATATGCCCGTACACGGTATTTGCTCGTGTTCGTGTCGCCTTTCCGTGTACCAGTACACGGGGTACCCCGTGTATCTGGCCGTGTCTGGCCGGGGAGGGGTATACACAGCGTGTCCATGGCCGTGTACCCTGCCCATGTCCGTGTACTCCCGGAGTACACACCAGGTCATTCACCGACGAAAACACGTCGTGTAGCCCATACTACATAGCGTGTAGTTGGAAATTTTCCATAACAGCCGTCTTCCTCTGTGTGCCTCGGCTAACACTTCGGATTTTGATCCAACCATCCAATCATCACGAAACTTCGGATTTGGGGTCGTACCTCCCCTACGGAACCGATTCCACCAGTTTCGGGATTCCGATCGGTGTTGAAAATGCATCCCGATCCTTCCGCACGAAAACTCCCGAAGAATGGGAACTTCCGAACCGCACCGATTCATCCACCACTGTCGTCGTCGCACCTCCTCTAGGCCGCCTTGACGTTGGATCTTTGATTTCGGATCGTTGCGTCAATAAATGAATGCGCAATGATCGATTTCCTCCAAGAACGCGTAGAACGCAATGAAGAACACGAGGGGGAAAACAAGAATCAACAAGAGGGGTAAACCTCGATCGTTGTTCGTGATGATCTGGGTTTACCGCTGTTAGATTGAAAACCAAAACAATCTCTAGAATAAAAGCCTCAAATCCTCGTATGAACCCATCCCGCAAGAATGATCGAACCATGGGATAATCTGTTCATGGATTAGTCCGCGTTCATCATTGAAATCAAAAATGGGGGAAAGATAAATCAATAACAATCATCCTACCTAGATTTTGCGGCGTTCGTTGGTGAAGATCTGTTTTCCGAGTTGTCGTCTCTGGCAAAGCTCTTCAAGAACACTTTCGTCGCATTGGGAGACTTCCTCGAGGACCTCTAGAGCCGCCAAGTGTTTTTAGGGTTATGGGGTTTGTAACCCTGGACCCTGGCGCAAGGTTTTATTTAAAGAGGATAAAAGATATTTGGTGCATCATATTTTAAAAAGATCTCACTGCAGAAGCAAGATTTAAATAAAATATTTTTACTAAATATTTTATTACTGTTGCGTCCAAAAACTAGATTTCACCACCGACCTGCGCTGACCGATGTCAGGCATCGCCTTAGGTAAAATCATTGTTCTGAACGCAACGGAACCCTCAGATTTATGATCTGAGAACCTATTCAAGAGTTATTCCACTTTTTTAGGAAAACCGCACACGCGCATAATTTAATTATTAAATTAAATTCAAACATTTGTTCCGGACTCACCGGGCCACGGAACTGCACGCCATCTCAGAGCCTACTCTCGAAATAATTCCCATATAATATTAAAATAACACATGTAAAAATCCTGGACATTACTATGCCACCGTCAATAAGTTATACCTGGTGAGCTGACTCAAAGAGATCACAAAGAAAACTCTTCAAAACACACACGCAATTAGTGTTTTCATGCACTGAGTCAAAAATCAGAAGTCAGGGTCCTCGTGTATGGATACATAGGACACCAACCCAATAAAGGATTCTCTAAACTGATAACCACACTCACTACACTTAACACTATTGTCATTAAAAAGAAAGATCAGAGTACTATGTTCTATGGTAGAACCAACTCATCTGATACCATTTTTTCACGACCCGTCCCCCGAGGCTCATTCCCTGACTACCCCAAACCCATCTTACATAGTTCAAGGGCTAGAGAATAGCACCGAAAGGTGTATTCCCTATAACTGGGAAGGCATTGCCTTTAGATCCTATAAACACACTAAACCAAGCACACAACAAGATACGAACTCAAGTAAACTATATAACAAAAAGAGTGCTGAAAGTAAAAGGGGTCGGAAATACAAGCCCAACTGTAAAGATACAAGTACAACGGAAATAAAACTGAAAGAAAAAGGAAAACAACTATTAGGTCTTCCTTTGAGGTTCCTACCTGAAGGGTAGGTACAGATCACCTCCTCAGCACTCCACGTCTGTGCGTATCCTCTACATATTGTAACGTCGTATGGTCCACCACCGGCCACTTTCCAATCCTGGTATCCTCAGCCTCGATCAACATTATCCATCATCTACACCAATAAAAACAAGGTGCTGGCATAGCCCGTGTAGGGGTGAGTATAACGATACTCAGTAGGGACCCCGAGACCCTCAAGGTCTCACAAAATCCACAAAGGATAAATCTCAAAGAATGAAGTCAACTGTCAACCCTATTTAGGTATATGCCCATACATATACCTAGGTTATCAAGTATAATCATCTCAACCATGAGGAAACACATGGTCCAACCCAAAATCCCAAATATTGATAGTTCCACAAAGGAAGGAAAACCGCAAAGGCAAGTACCACATAGGTACGCCACACATAAAAATACCACCAAGGTATTACCATGAAGGAAATTACCACACAGGTAAAAACTATGCTCATTCCAAGTATATATTAAGTACAGTAGTACAAATGACTATATGTAACTACTGAATCATATTACTCTGTTAAGAGGTAGAGCCACACATGATCGTCAGGTGCTGACCCACACAGGATCGCTCGGTCCAGACCCACACAGGATCGCTAAGTGCTGACCCACACAGGATCACAAGGTGCTTACCAACATAGGATCTATATGTGATGACCCACACAGGATCACAAGGTACTTACCCACATAGGATCGCTAGGTGCTAACCCACACAGGATCTCTCTAAGTGCTTCATGTCATAGCCAGCTACTGGATTCCCACACTATGCTCGCTCATCTCTAGGAGGATCCTCTCCACAAGCTACTGGTCGACACTCCAACATCCACTAAGTCCCACAAATAAGTATCTCAAAGGACCACTACATCATAGAGGTCTCAACGCAACAGGCGGTGCGTCGTTCAGATGCTCGGTCTGTGAGTTATTGGCCTTTTTGTCCCAAGGGCCTGGATGGATTCGTTCTCGATCCAAACCAATAGTTCCCCAACATTATCCAAAACTCTAGTGGGGTATACCAAAGGTACTGTCTCACTAAAAGGTTTCCATCTCTGTAGACGGTTCGTCAAATGGATGCTCGGTGCCAAAGATATGGCCGAAAATGCGTAAATGGATCGAAGTGGGTCCGGGTCCAGTCTGACCCGGTCGGACCGACTCGGCCCGACCCGACCTGGGCCGACCCAGTTTGGGTCGACCCATCCCAACCTATTGGGTCCAGCCCGGCTCACTAGGTCAGCCTAGCCCGCTGGGTCTGGCCCGGCCTACGCTGGGCGTTCTGAAAGACCGCGATGGACCGCAGAGGGTAGCACGATGCCGCGGGGACCGAGGAAGGCCGCGGGCGGCGCGATGCCGCGGGGACCGCAGACGGCCGTGGGCGGAGCGATGCCATAGGGACCACAGAATTACATGAGTGGCGCAAGGCTACAGGGATACTCGGAGAGAGGCGGTGGCTCGGAGGGCAGTAGGCGGCGTGGCAGGCGATGGGACTGCACGACAGGTCGCAGGGCAGCATGGCAGGCCAAGGGGGGGCTTGGAGGGCCGCAACGGCTCGGACCGCCATGGGGAGCGGAGGCCGTGGGTGGCATTGGAGCACTATGGGTTGCGGAGGCTACGAGAAGAGGTGCTGGCTGCGGATGGCAGAGCTGCGAGCCTGGGTGGCAGTGAGCGGTGGTGGCCATGGGGCGGCGCCGTTTCCTTCATTGCCTTCGTCGTGGTTCTTAAGTTCCACTGGGGCCAACCACCGACACCGGTTTCCACCTTATTCCATTTCGAATAATAAACCAAAGAAGAAGAATGGTGGAGGGGTCGGGCTATGTTTGTTTGGCCCGCACCCTCTGCGTTAGAGCGGTAGCAAGAGGCACAACAAAATCTGGAGTCAGGAATGACAAACTCTACAATTTAATATCAATCATGGATCAACTCGTTTTTATTGATCCACATTCTCCATGATTTCCTAGAACAAGGAAATTAATCGAGATAATTCAGGTATTCAATAATAACCCCCTACCTCGTTTGTTTGATTCGTTGAAGATTGTCCACGGAGAAAGAGTCGATATCATAGGGAATAGACGGATGTTGGTGACGTCGACGTCTCCTCATTTATCGGTGGAGATGTTCCTCGTCATCAATCCTTTTATGAAGTTTAGAGAAGAATTCATCGAAGGTGAAGTGTTCTTCGTTGGCATTCTTCGTTGGAGAGCTTTCTTTAAAGGCTCCTTCCTTTTCCAATGTTTAATTTCCCCCAACCCACCAAAAAGAAAAGGGTATCCAATATAATAAAATATGTTGGTATAATTTCAAACTGGAATTATTAATAAATTGAGTGGGTGAATTAATTAAAAGGTGGTGGAATAGTTAATCAAGGGTAAGTTCAAGAGACTTCCCCTCATTTAAGTGGGAGGTTCAAAGGGGTTTTAACCTTGGGTGGTCCCCACCACCATAACCTCTCATGGGATGTTAGTTCAGGTGGTCCCCACCACCATAACATCTCATGGGAGGTTATTTCAGGTGGTCCCCACCACCATAACCTCTCATGGGAGGTTTAGTTCAGGTGGTCCACACCTATGAAACATCCACATGGAGGTTTCAAAAGAAAAATAAAAATAAATGTTACACAAATTTATTTTTATTTTATTCTTTCACAAATATGTGAAAATATAACTTCCACCCTCGACCTACTGTGGTTGAGGTGAAGGTATCCTTAAGAGAATACCAACACTACAAGTTTCACCAGTGCCCTCAAATTTCAATTACAAGCATTGGTTCAAAAGTTAGAAAAATCATGCTCGTACGTTTACTGAACGTACCCGAAATAAAGTTTAGAAATTCATTATGGTCATTCTGGGCCTCGGAATCACGTGTCGTCAATTTTTGCAGACTCGCAAAATTATTATATATTAAATAAAAAGTTACATGGAAATTCCATGTCTTTACATCATAAATTTGTACTTTAGATAAACACGACAAGAGGTAGAATTGAAAAATAATTTGAAAAGACAAAATTCACCCCCTGATCTTATGTATATTTTTATATTCTTACCTAAAAATTAGACCATGGAAAACATCATGTATGCTCACTATATCTAAAAAGGTCCTTAACTAATGAAAAAAACTTTACACTAGTATTTTCACTCATACATGTTTTTGACTATCTTCCCAAGATTCTCATGACATCTAACAAATTATGTCATCAATCAATGAACCACCTTATCAATAAATTTATCAATTATTAATATTTTAAATAAACCTCACCTCACCTCTAAAACCCTTTCCTAAAATTGCTCATTAAATCCACAACAGATTTTCCTCATACATGAAGCACCACCAATTAAAGGGAATAATTACAAGGGGAACAAAAGAGGGTTTCACAAATTTCATAAATTCTCCATATAAAAAAGTGCATAATAGGCCTTTCCAAAACATGCATTAGATTCCATAAATAATCCCAATCTATTTAATTCCTATTTCAAAATACAGTTAAAACCAAATGATAAATGAAAAAATTTAAATACATTTTGATATCAACACTTCCCTTGAAAATACCTTTATAAATGTTAAAAACCATTGACACATTTCAAAATGAAATTTACATGGGTGAACATGCCAAATTAAAATAAAAAAAACCCATTAAAACCCCTTTATATACTGTAAAACACATATAACACTTGGTTTTAAAATAAATTTATTCGAGAAACCAATTTAAAAATATAGTCCGAGAACACATTTTAATTTTCTAATATTTTAGTATTAATTTCCCTATAAATAAATACAATTTCAAATAATTTTCTTCAGATGAAACATCGAACAAAAAATTTGTGATATATTTTATTATAAGTAGTAAATATAGATATTATAATGTATTCATCTAATTGGAGCATATAAATATAGGAAATCAGTTTTTGAAATTAACGTATAAATAAAAAAACCATTTTCAATATTAATGAGTTAAAAAAATTCAATTAGTGTAGCTAAATTATTAAAAAACCATTTTATTCAAAAAAAATTGTTAAAAATATATTATTATTCACTTTTAATTTTTATTATTTTTAAAATATGAAAAAATATATCATTCATATTAAAAATATATTAACACTAATTAGTAATTTATAAGAGATAAAAATAAAACAGTTAACATTTAAATATTGAGTTTCCTATCAATACATTTTCTCATTATATTTGATATTTCCATTTTAAATTTAAATCCATAAATTATAGAATTTTAATTTTAAAAAATAAAATCAGTTTTTTGATACATCATAACAATATTATTATAGGATTAAAATTTCGTATTTTTAAAATAGTTGATTTTTAAGTGAATAATGAAAAATATAGTTTTAACCTATACTATAACATTTAAAAATTATTTATTATATAAAAAAGGATTAAAAGAAATAAAATATTTAATTAATAAAGGGTTAATTTGAGAATTAAAAATATTAATTTTAAAATTCTATGTTATATTTATAAAACTTTTATTTCAAATTGTTGAATTTAAGTATAATTTTATTCTAGTAAAAATTATTTTTGGCCATTTATTTTAATTAAATATTATCATAGTGAAATTATATTTTGTCTTGATTTAAGGACACATAAATCTCATTTTTTTAATAATAAAATAATTAATATCATTTAAATCAACAACATTGATAATTGTATTATAAATTTTTTTTTGCTTAAAAATACACTTTCTAAAAAACTAATATTAAAATTAATTTTTCTCACCATTAGAAAAATTATTTTAAAAAATTATTATAATATTTTGAGTCATAAAATTAAAATTCTTTTAGATCAATACTTTCCGTTTTCCTAATAAAAATTAGCTACTAGGTTCAAAATTGAGTTGTTGCAGTAAAGGTAAATTAAGGTAAATATAGTTTAACCATGTGAAAAAGAGATAAAAAACAGTTAAATAAATTTATCAAAGTTATTTTTTAGGTTTTTCTCGACAAAAAAATATTCCATCTATATTATTTTCTATTTTTAAATCCACATTCCTTGTAAAACATGTGTTCCTTTTACATTAAGAAGTGATATTTGAAAAAATGTTGTTCCCGACACTTATAAAAGTGGACTTACACCACCCATAAAGGGATCCATAAAATTATAATTCCTCTTTAATCTCTAATATTTTTAATTCCCTTAGATATGAATCCCATTTTTTTCATCTTCTGGTCAAATGAAGAGGGATTAAGTCCTCAATTTCTAAGAAGTACTTCAAGAGAAAGTTCAAATTCTCAATGAAATTATTAATCACTCTTTAAAGTTTTTAATTATCAATCATTATCATACTAACCTATATTATCTGTTACAAAATGATAATATATTTTTATCTCTATACATAATTGTTTTATTTAATAAACATTACCCACCTTTCATCATTTTACTTTGAAAAATGAAAACATGGTCATGAGTATGTGTGGACTACTACCTCTATGAATAATGAGTCTTATTTTTTCTTTACATTAATTACATGGATGGTTATAAATTATTTAATGGGTGAATATTATATTTAAATTATTATTAATATTCTATAAATAATAAATATTTTCTTTCCCTACTACTATTTCACTAAAAATGAAAACATCATTTATGTGTACTTGCGGACTGTTGCTTCCATGGGGTAATGTATTTCATTTTCAATCTCGATAGTATTTTATTATTTATATAACTATAATCAAATATGATTCAGCACCTTAAAAATATGAATAATATCATTAATTTTATATAATAATTATATTTTTTCAAATTAAACACTTTCTAAACAATACTCACCCATCGATTAATGCATGTCCTTTCTTGGGTCAGTCTGACCACCTATATGAAAATTATATAAATTTATATCAAGGATAAATATGTAAATTTACTACTATATTTATTATAAATAAATTATCAATTAATTTTTGGTTTAGGATTATGAAAATTTTGTACTAATATTTAACTTTTTATTCATATAACTCCCTTTGTTCGCCAAAAAATATCGAAACAGGAATGTCACCAATTTCATCTCCAAGAACCATAACTAAAATTCTCATGTAATGAAATTAGATCATTATAAAAATTTATAAAAAATATATCCCATTATTTTAAATATTTTGGGAATGAAGATTTTTGTATCAAGGAATTGGGATCGACATTGATATGATATATAATAATGAAAATATTTAAAAGTAAAAACATATTATAATGAAAATGAACTAAAAATAACTAGTAAAAGTATGATATTTTAATATATTAAAAGATAATATATATGAATAAGGTTTTTAATTATGTTATTAAGATATTAATGTTTGTTATACAGGAGGTTATAGTGCATTCATCTAATAAAAAAGTAAGGATTTTCTCAAAAAAAATCTATTCATTGAGACTTATTCCATATCCAGAAATTGTTTTATTTTGTGTGGTGTATTTACTATATCTTAGGAAACCAATATCATAATTTTTATGAAATTAAACTGGTTTAAAATTCCATTTTGGTTTTACTCCATAAATGGTTTTTTGTTTTAAAATGTTACCAAAGTTGTATATGATTTTTTACTCAAACTTAAATTATTTGGGTAATGATGCTACTTCATCAACTTCATTCTTCAAAAAACATTAGTTTATGAAAAACAATGATTTTTTTACCCTAAAAATTATTTTTATTCTTAAAAAAACTTTTTTTAAAAACAACATGTGCAATGTGTTCCAATATTAAAATTGTTTTTTCTCACCCTTAGAACAATTATTTGGAGAAATGATTTATATATTTTAAATATGAATATTAAAATTAATTAATATTGGCGTTCCCATTTTTATTTATAAAAATATGTTACTAAGGTTAAAAATTTAGATACTATGTTAAAGTAAAATTAATGTAAAAAGAGTTTAACCAAGTGTAAAATATATAAAACATTGCTCTAAATGATTATTTAAGGTGTTTCTTAACCAAACCATATATTCTATCTATTATTTTACATTTTGGAATCCACTTTCAATGTGAAACATGTGTTTATTTTATATTAATATGTGATATTTTCAATAATTTCATTCCCTCTACTAATAAAAGAAACCTTCCACCACCCCTTAAATGGAACTCTAAAATTAAAATTCATATTAAACATTTTCCATTTCTTATTTCCCTATATCCCTATCCCACATGCTTCAACATTTGGTCATAATAAATTTTCCTAATTCCTCAATTTCCAAGAAGTAATTCAAGTAAAAATTCAAAATCGCAATGTAAGTACTAATCACTCTAATATTTTTCATTATTGATATTTATCCTCTAACCCTATCCTACCCATTACCACATGACCACATTCATATTATTTATATACCAATATTTTTTTGGTTTTTTTTAACAAAAATTACATATCTTTCACTCTTTTACATATAAAAATATAAATGTTGTAATGCATACATACGGACTACCACGTGCTTAAATGATGCATATTATTTTTATTTCAACCCCTTACATGGATGGTCCTTAAATTTTATTAAATAGATTAATATGAAATTTATATTATTATTCAAATTTGATAAAATATAAATCATTATTTACACTATTCACATTCCAGAAAAAATGACAATATTCATATCTGTGTATATACAGACCACCACCACCACATGGTGGTGTATTTAACTTTTATCTCTCTAGTATTTTCTTATTTATATAAATCTCATTAAACACGATTCACCACATTAAACTATATAACTAATATCACTATTTTTACATAATAATGATTTTAGTCCAAAATAATATGATTCACTATGTTTCATATTTATATCTCTAGTATTTTCTCTCTCTTTTTTGTCACTGTGTTTATATAATAATATCACTTTATTATTTTATAACATGTTCCTGTTTGGTTCGGTTTATCCACATACATGAAAAATATAATACATTTATATCGTAGATAACTATGTTAATTTTAATAATTTTATTATTATATGTAAATTATAAATAATATTTGGTTTATTATGTTGTAATGGATATATTAATGTTTAACTTATTATTAATATACCACCCTTTGATCATTAAAAATTATTAAAATAGGAATACTAGAGATTTTATCTCCAAAAACGATAAAATAAACTCTCATAGAATGAAATTTGAAATTTATAAATAATTATGAAACATATATTTAAGTACCTTAAATGATATTGGAATGATGAAATTAGTATCAATGAATAGGAATCGACATCAATTTACAAATTATATGTAAAAAAATTGAAATTACAAAATTAAGATGTTAAAAAATAAAATATTACTTACTAGTAAATATATAGTATATAATTATAATATAATATTATAAAAGGTAATATATATGAATAAGGTTATTAAATTTCCAATTAATATAGTTATGTTTCTTATACCGGAAGCTAGATTCCATTCAACTATACGAGAATACAAGGTAAGGGTTTTTCTACTCTTGATATATTTTCTTTCAGACTTGTGCCATAAACACAAATTTTTTTGGTTTATGTACTATCGTATTAGAAAACAAAATTCATGATTTTCTCAAAATTATAATGGTCTACAAATATATTTCATATTATCTTCATCAATTAGTTTTTTTAAAATGTTACAAAAGTTAAAGGTGGTTTTGTTAATTCAAACTTATTTTCTTTGGGTTATAACACTACTTATAGAACATCATTATCTTAAGTTCCCTATATAATTATATTTATCATTTAAAATAATATTTCCACTCCCCTATCTAAGGGAATTAAATCTCAAATTCAAATCTTTTACCTTGATGAATTTCATTCTCAAAAATTATATCTTTATTATAAATAATCCCCATCATCTTTAACAATGGATTCTCTTATATGAACATATTTTCTCATCCATATATTGTTACCCTTTATAATTTGATGAATAATTATGCTCTATCTCATGTAATATTCATATTTTACTTTTTTCTAATTTTAAAACTAATTTTTTTACCTCTTTGTATGATGTGAGATTTCCAAATTGGTATTTTATATTATTTAAAATGTCTTCCTTTCATGATAGTGTGTTCTATATTCCATCCCAAATTTATTCAATATAATATTTATGAATTTATAAAGGATGTATTATTTAATAATAGTTTTTAAATTAAATGTTTTAAAAAATGTTTTCAATTCACATTTTTGAAACCTTTATGTCCTTTTTGAGGATCCATTATTGAATATTATTTTTAAAAGGAAAGGTTTTTAAAAATGGTTTCACAAATACTTTTTGAAACATTTATGTATTTTTAAAGAATGATTTTTTGAGATTTATTGGTAGATAATGTATGAAAATTCAACATGAGAACTCTTAAAAAGGGGATATTTTTTAAAGTGGCTCTTAAACTCTTCTTTTTTACAATAAAATTATGAAATGTTTTCAAAAGAATCTTTTACATTTAACTTATATTTTCCTAATTGAATTCAAAATATCTAACTTTTAAGGAGTTAGGTTTTATGAATCATCCAACAAATTACTCTATGAAATACTCCTCATAGATGATTAATTTTCTTTTTTCAATCAATCTACTTTTGATATCACATTATGCGATACTGTTTGGAAATGATATGAATCCCATTTTCATTCCTTGGGATTTCATGATGTGATGAATGACTGATATCTTATAGTACACATATTTCTGGATATTTATGGTTCGGGACCTATAAATCCCTCTAATTAGTTGGTTATGGTTCTATGTCTCATTAGATAAAAATTGGATTTTATTTTTCATTCTTGAGTCTATAATGGATGTGATTTGTAATACGTAAGTCAATAATGCGTGATGATTTATGAAACTTTATTAAAACATGGACGGGAAGTTATGATAGTTGAGTCACTAATAGGATTAATGTTATGATTCTTTATTCCGTAATGGATCATAGGATATAATTCCTAAGATACCATGTAATGGGTCATCGGATATTAATACCTAAAACACTAGGTATTATTTTCCTACAATTTTGTCTGTATAATAGTTCCTAATTATGATATATTACAATTAAATGCCATATTTTTATGTAATATACATATGATTTTTCTCCAAGCCTCCTTTTTATCATCTCAAACTCTTATTCCATAGTATATGTTTGTTATTTTAAGATTTTAAGACCTTATATCATGAAATATGGACAAATCCTAATTTTTTGTGATATTTTTTAAAAGATATTTCTCTCATTATCTTGTTCTATAATATGATTATATTCTGACCCTTGATTATTTTTTTATTTTTCCCTTACTGAGTGTTTGATCTCACACATTTCTTATGTTATTATTCCTCATGTTATGAAGATGAATATAACTTATGAAAAGTCTAAAAAGGAATTTAATAGGGTTTGGTTGTGGCGAAATGTTAACAAGTATTGTAAAATAAGTTGTTTATGTAACTAATCCACAGAGATACTAAACCTATAGCTCATAGGATGGTGTGATTATTTGAGACATTTAATATTTAACTGGTGTAAATTAGGTAATATAAATATATGTTTGAATTCTGTATATCACTTTTTATCAAATCCTATGTGTAATGTATGTTTTTTGAATGCCATATCAATGTGTATGGTTCTTGGTCACCTCAAACACCACTAATTTTAAAACCATTTTCATTCTTTGAAACCCATTAAGTAATTTATAAAATTACCTGGCATTGAAATCATTCCATAAAAAAATTTAAATCCATTTTGAAATCACCTTCCATCCTTTGCATCACAAATACATATGAATAACCTTGATAAATAAAAAAATTAAAATAATCAATCATTTAATATCATGTAATATTTTTAAATATAATAGAAACACCTACCTAGTTCATATGGAAGAAAACTACAATGGTTCTCCTTCCATAGAGAATTCTCAACAAAGGAAACAAATTCCCTTTATAACATTACAAAAATAACGCCCCATGATTATGTCCACTACCAACACTAAAGTCAACCAACATTCCCCCTATGGTTTATGGGAGGGAATAAAATAAAGGGTATGGTAATAATAAAAGAGAATAAGGGGCTTAGAGGGACTTACTCTGGAGGAATACACTTGAAACAAAGGTGGAAATCCATAAATATAGAAGGAGAATTGGGAGGGATCTCATCATGAAAGATTTATCCATCCGAATAAGAGGGAGAGGAAAGACACTCAAATAGGGTTTACAATTATAGGGGGAAATTAGAATTTCAAATTCTTATAAATCAAGGATGGTCGCACAGTTCATAAAATCATGTGCTAACTGTAAACCAATCACTTTTAAAACATAGGAACCCCACTTCGTTCCCTCTATGAAACCATGTGGTTTGAATAATCTTTCATTAACTGTTTGAAATGGATCTATCAATACTATAGTATTATCATACGGTTTCAAAATATATTTCCCAAACCATGAAAACTAACCGTTCACCCATGGAAGAAAATAAAAATTATGAAATTACTAGGGAAAAAATATCCAAAACTATATATATACCTTAATAACATAAAATTAACACTATAGTGACATAGAGGGTTTCCCATAAATGGATATGTCAATATTTTTATTAAATTTGTTATTAATTCATATAGTATAGTCATGAAAAAATTAAAAAGTCATGAAGGAGTGTTAAAAAGGTTTGTCTCTAATATTGATGATTGTGTCCATGGCATATGGTGGTTGTTAATACACTAACACATAGCTCCATGTTTATTATTAATACGAAACTTAGGTAAGGGTATACTTCTAGGGCCACACTACAGGAAACAACATGGTACAATAAAAGAACCATCATTTAGTTATTTATGGATCTCGCACCAACCAGAACTCTCTCTAAAAAATATACAATTTAGTATTCTCTACAATAATATGATCTAAAATCTAGCACTGGTATTTCTTAACATAAATAATCCAATATCCTTCCTCAGTGTGAAATGATCTCTAGGGTTGCCTTTAATATAGAAATTTATGGTCTATATTTGACCTTATGATAAAATGATATTATATGATCAACCTTTATAATAAATTAATATCATAGACTAGATTATTTAACCTTCTTATTATTTTTAAATTTGGGGAAAAATATTTCCCACACAACATTACATCTCTCCTTGGCATCAAAACACATAATAAGAAGGACAATAGCAGTGTTGGCAGACTCATTGATAAGAAGGATCTTCCTTTCAAATGAAGTTTTATTTAACTCTTCTCAATAATATCCTACACATTATTAAGTAATTTATTATATTATGTATTAAAAAAACATGAATATCATCCCCATAATAGTAGTTTAATTATCCTAAATTTACATATCTTCAAAACTCTTTAGAAACTAATCACATATACTATTTTTTTATGCCTCCTAAATAATCATCTATCATTAAATCTCCTTTTGATGTCCTAGAATATCACACCCTTCATGTCTCCATGATTCTAGCATAATTATATCCATGTTTTCTTGCATTCATGCATGATAAATTGTGTCACGAAGATGTAATCATGGTGTAAACATATTTTGATCCTTACATGGACACATCATAGAATCATCTATAAATTCCTGAAATAATCCATAAATATATGTATTTATATTTCCTAACCAAAATACCAAAGATTTAATAAATACTAAAACACAAAATCATCATAGTATTTAAATCATAAATAGATACACAAAATCATCATGATTGTTTCGTAATTTTGATTTCTTCTAGAAGATGGACATTAAATGTTATCAATTAACATATAGAACCCTAAATATATTAGACAAGTAAATGATTTTTACGTATTTTATAGATGAATATTATTATTGATGAATTTTACAAAATTCAATACCATCTTCTTCGATATGAATCATATTCCCCTTCCTTGGATTTGATTTTATAAACTAACAGTCCCTTTTCTAATCTCGATTTGTTCATTTTGAATTACTCACGTATAGTCAGATAACTATTATATAAATTTTGTCCATTTTATATTATTTAACACCACTACTATAATGAATCTTATAAAATATATATATTCTATTATGTTATTTGGATAGATTCCTTCCTTTTTTTTATTTCAACTGTGTATTATATAGACTCTTAGATTATTCAGTGAGAGTTTGAATTTGACTCGTATGTGTTCTCCAGATAACTCTTACATTCTCATCTAGATTCCACACATTTCCAAATCATCAAATTAAAGTTCTCAGTTCAGCCCCAGAATTAATAATTTGTATTGCGTTAGTTTTTTATTTTTTCCTTTAACTCATAATTATATAATTCTTCAAGTGTGACCAAACTTATTTGAACCATATCAAAGAGTTTAAAATCTCTAAAAAAACTTCTAAAAACACATTAAATAAATTTTTATCATATTTAAATAAAGTTCAATCATTACTATAATAATTACATAACTTTGTGGAGCTTATTTTAGCTTTAAAGGGTTTTTCACAATTTCATCCAAGTGAATTTCAATACAAAAAGAAATATTCTTTCTTAATTATAACTAATTTGGATCTTCATTATAAGTAATGTTAAACTCTTATTATTTTCCAGATACTCATGGTGATATAATATCAACAATAATTACACACCATAGAGCCCACCTCAACATGTGATTTCCTCAATCTTAGTGAGTATAGAAATATTCATTACAATTTTTTCTCTATAATCATGTATTATATCATCATGCTCTTTCCAGTAAAATCGACTTCATATTCAACTTTTCTAACCAAATATAATATCCATCATATAATATTATTGGTAGAAACTCAAACATAGTTAAATTTTATGAACGCATCTTGATTAATCCAATCGCACCAGAAACTCACTTATTTCAATTATAAAAAATAATGGAAACTCACTTTCAGTGTCCAATTTTATTTTTATCATCTCATGAATCTTTATTAACTCATCGTGTAATCAAAAAAAAAATTATACTTAATTCTATCTTATAATCTTACTATGGTGAGTCAACTACCTTCAGAGAAACTATTCATACTATATATTGAAATCATGATTATTAGCTTTATCTTTATTGACAAAAAATAAAATAAAAACCAAGTTGGTGTAATAAGTACAACTAGTTTTGGTTGAAAGTGATATCAAAAGATGTATTATAAATTTTTTAATTGGATAGATAGTTCCCTAAATAATTTATTATTATTAATTATTCATAATTTTCAATCACAATTTGTTCTAGATGTTCTGTAAGATATAATATGTTTTGGAACCATGTGACAAATTATGATATCAGTATATTATTAAATAAAAAATCTAAAAATATTAATTTTGCTAATTTTTAATTTAAAATCGAATTATATGGTCTATATATTATTTCTAAGTAATAGTAAATTGAATTTTTTGTATATTTTTTTATATTATAAAGGTGTTACAAATTACTTAATTGTAATATGTTTGTAATTAATGGATTAATTTTTTATAGAAAATTTAGTAAATAAATATCCGTAATATTAATTATTAGTATTATATAACGTTTTATATCTTTATGAAAACATATAATTTAGATATAAAATGTATGTATGAAAATTATGATTGTAATTTTAAAAAACAATGAAAAAATATAAAATATTTATAGTAAATGATCCTTATTTCAATGTAAATTTCTCATTGATGTTAAGACTCTTATGGAAAGTGGTATGGAAATAGACTAGTCTAAATTAGTGGTAAATTTTAATTTGAACCAAAATAAAGTAAGACTCAATGTATTTAATTTAAAAAGAAGATAGAAACACCTCCCTGTGATGAGTTTGTGGGGACTCAAGCTAACATGAAAGTCATCTCAGATCAGAAGATGGACCTATTTGATAGTATTCTAAAAGGTGTATATAAAAAAGAAGTTGAAAGTGAAAATTTATATGAGATTTTACTTATTTGTAAAGAATATATTCTTTATGAGACTTTAATAATAAATTATTTAATGGTGGAAGCCCCCATAATGTTATGAGGGCCACTTTAGGTTGATCTGGATGAAGAATAGTATTTTTAGATCAAAAAAAGAATTGTATTTTGATATGTGGACTCAATAAGGGGAAAATAAGTTTTTAGTAACATGTAATGACCTTGTAAAATGTTTCATACCAATTTGAGGATATCATTAGGAAAAATCCATTAAAAAAGGTATCCTACATCAAATGAGGATTATATAGGGTGATGTATTTTTAGTCTTTTAAAAAAATTGAATGGTCTAGTGATCTCGTATGTGGTTTGGTGTTTATTATAGTATCCTAAATTTTTTTGGCTTCCAAATTTCCATTAAATGTTCTTATTGAAATAAATAAATTAAAGTATCCCTATAAAATTGATTTTTGATTATTTATATGATTGAGGATTAAATAATGATAAATATTTGATAATTAGATTTGGTAGAATGTTTACATTATAAAATTATTATTTAAAATATTTATATTTGATTTATAATCATATATTTAAGTAAAATTCCATATAAAATAATAATATGAATCTGATTATATTAGAAATATATATAAATAATTAATATTTATTTAATTATGGAATTTTCATAATATATGGATTAATTATAAAGTGTTTATAATTTTTTTTACATTTGAATTGTTTATAAATTGTTTATCCTTGTATAAATTTAAGGAATTTTTGTTTCTTTAGTTTATTATGAGATTTATTGATAGATATAAATGTTTATTATGAATGGATATATGATTTAGTTTAAATTATTCATTTTATTTTATAAGTTTCATGCATGCATAGAAGGATTTACAACCTTGGTGTGATAATTGATTTAGTTTTCTTCTACCTTGACTCTTTCATATAATATGTTTCTTCTTGAATTAAGAATTTGAATATATTGTATTCATATGATATGTTCAAGTTATGATGGAATTGAAGTCACTCATGAGTAAAGCATCATTGGGTATATAAGGACTTTTGTTCTGCCTTCTCACTTGCCTGGAGGCATATGCCTTGTCTAGAAAAGTGTGGGTTGTCTATCTATCACTCCAATATTAATATTATGTGAATTGTTGATTACATATTATTATAAGATTTTACATGATTTTTTATGTACCTTATTAATGAGATTAATTTTTATATGAATAAATATAGTTGGATTTTAATTCGGGTTAGAAACATAAGTTATGAGTTGTATAAAGAGGTACACAAAAATATGGCTTGAACATACTGGTTTGGTGGAATGAATAGTATTGAAAACTAAATCATTAAAATAATTCATACAAGTAAAGGTAATAATATAACATAACATGATGAGATTAAGTCCCGTTCAAAAAAACAGTGAGTAAAATTCCTTTCAATGTAAAAACTTTTCAATACCTTGATCATTCAAGTGGGAAGGTCACACCAAAATTGGGTTCCCATAGATTATCATGTGAAAATAAAGAAAGTGATTCTCGAATTTAAGAGGATTAGCTGCCCAATATTGATGTTTTCTTTAGGTTACCCTTATATGAGGTACCCTAATAAGATTAGGTCATTAGAGGAATAGAATTGAGTTTATCCATATAATGTATTGGGGAAAAATCCATCAGCTAAACTATCTAAGAGTCATATATGATATTATTGACATGATAGACTACATAAATATTTATGTGATAGAATAAATACTATAGAAACCCAAATCTATATGAAATTTGGATTATGGACCACTAATGGATATGATAGTATTGATATTAGTCACCAGTTTAGTAAAATCAAATTTAATAAAATTCTTTAATAAATGAAAGTAAAGTATGATACTGATTTGAAAAAATATTATATTATAGATAAATTTCATCATAATCATTAAATATACACTAAAAAAGATAAGGTTATTATCACTTATTTAGTGTTATAGCGGTGGTTTAAACCATTTCATAATTGTTTAATGGATATTCATAAAACTGGTGTGTATTTCACAGTCGCTAGTCAGTTAACGACGGTTTATTTTTTTTCACAGTGGTTTTCTTAAGTGTCATTTTTAGATATTTAGTGGTGTTTTTATAATTTTAAGTGGTTATTTATAAAATAAATGATTTATTGGAAAAATAAATAAAATAAAATTAACAACCAAAAGGAATTTAGTGGCAGTATTCTTAATAGGGGTTAATATAAACTGCCGCTAAAACAGTCAACAATATACTGTTATTGGCGGTTACAACAAACCTCCTCTAAATCTATTTTAATTTTTTTTAAACAATTTAATAAAAAAATTATAAATATTCAAAACCTAAAATAATATAAACTAAAACACAAATAAACAATAAACCCATCATTCATACATCACACATTCACAGTCACACAAATATCCACGATCATCCTAACCTAAGTCTTAGTCACCCCATACATCAACCAATACCTCGGTTATCAATATGTATATATAAAATATTTCCAAAAACAACCCACACCCAATATATATCCATGGAATGACTTAAACTACATCTCTCTGCCTCCACATCATCTCATCAACTAAAACTTACCACGACATGTCATCATCTCTATCAAAAAATGAAACAAAAACAAAAACTAAACATAATAAATCAGAATTAAAATATAATAGTGGAAAAAAATTTAACATACCATATAAACTAAGAACAGTCACAACTACCTTCTCAAAAATTTCATGGATCAGAATGGTCAACCTCATGCCAATTGTTATCATCTACCACATATAATGAAGAACATAACATTTAGGAAAAGAAATGAAAAAGACAAAAGACATTGAATATATTCAGAATTTTGCACATAACATTTTTTATTTTGTTAACAAAAAAGAATAAATTTTAACATAAAATAAATATTATAAAATTCAAAACACTTTGAAAACAAAAAAAATGAATTTTTATGATAAGATTGAAAACTTGAAATAGAAAAGGGATAAGTAATTATTTTAATTTATTTTTAAAGCGACGTACGGTGTAATTGAAATTTATTTATTAAAAAAATTGTAAATATTTAGATATCATGGAATTTCCTATAATTAAAAAACAACTAAATGTTGGTTTTCAAAAGATTTCACATCAATATGATTTTCTTTCCAATAGTTTTCACCATTACACGAACATTTTAGTGTTTTGAAACACGAAACAACATGTTTATGAACATTAAAAAGAAATTATCATTCAAAATTATGTGTTGTCAGTTCTTAAAATTCATAATTAAATCTACATCCATTGTCCCGTGATTTCTTGATAATAAAAAATCATTTTCCTACTTTTGACCGTTCCATGCACGATTTAGTGTTTTAAAACATTAAAAACATGTTTGTAGGCATAATAATAAAATATTCACTCAAAATGACGTGTCATAGGTTCCTACATTTAAAATTAAATCTATATTGGTTTTTTTATTATTTCAAAAAAATCTGACATCGTTTTCCATGTTTTGACTATTTCACAATCATTTTATTGTTTTCAAACACTAAAAATGAAATTAAATCCATAATGGAAAACCATCATTTGAAATGATATTTCATTAGTTCCTATATTTCACAATTAAATATATAGCACTTGTCCCATTATTTCAAATCAAATTGGGATTGTTTCATAGTTTTGACAATTCAATGCACGTTTCAGTTTTTTAAAACACTAAAAATACATTTACAACCATAACGATAAAACCCTCATTAAGAATGATGGTTCATCTGTTCCAACATTTCACAATTAAATCTACAGTCATTATTCCCTGATTTGAGGACATTCTAATATAGTTTCTCTATTTTTGACCACGTCGTGCTCATTTTGGTGTTTTAAAACACTAAAAATTAGTTTTAAACCATAATGGTAAAACCTTAATTTGGAATAATGTTTCGTTAGTTCCTTTATTTTAAAATTAAATCTTCAGTGGTTTTACCTTTATTTCATGACAATCCAACGTCGTTTGTTTGGTTTTGACCATTCAATGCATGTTTTAGTGCTTTAAAACACACAAACTGTATTAACAGTCATCATATGAAAACTATCATTCATAATGAAATGCCTTTAGTTTCTATTTTTAAAAATTAATTATTAAGAGTTTTCCATTTATTTTAGGGCAATCCAACATTGTTTTCTTGGTTTTACCATTCCATGCACATTTTAGTGTTTCAAAACACTAAGAATGTGTTTATGGAAATAATGAAAAAAACAACAATTTAGAATGATGTGATATCAGTTCCTACATTTCATAATTAAATATATTATCATTTTCCTATGATTTAAAGATTTTATGACATCATTTTCTCTATTTTGACCATTCAACACATGTTTTAGTGTTTTAAAACACTAAAAATGTGTTTACGTCCATAACGGGAAAACCGTCACTTAGAATGATGTGTCTTTTGTTCATAAAATTAAAAACTACATCTATGATAGTTTTTCATTAATTTAATGACAATCCAATATTTTTTCACATTTTTGACCATTCCATGCATGTTTTTGGGTTTTAAAACACTGAAAATGCATTTACGGATATAACTACCAAACTATTATTCAGAATGATGTGCCTTTGGTTCCTACATTTTAGAACCAAATATATCGTTATTTTCACCTTATTTAATGATAATTAGACATCACTTTCCTAGTTCTTCCTTTCCACATACACTTTAGTGTCTTAAATCCCTAAAAACATGTTTATGGCCATAATGGGAAAAAAGTCATTCAGAATGACAAGTCGTTTGTTACTACATTAGAAAATTAAATATATGGTTATTTTCCACTAATTTAAAAGTAATAATATTTCTTTTTCTGGGTTTTTACCCCCAGACACTTGTTTTTAAAGGCTTTTTGTACATTTCATAAGTGTTTACTGTGTAATTAAGATCACATTGCACGTCAGATTGACGTTTTGTCTACACGTACATATAAAAAAAACTAAGTGGTGGTTTTACCTTTAATTCAGGACAATATGACATTATTTTATTATTTTTGACCATTTGATGCATGTATAGTGTTTTAAAACAATAAAAACATTTTTATGGCCATAATAGGAAAATCGTCAATCAAAATGACATTCTGTCAGTTACTACATTTCAAAATTAAATAAATAGTTATTATTCACTAATTTTGGGAAAATATGACTATATTAATTTGTTTTTTACTAATACATGCATTTTATAGTGTTTTCTAACACTAAAAATGAATTTAAGACCATAACAGAAAAACTGTCATTTAGAATGACATGCTTTCAGTTCCTACATTTCATAATTAAATATATGTTCATTTTCCAATGATTTCCTGAAAATATGACTTTTTATCTTATTTTTGACCTATAACTCTTGTTTTTAAAAGCATGTGTACCTTTTATAAGTGTTTATGAAGTCAAATCTGGGAAAACATGCTCAGATTATTTTCAAAATTATGGATAATAATATATAATTTATTTTTGAAGTGTCTAAATCAACCGCACATCAATCTGGAACAAGGTGTAGTTATTATAACATTAAATTCATGTTTTTTATGTAATATTGTGATTTTAGTTTTTATGTATATTTTATGTGTTCTTTGTAATGTCTAGTGGAGTGAAACGACGTAAGGGACATCAAAATAAAAAAAAGAACTTCAAATAAAAAACAAAACACTTTAACAGTATATTACAAAATTTAATCAGGTATTTTAAATAAGTTATCATGGAATATTAAATTAATATGACCTTTTTGTGAGTATCAAATAAATCGTTTTTTATAGTGTAGGAATATTCATCCAATCATTATAATTAAATGGAATGTTCACTCTCTCACAAGCAATCTACCAAAGAATCTTCCAATATATATTTTCAGCATCACCGATAGGCACCTCGAACTCATCAACTGAAATGATAATCTTGAAGTCCTTCAGGTACCATATATATTCTATGTTCATATTTTTATCCCTTCTATGATTGTATTTATCTATTTGAAAAAGTCATTAAACAATTATTGAAATATAAAGTTTTTTTTGAAAAATGACATACATACAAATAACAAAAACCTACCAATATACCCTAGATGGAGGGGTGAATGACTTCTCTATCTTAATAGTAAATCAGGTGGCGGGATACCAACAAAATCTAGGTAAATGGTTGTCTTTATTTCAATCTAGGGTACAATAGAATAACTATGATCCACGAAATATGACGGTAGTGGTGGGGTGCTCTGAGATTCTGATTGAGTAGAATCATGAAATTTTTTGTTCTCAACATTCCTTCAATTCAAATGGTTCTGGTATATTTAATATTTAAAAAATTAAAAACTAAATTCCTTTTACAAAAAACTAGAAAAATTTATATATGGATGATACACTTATTAAGGAGAAATTGTAATATAATTTCATTTCCAATTTATAAAATCAATTATCTTCAACTTCGTTGTCTTCATTGTTATCAAAATTCATTATGATGAGTCCTTAATTTTCACCCTTAGTTGCATGTTCTACAATTTCAATATTTCTAGGAAAAAAACTATTTAATATTTTTTGGTTTATGTGGTTTACTATCGCAAAGAACTAATTGATCTTCATTACCAATATCATATAATTATCTCTTCTTTAATTGTATAATAACACTCAAGACTTCATTTATTTCATCATCCACATAATAAACCATATTTTCATGTGAATCCAAGATAAATTGATCATGATCTAGCTTCTCACTGGTATCCATAAAGTGAGAGATGTTAACAAAAGTAAAATCCAATGAATATTTAATTATACCCCTATCAACGTTAACCCACAACCATTTGAATAAGATAACTAAAAATTTGATATGATTGTTTATATCAATTATAAAAATCATCTTCTCATAGTATCCCACCTCTAAAAATATAAATAAACCATTATTTTGAGTTTTCAAGTCCTCTTCAAGATAAATTGTAAAAAATACAAATCCATGAATATTATAGGCATTGAATCTCTTAGTTTTTCTTAGAGTACCTTGATCCAAAATCTTCAAATCATTTGATATTTCAACTCGATTTTCAACATTCATTATCTAGAAAAAATATATATAAGTTTTTACTTTTAACAAAGAAAAAATATCTACACTTCAAAAATATTAATATGATGGTATACTTACATGATGGTCGAACCATTCGATAAGCTCATTATTAGTAGATTTTTTTTAATTCCATATCATTTCAAGATTGACCTCTTATCCCTTTATTTCTTTGTAGTTGAAATTATTTAATAATTGGATCTGCAATAACACTATTGTGTTGTGCATATCTATGTACTTGTAGAAACTCTAATTCAGTCAATGTAAAATTTGGTATCTTTCCAATTCATTGTCCAATTTTTGGAAATAGTGATAACTGATTTTCAAAACTATAATTAGTTTATATGATTTCAACATGTCCAATACGATTGAATCTGGTCTCAATCCCATCCAAATACCTAGAATAGAAGGTCAATAACTTTTTATTTATGTAAACTTTGGCAATAGAGCCTTCTAGTTGAGATTTATTACATACATATGATTTCAAATGATCTAAGTACCTGATGGAAAAAATATTAAAAAAATATTATAAAATTTTACACAATGATGTGAAACAATCAAAATCACCAATGAAAAGAAAAAATAACAGCATACATCCCAATTGGATACATCCATCGATAGTGTACCAGTCCACCAAGTTTATCATCTTCAACCAAATGAACAGTAAAATGAATCATAAATTTGAAGAGTTAAGGGGAAAATAACATATCCAAATGACATAGTTTCAAAACAATTCTTTCTTATAGTTTATCAAGCTCGGTTGGATTTAGATGTTTTCCACAAAACTCTTCAAAAAGTGTATAAAACTCAAATAGAACTGCATTTACTTTTTCAGGTAAATTATTAATCAATTTTAATAGAAAGAACCACTCCAAAAAAATATGCGAGTAATGAATTTTCAATCATTGTAACATTTTATGTTTTAAGTCAATACACCTTGATATGTTACTTCAATATTCATCTGACAGTTTTACATTCTTTAAATTTTGAAGGAATAAATATTTCTCGTTATTTTTCATTATAAAAATAGTTGAAGGATACTTTCCATTCTCATTTACCCACAACCCATGATTTATATTCACTGACTCCAAATCCTTACGAGCAGTAAGGTGATCCTTCAATATACCCTTCTCAATAAGCACTGTAAAAATTAAATTATCACATATGTTCTTCTCAATATGAATTATGTCATGATTGTGATGAATCAAAATAAACTCTCAATAAGCATGTTTGAAAATTTTAATACTTTTCTTCCATTTTTTGGTTCTAGCATCTTCGGATATTATACCTTGTACCCTTCTCCACCTTCTTTAAACGGATGACATTTTCTGCATTCTTCAGTGAAATTCATTAATTGTCCCAAGATTTATACACTATATAATAACTTCAGGGACTTTCTCATTTCAATATCTACATTGAATTGTGTCTTTTTAAACATTAATTTATGAGAAACATCAAGAAATTGATTATGAAACCTGAAACACCATTTTCTTCAATGATGTAATCATTGAGGTTCCAAATCAAAATTACAAACTAGATAATCCAAACTAGTATAACAGTTCCAACAAGATAAATTATCTAGTTGAGTAAACTCACTAATTTTCCACATTAAAGTATCATTTATTTTTTTATAGTTTTCTTATTAAATAATAATACGTTTCCATGCTATCAACACGTAATTCTCATAATTCTTGGATTAGAGGTTGAAGGAATACATCAATTTTATTTCCAGCCATTTTATTTCCATGAATAATCACAGAAATAATGAAATAATTGTTCTTCATACACATCCATGGAGGTAGATTATATGGAATAAAAATGGACAAATGTTATAATTAGTACTTAAAGTACCAAAAGTGTTAGAACCATCAAAATAAAATCCCAAACATACATTCCTTGGATCTGAAGAAAAATATGGATATAATCAAACATCATCCATGAAATTGAATCTTTTGGATGTCTCGTCAATCCATTATTAGTAACTTGAACATTCTACTTCATGTTTTTTATAGTCTTAGATAACATGAATAATCATTGAAAGCATTGTTTCGTAGGAAAGTAACACAATACCTTGGTATTAGTTTTCTTCTTCTGTTTCTTCCAAGGATTGAATTGATTTCTACTCTCACAATTGTTCATTGAATTCATTATTCTTGTATGAAATCTTTAATAATATTCTTTATCAGACTCTTCTACCTGGTAATGTATTCAATCATTAGGTAATCCATGTATCTTTTTACAATGAAGTCTACATTTGTTTATGACTTTGTTCATCTCGTATAATGATGAAGGGATCTTATCTTCACTAAATGTATTGCGAAGAAACTCTAAAATAATGGACATTTATTTTTAGTCAATTCCATAGAGACACATTATGTGATAAAACTTAATTATAAAATACAACTTCAAATACTTTTAACACCCTTCATATAGTTCTGGTTATCTATCTTCAACTAATTCATAAAAATAATTTTTTAGTCACTAATGTTCTTGTGAAATATTAACCTTCTCAGGATCAACTGATGGTTCTTTTGATATATTTAAATCTTAGACATTGTATTTAGAAAAACCAAATGCATTATTTATCAAATTTCAAACTGAATTCTCCTCTTCCTGGTCACTTTATATTTCATTGATAGTATTTTCATTTTTTTGACTTTCTATAACACATGATTCACCATAAAAAATCCAACATGCATATCAAATGGGAAACTATTTCAATATTATATGATCATATACTTAATTTATAATCAAGCATCGCTTGAATTTACAATCCGGACATAAAAATTTTATTCTATCATCCCCTAATGGGTTTTCAAATTCATAATCTAAACATTCTTCCAAACCCTTGGCATATCGATGTGTATTTAGAGGTAAATTAATCCATATTTTATCCATAGTTATTGGATTTTATTCTCCTTGTAAATTCATATAGAAATATATAATTGTTTAATCAAACAAGTAAAATCAAAATTAAATATCATCCAACTTTTCCATTGACCATTTAATAAAAACTATAAAGGAAAATGTGATGAGTCACATAATGAGTGTTTTCTTATAAACTTATAATATAAATACATGAATCAAAAAGGTTATTATTTCTCACAAACATATATGAATGGGATGAATCAAACAAAATATAATGGTGTATTCTACCCTAGTGTTGTAACTAAGGGGGTTCATTCCATTGAAAATTAGCTAAATTGATCAATGTCTCAATCATTTCCCATGATCTAAATAAGACCAAGAGAACCCCTTTCAAAATATAAATTCAATGTATAATTGATTTGAATATCATGATATGTCATTCATACCCAAAATATTATACTATATATGTCTATATTCGATTGAAATGGTTTAGTGTGACTTTATGTTGTTCCATGAATTATATAAATCAACACTTTTAACATAACATCAAATCAGATGTTTCATAAATTAGAGATAAACATAAAAAACATGATCTTAACATAAATAAGAATAATTTATATTATGATTTTCAAATCAAATGACAAAAATTAGTCATTTAAATAACCAAAAAATAATCTACAATCTATAATTAGTTTTATTAAAAGTAAAGTTAATTAAAATAAAATCAATGAAACTTTTTTGGCTGTTCAAGTAACCATAATCAATAATTGATTATCATGCATGTAAATCATAACCTTAACCACTATATGATTATTAGATAGATTTTATCAAACTAAGTGATTCCCCACATATTCATAAAACATGAATCATTCTGATAAATTTAAAAAGGGTCTAATATCTCATTTTCAAAGAATTTATCCTTAGAGACCTTTCTGGGATTGGCGATGAAATCATGTGTCACCCCAATCACTACCACCAATTGGTCTGGAGTTGGAAATTAGCCTTAATTATGTATCTATCAAAAATTTGAGGCATTAACATATATAGAACACTATGTAATTCATTAATATCAAATAAAAAACATGAAATTATAAATGATATAGATTCCATAACAAACATATATGATAAACAAATTTATTTTTTTAATTTAATAAAATATTCCCAAAATTAATGATTATTATTACTCCAAAACGACTAACTAAAAAATCTAAATAACACATTGTAAACCAAAAATTACATATAAAATTACTATCCAATTAATAAAAATCCAATTATATACTATTATTATCAACCATTATTGTGCATATAATGCTACTCAATAATAAAATTATGGTGAGGATGATTCAACCTTTAGGGGGTCTGAGTTGTCTCCGAGGAGGGGATCAGATCCACGTAGATGGATCTTGGAGGGTTTCCTGTGTCAATGCCAAATAGGGGAACCGAGTTGGGTGAGGGAGGTCAGGGATCTCATCACCAACGAGCTGGCAAGAGAGGAGGTCAAAGGGGGGAGGGTCGTGGGGGTCGGGGGAGTGGGGTCGGGGGGTCTCGGTGGTCACGGGTTTAGGGGATCGTGATCGCCGCATGGGAGAAGAGACGCAGACATTTGGGGGAAAGGGGGTTGCATGTTCGAGGTCATCATAAGGGAGAGGAGAAAATGTGGGGTATGGGGTCATGATATTGTGGTTGTTATTGGGGAGATGAGAGGAGGAGGTTAGTGGAGGTGGAGGGGGGGGGGAAGGGGTAAGGGTCACATAGAGGGAGCGGGGGAGGGGGTATTAGGGTTTTTTTGAAACATATATCAATGGATTAATTTAAACTACTGCTAATTAAAAAAAATAAAAAAAATTGCGGTAGTTTTATGAAACTTCCACTATATTATATTTTTTTAGCAGAATTTATTTCATGGTGGTTACTAGAACCACCACGAATAAATCACTTCTAACCATCAATTTATTGTAGTGATAAATTTGAGATCAATCCTTGAAAAGGAGAATACCGGTGTATTAAACTTCTTATACTAGTATAAAAACATAATTATTATTATTATGATAAAATAAAATTATATTTTTCAGGATAACCACCTTATATAGTGACAAATTATTGAATTTTTTCAAAAACTAACTCTATATTCCTATAAAATAAAAATATTAATTCACTCAAGTTTTTAAATATTTCAGATGAAAAATGAACAAATTAATTTTAATATCCATATATATATTCAATATGATTGGATATGTTAAAGATTTTTAGATAGTGAAGGTCTAGTTTAAGGAATCCTATAGATGTGGAATTAATTTTGGAATCATTATTGGAAATGATCCGATTATGTGAATTTGTTAAATACAATTTTACACTATTTTATCAAGGTTTTTATGGTAGATTATTTGGGAATGATATGTCTAGTTTTGCTACTATATTGATAGTAAACATGGGTAAATGTTTAAACCATGAAACAAAATGTTATTTGGAAAGTACAATAATGTATATTAAAGTAGTATTACTTGGTCATTGAAACTTAATGGTAGTTTTAAGAATCATAGACATTGTTTCCAATGGATGGAAATTGTCCAGGATGCTTGAAGGTTTTTGTGAAACTCTTTGGAATAACATCATCAAGTATCGATGTTATAGAAATCAATTCACCAATTTTTAATGGTATATAATTCCAAATGTATATTTTAAAAATTGTGTAAATATGTAAGAGATTAAAATCAATGAAATATTGATAAATAATGATTTTTCATTCAAGTGATGGATAAAATATTGTATTCACAAAATAATTTCATGTAAAGATAAATATAAATCTCAGATGGAACTACATAAATTATGTGTATAGTTATATCATTTCCTTTATATAATGAGAGAAGTTTTTTATCAACAAAGAGTTGGTATGAAATTTATTTGAATATTGATTAGATAAACATGATTTATTATTAATTAGATTATTAAACATAAATGAGTGTAAATATGAGGATAAAAACATTTTATACAAGATAAAGTTGTTCATCCATGTGTTTGTCAAAAATTGGGGATGTCTTCCCACCATAAATCACTTGAATATTTTAAAGTATAAATTTTTTTAATAATAATTATTTAAACACATATACTGACATATATGATATCAATATAATATTTTATTCATTAAAATTTTTTTTGGAAATAATTTTTATTTCCAAACACAAATTTTTTCTTGTTACTTATCATGATATTATAAAAAGAATAATTTTATAGGAGTATAATGGGATTATATTTTGAACATGAGAATATTAAAGTATAATAAATAAATTAATATACCAATGAAAACATAAATTTAATGTCTTGTTATATCCTAAAGTAATTTATGATGTGTTTAAACCAAATAATATAAATCGTTTCATTTTATAGCCAAAATGATCTCACAGTAATGATTATTAGAAATATGTTCAATTAATGATGATGAAGATAAACTTAAAAAGAGTTATAATGTATTGAAACATAAATTTAAGAGTCTTTTTCAAATAAAATTTCAATGTTTGGTTTAGATCAACGTCAATATGAAATCGAAATTGAACTTTTTTCTATATATGGATCATCACTTAATTAGAGGTGAAGGTCAGACCTTGATAAGGGGATGATCAACGATCACGTTATGGTTAGAGGATGCACCATGGTGTGAATTTATCAGGTCATTTTGTGACTAGTGAGTGTCACGGTGTGGTGGATTTGGTGTGGGGTTTTCCACTAAGGGAAAACTTTTTAAGTATAGTCATGTCATGAGTAGTGGGATTCATAATAGGGAAAATTATTATATATGGATTTCATGTCATGGTAAGGGTTTCAAGATGTTCTCATAGATAATATTAGATCATTATATTTTTCCTTTTATGGTATTTATATAAAATGGTCTATCAAACTGTGATTAGTGGGTCATGCTATTAATCCTTTCTATAGGGAGGTCCCATAGTGATAGCTTGAAGGTTTTACTATAAAGGGAAAGGTAATACCATGAAGGAGGAGTCTATGTCATGAAGACCTTGGTTTGAGGATTCTGGTTTATCTTGAAGGTAAGGAAATAATGAAATGAACAAAGGTTTCAGGCCGTGATAATTTACCTAAAGGGGAGGATTGTACTATAAGAGAGTGGCCACAAGTGTGGTCTTATTACAGGACCCCTTGGGTTATATTGTAACTAGAACTCAGGTCAGGGCATTACATCATGATTCTTAGGTTAGCATCATGACATTCCCCTTCTGTAATTTTTCAAAATGAGGGGAAATATTTCCTTTTCTTTGTCATATACTATCAAAATTTATAAGTATATGGGGTACGTTAAGTGTCTTTTTCAGCCCACTCCTCACCCATTTATTCCCCCCTTCAACCATCCCTTGATGATTCAGGATTATTATGTATTTGAGGTATATTATTATCAATGATTTCTTACATCAGTATATCCCATTATTTCCCTCTAACTTTTGGTGTTTTTGGTGACGGTTTGATGAGGAATCCAGTACAGCATGGCAGAATCGGGTTGAGATGATTGGTATTTTTCTTGGATAGACTAGGCAATATCCTTTGAGAATGAATGCATAAGGTTTTTTGTTCTTTCCTTGAGGTATGTTTCTTACCTGAATCTCAATTATTGAATTTATATTGTTTTATGTGTCGACTAATTATTAATGTTTTTAATTAATTATAATTCTTGTTAACATATACGATCATTGCGAGACAATGAAACGAGGCATTGATGTATCGCTGCTTGAGGATCTGGCCATGTGTACTGGCCTAGTGTTTTTAGGTGATTATTACTCATTAAATTAAATTAAATAATTAAATATAAATTGTTAATATTAATTATTTTTGATGTGATCGATTTATTTATGGTCTCGGGTGTTGGTATGAGATTCGATGAGGCATGGAAGGTCTTATCCATTCATATGCAATGAATAATGAGGATAGTTACTCAATGGTTTAGAAAAGTGGTCCCTATGATACTAAACCATATAAATGGTTATGAATTGTACATTAATTCATGAAATTATTTATTATGGTTAAAGGTATAGGGATATAGAGAATCCTAGGTAAATAAATAGACAGGGTGGATTTGGGCCTCCTAGAGATGGAGAGAGGTCAATTGAATGTTAGGTATTTGGAATTTCCTAAATACAATGTACTAGAAAGGGATAAGATGTGGTTGGGTTTTATTAGAGACGCAGGGGAAGACTCATAATTTTTTATAAGTTGTAGAGAGACTAGGTTTGATTCCTAGGTCTATAGGGGAAGGTATTAGAGGATTTATCATATGAAAGACATGTGAGACAAGCGCACCTTTCACATGTGATGTATAATAACCTCTTGATGGTGGATTTGAAACTTGGTATGTTTTTAGAGTTAGATAATACATATTTGGAATGATGTGGCATGATATAGAGGATTTTATATAGATGATATATTATGGTGTCTCTTGGGGATATGTGAGATATGACTTGACATGGGTTATAATTATTGTCTATGTCTTTGAACTAGATAGCCCAAGACCTTAGTAAGATATTCCATTCTTAGTGGTATTTAGTTGTGACATGAGAACTAGATGATGATTAGACTAGCCTCTTTATAATAGGGTTAGGTAGGGTCTATGGGTTGAGGATTCACCATGGGGTGATGATTGAATGTTGGCTTCGATGAAAAGAGACGAGGTTGGGTTTTAAGAAACTAGTAGGTTCCCTTTTGGATAGAAGATAATGTTGATAGGATTTTCATGTTTTCTATGTTCTTGATATAGTATTTAGAAGATTATTGGACAAATGGATTATGTGATGTATTTAAAAATGGGGGGACAATTGTTTAATGACTAAACCCCTGGTGATGAGTTGGTGAGATTGTGATAAAGGATTTGATCCCCTACATGTAATTTGATGTGTATGGATGATTTTTTTATATTGGATATCGATAGTAGATATATCAAAAAAGCTTAAGTGATAAGGTAGTAGTTGGGACATTCCTTGATTGAGAAGTTAACAATTATTTTTTGATGTGTAGTGTAGTATAAAATATCAATATATTATATTACCTAGAGTGATAAGGTGATGAATACCTCACCTTTAGTGAGAAGGTGTTAGAAAGAAATTCCTTGAGTGAGAAGGTTGGGTCCAAGATATGATGTGGTATGATATTGGATTGATGGACTATCCATGAGTGAGAACATGTTGTCATGGACCTTGTTTTGAGTGACATGATAATGGTTGAGTTGTAACATGTGGTGTGTTATAGGACTGGATTTATGGCCTTTCCTTGTCTGATAAGGCATTGGAAGTAGTATAACTTGAGTGAAAAGGTATTGATATGGTTTTATTGCAGGAACTTACCCTGAGGGATAGGTTATAGATTTAATTTTGGTATGATATGGTAAAGGTTTGGTAAGGGACCCTACCCTAAGATACGATAATTATTGGGACTATATAAAACACCCTACCTTTCATGTTCTAGAATAGGTTGATACTGGGTGTGGAACCCTATATAGAGTATTTGGGTATAGATTAGGACTTGTAGCACATGATGAATTCTTTCTCAGTATAGGCTGAAGAAGGTATAGTCGACCACAACCTTGTCCCATATAGAACATGATAACCGGGTGCATATTCATGTGTATTTTTTCTATATTTTTTTCCGCATGAAAAAAACACATACATACATTAATATATATATATATATATATTATGATTTATATGAGGGTAATTTGATTAGATCCTACTAAGATTTATTTTTCAAACCCTTTATGAGGAATCTAGTGTGTTTGTGTCTATGTGTGGACATTGTGTCTATTTTATATGTCACAACACAGGATTTGTAGTGGATCAGGTTCGGTAGAATTATAAGGATTAGGATATGGGAAGGATTAGAGGTGAGTGGATGGTAGTAGATCCACCATGTATATATATTTTTTTGATCTATCAGGTGGATGATCAATGGGATGTATGATTGTAAGACTATATTATATTTAATGAGAGTTGAAAGGGGGCGGGATGAGAGAGGTGAGATGTTCTCTCTCTATTTATCACCACAACTAGTGTTTTAAACATGTTGATTGAACTGCTATCAAGTACAAATATCCTTCCTAGGGGCCAGTTCAACTGTTATAGGTTCGCTATGGTGAGGAGTGGTGTGGGAGGTGTGAGCTTGGGTCCATGCAGATCCTAGAAGTCATTACCTAATGCGGTCAGTGGTGCAGCATCAGTGGTCACTGATGCTGATGATATAGGTAGAGTGATGGAGGTAACTTTTGGTGATTTGAGGGTGGTGGTCGAAGTTTCAGATGGAGAGGGTGGAATGATGGAAGTGACATCTGGCGTTGTGGCCATGGCAGTGGTGCCTAGTACGAGTGTGAGTGTTATGCGTAGTTCCACATTGTTGTTTGAGGAGAAGCCCACTAAAACTTACCAGGTCTGTATAACTACGGTAGTATATGTTCCTCTTGTAGTGGTAGGTGTGGTCACCGTGCAGGTAGTAGCAGAGAACCCAATTCATGAGGCTAGGAAATCTAATCTATGAAAAAGGTACATTGAACATGTTAATGATGTTTCTCTAGAGTGTGTGGTAAAGAAAGGTAACATTGACCACAATATAGCTAACAGAGAAGTTATTATTGAATGATTTGAAATTTTTTGAACACTCCATAATCACTAGGCTTGTTCTTCCTGTCGGAGGAAGGCCTTTGAATCCTGTTGATTTAGTCTGGAATATTACCGCTATAGGGGGTTTCTCTGGATGGAGGGGTATTCACCTAGTTCAGGGTTTCATTAACATCATTTTCCCATCATAGGATATAAAGTGAAGGGCATGGGGGATAGGATCAATCACAGGCTATGTATGATATTCTTTCAAGAGTGGGATTTTCAGTTTAATCCTTTTACCATTCAGAACACCAGAGCTCTTTAATTGGATTTTGTGGCATCCAAAAATCTTTTTTGATATTTCATATGATGTGGGAATTATGATCAATTTGGATAAGAATATTTATAATTCCAAATTTGGTCACTATGCTAGGTTTCTTTTCAAGGTTTACTTGAGATCTAGTTTGATCTACAATGTTGTTTTGTTATCACTGGATGATGATATTACTTTAAAAGTTTAATATGAAAGACTACTTGACTTTTGTTTGAAGTTCCAAATTATTGGTCATGTCAAGGAAAAATGTCACAAGTCTGTGGCTTTCTAGTTTTATTCCTCCAAATGGAACCCTGAAGCTTCTAGTAAGAAGAAATTGAGAATGTAGTCTCAAAAAATTAATGTGGACCTAACTGGTGATACACAACCACTCCTGGAAAAGGCAATGTGTATATTTGAGATAGTGTGGATAAGGAAACGACATAGGAGACTCATGGGTCAGGGGGTGTCCTTGGAGATCTAAATGGATGACGGGAGCCTTACATTGTTAGTGACTTTGAATAAAAAATATGATCCTTCAATTGAAGGGAAAAAAAACTGAGTGATGGGAACATTTCAAGGATTCAAGAGGAAATCAATAAATTAAGGGAAACCCAGGTCATCCATGTAAGGTGGGATGACATTGAAGATGATTCTACAAAAAATAATCATATGGTCAGGAATTTCCCAAATGTAAAACTTCTATTGTGGATGATGAAGGTTTTCAACAGGTCCCTCCTATAAAAGTGAGACTAAGGAAAGACTATTCCTATCTCAAGCTAACTATGGTCACCAAGTCTCATGGTCCCTTAGATGACTATGACTGGTATGGTGATTATAATGATTCCTATCAGTTTGATTATGTGTTTTGATATCCTTTAGTATCTATTTTCATGAGGGGATGATACTTGTATGACCCCACCCATCTCTTTCTTATACATGTCTTCCTTTTTAATACGAATATTTTCGGTATATTTTTTATCTTGTTTTTTCATTATAGATCTTGTATAATTTAATGATTTTTTGTAGATGATTTTGGATATTTTTATCATATTGATATTTATGATATTGAAGGAATAGTATCCAAAAAATATGATTCAGTCCATCATCACAAGTTATAATCCTTTGGCATATAGGGAGATGTTCTTGATGACATGGACTATAATGATCTAGTTACTATAGAGTGAGATGGGTGGGGGAATTAAAAAATGTTATTAGAGCATCTTTTCTATTGTATTTATCATTAGGATATGGTATACATGGAATAGGAAAATGTCATAGCTTATGATATACCTCATACAGGTGATTTATAATCACCTTTATAATTGGAATTCCATGTTACCGGAGTTATGGGATTACTGTGCTTGGTTTTTGATATTATATTCAAGATGATTATTGAAGTATGATTTGTTTATTGAAAAATAAATTCGTGGTTTAGTATCTTATCCAATGGTGGTAAGTGTACAATGTACATGAATCATATTTTTCATGTAGGATTCACATGACATTTTTTCTCTTGTGTGTGATTGATTTAACTAACTCTAAGGGGTTCGGTTATTTAAAGAATTAAAAATAACTTATACAGTTTTTTTTATTCAACTTATTATTGGAATTATACTAAGATAAACCACAATAAATTTTTTCTAATAGTAGGTCATGCGGATCCCATCATGATATGTTCATTGATGGTGGTGAGTATATAGTCCATGGGTACAATAGATGTGTGGTAACCCTTGGTGGATTATTTTATGAACGGGATACCTTTAGGATGTTTTTTATAGGCGAGGTATACCAAAGCGATGTTTAGTAATGGTCATAGGTGTCCTTGAGGATGTGGATACCCCAAAAAAATTAGATGGGAGGCGTATGGAATGCCTTGGGATTATGAGAGGCAAAAAACATCAAGTTATTTTGGTATCTATGTTGTGTTTGGATGGTGGGACCAATCATATTCCTACCCTTAATGGTTTTGGTTATGGTTTCAAAATAAATATTAGATCATGATCCAAGAAAGTTAGATATAGTATGTATAATCTATTGGTATAAACATCATTTTTTGGAACAATATTACAGTGGTGTGTGATCATGTGATGGGCATTTGCATGAGTGAGAAGCCTCATGATTATTGTGCAAAAAATCACCCTGATTCTTTTTGATATATGAGAAAAACATGAAAGAGAATCATTATCAATTTTTAGGTGTATCTCCCATGGTTTTATTGTGTGTGGATCATTATAGCATGAGTTAAGCTATGTGATCTGGTAGTACAGAAGCATACATTTTTTTTGTTCAAATATGATTGAGTAAGGTAGGAATAAGAACTAATAAGAGGGTTATTTAGATTTTCTCTCTACCTATGAATAGGAGAGTGATGGTTGGGATGGATTTTTTTGGAAAACTATCAATGTATGAGGGAAGGTGTGAACTCGTTAGGCATGGTGTCATTGGGTTTTTGGATTAGTGAGCAGTGGTGTGTGGTTTGAGGATGAATGGATTTGATGGGAATATTACATTCATAATGGTTGGAGGTTTTGATTGTAATGTGATTGTCCTTCTATGTTGATAGGATACATCAGATATATATTTGAGTGATGTGGCCCAGTTGATATGATCTTGATCCTTTATAAGGGTTTCCATTATGGGTTGAACATTTATCAAGATGAGTGAAACACGTGTGATGTTAGAATGTGTCGATAATTATTCTTAGGGAGTAGTGTAAGGGTAACCATTTGGTGGAGAGCATATTATTGGCTATTGGAGGGTGTTTCCCTTTTTATGGATGAATTTCTGTAAAAGTTGAGGATGATGTTCCTTGTAAATCATGAATGTGTATTGATGGTTTTTCATGTTGGTGCTCAAGTATGTGTGGGATGGTCAAATCTAATCATTATGTTTGGTAATGTATATGATGCGGTTTGTATAGATAATGAATTTTCTTTCATGGGTGAGATTATGATGATACATCTCTGGTGGGGATCATTAAATTAGTCATAGAGGTACAACCCTCAAGTTGGCAGGGTATTGGATGTGGAGATGCATCCAGTTTGGTTAAAAATTGTGAATAAGGAGAAGTGTTGGATTCCAATAAATGGATTGTAATTAAGAATACATTTTATTTACTTATTGGGGATAATAAGTATTATGTTGGTGATATGTAGGGACTCTAAAATATATAGTTCTTTTTTCATATGAAATTTAAATGTTTTATTTAGAGTAAGGTCAGTGTGACCCTAAGGTTGAGATTTATTTGCATATGGATCATCACATAATGGTAAGTCAAGGTTATTCTATGATAAGAGTATGGTTGAGGATCACATTGTGTCTGTGGTAGGCACCAAAAAATAAAATGAAATACATCATTCTATGTCTGGTGGGTGTCATAACATGATGGTTTTTGTTTGGGAATTTTCACTAAGCGAAATACATCTATTTATAGTCACACCATGACCAGTATGTTACATAATGTGGGAGAATCTTATTCATGAAGGTTATTATATAGTGAAGGTATTCACATTGTGATAATATTCATGATTAAATCCTTAAATTTTTCCTTTGTAATTATTTACTCATGATGGTTGTTCACACCATGAAAAGTGAGTCATGTTGTGAATCCTTTTTTCTAGGATGTGTCATGGTGGGAGGATGAAGGTAACATCATAAAGTAAAATTTCATGACATAAAGATGGGAGACTATGCCATGATGTCCTGAACATAAGGATTTTGGTTCTTCTTGATGGTAGTGAATCACAACATGATAATAAGGGTCACTATGTGAGGAGTTTCCTAAAGGGGGGTCATGTAGTGGGGAGAATTCCATGGTTTTAGTGACACACCGTGACCCCTTAGGACACATCATGACTAGGCCGTAGACCAGGGCATACTTTTATTTTTCATAGGGTTGTCTTGTGAAATTACACTTCATTATATTTTTAAAATGATGGAAATACATATTTTATCCATGTCATCCTCATCATTATTTAGAGGAAAAGGAGGTACATGATGTTAAATGTTAAACCTGCTTCTCCCCCTTAATTCCTACATTTGACCCATTTTGATGAGAGGTGATTCTTTGGTGTTTTTTTGGTGATTCAAGGTATGTTATTCCATTTGATCCCTTACATTAATCTTCCCCTTAGTTTAACATTGATTTCTTTTATTCGGGATAGGGAATGAAAATTATTCCACTAAATATTGGTGGAATTTGGCTATGATGATGGTAATTTTGTTTGGATTGGCTAGAGGGGATCTTGAGAGAATAAACACACTAGGTTTTGTACAGTTTCCTTGATTAAATCCACTACCCAATAGATTAATTATAAAATTAATATAAATTTAATGTTTAAGTGAATTATAAATCGTCTAAAATTAATTATATTTCATATTGATGAATATAATCACAACGAGAACATGACACATGGTCTTAGAATGTCATTGCCCATGGTACGTGCCATGAGAGTCCGCCTATGGGGTTTTTAGGTGATCATGCCTCATTGAATTAAATTATGTTAAGAATAATAAAATTTTATAACTAATTATTTGGGATGTGACCAATTGAGATATGAGATTAGGTGTTGGTATGATCTTGGATGAGGCATATACAGGCTTGGTTGAGGATGAGCATAGCATAGCGATGGTAACATTGTTTTTTAGGAATTTTTTCCCTATAATACTAAATCATGTTCCTAATTATGTTTGATTGTGAATTCAATCATGAAAGTCTGTGTTTATTTAAAATTCATGTGAACTGAGAGTTTACTAGGTAAATAAAGAGATAGGGTGCCTTTGGGCCTCCTGGAGATAAAGAAAGGGATCTTTTAAATTTTAGGTATTTAGGATTTCTTAAAGACTATGTCACTAGGGGGGCCTTAGAAGTGGGTCAATATTTTATGATAATTGCGTTAGGTATAAAGATTTTTAAGGAGTTACTGAAAGACTATGTTTGTTTTATAGGGAAATTTGGGTAGGCATAAGAGTCATATAACTATGAACAATAGGAGAGGTAGTCATATGCCTCATGTATGATGAGGAAACCCCTCTTGTGGGTGGATTGGAGTCTTAGAAGTTTATATGAGTGAGATAAGACCTTTAAGGATAAATGTAATGTGATGTAGAGGGCTTCCTTAAAACAACGGGTTATGAGATCTCATATGTAAAGGCAAGACAGAATACATGAATGGGTTGGGTGGAATGTTGTTGTATTGTAACTAGATTTCCATGTTCCTTAGTGTGAGTTATACTGAGATAGAACCTAGTGAGGAAGACCAATTTTTTAAATGGGAATTGGTTGAGGATTCGATTGAAATCTTGATTCTAAGGTTAAGTAAGGCCTAAAAGATGAGGATTATCTAGGGGTTTTTAGTGTATATTAGTATCAATGGGAAGATACTGGATTGGGTTTCAAGAATATAGTAGGTTCCCTAATGGGTAAGATAAGAATGAAGATAGGATGGTGATGTTGCTCTTTCATAACCAATAACGTATTAGAGAGATGATCCTACAAATTTGGAAGAATGATGATATGTGCTTCAATATACAGGGCTAGATCTTGAGTGACTATCACCCAGGTGATGATTTGCTGTTCTTGTGGGAAGAGTTGTGACACTCTACTAGTTATTTCATGTTTATTCAGGTTTGTATGTATTCCTGATGCTGATAATTTCTGTATGAACTCATATTGAGAGAAAAGTTGATAGCAAGACCCTTCCTTGTGTGAGAAATTAGTGGTCAAGTTTTTATGTGTGGTGTTTTATGAAATCTCAATATATGGCCTCACATTTAGTGATAATGGGTTGTTAGGAATCACCTTGAGTGAAAGTTATTGGAATGGATTTCCTTGAGTATTTAGATTGAGTCTTGTTAATGATAGGTTATGATATGGGATGAATGGTCTCACCATAATTGATAAGGTGTTTAGATCATCTATTGAGTAAAAAGGTATCATTCATGCTATGATATGTTGCTTAGAACAAGAATGGATATATGGCCTTAGTTCGAATGAGAAGGTTGTGGAAGGTCCCTAACTTGAGGGGGAAGGTGGTAGTTATGTCACACTCTTATTGAGGATTACTCCCTAAGAGTGGAGTGAATCAAGGTATATATGTTTAAAATGATTCTTCCTTGGTTATGGATCTTGTTCTGTCACATTGAGGAACACTTTTATTTTTCTCTCTCTCTTTATTATCAATGAGTGATGAAACTAGTAAATGACACAATGAATTTTACATCATTCACCCGTAATGGGCTATATCCAAGGAGCATGCACAGTAATGTGCATGTTCATCAGAAACAGTAAAATTTCAATGCGTTGCATATAAACAATTGTAGCTTCCTTGCTGACCCTCTTGGTTCACTACTATGAATATTTGGAAATATCATTACTCTCCCATGCTAGGTAACTCACTACTTATGATGATATAATCTTCTTCTAAAAGAAATTTTAATATAAAATTTCACCAACAATGGTGTTTCTTATTCATTAAATGAATTTTTTCACTACTTTTGAGGGAATGGAAATCTTGGAGTAACACCTTATCAAAACATAAACCTTCTAGATGAGAACTAGAATAACCCTCTATACCTCTACCCTTTATAATATTTAAGATGTTCGATAAAATTATATTTCCCTTTTCATAGCCTTTTCCCTCGACTGGATTCCTCTTTTTTTTAAACATATCATTCATGTGCATTTATCCAATGAAATGAATATAATAATTATGGCTTTAAAAAACTGACCATAAATGAACCCTGAAAAAGAAGTTACTCCTCACATAAAATCTAAAATAAACACCACAGGTTTTTCTAGATATTCTTATTCAAACACTAAAATGGCATGCACTAACATTGATTTTTTTCCTCGACACACTAAATGCCATGGTCATATCCTCGTATTTTAATAATTTTTTCATAGGTGAATGTTCAGAAACCCACGAAATGGTCTATCTTCATAGAGGACTCCCCATGTATCAAAGTGTGAACCACCCTCCACTATAAATTATTCTCTATTTCATGTTGAAAAAACATTGGTTTCTTTCATTTAAAATTCCAAACACCACAAGAGTGGTTTCTTTCTTCTGGCTATTTTGGTTTAAAACTCCACTTATGGACTATGACCTATCTCAACATGGATGTGGTCATTCTGTTATAGTGATTTTGGACAAGTACATTTGAAACCCACCAAGGGGGGTACTAAGGCATGCTCCCTTTGTAATTTCCAATTTTTGTCCTCTTCATCTTAACACACCATAGATAATGAGAATTGTTACCAACTCTAGTCATATCCACAAACCCGATTTCCTAGAAATCCTTTGTTGGGGAATTTTCCTATCTAATTTGAAGTCTTAATTCACAAAAAATGAGAAGAAACTTCTTTTAAATTATTGTGAAGAATCCTTCATCAAACTTATTATCAAACACACAAAAAATCCTTATGAGGTATTTTTTCTAATAATTACACCCATTGGGTTTTTCTAAAGCACTATAATAAATCCAAAAACAAATTATTCTTCCTATGAAAACACATTTTCATGATTTTTTTCCATAATACAAAAATAACCAATTCTATGATTACATAATTCATGCTCGAGGTGCGAAACAAGAATGGGATGAAATTTTTTTCACGGCCATATTTAGTGAATTATTTCAATAAGAACACATATATCACCTTAATTTTTCATGAAAGTAATCACCCCATTTGTACTTATTTACCTTCAAATAATACTTAATCATTTATCCCCCATTTGGAATAAAATACAAAGAGGCCAATTCTCTGAGAAATTCACAAGATATGGTTAGAAATCCAACAATTATAAGTGATAAAACATACCTTAATCATGATGGAAACCATAGTGAATATGGGTTACACCCAGGAACCAATTAAGTAGATGAATGAGTTTGTAATCCAAGAGACAATTGATGCTTCTCAATCACCACTTTGGGTAGTTCCTTTTTCATGAGCTCCTCTACTTGATCTTTACATGGAGCATACTCCAAGATCAAAATTCATTGCTCCCCCATCTCCATTATAAAATGATATTTGATCTCAATGTTCCTGTTTCATGAATGGTGATAGGTTATTTTACTAAGATTTATCATACTTGATTTATCTAAAATAATTGTAATATGAGAAATCACTTCTACACCCACAATATCAAGTTGATTCTTCATCCATTTCAAATGAGTTCATACTTGAGTTGCAGAAATGTATTAATCATCTACGGTGTTCAATTATATAAAATATTTCTTCTTTATTTTCAATGATATGTATGGACTCCTAAGATAAAATTCACTACATCTCTCCTTGACCAAACCAACCTAATATGCCTCATAAAATCCCAATAAATTCTATTGTGATACTTGTTATAGAACATTCCATAATCCATCATGTGATGGATATTTTATAGAATTATTATTATAGATTTAATGTAGATTTATTAAGGATACCTATGAATAAAATATTCTTAAAAATTGGAAAATTAAATTTTTATTTGAGTGGAACTTAAATAAATCAACCTCTGATTGCTTTATTAATAAAAAGTTATATCAGTATTATTTTACTCTTCATATTTTATAAATTTCATTCTTTTCTCCAACATATTTTTCATAGGCCTTGAACCCTCCATTTGAAATCTTATTAAAACCTCTTTATATTTTTTTCTGGGATATAAATATCTCATACATTATTTGAATAACCTAAAATCCAAGAAAAATGATAATTCACCAATTAGATATATCTTGAATTCACACCTCGTCATATCTAATTTTTAAGCATTGTTTGTCACTCGAGCCTCTAAATATTATTTTATAAACATAGATAAGAATCATCAATAGCTACTCATTATCATTATTGAGGTAGAGGTCATGATCAACCCCTTTAGTGTGAAAACTCATATTTATTATACATCGATATAACGTGAAATACCATTCCCTTAGTTCTTGTTTAAGTTCATACAAATCCTTATTTAATTCACATAATTTTACTTCATCTTAATCAGTGATAAACCCATCTAGTTTTTTGTTGTACTCTTCTTCTTTTGAGACTCCATTCAAGAAAACAGATTTGATCTCCAATTGATATACTTTGAAACCCTCTTGAGAAATCTTTTTTATGAATAAATGAATAGTTTTATGTCATGTTACCAATGAAAATGCTTCATCAATATTAATTCAATCAATTTGGGAACACTCATTTCACACAAGAAATGATTTTTTAGAATCACCTTTCAATCCTCGTTAAGATTATATTGGAACACTCATTTGGTTGTGATAACATTCTTGTCACTTGGTCTTGGAAAAAATTCCCATGTCACATTATTTTCTATTTTATCAATATATTCATTCATATCCTTGACACAAACATCTTCCTTTATAGCCTCATTAAAATATTTTTTCCCACCAAAGATAATAAAGATGCATATTGTTGAGCATTCACTATACTTATTTGAATTGAGGCTTCAAATTCTCCAACAATGTTCCCCTAATTGATTTTATTCGTACTCATTTTTATTCTTATAACAATTATTATGGTTTTAAATTATTCACTGTTGGATTTTTTTTCATAATATTTATTTATCTTTCAGACTCCCCCTGATCCATGTGATTCCCCATCAATTTAATATTAAAAAACTAGTTGGTTAAAATGTTAAACCTAATCATGTGTGGCTATAATTTACTCACATTAAACCACAAAAATTTCATTATAATCATTTTTTAAAGCTTATTTATATATCACACGTATGATTTTCTATTTCATGAATATCAAATAAATAGGAATTCATCACACTGATCTTAGAACTTTCTTCTCTTAAACATATTCAAAATGAAACATTTACTTCCAAACTCCTATAAGTACTTGAGAGATGGAAAAATTCTATACTAGATTTCATATGGTTTTCTTTCTTCATTTGGAAATAGTAATTATCTATTCTAGATATACACAGCTTCAATAATATCTTCTTTCTAATATATTTCTGGAAGAAACTTCTATATAATCATTTTATAATCCATGTTATTGATTGTGAGGTTTATTATCTCCACTACCCCATTTTTTAGGCTTTGTAACCAATTAAATGTAGTATCAAGTTTAATAATCTAAATATTCCTTCATGTGATGAATAGTAAATTTTTTGCCTTTATCAGTTTAGAACATCTGAATCTTCACATGAAACAACCTTGCATGCCCTATATAATAATGGGTGATACATTTTTATACCATACTATTATGTGTTATAGGAATAATCCATTTAATCCTTCAGAAATCATCAATAAAAACACATAATAATTTTTTTGTCTTAGGATTTGGGTGATTTTTGGCCAAGACATCCACATACACAAGTACAAGAAACTTTGGTGTCTTCACTTATTGTCTGAGATATAGATGGAAATATGGTCTAGAGGGGTGAATATTCCTTTAATACTTTCTAAACATAATTAAAAACATTTAAAATTATTATTATTAATAGATAAATGAGTGTGGTGTTCAAATAATTAAGAAGTGGGAAAAAATAAAAGAACAATAACACCAATATTTTTATAGTAGTTATATTCACAAAACATGAACCTAGCCAACTATTAAATCCCTTAAAAATCATCTTGAATAATGGTAATCACTAAAACAAATAATTAAAATTATTTTATACATGCATAATATAACCTTGTCTATTATAAGACATGCCATAATTTTTCTTAGTTTTGAAAAAGGTGAAAGAATAACTGAAACAACCTACCTTTTCTAAAAGATAAATAATCCAATATTATTCGTTATGAAAAACTATTCCTATGTGTCTGATTTTTAATCAAGTATGTATAACCAGAAACTACCTTTTGAAGAAGGCATAACGTTTTTGTTAAAACTATGGAATATAGACCCTTATAAAAATATTAAAACTAACTAAATATAAAAAGGTGTTTATGAAGATTCTAGTGTATAATAGTGGTATTCATACCTTCATTATTTTATGTAGAACAAGTAAACATGGGTAACCAAAAGTCTAAAAAATATTGAAAGAGTGGGATTTTTTTATCACAAAAAATTCAATGATTTAGAAAATCATAATGCTTCATGCCACATTTTCACAGAATTTCTTTATCCTTATTTATAGGAAAATCCCTAACGGTGACTATTCTTGAAAAATATAATCGATAGTCTATAAATGGTGTTTATTATTTCTCCAATCACATATTTAAACCAATGGTTAGAAAAAAATTGAAATATATTGTTATTGAAGTATCATGCTCACTTGAGGATAAGAGGAGTCATATCATTCAATTGAACATATCTTGCTTCTGTGGAAATCTCATGATTCAGAACAGATATATGTATAACACCATGTAAAGGTATAATAGAAATTGTATAGATATTATTAGGGTATCTGTGCATAAGAGTTCTTCATAATACCACATAAGGGCAAATAGAATTCATACGTAAAGGTAATAAAATATAATTGGCTAGTGCAATGTAATTTAATAGTCGCATATGGGTAATGAAAATTGTATTAATCATGTGTAAAGTTAAATAAATGTTTTTGTAATGCTGAATGTAAATTTCTAAAAATATTTAAACGGTAAATGAAAATTTTAACTATCTATGTAAGGGTAACTAGAATGCTACGTAAAGGTAACCTAAACATTCCAAACAATATATAAAGGTAAGACTGCAATTGTATTAGTTACATAAAGGGTTATAAACAAATGTGTAAGGTTAATGCATCATTATGTAAGAGTAAAAAACATGTTATGTAAAGGTAAAATATTGTTATAATAAGTTACATAAGGATACAACTATGATACGTAATGGGGTAGCATGTTTTCATAAGGGTAATGAATATGTTATGTAAGCGTAACTGATTATCATAAGTACTTATCTAATAGTAATAGGAAGTTATGTAAGGGTAAAGGGTAACTTATAATACTCAAGTAATGGTAAAGCGTAGGTTATGTAAGGGTATAGGTTACTTTGTGATTATTGCATATGGATAAATAAAATGACTAGAAAATAAAATTTTCAAAATATTAAAATAAAAAAAATATGTAATGGTAAAAATAATATGAATTAAATGAAGAACAAATAAATATCAGTTAAATTCAAAAAAAAATTATGAAACAAATAAACCATAATTAAAAATAAAAAAATTGAATTCAATCATATAATTAAACTAATTTCAATTGATCAAAAAAAACTAATTCAAATGTATTTTTATTAATATATCCAATTTTTAAGGAACCAACAAATAAAATGGATATTAAATTTAGAATTATTTAACTAAAATAAAAATATATTTCCCATAAAAATTTGAAGAATTAAATTATATAGGTTTTAGAAATATCAAAATAATAAAACACAATTTTCCAAAACTCTAGTGTCTCGACACTAAAAATATCCACATTTTCTAAAATTGTAAAATCAAATATTTAATTAAAAAACTCCAAAACATTATCCCCAAAATATTCTCCCCCTTTTTGAAATTTATCCAAAATAACAGACAAATCCTAAAAAATACGCATTTTTAAAATCAACTTCCTTTATTAATGATGTAAACATACATTATTATTAAATACTTAATTAATGATGAAAATTATTCAAAATAATTATTTTAAAAACATTAAATCTTAATATATAATCTAATTTAGAAATAGTAGTAACTAATTGACAGATATAAACATGATTGTATAAAAAAGGTCAATTGTAGAGAATAAACCTTGTATAATCAAAACTCCCTCAACACATAATTAATTATAGAGATAAAATTCATTATTCCAAAGTTAAATTTTCACATGTGCTTTAAATATACTTTTCAAATAATTTCAGCATGCTACAAAATTAAAACTAAAAGAAAAACTCCCCCTAAATTGATGTACTTATAAGTATAAAATAATTCCAAGAAGATATGCTCACTAACAGAAACATATATTTTCAGATAATTCTAAATGAATTCACCATATTTAAGTGGATTAATTCTTGTTCAAGAAAAACTAAAATATCGTCTCCCCATAAAACATTTAATATATTCAAAAATATATTTAAAATAGTTTATAAGGATTCCCAAATAATTAATGAATTAAAAAATAATTCCTAAAGTCCAGAAATTAAAACTATGGAAATATGTTTTTAGACCATAGGAAATAATAATATAGATATATTCTAGCATACCAGTTTATAAAAAATTTAGATATTATAGCATCCCGCCTTTTTATCACATAAACTTTCATTACATTTTACAAAACCGAGGATCTTTAAGGTTTAGTGTCTTGGAAACCAGGAACTCAAAACATGAAAACATAAAACATTCTTCATAAAAACTTGAAATGATTCTCCTTATATTAATCCTAGGTTCATTACTTTATCTCATAACCTGGGGACATACATCAAAAGAAAGGGTTAGTAGAAGGCCCAACATGGGAAACCAGTGGAAACATTTAACATGTGAACTTGAGATACATCAACAATGTCATGAAAAAAACTTTAAGGCATGAGAAACAAATCATAAGGCATATCATAATAAAAATAAAGTATTTTATAACTTGAATATGTGTCTAAAACATTTAATATTGACAATCATTTCCGTTTCACCAAGGTCCATCCCCAAGGTGTCATTAAAAATTACCAAGGTTATTCACCAAGGCGTCGTTAAAAATGGTCATCTCTAGAGATTAAGTCTTTACCCAATGCATTGGAGCGCTATCAGGGAACACCATTAAATTTGTCTTTATTATCATGTGATCCACATATATCATCATAAAACATTTAATAAACAACCCATATAGCATAAAATAATTGGGTTTCATTTCATAGTCATCACATTTTAAAAACCTGCTTTAAAGACGTGATCCTTATGTCACTTTAAACCCACAGAAAAAGGAAAGTGGGTCTCATGTATGTAAATCCAAGATTTAAAATAAAACATTTTGATATATATGGGAATACCCCTGTAGAAGAAAGATCTTTGAGTATTCACTTAATAAAATAAAATAATTTGAAAAAAGAGAAATACATTTTGAGACGAAAATTCTGCAGCATAATGGCTATGATACATTGTTTTAGAAAACATTGAAAAGACAGGGGACATGGGTCACCCACTCATAAATGATACATAAAACAGTAGGGGAACAGAATATAAAGGATTTAAGAACATGGTAATGAAATTTTAATGATATACCATATGAAACGAAGAACTTGAAAGCAAGACAAAAAAATAAGATTTCTCTTATGAGATTTCGGCATCCTAACGACGTCACTTAAATCTTCCAAAAATGGATTGATGAGATCAAAAAGGGTCTATTATAATATAAACATAAATTATCAGTAAGATAGATATATAGATCATACCCCAACATAATAAAAAGGAACTTTAAAGACTTGACTAGAAAATAGAACTTGGAAATGAGAAGGGTGAATGAATCCCTTAAAAATTCAGCAGCCTAACGGTGTCACTTAAACTTCAAAAAAATGAATTGACGAGATAAAATATAGTCTCTCATCATATGAACATAAAAGATAAATATGATATATACAGATATCATACACCAACATAATAAAAAGGAACTTGAAAGACTTGACATGAAAATAGATCTTGAAAACGAGAAGGGTGAAAGAATCGGTTACAAAAATTTCGGTAGCCTAACGGCGCCACTTAAACATTCATAAAAGGAAATGATTAGAGTAAGAGGGGATATCTCATCATATTAACATGAAAAGGGAATTAATATTAATATAAACGAACATCCTCCAACATAAGAACATGAATCATAAAAGAAATGACTTAAAAGAGAGTATTTGAAAAGAAAGAGAGAGTTTGGATCCCTTACCTTAAAACGTAACTCTTAAAACTCAAAGGTTGGGACCTTGAGGGCTTGGGGTCACCTTGGGAGGACTCCTCGGGAGGTAATGAGACCAGATCTTTTTTGGGGGAGAGTTGGGAGTCGAATGGATGAGAGGATGGCTAGGTATTTATAGGGAAAGTGAGGGGACAAGGCATTAATGGCCAAGGGACACCTCATTGGTGGTTTTGGAAAAACCATGGGTTTCCCTTGGTATTTTCCCATGGTATTGGCCACTTGGAACACCTCATACCTTATCTTACTTTTAATAAGTCGACCATATTGATTACATACTTAATACATCATTTAATGATGTCATTAAACATCCGTAACTTAAAAAATATATTTTCACTATTCATCAAAAATTCAACTTTCTCAGAAAAATCCCATGATTTCACCTTAACCAAATATCGATGCTCTGATTAAAAATATGAACTCCATTTTATAAAAATATTTTTATAAATATTTTAAATTTAGTTTTTAAATAAATACTCTATTCACCGAAAATTCATTTTTTTTTCAGAAAAATCCCCAAAAATTACTTTAACATAATATCGATGCTCTGAGTTCAAAAATGAAATACATTTTTTAAAAATAATTTTCTAAATATTTTTAATTTTATTTTTAATAAAAAAAACACTATTCACTCGAAAAAAACTAATACTTGACTAATAATTTCTGAAACAGTTATTTACCTATTTTGTTGAATCTCATTACTTAATCAAGGTGCCTAGATTATATTTATACTTTCTTTAAGTGAGATTACTAATCCATTTGGTCACATTACTAATCCTAAGCATAAAATCACAATTCATAATTTATTATTCATCAAAAATTAAGTTGATCTTATTAGATTCTAAATTTTATAATGAACATAATTGTAAAAGACCTTTTTTTGAAAATCATTACACATTTTTAATTATTTAAGGTTTACAATAACATTTTTAAAATATCCTTTTTCTAAAATTCATCAAAAATATGCACACTATATTTATCCAGACATTTGAAAATTCAAAAACTTCACCATAATAAGAGAATACAATTTTATTTATAACAAAGGATTACACAAGGCAGTTATGGTATCATTACATAGCCCCTTATAACACCAGAATAGGACCTAATTGTAAGGTGTGCTAAGGTGAGAGAATCTGAGGGAGGCTCGGCCAACATCGCACGAGTATTAATTTCTATCAGTTTGAACTTCTCTCGAAGGCAATTCCGTTATAACTTCACACGATGAAGTTCGGCTTGGGTTTGGTGCAGAGGAAAGCCCAGTGGTGCTACATCCTTCCCATGTTCTGTTAGATGGGCTTCGATCTGTCCAAGACTACCGAGTGTGGCCATAAAATATTCTTTCTATATTAATTAACCAAGATTACTTGTATTTAGAGACAATAATCGAAACGTTTAGTTTCCAACGGTCATATTGACCAATGGTCATATAACAGTCAAAACTCAACAGTCTCATTTTAATTATACTCATGTTATCAAATGAAATAGTTTTGTTGAGTATAAAATAACACACAAAATTAGGAAACAAGATTTATTCAAAATTACGGGTCATTACAATGTTCCCCCTTAATAAATTGCGTCCACGCAATTTTTAAAATTGGGTTTGGAAATTTCATTGAAAGTCCCACATCAGAAAAGGAGTCAGTAAAACTATTACTTTAAAATAAAGAAAGGGAAGTACAAAGGTCACCCGAGTTAACCCACACTTGGATTCCATGTAGGAAAACATGGACATGGAGGAGAAAAAAAAGGTTCAAGTTCTGAGGGAGAGTGATAGAAAACATGATTAAGATAAAGTTAACCACGAGAAAATCACAAACATATGATGTGTGTAAACAGTCTTTGATTGACTAGTAGGAAACGTAAACCAACAACATTTTTGTTTTACGTTCCATTTCATAATTTTGAGGAATTTATTTACTACATAGAACAAAAAGATAAGGAAATATACCTACCTTCAAGTAGAGTTTCATCCTTTAATATGTTTCTACCAAAACTAATCTTTTCTCCAAACGATGAGCATTCAAAACACTTGGTCTCATCAAAACACAAGAATCATCTTCTTGAGAGTCACATAATCCACAAAAGATTAACTATCAATTTCTTCTATCTTTAGACATTATCCCAAAAGCATAAAGGGTAAGATAAAACAACTCTTCAGAAAGAATGAATCCCATAGGAAGGGAAACTACTTTTAAATCTTCAATGTTCCATGGTACTACCCAAAGTTCATTATAGACCATTCCAAAAATAACTGTCCGTAAAATTCCTCAAAATAAACAAAACTAAGATTGAAACCCAATTATAAGAACGATCTCATAACATAGTCTTCCAAGATAGACTTTATCATTCATCTTTAAACAACATCAACCACTCTTATCATCTTATAACAAAAGTAACTAACCTAATTACATTTTCCCCAAGATAGGTTAATAATTTCCATATGTAACCTAAATTACTATAAGTACACCTTAAATTCATCGATTCATCAAAATATAATTCAACCTTTACTCCTCAAATAAAATACCATAGTAATCTATTTACCTCGATCAAATAGGGTTCCCAAAATAGTGAACATCTTCCAAAATATTAATCACCTTTTAATCCCTTAATCACCCTATTTTTTTTAAGGAGAACAACTTCACTACATCAACATGTGGTACATAACAATAGATGTTTTCCTTAATGATATAAAATCATCTTAGGCAGTGACTCAATGATCTTAGAAAACATAAAAGATATGCTCATAGAGCACGAACTAAAATACAACATCACATAGACAATTATTGCGAAGAAGTTAAATGTACTTCAGTCATCATGATCCATCTCAACATAGGACTTGCACTGTTCCCTTGTCCTCAAAGATTGTTGATGCTCATCATGCTTCTCATCCATTCCAAGAGATCATTGCCTTGGATAATGTCTAACTTCTCCACATTTATGACATCGAAATGTACAAGGTACATTAGATCGAACCTTATCTCCATTCATCACATTATTCATTTTTTTAAAAGCAATTGGATACTTTATGCCCTATCTTCCCACACTTAAAACATCTCCCGGTTCCTTTGTGACATTCTCCTTATTGCATCTTCCCACACTTTTTGAAAAAAAAAGAAATTGGGTCTTCTTTCCCTTCTCAACTTGATCAGATGAACATCCTTGAGACTTTGTCTTGTTCTTCCTTGATGAATTTGGGCATTCAACTAGGTACCAATTATTAATTGTGATTTTTGATAGCCGGTTTAGCATAATCACAATATTTTCAACTTGATCTCTCATCATCTCTGTCACATTAATAGGGAAATCGTCACATTTCCTATCACATTGGTTGTTAGGACATGTTCTTCCATTTCCCGCCATTAACTAAGAAAAGAAAGTATAATTAGGGGCTTAAATACATAGCCAATAATCATTAAAAGGAAACTTTAATCATAGAAGGATAAACTTGTAGAAGGAAAGTATACCCTAACTTGTGATCCCCTAGGTTACAATCTAGGTTATCCTTGATCATACATTCTTATGTGAATATTTATTTTATTTTATCTTTGTTCCTTTAATAATGGTTCATACTAAGATTATGAATTTACCAAAGCATATCCCCCGGGAGTGTCGTAACCAAGAGTGCAGCAAGGCCCGTTGTCATGTACCAGTTCCCGTTTGAGTCTAGCTCAAAGCGGTGTTTTTGGGTTTTACCCCTATGTACATTTGTGCCAGAGCCACCTCTACCTTCTCGTATCCAGACAGTGATGTATTTACTTGGAAACCCCTTAATCAATACTCACCAAAATACCAGGAATATTTCCTATATTTAAACATTTCTATAGGTTTCTTCCTAAAGTTTTCATATCCTAATTTCCAAAAATAACTAAACCATCCTTTGAAACCAACTATATCATCCTGACTTTTTATCAGATAAAATTTCATTACATTTTACAAAACCAATGATATTTAAGGTTTAGTGTCTTGGAAACCAGGAACTCAAAACATGAAAACATAAAACATTATTCTTAAACACTTGAAAGGATTCTCCTTATGTTTATCCTAGGTTCATTACTGCATCTCATAACCTGGGGACATAAATCAAAAGAAAGGGTGAGCAGAAGGCCCAGTAAGGGAAACAAGGGGAAACATTTAACATGTGAACTTGAGATACATCAATAATGTCATGAAAAAGAACTTTAAGGAATGAGAAACAAATCATGAGGCATATAATAATAAAAATAACGTATTTCATAACTTGAAGATGTGTCTACAACATTTAATATTGACAATCATTTCCGTTTCACCAAGGTCCATCCCCAAGGTGTCATTAAAAATTACCAAGGTTATTCACCAAGGCGTCGTTAAAAATGGTCATCTCTAGAGATTAAGTCTTTATCCAATGCATTGGATCGCTATCAGGGTGCACCCTTAAATTTGTCTTTATAATAATGTGACCCACATATATCATCATCAAACATTTCATAAAAAACCCATATAGCATAATAGAAATAGGTTTTATTTCATAGTCATCACATTTTAAAAAACTGCTTTAAAGACATGATCCTTATGTCACTTTAAACCAACAGAAAAAGGAAAGTAGGTCTCATGTATGTAAATCCCAGATTTAAAATAGAACATTTTGATATATATGTGAATACCCCTGTAGAAGAAAGATCTTTTAGTATTCACTTAATAAAATAAAATAATTTGAAAAACGAGAAAGACATTTTGAGATGAAAATTCTGCAGCATAACGGCTATGATACATGGTTTTAGAAAACATTGAAAAGAGAGGGGACATGGGTCACCCACTCATAAATGATACATAAAATTGTAGGGGAATAGAATATAAAGTATTTAAGAACATGTTAATGAAATTTTAATGATATACCATATGAAACTAAGAACTTGAAAGCAAGACAAAAAAAATAAGATTTCTCTTATGAGAATTCGGCAGCCTAACGGCGTCACATAAATCTTCCGAAAATGGATTTATGAGATCAAAAAGGGTCTGTAATCATATAAAAATAAATGATCAGTATGATATATATAGAGATAATACCCCAACATAATAAAAAGTAACTTGAATGACTTGACCAGAAAATAGAACTTGAAAATGAGAATGGTGAACGAATCCCTTAAAAATTCGGCAGCCTAATGGCGTCACTTAAACTTCATAAAAATGAATTGAAGAGATCAAATAGGGTATCTAATCATATGAACATAAAATATCAGTATGATATATATATATATCATACCCCAACATAATAAAAATGAACTTGAAACACTTGACATGAAAATAGATCTTGAAAACGAGAAGGGTGAAAGAATCCGTTACAAAAATTTCAGCAGCATAACTACACCATTTAAACATTCATAAAACGAAATGATGAGAGGAAGAGGGGATATCTCATAATATTAAAATGAAATGAAAAATAATAGGAATATAAAATAACATCCTTCAACATAAGAACATGGAGCATAAAAGAAATGACTTAAAAGAGAATATTTGAAAAGAAAGAGAGAGTTTGGATCCCTTACCTTAAAACACAACTCTTAAAACCCAAAGTTTGGGACCTTGATGGTTTGGGGGCACCTTGGGAGGACACCATGGGAGGTAAGGAGACCATATCTTCGTTGGAGGAGAGTTGCGAGTCGAATGGATGAGAGGATGGCTTGGTATTTATAGGGAAAGTGAGGGGACAAGGCATTAATGGCCAAGGGACACCTCATTGGTGGTTTTGGAAAAACCATGGGTTTTCCCATGGTATTTTCCCATGGTATTGGCCACGTGGGACACCTCATACCTTATCTTACTATTAATAAGTCAACCATATTGATTACATACTTAATACATCATTTAATGATGTCATTAAACACCCGTAACTTAAAAACTGTATTTTCACTATTCATCGAAAATTCAACTTTCTCAGAAAAATCCCAAAATATAACCTTAACCAAATATCGATGCTCTGATTAAAAATATGAACTCCATTTTATAAAAATATTTTTCTAAATATTTTTAATTTAATTTTTAAATAAATACACTATTCACCGAAATTTCATTTTTTTCAGAAAAATCCCCAAAAATTACTTTAACATAATATCGATGCTCTCAATTCAAAAATGAAATAAATTTTGTAAAAATAATTTTCTAAATATTCTTAATTAAAAAACACTATTCATTCGAAATAACTAATACTTGACTAATAATTTCTGAAACAGTTATTTACCTATTTTATTGAATCTCATTACTTAATCAAGGTGCCTAGATTATATTAATACTTTATTTAAGTGAGATTACTAATCCATTTGGTCAAATTACTAATCCTAAGCATAAAATCAGAATTCATAATTCACTATTCATCAAAAATTAATTTGATCTTATTAGATTCTAAATTTCGTAATGAACATAATTGTAGAAGACCTTTTTTTGAAAATCATTACAGATTTTTAATTATTTAAGGTTTATAAAAACATTTTTAAAATATCCTTTTTCTAAAATTCATCAAAAATATGCATACTATATTTATCCGGACATTTGAAAATTTACAAGCTTCACCATAATAAGAGAACACAATTTTATTTATAACAAAGGATTACACAAGGCAGTTATGGTCTCATTACATAGCCCCTTATAACACCAGAATAGGACCTAAGTGTAAGGTGTGCTAAGGTGAGAGAATCTGAGGGAGTCTTGGCCAACATCACACGAGTAGTAATTTCTATCAGTTTGAACTTCTCACGAAGGCGATTTTGTTCTAGCTTCACACGATGAAGTTCGGCTTGGGTTTGGTCCAGAGCAAAGCCCAGTGTTGCTACCTCCTTCCCAAGTTCTGTTAGATGGGCTTCGATCTGTCCAAGACTACCAGGTGTGGCCATCGAATCTTCATTCTATATTAATTAACCAAGATTACTTGTATTTAGAGATAATAATCGAAACGTTAAGTTTCCAGCGGTCATATTAACAAATGGTCATAAAACAGTTAAAACCCAATGGTCTCATTTTAATTATAGTCATGTTATCAAATGAAATAGTTTTGTTGAGTATAAAATAACACAAAAAATTAGGAGACAAGATTTATTCAAAATTTCAGGTCGTTACAGATATAATTCATACTATCCAAAAATAAAACACCTAATTGGGAATGTAAACTTGTTAGGTACCTATTATATTTTAATATGTTCCTTTAGAAACCCAGGTTATACAATTTTATTTCCTCTTAACATTGAAAGAAGTTTTTGAATGAAATTTTTTTTATGTATTAATGATTGAATATGATTTAAAGAACAATATAATCATAGTTTTCAAAATTTTCACATTTATGATAAGTAACATTTGAACCCTTTCTGTTAGTACTATTAACAAATATAGTATTAAACATTTTAGAAATATATTTTTTATAACTTAATCCATACATGTATTTTGGTTTTTTATTCATGGAAATAATCTTATTAAACTTCTCATGCCCTTAAAAGAGAGTTGAAATAGATTATTCCAAATAAAAAACCTTCATTTTAAACATTCCACTCTCTTTTTATAATTTTTCAAATACGTCCAAATTTTATCATTGATCATGAATTGGAATTTCATAGATTATTATTCCCTGAATTTATATTATTTTATTCTTTATCAACTTTAGACATTCCATCTAAAACTAATTCAAATATTATTTTTTTATATTCATTATTTTTATAAATAAAATAATTATTTCTTTGATTCTCATTTATTTTGTACTCATTTTTTAAAAAAACATTCCAACACTTTATAATTACAACATTCAATAGAATTTTTGTTTTTCTTTTAAAAAAAATTTTCTTTTCCTTTTTTAGATACTTATGTATTTATTCCAATCCATTATACAATTAAATAGCTTTCAAAACATTATTTTGTAATCATTAATTTTATTTAGTTAGTTAATTGTAATTGTTAGAATCGGTTACATCACTAAAACTAGAATTAGATTCATAATTTGTTTCATAATATTAATATTTAGTGACCCAAGTAGTTTTTAATAATATTTCAGTGAAATATTTAGGTACCTCATCATTTTTATCCACCAACTAAAAAATATATGTTTTTTTCACTTATATATTACTCACTAATTTTGATTGACTCCTCAGTATAACTCAATCTAGTATGATATTCCTTCTTTATCTCCTTATATTGTTTGTCTCTTCCTTCTTGTTAAAGTTTTAGGAAATAAAATTTAATATATCCTAAATTTATGTATACATATCATGTCACCTTAGAAACAATATTATACTAACTAAAGTTACCCTTATTTCACTTTCATTCCTTTTTATTTTAATTATTTTTAGACCATCTTGATAAGTCAATTTTCCCTTTCTTAACTTTGTAAATACCTTTTCTTATATTTTCAACTTGATCCTCATCACTTTTCTAAAAATATTTATTAGAATGGTTAGTAGATAATATAGCATTGGATTTAAATTATATACATTTATTTTTGTTAAGAAGATCAATATCATTTATCTTTAATTCCATCCTATATTTAATAAGGGGTCCTATAAATTCATCCATATTATATTGAGTAAAATCCTTTATTTTCTTAATTTCAACCATCTTTGAGTTCCACTTCATAGGTAATTCTCAATATATTCACTCAATAATTACATCATTCTTTATAGTCACCTCGAGTGAAACCATTCCATTCACAATCTTGGTTGATTGGATATATATCACACAGAAGTCTTCATGACCATATATCCTAAAACCCTGAAATTATACATGATTTATTCATAACTTAGTTCAATATAAATTATCAATTCCGTGATGAGGGATTATTAAAGTACTCAAAATTTTTTAAGTAGTGTTTCATGGTGATTTATAACTATACATGTTTTTTACTTAAAGAGTAATAAATTAATTGCATTATTTTAAAATTTAATACATACATATCAGTGTTATATCTAGTTAATGAATCTAAATCAACTTCATGTAGTTTATATGGTTTAATCATAAAATTTTAATATTCAATTCCAATATTCTTTAAAAATATCTCCATGCAATCCTTCTAATATACATAATCAATTCCATTAAAGTGAGGTGGTATTAGAGGATGTATGAATTTAGTTTATTTAATTTCATTTAACATAATAATAATTTTCTTAGATTTTTAGGTCTAGAACATTACAAGCACAAAAATTAAAAAAAATAGAAAATAGAAAAAAATTATCCTTCAAGGAAACTATTCTGATACAAATTTTTGGCATAGGTATTGATGGTTTGATTAAAAATAGGTGATGAATAGTCCATTTAAACTTTTTATACTTAATTATAAAATTATCATCATATTTTCAATAATATATAAATGGGTGTGGTGTTCAGACAATTATGTTGTGGGAAAATAAAGTGCAATACCACCAAAACATTTATAGATGCTCAGTTCATTGTATATGAACCTATTCTACCCTTAAATCCCATATAACTTAGTGATAGGACTTTTCGTGAACCTATAATGACCCATTAGTAACATAAATAGAAACTACATTATTTTTTCAGAATAATTACTAGATTATATAAGCACACGCCTGGGGATTATAATAATTTAGTTTTTTTTGGAAAATTGGAAACATAAACATTGGTTCATAGGTGAGATATGTCATCTCCCACTGTGTTATTCACAACTATCACCCTTATTAGAAATGTTTTACATAATTCATATATTCCTAACCAAGGTAAAGAAAACATCAGAAAGGGTGAGCTCAGCTGCTCGGTATGGGTAAACAAGGGAGATACATAATCATAATAAATGCATAATGGTGTGAGAACATAAAGATAATCACTAGAAATTATAACCTTTATCTAAAAAATAATAATCATGAGTCATGACATGAATATTTGTAGTTCATAAAAAAATAATCATAATTAAATCATATAACATGATCCATGATAGCATAACATTCTTCTAAGAAATAGAATTTGTTGCATAAACATAAGCATAGAAAATAATTTCATATTAGTCAAGGCTAACTGCCAAGACCATCATAGAAGACAAATTCCACTACTAAACCAGGTTCAATCCCCCTTCCAGCCATGTATTACTGAATTGGGTTCACATCGTATTCCATACCTATATTACTGAACTGATTTTACATCCTATTTGAAACCAATATTACTAATCTGAGTTCACTTCCTATTCAAGTTCTTTATATCTCATGAGATATAAATCTTTAACCAATGCATTGGAGGGAGATATAGGTCCCACCAATTTCATAATGAAATCATAAATATGTGTGACCAAAGACCATAAAAATTCATCATATCATAACCCATGAAATGAAAAGGGTATCATAAACATTTAATCACATCATAACCTTTAGAAAAGTGGAAGGATTTGTAATCATTTCATTATAACATAACATGTGAAAAAGATGGGTTCCATATGCATAAAACTCATGGATGAGAAAATGGTTTCATAAACATCTATACATCAAGACATGAACGATTAAAAGAAATAATTAGAATGGTAGCCATAGATAATATCCCCAGTAGGCCATGACTTACACCAATGGATTTTCTCATAGATAGAAAACAATTTTGAAATGATTCATTAAAATATTTCTTGAGTAAAATGTCATTTCTTCTTTGAAAATTCATTTTAAAACATAAAAAAATTAAAACTCATTTTATTTAAAAATAAAATTTAAATATTATAAAGGATGATTTGAAGTAATGATTGTTCTTGATGTTTGAAAATTTAATTAATTCCATATAGATTTAAACGAAGGTTCCTTTCACATTTGCTGTAAAACCCAAATGAGAATTATTTACCAAAATTAAAAGAATATTTCTTTCAAAAAAATTATATAAAAAGTAAAAAATGGGTAAAAATATCTTTTAAAAATAATATTATGGTAATAAAATATATTTTATAACCTTTATAGAAAACATGGTTTTGAAAGAAAACATATTTCTGAAAGAAGAGAGAAATAATGTCATACATTCTTAAAAAATATAAATTATATTAATTTACAACGAGTGGAAAAATGGTACCATTACATGAAGATATGAGGAATCAAAATATTAAAATAAAATTAATAATAATTCTTGAGATATTCATTATAATATTTCATCAATGGAAACATAATCATAAATAATCCTGATAAATGATGAGATTGTAACAATAAACTCTTACCACTTTGGTAACTTTGAATCATATTCCCCATGAAATATTAATATTAAATAAATATTAAAATATCATTATACGAATTATATTCATTATATAACATTTCAAATATAATTATATACACCATATAAATGAATATAGGTGCATAATATAAAATGTGTCTCAATGATGGAAAATGGAGACAAAATTCCCCTATCGATTTTGTAACTTTTAAACCATATAACCCATTAAAGATATATCCTAAAATGGATATGTAAATAAAAATAAATTTACGTAGAATAATCATAAATTATATTCATGGGATTTATATACACTACATAGAATAAATAGGTGGTGAATATAACATGTGTCTCACAAAAGTAATAAGTTAGATGTAAATCTCTTACCATAAGTATTGACTCTCACTATAATCATTAAAACCTCTTGTATAATAAATATAATTTGATTATAAATCATTTAAATAACTATATTCATATATATAATACCATATATTATTTACTTTTGAATTTATATTACTCATATTTTAACAATTCCATGTTAAAGTTACATTTCAAGGTAATGACCACTTTATTTTTAATAAATGTTTTGATTCATTAAATTTTTGGTTCTGTTACCTTAATAAATATCTAATAATATCCAAAATGATAACCATGATATTAATATCATTATATATTCATTATTAATAATCTATTAAATATATATATATATATGAAATAAAATACGTCGTTCACGTAGACGGTTGGTCGTACATACACATGAACGCTACATCCATTTTCATGTTGGATTAAAGGAAATAAAATTGTATGATATATTATAATTAAAAATAGTTTTTATGTCATATTTATGACATATTTTTATTAAAACCATCCATAATACATTCCATGTAAAGTATGTACGAATCACATCACTTTGCAAGGCATTAGTTCGTCGTGCATATAGACAACATTATCGTATTCCCACAAAATGGAAATCATGAAGGTATGTGGAATAAAAAAATATAGAATTATAATAACATCCTAAATATCATATATAAATATTATTTCCATCATTATTACCAACCTTGATAGGTGGTAAAAGAAAAACTAATGACATCGGTTTGTGAGGCGGTTGTCCTCCATTCACACGAATGATGATTTCATAACCCATTTAATAGAAGTGTGAGTGGTTATTGGTTCTACCATTAACATAAAAACAACTTTTTGGATACTATATTGACATCGTATAAAAATAATTTATGTTATTGGATATAAAAATAAAAAAAAGTTCATTGATGAACCATACCTCTTCTTCGGGTATCTCTATTTGGTTTTCATGAAAGGCCTTTTGTGGTGTGGACAGTGAGTTCCCTATACCTAAATTGTAATGTACTATGATTACCCCTACTTGTATAAAATTTGATATATATACATGTGTTTGTCTAAAAAAAATAGTTTCAATACATCTACATCCAATTTATTTATGAAAATTTCTTTAGATTATGTGACGTATCAAAGGTTTTTATAAGATTTCAATGTATAATGAGAACCTAGAGATGCTATGAAAGTAACATTAATGTAATGTATTATTTTACAAAAACATCATACTAACCAGACATAGATTATATGTGACTATCATGTGTTGGGGTCTCATAATCATTGATACGTCTTCTAATTATGTTCACACTTTTTGTTCTCTAGAATTTGAGATCATGAGAAAAGACCCAACAATTGGAAAAACACATGTTTCATGTGTCATTGGTTGTTACTATCTATGGAACACGTATTGGTCTCTTGAATTGAAATAATTTGGAATCTGTGAAATTTTATCATGTACATTGATATGAGGATATAACAATGACAGTGAAGTCAGGGCGATGTAGTCTATGTTCAGTGCGTCATTGATGGTTTTACATTGGTTGAATTATCAAGATAGGATTTGTCACTTTTGAGTCGAGAAACTATCTCAGGACCGGTTGATCAGGATGGTAGTGTCTTCATAAATCCATGGTCTTAGTATTCAAAGGTAAATCCCTCCAAGTAGAGATCAATAAATAATGAGGACAATGACACAAGTGTACATCTTGTATTATAGGATATCATATGACAATGATATTATATTATATAGTGTGTGTTCATAGGATTATTTTCAGGGTATGACTATTCGTTATCTCTTTAGGGGTCTTTATGGGTTTCTATAATTTTCTCCTAATCTATGAATATTATTCACTACTATCGAGATAATGGCCTAGAGGGTGACACACAATAGTGCATTTGAGAATATTCACTATTCAGTTGAATATGTATATAGGACATGGTGCCCCCCATGGGGTCTGAGTGTTGTCCATGTTTAATTGAACACCGAAAAATAAATGAATTTATCATTATTCAATTAAAGAATAATTGGGGTTAGTTTATTTATTAAAATTGTTTTCAAGTGTTTAAGTAAATACGAGGATTAATATTATACGAATGAATATTATTTTAATATTCCAGATTCATTTAATATTTTTTGGAGTTATGATTCGAGTTAATCGCTTAAGTTTATCACGTAATATATTTATTATATATTAAAGGTATGTGACAAAATATATTTAATATTTATGATGCAGTTAGTTTTTCATAATTAATTATTTATATCACTTATTTAGTGGAAATTTAATAGACTCGAATGGGGAACCATAATAGGATATTATTAATATCCATGGTATAAATAGATAGAATATCATTCCAACAGACTATTCGTGGGATAGTAATTGACATATTTTCTATCCTCCAAAATCCTAGAGAGATAATTGCTCAATCTGAGCGAATGATCAATGTTTTCCTTCATAGATCAAAGGATGGGGATTGTGGTGATAAAAACAGTGTCAAAGAGATCATTGAATCATCATGTTATCACCTAGAATCTGAATAACATCATTCATGAATATTTGAGAGGCTTGTGTGGAAGATTTTGATGGTTTTAGTGTCAAATCCTGCGATCAATGTTCCTCAGTGATTTGTAACAGATGTGTGTTCTTAAAATTGGAATGAAATATTTGTTCTTTTGATTTTCTCTTCTTAATTTAAACCAAACAAGATCCTTGAATTGTATTGGGTCATGAATCTCCACATAAGACAAAGTTTCATTTATTTAGTGACAAATTGTTTTAAAATATCCATCCCAAAGACTTATGTTATGTGCCCTGGTACAAAAAATTTGGATCATAGGGATCGCATGGTTTTCTAAGAAATGATAATTTATTTCACGTTAAATTTAAATAGAGGGTTTAAAATTTCTCCCAACGAATCTGACCATGCATTGATCCAATCTTGGAAGGATAAATATTTTTCATTTAAAAAATTTTAATGTGTTTTTCATATTTTTAAATTTTATGATTTTAATTTTTTAGATATTAATTTTTGAAGAATTTATATTTATAAATGTTAATTTTTTATTCACTATGAGAAACAATAATTTCAATGTCTCTAGATAAATCTGTAAAAACAATTGGGTGGAATCTGACCACTAGATTACATCCAATGATGGCCTAATAATTTCAGTGGTTGAAATTAAAATATTCTATTATTTATAATATTTTATATTGTTTTAGTTTTTTACCATATTAAAACAAATTTGGAGAAAAGAGACATGATTATTTTCTCGAAAAAAGTCGATAGATATAATTTCACTTTTGGAAAATCTTTTTTAGTGTATCCACATTCTTAAAATAAAACAAAGACTTGAAACACAGTTACTATACCTAGTGTGATCCCAAGTGACCGATATTATCTGTCTTCTTCCACGGTGTGGGACCTCTCCCTCTTCCCCCATGAGACTAAGTATCAAGCCACCCATGTGTACTACCACTAACCTCCCCTCTTTTCTCACCAAGTCCATGACAATCTTGTGCCACCCCATCAGGACCACAGTCCACATGCCGTAGATCGAGATGTTGTCACCACCATCGGCCAAAACAGGGTCCACCATCACCAACTTCTAGTGATCTACCACCCTCCTCCTCTTACAAGTTTTGGGCTTCGACTGCTGGTGATCCCTTGTCCATCCAACATACTGAACATTGTACCATACTAGAATCCCTTCCCTACACCCTCCAGCACCACCTCATCCTACCCAGAAAGATCCACTTGATGCTACCCAGATCTGGGCTGGACCGCCCTCTGGAAACCTCTCTCTCATGTTTTGGCTACCCATGGTGTGGTCATATAAGGCCTCACTACACAGAATCTAGTCGACCCTTTCTGGTATAGGTCCCTGCTATCCATAATGACTTGTTCTAGCTATGAGGTAACCTATACCACCACTATCACAGATTCTTCTAGAATGGATTATCCTAGAAGTGGTTCTAGGTGGGTCTTCCAATCCCAGAATGGGTCTAGTCAGGCCTGATTAGCCCAAGATAGCCCTGTACAGAGTCTGTCTCACCTAGAAAGGGCATGCGGGGTAATTTCCCAGTCTGCAATGGACCAGGGCAAGATTTTTGAGGGCCCGATCAAATTAATATAATCAAATTTAATTTATTTGATCAATTTAATTTTTGTTTTAAATTAAATTAATGAAAATTAAATTTTGTTTGAAATTAACAATCTGAAATATTAATTTATTTTTAGTATTGAGCTAAATTAAATATTTAATTTAGTTTATGGAAACAAAGTTAAATTAATAATGAGATCGAATAAAATGAATTATTTAAATTTATTTAAATACCCTCTTACGTAATTTAATACAATTTTAATTTTTATCATATGTTTTCCTCATACAGAATAGTCTTGTCCAAATTGATTAAACCCATGTATGTATAGATTATTTAATTATTTATTGTGTGTGATGATGGTAATAAGAAACTAATTAAATTATGGATTATGAATCATCTTATTTTAATTAAATATGTATAAGATAATATGCAACCAATTTATTTATTTGATATTATGCCAGTAGACCCCCTCACCTATAGGTGAGTATATTTTAACATGGATGATGATGATTTCAGACATGGAACCTACCAAGACGAGGTAGTACAATAAACAAGATGTATATACACCGTATTAGGGTAAACTGTGATATGAGTTAGGACTCAACTTAGGTATGAAATCCCCTAGTTCAATAGTGATCTATTATTTTAAAATGGAATAATCATAATTAGAGGCTTAAGACCAATCGGGAAAAATAATTTCATTTATTCATTTTCTATTCTTTTGTGTATGTGCATGTTTACTATGAGATCACATAAAATAACAAACAACATAAAATACATAAGGATGCAATGTTTGTTTTTCTATTATTGAATTTTTAGCTGTGATCATGACAACATAGATCGAACATATTTCATATAAATAGATTAAATTCAACAATAAATAATAAAATCCATCAAATATATATTAAATTGTAATGCCTTCCATTGTCCAATTCAAACAAACTAGGTGTTCAGGGTTCCCTTCAACCATAGTAGAGACGGTATCCCACTCCATGGGAGTTATTATGAGAATAATGGGTTGTGTTAACTAAATTTGGTAGTTAATCATTATCCATATTTAACATACTATCACATTATAGGAAATGAATTGAGGGAATCAAGATAATGATTCTAATATCTTGGGACTTTACTCAACAGATCAATGAAATTTTAGTTAAAGAGGTTGGCCAACCTAGATCCAACCATAAAACTCTCTGAGTAGTGGTGTATCCATATCTTGTAGAATATGAGAGGAGGTTTCAAGGATCCATTCGACTTGAAAACTAAAGAGATATAGTATTGAAAATCTAATATTGAGGAAGATTGGGGTCTGATAAAATATTGGGAAACATTTAAAGGATTTAATAATTCATTGAAAAAAATGTATAAAAGGTTATCAAGATAAATAACTGACTGTAAAATTTATTTTTATTTGTTGTAGATAAGAAATGGAAATCACCAACACCACTAGAACATTATTACTAAGATAAATACTAGATAAAGAAAATATTCCAACCTTTCATAACTTCCTAGAGTGGTACTGGTGCTTATGCATGTTGCTACACTGAGAAAGGAAGCTTTATTTATCAGAGTCCTCACTTCCTTCTAATCCTACTCAGGGAGCAAGAAATGCAAATAAATAGATGTATAAAAACTTATAGATGATTCAATATATGTATAATGAATCATGTTTTCATCTATGTCTAGTTCATTGGAGAAAATTCCCGAGGACAAAGATGCTTACATGTTTTTTACTAATCTCTAGTATTCATATCAGGATAGAGACAAGTAAGAAAGGTATAATATTTCTAGTGCATTGTATAGGTGATAGATATAGGAAGGGAATCAAGTAGGGCCTCGAGTAATCAAGATAATTAGGTACATTAAGATCCTTAAAGACCTTGGGTTTAAACTAAACCAATAATTTGTGATAGATCTCATTATTTCCTCTTTATTTCCAAGATTTTTGACTTTTATTGTTAATTAAAACATTAATAACATGAAAATGGTTCTCTCTATTTATTTCGATTTTGTTTTCCAAACTGATAAGGATTTGAAAAATACCAATTCTTCAATACATAGGGTGAAAATAGGAGGAAGTAATGGGATAAGGGGTATAAGGCCATGTCTTGGCCGAAGTTATCAGTTCACCATCCATCCAGGAATTCAAGGATACAGATATAGGGAAATTAGCAAGAGGTTTTCTACTTTATATGTGGTAAGACCGGCCACTAGAAGGAGAATTGCACAGCTGGGAAGATCAATCAAGGTGATACTTCTACTTCTATTATTTTTTTCAATGAAATAAATATTTTATTATCTATAAGTTAGGTATTGGATATTTAATGTGACTCACAAATTTTTATTCATATGTAGGAACCAAATAGATTTACAAATATTGAAAATGGAAAAGTTGAACTTCAAGATGAAAATGGTGTGATTCTAGTAGCCTTATTAGTGGGATATTATCATCTTCATTTTCCTATTGGTTTGGTTCTTGACTTAAATAATTGTAATTATGTACCCTCTGTAACTAGAAACATAATCTCAGTGTCAATTTTGGAAAAAATAGGATTTTATATTGGTTTTGGAAATAAATGTTGTCTCTTTTAAAAAGATAACATGAATTATGGTATGTCTCATCTTGAAAATGGTATATATATACATCAACATGAAAACCCGGTAATGATAAACAATGAAAAAAGTAGAAAACATGACTCATATAACACCCACCTATAGAACATCAGAATTAGTCATGTAAATGAGATGTGAATAGAGGAATTACATCAAGCAGGGTATTTAGACTCAGTTACATTAAAACCCCTACATGTATGTCATACTTGTTTACAAGGAAGAAAAGACCAAATAATCCTTTTCTAATAAGGGGGTAAGATCCAATGAATTACTGGAATTGATTTCTATTGATGTATGTGGTCCATTTCTAATTGAGGAAAGGGGTGGTTTTCATACTTCATTACTTTTACCGATGACTATAGTATGTATGGATATAACTACTTAATGTTATATAAGCAAAATTCATTTTTGTGTTTAAGTAATAACAACATAAAGTAGAAAATCATCTTGGTATGAATATTAAGTTACTCAACTCAAACCTAGGTGAAGCGTATTTTAACCAAGCACTACTACAAATACGAATTTTAACAGTGCTAAAAAAGGCCTTTAATAGCGCTAAAAAAGTGATATTAATGCCAATGAAGATAAATGAGGGGGGTTCCCCTTTATCAGTGCTAAAAAAAGAGCTGATAAAAGAAACCTTTTATTAGCCCTTTTTTTAGCGCTGATAAAAATTAAAAAAATTAAAAAAAAATTAAAAAAATACTGCCAACACATGGGGGATTTTTAATGCGCTTGAACCCCCCTTTATAAGTGATTTCCTGAACCTCCAGCACCCGCAGGCACCGGCTACACCCTTCATCAGTGCTAGCCCCTCTAAATAACCCTTGCGCGCGTGCCCCTACGTCCACCCGGATTTGATCTCGAGACCTCCCCCCTACGCACCTAAAGCCTTTAACACTCCCCTATATTGACTTTTTCTCTTATTTATGATATATCTATTTATTTATATATATATATTTAGTTATATTTATTCTTATAGTAATATATATTTATATTAATATATATAGTTATATTAATATATATATAGTTATATTAATATATAGTTATATAGTTATATTAATATATATATAGTTATATTAATATATAGTTATATAAATATTCATATATTGGAATTTAAAATAAAATGTATATTAGTTATTATTTAGATAAATCTAATACATTTTATATGTAAATAGGTTTAATTATTTATTTAAAAAAATTAATTTTTAGGTGTGAATATATAAAAAATATGTACATATAGTTATATATTTGATTATAAATAGCAATGAATTATAAAAAATGATACAATTTCAAAGACATAACATCAATATGCATGTAATAACTTGGAATAAATTCAGTCCCCACCAAAAAAATCCAATAATACCCACTTAAATGAGGCTAAAAATCCACAAAATGTTAAAAAATCGGGGTACCCCGACTAAAAACTCAGTTTTGGAGGACATCTGGGCCTCTTTTGGCCCCGAAAAAACCTTGATCGGGGTTCCCCCAAATCACAATGACGTAGAGCTCATCGCAGGTTTTGATTTGATATGTGGTAGAGCTCAAACGTACACCCGGATCAAAAGTTATGGCCGTTTGAAGTTTGAGTTGCGTTTTCAACATATTTTGGATCTTTTTTTAATTTTTTTAGTTTTCAAATTGTTATTAAATGACTATTACTCCATAATAATTAGAAAATTATTAATTAAAAATATTCTTTTAATTTTTTTATAATCCATTTTCACTAAATATCTTATATATTAAGTATAATAAGTGTAAATATATATTTATACTTATCTAAAATATATTTAAAAATTATATATTATATTTATATCAATATAACTATATTGATATATTGATATACTAATATATTATTTTTAATTAATTTTTTTTGAATTCGAACCCTTTATGAGCACTTTTAAAAAAAGCGCAGATAAAGCACCCCCTTTATCAGTGCTACTAAAAAAAGCGATGATAAAGGGGGTCCCTTTATCAGTGCTAAAAAAGCATTGATTAACGGGGGCCCTTAACACTGCTAAAAAAAGAGCTGATAAAGGGGTACTTTTATCATCATTTTTTTAGCGCTGATAAAGGTACCCCCTTTATCAGCGCTTTTTTGTTAACGCTGATAAAGGGGTGGCGCTGGCCTTGCCCAGTTTTGTGGTAGTGAAGATTTCATTGATCACATAAAGCGGTATAGTATAGTGACCCAACTCACTCATCATTATACACCACAATGGGATGATTTTATTGAAATGTGGAATATGACCTTACTTGATATGTTCAGATCAATGATGAGTCAAGTAAACTCTTCCATTATCTTTTTGGGGACATACCTTGCAGACAGTGGCATATATCCTTAACTGAGTACCAATTAAATCTACTGATGAGATTATGTATGAGTTATGGTATGGAATAAAACCCTATTTGTCACACATACATTTATGGGGTTTTAAGGATTTTTTAAAAACTATACCTAGTGAAAAAATTAGAATCCTTAATCACGAAGTGAATCATTATAGTTCATCCTAAAGAAACCAAAGAATATTACCTATATAACAATGCAAATATAAAAGTGATTATGGAAATACAATATAGATTTCTTGAAATGGAAAAAAATTTCAATTTAAATAGTGGAAGAAATATTTAATTCAATGGAGTTAATTCTCAAAATTCATAAAAGTTGGTATGGGAACAATATCCACAAGAGACAATGGGAGATGAAGAAGTTCCTCAGACACAAGTACTGTGTTGGTCAACTTGAGAGGTTAGATAAACAAGAGTTTTATGTTTTTCTTGTCACCATGTCTAGTGAAACATTAATTCGTGAAGATGATGAACCTCTAACCTACAATGAAGTAGTAAAAGGAAAGGATGCAATTAAATGGAAAGAGGAAATGCATTCTAAAATAGATTCTACGTACCAAAATAAAGTATTGACATTTCTAGACCCTCTAGGAGATGTAAAACCCATTGGGTGAAAATTGGTATTCATGAAAAATTTAGACATGGATGGTAAGGTTAATACCTATAAAGAAATAATATTTTAGAAGGGTTTCAAAAAAATTCAAGGCATCAACAACGATGAAAACTTCTCCCTTATAGCGATGATAAAATCTATCAAAATATTTCTAACAATAGTATCCTTCAATGATTTTGAGATTTTTAAAATGGATGTTATAACTAATTTTCTAAGTGTGATGTTGGTTTAAGATGTCTATATGACTAAACTCTAAGATTTTGTTAGGCCAAATAATTCTAATAAAGTGTGAAATCTGCAGAGATCCATTTTGGGTTGAATCATGCATCACGATCATGGAATGTTCATTTTGATGATCCTGTAAGATAATTTGATTTAATAAAAAAGAAAAGAGACACTTGTTTATATAATAAGATTAATGGGAATGCCATAATTTTCAAATCATTATAATATTATGACAAATTAATTATTGGAAATAAAGTGCAAGTCTTACAGTTAGTTAACACTTTGTTAAATGAATGTTTATCTATAAAAGACTTTGGTGAAGTATCCTATATTTTGGGGATCAAAATCAATTGAGATATATCTCAGAGCCTATTTGGGATAAATTAAAGTATATATATTGATAAGTTACTAAAAAGGTAAAGTAGGGAATAATCTAAGAGAGGCTTGTTTCCCATGTCACATGGTATCAATATCTCTAAGAAAATATATCCCAAACACTGGAGGAGATTGAATGAATGAGTTGAATCAGTTATGCCTTAGCAGTGGGATATATAATTTATTCCCTAATATGTACTAGGTTTTATGTTTATATTATTTTAATAATGGTGGGTAGATATCAATATAATCCATGAGATATTCATTGGGTAGCTGTAAAAAATATCAAAGTACTTGAGGCATAAAAAGGATATGTTCCTAGTATATAGAGGATATGAGGAAGTAGTAGTGAGAGGACACACTAATGTTAAATTCCATACATATCATGATGATATGATATCATATTCATGCTATATATTTTTCCCAAATAGTGATGTAGTTAGCTGGAGAAGTTCAAAGAAACCATTAGTCATAGATTCTATGGAAGAATCTGAGTATATAGTAGATTCCTATATAGAAACTGATATAGTGTGGATAAACAAATTTTTCTCAGACATTGGTTTTGTTCCTAGGAATTTAGAACTTATTCCATTTTATTTTGATAATATTGTAGTATTAGTAGTAGTAGTGCTTTCCAAGGAGCCCAGGTCACACCAAATGACAATGAATATTCTGTAGAAGATTCAACTCTTGAGGGATTTCACTCAGAGAGGTGAAGTCACACTTAGTAGAGTAGCAATAGAGTAAAACATGGTATACCCCTGGATAAATCCATATCTCACAAAAATAATTATTCTCATGTGAGACCTAGTGGATTGAGACTTGATAGTACTTAGATCTAGAAAACGTTTGAGTGTTGAATGTGGGTTCCCAAGACCCTACTTATGATGTACTTTGATTACCACTACATGTATATATTCTAATATATATATATATGTGTTTATATTACAATAATAGTGTTGATACTTATTTTTTCTATTATATTTATGGACATTTTCATAGATTATGTGTTGTTTCAAAGGGTTATAGAAGATCATAAACTATAATGGGTACCTAGAGATACTAGGATAGTAATAATAAAGTAATTTTCATTAAATAACATACACTTTTACATATATTGTTACATGATTTTAATTATAATTAACCATAATATACAAACGATGGATCATAAAGTCTAGCATATTTCTTATATTAGATATATAAAACAAAAAACATATAAATAGAATAAAACATATTTATATTAATCATCCATAAAGAGATCTTAACTTCCTTTGATCTATTACATCTACATAGGATAACCTGGGGAATACATGAATTAAGGGATGATCTAAAAATCATAGTAAAGGAAAAAAAATACGATTAAAGAATAGTACATGGGTTAGAAGGAATAACATGATGACATAAAAAAGGCATGGAACATAAATAAACATATGGAACCATAACATGTAAAGCATGGGATCAAGTAATCATGGAATCAAAATAATTTGGAAAAAATATATAACATGACATCAACCTAATTCAATTATAACTTCCAAGACTATATTACATCATGGAAAAAGTCCTATAAAGGAATCGGGATTACTCAATTTACCAACATGACATATCATGTGACAAAACATTAACCAATTCATTGGATCTCTATCTAGGTTCACCCTTCATAACATTTTAATAAATGTGTGTTCCACATAAAGAATAAAACATAAGGTATAACATTAAGGGTTACCCATGGAAAGAAATGGGTGTTGTAATTATTTCTTAAAACAGAACCAAGGGAATATCATAATGGTGTCCATGAAATAATGGTTCTAAATCATTCATATACAATAATAACTTACAATAGGAATATATCATTATAAATTATTTCAAACTAAAGTTATTATATATAAAAATATTCTTTAAGAAACTTTAGAAATGAGCCACTTTAGTGTGGTTTAAGAGAAAATATAAAATGAGTATTTAAAGTATAAAAAAGCGTATTTGTCTATGTAAAATAATAAATTTAAAAATAAATTGTCTTCTTGATAAAAATATTTATTTTAGAAAAATATTTATGGATTAAAACATATTATAAAGTTTACTTGAAAATGGGTAAGAAATTGGGAAGTTCCATTTAATCGGGTTTGCTTATCGGGAGGAATTGAAAATGGAACCCTATAAAACATGTATTTCCTCACAAAGAAAATTTAGATAGATACATATTTTTGTATCATAATAAAATTATGAGGATTAAATAAGAGTAATTAAAAATTACATTGGTTTATAGAGGGAGAAATTGTAACCAGGAGGAAAAAATGGGGGTTCGGTGAGAATCTCTTACCTTATGTCTGAAAGTGTTCTGCACTTGAATTTAATGTCATGGATAATAAAATTATTTCCACAAATTAATTAATTCATAATAAATTATATATATAATTTATTTGTTATAATTTTATTATTTTTATTTATGACCTTTTTTATGAGTTATAAGATTCAATTACATCGTTCTGGGAGCGTTTGTTTCTTGATTTTATGATTGGTTCCCTTGAGTTTAATTATGGGAGTTCTTGTTAAATGGAATCCAAACTCTAGAATTAGAATTTTATGATAGCTATGTACCTAAAAAAATTTAAATTTTGGCACATATCATTTTTTAAAATGATAATTATTTATTAGATAAAATATTAATGATGAACATTATTTTATTTTAGTGAATTTTTTATTATCATAAAATAGTTTTGTATTGTTATTTAATACTATTTATATATCTTAGTTACAGAACATAAAAAAAATAAATATACATTTTAAATTCTGGTTTAACCGTTAAAATGGTTTTATTACGAGCCATGAAGTTGGTAATAGTAAATAAAAAATAATCATCCATGAAAGTGGTGACTTGACACATCACTGAACATATTTTCAATTTTAAATTAAAAATAGAATAGAATAGATTTGATGATTGATATCCCATTAAAAAGTAAAATTCCATTATATATAGGATAATTTATTTATCATGTTATTTTGGATAGGGAAGGTTAGGGAATAATAAGAAAAGAAAATAAGTTAAAGGAGAAATGGAGGGATTTACATATTGAGTGTTGTTTCCTTGAGAACCTATTTAAGGTACTTGGAAATGGTTTTTTGGTGAGACCAGTAAGAACGGAACATGTGGAAGATATTTGGGATAAATTTTTTTCAGAATATAGTAATGATCTGATGCTTTGGATATTTGGGGAGAATAGGTGGTCTGGGTGGTATTTATAGTGGGAGGAGATGAGTGTTTTTTTATTATTTCATTCATTTTTTTATTTTTATGTGTGAAGACTATAAATAGAGTTGATTCTAGAAACTATTTACAATAATTTGAAATTAGTTTCCTAATATAATTTCCCCTTACATCATCCATGACTCAACCATAACTCAAAAATTCATGTATTTACATATAATGTAAAATTCCATAAATTATTGTATTTCACTATTCACCCGAAATTCATCTATTTTAGAAAACTTCCTAAAATTCACAACATACATTTTCAAATTTTTGATATCAATAATAGACTCTATTTTATGAAAATAATTTTCTAAATACGAAAAATTTAATTTTTAATTAAAATCATCATTTATTCAAAAAATAATGATTGTGACGTTATAACCACTTTTATGACACTTTGAAAAATCAATTAATGTCTCGTAAAATTAGCTTATAATCATAAGAAAAATTATTAATTTAGTAAAATATTTTATGAAAATAAATTTTCTTTTAAATCATTATATTAATTAATAAATTATAAATAAACATTTAAGTTTTATAGAAACACAAACACTTAATTTATCTTTTCTAAAACCTTTATTTACTTATAGAATGGTAAAATATATCATATTTTTACTTATAACATACCTAAAGTTTATTTATAATTTCATAGGTGAGGATACTATTCTTATGGATAGTTTACTATTCTTAATAGTCATATTACAATTCCAATGGTCAGGTTACAATTTCATTGGTATAGGTTCCTTAATTATTATAAATACTAATTATTTCTGAAATTCTTAATTTATAATGTTTTTATTATGTTCTCTATGTGATTTTATGTGATTTATACTTTATGAAATAATTATAAGAAGGTAATTTCTATTGTTATAATTTTGGTTCGTTACATTCTTCCACTATTATGAAATTTTCTCCTCAATATTTCATTTTACATAAAAAGGAGAAAATATGTAAGGGTACTTCTCCTTCATCACTTCCTCTGGTTCCTATATTACCTTTTCATACCTATGGTTTGACCATAGTACTTTGGCTAGTTGAGTAGTCTTTTTACATAGAACTTTATCTCTATAGTCCATGATCTTCTTAGGTTACCCTTCATATGAGAAGTTTTTCTCCAGTTATACCACCTCCAGAGTCAGTACCTGTGAGGAATCTGGTATGTACTTCCTCAAGTGGTATACATGGAATACATTTTTAAAATTATAAATGGTAGGTGGAAGATCTATTCAATAGGCCATAGCTCCAAAATAATCAAGAATTTGAAAGGGGATGATGTACCTAGGACTTAGCATTCCTTTCTTCTAAAATCTCATTATCCTCTTTCCTGGAGATATGTCGAGGAATACATTGTCTCCAACCTTAAACTCTAGGCCCTGTCAACGGTTGTATATATAGCTATTCGGTCAACTTTGGGATTCCTTTATGTGTTTCTGAATGATGTTCACCTTTTCCACCATTTCATTGACCATTTCTGTTCTAGCATCTTATATTCACTAACTTCAACCCAGAATGTCAGTGGTTTTCATCTTTTCCCATAAAGGGATTCATATGGATCCATTTTGATGATTGGGTGGAAATTGTTGTTGTATAGTAACTCGAATGGAGGCTGATTTTGGTTCCCTACTCCTTTGAATTTCATTGAACATGCTCTCAACATGTATTCTAGTGTCTGAATAGTCCACTCAGATTGTCCATCAGTTTGAGGATGATAGATCGTACTAATGTTATTCTCAGTCTTTAGATAATGCTGTAAACTTTTACAAAACCTAGGGGTTAATCTTATATATCAATCAAATATAATCTATATTTTTACTCCATATATCCTTACAAATTCTTTGTTGTATATCCATGCAAGTTAATTTTTTTTGAAGTACTCTCGAATTGTGGTAATTTTATTTGTCTTTGTATGATGATCCATAACAACCCATATAGCATTGTTTCCTATGGATGTATTTGGAAGTATATTTAAAAAATACATGGGAATGTTTTCCCATTTCAATTTTATTATGTTTTATGGTTGCATCATCCCCATATACATTTTAATTTTATCCTTAACGTGGTGAATTATCAGACATATTGATGTATATTCAATGATCTCCTTCTTTATATCCTCCCACCAATAGTAATCTTGGAGATCTCTATACATCATTATACACCCTGGACGAATAGATAAGGTTTATCTATTTCTATCATTCAAAATATATTTCTTTACCTATGGATTGTATGGTATATGAAATCATGTCCCAAATCTTATGACTCCATCCTCATCAATTTTGAACTTTGAGGATTTACTATTTCTCATAGCTTCTACCCATTTCTGAATTTCCACATCATTTCTTTGAGCATCCTTTATTTTCTCTATGAGGTATGATTGAATGATAATTTGAGAACATGATTGATGATATTACATCCTTAATTATTCCCATGTATATAGTTTTATAATCTAATAGAATTGGATCATTCTCAATTCTCATCATTTATAATGTTGCGAGATCCTTTCTATTTAGATAATCCACCACTTTATTTTTTTTATCAGGGTGGTATTTGATTGAGTATTCATAATCACTGATGAGATATAACCATCTTATATGGGTTATACTAATATACTTCTATGTGAATATATATTGAAGTTTCTTATGATCAGTATATATCTCACACTACTCCCCATAGAGATAATGCCGCCATAATTTTTAATGTGAAGATCACATATGCCAACTTCAAATCATTTGTGGGATAGTTTTTATCATGAATTTTCCACTCTTTAAGGTTTGGGATACCACTTTATCATTTTAAATTGGTACATGTCCTAATATATTTTCTTACAAATCATTGTATACCATAATGACTTCCCTACTTTTCGAAAGTGTGAGTATTGGTGCATTGATAATCCTCCTTTTCAACTCTTTGAAACATTGTTCTCATTCAATATTCCTAAAAAATTTACACCCTTCCTATTTAGGTTGGTTAATGGGTTTTAAAATCATGATATGTTATTCACAAATCATCGGTAATACCCATATAGACTATGGGAACTACGTATCTTAGTTGTAGATGTAGGCTTGGGACACTTATTACCATTTATAACTCACATTTACTATACCATTCATTGAATTTCTCCCTTATCAATGTCTTTAGCATAGTATTTAAGTCTTCCTCATGTTCCTCCTTTCTCTTCGAGTATATTAGAATATCAATAATAAAGACTACCACAAATTTGTTAAGGTAATCTATAAAGACTCTATTAAATATGTCCATGAAAATTTCTAGAAAATTAGTGAGTCTAAAGGGAATCACTATGAAAACATAGTTTCCATACCTTTTTCAAAATTCATTCTTGGTAATATCTTTCTTCTTCACCTTTTATTGGTTATATCCCAACTGAAGGTCCACCTTAGAGAGATACTTGGCCCCATGTAGCTGAATGAATAAGTCATATATCTATAAATGGGTTTACTAATTCTTAACCATGATTTTTTTGATCTCTCAATAATCAACGAAGAGTCTCATTAATATATCCTTCATCTTAAAGAAGAGGATTGATGCACCCCATAGTGAAGCAATCGGGCATATAAAACCCGTATCTAGATTCTCTTGTAATTGCTTCTTTAGTTCCTCCAACTCAATGGTATCCATTCTATATGGTGTCATTTATATATACAGATATCCAAGAATAAGTTAAATTTAGAGTTCATTCCCTTTGTTATGAGGAATACCATGAAATTATTCGGGGAACAAATTAGTGTAGTCCCTCACATTGAGAAAGTCTTCAAGCTTGATTCTCTCCTTTTTCTCAATCATTTTGGATAGGTATACTTGATCCTAATGAAATAATATCCATATTTTTTATGATGATTCTAGGAGATATTCAACATCATCCTTACACTTATAAATAATTGTACGATGCCTTGGGATGTTAAAAGTGATCTCCCTTTCTTGACAGTTGATCTTGGATTTTTATATAGATAGAAAATTTATGTCTAAAATAGAATCAAACTCCACCAATGTAAGTAAGATAATATTTTATGGGAGGTTCATTCAATATAAATTAACTATGGAGGAGTTATATACATTGGATTCAATAATTGATCTATTTTCTATTCTCAAAGATAACTCAAACACCATATTTTGAGGAAGTGTTTGAATAGTTTTACAAAACATTCATGGTATGAAAAAATTCATAGAACCAAAATCAAATACAATGTTCACTATTCTTGAATGAATAACTAGTGTACCTATCACAATATCATTTTATGGATTCACCTCAGTAGTGGTGATAGGATATAACCTTCCTTGTTTACTTGTAGGTGTTTATTGTTGATTTCCACTTACAACCCTAAGCTAAGAGAAATGGATTGCATAATTCCCATATTACTTTCTGTTGAAACACTAAACTACAGGCTAAATATTGATTTGAAACATCATTTTCCTTCATATTTGTGGGATTCTTCATATCCCTTAGGTAATTATTATTAATATCCCCCTATATTCCACATTTGAAGCATCTTCAGGTTCTCCTTAAGTATTTTCAAGGATACTTCTTCCCTCACTTTTGACCGGTGGAATGTTGGGTTTTCTTTCCATTATGGGATTTAAATATTAATCCTATCTTATTAAACTCTATTTTCCTATTTTTATCTTTGGGATCATGAGACCACTGAGAGTTTATGATCTCCGTTTCAACCTTAAAGGCACAATGGACAATATCTTCATTGCATTTGAAGTCTCAAATAACCAATTATTTTCATATACTCAACTTTAGTCCCCTAAATAAGTGATCCACCTTGCATTTGTGCTCATGAAAAAGCTTGAGGCATGTCGTGAAAGCCCTATAAATATTTCCCCATTTTCCCCAATAGACTCATCTTCCATTTTCATATATCTGAGGAACTCCATTTTAATGTTAATATGGAGAGTTTGGGAAAAATATTTATTGAAAAATATTTTCATGAAATATTCTCATTCCATGGAATCAATTTCCTCCTTAAACTTTTTGTTTTTGATTAGTTTCCACCACATATAAGCTTCCCTATCCAAATGATATACCACTAGTACAACATTCTCTTCTTCTAATAATTGAATGACATATAATATCTTCTCAATGGAGTTAATCTATTTTTCTGATATGATGGGATCATACGATCCAATAAATATTTGAGACCCTTGTCACATAAAGTATTAAACCGCAAATTGAACTTTATTTGGAGAAGGATGGTGTTCCACATGATTCATGTTATTTTTTATAACTTATACTAGTTGAGAAAGTGTTGTCCTGACGTTTTGATCTATCATTATAATAAGATTTTTCATTTTATTAGGGAAATTGTCACATGGCCTATCACATTAACTGTTGTCACAGGTTCTAAAATTTCCATCAATTAACTAAAAAAGAATAATTAAGGGGGCCTGAATACTTATCCAATAAGATTATAAAAGGGAAAAATTGAACATAGAATGATAAAATTGTAAATATAATGCATATCCTATTTTTTATTCCTTATGTTTCAATCTAAGTTATCCATGGTGATAGAATTATCCCTAGGGTTCCTAAAAAATATTTCTAGTCCAAATCTCCAAAATTAACTAGACCATCCTATGATACCAACTATAATTACCCTTACCTTTTAAAAATATTATTACATGGTTTTAAGCATAATTAACTATCAAATACAAATCAATGATAAATAAGTCTATTGTCTTTGGAAGATTAGTTACAAAAAACTAAAAACATGGAAATGAAATAAAAAATAAATATTCTAATTATCCATAATGAGCTCTTAACTTTAATTGATTTCTTATATCATCATAGGATATCCATAGGAATACATGAACAAGGGGATGAGATAAAAATACTATTAATGGAATAAACATAGGATTAAAGAATAGCACACGGGGTGAAAGTCACAACAAGATGACATAAAAAGGCATGGAATATGAAAAAACATATGGAATAATAATATATAGAATATGGGTTCATGTAATATTTTTTAAAAAAAATTCATATAACATTAATGACAAAGATCAGCAGAAGTACATGTGCTACGCCATGAAGGGAAATTGTCCAACCAGAACTGGTTAGAATCGAAAGGGCCTGAGGCCGTAAGCTGATGGGCCACATTTTTTCCTTCGCTTTTGGTGAACGAGAAAGTACAAAATGAGAAGCATTGGATAAGTGAGAGAATTCTCCTGATGATGATGCCAAAAGACTGGAGCCCACCATCGTTGTGGTTAATTACATCGATCACGGTGAGACAGTCAGACTCAATGATGATATCACCCCATCCACATTCCAAAGTGAGCATCAAACTAGAAAGGATGGTCGTGGCCTCAGCAACTGCTGGTTCCCAGAATGCCTAATGTGGTTCATATTTAGCAGCAAGGATCTTCCCAATATGATTTCAGGCAAGGAGGCCGAGGGCAACAAGCCCATCCTTCCGAAGAGACGCGTCCACATTAATCTTGAGGATCCCTTCCGTTGTTGGATTATAGTGAGCGGGATGGGAGGGGGGACACCCGGAATTAAATGTCCATTGTGGCCTTTCCAACCCTCAATCCATGAAGTGGCCCAATTAATCCAGAATTTCGTGGATCTGTGAGCTTGATTAAAAACAGCATCGTTACATCAGACCAAATAATCCAAGCCAAGGTGCAAAGTGAGCCTACATCTGCCGAAGAGAGAGAGGAGCACCAACACGTCAGCAGATCGGGAAGGTCAGAGGCCAATGACATCAAAGCAACTGAAACCGGACCCCATTGATTTCAAATATCCTTCTCTCTTGGGTAGTAAATAATAGCGTGCAGAGGAGTTTCTGGAGTATTTGGGCAGAAAGGGAAAAAAACAGTACTTTACATATGTCGGTAAATGAGAAGGCTCATTGTTGGGAGAATGCCCGTACAGACCTGCCACCAAAATTGACGATTTTTTTGGGGGACGTTGAGTTTCCAAATTGATTTCCAAGGTCCCCCATCCCGACCGACTGAGTGGATTCAAAGAGTAAGTCTGTAACCAGATCTCACCGTGTATTCGCCCAAGATATCATTGATCTAGAAGAGATGGTCAGGTTCTGTGTCTGGTACCCAAGGAATGCTAAGGATAATTCATTGATCTCTTTCGTTGAAACAATCAAGGATCTTTTCCAAATCCCACCCTTGTCCCTAGTCGGAAAGGAGGCAGCTGACAGTGGCGTATTCAAGACCTGGTTGGGCGGGAGATGTAGCCCGTAGACCATCCTTATTAATGAGCCAGGGATCAGTCCAGATTTTGACAGATGATCCATTCCCAATCCTCCAACCCAATCCTTTATCCAGGAGCTTTTTAGCCCCCAAAATTCTTCTCCAGAGGAAGCTAGGGTGGGGACCAAGAGAGGAGGCATGAAAGTCCGTGTGGGGAAAGTACTTAGCTTGTAGAACTCGCACACATAGAGATGATGGGCGGTAAATAAGGCACCATCCTTGCTTGGCCAAAAGCGCGTCATTGAATAGAGGAAGATTCTGAAACCCCATCCCACCCTATGATTTGGGTTTGTAGAGGTTCTCTCAGGCCATCAAGTGAGGTCAATTCCTACCATCGTTCTTCCCCCACCAAAAATTAATAGTATGTGTGTGGATTTGGTCGACGATGGCCGCTGGGATTTTAAAAAGGGGCATAAAGTAGCTTGGTACAGATTGGATGACAACTTTGATGAGGGTCTCTTTACCAGCATTAGAAATTCTTTTTGGGGTCCAGCCTTGAATTTTTGCCTCAATACTGTCTACAATGGATGCGAAGATTTCTTTTTTGGATCGGACAATCACCGTGGGTAGCCTGAGATACTTCTGAATTTTATCAACCATATGGATTCCAGCTGATGCGCAAAGTTCATCCCTCTTAGTAATAGGTACCCCTACGCTGAAGGAAATTTCTGATTTTCCATGATTGATTGTTTGGCTATACGCCCTCTCGTACTGATTAATCACTTGAAAAATAACCCGAAATTCATTAATTGTTGCTCTAGAAAAAAGGAGGCAGTCATCAGCGAAGAAGAGATACGACACTGGAGGGCTAGCTCGACATACTTTTTCCCTATGAATAGACTTAGAAGATACATCCCTAGAAATAAGATTAGAAAAAATGTCAGCCACCAGAATGAAGAGAAAAGGGGAGAGGGGGTCTCCCTGGTGAAGGCCTCGGGATGGGGCGAATTCTCTTGTAATCTCCCCATTGACCTTCATTTTGAAAGAGACGGTCGAGACACAGTGCATGACCATATCTGTCTATTTAACACAGAAACCCATTTTCTGCAAAACGACTCTTAAAAGTCACCTTTTTGTAGGTGCTCCTACCTTTATTAATTCTATAATAATAAAATTTCACCTTTTGGTGTAGAAAAATATTTGAGGCTTAAATCATATTATGGAGTGTACTTGAAAATGGGTAAGAAATTAATAAGTTTCATTTAATTATTATTGTTTATTGGCAGGAATTGAAAAGATAACCTTATAAAACATGTATTTACCCATCAATGAAAGAAGAATTGATATAGGTACATATTTTATTAACATACACATAGAGTGTAATAGGATTACATAAGAAGAATTAATAATTACAATGGGGTAAATAGTGAGAAATCATAACCTGAAATGAAAATGGGGGTTTATAGGTAATCTATTACCTTATGTTCGAATGTGTTCTACACTTGAACTTAATATCCTAGAAAATCAAATCATGTAACTACCCAATTCTTTAAAATATTTTCATTTTTGAAAAAATTTATTTTTTTCTATCTTTGTTTATATGCAACACCATGATAAGCTTACGCTACACATAATAGTGAGTTGGCTTGTGTTACATGCAAGGCCATGTTTTATCAAACAAAAATATATTATTAAAATATTATACTATAATATAATAAGATATAATATAGACATTATGTTAGAGTTTATGAATAGTATTAACTTAATTTTAATCATATATGGTTGAGTTCATTGTTTTAAAATTTGTTAGAAATGAATACAGAAACCAACTGAATATATAGAAAATGATTTTATAAAGATCTATTTGTATGCTTCCAAAGGAGTTTTGTCTTAATAAATTAAATTAATTTATATTAATAAATATTATTAATTTAATAAATATATTATATATTAAATAAAATATTCTTTTCCCTCATCCAATAGATTTTATAGGCATAATATAAGAATAAATCTAGTTTAATGCTTAAAATTTTTATTTTTCTAAAAAGGAAATTTTGCTGCCTTTTAATGGAGAACCTATTTTATATCCAATTTTTGAAACTTTTATATATTAAATTTTAAATAATAAAATTCTTTTTTAAAATATTAATATTTAAATTTACTTTGGTTCGATTTTGGTATTTTTATGATAAGTTTAATTTTTTGATGAATAGTGATAAAATATTGAATTTTAATTGAAACAATCTTTTCTATAAATAATTTATAATGATAAATTATATTTTTATTCTTTTTTAAATTTTAATTAGATTAATTTTTTATCATTAAATCTATTTATGGTTATTGGAATCAATTTAACAATGAATATGTATATAAAAACATTTCAATATTTAGAATGTTTTCACTTTAAAAACTCATTTTCTATTTAGATTAGCAGTTTTTGAAAATTATATTACATAAATAATACCCATAATACATTGGGAAAAGAAAACAAAGCATAATATAATTAAAATCTCAAAATCCTTGAAAATAATTCAAATTATTCTTCTTCATAACATGGGTAAAGGAAAAATAATAAGGGTGGTCTCAAATGTTTATTAATGGTAAGTACATCGAAAGCAATGATGTATTAACATGAAAAATTAAACATAGAGAGATAAATAACTAAGAAAGTATTACATTTAGATAATTGGATAAGGAATATCAAAAAAAGTCACATTAGATAACTAAAAAACATAGAATCTAATCAAGAAACTGAGAATGATATGTATCCATAGATATTTCAAAGAAAAAAAATATCATGAATAATAATAATAATAATCGAAATATATATGAAGGGAATGATTAATTATTAGGTGTCATGGCTGAGTCACATGAAAACCTATACCATCAATACCTTTCAAAAGATGGTTTAAAACAATAGTCAGAAACTTGTTTAAATTAGACAACTTATTTATATGATGAGAACCTATCGATGAATTGATGTGCTATATAATGTTCGGACTGCACCCATCATTGTGAATCCAAATCATTCATCACATCGAGTAATCAATTTGACTAATAAATAATATACCATTTAAAATATCCATATGGAATAAATTCTATAGAATTATCAATAATTACCCATTGGATGATATATAACAATAGTGTTTTGATGTAAATATCCATATGGAATAAATACTATAGAATTATCAATAATTACCCATTGGAGGATATATAACAATAGTGTTTTGATGTATGGATATACTATTGAAATATCATTAAAACATTGTCGAGGAAAATAATTTTTGATCATTCTAAAGTGTCCCACGCCACTTTGAAACTTTTAAATATTAATTATAATGATTTAATAACATTAAAAACATATAATATCATAAAAATATGAAGATTCATGACATAAAATTTGAAAATGTGCTGTATATGCACCATATAAAAGAATCTAGGTGCACGACCTTACAATATGCCTTAATGAATTTAAATTTATATGAGATAACATACCACTTTGTAATAATTTATTTAAACTGTCAAACACTTATAAAAGAAAATATTTTCATTGAAAGGAAATTTGTAAACATGTAAATGGAGCATAAAAAATCTAGGGTGTTATGAGGGAAGAAAATTCAATTCATACCATATACGTTAAAAACATTCCTTTTACTTTTGTAAGAAAAGCCATAAAGTGCCTTGTTTTGGGTAATTATTTGAAGATTCATTTTAAAGAACTTTTTAGAATGTAATAAAGGGGTAAAAATGAGTTTAAACTATCATTAGAGTAGTAAAACAAATTATGAAAACATTTTAAAAAATTATAACATGGAATAGAAATATTCCCAAGTGGATACTTAAACACAAAAAATCCTAGATAACGATGAGTGTGTGAAATAAATACTTGTAACATTATTATCAGAAGAATCATATGCTAATAAAAGATAGAAGTTTATATGTATATGAAAATACCGTAATATTTAGAATAATACTCATAAAATATAATCATGGGTGGTGGATGCATCACACAAATGGAACAAGTAGTTTATATGGAATGTGTCCTATAGAAATATAAGTGAGACAAAGATCCCTTTTTTATACTTACTCTAGTTGAACATGCTTCAACCTTCTATATAATGGTTTTAAGAATGTTATTAACTTATATCAGAATATTATTCATATTTATAAATGTGTGTCCTTTTAAATAAATTATTAAAAATTAGTGAGGGATCACATCTCAATTTCATCTCATTGAGGCATATTGTAATGTAGTGCACCTGGTTTCTTTTATATGGTGTATATACTACACTATTTAAATTTTATATCAGGAATCTCCTTATTTCCATGATATTATATGTTTTTAATGTTATTCCTTCATGATAATTATGATTTAAATGTTTCAAAGTGGTATAAGACACTTTGGAACATTTAAAGATTATTTTTCTTGATAATGTTTTTAATGATCTTTTAGTAGTATATCCATTCATAAAACCCCTTTATTGTTACATATCCTCCACTAGGTAATTATTGATAATTATGTATTATATGGATATTTTATAAGGAATATTATTTATTAATATAATCAATTACTCTATATAATTAATGATTTGGACTCATAATGATGAGTGGGGACCAGACTATATATAGCCCATCAATGCATTGATAGGTTATCATGATACATATAAGTTGTCCAAATTAAACGGGGTTTTAACTATGGTTTTAAACCATATTTTGAAATATATTGATGCTATAGGTTTTCATGTGCCTCAAACAGGATTCCCGAAAATTAATCATTTACTTCATAGTTATTTCAGTTATTATTATTATTATCCATGAGATTTTTTCTTTGAAATATCTATGGATACATATCATTTTCAGTTTATTGATTAAATGAAATTTGTTTTAGTTATCTACTCTACCATTTTTTTTATGCCTAATATAGTTATTTAAATGGAATATGTTCTTAGTTATTTACCTCTCCATGTTTACATTTTCTCTTTAATACATTATTGCTTTCGATGCACTTACCCTTAATACATATTTGAGATCACCCTTATTATATTTCTGTTCCCCGTGTTATGAAGAGTAATCAATTGATTGATTTTCAAGGATGCTGAGATTTGAATTATGTTATGATTTATTTTATTTTCCCAATGTATTATGGGTATTATATATGTAATCTATTTTTCTAAAAATGCTTAACTATTCGGTCCTTCTGGTTTTTTCCTTAAAAACATGACAATGTAATAAAATAATTCATTGGATTCGGGTTTTGGGGTCAGGGTGTTACCGTTGGTATCAGAGGAAGTTTAGAAACAACCTTGGAAATGAGATTTAGAAAAATAAGATTAGGAAACATAAACCTAAGGAATATTTTGGGGAAAAGTATTGAAGAACATTATAGAATTTTTGTAAGATAACGGTTATGTGGGAATACTATAAAAACAACCATGTATAGATATTACAAGTGGACATGGTTCTGGAATAGATATACATATGAGTAACAACTCTAATAAGGTATGTCAGGCTAGACTCTGTATAACTTGGTACATGACAATGGTCCATACTGTGCACCTGGTTTGACACTCCGAGGGGAAATAATGAAGATAATTCTAATTTTCGTTACAAACCATTATAATTTTTTTGAAAATTAATATATACCCAAATAAACCAAATTTATGATTATGAGATTATTTTCACATATATTTTTTAATTTCTGTAAATTATTCCACTAGTTATGAGATTTTAAATTATTATTCATAATGATATGATCGAATATAACATATGACATTGTTTATAAATGGAATCTAGAAGGATGAATGGTATCAATACTCATAGAAATGTAGTGATTTAACTACTGAAAAAACAAATATAGATGTTTTTGGAATGGAACAAATTTTGACCATACTATGGTATCTTAATCATGTTATGGAAAATAAACTTACCTGGAAGGATCAATCTATCCCACAATGTTATTTCCCAATGTTTAATCACTTTATGTGAAAGATTCTCCCATCGTTTAGTGGGACTACTGACCCAATGGTAGCTAAATAGTGGATTAAGTCTTTGGAGAAGAAATTGATTGCATTCAGATATGGTTAAAAGAAAAAAATTTCACTCTTATTTTATTGACTCAATGGATATATAGATCAATATTGGTTGTTGGTCCAAAATACTAGAGAGGAATAAGAAACATAACTCATGGAATGGAGATCCTTAAGGAGACATTATTTTATAAGTACTTCCCTTTTGATCAACAATCTAATATAAATAGAATGTTCCTTAGTTTAAATAAAAATAAGGAAGAAAGTGTTGCAGAGTATGAAGTATCCTTTACCAGGTTAGCAAGGTATGATATAGAATTAATACGTATCCTGTAATATAAGATTGATCATTTATTTTAAGGATTTATGCCAAGTCTCTAAAGGGCGCTGATGCATCCAAAATTTTCATAATATGATCAAATAGTTTTATGTTCTATAAAGATATAAAGAGAATTATAAAATTATTATGGCATCAAAGGGAAGAAAGAGAAGAAGAGAAAGTAAGGGAAAATAATAGGTAAAGGGGAGAAGGGAAAGAAATATTTTCTGACATGTGATCACTAAGACAGAATCACCCTAGGAAATGATTGAAATGATTATGAGTATGTTATAAGTGTGGAGAGAAATGTAAATAGGAAAAATAATGAAAAGGGAAGAAGGAAAATGATTCTATTTAGTGTTACAAATTTATGTATATGGAGAACTATGAAAAAAAATTCCCCAAGAGTCAAGAAAATATAACTTAGATTCAGTAATGGGATCAAGGGAAACAATATGTTATTGACACACCTTAAGTGGCATGATTAATGTTATACTATATTTGGATCTAAGAAATATGTTGTAAAGGTATCTTATTGATTATGGTATCATCATATGAATTATCAAATATATAATCATTGTACTAAAATACTTTTTCGTTAAGGATATGAGATCATATGTTGAATGGTACCAAGAGAAATGATTCAGTAAAAAGTTAAACATTTTAGAAAACACATGGTAGAGGGAAAGATAAACCTTAATATATTCCTAATGATAAGATAATGATGTTGGATAAAGAGATTCTTGATATAGATAATGTAAATTGGGTACTAAAAACTAAAATGGAAATGATTCTAAAGTGTTGGATTATGATCTTTTGGAAAGGATAACCATTTATGAAATTGTAAAAGTTGAACATTAGATGGGGTTTTTGAGGTAAATGTATTAATTAACATTATGTTACTTCTTGTGCTAAGATATGAAGTATAAATAATTCATGGGATAGTCCAAGGATAATATTGTTTTTTATAAAAACATATATGTTTTTATATTCTTAGAAAATGAATGAATTTATCAACTCTAGGAAAAAGAATCTTTAAAAAATTGTCTTTTTATCATCATATTTTATGATATAAATGACCTTTATTCACACCTATGTTTTATGGTTTTGTGGTCAAATTGTTTTTCATGAATATGTTCTATATCACTCTCTATCAGAATATGATGGTTATATTTCTCTCAAATATTCAGGTTTTCTCTAATTTCTTCCTATTCGAAAGCCTAGTTTTTTTTGTGAACATAACATTTCTTTTTCCCTATTTTTATGAATATGTTTTTTTGACCATATTTATGATGTGTGTTTTTATAAAAAAAATCAAATATCAACCCCTATAATACCAAAATAATGTTTAAATTATGGGGATGCAATTTAGTTAGGGGGGGAGGATGTAAAACCCCAAGAATTAACAATATTTAAATTTTTTAGAAAATTTAATTTTTGTTTCTATATTTAATTATACAAAACCACATTTTAAGATTACGTTTAACAAAACAATGATTTGTCTTGCATTTCACGCAAGGCCATGTTTTACATAACAAAAATATATTATTATAATATTATTATTTAATATAATAAGATATACCCTACCAGTTAAGTTGGAGGTTACAAATAATATTAATTAACTTATGAGAATATATGTTTGAATTAATTGGATTCAAATTAATTAGTAATGAATATAGAAACCAGCTGAATATATAGGAAATGTTTTTATAAAGAAATATTTGCTTGCTTTCGAAGGAGTTTTATCGTAATAAATTAAATTAATTATTATTTGTAAATTTTATTAATGGAATATGTATATTATATATTCAATAAATTTTTTTGACACTCATCTAATATATTTCTTAGAAAAAAAATAAGAATAAATCTAGTTTTATACTTAAAAATGTATTTTTCTAAAAAAAGGCAATTTTTTTATCTTTTAATAGACAACCTATTTTAAATCCAATTTTTGACACTTTTATATATTTTATTTTACAAAATAATATTTTTATTTTAAGAAGGAATTTAAAATTTTACATTGGTTCAATTTTTGTTATTTTTCTGATAAGTTTCATGTTTTGATGAACAATGATAAAATATTAAATTTTAATTGAAAACAAAATATTTGTCTAAATAATTTTTATTTTTAAGTTATATTTTTAATTGTTTTAATTTTTAATTTGATTAATTTTTTATCATTTAATCCAACTTAGGTCATTTGAATCAATTTCACATTGAATTTTTGTATAAAAAACATTTCCATCTTTTGAACGTTTTTACAATGAAAACTCGTTTTCTCGTTCCTTTAATGGGTTTAATTTTAAATTAATTACTGAAACTTTTTTTTTTGAAAAATGTATTCCTTATTTTTAATCGGTGGGTCTAAATTATGTAAATATGTTTCTTTTATTTTTGTTTTTATGAATAATATATTTAGTAATATTTTAGATACTTAAAAGATTTACATTAACACATGTATTAATTTAATTGTATGAGTGTGTTTAAACCAAGATCATCATTTATATTAAATTAAAATCTTTTTAAGCCTTTTGGATGAGATTATGAAATTTATAATATTATGTTCATAGAAAATTGAATTTTTTACACTTTTGTTATTAACAAGTGAAATAATTTTAATATGGTGTTATATAGGGGATCATTTCAACTATAAATAGTATTTTGAAACCTAAAATGTATATATTTATCATGATAATTTATTTATAAATTTTATAGAAGAAATAATTATATTAAAGGATTTTATAATGATGATGAAGTAATAGTTTTGTTAAAGTAAATATAAAATAAATGATATTAAAATATACTAATATAAACATAATATGAGATGGTTAATATCATACACAATTTTTTTATATGACATTGACATGTTATTGGTATTTTAGAAGAATATTTTTAATTTAAATTATTTTAATGATATTTTTAAAAAGATAAGGAATAGTGTCAAAACTTTCATTATTGATATTTTAAAATAAATAGAATTTTATTTAATGATATAAAATTTCTCAAAACCTCAATTTCATCTAAATGATTTTGATATATCTTATAATGTAATCGATTACTTGTTTATTGTCCTTTTTTCATTTTATAGTAATTATATAAACCCTCAAAGTGTAAATTTCATGATGTCACTGTAAGAGTTACAGGAGGTAAGTAATGTTTAAACCCAAAATATAAGGGTAATAATTTGACCAAAACTTATATAAATTTATTTGTTTAAGGTAATTTTTACACATAAATATCATTGATTATAAATAACTCATTTTTGGATCCATTTGGAATCATAAATTAATTTATATAATTTAATTTTCTGATAGTTTCCAAAAGAGACCCTCACCTCAATTATAAATTGGAACCAACTACTTAATATACTCACACCATATTTAGACTTATAGATAGAACAAAACCTACCCAATTCTCTTAATAACATAATTATTCATGTTCTGAAGGTTTTCTTTCTCAAAAAAATTCTACTCAAGATCCCTTAAGAATTTATCTAATGGAATACCACTGAAGAAGAGGTAATTGTTTTACCAACTCATTATAGTTAATTTCTTCTTCCACATCCTACTCATGTGTTTTTTACATACTAAAGTAATGAATAAATTATCACATATATTATGAGTTGTTATTATTATTTTGATACAACCACATTCCATGATTTATCCATCCTAATAAAAATGAAAACACCATATGTTCATACATACAGGTTACCGTCTCCATGTTGTAGTGTAATATATTTTAATCCCCACTTTACTTAGATGTTTATAATGACATATATAATGTATATATATATATTATATTTATTACATGATATTTATTCTTTAAAATTATTATACCATTGAATTCCTTAGTCTTTCATCATTAAGGTACTAATATCGTGGTTCGTGCGTACGTACATCATACCATCTATAGGATGCAATGTGATTCATTTTCCATGTTTAACATTAAATAATGGATATAAAAATATATTTAATTATTAAATATTATATTTATAATTATAATATCATTTTTGAGATTTTGGATCTAAATAATGTCCAAAATAACTGAAACATTCATGACAAAACATGCAGAGGAAAATGAATGAGTTAATGTAATGTCTCGGATTTTCCATGTATTTTTTTTCTAAATATTATATGGAATTATTTCAAGACCATGCGTGAAGACGGAACATCATTCTGAGGCCCAATGATCCCAGAATGCTTGTTTGAACTTTTTTAAGTTAAGTATGTCGACACTAGTGCACGGCTGTGGCAGTTTCCAAACGGATTCCCAGATTAAAAATCTGAGGGCACTGTTACGTCCGAGACGGAAAATTTACCTAAGAGCGAGCCTAACTTGAACCGGACCAGGTCGAGGGAACAAGTAAATTTTGGGACGTTTTATGTAAAATAAAACAAAATAAATCCGCAAAGTTTATTTTGTTTCTTTTTGGAAATATCCACTACAGCGCAACGATGGGGAAGCTGTTTCAGTCATTAATGTCATGTCATAATGACTCAGAAATAGAAACAGTGACTCACTAATTCCATAGCATGATGGGATGCCAAATATGTTTCCCTTTTATTAGGATAATCAATTTTTGCTCGTTGGTGACGATTGAGAAAAATCTCTAGAGAATCCACGAAGCGTTGGAGCAAACTCTCAGTGACGAACGATGACAGATCGAAGTTGAGAATTGTTGCACCAACGAAGTTGAAGGATCTTGACGACGATGGGCGCATGACCCTTTCTTCAACTATCGATCCTTTCTTAAAGGTAGGGGTTTTTATTTCTCTCATCTTTCCCCATTTTTGAATTTAAATGACGAACACATATCAACCACGAACATGTTGATCCGCAAATTCGTAAATTCTTGCAGGAGGGATTTCTTTGGGATGATTATTGGTAATTAATTCAAGTTGATTATTGTTTTTGATTTCTACTCCGTTTAATCCTATTAATGGGAGAGGATCAATGCTGTGACGAACGACGGCAAAGGTTCATTCCTCAATTTGTTTGATCGGTTTTCCTTCCCCCTTTCCTTCTCGCGCGTTCTTCGTGTTCTTCATGGGGCGACGAACGATGGATCATTTCTCACCCATCTTGCAACACAACGATCCCAAACCGGAGATCCGACATCAAAATGACCCTACAGAGGTGAGACAGCCTTGATGGATGAAAAATTATCTCAGATCGGAAGAGGTCGTTCTTCAAGTGTTCTTCACACAGGAAGATCAAAACATGTTTTCGGAGCCGATTGGAGGTCCGAAAACAACGGAAGCAGCCTCGTGGTGTCGGGGGACCAAAAATCAGGTGTTCCAAGGTGATCGGATGACCATATCCATGAACAGGGCATCACCGGAAGTGCGATGATGAAGGTCTGCATTTCTGGAAATTTCCAGAATACACGGTGTGTACTTCTGAAGAACACGTTGTGTAGTACTGGCAGCGGCGGCTAGGGTTTCAGGGGTCAGATAGGTATCACACGGTGTGTTAACCTAGTCACACGACATGTTAGACTTTCCCAAATTCTTAGCGTGTATTTTGGGAAGTACACGGACACATGATGATCTACACAGCTTCAGAATATGGCGTGTTGGACTTTCCCCGAAGCTCGATGTGTATTTTGGGAAGTACAAGGACACAAGATGATCTACACGGCTTTAGAACATGGAACATATAGCATGGAAGAGGTGGCTACGCAGGACTCAGCATGTATCCACGGGGTACACGGACACGGGATGGAGTACACAGCTGTGTACTCCATCACACGGCCAGGCTAGGCCAGTAACGCGTGTCACCCAGTGTACCGATTACAAGGGTTAGAGTGCGCAGGTTAAATATTGTGTATGGTCACATGGCCAGCGTACACAGAGCCGACCCCAGGCACTCAGAACGGTGTCTTCACGGTACTACATGCCATGTACTAACTATTCTACACGACCAGCCTTACGACACGGGCTGTTGTACAGGGGCAGTACCCGGGGTCAGACAACACGGCATGTAACTTTCCTACATGCTGTGTAATTTTTTGGAAAATGGCATGGTCCTCTTGTTCACCATATCTTGGACATCTTTCGTTTGGTTCAGTTCCCCTCTTCTCGTTCCCCTGAAGGTCAGGCATCATTTCCTTCTATAGGAGTATGATCCTATCAGCGGGACTTTCTGTGATAGAGTCAGGCATCCATCCGAGAGGCCCGAATCGAGATCCTCTATCCATTCTTGACCCTAGGTAGATTCAGGCATCGACTTGACCAACTCCACCGAGTTTCGATCCTCTACCTAGCAGGTGAATTCTGGATGAGTCACGGTATCCACCATGGCCCTGGTAGTGATCCTCATCCGTGTATCGTGATCCTTCCCACCCAGGAGTGTGTATCCCATAATGAGTTAATTTATCTATCGTAATCTTCCCTCCCAGGAGTTTGTCCCCTGTAATGAGTGTAAATACCTCTCGTGATGTTTCCCGAGGAACAATACTTCTCAGATGGGCGTCGTCAAAGCTATAAGACTCATGGAGTGTGTTCTCCCGGAATGAGTGATTTGAGGAATCTTAGAACCGAATCCCTAACAAGGGTATGTGGTTGTGTGACTTGTCTCAAGGCCATGGGTCTGGGTTTTCAGTATATCTATTTTTTGTTTCCCTTGCTATATGTTTTGTAGACATATGTCGTATGTAGCTGACTGTACCTTTACTTTGTGTACTGCTTTGTGGTTTTTGGGGTCCTCTACTGAGTATTGTTATACTCACCCCTGCACGGGATTTTCCCACATGTGTCGTGTCTTGTGCAGATGAGCAACCTTTTGACAGAGTCCAGGGTGGACCAGGACATGACCGAGCCTTCTGAGTTCCTTATAGGCCGAGGTGTTCCTACGGCTAGAAGCAGCAGTCCCTGTACCATTTATCTTTATAGTTTGGACTTTGTAGTTTTTTGACTCTTGTTTTTGAGGGATTATATTCTGGCCCAGTTTACTTTCAGTACTTTACCTTTCGTTGTACTCTGTTGGTTGGGTTTGGTTGTATGCATGCATTTTGTTCCTTAGTGTTTTTACATTTCAGCATTTGTGGGCTTGGAGATGTTTGCGTGTATACAGCTACTTAGGAAATGCCTCATGTTAAGTCAAAAGTCTTCTTTTGGATTTTACATCATGTTTTGGAAATCACAAATATATTCTATGTCATGTTTTGGAAATCTCAAAAGTATTCTATCATATGTTTGTAAATAACAAATTGTCTTTTATCATGTTTATCGTATCGTACGATGTTGATCGTACCGACCAAAACGTATCGTACTGACTCTGTCAAACGAATCGTACTGACTCTGTCAAACGCATCGTACTGACTCTGTCAAACGTATCGTACTGACTCTGTCAATCGTATCGTACTGACTTTGCTATTCAGATGATCATTATTTGTTTTGGTACTTTGTCAAAAACTCTCTCTGCATATGAATCGTACTCATGGTTTACATTTCCATATATCTCTTATTCTAACAAAACGATGTCGTTGAGTTAGTTATTTACTAATCAAAACGATGTCGTGCTTTCTGTTTCAATATGACCGTTGGAGGCAATATGACCGTTGGAACCGGAGGCCTATAAATAGGAGGTCATTTGAAGCTGAGAATACACTGATGAACGAAGAGACTCTGTGAACTACGAAGTTTTTAGAGAGAGACACTGTGACTTCTCTCATCAGCCTTGTGCGTCCGATCATCGTATCGAGGGCTTTCAAGTAATTGAAAGACAGAGGTGCCGATTACCTGCAAAATCGAGGGCTGCCGAAGATAGGCAGACAGACGTGCCGATCATCGTATCGAGGGCTGCCGGGGATAGGCAGACAGACGAGCCGATCATCGTATCGAGGGCTGTCGAGGATAGGCAGACAGACGTGCCGATCATCGTATCGAGGGCTCACCAAGGTGTTGGTGAGACAGACCTCTTATCCTAGGTGAAAGGATAACCCTTCTCTTTGGGTTAAAAGAATTGTATTACTTTTACATTTCCGCTGTTGTATTAGAAAGGGATTTGTATTGTTTCCTTTCTTCTTTACATATTCAATTGTAATTGTTTCAATTACAATCATTCTATTACATATTGTATTGATTGATTCTATACGCTTTAAGGTAGAATCATTCATATTTGTATTACTCTGATTATTGTGTTCACCTTGAATACAATTGTTTTGCTTTACAATAGTATTACAATACATCATACCTTTTACATTCAATACAATTGTGGGTGTTTGTATTTGTATTAGTTTAAAATCTTTTAAACTAATCTCTTTGTTACTAAAACTCAAGGTTTTTAAAACCTACAATTCACCCCCCCTCTTGTATTGTTCCATCTAATAGACTTTTATATCGACTATTCGATCCAACAATTGGTATCAGAGGGGGTTTTCCACTGATTTGTATTACTAGCTTTATTTCTTATTACTTTCTTAAATACTTACTACACTAACGTGTGGAGTGGAAAAGTTGTTTTTGTTATATTAGATGGCAGGAATGAATATCGGATCAATAGATAATCTGAATCCTTCTAGACCACCAATCTTTGATGGGAATGATTATGAGTATTGGAGAGATCGTATGAAGACTTTCGTCATCAATACTGGTGTAGACAATTTTATTATGCTTACTGGGGGTTACAAAATTCGTGACAAAGAAGTTAGTACTTTCACAAATCAAGAGAAGCAAGAATATCAACTGAATTACAAGGTACGCAATACTTTATTATGTTCTATGACCAGGAATATATATAGCCAGATATCTTCATGTGAAGCAGCCAACTTTATTTGGAAGAAATTAGAAGTCACTCATTTTGGTACATCCAAGGTTATAGAAACAAGGAGAGCAATGCTTCGAGCAGAGTATCATGGATTTGTTTTTCCTTATGGAGAGCCAGTATGTAAAGTGCAACAAAGGTTTATGACAATTGTCAACAGCTTACAATCTATGGGAGAAAAAGGTCTTGATGATGAAGCTCTTGTTGATAAGATTATAGATATTATGCCAAATGAATGGGAGTAAAAAAGAACAGCTATTGATGAAAATAGAAAAGTTTCCCAGATTACTCTTGATGAACTCTTTGGAACTCTTCTACAGCACGAGACAAGAATGAAAAGAGATGCTGATTTCAATAAGAAGAAGAATGGGAATGGAAGTGTAGCTTTTGCATCTAAAGCTAAAACACCTGAAAGGGTTACAAGGTCTAAATTTAAGAAAGTTGTTGTTTCTGATTCAAGTGATTGTAATCTTTCAGACAATGAGTTAGCTAATCTTGCTCGGAGAATGAACAAGATTGTGGGAAAGAAAGATTTTCAATATAGATTCAAAAAGAAAGACAGGAAAGATAGGAAAGATTCAGAGGTAACTTGTTATGAATGCAAGAAAGCAGGACATATAAGGCCTGATTGTCCTTTACTGAAGAGGAAAGATAGAAAAGAGAAACACTCTGAAAGAAACAAGAAAAGGTTTTATAAGACAAAGAAAGTCTTGAAAGCAAATGATACATGGAGTGCAAGTGGTAGTGATTCCTCAGATGATTCTTCAGAATATGAGACGTCAGGACAAAGGAATATTGGACTTCTAGCCAGACTACCAATTGAAGATCCTTGTCTCATGGCTAAGGTACATAATGCTGAAGCTGTTACAAATGTCTCTTTAAATGAAAATTATGTTGATAATAGATATTATGAATCTTCAAATGATGAACCCTCATCATCAGAAGATGATACTTTACCTTCTTTTGAAGAAGTCTCTAGATTTGCTAAGTTACTTGAAAATGAAAATTCTAAACTCAAAAAGAGATTTGAAAAGGCAAATTCTAGAATTTCTATTTTGACTAAAGAAGTATCAGATCTTTCTAAAGATCTTGATGGGAAAACTTCTGATTTTGAAAGTATTTTGAAAACCCTTGAGAAAGTCAAATCTGAAAAAGATAAACTTTCTAAGGATCTTGAAACTGCTATTTCAAAGAAAAACATTTTAGAGTCTAACTCTAGTTCTAATTCAAATGTTTTAGAAAATAAGAATTTGGTTTTAAAACTAAAGTCAGAGATTTTATCCTTGAAAAGTGTTTGTCAAACTTTACTCATGGAAAAGAAAACTTTGATAGGATGTACTCTCAAATAAGACCTTTGAGAAATCGTTCTGGTCTTGGTTTTACTTATTCCAAACCTGTTTTTAGTAATAACTATTTTGTTCCTCAAAAAACCATTTTCTGTTCCAAGTGTCAATGTGGTGGACATTGGAGAAGAGATTGTTCTCTTAACAAAACTCAATCCTTAGGATTTCATAAAGCTCATTTTGCAAAACAAATGTGGATTCCTAAAATTCTTTTATCTAATCCTTCTGGATCCAAACAAGTTTGGATTCCGAAAATCTAATTGTTTCTTTTTCAGGAAAACGAGAAGTGTATCAATAAGAACATTTGGTACATGGATAGTGGTTGCTCTCGTCATATGACTGGAAACAAAGATTTCTTTGAAAAGGTTATCAGAACAAAAGGTGGAAAAGTTACCTTCGGAGATAATGCTCAAGGAAAGATTGTTGGTATAGGTAATATTGTTTTTCTTGGAAAAGTTCTTATTTCAAATGTTTTATTTGTTAAAGGTCTTAAGCACAATCTCATCAGCATAAGTCAATTATGTGATGAAGGTTACCTTGTGAATTTTAGAAATGATAAGTGTCTAGTTCACAATTCCAAGGATGAATTCATTCTATCTGCCCATAGGCAAGAGAATGTTTACACTATTAACTTAGAAGACCTTAGGAACCAAAACTTACCTTGTCTAAGTGTAATAGAAGACCAATCGTGGCTATGGCATAGGAGATTAGGACACTGTAATTTGAGAAACCTAAGAAAACTCTCAAAGAAAGGACTTGTAAAAGGGCTACCGGATCTTAGATATGATTCTTCAAAAGTCTGTGATCCTTGTCAGTTTGGCAAGCAACATAAAACTAGCTTTAAACCAATTAATGAAGTTTCAACTTCTAATACATTACAGCTTGTGCATATGGATCTGTTTGGTCCTTCACAATCTGGAAGCATTGGAGGAAAATACTATGTATTTGTTTTAGTTGATGACTTTACTAGATTTACATGGGTCTACTTTCTCACAAAGAAATCTGAAGCCTTTTCGTATTTCAAAACTTTTAGAGCCCAAGTTAAAAATGAGAATAACCTACCATTGATAACTATTCATAGTGATCATGGTGGTGAATTTCAAAACTCAGATTTTGAAACTTTTTGTAGTAAGAAAGGTATTACTCACAATTTCTCAGCACCGAGAACTCCTCAGCAAAATGGTGTTGTTGAAAGAAGAAATCGTATTCTTCAGGAAATGACTCGAACCATGTTGAGTGAATACTCAATTGCTAAGCATTTTTGGGCTGAAGCTGTAAGTACTGCCTGTTATACTATAAATCGTGTTTTAACTAGACCATTTCTTAATAAAACTCCTTACGAGTTATGGACTGGCCGAAAACCTAAAGTTTCTTACTTCAAAGTTTTTGGATGCAAAGTATTCATTCTGAATACAAAAGAAAATTTACACAAATTTGCACCAAAATCTAATGAAGGAATCTTTCTAGACTATTCCACAACCTCTAAGGCTTATAGAGTTTTCAATAAAAACACTTGTACTGTTGAAGAAACAGTACATGTAAAATTTGATGAAACTAACCCTTTTGTTTTCAACCAACCCAATCCTACATCCTCAGATGTGTTTTCTAAAGATGTTTATCAACCTTTGTTAGAAGAACATTCTGATAAGGAAAATGTTCAAGAAAGTGTTCCTGAAACATTTACCACAGAAGATTTTCTACCATATGTTGATGAACAGGTTTTACAAAACCCAAATCAATTGTTTCTTAGGAATCATCCCAGTGATAATATCATTGGTGATATAAATCAACCTGTAAGGACCAGAAATTCCTTAAGAAATGAAATAGAACATCTTGCTTTTCTTTCCCAATTTGAACCTAAAAGTCCAAGTGAGGCTTTAGGTGATGATGATTGGATCAAAGCAATGCAGGATGAACTAAATGAATTTGAAAGGAATCAAGTCTGGACTTTAGTTGAAAGACCTAAAGAAACAACTGTAATTGGTGTAAAATGGGTTTTCAGAAACAAGTGTGATGAAAATGGAATCATTGTAAGAAATAAAGCAAGACTTGTTGCTAAAGGCTATAATCAACAAGAGGGAATAGACTATGAAGAAACATATGCTCCTGTAGCTAGACTTGAATCTGTTCGCATTCTATTAGCCTTCGCAGCATATTTCAATTTCAAACTATTTCAAATGGATGTCAAATGTGCTTTTTTAAATGGTTTTGTTCAAGAAGAAGTTTTTGTCGAACAACCTCCTGGTTTTCTAGACCCAAAACATCCTGATCATGTCTTTAAACTTACCAAGGCTCTATATGGTCTTAAACAGGCTCCTAGAGCATGGTATGATAGACTTACAGGATTTCTTTTACAAAACAATTATAGAAAAGGTACAGCTGATCCAACTCTTTTTATCAAAATGGAAAACAAAAATGTTTTGGTTGTCCAAATCTATGTTGATGACATCATATTTGGATCAACTCAGAAATCTTTAACCGATTCTTTTGCAAATTTAATGAAATATGAGTTTGAAATGAGTATGATGGGTGAGTTAACATTCTTTCTAGGTTTTAAAATATCTCAAAAACCAGAAGGAACTTATATATCTCAACATAAGTATATTAAAGACTTACTCAAAAAGTATGGATTTGACAAAACTAAAAGTATTAGCACCCCAATTGGTACCTCAAATACTCTTGATCTTGATGAAACTGGGAAACCAGTAGATCAAACAATTTTTAGAGGTATGATAGGGAGTTTGCTATACTTGACAGCTAGTCGACCCGACTTGATGTTTTCTGTACGCTTATGTGCAAGATATCAATCTAATCCAAAAGAGTCTCACTTAAAAGCTGTAAATAGAATCTTTCGGTATTTAAAAGACACTATGGATTTAGGACTTTTCTACTCTTCTAGAAATGATTTTGTTTTAAAAAGTTTTTCAGATGCTGACTTTGGTGGTTGTAGAATGGATAGAAAAAGTACATCTGGAACATGTCATTTCTTAGGAGATTCTTTGGTTTCTTGGTCTTGCAAGAAACAACACTCAGTAGCACTCTCCACTGCTGAAGCTGAATATGTAGCAGCTGGAAGTTGCTGTGCTCAAGTATTGTGGATGCAGCACACACTCACTGACTATGGTTTGAGTTTCTCCAAAACTCAAATTCTGTGTGATAATACAAGTGCCATAGCTCTTAGTAAAAACCCAGCACATCACTCTCGTGCAAAACACATAGATGTTAGGCATCACTTTCTTAGGGATCACACACAAAAAGGAGATATTGTTTTACAATTTATCGGAACGCAAGAACAACTTGCTGATATTTTTACAAAACCTTTACCTTCCGATAGATTTGAATTTATAAAACAGAAGCTAGGAATGATTACAATAAAATAATAATTCATATCTACTTCCTGTTTTACATCTCTCCTAATAGAAAGAAACTCCTCGTAGAAAGGGGGAGGACATTTCTTTATGTCTTTATGTTTCTGATCTTTAAATATTTACTCTCTTTATATATGTTTCTTTCTGTTTATAGTATTGACAGTTTTATTGTTTCATTTTAAGTTTTCCTGTTTATCGTATTGACCTTTTCAATTTTTCTGTTTATGGTATTGAAATTCTTTTCCATCGTACCATTCAATATTTTTTTTGAATCGACCGATGATAGTATTCAAATTCTTTTCCATCGTACCATTCAATATTTTTTTTGAATCGACCGATGATAGTATTCAAATTCTTTTCCATCGTACCATTCAATATTTTTTGAATCGACCGATGATAGTATTCAAATTCTTTTCCATCGTACCATTCAATATTTTTTGAATCGACCGATGATAGTATTCAAATTCTTTTCCATCGTATCATTCAATATTTTTTTTTGTATCGACCGATGATAGTATTCAAATTCTTTTCCATCGTATCATTCAATATTTTTTTTGTATCGACCGATGATAGTATTGAGATTGTTTTCCATCGTACTTTCGGTTAATGGTAACAACTATTTTACATCGTACGGTCCGACCATAGTAATGACTTTGTTTTCCATCGGCATCATATTTTTTTCTTACGATTGTTTCTTTGATACTTACCAAATCCAACAATCACCTTTTGTTCTCCGACAGGTATCTTTTTCAATTTTTATTTTATTTTCTTTCTTTGTTTTAATCCTAATCATTGATCTGGTATTATCTAATCTCGACCATAGAAGTTCAACGGTCATCTCTTTTTTTGCCTATAAATACCCCCCTCCCCTCCCCAAACCCACATTGATTGTTCAGGAATTGAGGCGAAGCTCTGCTCCCCCAGCTTTAAACAATCGTACGATCTTCTCAATCGGCATCATCTTTATGTCTCAATCCTCTGCCAACACTCCCGCTGAAATGTCTTCAAAGACTTTTACAGAGAAAGACTTTCACAGAGAAAGGTTAGTATCCCGAGAATTCTTCAATATGTACGATTCTACAATCAAGAGGATTATTTTGTTTCAAGGATGGGAACATCTCTGTGTGGAAAAGCCTGATACTCAAGATCCAGTTCTTTTTGATGAAGTTTGTCAATTTTACAAAACCGTGTCTTTCGACAAAGATATGACTATAAACTTCGCTATGTACGATCGAAAATTATCCATGTCTGTGAAACAAGCGGCACACTTTCGGAACGTTTCTATAGAAGGGGGTTCATTCTGTCCATCTCACAAACTACCAGAGGAAGTTGGTACGTTTAATAGAGAGAGTGCTGAAAAATCTTTGTTTGTTGTTAATGAGGGAAAGAGGAAAGTTTATCATCTTTCACCGGACAATCGGTTTGTCACTTTATGGATGAAAGGTTTTCTTGTCCCAAGGAAAGGGGATAGAGAAACTCTTAAAGTTTCTGATGTCTTTATGCTCGATTATCTTGTGAATATGAGGAAAGTGAATCTCATGGGATATATTTTTGAAACCGTCAAGAATGTCAAGAAAGGAGGGATTAAATCCCAGATAATAATGTATCCAGCCATCCTTACAAAATTCATTCTTGAGAGTATGAAGTTTTGTAACATTCCTTTGAAAGGAAAACCTATGGATTTGTGGCCGTCTTTCATTAATAAGAGTACGATGAAAAAGCTGAATGTTTGTTTTGATTCAAATTCAAAACTTTTTGTCAGAGATGTAGAAGCTGAATTGCCTGAAAATCAATCGGCACCTATGCCAGCCAAAGACAATCAATCCGCCGGTGTTACTCGAAAGTCTGATCCGCAGACTAGTTCAAAGCCGAAGAAGAAGAAGCCGCGGTACAGTAAGGAAGTTGTAGCCAAATGGAGAAAGGACAAGGAACAGAGAAAAGAGGGTGATCCGAAGTTTGGTCTTGATCCTGCTGAGGCTTTTGCAGAAAGAATAAGGGTAGAAGAAACCCTTCAAGCTGAAAAGAGAAAGAAGACTCTTTTGAAAAGAAAGGCTCAGGACTTTGATATTTCTAAAGTCTTGAAAGCAGTTGAAGATGCTAGTGCTCAAATAACTGTGGAAGTGCATCAAGAACCCATCGTACAGAGTTTGCCTGAGAAAGAAAAAGGAAAACAAGTGATAGAAGAAGTGGAAGTAGAAGAAGGAGATTTTCTGTTAGAATTTCTTCAAAGTTCAAAGAAAAGTAGAGAAGAATCGCTTCAAAAGCTGAGCGAAGGTGTTCAACAAACTCCTCATGCCGATCATGAAAGGTCTCCGGACAGGATGTCATCTCAAGAAAAGCAAGATGCTCAATCTTCTCAGTCTGATAAAGTAGTTGTCATTAGTGACAGAGTGGAAGAAGAAAGAAAGCAGAAAGAAAAAGTGAAAGGGAAACAGCCAGTTGTTGATTCAAGCAGATCGTATGAACTAGCATCGTACGATGAAGATACCGATTCAGAGCATACAATCTCTCTCAAGAAGAGTGATTACATTGTTCAAGTTTTGAGAAGGATGGAGAAAACCATTCCTTATTTCCCGAGGCTGGAAGGGAAGATTGATTTTATCACTGAAAATCAGAGAAAGAAGTTTGGATCTGTAAAAGAATTGAGAAAGAAAGTCTTGTCTGTTGAAGCCGATCTGAAAGTTCTTTCGGAAAGCTCAGTTGCTCATAAGAAAGCTTGTAATAAGATGACCAAGTGGTCATACAAAACAGAGAGCTCAATCAATGACCATGAGATTGCTATTGAAGATATAAGAAGGTTATCAAATGAGCTTGCAATTGCTTTCAACAAGCTTGATAAAGAAACAATTGAAAGGTTGAACCTTTTGTCGTCTCAAAGAGCCGATGTTCCTTCAGTGAAAGATTTGCAAGAGAGGATGAATTCTTTCCAATCTGAATTCTCGAAGGTTTCATCTTTCAAAGATGAAATGGTTTTACTGAAGAATCAAAATTCCGAGTTGTCCAAGGATAACAAGACTCTGCAAAACAGAATTGATACCCTTGAAGAAGTAATCAGAGTACAGGAGGAGACCATCAGAAATCAAGATCAGATTTTTGCGGATCAACAGGAGCTTCTCAAAACTCAGGGTGAATCAATTTCTGAAGACAAGAAGGAGATCAAGAAGATGAAAGCTGTGCTTCATGAGCTTATAAAGAAGGAGAAGGAAAGAGAAAACAAATGATTGTTGTATTTGTTTTTTTTTGGAACTTGTTTGTTTTGTAATAACTCTTATAATCCTTTCTCTTTTGTCCATTGTCTTGTATTACTTCACTAACTCTTCCAGACAATTCGAGATTCCTCCTTTCTTTTTGTAAATCACAAAGGGGGAGAATATTTACAAAGCAAAGGTTGTTTTACAAAGGGGGAGAATGCATTACAATGCTCTTAAGGAAAATCTGAATACAATCCTTAGGAAAGTCAATACCTAAGGGGGAGTTAGTTGTATTCAATTTCTTATTCAGAAGAGTTTTCAATAACTCAGGGGGAGATAAGTTTTTCTTGTTTCATTTACTTTGTGTGTTTGTGCTTTCCAAAAAGGGGGAGATTGTTAAGTCAAAAGTCTTCTTTTGGCTTTTACATCATGTTTTGGAAATCACAAATATATTCTATGTCATGTTTTGGAAATCTCAAAAGTATTCTATCATATGTTTGTAAATAACAAATTGTCTTTTATCATGTTTATCGTATCGTACGATGTTGATCGTACCGACCAAAACGTATCGTACTGACTCTGTCAAACGAATCGTACTGACTCTGTCAAACGCATCGTACTGACTCTGTCAAACGTATCGTACTGACTCTGTCAATCGTATCGTACTGACTTTGCTATTCAGATGATCATTATTTGTTTTGGTACTTTGTCAAAAACTCTCTCTGCATATGAATCGTACTCATGGTTTACATTTCCATATATCTCTTATTCTAACAAAACGATGTCGTTGAGTTAGTTATTTACTAATCAAAACGATGTCGTGCTTTCTGTTTCAATATGACCGTTGGAGGCAATATGACCGTTGGAACCCGAGGCCTATAAATAGGAGGTCATTTGAAGCTGAGAATACACTGATGAACGAAGAGACTCTGTGAACTACGAAGTTTTTAGAGAGAGACACTGTGACTTCTCTCATCAGCCTTGTGCGTCCGATCATCGTATCGAGGGATTTCAAGTAGTTGAAAGACAGAGGTGCCGATTACCTGCAAAATCGAGGGCTGCCGGGGATAGGCAGACAGACGTGCCGATCATCGTATCGAGGGCTGCCGGGGATAGGCAGACAGACGAGCCGATCATCGTATCGAGGGCTGCCGAGGATAGGCAGACAGACGTGCCGATCATCATATCGAGGGCTCACCAAGGTGTTGGTGAGACAGACCTCTTATCCTAGGTGAAAGGATAACCCTTCTCTTTGGGTTAAAAGAATTGTATTACTTTTACATTTCCGCTGTTGTATTAGAAAGGGATTTGTATTGTTTCCTTTCTTCTTTACATATTCAATTGTAATTGTTTCAATTACAATCATTCTATTACATATTGTATTGATTGATTCTATACGCTTTAAGGTAGAATCATTCATATTTGTATTACTCTGATTATTGTGTTCACCTTGAATACAATTGTTTTGCTTTACAATAGTATTACAATACATCATACCTTTTACATTCAATACAATTGTGGGTGTTTGTATTTGTATTAGTTTAAAATCTTTTAAACTAATCTCTTTGTTACTAAAACTCAAGGTTTTTAAAACCTACAATTCACCCCCCCCCCCTCTTGTATTGTTCCATCTAATAGACTTTTATATCGACTATTCGATCCAACACCTCCCATGTTAGTAATAAGCCAACTCGGTGCTAGTCACCAGCCCCTGGGATATTGGAGGCGGGCTTGGGGATTCACGGAGCGGTCCCCACTGGGTCAGGTCATGACAGAGTGGTATCAGAGGTGGTCGGTTCAACCGTAGGGCCAAGAGTCTATGAGATTGGTTTGGGGAAACAATGTTAAGTGTTTCGAGTTCGGCTTTCAGGCCAGATACTCCAGTGTTGGTGCGGAGGCCGACTTATCCATACACCAGGACTCAGATAACATGATTTTCGACTTGGTACACGAAAACACTGGTTTCGGGTAAATAAAAAGAAAGGTACATGCATTATATAGGAATGGGTTGTGTTTTCTATATCCTTTGTGTCAACTATCCAGATATACTCATTGACCATGGTATATCTTTTTTTATTACAAGATGCCTCTGCGGCGCATACCTGCTAGGATTCAGCAGCACGATCACAAGGATGACCCCCTCAGTTACGAGGCTTTGATATAGGGAACAGTTCCCCAGGAATTTCCACCAGGTAGTGCAACTGCTATGCCACCACTAGTGGAGCAGCCCGTGGTACCTGTAGTACCAACCAACGAGGGGCGCAGACTTAGCGTGCTCCATGAGTTCCAGAGACAGAAACCCCTCAGGATCTGAGGCGAGCCCGACCCTCAGGCGGCTGAGGACTGGCTTGAGGTGGTGACCAGAGTTTTTCGTCTTGTTAGGACACCAGCAGACCAGATGGTGATCCTAGGAGTGAGCCTTTTTTAGGGTTTGGCGGGACGATGGTGGAGTCTGACCACAAATACTCATGATGATGAGACCCTATCGAGGATGGACTTTGAGCTACTCTTCAGGGAGGAGTTTTGTCCAGTTACACTGAGAGTAGTACACATCCAGGAGCTTCTTCACCTCCAACAGGGTAGTATGACGGTAACTGACAATTCATCAAGGTTTACCAACCTCGCTCGATACTCGATGGATATGGTCAGGGATTATAACTTCAAATCTCAGAACTTCGAGTGAGGTCTACGGAGGGACATCCGAGCTAGTGTCGTGCCTTTATGCATATCGACTTATGCTGGAGTACTCGAGCGGGCCTTGGTGATCGAGAGCTTCTTGGCGGAGCAGAGACAGCTGACAGCAGTCAGCAGCAGGCAGACAAGTGCGGAGACCCCGGAAGTACGTAGCCGATCTCAGGCGTAGGGATCTAGACGTGGGAAGCTTCATAGGAGGACACAGGACAGAGGATCAATAGTTCAGGGATCTCAGGCTGGATTCGGTCAATATAGGGAGAAGCGATGCTACACGTGCGACGGTAGGGGACATATCGCTAGAGATTGTCCGACCCGTCGAGCTGCTGATTGGGAAGCGGTGGATGGACCACCGAGGCAGAGGCAGAGAGTGAAGCAGATAGACCCGCCAGGTGGCGGATGTGGCAAAGGAGTAGGGAGATCTACGGTTGGTGGCAAACACTTTGACTTACATCCACCACCACCCCTAGGAGATTCGCACCAGGCTTAGGGGGATAGGGTACAGGGACGGGGGAAACTGCATGCGGTCGAGCCTTATGACCCAGGGGCTCAAGGGATGATTCGAGGTATGATCTGTGTCTTTTATACCATAGTTGTTTTACTTATAGAAATAGGTTCCAATGATTCCTTCATAACCAAATGTCTTGTATGAAACCGTGAGATTCCGGTAGAACCTTTGACTCGATCCTTACACTTGGAGACACCTACTGGAGGAGACTCGATGATCACACACCTTTGCAGACAGTGTGATCTTACCCTTGGAGGTGATAGTTTTGGTTGGAACCTCTTGGTGGTAGCATCAATGCCTTATGCTGTCATTCTCGATATGGATTGGCTATCTTCGGTCCATGCCCAGATTGACTGTTTTTGGCGAAGAGTGTGGTGTGTCCGCAGTGATGGGACAAGGTTTTCCTTTGATGGAGAAAGGGAAGCCCAGGCAGTGCAGAATGGGATTATGCATAGAAGGGTGCATCCAATCACTCATGAGTTGGATAGCCTGGCACTCTAAGTAGTGGATGTTGTGAGGTCCCAGTTCCTAGTAGTAGTGGGAGAGTATGAGGACGTCTTTCCTGAAGATGTTCCAGGGTTACCTCCCCATCCGGAAATCGACTTCTGTATTGAATTACACCCTAGGATGACACCGATTTCCTCATCAGCGTATTAGATGGGTCCAGTGGAGCTTTGAGAGCTGAGGTTGCAGTTGGAGGAATTGCAAAGTAAGGGTTTCGTAAGACCCAGCATTTCACCCTAGGCGGCCCCAGTCGTACAGCCTCCAGATGCCGCTACGATCACTATGAGTACTTGGTGATGTCTTTTGGCATGATGAACGCCCCTGCAATGTTCATGGGACTGATGAACCAGATCTTCCACCCATACTTGGACCGGTTCATAGTGGTCTTCATCGACAACATCCTTGTGTACTCAACGTTAGAAAAGGAGCATGCAAGAAACAAACGGATGGTTCTAGATGTACTTCGGGAGCACTAGCTTTATGGGAAGCTCTCAAAGTGCCAGTTTTGGATTCATGAGGTCCAATTTTCGGGACATGTCATATCAGCAGATGGAGTAGTTGTAGACCTAGCCAAGGTGGAGGCTATGTTAGCATGGGAGCCACCTCGGAGCGTGACGGAGGTGTGGAGCTTCCTTGGGTTGGTAGGATATTACCGAAGATTCATTCTTGAATTCTCCCGGATATCATCACTGATGATAGCCTTGACCAGGAAGGGGAAACCCTTAGTGTGGATGGAGAAGTGCGAGCAGGCTTTCGATTGGTTGAGATAGAGTTTGACAAGCGCCCCAGTCTTGAGATTTCCGGAGGAGGGTATCGAGTACATAGTTTTATGCGACACATCAGGTACCGGGCTTGTTTGTGTCTGGATGCAGAGGCACATAGTGATTGCTTATAGTTCACACCAGCTTAGGCCACATGTGCAGAACTATGCGACCCATGATCTCGAGTTGGTAGTGGTAGTCTTCGTATTGAAGATGTGGCGACACTACCTTATGGGTGAGTAGTTTATCATCTACTCTGAACACAAGAGCCTCAGGTACATCTTTTGTAGAAAGATCTAAATCTGAGATAGAGGCGTTGGATAGAGTTCCTCCAGGATTATGAATTCGATATCATCTATACCCTTGGGAAGGGGAACAAGGAGGTGGATTCTCTTAGCAGAAGGTCGAGCTCACAGCTGTTGAGTGAGGCGAAAAAGCAGTTAGCCACGTTGCAGTTATCCTTCATGGATGGAGAGGATAAAACTTACCTACAGTCGATGGTTGTCTCCCCTCCACTCTTACAATGGGTTAGGGAGGCGCAACTAGGAGATTTCGACTATGTGGCCTTACGTGCTCAGTTATCCACAGGGCATGTTCCTGATGGATATTTTCATGGTTGGGAGCATATACTTCTTTTTAGAGGATGCACTATTGTACTGGTGGCATTGCAGGAGGAGGTCCTAAGGTAGTTTCATACATCCCCCTTGGTGGTACATCCTGGAGTGGAAAAGATGTACCAGGATCTCTGATGATAGTTCTGGTGGTCAGGCATGAAGAAGGAAGTAGCAGAGTTCGTTTCTTGATGCCTTACATGCCAGCAGGTGAAGGCCGGGCACCAAGTTCCATCGGGATTAGCTCACCCCCAGGAAGTTCCAGAGTGGAAGTGGGATGGAATATAGATGGACTTCGTGACCGGCTTACCATGGATGTCCAAGGTGCATGATTCCATCTGGCTGATTGTTGACCGACTTACCAAGTCAGCCCACTTCCTAGCTATTAGGGAGTAGAGTTCCCTAGAGATCTTGGGATGCCTCTACATATAGAAGATAGTTCGGATTCATGGAATCCCCTCGACAATAGTCTCGGTCTGAGATGCCCATTTCACATCCCGTTTGTGGAAGGGATTGCAGGAGGCTTTTGGGACTCAGCTGTGCTTGAGCACAGCGTTTCACCCCCAGACAGATGGATAGATGGAGATGACCATTCAGGTTCTGGAGGATATGTTCTGAGCCTGTGTCATGGAATTTGGTCATAGTTGGGAGGACCACCTACTACTGGTGAAGTTTTCATACAATAATAGCCACCACTCCACCATTGGTGTGGCACCGTTCGAGGACTTGTATGGGAGACCATGCTGGTCACCGCTTTGCTGGACCGACCCCGGAGAGTCAGCACTCATGGGTCCAGAGTTGATGCGATCTACCATCGACAAGGTTCAGATCATCCGGAAGCGAATGAAGAATGAACAGAGCTGAAAGAAGTCTTATTTTGATAGAATATGGAGACCTCTAGAGTTTTAAGAAGGATACCATGTCTTTCTTCGGCTCTCACCTCGATGAGGGTTACAGAGATTTGGCCGATCCGGAAATCTATCTCTGAGGATCATCGGACCTTTCCATATAATGTGAAGAGTTGGCGAGCTGGCGTACCACCTAGCTCCACCGCCATAGTTTCATCAGGTACATGATGTCTTCCACCTGTCCTAGCTGAGGAGGTATGTGCATGACCCATCGCACGTGATCGACTAGGGTGAGCTGGACATGGAGGATTGAGTGACCTTTGCTGAGTACCCAATGGAGATCGAGGATGGGTATGAGAGGATCCTTCGTGGGTGATCAATTCCCTTGGTGCACGTCTGGTGGTAGCACGAGAATCTTTAGGAGAGAACATGGGAGCAAGAGGCCCAGATCTGTGCCCAGTACCCACATCTTTTTGAGTAACCTTTGTTTTGTCTTTCCGGTGACGTAAAGCCTCAAGGTGGGGAGAATGTAATGTCTTGGATTTTCTGTGTATTTTTTTCTAAATATTATATAGAATTATTTCGAGACTGAGCGCGAAGACGTCAGATCATTCCGAGGCCCAGTGAGCCCAGAATGGTGGTTTGAACTTTTTTATGTTAAGTAAGTCGGCACTTGTGTGTGGTTGTGGTAGTTTCCAAAAGGATTCCTAGATTAAAATTTGGAGGGCACTGTTGCATTCAAAATGACGACTTTATCTAATAACGAGCCTAACCTCGAGAAATGTAGGTCAAGGGAAAAATTTAATTTTCATACGTTTTAAGTAAAATAAAATAAAATAAATTCACAAAGTTTATTTTATTTATTTTTGGAAATATCTGCTGCAGCGCAATGATGGGGTAGCTGTTTCAGTCATTAATGACATGTCATAATGAATCAAAAACAGCAACGCTGACTCATTAATGCCAAAATGTGATGGGATTTAATATATGTTTACCTTTTATTAGGATAATTGATTTTTTCTCATTGCCGAAGATTGAGAAAAATCTCTGGAGAATCCACGGAGCATTGGAGCAAACTCTCAACGACGAACGACAACAGATCAAAGATGAGAATCACTACGCCAATGAAGTTGAAGGATCGTGATGAAAACTATAGTGTAACCCTTTCATCAACAATTGATCCTTTCTTAAAGGAAGGGGTTGTTCTTTCTCTCCTCTTTCCCCGTTTTTGAATTTAAACGATGAACGTGGATCAACCATGAACATTTTGATCCTCAGATTCGTACGTTCTTACGGGAGGGATTTCTTTGGTATGATTATGAGGAATTAATTCACGTTGATTATTATTGTTGATTTATTCTCCATTTAATCCTATTAATGGGAGTGGATCAATGCTGCGACGAATGAAGGCGGAGGTTCGTTCCTCAATTTGTTTGATTGGTTTTCCTTCACCCTTTCCTTCTCGTGCGTTATTCGCATTCTTCACGTTCTTCGCAGGGCGACGAATGATGGATATTTGCACACTCATATTGTAAAACAATGATCCAAAACCATAGATCTGACATCTAAACGACCCTACGGAGGTGCGACGACCTTGACGGACGACAAATCGTCTCAGATCAGAAGAGGTCGTTCTTCGAGTGTTTTTCATGAGGGAAGATAAAAACATGTTTTCGGAGCTGATCGGAGGTCTGAAAACAACGGAAGTAGCCTCGTGGTGTCAGGGAGACCAAAAACTGGGTGTTCCAGGGCGATCAGATGACCAGATCGACGAACGGGGCATCACAAGAAGCACGATGGTGGAGGTCCACATTTCTAGAAATTTCTAGAATACACGGCGTGTACTTCCGAAGAACATGTCGTTTAGTACTGGTAGCGGCGGCTAGGTTTTCGGGGGTCAGAGAGGAATCACACAACATGTGACCCCGGTCACACGACGTGTTGGAATTTCCACGAAGCTCAGCGTGTATTTTGGGAAGTACACATACACGAGATGATCTACACGGCTTCATAACACGGCGTGTTGGACTTTCCCCGAAGCTCGGCGTGTATTTTTGGAAGTACACAAACACGGGATGATCTACATGGCTTCAAAAAACGGCATGTACAGCATGGAAGAGGAGGCTACGTAGGAATATACATGTATCCAGGGGGTACACAGACATGGGATGGAGTACACGACCGTGTAATCCATCACACGGCCAGGCGAGGCCAGTAACACTGGTCACCCCGTGTACCGGTTACACGGGTTAGAGAACACTAGTTGAAGACCGTGTACGAGCACATGACCAGCGTACATGGAGCTGACTTCAAGCACTCGGACACAGCGTGTACATATTACTACACACCGTGTACTAATTTTTCTACATGACCAGCCATACGACATGGGCTGTTGTACATGGGCAGTACCTGGGTTCAGACAACACGGTGTGTAACTTTCCTACAAGCCGTGTAGTTTTTGGAAAATTGCATGGTCCTATTGTTCACCGTATATTGGCATCTTTCATTTGGGGTAGTTCCCCTCTTCTCATTCCCCTAAAGTTTAGGCATCGTTTCCTCCTATAGAAGTATGATCCCTTTAGCAGGACATTCTGTGATAGAGTCAGACATCCATCCGAGAGGCCCGGATCGAGATCCTCTATCCATTCTTGACCCTAGGTAGATTCAGGCATCGACGTGACCAAATCCACCGGGCATCGATCCTCTACCTAGAAGGTGAATTCCGGATGAGTGGGAGTATCCGTCATGGCCCTGGCAGTGATCCTCATCTGTGTATCATGATCTTTGACACTTAGAAGTATGTCTCCTATAATAATTTAATATATTTATCATAATCTTCCCACTAATGAGTGTGTCTCCCATAATGAGTGTAACTACCTCTCATGATGTTTCTCTATGAACATCACATCTCGGACGGACGTCATCAGACTTATAAGACTCATGGAGTGTGTTCTCCCATAATGAGTGCTTCGTGGAATCTTAGAATTGAATCCCTAACAAGTTTATGTGGTTGTGCGACTTGTCTCAAGACCGCGGGTCTGGGTTTTGAGTATATCTGTTTTGTGTTTCCTTTAATATATGTTCTGTAGACATATGTTGTCTCAAGACCAAGGCATTCCTACGGCTACGAGAAGTAGTCCATGTACCTTTTCTGTTTATAGGTTGGACTTTGTAGTTTTCAGACTCTTATTTTGGTGAGATTGTATTCTGGACTAGTTTACTTTCAGTACTTTATCTTCCATCGTACTCTATTGGTTGGGTTTAGTTGTATGCATGTATTTTGTTCCTTAGTGTTTTTACATTTCAGCATTTGTGGGCTTGGAGATGTGTGCATGTGTATAGGTACTTAGAAAATGCCTCCCATGTTAGTAATATGCCTACTCGGTGCTAGTCACCAGCCCCTGGCCTATTAGAAGCGGGCTTGGGGAGTCATGGCGTGGGCCCCACTGGGTCAGGCGTGATTGTTAACACCTGAAACAAGGGTAATAACCAAATTTTATCTACAAGCGGGTGATAAAATAATATAAAAAGATCATATATTGTATAATAAATATGAATACAATTATTTTATAAGTTAATAACATGTTTAAAATCATTATACAAAATTTTAATTCATGATCTACTAAACGAAGTATAAGGTAAGGGATCTATGTCTCCCTTTTATTTCTATAGGACGCATGCCTTTTACACTACTTGTTTCTTTTGTGTGGTGTATATACCCCCCATGAATGTATTTTATGAGTATTATTATGAATAATATGGTATTTTTTATATCCATATTATGTATCATCTTTCAGTGGAATACAATTCTACTGATTATAAAGTTATAAGTATTTAGTTCACAATCTCATCGTTATCCAGATTTGTTTGTGTTTAAGTCTCTATAGGAGAAACTTTCTCTTCAATGTTAGTTCTTTCTAAAAATATTTTCAATTTTTTTACTATTATCCAATTATTGTTTAAATTCATTTTTATGTCTTTTTAAATTTCGATAAAATTATTTAGATATTAATCTTATAGACATTTTTTAAAACAATTCACTTTATGACATTCCTTATAAAATTAAAAAGAATGTTTTTTTAACTTATACAACATGAACATAATTTTCCGCCTTCTTAAATCCCAATTTTTTAAATATTAATTTATAAGGTTCCTTTCAATGAAAATATTTTATTTTATAAATGTATTTATTTTTAAATAAATTATTACTAAGTTGTAAGGGTTTCGTCTCAATTTCATTTCATTGAGGCATATTGTAATGTTATGCACCTATTTTCTTTTATAAGGTGTATATATGACCCCTTTTACCTATTAGATCTTGAATCTCAATATTTTTATGATATTATATGTTTTTTTTAATTTTATTCCTTCATGAGAATTATGATTCAAATGTTCCAAAGTGGTATGAGAGACTTTGGAATGTTTAAAGATTATTTTCCTCAAGAATGTTTTAATGATATTTCAATAGTATTTCCATTCAAATAAAACCCGTGTTGTTACTTTTACTCTACTGCGTAATTATTGATAATTCAATATTCTTTATTCAATATGGATATTTGAGGACATATATTAATAATCAATCAAATCAATTACTTGATATAAGAAATTATTTGGACTAGTAATGATGGGTGAGCCCTAAACATTATATAGCTCCTCGATGCATCGATAGGTTCTCAAGAGAAAAATATGTTTACCAAATTAAATAGTTTTCTACCTATGGTTTTAAACCATATTTTGAAAGGTATTTATGGTTTATGTTTTCATATGCCTCAGAAAATATTTCCGGTAATTAATCATCTCCATCATAGATATTTCAGTTATAATTTTTATTATCCGCAGTATTTTTTCTTTGACATATCTATGGATGCATTTCATTCTCATTTTATTGATTAAATGGCATGTGTTTCAGTTATATACTATTTCATTTTGGTTATGCATTATCTAGTTATTTAAATGGCATGTGTTACCTATTATTTACCATTCCATGTTAACTTATTATTATTAATACATTATTTATTCCACTTTTCATACCTTTATTAAGCATTTGAGCTCGGATTTATTATGTTTCCTTTCCCTAAGTTATGAAGACGAATCCTTTGAATGATTTTAAAGGATGTATATATTTTAATTATTTTATGTTTATTTATTTTCCTATTGTATTATGGTTATCATGTTAGAATTCTAGTTTTCCAAAACTATTAAATTGTTCATTCCTTCATAATTTGTTTCCCTGTAAAAATGCAAATGTAATAAAATAATGCACAAGTTCCGAGCTTCTGGGGTCTGGATTTAAAAATTAGATCCATTAATTAATTAATTAAGAACCAATTATACATGTATTGGATATATTATAATTTTATTACTAGCCTTTTATGAATTATAAGATTCAATTTCATTATTCTGGGAGCATTCATTTCATTATTTTATGATTAGTTCCCTTGAGTTTAATTTGAAAATTTCTTTCAAAATGAAAGAAAAACTCTATAAGTAGAATTATATGATACTGATTCAACTCAATAATTTTAAATGGTCCCATATATCATTTATTTAGATATCAAAATTATTCATTATATAAAATGTTAATGATGAATGTTGGTTTATTTTGATGAATTTATTATTATCACGGTTTAGTTTTAATTTATTATTTAATGTTATATATATATATTAGTTACATAACATGAAAAAGTTTTAATATAAATTTTATAATAATATTTAACTATTATAATGGTTTTAAAATTACCCATGAATAAGGTAATAGAAAAGGAAAAAATTCATCCACGAAGGTGTTGAATCGACACATGATTGATGATGTTTTAATTTTTAAGATAAAAAGAGAATAATAGAGACTTGATTATAGATATACCAATTACATAATAACATAACAATATATAAATGATACTGGAGTAATCATGTTAATTTGTATTGGTGAGGTAAGGGAAGGATAAGAAAATAAAAGAAATTAAAAGAGAAAGAGAGAAGATTTTACCTCTTGAGTGTCATCTTCTTGAGAACCTCCTTAAGGAACTTGGAAATGGTCTTTTAGTGATACCATAAATACTATAACATGGGGAATAATTTTGTGAGAGTAATTTGGAATAATATAATCTAGATCCGAGGATTTTAATTTGTGAGGAGAAGAGGTGGTGAGGGTGGTACTTATAGTGGGAGGACATGGGTGTTTTTGATTATTTTATTCATTTGTTAATTATTTTGGATCAATGTTATCTGTAGTATTGATTCTTATAACTAAGTATAGTAACTTGAACATGTGAGTTCTATAAAATGGAAAATTCCATCATCCATGACTCAACCATGAATCAAAAGTTATTTTGTTTACATATAATTCTAAATACCATAAATTATCATATTTCCCTATTTATAAATAATTCAACAATTTTAGAAAAATACAAAAACTAACACCAACCATTTTTTAATTTAATATTAAAAAAAATATGAAAATAATTTTCTAAATATGATAAATTTAGTTTTTAATTAAAATCAATATTTCTTCAAAATGTACTGATTTTAATATTATAACTGATTTTATGACACTTTAAACAATTAATTAAGGTATCATAAAATTATATTATAATCATAAGAAAAAAATATTAATTTATTAATAAATTTTAAGAAAATAATTATTCTTTTAAATTATTATATTAATTATTAAATTGTGAATAAATAGTTATGTTTTACAAAAATTCCATCACTTAATTTATCATTTTCAGAACATTTATTTACTTTTACCATGATATAAATATAGCATATTTTCACTTATAAGATTCCTAAATTTTATTTATACATTCATTGCTAATGTTACTATTCTATTGGTTGACTTACTATTCCTAATGGTCACATTACTTTTCTAATGGTCAAGTTATTATTCCATTCATATAGGTTCCTTAATTTATATAAATACCACTTATTTATATAATTATTAATTTTTAAATTTTATATTGTTTTATCTATTTGATTTTATGTGATTTATACTATATAAAATAATTATAAGAAGCGAATTTACAATGATAAAATTCTAGGTCGTTACATATTCTATGGTCTAGATACATCATACTGACTGGGCATAGATGATGTATGACTATCAGGTGTTGGGGATAACAATAATTAAGAGTTCTTTTCATGAAGTTCATACTCAGTGATCTCTAGTTTTTGAGATCATGAAGATGGACCCTCCAATATAAATACGACATGTTTCAGGTTTCACTGGTTGTTCCTATCTATGAACAAGTGTGAAGATACGAACAAGTGTGTTTGTCTCCTGACATGAGATCATTATCAATGCTTGCTATTTGATCGCATACAATAATTCAAGGAGAAAACCATGACAATGAATTTATGGAAAGATAGTGTGTGTTAGGTGTATCATTGGTGGTATGAAATTAGTTGAATTATCAATATATTATTTTTTGAATCCTAGTTGAGAAATTGATATCTCAGGACTAGTTGATCGAGATGGTGGTATCTTTATAAACTCTTGTCTATGGTATTCGAAGGCAATTCTTTCCATAGATAGATCAACAAATAATAACGTAATAAAGGATGATGACACAAGTGTGTGTCTTGGTTTATGAGATATCATGTGAAAAATATATTATATTACATAATTCATGAATGTAGGTTGTTTTTCAATTATATGATTGTTCCTTATCTATTTAGGGGCCTTGATGGGTTTCTAGAATCTTCTCCAGGTTTATTAATATTATTCACTCCTATCAAGGTTAGGGCATATAGGATCACACACAATAGTGCATTTGAGAATATTCCGTATTCAGGTGAATAGGTATATAGAACATGGTGGAAACCACCCAGGGGTCTGAGTTTTATCCAAGGATTATTGATCATCAATAAATAAATAAATTCGTTATTATTCATCTAAGGAATAATTAGGTTGAATTTATTTATTAAAAGTATTTTCAATTGTTTAAGTAAAAAAATAATGATTAATATTATATGGAACTTTTTTTTTTAACAATACATGTTCATTTCATATTTTTGAGAGTTAAGAGTCTTGTTAATGGTTTAGTTTTATCATGTAATATATTTAATATACATTATAGTTATGTGATAAAATATAAATAATTTTTATGATGCAATTAGTTAGTCGTAACTAATTATTTATAATAGTAATTTAGTAGATGTTTAATGACCTAGTTTGGGGAACCCTAATCCGGTTTTCTGAATATTCACTATATAAGTTGAGATAATCTCATTCCAATAGACTATTCATGAGTAGGTAATTGATAGATTATATCTACTCCTAAATACTATAGAGAGAATCGCTCAATCAGAGTGAATGGTCCAAGTTCACCTTCACAGTTTGAAGGATAGGTATAGTGGTGATCAAAATGGAATCTAATAGATCATTGGAGCTCCATTTTATATCTCAGAATCTAATGAACAACATGTTCGTAAATTAAATAATCATGTTTGGATGATCTAGAGGGGTTTAGTATCAGATCCTATGTGCAACGATCACCAGTGACTTGCGAAAAATGTGTGTGATTCAGATTTGAGCAAGGTATTTCTTATTTAATTTCCTAAAATTTTTGTAATCCATACAAGATACTCGGATTTTATTAGGTATTGAATCACCAAGGACAAATAAGTTTCATCACATTTTTGATAAAAAAAGTTTTAAAATCACCGGCCCACCAGCTTCTATTGCGTGTCTCGATAACAACACTTGGTCAGATTTCTACCCAATGTAAGGATTGTAGGATGAGGGGTGAGAAGTATAGAAGATATTTGGACAATGATTTTCTAATCCAATGGTTTTTATAGGCATAAAGAGTGGCGAATATGTGGTGTAATTTTATAAAAAAGGTGAGTGGAAAGCTTATAAATTTTTAAAATAAAGAATTCCAACCGGATTTATCATATGGAATATGTGTAAAAAATGGATAAAATTTAAACCTTATACTTGATAAGGTATACATATTTCTATAAAATAGATTTTATACAATTATGGTGTCATTGTTACACCTTATTTTCAATGTTTAACCACTAAGTAATCTTATTTTTACCTTAATTGTTGTTATTAATTTTAAATTTATTACCCTAATTACTATGGATAAAAATTAATTTGACATAATTATACGTTATAAATTACAATTATTAAAAATATGTAATCCATATTTCAAAATTCTAATAATATAAGTGGAAAAATTTAATTTAAAATTAATCTTGCAGACGTGTCGAGAATGCTGGTTTTTAAAATGAAAAAGATCAAAAGTTTACAAATTTTTTATATTTGCTTTCAATATGAAATTAATTAAGATTACTTAAATTGGATTAATATATGTATATTTAATCTAAATATACATTAAAAAAAATTAATATATAATTTAACTATATAAATAAATTACACAAAATGATAGTATTCAATTAAAATTCATTATTATTTACTATTTTTTAAAAAATAAAAAAAGTAGAAAAATCAAAAAAATGCACCCAAAGATAATTTTGATATTCTAAATTCAAAAAATAAGTTTATTTTATCAAATTATATTTCTAAAGGTTTCAAAAATTATTATTTTTTTGTTATTCAAAAAAGACATAGAAAGCATATTTTTTAGAAAATAGTATTATCAAAACATATAAATACTACCAAAAATTATATATTTTATCACCAACATGTTTAATAATGTAAAAAATTAATGTTAATTTTTAAAAATTAGTTATTTATCATTATTTTTCTATGTCTAATAGCTAGTTTATAATGTTCACGTTTAAATAACCATATTAGTAATATGTTGAGGTTTTGTTAAAACTCAGTATCCTGTGTCATGCAAGCTAACTGAGTATTGATTCTTGTGTAAGATAACCCAATGTTGAATGTAATTATTCTTTAATTAGTGTAGTTTGTAATGAAATACATCAATAAAATTTAATTTATTCAAAAAAAAGTTCATTAAAACTCATGGTGTTATATTCAACCTCCGTTAAAATGATTCTCTCCCACAAAATTCATCAATAAAATATAAAAAAGAGTATTATTATACATTATAATATCCTAAATATCTCACATAGCTTCCTAAAATGGTGGTTTCACTAAAAAAACCATAACCATGTGAGTGAAAATATTTTTTATAACTTTCATTGTATGATCTAGAATCTCCACCGGTTGTTCCTAATAAGAAATTTCATGGTCCTATAGTATGACATATGATTTCAATACATGTGAAGGGTCATATATTTCCTTATTTAATAGAGATACATAGAATACATAATGGAATTGAGAGAGGTTTCATGGAATCATCAATAGACAAGCTATCTTCCTAATACGATCAATAATTTCAAAGGGGTCGATATACCTAGGGATTAGTTTTTCTCTCTTACCAAATCTCATAACCTTATTCAATAGAGAAATTATTAGAAACATATTATCACCAACATAAAATTATTGATCATGTTTTCAATTATTATCACAATGTTTCTACCGAATTTGAGCTTCCTTGATATGGTATTGAACTGATCTAACCTTCTCTATAGTTTATTCATATATCTCAGGTCCCAATATGTTTCTCTCCCCAACTTCATTACATCATGTTGGAGCTCTGCATTTATTTCAATATAATTATCCATAATGAGACATCTGAATACTTAAGTGAAATATATTATTTTATGAAGGCTCAACAAGAGAAAGGTGTTTATCCCAACCACCTTCTAAATCCAAAGAACAATATCTCAACATATACTCTAGGGTTGGAATTAGTATTTCAGACTAAACATCCATCTGAGGATGAGAAGAAATGTTGAAACTCAATTTTTTATAAAGGGTTTATTGATTACTTCACCTGAACTTTAAGGTAAACCTCGAATCCTTATTAGATACAATCAAATGTGGTACTCCATAATATCTTACCACTTCCTTAATGTATATCCAAGAAAGCTGGTCCAGAGAGAAGTCTTCTATGATAGTAATGTATTTTTGGGAATTAGTAAGTAAATTGAAAAAAAACCCATATTTAATTATTCCATTTAGATCTTTGGGGGATTCCAATGAAAAGATCTATAGTGATGTTCTCCCATTTCCATTATATGATGGTTAATGGATGAAAAATTCCATTAGACTTTTTTCTTTCAACCTTAACTTGCAGGATTACCAAGAACTAAGATAAAAGCTCTACAATATCTCTATTCATATAATCCAACTAGAAGTATTATTTTAAATCTCCATAAATCTTAATATTTCTAGGATAAATATAGAATTAATAACTATGTGCTTATGCTAACAACTCCTTCTTCAAGTCTTCTATGGAATGAACGCATACACAGTTCTAGAACCATATCATCCCAACAAGATCAAGGATAAAGTAAAGAGAGTTTTTAACCTTATTTTGTAGCTCTATATCTTTCTTCTACACCTATTTAATCTTTACCATGATAGAAGATTTAACATTAACTTGATAATGATAATATTTTTTCCCTTCCTTCAATATTTCACTATCCATTATTTTAAAATAAAGAACTATTCGATTTATTTTTATACCCATCATGGATAAGCTAGAATAATCCTTTAGCCTCAAAACATCAGACACCATGTTCACTATTCCATGGTGGTAATGTATTAAGAAAGCATAATCCTTTATCTCATATAACTATATTATCTAGCTCATGTTCAACTCCTTCTATGTTAATATATATTTTATACTTTTTTGATTAGTATATATATCACACTTTTCTCTATAAATATAATGCCTCCATATATTTAATGAAAAAATTATTATGGCTAACTCCAAATGATGAGTTGGGTAATTTTTCTCATAAACCATCAATTTTCATGAGGCATAAGCTATGACAATTCTATTCTATATAAGAATTCATAGCAACCCCTTCTTGGATTGATCACTATATATTAAAAACCCTTATGCACTATAGGTTAATGTAAGAACAGGTTCACTAACTAACCTTCTCTTCGGCTCCTTGAAATGTTCTTCACATTCATCTATCTAGACGAACATTACTCCCCTCCCAGCCAACTTAGTCATAGAATTAGATATTCCTAATAAATTATCCAAAACCATAAATAATATCATGATAAGACAAGAAAACTATGGATCTCAATCACCAAGGTTGTTCTAAGACAACATTCAATGGCCTCAATTAATTAAGGATCAACTGATATACCCTCTCTTGAGATTTTGTGATCCAAAAATGAAACCTTTTGTAACCAAAATTATCAAATTATAAATTTTTCATATAATTTATATTTCATTGCAGACTTTAGTAATATTCTCAAGTGGTCTCCATGATCGTAATTTCTCTTTTATTAGATAATAATTTTATCTATAAATACTATACAATCTAATCAATGAAATCTCTAAATAATCTATTCATTAAATCCATAAAGATAGAAGTAGAATTAGTACGATAGAAAGGAATCAATATATATTCATAGTGTCCATTACTTGTATGGAATACCATCTTGGGTATATCCTCCTTTTTGACACTCAATTAATGATATCCATAATGATGGAAAATCCTGGAAAGATTTTGAGCTTCGTAAAGTTTTTCAAACAACCATCAAAATGAGAAATATGACACTTTTTCTTAATTTTGATACAGTTCATCTCATGATAATCAATTATTAGTCACATTGATCCATAAATATTTATCACAAAAAGAATTGGTGGACCCCATAGTGACAAACATGGTTAGTTTAATCTCTTATCAATGTTTCCTTGGAGTTGGTTATTAAATTCATGCAACTCAATTGGGTCCATTCTATAGGGAGTCTTTGAAATTGGTTTGGCGCTAGGTATGAGTTCTATTGGGAACTCAAAATCACATTTTTGTTGAATTATAATAAAATATTATATAAATACATCAAAAAATTCTCGAAAAACAAGAATATCATCAATGTCATGTTTCTCCCCAACCATTTGAGATAACCCCCCCCCCATTGAATGGGAATTAAGACCCATACACCGAATGAAATTTCCATTAGAAGTTCATAATTATTGTCATATTGATAGATGTTCATAGGATGGATGGAATGTAAAATAATACATCGCATCCTCGAAAATGGATGTGGGATTTATGTATATAATTCCAATCCATTACTAGGATGAAATCAAAGTAAACTAGAGGAAGAATGACAAGACTTTCATGGAGCACATTCCCACCAACATCAATCAAAGAGGAACCACATACTTGATATGAAACCATCGTACAATTAGGGGTTTTCACTACGAATTAAACATATAATAAATTGGGTGGTGTCTCGATGCCCTTAGAAAATTATTTAGATTTTAAAGAATGGGTAGATCTGGTGTTAAATAATACATTAGATATTCTAGAGTGGATGGTAATTGTACCTTTCGCCACGTTGTTATCACACCCCTCCTCATAAATAGTGATCGCATGAGATTTTCCGATATACCTTGGATTAAGAGGTTTTTGACATCAATCATTATCATTAACCCTCTGGTTTGGTCACTAGTTTTCATAATTCTTATTCTCCTTACACTTAAAGCACTGAAGTGGGGAAGGTTCATTATGTGCAGTTATTCTCATCATTATCCAACTTCGTCCCATCTCTTCAGAAAAAAATTTTGTGATGACCATACCTTAAACAGATAAAACATTTATTAGTCCCCTATTTAAAATTTCCCCTATGCTTATTCCCACACCATTAGCACAAATTAAAGCTCATATTATTCTCTCCATGGTTTTTATATTTTCTTTTGAACTCCATCTTCCTTTTCTTGTCAAAACCATGATAATTATATGTCAATCCAACTTCAATTTCCATATTTATTCCACATCAAAAAATCTCTTCATATATACTAAATTATATTATGGATAAAACCCTTTGTATAATTGGTTTTAATCCATTAAATAATCTATAAACCTTGCTTTTGGTTTGGATGATAATACTAGAAGCATACCTCACAAGACTTGTAAAATTAGCCTCGTAGGTACTGAAAGATTCATCATACTTTTGATTTAACTTTAGGATATCCTTCTACATATTCATATGAATAATAAAAGGAAAGTATTTATTGAAAAATGAGTTCTTGAACTCATCCCAATCCATGGATTCAATTTCTTTATGTTACCTTGTATTCTTGAAAAGTGTCCACCATTGATCTATTTCACCTTCCAAATAGAAGATATCCAAAATGAATTTTTTATGTTCTGAACATTGGATAATGGAAAATAAATTTTTTGTGGTATTGATCCTTTTTCCAGAAATTAATGGAATAAAATACCCTCTTAAAGAAGGTAAACATTTTTTCATGAAAGAATAAATAGACTGTTGTCCCCTCCTTTTCTCATTTGAATGATCAACATGATTCATAACTTGAGAAAGCTGTGTGAGCATAGCAATGGGATTTTTAATTCCATCTCCCATAAAATTTAGGTTCTCAGGAGTAAAATAATTTCATTTTCTATCAAAATCTGAATTACTATGGTTTCTTCAAGTTCTAACCATTGACTGAAACCAAAAAACATAGAGTAGTAAATAATAATCACAGTGGGAAACCACATTATCATGCAAATAACTTATAGGAAGCCTAAATTATGGATCCTTATATAATATAGGAAAATATAGGTTTATCCTATGTCATTAATATCCATATTCTCTTTAAATCATTCATGATGGTTAGTAAATATTTTGTTAATTTATAAAGTTTATCCCTTGGGAGTGATAAACTAGCTGTGCAGAAAGGCCTATCGTCGTACACTAGATCCCAATCAATTCCATCTCAATGCGGATTTTTCAGGGTTAGTAACCCAAGTTATATCTTATATAGAGATACATCCACTTGTAGTATCCATTCTAGGATGTATTTATAGAAATCCACTTACTCAATCCTTTACAAAAAGTCAAATTCATTTTTCTATATTTTGAATCGTCCTTAGACTCATCTTTATAAATTTCCTTATGGATATTTCCATTGACTTCTATTCCTAGATTCCAAAGGTAAACTAAAAACATCCTTTTATATCAACTAAAATTACCCATGATTAATATACATAGACATTACATAATTTTCATAATATTTATTACATTACACAGACAAATGCATGAGGGCTATAATAGTTTAGTTTCTTTGGAAACATGGAAACATAAACACTTGTTCATAGGTGAGATACATCATCTCCCAGTATGTTCTTAACAACTAGCACCCTTCTTATACATATCTTACATAATACATATCTTCATAACCTGGGGAAAGGAAACATAATATATGGTAATATGACGTTCTTAGTAATGATAAACAAGGGAGATATGTGATTATAACAGGAGCATAAGGGTATGAGAACATGATTATAACAACTGAAAAGAATAACCTACAAATTAATGATCATAATATTTAATCATGAAATAAATATTTTTAGTTCATAATACATTAATAATATGGAAAACAAATAACATGATCCATTAGAGCATAATAATGGCATAAGACATAGAATTTATGGCATAAACATAAGCATTGAAAATCATTTCATATTAGTGATGGATCACTTCCAAGACCATAATAGTGGAAAACATCTACTATGGAACTGAGTTCACTCCCCATTTCATCCTTGTATTAATGGACTAATTTAACTTCATATTCCATCCATGTATTGTTGAACTAATTTCACATCATTTCCTATCCATTAATTACTAAATTGAGTTTACTTCTCATTCTAGTATTCTCTATCGCATGGCATATAAATATTTACTCAATTCATTGGAGGGACATATAGGTCCCACTCATTACATAATTAAATCATACATATGTATTCTACAAGATCATAAATATTCATCATATCATAACCCCTGAAATAAAATGGGTATCATAAATATTTCATCACATCATAACCTACGGAAAATATAATGGTTTCATAATGATATCATCATAGAATAAACTGTAAAAAGAGGCGTTCTCCATAATAATATGACCCATGGAAGAGAAATATGTTTCTTAAACATCATACCATCATTCAATAATCAATTAATAGAAATAATAATTTTAAACTGGGATAATATCCCCAGAAAGGAATCAGTAACACCATAAAATATCATCGTATATGGAATATTTTTTAATGAATCGTTTAAAATATTTCATTAGTAAAATATCCTTTCCTCTTTGAAAATGTTTTTTAGAACATAAAAATTTTTGATTTTTTTTTTCATTGAAACTAACTTTTAAATATTATAAAAGGATTTTTAGAAGTAATAATTGGTCATGATGTTAGAGAATTTCATTCATGTCGTACATATTAAAATGAAGGTTCCTTTCACTTTTTTTGTAAAATCCAAATGTGCATTGTCTGTGAAAATGACATGAAGATTCTTTTCAAAAAAATTGTAAAAAGTAAAACATGGGTAATAAGATCTAAGAAATAATAAAAGGATAATAAAAAAAATTCAAATATTTTTAAATAAATTTTCTAAATACTTTATAGAAAAAAATATTTTGAGAGAAAATATATTTCAGATCAAAGATTTAAATAAATTGAAATTTTCTTAAAAATATTTTCATAATTACCTAAAGAGTGAAAAAAGTACCATTATATGAATTTATGAGGAATAACTTAAGGATAATAAAATTAATGAAAATTCTTGAGATATGGATCATAATATTTCATAAATTGAATCATAATCATGAATAATCCTAATAAATGATGAGATTAGAGCAATAAACTCTTACCACTTTGGTAACATTGAATAATAATAAATATTAGAGAATAAAATTACATGAATCCAAAAATAACATTAACTTAATGATATTAAATATATAACATGTCAATGGGGAATTATATACACCTTATAAATGAATATAGATTCAAAACATAACATGTGTCTCAAAAAAGGAAAATTGAGACAAAATTCCCTTAATGATTTGGTAACTTTTGTATTGTAACCACATGAAAGGGAGATCCAAAAAAGGATATGAAAATAAAAAAATTAAATTGATAAATCATAATGTATATTCATGGGAAGTATATAAACCACATAAAATAAGGAGGTGATGAATATATCACGTGTCTCACAAAAGTTAAAAGTGAGACGTACATCACTTACCTTAAGTCTTAATTGTCATCATACTCATTAAAACATCATGGATAATAAATATAATTTTATTATAAATCTATAATAAAAACATTCTAATATTTATAAAAACATATATGATTCAATTATTACATTATATTACTCAAATTGTATCAATTTCATGTTAATATTATGTTTTTCGAAATGACCATTTTGTTTTTCATAAGTTTTTTTATTCTTTAAATTTTTTGGTCTCTTACATTAATCATGATTTCATTATATCCACAATTTTAAACACTATATAAATATTATTATATATTTATTTATTTATATTTATTTGTAGTAATATATAAAATATAGAAATATTAATTGAAATACACCATTTATGGAGACAGTTGGTCGTATCTACGCATGAATGTTGTCTTCATATTTTTGTCGGATAGAACAAAAGAAAATAATTTGATATATTATAATTCCAAAATAATTTTTATGTAATATTTCACATAATTTTTTAAATTCAATCTTAATATATTCTATGTAAATAATGAACGAATCACATTGCTTCGTGAGGTAGTAATATGTTATACACTCGAATGATGTTATTATATTCCCACAAAATGGAAAGAATGAAGGTATGAGCGATATAAAAATTAAATAATTATAATAAAAATATAAAAATATAAAAAATAATATATAAATAGTGTTTTCCATCATTGTTTCCAACCATTATAGGTGGTAATAGAAAAATAAACGACATCAAATCACGAGGTAGTAGTCTTCCAGACACATGAACAATAATTTCATAACCAATTTGATGGTAGTGTGTGCGGTTATAGGTCATAACCTTAACATAAAAAAGGTCATTATATTTATAATTCTTAGGTTATTATATAATCATGATATATAAATAAATTAAAAGGTTTTAGGAAAAAATAAAACAAAAATTTTTGTTGCTAAACGTTACCACCTCTTCGTGTATCTCCATTTTATTTTCACCAAAGGCCTTCCTTGGTTATCTATATGCACAAATTAAGAATTATGGGGTGAGTGGAGGTAATTGTTTAAGATATTTGGATAGGTATTGACCAATAAAACATTATTTAGATGTGTGAAGTTTGGGGAAGATTTGGTGGATTTTATAAGGGAGGTGAGTGGAAAACATGTAAAGTTTTGAATAAGAGAATTCCACCCATATTTTCCAAATGGAAAAAGTGTCCAAATGGATTTAATTTAATCCTTGGAAATTATTTGTTCTATATATGGACATAAAATTGGTTCTAGACATGTTTTGGGTTATTTTTACACTTTATTTTCAGTTTACCCATTAAGAAATCTTGTTTTTACCTTAATCGTTGTAATTAATTTTTAATTGATTTCACTAATTAATTTGGTCGCTAATTAGTTTTACCTTATTATAAATTATAAATTATTCTGATTACAAATATTTAATCCATTTTTAAAAATTATAATCACATAAATGGAAAAGAATTAATTTAAAGTTAATCTCACATACTCGTCGAGAAAGCAGGTTTTTAAAATGAAAAGGATCAAAAGTTTACAAAGTTTATATATTGACTTTTAATATGAAATTGATTCTAACTATCTAAATTGTATTAATGTATGTATAATTTAACTAAATAAAATTTAAAACCAAATTATAATATAATTTAATTATATTAATAAATTGGATGAAAATGAAATTTTTAATTAAATTTCTGTATTTTTCAATATTCATCAAAAAATAAACAATTTCAGAAAAATCACAAAACATCAACCAAATATAATTATGAAATTATTAATTCATTAATGGAGTTTATTTTATCAAATTATATTTCCAAAAGTGGCAAGAAATAATTTTATTATCTTTCAAAAAGGACGTAAAAACCCTTAATTTTTGGAAAATGGTATTTTTGAAACATATAAAGTTATCACCAAAAAATATATATTTTATTATAAATATGTTTTATTTATGTACAAAATTATCGTTAATATTAAAAGGTAGTTATTACATGTCATTTTTCTAAGTATAATTTCTAGGTTACAAGTGTCATGTTTAAATAACTATATTAATTAAATGTCATGGTTTTATTAAAAGTCAGTGTTTGGTGTCATGCAAGCTAACTGGGTGTTGTGTATAGTGATAGATAAACCAAGGATTCATGTAATAAAATATATACTTGGTGTATAATGTAATGAAATTCATCAAAAAATTTAATTTATTAAAAAAATTGATAAAAACTCAGGGTGTTACAGAACCAACCTAAATACCCCTATAAACGAGTACCTAATCCAGTTCAGACATAGCCCAAAGGGAATTCCCAATCCCCATAGGTTAGAGGATGTCACCTTGAATAATATCATTCTTCAAATGGAACTATTTTTTCACAAGAGAAAACCATAAATACATAACAATATAAGATGAAATAATAAAGTGTTGGAATTTCAAATATATCAAAAGGTGAAAAGTACCACAACTAGTCAAATAGAAATCCCAAAGTAATGCATCATTGTTGACACCAATACTTCTCTACTATAGATAGTTCTTTTGAAAGAATTATTAATCTCTGTGAATAAAAATTGGGTCCCCTTTTAATAATGATAAAAATTACTCATAAAGGGTTTCCTTTATCCGTGCTAAAAGAACACTGATAAAGGCTCCCCTTTATCAGTGATATTTTAGCAGGGAAAAAGGAAACCTTTTATCAGCACTATTTTTAGCACTGACAAAGGACCACTTTATCAACGATCAAAATATCACTGATAAAGTGGGCCTTTATCAGCTATCTAAATAGCACTGATAAAGTGGGTCTTTATCAGTAATTGAAATAGTGCTAATAAAGTTCTAGCTGCATGTGATGTATTGTTTATATAATAGCACACCCACCAGCACCAGCACCTGCACAACAAACACACACACCACCTTCACAACACACACAACTTGTGAGTATCACATACAAGGGTTTGGTAAACAATGCTATATACATTTTAAATAATTTTTTATATAATTACATTTACAATTATCCAAAAAATATAAAAAAATATTAATTCTTTATCCTTTGACATTTGTGATATCCTTTCAAAAATGTCCTCCCATGGTATTAGTTTGCAAAAAAAATTATCCCAACTCAAGAAAAAGGTTCCACCTATATAAGAAAAAAAATATTATGTTATTATTAATATAAATAAATAAATAAAACATTAATAGGAAATAATACATTAATAAAATGTAAATTTTTAATAAATAAAGGCACATTTGGAGTTATACAGGTCACATCGTGCATCATATTGAGATGAGGTTGATTCCTACATGTCACAAATGAGTTATTGACTGTTTTCCTAAAATAAAAAAATAATGCAAATGGTTATGCTTAGTTTAGAGTATGTCCCTAGTTTTTGTACTAAAATTAATATCAAATTTAAATGACATATATAGATTTATACCAGTCATGTCATTCATCAGATTGAGGTGTGGTTGATTCCTACACATCAAAAATGAATCATGGATCATTGTTATCAAGTATCAAAATAATCTTAATGGGTTTTCCCGGTTTTCAGTATGACAGTTGTGCATTTTTACTAAAATATCATTTCAAATTTAAAACACCAATTTTGAGTCATACCGGTCGCATCATGAATCAGTTTGAGGTGAGAATAATTCATACACATCACAATGGACTTATAGATTTCTCTCTTAAATTATGAGGACAATTGGAGGGCATGTTCTTGGTTTTCATTGAGTGAAATGTTTTGAGCTAAAATGTCAATTTTAAACTGATAACGGACACTTTTAGTCATATTGGTGATATCGTGCATCAGATTGAGGTGTGGTTGATTCCTATATATAAAAAATGACTCATGGATCATTTTCTTAAAGTTTCAAAACAATATAAATTCATTTTATCAGCTTTCAATATGTCACTTGTTGTTTTTACTTAAATTAATGTCAATTTTAAATAAAAAACTTTTGGATTTATACCAGTCACATAATTCATCGGATTGAGGTGTGGTTGATTCCTACATGTAACAAATGACTAATGGATTGTTGTTCTAAGATATAAAAACAATCCAAATGAATTTTCTTGGTTTTCAGTTTGTTAGTTGTTTTTTTACTAAAATGTCATTTAAAAATAGAGACACTCTTTTGAGTCATATCAGTCACATCGTTCATCGATTTGATGTGAGACTAATTCATGCAGGCTAGAAAGGACTTAAGAATAAATTTCCTAAATTATGAAGATAATTAGAAAGTGTTTTCTTTGTTTTAATGAGTGAAATGTTTTGGGATAAAATTTAAATTTTAAAGTGATAACAGACACTTTTAGTCATACAAGTCACACTGTACATCAGATTGAGGTGTGGTTGATTATTACACATCACAAATGACTTATGTATCATTTTCGTAAAGTATCAAAAAAAATTCGAATACGTTTTATCAGTTTTCGGTATATCAGTTGTTCTTTTTTAATTAAAGTAATGTTAATTTAAAATAAATAGAGACATTTGGTTTTATACTGATCACATTGTGTGTTTTATTAAGGTTGGGTTAATTCCTACATATCACAAATGACTCATGGAATGTTTTACTAAATTATTAAAACTATCTGAATATTTTTTCTCAGTTTTCAGTATTCCCATTGTGTTTTTTTACTAAAATTAATTCCAATTTTAAATAAAAAGAGACACTTTGATTAATACTGGTCGTATTGTGCTTCGGATTGCGATGTGGTTTTTTCCTACACGTCACAAATGACTTATAGATTGTTTTCCTAAATTATCAAAATAATCTGAATATGTTTTCTCAGTTTTTAGTATGGTAGTTTTGTTTTTTTACTAAAATATCATTTCAAACAGGAAACATGCATTTTGAGTCATACTGGTCGTATCTTGTGTTGATTTGACATGAGACGGCATCATACATGTCACAAATAACTTATGAATAATTTTCCTAAATTATGAAGACAATCAGAGCAGGATATCTTGGTTTTCAGTGAGTGACATGTTTTGAGGTAAAAATATACACTTAAAGTCATAACGATCACACCATACATCAGATGAAGGTGAAGTTGACTTCTACACATCAAAAATGACTTTTAGATCATTTTCCTAAAGTATAAAAACAATAATAATTCTTTTTCTCAGTTTTCAGTATAGCACTTGTTCTTTTTACACAATATTTTAACAATTTTAAATAAAAAATAGACACTTTGAGTCATAGCGGTCAAATCTTCATGTTATTTCTGTACATTATTCCATCGGGTATGTTTCCCATTCATTTATAAAAAATCAATCTCATATTTTTAATATGAGTATTTTTGAAAATCATGGGAGTACTGAAAAAATATAAACACAAAAAAGGATTAATAAATAATTAAAATGAAATAGTAATTATCTTCCCAAATACATCTTCAGGGATACTGGTTTGTTCATGGAATATGATCTCTTCCATAAATTTAAAAAAATAATAACCACAGTATTTATAATTTGTTACTTTTGGAAATTATAGAAACATTGACAAAAATAACTAATTTTTTATATGTGTTTGGATAGTGAAATATTGTTATATATACCCTGATTTTTATCCAGTCATAGTACTTGTGATGTTTCTTGTCCTTTTCCCCTAGCCTCATTCCATGATGTAGATGATATTCACGCACCTACATATTATAACAAAACCCTCAATGAAATATAATATAAACTATATAACTAGATGTTTAGTAATAAAATTTTGGATGTTGATTATTAAAAATTTACAAACGCCATCATGTGAGGTCAGTTTTTTGGATATCTATTCATGGAATCAATGAAATAAATATTTGGAGTATCCAAATCGATCACAATGAGAATCCAATGCTGCCTAATAACACAAAATAGAATAAGTAATGAAATAAATTAAAATATATTGGATATGATTATATTGTAGAGTTTTACCCTGGAATCATCGGTATTAAGAAGAGTCCGTTATCTATATTTTTTATGTTAAACTATTTGAGAAGGCCTGCCACTATGTTACCCTCTTTCTTGGATTCTATTTTTTTCTATAGAGGTGATGTGAGGACTGATGGGTCCAATTTTTTTCATGGGTAAATATCTTCGATTGTCTTTCATATATATTACTTCAAAAAATATAAAATGTATTTAGTCATAATTATCATAGAATATCTAATTTTGGAAAATCAAATCATTAAAACAAACCTCATGTATACATTTACAACTGATCCACATAGCCAATCATACATTAGGATTTCACTTACATTTTCAACACTAATTAAATATGGATCTTCCCCTTTGTACATATTTTCATCAAAAATAATTGTGTGAGTACCACTGTCTTTCAACATTGTATTGAAATGGTCCTGTAATGATAATAAATATTAATATAGAATGGGTGGGTTTAATGTGCTTTCAGTAGATCCATTCGATCCGATTGTTAATCCTTTAGATGGTTTTGAGCTGTTATTTATCTTCACTCAATTTCATGTGTCCATCTATAATAACATTCATCAGTTCATACCTTTTTTATTATACTTAAAGGTTTATATTGAAAAATAAATTGGAAATTAATACCTCCATGTCGACATGTTTTTTTACAAGTTGAGACATCCATGCTATGAGTATTCCAAGATCTTGTTCGTCCTTATGAATATCATCATCAAAAATTGGAACCAATAGATTGGTACTCGGCTCATGGTTTACATTAATCAACACTTGGACATGACCTATTGAAAGTGGTCTGTTGTATAGTATGGAATTCCGGATATTGAACATTGTAGCCCTCACTACAAGGTGATTGGTGGGTATTGATAGATATAAATCACAGTTATTTTCACCCTATAAAATATTTTTAAAGAAGAGGTATCAGTTTCTATCTGATTCAAAATTCACAGAAACAATTATTAGAACATTGATCACCTCAGATAAGATATGTTTTTAGGGGAATGGCTTGCCTCAAAACTAGTTGGGGTGGGGCAGGATCCTCAGGCATTGGTTATTCCAGAGTTGTTTCTTCTCCCCCCACACCATCAAATTTTCCATGATCTCTCTCTAAAATTTCATACATTCTTCAAGGATAGCTATTTTTCTCTCATCATTTTTATTTCTTCACTTTGATCCTCCTCTTGTTTTTATTGTCAAAAAATGTTTGGGGTGTCACCCCAAAACCCAAACCTCTGACGTGACCATAATTTTTTGCCAGCTTCAAGGCCACTAAAATTATGTCTACAACTGATTTGGATGTTGTTGATTCCTATGACTATTCTAGAAAGAAAATATAGGAAAATAATTAATCACTGTTATGTAATATCAATTTAAAGAAAAAAATATTTATTATGTCATACTTACACATGTTTCCCACACTTTTTTTGTGTTTTCATCTATTATTATCCCATATTTATTTACATGTGCATTCTTCCATAGAACATTGAGTGGTATAGAAGTGACTTTGGATTTGGATTCATCAATATCCATATAAACAAAGTAACATAGTTATGGTGTTCTTTTTTGTCACATAAAATTATTACGATAAATTTAATATACGTACTAATTTTTTTGATGTGAAGCAGATCCCTTTCTTTCTTTATGGTAGGGGTATGATAGTTTTACTTCTCATTTCTTATTTTCAACACTCAGTTGTCATTTCATAAATATAAAACTATCAATCAAAGTGATGAATACATATATCATCAAACAACTTATTACCAAACACAATGTACCTAAAGAGATAGTTCTTCATGGAAGCTAGTAAACACATCCCACATTGTTTGGGTTATCAGGTGTGTATAAATAGAAGGTGTGTGCAGGTTTATTTTGCATTCAGTATCTTTAAGATAACATCTTGTTAAAATTGTGTGAAAGCCTTTGTGAATCCCTCCAAAAACCCTTAATACATTTTCCATGAATGAGTCATCCACTATAAATGCACTCTATAAGGGATGATGATGACGAGTAATTCAATGTTTTATTATTTTATTTTTTAGTAAATTAATGAAATGATATCATAATGTTACTATAATATCACACCACATCAGTGTCTTAAGACCGGTGACAACATGGTTCCATGATTTTACATCAATCGGCACACGTTTCCGAGTGACGATTCGAATTTAACTACTGAACATGGCCTGGTTGGGGTTGACAAGATAGCCCCACATATTCCATCTAACCTTGTATTTAATGCCTTTCAATTTTCCCTTAAGGATTTTTCTAACATCGTCAAACAACAATGATCCTGTTTTTTCTGTGCCGCCAGTGTTTCATTTCCTACCATTTCCTTGGCTTCAATATTTTCAATATGTTCCTCCAAAGCACTAGCATCAGCATGTTCATATGGTTGTTATATCTATGAACTGGGAGTAGTAGTTGAAACAGGTTGAGAAACCTATTGTTCCTCTTCAATGCACATAGCAGTGGGTTGAGAGACCTATTGTTCCTCTGCACTATGAGCAGCCACAGGTTAAGATACCTTTTATGCCTCAGGATTGGGAGCATCATCACGTGTATAAGTCATTATCTACATAAGTGGTTAAAAATTTAAATTAGATTACATAAAAGTAGCAGAGAACTAATAACAACGTAAGGAAACATGATGTATATTACAAAAAAAATATAACCTAATTATAGAACTCTCTTTTTTTAAAGGGATGAAGAGATTTGAACCCTATATAGACTATCCAAATACCTTCATTATGGTATCCTATGACATAAAAACACCTTCTATATTAGTACCACTATGAAATCATTGTGACATTCTAATTAAAGGGCCATCCTTCATTGAATTTCCATGTAACCCTCCTGTGGTTTTGGTCGATAATAGAATAATTGACCAGTTTTGGTTTGTGGGATCTGTAATATAAAATACTTCTACAACCTGTGATGCCTTTATAAATAGTTTTTCTTTGTCACATTCCTTAATAAAATAAACTTTCACGAATACCATCACAAATATTTTAATAGAACTATTATAATGAACACACTTTCATTGAAAAATTGTCACTTGGAAGTTCATATAATCAAACTCCCATATTTGGTTGATGATACCAAAGTATGATATATTTGCATAAATTGGATTTATGTCCTTACCACTAAAAACATGCATCACTTCTGCCATAAGTGCAACTCCACCATTCTACATGGTAATGTATTCATCATGTTCATTATTATATAAGGTATATCCATTAATTACATAATCATTATAAGATAATACAGACACACTTGGTCCCCCGGCTAGCCATCAAAGTCGTTCTAAAATTGAGTTTGGATTTTCATCTGACTCCATAAATATATGGTCCCAAAACCATCCTATAAACTATCAATTATGGGTATTTGGTATTCAGTTTTAATCCCTTGATGGATTCAAAATCCTAATAATTTCGTTGTGGGTTTCAACATATAGTTGAACCTCCCAATTGTTATGAAAAATATAAATATGGTCATGCTCCCAATCTGTATTATTTATTGTCACAACATATCTTCCAAAAATTCCTTCACCTGAAATCCGACCAGTGTGATGATATTTTGGTAGAAAAATGATTTCCAGACTATACATGTATTCAATATAGAATTAAATGGCTTCCTCAATAATATATCGCTCTGTAATACAACCCTCTATCCACCTTCAATTTTTGACGTACCCTTTCAAAATATTCATATTTCATTCAATGGGGTACATCCATATATAGTGTATAAGACTATATAATACAATCTCTCTTGTTAATAGAACCATTAAATGAATAATCATATCAAAGAATGTTGGCAGGAATAATAATTCCAATTTCCATAATATGACAGAAATTTCTCTATCCATACTTGAAATTTTTTTCGGGTCTATAACTTTGCAGCATATAGATTTGAAGATGAAACAGAGCTTCGTTAATTTATAACATACATTCTTGGAAAGAATTTAATGTAAACCTATCGAAATTATCTCTTGCATCAAAACGTTTTAGCCATGTGATTTCCAACCCTTTAACTTTAAATCAGTCATTGAAACGATGTTCGTGAGATTCAATGAATACACCACTTGAAACTTTACATCATTAAAGAAGTTGAAAAACTAATATTTATCTTTCCTAGAATGAGTGTAAGAAGATGGAGTAAGAAACATTTGTTTTTACCCTTCACTGGTTCCAACTCTTCTCATATTTCCATGTAAACCATGTCCAATCTAGCCTTAATTTCGTCATTTGTTTTTCTCAGTGCATTTAGTAACGTGTTGATAACACTGTCACATAATTTTTTTTCAACATGAATAACATCAAGAAAGTGTTTGACCTATAGAAAATTACACTATGGTAATTCAAAAAAATGAATATCTTCTTCCAATTGGTTTTTGTATGGTTTTTCGAAAATGGTATACCAAGAGCAACGTCCAAATATTTTACTTTCTAAATTTTTTGATCACCTGTTAGTGGAGATAGTGTTATACATTCTTTTGAACTTCCATCTAATTATGTCGTCCCAAATCAGTACATATGTTGTCAGGGTAAAAATCTGTGATTTCCTAGAAACACATTTTTCAATGAATGTTTCAACCTAATTAATTGTGTACCTTGTACGCAGATGGAACACCCATGACTTCCTTTAATTCTATGTCCTTAAAAATTTCTATAAGATGGAAATTCATTTATCATCCTGTATAACATGGATCTCAATGTGAAATATATATCTCTATAATCATCATACAACGTAATATCTAGATCCCATAATTACTTCAAATCATTAATTGATGGAGCCAAATAAACATCAATATCATTACCCAGTTGTTTTGGTCCTAATATAAGCATAAATAGCTTGATGTGTTTTCATTTCATGCAAAACCACAATGGAAAGTTATAATTTACCAACATAACTAGTGATGTACTGTGGTCGCTACTTTGAAAACAAAAGGATTCACTCCATCTATATATAATGCATAATGAAGTTTTCTCGGGTCATTTCCAAAATCAGGATACTCATGATCGATTCTCTTCCACTAAGGATAGTATGTCAGGTGACGTAGTTTCCCATATTTATTTCTTCTGTCTATGTTCCGCGTCAATCTCCCTACGGTATCCTCACTTCCATATAGGTTCCTAAACCTTGGAATGATTTAAAAATACAATACAACTTTCATAGGACCATATTCATCTTTCATGTATCGAGAAGAACCACACTTTGGTCATTCTATAATTGATTTATAGTCCCTGTGAAGTAGTAAACAATCATTCGGGTAGGTGTGTATTCATTAAGAGATCATACCCATCAAACGTATCATTCATTTGGCATTGTATGTTCAGATCTAGAGCACATTATATTTTGAGATCATGTCATTCAAAATATAAAGTATTTCTATAAAATTGTAATCACTCCATCTGTTGCCTACTTTCAAATTGTATAACTTCAGTATAGATAACAATGTTGTATACTTAGTGCAACCACCAAACAAAGGCATATTTTTTCAACTCTTTATCATATCAAATGTTTTTCCAATAATGAAGTTCATATTCATCTGTACTTTTCATTTCCCCAATATGATCTTCATCATCATTCACATCTGTAATCACATCCTCAATACAGTCTTCTTCATTGTCCACAACTGTAATCACATCAGATGATCCATAAAACGCATTTTTATCCCAGCCACTAGCTATATTCTCTTTTTTACCATTTTTATTCCAAAATTTATAACTTTGATCAATTTCATGATGGATCAAGTGTTCTTACAACACCTCTAGAATAACCTTTCCTCAATAACAATAGCATAAACCTGAAAAATGGATTTGATAAGGGTCATATGCTTGATCGTTTACAAACTTGATGAACTATTTCACTCCATCTTCACACTCTCTTGTCAAACGATTGGCATCCATCCATTTTTTATTCATATCCATCCAATTTGATTCGTTGAAATTAGTATTTAAAAAAATAAATACAAAAAATATTGATATAATGTAATGGTTTTACTAATTCTATAAAAATCTAAACATAAAATATAATGACAAAACTATAGTTCAAATGTCCTTTGAAAACTATTTAAAAAATCACACTTAAAATCCCATTAAAAACCATTTACACAAATTCCTCTTTAAAATAACATGCACTTTTTTAAATAAATCAATAATTTCAAAACACTCTTTCACAAAACCTTAATTCCTTTTTTTAAAGCATTCAAGACAACTTCCTGACCCAACAATCTTAATCACTTAAAATGAGTGAAATATCACTAAGAAACATTTCAAAAAACATGAATCATTTTAAAAGATCCACTTAGGAATTTTCACAAAGACATAGATCCCAATAGAGACACATTATAAAATAAACATAAAAAACACCTCAATTCATCCCAAATAAATCAGTTTTGTGTGAATCCATCACATTATTACAAAGGTAGGTGTAATAATAAAAATTCCCATAAGAATTTGATATTGTTCTCCCATCCATTGGATATTCCTTATCCATGATTCCATTTTCTAGTTATGTCAATTATCTTTCAACACAACACTAGATTCCCAATGGATATGTTCCATATTAATTGAACACACTCACAACCATGAAACACTCATGTTCCAATTTACTACAAGTACTATATTATCCCAATGATCCTTGGATAACACCATTTGATGGATTCATCGACCTAAATGTAATGACCACTTCATAACATTTATTATCTATAGTTAATAATTCATTCATATAATTTGTTAAAGTCTGAATAAAATAATAATTTATATATTTAGATTTAGAATTATACTAAGAATAAAATATGATTTGATAATCACTTGAATTATATCATTTTTCCCTTTGAGGGGATTCACCATAAAGTGCTTTTGAGTGGAAGGATTCATTTCATGTGTTGTTTTGGTTGTTTGACTAGGGTGTCCAGAAAGTGCCTCATGTAGATTTGGATAGGTAGGGCTAACCAAAGATAGGTTTTCCTTATAACTAAATTAATACCTTAATAAAAATATCAATGTATTCTCCTATGAAGTAGGATTGTCATACAAACAATATAAATTTCATGTTTTGTGTTTATTCTATTTATGTCATGTGTTTATCCATTATTTCTCATTTTATTCTAGGGGAGGTATTTTCAAAACCATGAGGCTACTGGATCTAGAAGGTATAGATCTAATGTGGTGAATTAGCTGTAGCATTACTTCTGTGTCATGGTATATCAGGTTTGGGTATTTGTTTCAATTTAGGTATGTTTTGGAATTTCTTCTGCTATCTTCAATTTTCTAGGGTTTAATTTATGTTTTGGGTGTTTAACATTTTTTTATTGATTTTTTACCAAATCTAAGTAGTGATATTACATATTTTTCTTATTCTAATATTAGTTACCAAAATATGGTATTAAATCTTGGTTACATAACATATGGTGATTATTTTATCAAGACTCAACAGAAAGTCTTGGTTTCATGATTACTAGATTTCCTCTAGGGAAGTTGTTTTCTAAGATTTAGTTGAATTGCACTAGAAACAAAGTGGTGGTTCAATTGAAATGGGTAAGCTTTGGATTGATATTCAATGGTGGATGATTTAGACTTTGGGGGGAAATGGAATTCCTACTCTTGGAGAGTTCAAAAGTTACATTGATTTTTAATTAGTTAGAAGCGATATGTTCCATAGAATGAGATACCATGAGATGAAATCATAATAAATTTTCTTAAATGGTCTTTCAAATAAAATATGGATATAATTGGGAATAATTACATGACTTAGTGATGTTGAGCAATAAAGGTGGATGTGTAGTAGAGATAGGGATCAAGGAGTATGATTGGTCGAGGTTTTGGTGAAACAATGGTTCTCTGTGAGAATGTATCAATGCATCGAAAGTGAAGCATTTTAATCCGTATCTAGAGAGAGAATATTGATTCCAAGTAAGTGTGTGGATGTAATCCTATAAAAGGGAGAGAGGATCAATTTCTAGCAAGTACATGTCCTAGGTCCCACCTAAGTAACTAGGGTTCTCATGATAAATGAAATGGAGGAGATCAAATTTAATCCTGAAGTCAATCACATAAAATATGAATGATATAAAAAAAATATCCATCTCACCTCTAAAAAACCTTCACTAAAACAACCCATTTTTATCCATGTATAAAACATTCCAAAATAAAATCAACCCACTTTATATAACCATAAAAATCTATATAAAATATTGAAAAAATGTTTCCAAATCCAGAATATGAAAGGCCTCTATGGGCTGGGCTCTATGCGATATGAAATGGTGTATTCAAACATGAATTATGTTGACATTCTGTATGAGAATATCATATATTATAAACAACAATTTGATGATACCCTTAAAAACTTGGGTCTCATGCATTGAAATCATAAACAAATCCAAAAGCAAACCGTTTACATAAAAAACATTTTAATTATTCCATTAATAAATTTATCACAAGCTGTAAACCAAATGCTCATTTCAAATAAACATTTGAAATTTATAAAACAACCCACTTTTAAAATCATATAAAAATAAAAACCTAACTCTAAAACAATTTCCATATCAAAACATTTTTTTATTTAATTGAAAAACAAGACTATATTATAATACAACACTCACGATTTGAACTATTTCAAAAACCCTCATGGTCATTTCAAAAAATCACAATACATTAAAACATTCAATGTCAAATAAAGAAAAATGAAATTTAAAAGAGAATCCATTTATTCAAATATCAAAACACAATAAAACTCTATAAATCATCACATGAATATAAAATATATTCATGATTTCAGAAAAAATGAGTTTATAAAGAACAATAACACTTTTAAATACAAAATAAAACAATGTCATTGAAAAAACAACTTTGAAGAAGAATAAACCTAGCAGAAACATGCTGCCTTCAATGGTGACCAACTAAATTAGAAAGAAGACCACCATTACAAGACCTAAAGTTCCAAAACTCTTGTATTTAAATATCCCAAATTATCTTTCCATACACGAGGGAACAAAACTTTAATAAAACCAAAACTATCAATGTAATATATTTATTTTTGTGTGAATAAAGAATCGAGTTACAATGCACACCTATGGAGGGCTTCGCGACGGCAGGATTCGGTAGCGGGTGAGGAGGAGGAAAAGGGTTTGCGGAGGCAGTGGAGGGATTCATGGCTGTAGAGGAGGAGGAGGAGGAGTCGATAGTTGAGGACGAGGATGATGTGATAGAGGCAACGGGGGAGAGCATCACGGTGGCAGAGGAGGACTTTGCGGCGGCAGAGGAGGCAGAGGAGGTGGTGTCCAAGGAGGAGGAGGAGGAGGAGGAAGTAGGGTAAGGCTTTCGTGAGAGCTTGAGTGGTGCGCAAGAAGGAGGAGAATGTTAGGGTTCATTTATAAAACCATCAGAAATATTTCTCTACGCTAGCTAAAAAGCGCTGATAATGGTATGTTTTATCATTGCTAAATTACAAACCGTTGATAAAACATACTTTTATCATCACTTTTTTAGCCCTAATAAAGAGAGACCTTTATCAGCTCTAAAAAAGCACTGATAAAAGGTGTCTTTATCAGTGATAAAATCATAGCACTCCTAAAGACATCTTTTATCAACACTTTTTGAGTGTTGATAAAGGCCAATCTTTATCAACACTAAAAAAATGCAGATAAAACTATAATGATAATAAATTATTTATATTTTTATATATCTATAAAATTACAAGTATAATAAATAGATATATAGTTATTTATTTATAATAATAACAATAAATAAATATATATTTATTTATATTTATATATTTATTTATAATTATAAATTTATAATAATTATATTTATTATATTTTTAATTACATATATTTCAAATATTTATTATTAATATATATTTATATTTATTTATAACTATAAATATACTTTTTTTTATTTATTTATCAATATTTATAAATATATTTATTTAATTATATATAACATTATATATAAAAATAATAAATATATTTTTTTATAAATTAATAATTATTTAAATAAATATATCTTCATTTATATTTATAACTAATAAATAAATATTTATTTATTTATATTTATTACTAATAAATAAATATTTATTTATTTGTAATTAAAAAATTACAATAAAAAAAATTTATTTATAGTTGTAATTATATATATTTATTTATTTATTTCTTTAAATAATTTTAAAATTATAAAAAATATATTTATAATTTTATCAATATATATAATTAATATATTGTTCCGGTCTCAGTGAAGGAATTCCATGAAGCTTCAGCTCTACTCTCCTCGGCGCTAATTGTGAGGTTTACGAAGCGGCGACCGCTGGTGGAGCACTTCGACAAAGCAATCAATGCGGAGTGGGGTTTGAAACACCGTGCACTTGTAAGTATACTGGGACCGCGTCAATTCCTTATTTTATTTGCGGATGAGGAAGATTTGGGAATGGCTTGGTCGCGAAAGAGGATTCCTTTCTGTGGCCTCCAATTCCACTTACTGCGCTGGTCCTTTGAGGCGCACATGAACCGGGACTCGTCTCACACGGCAATTTGGATTCAATTGCCTGGACTTCCTCTGCCATTTCAGAATATTGGATTATTGAGATCGATAGGCAACTCGATAGGGCGTTTTTTATGCAGTGATCAAAGAACAGCTTCCATGTCTCACCCCTTTTCGGCTAGAATATGCGTGGAAATGGACGTTGCAAAAGTGCCTCCGGAGATTGTCTGGATTGTAATTGAAGAAGAGTACAGGTACGCTCAATCAATAGTCTATGAATCCTGGATCCCTTTCTGCTCCTTTTGCCACAAGCAGGGCCATGATGAAAATGGCTGTCGAAGGAGACTCCGGGGTGGTGGAAGCTTTGATGTGCCAGATGTACCAGCAGGTGTTCCCTCGGAAGGAGAAGTGGTCACCATGGGTACCGTGAAAGACAACGATCAGTATTCACCTGCAGGCAGGCCTCAAGGTTGTCATGCTCCATCTAAATCAGTTGGGGACTTTGAGCCGATGGTTCAGGGGGGGCTGTCAGGGGAGGTGGATGCTCCATTGATAGGAGTACAGGCAGAAGTGAATGAATCTGGGGGAAAGGAGACCATATCAGGGGCTGTGGTGTCTACCCCTCTAGAGGTTTCTGGATTGGCCAACCGGGAGAATGACAAGCAGAATAATCTGAGCCTTGATGCTGCAACCAATATACAGGGCCGGGACATGAATGAGGAATGTAATCTCCAGTATATGGGCAGGGGACATGAGCTTCAGCAAGGCTTGGGTGAGCCTGAAATGCCAAACCAGAACACTTCAACAAGTCTGATTAAGGTTGGGGTGGATGAGGCTATTCCTTGTTCCCCAAACCGTTTTGCTCTACTGGAAAATCCGGATGTTGTAGTGGACCATGCTGGGGAAGATGAGCCAATACCTTTTCATCAACAGAACGAAGGTGATACAACTAATTGTGGCATTTCCCACGGAATGATGGCTAGCCAGTCTGGGGGTGGTGTGGCTGATTCGAAGGGAGTCAACAGGGCCGAACCAGATCAGGTGATTGAGGGGGTTCCAATTCAAAAGAATAGTATGAGCTGTAAAAAGAAGAAGGGGAAAAAAGATTACTCCTTGCTTCCCCCTCCATTAGAGACCCGCTCTGTGAAGAAACTACCGGTGACAATGCCCAATGGGGTGAATCAGGCTTTAAGCAAGGGGAACATAGATGAAGTGGACATCTCTACGGGGAAGATGGGGACTAGAAAGGAACCCATCCTTAGTTCCGAGGAGGATATGGTCGAGGAGTTCCTGTATGTGGACATTCCACAGGAAGAGGCTGACATGATGGGAAGGGCGGTAAGAGTGGAAGTCGATCACGAACAGGCAAAGTGGATTGACAAGCAAGACTTGATATTAATGAGAGGCTTCAATGACAAGAAAATCAGCAAAGAGGAATATATCTGCACTTGGGACAAAATGGCGAACTATTTGGAAGATGTTATTGGAGAAGATCCTGGGGCTAAGGTATGGATAATGCATTGGAATCTCTACAGGGAAGAAAGCAATAATAGGCTAAGGTTGTGTTTTGGTAACATTTCCTTTTCTTATGAGGCTTCACCCCCGGTTTGACTTGGGAAGTGCAGTCGAGGCTTCCTCATCGGGCTAGAGCACTCTACCTTTCCTTGGAGGGTCATTCGGGACATGGCTGATTCGGAGGGATGGCAACATCGGGAGGGACCATGCTTGCATGGGATCGTCGAGTGGCCATCTTAGGGATGGTGGTGTTGTTGTTGCTGGTATGTGGTAGTTTCTGCTCTTTCTGGTGTTTTTCTGGGTTTGTTTGGCTGCTTTGTTGAACTTTTGGTTTCTCACTTTTCCCACAAAAGTGTTTTCTTAATAAAAAAATAATTGTCAGTCATAAATATAATAAATATATTTATTATTTATATATATTTGATGTAATTTTATAAGTACTATTTAGATCAAAATATTCATGTGGGTAACATGAATTACTCATATACGTACATAATAAAAAATGATCCATAATATATATAGAAAACATGAATAATAAGAAGGATGTAATGTATAAATAAACATTCAAGATGACAGATAACATATATGCATGCATGATCAATATATTTATTGACCAAATTCATTAGAAACACATATATATTTAATAATTATAATTATTATTATATATATTTAAAATGTATTTATATATATTAATTATAAATAAAAAAATAAAAAAATAAAAAAATATTAAAAATATAACGAATCTAATAAATCTAATAATTCTAATAAATGTAATAAAAAATATAATAAATCTAAATATACTAAATCTAATAAATCAAACAACTATAAATCTAATAAATCTATAATAAACCAAATAAATATAATAAATATATTTATTATTTAAGGAAATTTATTATAATATTATAATTATATATATATATTTAATTATAATATTTGAAATACTTTTTTAAACAATATATATATATATATATGTGTGTGTGTGTGTATTATTAAAAAAAATATTAATTATAAACATGCATTTTTTATTTAATGTATACAAATAAATATTATTTTTTAATATAAATATAATAATTTTATATAAATTAATAATATTATTTATTAAAAACATTTATCAGTGCTAAAAATAGCGCTGATAAAGACTATATTTAATAGTGCTTTTAGCTAGCGCAGATAAAGGTAACCCCTTTATCAATGCTTTCCGCCTAGCACTGATAAAACGAGGCGCTTCTCTTGTCCCATTTTGGGTTAGTGATTGTGTGATATTAAATTTTCCATCATGGATTTCAGAATATTTAAAACAATTAATAAATAGTAACATACATTTCATTAAGGATTTGTAGGTAACGTCTTTGAAGAATGGGGCTTTACTTTAGAAGGGGATGCACTTTGTGTGTTTTTACACTCATTTTACTAAGAATAATTGTTTATGTGTTTGTGTTTATTTCTACCACCTTAGACAAAAATTATGTCCAATCCACAGACTACCCAAGCCAAGGCTGAGCCATATGCCCATGTGCGACCAAGATTGACCACAACCAATGGGAGCCATCATGGACTAGCCAAAGGATGGCAGGAGGCATAGTTCCCATATGGAGTGGGTGGGACCATGTGTAAGGCCTTGAGTGTTTGAGACCAAAGGTAAACATAGCGTGGGGTTGGATCCTGCAGGGTCGAAGCCAGGGTGGTGTTGTGTGTAGGTTTAACAGTTTTTGAACCCCATTATCGGTGTGGCCAAATAGTCATCGCGGATTTTCTGATATACCAGATGGAAAGAACAAATAGATTTTGATGTTGGACAAAGAAGTCATGGGCACTATTCACCAATGGTTAAAAAGGCGGATATAAAAAATTTTATCTGATCTATGAGATCTCATCCATCCATTTGAATCCTACATTCATGTGCTACACATATTTGAAAATATCTGATCCCACACAGCATGAAAGCCTCATCTTCAACCTTACACTCCTCTATTTTTCTTCCACACTCCCACAAAACTACTTTGACATGGTGAATAAACATGATGTTTCTCGCATGATCACTCAACGATCGCCATGTCTAGCTATCTCCACTGAATGAGCCCCATAAAACTTCATGTATTTCCTTATAATTGACATACACCATCTATCATGTATGTGAGATATCAGATGAATCCCATTGGGATAACTAGTGTAATGGCACAAGAAATTCCACCAGTGCATGAAGACATTGCATGAAGTTTACAACAGTGTGATTCTCCCATCTTATTAATGATTTCATATCTGAATAAATTGATAATATTGAGAGGGTGTCTTCTGATCATGCAATATTCCATCTTGAGAACCCGATCATGGAATCGATAGAGGTTCATCGCATGAAATAATTAAGATCATGTGAATCTATCTTGAAGCTATGTAATTTCAATCCCATGAAGTCTCCACTACCTTAACTCATACATGTGGAATTCCTACCTTAAAAAGAGGAATAAAAAATACCCCATAGTCCTATATAAACTATGATCCCCTTTAAAAAAACAGACACATGAGGATATTATTGAGATCAACTAAGAACGAAAGAAGAGGAATAGATCGTTCTAGTGATAATCCCTAGGGAACTTCCTCAGGAGATTGTGAGAACCTATCCTAGGATATTTTTAAGATTAGGTTATTTAATGACAAAATGAGAGTCTTGTGACGCTTGGTTTAGACGGGGAATTCATGTGATCACGTGATACCTCATTGGGTTCACTACTTCACCAAGAGGGACCTTCGGTAGTGCTTATATTCTTGGTGTTCACCCACTACACTCATTTTTATGACCTCCTACATAAACTTCACTTAGATCATGAAATATCTTAGTTATAAAACCTTATTTGACGTGATAATACAGGCCCTAGAATTCATAGATAACTCATATTGTTGACCACAAGTATATATAAGTGGGAATTCCAACCATTGATTTTTCAAATGTTTTTATCCCTTCTTCTTACGGTGCTTACATGTTTCCCTGGACAAGGATACCTTGGCATAAAATACCCTCATGGGATGTTCGTATAGTCGGATAGTCCATCGCAAGACCCCATAGAGGCCATGTTATTACATATGGGTAGTTGAGGTTCATACAGTCTTATCATGATGGAATTACTTAATCCTATTCCTTTGATCAGGCTATACCCATGTTGGTCTCTACAGAAATACACAAATGTACATTAAATCCCTCAATTATGTAAGTTTGTGGGTCCATGTCCATGAAACCCAAACACCATGGAAATTCGTCTCATATTTCATGTTACCTCTTTATCCATGCAGCATAAACCCTTATCCATTCTTATGAAACCAATTAGAATCCTCAATATACATTGGAAGGATCCATCTCAAGACCACATGAAGGTTATGTGAATCACATGAGTAATCGGGAATCATGTGGCATCATTATGAAGACACCCATCAACATTCATGTAATCTAATGGAAAACCCCACATATGTATGCTCCATGGACCCTCACCAATGATTGTGGTGTCATTGGGAATCCTTGTTTCATGTTGGAAGAACCCCTCACAAGATCCAATTGAGGTCACTCAAATTGCATGAGTAGTGCAGTTTCATATGATGCTATCATGTGTCCACCCCTCTGCATGTGCGTGGCCTTGAGACGCATGGACATGCCCTTCCACCACTATAAAAACCCTAGGAGGTTCAGTTTGAAGAAACCCCATAGTCATGAATACCTATTCCTAGTAAAATTGTTATCCATATAACCATGAGTAATGATCCCTTAGGTCCTGCGACTTCAACAGCATGAGAAAAAGATCAAATACATGTTCATGATACCACACCACATGATTGATTTAAGGTCACATGATCTCAAAATTAATCATTTGACTCATGATGTCATTGGGTGGACTTAGATGTTTCAATTTCATCATAAGGAAGGCTCTAGAAAAGTTGTATTGATCTCACAAAAGCTAATTGACAAGTCAGAATGATCATGCGATAGTCCCTTGGCATGTCTGTATTTTCATGTCATATCCCAAGGACAAGTCAAGTTGGTCATGCGATATATTTTCAAACATGTCATCATTGTCATACAGAATACCTCATACATTCCTACTTTTATTATGTGAATCATCTCAGAAACATTTCCTTTGATTCTGTGAAGTCATCCAAGACAAGTCAATTGATTATGCGAAGTATCTTGGACATGTCAGGAAGACACCCTTGAATGTGTAATCTTTTCCCAGCTGACATGCCAAACATGTTGAGTGGACAATCAATACATGTGTAGTAGACATCCATTTCATGATGAGTAAATTCCCTTGGACATGTCCACTTCAACTGGAAGGTACACTCGGACTCATGTCATATGGAACCCAGCATGAAACTTTTGGTCGCATACCCCATTAAAAGGAGAAGAGTCCTTAATTGGACAGGGTTTCACATGTATACGACCCTATTTATGTCATTCTATCTAATTGAACTTTCTTTTCCACCATCATTCTTTATCTATCAGAAGATACAGAATGAGTATGTAGAAGAGAAACCTTAGTGTGTAGCCCTAATTTACTAAATTATGAGAACTCTGATTCCTATAATAAATAGGATATGTAGGACACCTTTCCAAGGCCCAAGATCAGGAGGGAGTCCATATTGGTATAAGCCCATAGCATTCCTTAAACCTCAAGAATAACTACATTTTCTCTTAGTGTGATCACCCACCTTAACCTATCAGCGGGTTATAGGGACACCGAACTACAAGAACTCTAATTCCTATAATAACTAGGATACATAGGATGCCTTCCTGAGGCCCAATATCAAATGGGCATCCACTCCAATGAAAGTTCCTTTATATCTGAAATATTTCTAACTTATGAGTCTATCATCTTCATCATCTGTAAGTGGATGAGAAGTGGTCTAATACACGACCATAATTTTATGTGTAAGCCTCAATCATGCCCTCAAGTAACTCAAAATCATTAGTTGGTTAAGGATGAATCGAAAAACAATGAATATGATCCCCCTTATTATTTGGATATGAAGGAATCCTTCTTAAGTCATGGTCTCGATACCATATCCTCAATGAGATGTGTAATCATACCCCTAAAAGGGAAACTTTAATGTTTAATCCCTATAAGGACATATCTCATGTAACATGTTTGATCATTTGTAATCTCTTGTTTCTTATAATGAGTATGACTTACACAGTCTTAGAGACTAGTAATGATTGTACCAATAGCATGATGATAATTCCCCAAGCATGGGATCTTCATCGGGGTGTATGTCTGATTTCATCACATTTTCACTCAGGAATCAATACTCCTAATGAAGAAATTTAGGGAAGTCTTACATGCATAAATCTTAACCAAGGCCTCTATTCTTGTATCTCCCAAAATGAATAAACTCATAATGATAAATACAATGACTCTAATTCCTATCATAAAAATATGTGTAAGAAACCTCTTCAATGTCCGAGCCCCATATTTACATCCTTACCATGTGATGTTAAATTGTATGGATCTATCCAATCACATGAACTTAAACTACAAAAGATAAAATACATGGGTTTTGATTCTTATTATAAAGATGATACATAGGATTCCTCATAGAGTTATAATCCCATCTCTATGAAACCAACCACCCCCTTTAATTTAAAAAAACTCCAAAATCCCCAAACATAGTGATAAACAGAATCATCATTAATATATAATAAATTGATGGAGAAACAATGACATGAACACAATTTTTCTAATAAATAAATTATCTTAATAAATTCATTGAAACAGGGGTAACCAAACCTGTATGGGGTGTGGAAATGATTTCATGAACATATCTTAAATCTATTAATAGAGTCCTAGAATAAGAAAAAATTCCCCCCAAATGGGTGTGATGAGCCCAGACACTCATCCTCTCTACCAGTGTGAGTTTACAAGAACCGCTAGGTTTAAAACCCCATATAACCTCCTACCTTTAGAAATAAGGAACATACACATTTATGCATTTTGGGAACCATTGGAAGTTTCTAGGGATGATTCAAGAAATGTTAAACCCAACACAAGTGATTGTGAAAGTCATTACCCCCCCCCCCCACCCCACACACACATGAAATCAAACCATTAGCATAAACCCCATCCATGTATTTTATAATGAAACAAAATGTTCAACCTGAAATCAAATCCTTTAAATGTTCCATCCATTTCATGAGTCAAAAGGGATATATTTTCAAGTTCCGATTAGTTCAGTTTGTTATGTTATCATTTCACAACAAAATGATAAACCTGACATGTTTCTTTTAACAATGTTGATTTATGCATAAAAAGAAGGGACCAACTCTTTATCCTCTAACTATGAATATAATTGATTGAACATGTACTCTTATATATGATGTTTCACTAATAAGGTGTCTTTTTTCTTTTCCAAGAATTCCTAGAATTCATTAAAATTTAAATGACATCATCAAATGTGTCAATGGATTCTAGGATCCCTGAGCAATATTTTTCGGACATGAGTCCCAAACATAATATGTCACCAACATGACACCTCCAGTACTAGTTAGTGAACATCTTGGTCCAGGAGTACCACATAAATGGATCAATCCCAACCATGTAACCATCTCATGAAATCCTTTTGAGGTTGAATTCTCATTGACCGTCTTTCCCATGATAGTCCACAAGTGAGGAAGTGGCTCTTGTTGCCATAGACAACTACTTTGGGAGCTTATCCATAGAGTGAAAAAATGGATAACATCCCTATCTTATGGAATATGATGAGGAAAATCATAATTTAGAAGATTACTAGGATGTATGCTATCTATTTTTGTCAACATCATTGACATGTGACAGTGATTCTACATGGAGATGTGGATAAGTTTTCTCTACAACAACTGTCTTAGTTGGGGAATCCATTTGGAAAGCCCATCATGGGTATCAAGAAAATGTATCTACAGAGAAAGATTATTTCCCTCTTACCACCAATCAATCTGAGTCCGACCAGTTTATCCTGACAGTAGACCAGAATAAATCCCAAATCATCACTATCTTAGAGCCTTTTACTTCATTACATATTTCCTTGGTGACCGTTGAATCACAGGGAGCACCTGGTCCTGTAAGGATGGGCAATTTTAATAATATTTTACCATGGTAGCATTTTTGATATAGGAACAGACCCCTAAAATGGTATCATGGGAACCAACCCCTCAAACGATATCATGGGAACTGACCCCATTAATAGTATCATGGGAAGTAACCCCTCAAATAGTATCATGGGAACCAACCCCTCAAACGCTACCATGGGCACCAACCCCTAAAATGGTACCATGGGCACTAACCCCTCAAACAATATAACAGGAATCGACCCCATAAATGGCATATCAGGCACCGACCCGCCAAATGAGTTACACTATTGACAAAGAACACTAGACTTCTCATGTCTCCTTCAATATGATATTAGTCAAATATGAACACTTCTCATTAGATCTCGACAACCACACTCCTGAATAGTATAATCATATACTCTTACAACCATATGACTCACAGTAGGTTTTCCTACATTCTAACTTTAGAATAAAAAATGGATGGCTTGGAGGTATCAATATGGAATCTATAGAAGGTGTTATGAACCATATTTTTATTTTAGAGAATAATGAAAATAAATAATATGGAAAGTGGCATCAGTAGATTCTGTATCTGGGTTCCACATAGGGACTCCTATCATCATCCACTCACCCGACCATCAACAGAGGAAAGGGTGTTGTGATTGCTCCTGCTAGTTATCCACTTGAGGATGATAAGGAAATTTATCTAGAACAACATATTTCTCAACTACAATGAGAGAAAAAAAATATGAGAAATATGTGTGGGAATGGTTCTAGGATCTCTACTTCAGAATGATACACAAACACTTTCCTACAGAATATTACCTTGTAGTAAAGTGCCCCAACCCACAAGGCTAAATAAATTTTAATATTTTTCATCACCTCATTGGGTGACATACAAAAAAAATTCCACCTCACCCCAACCCATAGGTATGGGGGAAGTTTCATATTTCCATGACCCCTATCCCATAAGGATGGGGGAATTCTATATTTTCCACCACCTCATCGAGGGTATTCTAGAAACCATCTGACCTTAGTCATTTACACAAATCATACAGCTGGTTTGGGATCCTTTAATCAGTAGGGAATATTTGTTTCATCCAAGAACCCCAGTTCCTTAGCACCTACCCACAATCAAATTAATATAAAGGCTTTACACCATGGAATCCAAATTAAACTATATTGTGATGCTAACAAAGGTATAGGTATAATTCAAGGGAAGAAACATTGTCACTCATGTCCTAATGAAAAAAGAAAAGGGAATATTCCTTCTAGTAAAATAATGTCCCTAGGTACGTTGATTATTTCATAAAGAATGATTGGTTAAAACTCCCACAAATGAGGCAGTCATGCTAGGCGTGGTTGATAGGCCATGACGATTACATCCCCTACCACCAACGACTTTAGCATAGAAAATTGAATTTATTTATCATTAATATGTTTATAGAAACATGTTAATTAATTATTTATAGAGTTAAAGGAACATAAAACTCATGAAATATATATAAGATTCATATGATCTCATAAAAAAGGAGGAATCCACCCTTATAATAGGTTATGGCATGATAAATTTCTAGTTGAATGACGTTAAACAACACTAACAGATCCTATTCATCTGAAATTAAACTACACGACAATGTATTAATTGTAAGATATTAAACTAAATAGAGAATTCCTAGACTCATAACATTAAACTACAAGTAATACATCTTAATCACATGATGCAAAAATGTAATACAATTTCTTCATCGCATGGCATTAAACTGCACAATAAAAAAACTAGTTGCATGATGTTAAACTACAGGGAACATGTCCTAGTCACATGGAATTAAACTACATGACAACATACTAGTCACATGATGTTAAACTAGGTTGATAAATCCTGACCATATGATTTAAAACTGAATATATTGCATCCCGACCACATGATGTTAAAATGTACGGATCCCATCATGGTCGCATTACTTTAAACTTCACAGATACCCAATGTTCATATTCATTCATGTTGGGTGACCCTTTTCCTAGTATAAATATGTTAAACTAAACATTTTATATCATCCTAACCGTATGAAATTAAACATTACTAGATAGGTCATTATCTCATGACGTTAAACTTCATGTAATATTTCCTTATTTTATGACGTTAAACTATATGGGAGGCATAACTTCACTGATGATTCACTACACACAAGCTAGATCTATGAAAAAAGGAAAAATGAAGTTCCCCCCTACTTGTGTGAGATTATGATCCACATAGAGAATTTCCACATTCAATAACTACATGTGGCATTACTCATGACCATATAGGATATGTAGTGAAACCCAATCCCCCAGTCTTGGATCTAGCTATGATATTTCTTTTATTCTACATCAGGTGACCCTATTCCTTACCACATGATGTTAAACTACATAACAGGAGTCCTTATGTCATGATTTAAAATTTCATGGATCCCTAATATCCAAATTCTTTCACGTCGAGTCACCCATGTCTTTACATTAATATGTTAAACTATACAGATGATGTCCTCACCACACAACATTAAACTAAATAGGTTTTTAGAACTACGTGAATCTTGATTCTCATTTTAGTGAGATATGTAGGGACACCTACATCCTTTACCTCGTCCTAGGAAATGCATGAAACAAAATTCCCCTAAACATTATCTAAATTTTCTCCATGTTGTGAAAGGAACCTCTTCCAATCCTTGTTTCTCACACTAAGCATAGCTTACATGAGCTTAGGAATTTTAGTAAGGTTTCCCTGAAATGATAGAGACACATCAATTCAAGATAGGGTTATCATGGTCCTTGATGCAAGACCATAAAATGACCACAATGAGTCATCACCGCATGACGTTAAACTACATGGTTATTGTCACTTGCATGATAAAAAACTATGCATCATTGTGTACCTTTTTTGAGAGGACCACTATCAATGGTGTTGGTCTCTCATCACAACTCCAGTTAAGAACTACATGTGACTTGATTCCTATCATCATAAGATATGTAGTGATACAAAAACCTCTACTCTTGGACCCAGTCACACTATACCCTTTTGGTAATGGGGAGACCACATCGCATCCACATAATGGTAAACTGCATAGTCTATCAAGAACTATGTGTGTATTAATTCCTTCCCTCACAGGATATATAGTAACACCATGATATTCAATCCTAATCCCGGTTTCAATAATCAACAGGAACAATTCCCCCCTCTGCATATGGTTTAGACCAACGTAGAGGGCTTCTCATTCCAGAACTACATGTTTTTTGATTCCTTCCATCACATGACATGTAGTGACACTTGAATATCTAATATCGGGAGAATATATAATAATAAAAATTAAAATCCCCCTCTTAGCATATGAGATAGACATGTGTAGGGATATTTCATGAAACAAATATGTGATTCCTGAATACTATAATTAAAGAATATACAGGGACACCTAAATCTCTAATCCTTGGTTCAAAAACAACATATTAAATGGTAAAACCATAACCCTTAACAATATATGGGTATGGCCTATACATAAAGCTACCTGAGACCCACTATTTCTCAAGTCAATGGATTTCCCATTTACCCCTTGTTTATCATGAAAATCATAGCTCATGTGAGATTAGGGAATCTGGGAATCCACTTTGGCTAACACAATTAAGACATATCTCATATCAGAGACCATGTCCTAGCAGTAATACATTAAACTGTATATAATATCTGTGTCCTTACCATATTAAACAAAACTATAAGGAAAATTTCCTAGTAACATGATGTTAAAACTATGTGTAAAAAGTTCTTCGCACTGAATAGATAACCCCAATTCGTGTTTGTGTTTCGTATAATAACCTTTTTTATACCTTCATCTTTAAATATGTTCAATAGAAGATTGTATAGACTTTAGGGTACTCAGACCCTTCTTATATATCACATTTTCCATGAACCAACTTAATATCTTTGATATCTGAGTCAACACAACAAGTTCCTTGAGTAGATATTCTTCTCTTGGAAACCTATGTACCATGGGATTCTTTTCCCTTGCATCTTCCCCATAGAAAACTGCTAACAAGGACTGGCTCCTCCGAATGGACCGTCATATCCTAGGAAGGTGCCCCTTAATTCTAGTAGTTATTTTTCTTAATCTGTGGAACATTAGAGGCCCATGCCATTACCAATGGTTGACTGGTACCCACCACTTCCCACCTTTATTTAACTCATATATTATTGGGTTATGATTTAGAACTTCTGTAACCCAACTATTCATGTGGATTCGGATTACCTCGATGTTACACAATTGTGCATCATACCCATTGTCATAGAATTATTATGGAATTGTGTTCCTATTACCCTCTATTCCATGTTATGCATATTCGGTGAAGTCCTAATCACTCTATGATATTCATCTATTTCCCCTATATAAGAATAACATCTATGAAAATAAATCTTCTAAAAAAGATCTAATTGCATCTTGATTCCTTCCCTTAAAACATTCATACATAATCCCCAGTAAACCCAATACAAGTCAGATCTATATATGGATTAATTTTTTATGATATAAATTTGTATAATAAGGGTTTTGACATATTTTTACCCATAAATAATCCCATGTATCGATAAAAGGTGTTCCATACACCCATACACCTCTTATCATTATAGAGTGTCCACATATATATCTTTTGACAATCTCATGTATGTTCACATTCCATTACTTCATGATATTAAACTACTTGGAAAAGGTCCACATGCATCATAACCTTAAACTACATACACTTTGGGTCAAATTTGTATGACTGTAAACTCTAGACATTGAAGGTCCAAATAGAATTACATTAAACTGCTAGATAAATAGGCACAAAACTTGTCTGGTTAAAAACCCTCAATGGATTCCCTGAGTAAAAGTCAAGTATTCAATCACTAAACTCTTCAACTCTATAGTTTATGAAACAATTGGGGCATAAATAAATGAGGTATAAATCTCGTAGGTTCCACTTTGTGGCCCTAGTAAAGCCTGAGTTATGATCACTAGACACCTTGGTCTATGAAAAATTTAAAGTAATGGGTTTTCACATATCCTTGTCATGATAATGTGTTCATTAGGTAGTGACACGACTATTATGGTTCTCGAACCCTTATTGAATATTAAACTTTTCAAAAACCATCTTGTTTCATTTTAAGTATGCACCAACACAACCAATTCACTGAGTTGATGTCTTTCTCTTGGAACCCCATGGACCATGATTTTCTTTCCTCGTGTCTCTTTCCCATAACATATTTTTAGAAGGGGATGGATCTTCTAAATAGACTATCTAATCCCAAGATGGACCCCCTTAATCTTGGATTTATTTTCAAGACCATGTGGAACATTAGAGTCTCACACCATTACCAATGGTTGGCCTGTACCCACTTCTTCCTACTTCCAGATGACTCAGATATTTGTATACAATGATTTATTCTCCCTATGACTAGTCTATTCATGAATATTCAGTATCTTCAATTTTATATCATCATGAATTGTACCCATTCTCAAAATATGAATATTATATTCCATTACCAAACCTTTTTTCTTTCCCCACACCATGGGACTCAAAAACATAGGGCATAGGGCTTGAGCTTCGCAATTTAATATCTAAATTGTACTATTGTTCTAAAATCCTTCATGTATATTCGTTTTATCCATACCTCACATCATTGACTAGAATTTTGAGTCTTCTAAAATATTTCATAGCCCTCATAAAAGAGAGGGGATCAACTCTACTTGACCTTCCATGTAATCCCTATCGACTCATGCATAGGGTCTTTGACCTACCAATTAGAGGCATCACATACTTAGTAGAAATGAAATCCAATCCTTCTAAGCCCTAATGAAACAATGTCATCACTCAAAAATTTAGGGTGTTATGGGTTTTTCTTGGTATGTATGCCCCATTTCTTGATAAATTAATTCAAGATTCTAGGCACATGATTTACCCAACCTATATTCCAACTATCTAGGTAGACTCTTGATTCCCAATATTTCATCCATCCACTACCATCTCTAAAATATGTCATGGCCCCTATAAAAGAGTGGAGACACCTCTATTTGACAATTCAATTGATGCATAAAGGGATTAAACTTACTGACCAGAGGAAACTCCTCCTTGTATGAAAGGAATATCAATCCTCATGAGCCCTATAAACATGATGGTAAAACTGATGACATTAGGGTGTTTTTTTATCATTGGAATGTATTCCCAATTCAATATTAATCAATCATGTACCAGTAGTAAGAATTTAAAATTAAATAAATCTTAAGATCTAAGCTAAAATAACATAAACTACTGCAACTTGAGGTCAAATATAGAAGAACCTAAACTATAGCACATAAAATTTACAATCTAGGAGACCTTAAAATATAGCAAAAGAAAGTTCCAAGATAGAAGAATTTAATCTTCAACATTGAAAAGGTCTGATCTAGAAGACCATAAACTATTTTAGTGACCCAACCCCAAAAATCCTAAATTTGGCTTCAACTACCATTAAATTTTCATGATTACAAGGAACCCAATCCTGAAGGATTGATTAGTTTAGTAGTCTTGGAAAACCAGATACATACATGATTCTTATATTACAAATGAATAAAATACTTAAAATATTTTTTTTTCTTTTTAGGATAACATTATTCCATCAAGAGTATCCTTGCAAGTATTTATTTTTATACTTCTTTGATTCATGGGGAAAGGAAACAAAATAAGGTGAGATTAAATTCTCCGTAAGGGTAATTTATAGTGGAACAAATAATGAATCAATGAGAATAATCAAATCGTATGGAAAATAACATGAAACACATGCCATGATATCATTAAACTGATAAGGAAGGATATAATCAATATGGAAAGGTAAATAAATGGAGACACGTGACATTAAAAACAACAAGATAAGGAAATATAAATATTGAAAGGTAAGAAATTAGAACACGTTATATTTAATTAATGAACTGAGAATGAAATATAACCATAGATATGTAAACACAAAATCTCATGGATAAATAATAACTAGATCAAAATTAAGAAAATGGTTAATTATTGGATATCATGTTTAAATCACATGAAAAACTATACGTTCAAGGCCTTTCACAATATGATTTTAAACTATAGGTTTAGAACTATTTAATTTGTGTGACTAATTAGTCTCATGAGAAACTGTTGATACAGTGAGGGGCTATATAATTTTCGGGTCCCATGTGTCATTTATAGTCCAAAGCATTATCATATCGAATAATGAAAATAAATAATATGCCTTATCAAATATCTTTATTGAATAAAGAATATGGATTCATCAATATTTCCCCAAACAATGAAACAACTTTCAAGGTAAAAACCATATTAAAAGTGGTATATGGTTCAGGAAATAAGAATATCCAAGAAATATGGTATGGATATTTAGGGGGAATTCAATTTCAAATGATCATAAAAAAATTAATATTTCAAGGGGAATAAAAGGAATCAAGTTAATGTCAATACAAGACTTGGAAAAATCAATTAGGAACCATTCAGAAGAGGAATAAGGATGGTATCAATAGAACATATCCCTAGTGGAATAAAAATAAAGGGGTTTTTTCCTTGATGAATAGAAATATATAAAACTATATTTTAAAAGAACATTCTTTAGGAAAATCTCCTTTTTTCTTGAAAAAATATTTTGAAACATATTTTTGTTTAAAATCAGATTTGAAAACATTTTCTTTGAAAATTAACCATTTAAACATGAAAATTAAGCTTCAATTAAATTTTGATGGGTAAATCTATACATTTTGTATGAGGTAATAAGAATGTTCCATTTTAAGGGTAAAAAGTTTATAAAAATTTCTCAGTCATAAAGTAATAAGAACATTCATTTGGAAACATTGGTAAAAGACATAAAGGGTAAAAAATTCTTTAATAAATCATTTTGTAATGTTTAAAAACATTTTTGAAAACATTTTAATAAAATTGGGTTTTTAGATGAAGACAGTTTCCTTGGATAAAGAGATAAATGTAGTTGGGTTTTCTTAAAAAAACATTTTCTTAAACATTTTGAGTAACAAAGAGTGGAAAATGGTACTAGTACTTGAAAAGGGTCATGAATAACCATAGAGAATAAAATAAAATGGTTTATTATACCAGGATCAAATAATTTCCTCAAATATAAATTCAAGTGTAAAAAATATCGAACAAAATGAGATTGTGAAATAAACCATTGTAAATATCATAACATTGAAGTGAAAATAAATTGATGAATAGATTATGTGTATCAACTGTAAATCCACATATATAAGTGGAAATACATAAACAAATAACAATAGCCATTATACACATAGTCTTATAATATTAACAACAAAAATGAAGTAATATAAACTAATGAAAATAAATTGGTTTTTGAAATTCTTTGTCTCTTGGTAAATTTTAACTCAAATCCCCTGAGATGAAATAAATTCAAATTAAAACTAAAAATATCATGAAGAATGAATGAATCATGATATTATATGAAAAATTGGACATGTTTACACCATATATAAGAAATTATTTGCACAAAAATAAAGTAATTGTTTCAAGAGAATGTTAACAATAACAAAAAGAAGTGATATTACAAGGATAATAATTAAAAACTTTCTCAAGGAGAAAAATATTTAAACATTATAAAGTGTCCAATACCACTTTAAAAAATTTAAATTATAATCTCCATGAAGTAATAAAATTATAGGAAACTTATTATATCATTAGAATAAATATATTCATGATATAACATGTCAAAGTGTAGTATATACACCACATAAAAGAAATTAGGTGCATAACAACATATAAGTCTAAATAGAATGTAAATTGAGACAAAATCACTTACCTTTCATTTTATTAGGTTAAAATCATTTAATATCTTTTATAATGGTTATATTCATGTTACTAACTAATACAAGAACCATACTCATATTTAAAATTTTGTATATTATCTTCGTATAATATCTTATTACTCATTTGATAAAAATATTTCATTATTTTTACTATTTTGGGTGTTAATTTCCTAATTATTCGATTATGTTTTAACTTGATACTTACTGTTACTATCATGGTTTTATAATTTCTAAAATGTAAACCATGATTTAATAATCATTTATTTTTAGTATATATGTATTTATAATATTCTATAATATTTGGAGACAAGATATGAAATGATACATTCGTGGAGAGGGTAGGACGTACGTACGCATGAATACTGCTTTCATTTATTTGTCATATTAAAATAATGAAAAGAAAATTATATAAATGTATATTATAATTATAGTATAAAATCTATGTCACATATATTACATATATTTATTAAAATGATCCTATATACACAAACGATGTTAATATATTCCCATGAAATGGAGTGTATATACGTATGTGTTACAAAAGAATTACATAAGTATAAAGAAATTATAAATATCATATATAAAATATATAAATATAGTGTCCATCGTAATTACTAACCATGATATGTGGTATAGGAAAAATGAAAAATCATCATTTTGTGATGTGGTAGTTTTCCGTACAAATAAACGGTAAGATCATTACCCATTAGATGGAAGTGTGAGTAATTTTAGGTCAAACTCTTGATATAAGAAGAATCTTGGTTTATTGATTATACTAGTTTTATTATATAATAATTTAATAATAATAATTTATTGGGATTATAATGGAAATAAAACAAGAGAGCTTGAGAAAAGATGTTACCTGTTATTCGGGTAACTCTATTTGGTTTGCACCAAAGTGATCCCTTGGATAGATTTATGCATAAGGTGAGGATTCTAGGTTGAGGTAAGGTATTTTCAAGAGATTTTTTGGAAGATAATGGTCTATCAAAATTTTCTTGAGATGTGTGAGGAAGTAGGCGGGTTGAGTGCCTTTTTATACTCGAGGAAGAGTGTCCCTCTTGTAAATTTTGGAAAAGGGAATTCCACCCATGTTTTTTCCATTTAAAGTGGATCCAATAATGAACCATGTTATATAAAATGGAGTATTGGTTATAAATATTTCCATACAATGGATTTTTGACAAGTTTATAGGTCATTTTTTCTCTTAATTTTAATGCTTAGTGCCATGTTAAGCTTAATTTCATCTTAATTATTGTAATTAATTTTAATTACTTTCACTAATATTTTTCATCACAAAATAATTCGACCTTACTATAAATAATAAATTATAAATTATTTTGATACCAAATATTGAATCAATTTTTTCAAATTTCTATCACATAAGTGGAAGAAATTAAATTAAATTAAATCCCACGAATAGGACAACAATGCGGGTTTTAATGTAAAAACGTTCATAAGTTTGTTGTGTTTTTTAATTCAAATTTAAAGTTAAATTGATTCAAGTTACCTAAAATGATTAATTGAAAATCAAATTATATAATTAAACTTTAAAACCAATTAAAATTATAAGTTAACACTATAAATAAATTAGTACAAAATGCAGTTTTTAATTAAAATTCACTATTTTTCACTATTCATTAAAAATGAAACTTTACAGAAAAATAAAAAACATTCAACATAAGATAATTTTTATTTTACTCTTTCAAATATAAAGTATATCATTTAATATATTATTTATAAAAGTTAAAAAAATTGTAATTAAAATAGGATCTCCATTAAAAGCCGGTAAAAGTGTCTTTATAAAAATATAGGTGTTTATGCATAAAATTGAGTTTGTTCTTATCTCATGGTTATCAAATATATTGGAAGAATTAAAAAAATATTTTATTGAATATATAATATATATATATTACATTAATATAATTCACTGATTTTAAATAATTTAATTTATTTGGATAAAATATCTTTGTGAGTATAAAAATAAAAATAATACCTTCATATTCAATTGATTCTTATATTCATTTATAATTAATATTTATCCAATGAATACAAATATATATTTTGATAAGTTATTTAATCATATTCATTACCACAATTTAATGGATATGTTATATTTGATTATATTAAATAGTAATGTTTGGATAATATATTGTTGTTTGGTAAAACTCGGTCTTGTGTGTAACGCAAGACATCAAAGAAACTAATTATTTCATGCTACACAATATGAATTAGTATTGTGTGAATTGTAATATATTAAATTTATTTAGAATATTAAATATATTATAAAGTATTAGGATATTATATTCTTTTATGCACTTGGTGTGTCATGTCATACATGATATCAAATACAATGTTCTTACTTTAGAATTTAAAGGTGTTACAATTAAAGACCAAATATAGTCTTGTTTGTAGGACCAAAATATACATAATTATCATCATCTTGAAAACCCAATAAGGTAATATTGGGAAAAGTTGGTTTTTTTCAAATTAGTCACACACTTTGTGTGATCCAGAAAATATTGAGAATCTATACAATGAAAGAGGAATAAAACGTGTCTGGTCAAAACCCCGTAAGAAGTTGGCTTGAGAAGAATCCAAGTCTACACCCACTAATTATTCCTCCATGTGAATCCTAGGAAAAAGTTATGGAAAAATAAATAAATAGATACAATGATTTTTGGGACCACCATATGGATATAAAAGAAATAATTTTATGCTTACTATGTGCCCCGACATAGGGAAAAGTTAGAGTATTATCCCTTCCGGATGGATAATGTGCCCAAATTATCCTTATAAATCAAGAAATCTCAATAAAACATGACTAGGTGCATAAATAAGAAATCTCATTTAAATGGGAATTCATTAAAATTTCTCAAGATAAACCTATTATAAGTTAAGAACTCAAAGCCAGACGATTGGATCTATTTTGTATTACACACAAAGGATGGGTATCATAGAGGATCTGAGAAATATCTCCAACAAAACATGGATCCCTAAATATAATTTCATCACAATAAAACAACATTTCCTTACATACATATGATACATATTTACATAAGGAAATTCATCATTGAGTTCTTCATCGATGAACCTGTATTCCCTGTTCAAGAGTTTGATCTACACATTGGTATATTTTATAACTATGTATGGATTTATTACCATTGTCATGGGAAAAAAAGTGATTTCCATGTCCCTTAAATCAGATCCATATTCAAGTTACATTACACCCAATTATTTTCCCATCCTAGACCTCATACACATTCCAATTTCAGGACAATCATGACCGAAGCCTTAGATCAAGATAATCACTCACTATCAAAAATATCCTCTTTATAGCACCTGAAATTACTTATTCAAACACTATGGACAAATCCACTCATGGGGATAAGTATAAAATCTCTTTATATTTTCATATATGCATAAAAGTGATATATGTGTACCTTATTATCACACTCCTTTCATTTTAAATGAATCTCATTCTTGGGGGGATTTTGTTGACACCCATAATTATGTGGTCTTCACTTTGTTGTCTGGGATTTTAGAAAATTTAAGACAATTAAAAAAATAAAGATATACTTTTCATAAATTATTTGGATGTGTCCTCATTTAATAATGGGTGTTAACATTATAAGAGAATACAATTTGGGACTTTTTTACACACATTTTACTTAAAATATTATTTTATATAGTTGTGAATATTACAAACACATTAGCCAAAAATTATATCCATTCCACTAACTAGACATGCCAATTATTAACCACAAGAACATGTGGGATTGAGGTCAACCATTCTCAATGAGAGCCCTCCCGGACCATCCATAGGATGGAAGAATGAATAGTTCCCATAAGAAGCATGCAGACCTATGTTTAAGGTCCATAGTGTGTGATACTGAAGGTGCACATAACATGGGATGGGATCCCACAGGGATGAAGTCTACGTGGTACCTTATGTAGGTGGTATGGGTGTCTAACTCCATTGGTGTCTTGGCCTAATAGGATTCGTTCTCTACTAATAGACTGGAGGACGGGAACAATATGATTTTGATGCGGGAAAAAGAATATGCAAGTACTGTTCACCCATGGTTAAAAAGATAGATATAGCATGTGTCGTTTGATATAGGAGATATTTGAAATCCATTTGAATCAAGTGATCTCGTGCTGCACATAATTTAAACTATTTTATCCTACATAGTGTGAAACCCTTTTCTTTATACTCCCACTTGTTTGTTTTTCTATTTCAGCCCTGCACCACTGGTTCTGCATGACAAGGCAACCCGATGTTGATCGCATGATCAATCGTTGATCACCATGGCTAGTAATCTCCCCCCAAACAACCCCAAGGCAACCAGCATGGATGTCCCTACAATATAAATCCTCCATCCATCCTTTATGTTAGTTTTCAGTTGAATCTAATAATGATAACTAGTGCCTTGATTCAAGAACATACACTAGTAAATGAATCCATCGAGTGGTGATCTTTTTATCACATAATCTATAGAGTAAAACCACTGAAGTCATCACATGAAGTTAACAACCATGTGAATCTTCTATCTTTTTCATGAATTATTATATGAATAAATAAATAATATATAGAGGGTGTCCACTGATCGTACATGATTCCGTATTGATGAAACGATCATTTGATCGCAATAGGGATGTTGCCGGAATGAAAGAAGGTCATGTGAACCCATCTTGTTTCAAGGTGATGTTGATCCCATGAAGTCTCCACTACATCATCTGATATATGTGGAATTACAACCATGAAAATAAACATCTACCAAAGCCTCCATCATCCCATATAATCCCTACTCCCCTTAAAAAAACACACATGAGGAGAGGAGAGGTGGAATTAGAGAAGGAAAGCTGAGGAATAGGGCACACTGAAAATTACCTCTGAAGAAACTCCTTATAATATCAGGAGAACTTATTATACAATATTTTTTAGATAATTTGATAACAAAACGAACTGGGTATTAGGTGGATCCTGGTTCATATTGGGTATTCAGGCGACCGCGTGGTACCCCATTGGGATTGAAGCTTTACCTAAAAGGACCTCTGTTCATCCATATAGTCTTAGTGTGTACCCCCTTCACTCATTTAGAAGTCCTCCTACAACACCTTAATTTGGATAACATGATATCATGATTGATAGAAACTCATGTGACTCAATAATACAGACCCTCATATGCATGGAGAACCCATACTAGTTCCAGAAAGTATATAACAGTGGGAATTCCAACCCTCAAACTTGTAAATTTCATGAACCCACTATCTTGAAGTGCTTGCATGTAGCCCTAGACATGGATTTTCTGGCATGCAGCACCCCCATGGGTTTTTTAAATATTCAAAGAGTCCATTGAAAGACCCCATAGACATCATTTGATTGCATATGGGTAGTTGAGTTTCATATGGTTCTATCATGCTGGTGTTACTTGATCATGTTTCTTCAATTAAGAGATTCCCATGTGGGTAACCACATGCATAAAACAATGGACATCCAATCCATCATTTATGAGGTGTCATGGTTCCTTGTCCTTGCAACCCAAACACAATGGATATGTATCTCATATTTCATGTTCCCTCCTTCTTCGTGCATCATATATCCTAATCCATTCTTTTCTATCCAATGGAAAGACTCTATATATATTTGTAGGACCCATCAAAAGTCCTCGTGAAGGTCATGTGTATCACATGAGTAATCAGTAGTCATGTGGTTTCATTATGAAGAAACTCATCGACATGCAGGTAAGACAATGGGAAAACCCTTGGCAGTGTGCACCATGGACCATAACCCATGCTAGTGGTGTCATTTGGAATTCTATGTGAATGTTTTAATAACCCATTAAAAGACCCAATTAAGATCACATGAATCTCTTGAACAATGTGGCTTCATGCGGTGCCATCATGCATGCACCCCTCCACACGTGTCTGGCCATGACACCCATGGACATGCCCTTCCACCACCGTGAAAACCCTAGGAGGTAATCATTGAAGCAAACCCTTATTCATGCACCCATCTTTCTAGGTGAATTATTTTCCATATATATGTGAGTCAGGATCCCTTAGGGGCATACAATGTTAGAACTTGGATGGGCGCAAGATCATAGACTTGTTTGTGAGACCTCGTCACACGATTAATTTAAAGTCACACAATTGAAAAACTATTCATTAGTCTCACAATGTAAATGGGTGGATTTAGACATACCAAATTTATCAAAATAAATGATCTAGAAAATTTTGTTTGATCTTGCTATAGCTTATTGACATGTCTCCAGGATCATGTGATATCCCCTTAGCATGTCTACATTGTCATGTGATATCCTGAGGACAATTCTGGTCGGTCATACAACATATTTTCAAAAATATAACCATTTTCATAAGAAATATCCCAGAAATGTCCACTTTGATTATGTAAACAAACTCAAATACGTATTTTTTTATTTTAAAAATAAATCTAAGAAAATTCAATTGATCATATGAAGTATCCTAGACATGTCAGGAAAACACCCATGAATGTGTCTACTATGCCCGGATTACACCCCAAATATTTCGGGTAGAAAATCAAGTCATTTCCAAAAGACATCCAAAACATGGTGGGAAGATTTCCTAGGACTTGTCCACTTCATCTGACAGACACACTCTGACACATGTCATATGGACCCCGGCTATAAATCTTCATCTGCGTAACCCTTTAAAAGGGGAAGTGTCCTATATGGTCTAGGGTTACGGACTTATACAACCCTATTGTTTTCATTCCCTTGGATTGACCATTCATGGTATCCATACATATTTATCTATCATAATACAAATAATTACTATCTAGAATAAAAATATCAATGTGTATGCCACAATTTACCGAACTACAAGAACTTGGATTCCTGTAATAACTATGATACATAGGACACCTTTCCAAGGCCCGATCTTATAAGGAAATATATATTTTTATAATCCATTGGCATGGCTAAAACACCATATATAACCATAATATATCTGAGTGTGTCACCCACATTAACATTACAATGGGTTAGGGGGCACCAAACTAAGAGAACTCTAATTCATGCATTAACCAAGATACCTATGATTCTTTCCAAAGGACTGAGTTCAAATTGGAATCCACTTTGGTGTAATTTCCTTCATATCTCAAATATTTCTGAATTATCATTATATTATACTTCTACATACATTAGCATATGAAAAGTGGGATCATACACTAGCATCATTTTATGTGTAATCCCTGGACATGCCCTCAAGTACCTCAAACCCATCAACGGGTTAGGGATGTATTGAACTATGATGACTCTAATTATCATTATAATAATTACACATAGGAAACCATACCAAGGCCCAAGCTTCATACCATATCCTCCATGAGATAGGTAATCATACCCCTCTATGGAAAAATTTACTGTGTAATCCCCATACAGATAGCTTCTCAGCAAATTTTCCTAGTCATTTACTATCTCTTATTTCTCACACTAATCATGACTAATGTGGTCTTAAAGACTAGTAATGAGTGTACCAATAGAATGATGAGAACTCCTCCCACGTGGGATCTTAATTGGGGTGTAATTCTAATTTCATCTCATCTTCACTCTAAGGTCCATACTATTGATGAGGAAATCCAGGGTATTCTTACTTGCATAAGTCTCACCCAAGGACTGTGTTGTCATATCTCACACAATGAAGACACCCATAATGAGACATTTTTATAATATGATTCTTGTATTAATAGGATATTTAGAACTCCTCATCGAGGTCTGGGCCCCATTTTTACGTCCATACCCAATGAAATTAAACTACATGGATTGGACCGGTCCCATTAACTTAAACCACAACAATCAAACTAAGTGGGTTTTGAATACTATTGTAAACAGGATATAAAGGACACCTCATAGAGGTTAAATATGATCTCCAAGACACAAACCCCCTCTCAAGATGCTAATAAAATATATAGTGTTTGAACATGATGATAAACTAAATAATCATAAATAAATTATAGCGTGATGGAGAACCTATAACATAAACACAATTGTTCTTATCAATACATGGTCTTAATCAATTCATTGACACAAGGGTAACTAGTACTATATTGAGGCATGGGAAGGATTTTAAGAAAATATATTAAATATATAATAGATTCAAAATGTAAGAAAAAATTCTCCCCAAAAGGGTGTGATGATCTCAACCTCCCATCTTCTCAACCAATGCGAGTTCCTATGAATCATTGATTCTGAAACCATAAAGGACACCTTCCTTTGGAGAGAAATTCCATACTCATTTATGGATGTGGGAACCATTGGGAGTTTCTATGGAATGTTAAATAATTTTTAAACGTGACAAGAGTGATTTCTAAAGGCATTGACCCCCCCCCCCAATAATAAAATTGCTAGGCCAAATCTCATATACGTCTTTTCTAAAGAAACAATCATCCAAAAGATGACACAATTTCCATCAAGACAAAGTCTCACAATCCACATGTAACAAGTGAACTGTAATTCCACTGGGAACCATTATCACTATTGGGTCCCATGAATCAAGAACACCCACGACCTCCAAATGGTAATTTCTCTTTTCCTAGACCTAACACAACATAATCTATGAATGCCAGAAGGTAAAGTTAGGGTGTGAACTAAACGGACTAGTAGGATCTCCCCAAGTTTTCCATAAGTTGTTTTAATAAAAAAAATATGATTAAATTTGAAAAAATAAAGTCTTGAAAAATCATTTCACATTTATCAGTCAAAAATTTCTTTCTAATATTATATATGGATGATATATCAAAATTGAATTAAATGATCATTATAAAAAATCAAGGACATGAAAAAATAGTTCAATAAGAACTTGAATTTAATAATAAAATCAAAGCCAAGGAACATATTTAAATTCCCTAAGATATGTCAGTTTATATATATAGGATCATTGAACAACTCATTCAATCATTGCGACATAAATTGTCTACGCACGTCCCTAAGGATAGGGCCATCGAGATATTAACTAACACCCCATTTCAGAAATATTTCAAAATTTGTTTTAGTTAGAGTTATTGTTATCAATCCATTTTCTAGGGAGTTAAAGCCCCAGTCTGTGTGTCCTAATCTCCTAATAACTACCCAGGATCACATGTACTTTCAATCAATAAATCATGTAATATATCATTCAATTCAATTAAATTCATCAATCATGCTTCAAATGACCTATTCTAGGTTTAAACATGCCATTTTAATTTCAAGAAAACATAGGATTTCATCAGATTCATGATTGTTAAAATCACCTTTCATTTCAATACATTTTATCAAGAATCAATATCAAATAATTTCATCAAAATAATGATCATTTCAATCCATATTTTTTTCAAAATTTACAAAATTTATCAATTCTTTGAGAAAAAGGTTTTCTTTTCAAATATCATAACTTTGAAATAAATCATAAAATTCATATCAATTAAAAGTTTCAAATAATTTGAAATTAAATTTAAAATAAAAAAAATCAAGGTTTCAATTGTAGTAAATTATTTACGAAACCACTTACCTTTAATCATGTGATCAAATGATCAATCACCCAAGATGAGAAATGTCAGAGAGCATAGAATAAAGGGGGTTCAATAGTGAGGAGGGATACACTTACCAGATAGGGATCAGTCACATCCATTGGTACTTATATCTATGAATAAGGGAGTTTGTATGAGCTAAAACGCCACATAAGAACCTTCCAAAAGCCAAAGGTTTGGGTTACAGTAAAATATGAGGGAAGTTGGAATTTAAAATGGTTTTGGGTTTTTTATGCTAAGAAAACATATAAAAAGGCGCAACCCCCATGACTATGGTAGAGAAGTGTTGAAAATGGGGTAGACCATGACACACTATGAGAGGATTCACTATAACTACCCCTAGTACAACTTTATCCAATATCCAAAGTGAAATCCATGCCAAAATCTTATTTACCTATCTCACGTCTATGGATCATCCGATGCACCGAGCTACAATGACCCACAAATAAGCAAAGGCACCAAAATGGCCTAGGTTGTAGCCATCCGTCTAAGATGTAGTGGTTCCCAAATTGGAATTTGATTCAAAAAACCAACTTTAGTGGCCTATGTTTCAAACTACTCTCCATGGAGTAGGACCACCCTCTTAAAGAAATATCCCAACTCACTATGAAACTACTTCTAGAATAAATTTATAAAAACCCCAAAACCTATAGAAAACATAGAATAACACCCAAATAAAAAGGGGACCAGTATAAGGGATAAGTGGTACATAAAATATGATAATAATATATGAAAATAACTTGACAATAAATTATTTCTTACAGTATATTTTATCTCAAGAAAAATTGGAATCAAATAGATGTGAAACGTCTCTCGGTTTTGGAGTGAGTCAAAATCATCAATTCGTATGAGTTTTTTTAGTTTGGTAGGTGGACTAACACTTTATTGATCTTCATAACTTTATTTTGAGGGCTATAAAGACCCAAGGCCTTGTTTTTAGATGGTTTTTAATTCTTGTAAAGTTCCTTAGGGTTTCAAGTGGGGTTTTTGTGTGTTGGAGGTCAAAAACCCATCTTTTTAGGGTTCATTGGAAGAGGCACACCGTTTGGAGAAACTTTGTGGCCCTCTAGTAGAAACCATGTGGACATCCTTTGGAAGAGGACATAGTTTTTAAAACCATGTAGGAGGGGGTACACATCAATGTGGGAGCACTGCAGTTTTTGATAGAGGGATCACTCATGGTTTGTGAAGGGTTTGAGAAATTGTGTTCATGGACCATGTGATTGGGGGTTTAGGCAGTGGACATTACATTTTTTGTGCATGGGTTTCCAAAACATTTGGTGACCATAAATCCTCTTTAAAATAGAATGAATACCATTTTGACCTTATTTTTTATGTGGGATTTCCCTATTTTATCCTTCTCATGAAGGTTTCACCTCCATAAGCCAATGATCCCTTTTCCTCCCCCTAATGGTTTGAGCCAAATCATTGTCTATCCTATGAATTGATCATCATAGGTCTTATTAGAACCACATTGGTATGGCCTTTAATCCTCTTTTTTATCTTCACATTTTCTCTCTTCATATGGTGCGCTAAATCTATGCATGGTTTTTACCCTATTTTTAGGCCATTCATCTAAAATGATTATTTCTTCTAAATTGGATTGAGTTCAAAGAAGATAAAAATTGAGTGAGAATATACCAGTATGAGGTAAGTGGTTCCTAGATTTCTCTTCGATTTCACTCAAGTTTTGGAAGTATTTTTCTAGATAACTTTGTTGGGTTTTCGATGAGAGACCCCAATAATTTATTCTTGTCCTTAAAATTAATTAATTGAACCCATGAGATACCTATGGGCATGCTCTCCCATGACTACAAATGGTATGATCCTGGTGAGAGGCTTCGAACCTTGGGTAGATTAGGTGGGGGTGTTTTAATTATTAAATGAATTTTTTATGATGATTGAAATTGTTCCACGATAAAATGATAGGCTTTAACTAAGGATTGAGATAGTGTTGACCATCTATATGAGGTAAAATAGTTCGTCAGGTTATAAGAGTCCCATATTATAGGATTCATGTAGATCATTGGTTGGTAAATGTGGTCTTTAGGTAGAGGGGATTAAGTAGTCAGGTTACAAGAATGACCTCTATGATATTGGATAGTGTTGACCATGAAGATGAGAAACGTAGTCATATTGGAATGAGGTTCCTAGATGATATGTCTTAGGTACTATGTTTTTGTATTTTTTCTAACCATGATTTTTCTAAGATTCATTGGAATCATGTGCACAAATATATGACTTGGATGATGAGGTGGTGTTGACCACTCATGTGGGTAGAGGTCTCTATTAGATGAGGCTTATGATGGTGTTGACAATCAGCGAGGTTGGAGGTGATTGCCCTGGAAATATAATAGGATGGTGATGAACCATCGATTGACCATGATGATAATGTTGGTTGGGGAAGAATATCATCATGTTGTTAAGGTCATTGGGACAAGATTATTTGCGAGGAAAAATATAACCATCCCCTGTTATGTCGGTTGTTGATCCCATAGTGTTTATTATTTGGAGGATATACTTCACTATTCCATGAGATGTTATCCTTCGAGCTAATAGGATATTTTAAGCTGGGGTTTGAGGGACCATGTACATATTATTTGAGCGTGTCTTTATGGACACCAGTACATGATGAATGGAACAAGGTTTCAAGTGAAACGTTTGGTGTTGGAACCTAAGAGTTCACCTCAAATAATTCTTCATTAGAGGATTCCTTGGGATTTATGCTATGGATCCTCACCACTACAGCTATACCAACGATGGTTGAATCAGGTTATTTATTCCTTATGGATTTTTAGGACAAGGGAAGAAGTTTTATTTATATGATTTTCCTATGTTGTTTTATTTATATATAGATACCCTAGATTTATATTAGATTAAAGTTAGGCACATATTGGTGGAAGTTTAGTGAGATTATTCTCATACCCCAAACGGGATATTTGGGGTGCATGTATATTTTATTTTGTTGTGATCAGGTAAGGGTTTGAGATAAGGATTTAGGCCTTATTGATCATGTTGTACCTCTTAGCATGGGATGTATGGAAAGGGACCTTGGAGGATCCTGCATTAGATGGATTTTATTTTTGAGTCTTCATTTTTATATCAGAATTCTTATTATATGTATGTATTGGTCGGAATACTTGGGAGACAATTTTTTACTTATTTAATTATATGAAAAAACTTTTATACATGTCCAATAAATGGTATAATGTGATTTTTTATTCTTAAATTAGTATGCTTTTGATTTTTTATCATTACTGCTTCTTCGTATTTGTACTTCCACCTTTACAGGAAACTGGTCCAATGGTATTATTTCTTTTTCTTATATTGTGTTATATTTATAAATACTATTGTTATTATAATCATCCTTAGGTATATTATATCCACTATCACTTCTTTACACCCTCACTACTAGTTGTCAGCCTTTTTCATAGAGGGAAGCACACCTAAGGCCTAGTGGAACTCATGACCGAAGCACTGTTTGGGTGGAAGATCAGGTTGGGTCACTAAAAAGGTATCATTTGAGTTTATTTTACCTCTTTTTGGGGCATACTATTTGGGTTATGATATATTATATTCTAGGATGTAGTCAGAACTGGGTTTTGAGCTCGTGTTTTGTGCCTATAGCCCCATGCATGGGGGCTAACCAAGTTTCCAAGGGTGGTAAATTGATTTTATTGTTTTATATTTTTATATTTAATATGATTTCCACATTTATTGGGGAACTTGGGTGTGATTTTTATCTATTATGATATGTGACCCTTATCTGGAAATTGCATTGTAATAGATATAGACCCTTCACCTAGTATGGAAAGGGGTAGTTCCTTTTTCTTTATTTATAGGCACATAAGATGATTGATGTGTGTGTATATATATATACATATATAAATGTTCTTGTGATAAACTAATTATGACTTTTATTGGGAAACTATATTTTGATAAGAGGGGTTGGGTTGTTTAAAGTGTCAACAAAGGAAGCTAAACTGTGTCTTCCTTTATAGGCTCTCTTTGGTGGAATTCTACTCAACAAACACATGCATGTGCTTCTAATGAAATCTATATGTGATTTGAAATTTGATATGATATATATGTGGTCATGGATCTGATAGGAGTATGTAGAGATGATGATAGGGGTTTGGATGTGTAAAATGTCAATAAAGAAGCTAAAAAGTGATTTCCTAATTAGCCTCTTTGGTGCAATCTTACTAAGATACCTAGGATTGATATGTGATTTCTAACTCTGATGTGGGTATGAGTTTGGGCACAAGGTCAAATTAATATGTGATACATGGATCTGATATGGGTTATTAAGGGGCTATGAGGCTCGATGACATGATACATAGTTGTGATGGGAGAGCGTAAGGGAAGTGGGATTGTGCTACTTGTTACAGATTTCCATGTCTATATTATATTTATTTTTATATAAATATGGTTTTCATACACTGGAATTGGTATTCAATAGGTTTCCACCTAGATGGATTCTGATTGAGCGTTACATTGGCGGTGATATGTTTCCACTTGATCATGGACTGGTTGAGGCCCCAGAGGGTCCGGATGAGGCCCCAAGGAGTCGATCAAATCATGATCTATAGGTACAGGCTCAGGTACAAGTGGTAAAACCATAGGATATGGATGATTTTGGGCCATGAATTAATGAGAAGCTCAAGGTGGTTTTAGTTTAGGTTATTTAGGGGATCTATAGGGGAGCTCAATGAGTTGAGCATTTGATGGCATACTTAACTCAAGAGTTTGAGTCATAGAACCCACTACAATTATAGGCTGAGGTTAGACTATAGATGGTAGAGAACTAGATTGAGTCAGTCCAAACTATACATGAGTAGCTTGAGACACCCCATGGTGGAGGGTGAAGCAAGAAACATACATTCTCTTGGAACTGAGTAAGCATTGGTGGGACATATAGGTATAGGCAGGCTGACACGAGGGACTTGACTAGAAGGATTTTGAGGCTAAGTTCTTCAAGTATTTATTCCTAGATATTCTAAGGGAGAAGATATCTTAGGATTTCTTGAGCCTATAGTAAGGATACTTGTCCTTCATCAACTATTCCACTACTTTAACAAATTTTTCATATTTCGCACCTAGTAGGGTGGGAGGTGACACCTCTAGGGTGAGGCATTTCAATGATGGTTTATGGAATTCCATTCAGGTGTAGGTAAACATCTTCATGTTGGCCTCATTATCTGAGGCTATAAATCATTCATTAATATCCATGTTAAATTTAATAGAATGGTAGTATTAAATATAGGTTATGGAATTTCGATATGTTAGCATTGATACATAAGATGTTAAGAAGTTAGACTATGGGTAGTATCAGCTAGGCATTAAAGCCATGGACTTAAGAAGGACACCGAGGAGTGGGTCATTGAAGGTGAGCTTCTAGTGTTGAAATTTGAGTCATGTGTGTATGTAGTGTGATTAAGCACTGATGGAGTGTTGAGCATACAACCAAGATCTGATATTGTATAAGGAGAAGTACTGATTGTAGGTAGTTCAGATTTAGCTATATGTAGGGGTTGTGGTAGAGATAGAGGTGCCCAGCTGTGTGTTCAGTGGATAGAAGTTGGTGTAGATCAGTAGAGATTCTAGGCCTCATGTAGTTTAGCTTCATGCAAGGTGCATGTAGTGAAGCAGCTAGATGTAGATTAGGCCAAGGATATGGTTATTGTTAGAGGTACATCAAGGGAATGACTAAGTATATTTTATTTAGTCATGTACCTTTTTGTAGTAATTCCTAGTTTTGGGTGTAAGAGTTAAAAGATATGTATTTTTGAACTAACCATGTGTTGGTTAGTAGTTTTTCATCACTTTAGATGCTTTATATGTGTGTGTGTGTGTGTGAGGTGTGTGGAACTGAGATATAATATGGGAATCGATTTGATTTGGGTTCTGATGAGGTGCATAGGAATCTGCGAATTGATGTGATGAAAGTTTCTTTAAGGTGTTTTTGCATCTATACATCAATATGATGCATGTTTTATGTGAGGTGTATGGAACCAAGACTGATTTTGGGAATATGATGTGATGCAGGACCTCAAAGGGTCCTTGTGGAACATGGGAATGAGGTGGTCATCTGTTGAGATATAGGCCTTGATGGAGGTATGATGTGACAAGGTACAATTTGATCACCTGGTGAAGTGAAAGACTAATGATGCATCATGGGAGAAATTTTGAGTCTAGTGATTATTGGTGGACCATCAAAATTTTGAGTTTTGGGATGGGATGTGATAGAGGTAGGTAACTCCTAAGGTGGGGAGCACCATGAGAGAGTTGAACTATGAATTTAATACCATGGTAGGTCAAATTGATTTTAAGATATGGGTATATTTGGTAACATCTCTGTCTATGGCTTGATAGCTCAGGGAAAAGCTATGTTAGTGTGCAGATATTGTAACGTCCCATGTTATTAGTGTAGGTCGAAATCCTCAACACGTTGTTTTATCTTAGTAAATTAATTATGAGAGTTCCTTTGACCCAACTCCTTTTTTAGATATATTTTAATGATTTTCATGTTCCTTGAGGTTTTGAGTGTGTTTTAGGTGCGTCAGAGGTTGAGAACCTAGATTTTTAAGGTGCAATGGCATAGGTGCATGGTTTAGAGAAACTGTGAAGCCTCCTAGTAGAAACTATGTGGCCCTTATTCAACACTAGACAATGTTTTTCAACCCATAATGGAGGGGGTAAATAGCCATGTGGGATCTCTTTAATTTTAAATAGAGGGATCACACATGGTTTCTGCATGGTTTGGGAAACCGTGCACATGGACTGTGTGAGTGGAGTACTTGGTAAGTGGGAACTGCATGGCTTGTACATGGTTTTAAAAACAATATGATAACCGTGAATCCTATTTAAAAGGAAACAATTAACATTTTAACTTATTTTTAATGGGAATTTCTCTCTTTTCTCCCTCTCACACAAGATCCACCTACATCAGTTCGGGATCCCTTTTCCTCATCCTTAGTCTTTGAGCCAAATGTCTCATCTAACCTCAGAATTGATCTCTATCAGTCACATTAGAACCATATTGATAAGAACTTCATACCTATTACTTCTCTTCTCATTTTCTCTATCTATATAGTTTTCTAAATATATGTGATATGTTTTAGTCTATTTTCAGGGTGTTCATCTCAAATGATGATTTCTTATGAATCAGCTCGAGTTTGGGGTTAATGCTAGATGAGCGAGTGTTTCCTCTAGAATTGGGGATGACCTCGTTGGTTTAAGGTTCAAACATTTCAGTCAGTTTCTAACGGGTTTGTTCATAGAACCAGAAACATCCAATGATTCTATATCCATTTGGACCTACTTCCCAAAGGAAGGTGCTCATTAGTTGTGGACTAATGAGGCTTAAGAATTTTCATTGATCGATAGGATGTGAGGTAGGACTCGTCACACCTTTTTTAGGGGAGTTATTGTCTACTCCGAGACTCTCTTTATAGATTTGAGTTATGTTCATGAATCCTTATTAAATTACCAAGTATGAAAATGATCTTTCCTTTAGATCTGAAAATCAATGATTGATATGTATGAGATTTTAGAGAATATTTTATATGTATTTGAGGTTCTTCTTCGATAGATAATCATCTGTATTTGTTAGAGATTCTTATTCAATGGTATCTTTCTACACATTATATAGAAATCTATTGGTTATTATGATAACCATACCGGTTTTAAAGCCACTAAGCGGGGAACTTGAAGTTTATTATCATTTAGAAGGACATGGATTATTTCAGAGTTGGGATCGTACTCGCAGATGGGATACCTACGTATCCTTGTTTAGAAAAGGAATCAAAACCCACATTGTTCGAGTAAATAAGTATGAGGTTTATGCATGGTTAATGGATCAAAGAAATATTTCATAATTACTTTTATGCTCTAAGCTCACGTGAGTCATGCTTGGTGTGAGAAACAAGAGGTATTAGTAAAACATGACAATTGTGCCACGAAAGATGCAATCATGAGAAATAATGTGGGGCTTATGTATGTATGACTACCCATATAGATGAAGATTAGGATTTAATTCAGGGAAGAAACCCAGGAACAAGGTCCATAAAGGTATATGTGCTTTATAGAGATTTGGATACTTAACTTAGGACTTAATCCTGAGAAGGATGCCCAAATTAGAGGGGTCTTATGATTGGGTTTTATTCCTGAGAAGGAAGTCCAAATCCAAAGAAAATAAGACAGGGGCTTACTCCTAAAGAGGAGGCTTGGGTTAAGGGGAATTTATGACTGGGGATTACTCTTAAAGAGGAGGCCTAGGTTAAAATGGATTTGAAAACTGGGGATTACTCCTAAAAAGAAGGCCCAGGTTAAGGGACTTGAGGCTTACTCCTAAAGAGGATTCCCATATTTGAGAATTTGAGACTGTGGATTAATCCTGAAAAGAAGGCCCATGAATAGGTAACTTCGGGCTTACTCTTAAGGAGGATTCCCATATTTGGGAATTTGAGATAGGGACTTACTCCAAAGAAGGAGGCCTAAGTTAAGGAAAATTATGACTGGGACTTACTTCTAAAAAGGAGGCCTAGGTTAAATATCCTCTCATCTTAAAGGATGAGGTTGAATGAATGAAATCTCTAACCTTAGTGACATGAAGATATGTAAATCACTAGGTTGTGAGAGATGTTCCACATAATTTCTTTCAGATAAGGAATCCAACCAAGGAAACATGCCATAAATGGCTTCGAAGAGTGTCCTGAAGACTAAATCTTGAATAGGAGAGGTGGATTTGAATAAGAGAGGTGAATAGGAAGGTGGGGCACCCAAAAAGAAGTAGGCACGCAGGTCTTGTTGGGGCGCACAGGTACTGGTTGCGCAGGTATACCTGTGCAACACATGTGTACCTACGCGACGGTTGACCCAAAGGGTAATACTTGGGCGAGACTTGGCTCAAGACCTTAGTATTATCCCTAGGGGATTCCAGAAGAGTGACGTGCAGGTTCTGTTAAAGGGATAAGGTGACGCACATGTGTCTTCATTTCCCTTAAGGGTTAGACACCTAGTCATGCAGGTGTTGATGAATTTCAACACTTAGGCCTTGTTCCCCCTGTTTAAATCTTCCATTATAGGTAAGAAATTACCTTAGAAGTGTTCGGAAGACTTCTAGAAGAGACTAGGGAGCTAGGAGCTCAAATATGACTTTTGGAATTTTTTCCGTCTCCAAAATGGGGGGCCCACAAGGGGTATTTATAGGCTGCTGAAGAACCTGGGTAAAAATAAATAGGGAGTGCAGATACCCTACGCGACCATCTTGGAACCTGCACGGCCCATGCTGAAGCAAATCCTTATTCATGCCTTTGTCAATTTTTGATGTTTCTTTAAAGGATGAATCAATTTCTGCTAAGGTATTCTACTTTTTTAGTCGTTTAGACTCTGTGAAGGAAAGAAAAATCAAAAAAAGTCCCCCCTCAGAGTTGGATCTGAATGGAATGAGGATGTGACTCGGAGGTAAAGAAGAACACCAAGGAAGGGCGGCACGCAGGTTTTGAACGCGTAGATATCAGTGCGCATGTGAGAGGCGCATAGGTCTTCGGCGCGCAGGGGTGCGGCCTGGCCTATAAATATGCGGCTCATTGTCGCGCAAAGAACCCAACTCTCAAACATTTCTGCTCTCACCGTGCAGGTTGCTTTCGTCATGCAGGTGGCTGGTTTTCCATGGTTCATTGCTTTTTTCCATGTTGCGCTGCTTCAGAGGTATTTGGACTAGTGCGGTGATACTTGCGCGCCAAAAACCTGCGCGACATAGTTATACCTGCGCGCCAAAATTGGACTTGTGTGCCTTAATGCCTTAGCCATTTTTTCACTTTTCTTCAGAAATTTTATGAAAAGTAAACTCACTTAAGAGTTAATTTTTGGAACTTTGTGTAGATTCAATGGCTCCTAGAAGAATTGGAACGGCTGATGAATTGGATAGAAAGCGAATTGATGATATGATGAATGTTGTAGGCCATGATTACTATGATATCTGTGATAGTACTCTTCCATATTTGGCCAAGTACTTGAAGAAGTATCATCTTAACTTTCCACAGAGCATCTACTTACCTTTGTATGGTCATGGTCATCTGCAAGATGTGAACATTCCAGAGGCAAAGAACTATCTCCCATATTATTGGTTTTAGAATTACACCAATTATACTTCAGCAAATATCTCAAGTGGAGGAGAATTTGTAAATAATGGAATAGTGGAGAAGGCCTATATGATGTATCACAGCCCTTGTGCGCCAGATCTGAAACCTCACAAGCCCGAGCTGCAACCACATTGTTATCCTTCAATATTACAAAATTCTCAGATGGATCAATCCAAAGGCTGGAAGAAGATTTGGGACTTTCGTTCTGGAGGAGGTGTAAAGACAACTTGGATGTGAGTATACAGGGTGTGACAAACCTATGCAGATTTTGTCGAGGATTTGAAAGGAGCTACGATATATGAAGCCATCTAGGCTGGGCTGACATATGTTTACAGGAATGATGAGTTTGTGCCAGAGCTAATCAGTCGCTGGAGCCCAGAAACCAATTCTTTCCATCTGAATCATGGAGAAGTAGGCATTAGTTTGTGGGATGTCTACAATATCTCAGTGGATCCAATTATAGGCAACATGTATGATGAATTCATCCCCCCCAAGGTGACTTGGAATGATTTGGAGAATACTCCGTCTTTGGATCGAGAATTATTGAAAATATTCTACAAGCTCAAGAATTCAAAGACCTCCAAAACACATTCAAGAAAGGATATTCATCCATAGGAGTGGATGGATATGTTTCTTACCAAGAAGAAAGGGGAGTGGCCCACCTGTATTCATCCTACTATTTGCCCAAAAATAGAGAAGAGGGGTGATCATAACACATTCTGGACAACTCTAGAAGAATGATAATTTGAGAAGTGGGGGTACGAAGTGGATCAGACAATCCCAAAAAAGACCCATCTAGTGGGATTCTTAGCCTTGTGTCTCAGTATTTATCTTTTTCTAGTTAGGGATTCAAAGGGAGGTGTCAGGCCAGGGACCTTCATTGTGGCAGCCAAGTCGGCTGAGAAGAAAATGGTTGGGTTGGCCAACCCCATTTTGGCAAAGATTCGCAAGATCTTACTCCATGTCTTTAAGGGTAAGTCTCCTTTGAGAATAGTGGGACCATTCAAAGTTTTGTGGGGATGGATCGCCACTCATTTCAGGACATATAATATACAGAACGGAGTACAGATTCCTAGAAGTTCTTTCAGGCCATCAGTGCAGGCATACTCTAGAATTACTCCGTTAGCTCTCAACATCAATGATATGAAGGTGAGGCTGAGCATGTTCAAGGAATTCAATTTCTTTCCATAAGGAAACCTGCCAATCGGGCGGTTTGTTGATGATGGAACCCATGATCTGGAATTGAGGGCATACATGCTGGCTTGCAGAGATGGTGTACTGGACACCAGGATTGACGGAGAGATTCTATGTGGGGCATATGCTTTATACAGATTTTCACGCCAATTCAAGTGTCTGCATCAGACTGTTGTATCCCCTCCTGCACATGTCTGGTTAAGGCATCATCTGATGGTTACCCGACAACTATGGTTGTTGACATCTATGGAGAAGATCGGGGTAATGTTTGATCTATCAGTTGACAAAGTGGCGAGTAACTTGACTACATGGTAAGCCGAGAACTGGATAACATCATACCCTGAAGGGGTGTTTAATCGTTCAGTTTATCAGGTGGGGAAAAAGAAAAGAACTATAGAGAAAGAAACCCTTCATCGAGAAGGTGACACTTCCCCACCTGGAGCTGATTCACCATGTTCCTCGCCTAGGGCTGACTCTCTAGATTCCCAAGATGGGGATGATGAGGCACAACATGCGGAAAAGAGGCCTCATGCCAGATATAATCTTCCCGTCAGAATCAAGAGACCAACTCCATCAAATCCTAGTGAGTTACTTCATTGGGGAAATTTAATCACCATTACTTTATAAAGCAACAAGTTTCATTTTTTTATTCTCTATCTGTAGTTGCAGGATCTGAGAAGAAGCTGAAGTCTACGATTGTAGGACCCTCCTCGTAGCCTTTTGGTACACATGCTGAATATTTATGACCAGAGGCTATTCAGACATGGCAGAGTTTATATTACAATACTGAAACTGCCTGGATGGATTTATGCAAAGGGATACACATCCCTGGAATAGGGAATCTTCAAGATTATAATAATATCTGTTTCGAGGATAATCCCTATGAAGTGTGGGATTATGTCAGAGAGCTTGAGATTCTCATATATTCCATCAATGATTCCATTCCTGTCACCAAGCGGGTGAAGGAAATGATAGATCATGGAACACCTGAGGGGATTGGTGGTTCCAGAGATGAGGAGTGGCATGATTATGTGGCTCCTGAAGATGTAAGTCTCTTTCCTTGTTTTCTTTTCCACTTGATTTAAGTCAAAGTTTTGTTACTCAAGGAAATTATTTTCTTCATCCTACAGCTTGAAAAGAAAAGAACTGATGAGGTTCCTTCACCACAGTGTAGCCCTAGTGGTACTGCCATCAGGGCTAATGAATCTCCTTGTGAGCCGGGCGAGGTATCTCCAGGCCGGAAAGCCATGGATGAGGAATTAAAAAGGTCTTTTCACTCTCCAATACCTATATTTGGAGAGGAGAATGTCCACACTCCTAAGAATCCAAATAAATAAAGGCATCGAAGGAAAAAGTCCACAACTAAATGCTTCATCAGTAGTGGTAAGTCCTTCGGATAGTCATGAGTCTTAACCCATAAAAGGTTGCTCATAATTTTTGGGATTGAAGGAGATTCTTCATTTTCAACTTTGAGGTAAAGGACTGACCCTCCAATGAGGACCACATAGGATGCTGGTGAACTATCACAAGTTCATGCTGGCTTGGCTGCTCCTGAAGAGGAACCAGCATATATTCCCAGTACCACTCCTACTGCTACTGAAATAAGAGAAGAACCTACTTCAAGTAAATTTACAATGCATCATAAAATGTTTAATGAAACATCAACGGACTTCCATTCTGTGATACTTTAGGTTCAACCCCTGCACTAGATCTTTTGGCAGTCACTGCAATGGATGCCTTGATTTTATCTGAAAAAGCTATCCAGGGTCATAGGCTGCAGAATGAAGGTCGCCAAGAAGACAAATCGAATGCTCCCACTGGTGAGATTAACCAGGATTCTGATATAACATTGGATGAAATGATGGAACTTGGCGCATATTTCGAAGATATTTTAGATCATGTTAACTTACCATGTAATTTAGAAGATTATGGACATGAGTGTTATCTTTCGTCCTATTAAAAATAACTTCTTATTACATCCATGATCATGATCGGTTGAAATGTGCAGTTCCATATGACCAAGCTGATGAAATTCCAATGCCTGAAGGGTGTATAGACAACCCTACTATTGCAGAGACATCAGCTCAAGTGGAGATTAACCTGGAAGAGCTTCCTGAAACTCGTCCTGAAAATCCTATTGAAGCTAGGAAATATGGGGAGGAGCCTTCTCAAGTTACTGATCTACCGTTGGGTAAGGGATAACAATATTTGCGGCTGTACTTAATTTGAAAGACAGCCAATCAACTTTTGTTATCCTTTGAAACTAACCAAATATTTTAATTGATTATGCAGGGCCATCAATTTCAGTGGCTAGATCTGGAGGTGAAGCTTCAGCCTCCACCCCAACGGTAATAGAAAGTGAAGTAACATGGGTCAGGGGGGAGGAGCAGAATAGGGCACTTCCCTAAGTGCATTAATCCTGGATTATATTCCCCCTATGACAGTGATGCTGAGTCAGACCTACAGATACAAAAGGCTCTCCAATTTTCATGACGCAAGGCATGGAAGAACATATGGAAGATCATATCTGAAGTGCCTCTAGAAGATCTGTCATCAATGATTCCCCAACTGTCATCCCTGTTCATCATGTTGGGACTTGGCGGTTTTGGATATCAAGAGATCCATGCCTCGGTGAAACAAGCCATCTTAAGGAGGGAGCAGGAGAAGAGATACCATCAAGATTTGACCAGGGTGAGGCTGTCAGCCAAAATTAGCGAATTTGAGGCTGTGGTATCCCGAGATGAGGCTGATTATACTGCCAAGTTAAAGGAGATGAAGCATAATATCAAAGATAAAGTCATCCAATAGATGATTCTTCAGCAACAGTTAGATGTTGTTACTGGGGAACTTGACCAACTTAATAATTCACTGGAAGGAGCTCAAACTAATGGTATGAAAGCCATCGCAGATGCCAAGAAATCACTCCATGAAGTTGAAAAGAGTGAATTTGTTCGAGTGCATGAGCTTCAAGTGGCTGCTGATGAATCTTGGTATGCCTTAAATCAAATGAAGATTTATGTTAATAGCCTTTTGTAATTCTTGGAAAAGAGAAGAGACTCAAGTATGTGGATGTCCTTCTAACTCTTGTGCATCAATGAATAATACTTTCATCTTCAATCATTTGTGCCTATATTATTTTTCTATCTACTTTACATTTTTACCTAATCCAATGGTCCTAGGAAGCATAGTTTGATTTTTACTAGGATTATAAAAATAACCCTACAAACTTTGAATCTTTTAATTTCTCAATATTACCTAAATCATATGAAATGTATGTTTAGTGAGATGAGACTTTAATTTTGTTCAGAGTTTCCTTGTCTCTTGTTGGCAGTTTAAAGTCATGCACGTCGGACATAAAAAGGCTAATGTTTAAGGTCGAAATGGATTTGGCTGAATGGATTAAAATTGACTCATTTCCTTGATAATTTATCTGAAAACATATTACCATATTCAAGTATGAGGGAAAATATGTAAACTGTGACTTAAGAAATTTTGAATCTCAGGAATGATATGAAAAAGGACTAAGAGGAATTAGAAGAAGTATTTCTTAAGAGTGAAGTTACCATTATTTAACGAACCCGTTAGGGGGTTGAATTATGCATGGCCACTTAAGGGAATTAGATGCATAGTCAAATAATAGCATCTTTTGGCTGATAGGTCTGTTATGTAGAATACTTATGCAAGGCCGCCTAAGGGCATGTGCTTTATAGTCAGGAAAAAGAACTCTCAGAAATTTACTTTTCTACTATTAAAAAGTCAGTGAAAGTTTATAGAGATTAAACTTTTCCAAATCATAGAGTTTTCTATATGGAGAGAGGTACTTGAATATGGAGAGTATATTTCCAATCAAGATTGTATAATAATTGGATGAATGTCACTCCTACAAAGGTCTGACCCAATCGTAGTGAAGGGAAATATAAACCATAGACTTGAATACTTTTAGATCATGAAAAATAGTATGGGACAAATATGTTAAGGATGGCTATTTTTGCAGATCCCTACATATTGTCGTTAAGAAAAATAAGGAAAAAAGAGGTTTTCTTCCCACGAATGAAGTTACCATTATTTGACAAACCCGTTAGGGGGTTGAATTATGCAGGGCCACCTAAGGGAATTGGATTCATAGTCAAATAATAGAATCTTTTGGCTGACATGTCTATTTTGTAGACTACTTATGCAAGGCCTCCTAAGGGAACATATTGTATAGTCAGGCAAAAGAACTCTCAGGTATCAGACATTTTGTGACCAGATGTCAAGAAAAGGGTTATGGATATCTAGAAGTATTTATGTTTAGGAGTATGAAACCTGAAAATGGGTATTTTCCAATGCATGAAAGAGATACATAGACCAATACTAACCATAATCATGTTATGGCTGGGTCCTGAATTGAAATGTCGGACTTCACTACGTATCCCATAAGGATGGGAATCAAGCCATACGTAGTTCTTGAAATACAGTTTAACGTCATGTGGGACAAAAGTATGGGAGATCTTAGTTTAGGGTCATAGAGCTCGGACCATTATAAGGAATACACAGTGTGTGTTTTATAAACCTGATGTGAATGAGGACCAGGGTTTTCATACCACATTTATGTTTTCATAATGGGAATTTTCCGCCAAGGGACTGAAAGTGAAATTTAGGGTTAGGCCCAATGACTTGGGTATGGATTCGAGGGATGCTCGAACATTCCTACGTATCCCATAAGGATGGGAATCAAGACAATATAGTTCTACAAATACCCTCTATACAGATTTGGTTCGTACAAGTGAAGGGTGGAAAAGGGACTTTAGTGCAATGATGGTTTGACCCAAGATAAAAGGTTTGGGCATTTCCATGTATGCACATAGTCTTTAGAATATAACATGATTGGATATTAATGTAAATAATGATTCCCTCTTAGGTGGGGGTGTCAAATAATGTTGTAGTTTATTGTCGTACAGGAAAACATTGTTGTATAGTTTAACGTCATATAGCAAGGAAAATGGTGAACCAATGTAAAAATATTAGTTTTGGGCTTGAACCCCGGGAGGTTGCCTACGTACCCAGCCTAGAAGGCAAGGATCAAATTCCACGTAGTTCAATTGAAGAATGAATTGGGGATCAAGTTTTTTTTGAGGACAATGATCTAAAAAGAATATTTTGGGACTTACGCATGGTTAGTGTCCCAGAGAAGGTGTTATGGTTGAAGTTTAATCTATGATCACGTGAGTCATACTCGGTGTGAGAAACAATAGGTATCAACAACCCTAACTATGCACAGTTTAATGTCGTGTTGGACGTATACGGGGCTGAACATAGTTTAACGTCATGTTGGACAATGGGGGAATATGCAGTTTAATGTCATGAAGTAAATACAAAAGAGGGGGCTGTATAGTTTAACGTCATATAGCTAGGACAAAATAGATGATTATGAAGTTTAAAGTCTTTCATTAAGGACTTTAGGGACTATGCAGTTTAATGTCATACAGTAAGGACAACATAGTTTAACGTCATGTTGGACAAAAAGGGACAATACAGTTTAACATCATGTTGGATGATGGAGTGTTGTACTGTTTAGTGTCATGTATCTAGGACGTATTAGGGACTTTTTCAAAGTTTAATGTCATGTGGGACAAATAGGTGAACAGTTTAACGTCATATAGCTAGGACGATGGTTATGAAGTTTAACATCTTGCTGGACGTAAGGGACTTCTGTATAGTTTAGCATCATGTATCTAGGACATCATAGTTTAACATCATGTTGGATGATGGTGCGAATAGTTTAAGGCATATGCATAGACTGTTGCTTCATAGTTTAGCATCATATAGCAAGGAAGATGAAGGGGACACAGTTTAATGTCATGTTGGACGATGACACCATTTAACGTCATGTTGGACGAAAGTTCAAATAGTTTATGGTCATATGCATGGACCATAACTGATGTATTTTTTGTTTATACAAAATAATTCTTCAGAAATCTGCATTGGTTAGAGTCTTGATGATTTCTCCATCCATTGAGATTAAAGAATAACCTCCATTGGAGCAGACCTTATGTATTAAGTAAGGTCATTCCCACTTTGTTTCAAGCTTGAGAGGTTTCTTTCCTGGTATCATTGGAGTTCTGAGAACCAATACCAATTCTCCCTGAATAAATGAACGAAGATGAACTTTTTTTTTGAAAGCTCGTGCTATTTGCTTTTGATAGACTTCCAAATGGTGCAGGGTGCCCAATCGTTTTTCATCTAATCGTTCCAATTCATCCAATCACTTTTGAGATTGTTCATCTGTAGATGACTGATCAAAAATGGATACTCTGAGTGAAGGTAATTGAACTTCAATGGTCAAGACTGCTTCTGTTCCATATACCAATGAATATAGAGTTGACTGCGTTGCAGTGCGGGTGGTGGTCTGATAAGCCCATAAAGCATGAAAGAGTTTGTCAGGCCATGATTTCTTATCTTTATCCACCATCTTTTGCAGTATGTTTGAAAGAGTCTTGTTGAAGGCTTCTATCTGGCAATTGGACGCTACATGATACCGAGATGAATGGTTGGATTTGATGTTGTATTCTTGATACAACTTCCTTACCTCAGATGAACAAAATTTGGTTCTATTGTCCGTCAATATGGTATGAGGGACACCAAATCTTGTAATGATGTTAGACTTGATGAAGCTAACAATGCTTTTAGAACTAACTTCTTTGAGAGGTATTGCCTCTGCCCATTTGGAAAAGAAGTTAGTAGCAGTAAGAATATACTTAAACTGCTTGGCTTTAGCTGAAGGATAAGGTCTTACTACATCCATTGCCCGTGTGGAAAATGGCCACGAGTATTTAGCTGTATGAAGAAACTATGTGGGATGATGAATGAATTTGGCATGTACTTGGAAATAATGACACTTCTTAGTGAAATCAACACAATCTTGTATCATTGAAGGACAAAATTATACAATCCTTCTAATTTGATCAGACAGTCTATGTCCAGACTGGTGGGCACCACAGACTCCTATATGTACTTCTCTCATGATAGCCATTGTATCTTCACCATCAATGCATCTGAAGATAATTCCATCAAAACCACGCTTGTAGATAATTTTTTCTAGGTGATCAGGGCTGTCATAAAGAGTAAAATTGACCACACATTGCCATATTTGTTGATTCCTGGATCTATCAGGTGGAAGTGTTCCATTTTGAAGGTATTCCCTAATAGGTGTCATCCATCCTATAGTATGACCATATGGTTCAGAAATGGGACTAATTTCAATGATTTTATCTTTTCTGGTTTGAATATAAGGTTAAATTGTACGACGGTGGAAAATACTAATGATTGTCTCGTCCCGATTTGGATCTGCTAATGGCTATATTGGCCAGTGCGTCATCTTGGGCATTTTGTGATCGCGGGACATAAGAAAATGTCAGTTCCGAAGTAAATTCTGCGATTAACTCTCTGACGTAATCATACAAAGGTATTAACTCTTCTTTTCTGATGGCATAATCCCCATTGGCTTGTTTGATTACCAGGTCTGAATCACCTTTCACCTTTAAGTGATTCACTTGTGCTTGAAGCGCCAACTCCAAGCCTGCGATGAGAGCTTGGTATTCTGCTTCATTATTGGTACCGCCTTCCCACAATAAGAAGGAATAGGGTAGCACTGCCTTTTTCGGGTAAATGAGCACAATTCTTAACCCAACATTGTTGAATTTAGGATCTTCCATTTTCATTCCTATTGGACTTCTGGAGGCACCATCAAAGTACATTTCCCATGTTTGAAGATTATCTTGAATAGAAAAGACTTCTTCATCAGGAAGTTCAATATCTAAAGATGTATCTTCTACTGAAGGATGTTCATCAAGGAAATCTGCCAGAGCTTGGCCCTTTATCGCCTTTTGAGACACATACTGGATATCAAATTGCTGTAAAATAACCGCCCACCTTTCCAAACGTCCTGTAAGCATTGGACGACTAAAGATGAATTTGAGAGGGTTATTACGAGATACCAATTGGACCTCATGATGTTGCAAGTAGTGTCTCAATTTCTGAACTACAAATATTAATGCTAGGTAGCACTTCTCAATACTTGAATATCGGGTTTATGCTTCAAGCATAGTCCGACTGAGATAGTAAAGGCTGTTTTCATTCCCAGCATCATTCTCATGGGCAAGGAAGACACCCAATGATCGCTCTAAAGCTATCACATAGAGTATAAGTGGTCTTCCTTCAACAGGTTTCATTAATACCAGTGGACTCAAGAGATATTTATTTAGAACATTGAATGCTTCTTGACATTCTTTAGTCCACTGGTATGTGACTCAGTTCTTCATTAATTTGGATAAGGGTAAACTTTTTTCTGCCAAATTGGTGATGAAACACCAAATATAGGCCAAGTGTCCTTGAAGTCCTCTCAATTATTTCAAATTTAGAGGAGGTGACATACCAAGGATTGACTTTTCCTTCTCAGTATCGACTTCGATACCACGATGGCGTACAACAAAGCCGATAAATTTTCCTAAGGTTACCCCAAAAGCACATTTTAAGGGGTTCATCTTCAAATCGTGTTGTTGAAGTTTGTGGAATATGATTTCCAAATAATCTGAGTGATTAGAACATTGTCTGGATTTAACCACCAAATCTTCCACATAAAATTCAACAAACTTCCCTAAAAAGGGTTTGAAGATACGATGTATTGCACATTGATATGTTGTGCCCGCATTCTTTAGGCCAAAGGGCATTACCTGATAGAAAAACACACCCTGAGGGGCTCTTAAGACTGTAGATTCTTCATCTTCTAGAGCCATTCAGATTTTATTATATCCAGAATATCCATCCATGAAGGAAAGTGATTCATAACTAGTTGTTGGATCAATTAAGAGTTCTGTGATCGGAACTGGGAAATCATCCTTAGGACAATGCCGATTAAGATATCTGAAATTAATGAAAACTATAATTTGTCCATTATTCTTTTTCACAGGGACAATATTATCCAACCACTTGGGATATTTAACTTATCCAACGAAGTTAGCTTTGATAGGCTTATCCACTTCCGCTTCGATTTTGGAAGCATAAGTTGAGTGTGTTCTTCTTGCGGCTTGCATGAATCCTTGATGTTCTTCTAGAAAACCCAAACAATGAGTAGCAACATTAGGATCAAGGCCTAGAATCTCGATATAATTCGAAGAAAATATATCTCGATTTTTCTTCAAAAATAAAATATAAATTTCTTGCTCTTCAGGAGTCATGGCCACACTAATTAAAGTGGGCGTGGATCTTCTTTTGTACCCAGATTAATTTCTCTGAGTTCATCCATGGTGGTAGAGATACCCTCTTCAAATGTTGGTGGAGAATCCCTGAGATCATCCTCTTCTTCTTCAACATGTGTTATTTATTCTATTTCTACTTTCATAATAGATGATGAAGCAGAATTTCCATGATCAGAAGAGATGTTAAAATTTGAACATCTTGAAGAAGAAGCTTCCATTTCTGACCTGATTGATGATGAAGGGTATTCCTTGGGTAATAAATAGGAGATGATGGATTGAGAATCGAAATCATTGTTCACCTATGATATTGTTATAACTTCTTCTGGCCTGGTTTACGAAGTATAGACTTGCTATATTTCAGTGGATGAAATGAAGACATATCCATTTGAGCTTTCATCATTTCTTGGAGAGTCACCAATTTCTCCCATATTTTCTTGCTTGATTGTCTTAATTGAAATTATGGAAGTTTCCATAAGCATATTTGGATTTGGGTCTATCCTATCAATTTGACTGATAGGCAACAAATAATCTATACTCACATGTGTAAATGGGTTTACTCGAATCTTTTCCAAACCAAATGGAGCATTAACCTTGGTAACCTCGCTTGATGTGGATTTCTCCTTTCCCTCCATGTGATAGAATTCCACCTCAATGTATTGATATTCACATGTTTTTAATGGAGCTTTGTCACCATAAAATTTCCCAATATGACCATTTAAACAATATTTGAGACATTGATGCTATGATGAAGGGATAACCACGTGTTGATATAGCCAAGGTCTTCCAAGAAAAATGTTTAAAGCTGTGTCATGATGAACCAACATGAAATCTGAATTGTATACAAGATATCCAAACTGAGTTCTGAGTGTAATCTTACCCAGAGGTTCTTGTTCATTTTTATCATACCCTTGCAACATCAAAGTAGAAGGAAATAAATCAAATTCGGTGAGTCCCAATCGATGAAGTGTACGAATGGGGATGAGGTTGACTCATGAACCATTATCAATGAAATATCGTCGGATGTCTACATCATTGACCTTTCCAGATAAATACAAAGGTCTAATATGTCCATGCACAACATCATCTTCATCTTTATCTGTGAAAGATATAACTGCATGGAATTCTGTAGGATTATTCTCTAAATGGTAGACTTCAGCTGCAGCAATTTCAGTTTCAAACTCTTGAGGACTTGACAAAGCCTCAATGAGTGCCTCTTGAAGATCCTTTGATAGATTCAAGGAATCTAGAATTGATAACTTGGCCGGTACATGGGCCAAATGTTTCAATACATCATATTTTTGATCCAAAGGTTTTTGTTTCCCAACAGGAACATGTGGTTTTGCAGGTTCCTTAGAAGTTTATTCTTTGTAAGTAGATGCATCTTATATCAGGGTAAGAGTTGGAAATACTCTAGGCTTTAGAAGATTAGACCAAATAGGTCTATTTACCTACTGAGAGGAAGAAGGTGTAACCTCCAACTGATCCTTCAGAATGACTATTCCAGGACTGAATCTTCCATGTGTTGAAGAACTTGCTTGTTCTTGTTGAGATCACTGAAGGGCTATGCCACAGGTTTTTTCTTCATATACAGTTCTAGCAAGGGTAGAATTGGAATAGTGGCTTCTGGGATATCCACATTTTCCTCTGTATCCCAAACCTATGGAATTCCCTCTAATTCCTCTGTTTGATATAGGGAAATCAGGCTCATTGAGATTGAAATTGTGACTGGAATAAGGATCTGTTAAATGAATCATGTTAACAGAACCAAAGATCAACTCTTCGTCTGATAAAGACTCTGCCTGATTAGCGAGTTTAGGATGTGCCGTTTGGTGGGGCGGTGCCCATGGCTTTGAAGTAGATGGAATAAAATCTGCCAGAGTCCAAGACAGCTTGGGCTTTTACACGATCTCATCTTCTTCTGATTGATCTTCTTTCTTTGAATTATGTCGTTTATTTTAGGATTTTCCCTCTGATGAAGGGGATTTGTTGTGGCATTCATATAAGAAGACACAATTGTTTTCTTCAATTGAGTTCGCAAAATGGAATGAGTTCGATTGATCGTGTTTCTGACCATCCAATCATCATATTTCTGCAAATTTTTTCTTTTGACTCATTCCCACTTGCCTTCTTCCTCTGGATCTGTAGCAGTAACACATGCTACATAAGCTGAAGAACCGTTTAATTTGACTTGTCTCGAGTCCACCATTTTTTTCAAGAGGTATTTGAAGACAAAACACTCCTGAATGGGATGACCCAACATCTAATGAAATGGGAAATAGTTGGTACGGTCTTCATCTCCTTCCTTGTTTGGCCTTTTTGGCCTTGTAAATTGAACCAAATTATTTTCCAGTGATGAAATGAAGTAACCAAGAACCTGTTCATTTCAGAAAGAGTAAACTTTGCTTTTCAACTCCTCAAATTGTTTCTTTATTTGATCTCTTTGATCATCTTGACGAAACAACCTCTGTTGTTGATGCTCAGGTGGTGGATCCCTTCAGAAAGATGAAGGTTTTGAAGTAGAAGCAGGTACATTTGCATGTTTAAGCGTAATTGTAGTCGTCTCTGCTCTACCCATTCTTCTTCCTGGAGCTGATGGAATTACACGAGTTTTATCCTTAGTCTTCGTAAGAGAGTCTTCAATATTCTGACCGATCAAAGTAAGGTATCGAAACCCTCCTATGTATTTCACAGGGATCAACTTTGTGCGTAATTCATCACACAAATTTGCCACATATATTGGCAACAATCCCTCTTGAGGAAGTACTAAGCTTAGGGAATATGTTAATCCCTTCCAGCGAGCAATGAAATCTGAAATCTTTCATTCTACCTTTTCTTATAATTTGTATGATCAAAAAATGTGGTCTTTGGAAATGTTGAACTGAACTGAAGAAGAAATCATTGATGGAGATCTTTTCATCTGATAATTGACCGGGATTGCAATCTTGTGTACCAAACAAAAGTAGGCCCTTGTAATGACTGTACAAAACACCTGAGCTTAACTGCTTCTTATTACTGAGGGGTTCCCATCATAGGATCACAATGAGAAAAAAAATGTGTTAAGTGTAGATCTGGGTCTCCCGAACCATTAAAGATTTGGAATGTGGTACTTGCAAAATTTGATGGGGGAGGAATTGCATCAACCCATTACGGGTAAGCTCTCTTTTCAGGTTGAATTTGAGCACATTTTCCCTTCATAACTTCCAAATGAGCTATTAATGACTCAATAATAGTTAATAAATTTTATGAAACATCCGGTTGAGCTTGGACCTTAGCAGGTGCACTGAATGGAGCTTAGAAAGGTGTGGTGGTTGGTACTGCAACTGATGGTAGCACCGCTGATTATTGTTGCACATGACCCATAGTATTAGACCTGTGAGGGTGTACTGGTAGAGGAGGATATTATTGATCCAGAACAGTAGATGCAAAAAATTCCCTTGGATGAATGACTCCAGCATGCTTAGGAGGAAGACTACCTTGAAGTAGTTCTGCATTCAACCTCCTTAACTCCTTCATTTCTTCCTCCTGTTGTGCAAATATTTTCTCTAGTGAGAGCGATTGGACTTCTCCATAGAAAGGGTGGGACATAACCTGATTCATTCATTTCCCTTTTTTGGATGCCATTCGGAGATGGGGAAGTGGGTTACACGAAGGAATACCTAGATTCTGGGTAAGCCTTTGATTTCGTGTACGCACAACTTCTTCGTTTGTGTCTGTGTGTACAAATTCTTGAGCAGGAGATTCCTCATCTGATCCCTCTGAATGAGCCTCTTCTAGGGTATTAGCAACAATGACATTAATGAATTTAAATGATGTAAAATTCATTACATACATTCTATCATCATTTCTGTGATATTGTCTTTTTCCATGTCCCTGATGAGACATTTCCTTTTGTCGATTTGATCCCTCAGGAACTTCTTGACAAACCGTAATTTGGAGAGAATCTCCTAATAATTCGGCTCTTCGTTCCTCTTTTGGATTCCTCCCTAATTGAGAGAATAACAACTTTCTATGAGGAAGAAATTGAGGATTTTAAAAATTCCCTAGTCCGGTGGACTGGGGCTGTTCCTGATGTTCTTTCTCAACTCCTCGAATCCTATTTGTTGATTTCGATGGTTGGGTTTAAAGAGTCCCCAGTCTGGAAAGCTGGGGTGGTTCTTGAGTTGTTACATCTGAGACTTTCTTGAAATCTCTCCTGATCTTGTGGACTTTAGTCCAGAAATTGGCTGGATGCATCAACCTACATCCACTTAAATCACCTGTCTCAAATGAACACTGGATGATTTCTGACACTTCTGTCACCCGATGATGTGCTCGCTCTAAATGAGAAGCCTATTCGATATTCTCATTTTCATGATGCAATATTAATTAGACAATTTGTTCTTTGTATGCCTAACTTTGGGAAGAACTAGTTGAGGCTTGTTCCTGAGCAAGACTTTGATTACAAACAAATCCAATTGGTTGTGGCCGACCATGGGAAATAACATTGCATGAAACCATTTTCGGTAGGCTTTTCTGACTGGAGAGTACAGTGAAATGTAGTGCTCCATGAATACCCCATCCCCTGATATGAATACTAGATGGGGAATTGGAAATTATCTAGTGAAATATTCTTAGTGCGCCAAGGCATGAACGTTGAATGGATCTATACTACTTTTCATCCTTCAGATATCGAGAAACTGAGAGAGAGACCAAGTCAATTTGGTGTTGTAACCCTTTTATTATCTTGACCTAATTTTCATATTCATCATAAGATAATATTTTCTTTTTTAATTGACAAAGATTTTTCCATATGTTGAGATGAATATCATGAATTCCATCTTCCCTCAACATCTCTGTAATGTTATACTCAGAGTCAGCCAAAGGCCAAAACATGACTGGTACTTCACCTTTCGCCAATTGTTTTCTCATATTCAGTACTTCCTTCTTATAATTTGATGAATATTCTTCTACCTAATTAGACCAGAGTTAGTGCTTCCTTGTTGCTTCATCAGATTCAGCAAGATTGGTAGAGAATCCGTTGATCAATCTAGAAGATGAACGACCCAAGGGTGGTTTGGAGAATGACCTACATCATGGGCTATCTTCTGATTGAGAAAGCATTTCACCTTCAAGCGGTAAATCATAAGACATGACTGGATTCACATTTTCAAGTGCCTCACGAAAAGAGGTCTTCCTCATCACTACATTGTCCTTTGAAGAATTTTCCCGGAAATGTGAATTACTACTGCATAAAGGACTTTCGTAGCTAAATTCATCATCATGGGGAGGACCACCATGGTGGGTTACAGCAAAAGATGAAACATTTTTCCCCTTGATCTTCTAGCCACGCAAAGGGTTACTGTGGCTCTCATCTGATGATGATACTTCAAGATCGATTGAACTGTCATGAAGCAATCCTTCATGAGGAAGTGTCTGATGAAGACCTTCATAATTAATGTTCCCACTATTGGGAAATGAAAGAGTAGAATCTTGAATTCCAACAGATAATTGTCTGAGGGCTTCAAGAACTCCAGCATCGAGCAAGGACTTATTACAGATTGGCTCTTTATTTCCTAATTGTGCTAGATGGGTATTCTTCTTAGATGACTTCTTACTCGCTTTAGGAACCACTTGTTGTCAAAAGTGGTTATTATGGGAAGGTGTGTGTGCCTGCTTAGGAGAAATAGTCAGGTTAGTCTAATTATCTCCACTCAAATTAGGTGTATGTGTCGGACTTGGTTGTTCGTATGATATGGGGGAGTATGCCCCACAACCCTCTTGGACTAGAACAGTGGTGTGTGTCTATTCCAGAGTGATATGTTGATGTGTCACTCCACTAGTAGGGACAAATTTTCATTTCTTTCCCTGTGATGCTGCTGAAGCTATTATAATATTCTGACAGGAATACAGAATATGAGCAGGAATTTTCTTCTGCTCTTTCACCATTGATAGAATATGCTTGGTGACTTCAGATGTCGGAATGGGGATATACTTCCATTCTATGCTTGGAGTAGGTGTGTATTCCTGCTCCTTTCCTCTTTTTCCTGTCAGTGAATTCTGATAGTACTCATGTGTGGGGTAAGAGAGTTGAGTTTTCCTCTTGTTTGTCATTGGGGCTTTCCAATTGACTTCTCCGGGTGCTACCAAACAAGACTGTTGGTAGGCTTGATCAATACTAGCAGGTGTATGTGTCTGCTGATTTCACTCGGCCAAACGTGGTTGATGAACATCCTTCAATACTGGAAGATGGGGTTGGTGACAGAATTATTGAGTGTAAGTAGGTGTATGTGCCTGTTTACTAGTTGTCAACACATTGGGTTGGATGGATTCATTGTATGTAGTCAGACGAGCTTGCTGACTAGCTGATGATTTAGAAACAGGTGTATGTTTCTGTCTATAGTACTTCGCCGGAATTGCCTGGCGGGAATGGCTTGTTGCTACCAGACGAGTCTGCTAGACAACGGAATTAAAATGGAAAAGTTTGTGTGCTCGCTCATTGATTTCCACCAAGTTAGGTTGGTGGACTTCTCCAGAAATGGCAGAGATAAGAACCTGCTCACTGTTGACCGGTCGTCGCCTCTGTGGGTTCGTCTTGCCTGCTCGGGTTTGAGGAACCTGATCTGAATACCTGGAGATGACACCCTCATCATGTTGAGGGGTGCACTCCTCATGAGTCTGGCGGCAATTGTTGATGGGATCCCTTGGGAAGGACTCATTTATCCTTGAATTAATGCCTTTAGTGACCTTCTCATTCACCTCCGTAGAATATGGGAGGGACTGGTGATTGAGTTCTGGGGATAATGACCCGAAACGGTTGGAGACGATGGTTGGAAACACCTACTTCTTGATCCCTGGTCATCGCTATCCGGACAACCAGGGTGAATTATTGATTTGGAGGGCTTGTCGAGTGGCATCCAGAGTCAGAAAAGTACTGTTTTGACGGTATTACTTAACTAGCGCATTTGTTACCCAGCGTCGAAGATGATGAGTAGGTGATGTCATCCTCAGAGCGGATGAAGATCCAGCAGGAGTAGCGGGAGAGGTATTCACAACATAGGTATTTAGAGGTGTGAACTTTAGAGAAGCCATTATTATAACACAGAAGATCTTGAAAATGAGTGCCTTTTTTATATAACAGATAGAATCAAGATAAGTTTGGCCAGTGCATCTTTTGGATGAGAACATATGTTATTGATTGTTTTGTTGGGCCTCTCATTAAGTTTAAATAGGGGCCTAACAAATATGTAAAACATCATTTTAACTTGGTTAAGGATTCACGTCAGGTTCACCATTTTTTGTTTCCTCTGGAATTGGAGATGACCTGTTTGGTTTAAGGTTCAAACATTCAAATCGGTTTCTAATGGGTTTGTTCATAGAACGGGAAACATCCAATGATTCTATATCCATTTAGACATAATTTCCAAAGGTAGGTGCTCATTAGCTTTGGACTGATGAGACTTAAGAATTTGCATTGGTCGATAGGATGGGAGGTCAGAATCATCAAACCTTTTTTAGGGGAATTATTGTCTACTCCATGATTCTCTTTATAGATTTGAGTTATGTTTGTGAATCCTTATTAAATTACCAAGTATGAAAAGTATCTATCCTTTAGATCTAACAATCAATGATTGATATGTACGAGATTTTAGAGAATCTTTTATATGTATTTGAGGTTCTTCATCGATAGAGAATCATCTGTATTTGTTAGAGATTCTTAGTCAATGGTATCCTTCTACACATTATATAGAAATATCTTGGTCATTATGAAAACCGTACTAGTTTTAAATCCACTCAGCGGGGCACTTGAAGTTTATTTTCATTCTGAAGGACATGGATTATTTCAGAGTTGGGATCGTACCTGCAGATGGGATACCTATATATCCTTGTTTAGAAAAGGAATCAGAACCCATGTAGTTCGAGTAAAGAAGTATGGGGTTTTTTCATGGTTGATGGCTCAAAGAAATATGTTTATAGGGTCCGGAAAATCCTCAAAGGAAATTTTACCCAAATCCCCCAAATAATTGGGGCAAGTAATCAAAGAAGGGACACAAACAAGACCGGTCCGTGAACCAGTCCCATGGAAGCGCAACGTGGCCAGGCACCACGAGGCACCCCCTCTGTGAACCATTGTCATTCGTGAAGTGGAGGTGGAGAGCCTCTGCGGTCACGAGGCAAGATGGGTGCCAATCTGGTTCACCGTCAAGATCCGCCTTGACTGTAGACTGCGTCGACCAGTTCAAGCCGCACCCGCTGTCATTCGCAGAATAGAGGCGGAACCCTCCACAGCCGCGGAGAACTCCCTGAGTTTGCCTCACGGAGGGGGGGGGAGCATTCAATACCCACCACGAATCGCAGATTGACCAAGTAAGCTGTGAACCGGGTATTTGGTTATGGGCCTCCGCCAAAGGTGTCGCGTGGCCACAGATACATCCCTTTGCCCACTCTATAAAAGGACACCAAGGGGGAAAGAAAAAGGGATCGGAGAACTGGAATCGAATTCGGAGGGATTGGAGATTCGGAAGGAGATCAGTTGAAGGAAGTATTTGGATTTCACAAATAGAGAAATTCCCATCCACGAACCATAGCAGGTATATGAATTAACAAGGAATTGAAAAGGCCATAATAATTTGGTGAACCGCAAACCTAAAATAACAAAAACAAGGAGAACCGCGAGACATACCACCTACGCGGATGACTTCCTCGCGGACCAGGGAGTTTATGCCTATTTTCCCATCCATCACCCACCGTAGCACTCTCCTACGTGGGCGAAGCCACGACCGACGAGCCTCCGACTGGCGCCACCCTTGGCCGCCGCTACCCACCTGGAACCCTCCGTGAACCACCCTGGTTCGCGGATTGAACCCGAAGCCGCGAACCACCCTGGTTTGCGGGATGCCAATCAGTCCACATACCACCCTAGTTCGCAGACAACTTCTCCAGCCACGTGTCACTTCCCCATGCAACGGTCGTCACCACCCATACCTCTCGGTCGATCGCCAAATACTTCGGTGTTCTCATTTCCCGAGCCAGGTAAAATCCTTACGATCCATCCAAGTCCTCTGCGACTCCCTCATTAGCATATTCATCGGCCCCGAGCGGAGGCGTCCACCAGAGCCACCAGATCCGCGTGGGGTAACTTTCAGGTGCATCAGCATGCCATTTTGAGTTCACATAGCCACGGTAAACAGGGTAAAAGGGGTTGCCCAGAACCTTGAGTAGATTCCCGAAGCATTTCTAGGTTCACATTCCCACAGTAATGTGGAGTCTGAGCTCGAGAATCCCCTTTCTGCCCCTCCACTTGTTTAGGGTTCCTCAAAGATGGTAAAATAGCCATCAGAAGGAAGCCCTCGTGCACTGCAAGAGAGGAGATGGGCAGAGGAGCACCCCCTTCCCCTCTCCCGCTGGGCTTTGTCGCCTCGGACGTCCATCTCGGAGTAAGCCCCGACCTTCTGGGCCTCCTCAGAGTGTAATCCCTAATCCATCGCCCCGGGAATCCACCTAGGAGTAAGCCCCAACCTCATGGGCCGCCCTCATGAGTAAGCCCCACTCCACTTCTCACGGACGCACCATTCGCGACGTGATCCTCTAGCCCCTACTGCCTCTTGTTTCTCACACAGAGCATGAATCACATGGGATTAGAGTAAGAATCGACCATGACATCTTCATATGGGCCTCCTCATAGTATAAGCACCAATCCATCACCCTGGGCCTCCTCATAGTGTAAGCCCCAATCCATCATTCCGGGCTGCCCCAGAGCGTAAGCCCCAAGCCAAAGCAAACTACGAGGACTTTGATTCATGCCAAATCATGGTACATAGGAACCCTCCATGAGGTCCAAGCCCACCACTCGGTCATTTCTTCACGTTGAGTTCCACCCTCGTCTAGTATGATGTTAAACTGTGTAAGTGAACTACGGGGACTTTGATCCATGCCAAAGCATGGTACGTAGGAAGCCTCCATGAGGTTCAAGCCCACCACCCATCAGACCACCCGGTCTCTATTCACGTCGGTTCCCTGACACCTATCCGAACTACGTGGACTTTGATCCCTGATTCCTAAGAAGGGTACATAAAAAGCCTCCCTGAGCTTCAATCCCAACAACTGGTCGATCCGATCATCTCCACATCAGTTCACCGCGCCACTCCTAGTGCCGCCTCAAGCGAGTTCCAACCATTCGGGGTCATTAATCAAACGAGGGATGGTAAACCTCAGGCATAAATGATTCCAAACCCTTGTGTACATCTTACCATTTCCCACCAGGGTTGAATACGTGGATAATATTTTTGTGTATAAACCAAATATTCACGAACACATGAATACATATTAAATCTATAAGAGAGTCCCGGAACAGGCAATAATTCCCCCAAAAAAGGGCTTGATGAGCCCGAATTCACATCCTATCGACCAATGTGAGTTCTTAAGAGTCGCTGGTCAGACCATCCGGCGAACGCCTGCCTTTGGAAAGCAGTTCCATCAATCATTGGATACAGATCCGTTGGGCGTTTCGTGGCCGAAAACCAAAAAAAAACAAAATATGGTGAACCCGAAGTGAATCTTTAACCAAACATGACAGATTTAACCTAATCTCACATAGTACCCCCTTCATTCTCTAAAGGAGGGCCAAGCAACGTCATTAATTATGCATGGGATTATGAGATGCCACTTTGACAGGTTTCCTGCTTGTATTTGTTAAAATGTTTTGCAGGCACTACTTTCAGAACAACCTTCGATCCAATGGCATCGCAAAGGAACTCACAAGTGCGCGCTTCCAACGACGCAAGGATGAGACTTCCTCACCTACAGAGGACCCCGTCACCCACCCATCATCTTCAACGCTGGGTTTTGGACGTTCTGATCTAAGAGTACCACGTGAATGGTACTCTCCCAACAGTGGAGGCAACCATGCACGCCCTCTAATCTGTCAAGATTCACTGGTCACCTACCCACCAGCGGCCGAAAAGGCAGATCCATACAGCCCATGTCCCTGTCTCTAACTATTTTGGTATTCTATCCCTGGAACGGGACAATGCGTACCTCCCTTATCTTAGGGATTCAGATGAGGTCGACGTTGAGGACTTCATCCCCACCGAATGGGGGTTCCACTCCAAGGCCCCCGCCGGCATACGTCATCGCGGTCATGCCGCGACCCAACATCCTCGCGCTGAGGAGGATGTCTCCCCGAGGATTCAGGCCCATGCTCCCCGAGCTTCGGCCCCTCAGACCACCCGACGAGGGCGGCAGATGTACAATCGGGGACCGGTCATCACCCTGATCCCTGAGGAGGAGTTCCACTGCCCAGCCACAAAGACGTACCACGAACAGGCACCTACACCTGTTCGATCCTCCAAAGCCCACCATCCAGACATGGTGGCATCATACGAGCCGGCGCGCATCCCCACCGAGCTCCATCAAGCCCGGCGCTCACGCAGGACGACACTTACCAGGAAGGCACCTCTCCCTGCCCAGGGTCGTGAAGCCCACCAGCTTGATGTGGTGGAGTCCCGGCACCTGTAGGACCAGCTCCTGGTAGTTGCTTCATATGCCGGACATCCTGATATGGTGGCGATCAACAAAGCCCGCCACCCAGATGTGGCAGAAAATCATAGGCGGGCACGTCTCCCTGCCAAAAAAGGCCACCGACTCGATACGGTGGGAAATAAATATATGCAGGGACAGCTCCCTGTGGATGAAAGTAAAGTCTGTCACCCCGATGTGGCGGCAAACGGAGAGAGAAGCCAGCATATCCTCGTACAGGGGCAGATTCGTTCACCTGCCCCGACACAAAAGAATTGTCAGTACCCACGGATCATAGGAGGACCAGAGCAGGATATTCCTACTCCGATACCGGAATGGGCCTTCATACCCATTCCGGCCAAAGACGTATCTCTAAATATCCTAGAAATTATGGAGGAGAGCGTATCGATCCCAGATCATATCTTGCAGACTTGCCAGCATGTAATTGCATCAGCGGCAACAGCAAGGACTCGGGCCCGTGAGCCCATCTCCCCAATTGAGGCGACTCATCTAAGAGACGAGATAGCCGCATCAGAGCATATATGCAGCCATGCTTCTTCCCAGGAGGGTCTCCGGCTATATTCCGTGATGAAAGGGAAACCAGATCGAGCAACTTCACTCGTTCCAACTGGGGGACACCCGTCCATCACGGTGGATGCTCCAGAGAAGGTATATATCCCTGCTAAAAGTCAATATGTTCGTCGGCGTATCCTGAAAACATCACGGGACCCAATTAGACAGGGACCAAAAGGTGACGGCCATTTTCAACAGCAGACAGTCCCCGCTGCCCACAAAAGATCCCCCCGAATGCACCAAAGGCAGCCGGAAAATAAAGAGCGGGTTCATGACTCCACTCTTCTAGAAGCTGGGGTTCCCGACACTGCTAAGCACACATAAAAGGCTCAAAAACCTTCCCACCCATTACTATATTATGGGAGTGGCAGTAGCAGTTGAGAAGGTCCTCCCCACAATGTCACTACCAATAGCTCTAAAGGTCCTCCCCAGAGCACCCGTGGAGGCCTCCCCCGTGGGCATATAACGATCGATCACAAGATCTTCTCTCTTGATGTGAGTCATGGAAACCCTCCACATGACCAGAAGATCGAGTAGCAGGAAGGTCCTCCACTTGCTGTGGTCCACCCTAAAGGTCCTCCCCGGGGTATACACTGCAATCAATCTCCATGCAGTGGGACCACAGATTGTGATGGTAGTCCTCGCTATCATAGTCTCAACTACGGAGGTCCTCCCCGCAGTGATGTCTCGTCATGACAAGAAGGCCCTCCCCTTGTCGTGGCCTGCCCTGAATGTCCTCCCCAGGGGTTATGATGCAACGTAACTCCACGCAGCCCGGCATCAGGTCACGGTGGTAGTCCTCGCCACCCTGATAACGGAGGTCCTCCTCGTAGAGACGTCAAGCAAAGAGAAGGCCCTCCCCTCATTGCGGTACATTCTGGAGGCCCTCCCCAGGATGTATCCCGCAAATATTCTCCCTACGGCAGCAGTAATGGTAGTCCTCTCCATTGCCGCAGCTGTGATGGTAGTCCTCGCCACCACGGCCGACATTGCCAAGGTCCTCCCCGCATTGGCCCTGAGCAACAAGAAGGTCCTCCCCTTGTCGCGGTGTGTCCTGAAGGTCCTCCCCGGTATGCGCGTCGAACGTCAAGCCATGATGGTCATCCTCACCATGATGGCATTTGTTGTGAAGGTCCTCCGTGTAACGACGCTACGCAGCTAGAAGGTCCTCCCCTTGTTGTGACACGCCTTGGAGGTCCTCCCCAGGGTGTGCACTGCAAATGTCCTCTATGCAGTGAAGCATCAAGCAGTAATTGTAGTCCTCTCCATTACGGCTTCCATTGAGGAGGTCCTCCCCATGATGACATATTATTTCAACAGGAAGGTCCTCCTCCTGCCAAGTCAAGCACTAAAAGGCCCTCGTATGTTGAGGCACTCAGAAGGACGGGATCAAGCATGTCAGATTCCCAGTTTGTTTCTAATGACATCCTTCTTCGATCAGGAGTCCTTCGAGGGTTGTGTTCATCTTCTGAACCACCTCGGTATCGCCCACAAGACAATTAGATACCAACCAGTCCCACTGTCTCCGACTACAGTGAGTGCCTTAGTTGGGATGACCAGGTAGAGGAATCATTGGTGGAGGAGTATGCTGATATGCTACACTTGATGAAACGACTGGCCAGGAATGATATACCAGTTATGTTTTGGCCCACGACCACCTCTCAATACGACGTACCCAGAGAGTTGTCGGAAGAATGCATGCACGGCATCCGCCATAATATATGGATGACCCTCCACCGGCTGAAATTGAGCTTCCTACCCTATGACGGGTATGTGGACCACGTCAAGACGATAGGGGACCTCCTGCGTCACATCGACCTGGAGGCCCTTTCCTCGACGTGACAACAACGCCCCGACAGGCGCAAAGGGAATATGAAGGCAGGTTGCCTCTGTACATTGCACAAACCGTGCCACCTCATTTGTGAAGCTCTGACTGGAGTCCATATCAAGGGATGGGGGGGAACACGGAGCTCTTCATTTCACTCCACTCCAAGCCCAGAAAAATCCGTTCGGCATGGTATCGTGCAATGTCGTCACATCGAGACGGCAATCGGGTGGACACCCTGTTCAGGAAAGGCAACACACCCAACAGAGTCAGGCCTTGAGTAAGTCCCAGAAGCGTCAGGCCCGGCAGGAACGAGCCATTCAAAAACTTCTAAATCAGGTCACTGAGAGCATCCACCAGGCCTCTCACCTAAGAGAGGCCAATCGGCGATCTTTTCCTGCCTCCCCAGAAGGGGCTGATCTATAGGTGAATTCGGCAACAGATCTGGTTCACCCCCGGATGGGGGCACGTGAGATCAGGCAGGTTGCGATAGCCACAACCACTGTCGTAATCCAGGGTCAACCCCAGCCTGCAGGGCTGGGGGCATTTTTAACAACAAATTCCCCCATAAGACCAATAAAACCGGGAAGAGACTCAACATCCAGGGAATGGAGCCAACCCCATCCCTCAGGGCTAGGGGCATTATTACCCCCTCAACAACAACCTCCCCCACGAGATTAGGTATTCTATCCTCTAGGGAGGACAGGCAGAAGAGGAGGTTCCCATCCTATCCTGTCATTCGAATCATCATCCCCTCCGAGAGGAAGGCGCACCGTAAGGTCGCATCAAAGAACTCTCTGCGTCACCCTTCGTCAAGAAGTCCGAAGGTAATCCCAGGTCATGAAAGGGAAGGCCGGCCGAAGACGCAGGAGATCCTCCTTCTATTTGGAAGGTGACGTCCCCTCCACCCCGCAATATGAGTTCATCAATGCCATAGAGGCTAACCCCACGGGTGACACCATAGGAAATGCAAATCTGGACAGATCAGGAGACAATGGTTCTGGTCAGGATATGACTCACAACGAACCCCCAGGTGTGCACACCCGGAACCAGAGGGACACTTTAAATATGGCCACCCCTTCAGCTAACCTCCCTCTTCCTACCCTACGAGCTTCCAACAAGGATAAGAATAAAGGAATAGTTACCCTTAACCCATCCCCCTCTCTCGATAAAAATGATCCACTCACGCTCGAAGGGAGGTTCGCTCGACAGGAAGAAGAGATGAAAGAATTGAGGTGGATTAAAGCCGAGCTGCTCCAGATGAACCTCCTTATTGAAAGTGTGTCCCAAGAAGAGCCACATCATGCACTCCCAGCAAGTGCACCTCAAAGGCTAAGGCTTGCCCTGGAAAACGAAGCACGATCAGGGATCCTGCCCAATGAGGCGCCTGGTTCGTCCAACTACCGAAACGTGGATGATGAATACCAGGATTTCCCTCCACTTAGGAGTCAACCAGATAAAGTACGCCCGAACCCTCTGAGGGTACCCCGAACGGAATATTAACCCTTGGTGCCGGCCAATCCGGATCCTCAAGCAATGGCTCAGGCTACACCTGCCTAGGACCAGGCCCAACCGGATGTAAACCAGGGACTCACCAACACCATCGAGGCACTAAAAGCTCGATTGGAAGCGATGGAAGGTCGATGTGCTCCGATACAGCCGGAGCGGAAACAGTACCCAGATTGGGTGACCAACACACCACCTCCACCCAATTTTTGGAGCCCTGTATTCCCCATCTTCAATAGATCAGGCGATCCAGAGCAGCATTTGATGCACTATGCATCCTATTGCGACCCTATGATGGGGACCCCAGAACAACAATAAGTAGTGAAACTCAAATGCTTCGTGCGGACCTTTCAAGGATCCGCCTTTGTCTGGTACACCAGTTTTCCAGCCCAGTCAATAAAGAGCCGGGAAGACCTTCGGTAGCAGTTCTTGTTCCACTTCAGCTTGACATTGCCAAAAACAACAATCAGCGACCTCATGAACTACAAGCAGAGGGAGAACGAGAGGGTCTCAGATTTCATCGCCAGATGGAAAGGTCCGACCTATTCTCTGAACAGGCCAATGCCTCAAGATGAGATGCTAGCCATATGAATCGATAATCTTAGAGATGAGCTGCGAACACCGCTCATACCGGTGGAGTGCACCACTGGCTTCCTCCATCCCTCAGCCATTTCCCAGAGAATTGAGGACTCCCTACAGCGGACTAATTCAAAGTCCCGAATAACCTCACAGGATCCTGTGAAAAGATCCCCTAGAGCTGAAGTGTCTGCTGTCACACTCAAGCCGGCCCCTGTGCCCGCTCCACCGCTCAGGCCTCCACCAAATCTTCAAGGGCCCCTCCATATCAGTGGATGCCCCTTCCTAAATGGGACGATCAGAGAGGATTGAAGCGGAACCAGTTTGAGGAATGAAGACAAAAAAGTATACTCATTCCGAGACGATCAAGTCCGTGGCTACTTCATTGCCGTCATGAACTGCAACTTGCTCCGCCTCGGGGAGCCAAGGAAACCTGAAGAAGTTGGCCATGATGACAGGAAATATTATTACCCCTACCATTGGATGTTGGGGCACAGTCTTCGAGAGTGCTTCGTCTTTAAAGACCTCCTGTAGAGGATTGTAGATTCCGGACAAGTCGAGCTGGGACCAACCCCAACACATGTGGTGTAACACCCTGAGATTTTATGAGAAATATTTTTTTTATGTATTATGTTATACGCAACACCAAAGGAATCTTTCACAACACACAATACTGACTTAGCTTGTATTACACGCAATCACGACCTTCCCCGATAGCGTGTGTAGTACGCAATACCAGGTTTCACTAAACAACGATATATTATTATGAACTAGCCGTTATGAATAGTATTAACTAAATTTTGAATTTTATTACATTATTATTCATCTTACACATTTTCTAGAACATGGTTAGGGAACAAAATAAATGTTTCGGGTAAAATAAGTATTTTTCAAAAAATGCAGTTTTGCAGCCTTTTGATGGCGCACCCACATTAAATCTAGTTTCTGACATGTTTATAATTTTAATTTGACAAAATTAAATTTTTATTTGGAATCAAGATATAAAAATTTACTTTGGATAAATTTTTGATACTTTTCTGATAACTTTCATATTTTGATGAATAGTTAAAATACGCTAATTTTTAATTAAAAACTACTCTTTTCATCGAGATAATTTATATGGTTAAATTATAATATTGAATGGTTTTAAATTATAAATAGAATATATTTTTGCCATTTAATATAATGTATGTCATTAGCATTAATTTCACATTGAATTCATAGGTAAAAACATTTCAGTCTTTGACAATGTTTTAACTTCTAAAACCCATTTTCTTAAAAACATGATTAATTTTAAATTAATTACTGCAACTTATGTGTTTTTAATTTTAAATAAATGGATTCTATATTTGGAATCAGTGGGTCCAAATTATTTTAATAGGCTACTTTTTATTTTTGGGCATTATGAACAGTAACTACGGTAAATTTTATTTACCATAGTTAAAGGTAAATCGGGTAATTAAGGGTAAATATAAGATTATGAAATTACCTTAACACCTGAAAAAATCCTATTGTATGACTAAAAGTCGACCCCTATCACCTAATGGTCGGATTAGATTCATTTAATGGACTTATTTACATGAAAATAATTTAATTATTATTAAAACCAAAAAAAGTGACAACATGTCACTTTCTTAAATCTTATAAGTATAATAATTTTAATTTAGTGATAAACTTAATTAAACTTAGAACATGAATAGTCTCCAGAAATATAATACATTTATCTACATCATATGAATTTATTTATAATTTTTATCTATTAAATAATTATCATTAATTCTGACACAATAGTGATGTTGAAATTATTTTATTGATTGAAATATTAAATAAATGATTTTAAAAATATTAAAATAAATATTATGTAAACTATTTAATGTTCTCCACTAATTTTCTAGATACATATGAAATGTTACGAATCTATTAAATATTTTAGTTCGAACATATCTTCTATATATATTTTATTTAAATTAAAATAAATGACTAGTGTTAAAATTGACACTATTGTTATTTTATAAAACTAACATATTATAAAATTGTTTAAAAATCACAAAAATATTTAAAAATTATAAATTAAAATTTATATGGTCTAAAATTTCATAAAGTGTGAAATTATGGAAAATTCACAATACATATGTAATTATTTATAATAATTTAAAATTTAGAATATTATTACCACAAATAAAATAAAATTGATAAATAAGGATAAATCAAGTTGATAATGTTTAAAATAAATTCCTAACATGTATAAATTTTATTGGTTGATGATATTACAGCCCTATATCATATAATATTTATATATGAGTCAGTTTGGATGTTTTTAAGTGGGTTTGGGATTTAATATAAACTAATATTTCTTATATTTCCAAAGGTTCCCCTCTCCTCCCCTATAAAAGGGCACCTCCTCCCTCTCCTCCTCACACCAATTTGAGCCTTCAAGATCGGCCAAACCCTGCCATTTTTACTTCCCAACTTTCTTAGAAACCTACTAGAGGTACTGGTCTTCTCAAAAGACCAACTCTAGTGCCCTAAGAGAAAGTTTAAAGGAGGCACTTTGAGAAAGAGGTAATAGCTTCTACCGTTTTCTTCAAGTTCCATTATTCTTCTACTCCCTCTTCGTTAGTTGTTTCATTATGAAGTAATAACATCAGTTTCCCTAATATACTGATATTTTATTATAAATATGAAACAACCCTATTTCACCTCTTATCCATCCTATGATAAACAAAATCACCGTGCGTGCGTACGTACGGAATACCGTCTCCACGCCGTGGTGTAATATGTTTTCCACGACCACCTTACTTGGATGGGTATAATGGTTAAAATAAATAACTATATATGATTATTGTAAAGTTTTATTGATTCTGAAATATTATACATACACTTCAATAAAATTCCACGATCATGGGAACGATATCATCGCTCGTGCGTACGTACGGCCTACCGTCTCCACGATGTGATGTGACTCGTTCTATATGATCTTCATTGAATAATGATTATATAAATGAATTTAATGAATGAACATGATATATATTACATTAATACCATTATTTAAATGATATATCTATATCCTATAATGAGTAATAAGAATTTATTCGACATAACACGCATAAGAACATAAAGCAATAAACACCCGAATAACAAGTAATAAGGAGATATTACTACTAAGAAGATACAAATATGACCATATATGATATCATAACAATGAATATGATTCTGTAATAAGTCAATTGACATTATTTAAACCATATTACTGGAGGTTCGGATTCATACGAAGCATATCGGACCTAAGGTAAGGGAAAATCTCACAATCTCATTTTTATCTGAGATTGTTTATACTTCAAAATTTACTGGGGAATATTTATCATCCACCGACATGTTTCCTCAATTTGTAATATTATTTCTATCCACCTACAATTTTTTAAATCTGATTTTACCCATTGGTGATTCTTTAGTAAAATATATGAAAGGAATATTTTGTCGTTTTTAGTACGAGGAACTTTTTTGACTTTTCCGGCCAAAGTACAAGAAGAATGTTTTTTTACTTATACAGCCTGAATGTATTTTTGGAACATTATTTGCATGAAGATTCCTTTAGAAGTTTTCAAGTTTATTTTTAATCAACTTCTTTTAGTTTAAAATTGTATGACATGTTAAGAAAGGAAAAATGTTTGTGAATTAGAAAGGATATTTTCCTCAAGAATGGAGTTCAAGTGTTTTATCAAAATTATTTTACATCTAATATAATTTAGGGTTCTATTTCTATCCCTATTATTACATTGATTTGATTATGTTGTAATGGAATTATTTTTATGAATTCCTTTATCTTATATGAATTGTTTTACGATGTCACGATGTTTAAGAATCCCATTTTTATTACATGGGTTATGCAATGATGTATGATTTATGATTTTGTGGAACACATAAGAATGATATCATTATGAGATGGGTGGGACCTATATCTCCCTCCAATGCATTGGGTAAAGATTTATATCTCATGAGATAGACATGGCTGAAACGGAAGGTTAAACCGGTTCAGTGAAACAGGACTGAAACGAGGAGTGAACTCGATTCAGAAATGGACTTTGTCCGCTATGATAGTCTTGGAAATGAGTCTTGACTACTAAAAAATGATTCTCTATGATTATGTGTGTATGCCAAAAAGTTTCATGTTTTAAGTTATGATTATTGGGATTATATTTCACTACTTTGATTTATCCCATGTTATGAAATTATGATTTCTTTTGCAGGTTAAGATTTCCAAAATGTTATGTTCTTATGAATATGATGTGATTGGTATTTATTTTTTTTACCCTTACTAATCATTTTATCCCACCCTTTTGTATGTTTTCTTTCCCCAAGTCAGGAAGAAGTTTATTAAGTAGGATATTCCAAAAAGGGACTCTAGATATGATGAAATAAATGGGAGACAATGTAGATACTTTATGAACCAGTTGTTTATGTTTCTCAGTTTCTAAAGACACTATACCTATACAGTCCTTTCATGGTTTTGTTATATTTTTTATTAAGTATGCTTCAATTTTTAAGTAATAACTATGTATGTAAGGTGTGGGTCGTTATAGTTGGTATCAGAGGAAAGGTATTTTCAACCTTTGGAAACTAGGATGTGAAAGCCTTAGTAAGAAACCTAAGGATATGACTAAGAATAGAACACAATCTTAGTGTTTTAGAAATGGCCATGAAAAACCTATGATAAGACCTTAAGTATGAAATTTTATTCTTGATTATGTGGTTATCCTATTATAATTAGTTTTGCTCACACTATTCTTCTTAGTTTTAGTCAATGGATGGAACCTGAAGGAACCTTGTTAATGCGTAATGTGACAGGCAATGCAATGATTGTCCCCCTGAGAAACCAAACGTTATAGGAGATGGAATGAAAAATATTGTAGCCATACTCACACAACTTTCTCAAGCTATGAATCATGCAGGACTTCCAAATGAGAAAAAGAAGGAGAAAAATTCTTTTGAATCCTTCATGAGGCAGCATCCACCTTCATTCAGCGGGTCTTCTGATCCATTTGTGGCTGAACAATGGATCAATACCACTGAAAAGATATTTTTAGTTCTTCAATTTTCTGAACATGATAAATTCATCTTAGCAGTATATCGTTTGGAAGGTGATGCTGATCAATGGTTGAATCTTATTAAGAATATGAGGCGAAGGGATGAAATTGAGTCCATGGAATGGGACGAGTTCAAGAACTTGTTTTTCAATAAGTATTTCCCTCATATTCTTCGAAAAAAGATGGAGAAGGAGTTTCTTGAACTGAAGCAAAAGGATGATGAATCTGTTGGTACCATGAAGAAAATTTTACAAGACTTGGAAGGTACGCTTCCAGAATTATTATGCAACCTGATAGTAAGATCGATCTATTCTTTAGTGGCTTAAAACCAAGTATTTGAAGGGAATTATCCCTAAGATACTTCAATAGCTACGAGGAAATTGTTCGATGTTCTCTCAAGGTTGAGATGGAGATTGGAGTAACCCATCCGTCACATGGGTTTGATAAGAAGAGGAAAATGGAATTCAAAGGAAAATCTAAAGACCACACTGAAAAGAAGATGATTTGTCCCTTATGCTCAAAGTGTGGAAAGAAACAAGGAGGAAATTTTCTTAAGGGGACAAGAAAATGTTATAAGTGTGGAAAAGAAGGTCATCAGGCAATTTAATGCCGAAATAATGGGAAGAAGATGTCTAATGATGCAAAAAAAATGAAGGGATACACAGAATGCACCTACTACACTTCAATGTTTCAAGTTCAAGGAGTTGGGGAATTATTCCAATCAATTCCCTAATCTAAGGGTTGATGATGATGATCGACGTCAACAAAATATTAAGCCAAAGACAAAGGAAAGTCACATGCAATTACTATCAGTGATGTGGAGTATGACAACGAAGTTGTGAAAGGTACACTTACCATCCACTCTAAAGTAGCAAATGTTTTATTTGATTCTGGATCCACCCACTCTTTTATTTATGAAAAATGTTCTAAGGGAATCGATGTATTACCTCAACAATTAGATGTTGATTTGGATATTAAAACTCCTAATGAAACAACGGTTGCCTCAAAAGTTTACAATTCCTCTCCAATTGAAGTTTGTGGGAAAGTGCTTCCTGTAAATCTTGTGATCCTTAATATAGTGGAATTTTATGTGATTCTTGGTATGGATTGGATTTCTTTATATAGAGCTCATATCAATTGCCAAAGAAGTGAAGTCACATTTCATATTCCAGATCAATCTATGATCATCTATTGATGCAAGGATGAACATAACCTTCCAGTGGAAATTTCTTCCATCTTATGGGTCTTGATTCCACTAAATGAAAGTTATTTATCTGAAATGGTTGGAGAGAAACTCATGATTAATAATATGCCCATTGTACGGGAGTTTGATGATATCTTTCCGGAGGAATTTCCAGGTCTTCCACCAAATCGTGAAGTTTAGTTTTCAATAGAACTCATACCGGGTGCTATGCCCATTTCAAAGACACCTTATAGAATGGCCCCAATTGAGTTACATGAATTGAAGAATCAACTCCAAGAGAATCTTGATAAAGGATTCATACGCCCTAGTGTGTCACCTTGGGGAGTACCTATTATTTTTTTTAAGAAGAAAGATGGATCAATGATACTCTGCATTGATTATCTAGAACTTAACAAGATCACTATCAAGAACAAATATCCTCTCCCATGCATTGATGAATTATTTGACCAAATATGCGGAGCTCAATACTTTTCCAAGATTGATCTTCGTTCATGGTATCATAAATTAAGGGTCAAAAGGGAGGATATACCAAATACGGCTTTCCGTACAAGGTATAGACACTATGAATTTATAGTGATGCCATTTGGTCTTACTAATGCCCCTGCTATCTTCATAGATATGATGAATAGAGTATTAAGAGACTATCTTGATTCGTTTTTGGTAGTCTTTATAGATGATATTCTTGTCTATTCAAATTGCAAGGAAGAACATGAAGATCACTTGAGAATTGTATTAAAGACCCTAAGAAAGGAGACGCTTTATTCCAAATTTACCAAGTGTGAATTTTGGCTTCAAAAAGTTGCATTTTTGGGTCACATAATCTCAAAAGAGGGGATATCTGTGGATCCAGCAAAAACAGAGGTTATCGAAGGATGGTCGAGACCAACAATAGTAACTGAGATCTGAAGTTTTCTTGGTTTGGATGGATATTACTGATGTTTTGTGAAATATTTTTCAAGGTTATCTAACCCACTCACCAAATTGACTCGGAAAGGAGTTAAGATTTTTTGGACAGATGAATGTGAAGAGAATTTCAAGGAGTTAAAAAGAAGGATATCCAGTGCACCTGTGCTCACACTGCCTTGTAGTGGAGAAAGGTTTGTGATCTACAGTGATGCATCCAAGAAGGTATTGGGGTGTGTTCTCATGAAAAATGATATGGTGATAGCTTATGCCTCACGTCAGGTGAAAATACATGAGCAAAATTACCCAACTCATGATTTGGAGTTAGCTATGGTAATATTTGCATTAACCATTTAGAGGCATTACCTTTATGGTGAAAGGTGTGATATTTATACTGATCATAAAAGTTTAAAGTATATTTTCACACAAAAGGAGCTGAATATGCACCAAAGAAGATGGTTGGATCTGATTAAGGATTACGACTGCTCAATTCATTACCACCATGGGAAAGAAAACAAGGTGGCAGATTCATTAAGTCGACAAGACCATGCTAGCTTATCCGTGATGAGGATCACAAAAGATCCAATATTTATGGATTTACAAAGGATGGATCGTGGAATTACAATGGAAGGGGAGAAATCTTATCTTTCTCAAATAAATGTTCAACCGTCTATACACGTGAAGATTAAAGAGGCATAGAAATAAGATGTAGAGTTACAAAAGAAGGTGAGAAATGTTCCTGAATTTAACCCTGATTGTGATGGGATAATAAGGTTCAGGAACCGTGTTTGTGTTCCTCCCATCCCAGAATAAAGAAGGAGCTACTAGATGAGGCTCATAGTTCTTCATTATCTATTCATCCGGGAAGGACGAAGATGTATAAGGACCTGAAAGAGTACTTCTGGTGGGATGACATGAAAATAGATGTTGCTGAATATGTCTCCTGATGCTTGGTTTGTCAGCAAGTTAAAGCTGAGAGACAGAAGTCTAAGGGGATGTTACAACCATTACCATTACCCAAATGGAAATGGGAAAACATCACTATGGACTTTTTCACCAGACTTCCTAAAACATCCAAAGGCAATAATGCTATCTGGGTTATAGTTGATCGTCTTACGAAGTTGGAACACTTCATTGCTATTAGAGAAGATTTTTCTCTTGACCAGCTTGCCAGGATATATGTAAAGGAAGTGGTAAGATTTCATGGAGTACCAATTTCCATTATATCTGATTGGGATCTGAGGTTTACCTCAAAATTATGGCGAAGTCTTCAGTATGCTCTAGATATAGAGTTTAGTTTTAGCACTGCTTACCATCCTCAAATAGACGGTCAGTCTGAGAGGACAATTAAAACTCTAGAAGACGTGTTGAGATCTTTCTCTATGGATTTCAAAGTTTTTTGGGATCAACACCTATCTTTGGTGGAATTTTCTTATAATAATAGCTTTCACTCCAGTATTCAGATGGCTCCTTATGAAGCCCTCTATGGAAAGAAATGCAGAACTCCAACTTACTGGGATGAAGTTGGGGAAAGAAAGCTATTAGGACCTGATCTTGTTGATGAGATGGCATAAAAGGTCCGATCTATTCAATAACACATAAGAGCAGCTCAAAGTCGACAAAAAAAGAGCTATGTCGATAACCTAAGAAAAGACCTATAGTTTGAAGTGGGTGATAAAGTTTTCTTACGAATATCTCCCTGGAAGAGGGTAATGAGATTTAGAAACAAGGGAAAGTTGAGCCCTAGATATATCGGTCCTTTTGAAATACTAGGTTGTGTTGGGAAGGTAGCTTACCTATTGGAGCTTCCACATAATCTCTCTCAATTTCACGATGTGTTTCATGTATCTCTCCTAAGAAAGTACATACATGATCCTTCACATGCACTTAGCTTAAAAGTTGTACTGCTGGAGCAAGATCTTTCTTATGAAGAAAAGCTGATAGAGATTCTGGATCGTAGCAAAAAAGTCATACGGAAAAAGACCACTCTCTTGGTGAAAGTTTTATGGAGGAACCACCAATTAAAAGAAGCTACATGGGAACTTGAGGATATGATGAGGGAGAGGTATCCTCATCTATTTGTAATGAAGTGACGAATTTAGAGGGAGAAATTCATTTTAAGGGGGGTAGATTGTAACACCCTAAGATTTTATGAGAAATATTTTTTTATGTCTTATGTTATACGCAACACCAAAGGAATCTTTCACAACACACAATACAGACTTGGCTTGCATTACACGTAATCACGACCTTCCTCGATAGCGGGTGTAGTACGCAATACCGGGTTTCACTAAACAATGATATATTATTATGGACTAGCCATTACGAATAGTATTAACTAAATTTTGAATTTTATAACATTATTATTCATCTTACACATTTTCTAGAACATGGTAAGAGAACAAAATAAATTTTTCGGGTAAAATAAGTATTTTTCAAAAAATGCATTTTTGCCGCCTTTTGATGGCGCACCGACATTAAATCTAGTTTTTGACATGTTTATATGTTAAATTTGACAAAATAAAATTCTTCTCTGGAATCAGGATATAAAAAGTTTCTGTGGATAAATGTTTGATACTTTTCTGATAACTTTCATATTTTGATGAATAGAAAAATACGCTAACTTTTAATTAAAAACAACTTTTTTCATTGAGATGATTTATATGGTTAAATTATAATATTTAATGGTTTTAAAGTATAAATATAATATATTTTTACCATTTAATATAATTTATGTCATTATCATTATTTTCACATTGAATTCATAGGTAAAAACATTTCAATCTTTGGAAATGTTTTAACTTCTAAAACCCATTTTCTTAACAACGGGATTAATTTTAAATTAATTACTGAAACTTATGTGTTTTGAATTTTAAAAAAATGGATTCCATATTTGGAATCAATGGGTCCAAATTATGTTAATAGGATACTTTTTATTTTTGGGCATTATGAATAGTAACTACGGTAAATTTTATTTACCATAGTTAAAGGTAAATCTAGTAATTAAAGGTAAATATAAGATTATAAAATTATCCTAACAACTGCAAAAATCCTATTGGATGACTAAAAGTAGACCCATATCAACTAAGGGTCAGATTAGATTAATTTAATGGACTTTTTTCCAGGAAAATAATTTAATTATTATTAAAACCATAGATAGTGACAACATGTCACTTTCTTAAATCTTATAAGTATAATAATTTTAATTTAGTGATAAACTTAATGAAACTTTGAACACGAATAGTCTCCTGAAAGCTAATACAATTATCTGCGTCATATGAATTTATTTATAATTTTTAGGGATTAAATAATTGTCATTACATATGACACAATAGTGATGTCAAAATTATTTTATTAATTGAAATATCAAATAAATTATTTTAAAAATATTAAAATAAATTTTATGTGAACTATTTAATGTTCTCCACTAATTTTCTAGATACATATGACATTTTATGAATCTATTAAAGCTTTTATTTTGAACATATATTTTTTATATGTTTAACTTAAATTCAAATAAATGACTAGTGTAAAAATTGACACTATTGTTATTTTATAAATATAACAAATTATAAAATTGGTTAAAAATCACAAAAATATTTAAAAAATATAAATTAAAATTTATATGGTCGAAAATGTCATAAATTGTAAAATTATGGAAAATTAAGATCACATATGTAAATATTTATAATAATTTAAATTTTAGAATATTATTACCACAAATAAAATCAAATTGATAAATAAGGATAAATCAAGTTGATAATGTTTAAAATAAATTTCTAACATGTCTAAATTTTTTGGGTTGATGAGATTGCAACACTATCTCATCTATGATTCTGATATGAGTCATTTTGGAAGTTTTTAAGTGGGGTTGGGATTTAATATAAACTAATATTTCTTATATTTCCAAAGGTTCCCCTCTCCTCCCTTATAAAAGGGTACCTCCTCCCTCTCCTCTTCACACCAATTTGAGCCTTAAAGATCGGCCAAACCCTGACATTTTCACTTCCCCACTCCCTTATAAACCTACTAGAGGTATTTTTCTTCTCAAAAGATGAACTCTAGTGCCCTAAGAGAAAGTTTAAAGGAGTCACTTCGAGAAAGAGGTAATACCTTCTACCGTTTTCTTCAAGTTCCATTCTTCTTCTACTCCCTATTCTTTAGTTTTTTCATTATAAAGTAATAACATAAGTATCCCTCATATACTGATATGTTATTATAAATATTAAAAAACCATATTTTACCTCTTATCCATCCTACGGTAAACAAAATCACCGCACATGCGTACGTACGGAATACCGTCTCCGCACCATGGTGTAATATGTTTTCCACCACCACCTTACGTGGATGGGTATAATGGTGAAAATAAATTACTATATATGATTATTGTAAAGTGGTATTGATTCTTAAATATTATACATACACTTCAATACAATTCCATGATCATGGGAACGATATCATCGCTCGTGCGTACGTACGGCCTACCGTCTCCATGATGTGATGCGACTCGTTCTATATAATCTTCATTGAATAATGATTATATAAATGAATTGAATGAATGAATATGATATATATTACACTAATACCATTCTTTAAATTATATATCTATATCCTATAAAGAGTAATAAGAATTTATTCGACAAAACACGAATAAGAACATAAAGCAATAAACACCCGAATAACAAGTAGCAATGAAATATTACTACTAAGAAGATACAAATATGACCATATATGATATCATAACAATGAATATGATTCTATAATAAGTCAATTGACATTATTTAAAACATATTACAAGAGGTTCGGATTCATACGAAGCATATTGGACCTAAGGTAAGGGAAAATCTAACAATCTCATTTTTATCCGAGATTGTTTATAATTAAGAATTTACTGGGGAATATTTATCATCCACATACATGATTCCTAAATATGTAATATTATTTCCATCCATTTAAAATTTTTTCAATACGATTTTACCCATTGGTGAGTATTTAGTAAAAGATATGAAATGAATCATTTTTCATTTTTAGTACGAGGTACTTTTTTAACTTTTCCGGCCAAAGTATGAGAAGAATGTTTTTTAACTTATACAGCCTAAATGGATTTTTAGAACACTATTTCCATGAATATTCCTTTACAAGTTTTCAAGTTTATTTTTAATGAACCTATTTTAGTTTAAAATTGTATGACATGTTAAGAAAGGAAAAATGTTTTTGAAGTAGAAAGGATATTTTCCTCAAGAATGGAGTTCAAGTGTTTTATCAAAATTATTTTCCATATAAGATAATATAGGGTTCTGTTTCTATCCCTATTATTACATTGATTTGATTATGTTGTGATGGAATTATTTTTATGAATTCCTTTATCTTATATGAATTGTTTTATGATGTCACGATGTTTAAGAATCTCATTTTTATTACATGGGTTATGCAATGATGTATGATTTATGATTTTGTGGCACACAAAAGAATGGTATCATTATGAGATGGGTGGGACCTATATCTCCCTCCAATGCATTGGGTAAAGATTCATATCTCATGAGATAGACATGGCTGGAATGGCAGGTTAAACCAGTTCAGTGAAACAAGACTGAAACGAGGAGTGAACTTGGTTCAGAAATGGACTTTGTCCGCTAAGATAGTCTTGGAATGAGTCTTGACTACTAAGAAATGATTCTCTATGATTATGTGTGTATGCCACAAGGTTTCATGTTTTAAGTTATGATTTTTAGGATTATATTTCACTACTATGATTTATCCCATGTTATGAAATTATGATTTCTTTTGCAGGTTAATATTTTCAAAATGTTATGTTCTTATGAATATGATGTGATTGATATTTCTTTTGGTTACCCTTAGTGAGCATTTGAGCTCACCCTTTTGTATGTTTTCTTTCCCCAGGTCAAGAAGAAAGTTATTAAGTAGGATATTCTAAAAGGGACTCTAGATACGATGAAATAAATGGGAGACAATGTAGATGCTTTATGAACCAGTTGTTTATGTTTCCTAGTTTCTAAAGACACTATACCTATACGGTCCTTTCATGGTTTTGTTATATCTTGTAATAAGTATGCTTCGATTTTGAAGTAATAACCATTTATGTAAAGTGTGTTTCATTATATGTGGCATGTATCTCTACCACCAACTCTGACAAAGAGGAGGGGTGGCAGAAAGTCACCAGAAAACAAGGCCAGAAATTTGACAACTGGATAACTCAGAAGACTATAAACCGATCCCAGGGCATACTCTGAGCTCAACTACAACAGCTAGTGTTTCCACCAACAGCCCCTGGAGCCGCAAATCCAAAATCATCGGCCTCACAACCCTCCACGATCCGGCCATCCGGGCGTAATCGAAGGAGGAAACAATCACAAGAGGAGTATTCCGCGACGAGGCCAAAGTTAGTCCCGACCTTGGCAGATTTCATGCCCTCGAATTTGGCACCATGGTCACTGACCCACCAAACGGCACCATCAGAGACAACTGATCAGGTTTACCTGTCAGAGGATGAAGAGCCAATATTTGGTTCTATCAACTTAATCCATCTCATGGAATCATTTTCTGACAAAGGGTATGATTACGAACTCGAGTTCCCTGCACGAGGAACTGGGAGGAGGAATCGCAGAGGCAGAGGATACCAGGGGAGGTGCAGCCGTGGCCGAAACCAACCCTACGGTTGGACCCCGTCCCAAACCGTTAATACCATGAAAACCCATGGGAGAGCCCTACATCGGACTCAGCAGGAGAGAGAATTCCCCTCCACCTCCACAAGCGGCCACTCTAGCCATGTTGTTCTGCGATACCCACCAGAGGGGGAACAAGTGTCTGGCTGCATAATGCCCACAAAAAGACCGGCCAGGCAAAGTCCTCAAAACGCGGGAACACCATCGACAACTGTCCCCACGTCCGGTCCCTCCTCATCAAATGCTCCAGATCCCAAAGCACCCACTAAGACTCTCCCACCAATGGAGAAGCGTCAACCGCTGGAGCAAAAATATGTAATCCTTAAGCAGCCGGCGTCAGTACCGGCCATGTTGTCAATCCTGGATGCCTTGAGTTTGTCAGCCGACCTAGGGAGGTGCTTATCAAAGCTTTGATCAGACCCCATGAATTTTAAGTCGAGGTAGCTTCCACTGAGATTTACCGGACATAGACTAGCCCGGCTGAATGCAATGCGGTGATTTCCTTCACCGATCAGGACGAAGATTCCATCATGCAAGGACACATCAGACCGCTATATGTGTCTGACACACTAAATGGTATTGAGATCCGAAAAGTCTTTATAGATAATGGATCTGGATTTAACCTCCTTCCCTTACGGATACTTCGTAAGTTGGGCTACAGTGAGGATGATCTAATTCCCTCAGCCACAACTTTGTTGGGTTATGACAAGAGTGAGCAGAAACCAATGGGACAGATTAAGCTAAAGAACCATTTTGATGACCTAGTAGCCTACACGGAATTCCTGGTGGTCCAACAGAGCACAGCATTCAATGCCCTGCTGGGAAGGCCATGGCTCCATAAGCACATGGTCGTTCCTTCATCCTACCACTAGTGTATCAAGTACTGTGTCAATGGAAAAAGTGAGACGTTGCACGCCGACAATTCCCCTTTCGAGCTCTCCGAGTCACATTACATCGACGCCGGGTTCTATGAGCAAAAAAATAAGAAGCATTTGGTCGACAGTGTCGACTGGATCCCCGCTCCAAATGGCCTAGAAATGGTTCCTGACGACCCCCATAGGAGGCTTGGTAGAGATTATGTCCTGCCCATAAACCATGTTTAGAGTAGGAGTTCAAGTCCAGACATGCATTCGGATGTCCTCATGACTTCAGCCACGATGGCCGACCACGACAATGTGGGAACGTCCACCAACCCTCGATTTGTGGACGAATACTCAAGAAGGGATTCCCACGATGCCTCTCCCTCAAACCCATGAAGGCTTAGACTGGAAACTCTCTCCTCGTCAGATCAAGAAGATGAGGACTTGGGAGAAGAATAGAGGGAAGATCTCATGGATACACCTCCCGCATTTGAGGAGGGTATCTCCACCACTGTGGACGAGCTCAGGGAAATAAAACTGCGTACCGAGGAAGACCCGAGGCCCACTCTCATTAGCGCGGCCATGTCTCCTGAGGAACACGAGTTATATAACTCCTTCCTAAGGAAAAACTGGTATTTCTTCACCTAGAATTACACGGAAATTCCAAGACTCGATCCGGAGGTAGAGACGCATCACCTGGGTCTTCCAGAAGACCACTGGGGCTACAAACAGGCTGCTAGAAGGACACACCCCTCGCATGCTTCCAAGATAGAGGCTGAAGTTGATAAGTTCATTAAAGCAGGATTCATCAGGGAGGTCCAGTATCCCATTTGGTTGGCCAACATCATTCCTATCAAGAAAAAGAACGGGAAAATCCACGTCTGCATTGACTTCAGAGACCTTAATCGGCATTGTCTGAAAGATGACTTCCCGGTTCCAATCACCAAGTTGTTAGTTGATGTGACGACCGGGTATGAGGATCTATCCTTCATGGACGGCTATTTTGGATATAATCAAATCAGGATGGCCCGAGAAGATGAAGAATCCACTACCTTCAGGGACCCTCAAGGGGTATTCTATTATAGGGTCATGCCCTTTGGTCTCAAGAATGCTGGCGCCACGTATCAGCGTGCCATGCATCAGATCTTTTATTCATTCCTAGGGAAATTCGTTGAATGTTACGTGGATGACCTAGTGGTCAAGTCTAGACAACGTTCGGATCACCTGTCAGACCTTGAGACCGTATTCAGCAAGCTCTGACATCATAGATTGAAGATGAACCCCTTGAAATGTGCCTTTGGGGTTACCTCAGGGAAATTCCTTGGCTTCGTCGTACTCCATCGCGACATCGAAGTCGACCCTGAGAAGACGAAGGCTATCCTGAGCATGCCACCTCCTAAAAATCTCACTGAGCTGAGGGGATTCCAAGGACACCTAGCCTATATTAGGTGGTTCATAGCCAACCTGGCATGAAAATGTTTTCCCTTCACCAGGTTGATGAAGAAGGGGGTCACGTACCAATGGACGGATGACTGCCAAGAGGTGTTCGACAACTTGAATAAGTACCTCTTAATCCCACCAGTGCTCATGCCACCGGTCAAAGGAAGGCCTCTCATTCTATATGTGACGGCCCTAGAATGGTCATTGGGAGCCTTCCTCTCACAGAAGAATGACGCCGGCAGCGAAAACATTCTCTATTACCTCAGTCGAAACATGATTGATGCTGAGACTCGATACTCAAATATTGAGAAGAGCTGTCTGGACATGGTCTTCGTGGTTTAAAAGCTATGACATTATCTGCATCATCATGAGGTCCATTTGATCTCACGGAGTAACCCGCTCAAGTACATCCTCAGTCGCCTGATGCTAACCGGATGCCTATCCCAATGGGCGGTCATCCTACAACAATTCGACATCTGGTTCGTGCCTCAAAAATTCATCAAGGGCCAGACATTAGCAGACTTTCTGGAAGAGCACCCTTCAACAAGGACCACTGCACCAGACATCGAGATACCTGATGAAGATATCTTCTTGGTTCAAGAGGAGTTCCCAGAATGGGAAATGTACTTTGATGGTGCGTCCCGAAGCCCCACCAGGAAGAGTATGGAGGATCCCAGATTCAACAAAGTGGGTTTGGGGATAATACTCATGTCCCTAGAAAAGTCAGTTTTGCCGTATTCCTTCCTCCTGTCAGAGGGATGTACAAACAATGAAGCAGAATATCAAGCCCTCATTGCAGGCCTGGAGCTCGCACTCTAGGCACAAGTACAACACCTTAAGGTAAAAGGTGACTCAGAGCTGGTCATCAAGAAAGTCAACTGTGACTATGATATTAAAAGGAGGAGCTGATCCCCATGTTTGACCATGTCTGAGGGATAATGGTCGAGTTCTCCACAGAACCAACATTGACTTATATTCCCCGGTCCCAGAACGCTCAGGCTGATGCATTATCCAATGCGGCCACAACCCCAGCTGACCTAGACCGGGATGAAACGGTCATCAGTATTGCTCACCGTTGAATGGTATTGCCATTTTTCCAAGCTAAGATAGAAGAAATACACGAAGTCAGTCCTGTCCCCGGGCTATATGCTCCTACCACCAGCTGGATGATCCCCATCGTGAACTACGTTCATCAGGGAGAGCTTCCATCAGACAGGGATGAACGAGAGAAAATACGGAGAAGGGCAATCAATTTTTTCATATATGGCGGCGCGGTTCAGCAAGAGGTCCTCTATGAATGAGGCCTCGATGGAGTACTCGTCAGATGCATTGACGGAGAAGAAACTGTTTCCGTCATGACTGAAGTACATGAAGGAGCATGTGGAGCACATAAACCAGGGACTAAGCTTTCCCATTAGGCCCCAGAGTTACTTCATCAAGATAAGTACTTCTGGCCGTTTTTCATCTGGTGGATGGACGTCATGGGACCATTTCCTCCCGCCATGGCCAAACAACCGAAGTATATCCTCATGGCGACCGACTTCTTTTCCAAATGGGCAGAAGCCATACCCCTAAAGGAATTCGGGGCAAGAAATATTGTCATCTTCACGAAGATCAATATCATCACCAGATTTGGTGTCCCTCATACTATACTGACGGACAACGACACCAATTTATGCTCTGCTGAGTTGGAGAAGCTATACCACGAATATGGTATCAAGGCTAACTACTCATCCCGCTACCATACAGTGGCCAACAAACAGATAAAAGCTTTCAACAAGACCTTGTACAACATCCTCTAGAAAATGGTGGACAAAGACAAGAACTCATGTACATATAAACTCCTCCATGCATTGTGGGTTTATCAAACCACAATCTGCACTGCTACTCAGTCTACCCCATAGTCATTGGTGTACGACACAGAGGCGGTCCTTCCCATTGAACTCCAACTTCCCTCACTCCGTGTTTCCATCTGTGATCAATTATCTGATGATGAGTAGTCACAAAAGCGGCTAGGTGAATTGGAACAGCTAGATGACAAGTGGCTGCACACTCTGCACCACCTAGAAGTGTACCAAAACCGGATCACACGAGCCTTCAACAAAAAGGTTCGCCTCTGGTCTTTCCTGGAAGGAGAATTAGTGCTAGTCCTCTGAACCCCAATGATACCCAACAAGAAGCCTCCAAAGCTGGAGCCCAAGTGGGAAGGACTATATGTTGTACACAAGGTCTACTCCAACGGAGCATATGCCATGATCTCCATGGACGGGCAATTAACCACGGATCCTACCAATGTGAGATTCCTGAAGAAGTATTTCGCATAGAGACCAAGAGGTATTCACATCCTCACAGCATGACGTTAAACTGCATGGATCCCGTCCTCACCAAATGACGTTAAACTGCACAGACAAGGTGATTTAAAAATTCCCTCTTCCCCGGTGTACGGACTAGTCCTGCACAGGGTGTATTGTCTTTTAGAGAACTATGTGAGGCTCGATTCCTGCCCTCACAGGATACGTAGGGCTGCCAGAATTCCACACCTTGGCCTAGCCACCTCAGAAAGAAAAACAAATAATGCCCATTCCCCCCGTGTACGGACCAGACTTGAATGGGGTGTATTCACATCCTCACTGCATGACATTAAACTGCATGGAGTCTGTCCTTACCGCATGACGCTAAACTGCACGGATAACAAGAGTTAAGAATTCCCCTTCCCCCTGTGTATGGACCATACCTGCACGGGGTGTACTCATCTTCTGAGCAGCATGACGTTAAACTACCAAGCACCCAATGGTCTAAACTCAATGACCTTAAACTAAGAGTATGTTATCCTCACCACATGACATTAAACTGCACAGAATCTAATAATACCCCTCGTCCTAACCACATGATGTTAAACTATATGGACTCCATCCTCACCGTATGACGTTAAACTGCACGGATTCCAAAGAACTACGTATGGATTGATTCATACCCTCGCAGGATACGTAGCGACGCCAGGATCCCCAGTCCTGGCCCAACCCCCTGAATAAAAGATAAAAAAATTCCTTCTTTCCCCCATGTATGGACCAAACCTGCACGAGGTGTACTTCTTCCAAATAACTACGTACGTCTTGATTCCTGCCCTCGCAGGATACGTAGCGATGCCAGGATTCCTAGTCCTTGCCCATCCCCCTGAATAAAAGATAAAAAATTGTCGTTCCCCCCATGTGTGAACCAGACCGACAGGGGGTGTATGTCCTCGTCCTTACTGCATGACGTTAAACTGCATGGACAATGATGTTAAAAATGCCCCTTCCCCCGTGTATGGACCAGACCTGCATGGGGTGTATATCTTCGTCCTTACCGCATGACGATAAACTACACATACTTCATCCTCACCACATGATGCTAAACTGCATGGACTTCGTCGTGACCCATGCAAGACACATGGAGATACGAGATGGAGATACTCCTTGCACATTTGGATGCATCCTCTCCATACATCAGACTCCACAACCCGGATAATTATGGATCTTCATAACCACTCATGTCCATCGAAAGTGGAAAGTTATCGACCCGTGGACACCTTTTCATGACTATGCATACCATGCCCTTAGTGGCTCTGCATAATGATAGCCACTGGACCATCTACCAAAGGCAAGATTTCCACAGGCGACACTCTTCCTAGCTCCGTACGCTTACCGGCCTCAGAGCCCCCATACCATACCTCTTGACCTAGAAGTTTATGGTGAAGTGGTTTTCAAATTCATTCCCCTTTTCACATCCAGGTGTTGCCAGGGTATCCCTATCTGGCTAGCCTATGTGTCTGTCAGTGCTTCACATAGTGACCTTCATCAACAAACATCAAGCCAGGACTTGGCTACTTTGAATCAATAGACAATTACAGTGAAGATGTTTCTTGTATACCCGAACACCATTATCCCCACATGCCGAACTCTGCACTGTGAGCAATCGTGGATTTTCATAATCATTTCTGGCCATCGAAAGTGGAAATTTATCGACTCGGGGACACCATTGTACGACTATGTATACCATTCCCTCAGCGGATCTCCATATTGATAGCCCCTAGCTCGTCCATCAAAGGCAATATTTCCTCGGGTGGTACTCTTCCTAGCTTCGTACGCCTACCGGCCTCCGAGCCCCCACACCATGCCTCTTGATCCGGGAAAACTCAAAGTTGCAGTTTACAACCTTCATCCCCCACCTTGTTCCAAGTATATCAGAACATGTTGACTCAGTTATCCTTCGAGTGACGGTAGAAATAGTCAACCAATGGTCCGAGCTCTATGACTGATAAACTAGGAGTACCTCGTCCTTACCGCATGACGTGAAACTGCATGGAATGAAGGCACACCCCCGCGCACAAAAAAAGAGAAAATATCAGCACCGGGGGATCTTTGAAACTCAACAATCTACTAGGGATAGATATCCCCGACATGTCCATACATTCCCCTACTAAATGACAGACTTCATGGCCCGGATAATTGCGGATCCTCATAACCACTCCCGACCATCGAAAGTGGAAAGTTATCGTCCCGTGGACACCTTTTCATGAATATGCATACCATGCCCTCAGCGGCTCTGCATATTGATAGCCCCTGGCCCGTCTACTAAAGGCAAGATTTCCACAGGTGATACTCTTCCTAGCCCAGTAAGCTTACCGGACTCTGAGCCCCCATATCATCTCTAATGATCCAAGAAGCTCTGGAACTATGATTTACACCAATCAACCCCCCTTCCACATCTAAGGCATGTTGAGGTATTCAAGCCCAGTTACATTTTGATGAAGAGTATCCTTTGCAAAAATACCCCCCGTCCTCGCTGTATGACGTTAAACTACATAAAAAACATCAGAAAAGTCCCCATCCTCGCTGCATGATGTTAAACTGCACAACAACCTTCGAAAATGCCTCTTGTCCTTGCCGCATAACGCTAAACTGCACAGAATATGTCCCAACCACATGAAAATAAATTAAACGGTCATACTCGTCATGGGTTCAGTGACGAACAGAGGCTTTTATCTATCCTTCAGTGCACGGGTCAGACCGGAACAATCCATTGCCTCACACTCACGTGAGAAGGGAATACTTCACCTATTCTTGGGAAGTTTGGTCTAGATGTTTCGCCCGTATCCAGGCACCCTCTCATCATAAACCATACTCTGTACTCAGAAAAATCCGAACTCTCATAAGCCACCCCTGGTGGTCCCAAATATCAACTTACCTGAAGTTTCTCAGCTATCAGAAGTGGATAGTATTTGACCTAAGGACACCTTCGTATGACTATGAATACCATGCCCTCAGTGGATCTACATATTGATCGACCCTGGACCGTCTACCAAAGGAAAGATTTCCTTAGGAAATGCTTCTCTCCGTACGCCTCTTGGCCTCTGAGCCCCCATTTCTATCCTGGGATTCGGAAACCCTCTGAGCTACAATTTACCAACCTCTTCCACAATCCTACCTGAATGCGGCAGAACGTCTTTGAAAAGATTATGGAGAACCAGGAAAAGTCATTCCATTTCAGATGATGTCCCAGCTGCATGACTTTAAACTGCGTCAAGCCCCAACCGTCCTTTACGCTAGATAAATGCGTAGGACGGGAACCTTGATTCCACACTCTTGTTTAATACAGATGTTCTCAAAACCTTCCAGACATCACATACCCTTTCCGAGCCACCCCCGGTGGTTTTCATTTTTCCAAACCACCCATGGTGGTTTCCATGAGCTGGGCTTCCATGAAGTCTCATGGCCATCAGAAATGGATAAGTATTTGACTTAGGGACACCTTTGTATGACTATACATACCATTCCCTCAACGGCTATGTATATTGATCACCCCTGGCCCGTCTACAAAAGGAATGTTTTCCTTAGGAAAAGCTCTTCTTACCTCTGTACGCCGAAACGACTCCCATATCTTGAGACATGCCATGCATGCCGCTCATATTTAAACATGTTTCCCCCAACGTGTGTCGGAAGAGTATTGAGACGTCTCTTAATTAGTTGAATCCCATTGGGGCCTTCATCCCTCCTTATTTGGTCAAAACTGTTCAACCTAAAACATTAGTAGTGATAGTCTTGACGGTGGGACTTTAAAACGCTCTAAAAAGAAAGAGGCACAAAGCCTGTTAGGCCGAAAACCCAAAAAGGGAAACCTAATAAAAAGCCGGGTTATACCCGCTGGGTCCACACAAAATGGGCCCAGGAAAAATCAGGGCATTAAAAGAAAAAGTCAAAAGGTTTGTGGGGTTTTCCTAAAGAACCCCAGCAACAGTCAGACTATGCTCGCTGGATCCCATGGTCCTGGAAAAAGTTAGAGCTTGTTTTCCTGAGTTATGATTAATTCTGATTCAGTGAATTGTTATTTTCACGACGATTGTTCTAAGTAGAAATAAAATTTCATGACAACAAGTAATTGTTGGAGACTGTATTTCGTTCGAAGAAAAAAAGGGGGAGTATGTCCACAAGCCGGGGTCTCTCCTTCACAAAAAAAGGGGGCAGAGGGGTAAGTAAAATATAGGATACAAAAGTAGCTCTGATAATTATAAAGGAGCCTGACTCGCTCTCCCCACTAGATCAGCGACCGCGCGGTGAAGGTCGTTGCAGGATTGTTCAAACACTGCCTTCTCCCTTGTTTCAACCTCAGCCACTAGAAGGATATGCTCCACTGCAGTTTAGAGGTTGTTGATCCCTTTTCTGGTATCTTCAAGACGACCAGTCATAGTTGATAATTGATCCCTCAGCATCGCGTCCGGTTCTTCTCATTCATGCAACTCAGAGGATAGGATGGCCGCTTGATCTCGAGAGATCGCCTCCCGTGATATCAGTTGATGGAGCTTTGTTGTGGTTTCCTCTAAGTTTTGGGCCCCACAATGAGTGGTATCAAAGTGAGAAAGGTTACATTCATTAATGGCAGCTTCCTCGCGGGCCATGACAACTTGGAAAGCAAGAGAATGGAGCTACCAATAGTCAAAGCCACCCGACCCCAAACCCAGGAAGAGCTGACGAAGAGCTTCGGTTTTAGTTGCCATTTAGGCTAAGGGGGTTTCAGTGATGATTTCAAAGATTTGGGTCCAGGCCCACCTACGCACTGCCCGATGATCCTCCAGGGTACGAGGATCTTTGTTATCCTCGCTAGACGACATGAGAACAAAGTCTGGCATGACAGCCCACGCGGACGTGTGCTCACTAGAATTTGACTCTGAAGTTGGAATTTCTGAAGCATCTAACCCCAGTTCAGGCTTGGGGACCAAGTTTCTAAGCCCGTTATTGACTGGAGGAACCTCCGGGAGGGTCTCTCTGGGACCCGAAACCACAGGGTCATCCTCATCCACGCACAAGAAGGATGAATTTGTCTGAACTGCGTCCACCGCATGGTTGGGAGAGGAAAGTTATATTAGTCACTTTGATCAATGATCCATTAGTCGGTCCTCCCTTAAAACTGATGAGGAAGGTGTAGTGGATGCAGCAGCTACCATACCTCCTGATTTGGGAACCTTTCAGACAGCCTTCCCTAGGATCCCATCAGGATAGTATTTTACCCATGTTTTTGCATACTCCATGGAAAGGCTGACAGCCTCCCCCATATCAGGCAGGGGAATGATTGTGTCAGATCCCTCCTGCATCAGCATCAGCCACCACTGACGAAGTATGGCTGGATGCATTCCTTGAGCCCGAGAATGGGTAAGGGAAACTTGTACTTTCATGCACACGAACTGGTGAGAAAAGCGATATGGGACATACAGATCACACAGAGAAACCCTGTCGATCCATGCGGACAGAAACCCATCCCGCAGGGAGATCATGTAAGAGCGCTCCTCCAAGACCCCCGATGGTTTTAAACTAAGACGCCAGAAGGGTTGGGGTAGGGAGTGAAGATTAATTGGGAGAAGTCACTCAGGAGCTCTAGGACTTCACTAGAGTTGAGATACTTCAAGCGAACTCAGGATATATTCAGTAGGGTAGGCGGAAAGGTAGGGAGCAGGATGGCCGTGTTGTGACGATATTCATAACAACGACAATGATCCGCCACCCAGCCATACAAAAAATGAAATTTCCCGCTTAAAAGGTAGGGTGACCCACCCACCTGTATGTGGCTTAGTAGCTCGTAGATATGGGCCAATGTGGGAACGACTAAATTCACCAAGCGGCCCTCTGCTAACTCAGTCACCATCATCAAAGTGCAGGCCCAGAGACCTGGGTTACCATCCCAGGAAGGAAATATCCATCCGCTCAAAAACATAGCAAACAGACCGGCCAACTGGAGCATAGGCGATACACCAGGGCGCACCTCATAACCCCATGAAAGGTAGTTACCTGCTTCCAGAACCGCCCAGTAATAACCTTGAATGGTTTTTGACTATTGGGAAGGATGATTCATGGGACGCTTAATCTTCAGTGTTGGACCAGTGGTGTTCAGAAATAACCCTATCCAAGTGCTATAAGACATAAGCGAGCGGGCACGCAAGGCCTGACCCAGTGACAGCTCTACCATGGCCAGCAGTTCCTTCGCCAATAAAGGCACCTGTTCAAAGTCGTCCCATGCATCGAAAGTGGGAAAAAATTCGTCATACATCTCACCAGTAATCGGAAGTCCTTCTATCTGGTAGATGTCCCACAGACTAATGATGACTCGACCATGGGCAGGGTGGAAAGTATTAGTATTTGAGCACCAGCAGCTAAACTGGTCGGGCAGGATTGGAGATGGTGGGTAAACAGAAAATTGGGAAGCCCACACTACGGAGTGTAGATTGACCACTCCCAGTGAATCGGGAGACTTCCGACAATGATGATGGAACCAAAAATCCCAAGCCCAATCATTTGAGAAGAGCCCACCGAACTGAAGATCCCACCTGGGAACCCACCCCACGTCAGGATCCCTTCGATCAAGGTTGATAATAGATGGGTAGTCCTTAAGGATAGCTTTTTGAGAAAAATCTTGAGTGCACTGATCGATTTGGGTTCATACATAGCCCCTCAGAATAAATGTGTTTTTTCGGACCAAAATTAGAGATTATATCCCCATATTGGGTAAGGTTTGCTTGAATGCATTTTGAAGGTGCTTCTAGGAAAGGAGAAGGTAGACCTGAGAAACTAGGGGGGATAGGGACGTCATCCTAAAGACTGAAGCTGTAGAGCGGGAGCTGATTGGATAATGGATAACTCAGAAGCTCCAGAGAGAGCAGGTTCTTCAATACAGCATCATCAGGAATGATGGACCAACTAGGGTCTTCTTTGACGCCCTCCTCTATGTGAATCATAGATGAACATCTCTCTGAGCTAGTTGAGAGGGGCTCTGCAGCAGGCCTTGGTACAGAACGAGGGGGAACCATATTTTCTCCCTGCACAATGAGAGCCAACAATTGGTTAGTCTAGAATAAAAATCTGGACAAAAATAACCAAATGTATGGTTAAGGATCATTCATAATCAAAATCTGCAAGGATTCCTTGGAGGATGGTTCATGATGACATCATCCCACGAACCAGCCCTTCGCGAAATCAGTCCACGAAGCCCTGGCCCGTGGAGCATTGTCCCGGAAACCGCGAACCAAGTCGCTCCACGTAATTTCAATCCCGAGTTTATTCGGAAGACTCAGATACTTTTTAATGTTCAAGATATTTTTAGTCCGCGGAGCATCAAGACCGCGAAGTAATTTCCTCCGCAACCCATCATCACTTACTTTTTAATGAATTAAGAGTAATGGTTCGTGGTCGGTAAGTTGGTTCACGGGTGAAGGCGACCGCGAAGAAGGAATGGTTTGCGGAGGTTGCTGCCGGTTCGCAGATGAGGCACTTTGTGAAGGAGAAAACATGCAGAGGCGAAGGAGCACTGGTTTCGCGAAGAATTCGGTAAAGGACAAGTGAAGGGCTCCCTGTATTTATAGGCGTGGTCCCCTACTGGGTCCACCTTTCTACCTCAAACCATCTCAGTTTCAGGACCACTTTGCATCGGAATGACCTCCTCTTCGTTCCAATTGGACCCCATTCCGATGGGGGGAATTTTTAGGGTCCTAAAAAATCCACAAAGGAATTTTTACCCAAATCCCCTAAAGAATTGGGGCAAGTAATCAAAGAAGGCACACAAATAGGACCGGTCCGTGAACCGGTCCCATGGAAGCGCAACGTGGCAAGGCACCACGAGGCACCCCCTCCGTGAACCATTTTCATTCATGAAATGGAGGCATAGAGCCTCCGCGGTTGCGAGGCAGGACGGGCGCCAGTCCGGTTCACCGTCATGAACCGCTTCGACCGCAGACCGCGTCGACCGGTTCAAGCCGCACCCACTGTTGTTCGCGGAATAGAGGCGGAACCCTGCGCAGCCACGGAGCACTCCCTGAGTTCGCCTCACGGAGGGGGGGAAGCGTTCAATACCCACCGCGAATCGCGGATTGACAAAGTCAGTTGTGAATCAGGTATTTGGTTATGGGCCTCTGCCAAAGGTGCCGCGTGGCCATAGATAAATCCCTTTCCCCACTCTATAAAAGGATACCAAGGGGAAAAGAAAAAGGGATTGGAGAACTGGAATCAGATTCAGAGGGATTGGAGATTTGGAAGGAGATCAGCTGAAGGAAGGCTTCGGATTTCACAAATAATGAAATTCCCATCCACAAACCACAACATGTATATGAATTAAAAAGGAATTGGAAAATGCATAATAACTTGGTGAACTGCGAACCTAAAATAACAAAAACAAGGAGAACTGCAAACCATACCCCCTCCGTGGATGACTTCCCCGCAGACCAGGGAGTTTATGCCTCTTTTCCCATCCGTCGCCCCGTGTAGCACTCTCCAACACGAGAAAATCCCCGACCGACAAGCCTCCAACCGGTGCTGCCCGCCTGTAATCCTCCGCGAACCACCCTGGTTTGCGGATTGAACCAGAAGCCGCGAACCACCCTGGTTCGCGGGATGCCAATCAGTCCACGGACCACCCTAGTTCACGGAAGGCTTCTCCAGCCATGTGCCACTTCCCCATGTGAAGGTAGTCACCACCCATACCTCTCGGTGGCTCGCCAAATACTTCGTTGTTCTCATTTCCCGAGCCAGTTAAAATCCTTCTGATCCATCCAAGTCCTCCGTGACTCCCTCATTGGCCTATTCATCGGCCCCGAGCTGAGGCCTTCGCCAGAGCCACCAGATCAGCTTGGTGTAACTTTTAGGTGTATCAGTGCGCTATTTTGAGTTCACAAACCCACGGTAAATAGGGGAAAGGGGTTGCCCCGACACTTGAGAAGATTCCCGAAGCATTTCTGGGTTCACATTCCCACGGTAATGTGGATTCTAAGCTCAGGAATCCCCTTTCTTCCCCTCCACTTGTTGAGGGTTCCTCAAAGATGGTAAAATACCCATCCGAAGGAAGCCCTTATGCACTACAAGAGTTGAGATGGGCACAGGAGCACCCCCTTTCCCCCTCCCGCTGGGCTTTGTCGCCCCGGGCGTCCATCTCGGAGTAATACCCGACCTTCTGGGCCTCCTCAGAGTGTAAGTCCCAATCCATAGCCCCGGGAATCCACCTAGGAGTAAGCCCCGACCTCATGGTCCGCCCCTATGCGTAATCCCCACTCCACTTCTCATAGACGCACCTTTCACGACGTGGTCCTCTGGTCCCTACTGCCTCTTGTTTCTCACACCCAGCATGACTCACGTGGGATTAGAGTAAGCATAGACCATGACATCTTCCTATGGGCCTCCTCAGAGTGTAAGCCCCAATCCATCACCATGGTCCTCCTCAGAGTTTAAGACCCAATCCATCATTCCGGGCTGCCCCAAAGCGTAAGCCCCAAGCCAAAGTGAACTACGGGGACTTTGATCCATGCCAAAGTATGGTACGTAGGAAGCCTCCACGAGGTCGAAGCCCACCACTCAGTCGTTTCTTCATGTCAACTTCCACCCTCGTCCAGCATGACGTTAAACTGTGTAAGCGAACTACGGGGACTTTGATCCATGCAAAAGCATGGTACGTAGGAAGCCTCCATGAGGTTCAAGCCCACCACCCATCGGACCACCCGGTCGCTCTTCACGACGGTTCCCCGACACCTATCTGAACTACGTGTACTTTGATCCCTGCTTCCTAAGTAGGGTATGTAGGAAGCCTCCCTGAGGTTCAAGCCCAACAACCGGTCGATCCGATCATCTCCACATCGGTTCACTGTGCCACTCCTAGTGCTGCCTCAAGCAAGTTCCAACCCTTCGAAGTCATTAATCCAATGAGGGATGGTAAACCTCGGGCATAAATGATTCCAAACCCCTACGTTCAGCTGACCATTTCCCACCAGGGTCGAATCTATGGATACTATGTTTGGGTATAAACCAAAGATTCGAGAACATATGAATACGTCTTAAATCTAAAAGACAGTCCCAGAACATGAAATAATTCCCCCCCCCAAAAAGGGTGTGATGAGCCCGACTTCCCATCCTCTCGACCAATGTGAGTTCTTAAGAGTCACAGGTCAGACCATCCGGTGAACGCCTGCCTTTGGAAAGAAGGTCCATCAATCATTGGATATGGAGCCATTGGGCGTTTCATGGCTGAAAACCAGAATGAAACAATGTCATAGTTACTTTTACGCTTTAAGCTCACGTGAGTAATTCTCGGTGTGAGAAACAAGAGGTACTGGTAAAACCTGACAATTGTGCCACGAAATATGAAATCATGAGAAATAATGTGGGGCTTATGTATGTATGACTGCCCAGATAGATGAAGATTAGGTTTTAATTCAGGGAAGAAACCCAAGAACAAGGTCCATAAAGGTATATGTGCTTTATGGAGATTTGGATACTTAACTTAGGACTTAATCCCAAAAAGGATTCCCAAGTTAGAGGGGTCTTATGATTGGGTTTTATTCTTGAGAAAAAAGTCCAAATAAAAATAAATTAAGACTGGGGCTTACTCCTAAAGAGGAGGCCTAGGTTAAGGGGAATTTATGACTGGGGATTACTCCTAAGGAGGAGGCCTATGTTAAAAGGGATTTGAAAACTGGGGCTTACTCCTGAAAAGAAGGCCTAGGTTAAGGGACTCGGGGCTTACTCCTAAAGAAGATTCCCATATTTGAGAATTTGAGACTGGGTCTTACTCCTGAAAAGAAGGCATAGGAATAGGGAACTTGGGGATTACTCCTAAGGAGGATTCCCATATTTGGTAATTTGAGATTGGGACTTATTCCTGAGAAGGATGCCCAAGTTAAGGAAAATTATGACTGGGACTTACTTCTAAAAAGGAGGCTCGAGTTAAAGATCTTATCCTCTTAAAGGATGAGGTTGAATGAATGAAATATCTAACCTTAGTTACATGAAGATATGTAAATCACTAGGTTTTGAGATATGTTCCACATAATTCCTTTCAGATAAGGAAGTAAACCAAGGAAACATGCCATAAATGGCTTTGAAGAGTGTCCTGAAGACTAAATCTTGAATAGGAGAGGTGGATTTGAATAAGAGAGGTGAATATGCAGAAGGGGAACCCAAAAAGAATTAGGTGCGCAGGTCTTGTTGGGGCGTGCAGGTACTGGTCGCGCAAGTATACCTTTGCGGAACAGGTGTACCTGCGCGACGGTTGACCCAAAGGGTAATAGTTGGGCGAGACTTGGCTCAAGCCCTTAGTATTATCCCTAGGGAATACAGAAGAGTGGCGCGCAGGTTCTGTTGAAGGGATAAGGCGGTGTGCAGGTGTCTTCATTTCCCTTAAGGGTTAGACACCTAGGCGCGCATGTGTTGATGAATTTCAACACTTAGGCCATGTTCCCCCTATTTAGATCTTCCATTCTAGGTAACAAATTACCTTAGAAGTGTTTGGAAGACTTCCAGAAGAGACTAGGGTGCTGGGAGCTTAAATATGACTTTTGGAATTTTTCCGTCTCCGAAATGGGGGGGCACAAGGGGTATTTATAGGCTGCTGAAGATCCCGGGAAAAAATCAAATAGGGTGTGCAGGTCACCTGCACGCCCAATATGTGGATCGTAGGTACCCTGTGCGACCGTCTTGGAACCTACGCGGCCCATGATGAAGAAAATCTGTGTTCATGCCTTTGTCAATTTTTGATGTTTCTTCAAATGATGAATCACTTTATGCTAAGGTATTCCCCTTTTTCAGTCATTTAGACTCTGTGACGGAAAAGAGTGTCAACAGCGAGCATCTTCCAGTATGAGGTAGGTGGTTACAGACTTTATATTTTATTTTTATCATGTTTTTGGGGTGTGTTCTTGAGTACATATTTGGGTTGTCCAACAGAGACCCTGATAATATATGCTTGTCCATTAAATTGATTAATTGAACTTATGACATGCTTATGGTCATGCTCTTCCATGACTAAAAATGGAATATGCCTAGTGAGAGGGTTTGGACCTTGGAAAGATTATTCTAGGGGTGTTTATTTATTAAATTAAATAGTTTATGATTCTTGCAATAATTCCATGGGAACATGACAGGAGAAGACTGAGTATTGACATGCTTTTGACCATTTAGATGAGGTGACATAGTTCTTTAGGCTGGGTGAGGCCTAGATTCTAGGAGTGATTTTCATCATAGGTTATGAGACTTGGTCATCGGGTTGATGTGATGATTTCGTTAGGTTGTGGGCTTAGACCATGTGATATTGGAAGGTGTTGACCATCAGGATGAGTGGCATGGTCACAAGCACATGAGGTGTAAGGATGATGGGTCGTATGTACTATGTTTGGTGATTGACACTCACCATGATTGGTCGATCCACCATTAGAGTCATGTGCACACAAATGAAACTCAATGTATTAGGTGGTGTTGACCCCTCAAGTGGGTTGAGGACTCTATTAGATGTGGCTTTGGATGGTGTTGACCATTAGTGAGGTTGCGGGTTATTTCCATAGAAATTCACATGGATGACGAGGATACATTGGTTAATAGTGATGAGACCATTGGTTGGGGGATGAGGCTCATCATTATACAGAGATCATTGGTATGGGATTATTAGTGAGGATGGATATTGTAATTCCTTAGGAAATCATCTATTGAGATGATGGTGTTTATTATTTGAAGTACAGACATCTTTGTGCCTTGAGATGTTGGGATTCTAGGCAACAAAAGATTTTGAGTCGTGGTCTAAGATACCAGGTACATACTATTTGGCTATTAAATTTTGGAAACTACTACATGATTAAGGGAACGAGGTGTAAAGTGACACGTTTGGCGGTGGAAACTGAGGGTTCAATTGGTATGAATCTTAATCAGAGGATGCCTTGGGAATTATTTTAAGGATCTTAGCCTCTATAGTTAAATCAGTGATGGATGAAGAAGTGATTTCTTCCTTATAGATGTTGAGAACAGTGGAAGTTGGTTTATTTATATGATGTGAATTTTCTATTTTATATATATTTATATTCACATTATTTATCAAAGATGTACGTTAGGCACATGTTGGTGTTGGCCTACTATGATTATTCTGACACCCTACACAGGTCCTTCGAGATGTGTGTAGATTTTATATTATTTCAATCATGTATGTGTTTGGGCTCAGGATATGGTCCTTAGTGATCAAGTCAAACTTCTTAGCATGGGATGGAATTCAGGGGACCTTGGTGGTTCTTGCATCATATGGATTTTATTTTTTAGTCTTCTTTTTTGTATCAGCATGATTATTGTATGTATGTACTGGTGGTCGGTGATGGGAAACCCATTCGTATTTATTATATTTTATGAACTGACCTGTATAAATGTTATATAAATAGCATTACGTGATGTTTTATTCTAAAATTTGTATGTTCTAGTTTTTTTATCATTATTTCTACTTCTTATTTATGCTTCTGCTATTGCAGGTTACTAGTCTAGTTGTCTTATGGTCTTTTATTATACCATGTTATATATATATATATATATATATTCTATATTATTATCATAATCATAGGGTATTGAATTCCCACTATCACCTCTTGACACCGTCACTACTAGTCAACATCCTTTGGTGTATTGGTGGGCACACCAAGGCCCGGTGGCACTCTAGAATGAAGCACTATTTGAGTGGGAAATCGGTTTGGGGAACTACATGATATGGCCACTACTCTCTCATCATTTCCTCACTCTCCCAAGTCTCATGTGAATTATGACCATGAATCCATATCACTCAAAACAAATTTATGGTAATTCCATGAAGAACCATCATCTCCGAATCAAAAACCAATCTATCTACTTAGTCATGGATAAATTAGGGTCCATATATTGGTCCTCCTAGCTCAAAAAATGAGATGGGACAAAGTGATACATTCAAATTTTTGATATGTGAAACACATTATGAATCAATTTAAACTAAGGAAGAAAATAAAATTATTAAGACACCTTTAAATCTAATCAACAACCTAAAATGTTCCCACATATCTTGGCACAATATTTCCCTATTTTCCAAGCTGTCAGTGACCCAATTGAGGTGAAACTGAAAAAAAACCTTTTCACATACTAAATAATATAAAGGGAGTCTCCATGATGATCATCATAATATTTATATTGGATCTATTCCATCAACATTATTTGATGAATTAAATGAATATTTTTCAACGTCTCCTAGACCAAACTGGGTCCCTCCATGGAAGATTCACCAATCTCTGACTAACATGATGGGAATTTTCATGGGTGGACAAACATGGCCTCAAAGGGTTTCATAAAGATAAGTGATTGGTAACTGTTGTTGTAAGAAAACTATACAAGTCCCATCTATCTCCCCTAAGTTCCCTAAAATTCAAGATCACAAGATAAAATCATCTCTTCTAAGATCAATATAGCTTGTTCCAACTGTCCATCCACATGTGAATGATAAGTCATGATCAAAATCACATGGGATCCCAACGCCTCCTAGAGGTATCTCCAAAAGCGCCATGTGAACCATGGATCCCTATCAGAAAATATTATATATGGAAATCCATGAAATCTAATAATCTCTTGCATGTTTTGGTTTCCCAAGTCTACAACATTGTTCATATCATGAATTGGTATAAAGAGAGTTGATTTGGTTAGTCAATCAATCACTACCCACATTGAATTATTATCTCATGGGGTATAAGGAAACCTAACCATGAAATATAGATAAATATCATCCCACTTACAAGTATTAATAGGAAGAGGATGAATAAAACCTGAAGTTTTTTTGTTCTTTGCCTTGACCTGTTGGAAAGTATAATAATTAACGAAAACATCAGCAATGTCCCATCACATACTTGGCCACCAGAATCATTATTTTATTTCATAACACATCTTCATGTTACTAGGGTGTAATTCCAAGAAGGAATTATGAAAATACCCTATCACATCATTTCCCAGAAGAAAATTTATGACATACCGGTCCTTGAAACAAAGTACACACTTTGAGGAGGACAACCACTCGCGAATGGTCTCCCCACCATAAATAGAGTCCCAAATTACACAAAACAAATCATTAAGATAATAATCCTAAATAATAATCTTGATAAGGGAGGATTTTAGTTTTACACTTTCTAGAATTATCTCAGACTCATCCTCTTGAACTCTAAAATACATACGATGAGAGAGAACTATAAAGTTCAACTCTTCTGATGATTATTTCACAGCATGGATCATAAGTTTCCTACTCAAGGCATTAACAAAGACATTCCCCATTCCAAGGGTATATTAAATATGAAAATCAAATGATAGTAGGTACTCTAACCATCACCTCTAATAGTGATTCAGATTATTTTGAGATAGATAAAACTCAAGCCTTCTTTGTCACAATAAATGGAAACCCATTCTCCAAAAAGTAAATATTGTAAACTCCAAAGACTATACATCATAGTAGTGAGTTTGATATAATTATTAGGATAGTTATTTTAATGTGTCCTAATATTTTGTTAAATTTAGGCCACTACATGATCTCCTTGCATGAGAACAGATCCCAAATGCGAAACTGATGTGTCATAAAATACTATATAGACTTACCCAGCCTTTGAAAGAGTCCACACTACTGTATATGTAAAAATACTTTTTAACTCAACAAAATAATTGTGAAATTTTACATCCCATAAAAACATAACTAATTTTTGAGTGAGATCACTAGTCGGAGGGGAAAACATTGATTAATTTTTTGATGAACTGGTGGTAATATCCCGCTAAACCCCAGAATATATAAAATTGAAAAAATTTGTGCGGTTGTTTCCATGTCATAAAATAATTAACCTTATTAATAATGACTAAAATACAATCTTTTGAAACCATGTTTCCCAATAAATTCAATTCTCTAATCCAAAAAAAATACATTTCTATATCTTGTAATAAAATTAGTGATCTCTCAAAATTTCTAGAACTGCACTCAATGACTCGCATGGTTCTTCTCAATCATTGAATAGACCAATATTTCGTCTAGAAATTCCACCATGAATGAGTCAATGTACCCATGGAATATCATGTTCATTTCTTTCATAAAAACTACAGGTTTATCGGTTAGAAAAAAAGGCATAACAAGGTAATCGTAATGAATATACCTACTCTTGAAGCAATTCTATGGGATATTAGATTATTTAATTCTGAAATAGTAATATATAGACCAATGATCAATCTTTGAGAACCATTTAACTCCTTTAAACTAGTCTAACAGATCATCAATCCATGGAAATGGATAAAGGTTCTTTACCATAAATCAATTGATTTTTTTGTAACCAACAAAAATGTGAACTATCCTGTCAGCATTCCTTTAAAAAACTAGTTCTACCCAAGGTGAAATAATCAAGAATATAAATCCTTTATCCAATAAATCATCCAACTAGGCCGTCAACTCTTTCTATTTATAAAGTTCCATATAATAAGATGGTATAGAGACAAGCTTGGTACTCAGTTCCACATCAATGGAATAATCTTCTGCCCTTATCAGTGGAAAACTATAAAAGTCATATGGAAAAATGTTGACAAACTTGAAAACCACTTGAAGAATATTGTATCTCAAGTATTCTTTCTCTAGATCAAAAAAACCATAGATATTTCCCTACCGATATCTAGAAAAGGTGTTCTAGATCTGGACAACCTCAGGTCCCATTCTCCATGAAAGACATGGCACACCCCATTGGGGGTAGTAAAGGAGACCCGCCAAAGATAATAGTAAATCAAAGATTTATAGTAAATCAACCAATAAATATTGAAAATGACATATAGGGGATTAATGTAGAGTATGAGACAATCTCATATGAGCTTGATCTCTAATAATGAGAGGACAAGAGAAGGGAATCTAAGACTCTATTATTTCCTTATTCCAAGGGGCATAGAAATATCCATCATATAAGACATAAGCTCTGTATAAAGGTTTAGAAAATCAATAACATGATTTGATATGAATTAATGAGATGCATCAATATAAAATAAAGAAATCAGTAAATATTAACCCATAGTTATGGTACCTCAAACTATCATTGGGCTGGCATCAGCTTCCATCGGAGACTCTTCCACTGCGTTAAGAATATTCATTTTAGATGTTTGTAGCTAGAACCCCTTAGTTTCTAAAGTATATGATTTTAATGTAATAATTTTAGGTGATGATGATATTTTTATACTATGTAGGGAATAAAAGATATGGAATATATTCTATAGGTGTCTTGGGTGACTGTATGAACCATAAATCTTCGGTGCCTCAGAAAAAATCTGCTTAAAATTCCAAATATTGCCACACTGAAAGGAATTCAATAGGTCTCTTCTAAGAACAAACTTTTTTTTGATGATTCCTGTTATCGAGATCCACCATGAGCCTCATCATGCTTCCAATTTCCTTTAAAGTACCTATCATAACTACCACTAAGAATATGAGTAACTCCCATCAATCCTGGCTTGCTAACTTGGTCATTCCCATTCATCAATGATCTATCTAGCACTCCCACAGAAGAAATGAGATTAATCATGAAAACATAATATCAAATACCATATATAATACCCATCATGAATATTCATGACTTCAATTTCTCATTTGTCACCACCTCATAAGAAAACTAATCATGTTTAGCAAAACAGTTCTTATACTGGGTCACGGTCCTATCACCTTACTAAAGGTTGAGGAACTCTATATAATTTCCCAAAACCATTGAATATTGATAAAATTATTACATAAAGAGGTATATATTTTCTTTTTACTCTATTACTTCATGTTTCTTCACTGTAACCATCAAATCCCACCACCACTTCCTAGGATCTTCAAGAATAACGGTTTACCACTTTACCTTTATAGCCTATGGAATTTCTAAGAACTCAAAGAGTAGCTCAATCATTTTTAACCAGTACATAGCCTCTTGAGGATCATTTGAGACTTGTAAACCTAGTGGTTTATAGATAATAAACACATAAGAATGATTTATTTATTCATCCCTTAGATGTATAATATCAGAGCATAAATGGTAATTGGTTTAGGTAACTACCCAAGAGCATAGATAACAAACACCACTATCTCATTGAGATTCTGATCAACTAGATGGTTTTCTTTCTATGGTTCATTATTATCTCCCTCATGAGATTTATTCTAATGTATTATCAGGGGAATGGTATCCTAAAACATAAATATATAACATAAAAACATCAGTTGGATACTTAGGTCATCAATTCAATCAAGAGATAAATGAATATCAGTTTCATCAAATAGAATTCAACTTTATGGGCTGTCAAACTACTCAGAAAAAAGTGGTAAGAGGCTATAATCATATAAATTTATTCCTCAAGTACACTTTTCTTAAACATCCATAGTGATGTAAGGCTCACTATGATGATATATAGAAAGGAACTCACCCATAACTACCCCTAATGTCCCAAAAATTCCACCACCACTCTATTAGGACATCCCATACTACATAATAAAATCAAGTAAAGATGCAATATTGTACATATAATACAACTTTTCCATGAACCTACTAAAATACCCAAGTACACAAACACCTAATCTAATCATCACATATCTCAACGCCATTATTGGTCCCCATGGGTTGGTGACTAGCACCTAGAATCATATCAAAAATCATATGGAATGGTTTTTCCAAAAGAAAAACTCATAGATACATAACAATATAAGATAAAATAATAAATATTTTTTTATTACAAACACTACTCAAGGTGAAAAGTACCAAAATTAGTCAGATAAACAAACCAAAGTATTACATAATCCAAAAGAAAACATTGTTTACATCAATACAAAGTCTCACAATCCCCATGTAATAAGTGGATCATAACTCCGCCAATCACCATCATTACTCCAGGATTCCAGGAATAAAGAACACCTGCCACCTAAAAGTGGAACATTACATTTTCTCAAACCGATAACAACATATTCTATAAAGTTCTGAAGTCAAAGGTAGGGAGTGAGATAAACAGCCCAGGGGGATCTCACCATGATTTCCATAAGCACTTCCAATAAAAATAAATAATTTTATCCTTAAATTTAAATAAATAAAAGTTATGAAATATCATTTCACATTTATCATTCAAAATATTCTTTCAAATCATGTATAAAGAAGATATATCAAAATAGTCTTAAATGAACATTTTTATAAATCATGGACTTGAACAAAAAATTCTTATAATCACTAGAATGTAATAATCAAATAAAAACAAAGAAACGTGATCAAAATCCTTAAGATAAGTCAGTTTATGGCTATAAGATCATCAAAATACTCATTCAATCATCACATATCAAAGTTTGGGTAGAGGACCCTAAGTATTAGGTCATCATGATAATCAATCAACACCCTATTAGAGAAATTATGCAGAATTTTGTTGAGTTAGAGTTGTCAACATCAATCTATTCTCTAATGAGTCAGAGTCCTTGAATGCTTGTCTAAATCACCCAGTAACTACTCAGGATCAATTGTTCTTTCAATCAATCAGTTAGGGTAAATATCCTTCAATTCAACTTGATTTGTCAATAATAGTTTAAATTCAAAATTATAGGTTTTAGTGTTCCATTTCAATTTCAAAAAAAACACAGGTTTTCATAAAATTCATGAATTTTCAAGTCATTTTCCATTTAAATTAATTTTATAAAGAATCTATATAAAATAATTTTATCAAATGAATCATCATTTTAAGCCATATTTTCTAAAAATACATCTAATATATCAATCCTTTATAAATAGGGTTTATTTCACAAATTTTGTGCCTTTGAAATCAATCATCAAAATCATATCAATTCAATGTTTCAAAACATTTGAAAATAAATTTTAAAAAAAAAGAAGAAGATCAAAGATTCAATTATAGAAAAATCATTATATAACCACCTACCTTTAATCACATGATCAAATGATCAATCACCCAAAATAGAAATTGCTAATAAAATGAAGAAGGGGGGATTAAAGAGAATCCACAGTATTCACAATCCATTAATATAAGGATCCAATATATCAAAAAAATTGATTCATTGCTCTAAAATAATTATAATAGGTAATAAATGATGATTTCGTGGTGCAGAGAGATACACTTACTAGATAGGGATCAATTACATCCACCTGTACATTGATCCAAGAATAAGGGAGTTAGGAGGATCAAAAATGCCTCTTCAGAGCCTCCCAAAAACCAAAGGTTTAGGTTAGAGCTGAATAGTAGGTAATTTGTAATTTATAACAGGATTTAGGTTTTTTAATTATGCAAATCACAGAGCATGGAATAGCCTGCTTAACCACAGTACAGAATTACTGAAAATGGGTAGATTATGGTGCGGTAAGAGATGTTACACCATAACTACCATCGGTCTGACTTCCTCTTGGATCCACATTTTATTCCATTCCAAGATCCTATTTACCTAGGTCCCAGCTATGGAGAATCCCACTCATCATTCTATAACCACCCTTTAATAGACATAGGCACCAAATTCCCTATGTCGCATTTTTCCATCCACGCCACAATAGTACCCGAATTGGCAGTGGCATTAAAATCCCAAATCCAGTGCTCTACACCACAGTTGAAACTAAACATAGTAAGGCTACCCTCACCACACCGTATCCCCTCTCACTATATCATAGCTTCCTATAGAAAACCATAAAGCCCTAAAAACATAAAAAAATCAGAACAAAAAAAAAGTGGAACAAAAAAGGGATAAGAGGTACCCTAAAGATGGTAATGGGATTTTACAGGACTAGTAATCACTACTAAAAAAATAAGAATTATTTTTTGGTTTCAAACTATAACCTAGACTATTACATGATAGACTATAAATTTTCCTATATTTTACAAAAGAGCATGAATAACCTAAACAACCTACTTTTTTGAGATTATAATGAACCTAGTCTTATTCTACATGGAATAATTATCATAAGTTATTGACTTTTGATCTGGTAAGATTTACCAAAAACAACCTTTTTAATGAGGTATATCATTTGTGTGAAAAGTATGAAATATAGGAACTTTTGAAAATGAAAAATAAAACTAACTAAATGTTAGAAGGTGTTTCTAAAGATACTAATGTAGAATTGTGATATTCGGACCTTAAATATTTTATGTCTAAAAGGGTAACTTAGGAAACTATAAATATATGGTAAATATATTGAGTGGTATTGTCGTATCCCAATAATTTAGTGCTTTAGTAATTCTTCATGCTTCATGTCACATTTGTATAACTAATAACATGCCTTCTTTTTAGGTAGTGTCCCTAATGGATAATGTTCTTCAAGAATCATGTTGATCTTTTCCATGTGGTGTTTCTTATTTCTTCAAACAAATATTTTAAAAAAATAGTTAGAAAATAAAAAAGAAATATATTACTATTTAATTATCACACTCAGCCAAAGAGAAGAGGAGTGATACCATTTGAGTAATAAGATCATGATTCAATAGAAATAATTTTCTTTTATAGGGTTTATATATCACACCACATTAAAGTAAAAAACTAAATTTTATAGCTCAGATAAGGGTATCCATGAATCAGGGTACTTAATCATACCATGTAATGTTAACCAGTATTCATGTGTAAAGTTAATAAATACCATTGGAATTCATAAAGGTTTATTAACAATTGTGTAAGGGTACGAAATTTTTTATTAATCATGGATAAAGGAATATATATATTTTCATAAGGGTAATAAACTATTTCTAAATCATGGGTAAAGGTAAAAAAAACGGTTTTTTAAACTAACTTCGTAATGGTCACTAGCATCCTGTGAAAAGGTAACCTTAACATTTTAAAAAATATTTAAACTTAAGACTAAAATTGTATTCATTACATAAAATTATATAAACACATGTTTAATGATAATTAACACTTATTTAAGGGGAGAGAACATTCTATATAAAGGTAACAAAATATTATAATATGTTATGTAATTTTTCAACTAAGATATGTAAGGGTATAGAATGTGTGTGTAAGGGTAAATAATATGTAATGTAAGTGTAACTGAATATCACAATTAATTATTTAAAGGTTGTATGAAGTTACATAATGGTAAAGGGTAACATTTAATACTCATGTAAAGGTAAATGGTAAGTTTTGTAAGGGTAAAGGGTAGTTTTTAAATCTTATATAAGAGTAATTAAAATGATTTGAAAATTAGTTTTCACAAGATTAAAAAAATATATTATAAATAATGATGAAAAATATAAATAAATTATGAACAAATAATGAATAATTAAATTCAAATAAATATTAAAAGATAATAAGCCATGATTAAAAATAAAACAATTAAATTCAATGATAAAATTAAACTAATTTTAATTGATCAAAAAAAATTTCATTCAAATGTAATTCAATTAAAATATACAATGTATAATGAACCAAATAAAAAAAAGGAGATTAAATTTATAATTATTAAACTAAATTAAAACTTTTTTCTAATAATAAAATTAAATGATGTTCAATAAAAAATGAATAATTAAATAAGATAAGTTTTCAATATATGAAAATAATAAAACACAATTTTAAAAACTCTAGTGTCTCAATACTAACATCACCTTCTTCTAGTTGGAAGTCTTTCAAATTATCTTACCTTTTTGGAATTAATCACACATGTTTGTGTGATAATATTTGAAAATGGGAATGTCACATTCCCCACAACTCTTTTAAAAATTATCTAACGAATTCTGTCTCATGTTGCCAAGTAACCTATGTCATAACATGTTTTCTTCTTCTTTGGACAATATACACACATTTTTATCTCCATTGAGTTATAGATTTCACTTTATTTTACATACCTAGAGAATAATTGAACCATATTTATCTTTAATAATACACACCTTTTTTAAAACTCCATTGTATAACTGAGGTAACACAATTGGATAACACTAAGAAGATTGTGACTTGGAACCTCAACTAAGAGAACATCATCTCACCTGGGTTATTTGCATCCAATTTTTACCTTTATAGACATAGTAATATTAATACACTCATCATTCTAGAAATGAACAAAATCATCATAGTTTTTCTGGATATTCACAATCTGGTCTTTATTTCGAGTCATGTGTGATGTACATCAACTATCCATGATCCATGAAATCAACTTTTCTATTTCCCTCAAGGTAATTTCAGAAACATTATATTTTTATTATTTTATTTATTTAACCATGTTATAACTGAGTGTTTCTCCTAAACATCTATATTTATAAACTCTTCTTATTATTATAATAATAATAATATGTTTTGATTTTCTATCATTTTGGTTGAGTAATCCAAATTTTTCTTTCTTATTCTTTGAGATATTTTTGATGCCTTTTGTTTTTCTCTTGATGAATAACTGATTTCTTTATGACTAAAGCCTTCAAATAAAAACAAATATACATTAAGAGGAATTATTAGAAATTACTATTTCTTTATTGAATTATAATTTCTCTTAGAAAACTCCCCTAACTATAGAACAGACATATCAAGTGTGTCCCAACTTTCTAAAATAAAACATCTGATATTTGAATTTATGTAACTACCATGGACACATTATCTATAGATTTTATATTGCTATGAATATATATCTTCTTCTAGAGATTTGATTCTTGTTTTTTAGAAAGTGTCACTACTTTATTCTTCTTTTCATCAATCTTTACCATTAATTTTCCTTTTATCATTTAATTTTCATACTTAAGAAATAGTTATATGCTCTTCCTCATAATTCCATTTGTCTTGACTTGATGATAATGTATTATAACTCCCTATAATCATGTCAAGTTTCAAGAGTCATTCTTGATCTTACACATCCTACACCAACTAAAGAATTATTCTATGAATAGATCACTAATTTTGACTTTGTCTTTGATATTTTTTTCTAAAACATCATTGATATAGTTTTCTCTTCCACTTTCAACATCAGCTAAACTTCCTTTCCTAAATTCTTAGAAATTCAATATTTGAATATTTAAATATTAGGATTCTCCTTATAATTTAGTCAGGTTTTTATTGAAATGAAATCTAGGAATCATTCAACACTAAATTTTCCTTATTAATATTTTCTCTCCAAACATCAATTTCTTCAAGGGATGCCTCATGTTATGCCTGAAGATAAAATATTCCCAAAAATCCTTCATTCTCATCATCACTATCAAATTAGATCATTCTAAAAATCCATCAACATATATCCATCCTTTTAATCTTTAAAATCACATGTTTCACTTTCTCTAAAATAATCTTTTTCTTCGAAAGAAATTTTCTTCTTTTTAATGATCTCTATTGAATTTTCTTTGTAAATTATACATGTATTATTACCTTCATGGGATTTTTATCTTTATCATATTATTATTCATGGTTCTTGATACATTTATTCACAAGTTATTCCACCATTCCATATAAAAACTAAAAAATTGGAATCTCTCCCTTGAACATTCATCTTGTTCGCTTAATATTAGAGTAAGAAATAACATAACAACATCAACTTAGTCAACATTTTGATTCATATTGAATGAGAGATTATTCATGGAATTAAAGGTAACCTATTTGGTACTCTCCTTCATACTTTATCTATTTTCTTCATTTCTCATCTCAAAATCCATAAGAGTACTATACACAATAACAAGTGATATTTATTTTTGATATTTGTATTCTAGAACCAACACTTTTTCTTTGAAACAAAGAGGGTGTATTCTCATTATCCTCTTTGTGTTATTATAATATTTGAGATATTCATTTAGGCCTCAAATATATTTAACAATCACATATAGATAGTCAAAAAAGGAATCAACCATATCATATGAATTTATTATCAAATAATTTTACTTATTCCATAGAACCTAAAACCTTTCCCCTATAACCTCTGAATATCCATCATAAATGTTAAAAAAAATTTCCTGGATAATAATAAAGGTTTTTAAATAAATTACATTTATATAATAGTATTTTCTAGAGAAATTCTCAAGGAATTTATGGAAATATCAACTTCGTATAATTATTGATAAAATCTCTCCATCAAGACTCCATCCTATATATTATCAGTGATTCCATATATCTATACCTAAAGACCTAAAATAGTGTTTCATAAAGATTTTTCAAAACTATAAATTATTGAATTAAATTATGGTAATACCTTTGTGGTTTATAATCATTTCCATGGTTTGAGGGAGAAACAAAATCACCCCTTTAATATAAATTATTAGACCATTGTTGAGGATTACACCCTTAGTGGGGGTGAATAAGGGTATATATGTTAAAATTGATTCTTCCTTGGTTATGGATATTTTCTCTCATATTGAGGAATACATAAATTTTTCTATCACATTCCTCTCAATTAGTTATAAAAATAGTAAATGAGAAGTGATATTTTACTTGGTTTACCTACACTCAACTACATCTGAGGAGAATTCATGACAATGTGTCTATACACTGAAAATGCTAAAAGCACACTACTTTAAAATTACATATTTTGGGAAATCACACTAACACTCATAGTTCACTACCTCAATCATTTGAAAATATCACTAATCTACCATGTAAAGTAAATCACTACCCCTAATGATGAAATCTTATTATTCAAGCAATGTTGATAGAAATGTTCACCAAGAATGGTCTTTTTATTCAATATATGAATTTTTAAACATAAAATAATAGAATGGAAATCCTATAATAACTCATTATTTAACATTAGATATTATAAATTAGATATGGAATAACCATTTATTCCTATTCCCTATAGAATATTTAATAAATCCTATAGATATATATCTCTATTTTCTCTGTCTTTGCCCTTGGATGAATTCTTCTCATTTTAAAACGTCTCCTTCATGTATAATATTATATGCCAATCAATTAATGAATTAATGAATTAAAACACTAATAAGAAACTACCCATTAAAAAACTTTTACAACTATAATAAAATACAAAAATCATTGAATTATTTTTTTCATATCTACTATGTAAAATGATGAAATAGCATGCACCATAGAGTACTAACCAAATTTTAGTTGTTTCACCTCAACATGTTGAGATCTACAGACATAGCCTCCTACTATAATTCATTTTCAATAGGTGAATGGTGAGACCTTCATGACTTACTCCACATTCATATAAGACTCCATGTGGCTCACTTGGATAACCAATATCCACCATGGATTCTTCATTATGGTGTTTTATAAAAACATTGGCCATATTAATTTTAAACAAACACCATGGGTGTCGTACCTAACTTATGGGTTTTTTGGATTATAACTTCACCTATCAACCATAACTTGTCTCAATAAGGGCGTGGTTACTATACTTTGGTTATTTTGGTGAAGTGCACTAGAAATCCACCATGAGGAATACTATGACATGGTCCCTTTCCATTTTCCCATTTTAGGTCTCTTCATCTCAACACACTAGAGAAAATGGGAATTTTCACCAACTCTAACTATAGAAACCTACCCCATGGCCTGGAAAACCTTAATGAAGGCATGTTCTTGGACATTTTGAATTCCCACTTCACCAAACATAATAAAATCATTAATTCAACTTTCTAGGAAGAATCCTCCATCAGATATACCAATAAACACAACCCAAAAATCCTTATGATGGATTTTTTATAACATGTTAGATTGTATTGTAGGACCTTACATTGAGGGAAAGAGTAGTGGTAAATATTTTATAAGATGCAATAGAGGTTTAGTAAGGGATATTTAATTAAGAAAAGGTAGTGGTTAGGACTTGTTAAGACACCCTACCATTTGTCTTCAAGTATGGGTTAAGATATGGTGTGGCACCTTACCTAAAGTATTTAAGTATGGGTTAGGAATTGTGTGATAATGATACTTAATTTCAAGTATTTGTCAATTATAGGTGTATTTTATGAATACATTTTGAGGTTTTAAGTATATTTATTTCAATAAATAAAGATTAATCTTTTCAATTAATTTTCTATTTTATTTTTTTTATGTTTTATGGAAGGATGAAAAATATTATTGGAAAATTAGATAAAATAGTTAAATGTTGTGAGTAAAATACACTTCATGATGCGACAAAACTGAAGTGGAATGACACCAGTTTTTTTAATTCAAGTTCTAACACTACACAAAGATAGAGTATGCTATAGAACTGGAAAAGACGTTTTTCACATTGTGTACACAATAGACAATGTGAGTTCATTAATAGAGAGAATGCATCGCCGCCATAATTGTAAGTAATGATGTATTTTAAACTATGGGAATCCATTAAATATTGGGTATAATATACATGACATGAGAGATTTGAAATCAGAGAAGAAAGAAAGAACCCAATGATGCTACACATTTCATGTCATGTAAACCTCACACAATGTGAAACTATCAAGAAGACTAATTTTAATGCTTCAACACCGAGGTATTTGATGCATAATCTAATTTATACAACCCTCATCCAAATCTTTTTAGTGGTAGAGATGTATGGAGAGACTCACATGGATGAATTCCAACACATGGAGCACCATCGTGAGACCTTCTTTTCCATCGTTATTCACTACCATTCCTTCTTGAGTATATATGGTACTCATTCTCATCATAACTATAATGATAGATTAGTCTCATTTTTTTGGGTTATATAATTGTATGGGGCTATTTTGTTACATATTATTCCTATTTTGTATTCATGTTAGTGATTTTTTCTACTGTGTTTATCAATTTGAATCGCTCTTCTTTACGTATTACATAACCAATATATGTTCTCTAAAAAGTTTAATCTTAGGTAATTAACTAATTTTCTTAGTTTATGTAGGAAAATTATGAATATTTGGTTGATTATGTTTAAATAGGGATTTGAGTCACCTAGTTTTTTTATTTTACCTAGTAAATGATCGTTCCAATGGTAAAATCATAGGATTAGTGTAGGGTAACTAGACCAAGGATCCTTACTGACCCAATTCTGAATATAGACATAAGTGAACCCAAAATCACTTGAATCCAGAGCACACAAACCTAAAAAATCACTGATCCTGGCATGCCTTGTATCCTGATAGCAAGCCTTATCTTTTCTTCATTTTTCTATATCTCCAATAAACCAAAAATTTCAATTTAAATTCATTTAATTAATTCTAAGCATATAGATCATTCATGTGGGTTATATACTTGGTATTTACAATTAAAACATTTTTAGTTATGTTGTCATAGTTTTGTGAATTATTAAATTTTTGTAGCTCCATTGGAAATTAACGTTTCTCTATGGTCTATCAGTTAAATTAGGTATAGTCCAGCGTTGTTTTATCATGGTTAGAACATGGAAACCTGAAACATATACTTGTGTGTTTATGAATCTATATTTATTTTTCTCATGAATTCACATATATAAGATGGATTATAATAGGATCACTTTATGAGACCCTTATAAGGTTTATTTATCACACCCTACATAATCACCCTAGTGTGTGTATAGACCTTATATATATTATACAGGTCTAATCACTAGATGTGCAGTGGATCAAGTTTGGAAACATGATAGTGATGGGGAGATATGATAGAGGTGGCGCTCAAGGATGGTAGAATATCCTTTATATATATTTTTTATTTTTTATTTTATTTTATATGTGATCATCCATGTGGGAGATCAGTAGGATGAATGATTATATGACTATAATGAATTTTCCATATCATTTTCTATTATTGATCTTGTATACTTTGATTATTACATTTAGATATTGGGAGGCGCACTTGAGGTATCATTCCTCACCATTTATATTATTGTAGAGTGATCTGTGTGGGGTAATTACATGTAAATAAACAACATAAGTTATTATTATAACATTGGATGTTGGGAATTCAAGTACTTTTAATAAAACATTCAAAGAGTTTAACCTTTGGAATATTATTCCTAAGTATCACCATTATTCAAACTTTCTTTCTTCATAGATGTTACTAACTAGATACTTTAGTGGAATATATTTGTCAAATGATCATGTAGATAAGTTTTATGAATTAAAGAGAGATTTAATGAGATTAAAAAAACCCTAAAAGTTCAGAAAATATAAGGTTGATATAACAATCTATGATATATGATATGATGAGATAAGTGTTTATATATTGTTTTTTAGTATTCTTAATGGAGTTTAAGAATATAAAATGTGTTATGATATATAAAAGGAATCCAAAACTATATCATTATTTCATGTTTGTTTTATATTCTCATAAATTGAAATGATAATTGACCTCTAAAAGTATGACTTTATGTAATCCCTAATCAAAATTCATCATGGATTATTAGATTTTTTGATGAAATTTTAAGGTTAGTTTGATTAATATTTCATATAGAGATATTAAAATATGACCATGAGACACAAAAATAGTTTTTTATGCTAGATGACCCATGAATTATATCACATTGATTGTCATCAACTATGTATTTGGTATTCTAAGGGTGCATGTTCATATATGGATTTACGCAATTCCTTAGGTTTGTGAGATACCTATTATGATAAACTAGATGATTTGAAACCTTTATTACAAAATTATTAATTCTTTGCTAATTAGTGGGTGGTTGGGTATGTCGTCGATCATGTCATCATTTATAGCTTAACCAAGATGGGATTTTCAACTCGTATGACATTTGGTCCCTCTATTGAGATGGATTGGGGAACTCTATGACTATACCTAGATAGTCAATTTTATGTTCATATATATTGGATGAAAGTAATGTGATTTTATCTTCAAAAAATATTAATTAAAGGTGATTTATTCATTAATTGGATGGTTTATACTCAAAGAATAGTGAACATATGGGTAGTTATATAGGATTAACATACACTGTGGCATGTGGTTACTTGACGTATTGGAAAAAATAATCATATTAAAATGAATCATTATATATCATACAACTATTATAAATATATATAGTGATAAGTATGCTTGATGGATATTTATTTTAAATTGATAGAGGCTTCCCTTTTCTTATATTTTTGAATTTGAGAATTCATATTTATTTTCAATGCTAAAAAGGACTATGTGGTTTCACTTTGTAGTTTACTGAATGGGGATTGCGTTTTAACTTAGATATATTCTCTAAAAGTTTGTTATAGTATATCAAAAAGTGATTTTGGATGGATATTCAGACAATTTATTTCTTATGATGTGATACATGGTAAATTTGATGATATATTTCTAATTTTGTTTGTAGATATACAAATGTGTTTTGTAAGTTTCACAATTTATTGTATATGATATAATATAAGTAGAGATAGAATAATAAATATGAGGATTTAGTGAAAATGGTTTATTTGTTGACATATTATATAATGGTATTGTACATATAATTTATATTTCCTCTATATCATATGGCACCATATGGTTAGATCATTGAGAATGAAGTATCGATATCATGATACTATATGTTAGTCATATTTTATGACTTGTATATGTAATAAAGTGAGATAATCCTATGGTATGATTAATATATCGTCCTATAATTAGTAATGAAATATAAAATTGAGTGTTAAGGATCGAATCTCTTATCCATGTAATCTATCATTAAATGTTTCATAAGATGAATGTTATGGGAATGAAATAGTCATGGGTTAAAAGGTGTTTTAACTACATTTAAAGTGCCCAAATGGGTTTGAGAATATGGTGTTGTATTTTTTTCAATGTGAAAGTCAATGTATGATTATTTTATTAGGTGATGGAGTAAGAATCCACCCAATATATGAAAAATCAAGGTCAACCATACTTTGATGGATAATTAAATTACTACCATAATAAATGGAAATAGAAATTTTTCTTGGAAATAATCCCTTAAATAAGATGATTATTGAGATAGTCCTAATAACCAAAACATGTTCTAAGAAGTGTGAAAAGTTTTATATGCAATAGTTTCAAAATAAGTAAAGAAATTGATAGATAATGGGGAGATTTAATACCTCTTATTAGTTTCCTATGAATAATTTTATGTTGTTTAGATAATCTATGATATAATTTATAGATAATGAAATGGAGTGGATGATGTTTCTGGAGAGTCAATCCAAGTGTTACCAATAATATTGGCTATAAAAACCAATGAGGAAATTATCTTATATGAAGGTTGGAAATTTTTAAATTAGACATAAAATAATTAATCTAGAAGAGTTATCAAAATACTCTACTTAAGTATTCAATTGATTCAAATCACCTTTTGAATAATCTAAAAAGTGTTTGTAATTATTCTAATAATTCCTAGAAATATTTGACGTAGTTCATAGGTGATTTGAAGAAGTTTGAAGATGTCATGAAGTAATTTTGATCTAAGCCTAAGTAATTATATTTTAATATAAATCTAATAATTTTCTCAATTACTAAACCCTACGCACTCTATAGGGTATAGTAGAAACATAATAGGGTATAATCTCTAAGATACAAAGGTTATAGTAAAGGAAATTTATAGGGTTCTATAGACATCGTATGGTACATACCTTTGTGAAACTCATCTATCTAGGGTTCCTCAATATACTTTGTAAGGTACCTAGAACTTCATAGGTTATAATGAGATCATTGGGTATCCTTCACAGGGTACATCAAGACTTCATAGGGTATAATAGATAAACCTTATTATAAATGAGATCTTAACTTTGTAGGGTATAATGAACGCTACAACGATTGATATCTATACTTCATATGGTATAATGAAACCTATGATGGAACTTCATAAGGTATATCTATGGTGAGATTGATGTTCAGAAAAATAAATGAAACCTAAACACATAGTAAGGTTCATATTCATAGCATACAAGGAGAATCATAAGGTACAAAAATTATCCATATTTTTAGAAAATGTTCAATGATTAGAAAAAGGATAATTCCATAATATTGAATATTCTAAAGAAGAAATTGATTTTATAATATGTAATAGTTTTCCATTATTGATTAAAATATTAAAACACTCAAAGGAGTGTAATTCAAGCCATGAATTATTGATAAGTTAATATTTATGTCATTATGAATAAGATCAAAGAAAGAATGAGATTCTCAAAAATTAAATACAACTAAAGATGAAGAAATTATAGAATAATGAGAGGTAAAATAAGATGATGATAATATCATTCTTAAATAATCTAAATATCATAAAATAATTATGATTCAAGTTATTTATTTGATATTTTTATCTTTATGAATATTAAAATCAAGATCAATCTAAGAAGAGATTTTGAGAAATTGAGTAAAGTATAAACGAGATAAATTTCAGATAAATAAATCTAAAAATTAAATTTATTGATGAAAGTTATGAACTTTCAAAAATTAAATATCACAAGTGGATTTTGATTCCTAATAAATGATAAGAATAATGATTATGAGTTTCTATCTTCATATTATAAATATATGCTAGGGGATGTACTATTTTTATAAAATCTCTCATGATAAGAATTAAAATTGAGCCAAGCCATAAATCTTAATTTTTTATGATTTTAATACATCCATGGATAATATTTTTTATGGATTTATATAAGAAAATATTTAATGTAATTAGAGAACCGAATACTATAGAAATTATCTTGATGATCTATAATAGTTGATTTAAGTGAGAAAGTAAAATTAAAAAGGTAACTTTTATAAGTTTATAGGAGACAAACGTTAAGATAAAAAATAACTAAGATCATGGAAAAAACCCATGTACAGGATGTTAAGAAAAATTAAGAATAAAATTAAGCAAGTATCATGGAATTGAATTTGAAATGATATTTTCAATACTAAAAATATTTAAAATACAATTATATTAGAATACATATAAAAGATGATAATAAATATAGATAAGAATATAAAATGTAAGTAGAAGTTCCTATAGAAAATAATAGAGAACCATAGAGGAAGAAAAAGAAGAATTTAATACTACTTTGTGAAGAACAAACTATTGGGTATGAAATAAAATAAGATAAAGAATAACAGAAAGAAAAAAAGGGGAAGAAACATGTTCTCAACCCTATTCCTATGATACATTGTTCTAAAGAAGTTTGAGAAAAATAATAACATTTTGTGATACATAAGGTATATGTGAAAGATTTCTAATAATCATTCGTTGTATGTTAATGTCCTTTAGTTTGAGTTGAGTAAGCTAAGAATTAATATTCTTAATAATATTTGGATGTTAGAATAGAATAAAAGATTGAGTTTATTTCTTTTAATCATAATGATTAAAAAGGTAATTGAGGAATTTGAATTTTAGAATAAGGAGATCTAATCTTGGTGATGTTGTGACATATAGTAATGACTTATGATTTATGTCATAGGTTTTAATAAGTTTTGATATCTCAAGGGAGTGAGTATAAAGAACCTACTGGAAGAAGTTTAAATTCACATGTGTAATATTATACATGATAGAATTCATAATATGGTGAGAGGATATAGTATGATACCTACCCAAACATACATATATTGATTAAAATATTATAGTGGAAAAATTTATAGATTTGGGAAACCGGATCACAACAAGGAAAATATTCCCCATATAAGGCCTAAAAGTTTCAAAAATAACGTGTGTTGACATTTATTTATTTCCTACATGAAATTTTGTGTATGTATAAGGTCAGAACCATAAACATTACATAATCTAGTAAATTATTTTAGAATTTACTTTCTTACATTCCCAAAGATCTTTGTGGTTTATATATTGATAAAATTAGGACATAATTCATACATATTAATCCAAAATCATACAAGGTGGAAAAAACTAAAACATTATCCATTTCTTCCATAATATTTTTGTTTCTAATAAAACAAGAAATCTATCCATGAAAATTATTCACAACATTCAGTTTGGCCTCATATTTTCTCTTCACCCTAAACCCTATGAAAAACGTTTTAAAACATAAGATGTGAAAAAAAATCTTAGTAAGGGACATAAAATGATGGAAATAAATCGTTAGTCTATGAATACTTACAAAATATAAAATCATTTTCACAAAGAAAAAACTTATCACCAATAAAGTATTGTTTACTTATATTGTGAAAACATGATATTTATCTAAAAACATAGAAAACATAGACAAACACATAAAGATAACTTAGTGAATTACTTAATTATGATTATAACCCTCATGGATTCCATATGACTTGAAACCCTCATGAGTACCTTACAATGTAATCCTTGTCTCTACCATATGATGTAACCCTCATGGAAGCCTTATAGTGTAACCATCACAGTTTAACATAGAATAAACATTATAGTAAGCATCCAACATTAACATTACCAATGAATTGTATGAAGATATAGGTCACAAACTTCATCATAAAAAATTCCCAAAAACTAGAACATAATCATAAAACATTAACCCTTTCATCATAAAAACATTTCTTGAAGAAAATCACTTATTGTAAAAGAATATTATGAAAATGAATAGGAAATCCTTTTCTCTATAGATAAAGATGTAATATTGTAAAGAAAAAAACAAAACATTAAGGATTAATGAATATGGGATAATCCAATCATTATGTATAATTTAAAAAGAAACATAATTTTTTGAATTTTGTTAAAAGAGACAATAAAGAGTATTTTTAAAAAGGAAAGTACCTTATCTTGGGTTTGAATTCCATAAAACTTGTTCAAAACTCATTTGTAAAGGTTTAAAGAGTTTTATTAATTTATTAAATAACTATATTCATATTTAACCATATATGATTTTTTTATAACATCTTTCCAAACATTTATTGATAATATTTTGTTATTTTTATTGTTTCAGGTGGGTTTATTTCATGGTCTCTAGGGTTGGTTCATTATGTATTTTCTTGTCGAATGGAAGTAAAAATACATAAGTTGAAATAAATTTTATTAATATGTTTCCATAATTTAAAATGATACCATATATCATTTTTTTCTAATACTATGATTATTAATTAGATAAAACATTAATGAAAATTATATAATTTTTTTGGTGGTTCTTACATCCATCACGAACTTACATCATTTTATTTAATATCATGTTTATATATTGGTTCCAGAACATTAAAAAAATTAATATATATATATATATATATGAAAATATATTTTTAACAATAATAATAGTTTTATGATTATACTTTATGGTGCTAAATGAAAATAAAAACTCGATGTCCTTGAATGCGATAAATCAACACATCACGGATGATATTTTCATTTTTAGAACAAAGGGGAGAGGAAGAGAAATCAAGATTGGTTATTACTTTAACACAATAACATTGTAGTATATAAAATATATTATAATTATCATGTCACTTAGATAAGAGAATTTTTAGAGAGTAATGAAAAAATAAACTGAAAAGGAATTTAAAACAAAAAGAAATAGGATTTTACCTCTTGATCTTTTTCTCCATGGAACCTCCATATGTAACTTATTTTTAACCTTTTGGTGAGACCGGAAGGTATTAGAAACGGGGAAGAGGATTCGGAATGGAATTAGGGATAAATTAAAAAACATTAAAGGTTTTTATGTCTGAGGATAGGGGTGGTGAGGGGTGGTATTTATAGTGAAGGAGATGGGTGTTTTTTGATTATTTTATTTATTAGTTTTTTATTTTGGGTCAAGAATGTGAATTGTTTTGATTACATGACTAAATATATTAAATATAGAAGAATATTTCTAGAATATTGTTCTTACATCATCCATATATTATCTATGACTAAATAATTCATGTTTTTGATAAATACCATAAATTACCGTATTTCACTATTCACAAAAAATTCAACTATTTGAGAAAAATAAAAAAAATTAAATGTTTTTTGATGGGTAGAATTTAAAAATGGACTCTATTTTTCAAAAATAATTTTCTAAATACAATATTTTTAATTTTTAATTAAATTCCTCATTTATTCAAAAAATACTGATTTTAATAACATAACGGATTTTATGCCACTTTGAAAAATTAATTAAGGTCTCCAAAAATTTTCTTAAAATTAAAATATAAAAAATATTATTTTTATGAATCTATTTTGTAGAGATAAAATTTATTTTAAGTTTTTATATTCATTATAAATTTGTAAATAAAAATTTATGCGTTACAAAAAACCTATACTTAATTTATCATTTTCAAAACATTTATTTACTTATTTAATTATATAAATATATTATATTTTCACTTATAAGATACATAAATTTTATTTATACTATCATAGGTGAGGATAATATTCTATTTGTAAAGATTCTTTAATTTTAGAAAATACAAATTATTTCATTATACATTTATAATGAATTTAACTATTTAATTGAAGAATGAAAACAAATTATTTTATAAGTACATGGATTGTTAAATTATCCTCCCCTTTGGAAATTATTTTCTTACAATTTTTATTCACTTATTAAAAAAGCGATGATACCTTTCCCTCATAGCATTTTTGATTCCCATGTTTTTCATGGAACCATGTGGTTTCTCTATAAAACCTTAACCTAGTAAATTAACTTATTCTGTAATAATTTCTCTCTACAATCAAGAATCTAGATAGGATTTTCCTCATAAGAAAGGTTCTCTTCTAGCTGAAATACTTCTAGGATCAAAACATAAGATAAATCTAGAAAATAATTTCTTAATATCGAAACATGAAAAACATTGTAACTCATAAGAAAATATACTCAATGGGAAAACGGTCCAACTTTCTCTAAGATTTTATTGGATCCAATACACCATTGACTTGGCTTTCCTTTCTTACTAAAATTCATAACACTTTTCCAAGGAGATATTTTAAGGAAAACCTGATCACCTTCCTTGAAAGAAAATTCTTTCCTATTGTTATCTGTATAACTTTTCTGCCTGCTCTGAGCTGTCCTCATGTGGTGTTGGATCATATTCACATTCTCAAAGACCTCATATACTAATTTTGGTCACATCAAATTCCTTTCTCCAAATTTATCCCAAAAATATAGAGTTCGATACTTCTTTCCATATAATGCCTCAAAAGGTTCCATCTCTATACTAGAATGAAAACTATTATTATAAGAAAACTCAACCAAAGAAATTTTTTCATCCCAAATTCCTTGGTAATCCATTCTAAAATAATGTAACATGTCGTTCAATGCCTGAATTTTCAACTCAGTCTATCCATCAGATTGAGGATTAAAGGATGTTCTGGTATTTAATTCAGTTCTCAACAACTTCTAACGGACTTTCCAAAAGTTATAAGTGAACCTGGGATAATGGTCAGATACAATAGAAAGAAGGAACTTCATGTACCCTGAAAATATCTTTGTGGTATAGTGGAGAAATATAATATAGAAAAGGAGTGTCTTGATTAGAAATGAAATGTAAAAATTTAGTCATTCAACCAAAAAATAACCCAAATTTAATTGTTACCTCAATAATTATTTGGTAGTCCCACCACAAATTCCATGGATATATTTTCCAATTTTAATTTTGGTACTAAAAAAGGCTAATGAAATCCCTTTGGTTATTGTCTCTATGATTTAACATGTTGATAAGTCAAACATATAATGGTAAAATAAAAAAATATATCTTTTCATTCCATCCCACCTATAATACTCCTAAAAGTCTTTGTACATCTTAGTGATACTATGATAAATTAAAAATAGAGAACCATGAGCTTCACATAACAATTATTTCTTCAGTTGGTAATCACAAGACATAGATAATCTCTTTCTAAATATCAATATGTAATATTTATTAACATTAAATTTAGGAAAATTACCTTCCTTAACCAATTCTACCTTTTTCTTTAACTCATGGTATTTCTTATATGCTTGTTTAATTATTTCTGAGAGAGATGGATGCACTGACACGTGAAACGAAATAATGGAATTTCTTACACCTTCAACTTCCAATCCAAAATTCAACAAATCGTAAACTAAGGGTTTATGTTCCAAAAATAACATGGTTAATGATGCATGATGTTTTCAACTCAAGGAATCCCCCATATTATTTTATTTTCTGGATAGTAATTGATCTTGAAATTATAATCCTTTACCAGTTCAAGCTATATTATCTTCCTCATGTTCAGTACCTTATGAGTGAATACATACTTCAAAATTTTATGACTAATATATATTTTTCATTTGGATTTATTTAAATTATGTCTCCCAATTTTTAAATTGAATACTAAAGCTATTAATTCTAGACCATGTGTGGGATAATTAAAATCATGAGGTTTTAGTTATCTTAATAAATAAAAAATTACCCAATCATTATGTATCAAAACACAACCAATTCCCTTAAATGAAGCACCACATTAAATGACAAACTCTTCTTTTCTAGAAGTCAGAGCCAAAATTTGATCATTCACTAATATTATTTTCAGTTCCTGAAAAAAAAAACATCACAGTCCACTAGAAAAATAAATTTAACCCCTTTTCGTGTTAACTTAGTCCACGAGCAAGATAACCATACAATGTTTTTAAATAAATGTCGATAATAGCCTGCTAATCCAAAAATAATAATAATATTAGTAACATTTATAGGTATTGTTCATTCATCAGGCACTTTTGTTTCTAGATCAACTGTTATTCCATCCTTATTTACAATGTTCCCAAGAAAAGAAATTTGTGGCAACCAAAAATAATATTTTATAAATTTACCATATAAATTTTTTTATTTAAGGGTTTGAAGAACAATCCTTACAAGTTTTTCTTGATCCTCATAAATTTTTGAATAAACCAAAATATCATTAATAAAAACAACAAATAAAATTATCCAAATATTCAGGGAAGAATCAATTCACAAGACCCATAAATTCAATAGGGGCATATCTCAAGCCAAATGGGCATAACAACAAACACATAATTACCATATCTAGTTCTGAACATTATTTTTAGAATGTCATCCTCATTCACCTTCAACTAATGGTACCCAAATCTCAAGTAAATCTTGGAATAATACTGAGCTCCCTAGAGCTGATAAAACAAGTCATTGATATGAGGAAGTGGATACTTATTCTTAACAATAATTTTATTAAATGATATATAATAAGTGAAAATCCTCATGAAACCATATTTCTATTTAACAAATAATACGAGAGAACCCCATATTGAAGTTCTGGGATGAATGAAGCCTTTATCAAGCAACTCATGTAACTGTTTTTTTAATTCAAGAATTTTCACTTGAGCTAATCGGTAAGGGTGTTCAGAAATTTGATTAGAATCAGGAACTAAGTCAATGGTAAATTCAACTTCCCAATCAGGTATAACACCTTGAAACTAATCTGGAAAAACATTCAAGTATTCATTTTCCACTAAAACATCATTAATCCAAATAGTTCACTTGTTTCAGTAATATTTTCAAGATAACTTTCATTTATATCTTTTAGTTGTTTCTTATATTCTTGATATATATTCAATTGTATGGGTTCATTATTATATACAAACTTAAAAATTTTCTAATTTTTTTCAGATCTACAATCAATCTTAGCATAATAAAAAAAAATCTAATCCATACCCAGAACAACATCAAACAAAATTAAAGAAAAAACAAGGTTTTTAGGTAATCTATTTCTAAAAATAATAATATGAATATTCTTATAATTCCTTTTATTTCTTTAATGTTTCCCCCTGTGGTTTTAACTGTAAGTTATGATTTCATTTCCTAAGGTGAAATTTCCAATTTACCAGAAAAGTTCTCATAAATAAAAGAATGTGTAGACCTTATATCAAACAAGACATTAGAAAAATCTGAGTAAACAATCAATGTTCCTTATACCACTTCATTTGATTTCCCAACATCTTATGACATATTATCAAAGTTTTTACATACATATTTTTTTCTTATAATATTTCTTCTTTTTATCATTCAGATCATTCTTTGGGAATGTATTTGTATAGTACCACATATCACCACATTTAAATCACTTTACAATTTCCTTATCATAATTAAAGTTAAAATCATTTTCATTTAAATCTTGGGCCATATTTACAAACTTACCACATTCAAAACACTTCCCGGATTTTTTAATCCATTACCCATTGTACTTTTTCCACACTTCCCACAAACTGGGAACTATATTTTCTTACGATCGTATTTATTTGATTGATTCTTACCTATTTATAGTCATTTCAACCTTTTCTTTTTATTATTTTCAAAGTAAACATGATCATAAAAAACTCCATTTTTATGATATCATCACATTGTAAAAGTTTCTCATAACTTTTGAATTCACAAGAGGCCAATTCCATTTGATATCTTGGATTCAATCCGGAGAAAAACTATTGATTTTACTATCAATATCCTAAATAATATTTGGAGTGTACCTTTCCAATTGAGTGAAGTTTTATTCATAAAAAACCACCACATATTCCTCATTCTTTTGAATTCTAGGAATTTATTTTCTATTATTTGTTAAACGACCTTAGGAAAATATTTTTCAGGGAAACATATTCATAAATTCATCCCATTCCAAGTAATCAATCTCTTCTCTATCCCTGATATTCTTGACCATTGACCACCACATGTTAGATTCAACTTCAAAATGATAAATAGCAAGACTAACCTATTAAATAACTGAAATTATCATGATATAGAATATATTTTCAAGGGATTTAATACACCCTTTATCCTCCACTAGGTTAGAAGATCCACTTAAATCATGAGGGTGTTTCCGCATAAAATGTTCCACTATCATCATGTTCCTATGTGGTAGCTTTGGTTGGTATCTTGAATGGATCCACCACCATTTGTAGACTACGTAAACTACTCTATTATTTTCACAAAATAGTTAGTTTTATTTTTCACCATTCTAGGTTTCAGATTTGAAAAGATATCACCCTCTATATGCCTTCCAAATTTATCTTCCCTCTTTCTTCTTTTCAAAATCAATTATGAACAAACATATCATAGATAAAGAAACATGGTAATATTAGAATTCTATATCATTTAAACTCAACCATAAGGTAAAAATAATTAATGTTATTATATTAATATCATCTTTACTCATAAATTTATCTAAACTATACTCTGATACCAACTATAAGGTCACAATATTAAACATTACATAATCTAGTAAATTATTTTAGAATCCACATTATTAAATTTCAAAAGATATTTTCATTTTAGGGTTTCATAGAATTAAGATATAATTCATTCATATCAACCCAAAATTATACAAAGTGGGTATTAAATAAACATTATCCATTTATTTCATAATACGAATGTTTTAAAAAAACATGAAAACTTTTCATGAAAATCTTCAAAAAAATTATCTTTACTTATTATTTTCTATTACCCATCCTTAAACCCTATGAAAACCATTTTAAAACTTAGGATAAGCACAAAAATCATAGTAAGGGACATAAAAATATGGAAATAAAACCATTAGTCTAGGAATACTTATAAATATATGAAATAATTTTCACAAACACAAACTTCCCACCCATAAAATATCATATTCTTACGTTGTGAAAACAAGATATTTCTATAAAACATAGAAAACATAAATAAACCCATAAAGGTGAATTGAGTAATTTCATACTTATGATTTTAACCCTCAAAATTACTATATGATTTGTAACCCTCATGGTTACCTTACAATGTAACCCTCATGGCTACCTTCTGATATAACCTTCATGGGTACCATATGGTGTAACCATCATAATTACACCTATAATAAACATTATAGTCAACATCCAATATAAACGTATCCAATTAATTTGAGAGATATATAGGTCCCACCCATTTTCATAAACAATTCCCAATAACTAGAACATAATTATAAAACTTGAACACTTGCATCATCAAAAAATTTCTTGAGGAAACTCACTTATTTTAAAAGAGTACAGCACAAATAAAAAGGAAATATTTTTCTCTATAAATAAACATGTAATATTTTAAAGAAAACATAAAAACATTAAGTCTTCATGAAAATGGAATAATCCACTCATTCCGTATAAGTTAAGAAGAAACCTTATTTTTTTAATTTTGTAAAAAGTTATAGTAAGGAGTATGTTTTAAAGGAAAGTATGTTTCCTTAGGTTTGAATTCCTTAAAATGTGTTAAAACCTCTTGTATAATGGTTTAAAGAGTGTTATTAATTTACTATAGAACTATATTCACATTTTTAATACCTTATATGATCTTTTTATAACATATTTCAACCCATTTATTGATAATATCTTGTTATTTTTATTGTTTCAAGTACGCTTATTTCATGGTTTACATGGTTGGTTCATTATGGGTTTTCTTTTCAAATGGAAGAAAAAATATAGAATTTGAAAGAAATGGTATTAATATTTTCACATAATTTTAAATGATACCATATTTATTTTTTCTAATATTAGGATGATTCATTAGATAAAGCACTAATGAAAATGGTTTAATTTATTTTGGTGGTTTTTACAACTATCATGAATGCATATAATTTTATTTAATATCATGTTTATTTATTGGTTCCAAAACATTAAACAAGTTATACAATACATATTTAAATATTTTTTAACCCAAATAATGGATTTATGACCATCCTTTACGGTGGTAAAATAAAATGAAAAATCATCATCCTTGAATGTGATAAATCAACACATCACATGTGATGTTTTAATTTTAACAATAAAGGGGAAGAGAAAGAGAAATTATGATGGGTTGTTCCATTAACACAACAAAATTCTAGTGTATGTGATATAATATATTAATCACGTAACATTTATAATAGGAGGTGAGGATAGTAAAAGAAAAGAAAATAAAACGAAAAGAAATTTAAAAGAAAATGAAAGAGGGGTTTACCTCTTGAACTAATTCTCCTTGATAACCTACTTAAGGAACTTGGTCTTGTCATTTTAGTTAGAGAATTAGGTCTTGGATATACATAATAGAATTCATAAGGGAATTTGGAAATAATTCAATGAACCAAAAATCTTTGGATATGTTGGGAGAAGATGTGGAGAGGGCTGGTATTTTTAGTGGAGGAGAGGGGTATTTTTTGATTATTTTATTCATTAGATTTTTATTTTGGCTTCAGACTGTGAATATTTTTGATTATATGACTAAATATAGTATATAAAGAAGAATAATTTGATATTATTGTTCTTACTTCAACCATAAATCATCTATGACTCAATAATTCATGTATTTTCAAAATGTTATAAATTACCGTATTTCACTAATCACAAAAAATTCAACTATTTTATTAAAATTAATAAAAATAACCCTAACCATTTTTACACATGTAGAACCAAAAAATGGAATCCAATTTTTTAAAATAATATTATAAATATGATAAATATAATTTTTAATTAAATTTCTCATTTAATGAAAAAATACTGATTTTAATAATATAACTAATTTTATAAAACTTTGAAAAATTAATTAAGGTCTCATAAAATTTCCTTATAATTAAAAGACAAAAAATTTATTTTATGAATCTATTTTATGGAGATAATTTTTTAAACCATTATATTAATTATAAAATTGTAAAGAAAAATTTGTGTATCATAAAGATACCAACTCTTAATTTATCATTTTCAAAACATTTATTTACTTATTCCAAGACGAAAATTTATCTTATTTTCACTTATAAGATACCTAAATTTTATTTATACTTTGATAGATGAGGTTACTAATCTATTTTTATATATTCCTTAATTTTTTTAAATACCACTTATTTCATTATACATGTATACTAAATTTAACTATTTAATTCTATAATGAAAAAAAATATTTTATAAGTACCAGGGTTTTTTTATTATGTAATTAATTAAAGTTAAATAGATCCATTCATATCCTAATAGGTAATATGGGTTCAAATAAAAAATTTGGTTGAATAGAATAAGATGAATTCGAATTTGGTAAAAGAATTTAGCCACACCAGATTCACCCGCCCCCCTCCAAGTGTCTACATTGTTCCACTAGAACTCTCAGTATTGGTAACTCATACATTTCATAATGTTTGATTTTATACATGATCACATGATAATGTCTTATGAGATATTTAAACAAGTATTAACCATTGATGTTGTTTTTAATCTAGCCAACCTAATCCTTCCCTTGATTATCTCGAATATTTATTCCTCTTTTTCCCTTTACTATAATAGATATTAGCTTACCATTGATTAAGGAGAATATTTATCAAGAATTGGGTTATTTTGTTCAACCCCTCGATACAACATATAAGAGGGAGTCTGATAGATGAATATAAGGAATATTTTTCAAGTAAATGAATGAATACATTAGTTGTAATGATCATGGAATTAATACTAAAAAATAACATGTTAGGCTGCTATAAGATCCCATGAACACCTCCCAATCACTAGTGTCTCACATAAATATTGTTTGTTTTATAAAACTCAAGTTAGTTATAGTTTTTCCCAAAGGAAATAAAATAAATTATGTTCAAAGACCCACAAAATATTTTTTCATGATCCTTGGTATTGATGGATATATAGACCCTAAAATGTTGTTACCCAATAAGGGAGTACCTATTATTAGAAAAGCATTATCAAAACAAAGTGAAACGGATTTATAAAATATTTATACATTCTAATATAGTATAAAACTCCACATAATGTTCACAAAGTGTGTGGATTAGAATATAAAGAAACTTTCACATAAACTGTAAGCCAAATGATTCCTTAATTTCTAAAAGAGAAATTTCAATATAGGGAAACCCCAAAACAAATATCCACATATAGAAACAATTTATCTGATCCAAAATCCCATCAAAGTCTCTAAAATAAAGATCCTCCCATGCTTTTGGCTTCATAAGGATCTAGATCTTAAGTCCCCTTGGACCAATAGAACCATGAACCTCCCAGTACAATGGAGGTACTTAAAATACAACATGTAGAGCTATATTTCTATGAAAGTATTCATGCAAGGTGTGATCATTTAAATACTCAGTAGGGATTCAAAAATGTGTCAAAATATATATCTGAATAACTAGGCATGTTCATGAACATATCCAATAATTAACATAGATATAATAAAACATCTTTATAATATATTAAAAATAAAATCAATATGATGATAACCAGTAAGAAATTCATAGATCAATATCATCTATAAATAATAAATCCATATACCATGATCATCCATACTTATACATACTTACATTGTTTCAATACCAGGTGTCTGAAATGTGTAGAGTAGGGCGTTTCATTGGATCATTCTCTATATGGTTAGAACATTGCATTATGGCCATGGAAGCCTAGTGGAACCCTATATCTTGTATAAATGGGATGGTGTATAATTGATTTAAGTCACTAGGGATCATCCTTTCAAGGATGGGGAGGGTTATATAATAGTCGAGGAATTTTTATCCCATATCATTAATCATACTTTAAAAATGTGTACCTGTTTGCAGCTTATACAATAGCAGAATCCTACTTTTAACATTATCATGCATATATAAAAGTATGATTTGTTATAAATATTTTAGCTGACATTATTAATGTTAAAAACACCAACATTTTTTTTAAGAAATATTAGAAACAATTCCCATAATATCAAATAAATTTACACATAATAACACCATAAACTAACCCATGGAGATGTAATCTCGAGATGAAAACTAATCATAATAATGTCAAATAAACTATTTCATAGATCATGAAATACTTCCTACATTAAGATATTATGGTTACCATTCAAATGAAATTTTAAGAATGATATAATTAATAGTATAACATAACCTTATTAATCCAAATGAAGTATTGGGTCGGGCATAAGTATTCACTAGTTGAAACTAAAGGTAACATCCCATGAAAGATATGTTTTTTAAATTTAAACCTCACTTTAAACATAATATTTAATTTATAAAAAGTTTTCATCATAAAATAAATATTTTAAAATATTTTTCTCATTAATTATGAAAACTACACATGGTTTACATCTAATTTTTTTAATAAAAACATAATTAATAGAAAGTTTGAAATAAGAAGTAGATTTGTGAAAACAAAGTTGTATTTTAGAAACACTCTATGAAGCCAAAATTAATTCAGGTATGTAATGGAAAGGGAATAAGTATAGAGTTTTAAAAAAATCAAAATAATTGTGATCATTTAAAGAAATATATATTTTCTAAAATATTTTTATTTCAATAGAATGAATATATATAATTACTAAAAATCTCAAAAATTAAGAATCGAATCATTTCTTTCCCACTGTAGTAACCTATCTATTACATCACCACCAATTTTATCTCCTAACCATGGTTATGTTTGTATTATTGAATTATAACTCATATAGCATAAATTGGAAATAAATTCTCTTTATAATTGAACATAACAAAGGAACATAGGATAAATTATTCACCAAAACATAGATATACTAACCAATATTCTAATTATATTTCCATTCCTACCCAATCTTAAATGATTTTAATTAAAGATAAAAAATCACACAAAATAAATTATATGAATATTTAAAGAAAATAATAATGATCTCCTATGTCATATGAGTTATATAATTAATGTAAACGAATATTTTTAACTATCTTTATGAAAAAAACCAATAATAACATCTAATGTAAACAAACATAGTATAAACAATCAAGCCACTATCCAAACCAAATTCCATATGATTTATAAATCAAAATCCCAATCAAAATGGGTGAACTGTTATATTCTCTCAAATTAAAACTCATTTGAGAAAATTATTTAATAGGTTACATGAGAATATAATTCAATCATCTATAATTCTAATAATAGGTTTTTAATATTTATTAACAATTTAGAAAACATGTGGTAAGACATATACCATGTATAGACTAAATATTTACTAAAATATTGATAATACCCTTACTTATTCATAGGTAAGTATAAAAAATTAAATTATCCTCAATAAATTATCTAATAGAAACCAAAAAATTTCTAATTACCATTAGATATGATTCCATAAACAAATAATCTCAATTAAATAAAATACTAAAATCAATGTTAGTTGAATTTTTACAAAAACCTATGTGAATAACTCTTAAAATGTATTTAAAATTATAACACCCTAAAGTTATAATTTAATCCTCTACGATGTTATTTAATGTAATCTGTAAACTATGAAGCCCTATAATGAATCAATATTTTAATATAATTCAACAAAAAAGTTCCAAATTAATGGTAAAAACACCAAGGATCCTCCATGATCCAAAATAAGAATCCCTAGGTCAAGAGGTGATTCACTATGACTTGGTGAAATCGTAGTAGTAAAACTCCAAAAAAATTGAAGAAAACATGGGATAAGGAAGGAAGAATAAAGAGGAGCATAGAGAGAGAGATATTACCTCAAACCACTCAAAGAATCATCATTAAATAACTCTTGGTTCATTTAAAGAAGCATGGAGAAAGATAATGAGGAGGTGAGACCTCCCAGGAACATGAATAGGATTTTAAAAATGGGGTACAGGGGTCCCCATTTAAGATTTTATGTTCTTTTAAGGGAAAATTTTTTTATCCTCTTTTAAAAATAGTTTTCTTAACCCCACAGGAATTCTAGTGGTAGTCCATTTTTTCCACGTTATATCCCACTGGATTTCTGGGGTGGATGCCTAATACCACACCCATGATGGATTTTCTCCACTAAACCCACACTAGCCACAACCATACCTCTTGAACCTTTGAAAAAACCTTAAACCACACCAGAAGAAATTTAAAAATTCATCCTCAAATATCATATTCCATGACTAAATACCAAAATGAAATGTGAAAAATTATCGAAAATTTTAAAATTCAAATGATCTCATTATCCTAGAAACAATTCTACAAATTAAACCCAAAGCCATATTAAATAAACCTAATAGGACATGGGCTATTAAAACCTCCCTTATTTAATAAATTTCATCCCCAAAAATCTTAACCAAATATTCTGTCCAAAATACAACAACATCACATGATTCTAATGTTACATCAAACTCTCCCATATATATAGAAAAACATCAACCATACTTCTAATGAAAGACTCTCTAACTCAACTCAAATTACCCAATGATAAATAATTATTCATCCATAAGGTAAACCAACCGTTAGAACACAAATTTTTAATCCAAACCATAATCATATCTCTAATATATGACTACCGAAAACATCAAAAATTTATAATTACAAAGAATTCTAATACCCAAATACATGATAATCATAAAATCTCAATAAATAACTTAAATATTCCCCCAAGTTCTATTCGATACTCTCCAAAGTCAAAACATCCCCTATATGTTACATGATTTTTAAATTTAAAGTGCTTACTATGATTTTTGAAATCAACAAAATATCATTAATTAAACTACCCTCACTCTTATTGACTCCCCATAATAAGGTATATCTAGTATTACGAATACCTAATTTCCCACTTGATCTAGTTTATCAAAAACATACACTTATTTTAAAAACTTTTATATAAATAAATTACATTCTAAAATTGATTTTAACCCTATTTCTAAATGATGAATTTTACAAAAAAAAGTTCATTTTTAAAAAACAACTTCGAAAAAACATAATTCCAATTTTATTTTCTAAAATGTCATTATTTTAAAAAAATAATTAATTCTAAAAAATCATCTTATTTTATTATTTGATTTAAAAAAATAAAAAAACTCAAATCACTTTATAGTGTGGTCTTTTTCAAAAGTAATCTTAATTTAAAACATGAATTTTTTTTTAAAAAATATGTGTTTCAACTTTAAAAATCTATAGGTTTCAGAAAACTACACATGATTAATAAAACACATTTCATAAAACATGATATAGAAACAACACATATTATGTGATAAAAAATGGATCCACCATTTTATACGACATATTATGGAATAGAAAAAAAAGTATCATGTTTAAGAAAGAAATACCAAGTTATGGGTAATTATCATGTTCAAATACGAATCATAAAAAACTTTCACCAGTATATCACTAAATAGGGTACATAAAACAGTATCTAAAATAGAACCCAAGAAAGAAAAAGGTAGAAATATTAGTAAAGAAACACTAATATGAGGAAGAGTAGAATTCTTGCAAGTAAACAGAAAATATGTAAAACTTATCATGTTAAATAATAGAATACCTGATAAATTATATTCTATATTATTTGGAATTTAAGATATATAATATTTATACAATACATTTCTGTATAGGGAAGTAAATTTTCAATTTCAAAACATGTAGTTATGTGAGAAACTTCAATTAATTAGAAAACATATAATAAGGTATTCAAAAAAAACTTTAATTTCTTTCTTATTTGTTATTTAGTTAAATAATGTTATTCACATATATTAATAATAATATGTGTATATATATAATTCTCATTCTCCAATGTATCATTAGACTACATGATGCATAAACCAATATAATGATTGGATATTGATCAATAGATAGAAACTACAACATAAATTCTCCAAAATTTCATTCAAAAGTGAATATAATATTACCTTACCCACACGTATAATTCCTAGATTGTACACTCTTATATCCCTATTAATTATGGATTTCCCCATAGCTAAGTAGGCCAGACATGCACATAGTGTACCTATTAAATCTTAAAATATTATCTCTTATCCAAACCATAAAATATTATATCCTTAACAAACTCAAAATAAAACTTTGATACCATTTGGTGATAACCATGACCAGAATACATGAACAACACCACATCAAGTTTCTATAATACCTTAGGTGCACCTCCCAATCCCCAAATGATGTAATAAACACCAAGGGTATTTATAAATCAAGTAGTATGAGGTTATCTCCATAAAAATTGAAACACATTAAGTATAATACCCACTAAAAATATGTCAATACCTTGGGGTTTGATGAACATGTTGACTTAAAATGTAATTATCTGAAAATAGAGTACCTATCTTCCAAACCAAAAGGAAAAACATAGTGAAAAAACGATATGAACTATGCATATATACAAATTTTTTAAAAATATAAAGTTAAAAATGTATGGGGATTATACAATAAAATTAATTTAATATTAATAGAAAACCAAATGTGGATTTAAGAATCAAAAGAGAAGGTTTCATATGGAGAATTCTTGAAAACAATATCCATAGACAACCATTGTGTATCAGCTACACAACCCCACTAAAGAGTCTAAAACAAAGATCCTATCATGCTATATACTCCAAGAGTATAGGGATCCTAAGTCACTAAATAACAATAGAGCTAAGATCATCCAAATAATAACAACATACCTGAAATGTTGTATGAAAAGTTTCATGTCCACCAAAGTGTCTATGTAGGGTGTGGAAATTTACATACTTAGTAGGGAAGCACCAACATGTCTCAACACAGCTATGAATATCCAATTGTATTCATCAAAATGTCCAATTGTTTACATAAATATAATAAAATATTTTTATAATAGTTTTAAAATCAAATCATAATAATGATAACTGGTAAGAAATTTATATATCAATATTATTTATAAACAATAAACCCCTATGTTGGGAGGGTACATAATTGTACATACATTCTTCTGGAAAATAATCAGTGTCTAAAATGGGTAGGGAAGGGAATTATATTAGCCTATTCTCTATATGGTTATCACATATCACATGGTTCATCATAGTTAGGGGAAATCCTGATCCCATAAAAAGGTGAAGGTGTGTACTAGATTCAGGGCATAGGGGACCATCCCTTCATGGATAGGGGAGGGGGTATACAAAAGTTAGGGTGTTTGAAGCCCATACCATTCATCATAATCGAACAATTTATACCATATTATGGTTTATAAAATGGTATAATACCCCTTATAACATGGTTATATGTATATCAAAGTAGTATCTATACTCAAGATTCCAACTAACATCCCTAGTGTAACAAAACAAAAACATATTTGTATAAGAAATATTAATAACCAGTCACATAATATCATAAACATTTTCAACTAATAAAACATACTGGAAATCAAAATCACGGGGTTGTTATCTAAAGGAAATATTTAAGAATACTAAAATCAATTAAACTATATCATAAATCATGGATTTTAACCTACATTATGTCATTATAGAAACTATTCAGATAGAATTTAAAAAATGAGATATGATTAACAGTTTAAATCATCCCTCTAGAGCCAAACATAGTACTAGATTAGGAATAGTAATTCACTAGTTCAATATAGAATAAATATCCCAACAAATAATGGTTTTTAATATTTAAACCTACCTTTAAGGATAACATTTAATTTATAGAAACAACTTTTCATAAAATAAATATTTTTAAATATCATTTTCATGGATTATGGAAACTACACATGTTTTACCTTAAAATAATTATTTTTATTAAAATTTAACAAAAATTATGTTTGAAATGAGAAATGGTTTTGTGAAAATATTGTTTTAGTCTAGAATCCCTATATAAAGATAAAATTAATGAAAGTACTTAATGGAAATAGAAGTAGTTTTTAGCTATTAATCTCCAAATTTTATACAAAATAAGTGTGAAAATTTTAAGAAAATTTATATTTTATAGAATACTTTTATTTCATAATAATTAAAATATGTGATTAATAAAACCCCACAAATTCATAATCAAATCATTTCCTTCTCACTAGAGTAAGTTAATCACTACATCAGCAACAATTTGAACTATTAACTATGGTTAAGTTTGGATCAGGGACTTAAAACTCATACAAGTTAAAGTGGAAGAAAATATCATTATAATTAAACATAATTAAGGAACATGGGATAAATTATCTAACCAAACATAGTTATACAACCAAATATTCTAATTATATCTTTCCTTCTAGGTAATATCAAGATATTTGAAGGTAAGATATAAAATAACTCCAAATAAAGTTTCTACATATCTAAAGAAAAAAATGAGTTTTGAAGCCATAGAATTGATATAATTTAATTATTGTAACATTCTTAAACAACTTTATAAAATCAATATATAATGAAATATTGTGTAAACAAACCTAGTTTAAACAATTAATTATTTATCCAAATCAAATTTCATGGGATTTATAATTTAAAATAAAAATCAAAATGAGTAACCAATTATATATCCTCACAATAAACCTATTTTAAGAAAAAAAAAAACGAATTGTTTATATAAGATATAACTGAAATAATTTATTTAAAATTTTAATAATATGTATTTAATCTTTATTAACAATTTAAAAAACATCTGGCAGGTATGTCTCTGGATTAACCTTGAAATTAAAAAATGGTTGAGAATATACAAAATTACTCATATGTGAGATTTAAATATTCAAACATCCTCAAGGTAAACTCCAAGGACAACCCAAAAACTCTTAACATCAAATGGATAAGAATTCATAAATAAATTAAGTCAAGAAAATTGAATACAAAAATCAAATCAAGGTAAATTTAAGGGAAACAAAAGTGAACCACTCCTAAAATACAATTAAAATAATAAAATACTAAATACCCAATTTAATACACTAGAACATTATTTTATTGAATTCTTAAACCATGAAAACCCTATAATAAGTCAAGCTCCATTTTCCTTACATAGAAGCAATTAAAACTAATGGAAAACAACTCATATGAGCATCTGTGAACAAGAATATGAATAATAACTAGGGTAAGATATTATTTCACTATGATGTGGTGAAATAAAATAAAATGAAAAAATAAGTAATAGAAGAAGAGAGAAAGGTCCTACCTCAAATCTATGGAGTAATCCACCTTGAATCGCCATTGATCTATGGAAGTAAGAAGACAATACTGGAAATTTTACATTTAACACTGGTTATTTTTAGTTTTTATTCTCTTTTAAAAAGATATGTAAATACATATGATGTTAAAAGTTACATTTTAACATTATTTACTAAAATGATACATTGAAATCCCAACTAGATATACATATAGAGATAATTTCAATGTCATCTAAATTTTTTTTATTGAAAGTCACTTTAGATGTCTGTTTTTTATTAAAACTATTTTGAAAAATTAATTTTGACGTCGATTTATTAAAAAACAAGTATTGAAGTACCAAATAAATTTATTTCATATAGATAAATCCAAATATCATGTGTAATTTAATTGATCAGGTGTTAATCATGTGAAATATATAATATTTGAACCATTAAAAAATAGTTTATATATATTACTGTTACACACTCCCACATATGATCTTTCATGAACAGGTCAATACTCCTCCCAACATGATATAATAGACTAATCCTATAATGACTCTACATGGCCATATAACTCCTAAATTTCTTTTCATTTAGGATAACTGATTAATTTTTATCATTACATTATAATAGAATCCTCTTCTCCCCACAAAAAAGTAAAAGATTTGGTAATCATTTAATCCCAACTCTACCAACATTGGGTAACGTCTTCTCTGGATAAGAAGAATATCTCAAAAATAATTTCAAAAAAATAAGTTTAATTTCATTAAATAATTTAATTATTTCATATGAATTTAAAATAAGAAACATACACACACCTTGATAAATGTTTCTCTACCTCTATGCACATCATTTAAATAAATGAATGTTACTTCAATGAAATTATTTGTACCCATATTTGATTGAATTTAAATTAATTTTATATATAAAACAATATTGTTTATAAAATAAAAACATTTATATCAATTATGTTAGATAATACGTCTACATAAAAGTTTGTACCTAAAAATGATGAGTATAAATAAATAATTGCAAAAAAAATAATGATGACGAGAATTTTAAACTTAAATTTTTTTGACTTAAACTCATAAATATAAAAATTAATATAAGGAATAAATTATCAACAACTAAAAATGTGTATATTCTTTTTACATTTTTTTATTATAATTAAATTATTGTTAGTATTAAAATTTTGATTTTTTATAATAATAAAAGAAACTTATATCGATTTTTTTCCTAATACAACTAAAAAAAGTGCATACCAATAACTGATGAATATAAATAAATAATACTAGATAAATTTAGATATCAAAATTCTTCATAAAAAAATATATACCTAAAATTGATGAATAAAAAAATTAACACAGAAATGGTATAAATGATCAAAATTTATATTTTTAAATATACAATTTTTAAAAAAGTGTTTTTTCTAGTATATGATTCACAAAAAAATAGATATTTACTAGAATAATTAAGGGAGTAATAGAGGGTTTTCCCATATCCCTTATATGTGATCTTTTCATATAGTATAGATTATGCATATATTTCAGTCATTGTTATCCTCAGGTAATCATGTAATAGGTGATGAAACCACACATAATTCCACAACATTTTCAGCATCCTCATCACCCAAAATAAATTTTTTCCCTTGCAATACAACATAACACTATTCATCTGATGGGTTAATAAAATAAAATAATTTCTTCAGATCAATCTCTATGATAATTGGTTCTTCTTTTCAACTACACATTTTCAAAAAAAACAATTATAATTCTATAATCATCATGTTTCACACTACCAGTACTCAAAATTTAGTATAATAAATTTACTATATACCCTAAATAGAAGTAAATTTGTTGCTGATATAGAAATTTTTTTATCTTCTTCACTCAAAAAAAATGCTTCAGCAACAACCATTACTCTATTATTTTGAATAATACTCTTATTTTCATGGATTGTTGTATAAAATGGGTAAACATTAATGTAAAAATCAGACCATGTGATCACATTATGAAATGGTCCCATAGATATAAATTTAGAGGAATATAATGTAGATGAATCAGTGTAAAATTTATCCTTAAACCATGAAATAAATGTATTTTTATATCCATTCACCAACTATTTTTCATTTATTTTCAGATATCATACCTTAAATTCCAAAATATGTGATGATATATATGCTTGAACCTCACCTATGTTATTAAAAATGTGTAAATGCACCTACATCACTTTATCACATGAAATTTACTTTAATTTTAAGTCACTTATCCCTTTAACATCACTATTGACTACCAGATATTGATATATAGTTATACCAATATGATCCACCATACAAGTAGTCAGAAAAGAACTTAATAACCCCCTCTAATATACATTATTGAGTAATATAGGTCTTTTGTTGATGTATATTTCTAATATATCCCTTAGATATTTTCATATATAATTCAAAAGGATACATACAATGTAAATATATAGGCCTATATATCCTTATCTCCCAGAAACAAATAAAGCACCAAATGAACCATTATATAAAAGATGATGGTGGGAAGTACATCTTCAGTTGAAAATATATGAATACAGCTTCATTCTCCAATACATTTAACAAATATATAAACATAAATTTATTGAATATGACATTAAAAATGTATCAAAACATGATGATATACTTTATTATAGGAAAAATTAGCATTCCACACAACAAAACCGGTAGTAGTTGTTTTATTAATACTTGAAAGTCATGAGAATTCATCCCTATTAACTTAAAATCCTTCATTGAAACCAAATGTTTCACTTTTAAAGAATATACAATAGGTTATTTAATACCATTTTTACATTGATATAAACTCATATTCTCACTCTTTATTAATATTTGGAAATATAGATGTAGATATGTTCTTCTTTTCATTCACAGTGGTAGTTAACATTAGGAAAATTACTATATATATTAAGTCTAATATTTCATGTAATCCATTTTTTATTTCCTTTTATATCTAAATAATTTCTAATAAAACATTCACATATTTTTCTCCAAACATTAATAACATTAATCTTATATTTCACCTCAAAAAAATATAATAATGTAGATAAAATAAGATGGAATTTTTCTACTTGTTATTTATTTGATTTCCTAAAAATATTTTTTTTAAACGTGAAATCAATTTTTTCACTTATTGTAATATTCATCAATTGAAATAGGTTGTGGGGGGAAATTATACTCTTCAAACTGTTAAATACCTTTCGGGTTCTTCAATAGGGGTGATCTATTTGAAAAAATCATTGATGAACCATATACCTTATCACTCTCCCGTTCTGTAATTAATGATATGGAGTTTCTTCTTCACAAATTGGGAAAGATTTATGTCCCTTAACACTGTATCTAGATAATTTTACACAAATAAGAAATTCATTTATATTGAACATTACTATGGCATGAAAAAGAAAATACTCTATCTTTTATGTATCAAAAACATTAACACTTATCTCCCATAGAAATTTAATATCATCTTTCAATGATGAATGGGAAATATTAATATAATTTTTAGGAGGTTTTTTTCTAGAAATCATCAAACTCATCATAAAATTTTTTTTCTTCATAAATATTTGTGTGGGAATGTTGTAAACTACCAATATGATATCCCATAAACTATGTTAGACGTTGAGGCTCCATTATGGCTTAATTCCCACATTGCACAATCCCATTATAAGATTAATAACTTTATTTCCAGAATTAGGAAATTATTTATCAAACCTCTTCCATTGTGGTGAATCAGTGGGGCGATGTAGATTTTCAACATACATTTTATCATATATATTCCATATCATCCTCTTTTCATTAGTTAAATTTCCAAATAAATACTTAAAATGAGTAATTATTGGAAGATTACATATTTTCATATCATGAGGTTTGGTGTATATCCACAAGAATGAATCACAGTTGGATATTCCATCCATTTTATATCTAGATTCCCCACATATAAGTCACTATAATAAACATTTACATTCCTTTCTATAAAAAATAGATTTTTTGTGGAAAGCATGTATTTTTCAATACCACATCCCCAAGGGACATAATATTTTTTTGTAATATAATTACAATCTAGATCTTGTTTCATTCTATAAGTTACTCTTTCAAAAGTGAAAGCAATTCAGTGAATTGTTTTTCACTCAATGCATTTATTTATTTTTAATTTAACAAATATAAATACTTCCAATAACACTATAAATTTAGTAAAACCTAAATAATGATTTTTTATAATCTTCATGGGTTTATATGGACTTTATTTTTCTAATATTAAAAGACTTCATGGATGGATAGAAAAACATGTCTCTGTCTTCAAGATTTTGTATATAAAATTCCAAAAAAATCAAACCCTTTCTCATCTTTTTCACTGGTTCTTCGTGAATTTATCCAATTATAATTTATTAATTACCAAAAAATAATAATAGAATATAAGAATGTATTAAAACACATAAACATATAAACACACACATATATATATATATATATGGATTTAAAACATATAAACATATAAATATATAAGCATATACAAATTTAAAACATATAGATTAAAATGATATATTCATGTATAAAAATAAAATATATAAGCATACAAACTTATTGAAATAGTAAATATAAAAAATAAATAATATAAACAAAAAATTAAATCAAAAATAAACACAAAAAACTAATGTACACACTGAATATGAATAATATATACAAAAAGTAAACTATAACGTATAAAATTATATATAAACATATAATCAAAATAAAAAATGAACTGTTCGTGTATTCATAAAAATTTATATAAACAAAAAATAAATGAAAAAAATAATCCAAGAATTAATAAAATATAAACTTATAACATTTATATTAATATGTAATCATGTAAACTTATAAACTTTTTTAAACATTATAAATTTGTAAACATTTAAATAAATATTTCATAATTTATTCATATCTAAAAATTAAAACAGTATAAACATTTAAACAATTAATCAAAAAAATATAAAATTTAAACATTAATATAAAAAAATAAATGAACACAATATAATTAAAGAAAATAATATTTATATAAAAAATAAATAGATGAACACAATTTAAAAGTCACAAAAATTTTATAAATATTCAAAACAAATAAAATAAAAAAATAACTCGTAATAAATAAAGATTTGAGTATTAGCTCTGCGTCCAAGAAAAGAAATAAAATTATATGAATTTTAGATTGAATATATTGAAGGAGGACTATGGTTGAAAAAGGGTATCAATGGTTTATGATACTGGGACTCAGAGAAGAGATGTGGACCGCGAATGAGGTTGGGTGAATGTAAAAAAGATAGATAGTTCAAGAATGAAGTTGTTTTTACGTGTTTCAGGGATGAAATAATGAAAAATAATGATTAATATAGATGAAGGAATAATATTAAGTGAATCTATGACTCATGGAAGTCAGGGATTCATAAAATAGGAAGTCAAAAAATGTGGATAAAATATTGTCATGCGTGTTTTAAATTTTTGAAGTCGTTTTAACATCTGTTATATGATAATTAATGTTATAACATGGTTTTTAACATTGTTTTCTAGTATATCCAACATTAAAACCATGTTTTTCATGGTTTTAATGTCAGTTGTTAGTATAATTGACATTGAAATCATTTTTTACATATGTTATACAATACCTGACGATAAATCTATAATCTAAAATTTAATTTTTTCTATTAGTGAGGAATTGGAGGAGGGTATCCTCCTAATCACATGAAACAGATAATAAAAATGTTTTTTAAGGGTCCCCATTCAAGTTTTGAGGTGTTTTTTGGGATGAAATTCAATTTAACCCTCTCTTAAATAATAGTTTTTTAAAACCCATTATAACTCTAGTTGAATACCAGTTGGTCTCTAGATATCCAAAAAAACTTTTAAAGGTGTCCCTATAACTCCATTGGTTTCCTTCATCCACCCCAACCTTTGATTTTCTCCTCTGGACACACTCAGTCATCGACCAGACCTTTTAATCCTCTGATAAAACCACAAACCACACTCAAAAACACCTAAAACTTCATCCTCAAATATCAGAACACATCACTGAATCCCAAAATAGATAAAATGACCACTCATCCAAAATTTATAAATTTAAATGATTCCATGACCTTACCAATAAATCTCCAAATTAAATGAAAATTCCATATTAAATAAACCAACATGGATATAGGATGTCACAGTAGTGGCAACTCTTTGGTGAAAGGTATGAGTTATTTTTTTAAGTTACATGATTTTTGATTCTATAATGGTTAATCTTGGGGTTTTTTTGTTTCTAATTACCTATTATTCTTTTAATGAGTGTCTTTTAATCCTTAAAATTTAATTATAAAAATAGTTAATTATGTAGTTGAGTGATTTAGGCAAGTGGGAGATGGATTCATACATGATCAAATAACTAGAAATAAGATTAAATGAAAAGTAAAATTAAAAAACATGAGAAAAAATTAATGTAATATTAATTAAAATTAATTTAGGCATCCAAACAAAGCTCTAATCCACCAATATTGTTTAAAATAACATAGCTCGGTTTTTTGAGTGGTAATATCATTATCCTTTTCTAATTTGAAACATTATTTATAATTTTTGTTTTTAAATTCTGATTAATTTTTAAAAGTAATATATATTATCATTTCCTTAAATCTATATTATAATTTACTTTATGTATTTAGAATCCTTGGATTCTCAATAAATATTTATGAGATAATATTTCCCTTTAAATAAATACCACTACATACACATGAAACTTCAAAAGTGAAAATAACTACTCCTAATTGTTTTTCACTTTTTATGAAAAGTGGATGAGTTTCAATATTCCAATAAAAAAATGGGAGTTCATAGGAGTGAGAGATTAGTATAATAATCTAGGAAAATGATTCACATGATTTTGTGGTAGTTAGTTATTCCTGAAATAATATTCTATTTCCCGATCACTTGAATAATTATATTATATATTCTAATATGATTGATGGACATTCTCATACTTCTGGATGAGCAAGGTTCCAAAGGTCCAATTGGGTATAGTGAATGGATTATAACTTCTACATGGTCTATTTTGAGTGATAATGATTTAAAGTGGCTTAAAAAGATCATGGGTAATCCAACACTCATACTAAGTTAAGAGTACCCACTTGTTGTCTCAGTAATGAAGATCCAAGAGGGGTGAATTGAAGTTTTTACAAACTTACTAATTTCTCCCACTTTGATTAAGAAGTATTATATAATTTAAAAGTTCCAAACTAATCATACTATCAAGAGATAAAATTCACTAAAAAAAAGAAACTCAAAAGTTAAAAATTAACTAAGGTAAATAAACTAAACCAAAAAGGATAAAAATAGAATGAAACAATGAAATGGTTCTATAGATGATGATCCATAACCAATTTTAAAAGACATTATGAAAAGATAAAATTTTTATAGACATTTGAAAAAATCACTTTTAATAAAAATTTGTAAGAAGATCAGTACTTATAACCAAATAAACCAATTTCTAAATATCTGAAACTTACTTGATCTAAAATATTTGAAACATATGTCTTATCCTATGAATTAATTAATATATTTCAGTAGAAGTAATCTTTATACTTAAGATCGTATTTTATCATATGATCTTAAGTAGGTCATATCCCTGGACTTCTCCAAACTAGAAGTTCCAAAGATCCATTTCCTATCCCTGAAACTCTTCAATCACATAGGTTCATAAGCAAATGATTACAATTAGAAACATGGAGATTTTTCAATAAATACCACATAATTTAAATCTTTAAAAACTCTTTAAAATACATGTATAAATAGAAGAACTAAATCAGTGATATAGTTCATATATCTTGAATGAAGATCAATTTTTGTATAATCAGTCATTGTTCCTCAATGCTTTTGCATGATATATATATGTGTGTGTGTGTGTGTGGTGTAATTAAGTCTCAATAGTAAAAAATTATATCTTAGGGTGCATAGTTTACCTCTAACAAACACTGAACTTCCCACGTGATATTCCATTCAAATCAGTTTAGGTGAATTCAAAATACGTTAGAGTTTTATGGTTTACAATCATATCAACTAAAAATTTTATTTAGAATTTAAAACTACATAGAAATAAACTAACAAAACTACAAGTAAGTACATGTAAAACAAATATTGTGATATGATTCATCAAAACAACAGATCCAAAAGAAGTCATTTTATGATGAATAAATAATATCCCCCTTTTTACAATAAAAAATCATGAGAATGATATAAACTGAGATAATAAATTAAAACTCCAAGTTCTTATGAAAAACATACTCTTCCTTAAATATGAAAATAATGTTGAAAATATTTCTCCCCCTTACTAAATCAATAGAAAAAATATTATCTTTCATTAAAATCCCCCCTCGATACCCTTTCTCCCATACACTCTCTCCCACTTTTGGATTATCAAAATTAAAACTATGAAAAATAAGTAAGATTAAAAAATGTTAATATAACAAGTGTAAAAACCTTGATGTAATAATGGTGAAATATGTAAGAATAATTGAATCTACAAGCCCTACATAAGGATAACATCAAAAGACAAGTGTAATAATAAACTCAAGATTACATAAGAATATATTGAAAATAATATGAATTTTGTAAGAACATCTCTGAGAATACAAGACTATGTAAGAATAAATGAAATCGTAGTGAGGGGGTCTTCCCAAGAAACTACATAAGATAAAAATAATGTAAATGGAAGTATCTGTGAATCAGTTTCGGTTTTGTAAATATAGTAAAACACTTTACTGAGGTTTATTTCTAAAATATGTAAAGGAGATATCCTTTAAATTCTATTTGAAGTTATTCTATAATATATGTAGTACCTGCACAAATAATTATCAAAGTTATAAATAAATAAATAATTCAATCCCCTTAGTTAAGGATTTTTTCAATTTCATTATAATAGTTAGCTAGAAATGGATGATTATCACCTAACACTGATCATTACTGTATTTTTTTAATATATTCAAATATTTCAGAATGAAATGGTTTTTTAGTATATTTAAAAGTTAATTTTAAGTTCTAATTAATTTTAGAATAATATATTTTTTTGTTTTAATAGAGGATTCATTAATGAAAATAGATACCGAACATGGGAAATTAAAAATATATTACCAATATTTCATAATTCTATATTGTACTTTTAGGACTGTTATGTAGGAATGGTGATGAAGACACAAGAGGGGAGTAATTTTTTCCTTTTAAAAACACTTCATAATTTTATAACTAGTCCCATTTTCTACATGGAATGCTATTTTTTCCTTTTTATTTAAAATAATATGTAGAAGAAATTATGGGAAAAAGACACAACATTTTTATATTTGTTTAGGGCATGAAGGTCCCCAAGTCTACTCTACAAACACTCTCTCCTCATTCTTTGTGACTTTCACTCGCAGATCCTTTCCCAAGGGATCTCAATAGTTTATTGCAATAAACTACAACTTTTTACAATATCTTTTACAAGGATTTAAAATAATACTAACAGAATCACTCCAAACACTCAACACCTGAGTGTTTAGAACCAAAAGATATAATATTTGGTTAAATAAATTCTCTTTGAAATCATTTAAATGAAAATTATGAAACTGAAATATAAAGATATATTTAGAGGAATAATTGTTTAAATTCATATATATATCCTTACAAAGAATCTATAAACTTTTTGGAGAGAATATATTCAAATAAAATAGTGGTATGAAGAATAACTTTTATAATAGCAGGATAAACACATAGCATCGACTATATCATGTATGTCTCCAAATTATACTCATATAAATCTTTAATGGACTACATTATATGTATAATACATATAAACAATAATAGTTACAATATAAAGGATAATATAATATGTAATAAGAAATTTCAAATGTATTTTTTGATAAAAGGATTCATCTTTTTCTTGAGATTCAAAGAAAATATATTGTTAGTGAAAAAGATCAACTTCCCTACAGATATATCCATTAAGAATAAATAATCAAATATATTTAATTATATTCAACTAGATCCATAAGATACTCCAAATATATTTTTATTTTAAAACACAATACACGTTTGAAATTTGAATCTAATTATTCATTGAAAAAATATAACTTCCCATAGAAAATAGAATGAATTAATCGGTTGATAATGTTCCTTTGAAATGGAAATTAAATTGATTTAATGAGAGATTTAATATATTGGAATCATAGTATAAATCAAAAAATAATAAAAAATTCAGAACTCGTAGTTAACTGATTCAACATGAAGATAAATTTTCCTGAGGATGATTCCAACGGTATGGTTTCTAGTTTTTGGTTGATTCCAAATATAGAAATTCAATACATGGTGTATGATACTAATGTGAGGTTAATTACGTTAAGTATATACCAAACATGAAGTACTCAAATATGAGGTTTCTTAATAAATGTTAGGTTCCCAAATATAATGTTCAGCTCAAATTTCAGGTTCCAAATATAGGTTTGGATACCAACATCTGGTTACAACATCAATTTTTTAACAATAATTCCAAAATTATTTTCATTTTTGAAAATTAATTGAGTATTACATAACTAAGGCTTCCAAAATTCTAGGAAAATTAAAATTATTATTTAATTAAATAAAAACATGAAATCCACTAAATGTAAATTTATCATAAAAAATGATGTTGTTTTTTACCAACAAAATTAATGAGGAATTAATGATAATTCATTGGATCAACATCTGTATACCCAAGGACCGCACATAAAAAGAAAAAATACACCAACTTCTAAGTTTAGTGGTATGAAAAAATGTCATTTTTTTGATTTTATACTACATTAATGTGATCAGTGGCTTATTTCCTATTTGATTTATATTTTTGAATAATTACATGTTCACTTATTCTTTATGGGTTTTTGATTATTTTTATTTCCTTGTCATCTTTTTTTATATATCGTTATGTATTATTTATTCTTTTTTATTATTTTTCTAATTATTAATTATTATTATTCAACTATTATAATTTTTTTTTTTGAACAATTTCAATAAGTACAGGACTTTTCTGTATTAGATATTTCATAGAAAATAACCTTATGTATTAATTAATTGCTTTTACATATGTTGGAAATTGGAGTTTTGGTAAAATAAATGACCTTTATGTATTCTATGTAAGATTAAATTTACCTTTAATTATTTGGAGTTTGGAAATTTTAGATAATTCATTACCCCTTGAATATTAAGGGATGACTCTTACATTTTGAGAATTTGGGTATGTATATCAGTTTATGTTTGAAGGAATTACCTCTACATATCAAAGGTTAATTTTATATATTCTATGGATTCAGGAATTTTCTCTTTAGTGTAGTATTATTTTGAAATATAGTTGAGTTTTGAACCTTTAAAAATATACTAAAGAGTGTTGACTTTACTCTTATGTATTTTGTGGTTAATTTCTTGGTTAACTGTAGGACCCATAGGTATTGAATATTGACTCTTATGTATTGATTTTTTTAATATTTTAGAAAGTTTTGGACCTTTACATTTCAATTATTTGTCTTTTTTATGGGTTTGTCTAAAAGGAAAATACTTTTACATATGAATCTTAATTAAAAAATAATCTTCTTTATTCATTGAACATTTCATAAGATATGTGTTTTGTAGATTAAAGCTTCAAAATATAGTTTTATGATTTATAGGATAATTGTCTGTAATATTTATTTATAGATAATAAATTCTTTTTAGCTAAACCATGAAGATATTATCACGTCGTTGCTAAAAATAATGATTTCTATAAGGATTGGGTATATTTGTTATATTTAATCTGGAGAAATGTTTTATAATATTTAACTAAATAATTAAACATAAATTAAGGTGATTATTTTATGATACATTTTATAGGAAATCTATTCTATTTGAAAACTATTATTTCTTATATATAGAATTTAGGATTTTTTTTGGGAATCACGTATGAAATTTCTAGAAGGGGTTTATCCAATAGTTATAAATATTTAAAGGTGATTATTATTGGGATATATCTTTGTAAATATAGATCGATCATAACTAGAACAAATATATTTATAATAGATATACATTGAAATATTCTAATCATGATTACAACTTTTATTCTCAAGAGAACTTCAATATTTTTAACTTATTTAAAGTGAAATCAAGCTACTACCTATTCAATACTTCACTATTTAAATCTAGTTTTTTAATTTTGGATTGTATTTCCGTTATACATTCCTATAATTTTTAATTGTAAATGGTTTATGTTTTTCTTCACAAAAATAATGTTTATTGTTAGTTATACCTCCATAAAATTCACATTTTCTAATTAATTTTTCCTCTATTATAAAAGGAAAGTTTTTGTTGGTTGTGAATCTGATAGAAGTAGAAGGTGATAATTAGGTTTTTAATCCCCTTTAAAGGTCAGTATTTAGAAAATATCATGCTTCTAGAGTAGATGGGTATAAAGCATAGATTTAAGAACATTTTGATTTCAACTATAATAGAAATTTTGGATTTATTATTTACCTTCATATATTTTGTTTTTTAATTTTAATTTTGATAAATAGTCCCACCCTTGAGTCTTGGTCATCTAAACATATGTGCCAATAATTGGTATCAAATCTATCCCATTTAATAGTTTTTCTTTGTTTTTGTTTTTACTGATAGAAGAAATTGGTATTAAATCATTGGATATTTCATATTATATTTAATTGATAACCATATCCTATATATAATAGTCTAAGGGAAGGATAATTTTAAGAGGGAATTTCAAGGTTCCAATAATGGATCAATTCCTTAAATTCCACCCTTTTTCCTATGGGAATGAATATAGTTATTGGAAATATAGGATAGAATATTGCCTAAAAAAACATAACATTAATCATTATACATTAATGGTAAAACCATATAAATTTCTTAATAATTTCCCTAATTATCTTACTAGAAATCATACATCTAAATATGTTTTAAATTATAATGTTGTGAATATTTTTCATTGCATTATTAGTGGAATTTGTTTAGTCATGTTTCTGTTTGTAAAATTTCTCATGAACATGGAAAAGTTTTAAAGTTACTCACTATAGTATATAAAATTTTAGGGGAAGAGATCTTTTCATATTATGATTTCAGTACTTGAACTTCAATGTGGAAGAAAACATGAGTGTAATTAAAATATTACAAGGGTTTGTGGTCATTGTGAATAGAATGAGTACATAGTGACACTTTGGAAAAATCAATCATGGTTGAAAGATTTCTCATATCTCTACCCATTAAGTGGAATGCTAGGAAGGATTCCATTGAAAAATAATCAAGAAATTTAATGAGTATACACTTAATGAACTTATTGGTTCACTTTTAAAATATTAATTGGATTTAAAGAACATTAATGAACCAAAGAAAATTAAACAAAAATTACCATTAAAATGTATAAATATTTCATTATACTCTTGTGATTCAATGATATAAAGATGTGAAAAATATGAAGTATCACAACTTTTTAATGTAGTTTAGAAATAAATTAAAATTAATAAACATTTTAAAATATGATTTAGAAAACACTATCAAAGGATTATTACAATTGAATTAAGAAAGGGGATTCTAATTTTTATTTTAATACATCAAATCTCACATGTTTTGAATGTTTAGAGAAAGGTAGTATAAAACCTGAAATTATAATACTTAAAAATAAAATAAAGGATAAAATTATTATTAATAAATAGAAATTATATTTGGATATTTTTTAGATTTTCACTGAAGATTCAGATTCTAGTGAAAATTATGGAATTGATAAAGAATATAATAACTTGTGTTTCATGGAATAAATGGTTGAGGTTAGTCATTATGGTTTCAAATATAACAATTATTCTAATTACTTAATGTGATTATAAGAGATAAATTATTTGTGAGGTGAATTAAAATATTAAAAAAATTACAAAGATATATCATTTGAATATATGAGTTGTATAAATAACTCAATGGAAGTAATAAGAAGCTTGTTGAGGAAAACGAGTTTCTTTATTAAGAAAATGATAAACTGTGGAATATTTAACCCAAACAAAAATGTTTCTGATGATTTATAGACTACTCAACATGAGAATGAAAATCTTAAGAAGGACGTTGAATTTTTAATGAAAAATCTTGCCACTTTTTTTATGGTAGGGAAATATCTGAAAAAATGATGTTAATGAAAAAAATAACAAGAAACAAGAGTGGTGTTGGTTATTATTGGAAACTATCATATATTTTTAGGAACATATTTGTAAAAATAATGAAAGGTATTATCTCTACAATTATGTGTTTCGAATATAGAATTCTTGTATATATTGTTAGTGAATCTTCACTAAGATTCCCAAAATATTTGGTACACACTAAATCATATATTTCTAAATATTTGTCTTTTTAGTTCCTATTATTACCTTTTTTTAATTAGGTTTTTTAGGACTAATTTAACTAACCCCATTAGAACCAAAGTTTCATGGGTGCCAAAAATATCAAGTAATTGATTTTATAGGAAAAATGCATCAGAAGTCTCGATAAAGATGTATTGTGAATTGATATTGGATTCCATAGGAATATAACAAGAGACCCATAAAAATTTATTTCTTATAAATTATGTGATGGAGGCACTATAACTTTTGGAGGAAATTACAAAGGCAATATAATTTTTTTTAATGAAGTTAGTATATCAAATTTTGTCATCATTAGTAAATTTGTATACATTGATAGCCTGCAACATAACATGATTTTTATTTCTCAGTTATGTGATGATTCCATGAATAATAAATTTCAAAATGATAATGGATTATTTTTAAAGATGATACTATATTATTTTATGTTAACCATAAGGAGGATATTTATTTTATTGACCTTATTGGGATAATGGTTTAACATGTAAAGTGTTTACATGTTATATATAAAGATATCATTTCATATTATAGGAGTCTCATTCATATAAATTTCAGGTTTCTATGAATCCTTTATAAATGATAAAGAGTACTATAATTTATATAACTACAAGGTAAAAAATATCGTGTATGTGACCCTCTCATAAAAGGCTAGCATCTTAAGGATTCATTTATAATGATCAAGAATGTAAAAACATTCATACCTCTCCATCTAGTTATTTAGATTTATTTATTCTATGCTTAAACCACTATCCTTGGTGGAAATAATTATGGAATTTTTATCATGGATGACTACAGAAGGATTACTTGGGAATATTTTATATCTCATAAAAGTGAAAATTTATAAAAAATGGTTACTTTAATTTGGTTCAGAATGATAATGGTTACTTTATTGTTTCTATTTTAATTGATAGAGGAGGTAAATTTAATAACCTATATTTTGATAAATTATAGTAAATGAATGGTTATTCTCATAACTTCTCAGCCACCTGGACACCACAAAAAAATGGAGTGTAGAGGAATAAAACGACACTTGTGAAAATTTTAAGGACCATTACAAGTTATTATAGGGTACCTGGATATTTTTGGGCCTAAGTTTTTCATATATCTTGTTATGTTTTAGATTAAATTCTTATCAAATCATTTCTCAATAAAACCCCCTATGAGTTGTAAGAAGTTAATAAACCAAAGGTTAGTCATTTTAGATTTTTTGGATGTGATGTATTTATTCTCAACATTAAGGATGGTTTGGATGAATTTGATGTAGAATATGATGAAGTTAGTTTTGGTATATTCTGTCATGAGTAAAGATTATAGAGTTTATATGAAAAATACTATGATTGTTGAAGAATTTATTAATTTTAAATTTGATGAAAATGATATAAATGAGAATTCTATTAATGAATAATATATTGAAGAAGACTTTAGAAAATTAAAATTTTAAGATCCTTTAGTGGTTGATGCACCATTAGAGGGGGATAATATATCAAATTAATAAAGTATTTAGAAGTAATATTGAGATTACCCTATTGAAAGTGTAATTAGTGATATTGATTCAAGAGTTTAAACTAGATGGTCGTTAAGAAGTTTTTATTCACATTATTATTTTCTTACATTCTTTGTTCTAAATGATGTCATAGAATAATTGAAATACCCAAATCGGGTTATAGAAATGTAAGAGGAGCTTAATTAGTTTCCATGTAATGAATTTTGGTAATTTTTTGAACTAGATGAAGATTAGAAAGATATTGGAAGTAAATAGATTTTCAAAAATATACATGATGAATAAAAAGAGATTGTAAGTAATAAGGCCATATTGGTTTCTCATGGTTATAGTTAAGAGGAATTAATTTATTATGGTGATAATTTTGAATCATTTTCAAGATTATGATCCATTTATATTTTTTATCTTATGAACCATATCTTGTTTTCATGCTATATCAAATGGATATAAAAATTCTATTTCTTAATGGATTTATATCAGAGTATGTATTTGTGAAAATTTCAACAGGTTTTGAGATTTAGAGGAATAAAAATCCTATGTTTGAGATTTATTAATATCTTAATGGATTGAAATATAAACCTCAAGATTCCTATGAGTGTTTGTCTTTGTTTCTTTTGAAGAATGAGTTTGTTAATGGAAAATTTGATTCTAAATTGTTTATTAAAATGTATTAAAAATATTCTGATTATTTACATATATATAGATGACATTATATTTTTTCATCTAGTTAATTTAATTGTTATTAATTTACATATTTGATTAATAATGAATTTTTATGAGTCTCATGGGAGAACTTAATATCTTTTTATGATTTATGGTTTGTCAATGAGATGATGAATATTTTAAAAATAAAAGTAAGTATAGCAAGGAATTGGAAAATATTTTCATACTTTATTCTTTTAAAATAATGAATACATATATGAGTACTTCATATAGATTAGATTAATATTCAAATAGTAAATTAGTATATCACAATATTTTTATAGGAAATATTGGAAGTCTGACATATTTAATATCTAGTACACCTGATTTAATGTTTAGAGTTTTCATGTGTGAAATATTATAATATGGAATTAATTAAATTCATTTTACTGCAATAAAAACAACCATTAAATATGTGAAAGGTATTTTTAATCTTGTTTTATTTTTTCTAGGGAAGAAATATTTTTATTTGATTAGTTATTTTGATTATAACTTTATAGGATGTAATAATAATAAAAAAAATAACAAGGAAATGTGTCATTTTCAAAGTAAAATTTTAGTTTCATTGAGTTAAAAAAATAAATGTTTCATTCCTATATAAATTGTTAATGTTGAATTTTTTTATTAAGTAGTGAAAAAAATATTTGAATTAAAAAAACTTATCTGATTTTGATATTCATTATAAAAGGATTCTAATTTTTTTGTGACTATCCATCAACCATCTAAATTTTTAAGAACAATTTACAACCTTCTCAAATAAATTATATAGAATTAATATATCACTTTATCAGGGATCATGTTCACAAATTATATACTATTTTAGAGTTTATTCCTATTGTAGAATAATTTTCCTGTATATTTAAAAATCATTTGGAAGATTAAAAGTTTGAAAATATAAAATATGAGCTTAGTATAATAGATATATGAGGATATTTATCAACATGGAGATATGGGGAGTATTTTCATAAAATTTTATTTTAAAATATAATAGAAACTATTCATTTAATATATTTTAAACTTTATTGAATATTATTTTTTTTATTTCTTGGTTCCTTGTAAGAATTGTTCTGTAGTAGAAAAATTTCCAATATAAATATTTTATTTTTATATCTTTTAAAAGGGGGAAATCATGGATCAGGTGGGAGTATTCCTTATAATTTTATTATTTAATTATTTCATAAATAAAGATAAAAATAACAAGTAAAAACCCAACCTAAACCACAATAAATCATCTTTAGGAAGATATGGTTCATTCAAGGAAGAGTTAGGGGTACTTTTGGTTAACCAAAATCATAAAGTTATTTCACTTCCTGAGATACCACTTATAATAAATATTCCCAGATTTGAAATATTTGCAGTATCCAAATGAAACATCATTCATCACACTAATTATTTTCTTTATGGTCAAATTATGAATGAAAAATTCATTTTTATTCTTGATAATAGTAGAATACACCTCATTCATCTTAAGAGGCATCTCAGACATCACCATAGGGGTGAGAAATCTATGAACTCCTTATAATAATAACGAAACACTTCCAAGTATTCATAATCCTCCTCAACCTACTTCATCAAACCTCCCTTAAGAACATTTATCTCTCTTATATAAAGCTTATCCTACAGATTATCCTTAGAAAATTATAAATAAAAAAACCAATTTTAAATCATCCAAAGGTGAATCAAAGAGAATCTGACCCAAAATCAGATCCTTCTAAGAAACTATTAAGGCCTCATTAATAGCTTCTTCATCCATAAGGTAGTTTATTACCTCACTACCCACCTAGATGGGGGATAAATAAGAATAATAAAAAATATTCATAAAAACCTATTCTAGTTTAGCCATAAATTGGTCACCCTTAACTAGATCATAAATCTTAGAAGCAATAATATCTTCATGCATAGAAACAAACTAAACTAATTCCTTTTACTGAGAAACGGTATCAACGACCGATGTTTCTTTTCAAGTAACATAACTTGGGAGGAAATTAGAGGGACATTAATTAAAAATAAAACCACATTATCTACCCTAATTATAGGAGGCCAATACATATTCAATAAAACATTAGTGTAATCCTTAACATGAAACTCGGCCTCCATTATTTTCAATATAAATTTCCACATGATATCATTTCAATTAAAAAAAATTCCATTGAATTCCCCTCACTTAAATAACTAAAGAAAACATTGAGAATATCTTCATAAGAAACTAATTGTATGAAACCCTATTTAAAATTATTTATCTACATTCATTTCGGTATATCTTATGTAAGATCAACCATTATTTAAATATGTGATACTGACAACTGATATAGGATAGAAGTTTATGAAACAAATTTATTAGTGAACCTAGATAAATCACAATATCCATTAAATAATTGTACCAAAAAATTTGTATTAGTAACCCTTTGAAATCTACCCAAATAGGAATCACTAAAGTAATTAATCCTTATAATAAAAATGATTACCAACATAACCCTTTCATTAGGATTCCATAAATCCTCCAAGACAGTCCTCACCAATAATGATAGAAACTATCTTGATCAGAAGATCTGAGAAATACCGAACCTTCATCCAGAAGACCCATTGATAAAATTATCAAATCCAACACATTATAGAGTGTTAGGGATCATAGGAAGAGAGGGTAGTATCCATTAAAATCCACAATGGTATAAAAAAAATGAAATTATAAGGAATCCTAACTTCAATATCTATATATTCAATAACCAAACCACCTTTGAAATGGTAAGCCTATCATCGGGGAATCGCTGAAGGAGGAGGATTCAAGAACACCTCTGGAGAAACTTTATGAGAAGGATAAATATTATCATAATAAATATTACCTGTTCTTATTATTCAATATTATTATTATTTCATTCTAATATGTTTTCAAATAATTTCTCAAAGTACAAGACTCTTATGTATTAGATATTTCATAGGAAATATACTTATGTGTTAATTTATTACCTTAACATAGACTGGAAGTTTTTTTAGTAAAGGAAATGGAAATAACAAATTCTATGAAAAATTAGATTTACTTTTACATATTGGGGGTTTGGGAATTTATACTATGTAATTTACCCTTTCATACTAAGTAATGACTATTACATTATAAGGATTTGGCTAAGTATTAACCTTTATATATTAAGGTATTACCTATATATATTAAGGTTTTAATTTTATGTATTTGGTAGATTTGAAAATTTACACTTTTTTAAGTTGTTATTTAGAACTTTGGATAACTATTGGACCTTTATGTATACATCAAGGAGTGTTAATTTTAATATTACATATTTTGTGTTTAGTTTTTGTGATTAAGTATAGGGATCTTAAGTGTTGAATATTGAATATTGTGTATTGAGTGTTTGGTAATTTAAAAAAGTGTTATACCATTATATTTCAATCGTTTAATTTTATGTATAGATTTTTCTCAAAGGATAAGACTTATAAGTATGAATATCTGTTATAAATTTACCCTAATGTGTTAATTTATTGTTTTGGAAGATAAGTGTTTCAAAATTATGGCTTTAGAAGATTATTTTAGGATTTATAGGAGAATTAATAAACCATGATAGAAAATTTATTCTTTTCTGTTAGTCCATGATGAGATTATCACATCGTGGTTATAATTAAATATTTATAAAAAGATTGGGTATTCTATTTTTACAACTAATCTTGAGAAAATTCCAAGAATATTTAAATGAATAATTCAAGTTCTGTAAATTATGGAGATTATTTAGTAATGCATTTTATGGGAAATCAAATATATTCAATGACTATTATTTCAAGGGTATAAAATTTATTATTTACATTTTAGAATCATGACTAATACTTCTATAAAGTGTTTATCCAATAATTATGAATATAAATATGATGATTTTTGGAATATAATTCTATACATTGAGATTTAGAAGAACTAGAAGAGATATATACATGATATATAGACTTTTAAATACTAGGATCATGATCACCACTATTATTGTTGAGAGAACTTCAATATATTATAGTTCTTTAAAGTTTTATCAAGTTGTTACCTATTTAGGACTTCACTATTTAAGTCTAGTTTTTTTATTTTGGGTTGTATTTCCTTTATCTATTCATTTATGTTGTAATTGTAAATGATTTATTATTTTCCCACAAAAGAATTTTATTATTTGGTTATACCTCCATAAATGGTATGTGTTATAATGGATTAAAATACACTATGAAAGGAAAAAAATTATTGGTTTTACCGCCACTAGAAAGGGAATTTTATAACTGGGTTCTATTACTTATACGTTATGGGTGTAGTGGAAGAGGTCATGCATATACCTGATAATGGAAAATCATCAAATTCTTAAGATTTATCCTCACAACTAGATGAATAGAAACCTCATAATATATTATATAGGATCATCACACATAATTTATAATTATTTTATTTTAATAAATAATTACCTCTGATTGAAATTTCCTCTTTTTTGATGAATGAAATGAAATCTTTGCATCATATCATTTTTGTATCGAAGGATTCAAGGGTAGAATACCTCTAGAAGTTATCCAAAAGTGAACTATGAACCTATTAACATCTCAGTAGAAATAAATTTCTGATAGTGTGAATGATTATATCACTCACATTATTAGTTGATGATCAGCACAAGAATCCCTTTTTTGAAAAAAGGATTTTTCTTGTTCTCTATGGAATTAAGAGGGTAGAGGAGGAGGATATCTTTCCATTCATGAGGGTGTTTTAGAATAAATTTTCTATATGGATTGAGAGTATTATCTATGTAATTATTTGTTCATAATAATTATAATGGCTATATTAGGTTCAGATAATGACATAGCTTGGTATTTATATGCTTAGGGTTAGAGAATAAATAATTGCACATATTCCATTATTATACATTTAATCCCTGAAAAACCTTATGTCAAAATAATTATATTATTAATATTATTTACTTTAAATACACTGATATCATTAATAAATAAATATAATTTTCTAGAATGAATTAATATTTAATATCCCATCTCTCACTTGACCGTTAAAATCGGTTCACCATTCCTCCTTAATATTATCAGACCTCGAATAATGACTTCTTATCTAAATAAATAAATATCACTATATTATTCACCAATAAGTAAATAAATAAATATTATATTAACTAAAGTAGTGAATCAATATTTACTAAATATTCAACCCACGTATATTCTCTTGAATAATCAGTGACAAAATATCTTTTATCAACCAAACGTGAATATTTATCAAACCATATAGAGGAATAATAGTTATTCAACATATTAATTCCATATAGAGTTTAGATGAGAAGTAGGATACACTTAGTGTGTGATCCCTTAGACCCATTTTTTAGTTTCATTAGTAATAACTTCCAAAAGTTCTAGGTTAGCATCTAGAAACATGCCATGGAACCCATAGATAACTAAGTTAATGTCACAACAACAAACATAATCATATAAATGTACACTGCATAATATAATCTATTTATCCTGATATCTCTAATAAATTAGGTTTCATACTGGTTTCATCAACCTATGTGCTCAATACCTCATTCTTTTGAATTTATGAAAATGAAATTTCAAAAAGAAGGCCATGGTCATGGAATTAATTATTGAGTTGAAAGTTATACTTTATACATTTTTTTCCTTAGTTATAAAATCACAAACACTTTATTTAAATATTTTTTTACTAACTTTATATATCCCTTGTGTTTTAGAATGATTCTGAAGAAAATATCCATTTCTACCAAATGTATAAATAGTTTCTAAGTAAATAAATATGAACATTTTATTCTTTAATCTGATCCATCGGATTGAATAAGTGTTTTTCCCACCAGGTTTATTAAGTTCTCTATTCATTATACTAACTGAAGTCATAACCATCAGACTAAAATTACTTCAAATCCATCAAACTAGCCATATTTCGATTCATTAGATTGAAAAAATAATATTATATTCTAGTAGACTAAGAAAATTTTATAATCGTGTAATTGGAATTATTTTTTAAAGATGGAATTTATTATAGTATTGTAATGATTATATAAAAATGACATCAGATGGAAACGTTTTTCATAGAATTCAAGTGAAGAACATTTGAAGATATTGAAATTAACTCCATAATTCATAGAAATATAGAAGTTGAAGGATTCCAATAAATAGGATTATATTTAAGGAGCTGGGAGCTAATTCATTTTCCAACTCAATGAATCTGAAGATCACTCTTCCTGAACATATAATCCTTACACTTTTTAGTCCTTATGAGATATGTTGTTATAATTATTTTGAGTGATGATAAATTCCCTAAACCTATTTTTATTTTTTATTCATTTATTAGATTAAGGTTTAGACCGAGGGATTTCAAAGATAGAATGAAATGTGATTTTGATCCATAGGATCGAGGGATTGTGGGGATAGTAAGACAGAGATGACATTGATCATCATATTGATGGATTCTAGGGTTTTGGAATATAAATATATTATGATATTCTTATCAAGGGCTATCCTGGTAAGGAAATGAAAAAATTTATAATTAGGTTAAAAACTGTGGATATATTAAGTCAATATTTCTAAATTTATTGATTCTTAATGTCAAAGAGTATAATAAATTTTATAGATTTTATAAGTCATTATTAATTTGTTATAATATTTCATATTACTTGTTTATACAAGTTTAACATTCCATTATAAAATTTACATTAGAAAGTTTTTTACTATATTTATAAAGACTATTTTATCACACTATCATTGATCTCGATTAACAAATTTGATTTATTGGATTAATTAAAAATCTAATACAAACACTATGATCATTATATGATTGGTGAGTTTGATCTTTTTAACTTAAGAGGTTTTTTTGTTTAGTTTGATAACTACAAATCATCATCCCCCCTTGTATCCATCGTAAACTCTTATGATCCAATAATTGGTATCATAGAAGGTTCTACTGATTTACTAACTAATGTTTTACTTTTTAATATGTTTCAAGTTATTAAGTTTTTATAAACAATTTTTTTATAATTTTTTATTACACTAACATGTATTTTATAAAGTGTTTTTATTTTCTATAAGATGGAATGATTAAATGTTGGTACCCATGAGACTTTTAATTCTAGTTGACCACCTATATTTGATGGTAATAATTATAAATAATGGAGATATAGGATGAAAATTTTTGTTATTAATAGTAGTGTGGAAATTTTTTTGATATTTAATTATAACTAAAATATTTCAAAGAAGGATGTTATTGATTTTAAAAAACAAGAAAAATAATAATATCACCTGAATTATAGTGTAAGGAATACTCTATTATGTTCTATAAATAGAATGATATATAGTTATATATCATCATGTGAAGTTGAAAATAATATTTGTAAGAGTTTATAGGTAAATAATTTTGAAACATATAAAGTTTTTGAGAAAAGAAGAGGTAAGATTATAATTGATTATCAAGATTTTTATTTTATACACAGAGAAACTATTGTTAAAATGCACCAAATGATTATAAATTTTTTTAAAAATTTACCGTCTCTTGGTGAGAAAGATCTTATACATGGAATATTAGTATAAAATATTTTCCTGGTGAATGGGAATCGAATAAAAGTACTTTGTTTGGAATAATAATGATTATTAATCTTAATCTTTATGATCTTATTGGAACCCTTATTTAGTGGGAGGGAAGAATAAAAATGGATACATATAAAATGAAACGAAATAATGTAGGAGTTTCTTTTGAAACTAAAACAAATTTTCTTATTAAGGTACAATCTTATAAGAAAGCTGTGAAGTATTATAAAAAGAGTAAATTTGTTGTTGAATCAAATAGTAGCTCATTAAAAAAATTTGTAAATGAACAAGAATATATTGTAAAAATAATGAATATTATTGTTGTGAAAAAATGATTTACAGTGTAGATACAAGACAATTCACAAGGATAAAATTGAAATAATGAATCTTCAGAAGGGATATGATATGAATGTAAGAAAGCTAGAAATATCAGACCAGATTTTCCTAAGCTTAACAGAAAGGGTAATAAGGAAAGGAATATATATATGAATTCCAAAATCTATTACAAGTAAAATGAAAAATAAATTATTAAAGGATCATATACTTGAATTGAAAGTGGAGAATATGTTTATTATGAGAATTCATCATAAAATGAAAGTTCATGAGGAAAAATACTAGATTATTTGTAGAAATACTGAATGTTAATAAATGACTCATGTCTAAGGTTACTACAAAATATCTTAAAAATCATAGTTTAAATATTAATTACCTTGATAGATAGTATGATAATGATTCTACATCCTCTGTTGAATAATATTGATCATCTGATGAAAAAAATTCTTTTCAAAGTTTTGAATAAGATTATAGATTTTTTAAAATACTTGAATATCAAAATTGTAATATTTCCCAATAAAACTTGATGTTTGTCAAGAAAAACTTGTGAGATAAATTTTGATAATTTCTACATTTACTAAAGAAATATCATGTCTTTCTAAATATTGATATAAATATACTTTTTAGAAAGATATTATTTTTAAAGAATTTGAAAAATATAATTTTGAGAAAACTAGTTAACAAAATGATATTTTAAAACATAGTTCGAATAAAAATTCTATTGAGGATAAAAATTTAGTTACAAGACTAAATTTTGAAATTTCTATTTTGAAGAAACTTATTTCAAAGTTTACCATTGGTGTGAAATTATTTATAAAATTTATAATCAAATAACAGATTAAATTGATGTATCTATAATTGGTCATACAAATATAAAACATTTTTTTAATAATAACAACTTTTTTCCAAAAACTGCTCCATTTTGTATTAAGTGTCCAATAGGTGGACACTTGAAGAAAAGATGTTATTTAAAAAATTTCAATCTCTAGGATTTCATAAATCTTAGTTTTCAAAATAAATTAGATTTTCTCAAACCAATAACATCATAAAAATATAGATTCCGAAAATCTTACTTTAGGATAATACCAAACCCTAAAAGTTTTGGGTTCTAAAGTGATAATGTTTTCTTAGGAAAATAAGGAATTTACCAACAAAGAAATTGGTATGGGGATATTGGTTTCTCTTAAAAAATGACTAGAAATAAAGACTTATTTAAGAATATTATAAAGATGAAATATAGTAAATTCACTTTCAAAGATAATGCTCAAGGAGAAATTATTGGAATATGTAACATTATTCTTCTTAGAAAAGATTTAATTTAAAATTTTTTATTTGTTATAGAAATTAAGAACAACCTTATTATCATAATATAATTATGCTATGAGGGATATATTTTGAACTTTAGGAATTATTAATATAATATTCATAGTTCTAAAGATGAATTTATTCTTTCTTCCAATTGATATAATAATATTTACACATTAAACATGTAAGTCCTCAGAATCCTAGATCTACCTTGCCTTAGTGAAAGGTAAAACCAATATTGGTTATAGAATAGAGTATCAGGACACTATAAGATTATAACTTTAGCTAAGCTATTTAATAAAGGATTAGTTAAGGATATACTGAAACATAGGTCTGATAATTCAAAAATTTATAATCCTTATCAATTCATAAAGCAACATAGGTTAAGTTATTAATCTATTATTAAGACTCAACTTCTAATTATTTATATTTAGTGGAACTAGAATTGTTTGGTAAAACATAAACCAGTCGTATTGGTGTAAAATACTATGCATATTTTTTATTTGATGATTACACCAGATATACACGGATCTATTTTCTATAAAATAAGTTTGAAGCATTTTTAAAGAAACATTTATATCATGATTTAAAAAATGATAAAAACCTCTCCTTGATAAATATTAATAGTGATCATGGAGGAGAAATTTTTTAATTCTTATTTTGAAACTTTTTATAATAAAAATGTATTATACTATTTTTTTTCACCTAAAACTCCATATAAAAATGGTGTAGTCGAAATAAGAAATAAAATTTTTTAGGATATTATTAGAACCATGATGAGTGAATACTAAGTAATAAAATTTTTTTGGTCTAAAGTAATTATTACTTTCTTTAATACAATAAATCAACTTTTAATAAGACCTTTTATTAATAAAACTCCTTATGAGTTGTGGACCAAATGTAAACAAAAACTTTCTTACTTCAATGTTTTTGGATGTGAAGTATTATTTTTTAATACTAAACATAACTTATATAAATTTTCTCTAAAATCTAATGTTGGGATATTTTTAGGTTATTCTAAAACTAGTATGTAATATATGAATCTTAATAAAAATAAAAGTAATATTTAAGAAATAGTACAGGTTAAATTTTATGAAACTGATCCTTTTTTTTCAAACAACCTCAACCCACATCTTTATATGTTATTTATAAAACTAATTTTAAACCTATGTTAGAAATCTATTATCATGAGAGAACAATAGAAGAATATATTTCTGAAGTTATAAAACAAAAATAGTTTAAACATTTTATTGAATAACATTGAATTTTAAATCCCTGAAATTAGATATTTCTTAGGAATTTTCAGAGTGATAATGTCATTGTTGATGTAGATTAACCAGTTACAACTAGAAGTTCTTTAAAAAATGAAATTGAAACTTTTTCATTTTTATCTCAATTAGAACCTAAGACTTCTAATGAGGCTTTAAGAGATAAATATTGGATAAAATCCATGCATGATGTAATCAATTAATTTGAGAGAAATCAAGTTTGGACTTTGGTTGAATGGCATAAAGATATATTTATAAGTAGAGTAAAATAGTGTTTTTGGAACAAATTTGATAAAACTTGAATAATAGTAACAAATAAATCTAGAATTGTTTTCTAAGTGATATAATCAAAAATAGGGAATATATTGTGAATAAATTTTTTTTGGTATCTAGACATGAATATATTCATATAATTCTATCATATACATCATCCTTAAATTTGTACTATTTCAAATGGATGTGATGTGTGCATTTATTAACAGATATTTATAGATGGAAGCTTATGTAGAAAAACCCCTTGGAATTGAGAATAAAAAACATTGAAAAAATCTTCTTAAACTTACTTTGGCACATTATAGAATTTAAAAATCCCCTAGATCCTGGTATGATAGATTAACTATATTTTTATTAAAAAAATATTAAGGGTGTTATGGATCAAACCCTTTTATAAAATATGTTTCTAAAAACATCATCATTGTCTAAATTTAGGTAGCTGAAATTATATTTAGTTTAACAAAAATATCTTTGATATATATTTCTTATGGATATTATGATGTCTGAGTTTGAAATGAGCATGATGGTGGAACATACTTATTTTCTAGGTTTTCAAATTTTCATAAACCATAAGAAACTTTTATATCTCAACATAAGTATATAAAAACCATTATAAAAAAAATTGATGTGAAAATACTAAAATTATTATTACTCCTATGAGAACCTCAAATAATTTAGACATTATTGAATCTGGGAAACCAGTTGATTAAAATATCCTTAGATGATTGATTGGAAGTTTACTTTACTTAACATCTAGTCATTCATATTTAATTTTTTCAATATTCTTACATGTTATATAGCAACAAAATTCAAAAGAGTCCCATCGTAAAGCTATAAAATTATTATCTTTTATCTTAATGGAGCTATGGATTTAGGTTCATTTTACTCTTGTGGAAATGTTTTTGAGTTAAAATATTTTTTGGACGCTGAATTTGGTGGATGTAAAATGGATCTGAAAAGTACTTCTGGAACTTTTCAGTTCTTAGGAAATGATTTAGTTTCTTGGTCTTTTATGAAACAACACTCAGTAGAACATTGCACTACTGAAGCTGAATATGTAGAAGCTGTAATTTTTTGTACTCAATTATTGTAGATGCCACACACACTCACTAATTATGGCATGAGTTTTAATAAAACTCAAATATTTTGTGACAACACATGTTCCATTACTTTACATAAAAACCCTGCACATCACTCACAAGCTAAGAACATAGATTCAAGACACCATTTCCTTCAGTATTACACAAAAAATTGATATCATTTTATAATTTATCGGAATGAATGAAAAATATGAAGATATTTTTTTACTAAACCCCTTAGTTTGGGTAGATTTTAATACATTAAACAAAATCTTGGAATGATCAATATCAAATAATCATTCATATATAATTCTTCTTTATTAATATCCTTACATTAATAAACTCTTTTTCTGAGGGAGAGTACATATGTTATGGTTTTAAAAAAATATTTGTTTTCTAAAAGTTATATTTTTTTCTAAAATATTTGTTTTCTAAAAACATTTGATTCCCTGGATTTTTTTAAATTTTAAAATATTTTTCTGAATTGATGTTTTTTAAAATGTTTTCAGAATCCAAATTTTTTAATACTTTTTTTAAAATAAAAAAAAATCATAATTTTTTCAAACAAAAAGTTATAATGTTTATTGAATTTATTTTTTTTAATGAAAAAATAAAAATTCACTATATATAACTCTCATACCAAAAGTAATTTTTACTTTGAGAGGCATTTGTATAATATTTTAATTTTTTCAATTGTCTATTACATTTTATTTTATATATTTTTTTACATATTATTTAATTTTTCAAGAATTTAATTTTTTTCAAATATAAATCATTTCATAATCCAACATTTCTTTATTCTGATGATATAGTTTTCTTAAAAACACAAAGAGTTAATAATTTTTGTTAAATCATTCGAGGATTTAATTACAAACATCATATAGAAACCCTGGATTTTCTTACATTACTATTACATAATTATAAATATAAACAACATAATAGTATTACACCACGAGGATCTGGAGGTTTAGTTTCTTGGGATTACTAGGACCAAACATAACATTTATAATATCAAGCATAAACATTTATATAATTTCATTCTTCTCTAGGTTGTTATTGGAACTTGAACACTCCTTAGTAAATGTAGTCACCTGATGATATACATAAGAAAGGGATGATATAAAATTCCAGTAAGAGGATAGATAATAAAAATATATAATGGGGTGAGCATAATCATAACATCATCATCAATACCATTAGAGGAAACATTAATAAAAGATTTGAATTGCCGCAATGCATAAACACGAAACATCATGTCTTTGTATTCATCTTACACAAATAGTTGTGAACAAATATAGAATCATGTTCACACATAATTTCACTTTAACTTATGAGGTTAATCACTTTTCTCAATGCATTGGAGCACTGTATAATTTCGGGTGCACCCATCACATTCAGACATTCATATTGTGCTATATAATTCCAGGCGCACACATCACATCATAACATTTTCATTATCATGCATGCCAAATAGAACATATATCAATCATAATAATGGAATTTAATGGTTTTCAACTCATAAGAAAACATTAAAAAACATTTGGTTCCAAAAAGAAAGAGGGAATAATATACTTGATACAAGAACCATCAAGCTTGAGTGCGAAGTAAAAGGTGTGTTCTTGAAAGAAGAGTTCTTTTTGAAAAAAAAATTTGACCTAAAATATAGTGGATAAAATTTATATCCCATAATAGTTAATATAATTATCAAAAAATTATTTTTAAGGAGTAACCATACCAAAAATGGAGTAAAAGAGGGATAACCCGAAGAAAGAAAGTTGGGTTCGAGAATTTCCCTGTACCTTGTATTTGAATGCTTTCTTCACTTAAAAGTCTTGTATAACCACATTAGATTAATTAATTAATAATTAAATAACCTTTTATACATTAATAAGATTCATTAAGGTTTTATTAATTTCATTTAAGGGCTTTTTTATGGGTTATATATTTTAAAACCATTGTTCGGTAATGTTCGTTTTTATGGTTTTCTTTAACGGTTCACTTATATTTATGAATGGAAGTTTGTGTAGAAGATAGATAAACATATAGAACTAATATTACATTTTATTAATGATATTACATGATTTTAAATGATCTTATAATGATTTTTTTTATATACCATGTGAATGAATCATTTTTTATGTTTTAATGATGATCGTTTTAGGTTAATTGGGGCAGTTTTTAGATCACAATGAACATGTTTTGATTTTTCATTCAGTAATATGTATATAAGTTTTTCATAGAAAATTAAATAGAATATAATAAATATATTATAATTTTTTTCAACCATAAAAATTGTTTCATGACCATCTCTGAAGGTGATAAAGGAAATTGAAAACATGTCATTCTTGAAGGTGATAAATTAACACTTTATGAACAACGTTTTCATTTCTTAATTAAAAAAGAAGAAGAGAAGGGGTTGGATGATATAATATCCCATTAGTATCATATAATTATAGTATATTTATGATACTAGAGTTACCATACCATGTGGATGAAGATATGTGGGTATATACTAAGAAAATAATTGAAATTAAAATAAAATTAAAGGAAAAGAGAGAGAGGGGAATTACCTCTTGAGTTATCCTCTTGAGATCCTCCTCAAGGCACCTTGTATTAGTCATTTGATGATACCAGATGCTCTGAGACGTGGGGGAGGGGATATAGAATATTTTTGGATATATTTTAGACAAGTCTTGAAGCCTGAGAGGTGTGAGGAAATGAGGGTGTGAAGGGTTGTATTTATAGTTGAGGGGAGAGGTGTACTCCAAATATTATAATTATTAATTTTTTATTTCTCCACAAGACAAGGAATAGTGATTGTTCCGTGACTAAATATAGTGATTTTATCATGTTAATACGAACAATATTTTCTTACATCAGCATAACATCACCCATGACTCTATAACTCATGAATTTAACTTATTTTGTAATTTATCATATTTCACTATTCATAAAAAATTCAAGTATTTCTGAAAAATCCAAAAAATTCACCCAATCCATTTTTTGACATAAGGAATCCCAAAATAATTTCCATTTTTTAAAAAATAATTTTCTAGATATGTGGAATTTAATTCTTAAATAAAATAATATTTTATTCAAAAAAATAACAATTTTAAAACATTTATTTTCTTATTCCAACATATAGGTACATCATACTTTCACTAAAATCTTATATATATAATCTCATAGGTAATGTTACTATTCATTAGGGTATTTCATTATTCATAAGGTTAATATTAGTATTCATAAGGGTATGTTACTATTCACCAAAAATTAAGTTTGTTCTATTAGACTCCAAAAATCACCTTGAACACAACCGTGTGTGTCAGATTTTTGAAATTCCAAACACAAAATTGGGGGAAATTATGTTTAATGGTCACATAGTATTTAGTATCACAATATGTCATTGTGATTCCCAATTTGATTATACTATAAGGAATAATTATAATAATGTAATTCCATTTATAAAAAATTGGGTCATTACATTTTCCCCCCTTTATGAAATTTCACCCTTGAAATTTCGTTTTACATAAACAGGTGAGGGAATTTCTCCTTCATCACCTCATATGGTTTCCAAGTAGCTTCTTCAAACTTATGGTTCCTCCACAACACTTTGAAAAGGTGGTATGTATTGTTGTGTAGGATTTTATCTCTCATATCTATAATCTTTACTGGCTACTCCTCATTGGAGAGATCATCATCTAGCTGTACCACCTCCAAGTTCAGTACATGTGAGGGATGTTCTATGTACTTTCTTAGGAGTGATACATGAAACACATAAAGAACATGAGCTATATTCAGTGGAAGTTCAAGATGATAGGCCACGACTCCTATGTGGTCAAGGATCTCAGAGGGGCCAATGTACCTTGGGCTTAGCTTCCCTTTCTTTCTAAATTGCATGACTCTATTCCATGGTGATATTTGAAGGAATAAATTATCTCCAACATCGAACTCTAAGTCCTTTTGATGGTTGCCAACACAGATCTTTTTCCAACTCTGAGAATCTTTGATATGCTTCTGTATTACTAGAACCTTTTCTGTCATCTCTTGCACAAGATTGGGTCCAAGTAGCTTTCTTTATCCGACTTCATCCCAACATGTTGGAATCCTACATCGCTTTCCATAAAGAGCATCATATGGATCCATATTAATACTCGAGTGGAATATATTATTTTATGAGAACTCTACCAGTGGTAGATGTTAATCCCTTACACCTGTTAATTCTAAAGAGAATAATCTTAGCATGTCTTCTAGTGTCCAAATATTTTTTTCAGATTGGCCATCTGTTTGGGGGTGATAGGTTGTGCTGAAATTTAATTCAGTACTCAAAGCATATTGAAGACTCCTCTAGAATTTAGATGTGATCCATGGATCATGATCAGAGACAATCGATATTGGAACACCATGTAGTCTAACCACTTCCTTCTTATATATCTTTTCAAGTTGTTCAAGTGATTTATCTTCCCAAGTAGAGATAAAATGCGCAGTCTGGGTGAGTTAGTCAACCACAACCTATATTGCATTATTTCCCTTGGACGTCTTCGGGAGACCCATGATAAAGTCCATAGTGACATTCTTCCATTTACACATGGGTATAGGCAATGAATGTATCATCCCTTTGGACTTTTATCACTCTACTTTAACTTGATGACATACCAAGCACCTTGATATACATTCTACAATCTCTTTCTTCATGATATCCCAATAGAAGTGTTCTCAGAGATCTCGGTACATCTTGGTGATTCCAGGATGGATAGGGAAATTTGAGCTATGTTCATTTTCTAATATCCCCTTCTTTATCTTGGGTGATGAAGGCACACAAAGTCACGTTCCAAACTGAATCCCACCATCATCATCAATATGGAACTCTTGAATCTTCCCTTCCTTTACAACATTCACCTTATTTTTTAACTCCAGATCATCCCTTTGTGCCTCATTAATCATCTCTAGGATTGATGGTTGCGCAATAATTGGGGAAAGGTAGGATGCATCCCCTACCCTTATTATTTCCAAATCCATCCTTTGTATATCCAATAATATAGGGTCTTTCTCAATCTGTAACATGGATAGAGTATAAGGTTCTTTTCTTCTTAGAGAATCAGCTATATTGTTCACCTTTCCATTACGATAGTGAATAGAGAAATCATAATCCTTAATTAGTTATAACCATCTCCTTTGATGCATGTTGAGATCCTTTTGTGTGGATATATACTTTAGGCTCTTGTGGTCAGTGTATATGTCACACTTCTCCCCATAAAGATAGGGTCACTAGATTTTCCCAGAAAAAATAACGGTTTCCAGCTCTAGATCATGCCTTGGGTAGTTATACTAATGTTTCGTTAACTGTTGTGAGGCATAGGATATAACGTTATCATTTAGCATTAGTACGCAACCCAAGCCTTTCTTTGAAGCATTGTTTTATATCACAAAACGTTCTCCACTTTTCAGTCATTTGAGTACAAATCCAGTGATCATCCTTCCCTTTAGCTCCTTTAATCTTCCCTCACATACTTCCATCCAGACATACTTTACCCCTTTCTTTTTTTTACTTAGTTTGCGGGCTTGAAAATCATTAGAAAGTTCTCAAAAAACATCAGCAGTACCCAGATAATCCAAGAAAACTACATATTTCTATGACACTAGAAGTCCTAGGCCATTCCTCAATCTCTTTTTTTGAAGGGTCTACAGAAATTCCCTCACTTGTGATCACATATCCCAAGAAGGTGACTTGCTTCATCCAAAAGTCACACTTGCTGAACTTGGTGTATAACTTCTCCTTTCCCAATGTCTCCAACACAAGTCTTATATGTTCTTCATGTTCCTCCTTTCTCTAGAATTATATGATAATGTCATCAATAAACACTACCACAAATTGGTCATGGTAATGTCTAAAGACTTATTTATCAAATCCATGAAGATTTCAGGGTCATTAGTAAGTCTGAAGGGAATCACCAAAAACTCATAGTTCCCATACCTTGTATGGAATGAAGTATTCTAAATATCTTCCCTCTTCACCTTAAGTTGATGAAATCCAGAGCGAATATCCACACTTGAGAAGTATTGAGATCCTCTTTATTGATTGAGAAAGTCATTAATACTTGGAAGAGCATACTTGTTATTTATGGTGATCTTGTTAAGTTCCCGATAATCGATACATAGTTGCATCATTCCATCCTTCTTCTTCTCAAAGATCACTGGCACACCCCAAGGTAATGCACTAGGGTGTATGAACCCTTTTTCCAAATGCTCTTTTAGATACTTATTTAACTCCTCCAGTTAGATAGGATCCATCCTATAGGGAAACTATGAGATAGGAGTAGCTTCGAGTATGAGTTCTATAGAGAACTCTACCTCACGATCTGAGGGAAGTCTGGGTTACTCTGTAGTAAATACTTCTCTGTATTCCCTCAAGATGGGAATTTCATCAAGGTTGAAACTTTTCTTTGACTCAACCATTTGGGAGAGGTATGCTTCTTTATAGGGTATCAACACCCACACTGTTGAAATATTTTTCAAAGTAGATTCATGATCTTCTTTTTAATTTTTTAGGGAGCATGAGATGGTTTGGAATATGAAAATATATTCACTTTTCCTGACAGTTGATATGTGCTCTATATAACGAGATCCAATCCATTCTTATTATAGCATAAAATTACACAAAGGGAATTATTACGAGATTCGCTGGAAGAATCTTCCCACATATGCCAATAGGAGAAGATTCAAACACGTGGGTTGCAATGATTTCACCACTTGGTGTTTTTTCAGATATCTCTACTTCAAGGTTTTGGGGCTTCTATTCTATTTTTCAAGAAAACTTGAAAGATATAAAGGAATGCGTAGAACCAGAATCAAATAATACTTTTTCTATTCTTGATTGAATAGGAAGTTTACCTTGTATGACTTCATTATATTTATCCACTTTCGTAGTAGTGATGGAATAATCCTTCCCCTGTTCCTTTGTCTTTGGAGGTTGCTGACGTTGATTACCCTCAGGGACTTGAGGTTTATTGCACTAGCTTTCATAGTGCCCTTGCTCCCTAAAGTTATAGCATTGAACCCTGGGTGTTTCTATCCATTATTACACCACATTATCCTTCCTTATCATGTATTTTAAACACTCTTGAGCATGATGTCCTTCTTTCCCACACTTGAAGCATTTCCCCATCCCTTTGAGGTAGTTCCAATTATATAACTTCTCACATTTTTGGCATGTGGGTTGTTGAGTTTTCTTCCCACCTTTATCATTAGATCCCCCAGCTTGAAACTCCATCTTTAATTTCATATCAACATAGCCATGGGACCATTCTCCAAACTCCATCTATAATTTAAGAGCACATTGAACTACTTATTCTTAACTCCCAAAGTCGCGAATTGCAATAGCTTTTCGAAGTTTGGGATTTAATACACTAAAGAATCTATCAATTTTCTTATCATTTTTGATAAAAAATCCCAAAGCGTACCTTTCAATCCTTTTGAAATTCATTTCTTAGGTTATGATAGATTATCCTTACTTTTTCTTAAGCTCAATGAATTCTCTCTCTAACTTCATACAAAGACTTCATGGAAAAATACTTATTAAGAAACATGATCTTAAAGTCTTCCTATCCTATCTATTAAATTTTGTCAATTGGTTTGGTGTTCTTAATCAAATCCCAACATTGATCGACCTCTTAATCTAGAAAATAAATTTATAATGTCACCCTCTCTTCGTCAGATCAGTGTAGCATAGAAAAGATATTCTCCATGGAATTAACCCACTGTTCCAAAACTAATGGATCAAAAGATCCACTAAACGTCGGTGGTCGTGGCCACATAAAACACTTGATAGATAGTTGCTCCCTCCTTGGTGAAAGAGTACATTCCCCATTATTCTGGTTATTGTTTATAATTTGAGATAATTGGGTAAGCATCGCCATGATGTTTTGAACTCCACCTCCCAAAGCATTGGGGATGTCGTTCGGGTAATCGTCGCATTGGCCCTCGCATGAGTTGTTGGTCTAGTTTCTATTGGTTCCCACTATTTTCTAAAACAAAAAAGGTTATAACAAAACATAATTCAACAAGTCCGGAATAACTTATTCATTTGTAAAATTTACACTAAAAGCCTAACTTATGGGATCCCTATATATATCTTCATGTGTGCATATTTTTACTTAGTCTCATGCTAGAGGTTTTCTCTAGGGTTCACTAATCCTAATTCCTAAATTAAGTAAACCTTTCCTCTGATACAAACTATAGAAACCTCAACTTTTATTACATTACAATAACGTCATTATAAAGATAAAAAATATAATAGTATTACACCATGAAGATCTGTAGGTTTAGTGTCCTGGGAAAACTTGGACCAAACCTAACATTTACAATAACAAGTATAAATATTTATTTAATTCTTTCTTCTCTAGCTTCTTATTGGAAGTTTACATCTCCTTAGTATATGTAGTCACCTGAGGATATACATATAAAAGGGGGGAACTAAAATCCAAATAATAGGATAGATAAGAACAATATATCATGGGTAAGCATAATCATAACCTAGTTATCAAAACCCTGGGAGAAAACATTAATAAAATACTTGAAATGTGGAAATACATAAAAATGAAATAGCTTGTATTAGTGGTAATATAACACACATAGTTGTGAACAAATATAGAATCACTTTCACATATCATTTTACTTTAAATCATGAGGTTAATCACTTTTCCCAATGCATTGAAGCACTGTATAATTCTGGGTGCACCCGTCACATTCAAACATTCATATTGTGCTATATAATTCTGGGTGCACCCATCACATCATAACATTTTCATTATCATTATTGCCACATAGAACATATATCAATAATAACCATGGAAAGTAATGGTTTTTAACACATACGAACAAATTTGTAAACGTTGGGTTCCCAAAATAAATAGGGAATAACTTACATGATACAAGAACCATCAAGCTTGAGTGAGAAGTAAAAGGTGTGTTCTTTAAAGAAGAGTTCTATTGGGAAACATTTTGTTTTTGACATAAAATCTAGTGGAGAACATGTATATCCCATAATAGGTAAGATAATTATGAAAAAATGATTTTTAAGGAGTAACCATACCAAAAATGGAGTTAAAGAGGGATAACCTGACGAAAGAAAGTTGGGTTCGAGAATTTCCCCTTACCTTGTATTTGAATGCTTTCTTTACTTTAAAGTTGGGTTTGGATCATAATATGGTTTTCAATTTGAACCATTAGATTTATAAAATAAAAAAGGTCACCCCTGAGCCTATATATAATGGCTCAGTCACTCTTTTACCACATCAATTCTCTAGAATTATTTCTTTTCCCTCAGCACACCATTTTTTCTCAATATTAATGTTTTTTGATTCATCTGATTCACCTATTCATACAGATTTTCAGCATCAATTTTAGTGATATGGCTTCAGTAGAATATTTCTTTAAGAATGAAGTAGTAAGGGATAGGCAGATCGATAAGTCTTAGTATGAAAGGTATGATTCGTTTTTTAAAAGGGTTACTAAATTTTAAGATTGGGAAAATATTTTTATAGAAAAGGAGGATTTTGACTTACACTATCTAGAAATAGTGAGATTATAATATTATAATCTAGAATTCAAAATTAAAGATGATTCAAAATTGATATTTTTAAACTTATTTGGTGAAAGTTGAAAACTTATGATACACCAAGTTGCTGATCATGTATTTGTTTTATTTGAAGGTGATGCATGTCTTCCGTTGCACAAGATTTCATCGATTCTTGGATGTTTTGAAAAATACAAAATCAAAGATTCATTGTTTACTTCTTATGAAAAATTAAGAAAGGTATTTAACCCCACTCCGGATGCTAGAGTTGTCACACTATGGATGAAATGATATGTGATTCCAAGGAAATGTGATAGGGATAATCTTAATGTCCTCAAAATATTCAATTTGAATTTTTTTATTAATATGATATAGATCAACTTGGTGAAGTTTTTTTCCCTTTAAATTAAGGAAATTAAGAAAACATTTATGAATTCTATCATTATCATTTTTCATTTCTTTATTAAAAATATGTAAATAAATTTGTTAGGTCCACTAGGTCGAATACCCTAGGAGGGGGTGAATCAAGGAATGATAGATTAAAACCTTTTCTCATATCGATCTTGTTTCATTGATAGACAAAACTCCATTCTCTCTTCCTCCTATAGAAATATATGAATAGATATGAAATAAAGCACAGGACATAGGGATTTTTACTTGGTTCACCCTTACTGGGAAACATGTAAGGAGCATAAAAAGACAATGTGCCAATGTACCAAATTCACTAAGGCTCACTGCCAATAATGAGTACAATGTTCATCCTAGATCTTTTATTCCTAGGATCACTGCCTTTATAGGGTTTAGGGTCTACTCACTACATTCGAAAGGGTCACTCCCTATGCCTCTTTCTTTGGATCACTGCCAGTGGAAAGTGTCACCTTCTTCCTCTTCCTTTTCCAACTTCCCTTCAAAAGGAATCCACTCATAGTTTATAGACTTGTAGGTCAATCAAAGTTTATGGACATTTAAGTCCCTTCATTCACATGAATTCTAGAATCCTCAACTATAGGTAGATTCTATGTTGAAGTTTTGTTTTCACTCGTTTATTAAGTCCACCTTCTCGGGTACTTTTGGGTGCCGGAAAATATTTTTACAAACTGATTTGAAGTTCTCGCAATCTTACTTGTTCAAATCATGAACCACCTTCCTCTCCCGCGTACTAAGTACATGGCTTGGTATGTTGATCACGTCCTATGCATACTGATACTACTTCTGCGAACCACTATCTCCTCTGCGTACCGCTTCCTTTGCTTCGCCTCTGCGAACCAGCCTCTGTCTGCAAACTATTATCTATTCGCAGACTGTCTTCACTTCCGCGTACTGCTTGCGGAAATCTCCCTCTCGCATACCATATATTCCTCCTTCGCATACTGAGTAAACTACTTTCGTATACCATAATTCCTTATCTGTGTACCAGACATCCTTTGTGGTTTAAGAATCCCCTAAAACACCTTGGACAAAATTACTCCTTTTTGAACCACCTCATCCTTCTAAAACCACCCTTCACAAACTTCCTTTGGTCTTTGCCAAAATCCCTGATCAAAAATAGGTTCTCTAATGATACTCAGTCTCCACAGTAAATTGTGGTATTAGAAATTCTTATATAGGAAAAGATATCTGAAAAATATACTAATCCAATATTTACCAAATCTTAAATCCAACTTTCTCCACTTACCAATCCTCCATCCACTGTGAACCACAATCCCTTCTGCGAACCATTCGTCATACATTGTACGCGTACTTCATTCATTCCTACACAGTCGACCTCCTCTTCCAATGACAATCTATCAACTTACCACACCACCTTCCACCGTGAACTATCTTATTTTTTGAAAACCGCTTCCGCATACCGTTTCTTCTGCTCTGTGTACCATTCCTAGAACATGGTTCGTAACCCATGAAATATGGTATGCATTTCTCACCCTTTTCTAATTTTCTTCCATCTTCTTCATACCGTTCACTCATATGAAGAAATAATTTCTTCTCCAAATCAAACTCTTGATTTTGAGGCCCAAAAATTTGGAAATCACTGGGAAATGACACCACCTTAAAAATATTTCTTCAGCAAACACCGAGCATACTCATTTGCGGTCAGCTGGATTTGTCAACAAACACAACCACACCCAAAACATACCAAGAGGATACCTTGATGGATTTTTTACAACAAAATTGTATGTAAGTTTTTAAAAATAAATAATCATTCATATGCACTTAGATAAAAGGTTTCTCTTATTTTTGAGAAAACAATGGCGAGGTTGAACTTGGTTTTTAATCCAAAGTTGAAGAAGTTTGTGGAAAAATTAGAAAAACATGTGTTTGATGCAGAAGTTTTGAAAGTGAATGAATTGGTACAATAGAAAATAAAATTTTGAATCTTATCCTCCTAAAGTTTATAATAATGAATAGACAAGTGAGATTAGGACTTTAAGAAGTGGATGGATCATAAATCTCAAAAAAATCCAAGGGATCCTATCTTCAAACTTGACAAAGAAGAAGCATTATATTTAAAGATAAAGATAACATATTCTATAAAATAAGAAGAGAGGTGGAAGATGAAAAATAAAATATTAGCTAAAGTGGTGATAATGGAGAATTTTATTAAAGGATTATAAGATGTATCATCCAATCAAACTATATTTGTTTCACTGTTATCAATAGTAAAATTTCTTCTCAAATTTGGAACACATACTGCTATCGATTTAGAAGTTATTGAAAGCTCAGTAGTTCTAGAAATTGTACACAAGGAAAGGTTAAAGAAATTTAATGTTGAAACTAAATAAGAAGAGTCTGCTCAAAAGTTGGATCCAAAATTAGTAAAGTTGTTAGAAAAGAAGATACCTAAAAATTAGGTTTAGAATGATAGAAAAGTTTTTCTAAGAAATGTGAGGAAGTTAGAAAAATAAAATGAAGAAGAATAAGAAGAGGAAGAGGAAAAGGAATAGGATAGAGAAGAAGAAGATAGTTCTTCAGAGTCATCTTCATCAATTACTTCATTAACAACTCAATCGGATAAGAACCTAGTTGTAGACATTTTAGTGAATTGAAAATCATCAGCTCATGAAGAATAGGAAGTAAATAATTATCACAATAAATTATAGTTTTGGGAAGAAATAGATAAATAAGTTGATGTTTTAAAAGTATCATATGATTAAAATTTTGAAGGAAAATGGAATTCAAATATTGGAATATCTCGACCAAATATTTCAGAGGCTACATCGAACTCATAAAATTCATTGGCCACTGAAGCTCATAAAAGTGTAGATTATATTTTTCAAACTCTAAAACGGATAATGGATTCAATTCCATACCTATAAAACATTAAATTAAGTAGTAATTATATTCAAAACATTTTAAATGTGAGATTAGAATAATTGAAGTTGTTAAAAAAATATGTATCTCGGAATGAGGCCAAAATAAATTATCTAAAAGACAAGTATAAGGAACACAAAAAAAAAGATTACACTAGATGGAAAATTGGTAGAGATAAGTTAAATGATAATTAAAATAACATGATGATCAGATTTTGGAAGTAAAGAAAGTATAGTTTGATATAGAATATTATTTTGAAATTTTATCTTCCAATTTTTCAAATACATTTAAGTTTCTTGAATAGTTTAAATATTTATCAGATTCATGGAATTAGGAAATCTCATTATTGAAAGATAAAATTAAGAAGATAAAAGAAAAGAATATTGTGATCCGGTCCTTTGAAGAAGAGTTTCTGAGGCTGAATAATGAAAATAACAAGATCAGTGTTCTTGAAGAAGAAGTTATAAGTTTGAAGGCTAGGAATTGTAGACACTCAGTCATATAATAGAGGATAGTAAATCTTGAGTCTTCAGACGATGGGAAGTGTGCAGGTGGTTTCAACTACTTTGTGTGCTGAGGAGTTATGGGTGAGCAGTGGGGCTATGAGTAAGGGGAAGCAGAGACTAGCTATGGGCACGACAGTTTCTAACAGAGGAGAAGATTCTGGAGGTTCGGGTTTTTTGAAACAGACTCTAGTCCACTTGAGAAACAGGTTAAAAGGCCTCCCATAGGCGGATGTTCGATCTAATTCAGATATCCTTGAGAAGAGAGGTGATGGCTACGGGAAGGAACTCATTGGGTTTGAACCCTAACTCTCGAAAGATGAATCTTTAAGCATGAGGAGTAGCAGGAGTAGTAGGAGTGTTAGTAGAAGGAAGGTAAGAAAGGATTACTCCTCACTCCCTCCTCCTTTGGAGACTTGGTTGAAAAAAAAAGTTAAATGGAATTAAATTTACCAGTGAGAACCAAAGTCCTCAAAGAACAGGGGACCAAGATGATCAATCTTTGGACTTGATTTTAAGTTCCAACGAGGAAGCACTCGAGTAGGTATTGGTTCTGAATGAAAATGAAGAGGAGGTAGAAAAGATGACGGGGAGGTCCCTAAAAGTGTCTCTTAATGAGGAGAAATACTCTTGGATTGAAAAAAAAAGAACTCATATTGGTAGGGGGATTCAATAAAGGTCTAATCAGGATGGAGGAGTATATCCAGTCTTGAGATCATCTAGCATCTGAGGTAGAAAAGCTGATGACTAAGGTACCAGACACTCAGGTCTCATCTTTATCATGGAAATTTTTCAAGGAAGCGGGCTCTAGTGATCTTAAGTTACTCTTTTATGATTTTGTTTAGGTTGGCTTGATGAGTTTGGCTGGTTTGGTGGACTGTTGTGCATTCTGTACCTGAGTTTGGTTCAATTATCTAGTTTGTTATATTGAAAATCTTTTTCTTGAAATAATCACTTCACACGGATTTTCTCCAGATGGGGATTAGATAATGGAGTATTCACCGGAGCTTGCCTTTCGAATTTGGTCATTGAGAGGGTATGGATTCATCATCAGTTTTGTGATCATGCATTCGCATGAGACTGCTCGTCGAAGGGTCATCCTCTGATGAAGGTTGTGACCTAGTGCAACTTCTGGGGAGGATCCTGTTCTGCGTTTATTCTTTTTTTTTTTGGTTTCTTTGTGGTTGGTGTTGGATCCCATGGTTTCTCACTTTTCCTTAAAAGTGTTTTTATAATAAAAAAGTAATTTTTCAGTCAGTCATAATAAGATAATATAAATTTTCAAGAATATGTATAAGAATTAATGAACATTTTCTACCTGAACTCTTGATGTATTTATAACATTTTTTGAATGAAATCTAGTTTACATGATTTATTCACCAAATACATTCTGTTTGAATATTTTGCAATTCTACCTAGATTAATTTTATTTATTTTATATATTGGATAAATATTTATTAGAACACAATTGTTTAGTTTTATATTTTCTATCATTTATGAACAATATATTACTTTCTCTATTCTTTTCATCAAATCACAGATGGGTAGAAATAATCCAAAAGGGAAGAAATAGTTCTAGGGGGAGAAATAATATAAAAGGGAAAAATTATATAAAAGAGAAAATATATTGAGGGGAGTATTTGAAGTAATATTTTCTATTAGATCCAGAATGATGATAAAAAAATTTATAAACATAGGGGGTTATGATAAGTAAAGGGAATATATTTTCTATGAATAATATCTATGAAGTTTCTAAATGTATAAAGGGTTGTAAGATTTTCATTGTTAATAATTTTTCATTTTAAGTGTTTTGTTTTTTTCTTTCCAAAAAAGGGTAGATTTATGATTAGAAAGTTGTACTTTCTAATTTTCTTTTCCTTAGTTTTTGAAAATCATGAACACTCTCTTAAAATATTTTTTTACAAACTTTATATATCTTAGTGTTTTTTATTTTTTTAGAAAACATCCTTTTCCACCAAATGTAGAAATAGTTTTTAAGTAAATGAATATAAACATTTTATTATTTAATCTGATACATCAAACTGAATTAGAGTTTGGTTCATTAGAATAAATAAGCATTCTTTCCAACAGTTTGACTAATATTTATATCTATTGGACTGACCAAATTCATAAACATCAGACTGAAAATAGTTCAGATCCATTAGTTTGACCCTAGTTCAGGTCATCAGGTTGAAAAATAATACTATAGTCCATAGGAAATTGAAAAGTTTATAATCAGGTAATTAGAATTATTTCTATCATATGGAATCTATTACAACATTATAATGGTGCTATCACAATGACATTAAATGGAAATTTTATGTTAAGTTGTCAAGTGAATAACATCTAAGGTCATTGTAACCAACTCCGTGATTCACATAAATATAGATGTTGAAGATGCCTATAAATACGTGTGCATTCAAGGAGATATAAGATGATGACTTTTTCAACTCAACTTGTTGGAATATCTCCCTTCTTGAACATCTCATTATTACTCTTTTTAATATTTCATAGTGTTATTGTTCAAAAGATTCTGAGTGTGGAATTGTAAAGTCCTTAGATTTTTTTTTATTTTGTATTCATTTATCCATTGGATATTTATATGAATGGCCTTTAGGTATTGCATGAAAGATGATTATGATCCAACTTATTGAGGGATTTTGGGGATATAATGATAGATCTCATACTGATTTCATACTGAGGGATTCTAGGGTTTTGGAAGACATATCTATTTTAATATTCTTATTGAGGGATTTCTTGGTAAAGAAGGACATACATTTATAGTTTGGTGGAAAACTATGGATATCTTAAGTCTAAATTTTTGACTTCCTTAACTCTTCAGTTTAAAGAGTAGAATTACTTTTATAAGTCTTTTAATTCATTATTACTTTGTTATAATATTTCATATTACTTGTTTCTATAAGTTCAATATTCCACTGTGAAATTTACATTTAAAAGTTTTTTTACTAATCTTTTTAATAAATATTTTATCAAACTGTGAGCATGATTAAAGACTTTGATTTGTCTGATGAATTCTAAATTTGATACAAATACTTTTATCATCATATGATTGATGAGCCTGATATTTTTAACTAAATATGTATTGGGTTTTGTGTTAGTTTAATTTTTTAAAACATCAATTCATCCCACCTCTTGTAGCCATCATAAACTATTATGATAAAATAACAATAAATGATTTACATTCGTATAAAAGGGCCTGAGATAACAACTTATGTTAAAAATATAAGTTAAAAATCTTTTCTCACATTATTCATTAATTCAATATCACATGTTATGCACCCAATATATCCTACCTCAATGTGATCATATGTCGTCAAAGTTTTCATCAATAAATCAAATTAAGTTACTCCTGAAATGAATTACAAAGAATATATAAATCTAAGGACTATTACACAAATTTTTATATAGGAAATTCCAAATGCATATATGAATATTTATTTACTATTGGATGATCAAGTTCTCATAACCTCATTTTCTTAGATATTTCCAAGCAATAACTTTACAAGAAGATGTATCAATATCTTATGAGCCTCCTAACCTTGATATATTATATAATTTATGTCCCATAATATGATATTGTTCAACCATAGAAATATTATTTTATAATACATTCAAATCACTTCTAGGTTCTCATTGTAGTGGGAAACTGTTGTGACCTTTTAGTGTGGCAGGTGCCTTAGGATATTATCATATATAATGTCACATGGAAGAAAAATTATGTTCTGATGACAATTTTTTTAATATTCAAAATCCATGAATACTGGTAATCATAAAGTAAATAGAATTTGGTTTTAGGGAACCAACTTCAATGGACTCCAACTTTCACTAGATCTAACTGCTAATAACTCCTAGCCCATTATCTCTCATATGATAATCATTCTTCTATTGAAATAAGGCTTTATTCAAGGGGTCTACCATGTTATCATTCATTGAAACTCTATTCACCATGAACTCACCCCTTTAAGAGAGTCCCTCAAGAGGTAATACTTTTGAAGTATGTATTTCATCTTGTGATGTGATATTGGATTCTTTATAAGATCCACCACTACAATATTATTAGAATTAAATATGATAGAGTATTTACTATTGAAAACCACATAAAGATATATGATGAAGTTTTGTATCCACACTACTTCCTTAGCAATAGAATATAAAACAAAATACTTGGATTTTATTGTAGAATCGGTGATAATTGGAAGCCTTGATGTATTTCTTCTCAAGGATCCTCTATCGATATTTATGACATATCTAGACTGTGACTTCATATCATTTTGGTTTGTTTGAAAACTAGTATTTTTGCATCCCTTTATGACTATCTCCTTTTCTCCTTCTTATACAAGGAATATATAGTTAGTATGAATTTAATACTTAAGTATATCCTTAACATTATACCAATGATGTTCACATGGATCGACTTGATATCTACCTACCATGATCAAGGCATTGGAAACATAAATCCTAGTATATAACATGGCCTACATGATGGATCCTATTAATAAAGTGTATAGGATATTACTCATCATTTCTATTTCTTATTATGTATGAGGAAACATTTTCTTGGAAGGATTTATAGCCTTGACACTAAAACCAATCCCCTCTTGGATTGTTCTATAATGAATCTTTTTAATATATGATTAATATAAATATATTGTGACTTGGTCCAAGTAGCCTCATGGATTAATTACAACTGATATTGATCCTAAGGAAGTAAGATGCTTCACCTAAACCTTTCTTTGAAAAACAATTGTTGAACTAGTCCTTAACTAACTATAATACTAGCATTTCATTTCTAGTAAGTAATATTTCATGATTATATAATATTAGTAAGACGACCTCATAGCCACTAAATTTCTTTTAAACTCATGGCTCAAATTCATTTTTTATTAAACAAAATTTTCTTATAGATTTGTTAAAATAAATTTTCCATGACCTAGATTCCTACTTCAATCCAAAAATAAAACTATAGAATTTTTATACCTTATTAGCACTACCTGGAGTCCCAAAACCTTCTGATTTTCTCATATAGACATATTCCTATATGTTCCCATTAATTAACATTGTTTTGACTTCCTTTTTCCAAATCTCATAGTCATGGAAGTATACTATAACAACAAGAATTTGGGTTTATTTAGAAATGTAAAATATAGAAAAGGATTCATTGTATTTTATGTCTTGAAATTATTTAAACCCTTTAGACACTACTTGTGATTTATACGTACTCAAGTTTCCTTCTATGTATAGTTTTATTTTGAATAACCATTTACACCCAGTATCATTTACATCAATCAGATGATAGAATAAAACCCAAAATTCATTTTGATACATGTAATTCATCAAAAATTCATGGTGTATTTCTATCTTGTACTTTATGACCTCTCTAATACCTCTTTGTAGAAATGAGGATCATAGGTGTCGATTAATAATGATTCACCATCCACATTGAGTAGAAAATTGTATATTTATAGTTCTATAACCTCTCTCATTCTCCTTTATGGTATTTGTTTCTCATGAACAATATCTTCCATGGGGACCAATGGAATGTGTTCATGTAAAAAATCTCGTGTATCTTTAGCATCAACTTCATCAAAGTTAATCTTTCTCCAATTATCTATATAGTCAAAGGAAAAATGATGTTATTGAGAGGGGCGATGAATAAGGTATTTATAAATTTTAATATTTTTCCCTTAAGAATCCTTTGATGCTTGTTTGAGTGAAATTATTTTCTATCAAACCACACTATATAACATATAGAAAAGGAATAGGTGATTTACAAAGATCGATACTTAGTTGGAGTAGCTAGTCCTTTTCATGATCAAGTAAAAACCATGATCGTGCAATCCACTAGTAAAACTTTATGAATCATTATTAGTAGGTAAAATCCTATTAACTTGTTTTTACAATTATCTTGATTTTTGGTGTGCATCCCCTATATTTAGTGCATCCTTCACTAATATAATAAAATAAAATTATTAAACAAATGAATATTCTTACACTAATGACTATTAAAAAGTATTTCATGTGGGGATATCTTATTCTAGTTTTCTTCTTACACAATAGAATGATATCACTTTGAATCACATGCACATCACTGCATGCAATGATTTCAATGGATAACTGCATCTTCAACGTGAAATATTTATTTAGATTATATGGATGGTAGTGGCAACTTCTTCTTCATCTATCTCTATTTCAAACTTCATGATCAACTCACCTAGTTTATTTCCTCAAAAAGTACTCAAAAACATTTTCCATTCCTTGATCGATAATATATTCATAGAATTCTAAGTGGATAATATTCTTCAATTTTTAATACCTTCCAGATCGGTTTTTGAAATATAAAAATACATCTATGATAAATTGAATTTAAATCTTCTTGAGGAAATGGATATAAGATTTAAAAAACTTTTGATCCTTATTTCTTCATAACCAGTGAATAAATATCTCAAAATAACTACATGTAGACTTATAAAAACTTTTTGGTATTCATTATTCATTAATTCATGATGGATCTATTAAAATCAAAGTGTATACATGAATACATTCATGAATATAGAGACATGGTCATGTATTTTTCCTTCTTCAATAATGGAAAAATTTCTCATTCTATCAATGAAAATATGCATGCATTTAAATTTTGCATATAAATATATGCATGAATTCCACTATGATCATGCATACCTCATTTTTAGGGTATAATTATCCAGAAAATATTTGTTTCTTATTTTTCATGAATTTTTTCAAGGAACATACCATTCTATATCACTCTGGGTATCGAACCATAGACACTTCTTTGAGAACATATAAAAATTACTACCAAAGGTGAAACAAAGTTTGTTATAGATCACTATTTTCTCTGGGTAGGCATCCCATGAAAAACACCCACTAAAAATGGACCCCTATATTGTCTCTACCATTTTAGAGTTCTTACACTAGATCAACCATGTGATATGTGATCACTTGATCAAATTTATCAAATTGACCGTGTGAATCCCAATATCACTCAGCCTACCAGGTGACACCCACAATCACTCAACTGAACATGAAAATCCCATGGTTTCTCAACCTATCATGTGAACCCCCACTATTTTTTAACCTACCATGTGTATCTCACAGTTAATCCTCCAATATACTTTAACTTCAAATTTTCACATGTTCTATATCCATACCATTCTTTTATATTTATAAATAATCACAATAATAGTTACATGAAAAATAAATCTTCAAAGATCACATTACTATACACCACTAGATTCAACCTTTACGCACATTATATTACATTAACATAACTCTGAAGTACCTTTACACAACTCACATTTACCCTTACATGGAATCAAATCACCTTTACAAAATATTTTAAATTTATGAGTTACACTTACGTTCAGTATGGAGTACCATTATTTAGCTAATATTCTTTCAATACATCCTTTACATAGCATGGGTATTACTATTATGTAGGTACTGAATTTTTGAGTTACCTTTATATGCACTATGTAAATTTCAGATGAACTTTATGTGCTGAATAAATTTTTAATATTACCTATAAATGGGAATCATAGTTACACTTACACAAGTAGTGGAACTTCCATGTGACCTTTATGTATATGTATATGAATTTTACACACGTACTCAACTCAACACTAGACAATCTCAAACATGTTCATGTCCTTCTCAACCAACTCCAATAAAGTTACATGATGGTGTAGATAAGGTTCTTTTATCCACCAATAGTTTTCTCTAAATAAATTGTATACTAGAACAATAATAGTCACTATTAAATTTTATCTTGATTCATATGTTAACATAAAAATAGCACAAGAATCACATTCACTTCCACCCGCTTCCTTCAAACATACCCAGATGAATATCAAAACATATAGGAACTTCTTAAATCTAAATAATTGGTTTCAACAATCTCTCCCTTTTTATTTTTTGGAAATGATGGAATATAATTCACTTCAAAACGTATGTTACTTTTAAATGATATATCATTGAATAATTATAAGTCTACCTGAGTGAACTCTATAAGAACCTGGATCTCTTTTCAGGTATGTTTTCCTTTTTATGGATTTTTTGAGAAAAAAAATGAATTTTCTGGAAATTTCAGAAGTACACGCCGTGTACTTTCTGAGTACATGCCATGTACTCTGTTCCAGCTCGAAGTCATGTGTTGGTCGTGTCCGGGCCACGCACATGGTGTGTAAGGCTGAGGTGGAGGCCGGTTATTTCGGAGTATGGAAAAATTAGAATTACACGTTGTGTACTCTAAAAGTACACGCCGTGTACTTTATTTTTTTTCATGAAACGGACCGAGGCCGCGTCTAACCCTTATATTCACCTTCTTCTCCAATTTTCAGTCGTCCGAAGCGACCTGTACGGTCAGATCTTCAACGGATGACCGTCTCACCGTCCGTTCTCCGATTCGAGCACGGTCAGTTGCGTTTGAAGTGCAGCGGTGAGTTCTTCCTTCTGCTTTAGCCTTGTTTCTTGATTCCTCCTCGTTTACAAGTTATCATGGGATGAACTTTTTGTGTATTTTCTCAGATCTACGTCATTTTAAGGGGAATCTATCGTCGAGGTTCACGTATATCGATCTCCTAGGATCGAGGTAGGTGGTTTGTGCCTTTCTGTAGAAATTCTTTGAGTATTTTGTGCAAATTCCACCAATACCCTTGAACGGGGTATTGTGTGTTTCCTATTTTTCCCTTGTTTCTTTCCTGCTTTGCTTGATTGCTTTAGTATAGGTTATTACTTGTGATTAGAGTATTTTGTTTGTGCTCAGTTTTCTTTGCCATGCTTGTTCTTCCTGTTTGGCGTTTTCCAGTTGCCATGCCTAGTCGTAGGATAGTGGAACTGTTGATTTATTTTACTGTAGAGCTTTAGTTGATAGACAAGTAGTTATTGAGGTTTACTTGGATGATACACACGCGCTGAGCATGTTTAGTTACTTAGGACTGTGAGAACCTAGAGTAGCAGACCAAAGGGAGAATTGAAGGAAGGGATTCTCCAGAGTGTCTTTTAAATCACGATGTGAGACCAAGTGGATAATTGACGGGAGGGATTCTCCATAGAGTCTTTTAATTAAGATGTGGTCTATAGGGAGAATTGACGTTGAGTGATTCCCCAGAGAGCCTTTAGCACGATACGAGACTATAGGGGGAATTGATGGTGATTGCTTCCCCAGAGAGTCTGCTTAATTACGTAGCTAAACTAGAGGGCTGAGACTGTGTGTGCCCCCTAGAGGGTTGCTAGTACTTATAGGTTGAACCATAGGGGTTAGACTGTGAGAGATACCCAGAGGGTTACCTGTTTACTTTTGTTGCTGGCTGTTTACTTGTGTGCTATGCTTGTTAGAACTATGGAATGTAGCTGTTGTGCTTTTCTGTTTACTGCTTCTTGTTTTAGTACTTCCTTGTATTCATTGACTATTAGGCACAGATCTTTGGGTGGTTGCCTACTGGGATTGTATCTCACACCCTATTTGGGCCATGCTTTTGGGCCCAAGAAGACTATGTTGTTGAAGGTATAGATAAGGGCAAGCTCCCTTTTACTTCAGGATCTTGATTGCACCGGGAGCTGGGGAGCATGGGACTGAGCTGTGGCTTGCGATGCTGAGGAGCTTTCTTTGTTTGCCTTTGCACTTTGTTTCAGCTGTATTTCAGCACGTTGTTGTGTTTTCTGTTTTCCTTAGATACTTGTACCTGCTACATCTTTTTCATCATAGTTATATATCTACATTGCTTCCGCCGTTTGGTTTCTATTGTTATGCATGTTGTTACTACTTCCATTGTTTATTGTTTTTTTCTTACCTTGTGTACCTTACCAAATGATGGCATAGTTTCCCCACCGACTCACCTAGACCCTCGCTGCTAGTCGGCAGCCTCTGGCGTTCGGGGAAACATGCTTGAGGTCATGTCGAGAATCGGGTACGGGGAACCAGTGGAGGGGCTTCGGACTCGGGACGTTACAAAGTGGTATCAAAGGGGTTCTTTTATCTTGATTTACTGTTTGGAGACTTTAGACAGGGATAGGACGGATTCGGTACTTGGTATTAAGTTGTGCTCAGGAGTATCTAACCCGTGTACAGGGAAAGGCCATACTACCTCGTTAAATTGCAATTGCTGGTTTTGAGTTTTGTGGTTGATATGTTTTCACCTAGAGTGATTCACATGACTTGTGCGGTTATTGTTTTGATATTTTGGTTCTATTTATGTCGCAACCCGATGAGATGAGGGTATTCCATCTCATGCATCATATAGGCACTTGTTGAAATCACTTGTCATGCATTCTTTCCATGCCAACTAGGGTGAATTAGCGATTGAATGCTGTTGTGATAGACTTTGTGTAGATTATGCATGCTGTTGTGATAGCTACTTGATAGATTCTATGCTGCTATGTTAGAAAACTGTTGTTCTGTTTCTTGCTTAAAATGAACGCCATTTTTTGGTTCTTGAGGTGTTGTGGGCCCCCACGGATCGGAATTTGGCATCTTTTCCCTCATTTTAGTGTTTCTAGAATTCTGCGCAGTTTCTGAGCTACTGCCCAAAAAAACCCAGAATACACGGCGTGTACTTCTCGGGCACACGCCGTGTAGTTTTCAGGCCGTTTCATTGACTGTGTGAGCAGAACACGGTGTCATAGGAGTATCTTCGGGAACACGCCGTGTGAGTTCGGAGATGTGTATCCGGTCGTGTCACTAATAACACGGGCTGGGGAAGCTCAGGTAGAACACGCTGTGTCCGTAGGGAACACGCCGTGTAGTCCTGTCCAGGTACCCGGCCATGTCACGAACAACACGGGTCGGTGTGACCTTCCTTTCCACACGCCGTGTTTGTTCAAAACACGCCGTGTAGTATTTCCCAGGTACCCGGTCATGTCACAAACAACATGGGACAGTGTCGCCTTCGCCTATGCATGTCGTGCTTGTTCAGAGAATGCCGTGTAAGGTCCAGCTGTGTAGACGGCCATTTACTCAACAACACAGACCACCGGAGCCTTGTCTAGTGCACGCCGTGTTTGTTCCAAACACGTCGTGTAGTCTCGGGTTGAGTCAGACCGTGTGGGTTAGCCGTGTAAGGAGACTTGGGCAGGGGAGTTTTTTTCAAGTACACGTCATGTGTGGGGGACAACACGCCGTGTAGTTTGTAGTGTACACGACTTGTAGGGAAGGGGTACACGCCCATGTCAGTGGTTTCAGAAGACACGCCGTGTAGTTTTATACACGCCGTGTAGTCGTGTTTTGCAATCTTGTGTGTTTATCTTCCCTTGTTCCTGTTTTGTACTCTTGTGTTCTCTATCCTTGTTTTCTTGATCTAAGGCGTGCTTTTAATCTTTCAGAGCTATGCCTCTGAGACGTCCTCCGGTCATACGTCTGTCGTCAGGCAGTGATCAGACGCCAGACAGGGCTGATCAAGGAATTCCTGTCGATCCCCCAGCCGAGCCAGCCTTAGCACCGGTTGTCGTAATAGTTGCAGGTACTGATGCACAATTCAGGGAAGGTTTCATGAGGATGATGCAGGCCTTCCAGGGAGCACCGCCTCCTGCCGCGTCTATGGCAGACTTGACGCAGGTTTTCTAGCAGAAGCATCCTCCCACGTTCTTGGGGGAGGGAGGACCTCAGGATGCAGAGTCATGGCTGGAAGCCATGCTGACTATATTCGAGCATCTGGAGACGCCTCCAGAGAGGCGGGTCAAGCTCGCAACCTACATGCTCCGAGACTCCACCAAGAGGTGGTGGTACGTGATCTCACAGGTGGTTCAGCAGCAGGATATGACTTGGGAGGAGTTCCAGTGCGTGTTTTATGACTACTTCTACCCGGAGACCCTGAGGGTCGATCGAGCCCGGGAGTTCATGAGCTTGGAGCGGGGTACTCTATCTGTCATGGAGTATTCCTCTCGTTTCACTGAGCTGCAGCGTTTTACACCCCTTTGGGATGGGAGTGGGGTGTTCTTGGTGAGGAAGTTTGAGGATGGACTCAGGAGGGAGATTCGCTCACAGGTGAACATCTTCCAGCTGACTTCCATTACTTCCACCATTAACCAGGAACTGATTGCAGAGTGCAATCTGAGAGACTCTGGAGCTGCGATTCAGGGTGGTTCTGCTTCCAGATCTAGCTTTCCTTCAGATGATAGTAAGAAGCGCCATAGGGAGCCTACGCACGGTGATTCGAGGAATCGAGACGCATCATCAGGCAGCTAGGTGACATGCTACCAGTGTGGCCGGATAGGGCACATGAGGCTGCAGTGCCAGAGAGACCCCGTGGAGTGCCGATTTTGTGGCAAGTTGGGTCACCTTCAGCATTTCTACCAGGTTTTCCCATAAGCAGAAGGTGACCGGGGTTCTTCCATGACTCCTCATTCAGGAGCAGCCCCACCAGTCTCTCACTATTCAGGGAACTGGAGTTCTTCCGGCCATTCGGGCCGAGGTGGAGGTCGAGGCTGTGGCAGTCATCCACCAGTCCCTCAGCACCAGCAGGGATGTTCAGCTCAGAGTGGTCATTCAGGGGCGTAGGGTCGCGGTGCAGGCCAGTCTTTCATCGTGGAGCAGACTTATCATTAGCAGGATCTTGACCCTTCTACTATTCGAGGTACGATTTTAGTAGCCTCAGTTTTATCTTCAACCATTTTCGATACTGGTGCTACGCATAGTTTTATCTCTGTTACCGTTGTGGAGATCCTTGGACTCTGTATATTTTCTTATGCCGACTCTTTGACACTAGACACACCTTTGTGAATGAGGACATCTAGTGTACGTCAGTGTAGAGAGTGCCCTCTAGAGGATGCAGGGTATCGCTTCTTATGGGATCTCTATGTCCTAGAGATGACAGGCTATGATGTCATCCTTGGCATGGACTGGTTGATTCCCTTTCAGGCAGTCGTCTACTGCTATCACCGCAGAGTCAGTTTCATCTCACCAGAAAGTGAATCTTTCCTTCATAGAGGTGAATGGGACATTGGGGCGAGTCGGGCGGGACTCGAGCATCTTGGGCTAGGAGGGGTGAAAGCCCAGATTTCTAGTCTTTATCTGGATGACCAGGGGACTCCACAGTCGGACTTTCCTCCAGTGGTGGATTGCTTTAGGGATGTCTTTCCAGAGGACTTTTCAGGTTTGCCTCCGGAGCGTGAGGTGGACTTTTCTATTGATCTCGTTCCAGGAGCGGCACTGGTGTCCATTCCTCCCTATAGGATGGCCACACCTGAGTTGCAGGAGCTCAAGAAGCAGTTGGAGGAGCTACAGGCTAAGGGTTTCATTCGACCCAGTACTTCTCCTTAGGGTTCGTTTGTTCTGTTTGCGAAGAAGGCAGACAACACCCTTTGGCTTTGTGTGGATTATCGGAAGTTGAACCAGTTGACGGTCAAGAACCGATATCCCTTTCTGCGGATTGATGACCTTTTCGATCAGCTTCGAGGAGACCAGGTGTTCTCGAAGATCTACTTGAGGTCCGGTTATCATCAGTTGCGTGTTAGACCATCAGATATACCTCTGACAGCCTTCAGGAGCAGGTACGGTCTTTACGAGTACCCAGTCATGACGTTCGGTCTCACGAACGCGCCTACAGTTTTCATGGCGCTGATGAACCGAGTGTTCCATTATTACTTGGACTCCTTCGTCGTGGTCTTCGTGGATGATATCTTGGTGTACTCTCACACTCAACAAGACCATGCCACACATCTTGAGATCATTCTGAGTACACTGAGAGAGCATCGGCTTTATTCTAAACTCTCGAAGTGCCACTTCTGGATGGACCATATTCACTTCTTGGGTCACGTCATCTCAGAGGCAGGAGTATCAGTGGACCTAGAGAAAGTGAGAGTTATAGTTTCCTGGGAGCATCCGAAGAACGTCTTTGAGGTACAGAGTTTCGTAGGGCTGGCTGGATACTACAGACACTTCATTCAGGACTTTTCTTGTCTAGCAGCGCCTTTGACAGGTCTGACCAAGAAGGGGGAAATGTTCTTATGGTCATATTCTTGTGAGTCAGCCTTCCAGGAGCTGAAAGGAAGGTTGACGTCAGCACCGATACTAGTCTTACCAGAGCTAGGCAAGAGCTACATTGTTTACTGTGATGCTTTGGGTATCGGGCTGGAAGCTGTGCTTATGCAGGGAGATGGAGTCGTTGCCTACAGTTCTTGGCAGTTGAGGCCACATGAGAGGAACTACCCTACGTACGATCTGGAGTTGGCTGTTGTTGTTCATGCCTTGCGCTGTTGGATACACTATCTTCTAGGAGAGCACTTTGTGGTCTTCACTGACCACAAGAGTCTCAGGTATATTTTCACTCAGCGCGATCTGAATCTGAGGCAGCACAGGTGGGTCGAGTATCTTCAGTCTTTTGATTTAGAGCTTGCCTATACGCCGGGAAAGGGCAATGCCGTGGCTGATGATTTGAGCAGGAGAACTCAAGTTCAGGCAGTTCCGGAGGCCAGTAGTGAGTGTCAGCTGATGGCTCTATTCTCTGAGATGCATCTGGAGGTGCACGACAGACGGGGACATACTTTTCTATCTTTTGTAGATGTTACCTCCACGTTACTTGATCAGGTATAGATGAGGAAGCTATCAGACTCAGAAGGCTTAGTCCTGCGGGAGAGTGTGTCAGGAGAGGAACCTCTTCCTGGATGGATAGTGGGCGAGGATGATATCTTTCATTTCCAAGGACGCGTATGGGTTCCAGTAGACATACGTGAGGAGCTAATGCGGGATTTCCATTCCTCAGTTTGGGCAGTTCATCCTGGCGTCACCAAGATTTATCGGGATCTTCATCTCCAGTACTAGTGGCTAGGTATGAAGAAGGATGTTTCTGGTTTTGTCTTGAGGTGTTCTACTTATCAGTAGGTGAAAGCAGAGCATCAACGACCAGCAGACCTTTTACAGTAGTTACCCATTCCGGAGTGGAAGTGGAACGATGTTGCGATGGACTTCGTGACTGGGTTGCCGAGGTCACCTCGAGGAAACGATGTTGTTTGGGTTGTCATCGACAGACTTACGAAGGTTTCTCACTTCTTCCCGATCAAGGAGACCTTCAGTGTCGATGATCTGGGATGAATTTACATCAGAGATATTGTGCGTCTGCATGGATTTCCGCACTCTATTGTTTCAGACAGAGATGCGCACTTTACCTCTCGGTTCTGGAAGGGACTTCAAAAGGCCTTCGGTACACATGTACTTTTGAGTATAGCATACCATCCCTAGACTGATGGCCAGTCCGAGCGCACGATCCAGGTGCTTGAGGATATGCTCCGAGCTTGCATCCTTGACTTTGGCGGTTCTTGGTAGAGGCATATTCCTCTGGTGGAGTTCTCCTACAACAACAGTTTCCAGGCGACCATACAGATGGCTCCATACAAGGCTTTGTACGGTAGGCCATGCTAATCACCCTTATGCTGGCTGGAGGCAGGAGAGGAAGCTTTGCTAGGACCTCATCTTGTTCAGGAGACTTCAGAGCAGATAGAGCTGATTCGGAAGAGGATGGCTATAGTGCAGTCTCGGCAGAAGTCTTATGATGATCAGCGGAGACGACCTCTAGAGTTTGAGGTCGGTGATCAGGTCTTCCTATGTGTCTCACCGAGGTTGGGACACAAAAGGATTCGGAGACAGGGTAAGATCTCACCGCGGTACGTCGGGCCATTTGAGGTCTTGGAGAGAGTGGGGCTGGTCGCCTATCGGTTGCAGCTACCTCAGAGGTATCAGGCCATGCACAATGTCTTCCATGTCTCTCAGCTCCGACGCTACTTTTCAGACCCATATCATGTCTTTCAGCCCAAGGAAGTCGATCTTGAAGCAGATGCGTCGTTCGAGGAGCATCCTATCTGGATTTTCGATCGTAGTACGAATGTTCTCCATGGGCGGTCTGTTCCTCTAGTACGGGTTATATGGCAGCACGGTCGAGTACATGATGAGACCTGGGAGAGGGAGCCCGATATACGATCGCAGTGGCCGGAGCTGTTCGGGGATTCTTCTTCTCCTCCTCGTTAGGGAAATTCGGGGACGAATTTCTTTAAGGGGGGAAGTTTGTAAGAACCCGGATCTCTTTTCAGGTATGTTTTCCTTTTTCTGGAGTTTTTGAGAAAAAAATGAATTTTCTGGAAATTTCATAAGTACACGCCGTGTACTTTCTGAGTACATGTCGTGTACTCTGTTCCGGCTTGAAGCCGTGGGCTGGCCGTGTCCGGGCCATACACACGGTGTGTAAGGCTGAGGTGGAGGCCGGTTATTTTGTAATACGGAAAAATTAGAATTACATTTCGTGTACTCTAAAAGTACACGCCATATACTTTATTTTTTTTCATGAAATGGACCGGGGTCGTGTCTAACCCTCATATTCACCTTCTTCTCCAGTTTTCGGTCGTCCGAAGTGACCTGTACGGCCGGATCTTCGACGGACGACCGCCTCATCGTCCATTCTCTGATTCGAGCACGGTCAGTTGTGTTGGAAGCACAGGGTGAGTTCTTCCTTCTGCTTTAGCCTTGTTTCTTGATTCCTCATCATTTCCAAATTATCGTGGGATGAACGTTTTGTGCGTTTTCTCAGATCTACGTCATTATAAGGGGAATATGTCACTAAGGTTCATGTATATCGATATCCTAGGATCGAGGTAGGTGGTTTGTGCCTTTCTGTAGAATGTCTTTGAGTATTTTGTGCAAATTCCACCAATACTCTTGAACGAGGTATTGCGTGTTTCCTGTTTTTCCCTTGTTTCTTGCCTGCTTTGCTTGATTGCTTTAGTAGAGGTTATTGCTTGTGATTAGAGTATTTTGTTTGTGCTCAGTTTGTATTTCCATTCTTGTTCTGCCTGTTTGGCGTTTTCCAGTTTTCATGCCTAGTCGTAGGATAGTGGAACTGTTGATTTATTTTACTGTGGAGCTTTAGTTGATAGCCAAGTAGTTCTTGAGGTTTACTTGGATGATACACACGCACTGAGGATGTTTATTTACTGAGGACTGTGAGAACCTAGAGTAGAAGACCAAAGGGAGAATTGATAGAAGGGATTCTCCAGAGTGTCTTTTAAATCACGATGCGAGACCAAGTGGAGAATTGACGGAAGGGCTTCTCCAGAGAGTCTTTTAATTACAACGCGGGCTATAGGGGGAATTGATGTTGAGTGCTTCCCCAGAGAGCCTTTAGCACGATACGGGACTATAGGGGGAATTGACGGTGAGTGCTTCCCCATAGAGTCTGCTTAATTACGTAGCTGAACCAGAGGGGTGAGATTGTGTGTGCCTCCCAGAGGGTTGCTAGTACTTAGAGGTTGAACAATAGGGGATAGACTGTGAGAGATACCCAGAGGGTTACCTATTTACTTTTTTTGCTGGCTTCTTACTTGTGTGATATGCTTGTTAGAACTGTGGAATGTAGCTGTTGTGCTTTTCTATTTACTGCTTCTTGTTTTAGTACTTCCATGTATTCATTGACTATTAGGCACAAATCTTTGGGTGGTTGCCTACTGGGATTGTATCTCACACCCTGTTTGGGCCATGATTTTGGGCCCAAGAAGACTATGTTGTTGTAGGTATAGATAAGGGCAAGTGCCCTTCTACTTCAGGATCTTGATTACACCGGGAGGTGGGGAGCATGGGACCGAGCTGTGGCTCGCGATGCTGAGGAGCTTTCTTTGTTTTCTTTTGCACTTGGTTTAAGTTGTATTTCAGCACGTTGTTGTGTTTGTTGTTTTCCTTAGATACTTGTACCTGTTGCATCTTTACCATCATAGTTATATATCTACATTGCTTCTACTGTTTGGTTTCTGCTGTTATGCATGTTGTTACTGATTCTGCTGTTTATTGTTGTTTTCTTACCTTGTGTACCTTACCGAATGAGGTCATAGTTTTCCCACCGACTCACCTAGGCCCTCGTTGCTAGTCAGCAGCCTCTGGCGTTCGGGGAAACGCACTTGAGTTCATGTGGTGAATCGGGTACGAGGCACCAGTGGAGGGGCTCCAGACTCGGGACGTTACAAACTCTGTGTAGGTAATAAGAAAATTTAATAATAAAGTCATGTTTTCAATAGGAAAATTGTGATTTACATTCAACCCTCTTCAGATTTCAAAATCCTAAAATTTCTCATAGAGTCTATAATACAAAAAATCATGCATCCACATTAACACACTCTTCAAACAGATTTCTATTGGACTCCTCATGTATTAATCTTGTTTTAATGATCACAAATCCTATTCAGTCTATAAACCATGTTAACTCTATTTAATCTATCTCACATTAAATGCATAGTTTCTTAGTAAAAGCTATCCAAAGATCTTAAATATTATACACTCAGTTTGGTGACTATACACTATCTTTTGATTTACTTAATAATGATTTCTCTGAAAAATGACTAAGTTTACTTCATTCCATAAATATCACTACTTAAGTCTGAATGCATATATTTACCTAAGTCAAGAGACACCATGACCAGTAGACACTGTGAACAAGCAGACACCGTGATATCCAGACACCGTGACATCCAGACATTGTGAACAAGCAGACACTGTGACATCCAGACACTGTGAACAAGACACCGTGAACAAGACACCGTGAAATCCAGACACCGTGAACAAGACACCATGAAAAATCCAGAAACCTTGTGAAGGAGACATCATTTTCCTGACATATTGTTACATTGTTTCCTAATATATTTTTTCATCTTTAAATTTAATCTCTAACGGTCATATTTGAGGATTTTAATGCACTGACATAATTAATGTTTCTTTTGTAGATATTTCCTTGACAGTATGAGGTACGAGGTGCAGAATACATGAATCCTATCGGCTCAAACACATGCACTCCAAGATAAAAGAGTAATGTGGCCCATAACCAAATAGAGAGAAGTTGTGCAATACTAAAAAGAAAAACAAGTTGGTGGTCATGAGAACGACAACAGAATACACTTATTGAATTTTCTCATGCAACTCAACACTTCTGAAGAACACACAAAGCATACTGGAATCTTGAGAACATCTTCGCACTGTCAAACATCATGAAGAAGACAAGCCAGAACTGTCTGACTTGAGACACTCTTTTTTCCATACGATGACTTGAGTTCTGCATCTGCTTCATCTCCTGAAGTCCAGAGCTACAAATACTAACACTCAGAGCACTTCTAAACCTATCTCAATATTTCTGCTCTATTGTGTATCATTTTATTAAATTTATAGTAGTGTGTGTATTTGTATTACAACACACTCTGTATCCTATATTAACATAAAGGATACAAGATATACTTAATCAAACATCTTTTACAGTTGTGTATACCCACAGATATGTGTGGAAGATGTCCTTATGTGGCCTGGTTGTTTGTACCCATAAAAAACTATGGAAGAGTTCCTTGTGTGACCTGGACAGTCCTATGTATAGTTGTTAACCCCGATACGGGGTGTGGATGAAGTTTAATTATATAAACTGCTTGGTGGCAGGTGATCACCAATTGGAGTGGATTAGGTCTTGGCTTTAGACTGAACCACTTGTTTCATATCTGTTGCACTACTTAATTTAGTCTTCTCTATTTTACTGATTTACTGTATAATTCAGACATCACTAAATTTACTTTTATAGTTACTCTTGAAAAGAAGTTATAATTGTCTTGTCTTGTCAGATTAGCTTCAAAAGTAATATTAATAACTGACATTAAGATTACTGAGAACTAATCAATCGTCTAAGAAGTTATTTAAATAGTAAAACTCTTATAATAGTATAACCTTGATTAACTGGGATGTATTTAATCTTTTGGGGAAAACCTTTTAGAAATAATTTTTTAACCAGAAATTTTTATAGATACTCAATTCACCCCCTCCCCTCTAGAGTAATCTACTCCAACCAACATTTGGTATCAGAGGTAGTTTATTAAGACTTTTTTAACCTTATTCAACTGTGATTGTAGTTTTACATTAAAGATCTTTAAATTTCTATTAATTCTAAATTTATAGCACTTTCAAAGTATTTCTTTATTTCAAATAATAGATAGGAAGGTATTTTAACCAACATACCACCACTCTTTAATGGAACCAACTATTCTCAATGGAAAATTAAAATGAAAATTCATTTAGAGAGTATGGGTTTTGAAATTTGGTCTTCCATTATAGATGAATATAAGAGTCCTGCTACTGATAGAATCACATGGGATGAACCTGTCAAAACTACCTACAATAAAAATTGAAAATATATGAATTATTTATACTGCTCCTTACGAGATGAGGAATTCAATAGAATTTATTCTTGTAAAACTGCCCATGAAATTTTGGATACCTTGTCTGTCTCACATGAAGGAACATCTAGTGTAAAAGAAATGAGACTTAATACTTTTACTATTAAATATGATAAATTTAATATTAAACTTAATGAGCCTATCTATGACATGTATCTTAGATTCAATGATATTTTCAACACGATTATTTCTATTGGAAGAGAAGTCACTGCCAAGGAATAGATCATGAGAATTCTCATATGTCTTCTTGACAGATGGAGAGGAATCTATGTCTCTATTAGATAATCATGCGACGTCAATAAGCTACCTATAAAAGAACTCATTAGGAAACTGATGATGTATGAAGAGGAACTGAAAGTAAACAAGGAAGATGAGGATGAACCAAAGAGGAAATCTGTTGCATTCAATACCACCACCTCTAAACACAAAGACAAAGAGAAATTGGAAGCTTATGTAGAAATTTCCAGTAGTGAACAATCTTCACCTGACAGTGATGAGAAGATGGATCAATTAGCCAGAAGATTCAAGAAATTTTACAAGAAGAAGAACTTTTTCCGAATGCCTAACATTAAGGGAAAATATGACCAAAAAGGAAGTTGGAAGAAGGATTGGAAAAGAAGTGACAAAACTGATGAGATTGTCTCCTATGAATATAAGCGCAAAGGACATATCAAGGCTGACTATCCAAAGATCAAGTACAAAAAGAGATATGAGGATAAGGATAGGAAGTATAAAAGGTCCATGAAAGAAACCTAGAGTGATTCTGAGGAAAGTTTAAGAGACTCAGAAACATCAAATGATGAACAGGAAAACAAATCCAATATGTGTTTTATGATAAAAACATATGAGGTAACACTAGAGTCTCCTGTACATAATTCATACTATTCTGGAGATGATAGTGACTCTGAAAATATGACTAATGATGAAATGTTTGAATACTATAACATGATTGAAGAAACATGAAATGAACTAAAAGGTAGATATAAATAATTGAAGAAACGATATGCTCTTACTGTCACTTTTATATCTGAACTCACAACTAAAAAAGAGAAAAATGATCAATTTCTCAAAGAGAAAAACGAATTAAAAATGTCTAAGGATCAATTGAAGAATGACCTAGAAAATTTTACCAAATAGAATAATACCTATACTCAAATTCTAGGAAAACAAATTGCCCATAAATACAACACTGGCATTGGTTTTCAACCTAGAACAAGAAATATTTGTAGAAAAAAATTGTTTCTAAATCTAGGACATATAGTTTTACTTCCTGTTCTAGACAAAAATCATCTAATTCAATTCATTATACACCTTATACTGTTTCATTTTTTATGGACCAAATAGAGTTTATTTTTCAAATACTTTACTTAATTCTTATAGGAAACCTATGAGGTAGATATGGCTTCCTAATGCACTCATTACTAATATTATTAGACCCAAACAAGTATGGGTACCAAAATATTTTTTTTCTTTATCATTTTGTAGGAAAGATGATTAAAGAGTTCTTGTAAAAGTTTTTGGTACTTGGACAGTGTAGAGACCCGAAGCTTGACGTACATGGACATTAAATTACTTTTGCTGAATAATTAATACATAACAAAGACAGACACACAAGGACCGTAATAGTTTAGTGTCTTTGGAAACTCGGAATATTATCTTCTAATCGTGGTGAAAGATCTTCAACATATCCCATAAAGATCTTCCCCTTTTTTTCTTACCTAAAACATTTCTTTATATCTTGGGGAAAAGAAAACATAAAAGGGGTGAGCTCAAATGCTCAGTAAGGGTAAGCATAGAGAACATAAAACAATCCTTAGACATTTGAATGTAAAAAAATATGATCATAAAATCTAAACATCAAAATCTTGAGCAAATGACATAAAACATGGCAGTACGTAAGGTATAGATCCTGAAGAAACATTAATCATGAGAAATTAGCATGGGAATAAAACATTTAATTGTGGAAACCATTAAGCACATGATATTATTTCCATAGTAGCCAAGTCATTTCTACCAAGACCATCTTAGAGGACAAAGTCCCTTTCTGAATCGAGTTCACTCCTCGTTCCAGTCCTGTATTATTGAACCGGTTTAACTTGTCGTTCCATCCATGTCTATCTCATGAGATATAAATCTTTACCCAATGCATTGGAGGTAGATATAGGTCTCACACATCTCATAATGAAATCATTCTTACTTATGCCACAAAATAAACATAAATCATTTATCATAACCCAAATAATAAAATTGGATTCATAAACACAATCTCGTAATCACATAATCCATATAAAATAAATGGATATCATTTCATCATAAGAAAAGTGAAACCATGTAAATCATAGAGACATTATACTTGAAACATTCACATATGAAATAATGTCATCTTAAATGGAAAATGGTTTTGATAAAACACTTGAAATGAATTCTTAATGAAAATATCCTTTCTTCTTCAAAATCAATTTCTTTTCACAAAACGTCATACAATTTTATAAGAATTTTTTTTTTTAAATAGTCATTAAATATTTTGTAGGAATATTCAAGAAAATAAGGCTTTATAAAATCGTAAAAATCCTTTCATGCTGTATAAGTTAAAAAAACTAACATTCTTCTCATACTTTTGTCGGAAAAGTCAAAATGTACCTTGTAGGGTAAATAAAAGAAAGATTCCTTCCATACAATGGGGTAAAAGTCAAAATGGGTAAAAAGGAATTCAAACATACATGAAAAAACTTTTATAAAACATGGACATGGACGATTTTAATAACCCAGGTAAATACTTACAAATAAGAAATCTCGGATAAAAATGAGATTTGCAAAATTATCCATTACCTTAGATCTGATATGCTTCGTACGTATCCAAACCTCCTGTATAATGATTTAAATAATGTCATTGAATTATTACAGAATCATATTCATTGTTATTATATCATATATGGTTCACTTATGACTTTATATTACCCATTCTTTTGTAAATTCATGTTAAAGTAGCGTTTTAGGTAAAATCGTTTCATTTGTCGTTCATGTTTTAACTTTTTAATTATTCATATGATTAATTAGATCATGATTACTTATATCCAGAATGTAAAACATGATTTATATATAATATATATTCATAATATACATATATATATAATAGAACGATAAATGGAAAGAAATACACCGTTCACGGAGACGGTAGTCCGTACGTACGCATGAACGTTGTTTTCGTTTCCTTATTGAATTGAATGGAATTAAGTAGTTGAAATATATATATATATATATATGTGTGTATGTATACATAAATACAGTAGCTTAATTATGTCATATATTTCATTATTATTCATTATATATACTTTATAATCATTCTTTAATGGTTAATCATGGAAAATGAATCTCATCGCATTCGTGGAGACGGTAGTCCGTACGTACGCACGAGCGATGATATCATTCTCATGATCGTGGAATTGTATTGAAGTGTATGTATAATATTACAGAATCAATATCACTTTACAATAACCATATATAGTTATTTATTTACACCATTATACCCATCCATGTAAGGTGGTGGCGGAAAATAGATTACACCACGGCGTGGAGACGGTATTCCGTATGTACGCACGCGGGGTGATTTCGTTTTCCGTAGGATGGATAGATGGTGAAATACGGTTGTTTCATAATTATAATAACATATCCTTATATGAGTGATACTTATGTTATTACTTCATAATCAAACAACTAAATAAGAATAAGTGGAAGAAGAAATAAAGTTGAATGAATCGTTAACGGACATTACCTCTTCTTTGAAGCTTCTCTTTGAGACCTCCTTTTAGGGCACTAAAATTGGTCTTTGAAGAAGACCAAGACTTCTAGGATGTTTCTAGGGAAGTGGATAAGAGAATTTGGCAGGTTTTGGCCAAGCTTGAAGGCTCAAAGTGGTGTGAGGAAGAGAGGGAGGAGGTTCCCTTTTATAAGGGAGGAGAGGGTCACCTTTTGAAAAACTAAAAATATTATTTTATTATAAAGTCATATTAGGTTTTTAATAGATCCAAATTGATTTAATTAGAATCTAAGGTGGGGATGGGTCTAAATCCTCTCATCCAATAGAATTTAGACATGTTTAGGTATCTATTTTAAACATATCATTTAGATTTAACTTTAAGTTAAATAATTTTACTTTTACCGTGTCTTCTTCTTTTCTTACACTATAAGGTTAATAAACTTACTATAACAAGCCAAAAGAACCTCAAGTTGTTATTTATTAATATATATAACCTTATCTAAGTCATTTTTCCGAACCTTATATTTTTAGGAATAAAATAACAATTAATAATATAATATTTGTTTTAAAAACTATTTTATGTCAATTTCGACACTATTTGGTAATTGATTTTTTTGAAAATCATAACAAAAATATTAGTTCGAAAAAAGTTAATTAAATAAATACTAACATTTCATATTAACATAGAAAATTATTTAAATTCATAAAAAGTCTCAAATTACATTTATTTGGGTATTTATAACATCAATTATATCAATATTTCATTAATAAGACAATTACTGCATCATCATTGTGTCATAAATAAATTAAATTATATAATGTCTAAAAATTAAAAATAAAACACCATTATGTAGGAAATATTTTAAGATTTATAATTAATATTTATAGTCTAATTTATCTTATGTAAAACCCTATATTAAAAATGATTTAGTTATTAAACTTCGATTTTAACTATTTTAACCCTTCTTCAAATAAATTAATAATAAATGTCCTAATCTAATCCAAGTGGGCCTTAATGGACATATTTTATTCCTAATGTTGTTTTTGGTCGAATTATACTTATCAAATAGAATTAGGACATGTGTTAGGGTAATAATAATATCATTTTTACCCTTAATTATCCTATTTACTTTTAACCGTGGTAAAAAAAGTATAAAGTTACTATTCACCAAAAATTATTTTCATCTTATTGAACCACATTTTAGTCTTTGATATTAACCGTGTCTCTCATATTTTCGAAATTCAATTCATAGAAGTGGTAAAATTTCATTTAAATGAAAAAGTCAGTTTTTTAACTACCACTAAGTGGTTTCACTATTCCTCGAAAATTGCAATTTTTCAGAAAAATACCAAAAATTAAGCCAAAGCATTATTTCATATTCCGAATTGAAAATTAATGTATATTTTTTTAAATTCAAAACATATAAGTGGCATTAATTAATTTTAAAATTAATTCCCGTTATCAAAACAAATAGCGTGTTTTTTAAGAAACAATAACTATCAAAAGATTGATACTTGTTTATATCCAATTTCAAAGTGAAATTAATTCCAAGGACCTACATTGGATTAAATGGTAAAAATATATTCTAATTACACTTTAAACCCAATTAAAAATATAATCTAACCATATAAATTATTGCGATGAAAAAAGTTGTTTTTAATTAAAATATAGCGTGTTTTTACTATTCATTAAAATATGAAAGTTGTCAGAATAATATGAAACTTTTATACAAAGTAAATTTTTATATGATGATTCCAAAGAAGAATTTTATTTTGTCAAATTAAAATTATAGAAATGTCAAAAACAAGATTTAAAGTGGTTGTGCCATCAAAAGGCGGAAAAACTACATTTTTTGAAAAATACTTACTTTACTCGAAAAATTGATTTTTTCACATACCATGTTCTAGAAAATGTGTAAGATGAATAATAATGTTATAAAATTAAAAATTTAGTTGATAATATTCATAAAGGCTAGTTCATAATAATATTATAACCCTATATCGTTTTTTAGTGAAACCTGGTATTGCGTACAACACACGCTATCGGGGAAGGTCGCGATTGCGTGTAATGCAAGCCAAGTCAGGGTTGTATGTTGTGCAAGACTCCTTAATTGTTTTTTATAACAGAATCCAACCATATTTCATTTATACATTTAATATATATATATATTTATATATATACCTTCAATGTTTCGTAGAAAAACTACTATCAAAATTGTGTAACATGATCCAAGAATAGTGTTGTGTATACTACAAGCTCATACGGTGTTGCGTATAGCGCAAGGTAATCTTGTTGTAGCTCACAAGAAATCAATGAAATTAAAAGAATATTTTTCATAAAATATAGGGGTGTTACATTCTACCCCCCCTTAAAATGAATTTCTCCCTCGAAATTCGTCGGGGTTATAAATCGTTTACTATTTATAGAAACCCACATCATAAAAAGGAATACTAAAACTTAATTTTAAAAAATAAAGTATGAAATGTAATGATTACCCAAATAAACTCATCACTGGGTTTCCATATAGGAGAATATAGGTGAAAATATGGGTCTTGAAGAAAAATTTAACCATCAAGTTCTAATGGAGAGTGGTAGAGAACATGGATATTAAAAATCCATCAATCACAAAGCCATAGATTTGTGATGATCTAAGGTACCATCTGATTCATCGGATATAAGGGCACTAGGACAACATTTTTGGTTTTCAAGATCATTTCCCTAAATTTGATGAAATTGGAATTAGAAGAAATACTTTCATGATTTTGGAACAGTCTCACCATTGGTCGTTCCTTGGACAATTTCCACTTTATCTCTAAAAGAAATGAAGTTGAATTTGACATTCGTGAAGTGTTAGCAGATCATGTGATAGAATGATGGGTCATTCTATATGTCTCAAACAAAAGGTTAGAAAAGTTATCAAAAATACATAAGTCCATCTATAGTGAGATTAATCATATATGGTTCCTAAAATGGAATTATACTTCATATATCATACTGCTTAATATAATAAAACTAGTATCTACTAAATAGGGACTTCTTGTAAGCCAGTGGTAGGTGATAAAGGCCTGTCGCACTTTAGTTGTGGGTTTGATTCCCACAGCCTTGTCCGACGTGTTGGGATGTCTCCCGTCCTTCAGGTTTTCCTTTTTCTAAAACTACATTATTATAACATCCCATCAATAATATCAAAAAAAGTTATATCCTTAAACAATACTAACTTATGTCCAACATAATCCATTCCAATCTTTAGGCTTATCTAAAATACTTTGGTCCAAGCTCATAGTATAAAGAAAATGATTACTTGAAATGTCATCAACCAAGCATGTGAATACCATCATTTATCCCCCATATATCTTGTTGGTCACATTCCAATCATGTGAATGCCTTAATCATGTATTCTCTTGAAAAATGAATACACATTAAGCTTTAGTGAAAACATGAATGCTGTCAAAAGTTAACTCTTTCCACATACCAAAATCCAAAAATTCTATATACTCAAACCATGATATAACCTTCTCCTTATATAATTCATTAACTCATGAATACTATCAAACATTTAATTTTCTCTTTATCCCTTCATTATGTGCATATCATCTACATTACAAAAATATCTGAATAACCTTTCATGGTTACTGGTACCATTCATCATACACTTTAAAAACTTAAGGAAAGACAACAGTGTAACAATCCTTAGATGTCTCTTTATTCCATAGTACCATGAGATTACTTATACAACATTACACTTGATAAACATGTAATCATTCCACTACCTTCTTAAACCATTGACTGAGCTTCAACAATTCTTACATCTCATATATCATTTGTAGTCTCTTCATCATCATCAACATAAATACTACACATACGACCATACTGATTCTCTTCATGAGAATTTACCTTAGGGAATTGGTTTTCATAAGGCTCGTACATTCCACATTTAAAACATTTTACCATTGTTGATGTCATAGCAATACCATTATCCTCATCCATGGTGTTAACTGAACCTTTTCCTTTTCACTTACTGTTTTTGTGTCCTTCTTTTCCACACCCAAAATATCTTCCAGTTCCTTTGAAACATTCTCCTTTATGCCTCTTCTCACATGATTTACATAGGGTAAATTGAACTTTCTTTCCTCTATGATCATCATGAAACTCCATCTTTCTCTTATTAACTGAGTCAGGAAAATTACCAAATTTGAGTTTATTGATCATATTTTGAGATTGCTGATTCGGAAAAATAATGATGTTTGGACTTCCAAATCCAATTTCATTTGGTTTCTCATGAAGAATATCATTTCATTGTCCATCATATCCTCCATTATCGTGAATCATCTTGTTTCCAGCCATTTTCTAAAACCCAAAAAGAATAGTGTGAGAGGAAAAAATCATAATAAAGGGGGAGTAACTTCAATATCTAACATATTAGGTTTAATCTAATATCATTAACCTAATTCTAGGACTATAACCTATACTTATACTTAACCTTAGGGAAATCCCTAGACATACCTTAGAAATATCTCTAGGGATCTCACTAAAGTTCTCACATCCTAGTTTCCAAAGGTTGACTAAACATTTCCTCTGATACAAACTGTAGGGACCCGAAGATTGATGTACATGGACATTACATTACTTTTTTGGAATAATTAATACATAACAAAAACAGAAACACAAAGACCGTAATAGTTTAGTGTCTTTGGAAACATGGAATATAATCTTGTAATCGTGGTGAAAGATCTTCAACATCTCCCATAAAGGTCTTACCCTTTTTTTCTTACCTAAAACCTTTCTTTATATCCTGGGGAAAAGAAAACTTAAAAGGGGTGAGCTCGAATTCTCAGTAAGGGTAAGAATAGAGAACATAAAACAATCCTTAGACATTTGAATGTAAAAAAACATGAGTATAAAATTTAAACATCAAAATCTTGAGCAAATGACATAAAACATGGCAGTACGTAAGGCATAGATCATGAAGAAACATTAATCATGCTAAATTAGCATGGGAATAAAACATGTAATTGTGGAAACCATTAATCACATGATATGATTTCCATAGTAGCCAAGGCATTGCTTCCAAGACCATCTTAGTGGAAAAAGTCCCTTTCTGAATCGAGTTCACTCCTCGTTCTAGTCCTGTATTACTGAACCGTTTTAACTTGTCGTTACAGTCATGTCTATCTCATGAGATATAAATCTTTACCCAATGCATCGGAGGGAGATATAGGTCCCATCCATTTCATAATGAAATCATTCTTACTTATTCCACAAAATAAACATAAATCATTTATCATAACCCAAAGAATAAAATCGGTTTCATAAACATCATCCCATCATCAAATAATCCATATAAAATAAATGGATATCATTTCATCATAAGAAAATTGAAGCCATCTAAATCGTAGAGACATTATACTTGAAACATTCACATATGAAATAATGTCATCTTAAATGGAAAATGGTTTTGATAAAACACTTGAAATGAATTCTTGAGGAAAATATCCTTTCTTCTTCAAAATCAATTTCTTTTCACAAAACGTCATACAATTTTAAAAGAAAAATTTCTTGTTTAAAATAGTCATTAAATATTTTGGAGGAAGCTTCATGAAAATAGGGCTTTATAAAATCATAAAAATCCTTTCATGCCGTATAAGTTAAAAAAATAACATTCTTCTCATACTTTTGTCGGAAAAGTCAAAAAGTACCTTGTAGGGTAAAAAAAAGAAGGATTCCTTCCATACCATGGGGTAAAAGTCAAAATGGGTAAAAAGGAATTTAAACATACATGAAAAAACTTTTATAAAACATGTACATTGACGATTTCAATAACCCCAGTAAATACTTACGAATAAGAAATCTCGGATAAAAATGAGATTTGCAAAATTATCCCTTACCTTAGGTCTGATATGCTTCGTACATATCCAAACCTCCTGTATAATAATTTAAATAATGTCATTGACTTATTAAAGAATCATATTCATTGTTATTATATCATATATGGTTCACTTATGACTTTATATTACCCGTTCTTTTGTAAATTCATGTTAAAATAGTGTTTTAGGTAAAATCGTTTCATTTGTCGTTCGTGTTTTAACTTTTAATTATTAATATGATTACTTAGATCATGATTACTTATATCCAGAATGTAAAACATGATTTATATATAATATATATTAATAATAAACATATATATATAATAGATCGATAAATGGAAAGAAATACACCATTCATGGAGACGGTAGTCCGTACGTACGCATGAACGTTGTTTTCGTTTCCTTATTGAATTGAATGGAATTAAGTAGTTGAAATATATATATATATATATATGTATGTATAAATAAATCAAGTAGCATAATTATGTCATATATTTCATTATTATTCATTATATATACTTTATAATCATTCTTTAATGGTTAATCATGGAAAATGAATCTCATCGCATTCGTGGAGACGGTAGTCCGTACGTACGCACGAGCGATGATATCATTCCCATGATCGTGGAATTGTATTGAAGTGTATGTATAATATTAAAGAATCAATATCACTTTACAATAACCATATATAGTTATTTATTTACACCATTATACCCATCCATGTAAGGTGGTGGCGGAAAATAGATTACACCACGGCGTGGAGACGGTATTCCGTACGTACGCACGCGTGGTGATTTCGTTTTCCGTAGGATGCATAGATGGTGAAATAGGGTTGTTTCATACTTATAATAACATATCTGTATATGAGTGATACTGATGTTATTACTTCATAATCAAACAACTAAAGAAGAAGAAGTGGAAGAAGAAATAAAGTTGAAAGAATCGTTAACGAATATTACCTCTTCTTTGAAGCGCCTCTTTGAGACCTCCTTTTAGGGCACTAAAATTTGTATTTGAAGATTACCAAGACCTATAGAATGTTTCTAGGTAAGTGGATAAGAGAATATGTCAGGGTTTGGCCGAGCTTGAAGGCTCAAAGTGGTGTGAGGAAGAGAGGGAGGAGGTTCCATTTTATAAGGGAGGAGAGGGGCACCTTTTGAAAAACTAAAAATATTATTTTATTATAAAATCATATTCGGTTTTTAATAGCTCCAAATTGATTTATTTAGAAGCTAAGGTGGGGATGGGTTGAAATCCTCTAATCCAATATAATTTAGACATGTTTAGGTATCTATTTTAACCTTATCATTTAGATTTACCTTTAAGTTAAATAATTTTACTTTTTCTGTGTCTTCTTCTTTTCTTATACTATAAGGTTAATAAACTTACTATAACAAGCCAAAAGAACCTCAAGTTATTAATTATTAATATATATAACCTTAGATAAGTCATTTTTCCGAACCTTATATTTTTAGGAATAAAATAACAATTAATAATATAATATTTGTTTTAAAAACTATTTTATGTCAATTTTGACACTATTTGGTAATTGATTTTTTTGAAAATCATAACTTAAATATTAGTTCGAAAAAAGTTAATTAAATAAATACTAACATGTCATATTAACATATAAAATTATTTAAATTCATAAAAAGTCTAAAATTACATTTATTTGGGTATTTGTAACATCAATTATGTCAATATTTTATTAATAAGATAATTAATGCATCATCATTGTGTCATAAATAAATTAAATTATATAATGTCTAAAAATTAAAAATAAAATACCATTATGTAGGAAATATTTTTAGATTTCTAATGAATATTTATAGTCTAATTTATATTATGTATAACCCTATATTAAAAATTATTTAGTTATTAAGCTTTGATTTTAACTATTTTAACCCTTCTTCAAATAAATTAATAATAAATGTCCTAATCTAATCCAAGTGGGCCTTAATGGCCATATGTTATTCATAATGTTGTTTTTGGTCGAATTATACTTATCCAATAGAATTAGGACATGTGTTAGGGTAATAATAATATCATTTTTACCATTAATTATCCTATTTACTTTTAACCGTGGTAAAAAAAGTATAAAGTTACTATTCACCAAAAATTATTTTCATCTTATTCAACCACATTTTAGTCCTAGATATTAACCGTGTCTCTCAGATTTTCGAAATTCAATTCACAGAAGTGGTAAAATTTCATTTAAATGAAAAAGTTAGTTTTTTAACTACCACTAAGTGGTTTCACTATTCCTCGAAAATTGCAGTTTTTCAGAAAAATACCAAAATTTCAGCCTAAGAATTATTTCATATTCCGAATTCAAAATTGATTTATATTTTTCCAAATTCAAAACATAGAAGTGGCATTAATTAATTTTAAAATTAATTCCCATTATCAAAACAAATAGCATGTTTTTTAAGAAACAATAACTATCAAAAGATTGATACTTGTTTATATCCAATTTCAAAGTGAAATTAATTTCAAGGACCTACATTGGATTAAATGGTAAAAATATATTCTAATTACACTTTAAACCCAATTAAAAAGATAATATAACCATATAAATTATTGCGATGAAAAAAGTTGTTTTTAATTAAAATATAGCATGTTTTTACTATTTATTAAAATATGAAAGTTATCAGAATAATATGAAAATTTTATCCAAAGTAAATTTTTATATCCTGATTAAAAAGAGGAATTTTATTTTTTCAAATTTAACTTATAGACATGTCAAAAACAAGATTTAAAGTGGGTGCGCCATCAAAAGGCGGAAAACTACATTTTTTGAAAAATACTTACTTTACTCGAAAAATTGATTTTTTTCTGATATCATGTTCTAGAAAATGTGTAAGATGAATAATAATGTTATAAAATTCAAAATGTAGTTGATAATATTCATAGAGGATAGTTCATAATAATATTATAACCCTATATCGTTGTTTAGTGAAACCTGGTATTGCGTACAACACACGCTATCAAGGAAGGTCGCGATTGCATGTAATGCAAGCCAAGTCAGGGTTTCATGTTGTGCAAGACTCCTTCGTTGTTTCGTATAACAGAATCCAACCATATTTAATTTATACATTCAATATATATATATATTTATATATATACACTCAATGTTTCGTAGAAAAACTACTATCAAAATTGTGTAACATGATCCAAGAATAGTGTTGTGTATACTTCAAGCTCATACGGTGTTGCATATAGCGCAAGGTAATCTTGTTGTAGCTCACAATACATCAATGAAATTAAAAGAATATTTTTCATAAAATATCAGGGTGTTACATTCTACCCCCCCCCCCCTTAAAATGAATTTCTCCCTCAAAATTCGTCGGGGTTATAAATCGTTTACTACATCGTAAAAAGGAATACTAAAACTTAATTTTAAAAAATAAAGTATGAAATGTAACGATTACCCAAAGAAACTCATCACTGGGTTTCCATATAGGATAACATAGGTGAAAGTATGGATATGGAATAAAAATCTAACCATCAAGTTCTGATGGAGAGTGGTAGAGAACATGGCTATGAAAAAGCCATCAATCACAAAGCCATAGATTTGTGATGATCTAAGGTACCATCTGATTCATCGGATATAAGGGCACTAGGACAACATTTTTGGTTTTCAAGATCATTTCCCTAAAGTTGGTGAAATTGGAATTAGAAGAAATACTTTCGTGATTTTGGTATAGTCTCACTGTTGGTCGTTCTTTGGACAATTTCCACTTTATCTATTAAAGAAATGAATTTGAATTTGTCATTCGTGAAGTGTTAGCAGATCATGTGATAGAATGATGGGTCATTCCATCTGTCTCAAACAAAAGGTTAGAAAAGTTATCAAAAATACAAAAGTCCATCTATAGTGAGATTAATCATATATGGTTCATAAAATGGAATTATACTTCATATATCATACTGCTTAATATAATAAAACTAGGTTCTACTAAACAAGGACTTCCTGTAGGCCAGTGGTAGGTGATAAAGGCCTGTCTCACTTCAGTTGTGGGTTCGATTCCCACAGCCTTGTCCGAAGCGTTGGGGTGTCGCCCGTCCTGCAGGTTTTCCTTTTTCTAAAACTACATTACTATAACATCCCATCAATAATATCAAAAAAAGTTCTATCCTTAAACAATACTAACTTATGTCCAACATAATCCATTCCAATCTTTAGGCTTATCTAAAATACTTTGGTCCAAGCTCATAGTATAAAGAAAATGATTACTTGGAATTTCATCAACCAAGAATGTGAATACCATCATTTATCCCCCATATATCTTGTTGGTCACATTCCAATCATGTGAATACCTTAATCAGGTATTCTCTTGAAAAATGAATACGCATTAAGCCTTAGTGAAAACATGAATGCTGTCAAAAGTTAACTCTTTCCACATACCAAAATCCAAAAATTCTATATACTCAAACCATGATATAACCTTCTCCTTAAATCAGTCATGAGCTCATGAATACTATCAAACATTTAATTTTCTCTTTATCCCTTCATTATGCGCATATCATCTACTTTCCAAAAATATCTAAATAAACTTTCATGGTTACTGGTACCATTCATCATACACTTTCAAAACTAAAGGAAAGACAACAGTGTAACAATCCTTAGATGTCTCTTTATTCCGTAGTACCATGATATTACTTATACAACATTACACTTGATAAAAATTTAATCATTCCACTACCTTCTTAAACCATTGACCGAGCTTCAACAATTCCTTCATCTCACATATCATTTGTAGTCTCTTCATCATCATCAACATAAATACTACCCATACGACCATACTTATTCTCTTCATGAGACTTTACCTTATGGAATTGGTTTTCATAAGGCTCGTACATTCCACATTTAAAAAATTTAACCATTGTTGATGTCGTAGCAATACCATTATCCTCATCCATGGTGTTAACTGAACCTTTTCCTTTGCACTTACTGGCTTTGTGTCCTTCTTTTCCACACCCAAAACATCTTTCCAGATCCTTTGAAACATTCTCCTTGATGCCTCATCCCAAATGATTTACATAGGGTAAATTGAACTTTCTTTCCTCTATGATCATCATGAAACTCCATCTCTCTCTTATTAACTGAGTCAGGAAAATTACCAAATTTGAGTTTATTGATCATATTATGATATTTCTGATTCGGAAAAATAATGATGTTTGGACTTCCAATTCCAATTTCATTTGGTTTCTCATGAAGAATATCATTTCATTGTCCATCATATCCTCCATTATTGTGAATCATCTTGTTTCCATCCATTTTCTAAAACCCAAAAAGAATAGTGTGAGAGGAAAAAAATCATAATAAAGGGGGAGTAACTTCAATATCTAACATCTTAGGTTTAATATAATATCGTTAACATAATTCTAGGACTATAACCTATACTTATACTTAACCTTAGGGACATCCCTAAACATACCTTAGAAATATCTCTAGGAATCTCACTAAAGTTCTCGCATCCTAGTTTCCAAAGGTTGACTAAACTTTTCCTCTGATACAAACTGTAGAGACCCAAAGCTTGACGTACATGGACATTACATTACTTTTTTGGAATAATTAATACATAACAAAAACAGACACACAAGGACCGTAATAGTTTAGTGTCTTTGGAAACTTGGAATATAATCTTCTAATCGTGGTAAAAGATCTTCAACATCTCCTATAAAGGTCTTCCCCTTTTTTTCTTACCTAAAACCTTTCTTTATATCCTGGGTAAAAGAAAACATAAAAGGGGTGATCTCAAATGCTCAGTAAGGGTAAGAATAGAGAACATAATACAATCCTTAGACATTTGAATGTAAAAAAACATGAGCATAAAATCTAAACATCAAAATCTTCAGCAAATGACATAAAACATGGCAGTACGTAAGGCATAGATCATGAAGAAACATTAATCATGATAAATTATCATGGGAATAAAACATGTAATTGTGGCAACCATTAATCACATGATATGATTTCCATAGTATCCAAGGCATTGCTTCCAAGACCATCTTAGTGGACAAAGTCCCTTTCTGAATCGAGTTCACTCCTCATTCCAGTCCTGTATTACTGAACCGGTTTAACTTGTCGTTCCATCCATGTCTATCTCATGAGATATAAATATTTACCCAATGCATCGGAGGGAGATATAGGTCCCACCCATCTTATAATGAAATCATTCTTACTTATGCCACAAAATAAACATAAATCATTTATCATAACCCAAAGAATAAAATGGGTTTCATAAACATCATCCCATCATCACATAATCCATATAAAATAAATGGATATCATTTCATCATAAGAAAAGTGATGCCATGTAAATCGTAGAGAAATTATACTTGAAACATTCACATATGAAATAATGTCATCTTAAATGGAAAATGGTTTTGATAAAACACTTGAAATGAATTCTTGAGGTAAATATCCTTTCTTCTTCAAAATCAATTTCTTTTCACAAAACGTCATACAATTTTAAAAGAAAAATTTCTTTTTTAAAATAGTCATTAAATCTTTTGGAGGAAGCTTCATGAAAATAAGGATTTATAAAATTGTAAAAATCCTTTCATGCCATATAAGTTAAAAAAATAACATTCTTCTCATACTTTTGTTGGAAAAGTCAAAAAGTACCTTGTAGGGTAAATAAAAGAAAGATTCCTTCCATACCATGGGGTAAAAGTCAAAATGGGTAAAAAGGAATTTAAACATACATGAAAACACATTTATAAAACATGGACATGGACGATTGAAATAACCCCAGAAAATACTTATGAATAAGAAATCTTGAATAAAAATGAGATTTGAAAAATTATCCCTTACCTTAGGTCTGATATGCTTCGTACGTATCCAAACCTCCTGTATAATGATTTAAATAATGTCATTGACTTATTACAGAATCATATTCATTGTTATTATATCATATATGGTTCACATATGACTTTGTATTACCCGTTATTTTTTAAATTCATGTTAAAGTAGTATTTTGGGTAAAATCGTTTCATTTGTCGTTCGTGTTTTAACTTGTAATTATTCATATGATTACTTAGATCATTATTACTTATATCCATAATCTAAAACATGATTTATATATAATATATATTCAGAATATACATATATCTAATAGATCGATAAATGGAAATAAATACACCGTTCATGGAGACGGTAGTCCGTACGTACGCATGAACGCTGTTTTCGTTTCCTTATTGAATTGAATGGAATTAAGTAGATGAAATATATATATATATATATATATATATATATGTATACATAAATCCAGAAGCTTAATTATGTCATATATTTCATTATTATTCATTATATATACTTTATAATCATTCTTGAATGGTTAATCAGGGAAAATGAATCTCATCGCATTCGTGGAGACGGTAGTCCGTACGTACGCACGAACGATGATATCATTCCCATGATCGTGGAATTGTATTGAAGTGTATGTATAATATTACAGAATCAATATCACTTTAAAATAACCATATATAGTTATTTATTTACACCATTATACCTATCCATGTAAGGTGGTGGCTGAAAATAGATTACACCACGGCGTGGAGACGATATTCCTTACGTACGCACGCGCGGTGATTTCGTTTTCTATAAGATGGATAGATGGTGAAATAGGGTTGTTTCATACTTATAATAACATATCTGTATATTATTGATACTGATGTTATTACTTCATAATGAAACAACTAAAGAAGAAGAAGTGGAAGAATAAATAAAGTTGAAAGAATCGTTAACAGACATGACCTCTTCTTTGAAGCGCCTCTTTGAGACCTCCTTTTAGGGCACCAAAATTGGTCTTTGAATAAGACCAGGACCTATAGGATGTTTCTAGGGAAGTGGAGAAGATAATTTTTCATGGTTTGGCCGAGCTTGAAAGCTCAAAGTGGTGTGAGGAAGAGAGGGAGGAGGTGCCCTTTTATAAGGGAGGAGAGGGGCACCTTTGGAAAAACTAAAAATATTATTTTATTATAAAGTCATATTCGGTTTTTAATAGATCCAAATTGATTTATTTCAAATATAATGTGGGGATGGGTCGAAATCCTCTCATTAAATAGAATTTAGACATGTTTAGGTATCTATTTTAACCTTATCATTTAGATTTAACTTTAAGTTAAATAATTTTACTTTCACCGTGTCTTCTTGTTTTCTTACACTATAAGGTTAATAAACTTACTATAACAAGCCAAACAAACCCCAAGTTGTTTATTATTAATATATATAACATTATCTAAGTAAATTTCCCGAACATTAGATTTTTAGGAATAAAATAACAATTAATAATATAATATTTGTTTTAAAAACTATTTTATGTCAATTTTGACACTATTTGGTAATTGATTTTTGTGAAAATAATAAAAGAAATATTTGTTCTAAAAAAGTTAATTAAATAAATAATAACATGTCATATTAACATATAAAATTATTTTAATTCATAAAAAGTCTCAAATTAAATTTATTTGGGTATTTATAACATCAATTATGTCAATATTTCATTAATAAGATAATTACTGCATCATCATTGTGTCATAAATTAATTAAATTATTTAATGTCTAAAAATTAAAAAAAAATACAATTATTTAGGAAATATTTTTAGCTTTCTAATTAATATTTATAGTCGAATTAATCTTATTTATCACCCTATATTAAAAATGATTTAGTTATTAAACATTGATTTTAACTATTTTAACCCTTCTTCAAATAAATTAATAATAAATGTCCTAATCTAATCCAAGTGGGCCTAAATGGTTATAGTTTATTAAAAAGGTTGTTTTTGGTCGAATTATACTTATAAATTAGAATTAGGACATGTGTTAGGGTAATAATAATATCATTTTTACCCTTAATTATCCTATTTACTTTTAACCGTGGTAAAAAAAAGTATAAAGTTACTATTCACAAAAAATTATTTTCATCTCATTGAACAACATTTTAGTCCTTGATATTAACAGTGTCTCTCAGATTTTCAAAATTCAATTCACATAAGTGTTAAAATTTCATTTAAATGAAAAATTCAGTTTTTTAACTGCCACTAAGTGGTTTCACTATTCCTTGAAAATTGCAGTTTTTCAGAAAAATACAAAAAATTCAGCCTAATCATTATTTCATATTCCGAATTAAATATTGATGTCTATTTTTCCAAATTCAAAACATAGAAGTGGAATTAATTAATTTTAAAATTAATTCCCGTTATCATAACAAATAGCGTGTTTTTTAAGAAACAATAACTATCAAAAGATTGATACTTGTTTATATCCAATTTCAAAGTGAAATTAATTCCAATGACCAACATTGGATTAAATGGTAAAAATATATTCTAATTACACTTTAAACCCAATTAAAAAGATAATCTAACCATATAAATTTTTGTGATAAAAAAAATTGTTTTTAATTAAAATATAGCGTGTTTTTACTATTCATTAAAATATGAAAGTTATCAGAATAATATGAAAAATTTATCCAAAGTAAATTTTTATATCCCGATTCCAAAGAAGAATTTTATTTTTTAAAATTTAACTTATAGACATGTCAAAACAAGATTTAAAGTGGGTGCGCCATCAAAAGGCGGTAAAACTACATTTTTTGAAAAATACTTATTTTACTCGAAAAATTGATTTTGTTCTCATACCATTTACTAGAAAATGTGTAAGATGAATAATAATTTTATAAAATTCAAAATGTAGTTGATACTATTCATAGAGGCTAGTTTATAATAATATTATAACCATATATCATTGTTTAGTGAAACCTGGTATTGCGTACAACACACGCTATTGAGGAAGGTCACGATTGCGTGTAATGAAATCCAAGTCAGGGTTGCATGTTGTGAAAGGCTCCTTCGTTGTTTCATATAATAGAATCCAACCATATTTAATTTATACATTGAATATATATTTATTTATATATATATACACTCAATGTTTCGTAGAAAAACTACTATCGAAATTATGTGTAACATGATCCAAGAATAGTGTTGTGTATACTGCAAGCTCATACGGTGTTGCGTATAGCACAAGGTAATCTTGTTGTAGCTCACAAGACATCAATGAAATTAAAATAATATTTTTCATAAAATCTCGGGGTGTTACAGATAGTGGATGTTCAAGACGCCTGACAGGAGACAACTCATGCTTCAAGAATCTAATAAAAATAGATGGAGGACATGTCACATTTGGTGACAATTCCAAAGAAAATATCATTAGCCTCGGCCAAATCAGTAACTCTAACTCAGTTTTAAATCTTAAAGTAATATTTTTTGATGTATTAAAATATAGTCTACTTAGTATCTCACAATTATTTGATGATGGATTTCATGTTATATTTCAAAATGATGCTTGCAATGTCTTTAATTCTAAATAAGGATTAGTATTTTCTTCATTAAGAAATGAAAATGTTTACTCTGTTAACTTAGACTCCTTAGCATCTAAAAATGATTCATGCTTAAGTGTATTTCATAAAGAGTATGGGCTCTAGCATAGGAGACTAGGACACTAAAAATATTCACTCCCTTACAAATCTTCCTTGAAAAATATTAGTAAAAGAATTATCCAAACTTGAGTTTCCAAATGACAAAGTGTGTAATCCCTGTCAAAAGGGAAAACAACAAAAAAATTCCTTCAAACCAAAGAAAGAAGTTTCAAATTTTCAACCTCTCAAATTAGTTCACATGGATTTATTTAGATCATCTATAGTTTCTAGTTTAAATGGGAAGCACTATGTTTATGTTCTTGTATATGATTTTTTTAGATATACTTGGACCTTATTTATGGCTCACAAAAGTGAAGCCTGATCTTATTTTACTAAATATGCCAAGTCTGTGGAAAATCTTAGTGGACTTAGAATTAAATCCTTAAGAAGTGATCATGGCCATGAATTTGAAAATCAAGAGTTTGAATCCTTATGCTCAAAAAATGTTTATAGTCATAATTTCTCTACCCCTAGAACACCTCAACAAAATGGAGTTGTAGAAAGAAAAAATAGAACCTTGAAAGATATTGCTAGAAAAATGCATAGTGAATATGACCTACCATTTTATTTTTGGGCTGAAGCTATCAATATAGTATGCTACATAATCAATAGAGTGTTGATCAGACCCATTCTTAAGAGGACTACTTATGAGTTATGGAACAATCTAATACCCAAGGTTAACTATATCAAAGTTTATGGTTGAAAAGTCTATATTCTTAATAATAAGGATAATCATGAAAAATTTGCATCCAAGAGTGATGAAGGTATCTTTTAATGATATTCCATATCTAGTAAAGCCTATAGAGTATTCAATAAAAGAACTAAATTTGTGAAAGAATCTGTCCATGTCAAATTTGATGAAACAGATCCACATGAGCCTAAAACCATTCTAGAGAACCTGAAGGATGATGTATCAAATCTTAACATTAATCTAAAATCCTCAAACCATTCTGTGAAAGAATCTGTGGAAACTTATAGTTCTGTAAATTCCTTAGACTCAAGTCACTATGAACATGAACATGTTGATGAACCTTAAATTAGTAGTCCCTCTTTTTCTAGAGTGGTTAAACTCTTAAGAACCATCCTTTAGATATTGTTATAGGAGACCTAGACAAAGGAACTCAAACTAGATCTTCTCTTAGAAATCAGGTTGAACTTCAAGTTTTCTTATCACAACATGAACCTAAAAACATTAATGATGCTATCAATGATGAATTTTGGGTGACGGCTAGGCAAGAAGAACTTAATCAGTTTGAATGGAACAAAGTTTGGAAACTTGTTGAAAGAACTAAGGACACATTCACCATAGGCACTAAATGGGTGTTTATAAATAAGGTAGATGAACCTGGTAACAAAGTTAGAAACAAGGATATATTGGTTGCACATGGCTATAGTCAAGAAAAATGAATTGTCTATGAGGAGACCTTTGCACCAGTAGCTAGACTTGAAGCCATCAGAATCTTTCTTTCTTAAGCTGCACATCTAAATTTCAAACTATATCAAGTGGATATTAAGAGTGCATTATTAAATGGATATATAGTTGAGGATGTCTTTGTTGAAAAAACCCTGGTTTTACAAACCCCCATTTTCCATATCATATTTTTAAATTATCAAAAGATTTATATGGTTTAAAACAAGATCCAAGGGCTTGGTATGATTGGTTGAGTACTTTTATTATTTCCAATGGTTTCACAAAAGGAATAGCTGATCCTACCCTTTTTATAAAATGAATTTCTAATGATGTTTTAGTTGTTCAAATATATGTAGATGACATTATATTTGGATCTTTAAGAAACTCCTTATGTGTTGATTTTTCTAAAATGATGAAAATGAATTTGAAATGAGTTTAATGGGTGAACTAAAATTCTTTCTCGAATTTCAAATATTTCAAAAAAATGATGGTATTATTTTAACTCAAAGTAAATATACTAGAGATATTCTAAAACGTTTTGGATTGGATAACACTAAAAGTTGTGACACTCCCATGAGTACCACTTGTAAGATAGATCTTGATGAAGATGGAAAATCATTCTATCAAACCACTTATAGAGGAATAATTAGAAGTTTACTTTACTTAACTTCTAGTCGACCTGAAATTATGTTTAGTGGGTGTATGTGTGCTCATTTTCAAGAAAAGTCTAAGGAATCTCATTTAAATGTTGTAAATAGAATTTTCAAATACCTCAAGCATACACCCAATCTAGGACTATTCAATCCTAGAGTACAATCATTTGAATTAGTTAGTTATTCTAATGCTGACTTTGGTGGTTGTAAGTTAGATAGAAAAATCATCTCTGGAACATGTCACTTTTTAGGAAAGTCTCTAGTATCATGGTGTAGAAATAAGAAAAATTCTATTGCATAATCTATTGCAGAAGCTGAATATATAGCTGCTGTAAGTTTTTGTGCACAAATCTTGTGGATGAAACACACATTACTAGATTATGGATATCAATTCAGGAATGTACCTTTAAATTGTGACAACACAAGTGCTATTAACATTTAGATAAATCATGTTTCACATTATAGGACAAATCATATTGATGTAAGACATCACTTTTTGAGAGATCATTATCGAAATTGTGATATCACTTTGAAATTCATTGGTACTGAGTATCATCTTGCTGATATATTTACCAAACTATTCAATTATATAAGATTAGAATACATCATACATGAATTAGGCATGATAAATCTTAAGTAATTATATTACTATTTTATATCTTACTATCTCACCATAAAGTTCATGTTTACCATATCACCATAAAATTCGTGTTTACTGTCTCACCTTAAAGTTCATGTTTAATATCTCACTGTAAAGTTCATGTTTATTGTCTCACCGTAAAGTTCAATCCTTGGCTCACCGTAAAGCTCAGTCACTATCTCACCTTAACATTCATTCACTGTCTCACTGTAAATACTCGTTATGGTCTCACCTTAAATATTATTTATAATTTTTATTTACTAATAAAAAACCATATTACAATAATTATTCATTTTGCGTCTTTATTTTCCCATGTTTTTACTTCTGCGACGTTTGGTATTTCTAAATTATAAAATAAAGGAAGTATCACTTGTCCTTCACTCGAGCTCTCTTCTAATCACTCAATTTGTAACCCTTCCTCAACCCTTCAACCCTTCTCTTTCTCTGACATTCAGTGAATGCCCAAGATGAAACTCTCTTCATCATCGACTCCTAAGAAACATAGCTTAAAGAAGAAGAAAATCACACCTAATATAACACCCAAATGTCCTCTAAATCCAAATCTGGTGAATGGTGTTGTAGTACCTGAGAAATAGATTTTCCATAAATGTCTTCTATCAAGTAAGTATCTGGTTTTAAAAGTTTTAAAAGATCAAGGCTGATTATAATGGGTTTTGAAAGAAGATAGAACTTTCTACCATAAGTTAGTGGCTCAATTTTATCAGTATGTTCAGTTCTACTTGGATTCTAAAGATGATTATGTTGTTAGAAGCTGGATATATGGCCATAAATTCTCATTCTCTTCGAGGTTATGGGATGTATGCCTTAGGATGCCTCATGATGGAATCTGTGAGGACTATCAGAGAGGTCCTCCACCCTCTAGTGAATTCTTTGTTTTGGAAGATACTTTGAAAAGCTTAACCGGAAATGGCACAAAGAGGAGAGCCATTGCTGCTGAACTAGATGGATAATCTAGACTTCTGTTTAAGTTTATACAGAACCTGATTTGTCCTAGAAAAGGTGATTTTTCTGTACTGAAATATCAGGATGTGTTTTTGATTCATCTTATGAAAAATGGGCATAAGATTAACCTTTGTAAGTATATCATACACCATATGTGTGAGCTAATCAAAACCAAATCCAGGTAAACCTCCCTATTTTATTCTCAGATTATCTCATCCATGCTTCATGCCAAAGGTATGGTTGGACCTAATGAGGAAGTTATCATGGATTGTGAGTACTGCCTTTCAAAATTCATTATCAAGAGGATGAAAAGCAATTGGAATAATTGGAAAAAGGCATGGGTGGAAGATAATGATAGGATTTATGAAAATTTCACTCCGGTGGAACATTCCTCAAGGAAAAAATATATTTCTGATCCTAGTTTGGAACCAGATGATGTTGTTGAGTATTCTGAAGAAGAAGAAGAATAAGCGGTTGTTATGCCTCCCAGGGAAACTGTTTTTGATAAATAAGATAGTCATCATGTCCCTCTTGTTGTAAGTGAAAAGGAAGTCCATGATTCTAAAGATGTTGTTAATCTGGAAGATCAACCCGAGGTTGAAACAGAATATGTTGTCAAAGAAACTGAAAATAATTCTATGGAATAACCTATAGAAGAATAATTGCATTTTATGTAAGAAGCTGACCTGGAAGAATGACCAGTGGAACAATCTATTCCTGAAGTCATTCCTTCGGCTGAAGAAAGGATGGTGCTATCTTTTCAGCTGTATAGGAAAGAAATGGATGAGGAACTAAGAGATATATTTGTGGAATTAGATCAATACCCTAAGCCTCTCAGTCTTGAGAAGGATGAAATTGTTGATGGGGAGAAAACCCCAAATCTGGAATCTTTTGAAGTACCAAACCTGATTGTTTCAAACCCTGTAGACACTCAGTATAATTTCCCAGTTTTTATGATGTGGATGAATCTCATCAAGTCTCAGTAAAAGGCCTTGACCTTTCTACTATGTTCCAGTTGAAATATGTCTCTAATATTTCCCCTGAAAAGGAACCTGAGCCTGTATTAGTCCCTATCTCTGGACCTTCACCAGAGAAACCATCCTTAGTGAGTAAATATTTTCTGAAAGAATTTGGAGCTACCCATTTGACTGGAGTTAAAAAAATCAGGAATTCTCAACCTGCTATTGTAACATATCTAAGTGAGAAAGATGCTTCACTGTTATTGGAAAAAGTTATTTGGAATATTCAACTCAAAATTCTTCATGAGATTTAGGAAGTCAGAGTTGAAAATAGACTGCTTAGTGATGAAGTGAAGACCCTAAGAGGTATGATTGAAGAAATTCAGAAAGAGATGCATTTGAGATCAGAGATTTCTTCTCATCCTGTGGAACCTGTTATTCCTCAAACCCCACAGAATGTTGTCTCTATGATTCAACCTCATCTAGCTACCTTAACTGAAAATGCTACAGAAAGAATCAAACAGATTTTGAAAGAAATTTGAGAGCTTATTGTTAATCTTAACAAGCTCACTGATGATTATACGGGGTGCCTTCAAAAAGTGATAAACCAACTGAAATCTCTTACCTCTGTTGTCACTACTTCTAAAGCATCTGGACAATCATCTCAACCTTCCCTATACAGTGACCTTCTCTGAACAGTGTTCAAAGAAGAACTACAGACTATGCTTATTGGTTTCAATAAATATTCTATATATGAATTTATCAATAATAGTGACAGAGATCTTGATCTGGTCCAAATCGATTCAAAAATTGGTAATGATGCTCAGCAAGAAATCTCTAAGAAAGTGGATTTCTACTTCAACCGAATCTTCTCAAATATTGACATGACCAATAATTTTAAATATCTTGTAGAAAATCTGAGGATTCCTCTAGTTACTCAAGCTTTCAAGACTCAAGTCCCAAAGCTCATAGAGTTCACTCGTCTGTTGGATAAGTTTATGGAAAACAAGGATGACTTTGAGAAAGATATGTTTTATGGTGGAGAGATTATTGCGGATTTTATCAAGATTATGAGGCCCTATATTCATGTACAGAGTACAACCATTGTTGCTCCTGTGGCTGCACCTCTGAGACTTGGTTCACCTACTTTCCCCTCGGCCCTTGCCTCCACTTCTATGCCTATAAGTGAGGCACTAAGTCAGATCTGGAATGTGATCCTTGATCAACGATTGCCTTGGTCTTCTACTGCACCTACTCTAGCTCCCTCTGTCTTTGAAGGCCTTTCTTTACATTCTCTATCAACAAGCTCACTCCTTTCTTCTACCTCAACTTCTGCTCCTGTAGCTTCCTCTTTTGATGCTGCTATTACTAAGGGAAAAGAGAGGACTAACCAGTGATGAAGGAAAGTGCTTACTCTATTTTTATGGGAATCTTGTTCGATTTGTTTTACTTTTTGTAATGACCATCTTTTTTTATCTTGTACATTATGCACTTTGCTTCTCTCTTATGTCTTTCTTTTTCCTTCTACTTTTTCATAATCCCAAAAGGGGGAGAAATATATGGGAAAAATATATATGAGAAATATGGGAAATATATGTGAGAAATATATAATATAACACTCACTCAATATATGTTATATGCATATTCAAACTATATTGTTAGAACAAATATACACTCTAAATTTACATTATTTGTGATCATCAAAAAAGGGGAGATTGTTGGACTCATCATGTATTAATAATGTTTTAATGATAACAAATCTTATTCAGTCTATAAACCATGTTAACTCTATGTAATATATCTCACATTAAATGAACAGTTGCTTAGTAAAAGCTATCCAAAGATCTTAAGTACTATACACTTAGTTTGGTTACTATACACTATCTTTTGATTTACTTTATAATGATTTCTCTGACCAATGACTAAGTTTAATTCATTCCATAAAAATCAATTCATAATTCTGAATACAGATATTTTCCTAAGTCATGAGACACCGTGGCCAGCAGACACTGTGAACAAGAAAACACTGTGACTAGTAGGCACTGTGACATCAAGACACTATGACATCCAAACACCATGAACCAGACACCGTGACAACCAGACACCGTGACATCCAGACACCGTGAACAAGTAGACACTGTGATATCTAGACATCGTGACATCCAGACACTGTGAACAAGAAAACATAGTGACATCCAAACATCGTGAACAAGACACCGTGACATCCAGACACTGTGAAAAAGACACCGTGAGCAAGACATCGTGACCAATCCAGATATCGTGTGAAGGAGACACCATTTTCATTTCATATTGGGACACCATTTCCTAATATGTTTTTTGTCTTTTAATTTAATCTCTAACGGTCATATTTATGATTTTAATGCACTGACATAATTAATGTTTCTTTTGTAGACATGTCCTTGACAGTACGAGGTACGAGGTGAAGAATACATGCAACCTATCGGCTCAAACACATGCACTCCAAAATAAAAGAGTAATGAAGCCCAGAACCAAACAGAGTGCAGTTTCACGATACTAAAAAGAAAAAAAAGCTGGTGGGCATGAGCACGACAACAGAATAAACTAAGAGAATTGTCTCATGCAACTCGACACTTCTGAAGAGTACACGAAGCATACTGGAATCCCGAGAACATATTCGCACTGTCAAACATCATGAAGAACACAATATGGATCTATCTGACTTGTGACACTCTATTTTCCATATGAGGACCTGAGTTCTGCATCTACTTCATCTCAAGAAGTCCAGATCTGCAAATACTAACTTAGAGCACTTCTAACCTATCTCAATATTTATGATATGTTGTGTATCATTTTATCAACTTTCGATAAGTGTGTGTATTTGTATTACAACACACTTTGTATCTTATATTAAACAGCAGAATACAATATATCCTTACTCAAACATATTTTACACTTGTGTATACCCACGGATAAGTATAGAAGAGTTCCCTATGTGGCATGGTTGTTTGTACCCACAATGAACTGTGGAAGAGGTCCTTGTGTGACCTAGACAGTCCTGTGTACAATTGTTAACCCCGATCCAGGGTGTGGATCAAGTTTATTTATATAAACTTCTTGGTGGCAAGTGATCACTAAGTAGAGTGGATTAGGTCTCGACTTGAGACTGAACCACTTGTTGTATATCTGTTGTGATACTTAATTTAGTCTTCTCTATTTTACTACTTTACTGTATAAATTCATGTTTTCAATAGGAAAATCTTGATTTACATTCAACCCTCTTCATATTTAAAAATCCTAAAATTTCTCAGAGTCTATAATACAAAAAATCATTCATGCACATTAACACACTTTTCAAATAGTTTTCACATGATTTTTTTTTAAATCATTTATTACCTATTTTAACTTTATCTGAAAATATGAATCTCTCTTAAGATAAACACATATTAATGGATACTCCCCTCATATATATTCTCCCACTAATAGAAATATCAAAGAGAAAAATATAATGATAGATTTATGTTGTCATTAGTTTTTCTCATCCTTTTATAATAATATCCAAATAAATGATGAGAGAGCGTGGAAACCATACCTTAGACTTAAGATGGGTGAGGTTGAACACCTAAATTCATCCTTGGATTTGGAAAATCTTCTTTCAACAAAATCTTAGTAAACACATCAACAATTTTTCCTTTATTGGAACATAATACAACTTCAATTTATTAATCTCCACAAGCTCATTTATAAGGTGATATTTAATTTAAATGGCCTTTATTATTAAATAATGGATGGGATTATTTGAAAAATTGACCGTACATTGATTTTCACAACCAAGAAGAAGTGGAATCTTCACTTCAAAATTCAAATCTTCTAATTGTGTATTCATCTACATTTTTTGATTTCTGGCATGAGTTACAATCACATATTCTAAATGGGGATCTCTTTTCATCGACACGGTCTTCCCAGTCGACATATACATAACCAAATAAATCCAACTTCCCTTAGCTGTCACATTTTAACCCAATATCTATTGTACTATTCATTTACTTGAAAATCCTTTTTCTATAACAAAATTTGACTATTTTGGTGAAATTTGATTCTTAAAAAAATGTTTGATAGCATATATTAAATCTATCCTTTAAGTTATAAGATATAATAAACTTCCTTACATATTTCAAAACTCCCTTTACTCAAATTATTTTACCAAATCATCTTTGTATAGTTTTGTTCCCACTAAAATAAGTATGTAAACATGATTCAAATATTACATTCCAAATCATTTCTAAAGTTAATTAGGATACTTTTCATGAGAAATAAAAATGTTATCTTTCTCTTGAGAGATTTATAATCCAATAAAGTACCTCATTTCTCCTAAATTGAAATTTCAAATAATTTCTTCATCTCTCTATGAAATTTGTCATGATTTTATTCATCATTTCCATAAAATATGATGTCATATACATAAATAATAATAATAAGAGATGCCCATTTTTCAACTTTGATGAAGAGATTTTTTTCCACTCTTCCTTTTCTAAAATTCATCTTCTTGAAACAGGTGTTCACCATAGAATACCAAGATCTTTGGGATTGTTTATGACTATATAAATCCTTATTTAATCTGAAAACATAATTTATCATATTCTCTAAGAAATAATGCACAGGGTTTTCCAATATAGAACTCCAATTATAACTAACCATTGAGTAAACTATATTTGACACCCATTTGGAATATCTTGTATTTCCTTTTCACTGTAATAGTAAAAGAATTATAATGTTTTTAAGTCTATCCAATAGGGAAATGGCGTAATCAATTTAAAATCAATATTAATATAAATAGACTTTAAACACCTATATTTCTTTATTTCTCACCACTTCTCCCTTTTCATTTAACTTATTTCAAAACAACTATGTTATTCCAATCACATTCATTTATTCTGGGTTGGGAACCAACTCCCAGGAATCAATCTTCTAAATTTGGAAAAATTATTAATTTAAGGAATCAAACCACTCTTATTTCATAAAATATTCTTTAACTTATTTAGGCACAACCTGAGATAAAAATGAATTATGATATTATTTCTCAAAGTTATCCTGGTTTGTACAAGTTTTTCATGATTTCTAATGATATTTTGAACCCAAAATTTCTTTCTCAACCTTGGATGAGTACAATGTAATTGTTCCTCATTACCTAAAATAGATGATTCTTATTCTCCAACCTATACATCTTCAATACATTCATTTCTATCCATAATTTGGTTTGTATTCTTAAAAAACTCAACATCAACATCACTTCCTAAACTTGCTTCATTATCTAAAACTCCTTTATTTATATGTTATTGGATCTTCACATTGTATGAATAAAAAATATTCTATTATTTTCATTATAACAGTGGTATCCCCTTCCATTTGTTGTATGACAAAGAAAAACTATAGAAACTCATCTTGGATCAAATTTACCAAGATTTTCATATTTTATTTTGATGATACAAGGGATACTCAATACACTAAGATATTTCATACTTAGAGTCTTCTTTTAGTATATCTCATATAAAATATTATCCAAATTTTTTCAATAAAAACAATGATTTTGTACATGGATAACCACTCTAATAGCTTGCCTCCAAAAATACTGATAGGTATCATTTTCTAACAAGATCATTTGATCTATCTCAACCAACCTTCTATTCTTCCATTCACTTACTCCATTTTGTTATGGAGTGCATGGTGCAATGATTTCATGAATAATGCAATCTTTTTTAAGATAATATTTAAACTTTTTATTTATATACTCAACACCATTATCCATAAATATTTTCATCTCAGGGTAACCACACCTATTTTCAGCACTTCTCCTAAAACTATTTGACATATTTGGAGCCTCTATTTTATGTTTCATAAATACAATTGATGTAATGAAAGTAAAGTCATAAATAAATGAAATGAAATACTTATCTCTATTGTTTGACTATTTTATCAAGGGCCATGGATATTAGAATGAATTGGCTCAAAATAATTATATGTGTCAATATCAACATTTTTGTGAATAATTATAAATACTACACTTATGAATTGTAAATAAAATTAAATAAATATTTATATTTATCTTATGAATATTAAAAAAATCTCTATTTGGGTATGAGTTATCATATTCCTTTGGATAATATGACCAATCCTTATGTAGAAAACTTCATTTTATACTTTAATTTTCAAATATAAAGTGTTATCTCTATCTCCAACCTAAAATAAGTTACCCCTTGTTCACTTCCCCATTGGTAAAAAATTTCAATCTAAAATAAATTTTACCAAAAATATATATTTATTTAAAATCGCCTCATTTCCTTTATCAAATATCTAAGAACACTCAATATGTTACGTTTCATTACATCAACAGAAATGTTGTTCTTTGATTTTAATTTTTCTTTTTCACTAACAGAAGAACATACCTCTCTTTCTTGAGTGTCCTATCATTTCAAAAAGTTATATAGCCATATTTACAATTTTCAACAACATTAAACAACTTCATGTCTCCTATCATATGTAAAGACCACCCAATATCCAATATCCATGGACACTCCTTTAATGATTTAAGTATAACTTCTACAATAAGATATTTTTCATTAACTTTATCCTTTTTATTATAATATGACTTTACTTTCTTGGATAATAGTATGGAGAGACATCTTTTAAAATGGTATATTGGATGATCACATATTTCACTAAATTCTTCCAATACCAAAAATATTTATTCAATCATCAATGCAAAATTTTCATATTGTTTCTAAATCTGTCATGTTTTAGTGGGATAAATCTCCCTCAAGTTATGTCTCAAAAATATTCTAAAATCATTTTAATATTGTTATTTTAACTATAAAATTGTATTTTTATTTCAAAAACCAAAACAGTGCCGATAGTACCCATAAAAAACAAATTTTCCTTTGAAAACTATATTTTTTTCAAAACTATGTCTCAAACTTTAATCCGTACTTTGACCATCAATTTTGGACCCTTTTTAAAAACCAAGATTTTATTGAGTACCTAAAATATTCCTCTTTATAATAGAATTATTTTATAAATTTTTAGAGTCGTCAATTTTATCATATTTTGAATAAAAATGGAATTTATAGAATTTCAAAAAAAAATAGACTAATCTGATTTAGCAATAAACTTGGTACTTTTGACCTCCTTATTCTTATCAGACTCTCTAACAATTTTTGTAACAATAATATCATCCTTATAATATGATTTTTGTAAGTAATATAATACTTAATTATACTTTGAGCATTATAAAATTTATTGAATAGTGTTTTGAAAAGTGAGTTTCTATAAATTCAGTTCTTCTTCAACCTTGACTGATTTCAGTTAAAAAAGATCAATATCCTCCTCCAAATATTTAACCTTTTATTACTTATTGATGCACAAGGTATTATTATCATCAAGAAATTTATTTATAACACTAATATTATTCAAGAGATTATATTTTTATTTTTAATAAATTGATTCCAAAATATTACAAGATTTTTCATTATTCTTTAAAATTCTATTCTCCTTTTTAAGATTTGAAATCTTTTAGAAAAATTATATCAATTATCACTTCAGCATGAACTCCATTTGAGTTTCCTCATATTAAATTCAATAATTTTTTCTTCCATAACTAATTAAATTCTCATTATTAACTCTAGAAATGAGAATATTTTCACCAAAATCAATATCTATATCAATGTTTTCTTCCTAGCCACTTCTTTAATGTTCCTTATATTTAGATAATAAGTTACTATTTTTATTATTTTTAAATTTTTTCCCCTTTATTCTAGAAATTAATTTTCACCTAAAATCATTCTTCTTTGAGGATAATCTATATTTTTCATTTTTAAATCATTGGATTCATCTTCATTTAGTTTTGTATAGTTTGCTACAAGGTTTTTAAAATCCCCAAAATTGAAACATTTAAGTGGTATTATCCATTTGAACTTTTCATTGCCTCTTATCATGTTTCTAGAGATGATATAAATCATCTTATAAAATATTACATTCACATCTAAGTCTGAATTTTAATATTTATCATCATCATCCTCATAAGAAACATTTTTAAATTTTCAAATATTTTAATACTTTAAAAGTATTCTCTTTTTTGGTATTTTCCTTTTCCTTAACAACATCATATTTCCTCATTTCATAAGATATAAGAATATTGTATAAGTCATGGTGTAGAATATCATTCTCATATTTTTCTTCTAAAGAATATAATTTTTTATCAAACTTATCAGCTAAGATACACATGATATTCACAACAACATAATAATATTTCAAATATACATGCTAGACTTTGATCATTATAATAACTCCATTAACCCCTGTGATGAATATATTGATAGCCCCATCATTATAAATCTTAAGATAATCATATTTAAGCTATTAAACTATAACTTTTATCACTTAAATTTGGTTTTACCATCATAGTTATTTTCTATTTTATCCCAAATTCCTTTAGATGTTTCATTTATTTTGAAATTTAGAAATTAACTCTATGAAATAGAGGATAAAATAAAATTTCATGAACTTATATCATTTTCTATATTTCTCATTTATATTTTTTGTTAAATAAGTTGCTTCAAAACATGGAGGAATTCAATTGGTTACAACTTCCAAGACATCATATACGATAAAGAGAAGATATGGAAATATTTTATCTTTACAAACATGAAAAAAATTACCATAAAATGTGGGAATCACCTTGATATTCACTGAATTTAAATTTTCCATTTAAAATAATTGAAATCTGTTACTCCTTCAATTTTAGAGAGAATTTAAAACATATATCTTCATATAGCCAAATGAAAAAAGGTAGCTTCACTTTGATACCAATTATAGAGTAACATTATCAGTGAAATCACCGAGTGGGGGGTTGAATCATTTATATAGTAATTTTAAACTTTTTCCTATTAACAATTCATACCTTAACCAACTCTCTCACTCAACAAAGAAAAGAAGGAAGGAGTTCATTGAGAGTCATAGTAATGGAAAACTTGAAATAAAGAAGATTCAGTTTCATTTCTATCAAGAATGTGGAATGAATCACTCAAGTTAATATATTATAGGAATAAGAAGATGTTTTGGTTATGGAAAATAAGGACATGCATCAATTAACTTCAAAGGAAAAATGAAGAGTTTAGTTTATGCAATGGATGGAAATATTGGCCTCCCTAATTCATCATATAAGGTTAAATTATTTATGTGTGGAATGAATTTTTATTATGAAAATCTATGTCTCAAGTGGAAATATCAAAAAGAGAATCAGTATAGTGGTATTAGTAATGGTTATATTTCTGATGATTATGAGACTACTGGTAAGTTGTGAGAGGAAAGAGGTATTAAGTAATAAGATGATGTATCCTTGTAAATGGATTAAGGATTAAGTATAATACATAAATTATTTTTATTTATTTGGATTAAATAATTATTAATGGTGAATTATATAAGGATTGTTTAGTTTATTTTTTTCACTAAGGTTTTACAAGAATATGTTGAATGGTTCTGATGGACTAGAAAATAGAGTTAATAGCAAGTTGATATTCATGAGAAACATAAGATTAAGGGAAATATAACCCTTAATATGTTCCTAATATTTATATAATGATGTTTGTAAAGAGATATGTTGGATATGAATAAGTAAATTGGAAGGTAGTGACTACCTTGGAAATAATTAAGGATTTTTTGAAAAGTTTTTTATGTTATCATTGATTAAGCGTACAAGATTTTTTTATTTAAGGAATATATCCAATAAACTTTGGAATAAGGATACATGCATGTTTTTAATAAGTATTTATGGTCATTTTGGTAATTATCATGTTTCAATAGAATCCATGGTGAAGGTATTCACATGTTTGGTATACGGAAACCAAGAGATACTTTATGATATATGGGGGATCAATGCTAAGCTATTTTTGAGAAATTTAGTGACCTTATTTCTAATGTTTTGGACATCCAACTTTCAGAAGGGTTATAAGGTTAACTATTTATGGAATGGTTTATGTTAATACTCAAATGAGATTTTAGATATTAAAGTATTATATCTCCATATGATGATTTATTCATATTTTATAACAAGTTCTGACCATTTTTGTGACAACTGAAGACATATGGGATCACCTATCATTCTATTTATAGATCTCATGATCTATTAATGATTCAGGAATGAAAATTTTACCTTTATTTATTAAAATAAGAGATGAAGTGTAAATTTATCAAGGAACAACAAAGGGTGATGTTGTACTAAAATTAGGTAATTATATATTCTCATGAAAATTCATCAACTTTAGGAAATGTGGTCTTAAATAAAATGTTATCCTATATCATCATTTTCATGATATCAATGACCACTTTAACACTTCTATAGTTTATCGTTTTGTGATTATTTAATTTCTCTAGATCACCCACTTTATTATGATCAGTATCAATCACTATGATTATTTACACTTTTCTCCCATGTTTGTGTTTTCACTTTCCACCTATGTTCTCTTTTGTGAAAACCTAGTTATGAGTCACTTTATGTAACCGTTTTTTTCTAACATTCCCTTTTAAAATTAAGTTTTAGCATTCATTTGTATGATGTGGTTCTCTATTAAAATAACTTTCATGTATTAGACCTTGATAGCAAAGACTAATTCTGAGGGATAAATTGATTTTAAGGGGGTAGAATGTAAAACCCTAAGGTTTTTGATTTTTTTTTATTTTTTTTAAACTTTTTGATATTTATTATTTCATGAAACACTGAATATATATTTTTTATTTGAAATAACCAAGTTATTATTTTTTTATATGAAAAAATAATTTAATATTTCATTAAACACTACACCATGATAATCTTTCACTACATGCAACATCGACTTGACTTGTGTTACATGCAACACTGAGTTTCTACGAAAAAATATTTTATTATTATAATTATTTAAACAATATACTTATAACATAGTGGATAAAATTATTAACATGAATATTAATAACTAATTTTTAAATATTATATATAATGGAAAAAATATTGATAATAAAACTTATAATTTCTGGTAAACTCTTAATATGTTTGAAAATACTATTTTCACAAATGAACTGCTTTTTATGTCCTTCTATGAAGAATAAAATAATTAATTTTAGACACTTTTATAGATTTAATTTGATAAAATAAACATCATTTTTTAAATCATAATTCCAGAATTATCTTAGGGTGATTTTTTGGTTTTTTCTAAAAACCATCATTTTTTATGAATAGTGAAAAATACTGAATTTTAATTCAAAACTAATTTTTTCTAATATATTTATATTGTTTAATTAAATTTTAATTTAGTTTTAAAGTTAAATTAGAAAAAATTTACATAAATTAATACTATTTATTTCATTTTATCTAATTTCACATTGAAATTTTATATAAAAACATTTGAAACTCTTAAAAATTTTCTCTTATAAACCCCTCGTTTGTAATACATCTCTAGGATTAATTTCAAATTAATTTATGTCACATTAATGTTTAGAATTTGGAAAATGGATTCCGTGTTTTTAATCAGAATAATTTATAATGTCTACTTAGTTTGAATTAGTTTTTTACCAAAAATATTATTGAAATTATTTAAAATTAATTACAGTGATTAAGGAAAAAATTAGTTTACTTTGTGGTTAAACTTTAATGTTAAGGAAATAATGACCTAGATACTTGTATAAAATCCATTTTATTCACATATTTCGACCACATATCTCATTTTTTTCAAATTTTATGAGTTACTAGGACATTATTTCATGGAAATGAACTATATAATAAGTTAAGTGAGAAAAATGATAAAAAGTAACCTTTCTTAACTTTAACATTTATAAAGCCTTAAGATATGGACAAAAACCCACATTATATCAGTTGTAAACATTATTTTTAAAGTTAATGGAGTTTTTTTTATCTTATTAATTTATATTTATTTTTTATATATTATTTATTTAGATTATCTACTTAAGGAATTCCAAATATGATTATTATTAAGTTAATAATTAACTAAAATAAATTAAACTAAAAATATAAAAAGTGAATTAAAATTATTAAATTATTGTATTTTACTTTTTTATTAATATATATTTTTACATAGTTTTGAACTTAGTAGATTAAAATTCCATATTTTTCTTGATATTTTTAAAATTAAATTAAGTAAATAATGTAAAAATTTACATTAATATTATTTTATAATAAATAATATTTTATAAAAAGGTTTTAATTTTAGTAAAAATACTATATTTTTAAAAATTATTCGTATACATTAATAAATAAAAAATATTCTCTATTAATGGGCCAATTTATCTTTTATAATGAACATATTGACCTTTATATAGAAAAAACATTGTTAGCATGGTTTGGGTTAAAGTAGTTTTTCCTCGTTAAATGCACTTATTTTAAAATTAATTTACAACACACATGGGATTTATTTTTGGTAAATTAGATAATAGATTTAAAATTAAGTGTTTATATATTTTATAATAAATCTTACTTTAAATTAGTCTTAATGGATACATTACTATGGTTATAAAACTAGTTACCTTAATAAAACCCAAATTGATAAAAGTGGGGAAACATATAAGTTATGGAACAAATTTTTTAAAATTCACTTATTTTTGTGTGATGTAGGTTTTAATCAACCATAATTCCAATTTAATACATTGTTTTTCCATTTTATAATCATTTGAGGTATGGGAGACCTCCCAATAGTGTTTACCTTTTTATATTTACAAGAATGCTACCCCCACTATAAAAAGACATTCTCCCTTCCCATTTACTCAAACCTCTCAAGTCACTTTGGATCATCCAAACCATGAAAAAATAAGGGCCAAAATCCCCTCCTATAAACCTAAAATCCTTAATTTTGGTATAAATCCAACCAAGTAATCCTTTTGGGAAAAATCAAAAGGAGTTAACCAAAGAATAGGTAACATCCTTCCACAATCTCTTTGTTTTTTTTTTCATTTTCCAACCCCTCAATTATTCTTATTCAATTATTATATAATAACATCAGTATATTATATATTCTTATATTTTTTTTATTCTAATGTTTCAAGAAATATACACACTTCTATCAAATGGGTGACAAACTTTTAATTCATGTGTACGACGAACTACCGCCTCGCAAAACAATGTCATTCATTTTTCTATTACCGCCTCTAACGGTTGCAAATTATGATGTATGTACTATTTATATATATATATATATGATATCTATTATTTATTTATGCTTATGGAATTATTATATAAGTCATACCTTCATGATTTCCATTTTTTTAAGTACGATAACTTCATTTCTGGACGTGTGGACTATCACCTCCTCAATGTGATTTGATTCATTCACACTTTACAAAGAATCTATTAAGGATAGATTAAGTGAAATTATATGATATATATGATATAATTATTCTAATTTAATGATATTATATATATATATACACACACACACACATATTCCATTTTCTTTCTTTCTTTCAATATGACAAGAAAACAGAAACAGTGTTCATGTGTATGTATGGTCTACCGTCTCCATGAACTGTGTTTTCCATTTCATATTTATATCATTTATAGATTATTAAAAAAATTATATAGTGAATATATATGATATTTATATGACCTTTTCATTATATAAATAACTAAATTATGATCTAGGTAAGAGGATCATGAATAACAAGTCAAAACATATATGAAAAAACATATATTACCCGAAACGTAACCTTGACAGGGAATTGTTAATAAATGGGTAATATAATTTCATAATAAAATAATATATGGTATGATATATAATAATATGGTTATATTTGGGATTTATAATAATCATATACTTATTATACTGGATTTATAAATGTGTATGAAGAAATTAAAGACTTAAGGTAAGGGTTTTCTCATCTCACTTTTCTTATCCATGAGATACATTCCATATTCACGACTAGTTTCATTATGTTGTGTATATAATGCCATAATAAATCCTATATCATGAATTACTTTTTATTTCATTATATTAAATTTTTCAATTGATTTTATTCTTTTAGGGGATCAAAATTTTAAAGTTACTCATGTAGTAAGTTGATTTCATGTCTCACTTTTATTTCTGCGATACATATCCCATATTCACCACTTGTTTCTTTTTTATAGTTTATGTACTTTACATGAATGTGTTATATGATCCTTATACTTAAATTTATCGTTATTTACTTACCCATTTTAGGATCTATCTTTTATGGGGTTTACGGTTCAAAAGTTACCAAACCTCTAAAGTAATTTTGTCTCAATTTTCTTTCTTTGAGACACATGTTATGCCATCCACTTATATTATTCTATGAGGTTTATATACTTCCATTTTTTATGTTTTCACATGAATTTTATTATTTTAATTATATTATAATATTCTTGTAATTTTATTCTCTTATAGGGATCATGATTTAGAGTTAACAAGTTGGTAACAGTTTATTGCTAAAATCTCATCATTTATAAGGATTGTTTATGAATATGCTTTAATTGATGAAATATTATGATCAATATCTCAATAAATCTCCTTAATTTTCTTCAACTATGTTTATTCATGATATCTTCATATAATGTTACCATTTTACCACTCTTCAGTTCTTAATATGATTAATAAAATGTTTTTTAGAAAGTCTGATTTTATTTTCTCTTCGGTCAAAAATATATTTTATTCATAAAACATGTTTTCTAAAAATGTTTTAAATTTTTTAAATGGTATATTAAGATCATTTTATATTAAAAGGATTTCAAAGGAAAAAAATATATATTTTAAAGTGTTTAAAATGGTTTTCAAAGGTTCCTTTACATGTTTTAAAAGTAATTTTTAAAGAAAATATTTTTCAAAAATTATTTATGTTTTAAAAAGAGATTTTTAAAGTGGAAAAACTATTTTCCTGAAGAAATGTTATGAATGAAATTATAAAACTATCTTTCTAAGAAATGGATTTTTGAAATGGTTTTATGAAAATTATTTTCAAAGAAAGACTATTTTCCTTAAGAAATGTTCCATGTGATCTTTCAAAATCTTTCTCCTTATAAGATAACATACTTTATTATAGTTTTTGAATTACTATGGATATAATCCAATAATATTATTCATATTATTTCTTTAATTGTTTATGTTTTGATGGAATGATGTTTATGAAACCCGTTTCTATTCCACAGGTTATATTCTTTTGAAACCTACTTCTTTTTGCGGGATATGCTTTGATGAAATGATTATGAGAACTGCATATTTTTCATAGTTAATGATATGATGAAATTTTTTTGATACCCATTTCATTTCATGGGTTATGATATGATGTTTATGAAACCCGTCTCTTGTTATTGGTTATGACATGATTCAAGTTTTATTATCTTGTGTAACATGTATGTATGGCTGTATTATGTGATGGATGGGACCTTTATCTCCCTCCAATGAATTGGGTAAAGATTTATATCACATGATATAATGATGGGAAACAGGTTGACAAGCTTGATTCACAATGGGAAATAGGTATGTCCTGATCCAAAATAGGAAACATGTGTGTCTTGATCCTCTATGTGATGATGGGAATACCAGATCCACTATGGGAAGAAGGGGAAACCCAATCCCTTATAAGGAAAGGATGGTGACTTGGGATAGTGGTGTGTCCCGCATAGTCGGTGTAGTCCCCATTAATTTCCCTAATAAGTTTTGGTAATGATATTTGACTTCTAAAGAATGATTTTTATGCATGAATCTGATTACGTGTTCTCAATTTAGGTGTGGACCTAGTTGCATGTCCATATATTTATGTGAGAGCCTTATTACATGTCCTTAACTAACTAAATGAACCTATTTATATTTAAAAATGTTCACAATGTTATAAGCTGATGTTTATGAAACAGGTATATGACTTATGCCTATATTATATTGTCATGACTTATACTCTTTGATATCCTTATGATTCATGTCTTATGAACTACCAATCAATATTTCATGAAAATTGATTATGATCATTGACATGAAAGGTATGATCATGTAATTTTATGATAATGTTGTCATGCCCTAATGCTCATTTCATGCTTACATGTCTCCCTTGATTATTATAGGGTCCTAAAAACCTTGCAAAGGGAAGGAAAATACACCCACGAATTTATGAAGGAATAAGATGATGGTTCAATTGAAAATTTGAGAATAATGTTAAAGAAATTGAATTTGGAAAAGGACCAAAGTGGTCTGCATACTAATTTCTAGAAATGGTATGCAGAAGGTTTTTTCTATGAACCAAACAGTACACAGAAAGCCCACAAAACACTTCCCATGAGGCATTGTCCTATAAACCAAGATGTTCATAGAATAAATGAGGAAAAAACTGATTCCTTGCAAACCACATCATTGGGGGAATGAAGGAAGAGAAATTCCACCTGCGAACCATGGTCATGCGAAAAACATCATTGGTAGAATAGAGGCGGAGAAATTATACCTACAAACCACGACCCCACAAATAGTTTCATTGGAAAGAATGTAAAGGAGGGGTATGTCCTGCACACCATCTCTACAAACTCAATTTGTGGATGAGGTGAGGATGACAGTGTCCCGCTAACTACGTCGTTTGTGGGATCGAGGCAGTGATTTCCACCACCGCTAATCGTAGCCCCGCTAACCTCATCCCTGCCAACCTTGGTTGACCGAGTCATCTGTGGGCCGGTAAATTTCTTCATGGGATTCCAAAAATGGTGCCACGTTACCAAAATATATAGCTTCCCTAGCACTCTATAAAAGGGACCACAAGGGGAACTAAGAAGAAGAGGAATTTTTTAGGGGATAACTTGAAGTTTATCGATGAAAGACTTTTAAGGAAAATGATCGAAGAAGTATAGAACCATGAATGGTTTCCCTCAGGTATAAATATATTGCGAACCATAAAAAAGGTAATCATAATAATATGTGTGAACTGAGAACCTAATTGGAAAACTGTGAACCATATCCTTTTCATGGATGAACTTCTTGTGAACAGCAAGACCAATGCCCCTTCCCCAATCCAACGTACCACACGGCACCTCGCTACGTGGATAAAACCCTACCCCACATAGTTCTCTACAACATGGATGGACTCCATAACCACATACCATCATGGTGTGTTGACAGAACCCAAGGAAGGACACCACCTTGTATTTGGATGGAATCCAGATCTGCATACCACCTCAGTACACAGATTTCATCTAGGTCCATATACCACCTCGGTACACGGACATCCCCTCCACCTGCATAGCAGTACGCCATGCGTATGGTACCCCACCCCACATAAACAAGTGGTACACTACCTTTAGGATTTCTGTCTTCTATTCCTGATCATTCCCTTTCATTTCCATCCAGCCCTCTGAATCCCCTCTGATAACCATTCCATCAGCATCAGCCAAAAGGATCTTCTGAAGCTTCCGAACCCGTATGATAAAACTATCGGGCACATCAGCGCATCCTTTTGAGTTTACATACCCATGGAAAGCGAAGTCATGTGGGTAATCCTCGCAACAGAATGGCCCCCCAGAATTTCTTTAAGTTTCAATTCCCATGGTAACCTAGGGACAAATCTTGGAATACTCATGTGGACCTCCCTATTCAAGGGATCAAGGGTAATCATTGGATTTCTATTCAATGAGGTAAAGTGATAAGTTAAAGGGGTCATGAATACCTTTCCTTTTTATGAGGAGATATGCTTCTCCCCTTTCCTAGAACCAAATTTAGGGAACCCCTATTAAGGTGACCCCATAGCCTTTCTGCTGGACGCGACACTCCTATTCCTATCATGCTTATCTTGGGGTGTGTTCGGATAGATTTCCAAATTTAACTATACTAGATATCAACACATGTGAAATTTGGGACATTCAAAGACCATCTCTCTCTCTCATCGAGTCATCAACCCATCCTCTTCTATTGTTGTCCTCCTTTTCCATCAACGGAGAAGGGAATGTGTATGGTTTTCTAGATCTACCGCTTTATATTATTTCTCACACCAATCATGACTCACATGGGCTTAGTTATTTATGATGATCACACCATCCATACCATTTTTAAATGAACAATGAGGACATTGATTCCTTCTCTAAATAAGATACGTATGACATCTATTTAAAGGCCCAATATCAAATGGGTAGCTCCCATGCATAAGGCCAAACCATACACCATCTTTAAATGAACTAGGATAACTCTGATTCCTACTCTAAATAGGATACCTTAGACACCTATCTGAAGGCCTAAGGTCAAATTGTATTCTCCTATTAATAATCCCCAACCATACACCATCTTTAAATGAACTATGAGAACTCTGATTTCTGCTATAAATAGGATACATAGGATACCTGTCTGAATGCATGAGCTCCTCCTTGATCATCCTCCTTGTAGATTTTGTTCCTTGTAAGTTGTCTGGTTTTCATCTGCACTTTAAGGTGGCCAAAAGGCCTTGAGGTGTCCCAAAGTCCTTACTGACCCGAAGTCTTGGGTGGCCCGAAGTCCTTAATGGACTCGGGGACTAAATCGGTGGCCCAAAGGCCCAAACGAGGGCATATTCCCGGCTGCTACAGTGACAAACAGTACCTGCTACAGTCCCGCTATAGTTTCTGCTACAGTACTGCACAGTTCCTGCTACAGTGCCGCTACAGTACCCCCAGAAATTATACCTTCGCCTGGATTTGATCCCAGGTTGCTTGGATTCACATACGGAGTCCTTACCAACCGGGCTAAGGCTCATGTGCGAATGTATGAGCTCAAATGGGAGGATTCCTTTCTAAAGGTAAAGTCCCAATCACCCCCCCCCCCCCACACACACACACATATACAAATAGGGCCTCCTTAATGCTATAAGACCCAACTTAAACTGAACTATGTGTGTTCTAATTCCTCTCATGAGGATATTTAGGAATCCCATCTCCTGGGTCTGATCCTGATATTGAAGCAAATTTCATCCTCTCTAGATGACGATAAACTCCAGAGAACCTCATCATGTGGCTTAAACTAGTGGTGTCTCAGTAATTACATACCTATGTGTATATATGGTTAATCTTGCAACCCAAGGGTAACCCACAAACACATGCTTGGGAAAGAACCAAGGATTCATGAACATATGAACATTGCTTAAATCTATAAGAGAGTCCCGAAATATGTAATAATTCCCCCCAAAAGGGTGGGATGAGCCTGACCTCCCATACTCTTGACCAATGGAGTACTTAAGTGCAATTTTCCTAATTGTCATCCAATTAGCACCTACCTTTGGAAATAAGTTCCATGAATCATGGATACTAGGGTCGTTGGGTATTTTTGGCTCCATCAATAGACCCATTAGAGACCATTCGAGGACAATGTACCTAACATGGATCAATTACACACATAATCAACCCCCTATAATCACTTTCCCATACCATTCAACTATGGAACCTCCTTCGCAATATATAAAGGGACACGCTGGATAATCTCGGTGTAGCCATCTCACCCACCAAAAGGGTCATGATGTGAATGTGGTAAAAATTAAATGGTAAAACTGATGTTAAACTCTATAATACTAATCTATTGGCTACTATAAATTAGTAAATTCCATCCTCCTTTTTACGACGTGAATCGGGTTAAAAAAATATGGTGGACCCGACGTGAATCCTTAACCAAGGTGGCGGTTTTACCCCAATGATAACGAACAAGAGGATATGTCACATCCGACCATTTTTTTCCCTTATATGGTATGCCACGAATTGGTTCAGGAAAAATATGGTGATCTTGATGCGAATCTATAACCAAGGTGTCGTTATTATCCCACCATAATCCCCTTTCATCCAAAAAGAAAGAGGTCCAAGCAAGATCATCAATTATTCATGTGATCATGATATGATAATTTAATGGCATTTTGTTGTATGTTTATGTCATATATATATATATATATATATATATATATTGTAGGAATTTTTTAGATCTCTCTTCGATCCAAATTGCATATCGACAAATTTCCTAAACACACATGTCAGCGACCATACAGGTAGTTGGGTTCCCAATAAAGAACCAGACTCTCTTGCTTACCCAATGTCTCCAACGTTAGGTTTCGAACACACTGATCAAATAGTACCACCAAAATGGTACTCTCCCTATGGTGGGAGTACAAAGGTTGGCCCTCCAATCAGTGAAAACTCACTAGCTACCTCCTCAGTTGCGGACAGCAATCCAGCACAGGACAGCTCCACTGGCTGTCTCAAATCGTTTCGGGAGCCTATCCCCAGAACACAGCAATGAATACATCCCTTATCTTAGAGAGTCATATGAGGTTGACACCAATGAATTCATCCTAGCTGTATAGGAATCCCGATCAAGGGATCCTATCAGAGATATCTCCACTAGGGACATATAACCAGATATCCTCGCTTTGAAGAGGATCTCATACTGAGGACACTTGCTGAAGTCCAATGGACCCGGGGCCCTCAGGAAACCAGACGAGGGAGGAAAACACATTATCAGGAGAAGTTCATCACCCTAATTCCTATGGATGAGGTCCACCACAAAAATTTTGTGGCATATAATGGACATGCATACAATTATTCTGTTCCTACTGAATCCTGACATGAAAATACGTCATCAATCTACAAGTAGATGCATATCCCTACTCCCCCCTATGAAGATCACTATCTAAATATGGTGGCACAACATGAAAAAATTCACCTTATTTCCAGTTCTTACTAGTCCCTCCATGATAAAAGAGTGGAAAATATAGGGAGATGTAAATATCTGAAAATTCATAAGAATCTTGTCATCCAAATAATATGGCACCCAACTATAAGTAAGCACAAATCCCCACTAATTCACACCAAGCCAGTCATCCAAATAGGGAGGAAAACCAAGGTTATTCATGTAACACTGCTGATTTATAGGAAGACCACCAGTCAAATATGATGGCAAGAAAATATGAGCAGAGTCAAATTCCTATAGATATATACAAAGCTCACTAACAAAATACGGTGGAAATTGGAGAAGACAGCCAGTGGTAGACTCATTCCTCAATCCCAGCATAGGAGAACTATCAATACCTTTTGGAAACCCATGGAGGATCAAAGAAGGCACAAAATCCTACTCTAACATCGAAATGGGCCTTCATACCCATTCCATCCAAAGACGTATCTCAACACATTTTGTCCATGATGGGGGATCAGCTGTCAATATCAGACTATATCCCCCAGAAGTGTCAAGAATTCATTGAATCAATGGAAAAAGAGAGAGGAGTTGAGTTCACAATTCCATATCCTCAGGCGGGGGGATTCATCCAAAAAACCAAATAGTTACCTCGAAGTTGACCCGCATCCCTACTCCAGTCATGGAGGGTCGATGACCATATTCTGTGATATAAAGACAACCAGATCATAAGAAAATACTCATTCTAACTGGGTGACACCAGTCCAATGTGGTGCCTCTCTAGGGAAGGCATATATCCCTACCATAACTCAAGGTGTTCATCGGCATATCCTGACGACATCGTGGTAACCAATTAGACAGTTACCCATATACGAAGGTCGTTACCAATAGCCAACGACCCCATTTTCTCACAATAGAATGCCCAAAAACGAAAGACACCAAATGAAATTGGATAATGAAGAGTGTGTTAATGATTAATCTCTACTGGAAAATGGAGTTCTTGACACCATCAAACATCTCTCAACAAAGGCTCAATATTCTATCGATACATTACCAAATTATGGAATCGACAATAGCAGTTGAGAAGGTCCCCCCAACAATGTCACTACCAGCTACTCTGAAGGTCCTCCCCGAGAACCCATGGGAGATTACTTCATGGCCCATAAAAAATCAATCATGAGATAATATCTCCTTATACGTGTCTGGGTAGCCCTCTCATTTACAAGAAGATAAAATAGAAAGAAGGCTCTCTCCTTTCTTTCATCGGCCCTGATGGACCTTCCTAGGGTACATGCTACAGATATGATTCTATCTATTGTCAGATGTCAAGCTATTATGGTAGTCCTTTACATGATATTAGTCACTACAAAGTCCCTCCCCGTAGTGAAAATAAGAAAGGAGAAGGTCCTCCTCTCATTGTGGTACATCCTAAAGGCCCTCCCCAAAATGTACATTGTAGATACTATCCCTATATCCATATCTATTATGGTAGTCCTCTCCATGATAACATTCATCAGGAAGGCCCTCCCCTCAATGAAACCACGCAGTAAGAAGGTTATTCCCTTATTATGGTCCGCCCTAAAGTCCCTCCCTAGGGTATACACCGCAGAAGTCCTCTCTACGGATGAACATTAAGATGTGATGGTATTCCTTATCATTATGACATGGACCGCAAAGGTCCTCCCTATAGTCAAAATTCACACTGGATAGAAGGTTCTCCCTTCATCGAGTAAAATTCGAGAAATCCCTCATATGTTGAGGTGCTTAGAAAAATGGAGCATGACATGTTGGATACTCTCTCCATGACAAGAGATATCCTTTCTCAATTAGAGGATGGCTCGGGTCCACACTCATCTTCCTAGCCACCCTCATACCATTCACATGTCAACAAGACTCCGCTAACCCCGCTGCTCAGAATGAAATCATTAAGAAGTAGTCAAAATGGGTGAATCAATAAAAATAACCCCTAGATAAAAAAAACAATATATATTGCATGTGGGAAGAAAACTTGATAAGGATTACATAACAATGATTTATTTTCCATTGGACACTTCTCAATTCAAAATACCACGAATGTTTTCAAAAGAATGTATGCATAAAATTCACCTCAATATCTCAAAAACTCTCTGCCAGTTAAAAGAAATTCTTTTTCTCATATGATGGGTATGCAGACCATGTTAATGTCTTAGGAGAGATTCATTGTCAAATCAACCTAGAATACTTTCCATCATCACAACGGCCACAATCAGAAAGGATAAAGAAAGACCTCGATCTGACATGCCTCCACACACTACACAAATTGTGTTGCCTCGTCTGTGACACCTTTTTTAGTGTTTATATCTAGGGATGGGAAGAACACTGGGATCTACACTTCACCCCACTTCCAATATAGTAGAAAACATTAGAAGTGACATCCTACAATGTCATCATCCATAGACAACAGTTAAATGAAGTCCCTATTCAGGAAAGGTGGAACACTTGACAAAGACCGTCCTTGATTAAGTTTCAGAAACATCAGGCCCGACAAGAGTAATCCATCGAGAAGCTCCTGAACCAGGCTACCAAGAACATCTAGAATGCCTCCCATCTAAGGGAATACATCCTACGATCACTACTCATGTCCTTGGGAGAAAACAATTCACATGAAGACCTGACACCATATCCAGCTCACACCCGCATGGGAATGTGTGAGATCAAGAAGATGGAAATAGTAGCAGAATCTGCCACAACATGGGATCAACCCAGCCCGTAGGGCTGGGGAATTTTTAACACAAAATTCCCCCATAAAACCCAAAAATTTTGTCTGAGGCACATTAAAAGAAGAATGGGAGCAACCTCATCCCATTGGGCTGGGGGAATGTTTAACTCAAATTCAAACCCAGTTGATATCTATCTTCTCCCATATGGGGAGAACAATATATAGTAGGGTCAACCAGGACATCCCATCTCATGACTCAAATCCCTCAGAATTGAGGGATACTACCAGATTATATTAGGTCTCCCTTTGAGTCACTCTTCTCCAAGAAACCCGAAGAGTATCACAGAATTACCAAATAATATCCAACAAATGACACAAGAAGCTCTCCTATCATTCATCACCTGGTACGCCACCCCTAATGTAGTATGCATCCGTGAATGTATTATACATAAACCCCAAAAACCTCAATTAAAATGATACAAATAAAGTGGAAATAGGAGAATAGGGTTCCCTCCCAGAGATGGTTCACACTGAGCCTAGGTGAGGTCACACCAGAAACCAAAGAGTTGTTTTAAATTTGGGTGCCCCCTCATTCAATCCCCCACCACCTCCCACATGAATCCCCAATAAAGAAAAGAATAATAGAAAGTTCTATGACCCACCTCATCCTCTATATGAAAATGATTCCCCCATGCTTGAGAATATATTTTCTTGATAAGTGGATGAAATTAATGAGTTGAGGAAACTCAACACTGAAATACTAAGAGAAAACTATCCTACTATGTATGTTCCTTAGGTGGAGCATCAACACACACTTCCATCAGATGTACCTTTGCCTCACAAGCTCATCCTGATGGATGAAGCAAAGTTGTAAATATCATTCAAGTCAGCATCGAGACCATCAGTCTACCTGAACCTGGTCCTAAGAGGATATCAAAGTTTCCCTCCATTATGGAAGAAACCGGAATAGATTCAGGAGAATACACAAAGGATTCCCATATCTTGGTATCCGCCTCAAGTTCCAGCAGTTCTGGCACATCCAATACTTCCCCCAACTGCACCTACTCATGCCTAGGTCCAACAGAACATACATCAAGGGATCCTAAATACCATCGAGTTATTGAAAACTCTAATGGAAGAAATGGAATGATAGTGTTCTCTAATAAAACCATAATGAAATCCCTACCCGATTGGGTATGCCACATCCCTCTTCCACCAAATTTTTGGAGCCCCATAATCCCAGTGTTCAATGTATCAGGGGACTCGAAGTAGCATCTAATGCACTACTATTCTTACTATGATCCCATTATGGGAACCTAGAGCAACATGAAGATGTGCATATCAAATACTTTGTGAGAACTCTACAAGGTTAAACCTTTGTTTGGTACACCAATTTTCAGGATAACACAATAATGGGTTGGGAGGATATTTGGTGCCAATTCTCATTCCATTTCCTCAATATTCTTCCGAAAACAACAGTCAGTGACCTCATTAACTGCAAACAGTGAGAGAATGAGAGAGTTTTAGACTTCATTACCAGTTTTAAGGGTCTTAATTACTCCTTGAACTGGCTTCTCCCCCATGATGATATGATTTCCATGTGCATTGATAATCTCTAATATGAGATGTAAACACCCATTATTCTAGTGAAATATATAAGTGGGTTCTGAGAATTCTCCTCCATCACTAAAATCATAGAAGATTGTTTTCAACAGACTAATATCAAGTATTGGGCATCCCCATAATCCCCATTAAAAAGAGAATGAAGATTTGAAGCAGCTTCTATCATGTTTAAGTCACCCCCTGCACTAGCTCCAGTTCCAAGGCCCCCACCAAACCATGTAGGGCCCTCTAGACATCAGCATCTTCCCCCACCCCATCATGATAAGAGGAGGGGGAAATGGAATCAATTTGGGGAATTCATAAATAACGTATACTCATTCTGATATGTTCAAGTCTATGGTTACTTCATATCCCCCATGAATTGTAAATTACTTTGGATACCAGAGCTAAATCGGGTTGATGAAGTAGGTCTTGATGACCATCCAAATTACTATCACTTCTATCAGATATTGGGACACAAAATTCAAGAGTTCTTTGTCTTTAGGGACCTCCTACAATGAATAATATATTTATGACATGTTAAGTTGGGACCATAACCATCACAAGTGGCATATGTCTCCACCACTGACCCTCATGAAGGGGGTGAGTGGAAAAAATTTGTTAACAAAAAGGAGAAAAAGTTTTATTGTTGGATGACTTGAAAAAACAATCAATAGGGATTTTGGAATACTCCAGGAACAGTTGAAGGAACCAACTGTGTGTCCAATGACTCCTAATGAAACACAACCATCATCCTTGGCTCTACAATCCTCCAAGGGACAGTCTTTAGGAAAGCAGCCCAATAAAAGGGGTGTAAAGAAAGTGCAGGAAGATAAACTTGCACCAAATCCAAAGTTGGATTTGACACTCTCAGATTTCATGCCAGCAAATTTGAAGATACGGGAACCACCCCTCCAAATGGAAGAATTGGAGGCATATGATGAGGCAAAGTCATCATCAGAAGAGGATATTATTTTTGGCTCTGTCAATGTCATCCATTTTATGGATCCCTTCTTTGAAGATGAGTAAGGTTTTCAACCAGAATTCCCCACACCAAACTAGGGAGCTAGAGGAAGAAGTCACAGAATCTAGGGATATCAAGGGATACTCATCCATCGAAGAAATAAAGCTTATGGTTTCACCCCTTCTCAAATCATCAGTGTTGCATAAACTTGCGAAAGGACCCTCCAGTGGATCTTATAGGGATATAAAAATCCATATTCCCTCACAAACATCCACCCCAGTCCAATTCTTATAAAATATACATTAGAAGAAGAAAAAATGACTAATTTCCCTCGACATGTGAGTAGATATTCTTGGCCCGATCCAAAAATGATGGAAGCTCCTCTGGGTACGACCTTGAGGGATGACCCATATTCATGAAATGCTCAATCCCATAAATTTCATGTGAAATAGCATCCACAATCTCGGAAGAGCCAACATTTAGATAAAAAATATAACATTCTGAAATAGTTATCATTAGTTCTAGTTATTCCTGAAATTATGGATGCACAAAATCTATTAGCAGATCTCATTGAATCACTCATCTAAGCTTTTCTAAGTCCCTAAGAGTTTGAACCTGAGGTGGCCACCACTTAATTCCACTAGTTATAGATTAATCCAGCATAATTCCACACAGTAATCTTCTTTATAGATCAAGATGAATATGTCATCATGCAAGGACACATAAAACCCTTATATGTTTCTGGAACAATAAATGGCATCGATATCCAAAAATTCTTCATCGACAATGGCTCTGGAGTTAATCTCCACACACTAAGGACTCTTCATAAGTTAGTCTACAATGAGAATGATCTAACACCATAAGCCACAACTCTATTGGGCTATGATAAAAGTGAGAAAAAATGTTAAGTTAAATCAAGATTGAAATCCAGTTTAGTGACCTTGTAGCACACCCATAATTTCTGGTGGTCTGAAATAATACGTCCTTCAATGCCTTTCTAGGAAGGCCCTGGCCAGATCAACATGAATCAATCCCCTCCTATTACCATCAGTGCCTCAAATATAGCATTAATGGATAGAGTGGTACACTGCATGCTGATAAGGCACCATTTGAGTCTTATGAGTCACACTATATTGATGTAGGGTTCAACAAGATGAATAGAAAACAACCCTAGACTGATGAAAATTATTATTTTGTCTCCCCAAACAGTTGGTAAATGGTTCCCACTGATCCCCTCAAGCATATTCAGGAGGAATATGTATTGCTTGTCAATCAGATTTAGTGAAAAAATTCCAAATTTGGATTCATATTTAGCATTCCTTATGATTTTTTTTGTAGCTGTCTAGCCTGATCATATTGAAAAACTCACAAGCCCCTGATAAGATAGTGGTGGATCGGATATAAATTCCTCGGAACCGTCATTAAAACTCTATAAAATCCTTTCCTCAACCACTAAGTCAGGATTAAGTTTCCCATCACTCAAAAAAGATGAGTAAACTCTTTTACCCCTCATGGAATCTTCTCTAGAGAATCCCCTCTCAATGGATAAAGAAGAAGAGATATATTCACCTCACAGACACCAAAATTAAAATTCTTCCCTCAATTATGGAGCAATAATTTCAAAATTGTTTCCTCATCATTAGACAAAGAGGAAGATGATGAAGATAAAGAGGAGGAAGAAGAAGAGGAAATGAGGGATTTCCCTCCAACATTTGAGGAAGGTGTCTCTATCACCATTTATGAACTCAAGGAAATCAACTTGGGAATGGAGGAAGACTCATGACCCACTGTGGTTAGTGCAGCCATGCCTTCCAAATAGAAAGTGGTATATTCCTCTTTACTAAAGAAGAGTCGATATGTTTTCACATTGAATTTTACAGAAATTCTAGATCTCCATCCCAAGGTGGCCACTCACCACCTGGGCCTGCTGAAAGATCAATGTGGCTACAAGAAAGCTAGCAGAAGGACACACCCAGCACATGATTCCAAGATAGAGGCTAAATTCAACAAGATCATTAGAGATAAATTCATTCAGAAATTCCAATATCCCATCTAGCTAGAAAAAAATTTCCCCACCAAGAATAAAAATGGGAAGATCAGGGTCTGCATCAATTTCAGGGACCTCAACCGTCACTACCCGAAAGATTATTTCCCAGTCTCTGTCACATAATTTCTGATCAATGAAAATACTGGGTGTGAATCTCTCTATTTCATGGATGTCTATTCAAGATATAACCAGATCTGAATGGCCCAATAATATGAATAATAAAATTCCTTCAAGACTCCCTAGGGAGTGTTTTTCTACAAGGTAATGCCTTTCGATTTGAAAAATTTCAGCACCATATATCATCATTCCATGCACCGAATTTTCAAACCATTCCTATGAAATTTATTTGAATATTATATTTATGATCTAGTGGTTAAATCAAAAAAAAACAATTGTATGATCTGAAAGATCTTGAAACCGTCTTCAATAAACTATGAAAACACAGTCTGAAAATAAACCCCTTAAAATGTGATTTTGGTGTTACCTCTGGGGAATTCCTCATCTTTGTCCTTTGCCACTGAGTCATCGAAGTCGACCTTGAGAAGAAAAATTTCATCCTTTTAATGTCACCTCCCCACAACCTCAATGATTTGAATGGACTCCAAGGAAACCTTACCTACATTTGAAGCTTCATAGCCAACCTCACAGGCAAGAGATTTCCCTTCAAAAGGTTGATGAAGAAAGGGGTAGAATATCAATTCACTAAAGACACCTAGGAAGCATTCAACAATCTCAACAAATATCTCTTAAGTCCACCGGTGCTAATGACGCCTGTTGAAGGAAGACCACTCATTATATATGTATCTTCTTTATATAAATCCCTAGGCACCTTCCTCACACAAAAGAACGATGTTGGCAGTGAGAATAGTCTCTATTACCTCATCTGAACCATGATAAATGTTGATACTCATTATTCTAATATCAAGAAGAGATAACTTGCATTAATATTTGTGGTCCAGAAGCTAACACATTACCTACAACACTACAAAGTCCATTCTATCTCACATAGTAACCCGCTCAAGTGTATTCTCAGCCATTCAATGTTAATTGGATGCTTGTCACAGTGGGTGGTCATCCTACAGATGTTCGATATATGGTTCATACTATAGATATCTAAAAAAGGCCAGGGATTAGAATATTTCTTTGAATAGAATCCCTTAATATGGGTGGACCCATCAGATGTTGAGCTACATGATGAGGAGGTTTTCTATATTCAAGAGAACTCCCAGATGTGGGAAATGAAATTTGACGGTGCCTCTAGAAGCCTATCAGGAAAAAGAATAGAAGACCCCAAATTCAATAAAGTGGTTCTAGGAGTCATAACCATATCCCCAAAAAAATAAGTTCTGTTATATTCCTTCCTACTTTCATAAGGATGCACGAACAAAAAAGCAAATTATCAGACCCTCATTGTTGGCTTAAAGCTAGCACTCCAAGCACATCCCAAACACCTAAATATTAAAGGCGATTCGGAACTGGTCATCAAGAATGTCAATGGTGACTATGCTATCGATAAATATGAGTTGATTACTTTTATAAATCATGTCCAATAAAATATGGAAGAATTCCTGTCATATCCAAAATTGACTTAGATCCCCCAGTCATAAAATCTGCAAGCCGATGCATTTTCAAATGTAGCCATGGCTCTAGTCGACCCCAATACAAATGAAACATTCATTAGTATTTCCCACCGATGAATAGCCTTACCATTTGATTAGGCCAACATAAAATAAATTAATGAGATCATTCCCATATCTGAGCTGTATGTTTCCTACCACCGGCTAGATGAATCCCATTGTGGACTATCTTCAAAAGGGATAACACCCAAAAGATAAGGCTGGAAGGGAACAGATCCGAATAAGAGAAGTCAATTTCCTGTTGTACAATGGAAAAAACTTTCCAAATATTCTTTATAAGTGTGTCCTTGATGGAGTCTCTCTTAGGTGCATTGATGGAAAAGAACCTCCGCTGTCATGAAATAAGTTCATGCCAGAAATTGTGGGGAACACTAGTTAGCATCCAAACTCTCTCATCAAATTCAAAGGCTTGGTAATTGTTGTCCCACCATGATGCATGATTGTGATGATTTCACCAATAAGTGTCATTCCTTCCAATTTCATCCATCAACCCCCAAAGTTTCTTCATACAACTAAGTACTCCTAGACATTCTCAATATGGGGAATGGATGTTGTGGGACCATATACTCCCACCATGTCCAGACAATTTAAATTTATTCTTACAAAAATCGACTTGTTTTCCAAATAGGATGAAGTTTTACCCCTTAAAGAAGATGGAGAAAAAATCATTTTCAGCTTTTTGAAAGCTAATATCATCGCCAGGTTTAGTTTCCCTCGGATAATACTGACACACAACGACACAAATGTTTTCTCTATTGAATTTTAAAAAATCTACCATGAGTATGTTATCAAAGAAAACTGTTCATCCCACTATTATAAATCGACCAACGGATAGATAGAGGCCTTCAACAAGATCTTATCTAGCATACTCCAAAATATGGTAGAAATGTCTAAGAAATCGTGGCCAGAAAATCTCTTCCATTCCCTTTAGTATTACCGAACCACAACCCACACCACTACTCAAGTGACCCCATACTCTTTAGTATACAAGACAGAGGTGGTTCTTCCCATTGAAATTCAACCTCCATTGATCTTCATTACCATCTGTGATCAAATATGAACATATGAACAATACCAAAAACGATTTGATGAGCTAGAGTGGTTAGATGAGAAAAGATTTCACACATTGCACCATTTGAAAGTCTTCCAAAATTGATTGCATGAGCCTTCAATAAGAATGTTCCTCTCTGATCTTTCCTTTAAGGAGAAATGGTATTGGTCCTCATAACCCTAACGATGCTCGAAAAAAAGCCTCAAAAGTTAGATTCAAAATGGGAAGGACCATATGTTATACACAAATTTTACTCCAATGGAGAATATGACCTGATTTCAGTGGATAGAAAGCACACCACAGTTCCCACCAATGAAATGTTCCTGAAGAAAATTTTCATGTATCCAAAAGTATAGAGGGACTTACTTTTCACATGATATTAAACTATATGGAAGACATCCTGATCGCATGAAAATAAAATGTATGATGAAGTAGTCTATACCGCATGGCGTTAAACTCCACAACATCATTATCTTAGCTAGAAGATGTTAAACTGCATAGACACGTATTTTTCCATGTTGTATGACATTAAACTACTTAGAATATTCTTCTTTACCACAATATGTTAAAAAAAATGGTGATCATTTTGTCCGGTATAATGATTTGTTGCTCATAAATCAGATCTGTGTTAGGGAAAGGAAAAAACACCCCCACTTTCTATGTATGGGTGATACTGGTACAAACAATGTATCTTATAAGTATATATGGATTGATTCCATTCACTGATGGTATATGTAGTGACGCTTTCATTGTGCATCCCAATCCAGCCACCAGTCAAAGTCAAAAAAATCCACTCTCAATGTGTACAGATCATACTTGCATTGGGAAATTCATGAGTCTTAACTGCATGACATTAAACTTCATGAACAAAGACATCTTTTCCACAAGAAATTAAATTGTATGCAAGAATTCCTGATCGTAAGATAATAAACTGCATGATGAATTTATCCACGCTGCATAACGTTAAAATGATTATCATCTTCATCCTTACCACATGATGTTAAATTGCTTGGCCCCAACAATGTTCCCACCTAAGGGGACATTGCCTCCGGCATCGGTCACCAACCATGTAGTGCTACATAACTATGTACAGCTTGATTCCCATAAATCGATGGGATATATAGTGACACTAGGATCTTTCATCCTGGTCCATCCTCCATAAAAATGATTATGACCCCCTTTCCAGTGAACGGTTCATACCGGTACAGAGAACATATTGTCTTAGAACAATGTACGACTTGATTTTAATCTTCCAATGGGATATGTAGAGATTCCTCGATCCTAGATCTTAGCCTAGACACCACCTGGTAATGAAATTCCTCTATTGTACTCTCAACTTCCTCTATATTATGAATGGAGATCTTGGTTATTTCTTATTTCTCGCACTGAACATAGCTCACGTGATCTTAGGAATTTTGGTAATGGTTTCCCCTTATATGAATAGAGGATACATGTATGCTGTAGAACCATTAAAAAATGTTAAAAACTCCCCCAACTTGTGTGTGAGACAAACCTGTATAGGGAGGAAGCTTTAGAAAAATGTGTATCTTGATTCCTTCTCTCATGGGATACGTAGTGATGCCCGGATCATTCGTCTTGGTCCATCCACCACCCAAAAAAAAATTATTCCTTCCCCTGTGAAAAGGTCAGACCTATGTAGATATTTTCTTCATAAGAAAAACATATGGGTTCATTCATACCACAAAAGGATATGTAAGCAGCACCCGGATCTTCAGTATTAGGCCTAGCTGCAAAAAAGTATTGAAGGAAAATTCTCCTTCCTTCTCCATGATCCCCTTGTGTAGTAGAGTAATCCCTTTACAGCTCTTGTTTCTCACACTGAGTACTTCTCACATGGGCTTAGGATTTTTTGCAGAGGATTCCTCACCATTATACCAACTCACTATTGTCCAAATTCCTTACTCTAAGACGTAAAACTGTAGGGTACCCCATGAACTATGTGTGGCTTGATTCCTACTCTCGTAGGATACATAGTGACTCTCAGATTCTTTATCCTAGTCCATACAACACCTAAAAACAAAACAAATACCCTCTTCCATGTTTATGGATCAGATATATGTAGGGAGTTTCCTTCAAGAACAATGCACGGCTTGATTCCTACCCTCACACGATACGTAGAGACACCTTGACCGTAGGTCTTGGTCCAACCACCACTTGATACAAATTCCCCCACTCTATGCATGGGTCAAACTAGCATGGAGTGTTTTCAATAACTATGTATAGATTGATTCCTTCCCTCATAGGATACGTAGTGATGCCCAAATCCTTAGTCCTGGTCTATCCACCTCCCAAAGAAACACAATTGCCCCCAACCCCCTACATGGGAAATGAAAATAGATGCAGGGGATTTCAAATCTAGAATCTTATATCTAGAAAGTGTCAAAAGACCATACTTCCCTTTACATACTAATCAAATCTATGTAGGGGATATCATGCCTCATAACTAATCACGGTCTTAATATCTCTCACACACCCATACATTACCTTTTCATCCATCCAAATCTATTCCCTATGAAATCTTGGATCACCATAACCATCCCGAGAAATCAAAAATGGATGGCTAGTTTCTTGTGGACACCTTTGTTTGACTATTCACAAAAATTCCCCAACAGCTCTACATATGTTGCCCAAAAAAATGAACATTCACAATCTCAATGATGTTTTTTTATTGGATTAAGAAGGCAAAAACATAACAAGAACCCTATCTCCCTCAAGGAGGATGAAAATGATGAAGTCCAAGGGCATCCCCTTGGACAATACTCTTGCACTCAATATGGAGTGAGTCTATATTATGGTAAACCACTAGATCCTCTTTCGGTCTTCCCATGCGATCCAGCACATCCACAGCAAAGTTTGTTTCCTTCCAGCTATGATGTATCAACTGACCTTGATTGGTTTCCATAATGCATTTGTGAATAATGTAGTTCAACTCCCAGGGCATCAAATGTCGCCCTTGAATCGTGTTAACAAGAACTTTGGAATCTGATTCAATCTCTGTCACCTGGAAGGCAATCCTTCGACAAATCCGCAAACCTGTAAAAAGTTCCCAAGCTTCCTCACCGAGCGAGTTACCAGTACCATAAAAGTCACTGAATCCTAGAAAAACAGATCCCCGGAAGTCCCTCAGAACTCCGCCACCACTCATGATTCCGTCCGAGTAGGAACCATCCACACTGAGTTTAAGACCAATGGAAGGAGGCTCCCATTTAACCCATTGTCCGCATACCCTATTCTGAGTGTGGGGAGCACTAATAAGATTGTCGATCGTGATAGAATTTTGGCCTCCCTTCAGAATCGACACCAACTCTACAACGAGGGATCGGGACCACATCTGCATGAATAATAACGAGCGACAAGATCCGATCCGAACATGGTTGCGGGCCTCCCATATAGTCCAGAATATCAAGGATAAGATAACGATACACACCTTGAGGGTTCTCGGAATCATGGTTTACACCTTCTTATCATGTTCATGTCTGGTTCATACCAGGAATATCTCGGTCTAATTATATCATATTTATGTATGATCCCTTTGATATTTAATCCTTGAAATATGACATTAAACTGTTTTGTCAATTTTTCTTTCTGTGAGACTTAAATCTACATGGACCCACAACAGTTATCTCATTCACATCGAGTCACCCACGTCTTCAATGCATGATGTTAAACTACATGGAAAAATGTCTTAATAGTATGAAATTAAACTACATGGTACCCCAGATATAATTAAAATTCCCCCACTTCCCATGTACATACCGAGCTTGTGCAGGGAATCTGAACTTGGGACACTTGGATCTTCAAAATTTGGACTTGATCTGACGGGGGAGACAAAATTTACCACTTCACATATAGGTCAAATATGTGTAGAGAGACTCCCAATTCCACGAGTAATCATGGCCTGTGTTTTTCTGATATGTCCAAAAAAATCTCTCTATTTTTCTAAATCTGTGCTATGAGTGATCTTGGATTTTCATAACCATACTTTTCCTTCAGAAATGAAAGTTTGGTGTTATGTGTACACCTTTGTTTGACTATGCACATAATTCCTCGATGGATCTGCATACATTTCCCACAAAAATGGCCTTTCAACAAAATTTAAATTCATCCCTAGGAGAGACTTCTTCTATATTCATACGCCTAACAGCCTCCAAGCCTCATGTAATTTCTCCTGATCCAAGATCCCTCAAAACCATGGTTTACACTCTCCTCTCTATCCATGTCTTGGACATGTTAGAATATCCTAGCTCGATTACCATCCAGTTACCTGAGGCATATATATCAACATCCTAATCGCATGACGTTTAAACTGCACGATACTCGACACGTAGTATTCAACCTTAGGCCAGGTCCCCTCAAAAGGGTATTTCCCCTCATGACCCTATGTAAGAAATGAATCTTCATAGGAAAGTTTTACAGACACCCCACCTCATTGATGAATCCATATCCAAAACAAGAATTCCCCATTCATATGTGTGAATTAGATTCGTATAGAAATGAGACTTAAAATAACTAAGTGCAGTTTAATCCCTGTCATCATAGGATATATAGTGGCATGTGAATCTCATATGTTAGATCAAACCATGAAATAATATTATCTCATCCCCATTCACGCAAGGGTCAAACCTGAATAAGGAAACAACTCACATTGATAGGATAAATATGCCTCACCAATTTTCGGTATTCCTAGTAAAGTTCAACCTAAAATGACCTTCTTTTCATTATCAGGCACCCTTTTTTACACACCATACTCTATGTCTATAAGGATCTAAATCCCCATTACCATCCTTGGCCATTAGAAATGGACGTATAGTGTCTTGTTGACACTTTTGTTTTACTATGCACATAATTCCCTAGCATCTCTGAATATGTTTCCCACAAATATGGAATGTCAACCAAAGTCAAATTTTTCCTCAAGAGAGTCGTTTTCTATCTTCATATACCCCTATGATGTCTATGTCTCACCCCATTCCCCAGTTTCAAAAACCCCCCAGATTATAGTTTACATCTCTCTCCCCTCATTCCTAAAGGTGATAAAACATTTTTGGCCAAACTTTCATGGAAAATGAAATCCCCCCCCACTGGTTAAAAAAAGACTTTAAACCATAATTATCAAAATTATTGGTTGTGCGATGTTAAACTACACCATGCACTATCCCTCCTTTACAAAATTCAAATTCATGTGGGAGTGGTTTCTAAAACAAAACCAATATAAATACCCCATACTTTTAGATATTGTTCCCTTAATAGGTCACTCACTGTAGCCCTACATAGAAAAACAAATCCATAATTCTATAAAATATTTCTAGATATCAAAAATGGATGGTCAGTGTCCTGTGGAAACCTTTGTTTAACTATGCACCCAATGCCCTAGCAGCTTTGTATAGGTTGCCCACAAAAATGGCCTGTAAACTAAGGAAAAATTCAACCTCATGAGACGACTTTCCCAATTTCATATTCCCAATGTATTCCATGACCTATATCAGGTCCCATATCAAGAAATCACAAGTCATGGTCAAGAAAAATCCCCAATCCATGTCTGAAAGTTTCTGGGACATTCTCGGTTAATGAGTCCAAAATTGGGACCCTTTCCCTATAAGTCATGGTCAAACCTGTTCGGCCTAAAGCATCTTTAGTGATAGTCTAGTTGGAAAGATACCAAACTGCCAATGAAAAAGACCCAAAACTCTCCAGGATGAAAACCCTCAAAGGGAACCCTGGACTAAAGTCAAGTACAGCTTGTTGAACCTATACTCCATATGGTTTTGGAAAAACATCTAGAAATAAAAAATCATCAAGATATGTAAATTGTATTAATTTAAAAACCCAAAAAGGGTGGATTAAGAAAAAATAAAGTTGTAAATGCTAATCCCACACCATAAAAGGCATAGGAAAATATTAAGGTAATAAAAAAAGGTACAAAGTTTGTAGGGTTTTCCATGTGACCCTAGAAATAGTCAAACTATGCTTGCTAATTCTATCAACTTTGGAAAAAATTAGAGCATGATTTTATTATTTCACTCATCCAATGTGATAATTCAAATTGAAATCTATTTGAGATTATGGTTCCAATTGCAGTTGATCATAAATGATTAATATTGCAGGAAAAGTTTAAATAGGAACACTAGAAATCCAAATGTTTCTATTTTATCAAAAGTAGTGAGAGTGTTGGGAAATCTACAATATGAAGTCTCTCAATGATGTAAAAACAAATTTGGAGCAAGTTAGCCCAACATATTACAAATAGTCCCAACTTGATCTTTCCAGAAGGTCGATAACTGCCCAACGAGGGCCATCAAGGGCCTCTTCCAAAGTATCCCTTCATTCAACTTCAGCTTCAACCATTGGGTATACTTTCTTCATAACAGTCTAGAGGAATTTTCCTTTATTTTTGATGGCCTCATAATTATCACTTGATGATTCCAGTTGCGCTTTTTATCTAGCCATGCGAGCCTTGTACTTGTGCAATTCCTCCATATAGGAAATCAGCTAGTCATGAGCACTAGATTTCTCATCTTCCAGATGATGAAACTCATCATTAATATCCCAGAAATTCTGAGCTTGGTGGTGAGAAGCATTGAACTGAGTGAGGTCACCTTTGAAAGTAGCAGATCCTCTCAAGCTATAAAAATTTAGGGCACAAAGAGATTCAGGCATTGGTAATCACTGATGCCCAAACCTAGATCGAAAAATAGTCTTCAAAAGTTATCCTCCTCATTGGAAAAATATATTATAGGATTTTCTGTAGAAATAGTACATATTTGACTATATGCTTGTTTTTTTACATCTTGATTCCTCTTAATAGTATCAGAATCTTGGTCCTCCTCAATGGTAATAGGTACGCAATGAGGAAGCATCGATGCAGCAGATGGAAGGATCCTGAACTGAGTTTCCTAAGAAGGACTTTCTCTCCGAATAGATGGTTCAGCCTCCAGAACTAAATTAGGGGGGCTGGAAGCAACTTCAGGAACACTGGGTGATGTCCCACACAAACCAGTTTTGGTAGGACCACAAACCACATCGGCCAAAGATACATTATCTAAGTCGCTTTCCATGGAGATGGGTTGTGTCGATGAATCTCGTTCTAAACACATGTGAAGACGAGTAGAAAACCTTCTCTCCATAGGTAGGGGAATAGATAGAGAAACTATAATGGTTGGGATAGGATCAGAAATAACTAATGGTCTTTGAATCCATCAAACTAGCCTTACCAATACCCTATCAAGGTAGTAAACTACCCACAATTGGACGTAATCTAATGATATTTAAGTTGAGGCTACTTTGGGAGGAATAAGGACATCCACATTAGAATACTCTCGCATCATGTTCATACACAATTAGTGAAGAATCATAGGATGAGACTCCCTCTTAACCAAAGTAGTTGGGAGAGGTGCTACCTGTTGAAGGAATCCAAATTTCCTGGAAAAGTGATAAGGAGCATAGGGTTCGCAGATGGTTACCCTATCTATACGAGTAGATAAAACTCCATCCTAGAGTGTAATGATAAAATAAATCTCTTAAAAATATCCCCTTCAGTTATCCATCACGTATTTGTGGGGCACCACATAAGGTGTGAAAGAAAACTAGGAAACATCATTCAATAGTTTGATTGCATCATCAATACTCAATTATTTGGGATGAATGATGATAATGTTGAGAAGATCTGGGTGAAAGTTAGAATGTGGAATACTCACAGTATTCTGATACTCATAGCAAGATAAATGCTCTTCCATCCAACCGTACAAAAATTGAAATGGTGTGTTAAGACTATGTAGGGGTTTCCCTTCCTGTATCTTCCCTAACAGTTCATATATTCAATAAAGGGAAATAATTTCCAAGTTAATGGGTTTTACCTCTAGTAATGTGGATTCCATCATCATAGTACAGGACTTAAAATTGGTATAAAAATCTTGAGAGGGGAAGAGGCACCCACTCAAGAACATATCCATGAAACCTGCCAATCATATCTCAAGAGGTATTTCTGACTAAATTCTATATCCCTAGGTGGTGTATCGACCTGTCTTGAGGGTGGTGTAGTATGAACTCATAATTATTTTGTGATTATTGAGTGGGGTGAGTCCAGCTACATTGAAACCTCATCCTTGTACCATCTCTTTCAATAATAACCTAGTCCATACTTTGAATGAAATAAGACAACAATCATGGAGGGGTTAATTGAGTAATTCTACTTCCATGACCAATAAATTCCTTTCCAGTAGAGATACTTATTCAACATTCCCCTAGGAATTGGTTGTTGGAAGAAACTCATCATACATGTTTCCTAGAATAGGAATACCTCTATGTTGATGGATGTCCCATAAACTAATCCCCAACTCCCCGTGAAATAGGTAGAAGGTATTTTTTCTTGAACATTAATGACTAAATATTTTTGGAAATATCTCACTAGGGTAAACATATTGAAATTTTGGAAACCCTTGCTTCCTGATACAAGTTTACTACTTCCAACTAGATATGGGACTCAAAAAAATATGATGCACCTAGAATTCAAATACCAACTCATCATAGAAGAATCCTCTGGATCATAATCCCTATTTGGTGCTCCACCCACCATTAGGATTATCTCTATAAAGATTGAAAATAGACAAGTACTCCTAAATGACAGACCTCAAAATGTGTCATGATGAAAATGATTTCTCTGAGTCCAGGAAGAGCCTTTCAATGTTAACATATTCTCTTAAGTAAAATTAGTTACATGTTTTCCCATTGGGAAAATATTGGACTGATCACACCCTTGGGATTCTTTGAGGAAAATAATATGAGTACTGTGATTGGCCAATTTCAAGGGAACATAGTCTAAGAGGATGAAGTTGTAAAGAGGCAACTATACAGAAAGAGGATAGGTTGTGATCTTTGGAAAAAAAGTCTCTAAGAATACTCTCTTGAATAATGATGTAGGAATGATGTTTGTCTCTAGAATTCTCAACCATAGCTACCCTCCTCATGGTCACTTATATTAATATACGAAGAAGAGTCATTATCCTTCATGAAAAAGACCATGAAAAAGGTTTAGTTCCACAAAAGTCTTGGAAAAAAGACAAAAATTTGAAAAATTACTAAAAGGAAATCTGCAAAACAAAGCTCAGCATACTGAACACCCAAAACGATTCACAGAATGTATTCCCTGTGAACCAGTAGTTCATCAAATTCTCTATAAGATGTTGGCCCGCAATGTGATGGTCATTAAACCAAACGGTTCGCGAACTAGGTGAGCTATGTACCGAGCCACTCTATGCAGTCATCTAAAGGGAAGAATGAAAAGTTTAAGTTTGATGTTTAAATTTTAGTTCACCAAATTGAGTTTTAGTTTATAGAGAAGGAAAACTATATAGCATCTCACTACGTTGATGTTCAAACGTATGTTTTATGTTTTATGGTTCAGTTCATGGATTCAAAGGTCTATTCACATATGAAGGTAAAATTAAAGAGTTTTAAGTTTGTGGAATGAGAAGCACGGTTTATTGACAATGGTTTTGGGAAGGAACTGGTACAAAAATGAAAGGAGAGCCGAGAGAACTATTTGGATCACTTTTCACCAGGAAATTTGGTAAATGAAAAATGAACTGGGACCCCTATATAAAGGAATGGTACCCCCAACGTTTCCACCTTTCTACTGAAAACTAGTTCAGTTCAGGACCTCTTTCTACATAAGAATATACTCATCTTCATCCCGATCAGAACCCATTCTGATTGAGGGAATTTGTAGTGTCCTAAAAACTCTACAAAGGGAAGGAAAATACTCCCACGAATTGGATGAAGGAATAATACATGGGTTCGATAAAAAACTTGAGAAAAAGGTTGAATAAATATAATTTAGAACAGTACCAAAGTGGTCCGCATACTGATTTTCGGGAATAGTTCATAGATGGTATTTCCCGCAAAACAAAAAGTATGCATACATCCCATGAAACATTGGCTCACTAGGCATTGGACAGAAAACCCATACATTCATAGAATAAATAAGGAATTTCACTAATTCCCCACAAACCACATCATTGGATGAATGGAGGCGTAGAAATTCCACCCGCGAACCACATCATTAGTAGAATGTAGGTGGATAAAATATACCCTCGAACCGCGGCCCCATGAACCATGGCCCCATGAATAGTGTCGTTTGCAAGAACATGATAGAGAGTTACTCCCCCACACACCGTATCCAAAAACTTAGTTCACAGACGAGGTTAGGCTGACAGTTTCCTATGAACTGCGTTATTCATGAGATTGAGGTGATGATTTCTGTCACCACTATCTGCATCCTCGCTAACCTCATCCCCACAAACCTCCATTGACCGAATCGTCTTCAGTCCAGGAAATTTTTTGATGGGATTCTATAAATGGTTCCATGTGAACCAAATATATAGCTTCCCCATCACTCTATAAAAGGGACCACAAGGGGATCTTAGAAGAGGAGGATTTTTTAATGAGAGAACATGATGTTTATGGATGGAAGACTTCGAAGGAAAATGATCCATGAAGTACGGAACCATGAACGGTTTCTAGCAGGTATAAATTTTTCATGAACAATAAAAGGAAGGAATCATAAGAATATTTGTGAATCACAAACCTAATTGGTGAACCGAGAACCATAACCCCTTCGTAGATGAACTTCTCACGAACTACAGGACCAATTCCCCTTCTCCAATCTAGCATACTGCACAACACCTCGATATGAGGATGAAACCCTACCCTACATAGTGTTCTTCCAGACTGATGGAATATACCACTGCATACCACAATGGTATATGGACAGAAATTGAGGTTGTGTACCACCTCATTATGTGGATAGCATCCAGGTCCTCATACCACCTCGGTATGTAGATGCCATCCAAGTATGCGTAACATCTCAGTACGTGGACAACCCCTCCACCTGCATAGCAATATACCATGTGGAGGGTACCCCACCCCGTATGAACAAGCGGTACATGGAATGGGGTGCCTTCAGGCTTTCTTCCATCTGGTCCTAATCATGCCATTCTGTTTTTATCCAATCCTCTAAATCCCCTCCACTAACTAGTCCATCGGCATCAGGTCAAAGCCTCTTCCAAAGTCGTCGGACCCATGTGATAAAATCATCGGGCACATCAGCACATACTTTTGAGTTTACATACCCATGGTAAGTGGAGTCACGTGGGTAATCTTTTAAAGGGAATGAGACCCTAGAATGTATTTATGTTTACATTCCCATTGTAACTTGCGACCCAACCTTGGAAAACTCATGTGAACCTACACGTTCTAGGGATCAAGGGTAATCACTGGATTTTCAATTCAATGAGGGATAGTGATAGGTCAAAGGTATCATGCCTACCTTTCCTTTTAAAAAGGAGTGATGCTTCTCCCCTTTACCAAAACCATCTTTAGGGTACCCCTATTAAGGTGACCCCTTAGCCTTTCTACTAAAGGAGGCACTCCTATTCCTATCAGGCCTGACTTGGGGAGTGTCCGGATAGATTTCTGAACATGACTATCCTAGATATCAACATGGGTGAAAGTTGGCACATTCAAATCCCCTATCTCTCTCTTGTCGATCAGTCACCTAAACCTCTTCCACCATCATCCTCATTTCCCATAGCCGAGAAGGTAAGGTGTGTAGTTTTTCGGATCTATCGCTTCCTCTTATTTCTCACACCAATCATGAATCATGTGGACTTAGAGATTAATGATGATCACAACATCCACACCATATTTAAATGAACTATAATAACTCTAATTTCTTATCTAAATAGGATACATAGGATGCCTATTTGAAGGCTCGTGCTCGAATGGGAGGCTACCATGCATAAGCCCCAACCATACACTATCTTTAAATGAATTATGAGAACTCTGATTCCTGCTCTAAACAAGATATGTAGGATGCCTTTCTAAAGGCCTGAGATCAAATGGGAGTCTCCCATGCGTAATCCCCAACCATACACCATATTCAAATAAACTACGAGAACTATGATTCCTTCTCTAAATAGGATACGTAGGATGCATGTCTGAAGGGCTGACCTCAAATGGGTTCCTTTCATTCTAATGGTTAATCCCCAATCATTCCCCCACACAAACTGCACCTTCTTGATGGTATAAGCCTCAACTTAAACTGAACTATGTGGGTTCTGATTCCTCTCATGAGGATACATAGGAATCCCCTCTCTTGGGTTCAATTCCAATATCGAAGCAACCTCTGTCCTCCATGGATGATGATAAACTCCATAGATCCTCAGCATACGGATTAAACTAGATATGTCTCAGTAATTCCCAAACTATGTGTATATATGGTTAATCTTATAACCTAGGGGTAATTCGTGGACACATGCTTCGGAAATAACCAAGGATTCACGAACATATGAACATTTCTTAAATCTATAATAGAGTCTAGGAGTAGGAAATAATTCCCCTCAAAAGTTTTTGATGATCCCAACCTCTCATCCTCCCGATAAATGGAGTCCTTAATTGTCGTTAGCCAAATCTTCATTCAATGAGCACTTGCCTTTAGAAAGAAAGTCCATGAGTCATGGATACCAGGGTCGTTGGGTGTTTCTATCTCCATGAATAAACCCATTGGAGACCATCTAATGACATCATACCTGAAGTGGACCAATTTCACACATACTCAATACCCTGCAATCACGCACCCAGATTATTCAACTATGGAACCTTCTTTGCTGTATAAAAAGCACACAATGCATAATCCCGATGTAACCATATCGCCCACCAAAAAGGGTCACGATGTGAATAGGGTCAAAATGAAATGGTAAAACTGAATTGAAACTCTATAATAGCATGAAATCAACTACTATACATCGAGACATTATGTCCACCCTAGTACGACGTGAATTCGATCAAAAAATTACCCTTATTGATCACTCTATCTCAACCCTTTATTATGTTTCTTTTCCCAAGGTTATAAAAAAAGGTTTTAAGTAGGAGTAACAAAAGGTGAATATCTTTTACCAAATTAGAGTAATTTGTTCCCAATTCCAAATACACGAAACTATAATGGTTCACAAGCATGTACTTTTGTAATGTGATGAATATTCATAAAAAATTATGTAATATCCATGTATGTTAATCCAGGGTTTCTTTACAAGAGGTGGTGGGTATCATTGTTTGGGAGTAGTTTTCTACTTCCTCATTGGTTGTTAGGTTGGTAATCCTTTTATTTTCTATTTGATAATGTATTTTTCTCATTAATACTTTGGGTATATTTTTTATTTTTTCACTTTTTTTCTAGAGGTTATTACAAGATTTTTTTTCCTCTTGGGTTGGTAAATTTTATATTATCCTGCATAGTTGTGAAGTTCTTGGATGTGTGTGTGTATACACTTTTATAAGTATATATCCTCCTATATGTGTGATATACGTACTTGAAACTAATCTCCATCCCATAGCCTATTGGAGTTGGCCTTATGGTGTGATTTTTGGCTTACTATCAATCCAGGTGGGGCTCTAGTGGGTTATTTCTTGACAGAGTGCTACTAGAGTGGTCTAACCTTGGGATGGTGTTTGGAGTTGTATTTTTTGTGAGGGCTAGTTTTCAAACTTATGGAAATGTTGTTAAGGATTCTCATGTTTTGATTTTAGACTAGGAAACCTAGTAATATTTTTGTGACCAATGTATTTATACATGAGGACTCAGATAACCCACTTTTCATATTAGCATGTTAAGAGATTAGTTATAGGGAAACCAATGGTAAAAGAATCATATAGTAATGGATCTTTTACTTCCATTTAAATATTATTTTATCTCCCTAGATATGATCATATTACCATGATATGTCCTGTAAACTTTCAAAAAGTCACTACAATGATAGCCATCATGGATTTTGAGATAGGTTCATAACAATGATAAATTGTGTGATGAGGATTTTTGTATAGGGACATGTTAGTGAAGTGTTCTCTCTAGGTGAACAGAGAGTAAGGATTCCACCTGATGAGAGGTGTGTTGACCTACCTCTAGCATTTAGTATAATGTTAATCTTTATATTGAGCAACTGATTATTCCAGTGGGCTGAGTGTGTTGTGTGAGTTTTAGAGATATAGACCACTCAAGTTTTAGGAAGAGAAAGACCCTCATATAGCATAGGATTCTATTGATTCATTGGTTCAAGTTTTACAGATCATTCGGTCCTCGACTGACCAAATAGTTTTTCTTGAGACTAGACTTTATAATGGATTAGAAAGGCACATGATGTGATTGGTCACAAAAACCCATGATGAGATGATTCTCACATGGATGGAGTTTGAGAACTTGTTATGTTATGAGTAAAGCTCATAGACCTTGTGCTCATTTTCAATCAAGTAGATTTAGGAGTTATAATAGGGTGATATTATTTTTCTAGAGCATGCATCAAGGTTCACCAACCTTACATGATACTCTATTGATATATTGTGAGATGGTTACATTTGGGTATGGATGCTTGAGCAAGGAATCCACATGTACTTACAAGATAAATTGGTCCCTATTTTTATTCTCACTTAGGACTAGGTGTTAGATCATACATTAGTGATAGATAGATTACTGATAAAGGAGAATCATATAGCTAAATTTGGAAGTGGACATCATGGATAAGATTCATCTACTGCTACCGGAAAACATCAATCTTTAACTTTTTTAGTGTAGGTTTCCTTTGAGAAAGTGTGCTCAGTCTCGGGGATCATCAGTATATGGATCCCACCAGGAATATGGTCATATGAGAGATAGGAGGTGATATGCTTATAATGATTTGGTTAACATGGAATGTTATTTCACAATCTTGTGCATTGTAGATGGTTGATAGGTAGTCTACAAACCTTCATGATAGAGGTAGTGTTCAAATCAAGGATCCCCCAGGGGTGGAATGGGTGGACCCTAGAAAGGTGGTGCTTTTAGAGAGGATTGAAGATCCCCGGGAGGAGGATTTATAGTTGTAGGATGATGATGTGACCTACTTCCACCAACACTAGGTGTACCATGTCAGGCTTTGAGGGATAGTGGTTGAGGGTGTGTTTTTTTGTAAGCTATGGCGGGATATGATCAAGTTCCACATGAGATAATTCAAGGTATGATTTTTGTATTCTATACATTAGAAATAGTACTTATAGACAAAGTCATGAATCATTCATTCATCAATGTATCCCTTTTTTAAGATCTTGATATTTCAATGGAGTCTTTATCCCATTAGTTATTGCTAGAAATTCCTATAGGGAGAAATTCCACTATTTCACACTTCAGCCGATAAGGCAAGTTAAATCTTGGTGGAGAGAGATTAATTTGAATTCTCTTGGTAGTTTCAATGAAGTTTTATGACATAATTTTGAGTATAGATTGGATATCCATGGTGAATTCCTAGATATACTATCACCATAGGATATTTAGTTTTTTGTGTGTGGATGGGAGGATATTGTCCTTCAATGGTGGGAAGTTCTTAGTGGTAGAGTGGGTAGGACTCTTGAGAAAGAATATTAAACCTATCTACCATCTGTTAGTGAGTTTATACCTTAGAGTATTAGGTTCTTTAGATACCTAGATTCCAGCTATGGTGGATGAGAATATAGATGTCTTCTTAGAGGATATTCTAGTATAACCTTCACATCATTATATTTACTTATACATTTAATTCCACCCAGTCTATCCACTTGGGTGGATTTGGTGTTGTTTTCAAAGAAGGTGGATAGGATATTAAGGACAGGTATTGATTATTTACACAAGAATGAAGTGATGATCAAGTAAAATATTATTTACTAAGGATTAACGACATATTGGACCAACCAAATGGTGTCATATGGTTCTAGAAGATTAACCTTAGTTTCAGCTACCACCAATTTTAGGTTTACGAGTAGAACATTCTGAAGATGAAATTCTGATGTTTCTATGGGAATTATGAGTTCATGTGATGCCTTTTAATTTGAAAAATTCTCATACTATTTTCATGGGACTTTTGAACAGTATATTTCAACCTTTCTTGGATCAGTTTTTGGTTGTCTTTATCAATGACATTATCATTTACTCTACATTAGTGGAGGATCACACATAGAATGTGTGTATGGTTCTGGAATTACTTTAGGAACACCATTTATATAATAATCTATCAATGTGTAAGTTATGGATTTTGTAGGTTAAATTTTTTAGACATTGTGTCGCTAAACATGTTATAGATGCAGGACCAAAAAAGTTGTGGGAAATTCTATCTTAGGACCTTCCCAATAGTGTATCTGAGGTCCGAATCTTTCTTGATTTAGAAAGGTTCTATCATAGGTTTGTGGTAGAATTTTCCATAATTGTGTCCCATTTGATTGACTTGACACAAAAAGAGTAGTTATTCACTTGGATTGAGCATTTTCAGAAAGCCTTCAATGATCTAAGGTAGAGGTTGACCAGTACACTTATTTTGAGACAACTAGAGGAGGTTTTTGTGTACTTTTTGTTCAATGATACCTATAGAGTAGGGCTCAGGATTTTGTTGAAGCAAAGGTAGAAAATGATAGATTATAGGTATATGCATATTAGAACCCATGAATAGAACTACATGAACCAATAATTACATCTAGAAGAAGTGGCCTTCTCCATAATGATATGAAGGAATTATAGTTTGGGTGAGTGATTTGAATTTACTCACACCACTGGGGTCTCAAGTATATCCTTTCCCATAGATACCACAACCCGAGACAGAGGCATTGTCTAGATTTCCTACTAGACTATGAATTTAAGATAGTATATAATTCATAGAAGGGAATATCCCCTTAGAATGAAATATCAATCTCACATGGTGGATAAGATGTCAAGTCATTTGGCCTCTTTTCAGTTGACCCTAGTAGAGGAGAGAGAATCAACTTATCTTTAGTCGATGGTGGTGACTCCACTGCTTCTCTACATAGTGAGAGATACTATGTTGGGAGAAATAAATTGTGATGTTTCATGTGACCAAATATCTTTAGAAATTACACCAGATATATTTTTTGATGGTGATGAGTTCATTATAATTTTTTAAGGACGGATGGTGGTTATGATCACATTGTGTGTGGAGGTACTGAGGGACTTACATACCTCCCCATGAGGCATAGTGTTATTGAGTTTTCTACTGATGTTGTACCTATCAACAAGTGAAGGTAGAGAATCAAGTTTCAATAGGTTTGACTCAAACTCTTAAGATCCTAGAGTGGAAGTGGGATAATATATCAATGGATTTTGTGCGGGGATTATATAGATAGTGAGAGGTCATGAAACTTTCTGAGGGAATTTAGATCAAATAACAAAGGTTTCTTATTTTCTTTACATCTGGGTACATATTTTAGTAGATATTTTAGGGTGTTATATATGATTAGATCATCTGACTTCATGGTTTACCCTCAAGGATTATCTCTAACCATGATATGTATTTAATGTCATGGTTATAGATAGGTTTGGAGGAGGTTTTTAGGGCCCAGTTATGGATGAACATGAAATTACACCACTATATATATGGCTAGATAGAACAAGTTGTCCAGGTTTTAGAGGATAAACTAAGACCCTGCATGTTGGACTTTGGTCAAATTTTGGAGGATCACCTACCTTTGGTGTTGTTTTCTTATAATAAAATATATATCTATTATTAGAATTTCACTATTATAATCTCTATATGGGAGACCCTACAGTTCTACCTTATGTTGGCTAGAGATAGGTGATTAATCGCTTATGGGACTAGAGCTGGAGTGGGTGATGGTGAAGAGAGTTTAGGAGATCAATGAACGAGTGAAGACCACTCATAGTTGGCAGAAATCTTGTATAGACCTGCTTTATAAGACCCTTAGAGTTAGAGTGGGGAGACCTAGTTTTCTTGAAGATCCCTCCATGATGAGGTTTTTGGAGGTTTGTTTTGGGTATCAATCTATACATGGGGTTCAAATCGGGTGTATAAAGTCTTCAACATGAAGTAGATGAAGAGATATGTGCATAAACTATAAAAACTAAGGTAATGATAGAATAAATAAATTTTATGTTTATTAATATAGTTATATTCATTATAAAAATATTAATTAATTTTTAAATCAAAAAGGAAATAGTTTTAATTAAACACTTTTTTAGAAGGATTTATATAAAACATTAAATTATAAATTATAGAATTTGAAGTTTTTTAAAAAATTAATTTAATTTTTGAAATTATCATATCAAAATTAACCTACGGTATAATTGTTTTAAATTTTTTATAAAATGTTGATTTTTCAGGGAATAGTTGAAATACCAATTTTTTGTAATAAAGAGTCATTTCTTTTCAATAAATTAAGAAATATAAAAGTCTCATTATGTTATGAATATTATTTAAAAAAAAGAAATATTATTTAATTATATTTAATCTAATTAATTACTTTTTAATAAACTTTATATTATATGTTTGTATAAGTTTCTTTTGGGGTTTAAAAATATGATTTTTCTTAAAACTGTTTTAAAGTGCATAATGTTTCTATGTTTTAATTAATTAAAATAATCCCAAATGAGGAATGTTTTAAATAAAATTTATAGATTATATATAATTAAATATTAATTTATATTGATACAATGTTTATTATTTGTCTTAGAGTCAATATAGAATCATCCTTTGCTCAAAAAATACACTTCTTCAAAAACCCTCTTTTTCATCGCATCTGTGGGTCTTTAAAATTAAAAGTTTCCACTTGTGTGAATTTAATTAGGTAAAATGAATTTTATATTTCCAGTTGGAATAATTTTTAATATATAATATGGTCAAATTAATTTTTTTACCAAACTAATAGTTAAAATAGTAAAAATTAATTACCTTGGTTAAGGTAAAAACAGATTTACTGAGAGAATAAAAAAAGAATAAGGATTAAAATAACCTAAAAACTTTTCTAAAATCAATTTTATAGAAATATTTTTACCTTATAATTTTTAATTATTTATAATGGTCAATTTTGGATCCTTTTGAAATCTGAAAAACATGGGTGCACCTTTTTCTTTTCATAAAATTATAAGTGTGCTACTCACCTCACTTTTAAAGGAAACCCCAACTCTTCTTCTCTTCACGCATTAAATCCATTTGATTCATACAATACCTAACAAAATATCTTTCTTAAATCCCTAAAAAATACCTATATCTCTTATTGTTATCATAAATCCATCCAAATAGGGATTATGGTTCTTACTTAAGGAGGTTGTCCGAAGAAGAGATGTCATGATTAACCGAGCATCTTTATTTTATTATTATTCCACCTATTTAAAATATTATTAAATTATTATTATATAATAAAAATAGTATCTAATATATATTGATATATTATTATATGAGTTAAAAAACCTAAATACCACTCATATCCCATAAAATGGGATACAAAATCATGATTCGTGTGTACAACGGATTACCACCTCACGAACCGATGTCATTCATTTTCCATCATCACCTATCACAGCTTGTTATAATGATTGATTTAAAGTATATACATATATATATATATATATATATTATTTTAACATATTCATACTTCTTTAGTTATTCTATTTCATGTCCCTTTTAACTTTTCATTCCATGGGGGATACGATAACGTCGCTCGTGCTTATGGCGATATACTACCTCATGTAGAGATGTGATTTATTTTTCACTAACGCTTTACATGGAAGGTAATATAGATAAATTTAATAAATATATGTGATATAAATGAAATAATAATTATATTAAAGAAATATTTATCATTATAAAAATATAATATATCATTTTCTTTCTTATGCTGAAAAATGATAAAGTTGTTTATGTATGTGTGGACTACCTCCTCCATGAAGTGATGTGATTCATTTTTCTTCACCACATCAAAATAATGATATATATATAAGTATATTTTAATAAATAATATGGTTTTTTCCCCTGTTAACATTCTATAAAGTATGTTTTAATATTTTCTTTTTTCCCTTTCTCATCAAGTGTGTATTTATAACCCTGAATTAGGAGGATACCTATAATGGTGAATTCATGGATTTGTCGAAAGTTTCAGCATAAACTGGTAGTTTCTACTATTTTTTAGCTAGTTACATGATGTTTAATGGTATTAGATGTTTTTTATTAGCTTCTAGACACATCCTATGAATATAATACACATCTTGAGATATTTACACTTCGTATATGGTTTACACAACGTCTAATGTGAAAATATAGTTTTTAATTAAAAATGAGATGCATTTTTCATCATAAAAAAATAAAATAATTTCATGATGTGTAAAATATTACACACCATGTTATCCATAAAGTTATTGGTTTTAGACTTCCATGTATTTTTTTGAGGCTTCATTAGTTTTTTCGTCCTTCTCTTCTCATCCAGAGCTCATGCCTTATGAATTTTTGGGTGACACCCTTCCCACCAGATCGCCCCATTCAATGATTGATCATCTAGGCAAAGCACTTAATCTATTTGGGTAAGCCATACTATTTTTTTCTCTAATTTGTTTCTATGGAAAAAAATTCAGTAGGGATGAGTAATCATAATGCGTTTTATATCAATCATTTTAAGTCTCTAGTCATGCCTTGTCTTTTGAAGCCAAATCTTGTGGTTTCTAATCCCCATTGTCAAAGGTGATTAGCTTTTCCACATCCTTGATGTAGATTGTTATAATTTCTTGAATTCATTATAGTTATTATTGATTACTTGTGGTTTGAAATGATATTTCATGTTTTGAATTTGAAAATAGGCATGGGTTCATTTTTTAAATGGTTTTTTCATTGAAAAGGGAATTACCAGGATTTGAAATGGAAAAAGGATTTTAGAAACCTAAATAATATTTTCTTGGATATGAAATGGTTTTGAAAAAAATGTGAACACAGTTTTTAAAATAGAAATTGACAAACATTTCATAGTGGGAACCTCGGGTGTGTCAAGAAAGAGACGTGGGTAGCCTTAGTGTGTGTGACACTACTAGGAGGTAACCTTTTGTATGTATACAGTCTATGGAAGTTATTGATGTTGGTTGGATCCAACCTTATTCCTTTTTGGGATCATGAGTGTCTATTATGTATTTTCCCATATCTTAGAGCTCATATTGTAGGTGTATTGTTGTTTCTGGTAGTTTATTTCATGATAGATTATTTCATGGATGTGGTATCACATGTATTCTTGTATTTAGTGTCTCTACCTAATTTTTTTATAGATTCAAAAAATATGACATGAAATTTTTGGAAACTCAAGGATCTTTTGAAAAATTTATTTAAATTTATATATATATATATATAAATTCCTGGAAAACAATTTTTTATCTTGAACTAGTGAATTCTTATTATTATAACTTGTGTAGGATCTTTGGTGGTATCCTACAGGTCTCTATTTCTCGCACCCTACTTCTACCATTGGGGTAGTTTTGGACCTTGTTTTTTAGGATTCAGATAAATGGAAGGGTAATTTTTAGAATTTTGTCTTATCTTTAAATCATTGTTCCAGTTTGGGGATGGTTTGGAGGTGACGATTGGTCACATAGAGACGATTTTGTTTAGACTTGTCATAATTTTGGGTTTATCCTATTTGGATCTATTGTATCTATCTTTTTTACACATTTTACTCTGGTTGTATGTCTTGTTTTTATGATATTAAATACTTTTTTATTATATTTGTTTTACCCAACCCTTTAATTGGATGTCTAGGGGGACTGGTCTGGTTGACCCAGGTTGGTCTGTTATAATTAGGTATCATAGGGGTTACTCATCCTAAAGTGTGTTAGCACTGCCTGAGTTGGTTCTGTGTCTTGGGTAGATAGTGTAGGTTCCTGGCATAGTGGAAGTGTGTGATGGCTGGTGCCTAATTTTTATTTTTCCCATGTTCAATGATCAATTTGAGATCTACATGATTATAAACACCATGTCAAACAAAATATAATCAAAGAATATAGACAACAAGAATCATTCAAGAACCAAAAAGGGAGGATCATCCCATAATATTTATAATTAATTTAATTAAATATGAATTAACTTTATGTAATTATTTCTTAATTGATATATTTAGAAAAATATCAGTGATTCACCATCATTTTATTTTAGGAATCAAGTGTAAATTCCCTCTAACAGTGATCCATACATGTTGCACGAATCTCCAAACTTCGTCGAAGGAATATTTGGGTGCTAACACGGAAAATCCTTACACTTGAATTGTCTTCCTTTGATCACTATGATAATTTCTTCCAAAGAATTCTCCTTAATCTAGTGGAGGAATAATTCTCTCTATTCTTAGGTGCAATATTAGAGAAGAGATACCTCAAGGGCTTTAGAGAACTCTCCAATTCTGTTGTGAACAACCCAAATAAATGAATTATTCTATTGATAAAATAACATAACTTGGTTTATATATCGCTAGGGTTGAAATAAAGTAATTGCACAAGTGCCCTTAATTTTTTTATTTAATACTAGTGAAAACCCTATGTAAAATATTATTATTATTTCTCAATATGTGATTAACTTATGAATTAAAATTAAATATTATTTAATCAAATGATATTAAATATTTATTATTTTCTCACTGAACAAAAAATCTGAGTCTTTCATTCCTCCATAATATTAATCGAACCTTGAATAATGTCTATTTAATTATTAAATAAATATCACTTCATTATTCCCCCAATAAATAAATAAATATTATATTCACTAAATATAAAATAAATATTTATTAAATATTCCTCTCACATTATATTTTCTTGAATAAGTGGTGATAGAATAAATGTGATCTAGAAAACATGAATAATTATTAAACCATATGTAGTAATAATATTATTAAACTTTTTAAATAATAAATAATAATATATTATTTAATAGATATTTTGGATACACTTAGTGTGTAACCCTCTATGTGTCTTTCTCAATGGAATTAGGAGAAGAAACCTAGATACCAAGGTTAGTGTCTAGCAACATACTAAGTCACCCATAGAGAAATAAGTTAATTCCAAAACAACATAATACCTCATATGGATTCTTACTGTGTAATTTAACCCCTTTATCACAATATCTCAAATCAAGTAGGTTGCATGCTTGTGCCATCAACCTGTGTGCTCGATGTCTCTTTCTTTGACTTTCTAAAAATAGAACTTTCCTATATAACACCATGGACATGAATTTATTTAGGTTATATCATTTCCATAAAATGGACTTATATAATAACTTCTATTAAATAATAGAAGGTATAAATCCTTTTTCATTATTCATTAATACAATATTACTCATGATGCACCCTACGTATCTTAACTCATCGCAGACATCTATCATCATGGTTTTCATCAATATATTTTAAAGTACACGACTCATAATAATCATTAATAATAATCTTAAAGTATAAGGACTAATACAAATTTTTGTAGATAGTAACATCTAATGGAACATATAAATGTAGAATTACTACCGACCGGTCCCGTTCTCGTAATTTTCTACTAGATATTACCAAGGACATACACCATGAAATGTTCTTCAAATTTTTATGAGTCCCCACCCCAGATATACTATATCATTATTTCCATCAAATGATATCATCCTACTATAGATCATATATTTAAGAATTGTGTCATAGCACTTTCGGGTCCTCGTTATAGTGAGGAAATTCTATGATATTTTAGTGTGAAATCTAATCTAGGTACATTATCACATACTATGTTATGTTAAAGAACAATCATGATGTGATAATAAGTTTATTAATATTAAAAAATTAAATATATGTTATCATAAATTACATATAATTTTTTTTCCAGGGAGCCGACTTCAACAGACTCCCACTTTCATTATAGCCAACTACTAACAACCTTCAGTTTGCTAACTCCCACATGATACTCATGCTTATAATGATATTGGACTTTAGTCAAGGTGTCTTCCACATTTTATTCCTTGGTTAATATACTCATTTCAACTTCTCCCCTTTGATAAAAATCCCTCAAGATTTGATACTTTCATATTATGTGCTTTGTATGTGGGTGTGACCTTGTCTCTTTTGCAAAATCCACCACTATATTATTGTCACAATACAATGTGATAGAGTCTTTACTACTAGGTACCGCATCAATATCGTAGAAAAAATTCTGAATCCAAATGGATTCATTGCATATATCAGAAGCCACTATATACTCAGAATCCACTATAGATTTTGAGACAACTGGCTTCTTTGAACTCTTTCAGCTCATAGCTCCTCCATTGAGACATATGACATATCCATACCATGACATTAGACCATTTTGATCTATATGAAAACTAGAATCAGTATAAACTATGATGATCAGCTTCTTGTCTCCTCAATATACTTGGAACATATCCTTAGTTCTTGTCATATACTTAATCATAGACTTAACAACATACCAATGTTGTTCTCCTGGATATGCTTGATATATGCCTACCATTCTCAATTCATTAGAAACATAAAGTCTATTACATAACATGGAATACATGATTGATCCTATCACTGAAGCTTATGATATCTTACTCATTCTCTCTTTCTCATGTTGTGTTTGGGGACATATTTTCTTAGAAATATGTAAACCATCTAGCACTGGAAAAAATACCCTCTTTGATTATTCCAAAATAAATCTCATTAGTATCTGGTCAAAATATGTACTTTTACTTAGTCCAAGAAGCCTATTTGATCTATCATGAATGATCTTGATTGCTAAAACATAGGTTTCTTCACCTAAGTCCTTCTTGAAGAAACATTTGTTTAACCAATACTTAATAGACTGTAATACAGGTATTTTGTTTCCAATAAGTAATATATCATCAACATATACTACTAGGATAATGACCTCATTCTCAAAAAACCTCTTATAAGCACAAAACTCACATTCAATATTAATGAAACCAAATTATTTTTTGGATTCATAAAATCGAATGTTCCATGACTAGATGCTTTCTTCAATCCATAAATTTATCTCTACAACTTGAAAATCCTTTTGGAATCACCTGGAGTCACAGACCCTTCAAGTTGTGTCATATAGATATCTTCCTAAAGATTCCCATTAAGGAATGCAGTTTTGAAATTCGTCTTCCAAATATCATAGTCATAGTAATATACTATAGAAAGTATAATTATGATTCATTTAAACATGGAAACCGGTGAAAATGTTTCATCTTAGTTAATTCCTTGACACTATTTAAACCCTTTAGCCACTATCCTTACTTTATAGGTATTTACTTTACCTTTCATGCCTAATTTCCTCTTAAATACCCATTTTCAACCAATGGGCTCTACATAAACTATCACATTGATCATAACCCAATCATGGTTTTGATAAATGTAATCCATTTTGGAATTCATGGCTTCTTTCCATCTTGCAACTTCGGATCCCTCTATTAGCTCCTTGTAGGAGAGAGGTTCATCATTTTCAATCCTTAATGAGTCACCGTCCTCAGTGACTAGAAAACGATATCTCTCTAGTTCTCTTACCTTTCTTACACTCCTACATAGTACTTGTGTTTCAAGAACTACTTCTTCCATAGGGACCTATGGAATATGTTCCTGTACAAAATCTTGTGTATCTTGAGCATCAACTTAGTTGAAGTCAATATTGATTCAAATATACTTTTTAGGATGTTATCCCTCTCATGAAATAAGTCTTCTCTGGCGATAGTTAATTTCTTGTATGAGGGTCTATATAATAAGTATCACTTTTCTTCATTGGGATACCCTATAAAGATACACTTTGTGCCCTGAGTGCTAATTTGTTATCTGAGAATGACATAACAAATTCCTTGCAACCCTATACATGTGTATGCAAAACAAATAGTTTATTTATACTCTATAACTCAAAGGTAACTCCATTTTATGCTTTAGTTGGTACTCAGTTTAATGTGCATGCCTTTTTTTAATGCATATCCCCATAAGGATAATTGTAGATCTACCTGACACATTATTGACCTTACCATGTCTAACAAGGTATGGTTCCTCCTTTCACTAACACCACTCCACTATGGTGTATAAGGTTGAGTGAGTTGAGATAGAATCCCAAACTCCAATAAGAATTTGTTAATCTCTTGGTTAAGATATTCACCACCTCGATCTGATCGAAGCTTCTTTATCTTTTACCCAAGATGATTCTCAACTAAATTTTTGAATTACTTGAATTTCTCAATGTACTTGGACTTATACCTCATCAAGTAGACATAGCCATATCTTCTCAAGTCATTAGTAAAAGTTATAAACTAAGAATATCCACCTCTAGCTTCTAATGGAAATGGTCACACATATCAGTGTATACCAATCCTAGAATCTTTGTGGCCCTTTCACCATGTTCATCGAATGGTGATTTTTTCATTTTTACTTGTACACAATAATGACATATTGTATGTGGTTTAATTACAAATTATTCTAAATAACCATCTTGATAGATATTTTTAAAACATTTCTCATTTACATGACTAATACGGTGGTGCCATTGTTTGGTGTTGTATGAGTCATTTGAACATAATTCGTTTACAATTACCAACACTTGGTTTTCATAGTTTAATACATAAAGACCGTTTTTTAAATGTCTCATTCCAGAACATATGTTTTACTTATAAAAGAAACAAATTTTATTTCCAAATTTGAAAATAAACTCATATTTATCTAGGAATGATATAGAAATTATGTTCTTGGTAACCATAGGTACATAATAACAATCTTTTAAAACCAAAATCATTCATGTTGTAAATGAAAGGTGGTAGCCACCAATTTCTAGAGCATCCATCCTTACACCATTAAAAGATCTTATATCCACCTATAAACTGGAAATCTTTTGAAATCTACTTCTTTCCTGCATTTGGATACATATTTGACCACTAAAAGATTTATTTAATACCAAATGTGTAGATATTTAATGATTACACTCGATAAAAAATGAACCTTTAGCATCCTATATCTTTTAAGTGCAGTTCCTCTTCAAGTTTATTGACTTGCCACATACAAAATATATTAACTCCTTTTATTTTCCCTATCTATGGATCTTCCTCTTCTTAGAAGGATGGTCCTCACAGGCTTTAGACTACTTATAGGTCTTGGGCCCCTTTTCCTTATTCTTTCTTTTCTTTTTCACCAAAAGGACCATGGGTTTATCATTCCCCATTTCCTTGTCCACTTGGTGATTCAAATTAAGAAGTTCTAACAGACTCTTCTCGTTATTACTCATATTTTAATTAATAATAAAATTGGAGAAGGACTTTAATAGTGATGAAAGTATGAGATATATACGCAACTAATCCAGGAATTTAATTCCTAATATTTCTATGCATTCAATATATCCAATATGCTTGACTACATAAGGTCTAGATATATTAGACTCCACAAGATTATGTGTATACAAATCATTGGAGATCTCATACCTCTCTTGTCTCACCTTCTCTTGATACAGATCCTGATGGTGAGACATCATTCTATATGCATCCATTTCCTCATGTTGCTTCAAAATCTCATTGGAAATGGATGATATAATAAATTACTGAACATATGAAGTATCATTAAGATGTTTATCATATAGAAATATCTCTTCATCACATTCCTCGTTACCAGGCGCAACTGGAAAAGGTTCCTCCATCACATACAATTTCCTTTCATGGAAAAGTATAATGCGTAAGTGCATTTTCCACTCCTGGAAATTTGTTCTAGTGAGAAGGTTATACTTCTCAAGTATGGATCACAATGATTGGTTTGAATTAATTTTTAATGATTTTTCTACAAATAAAATGTGCATAATTTTAGTACTTTTTCTAATAAAATTCAGACAAATAAATAAATATAAAATTTATTAGTCTCCAACTATTTTATAAAACCCAAATATCCTTCTCGATTGGCTTCGGAATATCCTATTTCTTGGGAATTTTAGTGGAAAGGATCCATATTCCACTTCATATTATCCCAACTTTGGTTGGTCAAGAAACTTGAATGGTTTTAGGTAGGCATTCCAAATGCCAACTGCATTAACTCACAGTTTATTAATCTGTTGATTGGACTCCCCAATCCTGAAATCATTAATTTATATTTCTTTATCCCTTTCCTCTCAGTTATACCAAGTCTTGATTTAGTAGTCAACCCTTGATATGAACTAAGTTAAGTCAATCCAAAACTTCACGTTATAATTCTATAATAATTGAAAGCACCCCAACATTGGATTGTCAAGCACTTTGAACTATGGTTCAATTTTAACTGAAGTTGTGGAAGGCTATACTGAATTAATATATATAATTGAGGAATTTTATACTTTATACATATATTTATAATTATTATCTTTATCACATACTTATTAATATTTATCTAATTTAATTAAGTGATTAACCATGTCTTTGATAATATTTATGCATAATCCAATTTATTTTAGTTCTATCTTGCATGATCGTTAATTATATTAATTTATGTGATCGTAAAAAAAACATCCATAATGAAATAACCATGAAAATTAGTGAAATAAAATAATAAATCGGTATGATCGTGATATTTTACTAATCATTAGTTTATCTAGTGGTTGATAAACTAATTTTTGACCTAGGGGAAAACACATTGAACCAATTAAGGTTCATGTTACAGACTTCCACATGCCCACCAATGTATCCCTCTTTGATTTTTTTTCCTCAGATTGAAACTTGAACCACCTCCACTATCTTAGGAGGTCCATATATTACATATTATTTTACTCACATGCAGGTGTGGGGAAATGGGTTTACATGAAATAACCCATGGGAACATCGGCCGTACAAAATAAGAGGAGGGAAGGCACACATGCCAACAATTTAATTTAATAATAAATTAAAAGGAAACCAATATCATATAAAGTTCTGGTCTATGATCATGATAATCCTCAAGCATACAAAAAATTACACTTTTAATTAAACTAGAATCTAATTATTAATCATTATTATTTAAGATAAATCATGCTTGAATTAATTAATTATCATCTTTAATTAATCAATTATTTTATCTTAATTCTGATATGAATATCCATTATAATTTTTTATAAAAATAAATTTATTTAAAATTAACTGTGTACATAAATGTACCTTGGAGGAAATATGGTGAATATCTGTTTGAATGTACCCAACAAGTATTATACTCGTATACTTATTTATTCTTTGTGACATATAGTAAACACAAATTATTACGTATTTTCATGATGTATAGAATCAACTAAATGAATACATTATTTACGTGATTTTTCTGTAATGTGTCATTCTTTAATGTGCATAGAGTAACAATTGGAATATGACTCATACATCATATAAAGATCTGAACATTAGGAAGATATTAATTAAACAATTATATATAAAAATAGTAAAACCCATCACACGGTGTGTCCTATCAACTTAATGACCATAGGAAAGAACATGTCTCATGGTCTACATAATATAATAAATAAATGTTAAATCTGTGTAATTTTGTATATGTACGTAGTGTGTACAAGAGAGCTACACAACATGTACATATATCATCATCTATTAGAGGTACATTCCTAGGGACTCTGTGTGTAAATCATACCTATGAAAAATGGAGTACACAACATGTCCAATGGGCTACACTTTTTGTGATCTCTGAATTACATGGTCACTGGTCAGGTAGTCCATGTATGGTAATACATAGTATATCTATAACTCAAAGGAAATACACGCAGTGTTTTTGGGCTACACAGCATGTACTCTGGTTGACCATGTTCCACCCTTATTGGTTCAACATGTGATGTAAGGTATTTATTTCACCATGTGTAATCAATGCACACGGTTTGAATTAATTACTGAATTAATTCTTAATGCATTGACCACAAGTACATGGTGTATACTCCTCTATTATCTGACCAAAATCCTTGGAACCTCTAGATGAGTTCCTCAATTTTATTTTATTCATCAAATTAATCATCTCGATTAGATATATGAGAAATGAATGAGGAAGAATAAAATCTCTCAATTTGAAATCTGTATGGCTATCTTTATTTTGGAGTGTCCGTGTATGGTTCCCACCTTTTCCTTAAAGTGGATTTTTAATAATAATAAAAAACTGAATTGAGGAATAAATGATTATGTGACCACTTTGATACCACTTCTAGGTTCTAGGCATTGTAGAAGTGTGTGATGGGTGGTGCCTAACTTTTATTTTTACTATGTTCAGTGATCAATCCAAGATTTACAGAATGATAAACATCTTGTTCAATGGAATTGAATCATAGAAGATAGAAAAAATTAATCATTCTGGAACCAGAGAGAGGATCATCACATATTGTTTATAATCAATTTAAATAAATTATAATTACCTTTATGGAATTATTTATTTGTTAGTGGATCTGGTAACATTTCTATGATGCACCATCATTGTGTTGTAGGAATCAAGTGTAGATTACCTCTAGAGGTGATCCACATGTATTCTATGAATCTATAGACATCATCAAAGGAATATTTGGGTTCTATCATGAAAAATCTATGTGCTTTCATCACCTACCATTGAGCACTATGAGAATTACATCCAAAGAATTCTCCTTGATCGGGTGGATGAAGATTGATATCTATTCTTGGGAGCAATCTTGTATAAGAGATATCCCAAGGGCTTGAGATAATTCTCTAATTCTGTTGTGCACGACCCAAACAAATGAATTATTCTATTGAGAAAATAACATAACTGGGTTTATATATCACTAGGGTTAAAATAAAATAATTTCAAAAGTTCCCATAATTATTTATTTAGTCCTAGAAAAACCCCATGTAAAATTAGAATATTATTATTATTATTATTTCTCAACATGAACTTAACTTACAAATTAAAATTAAATATTACTTAATCAAATAATATTCAATATTTATTATTTTCTCACTGGACTAAAATTCTTGGTCTATAATTCCTCCATAATATTTATTGGACCTTGAATAATGTATAATTATTTATTAAATAAATATCACTATATTATTTTCCAAAAAAGAAAAAGAAATATTATATTCACTAAATAGAAAATTAATATTTATTAAATATTCTGCTCATATTATCTTCTCTCGAGTAACTGGTGATAGAATAAATGGGATCCAGAAAACATGAATAATTATTTAACCACATATGGGAATAATATTTATTAATATTTATAAATAATAAATAATAATATATTATTTAACCTAGATTCTGGATACACTTAGTCTGTGACACTCTAGGCCACTTTCTCAAAGGCATTAACTGAAGTAGCCTAAAGTCTAAGGTTAACATCTAGCAACACGCCTAGGCACCCATAGAGAAAGAAGTTAATGTCATAACTACATAATACCTTATATAGATGCCATGGATTTATTTAGGCTATATCATTTCCATCAAAGGTCCTCAGATATTAACTTCTTTTAAAGAACATAAGGGATAAATTCTTTTTCACGTTATTTATTAATACAATATTACTCATGATGCACCCAATGTATCCTACCTCACTACAAACATTTTTCACCACAGTTTTTGTTAATACATCGAAGTATGTGACTCATAATACTCATTCATAACAATATTAAATTCTACAAAAAAATACACACATCCGTAGATAGAAACATCAAATGACACATATAAATGTGGATTTTCTACTAGAGGGTCACATTCTCATGTTGTCTTACTGGATATTACCAAGGGCGTACACCATGAGAAGGTGTGTCAAAGTATTATGAGCATCCACCCATGATAGCCTATAAATATTTTGTCCCTCAAATGATATCATCTAGATATATAACATATATTTATGAATAGTGTCATAGAACTTCCTGGTTCTCATCATAGCAGGGAACAACTATGACCTTTTAGTGTGATAGCTACTCTAGAGACATTATCACATACTATGTTACACATAATAACAATCATGATGTGATAAAAAATTTATAAATATTCAAAAAAAATGAATACATTTTATCATAATGTATATAAATGTTTGTATTAGGTCACCAACTAAAACAGATAGGATTAGGATCATCATAATTTTAATAGTAAGTGCAGAAAAGGGGCCTGGTCATCTCACTCCCATGACTGAATCTGAGTTTCCATGGGTGGTTGTAAAATATTTACTAAGTCCAAGACTGATTATTTAGGTTCATTTGAATAAATTTTAATGGAATGTTTTTTAAATTAACCTATCTAAAATGTTTAGGGACTTTGTTTATGTATGGTCATTTAAATAAACATTGTGGGAGTCTATTTAAATGGACCTCTTCCTTTTTAAAGGTGTTACACTTTTTGGTAAAATTCATAACTTATTTAAATTTTTATTATTTTAAATCATTGTTTTTTATTTGTATTTTTGGTTCAATGGTTTTTGGGTTTCTTAAAACTGATTGGATATTGTCTTGTGTTTAACAAACAATGTCTCCTAGAAGATCTCTTACAAATACAATAGGGGAATCCACAAGTCAGGTTCCACAGATGGATCCTCCAGTGGACCCTTCTTTAGTTGAAGTGGTGACTTGTACAATTCAGACTATGGGGTCAGTGGTCGTAGTGAACTTGGCATGAGTAGTTGATCATGGATTGGAATTTACATTGCAACATCCACCTATCTTCTATGGTGACAGAGGACCACAAGAGTCAGAGGAATGTATTGAATATATTTAGTGGATATTCAACTTATTGAAGACTCCTGAATATTTTTTTGTGATTTTTTTATCTCATATACTCAGGGGACCTGGAAGAAAATTGTGGGACTCGATAGTTCTTATTAAGTTGAAAAAACGTATTACCTGAAATTTATTCAAGATGATATTTTATCAGTAGTTTTATCCTAAGACTTTATGTGTGGAAAAAGCCCAGTATTTTCTAACCTTGTATCAAGGGGATCATACCGTTCCGGATTACTCAATCTATTTTTCTGAACGGGTACATCTGGAACTGCATCTTGTCACTAATGTTACCTAAAGGCTCAGAGGTTCAAGATGGGGCTGAGGGTTGATGTTTGGTCAATTAAAGTTATTTTTTTCCTTAAACCCTTTTTATAGGGTGTGGATAAAGTATATTTGGATGAGGCATACATATCTGGAAGAAAAGGATTTCTTGGAGCTTCAATTGGTGCACCAGTTATCCATGGTGCTTCTTCTAGTCAGAAAAAGAAGCACAAGAGTGGTTAGTTTTCTATAGGACCAATTTTAAGGGATTCCTCTTTGGTAGAAATAGGTTATTTCCTACCATTTTGGGTGGAATTTGTATATCAAGACTCATTTTACTTAGGCTCCTATGACTTGTCATATTTTTGGGTGATCTTTATATCTGAAATGTTTCTATGATAAGATGTACCAAAGTAATAAGGAAAGATCAACTTTCACCAAGGGTTCGTAGGTTCACATTGATTCTACCAATGGTAGTGGATCTCATTATCAATACGAGGGGGATTCTAATTGGATATGTATGTAAGATTATATGCGACAGAGTGTGCACCAGATGAATCTAAAATACAGCCATACATTGTTATAGGTATGTTATTTATTTCATCTTTTATGGTGATAGATTTGTTTGATATAGGTGATACACATTATTTTATATCATCAAAGTTGGTTAACATGTTGTGTTTATGTTTGGAGATTATGTCATTATTGTTGGATATTTCCACACCTTTGGGAAAGAGGTTTGAAAATGGTTTCAAGTGCACCACATGTTGAGTTGTGATAGCTGACGTTGAGGTGGTTTGGGATTTCATAGTTCTTGATCTTGACATCTTTGACTTGATTATCAGAATGTATTGGATGGTCATCATATAGGATTAGATAGATTGTTATTATCATCATGTATAGTTTTTATCTACCTATGGGGATACTCTTGTTTTCCAAGGTGAGTGGGACTCTAGATAGGGAAGGGTTGGGATTGTTGTTCCATATTATGGTATAATCTCATGCGAGTTATTAGAAATATTTCTTGATGTAGTTGACCCTTTCTTGGGTGGTAATATAACTATTGTTGTGTGTTCATACCTTGAGGTTTTTCTGGGTTAATTTTCTAGTTTTCCACTATAGAGAGAGGTAGAGTACACTATTGAACTTCTCCCTGGAATGATTCCCATTTACATGCAATCTTATCGAATGGAACCTACTGAGTTTTTGGAACTTAAGGTCCATCTTGAGGACCTGGAGGTGAAAGTATTTATTCATCCTATAATTTCACCATGGGATTCTCTTACACTCTTTTATAACAAGGCATACGATAACCTTAGACATTGTATTCACTATAGAAATTCCAATCAGGTGATCATTAGGAATGTGTATCCTCTACCCAGAATTGATAATATCTCTGATTAGATTATAGGGATTCGTTGGTTTTCTAAGATTTAATTGAGGTCAGGGCACCACCATTTGAGAGTATGAGAAGAGGATATCCCTCAGACTTCATTTCAGAGTAAATATGGGAATTTTGAGTTTTTGGTTATGTCATTTTGTATCACTAATGATCCTATGGTATTTATGGATTTTATTAATCAAATATTTCAATGGATCTTGGAATATTTTGTTATTATGTTTGCAGATGATATCTTGGTGTACTACTGGTCATGGGAGGAGCTCGGTGACCATTTGGATATCAATCCTTAAACCTTGAGATATAATTATTTGTATGTTAATCTTTAAAAGTGTGATTTTTTTATCCGAGAAGTGAAGGTTTTTGGGGCATGTGATATCTGATAGAGGAATACCAGTGGATCCTAACAAGGTACAGGTAGTTATGTCTTGGTAGAATCCTATAAATGTGTTTGATATTTGGAGCTTCTTGGGTTTGTAAGGTTACTATAGACAGTTTTTTTGAGACTTATCCAATCTAGCATCTTGGATAAAAACTTTTACCCATAAGGGTATAAAGTTTTAATGAAATGAAAAGTATCTGGGATCTTTTGGGGAGCTATAGATGAGGTGGAATTCATCACCAGTTTTGATTCTTATGGAACCAGGTTCGGGATATGATGTTCCTTGTAATGCTTTTGGTATGGGTTTGGGATGTTCCTTGATATAGGGGAAAGAGGTCATGGTTTATGTCTCATTCCAATTATTCCCTCATGACATAAACTACCCTACCTATGATATTGAGTTGGAAGCTATTATACAAGAACTCAAAATGTGGTTAACTACCTCTTTGGGGAATGGTTTATTGTATATTCTGATCATAGGAGCCTAAAATATATTTCCACTTAGAGGGAAATAAACTTATTATAGAGACGTTGGGTTGAGTATCTTCAAACCATTGATTTTGATATCATATATATCCCTAGGAAAGGAAATGTGGTATATGATGCGTTGATCTGAAAATTATCAATTGAGTAGTGGTCTCTGATGAGTTTGTTTACTCAAATGACATTGGGAGTGAATGAGGTTGGTGGATAGGTGTTCTTGAATTTGATAAAGGTTGAATAATATTTTTATGAGTGATTTGAAATTGGGAAGATGATAGAAATCAAGAGCTGACACTTAAGAGAAATCCCAAACTGTGGGTAAGCCTCGTGGGAGTTGTCTCAGTCTCCCAGTGGAGTTTTGTACTTTCAATGTAGTTTGGTTGTTATGTTTTCATTATGTAATAAGTTTGAAGATAGTATACATCAATCTTTTTTTTGTGAACCTTGGGGATACAAAGATGTACCACGGTTTGAGATGTCGATATTGGTGTTTAGGGATGTGGTAGTTAGTTGTGGAATTTGTATCACAGTGTCTCACTTTTTATAGAGTTAAGGTGGAACATCAGAGACCTACAAGTTGGTTTTAGCCTTTACCCATTACTGTATGGAAGTGGGATGGGATTTCCATGGATTATTCCATTGGTTTACCATGGACTCCTAGGAGGAAGGATGAAATTTGGGTTATTATTGATAGACTCACTAAATCAGTTCATTTCTTTCCAGTAAAAAAAACCATGAAAGTGTAACATCTTAGGGACTTATATGTTAAAGAGATTTTGAAACATAATGGGGTTCCCTCAGCAGTTATTTCTAACAGGGACTTGAGGTTCACATCCCGATTCTAGAAAGGTCTACAGGATGTGATGGGTTCCTAGTTGAAATTGATCAAGGATTATCATCCGAAGATATATGGATAGAAATATAGTGATATTCAGGTTCTTGGGGATATTTTTTGGGCCTGTGTGATTGATTTTGATGGATCTTGGGAAAGATATATTCTTTTATTTGAGTTTTCCTATAATAATGGTTATCAACATTTTATCAGGATTTTTCCCTTTGAGGATTTATATGGGAATCCATGTCGATCTCCCTTATGTTCGGTAGAGTTGTGAGAGCGGTCCTTGGTTGGGATGATTTTTGTTTAGGAGATGAAAAAGGTGGTGCAGCTGATCTAGAGGAATTTGATCACAGCACATATTTTTCATAAATATTATGAAAATCATCTTCATCAGTCTCTATAGTTTGAGGTTTTTGATCAGGTTTTTCTCATATTTCCACTGCAATTGTGACATCATTGGTTAGGTAATAAAGGTAAGTTGGTACCTAGGTTTTTAGGCCCATTTAAGATGTTTGAGAGATTAAGGAGGGTGGACTATCATTTTCTTTTACTATATAGTTTTAATTATATACATGACATGTTCCATGTTTCCCAACTGAGGAAGTATATACCAAATCCTTCCCATGTGATTATATGGGAGGATTTTGATCTTGAGATCGATACCACTTTATTTCAGTATCCATTTTAGATTATGGATCTCCATGATATTGCATTGTATAGTAAAATAATCCTCTGGTCTGGGTAATATGGGAGTACGGACAGTATCACCATGAGACATGGGAGAGTGAGTCATTGATTCAGAAATAGTGTACTTATTATTTATGGTCAAGGATCTTGAGCAATTTTTGTGGATAGAAATATTTTATGGTTGGTAGATTGTAATTCCCTATTACATTCCTTTCAAGAATGTTCTAATCTCTTCTTTTGGTTTCCCTTTCATATTGAGCATGTATTTCTGACCATGAATTTGGAGGATACCTGTAATGGTGAAGTCAGGTATTTGTTGGAATTCTCAACATAAACCAGTAGTTTCTGCTATTTTTTGGGAAGTTTCGCAATGTGTAATGGGATTACATGATGTGTATTAGACACTAGAGACACCCCATGAATAGAATACAAATCATGAGATCTTTATATATTTTTTACGATTTATGCATTATGTAATGTGAAAATATGGCTTTTAATTAAAAATGTGATTCATTTTTAGGAGTAACATATAATGAAATAAGTTCATAAGGTGTAAAATATTACATGAAATGTAATCCCCTGAGTTAAAGATTATAGGAATCCATGTGATTTCTTGAGGCTTAATTAGTTTTTTGAGCCTTCTCCTCTCAATTATATCTCTTTACCTAGGGGTTTTTGGGTGACTCCCTTCCCTCCAGATCACTCTATTCAGAAATTTATCAGTAGGGCTAGGAACTTCATCTCTTTGCGTAATCCTTCCTCTTAGTTTATATCTCATTTGTTGTTGCAACAACATTTTCAGTAGGTTTGAGAAATGATATTTTGTTTTCTATCAATCCTTTTCAGTCACTAGTCATGTCTTGTCTTTTGAAGGAAAATCTTGTCTTTTCCAATCCGTATTTTCAAAGGCAGTTAGGTTTTCTACATCCTTGAGGTAGGTGGACCTGTTTAATTATTCATACTTTTAAAAAAAATTATTGATTCCTTAATATTTGAAATGTGATTTCATGTGTTGAAATTGAAAAAGGCCACAGGTAAAGGGGTTTTTTCCTCGAAAATGGAATTGTTATGATTTGAAATAGAAAATGGATCTTCAAACCCCAAAGCAGATGGTCTTGGATTTGAAATGGTTTTTTAAAATGTGATCATGGTTTTTAAAATAGATTTTGACAATCATTGCACAGTGGGAACCTCGGTTATTCCATGAAAGATACAAAGGTATCCTTAGCGTGTGCGACACCACTAGGAGGTTACCGTTTGTATTTTTATAGCCTATGGTAGGCATGGATGTTAGTTGGATCCAACCTTATGCCTTGTTTGTCTCATGATTGTCTAGTACATATTGTATCATAAGATAGAGCTCGATTGGTAGGTGCATTGTTGTTTTTGGTTATTTATTGCAAGATAGATTATTTCATGGATGTTGGATCACATGTATTATTATATTCAGTCTCTTTAATTCCTTTGTTTCTATCATTATAAAATATAACATGCAATTTATAAAAAACTCAAGGATCATTTAAAGATGATTTTCAAATTTATATATATATATATATATATATAAATGCTTATAAAACTATTTTGTTTTAAATATTGAACTTGTTCAGTCATATTATTAGAACTTGTGTAGATTTTTTGGTTGTATCCTACTAGGATTTGTTTCTCACACACTACTTCTTCCCTTAGGGTGGTTGTAGACCTTGTTTTTTAGGATTTGGGTATAGGTAAGGAAATTCTGTAGCATGTTGGATTCTCTTTACATCAGTTTTTCTGTTTGGGGATGGTTTATAGGTGATAATTGGTAACATGGATACTATTTTCTCTAGACATGTTGTAATTCTGGGCTTTACCTATTTGGATCTATTGTATCACTCTTGTTTTTAATTTTTTTACTCTGGTTTTATGACTTGTTTTGTTGATATTCAAGACTTATTTTGTTATCTTTGGTTTACCCCACCCCATAATTGGATGACTTGGGTGACTAGTCCAGTTAACCCGGGTTGGTATATTATAATATGATATTAATATCATTATAGGAATATAAAATATTATTTACCTCCTTTCCATATTGATCATCAAAAAAAGGAAATGTCTCTCATGTGTACAAGCAACCTACCATCTCTATGATCATAATATAGTGTATATTTCATTACCATATTTCATGATTAGTTTTAAAAGTATAATTGATGTATTAATATGTGAAATTTTTAAATATTATTATTTTGGATATATTGAAATAATGACCTATTAGACCAATAGTCAACCTACCTAAGTCGTTTAGAATCATAATCCATGTCACAAACCAATCGGGATACCATGGTACCCTGATACCCGAGATGGAACTAACATGTCTAGAAGGTCATTCTCAATACCCATGGGTTAGAGACTATCACATGTCATCACAAAATATAAATGGGGTAATGGTTTTTTTCATAAAAAATAGTAAGATAAAGATAAAAATCAGTATTCTCAAAAATCAAAAGGGAGATAGTACCAGTTTCAAAATAGTATATCAAAAACACAAAATAGTACATCATCAAAGTGCTTAAAAGAAGACAAGATAAACTCGACATCCCAAAGGACCCATCACTCAAAGAAAAATGGATATATAATATCCACCTACTCCAAGAGGCAATTTCCCTTTACTCAGACTGGGTAAAATAAAATTTACAAATTTCTAAAGGAAATGATAGAGTGTGAGCAAAAATCCTAGTAGGATCTCACTAAGTGTTCCAAAAAAATATTCCATAATAATAAACCAAATAATTCTTTCAATTTTAATTAAAAAAACTCATGGAAGTACATTTTCATATTGAAAACAAAACATTCTTCATTTTAGAATAATGAAAAACATTTAGAACATTAATTTAATAAACACTTTAAATAATTTGCGTTATACAAATCACTAGACATGAGTATTATAGTTTCACAATCAATGGAATTTAGTATCAAAATCGTCACAGTAAGAACCATGTTCATCTTCCCTGTGGTATGGTTGTTTCTAGTTTTAGGATCCTCACACTATCATATCATAGAAATATTTGTACACATATCTCTCAGGATAATTTCAAATAGCACTCACCAATATCCCATCAGGGATAATATCTACCTAACTAGGTTTTTGTTAGAGTTTTCATCATCAATCTGTTCCTAGGGAATAATCATCCTAGCATAATTGTACCAAATAATCTACTGACTACCCAGAATCACATGTTCTTTATCAATTAATAGAAAAAGAGAAAAATCATTTTATTTCAAATCAATCATCATTCATATTTCAATTTCCCAATTTTTCTTTTCAAAATTCCAATTCACTTTCCAAACCAAAAAATAGGTTTTTCATCAACTTAGGCCCTTTCAAAACAAAATAAATCATAGGTTTTATCAATTTAATTTTAGTATTTTTTCTAAAATCAATCTAAAAAACATTTCAAAAATTCTATCAATTTCAAAATATTCCCTAAAATTCCAATTCCTTAGGAATTAGGGTTTTTTTCTAAATTTCATGACAAATTGAATCCAAATTCTAATTCACATTAAATTGGTTTTTTACAAATAAATTTAATGAAATTTAAAATAATAACAAATTCAAGGTTTTATCAATTGGCCAATCTTAAACGGAACTAGATACCTTTAATCAGGGAAAACAACACCTATAGTGGGACTCGCCAACAAAGTAACAAGGCGCAGAAGATCAAGGAACTCGGCTAAGATTAAATATTAAACAACACTGATTTTAGATCCATAAATACCAAGATTATCTATCAAACTCTATGGAGGAAAGAAAAATAGAATGGAAGAGATAAGAAGACTGATTATTTAAAGATACGCATTGTAACTAACATGACAATCAATCACCAAATGGATGATCTGGAGGGATTGGAGAAATTTAAAATCACATAGGGATGGATCTAGGTCAATAGGGGAGGTATATAGGTCAAAAAAAGGAAATAATCCAAGCCACCTAGTTTAAAAATATAGTTTGGGAGAATAAATGATGTTTAATCCTTCCACGTCATGTAATCCTGTAAAAATAAATGACACTAAAAAACGCATCACCTTTTGTTTAAACAAATCCTGATTTTACCTTTTCACATCATGGAGAAAAATCATGAAATAATCTTTGAGGAAATTGCATGATTTGTGATCACATTACATGATTTTTAAATTCCTAGTAGATAGTACTTCACCCAGTTCCCTAAAAAAAATCCACAACAAAAATAAAGGAAGCCAAAACAAAGGATAATGCATGCTGTAAAAGGTAACATGGTGTTATAACCTCCCCATCATAAAAATTCTCTTTCCCAAAAATCATTTCAATAAGCTTCCATATCAAAAATTTGACTCCACTGCTCTCTTATCAGTTCCTTAGACTCCAACATCTCATGTGAATCAGAAAAATTCTATCAAAGCACACTGTCCAAAGGTATCATCCTCGCACGAAGTACCGTTACTTCAAAATCAATAATCCTGATCGGATGCTCAATTGTGGATAAATCAGGTGCAACATTAAGATCCACCCAAATCAATACATGAGATGGTTCAAAAAGATAACTCTAAATTTTTTATACATGGAATGCGTCATTTATCTACGTCAACTATAGTGGAAGTGACAAATGGTAATCCACATTACCCACCTTCTCAACAACCTCAAAAGGTCCCATAATATGAGGAGTAATATTCCCTTTCCTCCCAATATTATGATGACCTAAATGATTTGAAACATTCAAGAACACCTGGTCACCAACTAAAAACTTCAACGGTCTTTGCTGATAATCAGTGTAAGAATTATATTGGCTCTGCATCATCAACATTATCTAACGAATCAACTGAATATTTTTTGCCATCTCTTGTACCAAGCTTGGTCCAACCATGTAACTTTCCCTAATATTCGACCAACATGGTGGATATTTTAAAGGACATCCATACAATACCTCAAAAGGATTCATCCGATTTACGGACTGGTAACTATTGTTATAAGAAAATTCAACCAATCCCAAATGGTTATTCCAAGATCCACTAAAACCAAGGATGCAGGAACAAATAATATCCTAAAGAATATATATATATATATATATATATGAACATAAATCTATGGATGGTATGCCATACTCAAATGAACCTGAGATCCCAGTTCCTCCTAGAGGCCTCTATAAAAGTGAAAAGTAAAGTGGGGATTCCTATCAGATACTATAACAAATGTAACTCCATGAAAATGAAAATTATCTCTCAAATATAAAATTCTTATCTACTAAACTTTTTTTTGTATCAAAAATAGTTATAAAGTGATCCAATTTGGTCATTATATTGACTACAACCCATATCACATTCTTATTTCTCTAGGTATATGTATACCCAACCACAAATTCCATAGAAATATTATGCCACTTCCAAGTCATCACTTGAAGTGGCTGTAGAAAAATTTAAGGTCTCTAATGCTCGACCTTAAACTATTTGTAGGTATAACAATCAGATACAAAATTAGCAATTCCATGTATCATACTCAACCACCAAAATTTTCATTTCATATCATAAAACATCTTTGTGGTTATAAGGAGAACAATCCACTATGAATTATGTAAATCCCCCATCACAACTTTTATCATAGGTAACGGCACAACAAACTAATTCTGAAAAAATTGAACACCCTCCATGGAGAACAACCACTTAGAAATAGTCTCCCCATCATAAAGAGAGTCAGTAATACCACAGATTCATCATAAAGTTGTTTTTCTTAAATTATCATCTTGAGAAGAGTGAAGGTCAACTAAACACTATATAAGATAACTTTAGCCTCTATTTTCCAAACTCCAATTTGAAACTATGTAAAAAGAGTTATCAAGTTCCATTGTTTAGATGATTTTTTCATGGCCTGCTTTAGAAGTTTTTTGCTAAAAGATTCATTAATGAAATTCCCTTTCCCCAAGGTATAGGTGATGTCAAAATCAAAGGACTGTTGGTACTCTACCCAATGCCTATGGAGGATATTCATGTAACGCCCCAACCCTAGTTACCCAGATTCGATGCATTATTTTAATACATTGGAATGATTACAAGGAATCAAGTCATGAAGGACCGATCGGTTTAGCAGTCTTGGAAAATAGATTACATGCATGAATGTTACACTACACTTAATAACATACAAAACAACTTAAAAAATCCTTTATCAATGCCATTATTCCCTTTTCTTAACCCTGTATATCAATCACAATACACTTCTTGGAATCCTGGGAAAAATAAAACATAGAAAGGGGTGAGCTCAATTGGCCAGTAAGGATAATAATATAGGGGAAACTTTCATAAATAAACATAAACATTTAAGGCAATGTATAACTAAAACAAAAGCCTTTTAAAATTGAACTTTAGCATAATATGGCATGGATAAAATGAAATAATTCCATTTACTTATTCAAATGGATATTCTACTAGTCGAATAATCACATGAAATATCAATAACCACTTTCATAAAAATGAAATGCATAATGATTGACTATCATAACCACGTAGCCAAGGCCTCATGCCAAGAATACAAATAAGATTTTGTCAAGGCCTCATTCCAAGACACTAGTTTGTCTCATGAGACCTACTGATGAAATTTTTAGAAGATACTTACGTTTAAAATTGCTCAAATATACTCTAGTGTTTTTCTGAAAACATTATGCAAGCTTCTGAAAACAAAATAACTAATTCTGAGACTGCTCGACTAATTACAGGCCATGATGGGTCCACGCCCAATCCCTTCCTATATACCACACTCAATATTCAGGTTTTCTGAAAACATTTTTAAGCTTGCGTTAAATACATATACATTTTCACTAAATTTTCATATATTTGATAGAAATATCTCTTTTTCATGAAAACATTTAAAAGTCACACAATTTAAAAAAGAATTCATTTAAAGAAATTTTTGAATCAAAGTGTCCCATACCACTTTGAAACTTTTGAAAGGAATTAACATTTTAAAAACATTCATGTCCATATAAATAAATCCTTAAAAACCATTTTGAAAACATGGACATTAATTAAAAAGATTTAGAAAGATGAATCTTTAAAACATTTGAAATTCTGATCTTGAAAAAAGTACCTTTCAAAATCCTTAAAATATTCATTTTGAAATCATTTTTATGAAAAATGGACATAGTTGATAAAAATGTCCCAGTAAATACTTACACATAAACAATCTCAGATAATAATGAGATTGAGGAATTAACCCTTACCAATTTGGTAACTTACGAAACATACACCCCATGAAAGAGGTATCATACAATGAATATGTAAATACACATAAATTAAAGTTTATTACACAAATATACAATTATGGTCAGTACATACACCACATAAAAGGTAATAGTGGCAATATGGCATGAATCTCATGGAAATAAGGAGTGAGATGAAAACCCCTTACCTTGCACTTTCTTTTAGTCGAGGGTACCTTTATCCTCCTGTATGAAGACTATAGTATGTTATTAAATTATACTAGAACCATATTAATATTTATGATATCATAAATTATTCATTTATGACTTTATACTACCCATTTAATAATAATTTCCATGTTATATTAATAATTCGGGTAATAATCGCTTTGTTTATCGTACGTGTTTTAACTTGTTACTCTTGATTGTATCACTTAGATCATGATTTAAATACTTCCAGAATATAAAACAAGATATATTTATCATATATATTTAGAATATAAAAAATTTATAATAGACGTATATATGAAATGGAAAACACTGTTTATGGAGACGGTAGTCCGTACGTATGCATAAACATTGTTTCTGTTTTCATATAGTATTGAACAGAAGTAAGTGAATAAGATATATGTAAGTACATAAATACTTATATATATAAATATATATATCTCCAGTAGCATTATTATGTCATATATTACATACTTATTAGTAGTATATATTTTTTATAATCTTCGATGAATGGTGAACTTGGAAATGAATCTCATCGTGTCGTGGAGACGGTAATCTGTACGTACGCAAGAGGGAAAATATCATTCTTTTGATATTAATATAATATATAATTGGATGGTATACAATATATACAGAACCTTTATCATGTTATATTTATTATTTACATCAAATACACATCATTATTATTCCCATCCAAATAATAATGTATTGAATAACAATTACACCACGACGTGGAGACGGTAAGTCGTACGTACGTACGTATGGTGACATGTCATTCAAAGGGTGGATAGAATAATGAATTTGGTTGTACCATAATTATAATAACATCACTAAATATAGAATATACTGGATTTATTATTTTATAATTGAAACAACAAGGAAAAAGGAAGTGGAAGAAGAAAAGAACTTGAAAGAGGGTGGTGAAATCATTACCTCTTCTTTGGGTTATTCCTTTTGATTTGATCAAAAGGGATACTTAGGTTGGATTTCTGATAAAACTAAGGACTCTAGGTTGAAGGGAGGATAGTTGAAAAGTTATTTGGGCAGGGTTTGGCCATTCCGAATGGATTAGAAGGTGTGAATTAGAGAGAAGGGGGAGTTCCCTTTTATAAGAGGGGTGAGGGGCACCTTAGAAAAAACTTAAAATGTTATTTTATAATAAATTCATATTCAGTTTCTAATGGCTCCAAAGTTGATTATTTAAAGTCTAAGGTGGGTATAGGTCGAAAACAACTCAACCAATATGTTTTAGACAAGTTTAGGTTACCATTTTAACCTTATCATTTAGATTTAACTCTAAGTTAAATAATTTAACTTTTACCGTGTCTTCTTGTATTATTACACTATATGGTTAATAAACATAATATATACTGCCAATAGAACCCCAAATGGTTAATTAATGTCATATATATTATTATATAAGTTTTTTGGCCAAACCTTAGATTTTTAGGACCATTATATCAATTAATAATATAATATTTGTTTTAAAAACTATTTTATGTCAATTTTGACACTATTTGGTATTTGTTTTTTGTTAAAATAATAAAAACATGATTACTTCAAAAAAAAATATTGAATCAATACTAACATGTAATATTCACCTAGAAAATTCTTGTATGTCATAAAAACTTTGAAAGTATATTTATTTTAATATTTATAATACCATTTATTTGATTCTTTCATGAATAAGGTAATTACTGCATCATCATCGTGTCATCAATAAATTTATTTATTTAATGTCTAAAAATTATAACTAAAATACCATGATGTAGGAACTCTTTTTATATTTATAATTAATATTTATAATCGAATTTATCTTATGTAAAACCCTATATTAAAAAAAAATTATTTATTAAACTTTGATTTTAACTTTTTTAACTCTTCTTTGAATTAAATAATAATAAATGTCCTAATCTAATCCAAGTGGACCTAAATGATAATATTTTATTCCTAAGGTTTTTTTTGGTCGAGATACACTTTTCCAATATAATTAGGACATGTGTTGGGGTAATATTAATATCATTTTTACCCTTAATTACCATATTTACTTTTAACCGTGGTAAATAAAAGTAAAAAGTTATTATTCACAAAAAATTATTTTTATCTTATTGAACCACATTTTACTCCTTGATATTAACCATGTCTCTCAGATTTTCGAAATTACACTCACAGAAGCGGTAAAATTATGTTTTATGTAAATTTCCAAATTCTCCTAGGAGGTGGGTAAAAGACGGTGAAAAGTTCAATAAATTTTTATATATCTAAAATTATTCTAAACTAACTTCAATGAATTACATTGAACTTATATAGGTATTATGTATCTATTTTTACCTTAATTAAATTTAAATAAAATAAATAATTATTTAAATTAAAATTCATTTTTAAACTATAACTCAGTATTTTTCACTATTCATCAAAAATTGAAAGTTTTCAGAAAAATACCAAAAATTCGGACTAAGCTATATTTTATATTATGAATTCAAAAATGATGTCTATTTTACCAAATTCAAAACATATAAGTTTCATTAATTAATTTAAAAATTAATTCCCGTTGTCAAAACAAATAGCGTGTTTTTAAGAAATAATAACTATCAAAAGATTGACACTTGTTTATGTCTGGTTTAAATGTGAAATTATGTCCAATGACTAAAATTGTATTAAATTATAAAAATATATTCTAAATATACTTTAAAACCACTCAAATTCATAATTAATCACTATTAATTATTTCGATTAAAAAAGTTGTTTTTAATTAAAATTTTGTAATTTTTACTATTCATCAAAATATGAAAGTTATCTGAAAAGCACCAAAATTTCACCCTAAGCTAATTTCAATATTTAGAATCCAAAAATGAAGTCCATTTTGAAAGATAAAATTTATAAAATTTCAAAAATTGGGTAGTACTATTCATAACGGCTAGTTTGATTGGTTGTTGTGTGTTATAACTCGAAGTTGCGTGCAACACACACTACTGTATTATTCAAAGTGAAGCGTACCTTGGAATATTGGGGTGTTACAATTCAAGTATTTTTAATAGAATATATAACTTAATATCTTATGGTCAGAATACATGAAAAAACATTCTCTAAAAATGAAATTTTCCCAATTCTTAAGTGCATTCATCACATCTTCAAGTTCAAGGTCATTGGTCGGATTATTCTTCTTGTGTGGCCTAAGATGCCGAGAGAAATAGGCTACCATGTGATCACCCTACATAAGAACACTACCCAAACCCAAACCTGATGCTTCATAGAAGACCACATGGCCTATTCTATCCTTTGTAAGATTTAACTCTGGTGTATATTCCAAAATACATTTCATCTCAAAAAAATAACTCCGACATTTTTCCTCCTAAGAAAATTTCTCTCCCTTCCAAGTGAGAGTTGTCATTAGAGAATCTAACTTTGATAAATAATTTACAAACCATTTATAATACCCCTATAATCCCAAGAATAATTGAATCTTGAAAACATTATACAGTTTCTCTTATGTCATAACATCTTTCTCCTTTTCATAATCAACTAAGATACCATGTTCTGAGACCACATGTCCCAATAAATTCACTACTTGAATCCAAAAATCACATTTTTGATAGCTTGGAATAAAGTTGGTGATTTATAAACAATTATAAAACTGTTCTTAGATGATATACATGATCCTCCTCAGATATAGAGTAAACCAGGATGTTTTCGAAAAATACCAACGTGAATGTATTAAGATACTCATAGAATATTATTTTCATGCAATCTATAAATACTGTAAGAGAATTGTTTCAATAAATATTAAGACAAGGTACTCATGATGTCCATACCTACTCGAGAAGGTGGTTTTCTAAATGTTATATTCTTTTATTCTCAAATGTTGGTAACCAGGCTGATGACCAATCTTCAAAAATCACTTCACCCATTTCAACTATTCAAACAAATCATCAATCCATGGAAATAGATAATTTTTCATTACCATAACTCTATTTAGCTTCCAATAATCAACATATAGGAGAAGTATTCCATTATATTTCTTAAAAAATGGAATAGTCATCACCCAAGGTGACACACACAGGTGTATAAATCCTTTCTCTAAAAGGTAATCCAACTAATTCTTTAACTCTTTTATTTCATCTAGTTCCATTTAGTAAGAAGGAATAGATATTGTTTGAGTACCAAGAAATAAATCAATAGAAAAATATACCTCTCTTATTAGTGTAAAACCATATAATTCATAAGGAAAAGCATCAAAAAATATGAAAAAAACCAAATCAAGATCCTCACTCAAATATTCCTTCTCAAGATCAAAATAAAAAACTGATATTACTTTCCCTAACTCTACATAAGAATGTTAATCTCTACTCAACCTTGAGTTTCATTCTTCCTGAAAGATACGGCACATCCCATCAGGTGTACTAAAGGATACTCATTGGAGATAATATTAAATTCGGGCCTTACTACAAATAATTCAAACCATTTTGAATATTATATCAACAAATTTCATGTTGATGAATAGAAAATCCTAGGTAAACTCGATATTTGATAATGATAAAACACAAGAAGGAAAATGAAGACCCTGATCTCTCTTCATTATGAAGAGTGTGGTAATATTAATCACATAAGATAAAAGCTCTATAGGAATATTTATTAGGTTCACAATGAAGGTTAATATAAAGGAATGATATGTACTATAATCAAATAAAGAAGTCATCAAATATGAAGATATAATGATGGTACCTCTCGTAGTTGTTGGACCTGTATCAGTTTCCTCTGGAAATTCTTCCACTATGTAAAGAAGATTCATTTCATTTTCATGTGTCTGGGAACCCTTAGATCTTGAATAATATTTTTTCACCACAATAATTTTGGGTGATAATGATCCCATTCCACTACAAGGGTCAAGAAATACATAACATAACTTCTGTAAGTTTACTGAATGACCACAGAAACCACATATCTTGGGTGCCTTAGTGAAAACCCATTTTGAATTCACAGACTTTCCGCATTGGGAGTAAATCAAAGGGATTCCTACATGAACTGTATAAGCTCTAGAAAAACCCTACTATCATGATCCACTACAAGACTCATCATGATTCCTATTCCCTTTATGGGAACTAAAAGAACTTCCACTATGAGAAAAAGGAACTCCCATCAACCCTGACTTACTATATAGATCAAACTCAAACATAAACACCTTATCCAATATGTCAACATTAGAGGAAATATTTAGCTATAAAACCACAGTTGGAAAATAGTATCAAACTCTCATCTCATACTATCGAGTCTTAATCTTCTTATTTGATACAATCTCATGTGAAAATTTCATAGGCTCAGCGAATCGGTTCGTGTATTCTTTCATGGTCTAGTCATCCTGATAGAGTTTGAAAAACTTTTTATCCTTAGCCAACACCATTGAATCTAGATATAACTAATCATTGAAAATATCTATGAAGTCCTTCCACTCTAAACCCTCAGGCTTCTTCATTGTCACGATCAAATCTCATCGTCTCCTGTTAGGTCCTTCCATCTTGAGGTGGAACATTTCTCCTTGATCGAATCATGCATTTCCAAGAACTCAAACAAAATATCAATATTCCTCAACCAATATTTAGCTTCAAGAATATCATTTGAACCTTGGAAAGCATGTGGTTTATGGAAAAGTAAATCCTAATAATTATTTCAAGATCATTCCTATAAGGTTCCACAATAGTATCCTGTATGGGAATAGGTACAGGTTCATGTCCAAGAGCTTGGATAGCATGCACGATAATCTCAATGAGATTCTAGTCCACAATAGGATTCGCACACTATGGTTAATCGGTAGCTTCCTCCTAGAGACTATTCACACATATTATCAATGGAATTATGCTACACAACATCAAAAAACAACATTGAATACATTATAAGGTTACGCAGATCAATACTCAAACAAGAGAAATATGGAAATTAATCTCATTAGATAAGAAAAGGAGATTTTTATTTCAAACTTTCCAAATAAAAAAGAAAGGAAAATAGTTTAATTATTCATCAATATTACTTTACTAAACCACCCATGCTGACTTAAGGCTCATTATGATGAGTTTTTTCCAGGAACGCACTCACAAATACCTCTTAAGTACTGAAAAGATAACTCAAACTATATACTGACATCAAGTAAATATTCTTAACCTAGGATTTGATACCAATTTTTCATGAAACATCCTAAATAAACTAGAACCCTGATACCCAAGACGGTACTTACATGGCTATAAGGGAATTATCAATCCTCATGGGTTGGATACTAGCACCTAGAATCATGAAAGATAATAGAGGGAACAATTTTTCCACAGTACAGTGGAAGATAAAGATACAGATCAGTATGCTCAAAAATACAAAGGGAGATAGTTTCAAAAGTCAAATAGGTATATCAAAATGCCAAAAATAATGCATCATTAAATTACTCAAAAGAATACATGATAAACTCGACATCCCAAAGGACACATCACTCCAAGACCAAAGGATCAAGAACATCCACCTCCTCCAAGAGGAGATTTCCCTTTTCTTGAAACTGGAAAAAGAACATGTATAAATTCTTGAAGGAAAAGGGTGTGAGATAAAATCCCAATAGAGTCTCACCATGCATTCCATAAAAATATTCCATAATAATAAATCAAATCATGATTTCAATTTTAATTAAAACATGCATGGTAATGTATTTTCATATTTAAAATAAAACATACTTCATTATAGAATAATGGAAAACATTTCAAAGAGGGCTTAAATAAAAACTTTATATAAAATATTTAATATAAATCATTAGGTATGAGTAAAGGAGTTTCACAATCAATGGTATTTATAATCAAAACTGTAAAATAAGCACCATGGTCATCTACCATGTGGTACAATATTTTCAAGTTATAGGATTCCCACACCCTCATATTTGTAATCTGGGAAATATGTGTACACATGTCCTTTAGGATCAGGAAAAATAGGACTCATAAACATCCCATCGGGGATAAGATCTTCCTAATTGGTTTTTTGTTAGAGTTTTCATCGTTAATTTATTTCTAGGTAATAATAATCTTAGCTTGCTGGTCCCAAATTACCCACTAACTACCCCAGATCCCCTATTCTCAATCAATAAATTGAAAAGGGGGGAAATCATTTTATTTCAAATAAATTTTTATTCACCTTTTAATTGCCCAATTTTCATTTTTAAAATTTCAATTCACTTTCAAAACCAAAACATGGGTTTTCATCAACTCATTCCCTTTAAAAATAGAACCAATAGTAGTGTTTTATCAATTCAATTTAATTCATTTTTATAAAACCAATCATCAAATAGTTAAAAAAATTCCATCAATTTAAAAATATGCCCCAAATTTCCAATTCTATTGGAATTAGGGATTTTTCATAAATTTCTTGCCAAACCAAATACAGATACAAATTTTCATCAAAAAAAATTCACATATCAATTGTAATAAATTTCAAACAACAATAAGTTCAAGGTTTAATCAATTGGAAAATCTTAAATGGAACCACATACCTTTGATCATGGAAAACAACACTCGGAATGGGACTCTCTAATGAAGGATGAAGATGCATAATATCTAGGAACTTAACCTAAAATCAATATTCAACAACATGGAGTTTAGATCAATGAATACCAAGACAATCTATCAAAATACAATGAGGAAATAAATATCGAACAAAAGAGACAAGAAGACTGCTTACCTGAAGATATGCATTGGAATAAACACAATGATCAATTGTTGAATAAATGATTTGAATGGAATGGAGAACTCAAAAATCACCTAGGGATGGCTCTAGGTTTAGAGGTAGGGTTGTAGGTTGAAACAAAAGGATATTGTTAAATACTTATAATTTAAAACATTGGTTCAGGGGAATAGACAATTTATATTCCTTTAACATCGTGTAATCCTTTGAAAATAAATTTATCTAAAAAACATGTCACCTTTTGATTAAAAAAAACAATTTAACCATTTCACATCATGGATAAAATTCATGAAATATTCCCTATGGAAATTACACATTTTTTAATCAAATTACATGATGTTTAAATTACCATAATATATTTCTTCACCTAGTTCCTTACACTAAATCCCCAATGAAAAAAAGGAATTCATAAAAAAGGACAAGTCATACCTTAGAAGGTAACAGGGTGTTGTAAGCCAAATATCACAAAAAAATACAATGAAACTAAATTGATCAAGTAATTTGATATGAAATTATAATAAGTGAAATAAAAGTAATAATAAAATTGAAAAAGGTTCTTAATAAAGTAAATAATTATCATAAATATTTAATTTAGGAATAAAAAGAACAATCATGAAAAATCAAACTCAATATAAGGGACTTCTTCTCAATTTCCTTTCATTGAGGAAACTTTTGAGGAGATGCGCCTATATTTTTAAATAAGGTGTATATATATCCCCTTTGATATGTTATATCAGGAATTTCTCTATTCTCATGGTATTTAAATTTGTCTTAACATTATTCTTTAATGGGTCTTATGATTCAAATGTTTTTAAAGTGATAAGGGACTTTTATTTAAAAAAATATATTTTAATGTGTTCTTTATAACTCTCCTTTTCATCCATGTCCATGTTGTTAAAATGATTTTATTATGCACATGAGAGTTTTATAAAGGAATTTTTTGTCTTTATTTTAATTTTTTTTAAATAATGGAATCTTTGTATGGAATGTTTGAATTTATTTAAAAATAGAAAAATGAATGTTTTATTTTGATTAATATGGAGACAATGAATTTTCCTACCACCATATCCATTATTTGAAGCTTTGATTACTTTACAAGCTTTCATGTTTTCTTCAAATAAAATATCTCCTTTCCTTTTATAGTTATTTTTATATTGAAAATCATTTTTTATAAGAAAATGGTATTTTTGGTATTGAAAATGGGTTTTTAAATGAAAACGGTATTTTGGTATTGAGAATCGATCTTAAAAATAAATGTGTATTATGATATCTAAAAGTGATTTTAATAAAATTTCAAGATTTTTTCAAATGTTTTATGATTAAAAAGTGAAATCATAAATTTTTTTATTCATGATATTGTCCTTGGACATTGTTTACAAAGGGTGAGCCCCATTATAGCTTACAGGTGATCCTATTAAAATTTATACGATGGGTTTATGCAAATAGCACTCAAATGCATTGGGTAATGATTATTATCTTCAAATAATTATATTACAAGTTGGAAATATGGTTTTTCCAATTTTTAAGGATTTTTTAAGGGTTCTATAATGGTTTTATGAGATGATTTTCCAATGAATATTCATGAATTTCCTATGTTTTCTAATGAGTTTTCATGGAAATAATTTTATTTTAAAATGAGAAATAATTGTATTTTTTTTAAAGAAAAAATGATACCCTTTCTGAAAAAAATGGGTTTATTTTTTAGAAAATATTTTTCTTGGGTTTTTATGTTTTTCACTGGACTAACAGACTTCTTCTTTTTTATTTCCTTTACTATTATTTTTTGTGTTCATACCATGTTTTTAAAATGTTTTTCTCGTGAATTAAGGATGGGTAAAGGAAAGAAAGAAGTCAAGTTTAAATTCATGAATATTTGTCATGAAAAGAAATCATGATTTATCTTAAAAGTTTTATATTATGAAAAAAATGAGTATTAATTAGAAGTTTACACTTTTTAATTTATGGAGTATATTATTTATGAGTTATGACTTAATTATCTAAGACTCTAAACCTCAAAAGATCCTCAATTGTAAGAGACATAATTATTGACTTAAAACTAAAGATTGTGTAATGTTTAAGGTTGGGTCCTTATAGTTGGTATCATAGGATGATTTATATAAATTTATAGGTTAGGATAATTTTAATATTATTCCATTGAAAGATTTTACTTTATGGTTAAGTTGAAATGATATAGCATTTAGATATTACCCTATTAAGTTATCTAAACTATGTCTGTTCAAAATGGTTTTCCACATAGTAAAAAAGGGAATATTTAGTGGGAAGGAAACAAGAGGAAAATATCTTTCTAAATTAGCATCTTCGGATGGTTGGAATTGGAAAAGAATAGTTTGTTTCAGTGATGGATCAGTTGAAAGAATCTATAAATAGTGGTGGTATCTATGCTAGAGAGGAACTCAATCTACCATAAAGGAGCATGTCTACATTGGATCATTTAATGAGGAAATGTCCCCTCTCATTTAGTGAATAATATAACCCTATGGTAGTTGAAGGATGGATAAATTCTCTAGATAATATATTTGAAGTCATGGGATGTTCAGAACATAAAAAGGTAACTCTTTTAGTTTATCTCTTTGAAGGTGAAGCTGGTCAATGGTGGTATTTGGGTAAGAATTCCATAGAGAAATATTATCTTGATTTTATGGAATGGTAAACATTTAAGTATATTTTCGTTGAGAAATATTTCCCAAAGTACATTCAAATTTGGAAGAAAAAAACAATTCCTAGAATTTAGGGGAAAAGATGAAGATTATTTATCCATGTATGAATCCAATTTTAGAAGACTGGTCAGGTATGTACCAAATTTTTTTGGGAAAATTATAGTAAAATTAATATATTTTAGTCAATATTGAAACAAATTCTATGAACATATTGGGTCATGACATGTCGACACACATCATTTAATTCACACGAGTTGCGATCAGATTAGAATTAATTGCTTCCCAAACTTTACTTACTACTGAGACATAGTATAGAAATAGTCTAGGGTTGATCCCACCAGGAAATGGCTGGAAATGGTAACCTATGGCTTGGAACCCATTGGTTTTGGATTGCTTATGAGTAGATTCAGTTTGGAAAAACTATTGCTATGGAGCTGAGGATTGAATTTATGAATAAGTAAGGGATTGAGATAAATTTTGGGGTTCTATAGAAAAGTTGATCTTAATTCTAACTTGGTATGATCCTAATGTTAAGTTTGTGAAGTAAGCAGGGGTCACTAGTTAACTATGGTTATATCAACTAGTTCTACCTAAGAGGTAACTATTCGTTGATCTGGATATAGTGACAATCTAGATGCATTAACATTATCTTAAAAGAAAGAAAGTATTTTTGGCTATTGGTCATAACCTAATCTACTCCAACCATGAAAGGGACCTTCATTCAAATGTACCATGGTCAAGGATGTTTTAATGAATAGAATAGACTATTTTTATTTAACCTGATTACTAACCCTTAAGGTTTACAAGTTGAGAATTAAATATTTATTGAGTATAGATAACCATACTCTATATCCCTAACCTAGGTGGTTTATCCACTAATGGTAGGATTGAATGCAGATACATGAGGAATTGACATCATGCTTATGATGCTAAGAAAGACTGAGTTTAAAAATTTTAAAAACATGTAATGATTTAAGATAACTAAATTTAACGAATATTCAACTAGGATTAAGAAATCTAGATCTCAAATTAAACACAATTCAATTAAATAATTACTTGAAATAGGGATGGAAATGAGTGAAACAAAGGTTTGTTGACGATTAGTGCTTGGAAAAATGATAAAAAAGGTGATGATGCAAAAAAGGAATGAATACATCATCAGAAACAACTCATGATGTTGGTATTAAATCAAAATAATGAAAAGATACTAAGAAATTTTGATTTTATAGTAGAGGGAGTGGAAGAGAATGGGAGAGGAATGAATGAACAAAAGTTTTTTTCTCTGGAATCTCATAAAATATGATGCCCATTTGTTTTATATATAGGAAAAATATTACATGATGTGTAATAGGGATTCAAATCATGTAATGTTGATATGTGATTTTCTATGAAGATTGGGAAACTACAGGTATCTCGTGCATATCTCATCTGAGATTTGAATATTTGACACCTTTCACATCGTGTATCCTAGACTCATGATGTGTATTCTCCTCCAAGATTTATCTTCAAAGCAGGAATTCCATTCAAAGGGTTAACAACATGCATCTGCAACTCACGTCATGTAAAGACTTCTCCACTTTTAGTTTTCACCACTTTTTTCATGACTTGAAGCATGCTGTAAAACTATACTACATGTTGTGTAATGATGTTTCATGACGTGTAATGAGATTTTTTTTCATTTCCTACATTTTCTTCTTTGAAACATTGGAAGCCTCATTTCTAAAAAAATCAACACAAACAAAGTGCATTATCAAATAAATCATTTAAAATCCTTATATAAATGACAGAAAAAAGTATATAATATTTTGGATTATCAAATTCCTCCATGCCTGAACAATTTCTATTCCTTAAGAAAAAAAGATCTCATTAGGGATTTCAAAAAGGTAAGTAATTTTTAAAACATAAAACATTCATTATATGGAGGAAAATAAAACTAATTGTAAGCATAAATTGTCTTCCTCTCAAATCTTTCCTACATAGAAAATTAGTTATGCCTCATAGATTAGTTCTTTGAGAAAATTATTAATCTTTTAATTACAATCTCTAAACTATTCCTTGAATTCTATAAACATTTTCAATTTACCTCACAATTAATTTTCTTTTATTGCTTAGGGTAAAATGAAATTGGAGTTATTCTCATACCCAGATTACATGATCCTAACCATAGGATTCCATTGATTCTATAATCCCTATTTTATAAAGATAAATACAAAATCAATCATGAGGGCTTTAGTAATTAGTTTCTAATGAATCTTATGTTGTGGGTAAGTATATAAATAGTGAAAAAAAAGCACAAAAATGAGGGTAGGATTTGAACTATAATGTATTAATGTCATGATAAGTTTAATAAAATAGATCTTCCATAGCTTAATAAAATCCATTCTCCCAACAACTGAAGTTAGATCCATGTATATGTCAAGTAAGTGTAAGTAGGGTATCTCGTTCCTTCCTTTTTCTTTTGCATTTTTATTTTTAGAAATTCACGTCTATGACAGATCTCACATCCACCCCCTAACCACATATGATCCTTAAGGGGATTCATTAGTCTATAAATGGTGATTATTGACCTTCCTACTTCACATACCATATTAATGTTTCTTTCTATTTTGTATTTTACAAAGGAACGAGATAGATGTGAAATTATAGAAAGTATAAATGGATCACAACCAAATAGTCTGATGAGAAACACAATACATCTCTATAATATAATCATTTTATGATGTCTAAAATCCTCCCCCGCACTTGTTCAAAGTAAAGTGTTTCATTATAAGAAGAAAGGTATGAAGGGTTAATCAGCTTAGAGTAGCTGCATCTTATAAATTAATTCATGTAAACTAAAGGCTTAATGAGGGAAAGATATAAGGAGGGTCTCAGGAAAAATTATCTCAAGAAATATTGCCTCAATCATTTTAAAATTTTATTTGTTCATTAATATACTCAATATGATCTCAATGAAAGTTCCAATAGATTTACATGTCCCAGGTATCACTCAAGAAATATGCTCAGAAAAATATATATGCAATTTTCGGCTTAAAATCCTCTCAGAAATGAGAATAAATATAGAAACTTGAAATCACTAAGGGTATAAAACCAAGTAATAAGTTAATTGACCATAATTTCAAAAATGTTGAATTTGAATAAAATCACTAAGCTGAGTAATCATTCAAAAAATCAAAACTGAGATAAAACTTGGTTTCGAACAATTTCCAACTAAGATTATTCTTTAATTTAAATGGGTATAATTATTTTTAGTTTTAAATCATGCTTTTAATTTGAAAAATGTATCATATATATATGGGAGTAGGAAAAAAGTAATGTTTATCAAAAGTAAAACTTATAAAGAACTCTCCCACACTTAAAAGGAGAAAATGTTCACATTATCCATGGAATTATTGTGGGAGTTTTATTCCAAATAAATCTTAGAAAAATGAAATTTAAATTGAAATTTTAAATACAGAGGGAATCAATAGATCCCTTTAAGAAGTGGCATGCTATGAGAGAACTTGGGTGTCTTGAGTTTGAACTTGGGGATACCTGTAAAATGGGTTAGAAAAACAAATCCAATACTATATAAAACATTAGTCCATAGGTTTGAAATATTTATAAGAAAAATTATAGTAAGGTTCTCAATATGATGAGAAATGGATACTAATTTTATTTAAGTGTAGGCGGGTTTATATATTACATCTAAAGGAAACCATGAAAAAAGAAAAATAATCATGAACTATAATCAACATAAGGATTCAGACATGAAAAATGATAAACTATGGGTTGCCTCCCAAAATATATAATGAAAACATCATCATCTATATAGATGGGTAAAAATATCAGATAGTGTTTTCCATTAACTTAGTGTCTCCTATGGAATCTACCGTTACTCATGGCTGCATCTTCCATCTCAGTGGGTCTTTTTCATGATTCATGACTTCTGGAGCATTGAGAGAATGAATCAGATGTGGAAGGAAAGGTATCATAGCTCATGGTGGTGGTTGTTGTGCATGAATCTCTAGTGAGTGTTTCTGAAGTTGACATTTTATATAGGTCACACACTGAGTCACTCGTTGAACCATAATAGTTGGTGGTAGAAGTTTCATTGATAACCATAGGAGAAACAGAGGATCTATACATGGATATTATAAAATTCAAAGATGTGAAAATTAAGGTGATTCAAAAAATATGTTCCCATATATAAATAAGTGTAGTGGTACAAAATGTTGGGATACACAGACAAAAATAAAGGAAAATCTATATCTTTGACACAAAATTATAAATAAAAAATGATAAAACTGACTAATTAAGATAAATAGATAGAATAAAAAATCTCTTATATAGTCTACTCACGATCTAGTGGAGGTGGTATCTATCTAGTTGGATTTGTGATAGTGATGGCAATAATGGATAGTGGATCATCTACAGAGGTTGGGGTCATGGTGCTGGGAAGATGGGATGGGGTAGGTGGTGGAGAGGTCCCATTCCTAAGTGGGGTCATGAGTATGGTGGCTAGATCAACATACGACACCTCAATGGATGTGGCAGTGGCCAGTCCCTTGCCCTGTTGGGCTTGCTCGGGAAGGTACTCCTACAAGGTAGTAGGGTCAGTGATCTATGAGGGAAGGTCGAGGTGGGATGTGGGTGGTTCAGGTGTGGTAGTAGAGTATGGGGCCTTCATGTGGTGGTGGTGGCTATGAGACTTCAGAAGAATATGGTTGTAAAAAGGTGGTAAATGGGAAAACTTGACGAACGGGAGGTTCATATGTGTAAAGATATATCATAGGTTATCAAGGATGGATAGTTGTATGGCTGAGAGATCCGAAGGATGGGATGGGTGGGTAGAGCAGGAGTGGATGTAGTGGTGGTAGAGGCAATGTATATGGGTGGGAGGTGATGGTGGGGAAGTGGTGGGTGGATCAAGTGGTGGGTCTACCATAGGTGGTTGGTCCACTGCAGGTGTTGCCTCATGTATTCCTAGTGCCCAGTGGTAAGTGACATCATCCCTCACCAAGAGATACATCTTGTGAAGCATCATAAAATCAATAGCCTCCATGGGTCCAAGGGATGTGAGGGTAAGAGCAACATTAAATAATCTGAGATTGATGGAGAGGTGGGTGATGAATGGCCCACCCATCAGTGTGCCTATATTCCACTGTGCGTGAGCCTAATATTAATAGGTGAACTGGGAATCCATGTTGATGGATGGGCCTCACATGGATGTTTTAAAAATGTGGACGTCAACCTAGTTCACACTCCCATGGGACTCTGCCCAAGAAAACCAGGCGTGGGTTATGGATCTAAAGAGTATCTGAAGTGTTGGGCTACACAACTAATTGGATTTGATGATTCGGGGGTCATTCACTATCTAAGCATCTCATGAAATCATCTTCCATAGGCACATTGAATCAGACCGGGGAAGCTCAAGCTGTAGTGTTGAAAATATCTTAGACATAGAAAAATCCTCTGTGTAAATTCCCAAACTAATGCTGAATTTAGAAAATGATATCTCATGTGGTTGGCCAACCATAAGGAAATAAAGGCTATCCACTGCTGCCTAAAATGTGTAAATGAACTCCAAGAATAGATCTTGGTATATTTCCTCACATACCTCAATAATTCAATGGATATAGATTCGTTTGATGATCTCTTGAATCTCATCACTGATGTTTAGGTGGGAGAGAATGGCCTTGTCCAAGGTCTTGTTTGTCCTCATGGGATTCGCTTATAGGCGGTTGAGGTTGACATGATGATTTGGGATAGAGAATCACAGAATAGGTTGTAAGTGGAGGTTTTTATCCCCATATGAGTCATAATAGCTAGTCTGGGATTCATCTTAATCAGTGGGTGAAGCACGGGCTATTGTGAGAGGTAGAGGAGATGTTGTCCAAGGTGCATAGGGTACGAAAGGTGCGGTGATGTGTGATCATTTGGTTTTTTCCTAAATGTCGTGATATGATGATGAATCTAAAGGTTTAGGGGGAAATTTTTTAGTTCTTTCTATTGTGGAATGAATATGGAAGGGTGCAGATGTGTGGTCAGATGATGGGGGTTTATTTGAGGTCCACATGGAGGGAGGGGAATGGGGGTACGATGCAATTCATGGGCTAGGGAGTGGGAGTTAGGAGGCTGAGAGAGGAGGGAGGGGGTTCGTGGGAGGGAGAAGGTGAGGGAGGTGGGTGGTGGTTGAGAGGTAGAAGGTGGTGTCGGTCATGAAGGAGGGGTTAGGAGAACAAAGGTGGGTCATAGGAGGGAGGTGTCGGGAGGAATTTGGAGGGTCGGGAGAGGAAGGTGGGGCATCAATTCATGAACCTAGGGTTCAAAACCCTTTTTTTAAAAATATCCCAAGGTGTTATAGTACATGTAACAAAGTTTCATATCATGTAATGATGGGTTTTATATAATTTTTGATAGAAAAGGTATACATCATATAATAGGGTTACTCGACATGTAATTGTAATTTTTGGTTCATCTTTGTTACAAACCCTAGCCTTTAGCTTCTAGCATATAATAAGTCTTCCTAAGTATATTCTAATCTACTCTAGTCTAGGATGACCTACCCAGGGTTGCCTTCCATTTATCACTTCCTTTAACCTCAAGATCTTGAATTCTGTAAGGCTTAGATGAACTTCAAACTTATAAAATAGTCTTAACAAAAGGGTTATTGATATATTTTCAACCTTTGACCATTCACTTTGAAAGGTGGTCCTCCTTCCTTATGAATTTTGATGGTCCCATAGGGGAAAACATGAATAACTTCAAAAGGTCTAGACCATATATATTTCAGCTTCCTAGGAAATAATTTCAATCTATAATTTAATAAGAAGACCTTAATTCTTGGGAAAAATATGTCTCTTTCAATTCATTGCGCATTCTATTTCTTAGTTTTATCTTTTTAGATCTTGGAATTGTTATAATAATATTTATTGGTTTCTTCTAATTCATCTATTTATAGAATTAGAGCTTATCCATATTTTTGAAAATCCAAATTTAATCTCTTAATTTCCCAATATGAGCAATGCTCTAGTTCAATTGGAACATGACACAGTTTCCCATAAAACAATCTAAATGGTGTTGTACCAATGGGTATTTTTTATGTTGTGTGGTATACCCATAGTGCATTATCCAGTTTTAGACTCAACCCACTTCAACTTGTGTTCACCATCTTCTCTAATATTTGTTTGATCTCTTTATTTGACAATTCCACTTTCCCATTTATTTTTGGGTGGTATGGAGTTCCTATGTTATAGTGGGTTCCATACTTTTCTAGCAATCCTTTAATATCCTGGTAGGTAAAATGTGTTCCTTAATAACTAATGAGTAATATAGAAAATCCAAATCTTTATAAAACATTCTTTTTTCAGAAATTCATGACCACTTTTTCTATTTCATGTGGTATGGATTCATCTTTTACCCATTTTCAGATGTAGTCAACACCAACAAGAATTTCAGACTTTCCATGTGAATTATGAAATGTTCCTATGAATTTTATTCCCTATACATTGAAGATCTTGACTTCCATGATTGGTTTTTGAGGCATTTAATTTCCTTTCCCAATGGTCCCAGTTCACTGGCACCTATCACAGTTTTGACATAATTCCCTTGTGTCTTGGTGTACCATTGGAAAAAAATGTACACTTTGTAGAATATTTTTTATAGTGCACTTTGTTCCATGATGTCCTCCAATTAGTGACATATGAAAAATTTCTATAACATTTGGGATTTCAATTTTGGGAATGCAATGTCGTAATAAGGAATCAGCATAATGCTTGAAAATTAGTGGTTTATCCTAGTAGTAATGTTTTTTTCAGCTAAAAATATTATCCTTTTTTGATAGGAGAGGTCTTGGTGCGGAAATATTATGAAAAGATAATTAGAAATATCAAAAAAACATAGTTTTACCTTCATAATGAAAAGGGTTTTATCAAGAAAATAGACTTCGATGTCAGTATCATACTATTCCTTGATGAGTGGCAGAGGAAGTCGGGATAGATGATCGGAGATCACATTTTCTATGCCTTTAGTTTCTTTGATGAAAATATCAAATTCTTGGAGAAAGAGGATCAACCTTATCATATTTTTCTTGGAATCCTTTTTTCATTAAATATTTGAGGGAAACATGATCGGTGTATACAATTACCTTTGACAATACCAAATAGGAATGGAACTTTTCTAAAGAGTACACAACATCTAAGAGTTATTTCTCTATAGTTGTGTAATTGAATTTAGCTTCATTTAGTTTGTGGCTGGTATAGTAGATAGGGAATAATATGTGACCAACTCATTGTCCTAAAATAGCACCAATAGAAAGGTCACTGGTATCACACATCAATTTAAATTATTTGTCCTAATCTGGTGAAATGATTATAGGGGGCACTATTAGGATTTTCTTCAAAGTATCAAATGCCTGCTGACATTCTTTAGTGAATTAAAATGGAAATTCTTTTGACAATAGGTGTGTTATAGGGTGAGAAAAATTTGTAAAATCATTCAAAAATTTCCTATAGAATACAACATGTCCTATATATCTCATTATACCCTTAACTGTTGAAGGTTTAGGTAAATATTTGATGACATTTATCCTATTTAGATCGACTTCTATACCCTCTTTAGAAATTTAATGTCTGGGGACTATGCCTCCTTAAACCATAAAATGACATTTTTACCAATTCCAAACTATCCATTTCTCTTCAAAATGGTACATGACTAACTCAATATTGTTTAAGTGTACTTTGAAAGAACTTCTATAAACTGATAAGTTTTCCATTAATATTTCTAAGAATTACTCTTCCATATGATGGAAAATATGAATCATGCATCTTTGAAATGTTTTTGGAGCATTAAACATATCGAATGACATGCACCTGTAGGAAAAGGATCCAAATGGACATGTGAATGTTGTTTTTGAGTAATCTACTAGGTCGAAAACAATCTGATTGTATCCTAAATATCCTTCCAAGAAACAATAAAATTCATGTTTGTATGGTCTTCCCAATATTTAATCCATAAAGTCAAAAGGAAAATGATCATTCCATGTTACCTCATTTAAGCTTCTATAATCCATGAAAACTCTCCATCCAGTTATGGTGTGTGTTGATATCAATTCATTTTTGTCAATATTTTCCCACTATGAGTCAACCTTTCTTGGGAACTACTTATAGTAGATTCACCCACTCACTATCAGAGATTGAAAATATTATTCCAACATCTAGGAGTTTTACTACTTCCTTTTTAACAACTTCCTTCATTTGTGGTGTGAACCGCCTTTTTTGTTGGTGTTTGGGTTTTTCATATTCCTCAAGTAGAATTTTATGGGTGCATTTGTTTGAAATGATTCCTTTATTTCAATCCACTCCCCATGAAATTTATTTCTTATGTCTTTTCAAGACTTTAACTAATTTTCCCTCTTGTGCCTAAGTTTTTTTGTAGTTAATGATTACTGTTAGAGAGTTTGAAGCTCCTCAGTATGAATAATTAGGAATACTAGATAGAGGCTTCAACTCCAGTGTTATTTATTGGATAATTGAGGGTGTGAATAGTGGAAAATTATCCCTTGTGAGAGGTTCATTGAAGCTAAATTCCTCAAAATTATACTCTTCTTATACATCAAGAAGTGACTCCTCATGTTCTTATTCTATGGCCATGTATTCATTTACTTATTTAGAAAGAGAGATATCATTTCAATCAATGAAATCTTCTAATTGTTTATAATCCTTAATGAGATTTAATACTACTTATTCTTCTCTGACTCAAAAGATTATACACCCTTGATTTACATCATTTAGAGCCTTTCATATGTCTAGTAATGGTCTTTTGAGAATAATAAGGGTGTCACCTTCTTCTCCATGTCTAAAACTAGTAAGTCTACTGGAAAGATAAATTTTATGAATTTGACTAACACATCCTCAGGAACTCCTCTAGGGTACTTTAATTATTGGTCTATAAGTTTTATTGATACTTGATTTATTTTGAACTCTTTATGTCCCAACTTGCGAAATACACTCATCTGTGTTAGGTTGATACTTTGTCTGAGATCGCATAGATCTCTTCCAAATTTTCATTCTGTAATGGAATATGGGATTGAAAAACTTCTGGGATATCTCATCATTGGTGGGATGTTCTACTGAACAACAATAAAAAATTCTTCATTCAGCGATATGACACCAAGATCATCCATTTTTATTTTGTTGGAAAAAATATCATTTAGGAATTTGGAATAAACTATAATCTAAGTAATAGCCTCTACAAAAGGTATATTAATATGCAATTGATTGAACATTTCCAATAACCTATTATATTATACCTCATGTATGCCTTGTATTTCTCTCTCTAGAAAAGGGATAGGTGGTTTGTACAGTGGTGGAGAAACATATACTGGTTATTTTGGTTGCTTGGGTGTTTGTGTGTTTGTGGATGGTGATACCTCTTGGGGTACTACTTGGGCAGTCCCATAAACTTTTTCTTCTTATACTGATGGTTTCTTCTTAGGTTCCTCAGTTTGTCTTTCATCCCTTACATAGGGTTTTCTAAAATCCAAATTTTTTACACTTCTTGTCACTACAAACTTATCTTCTTCCCTTGGCTGTGTCTCTATATTACTAGGTAGAGTACTTGGTAGTCTTTATGATAGAGTCATTGATATCTGAACCATTTTAACTTCAATATTTCATAGGAAATATCATTAGTTTTTCATCTCATTTTCATGATTAATCATTCACTGGTCTATTTTTTGGAAAAAAAAGTATCCAGGCGGTTCTCTAAATTACTCTGAAGAGGATCAGGTTGTTGTTGAGGTATTTGTTGAGATTTGTGAAACTAATGTTTTTCTCTATGTGGGAAAGGTTGTTTTGGTGCTTTTTGTTGTGGTCTTGGGACAGGGTTCATGGGTGGGTACCTTGGTGGTCCTTGGTTACAAAATGGTGTTTGACCACTTCTCTATTGATAATATCCCTAGTTGTTTTGAGGTGGTTGTTGATCCGGCCTCTACTGATAATACTACTGTTGTTATTGGAATGGTGGGTTCTAGAGATTGTAATTAATGTAATTAAAATTTTGAGATTATGGTTCTTCAATTCCTACTTTTCAGTCTTTGTATAGGTATGGTCCACCGCACATTTCACATGATTGTATCTCCATTACAGGAGACGGAGGGGGTGGTGTAGTTGGCAGCTGGAATGACTCTATATTCTTTATTATCACTTTGAAATGCACTATTAGTCTGGTATTTTCATCCACTTAGTGAATTCCTTGTCGAGGTGGTCCATGATCACTCTTTCATAGGATGGAATTGTGAGATACTTTATCTAAAATGACTCATCTAGATTTTAGATGTCTTGAATATCAGTCTACCATCAGATGCAGCATCAAAGACTGTGTGTGTGGGTGGTTAGAGACCTTGGTAGAATGACTACAGTAGGATCCACATGTCAATTCCATTGTGTGGTAACTTACTCATCAACTCCTTGAATCTTTCCCAATCTTACCATGTGGATTCTCCATCGATCAAAGGAAATTTTTTAATTTCATTATGTAGCTTCCATGTTTAGATTAGTGGAAATTATTTATCGAAAAATGTTTTGGCTAGATCATACCAAGTCATGATTGGCTCAGAATACTAACTCTTAAGCCAATCCTTAGCTCGGACTCACAAAGAGAAGGGTAAGACTAGAATATTGATTGCATCAGATGATACTCCATTGGTGTGAAGGTTATCACATAGTTATCAAAAGTTGGATATGTGCTCATACGGATCTTCACATTGATGTCCACTGAACTGGACCATATTCTAGATCATGTGAATGAGTCTAGGTTTTATTTCAAAGGAATGATCTTGAATAAGATGATACACGATTCATGGTGTATCACCATAGATTTATGGCTATCCATAATCCATGATGGTTTTCTATTGTTGCACTAGGTGATCTCTAGGAATTATTTGTTGCATGTTTGGAGGGTTTGGCAGGTTGGGTTCTACTGGATTGTTTTGGTCGGCCATGTTTGATCGGCAGCATATAGATAGATACTGTTCAATCTCAGGATCAAAGGATAACTGTTCTCATGCTTCAAGTCTCCTCAAATGATTCGAAGGGCCATGATTCATTCACTATGCCATAAGATCAGGGACGCAGTGTCTTATTAGTAGAAAGAAAGAGAGAAATGGGGTGAGGGAGAGTTAATCCTATGTATTTTCTAAAAGGATTCAGGTGTGAAACGCAGCTGATCCTCAGCAATGGTTCCAAAATTTGATGTTCTCACACATGTTGTTTAATTTACACCGGCTGTGATAAAATTATAATTAATTGTTTCCCAAACTTCACTTGCTTATAAGATGTTGTATAACGATTGTCCGGAGTCGATCCCACGAGTAAATGGTTCGAAATGGTAACTAATGTCTTTGAACCCTTTGGGGTAGGAGTCCTCAAAAGTAGATTCAGATTTGGAAAACTATTTATATGGATTTGAGGTTTGAATTAAGGAATAAGTAAAATATTGAGATCAATTTCGGGGTTCTTTAGAAAAGATTATCTTAATTATAATTTGGTAGGATCCTAAGATTTAGGTTGTGAAGCAAGTGGAGGTTGATAGATGACTATGGTCAAATCAAATAGTTCTACCTAAGAGGTAACTATTCCTTGATCTGGAGATAATGAAAACCTAGATGCACTAATCTTAGCTTCAAATGAAAAAAGTATTTTAGGCTATTGGTCATTACCTAATCTACTCTAACGAGTATAGGGTCCTTCATTCGAATTTATCATGGTCAGGGATGCTAAAATTAACGGGATATACTATTGTTTTTTATCCTAATTACTAACCCTTAAGGTTACCTAGTTGAGACTTAATTATTTATTGAGTTCAGATACCCCTACTCTCAGTCCCTGCCCTAGGTGGTTTAGCCACATGTGGTAGGATTGAATGCATATACACGAGGAATTGAAATCATTCTTATCATGGTAAGAAAGATCGAGTTTAAATAGTTGAAAAATATGAAATGATTTCAGCTAACAAAATTTAATGAACATGTAACCAAGATTAACCAATGTAGATGTCAAATCAAACACAATTAAAATAACTAATTACTTGAAATAGGTATGGAAATGAGTGGAACAAAAGTTTGTTGTTGATCAATGCTCGGAACAATAATGAACGAAGGTGATGATGAAAAAAGGAATAAAGATGTCATAAAAAATAACTCATTGTGCTTGTATTAAATCATAATAAGGAAAATAACCTAAGAAATTTTGAGTTTAGGGTAAAGGGAGTGGAATATAATGATAGAGTAATGAAAGAACAAAAGTTTTCTGCTCTAAAACCTCCTAAAATCTAATGCGCAACTATTGTATATATAGGAAAAATATTTCACAATGTGTGATAGGGATTCACGCCGTGTAATTTTGATTCGTGGTTTTCTCCACAGATTTAGAAACTAGAGGTATCTCTTGTGTATCTCATCTATGATTTCAAGATTGAACTCCTTTCATGTCATGTATCCCAGACTCATGATGTGTATGATCCTCCAAGCTTTATCTTCAGAGATGGAATTGAATTCAAAGGGTTCATAATGTGTATCTTCAACTCACATCATGTAATTGTGTCTCCACTTGTAGTTTTCATGACTTTTGTCATGACTTGTGGCATGTTTTGAAACTCTACTACACGTCATGTAATGAGGTTTCATGTTTGTAATAGCCAAATTTTCTCATTTTCTTTCATTTACATCTTTGAAACGTTTAAATCCTATTTACATTGAAAATCAACACATACCAAGTGAATTATTGAATAAATCCTTGAAAATAATTAACTAAATGACAGTAAAAAGTATATAATATTTCATCTTATCATGACACATGAAAATATAAAATCTATGAGAAAGTTTTTCCTTGTGCTGAAAAAGTTGATATGGATTTTTCATATAGTTATACACCTTGTGATGAGGAAAGTAAGAATCAATCATGATGGAAAGCGATGGAGAAACATACATCAAAAAAATGTGGAGGTAAGAAAATGAATTTTCCATCTTGTGATAAGTTTCATAAAAAGAACTCTGGAGAATGTATTATGAAATTAACTAAGTGTTACTGATGTGGAAAGTTTGGTCATATGGACCATGTTTGTAAAGAAGAGAATACTAAAGAATCCATGAATAGGGTAATAGGTAGACATCCAATGATGAGATTTTTTTAGTTTCAATGAGTTGGGTCATTATGCTAAATTGTCCCTGAAGTTAGTAACTTGGGCTAGAAATCATCAATATCAAAAGAAAATGGGTGTGGAAAAAACTTTTTCTACTACTACGATTGTTGTTGGGATATCAAATAAAGTGGTGATAGGTATGTTACTTTTGTATTAAAACTATTCTAATACCATTTTGACTATAGATCTTTACATTCTTTCATTTATAATAAATTTTCAAGTAAATTTGGAAATTCACAATATAAAAAGAAGATATAACTTTTGGTGAAAAATCCAATTATAAATATTAAAGAAACCAAAAAGTTTAGGAATATTTCTATTGTTATCAATGGGGTGGTCTTCCCTATAAATACTACTGAAATGGGCATAATGGAGTTTGATACCATTCTTAGTATAGATTGGATTTTATTTTATCATGCTCAGATATATTTCCTAGCTAATAAATTTATGTTCAATGATTTCATGCCTTTGATAAATTACTATGATGATGAGAAATTGTTTTGAGATGGAAGTAAAAGTTACCTATCTCATATTATAAAAACTAAACAAATTATTCAAATTAATTACGTTCTAATAGTGAATGAATACATGGATGTATTTCCTGATGATTTTCCTGGTGTTATTCTTGATTTGGAGGTGGAGTTTATTTTTGAATTAGTGTTTGATGCTATGTATATTTCAAAACTCCCTTTTCAAAGGGCCCAATTTGAATTTTAGAATTGAAAATTAAGTTTCAAGAGTTTATAGATAAAGGTTTTATTTGACCTAGCTCTTCCCCATGGGGTTCCCCTATTTTTTGTTAGAAATAATGATAGTTAAATGAGTCTTTTAATTGATTATAAAGACTTTAATAACATTAAAATTAATAATAAGTATCATTTTTCATGTACCGATAATTTTGTTGATCACCTCCAAAGAGCATAGTATTTTTAAAAGTTTGAGATTATTTTGGGGTACCATTAGTTGAAAGTGAAGGAAAAATATATTCCAAAGACTACATTTTAAACTAGATGTAGGCATTATGAGTTTGTATTTATTCCCTTTGGGTATTCCAATACACCTTCTATATTTATAGACCTCATGAATAGAGTTTTCCATGAGTTATTGGATAAGTTTTTGGTTGTGTTTATTGATTAAATTTTGGAATATTCTAAAATTCAAGAGGAATATGAAATATACCTAAGGATTTTTTTGAAAAAATTAAAATAAATGAAACTATATGGGAAATTTAATAAGTGTGAATTTTGTTTGCAATAAATTTATTTCCTTGAACACATTGTTTCTAAAGGTGGAATATTGTTGACCCTACTAAATGAAAAGTTATTGAAGAATTGACAAGAGACAAAAATATCATAAGGATTTATAGTTTTCCTAGATTAGAGGGTTATTACCATCAATTTGTTAAAAAAAAATTTAGTTGTCTAGACCACTGACTATGTTAACATGAAAAGGAGTTTAATTCATATAGACAAAATAATTTGATGATTTTTCTTAGGAACTAAAAATAATCTTGTTAATTTCTCTATTTTATCCCTACCTTCCAGAAATGGAAAATTATTGATCTATAGTGATGCTTCATTGAAGGTAAATAGTTATTTCCACATGAAAAATGATCATGTAATTTCATATTCATCACGTTAGTTTAAACCTCATGAGTTAAATTACCCTACACATGTTTTAGAACTATCTATTGTGTTTTTTGATTTAAGAATTTGGAGGCATCATTTATGTGGAGTAAAGTGTGAAAAATATATTAATAACAAGACTTTTAAGTATATATACACTAAGAAATAATTGAACATGAGATAAGGAATATGGATGAAACTAATCAAGGATTATGATTTTATGATTCATTACCATCTTGGAAAATAAAAAAGTGGTTGATACTTTGAGTTGGTAAAATAATACTACATTAACCATGTCAAATTTATAATTTGAATCTTTGGTTAATGATTTGATAAATTTTTTCCTAGAATGTTCGAATGTAGGGACATTCTCTGATTTGTTTCAGGTCTCAATATAGTCAACTTTGTTAGTAAGAATTGAACAAGATCATAAGGATGGCATGATTTTGTAAAAAAGGTATAATACATTAAAAATGGTAAGTTTTATAATTTTAATATTTATCAAGAAGGTGTTTTATTATTTTGAAAAAGATTATGTGTGTATTTGTATTCCTATTTTAAGAAAGAGTTGTTGAGTGATTGTAGTTTTTTGTTTTCTATTCATTTAGGAAACACTAAAATGTATAGAGACCTTTGGGAGTATTATTGGTGGGATATAATGAAAATAGATATTGCTAACTTTACCATCAAGTGTTTGAATTTTCAACAGTTTAAAGTACAATGAAAATTACTAAAGGTACTTCTTCAACCTTTTCCAGTGCCATAGTGGAACTAGGAAAATATATTAATGGATTTCATGGTGGTATTGTCAAAGAATTATCAAGGTAACATTGTGATTTGGGTTATTTTTTATCAAATAACTAAATATGTGTATTTCCTTCTAATTATACATACTATGCCTTTGGATTAGCTTTATTCATTGTATATAAAGAAGATGGTGAAGTTACATGAAGTTTATCCCCCCATTGTATCAGATCATGATCACAGGTTCACATCTAATTTTCGGAAAGGACTTCAAAAATCATTGGGTGTTGAATTAAATTTCAGTAAAGCTTTTCATAATTTAACTAATGGCCAATATGAGCGTAAGATTATAAACAAGGAAGATATCCTTCATTATTTATCAATAGATTATAAGGGAATTTGGGATCAACATATTTATATGGTTGAGTTTTTTTATAATAATATTTTCCATTCCAGTATATAGATGGAACAATTTTAGGGATTATATGGAAAGCAGTTTTGTACACCATATTTTTTTGATGAATTATGAGAAAGGAAATTTATGGGACTAGATTTGGAATAATAAATGTATAATAAGGTTTATTTGATTCAAACACATATGAATATGGATTAGAGTTGGAAAAAAAGTTGTGTAGATAACCAGAAGAAAGATATTTCTTTTGAGGTGGGTGATCATGTATTTGTCAAAGATTCTCCAGTGAAAAGTGATATGTGTTTTGGTAAAAAGGAAAGATGGGTTTTTGGATCATTGGACCATATGAATTCCTGGTGAAATTTTGATCGGTTTCCTATCGAGTAGCTTTTCCCCTGAGTTTATCTTATTTACACAATTCTTTCCATGTATCGATGTTAAGGAAATATGTTCCAAATTCATCTCATGTTTTGAGCCCTAAAGTAATTCAGTTGGAAGAGAAATTTTATTATAAGGAAAATAATATTTAACTCTAGACTATATAGAATAAATTTTGCGGAATAATTTGATTCTCCAAGTTAATATTTTATGGAAAATCATAGAGTTGAAGAGTCAACATGGGAATCTAAAAATGTTATGAGGGGAATATACCCCCACTTATTTAATAAGTAAATAAATTTGTGAGGACCCAATTTAAAAAAGGTGGGAATAATGTAACAACTTAGGTAATTGTAAAATAAATCACTTTCATGTTTATTAATATATTTATATTCATTATAAAAATATTAAGTAATTTTTAAATCCAAAAGGAAAAAGGTTTTAATAAAAATATTTTATTATAAGGTTTTATTTAAAAGATTAAATTAAAAATTATATAATTTTAATTTGTAAAAATGTATTTAATTTTTTAAATCATCATATCAAAATAAAATTATGGTTAAATTTCGGGATATTTTGGAAAATATTGATATCTCAGTGAATAGTGAAAAATCAATTTTTGTAAAAAACAATTTTCAATAAATTATGTAATTTAAAATTACCATTATTTTATGAATATTATTTAAATTTATATAAATATTAATTATTTATATTTAATCTTCTTAATTACTTTTTAATAAACTTTATATTTGACTTTAATATATGTTTGTTTTTGGATTTACAAATTGGATTTTCTATAGAATTGTTTTAAAGTGCATAATGTTTATCCATTTTAATTAATTAAAATAATCCCTAATAAGGAATTTTTTTAAATTAAATTTATTTATTATATAAATAAATATTAATTTATATTCATACAATGATTCTTATTTTTCTTATTGTTAATATAAAAACATCTTTTGCACAAACAATACACTTCTTGAAAACCTGTTTTTTCATCGCGTCGGTGGGTTTTGTTTTAAATTAAATTTTACCACTTATGTGACTTTAATTTTGTAAAATAGATTAAATATTTTTAATAAGAATAATTTATATTATATAATAAGTTTATATTAACTTTTTACTATAAAGAACATTGAAAACAATAAAAATCAATCACTACGGTTAAGGTAAAAACAGATTTACTAGGGGTTAAACTATAAATCTAATGGTTAAAATGACATAAAAACTTGTCTAAAATATATTTTATGGAAATATCTTTACCTTATAATTTTTAATTCTCCATAATGGTTTTGGGATACTTTTTGGAAAGTGAAAAATGTGGGTACACATTTTTATTTTCAAAAATTACAAGTGTGTCACTCCCCTCACTTATAAAAGGTCACCCCCTCTACTCTCCTCTTCACACTTTTAAAGACATTAATATAAACCAATTACTACCCAAATATCTTACTTAATTCCCTCTCAATTAACTATATCCTTCATTACTTTCATAAATCCATCATAAGAATGACTTGGTGCTTACCTAAGGAGGTTTCCCGAAGAAGAGGTATCCTACTTAACCAAGAATCTTTATTTTATTTCTTCTTCCAAATCATTAAAATAATATTAAATTATGATTACATAACAAAATAAGTATATCCCATATACCAATATGTTATTTTTTTTAATGTAATAACCTAAATTCATCTCCTCTTCCATCAAATGGGATACAAAATCATCATTTTTGTGTATGGTGAACTTCCACCTCGCGAACCGATGTCATTCATTTTTCATCATCGCCACTCAAATCTTGTTTTAATGATGAATTTAAAGTATATATATGAAATTTATAGAATATTTATACTTTTGTAGTTATATTATCACATATACCTTCTTACTCTCCATTCAGTGAGGGATACGATAATGTCGATCGTGTGTATGGTGGACTATCGCCTCCCGAAGCGATGTGATTTGTTTTTCACTAACGCTATACATGGAAGATAATAAGGATAAAGTTAATTATTATATGTTATATAAATTAAATAAAAAATTATATTAATGAAATATTTATAATTCTTAAAGTATAATATATCGTTTTTTCTTATACTGAAAAATGATAACGTCATTCATGTATGTGTGGAATACCAAATCGACAAAATGATGTGATTTTTGTTTTCATCACCACATCACAAGAATTATATATATAAGTATATTTAAATAAATAATATAGTATATATGATATTATTAACATTCTGAAAATATAAAATATTACTTACCTCCTTTCCATAATGATCATTGAAAAATGGAAACGTTTCTCATGCATGTGTACGACCTACTGACTCCATGATCGTAATGTAGTTCATTTTTCATAACAACATTTCATGATAGGTTTTTAAATTATAATTAATATAAAAATATGATAAATATTTCATGATTACTATTCTAGGTATGTCGAAATAATGACCTCCTAGACCGATAGTCAACCAACTGAAGTTATTTAGACACATAATCCAAATATCTACGAAACATCTAATATAAATTTAATTGATTAATTGTATATAAAATTTTAATAAGTTAAAAAAATGATTAATAAAATTTGAAATTTTTTTTAATAAAATAAATAATTTTCATAAGTTTTTTATTCAGTAAGATAAATAACGAACATGATAAATCAAACTCAAGCTAAGGGACTTTATCTCAATTTCCTTTCACTAAGGAATATTTTGAAGTTATACACAAATATTCTTTTACAAGGTGTATATAAAACAGCTTTGAAATTTTATATCGTGAATTTATCTATTTTGGTGGTATTTAAAGTTTTTTTAATGTTATTATTTCATGAGTCTTATGATTCAAATGTTTCTAAAGTGACAAGGGAATTTTATTTAAAAAAATCTCTTTCAGTGTCTTTCTTCTAACTCGAATTTTCTTTCATGTCCATGTTTTTAAAATTATTTTATTATAGATATAGGATTTTTATAAAGAAATATTTTTATTTCTTTCAATGTTTTTGAAAAAAAATGAATCTTTGTAATAAATTTTTGACATTATTTACAAATGACAAAAGGAATGTTCTATTTTGGTGAATAAGCTGACAAAAACTATTCATACCGTTGTAGCCACTATTTAAAGCTTGGGTTCCTTTACAAGATTTAATTTTTTTTATTTAAATAAAAACCATCATTCCATTTCTCTATGTATTTTGGTATTGAAAATGGGTTTTCAAAACAAAAGGTTATTTTGATATAGAAAATGGTTCTTTAAAAGAAAATAGTATTTTGGTATTGAAACTTATTTTTTAAAAGAAAATGATATTTTGGCATTGAAACTGAGTTTTTAAAAATAAATAGGTATTTTCATATTCGAAAGTCATTTTCATACGATTTTAAAAGAGTTTTCCAAATGTTTTATGATGAAAAAGTGAAAGTATAAAATGTTTTATTCATGATATGGTCCTTGTACATTGTTTAAAAAGGGTTGATCATTGTTATATATCATGAGTGATACCATTAGAGCTTATACAATGGGTGTTCCCATATAAAACTCCAATGCATTGGGTAATGATTATGTTATCTGGAAAAGTATATTGAAATTTTATTGTATGGTTATTCCAATTTTTAAGGGTTTTGTAAGGGTTCTATGCGATGATGTCTCAAGGAACCTGCATGAATTTACTATGTTTGTTAATGAGTTTTAATGAAAATAATTTAATTTTAATAGGAAAAATGATGATATTTTTTAAACAAGAAATGATTCCATTTTTGAAAAAAATTTATGTTTTTAATAAAATATTTTTCATGGTTTTTAATGATTTCAATGGACTAATAGACTTTTTATTTTTATGTCCCTTACTGAGATTTTAAATCTTATCCCACATTTTAAAAAAATATCAGGGTTTAAGGATGGGTAACGGAAAGGAAGAATTCAAGTTTAAAGTCATGAAGCCTTTTCAACAAAAGAAAACATTATTTATTTTAACTATTTTATATTATGAAAAAAAATGGATACTAATAAAAAGTATACACTTTGTAATTTATGGTTTTTTATGTATTAGTTATGACCTAATTCTCTTAAACTCTAAACCTAAAAAGATCCTAAAATGTAATAGAATTAATTATTGACTTAAAACTCAGGATTATGTAATGTTTAAGGTTGGGTATTTATAGTTGGTATCATAGGACGGTTTAGATAACTTTAAAGGTTAGTATAATGTTAATAGTATTCCCTTGAAATATTTTACATTATGGTTAAGTTGAAATTATATAGCATTTAAAGATTACCATGTTGATTTATCTAAACTATATCCTTCATAATGGTTTTCCACGGAGGAAATAGGGAAGATATAGTGGGAAGGCACTGAGATGAAAATATCCTTCCAAACCAGCATCTCGTGATGGTTGGAATTGGAACAAAATAGTTTGTTGCAATGATGGATCGGTTGACACAATCTATAATTGGTGGTGGTGTCCATGATAGAGAATAACCCAATCTATAATGAAGAAACATGTCAAGAGTGAAGAATTTCATAAGGTAATATCCCCCATCATTCAGTGGATCATATAATATTGTGGTAGATGAAAGATGGATCAATGCTTTAGAGAAGATATTTGAATTCAGGGGATGTTTGTAACATCAAAAGGTAAATCTTATCATTTATCATTTTGAAGGAAAATATGATCAACAATGGTCTTTGGTTAAGAATACCTGAGATAAAGATAATATTGATTCTATGAAATGGGAAGCATTTATGGATATTTTCCTTGATAAATATTTTCAAAATGTTGTGTGACTCTAGATAGAAAAACAATTCCTAGAATTCAGGTAAAAAGATAAAGATTATCTAGCCACGAATGAAGCCAATTTTACAAGACAGATCAGGTACATACTTGTTTTTTTAAGACAATGATAAAAAAATTACAAGATTTTAATCATAATTAAAACCAAGTCTAGGAAGATATTTTTCCACACAAGAATTTAAAAGCTATTATAAATTTTTACGTTGTACTGACGAAGTTGAGGTTAAATTTTCTAACACTTATGTTCCTTTTGATGATGAAAGTAAGAAGTGATCAGGATAGTAGGAGATAAGGGAACGTACATAAATGAAATATTGAGGTAAGAAAATGAAGTTCCCATATTTTGGTAAGTGTCGTAAAAATAACAATGTAGAATGTATTATGAAATTAGGGAAATGTCACCGATGTGGAAAGTTTGTTAATATAGCCTATAATTTCAAGGAAAATAATACAGTAGAATCTAAGAATGGGTTAATAGATAGTCATCCAATGGTGAGATGTTTTAGTTTCAATGAGTTGGTTTATTATGCTAACTTGTTCTCAAAGTTAGTAACTCAAGTTGGAAATCATCAATATTGGAAGAAAAAGGGTGTAGAAAATATTTTTCAATTACTACAGTTGATGTTGGGATATCAAATGAAGTGGTGGAATGTATTTTAATTTTTTATTCGAGCAATACCAATACCATTTTTGACTCTGTATCTTCACATTATTTCATTTATGATAAAATTTCAATTAAATTGGGAGTATCCCCACATGAAAAGTAGATATAAATTTTGATGAAAACTTTGGGTTGAAATATTAAAGAAAATAGGATTTATAGGAATATTCCTATTGTTATCAGTGGTGTGGTCTTTCTTGTAAATCTTGTTGAACTATCCATAGTAGAGTTTTATATCTTTATTAGTATGGACTGGAATTTAGTTTATCATGATAAGATAGATTTCAGATCTAAGAATTTTATGTTAATTTATTTCATGCCTTGGATAATTTACCAATAAGATGATAAATTGATTAGATATGGTAGTGAAATTCACCTAGATTATATTGTTAAAAATAAATAAACTGTTCAAAATAGTGATGTTCCAGTATTGAATGAATACATGGAATTATTTCCTAATTATTTTCCTATTTTTAATCTTGATCAAGAGTCTGAGTTTACTGTAGACTTAGTACATGGTGATAAGACTATTTCAAAACCCCCTTATCGAATTTATTAGGTAGAACTTTTATAAATAAAAATAAATTAGAGTAGTTACTAGATAAAGGTTTAAATTGACCTAGAAATTCATCATAGGGTGTTCCTATTTTTTTTGTTAAAAATAAATATGGTTCAATGATCCTTTTCATTTATTATAGATCCTTGAATAACATTAATGTTATGAAAAGGTGTTATTTTCCTTATATCGATGATTAATTTGATCTGGTCCAAGGATAAAAGTATTTTTCGAAGGTTGATCTTAAGTTGGGGTACCATCAATTTTTTTAATAAGTTTTGGATGAGACCCCTTTTATTATAAAAAACAATATCATATTTTAAACAAGGTTAAAAGGTGTCCCTTACATGACCTAGAGACCCAAGGGTCCAAAGACCCAAATATAGATAAACATAATTCTCAGTGTCTTAAATGTTAAAGCATAGCCTGAAGGCCCAAAGTGAGTAGCCTAAAACATATCATATCACTGGTCAAACACCCCCCCCCCACCCTCCTTTTCCAGTGGACATCAACACATAAAGCCATTCTAAAAAATGCAGTTCCCTTTATAGAAACTTTTTATAGTGTTGGATATGTGACAAGGAAAAGAACCCATCCTTCTACAATGTGGGAGGAGGGACTGATGATGGGTGCCAGCACACCCATCTCTCTTTCAAGCCACCCACATGGTGATGCCTGATAGAGGACTTGCATCACCTGCCAACTACACTGCATCTTCAAAACATGTCCAAATGAGAAAATCACATGTAAAGGCACCCCACCATCCTATAATGGGGATGAAAGGCTAGATGATGAGATTAAACATTATTATCCCTCAAAATGATTCTATCCACCCAAAAATGCCTCAGTACTACCAAATTGATGAATCAAATCATTTGTATAATGTCATCTATGTTGCCTAAAACCGAAAAATCCATGTCCTGAAGGCCCACACAAACATAAACCAAAAATATAAATCATTCCCTAGATAAAGAAGAATACAATGGCTATTCCCATCATAAAATCATCCTTTTTCACACATGTCTCCCTCCTCCACTGATGAAATGCCGACAACACCAACACGAAGGCCTACATCAACCTACCATTAATCATGGCTGATGCCATCACCACAAACATTGGGCATGTAATCATGAAAAAATGACTCTATTGGATTCCTTATTAACTCCCTCCAATATATAGAATTCACCATCACTACCAAATGAATCCACGGGGCATAATCTCCCCAACTGAAATATGACTATTTCACCTAGAAGAAGTCACCTCGTTCACTCCAACACAAATATATCGATTCCATGACACCACCACCACAGATCCAGTCACTCAATGATGGAAGAGAGACCAATTCCATTAATATATACACATAAATTATCATTTTCTATCCCATCATATAAGTTAACTTAGAAAGTAATTAATTTTATCTAGACAAAATAATGTGATGATTGTTTTCAGGAACTGAAAAGAATGTTGGTGAATGCTCCAGTTTTGTCCCTACCTTATGAAAATGGAAAATCCATCCTATACAAAGATGCTTTAATGAAGTGACTTGGTTGTGTCTAGATGAAGAATGATCAAGTAATTTCTTATGTTTCACGTCAATTGAAACGTCAACAGTTAAATTACCCAACACATGATTTGGAATTATCTATTGTTGTTTGTTCTTTAAAAATTTGGAGGCATAATTTATATGGAGTAATGTTTGAAATATATACTGATAAAAAAAATTAATTATATATTAAATAAAAAACAATTGAATGTGATACATAGAATATGTTTATAACTAATCAAGGATTATGATTTCATGATTCATAACCATCCTTAAAACTCAAACAAAGTTATTGTTTCTTTGAGTTGAAAAAATAATTCTACATTAACCATTTTATATTTGGGACATGAACCTGTATTTAATTATTTGATAAAATTTAGGCTGAAATTTTTGGATGCAGGGATATCCTCTATTTTTTTTTAAGTTTCAGTGCAGTCAACCTTTTTCTAAAGAATTAAGCAAGCTCAGAAATTGGATCATACTTTACTATAAAAGGAAGAATCCATTAAGAAGGGTAAGTTGAATTATTTTAACATTGATGAATAATATGATTTATGATTTGGAAAAATATTATGTGTGCCTTGTGATTCCAAATTTATTAAAGAGTTGCTGAGTGAATCTTGTAGTTCTCTGTTTTCTGTTTATTTGGATAGCACTAAGATGTATAAACACCTTTGGGAGTATGATTGGTGGGATGGAATGAAAAAATATATTGCTAACTTTACCATAAAGTGTTTTAATTTTCAATAGGTTAAAGTAGAATGATAATTACCAAATGGAATGATTCATCCTTTTTCAATTCCATAGTGGAAATTGGAAAATATATCAATAGATTTCATGGTGGGATTACCAAAGACTTGTTTAGGTAACAATGAGATTTAGGGTATTGTTCTTCATTTTCAATGTATTTGGATTGTTTTTATCATCTATATCTAAATAATATATTCAAGTTACATGGATTTCCTCTCTCCAATGTATCAGACCATGATTCTAGGTTTACATTTATTTTTTAGAAAGGACTTCAGAAATATTTTGGTACTAAATTAAATTTCACCATATATTTTCATCCTCAAACTGATGTCTATTCTAAAAAACGATTCATACCATTGAATATATACTTTTTTATTGTTCAATGGATTATAAGGGAAATTGGGATCAATATCTTTCTTCAGTTGAATTTTCTTAGAAAAATAGTTTTCATTCCAATATACAGATGGAACCATTTTAGGCATTATAGGTAAAGCAGTGTAGGACACTAGATTTTTGGCCTAAAGTAAGAGAAAATAAATTTATGGGACAAGATTTGGTATAAGAAATGTATGAGAATATTCATTTGATTTAGCAACATATGTGTATGGATCAGAGTAGGTGGAAAAAATTATGTAGATAACTAGAGGAAAGAGCTTTCTTTTGAGGTAGGTGATCATGTCTTTCTAAAAGTATCTTTACTGAAAAGTGGTATGTGTTTTGGTAAAAAGGTAAAGATAAGTTTTAAGTTCATTGGAATGCATGAAATCCTAGATAAATATGGATTAGTTTCATAATGAGTGGATTTACCTCCAATTTTATCCTAGGTACACAACATTTTTCATGTCTTGATGTTAAGGAATTATGTGGAAAGTTCATCTCATGTTTTTATCCATGAATTAGTTCAGTTGGAATAAATTATTTATTATGAGGAATATACTATTAAAATTATTGAACATGAATACAACATGTTTTGGAATAATTTTATTCACTAGATTAAGGTTTTTTGGAAAAACCATATAGTTCAAGAGGCAACATTATAATCTGAAAATGCTATGAGGGAAAGATATCCCTCCTTCTTTAATAAGTGAATAAAATTGTGAGAAAATAATTTATAAAAGGAGAAATAAATAAAAAACCTCTATAATTATAGAATAAATCACTTTCATTTTTATTATTATAGTTATATTCATTATAAAAATATTAATTACTTTTTAAAACAAAAGGGAAATAGTATTAATTAAACTCTTTTATTATAGGGTTTTATTTAAAAGAATAAATTCGAAATTATAGAGTTTTAATTTGATAAAATGAAGTTTATTTTTTAAATTATCATATCAAAATTAAATTATGGTGAAATTTTGGGATTTTTCATAAAATATTGGTTTTTCTATGAATAGTTAAAATACCATTTTTTGTAAAAAAAAATTCATTTATTTTCAATAAATTAAATAATTTAAAAGTATAATTATTTTTAGAATATGATTTCAAGTAAAATAAGTATTATTTATTTATATATAATCTAATTAATTTTTTTTTGAATCAAATTTATATTTTATTTTATTATAAGTTTCTTTTCGGGTTTAAAAACATGATTTTTCATAAAATTATTTTTTAGTGCATAATGTTCCTATATTTTAATTAATTAAAATAATCAATAATTCATATTTTTAAAATTAAATTTAAATATTATATATCAATAAATATAAATTTATATTTATAAAATTATTATTATTAGTCTTATAGATAATATAAAATCATCTTTTTCTCAAAAACAACACTTCTTGAAAACCCACTTTTTCATCATGTTTATGGGTTTTCTTTTAAATTAAATTCTTCAAATTTAATAAATTTATTTTTTTAAAATGGATTCCATATTTTTAATTCACATAATTTATTTTATTTAATAAGTTTAACTTATTTTTTGACCATAATGAATAGTGAAAATAGTAACATTTAAGTATTGTGGTTAAGGTAAAAACATATTTACTAGGGGTTAAATTAAAAATATAAGGGTTAAATTACCTAAAAAATTGTCTAGAACATATTTTATGGCCATATTTAGACCTTATAATGTCTAATTACCAATAATGGTCTATTTTGGATCCTTTTAGAATGTGAAAAAAAGGTTACATCTTTTTCTTTTCAAAAATTAAAAGTGCATCACTCACCTCATTTATAAAAGGTCACCCCCACTCTTCTCCTCTTTACACATTAATATACATTTATCTAGGAAAATAAGTAACCAAATATATTCTTTACTTCTCTATACATGACCTAGATCCATTATTTTGATCATAAATCCATCCTAATAATGCTTTTGGTTCTTACATAAGGAGTTTTCCTAAAGAATTGGTATCGTGCTTAGCTGAGCATTTTTATATTATTTCTTCTTCCCCCTCCTTCAAATATTAATATATTATGATTATATAATAACAATTGTATCTTTCATATACTTATATGTTATTATGTTAATTTAATAACCTAAATTTATCTTCACTTCCATCAAAAGGGATACGAAATCATCATTCATGTGTATAATGAACTGCCGCCTCGCGAACCGATGTCATTCATTTTCCATCATCACCTTGAATGGATTTTTTTAATTATGGATTTAAATAATATATAAAATATTTCTAATTTATTTATAATTATATATTTATTATATCATATATACCTTATTACTTTCCCTTCTGTGTGGGATACGATAATGTCACTCATGTGTACGACGGACTACCACCTCGTGAAGCGATGTGATTCTATTTTCACTAAATTTTTACATGGAAGTTTAGAAGATAAATTTAATAAATATATGTGATATAAATTAAATTATATTTGATATTAATTACATATTTATCATTCTAAAAATACAATATATCATTTTCATTCTTATACTGAAAAATGATAACGTCGTTCGTGTACGTATGGACCGTCTCCTCCATAAAGGGATGTGATTATTTTTTTCATAATAACATCACAATAATCATATATATAATTATATTTAAATAAATAAATATAAATGTTGAAAAATATTACTTACCTTTTTTCTATAATGATCGTTGAAAAATATAAACGTTTCACATGTGTACGTATGGTATTTCGTCTCCACGATCGCAACATAGTTCATTTTTCATAACCATAATTCATGATTGGTTTTAAAGGTATAATTTATGTATAAATATTATTAATATTTCATTATTATTATTATTATGTGTATTTTTAAATAATGACCTCTTAGACCAATAACCAACCTACCGAAGTCTTTTGACACATAATCCAAATATCATCAGAACATCCGATGTAAACTTAATTGATTAATTAATTTTACACGACATGGTAATAAGTGAAATAAGAAGAATAATAAACTTTAAAATGGTTCTTAAGAAATTAAATAATTAACATAATTATATTATTCATGATGATAAATAAAAAACGTGATGAAGTAATCCCAAGGTAAGGGACTTCATCTCAATTTCGTTTCATTGAGGAATATTTTGATATTATTCACTTATATTATTATATAAAGTATATATACGGACCATTTGGAATGTTATATAATTAATTTCTATATTATAATTTTATTTAAATCAATGTTATTCTTTCATGGGTCTTATAATTCAAATATTTCCAAAGTGACAAGGGACTTTTCTTAAAAAAATCTATTTTAATGTTTTCCTTCTAACTCTATTTTAATTCCATTTCCATGTTATTAAAATGATTTTATTCTGGAAATTTGAGTTTTATAAATATTTTTTTTTATTCTTTCAATATTTTTTAAAAAAATAAATCTTTTCGTGGAATGTTTGAATTTCTTTACAAATAAAAAAAATAAATGTTCAATTTTGAAGAATACGATGAAAATAACTTTTCCTACCACCATGAGCATTATTTGAAGCATAAATTCCTTTACAAGATTTAATTTTTTATTCAAAGAAAAAATATCCTTCCATTTTTCTTGGTATTTTGATATTAAATTTTTATTTTTAAAATAAATAGGTATTTTGATATCCTAAAGTGATTTTCATATGAGTTTAAAATAGTTTTCAAATGTTGCATGAAGAATAAGTGAAAGCATAAAATGTTTTATTTATAATATGTTCCTTGAACATTGTTTAATAAGTGTGGATCTCCATTATAGCTCATGGGTGATCTCGTTATATCTTATATAATGGTTTTACCCAGATAGCACTCCAATTCATTTGGTAATGATTATTTTCTCTAAATAATTTTATTGGAAGTGGGTTATATGGTTATTCCATTTTTTAATTGTTATGTAAGGGTTTTATGAGATAATTTTCCAAGGAACCTATATGAATTTCCTCTTTTATCTAATGAGTTTCCATGGAAATTGTTTGATTTCAAGTAAAAATAATGATATTTTTCAAAAGGAAAAATTATTAACTTTCTGAAAAAAAAAGGATATGTTTTTAAAATAATATTTTTCCTAGGTTTTCATGTTTTCACTAGACTAATAGAATTATACTTTTTTTGTCCTTTTATGTGATTTTTTTACTCATCCCATGTTTAAAAAAATCATAGGTTCTAAGTATGGGTAAAATAACGGAGTAAGTAAGGTTTAAAGTTGTAAAGTATTTTCATAAAAAGAAATTAGTATTTATTTTAAATAGTTTATATTATGTGAAAATGGATACTAATAGGAAGTGTCCACTTTGTAATTTATATTTTGTATCTATGATTTATAAACTAATTCTATAAAAATATATGTGTGATAAGATCCTCAAATTGAAGAGAATTAATTATTTACTTAAAACTGAAGATTATGTAATGTTTAAGGCCGGGTCCTTATATGACCTGTCACAGATTATTGGTTGGGTGAGTTGGACATTGAGGATGGGGCCACATTTTTAGAGTAACTGATGAATATTGAGGATTGATAGGATAGGATACTTAAAGGGAAAACTATCCCACTAGTGTCAATTCTTTGGAAGTATAGGAACCACCAAGAGAGCTCATGGAAGCGTGGGAGCCATATCTGGGCTCAGTACCCTCACCTTTTCAAGTAGTTTTCTTCTTTTATAGGTTAAAATATTTGACTGTTTGGATAATGTAACAACTTTAGTTTTGATTTTTGGACCCTTTGGATGTTAATATATATTAACTTGGGTTTTTCTTTAGAGTTTTTGTGGAGTTACAGGTGTTATAGGACCCCAAAATTGATATATTAATTATATTAAACCACATGTGCACATATTTTTGAAAATAATAGAATTCCCATAGATATAAGTCTCAAATAGTAAATATTATACCTCCCTTTGATTAAAAATGTGGGTTTTATCCTATTAATAACTTGGGATTTGTTTTCATCATACCTTTATTCAACGTGCAGATGTGGGTGGGTATTAGATGAAAAAAATTAAATAAATTTATTTATTAATTTATTTGTCTAAAACTAATTATTTCTATTTCTAATCCTCATTATAGAAAATCTTCAATTTTAGCCACGTAACCTTTAGAGATTTAGAGGGAGACATATTCATTGTAGGAGTGAGCCTTAGATAAAAAATAAATGAGAATCAAAGAACAATAATTATATTCTTCAGGTCTTGTTATAGATGATGGAATTCTTAGATATCATCATAGACACCATCATGGATTTGTTCTTGATCAATAATCAATCTAAAAGGAGGTATGTCTTGTTATTTATGGATTTATACCCTATTATTCTTTAATTTGAGCATGGATTTTATATCTTCTTTATTTCCTAGATTATTCTCATTCTTATCTTGCCTCTTTATAAATTTATTTATTTTCTTTGACCCTAGATTTAATTAGTTATGATTTAATTCATTGATTTTATATTTTTTCTATGATTACTATTGATAATCAGGTTCTCAATGTCCATCGATGAATTTTAGTTTTTTATAATTCCATTCTCCCCTCATTCTCCACTTGTTTATTGTTGGCCTAAGGTAGGCAGGAGATTCAACTAATATTAGCATTCAAATCTTGATCGAACCTCATATTTTCAATGTCTTGTGTGATCAATGACCGAGATGGTGATTTAAAAAATAGATGAAGATCTAAGGTGGATTCCAAATAAACAAAGGAATAAAAAAACTTAATATGGTGAATGATGAATTATAATCCTGATAAACATCATATAGGACAATGAAAATCATGTTTTATAGCCACTAGAGGCTGGAAATCAATGGAAGAAGATATAAACTTCAAGATCGGGGCCTTATAAGGAGCTTCATGTGAGATTTGTGGTGGAATTGGAATATGTGTAAATTTATTAAAAAGAGACTTTAATGTATATAAAATACTTAACTGCACATCGTGTATTCCACAAGAACACATGTTGTGTGTTTCACTTTCTATGGTGGATAGTTTTTTCAACCAAGTTAAATATCACACAATCATGTGGAGGTCCCATGCATTATGTTACCCTACTCGGATAGTAGAGCCATGTATAGGGAATACATGTCTAGGACCCCAACTAGCCCCAAATGTCCTATTCCCAGGGTGACATGCCATGTATATGGATTTTCACATGCCATGTCGGGAATCAAGACATGGCCAGGTGAGGACTTTGGAGTACACCTTTTATACTGCAAGAGAGATATTGTGTGTTGTTATTCGGATGTTATACCTCTTGTAACTCCTTCTCTAGGACACAAAATTGGACTATTGAGTAGTCCTTATTGAGTAAAATTTCATGTAGAGTGTTATGATGACCTTTATCTCTAAATCAGAGATAAATTCTGAAGTGTCATGATGTAACACGTCGTTACCTTTCTATCAGGTATGTTTTGATCTTGGTTTTTTGTTTCACTTTTTTATTAGGGAATTATTTTCTATGCTGAATTGGGAGGATACCTATGATGTTAAAGTCAAGGATTTGTTGGATTTTCATCATTAACCTATAGTTTATGTTGTTTGCTGGGTAGTTACACAATATGTAATGCCATCGAGACTCATCCCATGAGTTGAATTCATAGCATGAGAACTTACACGTCTTGTAAGGGATACATGTCATGTAATGTGAAAATCGAGTTATTAGTTAAAAAGGTGACACATATTTTGGCATTACTTAAAATAAAATGGATTCCAAATTTGTAAAATATTACACACTGTGTAATTCCTCAAGTTACATATTTAGGGTGTTGTTGGGTGTGTTAGGATTCATTATCATTTTAATCCTTATCCTCTCAGACATAGAACTTATCCTAGGAATTTTTTGGTGACTTTCTTCCCTCTAAATCACTCCATTCAGTGATTGATCAATAGGTTAAGGTGATTACCCTCTCTAATTAAGCCTTTCTCTTAGTTTCTCTCTTGTTTGTGGTTTTGGAACCATTATTTTGTATGGATTGGTAATTATATGGTGTTTTCCATCAATCCTTTTTAGTCTCTTGTCATTTATTGCTTCCAAAGGTAGAACTTGTGGTTTCCATTCCCCATTATCAAAAGAGGTTACATTTTCTATGCTCTTGAGGTTGGTGGAAATGTTCCATTTTTCTAATTTCTTGAATTCATGGTTGTTCTTATTTATTATTTGATATTTGAGATGGAATTGAATTTGTTGAAATTTAAAATGGATTGAGTTCTTGTTTTAAAGTGGTTTTTCTTTGAAATGGAATTTCCTTGATTTGAAATGGAAAAATGGATTTTCAAACCCTGAAGAATATTTTCTTGCCTTTAAAATTGTTATATAAAAATGTGAGCATGTGTTTTAAAATATAAGTTCAAAAACATTTCTCATTAGGAACCTTGGGTACGTAGAGAAAGATACATAGGTAGCCTTGGTGTGTGTGAAATAACTAGGAGGTAACATCTTGTATGTCGATGGTCTATGGTAGGACTCGATGTTATTTGGATCCAACATTATGCCTTGTTAGGCTTGTGAGTGTCTAGTACGTATTATCCCATAAGATAGAGCTCGGCCAGTGGGTGCATTGTTGGTTATAATTGTTTATTACATGATAATTTATTTCATGGATGTTGGGTCACATGTATTTTTATATTTTAGTATCTTTAGCCAATTTTTTATATATTTTAAAAATATGGTATGTAATTTTTTAAAACTCAAGGATTGTTTGAAAAATATTTTCAAACTTTTTATTTACAGAAATGATTGTAAAACTATTTTTTACTTGGACTAGTGCAGTCTTATTATTAGAACATGTATAGATCTCTCAGTGGTATCCTATTAGGATCTATTTCTCACACCCTACTTCTGTTAGTGGGTGGTTTTGGACCTTGTTTTTCAGGATTCGGGTAAAGGGAAGATCATTTTGTAGTATTCAGGCTTCTATTTACGTTTCTGTTTCATTATGGGATAGTTTGTAGGTGGTATTTGGTCACATGGAGACTAGTATTGTCTATAACTTTATTTATTTCAGGTTTATCCTATTTGGATCGATTGAATCTCCCTTTATTTCTATTTTGTACTTTGGTTGTATGTCTTGTTTTCCTTTTATACGAGACTTGTTTTGTTATCCTTATTTTACCCCACCCCTTGATGGGATGACTTAGGTGACTGTTCTGGTTGACCCTGGTTGGTCTATTACAATTTGGTATCTAAGGAGTTACTTTGACTAAAGTGTTTTGGCACTGCCTGAGTGGGTTTTGTGTCTTGGGTAGGCAAGGGTAGGATTGTCGGAATTTGAAAAGTTAGTGCAAAAAATGGACTTTTCCATCACACTCTCATTACTGAATATGAGTTTCCATGGATAATCATAAAAATATTTACCATGTCCAATATTTATTATTTAGGTTCAATTGAATAAATTTTATGGGATGCTTATTTAAATTAACCTATCTACAATGTCTAAGTACTTGGTGTGTGTAAGGTCATTTGAAAAAACTAAGTGGGGAGTTTATTTATATGGATATATTCCATTAAAAAGGTGTTTCCTTTTTTATATGATTCATAACTTCTTTAAATTACTATTTTTTTAAATCATTTTTTTGGATTAATGTTTTTTGTTAGATGGATTTGGAAATTTCTCATGGATGATTGGTTATTTTCTTTTATTTAACAGAACATTACTCCTATAAGAGCTCTTCTAAATACAAGAGGAAATTTCATGAGGAAGGTTCCATAGGAAGATCCTATAGTGGATAATTCTTTGGTTAAAGTAGTGTTTCGTACCATTCGAACTCAGGGGTCAGTGGGCGCAGTGAACCCAGGGCAAGCAGTGGATCATGTCTTGGAATTTACTAAGAAACATCCACCTATCTTCTATGGTGACAAAGTACCATAAGATTCAAAGGAGTTTCTTGAACCAATTGATAGGATCTTCAACTTTTTAAATACTCGTAAGGATTTTCATGTGTGTTTTCCCATGTATATTCTTTAAGGATCAGGAAGAAGGTGGTGGGACTTGATAGTGAAATCTAAGTTACACGAAGGTCTTACTTGGGTTTCTTTCAAGAAGATATTTAATAAATAGTTTTATCCTAATACACTACAAGAAGAAAAGAACCAGGAGTTTCTGATATTGGAGCAAGGAGATCATACAATTCTGAAGTACTCCACTCACTTTGCTTAGTTGGTTCATCTAGCAAAAGAGCTTGTCTCCAATGATTAGCTAAAGTCTCGAAGGTTCAGGATGGGGATGAGGGATGATTTTTGGTAGATGCTATATATTTTTTGCCTTTTTACCTTTGTGTAGGTAGTTGACAAAGAAGATTTGGTTGAAGCATACATGGATGGAAGGATAGGTTTGGGTGGAGCTTCAGTGGGTGCAGCAGTTAACTTGGGTGAGTGGGACTCTAGATCAGGAAGGACAGTGCTAGTTGTTACTTATGTCGGTTTAATCGCATGCCAATTTTCAGAAATTTTTCTTGATGCAGTTAACCCATACTTGGGCAGTTAGATACCTACTATTGAGTGTTTGTACCTTGAGGTATTTCCAGATTATTTTTCTAGTTTTCCAACATAGGGAGAGGTTGAGTTTACTATTGACTTTTTACCTGGAATGATGACCATTTATATTAAATCCTATAAAATGGAACCTACTAATTTAGTGTAACATAATTTCCATCTTGAGGACATGGAGGTGAAAGGATTTATTCTTCCTATCATGTCACTATGGGATTCTCATGTACTCTTTACTAAGAAGGCATATTGAAGTCTTAGACTTTGTATTGATTATCAGAAGTTGAATCAAGTGACTGTTAAAAACAAGTATACTTTACCCAAAATTGATGATCTCTTTGATCAATTATGGGGGGATCATTGGTTTTCTAATATTAACTTGTGTTTGGGGTACCACTGGTTGAGATTCTGAGAAGATGATATATACATGAAATCTTTTTAGAGTCGATATGGTTATTTCATGTTTATGGTTATTCCATTCAGACTCACTAAATCTATTGCGGTATTCATGGATTTGATGAACCAAATTGTTCATCAGTTCTTGGAATCTCTTTTTTCAGGTTCAAAGATTATATATTTATGTACCCCAAGACATAGGAGGAGCATAGAGACTATTTGGATTTCATTCTTCAAACCTTGAGGGAACTTTGTATGTATGGTAATCTTTACAAGTGTGGGTTTTGGATTCAGGAAGTTAATATTATAGGGCATGTGATATCTGAGTGGGGTACCTCAATTAATCCTGAAATGGTGTAGGTAGTTATGTATTCAAAGAATTCCAGAAACATGTTTTAGAACTAAAGATTCTTGGGTTTGGTAGGTTACTATAGATGGTTTGTTCAAGACGTCTCCAATATCACATCTTCTATAACATCCTTAACTGGTAAGGGTGTAAAGTTTGAATGGAATGAAAAGTGTCAGAGATATTTTGAGGATATGATGATGAGGTTGACTTCAACACCAGTTTTGAATTTTCTGTAACCAGGCTTGGGTTACGATTTTTTCCACAATTCTTCTAGAATTGGTTTGGGATATTTCTTGATTTAAGGGAAACATGTTGTGTCTTATGGATCATACTAGTTACATCATAATGAGAAGAACTACCCTACCCATGAACTTTATTTGGAGGCTATTATGCATGCGATCAAAACATGGCATCACTATCTTTTTTGGAAAGTGGTTTATAGTATATTTTGATCAAAAAATACTGAAGAATATTTTCACTTAGAGAGATATGAACATGCAATAGGGATACTGGGTTGGTTATCTTCAGAATGTTTATTTTTATATTGTATATACCCATGGTAAAGGTAATGTGTTGTAAGATGCATTGAATGTAAAATTACCAACACAAGTCATGAAGAAATCAGTTGAAAAGTGGTCTCTGTTGAGTTTTCTTGTTAAAATAAGCTTGGGAGTATAGGAGGTTGGTGGATAGGTGTTCTTGGCTTCAATAGAAGTTGACTCATATTTTGATGAGTGATATTGAATTGAGAAGATGATAGACATTGATATTTTATTCTTAGGATAAATTCTAAAAGGTGGGGAGATCTCGTTGTGTTGTCTCAATCTCCCAGTGGAGATTTGTGCTTCTAGAGCATGTTATTTGTTCTATTTTTTTGAGACAAGAGTTTATAAACAATGGAAACTAGTCATGTTTGTTTGTGTACACTAGGGTTGAAAAGATATACCAAGATTTGATACATAGGTATTGTTGGTCAGAGATAAGGTGATCAATTTCATATTTTTTATCGTGGTGACTTACTTGTCAAAGAGTTAAGGGATAACACCAAAGACCTACAGGTTTATTGTAGCCTTTACCTATCTCGGTGTGTAAGTGGAAGGAGATTTCAATGGATTTTTTCATTGGTTTACCATGGAATTATAGTGAGAAGGATTAAATTTGGTTAATTTTTTATAGAATCACTAAATTAGTGTATTTATTTAAAATAAAGAAAGTAATGAAAGTGGAAAAACATGTGGGCATGTATGTCTGATAGATTTTAAATCTTCATAGGGTTTCCTCTACAGTTGTTTATGAAAGGGAATCATGGATTACATCCAGATTCTGGAATGGTTTGCAGGAGAAAATGGGTTCCCTGTTGAATTTGGGCATAGGTTATCATCCACATATGGATGGACAAACTGATAGTGATATCCAGGTTCTTGAAGATATTCTCTGGGCATGTGTTCTTGATTTCGGTGGATCGTGGGATATACATTTTCCTTTGATTGAGTTTTCTTATAGCAATAGTTAACAGGCTTTGATCAAGATGGATCCCTTTAACAATTTTTATGGGTGGTCATGTTGATCTCCCTTGGTCTGGGTATAGTTAGGAGATCGGTACTTTTTTGGGCCAAGTGTTGTTCAATATATGAAATCGGTGGTGCATTTGATCCAAAGGCATCTAATCATGGAACAGAGTTGGCAGAAATCTTAAGCGTATTGTCGGCATTGGCCACTGTAGTTTAAGGTTGGTGATCGGGTTATTCTCATATTTTCTCCTCACTTCAGATATTATTGGTTGGGTAAGAAGGGTAATTTTTCACTGAGGTTTTGGGGCCCCTTTGATATCATTTAGCGACTGGGGAAGGTGAAATATTGGGTTCTTTTACTATCTATCTTGAGTTATATACATGATGTGTTTCATATTTCCTAATTGAGGGGGTATATACCAAATTCTTTCCATGTTATTAGATGGGAGGATGTTGTTCTTGAGACCGATACAATTTTGGTTGATCATCCAGGTCAAATTATGGATATCTAGGATAATTTAATGCATGGTAAAATGATCCCCCTAGTCCGAGTATTGTGGTGGTATGGATATGATCTTCATAAGACATGGGAATGGGATCCGTTGATAAAGAATCAGTGGACTTATTTTTTTCAGATTTAAGATCTTGAGATATTTCTCAGGAAAGAAATATTTTATGGTGGGGAGATTATAACACCCTTCTACCTTTCTATCATGTATGTTTTGATCTCTTTTTTTGGTTTCCCTTTTTCATTGGTTGAGTATTTTCAATTCTGAATTGGGAGGACACTTGTAATGTTGAAGTCATAGATTCATTGTATTTTCCACATGAACCTATAGTTTCTTCTTGTTTAGAAATTAAATTATGTTTAATTCCATCCAGACTCATCATGTGAGTTGATTTCACAACATTATAATTTACACATCCTATAATGGTTACATGTCATGTAATGTGAAAATCTGGTATTTAATTAAAAAGGCGGCACATTTTTTCTATGTAACTTAAAATAAAAAGGATTCTTGACATGTAAAATATTACACATTGTGTAATTCCCTGAGTTATAATTTTTAGGGTGTATTATGGGTGTTTGTAGATTCATTTTTTTTTTGCATACTTCTCCTCTCATTAAAATCTCATACCCTAAGTGTTTTTGGGTGACTCTCTTCCCTTTGAATCACTCTATCCATCGATTGATCAGTAGGGTTAGACGCTTCATCTCTCTAGGTAATCCTTACTATTATTTTATATATATATTTTGGTTGTGTAATTATTTTTTATAGGGATTGGTAACCATATGGTGTTTTTTATTAATCATATTCAGTATCTAGCCATGATTTGTTTTCTAAATCTAGATCTTGTGGTTTCCAATCCTCATTTTCAAATTTGGTTAGGTTTTCTATAGTGTTGAGGTTGGTAGATCTATTTAATTGTTCTAATTTCTTTAATTTATTATTGTTCTTATTGATTCCTTGATATTTGAGGTTGGATTTCATGTGTTGAAATTGAAAATGTCATGTGTTCTTTTCTAAAGGGGCTTTTCTTTGAAATGGAATTTCATTGATTTGAAATGGAAATTGGATTTTAAAACACTAAAATAGATTGGATTTGATTTGAAATTGTTTTATTAAAATTTGATCATGGTTTTTAAAATATAAATTGAAAAACATAGCACAATAGGAACCTTGGGTACATCTAAAAAGAGACACGAGTAACCTTAGTGTGTGTGACACCACTAGGAGGTAACCTCTTGTATTTCAATTGTCTATGGAAGGCCACGATGTTACTTGGATTGAACCTTAGGCCCTCTTAGTCTTTTGAGTGTATAGTATGTATTATCCCATAGGTTAGAGCCTAGATGGTAGGATCATTTTTTTTCTAGTTATTTATTACATGATAGTTTATTTCATGGATATTGGCTCACATGTATATTTATATTTCGGTATCATTACCTTTTTTGTTTATGGATTTGTAAAATATTATATGCAATTTTTGAAAACTTAATAATTGTTTGATAAAGGTTTTCAAACTCTTAAATTACAAAAATTATAGTGAAATTATTTTTTAAAAGTTTGGAATTGTGTATTCTAGTTATTAGAACTTGTATAGATCTCTTGGTGTTATCCTATTAGGCTCTATTTCTCACACCCTACTTCTTCCAATAGGAAGTTTTAGACCTTGTTTTGAAGGATTAAAATAAACGGAAGAGAATTTTGTAGCATGCAGACTTCTCGTTACATTATTGTTTCATTATGGGATTGTTTGGAGGTGATTTTTTGTCACATGGAGACTAGTTTGGTCTAGACTTGACTTTGTTTTTGGTTTAGCCCATTTTGATCAGTTGTATCTCCTATTGTTTCATCTTTATAATCTAGTTTTATCTCTTTTTTTCCTAATATACATGACTTGATTTTTTATCCTTATTTTACCCCACCTCGTGATGAGACGACTTGGGTGACTAGTCAGGGTGACCTAGGTTGGTCTGTTACACAAGATCATATTTCTCCTTCCATCATGGTTAGCTGACTTTTAGACTCAAGTGTGGTGTTTAGAGTGACATCGGGGTTGGAAACCCCCTGGAAGTACATAAATGTCATGAAATAGATCCACCATATCATTGGTAGAGATAGGGTTGGAACCCCTCTGAGGAAAACCAAGAATTTAATATATATATATATATATTTTTTATATCATTTTAAATAAATATTCAATATATCTCATAATAATATACAGCATGGAACTATAAAGGTTTAGAGTCTTTTGAGACTAGATATGTAATCATCTTATCTCATGAAAGATATTCAACATATCCCACAAATCTCTTCCCAAAAAATACACTTCTTGTACATACCCTACTTAAAGCCTTTCTTTACAACATGGGGGAAGGAAACATTAAAAAGGGTCATCTTAAATGATCTGTAAGGGTAAACATAAGAGATATCAATCAAATATCATCAGTGTGCATAAGATAATAATAATGGTATGATAACATGATCATAACATATAATAATTGATAAAACAGAATTTTTTTTGAATATTTTATTGATAATAAATGATATAATTTCTTTAAATTTTGGTAAATATGTTTATTTATGAAATATTTGGGATTAGATCATTCATTTGAAAATTTGATGAAAATTTCAGTTTTACCCTTTTAAAATACACTTTATTATTTCGCAGATAAATATTTTAATATGATTTATTTGAACTTAAAATTTTGTAATAGTGTTCCTAACGTAATTTTCTAAAACTTTTATTCAGGACACTAGAGCTAAAAAGTGCATTTGGATGGAGTAAATGGGCCATTAAGTAAATGGTGGACTGAATACACGAGATTGGACATCACTTCAGTGTTTGCGCCATATATTCTACATATGTGCATGGATTGAGCCCAAATTTGAGAGAAGATCAAAAACCCAATTTATCACATTTTAGTTATCTATAAGGAAATATAATTCATGCGTTTTAGTGGTAACGAATGCGGTGCAAGTGGGATTAAAATATTTGGTATAATCTTCTCATTCACACTTGTACCCACTTTTAACCTAGCCTCCCCTCCACTCTATCAATATGTATTTTTCTCATTTATAGGGGTTGTTACATTAATTAAGAAGTTAAGGGAAGAGGATAATATGTTCCACTCCAATTGTCCAAGAAATTAAATATGGGTAGCTCTTGAAGCAAGGATCCCTTCGTCGAAGCCCTCTTCTTCTTCCTCATGTTTTAATGTTTTCATTTGTGTAATAAACTTTTTTGTTATTATTTTATTTCTTCTCTTTTCTTATGTTTTTTTCAATTATATTTTTCTTTAATCATCCTATTTGGGTTGGAATCAATATTGAATACGAGATTGGGTTCTACCCTTTCAAACCTTTGCTAATGCAAAACGTCTCCACGATAACCACACCACCCATGGAAGAGTAGTTCTCTTAGTGATTGATCTATCTTCTACCCTCTTCATTTATTTATTTTGAATCATTGAGATAATTTAATTCACTTAACATGATATATGAATTGGTTTTTTAAATTATAAAAAACTAAGCGAGCAATTGTACAATTAACACAAAAACACGTGAGGTCGAGCATTGTGCAAATTGTGAGAGTGAAAACTTAATCGATAAAACAAGACCACGTGGGATAAATTTTTAGAGTTAAAATATAATCCCTAAGCTCAATTAATACTCATTTTCTATAATGGACATGTTCCTTAATTTACTACTGACTATAAGCTATATTTTTAACATTAATCAAAGCATGGCATTGTGATTGCATGTTTCAAAGCTAGCCAAGGGTTTAATTCACTTAATCTTTGTGGTAAAATTAATTTGCGTAGGGTTTGGGGGTTAAAAAGTTACGGGATCATAATTAAGTGGATTTTAATTTAGATGATAATGATAAATAATTGATTGAATAGGTAGATTTAGAATGATTATTCCTTTTAAAATATTTTCTAAAAAAACATCTTCTTGTTGCGTCGAATTTCATTTCAAAATTAAAAACAAAAAAAAATGAAATCTTCTTCCAGAAAACTTATTCTAGTTTTATAAATGATAAACAACCCCCCCCCCATCCTTTCAAGTATTGTTTTTATTCTCTTTTATTTTATTTTTAGAATACCTTTAATAAGTTGTTTTAATTTACCTCCTCCTTTGAGAGACGACCTTGGGCAGCCACTCTGCTGCACCTAAGTAACCCGAAACCGAACATCATTTGAAAGCGCCCACGATAGCTCCTTTAAATAATCATACCCAATTACTTAAATATCATTAATAATAAATCATGGAATAAATATTTTTCATAAAAAAACACATAATTCATAAGTTTGTGAATCATCAATATTCAATCATAAAGCATGAAATCATATCATAAGCATAAGACATAAGTTTTTGGCATACACTTAAGCATAGAAAATATTTTCCTTAGTCAAGGATCATGGCCAATAATATCACAATGGATTGGGTTCACTCTGTATTTTATCATTTACTTATTCAAGTTTCACTATCAAGAATATCATGGTGGATAGATACCCTTACAAAATTGGTTTCACTCCCCATTCCATTCTTTATTACCTCATGAGATATCTATCGTTACCCAATTCATTAAAGAGCCATATAATTCTAAGTCTGCCCATCATATAATAGAAATCATACATATTTGTGTCACTTGATCATAAATAATTCATCATATCATAACTCATGGAAATGAAATGGGGTTCATAAACATTCCATCATTTCATTATAGTATAACATGTGTAAAAGAAATGGGTTTCATAAAGGTTTCATTATAACTTAATTAACATAGGGGAATGAAACAGGTTTCATAGAATCATCCTTAAATCATCATCATCATAATCCATCCACATAAAGAATGTGGATGGTATTATAAGATTATATCCCTATTGAAGTATAACAATACTTAAAGGATGTTAACATAGATACAAAATATTTTTACAATATTATTTGAACCATTCTTTGAAAACATGAGAAAACAACCTTTTCTTTTGATAACATCTTTACTAAAAATTCCTAGAATATTAAGAAAATAATTTTATTTGAAAATAACCAATGGAACTTGTAAATTAATTTTTGAATCAAATACTGGTCATGACAGAATAAAAAATAATTCATGTCATATTTTTTAAAAGAAAACATTTCTTTCAAACTTTTGTTAAAAAAGTCAAAAAAAATGACTTGTTCGAAAAACAATTAAAAGATTTATTTTTAAACATTTATAAATAAATCAAAGGTTGTAAAAATAACCTTTTTAAAACATTTAAATTATATGTAAGAACTTTTATAAAATAATTTTAAATATTATGGACATGGAATAAAGTAAAGTTTCACATACAAGATTTATAAGGTTCGCCCCCAATGTTGGTGACTACATCCTTGTTGTGGTGACTCTCATCAGTCCATAGAAATTCACTATGATATGAAGTGAATAAAATTAATCCAACTAATTTTGAGCTCCTTTTATCTCCCAATAGGTAATAATACATGTTCCCATTAGTTGTAAAGTTTTCTTATACTTATAATACAAAACAAGATAAGAGACTTTTAAAAAAACTCACATATCATTGTCCAAAAATCCTTTATCAGGTACACTCTCTATCTGGTGTGACTCTATCAGGTTCACCTATACCTTAATCTATTATGACTCTGACTAATTTACCTCAACTTATCTTTGCTATAATTATTTTTTAACACTTTTATGTAGTACCTATTTCTAGTACACTTATGTCTACTACACCTCTATCAAGTGTTCCTCTTCTTCTTCAACCAAAATATTTCTTGGTTGGAAACTCACACTTATCTTATAACAAAAACTTCATCACTTGAGCTCTATCTCATGAATAAACAATTTATATTCATATTTTTTAATCACCCCTTTATATAGGAACACTTTATTTGAAATTTTAGGAGAAATCATGGGCGCCCAAAATTTAAATTTTCAATTTTTCCTCTTAACTCATCTTCAATAGTCTACCTCTTAACATTATATAAATTTCATGAAGTTTCTTGAAAACTCAGAGTCAATAACTTTCATGAAACTTCCTCATAACATGGAAATATTAATCAACATGGAAAGAATATATTAGCATCATCATGGTAAGAAACATTAAAATGTTTATGTATTAAGTTTCTCATAACATTGTGCGGTGAAAATCTATCTAATGCATTTACAAGAAATATTTTGTTTGGTATTGTTTGGTCCGAATCTCCTCCTTCTTATCTACAATATCTGATTTAATTGGTTTAGTAGCATCATTATTTTACCATATCGTTATCTTCAAATTATTTTTCTATTCAATAGACTTCACATAGTTTCGTTACATATCATCAGTCTGATGAGTTGGCACATCACCATCTGACCATCATGTGTCTACTCAAACTCCATATCAAGATTATATCATAAAATTAATTCTATTTTAACTTCATAGAAATGCCCATTTGATAACATCATATTTCAAGTTATGATGAAAATCTATCCATTGATCCCTTAAAACCCTATCTAGTCGAACTTCTATAAAATTTCATCAAATATAAATGGATTACACTATCCTGTATAACTCCTAAACTTTTCTATCCAATTTTTTTTGGATTCTTTATCCAGAATTCTCATTCAAGTGAACTTTTAAAATTTTATTCCATTATAACTTAGTCTAGAAATAATAAAATATTAAATTTGTTTGGTGAACGTCAAATATATTTTTCTCATATAAATTTGTACCTATTAATTCAGTAACTTCATTTGACTTTATCTGGTAGACTCATTCCATTAGAATTAATACTCTCATGTATAGCCATTGGTTTCTACTTCACCACATCGGGTCTTAAACTTTTTACATCCACAACTTGATCTTTTTCCAGAAATAAACTTTTATAATTTGTATAAACTAGTACAAACCAAACTATAATCATGAGTACATAAATGATGTTAGGAACTTTAAGATTATCAAAGGATAATCTGAATTTGTAATGAAACTTTATTATGAAGATCAGTAACTTTGGTAAGGAAATTAGCTCAAACTTTATTATTATGAGTAGAAAATAATTCCAACTAAAATACAAAAACATTCGTAAACAAGATGTTGAAAACAAATAAAAAAACACTACAAAATACACCCAAAGGAACTTCAATATCCCCCTTTGTATTTATTGGAAACATTCTTAAAAACATTTTTATCAAACTTTTATCAAATCATATCCTTTCTCATAGAGAGTGTCATGACACCAAACTGATGGATAAATCAATTTTTCTAAAGTAATATTGTCTCTTAGTGAAAAGAATGTTTTTTCACATGATAAGATAATCTCCCCTCAATATTTTTCACCCCATTTTTATGATAATATAATATTTAGATTCACAAAACATAGAGAATATAGTTTATAGAATTTTTATTTCTTCTCACCCTTTAATAATAGATTCCAAAGGATCATGTGGGTCACTTACTTAATAACTTTCATAAGTCATTAGTGGAGTTTGAACATGTAATTATAGCTTTAATTCCTCAAATATTTCCCTTATCATAGATTTAGGGAAAACATCAACAATTTGATATTTTTTTGAAATATATTCAAGCATGACCCTTCCACTAGTAACTTTATTATTATTAAAATGATATATAATATCAATTTACTTTGATTTGGAATTGTTATAGGATTTTTAGAGATAATAGTGACACTTTGATTATCAAAAATAATACTTAATGTTTTGATAACATTCACTCTTGAATCTTTGAGCTAAACTTTCATCCACATCATTTGTTTATAAGACTTTGTGGAAGAAAATTATTCTTATTCCATTGTAATCAAAGTAACAAAACTTTGTTTCTTAGTATTTTATCTCACACATCATTCTCCCAAGAATAAAGTTCCTTCTGGTGTTGATTTACTATTATTAAAATCTACTACCCAATAAGAATCAGTGATCCCAAGAATTTTTATCTCATTACCTCTTCTATACATCATGCCATAAATTGATGTTACTTTGACATAATTGTGTATTATTTTAACTTCCATCATGGTTTATTCCTTCAAACCAATCTCATATCTTGTTTATAAAGTAATAAAATATACAATATATATTCTATAAGCAGTCATATAAATCAAGTTTCCTATCAACTTTCGAAGGTCTTTCTGATTCACACATTTTCCATCTTCATCTTTACCTAACTTCATACTAACTAATATGGGTGTAGAAACTTCCTTTTAATCTACCATGCCAATCTTTTGTTAAAAATCCTTATCATATGTTTCTTGTGAGATAAAAATTTATCTTCATTTCAGTTGAACTTGTAATATTAGAAAGAAATTTAACTCTCCAATAATTAACATATAAAAGTTCTTCATTTAATTAGTAAAATTATTTACAATTTTTATCCATGTCTCCGGTAAAATTCATATCACTAATAAAAAAACGATAATAAGGGTACATGTGATCATCTCCTTTACATAAAAGTTGTTAGAAAAATTTCCTTTAAAAAAGTTCAACTGCTTCAAGAAACTGTCAAGTTTAAATACCATGCATTAGGGGTCTATTTCAACATGTACAAAGATTTATTTAATTTAAACATCATGGTTATATATTTTTAAGTATAATCCCACTAGGTTCCTCAATATAAACTTATTTTACAATTTCTCTATTTAATAAATCTAACTTAACATCCATATGATATAATTTATAATTTTGATGAGTAGAAACTTCCAAGAAAATTATCATAGTTTTGAGCCTCACAACAAGGGAAAACATTTCTTAAAAATCAACACACTCCACCTATGAGTAACTTTTCAAGCATATCAATATTTATTTATTGAAAATTATTTATGTTCGTTGAGATTATTTTTTAACGCTCATTTTTTCATATAAAATTATTTTATATTAGTAAAGGAACAAGATATCAGGAATAATTTTTTTCTATTTTATCTAACTCTTCATTTATCACATTTAACCATTTTTTATATTCAACTACCTCTTGAATAGATTGTGGTTCCTCCAGTGGGATAAGTGACATCTTATTCTCAAACCTCAATTTTTTCCTTTTCTGAACTATATCTTCTTGATTTTTTATAATTTTATTTGATTAAACAAATTTTTTCAAAGTTTGTGAATTTAGAAACTTTATTATGGTATTAATTTCCTCAGCACTATATTGATTTTGATCAAATTTTACAATATTATGTGTGTAGTCATATTTCTTCAAATTATCTTCTTTATAATTCATTATTCTATCTTTCTTAATATCTTCCTTGCCATCTTCAATAACTTTTGTTAAAGTGGAATGGTTTTCAATAACTTTCACATCAAAGAAATCAACCAAATTTGGTAGTGGTTTATTCTAGAAATTTTAGCTTCTTTTTTAAACTAAATATCCTAAGAAAAATATTTCTTTTACTTTATCATAAAATTTTCATAAATATGTATTTTTTATATTTATTAAGTAAGGATTCCAAAAAACCTAATTATTTCAATGTATTATTTTTCTTATACCACATATCATAAGAAACCTCTTTTATTCCATTCAAAGTAATCATATGTTTTGAACAGGAAAAACTATACTTACAACTTCTCTCTAGAAGAACTTCAAATATTTATATTTTGTGAGCATGCTTCTTCCCATTTAAACTAATCTTATATTTTTCCTTTCTTCAACTCTATTTTATTGAGGAGTGTAAGGAGCATTATATTAGTGTTTGATTCCATGTTTCTTTATTTAGGACTCAAAAGAGTTAATTTTGTACTCATTTCCATTATCTTTCCTCATATTTAGTATATATACACCCAACTCTTTCTCAACATCCCATATAAAATTTTTGATTAACACTAAAACCTATCATTTATGCTTGATGAACATTATGTTGGTCAACTGAGTGAAATAATCAATGAAATTAATAAATTAAAAAAACATATTTTTTTGATTTATGTATCATTGGGCCAAAAAGATCAAAGTGTATGATCTCAATAGATCTTGTTGATTTAATTTAAACTTTCATATGACTATTACTAACCATCTTTCCTTTCAGAATTATTGTACAAACAGAATCAGTTTTTTATTTAGTTGTGGTAAACCTCATACATCATATTCCTTAAAATATTTACTCAGAATTGTTTGGCATATATTTCCAATTATTTTATGTCATGTTTTTTTTATCCTTGACACTTAAGAAACATTAATTACAAGGATCTCTAATCGGGAAAACATTTTCACTGGTTTTTCTCATTATTAACAACTTTTCCATCTTTAAAACATCGATGATGCATGAATATTTTCTAAATATAAATTCCTTTCCATTACTAAAAAATTGTCCAACACTATATATGTTTTTCTTAATCTTGTCAACAAACAGAACTCTATTTGACTCTAGTTTCTAAGCTTTAATCTCAGTCATTCCAATACCTCTAATTTTTAAAGATCTATCAATTTTGAAAGTAACTATTTATTCTTCATGTTCTTAAATATTTTTTAATATTTTCATATCATTTATCATATGTGAGTAACAACCATTATCAAGAATACAAGGTTTATTTATTTTCCAAGCATTTATATTAATCTCAACAACAAAATGTCTACCTTCAATTTTCTTCTTCTCAGCTTCCTTTTCCTATACATTATAAGAAATTTGCCCCAAAAGTTTTTTCATACATTCTTCAGCATAGTTACCTAGTTGTTCATACCATTCATAAACATTCTTCATGAATTTAGTCATTATTTATTTGGGATCTTTTTAAATTCTATTAACTTTATTTTTCTTTCATTCTATAGCTTTAGAAAATTTCTCTCTTTTATTCTATTATTTATCCTCCTCAGTTAATGACTATTTTCGGGGATAGACATTTTATTTCAACAATTATATACCTTATACTATAAATATCACAACACAAAAAAAATTATTAAACCTATATCTTCTGTAGAAATATGTTTTTTACTATGTTGGGTTTTTTTTGGTTCAACATATCTTTTAGTATCTCATTTCTCTTGGTGTGGGGAAAAACTATTCTGAATATTATTTTTAGGTTCTATATATGTGGTATGTTTTTCAAATAATTTTTCAACCCAAGATTTCCAAAAAAAATTTCTAACACCTTCATGGTTAGGTATAATAAGATGAACTTTTATGTTTAGTGGTGTAGATTTCACCTGATTCTAGGAATGAGTTCTTTCAGAAAAATTATATTTTTCAGTATTTACCTTTGATGCTTTTTTGAAATTTTATTTCATTTTATTCAAATTATTTTCAGCCTCAAGACATCTTGATTAGTTATTACATAGCTCTTATTCCTTAGTAGTAATATTTTCATCATGATCATTCACTGTCTCTCTTTATTATAAAAATTTTATCTTGAAGTTTTTGATCTCCACAGTGTACCCATATTCCTTTATATGGAAATCCAACTTTCCTAATTTTTATTATCATTCTATTTCTTCAATATTATGGATTCTTTCTTATGTTTTTTTCTCAATACATTCCATAAGTTTTGATCTCAGATAATATTCCCTATTGGTTTCTTTACCTTCTTCTTCATTATTTAAATTATCTTACATTATTTCAACATAGGAAAAGGGGGTTCTAAAATTCTACAAACTTTTATCTTATAATGAATTTTTGTTAGTAGAGTCATATGAAACTTTCTTACACAACATACTTATTTTTTTCAGTGAAATTTTATTACTTCCAATGGACTACTTATCATCTTTGGAAGTTTTTGTACACTTATTCCATCGAGTATTTTCTTTAGAATCATCATAATATTCTCCATATTTTTTCTTTAGAATTTTCATAGGGAAATTTTCAATGCCTCCACACTCAAAAACTTAAATTGGGAGTTTTCCTTTGTACTTGCATCAACCATTCTAGTAATTTTTTGATATAAGGGAAATAATCTTGTCATTCACTTCAATATCACCTTCCTTATCTTATGATCCACTGAGGCCCACTATCTCATGTCCAAATTCTTGAATTTTAAGATTCTTTATAGATTAAAAATATATCTACTCTTTATTATTATTTTTGAATATTAGTGTTTCCTTCATTTCATAAGAAACAATCAATTTATGTAATTCCTCAAGAAATAAATCATCTATAAATTATAAATTATATATTTTAGGATCAAACCTATCTTGAAAGTTGTTCATTATCTTTTTTAAAAAAAATTATCTTCTAAGAAATCTCTAAATCCTATGATATTATTGGGAATTTTATTTAATTTGGTAAATTAGTTATCAATAGTTTCATCTTCTACGATTCTAATATCTTAGAACTTGCTTCTCCAGATTTTATATTTTTCTTCCTTCACTTTAATATTTCCCTCAAAGATTCATTCGTGTTTTTCAAAAGTTTCCTTAACTTTCTTGAGATCCATCAACTTTATATAAATATTTTCTAGCAAGGAAATAAGAATATAATTATGAGCTTTTCCATAAACCTCAAGATTCATTTTGTTATCAATTTTCATATTAGTATCTTTCTCAATGGTTGAAACCCCATCTGTAACTATATCAATCACGTCCAGGACAAGAGACAAATGATAGGGTATCATTCACTTTTTTCATCAATGAAAATTCTTACAATAAAAGGTAGTAATAAATCTTGTATTCACTAAGTTGATATGATTCATGATAAGAAAATTAAGAATATTATAGAGGGAACCCAGATGCTCTGATACCATGTGAAGTTCCCAAGAATGTGAGAACCACTGAGAAGGGGGTTGAATCAGAGGTGATATTTTATAATTTATTTTATCATGAAATTAACCTCTAAAACTTGTTAGAGTTTCTATCCCTTTTAACATTATATCTCAACCAAACTCATATGAAAATATAAGACATTAAATAAGTGAACACAATATTTATAAGTTTTGCCTCCATTGTGGGTGATTATGTCCTTATCATGGCGACTCCCGTCGGTAAACTGAAATTAACTATGATATAAAATGAATACAATTGAGGAAAATTCTGTTAAGGTTCTTCTTTCTCTCAATGGGTAATTATAATTCTTCCCACCAGTTACAAAGTTTTTTCATACTTCCTATCCAAAATAAAATAAGAAAATTATCAAAATAGCTCATAGAACATTGTCTAAAAATTATCCATCTACCAAACTCTCCATCAGGTATCACTATGTCTAATGTGTATTTATCTTCATATGGTGTGTCTCAGATTTTTCATACTATAACTCTATCTGGTACACTTCTATTAGGTACCTTTATCTAGTACACTTTTTTCTAATACACCTCCATTTAGTGTGTCTATTATTTTTCAACCAAGATATTCCTTGGTTAGAAACTCACATTTTTATTATAAATAAACTTAATAACTTCGAATATGTCTCACACATAATCATTGTATGTTTGTATTGTTACTTCACCCATTTATATAGACATGCTTTCTTTGAAATTTCATGAGAAATTATGGGCTCTCAAAATTTTAATTTTGAATTTTCCATCTCAACTCAACTTCATTAGTCCACCTCTAAATATTCTTGAATTTTCTTAAACTTTCTTAAAAACTCAGTTTCAGAAAATTTATTAAAAATTCCTCAGAAGTTGGATAGATTAATGAAAATTGATGTAATAACATAGCATCATTATGGTAAATAATTTAAAAATTTTGTGTAAAGTTTCTCAGAACTCCATGCAGTGAATATCTATTTGATTCCTTCAAAATAATGTCTCTATATGGTATTGGTCTCTCTAACTCTCCTCTGCCTAATCTGTATCATCTAATCGACTCAATCGGGTAACATAATTTTGTTGTCGTATAGTGGTCTTCACATTATTTATATGTTCTATGGAATCCACAAAGGTTTGTTACACATCATTAGTCTAATGATTTATCCCATTAATGTTGTGCCACTATACATCTGCTCAGAAATCCTAAAGGGATTGGATCAAAAAACTCAGTCTGGTTCAACTTCATATAAATTCTCTTCTAATAACATAATATTTTTTTTCGGATACATATCCATCCATTGATCCCTCATAAATTATCCATTAAAACTTCTAAAAAAAATTTATTGGAAGAAAATGGATTACATTGTTCGATACAACTCTTCAACTTTCTTAATCTAAATTATTTTTTCTTCTTTCACCAGTCTTTTTAGTCTAATGATCTTTGCAAACATCTTTTTGTTGGAACTTAGTTTGGTAATAATCAAAAATTAACTCTTCCTATTGAGATTAATACATCTTTCTTAAATGTACCTTTTACCTATCTATTTGGTAACTTCATGTGATTAAATCCAATATAATTGTTCCATTGGACTTCATACAGCCCTGTCTGATCATCAACTACTACTTCACCACATAAGATCTTGAACTTTGTATATTTGCAACTCAATCTTTGTTCAGAAACCAACTTTTTTCCTTTTTAAAAACCAGTAAAAACTCAGCATAATCATGATTATATTAATGATGTTAGGAACTTGAAGATCAGTAAAGCATCATCTAACTTTGTAAGTAAACTTTTTTATGATGATCAGAAACTTATGTAAGGAAAGTAACTCAAACTTTCTTATGATGAGTAGAAAAATACATTCCTATGAAATAAAAAAACATTCAAAAAAATTTTTGACAATAAATATATAATTAATAAAAAAATAATCCCAAATTATCTTTAGGGTTTAAAGGAAAATATTCATATAATTTCCCTTAATTTAAATTCAATCATAAACAAGCCTTATTAAAATGAGATTAAAACCTAAATATCTTACCTCAGTTTTTTCCTTTCTTCACACGCATTCAAATATCCCGTATAATAAATATAGATTTATTATACATATACTAAAAAAATATACATACATAAATTACTATGTATCACTCTTTTATAATTTCCAATTATCTAATTATTAATAATTTCTTCATTAAAATAAACATTCATGTGAAAATAGTTTGTTTTCCATGCATATTTTGGTTTGATGGATTTAGAATTTTTACTTTGGTCATGGTTTCATAATATACATAATATTAATCATGTAATAAATATCGTATTTATTTATTATATTCACTTTTATAATTATTCATATAAAATAATGATGAAAAATGAATCACATCATTGCATTGAGGTGGTAGTCCATACGTACGCATGAGTGACATTATCGTTTTCCAAAAAATAGAAAGGAAAGAAGGTAGATAACATATTATTATTATAGAATAATAATTATTTCATTAATATAATATATAAACATTAAATACATCATAATAACCAGCTATTAATGTTGGTGATATAAAATGAATGATATCACTGCGTGGAAGCGGTAGTCCACATGTACGCATGAGTGATACTTTAATTTTTCATTTAGGGGAATAAAGGTGGAAAATAGTTGATTAAAATAATAATAAAAATTATAAATATTTAATATAATGAATTAATTATTTTATAATGGAACCATATATTTATATAAGGTGTAATAAGAAATAAAATTGGAAGTACTTGGTTAAGAGTTATACCTATTCCTTAAGAAACCTCTATTGGCTTACACCTTAAACCTTAAAATGATGTTATTATGATAAAAATAGGATACATAGGATATGGTGAGGTATTTTAGGAAGTTATTAGGAAATTTACTATCTAATCTAGAATCAACATGAAGCGTGAGGAATATAGAAGAATTGGTATCCTTTTATAAGGGCGGGGGAGGACACACTTAGAATTTTTAAAAAGATTAAAATATAATAATTATTTACACAATTAAAGTGGCTAAAAATAACAAAGATTAAAATATAGGATGTATAAGATATAAATACCATCAAAAAAATAAAATTAAGTTAATTTTGTTTTATATTTTAAACCTTATTTCTTTGGTAAACACACCCCCCCCCCCCCCCAACTCTTTTTACCTTAACCGTGGTAACATGTTTTTACTATTTTTACTATTCCTTATGACTAAAAATAAAGTTGGCCTTATTAAATTATTTTAATTGTGATTATTCCAAATATTTAATCCATTTTATAAGATTAAATTTCTATAATTGGTATAAATATATTTTCAAATAAGTGTGAAAAACATAACAAAGTTGTTTTTAGTCAAATGATTTTTTAAGCAAAAAACTAAGTTTTTGTTCATTCCTTTCAAAGTAAAAAATATTAGATGAACATTAAAATATAATATTGAAAATATTTTATAAAAATTTCATTAAAAATAATTCATTAATAGATATTAATTTAACTTTTAAGATAAAAATTCATTGTGTTCATAAAAATAGTTTTTCAGAAAAACTCTTTTTACCTTCGAATGATTTTATTTTAATTTATAACCAATTGATAACTAATGAATTAATTTTATAAATATGTAAAAAAAATTAAAATTTATTCAGTCTTATTCATACCCTCCAATCCAATGACTAAGTGATAACATTCACATTAAATATTATTATTTATATCATGGTTTGTTTAAAGTCGGTGTTGCATATAAAGCTAGCTATCAAAGAAATAAAATTTATTTAAAAATAAATATATCATAAAACCTTAGGGTTGACATTATACCTTCATTATAGGAATTTATCCTTCCAAATTCTATCACTCCAATACAAAAAACTAAGGATACTTCTAACTCATCGCATCTTTGGGTTCCCACATATCTTCTTCAAATTTATGGTTTTTCCACAAAACATTGGCCAGGTGAGTGGTGTTTTTCCATAGAACTTTCTATCTTATATATATAATATCCAATGTTTTCTCCTCATAAGAGAGATCCAGATCTGGTGGTATGACATCTAAGTTCAATAAATGTAAATTATCAGGTATTTACTTCCTCAGAGAGAGATATATAGAACACATCATGAACTTGAGAGAGATTCAGTGGAAGTGTTTAACTATAAGAAACTATTCCAACATGACTAAGAATTTCAAAGGGGTTAATATATCTAGGGATTATTTTTTCATTTATTCAAATATCATAACATTCTTCCATGGATAAATTCACAGTAATACCTTCTCACCAACTTCAAACTCTTGATCCTCATACTGATTGTCAGTATAACTTTTCTATCAGCTCTAATATCCCCTGATGTAATATTGAATAGTTATAAACTTCTCTATCATTTATTCATGTAGATCATCTACCAACATATTTGTTTCTACACCTCTATCCCAACATGTTGGATTACCTCACTTCCTATCATAGAGGGCTTTGTAAGGATCCATATGAATGTTTGAGTGAAAGTTATTGTTGTAAGAAAATTTGACCATCGAAAGGTTTTGAACCCAACCACCTTTAAAATATATAGAATATTCTTTCAATATATATTATATGTTTTGAATGGTAATATTATATTCTCCATATATTTGAGGATTATATGAATTACTAAACCTTAACTCTCTATCCAGTTTCTATTGAAGACTTCTCTAGAACATTGAGGTAAACCTCGAATCCCAATCAGATACAATTAAGAGTTGTACTGTGTACAATATAACCACTTTCTTAATGTATATACTAGAAATATTGTCAAGAGATAAATATTCTTTGATGTAAATTAAGTGTACTAACTTTATACGGTGATTGACTTCAAACCAAATAGAATTATTCCCTTTAGATGTTTTGGAGAGTCTGATGATGAAATATATGCTGATGTTTTCCTATTTCCATTGTGATAATAGTAATGCTTATAAAATCCTCTTAGACTTCTATCTCTATTCACTAAATTTCTAAAATTCTAGGCATTGATATACATAATCTACAATATCTCTTTTTATGTTATCCTTCCAAAAATACTCGTTTAGATCCCTATACATCTTTCTACATTAGAGATGAAAAAATAATGATGAACTATGAGATTTATTCAATAGGTACTTCTATAATTATGGTACTGATGGGATAACTCCTCGGTTCCTAAACCTTATCATTCCATCACAATCATAGTTGAAATCAGGAAAATTTCTTACCTTTTTCTGTATGTCCACATCCTCCTTTTCACCTCTTTAATCATTACATGGATGGATGGTTGAACATTCATCTAGGAAAGATATTATATATCTCATTTCCTCATGATTTCAAGATCTATATTTTGTAAACCCATAAATATTGAATATCTTTCAATCCTCATCATGGAAAAGCTAGCATGGTCTTTCTAACTTAGAGCATCAGCCACCATGTTTTTCTTCGCATGGTGGTAGTGCATTGAGAAGTAAAAATATTTAATCAATTCTAACCATCTCCTTTGGATCATATTCAACCCTTTAAGCATAAATATATACATCAAGATTTTATGATTAGTATATATATCACACTGTTCACTATAAAGATATTGCATCCACATTTTTCATGCAAAAACCATTATTTCCAAATCCAAATCATTAGTTGGATAATTTTTCCCATGAATTTTAAAATATCACAAGGCGTAAGCTATCAACATATCATTATGCATGAGGAAACATCTCAGTTCCTTCTTTAATTCATCATTAATGATTACAAACCCTTCTCTACTGTATGGTATTATAAGTATAAGTGCACTGATCAACCATCTTTTCAGTACCTTGAAATTTTCCTCAAAATCATCTATCCAAAGGAACCAGGCTCCCTTCTGATTCAACTTGGTTATTATATTACATATACATGAGAAATCTATCACAAAAAATTAGTAGTATCCTACCAACCTATGAAAAATATGGATCTCGATTACCATGGTTGTCCTGGGCCATTGTTCAATAACTCCCATCTTTGAAGGGTACATCGATATACCCTCAATTGAGATTATATGACCCAATAATGTGACTTTTGATAGCCAAAATTCACACTTGGTAAATCTAAAATACAACTTATAATTCCTCAAGGTCTTCCTAACAATCCTCAAATAATCTTTATTCTCTTTCTTACTCTTTGAATATTTAATAATATCATCTCTGAAGACTACCACATACTAATCAAGGTAATCTCTAAAGACTATATTAATTATATCCATGAATATATTTGGGGAATTGATAAGTCTATATGGAATATCTATAAATTCATAATGAGAATTCCTAATATATAAGGCTATCTTGGATATATCCACCTTCTTGACCCTCAATTGATGATATCTAGAATGAAGGTCAATCTTGGAAAATTATTAACCTCTATACAGTTGATCAAATGAGTCATCAATATGAGGTAGAGGATTCTTGTTCTTGATATTGATATTGTTAAGTTCTTGATAATCAATACAAAGATTCATTGACACATATTTCTTATTAACAAAAAGAATAGGTTCACCCCATGGTAACACAATATGGTGTATGAATCCCTTTCAAGATTCTCCTAGATTTTATTCTTCTATTCCTCCAAGACCTCCAGGGTCATTTTATGAGGATTATTGGAAATAAGTTCTATTGAAAATTCAACTTAATGATTTTGGGGATAACTAGGAAAGTCTTTAGGAAAAACATCTGCATAATCCTGAACAATAGTCATATATTAAATTTTAATTTTCTCTATAACCATTTGAGATAAATATCCCTCATGAATAGGTAGTAATACTCATACAATAGAAGTAACTTCCATTGGATGTTCATATTCATCCTTGTGTTTAATGATGATCATAGGTAGATTTTTAATATCAAATGTTACTTCCTTTTGATTCTAATAGATACGGGATCTGTATAAAGAGATCAAATCCATGCCTAAAATCACATAAAATTCAACTAGAGGTGGAATCATAATATTTTCAAGATTTATATTCCCAAAAACTTTTATCAAAGAGAGGTTGTAGACTTATGATCTGATCATCATACCATAAAGAGTTTTTACTGCTAACTCAAAATATAGTCATTAAAGTAGTTATCTGATGACCTTATAGAATTATTCATATATAAAAGTGTGGGTAAATCTATAAATAAACAGTAAATTTTCAATTCTAGAGTGGATGGTAAGTGTAAATTTCACCACTTCTTTCTCAAGACCCACTTCAAAAGGTGTGATCTCATTAGTTTTCCATTTTTTTCTAGGATTAAGAGGTTTTTGAAACCAAATGTAATAATTAACACTCAGATCCATGCACTTATTTGTGTAATGTATGTACTTCTTTCAATTATAGAATTGGAATGTAGATGGCATATTTGGTTGAGATTTTTCATCACTCCTTTCATTGAATGTCCTCTTCACGTAACTTTGACATTCATTTTCTTGATAGACTTCTTTTATATAGTCAAAGAATTTACCAGACCCCATAAGTAAATTTCCTTTGTTCTTCCTTACAAAATTATGACATGAAATAAAATTCATTTTATTTCCTCCATGGGTTTTATTATTAGAATTTCCTCAAAATTTCATCATTCTATTTTTCCCCAAAATTATAATAACACTAAGAGTATCCAATTTACAATTCCATATTAATATCACATTAAATTATTTCTTTATAGCTATAAAAATGTCTTATATCTAATTAATTTCAAAAATAGCTCTTGAGACAGTAAATAATTAGTCAACTTTGCCTCCAGGATCGATGATAAAACTTTAAGTATACCTTGAAAGTCTAGTGAAATTTCCCTCATTGGTACTAATAGATTCATCATATTTTGAATTTAATTATAGTAATTCCCTTTACATTTTCATGAGAAGATTTTTTGAAAAATACTTACTAAAAAATACCTTCTTAAAATCTTCCCATGTCATGGATTCAATTTCCTCCTCTTCCCTCATATTCTAGATAAGCTTCCACCATTGATCTGCTTCACCTTCCAAATGATATACTGCTGGTATAATGTTTTCATATTTTTAACACCAGAGAATGAAAAATATATTTAGTTTTATAGATCCATTACTCATCTATTCTTCGATTATAGAAACTAGTGAATGAAGGTTGACATGGACACATAAAATACTCAATATTGAGTTGTTCTATCCTTTTGTTTTTTGGAATATCAACATGATTCATGTTATCATTTATAGCTTGATGGGATTAGGTAAGCATAGCTACAAGAGTTTTATCAAAAATCCCATTTTATTTGGTTTCTCATGAGGATTATCATTTTATTTACCTTCAAATTCATTGTTAACATGATTCCTCCCAGGTCTATCCATTGACTAAGACCAAAAAAATAGTGTGAGAAACAATAATCATAGTGCGTAATCATGTAATTTAGAAAAAATCATAGGATTTCTAAATCATGACATCTTCTTTTCAATCTATGACACCTTATGTTTAACCTAGATCATTCATGGTAAATATCCATTAAAATCCTTCAAAATGGTTTATAAATAAAACATGAATTAACTTGAGAATATCCCTTTGGAGTGTATATCCATGTGTGTAGTCTTATGACCACTCATCATGCACTAGTGAGGATCAAGTTATTGCCCAATATACCCCTTTTAAAGTTTCTACCCTTAGGTGTATCTGTACCACTACCGCATCCATTTTCCAATATCCATACAGGGATTCATTTTCTAGAAAAACCATAGAATCAATAATTTATCAATACTTAGGATTTTATCCTACACTTAGACTTATCCATGAGGTTTTCAAAAAAAAATTTAGTCCTAATCTCAAAATATTAATTAAACCTTATTATGACATTAGCTGAGATGACCAGATAATTTCATATATATATATATATATTACATAATTTTAGATAAATATTCAATATATCTCCTAAAAACATAACCAGTAACTATAAAGGTTTAGAGTATTTGGAGACCAGATACATAATCATATTATTTCCTAAAATATCTTCAATATCACCCATAAATATCTTCTCAAAAAGTAAACTTCTTAGTTAAACATTACTTAAAACCTTTCTTCATAACCTAGGAGAAGGAGACATAACAAAGGGAGATATAATATTCTCAATAAGGGTAAACATAAGAGATGTCTATAAATGATGATAAGTGATAATAAGATAAGAACAATGGTATAATAACATGATCATTTCTTATAATAATTATACTAAATTAGTCAAAGATTATTAATCATAAATCATGGTATAAGGAATTTTCATAAAAAATACATAATTCATAAGTGTGTGGAATAATCAATAATAAATGATGAACCATGATATCATATCATAATCATAATTCATATGTTTTTGGCATACAAAAAATCTTATAAAATCATTTCCTTCATCAAAGGATCGTTACCAAGACTATCATAGTGGATTCGTTTTACTCTTCATTCCATAATTTCCTTAGTCAAGGTTCACTCTTAAGACTATAATAGTTGATAGGGGCCTTACTAAATTGTTTTCATTCTCCATTACATTCCTTATTATCTCATTAAATATTCATTATTACCCAATTAATTAGAGAGCTATATAATTCAAAGTCCACCCATCACATAATGAAAATAATATATGTGTGTTACACAAGATCAAAAAACATTCACCATATCATCATATCATAACCATGGAAATGAAATGATATTAATAAAAATTTCCTCATTTTATCATATCATAACCCATGGAAAAGAAACATGTTTCATAAAGGTTTCATCATAACTTAATTAGCTCATGGGAAAGAAACTAGTTTCATAGAATATTCCTTAAATCATCATCATCATAATTCATCTAGATAAATAATTTTTATGGTATCATCATATTATATCCCTGGTGAAGTTTAACAATCCTTAAATGATGTTTATATAGATGAAAAATACCTTTAAAATATCATTCAAACCATTCTCTAAAAACAAGAGAAAATATCCTTTTCCTTTGATAACATTTTAAGTAAACATTCCCAGAATATTGAGAAAATAATTTTATTTGAAAATAAATAAGGAAAATTTTAAATTAATTTTCAAATAAAATAATTTTTATTATAGTGAAAAAATCTATTGATTCCATATAATTTAAGAGAAAACATTCCTCTCACGCTTTTATAAAAAGTTAAAAATAACTTATATTGAAAAAAAAATATAAATATTATTGTTTAAAATGTTTTAAATAAATTTAAAGTTAGTTAGAATGAAATTCTTAAAACATTTCAAGTATATATAATAAATTTTATAAAACAATTTTAATGATTATGTACAAAGAATAAAAATTTAATCTACAAAAGAGTAAATAACATTTTCTTTAAAAACATTTTCTTGATCATTTTAAGTTTCAAAGAGGGGAGATTGGTAGTAATAAATAAAAATAAATAATTAAATATATTATTAGAAAATATATGGGGTTCAAATGAAAATATCTATATAATTTCCCGCAAAGGAAATTCAAGCAAAAATAATCCCAATTAAAATGATATTAAAACAAAAATCTCTTACCTCAAGTCTCATCTTTCTTCATACGTGTTAAAATATCCTATATAATAAATATATATTTATTATACATATATTATAGAACCATATTAATAAATAAATTAATATTTATAATTCCTTTCTACTTTCTAATTATCTTTTTATTAATAATTTTTCTTTAAAACGAACATCTTGATGAAGATCGACCTGCTTTCCATGCATGTTTTGATTCGACGGTTATGATATTTACACATTAGTCATGGCTTCCTCATATATATAATATTAATATAGACATAATTATCATATTTATTCATAATATAAAATTTTATAATTATTTATATATATCATTGATGAAAAAACAAATCGCATCATTGTGTTGAGGTGGTGGTTCACACGTACGATGATCGATGTTATTATTTTCAGATGAATGGAAATGTAAGAAGGTAGATAAGATATTATATTTAAATAAGAATAATTATTTCATAAATATCATATATAAACACTAAATCCATCATAATAACCATCCATTAATTATTGTGATGAAAAATGAATCATATTGTTACGTGGAGGTGGTAGTCCACACGTACACATGAGCGATAATTTCATTTCACATTTGATGGAAAGGAGGTGTAAAATGGTTGATCCATAATTATAATAAAAAAATTTTATATTGATAATAATTATTTTTTGTTTTATAATGTAAAATATATATTTAGAGAAGTTGTAACAATAAATAAAATTTAAAATATTTGGTTAACAGTTATACCTTGTCTTTGACTAGCCTCATTTGGATTACACCTTAAGCCATGAAAGGGTGGTATTATAATCAAACTAGGATCTACATGATGTGGTTGTAGATGTTAATAAGGGATTAGTGTAGGTATTTTCTAATATAGAATGCTCTTTAACTGTGAGGAATAGAGGATAGGTGGCATCATTTTATAAGGGAGGGTGAGGACACACTTGGAATTTTTGAAATGATTAAAATATAATAATGTATTACTCAATAAAGTGGATCCAAAATGGAAAATATTAGAATATTGTAAGGATAAAGTCTATATAAAATAAACCAATAAAATTAAATCAAGTTTTTTATGATATTTTAAACCATGTCTCTTAGGTTAACCCCCCCCCCACCCGAGAAACTTGTTTTAACCTTAACCACGGTAATACATTTTTACTATTTTCACTATTAATTATGAATAAAAATTTAGTTGAAATTGAGAGATTATATTAATTATTATGATCAAAAATATTTAATAAATTTTAAAATATTCTATTTATATAATTGGTATAAATTCATTTTAAAATAAGTGTGCAAATCACATTAAAACCGTTTTTAGAGAAATGAATTTTTAAGCATAAAACTAAGTTTACCTTCATTCCCTACCATGTGAAAAACTATTAGATTAATGTTAAAATATTTCATTAAATATATTATCTAGAAATTTCATTAAAATAATTCATCAATATAGATTAATTAAATTTATTAATATAAAAACAAATTAGGCACATAAAAACAATTTATTCAGAAAAACATCTCATTTTACCTTCTAATGCTATTATTTTAATCTATTACTGATAAAAACTAATGAATTAATTTTATAAATACTTAAATAATAATTTTTCATAATTTATTAATTCTTATTCATACCCTCCAATCCAATGGTTTGGAAATAAATATCACATTAAATAATAATATTTATATCATGGTTCTTTTAAACTCAATGTTTCCTATAAAGTAAGGTTTAAAAGAAATAAATTTTATTTATAAATAAATATATCATAAAATCTCAGGTTGTTACATTGTACCCCATTTTTAATAATTTCTACCTCTAAATTCTATCACTCTGATATAAAAATTTGATGATATTTCTAACTCATCACATCTTTGGGTTCCCATGCACTTTCCTCAAATTTATGGTTTCACCACAAAACTTTATCCCGGTGAGTAGTCTTGTTCTACAACACATTCACTCTTTGATCCAAAAATCTCCATTAATTGTTTCTGATAATAGATATCATGATCCTATGGTATGACCAATAAGTTTATTACATGTGAAGGATTGGTTTTTTACTTCCTCATGAGAGATACATGTAACACACCATGAACTTGAGAGAGATTCAGTGCAAGTGCCAAATAATAATCTATTTTCCCAAAACAATGAAGAATTTTGAAGGGAATGATATATATAGGTCTTGTTTTTACCTTCTTTCTAAATCTCATAACCTTATTCAATGTAGAAATTCAACGGAATACCCTCTCACCAACTTTTAACTCCATATCATACCAATGGTTGTTAGCATAATTTTTCTATCAACTCTGAGCTACCCTAATTGGGTATTGAATAGATCTATCATGCTCTTCTATTTCCTCTTGTAGCTCAAGTCCCAATAGCTTTTTTTCCATAACTTAATCCCAAAATTTTTGGAGCTCGGTACTTCCTACCATAGAGGGATTTATAAGGATCCATCTGAATGATTGAGTGGAAGTTATTATTGTAAGAACATTCTATTATAGAAAGGTATTAATTAAACCACCTTTAAAATATATTGAACATGCTTTAAAAATAAAATATTGTTTGAATAATACTCTCATACTGACTATATTTATGAGTATGACTTCATAATAAAAAACCTCAAATCTGTATCTAGATCTAGATAAGGACTTCTCCATAACTTCGAGGTAAACTTTAGATCCTGATCTGATACAATTAAGAGTGGTGATCCATAAAATCTAACCACTTTATTACTATATATCCTAACAAGATGACCAATATTGAAATATTCTATGATGGAAATGAAGTGTGTTGAATTCATAAGGTGGTCAACTACAGCCCAAATTTCATTATTCCCTTTAAATTTTTTGGGTATTTCATTGTTAAAATCCATGGTAATGTTTTCTCGTTTTTATTCTGATATGGGTAATGGTTGTAGAAACCCCTTATAATTCTATCTCTTATCATTAACTTTTAGACATATCAAGAATCATGATACATACTCTGAAATATCCATTTTCATGTTATCCCAACAGAATTACTCTTTCAGATCTATATTCATATTCATACATCTAAGATAAATAAAGAATGATGAACCATGAGCTTCATATAACAGTTCCTTTAAGTTTAGTATTAATGGGACACAAACTTAATTATAAAACCTTATCATTCCATCACAATCACGGTTAAACTCAATAACATTTATTACCTTATTCTACAGTTTCACATCCTCCTTCTATACCTATTTAATCATATAATTCATGGATTACTGAACATTCATCTGAGAAAGATTTGATTTATCCCCTTTCCTCATGATTTCAAGATACATCTTCTATAAATCAATAAATATTAGATCTATTTTAATCCTCATCATACAAAAACTAGCATGGTCTTTCTAACATAGAGCATCATCTACCTTGTTTTCCTTCCCAGATTGGTAGTGTATTGGGAATTAATAATCTTTAATCAATTCCAACCATATCCTTTGGTTCATATTCAACTCCTTCTATGTGAATATTCACTTAAAGATTTTATGATCAGTATATCTACCACACTATTCACCATAAAGATAATGCATCCATATTTTTAGTGAAAATAATAATAATTTCAACTCCAAATCATGAGTCAGTTAATTTTTATCATGAATTTTCAATTAGAATATGTCATAAGATATCACTATATCATTCGGCATGAGAACACATATCAGTCCACTATTTGTTTCACTAATAAATATTAAATCCTTCTCCACTATAGGGTAGTGTTATCATAGTTTCACTGACCAATCGTCTTTTTTATTACTTGAAATTTTCATCAAATTCATATGTCCAAAGGAACTTGGCCCCCTTTTGAGTCAACTTGGTTATTGAATTAGATATCCTTGGTAAATATCTCAAAAAACTTAGATAGTATCCCAATAACCCAATAAAACTATGGATCTCGGTTACCATAGGTCATTGTTCAATAACTTAAATCTTTGAATAATCCACTAATATACCCTCACTTGAAATTATATGACCCGTGAATATGACTTTTTATAGTAAAAAATCAAAATTTTAAAATTTATCATACAACTTTGCCTTCCTTGGGGTCTTCAGCACAATCCTCAAATAATATTTATGGTCTTCCTTGCTCATTGAATATATAAGAATATAATCTTTAAAGACTAACAAAAACTAATAAAGGTAATTGTTAAAGACTATATTCATTGGATCCATAAATATAGTAAGGGAATTGGTAAGTCCAAATGTCATCACTATAAATTCATATTGATCATACCTCTTACAGAAGGTTTTCTTGGATATATCCTCCTTCTTGACCCCAATTAATGGTATCTTAAACAAATCTCAATCTTGTAAAAGTATTAATCTTTGCATAGTTGATCAAAAAAATCCATCAATACAGTGTAGAGGATAGTTTTTCATGATATTGATCTTGTTATGTTCTCAATAATCAATTCAAATATGAATTAATCAATCTTTATTATTAAAAAAAATAACAACTTCACCCCATGGTGACAAACTAGGGTGTATGAATCCCTTATCAAAATTATCCTATAGTTTCTTATCAATTCATACAACTCAACCAGGGATATTATATATAGATACTTTGAAATAGGTGTAACACCAAGTATAAGTTCTATTGAAAACTAAACTTCATGATTCAGGGGAAGACTATGCAAGTATTTAGGAAATACATCAGTATAATCTAAAATAATAGGCATGTATTAATTATTGAGTTTCTCCCTAACCATTTTTTGAAAAATATCTCTCATTAATAATTAATAATATCCAAAAAATCAAAGTATATTGAATTGGAATTTCATATTAATCCTCTCAGTAAAATACAACCATGGAATGATTTTATGATATCAAGAATGACTTTAATTCCTTATAAATTAATATAGGGTCTATATAAATAGAGTCAATCCATGTCCAAAATCACATAAAATTAAACCAAAGGGAGAATCAAAAGATTTGTAAGAAGTATATTTCCACAAACATTTATTGAAGAGTAGCTATAGACTTGAGATATTATCATCATACCATTAAGATTTTTTACTACTAACTCAATATCTAGTTTTGAGGTGGTGATGTGATACCCTTAGAAAATTATTCAAATATAAGATAGTGGGTAAATCCAGAAATAAATAAGAAATTTTCAATTATATAGTGAATGGTAAGTGTACCTTTCACCACTTCATTCTTGTGACCCACTTTAGTAGTTGTGATTGCATGAGCTTTCCCTTTGTCTCTTGGCTTAAGATGTTTCTAACACTGATTGTCACCATTAACCCTCGGATTCATTCATTGATTGGAATTATGTCCATAATCCTTGCAATTATATCATTGGATTGTGGGTGTAACAATTGGTTGAGACATTTCACTACTCCTTTTATTGAGTGGTATCTTTACATAACTTCAACATTATTTTTCTCGATGACCTTTTTTTCCTTAGTAAAATATTTACCATACCCCATAATGAAATATCCTTTATGCTTCCTTCACACTTAAAACATAAATGAAATTTAATTTTCTTTCGTCCATGATTTTTATTATTATAATTTCCTAAAAATTCTATCTTTATACTTTTGTCCCCAAAACCATGATAATACTGAGATTCTTCAATTTCCAATTCCATATTGAGAGCACATCAAATGATTTATTTATAAATATCAAAGTATCTTATACACAAGGACTTTTTATGACTTTCTCTCAATACATTAAAGAATCGGTCAACATTTCTTTCAGGATTGATGATAAAACTAAAAGTATACCTTGTAAATATATTGAAATTTTCCTCATTGATACTATTTTATTCATGATATTTCTATTATAGTTCCAAAAATTCCATTTCCATTTTCAAGAAAAGAGTTGGGGGGAAATACTTACTGAAAATACCTTATTACACTCTTCCCATTTCATGGAGAAAATTTCCTCATATTGCCTCATATTCTTGATAATATTCCACCATTGATTTAAATCACCTTCCAATTGATATACTACTAGGATAAATTTTTCATGTTTTGAACACTAGAGAATGGAAAATATATTTTCAATGGTATTAATCCATTTCTCAGCTATAAGTGGATCAAAGGAACCACTAAATGAAGGTGGGCATTACTGCATAATAGACTCAATAGTGATTTGATCATTTCTTTGTCTATTTATAATATCAACATGATTCATGTTACTATTCATATCTTGAGAGAGTTGGTTGAGCATAGCCAAAAAAAATTCATCCCGAATCCCATTTAATTTGGTTTCTCATGAGGATAATTGTTGAATTTCTCAACACATTCAGGTTATCCGGATTCCTTTTGGGTTTATCCATTGACTAAGACAAAAAACATAGTGTGGGTAATAATAATCATATTAACTAATCATGTAATCATGAAAATTAATTCATAGGACATCTAAATAATGACACCTTATTTTTAATATAGGACGCCTTAGTTTTAACCTAGGTCATTCATGGTCACCATCTAGTCAAATTTCTTAAAATTATTCATAAATAAAATATGGATTAACCCAAGCATATCCCCTGGAAGTGTTTATCCAGGTGTGCAGTATTATTCTCACTCTTCATTCACTAGTAACGATCGAATTAATACTCAATCCTCCCCTTTCAGAGTTTTTACACCTAGGTACATATCTATCATATCTACATCCACTTTCTAGAATCTAGATGTGGATTTATTTTCTAGGAAAACCACACAATCCCTAATTTACCAAAACTTTAGAATGTTATCCTATACTTAGATTTATCCCTTGGGTGTTCAAAACAATTCTCTAATCTTAATATCTAAAGATTAACGAAACCCTTCTTTGATACCAATTACGTGACCTAATAATTTCATATATATAAATTACATCATTTTATATGAATATTCACTATACCTAATAATAATACACACCTTATAACTATAAAGTTTAATGTAGTTGGATACTAGATACATAGTCATCTTATTTCATAAAATATATTCAATATTTCCAAAAAAATATCTTCTCAAAAATTAAACTTCTTAGACATATCCTACTTAAAACCTTTCTTCATAACCTGGGTAAATGAAACATAAGAAAGGGTGTTCTTAGATTCTCAAAAAGGGTAAGAAAAAGAGATATCAATCAATGATAATAATTGAGAATATGATAAGCATAAGGGTATGAGAACATGATCATAGATTAAAAAAATCATAACCAAAGATTTAAATATAATTAATCATAAATCATGGAATAAGTCTTGGTCATAACAAAATACATAAGTCATAAGTGTGCAGAATCATCAATAATCAATCATGATCCATGAGATAATATCACAAAACATAAGTTTATGGAATACATATAATCATAGAAAATCATTTCCTTAGTCAATTAATACTATCAATAATATCAGTGGATTGGTTTCATGCCCCCATTCCCTTATTTTCATAGTTAAGTTCCAATACCAAGACTATCATAGTGTATAGAGTCCTTTACTGAACTGGGTTCACTCTCCATTCCAATCCTTCTTATCACATGAGATATTCATCATTACCCAATTCATTATAGGGATATATAATTTAGGACCCTCCTATCACATAAGGATAATCATACATATATGTGCCAAAATATCATAAAATAGTCATTATATCATCATATAATAACCTGTAGAAAGGAAATGGGTTTCATAAATATTTCAACATTTCATCATTTCATAACTCTTGGAAAGGAAACAGGGTTTATAAATGTTTCATTATAAGTTAATTAACCTGTGGGAAAGAAACTAGATTCATATAATCATCCAAAAATCAACATCATCATAATCCATATAGAGAAATAATATGGATGGTATCATAAGATCATATCCCAAGTTAAGTATTTCAATACTTAAAGTATGTTGACATAGATTAAAAATACCTTTAAATGTCATTCAAACCTTTCTTTGAAAACATTAGAAAATTTCCTTTTCCTTTGATAACATTTTAACTAAAAATTCCTAGATTTTTTAGAAGATTATTTTATTTAAAAATAACTAAGAAAATTTTAAATTAATTTTCAAAGAGATGAACATTCATAATGGTAGAAATACCTATTCACATCCTATATGTTAAAAGAAAACATTACTTTCACACTTTTCTAAAAAGAAAAAAATAAATTCTTTAGAAAAATATTAGAAAGAATACATTTTAAATCTTTTTAAATAAAGTAAAAGGTAGTGAAAATGAAATTTTAAATATATTTAAAGTATAGGTAAGAACTTTCATAAAATAGTTTTAAAAAAATCAATGAGAGAGGAAAAATATCGTCTTTTCTTTTAAAAACATTTTATCAATGATTTTAAGTAACAAAGAGAGTAAAATGGTATTAATACATTAAAACTATATAAATAACCATATTATAATAAAATATATGGGTTTTAAAAGTATAATAACCACATAATTTCCCTCAATGTAAATTCAATCATAAACAATCTCAATTAAACTGACATGGAAATATAAATCCCTTACCTCAAGTAACGTATTAATTCGTATGCATTCAATACTTCTACATAATAAATATATATTTATTATAAATATATTATAATAACTATAATCATACAAAAATTACTTTGTATCATTAATTTATAATTTATAATTTATAATTATCCTCTTATTAATAATTTCTTCATTAAAAAAATATCCATGTGAAAATTAGTATATTTTCCATGCATGTTTCAGTTTGATGGTTCTGGTATTTAAAAATTGGTCATGGTTTCATCATATCAAGAATATTAATCATGAAATAATTTTAATATTTATTCATTATAGACTCTTTTATAATTACTAATATAAAGTAGTGATTAAAAACAGATCACATCATTGTGTGTAAGTGATAGTCAACACAAACGCATGGGCGACATTATCATTTTCCAATGAATGGAAAGGTAATAAGGTAGATAATATATAATAATTAAATAAGTATAATTATGTCATATATTTCATATATAAACATTAAATCCAACATAATAACCAACCATGAATGATGGTGATGGAAAATGAATCATATCACTACGTGGAGGCAGTAGTCTATACTTACACAGAAGCGATACTTTCATTTCCCATTTGATGGAAAGGGGGTGGAAATGGTTGATCGATCATCATAATAACAATTAATTATATTTAATATACTTAATTAATTATTTTATAATTTATACAATTGATTTAGAGAATGTGTAATAAGAAATTTAATTGAAAGTACTCGATTAATAGTTATACATCTTTGTTCATAAACCTCTTTTGGGTTAAACTTTAATCCTTGAAATAATGGTATGATGATCAATAAAATACCACTATTATGTGGGTAGAGATGTTATTAAGTAATAATGGTAGTTATTTTATGAGATAGAGGTCGCATTAAGTGTGTTTAAGAGAGGATAGGTGGTATCCTTTTATAAGAGAGGGGGAGGACACACTTGGAATTTTCAAAAGATTAAAATATAATAATATCTTAATCGAGTAATGTGGTTCAAAAATGCCAAATATTATAATATTTGAATAATAATGTTGAAATAAAACTAACCAATAAAATAAAATCAAGTGTTTTTTATATTTTAATATTTATCGGTTAGGTTAACCCCCCCCCCCCCCCCCGGTAAACCCATTTTAAACTTCACTGTGGTCACACATTTTTTCTGCTTTTATTATTCCTTATAACCAAAAAAATAATTTTAAATTTTTAAATTATATTAATTATACTTTTTTAAAATATTTAATAAATTTTACAAGACTCAATTTCTATAAGTGGTAGAAATTATTTTTTAAATAAGTGTGCAAAATGTAATAAAACGTTTTTTTGATAAATGTGTTTTAAGCATAAAACTAAGTTTAATTTTTTTCCTTTTCCTATAAAAACTATGATATGAATGTTAAAAAAATTATTGAATATATTATCTAAACATTTAATTAGAATCATTCATCAATGTTTCATTAGTGTATCCCAATCTGTTTGGATGATGTAGGGCCAAATGCTCATGGCCCATACTGAACACTAGGCCTCAACTCTCATGGGTCGAGCTCCGTGGTAAGCTCATTGGGGGTTTTAGGGGAAACATGGCCCAAATCTAGGGTTCTAGGTTCTAAAGGCCCCTGGTTCAAATTTTAGGGAACTATAGCAACTCTAACCAACTATAACAGAGTTGGCATGGCGACACCGATAGGGCACTGTAGCAGTGCAGACTTTGGCACTATTACTATTGAAACTCAGACTTTGGAGATAGAAGTATTGTAGCTCCATAGATTTATTAACACCAGCCACTATAGTATCTTGGACTTGGGTGGATTTAGCACTGTAGTAGTGTGGACTTCCATACATCATTCATTGTAGCACAGTGGACTGGTTGTAGGTTCCGGGCATAGCGGAAGCGCATTGGTGGGTTTTCCCAACTTTAATTTCAGTGTTAAACAACGTTCAATCCGAGATCCGTCATGATATAAAACACCGGATCTTTGGAATGGAATGAAGAACGAAAAATAAAGGAAGAGTCCCAGAACCATTGAGATAGGATCATCATATGTTGGTTATAATTAATTTAATTAATTCACAAGAATTACCTCAGTGGAATTCTTTCTTCGTCGATGTCTCTGGTCACGATCCTATGATCCGTTGTTGCGTCGTAGAATCCAAGTATAGGATTCCTCTAGTGGTGATCCAAATGTGCTCCACGTATCTCTGGACATCACCGAAGGGATCTCCGGGTGCTAGCGTGGAAGAACCTTCGCTTGTGATGTCCGTCTTCGACCACCTTGATCCGGTGGAGGATCTCGCTCTCGTAACTTGAGGGCGTTCTTAGTGGAAAGGGAATTCTCTCTTGGCTTGAGAGTATTTCTAAATCTGTTGTGCACAAAAATGGCTCTAGAAAAGTGTTGGGGTTGTGAGGATATTTATAATCGGGTTTGAGGTTAACAGTTAGGATAATAAATAAACACGTTATGCATTTTATTTATTTCATTAACTCTTATTGAAACCCCATGTTGAATTATTAATTCCTTGACATGTTCCCACACTGATTATAATTAATATCATTTAATAAAACAGTATTATATCCTCAAAATCCCGACTGGAAAACTACACGGCATGTAATAATTAATACACGGTGTGTACTTGTTTTCCATAAAACTACACGGCGTGTATATTTAATATACATGGTGTGTACTTTTATTTTCCATTTTTCTCCACCACATTTATTAGACCTTGAGTAATGACTATTTATTACTTAAGTAAATGTAACTGCATTACTCGCTAATAAATATATATTATTTCACCCAAAATATATTCTCTCGAATAACTAGTGTCGAAATAAATGTGATCAGACATCCTTAAATAATTATTAAACCACAGTCGAAAATAATATTTATTTAACTTGTTAAATCAATATTTAACTGAGATACATGGACACACTTAGTGTGTGACCCTCTAGGCCTGTTTCTCAGTGGCATTAGGCAGAGCCTGCCTAAAGTCCAAGGTTACCGTCTAGCAACACACCAAGGCACCCATAGAGAGAGAAGTTAATGACACAATGATGTGTCACCTCCTTCGAACACTTACCATGTAATATAATCCCTTTGTCTTGATATCTCTAATCAAGCGGGTTGTATGCTAGTTCCATCAACCCATGTGCTCGATTATTATTTCTTTGTCTTCCTGGAATTGAACTCGCCCATACCTTACCATGGCTATGGATTTATTTAGGCTATATGAATTCAATCAATGGGCCTGAGATATCTACTTCAATTATGGAACAGAAGGGACAAATCCTTTCTCGCATTATCTATTAATGCAGTATTACTCATGACGCACCCAACGTATCCTACCTCGCTGTGAATAGTGTGTCATCACAGTTTTCGTCAATACATATAATTGCACGAGTTGTAATACCCATTAATAATAGTCTTAAAGTATAAGGACCAATACACATGTCTGCAGATAGGAACATCCAATGACACTATGAAATGTGGATTTCCTACTGGCGGGTCTCGTTATCATAATATCCTCCTGGATATTACCAAGGGCGCACACCATGAGAAGGTGCCTCAAAGTTTTATGAGTCCTCACCCCTAATAACCTGTATTATTTGTGGCCCTCAAATAATATCATTTGTCCATAGAATATATATTCAAGAATAGTGTTATGGCACTTCTGGGTTCTCATCATAGCAGGGATCCGCTATGACCCTTTAATGCAACAGCTGTCCTTAGGACATTATCACATGCATTGTCACGCAGAAGAACAATCAAGATGTGATAAGGATTTTATTAATGATTAAATTAAAAAGTAGTTGGTTCTAGACTACCAACTCCAACAGACTCCCACTTGTACTAGATCCAACTACTCAAAACCTTTAACCCGCTAGATCTCACATGATATTCATGCTTCTGCTGAGATATGTCTTTAGTCATGGGGTCCCCCACATTCTCTTTCGTGGACACTCTTCTCACAGCAACTTCACCCCTCTGATAGAAATCCCTCAAGAGGTGATACTTCCGAAGTATGTGCTTTGTCCGTTGATGTGACCTTGGTTCTTTTTCAAGAGCCACCGCTGCAGTATTATCACAATACAATGTAATGGGATTTTTACTGCTAGGCACCACATAAAGATCCTGTACAAAGTTATGAATCCAGACGGCTTCCTTGGCTGCATCAGAAGCCTCTATATATTCGGACTCCGTTGTAGAATCGGAAACAACTGGTTACTTTGAACTCTTCCAGCTCACAGCTCCTCCATTGAGATATAAAACATATCCAGATTGTGACTTCAAATCATTCTGATATGTCTGAAAACCAGCATCAGCATACCCTCTGATGACAAGCTCCTCATATCCTCCATACACCAGGAACAAATCCTTAGTTCTTCTCAGATACTTAAGGATAGTCTTAACAGCAGTCCAATGATTTTCTCCTGGATCTGCTTGATATCTTCCTACCATGCTCAGTGCATAGGCAACATCAAGTCTGGTACATAACATGGCATACATGATGGATCCAATAGCCGAAGTGTATGGGATCTTACTCACTCTATCTTTCTCTTGTTGTGTCTGAGGACACATGTTCTTAGAAAGATGTAGGACATGTGACACTGGAACCAATCCCCTCTTGGATTGTTCCATACTAAATCTCTTTAGTATCTGGTCAATGTATGTACCCTGACTTAGTCCAACCAACCTCTTGGATCTATCACGAATGATCTTGATCCCTATAATGTAGGCTGATTCTCCTAAGACTTTTATGGAGAAACACGTGTTCAACCAGTCCTTAGTTGACTGTAAGACTGGTACATCATTTCCAATAAGTAATATGTCATTAACATATACTACTAGGATAATGATCGCATTCCCATTAAACCGCTTATAAACACATGGCTCACATTCGTTCTTAATGAAACCAAATTCCGTTATGGCTTCATCAAATCTAATGTTCCATGACCTGGATGCTTGCTTCAATCCATAAATGGATTTCTGCAACTTGCAAACCCGTTTGGCTTCACCTGGTGTCACAAACCCTTCTGGTTGTGTCATATAGACATCTTCCTGAAGGTTCCCATTAAGGAATTCTGTTTTGACATCCATTTTCCAAATCTCATTGTCATGGTAAGCTGCTATGGAAAGTGTGATTATTATGGATTTAAACATGGAAACTGGCGAGAAGGTTTCATAATAGTCAATTCCTTGATGTTGTTTGAATCCTTTAGCCACTATCCTTGCTTTATAGGTGCTAACTTGACCTTCCATGTCCATTTTTCTCTTGAATACCCAATTTCATCCAACAGTCTTTACATCAACTGGCTCATCTACCAGAACCCAGACTTGGTTCTGATACATGGAATCCATCTCATAATTCATAGCTTCTAGCCATCTTGCAGCTTCTAAGCTTTCTACTACTTCCTTGTTGGAGAGAGGTCCATCATTGTCCAAAAATAATGATTCATCATCCTCGGTGACTAGGAAACCAAATCTCTCTGGTTCCTTTAACTCTCTTGAGCTCCTACACAGTACTTGTGTTTCTGGAACCTCTACCACGGGGACCTGTGGAACTTGTTCCTGTACCAACTCCTGTGTATCTTGAGCATCAACTTCATCGAAGTCAATCTTTATCCCACTATCCTTTTTTAGGATGTGCTCCCTCTCAAGAAAGACGGCTTGTCTGGCGACAATCACTTTCTTATCCTGAGGGTTATATAGGTAATATCCTTTCGTTTCCTTAGGATATCCTATAAAGATACACTTTGTGCCCCGGGGTGCTAGTTTTTTTCCTGAGAAATCCTTAACAAACGCCTTGCATCCCCATACATGTGTATGCGACAAAATGGGTTTCTTTCCATTCCATAACCCAGAGGGAATTCTATTTTCCGCCTTAGTTGGTACTCAGTTTAATGTGTATGCTGCAGTTTGTAATGCATATCCCCAAAAGGATAATGGAAGATCCGCATGACTCATCATCGACCTCACCATGTCCAACAAGGTGGGGTTCCTCCTTTCACTAACATCGTTCCACTGTGGTGTATAAGGAGGAGTGAGATGAGATAGAATCCTAGACTCCCGTAGAATATCGATGAACTCTTGGTTCAGATATTCTCCACCTTGATCCGATTGAAGTTTCTTTATCTTCTTACCAAGCTGATTTTCTACTTCATTCTTGAATTCCTTAAATTTCTCTAAGGATTATGACTTATACCTCATTAAGTAGACAAATCTGTATCTACTCAAATCATCAGTAAAAGTAATAAAGTAAGAATATCCACCTCTAGCTTCTATTGGAAATGGTCCACATACATCCGTGTGTACCAATCCTAGAAGATCGGTGGCCCTTTCACCCTGTCCACCGAAAGGTGGCTTGGTCATTTTACCTTGTAAACAAGCGTGAAATCTATCAAGTGGTTTTAGCTCAGTAGAGTCTAAATAGCCATCTTGGCAGAGCTTTGTCAAGCGCTTCTTGTTTACATGACCAATATGGTGATGCCACAACTGGGTGATGTATGAGTCATGTGAGTTTGTTTCGTTATCGATTCCCAACACTTGGTTTTCGTAATTTAATACATACAAACCATTATTTAAATGTTCCATACCATAACATACGTTGTTCTTATAAAATAGACAACCCTTATTTCCAAACTTGAAAATAAATCCATCCATATCCAGACAAGATACAGAAATTATGTTCTTGGTAACACTAGGCACATAATTACAGTTATGTAAAACCAAAATCATGCTAGTCGATAATGAGAGGTGGTAGTCTCCAATAGCCAACACAGCTAGCCTTGCGCCATTGGTAGCTCAAAGATCCACCTCTCCTCTGGAAATCATTATATATCTACTTGGTTCATACATTTGAATACAGATGTGAGCCCCACAAGCTGTATCTAATACCCAATGCGTAGAAATGGAAAGATTAAACTTGATAACTAACGCACCTTTAGCGTCCCCACGCTTCTGGGTGCAGTTCCTCTTCCAGTGGCCCTGCTTTCCACATGAAAAACACACCGCCTCCCATTCCTTACCCTGCCTCTGGATCTTCTCCTTCTTGTATGGATGGTGCTCGGGGGCTTCAGACCGTTTATAAGTCTTTGGCCCCTTTGCCTTGTCCTTCCTTTTCTTGTTCACCATAAGGATTGTGGGTTTGTCACACCCCATGTCCTTGTCTACCTGTCGAATAAAGGTCAGAAGCTCTGATATACTCTTCTCATTTCCGCTCATGTTATAATTGACAATGAATCTAGATAAGGTCTTGGGTAGTGATGATAGGATGAGATCTGTATGCAACTCATCCGGGAATTTAATCCCTAAGATGTCCAGGCGTTCAATGTAGCCAATAAGCTTGACTACATGAGGCCCAACTGGCGCAGACTCTCCAAGCTTAGTTGTAAATAAATCATTGGAGATCTCATACCTCTCTTGTCTCGCCTTCTCTTGGTAGAGATCCTTAAGGTGAGACATCATGCTATATGCGTCCATGTTTTCATATTGCTTCAAGAGATCATTGGACATGGCCGATAGCATGAAACACTGGACATCTATGGAATCATCCATGTGTTTCATATAGAGAGATAATTCCTCATCACCGGCCTCTTTCCCAGGAGCAACTGGAATAGGCTCTTCCAACACATATAATTTCCTTTCGTGGTGAAGGATGACGCGTAAACGCCTCTGCCACTCTTGGAAATTGGTGTCAGTGAGAAGGTTTTCCTTCTCAGGTATGGTTCGCAATGATATTTTTGAAGTAATTTTCTTGTCATTTCTACAAATTAAGATTAGAAAAGGTTTATTACTTTATTACAAAAATTGATAAAAATAAATAAATTAATACTTATTAGTCTCCCACTATTTTATCAAAATCCAATAGCCCTCACCATTGATTTCAGAATATTCTGTTGCCTGAATATTCTAGTGGCAAGGATCCATATTTCCCTTCGCATTACCCCAACTAGGGTTGGTCAAGAAACTTGAAGGTTTTTAGGTAGGCATTCCAAATTCCAACTGCATTAACTCGCATCTCCTTGATCCTCTGAGTGGACTCCCTAATCCTGAAATCCTTTTATTTTGGATTTCTTCAACCTTTTCCTCTTGGTCACACTAAGTCCTACTATGGCAGTCAACCCTTGATGCGAACCAAGTCAAGTCAACCCAAAACCTTGAATTAGAATTCCCTGATAATTGAAAGAACCCCAACTAGGGTTGGTCAAGGACTATGAACTATGTTTCGATCCTAACCAATATTATGGAAGGCTATACCGACTTAATATTTCTTTTGAGGGATTTTATCCTTATACGTAAATTGCTATTTTATTATCTTTGATTACATGCTTGTTAATATTAAGTGGGATATACTTAAGTGATTAACCATGTCTAAGATAATATTTATGTATAAGTCGGTTTTATTTTAGTTCCATCTTGCATGCTCGTTTAATTCATTAATTGTGTGATCATGACAACACACCCATAATAAATAAACCATGCAACTGACCGAAATAAAATAAATGGTATGATCATGAGATTTTTCTATTGGTTAGTTTATCTAGCGGTTGATAAACTAACCCAAGACCTAGGGGAGAAACACCTTTAACCATTCGGGTTCATGTTTACAGCTTTCCACCTGTCCACCTTTGTATCTCCTTGGATTGGTTTCACCTTGGCTCCTGACTTGAGACACCTCCACTAGCTTGGGATATCCATCCATTACATATGCATTTATCTCACACGTAGGTGAGGGGTAAAAGGGGTTTTTACATAAAAGAACCCTTTGGCATGCAGACCCTACATATTAATGAGGAGATGGCTCACAGTCCAACAAATTTAATTTAAATAAATTAATTAAAAGAAACCATTCACATACAAAGGTCTCGGTCTAGATCATGATCATCCATACATGCAATGATATTTACGCATAAATAAAACTATCATTCAATTCTTTAATCATTCTTGTTTAATATAAATCACGCTCGAATTAATTAATTATCTTTAATTAATCAATCCTTTTATCTTAAACCCTTTTCTGAACTTCCTTGAGATTCTCATCCATCATAATTTTAAACAAATAAATTCATTTAAAATTATCCTTGTACGTAACTTGTACCTTGGAGGCAACCCGGTGAATTCTCGTTCATTTCACAAATGTTAAATTAAACACATATATATAAAACACCTATCACATGTTGTGGCTTAGATTTATGCCTACACCATGGTACACGTATCAAGGGTTTGTATAATATAATAATAAATTTTAATAAATCTGTGTAATTTGGGTGAGTACATGGCGTGTAGTTTCGACTACACGGCGTGTACTTTTCTTCACCTTCCATCCTAAGTACACGCCCAGGGACAGGGTGTGTTAATGTACTTCGTAAATTTTCAGAGTACACGGCATGTTATATGGGACACACGCCGTGTAGTTTCCGCATTACACGATTTCCATCCGGGAAAGCCGTGTACAGGGTACACAGCCCAACCCTAACCAGAAGGGACTACACACCATGTTCATTGGACCACATGGTGTGTAATCCGGAAACCGTGTGCCGCTTGTTTCTGGTTATCAAACGGTGTCTTAAATTGTTAGAAAGAATCCAATACACGGCCTTATTTTGCGGATCAGTCAATGAATTGAAGCTAGACTACACGGCATGTACTTCCGAATACACGTCGTGTATTCTGGTGTTGTATGGCCAGAAACGTTTGGATCCTCCATATGAGTTCCTCTATTTTATTTTAATCAAAATTAAAAAGAAAATTTTGTTTCTATGAGGTGAACGAGAAATGAGGGAGGAGGAACAGATCTTGAGATTCAGATTTCTAGAACGATTAAACATGAATTGAAATAACTAAATTATTAAATGCATAAATCACCAAAGAAAAACTAAATAATTATAATCAACGATATGCCCCCTATGATACCACTTGTAGGTTCCGGTCGCAGTAAAAGAATGTTGGGAACCTACAAGTGGTATCAGAGGGGTCATATCGTTGATTATAACCCCTTTGATACCACTTGTAGGTTCCGGGCACAGCGGAAGCACATTGATGGGTTTTCCCAACTTTAATTTTAGCATTAAACAACGTTCAATCCGAGATCCTTCACAATATAAAATGCCGGATCTTCGGAATGGAATGAAGAATGAAAAAGAAAAGAAGAGTCCCTGAACCATTGAGATAGGATCATCATATGTTGGTTATAATTAATTTAATTAATTCACAAGAATTACCTCGGTGGAATTCTTTCTTCGTCGATGTCTCCGGTCACGATCATGTGATCCATTGTTGCGTCATAGAATCGAAGTATAGGATTCCTCTAGTGGTGATCCAAATGTGCTCCACGTATCTTTGGACATCGCTGAAGGGATCCCCGGGTGCTAGCGCGGAAGAACCTTCACTTGCGATGTCCGCCTTCGACCGCCTTGATCCGGTGGAGAATCTCGCTCTCGTAACTTGAGGGAGTTCTTGGTGGAAAGGTAATTCTCTCTTGGCTTGAGAGTATTTCTGAATCCTTTATTCACAACAATGGCTCTGGAAAAGTGTTGGGGTTTTGAGGATATTTATAATCGGGGTTGAGGTTAAGAGTTATGACAATAAATAAACGCGTTACACATTTTATTTATTTCATTAACTCTTATTGAAACCCCATGTTGAATTATTAATTCCTTGACATGCGCCCACGCTGATTATAATTAATATGATTTAATAAAACAATATTATATCCTCAAAATCCTGACTAGAAAACTACACGGTGTGTAATAATTAATACACGGCATGTACTTGTTTTCCATAAAACTACACGGCATGTATATTTAATATACACTGCGTATACTTTTATTTTCCATTTTTCTCCACCACATTTATTAGACCTTGAGTAATGGCTATTTATTTCTTAAATAAATGTAACTGCATTACTCGCTAATAAATATATATTATTTCACCCACAATATATTCTCTAGAATAACTAGTGTCGAAATAAATGTGATCAGGCATCCTTAAATAATTATTAAACCACAGTCAGGAATAATATTTATTTAACTTGTTAAATCAAAATTTAAATCAGATACATGGACACACTTAGTGTGTGGCCCTCTAGGCCTCTTTCTCAGTGGCATTAGGCGGAGCCTTCTTAAAGTCCAAGGTTAGCGTCTAGCAACACGCCAAGGCACCCATAGAGAAATAAGTTAACGTCGCAATGATGTGTCACCTCCTACGAATGTTTACCATGTAATATAATCACTTTGTCTTGATATCTCTAATCAAGCGGGTTGCATGCTAGTGCCATCAACCCATGTGCTCGATTATTCATTCTTTGACTTCCTGGAATTGAACTCGCCCATACCTTACCATGGACATGGATTTATTTATGCTATATCAATTCCATCAAAGGACCTGAGATATCTACTTCCTTTATGGAACAGAAGGGAAAAATCCTTTATTGCATTATCTATTAATGCAGTATAACTCGTGACGCACCCAACGTATCCTACCTCGCTGCGAACAACGTGTCGTCACAGTTTTTTTCAATACATCTAAGTGCGCGAGTTGTAATACCCATTAATAATAATCTTAAAGTCTAAGGACCAATACACATGTCCACAGATAGGAACATCCAATGACACTATGAAATGTGGATTTCCTACTGGCGGGTCTCGTTCTTATAATATCCTCCTGGATATTACCAAGGGCGGACACCATGAGAAGGTGCCTCAAAGTTTTATGAGTCTTCACCCCTAATGACCTGTATTATTTGTGTCCCTCAAATAATATCATCCGGACATAGAACATATATTCAAGAACAGTGTTATGGCACTTCTGGGTTCTCATCATAGCAGGGATCTGCTATGACCCTTTAATGAAACAGCTATACTTAGGACATTATCACATGCATTTTCACGTAGAAGAACAATCAAGATGTGATAAGGATTTTATTAATGAATAAAGTACAATGTAGTTGGTTCTAGACCACCAACTCCAACACTTGTTTTGCTGTTTATGATGCAGTACTTTGTCATCTTTGTTAACTCATTCGAGCAAGGGTTTCTATGTGTGTGAAACTTTGTAATCTCCTTATAATTATGCCCTTGAGTCATAGTGAAATTATTTCTCTCCATGGACATAGGTATTTTTCCCAAACCACACAAATCCTTGTGTTTGTGTTCTTCTTCTTCTTCTTCTTCTTCTTTTTTGTCTGTGTTTTTCTTTATATGAAAACTTATTTGTCATTGTGACTCCTGGAATTTCTGTAACAATCAATAGAGATTAATTTAATTTATTAAGATAAAAACACATCGTTCACATTAAAATAGTTTTTTAGAAAAATGTATCTATATACCTTCAAATGATTTTATTTTAATTTATAACCAATTAAAAACTAATGATTTCATTTTATAAATATGTAAGAAATAATTTTTAATAATTTAGTTTTTCATATTCATACCCTCCAATCCAATTAATATGAGATACCTGTTACATTAAATAATAATATTTATATCATGGTTCATTTAAGTTCGATGTTTCATTTAAAGTAAGAATCAAAGAAATAAAATTTATTTAAAGATAAATATATAATAAAATCATGAGGTGTTACACCCCCTGTACCCACTCAGGGTATCCTTCTATTAACTACAGAGTTGGTACCCTCTGATCTAAGTTCTGAAAAGGCATGGGTCCTCTACTAGGGTGGTACCCCCTTAGTTTTTATGTGCCTTCAATGAGGCATAGATCCCCTGTTATAGATCTGGGGAGGTTATATTGGGATACTGACATTGATAAAGAACTAGATCTTAGAGTTGCAGATATAATCATTATCCTTAGCTTGCTGTGAAGATCAATAATTTCCTCTCTCTCTCTATCCCTCTATATCTCTCTCTCTCTATTCATTTGATTTCTTTTATGGGAATATCTATTTTTGAGTTTTTTATCCCCTCTTCGACTCATGGGTGGATCTGATTATTTATTTCTATTGCTTCCCCTTTGGTTTTCAGGGTGTCCAACTGGGTATATATATACTCTCTCCTGTATGGTATTTTTTCACATGTGTTGTGTCTTATTCAAATTAAGGATAGTTGGATAGTGAATTGGGTAGGCCTAGTGTTGGTAGATTTTAGAAGTACTCGACAATGGTGATCACAGACGATGATGGGTATCAGTGTTCGAGAGAAGGATCATACTTACTTTTTAGCTATTAGGTTGTGAATCCATTTATTTTCTAGTTGGGAATGTGTTTTTCTCCTTCATACTTTGGGTATATTTTATATTTCTACACTTTGGTTGTTCTAGAGTCTATTACATGTATTTTTTTCCTCTTAGGTTAGTACCGTTAACATTATCCAACATGGTTTTGATGTTCATGGAGGCATGTATTCATAGATATTTATTAGGATAAGGACCCATGTATGTGTGATATGCTTAATCAATGATTGTTACTAGTCCATGGATTATTGGAGGAAACTTGGTATGTCACTCTTGGTTTATCATCGGTCTAGGTGGGGCCTCAGTGATTTTGGTAATGAAATAATGTGGTATTATTCTATATCCATGGCATCAATTCTTACTCTATTGGTTGCTCTAAGATTCACATATCCTCTAAAAATACTTTTCAAATCTACTTGGTTACTGTTTTTGGATATAGATGTGATTATAACAAGTTGTATCTAGTACCCAATTTGTAGATACATAAATATTTCACTCAATAATGAACACATATGGAGATCCCTCATGCAACCTTTACTAGGTGTAATTCTTTTTTCATTTTCCCATATTGACACATGCAAAGCATCCAGAATCTTATTCCTTCTCATGTATTTATATCTTCCTCTTTTTATAAGAATAGTTTTAAGGATCCTTAAAATTGGAAAAAGACTTGGGCCCCTTTTCCTTCTTCTTTCTTTATTCACCATAAGTACTGTGGGTTTCTCACACCATATATCCTTATCAACTTTGAAAATCAAGGTGAAGAGTTTTGAAAGAGCCAATTCACTATTCCTTATATTATAATTCACAATGAAACTAGATAATCTTTGAGATAGTGGAGATAAAATGAGCTCTGTGTGCAGCTCATCTAGAATCTTAAATCCCAATATATCCAATCACTCCATATAGCCAATCATCTTGAATACATGTATCCTAACCAGCATGAACTCTCTAAGATTACATGTGAATAGTGCCTTGTATATCACATATCTCTTTTTGAATCTCTTTATCTTGATAAAGATCAAGAAGGTGATACAACATTTTCTATGCATACATTTTATCATGGTTTTTTAAGATCTCATTGTACATGTATGGCAGCATGAAACATTAGACATATACTGCATCATCTATATTTTTCATTTAAAGGGAGAGTTCCTCCTTACTGTCATATTTACCAAACACTTTAGGAATAGGGGTTTCTATCATGTATAATTTCCATTAATGATGTAGGATAGTGTGCAAGAACCTAAATCGTTCCTAGATATTCAAGCCACTGATAAGTTTATCCTTATATAATACAAATCATGATGATAAATTTGATGTCTTATGGATTCCTATTTCTAAAATAAGATAAAATTTTAGTAATTTATCTGGATTATAATATAATATAATATAATTTAATTTATTAATATCCCACTATTTTATCGAAACCCGATATCCCACACTATTGGTTTTGAAATATCATATCACATGGATATTTTAGTTTCAATGATTCATGTCTCCCTTCTTATAACCCAAGTGAGGGTTTAGTCAATTACTCAAAGGTATTTATGTAGGTAGGTCTTTTCTAACTACATTAACACATATATCCTTGATTCTTTGAGTGGACTCTACGATCCTAAAATCCTAAACTTGGATTTCCTCAAAACATACCTCAAAATTCACACCAATTCTAGTGAATATTGCTTCTCTTGATGTGAATTTGGTTAAGTCAACCCAAAAAAATATTTAGAACACCCCGCTAAGTGGTGTTGTCCCAGCGATGGCTAGATCAAACACTACGGTCTATTGGTTTCACTCTAAATGAAGTAATGGAAGGCTTTATTGACTTAATATTTTGAATTTAAGGATTTAAATTTTTATATATAAATTTATCATTTTATCTTATTACATTATTTTTTATATTAATTGGATTTTATATTAGTGATTAACCATGTCCAGATAAAATTTATGTATAATATATTTTTATTTTTATTTCATCTTCCATTCTTATTAATTCATTTATTTAATGGTAAAGATTTTATAAATAATTAATCATGTAACTAAAAAATAAAATAAAGTGGTATGATCATGATCATTTGTGATGGTTGGTTTATAAAGTGGATGATAAACCAACCCTTGACCCTATGAATATAACTCTTGGAGCCATGTCGATTTCAAGTTTCTCTGATTCACTTGTATACTAGTGTACCACTTGAATTGGTTTCACCTCACCTCTAGATTTGGACCGCCTCCTCTCACTTAGAAGCTCCATATTTTACATATGATTTTACTCACATGAAAGTGATGAGAACCAATGTAATGGTTAAATGGTTTTACATAAAAGAAACCATAGACATGCAGGTCCTGCATAGTATAGAGTATGGGGTGATGCATGATCCATCATTTTAATTTAATAATGAAAAAATAAAAGAAACCCATCACATACACAGTTCAGTCTAAGATCATGATCATCAACACGTGAAAAAAATATGAAAAATTAAACTAGATATAATTAACTTAAATTATTTATTTATTATTAATATAAATATTCTTGAATTGATCCAATTAATCCAATTAATTAATTAATTCTTTTATCTTAATGTATATCTAAAAAGTCTTGGAGATTCTCATCATCTGTGGAAACATGGAAATTAAATGGCTTCATCAATATTTTCAGATAATTACATGAAATTAATTGAACATTTATTAATTTTGAAGATTTTACATAGTAATCACACCATCTACTATCCATATAATTTGGTTTTGATGCTTTAATTAATTATTATTATTATTCATGTAGTTTAATTCTATTAATTACTAAGTGACTACATGGAATACACTAATGAGATACATGATGTGTTCTTCTCTTTCCATGTTACCGGGATATATGCCTAAGGAGTTAGAATGTATCTCAACCAAGATACAAAACGTTTACTAAAGATACACATTACATGTATTCCACTTTTCACCTATCCGTGAAAACCACCTATAGACTCTGTATGTTTTTCATCTATGAACATTAATGAGGTGCACATTGTGTATGCCAGATACACAGTGTGTAACCTCCATGTTGCTCATCCATAAATCCCATGAATCATGTATTAATACACAATTCACATTTGACCATGTAGATTCCATTAAATTCACTGCAAAAATGTGTATACTACAATGCATGTATTCCACCTACACTTTGTGTAATCTAAAACATTGTGTGTCAGTTTGGACAAATCAACACGTGGTACGTTTAATGAACATTTAATACACTATTTATTATTTATTGTATCATGCATCATGAATATTATGGCATGTCCAAGTGTAGTTAACCTTTGTATATAGTGTGTACTTTTCAATTACATGCTCTGTAACTGTGTCTACTCGTCAAAGACTCTATCACCTCCTGATGGAATCTTTAATCATTATTAACCGATTATAAACCTATTTAATATCATATAAAACTTTAAAAAATCATTTAAAATTATAAAAAACTTGTTGATTAAATTTTTTATTAAATAAAGAATAAACTAGAAATGAAAAACTAATAAAAAATGTGTATAATCGATCAATAAATAATAACTAATTATAAATCATTATGTGATTGAAGTTGGGATCGTGCCCAAAAATATAAATTTGTAAACTTTTTCATATTTCTCCTCTAAACTAGATAAATAAAAACCCTATAACCCACATGATATAATAACAACACATAATTTTAAACTGATTTATATTAATAAAAAATACCTCACATTTAAATTATTTCTATATTGATGAATCGTATGACAAATTCACATCGTATTGTCATTGCATCAGAGTATTAATGGGTAAAATCCATCTAGTGGTAATCCACACATGCACCAAGAAGTTCTGAATATCACCATACAAATCCCCAGTTTCTAGTGTGGAAGATTTTATCTCTTGTTTTGTTCATAAATGATCACCACAAAAATTTCTTAGAGATGGAAGGATTCTTCTTGTTGTCATTAGACTTTATATGGTGAAGGAGGATCACTCTCCATTAATGAGAAAATTCTAGAAGGAAGGATCTCTAGTACTTGAGGGTATTATCATGAGAATTTATTGTGTGAAATGATTAGACTTTATAGATTAGGGTTAGATAATTTCATAACTAGGTATTTATATACCTTGGGTTAGAGAATAAATAATTACACATAGGCCCTTATTATTCTTTTAATCCCCAAAGAACCCCATATCTAAATTATAATATTATTATTATTTACATGAAATGTTAGAAACTCACAAATACATATGTGTACCACTTAAAATTAAATCAATCATCACTTATTAAATAACTCAAAGAAAAAAATAATTGGTTTCTTAATCATTCAAATGAAATAATTCTCTTTTCATAAATAACCCATGGAAATAAAATGGGTTTCATAAAACATTCAAATAATATAAAATAACATCATGATTCAAAATGTTTGATACCAAAAACTTGATCACCAAATATAATCACATAATAATGTAATGTATAGGGTGAAACATGAAACATAAATCCATTGAAGATATATCATTTTAATATAATGAAAACTAAATAATGAAAAGTACTTTTTGAAAGAATTTTGTATTCATCATTATAAAAGTCATAGTTATAAGTATCTTCAAAAAGTATCATTTGTTTTTTACATGAAAATAAAACCTTTCATGTAAAAGTATTTGTGTAAAAAACTATTTTTCCTCAAAAATAGAGATAATATATTTTAAAATGGAAAATGTAGTGAACTTAGGAGAAACAAAATCAAGAAGAAAGTGTACAACTCAAAGGAATAAATTTGAGTTGAATCTTAACTTTACACTTGATTTTCATAAAAGTGTTTTAACCTATTATATCATAAAGATAATTATATCAAATATTTATTTCAGAATATTATTCATATGAATTTCCATTTCTATTATTTATTAATAACAAGTCTCTTCATGTAATAGATTATTATAAAATCTTTGTAACATCCGGTGTTAATAATCTTGATCATTTTGAATTATGTTCATAAAATAAATATAGATATTCCTTTTTATCACAAAGATAATATTTTAAAAACCATTAAAGGGGCTATAATTTATTTTTTATAAATATATATAAGGTTATAGTTCCATTACATGGGAGTTTCAGACGTGTTTCATGAAGATAAAAATGGTGATGAAACTAGTTTCGGGTTACTTACCGATATCGATGGATTACCTTATAATGATAGTTATTTTTTATGTTATCTATATAGAACCATATTAATGATATATATTACTTATATATATTTTTTATACTCATAAAATATAAACTAAAAGAATCTCTGATAGTGTTAATGAAAAACGGAATACACTGGTCCATAGAGGTGGTAGTCCGCACATACGCATGGGTGATGATTTTATTTTCATAGAACAGAAAAATATGGGTAATATAGTTTATCATTTAATAATATAAAATTTTTAATAAATATAATAATTATATATTAAATTCCCTATTGGGATCATCCATAAATGGTGGTGAGGTAAAATGAAACATGTTGTGTTGTTGAAGTGGTAGTCTGCACAACGCACAATTCACATTTTTGTTTTTCTTAATGGAAAAGGGGATAGTGGTTAATGCTTGTTCCATAATTTTAATAACATACCTATATAATTATTATACTTATTTTATCATTATAATGTGGTTCAAATAAATTTTAGGAAGAATAAAATCACATAAATAAATAGGAAAGAGGGAGGAGTGTTTAGAAATCTAAACCATACTACTTGAATTATCTCCTTGTGAAGAGGATTAAACCTTTGATGGATGGTATTTTGAGAATACCAGAACATCCTTCAGGTGTATAGGAGTATTTAAGATAGTTTTGGGTATATTTATTTCTAAACTTAAGGGGTTTTTGTGTGAAGGTGAGTGAGGAGAGGGGATCCCCTTTTATAATTGAAAAGGGATTGCATTTTTGTAAATACACAAAACCTTTCAATAATGGGAAGTCACATTAAAGTAAAAAAGGCTCTAAAATTGATATATAATGAATAGTATAGGTTATAAGGTTTATTAAAACTACAAAAAATCAATTTAAAACATTTATTTAACATATTATGCCCTTTACCTCTTAGGTTACTCATTTTTATCATTTTGGTTTTCACCATAGTAACTAGTTTTTACCTGGGTTTTTATCCTTTATTCCTAAAAATAAAATGGTTATTATTATAAAATTTGGACCTAATGATTAAAAATTTTAAATTAATTTTGTTTGTTTCAATTTTTAAAATTGATAAAAATTAATTTTAAAATACTAAATGTATAATGTAATAAAAACAATTTTTTCAAAAAATATAACTAAGTTCTAAAATGTAAAATATGGGTTTATAAATTTAAACCAAAATTTTTAAAATTATAGTAACATATAAAATACATATTTAGACTTATAAAAATATTTCTTGAATTTTTAATTCGTACTTATATACTAATAATTTCATAAAAATCATGTTATTTGTAAAAATGGTATTTTTTTCACACAAAACCTTTTGTAATCAAGTGTTAATTCTAGTGTTTCAGGTGAGATAACAATGATTAAATATTAATATATGTATCATCCTTCAAATTGGAGTTGAAACAAGTAAATTTCATGTGATTTTTGTTATTTAATTAGTTTCTTGAAAAAAGAGTTTAAAAAAATCCACATGTTCTAACTAATAATACAAACAAGACCTAAAGGGGAAAAAGTGAAGAAAGATTAAATTCAAATACACTAATTCACCCCTTTTTATAGTATTCCCATTGTGGGTCTAACAACTAGTATGATATTTTTGAGGATTTATTATTAGTGTATTTTATCTCAAACTTCATATCATAGTGACTTGAGTAAACCATAAAGGTGTTTTGATCTTCAATGGAAAAAACATTGAATAATGAAAGAATCAGATGAAACACTTATTTCAATCCCTTAGAATGTATTTTTATACTATTTTGATGTATTGAATAATTTCTTATACATGAATAGTGTAACTTTCATTGACAATGATCACAAGGAGTTGGATACGGACACCAAAAGGTTGAATACCCTAGGGGGAATAGTGTCCCCAATGCTATGTACATGAAGGTTATGTCAAGAAAATATTTAAAAAATATGTTGGAAAATTTATTGAACATTTATGAAGGTAATTAAATGGTCAAATAACCAAAACATCAAGTTCTACATAATAATTTTTATGAATTTAATATTTTAGTGATAGATCTTGTTGACACATTCTTTAATCAGGTGATTGACATAGTAATAGATATGTGAGGACTTAGTGAGTTCATTAAAGATGTGAAAATTGTGAAACGGGTTCTATAAAGAAAAAACAATTTAATAAAAATGTTATTGTCATTAAAGAAATAGATCTCAAAATAGTGTCCTTAGAAAATCTTCATAGCACACTCACTGCATACGAGATGAGGATGAACACTGATAATTCAATGGTAGAAAAATGAACAAATTAAGTTTAAATCCAAGAAAAATTCAGTCATGGAAGATGACCCAAAAGATGAAGAAGTTGAAAAAAGTGATTTCATCTATCTCCGATAATCTCAGAAGAGGGAAAACTTTAACTCAGATGTTTCCAATGTGGAAACAAAATTCATTTCATTTCCTAGTATCAGATTTCCAAGAGAAAAATTATGAAGAGGAATCACCAAGGAGACTTTTTAAAAATAATAATTGAAGATATTTTCACAAATAAAAATCTCAAAAGATAACTTTTATATCTGAAGAATAATATTCCAAAGAGTTAAAAATTAAATAAGTTAAAGACATAAATGATGAGGTATTTATTATTGTGATAAATCAACCAAAAGAGGAGGTCAACAAAGAAGACCATGATGGAAAATGAGGATTCAACCTGAATGTTGAACTTGATGAAAATTTGGAAAAGATTGATATCAAGTAAAGAAAATAAGAGAAGGAAAAGTATATATGAAATAACAATAATAATAAGATATTAATGTATTGAATGAAGTGAAAATATTAAAATATAAAATTTTGAAAATCAAAATGAAGTAATTATGTTGAAACTTGAAATTGAAGAATGTGTATGAATCAAGATTGTCTTAAACAAAATAGTTAAAGATGAATAAAAAAGAATTTTTCAGCTTGAATTTGAAGTTTTTGAGGCAAGAATAAAATTCAATGAACATATGAAACTCTCTACGCTCGATATACAATTCAAACAATTTCTAAAAATTGGAAGCATATCAAATGAGACGGTGAAAGGAAAAGTGGGAGAAAATTCAAGGATATTGGAGGTATTTCATAATAATGAACATATTGAAGGAAACTAATGTTTGGTTTATGATACAACTCAAATAAATATGGATCCAAAAGTAAAAAAACTATCCATTAAACCGAAAAATAATATTTATTTGGGACAGACCTAAAATTTCTTTTTATAAAAAAAGAAGACCCATAAATACACCGCAAAATAAAATTTATTTGTTATGGAAAGTTTGAACACTCAATAAAAGTTTTTTCCATTGAAAAAATTAGAATTATAGCTAAATTTTAATAAGCATAGAAAATGGGGTTTAATTTTGTAAATTATCAAATAAATTTTAATTTCAATGGTTATCATCATTATTACACAATGTATGGTCACAAATACATTAATTGTTCATCAATAAGTCCATGGAGTGTATCAATGAAGACAATAAAGTTTTCTCCTGGGATATTTCAGCAATGAATTTAAAAGCATAATTTAGAATTGAAGAATAAATTTTCATTAATTATAGAATGTGATCTTCAATCTTATAATGGATAATTTTAAGTAAATAATACTCTAAACTCCAATAAAATAACTTGAGTGAAAGGATTAAGATTGAGAAATCTAATGTGATTTAAGTTTCTCTCATGGTAGGTGATGATAATGGAATTAGTTCCTAAATATTTGGTGTGCTTCCCACATGATAGGAAACAAAAAAAATGTTGAAAAACATCAAACACAAAGATGATGGTACTGTGTGATTCAAAAATGATGGTTCACTTAAAATAAAAGGAAGAGAAAAAAAAAGAAAACATTTTAATCAAGGATACATGAAAGATAAATGTGATTAATTTTGAATATAATATATCATTACCCACTTTCAGGTATTTATCTTCAATTTTCTTGTTTTCCCCTTTAATCAGGTGTGTCTTTGGACTCCTAAGAATAAAGAACATTTTTTGAGAAAAATGACATAAATTTTAGGGATGTATATTTTTTTGAATTAATATAGTATGGGTATAAATTTTGTATTGCTTTTTTGGGGTTCTCCTCAAGTTTAAAGAATGTCTAAGGTGGTTTGAGGTTTTTGTAAATAATCTGCAGTTTTTTTAGTCTGCAAGAAATTTACATGCCATGTAAGGAGTACATGTTGTGTAATGGTTTTCAGGATAAAGTCATGAGTTGAGTACACAACATGAAATATTACACACCATATAAGGGTTAGATTCTTTGTAATGTTAAAAGATCAGTTTTTAATAAAAAGGAGATGGTTTTTTGGCATATGTGAGTCTTGTGGATTACATGGCGTGTAAAGGGATTATAGGTCATGTAAATGTTGCGAGTTTTGGATTTAGGGCACTAAAAAACTAAATCATATTTCATTATTCCATTTCCATCTCCCATATTGATCTAGGTATCTTCTCTAAAAATTTTGGGAGCCTCCATTCATTCTGAATTGATTCATTTGATGTTAGATCATCAGGGAAGTTGTGTTGCATCTCTTTGGGTAAGAAATCATTTCTACTTATTTATTTCTTTTGATTGCATTATCACTATTTCATTCCGCTACTATCATTATTGATCTATGGTATTGATTCCTTTGATTATTTTTGAGATCCATTCTGTGATCTTGTTTCGGGGGATGATTACTTATTAGTTTTGGTGTGGTGGGTGTGAATTCTTGTGGTATGTGTTGTTTCCTCTTCTTCACCGACCCTTCTATTTAATTGAATAAATTATAATATTTTTAAATTGATTCTAGGGACTCTTTTTTATTTTTTGATCCTTTCTTGTGATGGATTATGTTGTGGTCATGTGTGACCCGAGTTTTGAGGTAGGTGGTTTCATCTCTATACTATATTGGTAAAATGCATTTCTCTTATTTTTGATAAAAAATTTTATTAAATGAAATGGCATGATATGGCATATTTTTGTGTGTGTGTGTGGAACTATTTTTTTATAAAAGATTATTTTCACCTAGTTTTGGTAAATGGAAAGGGTTTTTCAAAGAATTGTGAAATGGTTTTATGAAATGGTTTTCAAAGCATTAAATGATGAAAAGGTATAGAAAATAGAGAACAAGGAAATCCTTGGGTACTTAGGTAGAAGGTGTAGTAATAGGTATCATCTAATATTGGATTATTTTCTCATGGGTATTTCCTCTTGTCCCTAGTCCTTTTGTTCTAGGGGTTATTAAAAATGTTGGGGTTCACTTTCTGGGGTGTTTCTTACCTCTCTATGCTCGATACATATGTTTAGAGTCTTGATGTATGTGTGATTTGCGAGGTTAGGTATGAGTGTCTTAGCTATATTGACCTAGTGTGATCCTTGGTGTGTTATTACCAGTTCTTCTTGGCTAATTTGTGCTGCTTTTTAGTTTGTACTATTTTGATTTTACTGTAGTGGATTTGATATGATATGTGATGAATGATTTGTTTTGATATTATATATCTATTGTGATATATATATATATATATATGAAATTATTTGAAACTGATTTAATTTCTTTGTTTTGAAATGTGGAAATGGGAGAAATTAAATTGTTTTTCCATGATTTTTATAAAAACTTCTAAACTCGATATCATGACTTGTTTTCTTTAAAGTTTATAATGTTTGGATTATTACTTGTAGATTTGATATAGAACACCTAGGTGAGACCCTACTGAGCTTATTAGCTCACACCCCTTATACCCCATAGGTAGTATATAGACCTGGTTATGTATATTGATGTAGGGAAAGGAAAATCGCTAAAGTAAAGAGATTATATTTTCTATCAACTGGGTTTTGGGTAGTTGGATGGTGTGGGTTTTCCATTGTTGGTGTAGTTGGTTGGATTTTTCATCCTTTTTTATTGAACTGGTCTCTTGGAGACTATTTTCCACTTTTTATATTGTGTTTCTTCCATTGTTATCTTTCTGTTATGACATATATATATATATATATATATATTCATGTTTTATTCCGTTATTTCTTTCCATAAATTTGTATATATGTCATGTTTTCTACTTCAGGTGGGGTCAAATCGATCCCTCTATTTTTCGTTGTTGATCGAGTGCTAGATGTCAGCCAGTGGGGATCAATAATGCCTTTCAGGTATGTAACAGCTTGGGTTAGGTACCAGTTTAAGAGGGTATTTAGGTTGGGTTCCTCACTGTTTGGAATAAAATGTGGTCTTTCCTCAAGAGTTCTTGTCTTGGAACATTTGGTAGACTAGAGATAGGATTGTTAGGACTTGAGAGGTAGATTGTAGTGAGTGTCCATCTAGCTCTATCCATGATGAGAATCAAGTCACCATGGTATTTAGTAATGTGTGTCTCTTATCTTTAGTTTTTACCTTAATCTTAGTTTTTTCTTATGGATTTGCTGGATTGAACTGAGGTGTATCTTGTTCTCTGATTGTTTCTTCCATTTTGGTGTGCAGCAATATGCCTATGAGATGTGTTATATGAGTTACTGAAGAGGGTGTATTTGATGAACCTCAATGGAATACTCCAATAGATCATAACTTTATTGAGGCTATCATGTGGGTAGTTCGTATTGTCGACCAGAACATACAAAAGGATCATAATGCAGTTATTGAGGTGCAGTCCGGAGCTGTAAGAGATAGAGATCGATCAGAGGAGTTCTTGCATGAGAATCCACCATCCTTTAAAGGTAAAAATTAACCTCAGGAGGTAGAAACTGGATTTACAAGATTGATTGGATCTTTGACTTCGAGGATACACATGATAGTATCAAGGTGAAGTACGCATCATTCAAACTTGAAGGTCTTAATAAGTATTGGTGGGATTCCATGGTACAGGAAGATAGGCATGTGGACTTGGACTGGAAGGGTTTAAATAATCTCTTCCTCTAACAGTTTTTTCCATAGTTACTGATGATAGTGAAGTCTCTGGAGTTCCTCTCCTTGTAGTAGGGATAGAATTTGGTGTTGACGTACACTACTCGGTTTGTGGGGCAAGTTCATTTTTCACTAGAGGTTGTAAACAATGACCAACTCAAGGCTCAGAAGTATGTGAAGGTTTTGCAACCAGATATCATATTGAAAGTATTTATGGTGAATCTTTTGATCTATGTAGAGACAATAGATAGGGTTATAATGTAAAAGATGAATATGGTAGGCAAGTTTGTATATTTCACCTCTTCTCTTCCACCTAGTGGAAACTTCAATGGCACGCCAGGGAAAAATATGAAGTTTCAGGATCATCATAGGAGTGGTGGAGGTGGTTCTTAGTAGTAGGCCTCTTCTAAACCTCCAGTTGCAGCTAGTGGTGTGCATATGACTTTCTATTAGTTTTAAAAGGTTAGACACATATAGAGTTCTTGTCCTTAACCTATAAATATGTGTAACATTTGCAAACATTATGGTCATCTGCAGTGTTTCTATCAGGCTATGTCTACAACTTGATATGGTCAGGGATCATTGGATACAAAGGCTACTGCGGCATAGTTAGATGCTTCTAAGAATAAAGGGAAACTGGCACATTCCTTAGGATTGATGCACCTTCATGCAATAGATGAGTTCCCCATGGAGGTAGATGCAGGTCCAGCGATGGTGATAGGTACCATATTTATTACATCTTCTATAGGGATTGTTTTATTTTATATTTGTGCTTCCAACTCATTTATATCTGATTCTTTTTTCAATGTTTTTAACTATCTAACTTAGATCATTTCATTTTTTATGGATTCAGTGACGTCTCCTGGGAAGAGTAAAGATCATGGATTTCAGTGTCCTTGTGAGTTATCGATAGTCGATGCGGAGTTAGTCTAGTATTTTCTTGTTCTTCATCTGGATCTATTTGACATCATCATTAGGATAGATTTTCTTATCTCTTATCATGTTGAGGTTTATTTTTAACTTCCTCATGTCTCATTTCCTACGTTCAATGGGATCTCGTGGGTGTTTTGGGGAGAGTGGGATCTGAGATCTGGTCATGTAGGACCTTCCCACCCAGTGATCAGGAGTTTTTTGTCTATTTTTGCAGATGAGCTTGATGACTTCCATTCTTTTGTTGATCTTCTTGTTGTAATTTGTGATTTTCATGACATTTTTTCAGAAAATTTCTTTTTGATTCGTCCAGAGAGGGAGGTGGAGTTCAAAATTGACCTGGTGTCAGGTACGCAGATGTTTTTTGATACCTTTCTATCATATATAACCAACAGAGATTAAAGAGTTCAAGATTCATTTGATGACCTGGTGGAAAAGGGGGGGTTTTACCCTAGAGTTTAACCTTGGGTATCCCCAGTTCTCTTTTCCAAGAAGGTAAATGGTTCACTCCAATTGTGTGTGGACCATCGGAAGTTGAACCGAGTAACAGTTAAAAACAAGTATCATTTTCCTCATGATTATGATTTGTTTGATCAGTTAAAGGGGGGAAAGTGTTTTTTGAATATTGATATTAGGTCATGTTATCATCATATTAGAGTTTGGTATTGTGATATATCGAAGACGGATTTCAGGAGCAGGTATGCCTTTATGAATATCTTGTGATGTTTTTTAGTATGACTAACACTCCTACAGTTTTTATGGATTTGATTAATTGAATATTACATCAGTATCTCAACACTTTTATAGTGGTGTTTCTGGGTGATATTTTAGTTTACTTGAGATTCAAGCATGATCATGATCACTATTTGGATTTGGTTTTTGAAATCCTAAGGTCCCATTGTTGTATAGAAATCTTTCAAAATGAAATTTCTATATAAAATAAATAAAGTTATTAGGGAACGTGATTTTTGAATATGGATTATTAGTTGATCCTGATATGGTAAAGGTGTTCTTGTCATCAGAAGATCCATTTAATTTCTTTGAGATATTTCGAAAACTTTGGGAGTCGCAAAAATAGAATAGGTTTTCATATAAAGAAAATTTGGAAACATAAGAAGAATAAGAACACAGACATAGAGAATTTCATGGTTCAGGAATAATCTCTACATCCACAAAGAGGAATAATCACTTAACTATGAAAACTAGGAGCACAATTACAAGGATATCTCTTGGTTTCTAACATAATGAAACCTAGCCTAAAATGGGAAAATAAAGAGAATAAATCATCATTCTTCCAACCACATAGAAATTCTAATGTGATACAATGAAAGGTGGCTAGAATTCTGTGTATCTACAGTGTCATAGCCACCCAAGTCCAAGTTTTTATTGGATTTTTTGATCTATGTTGTTGATTCCTTTGATTATTTTCTAGACCTATTGTGTGATCATGTTTTAGGGGCCAATTACCTGTTGGTTGTGGTGAAGCAGGTTTGAATTCGTGAGGTATATGTTTTTTTCTCTTTTTTACTAATTATTATATTTAATTGAATAAATTCTGAGATGTGTAAATTGTTTCTAGGGCATCTGTTGTCATTGTTTTATCCTTTCATGTGGTGGATTCCATTTCGGGTGTGTACGAGTTGAGCTTTGAGGTATGTGGTTCTATCTCTAGCCTATGTTTGTGAGCCGCATTGCTCTTATTTTTGATAAATTATTTTATAAAATAAAATGGCATGATATGATTGATTTTTTTTGTGTATAGAACTAGGTTTTAATAAAATATGGTTTTCCCATATTTTTGGTAAATGGAAATTTTTTTCAATTAATTGTGAAATGGTTGTATGAAATGGTCTTCAAAGCATGAAATGATGAAATGTTTTTGAAAATAGAGAAAATTATAGGCCTTGGGTACTTAGGTGGAAGGTATAGTAATAGGTCTTGTCCACTTTCATGGGGTTTGATCATGGGTCTTTCCTCTTCTCTTTATGCCTATTATTCTAGGGAATTGTTAGGCATGTTGGGGGGTTCACTTTATGGGGTGTTCCTCTACTCTCTAGGATCGATTCATATGTCTATAGGCTTCATGCATGCATGATTGTCTTTGTTAGGTATGAATTTCCTAGCTATCCTAGCCTAGTGTAATCCTTGGCGTGTTTTTACCTGTGCTTCTTAGCCAGTTTGGGATGATTTTTGGTTTTTACTATTTTGATTGTACTGCCATATGATATGTGATGTATAATTTGTTTTGAAATGATATATATATTGTGATATATGTATATGAAATGTTTTGAAACTAATTTACCTTCTTTATTTGGAAAAATGGAAAAGGGGAAATTAAATTATTTTTTCATGATTTTGATAAAAAAACAGTTAAACTGTATATCATGTCTTGCATTATTAAAATATTATCAGGATTTGATTATTGTTCAGAGACTTGATACGGAACACTCGGGTGATACCCTATTGATCTTGTTATCTCCCACCCTGTGTACCCCTTCGGTAGTGCATATACTTGGTTATTTATTTCAATACAGGTAAAGGCGAGGTGTTGCAATGAGGTGATGAGTTTTTTTATCAGTTGAGTTTTGGGTACTTGAATAGTGATATGGTATAAGTTTTCACACACTATCACTTAGAGGCTGTTGGTGTAGCTGTTTGGTGTTGTCATCATTTTTTATTGGATTGGTCTTCTGGAGATTATTTTTCTACTTCTTTAGTTGTATCACTTTCATTTTTCTCTTTCTATTATGACATATATATAAATATATATTCATGTTTTTTTATGTTTCTTTCTGTACATGTGTAATTATGTCATGTTTTCTGCTTCAGGTTGGGTGAAACCATTCCCTTTGTTTTATTTGTTTCTACCCTGATCCTAGACACCAGTCCATGGGGACCAGGAATGCCCTTCAGGTACATGATGGCTTGGGTCAGGTACCAGTTTGAGAGGGTATTCATGTCAGGTTCATAATAGTTTGGTATCAAAGGTGGAATTTCCTTAAGAGTTCTTATCTTGGGAAATTTGGTATATTGGAGATGGTATTGTTGAGACTTGAGAGGTGGATTTTGGTGAGTTTCTGGCCATCTCTTATCATTATGAGACTCATGTTACCATGGTATGTTTTGATGTTTGTCTATTTTATTGATTTATTCTCCTTAATCTCAATTTTTATTATGATTTTTCAGTTTTGAACTAACATTTATCCTATTTTCCAATCATTTCTTCTATTTTAGTGTACAACGGTATGACTCCAAGATGTGTTCTGTGATTTCCTCGAGAGGGTTTAGCTGATGATTCTTAAGGTAATACTACTATGGATTAGAACTTTATCAAGGTTATCATGCGGGCAGTTTATGTTGTTGACCAGAACATACAAAATCTTAAAACATAGTTGTTGAGGTGCATCTAGGAGTTGTAGGAGATAGAGATTGATCACAGGAGTTGTTTTATGGGAATCCACTGTCCTTTAAAGGTATTAATGAAACTAAATACATGGAAGACTGAATTGATAAGATTGTTCGGAGTTCAATATCCTAGATACACCAGAGATTATCAAGGGGAAGTGTGTAGTGTTCAAACTTGAGGGTCCTAGAAAACATTGGTGGGATTTCATTGCATAGGAAGATATGAATGTGGGATTGGACTAGAAGTGTTTCAAGACTCTATTCTTCTAATAGTTTTGTCTAGATTCACTGATAATGGTGAATCCTCTAGATTTCCTATCCTTTAAACAAGGATAGAGTTTGGTGTTGGTGTATACTAATCAGTTTGTGGATATGGTTCGTTATGCACCAGAGGTTGTAAAGAATGATCAGCTGAAAGCTCAGAAGTACCTGTATGGTTTGCAACTAGATATGAGATCATAGGTATTTATACTAAAAATTTTAACCTATACGAAGACATTGGATAGGGATATTATGGAAGAGATGTATATGGAAGGCATGGTTGGATATTCCTCCCCTTCTCTTCCACCTAGTGGCAACTTCAGTGGCACACCAGGGAAAAAGAGGAAGTGGAAGGATCATCGCATGAGTGGTGGAGGTTTATCTCATAAGTAGGCCTCTTTGGTACCTCTGGTTACAGCTAGATGTTTTCCTATGACTTTCTATCAGTGTGGAAAGGTTGGACACATACAACGTTCTTAACCTTGACCTACAAATATGTGTAATAATTGTGGATGTTATGGTCATCTACAATGTTTCTGTTAGTCTATGTCTACACCTCAATATGGTCAGTTATCATCATCTCCAAAGGCTACTATGGTGAAATTATATTCTTTTAAGACTACTGGGCTCTAGCCATAGGCCTCAGTAGTGAATCACCTTTACGCAGTAGATGGGTTTCCAGTGAAGGTAGATGTGGGTCCAGTGACAGTGAGAGGTACCGTATTTATTGCATCTTTCATAGTGATTGATTTATTTGATATTAGTTCTTCCCACTTATTTATATATGGTAATTGTGTTGATATTTTTAACCTTCCAATGGATCTCATGTCCTTTATTATGGAGTTAGTGACACCTCTTGGGAAGAGGAAAGAGTAAGGGCTCGGTGTCCTTCTTGTGTGCTATTGATAGTTGATGCGGAGTTAGTCTGTGTTTTTCAAGTTCTTGATCTGGATATATTTAACGTCATCATCAGGATGAATTGGTTTGTCACTCATTGTGTTGAGGTTGATTGTTATCATCGTCATGTCTCATTTCTTGCAGTCAATGGGATCTCGTGTGTGTTTTAGGGAGAGTGGGATCTGAGTTCTGGTCATATAGGACCTTCCCACCTAGCGTTCAGAATTTTTTTTCCAGCTTTTTCCATTGACTCCCATGATGTTCCTTCTGCTGTTGAAATTCCCATTTTTGTTTTATATCTTCCTAAAATTTTCACAAAATATGTTTCCAGGCTTCCTTTAGAGAGGGAAGTGGTGTTCATAATTGACCTGGTGCCACGTACGCAGCTAGTTTCTATTGGATTGGTGTAGTGTAATCCTTTAGAGATTATGTTTGGGACAACTGCTTCAAACCCATAATACACACTAGGGTGCAAATATGCAGGTCGTTCTCTACAGGGACATAGATGGGGGTTTTAGGGGACAATGCACCCTTACTTTGGGGGTCCAAGGGGAAAAGGTCCCCAGACCAAATTTTGGTGCACTATAGAAACTTTGAACGATTGTAGTAGAGATGATCATCCAAAACCTATAGGGCATTGTATCAGTGCAAACTTTTTCATGGCTACTATAGCAGTGCAGACTTAAGATATGGTAGTATTGTATCTATGTTGACTTCTAGGTCCAAGGCACTGTAGCACCTTGGATTTGGGTGGTTGTGACACTGTAGCAATATGGACTTCTATCCACCTTTCACTATGTCACTATGGACTTTCTATGTCATTGTTGGAACAATGATTCTTCCTCTTTTTTTATCCCATTTTAGGGTTTCTATTTGTTTAAGAACCTTGAAACTCCTCATAATTTTTTGCTCCTGACTATAGTGATATTTTTTCCTCTTTGTGAACATAGGGATCATTTCCCAAACAACATAAATCTCAGTTTCTTTTTTGTTTCTTTCTTCTTTATTTTAATTATCTAAAAATCTATTTTTTTCATTATGACTCTTAGTGTTTTTACAACAAATAGTATTAGAGATTTAGTTTGGAGTTATCTAATTGAATTGTGGCTACATAATAATTCGATGTGATGATTTACCGCTTTGATGGATCTGAATTCAGATACGAGAGGATTCAGATCAAAGACTATCTTTACCTGAATAAAATGCATTTGCTGCTTCTGGTTTTAAAGCCAACAAAGATGGATCATTCAGAGTGGGACCTACCGGATCAACAGGTTCTCGGATTTTTACAACTTACGTTGGCCAAAAACATAGCATTTAATATCAAATAAGAGAAAATAATGATTGTACTGATGTAATCTCTCACGAATATGTATGATAATCCTTCTACAGCAAACAAAATTCACTTGATGTGATGATTGTTCAATTTGAAAATGGTTTAAGGGAGAATTATTGAAGATCACATCAATGAATTCAACACCATAATAATTCAATTGACATTAGTGGAAATTGTGCATAGTGATGAGGTATGTGCACTAGTTTTACTGTCTTCATTACCAGGTAGTTAGGAATTTACTGTGATAGCTGTGAGAATCACTTCGGGGAATACCAAGCTAGTTCTGAAGGATCTGCGGAACCTGATCCTTAGTGAGGATATTCAAAAGATATAATTAGGTAGATTCTCTAGTTATACTATAAACATTGAAGGAAGAATAATATATGTTCATTGAGATAATTGAATAGGATGATAAAATTCAAGAAGAAAGATCTAAGATAAGGAAAATTGGACCGGTCTGACCTGCTAAACTTGCAGGAAGAAAGGACATGTCAAGAAATAGTGCAGAGAAAAATAAAAGGCACCTGAAACCAATGGAGAAAACACGAAAACTGAAGGAAATAATGATGTATTGTTGTTGGGCATGGATATCCCTATGGATTCTTGTATTTTAGACTCAAAGGCATCTTTCCGTTCCACGTTAGAGAAGGGTTTCCTAAACAATTTTGTTTCTAAAAATTTTAGCATGGTACATCTTAATGATGATGAACTCTTGAAGATCATGGGGTAGGGTGATTCACGAATCAAGACCAACAGTGGGAGTCTGATGGTTCTAGAAAATGTAAGGTATATCCCTAGTCTAAGGAGAAATATTATTTTTATTAGGAATCATGATGATGCAGGCGTCAGTACCATGTTTACTAGTGGTTCCTAGAATATTTCCAAGATAGATATAGTCATAGCTCAAGGAGAAAACAATGGTAACCTGTCCAACATGACAAAGACTAGCATGGACATGGTTGCATCAAAAAATGATTTTAGGGATTCACAATTGTGGAAATACTATCTAGGCCACATGAGTGATAAGGGGATGAAGGTGTAGGAAACAAAAGGACTTCTACCAGAGATGTAGTCAGTGGATGTTGGCCTTTGTGAATATTTTATCTTCGAAAAGAAGAAGAAGGTGTCTTTTCCAAAAGGAGGTAGAACACCGAAGGCTGGGAAGCTAGAACTGGAGCACACTAATGTTTGAGGTCCTGTACTAGTACATTCCCTTATAGTGTCATAATATTATGTGACATTTATTGACGAATCAACAAGGAATTTATGGGATTAGTTTATAAAAAGAAAATTGGATGTGTTTAAGATGTTTCAGAAGTTTAAAACCATGGTGGACAATGAGTCGGGATCAAAGCTGAAATACTTGAGGTCTTATAGTGGTGGAGAGTATGGTAGCCAGGATTTCATATAATTTTGTTCCAATAATGGGATTTGGTGGGATAAGACTATCTGAGGAACACCACAATAGAATGGTGTATATGAAAGGATGAACAGGATACTGAATGAACATGTAAGGAGAATGAGGCTACACTCATTATTACCCAATACGTTCTGGGATGATGCAGTAAACATGGAAGCATATCTCATTAATAAGAGTCCATTTGTACCAATGGGAGAATATTGGACTAAGGAGATCTATTATAGCAAGGAGGTAAGACTCTCACATTTACAAGTCTTTGGCAGTTTGGCATATGTACATATTGATTCCAACTCAAGGGACAGTCTTGATGCTAAGTACAAACTATTCTTCTTCATTGGTTATGGTGCTGATTGGTTTGGTTATCACTTTTGGAATGATCTCAAAAATATCGTCATTAAAAGATACAACAAGATATTTAATGAAGGTGTCACATATAAGGATTTTCATATATCTGAATATGAAAATGGGAATAAATAATTAGAGTGAAAATATCAAGAGGAGCTTGAAGGTGTACCTAATCATGATACATCATAATTGGTGGAACCTACTCCTCCAGTGGAATTGAAGATATAAAAAAGGGTGATAAGGTCTATGAAGATGTATTCACCATCCTTACATTATATATTATTGACTGACGGTGGATAACTAGAATGTTTTGAAGATGAAATGCAGTTGAAAGAGTCGAGCAAGTGGGAGAAGGCTATGAAGGAGGAGATTTCATCACTGCAATATAACAAAACTTGGGAGTTGACACCTCTTCCAAGAGGAAATAAAGTATTTTAGAACAAATGGGTATACCAGGTCAAAGAATAACATGATGGAAAGAGGAGGCTCAAGGCAAGGATGGTGATGAAAGGTTTTCAACTAAAGGAGGGAGTGTATTTCTCTGAAATTTTATCACCTGTAGTGAAGATTACCACCATCCAGGTTGTTCTCATAATTGTGTAATCATAAGACCTGTATCTTGAGAATATTTATGTGAATATGACTTTCCTTCATGGATATCTATAGGAGGATATCTATATGTAGCACCCATAGGGATATGTTGAGTTTGTAAAGGAATACCTGGTATGAAAACTGCAAAAGATCTTGTATCGGTTGAAGTAGGCTCCTAGGCAGTGGAATAGAAGCTTGATTCATTTGTGTCTAAAAATGAATACAAACGATGTGTCGTGGATCAATGTTGTTGCATCGAGTCTTTTGAAGATGAATATATTATATTGCTTCTATATGTGGATAACATGCTCATTACAGGATCATGTATGCAGAAGATTGATGAGTTGAAAGGGAAGTTGTCCAAGGATTTTGAGATGAAGGATCAAGGAAAAGATGGAAGGATTTTGGGGATGAATATCAAAAGAGATTTTGTATATGGAACTCGACCCATGGAGTTGTGTCCTTGTCTGTCGTATTGGCTACAAGCATTTATCCCAACATTATCCAAACGGATCAAGCTACACCAATCCAAAAATTAAGGTCACTCCATTAACAAGTTTATATCTAGGTCTTCTTTTAACATATTCAAACCATATTAATCGAGTCTCAGTTATCCTCTCTTCAATCAGAGTCACTCTAATTTTCTCTTGAACACATTCATTTCTAATCTTATTCATCTTAGTATGTCCACATATCCATCTTAACATTTTTATTTTTGTTTCCCTTATTTTTTGTTCAACATGTCCCCATAAGTATTTATCTATTTTATTCATCAAGTTTTAATCTTTTGAGAGACATCTTCATTAATATCTCCATAAAATTATATAAATAAGACTAAATATTGGAAACAATCAACTTTTTAAATAACGTGGTTTGTTCCCTCAATCTAACATCCATAACATTACTATGAAATCCTTTTCTACAACGTAACTTCATATATTCCATATTATCTCTACTAATATGGAAACTATTAGATTCTAATTTCTCCCTCCAAATCTCTAACTTTAAATTGATAGTCTCTTTGAATTTTGCGAATAGAACTATATCATCCCCAAAAATCATGAAACTAGGTATCTCATCTTGAATATGATTTGTAAGTTCATTTAAGACCAAGTAAAAAAGGTATGTGCTTAAATTAGAACATTGATTCAATCCTATTGAGACAGTGAAATTTGTAGAGTAACCTCATGGAGTTATAACTTGTGTAAAAATCTCATCATATATGTTTTAGATGAGTTTGATATGCGCCACCTTCACCCCTTATCTTTCAAGATATTTCTATAAAACATCTCTAGAAACATTATAATATTTATTTTCCAAATCAATGAAAATCATTTTTCAATATTGGGATTTTTTTTCAATAATGATCCATTAAACCTCTAATTAAATACATTTATTTTGTGGTTTAATGTCCAATCATAAAACCAGATTGATTGTCCAAAACTTTAGTTTCCCTTAAAATCCTATGTGTAATCACTCTCTCCCAAAATAAGCTTAATAACTCTATAATTATGACAACATAAAATGACTTCTTTATTTTTATAAACATATACTAGATAAATCTTCATTCATTGGTAATTTACTTAGATTTTATAATATCATTAAATAACCTAGTTAGCCAATTAATATCTAACTCCCCTGAATATTTTCATACTTCAATGCAGATGTTATCTAAATCAACTTCTTTACCATTTTTAATCCTTATTAAAGCATATTTAACCTCAAAACAACAAAAAAAATTAAATAGTTGTAATTGAGTTCCTCTATAGTAATACTTAGATGATTTAAGTTTAATCCACACATCCACTCTTCATTGAAGAGATTATTGAAGTAGCATTTCCATATTTTCTAAATTTTCTCATCCCTAAAAAGGGTACACCCTTCTTCATCTTTTATACATCAAACTTGATCTAAACCTCTAGTTTTTTTCTCTCTACCTCTAGCTAAACTATATTTTTTTTCATTGTTCTTAGTATGTAATGGATGATATAGATAGATTTAACCTCGTTGACTACTTTCTTAACTTCACTATGAGAAACACCATATCAATCCCAAATAATTTTATTATTACAAAGGTGTAAAGATTTAAAACACATTATTTTTGCTTTAAATTTTAATTATAAATTCTAATTACACCACCATGATTCATTTCCTTTTTGAAAAAACACTTTTAATACTCCTAAAATAGATTTAGCTATGTTTAGAACATTTTTAGTCACTTCATCCCACATATAGTTGTGATTCCTTGATCATCGCAATTCAATTATTTTGAAAGTTTGTTCTTAAATTTCATTATAGGTTTAAAATTTACAATTCACCATTTGATTTTTTATATTCCTATTGTTTCACATTTTTATTGTAATTCTTAACTTGGTGGTCAAAATTTCACAAAAAAATCTTTTATCCAACCTTTTTACCCAAAAATAATCAATTTGAGATCTCATGACTCTATTTTTTAAGGAATAAGACTAAAGCTTGATCGATTAAAGGAAATTAAATAGAAATAAATTGCATAACACTCAAAAAATCCTCGTATCCACATCTAAAGCTTGATCTATTCATGGAAAGAAAATAGAACCTACTGAATCTTAATGTTTCAATAGTACTCATCATTAGAGAACTGCTCAGAGACCGCACATAAACCGCGGAGTCCAAAATGATAGCAAGTTAAGAGAGAAATCTGGGGTGTCAACAATCTCTAGTGGTTTGGTGATGTCAAGAACGGTTATGGAAGAAACCCAAGGTTGGAGAAAATTCTAGAATGAGGTGGTCAAACATAGTTCTCGTTTCAGAAAAGATTGGTTCGAAGTGCATCAAGGGAAGGCCCCAACAACGGCACTAGTCATTTGAACGTGAAATGCATCTTCCAATGCACCTTATTTTGTTCATGATTAATTATTTATCAATTCATAGGCAGAACGTATCAACAAAGAAATGATAATTCCAATATTTGTGATAAAAATATGAAAATACGAATGAATGCAATAATGTAAAATCAACGGAGAATGGTTCAAGAAAATTTCCTAGAATTTGTTCATTCGATTAAAATATATATAGGGTATGTGCAATTATAATCAACCATTTAGAGTTATTATTATATTTCATGTCAACTCCCCATCAAATGAAAGGTTTTTTTTTGGGAAAAGAAGTTCTTTAATGTGTTTTATGAAAAAAATTAAAAATGCATAGGTTTAAAATATTTTTAAAAGTTTTCAGCAAAGGCAGCATCACCGTTTCCACCTTTGGGATTATTCCCAAAGGAAGTAGTGGTGTTTCCACCCCCCACCCTCCCCCTGTGTTTGGCCCAGATTGGTGACATGGAAAATGTGACAGGGGGTGTTGCCTTTCACCTAACATAAAGGTGAAAGGTGGAACCATTGATGTCATATTTCCTTCAACTCCCTATAAAAGGGAACCCCCTCCCCCCCACTTCCATTTTCCCCCATCTCTCTTCACTATACTACTTCTCTCTCTAAAAAATATCTTTTTGCATGTAGTGGAGTTGGTGGTACAAAATAAGGACTGATTTTTTGCGAAGCATCATTTAGAGGTATTTTTTATTTAATTTAAAGTTTTTTATTTATCTAATTAAATTATTTTTAGTTCTAATATTTTATTTTTTATATAGTTTAGTTAGTTCTAAATATTTTGTTTATTAAGCATTTTAATTAGTTATATATAGTTTGAAATAATAATAATTATTAGTAATGATTAAGTATAGAATAACTTAGTATTAAATATTGTAAAATTTTGGTAGCATAAAGACCATGTGGTTATCTAAGAAATAAAATCCATGTCTGGAAACCAATAATTGGATGTGGCTCTAGAATAGATATACCAAGGGGTAAAACCTGAAAACACCACTTTGATCTAGACTCCAACGGGAACTGGTACACGACAATGGACCTTGTTGTATTCCAGGTTTGACACTCCTGGGGGATATTCTTTAGATGATTCATATTTTTTTAACTACTAAAATACCTAAGAAAAGAAAACTCAAATCAGTATATTTATCAATGATAAAATAATAATTATGATGATATAAAATGAAATGGACAAGTACAAAGGAACTAAAGAATAAAAGTTATTATTAGTAATTGAATTATTTTTTGTTAGTTTTAAAGATGTTATTTATTAAGTTGTTTAATTATTTATATATAGTTTAGAAATAATATTTATTAGTAGTAATGATTTATTATAAATTAATTAATTAATAAATTAGGATTAAAAAATTAATAAATACAATGATGAGCTAATAATAATTAACTAATGAATATCATATGATTAATGATTGAATAAGGAATAATTATAGAGTGATTAAATAATGATTAACTAATTAATAAATTGTTAATGCTTAACTAGTTATTAAATAATAAATAACTTAGTAAAAATTGTACTAAGAAACATTAGTATCATAGTATAGGATATTAGAAAAAGGTCTTAAAATTTTAGTATCATAAATATGATATAGTTTAAAAATAATAGATATTATTAGTATTGATTAATTGTAGATTAACTAATGAATAACATAGGATTAAAAAATGAACACATATAATGATTAGCTAATGATACTTATGATCATATAAAGTGAAATTAAAAGAACAAACATATTAAATAACACATAAATTCTTTACAACATACAAGAAATACCTTGACATTTTTCAAAAGAATGTGGTTTGGATGAGATGAGTATCACTACGGACAATAGGTAAAATCCAGCTTATTTTTAATTGACATCTTAATAACATCTTTTAAGGATATGTACTTAACTTTTGAACTTTCAAAAGTTTTCAGCCTTCTAATGACATCTAAGATGACATCTAAGATATTTCATTAGAAGGATAAAAGCTTTTGAAAGTTCAAAAGTTAAGTACATATCCTTTAAAGATGTTAAGATACCAATTAAAAATAAGCTAGATTTTACTTCACGTCTGAAGTGAGGCTCATCTCATCCAAACCACGTTCTATTGAAAAATTTCAAGGAATTTCATATATGTTATAAAGCATTAATTTTTTATTTAATGAATTTTTTCTTCTTCATTTCACTTTATATGATCATAATTTTCATTTTATCAATGGTAAATAAACTAATTTTATGTTTCCTCTTCTTTTTAACTCGGTTTCCAACACATTTTGTGACTTATATTCTAATAAACTTGTATATAATGAAACATTACTATCATATTTTAGGGTATAAAAAGGAATCTTAAAATTATATTCTAATAAATGTTATATGGTCAATCATCATTGTTAATATTAGTTTCATTATCATAATCTTGATCAAAAAAAATTGATGTAGAGTCATGTTTTCCTATGTGTGCTACTATGGGGAGGTTATTTAAACTGAGCAAGGATATTCTTATAGTACACAACCAATAATAGTGGTTAGTACAGCTGATTGTGTAACCCAAAGTGACCTTCAAGACAAAATTTGTGGTTACTCAAATCTAGGACCCAATCAAGAGATCATGTTTATGAGCTATAGACATTTTCAATTCCCGTCAAGATTGTGGCATCTAACTTTTCCCTTGGTTGCTGATGCGCAGTGGGTCCAAGAAATAAATTTATTTTCTCAATAGTTAGATAATACCATAATGGAGTTATATGTTCATGTTTCTACTGTACAACAATAATGTCCATTTGTATGAATACATAGACTTACAAGAGTGGTTGAAGATGGTCTGCCCCATGAAATTGAGCCTATTTCAAATGATGCATAAGAGGATAGACTGAATGATCTCTTGGGTATACATGTTAATCCGAATTTTGATGAGGAGTTTCATAATGATGGAATAGATGGTGACAATAGTTCTGATGAGGAGGTAGAATCAGAAGTTAGGGAGGAAGTTTCTAGAAATGAATTAGCTATACAAAAGCCTCGACCCATAATAAATTTTCCACCACTCTTTGCATCTTGGTTCAAGCAATGGAATGTGTGACTGAATTCGACTACAATGTTCTCACACCCACAACTGAGTTTCTCGGAGTTATACCAGATAGGTTTAGTGAGTTCTACAAAACCTTATATGCTGGAAGGAATTTTCCAAGTAAATACGCATTAAAAATCATGCTAAAGAGATTTCATATTGAGAGGCACTACAAATATATAGTTTGGGAATCAGGCCGTAATAAATATCACATTTAGAGGTTGGATAATCTCGATGATTGAGGTAGCTCATACTTGTGTTCATCTAAGCCTAATACAAGATCATACCTCATTAGATGCATAATTTGTCTCATTCATTGTCATTAATATTATTAGGACATTCCAAGATGTTCCTATAGACCTTGTGCGAGATAGGATAAAAAAACATTCTGTTATAAGATTTCCTATAATAAAGCATGGATGGAGAAATAGAAGGCAATTGTGAAGGTCTATGGTGATTGGGATGACTCGTATTGGGTTTTTCCATAATTTCTAGCCATACTGAGGCACCATAACCAATTTGTCTTCCATTTTGATACAATCAAATATGTGTCTCAAGATAACCGACTTGATCCATCTCATGTTCAATTTCATCGATTGTTATAGGCATTCCTCCCCTGTATCTACACATTTTTTTCAGAAAACATTTCATTTAGATTGATGGAACATTTCTATATAGAAAATACAAGGGTGTATTTTTTATTTTAGTAACCCAAGATAGAAACCGTTCACCTCTTCCTCTTTTATTATTCATTGTGGAGAAGGAAAACTGTGAATCATGTAGTTGGTTTTTGGCATGTATCAGCAACCATTTCACCAACATTTGGGTTGCCTGTTTGATATATGATCAGCATCAGGTAATTAATGATGAAATCAATGCGGACCCTGATACATGGAGATCCTCAAATGAAAATCATTGATTCTACATTAGACACATTTCTAGCAACATGTAGAAAACATTCCACAATGAATTGATGAAGAAGGCAATCATGAGGCTTGGTACGCATTGTCTTTGTTATTTTTTACTATTTAAATGTAAAGATAAATTCAATTTATGTGAAATATCATCTCTTCTATGTAGAATATAATCCAGATAAATGGTGGTTTAAATAAATTTTCGAACAAATCCACAAGGCTAATCAAGAATTTTATGCTTAAATGATGTGGATTCCAAAAGAAAAATGGACATTAGAATATGACAGGGGGAAGAGGTATGGACACATGACCACAAACATTTTGGAGTACATAAATGGTGTCTTCAAGAGGCTTCAAAAGTTACCTATAACCTCCCAAGTTCAGTAGAAATTATATTTTTGCATGAAGTACTTTTTTGATTGAAAAAAACTAGCCTCAGACAAAATTCAGTAGGGGATAAGGTACGGAAGACACTTTCAACGAGAGATTTAAAAGAACATTGAAGAAGCTTTTGGTTATCATGTCTACCTTTTTTGAGGAGAAGACGCTCTATTTGAAGTTCAAGAACATTCAGACCCCATCACAAATAGCATCAATGAAAAAATGGTGGTATTACTGGAAATGAGGAAATATAAATGTGGAAACTTTTAGGCCTTATAGTTTCCAGGCACACATTCCATCGCATCATGTGCCTCTGTGAACATATTATGGGAAGAATATGTTGATCCATTGTATCAGATGGACACCATTTCTAACTATTATGATGCACTATGAATGCCTATTAGGGAGTTTCGTTATTTCCCAATGCCAAAGGCCAACCAATAGTGATACCTAACATCAACTGGTTGCATACCCAAGGGAGACCGAAGGCCAGCAGGATATGAAATGAGATGGATTTTCCTTAAGAACATGGTAAAAGTTTGGGATGCATCATATTTCATCAATATGGTTATAACCGGAAGCAATTCCCTAACATTGTTGTGTTGAGTTCACACTCTCAGTAATAATGATGTATTGTCTCCATTGTGATATTATCATATTGTAAATTATATGGTGTTATCTCTTCTTTTTACCCTGATTTTCAAAAACTTATGTGACTGATATTCTAATAAACATTTATATAATGAAATAATAGTATCATATATTACGTTATAAAAAGACATTATAAAATTTCAGTATAATGAAGATTATACGATCAACCAACTTTGTCAATATTAGTTACACTGTCATAATCATGATCAGAAAACATTTTCAACATATAGAGTCATTTTTTAACTATGTTTACTACTACGGGGAGGTTATACAAACTGAGTGAGGAGATTTTTATAGTAAACAACCAACAATGGTGCTTAGTATAGCTGATTATGTAATACTAACTGTAATTCAAGAAATAATTTTTTTGAAATGAACCATATCATGGGAGGAATAGTGACAACGATGATAGTGATGGAATGATTTTATGACATCATTGTCGTTATTGTCACCATTCCTCCTATGTCATGGTTCATTCCCCCCAAATTCTTTCTTGAAGTTCAGTTAGTGTTATGGAATTATTTTTGCTAACTTTTGTTGGTTGTCTACTACAACAAGCTCTTTTCTCAGTTTGAAGACATGCCCTTATTTTTTTTATATGATCGCCATCACAACATGGGAATCTGTGAATAATATTCTTCATTTTGTATAATTTTCTAACTTCTACAAATACTTTTACTATCAAATAGCAATTTTCCTTTCATAGTGACATTAAATTGAATATGAAAAGTGCATTTGAGGTGACATTAATGCATAATCAATATGTACATGGAGAAACCATAAAGCATACATGTGAGAAAATAATCATGAAACATACCATCATGTGGACAGTCATACATAAATTAAAAAGGACACCATTTTCTAATAAACATTTACATAACAAAGAAAAAATGTTTATATATATAAATATATAAAACCATATCTTACAAAACACCATTTTCTAGGTAAAATCATATCTTAACAACACGTTAGTAATATTCTTTGAAAAACATGAATACATGTCCCTTTATTTTGGTAAAAATAACTTCATAAAAGAATGAAAATAAACATGAAATTTTGTACATTCTAAAAGTCATAACATTCTGCTAACCATAATTTTATATTTACATTATACACTTAAGACTCATTTCATTTGTTTATATACAGATAGAGGATGCAATACTACTCACTGAGCATCATAGACATGTTTCTCAGGTCGTGTTAGATGGTGGTGAGGATCGACCGATCAAGGTGCATCGAGTGAACCGTTTTCATCATACAGAACCTCCACATTCCATTAGACCATACTTGCACTATGTTGGATTCTACAGAATTGTCGTATCAGATTTCACATTTGTCGACCATCACCTTCTTGCTTCACTCTTGGAGAGGTAGAGACCAGAGACACACACATTCCACCTTCCTGAGGTAGAGATGACCATCACCCTCTAGGATGTGGTAGTGCTTCTCGGTATTCCTATCTAGGGGGAAGCTGTTATTGGACCCACTCGTACATATTATCCTAACCTTGTTTAGTGGTTGTTAGACTTCAACATTTTGGTCAAACGTAGGGCTACAGATGGTGGTTTGATATCTATGCCCTAACTTGAGATGCACTTTCATCATTTACCTAATGATGCTGACGACCAGACTGTCATGAATTATGCTCATTCATATACATTATGGATCATTGGAGGGAGCATGTTTGTTTATCACTCAGGAGTGAACATGATCATGATGTATCTATCCCTACTGGAGGTCTTTGATCATGCCAAGACATACAGCTGTGGATTATCCTGCTTGGCATACACATACAAAGCATTATATAAGGTATCTCGTAGTGACCAAATAGATATTGGGGGATGCATCATCCTTATTTATATGTGGGTATGGGAACACTTCCCCTTATTCCGACCTCAGCATGTTGGCCCGTTGTTCGATATGGAGGTGTTGTGTGATGCTCTGCATGTATGCTGGTATAATCGCTCATATATATTTGTTTATAATGCTACAAGGATTTATTAAATTTAATTTCTCATTATTTTTCACTATCGATATTGTATTTTATTGGTGATTTCAGAGACAAAAATCTCACATGGTTATGAGACATCATTTGGGCACATATTAGCTCAAGTTAGATTATCTCTTACCTAAATAGGTATGTATATACAATCTATCATTGTTTAACAAATTTAATAATAGCATCAATTTTTTTTAATAAAGATCTTTTTTTAAAAAGGTCGCATGTTATTTCAGATTACATGGCTTCCATACTAGGCTATACTAGACCAGTTGCCACCGTACTGCACTATTGGGCTTGAGGATGCTATGGATATAGTTCCCCTCATTAACTTCCATATTATTGAGTGGCAGAAGCCTGATAGAGTCATGCGCCAATTTTATTGTGTTCATTTGATTCCATTGTTGTTGAGACAGACAGAGAGGCTTCATGTAGTGAAGCTGACAGGGAGGAAGGATGAGGACCGGCACCGAGTACATGCCGAATATCTCAGCTACTAGCATAGACATGTAGATTTTTGTATCCATGGTGTACCTACAATGTGATTATTTATTTCGAAGCAGGTCGATTATGAGCCATGGTATAGACTGAAGTCTATAATATATCTTACCCAAAACGGTATAGAGATTCATAAGATTTTATGTCAATAAATTTCCATAAATTTATTTATTGAACTATTTTATAATTCATTTTGAATCTCATTTTAGGGAACTCACTCATATCATCTTGTTCGCATGAGTGATGAATAGGATGATGGGGTGTTTAGTTGAGAAACGGTCCATGCTGAAGTGTTGGAGGTGATGTCATCTTATCATGAACTTTCTGAGATGTTGGTAAAAAATCCCTGAAGGTAACATTGTAGCATTTTTGGGTTTCTTGTGTTTGTTAACAATGTAGTTTTCCATGCTTAATTATCGAGTTCCAAAGATTTTGTTTACAATCCATGTTGACAAAAAACCATGACAAAGGAACAGAAGATCTAGATGTGGTACAAAAGAACAGATACAAGGTGGCGCCGTTTTCCAATGTTTTCCAAAATTTTGGGGTCCAAAATTTGGATTTTGGTGAGCATCATGAAGTATGTATTTCCTTGAAGATCTCATCAAAATATGTAAAAGGCATGATTTTCGTGAAGATGATCTTCTTGATGTGGATTTTGCGAATACATGAAGAAAGTTGATGGTGTTCTTTGCAATTACGATGAGCTTAGTGAATGGTAGAGTTGAAGAGCATTGCGGAGGCGAAGGGTATTATGAGTGGAGCTTCACGGTGAAGGTGTGAAGGAATTGACAGAACGCTCTACGATTATGACGAGCAACGCGATCTGAAAATTGTTGTGGTGCTTCGCGATATAGAGAGAATTTCGGTGGAAATTTCGGAGCTTCACGATTTGAGATGATGTGGCGCTGACTTCGCGTTGAAGGTTTCAGGGTATGTGGAATAAAATAAAAATATATCTCTACCCCCTTGATAGAATTATAGAGTTTTCCAAGAAAATTTTGTTGCTCTCAAATCATGAAGGAGTTTTGCAGAGGAAGCATGCTTTGCAAAGGAAGTCTCTTTGTGATGGCTTGAGCTCTACGAAGTAGTGTGATTCTTGAGGTAGTGATCTCTTTGAAGGTGTGTGATTCGCAAAGAGGTAGGGACTTTGCGAGTTCTTATTTGAGCTTCAAAAAATTGGGAGCTTTGCGAAGTATGGTGCTTTTCGAAGGTATTTCCCATAGGTTGTTTCTCAGTGGTCAGGGGAAAAGGGGTATTCATTAGTGGATGAAATTTGAACTTCAATAGAGTATATAAATACATTTTAGGATGCATTAATTAGTAATATTGAAGATACCTATAGGTCTATAAATTGTGAGTGGATCTTATGAAGAATCAGTGATCTCACTTTAGTTGAGAGAGTAGTGAGTTCTCAAATTGTGAGTGGTTTTAAACCAAGAGGGACAGTGAGTCCACTCCAAACTTGTAAACAGCAGTGCGCTTATAGTGGATTTGGTACATCAGCACATTTCCAGTGTATTATCCTTGGAAGTAGCCCAGTGAGGGTGAACCAAGTAAAAAAAAAATCATATGTGTTCTTTAAGATTATTTTAATCTCTACAACATGAAGGAGAGAGAGAAGAGGGTTTTGTCTAACAACAAAACAAGATCAAAAGGGGTAGTTGTTTTAATTTTTCATACCCTAATTCACCCCCACCCCCCCTCAGGGTATCTAGCCCTTTTAGTGAACTCAAATTCATGAAAATAGTAAAGTAAATAATGCACACAAGATTTATAAGGTTCAACCTCTATGTGAGAACCTGCATCCTTGTCATAGCCACTCATGTGAGTCTATGTAAATTAAATATTATGAAGAAGTTAATAAAACTTGTGTAAAATTCCATTAGATACCTCCTATATCCAAATGGGAATGATTATAATGACTCCAATAAATTAAAAAAAATAATAATAAAAGAAACTTTTAAATTTTCTACTCTATAAAGGTCTGTTCAGAAATTTATATCTGGTCATCCTCTATCTGATCTGCCAGTATCTGATGGCCTATGTATGATAGCCTCAGACCAATATCCCTTTTCTCAATTATCATTATTCAAAACCTTTATAATTTTATTATATAACCAAACAACACTTCTCAAACAATTTCTCAAAACTCATATTGATTACCTAAGTCTGATTTAATCTATCTAGTAATATGAACTTGCCTCTCTCTGATATTATAACTAGAACCCTCTATTTGAAAATTATTCTTCAACACGAAACTACTTCAGTTGGAAAATCTACTTTTGAAAAATATTCTATATATTATCATATTTTATTCATGGGTGAATAACATTAAAGTATGATGTATTATATACTTCTATTTGTAGGTGCTCCAATTGAGAAAAGGGAGAGAAACCAATTTCTTTTCCCAATCACTCAAATTCCAAAACCTAAAATTTCACATTCATTTGAGATTAATTTTGACTAATTAAAATATTATTATCTATTCTATTAGAGTCTTTAAACTTCTTGATTTCAATTGAATTTCATATCTTTAAACAAGATAGAAAATCATTTTAAAGGACAAAAATTCAGTCTGAAAATAGTGACATAGAAAAATATTCATCTGTCTTATCCTCTTAACCCACATGAAACACGCTCAACCATCATATCACACCTTTTAAATTCTATATCCATAAATTTCAAGTTCTAAACATTACATTCAAAAACTTTTTTTATCATTCCATTTCTCTTGATAAAATTTAAGTAACTCACACTAGTGAAAAAAAGGCTTTTCAAGTATGTTTTTTTTAGTGTCGGTTAGTATGATATGTTCTTATAGGAGATGTTTTAAATAATTTTTTAACATTATTAAATAAATATATACATTATAAATACATTTATGTGTAAGTTTTTTACCTCGTTTATTTTATAACCGATGTCAAAAAACATTTACCACGTTGATTTTTTAGAAAAATCAACATAGAAAACACTTTTTCACATCGATTATTTCATAACCGATGTGAAAAGTATTTCATTTTTTCTACATTTTTTTTATATAAAAAATGTGAAAAATTGAATATTATAGACTTTTAATGTCTATTATGAAATAACTAACATGAAAAAAAAAATTCCATGTCATTTTTTAAAAAACAAAATAACATGGTAAATGTTATTTTTTTCTATTTTTCATGTCATTTATTCAATAACTAACATGAAAAATATTTTTTAAAAATAAAATGGTAATATTTCTTCCCATACCAATATTAAAATAATAGATAAAAAAGAAAAACAATATAAATTAAGCAACAGAAACACAACAGTAACACAAACATTTACTATTTGAATTTTCAAGTTTACAATGTATATTAAAAATTAACTAAAATCCAATCAAACCTATGAAATGATTTTCCCATTAAATTTATAAGTGTCTCATATTTTTTCTAGTATAATTATGAGGGTCATTAAAAATATATAAATTAAAAAAAGAAATCATTTAACCTATATTTTGAATAAAAAGAATGAAAAATTAAAGGAAAAGTTTATAAAAAATCTAACCTTCGGGAACTACGTAATTTTTACGGTTGAAATTATTTCATACATAAATATTAAAAAATAGTATCCAAATTAATTTAATACTTATTTATGACATTTATTTTTAAAATAATTTTTCAATTCAAAATAACATTTTTAAGTGCTATCTAAAAAAATTAGTAATTGTAAATGAAAAGTCACCTTCGCTTTTATATATCTGATATTTGTGCTCTTATTTATTATTGTCTATAGAAATAAATTCTATACCATGATTGAAAATAATATGAATAAAATAAATTTAAATTTTATTATAATATAAACAAGTATTAAAATATTCAAACTTACATGTTCGATATAGTCATAAAATTTTCTTGCATTTCACCATAGATAGAGCAATACCAGTAAAATGTCTTCTCCCTTGGAAAAAACACCCAACATCCAATGACCACTAATATATAAGAAAATTTAATGTGAAATTTTGTTATTTTTGGATATATATAACATTATGAGATATATTTTTCATACTCTTGAAGATAAGGAAGCATCCAACACTGAATAATTGGATTATTTTTAAGTCATTCAGTAATATAAATTATTCTTCCCACATCAGTCATTATCCTCAATATAGGTGAAATAAAGTGTGGGTCTATAAAACCATATAATGATTTCATTTCATGTTGCGTAAAAATTTAATTAAGATACCTAATAAAAAAATATCAGTATAAATTTTCAATAAATTAAAATAACGGAAAGATTTATGTTAATCTACTTACATGGAAAAAAATTCATTGTGTTGATGAAAAACTCATCTCTAGTTACAAGATCCATGATATCCTTTTTTAAAAGCATCACATTCATTGTATGCCCAAAAATTAAATCTTCCATTGGAATCTTATAAATATCCAAAAACAAATTTTAATATGTTGACAATCTATCAATACTAGTATAAGTTGTATTAGAGTCATAACAGTTTGTATTTGTTATTTTTGATACGTTATTTTTTTACCTTTAAAGTATTCTAATAAAAAATAAATAAATATATAAACTTTAAAATTTTAATACAAATTTGACAACAAAATGAAATAAAGTATAAAATATATACATACCACTATGATAATTTTTCAAACAAATCTAGATGGAAAAAGTAAAAAAATGGTCAATACTTTGTCCAAATGTACTGACCTCGTCTGTAGGAAATGGTATTCTTACTGATCTATATATAATATCATGTAGAGTGACCCTATGATTCTATATATTTATTTATTGATGATGAATGAAATATCCAATATAATATATTATCCCATATACAACAATGTAATGCTGGGGATCATCAAAAAATAACTCACAATAAATGGGAAGCTGTGAAGGAGGGGGTAAAGGAGTATAATAAATAGGAGGAGTGAGGTCTGTAGTTGGAGGTGTAGTGGGATAAGCAGAAGGTGGTGGAAGAGTGGGATATGCCACCTGAAACTGTCTTTTCATGTATGAAAACATCGACTATACAGAAGTTTTGATCCTATCCTTATTGCCTCATGAATATCCTAAACTTTAGATTTTAAAGATTTTATTTTTTTTATAAACATCCTCCATTGAAGAAGCTTCAGAACATGGAGACACTTTTTTTACTGATACACCTTCCAGGTATCCTCATACATGACCCAAGTATTCATGTTTTCTTTGTTCTATAGATAAAATATCCTTCTCACCCTCAGTTATGAAGACCCCCTATGTGATTCTCTCCTCAAGATATTTCTGTATAGAATATTTTAGAAGATACATATTGAAACACAATATATAAAGAATTATTTTAACCTAAATAAATAAATAAAGTAAATATCTTACAATACTCTCAACTAAAACCCTCTACTCTTCTATAAGATATTGTACTTTTTTTCTCGTCTGATCTCTCGTCTATTTTCATGTCTAGCTAGGGGGTCAACCTCTATAGAGCCTGAAGACTCTAGTCTCAATGTTTGAAAATTTTTAGCTATCATTTTTTCTTCCAATAACATATTCCCTCCACAAGATAAATAATGAGGGTATACATTTCTATATTGGATATCCTAATGAGATCTCCTCATTTTCTATAAATTAAGAATAAATAAATCATTAATATGATCATTAATATAAAAAATCTAAAAGGTAACATTACACTTACCAAAAATGCTTCTCATAATCTAATTTCAACAAATTGATTCTATGTATATTCATCTATAAATGGATATATATCACATGTATTATGATATTTTCTATTCCTCAAAATAAAATATGATGTAAGGGTTGATTTAAAATCACTTCATCTCCTAACATCCAATGACAAACATTTTCTACTGACTCTTCTAGTGTCAAGTATATTATATTTCATCTAATAAGAAGGGGGGAACATGTATTAGTATAAAAATTTCATGATAATTAAAATAATAACAAAGGATATTACCAAAACGGTATCCCAAAATTGAGTTATTTTCAGTTTTTCAACACTTCTCTAATTAGAAATCAAAATACTAAATTTTATTTTAGCCTACACTATAATAAAATTCTTGAATTATTTTGAATTTGGACCTTTTGGAATATCATTATCAAAAAATTCAATAGGTTTTATCTGGTCCAGAATATGGGAAACTGATAATTTTTGTAAACATGTGCTTCCCCATTTACCAACCCTCGAACTCTTTTTTACCCTTGTGGAAGTAGATGCCTCTTGTACAGAAGGATGAGAAGGCTCATCAAAAAGAGTATGTGTACGTTCCACCCCAGAGGTATGTGTACAATCCTCTCTAGAAGTATGTAGTGGATCATATGTTTAATATTTCATTATCCTGCAAATCAAAGTAACAAACAATTAGTACAAAAATATACAAATCCAACTATTACATACAAACGTAAATAAAAAATGAAAAATTATCAAACAAAATGTAAACTAAACTAAACAAATTTTTATTCATATTTTTTATAGTTAACTAAAATGATAACAATATTAATGAGAGATGAAATGACATAAATGAATGAAAAAAATGCAAAAATGGTCTTTGAATAGTAAAAATACTCCAATAAATAACATCATTTTTACACCAAAAATAATATTATTTGAATATATGAAAAATGATAAAACAAAAAGAAAACTAAACTGACTATATTTCTATTCATATTTGTTATAGTAATTAACTAAACTATTGAAAAAATTAATGGGATATTAAAATACATAAAACAATGGAAACAAATCCAAAAATGGTGTGTGAATAGTAAAAATTCTCTAACATATTAAATCATTTTTTACACTAAAAAGAATATTTTTTTAATATAATTTTTTATACAATTTTTTTTATTTAACATATTAGATTTAAAATGAGTTTTTTTCTTCAAAAATCAAAAAATAGATAAGTTACGTAAGGGTAAAGATGGTAAACTAAAAAACTAAGATAATATAAAAAAATTAACTTTTTAGTTATAATATTTGTTTTAAGAAAGAAAATAAAACTAATATATCTAAAATTTTATGAAATTTATAAAATTAAACCAAAAATAAACATATTTTACCTGTAATATTAAGAATTTTATAAATGATTATTTTCCCAAATTTCTTCGTCATGATCATTTTTTTATGGAACATTCCATGTCCATGACTGGCTCATTGATATTATCTATTAATCTTTCTATGGAAGTAGGTATCTCACAAAAATCATCATCTTCGTCAAGTTTATCATCACCAACATAAGTTTTTTCCTTGTAAAACAATAGACCACTACATATTATATTTATGAATAAAATAAAAAATGTTGTTTTCATGTTTTTTCATGATAAAATGATTGGCTATGTATTCCAATATATTCAGATTAACTAGTGGCATTTAAAATTCATCATGTTTGACACTATTATTACTAATAAACCATTTGTAATTAAACACTATAACTTGAAATATAATGTAATAAACCTCCCATATTTCTTCAATGACTCCATAATATGCACGTAATGAAGAGATTGGGTTTTTGTCTTTGGAACTTGAAAAATTCATTTCTTCTACGAAAACCAATACACTACTATTCAGAACTTCACTTTTGTTGTCCTGGTCTTTCTTATGAAATGTATATCCATTAATGTCATACTCGGTCCATGTTATCAAATTTAAAATTAGACCTCCCACTAACCATCCCAATGTTTCTGATGCATCTGATCTACCAAGCATGGTCTCTTTAAACCATGGAAAAAATTTTGTTATGGTCATTAAAAATCCACATATCATTATTCTTTGGATAACATTGTTTTAACACATTAATATGTAATGTTTTATATGTCAAAGAATCATATATGTTATTCAGGATTCATAAATGTTCCGTATTTATATGTTCACCTTTCAATGATTTTACTTTTAATCCATGGATCCCCTTTCCCCCATAATTGAATCATTCATGGAGTGATGTAGGAAAATCAATGTGCTCTATTACAGATGAGTAACTTGTACAAAACTCTAAAACCTCATCATAAATATACTTCTCAAGAATGGAGGCTTCATGTAGATATTAATTCTTAAAATTCCCCTTCAAGTATTTATATACCATTCAAAAGGATACATCCAACATAGATATATGGGTCTCTAAATCTTTATTTCTTACACCAAATGAACTGTTAAACGAACCATGATATCAAAAAAAGATGGAGGAAAATGCATTTCCAATTGAAAAAGTATAGAAACTTATTTGTTCTCTAAATTTTTCAAATCATTCAGATCAATCACCTTATTAAAAATTAAATTTGAAAAATAACACACTTTAATTATAGTAATTATGACACGGGTGGGAAATATTACATACAATTAAACTAGTAGGATCTATTTCATAATGACATTAAAATCATGAGATTTCATACCTATCAACTTCAAATACTTTAATAACGCAATTTTTTTACATTTTAAGAATAACCCTGCGATACTTTGATATCATGAAGACATTGAAAAAAGATAATTTTCTCCCTCTTGGATAACGTATGAAAAGATAGGGGAAGGAATGTTCACCTTCCATCAGGAGTGGGAGCTAACTCCAAATTTATTCCCATTGAGAGTAAGTTCAATCTTGCGTTCAACCCATATTCAGTCTTTCCTTTAATATCTAACATTATTCTAATTAAGTTTTCATGAATATTATTCTCCATGTTCATAACATCAAATTTATGTTTTACCTCAAGATATATCTAATATAGTAGATTAAAAAATAGTTACCATTTCTTCAAGATGATTCTGTATTACCATATTTTTGGGAATTTTTGAATATTACATCAATGTTTTTCACCCTCTCAAAATGTTGATCGGTGGAAAAGGTTTTGGAGAAATATAAAATTCTTATAAGTCATTTAATGCCTTTTTTAATCTTCTATAAGATTTATCCATAGACAAAAGCCTTTTAGGAACCATATATACTATTTTTCTCCCATCTTTCAGTTGATAATATGAAGCATGTTATTCACAAATTTGACAATTTGTATGCCCCTTGACATTATCCGGACAAATTTTCATATGATGGGAATTCATTTATAGTAAACATAATAAATTTATATAGTTTAAATTATTACATTTTATAAGAATCATACACCATAATACATTTCTCACATAAAATTTTAAAATCATTAATTAGCTGTGATATGAAAACATCAATATCATTTCCAGACTATTTTGGTCCAGAGATTATTAAACTCACCATGACATGTTTTTGATTCATAAAAAATTTAGAAGGTAAGTTATAAATTACCAATAAAACAATACATGAATTATGTGTGTTACTAAGGATTCTATATAGATTCATTCCATCCATTCACATTCCAAGTATGATAATTCTAACTTCATTTTTGAATGTAGGAAACTGTCGATCAATTTTCTTCCACTCTGGACAATCAGCTAGATGTCACAATTTTCCATTACATATCAACTCATATTCAATACATCTTAACCTTTTTACATAATTTTAATTTTTCAAATAAATTTTTCAAATTAGGAATTATAAGAAGATACCAAAATTCCTTGGTTTGGGTCTTTATAACTTTTAAATCAGCTTGTGATTTTTCTTTCAACTTATACAATGACATCAAACATTTGGGACACTCTGATAGAAATTTTCATTCTTTCATATATATAACACAATAATTCAAGGAGGAATTTATTTTATTGTACCCCAATCCCATCATCCAAAATATTTTATTCTCTTTATAATGTGAATTTTAAAGATCATTATCTTTAGGATTAATTTCTTTCAACAATTTTAGCAACTCTGTAAAACTTTTTTCACTCTATCCATTTTTTGACTTCAAGTTAATCAATATTAACATGGTCAATAAAACCATAAATTACGTACAACCTAGATATAATAGTTTTTTAGTATCACCATATAGATGCTCAATTCTTGGTTATTTATCAATTTCCTCTACTTCAATATAACAAATCATTTCTTCAATTTGATCAGGCTTATCATCTTGAAAATCATCATCATCAATAAATTTGAAATTATTCTCAGTTTAAAAATGATAAATCCAAGGGCTATAACTCTAATTAAAACCAAGAAAAATTAAATGATAATTGATCTATGTTCTTTTCAGCTTCTTCATATTTAAACATTTCTAACATGGATAAAAACATGTCATTGTTTGGAACATTTCATTTAGAAAATTCTAAAAAATCATCAACATCTTCCTCACATTCAACACTTATTTGAAGTAAAGTAATCCAACATTGACTTATTATTATCTATAAAAAATATCAAAAATTTAAATTAATTTATTATAATTTCAAATTTAATTACAAATTTACTTTTATAAATAACAATAAAAAATATCATAAAATATTTCACAAAAAAAATGATTTTTTTTATTTTTAATTAATGGTGTTAATGATAATATTATTAATTATGATGTAATAATAATAATAATAATAATAATAAAATTATTATTATTACTATTTGATCAATCACTTGGATCTATTTATTAATATTGGTTATAGGGTGTTTATTCAAGGAATTTTGTTTTTTCAAATCAAGGGGTGATCGTAGTAAAAGATGTAGAATACTTGTATAGGCCTAAATTTTGTAAGAAGAAATTATGTAGAAGGTGCATAATTTAGTAATTTGGACAGTCATAGAATTTGGTCAGAGATGTTCTAGGCTGGCTACACTTGGGAAATGACACACATGGAACAACTTGTATGCAAATATTTAGCACTTATAAAAAGGAGTGTAAGTGGATTGATGTATAATCATGTGATGAAGATAAAGAAACATGTTTCTATGTGGGGTGGATAGAATGGAAACAACCATAAAGGATATTATATGCTATATGATACGTGGAATAAAGGAAAATGCATTATTATATTAGTTTAAAAAATCAATGGTATGTTATTGGAAAACTGAGTGAATATATATAGGGTGAATATGTAGTGGTAATCTGGTATGTGGTTAACATTGACGAGGGGAGTGAACCGAACCATATTAAAACCATTAGTTTTGTATGTTATTTTAATTGTTTTGTAGATTTTCAAATAATATATTATTATTTGTTAAATATTTGTGTTTTAAAATAAAAAATTGACTAAAATTTATATGTGTTGAGTTTTGTGGTGTGAATGTGTGAAGATAAGGGGTTTGTGTTAAAGTTTTTAGTGTTTATAATGGGTATAGAGTTGAGGGGAGGTGGGTTTTTTAGTGTTATTTTAAAATATAAAATTTAAAAATAGGAAATTAGAGTAGTTTTTAGGTGTATTGCAGTTGAAAAAAGGATTCAAGGATAGGTCAATATTAAAATAAATGTTTAAAAATTTAAAACTAAATAAATTGAAAAATATTATATTTTTTTGTGGTGTTAGGTGTGTTCTCCATGGCTATTTTTTGAGAGGGGTAATGGGATTCATTGATCAGTTTTGTAAAACAATATTTAATGAAAATAATTTTTTATTAGACCTAATATATCTACAGGACTCATTTAACATATTCAGTATATATTCCCCTCCTCTATAGCAATAACATGTCATCATTATTTCAAGTTTTCTATCTAAAATATTCTCTGACTTATCAAAAATATTTTGTTTTATATATATAAATTAATTCATTAAATTTTTTTTATGTGTTCTGTGAATTTTTGTTAAATAATTTTATATTAGTTTTATGTTATTAATTTATTAAATGATTTTATTAATGTTCGGTTTTAAGAATATTGATGTTGAATTTGATTCAATAAGAGAATGATTAAATTAATAAATTTTCATTATGCATGTTTTTCTATAATGTTTTCATTTGAATTCTATTTATATTTTGGAAAATGGCATTGTAACATCCCAATTAAGTAATGAATAATAGATATTTTTATCTATGTCTATTAATTAATTAGATAGTGTTTTAGAGGCTTAAAATGAAAATAAATCCAATCTTAAGTATGGAATACACTAATATTTTTAAAAGACTGTTTTACTGCCTTTTGATGGAAACCCATTTTTGAATATATCTTTTGACAATTTTATAAACTATATTTGTCAAAATAAACTTATTCTTTATGATTGGGACATCAAAATTTACTTTTTGTGAATTTTTGGTATTTTTCTGACAATGTTCATTTTTTAATGAATAGTCAAAAATACTGCATTTTACATCAAAACTGCTTTTTAATATAATTTATTTATATGATTATATTATCTTTTTATTTGGTTTTGAAGTGAAATTAGAATATATTTTTACCATTTAATCCAATGGTGGTCATTGGAATCAATTTCACTTTGGAATTAGACTTAAACTGGTGTCAATCTTTTGATACTTATTGTTTTATAAAAACACGCTATTTGCTCTAACAGCGGGAATTAATTATTAAATTAATTAATGTGACTTATATGTTTTGAATTTTTTAAAATAGACTTCATTTTTGAATTCATAATATCAAATATAGCTTAGGGTGAAGTTTTGGTATTTTTCTGAAAAACTCCAATTTTTGATGAATAGTGAAACCACTAAGTGGTAATCAAGCAAACTGATTTTTCAGTTAAATGAAAGTTTACCACTAATGTGTATTGAATTCTGAAAATCCGACATACCTGGTTTTCATTAGTATGTAAAATGTGGTTCAATGGAATGAAAATAATTTTTTGGTGAATAGTAACTTTTTTTCATTAATCGCGATTAGAGGTAATTAGTGTAATTTAAGGTAAAAATGATATTATAAAAATATGAAAACACCATGACACTTGTACTACCCCTATTGTATGAGTCATGGCCGACCAAGACAACCCATGGGTCGATTTAGGGGACCCCATGGAGCCACTTGGGTGAGATAATGACTTTAATGCCTTTTTTTTAAATAAAGGTGAAAATGACACTAACATAAATTGTTTTACTAAAACAATTTTTAGAAGGGGTTATACTAATCATAATTTTGTCTATAAATACTCTTTAGAAATATAAAAAGATTTCCTACATCATATTATTTTTGTTATAATTTTTAGACATTAAATAAATTAATTTAATCATGATATCATGATGATGCAATGATGACCTCATTAATGAACAGTTTAAATAAAATGAAACGATAATATAAAATCTAAGACCTACACTTGTCCAAAAACTATTGGATGGGAATATTTCGAAGCCTTATCATCTTATATTCTAAATATATCAATTTGGGGCCTTATAAATTCGAAACACTTTTGAAAATAAAATAATATTTTCATGATTTCCAAAAGTGCCCCTCCTCTCCTCTTATAAAAGGCCCCCACCTCTACCTCATTTCACACACTCCTCAAGCCTTTGGCTCGGCCAACCCCTGCCCATTTACTCTCTCCACATCCCTCTCCTCATCCTAGAGGATTACCTTTGGGCATAATCCTTTCAAAGGAAGCCTTTAGGCTCAAATCAAAAGGATTTACACTTTTAAAGGTAATTCATTCTCTCATGTTCATTTGTTTTATTTTGCTTCTCCAACCCCCTAAACTCTTTTTATTTACTTATTTTGTAACAACACCAGTATCTTCAATATACTAGGATTTTTTTATAAGATTTATTTGAGCTACACTCTCACAAAACTACATCAAATGGTTAAAGAACATACGGTTTACGTGGATGGCGAAATTCTGCCTCCCTAAACGATGATTGTTCAATACTCATTTAACACCTTCAAAGGTGGCCATTATGATGTCACTATTTTTATATATGATATATAATATGTTTATTATTTCCTTAAGCTTTTGTATTTTTCATTTATGGCATACCATTATTGTTTCCATTATGGGTAAACACGATATCTTCATTTTAGGAAGTGCGGACTATCGCCCCCTGAAAGTGATTTGATTCGTTAATACCATATGTGGGATGTGTAAAGGATAAATTTAATGATATTATATATGTTATTATACTGTAATTATAATATACTCTTATATCATTATGATTCCACTCCAGAAAATACGAAATAGAAATGGAAGTAGCGTTCATGCGTACGTACGGCTTACCGTCTCTATGAACGGTGCATTTCATTTCTTACCTATAAATGTGATGTAATATTATAAATACATGTATATGATGAATATATATGATATATATGTTATCCAAATCATTAATAACATTCTGGATATAACGAAACTTTGACCAAATTAACAACGTGTAAGTGTAAGAAGTCTATTTTTGACTTAAGAACCAAATACCGACAAAATGAACATTATTAACTTAAATGATTACATGATGTTCATAAAATGTTATAAAAGGAATAATGAACTTGAAAAAGGTTCTTAATCAATTAGAGATTAACTCAAGTTTATTACTCGGGAGATTAAAGAACGGTCGGGTCAAGTCGGATACGAGGTATGGGACTTCGTCTCAATCTCCTTTCATTGAGGCATATTTTGTTTTATACACAACCTTCTTTTATACGGTGTATAAACCCCTTTGACTTTTAAGTTTATTCAAAAGGAATCGTTTTTATACAAAGTGTTTACTAAATGACAAAAGGGAATGTTTCTTGTCGGACATATGCGGCGACAACGACTTCTCTACCGCCGTGACTATTATTTGAGTTTCGGCTTCCTCTACAAGCCATACCTTCTTTTTAAAATAAAAATAAATACCATGTTTTAATTTTCATTTATTTTGGTATTGAAAATGGTTTTCATTATGTTTTTATATCAATGTGGTGTATTGATATCTTGTGATTGAAAGGTGGAAATGTTATGTTTCCTTTATGCATGTTTTATGTGATACGATTATGTTGAGTTCTTGGGCATTATTATGAAGACGGGTGGTTCCGTGATAAACTAAGGTCAAGTGAGCCCGATATAGCTCTCCAATGCATTGGGTAACGCGAAGGAGTGAAACGTTAAGGTTTCTCCGAAGAGATTTAGGGAATATACTGTGATGGGTATTCCAAACGTAACCAAGAGGGTTAGTCCCTACGTAAGAATGTTATGAATGCCTCAAGTTACCTTTATGTCTTATGATTTCAATGATTTACTCATGATTTGATGAGGTATGTTAATGTGCTTATGTTTTATGGGTAAAGTATGATTTCACTCTTATGTATATATGTACCCATGTTTCCTTTCCATGTTTTTATAACCCATACTGAGCTTTTTATGCTCATCCCAAGTTTTTTTTTGAAATGATTTTCACAGGTCAAGGGAAAGGTACATGATATGATGATAGTGTCAAGGAAGTGTCAAGAAAGAATCCATGTTTCATTTTAAATATGTTTCCATTGATGGGAATGAATAATAATATCTTTATGTAACCACTTTGTTTATATGTGGAATGTAATGCAAGTTTTATGATCTAATTCTCTAAAACTCTAAACCCGAAAAGATCCTCAATGTGTAATCGTGTAATAACTCAAGATTAAGTAAGGTTTAAGGTTGGGGCCTTATAGTTGGTATCAAAGGTCAGTTTAGATAACTTTAGGAGTTAGAATTATATTAAATTATTATCCAAAAATATTTTTTTATGGTCAAATTGAAGTGATATAGTATTTGAAGATTACCATGTTGCTTCATCTAAGACATGTTTGTTCAGAATGGTTTTCCTCAGAGGAAACAGGGAAGCAGTGCTAGGAAGGCATACAGAAGCAAATAACCTTCTGAATCAGCATCCTGAGATGGTCGGAATTGGAACTGAACAGTTTGTTGCAGTAATGGCGCAGTTGACTCAGGCTATAAATGGTGGTGGTATCCATGCATGAGATTAGCCAGACCAACTGCAGAGGAACATGTCAGTGGTGGAACATTTCATGAGGCAACATCCCTCATCATTCAGAGGATCATCTGACCATGTGCTAGCTGAAGGGTGGATTAAAGCACTGGAGAAGATTTTCGATGTCATGGGGTGTTCAGACAATCAAAAGGTTAGTCTTGCTATTTACCGTTTGGAGGGTGAGGCAGATCAGTGGTGGTCGATGGTTAAAAATATCAGGGACGCTGATGATATTGATGCTCTTGACTGGGATGAATTCAAAGGTATGTTTCTTGAGAAGTATTTTCCTAAGGCTGTTCGACTTAGGATGGAAAAGCAATTCTTGGAATTGAGGCAAGAGGAAGACTCAGTGGCTGCCTATGAAGAAAGGTTCACTCGATTGGCAAGGTATGCTCCAAATTTTATCCGAGACCTTGATAGTAAAATCAATCGTTTTTACTCAGGATTAAAGCCAAAATATCGAAGGGCATTAGCTTCTCGTGAGTTTAAAAGTTATGAAAAGCTTGTTAGATGTGCTGAGAAGGTGGAAATGGAGTTTGTCGATGACCAAGTGTTATATAACAACCAGCAGAAGAAGAGACCGAGGTGGCGGGAGAAAGGTAAGAATTCTTCAAAAAAGTCTGATGGTAAGAAAACTAAGTTTCCAGTTTGTGATAAATGTGAAAAAAGGCATGATGGGGAATGTCTTATGAATTCTGGAAAGTGCTACTGATGTGGTAAGATGGGACATAAGGCTCGTGATTGCACTGAAAAGGATCAAGGTGAAGGTAAGACCAAATTTGATTTACAGTTAGTGAAATGTTATAAGTGCAATGAGATGGGTCACTATGCAAATGATTGTCCGACAAAGAGCTTGAGTGTTGGGAAGCAGTTAGACTACAAGCAGAAAGGGGTGGTGAAATCCTTTGCAACTACTTCAGCAGATGTCGGGTCATCAAATGAAGTTGTATCAGCTCCAGGGAGCTCAGTATTTTTCAAAGATTGACTTGAGATCGGGGTACCATCAGCTGAAGGTAAATGAGGCAGATATTCCGAAGACCGCGTTCCGTATGAGATATGGCCATTATAAATTTGTAGTAATGCCTTTTGGGCTAACCAATGCACCTTCTGTATTCATGGACTTAATGAATAGAATTTTCCATGATTTCTTGGATAAGTTTGTGGTGGTTTTCATTGATGATATTTTGGTGTTTTCTAAAAGTAAAGAAGAGCATGAAAGACATTTAAGGGTCATTTTGAAAACCTTAAAAGAAAATAAATTGTATGGGAAATTCAGCAAATGTGAGTTTTGGTTGCAACAAATTTCTTTCCTGGGTCACATTGTTTCAAAAGATGGCTTAGCCGTTGATCCTGCAAAAACAAAAGTTGTTGAAGAATGGCCAAGACCCACAAATGTAACTGAGATTCGTAGCTTCCTTGGTTTGGCAAGCTATTACTGAAGGTTTGTTAGAAATTTTTCACGGTTATCTAGTCCAATGACTAAGCTAGCTCGGAAGGGTGTTAAGTTTATCTGGACAAAAGAATGTGATGATTGTTTTTAGGAATTGAAAAGAAGATTGGTGAATGCTCCAGTTTTTGCACTACCTTCCAGGAATGGTGAGTTTGTTATATACAGTGATGCTTCATTGAAAGGACTTGGTTGCGTCCTAATGCAGAATGATCAGGTAATTGCTTATGCTTCACGACAGTTGAAAACTCATGAGGTAAATTACCCTACACATGATTTGGAATTAGCTGTTGTTGTCTTTGCTTTAAAATTTTGGAGGCATCATTTGTATGGAGTAAAGTGTGAAATATATACTGATCACAAAAGTTTAAAGTATATATTCACTCAGAAAGAGTTAAACATGAGACAGAGGAGATGGATGGAATTAATCAAGGATTATGATTGTACAATTCATTACCATCCGGGAAAAGCAAATAAAGTGGCTGATGCTTTAAGTCGAAAAAGTAATGCTTCATTAGCAATGTTGCGTTTGGAACGTGATCCTTTGGTTAAGGATTTGATGAACTTTGGCATAGAATTTGTTGGTGCAGGATGTTCTTCTGTTTTGTTTCAGGTATCAGTGAGATCATCTCTATCAGATAGAATCAAGTAAGCACAGAAGCAAGACAGTGAGTTGCAGAAAAAGGTAGAGCTGATTCAGAAAGGTAAGTTGCCTGAATTCAACATTGATAGTCATTGTGTTTTGAGATTTGGGAAGAGATTTTGTATGCCTTGTGATTCACAGTTGAAGAGAGAGTTGTTATGTGAATCTCATAGTTCTCCGTTTTCAGTTCATCCTGGCAGTACTAAGATGTACATAGATCTCCGGGAGTTTTACTGGTGGGATGGAATGAAAAGAGATATTGCTGATTTTACTGTGAAGTGTTTGACATGTCAACAGGTTAAAGCAGAGCGGCAGTTACCGAAAGGGATGCTTCAGCCGTTACCAATGCCAGAGTGGAAATGGGAGAATATATCCATGGACTTTGTTGTTGGATTACCAAAGACATCTCGAGGTAATAATGCAATCTGGGTTATTGTTGATCGCTTGACCAAATCTACTCATTTCCTTGCTATACGAGATACTTTCTCTCTTGGTCAACTTTCCCGTTTGTATCTTAAAGAGATAGTCAGGTTACATGGAGTTCCTCTCTCCATTGTATCTGATCGTGATCCCAGGTTCACTTTTAACTTTTGGAAAGGCCTTCAGAAGTCGTTGGGTACTGAATTAAATTTTAGTACAGCTTTTCATCCTCAATCAGATGGGCAGTCGGAATGAACAATTCAGACCTTGGAGGATATGCTACGAGCTTGTTCTATGGATTATCAGGAAAGTTGGTACCAACATCTTTCTATGGTTGAATTTTCAAATAATAACAGTTTTCATTCCAGTATACAGATGGCACCATTTCAGGCATTATATGGGAAGCGGTGTCGAACTCCAGCTTTCTGGGATGAAGTAGGTTAAAGGAAGTTGATGGGACCAGAATTGGTAGAAGAGATGGCAGAAAAAGTTCAGCTGATTCAGAAACACATGAGAACAGCTCAGAGTAGGCAGAAGAGTTATGCGGATAACCGGAGGAAGGATCTATCTTTCAAGGTAGGTGGTCATGTTTTTCTCAAGGTTTCTCCTTGGAAAAGTGTGATGAGATTTGGTAAGAAAGGAAAGCTGAGTCCAAGGTTTATTGGACCATATGAAATTCTGGAGAGAGTTGGATCAGTTGCTTACCGAGTGGCTTTACCTCCGAGTTTATCTCAGGTACACAATGTTTTTCATGTTTCGATGCTGAGAAAGTATATGCCAGATCCATCTCATGTTTTGAGTCCAGAGGTAGTTCAGCTAGAAGAGAACCTATCTTATGAGGAAAAACCGGTCCAGATTCTTGACCATAGGGAGAAAGTGTTACGGAATAAGGTGATTAATCAGGTAAAGGTTTTGTGGAAAAACCACATGATGGAAGAGGCAACATTGGAATCTGAAAATGCAATGAGGGATAAGTACCCCCATTTATTTGATAAGTAAATAAATCGCGGAGATGCAATTTTCTAAAGGGGGGAAGGATGTAACATCCCAATTAAGTAATGAATAATAGATATTTTTATCTATATCTATTAATGAATTAGATAGTGTTTTAGAGGCTTAAAATGAAAATAAATCCAATCTTAAGCATGGAATACACTAATATTTTTAAAATATTGTTTTACTGCCTTTTGATGGAAAACCATTTTTGAATCTATCTTTTGAAAATTTTATAAACTATGTTTGTCAAAATAAACTTATTCTTTATGATTGGGACATCAAAATTTACTTTGTGTGAATTTTTGGTATTTTTCGGACAATGTTCATTTTTTAATGAATAGTGAAAAATACTGCATTTTACATCAAAACTGCTTTTTAATCTAATTTATTTATATGATTATATTATATTTTTATTTTCTTTTGAAGTGAAATTAGAATATATTTTTACCATTTAATCCAATGGTGGTCATTGAAATCAATTTCACTTTGGAATTAGACTTAAACTGGTGTCAATCTTTTGATACTTATTGTTTTATAAAAACACGTTATTTGTTCTGACAGCAGGAATTAATTATTAAATTAATTAATGTGACTTAAATGTTTTGAATTTTGTAAAATAGACTTCATTTTTCAATTCAGAATATCAAATATAGCTTAGGGTGAAGTTTTGGTATTTTTCTGAAAAACTCCAATTTTTGAAGAATAGTGAAACCACTAAGTGGTAATCAAGCAAACTGATTTTTCAGTTAAATGAAAGTTTACCACTAATGTGTATTGAATTCTGAAAATCCGACATACATGGTTGTCATTAGTATGTAAAATGTGGTTCAATGGGATGAAAATAATTTTTTGGTGAATAGTAACTTTTTTTCATTAATCGTGATTAGAGGTAATTAGTGTAATTTAAGGTAAAAATGATATTATAAAAATATGAAAACACCATGACACGTGTCCTACCCATATTGGATGATTCATGGCCGACCAAGACAACCCATGGGTCGATTTAGGGGACCCCATGGAGCCACATGAGTGAGATAATGACTTTAATGCCTTTTTTTAAATAAAGGTGAAAATGACACTAACATAAATTGTTTTACTAAAACAATTTTTAGAAGGGGTTATACTAATCATAATTTTGTCTATAAATACTCTTTAGAAAGATAAAAATATTTCCTACATCATATTATTTTTGTTATAATTTTTAGACATTAAATAAATTAATTTAATCATGATATCATGATGATGCAATGATGACCTCATTAATGAACAGTTTAAATAAAATGAAACGATAATATAAAATCTAAGACCTACACTTCTCCAAAAACTATTGGATGGGAATATTTCGAAGACTTATCATCTTATCTTCGAAATATATCAATTTGGGACCTTAAAAATTCGAAACACTTTTGAAAATAAAATAATAGTTTCATGATTTCCAAAAGTGCCCCTCCTCTCCTCTTATAAAAGGTCCCAACCTCTACCTCATTTCACACACTCCTCAAGCCTTTGGCTCGGCCAACCCCTTCCCATTTACTCTCTCCACATCCCTATCCTAATCTTATAGGATTCCATTTGGGCATAATCCTTTCAAAGGAAGCCTTTAGGCTCAAATCAAAAGGAGTAACACTTTTAAAGGTAATTCATTCTCTCATGTTCATTTGTTTTATTTTGCTTCTCCAACCCCATAAACTCTTTTTATTTACTTCTTTTGTAACAACACCAGTATCTTCAATATACTAGGTTGTTGTTATAAGATTTATTCGAGCTACAATCTCACACAACTACATCAAATGGTTAAAGAACATACGGTTTCCCTGGATGGCGAAATTCTGCCTCCCGAAACGATGATTGTTCAATACTCATTTAACACCTTCAAAGGTGGCCATTATGATGTCACTATTTTTATATATGATATATAATATGTTTATTCTTTCCTTAAGCTTCTGTATTTTTCATTTATGGCATACCATTATTGTTTCCATTATGGGTAAACACGATATCTTCATTTTAGGAATTGCGGACTACCGCCCCCTGAAAGTGATTTGATTCGTTAATACCATATGTGGGATGTGTAAAGGATAAAGTTAATGATATTATATATGTTATTATACTATAATTATTATATACTCTTATATCATTATGATTCCACTCCAGAAAATACGAAATAGAAATGGAAGTAGCGTTCATGCGAACGTACGGCTTACCGTCTCCATGAACGGTGCATTTCATTTCTTACCTCTAAATGTGATTTAATATTATAAATATATGTATATGATAAATATATATGATATATATGTTATCCAAATCATTAATAACATTCTGGATATAACGAACCTTTGACCAAATTAACAACATGTAAGTGTAAGAAGTCTATTTTTGAATTAAGAACCAAATACCGAAAAAATGAACATTATTAACTTAAATGATTACATGATGTTCATAACATGGTATAAAAGGAATAATTAACTTGAAAAAGGTTCTTAATCAAGTAGATATTAACTCAAGTTTATTATTCAGGAGATTAAAGAACGATCGGGTCAAGTCGGATACGAGGTATGGGACTTCGTCTCAATCTCCTTTCATTGAGGCATATTTTGTTTTATACACAACCTTCTTTTATACGGTGTATAAACCCCTTTTACTTTTAAGTTTATTCAAAAGGAATCTTTTTTATACAAATTGTTTACTAAATGACAAAAGGGAATGTTTTTTGTCAGACATATGCGGCGACAACGACTTCTCCGCCGCCGTGACTATTATTTGAGTTTCGGCTTCCTCTACAAGCCATACCTTCTTTTTAAAAGAAAAATAAATACCATGTTTTACTTTTCTTTTATTTTGGTATTGAAAATGGTTTTCATGATGTTTTTATATCAATGTGTTGTATTGATATCTTGTGATTGAAAGGTGGAAATGTTATGTTTCCTTTATGCATGTTTTATGTGATACGATTATGTTGAGGTTCTTGGGAATTATTATGAAGACGGGTGGTTCCGTGATAAACTAAGGGCAGGTGAGCCTGATATAGCTCTCCAATGCATTGGGTAACGCGAAGGAGTGGAACATTAAGGTTTCTCCGAAGAGATTTAGGGAATATATTGTGATGGGTATTCCAAACGTAACCAAGAGGGTTACTCCCTACGTAAGAATGTTATGAATGCCTCAAGTTACCTTTATGTCTTATGATTTCAATGATTTACTCATGATTTGATGAGGTATGTTAATGTGATTATGTTTTATGGGTAAATTATGATTTCACTCTTATGTATATATGTACCCATGCTTCCTTTCCATGTTTTTATAACCCATACTGAGCTTTTTATGCTCATCCCAAGTTTTTTTTTGAAATGATTTTCACAGGTCAAGGGAAAGGTACATGATATGATGATAGTGTCAAGGAAGTGTCAAGAAAGAATCCATGTTTTATTTTAAATATGTTTCCATTGATGGGAATGAAGAATACTATCTTTATGTAACCACTTTGTTTATGTGTGGAATGTAATGCAAGTTTTATGATCTAATTCTCTAAAACTCTAAACCCGAAAAGATCCTCAATGTGTAATCGTGTAATAACTCAAGATTAAGTAAGGTTTAAGGCTGGGGCCTTATAGGCATATTTGTGGGTATCATTTATTCCAAAGGATTAATGTGTTATCAATTCCAAATTTCTTTACTTTAAAACTAAAAAATAATTTAATAGATCATGAATGAGGTTTAACATATAGATAGAAGGTATATTTAAATGAAAAATCCTATTTTAATGGTCGATATGATTGATATGAATAATTAAAAAGTAAGTGTAAAATTAAACAAGTGAACTATGAAAGATAAGAAAATTGGGTTTTTATAAATCTAGATTCATGAGATACTGAAGCATAAAAAATTCAAACTATAACTTTAAATCAGATCCAGGATGACTGAGAAGTTGAAACTAAAGAGAATAAGTCACAAGAGGATGATGACGGACGATAGTGGTATATTCAAACTCAAAGATAAAGTGAAATAAAAAAGAAATTGAAACAACAAATACAAATATCTTGAATAAATGGAGAAGGTAAAAAATAAATATGAACCATAGATTGAAATCAGAACCGGGATGAGTGACACAAACAAGAAGAATCACAAGTGGCGGTCGAAAGTGGATGACGGTGAATGACAGTGGTAGATGATAACTCAAATATAAACTAACATCAAATAAAAATTTAAACCAAAAATAAAAATAGCTATAATGCACAAAAATGGAAACAATAAACACTTTCCTTATATTTAAATCGAAACTGGGAGGAGAGACAGCGAGTGCGAGCGGAGTTCAATCAATGGATGACCTTGGACGATAGTAGTGGAAATAAAATGAAAGATATTCAAACCCAATTATCAAAGAATTAATAAATTTTATGTGACAGGTCTAAGAATGAATATATTGGAAGCAAAAAAAGGAATATTTTTAGAGTTAGGGTTCATTGTGTGAGAGAAAAATGATATTTTTCGTGTGAAATAAAGAAACAAAAATGACTTGTACCTATCCCGATTAAAATTATAAATAATTTTCAAGTAATTTATTCAATAATTGATGTGAAAAAGAATATATTTAGAATTGGTTATTTTATAACTTACATGGAAAATAATTTTTTTCTTGTTCTTTATTTAATAACCGACGTGAAAAGGATTGTGGTTTTGTTTTCCACATCGGTTATTGAATAAACAATATGAAATATCTTATTTTTCAAATTATTAATTTAATAACCAATGTGGAAAATAAAACTTCAAGATTTTTCATGTCAGTTTTTGAATAACTGACATAAAAAATTAGTTTTCCACATCAGTTATTGAATAACTGACGTAGAAAATCTTAGGATTTTATTTTCTATGTTGGTTATAGACAACTGATGTGAAAAACATGTCATGAAAAATATATTTTGTACTAGTGTCCCATATTTTCCTCTTGAACCATTGAAAACAAAGTATATTAAATAAAATATTGCTCACTCCAATGCTCCAAGACAACTTAAAATGGTTGACTACATTGTTGTAACTTCAAAAGAATTCAGAAACCTGCAATGAATATTTGATAGAAACTTCTATATGTCTCACATTTTCATCAACTTTCTCCAAATGTTCATCTAATCATCAGTCTTATCATATTATGTCTGACATAACTCGTCATTCAATGACTTATCAGTGTCAAAATATCATCCTATAGACTTTCTACTTCGTTAACATTTATCAAAACCACGCGATCTCAGTAACTAAAAAATTCAATGTCTAATGATCTATGTCTGATGACTTGATCAAAACTTCCCTTTGTATAAACTGAGAAACTGTCTCCTTTTCGATCAGATATGTCTGATAGAAAACTCGAAATTTTCAATATTTCAACAACATATTCATATGATAAACTTCTATGGTGAAACAACTATATTCTTATTATGATATTTAAATATGAAATCTCTATATTATTTTTATTTCTTTCACATTCTCAATATAACAAAAACTTATAACTCAGAAACTATAATGCTATAATTTTTAACAAAATAAATGTTTGATGATTCGAATTATATTAGGTGAATTCGATGAGAAACTTTTCATTTCTTCAAATTCCAATTAATTCAAACTTCTAGTCTTCTGAGAGATTTTAAATCTTGTAATTCTTAGTCCAATGAGATATATATGGAACACTTCAATTTTGGAAACTCCATGAATTTTCATTTCTATTTTATTCTTCTAACTTATGCTTGTATCATGGCTTCTTAATGATTTTAAGGTACTTGAAGGAACAATAAATAATCATCTAACTTATTTTGTAAAGTTCTGTAATTTCCCATATTTTTAAGTTTTAGAAACTTTTAAACTTAATTCATTTTAATAACTTTTTATTTTAATCAAAATCATTTTCCAATGAATTTCATCTTTGTACTAACTTAAACCTTCTTAGAAAAAATTACATCTAATGAATTGAGTTCGATATATCATTTGGTTCTTCTTAGTATGATTAGAAAATTTTTAAAATACCTTCTTTATCTAGATTTTTAGTAACTTCTCAAAAAATAAGTTATGAACTTCCAGCAATGCATATTTCATCTGATTTATAGAAAAATTATTTACAAAATATTAATTGAAAACAAAAAAAATTAAAATGAAACATCACAAAGGATCTTCAATATTCCCCTTTATATTTGTTGAAAACTCTCATTAACATCTTTTTCAACTCATTATCTTTCAACACTCATACATTTTACAACTCATTTTTTTGAACAAGTCAAGTTTTTAAATTTTACTAAAACTTATCCTTTCTCAAAAGAGAGTATCATGAAACCATATTAATAGATAAAGTAATATTTTAGAAATAATTCCATCCTTAAATGATAAGAAATTTGTTTGGGTATGTTAATATAAACTCTCCCTAACTTTTATATTTACTCTAACTTTTATTTCTCTTCTCAATTTAATGATAACCATAGATTTATATTCATTTAATTAAGAAAATTACTTATCCCTCAATGACATGAAAATTTTATGGCCATGTTAGGATAAACTCCCCCTCACTTTTATCTTTTCTATCACTCTTCTTTCTCTCCATAATTTAATGATTACCACATATTTAGATTCATTTAATTATGAAAAGTACTTATCTCTCCCTTTTAGGATAAAGTGATATATATTCTACCACTTTGTATGAATAATCTGAAGAATAGTGGGGGTTATTCCTTAAGATGTTTATTAAGTCTTTTTTGGAGGCTAAACATGAAGTTGTAGCCTCAATTATTTAAATCTATCTCTTTTCATAAATTTTGTGAAAACATTAACAATTTGATATTTAGTTGAAACATATTTCAGTGAAATATCTCCACCAAAAAATTTCTCTTTTATGAAGTGAAACCTAATATCAATTTATTTTGATCTTGAATGTTGGATAGAATTTTTATAAATGTCAATTTCACTCTGATTATCACAAAGTATCTTAAATGGTTTGAAAACTTCAACCATCAAATCTTCCAATTAAACTTTCATTAATAACATTTGAGTACAAGCCCGTGTAATTGCAACATATTATAATTGTGTTGTTCTAAAATTTACTAAAATATTCTTCTTACTATTTTAACTAATGCGGAATTCTACCAATAAAATGGTTCCCCCTGAAGCCAATTTTATAGTCATTACAATCTCCAACTCAATCAGGATCAGTATAACCATGAAAGTTCATATCATAACTTATTTTGTACAATATCCCATGTGAATTTTTTCCTTTAACATATCTCATAATTCTATTTAATTCCAACATATGTGATTCTTTTGGATCACTCTGATATCTGGCACATAATGTTGCAACATAGCAATATCAAGTCTTGAAGTTGTTAGATAAAAAAACTCCTTATCAATTTTCAAAAATATTTATAATTCACATTTTTCCTTGATTTATCTTTACTAATATTCATCCCAAATAAAATAAGATTATAAACTTATTAAGATTCTTCTATACCAAACTTTTTCAATAATTCCTTGACATATTTTCTTGAGATAGAAAAATGATTTTTTTCTTTTTGTTGAACTTTTAATCCTAGGAATAAAGTTAATTCTACCAACATTGACATCTCAAAATTCTTCTTAATTTCATAATAAAAGTCTTTAAAAACTTTTTCTTTATCACTAGTAAAAAATATATCATCAACATACACAATTAAAATCATGGTGCTCGAGTTGACTTCTTTCACGTACAAGATGTCATAAACCTTTCCTTTAGAAAAAATTAGATTTTTCTAACAACTATAAAGTTTGTAATATCATTAATGTAGAGCTTATTTTAAACCATAAAAGTATTTATTCAATTTACAAACTTTTCTTCCATCATTATCAAGAAAAAAAACCACAGGGTTGTTCAATGTAAACTACTTCCTCAATCTCAACATTAAGGAAAACTGACTTCACATCCATTTGATAAAATTTTTAATTTTGATGTGCAGACACTCCTATAAACATTCTAATAGTTTCTAATCTTGCAATTGTGGTAAATATTTCTTCAAAATAAGCACCTTCCACCTATGCATAGCCTTTGAAAACAAGTATTTCTTTATTTCTTGAACTTTTTCCATGTACATCCAACTTGTTTCTGTACAAAAATTTTGTTCCAATAACGTTTTTATTTTCTAGATGTGAAAGAAGTTCCCAAGTGTTGTTTTTATCAATTTTATATAACTCTTCATCCATCACATCAACCCATTCTTTGTGTTCAACAACTTCTGAGACTGATTCTAGTTCAATTTGTGAAATGAGTGGTGTTTGATTTTCTAATCCCAACCTTCTTCTTATTTGAACTAGAGATTTATGATTCCCAAGAATATTTTTAGTTTCAATATGTTTCTGTAAAGTATGAAATTTCAAATTTTCTCTTCCATATTCACTTTCCTCATCACATGATTCTTCTGAATCTTGATGAGTCTATTTTGAATCACTTTCATTTTCATTGGAAATATTTAGTTTGTCTTCCTTGACATTTTTAACATATTTTTTAAGGAATTTGGATTTTCAATTACTTTCACATCATAGGAATCTAATAAAATTTATAAATATTTGTTCCAATATTTGTAAATTCTTCTGTTGGTTAAATATCCCATGAAAATTCCTAATTTATCTTTCTCATAAAATTTTCCAAGATTGAAATTTTTTATTTTTAGAAAACTTGGACTTCCAAAAACATTGAAGTATTTCAATGAAGGTTTTTTTTTATACCATATTTCATAGAAATTAATATTGTATTTTGTCCTCAACAAACATATTTTTTGTACATGAACAACATTACTGACATTTTCTATCCAATAGAACTTTGAAATTTTGTATTCTACTAACATGCTTCTTCCCATTTCCACAAAACTTCAATTTTATCTTTTTGAAACTCCATTTTGTTTAAGGGGTGTATGGAGAACTGTACTAATGTTTAATTCCATGTTTCTTGAATTTTTATTCAAAGTAATTATATGTGTATTACTTTACATTATTAGTTATCAACTTCAATATCTAAACACCCATTTCTCCTTCAAATTCTCTTTTGAAAACTATAAACATTTCTACTAACTCATACTTGTGTGTCATAAACATATGGTTGGTCATCTAGGTGAAATCATCAATAAAAGTGTTAAACTAAAAATCTTATTTTGTTGATTGATCTCTCATAGACCCACATAAATCAGAATAAATAAGTTCGAGAGGCCTAGTAGACTAGATCTCAACTTTCTTATAAATTTTGTTAGTCATTTTACCTTTTTAAAAAGTTATACAAACATCTTCCTCTCTTCTCTTAAATTCAAGAAAATTTTGAATAACATCAACTTTATAAATTTTCTTCATATTTTTTTCTCCAAGATGACCAAGTATGTGATTTTATAACTTGTTTTCATCTTACGCACTCGGGTAACCAGAATTGTAAAGTCTTCCTATTTGAAAGATATTTCCACTAGTTATTTTTCCCCTAGTTACAACTTTACCATATTCCATAATTCTAATGATACATGAATATTTTCTAAAAATAACTTATTTTCCATCATCAAAAATTTTAATTACACTAATTAAGTTATTTTTTAGATCATTAAAAAATATAAATTCATTATATTTTAGTTTTTGATGTTCTATCTAATCAAACCTTATTCCTATGATTTTTCAAGGAACTACCATTTCCAAAGGTAATTTCTCCTCCATCAAAATTTTCAACACATTTTAAGATTTTAAAATCAAATTTCATTTTTTATGGCCAACCAATATCAAGTATCCATGGATTTTTCTTTTTTAATTACTTTAAGTGTTGTCTTATTAAAAAAATATCTTTCCTCAACCTTCTTTCTAGTTTCCTTTCTTTTCTGACATAAGAACTTTACCCTAGAAGAGTTGTCATACATTATTTGTAATGATGGATAACCTAGTCATATCCTCCACAAAATTCTTCCAAACATTCAAAAAAAAATCTATTAGAAGTTTTATAACATCTTAATATTTCACTTTTCTAACTTTTTGTGTTTTTGGAAAATTACTTATTCTACTTCCATTCTTTCTCCCATTACTTCACACCTATTATTGGGTAGATACATGTTGTGACAAAAAGTATAAGCTTTTTTCCATGAATTCCATGGAAATAATAAAAACAATAAAATATTTGTATTCTATAAAAGTAAGATCTTTCTCTATAGAATTTTTTTTTGAATTTTATAACTTCTTTTTGTTCTTTCATACTCTAGGCATAAACCGCCTTTCTTACGGAGAGAATTTTAAAATTTTGGAAATGTGATAGATTTTTTAAAACCCTTCTCAACCCAAGATTTAACAACACTTTTCTTAACACTTTAAATGTTAGAAAAATCATATAAAGCATTTTTTTGGAAGTTAGAGAATTCACCTAATTCTTTGAATGTTTATTTCCTATGGCTTTAGATGATTCATCTTTTACTTAAAAAGCCTTGTTGAAATTTTTATTAAACTTTATTAAAGTACTTTTAGACTCAAGAAGATTTAATTGAGACTTGTTAACTTCATATTCCTTATCTTTTGACTTCTTATTGAGGTCTTCAACCATCTTTCCCTATTCGAAAATTCTCAGTTTGTAACTTAAGATATCTTGTATATATTCTTATTTTTGTTAGAAACAACTTTTATTCCTTTAACAAATTTTCTAGTATCATTATTCATCATTATGATTTTTTTCTTGAGATTTATGTTTTTCTCAAGACATGCAACAAGTTATTATCTGAGCTGATACTCTCTATAAGATTCTTCATCTAATTCTTCTTCACTATTTGATAAATATTACTATTTCAAAACATTTTCAAATAAGGTTATAATTTTACTAAAACTTTCATCTTATAATAAATCAATCTCATCTAATCCAGATTATATTTTCTTACTTGGAATACTTATTCTATTTCTAGTGAACTTCTTAATTCCACCAAAGTACTTTTTTATTTATTGGAAGTTTTTCAAACTCTTTCTACTAAGGTTTTTCTTCAGAATGATATTAAAATTAACCAATTTTATTTTTAGGTAAATTCATATAAAAATACCCAATTTGAAAACACTCAAAAAATTTGAGAGGAATTTTTCTTCTATACTTTTCTCTCCCTCTCTGATAGTTCTTGGAGATACGAGACATGATTTTTTTCATTCGACGTGCCATAATCCTTATCTTCAGAATCACATAGATCTTTATCTTTAACATCTTGAATTTTCTCTTTCTCATAACATCAAAATTTATTTTAACTTTCATCTTATTTTTGAAAAATGTAGCTTTTATAATTTCATTGGAAAAAAAATGAAGGTTATTTAGTTCATCAAGAGATAAATCATCTTTATCTTCTAATGCAAAAAATTTAGAATCAATCCTATCCATAAATTTTCTCATGATTTTATTAATAATTTTAGAATCTTTCAAGAAATATCAAAAACCCATAATTTTGCAAAAAAAATCATTTACATAGGTGAATTACTCATCGATAGTTTCCTTATGTATCATTATTATGTCTTCAAACTTTCTATGATAGATGTGTAGCTTTTCTTCCTTCACTTTAGTATTCCTTTCAAAAATACTTTCAATCTTGTACCACATAATATTTTCAGTTTTGAGACTCATCACCTTCATATCAACATTTTTTGGCAGAGACATAAGAATAAAATTTCTATATTTTCCATCAAATTTAATATTTATCTTGTTAGAAAAAGTCATTAGGCATATTTCTCAATGGGTGGAAACCCAACTATAGCAACATCAACAACTTCCAGGACAAGAGATAGGAGATATGGAATCATCCTTTTTTCCAAACATAATAATTTTTTCCATAAAATGTAAGAATACTTATGTTGTGGATAGAATTAATATTTTCCATGATAAGGATTTAACAGGGGAATATTTCTCTGATACTAATTGATGTTCCAAAATATTAAAGAACAACTAGGGGTTGAATCAGTTGTTTTCATTTTAAAAATTCTAAAATTTTGGAAAATTAAACCATACAACATGTAGGATATTATTCTTTTTATATTTTAAGTAAACTCAAATTCTTAAAAATAGAAAATTAAACAATACACACAAGATTTAAAAGGTTTGACCTTTAGTGTGATAAACTACATTCTTTCAATATCTACTCTCATGGGTCTATATAAATTCTCTATTATGAAGAAGTGAATAAAACGTGTGTCAATTCCCATTAGACACTTGTTATCTTATGATAGGAATGATCATACTAACTCATGTAAGTTTAAAAAAATTCAAATGTAATTTCATCCACAATAATAAAAGTAAATTTGAAACTTCCTCCTTCAAAAAGGTCCATCCAAAAATATGTTCTTGATTAGACTTTGTCTGATCTTATAGCATCTTATGGCATGCATTTTATAGGCTCAGACCAATAGCCCTTTTCTCAATATTTTTCTATTTCAAACCCTTCTAATTGTCCTATATAATCAAACTATTCTTCTCAAACAACTTCTCAAAACTCAGACTGATTCCCTCAGGATGATTCAATATATCTAGTAATATAACCTTTCCTATGTCCAATATTTTTATTAGAACCCTCTATCTAGAAATTTTTATTTAATAAGAAACAAATTTAGTTGAAAAATTCACTTCTGACACCAATTCTGTAGAGTATCAACTTTTATTCATGGGTAAATAGTGTTAAAGTATGATATACTATGTAATTCTATTTATAGGTGCTTTATTAGAAACTCATATATGTATTAAATTTTCATACACTTTGTCTATTTTTTTATCTTCTCTTTAGTCCAATCCTACTATGCCTGATGGAACTCATCATATGATGACTTATCAGTGTCAAAATTTCATCTGATGCACTTTCTACTTCTTTCACATTTATCAAAATCGCATGATCTCAGAAACCACAACACTTCTAGATTTCTAAAAAATTATGTGTCAAATAATTTGTGTATGGTTTCTTGATCAAAACCTCCCTTTATATAAAATCAGAAATTGTCTCATATCCAATCAGATCTATACAATAGAAAACTCAAACTTTTTGATTTTTTGGAAACTTCTTCATCTGATCAACTTCTATAGTGAAACAACTTCATTCTTCCTTTGATATTTAAATCTTAAATCTCGAGACTCATTATATTTCTTTCACATTTGAAACATCACAAAAAATAGAAACTTGTAAACCACAAAGATAGACTTTAAAAAAAATAAACTATTGATGAATCACATCTGATTAGGTGATTCTGATGAGAAACTTTGCATTTCTTCAAACTTCATCTAATTCAAAATTTCAGTCTTCCGAGAGCTTCTGCGTTTGGTTCTTCTTGGTCCATTGAGTTGTGTCTGGAACACTTCAATTTTGGAAACTTTAGATATTTGAATTTCTATTTTCTTCTTCTAACTTATGCTTGTATCGTGGATTCCTTATAATGTTAAGGAACCTGAAGGAATAACAAAGCATCATATAACTTATTTTGGAAAGTTATACAAATTCCCATATTTTCAGGTCTCAATAAATTTCAAACTCAATTAGTTTAAAAAGCTTATTATTTTTATCAAAATCACTATCTAATGAATTTCATATTTGTAAGAACTTGGAATTTATTATTATACACGACATTTGATGAATTTATTTTGACAGATTGTATGGTGTTTCTTGGTATGATCGCCAATTTTAAAAATACTTTATTCATATGTGTTTTTAGAAACTTCTCAAAAAACAAGTTATGAAATTCCAACAACACATATTTAACCTGATTTACAAAAACATTCTTTATAAAAGATTAGTTGTCAGCAAAAACAAAACTTTTTTAAAACAAAATGTCACAAAGGATCTTCAAAAAGAAATAGGTACTTGATTTTGAACCATATAATCATGTAACACAAACAAAATTGTGCATCACTGAGAGGATCCTTCCACCTCAACCTCATCAAAACCTTAGGATCATACACTCCCCTATGTCCATTTACCTAATACAGATCATGATTTGATGAGTCATGAATCATTGATTTCATGAGTCATGAATCATTGATTCCAGGATCACATGCATATTCAAGAATCTGACCATGCCTCCTAACTGTTAATCTTACCAGACTCGATTTATCCTCGATGATTTCATCCAACAAGGCTCGAATTTCTCACGAGTCCAGTTTAACCAGGCGACCACCAATTATCTTAGTCATAATTCCAAGATATAAATCATATATCCACACTCTAACCCATCCACCCAGAGTTAACATTGATTACCATATCAAGACAACATTATAATAGTATGATTAGGCATTCAAACGATAATGTACCTTTGAGACTTTCCTTAAAAATAAACACGAACACTCAATTGATTCCCCTTTGAAAAGTCCCAAGGCATAACCATTCCATTACCAAAAACTCGATAGCACCTTTTATTCATTGATCCTATATGCTGAAGCATCTACCTGTGCCTCACATATCCAAAACATATATGATATTGAGCTAACCCCTCTCATGGAGACCCTCAATCACTGATCACACCGAATTGACACTAGTTTGAGTCATATTTTAAAGACTAATGGGATCCCACACCTATACCCTTAGGTTAGGTCTCACACAGGACACTTTTCATAGGTGATGATCCAACCCTCATTCCAAAAACACAAAAAATCTAACATGTCCAATCCAACACTTACTCTAGGTCCCACACCCATAGATATACACCCACTACCATCGGAACTACAAGATAAAACACCCAATCTAGTGTCCTACACATCCCACATGGTTTACCATCCCATAAGGTCATAATAAACCATAGTACAAGGTGAAATATCGCAACCACAAGGTCACAACCCAACAAAAATCACAAGAGGTAATATCCCACTATCTGGTACACCCAAACCCATGGAGGTCACACAACCTATATACAAGGGTTTCACAATCTAGGCTCTATGTCTATCCCCAACTACCCATACACAGGGTAAGGATACAAACCTAAGGATACTCATAAACACAATCCCTAAATGTCCCATCATTTATCATTTCACTTTAATTAAACTTAATCATTTAAACCTAGTGATTCACATTTTAAAAATTTTCATTACCCAACATTTTAAAATTCACAAGATTTATTAGGTTTCACATTCCATGTCTTAGATAGATAAAATTTCATTCTAAAGTTATAAGGAAAAACACCTTATAGTTTTCTTACTAGCACTTTATTTAACTAAAACCACCACTTTAAATCATAGGAAAATATAAATTAACAATATAAATAAGCCAAAAACCGTAAATAAAACACCAGAACATGTGAATCCCAGGAAGTTATCAATCACAAGAAACATACAAATGACATATAAATCATATGTTACTAGCATGATGTATTAATGCACAAACCCTCTTTTCATACTACCTAAGAGTAAAAATATGTTAAATAAATAAAATCACACCTATGTGTAACACTCAAGGTGTAAATAAATCAACTATAAAAATGAAAATCAATAACAACAATTCCCATCCCTATAAAATTGGATTTTCTCCCATACATGGGGCTGAAACACCCAGGAATGATCTCATTACCAAGTTCTGCAAACATCTTAGTCTCCTTTATACCATGGAAAAATAGTAAAATAAAGAAAATATAGCTCTGATTCCACTTTGTGGCATCCCTCTGCCCAGGACCATTGATCGGTGCCCAGATCGGTTATTGCCACTATACCTTAGGTGTGTCTCCCCATACATCATAGACTATTGATTAGCGGTGAGGGCCTGAGTGGTTACCATGAAGAGACTATGCACTTATTACCAGAGTGTGAAATAAATATTAAATAAAATAAATCCAATAAAGAATATAAATGAACATCGCAACCATATATATTTCTGATAAAATAATTACAACATCGCATGAAATAACAAATGAATGTGACATACATACCAAATCGAATACCCCATGGGAAGATCATACAGAAGTGGTCTAAAAATAATAAAATAAAACTAAGGATAGAATCCTAACCCAAATTTCTCCTGAGTCCTAGATGATACCATCATCCAACTATAACCTATAAATCTAATCAACGTGCATCAATAACAGTCCTTGATCAAAACCCATAACCCAAATGTTTTCGACTAGTAGTGAGGGCCTGAGAGATTACCATGGGAAAACTATGCCCACATTAACAGAGTGTGAAAAACATAGTAAATAAAATAAATATGATATATAATCCAGATAAACATCACAACCAAGGAAATTTATGATAAAATAAAACAGCATCAAATGTGATAACAAATGAATGTGTCATAAATACCAAATTGGATCCCCTATGGGCGGAGCATACACAAGAGGTATAGAAAGAATAAAATGAAACTAAGGCTGACAGCCTATCCCTAATTGGTCTTGATTCCTACTCAGTCTCATCATCCAACTTCAACCTAGGAATCTAATCAACATTCATCAACATTGGGACTTACCCAAAATATGTACCAACAAACAAGAATGGTGTCTACTTGGGTACCCAAGTGTCATGGAAGCCTGAGCAGGATGCGATTATAATTCAATAGGACACCACCAATGGAATACCTCAATATAAATAGTCTAGTAAGAAGTACATAAAAAATTTCTCAAGATTGATATTATAACTCAAACATTAAAAATTTTAAACTAAAATACATAAATCAAATGCCGAACTCGGGCTCCCATGATGACACCTAGGAATGGTACATACCCACTTTGACTAGTGCTAGAGTCTCTCTGAGTACATAATAGTGACCATTCCATCCCATATCCTGTTAGGGGTAATATACTCATCCTTGTCCAAACATCTATCATGCAGGGGTAATATAACCATCCCCAAATCCCAACCAATCCATTTAGGGGTGGGGTTCACCCCGATTCCATTGCGCATAACCAATCCACATGGGATTCGTGTTCACCACAGGTTTAACCAACACAACTATTCCCACTTGGGGGTTGGGTTCACCCTGGGCTTAACCATCACAACTTTGTCCACTCAAGGTTCATGTTCACCATGGGATTAACCATCACAATTGTGTCCACTTGAGGGTCGTGTTCGTTCCAAGATTAACCAACACAACAATGTCCATCTGGGGGCTATGTTCACCCCTATATTAATCATCAAAACCTTGAGGAAAAAAATAAATGCAAGTTTCCATATCACTTACTAAACAAATAAAAGTCATAAAGGACCATTTAACACATCTATTCTATAAACAAATCAAATTTACTTAGCCAAAACCATTTCAAAAAACATTTCCAATATCAAAGTCATTTTACTATTTTAGAATCCCATTTCCAAAATACCATTTTTGAATAAAATTTCAAATTACCGCTACAAATTCCAATTTCCAAAATAATCATTCCAATATACCTAACACATTCCATTAAATCCATTAAGCATTTCCATTTGAAAAACCAAAAACCAATTTACCAGTACTGATTCTCATTTCTCAAATACCATTTCTGATTAACATTTCAAAATACTATTTCCAAAATACCAAAAACATACCATCAACATTGTTTTCCACTTTCCTTTCAAAACCAAATTCTATTACCATTCCCAATTTATCCAATTTCTAAGGTTAAGTCATTACCAAGTTGTTCCACTGGGAACCACCTTTCCTTAAGGATCAAGGCATGTCAAGGGTGTTAAATAAATAAAATTTTATTTTAAAAAAAATAATTTGATTTTATAGTCATCACTCGGACAACTAGTGAAACCTCCATCGCATATTCTTAGAAAGTAAGGAAAGACTACAGGTAAATTTAGGTACTAACAACCTTGAGGGAATATTTTATTAAATGACTTGGATTATTTTATATTATTTTTAAATATTATATGGATTAATTTTGAAACCAGGTGCTGGGAAGATGTGCGATTCCAAGACCCGATGTGTCCAGAATAAATATTGGAAATATATTAAAATATTAAATAACATGTGCACGTGGTTTTCCTAAAAAAGTGTAATAACTTCTAAAAGGGTTCCTATAACATAAATATAAGGGAAACCTTGAGTTTAGAATGTCATTTTACCCTAGGCACAACCTAACACTGGTTGGTGTGGGTTGTTTTTGAAAAATTTATCAAGGGCATAAAACAGATAAAATTATTTAATAAAATTATTTTAATTTATTATGATGATGTAGTGGAATAATCCTCTATAAATGTATCCATGTTGAGATATAGGGTTATCCTCATAACCCTGGAATCTTGGGAGAGCCTCTGGAGAGAACCTATGAAGAATTCTCTCGAACAAATGACGATAGATCATGGATCAACGATCAACGTGCAACCAATTTGACGGATCTCACCAACAGACATGATGTAGCGATCGTTATTCATCAAATATTGAACTGAATTGAGGTAGGATGTGTGTTTGATTTTTTTTATTTATCTGTTTTTGATTTCTGTGATGAATTCGGACCAATCCATGAACATATTGGCCCGCGGATTGATCATTGTATGGGATGGTATGATTTCGGGGTTTATTGAGATATTCTACTCTGTTATTAAAAATGTTTATTGATTCATTTGTCATTATAATAGTGAAGAACCAAGATCGACGTGAACATAGATTGAGGTTTGTTCCTCTTGATTTGATTTGTTCTTTTGTCCCCTGATTCACGTGTTATTCATCACGCTCATTGTTCTTCCATGTTCTTTGGAATCCCTTTTAATAATTGATCGTTGCACCTTTTATTCTTGTTACAATGATCCAAAACCATAGATCTGACATTGGTATGATTTGAAGGAGGTGTGACGGTGGTTGCGGCAGTAGATTGAATGACAGTGTGTTTTGATTTCATGTTCTTCAGTAGTAATGAAGAATTATTCTGATCATGTTTTCTAAGACAATTGAAGGTTTTAATCTCATCAATTTGGTGTTATATTAAGAAAAAAACCTCATATATGGAGTTTCATGGTGAACTGACCAACGAAACAGAACCTGTAAGATCAATATCATGAGTGGGATGAAGAAGAAGGGTTTCTTGAAAACCCTGATACAGACGGCGTGTAGTCCTTGACTAAACGGTGTGTAGTCCCCTTGGATGGACTCGTCATGTACCTGAAGAAGTACAAAGACATGGGGTGGAGTAAACGGGTTGCCTACATGGTGTGTACTCCCCCACACGGCTTGTCTTAGACTAGATACAAAGGCTACCCCGTGTATTGGTACATGGGTAGGGACATACGGGTTGACGTTGTGTACTGGCACACGGACAAAGTACACGGGAGGACCCCAGATGCAAGGACATGATGTGTAACCCTTCTATATTCCAGGTATTCTTCTTTTACATGGCACAGTTTGAATTACACAGATCATTGTATGTGGAAAGTACCCGGGGTTAAAGGACACTATGTGTTCTCCTACTATACGTCATATACCCCTTTCTACAAGGCTTGATTCTCTTGTCCTCCATATCTTGGAAAAGTTTAGTTAGGGTTCATTACCCTTACTGTTTCCTTTAAGGTTGCTATGAATCGTTTCCTACTCCTATTACTACAATCCCTTCAGTAGAAATTCCTGGGTAGAGTTGTTGGAATCCCTCTGAGAGGCATGTAGTGGGATCCTTTATTCATCTTCGTGTCATAGGTGGAGTTCTTGGTATCGACGTGACCAAAACTACTCAGGTGTTGATCCTCTACTTAGGAGGTTAATCCATATTGAGTTGTTGGCATCACCCCTTGTCCCTGGTTGTGATCATCATCTATGTATCATATTCTCTTCAGTCTATCAACATATTTTTCTCAGGATGGGACCTGAAGAGCAGTACCTCTCAGATGGACTTCATTAGTTCTATCAAACTCAGGATTGTGTTCTCCCAGATGAGTGCTTTGTTGAATATTTGAGATATAATTATAACACTGATTTGCTATGGTTTTATCTTACCTATAGACCATGTCTCTTGGATTGAGTATATCTAGATATTCTATTTATATGTATTGTAGAAAAATACCTGTCTATAGTTGAATGTTCTTTACTTTTTTGTATTACTTTGTGGTTTTGGGGTGTCCTATTGATTATTGTTATACTCACCCATGCACGGGATTTTCCCAAATGTGTCATGTCTTGTGTAGATGATCAACTTTTTGATGGAGTCCTAGGTAGACTAGGACCAGATGATGCTTAGTGATACTAGATAGACCGAGGTGTGTTCCTATGGCTTTCAGACATCAGTCTAAGTACCTTTTACTTATAGGTTAGACTTGTGTTGCAGAATTCTTTGTGGTGGGATTATATTTGGATGAGTTTAATTTAATTTACTTCCAGTCATACTCTAATTGTGGGATACATTTGTATGCATTCATTGGTTACTTAGTGGTTTTTATATTTCATCATTTTGTGGTCTTGGAGATTTGTGTGTGCATATGGGTACATAGGCAATGCCTTCCATGTTAGTGATATTCCTACTTGGTACTAGTCACCAGCCCCTAGCCTATTGGACGTGGGCTTGGGGAGTTGTGGAACAGGCCCCACGGGGATGGTTGGTGACAAAGTGGTATCATAGGAAGTTTTTTCTACTTTAGTACTGGGAGTCTATGATATTGGTTTAGGGAAACAGTTTTAAGTGTTTCTAGTTTGGATTTCAAGCTAGGGACTCCAGTGTTGGTGTGGCAGTTGATGTATCCATACACCAGGACTCTAATAACCTAATTTTCAACTATGTACATGAGAATACTGGTTATAGATCAAATAATGGTACATGAATCATATAAAAATGGTTTGAGGTTTCCATGTCCTTCTTAAGTCATCTCTCTAGATATACTCATTGACGATGGTACATCTTGTTTATTTCAAGATTCCTCCACAATGTATACTAGATAGTATTGAATAGCTTGATCATGAGGATGACCCCCTTAGTGATGAGGCTTCAATACAAGGACCAGTTCCCCATATGTTACCTCTAGGTGGTGCACTAGCCATACCACCACCTGTATAATATCATGTGGTACTTTTAGTACTAGTGGATGGGGAGCATAGGTTGAGTGTGCTTCATGAGTTTCAGAGAAAGATACCCATTAGGTTCTAAGGTGAGCCTAACCCACAAGAGGCTGAAGACTATATTGAGTTCGTGATTGGAGTTTTCCATCTAGTCATGACACCAGCAGATCCAATGTTGGTCTCGGCAATGATCCTTCTACATGTCTCAGCATGATGATGGTGGATCTTGGTTACCCAGACTCGTGATGAGGTGACTCTTTCATGGATAGAGTTTGAGAACCTCTTCATAGAGGATTTCTCACTAGTTACACTGAGGGTTGTGCATATCCAGGAACTTCTTCAGCTCTAGTAGGGAATCATGTTAGTGGAAAATTATTCATCGAGCTTCACCAAACTTTCTAGGTACTCAAGGTATATGGTTCAAGATCAGCACTTCAGGGCTTGGACCTTCGAGCCAGATCTGTGTAGAGACATTCAATCCAGTTTTATCCCTTTATTAATTTCTACTTATTCTAGGGTTCTTGAGCATGCTTTAGTGGTTGAAATCTTATTGGTTGAGTAGATACAGTCGGTGATGGTTAGTAGTGGGAAAGTAGGAGCAGAGACCTTGGCAGTAGGGAGCTGACATCAGTCTCAAGGACTTGGACATGGGAGACATTTCAAGAAGAGATACCAAGAGAAATGATCTAAAGTTCAAGGATCATGGGGTGGGTCCAGTCAGCCTAGAGAGAGGTAGTTCAATTCATGTATGGTAGGGGACATCTCTCTTGATATTTTATGACCTATCGTACTAATGACAGGGAGATTGTGGATGGACCACTGATGTAGAGACAGGGATAGGAGTAAGAAAATATGTAGGGTGGTGGATGTGGCATAGGATCTATGAGAGCATTAGGAGGTGGACAATGTTTCTACTTGTTACCACTACCACCCACAGGTGGTCCACACTAGGATTAGGTAGCTACAAGATAGGGGTGGGGGAAGCTGTATGCGGTCGAGGCTTATGACCCAGGGGCTCTAGGAATGATTCGAGGTAAAATCGGTGTCCTTTATATTTTATTTGTAGTACTGATAGACATAGGTACTAGTTATTCCTTTCTTTCCTCATATCTTTTATGAGACTTAGAGATTTTGATTGAACCATTGAATCAACCCTTATTCTTGGAGACACCTACTAAATAAGAATTAGTGATCAAAAACTTGTTTTGTCAGTGTGACCTAACTCTTAGAGGTGATAGTTTTTGTTGGAATCTCTTAGTAGCATCATCGTGGCCTTATGACGTCATTCTTGGTATGGATCGGTTATCTACAGTACATTCCAAAATTGATTGTTTTAGGTGAAGGGTGTGGTGTGTCTGTAGTGAAAGAACTAGTTTTTCTTTTTTTGAGAAAAGGAATCCCAGGTATTGTAGGATGGACTCATTCATAAGAAGTTGTAGCTAATTACTTATCAGTTGGATAGCCTAACCCTTGGTGCAGTGGATGTTATGAGTTTCCAGTTTCCTATAGTGGTGGAGGAGTATGAGGACGACTTTCCTGAATATCTTCTAGGTTTACCTCCCCATTTATAGATAGAATTATACATTGATCGGCACACCAGGATCACATTGATATCTTCATCAGCATATTTGATGGCTCCCATAGAGCTTTGTGAACTAAGGGTACAATCAGAGGACTTATGGAGGAAGGGCTTTATGAGACCCAGTGTTTTTCCTTGGTCAGCCCTTGTTTTATTTTCCAAGAAGGAAAATTGGATATTGAGGTTTTGTGTGGACTACCAATGCTTAAACTGGTTGATGTGAAGAACAAGTATCCATTACTAAGGATCGACGACCTCTTTGATCAGTTGAGAGGGACATGATGGTTCTCAAAGGTTAACCTTAGATCAGGCTATCACCATCTATGAGTACGAGATGATGATATACCAAAGACGGCCTTATGATGTTGTTACGGTCATTATGAGTACTTGGTGATGCCATTTTTCATGATGAACTCCCCAAAAGTGTTCATGGGACTCATGAACCAAATCTTTCATCCTTAGTTAGATTGGTTCGTAGTAGTCTTCATCAACAATATCCTTTTGTACTCAACATCTGAGGAGGATCACATTATACACTTAAGGATAGTTCTAGACATACTCTAAGAGCACCATATTTACAGAAATCCCTCAAATTTCCAGTTATGGATTCAGGAGGTCCAATTTCTAGGACTCATTATCTCAGTAGATAGAGTGGTAGTAGACCTGGCCAAGGTCAAGGTGGTGTTATCATGGGAGCCACCTAAGAGCTTGATAGAGGTGTAGAGCTTCCTTGGGTTGGTAGGTTATTATTGGAGATTCATACTTGATTTTTCTAGGATATCATCACCCATGACATATTTGAATCAAAAGGGGAAACCTTTCATGTGGAAAAAAAGGTTCCAGCAATCTTTTCAGTAGTTTCAGTAGAGTTTGAAGAGCAATCCTACCTTGGTAATACTAGAGGAAGGTGTCGAGTTTGTAGTGTTTTACGATGCATCAAGAACTAGGCTTGGTTGTGTTATGATGTAGAGGTGAGCAGTGATTACCTATGGTACATTCTAATTGAGACCATAGGAGCAGAGCTATGTGACCCATGATCTTGAGCTAGTAGTGGTAGTCTTCTCTTTGAAAATGTGGTGACACTGTCTGATGGGTGAGCGGTTTATCATATACTCTGATCACAAGAGTCTCAAGTATATCTTATCTAAAAAGGATCTTAACTTGATATAGAGGTGATAGATATAGTTTCTCTAGTATTAAGACTTAGAAATTTTCTATACTCCTGGTAAGGTGAACGTGGTAGCAGATGATCTCAGTAGGATATCTAGTTCATAGTTTCTAAATGAGGTGTTGAAGTATTTGGACTCTTTTCAATTATCCTTTGTGGATGGAGATATATAATCTTAACTCCAATCAATGGTTTTCACCACTCTACTCTTATATAGAGTTAGGGAGGCACGGCTTGGGGATACTGACTGTGAGACCCTAAGTATCCATAGGGCATGCTCCTAATGGATTTTATAATGGTGGGGAGCACGTTGTTATTTGAAGATGAAGCACAATGGTACCAATTACGTTGTTAGATTAGGTTCTAATGGAGTTTCATAAATCCCCTTTGGAGGTACATTCAGGCATGGAAAAGATGTATTGGGATCTTTGATGTTAGTTTTTGTGGCTAGGGATGAAGAAAGGAGTTGCAGATTTTGTCTCTCGATGCCTTACTTGTCAACAAGTGAAGGCTAACCACCAAGTTCTGGAGGGCTTAGCTCAACCCCTTGAGGTACCAGAATGGAAGTGTGATGGATATCTATGGACTTAGTGATAGGCTTACCACATACGTCCAGGGGACATGATTCTATCTAGGTGATCATTGACCAACTCACCAAATCAGCCCACGTCCTAGCTGTTTGAGAGAAGAGTTTATTAGAGATCTTGGGATGCCTCTAAGTTCATGAGATAGTTTAACTCCATGTTGTTCCATTGACGATTGTTTTAGATTATGATGCTCACTTCAAATATCATTTTTGGAAAGGATTGCAGGGGCGTTTGGGACCTAGTTATGCTTTATCATAGAATTTCACCCACAAATTGATGGCCAAATAGAGCGGGCCATTCAGGTTCTGGAGAACATTTTGAAAGATTTAATTATAGATTTTGGTCATAGTTAGGATGATAACCTACCATTAGTGAAGTTTTCATACAATAAAAAATACTATTCCACCATCGGTATGACACCATTTGAGGCTTTGTACGAGCGACCCTACAGGTCACCACTTTGCTGTATTGACCCAGAAGAGTCAGCACTCACAAGCATAGAGTTGGTGTGAGCTATAACTAAGAAGGTGTAGATCATCCATGAGCAGATAAAGACTACATAGATCTGTCATAATTATTCTATTGATAGGCAGAAAAGGCCTTTGGAGTTTCAGGAAGGAGACCATGTGTTTCTATGGGTTTCACCTCAACATGGATTACGAAGATTTGGATGGTGTGAAAAGTTATCTTAAAGGTTCATCGGCCCTTTCCAGTTACTAATTAGAGTTAGTAAGGTAGTGTACTTATTATCTCTACCCCTATAGTTATACTGAGTACATGACGTCTTCCATGTGTTGTAGTTGAGAAGGTACGTGCATGAACCATCGCATGTTATTGACTGGGGTGAGCTAGACATCGAGGATGGAGAGAATTTTGCTGAGTACCTAGTAGAGATTGAGGATCAGTAGGAGAGTATCCTTCATGTGTGATCAATTCCTTTGGTGTATGTTCAGTTCTAGCACGGGAATCTCTAAGAGATCACCTTGGAGCGGGAGGCTCAGATTCATTCTCAGTACCCTCGTCTTTTTTATTAGCCTTTGTTTTGGATTTTTGGGGACGTAAATCCCCAAGGTGGGAGAATGTAATGACTTGTATTTTTCCTGTATTATTTTTAAATATTATATGGATTAATTTTGAGACCAGGGGTTGAGACGGTGTGAAATTCTGAGACCTAGTGTGTTTGGAATAGATGTTTTAAATATATTAAAATATTAAATATAATGCCCACGTAGTTTTTCTAAAAAAGTATAATAACTTTTAGAAGGGTGTTTGGATCAGAAATATAAGGGAACTTTTGAGTTTAGAATTCCATTTTTACCCTAGGAGTGACCAAACATTGTTCAACATGAGTCATTTTTGAAAAAGTTTTCAAGGTCGTAAAACAAATAAAATTATTTGGTAAAATTATTTTAATTCATTGTGTTGACATAGTAGTCTAATCCCCTTTAAATGTATCATTATGTTGAGATATAGGGTTATCCTCATAACCCTGGAATCTCTAGAGAGACACTGGAGAGAACCTTTTAATAATTCTCTAGAACAAACAATGAAGGATCTTGGATTGACGATAAACACTCAACCAATTCAATAGATATCACCAACGGATGCGGCGCAACAATCGTTCTTCATCAGTGATCAAACAGAATCAAGGTAGGGCATGTGTTTTATTTGTTTATTTCCCCATTTTTTATTTATATGTTGAAAGTGGACCAATCCATGAATAGATTGGCTTGTGGATCGATCATTATGTGGGATGGGTATGATTTAAAGGTTTATTGGGAGATTCTAATCTTTGTGATTAAAACTGTTGATTTATTTTTTTATCATTCTAATGGTGAAGAACCAAGATCTAAATGAACATCGATTGAAGTTCTTCCCACTTGATTTGATTTTTTCTTTTCTCCCCCAATTCACACATTTTTTTTTGCGTTCTTCATTATTCCCTGTGCTTTGGAATCCCTTTGAACAATCGATCATTTCAACTTCAATTCTGGGAACAATGATCCAAAACCATAGATATGGCATCGATATAACTTGACGTAGGTGTGACGGTAGTTTCGGTAGTGGATCGAATGATAATGTCTATCGATTTTGCATTCTTCGGTGATAATAAATAATGGCTATGATCATGTTTTATGAGCCAATTGAAGGCTCGAAGCTCATTGATTCAGTGTTAGGTTGATCAAACGACCTTGGATCTGTAGTTTCATGGCGAATCGACCACCGGAACGGAACCCATAATATTAGCATTGTGAGTGGGAGGAAAAAGAAGCATTTCTGGAAAAACCTGATACACACGGTATGTATTCCCCTTGGATTGAATTGGAATGTACTTGAATAAGTACACGAACATGGGGTGCAGTACACATGTTTCATACATGGCATGTACTCCCCCACATGGATTGTCCTAGACTAGATACATGGGCTACCCCATGTACTAGTACACGGGTAGGGACACACAGGTTGATGTCGTGTACTGGAACATGGCTGGAGTACATGGGCAGACCCTGGATGCAAGGACATGGTGTGTAACCCTTCTACACACCATTTATTCCTCTTTTACATGACATGGTTTGAACAACACGGACCATAGTACACGGGCAGTACCCGGGGTCAAAGGACACATCATGTTCTCCTACTACACATCGTGTACCCCTTTCTACATGGATTGATTCTATTGTCCTCCGTATCTTGGAAAATTTTTATTAGGGTTTGTTCCCCTTATTTTTTCCCTAAAGGTTGGTATGAATTGTTTTCTACTCCTAAGATTACGATCCCTTCAGCAGGAATTCCTAAGTAGACACTACTAAAAAACTGGGTTGATCAAGTGTTAGGGATTTAACAACGCTAGCTAAAAACACTGTTAAAGACCCCCCTTTATCAGCACCAAAAAAAGTGATGTTAAAGGGGGACCTTTATCAGTGCTTTTTTACAAGCACTGACTATGTATCACCCTTTATCATCACTTTAAAAAAGTGATAATGAATGGGGTCTTTTATGAGCAATTGTAAAAAATCACTGATAAAGGGGGGTTTTATCAGCGCTTTTTTAGAAGCACTGATAAAGGTCCCCCTTTATCAGTGGTTTTTTACAAGCGCTGATAAAATTATACTTAAAAAAATTATATTTCATTAAAAATAATATACTAATATATAAATACATTCATACTGATATAAATATAATATATATTTTTTTAAATATGTTTTAGATAAGGTAAATAGGCATTTACACTTAATATATATCATATTTAGTGAAAATGGCTTATAAAATAGTTAAAATATATATTTTTAATTAATAGTGTTATTATTATTACTAGGTAATAGTAATTAAATATCAATTTAAAGATAACAAAAATCAAAAAATTAATAAAAGATCTAAAATAAGTTGAAAACATAACTCAAACTTCAAATATTCATAACTTTTGATCCGGGTGTCAGTTTGGGCTCTATCGCATATAAAATCAAATCCTTCAACAATCTATATGCCCTTAATGACACAAGTAAACTTATTACACATTTTTTAAGGCCAAAAAAAGTCCCAAAAGGCCTCCAAAACTGAGTTTTTAGTCGGGGTACCCCAATTTTTTAACATTCGATGGATTTTCAGCCTCACTTAAGGGGGTCTTATTTACTTTTTTTGATGGAGACTGAATTTATTCTCAGGTCTTACATTTATATTGATATTATAGTTTTGAAATTTTACCATTTTTTTACAACCTAATTTTTTTTATAATTAAATATATTCATGTTTTCTTATATTTACTTATAATAAATCACTCATATAAATACATATATCAACATATTTATGTAAAAATGTATGTTATAATATATGTAAATAAATACATCTTCTAAAAATGCATTTTAAATAATATCTAACCATTTTTTACATTATAGATACATATACATATATGTGTACATTAATAAATATATATATATTTATATTATATTCTAGTATATGTAAATGAATATAATATATAATATATTTAAATAAATATGAGTATATATATCACACACACATATATATTGTATAAATGTATTTAAAAATAATTATATAAATATATTTAAATATATATATAAATATATATGTAAATATATATATATATAAATATATATCATTAAACAGAAAAAAAAAATTAACATGATGTAGTGGTAAAGACGTTCTATCTTCAAATGAGAGGTACAAGGTTTGAATCTAGGTGGGCACACATGAGGCTGAAAATTCAAAAATCATTGATAAAGGGGGGTGGCTGTGAAAAGCATTGATAAAGGGGGTGGAGCTATATTAAAGGGGTCATAAAAGTGTTGATAAAGGGGTTTGATTCTCATGGATATTTGAAAAAAAAATACCCCCTTTAACAGTGCTTCTTTTATCATTGCTAAAAACCATGTTAAAGGCCCCCTTTAATAGAACTAAAAAATAATTGTTAAAAGAGACCTTTAATAGCACTAAAAAAACACTGTTAAAGGAACTTTTTAATGGAACTTTTTTAGAACTAATAAAGGGGGAATTTAATAGTTATTTTTTAACACTGATAAAATTTCCAGGCTTTCAATCGTGCTCAGATTATCACTACTTTTTTAGTTCTGATAAATGCCTATTCTAGCACTATTAAAGGACTTTTTTGTAGTAGTGAGAGTTTTTGGAATTCCCCTAAGAGTCCCATAGTGGGATCCTCTATTAATATTCATTCCCTAGGCAGAGTTATTAGTATTGATGTGACCAACACTACTTGGGCATTGATCCTCTACTTAGTAGGTTAATCTAGATTGAGTTTTTGGTATCCCCCATATCCCTAGTTGTGATCCTCATCTATGTATCATATTCTCTTCAAACTATCAGTGTATCTTTCTCAGGAAGAGACTTGATGAGAAGTACCTTTTGGATGGACGTTATTAATTCTATCAGTCTCAGGAGTGTGTTCTCCTAGATGATTTCTTTGTGGGATCTTCAAGCTCGAATTCTAGGGCTGTTATACTATGGTTCAAGATTACCTCTAGACTATCTATCTTGGATTCAGTATATCTGGATATTATTGTTATATGTGTTGTATACATATACCTATGTAGAGATGACTGTACTTTCCTTTGTTGTATTTCTTTGTGGTTTGGGGTGTCCTACTGAATATTGTTATACTCACCCCTGCACGGGATTTTCCCACATGTGTCATGTCTTGTATAGAAGATCGACCTTTTGATGGAATCTTAGGTATACCAGGACCAGATGGTACTTAGAGAGACCAAAAAGACCAAGGTGCGTTCCTATGGCTTTCAGACCATAGTCCCAATACCTTTTACTTGTAGGTTTGACTTATGTTATAGACTTATTTGTGGTGGGATTGTATTTTTTCCTATTTAATTTACTTTACTTCCCCCAGTACTCTGGTTATAGAATATATTTGTATGCATTCAATGGTTACTTAGTGGTTTTTACATTTCATCATTTTGTGGTCTTGGATATGTGTGTGTGTGTATAGGTACATAGTAAATGCCTCCCATGTTAGTGATATGCCTACTCGATGCTAGTCACCAGCCCATGGCCTATTAGAGGTGGGCTTGGGGAGTTGTGGCACAGGTCATGAAATTTTCACATTTAAATCCATTAGTTGGAAGTTTCCACCTAGGCTCTCCAAGCCTCGAACACACCCAATTGGTCCTTTCTCAGTCTCCCATATCCTAAATCACTCCAAAAAACCTCAAACCATTAATTATAATCAATTATAATTAATTAAACACTTATCTCCAAAAGAAAATAAGTGATGATAAACCTACTAGAATCTATTGCTGCATCAAAACCCCAACCAAACAATTGCCAAAAACCCATGATGTTCCACCAACTACATTCTGGGCCAAATCCCTAACCAACATCTCCAAATAAAATATCAAAAAAATGATAATTTAAATGGAAACCCCTTATAAAATCAGCTGCACAAAATACCTCCATCAAAACGACATGTGATAATGTGAAAATGTTGTCTTGGGATGTCCCCTATGAAAGACAAATGTAATCCTCTTTATACTTGTCTCATTCCACCATGATTTAGTGGAATTGGCATTGAAATCCATAAAAACTGAACTTGAAATTTTGATAGGATGAAGGAGGAGAGGAAATAGGTTTTCATAGGTGAATCCCTACCTTAATATTCTTAAGAATAGTTCTAGAACCACCCAAAATCAAAGGGTGTTTAAGGGGGGAGGGATATGGGTTTGGACCCCCTAAATGTGATCCAAAAACAAAGGGAAAATGATGGGGTTTCACTAAAAGATTCAAGGGGTAAATTTGGTAAATTTACCCATAAAAATACCCCACCAACTATTAGATCTAGGTACACCATCTATCCAATGTCTAGCCGATGTCTACATATAGAACCACCACCCATGGATGCCTCCAATTCTTGTTAAACCCTCTAGGACACCTCCCGATCCCTTATTTCATGTCTAAAAACACTGGTTTGTGGTGCTTGAACTCTCCAAATTTCATTCCAACACCCATTTCAACATATTTACCATCAAATTTTTCAAAATTTCAAATTCCTCTTGAATTCCAAATATCTATACGAGCGTGAGGCATTATAGGAATCACATTTATAGATTCACCTAAATCAATCATAGCATCATAAAATAAATACTACCCTATGGTGTATGGAATCAAGAATGATCCAAGATAATAGAATTTAGTGGGAAGTGGTGGATCTATTAATGTTGAGACGTTTCTCCCAAATATCACCTTTTCATCATCTCGAATTTGTCTTCAGTGTGTGCATATCTTCTTTATGAATGTTTCATATCATGAAATTTTCTTCATAGAATCAATCAATAGAATGTTAACATGTAATTTTTTTAATGTTTTTAATATTTATTTATAATTTTTGGTTTCTTTTTGTTTCCTTTGATGGGTGTCACTTTTTGATAATGGAATACTAATGGTTAGGCTAGAAAGAACCTCAAAATACATTCTATTTCCTTTGTTTAGGTTTCTATCAAGACAAATATTTTCCTTATTTTGGTCTTTAGGGATGGTTGGAATGGTGTTTTCCACAATTAAGGATGACTCTAATAGAATTTTTATTTTTCTTTAAATTTGGGTACCACTCTGAAGGGTGATAGAACTAACATTTCCATTTTTCCTTGGGTTAACTATTGGTTGAGAAGGTAGTTTACCTGATACTTGACTTTATATTTCTCCCTACCAAGTTGGTGAGTTGGCCTAATTGAGTTTTTAATCCTTGGATAGAAGGTTTGGTTTTTTGTTGAAATTGAAGATTATTTATATCCATCTATTTCATTTGGTCTTCTAGGATAGGCTCATGTTTTAGAGGGGGTTGTTGGAAAGGACTTTGAGGTGGTTAAGGATTTTTGAGTGGTGGTGGAGGATGACTACCCTACCCCGGGTCATTCCATGACTATTGAAATTGGTTAGAATAACTCCTTAACTATAGGATTGTTTATCATTCCATCCATAATTGGATGGATGGTATGGTTATTAACTTATGGTTTGGTTATATGGGTGGCCTGGGAATATTGCCTCACAATTCTCAGAAGGTTATCTCAATTGAGGACATTGGTCAGAATAGTGTGTGCTAGCAACATAGATACCACAATTAATTGGGTGAGGGGGTTGGTATTTACATTAATAAATAGAAAGTTTTCAGAGTAGGTTACTTAACTCTTCAAAATTTGTGCCCACCTCCTTCTCAGATCTAGAACTTTTCACATCATGGACTCCTCTAATGGGTATACTGGACCTCGAACCAAACTATTGTGTTTTTTGTTCCAGGTTTTCGATAAGGGTCCATGCAGTGATTGATGTATTTTCTACTAGGGTTCCACCTACATAAATATAAATCATATTATGATCAATAGGAATTTAACCTTCATAAAAATATTATATTAGAAGTTGAATTCTTATTTGGTGGTGTGTGAAACTTGCACAAAGTCTTTTAAACCATTCCCAAAATTCAAAAACGTTTTCCCCATTATATCATATTATTTCATAGATTTATATTCTTATTGTGTCAATTTGAGATGATCAGAAATATATTTCTAGAAAAATGTATTTTAAGTCTGTCTAGTCTGTAATTGGAAATTTAATATAATATAGCAATTATTTTGAAATGTCATCTAAAAAAATGGAAAATCCCTAAGTTTTACATGTTATCCATCTACATTTATAGGTTTTAATGTTGAACACACATTATGGAATTTATTTAAGTTTTTATGAGGGTATTCTCTAGTGAGTCTGTGAAATTTTGGTAATAAGTGAATTAGACCAGATTCTAGTTTGATGTTTGTTGCTTCACATTGTAGTTGAATATATATAGGTTTAATATTAACATTAAGAAAAGTTATTTCTTATAATTTATATTTATTTTCATCCATGTTATTCAATTTTATTTTAATTTTGACTTTAGTTTCAGAATAATAAGGGTTTAGGAAGTTTTCAATGGGTTGTGTTTCCTCCTACAAAGGATGTTCTTATGTTTCTCGGTGTTGATTACGTAGGATCCTCTTTAGTTTGGGATGAAAAGGAGGTAGTTCATATGAATAATAACACATCACACACAAAACCTAAAAAAATGTGGTTAGAACACAATTTATATATAAAATTTTAAGAGAGTAAAATAAATAAATGAATATTTATAGAATTTACAAATTTCTTATCAAAAATACACACTAAAAACTTAAGTGCTTCCCGATAACGGTGCCAAAATTTGAACATTTTTTTGTGACATTTAAATTTAATTAGGTTTTCATATATTAAATGTAGTCTAGGATAGGCCCTAGGTTGTTTTTAAAGGAGATATGGAGGTTCAAAATGTGAATTTTAGACAAAAAATAAAAGAGGGGGGTTTTGAAAATAGTTTCAAAGCAAGAAAAAAAATTTAGTTGAGTAAATATTTTTATGAAATGGGTTGGGTTTAAAAAGGAAGAGGATAAGGTGATTATTTGAAGTTTACTACACATTATGGAAAAATTTTAGTTCTGAAAATTGCATCTAGTTCAATGGAATTATTTGGTCAGGGTAACTAAGATCTTGATTCCCCTCTTGGCCCTTTATAATTACGATATCCTAAATTTTTAAATGATAATAAAAACCTACCTTTTTAATAAATTTTAAGTATTTGTTGTGAAAATTTTATTTTTCAATACTTGTGTATATTATGGATTTAAGAAAAGGTAAAATCCCTATTTAACATTTTGTAATATTCAATGGAATATTTTTGGAGTTAGGTGCTGAGTCATCATGAGAATCTAAGGCCCGTAGAGCCTCGACATTGAATATATAATAAAATATTAAATAATTTATCCTCATGTGTGATGTTTCCAAATGCCTAAAACATGAAAATATTATATCTCACTTAGGGTAAAACCCTCATCCCAAATCTAATGGTGGTACTGTATTTATCATACAAGACACTATTTTGGAGATATTTATTTTTTTAGGAAAAAAACACACGTGCATAAATAAAATATATTTAATATTTTTATTTTATCAATTTCAAGGAACTACAGGCCTCAGAATCCCTCGCTGACCAACGAATAACTCCAAAAATATTTCATAGAATATACCAAAGTGTAAAATATAAATTTTACCTTTTTATAAATCCATAATAAACAAAAGTATTGAAAAATTAAATTTCCACACCAAATACTTGTAAATTATTAACAAAAGTGGGTTTTTATTATCATTTAAAAATTGGGGAAGTTACAATTATCCCCACCATAATTATTTTCATCCTTGAGAAGTTCTCCAGATCATGAAACCACTACTCTCCACCATATTAGTTTCCATATTAAAACATTTTTAATTCCACCATAGTTGTTTACAATAAGATCAATCTAATTCCATTTGATCTCATTGAAAGGAACACACAAAACACTTACCGCATGTTCAATTCATAAGTACATATTCTCAATATCTACACGTTAGTCACAACCACATATATACACTCGATCACAGAATACAACATGATCAAATAAAATATTTCTAGAAATAATTAACCAAGGAACAAGTCATAATTTCAACATGAATTTTAATTATTTGGGCCCTATTTAATATAAGCAGTAGGTACATATGAAATGTGAACCTAAATTCCTAACATGATGAATGAACACACACCAAAACCCATAAATCACGTATCAATATCATGTGCATCACACAAGGTGAATTTAATCAACAGTAACATAAAAACATAATTGTCCCATTTTATGGAAACTCAGAGGTCCACTATTCAGTATTGATCAGACATTGGCATAGTTCCCCTACCTAATTCTCAACCATCCTATCTATTATCTATCCTATCCCAAATCAATGAAAATAGAAAATACAAATTAATGAACCTGGTCCTCTGATACCATTTTGTAACATCCCAACCCAAACCATCAAGTCCTAGCCAGAATGCCAAATGAACTCAAACGTGTCTCCCCAAATGAAAGAGGGTGTCAGCTAGCATTGAGGGTCTCAAGTGGAACCTGTAGATACTATAACCTATGTATCATGTCATGGTACCGATAAATAATAACATCAATATAAAAATAAAAAATTATAGTAACACATGTGGAAAATAAATATGGCATACAAGTCTTAAAATAAAAAAACAAAACAGGGATCCCACATATAGGTAAAACTAGTAAAAAAGGAAATAGAATAAGTACCACCTAAACTCTATCCAATAGTGACCACATCCTCCAACTCTAACTACTCAACCATCCACCATAGGGAATTTTCCCTTCACTGGGTCTATGTTCATGAAGTATACAAGTGCACTGAAATGCTTGAGTTGGGCATGAGTAAAAGACTCAGCAAGACACCACCAATGGACCTTGACATCAGTTCATAAAATATACAAGTGAATTTCACAGATTTAAATAGGGTACATATATAAAAAACAATATATCACACAAGTACCAAACACATGTTGGGTCCTAGAGGACTAGATCTACCTACTTCGACGCCAAGTTAGGAGAAACATACCTGCTTCAACACGAAGCAGGTAAGAACATCACCATCCATGTATAACACACCCCCTCCTCGATGGGATAGTTCACAAAACACATTTAAAACATCCCTTTGAATGGATACCCCATGTATGTGCCAATAAATATCTCACATATCTTTCTCATAATGGGATAGTCCATATGGAACCGCCTGCATCAAATTTAGATGCAAAACAGTAAATGAAAACATGTATACAATATTCTATATAAATATCATGCCAAACAAGTAGTATGATCATATGAACAATCCATATGCAAGAAGCACAAGCACAAGTCAAGTTTACACACACACACACCTAATGTGGTCAAACATCAAACATAGATCTCATGGTTTATTCATTCATACCAAACATTCATGCCAATAAACCATAATAAAATATGTGCTAAAATCATGGCCTTCTTATATAGAGGTTTTACACCGGGCTACACACAATGGCCAGAAATCATGCCAATAACCTATATAAATCATGCTCTGATGTTAATTAATTCCTACACATAGGTTTCATACTGGGCTACACACTCACACCAAAAATAATTCCAATAACCTATATAAATAATGCGCTAATGTCAAGGAATTCCTACCTTATGTGCTAAGATGACTGATGATGAGGGTTGACGTCCAACTTTAACAATACTAATGAAACATTATTTACTTGGTAAACAAAATTATGTTTAAAATTATGATCTTCAAGATGAACCCAACGGAACTGACTATGTGTCAATCCGATCAATATCGAAGAAGATATTAAGGATTGAAGTTTGAAGATAATAAAAAAATAAAATAAAAATATAAAAAAATATTAGAAAGAGGGAGATAGGAGAGAGGTGGCATGAGTTATATGTGATGCGTGAGGGATAATTATAACATCCTAAATTTTTAAATGATAATAAAAACCCTTTTTGTTAATAAATTACAAGTATTAGGTGTGAAAATTTAATTTTCAATACTTGTGTTTATTATGGATTTACAAAAGGGTAAAATCCATGATTAACACTTTGGAATATTCTATAGAATATTTTTGGAGTTAGGTGCTAAGTCGACATGGGATTACGAGGCATGTAAAGCCTCGATATTGATAGAATAAAAATATAAAATATATTTTATTCACATATGTGAGTTTTCTTAAAAAAAACTAAATATCTCCCAAATAGTGTTCTGTATGAGAAATATGAGACCACCATTAGATTTGGGATAAGGGGTTTACCCTAGGTGTGACACAATATTTGTGTGTGTCGGGCATTTGGGAACATCTCATGTGAGGATAAATTATTTAATATTTTATTATATATTTTTCTAAAAATAATGGAATATCTCCCAAATGGTATTTCTAATGGAAAATTTGAGGCCACCATTAGGTTTGAAATATCGGTTTTACCCTAAATGTGACATATCATTTGTGTTCATCGGGTGTTTGGTAACATCTCACATAAGGGTAAAAATATTTGATATATAAATATTTTATTGAGAAACTATAAATTATAATAAAAAAATTATTATTATTATTATTTATGTTGAAGACAAAAATGAAACTATAAATTTGCATTTAATAATTGTGTTATTAGTTTGGTAAATATTTTAGTTGTGACCAATGTATGATATTTTTTTAAATTGTGTTAAATAAATGAAATTATATGTGATTAATAAAATGAATTTACTATTATTGGATTTTAATAGAATTTATTTTTGTAATTATAATGCTCCCAATGATGTGAAATATTTAATAAAAATAATAATATTTGTTATTATTATTATTAAATAGGGAAAATAATTTTTGTATATGCATATAATGTGTGTATATATATAAGGAATAAATATATATGTATATATGTACATGTGTAGGTGTATATATAAAACATGTATATGTGTGTGTTAAATATGTATGTAAATATATATACATGTGCGAGTGTATATATGCATATACAGATGTGTGTGTGTGTAATGTGTATATATATGGATTAAATGTGTGTGTGTGTGCGCGCACGCACACGAGTGTAAATATATATGAGGGTTCATATATGTGGATATATATATATATATAGATTAATTTTAAAATATATATTTAATTAAGGATTAAATTGATTTAAGAGGAAGAAAAATAAAATAAAATAAATGCTTGAAGGGGGCTAAGGGGAATTGTACAACACACAAGGTGTTTGCGTGTTTCATGGGTGGCGCCTGGATAAAGTTGAAATAACCATTAATGAATTAAATGATTAATAATAATGATTTAATTAATATAATTTCAATTGATATATATATATAAGGTGTAAATGGGGAGGGTGTTTCCTTTATCCCTCGCGCCTCACCTATACCTCACATCACCTATCTCTTCTCTCACCCTCTCTCCGCTATTTTATTTTATTTTATTTTCTTATTATCTTCAAGATGCATCGTTGGTGTTGTTGGGTTCACCTCGATGAGTATAATTCTAAACCTAATTTTTTCTAAAGGAAATGAGGTTTCAGTAGTGCAGTTAAACTAGGACACCAACCCTCATCATCAGTCATCTTTACACATAAGGTATGACTGACTGAAAATTAAATTTTTATTTCAAAATCACTTTTGAGGAGAAAGTGGGAAACCATGATGAAATCAAAAACATAAACACAATCTAACCTCAACATCCAAGATCATAAAGACCAAATGCATTCCAATTCAAAAACAAAGAAAAGTCCCACCCTAGCAACAAAAACAATATGAGCAGCATCCACCATCCCATCACTGCTCGGCTAGCTGTCCCGTGCAAGGATGAACTGGCCCGGTACCGATGGAAAACTCTATACCCTCTCAAAAAATCAAATTCCGGATAGCAATGGTAAGAAGAACGCTCTCTGCTCTGAACATCTTCTGGAACAGTCCCTTGAAAATAAACTGGATGCAATATCTCATGGACTAAGGCCGCAGTGCCGCAAGTGAACACACAAAATACAAACCACAAATCATCATCAATTCAAATAAACTTTCACCAAGACAAAAGAAATCAAAATGTGCGACCTCCTCCAGCACCTTAAACAGATCCATAACCTTCCACCATTCCAGAACCACAAATCTCCACCGTAGAGGCAAGAAACCAGCAGGATTGACGTTGAACCAAACCAAATCCAAATCCATCCAATTGAAAAAACCACAACATACCAAAAAAACCTGAAAAACTCACAGAGACTGAGTCGCAAATCCTCCCCCTCCGAGCCGCTTAGATCTGGGGTGAGCTGCCCTGGAAACCGCTGAAGAACCTAGTCGCGCCGGACAAGCCGGTAAACCATCCAGAAGTCAAGCCTCGTTTTCGACGTCAAACACCACTTGCTCACCGGAAGACGCCAAGAACGTCACCTTTAGATGGGTGATCTGCACCGCACCGAGCCGAACACAGAGCACCACCGAGAGAAAGCCGAGCCCCGCTGAGAAGAGGACTCCGAATAAGTGGTGTATGAATTCCTTGACATTAACACATACTTTATATAGGTTATTGGAAATATTGTTGACATGCATATATATCCCAATATGAAACCTATGTGTAGGAATTCATCGACATTATCACATACTTTATATAGGATATTGGCATGAATCCTGGTTTATGTGTGTATCCTAGTGTGAAACGTGTGTGTAGGAAGCCCTTGATTTAGCACATATTTTATTACAGGTTATTGGTGTGATTTTTTGGGCATGCATGCATAACCCATGAGACCTATGTTTGATGTTTGATCACATTAGGTGTGTGTTTTTGTGTGTGTAAGCTTGAATTGTTCTTGTGCTTCTTGCATACACTACAAAAAAGCAGGCATTAGCAGTGATTGTTTCTTTAACTGGGAGCAATTTAAACCACCGCCTAATTATTCAGCGGTAGTTATTAAAACCGTCATGTATTGCACGGTCTCTATTCATTTCAGGACAATTTTTTCATTTAAAAGAAGTTTGTATATGTGCTTTTTATGGATCATTTAGCGGTGGTTTCGGTTTTATTTAGCAGTGGTTTAAAAAAATAACCCGAAAATAAAATATATAAGATGAACATAACTGCCGCTAACTATTCATTTTAATTTTTTTAAAATATCTAGTCAAAAATATAAATAAAAAACTCTAACTTGTAATAAAATAAAACATAAATGCAAGATAAACCCATCATACATACATCATATATACATCATACATCCATATGAATATATACATATATCCATAGTCATCATAACATCAGTCACCATAACCTCAAACAACCCATACATCAGTAATCAATATATACACATTAAATATGTCCAACAACAACTCATGCCCAATATATATCCTCCCCATGGCCTCCACTACATCCTTCTACCTCCATACCATCTCGTCAACTGAAACTGACCACATCATCTCATCAACTATAGCAAAAAAAATAAGACATAAATTAAAACTAAACATAATAAATCAGAATTACAGTAGAATCATTGATAAATTTTAAACATACCATGAAAACTAAAAACTATAAAAATTTCCTTTTGAAGAATGTCTTGGATTAAAATGGACAACATCATGACTACTACTGGAATTTTTCACCTATAATAAAACCCATAACATTTAAGAAAAGAAATTTGAAAGATAAAATACACAGAATATGTTCAGAATGTTGCACATAAAATTTGTTATTTAAAAAAAAAGAATACATTTTAATATAAAACAAATAATATATCATGGAAAATACTTTGAAAACATAAAATTACCTATTTAAGATATGATTCAACACTTGAAACTAAAAAGGAATAAGTATATAACATTTTATTAATTTTTAAATCGATGTGCAGTGTGATTGAAATTTACTTAATAAAAAAAATTAAAGAATTTAATATGAAAGCATGTCCTATATTTTAAAAAAAATCAATGGTGGTTTTTACATGATTTCACATCAATATGAAGTCATTTTCTATGGTTTTTCTAGTTACATAAACATTATAGTGTTTTAAAACACTAAATACATGTTTACAGGCATCACGGGAAAGCCGTAAATCGGAATGACATGTTGTCGATTATGAAATTTTACAAATAAATATACATTCATTTTTAATGATTTCATGTTAATATGATATCATTTTCCTAGTTTTGACCCACTGACACACGTTTTTAAAGGATTTGGTGCCTTTAAAAATTGTTTACCGAGTCATCCCGACTATATCGCACGTCAGATTGATGTGTTGTCTATGCGTACATGACACAAATAACTCAATGGTGTTTTTACGATGATTTCACAAAAATATGTGGTCTTTTCTATGGTTTGGACTATTACATTCATGTTTTAGTGTTCTAAAACACTAAAAACTCGTTTACGACCATCTTGGGAAAATTGTAACTCAAAATGACATGTCGTCAATTTGTACATTTTAAAAAACAATCGAATATCATTGTCCTATGATTTCATGTTAATACGATGTTGCTTTCCTCATTTTCACCCCCTGAGACACGTTTTTAAAGGCTTCAGTACCTTTAAAACCCATTTACCAAGTCATTCTGACCACACTCCATGTTAGATTGATGTGTTGTCTATGAATACAAATCGTAAATAACTCAACGGTGGTTTTACCATGATTTCATGTCAATTTGAGGTAATTTTATTTGTTTTTTACCATTACACACACATTTTAATGTTTTAAAACAGTAAAAATGAATTTAGGAGAATCCTGGGAAAATTGTAACTTGTAATGACGTGTCATCAGCTCCTACATTTCAAAAATCAATTGATGGTTTTTATACTCTGATTTTGTGTCAGTATGACATCGTTTTCCTTGTTTTGACCCCCCGATACATGTTTTTAAAGGCTTAGGTACCTTTAAAATTTTATATTGAGTCATTCTGACCACACCACATGTCAAATTGAATTGTTTTCTATGCATACATGTCACAAATAACTCAGAAACAGTTTTCCATGATTTCACATCAATCTGTGGTTTTTTTTCTATGGTTTGGACCATTACACACACGTTTTAGTGTTTTAAAACAATAAAAACATGTTTATGGGAAAACCATAACTCATAATGATGTGTTTTGGGTTCATACATTTCAAAAATCAATCAATAGTTATTTTACTCTGGTTTTATATCAATTTGTCATCATTTTCCTGGTTTTGATCCCCTGACACACGTTTTTAAAGGCTTTGGTGCCATGAAAAACTATTTACCAAGTCATTATGACCACACCGCATGTCTTATTGATGTGTTGTATATATTTACACAGAAAAAATAACTCAATGGTGGTTTTCCCATGATTTCACATCAATTTGAGGTTGTATTCAATGGTTTGGACCATTACACACACGTTTTAGTGTTTTAAAACACTAAAAATGTGTTTATAGGCATCCCAATAAAACCGTAACTCATAATGATGTGTACTCAATTATTATATTTGAAAAATAAATTGATGTTAATTTTCCTATGATTTTATGTTAATATGATGCCTTTTTCTTGGTTTTTACCCCCTGATACATGTTTTTAAAGGCTTCAGTACCTTTAAAAATCTTTTACCAATTCATTCCAACTATAGCACACATCATATCGATGCATTGCCTATGTGTACACATCAAAAATAACTAAAAAGTGGTTTTACCATGATTAAAGGCCAATTAGAGTTAATTTTATATGGTTTTAACCATCACGTGTATGTTTTAGTGTTTTAAAACACTAAAACACGTTTATGGGAATCCTAAGAAAACCATAACTTGGAATGACACGTCGTCAGTTCCTAAATTTAAAAAATAAATAGAATGTAGTTTTCCTATGATTTCAAATCAATATGAAGTCATTTTACCTGTTTTTACCCCCTCAAACATGTTTTTAAAGTCTTCGGTGCCTTTAAAAAATCTTTACCGAGTCATTCTGACCACACTACGAGTCAGATTGATGTGGTGTATCTGCGTACACATAAAAACTAACTCAATAGTGGTTTACCCATGATTTCACATAAATATGAATTTTTTTCTATGGTTTGGACTGTTACATGCACGTTTTAGTGTTTTAAAACACTAAAAATGCATTTATGGTCATCTCAAGAAAACCGTAACTTGGAATGATGCGTCGTTAGTTCCTAAATTTCAAAAATCAATAAACATTAATTTTCCTATAATTTGATGTCAATCTGACATTTTTTTTCCTTGTTTTAACCCCCTGATACATATTTTTAAAGGCTTTAGTACCTTTAAAAATTGTTTACTGAGTCATTCTGACCACACCGCACGTCGGATTGATGTGTTGCCTATGCATGCACATCATAAATAACTCAAAGGTGTTTATTCCATGATTTTACATCAATGTGATGTCTTTTTCTATGGTTCATATTGTTACACACACATTTTAATTTTTTAAAACACTAAAAAAACATTTACAGGCATCCTAGGAAAACTGTTACTCAGAATGACATGTCGTCAGTTCATACATTTCAAAAATAAATTGAAGGTAAATTTATTATGATTTCGTGTTATTCTGACATCATTTTCCTAGTTTTGAACTCCCAATACATGTTTTTAAAGGTTTCAATGCCTTAAAAAATCATTTATCAATTCATTTCGACCACACTATATGTTGGGTTGATGTGTTATTTGTGGATATATATTGAAAAAACTCAAATGAAGGTTTTCCATGATTTCATTTCAATCATAGGTTTTTTTATATGGGTTTGACCATTACATGCATGTTTTAGATTTTTATTTACAATGGTCAGGGAAGAGGGAAAAACCAAAATTCTACCTAAACAGGTGTGGGGAGGCTCAAAACTGAGACCTCCTATAAAACCACCACAGGGCACAACCACTAGGTTTCTTCCATGGGGATCACGCATGTTTTAGTTTTTAAAAAACTAAAAACACATTTACATGCAACCTGAGAAAACCGTAACAAAGAATGACATGTCGTCAGTTCCTACATTTTAAAAATCAATTGGTGGTCATTTTCTTCTGATTTCATGTCAATCTAATGTTGTTTTCCTAGTTTTAACCCCCAACATATGTTTTTAAAGGATTCAGTACCTTTAAAAACTATTTATCAAGTCATTATAACCATATCACATGTTTTATTGATGTTTTATCCATGAATACATGTCAAAACTAACTCAATAATAGTTTTTACATGATTTTACATCAATATGAGGTCGTTTTCTATGGTTTGGACCGTTACATGCACGTTTTTGTGTTTTAAAACACTAAAAACGCATCTACAGGAATCCTGAGTAATGCATAATTCTGAATGATGTTTCTTTAGTTCCTAAATTTCAAAAATCAATCAGTAGTAAATTTCCTATGATTTCATTCTAATCTGATGTCATTTTCCTGGTTTGACCCCCCCCCCCCAATGCATATTTTTAAAAGCTTTGGTGCCCTTAAAAACTATTTATTGAGTCATTCTAACCACACCACATATAGGATTGATGTTATGTCTATGTGTATATTTCATAAATAAATCAAAGGTAGTTTTCCCATGATTTCATGTCAATATGAGGTCATTTTATATGGTTTTTATTATTGCACACACGTTTTAGTGTTTTAAAACACTAAAAATGCATTTACATGCATCTCAAGAAAACCGTAACTCGGAATGAAATTTCATCAGTTCCTACATTTCAAAAATAAATTAAATATCATTTTCTTATGATTTCATTTCATTTTTATGTTTTTTTCCTCTGGGTTTGTCCCCCCTGACACATGTTTTTAAAGTCTTTAGTGCCTTTAAAAACTGTTTACTGATTCATTCCGACCACACCGCATGTCGGATTGACATTTTTACTTTGAGTACACATAAAGAAATAACTCAAAGTGTTTTTACTGTGATTTCGTGTTAATAAAAGGTCATTTTCTATAATTTTTGACTATTACACGCACGTTTTAGTGTTTTAAAACACTAAAAACATGTTTACTGGCATCCTGAGTAAACCATAACTTGGAATAATGTGCCTTTGGTTCCTATATTTCAAAAATAAATCGACAGTCCTTTTCTTTTGATTTCATGCTAGTCCAATATTGTTTACCTCATTTTGACCCCCTAACACACATTTTTAAAGGCTTCGGTACCTTTAAAAATTATTTACCGAGTAATTCCGACAACACTGCATGTCAGATTGACACGTTGTCTATGAATAAACATCAAAATTAACTCAAAAAAATCCCATGATTTAATGTCAATATGAGTTTGTTTTATATGGTTTAGGCTATTACACGCACATTTTAGTGTTTTAAAACAGTAAAAACGTGTTTACGGGAATCCTATGAAAACCATAACTCAGAATGACATGTTGTTAGTTCCTATATTTCAAAAATTAATCAATGGTCATTTTATTCTGATTTTATATTAATAAAATTTTATTTTTCTAGTTTTTATCCCCTGACATATGTTTTTAAAGGCTTCAGTACCTTTAAAAATTGTTTATCGAGTCATTCAGACCACACTGCACATCAGATTGACATGTTGTCTATGCGTACACATCAAAAACAACTCAACGGTGGTTGTACCATGATTTCATGTCAATGTGATGTTTTTTCAATGGTTTTGACATTTACACACACTTTTTAGTATTTTAAAACACTAAAAAATGCATTTACGGGCATCCAGGGAAAATAGTAACTTGGAATTATGTGTTGTCAGTTATTACATTTTAAAAATCAATAAATTGTCATTTTAATTTGATTTCATGTCAATGTCATGTCTTTTTCCTGGTCCCCCCCCCCGGGCACATGATTTTAAAGGCTTCAGTACCTTTACTAAATGTTTTTTGATTCAAAACTGATCAAATGATCTCAAATTATTTTCAAACATAATTATAATGATATATAATTCAATTTTGATGTGTGGGAATCAATCACATGAAAATAAAAAATAATATGTGGATGATATGACTCAAAGTTTGTGTTTTCAATATAAAAGTTTCATTTTAGTTTTATTTGTGGAAGTTTTATGTGTTCTTTGAAAATGTGTGAATAATCTATGGAATTTAGAATTTACCTCGGTAGGATGATCTATAAGGCTGGGAATTTCCTCAGGGACCATGTCATCTATTGAAAAAAAAACTAAAGCATTTCCCATTGTTGATCGCCAATGCTCTTATGTTTACCTATAAGAGTCTTGTTCTTACACTTTTTTTTCAACCTTTAAATTTCTCTTTGTGATTCCCAATCAACAACACTACTTGAACCCCCACTGGGTGTAGAAGTAACTAATGAAGATTCCCTACCAAATATAGTTGATGGAGTCGCCCCATAACCCATCCCCCATACACTTCTAGGATGCTCCTTCCCTAAGATAATTGTAACTGCATCATTCTGGGAAACTGATGATGATTATGAAGGATTCGCATCCCAAACCTCTTGAATTCTAACCTATTGGTAAAAAAATATTAACAATGATTTTTTAAAATATATGAACTTCATAATATTATCTCTTTAATAAATTTTTTATTACTATTTATTATTATTTTATTACTATAAAAGCATAAAATTGAAAAATATATCATAACAATAAATGATCCTTAGACCCAATTAATTGGGACTATCTAGATGTATCGAATGATGTTAAATTATCATCATTTAATCCATGTAGTCGACACCATTTAATTGGGTTTAAGTCTTGTTTGTTGTTATAATATATTTTTCATTATTATGTTTTTATATTAATGAAATAACATGAAATGGTAATGAAAAGTACTTACCCTAATGTCTTCAGTAGGGTCATTTACATAACTACCATCGAGTTTCCTATGCACTTTAAACAACATCTTTATTCAGCTAACAGAGTGACCTAATTCATTAGCCTTTATAAAAAAATATTAAAAAGTTAGAAAAAACCTTGACTAGTAAAAAAATGATATAAATAATAATGAATAAAATAAAAATCGAAATTGTTCTTTTTCTCAAAAACTCTGAGACCCAGCGATGTGAGGAATGAATTGTTTCTCATGATTCGCAAAAAAAATTTAGATAATTCATACAAAAAATACCAACATTAATAAAAATTATAATTTTATTGTGTTTATGTTATTAAGATACTATAAAATATGCAATCACATCATGAGATGCATCTTTACTAATATCGAAAAACAACTTCTATTGCTCACGAGAAATTCCTTCAGACACTTTCTCATACATTCTTTGTGAGCTTAGATATGTGTCATTAAACTCATTCTATAATCTCTATTTAAAATATCTATATTTATTGCCTAAATTTTTTAGAGTCCATGGGTGTGAAACGGAGTCACGGACCTCAAAATAAAAAATCATATAGAAATAAAAAACATAACACTTTATAAGTATATTATAAAATTTTACTCATGTATTTTAAATTATTTATCAAGAAATATTAAAAAAATATTACCTTTAATTGAGTATCAAAGACCTCATTTTTCTAATATATAGAAATATGCCTCCAATATTTATAATTAATGGGAAAGCTCACTGTCTCGCAAGCAAGTTACCTAAGAAATCCACCCATAGATTCTGATAGTGTCAACAATAGGTACCCCAAACTCATCAAAAGGAATGATAATATTGTATTTGTTGACACTGCTTTTCGTCACATTGTTTATTGAAATGGAAAGGGAAATAAATTAGCATGAATTGATTCATCCTTTGAAGAAAACATCAAAAATCGACAAAGGAATGAAAAAGGAGTCAAAGGGTCGTGGGTCACACAAGTTCCCTTACTGTCGTGTAAGTACACTTGCGCGCCGCCTAATGGTCATGCAAGTGACTTTCACGCCCTCTTTGAAAACCGCCCGGGGTCTTCTCCAGCCTATAAATACCCCCGGTGGGCCCCCCATTTGAGGAGGATTTTTTCAGAATTCACATACAGAGCTCTGAATGCCCAAGTCTCTTCTTAAGGTCTTCCGAACACTTCTAAGGTAATTATTTACCTAGAATATAAGGTCTAAACAATAGGAATAAGGTCTAAGTGTTAGAATTCACTAACACTTGCGCGCTTAAGTGTTTTACCCTTAATGGAAATGGACACACTTGCGCGCCTCCTTACCTACTCATTGAAACTTGCGCGCCACTCTTCTGGAAGTACCTCGAGATAACTCTAAAGGCTTTGGTCAAGGATCACCCAAGTATTACCCTAAGGGCTGAAAATAACGCAAGTGCCCATGTGTCGCGCAGGTATACCTGTGCGCCCAAGACTTGCGCGCCCATGCAGTACTTGCGCGACCTCTTAGGACTTGCGTTCCCTTCTCTTTTTGGGTACCCTTCCTGCCCATTTCACCTCTCTTATGCCATTCCACCTCTCATATTCTAGATTCAGTCTTCAAGACACTCTTCAAAGCCATTTATGGCATGTTTTCTTGATTGAATTTCTTATCTAAAAGGAATTCTGTGGAACATCTCTCAAAACCTATTGATTTACACATTTATATGTCACTAAAGTTAGAGATTTCATTCATTCAACCTCATCCTTTAAAGATGAGAGAATCTTTAACCTGGGCCTCCTTTTCAGGAGTAATCCCCAGTCCAAATTCTCATTAATATTTGGCCCTCCTTCTCAGGAGTAAGCCCCTGTCATAATTCCTTTAACCTGGGCCTCCTTCTCAGGAGTAATCCCCATTCATAATTCCTTTAACCTGGGCCTCCTTCTCAGGAGTAAGCCCCAGTCATAATTTACCTTAATTCCAGGCATCCTCCTTAGGAGTAAGCCCCAAGTCCTCATTAATTTGGGCATCCTCCTTAGGAGTAAGCCACAGTCATAATTCCTTTAATCTGGGATTCCTTTTCAGGAGTAAGCCCGAGTCCAAGTTCCCAAATATAGGCTTCCTTTTCAGGAGTAAGCCCCAACCAAAGTCTCAAATATGGGAATCCTCCTTAGGAGTAAGCCCCAAGTCCCTTAAATTTTCAAATCCCTTTCACCTGGGCCTCCTTCTCAGGAGTAAGCCCCAGTCTCAACTCTTAACCAGTCCTAATTTACTTTTGATCTGGGCTTCCTTCTCAGGAGTAAAACCTAATCATAAGTCTCCTCCTAACTTGGTCATATTCCTTATGAGTAATCCCCAAGATTAGAGTATTCAAATCTCCATAAAGCACATATACCTTTATAGAACCTGTTCCTGGATTTCTTCCCTGAAGTAAATCTTAATATTCATTTGTTTGGGCAGTCATACATACATAAGCCCCACGTCATTTCTTATGATTGCATGTTTCATGGTACAATTGTCTAATTTTACCAATACCTCTTGTTTCTCACACCAAGCATGACTCACGTGAGCTTAGAGTGTAAAAGTAATTATGACATATTTCCTTGGGCCATCAATCATAAACATCATACTCCCTTACTCGAACTACGTGGGTTCTGATTCCTTTTCTAAACAAAGGATACGTAGGTAGCCCATCTGCGGGTACGTTCCCAACTCTGAAATAATCCATGTCCTTCTGAATGACAATAAACTTCAAGTGCCCCACTGAGTGGCTTTAAAACTAGCATGGTTATCATAATGACCAAGAGACTTCTATATAATATATTAAAGGATATCATTGACTAAGAATCTCTAACAAATATAGATGATTCTCTATCGATGAAGAACCTAGAATACATATAAAAGATTCTCTAAATTTCCAACATATCAATCATTGATTGAAAGATCTAAAGGAAATCTCATTTTATACTTGGTGATTTAATAAAGGATTCATGAACATAACTTAAATATATAAAGAGAGTCACGGAGTAGACAATAATTCTCCTCAAAAAGGTGTGATGAGTCCAAACTCCCATCCTCTCGACCAATGAAAATTCCTAAGCCTCATCGTTCCACAACTAATGATCACCTGCCTTTGGAAAGTAGGTCCAAATGAATATGGAATCATTGGATGTTTCCGGTTCTACAAACAAACCCATTAGAAATCGATTGGAATGTTTGAACCTTAAATCAATGAGGTCATCCCCAATTCCAGAGGAAACAAAAAATGGTGAAACTGATGTGAATCCTTAACCAAGTTAAAATGATGTTTTACTTATTTGTTAGACCCCTGTTTAAACTCAATGAGAGAGCCAAAAAATCAATCAATAACATATTTTCTCATCCAAAAGATGTAGTGGCCGGACTTATCTTGATTATGTCTGTTGTATCAAACAGAAACTCTTTTCCAAGATCTTCTACATTTCCAAAATGGATTCTCTTAAGTTCACATCCGTGAATACGTCTGCTATGAAAACTTATGCTGCGAATGCCACTGCTGCTACTCCTGTTGGATCATCATCTGCTCTGAGGATGATATCACCTACTCAGTGTCTTCAACGTTGGGTATCAAACGCGCTAGTTAAGGAGTACCATCAACACGGTACCATTCCAACTCTGGAGGCTGCCCGATAATCCCTCCAAGTGAACAAATCACACCAGTCATCCGGACAACGATGACCAGTGATTAAGAAGCAAGTGGTTCCAACCACCATCTCCAATTTTTTTGGGTCGTTATCCCCAGAATGCAATCACCATTCCCTCCCATATTCTGGATAGGTGAATGAGCTAGTCCCTCAGGGCCTTAATTCAAGGAGACAAGAGTCCTTCCTGAGGGCTCCCATCAACAATCGCTGCCAGAATCGTGCGCCAGTGCACCCTCAACATGATTAGGGTATTGTTTCCAGGCATTCGGATCAGGTTCCTCGAACCCGAGCAGGCAAGACAAACCGCCAGAGGCGAAATCCGGTCAACAGTGAGCAGGTTCTCATCTCTGCCATCTCCGGAGAAGTCCACCAACCTAACTTGGTGGCAAGCAATGAGCGGGAACATACACTCCTCCATTTTAATCCCGCTGTCCAGCAGACTCGTCTGGCAGCAGCATGCCAATCCCACCAAGAAATTCCAGCGGAGTACTATAGGTAGGAACATACACCTGTTTATACGTCATCAGCTAGTCAGCAGGCTTGTCTAACTACATATTATGGAGCTCGTCAACCACGTTCGGTGAAGTAAAATCAGTAGGCACATACACCTGCTAATATGGATCAAGCCTACCAACAGTCTCGCTTGGTAGCACTCAGAGAAGTCAGTCGGAAAGCTCCGGCGACAAATAGGAGGCAGACTCAACTCTCTGCCCCCACACTTGAGTACTGTCAAGATTCACTGACAGGAAAAGGAGGACAGGAGTAGGAACATACACCTACTCTAAGCACAAAATGGAATTATATCCCCGTTTCGATAGCTGAAGTCACCAAGCATATTCTATAAATGGTGAAAGAGCAGAAGAAAATTCCTGCTCATATCCTGGATGCCTGTCAGGATATTATAACAGCTTCAGCAGCATCTCAGGGAAAGATACAAAAATTTGTCCCTACCAGTGGAGTGACATATCAACAGTTCACTCCGGAGCAGATACACACCTCTATTCCAGTCCAAGAGGGTTGTGGGGTGTACTCCCCCATATCATACAGACAACCAAGTCAGGCACATACACCTGATTTGAGTGGATATTGTCAGCCTAACCTGGTCATCTCTCCTGATCAGGCACATACACCTACTTAGAGTATCCACTTTCGTCAACAAGTAGTTTCCAAGGCAAGTAAGAAGGCATCTAAGAAGAAGACCTTCCCAGCACAGTCAAGAAATCAAGAGCCAATCTGTAACAAATCCTTGCTCGATGCTGGAGTTCTTGAAGCCCTCAGATAGCTATCTGTTGGAATCCAAGATTCTACTCCCTCATTTCCCAATAGTGGGAACATTAATTCTGAAGGTCTTCAACAGACACTTCCTCATGAAGGCTTGCTTCATGACAGTTCGGTCGATCTTGAAGTTTCATCTTCAGATGAGAGCTACAATAACCCTGTGTGTGTCCAGAAGACCAAGGAGCAAGAGATCTCATCTTTTTCTATAACCCACCATGGTGGTCCTCCCCATGATGATGAATTTCACTGTGAAAGTCCTCTCCGCAGTAGTGATGCACATTGTCCAGAAAATGCTTCAGTGGACAATGTAGTGCCGATAAATCCCTCTTATCTTGAGGCACTTGCAAATGTGAAACCAGTCATGTATGATGCTTCATCGCTAGCAGGTGAAATGCTTTCTCAATCAGAAGATATTTCGGGGTTTAGGTCATTCTCTGAACCACCCTCGGGTCATTAATCTTCTAGTTTGATCAGTGAATTCTCTACCTATACTGTTGAATCCAATGAAGCAACAAGGAAGCACTAGCTCTGGTCAAATCAGGTAGAATAATCTTCACTGAATTATAAAGAGGAAGTGTTGAATATGAGGAAACAACTGGAGAAAGGTGAAGTGCCAGTCATGTTTTGGCCTTTGTATGACTCTCAGTATGACATTCCAAAAGTGTTGACGGAAGATTGTATTCAAGAAATTCATCTCAACATATGGAAAACTCTTTGTCATTTGAAAAATAATGTATTATCTTATGATGAATATGAAAATCATGTTAAGATAATAGAAGGGTTACAACGTCAAATTGACTTGGCATCTCTATCAGTATCTCGATATCCGAAGGCTGAAAAGCAGCAGAGAGCCCTTCAACGTTCATGCCTTGGCGCACTAAGAAGGTTGTGTCAGTTAATTTCCAATGCCCCACATGGTATTTATGTCAGAGGATGGGGTGTTCATGGAGCACTACATTTCACTGTGCTCTCCAGTTAGCAAAGCCCGTCGAAAATGGTTGCATGAAATGTTATTTCCCATGGTCAGCCACAGTCAATGGGTTTTGTTTGTAATCAAAAGCTTTCCCAAGAACAGGCTTCAACTAGTTCCTCTAAAAATCAAGAATACAGAGAAAAAGTTGTTGAATTACTCATGCATCAAGAAAATGAGAATATTGAATAGGCCTCTCGTATGGAGAAAGCACATCATCAAGTGACAGAAGTGTCAGAAATAATCCAACGGTCTTTTGAGTCGGGTGATAAAAGTGGATGTCGATTGATGCATCCAGCTAATTTTTGGACCAAGGTCCGCAAGATCAGGAGAGATTTTAAAAAATTCTCAGACATAGCATGTCAAGAGCCACCCCATCTTTCCAGACTGGGGACTCTTTTAACCCAACCCTCAGAATCAACAAATAGGATTCAAGGAGTTGAGCGAGAGTGGCAGGAATAGCCCCAGTCCACTAGACTCGGGACTTTTTCAAATCATCAATCCCCTTCTCAAGGAAATTTTGTCTTCTCTCGATTGGGGAAGAAGCCACAGGTGGAACGAAGATCCAAATTATCAGGAGATTCTCTCCAAATTACGATTCTCCAAGAAGTTCCTGAGGGATCAAATCAACAAAAGGAAATGTCACGTTAGGGGCATGGCAAAAGACAATATCATAGAAATGCTGATAGAAGGAATGTGATGTGTTATGAATCAATTAATTTCATTAATTCCATTGTTGCTGATCCTCCAAAACATGAGGCTCACTCAGGGGACTCAGATGAAGAGGTTCCTGCTCAAGAAGTTGTACGCACAGACACAAATGAAGAAGGTGTGTGTACATGAAATCAAAGGCTTACCCAAAATCTAGGTATTACTTCAAGTAACCCACTTCCCCCTCTCTGAAGGTGATAAAACAAGGGGAAGGGAAAGAATCATGTTACATACCCTTCCTCTGGAGAAGGTCAATCGCTCTCATTAGAGCAAATATTTGCACAACAAGAGGACGAAATGAAAGAATTGAGGAGGATGAATGTAGAACTACTTCAGGGTAGTCTTTCTCCTAAGTGTGTTGGAGTCAGTCAGCCAAGGGAGTTTGTTGTTTCTACTGAGATGGATCAAGAATATCCTCCTCTATCAGTACACCCTCACAGGTCTAATCCTACGGGTCAAGCGCAACAACAATCGTTGGTGCTACCATCAGTTGCAGTACCAGCCACCATACCTGTCCAAGCTTCATTCAGTGCACCTGTTCAGGTCCAAGTTCAACCAGATGTTTCTCAAAAGTTAATAACTACCATTGAGTCATTAACAGCTCGGTTAGAGACTATGGAAGGGAAGCGTGTGTAGGTTCAACCAGAAAAGAGAGCTTACCCTGAATGGGTTGATGCAATCCCTCCCCCATCAAGTTTTGGGAACCCTGTATTCCCTATTTTCAATGGATCAAGCGATCATGAACATCATTTGATGCATTACGCGTCTTGTTGCGATCCTATGATGGGAAATCTGGAATAGAAAGAAGCAGTGAAACTCAAATGCTTTGTACGAACCTTGCAAGGACCAGCTTTTGTTTGGTATACAAGCTTGAAATCCTGGTCAATTACTAGATGGGAAGATCTCCATCAACAATTCCTTCTTCCGTTCAGCTCAAAGTTTCCAAAGATAATAGGTTTTTATCTTACAAACTGTAATCAAAGGGAGAATTAAGGGTCTCAGATTTTATTGCTCGCTGGAAGGGATTAACATATTCCCTAATCTTAGAACTCCCTCAAGAAGAACTATTGCCAATCTGTGTGGAAAATCTGCGTGACGAGTTACGCATGTTGTTGATCCCTGTGAAATACACAGGAGGGTTTCAAGACCTTAGTTCAATCGCTCAACAGATTGAAGATTCTCTTATACAGAATAAGTCTAAATCTCATGTAATTCCATCAGCTCTAGGAAGGAGAATGGGTAAATCAGAAACTGCTACAGTTATGCTTAAACAAGCACCTGTACCTGCTTCTACTTCAAAACCTTCATCTTCTCAAAGGGATCCACCTACTGAGCGCCAACAACAAAGGCTATTTCGTCAAGATGATCAAATAGATCAAAGACGGAAACAATTTGAGGATTTGAAAAGAAAAGTTTACTCTTTCCGAAATGAACAAGTTCCTGGATACTTCATTTCGGCTCTGGAAAATAATTTGGTTCAGTTTCCTAGGCCTAAGAGGCCAAAAAAGGAAGGAGATGAAGATCATCCCAACTATTTACCGTTTCATAAAATGTTGGGTCATCCCATCCAGGAGTGTTTTGTCTTCAAAGACCTCCTACAAAAGATGGTTGACTCGAGACAAGTCAAACTAAAAAGATCTTCAGCCTAGGTAGCATGTGTTACTGCTACAGTTCCATAGGAGGAAGGCGAGTGGAAAGAATTCAAAAGCAAAAATGCACAAAAATATAATGATTGGATGGTCAGAAAGATGATCAACCGAACTCATGCTATTTTGTGAACACAATTGAAGAAACCAATTGTGCCTTCTTCCATGAATGCCGCATCAAAACCCTCTTCATTAGAGGGAAAATCCTCAAGGAAATGGCATAATTCCAAGAAAGAGGAACAATCAGAAGAAGATGAGTATGTGTAAAAGCCTAAGTTGTCTTTGACTCTGGCAGATTTCATGCCATCTACTTCGAAGCAATGGGCACCGTCCCACCAAACGGCACAGCCTAAATTGGCTAGTCAGGCAGATTCTTCATCAGATGAAGAGTTGATCTTCGGTTCTATTAATATGATTCATTTAACAGATCCTTATGTCAGTCGCAGTTTCAATTTTGATGAAACTGAATTCCCTGTATCAAACAAAGGAATTAGTGGGAGTTCTAGGGTTCTGGGATACAGAGGAAGACATGGATATCCCAGAAGCCACTATTCCAATTCTACCCTTACTAGAACTATGTATGCTGCAGAAACTCGTGGCAGAGCCCTTCAGTGAGCTCAACAAGAACAAGCAAGTTCTTCCACCAATATAAAATTCAGTCCTGGCACAGTTATTCTGGAGGATTAGTTGGGGATTATACCTTCATCCACTTAGAAGGTAAATAGACCTAATCGGTCTGATCTTCCAAGGCCAAGAATATTGTCAACTCTTATCCTGATACAAGATGCATCAACTTCCAAAGCATCAATTTCCAAGGCACCTGCTAAACCACATGTTCCTGTTGGGAAACGCAAACCTTTGGATCAAAAATATGATGTATTGAACCACCTGGCCCAAGTACCGGCCAAGTTATCAATTTTGGATTCCTTGAATTTATCAAAGGATCTTCGGGAGGCATTCATTGAGGCTTTGTCAAGTCCTCAGGAGTTTGAAACTGAAATTGTTGCAGCAGAAGTCTACCACGTAGAAAATAATCCTGCAGAATTCCATGCAGTGATATCTTTCACAGATGAAGATGAAGATGATATCGTGCATGGGCATATTAGACCTTTTTACTTATCTGGAAAGGTCAATGGTGTGGACATCTGAAGGGCTTTCATTGATAATGGTTCATGAGTCAACCTCATCCTCATTCGTACACTTCGTCGATTGGGCCTCAAGGAATCTAATTTATCTCCTTCTACTATGATGTTACAAGGATATGATAAAAATGAACAAGAACCACTGGGTGAGATTACACTCAAAACTCAGTTTGGAGATCTTGTATCCAATTCAGATTTCATGGTTGTTGATCAAGACTCAGCCTTCAACATCTTTCTTGGAAGACCTTGGCTACATCAACATGCAGCAATCCCTTCATCATACCATCAGTGTCTCAAATATTGTTTCGATGGTCAAGTTGGGACATTGTACGGTGATAAGGCCTCATTCAAGACATGTGAGTCTCAATACATTGAGGCGGAATTCTATCACATGAAGGGAAAGGAGAAATCCACAACAAGGGAGATTACCAAAGTTAATGCTCCATATGGTTTGGAGAAGATTCCAGTAAATCCATTTGCACATGTGAGTACAGATTATGTGTTCCCTATCAGTCAAATTGACAAGATAGACCCAAATCAAAATACTCTTATGGAAAGATCCATAATGGCAATTACGGAAATCGAGACAGACAAAATGGGAGAAATTGGTGACCCACCAAGCAGTGATGAAAGCCCAAATGGTGACGTCTTTATTTCATATGATGAAATCCAGTAAGTCTATACTTCGCCAACTAGGCCAGAAGAAGTGATAGAAACGTCAGAGGTGAAAAATGATGTCGATTCTCAATCCATCATCTCCTCTTTATTACCTAATAAGACCCTTCATCATCAATTGGGTCGGAAATGGAAGCCTCTTCTTCAAGATGTTCAAATTTTAACATCTCTTCTGATCATGTAATTTTTTCTTCATCATCTACTATGCATGCAGAAACGGAAGAAATAACACATGTTGAAGAAGAAGAGGAAGATCTCAGAGATGCTCCTACAGCATTTGAAGAGGGTATCTCTACCACCGTGGATGAACTCAGAGAAATAAATCTGGGTACAAAAGAATATCAACGCCCCACTTTAATCAGTCCAGCCATGACTCTTGAAGAAAAAGAGATGTATATTTTATTTTTAAAGCAAAATTGAGATATATTTTCTTGGAACTATACAGAGATGCCCGGGATTGATCCTGATGTTTTTACTCATCATTTGGGTTTACCAGAAGAACATCGAGGATTTAAGCAAGCCGTGAGAAGAACACACCCAACTTATGCTTCCAAAATTGAAGCTGAAGTAGATAAGCTTATCAAAGATAAATTCTTTAGAGAAGTTCAATATCCCAAATGGTTGGATAATATTTTCCCTGTGAAGAAGAATGGACAAATTAGATTTTGCATCGATTTCAGAGATCTTAATCGGCATTGTCCTAAGGATGATTTCCCATTTCTGATTACAGAACTTTTAATCGATGCAACAGTTGGCTATGAAGCACTTTCCTTCATGGATGGATATTCTGGATATAATAAGATTTGAATGGCTCCAGAAGATGAGGAATCCACAGCCTTCAGAGCCTCTCAGGGTGTGTTTTTCTATCGGGTAATGCCCTTTGGGTTAAAGAATGCAGGTGCAACATATCAGCGTGCAATGCATCGCATCTTCAAGCCCTTTTTAGGGAAGTTTTTTGAATGTTATGTGGATGATTTGGTGGTCAAATCCAAAACAACGTTCTAATCACTTGGATGATTTGGAAGTCATATTCCGCAAGCTTCGACAACATAATTTGAAGATTAACCCCTTAAAATGTGCTTTTGGGGTAACCTTGGGGAAATTTCTCAACTTTGTTGTACGCCATTGTGGTATCGAATTCGATCCTGAGAAGACAAATTCAATCCTTGGTATGTCACCTCCTCGAAATTTTAAATAATTAAGAGGTCTTCAAGGACACTTAGCCTATATTCGGTGCTTCATCACCAATTTGGCAGGCAAAAGTTTACCCTTCACCAAATTGATGAAGAAGGGAGTCACTTACCAGTGGACTGAAGAATGTCAAGAAGCATTCAATATTCTCAAGAAATACCTCTTGAGTCCACCGGTACTAATGCCACCTGTTGAAGGAAGTCCACTTATCCTCTACGTGACAGCCTTAGAGCAATCATTGGGTGCCTTTCTTGCTCAGAAGAATGATGTTGGGAATGAAAACAGCCTCTACTATCTCAGTCGGACTATTCTTGAAGCAGAAACCCAGTATTCAAGTATTGAGAAGTGTTTTCTGGCATTAATCTTTGCAGTTAAAAAGTTGATACACTACCTGCAACATCATGAGGTCCAATTAGTATCTCGCAATAACCCGCTCAAATTCATCCTTAGTCGTCCAATGCTTACAGGACGTCTGGCAAGGTGGGCAGTTATTTTACAGCAATTCGACATTCATTATGTGTCTCAAAAGGCAATAAAGGGCCAATCTATGGCCTATTTCCTTGTTGAACATCCTTCAGTAGAAGATACATCTTCAGATATTGAACTCCCTGATGAGGAAGTCTTCTCTATTCAGGATAGTCCTCAATTATGGGAAATGTACTTTGATGGTGCTTCCAGAAGTCCAATAGGGAAGAAAATGGAAGATCCTAAATTCAACAAAGTTGGGTTAGGAGTTGTTCTTATTTCCCCAGAAAAGGCAGTGTTACCTTATTCCTTCTCATTGTTGGAAGGTGGTACCAATAATGAAGCAGAATACCAAGCTCTCATCGTAGGATTGGAGTTGGAACTTCAAGCACAAGTGAATCACTTAAACGTGAAAGGTGATTCAGATCTGGTAATCAAAAGAGTCAATGGGGATTATGCCATCAGAAAAGAAGAACTAATCCATTTGTCTGATTATGTCAGAGAGTTAATGGCAGAATTTCCTACGGAACCGACATTTTCTTGTGTCCCGTGATCACAAAATGTTCAAGCTGATGCACTGGCTAATATAGCCACAGCTCTGGCAGATCCAAATTGGGATGAAACAACCATCAGTGTTGCCCACTGTCGTGCAATTTCACCTTATGTTCGAACTAGAACAGAGGAGATCAATGAAATTAGTCCCATTACTGAATCGTATGGTCATACTACAGGATGGATGACACCTATCAGGAAATACCTTCAAAATGGAACACTTCCACCTGATAGAGCCGGGAGAGAACAAGTCCAGCGCCGTGTGGTCAATTTTACTCTTTATGATATCCCAGATCACCTAGAGAAAATTCTCTACAAGTGTAGTTTTTATGGAGTTCTCTTCAGATGCATTGATGGTGAAGAGACAATGGTTGTCATGAAAGAAGTGCATGCTGGATTATGTGGTTCCCACCAGTCTAGACATAGACTTTCTGATCAGATTCAAAGGCTTGGATACTTTTGGCCTTCAATGATACAATATTGTGTTGATTTCACAAATAAGTTTCATTCATTCCAAGTACATGCCAATTTCATTCATCAACCTCCAGATTTGTTTCATATAGCTAAATACTCATGGCCATTTTCCACATGGGGAATGGATGTGGTGGGACCTTACCCTTCAGCTACAGCCAAGCAATTTAAGTATATTCTTACTACTACTGACTTCTTTTCCAAATGGGCAGAGGCAATACCTCTCAAAGAAGTTAGTTCTAAAAGCATTGTTAGCTTCATCAAGTATAACATCATTACCAAATTTGGTATCCCTCATACAATATTGACGAACAATGGCACCAACTTCTGTTCGTCCAAGATGAATAAGTTGTACCAAGAATACAACATCAAATCCAACCATTCATCTCGATATCATGCAGCGACCAATGGCCAGATAGAAGCCTTCAACAAGACTCTTTAAAACATACTACAAAAGATGGTGGATAAAGATAAGAAGTCATGGCCTGATAAACTCTTTCATGCTTTATGGGCTTATCAGACTACCACCCGCACTGTAACACGGTCAACTCCATATTCATTAGTATATGGAATGGAAGAAGTCTTGCCTATTGAAGTTAAACTACCCTCGCTCATAGTATCTATTTGTGATCAGTCATATACAGATGAACAATCTCAAAAGCGATTGGATGAATTGGAACGGTTAGATGAGAAAAGATTGTGCACACTGCACCATTTGGAATTTTATCAGAATCGAATAGCACGAGCTTTCAACAAAAAAAATCATCTTCGTTTATTCATTCAGGGAGAACTGGTATTGGTTCTCAGAACTCCAATGATACCTAGAAAGAAACCTCCCAAGCTTGAGCCAAAATGGGAAGGACCTTATTCAATACATAAGGTCTACTCCAATGGAGCATATTCATTAATCTCAATGGATGGAGAACTCATCACTACTCCAACCAATGCCAGATTTCTGAAGAAGTATTTTGTATAAACACAAAATACATTGTTATGGTCCATACATATGACCCTAAACTATTTGTATTACTTTCTTCCTACATGACGTTAAACTGTGACGTCCTAACTACATGACGCTAAACTGTATAGAAGTCTCTTATGTCCAGCAAGACGTTAAACTGCACCATCTATGGTCAATGCATACGACCTTAAACTATTTGCATGTCCCTTAAGTCCAGCACGATGTTAAACTACACCATCCAGATTTCATGAATATGACTTTAAATTATTTTCATTTCTTTCGTCCAGCATGACGTTAAACTGTGACGTCCTAACTACATGATGCTAAACTGTAAAGAAGTCCCTTACGTCCAGCAAGACGTTAAACTGCATAACCAACAGTCCATGCATATGACCATAAACTATTCGCACTTTCGTCCAACATGACGCTAAACTGTGAAAAAGCTCCCTAATACGTCCAACATGACGTTAAACTATGTCCTCTTTTGTCCTTACTGCATGACATTAAACTGCACAGTCCCCCTTTTGTCCAAACATGACATTAAACTGTATTGTCCCCATAGTCCTAACTACATGACACTAAACTGTACAGAAATCCCTTAATACGTCTTACATGATGTTAAACTATATTTTTTCCCTGCTACATGACACTAAATTGTGCAGCACCAATAGTCCTAACTGCAAGACTTTAAACTGCATAGTCCCTTCATATGTCCTACATGACATTAAATTGTGCATCGTTAAGGTTGTTGCTACCTCTTGTTTCTCACACCAAGTATGACTCATGTGATATTAGAGCAAACTTCAACCATAACACCCTCTCTGGGCTGTTAACCACACGTAAGTCCCAACACCATTTTTTTAGGTCGTTGTCCCAAAGAACAACTTGATCACTAATTCATTCTTTAATTGAACTACGCGGACTTTGATCCTTGCCTTCTAGGATGGGTACGTAGGAAACCTCTTGAGGTTCAAGCCTAAAACCAATCTCTTCACATCGGTTCACCTCCATCTCATATGATGTTGATTTGTGAAACCGCCCCAGAATCATTATCTTTACATTGGTTCAACGTCGTCCTTGCTATATGACGTTAAACTGTACAATGTTTTTTGTACGGTATGACAATAAACTAAAACATTATTTGATAACCTCACTTGAGAGGAAATCACTATTTACATTGATCTTCAATCATGTTTTATTCCAAAGACTACGTGCATACATGGCAATGCCCGAACCTTTTATTTTGGGTTAAACCATCATTGCACTAAAGTCGCCTTTCACCCTTCACATGTACGAACCAAATCTGTACAGAGGGTATTTCTAGAACTACATGGGCTTGATTACCATCCTTATGGGATACGTAGGAATTCTCAAGTGTCCCTCGAATCCAGCCCCAAGTCTTTAGGCCTAACCCCAAATTCCACTTTCAGACCCTTGGCTGAAAAGTCCCCAAAAAAACACACATTGTGTATTTCTTATAATGGTCCGAGCTCTTTGACCCTAAACTAAGATCTCCCATACTTTTTTCCCACATGACATTAAACTGTAGTTTGAGAACTACGTATGTCTTGATTCCCAACCTTATGGGATACGTAGTGAAGTCCAATATTTTAATTCAGGACCCAGTCACAACATGATTATGGTTAGTATTGATCTGTGTATCTTTACATACATTGGAAAATACTCATTTTTCATGCATCACACTCCTAACCTTAAATATTTTCAGATATCCATAACCCTTTTCTTGACTTTTGGTCACAAAATTTCGAATTCCTGGGAATTCTTTTGACTGACCATGCAGCACGTGCCCTTAGGCGTCCATGCATAAACAAGTCTACATAACGGACCTGTCAACCAAAAGATGCTATTATTTGACTGTGTAGCCAATTCCCTTAGGCGGCCCTACATAATTCAACCCCCTAAAGGGTTTGTTAAATAATGGTAACTTCATTCTTAAGACGAAAACCTCTTTTGTTCCTTAGTTGTCTTAATGACAATATGTAGGGATCTGCAAAAAATAGTCATTCTTTACATATTTGTCTCATACTCTTTTTCATGATCTGAAAATATTCAAGTCTATGGTTTATATTTTCCCTTCCCTATGCTTGGGTCAGACCTTCATAGGAGTAACATTCATCCAATTCTTAGATAGTCTTGATTGAAAATATCTTCTTCATATTCAAGTACCTCTTTCCATACAACAAACTCTATACTTTGGAAAAGTTGAATCCCCATAAACTTTCACTGGATTTTTAGCATTAGAAAAGTAACTTTCTGAGAGTTCTTTTTCCTAACTATGCAGCACGTGCCCTTAGGCGGACTTGCATAAACAAGTCTACATAACGGACCTGTCAGCCAAAAGATGCTATTATTTGACTATGCAGCCAATGCCCTTAGGTGGCCCTGCATAATTCAACCCCCTAACAGGTTTGTTAAATAATGGTAACTTCATTCTGGGAAAATGCTTCTTCTAAATTCCTCTTAGTCCTTTTTCATATCATTCCTCATATTCAAGATTTCTTAAGTAATAGTTTACATTTCTTTCCCTTTGGTTTTCTTCTTTTTCTCAGAGTCACATCCTTATTCTTTCATATCCAACTCTAAGGGGGGACTTTTGTTGACGCTCCTTTTCATCACATTGTTTAAAGGAATGGAAAAGGAAATGACTTAGCATGAATTGATTCATCCTTTGAAGAAAACATCAAAAATTGACAAAGGAATGAAAGAGGAGTCAAAGGACCTTGGGTCGCGCAAGTTCCCTTACTGTCGCGCAAGTACACATGTGCGTCGCCTAATGGTCGTGCAAGTGACTTGAACGCCCTCTTTGAAAACCGCTCGGGGTCTTCTCCACCCTATAAATACCCCTGGTGGGGCCCCCATTTGAGGAGGATTTTTTCCAGAATTCACATACAGAGCTCTGAACACCCAAGTCTCTTCTTCAGGTCTTCCGAACACTTCTAAGGTAATTCTTTACCTAGAATGGAAGGTCTAAACAAGAGGAATAATGTCTAAGTGTTAGAATTCACTAACACTTGTGCGCCGAAGTGTTTTACCCTTAAAGGAAATGGACACACTTGCGCGCCTCCTTACCTACTCATTGAAACTTGTGCGCCACTCTTCTGAAAGTACCTCGGGATAACTCTAAAGGCTTTGGTCAAGGATCACCCAAGTATTACCCTAAGGGATGAAAATAGCGCAAGTACCCATGTGCCACACAGGTATAACTGTGTGACCAAGACTTGCGTGCCCATTCAGTACTTGCAAGACCTCCCAGGACTTGTGTGCCCTTCTCTTTTTGGGTTCCTTCCTGCTCATTTCACCTCTCTTATGCCATTCCACCTCTCCTATTCAAGATTATGTCTTCAAGACACTATTCAAAACCATTTATGGCATGTTTTCTTGATTGACTTTCTTATATAAAAGGAATTATGTGGAACATATCTCAAAACCTAGTGATTTACACATTTTTATGTCGCTAAAGTTATATATTTCATTCATTCAAACTCATCCTTTAAATATGAGGGAATATGTAACATGGGCCTTCTTTTCAGGATTAATCCCCAGTCCAAATTCTCATTAATATTTGGGCCTCCTTCTCAGGAGTAAGCCCCTGTCATAATTCCTTTAACCTGGGCCTCCTTCTCAGGAGTAATCCACAGTCATAATTTCTTTAAACTGGGCCTCCTTCTCAAGAGTAAGCCCCAGTCATAATTTCCCTTAATTCTGGGCATCCTCCTTAGGAGTAAGCCCCAAGTCCTCATTAATTTGGGCATCCTCCTTAGGATTAAGCCCCAGTCATAATTCCTTTAACTTAGGCTTCCTTTTCAGGAGTAATCCCCAGTCCAAGTTCCCAAATATAGGCTTCCTTTTCAGGAGTAAGCCCCAACCAAAGTCTCAAATATGGGCATCCTCCTTAGGAGTAAGCCCCAAGTCCCTTAAATTTTCAAATCCCTTTCACCTGGGCCTCCTTATCAGGAGTAAGCCCCAGTCTCATCTCTTAACCAGTCCTAATTTACATTTGATATGGGCTTCCTTCTCAGGAGTAAAACCCAATCATAAGTCTCCTCCTAACTTGGGAATCTTCCTTAGGAGTAAGCCCCAAGATTAGAGTATTCAAATCTCCATAAAGCACATATACCTTTATGGACCCTGTTCCTGGATTTCTTCCCTGAAGTAAATCTTAATCTTCATCTATTTGGGTAGTCATACATACATAAGCCTCACGTCATTTCTTATGATTTCATCTTTGATGGCACAATTGTCTAATTTTACCAATACCTCTTGTTTCTCACACTGAGCATGACTCACGTGAGCTTAGAGTGTAAAAGTAATTATGACATCTTTCCTTGAGCCATCAATCATAAACATCATACTCCCTTACTCGAACTATGTGGGTTATGATTCCTTTTCTAAACAAAGGATACGTAGGTAGCCCATCTGCGGGTACGATCCCAACTCTAAAATAATCCATGTCCTTCTGAATGAAAATAAACTTCAAGTGCCCCACTGAGTGGCTTTAAAACCATCATGGTTATCATAATGACCAAGAGACTTCTATATAATGTATTAAAGGATACCATTGACTGAGAATCTCTAACAAATATAGATGATTCTCTATCGATGAAGAACCTCGAATACATATAAAATATTCTCTAAATTTCCAATATATAAATCATTGATTGATAGATCTAAAGGAAAGCTCATTTTATACTTGGAAATTTAATAAAGGATTCACGAACATAACTTAAATCTATAAAGAGAGTCTCGGAGTAGACAATAATTCCTCACAAAAAGGTGTGATGAGTCCGACCTCCCATCCTCTCGACCAATGCAAATTCATAAGCCTCATCGGTCCACAACTAATGAGAATCTTCCTTTGGAAAGTAGGTCCAAATGAATATGGAATCATTGGATGTTCCCGGTTCTATGAAAAAACCCGTTAGAAATATATTGGAATGTTTGAACCTTAAATCAACGAGGTCATCCCCAATTCCAGAGGAAATAGTAGTCCTTTAGGTCTCATACATATTCCATGTTCATATTTATATCCCTTTTATTGTTGTCTTTATCTGTTTGACAAATGCATTACACAATTAATAAAATGTATAGCTTTTTTGCATAATGACATACATACTAGTAATGGTAACTCACTAATATCTCCTAGATGGAGGGGTGAACAAATGATCCATCACCAGAGGTGAATCGGACAGTGGGATACCAACATCATCCAGGAAAATAGTTGGCTTGCTAGTATTCTCGGGTATAATGGAATCACTCAAATCTGTTGAAGCTGGCGATAGTGGTGGAATGCTTCAAGATGCTGATCATCTAGGATCTTTAATTTTTTTCTTGGAATTCCTGTAATAAAATGGTTCAGATATATTAAACATTTAAAAAATGAAAAACTAAAAATAATTACAAAAAATGAAAACTAGAACAGTGTATATATGTATGAAACACTTATCAATGAGAAATTGTAATATATTTTCATTACCAATTTATACATTAAATTATATTAATCTTTATTATATTCATTATTATCAACCTCCAATGATACGAGTGCTTCATTTTCACCCTCTCTTATAAGTTATAATGTTTTGATATTTTTAGGAAAAACTGTTCAATATTTTTTGGTTGATGAGGTTCACTGTCACAAAGTACCAATTGATATTTATCGCCCATATCATATAATTCTCTATGATTTAATTGTACAAAATCACTCCAACCATCATTTATTTAATCATCCACATAATAAACCATATTTTCTAGTAAATCATAGATAAATGGATCATGCTCTGCACACTCATCGGTATTGATCAAGTGAGAGAAGTTGGTAGGAGTAAAATGTAAAAAATATTTCATTATACCCCTATCAATATTGACCCACTTACATTTGAATAAGACAACTAAAAACTAACCATGATAGTTTCATTAAATTATATCATTCATATTTTCATATTACCCCACCTATGTAAGTGTAAATACACCGCTATTTTGAGTTTTCACATCTTCTTCATGATAAATTGTATTAAACCTGAAGCCATTAATATTATAGGCATCAAATATCTTAGCCTTCCTTAGAGGACCTTGAGCCAAAACTTCAAATCATTTGATATTTTAGCTCAATATTCAATATTTGTTGTCTAGAAAAAAATACATAATATGTTACATTTAACATAGATAAAATAATTACACATCAATAATATGAATATGAGTATATACTTACACAACATGTGAACCATTCGATAATATCCTTATTAACATATTTTATTAATTCCAGTTAATTTTGAACTCGTCCCCTTAGTTGCCTCTTTTTTTACAATACAAATTCTTCAATAAATAGATCTGTAATAATATTATTGAGTAACACATATCTATGAACTTGTAGAAACTCCAATTCAGTCGGTGTAAAATTTGAACCCTTTCTAATTGGTCAGCCAATAGTTGGAAATACTGATGACTGGTTTTCAAAACAAGAATTAGTGGACATGTCTTCAACACATCCAACATGACTGACTCTAGTCTCAATCCCATACAAATACCTAGAACAGAAGTTCAATCACTCTTCTGTTATTTAACCTTCAATAATATGGACTTATATTTGAGATTTATTCCTCACATATGATTTCAAATGACCTAAGAACCTGATGAAAAAATAAGAAACATATTAAAAAAATTACACAATGATTTGATAAAATTGAATTTACCAATGAAAATAAAAATAATATTAGCATACCTCTCAGTCGGATATATCCATTGATAGTGTATCGGTCCATAAAGTTTAGCTTCTTCAACTAAATGAATAGTCAAATGAATAATTACTATAAATAATGAAGGGGGAAATAACATCTCTAAATGAAAAGGTTTCAAAACAATTCTTTCTTAAAGTTTATCAAGCTCGATTAAATTTAGATTTTTTCTACAAAGATCTCTGAAAAAAGTACAAAACTTAACTAGAACTATGGTTACTTTTTTAGGTAATTTATTATTCAATTCCAATGGAAACAACTAATCCATCAGAATATGTGAGTCATGACTTTTCAATCCATGTAACTTTCGATGTTTTAAGTCAACACACCTTGATATGTTACTTAAATATCTGTCTAACACTTTTACATTCTTTAAAGTTCAAAGGAATGCGTCTTTCTCATGATTTTTCATAGTAAAAATAGCCGAAGGATACTTTCCATTATCATTTTCACACAAACCGTGATTTATATTCATTGACTCCAAATACTTATCAGAATTAAGGTGATCTTTCAATTTACCCTACTCATGAAGCAATGTGAAAATTACACTATCACTTACGTTCTTCTCAATATGCATTACATTAAGATTATGGTGTATCAAATTAAAATCCCAATAAGGAAGTTTAAAAAATATACTCTTTTTATTCCATTGTTATATTCTATCTTCTTCAGATACTATACCTCATACCTGTTCCCCCCTTCTTTAAACTAATTACATTTTCCAAATTCTTATGTAACATTCATTAATTATCCTAATATTTTTGAACTAGATAACACCTTCAGTGGATTTCATAATTAAATATCTGCATTTAATTGTGTCTTGTTAAACCTGAATTTATGGTTAGACTCAAGAAATTAATGATGACACATAAAACATCATTTTCTGTTATGAGGTAATCATTGAGCTTCGAAAAAAAATTAAAAACTGGACAAGACAAACCAGTATGAGTGTTCCAAATTGATAAATTTCCTAATACAGGAAAGTCTCTAATTGTCCAAATTAAAAAAGCATTCATTTTTTATAGTTTTATCATTGAATCATCATATGATTCTATTCCATCATCACATAATTCTAACAATTCTTTAATTAGAGGTTGAAGGTATACATCAATGTCATTTCCAGGAATTTTATTTCCAGGAATAATCATCAAAATAATGAATTATTCTTCATACACATCCATGGATGTAGATTATAGTGGATCTAAACAACTGGAAAAATCCTATAATTATTACTTAAAGCACAAAAAGGGTTAAAACCATTAGAAGCCAATCACAAACATACATTCATAGGATCTGAAGAAAAATCTAGATATAATGAATCAAACATATTCCAAGATTTTCAATCTTTTGCATTTATCATCAATCCATCGTTACTATATTGAGCATGCCACTTCATGTCATATGTAATATTAGATGACATGAATAATCTTTTCAAGCATGATTACATAGGAAAGTAACACAATACCTTTGCAGAAGTTTTTTTCTTTTGTTTCTTCTTGGGGTTTCATTAATTTTTAATCTCGTTGTTCATTGACTTCCATTTACTTGTATGAAATCTTATGCATTCTTATTTATCAGACTCTTCTTCCCAATAAATCATATAATCATTAGGAAATGCATGTATCTTTGTATAATCAAGTCCAAGTTTTTTGATGAATTTATTCATCTCATAAAATGATGCTGGGATCTTAGCTTCACTAAATAAATCATGAAGAAACTCTAAAATCATGGACATTTATTTGTTTTTAATTCAATAGAGACACTTGATATGATACAATTTAAGTAGAAAAGACATCTTTGAAAACTTGTAACACCCTTCATACAATTCTTGTTTCTCATCTTCAACTAATTCAAAGAACTCATTTTTTTTATCGCTAAAGTTTGGAGCAAGATTAACCTGCTTATGATCAACTGAAGGAATTGTTGATCTATTAAAATCTTAGACATTGTATCCTACAAATCCAAATGTATCATTTATAAAATTTCAAACTGAATTCTCCTATGTTGGTTTACTTTGTATTTAATTGTTAGGATTTTCATTATTTTGAATTTCCATAACTTTGATTCACCATGCCAATTCTAACATACATATTGAGTAAGAAATTTTTTCAATATCAAATTCTCATATAATTCATTTCTATTCAACCATCGCTTGAATTTTCAATCAAGACATAAACATTTTATTCAACTACCCACTAATTGGTTTGCAATTTCATAATCTGAAAATTATTCCAAACCCTTTGCATGCCGAGGTTTATTTTGAGGTAAATTAATCCAAATTTTATCCATAGGTATTAGATTTTCACTCTTCTCCCTATATATTCAGATATAAAGATATAAATGGTTAATCAAACAAGTATAATCAAAATTAAACATCACCCAACTCTGTCTAGATTTATCACCAACTCTATCCTATAATTCTATAAATATAATAAATAAAATCATGGTGAACATACAAGTATAGAATTGTCAGATCACACATAACATATCTTCCATCATCCGCTTAATATTGAATACTTTAAAACTATATCATTTTAAATATATAAAAAATAACTAATAATATATCACTTAAAATAAAAATCAATACTTAAAAATGAGAAAACAAACCAAAATTATAAATAAAAATCATGATTATAAATTATATATATAATACCCAAACATATAATATTAAAAAATCATAATACATTACATAATCATGATACAAAAATTATCAGATCACAAAAAACAAATGTTTAATGTTAAATCCACATAACATATGCCTCTAATTTTGATTTTGGGAAAACAAAAATTATAAATCCTAATCATAATTATAAATTAGATACAAAAAAATTAAAAAATTTAAACTTTCATTAAAAGTTTTATTAAAATGAATTTCTCTATAAATTTTTGATTTTTTTGAATATTTAATAATAAAATATTTTTGAGAAATTGAAGAATATCACGAGTTAATCTGAAATGAATCATTTGAAATAACTATATTCTTTGGAGAGTGACACCCTTACCTTCATGTTTCGATAATTAAAACTCTACTCTAAATTTGAAAGGCTTCTATAAATATGGTATAGCCAAACCAATCATACAATATGATATATTGCATAATGATATAGCCAAACCAATCATACAATATTAAAAAATTGTACCTTATGATTGATGATCACACTCTCTGGGAAAAGGGGAAGAGGGGCCAACATTGGGGATCATTGTTAAGTATAAGGGTGGTCATTGTGGGGTCATTGTTAGGAAATAGGTGGGGATGGGTCATGAGGATCAGAGGTGAGGGTGGCGTGGGGGGTGTGGGGGGAAATTGTCATCGGGGATGAGGGGAGAGCCTTCAGGGAGAAGGAGGATCGGGGGGAGGAAAAAGCTGTTAAAGAGAAGGGGGATCTCTGTTGGGGATAGGGGGCAAGGGGAAGTGGTGGTCTCTAGCATTGGGCATAGGTATGACCAAGAGGGGGAGGGCGGTCTTCAGCTTTGGGGAAAGGTACGACCGAGGGGGAGGGGTGGTATCAGTGTCGAGGAGTGGCACAACCAAGGGGGAGGGGAGATCAATTGTCTTAGGGAGAGTCATGTCCGAGAGGGGTAGGGGCGGTCTCTAGTATCCAGGAGAGGCATGACCGATCAAGGGGGAGGGGTTGTCGGCGGGGAGGTTAGGGCATTGGGTGGGTGGGGTCGAATTTGGGTTATTTTTTAATGATTAGAGGTGGTTGATGAAGCTCACATTTTCATACATTTTATACTGTAAATAATTGTTTATAATACTACCATAGTGTTTTTTATGATCAATTGTCACCTTTTTATGTTTTAGTGACATTTTGAGCTCAAATGCAAAAAAAATGGCTAAATCTGGAAATTTGACAGATTTTACGATAGGGGTATTTTGATCATAAAATTTAAATTTTTATTCCAAATTGAGTGATTATTTTTCTCTTGAAATGCCTGATTTATTTCCTACAAATGTTTTTGCATGAGGAAAGTCTGATTCAAACATTTAGAGGCCCAAAAATATCATTTAATTTGAGAAATTTCCATCCAGATAGCGTGGATCCCACATCTGTAACAGACACATAAATATGTCTTAAACAACTTTAAATGAGATGGTTCCAGATTTAGATGACATAGGATTAAATGATCCACGTCCATGATTAATTTAAAGTCAAACTAAACTTAATAATGTATTATTTTAATGCTCTAAACATGTAGAAGATGAAACATCTCACCAGGAAGAAACGGTTTCATTGAGTAATTAATTCATAACATTATGATCATGCATCCCAAATGGCTCATATTTTGTGTTGGGATGTAACATTACACTTGGAACAAAATTTATTAAGGATTTAAGGAGTGAATCAATAGGTTTCAAAGTCATAATGTCCAGGGAAGTTGAATAATTGGAATTTGGCCAGTTAAATGGAAAGATTAAATATCTCGGATTAAATCGGCCATACCTCCTGCATCTGATGGAAAATAAATATAAAATTTTTGAGGGTGAATATAGGAGACATTATGTAACATCTTTAATTAAGTAACATATTACAAATTATTCCATTTAATAGTAAATACACTTAGAAACATTTGGAGGATGATTTTGGAGAGAATTCTTTCACTTCCTCTCCCTATAAATATGTATCCTCACCCCTTTTCAAAGCATTGGCACTTATATATGGCCATATTCCATTTGTTTTGTAGTTTAATTAAATTTTAACAGTATTATGAATTTTTTATATTATTTTATCTTATTATTTATCTCATTATCATATTTTTTTAATCTTCTGTTTTTCCACCTCATTCTTCTCCACTATGATCTCTTATACGCGTGATCATGAGTAACTAACCCAAGGAATTTCTCGAGGGATCAATAGAATGGTGAACCCAAGTCATTTCACATTAAATTTTATTGCTTATTATTTTATTAGAGTTGTTTCAAGTGGGATCTTAGTGGTCAAGACACCTTTGTGTCTCCACTTTCCACCCAATACTTAACTTTCTCTTCTATAACATTTTCCCTCGATCGAGAAGGTGGATGTGTGGTCTCTCAGAAATTGTTGAGTGTACTATATATTCACAACCATATATAGAAGAGGATATTCATTCATATGATTAAGTGTTTTTATTAATTAAATTTGAAACTAATAATGAGACGATGAAGGTTCAATCTGGGCGATTCTCTCGGGAATATCTCCTTTCTGTCTAACATCATTTTGTTTGCATTCATTCTGTTTGCATTATGCATTGAAAGTTTAATTTAATTTATATTGTATTATCATTTATCAAACCACAATTACATTTATTTGTATCTTATTAATAATAAAAATATAAAAAAGTGAATGATAAGTAGTGATTTATTGACCACAAAAGCTCCTCAAGAGAACGGCCTAGGTCAGGCCATGTGTTGCACTTAGTTATAAATATTTTTGAGAGAGAACATGACAACGCCTCATAAAATTTACGTCATTGTCAGGGATCCAAGAGGTATTCACTAATTATTTATAATCATATTTTGTAAATTATTTTTCTTTATTTCATTTAAAAAAACACAAAAAAAAATCATAAATTCCAAAGACTAAAAAATATTATTATCCATGATGTATTCAAATTGTGATTATTATGGATGGAATAATGAATCTCAGGTGCAAGAAGAAATTCAAAAAACTAAAATTCAAGAACTTATAGAATATATACAAGGGTTGGAAATCCAAATAAATTGTATAACTGAACATGTACATTCTTTTCAAGAGAACCCCGAGCCGGAACCTGAACAAGAACAAATGGTGGAAGAGATTTCACCAATAATTTTTTATGTTAAAGAACCTAAGGTAGGTGAGAAGAAGATACTAAAGAAGATAATAACATCATCCTGAACTCATCCATTTCTTTAGGAGGTCAATGAAGTACACATGCAAGCTGATGCACTTATGGGAGATCAACAATTTTTGGAAAAATCCTGGAATAGCTTTATTGAAGATAACTTGACTGTTGATCTTCCCATCCTTGTTAATTAATAATCAGTACCACTATACCTCTCTCATGATTTAGAAGATGATGAAGAAGGTTAACCTACTGAGATTTAGTTACCAATGGTCCTTCCTGAAGAGATCAATTACCAAGCTGACTTACTTGAAAGGGAATATTTCTTTATTAATTCCTCATGTTTTAATCTTATTCAAGCTGAATTTTTTTCTGAATTCACTTTCTCTAATTTTTTTGATACATCACAATTAGAGAAGACCTTGGATTTTAAAGAATATACCACTCAAGTGGTGGTTATTTAAGAATAAGATCAGTAGAAGATGGTGGTGTGACTACCTCCTCAATAAAAATTTGCAAACCATATGGAGGAGGGAAACACAAAAGTTAACAGGGAGAACCCTTATCTTCTATTCCCTCCCACTCTGGACCTTAATTTCTCCCTTTATTATTTCTTAGGGGTTAATAATTTTCTTATCTTCTTTGGGGTTCTTTAATTTTAGTATTTACTCTTGGACATTGGTAAAAGTCACATGTGGTGGTTTATCTTAAAGAAACTACACACACCTTCTGATTGGGGATAATCCACTAAAACTGCGTGACTAGGGGTAGTAAAAATCTAGCACCCACTTGGGGGTATAAACCAATCATTATCTCTTTTCTATTCCCTTTCTAATTATTTTTATTTATTTTTATTATGTATTTTCATTTCGTTCTTATAGTATTAAAGTGGTAGCTGGTAGGAGTTTAACTCAAGGAATCCACTTCAAAAATAATTTCAAGTTGTATCTTTCTTTACCTTTGTTTTTCCTAACTTATATATATATATATATATATATATATATATATTTGAGCTCAAATGAGGGGTAGTAAAATTTAATTGTGGGGGGAGTGTCAACCTTTTAGTCGTTATTGTGTTCTTTTATTTATTTTTATTTTTTAGTTTTCTTTAGGATTTTTAATCTTTAGTGAATATTATTATCACTTTTCACACATCAATTTATTTTGAAAGAGTTGAAATTATTTTTGAAATAATGGATTTTAAATGACTGTTTATGTGATTTCTTTTTCCTGGAAATGGATTTTCACGCATTTTTATGTGTTTGAATGATTATTTAAATACATGCCCATGAAACACTGACTCAAAATATGTTTCCAATACTATGAGGTATTATAAACTACTTTGACATATTCTTCCTAATACCAACACTTTCTTGAGAGAAACTGGGATTTTGTGTGAGAACCAGAATTTGTGACTTTTCTCTTTCGAAGCTTTTGATTTCATGAAAAAAAAAATATAATTGAGGAATCTCTTTGGATTGAAACATATTAATCTGAGACCTACCCTTACATCTATCCTTCATTACCCCTTATAATCCTTGAATTGACTTATAGGTTTAAGCCACATTACAAGCTTATTTTTCCTTATCTACCTGCACCCTTGGTATTTTTTCATGGATATTTCAAGTTTGAGTGTGGGGGAAGGGCCTTTCATGTGAATTCATTGGGATATGTTTCATTTTTTGGTTTCATTCGGTATGTGTCTTTATTTTGGATTGTATATAATTAGAAAATTGGGCTTGAGTCGTCATTTCATTGTGCTTTATTTCTTTCATTCGGTTCTCCTTGAAAAAAAATTAAAAAATGGAGATAAGCTTGAATTTATCATTGTATTTTCTTTTATGACTCATTAACCTATCTAAAATCAAGGTAATGAATTTTCATTCATTCATTTTATTCAATTTTAAGCTCATCCTCTATGAAAAAATCAAAAATAAAAGAAAAAAAGAAAATAAAGTTGTGCCCTTTTGGAGCTTTATAAAAAAGGGGGAACTTAGATGATATCATTCATTATAATTACTGATTGGATCATGTTACATGTCATAAATAAATTGGTTAGTGTTGTGTTTTACATTCTCAAGGGGATTTTATTGAGGTTCATCCTGTGTTTTCACTTGATTATTAATGCATTGTACTTAAGAGTCCAACCTCTTCTTTTCAACTTTAAGTTTTTTCAATCATTTTCCCATCAACCCTAATCCATAGAATCATTTGAACCTTTAATTAAATCCCTCATGATTGAATTAATTTTCATGTTTCACACTGTGGGGAAATGATAATTTTCACAAGACTATGGTGATACATGCGATTTCCAAGTATGAGAATAACTCTAGATTCAATTTCTCTTGAGTGAAGAGTAACATAAAATTCAATGTGAGGTAGGTTGTGATTGGAAAATGGATTGATTTATGAGGTTGAAAAAATTTGAATTATTGAAATTAAAATGATAGAGAATTGTTTTTCATATATGATACATCATATAATTCTATTTTTGATAAGATCATTGATATTTTCTTATTTTTTATTGTTGTGTGGATTTTGATTTGGATGTAAGATGATTGCACAGGAGTGAAATGTTTAAGTGTGGGGGAGTAATTAAGATCGTATTTTTATAAATTTTAAACTGTAAATAATTTTTTATAATCCCACCATAGTGTTATTGTATGACAAATTGTCACGTTTTTAGGTTTTAGTGGTATTTTGAGCTCAAATGCAAAAAATGGTTAAATCTGGAAATTTAACAGATTTTTATGATAGGGGTATTTTGGTCATAAAATTTAAATTATTATTCAAAATTGTCTGATTATTTTTCTTTTGAAATCCATGATTGATTTCTTACAAATTTTTCTTCTAGAGTAAAGGCTAATTCGAGCATGTAGAGGCCCAAAAATATCATTTAATTTGGGAAATTTATCGGGCAGATAGTGTGGACTCCACTTCTGTAACAAACACATAAATTGGTATAAACACCTCTAAATGAAATTTTTCTGGATTTATCTAACATAGGATTCAATTATACACGTTCATGATGAATTTCAAGTCAAAATACGCTCATTAAGTCATTATTTTAATGCTCCAAACATGTGGAAGATTAAATATCTCACCATGCAGAAACGGTTCGATTGAGTAATTAATTCATAAAATAGCGACCAAGCATCCAAAATGGATCAAATTTTGTGCAGGGACATAAAATTTAATTTGGAACAACATTTATTAATGATGGAATGAGTTAATCGATATGTTTCAAAGTCATAATGGCTAGGGAAGTTGAAGAATTGGAATTTTCCAGTCAAATGGATAGATTAAATGTATCGGATTAAATTGGCCATAAATCCTACATCAGATGGCCAATAAAGCTCATATTTTTCAGAGTTAACTTAGAAGAAATTAATTATCATCCTTTATTACTCAACCTATTACCAATTCAACCATTTAATGGGACATCCACGCATAAAATATTGGAGAATGATTTTGGAGATAATTCTTTCACCTCCTCTCCCTATAAATATGTCTCCTCGCCCCTTCTCAAAGCATTGACACTTTTATATGTCCACTTTCCATTTGTTTTGAAGTTTCATTCCATTATAATATTATTATTAATTTTCAATATTATTTTCTCTTCTTCTTTATCTCATTATCATGATTTTTTATCTTTTGTTTTTCCACTTCATTTTTCTCCACTGTGATCTCTTATACTCGTGATCATGAGTAACTAACTCGAAGAATTTCTAGAGGGATCAATACAATGTTGAACTCAAGTAATTTCACATTCAATTTTATTGTTTCTTATTTTATTAGATTTATTTTGAGGGGGATATTAGTGGTCAAGACGTCTTTGTGTCTCCACATTCCACCTGAGACTTAACTTTCTCTTCTATAACATTTTCCCTCGATCGAGGAGGTGGATGTGTGGTATCTAGGTGATTATTGAGTGTACTATATATTCATAGCCATATATAGAATATTATATTCACACATATGATGAAGTGTGTTTATTAATTAAATTTGGAACTAATAATGAGACAATTAAGGTTCAATCTGGGTGATTCTCTCGGGAATATCTCCTTTCTATCTAACATCATTTTGGCTGCATTCATTCTGTCTGCATTATGAATTCATGTTTAATTTCTTTTATCTTACATTCTCATTTATCAAACCACAATTTCATTTATTTTTGTCTTATAAATAATAATAATATAAAAAAAGTGAATTAGAAGTAGTGATTGATTGACCACAAAAGATCCTCAAGAGAACAACCTAGGTCAGCCCCTGTATTGCACTTAGTTATAAATATTTTTGAGAGCGCGCATGAAAACACTTAATATAATTGGAATTGTTACTGAGGATCCAATTGGTCTTCACTCATTATTTATATTCACATTTTGTAAATTATTTCTCTTCCTTTCATTTAAAAAACACACAAAAAACATAAATTCCAAAGACTAAAAAATATTTTTATCCATGATGTATTAAAATTTTGATTATTATACATGGAATAATGAATCTCAGGTGCAAGGATAAATTAAAAAATCTAACATTCAAGAACTTAGAGAAGATATAAAAGGGTTAGAGAGCCAAATAAAGTTGATAACTGGATATGTATATGCTTTTCAAGAGAACCCTGAGGCGAAACCTGAACCAGAACGAATGGTGGAAGAGATTTCACTAATAATTTTTTATGTTAAAGAACTTGAGGTAGGTGAGAAGGATCTACTAAAGAAGATAATAAAATCATCCTGAACTCATCCATTGCTTGAGGAGGTTCATAAATTACACATGTAAGCTGATACAGTTATGGGAGATCAATAATTTTTGAAAAAATCTTGGAATAGACTTATTGAAGATAACTTGAAAGTTGATATTCCCATCATTGTTAATGAAAAAACAGCACCACTATACCTCTATCATTATTTGTAAGATGATGAATAAGGTGAAACTGCTGAGATTGATTTTCCAATGGACATGCCTGAAGAGATCAATTACCAAGCTGACTTACTTGAAAGGAAATATTTCTTTATTAATTCCTCATGTTTTAATCTTATTCAAGATGAATTGTTTTCTGAATTCTCTTTCTCTAAAATTTTTGATACAGAACAATTGGAGCATACCTTGGATGTTAAAGAAGAGACCACTCAAGTGGTGGTGATTAAAGAAGAAGATCTGGAGAATATTGTGGTGTGACTACCTCCTTGAAAAAAAATTGCATACTATATGGAGGAGGACACCACATAAGTTAATAGGGATCACCCTTATCTTCTATTCCCTCCCACTATAGACCTTAATTTCTCTCTTTATTCTTTCTTAGGGGTTAATAATTTTTTTATCTTCTTTGGGGTTCTTTACTTTCAATGTTTACTCATGGACATTGGTAAAATTCACATATGGTGGTTCATCTCAAAGAAATCACACCCACCTTCTCATTGGGGATAATCCACTGAAATTTCCGGACTAGGGGTAGTAAAAACCTAGCACCTTCTTGGCTGTCTAAACTAAGAATTATCTCTTTTATATTCCCTTTCTCTTTCTTTTTATTTATTTTTATTATGAATTTTTATTTATTTCTTTTAGTCTTAAAGTGGCAGTTTCTGGGAGTTTAACTCAAGGCATCCACTTCAAAAATAATGTCAGATTGTATCTTTCCTTCCCTTTGTTTTTTATGCCTTATATTTTTTTTAGTTGAAATGGGGGGTAGTAAAATTTAAGTGTGGGGGAGTGTCAACCGGTTAGTTGTTCTTGTCTTTTTTTTCTACTTTTCTTTTTCAGTTTTTTTTAGGATTTTTGAGCTTTAGTGGATATTATTATCAATTTTCACACATCAATTTATTTTGAAAGAGTTGAAATTATTTTTGAAATAATGGATTTTAAATGATTGTTGATATGAATTCTTTTTCCTTGAAATGGATTTTCAAGCATTTTTAGGATTTTCACTGATTTTTTAAATCCATGCCCATGAAATACTGAATCAAAATATTTTTTCAATATTTTCCGGTATTCTAAACTATTTTTACATATTCTTCCTAATACCCACACTTTCTTGAGAGAAACATGGATTTTGTGTGAGAACCAGAATTTTTGACATTTCTCTTTCAAAGATTTGGATTCCATGAAATTTTTTTGATATGATTGAGGCATATCTCTATATATACACATATTAACCTAATACCTTCCCCTAAATATATCCTTATTTATCCTTTATAATCCATGAATTAATTTCCTTATAGGTTTAAGTCACATTACAAGCCGATTTTTCCTTATTTACCTACACTCTTAGTATTTTTTCATGGATATTTCAAGTTTGAGTGTGGGGGAAGGGACTTTAGTGTGCGTTAATGGGGATGTTTTTCATTTTTTAATTTCATGTGGTATGTGTCTTTATTTTTTACTATGGATAATTAGAAAATTGGGTTTGAGTCGTCATTTCATTGTGCTTTATTTCTTTCATCTGGTTCTCCTTGAAAAAAAATCAAAAAAAAAATATGAGATTGAATTTATCATTGTAAATCATTTTATGACTCATTGCCCTATCTAAAATCAAAATAATGAATTTTCATTCATTATTTTTATTCAATTTTAAGCTCATCCTCTATGAAAAAAATCAAAAAAAATAAAATAAAGAAAATAAAGTCGTGCCTTTCTGAAGCTTTACAAAAAAGGGGAGAACTTAGATGATATCATTCATTATAATCACTAATTGGATCATGTTCCATGTCATAAATAAATTGGGTTGTGTTGTGTTTTACATTCTAAAAGGTATTTGAGTGAGGTTCATCCTGTGTTTTTACTTGATTATTAATGCATTGTACTTAAGAGTCTAACCTCCTTTTTTCAACATTAATTTTTTTTCAATCATTTCCCCACCAACCCTAAGCCACAGAATAATTTGAACCTTTAATTAAATCCCTAATGATTGAATTAATTTTAATGTCTCACTCTGTGTAGAAATGATAATTTTCACAATCCTATGGGGATACATGCGATTTCCAATTATGAGAAAAACTCTAGATTCAATTTCTCTTGGGTGAAGAGTAACATAAAATTCAATATGAGGTAGGTTGTGATTGGGACATGGATTTATTTATGAGGTTGAACAAATTTGAATGATTGAAATTAAAATCATATAGAATTGTTTTTCATATATGATACATAATGTAATTCTATTTTTGATAAGATCATTGATATTTTCTCAATTTTGATTGTTGTGTGGATTTTGATTTGGATGTAAGATGATTGCCCAGGAGTGCAATGTTTAAGTGTGGGGGAGTGATGAAGCTCAAATTTTCATACATTTTATACTATAAATAATTATTTATAATTCCACCATAGTTTTATTGTATGATCAATTGTCATGTTTTTAGGTTTTAGTGGTATTTTAAGCTCAAATACAAAAAATGGTTAAATCTGGAAATTTGATAGCTTTTTATGATAGGGGTATTTTGGTCATAAAATTTACATTATTATTCTAAATTTTGTGATTAATTTTATGTTGAAATAACTAATTTATTTTCTACAAATTTTTCTTAAGGATGAAAGACTGATTCGAGCATTTAGAGGCCCGAAAATATCATTTAATTTGGAAAATGTGATGGGAGGACAGCATGGACCCCACCTCCATAACAGACACATAAATAAGTCTAAACAACTCCAAATGAGATGGTTTCAGATGTATATGACATAGTATTAAATTTTACGCATCCATGATTAATTTAAAGTCAAAATACACTCATTAAGTCATTATTTGAACGTTCCAAACATGTGGAAGATGAAATGTCTCATCAGGAAGAAACGGTTTCATTGAGTAACTAATTCATAACATGGAGAAAATGAATCCAAAATGGCTCATATTATCTTTAGGGATGTGAAATTTCGTTTGGAACAACATTTATTAAGGATGGAAGGAGTGAATCGATAGGCTTAAAAGTCATAATGGCCAGGGAAGTTGAAGAATTGGAATTTGGCCAGTCAAATGGACAGATTAAATGTCTCGGATTAAATCGGTCATAACTCCTAAATATGATGCCCAATAAAGCTCAAATTTTTATGGTTAACGGAAGAGACGTTATTTAATATCTTTTATGAAGCAACCTGTTAAAAATTAGGCTATGTATTGGGAAATCCATGCAGAAATATTTGGAGGATGATTTTGGAGAGAATTATTTCACCTCCTCTCCCTATAAATATGTATCCTCACTCCTCAAAGCATTGGCACTTCCCTGTGGCCACTTTCCTTTTTTTATTTTCATTCCATTTTAATAGTATTATGAATTTTTAATATTCTTTTATCTTTTTATTTATCTCATTATCAAATTTTTTTTATCTTTTGTTTTTCCACCTCATTCTTCTCCATTGTGATCTCTTATACTCGTGATCAGAAGTAACTAACCCGAGGAATTTATTTGGGGATCAATTCCATGTTGAACCCAAGTAATTGTACATTCAAGTTTATTGTTTTTTATTTTATTAGAGTTAGGCCAAGGGGGATCTTAGTGTCCAAGATTCCTTTGTGTCTTCACCTGCCGCCTGAGACTTGACTTTCTCTTCTATAACATTTTCCCTCGATCGAGGAGGTGGATGTGTGGTCTCTCAGCGATCATTGAGTTTACTATATATTCACAAACATATATAGAAGTGGATATTCACTCATACTTCGTATCTTATTTATTAATTAAATTTGAAACTAATAATGATACAATGAAGGTTCAATCTGGGTGATTCTCTCAGGAATATCTCCTTTCTGTCTAACATCATTTTGTATGCATTCATTTTGTCTGCATTATGCATTGTGTGTTTAATTTCCTTTATCTTTCATTATCATTTCTCAAACCACAATTTCATTTAATTTTGTCTTATAGATAATAAAAAAATAAAAAAAAAGTGAATTAGAAGTAGTGATTGATTGACCACAAAATCTCCTCAAGAGAACGGCCTAGGTCATCCCCTGTGTTGCACTTAGTTATAAATATTTTTGTCAGCACGCACGACAATTCTTCATCAAATTGGAACCATTTCCGGGGATCCAAGCAGTCTTCACTCATTATTTATATTCACATTTTTTAAATTATTTTTCTTCCTTTCATTTAAAAAACACATTAAAATCATAAATTCAAAAGACTAAAAAATATTTTTATCCATGATGTGTTCAAATTGTGATTATTATTCATGGAATAATGAATCTCAGGTGAAAGAAGAAATTCAAAAATCCAAAATTCAAGAACTTAGAGAAGAGATACAAGAGTTAGAGATCCAAATAAAGTTGATAACTGAATATGTACATGCTCTTCAAGATAACCATGAACCAAAACCTAAACCAGAATGCATGGTGGAAGAGATTTTAACAATAATTTTTTATGTTAAAGAACCTGAGGCAGGTGATAAGGATCTACTAAAAGAGATAATAACATCATCCCGAACTCATCCATTGCTTGAGGATGTCCATGAAGTACACATTCAAGCTGATGCAGTTATGGGAGATCAATAATTTTTTGAAAAATTATGGAATAACTTTATTGAAGATAACTTGAAAGTTGATCTTACCATCCTTGTTGATAAACAATCATCACCATTATACCTCTCTCATTATTTGTAAGATGATGAAGAAAGTGCACCTGGTGAGTTTGAGTTCCCAATGGTCATGCCTGAAGAGATCAATTACCAAGCTGACTTACTTAAAAGGGAAGATTTTTTTATTAATTTCTCATGTTTTAATCTTATTAAAGATGAATTGTTTTCTGAATTCTCTTTCTCTGAAATTATTAATACAATATAATTGGATCAGACCTTGGGTGTTAAATAAGAGACCACTCAAGTGGTGGTGATTTAAGAAGAAGAGCTGGATATGATGGTGGTGCGACTACCTCCTCAACAAAAATTTCCATACCATATGGAGGAGGACACAACAGAAGTTAATAGGGATCACCCTTATCTTCTATTCCCTCCTACTCTAGACCTTAATTTCTCTATTTATTCTTTCTTAGGGGTTAATAATTTTATTATATTATTTGGGGTTCTTTACTTTCATTGTTTACTCATGAACATTAGTAAAAGTCAAATGTGGTGGTTCATCTCAAAGAAACCACACCCACCTACTGATTGGGGATAATCCACTGAAACTACCTGACTAGGGGTTGTAAAAACCTAGCACCCTCTTGGGGGTCTAAACCAAGCATTATCTCTTTTATATTCCCTTTCTATTTCTTTTTATTTATTTTTCTTATGCATTTTCATTTCTTTCTTGCAGTCTTAAAGTGGAAGCTTCTAGGAGCTTAACTCAAGGAATCCACTTCAAAAATAATGTCAGGTTGTATCTTTCCTTCCCTTTGTTTTTTTTCATATATTTTTTTCTGAGCTGAAATGAGGGGTAGTAAAATTTAAGTGTGGGGGGAGTGTCAACCTGTTAGTTATTCTTGTGTTCTTTTTTTCTATTTTACTTATTTAGTTTTTTTTAGGATTTTTGAGATTTAGTGAATATTCTTATCACTTTTCACACATCAATTTATTTTGAAAGATTTGAAATGATTTTTGAAATAATGTATTTTAAATGATTATTGATGTGAATTATTTTTCCTTGAAATAGATTTTCAAGAATTTTTATGAGTTTGATGGATTTTTGAAATCTATGCCCATAAAACACTGACTCAAAATATTTTTCCAATCCTCTGAGGTATTATAAACTAATTTGACATATTCTTCCAAATACCCACACTTTCTTGAGATAAACTTGGATTTTGTGTGAAAACTAGAATTTGTGACTTTTTTCATTCAAAGCTTTGGATTTCATGAAATTTTTTTGATATGATTGAGGCATATCTTTGGATATCCACATATTAACCTGAGACTTTCCCTTACATCTATCCTTCGTTATCCCTTAGAATCCATGAATTTCCTTATAGGTTTAAGTCACATTACAATCCAATTTTTCCTTATCCACCCGCACTCTTAGTATTTTTTCATGGATATTTCAAGTTTGAGTGTGGGGGAAGTATCTTTTGTCTGTGTTCGTTGGGATTTGTTTCATTTTTGGGTGTCATGTGGTATTTTTCTTTATTTTGGAATGTGAATAATTAGAAAATTGGGTTTGAGTCATCATTTTATTATGATTTATTTCTTTCATCTGGTTCTCCTTGAAAAAATAATTTGAAAAAAAATGGAGATGAGCTCGAATTTACCATTGTAATTTCTTTTATGACTCATTACCCTCTCTAAAATCAAGGAAATGAATTTTAATTCATTCATTTTATTCAATTGTAAGCTCATCCTCTATGAAAAAAATCAAAAAGAAAATAAAAGAAAATAAAGTTGTGTCTTTCTGGAGCTTTACAAAAAAAGGGAGAACTTAGATGATATCATTCATTATAATCACAAATTGGATCATGTTACATCTCATAAATAAATTGGGTGGTGTTTTTGTTTACATTATCAATGTTATTTGAGTGAGGTTCATCCTATTTTTTCACTTGATTATTAATTCATTGTACTTAAGAGTCCAACCTCCTCTTTTCAACTTTAAATTTTTTTCAATCATTTTCCCACCAACCCTAAGACACAGAATCATTTGAAACTTTAATTAAATCCATCATTATTGAATTAATTTTCATGTTTCACACTATAGATAAATGATAATTTTCACAATCCTATGGTGATACATGTGATTTCCAAGTATGAAAATAACTCTAGATTCAATTTCTCTTGAGTGAAGAGTAACATAAAATTCAATGTGAGGTGGGTTGTGATTGGGACATGGATTGATTTGTGAGGTTAACCAAATTTTAATGATTGAAATGAAAATGATAGATAATTTTTTTTCATATATTATACATGATGGAATTCTATTTTTGATAAGATCATTGATATTTTCTCATTTTTTATTATTGTGAGGGTTTTGATTTGGATGTAAGATGATTGCCTAGGATTGCGATGTTTAAGTTTGGGAGAGTGATGAAGCTCTCATTTTCACAAATTTTATACTGTAAATAAATATTTATGATCCCATCATAGTGTTATTTTATAATCAATTGTCACGTTTTTAGGTTTTAGTGGTATTTTGAGCTCAAATGCAAAAAATGGTTAAATTTAGAAATTTGACAGATTTTTATGATAGGGGTTTTTTTGTCATAAAATTTACATTATTTTTAACAATTGTGTGATTATTTTTATTTTTAAATCCCTGATTTATTTCCTACAAATTTTTCTTCGGGAGGAAAGTCTGATTCGAGCATTTAGAGGCCTGAAAATATAATTTAATTTGGGAAATCTTTCGGGCGGGCAGCGTAGACCCCACCTCTGTAATGAACACATAAATCGGTCTAAACACCACAAAATGAGATGGTTATAGTTTTATATGACATAGGATTCAATGAGATTCGTCCATGATTAATTTCAAGTCAAAATACACTCATTAAGGTATTATTTGAATTCTCTAAACATGTGGAAGATGAAACGTCTCACCGGGCAGAAACGGTTCCATTGAGTGATTAATTCATAACATCGTGACAATGCATCCAAAATGGCTACTATTGTGTATAGGGACGTAAAATTACATTTTTAACAACATTTATTAATGATGTAAGGAGTTAATAGACAGGTTTCAAAGTCATAATGGCTAGGGAAGTTGAAGAATTGGAATTTGACCAGTCAAATGGACAGATTAAATGTCTCAGATTAAATCGGCCATAACTCCTACATACGATGGCCAATGAAGCTCAACTTTTGAGGATGAATGGAGGAGACATTATGGAACATCGTTTATGAATAAACCTGTTACTAATTAGTCTATTTAATGGTAAATCCACGTGGAAACATTTGGAGAATGATTTTGGAGAGAATTATTTCACCTCCTCTCCCTATAAATATGTATCATCCCCCTTCTCAAATCATTGGAACTTCTATGTGGACACTTTCCATTTGTTTTGTATTTTAATTCCATTTAAATAGTATTATTAATTTTTAATATTATTTTATCTTCTTTATCTCATTATCATGTTTTTTTATCTTTTGTTTTTTCACCTCATTTTTCTCCACTGTGATCTCTTATACTCATGATCATGAGTAACTAACCTAAGGAATTTCTTAGGGGATCAATCCAATGGTGAACCCAAGTCATTGAAAATTCAAGTTTGTTGTTTCTTATTTTATTATAGTTAGGTCAAGGGGGATATTAGTGGGAAATACACCTTTGTGTCTCCACTTTCTACTTGAGACTTAACTTTCTCTTCTATAACATTTTCCCTCGATCGAGGGGGATATTTGGTCTCTCGGTGATCGTTGAGTGTATAATATATTCACAACCATATATAGAAGATAATATTCATGCATATTATGGAATGTGTTTATTAATTAAATTTTAAACTAATAATGAGATGATGAAGGTTCAATCTGGTTGATTCTCTCAGGAATATCTTCTTTCTGTCTAACGTCATTTTGTCTGCATTCATTATGTCTACATTATTCATTTCATGTATAATTTCCTTTATCTTGCATTATCATTTCTCAAACCACAATTTCATTTATTTTTTTCATATAAATAATAAAAATATAAAATAGTGAATTAGAAGTAGTGATTGATTGACCACAAAAGCTCCTCAAGAGAACGACCTAGGTCAACCCCTGTGCTGCACTTAGTTATAAATATTTTTGGGAGCACATACAACAACGCTTCATCAAATTGGCGTCATTTCCGGGGATCCAAGCAGTCCTCACTCATTATTTATATTCACATTTTGTAAATTATTTTTATTCCTTTCACTTAAAAAAACACACAAAAAATCATAAATTTCAAAGACTAAAAAATATTTTTTATCCATGATGTATTCAAATTGTGATTATTATGCATGGAATAATGAATCTCAGGTGAAATAAGTAATTAAAAAATCTAAAATTCAAGAATATAGTGAAGATATAAAAGGGTTGGAGAGCCAAATAAAATTGATAACTGAATATGTACATGCTTTTCAAGAGAACCCCGAGCCAGATCCTAAACCAAAACAAATGGTGGAAGAGATTTCACTAATAATTTTTTATGTTAAAGAACTAGAGGCAGGTGAGAAGGATCTATTAAAGGATATAATAAAATCATCCCAAACTCATACATTACTTGAGGAGGTCCATGAAGTACACATGCAAGATGATGCACTTATGGGAGATCAACAATTTTTGGAAAAAACTGGGAATAGCTTTATTGAATATAACTTGAAAGTTTATCTTCCCATACTTATTAATGAACAATAAGCACCACTATACCTCTCTTTTACTTTGGAATATGAAGAAGAAGGTGCACTGACTGAGATTGATTTTATAATGTTCTTACCTGAAGATATCAATTACCCAGATGACTTACTTGAAAGGGAAGATTTATTTATTAATTCCACATGTTTTAATCTTATTCAAGATGAATTGTCTTCTGAACTCTATTTCTCTGAAATTTTTGATACAACACAATTGGATCAGACCTTGGATATTAAAGAAGAGAACACTCAAGTGGTGGTGATTGAATAATAAGAGATGGAGAAGATGGTGGTGCGACTACCTCCTCAATAAAAATTTGCATGCCATATGGAGGAGGACACCACAGAAGTTAATAGGGAGCACCATTATCTTCTATTCCCTCCCACTTTGGACCTTAATTTCTCCCTTTATTCTTTCTTAGGGGTTAATAATTTTATTATCTTCTTTTGGGTTCTTTACTTTCAGTTCTTACTCATGGACATTGGTAAAAGTCATATGTGGTGGGTCATCTCATAGAAACCACACCCACCTTATGATTGGGGATAATCCATTAAAACTGCCTGACTAGGGGCAGTAAAAACATAGCACCCACTTGGGGGGTCTAAACCAATAATTATCTCTTTTCTATTCCCTTTCTCTTTCTTTTTATTTATTTTTCTTATATATTTTTGTTTCTTTCTTGTAGTCTTAAATTGGCAGCTGCTAGGATCTTAACTCAAGGCATCCACTTAAAAAATAATTTTAGGTTGTATCTTTCCTTCCCTTTGTTTTTTCTTCCTTACATATATATATATATATTGATCTTAAATGATAGGTAATAAAATTTAAGTGTGGTGGGAGTGTCAACCTGTTAGTTTTTCTTGTGTTCTTTTTTTTTCTTTTTTAGTTTTTTTAGGATTTTTAAGATTTAGTGAATGTTATTATAACTTTTCACACATCAATTGATTTTTAAAGAGTTGAAATGATTTTTGAAATAATGGATTTTAAATTATTGTTGATGTGAATTATTTTTCCTTGAAATGGATTTTCAAGAATTTTTATGAGTTTGACTAATTTTTGAATTAAATCCCTCATGACTGAATTCATTTTAATGTTTCATGTTGTGGGAAATGATAATTTTCACAAGCCTATGGTGAAACATGTGATTTCCAAGTATGATAATAACTCTTGATTCAATTTCTCTTGAGTGAAGAGTAACATAAAATTCAATGTGTGGTAGGTTGTGATTGGGACATGGATTGAGTTATGAGTTTGACCAAATTTGAATGATTGAAATGAAAATGATATATAATTGTTTTTCAAAGATGATACATTATGGAATTATATTTTTGATAACATCATTGATATTTTCTCATTTTTAATTGTTGTGTGGATTTTGATTTGGATGTAAGATGATTGCCCAGGAGTGAAATGTTTAAGTGTGGGGGAGTGATGAAGATCACGTTTTCATAAATTTTATACTGTAAATAATTATTTATAATCCCACCGTAGTGTTATTGTATGATAAATTGTCATGTTTTTTGGTTTTAGTGGTATTTTGAGCTCAAATGCAAAAAAATGGTTAAATCTGAAAATTTGACAGATTTTTATGATAGGGGTATTTTGGTCATAAAATTTATATTATTATTCAAAATTGTTTAATTATTTTTCTGTTGAAATTCCTTATTTGTTTCATACAAATTTTTCTTCATGAGTAAAGGCTGATTCGAGCATTTAGAGGCTCGAAAATATCATTTAATTTGGGAAATTTTTCGGGTGGACAGCGTGGACCCCACCTATGTAACGGACACATAAATCAGTTTAAACACCTCTAAATGAGATGGTTCAAGCTTTATATGATATATAATTCAATGATACGAGTACATGATGAATTTAAAGTCAAAATACGCTCATTAAGGGATTATTTGAATGCTCCAAACATGTGGAAGATGAAATGTCTCACCAGGAAGAAACGGTTCCATTGAGTAATTAATTCATAATATCACGGACATGCATCCAAAATTTCTAATATTTTGTTTATAGACGTTAAATTACATGTGTAACAACATTTATTAATAATGGAAGGAGTTAATCGATAGGTTTTAAAGTCATAATGGCCAGGGAAGTTGAAGAATTGGAATTTGGCCAGTCAAATGGACATATTAAATGTCTAAGATTAAATCAGCCATAAATCCTACATCCAATGGACAATAAAGATCACGTTTTTAGGGTGAATGTAGGAGACATTATAGAACATCTTTTATTAATCAACCTATTATCAATTGACCCATTTAATGAGACATCCATATGGAAACATTTGGAGGATGGTTTTGGAGAGAATTATTTCGCCTCCTCTCCCAATAAATATGTATCCTCACCCCTTCTCAAAGCATTGGCATTTTTATGTGGCCACTTTCCATTTATTTTTTAGTTTCATTAAATTGTAATAGTATTATGAATTTTTAATATTCTTTTCTCTTCTTCTTTATCACATTATCATTTTTTTTAGCTTTTGTTTTTCCACCTCATTCTTCTCCACTGTGATCTCTTATACTTGTGGTCATGAGTAACTAACCCGAGGAATTTCTCGAGGGATCAATCCAATGTTGAACCCAATTCATTGCACATTCAATTTTATTGTTTCTTATTTTGTTATATTTAGGTCAAGGGGGGTCTTATTGGGAAAGACACCTATGTGTCTCCACTTGCCACTCGAGACTTAACTTTCTCTTCTATAACATTTTCCCTCGATCGAGGAGGTGGATGTGTGGTCTCTTGGAAATCGTTGATTGTACTATATATTCAAAACCATATATAGAAGAGTATATTAACACATACTATGGAGTGTTTTTATTAATTAAATTTTAAACTAATAATGAGATGATGAAGGTTCAATCTGGGTGATTCTCTCGGGAATATATCCTTTCTGTCTAACATCATTTTGTCTGCATTTATTCTGTCTGTATTATGCATTGCATGTTTAATTTCCTTTTTATTTCATTCCTATTTATCAAATCAAAATTTCATTTATTTTTGTCTTGTAAATAATAAAAATATAAAAAAATGAATTATAAGTAGTGATTGATTGACCACAAAATATCCTCAAGAGAAAGACCTAGATCAGCCCCTATGTTGCACTTAGTTATAAATATTTTTGAGAGAGTGCACGAAAGTGCTTCATCAGTGGTATAAACAAAAACACTACTAAATATTAGAAAATAAGAAATTAGCGGTGGTTTCATTAGAACCACCACTAAATTTAAATTATATTTAAAAATACTTGTTTATCATCAATTATTAGAACCGCCACTAATAAACTGGCGCAAAGACCACTTTTTTTGTAGTGATATGGATTTTTCAGATAATTATACTATTGGTGTTGGTTCCCTAGAACCAACTTCTATGTACTTTATGATAATTTGTATTAATATTTTTTAATATTAATAAACTTCTTATCACATTATGATTGTTTTTCTGCGTAATATAGTATGTGATAATATCCTAAGAGTAGTTGTTGCACTAAAAGGCCATGGAAGTTCCCCATTATGATGAGAACCCAAAAGTGGCATGAATGTATTCTTAAATATATATTCTATAGTAGAATGAAATCATTTTAGGGAAAAAATTATTGAGTATATCATGGGTGGAGACTCATAGGATTTTGAGGCATCTTATCATGGTGTGTGTCCTTGATAATATCCAGTGTAGGATATTATGAGAATGAGACCCGTTAGTAGGAAATCCACATTTATATGTGGAATTGTATGTTCCTATTTTTGGATATTTTTATTTATTCTTAGACTTTAAAATTATTATTAATGAGTATTATAAGTTGCATACTTTGATGTATTGATGAAACCTGTGATGACATATGTTCGTAGTGAGGTAGGATATGATGGGTGCCTCATGAGTGATATTGTATTAATGAATAATGCAAGAAAGGATTTGTCACTTATGTTCTTTAACATAAGTTGATATCTCTATACCTTTTATGAAAATTATATAGACTAAATAAATCCATAGCCATAGTGTTCTATAGGCAAGTTTAATTTTCAGAAATTGAAATAAAGAGACATCGAACACATAGGTTGATGGCACCAGTATGAAACCTGCTTGATTAAAGACATCATAATAAAGAAATTATATTATATAATGAGCATCCACATGAGGTATTATGTCATTGTGGAATTAACTTCTTTATTTATGGGTTTCTTGGTGTGTTTATAGACGCTAACCTTGGACCTTAGGTTGCTTCATCTAATGCCACTGAGAAAGTGGCCTAGAGATTTACACACTAAGTGTATCCAAAATCTTAGTTAAATAATATATTATTTATTTATTATTTAACTAGTTGAATAAATATTATTCTCATGCATGATTTAATAATTATTCATATTTACTTGATCTCATATATTTTGTCACCAGTTATTCGAGAGAATATTATGTGAGAAGAATATTTAATAAATGTTTATTTTCTATATAGTGAGTATAATATTTATTTATTTATTTGTGAATAATGTAGTGATGTTTATTTATTAAATAAATAGTCATTATTTAATGCCTAATAAATATTTTGGAGGAATGATGGCCAGTTTTAATGGTCCAGTGAGAAATAATATATATTGAATACTATTTGATTAAATAATATTTAATTTAATTCGTGAGTTAAGCACATGTCAAGAAATAATAATATTATTATTATTATTATAGACATGGGGTTTTGTGGGGATTAAATAAATTATAAAGGGAACTTGTACAATTATTTATTTCTAACCCTAGCGATATATAAACCCAATTATAATATTTTTAATAGAGTCAACTCATTTGTTTTGTTGTGCACAACGAATCTGTAGAATCCTCTCGAAGCCCTAGAGAGCTCTCTTCTCCAAGAACGATCCCAAGAATAGAGAGAGATCATCCTCCACCTTCTACTCTCGAGTCTAGAGAGATTAAGGAGAATCCTTTGCAAACGATTCTCATAGAGATCAAAGGTGAACGATGCAAGCAATAGGATCTATTGTGCTAGCACTAGAATATTCTTAAGGCGGTGTTCAGAGATTTGTGGATCACCATTAGAGGGAATCTTCTCTTGATTTCTACAATGCAACGATGGTACAACATAGATCCATTGTCATATCCATGAATGAAGAAATAATTTCTCATAAGGTAATTCTTTAATTGCTTAAATTAATTACAAATAATATGCATTGATCATGTGCTCTAGTTCTGGCGTTTTATCCATTTTCTATATTATTTGATTCAATTACATTGATCACAACATTTATCATTGTGTAAATCTCAATTTGATCATTGATCGTGACAAAAAAAAAATTTGGGTATGACCCATCACAAGCTTTCATTGCGCCCAGAACCTTTAAGTGGTATCAGAGGGTTCACATAATTGTTTATAATTATTTAAAGATCATTGATTGATTTACACATAAGTAATTGGTTTTCAATTCTATTTTAATCATTCTTTAATCTGAATTGCGAGATCTGCTTCTTCGTATTTATTTCTCATAAATATAATCAAATCGATTAATTTTATGAACGAAATAAATTTGAAGATCTCATCTAGAGGTCCCAATGAATCTGGTCGGATAACACGAGAGTACACGTTGTGTAGCCCAGAGGTACACATCGTGTACTAGTGTTTAATTCACCAAGAATTAATTTGGAATTAATTCAAGGTGTGTGAATTTATTACATTTTGTACATTTAATTATACACCATGTGTTGACTAGGCCAACCTGGTGCATAGTCAATCACAGTACACATCGTATAACTTCTATACATAGCATGCAGTCCTTTAGTCTGAGATGGTCCAAGTATCTTCTTACATGGCCAACCTGAATGGCGATCATGTAACTTGGAGACCACATAATGTGTAACCCATGTACATGCCATGTACTCCAATATTTTTTGTGACATGGTTACACACAAAGTCCCTAAGCATGTGACTTGGATAGATGGTGAAAAAAAGTACATGTCATGTAGCTGGATTGTACATGTTGTGTGCTTATACCAAATTACACAGAATTAAAAATTAATTTATTAAGTTGATAGGACACTCCATGTGATGGATTTTAATATATATAAATGTTTAATGAATTTCTGCATAATGTTCAGATCTGCATATCATGTATGAGTCATATTACAGTTATTACTCTACGTCCATTGAAGCATAACACATGACAGAAAAATTATGTAATCTGTGTAATCATTAGTTTTATATTACATTTCATGAAATTACATGACAAGTCATGTATGCCGCATGTCAAAAGAGTAAACAGTATATGAGTATGATACATGTTGGGTAGTTCAGATGGGTATTCACTGTGCTGCCTCCAAGGTACATTTATATACATGGTTAATTTTAAATAAATTTATTTAATTTATTTAAAATTATGATGGATGAGAATCTCAAGTAAATTTGGATGAGAATTAAGATAAAATAATTGATTAATTAAATAATATAGTTAACTGATCTGAGCATGGTTTTTCTTAAATAAGAACGATTAAGAAGTGAATGCTAATTTTATTAAATGTGTAATTTGTTGCATGCATGTGGATGATCATGAGATTATACCAGACCATTGTATGTGATTAGTTTCATTTAATTTATTAAATTAAATTGTTGGCAAATGTTCCATCTCTCCTCTTATTATGTACGGGCCTGTGTGCCCATGGTTTATTTTATGTAAACCCCTTCCCATAACCTGTGTATGAGTAAAACCATATGTAATGGATAGAACTCTCAAGCTAGTAGATGTGGTTCAAGTTTGGAGTCAATGAGAAACCAATCCAAGAGAGATACATAGGTAGACATGTGAAAAGCTGCTACACAAACTTTAATTGGTTCAAGGTTTCTTCCCCTAGGTCGATGGTTATTTTATTATCCTCTAGATAAACTAACCATTATTAAAATCTCATGATCATGCCATTTTATTATTTTATTTCTGTCAAGTTGCATGGTTATTTTATTATGGATTTTTTTTCACAATCAGATGAATTAATGAATTAATAACCATATAAGATAAAACTAAAAAAATTGTCTTATACATAAATATTATCTGAGACATGGTTAATCACTTAAGTAAATCCACTTAATATTAACAAGCATGTAATAAAGATAATAATTGAAAAATTATGCATATAAGGAAAAATCACTCAACTATATATATTAAGTCGGTATAGTCATCTGCTACTTTAGTTAAAATCGGAGCATAGTTCAAAGTGCTTGACCATCCAAAGTTGGGGTGCTTTCAATTATTGGGTTCGAACTTGAAGTTTTGGTTTGACTTAACATAGTTCACATCAAGGGTTGACTGCCAAATCAAGACATAGTGTAGTTGAGAGGTAAGGGTTGAGGAAATAAAATTTAAGGATTTTAGGATTGGGGAGTTAACTCAACCGATCAAGGAAATGTGAGTTAATGCAGTTGGAATTTGGATTGCCTATCTAAAACCCTTTAAATTGCTTGACCAACCAAATTTGGGGTAATGAGAAGGGGAATATGAATCTTTTCCACTAGAATGTCCAAGCAATGGGATATTCTAAAGCCAATGGTGAGGGCTATTAGGTTTCAATAAAATAGTGGGAGGTTAACAAATATAATATTTATTTATTTGTCTAAATTTTATCATACAAAGTACTAAATCTCTGATCATCTTACTTGTAGAATAAACAATAAAAATGACTTTAAACATATCACTGTGATCCATACTTGATAAGGATAACCTTCACACTAACACAAATTTCCAAGAGTGGAAAAGGCGCTTGCGCGTTATCATATTCCATGAAAGGAAATTATATGTGTTGGAAGAACCTATTCTTGATGTGCCTAGTAATGAGGATAGTGAGGAAGAGTTTTCTCTCTATGAGAAACATTTGAACGATTCTACAAATGTTCAATATTTCATGCTATCATCCATGAACAATGAGCTTTTAAAGCAACATGAGTACATGGATGTGTATATCATGATGTTCTACCTTCAAGATATCTATCAAGAGAAGGTGAGACAAGAGAAATAAAATATCTCCAACGCTTTTTTTAAAACTAACCTTGTAGATTTAGTGCCAGTTGGGCCTCATGTAGTCAAGATTATTTGATATAATGAAAACTTAGACATCTTAGGGATTAAATTCTCAGATGAGTTGCACACAAATCTCATACTTTCCTCACTACCTAGGACCTTCTCTGGTTTTATTGTTAATTATAACATGATCAATAATGAGAAGATTCTTTCATAAATCCTTACTTTGATTCTCCAAGTGGATAAGGACATGGGATGGGACAAACCTACGGTCCTTATAGTGAATAAGAAAAGGAAGAACAAGGAAAAGGGGATCAAGACTCATAAAAATTCTAAAGCTCTTGAGCATCGTCCTTCTAGGAAGATGAAGATCTAGAGGTAGGGTAAGGAAAATGAGGCAGTATGTTTTTCATGTGGCAAGCAAGGCCACTAGAATAAGAACTGTACCCAAAAGCAATGGGAAGTTGAATGTGCATTCATTATCGAGTGTAATATTTCAATATCTATATATTGTGTATTATATACATCTTTTGGTGCTCAAATCTATATCCAAATGCAGGAATAAAGTATATTCTAAAAGATTTCTAGAGGAGAGGTGGATTTGTGAGCTGCCAATGGTGCGAGGCTGGCTGCTCTACCCATTGGTGACTACCAACTTTCATTGCCAATGGGAATGATATTGGTTTAAGGTATTTTTATTATGTACCAATCATTACCAAGAAAATAATTTCTATTTCATTCCTAGATACATATGGTTTTATTTTCAAATTTTTAAATAAAATTTGTTTATTTTATAAGGACAACATAAGCTATAGTATGACGCATTTAAATAATAGTCTTTATGTATTAAATTATGAAAACCAAGTATTGGAAATAGATAAAAAATCATATTCACATGTCTCAAATAACACCCAGCTATGGAATCACCATCTTGGTCATGTAAATGAGAATAATTTTACAAATCTCTTTCAATATGGTTATTTAGAATCTTTTGAGCTAAAACCACTTGAAAGATTCCATGCTTATTTACAAGGAAAAATGACCAAACCACCATTCATTGGACAGGGTGAAAGGGCCATAGAACTTAGGATTGGTACACACTGATGTGTATGGACCATTTTCAATAGAATCTAGAGGTGGGTATTCTTAACTTTTACTGATGACTTGAGTATTGTTTCTGACACTTTCGCTGAGGCACGCGCGTCTGTCTATGGAGGGCGCGCAGCTGTGGCCCCGCATTCTTGCTTTCCAAAGGCAGGTGGCATCCGTCTCTTATTCAGAGACGTTTACTCCTTGATCGAAACAGGATGATGGGATGTCGGTTATTCCTTTCGTAGATTCCTCCTCAGAACTCGTCACCTAGTCTAGGTCTCCCTTATAGACTAAGATGTTGTTCGTGAAACTCTTCCTAGTGTCATGTCTTCATGGGCACCAGTTAATTACACTGCTTATGTCGGGACATTCCAAGGGGTCCGGTCAGGGAAAAAACCTTCAGTCGGGGGAGTAGTTACGTTGGACATCACTGACGTGTCTGGACGCTGGAACACTTATTATAGGGATTCTCGAGGGCGCGGAAGCCCGAGGCATCCCATGTCGAATGCGGGGAATTATATGCCATAGGTATGTATCTAAGGTTTTCCTCAGCTTCCTATGTTTAACACAAGGTATTCCACAGGTTTAACATCTAGCAGAGACAGGTCAGACTGATCGAAACACTAACTAGAGTGGATCAGATGGGTGCAACCCCTGGAGGGAACACTGATGTTGGGTGTAACACGTGGTTAGCTACTCAATTGTTGTTAAAGGGAATGGGGAATGAGGTGGTATGATCCCACCGAGATGTGGCGGCCAGGGTAAGAATCAAGATGGATAGTGGATGGTTAAGTGAAGTGGATAGAGAATGAGATGGAGTCGACTCGAGGACGACAGTGGTGTTGGTCTTGAGCCTCGAAGAGACCTCCTACGTATCCCCGTGGTAGGGAATCAAAGTCCTCATAGTTCATCTGATGACAGCTTAATGTTTGATTGGGGACTTTAACGGCTTACCACCAAATGGGGTTGACAACGGCTTACCGTTGAATGGGGGTCACAATGACTTACCGCTAAATGGGGTCACAATGACTTATTGCTGGATAGGATTTGACAATGGATTACCACTGAATGGGGGGGTCACAACGGCTTACCACTGGATGGGGTCACAATGGCTTACTGCTAGATAGGGGTTGACAATGGCTTACCACTGAATGGGGGTTACAACGGCTTACCACTGGATGGGGTCACAACGGCTTACTGCTGGATAGGGGTTGACAACGGCTTATCGCTGAATGGGGGTCACAACAGCTTGCCTCTAGATGGGGTCACAATAGCTTACCATTGGATAGGGGTTGACAATGGCTTACCGCTAAATGGGGGTCACGACGGCTTACCGTTGGATGGGGTTGAACCTCAGGGAGGCTTCTTACATACCTTGTCCAGGAGACAACGATCAAAGCCCACGTAGTTCGAATGGGTAAAGTTTAGCATCTTCCAAGATGAAAAGGGGGAATATAGTTTAACATCATGCAGAACCGAGGTGGACCGACATGAAGTAGTCGGGACCTATGGGTGTTGGGATTGAACCTCAGGGAGGCTTCCTACATACCTTTCCTTGGAAAGGATCAAATTCCACATAGTTTAGGTGGAGTGGGAACCTACATGAAGGGGTTCGGGACCAATGGTGTTGGGCTTGAACCTTAGAGAGGCTTCCTACATACCTTGCCTTGGAAAGGATCAAAGACCACATAGTTCAGGTGGGGTGTGGTGAACCAACGTGAAGTTGGTTATGACCAATGGTGTTGGGCTTGAACCTCAGAGAGGCTTCCTATTTACCTTTCCTTAATAGGGATCAAATTCCACATAGTTCAGGTGGAGTGGGAACCGACGTAAAGGGGGCCGAGACCAATGGTGTTGGGCTTGAACCTCAAGGAGGCTTCCTATGTACCTTTCCTTGGAAAGGATCAAAGACCACGTAGTTTAGGTGGGGTGTGGTGAACCGACGTGAAGGTGTTCAGGACCAATGGTGTTGGTCTTGAACCTCGAAGAGGCTTCCTATTTACCTTTCCTTGAAAAGGATCAAAGTCCACATAGTTTGGGATGGTTGTGGGGATTACACTCTAGGTTTCCCATAAAGGATGTCATGGTCAGTGCTTACTCTAATCCCACGTGAGTCATTCTCGGGGTGAGAGACAAGAGGCAGCAAAGACCTGACGATCACGTCGCGACAGGTGTGTTTGTGGAAGTGGAATGGGGCTGACACGTGGTTAGCAGCCCAAAGAGGAAATAAGGGCTTACATGTGGTTCTCAACCCAAGGAGGTAGAGAATGGGACTTACTCCAGGACGGAGGCCCGTTGGTGAAAAAACCCAACGGGAGAGGGATTTGGCATCGAGGAAGAAAGGAGGATCAGGGATGCTACCTCCTGTAAGAGAGGCTAGGGGCTTACACCAAGGTGGTTACCCTTTCCCCGCAGACAGACGATACTCTGATAAAGAGGATATCATTCCATGTGAGGAATGATCTCACTCTCGTGGAGACCAGTGTTCGTAGAGAATGTCTGAGACGGGGAACCCTGCATAAAATGCATGGGGGGCCACAGTTTAACGTCGTGTACTGAGGACGATGGTGCTTGGCAGTTTAACGTCCTGCAGCTCGGATGAGGTGGGTACACTCCACACCCCTAGGACTTACATAACTGATACCACCCGCCCCTTGGGGAAGGGAAGGCATCAGCAATTTCATGGAGAGGGGTGTTATGGAGTGATCCATTTAGGGTTCCACGTTAGCGTGGCTATGCAAAGAAGAAATAGTCGTTAGTATGCCTGTTATGGATTGTGTGGGGCTTACGCATGGAAGCAGCCCGGGTGCCACTAAGGAGCGGCAACGGTGAATGGGGCTTATACAAGGAAGTTTCCTGTAATGTCTCCCTCATGTCTAGCCATGAGGGAATCCCAACTCACTGATGGGTTGAGGCATATAATTGAGGTCCACACCTATGCGCTAGTGCACAAGCGGGATAACGCCAGGGGCATTGGAATCAGTCCAAACAATGGGAGATGAAAAGTGTGAATCACATGACCGACATTCGGAACAGGGTGAGGGTGGCGTGATGATGGGGGATAACTGTTGACCGTGTTCAAAACATATCATCTATATCATGTTATCTTGAAATTGGGATAAACAAATGAGGGTCGACTGCTGACCATGTTCAAAACACAGGACCTGACTCGAAGTGTCATCCAAATCCTTTAGGGGCATTGGCCCAGAACGGTAGGTGAGCCGATGCGGCATGGGATGAGGCCGTTAGAGGGTCCCTTAAGACATGAAGTAGGATGAAGATCTGAATAAAGGACACACAAATCATGGGGTGGAGTGGTGGAATGTTTGAACGGATTCCAACGCTCATGAAATTGTGCCACTGTAATCATGGCATGAGGCATCTTATTCTTAGCACATGAGGCATAACTTTTTTGGAACAAGAGGCATCATATTATTGAATAATAGGGAATACTACAGTTTATAGTCATGTAGATAGTACTGTTGGCATCTCATGCTTAGAGCATAAGGCATCTCTTGTTTGGAGAAAGAGGCATCCTATGTTTGGAACATAGGGTGCACTATAGTTTATAGTCATGTAGAAAGGACTGTTGGCATCTTATGTTTGGCGCACAAGTCATCTATTATATTGAGTAAGAGGCATCCTATGTTTGTCATATAGGGATTACTATAGTTTAAAGTCATGTAGATATAACTATTAGTCATAAGGCGCCTAACAATGGTTTGTGTTGGGACTTACGTAAGGGAGGCCCTTTCTAGTTCAACCTGGCATAGGAGTCAGGTGATGGGGTTCGGATTAGTTTCTTGAGGAATGGTTCAACTCAAGGTGCTCGGGGAATTGATGATGAGACTCTCAATTGACGACATGGGAAAAAAACCAATAGGAATATGTCGACTCAAGGTGTTTCATGGTGTGCGGAGGAGAATCTCAAATAATGGTATTCAATAGGTGGAGGGTAGGTGCACATAAGGGCACAATGGAAAATGTTGACATCCCGACCCGAAAAGTTCATGGTGCGACTCTCCATTTATCATGGGGGTCAATGACAGTAGCGAAGGGACCGGCCTAGAGGGTCGAGATCGCAGCCCAGCACTAATCTCGAGCGGGGGTGTGGGGACGTAGCCCTCGCGGTATGGACCAGTGTGCGCAAGCCTGTATACTATTGTGCGTAAAATGTGCTACATATAGGATAAGTTGTGCGCAATACTGCACTGTGCGGCACAGGTGTGTGAAATATTGGGCATCGTGGAACTATTGTGCATAATAGATAAGGTTGGCGTGCAATAGGGAAGTATTTTCATGCAAGAGGGAAGGATTGCGCACAATAGGGGAGGTGTGCGCGCAATATGGGATATGTGCACGCAATAGGGGGTCGTGCGCGCAATAGGGAAGGAATTGCACGCAATAGGGGAGGTTGGCGCGCAATAGGGGATCTTTGCACGCAATAGGGAATGTGGGTGCACAATTGGGCAGGTGCAGCACTGGCGCGTGTAAAATTGGGCATAGTGGCGGTCTTGCGCGCAAAACTGGGGACGTTGGCACTTTTGCGCTCAAAAGTGATGTTTTGCGCGCAAGAGGGGGTTTTACGCACAGGCGTGGAAAATGCGGACTTATACGTATTAGAGCAGCGGCCGACCTCTGAGGGACCTCTTTTGAAGAATGGGGGTGCACTTGTATTTATAGAAGAAACCTCGGGAGGCGGTGCACGTAAAATTCCACGCACGCAAGTGGTTTTCCACACAAGTAGGTGCACGTAAAATTCTGCGCGCGCAATTTGTTTTCCGAGTGAGGCAGTGCGCGTAAAATCCCTTGCGCGAAAGTTGTTTTCTGTGCGAGTCGGTGCGCGTAAAATCCCACGCGCGCAAGTTGTTTTCCGTGCAGCCTATGGTGTGTGCGCGCGCAAAGGGGTGTTTGACATCGCATTTGGCGCAGAATAGGTTTGTGTGTGGGGTTGCGTGAAAAATTACTTTATTACGTGCAATATTTTGTTCTTGCGTGCAATATTCCCCTTTTTTTCACGCAAGATTCCATTTTTTCATGCAAGATTCTATTTTGCACGCAACTCCATACTTTTCCCCAAAATTTCCCTGGATGGCCATTTCCAGCAGTCTGTCTTCGAACGGCTATAACTTCTGATCCATAACTCCGTTCGGGCTCCATGACCAGTCAAATCGAAGCCTGCGAAACGATCTATGCTCCAAGATTATGTCTAGAAGTGTTTGGTGAATTAAATGGACGCGTTTTTCGGTGACAACAAGTATATATGGCTATATCTACTTGATGAGGTATAAGTTTGAGTCCTTTAAGAAATTCAAAGAATTCAAGAATGAAGTATAGAATCAACTTGAAAAGATGATAAAGAAGATTCGATAAGATTGAGGTGGTGAATATCTTAACCAAGATTTTTTCAGCCAGTTCATAGGGATCTCCCCCCAATCAGTGTCTTCCAACTCTTTCTTTTCCATGTGGTTTCAAGGGGTGGAGTCCAACAATGCTGAGACCAAGGAAAGAGTGGTGGTTTTTGTGACAGGGTGTTGGGTGATTTGGTAGGCCTGAAACCAAACTCGACTCATGAAAAAGGTATGTTCACATCATGACCTAGAGTGCATAATCAAGTTCATGCTTCTCGACGTATCGTCTCTTTCCAGGGATTGGAGGGAAGCCCCATCTCTCAGTGTTTTCAAGCCGAGGAGCACCCCGAGTCTCTTTCCCGACTATCCCCAGGGGCACTAGGTTTGATGGCACCCTCACTGATAGGACCTTAAATTAAACTCGGATGGATCATGTGTTATGGGTAGCATGCCCTGTTGGGGTGGTTTGTGACACCAGAGGCAGTGTCATTCTTGCCTACCATGTTCTCTACAGACCTGAGGATTCTCTTCAAGTTGAGGCGAGGGCGGTTCTCACTAGCCTCGAGTTATGTAACCTCCACAACCTTCCTCTTGGTGCTATTGAGATGGACTTCAAGATTATCCACTCCTACCAAACTATCCAGTGCGTCATTCCTTGAAATATTATATATCCCATCCGAAAGTGTAAGGGCTTCATACTCAACAATATTGATTTGCTCCACACTTGGCATGAAGGTAACAAAATGGATGAATTTCTCACAGCTAAAGCTCTGCCAGGTTCTTCTATTACTTGTCTCTCCAACATGGGTGATTTTCCCCCTGAAGGGATGGACTTGGTCCGAGGGGATGCCCTTGGACTCCACTATTTCAGATCTCCTTAGTTTTTTTCTCTCTGTTTGGCTTGTGTCATCCCTTATTCTAATAAAATGAAATTATCAGTGGGATTCTATTTCAACTCACTCCACCTCACACACCATAGTATACTAGTGTTAGTGAAAGTAGGAACCATACCTTATTAGACATTATAAGTTCAATTATGAGTCATGTAGATCTTCCATTTTCCTTTTGAATATATGCATTACAAACTGCTGCATATACATTAAATAGAGTACCAAAAAAAGTGGAAAATGGAATTCTCTTCGAGTTATTGAGTAGAAATAGACTCGTTTTTTTCATACATGTGTATGGGGTTTTGATGTGTTTGTTAAGGGATTATCAGGTAAAAAACTAGCACCTTGGGTCCCAAAGTGTATCTTTATAGGATATCCTAAGAAAACAAAGGGATACCACCTATAAAAATCTTTAGATAACAAAGTGATTATTTCCAAACAATCCATCTTTCTTGAGAGGGAGAACATTCTAAAAAGGATAGTGGTATCAAGATTGACTTTGATGAAGTTAATGCTCAAGATACACAAGAGTCGGTAAAAGAACAGATTCCAAAGGTCCTCATGGAAGAAGTAGTTATTGAAACACAAGTATTGCATAGGAGCACTAGAGATGTAAGAGAACTAGAGAGATGTGGTTTTCTAGTCACAAAATATGGAGACTCATTATTGGTTCACAATGATGAACTTATCTCCTACAAAGAGGAAGTAGAGGGATTGAAGCTGCAAGATGGAAAGAATCCATGAATTCTAAAATGGATTTCATGTATCAGAACTAAGTTTGGGTTTTGGTTGATGCATCGGTTAATGTAAAGCCCATAGGGTACAAATGGATATTCAAGAGAAAATTAGTCTTGGAAAGTAAAGTAAATACCTATAAATCAAGACTAGTGGAAAAAGGGTTTAAACAACATCAAGGAATTGACTACGATGAAACATTTTTACTCATTTCCATGTTTAAATCCATCAGAATTCTACTTGTTATAGCAGCTTACCATGACTGTGAAATTTGGAAAATGAATGTCAAAAATGATTTCCTCAGTGGGAACCTTCAGGAAGATGTCTATATGACACAACCAAAAAGCATTTGTGACTCCAGGTGATGCCAAAAAAAATTCAAGTTGTATAGATCCATTTATGGATTGAAGCAATCATTCAGGTCATGGAACATTTGATTCGATGAAGCTATAAAAGAATCTGGTTTCATTAAAAACAAATTTGATCCATTTGTTTAAAAGAGGTTTATTATAAATTAAGTTGTTATCCTAGTAGTATATATTGATGAAATATTAATTATTTTAAATTATATACCAGTCTTACAGTCTATTAAGGACTGGTTAAACAAATGTTTGTCCATGAAGGACTTAGGTGAAGCAACCTATATTCTAGGGATCAAGATCATTTGTGATAGATCCAAGAGGATTCTTGGACTAATTCAGAGTACATACATTGATCAGATACTAAATAGATTTAGTATGGAACAATCCAAGAGGGGATTGATTCAAGTGTCACATGGTATACAACTTTCTAAGAAAATGTGTCCTTGGACACAACAGGAGAAAGATAGAATGAGTAAGATCTCATGTGCTTCAACAATAGGATCAATCATGTATGTCATGTTATGTACTAGACTTGATTCTACCAATGCATTGATCATGGTAGGTAGATATCAAGTAGATCTAGGAGAACATCATTGGTCTGCTATTAAAGTTATCCTTGAGTATTTGAGAAGAACTAAGGATATGTTCATGGTGTATAGAGGAGATGAGGAACTGGTCATCAGGGGTTATACCGATGCTAGTTTTCAAAAAAAAAACATAATGATCTGAAGTCATAGTCAGGATATGTTTTTTGTCTCGATGGAGGAGATGTGAGACGTAAGTGTTCAAAGAATCCATTTTCATTGATTCTATAGTGGAGTTTGAGTATATAAAGGCTTCTGATGCGGCCAGTTAATCTGTTTAGATACAAAACTTTTTCTAGGAGCTTGATGTGGTACCTAGAAGTAAAGATCCTATCACATTGTATTGTGATAATACTGCAGCGGTGGCTCTTGTAAAAGAGTTAAGGTCACACCAATGAATAAAGCACATACTCCACCTCGTGAGGGATTTTTATCTGAGGGGTGAAGTTTTAGTAAGAATAGTTCCCATAGAAGAAAATGTGGTGGACCTCTTGACTAAAATCCTATCTCAACATAAGCATGAGTATCATGTGAGAGCTAGAAAACTGAAGGTTGTTAGTATTTGTCTCTAGTGCAAGTGGGAGTCTGTTAGATTTGGTGCCCTAGAACCAACATTTGTGTAATTTATGATAACTTGTATTTATAGTTTTTAATATTAATAAATTTCTTATCACATCGTGATTGTTCTTCTATGTAACATGATATGTGATAATGTCCTAAGAGTAACTGTCACACTAAAAGGTCATAGCAGTTCTTCGTTATGATGAGAACCCAAAAGTGTCATGATAGTATTCTTATATATGTTATATAGATAGATGAAATAATTTGAGGGACACAAATGATTCAGGCTATTAGGGGTGGAGACTCATAGGACTTTGAGGCATCTCCTCATGGTGTACACCCTTGGCAATATCTAGTGTAGGATATTATGAGAATGAGACCCTCTAGTAGAAAATCCATACACTACGGGAAAAATGGGTATTTGCGGCGGGTTATTTGCGACGGGGATAAATCCCGTCGCAAATAGCCCCGTTATAAACTTATTTGCGACGGGGGTATTTGCCCGTCGCAAATAAGTAGCCTTTTGTGACGGGATTGCTTTCCCCGTCGCAAAAGAACTGGCGCGCTTTGCGCGCCAAATCGCGGGAAACATATTTGCGACGGGCGGTTATTGCCCGTCGCAAATAACTGGTGGCGGTAAAAGGTATTTGCGACGGGAATATTCCCCCGTCGCAAATAGTATGTCGGCAGGTGGTTATTTGCGACGGGACCCGTCGCAAATAACTATTTAACCGTTGACCGTAATAAATGATGGCTAAGGTATTTGCGACGGGTACCGTCGCAAATAATATTATTTGCGACGGGCTACCCGTCGCAAATGGACCTGTCGCAAATAATCTAACCTATAAATACCCCCATCCGTTTTTTTCAATTCATTCTTAAACTCCATCTTCTCCTTCTCTCAAAATTCTATTTCTAGAGTTCAGCGTTTCTCAAGTTTAATTTTTTTTCTCCGGAGTTGATATTGAAGTTTTCAAGAACGATCAGAGATCAACCTCAGATCAATTTTTAAGGTATTTATGTTCATTTTAATTTAATATTTATTTTAAATTTTTTATTAGTTTCAATTATTCTTAATTAGTTGTAATTTAATTATGTTTACATTGTTTTGTTACTTAATAAATTTAAATTATTAGTATTGTTCATAGTTAATGGTAATTAGAAATAATTAGTAATAATTTTCAATAATTAAGAATAAATATTAATAATTAGTAATAAATACCAATAATTAGGAATAATAACATTATTACATTATTAGTATATTTTATTATTAATATTAAAATAATATAATTTTTTATATTATATACAATTCTCCTTTCATCTGTGTGTTTTCTGTCTCCACATGTATTATTTGTATGTGGAGACAGAAAACACACAGATGAAAGGAGAATTGTATATAATATAGAAAATTATATTATTTTAATATTAATAATAAAATATACTAATAATGTTATTATTCCTAATTATTGGTAATTATTCCTAATTATTGGTAATTATTCATATAATTACTAATAATTAGGAATAATTACCAATAATTAGCAATAATTAGGAATAATTAATAATAATTAGTAATAATTACCAATAATTAGTAATAATTACCAATAATTAGTAATAATTACCAATAATTAGTAATAATTACCAATAATTAGTAATACTTACCAATAATTAGTAATACTTACCAATAATTAGTAATAATTACCAATAATTAGTAATAATTAGTAATAATTATCAATAATTATCAATAATTAGTAATAATTAGTAATAATTACTAATAATTACCACTAATTAGTAATAATTAGGAATAATTACCAATAATTAGTAATAATTAGTAATAATTAGTAATAATTAGTAATAATTAGTAATAATTAGGAATAATTAGTAATAATTACCAATAATTAGTAATAATTACCAATAATTAGTAATAATTACCAATAATTATCAATAATTACCGATAATTACCAATAATTAGGAATAATTATCAATAATTAGGAATAATTACCAATAATTAGGAATAATTACCAATAATTAGTAATAATTACCAATAATTAGGAATAATTACCAATAATTACCAATAATTAGTAATAATTACCAATAATTAGTAATAATTACCAATAATTAGTAATAATTACCAATAATTAGTAATAATTAACAATAATTAGTAATAATTAGCAATAATTAGGAATAATTACCAATAATTACCAATAATTACCGATAATTAGTAATAATTAGTAATAATTAGGAATAATTACCGATAATTAGTAATAATTAGTAATAATTACCAATAATTAGTAAAAATTAGTAATAATTAGTAATAATTACCAATAATTGGTAATAATTACCAATAATTAGTAATAATTACCAATAATTAGTAATAATTACCAATAATTACCGATAATTAGTAATAATTACCGATAATTAGGAATAATTACCGATAATTAACAATAATTAGTAATAATTAACAATAATTAGTAATAATTACCAATAATTACCCATAATTACCAATAATTACCCATAATTACCGATAATTACCAATAATTAGGAATAATTATCAATAATTAGTAATAATTACCAATAATTAGTAATAATTACCAATAATTACCAATAATTAGGAATAATTACCAATAATTACCAATAATTACCGATAATTGCCGATAATTTGTAATAATTAGTAATAATTAGGAATAATTTGTAATAATTACCAATAATTACCCATAATTACCGATAATTACCAATAATTAGAAATAATTACCAATAATTAGGAATAATTACCAATAATTAGGAATAATTTCCAATAATTAGGAATAATTACCAATAATTACCAATAATTAGTAATAATTACCAATAATTAGTAATAATTAGGAATAATTAGTAATAATTACCAATAATTAGTAATAATTAGTAATAATTACCAATAATTAGTAATAATTAGTAATAATTACCAATAATTAGTAATACTTAACAATAATTAGTAATAATTACCAATAATTAGGAATAATTACCAATAATTACCAATAATTACCGGTAAATAGTAATAATTAGTAATAATTAGGAATAATTACCAATAATTAGTAATAATTACTAATAATTACTAATAATTAGTAATAATTAGTAATAATTACCAATAATTAGTAATAATTAGTAATAATTAGTAATAATTAGTAATAATTACCAATAATTAGTAATAATTACCAATAATTCGTAATAATTAGTAATAATTAATAATAATTACCAATAATTAGTATTAATTACCAATAATTATTAATAATTACCAATAATTACCAATAATTAGTAATAATTAGTAATAATTAGTAATAATTACCAATAATTAGTAATAATTAGTAATAATTAGTAATAATTACCAATAATTAGTAATAATTAACAATAATTAGTAATAATTACCAGTAATTAGTAATAATTACCAATAATTAGTAATAATTATCAATAATTAGTAATAATTAATAATAATTAATAATAATTACCAATAATTAGCAATAATTACCGATAATTACCAATAATTAGTAATAATTACCAATAATTAGTAATAATTACCAATAATTAGTAATAATTAGTAATAATTACCAATAATTAGTAATAATTAGTAATAATTACCAATAATTAGTAATAATTAGTAATAATTAGTAATAATTACCAATAATTAGTAATAATTACAAAAATCAATCTTTTTTACAAAGAGACATGAGTATCGATGACGACACCCCACATTTAAGAGTCGGTGATGACGATGATGTTAATGATGTCACATATGAATTTGAAATGGTAAGAGATGAAGCAACTGTAACTCGAATGGATATCGATGATGTTGAGGAGGAATATGAAGATGACATTGGCATATATGAAGATGATGATGAAGATGAACACTGATAGAATTCCATGGTATTTATATACAATCATAATATGTATATATGTATATATAATAGTAATTATCAATTATTTTCTAACAACATTAACATTTTCTGTTTCAGATGGACGACGCCACATTTCGTGAGTTGGCGGATGCTGACCTGCCTTTCGATGCGGATGAGTTGCTGGCAGATGACCCTCAGCCTGCAGGCGCTCCAGGGAGTACGCGGAGGGGGCGCGGTCTTGCACGATTGATGATTCCTGACCCCGTCCCCGAGCGACGTCCACGTCTTGGATTTGATCCACGCACACGGAGGTGTGATAACCTGTGTGATAACCTATGGATTTGACTAAGATTTCATTAATCTATTCACATAATAAATGTTTATTATTTTTACAGTTTTCTGCATACAGCAGTCGGACATGGCAGCGCTATTTTGCGCAACTATTTCTCTCAACCGTGGACCACATGGGAGCAGATTCCCATTGATGTGCAGTAGGCCATGTTCGGCCATTGGTTGGTACATACGTAAATAAATAATTTTTATTTTGAAAATTATTTCATTTCTAACTTGATATTTTGATTTATTTGTAGGGTTTATGGTATCCGATCGAGGATACCATGCGTGACGCCATCCACGAGGCATGGGGGGTGGCCATGCGTGATCGCTTTCGTCAGTTTTTGCACAATTTAAGAAAAGCTGCCATGAAGAAAGCAGGAGTGTCAGATTTTGACGAGTCATGTAGAGCACACCGACCAGAGTACATTTCATCCCATGTATGGGATGGATTATGTGCACACTGGTTGAGTGGTGCCTTTCAGAGGAGATCATCGGTGGGGAGGCAGAATCAGGGGAGACAGGAGGTGACTCATCGAGCTGTGAGTCGTTCTTTCAGTACTCATAGACAGCATCTGGTACGTACATTATTTATAAATATTTTATATAACTATAAATATTAACAGTTTATTTTTTATTCTTATAGGCTGTCGAGCACCCCGATATTACGGAGTACGACGTATATCGGAGGATGTATAGTGATCCTGCTACTGGGGAGCTCAGAGGTGATCGTCAGCATCACATCGTGGTCAGTATTATTTGTTTTCAAGTTTAAAAATTAACTGCATATAATATATTCACAATTTTAATTTTAAATTGAAACTACAGGAGTCATATGAGGCCGCAGCGTCACAGGCCCGGCCTGAGAGTCAGGCCGAGTCATCAGATCAAACCACTGGCCGTCAGTTTGATGAGGCGGCATGGATGCAGGCCGCCCAGTATGCCTTCGAGAAGGGCCGGGTAGTTGGTATCTGTAGAGACCCAAAGCTTGACGTACATTGACATTACATTACATTTGCGGAATACTTAGTACATAACAAAAACACACACACAAGGATCGTAATAGTTTAGTGTCTTTGGAAACTCGGAACGTAATCTTCTAATCGTGGTGAAAGATCTTCAACATCTCTTATAAAGATCTTCCTTTTTTTTACCTAAAACCTTTCTTTATATCCTGGGGAAAAGAAAACATAAAAGGGTGAGCTCAAATGCTCAGTAAGGGTAAACAAAAGAAATATCAATCACATCGTATTCATAAGAACATAACATTTTGGAAATCTTAACCTGCAAAAGAGAGCATAATTTCATAACATGGGATAAATCATGGCAGTGAAATGTAATCACAATAATCATAACTTAAAACATGAAACTTTGTGGAATTCACACATAATCATAGAGAATCATTTCTTGTTAGTCAAGACTCATTGCCAAGACTATCTTAGTGGACAAAGTCCCTTTCTGAATCGAGTAACCCTCGTTTCAGTCCTGTTTCACTGAACCGGTATAACCTACTGTTCCAGCCCTGTCTATCTCATGAGATATAAAATCTTTACCCAATGCATTGGAGGGAGATATAGGTCCCACCCATCTCATAATGATACCATTCTTATGTGTGCCACAAAATCATAAATCATACATCATTTCATAACCCATGTAATAAAAATGGGAATCTTAAACATCGTGACATCATAAAACAATTCATATAAGATAATTCCATTAAAACATTATCAAATCAATGTAATAATAGAGATAAAAACAGAACCCTTTATTATCTTAGATGGAAAATAATTTTGATAAAACACTTGAACTCCATTCTTGAGGAAAATATCATTTCTTCTTCAAAAACATTTTTCCTTTCTTAACATGTCGTACAAAAAGAATTTGATTAAAAATAAACTTGAAAACTTTTAAAGGAAGCTTCTTGGAAATAATGTTTTAAAAATCCATTCATGCCGTATAAGTTAAAAAAAACATTCTTCGTACTTTTGTCAGAAAAGTCAAAAAGTACCTCGTACGAAAAACGACAAAAGATTCCTTTCATATTCTTTACTAAAAATTCACCGAAGGGTAAAATTGGATTTAAACTATTTTAAGTGGATGGAAACAATATTACATATTGAGGGAACATGGATGTGGATGATAAAATACGCCCCAGTAAATGCCAAAGTAAAAACAATCTCGGATCAAAATGAGATTGTGATATTTTCCCTTACCTTAGGTCCGATTTGCTTCGTAAGTGTCCGAACCTCCTGTATAATGATTTAAATAATGTCATTTACTTATTACAGAATCATATTCATTGTTATGATATCATATATGGTTCACTTATGACATTATATTACCCGTTCTTTTGTAAATTCCATGTTAAAGAAGCGTTTTGGGTAAAATCGTTTCATTTATCGTAGGTGTTTTGACTTGTTGTTCTTGACATTATTATTACTTATATCATGATTTACTTACTTCCAGAATATAAAATATTATTTATATATCATATATATTCAGTATATATATATATATAATAGATAGATAAATGAAATGAAAAACACCGTTCATAAAGACGGTAGTCCGTACGTACGCATGAACGCTGTTTTCCTTTCCTTATTGTCTTGAATGGAAGTAAGTAGATGACATACATATATATATATATACATAAATCCAGTAGCTTTATAATGTCATATATTTCATTATTATTTCTTATATATACTTTATAATCATTCTTAAATGGTTAACATGGAGAATGAATCTCATCGCGTCGTGGAGACGGTAGTCCGTACGTACGCACGAGCGATGATATCGTTCTCATGTTTGTGAACTTGTGTTGAAGTGTATGTATACTATTTCAGTATCAATATCACTTTATAATAATCATATATAGTTACTCATTACACCATTATACTCATCCTTGTAAGGTGATGGTGTAAAATAGATTACACCATGGCGTGGAGACGGTATTCCGTACGTATGCACGCGCGGTGATTTCTTTTTCCGTAGGATGGATAGATGGTGAAATAGGGTTGTTTCATACTTATAATAACATATCCGTATATGAGTGATACTGATGTTATTACTTCATAATGAAACAACCTAAGAAGAAGAAGTGGAATAAGAAATAAAGATGAAAGAATTGGTAATGGTAATTACCTCTTCTTTGAAGTGCCTCTTTGAGACCTCCTCTTAGGGCACTAAAATTGGTCTTTGAGGAAGACAAGAACCTCTAGGATGGTGCTAGGGAAGTGGAGAAGAGATTTTGTCAGGGGTTGGCCGAGCTTGAGTGCTCAAATTGGTGTGAGGAGGAGGGGGAGGAGGTGTCCTTTTATAAGGGAGGAGAGGGGCACCTTAGGAATACCTCAAAATATTATTTTATATTAAAGTCAAAATCGGTTTATAATGGTTCCAAAGGGTCTTATTTCAGAGCTAAAGTGGGGATGGGTCGAAATCCTATCAACCAATAAGATTTAGACAAGTTTAGGGTATTATTTTAACCTTATCAATTAGATTTAACTCTAAGTTAAATAATTTAACTTTTACCGTGTCTTTTTGTTTTCTTTCACTATATGGTTAATACACTTACTATAACATGCCAAAAGAACCACAAATTGTTTATTATTAATACATATATCCTTATCTGAGTCATTTGGCCGAACCTTAGATTTTTAGGAATAAAATAACAATTAATAATATAATATTTGATTTAAAAACTATTTTGTGTCAATTTTGACACTATTTGATATATGATTTTTTTGAAAGCCATAACAGAATTATATGTTCGAACCAAGTTGATTAAATCAACACTAATATATCATAGTAACCTAGAAAATTAGTGGAATTCATAAAAAGTCTTAAATTACATTTATTTTGGTATTTATAATATCAATTATGTCAATATTTCATTAATAAGATAATTACTGCATCATCTTTGTGTCATAAATAAATTAAATTATTTGATGTCTAAAAATTACAAATAAAATACCATTATGTAGGAAATCTTTTTATATTTCTAATGAATATTTATAGTTGAATTTATCTTATGTATAACCCCATATTAAAAATGTTTTAGTAAATAAACTTTGATTTTAACTCTTTTAACCCTTCTTTAAATAATATAATAATAAATGTCTTAATCTAATCCAAGTGGTCCTAAATGGTCATATTTTATTCATAAGCTTGTTTTTGGTCGAATTACACTTGTCCAATAGAATTAGGACATGTGTTAGGGTAATAATAATATCATTTTTACCCTTAATTACCCTATTTACTTTTAACCGTGGTAAATAAAAGTAAAAAGTTACTATTCACCAAAAATTATTTTCATCTCATTGAACCACATTTTACTTACTGACATCAACCGTGTCTCTCGGATTTTTGAAATTCCATTCACAGAAGCGGTAAAATTAAGATTTATGAAGAAATTAATTTTTTTTAACTACCACTTAGTAGTTTCACTATTCATCAAAAATTGATGTTTTTCAGAACAATGCCAAAATTTCATCCTAAGCTATATTTCATATTCCGAATTCAAAAATGAAGTATATTTTACCAAATTCATATCATAGAAGTTGCATTAATTAATTTTATAATTAAATCCCGCTGTTAAAACAAAGAGCGTGTTTTTAGGAAACAATATCTATCAAAAGATTGACACTTGTTTATGTCTAGTTTAAATGTGAAATTACATCCAATGACCAACATTGTATTAAATTGTAAAAATATATTCTAAATATACTTTAAAACCACTCAAATTAATAATTTATCACTATTAATTATTTCGATTGAAAAAGTTGTTTTTAACTAAAATTTTGTAATTTTCACTATTCATCAAAATATGAAAGTTATCCGAAAATCACCAAAATTTCACCTTAGGCTAAATTCGATACTCCGAATCCAAAAATAAAGTCCATTTTGAGAGCTAAAATTTCTAAAATTTTAAAAGGTGGTTATTACTATTCATAACGGCTAGTTTTAATAATATTTTAATAGCATATCGTTGTTTAGCGAAACTCAGTATTACATACTACACACGCTATCGAGGAAGGTCGTGATTGCGTGTAATGCAAGGAAAGTCAAGGATGCGTATTGTGAAAGCTCCTTTTGGTGTAGCGTATAACACAAGACATTAATAAAATTAAAAAGAATATTTTTCATAAAATCTCGGGCTGTTACATTCTACCCCCCTTAAAATGAATTTCTCCCTCGAAATTCGTCGGGGTTATAAATGGTTTACTATTCGAAAGTTTCTTTAATAGAAACCCACATCGTAAAAAGGAATACCAAAACTTGGCTTTAAAAACTAAAGTATGAAATGTAACGATTACCCAAATAAACTAATCACTGGGTTTCCACATAGGTGAAAATATGGATATGGAAGAGAAATCTAACCATCATGTTCTGATGGAGAGTGGTAGAGAGCATGGCTATGGAAAATCCAGTAATCACAAATCCATAAATTTGTGACGATCTAAGGTACCATCTGATTCATCAGGTATAAGATCACTAGGACAACATTTTTGGTTTTCAAGATCATTTCCCTAAAGTTGAAAATTTGAATTAGAATAAATACTTTCTTTATTTTGGTACAATCTCACTGTTGTTCATGCCTTGAACAATTTCCACTTCATCTCTTAAATAAATGAAGTTGAATTTGTTATTCGTGATGTGTTAACAGATCATGTGATAGAATGACGGGTCATTCCATCTGTCTCAAACAAAAGGTTAGCAAAAATTATATACATAAGTCGATCTATAGTGAGATTAATCACATATGGTTCCTAAAATGGACTTTATACTTCATATATCATACTGCTTAATATAATAAAACTAGTTTCTACTAAACAGGGACTTCCTGTAGGCCAGTGGTAGGCGATAAAGGCCAGTCGCACTTCGGTTGTGGGTTCGATTCCCACAGCCTTGTCCGAAGCGATGGGCTGTCGCCCGTCCTGCAGGTTGTCTTTTTTTCTAAAAAAAACTTCTATCCTTAAACAATACTAACTTATGTCCAACATAATCCATTCCAATCTTTAGGCTTACGCATAATACTGCAGTCCACTCTCATAATATAGTGAAAACAATTACCAGAGATTTAATACCATCGTTGATCCCCATATATCATAAGATATGTCTTGTTGGTCACATTCTAAACATTCAAAGTCCTTAATCATGTATTCTCTTGAATACCCATTGAACCTTAGTGAAAACATGAATGCAGTTAAACGTTAACACTTTCCACATACCAAAATCCTCAAAATTCTTTATAATCAAACCATGATATCACTTAGTCCTTATATCAATCATGAGCTCATGAATACTGTCAAATATTTAATTTTCTCATTTTCCCTTCATTATGCGCATATCATTCTTTTTCCAAAAATATCTCAATCACTTTCCATGGTTACTGGTACCATAAAATTATTGAAAACCACAATAGACCAATACATAAATATTCCAATATTCCACGATACTATATACAACACTATTTTGGAATCCCATTACATAAACACTTAATCATTCCACCACATCGTTGTCATATTCAACATCGCCAATAGTGATCGCATGTGACTTCGCTTTGTCCTTTGCCTTAAGTGGTTGCTCATGTTGATCATCACTAACCCTTGGATTAGGGCATTTATTGGCATAATGTCCCATCTCCTTGCACTTGAAACATTGAAGTGTTGGTGGTGCGTTCTCTGCAGTGTTTGCTTTGTTCACATCATTAGAAACCCTGTTTTCCATTACCTCGACACTCAGCTACTCGATGACCTTCTTTTCCACACTTAAAACATTTTCTAGTCCCTTTAAGACAATCTCCACCATGCTTCTTTCCACACTTTGAGCATAAGGAAACATTCATCTTCTTTTCACCCTTATTCTGAGATTTCTCCTTGAACTCCATCTTTCGTTTCTTTTCAAAACCATGAGATGGATATGTAACACCAACTTCCATTTCTACCTTGATAGCACAACGCACAATTTCTTCATAGCTACTGAAGTCTCTTATAGCTAATGCCCTTCGAAGACTTGGTTTTAAGCCACTGAAAAATCGATCAACTTTACTTTCAGGTTGGATGATAATGCCAGATGCATACCTTGCAAGTCTTGTAAAATTCGCTTCGTATATACCAACAGATTCATCATCCTTTTGCTTTAGTTCAAGAAACTCCTTCTCCATCTTTGTTCGAAGAATACGAGGGAAGTACTTATTGAAAAATAAGTTCTTGAACTCGTCCCATTCCATGGACTCAATTTCATCTCTTTGCCTTGTATTCTTGATAAGATTCCACCATTGATCAGCTTCACCTTCCAAACGATATACTGCTAAGATGACTTTATCATGTTCAGAACATTGAAGAACTGAAAATATCTTTTCAGTGGTACTGATCCATTGTTCAGCAACAAGTGGATCAGAAGACCCACTGAAAGAAGGTGGACGTTGCCTCATGAAGGACTCAATAGAATATTGTTCCCTTCTCTGCTCATTTGGAAGTCCAGAATGATTCATAGCTTGTGTAAGTATAGCAATAAGATTTTGCACTCCATCTCCCATAACATTTGTTTGCTCAGGAGGACAATCATTGCATTGTCCATTGCAATGATCAACACGTTTCCTTCGGGTTCCAGCCATCGTCTAAAACCCAAAAAGAATAGTGTGAGAGGCAAAAATCATGCTAGGGAAAAAAACATAATAAAGGGGGATTACCTTCAATATCTAACATCTTAGGTTTAATTCTATGATCGTTAGCGTAGTTCTAGTACTATAACCTATATGTATACTTAACCTTAGGGACATCCCTAGACATACCGTAGAAATATCTCTAGGGATCTCACTAACGTTTTCGCATCCTAGTTTCCAAAGGTTGACTAAACCTTTCCTCTGATACCAACTATAGAGACCCGAAGCTTGACGTACATTGACATTACATTACATTTGCGGAATACTTAGTACATAACAAAAACACACACACAAGGATCGTAATAGTTTAGTGTCTTTGGAAACTCGGAACGTAATCTTCTAATCGTGGTGAAATATCTTCAACATCTCTTATAAAGATCTTCCTTTTTTTTACCTAAAACCTTTCTTTATATCCTGGGGAAAAGAAAACATAAAAGGGTGAGCTCAAATGCTCAGTAAGGGTAAACAAAAGAAATATCAATCACATCGTATTCATAAGAACATAACATTTTGGAAATCTTAACCTGCAAAAGAGAGCATAATTTCATAACATGGGATAAATCATGGCAGTGAAATGTAATCACAATAATCATAACTTAAAACATGAAACTTTGTGGCATTCACACATAATCATAGAGAATCATTTCTTGTTAGTCAAGACTCATTGCCAAGACTATCTTAGTGGACAAAGTCCCTTTCTGAATCGAGTAACCCTCGTTTCAGTCATGTTTCACTGAACCGGTATAACCTACCGTTCCAGCCCTGTCTATCTCATAAGATATAAAATCTTTACCCAATGCATTAGAGGGAGATATAGGTCCCACCCATCTCATAATGATACCATTCTTATGTGTGCCACAAAATCATAAATCATACATCATTTCATAACCCATGTAATAAAAATGGGAATCTTAAACATCGTGACATCATAAAACAATTCATATAAGATAATTCCATTACAACATTATCAAATCAATGTAATAATAGAGATAAAAACAGAACCCTTTATTATCTTAGATGGAAAATAATTTTGATAAAACACTTGAACTCCATTCTTGAGGAAAATATCCTTTCTTCTTCAAAAACATTTTTCCTTTCTTAACATGTCGTACAAAAAGAATTTGATTAAAAATAAACTTGAAAACTTTTAAAGGAAGCTTCTTGGAAATAATGTTTTAAAAATCCATTCATGCCGTATAAGTTAAAAAAAACATTCTTTGTACTTTTATCAGAAAAGTCAAAAAGTACCTCGTACGAAAAACGACAAAAGATTCCTTTCATATTCTTTACTAAAAATTCACCGAAGGGTAAAATTGGATTTAAACTATTTTAAGTGGATGGAAACAATATTACATATTGAGGGAACATGGATGTGGATGATAAAATACGCCCCAGTAAATGCCAAAGTAAAAACAATCTCGAATCAAAATGAGATTGTGATATTTTCCCTTACCTTAGGTCCGATTTGCTTCGTAAGTGTCCGAACCTCCTGTATAATGATTTAAATAATGTCATTTACTTATTACAGAATCATATTCATTGTTATGATATCATATATGGTTCACTTATGACATTATATTACCCGTTCTTTTGTAAATTTCATGTTAAAGAAGCGTTTTGGGTAAAATCGTTTCATTTATCGTAGGTGTTTTGACTTGTTGTTCTTGACATTATTATTACTTATATCATGATTTACTTACTTACAGAATATAAAATATGATTTATATATCATATATATTCAGTATATATATATATATATAATAGATAGATAAATGAAATGAAAAACATCGTTCATGGAGACGGTAGTCCGTACGTACGCATGAACGTTGTTTTCCTTTCCTTATTGTCTTGAATGGAAGTAAGTAGATGACATACATATATATATATACATAAATCCAGTAGCTTTATAATGTCATATATTTCATTATTATTTCTTATATATACTTTATAATCATTCTTAAATGGTTAACATGGAGAATGAATCTCATCGCGTCGTGGAGACGGTAGTCCGTACGTACGCACGAGCGATGATATCGTTCTCATGTTCGTGAACTTGTGTTGAAGTGTATGTATACTATTTTAGTATCAATATCACTTTATAATAATCATATATAGTTACTCATTACACCATTATACTCATCCTTGTAAGGTGATGGTGGAAAATAGATTACACCACGGAGTGGACACGGTATTCCGTACGTATGCACGCGCGGTGATTTCTTTTTCCGTAGGATGGATAGATGGTGAAATAGGGTTATTTCATACTTATAATAACATATCAGTATATGAGTGATACTGATGTTATTACTTCATAATGAAACAACCTAAGAAGAAGAAGTGGAAGAAGAAATAAAGATGAAAGAATTGGTAACGGTAATTACCTCTTCTTTGAAGCGCCTCTTTGAGACCTCCTCTTAGGGCACTAAAATTGGTCTTTGAGGAAGACAAGAACCTCTAGGATGTTGATAGGGAAGTGGAGAAGAGATTTTGGCAGGGGTTGGCCGAGCTTGAGTGCTCAAATTGGTGTGAGGAGGAGGGGGAGGAGGTGTCCTTTTATAAGGGAGGAGAGGGGCACCTTAGGAATACCTCAAAATATTATTTTATATTAAAGTCAAAATCGGTTTATAATGGTTCCAAAGGGTCTTATTTCAGAGCTAAAGTGGGGATGGGTCGAAATCCTATCAACCAATAAGATTTAGACAAGTTTAGGGTATTATTTTAACCTTATCAATTAGATTTAACTCTAAGTTAAATAATTTAACTTTTACCGTGTCTTTTTGTTTTCTTTCACTATATGGTTAATACACTTACTATAACATGCCAAATGAACCACAAATTGTTTATTATTAATACATATATCCTTATCTAAGTCATTTGGCCGAACCTTAGATTTTTAGGAATAAAATAACAATTAATAATATAATATTTGATTTAAAAACTATTTTGTGTCAATTTTGACACTATTTGATATATGATTTTTGTGAAAGCCATAACAGAATTATATGTTCGAACCAAGTTGATTAAATCAACACTAATATATCATAGTAACCTAGAAAATTAGTGGAATTCATAAAAAGTCTTAAATTACATTTATTTTGGTATTTATAATATCAATTATGTCAATATTTCATTAATAAGATAATTACTGCATCATCTTTGTGTCATAAATAAATTAAATTATTTGATGTCTAAAAATTACAAATAAAATATCATTATGTAGGAAATCTTTTTATATTTCTAATGAATATTTATAGTCTAATTTATCTTATGTATAACCCCATATTAAAAATGTTTTAGTAAATAAACTTTGATTTTAACTCTTTTAACCCTTCTTTAAATAATATAATAATAAATGTCCTAATCTAATCCAAGTGGGCCTAAATGGTCATATTTTATTCCTAAGCTTGTTTTTGGTCGAATTACACTTGTCCAATAGAATTAGGACATGTGTTAGGGTAATAATAATATCATTTTTACCCTTAATTACCCTATTTACTTTTAACCGTGGTAAATAAAAGTAAAAAGTTACTATTCACCAAAAATTATTTTCATCTCATTGAACCACATTTTACTTACTGACATCAACCGTGTCTCTCAGATTTTTGAAATTCCATTCACAGAAGCGGTAAAATTAAGATTTATGAAGAAATTAATTTTTTTTAACTACCACTTAGTAGTTTCACTATTCATCAAAAATTGATGTTTTTCAGAACAATGCCAAAATTTCATCCTAAGCTATATTTCATATTCCGAATTCAAAAATGAAGTCTATTTTACCAAATTCATATCATAGAAGTTGCATTAATTAATTTTATAATTAAATCCCGCTGTTAAAACAAAGAGCGTGTTTTTAAGAAACAATATCTATCAAAAGATTGACACTTGTTTATGTCTAGTTTAAATGTGAAATTACATCCAATGACCAACATTGTATTAAATTGTAAAAATATATTCTAAATATACTTTAAAACCACTCAAATTAATAATTTATCACTATTAATTATTTCGATTGAAAAAGTTGTTTTTAACTAAAATTTTGTAATTTTCACTATTCATCAAAATATGAAAGTTATCCGAAAATCACCAAAATTTCACCTTAGGCTAAATTCGATACTCCGAATCCAAAAATAAAGTCCATTTTGAGAGCTAAAATTTCTAAAATTTTAAAAGGTGGTTATTACTATTCATAACGGCTAGTTTTAATAATATTTTAATAGCATATCGTTGTTTAGTGAAACTCAGTATTACATACTACACACGCTATCGAGGAAGGTCGTGATTGCGTGTAATGCAAGGAAAGTCAAGGATGCGCATTGTGAAAGCTCCTTTTGGTGTAGCGTATAACACAAGACATTAATAAAATTAAAAAGAATATTTTTCATAAAATCTCGGGCTGTTACAGTATCAGCTCTCGACTAACTCCCGGAGATTATTATGGCAGTGTTGCGATGTCGGCGTCCAGCTTGAGAGGAGCTCGTGCATCTTCTTCTGCTACACAGTATGAGGATCAGTTGCGATCTCAGACTGCACTGATAGAGAGTCTCCGACAGGAGCAGGAGCAGATGCGTCAGCAGCATGAGGAGGAGCGTCGACGCCAGCAGCAGCTGTACGAGGAGCAGACGAGTCGGTGGCAGCAGCAGCATCAGGAGCAGATGGAGTACATGCGCCGACTCACTCATGCTTTAGGGATGGAGTTTCCTCCACCACCATCTGCAGATCCCCCCCTCCCCCCCCCCCCCCCTCCTTCAGATTAGAGTTTGTTTTTATGTTATAAAATTTGTAAAATCAAAATATGATTTTTTTTTTCTATTCGTAGTTTCTGTCTCATTATAAAATATTAATAATATTATATTTTGAAATAACAATATTAATATGAATAATAATATTATTTATATTTTATAATATTAAATTTTATATATATATTAAAATTTTATAATATTATAATTTAATTATATTTTTTTTGTAATACTTGAATTATTTTAATATTTGAATGTAAAATAATTCTATTATTTTTATATTAATTAAAATAACTTATTAATATTTTTTTATTTATGAATTATAATTCTAATATTATTATATTAATTAAATCATTTATTAATATTCTATTATTTTTTATTTTTGAATTATAATTCTATTATTATTATATTAATTGAAATAATTTATTAATAATTTATTATTTTTATTTGTGAATTATAATTCTATTATTATATTAATTAAAATCATTTATTAATATTTTATTATTTTTTATTTTTGAATTATAATTGGATTATTATTATATTAATTAAAATAATTTATTAATAATTTATTTTTTTTATTTTTTTATAGTATTTGCGACGGGATACTATGCCCGTCGCAAATAGTATTATTATTATATGCATTAAAATAATTTATTAATAGTTTTTTATTTTATTTTTTAAATAGTTTTTGTGGCGGGCCCGTCGCAACAGGTATTTGCGACGGGGCCCGTCGCCATTACTATTTGAAAAGTTTTTTACAAATATACGGAGTACTATTTGCGACGGGGAGAATCCCCGTCGCAAAAAAAGGCTTTAGCGACGGGCCCGTCGCAAATAATTGTTGTTGCGACACCGTTTTCAGCAACGAGCCATTTGCGACGGGCCCCCGTTGCAAAAAGTCATTTGCGACGGGCCCCCGTTGCAAAAAGCCATTTGCGACGGGATCCCGTCGCAAATGACCCGTCGCAAATACCTATTTTTCTAGTAGTGATATTTATATGTTTCATTGGATGTTTATATTTGCAGATGTGTGTATTGATCCTTAGACTTTAAGTATATTGTTAATGAGTATTATAAGTTGTGTACTTTGATGCACTGACAAAAACCGTGACAACATATGTTCGCGGCGAGGTAGGATATGTTAAGTGTGTCACGAGTAATATTTCATTAATGAATAATGTAAGAAATGATTTTTCGCTTCTATTCTTTAATGGAAGATGATATCTTTGGCCCTTTGATGGAAATGATATAGCCTAAAAACATCCATGGCCATGGTGTTCTATAGGAAAGTTTGATTTCTGAAAATTCAAAGAAAGAGACATCGTGCACATAGGTTGATGGCACCAGCATGCAACCTGCTTGATTATAGATATCATGATAAAGGTATTATATTACACGGTGAGCATTCATATGATGTATTATGTCGTTACGGCATTAACTTCTTTCTCTATGGGTGCCTTGGTGTGTTGTTAGACGCTAACCTTGGACTTTAGGCTGGTTCGTCTAATGCCACTAAGAAAGAGGCCCAGAGGTTCACACACTAAGTGTATCCAAAATCTCAGTTAAATAATATATTATTTATTTGTTATTTAACAAGTTGAATAAATATTATTCTCGCATGTGCTTTAATAATTATTCTTGTTTACTTGATCGCATATATTTCGTCACCAGTTATTTGAGAGAATATTATGTAAGCAAAATATTTAATAAATGTTTATTTATTATTTATTGAATATAATATTTATTTATTTATTAGTGAATAATGTGGTGGTAATTATTTATTAAATAAATAGTGATTATTCAAGGTCCGATAAATATTTTGGAGGAAGGGTGGACCGTGTTTTTTGGTTTGTTGAGAAATAATATATATTGAATATTATTTGATTAAATAATATTTAATTTAATTCATGAGTTTATTACATGTCAAGAAATAATAATAATAATAATAATATTATTATTATTATTATAGACATGGGGTTCTGTAGGGATTAAATAAATAATAAAGGGCACATATGCAATTATTTATTTCTAACCCTAGCGGTATATAAACCCATTTATATTATTTTTCAATAGAGCCAATTCATTTGTTTTGTTGTGCACAACGAATCCAGAGAATCCTCTCAAAGCCCTATAGAGCTCCATTCTCTAAGAATGCTCCCAAGAATAGAGATCAATCTTTCTCCACCTTTCACTCTCGAGTCTAGAGAGATCAAGGAGAATCCTTTACAAGTGATTCTCATGGCGATCAAAGGAAAACAACACAAGCGATAGGATCTGTCGTGCTAGCACCCAAAGATTCCTACGATGGCATTTGGAGATTTTTGGAACACGTGTGGATCGTTGCTAGAGGGAATTTTCTATTGATTCCTATAATGCAATGATAATACAACATAGATCCGCTATCATATCCATCGACGAAGAAAGAATTTCTTACAAGGTAATTCTTTAATTACCTAAATTAATTATAAATAATATGTGATGATCCTGCACTCTGGTTCAGACGTTTTATCCATTTTCTATATTCTTTGATTCAATTTTGTTGATCACGGCGTTTATTGTTGTGTAAATCTCTGATTGATAATCGATCACGACAAAAAGAAAAGTTGGGCATTACCCATTATAGGCTTTCGCTGCACCTAGAACCTTCGTATACTACTTGTTTGGCATGATATTAATCTGTCATATTATTTACATGTTTTCATGTACTATTTTTTCTCTTCAATTGATGTAGGTGGTGCCGTATGGACTATCCCCTTCTGAGAGGGATGTGTGAGATAATGATTGGCACGTACATGGGTTATCCCTTCTAAGGGATGTGTCAAACATGTTTTTTGAACTATCCCGTCAAGGAGGGGGTGTGTCAGACATGGCTGGTGACATTCCTACCAGCATCGTGCTGAAGCAAGTATGTTTCTCCCAGCATGGTGCCGAAGCAGGTAAAGTCGGTCCCCAAGGACCCAACATGTGTTTGGTACTTGTGTGATATATTGTTTATTTCTATATGTACCATGTTTATAACTATTACATGCACTTGTATATTTTATGCATTGATGTTAAGGGTCATTTGTGGTGTCCTACTGAGTCTTGTACCCACACCCTACTTGGACATTTCGATGCTCTTGTAGACTTCATGACCAAAGACCTAGCGAAGGGAAAAGGCCCTGTGGTGGACGGTTGAGGATGTGGAGCCGAAGGATGCAGTCGTTGTTGGACAGAGTTCGGGCGAGACTTCTGTTGTTTCCTTTTTTACTATTTTTACCTATACATGGGATCTGTGTTTTGTTTTTATTTTTATTTTAAGACATGTATGTCATATTTAGTTTCTGCATGTGTTACTCTGATTTTTTATTTATATATTATTGTTATTATTTATCGGTCCTATGACATGATATAGAGGGTATAGTCTCTCTATGGTTCCACTTGAGACCTCCGCTGCTAGCCAGCACCCTCTAGCGCACGGGGAGGCGTGCCTGATGTCATGTGGCATTCCATCTCGAACCTGGTGGTTTGGGTCAGGATGTTACAAGAATGATACCCTAGAACCAACCCTTGACACAACAATCACTTTGTCAAGGTTTGGATCTTATTCATGGAATGAGGGTTGTCAAACCATACTGAGGTGTCAAGTATGTGTGAGAGAAAAAAATCCCTTATATTGATCAATTGAAACAACACAAGATTTCCATTTAAAATCGCAAACCAATCGGTTGTGAAATAAAAAAGTGTTTCATAAAATTATACCAAAATAATTCATTCAAAGTAGAAACATGTAAAGATACAACAAAATGAAATGTTTTTAGACACAAATTACACTAAACCAATAGCAAGACAAGTTTCGGAACTCCCTCGACAAGTGTGTAGCTCCCCCACAATGATCGTCCACCGTTTAGCTTGTCATCAAGAGGAGGAGGAGGCTCAAGTGGGTCTCCTTCATCATTTATGCTCTCCCTATGAGGATAGGGAGCTCCATAACCTATAAGGCAATGAGAGGAATCCTTTGGATCTCCAAACCCTATAAGGTGATGAGAGGAATCCATGGTCGAACTTATAAATGAGGTTCCCATGGTGCCAATTTATAAGCAAAATGAAAAGTGGTTTTGGGCACAAAGAATTTAGAAAAGTACTTGGGTTGAGGATTTGAGCAATAAGACATAATTATCTCACTTTAGACCAAACTATGAATTTAATTCCCCACCTCTTGGCTATCTCCACTAAAAAATTGGCAGAATTTGGTGGTCTATATATCAAGATATAGCTAAATTACAGAGGTGACCTCGTGACTGTGAACAATAAAGACTCTCCCCAATGATGTACCATTTGGGGCCACCCAATGGTCAAATTGGGTTACCTGGTCTTCTAGAGAATTGTATCCCACGTGGTTTTTCATTCACCCATCGATTTTCATCCCAATTGAATGTACCAATTACATGCAATGCAGATTTTATTCCACATGTGTGTTTGGGCTCTCACGCAATTTTAGCCCATTTTACTTCAACTTAGTCTCGGGCTCTCCAAATCGCATCCACCTGCAATATAATCATCAAAACAAGTGAAATTTCACTTTTCAAAAGTTATAATATTTAAAAAAATTAATCAAATTTGGAGTACAATTAATTATTAAATTTGGAATTTACAAAATAAAAACAGTTTAAAACAGTTGTATGAGGCTGGAATAGAATATTGAATTGCAGTACGATCAATTCCTATCTCTGGACTTCTTCGATCTAGAAGTTCAGAAGCACCGGTTCCTATCCCCATAACTATTCAATTACACAAGATCAAAGCAAACGATTGTAATGGGAAACTTAGAGCTTTTACAAGAAATACCTCACAATCAGAAGCTCTAAGAACACTCTGAAAAACACATACAAATGAAAGCACCCAAGCATCGAGATGGTACATAACTATCGAATGAAGGTCAATCAGTGTGTAATCAACCATTATTCCTCAAAGCCTCGGTCTATTATTTATAGACGTGTGGTGTAACTAACTCACAATAGTAAATTACGAGATCTTCGAGTACAACTGTCACCTCTAACAAACACAGAGGTTCTCATACAATCTTCCGCTCAAAGTAGTTTAGGTCACTTCACAATGTTACCAAAGTTTATGGTTCAGAATCAACTCATCCAAAACATGTGGTTCGAGTGTTAAAATTGCACAAGAAATAGAGCTAACAAAACTTTAAGTACAAGTACAACAAAGAGTGTGTTGTGATTCATCAAAACAACGAATCTGAAAGAAGTCATTTCAGTAAAATGACTCAACACCACTTAGAGGGGAGCTAGCTCCATGGGCATTTGGGTCAAGTGCATTGTTAAAAAGGGAGATGATATTTTTATAGTGGTTACACGATCTAAGTAAAAATATCATGAAAACTCTACAAAAAATTTACCCCTCTTCATATCCCATCCCCGCCGTCACCCTCAAACAATCCATATTTATAAGTTAATTATGTAAGGTTTGATCATTTATCTCTGATTCATTAACATTTCTTACCAGTTGGTGCATTAATTTTTGAGTCTCATAGTTATTTTACCCTTAAATAATCCATATACACTAGAATGATTGTGTCTCATAGATATCATCTCTTGAGGAGAGCCATCCTTTGATGGTTGTGTCTCTCCCTACTAAGAAACTATGTATTAATTGCAAGTTAGTTTATAAGATCATGCACAAAGTGGATGGGTTGGTTGAGCGTTACAAGATGTGTCTTGTAGAAATGGGGGCCACTCAAGTAGGTCTCAACTCCCTTACGACATTTTCTTTGATGGCAAAACTCATTAGTTTTGAGTTTTTATTTCTATCATCAAGGCTAAAGGTTGAAATTTTCACTAAATTGATGTTCAAAATGTTTTTCTTCATGGTGATCTTAATGAAGAAGTGTATGAGTCTTCCTACGACCATTGAGGCGGTGTGTAGTGGTTGAGATTGCCGATTTCAACATTCTTTGGATAGGTTTCACTAGGTTTCTCACAAATGGTTTTAAAACTGATAGTTGCGCTTAGGGGACTACTCGCATATGACAACAATATTATATCAACTAACAAATGTTGCAAGGCACGTGGTCATACTTTGACAAATGTTTTAATATGAAGGATTTTGGGTCACTCAGGTACTTATTGCAAATCTAAGCAGAGCGGTCATATCAAGGTTTAACTTTTTTGCTAGAGGGGATATGTGGTTGATATTATTTTCCAGAGACTTCTTAGAGACAAATTTGTTGACAAACCCATGGAGTTCAACCATCAACTAAATGTGGCATCATCGCTTGGATGGTCCCATAGATCTCCAAAAAAGAGCACATGAACGTTTCATAATCAGTTCATAATTAGACTAGTTGATAATAGATGCACATTGAGATTGATTGTCACTAAATTCATGAACACATATTAGACCACTTAAACGAGCATGGTTGGAATTTCAGACAAGTCCGACCTTTAAAATGTATATCACAGCTGAATGAGGGTGTAATTTAGCCTATAGTTACATAATCAGTTCATAATTAGACTAGTTGATAATAGTAGTCATAGGATCTGCTGCCAATCTTATTAAATGGGAATAACACATTTACATCCAAAACAAACAACAATACATTCTTATGAAGTGGTGATAAGACATTTACATCCAAAACGAAGAACAATAATGGGAAGCTGCCGTCACATCTGACCATAAAATAAGGATCGACTCCAACCAATGCCTTTTCAAAGCAAAACAGTGCTCATTGCCGGCACTGGCGACGCTTCTTCAACCGGTATTCATGGAGAAGCTTCAGCATCTCGTACGTAACATCAGGCAGGGAGTCATCATCCGGATACTTTGAAGTGTGAGTCAACCATGTTAACGCCTCAACTGCAGCATCACGCTCGGCCGCCGCCTCGTCTTTATTTGGCTTCCCTGCAAACTGCAGCCTCTTGAATTCTACCACTGCCCAGTGCTCGTTTGTCTTGAGGTACTTGGTGATGTATCTGGGAGGGCCATGGCCCGCCCTGCTTAATATGGTTTTCAGCAACTGCATCGGGTTTGTTCCATCTCTCGTGAATCTGCTTTTCTCACACCCTTTCTGCCCGCCACGCCCAAACACAAAATTCCCCTCGCACTCATCTCCCGACATCATCTCTTGAATAGCTTGCATCAGATATTTACCCTCTTCATGCATGTCCATGCTTGGTTCTCGAAGCTGTCATTACAAGGACATAAACAGTGAAAAATAATTCCTGAGCCAACTTCCTAAATTAGAAACTTCATTAGCTATGCTTCCCAGGCAACAAGTGCCGGAATGGCAGTGATTACTTGGAATCAAGAGGATCTGGGAAAGATAAGTCGATTTTTTTAGTTTGATTAATAAATACACACCCAATTGAAGAGGTGAAATCTCATGCGCCACAAGTGACTCATAAATATACATACCAATTCATAAAAGAAATACTGTTTGTGCAGTGCAAGAGGAGATCATTGGCACTATTGGCTTTTGCAAGGTCACCCTGGCTTTCAAAGATTTTGGAGTTCCCTGACACCAAAAAAGCTTAAAGCCATGGAGTACGGTGGACTAGTTAATGCATCATGACCGCATCGGAAGGCCGACAACGGTGGTGAGGGGGCGGCCCTGTAGGAAAGCCGGTAACCGGAGGTGGTGCCGGAGGGCCATGGGTGGAAGAGCCAACCATTTGAGGGGTTGGTGGGCTGGGAAGCGCCGAGGGACGGCGGGCCGGGAATCGCCGAGGAGGCCGGGAGTGGCCGAGGAGGGCGGAGGCTGGGAGACCGCGTCGGAAGCGGGTCTGGAAAGCGCTGAGGAGGGCGGGGCCAGGATGCCGCGTCGGAGGCAGGCCAGGGAGCGCCGAGGAGGGTGGGGAACCTGGGAGACCACGTCAGAGGCGGTGGTCGGGAGCGCCGAGGAGGGCGGGCGACCACATCAGAGAAGGTGGTCGGGAGCACTGAGGAGGGAGGGTGACTGCATCGGAGGCGGTTGTCAGGAGCGCCGAGGAGGGCAGGCGACCGCGTCGGAGGCTGTGGTCGGGAAATCGTCGAGGGAAGATAGGACCAGGAGGCGCCGAGAGAGGTAGGGCCGGGACGTCGCAAGGGAGGCGGGTGCTGGGAGGCAGCGTCGGAGGCGGGGCCGAGTGAAGCTGGGAAGCCGCTGGAGGGCGAGGCCGGGAAATCGCCGCAGGAGGGCGGTGTCGGTCGTCCGCGTCGGAGGCGGACCGGTATCGCCGCGGGAGGGCGGGCCAGACAACGCCGTAAGAGGCGGGGCCAAGAGTCACCGGGAGGCCGCGACCGCGACGAAGGCGAGTCCGGGAGGCCGCTAGGAAGGCAAGGTAGGAAGCGCCGCAAGGAGAGCGGAAGGGTTCCGCCTCAAGGAATGAGGGAAGCGGGAAAAAAAAATTAACAAAATTTTTCCTTTGATACCATGTAGATGACGAATTCCCCTTACCTCAAGGTGAGGCAGAGTCATTCTTTTATAGATAAGTAAAATAGATTACACGGTGCAGTATTCCGATGTGGGACTCAGCAATACCCTTTATAATAAAACAGGGTTCAACAATTTTGTCTCTCCCATAGTTGTATGAGATGCGGAGGATAGTTCATAACATTCATGGGAAAGTGGACCCTGTATTGTACCTCCTCTCTCTCTTAGTGTTTTAATGATCACAAACACTCATTATGTTAAACTCTTTTCTATTAAGTGAATTTCAGTTATTACGAATGGAAATTAAGTTATAGAGTTGTCTAGGCAGGAGGAAGACATCAAACTAAGTGTGGTGGTCATGTTCGACATCACACACAAGCTGGCAACACCGGCTACCTGGTACAAGACCACCGGCCAACTGGTAGGACAAGGCAAAAGCTCCCTAGTGGTAGGAGGTCCACCGACTACCCGGTGGAGTGTCACCGGCCAACCAGTGACACTGGACAGAACCATCTTAGCAGCAGCAAGCCTGCCGGCTACCCAACGAAGCCCACTGGTAAGCCGGTGAGATCTAAACGGAATTACAAACCTACAGGTAGCCCAAGTTATAAATGGAAAGCACGCAGCTGGTAAATGAAGAAGAGGAGAAACTTAGATTAAGTAAGTTGTCTTAGTCAGTGGCATCGAAGGAGGTCAGTAGAGTGTGTTGGAGTCTGTATCCAACATCGGACTTGTGGTCCGATGTGGAGTTTATCATTCATTATAAAAGAACGCTTCCTCCTCACTTTGAGGCAAGGAGGCAAGGGGGTTTCCTCATTCTACATGGTATCAGAGGGATTTCTAACCCGATCCCTCCCTCCCATCTAGGGCTTTCCGACGTCAAGTCCCCCGCGGGGGGCGGGGGCCTCGGTGGCCCTAGGTTTTATGTCGCCGCCCCTCCGCCTCGTGGCCCTCCTGCCCTAAGCGGATCGCATTCCCTCACGGATCGCTTCTTCCCAGCGCTTCTGCCCGGTCCGATTCCCCTCTGCCTTTGCCTTTTCCTGGCGGGTCTCCCTCCCATGCGGACTCCCGGCGCCGCCGCTCCCGCGACGCCTCCCCGTCGGTCCCGGCAACCACGGCTCCCGCGCCTCCCGCTACTGCCCGCGATGCCTCTCGTCGCCCCTCGCGCTCCCGCTGCGCGCTCATCCCGGCGCCCGCTTCTCCTGCGCGCGAACCCTCCCCGCCGCGGCTCCTCCCGGCGACAGGCTTCCTTGCCCAGCGGTTCTCCCGCCTTCCCGTCGTCAGCCCTCCGCGGCTCTTCCCGGCGGCGTCCAGATCCAGCGCGGATCTCCTTCCTCCATGCGCGCGCCTCCCGTCCAGATCCAGCCGCGCCTGCTTCCTGGCGCTCCTCAGCTGTAGCGGATCTCCTTCCGCCTGAGCGGATCCTTCCCGGCGCCGCGTCCTTCATGCGCGCCACCTCCTGTGCGGACATCCAACCCTGCCTCCCTTTTTTTTCTGTCGGTATCTCCCGTCGCCGGCCCCTCTCTGCGCGACAGCCGACCTCCATTCCCGGTCGGCTTCCAGCGCTGCCTCCTCCTCCTGCCTCCTGCGGAATCACCGCATTCAATCGCCGACCTCCTCCTGCGGATTTCCCGGCGCTTCGACGACCGGCACCGCCATTGCGGCTTTCTCTACACTTTGACGACCGGCCCTCCCGAGCGGATTTCTCGGCGCTTTGACGATCGGCCCGACTTTACGGTTTTCCCGGCGCTCTGACGACCGGCCCGTAGTGCGGATTTTCCCGACGCTCTGACGACCGACCCGCCAGTGTGGATTTCCCGACACTCTATTGTCCGGCCCCGCACTTTTCCGGCGATGACCCATCATTTTCAGCGGCATCACATTACCATCTTGAGGGGGAGCAGCATCCACAACGATTTTATTATTTCGGTTTCTTTTGTTTTCGTCTTGTTTTGTCTTCAAGCTGGGCATGTCCAGCTTGAGGGGGAGTGTTAGCGTCTGTTTTGTTGATTTCTTTTCATTATCTGTCCAAGCTAGGTACACCTAGCTTGAGGGGGAGTGTTGGAGTTTGTATCCCACATCGGACTTGTGGTCCGATGTGGAGTTTATCATTCATTATAAAAGAACGCCTCCTCCTCACTTTGAGGCAAGGAGGCAAGGGGGTTTCCTCATTCTACAGAGTGGATCAGGCTCCAAGTGGGAGATTGTTGGATTAGTATAGCCCGATCCAGTTTGGATGATGTTTGGGCCAAACGCTTGCGGGTCGTACTGCGAATCAGGCCGCAACTTCCGACCGACACCGACGAGGGCACTATAGCAGGTCAGACTTTGGAGCCAGCAGTATTGTAGCTCCTTGGACTTCTAACCATCGGCCACTGTAGCACTTTTGACTTAGGTGGCCACCTTTCACTGTAACGATGCGGACTTCCTGTGTGGTTGGTGGAACAGTGGATTGTCTTCCTCCTTTTGTAAGCAATTTTGAGCTAGGGTTTCTGTGTGAGAAACTTGACACTCCCAATAAATTGTGCTCCCGAAACTAGTGAAATTCTGCCTCTCCATAGACGTAGGGATTATTCTCGAACCACGTAAATCTTTGTGTTCTCATTCTTCTATTTTTTCCCTTTTACTCTTCTGTTCACTTCGTTGCTTCCGACGTTTTTTTCCGCAACTGGTATCAAAGGTTGAGTTCGGGATTCTCCAACGATAGCAATGGAAGAAGGCAAGGTGATGATCGATCACTTCGATGGAACTGACTTCAGTTACTGGAGGATGCAGATCGAGGATTATCTTTATCAAAAAAAGATGCACTAGCTGCTTCTGGGTCTAAAGCCAACGGACATGGAGCAGTCAGAGTGGGAGTTGCTGGATCAGCAGGTTCTAGGAGTTGTGCGTCTTACATTGGCCAAAAAAATGGCGTTCAACATCAGAGAGGAGAAGACAACGATTGGATTGATGAAAGCTCTCTCGAATATGTACGAGAAGCTTTCTGCGGCAAACAAGGTGCACCTGATGCAACAATTGTTCGACCTGAAAATGATTGAAGGGATAATTGTTGCAGATCACATCAACGACATCATAAGTCAATTGACATCGGTGGACATTGATCTTGGTAATGAGATATGTGCGCTGTTTTTACTATCTTCATTACCTGACAGTTGTGAGGCAACTGTAACAGTTGTGAGCAGTTCTTCGGGTAATACTAAATTGGTTCTGAAGGATGTACAGAACCTGATTCTCAGTGAGGATATCCGAAGAAGAGAATCAGACAGATTCTCTTGTTCTACTCTGAACGTTGAAGAGAAAAATATGCACAACGAGACAATCGCAGCAGACGATCAAAGTCAAAAGGAAAGAGTCAATACATGGCAAGAGAGGTTGGTCCTACCTGCTGAACTTGCAAGAAGAAAGGACATGTTAAGGAGTGCAGAGAAAAACGAAAGGGACCTAAAAGCAGTGGAGCAAACATAGTGGCTAAATGAATTGATAACGTGTTGTTGTTGAGCGTGGATAGTCGTATGGAGTCTTGGATTTTAGACTCAGGGGCATCTTTCCATTAGACATCAGAGAAGGGTTTCCTGAACAATTATGTTTCTGGAAATTTTGGTAAGGTACATCTTGCTAATGATGAACCCTTGCAGATTGCGGGTAAAGGATATGCACGGATCAAGACCAACAGTGAGAGTTTGATGGTTCTGGAAAACGTGAGATATATCCTTGGTTTAAGAAAAAACCTCATTTCTGTTGGGCGACTTGATGATGCAGACTTCCGTACCATGTTTACTGGTGGTGCCTGGAAGATTACTAAGGGAGCTATGGTCATAACTCGAGGAGTAAAAAATGGTACTTTGTACAATATGACAGAGACTTGCATGAATATGGTGGCATCAGTAAATGCTACCGGGGATTCTCAACCATGGCACTACAAGCTAGGCCACATGAGTGATAAGGGGATAAAGGTGTTGGCAACAAAAAAGCTGCTACCAGAGTTGAAGTCGGTGGAAGTTGGTTTATGTGAAGATTGCATCCTTGGAAAGCAGAAGAATGTATCATTTGCAAAAGGAGGCAAAACACCAAAGGCTGGGAAGCTGGACCTAGTGCACACTGATGTTTGGGGGTCTACACCAGTACATTCCTTTGGAGGGTCACAGTATTATGTGACATTTATTGACGACTCAACAAGGTATTGGTTTACTTTCTGAAAATAAAATCTGATGTGTTTAAGATGTTTCAGAAGTGGAAGGTCATGGTGTAGCAGAGAGGATGAATAGGATGTTGAATGAACGTGTCAGGAGTATGAGGTTACACTCGGGGTTACCCAAGACCTTCTGGGCTGATGCAGTGAACATAGCATCATATCTCATCAATAGGAGTCCATCTGTGCCAATGGGAGAATGTCTACTCGAGGAAATCTGGTCTGGTAAGGTGTTAAGACTCACATTTACGAGTTTTTTACAGTTTGGCATATGTTCATGTTGATGTTAACGAAAGAGACAAGCTTGATGATAAGTCCAAAAGATGTTTCTTTATTGGCTATGGTGCTAAGGAGTTCGGTTACCGCTTTTGGAATGATCTCAACAAGATGGTCATCAGGAGCCAGAATGTGGTGTTTAATGAAAGTGTCATGTACAAGGATCGCCATGCAGCTGAAGATGAAAATGGAAATAAAGAATCAGAGTGCAAAGAGCAAGTGGAGCTTGAATGTGTACCTGGTGCTGAAGAGTTCGGTTACCGCTTTTGGGATGATCTCAACAAGATGGTCATCAGGAGCCAAAACGTGGTATTTAATGAAAGTGTCACGTACAAGGATCGCCATGCAGCTGAAGATGAAAATGGGAACAAAGAATCAAAGTGCAAAGAGCAAGTGGAGCTTGAATGTGTACCTGAGCATGAGACTTCGGAACCGGTGGAACCTACTACTCCAATAGAGTTGAGGAGATTAACAAGGGTGAGAAGGCCTGTGCGGAGGTATTCGCCATCCTTACATTATCTGTTATTGACTGAAAGTGGAGAACCAGAATACTTTGAAGAAGCAATGCAGTTTGTTGGACCCCATTTAAGTTTAAATGGGTATTTCTGAGTCCCACATCGGACTTACCCGCCTTGTAATTAGATTTACTCATCTATAAAAGAGTATCCCCACCTCACATTGAGGTAAGGGGAATTCACCATCTACATGGTATCAGAGGGATCTTCATCCCGACCCTCCCTCCCAGCGGATTCCCGGTTCTGACCAGCCCCGCCTCTCTGGCTCTGCCCTCCTCTTCCGGCAGCCCTCCCTCCCGGCGGCCCTCCCTCCCGGCGGCCCTCTCTCTCTCCCGGCGCGACTCCCTTCCAGGCGACCCTCTCTCCCAGCGCGGCTCCCTTCGCGCAGCAGCGCCTTCGCCCCGGCGCCTCGCCCTTGGCGCTCCTCGCCCCGACGCAGCCCTCCCCGTCCCTCCCGGCGCGCGATCTCCCTGACGTGGCCCTCCTCTTCGGCGGCAGCCTCCCGCACCCGACGGCCCGTAGCGCCTCCTCCAGACGCGCCTCCCTCCCCGACGAGGCTCCTCCGGCGCGCGGCTCCTGACGCGGCCCTCCTCTCCGGACAGGGCCCTCCCCGTCGCGTCTCCTCCCTGGTGCGCGATCTCCTCGGCGCACCTCCACCCAGTCGTCGCTCCTCCCGTCGCAGCTCCCTCCTCCCGGCGGCCCTCCTCTCCCGCCCTCTCTCCCGGCGGTCCACTCTCCCAGCAGCTCCCCTACCGGCGCCCTCTCCCGGCGTGGCTCCCGGCCCCGGCTACCGGCTTCCAGCACGCCCAGGTCCAGCACCGCCCTCGGCCCCGCGGCGCTCCTGCCCAACACCCGCGCCCTAGCACCGGCGGCGCCCGCGCCCACGCGGCGCCCCTGCCCAGCCGCACCATCCTGAGCGCGACCCCCTGTCGCTGCTCCCTCCGGCGACATCTCCGGGCCGCCTCCCTTCCACCGCGCGACTCCCGGCGAACCGGACCAGCGCCCGCCCTCCATGGACGCGTCCTCCGTTCTGCCGTCCCTGATCATGGCCTCCTCCCGGCTTGTCGATGACCGGCTGAATGCCACTAATTTCTCCGTCTGGTGGAAGACGGTCTTGATGTCCCTCCGCGGCATGGGGCTTCATTCTCATCTTGAGAAACCCCCACCCGATATCACTGACCCCAAGTTCGACTCTTGGCAGCTGGCGGACAACAAAATCTTCGCCTTACTGGTCAACTCCATGGACCGCTCCGTGAAAGATGTCACCAGGACTGCCAACACAGTCAAAGAGCTATGGGATTCCTTGATTGTCATGTTCTCCGAGACCAATAACTTGGCTCGGGTCTCCGACGTTCTACAGCGTCTCTCCCATATCCGCCAGCAGGATCGGACCTTCCCAAACTACTTCATGGAATGGAAGGGTCTCCGCGACGAACTGCAGGAACTCTGGCCTATTCCTCAAACTCCGGCCGAAGCGCAGACTCAACGGGACCAGCTCTGCCTATTCAATCTTCTGAATGACCTCGCACCGAACTACGCCACGACGGCCACTGAGATGCTAGTCAGCCCGTCTACGCTGGATATCACGCAGGTCTATCATGGCCTGCAGAAGGCTCATCGGGCCCTTGCACCACCCGTCCCCATCCCTGATCACACTGCGCTCCTCGGACGTGGCGGTGGTCGCCCTACTGGCCCTCGAGGGCGCGGCCGTGGAGACGGCCGACCTCGCCCCCTCTACCAGCACTGCGGCAAGCTCGACCATCTGGTCGACCGTTGCTGGGTCCTGCATGGTCGTCCCGATTCGCACCCCCGTCAGGGCCAGACTGCGATCCGCGATGCGTCCTCACCTGCTGCTGCTCTTCCCCCGTCGTTGGATCTATCCCTGGGTGAGATCCAGCTGATTCACGATTACCGGACCACCTCCGTGTCGGGCTCTTCATCAGCTGCGCTTGCCCATTCCGGTGGTCACACTGCTCTTGTCAGTCATCGTTCCCCTACATGGATGCTTGACTCAGGTGCGTCCGACCACCTCACCGGGGATGCAGGTATTCTCTCCAACTACCGTCCCTATAGTGGATCCTCAGCCATCACTGTTGCTGATGGGTCCACTCTCCCCATCGCCGGCTTTGGCACATGTTCCCTCACCTCCTCCCTTCACCTATCCTCGGTGGCTCATGTACCTCGGAGTCCTTTTAACCTGCTTTCCATCAGCAAGCTAACCAAGGACCTCAACTGTAATGCTATCTTTTCTTCGTCTTCTGTTTTGTTTCAGGAGCGGACGACGAACCGGGAACTTGGTAGAGGCCAACTTCGGGATGGGGTGTACATGTTCGCTGGCCCGCCTTCCATCGCCTGCGCGTCTATCCCTGCTCGTGCCCTAGATCTCCATTCTCGGTTGGGCCACCCCTCCGCCTCAGCTCTTCATCAACTCTACCCCGATATTAGTCCCCATTTATCTTTTCCTTGTGAGTCGTGTCGTTTTACGAAACATCATCGCACATCCTATTCTCCTCGAGTTGACACCCGGGCCGCCAAACCCTTTGATTTGGTTCATTCCGATGTATGGGGTCCCTGTGCCACCTCGAGTCAATCTGGGTATAAATATTACATTTCTTTCATTGATGATTATTCCCGGATGACATGGCTTTACCTTCTTCGAGATCGGACAGAGGTTCTCTCCACCTTTCAGACCTTTTTCCATGAGATCCAGACACAGTTTTTTATCCCTGTAAAATGTCTCTGATCTGACAATGGGCGGGAATACTTATCCACTCACTTTCAGCAGTTCCTGCGGTCCCACGACATCATCCACCAGACCTCCTGTCCTGATACCCCTCAGCAAAATGGGGTGGCCGAGCAGAAACACCGGCATATTTTGGAAATCGCTCGTGCCCTCCTCTTCCACCGCCAGGTACCTCTTCTCTTCTGGGGGGATGTCATCCTCACTGCTACTTACCTTCTCAATCGTCTTCTCTCCTCCATCCTTCAGGGGGAGACTCCTTTTCATACCCTGTTCCCCGATCGTCCTCCTCACTCCCTTCCACTCCGCGTCTTCGGATGTCTCTGTTATGTCCGGGACACTCGCCCCAATCTCTCCAAACTTTCTCCCAAATCCCTTCGATGTCTTTTTCTCGGATATTCCCGCACTCAGCGCGGGTACCAATGCTTCTCTCCAGACCTCCGCCGGTATATCACCTCTGCCGACGTATCGTTTGTCAAGAACTCTCCTTTCACTCTCCCCTCTCCTTATCCCGACACTACCATTGATGACTGTCTTCCGCTCATAGTTCACCCGCCTCTGGTGTCACCTCCGACCGGTCATCTCTTTGGACAGACCTACTCTCGTCGTCCTTCCGCTGTACCTCCCATCCCGGCCGAGGACAACATTGTTCCTGCTTCGTCCGATGCTCCTGTCACAGCTCCTGAGGACGTGCCGATTGCGCTCCGGAAAGGTACTCGCTCCTGTCAGACTACTCTCTTTGTATCTTCATACAGGGGTCTGTCAGCGCTGGAGACCGTGTCGATTCCTCGGACAGTTGGTGAAGCAAAATCTCACCCTGGGTGGCTGGCCGCCATGAGGGATGAATTACAAGCTCTGGATGACAACCATACCTGAGATCTTGTTCCACTTCCGGCAGGCAAACAGGCGGTCGGCTGTAAATGGATTTTCACGATCCGTCTCAATCCCGATGGCTCTCTTTGCCGCCTCAAAGCCCGGCTTGTCGCAAAGGGATTTGCCCAGACGTATGGCGTCGACTACTTTGAGACCTTCTCTCCAGTCACAAAGATGGCCTATGTCCGCCTTTTTCTCTCTCTGGTTGCTCATCATCACTGGCCGCTTCATCAACTGGATGTTAAAAATGATTTTCTCCATGGATTTCTTGATGAAGAAGTCTACCTGCAGCAGCCCCCTGGTTTTTCTGCCTCTGGTGCCGACCGGCATGTCTGCCGTCTCCGTCGCTCCCTCTACGGCCTCAAGCAGTCTCCTCGAGCATGGTTTGGCCGCTTCAGCACTGTCGTCACAGCCTTTGGCCTCTCTCGGAGTATGAAAGATCACACAGTCTTCTTCCGTACGACGGTGCACGGCTGTATCTTGCTTGTGGTTTATGTTGATGACATCATCATCACAGGGAGGGACTCCAGAGGCATCGCCAGCCTCAAGACGCATCTTCACCAGCACTTTCATACCAAGGATCTTGGTCCCCTCACTTACTTCCTTGGCATTGAGGTCTCCCGGACTGCGGACAATATCTCTCTCTGCCAACGCAAGTATGCTCTTGATATCTTGCAGGATGCCGGGTTGAGCACCGCCACCGCAGTGGACACTCCACTTGAGTCTGGGGAACGCTCCCTTCATTCCGACTCGGAACCATTTCCTCATCCCGAGAGCTATCGACGCCTGGTCGGTAAACTCAACTACCTCACCATGACGCGTCCCGACATTGCTTGTGTCGTTGGCAAAGTGAGCCAGTTTATGGAGCATCCCACCAGATCTCAGTGGGATGTTGTCCTCCGCATTGCCAAATACATCAAGAAAGACCCTGCACGCTCACATGAATGTTGAGGCCTTCTGTGATGCGGACTATGCCGGTTGCCTCGCTACCCGCAAGTCTACTTCGGGTTTCGCTGTGTTTTTCGCCGGCAATCTCATCTCTTGGCGCAGCAAGAAGCAGACTGTCGTCTCCCGGTCGAGTGCCGAGGCCGAGTATCGAGCCATGGCCACAGTCACTACTGAGATCATCTGGCTTCGTCATCTCCTCCATGAGTTCGGTTTCCCCGCATCGACTCCTGCTCATATCTGGTGTGACAATCAGGCCGCCACGAAGATTGCCTTGAATCCCGTCTTCCATGAACGGACAAAGCATATCGAGGTGGACTGTCACTTTCTCCGCCACCATCTGGAGCAGCACCATATCGGTTTCGGCCATATCCCGACGGCAGATCAGCTTGCCGATCTCTTCACCAAAGGTCTCCCAGGAGCTCGCCTTGAGTCTCTCACTACCAGGCTGGGTATTCACAGCCTCCATGACCCAGCTTGAGGGGGAGTATGAGATGGTCATGTGTCTTGTGTCTTGTCATCTTTGTTTTCTTTGTGGGACTCTATCCAATCTGGGCATGTCCAGCTTGAGGGGGAGTATTGGACCTCATTTAAGTTTAAATGGATATTTCTGAGTCCCACATTGAACTTACCCGCCTTGTAATTAGATTTACTCATTTATAAAAGAGTATCCCCACCTCACATTGAGGTAAGGGGAATTCACCATCTACACAGTTGAAGGAGTCGAGCAAATGTGAGTTGGCCATGAAGGAAGAAATTTCTTCACTACATGACAACAATACTTGGGAGTTGACACATCTGCCACAGGGGAAGAAAGCATTGCAGAACAAATGGGTGTACCGGGTCAAGTAAGAACATGATGGCAAGGCTGGTGGTAAAAAGCTTCCAACATAAGTTTACCACCATCCAGGTCGTTCTCAGCATTGTGGCATCATAAGACCTGTATCTTGAGCAGATTGATGTGAAGACGGCTTTCCTTCATGAAGATTTGGAGGACATCTATATGCAGCAGCCAGAGGGATATGTTGAGTCTGGGAAGGAAGACCTGGTGTGCAAACTCCAAAAGATCTTGTATGGGTTGAAGCAGACACCTAGGCAGTAAAACAAAAAGTTTAATGCATTCATGATTAAAAATGCATACAAACGATGTGGCATGGATCAAGGTTGCTACATCAAGTCTTTTGGTGATGAATATATTATATTGCTTTTGTATGTGGATGACATGCTCATTGCGGGATCATGCATGCAAAGGATTGATGAGCTGAAAGGGCAGTTGGTTGAGAAGTTCGAAATGAAGGATCTTGGAGAAGCTAACAAGATTTTGGGGATGAAGATCAAGAGAGACCGCGCAGCTGGAACGTTGATATTATCACAAGTTGATTACATTGGAAAGGTTCTGAGAAGATTCAGTATGCTGGAAGCAAAGGCAGTCTCTATTCCCCTGGCGGGTCATTTCAAACTATCAAAGGAGCAATTACCGAAGACGGCAAAAGAGGTTGAGTACATGGCAAAGGTTCCATACACATCAGTTGTTGGAAGTCTGATGTATGTCATGGTCTACACTCGACTTGACATCACTCATGCAGTGGGAGTTGTGAGCAGGTATATGGCTAACCCTGGAAAGCAACATTGAGAAGTTGTGAAGTAGATACTGAGGTATTTGAAGGGAAGCAAAGAGGTATCTCTATGCTTTGGGAAAGAAAATTCATTACAGGGGTATGTGAATGTTGACCTTGGAGGTGACGTCGACAGCAGGAGTACCACAAGTTATGTATTTACCTATGGAGGAACTACAGTAAGCTGGATATCACAATTGCAGAAGGTGGTGGCTTTATCAACCAAAGAGGCAAAATACATTATTGTAACAGAAACTAGGAAGGAGATGGTTTGGCTGAAGAACTTCTTGGATGAGTTGGAAAGAAAGCGAGAGCAGAATGTATTGCACTGTGACAGAGAGTGTTATAAATCTTGCAAAGAACCCATTGTTTCATGCCCGGACAAAGCACATTCAGTTGAAGTATCATTTCATCAGAGGTTTGATACAGGATGGGTTGCTGACATTGCAGAAGATTTGTGGAACCAACAATCCGACAGACATGTCGACGAAGCTGATGGTAATACAGAAGTTGAGGCACTGTTGTGCCTCTGTTGGTCTCCACTGATGAATTGAGGATGAGAGGCAGAATAAGGGAGGACACAATGAGAGCACAAAGGAAAACAACTGGTATTTCATGAATCGTCAGCTTGAAATTGAAGTTGTGAATGGAAAACACGTTGTTGGTAAATGAAGAATAGGAGAAGCTTAGATTAAGTAAGTTGTCTTAGTCAGTGGCATCGAAGCAAGTCAGTGGAGTGGATCAGACTCCAAGTGGGAGATTGTTGGATTAGTGTAGCCCGATCCAGTTTGGATGATGTTTGGGCCGAACACTTGCGGGCCGTACTGCGCACCAGACGCAACACTCTGCAATTAGATATGTCATTGCATGATACTCCGACTCTGTACTAGATCGGGAGATAACCGTCTGCTTTTTGCTTTGCCGTGAGATCAAATTTCCTCCAAAAAAAACTGCAAAACCAGACGTAGATCTTCTAGAAGAAAGACATTCGGAATAATCTGCATCACAAAATGCCTCAATATCTATATGTCCATTGTTGCGAAATCATAGGGAGACACAACGACAGAAACGAGAAAACGAAAGAAAGAAAGCAAAATAAGGACACAGCGATTTACGTGGTTCGGGAAAAATCCCTACGTCCACGGGAGAGGCATAATTCACTATATCGGGAGCACAAAATTACAGAAGATTTTCGGTAGTAACCCTCGCCCGAAAATGGGCTATAAAACAATGGAGAAGACGATCACTGTTCGGAAAAGTGAGTCCGCATCGCTACAGTGAACGACGGCCAGCTTTGTCAAAAGCGCTACAGTGGCTGCCGGTTGGAAGTCAAAAGTGCTACAGTGAAGTTGACTCCGAAGTCCGCACTGCTACAGTGTCTGTCGGTGTCGGTCGGTCAGCTCCGCTACAGTAGTCAGAGATGCTACAATGCGAAAAATTGGGCCAGGGACCTTCGGCCCCCGGACCCCCAGAGCAGGGGCGCGTTTCCCCCTGCAACCCCCAACGAGCTCACCGCGGAGCTCGACCCGCGACAGTTGCGGGCCACAAGCATTCGGCCCAACCGGATCGGGCAACACCAATCCAACATCCATGGTCAGAATAAAAAAGACCTAAACCTGGTTCCTTTTTCACATATCTAACAATGCGGAGAACAGCCATCCACTGCGTTTTTGTTGGAGATTCCATAAACTGACTCACTTTACTAACCGCACAAGCAATATCGGGTCGAGTTGTCGTCAAGTAGTTGAGTTTCCCAACAAGTCGTCTATATATATCGGGTGATGAAAACATCTCATTGTCGGTATGAAGTGACATTTCTCCAGATCCGAGGGGTGAGTCAACCGAGTCAGCTCGAGCCATGTCAATCTCCTGCAGTAGATCAAGAACATACTTTCTCTGAGATAGAAAAATTCTTTTGTTGCATCTGGAAACCTCAATTCCCAAGAAATATCGTAATGGACCCAAATCTTTTGTTTGAAAATTTTGATGATGAAAAGACTTGGGTCGACCAAGGCCAGCAACATCACCATCAGTAATAACAATGTCATCCACATGGACCACCAAAAGGATGTTTCCTGTTGCAGATTGATGAGAGAAAACAGATTAATCCTTTATGCTTTGACACATGCCAAAGCTAAGCATAATGGTGCAAAAACGGTCGAACCAAGCGCGGGGCGACTGCTTGAGTCCATACAGCGATCGACGAAGGCGACAATCCTTGGAGGACTCCCCCTGAGCAACAAACCCTGGTGATTGCTCCATATAAACTTCTTCGTTAAGAAAACCATTAAGAAAAGTGTTAAGAGTCTGCATCCCACATCGGACTTATGGTCTGATGTGGTCTTTATTATTCATTATAAAATAACCTCAAGACCTCCTTTAGAGAGAAACCTTGAGGATTAGGTCTTCACTCTTATACTATAACATGGTATCAAAGGAGGTTTTCTAAACACGAGGTCTCCCATTTTTTTTACTGCAAGGTTTTCCCAGGATTTCCCCCCATTGGGGGGCGGCGGCCCCCGGCCTTTTGGCCACCATCAGCTCCACCCCCCGCCATCTTCCAGGTGCCCCGTACGCATCCCTCATCGACGCCTTCCTGCGGAAGCCCGCCTCCACGCCGGCCTCCTCCCACTGCGGCCCCCTCACCGGCTTATCCCTGCGCTAAAGCGCCTTGTTCCCGCCATCGGCCCCTCCCTCTCCGCCATCAACGGCTCCAGTGCACGACGGGCTACTCCGTGATCGCTGCTAATCCACGACCGCGCTCGGCCCTACCTCCCAAGAAGTCGGCATCCACCGTCGCAGGACCTCCCGACGCCACCGCCTCACCCCGCTGCGCCGACTCTTTTTTCCCGTCGCCCCTTCTGCAGCGACAACCGCTTCATGTGTGACTACCCCTCCCGTACAATACCTTTGAGATCTGTTTCTCCTGCTTCCCTCCTTTCCCGACGGCTCTCCCCCTCCCGTGCGACGACACTCCTCTAGTGCTCCGACCCCACCGGTGTTGCGGCTCTCCCGTCGGCACCTCCCGCCTCGGCAATCCCTATCGCGCCGCCCCTCCCGATTCTCCTGCGCGACGAATCCAACAACCCTGCCGCGACGTTCTGCTACAACGCGGCTTCACCGTCTCTACGCGGCTCTTCCCCGTCATTCTCCCTCTCGTCGGCCCTCTGCGCGCCAGCCAGCTCTCCCTCCACCCAACGCAGTTCGCCGGCAGAGACCCACTTAACCCCGACTTTCTAGGCGCGCTCCATCATCCGGCCCCGCCTATGTGGGTTTCCCGGCGCTCCGTCGTCTGGCCCCACCAGTGCGGCTTTCCTGGCGCTCCGTCAACCGGCCCCGCCAATACGGCTTTTCCAGCGCCTCAGTGCACATTTCTCAACGCTCCACCGACCAGCCCCGCCTGCGCGGTTCTTCTGTTGCGCCTCGACATCTTGTCGTGCCACCAATGTAATCTGACACATCTTCCATCATTTTTCATCTCAAGGGGGAGCTGCGACCGCGGATGATTTATTTTGTTTCGTCTTGTTTTGTAATCAAGCTGGGTATGTCCAGCTTGAGGGAGAGTGTTTGCAGCGTCTATTGATTGCTTTGTTTTTCTTTATGTGTTCAAGCTAGGTACACATAGCTTGAAGGGGAGTGTTAGAGTCTGCATCCCACATCCAACTTATGGTCTGATGTGATCTTTATTATTCATTATAAAATAACCTCAATGCCTCCTTTAGAGAGAAACCATGGGGATTAGGTCCCCACTCTTATACTTTAACAAAAAGCATTTTTAACATTCAACTGATGGAGAGGCTAGAGAGAGGAGGCCGCGAGAGAGATAAGTAGGAGAACCGAGGCCATCTTTGCCACTAGAGAGAAGGGGTCAAAATAATCAACTTCATATATCCGCGCATAACCTTTGGCAACAAAGCGAGGCTTGAGACGATTAAGAGAGTCATCGACGTTGATGCATGCTGTATAGATCCATTTGCAACTGACCACCTGCTTATCCGAAGGAAGAGGGACAAGATCCCAAGTGTGGTTGGCGTCCAGAGCCTGAAGTTCATCCAGCATGGCCTATAACCAACCAGGATGAGATATGACATCGCCAATAGTGCGCAGCATGAAGTGAGTAGCAAGTGTCTCTACAACTCGTGAAGTAGCCGCAGATAATCTCTGATAAGACTGACATGAGCATGAGGCTTTGCAAAGCACAATAGGCAACTCCGGTGATGGAGAATCGGGAGCAGGTGAGTCGTCGGGTGTTGATAGAATCCCCCACCCAAACTAGTAGCAGAAAGTCGTTTATTCAATGTAACGGTGAAGGCGTACCTGTTTACAGACTTTGATACCCCCCCAGTGCCCCCCTCCCCACGTCCAACTTTATTCCCCTCCAATCAGTTGGAGTTGCACCCATGCAGTTAGCCCCCACGTGACCTCCTAACTGCCTCCCCTTTTCCAATGCCACGTGACTCCCCAACTGACATGAGCATGAGGCTTTGCAAAGCACAATAGGCAACTCCGGTGATGGAGAATCGGGAGCAGGTGAGTCGTCGGGTGTTGATAGAATCCCCCACCCAAACTAGTAGCAGAAAGCCGTTTATTCAATGTAACGGTGAAGGCGTACCTGTTTACAGACTTTGATACCCCCCCAGTGCCCCCCTCCCCACGTCCAACTTTATTCCCCTCCAATCAGTTGGAGTTGCACCCATGCAGTTAGCCCCCACGTGACCTCCTAACTGCCTCCCCTTTTCCAATGCCACGTGACTCCCCAACTGCCTCCCATCTTTCAGCGGTCCCCCTCCTTGTAGAGTAATCCTGCCAGGTGGCAGGGTCCCCACCAGCTCTAACACTTGCACCCCCTTTAGAGCCAGTCTTGTCCTCAAGACTGAAAGAGGGAAATTGATTGCGAAGAGTGAATTCATCTTCCCATCGTCCATCGAGCTGCCAGTCCATTGGATTAAAAATTGCGATTGTGCCATGCCATCTTTGTAATGTAATCGGTGAGAGAGAACAGCCATAGGTTCGGGGCTTTGAGCAGAATCAAGTTTCATTCTCGGTCGTAAGAACAGGCCTACATGTTGTGTACCAATGACTCTCTTTAATTGAGAGACATGAAATATTGGGTGAATCCGAGAGGCAGCCAGTAAATCTAAACGGTATGCCACTAGACCAATTTGCTCAACTATGGTAAAAGGTCCATAGAATCTGGCCGCCAATTTTTGGTGAATGCGGTGGACAACAGAGTGTTTATGCAGTCAAAGTTTGAGGAATACATGTTCTCCCACCTAAAAAACCACATGGCGACGATGTTTATCTATTGCACGTTTAATATAATCATGGGAATGAGCTAAGTGATGTTGAAGTTGCCGAAGAGCTTCATCACGGTCCCCCAAAGTCGCAGCCACTGCTGAAACCCAAATTTCTGAGGGCAAAAAGCCAAGAATGGTTGAGGGTTTGCGTCGTAGACTACTTCAAAAGGGGTTGTCTTAATGGAGATATGCCAATTTGTATTGTAGCTCGATTCAGCCCAAGGGATCCAAAATGACCAAGAGCGAGGTTGATCCCCCGCAAAACAACGCAAATATGTTTCAAGACACCGTTTAACCACCTCTGTTTGGTCGTCCGTTTGTGGGTGGTAGATGGAGTTAGGCGAAGAGTAGTGCCATAAAGACGGAATAATTCTGTCCAAAAATTATTGAGGAAAAGTGGGTCACAGTCACTCACAATAGAGGTGAGAATACCATGTAGACGGACTATTTCCCGGAGAAAAAGCTCAGCCACTGAATGTGCAGAACATGGATGCTTTAGAAGCAGGAAATGGGCATATTTAGATAATCGGTCAACAACCACCAAAATGACATCATACCCCTTGGATTTGGGCAAACCAGAGATAAAATCCATTGAAATGCCGGACCATACCACCGTAGGGATATCCAACGGCTAAAGCAAACCTGCAGGGGCAAGGGTTGAGTATACCATTGACAAACCTCACACTGCTGAACAAATTTATGAACTGCCCCTTTCATGCCCACCCAATACAAATTGCTGGATATTTTTCGATAAGTGCGGTAGAAACCCATATGGCCCCTTTGAAGAGAAGAATGAAATTCTGCTAATAACAAAGGAATCCAAGGGGAAGTAGCTGGGATAGCTAAACGACCATGATATTGCAGCACACCCTGATGTAGGTGAAAACCAGAAACAGTTTGTTGTCCAGACTGTAATGCATGTAAAACTGGCCCCAGAAAAGGGTCCGTAGGGACTCCTTCGGTCAGGTTGCGTCCCTCAACCCAAATTGGCCGACACTGCAGTTGATAGCAACGCGCTATTTCTTCATCTTTGCGGGATAACGCATCTGCGGCAGAATTTTCCCATCCTGGTTTATAGCAAATTTCAAATTGGTACACCAAAAGTTTGGCGATCCAACATTGTTGATCAACCGAAGTAACTCGCTGTTGAAGCAAGTATTTGAGACTGCGGTGATCCGAGTAAACAATAAACGGGCGGCCTAAAAGGTAAGGCCGCCAATGTTGAACGGAAAGGACCAGTGCCATAATTTCCTTCTCATAAACCGATTTAGCAAGGCGGCGGGCCAAGTTATGGGTCCGGTGAGAAATAATATTAAATAATATTTGGTTAAATAATATTTAAATATAACGTGCAAGTTAAGCACATGTCATGAAAATAATAGCATTGCTATTATTATTTGACATGGGGTTTCACATGGAATAATAAATTAAGTAACAGCACCTGTGCTAATTATTTATTATTACCTGATGAATTAAATTCCTCGTTATGTTATTATTCTCTATATTAGCCAAAGGGTCATTCGACCGGCTAACTAATTGTTGTGTACACAACATTCTTGGAGAAAAGCTCCCGAGCCTAGAGAACTATTCCCTCTCCAAGAACGCTCTCAAGAACGAGAGAGATCCTCCTCCAGGATCAAGGAGAACGCTTTGGAAGCGATTCTCAAGGCGATCAAAGGCGGACATCGCAAGCGCAAGGATCTTCCGCGCTAGCACCCAGAGACTCCTTCGACAACGTCCGGAAATACGTGGAGCACGTGTGGATCACCGCTAGAGGATTCATATCCTTCGATTCTACATCGCAACGAAGCCGCACCTCGGACCCGAGGTCAGACGCATCAACGAAGAAAGGATCACTTGGAGGTAATTCCATAATTTAATTAAATTAATTATAAACAAAATATGTCGATCCTCTCTTCTAGGTTCCGAGTTCTCTCCTTTGTCTTTTATCTTTGATTCAATTTCATGGATACTGGCGTTCATCATCGTATTGATCCCGGATTAATCATCGATTATGACAATTTGCAAAGTTGGGAACAAACTCATCATGCGGTTCCTCTGTGCCCGGAACCTACAAGTGGTATCAGATGGGTCATATTTTCGTTTATAATTATTTAAATAATTCGTTGATGATTTACGCTTTAATAATTTAGTCTGTCAATTCATGTTTAATCGTTCTTATAATCTGAATTTCGAAATTTGTTCCTCCCTTATCGTTTCTCGCAGATCTAACAAAAACAAACAATTTTATGATTAACATTAAATCGAGGATCTCATCAGGAGGCGCCAACGGTTCTGTCCAGATAAAACAAGAATACACGCCATGTAGCCGGATCTACACGTCATGCATTTCTGTTCAATGAATCAGAAGTAATTCGGCAATTACTCAAACCGTGTGCATTAATGACATGCGGTGTAGTTAATTCTTACACCGCGTGTCGACCAGGACAGACTGGCGCACGGTCAGCCAGACTACACGTTGTGTGGCCCACTGGACACGGCGTGTAGTCCCTTCGGGTCGGGATCAAGTCGTGTATCTCATACACGGCTTGCCCGATTGGTGACCGTGTAACGCGGAGTCTACACAGCGTGTGGCCCACTGGACACGCCGTGTACTCCGAAGATTTCCAAAGTACACCTCGCACGCCGTTTCCCCAGGTGTGTACTTCGGATGGACGGTGAGGAGGGCACACGCTGTGTAGTCGGATCTACACATCGTGTACTGTTTCCAGATTACGCAGATTTAAAAATTTATTGTAATATTGTGTAACCCTTGAGACATGTACCTTCATGTGGGCTTAAAGCTGGGACAGAACATGTGATAGGTGTTTGATATATATATATATAAATGTTTAATTAGCATCTGGATAATGTTCAAAGATCTACACATCATGTATGAGTTGTATTACAATTATAATTTTGTGTGCATGCTACATGTCACAAAGAATAAAGTGTATACAAGTATAAATACATGCTGGGTAGTTTCGGACAGGTATTCACCGAGTTGCTTCTAAGGTACAAGTTATGTACAAAGTTATGGATGAGAATCTCAAGAAAATTCAGAAAAAAAATTACGATAAAAAAGATTGATTAATTAAAGATAATGATTAATCGATTCGAACGTAATTTATCTTAATAAGAACGATTAAAGAATTGAATGCTAGTTTTATTAAATGCGTAATTTGTTGCATGTATGTGATTGGTTCTCTTTTAATTTATTTATTAAATTAAAATTGTTGGTCCGCGTGCCTTCTCCTCATTAATATGTAGGGTTTGTGTGTCCATGGTTTCTTTTATGTAAACTCTCTTTTACCCATCAGCTGCGTGTGAGTTAAAAGCATATGTAATGGGTGGAGCTCCCAAACTAGTGGAGGCGGTTCAAGTTAGAAGCCGAGGCGAAACCAATCCAAGAAGATACAATGGTGGACAGGTGGAAAGGTGTAAACACGAACCTTAAACGGTTCAAGGTGTTTCTCTCCTAGGTCAGGGTTAGTTTATCAACCGCTAGATAAACTAATCAATAGTAAAGTTCATGATCATACCATTTATTTTATTTATGTCAGTTGCATGGTTATTCATTATGGATGTTTGACGCGATCACATAATTAATGAACTAACAATCATACAAGATGGAACTAAAATAAAAATGGCTTATGCGTAAATATTATCTATACATGGTTAATCACCTAAATATATCCCACTTAACATTAGCAAGCATGTGAAAAGATAATAAGTGGCAATTTACGTATAAAGGATAAAATCCCTCAATTAAATATTAAGTCGGTATAGTCTTTCATTACTTCGGTTAGAATCGAACCATAGCTCAAAGTGCTTGACCAACCCTAGTTTGGGTGATTTCAATTATCGGGGAACTCTAATTTGATGTTTTGGGTTTTCTTAACTTAGTTTACATCAAGGATTGACTGCCCTAGCAGGACTTGGTGTAACTAAGAGGTAAAGGTTGAGGAAATCCAAAATTAAGGATTTCAGGATTGGGGAGTCCACTCAACAGATCAAGGAGTTGTGAGTTAATGCAGTTGGCATTTGGAATGTCTACCTAAAACCTTTCAAGTTGCTTGACCAACCCTAGTTGTGGTAATGCAAAGGGCAATATGGATCATTACCACTAGAATGTCCAAGCAACAGGATATTCCAAAGCCAATGATGAGGGCTATTGGGCTTCGGCAAAATAGTGGAAGACTAATAGATATTAATTTATTTATTTGTCTATATTTATCAAGATAAAGTACTAAAACTCTGTTCATCTTAATTTGTAGAAACATAAATCAAAATGACATCAAACATATCATTCTGATTCATACTCAAGAAGGAAAACCTTCTCACCGGCACTAATTTCCAAGAGTGGCAAAGGCGTCTTCGGGTTATCCTTCGCCATGAGAGGAAACTTTATGTGTTGGAAGAGCCTTTACGCGCCTAGAAATGAGGCGAGTGATAAGGAACTCTCTCTGTACGAGAAACATCTGAGTGATGCTACGGATGTTCAGTGTCTCATGCTATCACCCATGACCAATGAGATCTTGAAGCAATATGAGGAAATGGATGCTTATAGCATGATGTCTCACCTTCGGAATCTCTATCAAGAGAAGGCAAGACGGGAGAGGTATGAGATCTCCAACGCTTTGTTCACTACTAAACTTGGAGAGTTTACGCCAGCTGGACCACATGTAGTCAAGCTTATTGGCTACATTGAGCGTCTGGACATTTTAGGGATTAAATTCTCAGATGAGTTGCGTACAGATCTCATACTATCATCGCTGCGTAAGATCTTCTATAGTTTTATTGTGAATTATAATATAAGCAATAATGAGAAGAGTCTATCGGAGCTTCTTACCCTAATTCGCCAAGTTGATAAGGACATGGGGTGTGAAAACCCACAGTCCTTATGGTGAATTGGAAGAGGAAGGACAAGGCAAAGGGGCCTAAGATTTATAAACAATCTAAAGCCTTCGAGCACCGTCTGACCAATAAGAAGAAGATTCAGAGGCAGGGCAAGAAAAGGGAGGCAGTATGTTTTGCATGTGGCAAGTCAGGCCACTGGAAGAGGAACTGCACCCAGAGGCAAGGGGAAGTCAAAGGTGCGTTCGTTATCGAGTGCAATCTTTCCATTTCTACACATTGGGTATTAGATACAGCTTATGGGGCTCACATCTGTATTCAAATGCAAGAACCAAGTAGATTCCGGAAAATTGTCAGAGAAGAGGTGGATCTACGAGCTGTCAATGGTGCGAGGCTGGCTGCTCTTGCCATTGGTGACTACCACCTCACATTGCCGACGGGAATGATTTTGGTTTTACATGGCTGTTATTATGTACCTAGTATTACCAAAAACATAATTTCTGTATCAAGTTTAGATACAAATGGATTTATTTTCAAGTTTCGAAATAAATGTTGTTACTTTTATAAGGACAACATATGTTATGGTATGGCGCATTTAAATAACAGTCTGTATGTATTAAATTACAAGAACCAAGTGTTGGCAATTGATAACGAACCAAGTTCACATTACTCATACAACACTCAGTTGTGGCATCACTGCATTGGTCATGTAAACAAGAAGTGTCTGACAAAGCTCTGTCAAGATGGTTGTTGGAGTCTGTATCCCACATCGAACTTGAGGTCCGGTGTGGTCCAGGCGACCTCGTCCGGCACCCTCGTCCAGGCGCCTTCCGGCGTCCCGATCCCGACGGCCCTCCTGCACCGCTCCCGCGCGACGGACTCCAGGAGGCCCTTCCTCTTCGTTCGACGGCTTCCAGCGTCGCCTCCCTCAACCCAGGCGGCGTCCCTCTCCCCACCGTCATCTCTCCTGTGGACTCCCGGTGACACCCAGCCCCACCTCCTCAGCGGCTCCCGCCTTCCCCGGCGATCCATCCGGCTCCCACAACTGCCCGCACCAGCTCCCGCTTCTCCAGGCGACCGAAACGGGCCGCTCCCGCATCTCCCGCTTCGCCCAAACTGCCCTCCGGTTCAAGCGGTTTCTGGCACCGCCTCCCTCCCGATCCTTTCTCCTGTTGCGGCTTCCACAGCACCCTTCCGACAGACTCCTGGTTCTGCCCAGCGCCTGCCCTATGGCCTTTGTCCGGCCGATCCCTACCTCACGGCCTCCCTTCCCCAGCGACCTCCCTTCCCCGGCGGCTCCGTCCCGGATGACTCCCAGCATCGGCGGCCTCTCAGCGCCGGCGGCCTCCCTTCACCAGCGGCCTCCCTTCACCGGCGGCTCCATCCCGGCCGGTTCCCTGCGTCGGCGGCCTCCCTTCCTCGGCAGCTCCATCCCGGACGGCTATCTGCGCGGCCTCCCAACGTCCCCTCCCGCTGTCCTGCGCCCTCGCCGGCCTCCTCCTGCCAGGCAGCTCCGCCTCTCATCGTCGGCATCTCCCGACGACTCCCGACGACTCCCGGCAGGCAGCCGTCTCCCTGTCAGCTGGCACACCTTCACGCTTCATCCACCGTGGCGCAGCCCCTTGACCGTCTAAGATTCGGGCCCTTTGGCAACGCCAGACCCCGCAACAATTCTGCGAAATCTCCGCCTCCCGTCACCGGCCCTGCAAGTGCGGTTTTCCCGGTGCTAGTTTGGATTTCCCGGCGTTTCATCAACCGGCCCCACTAGTGCGGCATTCATGGCGTTCCGTCAACCGACTCGGTCTCTGTGTGGTTCTTCTGCTGCGCCCGCAACATCATTCATCCATCATTTTGAGGGGGAAGCTGCGATCGTGAGGGGGAGCATCAGTCTTGCAGTTTTTCCTTTATTTTATTTCGTCTTGTTTTGTCATCAAGCTGGGTATGTCCAGCTTGAGGGGGAGTGTTTGCAGCTTGTTGCTTGCTTTGTTTTTTCTTTATGTGTCCAAGCTAGGTACACCTAGCTTGAGGGGGAGTGTTGGAGTCTGTATCCCACATCGGACTTGAGGTCCGGTGTGGTCTTAATTATTCGTTATAAATTAACCCCAAGGGCTCCTTCGGAGAGAACACCTTGGGGGTTCGGGTCTACCTCATTTTATCATTCTACAATGGTTATTTAGACTCTTCTGAGTTAAAACCACTTGATAGATGTCATACTTGTTTACAAAGGAAAATGACCAAACCACTATTTGGTGGACAGGGTGAAAGGGTCACAGAGCTTCTAGGATTGATACACACTGATGTGTGTGAACCATTTCTAGTAGAAGCTAGAGATGGATATTCTTACTTCATTACTTTTACTGATGACTTGAGTAGATATGGCTATGTTTACTTAATGAGGTATAAGTCTGAGTCCTTTGAGAAATTCAAGGAGTTCAAGAATGAAGTAGAGAATCAGCTTGGTAATAATATAAAGAAGCTTCGATCGGATCGAGGTGAATAATATCTTAACCAAGAGTTTATCGACCTTTTACAAGAGTCTGGGATTCTATCTCAACTCACTCCACCATATACACCACAGTGGAATGATGTTAATGAAAGGAGAAACCGTACCTTGTTGGACATGGTAAGGTCAATGATGAGTCATGCAGATCTTTTATTATCCTTTTGGGGATATGCATTGCAAACTGCGGCATACACATTAAACCAAATACCAACTATAGCGGCAAATGGGATTCCCTTCGAGCTTTGGAGTGGAAAAAAACTCACTTTGTCGCATACACATGTATGGGGATGCGAGGCGTTTGTTAAGGCTTTCTCAAGCAACAAACTAGCACCTCGGGGCACGAAGTATATCTTTATAGTGTATCCCATGGAAACAAAGAGATACTACCTACAACCCCTCAAACAAGAAAGTGATTGTTGTCAGACAGGGTGTCTTTCTTGAGAGGAAGCACATTCTCAAAAAGGATAGTGGAAGCAAGATTGACTTCGATGAAGTTGATGCTCAAGATACACAGAAGTTGGTACAGGAACAAGTTCCACAGGTCCCCGTGGAAGAGGTAGTTCCTGAAACACAAGTACTGCGTAGGAGCACAAGAGAGGTAAGGGAACCAGAGAGATGTGATTTCCTTGTCACCGAGAAAGGTGACTCATTATTGTTGGACAATGATGAACCTCGCTCCTACAAGGAAGCAGTAGAGAGCTTAGTGTTGCGGAAGCGTCGGGAGTCGCAACGACAGAAACGAGATACAGAAAGAAAATGCAAAAGAAAAGAAAACACACAGAACACACAAATTTACGTGGTTCGGGAATAATCCCTACGTCCACGGAGAGGCAGAACTTCACTATGATTCAGGAACACAGATTACATCAATTTCTCACACAAATCCTCGCCTAAAAATAAGCTACAAAAGGAGGAAGACGATCCGTTGTTCCGCACAGGAAGTTTGCGTCGCTACAGTGAAAGCCACCCAAGTCAAAAGTGCTACAGTGGCTGCCGGCTGGAAGTCTAAAAGACTACAGTAAAGTTGACTCTGAAGTCCGAAGTCCACACTATGAAGAAACCTTTTTACCAGTTGCCATGTTTAAATCCATAAGAAACATACTTGCCCTAGCAGCTTTCCATGACTATGAAATTTGGTTGATGGATGTCAAAACTGCATTCCTTAACAGAAACCTTCAAGAAGATGTTTATATGACACAACCAAAAGGGTTTGTGACACCAAGTGATGTTAAAAGGGTACGCAAATTGCAAAGATCCATTTGTGGATTAAAGCAAGCATCCATATCATGGAACATTCGATTTGATGAAGCTATAAGAGAATTTGGTTTCATTAAGAATGAATGTGAGTTATGTGTTTACAAGCGGTTTAATGGGAATGCGGTCGTTATCCTAGTAGTGTATGTTGACGACATATTGCTTATTGAAAACAACATACCAGTCTTGCAGTCAGTCAAGGACCGGTTGAACAAGTGCTTCTCCGTGAAGGACGTAGGCGAAACAGCCTACATTCTAGGGATTAAGATCATTCGTGATAGATCCAAAAGGCTGCTTTGACTAAGTCAAAGTACATATATTGACCAGATACTAAAGAGATTTAGTGTGGAAAAATAGGATGAGTAAGATTCTATACAATTCAGTGATAGGATCTATCATGTATGTCATGTTATATACCAGACTTGATGTTGCTTATGCACAGAGCATAGTAGGCAGATATCAAGCAGATCTAGGAGAACGTCATTGGACTATTGTCAAGACTATCCTTAAGTATCTGAGAAGAACTAAGAATATGTTCCTGGTGTATGGAGAAGACGAGAGCTTGTCATCAAAGAGTATGCTGATGCTAGTTTTCAGACAGATCGGAATGATCTGAAGTCGCAATCAAGATATGTTTTTTGTCTCAACAAAGGAGTTGTGAGCTGAAAGAGTTCAAAGCAGCTAGTTGTCGTTGATTCTACAACGGAGTCCGAATGTATAGCGGCTTCTGATGCAGCCAAGAAAGTCGTCTGGATTCGAAACTTTGTCCAGGAGCTTGATGTGGTGCCCAGTAGTAAAGATCTCATTACATTGTATTGTGATAACACTGTAGCGGTGGCTCTTGTAAAAGAGTCAATGTCACATCAACGGACAAAGCATATACTCCGAAAGTATCACCTCTTGAGGGATTTCTATCAAAGGGGTGAAGTTGCAGTGAGCAGAGTGTCCATGGAAGAGAACGTGGCGAACCCCTTGACTAAAGGCCTTTCTCAGCAGAAGCATGAATATCATGTGAGAGCTAGCGGACTGAAGGTTGTTAACAGTTGGCTCTAGTGCAAGTGGGAGTCTGTTGGAGTTGGTGCCCTAGAAACTAACTTCTTTGTACTTTATGATAAACCTGTATTCATTGGATGAATATTAATAAACTTTTTATCACATCATGATTGTTCTTCTGTGTGACATAGTATGTGATAATGTCCTAAGAATAGTTGTCGCATTAAAAGGTCATAGCAAATCTCTGCTATGATTAGAACCCGGAAGAGCCATGACACTATTCTTAAATATATGTTCTATGCCTGGATGATATCATTTGAATGGACACAAATGATACAGGCTATCAGGGGTGGGGACTCGTGAAACTTTGAGGCACCTTCTCATGGTGTGTACCCTTGGTAATATCCAGGATGATATTATGAGAATAAGACCCGCCAGTAGGAAATCCACATTCATAAGTATCATTGAATGTTCCTATCTGCGAACGTGTGTATTGGTCCTAAGACTTTAAGATTATTATTAATGGGTATTATGACTCGCGTACTTAGATGTATTGATGAAAACCGTGACGACAAATGTTCGCGGCGAGGTAGGATATGTTGGGTGCGTCATGAGTAATACTACTTTCATTAATGAATAATGCGAGAAAATATTTGTCACTTCTACGGAAGTAGATATCTCAGACCCTTTGATAGAAATGATATAGCCTAACTAAATCCATGGCCATGGTGTTCTCTAGGCAAGTTCAATTCCGGGAAGTCAAAGAATGAGAAATCGAGCACATGGGTTGATGACACTTGCATGCAACCCGCTTGATTAGAGATATCGGGACAAAGGGATTATATTACACGGTAAGCATTTGTATGAAGTGACATGTCGTTGCGACATCAACTTCTTTCTCTGGGGTGCCTTGACCCGTTGCTAAACAGTAATCTTGGACTTTAGGCAAGCCCGCCTAATGTCAACGAGAAAGAGGCCTAGAGGGTCACACACTAAGTGTGGTCAGTATCTCAGTTAAATAATTTATTTATTTAACAAGTTTAATAAATATTATTCCTGGTTGTGGTTCAATAATTATTCAAGTATGTCTGATCGCATTTCTTTCGTTGCTAGTTATTCGAGAGAATATATTGCGAACATAATATTTATTTATCGGCGAATAATGCAGTTATATTTATTTAATAGATAAATATTCATTATTCAAGGCTCGGTATATATTGAGGAGGATTGGCGGGCCAAGTTATGGGTCCGGTGAAAAATAATATTAAATATTATTTGGTTAAATAATATTTAAATATAACGTGCAAGTTAAGCACATGTCATGGAAATAATAGCATTGCTATTATTATTTGACATGGGATTTCACATGAAATAATAAATTAAGTAACGGCACATGTGTTAATTATTTATTATTACCTGGTGAAATAAATTCTCCGTTATGTTATTATTCTCTATATTAGCCAAGGGATCATTCGACCGACTAACCAATCGTTGTATGCACAACATCTTTAGAGAAAAGCTCTCGAGCCTAGAGAACTCTTCACTCTCCAAGAACGCTCTGAAGAACGAGAGAGATCCTCCTCCACAGGATCAAGGAGAACGCTTTGGAAGCGATTCTCAAGGCGATCGAAGGCGGACATCGCAAGCGTAAGGATCTTCCACGCTAGCACCCGGAGACTCCTTCGGCGACGTCCGAAGATACGTGGAACATGTGTGGATCACCGCTAGAGGATTCATATCCTTGGATTCTACATCGCAACGAAGCCACACCTCTGACCCATGATCAAACGCATCAACGAAGAAAGAACCACCTTTGAGGTAATTCCATAATTTAATTAAATTAATTATAAACAAAATATGTCGATCCTCTCTTCTCGGTTCCGAGTTCTCTCCTTCGTCTTTTATCTTTGATCCAATTTCGTGGATACTGGCGTTCATCGTCGTATTGATCCCGGATTAATCATCGATTATGACAATTTGTAAAGTTGGGTACACATCCATCATGTGCTTACGCTACGTCCGGAAGGGAGACGTCGCGCTAGGAGGGATCATCGCACAGGAGTTGTGGGTGTGGACGAGGCGAAAGGGGTCGTCGAGCAAGGGAACAGGCCGTCGCGCAAGGGCTCGGGGCGGACGGGAGCCGCTGCATAGGGGCTCGGAGCGGAAGGGAGTCGTCGTCGCACAGGGGATCAGGGCGGAAGGGAGACGTCGCGCAGGGGGCGCGGACGTGCAGGGAGGGGCGACGGGAATGGTGGAGCTAAACCGCCTCTAATACCATGTTGAAATGAAAACCGTACCTCACAACGAGATAGGATGCTTTATTTATAGATGAGACAAGGAGTACAAAAGAGAACTCATAACGATGTGGGACAAGAATATTAAAAGTATTTAAAAATATCTAATACTCTGAACACTTTCAATCTTTAGTTTCTTTCTTCCCAAAAGATATTTTCTCCTTTTTCTTCAAAAGTTTGAATACTTTATCCCCCTTTGTAATTTTCGAAAAGAATTTGTGGGAGGCATAAAGTGTATCTGAAATGTTAAGGAAAAATCTACTGTGAAACTTATATGCAAACATTCATCCAAAAAATATAAGTCATTTATCAAAGAAAATTGGAAAAACATCAATCCAAAAATATATGTGGAAGAACATTCATCCAAAATATACATTCAAAAAGTTTGAGTTTTGTTTATTACAAAAATTTTCAAGAGTTCAAAAAGAAAAATTAATCTTTCTTCGAAAGCTTTTTGATGATGACTTTCATCTCCTTTATATCCCCCTAGTACTTCTCTGACTCAGTGGCTATTGACTTTAGCTACCCCACTTCTTCTTCAAGAACTTGCATCTTCTTGTTATCATTCTTCAACTTTGAGACTTCTTCCAAGGCTTCGATTTTTTTTCCTTGAATTGATATCTCAACATCTTGTTGCATTGCCAAAGATTTGAGAATATTGATTGCCCTTGAACTTTCACAAGCTTCTAAACTGATACTTCTTGCAAACTTTGAAACTTATTTTGCTATCTTTTAAAGTCAGGGTTATTGACTTCCTTAACACTTAAGGTTAAAGTTTAGATCTTTGTTATAAAGTTTCCGTAAATTTTTATTACATTATAAAGTTTTGTTTTACTTGTTTTTATAAGTTTCATATTTCTGTTGTGCATGTATTAATGAAAGTTTATATTGTTTGTTATAAACTTTTCTAAACTCTGATTATAAAGTATATTGTTATAAACTTTTGCCCCCCCACGCTCGGCTGGGGTGGTAAGGGTGGGGAGGGGTTTGGGGCGTGGTCGCGAGGTCAAGTCCCCGGACCGGCGGGTTTATCTGTATTTTCTTCTTTGCGTGTGTGCCGCTTTCACAGTTGTACCCAAATTTTTATGTTGTTATAAACTTTTCCAGGAACGCACGAACCATATCAAGATGGACTGTCACTTTCTTCGCCATCACCTCGAGCAACACCATGTTAGTTTTAGTCACATACCAACGGCAGATCAGCTTGCCAAAATCTTCACCAAAGGCATCCCGGGAGCTCGAATGGACTCTCTGTACCAAGTTGGGCATCCACACAATCAGTGACCCAGCTTGAGGGGGAGTGTGTATGTTCTTGTTTGGTGTCTTCTTTCTTTTTTGTGAGACTCTTGTTCCAAGTTATCATGTTCTAGATTGAGGGGGAGTGTTGAACCCGGTTATTAGTATTTCCGGTTATTAGTATTTCCGGTTATTAGTATTTCCGGTTAAAGGGTATTTCCGAGTCCAACATCGAATTATTCCAACTTGTAATTTTGTTCATCCATCTATTATAAAAGAATGTCTCCACCTCTCCTTGAAGTAAGGGAAATTCACCACTCTACAACTTTAATATAAAAGGTTGTGAAAATTATAAGTTTTATTTTATAAACTACAATTCACCTCCCCTCTTGTAGGTAAAACTATACTCTTTCGATCCTACATCAATTACAGCTATTATCGAAAAGTCCATCCTTTTGAGGTTAAATATGCTTTAAGAATGATGGAAAATGGTGAAGCAGTTGGGCTAGATAACATCTGTATTGATGTGTGAAAATATTAAGGGGAGTTGGGTATTAATTGGTTCACTAGGTTATTTAATGAGATTATGAAATCTGAGAAAATGTTTGATTGAGGAAGAGTTCTTCAATACCCGTGTATTAAAATAAAAGAGACATTTTAAGTTGTGGGAATTATAGAGGCAATAAGCTTAAGAGTCATACCATGAAACTTTGGGAGAGAGTGATTGAACAAAAGATTCAAAAGGAAACTAAAGTTCCAAATAATCAATTTGGTTTTATGTTTGAACGTTCAACCACATAAGCAATTTATTTGATGAACTGATGGAGTATTATCGACAAAAAGCTCAAGATTTGCATATTGGTTTCATTGATTTTGAAAAGGTATATAATAAAGTTCCCATAGAGGTTTTATGGAAAGCTATGTAAAGAACAGGGGTGCAAGTGTCGTAAATCAAACTCATCCAAGACGTGTAGGAAGGGAGTTTGACTCGAGTTAGAACTTCAGTAGGTGATACTACAGACTTCCCCCTCTCGATAAGATTGCATAAAGGTTTGGCTTTAAACCCATACCTTTTCGCTTTGGTTTTAGATGAACTTACAAAGCATATTCAAGATCAAATACTTAATTGCATGCTTTTTGCGGATGATATAATTTTCGCTGCAAAATCCAAAGAAACTATCTATTTAAAGTTAGAGGTTTAGAGAGAGGCTTTAAAATCAAAAGGTTGCATCTTAATAGGGATAAGATAGAATATATGGAGTGTCATTTTAGCAAAGGATTGTCTAATAACATTGTAGATGTGAGATTGGGAAATGACATTATTTCAAAAGATGACCGTTTTCGATATTTAGACTCACTTCAACAAGGTGATGGAGATACTAATGAGAATGGATTCTGGGGTGCTTCGTGATTGTAAAATTCCTTTGAAATCGGATGGTGAATTTTATAGGACTGTTATTAGATCAGATATTCTATATGGTAGTGAGTGTTGGCCTTTGAGGGGACATCTTGAACAAAAAATAAAGGTAGCAAAAATGAAAATGTTAAGATGCACATATAGACATACTAAGATAGATAAGATTAGAAATTAATTTGTTCGTGAGAAAATTGGAGTGGCTTTGACTGACGAGAAGATGATTGGGACTAGATTAAGATGATTTGGACATGTTAGAAGAAGACCTAGAGATGCACCTGTTAATAGAGTAAATTTAATGACAAATTTAGTTATTAAAATAAGTAGAGGTAGACCTAAAAGGACCCTTGAGCAAATCATTCAAGGTGAGCTGATTCTAAATGGATTCAATGAAAATATGGTTTTCAATGGAGCAAATTGGCAACCTTTGATCCATGTAGTCGACCTCATTTAATTGGGTTTAAAGCTTGTTTGTTGTTGTTTTAGTAGTAATATCAATACTTTCATTAATGAAATCACAGTAGATATGTTTTATAACAGTTTAAAACTAATATTATTAATCAAAACTTTCACTTGTTTTGTTCTGAGATCAGTACTCAAAAGTTAATCCACAGGAATATTTTTGCAGAGTGATAAAAAGAGGAAGACCCGAATCCCCAAGGCACTCTCTAAAGGAGGCCTTGAGCTTCTTTTATAATAAATAATAAAGACCACATCGGATCATAAGTCCGATGTGGGATGCAGACTCCAACACTCCCCCTTAAACTAGGTGTACCTAGTTTGAACACATAAAGAAAAAACAAAACAATCAACATACTGCAAACACTCCCCCTCAAGTTGGACATACCCAGCTTGATTACAAAACAATACGAAATAAAAAAAAACAATCGACAATCGTAGCTCCCCCTCAAGATCGCACCTCCCCCTCAGGATGATGGATGAAAGAAGATGTCGCGGGCGCAGCAGAGGAACCACACAGACCGGGCCGGTTGACGGAGCGCCAAGAAATCCGCACTAGCAGGGTCGATCGATGATACGCCGGAAAAGCCACACTAGCACCGGGAAAGCCGCACTTGCGGGGCCGGCGACGGGAGGCGGTGAATCCGCAGAATCGTTGCGGGATTTGGCGGTGCAAAAAGGCTCAGATCCAAGGCGGTCGAGGTGCTGCGCCACGGTGGAGGAAGCGCGAGGGCGTGCCGGCAGACAGGGGAGAGCGCTCTAGATTGGAAGGAGCGCCCAGAAATGGTTCCGCCGGGAAAGGGAGGGGTCGCTGCGAGGAGGCGCGCGCAGGGAAGGGGTCCGCCAGAGGGTGTCGTTGCCTGGCTGGGAAACGAGATAGGAGGGGCGGCCTTGTTCGTCACGCACACAGAGGAGGAGAGCGCCGGGAGGGAGCCACACGGAAGGGAGCCGCACGGGAGGGAGATGCATGGAGGGAGCCGACGCTGTAAAATCCGTCGCGCAGGAACGGACGGGAGAGCCGAGGCCGATCGGGAGGCGACGGGAACCGCGATGGGAGGCAGGCCGGCGGGATAGTGGCGGGCCGAGCGGCACTCAGGACGCCAGGGAGGAATCCGCCAAGAGTTCGTCGCGGGAGTTGTCGTCGAGCGAGAGTCGCGCGCAGGGAGCTGCGCAAAGAGGCGGGATCCGTGCGAGGAGGGCGGGGCCATCGCGCGCAGCAGGGAGGGGACGCCGGGGAAGGAGGCGCCGAGATGCCGCGGGAGAGATGAAGGGAGGCAGAGCCGGGGAGGTCCGTCGCACATGGGCGGAGGCCGGCTGCTGGAGGGGCCGACAGGGGGGGCGACGAGAGATACCTATGACTCGCTGGCCATGGAGGCCGCCGCCCCCCACAGGGGAGTAATGATGAGAAACCCTAGACGGGGGAAAATAAAATGAAAGGGAGGGCTCGGGATTAGTTTCCCTCTGATACCATGTAGAGTGATAAAAAGAGGAAGACCCGAATCCCCAAGGTACTCTCTAAAGAAGGTCTTGAGTTTCTTTTATAATAAATAATAAAGACCACATCGGACCACAAGTCCGATGTGGGATGCAGACTCCAACAATTTTTTATAAAAGCGATGCAACAAATAAACAGGTTTTATTATTCTTTTTTTATGAACTTCAGTGCTCACCCGGTTTGGAGCCTATGCATGTCAGTGTTTTACACAATGGTGAAAATTCATCACATGGAGCACCTAAAATATTCAAATTAGTTTTTACTAGCTAATTTCACATCATACAGAGATATGGATATGATGAGACTTCCAAAAGAATAAATAATCATAATAATTAAAGTCAAACCCTTTATTATTTAATAAAGGGCAAGTTTGTTCTCACCAGCTAACCAGCATTACCAAACTTACCTTCTTTTGGAGAATCGTGTCGAGTTCTTCCTTAAGGTTCCAAAAACAATCTGCCAAACTAGGATCCATAAAAAGGTCAATATGACCTTCCAACAATTTCAAGTGTCCGGCCTGAAAGAAAAATCAACTCCTTGATCACTGAAATGCAACTACTGATCGAAATCGCTAGCTCACTAATTCAAAAACAAAATATAGATAGGATTCAATAAAAATACCTGAACCCCACGGCTGAGAGATCCACCAAAAAGGATTAAAATGGAATCAGATATACCAGTCGAGTCACGTATCAAAACATTATTAACTTTTACTTTTTCACCGAACACCAACCAAGGATAAGGAATTTTTTGAGAATGTGCATTCACAGAATTCTGAAAAATGGATATACAAGATATCATGGAATTATAAAAAAAAATGACAAGCAGAAGCTAAAATTTTCCACCCCTTTTCATGGAGATTTCTATTACAAGGATTCATGGAATACTACATCTTTCAGGCTAGGATGTCTCAAAAAACACCACCTCCTTATAGCAGCTATCACTTATGATAAACACCAAAAAAATAAGTGGTGTTTGTTTTTCAGAAAGCACTTGCACTTAAATTTTTTTAAAAACTCACTCAAAAATAAATAGCATAAAAATATTTTTTGGAAAAACCAATCTGGAAACACTTATATAGAAGTAGTTAATAAGTATTAAAAAACAATTCGCTATAAGTCTTCAAAAACAGCCTAATTCACTTAATCTGTGACATAGCGTACACAAATATAGTTTGCATAATATAAAGAAATATTACTATGATGAAAGAACAAGTACATGCTAGAAAACACAGTTTTTTTTTCCTGTAAAGAATGATGGACATGAAGTCCATTAGTAAATTTGTTAATATCATTTTCCACCCAACTGCCTGCTTTGCTTCTTTTGCTGCATGCCCCAAGGGGATGCTTTATTCTCTTCATTTCCCTTAATAATTCTCTCCTGTGCACAGATTTTATTCAGCTATTATGTTCAATTTATAATCAATATCAAATTATCAGTAGAAATTGATTTTAACATTAACCGTGAAAAAGGAAAAAATTAAAATCACGATACAGGTGAAAAAATACTCATGTCGTCCCTCTCAATAAGCATTCTTTAGAAATTTACCAACTTACCACATGCAGTAAAACCTGGCCATCATCCACGGTTTTAAAACACGTAGATGCCTCCCCGTGCTGCCGATATCAATCATAGCACCAAAAGTCAGATAAAGAGTAGAATGGATAAAAACAATAGGAATATCAAAACAAAAACAAAAAAACTTACTATAACAGACACTACGCCAGGGAAGAGGCCTGAGCATAGGATTGCACGAACTAATGACTGGTTGTGACTTAATCTATTATTCATACCAGCATCTGTGTCCAATAGTCCAGTATTCTTTAAAATATTACTCAGCTGCTTTCGAATAGCATGGATTGTCTTTAAAGTTTCCACATAAAGAAAATTTGCCCAGCAATACTCATACGCTGATCCTTCCTTTTCAGCTTCTTTCCATCCCTCAAAAGCTCGGACAAGAGCCATATGATCACTGTAATCCTTGGCAGAAAATCTGGATTTTACTGTTACAGCCAACTGAAACAGAAAATTGTATAGAATTTTAAGTCAATAAAGGTTCTTAGAACATGGTTTGCATTGCAACATCAAAGCAGTAACACGCGTCATAATGAGATGAATAAATGCAGAGATGACAATGCTTTATGTGTAAGCATGAATGAATGCTGAATTAAAGCATAAAATGTTTCAGAAAACATGATGCAAAACTTAGAAGAGTTCATTTAGAGTAACTTTAGCATAAAATGGATTTCTTGTAACTAAGTTGAGAAACTATCTTTCACAAGCAATTGTAAAAGGTACCCCACAATCAGCTTCCTATATAAATCAACATTATTATTGTTGACTAATTATAACACATCCTGCAAGAGAGAAGAACATACAGCACAGATATACAAAAGAAAAACAGACAATAACAAAGTAATGATCAGGATGGATAAAAAATATCAAGAAACCAAAGGCTCTAAAACTGATATGACAGTTATCTTACACCCTTTTTTTCTTGAGGAAGAACAAAGGGATCCCTGACACTAAGCCCCGCCACAATGGTAAGCACAGGATCGTAGCAACGAAAAATGGCACCCATAATTAGCATTTTCCCCAGTTTAGGATCCACTGGAAGGATTGACAATAGCCTTCCTGTTCAATTTTACATTGAGATGAAGACCATACCAACAAAAAACTATGTTAGCAAAAATTTATATAAGTGCATATCTTTCATAGATTAAAAAATATATATATTAAACCAACCAAGATTTGTGAGATTTTCATTCTCATCTAAAGCACCAATCACCTTCAGAAAATCAATAGCATTTTGGACCTGCAATAAAATGAAGTTCTCAAACAGTGTATTAATGAAAAAAATTAAAACACTATTATAAAATGACATATGATTCACAATTTCAACGTTAAACAGAACCAATCATGTTCTCTTGGTAAAAATGAAATTCAAAGAAAAAAAGGGGGAAAGAAAGAAAGAAACCCACAACTTGAGTACACATCACAAGCACTAAAAACTGAAACACCCGTAGAAAATCTTTCTTGAAAACCAACAAATGAACTACTTCTACATGAAGCAGCTATATTTTACACCGAACAATTTGCCCAAATGACATTTATTCATTACTACATACTCTCCAAAACCAGAATGCATCTCAAGTCACGGCTTGAAGTGGGGGTGATTATAAAAAAAGTAAAATAACAAATATTTAATAGTAAACTAAAATCATAGCATAATAATAATTCATTTTCATGAATAAAGCTAAAGAATCAGGAAACATTTGAAATTTAAAATCAATGTTGGGAAACAACTTACAGCCAAAGGCTCAGGGGGCTGTAGTGCAGCCGACAAGAATTCTCCAATATTTCCCAGCTTTAAACTTTTTATTTGTATGCAAAGAGAATTCAAAGGAGTTCTCAAAAGCTCTGGTAGTTGAAATTCAGAAAAAGCTTCATAGACACATTTAGGGTATAAGTGATAACATTCACCTGGCTGCACACGACCAGCCCTACCCCTTCTCTGCAACCCCAACTCATCGTCAAAGCATATTTTTTAAAACATAAAAGCAAAAACAATTACGAACTGATAAAGAAGCTAAAGAAAGCAGAAAAGCATAAACTGTGCCACATAATTACATACTTGAAATCTAAAATCGCATGCAAAGAGAGTCACATCTGCCACCGAGATGGAGTTCAATTTTATCAATCAACTGCCAGGAAGATCAGCAAGTAATCCCAAAAAATGTAAAAAATAAGGAAGAGCGGAAAAAAAAAACACTGCTTTTTGTAGTTATGTGAAAAGAGGGTCCTGACAATTTCAAGATTGAAATTCAACATTGTCTTCTACCAAAATTTCAGTTTATTTCTTAGTGTAGAGGGTGAATTCCCCTTACCTCAATGTGAGGTGGGGATACTCTTTTATAGAGAAGTAAATCTAATTACAAGGTGGGTAAGTCCGATGTGGGACTCAGAAATACCCATTTAACCTTAAATGGGGTCCAACACTCCCCTTCAAGCTGGACATGCCCAGATTGGATAGAGTCCCACAAAGAAACAAAGACAACAAAGACACATGACCATCTCAGACTCCCCCTCAAGCTGGGCCAGGGAGGCTGTGAATACCCAACCTGGTAGTGAGAGACTCAAGGCGAGCTCCTGGAAGACCTTTGGTGAAGAGATCGGCAAGCTGATCGGCCGTCGGGATATGGCCGAAGCCGATATGGTGCTGCTCCAGATGGTGGCGGAGAAAGTGACAGTCCACCTCGATATGTTTCGTCCGTTCATAGAAGACGGGATTCGAGACAATCTTCGTGGCGGCCTGATTGTCACACCATATATGAGCAGGAGTCGATGCGGGGAAACCGAGCTCATGGAGGAGATGACGAAGCCAGAGGATCTCAGTAGTGACGGTGGCCATGGCGCGATACTCGGCCTCGGCACTCGACCGGGAGACGACAGTCTGCTTCTTGCTGCGCCAAGAGATGAGATTGTCGGCGAAGAACACGGCGAAACCCGAAGTAGACTTGCGGGTAGCGAGGCAGCCGACATAGTCCGCATCACAGAAGGACTCAACATCCATGTGAGCATGATGTGAGTACTGAAGGCCACGGGCAGGGTCTTTCTTGATGTATTTGGCAATGCGAAGGACAGCATCCCACTGAGATCTGGTGGGATGCTCCATGAACTGGCTGACTTTGCCAACGGCACAGGCAATGTCGGGACGCGTCATGGTGAGGTAGTTGAGTTTACCGACCAGGCGTCGATAGCTCTCGGGATGAGGAAATGGTTCCGAGTCGGAATGAAGGGAGCGTTCCTCAGGCTCAAGTGGAGTGTCCACGGCGGTGGCTGTGCTCAATCCGGCATCCTGCAAGATATCAAGAGCATACTTGCGCTGGCAGAGAGAAATAGTGTCCGCAGTCCGGGAGACCTCGATGCCAAGGAAGTGAGGGGACCAAGATCCTTGGTGTGAAAGTGCTGGTGAAGATGCGCCTTAAGGCTGGCGATGCCTATGGAGTCGCTCCCTGTGAGGATGATGTCATCAACATAAACCACAAGTAAGATACAGCCGTGCGCCGTCGTACGGAAGAAGACTGTGTGATCTTTCATACTGCGAGAGAGGCCAAAGGCTGTGACGATCGTGCTGAAGCGGCCAAACCAAGCCCGAGGAGACTGCTTGAGGCCGTAGAGGGAGCGACGGAGACGACAGACATGGCGGTCGGCACCAGAGGCAGAAAAACCAGGAGGCTGCTGGAGGTAGACTTCTTCATCAAGAAAGCCATGGAGAAAAGCATTTTTAACATCCAGTTGATGAAGCGGCTAGTGATGATGAGCAGCCAGCGAAAGGAAAAGGCGGACAGAGGCCATCTTTGCGACTGGAGAGAAGGTCTCAAAGTAGTCGATGTCATATGTCCGAGCAAACCCCTTTGCGACAAGCCGGGCTTTGAGGCGGCAAAGAGAGCCATCGGGATTGAGACGGATCGTGAAAATCCATTTACAGCCGACCGCCTGTTTGTCCGCCGGAAGTGGAACAAGATCCCATGTATGGTTGTCATCCAGAGCCTGCAATTCATCCCTCATGGCGGCTAGCCACCCGGGGTGAGATTTTGCTTCACCAACTGTCCGAGGAATCGACACGGTCTTCAGCGCTGACAGACCCCTATATGAAGATACAAAGAGAGGAGTAGTCTAACACGAGCGAGTACCTTTCCGGAGCGCAATCGGCACGTCCTCGGGAGCTGTGACAGGAGCATCGGACGAAGCAGGAACAAGGTGGTCCTCGGCCGGGATGGAAGGTACAGCGGAAGGACGACGGGAGTAGGTCTGGCCAAAGAGATGACCGGGCGGGGGAGACACCAGAGGCGGGTGAACGAAGAGCGGAAGACAGTCATCAATGGTAGTGTCGGGAGAAGGAGAGGGGAGAGTGAAAGGAGAGGTCTCGACAAACGATACGTCGGCAGAGGTGATATACCGGCGGAGGTCTGGAGAGAAGCATCGGTACCCGCGCTGAGTGCGGGAATATCCAAGAAAAATACTGCGAAGGGATTTGGGAGAAAGTTTGGAGAGATTGGGGCGAGTGTCCCGGACATAACAGAGACATCCGAAGATGCGGAGTGGAAGGGAGTGAGGAGGACTAGAGGGGAACAGGGTATGAAAGGGAGTCTCCCCCTGAAGGATGGAGGAGGGAAGACGATTCAGAAGGTAAGTAGCAGTGAGGATGACATCCCCCCAGAAGAGAAGAGGTACCTGGCGGTGGAAGAGGAGGGCACGAGCGGTTTCCAAAATATGCCGGTGTTTCCGCTCGGCCACCCCATTTTGCTGAGGGGTACCAGGACAGGAGGTCTAGTGGATGATGCCGTGGGCCCGCAGAAACTGCTGAAAGTGAGTGGATAAGTATTCCCGCCCATTGTCAGATCGGAGACATTTGACAGGGATAGAAAACTGTGTTTGGATCTCATGGAAAAAGGTCTGAAAGGTGGAGAGAACCTCTATCCGATCTCAAAGAAGATAAAGCCATGTCATCCGGGAATAATCATCAATGAAGGAAATGTAATATTTATACCCAGATTGACTCGAGGTGGCACAGGGACCCCATACATCAGAATGAACCAAATCAAAGGGTTTGGCGGCCCGTGTGTCAACTCGAGGAGGATATGATGTGCGATGATGTTTCGCAAAACGACATGACTCACAAGGAAAAGATAAACGGGGACTAATATCGGGGTAGAGTTGATGAAGTGCGGAGGCGGAGGGGTGACCCAACCGAGAATGGAGGTCTACGGCATGAGCAGGGATAGACGCGCAGGCGATGGAAGGCGGGCTAGCGAACATGTACACCCCATCCCGAAGCTGGCCTCTACCAAGTTCCCGGTTCGTCGTCCGCTCCTGAAACAAAACAGAAGACGAGGAAAAGATAGCAGTGCAATTGAGATCCTTGGTCAGTTTGCTGATGGAAAGCAGGTTAAAAGGACTCCGGGGTACATGAGCCACCGAGGAGAGGTGAAGGGAGGACGTGAGGGAACAGGAGCCAAAGCTGGCTATGGGGAGAGTGGACCCATCAGCAACAGTGATGGCTGAGGATCCACTATAGGGACGGTAGTGGGAGAGCATACCTGCATCCCCGGTGAGGTGGTCGGACGCACCCGAGTCAAGCATCCATGAAGGGGAACGATGACTGACAAGGGCAGTGTGACCACCGGAATGGGCAAGAGAAGCTGATGAAGAGCCCGGGATGGAGGTGGTCCGGTAATCGTGAATCAGCTGGATCTCAGCCAGGGAGAGATCCAAAGACGGGGGAAGAGCAGCAGCAGGTGAGGACGCATCACGGAGCGCAGTCTGGCCCTGGCGGGTGTGCGACTCGGGACGACCATGCAGGACCCAGCAACAGTCTACCAGATGGCCGAGCTTGCCGCAGTGCTGGCAGAGGGGGCGAGGTCGGCCGTCCCCACGGCCGCGCCCGCGAGGGCCGGTAGGACGACTATCGCCATGTCCGAGGAGCGCAGTGTGATCAGGGAGGGGGACGGGTGGTGCAAGGGCCCGATGAGCCTTCTGCAGGCGATGATAGACCTGCGGGATATCCAGTGTAGACGGGCTGGCAAGCATCTTAGTGGCAGTCGTGGCGTAGTCCGGTGCGAGGCCATTCAGGAGATTGAATAGGCAGAGCTGGTCCCGCTGAGTCTGCGCTTCGGCCGGAGTCTGAGGAATCGGCCAGAGTTCCTGTAGTTCGTCGCGGAGACCCTTCCATTCCATGAAGTAGGTTGGGAAGGTCCGATCCTGCTGGCGGATATGGGAGAGACGTTGTAGAACATCAGAGACCCGAGCCAAGTTATTGGTCTCGGAGAACATGACAATCAAGGAATCTCATAGCTCTTTGACGGTGTTGGCAGTCCTGGTGACATCTTTCACGGAGCGGTCCATGGAGTTGACCAGTAAGGCGAAGATTTTGTTGTCCGCCAGCTGCCAAGAGTCGAACTTAGGGTCAGTGATTTCAGGTGGGGGTTTCTCAAGATGGGAATGAAGTCCCATGTCGCGGAGGGACATCAAGACCGTCTTTCGCCAGACGGAGAAATTAGTGGCATCCAGCCGGTCATCGACAAGCCGGGAGGAGGCCGTGATCAGGGACGGCAGAACGGAGGACGCGTCCATAGAGGGCGGGCGCTGGACCCGTTCGCCGGGAGTCGGGCGGTGGAAGGGAGGCGGCCCGGAGATGCTGCCGGAGGGAGCAGCGACAGGGGGTCGCGCTCAGGATGGTGCGGCTGGGCAGGGGCGGCGCGGGTGCTAGGGCGCAGGTTCTGGGCAGGAGCGTCGCGGGGCCGAGGGCAGGGTTGGACCTGGGCGCGCCGGGCGCCGGAAGCCAGGGCCGGGAGCAACGCCGGGAGAGGGCGCCGGGAGGGGAGCCGCTGGGAGAGGGCGAGGGCGTCGGGGCGAGGGCGAGGGTGCCGGGGCGAAGCCGAGGACGTCGGGGCGAGGCCGAGGGCGAGGCGCCGGGGCGAGGCCGAGGACGAGGCGCCTGGGCGGGGCGCCGAGGGCGGGGCGCCGGGGCGAGTCGCCGAGGGCGAGGCGTCTGGGCGGGGCGCCGAGGGCGGGATGCGCCGGGGCGAGGCGGCGGGGCGAGGAGCCGGGGCGAGGCCGGCGAGGGAGATGCGTCGGGGCGAGGCGCCGGTCGTGGAGATCGCGCGCCTGGCAGGAGGGCGACGCGGGGAGCCACGGGGGGCGATGCGGGGAGCCGGGACGCAGGGGAGCCGGGAGCCGCGTCAGGCAGGAGGGCCGCCGGGAGGATGGAGGGCCGCCGGGAGGATGGAGGGCCGCCGGGAGGATGGAGGGCCGCCGGGAGAAGGGAGGGCCGCCGGGAGGGAGGGCCGCCTGGAGGGAGGGAGGGCCGGGAGGGAGGGCCGCCTGGAGGGAGGGAGGGCTGCCGGGAGAGTAGGGCAAAGCCAGAGGGGGGAGAGAGGCGGGGCCGGTCAGAACCGGGAAACCGCTGGGAGGGAGGGTCGGGAAGATCCCTCTGATACCATGTAGAGGGTGAATTCCCCTTACCTCAATGTGAGGTGGGGATACTCTTTTATAGAGAAGTAAATCTAATTACAAGGTGGGTAAGTCCAATGTGGGACTCAGAAATACCCATTTAACCTTAAATGGGGTCCAACACTTAGCATACAACATCTGAGGAAAAGTTTATAACAGTCTTAATACTACTCAAAACTTTGAAAAGAAGCACAAATGAAGGAAAGTAAGCTCAGATGATGGAATTTTAAAAATTAAGGTGATAAAACAATACTCATTTACACGGAGCCTATTTAGAACATGTATCTTTCATAAGAATTCAATGTTTTGAAGATCCCTGGTAATATTATTGCTAAGAGGTGTGTGCTCAAACAAATAAACAGATCAAAAAAATTTGAAAAAAGTTGAGCGCCATCTGGTTCCGATGACCCTAACAATGACAAAAAACTTAAATCAAATGCCACTCTTCACAAGTGCTCAACAAAATAAGCATTAGAAGGAAATTTACCTGTCGAGCTGAAGCTTGTGATATCCATGAAGGTAATAGACAAGGAGTATTATTCAAAGCATCATAGGTCGTCTCTTTTGCTTTTCCGCAATCAACCACAAAACCAACATCATTGATAGTAATGCTGGCCTCTGCCATGTTTGTAGCAAGCACAATTTTGCGTACAGCAAAAGATGGCCTCTCAAATATGAGTTTCTACATATAATAACCCAGAAATAATGTAAGTGAAGACATCTGGAACCATGAGTACTAAATTAAAATTCCAAGCATCTACATAGGGATGATGATTCAAAAAATTAAGTTAAATTTGAAGCAGACATTTATCTTCATATGCTACTAATTCATTGATGTGGCAGTGGCCAGGGACTCCCTGCCACACCCCAGGCCTGGACCGATCCTAGGCCATTCAGCGGGTGTAGCAGCGCCTGGGCCCTGCTGCGCCCCAGCTTGGACTGGCCCCAGGTCACCCAGCAGGCCACACCTCAGCTTGAGCCTGCTGGGCCCCTGCTGCACCCCACATATTGGCCCAGTTGCTAGTCTATTGGCTTCTTTCCTTTTCTTTAGATAGGAGGATATTTTGTTTATCTATTTTTTCTATCTATTAGGGGGTTTGTCTTACAAAAAGTCTTACTTATTGTTTTAGGAAAAAACACTTTTTGACAGATTATAGATCTATTGATTATTTCTCTTAGTTACTCTGCTTTCTCCACGAACTCCTCATTTTAGGGTTTGTTTAATCACTGCTGCGACATCATTCATGCATTATTTTATGTTCCTTCCAACATGGTACGAGATTCGTTACCATTTATACACCTTGTTAGAGAAATAATATTAGAGGGTTTGATACTTCTCAAGGATGGGAAAATATTCTAAATGATGCTCTTGTTGGTGTATGTAACCTAAAGTCAAACATGTGATATTGGCCCAAGGACATTTTTGTATCATGAGTTGCACATTTATGACAATCCCGCTTATCTTTTATGTTTGCGGCATTAGAACATGAGATATGATATGATAATAAATTTCACAGAAAATAGTATTTTGAGTGTATTGATAATCATCATGAAATATTAGGGATTTAGATGATATATTAAAATTCGTGTAAATAGGAGTTGGTATAAAAATACAAAGTTCGCTCATTGGAGTAAGTTGGAAAACTTGTATGTCGGATTGAGCCACTTAGAGTATATCACATGAAATTTCATAAATATGGCATTGATATTACTTGAGTGAATACTATTTGATAGTCCTTAGACATGAGGTTATCAAAGTTTCCTACATGAGAATTATCATGTTTTGACATTCACCATATGTCATTCAGGTGAATGACATAATTGAGTATAAAACTTATCATGCGGAGGAAAGATGATTGGGTATTAAACTGATCATGAAAATAAATTTCTATAATCAAGATGATGACCACATTTATGACAAGTTGAGACATCAAGGTCTTTGGCAAAGTGAAACTGGAGAAATGCAAAATCATGCTTAGACAAATGACATGTGATGTGTGATAAACTCCTTGAGCCAGCAAACCACCTACCTAGAGTGGACGCCTTGATTTGTATAGAAGGATGAACGTACCAGCACACAGCCACAGAAAGAGGAGGAAAGAAGAAAGTGAGAGAGGGAGAAGAAGATACCCGAGAGACCCCCCCAGCTCTCCCGCCTAAGCCTGATGGCAAAAATCCCCAAAATAGAAATATCCCCCCCTTCCTAACTCTCCAGCTCTCCCCTTGATTTGTATAGAAGGAAGAACGTACCAGCACAGAGCTACAGTGAAAGGAGAAAAGAAGAAAGTGAGACAGGGAGAAGAAGATACCCGAGACCCCCCCCCCCCCAGCTCTCCCGCCTAAGCCTGATGGCAAAAATCCCCAAAATAGAAATATCCCCCCCCCCCCTCCTAACTCTCCAGCTCTCCCCTTATAAAAAAACCCCTAACAAACAGCTGTGGGGACCCCCAAACAAACCTGCAGGTGTCCAGGTCTCTATCACTCGACCCACCTTGAGAATCAGTCTTGTCCTCGAGACTAAGGAAACTGATGATTATAGCCAATGAATTCCTCTTTCCATGTAGCCCAAACTCCATCCCTTAGCATGGCAACCCTCTCAAAACAGTCCCTCAGTGTGAGCAGTGTTGCTTCAGTAATGGGTACGTGGATGTCTAATGAACTAAGTAAAGCTTTATATCCACCAATATTGAATCCAATCAAGTTCCTGCCAAAAGTCGTGCTACTTGCTAGGAGCATGAAATGCTCTGTACGGACACCTTTTGAAATCATCGCCACGGATGTCGAAAGCCACTGAACAGATTGATCAGTGTAGATTAAGAAACCCCCTTACTTTCAAGGTGAGGTGGGGTCCTTTTATAGAATGAGAAGGCGGAATGTACAAAGGAGTATTCCGATGTGGGACTCGGAAATACCCATAATAATAATAAAAAGAGGGTTTAACACTCCCCCTCAAGCTGGACATGCCCAGCTTGGACAACGAGTCCCACAAAAAAGAAAGATGACATCATACAAGACCAAGACACACTCCCCCTCAAGCTGGGCGTCAGATGCTGTGGAGTCCCAGCTTGGAACTGAGCGAGGTGAGGCGAGCACCGGGGAGGCCTTTGGTGAAGATGTCAGCAAGCTGGTCCGCCCTCGGAATATGGCTAAAGCTGACATGATGATGCTCCAGGTGGTGGCGAAGAAAGTGACAGTCCACCTCAATATGCTTTGTGCGTTCATGGAAGACGGGATTCGAAACAATTTTAATGGCTGCCTGATTATCGCACCATATGTGAGCAGAAGTCTGCTGCGGGAAGCCAAGATCCTGGAGGAGTTGCCGAAGCCAAAGGATCTCTGTAGTGACGGTGGTCATGGCACGGTACTCAGACTCAGCACTGGAGCGAGAAACGACCGTCTGTTTCTTGCTGCGCCAAGAAATGATGTTGCCTGCCAAGAATATGGCAAACCCAAAGGTAGATTTCCGAGTGGCAAGGCAACCAGCATAATCAGCATCGCAAAAAGCCTCAATATGCTGATGAGGATGCTGGGAGTAGCGAAGACCACGAACAGGATCTCGCTTGATGTACTTGGCGATGCGGATTACAGCATCCCAATGAGAGGTGGTCGGATGCTCCATAAATTGACTCACTTTGGCAACCGCACAGGAAATGTCGGGTCTCGTCATGGTGAGATAATTGAGTTTGCCCACCAATCGACGGTACCGCTCGGGATGTGGATACAGTGTCGAGGAGGCATAAAGAGACTGTTCGCCAGGCTCTAGAGGAGTGTCGACCGCAGTGGCCTGAGTCAGCCCAGCATCCTGCAATATATCAAATGCATACTTCCGTTGGCAGAGTGAGATGGTGTCCGAAGAATAGGAAACCTCGATGTCGAGGAAGTATGTGAGAGGACCGAGATCCTTAGTGTGGAAGTGCTGGTGAAGATGGGCCTTGAGATGGGTGATACCCACAGAGTCGCTGTCGGTGATGATGATATCATCCACATATACGACCAAAAGGATGCAGCCATGGGTGGTCGTCCTGTAGAAGACAGTGTGGTCCTTCATACTGCGAGAAAGCCCAAAGTCGGTGACGACCGTGCTAAAGCGGCCGAACCAAGCACGGGGAGACTGCTTGAGGCCGTAAAGAGAGCGGCGTAGACGGTAGACTCGAGATTCAGCGCCGGAGGCACAAAATCCGGGGGGCTGCTGCAGATAAACTTCTTCCTCAAGGAAGCCATGGAGGAAGGCATTCTTGACATCCAATTGATGAAGAGGCCAACGATGATGGGCGGCAAGAGAGATGAATAATCGGACAGAGGCCATCTTGGCAACCGGTGAGAAGGTATCAAAGAAGTCAATACCGTAAGTCTGTGCGAAGCCTTTGGCCACAAGGCGGGCTTTGAGGCGATGGAGAGTGCCATCGGGATTCAGCCTGACGGTGTAAATCCATTTGCTGCCCACTGCCTGTTTGCCTGCTGGAAGAGGTACAAGATCCCAAGTATGGTTTTCCTCCAGAGCCTGCAATTCATCCCGCATTGCAGCTAGCCACCCGGGGTGAGATTTGGCTTCACCAACTGTGCGAGGTATGGAAACTGTCTCCAAAGCGGACAGACCCCTGTATGAAGATACAAATAGAGGAGTATGTTGGCAGGAGCGAGTACCTTTCCGTAGGGCAATGGGCACGTGCTCGGGTGGCGGAGCAGGAGCATCAGACAAAGCGGGAGCATCAGTGTCATTGGTCGGGTCGGGGGATACAGTCGATGGACGTCGGGAGTAGACCCGACCAAAGTGGGTGTCAACAGGGGTTGACACCAGTGGAGGGTGGATGAGGAGAGGAAGACAATCATCGATGGCAGGGTCAGGATGAGGAGAAGGAAGGGAGAACGGAGAACTCTCAACAAAAGCAACGTCGGCCGAGATGACATATCGCCGTAGGTCGGGGGAGAAACAGCGATATCCGCGCTGAGTGCGGGAGTAGCCTAGAAAGATGCAGCGGAGAGATTTAGGAGCGAGTTTGGGTGGAAGCCGGACGAGGCGACGGGAGGGTCGTCGTGGGGAGGCGCCGCGGCAAGGAGGGAACGCGCGCAGGAGAAGCAGCCGCCGGGAGGGAGGGCGCACTGAGGAGCCGGACCGGGCAGGAGGCGTCGGGGAAAGAGGGTGCAGAGAGAAAAAAAATGCACCGGGGAGGGAAAAAAAAAGAGTTCGGGATTCGGTACCCTCTGATACCATGTAGATTAAGAAACCCCCTTACCTTCAAGGTGAGGTGGGGCCCTTCTTTTATAGAATGAGAAGGCGGAATGTACAAAGGAGTATTCCGATGTGGGACTCGGAAATACCCATAATAATAATAAAAAGAGGGTTTAACAATCAGAAACACTGTACTGTTTGAAGATGTCCAGCATTTCCAGGTCACACTTAAGTCCAATCTCCTGAGTGTCTCTGCTCTGAGGAACAGGCTCGTTATCATTGTTCTCAAGGATGATGTGCCACAACTGGAACTTAGGAATGGCTTTTATTATGTGTCATTTCACAGGGAAGAACCCATTCCACTTTTCAGGCTGCCAGAAGTCCATGTTTTTATTGAAATCAACAGGACCTGCCATCTCGGCCAACTCTATGAACTGCCCACTTCCATTCACTAAGAAAGAGGAAAATTGGACATTTAAAACCCTTGTCAGATGATTTTATCTCTGTGTCATGGAATGATGCGTTCATCTTTTTATTTCCATTTCGGGTATTGGACCATACATTGTACTTGATAGACTGAGGGACATCATCCTCACTGAAGGACTTTATGACAAAGAACCTTGCCGTCTCATAACTAATCTGGATATCTTGTCGATTATTATTATTATTTTTTTGAATGTAAACCCTAACCGAAATTTACAATTAATGCTCTTCCCGGTGTAGCTTGTTCCCCTGCGGGTGTACCAGGCCCCGGGGCTCGAATGCAAAACGTGTTGTTGGGTAACGAGGTATTGGGGTGGCTTCCCCACCTGCGCGCCGCACGTCCCCAGCGAAGCCCGGGCTTAGGCTAGTTCCCAACGGGGTAAAGGGCCCACGAGAGGTTTGTTAGCATATAGTGTGCATTGCCTTGCGAGGACTCGAACCCAGAATCAAGGGGATTGCAGTAGATCTCTTTTGTGCTTGAGGACCTCGAGAATGTTCAGGCATGGCTTCAAAACCCACATTTTTGTTGGGCTTCCCTCTGTATTTGTATTTGTCACTCCCATACCATGCCCTGTCAGCTGGTGTAGAGCTCATAGGACCAACATATTGTAGTGCAACCTTGTTCATTTCTGCGAAAAAAAATCCTCTATGCTGACTAAGGAACCCCCGCAAAGGAAGAGAAAGTCCTTTGTATCAATCTGGATATTGACAACTCTGGGGTTCTTGCAGACCCCTTTATCCGATATATTGACAGCAGTGCCTTCTAGCATTTTTAGTAGTGCTTGTCGGACACCTTCCCCAGAAACATCCCTGGCATTGTTATGGATTTCAGCGATTTTAGTAAGCTTATCAGTTTCATCAATGTAAACAATGCCCTGTTGTGCCGCCTTAACATTACAGTCAGCAGCCTCATCCCCGTCAAGGTGACTGGCATGGAACTCAAGTCCAAACACCCACAATGCACTGGTGCCTGTAACAGGAGGTTGGACCAGCCCTATATGAACCATTGATTGGTCATCTGCCTGAGCCATAGGCCAAGACATCATAGCGCTGCCAAAGTGCTGCACAACCCGAAGGCTCAGTAAAGGACATGCCCATGGTGGTGGCTTTGGCATAGGCTGTGCAAGAGCATCTTAAGCTGCTTCCCCAGATCACTATCGGTCACAACTTCATATTGACAAGGTACTTCCATCTTCAATTCTGTCTTCAATTCCCAGCTGGGGATCTCTTCTCGCAGCACATGGGAAAATTAACTCTCACACTGCAGCTTAGGTTGATGTGGGATAGATGATGCAAGATCCTTGAACTGCTCAATGTATCCATAGGTCGTTCCCATCTGCTTTAGGGCTGCCATCTCCTCGAACGGATTCTGAACTTCCAGGTCACCGAAACGGTCCATTAGACTTTCTTTGAATATCTGTCACGTTACGTCTGGATGGATTTCAACCAGTACAGTAAACTGATGGATGACAGTTCCTTTCATACTCACCTGAGCCGGTGAGACTTTCAACTCCTCGGTTCGATGAATCTGAAAATAGAGCTTTGCTCCACCCAGTTGGATCGGTGTTGTCGAACGCTGGTAGCTCAGCTCGTTGAACAGCAGGCATGGGATATTATGTGCCGAAAGTCGAAATCGCCATCCCAAGTGCACCTCCATCCCGCTTTCTCTGTGACTCCAACTTCAGACGAGTGTGTGTCAAATTCCTCCTTGGTTTCCAGTTGGCGCACATCGTTCTGCAACAGCATCTCCATACGTGGCACCATGTTGGTTATAGATTTCCAGAATTCCACCTGGTCCTTCATTTCATGCATAATAAAATCCCCTATCGACGCCAGGCCGGACGGTGCCGCTTCGACGGGTCCCTACACCCTCATTCCGCCAGTCACCTCCCAATGCGACTCAGTCAACTCTGTCGCCAGCGGAAACCGCACTTCCTCTGATTGTGGCATCTTCTTCACACAACGCCGTAAGAGTGTGAGTTATTTCCCGAATGCTGCTTCTTGCATTTCCTGATCCCTCTCTTGTTGGGCTTGTCGCGTCTTTGAAAGTGAAGCGTTGATACGCCCTAGTCATTGTTCCACTCCATCGAGCAAATCTTGATGGCGTGCCTCTCCATATTCATGTTGTCGCTCCTTCGTTTCCGGCAGTGCTCTCCTCCCTTGAAAGTATCTGGCAAGTCGGACCAATTGATAAACTCTTTGAGCCAACAAACCACCTAGAGTGGAAGCCTTGATTTGTATAGAAGGAAGAACGTACCAGCACAGTGTTGGATTGGTGTTGCCCGATCCGGTTGGGCCGACTGCTTGTGGCCCGCAACTGTCGCGGAGCTGACCACTGTAGCGGAGCTGACCGACCGACACCGACAGGCACTGTAGCGGTGCGGACTTTGGGGTCAACTTTACTGTAGCGCTTTTGACAAAGTCAGCCGCCGTTCACTGTAGCGACGCGGACCACTTTTTCGAACAGTGATCGTCTTCTCCATTGTTTTATAGCCCTTTTTTGGGCTAGGGTTTCTACTGAAAAAACCCTCTGTAATTTGTGCTCCCGAATAGTGAAATATTCTGCCTCTCCCGTGGACGTAGGGATTATTCCCGAACCACGTAAATCGCTGTGTCTTTTGTTTTCTTTCTTTCGTTTTTCTCGTTTCTGTCGTTGTGTCTCCCGGCGATTGCGCAACAACTGGTATCAAAGGAGGTTCGGAATTCTCCAACGATAGCTCTGGATGAAGGCAAAGTGAAGATCGGTCGCTTCGATGGAACTGATTTCAGTTTCTGGAGGATGCAGATCGAGGATTATCTTTATCAGAAAAAGATGCACTTGCCACTTCTGGGTGTGAAGCCAGCGGACATGGAGAAGTCGGAGTGGGACCTACTGGACCGACAGGTTCTGGGTGTTGTGCGTCTGACGTTGGCCAAAAACGTGGTGTTCAACATCAGAGAGGAGAAGACGATGGTGGACCTGATGAAAGCCCTCACAAATATGTACGAGAAGCCTTCTGCGGCAAACAAGGTGCATTTGATATGACGATTGTTCAACCTGAAAATGGTTGAAGGGAGACCTGTTGCAGATCATATCAACGAATTCAATACCATCATAAGTCAGTTGTCATCGGTGGACATTGATCTTGGTGATGAGGTATGTGCTCTGGTTTTACTATCTTCATTACCAGAGAGTTGAGAAGCAACTGTAACAGCTGTGAGCAACACTTCGGGGAATACGAAGATGGCTCTGAAAGATATACAGGACCTAATCCTTAGTGAGGATGTTCGAAGAAGAGAATCAGGCAGATTCTCTGGTTCTGCTTTGAACGTTGAAGGAAGAGGAAGGTACCCACAGCGGGACAATCGCAGAGGACGATCGAAGTCAAGAGGAAAGAGCAGAGATAAGGCAAAGGGGTCTGGTCCTACCTGCTGGACATGTGGGAAGAAAGGACATGTCAAGGAGTGCAGAGATAACCGGAAGGAACCTGAAACCAGTGGAGCAAACACTGCAGCTGAAGGAACTGATGACGTGTTGCTGCTGAGCGTGGACAGCCCGATGGAGTCTTGGATTTTAGACTCCGGGGCGTCTTTCCATTCTACATCGAAGAAGGGTTTCCTGATCAACTTTGTTTCTGGAAATTTTGGCAAGGTGCATCTTGCTGATGACGAGCCCTTACAAATTGTGGGTAAAGGAGATGCACGGATCAAGACCAACAGTGGGAGTTTGCTGGTTCTGGAAAACGTGAGGTATATCCCTGGCTTGAGAAGAAACCTTATTTCTGTTGGACAACTTGATGATGCAGGGTTGAGTACCACATTCACTGGTGGTGCATAGAAGATCACCCGAGGAGCTATGCTCATAGCTCGGGGAGCAAAGAATGGCACCCTGTACAACCTGACAGAAACTTGCATGGACATGGCTGCATCGCTGGAAGCTGTCGGAGGTTCTCAATTATGGCACTACAGACTCGGCCACATGGGTGAAAAAGGGATGAAGGTGCTGGCAACAAAAGGATTGCTACCAGAGCTGAAGTCGGTGGAAGTAGGCTTATGTGAAGATTGCATCTTTGGAAAGCAGAAGAAGGTGTCCTTTACAAAAGGAGGCAGAACACCGAATGCTGGAAAGCTAGACCTGGTGCATACAGATGTCTGGGGGCCTGCACCAGTACCATCCCTCGGAGGGTCACAATATTATGTGACATTCATCGATGACTCAACGAGGAAGGTATGGGTTTACTTTCTGAAGAACAAATCTGATGTGTTTAAGATGTTTCAGAAGTGGAAAGTCATGGTAGAGAACGAGTCAGGAGCAAAGCTGAAATGTTTGAGGTCTGACAACAGTGGAGAGTATGGCAGTCAGGAGTTCAGGGAATTTTGTTCTGAAAATGGAATTCGGTGGGAGAAGACAATCTCAGTAACACCACAACAGAATGGTGTGGCAGAGAGGATGAATAGGACATTGAATGAACGTGCCAGGAGCATGAGGCTGCACTCAGGGTTGCCTAAAACCTTCTGGGCTGATGCAGTGAACATGGCAGCGTATCTGATCAATAGGAGTTCATCTGTGCCAATGGGAGAACGCCTACCCGAGGATGGATCAGTGTTGCTACATCAAGTCTTTCGGTGATGAATACATTATATTGCTTCTGTATGTGGACGACATGCTCATTGCAGGATCATGTATGCAGAGGATTAATGAGCTGAAAGGGCAGTTGGCTGAGGAGTTTGAAATGAAGGATCTTGGAGAAGCTGGCAAGATCCTGGGAATGAAGATCAAGAGAGACCGCACAGCTGGAACATTAATGTTGTCACAGGCTGATTACATTGGGAAGGTTTTGAGAAGATTCAGCATGCTGGAAGCAAAGGCAGTCTCTATTCCCCTGGCGAGCCACTTCAAACTATCAAAGGAGCAATCACCGAAGATGGCAGAAGAGGTGGAGTACATGGCAAAAGTTTCATACGCATCAGCTGTTGGAAGCCTGATGTATGTCATGGTCTGTACTCGGCCTGACATCGCTCATGCAGTGGGAGTTGTGAGCAGGTATATGGCTAACCCTGGAAAGCAACATTGGGAAGCTGTGAAGTGGATACTGAGGTATTTGAAGGGCAGCAAGGAGGTATCTCTGTGCTTTGGGAAAGGAACTTCATTGCAGAGGTATGTGGATGCTGACCTTGGAGGCAATGTCGACAGCAGGAGTACCACGGGTTATGTTTTTACCTGTGGAGGAACTGCGGTAAGTTGGATATCACAATTGCAGAAGGTGGTGACTTTATCCACTACAGAGGCAGAATACATTGTTGTAACAGAAGCTAGGAAAGAGATGGTTTGGCTGAAGAACTTTTTGAATGAATTGGGAAGAAAGCGAGAGGAGAATGTATTGCACTGTGACAGTCAGAGTGCTATACATCTTGCCAAGAACCCAGTGTTTCATGCCCGAACGAAGCACATTCAGTTGAAGTACCATTTTATCAGAGGTTTGATACAGGATGGGTTGCTGACTTTGCAGAAGATTTGTGGAACCAACAATCCGGCAGACATGTTGACAAAGCCTATGGTGATACAGAAGTTGAGGCACTGTTGTGCCTCTGTTGGTCTCCACTGATGAGCGGAGGATGAGAGGCAGAATGATGGAGGACCTGATGGGAGCACAAGAGGAAAACAGTTTGTATTTCATGAATCTGTGAATGGGAAGCACGCCACTGGTGAGTGAAGAAGATGAAGAACTTAGATTAAGTAAGTTATCTTCATCAGTTGCATCGAAGCATAGCAGTGCAGTGGATCAGGCTACAAGTGGGAGATTGTTGGATTGGTGTTGCCCGATCCGATTGGGCCGACTGCTTGTGGCCCGCAATTGTCGCGGAGCTGACCACTGTAGCGGAGCTGACCGACCGACATCGACAGGCACTGTAGCGGTGCAGACTTCGGGGTCAACTTTACTGTAGCGCTTTTGACAAAGTCAGCCGTCGTTCACTGTAGCGACGCGGACCACTTTTTCGAACAGTGATCGTCTTCTCCATTGTTTTATAGCCCTTTTTCGGGCTAGGGTTTCTACTAAAAAAAAACCTCTGTAATTTGTGCTCCCGAATAGTGAAATATTCTGCCTCTCTCGTGGACGTAGGGATTATTCCCGAACCACGTAAATCGCTGTGTCTTTTGTTTTCTTTCTTTCGTTTTTCTCGTTTTTGTCGTTGTGTCTCCCGGCGATTCCGCAACACACAGAGCTACAATGAGAGGAAAGAAGAAAATGAGAGATGGAGAAAAGGATACTTGAGAGACCCCCGGGGTCTCCCGCCCAAGCCTGATGGCCGAAATCCCCAATATAGAAATATTCACCCCTTCCTCTCCAGCTCTCCCCTTATAACAAAACCCCTAACAAACAGCTGTGGGGACCCCCTAACAAACCAGCCAGTTGTGCCCGTTGTGCTTTCCTCTGCAAAGACCCTTCTGCCCCCACTCCACCCCACCCCCTTTCTAGAAAGTACTTCTCAGGCTGTGTTGTGGGCGTCCAGGTCTCTATCGATGTGCTTATTTATTGTATGCAATCTACTCGGATATTGAGATTTATGAGTTAAGCCATACGAGGTTGACATGTTACATATCTTGTACCTCATATCAATGTCATCGATTAAGGAGTTATATTAGTGTGCAAGTCGTTGCTTGAATTAAATCGAATTCTTTGCAACATGAGTACACTGATGTGTTGTTACCACTCAAACGATTTGTAACCCGAGAAACATTGTTGTGTTGTTAGATACCACTCGAAGTATCATTGTCAAAGCTACAAATGCCCTCGAAGTAACATTTAAGGTTGTGTGATAAAGATTGGTTTTTGTTGAACCCGGTTAATTGTATTTCCAGGTAAAGGGTATTTCCGAGTCTCACATCGGATTAATCCACCTTGTAATCCTTTTTATCCATCTATAAAAGAATGTCTCCGTTTTACCTTGAGTAAAGGGAAATTCACCGACTACATGGTATCAGAGGAGGTCTAACAAAATACTCTCCCGCAATTTTTTTTTTTTCGTCTAGGTTTTCCATGTTGGATTGGTGTAGCCCGATCCTCTCGGGGTAATATTTGGGCCGAATGTTTCCGGCTTGTACTGCGCACCGGCCTGCAACTTTCGCGGGTCGAGCTCCGCGGTGAGCTCGTTGGGGGTTGCAGGGGGCAACGCGCCCCTACTCCGGGGGTCCGGAGGCCTTTGGCTCCCAGCCAAAATTTTCTGGCACTGTAGCATCTCTGACCACTGTAGCAGAGTTGACCGACCGACACCGACAGAGCATTGTAGTAGTGCGGACTTTGGAATCAACTTTACTGTAGCCTTTTGGACTTCCGGTAGGCAGCCACTGTGGCACTTTTGACTTGAGTGGTTGTCTTTCACTGTAGCGATGCAGACTTCCTGTGCGGTTGGTGGAACAGTAGATCGTCTTCTCCATTTGTAGCTCATTTCGGGCTAGGGTTTCTGTTAGAAAAAACTCAAACTCCTGTAAATTGTGCTTTCAATCATAGTGAAGTTATTCTGCCTCTCCGTGGACGTAGGGATTATTCCCGAACCACGTAAATCTTGGTATTCTTGTTCTTTTTTTCCCTTTTATTCTTCTGTGTTTCGCCGTTTCTGTTGCTGCAATTCTCGACGTTTTCGCATCATTCCACCAATATTCCCCCCTCCGCACAAGTCGCTCGGGAGACCTGCGCTCACCAGGTGTCGTCTGCCTACGGCTCACCTCCGCCGCACACACCAAACGGCCATCAGCCGCACACCTCTTATGCATCGGCTCTCCCCCGACGACACCTGGTTTGCCCCCGCCTGTTCCGCGGCAGCCTCGCAAGCCGAAGCGCACCCATCCAGTCGCTCCACTTGGATCAACGAGCTCAGACAGACCATGTCGGCGAGCCCTTCTTGGCCGAACCCCTCCCGCTCGACATCTCCCTTCGGAAGTGCGCAGACCCACAGTCGGATCTAGTCCTCCGCCTCCCGTGCAAAGGCATCTCCCGCCTCTCCTGCTGATGCGCCGTCGAGATCCGGAGGGCAAAGGGAGGGCAAAGCCCCGAAAGTGACGGTTAAGGCTAGCGAAGACTGGTCGAGACAGCCCGTGGTGGACACTTAATAATCACAATCAACCTGGTCAGCACCCCCGTCCTCGATAAAAAAACAGCCCATATGCTCGGAAGTTCGGTGACAAATGTAATCGGTGCCAGCAACCAAGACACTTATCAAACAACTGTCTGAATCGAGGCCAAGTCTTCAGGTTTTAGTCCCATGGGCGCAACCTAGTGGTTGCGTCCTGTCGCGGTGTTTGGGAGGTCTCAGTTTCGAGTCTCCCTGTGCGTAATTAGGTAGATTTTTGTTTGTTTATTCCTCCTCCCGACTGATGTAATAGCAGAAGCTGGAGAAGAGGGAGCCAATGACCAGGATCAAGAGGAGGAACAATACTATATCAATCCTCAAGACATCGTCGAGGAAAAGCAGAAGGTCCAAGTTGTGCGACATTTGGTGATGATCACCAAGCCAACCCAAGAGGATCCACAACGACATAATCTCTTTCGTACTATATCAATCCTGAACACATTTTTATTTGTTTTTTTTTTATTATTTGTCTAAGACCTAGCTTGAGGAAGTATTTTGATATTTAGATATTTAGGTCAGGTTTATCCCGTGTGTTTTAAATTTCAAACTCATCTTTTATATTGGCTTCCCTGTAAATAAAGTCTCCGGCCTCACGTGAAATGCACGGTTTCCAGGCCTCTCTTTCTACATATAGATTTCTCAAGGCATAGTCTCTGCATAACCAATTTAAAATTGGGATGATGTTTGGAGCTTTGAATGATGACATGAGAATAATGAAGGCCCTGATATAGAGATGATGTACAATTACTTGGAGCATTGGAATCTATATGCTTACAAGAAGAATCAAGACTTCATATTTGACCAAGTATCCAGGGAACTCAATTTATTCTATAGGATATCTGCATGGTCCCAAAGCATTAAGCTCGAGGTCAACAAGAATGAAATACTTCTCTTTACTTTTCCCTTTAGTTCTTTAGAATGGTTTGTACATCCAGTCATGTAATTTTCTGTCTCAATAAAATCTTCGAAGCTCTACCAAAAATGCATCCAAGACATTATAACAGATATTAAAACGAAAAAATTGAAGATATTAATATAGTTAAAAAAATGAAGTAAAAAAAATGGTATGACTTCACCAGTTCAGATGTAGCCATAGAACCATGACATGAAAGCAGTAACACCCTATTGGGGTCTCCAAGAAGGGGATGAGCTCTTAATTGATCCCTTAAGCAACGGATATCTTCCCAACCAGTCATAAATACAAGCACAGCACCCGGTCCTTTCTTCCGAAAAATATAACACAACACTGCCTCGATGAGATTGAAATCTATGCAATCAGGTGTCCAACTAGACAATGACTCGCGTGTCCTAGCGCTATAATTCACAAAGCTTGAATTATCAAGGGCATCCTGAGAAATAACAAGGGTAAAAGATACAGTTGAAATGATTATCAAATTCTTGCTTTTTCATTCATTTTACCCATCAGCAGCTACTGGCTGTTATCAGACACAACATGAGAAGCACAGATACAGCAGAATATATCAAGCAATGAATTAATGAATAAAGAATTTCCTGCTAATTAAAACGAAGGCAAAAAATAACCATAAAGAAACACTGCTTGTCCTGCATCACATGCAGTCTTGTTGTTAACAAACGGAGTTTACCAATAGAGCAACTTCGAAATTATGCAGCAGATGGAGATTAACATTATGGAAGATACAAAAGGCAACCAGATAGGAACAACACACTATCACCGCACTTCATCAGTGCTAGAAAATTTCAAAGCTACAATTTTCCGTATAAAGGAAGATGCAGAGAAAAAAAGTGGAATCAGTAGCAGTGGAATGCTTTTGGTAAAGAAAAAAGTTTTAATTGAAAAGAAGAATATAATAGAAGTAATATTCCTCAGAAAAGATAAAGCACACCAAAACTAAATGGAGCCAGTAAAAATATGTGTTAATCGTCACTGAAATAAGCAAAAATGCTCTTCTATGAAAGGGCAAAAAAGATCTAAGACACTGAAGAAGCAGAAATGGAAGAATTTTTAGGCATAAAAAGTAATAGGCCTCGAGCAATAATCAGGAAATCCCATCATTTCCCAATTTTCCATACCTCAAGAACAGCAGTGATTTGGCCTTTTCTTTTCCTTGCCAATTTCTGCTTTGGCACCCTTGACATTTTCAGATGGTCATGCGTTTTCCACATTATTGCCTGTTCATAATCATCAACTTTGTTGAAGGAAGACAATTTGTATCCAGTCATTTCCAACAAATCTTCCAGGAACTGCGTCCTCACCGGATATGTAAAGCCCTATTCAACGTAAAAAGATTCTTAATATTAGATGGTAAAAAGGCGCTACAAGGACCTTCTGTGCTTCTAAAATTAAAATTTCAGAATGCAGCCCAATGAATCAGAAAAATATGACAATCTTGGAGATTAACCACAAACTGAACAGAAACCCAAAATAATTTTAACTGCTAAAGAACAGAAATAGGAGATCAACAATATCCACCACTTCAAGTGATTAATTTTTTATTTTGCACTTGTAATTAGTAAACAAAACATAGAATTTTAACATTTGACCGAGCCAAACATTGAAGGTTTAACACAAAGGCAGCCACCACTAGGATAGAGAACTAGTTAGTTACAAAAAAAAAACATGCATGTATAACAGATTCCACCACATGAAGAGAGAGTGCTGCTCATAATTATCGTGAGACTGTAATTCAACCACCAGACGCGCCACACACTTCCAGTTGTCTCTTTATGGTGAGCTTCGCTAATGTCCGACGAGGCGCCCGGCCGGAATCATTGCACGACCAATGCGCACCCCATTCTCAGCTCGCTCGGACAAGGCACGCACTGGCGACGCTAATGTCGCCGGCCCGCGCAGCCGAACGCACGCCCCGTTCTTCCTCTCCCGAAGGAAGCGCGCACCGTCGAACGCTCGCCTTGCCTTCCGACGCGATACGCGTTGCGGCTCACTTTCCACAACGGCACACCCCGCTGCGCCGCCACACACTGTCGGTGTCTTCCGCAGAAGCAGCCGTGCGCTACCCGTTCGCGATTTGAGGAGGCGCGCGCCGTCGGCCTTCGTGAATCACTCGTGCGGGAGGAGGCGCACGACTTGCCGGCGTTCCTGCTTTTACCACCTGACGAAGTGGAACGCTACTGCGAAAATCCAAGGGTGAAGGCTCGCGATCAAAAAAGAGGGGGGGAGGAATAAAACAAAACAAAAAACAAACTCTTCCTTTAGACCATCAGTTGAGTCGGACGAGGAAGGCTGCTATGGTAGATCACATGCAGGAACTCTGGGCTTCACTGACCCGGGTGACCAGACATCAAGAAAAGTACCAAGGAAAAGTTGTTGCCAAAATTTTCAGGAATGGATCCGGAGACTTGGATCTCGTGAGCAAAGGCTTATTTCTCAAGCCGTCAAACACGGGAAAAGATGAAGATGTCAACGGAACAACTATGCATGTCAGGTATGTATGAGCTTTGGTTTTTACTGGTCAAGGGACCTACGACTAAGTTCACCTGAACGCAACTCAAAGAAGTGATGCTTGAGGATTTTGGAAGCACCGCAGAGGAAGATCCTGTGTCTTCGACGCAAACGAAAGAAGGGATGGAAATGGTGAGCGGGAAGGCTGTTGAAGAGCGCTTGAGTGACTTATGGGGTAATCAGGAAGGGGCCAACAAAAAGGAGCAGCATTACAGTGCAATCGGAAAGCCAAGTGTTGCCACTAGCATTTGCGAGCAGGCAAAGGGCACGGAGCCAATTGAAGGAGTCAACGTTGAATCAACTGTTGGCGGCTTCTCCGCCACTGCTGGTAAGGATGTTGGGTTGTCTGGGAAATATTTTTTTCTCTTTGTCGGTTTCGAGTACAGTGGACACCAGGCAGCTTCCTTCAGAACCCGAATGAGCTAAGTCAATTTCATGCACGGCCAAAGGTTGTTCCAGCTCAAAGGGAACACTGGTTGTGTGGAATGACTTATCGCCCAATACATGAGGGTGGTGACCCAAAGGTGAACGTGTCTCCATGGGGTACGGATGCATCCGACAACAATGAAGGTGTGCATTGGGCAGCAAAAATACAGAAAGGGACTGATTGCATGGGTGGAATTCCGCTTTTTTTGGATGGTGGTATAACCCCCAACTTCCGATTTTCGAGACTATTCCATAGAGCAGAGAGGAGCATATAGGAGATTGCTTGGTGTGCATGTACGGCAAGGGCGCATTGTGAACAACCTCAACAATTCAGTATCCATTCAACGATGTTGCTCGGTTCTACCCAGAGTGCAAAAGCAGGGCAGCATATCTGAGAGATTGCGTGGAATGTATGTGCAAAACGGGGACAAGACCAAGCCGACAGCCAAGGCCAGCACAATGGACACAAGCCGCAGAGAGTCGAACAGACGAGCAATCAGCACGGCGCACGACCAGGCGTACAAGGCATGGGACTGACATCTAGGGCCACAACATCATAAATTCATCATGTTTCTCACCTAGAGGACAAGGTGATTTTCAAATGGGTGGCAGTGATAGAAGTATGTGGGGCTGGGAAGTAAAGATGTTGTTTCTATTTGTTGGAGTCTGCATCCCACATCGGACTTGAGGTCCGGTGTGGTCTTAATTATTTGTTATAAAAGAACCTCAAGGGCTCCTTTAGAGAGTACGCCTTGGAGGTTCGGGTCATCCTATTTTATCATTCTACATGGTATCAGAGGGAAATTAATCCTGAACCCCTCCCTCTAATCTTTTTTTTTTCGGTCTAGGGTTTACTGCCCTTTTCCCCGTAAGGGGGGGCGGCGGCCTCCATGGACAGCTCTGTCGTCGCCCCTTCCCTCCCCTCCCCGCTGTGTGCGCTCGGCCTCGCCTCCCTCAGCTCAGGCGGAACTTTCCAATCTTGACGGGATCCAGCCGCACCAACGGCTCCTGGCTCCCCACCTCTGCAACGCATTGCATCCCGACGTTCGAGCGGCTTCCCCGCTGCTCCTCTGTCGCCGACGTCAAGCTCCCCGACGTCCTCCGCTGCGAGTCGGCCTCCCGTGCGACGGCCTTCATGCACCGCTCCTGCGCGACAGCCCTCCTGTGCTGCTCCCTCCCAACGGATCCCTCCCGGCGCCCTCCCGCGATCCCGACGTCCAGCCACGGATCTGCCTCCTCCCGACACGGCCTCCCCTCCCGACAGCTCCCCACCCGCTGCCCTCCCTGGCTCCCAGCCCAGCCGCACCTCCCTGGCTCTCAGCCCTGCCGCACCTCCCTCTCCCGACGCGCCTCCCTCTGCTTCCCGCAGCGTCAGCTCCCTGCGCAACAGCTACGGCGCCTCGTCCCGGTCATCTGTCGTCGGCCCCTCCCAGATTTGGCCAGATCCGGCCACATCCAGTCGCCGACGCATCCTGCGGCGTCTCTTTCCTCCTGTGGCGCCTCCCTGCGACGGCCTCCTGTGCACCGCAGTGGTGCACCGGCACTCCGCTTCCTACACTGTGGCGCAGCACCTCGACCACTTTGGATTCGGGCTCTTTGGCGCCGCCAGATCCCGCAACAATTCTGCGGAATCCCCGCCTCCCGTCGCCGGCCCCCCAAGTGCGGCTTTCCCGGTGCTGGTGTGGCTTTCCCGGCGTATCATCGACCGGCCCCACTAGTGCGGCATTCCTGACGCTCCGTCAATCGGCCCGGTCTGAGTGGTTTCTCTGCTGCGCCCGCAACATCTTTCATCCATCATCCTGAGGGGGAGCTGCGATCTTGAGGGGGAGCTACGATCGTTGATGGTTTATTTTTATTTCGTCTTATTTTGTAATCAAGCTGGGTCTGTCCAACTTGAGGGGGAGTGTTTGCAGTCTGTTGATTGCTTTGTTTTCATTGGTTTGGTTTGGTCTCTTTTCTTTATATGTCCAAGCTAGGTGCACCAAGCTTGAGGGGGAGTGTTGGAGTTTGCATCTCACATCGGACTTCAGATCCGGTGTGGTCTTAATTATTTGTTATAAAAGAACCTCAATGGCTCTTTTAGAGAGTACACCTTGGGGGGTTCGGGTCATTCTATACTATTTAAGTGAATCTTCCGGGGGCATAATTGTAACTGTTGTGGGGGGATTAGTTGGGCCAGCTGGACTTGTTAGGGGGAGCAGACAGCTGGGAGGGAATATTATTTTGTTAGGCCACATGATGAGGAGGGAGACCGAGGATGTTAAATAGGAGAAGAACTGGAGCTGGAAGGGAAAAAGGAATATTGTTGGAAACAGTCCCACTTGTGTGAAAAATGACACGAGCTGGTCCAAGATTAACCCAAAGGTATATCCATAAAATACATTGTTACCGGTACATTTCTACCCTTTAATTCAAGTAGCCCAATTATGTCTCGTAGCTTTATATCCAAAAGTTCAAAAAGAATCAACAAAATATTCTCCAGTAAAGTTGACTCAATGCAGACACTTGAGAAATCATGTTGAAACAACTAAATTTTCAACTTACTGGAATGTGAAATTGAGGTGCCCCCCCTAAAAAAATTAGAGAAAAGTTCTGCGTTTAATGTGGCACTCATCAAAATCAATCTCAAGTCCTGCCGTCTTGAAAGAAGATCCTTTAATACTATCAATAGAAAATCTGTAAACAATAAAGGGAAAAGAGGCGATCAGTGATTGAGGATGGAAATTTTAAAATTGCTTTTTCCATAACGAAATAAATTCAAGGACCTTCATTCATGCCCCGCTCATGGATTTCATCCACGAAAATATGGCTTACACCATCAAGGTTACGGTCATTCAACAGACGCCGAAGCAAAATTCCACTGGTACAAAAGAGCAGTTGTGTATTTTTTCCTTTCTTTCCTTCAAGTCGAACTTTAAAACCAACCTGCAAAAAAAAATATCAGTTTGGACAACGAAACTGTAAGAAAATAGCCTTTACAAGAACAAAACGCCAGATATCATAATCCATGCTACCAATTTGAGCATGTACGTACACAAACAGAAAGAAAAAAGACAGCAACAAGTCTTATCCTGCTTAAAAGAGAAAACGCAAGCAAATAAAAAAATGGAGAAAATATATTCTCACTGATTCACCAAGCAGCTCTCCCCTCTCAGAAGAAACTCTTTCGGCAACAGTAACAGCGGATATTCTTCGAGGTTGCGTACAAATTATGCTGCAGAGTCCTCCACGACCAAATTCGATTTCTGACTCTAGAATGTACTGGGGAATTTGAGTGGTTTTGCCACACCCTGTCTCCCCTGAAACTACAATCACCTATCATCATAACAACCAATTGTCCTGATTGTCAATCTTGTATCGAGCTGCTCCAAAAGAAATATAAAATTAAAATTACTAGTACTTGATACTTCTCAACATGTCTATAGACCTGCTTTCTATCCACAAGCCTTTCTAAAAATAAATTAAAAAAAATTACTCCAATACATATTTTAAAGACGTCAATCATATACGGTAGAGAGATCGTAGTGTAGAAGAGAGAATTTTTGTATTATCATTTACACCTTCTCTAGGTTACAACGTGGGTATTTATGGACCCATATACATTAATACCTAAACCAACAAAACAGAAAATGAAGTGAATTTAAATCTATCAGGGTGATCCGATACAAAAAAGGGGAAAACTATACAATGAACAAATTAAAGAAAAAATAAATCAAGACAAATAAGAAAGCTCAACACCCCCTTCAATCTAGTGAATAAATATCCATCATTCTCGCTTTGTTGATAAGGTCAACTCTGTGGGAAGTCCCTTAGTGAATATACCGACTAGTTGATGCTTTGAGAGAATGTATGTTCAATCTATGAACCCGTTATTTAATATTTCCATGAAGAAAATTTGGACGATCTCCATGTAATTGGTCTTTAATGCTGAACTGGAATATGAGGGATATTAATAGGATACTCGTACTTCAATCTTGAGTTGTCCAACAAAATTATCATCCACAAAAGTTCAGACTCTATTTGTCATGGCTTGAAACTCTGCCTTTGTACTTAACCTAGTCACAATACTTTGTTTCTTGTTTCATAATGTCACCAGGTAGACGCTCAAAACAGAAGGGCAATTTAGGCCCATGTCATAAATGAAGCCCGTTTCTAATTTTTATGTTTAAGCTCGATTTGCATACGAACCTAAATTAAGCAGTCCATGCCGTTTTGCATGCAAAGTAGGTAAACCCATTTTTAATAGAACTGATATTTTATTTAAAAAATGTTAAATTATATTAAAAATAATATATATATATATATATATATAATATCCGGAGGCCCACAAGTTAGCCCATAAAGCCCCTTTTCTTAAAATGGGGTAAAGCTCCTTTTAAAATGCTCTAAGTTAAAACGCGTAATCATATGTGTAGAATGGGAAAAAAGGAGAGACCCGAACCCCCAAGGTGTTCACTCTAAAGGAGCCCTTGGGGTGTATTTATAATGAATATTAAAAACCACACCGGACCACAAGTCCGATGTGGGATGCAAACTCCAACACTCCCCCTCAAGCTAGGTGTACCTAGCTTGGACACATAATGAAAAGAAAGCAACAAAACAGAGACCAACACTCCCCCTCAAGCTGGACATGCCCAGATTGATTACAAAACCAGACGAAATAAAAAAAAAAAAGAACGCTGCAAAGGTGGCTGCTCCCCTTCACGATCGAAGCTCCTGCGCAGGATGATGGATGGATGATGTCGCGGACGCAGCAGATAAACCACATAGAGACCGGGTCGGTTGACGGAACGCCAGGACTGCCGCACTAGTGGGGCCGGTCGATGAAACGTCGGGAAATCCAAACTAGCACCGGGAAAACCGCATTTGCAGGGCCGGCGACGGGAGGCGGGGATTCCGCAGAATTGTTGCGGGGCTGGCGGCGCCAACGGGTCCAAATCCTAGGTGGTCGAGGTGCTGCGCCAACGAATGGACGTGCCGGCGGACAGAGATGCGGCTTCCGGGAGTCGTCGGGAGATGCCGGCGAGGCGGGGATGCCGCAGGAGGTGCCGGAGAGCCGAAACTGAAGTGGGGCAGCCGCAGGGAGAAACTGGAGCCAGCTGGCTGCCGGAAGAGGAGCGCAGGAGGAGGCGGCGAGGGAGCAGGACAGCGGGAGGCGGCGCTGGAAGCCGGAGGAGGCCGCCGGTGTGGAGGGGCCGGCAAGGTGGAGGCCGGTTGCTGGAGGCCGGCTGTCGGAGGCGCCGGCAGGAAAGGAGGCCGCCAGGAAGGGATGGTCGGCAGGGGGGGGGACCGCCGGGCAGGAGAAGCTGCCAGAAAAAAAAAAAAAAAAAGAGAGAGAAGGGGCCGTCGGATCTGGACGCCGGAGAGCAGCAGGCGAGGGCCGCCGGGAGTTGCGCCTGGAACCGCCTTCGGGAGTCGCGCCGGTGCGGAACGTCGGGAGTGTCGCGCCCGGGAGGAGCGGCGACGGGATGGGCGCGCGCAGGAGGAGCAGCGCCGGGAGCAGCGGGAGGCGCGGGAGGCGCTGGAGCAGCGGGAGGCGCCGGGAGCCGGGAGCCGGGAGCCGCGCCAGGCAGGATGGCCGCCGGGGAGCCGCGCCAGGCAGGAGGGCGACGCGGGGAGCAACGGGAGGGCGACGCGGGGAGCCGAGACGCCGGGAAGCCGGGAGCCGCGTCTGGCAGGAGGGCCGCCGGGAATGGCCGCAGTGAAGGAGGCGGCGGGAGGGAGTCGCCGGGATGGGGTCGGCCGCGCGGGAGGAGGAAGCCGCCTGGCGTCGGGCCGTGTTGCGCGCACGGGAGGAAGGGCCGCGGGAGGGATGGGAGCCGCGGGGCGGAGCGAAGCCGTCGGGGAGGAGAGTCGGGCCGAGGCGGAGGGGGAAAGCCGCCGGATATGCAGCAGGCCGAGCGGCGCTCGGGAGGGAGGGGAGACCCGCCGGGGAGCCGCGCAGGGCAGAGGCGGGGCCTGGCGCCGGGAGAGAGGGCCACCGGACAGGGAAGCCGGCTGCGCTGGAGGGAGGGGAGGGGCGACGGCAGAGCTGGCCATGGAGGCCGCCGCCCCCCCCCCCCCCCCTACGGGGAAAAGGAAGGAAACCCTAGAGCAGGGAGAAAAAAAAGATGGGAGGGAGGGGTCGGGTTTAGCAAACCTCCTTTGATACCATGTAGAATGGGAAAAAAGGAGAGACCCGAACCCCCAAGGTGTTCACTTTAAAGGAGCCCTTGGGGTGTATTTATAATGAATATTAAAAACCACACCGGACCACAAGTTCGATGTGGGATGCAGACTCCAACAATATGAATCTTTAAAAAAAAAACTGTTAGACCAGTTATGAATCTAGTACATGGATATGTCCATGATCATTAAGTATGACCAGGTCCATCCTGTCACCTTATTCCATGTGTTTAAATTTTGAATCTCCTGTTCGTCCCAGATCATGATCTCGCATTATGATCTATAGAGGGACTCTGACTCACATGAGAGGCACAGTTTCTGGTTTTATTCCCTCTAAGGGTATCAGAACCAACACCCAGTCACGGGCCCAAGCATGCACCCCTGCCCTGCATGCTGCCCTGCCTAGGTCGTGTGCGCCACACACAAACCAGTGTCACCCGCAGGCCAGCGACCTCAGGACAGCATGCCCAGGCCAACACCCAAGCCTCCTGCATGCCTCCCTGTTGATGCTCGTGCATTGTGCCTCCATGCCACCTTTTTTGTTACTAAAATGATTTTTCTAGGCTTAACAGTTTGCATTACTGATGAGGTTATCAGTTGGTGAATGTTTCTCTCAAGGTCATTGGCAATGAATGTCGTTAGAAAGGTCATCAACCACGAATAGTGTCATAGGGAAAGAAGAGACAGCTATGAAGGCGGCCATGGAAAAAAACCCTAATGTTACACTGAAGGTAACATAGAAAACCCTAAGGCTTTGATAACATATAAAAAGAGAGAATTTTTGGATCATTATTCACAACTTCTCTAGGTTACAACACAATTAAGAAACTAAATCAATTTAATCTTAGTGATGCAATAAAAAAAGGGGGGAAATTGTTCAGGAAAGCAGAAAATAATTTAAGACGCATAAGGAAGTTCAAAATGAAGATGGCTTTTATGTATTCAACATCGAAGCATTTAAATGGCATGTGAAAAACAAAGATCTGCGAGGCTAAAAGTTATAAAGTTGAACCTGATTTTGTGCAATTGCATGAAGCAGCCTTTCCTTCTGCTTATAAGCAGGAAGGGATTTACGGAAATCTAACATCCTCTTGCCTTCAGGTGAGTCCTACATATTAAATGCACATTCAATGAGAAAGCAAACCAAAGATGCAAGAAAAATTAAAAATGAATAATGATTCGTACTTATATGCGTGGCTATGATAATTCATGGAGACCAAACACCATTTATAAAAATTTGCAAAAATCAACCAAACTTGACTCTAATTGAAAAATGTCAAGAAAAAAGAGTGAAAAAGTAGGTTTTCCTTGTTCTGAAGGTACTGGGGCTTCCTTCCCTATTTGACTGTATCGCCACCATCATGGAGAACTGTTGCGGAAACGCCAGGAGTCGCAACAACAGAATAGGTTTACAAATGAAGAAAATACAGAAGAAAGAAACACTCAGAACACAAAGATTTACGTGGTTCGAGAAATGATCTTTACGTACACGAAGAAGCAGAAATATCACTATAATCGGGAGCACAAAATTATAGGGAGATTCAGAGTTCTCAATCACACACAAAATCCTAGCCCGAAATGGCCTAAAAAGGACGAAGCGTTATTTCACCAACCGCACAGAAAATCCGTTGTGCTACAATGAAAGGTGGCTGGAAGTCTGCATCACTACAGTGTCGCGGCCACCCAAGTCCACGCTGCAACAGTGGCCGGCGGTCGGAAGTCCGCGGAGCTACAGTGCCATGTCGGTGCCGCCGGTCAAGCATGCTACAGTAGCCGTGCCAAAGTCCGCATTGCTACAGTGCACTGTCAGTGTCGTCCGGTCAGCTCTACTACAATCGGTCATAGCTGCTACAGTGCCCCCCAAATTTGGGTCAGGGGACCTTCAGCCCCCGTCCCCGGAGCAAGGGCGCGTTGCCCCCTGCAACCCCCAACGAACTCACCGCAGATCTCGACCCGCGGAGTTGCGGCCTGATGCGCAGTATGTGTAGTACCCCCGGTTTCTGGTATGTAACCCTTTCTTGATACTTTTAATGGTTATAAAGTTAAGGGTGACGTATGGGAGAGTCGGGAGAACTTGGAATGAAGTTTTGGGGAAAAAGGGGAAGTCGCACGGGTTGAGCACGGTTTGTCTAAACCGTGCGGCCAAACCGTGCGTAGCTGGTCTTGGAGGCAGTAGCTTCCGCACGGGCGGCGCACGGTTTGTCTAACCGTGCGGCCAAACCGTGCGAGAAGGATGGCCGAGGCAGTAGCTAACGCACGGTTTGTCAAACCGTGCGAACTAACCGTGCGGCCACTTAAACGAGATCCTATAAAGGTGGATCTCACGCGTTTTTGCCTCTAAGTGCCTCGTTTAAGCTCCTAAGCGGCCCTAACTCAGGATTTTGGTTCTCCTAAGGTCAAAGAGGGTTCTCTCATCGTTCCGGAAGCGATCCGAAGGCTTCTCTTGACGAATCGAAGCCGGATTCTTGAGGAGAAGAGATCTAAGGAGGATCATTAGTGAATCGGCCCGGTTTTCTTGAGCGTTTTTCGACCGTTGTGGTTTTCGTCAAAACCCTAAAGGTAGGAGGCTTCACTCTCGACTCCTCTTGTTAGAATTGACTGGCTTAGATTCAAATTGATTTATTTGAATGGATTTGATTGTGAAAAGCATGGAATAAATCTTCTTTAGTGATGATTTATGGTTTTGATGAAATTGTGAAATCTTGGTGAATTGTTGTGCAAAGTGATTTGACTTCTTGAATTTAAAATGTTGATTTTAAATTATGATTGCTGAAATTGTAAATGGTTTGATGAAAAATGGGTTTTCAATAAAAAGGGTGTTTTATTGAAATGGTTTGAGATCGAAATGACGTTGATGGATTTAGTTTTCAATAAAAAGGGAGTTTTATTGAAATGGTTCGGAATTGAAATGGTTTGGAATTGAAATGGTTAAGCATTGACATGGTTTGAATTGGTTGAACACTCTTGTTTTTTTTGACATGATGGTTGTGTGTGTTCACGGGCTGTGGGACGGATAAGGGTTAGGAGTCTCCCCCATCAATGTTGGGATGGATAAGGGTTATGGCTCTCCCCCGTCAAACATTCATATTGCATTCGGGACGAATAAGGGTTAGGGGTCTCCCCCATCAGTGTTGGGATGGATAAGGGTTAGGGCTCTCCCCCGTCAAGCATTCATGTGCATTTGGGTTGGATAAGGGTAAGAAGTCTCCCCCATCATGGTTGGGATGGATAAGGGTTAGGGCTTCTCCCCTCTTCCAGGTAGCATGCATGGTTGGTTGCATGGGTTTGCGGAATAGTCTGGGTGTGCCAAAAAGGGATCTCGTGACATGGTTCTAGAGCTTGATTGGTTATTTTTCTGGAAAAATGACTTGTTGGAAAATTGGTTTCAATTGTTCTTGGTATTGTTATGTAAAATAATTGAGAGGGAGAAAAGAGGAATGGACTCTGTATATTGAAGTAGTAGTAGATCACAGTAGCAGAATAACAACAGAAAACAGAGCAGAAAACACAGCAGCAATATAGGAAAATACAGTAGGGTGGTAGGGGAAGGAGAAAAAGTAACCCGCGGGAGGAGACCACCCTTCCACGAGCCCAGCCGAGACCACCGGCGACCTACTGCCAAGCAATTGCTAAAAATGATTCGTGTCCCTCTACAAACACTGACCCCCTTTATTTAAAGGCCCACCCAGCCCCCTCTAACAAACTAACAGCTTTTAGGTGGTCCCCCTCCAACCAAGAATATTCCTCTCTCCTCTAACAGCCCAACAACCTCCAGCCAAATATATTCTCCTCTCTCCTCTAACAAACCAACAACCTCCAGCCAATAACAATAACACCTGGACAGCCCCCTTTATTCCTAACAATTCCCTCCCACCTAAAAACCACCTTGTCCTCAAGGTGAAACAAACTCAACCTTTGCTCGGCTGTGCATTGGGACAGCAGCACCTGGTGGCGGCTTTGGTGGAGGCCTCAGTATCATTGCATCTTCATTGGAAATCAGCAACACACTTGGGAAAATTAAGACAGCCAGTGCAAGTGGTCTGTATTCCTCTTTGTCCTTCCTTCGGTCCCCAACAACTAGTACAGGATACTCTAATTGTTGTGCAACACAATAGGTCTTCATTTCACCATAAATCTCAGCCAACCCCTCAAGCACAATGTCCACTTCTTTAGGCTGTTTTGGTTGTCCAGCAGCTATAGCACTTCGCCATACACAAAATTCAGTGCCAATTGCATGCGGATGGCAGTCTAAAACAGTCCCCACAGCTTGTGTATAAACTTTAATGGGCTCCGAAAACAATCTCCCGTAGGCATCACCAGCTAAATTATGTACCTTGGCTTTCAGAAGTGAGAAGTTAGCAGCAACAGTTGAAACATAATATAACTCTGCCCGGTGTAGTGGTTCTTGTACCATTTCACCCTTTTTTCTATCACAAGCATCCCATGGAATGCCAACCGGCTTCAATCTTTCTTTAACATGATTCTCATAGGAAGAAGTTAACAGCCAATTGAGCAAATTGGAGCAATCAAGGTAGAGGGAGAACTGCTGGCCACATTTAATTGCGGCTGAATAAGAAGTAAGTAGGCCAAAAAAATGATCCCTTGCATCCCAACTGAAGCCCAATATCACCATGATCCGCGCCTCTCCAATTAAAATAGGTGGATAATGTTTCCAATACAATACAACGTTGTAACCTTTAACACCATAAGCTCCTGATTCTGCTCCGTTTATGAGTACTCCCACACAAATTTCGGAAGGAACCTTATGGCCAAACCCGAATCTTCTGCTTCTAATCCAACTAAAATCATCTGCAAATGAATCCTCTCCCAGAATGCATATATAAACAGGTCTGAAACTACCTGCTCCAAGACTGTTTGAAGGAGCAGAATCTTCTGTGACAGCCCTAATTTCAGTAAAGCTTTGTTGTCTCTTCACCTTTCTGTTGTCACCACTTTTAGAACTAGTATCGGGACTGCTCCTTTCCAGTTTATCCTCGTTTGAATTCAGATCAATAATTACCTCTTCTGGTTGTTCTGGAAGGGACACAAACTTCTCCTTTACGTCTTCCAAAGCCTGTGTGGGCTGCTGCTTGTCATACTGCCATTGAAAGAACTCCCACTGCTCCGTGTCGTTCCCATATTCCTTCATCAATGCTGTCTTCAACTGCTCCCAACTCACATCAGGGTTTTCAGACAGCCAAGACAAGAACCAGCGCAAAACCGTGTACTCCATACTTAGTTGCGCCCAATGTATTTTCATGTCCTCTGCTGTTTGAAAAAACTGGAAATATGCCTCTGCTTTTGTGATCCAGCCCAATGGATCTTCTCCAAAAAAAATAAGGCAGCTCAACCTTATTTTTCATTCTTGTCAGACTTTCTGTTCGATCAAAAGCCTTCAGTAGCTTGCTTCCACCTTGTCTATAACCTTCCTCTGCGTTTTTGCACCTGTATAGATAATCAGTGTACCCCCCACTTTGTCTCCCAGTCACCGTAGTATGTTCCTCTTGCAACTCTAGTCCCAAACGGCCCTCTATTGTGTGCTTTTCGAAGCCATGAAACCTGAGCGGAGCGTTCTCCGCAGTTCGTTGCGTCTGAACACTTGCAGATTGCAGGAATTCTGCTTGTTCTTGAACCAGCTTCTCTAAACCTTCCTGAATAGTTTTTAACGCCCGTTGTACCTCTTCCGTAGCCGATTCGATATTAGCAAGGTTGTTCTCCATCCTTATTTTCAACGTCGGCAGCGCTCTCAACAACGTTTGCGCAGAAAAAACAGGTAGAAGAAAGAGAAAAGCACTCAGTGACTTCACTGAGTCGTACCTGTGGTGGAGTTGATTCTGCTCTGACTGTCCTCCAGCGCTCGTTTTTTTTTTCCAGCTGTGATCGCCTCTCAGTTGTGCTTGTGATGTCAAGCAGCGAACGAAGCCCTCGCAGGTCTCTCTCCAGCGAAGGTGATTCCCCAGCGATCTGTACCTGAGCGTCTGAGTCTCCCTACACTAATCTCGGTTCTCCAGCGGCAATCGGTTCCCCATCTCTGATGCAACAAACTCCAGCGGTTATCGACTACACAACTCGTGCGCTTCCTCCAGCCTTACAACGATCCCCTAGCCGCATTCGTGGCACTCGTTACAGCAGACGCCAAGGAGCAGCGACTTCCTTACAACGTCCAGCCTCAACTGCAACAGTCTAATCTTCCAGCGTTCGGGACTTTTTCCAGCAATACGTACCCAGGCATCCGAGCCTCCCTGCAGCAATCGTGGTTTCGACTGTGTCCGTTTTCTTCCTCAACAGACACATCACACAGTTCAGGCGTCTACGTTTCTTTTTATTTCCAACAAACAGCACCTCCAGGTAAAAGTCGCACGTTCTGGCCAAACAACGCTTTCAAGAAAGAGCCGCAGAAATCAGTTCCACAGCATGAGTTCCCTCTTCGAACGTCTCTCCCACAAAGTTCCCCAGCGGAGTCGCCAAAATGTTATGTAAAATAATTGAGAGAGGGAGAAAAGAGGAGCAAACTGTGTATATAGAATATAGCAGCAGAAAACACAGCAGAAATATAAGAAAATACAGTAGGGTGGCAGGGGAAGGAGAAAAAGTAACCCGCGGGAGGAGACCACCCTTCCACGAGCCCAGCCGAGACCACCGGCGACCTGCTGCCAAGCAATTGCTAAAAATGATTTGTGTCCCTCTACAAACACTGACCCCCTTTATTTAAAGGCCCACCCAGCCCCCTCTAACAAACTAACAGCTTTTAGGTGGTCCCCCTCCAGCCAAGAATATTCCTCTCTCTCCTCTAACAGCCCAACAACCTCTAGCCAAATATATTCTCCTCTCTCCTCTAACAAACCAACAACCTCCAGCCAATAACAATAACACCTGGACAGCCCCCTTTATTCCTAACAGGTATGCCTTTGGTTATGAATGGTTTTGGAAACTTGTTTATATTTAGTTATAAACTGCTTTTGAGAAAATGTTTTATATAAACTGTTTTTATATAAATGTGGTTAACTCTTCTATCCTAGTGGCGTGAGTAGAGAAGTCATTGGGGAAAACTTACTGAGTTTTATACTCACCCCTGCTTTGGCACGTTGGTGCTTTTGCAGATGTCGTACTCCGGGACACAGGTAAAGGCAAAGCATCTTATTGCTAGTGGCTCGTGGCGATGCTTGGGAGATGTTGTGAAGCTTGGAGCTGGTGGAGCATGGAGTTGTAGTGTCTTTTGAGAGTCTTGAGTAGTTTGGTCTTCCGCCGTTGTGTACTTTGATGTGGTTTGATATAGATGAAGTTGCTTGTTAGTCTTTCTTTTGTTCATGCATCATATAGTGAATGCTTGGTTATGGGTGGTTTATGGGTTTATTTCTTAAAGGGTAAATTGTCCCCCAACTTATTGTTGAAACCCTTCGGCATTTATTGTCAGCCTTTAGCGTCTTGGGGATGTCGCTTAAGGCCTAGTAATGACTCGTTGTACTCTCAAGCCAATGAGAATTGGCGGGTCATTACAGTATGGGCCGCAAGCATTCAGCCCAACAACATCCAAAAAGGATCGGGGTACACCAATCCAACAAGAACGTGACAAAGGTGAAGCTTAGCTTGAATTTGCTTATTATGCCAATGGCTACAAGAATCATCATGGGATGGTAAAAACCACTTACTCTTGCTAGAGTATTTAAATAATTAAAATATGAGTCTATATGTCAAACAATTTTAATAGGTCCATCATATTCATCTTCTCTCCAGCATGTTATCAATAGCGCACCATAGTGCAAGGCGCAACGCCACGGCTATTTGCGCCTCGCAACAGTCATGGCGAGGCGCAAATGACATGGTGCACACCATGTCAGCATTTGCGATGGTGATGGCAAGCGCCATCACACGACATTTTCATATTGGGATTTTTCCTGATTATTTTGCAACTATACCTGGTCCGACGCCTAAGTAATCCCCGAATTTCATCTTCTTCTTCACCCTACCCCATCTACGCACCTCTTCTCTTCTCTATAGCTTGATCCGCGCAGCTTCTCCCTCCCTACCCTTCGATGATGGCAATAACCAACAACAAACCTAGTTTATTTTCCTTTTTCCTTAAACTCCCTTCTCTCGGTTGTGGCTAACCCCCTTCTCGCTAGACCCGCACCTTCTCTTCAGCACCCCTGTTGGTGATGCTCGATGTAACGCAACCATCTGCCCCTTTATTTTGCCTTTTTTTCTATTTTATTTAATGAGCTGTTTCAGTTTTATTTCAAATTTCCAGACTGAATGTTTAAATTGTTTTTTCTCTTTCAGTTTGTTTTTTACAATAAATTTAATGGATAGTGTAGATTGGGAAAATAAGAGAGACCGAACCCCCAAGGTGTTCCCTCTAAAGGAGCCCTTGGGGTGCTTTTATAACAAATAAGAAAGACCACACCGGACCTCAAGTCCGATGTGGGATGCAGACGCCAACACTCTCCCTCAAGCTAGGTGTGCCTAGCTTGGACACAGAATGAAAATAAAACAACAAAACAGACGCTAACACTCCCCCTCAAGCTGGACATGCCCAGCTTGATTACAAAACCAGACGAAATAAAAAGAACGCTGCAAAGGCTGCTGCTCCCCCTCACGATCGAAGCTCCCCCTCAGGATGATGGATGGATGAGGTTGCGGGCGCAGCAGAAGAAACCACTCAGATCGGCTGGTTGACGGAACGCCAGGAATGCCGCACTAGTGGGGCCGGTCGTTGAAACGCCGGGAAATCCAAACTAGCACCGGGAAAACCGCACTTGCGGGGCCGGCGACGGGAGGCGGGGATTCCGCAGAATTGTTGCGGGACTGGCGGCGCCAACGGGCCCAAAGCCGAGGATGTCGAGCTACTGCGCCAGCGAATGGACGTGCCGGCGGAGAGAGATGCGGCTGCCAGGAGGTGTCGGGAGATGCCGGCGAGGCGGGGATCCGCAGGAGGAGGCCGGCGAGGGTGCAGGAGGCCGGGAGGCGGCGCTGGAAACCGGAGGAGGCCCCCTGCGTGGAGCGGCCGGCACGGGTGGAGGCCGGAACAGTCCGGATCTGCCCGGAACAGTCCGGATATCGCCGGATCTGGCCGGATCTGGCCGGATCTGGCCGGATCTGGCCAAAAATCACCGGATCTGGCCGGAGTAGCCGGAGCTGTCCGGATCTGGCCGCCGGAGAGCAGCAGGCGAGGTCGACGGGAGGGGAGCGGGACGGGAGAGGCCGCCGGAGAGGGGTCGCCGGCCGGAGAGGGGTCGCCGGCCGGAGCTGGAGGCCGGCTGCTGGAAGCGGGAGGGTCGCGCTCGGGAGGGACAGCGAGAGCGGACAGCGGGAGCGCGCAGGGAAGGCGGGGGCCGTCGCGCGGGGATGAATGGAGCCGGCGCGATGGAGGGCTGCGCGACCGGGAGCCGGCAGGGAAGAGGTGGGCCGTCGGGAGGAGGTGCGCCGGGAGTCGCGGCGACGGGATTCGCGCACCGGAGGAGCGGGCCGCGCGCAGAGAGTCGCGCCGAGGTCGTCGGGTCTGGACGCCGGAGAGCAGCGGGCGAGCGCGACGGCAGGGGCGAGCCGGGAGCCGGGAGCGCGCAGGGAGGAGGAGTGCGCAGGAGGAGCGGGCGCCGGTGGGGAGAGCCTGCGCGCCGGGAAGGGAGACCCGCCTGGAAGCCGGGACATCGGGGCGAGCCGAGGACGCCGGGATGAGGGCCGCCGGGATGAGAGGGCCTCCGTGAGGGGAGCGCCGGAGAAGGGGCGGCTGGGCGGGGCAGAGGCGGAGGGGCGGCGGCGGTAACCCTACGGGGCCTTGAGGCCGCCGCCCCCCGGACGGGAAACCCTAAAGGGAAAAAAACCTAGATAGGAGGAATAAAAAAAAAACCTAGATAGGAGGAATAAAATGGGAGGAGGGGAGTTGGGTTCCCTCTGATACCATGTAGATTGGGAAAATAAAAGAGACCGAACCCCCAAGGTGTTCCCTCTAAAGCAGCCCTTGGGGTGCTTTTATAACAAATAAGAAAGACCACACCGGACCTCAAGTCCGATGTGGGATGCAGACGCCAACACTCCCCCTCAAGCTAGGTGTGCCTAGCTTGGACACAGAATGAAAAGAAAACAACAAAACAGACGCTAACAGATAGCAATGGATGAAAATGAAGAATATTTTTAGACATTATATGTTAATGTAACTTGGTAGATTGTCTAATATTTAGACTTATTTTGATTACATGTATGTGTCTTATATTAAACTTCATTTTCATGTTATAATGTTCTTTTTTTATTTTAGTTATCATATTCCTAATTTATTATTCTTTATATATCATATTTGCGCTGTAAATGAAATTTCCACGCGCAGCGCTATGCACCGTGCGCCTAGGACGCACGTCATCATTTTGCGCCATGCGCCGTAAAAAATTATTGCATTTTGTTTCTATCTCATTTATTTTATCTCGTTATTTGTCACTATAAATAAAGTTCCAAGCTCATTCAAGAAACACAATTTCTGGATCTATTCTTTCTGCATGGTTTCAGGGCCGGAGAAACATTAGAAGAGTCTCTCTTCTCTCTCTCTCTCTCTCTCTCTCTTCTCTGTCTCACTCTCTCTCCTAATTTGCTGCAAAATCCAAGCGACAGTCACATGCCTGAGGCCAGGCATAATGGCCACAGCCAGACGCTCTGTCTCCTGGTCTGGTCAGGCCAAGTTCCTTGTGCGCTCCACGGGCGCTTCCTGATCACAGGCCTCTTCTGAGCACGCCACTTGCACGCCTCTTGCACGCCTCCTGTGTGTACCAACTGTGCACACACCTCCTTCTGCACCTGCGGAGCCTTGATGCCACCAGATCCAACATCAACTCAACCGCATTCAGTCCTGCGTGTCTGTTGTGCTCCCTCCACCTGCGGTGTGCGCCTCCTGCAAAGCCACATGCCACACCAGGCACACACCAGGTGCGACCTCTCACTCTCCCCAACTGGCAGACACCACCGTCCGCTGTGTACAGTCATGTACCCTCTCCAGGCACAACACTTCTCTCCAAGCATGCCTTCTTCCAGGGCGCTCCAGTCTCTCCCCAACTAGCAGACACCGCCCTCTGCTGTGTACAGTCGTGTACCCTCTCCGGACACAACACTTCTCTCCAAGCATGCCTTCTTCCAGGGCGCCTAGGAGACTCTCACTGCCCAGGTGCTCCACTCTCCTAGTTAATCTGGCTCAAGCGCACCAAGCGCCCCTTTGCAGGACCTCTTGTTGTTTTCTGAATCTAGCAGCTGGATCTGCTAAATAACAGTAGATCAGGGAGGAAAGACTGGCAAATCTAGATTTGCTTCTGCAGTAGTGATTCCTACTACTATAGATTTGCTTCAATCTGTGCGCTACCAAATCTGCTACTCTCTGTTGCTGTCAGGCACCCTCTGCTGACGTCGCTCTCTTTCAGGATTTTCTGTCGCACTAACAGGCAGTACATCTAGCGTCACTGCTCCAGACCTCTGTGCCCCTCTAAAGTCTCTAACATTGCTGCTCTCCGGCGCCTCTCTGCCACTCTTGTTCATGCTATATCTGATGATGCATAGTCTCCCCGCAGCATCTTTGAAGATGTTACATCGTATTCTATACGACATTTTCTAAGCGTCTTTTTCCAGACGACCACTTCCAGGCGTCTTTTTCCAGACAAGCACTTCCAGGAATCCTCTTTCAGATGACCATTTGCCAGCATCCTTATCAGTCAACTTTTTCAGGCATCCTCTCCGGGCCCATTCTAACACCTTCTCTGATGACTGAGATGATCATGAAATCCATACGACTTGTAAAAGAGCGTCTTCTGTGACAGTTCCGACATCGTCTCCAGAGGAGTATCTTCACCGGTTCCAACATTTTTTGAATTAGTATAGCAAGCTGGAATATGCTCCAACTTGAAAGGATGTATTAGAGTATTTAAATGATTAGGATATGGATCTATACAGGATCATTCAATTTAAATAGGTCTATCCTATCCCATTTCCCTCTAATTTGAATTTTGTAGTTAGTATCTATCTGAAGTCTTGTATCCCGTTATTTGTTTCTATAGAGTTTTCACCTCATTCAAAAGCATGGTTTATGAATCTATTCAATCTACAAATCTGATGTTGATATAATGAAAAAAAAACATTTAATGATGTACCAAAAAATTTAATAAGGAGAATTTATTTTAAATATAATATTTTATTATTGAACCAAGAGAGAATACAGAAGTGCATAAAAGCAAACATCTCTCGCCTGTGGTTTCAACACCATTGATAGAAAATGATGTCTGGATATTTGAAAAATAACATTTTCTTACCGTCAATTTTTTTCACCATCTATATTCTCTCTCTTTTTTTTTTTTTTTTGAAGAACTTGATTGCACACAGATCAAATTATATCACAAAATGCAAATCGAAAAGAGGGTTAGTGGCTAATTAAAAATCAAATTCTGAAACCCATGGCAGATTCAGGATATGCCTGCGAAGTAAATTTTTTCATTGCATCCGACACATTAACCAGTTAAGCTGCTACAAGAATTTAAATCCCTGATCTTCATTAAATACCAAAGATCAACCACACGACCCATCACATCTTTGTCCCCCATTCAAATTAGGAATCACCTCATTCCCAACAATTTGTTTTCGATGATGAAGGATCAATGAAAGAACATAATTTTTAGAATATTGACAAAAATCTATTTTGTTTAACATTTTCTAGTGTAATAAAGTCATACAGAAGCATATACATTTCCTATGGAAAGGAAGAACATTTGCTTGCATTTGAACGTGATCGTACAGATATTTAAAGAATTATAAACTGTGCTCAATCTAACCACCTTTAACCATTTAGGTTCCCATAAAAGCAAACGAGATAATTTAAAATAACTGCATGTTTAAAGCATTGCAATGCAATTTTTATTTTATTTCTGAGGCATGTCAAAAATTTCATGTCAAGTGAATTTTTAAATGATAATCACAAATTCAGGATATTATACCTAACAAATGACATTACCAGTAGAAAAATGGTGCTATTAAAGGTAAAGTGTGCAAAATCTCATAATGGCGGTAATTCTGAAATGTGACATGCAGTCAATGGTAACTACAAATGGTGGACCCGGTCAGGTTAAGCCTTGGTCCAGAGTCATGCATGAGAGTCCCACATCAGCTTTCATCTATGATGGGTCACATAGATCTATTGTTGAGCCCAAAATTAGGTTTGGAGTTTGGGTTGTGTTTCTTGACAAATGGCAAAGAAATTACTCGTATTACGACTTAAGGATGATTTGGAGAAGTTTAATGGACTTTGGAGGTTGATAAAAGAATTTTGATGGAGGAAACCAAAACCATGCCGTGGTTTAAAATATCACAATCGTGGTATAATGTGTGAGACCAAACATTTTGTTGTCATGCCATTTTAAGAAAGTGTTTGTTAGAAAAACAATGCTGCTCGCCCTGTATGCCGCGCCCAGGAAAGAGCAACCATGTCGTGGTTCAAGAAGTTTTGAAAAAGGTTTTTTGCAAAATCTTTGTATGTCATGCCTTGGAGAAGAACACTACACGGCAGTGGTTTCCGTAGTGAAGAAGAACGGTTGAGGTTTTCCTATACAAAAATGCCCAAGGATGAGGAAGCAGATCGTGGTTTGGTGGCCGTTTTGATGGAAAAGGAAGACCACGCCATGGTGATTAGGAAATGACAGTAGTAAATTTATCTAGCCGGATTTTAAAATAAGGAAACAAGTGAAAAATCAGGAAGGTCGTGGTTTTCAAAGATCCAGCCCAATGGAGCAGTGGAAAAAACTCTTGCCTTTCAGAAAGCACCATTTCAACTCTGCCGGAAATGCAGCGGCCTCAAGAAAATCCCTACTGACCTGACAATTTAAAATTTTTATTTCCAAACACTTTTAAGGGGAAGTGAGAACCCAAAAAGTTTACATGCAGCACTAACTTTCAAACCGCATGGGAAATTATCAAGCTATTCCAGAAAAGTTTTGAAAGGTTAGAATTAATCACCTTGTGTAAACTCCATGAGATAGAGGATACCTTCGTGTTTGGATTGTCTTTGATGAGATCCTCAAAGTGTATGCCAACTTGTCCCAGGTCTGGATATATTCCTCTAGATTTATTTTCCCCATGTTGATTCCACGAGCCAGTATCCGATCTTGTTTGTTGATCCAATCAATTTGCGCATCATTTAGATCAACTAGAATCGATCTCTCATACATTCTGTCAGCATCCGCCTTTGAAACATTAATATCGAAATCTTCATCTATTATCTCTTCCTTAGAATGTAGGAGTTGCAGGTCCTTCTCTCTGCCTCCTTAGTCTCCACTTCTTTGTCACTAGCAACCGCAACCTTGTCACTAGGAGTTGTTGGTGCCTCCACCATGGGCTTCGGAAGGTTGGAATAATCTCTCCGCTGCTTAGTTTTTTTCTTCTGGTTTACTGGAAAATTTCCAGAAACTATATTGCCTTGCTTCCCATTCCTCAAGCCGCATCCAATAACCATTATTGAATGATGGTCATGCTCATACTCTGAAGCTGATTGGGAATCTAAATCTTTGTCGCTTTGTTGGAGATCACCCTGGGTCCTAGACCCGGCCGACTTCCTCTTCCATCTTGGGACGACGGACTGCCGCCCTTCAGGATCAACAGTCTTCTTCTTGTCGTCCTGTTCTGAAACATTAACATCCAAGACCTCAAAGCCATTACTCGGATTAAGAATCAGACTTATCTTTTTGGGACTCGAGCTACTTGCTGCATTCACCCGGCCTTCCGATGAAGCCGCGGTGTCCTGTTTTGATCCTTCAGGAGCCATGCAGTCAACTGAAACCCTTGAACCAAGAGCATTGGCCAGCCGCTTACCATCCTGACCATTGCCCTCATTTCCAGCAACCACAGCCTGAGCATACGAGGTAACAGCATCCGGGATGTTCAACTCAGCCTTTCCCACAACGTGCATAGGATGACCATCGCCCAAGGTACCGGATGGGAGGACCACCCGAGAATTGCCAATTGGTCCTTTCCAGCATCTGAGATCTTCATAACCAAGACGTCTACAAGATGAACAAAAAGGAACCCTCAATTCGTAGCACACCTGTTGTTTCCAACGCAGCTCACCTTCAACCTCAATGTCGATAAAATCCATCGGGTTCTTAGAGACGTCGACTTCGATGCAAATTCTCAGAGAAATTGGATGGAGAAGGTGGAACGTGTTGGGAAGGGGGGGTGGCATGACTGCTTTAGCCATCGAAGCCAATGCATGACTTCATGGCTTGACCTTGGTTTTCCACTCCAACACATGGGTCCAATGTCAGATACCAGACCACTCCCCGATCACCACCTCCACTCGACCATCAGATGACCTTCATCCACTACCAGACTGCATAGTCATCATCTCAACTACCAAACCACCTATTCGACCGCAACAACTAACTGTTCTGACCACCATACTCTTCTAAACTGACCACCCACTACCCAACTGAGACTCGATGACTATGTCATGTCACCAACCAATCATAGTCATACTACTACTAGAGGTATCCCCAACTCCAATTCCAGCACTACCATATCCACCATCGAATCCCCAAAACATCAATTATCATATGAGGCGAATGCACCCCTTTGAACCCGAAACAACCTGCTGACTTCGAACTAATAATTTGGCAGATGCATTGGCCTCAAGGTTGGACCAGAACATGATTCTATGCCGTGGTTTTCCTCAGCCCAGATAAAAAATATGGTTTCCTATCCCATTTTGATATGGAAAGTTTGGAGATTTGATGGCATGTTTCCACTCGTTTTTTTATTGACTAGATTGAAGGGCATTTGACTACCTTTATTAAGGTAAAAAATAAGAAATTCAAGGGAAAATTGACATTAAGATTGGACATCTCTATTAATAGCGATATTGAACATATGAAAAGGAAGATGTAACAAAAAAAAGAACAGAGAGAGAGTTTTCAATTTGTGAGGTGATTCTCAAAGGTTAAAGAAGATGGAGTGCACTTGCACATTTTTATCAAAGGTGCAATATTTCTATGTACATTGAGGGATATATTGTAATTGCAATACGTTGAATCATGGTTGTAATGACCCTCACCGCCGTGTGTCGGTGGAGTTGGAGAAAAATAGGGTTCCAATGGAAGTGGAACCAGGACCGTTCTGAATTTTTGGATTTAGAACGGAATTTGGAGCTTATGGGCATGCTTTAAAGGATTAAAAAGAAGTTTTTGAGGTGGCAGTTTGGGTGGAGAGGTCCCAAAGCAAGATTTCAGGGACCGTTTTGAATTTTTGGATTCGGAACGGAATTTGGAGCATATGGACATGTTTTAAAAGAATTAAAAGAAAGTTTTTGAGGAGGTAGTTTGGGTGTAGGGGCCCCAAACCGAGATTTTAGGTGTTGAGAGAAGAAGGTGGTCTAAGTGGGTGGTAGCAGGAAGCCACTGGAACCCCTGTGGCAGCCCAACGGAGTTCCGGTGGGGCTACCCTGATAGGTTTTGCAGAATCATATAATGCCCAACGCAACAGAAGGAACCCATTTGAATGTCAAATCAATCATCACCGAATCAACATGTAATGAAAAACATAAATATAACAGACCTTAAAACCTCACCAAATCAACATGTAATTTAAAACATAAATATAATAGGCTTACCTTAAAACCAGTGTGCTCCATATCCTTGGTGAAGTATGCTTGAAGCAGATCACTTAGCAAAAGTCGACAGACTCTTGCCACCATAGGACACTAGAATCCTCGCAAGTTACGAGAGGACTCTGTGAACTTCAATAGGTGTTCTAGCACCCTCTTCGACGAAGACAAATGGAGAACCAGGCATGAAAAAAGCTTCAATTTTAGGCAAGACAGTCGCACACCAACAGGAAGATGTTGAAATGGTGTGACCCAATCCGTTTGGATGAAGTTGGGCCGAATGTTGGCGACCAGACTGTACACTAGACCACAACTCCACGGTTCGACCTCCGTGGTGAGGTTGGTGGGGGTTGCAGAGGGCAACGCACCCCTACTCCGGGGGTCCGAGGGTTGAAGGCCCTCAGCCCAAAGTTTGGGAACTTTAGCAATGCTGACTTGCTGTAGCAGTACTGACCAGCGACACCGACAGGGCACTGTAGCGGTGTGGACTTAGATATGGCATTGTAGCAGAGTTAACCATGCGACACCGACGAGGCACTATAGCATCTTGAACTTTAGAGACAGCGGTACTGTAACTCTGCAGACTTCTTGTCATTGACATTTTAGCAGTGCATACTTGGATGGTTGCGGCACTATAGCACAGTGGACTTACTGTACGGTGGGTGGAACAGTGCATCATCTTCTTTATTAGCTCATTCGAGCTAACGTTTCGATATGCTTGAAACTTTGTTTGTACCCTGTAATTTTGCTTTCGAACATAGTAATTTTCTACATCTCTGTGGACGTAGTGATCATTTCCCAAACCACGTAAATTGTTGTGTCTTGTGATCTTCTTGTTCTTTTGTTTCTGTTTTTTCTTCATCTGCAAACCTTTTTTGTGGCTGCGACTCCCAACGTTTCCACAACAGAAGAGATCCAATCTCTTTATATAAGCTTCCGCCATTTAATTAAGTTAATCTTCAGCTGCCAAAAGTTGGCAAACGACACGCGTTATTCATAACGCATGCCCGTTGGAGAATATAATCATTTGAACATTTCAAACGATTATTAAATGTTTGTGAAGCCATAAATGAATCATTTTAATGATTCAAAACCGAAGGAAACCATTTTGGAAGACGTGGTCAAAGTCATGCACTCGATATCCTATATGATAAGCCAGCCATATCAAAAAACATGGGCATCATCATGCCTTCTAGTGCATATCCAGCATACTCGTCCCTCACTTTAAGTGGGGGGGCGGGATGATAATTTGGGGGGGTCTTTTATTAACCCCTTTCGGGATTTGGGATCTCCAGTCGGCCAAGAGGGAGGGTACCGCCCCCCTTGTTTGTCCCTTCCTCTCCTTTTCTTTCCTTGAATCCACGACGGTTTGGAGAGGTCTTGATTGCCAATTGAGGTATGAATGCCCTATTTTCCCCTTCCTCTTCCATTCTTCTCCTCTAATTTGGAGTTGGTTCAGCTAGGAATTTGGTGTTGATTCCACCAAAGCATGGTGGAAACGGGTCATTACGATGGGGTTTTAGTAGGCGGATGGTAAAGGAGACTTAGGAATGATAAACACCTGTGGTTGCATGTCGTTTAGATGGAGGTAGGCCGCTACATTGTTTATTCTTGGTGTTGAAACCTGTTTTTATTATTCTGGGTATTTTCGAGTCCCACATCGGAATACCCTTTTATGTATTCCATATTTTCAGTCTATAAAAGAAGGTCTCCGCCTCACCTTGAGGTATGGAGATTACCTCTTCTACATGGTATCAGAGGGAACATAATCCCGAGCCCTCCCTCTAGGATTTTTTTCTCCTGGGTCTGCCCTACGTGGCCACCCCCCTCCCCCTCCCTCCTGGGTCTGCCCTACGCGCCCCCCCCCCCATCCCGGCGGCACCCCGGCGGCTCCCTTCCCCGGCGGCCTCCCTTTCCCGGCGGATCCCTCCTGTGATCGGCGGCTCCTTCGCAGGCATCTCCCTCGCGTGATCAGCATCCCGATCCTAGCCCTTCCCCTACGCGCGACGGATCCCAGCTTCCCGATCTCGTCTGTTGCGGCTCTTCCCGGCAGCCCGCCTCTCACGGCTTCCGGCGCCCCGATCCCGTCCCTGCCTTCCGCAGCGGCGCCCATCCCAGCAACGACTCTCGGCCGCTCTTCCCAACGCGATGGACCCCGCCCTCCCAGCGCGCTCGGCCGGCCTCGTCCAAGCGCGACAACCCCACCCTTCCAGCGCGACGGCTCCCTACGCGCCGCGACGACTCCACCCAGCTCTGCCCTCGTCGCGGCTCCCGGCGACCCCCTTCCTCCACCCGACGGCGGCTCCCGCTTCACCCGCCGCTGCTCTTTCCGCTCTGCGCGACTTCCGACATCCTGGTATTCTCCCGGGTCTCCCTTCCAGGCGGCATCCCAGCGTCATCCTGCAGAGTCCCTCCCGACGTGGCACCCACCCTCCCGTCACGGCACGACGGCCCCCGCCCTCCTTCGCTTGTGTCTGGTTTTTTCTTTCTGGCGAACCGGCTCACTCCAGGCGAACCAGTTCAGGAGAACCTTTCCAGGCGAACCAATCCCGGCGAACCGGCTCACTCCAGGCGAACCGGTCCAGGCGAACTGGTCCAGGCGAACTGGTCCAGGCGGTCCGGTCCAGGCGAACCAGTCCCGACAAACCGGCTCCCTCCAGGCGAACCGGCTCCCTCCAGGCGAACTGGCATCCTCCCGGCTCTTCCTGCGCTCGGCTTGCACCAACTCCCGCCGCCCCTCCCGCTGTCTGATGCATCTCACGGCTCAACACACTAACCGACATTCTGGCTTCCCGACTTCCACCGGCCGCGCCTCGCAGCATTCCGCTACTTCTGACCTCCTCGGTGGTTGTCCCACGCCTCCATGGCAGCCTCTTCAACTCTGCCCCAGATGATCACTGCCTCAACCCGCCTCGTCGGTTGTGGAGGTGACCGCTCAGGCCCTCGTGGTCGTGGCCGCATGGAGGGTCGTCCACGTCCCCTCTGTCAACATTGTGGCAAGCTCGGCCACCTAATTGATCGATGTTGGGTACTTCATGGGCGCCCATCTCAGCACCTGCGGTGGGGTCAGACAGCAATCCAAAAGGCTCCCTCCTCAGTCGCCACTCCCCAACCATCTCTGACCCTGTCTATGGCGGATATCCGGCTGAGTCATGATCCTCGGACCCCTGCCGGACCTGGTCCATCTTCGGCTTCTCTAGCCTATTCCGTTGCTTCCGCAGCCTTTGTTGGTCGTCGCTCCCCTGCCTGGATGCGCGACTCAGGTGCCTCTGACCACCTCACCGGTGATGCTGGTATGTTGACCTCCTACTGTCCTTATACCGGTCCATCAGTCATCACCGTCGCCAATGGTTCCACTATCCCCATTGCGGGTTTCGGTGCATGCTCCCTGACGTCATCACTTCACTTGCCCTCTGTGGCACATGTGCCCCACAGTCTCTTTAATCTTTTTTCTATCAGTAAGCTCACAAAAGATTTTAACTGTGCTGCCATATTTACCTCATCTGCTGTTGTTTTTCAGGAGTTGACTACGAATCGGGAACTTGGTAGAGGCAAGCTTCGGGACGGGGTCTACATGTTTGATGGACCGACACCCGTCGCCTGCACATCTATCTCTGATCGTGCATTGGATCTTCATTCCAGGTTGGGACACCCCCCGCCTCCACCATTCATCAGCTTTATCCAGATTTCAGACCACATACTCATTTTCATTGTGAGTCTTTTACTTTTGCGAAACATCATCGCACTTCCTACATTTCTCGGGTGGATACAAGGGCTTCCAAACCTTTTGATCTGGTTCATTCAGACGTTTGGGGTCCCTGTACCATCTCGAGTCATTTGGGATATAAATACTATATATCCTTCATTGATGATTTTTCGCGAATGACTTGGCTATACCTCCTTCGAGAACGCTCCGAAGTGTTTTCCACATTTCAGACATTTTACAATGAAATTCATAACCAATTTTCCACTTCTGTTAAATGTCTCCGCTCGGACAATGGGCGTGAGTACCTCTCAACCCCTTTTCGACACTTTCTCCAAGCGAAATGCATCATTCATCAGACATCCTGTCTTGATACACCCCAGCAGAATGGAGTGGTCGAGCGAAAACACCGTCATATTTTGGAGACTACTTGTGCCCTCCTCTTCCACCGACAGGTCCCTCTGCATTTTTGGGGAGATGCGATACTCACTGCTACCTACCTTATAAACCGCCTTCCTTCTTCTATTCTTCAGGGGAGACTCCTTTTCGGGCTCTGTTCTCTTCTCTCCCTCCTCACTCTCTTCCGCTTCGAGTGTTTGGGTGCCTATGTTATGTTCGAGACACACGTCCTGGACTCTCCAAACTCTCTCCCAAATCTCTCCGGTGCATCTTCCTTGGCTATTCCCACACTCAGCGCGGATATCGCTGCTACTCACCGGACCTCCGGAGGTATGTCATCTCTGCTGACGTCTCATTTGTTGAGAACTCTCCGTTCTCCCTTCCCTCTCCTCATCCTGACTCAGCCATCAATGATTGTCTTTCTATCCTCATCCACCCTCCTCCGGTGTCTCCCCCTACTGCTGACACCCATTTTGATAGGGTCTACTCCCGTCGTCCATCACCTGTATCCCCCGTCCCGGCCAATGAAACCGCCGTTCCCGCTTCGTCTAATGCTCCTGCCCCGGCATCAGAGGACTTGCCCATTGCTCTCTGGAAAGGTACTCGCTCATACCAGAGTACTCCTCTATTTGTATCTTCCTACAGGGGTATGTCCGCTCTGGAGACAGTTTCTATTCCTCGCATTGTGGGTGAAGCAAAATCTCACCCGGGATGGCTAGTTGCAATGCGGGATGAGTTGCAGGCGTTGGAAGAAAACCATACTTGGGATCTTGTCCCCCTTCCCGCAGGCAAACAGGCGGTTGGCTTCAAATGGATTTACACAGTCAGGCTGAATCCTGATGGCACTCTCCATCGACTCAAAGCCCGCCTTGTGGCCAACCTTGTGGCCAAGGGCTTCGCCCAGACTCACGGTATTGACTATTTTGATACCTTCTCTCCAGTTGCCAAGATGGCCTCCGTCCAGTTATTCATCTCTCTGGCAGCTCATCATCCCTGGCCTCTTCATCAACTGGATGTCAAAAATGCATTCCTCCATGGATTTCTTGAGGAAGAGGTTTATTTGTCTCAGCCCCCCGGTTTTTGTGCCTCCGACGCCGAGTCTCAAGTCTGTCAACTCCGCCGCTCTCTTTACGACCTCAAACAGTCTCCTCATGCATGGTTCGGCCGCTTCAGCACTGTCATCATCAACTTTGGGCTCTCTCGCAGCATGAAAGACCACACTGTGTTCTACAGAACGACCTCCGCTGGTTGCATCCTGTTAGTCGTTTATGTGGATGATATCATCATCACCGGCAGCGACAGTGACGGCATCACCCAACTCAAGGGTCATCTTCACCAGCACTTCTACACTAAGGATCTCGGTCCTCTCACATACTTCCTAGGCATCGAGGTATCCTATTCTTCGGACACAATTTCTCTATGCCAACGGAAATATGCATTGGATATTATGCAGGATGTTGGGCTGACACAGGCCACTGCTGTCGACACTCCTCTGGAGCCTGGGGAACGGTCTTTTTATGACTCCTCCGAACCGTATTCACGCCCAGAGCGATACCGTCGACTAGTGGGCAAACTCAATTATCTTACCATGACTCGTCCCGACATTGTCTGCACTGTCGGCAAAGTGAGTCAATTCATGGAGCATCCGACCACCTCTCATTGGGATGATGTCCTCTGCATCGCCAAATACATCAAGCGAGATCCTGCTCGTGGTCTTCGCTACTCTCATCATACTCATCTCAATATTGAGGTCTTTTGTGATGCAGATTATGTTGGTTGCCTTGCTACTCGGAGATCAACTTCTGGGTTTGCCGTATTCTTGGCAGGCAACCTCATCTCCTGGCGCAGCAAGAAACAGACGGTCGTCTCCCGCTCCAGTGCGGAGTCCGAGTACCGAGCCATGGTCACCGTCACTACAGAGATCATTTGGCTTCGACATCTCCTCCAGGAGCTTGGCTTTCATCCGCAGACATCTGCTCACATCTGGTGTGACAATCAAGCAGTCACCAAGATTGCTTCGAATCCCGTTTTCCATGAACGCACGAAGCATGTTGAGGTGGACTGCCACTTTCTTCGCCACCACCTGGAGCATGATCATGTCAGCCTTAGCCACATCCCGACGGCGGACCAGCTTGCTGACATCTTCACCAAAGGCCTCCCAGGAGCTCGCCTCGCCTCGCTCAATTCCAAGTTGGGCATCCACAGCATCTGCGACCCAGCTTGAGGGGGAGTGTGTCTGGTCTTTCCTTGATATTATCTTTCTTTTGTGGGACTCGTGTTCCAGGCTGGGCTTGTCCAGCTTAAGGGGGAGTGTTGAAACCTGTTTTTATTATTCTGGGTATTTCCGAGTCCCACATCGGAATACCCCTTTATGTATTCCGTATTTTCAGTGTATAAAAGGCCTCCGCCTCACCTTGAGGTATGGAGATTACCTCTTCTACAACTTGGAATTTCTTTGTTTTGGGATGAAATTGGTCGGCGAATTAGGATTGGAAACTGGGGCTTTTGATCATTATAGATCTGGATGCATGTCAGGAGTGATTCGCACCCCGTTGCTCGATGTTCCAGCGAGAGTGCATCGCCCGGTGGGTTTTACCGGTTTATGTCTAAATGAATCAATAATGAATTAATTGGGTTAATTGATTATAATTGATTTATAATTAATTGGAGTGGATTCTTGATAGAGATAGCGACTCGAGATTATGAGCTAGAGCCGGTACAAGCTTAGGCGAGCTTCGACGATGGTGGTCGAGCAACACTTGGGGATAACTCCGTAATTGAGGTGGCTAGTCCCTAGATTTTCCCAACAGGTTATATGAGTTTCATGTGCCATTTGATATGTGGGTTGTGGCAAGTGTGTGTGCATGCCCCGAAATATAGCTAAAATGTGCTTCTTTGTATATTGTGAGTTAAGTAAAGATTGTTAGGGTCGTGTGAGGTCCTCCGGGTGTTACGCGTTGGTCACATGGTCATCAAAGGCCGTGTTCATAAATGGGAGGTGTAGTGGGACTTGGAATTGAAACCCAAGAAGGGCGTCCATTGGTATGTGATGGCTTCGTGGATCTTGTGAGGTACCTTGGGAGGGTCCCTTGACGATGGGTAACTCGTGTATATGAGAGGCTAACGTGGGGTTAGCCTTATGATGGGATTTTAATATTTTTGATAGTCGATTAGTTTGTTGTATTTGAAGGTTCCGGGCGCAGCGGAAGCGCGTGGGTGGATGTGCCCGCTTGGCTTTTTTTCATTAGCAATTATCAATCCGAGATCAATACGACGATAAACGTCAGTCTCCACAGATCGAATCACAGAAAGAGACAAAGAAGATGGTTTGTCCCGGAACCACAAACAAGGATCGTTACAGGTTGATTATAATTAATTTAATTAATTATAAAGAAATACCTTTTGGGTGTTCTTTCTTTGTTGATGTTCTTGATCACGTTGTCGATGTGATCCGTCGTTGCGTCGCAGAAGCCAAGTGTAGACTCCCTCTAGCGGTGATCCACACCGTGTACCTCGTATCTCTGGACGTCGCCAAAGGATTCTCCGGGTGCTAGCGTGGAGAAGCCTTTGTTTGCGTTGTCCGCCTTAGATCGTCTTGATCCGATGGAAGAGGATCTCTCTCGGTCTTGAGAGCGTTCTTGGAGGAAGAGGTTCTTTCGGCCTTGAAAGAATTCTCCAGAGATGTTGTGCACAACGATTCTCTTGTGTGTTGGAAAAGAGTTGGGGTTGTGAGGATATTTATAATCGGGTGTGTGGGGTTATAGAGTTATGACAATAAATAAACGCGTTACGCGTTTTATTTATTTCGTTGACTCTTATTTAAAACCCCCATGTCGAATAAATAATTCCTTGACATGCGCTCACGCTGATTATAATAAATATCATTTAAAACAATATTATATCCTCAAAATCCCGACTGGAAAAACTACACGGCGTGTACTTGTTTTTCATTGAAAACTACACGGCTTGTACATTAAATGTACATGGCGTGTATATCTTGTTTTCATTTATTCATTTCCTTTCCAAAATAAAACTACACGGCGTGTACATTTAATAATACACGGTGTGTACTTGTTTTATTTTATTTTTCCTCCATCATTTAAAACAACTTAGGCTTCCTTGAATAATTATTAAACCACGTACGGGAATAATCTTTATTCAACTTGAGATACTTGGATACACTTAGTGTGTGACCCTCTAGGCCTCTTTCTCGTTGGCATTAGGCGGGTTTGCCTAAAGTCCAAGATTACTGTCTAGCAACGGGTCAAGGCACCCAAGAGAAAGAAGTTGACGTCGCATTGACGTATCACCTCATACGAATGCTTACTGTATAATTTAATCCCTTTGTCTCGATATCTCATCAAGCAGGTTTCATGGCAGTGTCATAAACCTATATGCTTGATCCGTCGTTCTTTGACTACCTGAAATAAACACGTCGTTCACACCATGGCCATGGAATTTAATGCGACAGTTCTATTTCAATCAAAGGGCCGAGATATCAACTTTCATAAATGGAAGGGACAAATCCTTCCTCGACTTATCCATTAACAACATGTCACTCGTGACGCACCCAACGTACTCTACTTCCCGCCAACTGTCTGCGTGACGGTTTTCGTCAGTAAATCTAAGTGCGCGAGTCATGACATGAGTTAATGATAATCTTCCAGTCTAAGGACCATTACACACGCTCGTAGATAGCAATGTCTGATGACACCAAGACATGCAGAATTGCTATTGGCGGGTCTGTTCTCATAATCTCCCATCTTGGAGATTACCAAGTGCGAACTCCATGAGAGAGAGTCTCGTCTTCTTACGAGTACTCGCACATGACGGTCTGTATACTATGTGTCCTATCATAGTATGTCATCCAACCGCAAAACTTTATTTAAGAATATTGTTATAGCATTTCAAAGTTCTCATCATAGCGGGGATCTGCTATGACCTTATTAATGCAACAAATATTCCAGAACATTATTATATTAGTCATGTAGAACAATGAACAATATATAATAAGTGAACATTCATGTAATCAAAGTACAAAATAGTTGGTTCTGAGGACACCAACCCTTACAGTATTTGTGGGATGGATGAAAGGCTGCTCACCCAAGAATGGGAAGTCTTGGGTAAGACCTTGGGTTGAAACAGAGAGAGGGGTTGTGTGTGAGAGAACCAACCAAATGCTTGATATGGAAATGGAATTCTATGTTGTGTCAATTCATGCTTGATATGGAAATGGAATTCTATGTTGTGTCAATTCATGCTTGATATGAAAATGGAATTAGACGCTATGCCAATTCATGCTTGGTATGGAAACGGTAGTGGGCACTATGCCAATTCATGTTTGATATGGAAATGGAATTGGACACTATACCAATTCATGCTTGGATGTGGTAAGGGAGTTGGACGCAATGTCACAGGGTTGAACGTTATGTCGGTCCACTTTGGATTTAGAAGCGGGGTGGGACGCTATATCCATCCATTTCGTGTCACAATTACACGATGGGATGCTATGCCAATTCATGTTTGATATGGAAATGGAATTGGACGCTATGTCAATTCAAGCTTGGATGTGGTAAGGGAGTTGGACGCTATGCCACTCCACTTTGTACTTGGATGTGGAGTGGGACGTTATGCCTACCCATTCCTTGCCAGGGTCACGAGGTTGGACACTATGCCAATCCACTTTTGACTTAGAAGCGGGGTGGGACGTTATGCCCGTCCATTCCTTGTCATGGCTATGGGGTTAAACACTATGCCAACCAAGTGTATGAGAATCTATGGTTATGTGAAGTTAGACACAATGCCAACTACATATTTGGACTTGATGTTTACGTTATAGTTGAATGTTATGCTAACCTATATCTTTGTGTTGTTTGATGATGGATTTATGAGCGGACGCTATGTCGACCCTATGGATTATGGGTGACATGTTTAGACTTGATACCGACACTAGCCAAAGCAGTTATATCTTTGTGTTGTTATGCTAACTGTTAAACCCTCTTTTATATTATTATGGGTATTTCCGAGTCCCACATCGGAATACTCCCTTGTACATTCCGCATTTTCATTCTATAAAAGAAGAGCCCCACCTCACCTTGAAGGTAAGTGGGTTTCTCCATTCTACATGGTATCAGAGGGATTTTTATCCTGAACCCTCCCTCCCTTGCGGATTCCCGGCGTTCTCCCGGCCCCGCCTCTCTCCCTCCTGCCCTAGCCTTTCCCGGCAGGCCCTCCCTCCCGGCGCACCTCTCCTCCCGGCGCTCCTCTCCTCTCCGGCCTCCACCCTCCCGGCGGTCGTCCCTCCCGCTTCGCCTCCACCTCCCGACGCCCGCGGCTCCCGGCCCTCCCGTCGCACCGCCCTCCATCCTCCCGGCTGCCCTGCGCGCTCCATCCTCCCGGCTGCCCTGCGCGCTCCCTTCCGGCGGCATCACCCGCGCGCCCCGCGGCTCCCCGACGGCGCTCCCTCCCCGCGGTTTCCCGCGGCTCCCGACGCCATCACCCGCGCGCCCCGCCGGCGGCCTCCCGCTGCTCCCGGCGGCCTCCCGCTGCTCCCGCCGCCATCACCCGCTCGCCCCGCCGGAACGCCCTCGGCCGCTCTGCCATGCGCGGCTTCCCGGCGCCTCCCGCTGCTCCAGGACCCTCCTCTGCGCGCTCCCTTCCGGCGGCCTCCCGCTGCTCCCGGCGCCTCCCGCTGCTCCCAGCGCCTCCCGCGCCTCCCTCTGCTCCCGCGGCCTCTCGCGGCTCCCGGCTCCCGGCGGCATCTCTCGGCTCTCGGCTCCCCGGCTCCCGGCTCGCCCCGCCGTCCCGGCGCACCTCCTCCCGGCGTCGCGCCCTCGCGCCCAGCCCTCAGCGCCCCGCCCAGGCGTCTCGCCCTCGGCCTCCCCCCCGGCCCCGCGCCCTTGCCCCCCCAGCGGCTCCCTTCCCGCTGCCCTCTCCCGGCGCCTCCCGCAGCTCCAGCACCTCCAGCGCTTCCCGCTGCCCCGACGCCTCCCGCAGCTCCAGCGCCTCCAGCGCCTCCCGCTGCCCCGCACCTCCCGAGCGCCCCTGCTCCTCTCGCGCACGTCCTGCGCCCGATCATCCCGCCGGCCCGCTGCCTCAGCTCCCGCCGCTTCCATGGCGGACTCCTCGGGACGTGGTTGTGCTTCACGTCATCCACGTCCCTTCTGTCACCATTGTGGCACGTTTGGCCACTTGATCGCCCCATGTTGGGTCCTGCATGGCCACCCATCTCAGCACCTGCGGCAGGGACAACCCACGGTCCGGGACGTGTCCTCGACTGTCGTCTCTCTTTTCCCGTCTCTGGCCTTGTCTATGACCGACCTCAGGCGGCCTCATGATCCACCGGCCTCTGTCCGCCCCGCTCCCTCCTCGGCTTCTCTGGCCCGTACTGGTTGCCCCACTGCCTTGGTCAGCCATTGCTCCCCTGCATGGCTGCTGGACTCAGGTGCCTCCGACCACCTCACCGGTGATGCTGGTATGTTGACGTCTTATTGCCCATATGCCGGTTCTTCAGCCATCACCGTCGCTGATGGGTCCACTATCCCCATAGCGGGCTTCGGCGCCTGCTCCCTGACTCCTTCGATACACCTACCCTCTGTGGCACATGTGCCCCGCAGTCCCTTTAATCTGCTTTCCATCAGTAAACTGACTAACGATTATAACTGTGCGGCCATATTTACCTCCTCTGGTGTTGTGTTTCAGGAGCAGGCTACGAACCGGGAACTTGGTCGAGGCCGCCTTCGAGACGGGGTCTACATGTTTGAGGGGCCAGCGCCCATTGCTTGTACGTCTACCTCTTCTCGGGCACTTGATCTCCATTCCCGATTAGGGCACCCGCCTGCATCCACCATTCATCAGATGTTTTCGGACTTCAGTAGGACTCCTACTTTTCATTGTGAGTCATGCTCTTTTGCAAAACATCATCGCTCTTCCTACATTCCTCGCACGGATACACGGGCCTCCCACCCCTTTGCTCTGGTTCATTCCGATGTTTGGGGCCCGTGTACCGTTCCGAGTCACTTGGGCTATAAATACTATATCTCCTTCATTGATGACTATTCGCGAATGACGTGGCTTTACCTTCTTCGGGAACGCTCCGAAGTGTTTTACACCTTCCAAACATTTTTTCATGAAATTAAGAATCGTTTTTCTATCTCGGTCAAATGTCTCCGCTCGGATAATGGGCGCGAGTATCTCTCCACTTCTTTTCGGCAGTTTCTCCGGGAGAATGGCATCCTTCATCAGACCTCCTGTCCTGATACACCCCAGCAGAACGGCGTGGCCGAGCGGAAACACAGACATATTCTAGAGACTGCTCGTGCCCTCATCTTCCACCGACAGGTGCCTCTGCTCTTTTGGGGCGATGCCATTCTCACTGCTACCTACCTCCTCAATCGCCTTCCTTCTTCTATCCTTAAGGGGGAGACTCCCTTTCAGGCTCTTTTCCCCACTCTCCCTCTTCATTCCCTCCCTCTTCGAGTGTTTGGCTGCTTGTGTTATGTTCGTGACACTCGCCCTGGCCGCACCAAACTCTCTCCCAAATCTCTCCGCTGCATATTCCTCGGTTATTCTCGCACTCAGCGCGGATACCGCTGCTTCTCCCCGGACCTTCGCCGGTATGTCATCTCCGCAGATGTCTCCTTTGTGGAAAGTTCTCCATTCTCCCTTCCCTCTCCTCCTCCTGACTCTGCCATTGATAACTGTCTTCCCCTCATCATCCAGCCTCTTCCGGATTTGCCTCCTCCTACCTCTCCACCTCCTGACCCTGTCCTCGATGATTGTCCTCCTCTCCTCCTCCATCCTCCACCGGCGTCAACCACTGTTGACACCCATTTTGGTCAGGTCTACTCCCGCCGTCCTTCGACTGTATTCCCCGTTCCGGCCAGTGACACTGATGCTCCCGCTTCGTCCGCTGCTCCTGCTCCGCCACCCGCGGACTTGCCCATCGCCCTACGGAAAGGTACTCGCTCCTGCCAGAGTACTCCTCTATTTGCATCTTCTTACAAGGGTTTGTCCGCTCTGGAGACGGTTTCTATACCTCGCACAGTTGGTGAGGCCAAATCTCACCCCGGGTGGCTCGCAGCCATGCGGGATGAATTGCAGGCTCTGGAGGAAAACCATACTTGGGATCTTGTCTCCCTTCCAGCAGGCAAACAGGCCGTGGGCAGCAAATGGATTTACACGGTCAGGCTGAATCCCGATGGTACTCTCCATCGCCTCAAAGCCCGCCTTGTGGCCAAAGGCTTTGCTCAGACATACGGAGTTGACTACTTTGATACCTTCTCCCCGGTTGCCAAGATGGCCTCTGTCCGGCTATTCATCTCTCTCGCCGCCCATCATCGGTGGCCTCTTCATCAATTGGATGTCAAGAATGCATTCCTCCATGGCTTCCTTGAGGAAGAAATCTATCTCCAGCAGCCCCCCGGATTTTGTGCCGCCGGCGCTGAATCTCGTGTCTGCCGTCTCCGCCGCTCTCTTTACGGCCTCAAGCAGTCTCCCCGTGCTTGGTTTGGCCGCTTTAGCACGGTCGTCAGCGAATTTGGGCTTTCCCGCAGTATGAAAGACCACACTGTCTTCTACAGGACGACTCCACATGGCTGCATCTTATTGGTCGTCTATGTGGATGATATCGTCATCACCGGCAGCGACTCTGTGGGTATCACCCATCTCAAGGCTCATCTTCACCAGCACTTCCACACTAAGGATCTTGGTCCTCTCGCATACTTCCTCGGCATCGAGGTTTCCTACTCCTCTGCCACCATCTCCCTCTGCCAACGGAAGTATGCATTGGATATATTGCAGGATGCTGGGCTGACTCAGGCCACTGCGGCCGATACTCGTGGGTTTCTCCATTCTACACTAACCTATATCTGTGTTGTTGTTGTATGTTGGCACTTCACTTTGTACATACACTTATATATTCTGGATTTATTTAAAGACACCATCGGTGATGGCCTGCTGAGTTTTATGCCCAGACCCCGCACATGCACCTTGATGAGCGTGCAAACTTTGAGGCTGAAATGCAGGTCAGGGCACATACCTAGTACAAGTGAGCGGGTTGGAGGAGCTCAGCTGGGCGGTGGAGACAGGTCCAAAGTGATGTTGCGGATCAGTAGTTGGGTCTCCTTTGTTTATTCTCAGTTTTGGTGTTGTTTATTGTATATGATCGACCCTTTGGTGATCTTGCATTGATGTATGATTGTATGACCTGCATGAGCTCTATTTGGCTATACCATGGTGTTTATTATTTGTTACGGTATGTCTTCCACTGTAAATCCAAATTGATACTCTGATGTTATTTCTGTTTATGGATATTTTTGTTATTTGTCTGTTATTATAAGCGATGATACAGAAGATATAATCTTCCACAGTAAATCCCTTGGCTCCTAGGCATCAGGTTAGCCTTATGATGAGATTTTGATATCATTGAAAGCCATTTGGCTTGTTGCATTTGTAAGATGGGTGAGGGGTTACTCACCCTAGAATGGGAAGTCTCGAGTAAGTAAGACCTTGGGTTGAAAAAGAGAAAAGGGGTTGTGTATGAGAGAACCAACCAAATGCTTGATACGGAAATGGAATTGGATGCTATGCCAATTCATGCTTGATACGGAAATGGAATTAGACGCTATGTAAGTCATGCTTGATATGAAAATGGAATTGGGCGCTATGCCAACTCATGCTTGATATGGAAATGGAATTGGACACTGCAAATTCATGCTTGATCTGAAAATGGAATTGGACGCTGTGCAAATTCATGCTTGATATGGAAATGGAATTGGATGTTATACCAATTCATGCTTGGATGTGTTACGATGGTTGGACGGTATGCCACTCCACCTTGGACTTGGAAGCGGGGTGGGACGCTATGCCTGCCCATTCATTGTCAGGGCCACAAGGTTGGACACTATGCCCATCCACTTAAGATTTGGAAGTAAGGTGGGACGTTATGCCCATCAATTCTTTGTCATGGCTATGGGATGGGATGCTATGCCTATCCACACTTGACTTTGGTAATGGGTTGGACGCTACGTTAACCAAGTGTATGAGAATCTATGGCTATGGGAAGTTGGGCGCAATGCCAGCTACATGTTTGGACTTGATGTTTATGTTATGATTGAATGTCATGCTAACCTATATTTTTGGGTTGTTTGTTGATGGATTTATGGGCGGACGCTATGTCTGCCCTAGGGATTATGGGTGACATGTTCAGACTTGATATCGGCACTAGCCGAAGCAAGTATAGTCGCGCGTCGGGCGGTTTGTTTGGCACCGACGGTGTGATAAGTATTTAGTGTTGTTGTTTGTTAGCACAACACTTTGTCCATGCACTTATATATTCTTGATTTATTTAGGAACACCATTGATGGTGGTCTGCAGAGTTTTATGCTCACACCTTGCACATGCACCTTAGTGGGCGTGCAAACTTTAAGGTTGACATTCAGGTCAGGGCAGACCCTAATACAGGTGAACACGTTGGAGGAGCATGCCTAAGTTGTGAAGATAAGTCTGAGGTGATGTCGAAGATCAGTAGTTGGGTCTCCTTTGTTTATTCTCAATTTCGATGTTGAGTATTGTATATGATCGTCCCTTGGGTGATCTTGTGTTGGTGTATGTTTGTGTGACTTGTATGAGTTCCATTTCATTATAGCATGGTGTTTGTTATTTGTTATGGTATGTCTTCCATTGTAAATTCAAATTGGTACTCTAATGTTATTTATGTTTATGAATGTTTTCGTTATTTACCTGTTATTATTATATGCGATGATACAGAGGGTATAGTCTCCCCCATGTGGTTTTATCAGACTCTCAACACTAGTCGGCAACCTCTTGCATACGTGGAGGCACACCTGACTCTTTGAAAGACAATGAGTCCCCACAAAACCTTTTGTAATCAAGTGTTAATTCTAGTGTTTCGGGTGAGATAACAATGAGTCGATCTTACTCCATGGATTAACCTTCATATTGGAGGTGAACCAAGTAATTTGCATGTGCTTTGTGTTATTTAATTAGTTGCATGAAAAAAGAGTTTAATAGAGATCCACATGTTCTAACTAACAATACAAACAAGACCTAAAGGGGAACAAAGTGAAGAAATATTAAATTCAAATACACTAATTCACCCCTTAGAGTATTCCCCTTGTGAGTATAACAATTGGTATCAGAGCTTTGAGGATTTATTGTTGGTGGATTTCCTCTCAAACTGCAGATCATGGTGACTCTAGTAAACCATAAAGGTGTTTTGATCTTCAACGGAAAAACTTTGAATAATGAAAGAATCGGATGCAACACCTATTTCAATCTCTTGGCATGGATGTTTATATTGTTGTGATATATGGAATAAATGTCACAGACAAGACCGGTGGAACTTTCATTGACAATGATCGCAAGGAGATGGATGCGGACACCAAAAGGTTGAATGCCCTAGGGGGAACAGTGACCCCAATGTTGTGTATACGGAGGTTATGTCATGCAAATCATTAAAACCTGTGTTGGAAAAATTATTAAACATATATGAAGGAGATCCAAAGGTCAAAGAACCAAAACATTAAGTTCTACGGAACAAGTTTGATGACTTTAATATGTTAGTGATAGAGTCACACATTCTTTAATTGGGTGATTGACATAGTAGGAGATATGTGTGGACTTAGTGAGGTCGTTGAAGATGTGAACACTGTGAAACGGATCCTATGAAGATTATCCACTTTAATCAAAAAGTTATAGTTATTAAAGAAATAGATCACAAAACATTGTCCTTAGAAAATCTTCATAGCACACTCACTACATACGAGATGAGGATGAACAATGATAACTCAATAGTAGAGAAGATGATGAAAAAAATACATTTCGATCCAAGAAAAAGTCAGTTGTGCAAGATGACCCAGAAGATGAAGAAGTCGACAAAAGTGATGTCATTCGTCTCCACTAATCTCAAAAAAGGGAAAACTTCAACTCTAATGTTTCCGATGTGGAAAAATTTTGCATATCGTTGCCTAGTATCAAAGTTCCAAGAGCAAGAGGATGAAAAGGAAGCACCAAGGAGGTCTTTTAAAAGGAAGAATGGAAAAGATTTTCACAAAGATAAATCTCAAAAGAGAACTTTTATCTCTCAAAAAGAATCTTCCAAAGAGTTGAAAATTAAAGTTAAAGACTGTAATGATGAGGTATTGATTGTTGTGATAAATCAACCAAAAGAGGAGGACAACAAAGAAGACCATGATGGGCAAGGAGGAGTCGACTTGAATGTCGAACTTGAAGCAACTTTGGACAAGATTGATGTATAAGTCGACAAAAGAAGGCTTATGGGTGTTAATAAAGAATGCAAAGTCTATATGCAATAACAATAACAAGAAGAGATCGACGGCTTGAAAGATGTTAAAACATTCAGATCTCAAAATTTTGAAAATCCAAAGAAAATTGTCGTGTTGAAACTCAAAATTGAAGAACGAGTCTGAATCACCGGTAGCATAATCAAAACAGTGAAAGATGAATACAAAAGAATTTTGTGAGCTTGAAGCTCAAGCTTTTGAGGCAAGAAGAAAATTGGATGATCATATGCAACTCTCTAATCTCAATATAGCTTTCGGAAAATTTCTGAAATTTGGAAGCATATTGAATGAGAAGGTGAAAGGAAAAGTGGGAGAATCTTCAAGAATGTTGCAGAGTTGTCGTAATCAAAAACATCTTGAAGGAAAATCATGTTTGGGTTATGATACAACTCAAAGAAAGATGGAGCCAAAAGTAAACAAGCAAGCCATTAAAACAAAAGAAGAAGATTGGTTTGGGACAGCCCCAAAATGTGGTCGTATCGCAAAAGAAGACTCACAAATACGCCGCAAATCAGATGTCTTTATTATGGAAAGTTTGAACACTCAATCAAAGTGTGTTCCATTGCAAAAAGAAGAAAGATAGCCAAAGTTGAATAAGCATGGCAAATGGGGTTTAACAAAAGGTTGTGGAAGATGATAGAAAGTCAAAATGTCATTGTAATTTAAGTTGATTTCCCTATTCATTCAAACAGTAAAGAAAATCAAGAAGAAGATAATGATGAGAGTTGTTGTCCAAAAATTTCAACAATCATGGATGCTAATTCAGAGGTTGATTCTGAAAATGATGATAGCGTCATCAGAGTTTCAGCACTTAAATCATCGAAAGAATCTGTTGGACCCCATTTCATTTAATTGGGTATTTCTGAGTCCCACATCGGACTTACCCTCTCTGTATTTCGTTTTACTCATCTATAAAAGAACATCCTCACCTCACATTGAGGTAAGGGGAATTCACCCTCTACATGGTATCAGAGGAATCTTCCCGACCCTCCCTCCCAGCGGTTTCCCGGTTCTGACCGGCCCCGCCTCTCTCCCCCCTCTGGCTCTGCCCTTCTCTCCCGGCAGCCCTCCCTCCCGGCCCTCCCTCCCTCCAGGCGGACCTCCCTCCCGGCCCTCCCTCTCTCCCGGCGGCCCTCCCTCCCGGCGGCCCTCCATCCTCCCGGTAGCCCTCCTGCCTGACGCGGCTCCCGGCTCCCCAGCGTCCCGTGGCTCCCCGCGTCGCCCTCCTGCCAGGCGCGCGACCTCCACGCCGGCGCCTCGACCCGACGCATCGCCCTCGCCGGCCTCGCCCCGGTGCCGCGCCCTCGGCCTCGGCCTCGCCCTGGCGCCCGCGCCCTAGCCCCGGCGGCTCCCGGCAACCCTCGCCAGCGCCTCGCCCAGGCACTCTCGCCCTCGCCCAGCGGCGCCGCGCCCTCGGCCTCACCCCGGCGCCCCGCCCTCGGCCTCGCCCTGGCGCCCGCGCCCTAGCCCCGGCGACGCCCTCCCGCGGCTCCCGGCTCCACGGCGTTCCGGTTCCCCGTCGTCCCGCGCCTCCTACGCCTCCCGGCCACCCTCGCCTGGCGCGCTCCCGGCAACCCTTGCCCGGCGACTCCCGCAGCTCCAGCGCCTCCCGCACCTCCCGCTGCCCCGCGCCTCCCGAGCGCCCCCCCGCTGCTCTCGCCCTGCGGCCCCCCCCTTTCCGCCGCCTTACCCTAGCAGGCGCCCTCGGCCTCTGTCCTGGCAGACCCTCCCGGCAGGGCGCCCTTGTCCCGGCAGCACGCCCTCGTCCCGGCAAACCGCCCTCGTTCCGGCGACCCTTCCAGCACGCGCACGTCCTGCGCACGTCCTGCGCACGATCCTCCCGCCGGCCCGCTGCATCAGCTACCCGACGCTTCCATGGCGGACTCCTCGGGACGTGGCCGTGCTTCAAGTCGTCCACGTCCCTTCTGTCACCATTGTGGCAAGTTTGGCCACCTGATCGCCCGATGTTGGGTCCTGCATGGACGCCCATCTCAGCACCCGCGGCAGGGACCGCCCGCGGTCCGGGACGCGTCCTCGACTGTCGCCTCTCTTTTCCCGTCTCCGGCCCTTTCTATGGCCGACCTCAGGCGGCCTCATGATCCGCCGGCCTCTGTCCGACCCGCTCCCTCCTCGGCTTCTCTGGCCCGTACTGTTTGCCCCACTGCCTTGGTCAGCCATTGCTCCCCTGCATGGCTACTGGACTCAGGTGCCTCCGACCACCTCACCGGTGATGCAGTCTCCTCGAGCTTGGTTTGGCCGCTTCAGCACTGTCGTCACGGCCTTTGGCCTCTCCCGGGGTCTGAAGGATCACACCGTCTTCTTCCGTACGACACCGCACGGCTGAATCTTGCTCGTGGTTTATGTTGATGATATCATCATCACAGGAAGCGACTCCAGAGGGATCGCTAGCCTCAAGGCGCACCTTCACCAAAACTTTCATACCAAAGATCTTGGTCCCCTGACTTACTTTCTTGGCATCGAGGTCTCCCGTTCTGAGGACTCGATCTCTTTCTGCCAGCGTAGGTATGCTCTTGATATCTTGCAGGATGCCGGTCTGAGCACCGCCACTGCCGTGGACACCCCACTTGAGCCTGGCGAACGTACTCTCCATTCCGATTCGGAACCATTTCCTCATCCCGAGCGCTATCGACGTCTGGTGGGTAAGCTGAACTACCTCACCATGACGCGCCCCGACATTGTCTGCGCCGTTGGCAAAGTCAGCCAATTCATGGAGCATCCAACCCAATCTCAATGGGATGTTGTCCTTCGCATTGCCAAATACATCAAGCGAGACCCTGCACGTGGCCTTCAGTATTCCCGTCATGCTCACTTGGATGTTGAGGCCTTCTGTGATGCCGACTATGCCGGTTGTCTTGCGACCCGCAAGTCTACTTCGGGGTTCGCCGGTAATCTCATCTCTTGGCGCAGCAAGAAGCAGACTGTCGTCTCCAGATCGAGTGTCGATGCTGAATACCACGCCATGGCCACCGTCACCACTGAGATCCTCTGGCTTCGTCATCTCCTACATGAGCTCGGCTTCCCGGCACACACCCCTGCTCATATCTGATGTGACAATCAGGCCGCCACGAAGATTGCCTCGAATCCCGTCTTTCATGAACGGACTAAGCATATCGAGGTGGACTGCCACTTCCTCCGCCACCATCTGGAGCAGCACCATATCAGCTTTGGCCATGTCCCGAAGGCAGATCAGCTTGCCGATCTCTTCACCAAGGGTCTCCCAGGGGCTCGCCTTGACTCTCTCACTTCTAGGTTGGGGCTTCACAGCCTCCGTAGCCCAGCTTGAGGGGGAGTATGAGTTTGTCTTGTCATCTTTTCTTTGTGGGACTCACTCCAATCTGGGCATGTCCAGCTTGAGGGGGAGTGTTGGACCCCATTTCATTTAATTGGGTATTTCTGAGTCCCACATCGGACTTACCCTCTCTGTATTTCGTTTTACTCATCTATAAAAGAACATCCTCACCTCACATTGAGATAAGGGGAATTCACCCTCTACAGAATCAAAGAGTCAAGCTAAAATTGATGAAGGTGGCATTATCGGTGATAACTCAGCATCGTTTCAAACAAGAAGAATGAAGGGCATACAACGAACAACATTGATATCACTTGTTAAGCCGAGTGACGAAGAACAAAGCAAGGTATCCTTAAATTGAAGGTGGCAATGTTGATAAAACTCTGTCCCGACAGCGTGGTTGGAAGCAATAAGGTTTTTCTTAGTTATTGTTGCCTAAAGAAAATTCAAAATCTTCGAAATGGATGTTAAATCATTCTTTCTCAATGGGTTGTTGGAAGAAATTTATATTGAGCAATCGAATAGTTTTGTGCTCAATAATGATAACAACAGTATGTGCACGTTGAAGAAGGTGCTATACAGATTAAAACAAGTGTCAAGGGCATGGTACTCAAGATTTGATCTTTTCTTGAAGATATTGGGATTCATGCAAGAGAAGTTAATCACAAATTATATGTGAAGAAGGCCACCAAAGACAGACTTAAAGTGTTGATTTATGTTAGCGACGTCGTAATCGGTGGGTCAAAGGAAGAAAGTTGCGAGGACTTGTGGTGTTAATCACAATCCATATGCAGCAGCCTCCCGGCTTCATTGCATCTAGGTTCGAATCTTGAGCCGGTCGGCATCGCCACTCTCCCTATGGACTTAAGCAATGACCATGCACTTGGTTCGACAGATTTTTCACCATGGTAACTAGCTTCGGGCTATCTCAAAGTATGAAAAATTATTCTGTCTTTTATCAACACACCACCTCTAGTACTATCTCATTCATTGTCTGTTGATAATATCATTATCACAAGGAACAACTTACATGGGATTGTTCATCCAATGTCCTATCTTCATCATCAATTTCATACCATGGGTTGGGGTCCCTCGGAAATTTTTTCTAGGCAGCATGTATCTCATTGCAATATAGGGGTCTTTCTCTCCTAACACAAATATGCGTTAGATCTCTTATAGGAGACTGGTTTGTCTCGGACTACTGCGGTCGACGCTCCTCTTGATCCCAAGAAAAAGTCACTTCATGGTGCTAATGAGTCTTACTCCCTTCATAAGCAATAACGTCGTCTTGTTGGAAAATGTTGGAACCCATTTAAGTGTAAATGGGTGAGTCCCACATCGGACTTACCCGTCTTGTATATTGGTTTCCTAATCTATAAAAGAATATCCTCACCTCACATTGAGGTAAGGGGAATTCACCCACTTACATGGTATCAGAGGGATTTTAATCCCGACCCTCCCTCCCAGCGGCTTCCCGATTCTGTCCGGCCCCGCCTTTCTTCCCCCTCTGGCCTTGCCCTTCCCGGCGGCCACCTCTCCTCCCGGCAGGCTCTTCCTCCCGGCAAAGCTCCTCCTCCCGGCAGACCCTCCCTCCTGGTGCGCCTCCACCTCCTGGCGCCCCTCTGCTCACGGCGGTCCTCCCTCTCGGTGCGCCTCCACCTCCCGACGGGCCTCCTTCCAGACGCGACACCCCTCCCGGCGCCCTTCCACGGCGGCGCGGCTCCCGGCCCCAGCGTCCCCCGTTTTCCCGCGGTGCACCCTAGCCCTCGCGGCTCCCTCGCCCCGTCGGCCCCCGCCCCTGCACCTCCTGCGCGCGCCATCTCCGCCTCCCCGGCTCCCGGTGCCTCGCTGCGGCGCATCCCGCCCAGGCGCCTCACCCTCGGCGGCTCGCCCCGGCGCCCCGCCCTCGATGTCCCGCTCTCGGCGGCTCGCCCCGCTTCGCCCGGGCACCCTCACCCTCGCCTGGCGCGCTCCCGGCACCCTCGCCTGGCGCCTCCAGCGCCTCCCGCTGCTCCCCGGCGTCTCCGCCAGCCTCCCTTCCCCAGCGGCCTCCCTTCCCCGGCGGTCTGCTGCTGTCCGGCGGCTCCTTCCGCCCTCCTGCGCGACTCACGGCGGACTTCCGGCCCCGCCTCCTGTTGCGGCTTCCCGGCTCCGCCTCCCTCCCGTCGGCCTTTCTCCCGCCGCGGCCCTCCGCGGTTCTTCCCGTCGGCGTCCAAGCCCCGACGGCCTCCCGCGCCTCCCGCTACTCCCGGCGCCTCCCGCTGCTCCCGACGCCTCCCGCTGCTCCCGCGCGCTCGCGGCTACCGGCTCCCGGCTCCCGGCGGATCTCCCTCCAGTCCGGCGACCCCTCTCCGGCGGCCTCTCCTGTCCCGCTCCCCAGCCCGTCTCCCAGCGGCTTCCCTGCAGCTACCCTGCGGCCTTCCTGCGTCGTCGGCCCCGCCCCCCCCTGCATTAATGGCGGGCGTGTCCGCCCGCGGCCCTCCGGCATCACCTCCGGCCGACAGCATTCCGGCAGGGCCGCACCCTCACTTCCATTGTCGGCCTTCCCGAGCACCTATGCACTCAGCCGAGCGGCTCTCCCATCCTCCATCATCGGCTCTACCGCGCCGCGGTCCTCCTTCATCCAGTACCCGTTACAGGACAACACTCTCGCCAAAGGAGATTGCTTTGGTAAAATCTTATCGGGCGACTGCACCACCATCTTCTTCTCTCGCCCCACTTGCTCAGACTGGCAACTCCACCGCCTGTGTTTCTCATCGACAGACAGCTTGGATGTTTGACTCCGGTGCGTCAGAACATCTCACAGGAGACTTTGGTATGTTCACTACCTATCATCCGTACACAGGTGCCTCTGCCATTACTGTTGCTAATGGCTCAACAATCCCTATTACCGGATATGGCACATGTTCCTTGACCCCGTCTCTTCCCCTGACGTCGGTCGCGCATGTTCCTCAAAGTCCCTTTAATCTTATCTCTGTCAGCAAACTCACCACAGACTTGAATTGTGTTGCTACTTTTAGCTCCTCTGGTGTTGTTTTTCAAGAGCGGAAGACGAATCGGGAACTTGGTCGAGGTTATCTTCGGGATGGGGTTTACCTGTTTGATACCCCATCATCCCTTGCTTGCTCATCCACCACAGCCCGAGCCCTTGACCTCCATTCCCGCCTTGGGCATCCACCACCTTCCACCCTCCATAAACTTTGCCCCCAATTCAGTTCTCACCTCTCCTTCCATTGTGAATCCTGCAAGTTTGCCAAACATCATCGGACGACGTATGCTCCTCGCCCGGAACCACGTGCAGCGGCTCCTTTCGCTCTTGTTCATTCTGATGTATGGGGTCCTTGCAGGGTTCCTAGCCAGTCAGGGTACCGTTATTATATCACATTTATTGATGATTACTCCCGCATGACCTGGCTTTACCTTCTTCGAGATCGAACAGAGGTTCTCTCAACCTTTCAGACATTTTTTCAGGAAATCCAGACACAGTTTTCTCTCCCTGTGAAATGTCTCCGCTCTGACAATGGGCGAGAATACTTATCCACTCATTTTCAGCAGTTTATGAGGGCCCACGGCATCATCCATCAGACCTCCTGTCCTGATACCCCTCAGCAAAATGGGGTGGCCGAGCGGAAACACCGACATATCTTGGAAACCGCTCGTGCCCTCCTCTCCACCGCCAGGTACCTCTTCTTTTCTGGGGGGATGCCATCCTCACTGTTACTTACCTTCTCAATCGTCTTCCCTCCTCCATCCTTCAGGGGGAGACTCCTTTTCATACCCTGTTTTCCTCCCTCCCTCCTCACTCCCTTCCACTCCGTGTCTTCGGATGTCTCTGTTATGTCCGGGACACTCGCCCAAATCTCTCCAAACTCTCACCCAAATCCCTTCGCTGTATCTTTCTCGGGTATTCCCACACTCAGCGCGGGTACCGATGCTTCTCTCCAGACCTCCGCCGGTATATCACCTCTGCCGACGTTTCGTTTGTCGAGAGCTCTCCTTTCACTCTCCCCTCTCCTTCTCCTGACACTACCATCGATGACTGCCTTCCGCTCATGGTTCACCCGCCTCTGGTGTCTCCTCCGACCGGTCATCTCTTTGGACAGACCTACTCTCGTCGTCCTTCCACTGTACCTCCCGTCCCGGCCGAGGAAACCATTGTTCCCGCTTCGCCTGATTTTCCTGACACAGCTCCCGAGGATGTGCCGATTGCGCTCCGGAAAGGTACTCGCTCGTGTCAGAATACTCCTCTCTTTGTATCTTCTTACAGGGGATTGTCCGCTCTGGAGACCGTGTCGCTTCCTCGAACGGTCGGTGAAGCCAAATCTCACCCCGGGTGGCTAGCCGCAATGAGAGATGAATTGCAGGCTCTGGATGCCAACCGTACTTGGGATCTTGTTCCCCTTCCGGCAAACAAACAGACGGTCGGCTGTAAATGGATCTTCACGATCTGTCTCAATCCCGATGGCTCTCTCTGCCGCCTCAAAGCCCGGCTTGTCGCCAAGGGATTTGCTCAGACATATGGCGTCGACTACTTTGAGACCTTCTCTCCAGTTGCCAAGATGGCCTCGGTCCGCCTCTTCATCTCTCTGACTGCTCATCATCATTGGCCACTTTATCAACTCGACGTTAAGAATGCATTTCTCCATGGCTTTCTTGACGAGGAGGTCTACTTGCAGCAGCCCCCTGGTTTCTCTGCCTCTGGTGCCGCCTCCCATGTCTGCCGTCTCCGTCGCTCCCTCTACGGCCTCAAACAGTCTCCTCGCGCCTGGTTTGGCCGCTTCAGCACTGTCGTCACCGCCTTTGGCCTCTCTCGGAGTATGAAAGATCACACCGTCTTCTTCCGTACGACGGCACACGGTTGTATCTTACTTGTAGTTTATGTTGATGACATCATCATCACAGGGAGCGACTCCAGAGGCATCGCCAGCCTCAAGACGCATCTTCACCAGCACTTTCACACCAAGGATCTTGGTCCCCTCACGTACTTTCTTGGCATCGAGGTCTCCCGAATTGCGGACACTATCTCTCTCTGTCAGCGCAAGTATACTCTTGATATATTGCAGGATGCCGGGTTGAGCACCGCCACCACAGTTGACACTCCCCTTGAGCCTGGGGAACGCTCCCTTCATTCCGACTCGGAACTCTTTCCTCATCCTGAGAGCTATCGGCGCTTGGTTGGTAAACTCAACTACCTCACCATGACGCGTCCCGACATTGCCTGTGCCGTTGGCAAAGTCAGCCAGTTCATGGAGCATCCCACCTGCTCTCAGTGGGATGTTGTCCTCCGCATTGTCAAGTACATCAAGAAAGACCCTGCACGTGGCCTTCGATACTCACATCATGCCCACATGGATATTGAGGCTTTTTGTGATGCGGACTATGCCAGTTGTCTCGCTACCCGCAAGTCTACTTCGAGATTCGCCGTATTCTTCGCCGGTAATCTCATCTCTTGGCGCAGCAAGAAGCAGACTGTGGTCTCCCGTTCTAGTGCCGAGGCCGAGTATCGGGCCATGGCCACTGTCACTACTGAGATCCTCTGGCTTCGTCATCTTCTCCAGGAGCTCGGTTTCCCGGCATCGACTCCTGCTCATATCTGGTGTGACAATCAGGCCGCCACGAAGATTGCCTCGAATCTCGTCTTCCATGAACGGATGAAGCATATCGAGGTGGACTGTCACTTTCTCCGCCACCATCTGGAGCAGCACCATATCGGTTTCGGTCATATCCCGACGGCCGATCAGCTTGCCGATCTCTTCACCAAAGGTCTTCCCGGAGCTCGTCTTGAGTCTCTCACTTCCAGGCTGGGTGTTCACAGCCTCCATGGCCCAGCTTGAGGGGGAGTTGAGATTGTCTTGTTATTCTTTTTGTGTGGGACTCTATCCAATCTGGGCATGTCCGGCTTGAGGGGGAGTGTTGGAACCCATTTAAGTGTAAATGGGTGAGTCCCACATCGGACTTACCCGTCTTGTATATTGGTTTCCTAATCTATAAAAGAATATCCTCACCTCACATTGAGGTAAGGGGAATTCACCCACTTACAGAAAACGTCATTACCTAACGATGACTCATCCAAATATTGTTTATGTTATCAGCAAGGTTAGTCAATTTATGAAACATCCCACAAATTCCCAGCAGAATGTTGTCTTTCACATTATCAAATACATTAAGCAGGACCTCAATCTCGATCTTCTATATTTTGATCATGACCAAATGGATATTGATGCATTTTGCAATTTGACTACATAGGTTGTTCATCTACCCAGAAGTCCACTTCTGGGTATGCGGTCTTTCCTCGACAAAAACTTTATCTTTTGACCCAGCAAGAAGTCGATCGTTATCTCACAATCCAATGTTGAGTCCAAATATTGTGTCATGGTCGTTGTCACTCCAAAGATTCTTGGGATCCGAAAGCTCCTCCATGGAGTTGGGTTTCCAAGGGCGAATCATGTTAATCTCAAGTGTGATAATCAGACCATCACGAACATTGTTGCCAATCTGATCTTCTGTGAATGCACCAAGCACATTGAGGTAAATTGTCAATTTCTTCAATATCACCTTTGTCTACATTCTCACTGCAAATCAACTTACTGAAATCTTCACCATAGGCAATCCTGGACCTCAAATGAAGTTTCCATGCACTAAAGTTGGGGATGCATAGTATTTACAACAAAGCTTGAGGATGAGTCTGTAAGTCTTTCTCTCTTCATTTTTTTGCGGGACTCTTGTATTCCAAGTTGGATATGTCCTACAGGATTTCATCCTATAAAAAAGATGTTTATGGATTTGAATAACGACAAGGCCAGGTGTACACCATAATTTTAGATATTTTAACTGAGCAAATGAAAATGACTATTCCTCATATGCTTAAAACCATGTAAATAAACTAAACAGAAACAACAAGCAGCAGAATTGCACCTGCCACACTCTCTGTGCATTACGCATCAACTGACTCCTTGGATGAAACTCTTCCATGACAAACCTATCCTGGAAAGAACGTGCATTCTCCATCTGCGCCTCCTCTTCCAAAGAATCAATAGCTTCAACACAAGCAAGACCCGCTTTTTTATTAGCTAACTGCATACTATCTAGGTGTTCCTGAAGTAGACCCTCTACCCTCCTTCGCAAACTCAATGGCATGACCACCTAAACAAAGTGAACATGGATATCCAACTGTCCCCCGTGAATATCATATTTTATCAATTTAACATAAAGAAATTAACAGAACTTCTACCTCCCTTTGTGGCCGTTTCTTATCAAGATCCGGTCTGTAGTTGGGAAGAGGAACCTTACTAGCAACCACCACATCACCATAAAATTCACTGTAAACACAATAAAATAAAAGGTCAAAACAACATCACAATTTGAGAACAGCAGCAGGGTGTGCTTTTTACCTGTAAAGCCCCATCCCTTTGGCAAGATAAGAGATCTGCCCATAATCTCTCTTGTCAATTTTATCTCTTGACACGATCTCTTGTTCATGTGCATTGCGTAGTAGCAATCTGAGTTTCCATTTCCATTCATTGATATTGGCCACTGACGATGAATCCTACCATAAAAACAATATCACAGACTCATATACGCTGCATCACTGATTATTTCAGTGATTTAACTCCTGCCTATGAAATACAAACATAAATATTAAAGTCAAGTTTCAAAGGCAGCCCTTAACAATCCCCTGTCACATTTAAAAATTTCAGAAACTAGCTGTCAATGCTATAACAGCTCTACGTAGTATTATTGAAGAGAAACAGCGCTGTTTGTTATCGGGTGCAAAGGTAGGAAAAAAATAGATGTATCAAATGTTTCAAGAGAACCTAAGATGCCAAAATTGGCTGCATGGAATCAGATTTCACGTATACCCATGAAACATGACAAATGAGTATGTTGGGTCGGTCAGCAACTGTCTTTAGTGTAATAATCACAATACACGTTTATTACTAAAGACCTTGTGAATGTGCAAGAAATTGATAAAGTATGGATTATCAAGTCATAACCAAATTGCACAAGTGAAATTGGTATCAGACTTCAAAAGTAAAGAGTCTGAAACAAACATCAGAAGCAAACTCGGTATCAGATTTCAGAAGCCTGTACCAAACTTCAGAAGTTACAAAAATATATATTGGACTTGGTAAGTTTTATCAAGTCGACGTTAGGTTTTGGCATCAGACCTTTCAAACAAAGTCAACACCAAGAATAATCTGTTGAGTGTATTAACAGATTCAGTTGCTCCAACATATTTCAGTTTCAATGGCCAAACCGACTTCGAAATAACAATCTATTAAGACAACAGTTTTTTTTTTTTTTTATAGAAACCCTCATCCAACCCATTACAACACATGCCCTTCCCAGCATAACCCGTTCCCCACCGAGATGTTGACCAAACCCCAGGTCTCAGATGCGTCTTGCAAAGCCGGACGAGGTAAAGACGATTTTTAAGACAACTGTTGCCAACTACGAATCGGTTGAACCAGCTCAGTTAACCTCCCACAGAGTAACTGATTTGCCAGCTTTGTCACCCAAGATATTCCTAATGGTCATATGACTGAGCATTAATTCCAGCAGATTTTCAGCTAACTACCTATTCAATGACTTATCAGCAAAGCACTATAAAAGGAGCGCAAAGGATTCATTTCAGATATCAAAGGTGGGATTGAGATTACATAGCAAAAATTCTTTGAGCTTTTTCAAAGTTTTAGCTTTCAATTACTAGTCAAGCTTCCGATGTTTGACTTCTACAACTTCTGTTTTCCACTACTTCTGAATAATAATTCTGTGCAGATTTTGTAATCCGCATTCCTTATATTGTGTTAAATATTATTTCAGGCTTCAATTCTAAGATTACAACATTGCACAGCTTTTACTCCATTCTTTGGGAAAAAGTGATTGTGGCTTACCCAGCGAAGGTTTTAATGGATACAGCTCATACTCAGTGTTTGGTAGATAGGTTTAAGAAATAATAACTATCTATGTTCCAATTATAGGACCTTTGTCTTAGGGATATGGATACTTTCATCCTTCATAGTAAAACTTCCGGAGGCTGGGAATGACCCGAAGGAGAGAGGATGTGAGGATATCTTCCTAAACCTCTATAAATATCATGTCCTACTGCTTTTCATTTTCCACTTTATTAAGATATCAGCATCCCAACTAATCAATACGACTATTTACATTGTGAAAACAACGGTCAGCATAACAGGTATCACTCCCATTTATGAATCACTTGACAAATCAGGGAGACATTAACTTTATGTTTCAATTTACTTCACACTGATATTAAGTTTGTATTAACATAATAATAGTCACTAGAAGGAAAGGTTCCTAACGACTAACTACCACCAACTTGTGTGCCTAAACATTTAATACAACTGCTACATCATATGCACTGCTTTCGCTTTGTTAGAGTCTGTATCCCACATCGGACTTGTGGTCCGATGTGGAGTTTCTCATTCATTATAAATGAACGCCTCCGCCTCACTTTGAGGTAACGAAGGTGAGGGGGATTTCTAATTCTTACATGGTATCAGAGGGATCTTCCCGACCCTCCCTCCCATCTTTTTTTATTTTGCTCTAGGGTTTACTCATTTTTTTTCCCGTCCGAGGGGGCGGCGGCCTCAAAGCCCCGTAGGGTTACCGCCGCCGCCGCCCCTCCGCCTCTTCCCTGCGCGATTTCCCGGCGGCTCACCCCTCCCTCCCGAGGCCTCGGCCTGGCCTCTTCCCCGGCGGCTCGCCCTCGGCGCGACGCGGCTTCCCGGCTCGTCCCTCCCGCGACGCGGCTCCCGGCTCCTCCCGGCGCGACGCGGCTCCCCGGCTCCCGGCTCCTCCCGCTGCTCCTCTCCTGCGCGCGCATCCCGTCGCCGCGACTCCCGGCTGCTCCCGACGGCCTCCCGCTGCTCCCGGCGGTCTCCCGCTGCTCCCGACGCCATCACCCGCGCACCCCGCCGGCGGCCTCCCCGCTGCGCGCGGCGCCTCTCCCTGGTTCTCCAGCCGCCGGCGACCCTCCTCTGCGCGGCTCCCTGGTTCTCCAGCCGCCGACGGCCCTCCCTCATCCAGCGGCCCCGCCCTGCCCCGACGGCCTGCCCTACGCGGCTCCATGCGCGCGACTCCCCTCCTCCTGCTTCCGGCCTCTCCCTCTGCCAGCGCTTCCAGCAGCCGGCCTCCACGCCTCCTGCGGATGTTCCGGCGGACTCCCTGCGCCGGCAGCCTCCCTTCCCAGCGGCCTCCCTTCCTTGGCGGTCTGCTGCTGTCCGGCGGCTCCTTCCGCCCTCCCGCGCGCCTCTCTACCCGGCGGCCTCCCTTCGACAGCCGGCCTCCATCCCTGCCGACTCCTCCAGCGGCCGGTTTCCAGCCCTGCCGGCCTCCCGTACCACCTCTGCTCATCTGCTCCCTCCATGCCGGCCTCCTTCAGTGGATTTCCCGGCGCTTCGCCGACCGGCACCGCCATTGCGGCTTCCTCGACACTTTGACGACCGGCCCTCCCGAGCGGATTCTTCGGCGCTTTGACGATCGGCCCCACATTACGGTTTTCCCGGCGCTCTGACGACCGGCCCGTAGTGTGGATTTTCCCGACGCTCTGACGACCGACCCGTCAGTGTGGATTTCCCGGCGCTCTGATGTCCGGCCCCGCACTTTTCCGGCGACGACCCATCCTTTTCCAGCGGCATCACATTACCATCTTGCGGGGGAGCAGCATCAACATCATTTTTCTTATTTCCGTTTCTTCTGTTTTCGTCATGTTTTGTAATCAAGCTGGGTATGTCCAGCTTGAGGGGGAGTGTTGGTCTCTGTTTTATTGTTTTCTTTTCATTATGTGTCCAAGCTAGGTACACCTAGCTTGAGGGGGAGTGTTAGAGTCTGTATCCCACATCGGACTTGTGGTCCGATGTGGAGTTTCTCATTCATTATAAATGAACGCCTCCGCCTCACTTTGAGGTAACGAAGGTGAGGGGGATTTCTAATTCTTACACGCTTTATATGCTTGGATATATTTTGTTTCCATTTTTTACATTAAAATTGTACAAATTATTTTTTAAAGGAGCTCAATTCACCACCCCACACTTTTGAGGTCAGCTACACAGAACCAACAACTTACAACAACACTCCAAAAAATAAACACTTCATGACCCCCTAACAACAACAAGGACAACGACAAACCAAGCATTAATCCATGTGTTAAACCCTCTTGTATTATTATGGGTATTTCCGAGTCCCACATCGGAATACTCCTTTGTATCATTCGCCGTATCATTCTATAAAAGTAGGCCCCCACCTTACCTTGAGAGGAAGTGGGTTTCTCCATTCTACATGGTATCAGAGGGATCTTCCCGACCCTCCCTCCCAGCGGTTTCCCGGTTCTGGTCGGCCCCGCCTCTCTCCCCCCTCTGGCTCTGCCCGGCAGCCCTCCCTCCCGGCCCTCCCTCCCTCCACGCGGCCCTCCCTCCCGGCCCTCCCTCCATCCTCCCGGCGGCCCTCCTGCCAGACGCGGCTCCCGGCTCCCCAGCGTCCCGGCTCCCTGCATCCCCCCCCCGTCCCGGCTCCACGACCGACGCCTCGCCCCGCCGCATCGGCGCCCCGCCCAGGCGCTTCGCCCTCGGCCTCGCATCGGCGCCCCGCCCAGGCGCTTCGCCCTCGGCCTCGCCCCGGCGCCCTCGCTCTCCACCCAGCGGCGCCTTTCCCGGCCGGCCCCGCCGTGCGCGCGCCTCCTGCGCGGCTCGTCCCTCCGCCGTGCGCACGCCTCCGGCCTGGCGTCTCTCCCGGCTCCCGGCTCCCGCATCGCCCTCCTGCTTGGCGCGGCTCCCCGGCGGCCCTTCTGCCTGGTGCGGCTCCCGGCTCTCCGGCGGCCCTCCTCCCTGGCGCGGCTCCCGGCTCCCCGGCGTCCCGGCTCCCTGCGTCGCCCTCCCGCCGGCTCCCCGCGCCCCGCCTCCCGCTGCTCCCGCGCCTACGGCACCTCCCGGCCACCCTCGCCCAGCGCCTCCCGCGACTCCCGCGCCTCCCGCGCGCTCCAGCTACTCTCGCCCCGCGGCTCCCCTCACCCAGCGCGCCCTCGTCCCGGCACCCTAGTCCCAGCGCCCCCAGTTTCGCCCCTGCAGCCTCTCCCGGAAGCGCGCCCTCGTCCCGGCAGCGCGCCCTCGTTCCGGTGGCCCTTCCTGCACGCGCACGTCCTGCGCCCGATCATCCCGCCAGCCCGCTGCATCAACTGCCCGTCGCTTCCATGGCAGAATCCTCAGGACGTGGTCGTGCTTCAAGTCGTCCACGTCCCTTCTGTCAACATTGTGGCAAGTTTGGCCACCTGATCGCCCGATGTTGGGTCCTGCATGGACGGCCATCTCAGCACCCGCGGCAGGGACAGCCCGCGGTCCAGGCCGTGTCCTCGACTGTCGCCTCTCTTTCCCCGTCTCTGGCCCTTTCTATGGCCGACCTCCGGCAGCCTCCCACTCTTCCGGCCTCTGTCCGCCCCAGTCCCTCCTCAGGGTCTCTGGCCCGTACTGTTCGCCCCACTGCCCTTATCAGCCATTGCTCCCCTGCATGGCTGCTGGACTCAGGTGCCTCCGACCACCTCACCGGTGATGCTGGTATGTTGACGTCTTACTGCACATATGCCGGTTCTTCAGCCATCATCGTCGCTGATGTGTCCACTATCCCCATAGCGGGCTTCGGCGCATGCTCTCTGACTCCTTCGATACACCTACCCTCTGTGGCACATGTGCCCCGTAGTCCCTTTAATCTGCTTTCCATCAGTAAACTGACTAAGGATTATAACTGTGCGGCCATATTTACCTCTTCTGGTGTTGTGTTTCAGGAGCAGACTACGAACCGGGAACTTGGTCGAGGCCGGCTTCGAGACGGGGTCTACATGTTCGAGGGGCCAGCACCCATTGCTTGCACGTCTACCTCTTCTCGGGCACTTGATCTCCATTCCCAATTAGGGCACCCGCCTGCATCCACCATTCATCATATGTTTCCGGACTTCAGTCGGACTCCTACTTTTCATTGTGAGTCATGTTCTTTTGCAAAACATCATCGCTCTTCCTACATTCCTCGCATGGCTACACGGGCCTCTCACCCCTTTGCTCTGGTTCATTCCGATGTTTGGGGCCCGTGTACCGTTCCGAGTCACTTGGGCTATAAATACTATATATCCTTCATTGATGACTATTCGCGAATGACGTAGCTTTACCTTCTTCGAGAACGCTCCGAAGTGTTTTCCACCTTCCAAACCTTTTTTAATGAAATTAAGAATCGTTTTTCTATCTCGGTCAAATGTCTCCGCTCGGATAATGGGTGCGAATATCTCTCCACTTCCTTTCGGCAGTTTCTCCGGACGAATGGCATCCTTCATCAGACCTCCTGTCCTGATACACCCCAGCAGAACGGCGTGGCCGAGCGGAAACACAGACATATTCTGGAGACTGCCCGTGCCCTCATCTTCCACCGACAGGTGCCTCTGCTCTTTTGGGGCGATGCCATTCTCACTGCTACCTACCTCCTCAATCGTCTTCCTTCTTCTATCCTTAAGGGGGAGACTCCCTTTCGAGCTCTTTTCCCCACTCTCCCTCTTCATTCCCTCCCTCTTCGAGTGTTTGGCTGCTTGTGTTATGTTCGTGACACTCGCCCTGGCCGCACCAAACTCTCTCCCAAATCTCTCCGCTGCATATTCCTAGGTTATTCCCGCACTCAGCGCGGATACCGCTGCTTCTCCCCAAACCTTCGCCGGTATGTCATCTCCGCAGATGTCTCCTTTGTGGAGAGTTCTCCATTCTCCTTTCCCTCTCCTCCTCCTGACTCTGTCATTGATGACTGTCTTCCCCTCCTCATCCATCCTCTTCCGGATTTGCCTCCTCCTACCTCTCCTCCTCCTGACCCTGTCATCGATGATTGTCCTTCTCTCCTCATCCATCCTCCACCGGCGTCAACCCCTGTTGACACCCATTTTGGTCAGGTCTACTCCCGCCGTCCTTCGACTGTATCCCCCGTTCCGGCCAGTGACACTGATGCTCCCGCTTCGTCCGCTGCTCCTGCTCCGCCACCCGAGGACTTGCCCATTGCCCTACGGAAAGGTACTCGCTCCTGCCAGAGTACTCCTCTATTTGCATCTTCTTACAGTGGTATGTCCGCTCTGGAGACGGTTTCTATACCTCGCACAGTTGATGAAGCCAAATCTCACCCCGGGTGGCTCGCAGCCATGCGGGATGAATTGCAGGCTCTGGAGGAAAACCATACTTGGGATCTTGTCCCCCTTCCAGCAGGCAAACAGGCTGTGGGCAGCAAATGGATTTACACGGTCAGGCTGAATCCCGATGGCACTCTCCATCGCCTCAAAGCCCGCCTTGTGGCCAAATGCTTTGCTCAGACATACGGTGTTGACTACTTTGATACCTTCTCACCGGTTGCCAAGATGGCCTCTGTCCGGCTATTCATCTCTCTCGCCGCCCATCATCAGTGGCCTCTTCATCAATTGGATGTCAAGAATGCATTCCTCCATGGCTTCCTTGAGGAAGAAATCTATCTACAGCAGCCCCCCGGATTTTGTGCCGCCGGTGCTGAATCTCGTGTCTGCCGTCTCCGCCGCTCTCTTTACGGCCTCAAGCAGTCTCCCCGTGCTTGGTTTGGCCGCTTTAGCACGATCGTCAGCGGCTTTGGGCTTTCCCGCAGTATGAAAGACCACACTGTCTTCTACAGGACGACTCCACATGGCTGCATCTTATTGGTCGTCTATGTGGATGATATCGTCATCACCGGCAGCGACTCTGTGGGTATCACCCATCTCAAGGCCCATCTTCACCAGCACTTCCACACTAAGGATCTTGGTCCTCTCACATACTTCCTCGGCATCGAGGTTTCCTACTCCTCGGACACCATCTCCCTCTGTCAACGGAAGTATGCATTGGATATATTGCAGGATGCTGGGCTGACTCAGGCCACTGCGGTCGATACTCCTCTAGAGCCTGGCGAACGGTCTCTTTATGCCTCCTCGGCTCTATACCCTCATCCCGAGCGGTACCGTCGATTGGTGGGCAAACTCAATTATCTCACCATGACTCGACCCGACATTTCCTGTGCGGTAGCCAAAGTGAGTCAATTTATGGAGCATCCAACCACATCTCAGTGGGATGCTGTCATCCGCATCGCCAAGTACATCAAACGGGATCCTGCCCGTGGTCTTCACTACTCCCAGCATCCTCATCAGCATATTGAGGCCTTTTGCGATGCTGATTACGCTGGCTGCCTTGCCACTCGGAAATCTACCTCTGGGTTTGCCATTTTCTTGGCAGGCAACCTCATTTCTTGGCGCAGCAAGAAACAGACGGTCGTCTCTCGCTCCAGTGTCGAATCTGAGTACCGTGCCATGGCCACCGTCACTACCGAGATCCTTTGGCTTCGGCAACTCCTCCAGGAGCTTGGCTTTCCTCAGCAGACTTCTGCTCACATATGGTGTGACAATCAGGCAGCCACTAAAATTGCTTCGAATCCCGTCTTCCATGAACGCACGAAGCATATTGAGGTGGACTGTCACTTTCTTCGCCACCACCTGGAGCACAACCATGTCAGCTTTAGCCACATTCCGACGGCAGACCAGCTTGCTGACATCTTCACCAAAGGCCTCCCTGGTGCTCGCCTTGCCTCGCTCAGTTCCAAGCTGGGGATCCACCACATCTGACACCCAGCTTGAGGGGGAGTATGTCTTGGTCTTGTGTGGTGTCATCTTATTCTTTTTTGTGGGACTCGTTGTCCAAGTTGGGTCTGTCCAGCTTGAGGGGGAGTGTGGGTTTCCCCATTCTACACCATGAAATTCGGGATCGACTTCATGGAAGCAAGCCAAGAAATTACATCAATTTGGTTACAGATCTCATTAAAGACCCCTACGTGCAATCTAAGTCCCAAATACCTGACAAACTCATGAATCAATTACCTAGTTCCTAGTAGGCGCATTCCTAGATTTCTATTAAGTGGTCAAAGCACCTTGACTACATTCTCACATATTGCAGTGATATTTTCTTCTAATTGCCCAATGCTTATTAAGATATAACAAATCAAACATTATAAGCATCCAATAAATTGTTCTTCTAATGAGGTGGAGATGTTCTTTTATAGATGAGTAAATCTAATTACAAGGAGGGTAAGTCCGATGTGGGACTCAGAAATACCCATTTAACTTAAATGGGGTCCAACAGCAACCAATTGCCCAAACCCAACAATTTGCATTCCCTTTTATCATGATATTATATTGGATGCATCATATTGAATGACTGGCCGTCAGGGGTAATGAAAATGGGACCGGTTGTTGAATCGGTTAAGGAATTGGTTCAAGGTTTTACAGTTGGACGGTGGTTGAATCGTGATCAAACTGATCACAAATAATTTGATTTGTTTTAAATAATATATGTTGAAATTAATAAATAAAATTATTTACAAATTATTCATAATTATAAATCTAACATCATTTTATTTATAAACAATTATCCACATATAGTAACTATTAATAAATAAATAATTTCAAGCATATATTCATTTATCATGTAAATTTTTTATGCACGTAATTTATAAGTTAATATAATAATATTAATAATATAATAATAAACAATACATAATGATATAAAAATTAAAATCATAAAAAGATATTTACAGTATGAGAGAATGTTTGTTTTTAAAAAAAAATCAAACTGGATGAATGGGTGAACTCGTAATTTTACCGGTTTTGATTGGTAAGGTCGGGTTGACCGGTTAAATTACCCACTGATTATTCCCTTGATACTGGACTGGTCCACGCACTAGTTCACCAATTGAACCTGTTGGTCCAGACCGGTTTCTAATGGCATGAGATGCCTTTGCAGCCCTCCTTCACTCTGATTTTCTCTCGAACGCATTCATTTTTAATCTTATTCATCTTAGTATGTCCGCAAATCAATCTTAACATTTTCATTTTTGTTGCTCTTGTTTTTTGTTCAAGATGTCCCATAATATAGAATGGTTGGTCAAATAACAGTCCTATAAAATTTACCTTTTGATTTCAAAGGAATTTTATGATCACAAAGCACCCGAGAAGTCTTTCTCCATTTTATTCATCCGGTCTGAATCCTTTGAGAGACATCTGAAGGATCAGGGCGCAGCGAAAGAGTGGCGGTTGGGAGGGCTCAACTTTTCTTTTTCCATAATCGATGACCAATCCGGGATCAATACGACGATGAACGCCAGCATCCACGGATTTAAATCAAAGATTTAGACAAAGAGAACAAAGGCGTCGAATCCGAGAAAGAGGATCTTGCACATCATATTTATAATTAATTTAATTTAGATCTGAATAAATTAAATACGTGCGTCTTCGGTACTTCGTTGATGATCGTTGATCGTCTGAAATGACCCTTCCGGATTGCCTTCGTTGCGCTTGCGAGAATCCAAAGCAGAATCCTTCTAATGGTGATCCACACATGCTCCAATGGTCTCTGATCAACGTCACTCGTTCTCCGGGTGCTAACGCGGCGAAGCGAATGTCTTGCGTCGATCGTTTTTGATCGCTCGTTCTTCGGTCTTGAAGAACTTCTCTCGTTCTTGAGAGGGAGGAGATGAGTCGAGAGAGAAAATGTTTGGCTCAACAATTCTCAATTCACTGGGGGTTTGGCACAATAGACGTACCTGTCTATTAATCGACATGGGGTTTCAGTTACAATATTTAATTGCGAAACATCAATGAAATGCAATTATAACTATTAGAGAAAACGCATGCCACATAATAACAATAACGGCACCTTTATTTGTGGTGCGCTAACTTGCGCAAAATGGAACCATAAATGAAATCTCGTGCCACATAATAATAACAATATTATTATTATTTCTTGCGCCAACTGGATAAACATTATTTTCCGACTTGTAAATAATTAATTTATCAACGGACACGGTCTTGGTCCGTTCGAACTCATCTTCCATTTATTGAACACCCGAATAAAATATTTTATTCTCTTAAATAAATATTTTTATTTACAAACTAGTAAATAAATATTTATTAAATGTTCAATAAAATAAATAAATATATTTTATTCACAATCCGATAAATAAATATTTATTTAATTTATGCAATTATTTTAACTTGAATAAAATTATTCCTCGATTCTGAGAATAATATTTATTTCATTAATTAAATTCAAATAGGATTTAATCGAGACCACCAGAAACATTTAGTGTATGACCCTCTAGGATTCTTTCTCGTTCGCATTAGACGGACTTGCCTAAAGTCCAAAATTACTATCTAGCAACGGGTCAAGGCACCCAAGAGAAAATACTTAAAGTCGCAACGACATCCACATACGAACGTTCACTGTGTAATATAATTCATTTGTCACAATATCTTATCAAGCAGGTTTCATGATAGTGTTATCAACCTATATGCTTGATATGTCATTGTTTGACTACCTGAAATAAACTCATTGTTACACCATGACCATGGAATTTAGGGCGACGGTTCTATTTCAATCAAAGGGCCAAGATATCAACTTGAAGATTACCAAGTGCGAACTTCATGAAAAGAAGTCTCATCCGCTTACGAGTACTCGCACCTGATTGTTTGTATACTATGTGTCTCATCATAGTATGTTATCCAACCGCAGAACTATATTTAAGAATATTGTCATAGCACTTCAAGGTTCTCATCATAGCGGGGAACTGCTATGACCTTATTAATGCGACAAATACTCTTATACATTATTACATTATAGTCATGCAGAACAATGAACAATATATAATAAGATGTTTAATATTTAAATACATTAAATATTCATGTAATCAAAGTACAAACAGTTGGTTCTAGGACACCAACTCCCACAACATTTGCATTAATATCTCCATCACATTGCATAAATGAGCCTAAATATAAAAAACGATCAACTTTTGAAATAACGCGGTCTGGTCCCTCAATCTCACATCTATAATATTACTATACGATCCTTTGCTAAAACGAAACTTCGTAAATTTCGTCTTATCTCTACTAAGATGAAAACCATTCGATTCTAACGTCTCTCTCCAAAGCTTTAGGTTTAAATTGATAATCCCTTTGGATTCTGCAACGATAACTATATCATCCTCAAAAGGAATGCAATTAGATATCTCAACTTGAAAATGTTTTATAAGTTCATTTAGGACCAAGGAAAAAATGTATGGGCTTAAATTCGAACCTTGATGTAGTCCTGTTGAGACTGGGAAGTTTGTAGCGTCACCTCCTGGAGTTCGAACTTGAGTAAAACTCCTTTCAAGGGCTTTCCATAAAACCTCTCTATAAACTTTATAATGTGTCTTTGCCAAATCAATGAAACTCATATGCTAATCTTGAGCTTTTTGTCGATAATGCTTCATCAAACCTCTAATCAAATAAATTGTTTTTGTGGTTGAACGCCTAAGCATAAAACCAAATTGATTGTCTAAAACTGTAGTTTTCCTTCGAATCCTATGTTCAATCACTCTCTCCCAAAATTTCATGTATGAATCATAAACTTAATGTCTCTATAATTCCTACAACTTAAAATGTCTCTTTTATTTTTATACACAGGTGTTGGAGAACTCTTCCTTCATTCATCGAGCATTTTCTTAGATTTCATAATCTCATTAAATATCCTAACGACCCAATTAATACCCAACTCCCTTGAATATTATCATGCTTCAATGCGGATGTTATCTAGCTCAACTGTTTTACCATTTTTCATCTTTCTTAAGGAATCTTTAACCTCAAGAGGACGAACTTTTCGATAATAGTTGTAATTGAGTTTCTCAATACTAATACTTAGATTATCTATGTCTAATCCACACATCCGCTTCTCATTGAAGAAATTATTAAAGTAGCGTTTCCATCTTTTTTTAGTTTCCTTATCCTTAAAAGGGTACGTCCTTTTTCATCTTTTATGCACCAAACATGATCTAAACCTCTAAATTTCCGCACTCTACCTCTAGCTAAACTGTAGATCTTTTTTTCACTGTTCTTAATATGTAATGGATGGTAAAGCTCCTCAAAAACTTGAGATTTGGCCACACTAACTTCTTTCTTAACCTCTCTACGAGCAACACAATATCGAGCCCAAATATCTTTATTACTAGAAAGATGTAAAGCTTTAAAACACTCTCGTTTCGCTTTAACTTTTAGTTGGAAATTCTCATTCCATCGCCACGATTCTTTTCCTTTTGAACAAAACCCTTTTTAATACTTCTAAAATAGAAATAGCTATATTTCAAATATTTTTAGCCACTTCATCCCACATATAGTGGGTGATTCCTTTATGATCGAAATCCACTTATTTCGAATGTTTGTTCTTAAATTTCATTATAAAGTTGACCTTTAGACTTCACCGTTTGATTCTCAAATTCATATTGTTTCACATTTTTCTTGTAATTCTTAACTTCGTGGTCAAACTTTCACCGGGAAATCTTCTATCCAACCTTTTTACCTAAAAATAATCAATTTGATATCTTGTGTCTCTGATTTTATAAGTAATAAGACTAAAGCCTGATCGAGTCATGGAAAGCAAGTGCATAACACTCAAAAAAAATCCTCGTATCCACGTCTAAAGCTTGATCGATTCGTGGAAAGCAAATGGAACCTGCTGAATCTCGATGTCGCAACTGTACTCATCGTCAGAGAACTGCTCGGAGACCGCACATAAACTGCGGAGTCCAAAACGATAGCAAGTGAAGAGGGCAATCCGGGGCGTCAACAATCTCCAGCCGCTGGGTGACGGCGAGGAAGGTGACAGAAGAAACACTAGGCTGGAGAACATTCTAGCAGGAGGCGGTCAAACATGGTTCCCGTTTCAGAAAAGATCGGTTCGAGGTGCATCAAGGGAAGGCCCCAACGGCGGCACCAGTCGCTTGAACGTGAAACGCATCTTCCGGCGCGCCTTATTTTGTTCATGCTTGGTTATTTATCGATTCACAGGCGGGACGTATCAACAAAGCAACGAGAAGTCCAATTTTTGTGATGAAAATACGAAATACGAATGAATGCAATAATGTAAAATCAATGGAGAATGGTTCAATAAAATTTCTCAGAAGTTGTTCATTCGATTGACACGTATACAGGGTATGTGTGATTTTAATCAACCGTTTAAAGTGATTCTTATATTTCATGTCAGATCCTGATCATATGAAATATCTCATCCACATAAATATTCATGATACTTCTATTTTGATGTTATAGATTTATGAAATTTCATATTATATTCATTTAAAAGAAAATTATGAGTAAAAAAATGAAACCAAAGTAAGATGACTCGTTAAAAGCCTTGTCATGAAAACTAAGTGGGGAAAGTTTGATGAAGGAAGAATAGTGCAACATTCTCAATCCCAAAAGACATTATCTGTCACCAAAAGATGTATTTCCACACTAAGTGGGGAAAGTTTGATGAAGGGAAAATAACATTCTCAATCTCAACATTCTCAATCCCAACTAGCGACAATTCCAAGTGGATTTCTCCTCCTTTGGTGCTCTAATTTGATTATTACTTGTCTCAGTGAATTGCTAGAGATAAGACCAACTTCCACCCACAAATTTTCTTGATTTCTCTCGCTTTTGGGCTGCCTTTCATAAAAAAACCCTAAATTGGGGGATTTTCTCTAGATTAGGGATTTTATTTGATTGAGGGTGTTTTTCTTGACGATATTTGACAAGTAGATGTTTTACGAGTACAGGGTAAGTGGTTCCTAAATTATTCCTCCATTTTACATGAGTTTCATGTGTTGTATGGTATGCGGACGTAGGCAGGCATGTGAGGGTGGCTTGAGATGAAACCAAACGTGGGTCCTTTGCTTTTTGAGTGATGGGTTGTGGCAATCTAAACCATAATAGGCCCTCCGAGCTATGTGCTCTATATCCACGATCGCTGATGGTCATGTTTCCTCGGGGAAGTGGTGAGCGACGTCGGAATTGAAACCCACGAGAGGTGCTTTTGCATTTGTTTCGATTCAATGAGCCTTGTGAGGCGTCCTTGAGTGTCCCTTTGAAACAGGAAGCACATTTTTGGGTTAGGTTGGTAGTGTATCAGCCTTATCGAGGGACTTAATATTGCAAGTCCCCACTCTAGCAAGACCCTTGTGAGATGGGTTTTTGTTTGGGATCATAAGTTGTGTCGAGAGGAGGTTGGGCTTGACTTTGGTGTCAAAGTGTACGACGTTATGGATGTGGGTAGCCTAGTGAGTAATTGGGATTAGCAAGACCAATTCCCAGGGAGACATGTCATTCACCATGGTTATGAAACTGTGTTGATATTGTTTAAGCTTATGGTGATAATCTGCTCACCCATGATATTATTGCGCTTTTGGTGATTGTTCATTCACTTCCGCTTACGTTTATGCTTACAAGGAATATTCTCCCATTTGTGATTATGTTGATGTGAACAATGATAACTCATTCACTATGATTATTAATTACGCCTCTGTTGGGATTCATCACGTTTATTGATGAGAGAGGAAAATTATTAATGGAGAGATTTATATCACCATTAATTGAGAATTTTCTCCCAACATTAATGAATATTTAATTCTCAATATTAATGGATGGAATAATAGATGTTGACTGCATTAATTGATGATTATGGACTTGGTGTCTATATAAAGAGGATGTAACAACATATTTTTAAAGAGTGTGCCAGCAAGATGTAGCCGACAAGGGAGACTCGGGAAGGGGTTGTCGTGTTTGCAGTGGCTCGTGTGACACGATGAAGACGACACAATTATCTTGTATATGTGGTGATGTTTTTGGCAGGGTGTTCAAGATGCAGTCTACCGAGAGCAAGAAGGGGGTCGTCGCATCAGCGGTAGCATGTGCGACACATCGACATTTGACAGGCGCGGAGCAGCGGCGACACAATTGATGATCAGGGCCACGTATCAAAAGTCTTCTTGATAGCGGTGACCAGGTGACCAGTCCTGATTGAAGATCAACGGTACATCATGATGGCGAGATCATTTAGGTGTCGCAAGCCGGTGCGAAGTTGATGCATGTTTGGATGAAGATCTCCAAGGTAGTGACGTTTTGTCGACAGAAGGGTGACGTTTTGTCACAGATTGATCTTTCGATACATGGCGTCAGCGAGATGTTTATCAGAGAGAAGACAGAGGCGTATCGGGGTGTGGTTTTCACACAGGTTTTCTACGCTCTCTCATTTGTAATTCAAGTTCGGGCATTACTTGGATTCTTTGTATTCTTTGATTCATAGTGGATATTTGGGAATTGCCCCGTGGTTTTTTAATATTCTGTATGGGAGGGTTTTTCCACGTTAAAAAACATGCGTGTTGATTTATTTATTCTGCTTATATCGCTTCCATATTTCGATGGGTTTCTCACAATTTTTTGGCAAGAAATTTTTGGCCCGAAATCGGGATTCTCCCCAACAAGTGGTATCAGAGGTGTTGGTTTGTGCTTGGAATTTTTCGTGAGAATTGTGGAAGTTTCGGAGAGGACCGTTGATGCGTACGCAGAGCAGAATAAGGTTTGGAAATTAAAGCAGGTTGAGAGAGGTGATACACATGTCCGCTCATAGGATGTTGAGCAGGGGGAACAGTTTATTCCTACAGGTGCTCCAGATCATGTGGTAATCACTATTATGGGGGAGCCACATGTTTTTGGTTCTGGTATTGTTCAGCAGGACAATGCAGATACAAATGTGAGGAAGATTTCGGCGTTTGGTTTTCTTTTTGCAGGGGGAGTCGATATTTTTTTATCAAAAGTGCAAAAGGACGTCGTTATATTTTATGTAGATGATGATGGTTAGTGTGATACCGACCTTTTTTTTTCAACTGGGTTTGTTGGATGGTTCCATTCACTAATGTGATAAAGGGGGGGATTGTTGGGATTCATCACATTTATTGATGAGAGAGAAAAAATATTAATAGAGAGATTTATATCACCATTAATTGGGGATTTTTTCCCAACATTAATGAATATTTAATTCTCAATATTAATGGATGGAATGATGGATGTTGACTGCATTAATTGATGATTATGGACTTGGTGTCTATATAAAGAGGATGTGACAACATATTTTTAAAGAGCGTGCCAACAAGATGTAGCCAACAAGGGAGACCCGAGAAGGGGTTTCCGTGTTTGCGGTGGCTCATGTGACATGATGAAGACGGCGCAATTATCTTGTACGTGTGACGATGTTCTTGTCAGGGTGTTCAAGATGCAGTCCACCGAGAGCAAGAAGGGGGCTGCCGCGTCAGCGGTAGCATGTGCGGCACATCGACATTTGACAAGTGCGGAGTAGCGACAACACAATTGATGATCGGGGCCACGTATCGAAATTCTTCCTGATAGCAGTGATTAGGTGGTGTGCCCCGATTGAAGATCGACGATACATCATGATGGTGAGATCATTCAGGTGTCGCAAGCCGGTGCGAGGTTGGCGCATGTTTAGGTGAAGATCTATGAGGTAGTGGCGTTTTGTCGACAGAAGGGTGACGTTTTTTCATAGATTGATCTTCTGATACATGGCGTTAGTGAGATGTTTATTAGAGAGAAGACAGAGGCGTATCGGGATGTGGTTTTCACACAGGTTTTCTATGCTCTCTCATTTGTAATTCAAGTTCGGGCATTACTTGCACATGAGCCTTAGCCCGGTTGGCAAGGTCTCTGTTGGTGCATCCAAGCGACCAGGGATCAAATCCAGGCGGAGGCAGAATTTCCAGGGTACTGTAGCAGGACTGTAGTGGGATTGTAGTAGGTACTGTAGCGGGACTGTAGCAGACACTGTTTGGCACTGTAGTAGACGAGAATATGCCCCCGTTTGGGCCTTCGGGCCTCAGATTTGGTTCCCGAGTCCTTTATAAGCCTTCGGGCACCCAGGCCTTCGGGTCAGTTGGGCCTTCGGGCTATCTCAAAGGCCTTCGGGCCACCTGCAGATGCAAACCAGACAAAAACTACAAGGAACAATCTCTACAAGGAGGATGAGCAAAGAAGCTTTCACCACAGCAGAAGCTAAAACGGATTGAAAGAATGAGAGGGTATGACACCTGCCATCGGGACAAGCCTGTGCATGCATGAGAATGCCTAGCCAAACAGCCATGCGAAGGTGGAGAGCTGATTTCATGATGAAGATGCTGGGGAGGAGCAATTCCAAGTTGTTAGTCTGGGTTGCATGTAATGTTTGTTCCTACGGGCAATGAATTCCTCTATGGCCTACGGGCATGTAATCATTCACCTACGAGCATTGTAGGGTTCCACCTCATCCCTTGAAAGGTGGATTATCAAAATCAATAAAAAATGAAGGCCTTCGGGCCATTGGAGAGAGAAGTTCAGGCATTACTTGAATTCTTTGTATTCTCTAATTCATAGTGGATATTTGGGAATTGCCCCCATGGTTTTTTAATATTCTATATGGGAGGGTTTTTCCATGTTAAAAAAACCTCCATGTTGATTTATTTATTCTGCTTATATCGCTTCCATATTTCATCGGGTTTCTCACAATTTTTTGGCAAGCAATTTTCGGCCCGAAATCGGGATTCTCCCCCAACAACGTCAAGCCCAAATACCTTTATATTTTTATTAATTTTTTGGTTAACCCCTATTTTTAATGGGTTGAGAGGGAACCCTTTTACATGACCCAAGGGCCCAAAGACATAAGACCTAGTATATGACCCGAGGCCCAAGGGGCAGACACACAAAACAACCCCTCCCCATTTCATTTCTTCACTTGATGCTCCTAAGCTCCCTACCTAGCAGAACCGAACGACTAACATTACCCCGAACAACATGTTTCCTGGTACCAATGATTAAAGCCATGCCCTCTCATCATTCCCAATCTGGATAGCCCTGTTGGTGGTTGCTTCATGCTCTAAACTTCCTCATATAGGCCTACACCTGTGAATCTGACCCACCTACATCTTGCCCGAGCATGGATCATGTCCACTACTGAGCTCACTGAGCCCCTAGCGTGTACCTGCCTCTATCGTGACCTCATGTATCATCAAACCAACCCACCACTGCGATGCCCAACATCACAACCCGTTGTTGGTTCACCACTAACACCAACTCCTCACCGCCACCATGTTGTCATCAACCAGTTGTTGCTGAGGTCTAACCTTTATCCATCAACATTGTTGATGTTGACCACCCTTGTCACCACTGAGTGTTCTTACACCCTTTTTCGCAGTCTCCTCCATCAAGGACCCCCATCGAGGGCCCACCTCCACCATCCGACTCCATGCCCTTTCTCTCATCCAACCATGAATGAAACACCAAATATTTGGGGGTCGTTGTGATTTGATCATGGGCTTGATATAGGATTACGAGGTGCCTTTTCCACTAGGACAAACCCCAACTACTATTTATTATGTACTTAGTGATAACCCATTCAATATAATGGTTGAATATATATCGACGATATCCCATTCATCGTGGTTGATGATTATGCAGTGGCGATGAATTGTTCACCCATGTTATACACATGGTGATAATCCGTTCATCCATATTTGTTATCAGAGTAGTGATAGATCATTCACCCACAATCTATTTCCAGTGGTGGTATCATTCATCCTATACCATGTGATAGTGATAGCTCAACCACCTATAATATGATTTCAGTGGTAGCTTGTTTGTAGGATTTGGGTATATGATGAAAGCAAGAAAAAATGGGTATTTTAAATTTTTCAGATTGGACTGGTGTTACAACACCAGGTTTGACATGGCAGTACTCAATTCATCATATGAATCATGTATAATTAAATTTAAGTATGAAGAACACAAATGAAACCATACCTCATTCATTTTTGAAATGTTGTTGTGATCTAGTCATTATCGGGGTGTCATGGCTTGAAGGATCCAATCAAGAACCCCTATAGATCATCCACACATGCACAAAAAATCCTTTCTCATTGATCTTAGATTCTAATGTTCCAACACAAGTTATTTAAGAACCTTGTGATGAACACACTATTGCGAGAAGAACACCGACTCAATTTGAGAATGTGAGATCAATTTAATATTATTCTTATCCCAATATTTATCCTCTTAAATTGGAGAGAATGAGAGGAATTATGTATAATTTGTCCAAGGGATTACATGGATGAATTTTGGGCTAAAAATATCTTTTTACAACTAAGTTAACACTTTCATAAATTACATTTTAGCCATCATGGAAGTTAACCTAGTAAATGGACCAAAAAACACCACCAATGACCTATTTAACTTGACAAAAATGTCACAGATATTTTATTACTCACATGTAATCCTCTAACATGTATTATGATAAAATATGATCCATCCAACTAGTCATTCATCCTGAACCTTAAATAAATAACATTTGTTTGAAAAACTATTTTTCTCGTATTCACTTTTATACTTAAATAACATGTGAATACCTTGAGAAATAAAACTCAATTCTCATTATTTTAAAATTTAATAATATATAATTGAATTTATTAATTCATTTCCTTACGAATTATCACACTGAGACATTCATTGTCCCACACACATGGGGTCTGCTTTGTCCAAAGTTAGAATTCATCCAAATTGGTGGAACCTATGGATACACATTGTGTGTGACCCTTTGGGACCTTATCTTGGTAGTAATGAATCATATTCATAGACCAAAGGAAATATTTAAAAACACATTATAGCCCCTAAAGATATAGGGATATGTCTTTTATACACTAACCTCCCACAAAGACTTACTGTGCAATATAACATCCATATCTCGCGGTATCTTATAAACCAGGGTGTATACTTCATTTCATCATCATTTAATGATTTATTTATATTTCTTTGATCATATTGGATGGATTTATCTTATTCTACCATGTACATGGATTTAGTCAACACACTATTATCCCAGTCAAATGGTCAAAGACATCTTATCTTTATATTCGAAAGTGAAAAATCCCGACTTAATCATTCAGTCAATGTCATACCATCAATGGTTCACTTGGTGCATGTAACCTCACAAAAAACATAAACTATCACGGTTGTTATCATGAATCATAATATGTGATGAAATGATACACATTAATAAGTTTTTCAAGTTGAGATAACAATATATATGTTCGTAGATAGAGACATCCAATGACATAAAAAATATGTGGTGTTTTTATTGGCGAGTCACTCCTTATGATCTCTTGTACTTGAGATCACCAAATGTAAAATTTATGTAAAGAATTATCAATGATTATAATCTTCGAACACCTAACATTCAGACACCAGCTGTACTCTGTCGGTTGGATGTATCTCGATCACAAGACATGTGTTTAAGATTATTGTCATAGTATTTCAAGGTTCCCATTATAGTTGTGAAGTGTTATAACCTTTTTATGCAATGAACAATCCAAGGAAATTACCATGTAAATATTATGGTATGAAAAAATCATGTATAACTCTATGTATACATGATATGGTAATCGAAAAGTACAATTTTGAGTTGGGTCTAGGGCACCCACCCCCACAACACCCCCACTTACACTAGAGCTAACTTTCTAACCATCAACCCGCTAGCTCTCACATGAAAAATCATGCTTTTGCTAAGTTATGTATTTGGTTATTGGGTTGGCCACATTTTCTTTCATGGACACTCTTCCAGCTACGACTTCAATCCTCTCAGTACAATCCATTAAGAGATGATATCTATAAAGTATATTTCTTTTTCCCTCTGTCATAACCTTGAATTCTTTTCCTGTACATTTATTTTAATATTATCAAAATTTATATCATGATAATATTTCACTTGCTTTGTAAAATTCCAAGAACTATAAAAAATCATTGTGCATATATACCACTTATTTATTTGTATCATAATCCACAACATACTCAGATTTTATAGACTTTCCCACCACTGACTATAATGAGGTTTTTTTGCTTATTTTATTATCTTAATTGTGATATTATATCAAATCAATATGCAGGAAGGTTGGTTTGTGTCCCCTTTTGATAACTACCTTTACTTTCTCTCCATACACCAGGAACCCATCCCCCACACTCTCCCAAGTTCTATTAAATAGATTTGATTACTGCATTGTACAATTATCTTGGATTTATTTAATATTTTCCCATACTTTATGCATAGATGATATCAAATCTAGTACATGTTAGTGTTGGGATGGAGATTGTTTGTATTTTATGTTTTGATAATTACACTACCACACATTTACAAAATTGGATAATTATACTTTCTCACAAATTTATTTGATTTTTCTTAATTGGATTTGATTTGTTTATTCTTTTATATAATATTTTATGTCTTATGATTTTTTTAAGTCTTACGATTTTTTAGTCTTATGGTTATTTGTTAAAATCCTATGAAATATTTTTAAATTCTTATGAAATGTTTTAAAGTATTACGATTATTTTAAAAGTGTTATGAAGTTGTTTTAAAATTCATACAAAGTCTATTTACTTGAAATATTTATAAGTTTTGAAATGATACTTATGTAGATGTAAAAATAATACTTACACAAATTTCAAAATGGTACTTATACAGAATAAAAAATGATTCATGTATAGATTTAAAATCATCCTTATGCATTTGAGTTTGATCAATATTTTTTCTAAGTATAGAATGACCCTTGCATTGTTTTAAACAGATCCTTAAACACTTATATTTCATCCTTACGAAACTTGAATATGTTTTTATATGAAATTATAAGAAATATTTAAATATTTATTATTATTATTATTATTATTATTCATGCATCGTGTTTATGGAAGTGTTTTTGTATTTTCCCACATAGGTTTCTATAATATTTGGAAACTCATTTGAGTTGTTAATGAATGGATCAAAATTTGGAAACCCCCACATGATGAAAATCGTGGAGATCATGAGCTAACCATTGGAGATTTGTTTATAAATACTGACTAAAGGAACCTGCTATAAGACATATGAGAACTGGATACAAATTATGAAGGTGTTGAAAGTTTTCTATTGTGACTTTTATTATTGTTTTGATCATTGTCAATGGGATTCAACATACTAAATACATTGTAAGAAGTGACATAGCTGATTCTACTTCAATTTTCTCCATTTTTTTCTATTTTATTCTGGTTTCAAACTTTTATCTATTTTTTTTATGTTTGTGCTTTATTTTTTCATTAGTTTATGATTTTCCTTCCAAAAGAAAATTTATTTTTTGGTTATACCTCCACCGAAAAAGGTAGGTTTGTGTGGGTTGTGACTCCTATGTAAGAGTTAGGATTTTTTGTTATGGGTTGTGCCTCCAGCTGTGCAAAATGTAGTGTTTTAAAAAGATTATCACATCCTTTAAAAAATGAGGTTTGTTTTAGTGGGTTTCATTTCTCTCATGGAGAATATAGGAGTGAGGAGTAGATGTAGGATCACATTGATTAGAACTACTATAAAATACAGTGTTCTTGTTTTATATTTCTAATGCATTTCATTTTATTGCACATGCACTTATATTTTATTTCACTTGCACCTTCAATCATATTTCATGAATATTATCTGCATGATTTGATTAACTATGATATTGAACATTGTTTTATTAATATATTTAAAATTTTAAGGACTATTCACCCCACCTCTAGACTATATCTTGACATCTCAAACTAGGCCAACAATTGGTATCAGATCCCATTCCTTTTGGATTTAGGTTATACTATTTATACTTTTATTATGTAACCTTGTCCAAGATTTAATCATTTAAAGAAAATATTTTTATCGAGATGTTAGGAATGAAATCAAACGATAAATGTATTCCCTAGAGACCACCATATTTTGATGGTAACAATTATAGCAACTGGCATGTGAAGATGGAATCATATATTAAACACTTAAGCATTGATCACTAGACGATCATTGTAAAACCATATAGACTACCTAATATTGATCCAGATACTCTTATGAGTAACAACACAGTAAAGTATTTTTTAAATTACAAAGTCATGAATATATTATATTATGTTATTATTCAAAGTGTGTTTAGTCATGTATTAGCATGTAATATTGCTCAATACATATTAAGGATACTACAAGTCACACACTACGGTACATACAAACTCAAGCGAACAAAACTGGAAATGCTACATGTAGAATATAAAGACTTTAAGATGGGTGAAAATGAATCGATGAACTAAATGTTTCATAGATTCATGAGCATCATAAATGAGATGAATGCACTAGGATAAGTGTTGGAAAATACAGTGCTGGTTGAAAGAGTGTTGCGGTCACTACCGAAGAAGTGGCATTCGAAAAAGGTTGTTATTGATGATATTATGAATTTCAAGGAGTATACATTGGATTAACTCATTGGTTCATTACTATAATATAAACTCAAGATGAAGATCATTATGGATGAGTATACTAAAAATAATAAAGGTATTGTATTTAAATATATTTAAGTATAAATAGGGGTGAACTTAATACCCAAAATGTCTCTCTAAGGGAGGTCTTGGTTCTATTTATAATGAATAATAAAGATGATAAAACACTGAAATCTGATGTGGTACATAGACTCCAAAACCCCCTCAAGCTAGTTATAACTAGCTTGGAAACATAAATAAATAAAACAAAGCAACCAAAGAAAATAATAAACACCGCAAACACTCCCCCTCGAGCTAGATATACCTAGCTTAATGACAAAACAAGACGAAATGAAAAGAGATTATCTGCGATCACAACACCTCTCAAGGGGGAAAAGATGGATGATAAAAGATTCCATTTGGAAAATATGTGCCAATGAGGTGTTGGTAAATACATACATGTGGGGTCATTCGACGAGTGGGGCTGGTCGTCGGAGCGCTGGGAAAGTCGGATAGGCAGGGTCGGTCGACAGAGTGTCGGGAAAACCACACAGGTGGGGCCGATCGACAGAGCACTGGGAAAGCCGCACAGGTGGGGCCGGTTGTCAGAGTGTCATTGACTGACCCCACCTGTGCAACTTTCTCGGCTCTCCGTCGACCGACCCCACCTATCTAACTTTCCTGACACCCCGATGACTGATCGCACCGCGATTCACTGTTTCATTTTCACCCTTACACCACTGTGCTAAACTAGTTTTGTATTGAAAATTATAAAAATAATAAAAAATTGAACTTCAAGTTTGATTCCATTATTTTTTATCACCATTAAAAATATAAATGTTACTTGTTTTTATAATTGCATTGTAGGTGAAGGTGATTTGGAGGGCCCATGATGAAATCTAAGAAAAATGGACCAAACTGCGTAGAAATCATGCATACCAATGGACTCAACCACATACTTCTACTTAATCATGTATCACAATGGGATGAAATTTTGTGAACTAGTCAAAAATTAATTGGTCTAAATTTCATCTAAAGGAACCCAAGCCTCATTCGGCTATCTGGTGTCCCAACCAACCTGATCTGTCCAGCACACCGAATCTGCACGAAGTTAAAAGTGGTGCGCTGTGATCTGTCCATATCTTGAGCTGTAAGTGTCCAAATTAATACAAAATTTAGATAGAGATATTAAATAGGTGGTTAAAAAACTTTTTAGTTTTTTCTAAAGAGAGATAATGTTGTCTACCCACCGAAAAAATGGGCCAAGTGGTTTTACATAATATGTGTGCCCAAAACCACCTTCCACTTTGCCTAAAAAATGATACCTTGGGGTCATCATTTTCAAGTTCAAACCAGAAGAAAATATTTGTAATTTTGGAGTCCAATATGAGTCTCCTATTCATCCTATAAGTTCTGGAGGCCCCTATCCTCATAGAGGGATCAATAATGGATAAGGAGTTCCACCGGAGCTTCCTCCTCCTCCCGATGTAAAGCTAAACGGTGGGCGTTCGTTGTGAGGGAGCTACACACATTTCAAGGAAGTTATGACGCATATATTATATAATATTTTGGAGTGATTTGGGTGTTAAAACATTTCTTTACATGTTTCTTAAATTATTTCCTATTTGAATGCTTGTTTTGATGCATGTGATTGATTTTCTCTTAATTTATAATCGATTAGTGTGAGGTTTTGAGTGCGTGACTTGTGTTATTACGATTGGAAAACACACAAATCCTTTTCTTACCCACTTTATTGAGATTTCAATCTGATTTGGAATTTATTATTCCATGCATAAGTTTTGGACCTTGACAATATGATTGTTATGTCAAGGTTTGGTTCTTCAAGCAATGAAATAAAGGCTTAGGAATTAATCAGGATTCTAATTAATTTTAACCAAATAATTACTCCAAAATTAAATGAATATATAAGAAAAATTAACTTTAAACGTGTGTAGTGAAATCAAAATGACCCCTTTGTCTCATATTTTTCAAAATACACTTGGTTTTTCAACCATTAAACTCTTTAAGTTAAGTTATTTTCTTTAAATTGTTTCCAAAATCGCCCCCATTTTTAGTACTTTTTATTAAAAACGCATGCTCTAAACCTATCAAAACTCCTTGAGAGATGACTTAGGGTATTAACTATACTATAAATAAACCTTAAAATCATAATCAATTTTACATTTCATGAAAACGCGATCAAATTTTGGCATCGTTTTCGGGGAGCGCTTTGATTTTTAGTGCGTGTTTTTGATAAGTTTTTTGTAAATTTTATCAATTTCTATTTGTTTTATCTTATACCTTTAACTATATTTTTGTGTTCTAATTTCTTTCTTGTGAAGGTTCTATGCATGACACATTCTACTCAGGTATATTTACCACCTTTCAAACCCAAACCAGAGAGGATCCTACGTCAGCGACACAGAGACGCACAAGAGAACCCTTTAAAGGAGGACACACAAAACATCGACACTCTTCTTGATCCTTCATCTTCTTTATCTGGAACCAAAATCAAAACTGAAATAAACTGGCATAATATGGCTGAAAATAACTGTATATTAAAATAACTAACCTCACCTGATGTTGATATCCAACCCACATATATTCAAATGCAAGGCGAGACACCTAATTTTGAACTAAAATCTAGTCTAATTCACTTATTGACAAGATTTCATAGACTTAATGGAGAAGATCCAAATAAGAAATTAAAATAATTTCATACTGTGTGTTAAACCTTAAAACCTACTAATGTGGATGAATAATAAGTAAATCTTAGAGTATTCCTATTTTCTTTCGAAGGCATTGTGAAAGATTGGTTATATTATGTTAATTCACCAATTAGAGGTTGGGCGGACATGAAATGCCTTTTTCTTGAAAAATACTACCTAGCCTCTAGAACCAAAACAATAAGGAAATAAATATGTGGGATAATAAAATCACAAGGTGAAAGACTTCATGAATATTTAGAGAGATTTAAGAGGTTATGTTCAAGCTGCCCACACCACCAAATAAGTGATCAACTTTTAATTCAGTATTTTTATGAAGGTTTGATTCCTATTAACCGAAATATGATTGATGTTGTTGTAGGTGGTTAACTAGTTAATACAACCCCAATTAATACAAGGACCCTGATTGATAACATGGTTCAAAACACTCAACAATTTGGTTCAAGGTCTAGTATACCCATTCGAGGTTTCCATGAGGTGAAAATTACTGAATTCAAGAAGAAGGTGGGCATGAATTTCGAAGAGGTAAGTACCCTTATTTGATAACTTTCTCTTTCCCAAGGGAAATCTCAATATAATCCTCCTATCCATTGTGGTATATGTTCTTCTCACACCCACTACTCTGACCAACGTCCTCAATCGAGGGAAACATCTGAGATTTGTGAGGAAATATTTCCAGGTCTCCCTTATAACAAACCTTTTAGGAAAGAACCTTACTATCCATCCAACCCTAGGTGGAAATACAACCAATCCTATAGGTAAGGGGGGTATTCAAACCAACCTCAACAAAAATGGAACCAACTGGGGCAGAGTAGTCATCCACCACCACCCAGAAATCCTCAACCACAACAAAGGCCTTTCCAAAAAGAGCCCTCCAAAACCCAAGCCTAGCCTAGAAGAAATGATTAAGAAAATCGATTCCAACAATCTCCAATTCCAACAAACCTCCCAAGCTGCCATACAAGACCTAAAATCACAATTAGGCTAACTTGCCAACTCTATGGGGGAAATTCAAATTCATGGGTCAGGTAAACTACCTTCTCAACCAGTAGTTAACCCTAGGGATAAGAGAAATGTTAGTGTCACCACCATTAGGAGTGGAACAAAACTTAAAATCCAAATTAACCCTACATTGGAGTCATCCTCTCATAATAAAACCACCATCCCAACCACTAAAAATTCTCCAAATGAGGTAGAAACTTGTCCCGAGAGAATCCCTTCCAAAGGAAAGAGTGTGTCTGTTGATGAGTCACTTATCCCAACCATTCCTCTTCCATTTACCCAAAGGGATACCCAACCAAGAAAACAAAAGGAAATTGAACTTGATAAGGAAATATTGGAAACTTTCAAAAAAGTGCAGGTTAACATCCCCTTGATTGATGTTGTGAAGAAAATTCCAAGATATGCCAAGTTTTTGAAGGAGATGTATACACACCAAAGGTGACTTTGAGGTGATGATAAGGTGAGCTTGGGGAGAAATGTCTCATCATTGATAGACCCATCACTTACCACCAAATGAAATGATCCAGGAATATTCTCGATTCCATGAACCATAGGGGAGTATTCCTTTTCCAATGCTATGATTGATTTGGGTGCTTCTATAAATGTGATGCCTCACTCCATTTACTCCTTATTTCAGGTCAGAGAACTGAAGCCCACTGTAATTTTTGTTCAATTAGAAAATTGGAGTACAACACACCCTTCTGGTGTGTTAGAGGATATTATTATGAGGGTGCAAAATTTATTTTTTCCTGCTGATTTTTATGTGCTAAAATAGAAGATGATAGGATGAATGGACATGCCCTGATTATATTAGGGAGGCCCTTCTTGAAAACTACCAAAACCATAATTAATGTTCACAATGGTACATTATCTATGGAGTTTGGTGGTGAAATTTTCCACTTCAACATCCTTGATGCCATGAAATACCCCTCAAAATAACATTCCTCTCTCTCTGTTAACTCTATAGATGTACTCCCTTCCCCTAAAAACACATCTTTTCTTTCCACCGATCCCATTTCCGAGTTTTCATCCTTGATTGAAATTCTAGGTAATGAATCATGCATTGATTTTTGTAGTGGTCTAGAAAAATGTCATGCATGTTTTTTAATTAATGATTTCTTGAACAATGAGGATCACATGACAATCGATGATACTGCTAATCTTTTAAAAGATCATTCCTCATTTGAGGATGATACCATTGAGCAGTTAGATGAGATTAGTGACCTCTCAATTTCACACACACTCTCATCAATCCAAAATCCACCTGAATTGGAACTAAAACAACTACCTCAAGATTTAAAATATTAATATCTTGAGAATGGAAACAAGATACCCATCATCATTGCTAGTTCAATCCCTCCCGAGCATGAATTGCGACTGCTTGAACTTTTGAGGGAGTATAAACAAGATTTAGGATAAAAACTTGTAGGCATTCGTGGCATTAGCCACTAGTGCAGAAAATGTTTTTTACGGTGGTTATTTTTTATTTTTTATGTCGGCTTTTGGCCGAAGTTATTACAGGAGACATTATAAACATTGTTTTTTACACTGGTTATTTTAAAATTGATGTAAAAAACACAAATCCGAAGTGTTTTTCACGTCGGTTGATAAAAACCCGACGTGAAAAACGCTTCAGAGCCGTGGTTTATTACGTCAGTTATTTAATAACCGACGTGGTATATACTCTTTCACATCGGTTATTATATAACCGACATCATAAATCACTCCTACAAAGTGTTTATCATGTCGGTTATTTTCATAACCGACGTGATAAACCTATCTGCCAAGCAGTTTCCCACATCAGTTAAATAATAACTGATGTGAAAACATATCTACTATGTTAGTTATTTTATAAATGACGTAAAAAACTATGCATTTCCATTTATTACGTCGGTTATGAAATAACCGATGTAAAAACCATTTCCCATGCATTTATTACACCAGTTTTCAAATAACCGACATCAAAACTAATACCAATGAATTTTTTACATCGATTATAAAATAACCGATGAAAAAAACAATTTTTTTAATAAAACTGATCAACCACTACTATGCCCTGCCAAAAGACCTGAAACAGACCAAAAACATACCAAAAACAGACCAAAACCCTACCAAAAACAGACCAGAACCCCCCCCCCCCACCCCACTGGACAGCCCCAGACCAAAAACAAACCAAAACCCGACCAAAACCAGACCAGAACCCCCACCCCACTGGACAGCCCCCACCACACCCCTGGACACCCCCACACCCCTGGAAACCCCCCACCCTCCTGGACACCCCCACCCCCTATACAACACTCCCACACCCTTGGACATCCCTCCCACACCCCTAGAAACCCCCACCCTCCTGGACACCCCCACCCTCCTGGACAACACTCCCACACCTCTGGAAAACCCTCCCACACCCCTAGAACCCCACACCCCCTGGACACCCCCTGGACATCACCCCACTCGCTTGGACAACCCTCCCACCCTCCTGGACACCCTCCCACCCCCTGGACTGCCCCCACCCCCATAGACACCCAGGACACCCCACCCCACTGGGAATCCCTCCCACACACCACTGGAAACCCCCTCACCCCATAGAACACCCCCACCCTCATGGACACCATGGACACCCCCCACACCCCTGGACATCCCTCCCACACCCTTGGACAACCCCCACCACACCCCTGGACCCCCCCAGCCCTGGACACCCCCTGGCCTGGACATCCCCCACTCGCCTGGACAGCCCTCCCACCCTCCTGGACACCCTCCCACCCCCTGAAATGCCCCCACCCCCATGGACACCCTAGACACCCCAACCCCACTGTACAACCCTCCCCACCCCCATGAAAACCTCCCTCACCCCACAGGACACCCCCCACACACCCCTAGACACCCCTGGACAACCCCCCATTCCCCTGGACAGCCCTCCCACCCTCTTGGAAATTCTCCCGCCCTCCTAGAGACCCTCCCACACACCACTGGAACCCCCCCACCCCACTAGACAGCCCCCACCACACCCCTGGACAACCCCCACCACACTGGACACCCCCAGACCAAAACCAAAAATAGACCAAAACCAGACCAGAACCCCCCAACAGACTAAAACCTAACCAAAACTAGACCAGACCCCCCCCCACCCCACTGGATAGCCCCCACCACATTACTGGACACCCCCACCCCACTAGACACCCCTAGAAAAAAAAAACAGACCAAAATCTGACCAAAACCAGACCAGACCCCTCGCCACCCCACTAGACAGCCCCCACCACACCCCTGGACACCCCCACACCCCTGGACTTCCCCCACCCCCTGGAAAACCCCCACACCCCGGGACAACCTCCCACCCTCCTGGACACCCCCACCCCCTAGACAACACGGCCACACCCCTAGACAACCCTCCCACACCCCTAGACCCCCACCCTCCTGGACACCCCCCTCTGGACAGCACTCCCACACCCCTAGACAACACTCCCACACCCCTGGACAGCCCTCCCACACCCCTAGAACCCCCCCCACACCACTGGACACCCCCACACCCCTGGACATCCCCCACTCACCTGGACATCCCTCCCACCCTCCTGGACACCCTCCCACCCCCACCCCACTGGACATCCCCCATCACACCCCTAGACACCCCCACCCCACTGGACACCCCAGACTAAAAACAAACCAAAACCCGACCAAAATCAGACTAGAATCCCCCCACCCCACTGGACAGCCCCAACCACACCCCTGGACACCCCCACCCCCATGGACTGCCCCCACCCCCTAGGCATCCCTCACACCCCTGGACAACCCCCACCCTCTTGGACACCCCCATCCCCCTGGACAACACTCCCACACCCCTGGACAACCCCCTCACCCCACAGGACACCCCCACACCCCTGGACACCCCCTAGACAGCCCCCCCACTCCCCTGGACAACCCTTCCACCCTCCTGGAAATACTCCCACCCCCTGGACTGCCCCCCACTCTCATGGACACCCAGGACACACCCACCCCATCGGACAACTCTCCCACACCCCTGGATACCCCCACCCCACTGGACACCCCCACACCCTTGAAAACCCTCCCCCATACTAGAATCCATACCAGAAAAACCATCATAAGTAGACCAAAACAAGAAGTAGAGCAAAATTAAACATTCACATATATAACATTCAAAACTTACAATGTCAACTTAAAAAAAAACTAAATCCAACCTAAATGACTTCCAAATACACAATTACAATGCCAATATTCAAAATTACATTTTACACTACAAACAACTAAAATTAAATCAAACCTGTAAAATAATTTGACCATTCCACTTGTAAGTGTTTGACGTCTTGAGCACTATAGGGTTGAGGGTCATCAAATAGATAAAAGTTAAAAGGATAGTAGTTAACATGTATAATGAATAAATCAAATGAAATATTATGGAAAATTTTAAAAGGAAATCTTACCAGGTCAAAGTTCACAACTGTTCCAGTTGTAATTATTTCATACATAAATCTTAACATATAATATCCGCATTCGATGATGCCTTGTTGTTCATGACAATTCTGTTTTAATGAGTGTAAATTCAATATATTATTTTTATGTAATAAATCAAAAAGTACAAATTATAAATGGATATTTACCTTTGCATTTACATATTTGATATTTACACTCCTTTTCTTTGTGTTTTTTCGAAAGTAGACCCATCCCCTGTTAGAAAATAATACGAATGGGATAAATTTAAAATTCATTATAATATATAAAACTATTGAGAAATTGAAACTTACTTTTCCAACATTTTCTTAAAACTTTCCCGCACATCGCCATGGACAGAACATATCCAATAAAGTGTTTTATCCCTTGGGAAAAAAACACCTAACATCCAATGATCACTAATAAAATAAAATTTAAGGTTAGTGGTTTTTTATGTTAAAAGATAATTAACTCTTTTCCAGAGATGTGTTTCATACCTCTCACAAAAAGGCATCATCCAACATTGTGTGACTATATTCTATTCTAATCTTTCAGCAATATAAAGCATTCTTTGTTCCTCATCCAATGCATGTGATTCAGGGGAAATCAAATGCAGGTCCATGAATCCATATACATATGTCTGCTCATTATTTTCACAAATGTTATAAAGAAACCTAATACAAAACAGACATAAGTATACATTTTTAATAAATATAACGTGGGGAAAAGTTGTTAAGACTTACATGGAAAAAATTTGCACCACGTTGATGCTCAACTTATCTCCAGTAACATACTCCATGATATCAGTTTTCAAAATCCTCACAGTTATTGCACGTCCACAAACATGAGCTTCCATTGGAAACTCATAATGATCCGCCAACAAATTTGAATATCTTGACAATCTGTCAAGACTACTAGAATTTGTATCTGATGTCATAGCCATTTGTCTTTGTTGTTATCTATATAGTATTTTTTTACCTTTGAAGCATTCCTGTAAAAATAAATAGAAAAATATATTAGTTTTCAAATGATAAAACAACTTTAATAAAAAATAAAATAGAAGATATAACATACATACCTCTATGGTAATGAGTCGCAGAAGTCTGGGTGGCCAAATTAAAAAATGGCCGATACTATGTCCAACTGTCATCACCTCATCTGCAGGTAATGGTAATCGAGCTGATCTATATATAATATCATGTACAGTGACCCTATGATTCTCTACCTCTAATTGTTGATGATGAAATGTATCTCCTATACAATATACCAGCCCATATGAAACTATATGATGTTGAGGATCATTAACATATAACTCGTAATAAGTAGGAAGCTGCGACAGAGGAGTAGGATAAAAAATGGGGTCCGCAGGCTGAGGTGGGGGAGTGGGAGCTACTAACGGAGGTGGAGGATAAATAATGGGGTCTGTAGGGGGAGGTGGAGGAGTGAGAGCTACAGTCTGAAATTGTCTTTGCATGTCTGCAAACATAGACTGTACCGATGCTCTAATCTTTTCCTCCATCATCACATTAATATTATGAACTTCACCTTCCAAGGATTCTATTTTTTTATAAACACCCTCAATGTATGAAGTTGAAGTACGTGGCAACACTTTTCTTACCGATACACCTATCGGATATCCTCGTACATGACCAGGATGTTCGGGCTTTCCCAATGCTGCAGATAAAATATCTTGCCTCCCAGCAGCTGTAAATACCCCCTGTGAGCTCTGATCCTCAAGAGAATCCTATATTAATTAATTGAGAATTTCTGTAATGATTAAAATTATATGAAGAATATAGTTATCTTAAATAAATAAAATAGATATCTTAAAATCCTCTCAGCTACGATTCTCGAATCTTCCGAAAGATATTGCCCTTTTTTGCCCATCCGAGCTCTCTTCCATTTTTCATGTCTAGATGGAGGGGATGGAGGGGCCACCTCTCCAGATCTTAAAGACTCAGCTCTTAGTTTTTGTAATTTTTCCGCCATCATTTGTTCTTCCAATAATTTATACCCTCCCTCAGATAAACTATAAGGGTATACATTTTTAGATTGGATCTCCTGATGAGATTTCCTTGTTTGCTGTAAATTAAGAATAAGAAATCATTAAAAAACATTAATAAGATCATTTATATAAGAAAGCTTATAAAAGTTTACATTGCCCTTACCAAAAATGAATCTTTTCTTCTACTTTCAACAAACTGTCTCCATGTGTCTTTATCTATGACAGGATATATATGACATGGATTGTCATGAATACTATGACAAAAAATGAAATCAGATGAGAGGGTTGATTTGAAATCCCTCCATCTCCTAATAGCCATCGATAAGCATTTCTTCCTGACTCCTCTAGTGTCATGAATATCAAATATCATCTGATAAAGAAGAGGTTAAACATATTATATATACTGGAAACATTTAAATAATAGGCAAACAATAGCAAAAGATCTTACCAAAATCGTCTCCCACAACTGAGAGATTATCGCTTTGTCCACACTTCTCCAGTCATCATACAAAATACTTACTTTTCTATTACCCCGAGTTGATACAAAACTCTTAAAATATTTTGCATTTGGACCTATAGGAATATCATCCTCATCAAACTCAATGAGTATCCTCTGATCCTGCGTACGAGCAAGTGATAATTTTGGTAAATGTGTGCACCCACGTTTACCAACTCTTGAACTCTTTGTCGTAATGGGAGCACATGAGGAAGATTGGAGAACATTAATAGAAGCATGTGAATGTTCCTCCCTAGAGGTATGATCAATATGCTCATCTACAGAATCATGTGGTTGATCAACTGATTGATATGTCATTATCCTTCAAATCAAAAAAACAAACATTAGTTCACAAATATAAAAATTAAAATATTACAATACTAATGTAAATAGAAAATATAAAATTGTACTAAGTTACGTAATAATTAACACGGTTAATATGGTAAGCATGTTAAACAATGGTAAAGATGGTAAATATGGTAAAGATGGTAAAAATTTAAAACCTGTTAAACATGGTAAACATTGTAAAGTAATTTTCATTGAACAAAAATAATATATATATAATTTATGTAATGATAAACATGATAAACTAAACTAAACAAAATTAAAACAAACATAAACTTATACTTATTTTTTTAATACGTGTTTTAATAAAGAAAAAACTTACAATATCTAACATTTTATGAAAATAATAAATGTAAACAAGAAATAAACAAATGTTACCTGTAATTTTAGGAATGTACAAATGGATTGTTTTCCCAAATTCCTTCGTCGTGATTGTTCCTTATGGAACAAACCATGTCTCCAACATGCTCATCATTATGTTCTGTTAATCTTTCCATGGAAGTAGGGATCTCACATAAATCTGCATCTTCATCAATTTGAACCTCACCAACATATTGTTTTTTCCCTTGTAAAACAATAGACCACTTCATATCTGATTGATCTACTACATAGAATTTTTTTTATGTGTTTCCATTATAAAAGAATCAACTATGTCTTCCAATATATTCAGATTAACAACTGTCATTCCAAATTCATCGTGTCTGACACTGTTGTTACTGATAAACCATTTACAGTTAAAAACATGAACTTTAATTTTAAAGTAATCAACCTCCCATATTTCATCAATCACTCCAGCACTTTATGCATAAATTGGGTTTTTGTCTTTAGCATTCAAAAAATGCATTTCTTCTGCAAACACCAATACACCACTATTCTGAACTGCACTTCTGTTTTCATGAGCTTTTATATGAAATGTATAGCCATTAATGTCATAACCGGACCATGTTATCACATTTAAACATGGACCACCCACTACCCATTTTAATGTCTCTGATACATTTGATCTACCAAGCAAGGTCTTTTTAAACCATGAAAAAAATGTTTTGTTGTTCTCATTAAAAATACACATTTCTTTCTTCTTTGGATGACATTGTTTAAACTCAATAATATGTAATGTGATATACGGTTGAGCATAAACTATGTTATTCAAGATGTATAATTCTAACTTCTTTATCTATTCAGCTGAAAATGATTTGACTTTCAAGACACGAATCCCCTTTCCCTCATTATTAAATCGTTCATAGTGAAATGGAGGAAAACCTATGTGCTGCACTATAGCCAAGTAGCTCGTACAAAACTCTGCAACCTCCTCATAAATATACTTTTCAATAAGGGAGGCTTCATGTCGATATGGATTCTTAACATACCCCTTCAATATTTTCATATAACTTTCAAAAGGATACATCCAATGAAGATATACAGGTCCACAAAGCTTTATTTCTCAAACCAGATGAATCATTAAATGCACCATTATATCAAAAAAAGATGGAGGAAAATACATTTCCAATTGACAAAGTATACAAATTGCATCCTTTTCCAAAATGTTCAAAGCATTCAAATCAATAACCTTATTACAAATTGAATTGAAAAAATAACACAACTTCATTATAGTCTTTCTGACACGGATGGGAAATATTACACGCAATGAAACTGGTAGAATTTGTTGCATCATGATGTGAAAATCATGAGATTTCATAACTATTAACTTTAATTCCTTCAATGAGACAAATTTTTTTACATTTTAAGAATAATCTTGAGGCACTTTGATATCATGAAGACACTGACAAAAGCTAATTTTCTCCCTCTTGGATAATGTATGATAAGCAGGGGAAAGAAATGTTCATCTTCCATTAGGAGTGGGAGCTAAATCCAAACGTATTCCCATTGATAGTAAGTCTAATCTTGCATTCAACCCATATTTTGTCTTTACTTTAATATCTAACAATGTTCCAATGAAACTGTCAAAAATATTATTCGCTACGTGCATGACATCAATATTATGTTTAACTTCATGATATCTCTAATATGGTAGCTCAAAAAATATTGACCTTTTCTTCCAAATATGCCCATCATTACCAGATTTTTGTGTCTTTCCCAATGTCACATCAAAGTTTTCCACCCTCTCAAAATACAGATAAGGAGATAAAGTTTTTTAAGAAATATCAAATTCTTGTGAGCTATTGAATGCCTTTTTTAGTCTTCTATAAGAGTGATCCATAGGAAAAAACTTTCGATGACCCATGTACACTATTTTCCTCCCATGATGCAATTGACAATATGAAGTCTGTTTTTCGCAAATTGGACATGATTTATGCCCTTTAACACTGTATCCAGAAAAATTTTCATATGCTGGGAAGTCATCTATAGTGAACATAAGTACTACATACAGTTGAAAATATTCCATTTTATAAGAATCATACACCATAATACCATCCTCCCATAAAAGTTTCAAATCATCAATCAATGGTGACAAGAAAACATCAATATCATTTCCGGGTTGCTTCGGACTAGAGATCATTATACTCAACATGAAATATTTGTGCTTCATACAAACTTCAGGAGAGGTTGTAAATTACCAATAAAACAGGCCATGAACTATGTGTGCTACTGAGGGTTCAGTATGGATTAATTCCATTTGTGCACAACCCTAGTCTGAGATTTCTAATTTCATTTCCAAATGTAGGATATTGCTTATCAATTTTCTTCCATTGTGGACAATCAAATGGATGACGTATTTTTCCATCACATATCTGCTCATCAACATGCCATCTTAACCTTTTTGCATCATGTGAATTAGCAAATAAACATTTCAAACAATGAATTATAGGAAGATACCAAAATACCTTGGAAGGGATCTTTGTAATCTCTACATCAGTCTGTGATTTTTCTTTCACCTTATACCGTGATGTCCCACATTTAGGTCACTCTGATAGAAATTCATATTCCTTCCTATATATCATACCATCATTTGGACATGCATGTATTTTCTTGTATCCCAATCCATCGGGCATAATATTTTCTTGGCCTTATAATGTGAAGATCGTTATCTTTTGGAAGAATGTATTTCATCAATTGTAGCAGCTCTGTAAAACTTTTTTCACTCCATCCATGTTTCTCCTTCAGGTTAATCAATCTTAACACCACCAACAAAACCGTAAAATCTATACAACCAGGATACAATGGTTTTTCAGCATCACCATATAGACGCGCAACTGTTGGTTCTATCTCAATTTGTTCTGCTGCAATATCGCGAATCATTTCTTCAATTCCATTGGAGTTACCATCTTGCGAATCATCATCATTAGTAGATCTGAAATTCCGTCTAGTTTCACCATGCCAAATCCAAGGGCTGTAACTCGGATTTAAACCATGAAAAATCAGATGATATTTTATCTCTCTACTTTTCAATTTCTTCATATTCAAACATTTCTGGCATGGACAGAAAAAAATGTCACTACTTGGAACATTTCGTTTAGCAAATTCCAAATAGGCATCAACACCTTCCTCATATTCATTACTCATTTGATGTGCCGTAATCCAACTTCGACTCATTATTACCTATAAAAAATATCAAAATTATACATCTTTTTAAGATAAGATAAATATATGTTTATATGAAAAATATCATAATTTGAATGTAAAAGAATTTTGAAATATAAAACAAATCTATGCGTATTTAAAAAAAATATGCTTGAAATGATTTAAAAAAAATATAGTTAGATATAACAGTTTTAAATTCATCTTGGATCCTTTCTTCTTAAGGTTCATAAAGAATACATCTTGGTGCAACTGGATACCAAATTCACCCTTCCATAGAAAAGAAATATGAAGTATAAATATTAAAATACGTATACATTCACTACTAAAAATTACACAGATCCCAACGATTTGAAACCTCTGGATATCCCCCCACCCCTCTGGACAGCCCCTACCCCCTGGACACCACCCCCACCATCTTGGACACCACCCCACCCCCTAGACACCCCTACCCCTTAGACAACACCCCCACCCCCTTAAACACCACCTCCACCCCCTTGGACACCACCCTCACCCCCTGGACATCCCTACCCCTTGGACAACACCCCCACCCCCTTGGACACCACCCCCACCCCTTGGACACCACCCCACCCCCTTGGACACCCCTGGACACCACCACCCCCTTGGAAAACACCTCCACCCCTTGAACACCCCCTGGATACCACCACCCCCTTGGACAACCCCTCACCCCCTGGACACAACCCCCACCCCCTTGGACACCCCCTGGACACCCCCCCTTGTAAAGCCCCCCCACCCCTCTGGACAGCCCCACCCCTGGACATACCCCACCCCTCTGGAAGGCCCCTACCCCCTTGGACACCCCCACCCCTCCTGGACACCACCCCACCCCTAACCCCTTGGACACTCCCTTGGACACCCCCAACCCTCTAGACAGCCCCCCCCGGACAGCCCCCCCAAACCCTCTGGACAGGACCCTACCCCCTTGGACAGCCCCCACCCCTTCGAAACCCCCACCCCTTGGACCCCCCACACCCCTGGACTGCCCCCCCACACACATACCCTTGGACTCCCCCCCCACCTCTATGAACACCCTGGACACCCCCAACCCTCTGGACAGCCCCCTGAACCCTCCGGACACCCCCATCCCTATGAACATCCCCCACCCCTGGACAACCCCCACCCCTCTAGACAGCCCCCACCCCCTGGACACCCCCACCCCCTTAGACAACCCACTCACCTCCCTGGACACCACCCCCACCCCCTTGGACACCCCCTAGACACCACCACCCCCTTGGACAGCCCCCACCCCTCTGGACATCCCCCACCCCCTAGAAAGCCCCCACCCCTCTAGACAGCCCCCTCACCCCCGTGGACACCCCCACCCCTCCTGGACACCACCCCCACCCCTACCACTTTGGACACCCCAACCCTATGGACAACCCCCCTAGATAGCTCCCAAACCCTCTGGATAGGCCCCCACCCCCTTAGACCCCCAACCTCCATGGACACCCTGGAAACCCCCCAACCCTCTGGACAACCCCCCAAACCCTCTGGACATCCCCCACCCCTCTGGATAGCCACCACCCCCTGGATAACCCCCACCCCTCTAGACAACCCCCACCCCCTGTACACTCCCTACCCCCTTGGATAGCCCACTCACCTCCCTGGACACCCCCACCCCTTGGACACCCCTATCCCCTTGGAAAGCCCCCTCACCCCCCTGGACACCACCACCCCCACCCCCTTGGACACCCCCAACCCCCTTGGATAACCCCCTCACCCCTTGGACACCATCCCCACCCCTTTGACACCCCCTACACCCCCTTGGACACCCCCAACCCCCTTGGACAACCCCACACCCCCTGGACACCCCCACCCCATGGAAAACCCCCCACCACCCCTGGACACCCACCCACCCACTTGGACAGCCCCCACCCCCTTGGACACTCCCTGTACGCGCGCACACACAAACAAACAAAAATCACAAACTTGCATGATATCACTTCCATGGTTTCTTTCACCAAAAAAGAATTTAGTATCATATAAATTAACACTATGAAACTACCATCATAACAAGAACAAAGATAGAAAAATAACATCTCAAAAAATTAGATTAGGGCATCGTAAAAAATAATAACTGAAACCGAGCTGTGTGAGGATTACTTGAGTGTTGCGAGTCGACCTGATAGATCTGGTGACAATAAAGATGATGAATGATGTTGGCAAAACGAGGCTGGAGGTCACGACTTCGAAGAATCCTTTCTAGGTTTTTTGCGTGGGAGAGATGAGTCACAGGTCGCCCAATCGAAGAAAACAGAATGACTGAATACAGGGCACGATAAATCTTTTAAAAGATTTATAATGTCGGTTATTTAATAACCAACATTATAAAATATTTTTTTCTATGTTAATAACGTCGGTTATTTTATAACTGACGTTATAAATGGAGCTTTATCTTGTCAGTTTTTTTATAACCGACGTGATAAAGCATTGACCTTTCCTTTATCACGTCGGTTATTTTATAATTGATGTGATAAAGCACACCAGATTCGATTTTCACATCGGTTATAAAATAACTGACGTAAAAAAATCTAATCTTCATATTTTTTACATTGGTTATTTTATAACCGATGTAAAAAATGGATCTTGATCGATATATCAGGTCGGTTATAAAATAACCGACGTGATATATCAATTTTTAAATCTTTGCACGTCGGTTATATATAACCGACGTGTTAAATGTTTTTTCCACTAGTGAGCCCATCAATTTGTACACATCATATATTGTTAAATGATGAGGTAGGAACAATGACGACTGAACCCAAACCTCTTAGATGTAGTTAAAAAGGTGGTAACAAAATTATTGGCTACTAGAATCATTTACCTTGTATCAGACAACCAATGGGTCAGTCTAGTCCAACTAGTTCCTAAAAAAACTGGTCTAACAGTAATAAAAAACGAAAATAATTAATTGGTTCCAACTAGTGTGTAGAATAGTTAGCGTGTATGTATAGACTATCACCGATTAAACCAATACACTAGGAAGGACCATTTCCTATTTCCATTCATTGACTAGATTCTAGAGAGGCTAGCGGGGAAGTCTCGTTACTATTTTATTGATGGGTATTCTAGATACTTTCAGATCCATATTACCCCTAATGATCAGGAAAAGACAACCTTTACTTTCCCCTTTGGTAAATTTTCATATAGAAGGATATCATTTGATCTGTGCAATGCTTCAGGTACTTTCCAGTGATGTATAGTTAGTATTTTTTTGGATTACCTAGGGAATTTCATGGAAGTTTTCATGGATGATTTCACTGTTTATGGATCCTATTTTGATGAATGTTTGAGTGATCTTTCTTCAGTCCTACGTCACTGTATTTAAAAGAATCTCATATTAAATTATGAGAAATGCCATTTCATGGTGAAAAAAGGTATAGTTTTGGTACATGCAATTTCTGGGGATGATATTCAAGTATATAAATCAAAAGTGGATGTCATTTCTTCCCTGTCATTCCCCAAAAATGTACAGGATGTGTGGTATTTCCTAGGTCATGCTAGATTTTACCATTGTTTCATTCGTAACTTTAGTAAAATCACTCTCCCCTCTCCCAATTTCTCCAAAAGGAAAAGGAATTTGGTTTTGATAAAGAGTGTGATGAAGCTTTTAATAAGTTAAAATAGAGGTAATCCAAACACCTCAATGGGATTTACTATTTGAGCTCATGTGTGATGCCTTTAACTATACAGTTGGGGAAATATTATCACAAAGGGTCGATCGAGCTTCACATGTCATTGCTTATTCCTCACATACAATGGACCCTGCCCAAGAAAACTACACCACAACTGAAAAAAAATTTCTTGCCATTGTGTTTGCCTTGGATAAATTCAGGTCGCATCTTTTAGGGTCTAAAGTCATTGTGTACTCATACCATGCATCCCTCTGGTATCTCCTTAAGAAACTGAAATCCAAACCACATCTCATTCATTGGATTCTCCTCCTTCAGGAATTAAATTTAGAAATTAGAGATAAAAAAGAATCATAAAATGTGGTGGCTGACCATATAAGTAGTGTCCACCCATACTCAAACATTGACTCGTCCCCCTACATTACCATAAATGATATTTTTCTTGATGAGCAACTGTTTTGAGTGCAAGATTATATTCCTTGGTGTAAGAGTTGGTGTCCTAGAACCAACTGATTGTACTTTGATTACATGGATATTTAATGTATTTAAATATTAAACATCTTATTACATATTGTTCATTATTCTACATGACTATGATGTAATTATGTCCTAGAATATTTGTTACATTGATAAGGTCATGGAAGTTCCTCGCTATGATATGAACCTTGAAATGCTATAAAAATATTCTTAAATATAGTTTTTCAATTGGATGAAATACTATGATGGGACACATAGCATACAAACCATCAGGTGTGAGTACTCATAAGCAGATGAGACTTCCTCTCATGAAATTCGCACTTGGTAATATCTAAGATAGGAGATTATGAGAACAAAACCACCAGTAGGAATTCTGCATGTTTTGGTGTCATCATATATTCCTATCTATGACCATGTGTAATGATCCTTAGACTTTAATATTATCATTAATAAGTGTCATGACTTGAGAAATTTGATTTACTAAAGAAAAATGTCATGCAGACAGTTGGCAGGAAGTAAGGTACATTGGGTGCGTCACGAGTGACATGTTATTAATGGATAAGTCAAGGAAGGATTTGTACTTTCCATTTAGGGAAGTTAATATCTCAACCCTTTGATTAAAATAAAACCATCGCTCAAAATTCTATGGACATGGTGTAACGACAAGTTTATTTCAGGTAGTTAAAGAACGATGTATCAAGCACAAAGGTTGATGATACTATCGTGAAACTTACTTGATGAGATATTGAGACAAAAGGATTATATTACATAGTTAGTGTTCGTGTGTGGATGTCATTGTTGCGACTTTAAGTTCTTTCTCTTGGGTGCCTTGACCCATTGCTAGACAGTACTCTTGGACTTTAGGCAAGCCTGCCTAATGCCAATGAGAAAGAATCCTAGAGGGTCACACACTAAGTGTTTATGGTGGTCTCGGTTAAATTCAATTTGAATTTAATTGATGAAATAAATATTATTCTCAAGACCGTGGAATAATTTTATTCAAGTTAATATGATCGCATAAATTAAATAAACATTTATTCACCAGATTTTGAGTAAAATATATTTATTTATTTTATTGAACATTTAATAAATATTTATTTACTAGTTTGTAAATAAAATATTTATCTAAGATAATAAATTATTTATTTATTTATTCAGGTTTTCAATAAATGGAAGTAGAGTTCGAGCAGACCAAGGGTGATCTAGTAGTAAAATAATTATTTTCAAGATGGGTAAATAATTATTTAACTAGTTGGGACAGATTAAAATAATAATAATGCTGCTATTATTTTGTGACGTGGGATTTTATTTATAATTCCACTTTGTGTAAGTTGGCGCACCATAAATAATGACACAGTGTTATTATTAAAATCATGGGTTTTCTCTAAGGTTATGAATATATTTAATTGATGTTATGTAATTAAATATTGTAACCAAATCCCCATGTCAATAAATAAACACGTATGTCTATTGTGCTTGTACCGAACTGCACGCTCGGTGAATTGAGAATTTTTGAGCTAAACAATTTTTCTCTTAAATCCTCTTCCCGCCCCTCTTATGAACTAGAGATATTCTTCAAGGCTGAAGAACAAGCGATCAAGAATGAAGAAAACAAGACACTCACTTCACCGTGCTAGCACCTAGAGAATGAGTGGTGTCAATCAGAGGCCATCAGAGCACGTGTGGATCACCGCTAGAGGAATTATAGTTTTGATCCTCACAAGCGCAACAAGATAATCTGGAAAGGTCATTCTGGATGATCAACATCATCAACGAAGAAAATACTGAAGATCCAGGTATACTTTTTTTTTTGTGAAATTAATTAAATTAATTATAAACATGATGTGTAAGATCCTCTCTAAAGGTTTCATGCCTCTTACTTATTTATCTAGATATTTGATTCTATTTCGTGGAGATTAGCGTTCATCATTGTATTAATCCTGAAATAATCATTGATCATGGTAAAAATTAAAGTTGGGCGTCAGCCCAACCGTGCTTCCCCTACGCCCAGAACCTACAAGTGGTATCAGAGTGGTTACATCATAGTTTATAATTATTTAAATAATTTATTAATGATTTAAGGTTTAATAATTTAGTTTTTAAATTCAAGTTTAATCGTTCTTATAATTTGGATTTTTAGATTTGTTCTCCCTCTTTTCGTTTCTTACATATTTCACAGAAAAAAATGATTTTTTAATTAAAATTAAAATGGATAACTCATTAGGAGGCACCGACGATTCTGCCTAGGTGACACAAAAGTATACGCTGTGTGTTCGGACTCACACGCCATGTTCTACCATACACTCTGTGTAATCTGGACTACACGTTGTGTAGTCGTGTACAACACATCAGGAGTAATTCAGAAATTACTTAAGTCGTGTGCATTTATTACACGCTGTGCAGTTTATTTTACAGCACGTGTTGACCAGGATAAGATAGGAACACAAATACCGGATTACACTCCATGTGTCCCACCGGACACGACATGTAGTCTCTTCAGGTCAGGGGCCAAACAATGTATCTCATACACGACTAGGCCAACCAGTAACCGTGTAACGTGGAGACAACACATCGTGTAGCCCACTGTACACATCATGTAATTAGAAATTTCAGAAGTAGGATTCACACACAGAGTTCCTAGGCGTGTACTTCAGGACATATGATGATGGTATTACATGTCGTGTACTTTCCCAAATTACACAAAGTTAAAACTTTAATGTTTGTGTAATGTTCAGATTTGCCTATCATGTATAAATTGTACTACATGTTGTTACTCTGTGAATTGAAGCATAATATATGACATATATCAGAAGAGTAAAATAGTATATGAATATAATACATGTTGGGTAGATTAAAATAGGTATTCACCAAATTACCTCCAAAGTGAATTTATGTACAACGTTGAGAATCTCAAGGAAATTCAGAAAAGAATTAAGATAAAAAGATTGATTAATTAAAGATAACAATTAAATTATTCAAGTGAAATTTATCTTAATAAGAATGATTAAAGAATTTAATACTAGTTTTATTAAATATTTAACTCATTTAATATATGTGGGTGATCATGAGCTAGACCAAGACCTTTTTATGTGATTGGTTTCCTTTTAATTTATTTATTAAATTAATTGTTGTCCTGTGAGCCATCTCTCCTAATTAATATGTAGGTCCTGCGTGCCCATGGTTTCTTTTATGTAAACCCCCCTTTTTACCCCTCACCTGTGTGTGAGTTTAAAAGGCATATGTAATGGATGGAACTCCCAAGATAGTGGATACAGTTCAAGTTAGATTCGAGATGAAACCAATCCCAGAAGATAAAGAGGTGGACATGTGGAAAGCTATAAACACAAACCCAAAAGGTTCAAGGTGTTTCTCCCATAGGTCAGGGTTAGTTTATAAACCTCTAGATAAACTTACCATTAGAAAATCTCATGATCATTCCCTTTACTTTATTTTATTTCTATCAGTTTCATGGTTTACCATTATGGATGTGTTGTCACGATCACATAATTAATGAATTAAATAAGCATGCAAAATGGAACTAAAAAAACTAGGCTTATGCGTAAATATTATCAAGAAATGGTTAATTACTTAAGTAAGTTTCACTTAATATTATAAATAATGTGATAATGATAATAAGAAATTCATGCATAAGTGATAAAAATCCCTCAAATAAAATATTAAGTCAAACCAAGACTTTCGTTACTTGATTAAGGGAAAAACTCAATAAAACTATGTGTTTAACCAACCCTTGTTGGGACACTTAATTTTATATAGGAATCAATTATAAAAGGTTTCAGGTTGAATTAACCATATTAAATCAAGAGGAGTATCCATTTCTAGACTTGTTACAATATTGGAGGCAAGAGTTGAGGAAATCCAAAGTCAGGATTTCAGGATTGGGGAGTCCACTCAATAGATCAAGGAGTTGCAAGCTCACAGTTAGCAAATAAATGCCTACCTAAATACCTTCAAATAGATTGACCAACCCTTGTTTGGGTTATGCGAAGGAAAATATGGATCCTTTCCACTAGAATTTCATGGAAATTAGACATTCCAAGTTCAATGGTGAGGGCCATTAGGACTTGATAAAATAGTGGGAGAATTAATAAAATTAATTTATTATTTCTCATAAAATGTAATCAAGAAATTACTAATGATCTGCTCTTTTAATTGTAGAATAAAAATGACAAGCTCGTCAACCACACTATCCCTATGATCAATTCTGGATAAAGACAACATCCTCACCGACAGTAACTTCCAAGAATGGTTTAGACACCTTCAGGTTATCCTACGCCATGAATGGAAGTCTTACGTGTTGGAGTCAACATTACCTGATCTGCTTTCCAAAGAGGTGAGTGATGAGGATTTCCTAGTCTATGAGAAACATATGAATGACACGGTCTACGTTCAAAGTTTGATGCTATCATCAATGTCTAGTGAGCTCATGAAGTCTCAAGAAAACATGGATGCTTATATCATGCCCGAGCACCTCCATGGTCTTTACCAGGAGAGAGAAAGTTAGTAAAGGTTTGAGATCTCCAAGGCACTCTTTCAGAGTAAGCTTGGAGAGAGTTCCCCAGATGGGCCTCATATAGTCGAGATCATTGACTACATTGAGAGCTTGGAGGTTCTAGGGTTTAAACTCCCTGAATAACTGGACACTGATCTCATTCTCGCATCACTCCCTTAGAGATTCTCCAGATTTGTTGTTAATTTTAATATGAATAGCATTGAGAAGTCTCTGTCTGATATTCTTATCCTCATTCACCAAGTGGACAAAGATATGAAGCGTGAAAAGACTTATGTCCTTATGGTGAATAAGAGGAAAGGGAAGGCAAATAGATTTAAGCCCAAAGTTTCTTCACACCCTTCCAAGAAAAATAAGATCAAAGGGGAGGCAAGGGAACATGAGGTTGTTTGTTTCGCATGTGGCAAGAAGGGCCACTAGAAGAAGAACTTCACCCAACCTAAGAAGCAAGGGGAAGCTTTAGGTGCATTTTTTATAGAATGTAATCTATTTTTTATACAAATTGGGTATTATATATAGCTTTTGGTGCTCACATATGTATCCAAATATAGGAACCAAGTAGATTTAGGAAGATTGACCGAGGGGAGGTAGGTCTATGAGCAGCCAACAAAGGCAGACTCGCTACTATAGTTGTCGGGACTACCACCTCACGTTTCCAATTGGGATGATCTTGGTGTTAAAGGGTTTTTATTATGTTTCGTCTGTTACTAAAAACATTATTTCTGTATCCAGATTAGATATAGATGGATTTTTTTTCAAGTTTGGAAATGAATGTTTCTTCTTTTACAAAGATAGCATTTTTTTGGTAGGGCACATTTATACAATGGTCTTTATGTGTTGGATTACACAAACCAAGCAATGGTAATCGATAACAAAGGTACTTCACATAACTCATACCACACCCAAATTTGGCATCACTGGCTAGGTCATGTAAATGAGAAATGCTCGACCAAGTTACATCAAGATGGATATTTAGATTCTTTCAAACTAAAACCACTTAGCGTATTTCATGCATGTTTACATGGAAAAATGACCAGAGCCCCATTTAGTGGGAAAGGTGAAAGGGCTAAAGAGCCTCTTTAATTGGTTCATACCGATGTGTATGGACCATTTCCAGTTGAAGAAAGGGGAGGGTACTCATACTTCAAAACTTTCACTGGTGATTTTAGTAGATATGGATATATATACTTAATGAGGTATAAGTCAGATTATTTTTATAAGTTCAAAGAATACAAGAATGAAGTTGAGAACCAGCTTGGTAAGAAGATTAAGAAAATATGCTCAGACCGAGATGCAGAATATCTTAATCAAGACTTCATTGATTACTTACAGGATTTTGAGATCCTATCCTAACTCACTCCTCCTTACACGCCCCAGTGGAATGGTGTGAGAGAAAGGAGGAACTGCACCTTACTAGACATGGTGAGATCAATGATGAGTCATGCGAGTCTTTCATTATCCTTTTGGGGATATGCGTTACAAACAACGGCACACATACTAAACCAAGTACCAAATAAATTGATAAATGGTATTCCATACGAGTTATAGAGTAGAAAGAAAGCCATGTTATTAAATTTACACGTGTGGGGAAGCGATGCATTTTTTAAGGTCTCTTCTGGTAACAAACTCACACCCTGAGGAACAAAGTGTACCTTTATAGGATACCCCAAGGAAACAAGGGGATATTACCTATACAACCCCTTAGACAAAAAGGTTATAGTTTCAAGACACACCATATTACTTGAGAGGAAGCACATCTCCAAAAGAGATAGTGAGAGCGAGATAGACTTCAATGAAGTTGAGGCTCAAGGTATACAAGAGTTGGTACAGGAATAGATTCCAAAAAACCCCATGGAAGAAAGAACTGTTCCAGATACACAAGAACTGTGTAGGAGTATAAGAGAGGTTAGAGAATCAGAACAGTATAGTTTTCTAGTTACCGAGGAAGGTGACTCATTGTTAGTTGATAATAATGATCCTCTAACCTAAAAGGAAGCAGTAAGTGGCACAGATGTTTCCAAGTGGAAAAAGCCATGAATTCTGAAATGGATTCCATGTACCAAAACCAAGTTTGGATTTTGGTAGATGCTCCAGTTGATTTAAATCCTATTGGTTGCAAATGGGTATTCAAGAAGAAACTGGACATGGAAGGACAAGTCAATACCTATAATGCACGACTAGTTTTAAAAGGGTTCAAGCAGCATCAAGGCATTGAATATGACGAAAACTTTTCACCAGTTGCAATGCTGAAATCCATCAGAATTCTATTGGCCATTACTTCTTACCAGGACTATGATATTTGGAAAATGGATGTCAAAACAACCTTCCTTAATAAGAACCTCTAGGAAGATATATACATGACACAACCTGAAGGGTTTATGACTCCAAAGGATTCCAATAAGGTATGCAAGTTGTAGAAATATATTTATGGATTAAAGAAAGCATCCAGGTCATGGAACATTCATTTTGATGAATCCATAATGAAATTTGGTTTTATCAAGAATGAATGTGAGCCCTGTGTCTACAAATGGTTTAGTGGGAGTGCAGTCGTTTTCCTAATAGTATACATTGATGAAATATTACTTATTAGAAATGAGATACCAACCTTACATTCTGTTAAGGCATGGTTGAATAAATGATTCTCCATAAAGGACTTGGGCAAGGAAGCATATATTCTTGGGATCAAGATCCATCGTGATAGATCCAATAGATTGCTGGGCTTAAGTCAAAGTACATACATTGATAAGATACTGAAGAGATTCAGTGTGGAACAATCCAAGAGGGGATTATTGACAGTGTCACATGGCATTCATCTTTCTAAGAAAATGTGTCCTCAGACACATGAGGAAAGAAAAATAATGTAAAGCACTCCATACAAATCAAAAATTGGGTCAGTCATATATGTCATGCTATGTACTAGGCAGGATGTCGCCTACGCATTGAGTGCGGTATGCAGATATCAAGCTAACCCAGATGACCGCCATTAGATGGCAGTCAAGACTATCCTAAATTATTTGAGGCATACTAAGGATATGTTCCAGGTTTATAGAGGAGATGAGAAACTAATCATTAAAGGATATGCATATGCTAGTTTCCAGACTGATCAAGATAACATGAAGTCGCAAATGGGATACATCTTCACTTTGAATGGAGGTGCAGTGAGCTGGAAGAGTTCAAAGTAGAGTGTGTTCACATATTATACAACGAATTCTGAGTATATCACAACTTCTGAGGCAGCTAAAGAAGCTGTTTGGATGCAAAGCTTTGTTCAAGAGCTGGATGTGATACCTAGCAGTAAAGATCCCATCACACTGTACTGTGATAATACTGCAACGGTGGCTCTTGCAAAAGATCCAAGGTCACATCAGCGGACAAAGCACATACTTTGAAAGTATCATCTATTGAGGAATTTTTATCAGAGAGGTGAAGTTTCAGTGAGTAGTATTTCCAAGGAAGACAATGTAACAGAACCCTTGACTAAAGCCTTAACTCAGCAGAAACATGATCATCGTGTGAGGTCTAGCAGACTGAAAGTCGTAGGTAGTTAGCTCTAGTCCAAGTGGGATTTTATAAGAGTTGGTGACCTAGAACCAACCGGTTGTACTTTTATTACATGGATATTTAATGTATTTAAATATTAAATAACTTATTACATATTGTTCATTGTTCTTCATGACTATGATGTAATTATGTCCTAGAGTATTTGTTGCATTGATAAGGTCATGAAAGTTCCCCTCTATGATGATAACCTAGAAATGCTATAACAATATTCTTAAATATAGTTCTCTGGTTGGATGAAATACTATGATGGGACACATAGCATACAGACCGTCAGGTGCGAGTACTCGTAAGCAGATGAGATTTCTTCTCATGAAGTTCACACTTAGTAATCTCCAAGACAAGTGATTATGAGAATGGACCCGCCGGTAGGAATTCCGCATGTTTTGGTGTCATCAGATATTCCTATCTAGGAGCATGTGTAATGATCCTTAGACTTTAATATTATCAATAATACATGTCACGACTCGCGCACTTTGATTTACTGATGAAAACCGTCACACAGACAATTGGCGGGAAGTAGGGTACGTTGGGTGCATCATGAGTGACATGTTATTAATGGACAAGTCAAAGAAGGATTTGTCCCTTCCATTTATGAAATTTGATATCTCATCTCTTTGATTGAAATAGAATCGTCGCGCGAAATTCCATGTCCATGGTGTAACGACGAGTTTATTTTAGGTAGTTAAAGAACAACATATCAACACTATGGAAAAAATGGCATTTTGCAACGAGAATAAATCCCGCCGCAAATACTTCATCGAAAATGTTATTTGTGACGGGAGCATCGACCCATCACAAATAATTAGTTATTTGCGACGAGACTTGGGGTACCGTCGCAAAAATTTAGGCGTGGTTTGGAGCGGTTTGCGCGCCAAACTGTGGGAAGGGTATTTGCGACGGGGAGGCATCCCCCGTCGCAAATACCCAAAGGCGGTAAATACGATTTGGGACGGAGAATTTCCTCATCGTAAATAGTTCGTATGCAGGTCACTTTTTGCGACGGGACCCATCACAAATACCCGGTGGCGGTAAATACTATTTGCGACGGGTCCCGTCGTAAATACCCACTTAACCGCTGAATGACCGAAGGTATTTGCGACGGGTCCCGTCACAAATACTTAGCAGCGGTAATTACTATTTGCGATGGGATGTTGCCACATCGCAAATACCCTTTTAACTGCCGACAATAATTAATGCGGACGAAGGTATTTGCGACAAGTCCCGTCGCAAATAGTGGCATTTGCGACGGGGCTCCCGTTGCAAATAGTACCATCGCAACTAATTTAACCTATATGTACCCCATCCATTTTTTTATTCTTCATCTCAATTCCTACTTTTTTTCTCTCTCTCTAAACTCTAATTTTAGAGTGAAAATTTCTCTGAGTTAATTTTTTTATGAAGATTTTTTTGAAGTCGTCTCCACCTATAAGAGATCAAGTTTAAAGGTATTTATGTTTTATTTAATTTTATATTTATTTTATTTTTTTATATTTATTTTAATTATTATTAATTATTTGTAATTAAATTAGATTTAGATTGTTTTGCCATCAATATTTAATTGTAATACTAAATTTAAATTATTAGTACTAATTATTACTAATTAGTAGTAACTAGGAATTATTAAAGATAATTAGTAACGATTATAAATAATTAGCGGTAATTAGTAATTAGTAGTGGTAAAATAGTAATAAATACCAAGAAATAGTAATAATTATTAAAGAATAGTAATAAATACTAATAAATAGTAATAATTAGTAAAAAATAGTAATAAATACTAATAATCAGTAATTAATACTAATAATCAGTAACAAATACTAATAATGAGTAACAAATACTAATAATTAGTAACAATTAGTAATAAATATTAACAATTAGTAATAAATATTAACAATTAGTAATAATTAGTAACAATTAGTAATAATTAGTAACAATTAGTAATAATTAGTAACAATTAGTAATAATTAGTAACAATTAGTAAGAATTAGTAATAAATAGTAATAAATAGTAATAAATACCAAGAAATAGTAATAATTATTAAAGAATAGTAATAAATACTAATAAATAGTAATAATTAGTAAAAAATAGTAATAAATCAGTAATTAATACTAATAATCAGTAACAAATACTAATAATGAGTAACAAATACTAATAATTAGTAACAATTAGTAATAAATATTAACAATTAGTAATAAATATTAACAATTAGTAATAATTAGTAACAATTAGTAATAATTAGTAACAATTAGTAATAATTAGTAACAATTAGTAATAATTAGTAACAATTAGTAAGAATTAGTAATAAATAGTAATAAATAGTAATAAATAGTAATAATTATGAATAATTACCAATAAATAGAAATAAATAAAAATAAATAACAATAAATAGCAATAAATAGAAATAATTAGCAATAAATAGCAATAATTCGCAATAATTAGCAATAATTAGCAATAATTAGTAATAATTAACAATATTTAGCAATAAATAGCAATAATTAGAAATAAATAGCAATAATTAGCAATAAATAGAAATAATTAGAAATAAATAGCAATAATTAACACCAATTAGCAATAATTAGCAATAATTAGCAATAATTGGCAATAATTAGAAATATTTAGCAATAAATAGCAATAATTAGGAATAATTAGCAATAATTAATAATAATTAGAAATAGTTAGGAATAATTAAGAATAAATTAGGAATAAATTAGGAAGAAATTAGGAAGAAATTAGGAAGAAATTAGGAAGAAATTGGGAAGAAATTAGGAATAAATTAGAAATAAATTAGGCATAAATTAGGCATAAATTAGGAATAAATTAGGCATAAATAAGGCATAAATTAGGCATAAATTAATAAAAACTTAGCAATAAATTAGTAATAAATTATGAAATAAATTAGCAATAAATTAGCAATAAAGTAGGCAATAAATTAGGAATAAATTAGCAATAAATTAGGAAATAAATTAAGCATAAATTAGGAATAAATTAGGTATAAATTAGGAATAAATTAGGAATAAATTAGGAATAAATTAAGAATAAATTAGGAATAAATTAGGAATAAATTAGAAATACATTAGGAGTACATTAGGAATAAATTAGAAATAAATTAGGAATAAATTAGGAATAAATTAGGCATAAATTGTAAGCACTTGGAACAGTTTCTAGTGGATTGGTGGCACTCTTTTTGCTCGAAAACTCTTCTCCTTTCAACTCTCACCAACTCAAAACATTATGAAAAATGTTCTTTTACGTATGAATATCCAATATCATATGCATGAGATTGGATATGCATTCGTAGGACCATATTTTTTATAATTTTTTCAGGTAGTGACAGTTGGAAGAAGATGATCCATCGACGAAAAGGGGACTCTTTTGTCTGACAGCTCATTTACTTGCATCTTTCTCACACTGAAATCACAATGAAGAATCTGGTTGGAGGTACTCTTATGAATTCTCGTATGCATGAGAACGAATATACATACCTTCGAGCAGATTCTTCATTGTGATTTCAGTGTGAGAAAATTGCAAGTAAATGAGCTGTCGAAAAAAAGAGAAGTCATCAATCCACTGGAAATCGTGTCGCCCGTAATTAGTGGTAATTAGTAAGAAGTAGCTGTAATTATTTATTTTCTCTTTTTTGGATAGTGTTTTTTTATTTAAAATTATTTAAAAATACTAATGATTTTATATTTTGTAGAAAAATATGGAACAAAGAAGTCGAAAACAGTGATTATTAGATGATCGTGATTGGATAAATCAGCGTAGAAATCCAAATGGTTCTGGGTTAAATCCTGTATATATTGAGGGTGTTGAAGCTTTATTATCATTTGCATCATCAAAACTAGAATTTGTTTTAGAAGTCACGATTAAGTGTCCTTGTAAAAAATGTGCTCTGAGAACGTTTGACACATTTGACAATGTTGGAGGACATCTCTTGCATTTTGGTTTTCAACCAGATTATGTTTTTTGGTATCAACTCGGTGAACACATTTACAGAGAAGATACTAATAATTTGATTCTGGATCCATCACGGTTTCAAAATTTAGTACATGATGTTGTAGGTCCATCTGTTCAAAAAACTAAAACTTAGGATGATATTGATTTAACTCCTGATTTGGCACCATCTGAATTTTATGATTTGTTGAGGTCTGCTAAGGATGCATTATGTCCTGGTTGCAAGATAAGAAAATTAGAAGAAGTTGCAAAATTTATGGCTATTAAATCAAATAATGAAATGTAAAACAACTATTTTGATCAGATATTTTCTTTGGTTAAAACATTGTTACCTGAAGGAAATGTGTTTCCTACAAATTACTATGAGAGCAAGAGGCTGGTTCGTAATCTGGGCCTTAGTTATCAAAATATTCATGCACGTGCAAATGATTACATCTTATATTCTGGTGAAAATGAGTCATTGAATAGTTGTCTCACATGTGGACAATCGAGGTATAAAGAAGCTCAACCAGGGAAGTCTGGATTGATTCCTGTAAATCAGTTGAGATATTTACCACTTACACCAAGGTTACATAGTTTATTTATGTCTCAGAACACATTGAAAATGATGTCATGGCACAAAACCAAGATTTCAACCAGTAAAATCTTGAATTATCCATATGATGGTGATTCATGGAAACATTTTGACCAAGTACATCTGTCTTTTGCTTTAGAAGCCCAAAACATGCGATTGGGTCTTTCTACTGATGGTTTTTGTCTGTTCGGTTCTTATAGTAGTCAGTATTCACGTTGGTCGCTCTTTATAACTCCGCACAATTTACCTCCGTGGATGTTGATGAAGAAGCCTTATATATTTTTGACTTTATTAATCCTAGGACATCCAAAAAAGAATATTGATGTTTTATTTAAAACCATTGATTGATGAGTTAAATTCATTGTGGAGTAATGGTATGAGTACATATGATGTTGTTGTGAAATGAAATTTTCTACTAAAAGATGCATTAATGTGGACAATTAGTGACTTCCCAACATATGTAATGTTATCTGGATGAAGTACACATGGTACGAAATCATGTCCTTACTGTATGGGAGACAACAAAACATTTATGCTTGCCAATGAAAAAAAATATTGCTATTTTGACTATCATCACATATTTCTTCCAATCGATTATTCTTTTCGGAGGAACAAATCTCATTTTAGAAAATGCACAATCGAATGGGATGAACCTCCGAAAATTATCTCGGGTACAAAGTTAAAATAAGTTTTATTTTGATTACCTCCAATCACATTTGGACCAACAATAAACCAACAGAAAATTTATGGCTTTGGGAAAGAACATAGTTGGATAAAACATAGTATTTTTTGGGATCTGCCATATTGGTATGATTTGTTGGTCCGCCACATGTTGGATTTCATGCATATTGATAAGAACTATTTTGATATTTTTTTTCATACAGTTTTGGATACACCAGGTAGGACCAAAGATAATGCAAAGGAACAATTAGATCTTGCCCAAATTTACAGGTGACTAGAACTTGAACTGTTTGAAAATGTCAGATCACAGAGGTTAATAAATCCAAAATAATCTTATACACTTTCCAAAGAGAGTTGCTTATTATTTTGTCAGTGGATTGAAAATTTGAGACTTCCAGATGGCTATGCTTCTAATTTGGGCAGATGTGTTAAGAATGGTCATATTACCGGATTAAAAAGTTGTGATTGTCATGTTATAATGGAAAGACTTATGCCGATTGGATTAAGTGGTTTGTTGAATTATATGATTTGGGATTTGATAATAGACGTATCATATTTTTTTCAAGACATTTGTGTGGGGACAACAGACTATGATGCACTAAGCAAACTAGAAGAAGATGTTGTTGTAATTATATGTAAATTGGAAAAAATCTTCCCATCGACTTTATTTAACTCAATGGAACATCTGACATTAAATTTTCCACATGAAGAAAAATGTGGAGGTTCGGTACAGTTTCAATGGATGTACCCATTTGAGAGATACATGTAGAAATTGAAGAAAAAAGTACGTAACAAATCATCAGTTGAAGGCTCAATTGCTGAAGCTTATTTGCAAGAGTAAATTGCTTTTTTCTACTCTCATTATTTTGAATCTAAATTTCTCTCAAAACACAACCACATGTGATAGAATGAGGGTAATGTTGATGATGAAATGGACAATCAATTATCAGTTTTTAATCAGCCAGAGCTTGGCTTCGGTGGAGTTCATGAACTATGGATTTTAGATGATGAACATCAGAGAGCTCATACAAATGTTCTGCTCAACTATAAAGAAATGTCATAATTTGTACTGTGAGTGATTATATCACTTATTATATAATTTATGTTACAGTAAGTAAACTTATTTTATTTGTAGGTTATATGATAATCATATCAAGAAAAAACTTCCACAAATTATAGCAGCTACTCTTGAAGAACATCGACAAAAAAAATCTCAATGGTTTCAAAAACTGTTAACATAAATTATTGATGATTTAACATATAAATTCATTTTATTATTTATTATATTGATAATTGCTTTACAAATTTTCAGGTGTCTCAACATGACGATAAAATTGATAAGTGACTGTGTATATTGAGTAACCCACCATCCAAAATAGTTAAATATTATAATGAATATGTGGTGAATGGTTTTCGATTTCATACACGTGCATATGGGGAATAAAAAAACAATGAACAACAGAGTTTTCTTGATAGGATCTCATCATAGAGAAACTGAAGTTGACTTTTACTACATGCTGGATGAAATTATTGAACCGTGTTATCTAGGACAAAATTACATAGTGATGTTTAAATGTCGATGGCTGGATACTAAGATAGGCTTGCGCATTCATCCAACTCATGGAATCGTCAATATTAAATATAAAATTCTTCTTACAGTAAATGAACCATTTTTACTAGATCAATAGGCACATAAAATTTGTTATGCAAAGTATTGTGTTACTTCAAGAGACTTGAGTTATTGGTGGAGCATAATAAAAATGAAATCTTAGGAAAACTAGTTTACTCAAAGTGAATGTGGTTCCGCTAAAGTTCAAGAAATTGAAATTTTTCAAGAGACTACTCAAAATCCATCTTTTTCACAAAGAGATGTGAATATCGATGATGAAATCCCACAATTAAGGGTCTATGGTGACAATGATGTTAATGATGTTAAAATGAATTTTAAATGACAAGAGATGATGAAGCTGAAACTCATATGGATATTGATGATACCGAGGAGGAATATGAATACATTGACATCATCAGATATAAAAATGATAATGAAGGTGAACATTGACATAATTAAATGCTGGTTATAATCATAACTAATATATATCTATATATAATAGTTATTTTAAAATTTTTGTTAACAATAACAATTTTGTGTTTCAGATGAATGATGATCTATTTCGTGAGTTGTAGGAGGCTGAGCTACCTTTGGATGAGGAGGATTTGGGATCATCTGACCCTCATTCGACTGGTGGTTCAGGGGGGTACGTGGAGGGGGCACGATCTTGTGCGATTGATGATTCCTGACCCTATCCATGAGCAACATCCATGTCTTGGCTTTGATCCATGCACACAGAGGTATGGTAATCTATGTATTTTAGTTAGCTTTCATTAATTTATTTATATACTAATTGTTTGATTATTTATTCTTTTTTCACAGTTTTGCACATATAGTTGTTGGAAAGGGGAGCGCTATCTTGCACAATTATTTTTCTCAGTCATGGATCACATGAGAATAGATTCCCATTGATGTACATCTTGAAATGTTCAATCATTGGCTGGTACGTAAATAAATAATATTTATTTTGAAATTTATTTCATTAATAACTTGACATTATAAATTATTTGTAGGGTTTATGATATCCCATCAATGATATCATGCGTGATGCTATCCAAGCGGCATGGGAGGTGTCTATGCGTGACAGTTTCTATTAGTTTTTGCACAATTTGAGAAGGAAGACCATAAAAAAAGTAGGAGTGAAAATATTTGATGAGTTATGTAGAGCTCACCGACTAGAGTACATTTCATCTCATGTTTGGGATGGATTATGTTCACACTATTTGGGTGGTGGATTTCAGAGGAGATCTTCATTGGGCCAACAGAACCGGGGGAGACAGGAGGTGACACATCGAGCTGGTATCCGCACATTCAGTATGCATAGAGAGCATCTGTTAAGTATATTTTTTAAATATTTTATATAAATTTAAATATAAACAATTTATTTTATATTCATATAGGCAGTCGAGCAGCCCGACATTATGGAGTACGACGTTTATCGGAGGATGTACAGTGATCCAGCCACTGGAGATATTAAAGGTGATCACCAACGTCAGATTTTGGTCAGTATTATTTCTTTTTTCAGTTTGAAAATTAACTGCATATAATATTTTCACTATTTTAATTTCAAATTGGAATTGAAGGATTCATATGAGACTATGACCTCTCAGACACAGGCTGAGAGTCAGGCCGAGATGGCTGATCAGAATAGTACCCACCATTTCGATGAGGCGACATGGATGCAGGTGACCCAGTATGCCTTTGAGAAGGGACGAGTAGTTGGTATCGAATCTCATTCGACTCTTGGGACTTATTATGGTACTATTGTGATGTCGATGTTCATCTCGAGAGGAGATCATGGAGAGACATCATCTTCTAGCTCATAGTATCAGGAGCAGCTGCGAGCTTAGAGTGAGCTTATAGAGAGTTTGCAGAAGCAGCAGGAAGAGATGCGTCAACAGCAGCATCAACAAAAATAGTACGAAGAGGATATGCATCGATGGCAGCAACAACAGTATCAATAACAACATGAGGAGGAGATGTATCGGTGGTAGCAGCAGCAACATGAGCAGATGGAGTACATGCGCCGTCTGAATCATAGTTTAGGGATGAAGTTTCCTCCACCATCTCCTCCAGCTCCTCCACCTCTTCTAGAAGACTACCCCCAGTGATTTTTTTTGTTATGTTAAAAACATTTGAATTCAAGATTTATTGTAATATGAACTATTTACAGTTTCTTTCTTTTATATTGGTGCGAATATTGCATAATTTAATTTTTTTAATTTTTTATTTTTAATATATATTTTTTTTAATATTTTTTTATTTTTTTATTTATTATTAGTATTATATTTTTTAATGTTTTTTTATTTTAATAATAATAATATTTTATGATTTTTTATATTTTTTTGCGAATATTGAGAATTTTTATATTTTTAATATTTTTCTATTATTTTAATAATATTAATATTATTTTTTCATTAATTTATCATAATTTTATTAAAAATATAGATTTTTATTTTATTCAGTATCTATGATGAGACCTTTTTCGATGGGGTCCCGTCGCAAATAGTTGATATATATTTTTTAAAAACGTATTTGCAACAGGCATAAGGGCCCGTCGCAAATATTTTTTTTACGACGTGCCCGCCGAAAAAGGTTTTGATATATATAACATATATAAACAGAGAACTATTTGCAACGAGAAAAAAGGCCTGTCACAACATGTTTTTTATATATAATGTATATAATCGAAGAGTTATTTACGACAAGACGATTTCCCATCGCAAATAGTATTTTTTGTGATGTGCCCGTCGCAAAAAATACTTATTGCGATGTTGTTTTCTTCAACGGACTATTTGAGACGGGACCCCAACACAAAAGCTCATTTTTGATGGGATCCTGTCACAAATACCTCAAATTTCAGTAGTGAAAGCACAAAGGTTGATGACACTATCGTGAAACCTGCTTGATGAGATATTGAAACAAAGAGATTATATTACACAGTGAGTTTTCGTATGTGGATGTCATTGTTGTGACTTTAAGTTCTCTCTCTTGGGTGCCTTAACCTATTGCTAGACAATACTCTTGGACTTTAGGTAAGCCCGCCTAATGCTAATGAGAAAGAATCCTAGAGGGTCACACACTAAGTGTTTCTAGTGGTCTCAATTAAATTCGATTTGAATTTAATTGATGAAATGAATATTATTCTCAAGAACGTGGAATAATTTTATTCATGTTAAAATGATCGCATAAATTAAATAAATATTTATTCACCAGATTGTGAGTAAAATATATTTATTTATTTTATTGAACATTTAATATATATTTATTTACTAGTTTGTAAATAAAATATTTATTTAAGAGAATAATTTATTTATTTATTTATTCAGGTGTTCAATAAATGGAAGTAGAGTTCGAGCGGACTAAGGTCGGTTTGATAGTAAAATAATTATTTGCAAGACAGTAAATAATTATTTATCTAGTTGGCACAAATTAAAATAATAATAACGCTGATATTATTTTGTGACGTGGAATTTTATTTATAATTCCTCTTTGCGCAAGTTGGTGCACCATAAATAATGAAGTGGTATTATTATTAAAATAATGGGTTTTCACTAAGGTTATAAATGTATTTAATTTCTATTATGCAATTAAATATTGTAACTAAAGCTCCATGTTGATAAATAGATACGTACGTCTATTGTGCCATGTACCGAACTGCACGCCCGATGAATTGAGAATTATTGAGCTAAACAATTTCTCTCTTGAATCCTCTTTCCACCCCTCTCAATAATGAGATATGTTCTTCAAGGCCAAAGAACAAGAAATCAATAACGACTAACACAAGACACTTTCTTCACCGCACTAGCACCCAGAGAGCGAGTGGTGTCGATCAGAGGTCATCAGAGCACGTGTAGATCACCGCTAGAGGGATTCTAGTTTGGATCCTTGCAAGCACAACAAGATAATCCAGAAGGGTCATTATATCTAATCAACATCATCAATGAAGAAAATACCAAAGATCCAAATACTATTTTCTTTTTGAAATTAATTAAATTAATTATAAACATGATGTACAAGATCCTGTCTAAAGGATTCAGGTATCTTTATTCTTTATCTAAATCTTTGATTCTATTTCATGAAGACTGACATTCACCATTGTATTGATCCCGAAATAATCATTGATCATGGTAAAAATTAAAGTTGGATGTCGGCCCAACCATGCTTCCACTGCGCCTGGAACCTATACTTGGTATGCTGAAATTGTAAATTATTTGGTAGAATCTTGCATTCCTACTGATTTCAATAAAATCCAGGACAACCATCTAAAACATGAGTCGTTGGTACATTTGGGATGATCCCTACCTTTGTAACACATGTAGTGATCAAGTCCTCAGGCATTGTGTTCCCAATAGCGATTTTCAGTCTGTCCTTAGGTTCTTCCACACTCTTTCTTGTGGGGGCCACTTTGTTCCCCAATGGACTGTTCACAAGGTCCTTGATTCTGGTCTCTTTTGGAAAACAATTTTTTAGGATGCCCATGATTTCTATAAATATTTTCCTCTTTATCAAAGAATGGATAATGTGTCTAAAATAAATGAAATTCCACAACAACCTTTTCTCTTTTATGAAATTTTCGATGTTTGGGGCATTGAATTTATGGGAGCATTCCCCAATTCATCTGGGAACTTGTACATTCTTCCAGCAGTGGATTATGTTTCAAAATGGGTAGAGGCATGATCTATAAGGACAAATTATTCCAAGAAAATTGTGGAGTTTTTGAGAACCCAAATCTTTTATAGGTTTGGATTACCTAGGTTTATCATTAGTGACCAGGGTTCTCATTTCTATAACCAAACAACACAAACTCTTTTGCATCTGTATGGGGTCAGACATAGAGTGTATAATGCTTATCATTCACAAACCAATGGTCAAGATTAGGTGTCAATTATATAAGTAAATCAAATTATTTAAAAAAAAAGGTTCAAACCAATAGAAAAGATTGGAGTCTTAGACTCAATGATTCATTATGGGTTTACCTTACTGCCTTTAAAACTCCCATTGGAATGTCACCATATTGGCTAGTGTTTGGAAAGGGTTTTCATCTCCCTATTGAGATAGAGCATTGGGCCTACTTGGACATTAAACAATGAAATTATAGTCTTTATGGTGCAAGTTCTCAAAGGAAGTTGCAGATTCAGGATCTGGAAGAAATGAGAATAGATTCACATGAGAACTCTTGGATTTATAAGAAGCGAACCAAGGCTACCCATGACCATCTCATCCTTCATCATCAGTTCTAAATTGGGTAGAAGGTCCTCCTCTATAATGAAAGACTAATGGATCTGGGTAAGCTTCTTTCCCACTAGTTTAGACCATACACTGTTACTAATGTCTCTCCATTTGGTGTTGTTCATGTTCAAAATGAAGAAACCAAGAAAACCTTCACTATCAATGGGCAGTGGCTGAAGTACTTTCATGAAGACCTTATGGAGTCCCTGATGGAGGAACTCCATGTTCAAGAAGCAATCTATGAATGAAACTCACCAGGTTTTATCCTTCCTTTACACATTCACTTTTATTACAGCGAGGACACTACACACTTTAGGTGTGGGGGGATGGGTATATTCCTGGGTTAGTTAGTAATTTTCATCATCTTTATTATTTTTCTATTTTTATCTTGTTGAATAGTATTTTTACTTTCCCTCTTTCCCTCCCCCTCACCTTTATACTGAAATATTACCTTTTTATTCCCACTTTATCATGGAAAATGATGCCTGTTTAATCATGGAAGTTATTGAAAATGCATTTGGAATTTTCATATTTCATGTTGTTTTAACATTAAAAAAAATCTAATGAAATGTTCGTTTCAGTAAGAATTCAATATTGTGGTGTGACTTTATCTTGAAATTTGATTATTTGTTAATGATATAAATGGTTGTATCATTTTAAAACCTTTGAGAAGAATGGTGCCCTTTTTTGTGAATAGTTTAAAGGAAAATTGTGTCACTTAATTTCTCCACACATCTTTGCACCCAACCATGAAGTGTGAAAATTTCTTACTTAATGGAAGGTAAATATAAGTTAGGTTAAATTTTCTCTACCTTCAAAAATGATTTTTCCATGCATTCATTTTTTTATATGATCTATTTCATTACTGAACCAGACTGACCTATGCATGTGTACCTGTTATCCGACTGTTGTACGCCCTCAAAAAAAAGTGTTGTATATTGGGCAGGTCAAAAACCACCCTTCCTTGACTTTTGATCTTGTTATAACTATTATGATTAGTGTCGTGAGGAGATCAAATAAGGGTTGGGAGAAGAGTGTGAGATTTCTTCCAAGTGAAATTTTTGAAAAAAATAATAAATGAGGGGAGTGAAGAAATGTGAAACATATGGGGGTATCTAGGTCAGGAGATTATGGTTTGACTTCTAGGAATGCTTAAGTGAGTGGGTCTTGGAATTTTATTTCAAAATATATAGGATAGGTTCGGTGGAAAGGATCATATAAGTAGATAATTTTTAAAATAACTTATATTTACTCGATAGAAAGTGGAAAGAATAACATGAAATGGTTGTCACACACACACATGGAGAATTAGTGAAATGGTTGTATTTTGAAATATTTTCTAAAATTGGTATCATTCAACTCCTTGAATTTTCTGCTGATACAATTTTTGAGACATATTTTTGTTTGATCACTAAGAATAAATCCTCAGTGTGATTTTTTCTTTGACCACATTTCTACCAGGAATTAAATTTTCATTGAATATTAAATATTTATGAAGTTGGAAATATCTATATGTATATTTTTTTTGGAAATATGACTTTACCTATGAGTTCAATTGTTTAGGTGTGGGGGTGTGATCACACCGCGATTCACTGTTTAATTTTCACCCTTACACCGTTGTGCTAAACTAGTTTTGTATTGAAAATTATAAAAATAATAACAAATTGAACTTCATGTTTGATTACATTATTTTGTTTTTATAATTTTTAAAAATGGAAATATTACTTGTTTTGATAATTTCATTGTAAGTGGAGGTGATTTGGAGGGCCCATAATGAAGTCCAAGAATAATGAGCCAAACTGCGCAGGATCCATGCATACCAGTGGACTCAACTGCATACGTCTACTTAACCGTGCATCGAAATGGGATTATTTTTTTTGGTATGATCCAAAATTAATTAGGATACATTTAATATACAGGAAACCAAGCCTCATTCAGCAATCTGATGTCCCAACCGACCTGATCTATCCAGCACACCGAATCTGCATGAAGTCAAAATTTGTGTGTTGTGATCTATCCATATCTTGAGCTGTAGGTGTCCAAATGAATCCAAAATTTTGGTGGAGATATTAAAGAGGTGGGGAAACAACTTTTTAGTTTTTCCCAAAGCGATAAAATGCTGTTTATCCACCGAAAACAATGGTCCAAGTGGTTTTACACAATCTGTGTGCCCAAAACCACCTTCCACTTTGCCTATAAATTGATGCCTTGGGATCCTCATTTGAAAGTTCGAACCAGAAGAAAATATCTTCCATTTTGGAGTCCTATAGGAGTCTTTTATTAATACTATAAGTTTTGGATTCCCCTATCCTCATAGGGGGATCAAGAATAAAGAAGGAGTTCCACCCGAGCTTCATCCTCCTCCCAATGTCGAGCTAAACGGTGGGCGTTCGTTGTGAGGGAGCTACACACATGTCAAGGGAGTTTCGAAGAATAAATTAGCTACTGGTTTAGAGTGATTTGGGTGTTAAAAAATTTATTTCTATGTATCTTAAATTATTTCTTATTTGAATTCTTTTTTTATGTATGTGATTGATTTGATCTTAATTTCTAACCGATCAGTGTGAGGTTTTGAGTGCGTGACTTGTGTTGTTCTGATTAGACAACACAAAAATCCTTTTCTTACCCAATTTCTTGAGATTTAAATTTTATTTGGAAGATCTTATTCTATGAATAAGTTCTGTAGCTTGAAAATACAATTGTTATGTCAAGTTTTGGTTCTTCAAGCCATGAAATAAAGGCTTAGGAATTAATCAAGATTCCAATTAATTTAAACCAAAGAATTACTCCAATCCTAAATGAATATCTAAGAACAATGAAATTGAAATGTGTGTAGTGAAATCACAATGACTCATTCGTCTCATGTTTTTCAAAATCTACTTGGTTTTTCAACTAGTAGAATCTTCAAGTTAAGTTATTTTCTTTAAATTGTTTTCAAAATCACCCCCCTTTTTAGTACTTTTTATTAAAAACGCATACTATAAACCTATCAATGCTCCTTGAGAGATGAACCAGGGTCTTAAATATATTATAAATCAACCTTAAAATCATAATCAATTTGATGTGTCATGAAAACATGTTCAACGATCGACCCCACTCATCGACCAGCCCCGCCTGTGCGGCTTTCCCGACGCCTTGTTGACCAGCCTTGCCTGTGCAGTTTTCCCAATGCCTTATCGACTAGCCCCACTTGTGCAGATTTCTCGGCATGTCATTAGAACATATTTTCAAAATGACATCTTCTATAATCCATCTTTTTCATCTTGAGTGGTTCTATGATCATGAATAATTTCTTTTAGTTTCATCTTATTTTTTCATCAAGCTGGGTATATCCATCTTGAGGGGAAGTGTTTGCGGTGTTTCTTGTTTTCTTTGTTTGATTTTTTTCTCTTCATTTATGTATCCAAGATAGGTAGAAACCTCTTGAGGGTTAGTGTTTAAGTATAAATAGGGGATAACCCAATACCAAATATGCCTCTCTAAGGGAGGTCTTGGTGTCTATTTATAATGAATAATAAAGATGATAAAATGCCAAAATCTGATGTGGGACACAAACTCTAACAAAATCAAATATAACTATTTATACAAAATATTTTAATTTTGATCCATAGAGAAGTGATAAATATGAGATAACTCACTAGACTAAATTCTTTTAAAACTTGATGAAAAATAACAAGGAATTTAATAAATGGTTTGGAAGGAAAGATTGAAAGGGAAGTAAGAAAGGTAATACTAGTAAGTATAATTTTGTTTTAGATCTGACATGTTATGAGTGCATAAAGAAGGGACATATTAATTTAGACTATCCAAAATCATAGAATGAATGGAAGGATAAGAAATACAAGAAAAATGGGAAACAAGATCTTGTTGCTAGATGAAGTTGTAAATAAGACTCAAACTCAAGCAATGAATTTGAAAATGAAAAGGAATCAACTAATTTGTGCTTAATGGCGATGAATATGAATGAGGATAGTACCAATTCATGTTATAATTTAGGATATGATTCAGATGATAGTACAAAAATAGGATTTAACATCACACTTTTAACATTTATTTTTCTATAATTGACATTAATAGTGACACAAGAAGGCTTTTAACACCGATTATTCCAAAAACTGATGTAAAAAGTGCTTCAAAATGACTTAATGTAAGTTTTAGAATAAAAATAAATTAAAAGTCATTATGAATAACTTTTAGAATTAGTTTTATCATAATTTAAATTAAAATATTTTTAAAAAATTAATATGCATGACCTTATCCTCATTTTTTCGATGTAATCTTTTTGAAACCCTCATCACCTCGACTCGCAACCGCAGTCCACTAGTTCTCAATATCCTACATTTTTTTGATTTTCATACTTCTTTTTTGCATTGTTTCTTATCAATATTCCATCATTAGTCCTTCTTCCATGAACCTTGACTCTATTTGGTCCATTGAAACCCTAATTCACTCGATTCACTACCATGCTCCAACTTTTTTGTTCGATCAATTTTCTACTTTATTTTTATAAACATTTCTCCTCAATCTTTCATCATTTGACCTGCATCGATGACCATTGATTGCATTCATCAGACTTCAATATATATTTTCCATCATCTGCCTCCATATTTTTTAAGTATTTTTTTTTATTTTTAGAAGATTAATTAATTATTTGTTAGTTATAAATTCATTCATTCTAGCACTCATGTCGCAAAACATGAAAATTTGCAAATTTATAAACCTAATAAGTATTGTAGAAGCGACGGGTAGGGTCAAACCACATAGAGAATGTGCGTAGGCACAAGGAATATCCTTTTAGAAAAATTTTCAAGTTGATGAGTTTTAAAAGTGATTAAAAACTAAAACTTACAAAACAACTAAACAACTATTTTAAAATGACTATTTAAATTTATCTAAAACTATCTAAGCGAACTAAATTGATAAATGAAAGAAATTGGTAGAGATGAAAGTGTCAGAATTGTGACATCCATTCAGGTGAATGTAATGCAAATTATTTAATTCCCACATCTGAATATTTATTTATTTAATTATCATTGATTCCAAATTTAATCAAAATACTATTAGGTCTTGTTCTTAGATGTTAGAATAAATTCTAATTTTCACACAAATCATCCATCATTTCATTCTCTGTCCTGGAGAATAATTTATGTGTCATTATAGTACTGAATCACTTGGTGAAATACCACAACCCATTTCTCAAAAAGTTTAAGTATCTACCAGCATTAGGTTCGCTCACATAAGATTACTGATTAAGTGTCACTCATGCAAGTTTGAAGAGGAATTCACACAAAATATTAAATTTTCAATTAATATATCTATTTATTTAGAATTTTCTTGCATGTGATTTACGATTCTCTAATGCACACGACCAAGTTCTAGGTAAATAAATTTTCTAATGATTTCCCGCCTGTGATTACTTATTAAGTATCACATGAATGGGCACCAAAGAAGGTGCGTAGACTCCAAATGAAAATTAATTCAAATGTAGATATAATTAATTAAATAAATATCCAATTAAAGATAATAATAATTTAAAATGAAATCAAATATGCAAATAAAATAAGGCATGCATACACCATCACGTTCATCAATACTTCGACACAGAAGAATTAGCCCACCATCGGTATGAAACGACACATTAAATAATAAACAGAAGATATCACCATGATCGCGTCGTCGCTATGGTCACCGCAAGCCATCATAGATGATCACCCAATAATAACCATCACTTCACTGATCACTGCAATGTTGAACCAAACCATCACGCCACCAAAAAAATAATCGGACCTATGTTTACTCTTGGCATACAATGATGATATCCAGAAGCAAATCGAATCTTCATGCGTGTCGATGTCATCACGCCCGAACTACAACAAAAATGAACGAAGACCGTCACTGAATATAAGACACACACAACTGATGTCACATGTTGGGTCTTGATGCGGAGAGGAGGTAGCATTGATGGTAGGGTTTCAAGTAGGGTTGGCCATGTGACTGATGCTACATACAAGAGGAGACGTCTACCGATGAGGGTTTTTGCTGCTACGAGATGAGGGAGGACTTCGACGACCGACTGGTGGTTCAGTGCTACGTGGAAGAGTCTGAAGATGGAGGAGGGGGCGACATGGGGTGTGTGTGGGAAGGGTGGGGGGAGGGGGGGGGGGGTACCGCCTTATCTAAGGAGGAGGATTCACAACCTTTTGGAATTATTTTGAGAAATATTGCTTCCTTGACTAAAAGCTTCACCGAATACAAATTTGCATTCATCAAACGAGGGGGTAATCTGGATGCTCATTGTTTAGCATGCTATGAGAAATCATGGGGTGATCATTCTTGGGTTGATTATTTCCCTAATTGGATTTGTAGGTCTAGTTTTATTGATCAATAATATATTATCTCTTTTATCTCAAAAAAATAAGAGTGTCTGCAATTAAAAACACATTTTAAAAATAAATAAATAAATAGAAAAAAATTAATCTGAGCTAAAAATGACCTGCATAAAAACTAAAAAGTAATTAAAGAACATTAAATGTGTTAATATTAATAAATGTTAAATTAAAATAATAATAACAATAATAAAAAAATATAATCATGTAAATAATCAGTCAAATAAAATAAATTAGACTAGATAAATATATATAGGTTCATAAAATTAAAAAAAATTAAAAAATACACACAATAATAATACTAATATTAAATATTTTTCTAATTTAATAAAACTAATAAACTAATAAAATAACTAATACTTTTATTAATACTAAAAATATTTAGAAAGAAAAATAAAATATAAAAAAATAATAAATTAATATAATTACTAATAAATATTAATAAACTAATTATAAAACTATTATAAACCACTGCTAAAAATAAAAAGTGTTAGACATTAAATGTTAATAATGTATAAAATCAATACAAACTAATAAAATAATAATAATAAACTAATAAAGTTAAATAGATAGAATTACATATATTTGTAATTAAATAAACTAGAGTTACATGTTACATTAAATTAATAATTATACACATAATAAAAAATAAAATAAAAAATAAAATTAAAACAAACTCATAAAATTAAAAATTACTAAAATTAGTATAAAAATTAACTAAAAATTATCAAAATATCTAAAATACTATAAAACTGAAAAAAAAACAAAAAATGATAAAATGGGTTAGAAAAAAAATTAAAACTAAATTAGAAAATTATAAAAAATGCATGCGGAATCCATGTGCATCAAATCCCCCACACTTAAGCTTTTGAACTCTTGGAAAAAACAATCAGAAAGAAGACACAAGTGGACCCATCGAAAACTCAAAGCTTCAAAATTACAAGTTAAAATTTTTTCAATCTCTTTTACCCCCAAAATATCATACTTCATTTAAAATTCCAATTTTCAAAAACCCTATTCCCCCATATTCCTTCCAAAACAAAAATTTACACTCATGCATTATGTGACCTACCTCTCCATCACTCTCATTGCTCAAACAATTCATCAACAAAGATTTTCTCAATTCTAATACACATGCATATTTACCATTGGGTTGCCATGAATTTCACATCTCCACTAGTGTAAATCAAAAGAAAACAATAATCTTGAGGACTTCACATTAGGTTCAAATGTTTCTGAGGCTGTAAGATGGTGGGTCATAATTTTTTATGACAATTTTTGGCAAAAAGGAGGGTTAAATCTTGAAATAAATACATTATAAGTGTCAATCCAAATGTCTCCCTCAAAATCACTCTCTCCCACACTTAAAAAATTGATTGTCCCCAAGAATATTATAATCCAATGTTTCATACTTTTTTTATTTTCTTTTTCCTCTTCCTTTTTTTAGTACACAAATCACTCAAATAAGATGGGCATGAAAAACTGGTGAGTATCAACTCCAAAACCCCATGAAATAAATTTAAAACAAAATCCCAAAGAAAGGTATACAAGTAATGCATACACTGTAACGTCTTAGTGAAAGTAGGTCAAATAGAAAACTCTCCAGCTCATGGAGTAATGAGTCATCACTTTTATAGATACCCCTAAAGGTGAGGGTTACTACATAATGACCACAAAAGTACTCATTGTTGGAACAAAAAAGAATCTACATTCCCATATCAAAATACATGTAATGAACCCGACTACTATGAAATATAACACATATGATCATGATGGGATAATGTCGATCTATGTGCATAAAATGTCGTATTGTCCCTCAAACAACCCTCTCCATGAATAAATCTCTCCCCCACACTTAGATTGAAAATCATCATAAAGAAAATTCAAGAATTGGGTAGGGATGATTATCAGATGTAGGATCATTCTAAAAGGATTATTTATGGATTCTAAGGTATATATGAGGGAGAAAATTCAAGGGTGTATCAGTGGGTCAAAGGGGTTGAATAAATCAAACAGATGCCTCAATCATTTTAGTGAAACCTCCAAAATTCCTATCTATTTGATGGAAAAACATGTAAAGACCTAGAATACATAACATGGAAGAGATCCCCTCAAGAAAAAGATAAATTAGAGATGATGAAAAAATGGTCTAGATTACCCACAAGTATGGAAATATAATGTTGGATAGCACAAATGAGAATGAGTACAAATAGGTGTCTAAAAAATATACAAGTTTCAAAAAAAACATTTTGAAGCATGGAATAATATCAACAATCATCTAAGTCATGAGATTAAGGATCAAAACATTCCAAATAGGAATCATGTGTTCAAACTACCTAAGGATACAAATGGTATGCCTCTGATTGTGTTATTATAGAAATGCAACCGTTTTCATGTGGGTTCAACAATAACAATAATGTTAGTTTTTTTTCAATTTTTTTTCGTTTTTTTAAATTTTACATGGTGTTTTTGGAATCATAAAATATGATATAAAATAAAACAATTCCTTGAGTAAGTGCAGATAGGCGCGAAAAGTCTACCTGTATTCGATTAAGCTCTAAAAATGTTATAACCTATAAAATCCACACATAAAAAACACATACCCGCATCATATAAAATAAGTCACACCATAATAAAAAACATGTGGGTGATAAAATATGTATGATGAATTCAGGTCCATTGTAGTGCCAGAAGAAAATAGATTGTCGTAAATACATTCTATTTTATTAAATAAAAAAAATAAATTTAATGGAACTAAATGTAGTGAAATGAAAACAAAAAAATTATGGGTTTCATCCCATCGAGTGCTAATTTTACTTCGTCTCCAGGAAAATATTGATGAAAATACACTAGGATCAAATAGAAATGTATACCATGCATCTGATTCTTTATTAGTGGGAGTGTGGGATCCATTCTTTGAAAATGAAATTATCTTGGAAGCTGCACAATATATTGATAGAAACTTTTTAGAAAAATGGATGTGTGGAATTAAATGAAAATATCCCAGATCATAAAGGAATGAATATAACTCATCTAAAGAAGGACTCACCAAATAAGTGAATATTGTGAAAAGGGAATTAGTGGGAAGATCAAGAAGATCACCTCTTTGAATTTTCATGATAGAAGAAATATCCTTACCAGAATCTTTCAGTGGTCATATTATATCCATCATATTCATGATTGCAGTATTTGGATTAATGATGCATCCCAATTAATTTTCACCACTAACTACTAGGGTAAGGAAAACCACTGGTTTCCAAATCAATTCATGCTCGATGCATGGAGCAAGCAAGGCAGTCTCAATTGGAGTAGGTGAATCCATTATGCCAAGAATGTCATCTTTTTCAAAAGTTTCTTCCATACTGCCTTGGGGTGTAATCAAGTCGAGTCGAGATGAGTATCTCAATACTCGAGCTAAAGCTCGGTACTTGAACTCGGGGCTTGACCGAGTATTGATTTCCTAGCTTGAGATCAAGCTCAATCTCGATTCAGGCTAGATTGAGCACTCAATTAAACTCTAATAGGTTCGATTATGATGTTTTTTCAAAATTTTAACTAAAAAATATAGCTCAAATTTGATCTCAAACTCAAATTTCAACCCAAGATAGAAAGATCGAGCTCAAAATTATATATATATATCAAATAAAAATAATATATTAAAAAATTAGATGCTCGATTAGGCTTGTGAGCTACTCAATTATGTTATTGTGATACTTGAACTTGACTCTAGTTAGTACTTGAGTGGCATGTGCTTGATATCGACTAAAAAAAACCAAGTCAAGTTCGAGTATCATTCGAGCTGAGCCCGAGTATCTCATGAGTACTCAAGATCATTTACATCCCTAATACTACCCTCATTATATTTCTCCATTGACACATGTGTCCCTACGAACTAAGGGTCCTCTAGGAAATCCCATTCTACCATTTTTCTAGAAAATTATGACTGTTCACCACCACAATCACTCAATAATTTTCTGACTCTTGAAATGTTTCAGTTGAAAAAAGTTTTAGACTTGAAAATATTTTTAGAAGGTAGTGATTAAATTCCATTTGAAGTGATGTCTTCTTGCATGTTACATTCCATGTTATCTTGGATCAATTATGACTCTATCATGGTATATAAGGGTCCTAGTTCAATGTACTCTTCATCCTAAAAATGTGTAATTTGATAGACATTGGATGCGTCTGTTTTCACTTTGGGATAGATGGGTTGTGAACTTATTGAATAAGGACACAAAATCACATTTTTTTATGGACCATTATGCTCAACAGGGTGGATGACTAAGCTCTCATATTCTTGAAATGTGATTAGATTGCAAGAATCAAATTATGATGGAGAGGAGTCATCAATGGTATAACAGGAATAAGGATCAATCAAAGAAGTCTCATCCTTAGAATCAGACAATGAATGCTTTTCATATGGAACCTCTACTACACTTTCTTCAAAAGAATTAATTTGAATTGGATAATCAAGTGGTAGTGAGGTTACCTGTTGGACAAGATGAGTTATTTGATTTTCTAGATCTTTTTTTGAGGAAAGAAAATTTGCATTGAATTCATCTTGAAGTTCAAACCTCTAATTTGACTCAATATGTTAGGGTTGGTGTCTTAATAACCAACTGTTTGTACTCTAATTATGTTAATGTACACTTATTATATATTGTTCATTGTTCTGCATGACTATAATATAATAATGTCCTGGAATATTTGTTGCATTAATAAGGTCATGGTAGATCCCTGCTATGATGAGAAACTTGAAATGCTATAAAAATATTCTTAAATAAAGTTCTACATTTGGATGACATACTTTTATAGGACACATAGTATAGAGACATTCATTTGCAAGTACTCGTAAGAAGACGAGACTCTCTCTCATGGAGTTCACACTTGGTAATCTCCAAGATGGGAGATTATGAGAACAGACCCGCCGGTAGTAATTCTGCATGTCTTGGTGTCATCAGACATTTCTATCTACGAGCGTGTGTAATGGTCCTTAGACTGGAAGATTATCATTAACTCATGTCATGACTCACACACTTAGATTTGCTGACGAAAACCGTCACGAAGACAGTTGGCGGGAAGTAGGGTATGTTGGGTGCATCACGAATGACATGTTGTTAATGGATAAGTCGAGGAAGGATTTTTACCTTCTATATTTATGGAAGCAGATATATCAGACCCTTTGATTGAAATAGAACTGTCACCCAAATTCCATGGCTATGGTGTAACGACGAGTTTATTTCTGGAAGTCAAAGAATGACAGATCAAGCATATAGGTTTATGACACTACCATGAAACCTACTTGATGAGATACTGAGAAAAAGGGATTAAATTACACGGTAAGCGTTCGTATGAGGTGACACGTCAATGCAGAATCAACTTCTTTCTCTTGGGTTCCTTGACCCATTGCTAGATAGTAATCTTGGACTTTAGGCAAGCCCGCCTAATGCCAACGAGAAAGAGGCCTAGAGGGTCAGACACTAAGTGTATCCAAGTATCTCAAGTAGAATAAAGATTATTCTCGTACATGGTTTAATAATTATTCAATGAATCCTAAATTGTTTTAATGATGGAGGAAGAATAAAATGAAAACAAGTACACACTGTGTATAAATGATTACATGCCGTTTAGTTTTCAATTTTGAAAGGGAATGAAAAACAAGTACATGCCTTTTATTAATGATTACACAATGTGTAGTTTTCCTTTTGGAAAACAAGTACACACCGTGTATTTATGATTACATGCCATGTAGTTTTTCCAGTCGGGATTTTGAGGAAATAATATTGTTTTATTAAATGATATTTATTATAATCAGCGTGGGCACATGTCAAGGAATTAATGATTCGACATGGGGGTTTTCAATAAGAGTTAATGAAATAAATAAAACGCGTAACACGTTTATTTATTGTCATAACTCTATAACCTTAAACCTGATTATAAATATCCTCACAACCCCAACACTTTTCCTTAATTGTTGTGCACAAAAATTCTGAAGAATTCTTTCAAATTCGAAAGAACTCATTCCTCCAAGAACGCTCTCAAGATCAAGAGAGATCCTCCTCCATCAGATCAAGATGATATAAGGCAGAAAAAGAAAGCAAAGGTTTCTCCACGCTAGCACCCGGAGACTCCTTTGGCGACATCCAGAGATACATGGTGCATGTGTAGATCACCACTAGAGGAATTCTACACTTGGATTCTGTGATGCAACAATGAATCACATCGGAACGTGATCAGAATTATCAACGAAGAAAGAACACTGTAAAAGGTACTTCTTGTCAATTAATTAAATTAATTATAATCAACCTGTGATGATCCTCGTTTGTGGTTCTGGGACTATTCTTCTTCTTTGTCTGTTTCTGTGATTCGATCCATGGAATTTGGCATTTATCGTCGTATTGATCCTGGATTGATCATTGATAATGAAAAAAGGACAAGTGGGAACATCCACCCACGAGCTTCCACTATGCTCAGAACCTTCAAATGGTATGAGAGTGAGGTTACAACATTGATTATAGTTATTTAATTTTCTTTGATATTTTACGCATTTATATTTGATTCAATTCAAGATAAATCATTCTGTAAAACTAAATGAACGAGATATGTTCTTCCTCATTCGTTTCTTGATTCACATCACATAAATGACCTTTTAATTTTAATTTTGATTAAAATAAAAATGAGGAACTCATCCGGAGGAGCCGCTCTTTCTGTCTGTACAACACAAGAATACATGACATGTAGTGAAAACTACACGCCGTGTACTTAGGTTCAACGAACCGGTACTGGTCCGCCAAACCACACCGTGTGAATTAAGTTTACCTAAGTATTTATTACACCATGTTGACAAGAACTGAACGACACGTGGAAACTGGAATACACGACGTGTATGTTGAATCAACACGCTGTGTAGTCTGATCTGGCCCAGGTGAAACCGTGTACAAGAAGAATTCGCGTACCACGTACACGGGATTGCCAGGTCGGTAACCGCAAAACAAGGAAGTACACACCGTGTTAGATTAATCTACACGCTGTGTACTCCAAAATTTCCAAAGTACAGAAAACATGCCAAAAGCCCTGATGTGTACTTTGGATAAATGGTGAAAACAAATACACGCCGTGTAATTTCCAAAAATGGAATTTCATCGGGTTTCCTCCAAAGTACAAAGACTCGTACAAGGAATATGGATGAGAAGAATCTCAAGGACATTCAGAAAGGAATTTAAGATAAAGAATTGATTAATTGTAAGATCACAATTCATTGAATTCAAGCACGACTTATCTTAAATAAAAGAACGATTAAAAGAATCTGAATACTAAATATGCTTAAATGTCATTGCATGCTATGGATGATCATGAGCTAAACCAAAGACCCTTTTTGTGTGTATGGTTTCATTTAAATTTATTTAATTTAAATTCATTGGCTTGTGGGCCTTCTTCTAATAAAATATAGGTCCTTAGTGCCCATGGTTTCTTTAATGTAAACCCCATGTAATGGAGGATCTCCCAAGCCAGAGGAGACGGTTCATAATCTGAAGCTGAGGCAAAACCAACACAATAAGATACAAAGGTGGATAGGTGGGAGATGAAAAACACAAACCATCAGGTTCATGGTGTTTTTCTCGAGGTCATGGTTAGATTATCAAAACTGCTAGATAATATAACCAACAGAAGATCACGATCATGCCATATTGTTTTATTTCAGTCTGATTGCAGGGTTTATTTATTATGTATGTGTTGTCGCGATCACATAGTTAATGAAATAAAAAAGCATGCAATGATGGAATAAAATAAAAACCAGACTATGCGTAAACATTATCAGAACATGGTTAATCACATAAGCAAGCATCACTTAATATTAACAAGTTTTTGATAATTCGAAACTACGCATAAAGAATAAAATCCCTTAAATACCATATTAAGTCAGATCAAGCCTTTTGTTATTTGATTAAGGGAAAGACTCAATAAAACTATGTGTTTGAACAACCCTTGTTGGGACACTTACTTTTATAAAGGAAGCTCTTATGAAAGTTTCGGGTTGAATTAAAAATTTTACATTAAGAGGAGTAGCCCTTGCTAGACTTGTTATAAAATGGAGGAAAGTGTTGAGGAAATCCAAGTTAGGATTTCAGGATTGGGAAGTCCACTCAACATATCAAGGAACTATAAGCTCATAGTTGGAAAAGACCTACCTACCTAAATACCTTCAAATAGCTTAACTAACCCTTGTTGGGGTTATGCGAAGGGGAATATGGAGCCTTGACACTATAATGTCATGATAACTAGACATTCCGAGTTCAATGGTGAGTGCCATTGGGACTTGATAAAATAGTGGGAGAATTAATAAAATTTTATTATTTCTCATAAAATGTAATCAAGAAAGTACAGATAAATCTGATCTTTTAATTTGTAGAATCAATATGAAAAACTCATCAACCAAATTTTCTCTACGATCAATTATGGATAAAGACAATATCCTCACCGGCAGTAACTTTTAGGAATGGTTTAGGCACCTTTGGGTTATCCTACTCCATGAATGAAAGTTTTATGTGCTAGAGTCCTCACTTCCTGATTCGCCTGCCTAAGGGGCGAGTGATGAAGATTTCCTAGTCTATGATCAACATTTGAGCGATGCACTCGACGTTCAATTTTTGATGTTGTCATCAATGTCTAGTGAGATCATGAAGTCTCATGAAGACATGGATGCCTATAGAATGCTCGAGCACCTCCATGGTCTATACCGGGAGAGAGAAAGACATGAAAGGTTTGAGATATCCAAGGCTCTATTTCAGATCAACCTTAGAGAGGGTGCCACAGCTAGGCCTCATGTAGTCAAGATCATTGGCTACATTGAGCACTTGGAGGTTCTAGGATTTAAACTTCCTAAAGAACTGGACACCAATATAATTCTTGCATCACCCCCCATATCTTCTCTAACTTTTTTGTAAATTTCAACATGAAAAACATTGAGAAGTCTCTATCTGATCTTCTTATCCTCATTCTCCAAGTGGATAATGATATGAAGTGTGAAAAGCCTTCTGTACTTATGGTGAATAAAAGGAAAGGGAAGGCGAAGATATTTAAGCCCAAAGCTTCTTCAAGGCCTTCCAAGAAAAGGAAGATCAAAGGGGAGACAAGAGAACATGAGGTTGTTTGTTTTGCATGTGGCAAGAAGGGCCACTGGAATAAAAACCGCACCCAACCAAAGAAGCAAGGGGAAGCTTCAGGTGCGTTTGTCATCGAATGGAATCTATCTATTTCTACCAATTGGGTATTAGATAATGCTTTTAGTGCTCACATCTGTATCCAAATATAGGAACCAAGTAGATTCAAAAAGATTGACCGAGGTGAGATGGATCTGTGAGCAGCCAACGGAGCCAGACTCGTTGTTGTAGCTGTTAGAGACTACCACCTCACATTTCCTACTGGGATGGTCTTGGTATTAAAAGGATGTTATTATGTACCCTTTGTAACCAAAAAAGTTATTTCAGTATCCATATTAGATATTGATGGATTCATATTCAAATTTGTAAATGAATGTTGCTACTTTTATAAAGATAGAATTTTTTTTGGTAGGGCACATTTATATAACGACCTTTATGTGTTAGACTACACAAACCAAGTAATGGAAATTGATGACAAAGTTAATTCACATGACTCATAACAAACCCAACTTTGGCATCACCATCTAGGTCATTTCAATGAGAAACATTTGAAAAAATTACATCAATATGGGTATTTAGATTCTTTCGAACTCAAACCACTTGGTGTATGTCATGCGTGTCTACAAGGCAAAATGACCAAAGCCCCATTTAGCTGGAAAGGTGAAAGGGATAAAGAGATTCTAGAATTAGTTCACATATATGTGTGTGGACCATTTCCAGTCAAAGAAAGGGGTGGGTTCTTGTACTTCATAACTTTTACTGATGATTTTAGGATGTGGATATATTTACTTAATGAGGTATAAGTCAGATTCTTTTGATCGGTTCAAAGAATACAAGAATTAAGTTGAGAAATATCATGGTAAGAAGATTAAGAAACTCCACTCAGACAGAAGAGGAGAATATCTTAATCAAGACTTCATTGATTTCTTACGGGATTTTGGGATTCTATCTCAACTCACTCCTCCTTACACGCCTCAATGGAATGGTGTAAGTGAAAGGAGGAACCGCACCCTGTTGGACATGGTGAGATTAATGATGAGTCATGCGAGTCTTCCATTATCCTTTTGGGGATATTCATTACAAACAGAAGCACACATACTAAACCAAGTACTAACTAAATCGATAAATGGTATTCCATATGAGTTATGGAGTGGACGCAAAGCCATGTTATCAAATTTACATGTGTGGGGTAGCGAAGCATTTTTTAAGGCCTCTCTAGGTAAAAAAATTTCACCCTAAGGCACAAAGTATATCTTTATAGGATATCCCAAGGAAAAAAGGGGATATTACCTATACAACCCCTCAGATAAAAAGGTTATAATGGCAAGAAACGTCGTATTCCTTGAGAGGGAGCACATCTCCAAAAGAGATAGTGGGAGCGAGATATACTTTGATTAATTAGAGGCTCAAGATACACAGGAGTTGGTACAAGAACAGATTCTAGAAAGCCCCATGGAAGAAAAATTTGTTCCAGAGACACAAGAACTACGTAGGAGTACGAGAGTGGTGAGAGAACCAAAACAATATGGTTTTCTTGTCACTGAGGATGGTGACTCATTATTGGTTGACAATGATGATCCTCTTACCTACAAGGAACCAGTTTAAGGCACAGACGTTGCTAAGTGGAAAAAATACTACAAAAATGGGAAAGGGAAGTGCCACCTTTTATCAGCGCTAAGCAAAAAACGCTGATAAAGAATCCCTGTATCAGTGCTAAAATTTTAGTGCTTATAAAGGGTAACCTTTATTAGCACTAAAAAAGCGCTGATAAAGGAAGGTTTTATCAGCGCTTTTTTGGCACTGATAAAGGGTCTCTTTATCAATGCTAAAAAAGCACTGATAAAACTGTAGTCCCATATTTTATAAAATCAATCATACAATGTACTCTGTTTATCATACCCTAAAGCTCTCGCGGTACTGTACCCCTGTGAAAACTCCCCCCCAATCTTCACGTTGCCGGACCTCCACCCCCCTGATCTTCACGTTTTCGGACCTCCACCGCTATCCCTACTCCTTATCCTCCCCCTAGAACCCCTTCGGAGGATACTCCTCCCTACAAACCCTACTTATCCTCCTCTCCGCTCGACCCTACTCCCCGCGAACCCTACTCCTCCATTTAACAATGGTTGGAGACTCCTCCCGTGCACCTCCCCCTCTGGTAGTCGCGCCTTCCCCTCCCGACGTAGCGCAGAAGGCTCCCTACTTCTCCTCTAAGGTGAATTTAATTTCTCTTCTTCTTAATGCTCTTCTTGAAATTTCTTCTTAGGAAGGATGTGACAACAATGCTGATTCGGTTTTTGTGTTTTTTTGTTATGGTTTTAATGGTTAATGGTCATACATAGGACTTTTAGATTACCCTCATGTGTTAAGTCATGTTTTATTTGACTATTCTTCTCATTCTTATGAAATATTTGTTAAATATTTAGTTGAGGTTGGGGACATGAAATTTCTCCTTCTTTATTATGTGTAAATTGTGGAATTATCATGTTATTTTGTTTCCATTGGATGGATAGTACTGATTAACCTAAATACTATAATTAATTACACTAAAGTAAATTAAAGTGAAGAGGGAGTTTTTAATGTAATTTATGAAGTTCCATAATATTTCTTATATATTTATAGATTTATTGGTGTTGTTGCTAAGTGATTTATTCTTGATGTTGTAAAAGAAATTTCTTACTACTAATAATATGTTATAATCACCTTTCATTATTTTATGGTCACTTAAGGTAGGTAATGAATTGGTTGTATGGAAATTTGTAATTAAAGTGTTATATTTAAACTATAAATTCTACTTTAATATGAATGAGTGTTTAAGGGGTAGTTTTTAGTGTGAATTTCTTATATGTTTTCCCTTTCATGCTAATATGTATGGGGTATTTATCACTATGATTATAAGGGTGATGGTTGATTGATGTGGTAGGGAGCATGTGGTGTGGTAATTAATACAATAGTGATGGATGGATTATTGTGTGGTTATGATAGCAATGATATGGCTATTTAGGCAGAAAATAAGTGGTTTTGTGGATTTTAGAATGTGTTTAGTTGTATTTTATGTCATGAAAATTTAGTTGTTATTAGGTGTTGTTATAGTTTCCTTTTGGCATGGAATATGGTTAGAATAAATGAAAATAGTAATGGGTGATGGGTTGGAAATGATAAATGATGGTTTGTTAAATGATTAATGATAATGATTGGAATAATTATGTTTAATAAATGGTTAAAGATAGAATAAATGTTATTAATGATTAATGAATGGATTATAGCGGGTAGTGATTTAATGATTGGTTTTACATTAAAATGGTTAACAATTGAAATTCATATGGTAATAAAAATCCAAGAAATTATAATTTTAAATGAAATGAGAAGTTGGTAATGTTGATATGGATGCTTATGTGATTTTTTGGGGATTATTTGTGGCATTATAATGGAAGTGGTTATTAGAGGGTGGTTGTAAAAAGGAAATGGTTGACGAGGGTGTTTGCAGTGTTAGATTGGTGTAAAACCTTAGGAAAGATTTATGTGTGACTATATACTTATTATATTTTCTTATTATTTCTTACGCACCACCACTTGAGTCGAGTAACCTGATTGAAATCCATATGGGTACTTTGTTTCTGAGTGTTTTTATAAATATCTAGGTTATAAAGGGAACACATATAGAACCACCCCCTCTTCCCTTCTCCCCCTTCACACTTAGTATGAGTTGTAATGGATCACAATGGGTGTATATATACGACCTAAAACAATTTTAGGTTTTGGTGTATATATATTCTTGTTGACATGATTATGTGTATTTGGTGTGGATACATAGTGGGTGTTGTGCATTGTAGGAGGAGAGTATGATGTTTATGTCCTTCATGTTCATGATATCATACTGTGATGAGGATGTGATGTGTGGTTGTGATGTGGATATGGGTTTTTATGTGTTTGTGACTTGTGTATGTGTGGATATATGGTTATGAGACTATATAGAAGGGGTTGAAGCATAATAAATATTCCATTAGAGTGTGAGAATGACCAGATTACTAGGGAAGTGGATGTGGGGTAATTTATTAATATATATTCTTTTGATATTACACTTAAGGTGGAGTTTGGAATTAGACACTCATGAGGATTGAATGGGATGATAGGTCAATAATATTTGTTAAAATTTTTATATGGAATAACATGGGAGACCATCTGTGACACAAGTGATTATCCCCCCTGTGATTTAAAGTAAGTAACTTGAGATTACCAAAAATATTAGGCATGATGATATTGAATGTAGGTCAGATACCTAGGAGTGGTAGATGTATCATTCTTGATTATTCTTGTGTTTGGACTGGGGTGATTTGAGCAAACTATAATGAATCTAAAGTAATTATATTTAATGAATTCCATATTGTAGATATTATGAGAATCATTTCTTTACTTATAGACCTGGCTAATGGTTTTCATCCATATGTATTTTAGGCTGGTGAGGTATAAAAGGATGGAATAGTTGACCATAGAAGGATTGAACCGATAGAGGAGGATGAGCCATAGAGGATGATTCCGTGTGAGTTTTACCATCTATGACACAAGTGATTATCCCTGCGAACCCCTTTGTGTTTGGAAACTGTGTTGATTTTTATGGGGGGTTTATCCTGGTTCTGTTGATTTCCAAATCTTTATTGGAAATGGTTAGGCTCTATTAATCTCTATTTTTATAAGGAATTGGTTCTCTTCTACTGTATTTGAAAGTCTTGTTTTTTGTATTTGAACTATAAATACTAATATTTTATATTCAAATAGGATGGAGATGAATAAATATTGGATGGATGCTAATTTTTTAACAATAGAGTATGAGAATGGAGTAAAAGAGTTCATCAAGTTTGCAAAGGATCACGCAAAGGATCCTTCTCAAATCCTTTGTCTATGTTTACGTTATTTTTATTCTAGACTACTTACTCCAGAGGAGTTGGAAGAAAATTTGATATGTCACGCAATAGATCGGAGTTATAAATGTTGGAATAAACACAGAGAAAAAGTGAATGTAGCTACTGGATGGGATAAAACTGTGTTTTATGGATCATCAGATATGAATACAAATATGGATAATGAAGAAGACCGTATGGAGGATGTGATTACAAATGTCAATAATGATGAAGATCGTATTGAGGAAATGACAAGGACAATTGAAGATGGACTCCATGATTGCCCAAAATTGTTTGAGAAGTTAAATAGTTGTGTAAAGACTCCATTGTATACTGGTTGCACTAAATATATAGCATTATCAGTTGTAATAAAGTTGTATAAATTTAAAGAAGGCAATGGATGGAGTGATGTCAGTTTTACAGAACTACTTGCTCTCTTGAATGACATGCTCCTGGAAGATAATGAGCTCCCAATCTGGACATATGAAGCTAAACGAATGCTACGCTCGATGGGTATGATTTCTGAAATAATACATGCCTGCCCAAAAGACTGTATATTGTTTTGAAAGGAGAAAAAATCACTTACAGAATGCCCAAAGTGTGGTGATTATCGATACAAGAAAGATGAATCCAATCCTACGAAAGTTTTATGGTACTTTCCAATTATTCCAAGGTTTAGGCATCTATATGGAAGTGAAGAAACTGCAAGATAATTGTCGTGGCATGCAGATAAAATAAATAAAGATGGAAAATTATATCATCCGGCCGACTCTCCTCAATGAAAGAAAATTGATCATGAGTATCCTAAATTTGGAAAAGATCCGAGAAACCTTCGACTTGCGTTATCTACAGATGGAGTGAATCCTTTTGGTTTTCAAACCAGCACTCACAGTACATGGCCTGTTATGTTGGTAAATTATAACTTGCCACCCTGGTTATGCATAAAGCGGAAATTCATCATGTTATTTATGCTTATATCAGGACCAAAACAACCTGGTAACGATATTGATGTTTATCTGGCTCCTTTGATCGAGGATTTGAAGTTATTGTGGGATTCAAGTGTTATGTTGTATAATTCTTATAAAAGTGAATACTTCACGTTGAGAGTGATGTTGTATGGGACAATAAATGATTTCCCTGCTTATGGAAATTTTTCAGGCTATAGCATTAAAGTAACTCAAGGGTGTCCCATGTGTGAAGAAGATAAATAATCAATTAGGTTGAAACATTCATCGAAAGCTGTGTTTCTAGGACATCGTAGATTTATACCTCGTCGGCATAAGTACCGATCTTGGATGACATCATTCAATGGAAGTTCAGAACAACGCGCAACACCGTCTCCACTTACAGGTGATCAACCATTTGAGAAAGTAAAATATGTGAACAATTTTTTGGTAAACCATTTTTGAAAAACCTTATGAAAATAGATTGGAAAAAGAGATCAGTTTTTTTTTGAATTACCATACTAGAATTGTTTGTACGGGAGACATTTTCTTTATGTGATGCATGTGGAAAAAAATGTATGTGAAAGTGTTATCTAAACGTTTCTAAATGCCCCTAGAAAAACTAAGGATGGAATTAAGGCAAGGTTGGACATGGTTGACATGGGAATACGAGAAGAGTTGGCTCCTGTGAAGGGTGAAAATTGAATGTTTCTTCCTCTAGCTACTTACACTCCTTCTAGAGAGGAGGGATATTAGTTTTGCAACTTCTTCAACAATATAAAGGTTCCAGAGCGGTATTCATCAAATATAAAGAACATTGTTTCAATGAATGATTTGAAGTTAAAAGGTTTGAAATCACATGACTGTCATGTTTTGATGTAAGATCTAATTCCTATAGATTTACGTTTCATTTTGCCCAAGAATTTTCGTCATATGTTAACCAAACTTTGTTTCTTTTTCAAAGCTATATATAGCAAAGTTTTAGACCTGGCGAAATTTCCAGCTATGGAAAAATAAATTGTCATAATATTATGTGAATTAGAAATATTCTTCTCGCCAACATTCTTTGATATGATGGTTCATTTGATAATTCACTTGGTGAGAGAGATTCGACTTTGTAGTCCTATGCACTATAGATGGATGTACCCCGTTGAACGGTATATGAAGATTTTGAAAGGGTATGTCAAAAATCGAATTCGTCCAAAGGGTTGTATAGTGGAGTGATATATTTTTGAGGAATCCATTGAATTTTGTACCGAATACCTATCCGATGTGGAAAACATTGGTCTCACAAAATCTCATCACATTGGACGCATTGAGGGTGAGGGAATTTCTGGAAGATATTTTGTGAAAATCAATGTTAAATATCAGGAGCAGACCCACATTTATGTTTTTCATAATAGTTGGGAGGTTTTTCCATATATTGATACTCAAAAAGAAATTATTAGGTATTTGAATCCATCAAGGGATGAAAAATGGATATCAAATACACATAATAACCGGTTTATAGGATGGTTTTAGGACCATGTTTTTAAGGAGTTGGATGAAAATCCAAATTCAATTTTAGAATGACTTCGATGGCTAGCCATTAGACCAAGTGTGTATGTATTATCTTATAATGGTTATGTAATTAATGGTTATACATTCTATACAGATGAACATGATGAATATAGTACCATGAAAAATAGTGGAGTTACACTTGTGGTTGAAGCGATGCATGTTTCTGGTAGTAAGGACAAAAATCCAATGTATGAAAATATGTCATACTTTGGAATTATCAAACAAATATGGGAGTTGGATTATACGACATTACAATTGATGTTTTTTCAATGAAAATGGGTTGATAACAACAGTGGTGTTAAAATAAATGAATGTGGATTTGTGAAAGTTGATTTTAGTAAATAAGGGTAGAAAGATGAACAGTTTATAATGGAATCACAAGTGGTACAAGTTTTTTATGTTCCAGATCCCACAAACTGAAATTGGTTGATTGTTCTGTTATCGTCCAAAACTACTGAAGGGTCCGATGAAAATTCAGTTGAGGACGATCCTTTCAGTGGTACGTCGCAATCATTTCACAGCGGTCCCAATTTAGATGATGTTTTTTATATTAGAGGATACCACAATGAAGGGATTTGGATAATCTATAGAGGTGTCAAATCCCTTCAGACTTTGAAAAAAATAAATAGAGTTCAATAAATAGGTTATATTTTGTTTGTAATAAAGATCTTTTTATATCATGTTATTATCTTATCATTAATGAATTTATGTAATATAAATTAACTGTTCAAACTATTTTGTATATAATGACTTCTGCACATTCTGGTGATCCTAACCTTGAGGGTGAACAATTCTCTCAAGCTGCTGCTGCTGCTCCTACTGCGGCTGCTCACAGTGCAGAGCAACAACAAGTTTCTGAACTTGTTGCTTCTCCTAGTGTTGAGGTCCAACAACCATCATCACATGTCGTTGCTACCATTTCAGATGAACGTATATATGATGTTGATATCGATGAAATGGTCGGGGATGAAGGAATGATGTCGTAGAAAAAATAGGTGTGTCATAGTTTGACGGTGTTAGCCAAAGTTCTTAAGGCGAAAAGAAAAGGCAGCAAATTTGATGTCGGATGGAATGCATACGGCCAACATGTGAATCCCAACAAGGATATGTTTAGTAGTTACATTGGAGTTTTCACTCGGAAACACGTGCCGATTGACATAGATTCATGGAAACATGTTGTGTCCGGGCTGAAGGCTGTGATCTAGGAAGAAATTATGATAACATTATGATATTATTTCTTTAATTTACTAGCAAATAAAATAATGAAACAATGTCTTACTCTTCTCAGTCTCTTGCAGAGTAAATTTATAATAGAAAATTCACACAAGAATTATATAATAAGGCTTGCAGGAAGGAATCATCGAGGTTTTCGCACTATTTTAACAAAATTTCACCTGAAATATTCCAAAGGTAAAATAAACCCGCACCCACCCATTGTCTATGCTCACCTGATATCCCAAGAAGCATGGGATGCATTTATTGGCCGCTGTGGGGATGATAAGTTTCAGGTACATTGTGGGTAATAATACGTTGTTTGAGGATACATGTATTCATCACTTTGATTGTCAATATTTCATTTATGAAACAACAACTCTGTACTAAAAATAAGGAACATGCATCAAAACCAACATACCCCTATCGTAAAGAAAGGATGGGGTACACTTCACTAGAAAAGAAAATGGTACGTATTTTAAATTTACAGTAATATTTATAGGTACCAATAAACAACATAATAATTATCTTTCTATATTTATATGTAGATTGATGAGTCTAAAACTAAAGACACTTCCATCCCACGTCATGTGCTATGGAAGGAGGCACGTGTGAATAAGGAAGGGAAACTATTAGATGAGAACACATAAAAAGTGTGGGAAATATGTGTAATTATGACACGACGATAAAAAATATTTGTTTTAAATTTCTATTACATAAAAATAATTAGTTATTTTTCTATATCCGACAGTCACAGGAATCAGCTACTCCTGTAGTAGATGCAGACCTATTATCGATAGCTTTGAAGCAGCTAGAACAATACGATCGTGTCAGAGGTGCGGGGTTTGGGGTGACTCCCCGAGTATATTTTGAGAAAAAAAAGAAATGGATGATAGAGATGAAAAATTGAAACAAATGAGCGAAATACTAGCAACTCTTGAAGAATGATTTAAATGGCAGGGAGATTTGCTAGCAAATTTTATGGGTGGGAAGCAAGGAGAAGACACAACTCAGAAACAAACAGCGCGTGAAGATCCCACCCCACCCCCACCAGCTTTGAGGCAAGCCATTCCCCTCAAAGAGCTGTCTTAGCCGTGGTAATCAATATTCTAATAATTGTTCCCATGAAATGTGAATCAGACAAACACTGATACTTTTCCTGTACTGATCTTCTACAGGGTGATAATGACTATGATTTATATCTGTCAACACCCACTTATCACCTTGTAGCGAGGGCTACAGTGTTCAACATCCCAGATGACAAGCTGCATAATAGACCACTTCCGAAAGATCATCTGAAAGTGACGATTATTGTAGCTCATGAGCCAAATGCAGAGCTACCTATTCCACTTGATGACGATGATATTCATACAATCGAAAAGGTTATTGGGACATTCATTGCATGGCCATCACAACTTGTAAGAGTACATGCGGACAAAGAGGTATTTATTTCCTTTTTTTTAAAGCTAAACCTTTAACAATTAATGAAAAAAGTGTCTGAACCAATGAATGTTATTATAAATGGAGAAAGGGAAGGGGGTGACAAACATCAGCTCAAAACCATCTAAAGGATCGACCAACCAATCCCAAAGAGCTACTGAAAGCACAATAACACCACATGTTTTCTATCCACATTTACTATCATTGAAGACTCATGTGGATATGAATCTAAGAGGTGGTAGTAGTCATATAGTGGTTTTCAAAAAGAATATATATGGAGAGGAAAGTTAATATTTCGTTGCTGCTGAAAATGTAAATGAGATCCTTGAAAACGGTTGGCTAGGCGTCATAGTTGTAAATATATATATGAGGTATGTTTTCATGAATTGATTTTCTAAAAGCTGATCTAATGTGAAAATTATGACTAAATGCATTTTATATTGTTGACAGACGTATATATGAAAAACAGTTGAAGGAATTTTCCCATGAGCCAAAATTCGGACTCATTAGTCCTCATACCACATCAACACATCTAAAGAAATTAGAGCCATCAAAAAAGGATGAAATAGTGAATTTCTTGCTGAAAACATTTGAAAGCAAGATTACAGATGACAGACTCTTCCTAATACCAACCATACAGGGGTAAAAATTTACGATTAAAGCATATCAATTATATTTTCAATTCTTTTATTACTTATTCCTTTTTGTGTTTTTAGGCAACATTGGCTGCTAATTGTGGTGAACTTGGATACTCCAAAGATTTATTTTCTGGATTCAAAGCAAGGATATCCATCAAACCAACCACACATGCTGGAGTTTGTGAATATTTAAGACACTAAATCCTACGTTTTAGGTCTAAACATCAAGTAATATAATTTATATTATCTTTTACTAAGGATTCTTTTATGATAGGGCGGTGTATCATTATCTTCTTAAAAAAGTAACGAGGACAGGGGATAAGCATAAGGAGGTGAGCAAGTACTACGTCTGAAAAAATGTTAGGGTATATATAATAAAATTTCACTATCCAAACACATATCAACACAAGTTACGTATTCTCCTAATGATCATTTTTTTGCATTGTCCAAAACAAACAAACGATAATTATTGTGGTTATTATGTTTGTAAATTTATGAAAGAGATCATTTTTCATCAACAAACTAGCATCCCTAAAGAGGTATTTTCAAAAACAACTACTATTTCATTTAATTTATTTATTAATTATTTATTTTTATATTTTACAGTACTACTCTAACTTCCAAAAAGCCTCATACTCACAAGATGATATAGATTTGTTCAGAAACGAGTGGGCCGCATACCCGATGGAAGATTGTACACAAATAATATAAAGATCTGACTTCAGGACGTATACAATTGGAGGTCATTTTTTAGAGGGGTTAAGGGGATCAAAAGATGAAACATTGTTGTATATAAATGTTTATAGGAAAATTTTAATTGTTATTAAATAAAACATCCTTTCTCCAATGATTCATTTTACCATTTTAACTGATAAAATGCACCAGCAACATGCAAGAATGATGAAACACTCAAAGTGTCTCTCTTTTGTTTAAAATGGACAAAATTTTAAGTGAAAACAACAATTGACCTACGGAAATCCGACCAAACGCATTCAGATTGTGTTGATCCTTTATAAGAATGATCCATGGGTGTGTTAGTGATGTGTACGAGTCAACCCCACCTCAATCCGAGGCACGGTGTGGCCGATATCACTCAAAGGGTCTCTTTTTTGTTTAAAATGGACAGAATTTTAAGTGAAAACAACAACTAACGTACGCAAATCTGACCAAATGCATTCGTATTGTGTTTATCCATTAGGATAATGATCCATGGGTCATTTTTTACGTTTATGAGTCAACCCCGCCTCAATCATAGCCACGGTGTAGCCGGTATCACTCAAAGTGTCTATCTTTTGTTTAAAATGGGCAGAATTTTAAGTGAAAACAACAACTGACCTACAGAAATCTGTCCAAACACATTCAAATTGTGTTTATCCTTTAGTAGAAAAATCCATGGGTTCTTTGGTGATGTTTATGAGTCAACCCCTCCTCAATATGAGGCACGGTGTGTCCGGTATCACTCAAAGGGTCTCTCTTTTGTTTAAAATGGACAAAATTTTAAGTGAAAACAACAACTGACATATGAAAATCCAACCAAACACATTCGTATTGTGTTGATCCTTTAGGATAATGATACATGAGTCATTTGTGACATGTATGGGTCAACCCCGCCTCAATCCGAGGCACGGTGTGGCCGGTATCACTCAAAGTGTTTCTCTTTTGTTTAAAATGGATAGGATTTTAAGTGAAAACAACAAATGACATACGTAAATCCAACCAAACACATTAGAATTATGTTTATACTTTAGGATAATGATCCATGGATCATTTTTGACATGTACGAGTCAACCTCGCCTTAATACAAGGCACGATGTGTCCGGTATCACTCAAAGGGTCTCTCTTTTGTTTAAAATGGACAAAATTTTAAGTGAAAACAACAACTGACCTACCGAAATCCAACCAAAATCATTCGGATTGTGTTGATACTTTAGTATAACGATCCATGGGTGCATTGGTGATGTGTAAGAGTCAACCCCACCTCAATCTGAGGCATAGTGTGGATGGTATCACTCAAAGGGTCTCTCTTTTGTTTAAAATGGACAAAATTTTAAGTGAAAACAACAACTGACGTACGCAAATCCTACCAAACGCATTAGTATTGTGTTGATAATAGAGGTTAATGATCCATGGGTCATTTTTGATGTGTATGAGTCAACTCTTCCTCAATACGAGGCACGATGTGGCCGGTACCACTCAAAGTGTCTCTCTTTTGTTTAAAATGGACAAAATTTTAAGTAAAAATAACAACTGATCTATGGAAATCTGACAAAACACATTCGTATTATATTGATACTTTAGGAGAACGATCCATGGGTGCATTGGTGACATGTAAGAGTCAACTCGTCCTTAATCCGAGGTACGGTGTGGCCAATATCACTCAAAGGGTCTCTCTTTTGTTTAAAATGGACATAATTTTAAGTGAAAACAACAAATGACCTACGGAAATCCGACCAAACACATTCGGATTGTGTTTATACTTTAGGAGAAATATCCATGGGTGAGTTGGTGACATGTATGAGTCAACCCCACCTCAATATGAGTCACGGTGTGGCCGGTATCACCCAAAGGGTCTCTCTTTTGTTTAAAATGGACAAAATTTTAAGTGAAAACAACAACTAACGTACAAAAATCCAACCAAAAACATTCAAATTGTGTTGGTACTTTAGGATAATGATAAATGGGTCATTTTTTATGTGTACGAGTCAACCCCGCCTCAATATGAGGCACGGTGTGGCCAGTATCACTCAAAGTGTCTCTCTTTTGTTTAAAATGGATAGAATTTTAAGTGAAATCAACAACTGACCTACAGAAATCTGACCAAACGCATTCGTATTATATTTATAATTTAGGATAATGATCCATGGGTGTGTTGGTGATGTGCATGAGTCAACCCCGCCTCAATCCGAGGCACGGTGTGGCCGGTATCACTCAAAGGGTCTCTCTTTTGTTTAAAATGGACAAAATTTTAAGTGAAAACAACAACCGACGTACGAAAATCCAACCAAAAACATTCATATTGTGTTTATACTTTAGGATAATGATCCATGGGTGTGTTGGTGACATGTACGAGTCAACCCCACCTCAATTTTAGGTATGGTGTGGCAGGTATCACTCAAAGGGTCTCTCTTTTGTTTAAAATGGACAAAATTTTAAGTGAAAACAACAACTGACGTACACAAATCCGACCAAACGTATTCGGATTATGTTTATACTTTAGGAGAACGATCCATGGGTCATTTTTTATATGTAATATTAAACCCCACCTCAATACGAGTCACGGTGTGGCCGGTATCACTCAAAGTGTCTCTCTTTTGTTTAAAATGAATAGAATTTTAAGTGAAAACAACAACTGACCTACGAAAATCTGACCAAACGAATTTGGATTGTGTTTATCCTTTAGGATAACGATTAATGGGTCATTTTTGACGTGTAAGATTCAACCCCACCTCAATACGAGGCATGTTGTGGCCGATATCACTCAAAGTGTCTCTCTTTTGTTTAAAATGGACAAAATTTTAAGTGAAAACAACAAATGACATACGGAAATCTGACCAAACGCCTTCATATTGTGTTTATACTTTACTATAATGATCCATTGGTGTGTTTTTGATGTGTAAGAGTCAACCAAACCTCAATCCGAGGCACGGTGTGGCCATTATCACTCAAAGGGTCTCTCTTTTGTTTAAAATGGACAGAATTTTAAGTGAAAACAAGAACTGACATACGCAAATCTGACCAAACACATTAGTATTGTGTTTATCCCTTATTAGAAAGATACATGGGTCATTTTTGATGTATAAAAGTCAACCCCACCTCAATCTGAGGCACGGTGTGGCCGGTATCACTCAAAGTGTCTCTCTTTTGTTTAAAATGGACAAAATTTTAAGTGAAAACAACAACTAACATACGCAAATACGACCAAATTCTTTTGGATTGTTTTGATCCTTTAAGAGAACAATAAATGGGTCATTTGTGAAGTGTACGAGTCAACCTCTCCTCAATACGAGGCATGGTGTGGCCGGTATCACTCAAAGTGTCTCTCTTTTATTTAAAATGGACAGAATTTTACATGAAAACAACAACTGACCTACGAAAATCTGACCAAACTCATTCGGATTGTGTTGATCCTTTAAGATAACGATCCATGGGCCATTTGTGATGTTTAAGAGTCAACCCCACCTCAATCCGTGCCACATTGTGGCCGGTATCACTCAAAGTGTATCTCTTTTGTTTAAAATGGACAAAATTTTAAGTGAAAACAACAACTGACCTACGGAAATCCGACCAAACGCATTCAGATTGTGTTGATCCTTTAGGAGAATAATCCATGGAACCCCAACCCCCTGGATATCCCCCCACCCCCTGGATTCCCCGCACCCCCCTAGACACCACCCCACCACCTGGACACCTCCCCCACCCCCTGGACACCCCCACCCCATGGACAGCCACCCCCACCCCCTTGGACACCACCCCACCCCCCTTGGACAGCCCCACCAACCCCCTGGACTGGCCCCCACTCCCCCTAGACACCACCCCACCCCTGGACACCCCCACCCCTCTGGACACCCCACCCCCTGGAAAGCCCCCCCAACCCCCCGGACACCCCCACCCCCTGGACATGCCCATGGACAGCCCCCCCCACCCCGGACAGCCCCCCCCCCCCCAGACACCCCCACCCCCTAGACACCCACCAACCCCCAAGATGGAAACCCCACCCCTCCTAGACACCACCCCACCCCCTGGACACCCCCACCCTTCTGGACACCACCCCACCCCCTTGGACAGCCCCACCAACCCCCTGGACCACCCCCACCCCCCGAACACCCCCGCCCCTGGAAAGCCCCCCGACACCCTGGACACCAGCCCCCCCCCCTGGACACCCCCATGGACAACCCCCCACCCTGGACAGCCCCCCACCCCCTAGACACACCACCACCCCCTGGACGCCTCCCACCTAGACACCCCCCTCCTAGACACCACCCCACCACCTAAACACCCCCACCCTCACGGACAGCCCCCACCCCACCCCCTGGACACCACCCACCCCCTTGGACAGCCCCCCAACATCCTGGACCGCCCCACCCCCCTGGACACCCCTATCCCCCTAGACACCCCCATCCCCCCGAACACCCCCTCCCCCCCTTGGACAGCCACCCCAAACCCCTGAACATCCCCCAACCCCCTGAATTCTGAATTTAATTCTTTATGTATTTAATTAACTTATGAATTATGTGTTAATGGTGTATGGATATACTTGTTGTATGGGTATACTTGGTGTAATTACCTTATGAATTATGTATTAATTTTGTATGGGTATACTTGTTGAGATGCTGAATTTTTTGCAGGTGTTGTTTGGGTGTGCTGCTGCAATTTTTTTTGTTGCAGCAGACATGGAATTTATCATCACTTTTTTAGTGCTGATAAAGGAAGCCTTTATCAGTGCTAAAAAATCACCGATAAAAGACACCTTTATCAGTGCTAAAAAAGTGCTGATAAAGTATCAGTTTATCAGTGCTCAAAGAGCGCTGACAAAAAACACATTTATTAGCATTTTTTTAGTGCTGATAAAGGGGTACTTTATCAGTGCCTTTTTAGAACTGATAAAGCTGTCCTTTATCAGCGCTGATAAAGTATCCCTTTATGAGCGCTTATTTAGCGCTGATAAAGGGGACCCCCCCTTTATCAGCGCTGAGCTTTACATCACGGGAATAATATCAACAATCATCTAAGTCATGAGATTAAGGATAAAAAAATTCCAAATATGAATCATGTGTTCAAACTACATAAGGATAAAAATGGTATGCCTCTGATTGTGTTATTATAGAAATGCAACGGTTTTCATGTGGGTTCAACAATGAAAATAATTTTAGTTTTTTTTTTCGAATTTTTTTCTTCATTTTTTTTTAAATTTTACATGGTGTTTTTGGAAGCATAAAATATGATAGAAAATAAAAAAATTCCTTGAGTAAGTGAAGATAGGCGTGAAAAGGCTACCTATATTCGATGAAGCTCTAAAAATGTTGTAACCTATAAAATCCAGACATAAAAAACACATACCCGCATCATATAAAAGAATTCACACCATAATAAAAAACATGTGGATGATAAAATATGTATGATGAATTCAGGTCTATTGCAGTGCCAGAAGAAAACAGATTACCGTAAATTCATTCCATTTTATGAACTAAAAAAATAAATTAAATGAAACTAAATGTAGTGAAATGAAAACAAAAAAATGATTAGTTTTATCCTATCGAGTTCTAAGTTTATTTCGTCTCCAGCTAAACATTGATGAAAATCCACCAGGATCAAACAGAAATGTATACCATGCATCTGATTATTTATTAGTAGGAGTGTGGGATCCATTCTTTGAAAATGAAATTATCCTGGAAGCTACAAAATATATCAATATAAACTTTTCAGAAAAATGGATGTGTGTAATTAAATGAAAATATCCCATCTCATAAAGGAATGAATATAACTCGTCTAAAGAAGGACTCACCAAATAAATGAATATTGTGAAAAGGGAATTGGTGGGAAGATCAAGAAGATCACCTCTTAGAATTTGTACGATAGAATAAATATCCTTACAAGAATCTTTCAGTGGTCATATTATATCCATCATATTCACGACTGTAGTATTTGGATTGACGATGCATCCCAATTCATTTTCACCACTAACTACTAGGATAAGGAAAACCACTGGTTTCCAACTCAATTCATGCTCGTTGCATGGAGAAATCAAGGCAAGCTCAATTAGAGTAGGTGAATTCATTATTCCAAGAATGTCATATTTTTCAAAAGTTTCTTCCATACTGCCTTGGGGTGTAATCAAGTTGAGTCGAGCTGAGTATCTCAATACTTGAGCTCAAGCTCGGTACTTGAACTCGGTGCTTGATCGAGTATTGATTTCCTAGCTTGAGATCAAGCTCGAGATCGACTTAGGCTAGGTTGAGCACTCAATTAATCTCGACTCGGTTCGATTATGATGTTTTTTCAAAATTTTGACTAAAAAATATAGCTCAAATTTGAGCTCAAACTCAAATTTAAACCCAAGATCGAAAGATTGAGATAAAAATTAAATATATATATATATATATATCAAATAAATAATAATATATTAAAAAATTAGATGCTTGATTAGGCTTGTGAGATACTCAATTATGTTATTGTGATACTTGAACTCGACTCTAGTTAGTACTTGAGTGGCATGTGCTCGAGATCGACTCAAAAAAAACCAAGTCAAGTTTGAGTATCATTCGATCTGAGCCCGAGTAGCTCGTGAGTACTCAAGATAATTTATAGCCATAACACTTCCCTCATCATATTTCTCCATTGAAACATGTGTCACTACGAACTTAGGGTCCTCTAGGAAATCCCATTCTACCATTTTTTCTATAAAATTATGATTGTTCACCACCACAATCACTAAATAATTTTCTGAATCTTGAAATGTTTCGGTTGAAAAAAGTTTCAGACTTTAAAATATTTTTAGAAGGTAGTGATTAAATTCCTATTGAAGTGATGTCCTCTTGAATGTTTCATTCCATGTTATCTTGGATCAATTATGACTCTATAATGGTATATAAGGGTCCTTGTTCAATGTACTCTTCATCCTAAAAAATGTGTAATTTTATAGACATTGGATGCGTCCGTTTTCACTTTGGGATAGATGGGTTGTGAACTTACTGAATAAGGACACAAAATCACATTGTTTAATGGAACATTATGCTCAACAGGGTGGAAGACTAAGCTCTCATATTCTTGAAATGTTATTAGATTTCAAGAATCAAATTATGATGGAGAGGAGTCATCAATGGTATAACAGGAATAAGGATCAATCAAAGCAGTCTCATCCTCAGAATCAGACAATGAATTTTTTTCATATGGAACCTCTACTACACTTTCTCCAAAAGAATTAATTTTAATTGGATAATCAAGTGGTAGTGAGGTGACCTATTAGACAATATAAGTTATTTTATTTTCTAGATCTTTTTTTTGAGGAAAGAAATTTTGCATTGCATTCATCTTAAAGTTCAAACCTCTAATTTGACTCAATGTGTTAGAGTTGGTGTCCTGAGAACCAACTGTTTGTACTGTGATTATGTGAATGTACACTTATTATATATTGTTTGTTGTTCTTCATGACTATAATATAATAATGTATTGGAATATTTGTTGCATTAATAAGGTCATGGAAGATCCCCGCTATGATGATAACCTTGAAATTATATAACAATATTCTTAAATAAAGTTCTACGGTTGGATGACATACTATGATAGGACACATAGTATATAGTCCGTAATGTTCAAGTACACATAAGAAGACTAGAATCACTCTCATGGAGTTCACACTTAGTAATCTCCAAGATGGGAGATTATGAGAAAAGACCCGCCAATAGTAATTCCGCATGTCTTGGTGTCATCAGACATTACTATCTATGAGCGTGTGTAATTGTCCTTAGACTGGAATATTATCATTAACTCATGTCATGAATCGCGCACTTAGATTTGCTGACAAAAACCGTCATGAAGAAAGTTGGCGGGAAGTAGGGTATGTTGGGTGTGTCACGAATGACATGTTGTTAATGGATAAGTCGAGGAAGGATTTGTCCCTTCCATATTTATGGAAGTAGATATCTTGGGACCTTTGATTGAAATAGAACTTTCACCCAAATTCCATGGCCATGGTGTAACGATGAGTTTATTTCTGGAAGTCAAAGAATGAAAGATCAAGCATATAGGTTTATGACACTGCCATGAAACCTGCTTGATGAGATACTGAGACAAAGGGATTAAATTACACGGTAAGAATTCGTATGAGCTGACACATCAATGCAGCGTCAACTTCTTTCTCTTGGGTGCCTTGACCCGTTGCTAGATAGTAATCTTGGACTTTAGGCAAGCCCGCCTAATGCCAATGAGAAAGAGGCCAAGAGGGTCACACAATAAGTGTATCCAAGTATCTCAAGTAGAATAAAGATTATTCCCATACGTGGTTTAATAATTATTCAAGTAATCCTAAATCATTTTAATGATGGAGGAAGAATAAAATGAAAACAAGTACATGCCATGTATAAATGATTACACGCCGTGTAGTTTTCAATTTTGAAAGGGAATGAAAAACAAGTACACACCATGTATTAATGATTACATGCCATGTAGTTTTCCTTTTTGAAAACAAGTACACACCGTGTATTTATGATTACACTCCATGTAGTTTTTCCAGTCGGGATTTTTAGGAAATAATATTCTTTTATTAAATGATATTTATTATAATCAGTGTGGGCGAATGTCAAGGAATTAATGATTCAACATGGGGATTTTCAATAAGAGTTAATGAAATAAATAAAACACGTAACGTGTTTATTTATTGTCATAACTCTATAACCTCAAACTCGATTATAAATATCCTCACAACCCCAACACTTTTTCTTAATCGTTGTGTACAATAATTTCGGAGAATTATTTCAAGGCTGAAAGAACTCCTTCCTCCAAGAACGATCTCAAGACCGAGAGAGATCCTCCTCCATCAGATCAAGACGATCTAAGGCAGACAACACAAGCAAAGGTTTCTCCACGCTAGCACCCAGAGACTCTTTTGGCGACGTTCGGAGATACGTGGTGCATGTGTGGATCACCGCTAGAGGAAGTATACACTTGGCTTCTGCGATGCAACGACGAATCACATCAAAACGTGATCAAAAATATCAATGAAGAAAGAAAGCCGTAAAATGTAATTCTTGTCAATTAATTAAATTAATTATAATCAACCCGTGATGATCCTTGTTTGTGGTTCTAGGACTATTCTTATTCTTTGTATATTTCTGTGATTTGATCCATGGAGTCTGGCGTTTATCGTCGTATTGATCCCGGATTGATCATTGCTAATGAAAAAAATCCAAATGGGCACTTCCACCCATGAGATTCTGCTGCGCTCGGAACCTTCAAATGGTATCAGAGGGAGTTTACAACGTTTATTATAGTTATTTAATTTTCACTGATATTTTATTCATTTATATTTGATTCAATTCAAGATAAATCGTTCTATAAAACTGAATGAACGAGATATGTTCTTCCTCATTTGTTTCTCAATTCACATCACAAAAAAAATCTTTTAATTTTAATTTTGATTAATATAAAAATGAGGAACTCATCTGGAGGAGATGCTCTTTCTGTCTGTACAACACAAGAATACATGGCGTGTAGTGAAAAATACACACCGTGTACTTAGGTTCAACGAACCGGTACTGGTCCGCCAAACCACACTGTGTGAATTGAGTATACCTATGTATTTATTACACTGTGTTGACCAGAACTGAACGACACGTGGAAACCAGAATACACAAAGTGTATGTTGAATCAACACGCCCTGTAGTCTGATCCGGACCAGGTGAAACCATGTACAAGGAGAATCCACGTACCGCATACACGGGATCACCAGACCAGTCACTGCGTAACAAGGAAGTACACGCCGTGTTAGATTAATCTACACGTCGTGTGCTCCAAAATTTCCAAAGTACAGAAAACACGCCAAATCCCCGGTGTGTACTTTGGATAAAGGGTGAAAAAAAATACATTCCATGTAATATATCCTACATGACGTGTACTTTCCAGAAATGGAATTTCACCGGGTTTCCTCCAAAGTACAAAGACCCGTACAAGGAATATGGATGAGAAGAATCTCAAGGAAATTCCGAAAGGAATTTAAGATAAATAATTGATTAATTGTAAGATCATAATTAATTGAATTCAAGCGTGACTTATATTAAATAAAAGAAAAATTAAAAGAATTTGAATACTAAATATTCGTAAATGTTGTTACATGCTATGGATAATCATGAGATAGACCAAAGACCCTTTGTGTGTGTATGATTTTATTTAAATTTATTTAATTTAAATTCGTTGGCCTACGAGACTTCTTCCAATAAAATGTAGGGCCTGCGTGCCCATGGTTTCTTTAATGTAAACCCCATGTAATGGAGGATCTCCCAATCCAGAGGACACAATTCATAATCTGAAGCTGAGGCAAAACCAACATAATAAGATACAAAGGTGGATAGGTGGGAGCTGCAAAACACGAACCATTAGGTTTAAGGTGTTTTTTCCTGGGTCAGGGTTAGCTTATCAAAACTACTAGATAAGCTAACCAACATAAGCTCATGATCATGACATCTTATTTTATTTCATTCAGATTGCATGGTTTATTTATTTTGTATGTGTTGTCGTGATCACATAGTTAATGAAATAAACAAGCATGCAATGATTGAATAAAATAAAAACTGGACTATGCATAAACATTATTAGAACATGGTTAATCACTTAAGAATGCATCACTTAATATCAACAAGCATGTGATAATGCGAAACTACACATAAAGAATAAAATCCCTCAAATACCATATTAAGTCAGACCAATCCTTCCGTTATTTGATTAAGGGAAAGACTCAATAAAACTATGTGTTTGACCTACCCTTGTTGGGACACTTACTTTTATAAAGGAAGCTCTTATGAAAGTTTCGGGTTGACTTAAACATTTTAAATCAAGAGGAGTATACATTTATATACTTTTTGTAAAATGTAGGTAAGTGTTGAGTAAATCCAAGTCAGGATTTTAGGATTTGGGAGTCCACTCAACAGATCAGGGAACTGTAAGCTCACAGTTGGCAAAGACCTACCTACCTAAATACCTTCAAATAGCTTGACCAAACCTTGTTGGGGTTATGTGAAGGGGAATATGGATCCTTTCTACTAGAATGTCATGGAAACTGGACATTTTGAGTTCAATGGTGAGGGCCATTGGGACTTGATAAAATAGTGAGAGACTTAATAAAATTTTATTATTTCTCATAAAATCTAATCAAGAAAGTACTGATAAATCTTCTCTTTTAATTTGTAGAATCAATATGATAAACTCATCAACCACATTTTCTCTGCGATCAATTCTAGATAAAGACGATATCCTCACCGGCAGTAACTTTTAGGAATGGTTTAGGCCCCTTCGGATTATCCTACTCCATGAATGAAAGTTTTACGTGCTAGAGTCCTCACTTCTTGATCTGCCAGCCCAAGGGGCGAGTGATGAATATTTCCTGGTCTATGATCAATATTTGAACGATGCACTCGACGTTCAATTTTTGATGTTGTCATCAATGTATAGTGAGCTCATGAAGTCTCATGAAGAAATTGATGCCTATAGTATGCTCGAGCACCTTTGTGGTCTATACGAGGAGAGAGTAAGACAGGAAAGGTTTGAGATCTCCAAGGCTCTATTTCAGAGAAAGCTTAGAGAGGGTTCCCCAGCTAGGCCTCATGTAGTCAAGATCATTGGATACATTGAGCACTTGAAGGTTCTAGGTTTTAAACTCCTCAAAGAACTGGGTACCGATCTCATTCTTGCATCACTCCCCCAGATCTTCTCTAACTTTGTTGTAAATTTCAACATGAACAACATTGAGAAGTCTCTATCTGATCTTCTTATCCTCATTCACCAAGTGGACAATGATATGAAGCGTGAAAATCCTTCTATCCTTATGGTGAATAAAAGTAAAGGGAAGATGAAGAGCTATAATCCCAAAGCCTTTTCAAGGCCTTCCAAGAAAAGGAAGATCAAAGGGGAGGCAAGAGAATAAGAGGCTATTTGTTTCGCATGTGGCAAGAAGGGCCACTGGAAGAAAAACTGCACCCAGCAAAGGAAGCAAGGGGAAGCTTCAGGTGCATTTTTTATCGAATGCAAGCTATTTGTTTCTACCAATTGGGTATTAGATACTGATTTTGGTGCTCACATATGTATCCAAATACAAGAACCAAGTAGATTCAAAAATATTGAATGAGTTGAGGTGGATCTGCGAGTAGCCAACGGATCCAGACTCGCTGCTGTAGCTGTCAGAGACTACCACCTCACATTGCCTACTGGGATGGTATTGGTATTAAAATAATGTTATTATGTACCCTTTGTAACCAAAAACATTATTTCAGTATCCAAATTAGATATTGATGGATTCGTCTTCAAATTTGGAAATGAATGTTGCTACTTTTATAAAGATAGCATTTGTTTTGGTAGGGCACATTTATATAACTCCCTTTATGTGTTAGACTACACAAACCAAGTAATGGAAATCGATGACAAAGTTAATTCACATGAATCATACCACACCCAACTTTGGCATCACTGGCTAGGTCAGCTCAATGAGAAACGTTTGACAAAATTACATCAAGATGGGTATTTAGATTCTTTCGAACTAAAACCACTTGGTGTATGTAATGCGTGTCTACAAGGCAAAATGACCAAAGCCCCATTTAGTGGGAAAGGTGAAAGGGCTAAAGAGATTCTAGAATTAGTCCACACAGATGTGTGTGGACCATTTCCTGTTGAAGTAAGGGGTGGGTTCTTGTACTTCATAACTTTTACTGATGATTTTAGTAGATATGGATATATTTACTTAATGAGGTATAAGTCAGATTATTTTGATTGGTTCAAAGAATACACGAATGAATTTGAGAACCATCTTGGTAAGAAGATTAAGAAACTCTACTCAGACATAGGAGTAGAATATCTTAATCAAAACTTCATTGATTTCTTACGGGAGTTTGATATTCTATCTCAACTTACCCCTCCTTACACGCCTCATTGGAATGGTGTAAGTGAAAGGAGGAACCACACCCTATTGGACATGGTGAGATCAATGATGAGTCATGGGACTCTTCCATTATCCTTTTGGGGATATGCATTACAAACAACAACACACATACTAAACCAAGTACCAACTAAATCGATAAATGGTATTCCATACGAGTTATAGAGTGGATGCAAATCCATGTTATCAAATTTACATGTGTGGGGTAGCGAAGCATTTTTTAAGGCCTCTTCAGGTAACAAACTTGCACCCTGAGGCACAAAGTATATCTTTATAGGATATCCCAAGGAAACAAGGGGATATTACAGTGGCAAGACATGCCATATTCCTTGATAGGGAGCACATCTTCAAAAGAGATAGTGGGAGCGATATAGACTTCGATGAAGTCAAGGCTCAAGATACACATGAGTTGGTACAAGAACAGATTCCACAAAGCCCCATGGAAGAACAATCTATTCTAGAGACACAAGAAATGTGTAGGAGCATGAGAGAGGTGAGAGAACCAGAACGATATGGTTTTCTTCTCTCCAAGGATGGTGACTCATTATTGGTTCACAATGATGATCCTCTTACCTACAAGGAAGCAGTTAAAGGCACATATATTGCCAAGTGGCAAGAAGACATGAATTCTGAAATGGATTCCATGTAGAAAACCCAAGTATGGATTTTGGTAGATCGTTCAGTTGATGTAAATCCTATTGGTAATAAATGGGTATTCAAGAAGAAATTGGACATGGAGGGTCAAGTCAGTACCTATAAGGCACAAATGGTTGCAAAAGGTTTTAGATAGCATCAAGGAATTGAATATGATGAAAACTTTTCACCGGTTGCGATGTTGAAATCCATCAGAATCCTATTGGCCATTGCTGCTTACCAGGACTATGAAATTTGGCAAATGGATGTCAAAACAACATTCCTTAACGGGAACCTCCAGGAAGATGTCTGCATGACACAACCTGAAGGTTTTGTGACTCCAAAGGATGCCAAAAAGGTATTCAAGTTGAAAAAATCCATTTATGGACTAAAGTAAGCATCAAGGTCATGGAACAATCGTTTTGATGAAGCCGTAACGAAATTTGGCTTTGTTAAGAATAAATGTGAGCCTTGTGTCTACAAAAGTTTTAGTGGAAGTAAATTTGTTTTCCTAATAGTATATGTTGATGACATATTACTAATTGGAAATGAAGTACCTGAGTCAAAGTACATACATTGACAAGATACTGAAGAGATTTAGTATGGAACAGTCCAAGAGGGGATTGTTTCCAGAGTCACATGGAATTCATCTTTCCAAGAAAATGTGTCCTCAAACACATGAGGAAATAAAGAAAATGGCAAGGATCCCTTACGCATCCGCAACTGGGTCAGTCATGTATGTTATGATATGTACAAGGCTAGATGTTTCTTACGCATTAAGTGCGGTAGGCAGATATCAAGCTGATCCAGGAGACCACCATTGGATGGCAGTCAAGACTATCCTTAAGTATCTAATGTGTACTAAGTATATGTTCCTAGTTTATAGAGATGATGAGGAACTAGTCATCAGAGGACATGTAGATGCTAGTTTCTAGACTGATCAAGATGACATGAAGTCGCAGAATGGATATATATTCAGTTTGAATGGAGGTGCAGTGAGCTGGAAGAGCTCAAAGCATGGTGTGGTGGCAGATTCTACAGCAGAGTCCTAGTATATCGCAGCTTCTGAGGTAGATAAAGAAGCAGTATGGATGTGAATCTTCATCCAAGAGCTAGATGTAGTACCTAGTAGTAAAGATCCTATCACACTCTATTGTGATAATACTACAGCGGTGACACTTGCAAAAGATCCAAGGTCACATCAGCAGACAAAGCACATACTTCGGAAGTATCATCTCTTGAGGGATTTTTCTTAGAGAGGTGAAGTTGCAATGAAAAGTATTTCCACGGAAGACAACGTGTATGACCCCTTGACTAAAGCCTTGACTCAAAAGAAACATGATCATCATGTGAAATCTAGCGGACTAAAATTCGTAGGCATTTGGATCTAGTACAAGTGGGAGTTTGTTAGAGTTGGTGTCTTGAGAACCAATTGTTTGTACTTTGATTATGTGAATGTACACTTATTATATATTGTTCATTGTTCTGTATGACTATAATATAATAATTTTCTAGAATATTTGTTGCATTAATAAGGCCATGGAAGATCCCTGCTATGATGAGAACCTTGAAATTCTATAACAATATTCTTAAATAAAGATCCGCAGTTGGATGACATACTATGATAGGACACATAGTATACAGACCGTCATGTGAAAGTACTCGTAAGAAGACGAGACTCTCTCTCATGGAGTTCGCACTTGGTAATCTCCAAGATGGGAGATTATGAGAACAGACCCGCCAGTAGTAATTCCGCATGTCTTGGTTTCATCAGACATTGCTATCTACAAGCATGTGTAATGGTCCTTAGACTGAAAGATTATCATTAACTCATGTCATGACTCGCGCACTTAGATTTGATAATGAAAACCGTCATGAAGACAGTTGGCGGGAAGTAGGGTATGTTGGGTGCATCACGAATTACATGTTGTTAATGGATAAGTCGAGGAAGGATGTGTCCCTTCCATATTTATGGAAGTAGATATCTTAGACCCTTTGATTGAAATAGAACTATCACCAAAATTCAATGGCCATGGTGTAACGATGAGTTTATTTCTGGTAGTCAAAGAATGATAGATCAAGCATATAGGTTTATGACACTACCATGAAACCTGCTTGATGAGATACCGAGACAAAGGGATTAAATTACACGGTAATAGTTCGTATGAGGTGACACGTCAATACGGTAAAAAATTCTTTCTCTTGGGTGCCTTGACCCTTTGCTAGACAGTAATCTTGGACTTTATGCAAGCCCGCCTAATGCCAATGAGAAAGAGGCCTAGAGGGTCACACACTAAGTGTATCCAAGTATCTCAAGTAGAATAAAGATTATTCCTGTACATGGTTTAATAATTATTTAAGGAATCCTAAATCATTTTAATGATGGAGGAAGAATAAAATAAAAACAAGTACACACCATGTATAAATGATTACACGTTGAGTAGTTTTCAATTTTTAAAGGGAATAAAAAACAAGTACACGCCATATATTAATGATTACATGTCGTGTAGTTTTCCTTTTGGAAAACAAGTACACGCTGTGTATTTATGATTACACACCATGTAGTTTTTCTAGTCGGGATTTTGAGGAAATAATATTTTTTTATTAAATGATATTTATTATAATCATCATAGGCGCATGTCAAGGAATTAATGATTTGACATGGGGGTTTTCAATAAGAGTTAATGAAATGAATAAAACGCGTAACACATTTATTTATTGTTATAACTCTATAACCTCAACCCTGATTATAAATATCCTCACAACCCCAACACTTTTCCTTAATCGTTGTGCACAAAAATTCTGGAGAATTCTTTCAAGGCCGAAAGAACTCCTTCCTCCAATAACACTCTCAAGACCGAGAGAGATCCTCCTCCATTAGATCAAGATGATCTAAGGCAGGCAACGCAAGCAAAGGTTTCTCCATGCTAGCACCTGGAGATTCCTTTGGCGATGTCCAGAGATACGTGGTGCACATGTGGATCATCGTTAGAGGAAGTATACACTTGGATTCTATGACACAATGGAAAATAACATCAGAACATGATTAGAAATATCAATGAAGAAAGAACTCCGTAAAAGGTACTTCTTTCCAATTAATTAAATTAATTATAATAAACCTGTGACGATCCTCATCTGTAGTTCTGGTACTATTCTTCTTCTTTGTCTATTTCTGTGATTCGATCCGTGGAGTCTGGCATTTATCGGCGTATTGATCCCAGATTGATCATTTCTAATGACAAAAATCCAAGTGGGAACATCCACCCACGAGCTTCCGCTATGCCCGAAACCTTCACAATGATAGTAGAATGCAACATGCATTCAGTTATTGAACAATTTGTTTCACATGAATTATCAAGTTCTAAATTTTTAGGAATGATTTGACTTTGAAAATGATCAAATGGTGTAAAAGGACTTGTATCACAACATGGTGAAACGTTCTCATGTGGATCATAACATGGGCTTGAATAAAAATCATTAAAATAAATAGGATTACCTGGAGAGCTCATGTGCAATGTAAGATTGTATTCTATACCATGCAATGTTGGTGGGTAGGGTGGGTACTGGTTGTAACTATGTGGTGTGGCCCATGCCATTATGAACTTCTAGGTGTCTTGAAATTACCTACAATGAAAAATTATCGAAGTAGTAAACTGATTTTTTTGTGTTTTTTTTTTAATTTTTGGCCTAAATCACTCTTTTCAAGGAGCTTATAATGCTACCATTCTCCCTAGAAATAGTTCTATAAATTTGGAATTCCTATTTTAATGTTTTCAAATTTGTAAATTTATAAACCTACTAACCACTATAGAAGCAAAGAGAAAGGTCAAACCACAAATAGAATGTGCATAGACACTAGGAATGTCCTTTTAGAAAAATGTTCAAGTTAAAAAGTTTTAAAAGTGATTAAAAAATAAATTTCCCAAAAAAACTAAATAAATATTTAAAAACAACTATTTAAATTTAACTAAAACTATCTAAGTGAACTAAATTGACAAATGGAAGAAATTGGTGGAGATGGAAGTGTTAGAGTTGTGATGTCCATTCACGTGTATGAAATGTCAATTATTTAATTCCCACATCTGAATATTTATTTATTTATTTATCACTGATTCCAAATTTAATCAAAATACTATCAAGTATTTTTCTTTGATGTTAGATAGTATTCTAATTTTTACACAAATCATCTGTCATTTTGTTCTCTATCCTGATAAATAATTTACGCATCATTGTATCACTGAATCACTTGGTGAAATAGCACAACCTATTTCTCACAAAGTCAATGTATCTACCAACATCGGGTTCGATCTCATGAGATTACTGATTAAGTATCACCCAATATTAATTTTTCAATTAATATATTTATTTATTCAGAATTCACTCACATGCGATTTATGATTCTCTCATGCGTGCAACCAAGTTTTGGATAAATAAATTTTCTGATGATCTCCCATCTATAATTACTTATTAGGTATCACACTGATGGCCACAAAAGTAGGTTTGTAGACTCCAAATGATAGTTAATTCATGCCACCAAAAAAATTATTAGACCTGTGTTTTCTATTGGATTGCAACACCGATCTCTGAAAGCAAATCGAATCTTCGTGCATGTCGATGTCGTCATGTCTGAACTGCAATAAAAATGCATGAAGACCGTCACCGAATACAAGACGCATGTAATTGACGTCGCACGTGGGGTCTTGCAGTGGAGAGGTGGTAGCGTCGATGGTGGGGTTTTGAATAGGGTTGGTCGTGCAACTGATGCTACGTACAAGAGGAGATGTCTGCTGGTGAGGGTTTTTACTGCTGCGAGATAGGGGAGGATGTCGATGGCCAGTTGGTGGTTTAGTGCTGCCTCGATGCTTCCTGGAGGAGTCTAAATATGGAGGAGGGGGAAGGGGGAGGAGGAGATGTGGGGAAGGGGGAGGGTGGGGGTTGGGGGGATGTGGTAAGGGTGGAGGGGGGAAGGGAGGGTGACATGAAGGGGGTAGGAGGGAAGGGAAGGGGTGACGTGGGAGGGGGTGGCATGAAGGGGGTGATAAGACAGAGGGGTGAGGGAGAGGGTGGCGAGTCCTGCACATCAGATCCTCCTCATTGGATTGTAGATATCCCATTTAAATAGGAGCGCATGCAATTAAAAACACTTTTTTAAAATAAATAAAAAATGGAAAACAATTGATGAGAGCTAAAAATGGTCTGCATAAAAACAGAAAAGTAATTAAATAAAGTTAAAGATGATAATATTAATAAATGTTAAATTAAAATAATAGTAATAATAATAAAATATACTCATGAAAATAATTATTCAACTAAAATAAATTAGACTACATAAATATATATAGGTACATAAAATTAGAAAAACTAATAAAATAAAATTAGAATTTATATGAATATTAATCCATACACATAACAATAATACTAATATTAAATATTAATATAAGTTAATAAAACTAATAAACTAAAAAAAATTACTACTACTTTTATTAATACTAAAAATATTCAAAAAGAAAAATAAAATATACAAAAATAATAAATTAATATAATTACTAATAAATATTAATAAACTAATAATAAAACTAATATAAATTACTGCTAAAATAAAAAGTGTTAGACATTAAATGTTAATAATGTATAAAACCAATATAAAATAATAAAAAACAATAAAAAAAATCAAGTTAAAGATATGGAATTACATATATATAATTAAATAAACTAGGGTTATATGTTACATTAAATTAATAATTATACACATAATAAAAAAATAATAAAATATAAAATTAAAATAAACTAATAAAATAATAAATTACTAAAATTAGTATAAAAATGACATAAAAATTATCAAAATATCTAAAATTCTACAAAACTACAAAAACCTAAAAATTCTAAAAGTGGTTAGAAGAATAATTAAAACTAAATAAAAAAATTATAAAAAATTCATGCGAAATCCATGTGCATCACAATCGTTCATTTGTATGTATGTATATCAATTCCAATTATAATTTTTTATTTTAATAATTAGTTTAAGCTATTTTTCTTATGATTATAAATTGTCTATGATTGTAAATTATGAGTATAATTTTTTTTGGTTGTAATTGTTTGTATTTATAATTGTTTTGACGTTATAATTTGTTTTTGGTTAAAATATCTTTTTTCTTATTTTTTTAGTTATAAATTATTTTTATCATTATAATTAATTTTGATTATAAATTGCTTTTGGTTGCAAAATGTTTTTCTGTTATAAATTGTTTTCTAGATACAATTTTTTGTTAATTTTTTTCATGTTTATATGTTTATATACTTATTTTCTTTTAAATTTATCAATTTATATATATGTTTAAATTTCTATATATGTTAATATGTTCGCATATTATATTTTGAATCTAGGTAATTAATTGATCACAATTAGATAAATTCTTTAAGAACTAGCGATTAATATGATAAAGGGGTTGCCAATTTCTTGGAATTTCCTAAATGAAATCTTGAAAACAAATATATTATTTTTTTCCATGAATGAAGTGTTTGAATATGATAAAATTAAGGTATATAGAAATCAAATACCATCCAATATGCTATGGTTTTAATCATAATTATACATGCTGGATCTGGAATAGTGAAATAACAAATTATTCAAGATCTAATGATGACACATATGTTTATCATGGGAAAAAGGATCATCTTGGAGGATTAATTCATGATGTAGGTGTTGAGACCATTGAAAAAAAAACTATTGAATAGTTGTACAAAGATGTTGAGAAACCATTATTCTTAGGTTTCACTAAAATTATAGTGTTATCAAGAGTGTTGATATTAGTTAACTTGAAATCAAGAAATTTTTGGAGTGAGAAAAGTTCCAGTGAATTTATTGAACTTTTAAAAGAACTATTTATAGAAGGAAACATGCTTCTAGATTCTAGTTATGAGGCAAAACAATTATTATGCCCAATGGGATTGGGGTAAAAAAATATAGGCTTTCCCCAAAAACTCTGTGCTATACAAGAATAAATATGAAAATTTATCAGAATGTCCTGAATGTGGGACATCATGATATAAAGTGGATGAAAAATATAACCATGATCCATTCTCAATAATAGGTACCAAACCTACCATTAAATAAATTTGGCATATTCCAATAATTCCTCTTTTTAAGCATATATTTTCAAATTAAAATGATATAAAGAGGGTAAGATGACATACAAATGAGTGCATCTCTGATGGGAACCTACATCACCCTGCTGATTCACCACAATGGAAGAGATTTGATCACAAATTTCTGGATTTTAAAAATAAAGTTAAAAATCACATAATGAGACTATGAATAGGTGGAATGAATCAATACTGGAGCCTCAGTAACCAACATAGTTTGTGGCCTATTTTTTTGGTTTTCTATAACTTTTCCCCATAGATATACATGAATAGAAAATATGTGATGATGGGGTTGATTATTTCTAGACCAAAACAACTCGAAAATGATATTGATGTTTATCTATCACCATTGATTGATGATTTAAAATTTATATAGGTGACCAGTGTTATAGTATTTGATGTATACAAGAAAGAGTATTTTTTTGAATGTTATGATAATGTTCAATATAAACGAATTTCCTAAATATGTAAACTTATATGGATATAATGTTAAGGGATATAAAACTTTTCTAATTTATAAACAGAGAACTTAATATCATTTATTTTAGAATAGAAGAAATAAAATATACATTGGAAATCCAAGATTTTTGCGAATGGATCATCCTTATCAAAGACTAAAAAAGGAATTTTATGGTTTACATGAATATGATTTTTCTCCAAAACTATTTTTAGTTGAAGAATATCATGAAAAGGTGAAAAAAATCGATGCCACATTTGGAAAGAATCAAATTTTTAGTCATAAAACAAATACATGAAAGAAATAATCCATTTTATTCAAGGTACCTTATTGGAAATTTTTGGAGGTGAAACATAACGTTGACATTATAAATATTGAGAAAAACATATGTGAAATTTTGATCGAAACTTTGTTAAATATAGAAGGAAAGATAATATATGGATTAAATGTAAGACTAGACTTAATAACCGTGAGAATACATTTGAAGTTAGCTCCCACTATGAAAGGAAACAAAACATATTTGTCTCTGGATTATCACAAATCAAACAAGTGCGAGAAGATAAATTTTTGTAAATGTTTTCATGGTATTAAAGTACCCAGCGAGATTACCTAAAATGTGAAAAATTTGATGTCATTAAAGGATTTAAAGTTAATTGGTATGAAATCTCAGGACTTTTATATATTTATGTGACAACTACTATTGACTATATTGTGTACAATATTATCAATACCTATCAGGACGCCTATCATATGGTTGTTGATACATGTATTTCATACATATATTTTAAGAAGTTTTAATACATTTATTTTTTGTAATATAATTGATATTATTTCCAATATATGAACTATTTAACTGGTTTTATGATTTGTGGTAGTATAAAACCAACCTTTGTAAAAGAAACAAAAAGGGGAGAATATAGTGAGTTGAAGACACTATGCGATGAAAAACTTGAAAATTGAAGTTGGATTGAAGTTGGACTATATTCGCAGAATCAGGACATAGACATTTTCACATCATGAGACCCATTCATTTTGTTTATTTTTTGAGATATATTACAAAGTCCATGACGATTCAAAACTTGTACAAAGACTAAAAAAATTGAATTCACATCATGTTTATCATTCACGACATGAGTTTTTCGAGACATAAAACTATACGATTCACGACGTGAAGATAGTTCATGTCGTGAATGTGTCATCAAATAGAAAATTAAAAATGATTCAAAATTGTAATATTTTACAAGATATCGGGATTTTTGACCATAAACTTCCACGCACAGACCGACACGACTTCAAAGATGACTGATTACCCAAATACTATCCCAAGGATCGATTTATGCTTATAAATAAAGGCCCAATACATTGCTTCCAAAAGGGGGATTCAGAGGCCAAAGCTTGGGGTGAGAAGCTGCGTTGTGCAGGGTCCTCACCAGTTTGACGTCTCTTCTCTTTTCTTTATGTTTTCTTTTGCTTTCTTCCTTCCCTCTTACTCTCTTATCACTAGGATAAGAGGGTAAATCCAACCTTTTACTAGGGTAATGTAGTTGAAGGGGGAAGGTGTTGTTGGATTTATTTCTTTTATTCTATTCATGTATTTGATTTTTCTCAATTTATTTATCCAATTCCAATTCCTTTCTTTGTGTTTAATTATGAACATTGGTTAATAAATCTGAAAAGAACCATTTAATTGCGCAACTGTTTACCCTGAATTGAGGCATGACCATTTCATATTTAGGGTAACTAGGTTTAAAAATGGTATTGAGACAAACTCTATTTGTAAATTCCCTAAACTAGTCGACCATGGGAAAATAAGGATCAATGCATTGAGGAGGGGATACCATGACCATTGGATCCACCTCATATCGACTCCAACACTAAACATGGATTAGTTAATTTATTTTCTAAAATCTAATTACACCTAAACCCTAAAAATAAAAAGCCTTGACATGAATTTAAATCCGATTTCCAAGCAACCGAATATGATTTAACTTCGCCTCTCTCTTTCTTAAAACTGATTTCAAAACCCAATATGCTTTCTATTTCTTTTCTTAAAATCAATCAAATCAATTCTTTTTGAAAACCTAAATTAATTAATTTCACCATCTCTATGGGTTTGACCTCTAACTTGCATAATACTATATTTTAATTAATTAAGTAGCATAATTTTAGTTTTTATAAATTTTATATATTGATTAGACCCATAGGGAAATAATGATGCCCTTAGGGTCTGTCATTTGTCTTACTTTTTCAATTCCATTTGTAGCAAATTCATAGATCCAAATTTTTTATATGTCTTAGAGAATGAAGCTTTCGTCATACTTTGTAAACTATAAATGTATTTTACACCATATTTTTTGATATAATGGTTCATCCATTAATTCATTTGGTTCTAGAGATAATAATATATGGTCCTATTTATTTGTGTTAGACACATCCTTTTGAAAATATATAAAAATTTCAAAGGGATATGTTAAGAATCTGCATCAACCAGAGGCTTCTATTATTCAAAAATATATAACAGAATATGTGATTGAGTTATATATTGGTTATTTGTTTGAAGTGGGAAATATTGTTCTTCCTATATCTTGACATTTGATAGTTGATAGTGAAGGTGTTACATCCCAACATTGTCTTCAACTATGGAAAGATCTTTATGTTTGTTTCCAGGCTGCTTGAAGGGTCTGAGGGAGACCCAAAAGTTTAGTTCAAGTATGTATCTAGAACTATATCTATAGGATCTACATGTGGTCCACTAGATAGTTGGTGAGATCCACCAGCCAGCTAGTGGTCTTAGCAAGGGAAACAAATTTCTATAGTTTCCACTAGCCAACCAGTGACTTGGGACATAGTGGGTATTCATGGACCACCAGGAGATGGGTTGTGATAGTTCGGTTCTTTTAATTTCTATTAATGTATGTTATATATTTTCAACTTTCATATGGATTTCATGGTCTTGTGTGTGATGTCCTTGTTTTTTTTTATCCAGATATGTTTGTATGGGTTTATTAAGTTTATTGATGTTTCAGACATGTTCTTTGATTTATGTTATCTTTTATTTGGGTGGAATTATTCCCAAAGGATATTTCTTGATTACTAGGAACTCGTCACCATCCCATGGGGATTGAGAATTCCCTTTGGACTAGTGGTAGATTTGGTTAAGTGTATGGAAGTTCAGATGACAGCCTGAGTTGGTTCATTATAGAAGGTAAATGGATTTGTTGCTTGAAGATAAAGTTAATTCCATGTGATGATGTGATGTAAGCACATTTATTAATTTTAAACAACATAGGTGAGGTAAAACCATATATATCATCACATATTGTTGGACTGAAGGTACAATATCTGGTAAGAAATGAAAAGTGGTTAATTAATGAACATAAAAACAAATTTGTTTCATGGTTTAAGGAAGAAATAAAAAATGATTTATTTTTATAAAAAACATTGAAATGGTTAGCGGGGGGACCAAGTGTTAATGCGATCACATGTTTTGGTTTTGATATTAATGGCTATGAATTTTAAACAAAAAACCAATATGATAATAGTAATGTTCAAAATAGTGGAGTAATGGTTGTTGTTGAAGCACTTCATTTTTTGAGTTCCTAAGATAAAAACCCAACTTATGTATCAACACCATATTTTGGAGTTGTTGAGGATATACAGAAGAATTATTATACTAAATTTAGGGTAATAGTATTTAAGTGCATTTGGGTTGACAATAATAATGGCATGAAACATGATGAGTATGGATTTACACTTGTTTATTTGAAAATATTTAGTTGTAAAGAGGAATCATTTATCATAGCAACACATTAAAAACAAATATTTTATGTTGTTGAACCATCAAATGATTAGTGGTTTGTTGTTCTACTAGGAAAAAAATCATCCAGGTGATGAGAATGTTGATGATGTTGAAGACTTATGTGAAATTTCTTCACCCATTATACGATTCCACTACTGGAATTTCAGCGTTTTGCGACGGGGTCCCGTCGCAATCGCCTGTTGCAGAAAATGGTGTCCCAACTAGTATTTTTTGCAACAGGACCATCACAAAAAATACTACTTGCGACGGGAAGCGGGCCTGTCGCAAATAGATGTCCGATTAAATACATTATATATACAAGAACCTTTCGCGATGGGCCCGTCGTAAAAAGTATTTGCAACGGGATGACGGCCCGTCGCAAACAGCTTATATGTTATAAACCTGTTGTGATAGGCCCGTTGCAACAAAGTTATTGTGATGGTAAAGAAACTCATCACAGAAACTTTTTTAAAAAATATATATATAATCTATTTGTGAAGGGAACCCGTCGCAAAAGGCCCCGTCGCAAATACTTAATAAAATAAAAAATAATAATATACTTATGATTAATGAAAAAATAATATTAATATTATTGAAATAATAATAATAAAATATTAAAATTCTCAATATTTGAAAATACTTAATAAAATAAAAAATAATAAAATTATGATTAATGAAAAAAATAATATTAATATTATTAAAATAATAAAAAAATAAAAATTCTTAAAATTCTCAATATTCAGAAAAAAAATATAAAAAAATCATAAAATATTATTATTATTATTATTAGTAGTAAAATAAATAGACATTAAAAAATATAATACTAATAATAAATAATAAAATAATAAATAATAAAATAATAAAATATTAAAAAAAAATATGTGCAATATTCGCACCAATATAAGAGAAAAAAGCTGTAAATAGTTCACATTACAACAAATTTTCAATTCAAATGTTTTTAACAGAACAAAAAAATCATTGGGGGGATAGTCTTCTGGAGGAGCTGGAGGAGCTGGAGGAGATGGCGGAGAAAACTCCATCCCTAAACTACGAGTCAGACGACGCATGTAATCCATCTACTCGTGTTGGTGTTACTGCCATCGATGCATGTCCTCCTCATGTTGCTGCTGCCATCGATGCATGTCCTCCTCGTGCTGCTGCTACTGCTGACGCATCTCTTTTTGCTACTTCTGCAAACTCTCTATAAACTCAGTTTGAGCTCGCAACTGCTCTTGATACTGTGAGCCAAAAGATGATGTCTCTCCACAAGCTCCTCTCAAGATGGACGCTGACATTGCAACAGTATCATAATAAGTATCAGGAGTCAAATGAGAGCTGATACCGACTACTTGGCCCTTCTCGAAGGCATACTAGATCGTCTGCATCCATGTCGTCTCATCGAAATGGTGGGCAGTAGTCTAATCAGCCGTCTCGGCCTGACTCTCAGCCCGTGTCTGAGAGGTCGTGACCTCATATGACTTATTAAGTTTCAATTTGAAATTAAAATAGTGAAAATATTATATGCACTTAATTTTCAAACTGAAAAAGAAATAATATTGATCACAATCTAACGCTGGTGATCACCTCTAATCTCTCCAGTGGCTGAATCATTGTATATCATCCAATAAACGTTGTACTCCGTAATATCAGGATGGTCGACTGCCAATATGAATATAAAATAAACTATTTATATGTAATGTTATATAAAATATTTAAAAAATATATTTTCTAGATGCTCTCTATGCGTACTGAATGTATGGATACCAGCTTGATGCGTCACCTCCTGTATCCCTTGGTTCTGCTGGCCCAATGAAGATCTCCTTTGAAATCCACCACTCAACCAATGTGAACATAATCCATCCCAAACGTGAGATGAAATTTACTTTGGTCAGTGGGCTCTACATAACTCATCAAATACCGTCGCTCCTGCTTTCTTAATGGTTGTCCTTCTTAAATTGTGCAAAAACTAACGGAAACGCTCACGCATAGACACCTCTCATGCCTCGTGGATAGAGCTATGCATGATATCATCGATGAGATACTATAAACCCTACAAATAATTTATAATATCAAGTTATTAATGAAATAAATTTCTAAATAAATATTATTTATTTACATACCAGACAATGATTGAACATTCTGAGCCACACATCAACGAGAATCCTTTCCCATGTGATCCATGCCTGAGAAAAATAATTACGTAAGATAGAGCTCCCCTGTCCAACAGCTACATGCGCAAAACTGTGAAAAAAGAAAAAATAATCAAACAATTATTATATAAATAAATTAATGAAAGGTAACTAAAATACACAGGTTATCATACCTCCGCGTGCGTGGATCGAAATCAAGATGTGGATGCTGCTCGGGGATAGGGTCAGGAATCATCAGTCGCGCAAGAACGCGCCCCCTCCGCATACCCCCTGAGCTGCTAGTAGCCTGTGGGTCAGATGATCCCAAATCCTCCTCATCCAAAGGTAGATCAGCCTCTTCTAACTCATGAAATAGATTAGGGTCCATCTGAAACACAAAATTATTATTATTAGAAGATAGTTGAAAATAACTATTACATATAAATATATATTAGTTATTATTATAACCAGCATTTAACTGTGTCAATTTTCACCTTCATCATCATATTTATATCTGACGATGTCAATGTCTTCATATTCATCATCGACGTCATCAATATCCATATTATTTTCAGTTTCATCATCTCTTACCATTTCAAATTCATTTGTAACATCATTAACATAATCGTCACCATCAACCCTTAATTGTGGGGTGTCATCATCGATATTCATGTCTCTTTGTGAAAAGGATGGATTCTGAGTAGTCTCTTGAAAAATTTAAATTCCTTGTACTTCATCAGAACCACATTCAATTTGAGTAAACTGGTTTTTCCGAGATTTCATTTTTATTATACTCCATCAATCACTCAGGTCTCTTTAAGTAGCACAGTACTTTGCATAATGTATTTGATGTGCCTGTTGATCTAGTAAAAATGGTTCATTTACTGCAAGAAGACTTTTATAGTTAATATCGAAGATTCCATGAATCAGATGAACACGCAAGGCTCTCTCAGTATCTAACCACCGACATTTAAAAATTGTTATGTAATTTTTTTCTAGATAATATAATTCAATAATTTCATACAGAATGCCGTAAAATTCAACTTCAGTTTCTCTATGATGCGATCATCTCAAGAAGACTCCACTGTTAATTATTTTTTTTTGATTCCCCATATGCACATATATGAAATCAAAAACCATTCACCACATATACATTGTAAGATTTAACCATTTTGGATGGTGGGTTACTCAATATACACAATCGCTTATCAATTTTATCACCATGTTGAGACACTTAAAAATTTGTAAAATAATTATAAATATACTAAATAATAAACTGAATTGATATGTTAAACCAACAATAATTTATGTTACCAATTTTTGAAACCATTGATAATTTTTTTATGTCGGTGTTCTTCAAGAGTAGCTGTGGTAATTTGTGGAAGCTGTTTCTTGATATGATTATCATATAACCTACAAATAAAATAAGTTTACTTACTGTAACATAAATTATAGAATAAGTGATAGAAGCACTCACCGTAAAAATGATGTCATTTCTTTATAGTTGAGCAGAACATATGTATGAGCTCTGTGATGTTCATTATCTAAAATCCATCGTTCATGAACTCTACCGAAGCCAAGCTTTGGCTGATTAAAAACTGATAATTGATTATCCATTTCATCATCAACATTACCCTCATTCCATCCCATGCGGTTGTGTTTTGAGGTATATTCAGATTCAAAATAATGAGAGAGAGAAAAAAAGAAATTTCCTCTTGCAAATAAGCTTCAACAATTGAGCCTTCAACCGATGCTTTGTTATTTACTTTTTTCTTCAATTTCTACATGCATATCTCGAATGGGTACATCCATCAAAACTATACCGGATCTCCACATTTAGCTTCATGTGGAAAATGTAATATCAGATGTTTCATTGATTCAAAAAAGCCGATGAGAATATTTTTTTCAGTTTACATATAATGACAACAACATCTTCTTCCTATTTACTTAGTGCATCATAGTCTATTGTCGCCGCACAAATGTCTCAAAAAAATATGATATATCTATTATTGCATCCCAAATCATAGAATTCAACAAACCTCTAAATCCAATTGGCATAATTCTTTCCATTATAATATGAAAATCATGATTTTTTAATCTGGTAATATGACCATTCTTAACACATCTTCCCAAATTGGAAGCATAGCCATCTGGAAGTCTCAAATCTGCAATCCACTAAAAAAATAATAAGAGACTCTCTTTGGATAGTGTATAAGCTGCTTTGGGCTTCATTAACCTCTGTGATCTCACATTTTGAAACAGTTCAAGTTTCGGTCGTCTACAAATTTGGACAAGATCTAATTGTGCCTTTACATTATCTTTGGTCTTACCAGGTGTATCCAAAACTGTATGAAATAAATTATTAAAACAGTTCTTCTCAATATGCATGACATCCAATATGTGGTGGACCAACAAATCAGATCAATATGGAATATCCCAAAAAAATGCTTCATTTTATCCAATTATGCTCTTTCCCAAATCCATGAATTTTCTGTTGGTTTACTATTGGCCCAAATGTGATGGGAGGTAATAAAAATACAACTGATTTTAACTATGTACCTGAGATCATTTTTGGAGGTTCATCCCTTTCAATTGTTCCTTTTCTGAAATGAGATTTGTTCCTCTAAAAAGGATGGTCGGTTGAAATAAATCTACTATGACAGTCAAAATAGAAAGGTTTTTTCCATTGATGAGCATAAAGGCTTTATTATCTTTCATACAGTAAGGACATGATTTCAGACCATGTGCACTCCAGGCATATGACATGCCATATGCCAGGAAGTCACTAATCTTCCACATCAATGCAGATTTTAATATAATTTTTTTTGTAGCAACATCATCTGTACTAACACCATTAGTCCACAATTAATTTAACTCATCAATCAATGGTTTCAAATAAACATCAATATTATTTTTCGTATGTCCTGGGATTACTAAGGTAAAAAAGATATAGAGATCCTTCATCAACATCTATGGTGTTAAATTGTATGGAGTTATAAAGACAGGCCAATATGAATACTGACTACTATAAGAACTAAACAGACAAAAATTGTCAGTAGAAGGACCCAATCGCACGTTTCAGGATTCTAAAGCAAAAGATGGATGCAACCGGTCAAAATTTTTCCATGAATCACCATCAGATGGATGATTCAAGCTTTTACCGTATGAAATCTTGGTTTTGTGCCATGACATCATTGACGCTATGTTCTGTGTCACGACCCGACCCAACGGGGCTCGAGCCGCGACTCCCCAAGCCCACCTCCAATAGGCCAGGGGATGGCGACTAGCGCCGAGTAGGCTATCACACACATGGGAGGCATTAGCCTAAGGTACCTGTACACACGCACCCACAAACACCTCCATGAAACAGTGCAGAGATATAGCAACTGAAAAGTAAATGCATGCATACAATCTATCCCAAACCAGAGTGCAACAGCAAAAGTACAAAGGGAAAAACAGGGCCCACCAAAAGAAAACTACAAGCGCATCCAACCTGCTCTGAAGAAGCGGAACGCTGCCACAAACACCCGCCGGAAAGCTCCCTCGGCACAGCTCCGATAAACACCCCGGTCAACTCGCTCACTAAACTCCGCCTGCTCCGGGTCCTCCTGGGACTCCGTCGAAAGGCCTGTGGTCTGCACAAGACACAAACATGTGCGGGCAAAGCCCGTGCAGGGGTGAGTATAAACATACTCAGTAGGCACCCCAAAAACCCAAAACCCAAGGGAGAAACTGAAAGACAACAGTCCACTCAACCGAGTCAGAGGGAACCCAGACGAGAGAGAAACTCCATCTCGTGACCATCCTCGACTAAACACAACTAGTCATCACAGCTCAGCTCAGGTGTATGCCCATACATACACCTTGAACAATCCAGATATACACAGCTCACGCCACAAAGCCACAAGAGGTATCGACCTCATCACCAGCAACTGTCCCAACCAGGAGAGTACACCACACGAACACTGTCATACCAGATGACACTCATCTGAGAGATACACTCCATCGGGTCCCAAACAAACATCTCAGACGCTCACCCGAGAGACCACGCTCGTCAGATAACATCACTGAGGAAACCTCGCTGAAACAACATAACCACCAAACTCCTCGGATAGGGGATCGCCGCTAGGGTCCGCTAGGGGATACCAAGACCCACTCCGGTATACGTAGCTCACAGATAGGGGATCACTCCCAGGGTCCGCTGGGGGATACCACGACCCGATCTGGCATACGTAGTTCTCACAGATAGGGGATCACACCCAAGATCCGTTGGGGGATACCACAACCCGATCTGGCGCTCGACAGAACTCCACACTCAGATAGAGGATCATCGTCCATATAAAGATGGTCACGACGATACCGGAACCCTATCTGGTATAACTCAAGATGTAGGGGATCAAACCGACGATGTCGCAATTCTACCGAAACCACCCGCTGAGTAGGGGATCGCATAACCAACAATACCGTAACCCTACTATAAACCACATGCTGAGTAGGGGATCGTATACCCGACGATGCCACAACCCTACTGAGCACGACCCACCGCGTAGGGGATCGTATTTCCGATGATGCCACAAACCCTACGGGGTTAACCTGCTAGATAGGGGATCACCGCCCGTGAATAAGCGGTCACAGCGATACCAAGAACCCGATCTAGGGTAAAGATGCTAGAGGATCCACTCCGGGCCCACCAGAGGGATACCACAACTCTAACAGTTTAAACATCCCATCGAGAGGATCAAAAACCCATACGAAGGTTGTGATGCCACATGAACCCTAGTAGGAACGAACCAAGGGAGAACCCTCAACCAATACTGGTCCAAACATCACTAACCCGAGCGACCCACCACAACACCACACTGCGCACCTCCTAGGCCAAAACCGAGGCCACCATCGCGTTCCATGTGAAAAAACACGCAGGATAGGCTGTTTACTCGCCTGAAACGGAGCACCGGTGAAAAAGGCACTATTCACCGTAGCTAGCCCGTGCGGGGCCCACACAACGATCCCGAAACCCATCGAGCGGATCACACCACGACGATCCCGTCGGAAAAACAAGCGGAATCGACTCTTCGCTCGTCCAAAACGGACACCCGGTGAAAAAGGAACTATTCACCGAAGGCCAGCTCGGGTGGGGCCCATGCCTGGATTCCGAAACTCATCGAACGGATCGCACCATTGCGATCCCCTCGTAAAAACACACAGGATCGACTATTCGTCCACCAAAATTGGACTCCTGGTGCAAAAGCTACGTTTCTCTGCAAACGCCAAAACCCGGCCTCGTGGGGCCCGCACCCTGTTCACAGTCCCAACACCCGGAAACCATCTCAAAAATTCTGTCGTACCATCAGGGTCTCAACGCCACTGACGGCACGTCAATCGGACGCTCCGGGTAGAAGTTACAACGGCCCGAAGTCGTAAAATAATAAAATAATATTATTTTATATGACGTTTCTAGCTCTTGGGCCACGATCCCGAACCTTTAAACCCTCAAACCCATACTAGAGGGTTCGCCTCGTCGTCAGGGTCGCGTCGCCGCAAACGGCGCGCGAATCCGACTCCTGGAGTGCAAGATACGGGGGTTTAAAGACCCCCGTATGCGAAAAGAGGCCGGACCGGCCGCCGCCGCCGGCCCGCCCCGGCCGGCGGCCCTCCGCCGCGTGCCGCCGGCGCGTCACCGCGGCTCCGCTGCGGGCCGGCGCCGCCGCGCCGGCAGACCTTCCGCGGACCGCCGGGGGCACCCCGTTGATCCGTTTTGCGATCCAGAGGCGTCTACACGACCCTCGAGACCCGATCTACACTGCTACAGCTTCAATTTGCAGAAAAACGTAGCAAAAATGGGATCGGGGGTTAAAACTCAAATCCGCCTACCTCGCGGGCGAAACGCTGACGTTCTGCCTCAGATCCGCGCTCTAGAGCTTCCGCTGCACGCTCCTAGAACGTCCGTCGTCGAATTCCGAGCTCGTGGGTGCTTCGTTTGCTCGATTCGGCAGAGTGGCGGCAAAGAACGATAAGGGGGGGGGGGGGGGGGGCGCTGATATTTATATCAGCCGCCTACCGACGCCAAACCCGCCTCGGACCCGACGCCCGATGCGAACAAAAGTAAGGTCACCCCTAGGGTAAACGCGCCGTTCTGAACGCAACGGTTGACTCAGATTTTCCATCCGAGACTCCGTTCAGAAGTTATTCGAGCAGACGCTCGCACACTAACTTTGCTACTTATTTACGAAAACGCCCCTGGTGGCGTTTCTCACCGCAGGCCCACGCCCGTAAATTTTACACCCCACCTAGGGTAAACGACACGTTCCAGACGCAACCATGCCCTCAGATTCCCGTTCTGAGCTACCTTTTAGGAGATATCACACCCCCCGCCACGTGCATAGTATAAAAATACTTAATATTTTTATAAAATTAATTCCGGGCACACCGAGCCTCAGAATCGCATGCCGTATTCGCGCCTAGCTCTGGAATTATTCGTAGAAATATTCCAAAGTCTGACAGGGCCAAAAACCCGAGTCGCTACATCCTCCCCCCCTTAGAACTTTTCATCCCTGAAAAGCCCTAAGCACAAGGAAAGCGACTGGACTCTCAACTGGGTCTCACACACCAGCGAGCTCACCAACCAACACCCACACAGGGTCTTACCAACGCCCTGAACAAAACTCGAGCAAGCAAAAAAAGGAAAGAGTACCGCTAAACAGTGTCTGAAAAACTACTACAGTAAGTAGAAAAGACACAAGGCGTACCTCTATCCATCCGCGGTGCCTCTGGGTCGACTGCCTCCAGAGCATGCAGTTGTGCTCTCCCTCGGCCACCAGCTCCCTGAGCTTGGTGTGGACCACCTGGGGGTGGGGGTGGTAGAAACTGGTACTGCCTTCCACCGCCTCCCGCTGCACCTGCTCCACCGCCACGTCCGCCGCCCTGCGGACCTCCTTGCTCGAGACGCTGCCTCTGCCAAGGCGGTCCATCGACCGGCTCCCTCTCAGCAACACATCGGGTCGGACAATCTCTAGCAAGATGTCCCCGACCATCGCAAGCATAACACCGCCTCTCCTGCGGCTGACCAAAACTGGCCTGCGAGCCCTGTGAGCCTTGAGGCTCAGATCCTCCATCCTGGAGTCGCCTCCTGATACGTCGGCCACGTCCAGACCCCTGAGTCTGACGTCGGCTACCAGATTCCGATCCGACCATCGAAGTCTCAGCTCTCGAGTGCCCAGCACTAATAGGGGGAAATTGCTCATCCAGAAAACTCTCCACCACCAACACTCGCTCCAGCACTCCAGCATAGGTGGGCAGGCACAAGGAAACCGCACCTGCTCTGATGTCCCTGCGTAAGCCCTGCTCGAAGGTCCGAGCCCTAAATAACGGGTCTCAAACCATATCCAGGGAGTAGCGCGACAGGTCTGTAAACCTCGCTGAGTACTCTGACACAGTCATTCTCTCCTGTCGAAGCTGCAGAAGCTCCTGGATCCGCACTGACCTCAGCGTCACCGGATAGAACTCCTCCCTGAAGAGCTGCTCAAACTCTGCCCACGTGAGTGTCTACTCGTCATGGGACTGCGTCACCAAAATACACCATCGCCCGGCAGAACCATGCAGAAGGCTCGCCGTTAGGACCACCATCTGATCTGCAGGTGTCCTCACTAGGCGGAAAACTCGGGTGACTGCCTCAAGCCAGTCATCAGCTGCCTGGGGGTCTGGATCACCCCGGAACCTTAGAGGTCGCTGCCTCTAGAACTCGTGCAGCGCACTCAGCCTGCGCGCAACCTCGTCCTGCACCACCGGCACAACCAGCTGCTCGACAGGTGGTGTCTCAACTGGCAGACAACCTGGAGGTGCAACCTCAGAACCTGCGCCCTGCTCCACAGCTTCTACACGGGGCGGGTCGTCAGCACAATCCTGCTGCGAAACCCTCGCGACTGTCGTCGTGGAGGCATCCTGAAATACATTCAAGACGCACCACATTCAAAGAGTATATCTGGAGAGCTGACTCAAGAAGGACAAGGAAGAACCAAAAACCTAGTCCTATATGATGCATGTACCATTATGTCCCCGCGACCAGGGTACGAATGTCCCGAGTCGAAAGGCAGGTTATCAGAGTCCTGGTGTATGGATACATCGGCCGCCGCACCAACACTGGAGTCTCTGGCCTGAAAGCCGAGCTCGAAACACCCTAACACTGCCGCTATGCAACCCAAACCAAACTCACAGCTAGACCAGCTACGCTCTGAGATCCCAAAGGTGGAACCTCCTCTGATACCACTCTGTCACGACCCGACCCAACGGGGCTCGAGCCGCGACTCCCCAAGCCCGCCTCCAATAGGTCAGGGGCTGGCGACTAGCACCGAGTAGGCTATCACACACATGGGAGGCATTAGCCTAAGGTACCTGTACACACGCACCCACAAACACCTCCATGAAACAGTGCGGAGATATAACAACTGAAAAGTAAATGCATGCATACAATCTATCCCAAACCAGAGTGCAACATCAAAAGTACAAATGGAAAAACAGGGCCCACCAAAAGAAAACTACAAGCGCATCCAACCTGCTCTGAAGAAGGGGAACACTGCCACAAACACCCGCCGGAAAGCTCCCTCGGCACAGCTCCAGTAAACACCACGGTCAACTCGCTCACTAAGCTCCGCCTGCTCCGGGTCCTCCTGGGACTCCGTCGAAAGGCCTGTGGTCTGCACAAGACACAAACATGTGCGGGCAAAGCCCGTGTAGGGGTGAGTATAAACATACTCAGTAGGCACCCCAAAAACCCAAAACCCAAGGGAGAAACTGAAAGGCAACAGTCCACTCAACCCAGCCAGAGGGAACCCAGATGAGAGATAAACTCCATCTCGTGACCATCCTCGGCTAAACACAACTAGTCATCTCAGCTCAGCTCAGGTGTATGCCCATACATACACCTTGAACAATCCAGATATACACAACTCACGCCACAAAGCCACAAGAGGTACCGACCTCATCACCAGCAACTGTCCCAACCAGGAGAGTACACCACACGAACACTGTCATACCAGATGACACTCATCCGAGAGATACACTCCATCGGGTCCCAAACAAACATCTTAGACGCTCACCCGAGAGACCACGCTCGTCGGATAACATCACTGAGGAAACCTCGCTGAAACAACATAACCACCAAACTCCTCAGATAGGGGATCGCCAGTAGGGTCCGCTAGGGGATACCAAGACCCACTCCGGTATACGTAGCTCACAGATAGGGGATCACTCCCAGGGTCCGCTGGGGGATACCACGACCTGATCTGGCATACGTAGTTCTCACAGATAGGGGATCACACCCAAGATCCGTTGGGGGATACCACAACCCGATCTGGCGCTCGACAGAACTCCACACTCAGATAGAGGATCATCGTCCATATAACGATGGTCACGACGATACCAGAACCCTATCTGGTATAACTCGCGATGTAGGGGATCGAACCGACGATGCCGCAACCCTACCGAAACCACGCACTGAGTAGGGGATCGCATAACCAACGATATCGTAACCCTACTATAAACCACATGCTGAGTAGGGGATCATATAACCGATGATGCCACAACCCTACTGAGCACGACCCACCGCGTAGAGGATCATATTTACGATGATGCCACAAACCCTACGGGGTTAACCTGCTAGATAGGGGATCGCCGCCCGTGAATAAGCGGTCACAGCGATTCCAAGAAACCGATCTAGGGTAAAGATGCTAGAGGATCCAGTCCGGGCCCACCAGAGGGATACCACAACTCTAACAGTTTAAACATCCCATCGAGAGGATCACAAACCCATACGAAGGTTGTGATGCCACATGAACCCTCGTAGGAACGAATCAAGGGAGAACCCTCAACCACTGCTGGTCCAAACATCGCTAACCCGAGCGACCCGCCACAACGCCACACTGCGCACCTCCTAGGCCAAAACCGAGGCCACCATCGCGTTCCACGCGGAAAAACACGCAGGATAGGCTCTTTACTCGCCCGAAACGGAGCACCGGTGAAAAAGGCACTATTCACCGTAGCTAGCCTGTGCGGGGCCCACACAACGATCCCGAAACCCATCGAGCGGATCACACCACGGCGATCCCCTCGGAAAAACAAGCGGAATCGACTCTTCGCTCGTCCAAAACGGACACCCGGTGAAAAAGGTACTATTCACCGAAGGCCAGCTCGGGTGGGGCCCACACATGGATTCTGAAACTCATCGAACGGATCACACCATTACGATCCCCTCGGAAAAACACACAGGATCGACTATTCATCCGCCAAAATCGGACTCCTGGTGCAAAAGCTGCGTTTCTCCACAAACGCCAATACCCGGCTTGGTGGGGCCCGCACCCCGTTCACAGTCCCAACACCCGGAAACCATCTCAGAAAGTCCGTCGTACCATCAGGATCTCAACGCCACTGACGGCACGTCAATCAGACGCCCCGGGTAGAAGTTACAACGGCCCGAAGTCGTAAAATAATAAAATAATATTATTTTATACGACGTTTCTAGCTCCCGGGCCACGATCCCGAACCTTTAAACCCTCGAACCCATACCGGAGGGTTCGCCTCGTCGTCAGGGTCGCGTCGCCGCAAACGGCGCGCGAATCCGACTCCCGGAGTGCAAGATACGGGGGTTTAAAGACCCCCGTATGCAAAAAGAGGCCGGACCGGCCCCGACCGGCCGGGACCTGCCGCGCGCCACCGCGGCTCCGCCGCGGGCCGCCGCGGGCCGCCGGGCTCCGCCGGCGCCGGTGCCGCGCCGACAGACCTTCCGCGGACCGCCGGGGGCACCCCGGTGGTCCGTTTTGCGATCCAGAGGCGTCTACACGACCCTCGGGACCCGATCTACACTGCTACGGCTTCAATTTGCAGAAAAACGCACCAAAAACGGGATCAGGGGTTAAAACTCAAATCCGCCTACCTCGCGGGCGAAACGCCGATGTTCTGCCTCAGATCCGCGCTCCAGAACTTCCGATGCGTGCTCCTGGAACGTCTGCCGTCGAATTTCGAGCTCGTGGACGCTTCGTTTGCTCGATTCGGCAGAGTGGCGGTGAAGAGCGACGAAGAACGATAAAGGGGGGGGGGGGTGATATTTATATCAGCCGCCCGCCGACGCCAAACCCGCCTCGGACCCGACGCCTGATGCGAACAAAAGTAAGGTCACCCCTAGGGTAAACGCGCTGTTCTGAACGCAACGACAGACTCAGATTTTCCATCCGAGACTCCGTTCAGAAGTTATTCGAACCGACGCTCACACACCAACTTTGCTACTTATTTACGAAAACGCCCCTGGTGGCGTTTCTCCCCGCAGACCCGCGCCCGTAAAGTTTACACCCCACCTAGGGTAAACAACACGTTCTGGACGCAACCGTGCCCTCAGATTCCCCTTCTGAGCTACTGTTTAGGAGATATCACACCCCCCGCCACGTGCATAGTATAAAAATACTTAATATTTTTATAAAATTAATTCCGGGCACACCGAGCCTTGGAATCGCACGCCGTCTTCGCGCCTAGCTCTGAAATTATTCATAGAAATATTCCAAAGTCTGACAGGGCCAAAAACCCGAGTCGCTACATCAAGGGGGGGGGGTGAATGTAACATCCCCAAATGATAAAGGGTTAAATGATTAAATGATATGACTCATGTCAACAAGGTGCACCTTCCTTTTCAGGAGCCTACCTGATTAGAACTCCACAGTTAAGCATGCTTGGCCTGGAGTAGTGATCAGGATGGGTGACCTCCTGGGAAGTTCCCCAGGGTGTGTGTGAGTGAGGACAAAGCACACTGGAAAGGACATGTGTTGGCCTGTGGTGACTATCATTAGTCACATGACCCGTTCAGGCACGTGGGTGGACCCTGGGGTGGGCCCCATGTGTCTGCGGGGCAACTGGTGGTACCTGGTGGGCCAGGACCCAATAGCCATGTTAAGGCGGGGTGCCTGTGCTGTCACCAGGACCCGGTTGTCACATTTGGTATCAGAGGAGGAACCCAGCCTTAAGTGCGATGCACTGCCTGGGTTGAGATGTAGGGCCCACAACGAGGGCGTTGTGCTCTAAAGGGGGGGGGGGGCTGAATGTAACATCCCCAAATGATAAAGGGTTAAATGATTAAATGATATGACTCATGTCAACAAGGTGCACCTTCCTTTTCGGGAGCCTACCTGATTAGAACTCCACAGTTAAGCGTGCTTGGCCTGGAGTAGTGATCTAGATGGGTGACCTCCTGGGAAGTTCCCCAGGGTGTGTGTGAGTGAGAACAAAGCACACTGGAAAGGACATGTGTTGGCCTGTGGGGTTTATCATTAGTCAGATGACCCGTTCAGGCACGTGGGTGGACCCTGGGGTGAGCCCCATGTGTCTGCGGGGCAACTGGTGGTACCTAGTGGGCCAGGACCCAATGACCATGTTAAGGCGGGGTGCCTTTGCTGTCACCAGGACCCGGTTGTCACATAAATAAACACTACAACCTGGGTGTAAGGGGGAAATATCTCAACTGTTTCACAGGAATCGATCCAGACTTCCCCAGTTGAGCTTCTTTATACCTCAATTGTCCACATGTGGGGAAACTATCCAATGAATCATTTTCACCAGAATATAAGATGAAATCATTTCACATGAATGAATCTTCTGATAACTAAGGCCTAGATTATGAACCAGCCTCTTGCACTCATAGTAATTTGTAGGCAACACATTTCCTTCAGGTAATAGTGTTTTAACCAAAGAAAATATCTGATCAAAATAGTTGTTTGACATTGCATTATCTGATTTAATAGACATAAATTTTGCAACCACTTCTAATTTTCTTATCTTGTAACTAGGATATAATGCATCCTCAACAGACCTCAAAAACTCATAAAATTTGGATGGTGCCAATTCAGGAGTTAAATCAGTAGCATCACGAGTTTCAGTTTGTTGAACAAATGGACCTGAAACATCATGTACTAAATTTTGAAACCGTGATGAATCCAGAATCAAATTATTAGTATCTTCTCTGGAACTGCGTTCACTGTGTTGATACCAAAAAACATAATCTGGTTGAAAACCAAACCGCAAGAGATGTCCCCAACCTTGTCAAATGTGTCAAACGTTCTCAGAGCACATTTTTTACAAGGACACTTAATTGTGTCTTCTGAAACGAATTCTGGTTTTGATGATGCAAATGATAAAAAGCTTCAACACCCTCAATATATATAGGATTTCAATCAGAATCGTTTGGATTTCTACGCTGATTTATCCAAACACAATCATCTAATAATGACTGTTGTTAACTTCCTTATTCCATATTTTTTTACAAAATATAAAATCATTACTGTTTTTGAATAATTTGAAATTTAAAAAATACTATCCAAAAAAAGAAGAGAAATAATTACTACTATTTCTTAATAATTACCATTAATTATTACTAATTATTTCTAATTATTGATATTTGTTGCTATTTGTTGCTATTTGTTGATATTTGTTGCTATCTGTTGCTATTTGTTTCTATTTGTTGCTATTTGTTGTTATTTGTTGCTATTTGTTGCTAATTATTGCTAATTACTGCAAATTATTGCTAATTATTACTATTTATTTCTATATATTACTATTTATTACTAATTATTGCTAATTATTGCTAATTATTGCTAATTATTTCTAATTATGTCTAATTATTGCTAATTATAGCTAATTATTGCTAATTATAGCTAATTATTGCTAATTATTGCTAATTGTTGCTATTTATTTCTATTTATTGCTATTTATTGCTATTTATTGCCATTTATTGCTACTTATTGCTAATTACTGCTAATTATTGCTAATTATTGCTATTTATTGCCAATTATTTCTATTTATTACTATTTATTTGTATTTATTGCTAATTATTCCTATTTATTACTATTTATTGCTAATTATTGCTATATATTTCTATTTGTTGTTATTTATTATTATTTATTGCTAATTATTTATATTTATTGCTAATTATTTGTATTCATTCGTATTTATTTCAATTTATTAGTATCTATTACTAATTATTACTAATTATTACTATTTATTACTATTTATTACTGATTATTACTATTTATTACTATTTATTACAATTTATTAGTAATTATTACTATTTATAACTAATTATTACTAATTATTACTAATTATTACTAATTATCAGCATTTATTACTAATTATTACTAATTATTAGTATTTATTAGTATTTATTAGTATTTATTAGTATTTATTAGTATTTATTAGTATTTCTTAGTATTTATTAGTATTTATTACTATTTGTTAGTATTTATCAGTATTTATTACTATTTATTACTAATTATTAATATTTATTACTATTTATTACTAATTATTACTAATTATTACTAATTATTACTAATTATTACTAATTATTACTAATTATTACTAATTATTACTAATTATTACTAATTATTATTAATTAATACTAATTATTACTAATTATTAGTATTTGTTAGTATTTATTAGTATTTATTAGTATTTATTACTATTTATTGGTATTTATTACTGTTTATTACTGTTTATTACTATTTATTACTAATTATTACTAATTATTACTATTTATCACTATTTATTATTATTTATTACTATTTATTACTAATTATTACTAATTATTACTATTTATTAGTATTTATTAGTATTTATTAGTATTTATTAGTATTTATTATTATTAATTAGTATTTATTAGTATTTATTACTATTTATTAGTATTTATTAGTATTTATTAGTATTTATTTCTATTTATTAGTATTTATTTCTATTTATTACTATTTATTTCTATTTATTACTATTTATTACTATTTATTACTATTTATTAGTAATTATTACAAATTATTACAAATTATTACTAATTATTACTATTGGTATTTATTACGATTTATTAGTATTTATTAGTATTTATTAGTATTTATTATTATTAATCAGTATTTATTACTAATTATTAGTATTTATTACTAATTATTAGTATTTATTACTAATTATTAGTATTTATCACTATTTATTAGTATTTATCACTATTTATTAGTATTTATTAGTATTTATTAGCATTTATTAATATTTATTAGTATTTATTACTATTCATTAGTATTTGTTACTAATTATTACTAATTAATACTATTTATTACTAATTTTTAATATTTATTACTATTTTTTTCTAATTTTTACTATTTATTTTTAATTATTACTAATTAATGTTAATTATTATTAATTACTGCAAAATACAACTACTAATTACCAATTACCGCTAATTATTTATATACATTACTAATTATCATTAATAATTATTAATTATTTCTAATTACTAAGAATTAGTACTAATAATTTAATTTTATTATTACAAATAAATACTGATGACAAAACAATTTAAATCTAACTTAATTACAACTAATCAATAATAATTAAAATTAATATAAAGAAATGAAATAAATACTAAATTAAATAAAAGATAAATACTTTTAAACTTGATCTCTTATAATTGTAGGCTGGTTCACAACTTCTTTGTAAAAAAAAAACTAACACTCAAAAATTTTCATTCTAAAATTAGAGTTTACAGAAGCAGAGGAAGAAGGAATTCAGAAGGAGAGAAGAAAAAACGGAGGGGGGTATATATAGGTTCGATTAGTTGCGACGAAACTATTATCGACGAGATTCCTGTCGCTAATAGTACTTTTTGCGACGGGTCTCGTCACAAATACCTTCGGGCACATTAATTACGGTCAGTGGTTAAAAGATTATTTGCGACGGGGCCTGTCGCAAAAATTAACTTGCCAACACACTATTTGCGACGTGACAACATCTCGTCGCAAATAGGTTTTTACCACCGCCGGTTATTTGCGACGGGTCCCATCGCAAATACCCTCCGGGGGTCGAACTAGTTGCGACGAGGGATCCCCCGTCGCAACTAGGTCTTACCGCCTCACGGCATTTGCGACGGGCGGTGCCAACCCGTCGCAAATACCCTTTCACGCGGTTTGGCGCGCAAACTGTGTCAATCCGTGCGTAAGTTTTTGCGACTGGGTGCCTATTCCCGTCGCAAATAACCTCTTCGACGGACTATTTGCGACGAGATTTGTTCCCGTCGCAAATAATGGTTTTTCCCGTAGTGTTCCCTAAGTATAACAATGTCTGAAATGTATACATAGACCATTCAACATTAAATGATCACGTAAAAGGGATATGGGGAAACACCCCACCACACTCCTAATTAATAAGGTAAATATATATATATATTTTGTGAAACTTACACAACTAAAAACTTTATTTTTCTAACTTTAATATTTAAATATATTGATGTCGAACATTCCTTTCATTTTTGTAAAATTTTTATATTCATTATATTTAGATATCCATTTTTTGGTTGAAAAAGTTTGCCTTTATCATTTTGCTACCACTATTTTCTTTATATTCTTTGTTTTTAGATATATGCTTTTATTCAAAAAAATATTTATAATTTTATTCTTATTATGAACAATCACATTTTTACTTATAACATCTAATTATTTCTAATCAAATATAGGCCCACAAAATTACACATTTTTAGATAATAATCATTCCTATCATTTTTTTTGTAAATTTTTATATTTATTTGTCTTAGTTGCACTTTTTTGGTTGAAAAGTATAACATTCAATTTTTTTCTTTCTATTATGAATAATCAATTTTTATTTATAATGATTATTTAATTTTAATCAAATACAAGTTGATAAAGTTAATATTTTCATAACTTTTCACGTGAATTTCAATGAATAAATCCTCACTAATTTTTCATTTTGAGCCGATTTACAACACTTTTAGTTTTCAAGGGTATTTTGGGAATTTAAGTGAAAACAACACAATTCATTGATTTTAAGTGTTTTTAATCATTTCTTGAATAAATTGACCAATCCTTCCCTTCATTTTGTATTCTCAATAATTTCTATAAAATTTGGTTTTTGAACTTGAAATGAAAATTTGGATATGTATTAAATATAAGGCTTGATCATAAGTATTTTGAACGCATCATAAGACTTTCAATCTGATTGTATGGATTTAAAAATCATAATAAGACTTTAACATATTTTTTTTAAAGCTTGAATGTAAGGATTTAATCCCTCTTTATCGTTACCAAATATTGAAAAGCCAATATCTTAAGGCTTTATCCACCTTGAACGTAAAGATTTGAACTCTATCATAAGGCTACAAAATCCTTATAATGAGAAAATCCATACGATGAATCTTCCAAATATTTATGCTTTCAGGAATTAGGTTTTTGCTACTGTACTTTGAGTCGAGGCCTTAGGCTTCCAAATTAACATCCATGTACCCTATTAGAGTTAGACACATGGAGCACATCAAATTAAATGAGCCGAATCACAAGGAGAACCCCTAAACCAAAATAAGGAAACTTGCAACCCAAATTCAAACCAATGGATTTCTTGGAGATTTGAAGATCTTGAAGACCAGAGAGATATTCAAAAATGGAAGACCATAAGGACCTTGGGTTGTTGACCAAATCTGAAGGAAGGAAAATCTTTAAGTGAGGAGCCCACTACACTATTAAAGAGGTCGACGTTCTACTGTTAAATTAGTTTTATTTTATTTTTTTCTTTATATATGCATTCTATATGTTTTAACAAGCATTGTTCATTTTCTTTCTCTCATGATTTCTCTCTCTCATTGTAACCTTCTCATCTCCATGAAAATGGATAACTAACTTCACCACTTATTTGAGGGAGGGGTAGTGTTTGTTTCAGTTATTTGTACTTTAATGGTTTCTCCTTATTTTATTATGATAATTCAGTGATGGTTTAATTGATTAGGGTGAGTGTTTTCCCCATTTTCTTTATCATTCAAGTTCTTCTTCTTTATTCATCATCATTCCTTCCCTTAACTATCAAAATCATTCATACAATGGATTTTGACTTGGGTAGTGTTGGTCAACAAAAGGTATATTAGTTGACTTTAGGAAGAGTATTATCCCATATGAAGAGGTCTCAACACGGGATAATATTAATTAAAAAAATGATGGTATTGAGTGACAGGTCTTGATCTCAACATTGGATAGAATATTGAGAATATTTTTAAGCACAATGATAACAATCATTATGAACGCCTAATAACAACATCTCTTATCTTCTCTTTTTTATTCCCTATTAACTTCATTATGTTTTGTATTTATTTTTCATCCATTTATATTTATATATCACTTTCATTCTTATAAATATATAATTATATTAAGTATATATATTTTATAGTATATTTTAGTTAAAAAAATAGTGAAAATAGAATAATAATGTGTGCGAGTGGAATCCTTGAGAGATCAACCCTAGGGATTTGATTATATTGCATGCTTAGGAAAATAATAATTTATTGATTGGGGATCTATGAAAAATACTCATGTATCAATTTGGTGCTGTTACCAGGGAGGCCAAAAACTCACACATTATTTTTCATAAAACCCCCAAAAAATCATAAATTTCAAAAAAAAGTTCATTGCATATCATTCTTGGGTCATGATGGATCATTATAGTGATTTTTCATATGCATGGCCTAATGTTGAGTCCAGTAAGGAAGATTCATTATAGGTGATAATGCATAAGAACATTTAATTACTAGAATAAGTGAACAAAAAACAGAGATCCTTTCCACTTATCATAATGAGATCAAACCTTTATGGGGGGAGCAACAACAATAGTACATTGAATAATAATTCAAGCTCATTCCACCTATATTCTTAGTTAAAGAACCCAAGGAGGACCGGAGGGAGTTCATAGAATATCCATTCGACCTTTCTAATTATTAATCAAAATAATCCTTGAAGAATACATGCTAGATGATATCCAAGTGAGATATCAATAAGATTTGGAATAATATTGGTTAGATTTTTTAGAATCCAAAAGGGTAAGTGATCCTCCCATATTTAAAAAAGAAGAATCATCACCTCTATAAATCTCTCTTTCATTGGAAGAAGTCACCACTGAAGTGGTGGAATTTGAAGAAATAATGAAGGATATTGACTACCTGCCTCTAACCCCAATAAATCAACTTCATGAGGCACTGATTAATAAAGAATAACTACAATATAAACCTACTCAAGAAGATAATCCTTACTTGAACTCATTTTCATCTAATTTTATTGAAACTGAATTAAACATTAACTCCCACTATTTTAATTTTTCAGATTTAGCTAGTACATGGATTTCCTTGGAGGATAATGAGGAAAAGAACATGAAAAATCTAAGTCTGAGATATCATTGAATTTTCCTGAAGAGATTGAGTATCAATATGCTTTCCTTGAAGGGGAATATTTTGACATTGATTCATATTATTTCAATTTTATTCAAATAAAATTTTTCATTGACCTTTCCTTTGAAAAATATGTTGATGCATCACATTTTGAGAAATCCCTAGAAGATGAAGAAGTATCTGAAAAAGATAAGGCCGAATCAATAGAGGACCCATATTTTATCCCACCCCAAATTTTAAGATATATATCATTTCCATGGGAATGGATTTGGTGTAATTTATCCATATATTACTCTATATCTGATATGAATTTGAGCAAACTAGAAGCAATAACATTTGGTGGTTCAAATCAAAGTAAACCTAACCATCACCAAACTATGGATAACCACTGGAACTGCTCATCTAGGGACAATAAAAACCCAAGGCTCTCTTAGGGTTTAAACCAATAATTTATCCTTCTTTCCTTTATATGTCAATTTTTATTTTTTCTTTCAATAATTTTCTTATGTTTTTATATTTCTTGTTTGATTTTCATTGGATAGAATTTACGATACCAACTTGAAGTTGTTCTTTCCAGTGAATAGGGTTGTATTTCTCTTTTATTCTCTTTTTGTTTTTTCTTGATTTTAATTCTGAATGTGAAATACTTTGATTAATTTTGATCCAAAAATAAGGGTAGTAATAAGCTAAGTGTGGGGGAGTTATACCAATATGTTTATGTTTTTCATGTTTTATTTTCATTTCTTTTTATATTTTTAGTGTGTTTTTTGGTTAAGACCCTTTTGATCTTCATTGAAAACCTTGGGAAAATTGAGTCTATCTTGACGTTTTAAAAAAACTATTTGATTTTAATTTCTAATAGTTTTAAATGACTGTTGAAGAAAAACTATGATTTTTTATTTTCAATTTTATCATTTAATAAAGTTTGATTAAATGTGAAACTCAATGTGCACTAGTATTGTCTGCAATGTTTATATATTTTTTCCAAACTCAAGAGGTTTCTATACACATTATTTTTTGGGAAAAAATCCCTCAAGGTATCATTGAAGCATTTTTGAGGTGATTGTGTTTGTTGACAAAGTAGAAAACTGTGCTATGATTGTTGACAAAGAAAACCATGACATGAAAATTTGTTGACAAAGGGGATTTCATGGCGGAATGTTGAGTTCAAGAGCTGTGATCAACGATCCATGTTTGATTCAATAACGTCGACAAAGGAATGGATGATCCGAAGGTGGCATAAAAAGAACAGATACAAGGTGGCGCCGTTTTCCAGTTTTTGCCAAATTTTTGGGCCTGAAAATTAACAAATGAAGAAAAGTGGTTTTGGAAAAGGGACTTGCGCACCGTGTACTTGAAGACTTGTAAAATTGCGCACTATATGTTTTTCAAGATCATATCATCAAAATATGGCAAAGGGATAAGGGTCGCTCAAGTATTGAGTTGGTCGCGCAAGTAACTTGCGCACCGTGAAGAGACTTGCGTGCCGGTGCTTAGGAGGCTTGAGAACTTACGCGCCTTTTGTTTTTCAGGATCATAACTTCAAAATACGGCAAAGGAAGGTGGGTCGCACAAGTATTGGTTTGGTCGCGCAAGTGAGTAGCGCGAAAGAGGCCATGGCGGTTGAGCTGCGTGCCGAGACTTGCGCGCCATCGCGCAGGTAGTTCAAATGCCTATAAATACTGGACCACCCCTCCTCATTTCTAACGGAGTTCAATACTTAGAAAAATCAGAGCTCCCGTCGCGCAGGTGTGGAAGTCGCGCAAGTGGTGTTTGGTCACGCAAGTAGGGACTTGCGCGCCAGTGTTGAAGTTGCGTGCCATCTATTTGTTGTGCACCTAAGGTGGTTTGGGCAGCAAAGGAAGTGCGTCACGCAAGTTTGGAGAAGCTTAAGCTTGAGTCACACAAGTGTTAATAAATACTTGTGCTCCAGTGTTGACATGCGCGCCGAGACTTGCACGCCTCCTTAGAGAAGGGCGCCAAGTATGGTTGATTTACGGAAGTGATTTAGGGCTGCGTGGAAGCTGGGGGATTGCTCAATACCTTCGGTGCAAAAAGAAATTCATCTACGGGTGAAGGTTGAGCTTCAATAGAGCATCTACATAAAGAGAAAAATGCATTCCTTCATGCAAATGAAGATACCTACAAGTCTATAAATTTTGAGTGGATCCTTTCCGACGCAGTGAGCAAAGGAAGAGGAAGAAGGTGATCCTCTCCACCGGCAGTGAGCCAGAGAGAGAGAAATAGGGAGTGACCCTTGGAAAAGTAGTGAGCTAACCCTAAACCTTGTAAAGGAAGTGAGCCTGGGATAGAGTGACTGTTCTTGAATTCTTGTATCCACATCTAGTGAAGAATAGTGGAATTTGGTACGACCGGCAACTTGTTGGCGTATGCTCCTTGGACGTAGCCTAGTGAGGGTGAACCAAGTAAAAATCTTTGTGTCTGCCTGATTACTTCCACACATTGCATTTAAAGCATCATTATATGATAAAGAAGAAAGTAAGTGATCATAATAAACACACAAGTGCAAACAAAGTGACCCTTGTAATAAAGTGGTCAATATCCAGTGGGGCAGAAAGAATTTTTAAAAAGAATATCCATACCCTGATTCACCTCCCCTCTCAGGGTATATAGGCCCCTATTGGTCCTAACATTATTTATATTTTCTTCATTTATATTTTTTTGATTGTCTTAAGTCATGTTATTAAATCCATAATTTGTTGTTTTCATCTTTTTAAAATATATTAGAATTCATGAATCATGTTAAATATTATTGAGACACCATTTTGAAAGAATTTTTTTTACATCAAACTCTATTTTAAATCCACCCTTTCATCTATCAAAATTAATAACCCCATAGTAGCCATGAAAAACCTTATTAGGCATCCATATTACAATCTATTTATACCTATTTACCTGCTCTATAAGTTAATTATATGAATATGGTTGAACTCTAGTGTGGGGTAGAGAGAGAATGTTGCTACATTGAAAAAATTTCTAGATTATTTTGGAGTTGTTGTACATTATTTAATGCTGCTATTTTGGGAAGAAAATCATGATGGAAAGATACGAGGATGACCAAAAATGAAATTCAAATCTGGGTTGGGAGTTCACCACTACTTGAATACCAAAAAGATTCCCCTCATTCTGATTCTTAAGAGAAATTCTAGATCTGGCCACAGGCTGGAATAATTCCATGAGGGGGAGATTTACTCATTAATGCTAAAAATTCCAAGGTGTTGGTTGTCCAACAAAAGTAATAGAAGTTTAGAGTCCATATATTTTCAAAGAGGAAGTGATTGAGGTTCCATTATTGATCTTAAATTTTTTCATGCATTTTACTTCACTTTAAAGCCAAACCTCTTCATTATGCCTCAATTATTTTTCCATTCAAATCCAACCAACCCTTGAGCCTCAAAATAACATAGGTAAAGTCATCATGATTGAAATAATTTTATGATTATGTAAAGTGGAGATTTTAGGAAAGTACCAATCCAATGAAAATCATGCTTGCTCTTGAGAATGAGAAAATCTCTATTCAGAATCCTTGCACGAAGAGAGATACATTTTTCTAGGATCTAAGAAAAAAATGCACCTGAGAATTAAAAATAGGATGAATGAATTTTTATGAATAGTGAGGAAATATAGGATTGAGATCCATATAGGAGGAATGATGTAACACCCCGACCCCTCTAGGCTAGAGCCGATGTATTACTTTTTATATTGGCATGGTTAGAAGGAATGAAAATCCAAAAGTAATGATCAATTTAGTAGTCTTGAGGAAACTAGATACATATTTGTAACTCAAATTACATTATAAAAGGTTAAAAAATACAATACATAATGAAAATTAAAAACTGCATCCACAAGAACTCAATAAATGATCTCCTCTTTGTCACCTGTTGAAAGTAAACGATGAAAGGGGTGAGATCAAACACTCAGTGAGGGTTACAAATAGTGGAAGAATGAATAAAATAATAAGTAAACCATAATCAATCTGACATAATCAATATGACATGGTGAATAAATGAAAAATTCACGCCATTAATAAACTGAGAATGAAACTGCATCCATAGATTTTGTCATAGTAAAAACCTCATGGATAGTAATAACTGATAATGCATAAAGAGAATTCTTATTAATTGGGAATAATGTATCTGGAAAATGAAACCATAATACCATAAAAATGGTTTAGTTCTGTGGGTAGAAACCCGTCTGAGTTTTGGAAAAAAACGCGAAGGGTTTGTTGCCAAACTGATTTGTCTCATGAGACCTATCGAAGCATCGAGGGGCTATAGCGGGGCCCACCCACCACTTCATGTCCAAATAATTATTTATACATTGATTCAATACAAGAGAAATATGCCTTTTCAATATCTGTATAAAGTAGAGTATACAGATTCATCAATATTTCCATAATTAAAATAACTTTCCAAATAAACACCATATGTAAAATGGTATACGATTTAGACAAAAAACATATCCATGATATGAGATTATGGATATTTAATATAAATATAATTTCAAATGAAAAGTGATCTCAAATGGGCAGTAGGTACACCACATAAGGATTATTAGGTGCACCACACAGAGTTAGTCACAACAAAATAATAGTTGAGACAAAGTCTCTTACCACAATGTAATCGGTCGAATCATATGACCAGGACTTAATAAACCTCAAATGAACCATTTAATAACATGAATATAAAGAGAATAATTTTATTATATATCAAATGGCAGTACACATATACCACATACAAGAAATAAGTGGCGAACAATGAAAATATCACAGAAATGAAAGTGAGATGAGAAAACCCCTTACAAACATTTCAGCATGGTAACGAGTGTTTTTGCGGGTAATGGGAGGTAAAAGGGTATACCATTATTTATATATCATAAGGGAAGTATGGGGGAGGTGCAGAAACATACCCCATCATTTGGTATTAAAAATAAAAGAGCACAACATAGGGGGTATTCTTGAACAAAAGTGAGAGAGAGGATCCCTTACCTTATGCTTGAAGGTGTTATTGAATTATTATTAAAGACCTGAATAAAAAAATTAGGATTCTAAATTCATAATTCCAGAAACTATAATATATGTAAATGTTTTATTATAACCCTTTTTAGTTCATTAAAGGCATTTTTGATGAGTTATAATGTTCAATTTCATTGTTCAGGCTCGTTTGATTACTTATTTTTAAAAGATCGGTTCACTTATATTCAAGTTTGGATAAATATGAAAGATGGAAGTGGTTGTCCAGAAATGAAGTTATATGCCATTAGTGAACTTCCAGGAGATTACATGGTTTTAAATTTAATTTGTTTACTTAGAGTGAGGTCGAATTATTACATATATATAACCTTATTGACAACCATTTTGGTTAAACGGTGGGTTTGATTACAATGAACATGTTTTGCTTTATAACTTAATACCATTTGTACAAAAGGATTACAGAACTAAAAATAGGATATATTACATATATAATAATCTGGTTCAACCATAACACAAATGATTTCATGACCATAATTAAAGATTATAATAGAAATTGATAAACAGTTGTCCTTGAATGTGCTAAATTAGCACATCTCAAACAGTGCTTTCATTTCTTCCAAATAAAGGGTGGGGAAAGAAGAGAATATAATGAAATATTCCATTAGCATAAAAATATTTCAGTACATGTATGTTACTGAAGTTATCATACTATTTGGGTGAAGGTAGGTGAGGAAAGAAACAAAAAGAAAGAACTTAAAAGAAATGAAGGAATTGGAAAGAGGAGTTTACCTCTTGAGACTTCCTCCTTTGAGAACCTATTAAGGGGTGAGGTTTTGGTATTTTGAAGAGGATAGGAGATTTTGGATGTGGGGGAGGATCTTGGGGAGATATTTGGGCAGAATATTGGCAAGGAACAAGGTTTGAGAGGAGTGAAGAGAAGAGGGAGTGAAGGGGGGGTTTATAGTGGAGGAGAGAAGAGTTTTCTTGATATAAAATTCATTAATTTATTATTTCTCCATAAGACAAGTAATAGTGATTCTTCCATGACCAATAATAGTAATTTTATCATGTGAATCAGAATCAATTGGGCTTACATCAGTAGATCATCATCAATGACTCAATTAATCCATTATTTAGCATTTATTATGAATTATCAGATTTTACTATTCATAAAAAATTCAAGTATTTCAGAAAAATACAAAAAATTCACCCTAACCATTTTTTGACGTGTAGAATCCAAAAATGAATTCTATTTTTCAAAAATAATTTTCTAAATATGATTAATTAAATATTTAATTAAAATCATTATTTAATCGAAAAATATAAACACTTAAAATATTCATCTTCATTTTTAAGGTGCCTAAATTCACTTATACACTCAAGGGTATGGATACCATTCATAAAATTCATATTAATATTCATAAGGGTAAGTTACTATTCATAAGGGCAGGTTACTATTCATAAGGGTAGGTTACTATTCACCAAAAATTAATTTAATTCTATCAAACTCTAAATATCATCTTGAACATAACTGTGTATGTCATATTTTTAAAATTCAAATCACAGAGTTAGAAAATTTAAGTTTAATGGATAGGTTATGGATATATCCTATAAGTAACCATGTTTTGTTCTATATAGGCTCAGTGATTCATGAAATATAGTCTATAACTAGAATTTATTTAAGAGAAACATACCATGAAGTGTTTGGGGTGCTACATTATTCCCTCCTTCGGAAATTTGGTCCTCGAAATTTTATGTATGAAACTCACCAAAAAGATGTGGGTGATTCTTTTTCATAACATCCTCAGGTTCCCATGTTTCTTCCTCCATATTCTGGTTTCTCCAAAGAGCCTTTACTAGACGAGTTGTCTGATTTCTCAATACCTGCTCCCTTGTATCAAGAATCCTGATAGGCTTTTTACAGTATGACAAATCAGGTTTCAGTTCAATTTCTTCATATGTGAGTACATGCGTTGGGTCTGGCATGTAATTCTTTAACAATGACATGTGGAACACATCATGAACTCTGGAGAGATTTGGCGGCATCACTAAATGGTAAGCTACAACTCCGATTCTTTCCAGAATTTCAAATGGTCCGATGTACCTGGGGCTCAGTTTTCTTTCTTACCAAACCTTAAGACACTCTTCCATGGAGATACTTTCAGAAATACATGATCTCCCACTTGGAATTCCAAGTCCTTTCTCCGGTTGTCAGGATAACTCTTCTGCCTACTTTGGGATACTTTAATATGGGCTTGTATTTTCTTCACCTTTGTCGTGGTCTCTTCAATAAGTTATGGGCCTATAAGTTTCCTCTCACCAACTTCGTCCCAAAAATTTGGAGTTTGACATATCTTTCCATATAATGCTTCATATGGAGCCATTTGAATACTAGAATGGAAACTATTTTTGTAGGCAAATTCCACCAAAGTCAAGTATTGATCCCACATACCTTGGAAGTCAAGAGAGCATGACCTCATCATGTCTTCTAAAGTTTTAATAGTCCTCTCATACTGTCCATCGGTTTGGGGGTGATAAGCAGTACTCATACGAAGATCAGTATTCAAAGATTTCTGGAGACTTTTCCAGAATTTTGATGTAAACCGGGGATCTCGATCAGATACAATTAATAGAGGTGAACCATGAAGTCTTACAACTGCATTAATATAAAGTCTTTCCAAACACTCAAGTGGAAAATACTCTCTTATAGGAAGGAAATGTGCTGATTTTGTGAGACGATAAACAATTATCCATATTGCATCATTCCTTCTAGGTGTTCTCGGTAGTCCGGTGACAAAATCCATCGTAATGTTATCCCACTCCCACATAGAAATATGTAGAGATTTCATCACTCCTTTGGGATGTTGTCTCTCTGCCTTCACTTGTTGAAAAACTAGACACCTTGACACGTAGTCAGCAATTTCCCACTTCATATCATCCCACCAAAAATATTCCTTCAGATCTCTATACATCTTAGTGCTACCCGGGTGTATAGAGAAATTAGAGCTATGAGAATCATCTAATAGTTCCATTTTTTATCTCAGGTATGGATGGGACGCATAACCTCTTCCCAAATTTTAGAACTCCTTCATACATGAAGTTAGCCAATCTCCCATCCTTGATAGCAATAATTTTCTTGTGTAGATTCTCATCATCAGATTGAGAGCTTTTTATCTTCTCTAATAAAGATGGTTTGGAAATCATTTAAAAGAGAAATGATGTTTTCCCTTCCTTAACAATTCCCATATCCATCTTTAGTAGATCAAAAAATATAGGATCTCTCTCAATCCTCATTTGAGTCAGAAGTCCATGATCTTTCTTGATTAATGCATCTGCCACCTTATTTGCCTTTCCTAGGTGGTAGTGTATTGAACAATTGTAATCTTTGAGTAACTCGTGCCATCTCCTTTTCCTCATGTTGAGTTCTTTCTGTGTGAAAATGTATTTCAAACTCTTATGGTCCATATAAATATCACATCTTTCTCAGTAGAGATAATGTCTCTATATTTTTAGAGCAAAAATTATAGCTGCTAACTCAAGATCATGAGTTGGATAATTTTTCTCATGAGTCTTCAACTGTCTTGATGCATAAGCAATAACTCTATCGTTTTGCATAAGAACTCAACCCGATCCATTCTTTGATGCATCGCTGTATATTACAAATCCATCACTTCCAAATGGAAGTGTCAAAATTGGATCATTGACCAATATTATTTTCAATTCTTCAAATCATTCTATACATTTTTTTGTCCACACAAAACTAACTCCTTTATGTGTGATCTTGGTTAGCGGGTTAGCCAGTCGGGCAAAATTCTGAACAAAATGATGATAATAACTTGATAAGACAATAAAATTGCGTACCTCAGTTATGTTTGTCGGAATGGGCCATTATTGGATTGCCTTTGTCTTTGCAGGATCAACTAGGATTCCATCCTTAGAAACAATATGGCCTAAAAAAGAAACTGATTGAATCCAGAATTTTCACTTGCTAAACTTCCCATATAATTTATTTCTTATAAGAGTTCTCAGAATAACCTGCATGTGATTATCATGGTCTTCATAGCTTTTTGAGTATATGAGGACATCATCGATGAATATCACAACAAAGTTATCAAGATATTCCTTGAAAACTCTATTTATTAAATCCATGAAAACAAAGGGTGCATTTGTCAGTCCAAAAAGCATTACTGTAAACTCATTATGCCCATACCTGGTCTGAAATGATGTCTTAAGAATATCTTCCTTCCTCACACACAACTGATGATATCCAGATCGAAGGTCAATCTTTGAAAAGTATTGGAATCCATGAAGTTTAACAATTAAATCATCAATCCAGGGTAGATGATACTTATTCTTTATTGTAATAGCATTGATTTCCCTATAATCAATGCAAAGCCTCATGGATCCATCTTTCTTCTTGATAAAGAGGATAGGGGATTCCCATGGAGAAACACTAGGTCGAATAAATCATTTTTCACTCAAATCCTCTAGTTGTTTCTTTAGCTCTACTAATTATATAGTGTCCATTCTATAGGGATTCTTTGATATAGGTCTTGCACCAAGAATTAAATCAATAGAGAATACAACTTCCCGCTCTAGAGGATGTCCAGATAAATCCTCTGAAAATACATCAATGTACTCTTACACTATGTGCACATATTCAATTTGAAGAATTATTTCCTCACCCATAGATATTGGTTTATCTTCCTCTCCAAGTATTTCATTCAGTAGAGATACTAGGGGTGGTTCTAGATAAGAATCAGGTGGCAAAGTTTCTGCCCTAAAGACAAGGGCTTCTACACCATTTTCAAAAATTGTAACAACCTTCTTCTTACAATAAATATTAGCATCATAATTTGAAAACCAATTTATACCGATAATTATATCAAAGTAATTCATTGGTATGATGACAAGGTTAGCAACTAAATCATGTTTTGGTGTCTGGAGGGGGACTAGTCGACATGCCTTTGTTGCAATGATACATCCCATGGGAGTTTTGACTGATAACTCCTTTATTAAATCAAATTGGACATATCTAATTTTCTTGGGAAACTGAGAAAATATAAATGAATGTGATGATCCAAAATCAAATAAAGTGTTGGCTAAGTTTTAGGAAATAATTAAAGTACCTGCCACCACATCATTAGGAACTTTAACCTCTGCGGTTGTAATTGCATAAGCTCTCCCTTGCTCTCTTGGCCTTTTCTGAGTCAAGTTTCCTTGGCGCTTAGGAAACTCATTTGCATAGTGTCCCATATCTCTAAAATTGTAGCATTAAATATCATTGAATTGTTTCTTCCCCTTGCATTCATCAGATCAATGACCCTTTTCTCCGTAGTTATAGCAGACTCCCATGCCTTTCAAGCATTTCCTGAGATGATTCTTTCCACAGTTCTCACATAATGAGAATAGCTTTGTTCCCTTGCTCTTCTTTGGTTCTTCTCCTTTTCCTTTGTTATCAAAGTACCACTTCTTATCTTGGTTTCCTTTGAAAAGATTTGATCTAGAAAATTCCTTCTCTGTTTTGATGGCACTTGATACAATTTCATCATATGATGAAAATGATTGAGAAGCCAGTGCCCTTTGAAGACTTGGCTTAAGAACTTAAAAGAAATGATCAGTCTTGTATGCTAAGTCATGTACATAATCTACGACATACCTAGCCAGCCTTGTGAAGGTAGTCTCATACTCTGCAACACTGTCTTATTCCCTTTGTTTTAAGCCAAGGAATTTCCTCTTAATTTCAGTTCGGTTCTCACGAGGGAAATATTTTTCGAAGAATATTTCCTTAAAATTCCCCCATTCCATATCTTTAATTTCTTCTTCCTCCGTGGTATTCTAGATCAAAGACCACTATTGATCTATGTCACCCTTGAGACAATATACTACCAGCACTACCTTCTCATTTTCATCGCATCTTAATGCCATGAATATCTTTTTAAGTGACTTGATCCACTGCTCAGTTACTATCGGATTAGTAGTCCCACTAAAAGATGGGGGCTTCTGCTGCATGAAACGATCTAACACAGGTGTAGCATGGTTATTTGTCATGACCTGGGTAAGTTTTCCAATATAGTCATAATTTGATATGCTCCAACATTGACTGTGTTGACTTTCTCAGTGGGGAAATCCCTACATTGTCCATGAGTATTGATTCCCCTTCTTCCATTAGGTTCCATTTATAAATAATGGCATACACTAGATCAGTTTATGAATCTAAAATAGAAATAATTTAATATAGATTGAAATTCTATGCATAACTAATCTCATAAACATGGTTTCTATGAGGAAAAATTTACATTTCAATCCTTCATAATGGATTGTAACGAAATATGAATTATCCTAAGCATATCCCCCAAGAGTGTCGTAACCAAGAGTGTAGCATGGCCCGTTGTCGTGTACCAGGATACCCCGGGTCAAGCCTGAAACTCCTTGTCGGAGTTTTCACTCCTAGGTACATCTGTTTCAGAGCCACCTCTACCTACTTGTATCCAGATAGGGATATATTTGCTAGAAAGATTCACATAATCCATTCCTTACCAAAATATGATGAAGTTCTTGTACATTTATCCTCAAATACAACCTTAGGTCTTTGTTCCCTACTATATATTTCCTACTCTAGTTTCCAAGTTTCCTACTAAACTTCCTTTGATACCAACTATAACACCCCGACCCCTCTAGGCTGGAGCTGGTGCATTACTTGTGATATTGGCATGGTTAGAAGGAATGAAAATCCTGAAGAAACGATCACTTTAGTAGTCTTTAAGAAACTAGATACATAGTTGTAACTGAAATTACATTGGAAAAGGTTACAAAATACATTACATAATGAAAACTAAAAACTGCACCCACAAGAACTCAATAAATGATCTCCTCTTTGTCACCTGTTGAAAGTAAATAATGAAAAGGGTGAGCTCAAACACTCAGTAAGGGTTACAAATAGTGGAATCATGAATAAAATAATAAGTGAATCATAATCAATCTGACATAATCAATATGGCATGGTGAATAAATGAAAAACTCATGCCATTAATAAACTGAGAATAAAACTGCATCCACAGATTTTGTCATAGTGAAAATCTCGTGGATAGTAATAACTGATAATGAATAAAGATAATGATTATTAATTGGATGTCATGTATCTGGCACATGTAACCATAATACCATAAAAATAGTTTAGTTTTGTGGGTAGAAACCCATCTGATTTTTGGAAACAAACTCGAAGGGTTTGTCGCCAAACTGATTTGTCTCATGAGACCTAATGATGCATCGAGAGGCTATAGCGAGCCCCAAACACCAATTCATGTCCAAATAATTATTTATATATTGATTCAATACAAGATCAATATGACTTTTCAATATCCGTATAGAGTAGAGTATACATATTCGTCAATATTTCCATAATTAAAATAACTTTCCAAATAAACACCATATATAAAATGGTATACAGTTTAGAAAAAAAACATATCCGTGATATGAGATTATGGATATTTAATATAAATATAATTTCAAATGAAAAGTGGTCTCAAATGGTTAGTAGGTACACCACATAAGGATTATTAAGTGCACCACACAAAGTTTGTCACAACAAAATAGTAGTTGAGACAAAGTCTCTTACCACAATGTAATCGGTCGAATCATATGACCAGGAATTAATAACCCTCAAATGAATCATTTAATAACATGAATATAAATATAATAATGTTATTATATATCAAATGGTAGTACACATATACCACATACAAGAAATAAGTGGAGAACAATGAAAATCTCACAGAAATGAAAGTGAGATGAGAAAACCCCTTACAAACATTTCGGCATGGTAACGAGTGTTATTGCGAGGGATTAATGTGAGGTAAAGGGGTATACCATTATTTATATATCATAAGGATAGTATGGGGAGGTGGGGAAACATAACCCATAATTTGGTATTAAAAATAAAAGAGCACAACATAGAGGATATTCTTGAACAAAAGTGAGAGAGAGAGGATCCCTTACCTTATGCTTGAAGGTGTTCTTGACTTGTTATTAAAGACCTGAATAAAAAAATTAGTCTTATTAATTCATAAGTCCATAACCTCTAATATATGTAAATGATTTATTATAACCATTTTTAGTTCATTCATTTCCTTTTTGATTAGTTATAATGTTCAATTTCATTGTTCGAACTCGTTTGATTACTTGTTTTTAAAAGATCAGTTCACTTATATTCAAGTTTGGATAAATATGAAAGATGGAAGTGGTTTTACAGAAATGAAGTTATATACCATTAGTGAACTTCTAGGAGATTAAATGGGTTTAAATTTAATTTGGTTACTTAGAGTGAGGTCGGATTATTACATATATATAACCTTAGTGACAACTGTTTTAGTTAAACGGTGGGTTTGATTACAATGAACATGTTTTTCTTTATAACTTAATACCATTTGTACAAAAGGATTACAGAACTAAAAATAGGATATATTAAATATATAATAATATGGTTCAACCATAACACAAATGGTTTCATGACCAGAATTAAATTTTATAATAGAAATTGATAAACTGTTGTCCTTAATGTGCTAAATTAGCACATCTTAAACGGTGCTTTCATTTCTTCCAAATAAAGGGTAGGTAAAGGAGAGAAGATAATGAAATATCCCATTAGCATAAAAAAATTCCAGTACATGTATGTTACTATAGTTATCATACTATTTGTGTCAAGGGAGGTGAGGAAAGAAACAAAAAGAAAAGAACTTAAAAGAATTGAAGGAATTGGAAAGAGGAGTTTACCTCTTGAGACTTCCTCCTTTGAGAACCTCTTAAGGGGAGAATTTTTGGTATTTTGAAGAGGCTAGGAGATTTTGGACGTGGGGGGGGGGGGGATATTGGGGAGAGATTTGGGAATAATATTGGCAAGGCACAATCCTTGAGAGGAGTGAAGAGAAGAGGGAGTGAAGGGGGGTTTTATAGTGAAGGAGGAGTTTTCTTAATATAAAATTCATTAATTTATTATTTCTCCATAAGACAAGGAATAGTGAGTATTTCATGAACAAGAATAGTAATTTTATCATTTTAATCCAAATCAATTGGGATTACATCATTAGATCATCATCAATGACTCAATTAATCCATTATTTAGCATTTATTGTGAATTATCGGATCTAACTATTCATAAAAAATTCAAGTATTTCAGAAAAATACCAAAAATTCACCCTAACCATTTTTCGATGTGTAGAATCCAAAAATGAAGTCCATTTTTCAAAAATAATTTCCTAATTATTATTAATTAAATATTTTATTAAAATCATTATTTAATCGAAAAATATAGACACTTAAAATATCCATCTTCATTTTTAAGGTGCCTAAATTCACTTACACTCAAGGGTATAGATACCATTCATAAAAGTCATATTACTATTCATAAGGGTATGTTACTATTCATAAGGGAATATTACTATTCATAAGGGTAGGTTACTATTCACCGAAAATTAAGTTAATTCTATCAGACTCTAAATATCATCTTAAACACAACCGTGTATGTCAGATTTTTAAAATTCAAATCGCAGAGTTGAAAAATTTAAGTTTAATGGCTAGGTTATGGATATCTCCTATAAGTAACCATGTTTTGTTCCATATAGGCTCAGTGATTCATGAAATATAGGCTATAACTAGAATGTATTTAAGAGAAACATACCATGGAGTGTTTGGGGTGGTACAAATGATATTTCTTTTTTTGTTTTAATTGAAAGTGATTGCATTTATATAGTGAGAAAAATTTATTAACTTTGGTATAAGATGATTTCCCAAGATTACTTTGTTTAAGTGTGGGAGAATTGGTAAATATAATATTTTGATAAATTTTCATGTGAATTTCAATAAATAAATCCACACCAATATGTCATTATGAGCTAATTTGAAACAGTTTTAGTTTTTAAGGGTATTTTGGGAATTTAAGTGAAAATGGATCAATTCCTTGATTTTAAGTGTTTTATTTCTGATGCTTTTTTCAGGGTGTGCATCAGGGTGATAAAGTGATTTCTTGTTCTCTCCTCCAGTGGTTCATATACTTGAACTAATTGCGAATCCTCCAGGGTAGTTTCCCCACATTCTTGTTTTCCAAAGGCAGACGACCACTACCACCATGGTTGATGATGTTAGCTCCTTGATTGGAATGAGATGATGGGATTTCGTTACCCCTTCCATGGATTCATCCTTGTAATTTTTCACATATTTCAGGTCTCCCTCGTATATTTGAGATATTTTCATGAATCTCGTTCCCAGTTCCATCTTGAATTGGACACTGATTAATTACTCTTCTTGTTGTTATGATTAGGAAACTACCTATAGTCGAAGACGATGGGGACGTTGGACATGTCTGGAAATATTTGGATGTTGGGTATATTGGGAATCTGTAAAATACTTCTTATTTCAAAGTGAAGGGTATATATTTATGATGCATATTAGTTTTAGGACCAAATTCATCCTGTGTCTGTTATAGGGAAACTTGCACCAAGGGCGTAAGACATCCAAGTATAATTGCCTAAGACATTTCATGTTTTCCACATGAGGTATATATTTTGATGCATCGGGTGGGGTCAGAGGTTTAAGGTTTTGTGGGGACATGATCATATGTTTAAGGTCTCATAGGGACACAATCATAGGTTTAAAGTCTTGTGGGGACACAGTCATGGGTTTAAGGTCTTATGGGGATATTTTCACAGGTTTAAAGTATTGTGGGGATGTTTCCAATATACACTCACTATATAATAGTTTGAATATAGTTTAGAATCACATGGTTACATCAGGGTCTTTTGGGGACCTCAAATTTGGGTTATAAAGGGTTTATTGTGTTCCTGGGGGGAATAGTCACACTTTGGGGTTGTCACTTCCCAGGGGGAAGGTGGATAGATTTGTGATGGTGTTGTGATTGAACCCTAGGGAGGAATCCTACGTGTCCTATTAGGACATTGGGATCAAAACCTACATTATTAAAGTTCATGGTTTAAGTTCATATAGCAGGACCGATCCATGTAGTTTAATGTCTTTCGATAAGGACACATTTGTTGTGAAAGGAGAAAAAATAAGGGATGTTGCAAGGATCATGCGTGGGAGTTATCCCAAAGATGGGGGGTCATATTAGGATCATCACATGAGGCATCCTTTTGTTTTCACTTAGGATAAGGGAATAGTTTAACATCATGTTCTAAAGATGTTGTCATGTAGTTTAACGTTATGTGACTAGGAAGTTGTCATGCATTTTAATGTCATACAACTAGGACGTGGATGCTATACATTTTAAAGTCTTGCAGCTCTAAAATTGATGGGGATTTCACCAGGATATGCCCATTCCTAGTTAGGGTTAGAGGAGAGGAGAATATGACGTTATCCCTCATCGAAGGGAAATCAAGTGGTTTCCCTTGATGATTCCACAACTTGGGTAACACATGGGGGACTCGAGGTTATGAAGACAATGCTCAAGAGCAAGCGATAATGGGATTGTCCAGGCCATGATTAGAGTAAAGGGCCTAGACATGAGGGTTAATGATACCAGTCATTTTGAGGATTAATGTATGAATGATCCCGATTTGAATGGGTGTAGGGCACCCTAGCACTCAACTTGCACACAACTATGTTTAACAGTAGGCATTGGGTCGGAGACCAGAATAGTGTGTCATGAAACTTTAGAGTTGCGTGAACCTTGAGAGTCATGTGAGTAATGGGTTATAGCACAATGATGGGGTAAGGATTAATGGGTCATAGTTGTGCACAAATTTTTGGGTTGTGTGAAGCTTGAGGTTGCATGAAGGAAATTCATCTTGTGTGAACTCTCCTTGTCATAAAAGGAAGTTGCGTGAGAACACCACTAACATAAGATGAAGTTATTTGGGGCCTATGTGAGGTATATCACATAATTTCTCCACCTTTAGGAATCCATGGGGTGGTTTGAGTTGCATGAGTTCATAAAAGAATAGGTTACACGAATGAGAGCTTGACACTTCAACTTTTATAGGTCCATCCCTGAAAATGGAGGGGGGTGTGATGCACTATTTAAAGAAAAATTGGTTGGATAGTCATTGGGTCATACAAATTTAGATGAGTTATGAATCTTTTGGATGGTCCACACAACTATGGGTTTCAAAAAAAATCATACCTTTTCCACTAGGGATCGATCACATAAGGAAGCGATTTGATGTCACCTTTCTCATACAAGTGACTTGTGCACCAAAATTAGTGTTTCATATAAGTAAAAAAAGTTTCACACACCCTCCCCCTTTGTTTTTTAGGGATTTTATAGTATTTGCGCAAGTTGGAGTAGTTGATGCCACCTTTTTCACGCAAATGATTTTCATGCCAAAAAGGGGAGTTGCATGAAATTGCACAAAACTGTGTGCTCTCAATCCCTTAGCTATGGAATGATCCATCGAGATGATATGTGTACTTATTTTGAAAAAAATTCTAAGGGATGAGACACATTTTTAACACCAAAAATCCCCCCCTACGAATTAGAGTTTATGGGGAAGCGTAGGGTCGAATTCTGAGGAAGATACCAAACTTTGGGCGATTTTTCATCGTTTCAGGCAACTTTGAAGCTAGGTCATGCACCATGTTGTGCATGCATGTGCAAATAGTGGATCCCATGACTATAAATAGTGTGATGGGTGGGGGGGGGGGGTAATATGGTCACCTGACTTTCGCATGTGAAAAAACTTCTATCATGTGTGGAACTGACTTTCACTTGTGACAAACCTTCTATCATGCATGGAACTAAAACTACTTGTGTGAACTCTCGAGCTTTTGACATCGCAAAGTTCATACAAAAATTTCCATTACAAGATATAATTTTCATAATAAATATCCATGATTTTTCATGGACAAGGATAGACTTTCATGATGCATGGAGACATCAAAAAACTGCCTTAGTTGTGGGATCCAGACTTAGAGTACTCTCAAAACCTGTCAAAAATGACTAAAAAAGCTACTCAGATTATCTCCACCACTACTACTACTACCATAAGGGTTAAAATGGTTAGAAATTCTAAAATCCCTCAAGCCAGGAGGGTGGTATCCAATAATAGGGCATTAATGGATTTACTGATGGATGTGTAGAGAGGATATCTGCTGAGAAATAGACCGCCCCTTTATAATTTAAGACTACTAGATGATGTAGTTATCCCGGCCATGGATACCAAATCGCTGAGGTTTTGGCTCTCTCATCATGATGAACTTCAGTGCTAAAATATCATCATTGTGGACCACTCGCTCCGGGAGTGTAAGACTGGTGTCGTCTATACCCTGAATGAAAGGATGAGGACATTCACTGGAGAACAACTGATAGATGAGGAGTTCCCTAACCATTATGAAAGCATCATCCAAGTCATCACATTGAATAACCTAATAGGCTAGTATGAGTATTGAGATTTTCCATCCAATGGGAAATTCATAGATGAATGTGTGGGGGAGTACTCGGTATGCTACATGTGCAAAGAGTATTAGACCAAGCTGCATCATATTGGACTATATGAGGTAGTGTGGATGTCCCAGTTTCACATCCACTATCAACCAGAGCTTCTTTGAAAGCTCCTCAGTCGATGGTCCCCAAACAAAAACACTTTCCACCTTCACCATAAAGAAGTGGAGACCAATCTGTGTGACCTAAAAAATATCAGTGGGATTCCCCTTATAGGATTATAGTATGATGAGTTTCTCCTGGTGCCTAACACTTGGGGGGATGGGGCCCATACACCGTTAGTGGTTAAGATTCCATTGGATCAGCTGATGATAATCTTGAGGAACCACCCACCCTTTCATCGAGATATCACTTTTAAGACATGGATGGGCCTATTACTGAATGCACTAGAAGACAAGATGTTGAGGTGACCAAAGTAGTGCCTCGAAGCTTGACTCCGAAGGAGGCCAGGTCATATTGGTTGATGTTGGAAGAGGTCCAATATCAATATTCAGGCTACAACATGGTATATTGGATCCCAGAGATCCGGTACACAACATTCCCGACCACCTTTTTGAGTGGGTGGTTTTTGTTAGTTAGGGACGCTAACATGGGTTTGTGACCAGAGACCCTAGTGATGGCAACAATCATAGTGTCTAACAACCGAGTGAATCTAGGAATTTTGGTGTTATCCCACCTATACAACCAGCTGAGGCATATCATGAGGGGGGTGTGGCATGACCAGGAATGTATGTAGTCCATTCCAATTCCCATATGGATGGATCACACTACATTTCAAGGGATATGAATTTTTGAATTCCATTATCTCCTAAATGCTGGTTTTTGGATTTCCCTCCTAAACATCATAGGGGTTCTCTAAATAATTCTTAGTGAATACAGGTCCATGACCAAGATTAGAAACATCAGTAAATTAAAATTCCTCCCCTTTCTAACCCCAAACGGTGAAATGGTTGACAACCTGTAGGGGATTCTGGAGTAGTGGGAGTAGTTGTTGGCCTCCTGAGGTGGGGTTCTAGTCACACAGATTAACAAAAACACCTACTATGATTCATACACCCCATATAGATTCACTTAATAGTTCATATGCATCCAGCATCCAATGAGGCAAGTGAATATAGGGGTTTACTCAAAAAGGTACCCCCGCGTCCCTTGCCAGCTGTGGTAGATGTTATTGCCAAAGGATTCAGGGAGGTGATGATACTACCGCAGACCAACCCCAATGTCAGCCTCATCCATAATTACGCTAACAACTGGATGGTGGTGTACCTGAGTGTAGTTCTATGGCAGTTGGTGAGAAGGGTGTCCTCTTCAAAAAATCCCTTAGAGTATCAGTGTGGAAGGAAAATAGTTCTCAGGGGTGCACGTCGAGTGTTGAGGAGAGCTCAAGCAGGATAAACAGGGGGAGATCAGGGGCCTACTGCACCTCTAACTTCTAGTGGGACCCCTACAACTAGCACATATGGAAGTGTCGATCTCCCTCATAAATGACCCTAGGTACAATAAGAAAGCTCTCAAGTGGGGGAAAGTGGGTATCAAGAAGATCTGAGGAAGAAGTTGAGCCACCTAATGCAGACGGTCAAGGACGATATCTACCCTAATATATGGGTGGAATGGGGGATGTTGTGGTTGTTCTAGACACTAGAGAAACTATCACAGAGGCTCACCAGGGGTGGAATCAAGCTTCCAGAGCTTAGAATTGCAAAATCATTTCCCATGTAGATTTTTGGGAAAGGAATGAATTCGTAGAAGATATGGATGATCTAAAGCACTGGTGTATGGAGGGTGATCCTTCCATTACCTAGGTGCATGTCCCACTTAGTGAGGAACCTGAGGAGGTGACCAAAAATAAAGAGCCATCCTAGAAGGTTTCATCCCACGATTTCAGCTCTGAGGGATCTAGTGGTGTGGAGTCTTGAGGCTCTAACACCAAGCAGTCAATTCCTCAATAGAGTGGGGAGATCACTCTTGAGGATGATTACCTGATAAAACTACTCTTTGGATAGGTGAGCTTCCAGTTCATAAGCTTGATGTCTCCAATGGGTATTTATTTTCCCTTCCATCATTTATAACCCATGCTTTTCAATCCACGTAGGAATCTAGAGGAGAGGGCCAGGAGGTCTCCATTGAGGGAAAATGAGGTGTTTCTAAGGGCACTGAGGAGCCAACCTCAAAGTCCTCTCCTAAAGCCTCAATGGGGGAGGCATCTGTAGAGAAGACTGGGGAGGATGCTATAGGATATCCCACCCTCCCAATCATTTATAGGGGCCCCATATTTACATTTCAATGGTGGATCCTATTGATGGGGTGAGCCACCTGAGATGGTTGATTATTCAAATCCCCATGCATTCTTGAGGTAAACTCTAAATTCTACCCATCCAGATTTCTTTACTCTACTTGTTGATTTATTAATATTTATGTACTGTCATGTTTGTCTATCTTATATAGCTCTTGGGTCTACAACCTTAGAGGACCCTGCGATGGTCGTGGGGGTGCCTACTAGTGTGGAGGGGTATCCAATGGTGGATCTCTCCTTTCAGACCTCGAGCTTGGAAGTGTTGGTCAGAGCAAAAGCCACTCACGACATGGTTGTTGAGGGGTTGATGGGTGACACACACCTATCACGAGACATGGTTAAAAGAAATTATATTTTTTTAGTGCAACATAGTGGCTAACCAAGGTCGTCTCACTTGAGGAGCCTTTTAGTTTATTCACCTACTTTTTCTAATTCACTTATGCTATCTCTTTTTGTTGTTTTAAGTTTTTAATGAAAACAATGACAATATTTTTGAGTTTTTGATTAATGATATGAAATAATGGATATTATAATTTATTCTAACATACAAATATAGATAAAATGAGTTAAGAATAAAGAACTTGTTTTTGGGGTTTAGTTTTGGGTTCAATCATTATTCTCCTTCATGTGTTTGATTTTATTTTGATAATCCAAGCATGAAATATCATATTAGACTAATATTATTTATTTAGAAATTGTGGAATATCATTAAATTCCTAAGTAATCTCAATTAAACCTCCTCCTTTAATCAAGGTTGATGAAACACCTTGGTCTAGAACGTGTCATCTTTCAGGACCCGACTCTATCGATGTTGTTTCATCAATTGATTAGTTCAACTCCATCGTGTGAAGAACTAACCAATAAAGAGAGGGAAAAGTGATTAAACAAAAGAATAGAATAGATTGAGTAACATGTAATTGGGGGGAAGTTAGCACATCAGGGACATTCACCTCAACCATGCATGCTACTCAAATCTTTTACAAACTTAAAATAAACTTGAAGAAAAATTTAAGAACACCTTGACCTCCCCCTGAGCCAAGCCTTAAGGTTAACCTCTCATTTTTGAGAGTAAGAGATCACTTGGTGGAATAGATAGAGGAGAAGGAGAAATAAATATAATAAAATAAAATAAATAAAATTAAAAAGAATAGAGGTGAGAAAATATAAGAATAAAATAAAATAGAATTGGGATGAGAGAGAGAGAGAGAAGAAAAGAGAATAAAAAAATAAAATAAAGTAAATTATATAATTTATAAATAATAATATAATAATAACAATAATTTATTATTATTATTATTATTATTATAATTAAGATAAGAAGAGAATAAGTAAATAAAATAAAAGTGTTAAAATAATATTATTAATAATTATAGTAATAGTAACAATAATATTAATAGTTGTAGTAATAATAATAATAATACTAATAATAAAATTTAAAAGAATAAGAAAAGAGGATGAAGAATGGGTGGAAACAAAAAAAATGCATGAATTTATTAGAAATCTAAATTATAATTGAAAACTAAAACAAAATAAAGAAAACTAAAAACAATAAAGAAGGAGAAATGGGGGAGGAAGAAGAGCATGCATCAACCTCCTTGGATATCTTCTTGGCGGTGTTGACTAATGGTCCGAGACGGATTGGAATGGAGGGGTTCACCTACTTTTAAAGGCGAGGAGGGAGATATTTTTTCTCCAGAATTATTCCTTTGAAAGTTTTCACGTGTTTGACCCATTAAATGGATGAATTTGGACATGGTGTCTTCATAAAAGTTTTTTCTGATTATCTTTCACATTTTTACTCCAAATTTTAGCTTAATAATTCATGTGTAGAAGTAATAGGTAAATTAATCTAGGTTTTTATTATGGCTGAATGAATCCTATGAGTCCTCTTTCGAATCTAGCTGGAATCACCTCAATTGGAGGCGTGTTACATGATTTATGCCTCTTTTCCTAAGTGGGATCCACTCTGTTTGCCTGAACAATTTCTTAACTTTATGGATTTCTTCGGGCCTCTAGATGTTGTAATCACATCTTGGTAAAGAAGAAAAAGTTATATCCCACAAATCCAGGGATCCTACAAAAAAAGATAACCATATCAATTGGATATATAATTTAAAATTTATGATCAAAATACCAAAGTGATTAAAATATTTCAAAATTCCAGAATTAAGAAATTTTCATATTTTAGATCACTTTCATTCTATAATTAAAATTACCCATTATTTTAATAAAAAATTGAAATAAATGGGTTTTATAATTGAAAATCAGGAATAAATCATTATAATTTGAATAAAAAATTGCACTTAATTTTTTTCTGTCAAATACCCCCACACTTAAACCATGCTTTTCCTCAAGCATAAAATCTCAAAAATGAGTTAAAGAGGGCACTTATGTTATCAATATTTAAATTTCAATGAAATAAAATAAAGCAATTGTCAATGTCAAATCAAAATTTTAAATTCCACATAAAATATCAATTCAATTTCCCATTTTCCAAAGAAACAACCAATCCATGTATTTTTATTTTCCCAAGAACATTAATGGATCTTCTCCTTTCATTCATTCAATCTCCTAAATTCATTATTATCAAACATGCCAAGTCCTGATTTACCTCACTTTTGATTGTTTTCTCTCATCATTCATGATAAAATTCAAGTAGAGTTATGCCCATATCATGAGAACATGGTCCTTATCCATAATCTTGTAAAAGAACTACTTTATCCACTTTGTAAAGAAAAAAATCACATAAAATCACTAGGGCTTGCAATCAAGGTTTAAATGCCTCTAAGGCTTATGGTTGGTAGGACTTGATGTTAAAAACTAAGCTTAAGGATGAGGTTTATCTCCTAAATCATAAATAATGATACTCAAAGTAAAATTTTAATGACATTCTCTCCTTCAATTTATATCAACTCCCAACATCCCCAAAAGTACAAAGTAAAGATTGTGATCAATTTAAGCATAATGAATTATTTTTAACCTCTCTTGAATATATTTATTTTTTATTTTTATACTTTTTTTCTTTTCAAGGAACCTTTAATTTTTTTCTTTTTTCAAAAGTTTATGATTATAATAAACCTCATAACCACCAACTAACCATGTATGATAAAAATAATAGGTCTAGTAATGGTTATTTTTGGTTTTCCAAAATCATAACCCATTTTTCTCATTTTTTAGTTATTTTTTTCATTTTTATTTTTTTATATTCAAGAGGGGAAAAATATTAGAGTACAATGGATGATTTCACATCCTTTTAAAATTCCCAAAATAAGCACCCACACACTTCTTTATTACTATGTAAATCATCCCATTTACCATGATTCCATTCACCCCCACACTTAAACTTTAAAATATCATGAAAATGCCAAGATGAGGGTATGAATGGATAAAAATAGCTTGAAACATGACTCATTCCTCTAAAGTTCATTCACGGTCTCTATGGGATAAAGAAGGATTGATGTAAATATGGTATTTTAAGGATAAGTGGCTTTTTAAAGGATGCCTAAATCATTTTAAATGTGTTTTTGTATAGTCATAGCATTGAAAATTTCAAATGAAAGTTATATTCGGTGAAATTTCCTAAGATCACTCAAGAAATATGTTCAAGATAAAATAGGAAGTACTTGGTCTAAAAAAACTCTCAGGAATAGAAATATTATTTGGGATAATATCTCAAGGCATGATTAACAATATCAAATCAATTCACATGAATTTTAGAAAATAAAAGCATGAAAAATGGTTGGGAAATTTCATTTACATGAATCAATTAATTTCTTAAATCACGAGTCCTCATTTTAATATCCATGCTTCGCTTTAATCATCCAATTTTCTATTTTAATCATTCAATTTCATTAACATTGAAATATAAAGCATGAAATCACAGGATTCCTAATAAAATCTTGCATCATAGACAAGTAAAGGATGAATTAAAGTGCGGGCATGCAATTTTACCACTAAAGTTCAAAACATGTTTTGGACCAAAAATATAAGGATTTTAAAAGACAATCATTAAAAAGTGAACTCACTTTCCCATGAATCTTAGTCCTACTTCACTGGATGAGGCTTCCTTCTAACATTTATGACCCTACAAAAGAGAATTTACACAATTAAGAACAAGGATAATTTCATTAAAGTTCAAAAAGAACAGGAGAGAGTGGAGATGAATGCTGAACTACTTCTTAAGAATAAAATTGAAATATAAATTATTAGAAAGCAAATGAAAAGGATAATTCTTGGTATGATCCCCCAAGTGATCCCTAAATTTTTACTACCTCCATAGGGTAGCACGGGCTACTATCAAAAATCAGATGGTGGATGAAGCTTATTTGATTTGAACCACCACATGTGGGTTTCCCAGCTTATGCTTCATCCTTGCTGGTGAGGAATGATCCATGCACATAGTATACCAGATCCCCCCCCCCTTAATAATTAGGTATATCTTGCATGGCGGGGGAAGGATGGAGTATAAATCATCCTCCTTGGTCTCTACTTGTGTAACCTCTTCCTTATCTTCCAGTGCTGGATTTATAAAGGCTGTGTGAAATGAATGATCAAAGGGGTAGTAAACATGTATTTATTCTTGAATAAAATATGATTTTGAATTTTTAATGAGAAATTTATCCCCTTTAATATAATAATCCTCTTTTCTAATTTCCTCAGGCTCAACTACTTGGATCTCTTGATATGGATCCTTAGATGCATGTTCATTGAAATTAGGGATCTCCATGTGTTCCTAAATAGGTTCAAGTATAGGTTATTTATCCTCCTATAAGAAATAAAAATGTTTTTTTTTGTATTTATGTATTCAAAATAGTAGGTAGTGATGCACAATTTCGTTTCAATAAAATTTTAGGAGATAGAGTATAAGAAATGATCAAATCCCTAGATTGGTTCAGATTTAATAAATTCCTTATTGGTAAGTGCCTCTTGGAGTAGGTTCTCATAGGATAAAGTCAAGTAGTCAGGATCTTCCATTTTCACTTCAAATTCCAACACTTTGGTGTTATCTTCCTTAACCAATGATGGTTATTCTTCTTTCTAGGGTTTGGGGAGATCAAGAAGTTCCTCACATTCATTTCAAAATTCATCCAATTTTTTTATCTCCTACTTGTAGCTCAGTAGGAAAGTCTTCCTCCTTTGCCTCCTTAGGTAAGATAAGTGGCACATCTTCTAGTTCAAGTTCGAACTCAGGTTTAGTTTCTTATGATGATGCTGGGAAGTATGCAGTTATCCAATCCATTTTTCTTTGTAGATTTTACACCTTTTCATCAAGATCTTGAATATAATACTCAAGTTTGTGTTTTTACACTTTCTCCTAGAAATATTCTGGTGTAACTTCTTCAAAAGTGTTGCGAGGAAATGAGGAGCACTCTTCTTGTGTTTTGGCCATCACTTGATATAATTTTAGGAAGTATTCCCAGAATTCAATGAGTTCTCTCACCAATAATTCAACCACTAGTTGCTCAAGTGTCTCCTTGAGATCTTTAATGAGGTCCTTGAATTCCCACCCTTTGAAAATTTGGTTTTGGGCCCCCTGATCTATCCAGCCCATAATACAACAACATCTTCTATAGACCAGGGTGCTTCAAATACTGGTTCTTCCACCTAAGAGTAATTGTTCCATGAATTGAAGAAATGATCATATGAAAACACCATGGATTTATTTTTTAGTTTTTATGAAATTAAATCTATATAAAATGTAAAATATAAAAAGATAAGTAAACTTAAGATTGAATCCCCAGTAATGGCACCAATTTTGGCATATGCCTTTCATGGGGCGTGGCCAAAAGTAATTATATTTTTTCTAGTGAAACACACTGGCTAACCAGGTTCGTCTCACTTGAGAATCCTTTTATTTTGTTCACCTAATTTATCTAATTCACCTATGCTATATATTTTTGTTGTTTTGAATGTTTAATGAAAACAGTGACAATATTTTTTGGTTTTTGATGAATGATATGAAATAATGGATATTCTAATTTATACTAACATGAAAATCTATTCAGAATGAGTTAAGAAGAAAGTGCTTGGTTTTGAGGTTCAGTTTTGGGTTCAATCATTATTCTCCTTCATGTGTTTGATTTTATTTTGATAATCCAAGCATGGAATTTCATGTTTGGACTACTATTATTAATTAGAAATTGTGGAATATTATTGAATGCCTAAGCAATATCAATTCCACCTCCTCCTTTAATCAAGTTTGATGACACACCGTGGTCTAGAATGTGTCATCTTCCAGGACCCAGCCCTATCAATGTCATTTCATACATTAATTAGTTCAAATCCATCGTGTGAATAACTAACCAATGGAGAGAGGGAAAAGTGATTAAACAAAAGAATAAAATAGATTAAGTTTCATATCATTAGGGGGAATTCGCCACATCGGGGGAATTCGCCTCACCCATGCATGCTACTCAAATCTATTATGAACTTAAAATAAACTTGAACGCAAATTTAAAAACACCTTGACCTCCCCCCCAGCCAAGCCTCGGGGTCATCCTCTCATTTCTGAGATTAAGAGATCACTTCGTGGAATGGATGAAGGAGAAGGATAAATAAATAGAATAAAATAAAATAAATAAAATTAAAAAGAATGGAGGTGAGAAAATATAAGAATAAAATAAAATAGAATTGGGATGAGAGAGAGGGAAATAGAAGAAAATATAAAAAATAAAAGAAAAGAAAATAAATTATATCATTTATAAATAATAATATAATAATAATTTATTATTATTATTATTATTATTATTAATATAATAAGAGAATAAGTAATGAAAATAAAAGTGTTAAAAGAATATTATTAATAATTATAGTAATAGTAATAATAATATTAATAGTAATATTAATATTAATACTACTAATAATAATAAAATTAATAAGTATAAGAAAATAGGATGAAGAATGGGTGGAAACAAAAAAATGCATGAATTTATTAGAAATCTAAATTTCAATTGAAAAACTAAAACAAAATAAAGAAAACTAAAATAAATGAAGAAGAAAAAGAAATAGGGGAGGAAGAAGATCATGTAGTGGCCTCCTTGGAGATCTCCTTGGTGGTGTTGATTGATGATTTGGGATGGATTGGAATGGAGGGGTTCACCTCCTTTTATAGGTGAGGAGAGATATTTTTTCACCCTAGAATTATTCCTCCAAAAATTTGTGCATGTTTGACCTATTAAATTGATGAATATAGACATGGTGTATTCATAAAATTTGTTTCTAATTATCTTTTTCATTTTCCCTCCAAATATCAGCTTAACCATCCATGTTTAGAAGAATATATAGGTAAATTACTCTAGGTTTTTATTCTGGATGAATTCATCCTATGAGTCCTATTTCGAATCCAGTTGGAATCACCTCAATTAGAGGTGTGTAGCATGATTTATGCCTCTTATCCTGAGCAGGGTCCACTCTATCTACCTGAACAATTTCTCAGATTTATGGATTTTTTTGGGCCTCTATATGCCCGAATCACATCTTGGTCCAGAATATAAATTTGTATCCCACAAATCCAGGAATCCTATAAAAAAAAGAATCACGTCAATTGGATCTATAATTTAAAATTTATGATCAAAATACTAAAGTGATTAAAATCTATCAAAATTCCAAAATTAATAAATTTTTATATTTTATCCCATTTTTCATTATATAATTTAAACTACCCATTATTTTAATAGAAAATTGAAATACATGGGATTTATTATTGAAAATCATGAATAAATCATTAGAATTTGAATAAAAAATTGCACTTAATTTTTTTATGTTAGTGGGGGTAGACATCATCCATGCCTTTGCATCACGTAATTTTCATTTCGTATGGATTCATTTCCCACACTTGTTTTAGATCAAGGAAATCAACCTCTTGTTGTCTAAAATAGTGTTTGAGGACACGTTCCCACAACCAAGCATGCCTGAGGATCTTGGGGATTTTTCTTCTGCCTCGGTAGTGGGGTTAGTCCTTGAGGATTCCATTTCTTCATAGGGGACAGTCCTAATCTAAGGGGAGTAGTCGGCTACACCGGTGGATGTGACCGATGTGATAATAGAGCCTGAAGCCGATGAGGATGTTACTGCTGGTGAAGAGTCGAGTGAGGATTTCCCTCGATATAGAACTCATCTCTTTTTAGAGGATGATCGTGGCATATCCTTCTGCTAAAATTCTAATGGATTTCCTTGAGTACTAGCCTACGCCACCTGGAGACTTGGGAAGATTCTTAGTCTGTTGTCATCGAGGATAATTGGGTTCATCTGGTGATTAGCATGGAGGAGCGTGTAGAGATTCATCACCCACACCTCATGTATAGACCTGGTTGGTCAAATGAGGTCCCTTCACCACTGGCTGGTAAACTTGAGGACCAGTGGGGAGGACTCCACACCCTCCATGCATTAGCCTGAAACTTCTTCACCAAGTGGGTGTGCACAAAATGAAAATAGTTCAATTTTGTCTAGTACCAGGACACTTTTGAAGGCACCAAGGTGCTCTAAGTAGCCGAATAAGATCTAGATCGGCTGGAAGAGCAGGCTAAGTACTATGAGGCTATCATTATCACCGAGGGAGAGATCATCAGAAAACTAAGGGTGCAGTTAGAAGTGGCCGAGGATGAGGTAGTGGGAGTATCATCCTTTATAAAAGAGTGTAGGTATAAAAATACTTGGGTGTAAATCTGGGATAATGAGGTTCTCCCCATAACCAAGGATGAGGCAGTGGATCTGGTTAGGTGGATGACTACTCTAGAGGCCACTTAGTATAGGCTGGACGAGTTGGAGTAGTCCCTCACCCAGTTTGACCCATAGGTTCATTTTCCTTTTTATTTGTTATTTTTTTATAATAAAGGAGAGGCTCCAGCCTATGGATGACCCTATTTAATGAAATAAATAAAAAATATTCATTTTAATTTTTTTAGTGGATATATTTTATTGCATCTTGTTCACATTAACAAGATGACCGACTATAAACATATAAGATCAAGTGATTTGTTCTCTATGTAAGAAACAATAAATAAAAAAAATATCACCCAATTATATGAGAGTTCTAGACAAAGAATCAAACATTGAGGTCAGAATGATCCATCGGCCATTAGGAGTTTCCAGATTAGGAAGGCATTGGTTGGAGAGAAAGACTCTACACAACCAACTTACTTTCTCAATGTGTGTGAGTGCACAAGCAAAGTGACGCAGGAGGAATTGAATTATACCCAAACAAAAGGTAAAAAAGGACATGAATCGATACATCTAGGACTCAAAACACAATTATGGGTGATAGGATTAATGAGGATGACTTATAACCATGTTTGAAATGTTGGATCCACAATTGCACTGTCGAGACTAAGGACATAAAAATGAGGGTTGATATTTAAACATGTTCAAAACATGGGACTCATCAATTTATATTTATAAGTCCTTCAATTCATGTTCCTAGGATGGGAGGTGAGACAGTTTGGCCAAGAATTGTCACTGTTAGGGGAGACCGTTCAGACGTGGAAGATAGCGCAGATCCAAGTAAAGGAAGATACGAAGCATGAGAGAGAACTAGGGAAATGATCAAATATATTTCAATGATTTGGGAATTAATCCAGTGTATATTTAAGCCCATAATATGGTCATATTGTCTTGAGTGAATTCTAGACTCACCTCCCAAAGGGAGTGTCACCTTTGTTGTCAAGCGACGGTAAAAGAACCCTACTGGTGGGGTAGGTGACCAACACCGAAGGTGGGGGAAAGGTCTTATCAAGAGAAGGGAAAACATTTTATAGTTTTACATAATTAAATTAGGATGATATTCATACAGTTTAATGTCTTATGGTGAGGAAATTGAATGCACAATTTAATTTCATACGGTGAGGATGATGCGTTATATACATTTTAACATCATGTGACCAGAATGTGTGCAACACAGTTTAGTGTCTTATAAATAGGATGTGATAACTAAAATAAATAGAATCTACCTTTTCTATGTATTAGGATTCATGTCAGGGGGGGCATAGAGGGTGGTACCTCATGGAGGTCCTCTTAAAAGGGGTAGAAAATAGAGGAAATATTGGCTCTCAATTTTTTCAGAACTAGTGGTTTCAGTGAGAAAAACTAGATTTTTCTAGGGCCTAGTGGTGATTATTTTGGTCTTTGTAACTATTTACATATATTCCCTCATTTTTTCCTAAATGTTAGGGGTGTATTAGCTGGTTAAAGACTTATTTTTCCCAAATTTTCCTTAAAAAATTTCAACCTTACATACATTTCTATCTCTTGTATTGGATAGTTTAGGGTCATTCTAGTTAGATCGGATGGACACACATTTATGATCACATGTTTGGATGATTACACATAGTTTAAGGTCAGGATTTTGGGACCAAATATGTTAGTTTAAGGCCACAAATCTTTTCACCAAGGAAGGGAGTGTTTCAGATAGGTATGTGTGGCATGGGAGAGAGCACGAACCCAAAGTGAACAGAGGGATAAAGAGGCCTTACACTGAACAAATGTTGAAAAAACAAGTTTCAAATATTTTAAGGCCATAATTCTTGGACCAAGGATACTAGTTTGAGGTTGTAGAGATTGGACCATTTAGAGAATCTTGTGTAGTAGGAAAGGTATTATAAACCTGACATGAATCGAGGGCCAAGGGGGCTCAGTACCACACAAGTTTTCACATAGTTTAAGGTCATAATGCTTAGGCTTCCTCTATCTGAGTGTCACATCACTTTGGTACGAATAAAGGAACTAAGATCCAAAGTGGTACATGGGATTCCTAAACAAAGCATGGGAAACCATAATATTTACATCTAGGCCTGTGATATGAGATCTAGGTGTCACTATGTATCCCACTGAGTGAGGAATCAATCCACACATAGTTCTAGAATGTGATGCGGTAGAAGATCATGGGGTTGTGCTCTCAAATTAGGATTCAATGAAAAGGGGAATTAGTCTTCTAAAACCCTATAGGTGATGAAAACTAGACATGAATTGAGGGCTATATGGGGCCATATGCACATATTTTAAGGTCATGATACATGGACCAGATGGGGTTGCTACCAATTTAAAGTCACGGTGCTTGGAATAAAGTAGGGGATATATAAAAGGGTTTGTGGGGGTTTCAAAGAGTTTCAAACTCATTATGAAGAGAGGATCAAGGAGGTCTTATGTCAGAAAAACACCTATGGGGTGATATGCACATAGTTTAAGGTCATGATTCTTGGACTATTGACAAGGCATATATGGTTTTGCCAGCCAATATTGATGAAATCATCATGAAAAAAGGGTTGGGGGGATAAATTATAGATAAGAAATCTCACATGATGTATGAATTTGTGATTGGGAATGATACAGGGGGTCTAGGAATCAATAAATATTCCATGGAGATGAGAATCAAGCCACACACAGTTCTAGAACATGGCATGGTAGGAGATCGATACCAGAAGTGGAGGGGCTATCATCTCTGGAAAGGATGAGAGGTCAATTACATAGTTTAAAAAGATATACAGGAAGATGTTAGCTATGTAGTTTAAGGTCATACATCCAGTAACATGGTTGTCGCACAGTTTAACATCTTATGACAAGGAAATTATCCCATAGTTTAGCAACACACAACTGAGAAGTTTTTATATAGTTTTATGTCATGTGACTAGGATGTTGGGTGCCATAGTTTAAGGTTATATAACTTTGACCAAAGGTCTGCACATAGTTTAAGGTCATGGTGTTTGGACCATTGGTACCGGTTTAAGGTCATAGAGCTTGGACTAAATAGGTTTTGTGTTTCAAGGATGATTTAGTAGTGGAAAATATTAGAAACTTGACATGAAGATAGGGACAGGGAGGCCTTGAACCACACGAAACATCTCTGAGAAAGGTTTCACAAATTTTAATGTCATGATGCTTCAACCAGAGGGCGTTTCTTCTAGTTTGAAGTCATGGAGCTTGGACTGCATGGGGGAGTGTTATTTTGTTTTTGGAACATCTGTACATCTCAACCATGCTAGAGAAGATTCCACCATGAATCTTAATCCCATGTGAGATGTGTTTGGTGTGAGAAACATGGAGAGATGGAGAGTTAAACATGTCATAAGGGAGATCAAAATAAGGGGAAAAGAAGTTGGATTGGGAAGGTTACAATGATGCCGACTTGCTTTATCAGTGTTCACAAGTGCATGAGGAAATAACACCAAGGGTGTTAAAACTCCACCAGAACAATGGGAGGTGGAAAGGAGGTAAATCGTGAATTATAATATCTGGACCACAAAAGGAGGTGACTGATAGGTTGGGAATGACTACTGACCATGTTCAAAACACAGGTTCCACAAATTCATCAGTCAAGTATGGGGTGAGAAAATATTGGATTGACTATTGAACAAGTTTGAAACACGGGAACCATCATTTGTTTCTAGAGATATTTTGAGGCATGTTCCTAGGATGAAACTTCTATTAGGGGGCATGTTCAGATAAAAAAGATGATAAAGACCCAAACCATGGAAGGCATGGAGTGTGGAATTGAACATGTTGGGATGTTCATGTTAGAGTTAAATTCTCTGGTACCTATTCTTACATGAATTTAAACACAATGGATGGGTTTATCAGTAGGTGGGGATTGAACATGTTTCCAAGGGTAAAATCCCTAAAATAGGTTATTGGTGGGGCTAGGCCCAAGATGTGAGGTTCAGGTGTTGCTACACATCCCATTAGAAATGATAATCAAGCCGTACAAAGTTCTGGGATGTGATGTAGTACACGACCGACACCGAAAGGGGGTACCCTCTCCAGTGAGGACCCAAGGCATCACACAGTTTCACATTGTGCGATAGGGATGTGGACAATAAGGTTTAATTTCTTATAGTAAGAATGTTAGACACATATTTTTACATCACATGATAAGGATAGGGAACCGTATAGTTTAACATCATGTGATGAGGACCCTGTCCCACAGTTTAATTTCATTTGACCGAGATGATGTCGTACAATTTTACATCATGTTACTAGGATGATGTTATATAGTTTTACATCATATGACTAGGAAATTGGGGTAGGTTCATGTGAATTATTGATTGAGGAACTTGGAATTGGTGGGAGGTGTGATACACTCCTCATTCATGGTGATCAATGAGTATGCACCATTAGAGTAGAACTTTTGAATGTCATAAGGCCCTTCCCATTTGGGTTTTAGCTTCGACAGATTCATCCTAGGTATCATCAACTTCCTTATATATAATACCATATCACTCTAAAAGAAGTAGGATAGGTAAAACTTTTTGTTTAATGCCCATGACACACGATTATGGTGTCTTTCTGAGCTATACTGTGTTTGGAGCCTATTTTATTTGAGGGCTTCCAGCTCAGCCAGACAGACTTCATCTCTCTTGTCTAATGTTTTCTGATCATAAATGACCATAAAAAGTGATGAAAATTGAATATCTATAAATAAAAATGATTTTCCCCATACACCAGGGAGTATGGAGTCACCTGGGTAGAACTTTGATTCATTGTTCGATAGGCCTAGAGGGCATTAAAGATCTTATCAGGCTAACTATTCTTATTTTTACCACTATATTCTATATCATGTTCGACAAAGTTTTCTTGAACACTTGATCTTCCCATTGATTTTTCACATGATAGAGGGAAGTATAGCTAGACTAGATGTTATACTTCCTGTACAACTTATTCAGCTTAGAAGATAGAAAATTGGTTTCGTTTTCCTTGAGAACCATGTGTGGGATCCTGAATAGATGAATGATATGGGACTTTACAAACTCAACCATAGACTGAGATTTGACTTCTTTAAGGGGGATGGATTTTTCCCACTTTCAGAAGAAGTTGGTGGCAATTAGAATGAATCTGAACTGTCAGGATATTGATAGTGGGTAGGGGATTACAATATTGAGTCCCCATATAGTGAAGGGACAAAAGTATTTAGTGGCATGAAAAATCTCTGGTGGATAATGCATAAAGTTGTCATAGATCTAGCATGCATGACAATTATGGTAGAATTTAATGTATTCATAAACCATGGTAGCCTATAAATACCCCAATCTTTGGATATTATGGGAAATATTCAATCCTACATGATGGTCCCCACATGACTCAACATGAAACTATTACATGACCTAGGGGATCTCCTTACCCTAGATGCAATATAGTGGGATTCCATAAAAAACTCTGTTTGTAGAGGGATTTCTCTAGGTTGGGGCCATCCCAGAGGGTAAATTGAATCGTACATGACATATTTACTAATGCTCAGCTTAGTATGATGAGAGAGTCCCATGTTGGAGATACTAAATGAATTGATTCATACAATCAGGTGATTCTTTGAATATTAGAGCTCTTGAGGGACCTAATTCAAGAGTACCGATAACCGGATGATTTACCTATATGTCTTCATTGTCATAAGTGATGGGGTCGATAACCCTCTAATGCACCAAATGAACGATCAGGTAATCCTGGTCAAGATCTATGAGGGATGGTGTTAGACTTGATAAGTTATCACATTGGTCATTCTATGATCATGGAACATGATTCACCTTCACTTGAGAAGGGAACTCATCCATCAACTCACAAGTTATCTCTAATAAGGGAATGAGTTCTTTCTTCCTAATAATATACTCACCATTAACCTACTTGATGCCTAGTTTGAAGTATCCCTTTAAATGAAGCCACAAGACATCAATTTCAAGATCCAACTTGAGTCTGGTGATAATATCATGATACCCATTGCAACACCCCATGCTTCCACGATATATTTCTCTTTGAATAATACAATAGTGTGCGATGTACGCAACATCGAGTTCAACCATACCACGATCTATCAAATTAGCCATTTAAAAAGAAGTTATGAATAGTAATAACCACATTTTAAATTTTATATATATCCCATATAATTTTAACATTCATCTTTTGTGTTTCTTAGACATAATATAAGGACAAATTCAATTTTTCAGATAAAAGAAGTATTTTTCAAAAATGCGTTTTTTCTGCCTTTTAAGGGCGAACCATTTTTAAATCCAATATTTGACACTTTTATATATTCAATTTGATGAAATTAAATTCTTCTTTAGAATCAGGACATAAAAATTTAGTTTAGATAAATTTTTGGTGTTTTTCTGATAACTTTCATATTTTGATCAATAGTGAAAGATACTAAATTTTAATTGAAAACAACTTTTTTAATTCAAATACTTTATAGTTTTAAATTATAAATTTGAATGGTTTTGAATTATAATTAGATTATATTTTTATCATTTAATCCAATGTTGTTCATTGAAATTAATTTCACTTTTAAATTAGACATAAACACATATCAATCTTTTTATAGTTTTTACTTCTCAAAAACCCGCTTTCTAGTTTCGACAACGGGAAGTAATTTTAAATTAATTAATGCAACTTATATGTTTTTAATTTGGTAAAATAGATATCATTTGTGGATTCTGAATATCAAAATTATCTTAGGGTGAATTTTTGATATTTTTCTGAAAACTTTCAATTTTTGATGAATAGTGAAAAACACTACGTTACTATTTAAAACCGAATTTTTATTTAAATAATTATTTATTTTATTTAAATTTATTTTTGTCAAAATAGATACATAATACCTATATAATTTCAATTTAATTAATTAGAGTCATTTTATAATAAGTTTAGATATATAAAAATTTATTGAACTTTTTACCGTCTTTTACCCACCTTCTAGGCACATTTGCAAATTTGCATAAAACGTAATTTTTCCACTTCTGTGAATTGAATTTCAAAAATATGAAAGACATGATTTACATCAGTAAGTAAAATTTTGTTCAATAAGATAAAAATAATTTTTTGGGAATAGTAACTTTTGAATTTTATTTACCACGGTTAAAAGTAAATAGGGAAATTAAAGGTAAAAATGATGTTATAATTACCCTAACACATGTCCTAATTCTATTGGATAAGTGTTTTTTGACCAAAATAAACCTTAGGAATAAAATATTAACCTATATGATTTACTTGGATTAGATTAGGACATTTATTATTATTTTATTTAATGAAGAGTTAAAAGTGTAAAATTCAAAGTTTAATAACTAAAACATTTTTAATATAGGGTTATACATAATATAAATTTGACTATAAATATTAATTAGAAATATAAAAATATTTCCTAAATCATGGTATTTTATTTATAATTTTTATACATTAAATAATTAAATTTATTTATGACACAATGATGATGCATTAATTACTTTATTAATGAAAGATTAAAATAATCGATGTTATAAATATAAAAATAAATAAAAATTGAGATTTTTGATGCATTACACGAATTTTATAGGTTAATATGACATGTTAGGTTTGATTCAATGAATTTTTTTCGAAGTAATAATATTTTTATGACTTTCAAAAAAACTAAATACTAAATAGTGTCAAAATTAACATAAATGAGTTTTTAAAACAAATACTATTTTATTCAATGATAAAATACTCCTAAAAATCTAAGGTTCGACCAAAGGACTTGGATAAGATTATATATTTCAATAATGAACCACTTGGGGTTTTCTTGGATTTTTATAATAAGTTTATTAACCATTTATTATAATAATACAAGAAGACATGGTGAAAGTTAAACTATTTAACTAAGAGTTAAATCTAAAAGATAGGGTTAATATGGTGAACTAAACTTGTCTAAAACCTATTGGTTGAGAGGCTTTGAACCCATACCAACCTTATCTTCGAAATAAATCAATTTGGATCCATTAGAAATCGAAAATTATTTTATAATAAAATAATATTTCAAACTTTTCCTAAAGTGACCCTCACCTCTCTTATAAAATAGTACTTCCCCTTCTCTCAAAATCACACCTCCAAAGCCATTTGACTCGACCAAACCCTACCCAAATCTTCTCAAAAATTCCATAACTTCAACCTAGAGGCCTTACATTGAGAATAAAGTCAACCTAAATATCCCTTTTGTTCAAATCAAAAGGTAACACTCAAAGAAGAGGTAATTATTTTATCACCTCTTTCAAAGTTCTTTTCTTCTTCTACTTTCTATTTCTTGGTTGTTTCCATACAAAAAATAATAAATAAAGTACCTTATACATACTGATATGTTATTATAAATATGGTAAAACCATATTCATTATTCTATCCATCCTATGAATGACTGAGTCACCATACGTGCGTACGTACGACTTACCGTCTCCATGTCATGGTGTAGTTTGTTATTCAACGCTTCATTATTTGGATGGGTATAATAATAAGTATAATTGGTATAAATAATAAATATAACATGTTAATGATTCTTTATATATAATATATCTTCAAATTACATACAATTTTACCATCAATATAATAATATCATCGCTCGTGCGTACATACGACTTACTGTCTCCACAACGCGATGATATTCATTTCCACGTTCACCATTCAATGATGATTATAAAAATATATATTATTAATAAATATGTAATATATAAAATAATAATTCTACTATAAATATATTTATGTATGTATGTATGTATTTACATATATCTAATTCACTTACTTCCGTTCAATACTATATGAAAACGGAAACAACATTTATGCGTACATACGGCCTACCGTCTCCATAAATGGTGTTTTCCATTTCATATATCTATCTATTATATATATTTATATTCTAAATATATATGATATATAAATCATGTTTTATATTATGGAATTATTTAAATCATGATCTAAATGATACAATCAAGAATAAAAAGTTAAAACACGTATGATAAAGAAAGCGATTATTATACAAAATGTTAATTTAACATGGAAATAGTTATTAAATGGGTAGTATAAAGTCATAAAAGAATAATTTATGAGATAATAAATATGAATATGGTTATGGTATAATTTAATAGCATACTATGGTCATTATACAGAAGGTTAAACATACTCTCGACAAAAAAAAGTGCAAGGTAAGGGTTAATTCCTCAATATCATTATTATTCGAGATTGTTTATGTGTAAGTATTTTCTAGGAAATATTTATTATCCATGTCCATGTTTCATAAAATAAATTTAAAAATTATTATATTAAGGTACTCTTTAACTAAAACATCATTTTAAATGTTTTAAATATTTATTCTTCTAAATATTTCTCATTAATGTCCATGTTTTGAAAATGGTTTTAATGATTTATTTATATAGACATGATTGTTTTAAAATATTAATTCCTTTAAAAAGTTTCAAAGTGGTATGGAACACTTTGATTTAAAAATATCTTTTAAATTACTTCCTTTATAAATGTGTGACTTTTAAATGATTTCACAAAAATAGATGTTTCTCTCAAAAAGTTTTACTAACCATTTCAACTATGTCAACATCCTTTACTGGATATTATTATTGATTAAGGTTGATTTATTATAATACAATCTTCCATATTGTATTGAATAAGTTATGATGTGTTTGAATGTAGATGTTCTATTTTTATACTCTTCATGGTTTATGGTTGAAGTATTGAAATTTCTTATTCTAGTTTTAATACGAATTTTTATGTAATGTTTCAAAATTTTCATATGAGGAATGCAGTGGACTTAGTAAGTGATGGGTGGGGCCCGATATAGCCCCTCAATGCATATCTAGGTATCATGAGACAATTTAGTGTCTTGGAACAAGGCCTTGACAAAAAATTTATTTTTAGTCTTGGCACGAGCCTTGACTATGTGGTAATGATGTCCGCGTTAGGCATTCCCTCACTATAAAATTAATTATTACATGTTATTATTCAACTAGTAGAATATCCATGTGCATGTTTATATGGTAATGTTTAATTTATTTTCTCCATATTATGTTCATGTTTATGTTTAAAAGGATTTTTTTATTACACATCTTGGCTTAAAAGTTTATAGCTTCTTCTAAATTATTTACCCTTACTGAGCATCTGAGCTCACTCTTTTCTTATGTTTTGTTTTCCTAGGATTTTAAGAAGTGTATTATGTTTGATATGCAGGGTTAATCTAGGGTAATAATGGCATTATCAATGGATTATTTATTTTGTGTTTTATGTTTGAATGTATAATGTAACGTTCATGTATGTAATCTATTTCCAAGACTAATAAATTGACCGGTCTTTCGGGATTTTCTTCCTTGTAATAATGTCAATGTATTAGAATAATTCACCGACTCTGGGCTTCTGGGGTCAGGGAATTACAATTGGTATTAGAGGAAATTTAGTAAAAACCTTGGAAACTAGATTTAGAAAAACTCTGATTAGAGAACATTACCCTAAGATATACTTTGAGGATTAGTATAGATTAACTTCCTAGAATTTTGGTAATGTAGAGATTTTTTGTATTTTCCATGAAATACATCCATGTATGGATACGAGCAGGTAGAGGCGGCTCTGGAACAAATGTACCTAGGAGTGAAAACTCTGACAAGGAGTTTCGGGCTTGACCCGGGATATCCTGGTACACGACAATGAGTCTTACTACACTCTTGGTTACGACACTCTCAGGAGATATGCTTAGGATAATTCACATTTTCTTTACAAACCATTATGAATGATTTATGAGTAAATACTTCCTCAAAGAAAACATTTTTTTATTAATAGGGATTATATGCATAAATTTTTCAATTTATGTTAGGTATTTTACTAGTTTGGAATTATGTATTTAAATTCATAAACTAATCTAGTGCATTCCATTGTTTAGAAATGGAACCTAGTGGAAGGAATGGAAACCTTATCAACTCACGTAATCCATGTAGGGATTTCCCTACTACTCAGGATAATTATAGTAGAACAGGTGATGCAACTGGTGATGATCATCTTATAACCATACTGGGACAACTCACTTAGGTTATGAATAATAACCTTACCCGTATGGACCACCCTGATCCACAACGTAGAGGATCAATGTTAGACCGCTTCATGATGTAATAACCACCAACATTAAATGGGACTGCAAATCCATTTGTAGCTGAGAAATGGATAAGTTCCTTAGAGAAAATATTTCATGCTTTGGGGAGTAGCGAAAGGGAAAAAGTTTTCATGATAGTTTATCGCCTCATAGGAGATGCAGATCAATGGTGGTCATTGATTCAAAACAACAAGGAAGATGAATAAGTATAAAATATGTAATGGAGGGAGTTTAAAGATATTTTCTTAGAAAAATACTTTCCTCATGACCATTGAGAAGATATGGAAAGACAATTTCTGAGTTTGAAGATAAAGGAGGATGAGAATATTGCAAAGTATGAGGCTAACTTTACAAGGTTAGAAAGGCATGCATTAGATTATATACATAACCCAAGGAGTAAGATTAATTGATTATTTGATGGGTTCAAACCATTTCTCCATCGAGCATTAGTCTCTAAATCCTTCTCATCGTATGAAGATATAGTTTTGTGTGCTGTCAAGACAGAAAAGGAATTCTCTATGTCTTATGACATTAAAGTAAAGCAAGAGAAGAAGAGAACGGTAGAGCAAGAGACAAATAAAAAGAAAAAGGGAAAGAAGGATTTTCCCTTATGTGATAATTATGGGAAGAAATACCTTGGTACTTGCCTAAAAGGAATGAGAGTTTGCTACAAATGTGGAGAAAAAGGTCACCAAGATTGTGATTGCAAGGGAAATAAAGAGTTTTTCAATATTTAATGCTACAATTGTAGAGAAATGAGGAATTATGCAAATGAATGTCCTAAGCACTAAAGAAACTTACCTCAGAAAAGGCCAAGGGAGCAAGGACAATCTTATGTTGTTACTATAGTTGAAGGGAATAATTAATGTATTTGTGTTTTTGGATCCAAGAATTATATCCTGGTTATAAGAAGAATGTGATATAAATAAGGATTATAATACAATAATTTTTATTTTCATTAAGGTTTTAATATGATGAAGATATTCATATTTTCAGTATGTGACAATAAGAGAAACTTTACATTGTTTGGGGAATCTGATGTTATAATTGATTTTGGAATTTAAAGACCTTTTAGAGAGAGTTTGGACAGAAGTATTTTGGATAACTATAAAGGTTGGAATGGATTAAGTTGAACATTGGATACTATTGTTTAAGGTTAAAATATTTCTTAAGATTAGTTTTGGATTGTTATAAAAAGGACAACCTGAAGTTCGGGCGACAGCCTGTCGCGTCCGGCAAGGTTGTGAGACTTGAACCCACAACCGAAGAGAGACAAGGGTGCATCACCTACCACTGGACTACGTGATGTTCTGATTTGTATAATGTAGTTTTTTTTAAAATGGGATGACATATGAATTATAAATCCATTTTTTAACCCTATATGATTAGGATAAATAGAATATTTTTGAGTTCTATTATATTTTGGAGTGAATGATGAGTTTTTGGTATAAATTAGTTAACGGATGGAACTCTACTTGTCAAGTATTCTTTTTTTACTTATTCTATGAAGAAATTAATTCTTAACCTTTAGAGAAAGAATCTTAAAACCAAAAATGTGTTATCCTAATACCATATGTTTTGTTGAACTGATGATATTTTAAATCATCATAGATTTATGTCTTTGAGACCTTCAATTTTCCATTCACTTGTTTGTATTTGATGACCTCAATCACTCCCTATAAATATTTACATTTTTCCTCCAGCTATAATTTCCACCAATGTTCTCCAATTCGAAATCCTAATTTGGTGGTGACTTTTTCATTTCTCTTTCCCTCTTCTTAAGACTAAATTTTATTAACCCTATTTCCGATGTGGGTTTTCCACAAAGGTATTTTTTTAACCATTTATTTTCAAACAATTTCAAATTTAGAGGATGTAATTTATTGAAATATGGAATAATGTAACACCCCAAGATTCCACGGTATGTTTCTCTTTGAATAATACAATAGTGTGCGATGTATGCAACACCGAGTTCAAGCACACCATGACCTATCGAACTAACCGTTTAAAAAGCAGTTATGAATTGTAATAACCACATTTTAAATTTTTTATATATCCCATATAATTTTAATATTCATATTTTGTGTTTCTTAGACATAATATAAAGACAAATTCAATTTTTCAGATAAAAGAAGTATTTTTCAAAAATGCATTTTTTCCGCCTTTTAATGGAGAACCCTTATTAAATCCAATATTTTACACTTTTATATATTAAATTTTATGAAATTAAATTCTTATTTAGAATTGGTACATAAAAATTTAGTTTGGATAATTTTTTGGTATTTTTCTGATAACTTTCATATTTTGATCAATAGTGAAAGATACTAAATTTTAATTGAAAACAACTTTTTAATTAAAATAATTTATAGTGTTAAATTATAAATTTGAATAGTTTTTAAGTATAATTAGATTATATTTTTATCATTTAATCCAATTTTTCTCATTGGAATTAATTTAATTTTTAAATTAGACATAAATACATATCAATCTTTTGATAGTTTTTACTTCTCAAAAACCTGCTTTCTGGTTTTGACAACATGAATTAATTTTAAATTAATTAATGAAACTTCTATGTTTTTAATTTGGTAAAATAGACATCATTTTTGGATTTGGAATATCAAAATTATCTTAGGGTGAATTTTTGTTATTTTTCTGAAAACTTTCAATTTTTTATGAATAGTGAAAAACATTGCGTTATTGTTTTAAACCGACTTTTTATTTAAATAATTATTTATTTTATTTAAATTTAGTTTAGTCAAAATAGATACAAAATACCTATATATGTTCAATTTAATTCATTGGAGTCATTTTATAATAAGTTTAGATATATAAAAATTTATTGAACTTTTTACCGTCTTTTACCCACCTTCTAGGCACATTTGCTAATTTGCATAAAATGTAATTTTACAGCTTCTGTGAATTGAATTTCAAAAACCTAAAAGACACATTTTACATCAGTAATTAAAATGTAGTTCAATAAGATAAAAATAATTTTTGGGGAATAGTTACTTTTGAATTTTATTTACCACAGTTAAAAGTAAATAGGGTAATTAAAGGTAAAAATGATGTTATAATTACCCTAAAACATATTATAATTCTATTGGATAAGTGTTTTTTGACCAAAATAAACCTTAGGAATAAAATATTAACCTCTTTTATCCACTTGGATTAGATTAGGACATTTATTATTATTTTATTTAATGAAGAGTTAAAAGTGTAAAATTTAAAGTTTAATAACTAAACCATTTTTAATATAGGGTTATACATAATATAAATTTGACTATAAATATTAATTAGAAATATAAAAATATTTCCTACATCATGGTATTTTATTTATAATTTTTAGACATTAAATAATTAAATTTATTTATGACACAATGATAATGCAGTAATTACTTTATTAATGAAAGATTAAAATAATTGATATTATAAATATCAAAATAAATATAAATTTAGACTTTTGATGCATTACACGAATTTTATAGGTTAATATGACATTTTAGGGTTGATTCAATGAATTTTTTTCGAAGTAATAATGTTTTTATGACTTTCACAAAAACCAAATACTAAATAATGTCAAAATTGACATAAATGAGTTTTAAAAAAAATACTATTTTATTAAATGATAAAATACTCCTAAAAATATAAGGTTTAGACAAAGGACTTAGATAATATTATATATGTAAATAATTAACCACTTGGGGTTCTCTTGTATTTTTATAGTAATTTTATTAACCATTTATTATAGTAATACAAGAGGACATGGTAAAAGTTAAACTATTTAACTAAGAGTTAAATCTAAAAGATAGAGTTAATATGGTGACCTAAACTTGTATAAAACATATTGGTTGAGAGGATTTCGATCCATCCCCATCTTATATTATAAATAAATCAATTTGGATCCATTGGAAACCGAAAATGATTTTATAATAAAATAATATTTCAAACTTTTCCTAAAGTGACCCTCACCTCTCTTATAAAAGGGTACTTTACCTTCTCTCAAAATCACACCTCCAAAGCCATTTGGCTCTGTCAAAAATTACCAAAATATCCTCACAACTTCCCTCAATTCAACCTAGTTTCCTTATCTTGAGCATAAAGCCAAACCAAGGAGCGCTTTTGTTCAAATCAAAAGGAAACACCCAAAGAAGAGGTAATTATTTTATCACCTCTTTCAAAGTTATTTTCTTCTTCAACTTTCTCTTTCTTGGTTGTTTCCATACCAAAATAATAAATCCAGTACCTTCTACATACTAAGATGTTATTATAAATATGGAAAAGCCATATTAATTATTCTATCCATCCTATGAATGACAAAGTCACCATACGTGCGTACGTACGGCTTACCATCTCCACGTCGTGGTGTAGTTTGTTATTCAACGCTTCATTATTTGGGTGAGTATAATAATGAGTATAATTGTTGTAAATAATAAATATAACATTTTAATGATTATATATATATAATATACTATCAAATTACATACTATTTCACCATCAATAGAATGATATCGTCGCTCGTGCGTATGTAGCTTACCGTCTCCACGACGTGATGAGATTCATTTCCACGTTCACCATTCAACGATAATTATAAAAATATATATTATGAATAAGTATGTAATATATGAAATAATAATGATACTGGAAATATATATATATATATATATATATACATACATATATCTAATTCACTTACTTCTGTTCAATACGATATGAAAACGGAAACAACATTTATGCGTACGTACAACCTACTGTCTCCATAAACGGTGTTTTCCATTTCATATATCTATCTATTATACATATTTATATTCTAAATATATATGATATATAAATAATTTTTTATATTCTGGAAGTATTTAAATCATGATCTAAATGATAAGATCAAGAATAACAAGTTAAAACACATACGATAAAGAAAGCGATTATTATCCGAAATGTTAATTTAACATGGAAATCATTATTAAATGGGTAGTATAAAGTAATAAATGAATAATGTATGATATAATAAATATGAATATAGTTATGGTATAATTTAATAGCATACTATGGTCATTATACAGGAGGTTAAACGTACCCTCGACAAAAAAAAAGTGCAAGGTAAGGGTCAATTCCTCGATCTCATTATTATTCGAGATTGTTTATGTGTAAGTATTTTCTAGGAAATATTTATTATCCATGTCCATGTTTCATAAAATACATTTCAAAATTATTCTTTTAAGGTACTGTATAACTAAAACATCATTTTAAATGTTTTAAATATTTATTCTTCTAAATATTTCTCATTAATGTCCATGTTTTCAAAATGGTTTTAAGGATTTATTTATATGGACATGATTGTTTTAAAATTTTAATTCCTTTAAAAAGTTTCAAAGTTGTATGGAACACTTTGATTCAAAAACATCTTTTAAATGACTTCCTTTATAAATGTGTGACTTTTAAATGATTTCACAAAAATAGATATTTCTCTCAAAAAGTTTTACTGATCATTTCAACTATGTCAACATCATTTACTGGATATTATTATTGATTAAGGTTGATTTATTATAATAAAATCTTACATATTGTATTGAATGAGTTATGATATGTTTGAATGTGTATGTGCTATTTTTATACCCTTCATGGTTTATGGTTGAAGTATTTTACATTTCGTATGATAGTTTTAATACGAATGTTTATGTTATGTTTCAAAATTTTCATATGAGGAATGTAGTAGACTTAGTAAGTGATGGGTGGGGCCCTCTATATCCCCTCGATGCATTGGTAGGTATCATGAGACAAATTAGTTTCTTGGTATAAGGCCTTGACAAAAAAATTATTTGTAGTCTTGGAACGAGGCTTTGACTATGTGGTAGTGATGTCCGACGTTAGACATTACCTCATTATGAAATTAATTATTTCATGTGATTATTAGACTAGTAGAATATCCATGTGCATGTTTATATGGTAATATTTGATTTATTTTATCCACATTATGTTAAAGTTTATGTTTAAAAGACAGTTGTTTTTTATTACACATATTGGCTTAAAACTTTATAACTTCCTCTAAATTATTTACCCTTACTGAGCATCTGAGCTCACCCCTTTCTTATGTTTTTTTTCCAATATTACAAGAAGTGTATTATGTTTGATATGTAGGGTTAAGCTGGGGGAATAATGGCATTCTCAACGGATTATTTATGTTGTGTTTTATGTTTGAATGTGTAATGTAACATTCTTGCATGTAATCTATTTTCCAAGACTGCTAAACTGATCGGTCTTTCGGGACTTGATTCCTTATAATCATGCCAATGTATTAAAATAACGCACCGTCTTCTGGATTTTGGGGTCGGGGCATTACTCCCATCCTCGTTGTTGGTGCAGCCTTCCAACAATAGGAATGAGTATGACAAGACAATCTAGGAGGGGGTGGCAAAGAAAATCCCAAGGCCCGCCCTATTGAGTTTGGGGCTATTAATCCTTCTCCTGATTGGGATCTAGGGGGCACCATCAAAGTGCATTTTCCAACACAAAAAATATGATCCATAGATAGGATGACCTCATTTAGGATTTCAAAATCTAGGGTTAGTTTCTCAAGGGTCAGATGCATGAATAAGAAATTTACTATTACTTGACCCTTAATAGCCTTATGGGGACAAACCTAATATCAAACTACTTTAGAATTACTACCCAATATTACAGTAACCTTACCAATATGGGGTGGTTGAGGATGTACTTCAACAGATTGACACTGGATACTAGTTGTATCTCATGGTGATGCAATTAGTGCTAAAACTTCTAAACTGTGAAGACCAAGGCGAGATAGCTCTTCTCAATTGGAGAATATATGGTCTCTATTTTGAGTAACATGCAACTAAGGTAGTATAGGATATTCTCCCAACCCTCATTGTTCATATGAGATAAAAGGGTATCAAGGGATCATTCTAGGGATGTTATATAAAGGACCAATGGTTTTCTTGGGATGGGAAGTATCAGGAGAATATTATGTATCAGCGACTACTTGATTTCCTCAAATGTGGCCTATAGGTATTCATCTCATTGATAAGTGGTTCTTTTCTTCACGAGAGTTGAAAATGGATTATATTTGTTGGTCAGATTAGCAATTAATCACTAGATGTGATCTAGGTGTCCCTGGAGGCCCTTAAAATCTCTGAGGTTTCATGGAGGTGACATCTGGATGATATCCTCGATCTTCTACGAATTAATTTCAATATCTATATACCTGATGACTAATATGAAGAAATTTCTATAGGTGACCTTGAATGTAAACTTTAGGGGGTTAATCTTTAGGAAATGGGAGCAGATGAAGTCAAACACCTTTTCAAGATCCTTGAGAAGGTCCTAGAGTTGGGTGGATTTGACCACCAAATCATCCATATAGAATTATACCAGTGTAACAAAGAGAAAATTAAATATATGGTTCATGGAACACTAGTTGGTATCCCTAACATTCTTCAAACTGAACAACATCACTCTGTAATAGAAGTTTCTATGAGGCACCCCAAAGGTGGTGGCTTATTCTTCCTCAGGGTCCATACAGATCTAATTATACCCAAATTACCTATCTATGAAGGGAAAGGTTTAGAAATTGGCAGTCACATTGATTGGCAACTTCATCACTAGAAGGGGAAAACCATACTTTGAGTTGTGGTGACTGAGGTCTCAAAAGTCAATGTAGAATATGATCTATCTATTCTTTTTCCTATTTGGGATAATTTTGGCTAACCACTTGGGGTACTGAGTATCCCTAGTGAATCTAACCTTAATGAGTTTTTCAACTTTAGCCTCAATGATGACACTGTGGGAAGGGTTCATTTTTATGGGTGGTTTTTTGAATACACGGTGGACCACTAGGAGGCCAAGATGGTGAAATATAACCTGGGGATTAAGACTTGGAATTTCTTTATAGCTCTAGGTGAACATATTTTGGTACTACTTCAAGAAGGCCACATATTTCTGCTGCTCCTTTGAAGATAATAATGCATCGATCAGTGTCGACCTCAGGTCTTCCTTAGTGTCGAGATTCACCTGGGTCAAATCATCAATAGTGGTGGATACACCCTCTTAAAAGGCGGGAGGGGCGTTATCCAAACCCTCTTCATCACCTGAAACATGGATCAGAGGAAGGAGGTGAATCCTTCTTCACATAGACCATGGATAAAAAAATCTAATGATCCAATCCTATGTGGAGTTTAATGTCAAGACTCACCATTGATGTCAAAAAATTATGAAGGGTCAACCTCTATCGATTCATCCCTAATTTATAAAAGTAATGGTGTTATATTGAGTTGGTATCCATGGGGTGGATCTCCCAAAAATCAACAAGAATATCAATTTATGTATTCAACTATGTCTGTCCTATATAGGAATACGAAGTGATCTGTGAGAATTCATTATTCATTGGGACTATGAAGTATCTTCCAAGATCCAAGGTTTTTGGATCCAAGGGGTGGATTGGTAGGATGAATATGTCTTTAAAATCTTCCCAAGGATATACTAATGTGGGTTTCAGGTCATTAGGGGTGTTGATGCACTCAACCCCATCGTTCTGAAGTTATTTTCCCTCCTTTTTGTAGTAAAAATCATCTAGGTAGTGGGATTCAAAAAATATTAAAGGAGAAAAATCATCTTAAAGTAACCCTACTCGACTGTTGAGGAAGTATTTGAGGCACCAAAGGTATGAATAGGGGACCACTATGTGCAGATGGATCCAAGGCATCCCCAAAAGGGCATTGTAGAAAGTATCCTATGAGACAACTATGAACTCAGTGCTTGCTACAAGGTCACCAAATAGAGTCTCTAGAAGAATCACACTACATAGATTCTAATCACTCTTTTCATACCCCTGAATAGGTTGGATGGAGTCAAATATGTTTCCATGATCCCTAGATCATGAATCATCCGGGTCAAGATGATATTGATCCTGGAGTTATTATCCATAAGGAAATGACGAATTTACATAGCATTGAACTGTATTATGGTATACAACATGCATATATGACCTTGAATAGTGGAACCCTCATCCTCTTCGAAGAAGAAAATGATGACTTGGAATTCTTCCTACTCAGCTTCCTCTGCATGATAGGCATTAGTGGTAGCTACCCCAACATCAAACTGGAGATATCTCTTTAGGGATTCGATAATCCCCCCACACATTTCGTTTGATAGGTGGAGTGAATCAAGGGTCAAGAGTTTTAGTAGTATACTGGTGAGGTGCTTATCACATCATATTTCAGAGAAGGGGCATATTTTTTCCTACCAAGGGTTTCTCCATAACAGGGAGTGTAGTGATCACCACTAACTGAGGTGTTGGGGATTGGCTGGTGCTTGTCTGGTTCAGCTTTTGATTGGACAACTTAGGTTGATCACTAGATCATTGAGGTCGAGAAATATCCAACTAGGACTGTGTTTTGAGATTCCATGACTGGGTTTCATGATCGACCAATATGGTTAGTTGTAGAGGCGTACTCGATGGAGAAACTTGAGAGTATTGTGCCCATTGAGCCCTAAGAAAGGCTTACTAGTCTGATCATAGTGGCATGAACAATCCCTTTTGAAGTACTAAATCAGACATATTCCCTACTAGCATGGCGCCTACCATTCATTTTATGGCACTAACCAGAGGTGCCTGAAGGGGCTACGTGTCATTCCTCATCATTGAAAATTGAAAAATGATCCACCAATATGAAAATATTCATAGAGTCATATTATTATCCCACACCAGTAGAATATTACAGGACGAGACAGATTCTGGAAGATTCTCCAAATTCTAGAGGCATGAAGTCATTGAGAGTGAAAGCTAGTTTTGGGATTGGTGTGGGTATTTAATTGTCTTGATATCATTGGTTCATATTCTTCATAGGCTTGTAAGGATGTGATATTGATGCGGTGGTTGGAGAGGATGCGGAAACTAAAGGAGGTTCTTATCGGCTCAATCAGACACATATAATGTTGTGGGAGTAAGTGACTATCTTATGAGATAATCACTCATTATACTTCTATGTACCCCGTAAAGGAACCTACTAACATTCACTGAAGTCTTCATCATCACTATTGAGGGTGACAGAGATATATGTCAATTGTACTTGGAGATATCCCAACTCGACTAATCCATGGTCTACATAGTCTTGGATCCAATATTTAAATATGAATAAATCTTTGATATTGTACCCAATAACCCTGTAGTATGGATAGTAGTTAGCATGATTAATGAGTTCAACCTCTTCGGGCCTCCTGCATTTAAGAAAATTCAGGATTTTCTTCTTTATGGTACAAATAAAGTACCATGATACTTGATAATCCTTGAAGGATTAGACATTGTTCTTCCCTTTTGTGAAGATAATTAATGTTTCTTGACCCTAATGAGGGGCTTGTATAGTTTTTTCATGGCATGTTTGTGCTTGGAGAGGCCTGTCTTATGAAGTTTTCTAAAGGAGAATCGATTGTGGGGCCTAAGTTTACACAACATTGCCTAATTCTACCTACACAGGATTCTATGGGGCTTAAGTTTACACAATATCACCTAATTCTACCTTCATAGGATTCTGCACAAGAGATGGAATAGGTAATGGGAATGAACTATTTTTGGTTTTCTACAAGGATTCTTCTAGATACTGGGAAATTTCAGTGAATTCTAGAAATTAACCCAGATATCTTAGGGTGATAAGGGTAGGGACCCGCTCATATAAAACAATTTCCATGAACACCCCCAATATCTATTCATGAGAAATCTGCACATTGAGAGAGTATGTGAGCCCTTTATATTAGACAATGAAGTCATAAACTCACTCATCAAACCTCTGTTTTCACTTAGATAGGTCAGTGATGTTGGTATTGTACAAGTTGGAGCTATAATGATAGAGGAACTTGATGGAAAGGTCTTCCCAACTGGTAATAGATCCCAAGGATAGTTTATTGTACCAAACAAAGGTAGTTCCCTCCAAGTTATGGAATAAATATAGAATCTTGGAAGTTATTTTCTTTTATGGAGTCCCTGGAATTGGGACACACCATGAGGCGAAGTGGTCCACGTGATTTAGAGGATCTATCATCTCATTTAATGGGGTGAAACTTAGATTATTGAACTTTGGGGGTGGATGGAAATGATCCACCCGTTCTGAGTATGGCTTCCCTTCTGGTGGGACCAAAACTTTATGCATATCCAAATCCTAAATATAGGTAGTGAGAGTGGCTATCACACCATATTGGTGAGTGTTGGTAGTCACCAATGCTTTGAATATCCTACGATATTGAGATATGAAGTGATCATGGTACCAATGTGGGAAGTCACACTACATAGGTGTTGTAGGTGAGTGATATCTTGGTCATTTTTTAGAGCCACCATCCACCACCCTAATTGGGTGCATGGGACCGCCTACCTCAAATATGGGTTATTGACCAAGAAGGATTGAATGTTTATCTTGGGGAGGGATGGGGTCCCCTCAGACATTGTATTACTCTGAGTGCTGATCATATATGAGATTAATAATGAGCGTATTGTATCCCTTAATATCCTGTAGCAAAGCAGAAAACCTAGCATCTAACTAGTCCTTCAGTGTAGCCACAAATGGGCTAATGAGTTTAAAAATCCCCTTTCCCTTGTCAATATGTCAATGAGAAGGAAGAAGTTCCTCAGTGGGGAGAATTTCAAGGCCCAATGTATGTCCCTACTAATGAGTATGAGTACCTATCATAATATCTGCTTGATATTGTGTCTCCCTTCATGGCGGGTTCTCTCCATCACGCCCTGTGTCATTGGCTTGATTTATTTGACTATCAAGGGGATTGATCATGATTATGTTCACAGTGGTGGTGGAGGGGGGATGAAGTGGAGGGAAGTATACTACCTTCAACTTCTTATCTTCATGTGGGAATACACCTCTTGTATAACCTATTAAATTATGATGAGACTCCTAATGTAGATCCACAAAAAGATCACACAGTGCCCATACGAGTCATGGTACTAGGCCACTGGGAGTGTGATGATTTTGACCTCCTAACACTACTGATGGATGGCCTCAAGATTCTTAGGACTTCCTGGATGGCCCAAATAATGATCCTGAAGGTGGTTTAATGTCACCTAGATATTCTGGCGGAGGTGGGCTACACGGTACTTGGTGAGGAACTCTAGGATCGTGAAGTGAATAGTAGCGAGTGGCTAGAACATGATCAATATATGGTCAGTGGGCATGATCTCCCATAAGTATTCCTTTTACTAATTTCCTATAGGGTGGACCTCTTTTTGATCATATCTAGATCCAATCGACAATTGTCAGGATACCATGGGTGATAGCGACACATACCTTCTCTGTTGTTGATTCTATAACACAGGGATAGTTACATGGGCCAACCATCCATGAAATGTAAGAGTGTCTTATGGATGTGGGTTCAGCTTTATAACCATGTCCATATAGTATGGGGTACCTATGACCTCCTTCTAATAGAGAAGGTTTCCATGCCTCTATGGATCAAAAAAGTGTTTACCATTGTCAGAAGGTGTCGATCCAAATCCTAATGTCTCCCCTAATTCTAAGGTGGGGGTATAAAGGAGGGAAGCTGATGATGACAGAGATGAATCAAGAAAGATTCCCTATAAATATTCTAAGACACCCTCCACATTCAGGAAAATATAGATGTATTTAGGGACCTTTTGGACCTCATTATTAGGGATAGTTAGCCTCAAGCGATGGGCTCCTTCCCCCAGCTTTGGTGGTGAGGGAAGAGGTGTTTCCATTGAGTCGTCTCTCATCTTGGGATTTGAGAGGTTGATAATTGAAGGTATCGAGGAACTCTGGATAGAAATTTAAAAAAATTCATCACTAGAGTGACAAAACATAATCTTATCCAGAGACCCAGTCCCGATATGATTCAAGGATCATACGTGATTTTATCGGAGCACAAAAATAAAATGAACAAATACCTCATTTTGATATGATGCACGCAAGTCCATCTCAAGCTTCTGGAATCTGTTTCTTGAAGGATCTAATACCAAATCCCTCTAGATCTCCCTCACATGCTTCTTGAATCTAAGTTCATGTCGTTTGTCAGATTCCAAGTGCTAGCACGGAGCTCAGACGATCACTTCGATGCAGTGATGATCACCACGATCCTCTGTCTTTGATCTATGAAGATGAACATATATTGTTCACTCATTAGAGAGAATCTATATTTAGAAATTAGAAGGATAGATAAGATCTCAATTACAACTAAATGAATAGTACATTGGGAAGAGCCTCTCTCTACTTATATAGTGGATTCCTATAATACCGGGTTTGGGTTCCCGACCCCCATGTAATAAACATCCACAAAATAATTGTTATAAATAATTAATTATGACAATATAAACTGCATCATAAATATTATTTATATTTTATCACATACCTATAATATATATATATATATTAAATATATTATGTTATAATCCCGATTCATTAAACTCGACTTGCATATTTTGATAATATTAAAAGAACCTGGAATATTATATTAATATTCATTCGTATAATATTGATCCTTGTATTTACTTAATCACTTATAAATAAATATAATAAATAAATTCAGCCTCATTATTCTTTAATTTAATAATAATGAATATATTTATTTACTAACGATCGATATAACTTGAATAATACCCCATGGTGGGACCCACCATGTCCTATATTTCTATTCAACAGAATATGGAAGATTCTCAAATGCGCTATTGTGTGTGACCCTCTAGGACCTTATCTCAATAGTAGTAAATAATATTTACAGAACAAGAGTAGAGTTTAGCAACCCATCAAGCCCCCTAAAGAGATAAGGAAAATTCATTGCAACTACAACCAATCTACGAACACACACTATGTAATATAATCTATTTATTATCGATATCTTATAAAGCAGGATGCACACCTATGTCACCATCCTTTACTTGCTTTATTATTTATTGATCTAACCAAATAGACTTACCTTCGACTACCATGGTCATGGATTTATAAAGGTACTACCATCCTGATCAACCTAGCCAGAGATATATCTTCCTCAACTTGGAAGTGAAAAATCCTATCTTGATCATTTAATCAATGTCATGTAACCAATGACACCCAACACAAACTACCACGCCACGACTTAAATGTCATGGTTTTTTCCTTGAATCAAAGTATGTGATCAATGAAACACATTTATAATGATCCCAATTCAGGAGACCATTACACATGTCTGTAGATAGAAACAACCAATGACACCCAAAACATGTGGTGTTCCTATTGGTGGGTCTATCATAATGATATCAACTACTAGAGATCAACAAGTGCGAACTTCACAAGAAGAAGTCTCAATGCTTATGAGACCCCAACACCTGATAGTCATACATCATCCATGTCCTATCAATATAATGTATTTGGACCACAGGACAATACTTTTAAGATTACTATCATAATATATCTAGGTTCTCATTATAGAATGGTATTTTTTATAACCATTTTATATGATACATAATCTAAGGACATTATCATAAATATAGTGGATGCAGAAATATCAACACAGTTATGGAAAGTTAAGAACATTTATATATAACAATCTGTATACATGTAGTGGTAATCAAATTACATCACTAGTTGGGTCTAGGGCACCCACTTTCAACACTCACACCTGCACTAGATCCAACTATTAACAAGTCTCAACCCTTTAACACTCACATAAGAATCATTCTTCTGTTGAGATATAGATTTAGTTAGGGGGTCTTCCATGTTGTCCTCTGTGGCTACTCTACTAACTGTGAATTCACCTCTCTGAGTAAAATCCATCAAAAGATGAAACTTCTGAAGTATATTCTTTCTCCTCTAGTGTGACCTGGGCTCCTTGGAAAGCACCACTACTGTAGTATTATCACAATAAACTAGAATAGGGAATGCACATATAGGCACAAAACTAATGTCTAAGAAAAAGATTCATATATAGAAAGCTTCCTTTACTGCATCAGAATTTTCTATATACTCTAATTCTAATATAGAATCGACGACCATAGATTACTTTGAGCTTCTCTAGATCACTACACCACCATTCAGGTAAAAGATGTAGCTCAACTGTGATTTCAAATCATCATGATCTATTTGGAAACTAGAATTAGTGAATCCTATCACTAATAGTTCCTCATCTTCTTCATACACTAGGAATATATCCTTTGTATTCCTCAAGTACTTCATGATAGTTTTTACAGCTTCCCGGTGTAGCTCTCTTAGATTAACTTGATATCTTCACACCATGCTTAAAGAAAAGAAAACATAAAACCTAGTATATAGCATGGAATACATGATATAACCCACTGCTAAGCTATAAGGGATTATACTCATTCTGTAAATATTCTACTGTGTTTGTGGACACATTTTCTTGGAGAGATTGATACTATGTGATATGGGAAAGAACCCTCTCTTGGATTGTTCCATATTGTAACTTTTGAGTACCTTGTTAATATATGTACTTTGACTCATCCCAAATAGCCTTTAAGATCTATCTTGATAGATCTTGATCCCTATAATATAGGCTGCTTTACCTAAGTCTTTAATAGAGAAGCATTTATTTAACCAAGTCTTAACTGACTGTAAGACTTGCACTTCATTTTCCATAATTAATATTTCATCAACATATAACACTAGGAAACAATGGAATTACCATTAACCTTTTTATAGACACAATGTTCGCTTTCATTTTTTATAAAACAAAATTCTCTTATGGCCTCATCAAGATGAAAATTTCATGATCATGATGCCTGCTTCAACCCATAAATGGACCTCTACAGCTTTCACACCTTATTGGCATTATTTGACCAAACAAACCCTTATGGTTGAGTCATATATACATCTTCAACAAACTACCTATTTAGAAAAGAAATTTTGACATCCATTTTCCAAATCTCATAATCATGAAACGCTTCCATTGCAATAAATATTCTGATGGATTTCAGTATTGCTACTGGTGAGAAGGTTTCATCATAGTCTATGCCTTGATGTTGTTTGAAACCCTTCACTACCAGTCTTTCTTTATAGGTATTGACCATACTATTTATGTCCAAATTTTTCTTGAATACCCATTTTCACCCAATGGGTTTTACATCATCTAGAGGGTCTACCAAAATCCAAAATTGATTTTGATACATGGACTCCATCTCAGAATGCATGGAATCTTTCCATTTAGCAGTATCTTTGCCTTCTACTGCATCCTTGTAGGTTATGTTGAGTCAATAAGGTTTTTCTTATGACTTTTACATTCCTTCTTGTTCTGAAAATCACAAACACCTTATCTTTAAGAAAATTGCTTTTATAAGGAAAATCGCTTTTATATGAAAAATTGATTTTATAAGGAAAATTGCTTTTATAAGTAAAATTTCTTTTATAAGAAAAATTGCTTTTATAAGGAAAATCGCTTTTGTAAGAAAAATTATTCTTATCATATTTTCATTCATATTTTTCCTAAGTATAAAATTTGGATTCATTTCTGTTTTCTCAGATTTGTTTGAAACTTTGATATAAAGTATTCTGTTTTAGGATCCGAATTCTGGATAAGAACTGTAAGGAAGTTTCACTCCGAATTCCAGATGAGAACTGTAATAAAGTATCATTCCGAATTCCGGATACGAACTATGACTAAGTTATATTCCAGATTCAGGATACGAATCCTTATGAAGTTTGACATTGAATTCTCATTACGAATTCTAATGACGAATTCTCATTACGAATTCTGATAATGAATTTTCATTAAGATTTATGATGAAGAATTCTCATTACGAATTCTGATGATGAATTCTCATTCCGAATTCTGGATACGAATTCTCAATACGAATTCTTAAGATGAAATCTCATTACGAATTCTGATGATGAATTCCCATTACGAATTCTGATGAGGAATTATCATTACGAATTCTGATGAGGAATTCTCACTACGAATTCTGATGACGAATTCTCATTCCGAATTCTCATTCCGAGTTCATCTATTAAACAGAAACTGATCATCTTTGTTCTATACAATCTGAATTTATTCAGTCTCTGAATTTTCACCCCGAACTTCAATTTTTCTTATGCCTTTATATTTTTTCTACTCTATTATTTTCCTTACACTCCGAACTTTCACTCCGAACCTTCACTCCGAATCTTTTGAGTTATATTTTAAACGGTGTTGTACATTCTGTTACACTTGTTTTGTTATAAAACGATGTTTTCTATTTTGTTATAAACTAACCGTTGACTAAGTAACACGTGTATAGGTCCCTCCATTTTTTAAGGAAAATATGACTGTTGGGAAGGAGGCCAAACTTACCTATAAATAGGAGCTCATTTGAAAGAGCTCAAAATGGATGGATGAACAACTTGGTTATTGTGCATACATGTTGTTGAAGTGATCTCTAGAGAGAGAGGATCTTATTAACTCTCAAAGCTTCGTGCGACTCCGAATGTTGGTGATTACATTCGAGGACTTCTGGGGATAGGAAGACAGAGGTGCCGACTACCTTGAAGTTCGAGGGCTTCCTTGCTGAGGAAGATAGAGGTTGCCAACTACCTTGAAGTTGAGGGCTTGCGGGGATAGCAAGACAGAGACACTCCGATCTTCGTATCGAGCGCTTACCCTGGTGTGGGTAAGACAGACTTGCTTGAAAGTATAAATCAAGGGACCTTTATCCAAGGTTGTTGGATACCCTTCTCTTTGGGTTAAAATACTTATATCTTGTTACTTGTAGTTCTACTACTTGTTTATTTTCGCTGCATTTTATATTATAAGGAAAGTATAACTTTCTTATACTTCCTTACTTGTACTCTGTTTCATTTAGATTCTATACGCTTTAAGGTAGAATCTCATATTGTAATCTTTTGTTAAGCTTCAATTTCCAGAACCATATTTCCGGAACCTACGTTCAGAATCTCTTTCCAAGTTTTCATTTGGTATTAGAGGTGTTGTGAATTTTCTTAAGTTTAACTTTGTTAAACTTAGCCCTTTACTTTACTCAATGAAAACATAGTTATTTGTAACTAACTTTAAAATATCCAAAAGAATTTTTAAAGTATACAATTCACCCCCCCTCTTGTATATTGAGAATCTACATCACTATTTCGATCCTACAATTGGTATCAGAGGAGGTCTCTGAAATACTTGTACTTACGAATAAGTTTTTCTAGCTCACTTTTCCATTCCGAAATTTTCCATTCCGAACTTTTCCATTCTGAACTTTGTTATTACGAATCTTTTCTACTAACAAGTTTGTGTGCCGAAGGTTATTATAAGTATGGCAGGAATTAATGTTGGTTCAATTGATAATCTAAATCCTACAAGACCACCAATCTTTGATGGTAATGATTATGAGTACTGGAGAGATCGAATGAAGACTTTTGTTATCAATACTGGAGTGGACAATTTTTTTATGCTTACTGGTGATTATAAAATTCCTGATAAGGAAGTTAGAACTTTTATTAACCAGTAAAAGCAAGAATATCAACTCAACTATAAGGTACGCAATACTCTACTTTGTTTAATGACCAGAAATATATATAGACAAATTTCTTCTTGTGAAGCAGCTAACTGTATCTGGAAGAAGTTAGAGGTTACACACTTTGGAACTTCAAAGGTTATTGAGACTAGGAGAGCTATGCTCAGAGCTGAATATCATGGCTTCAACTTTCCTTATGGAGAACCAATCTGTAAAGTTCAACAAATATTTATGACTATCGTAAACAACCTACAGTCTATGGGAGAGAAAGGTTTAGATGATGAAGCTCTTGTGGATAAGATAATTGATATCATGCCTAATGATTGGGAGTCAAAAAGAACTGCTATAGATGATAACAGGAAAGTCACTCAGATTTCTCTTGATGAGATTTTTGGAACTCTTCTCTAACATGAAACCAGAATGAAGAGAGATACTGACAACATCAAAAAGAAAAATGGAAATGGTACTGTTTCTTTCACAACAACATCAAATCATATGAAAGCTAAGACTCCTGAGAGAGTAACCAGATCTAAGTCTAAGAAGATGGTATTTCAGTCAGATTCTAGTGAGAGTGAAATATCAGAAAATGAATTAGAAAATCTTTCTCGAAGGATGAACAAGATAGCTGGCCAGAGAAATTTCCAATCCAAGTATAAGAAAAAGGAAAGGAAAGATAAGAAAGATGGAGAAGTTACTTGTTATGAATGCAAGAGAGCTGGACATATAAGACCAGATTGCCCTATGCTCAAAAAGAAAGAAAGGAAAGAAAGAAATTCAGATAGGAACAAAAAGAAGTATTATAAATCAAAAGCTAAGAAAGTTCTGAAAGCTAATGACACCTGGAGTGCCAGTGGTGGTGACTCTTCAGATGAATCTTCTGATTATGAATCTTCAGGACAGAAGAATCTTGGTCTTATAGCCAGATTACCTATTGATAATCATTGTTTTATGGCTAAGGTACGAAATGATGAATCATTGACCAATGTTTCTTTAAATTCTAATAATAGTAAATATTATAACTCTTCTGATGAAGAATCCTCTTCTGATGAAGAAAATACTTTACCTACTTATGAAGAAGTCTCTAGGTTTGCTAAACTTCTTGAGATTGAGAATTCCAAACTCAATAAAAAACTTGATAAGGAAAACTCTAGGAATTCTATTCTTACAAAAGAGATATCATATCTTTCTAAAGATCTTAATAAGAAAAATACTGATATTGAAAGTATTTCAAAAAATCTTGAGGAAGAAAGTTCTGAGAAGAACAAACTTTCTAAAGAATTAGAAAAAGTAATTTCTAATAAAAATGTTTTTGAGCCTAGCTATAGTTCTAAAACTAATAATTTTGAGGATAAAAACTTGGTTATAAAACTCAAGTCTGAATTTTTTTCCTTAAAGAAGTGTTTATCAAACTTTACCCATGGTAAGGAAAATTTTGATAAAATGTATTCCCAAATACGAACTTTAAGAAATAAATCTGGATTTGGTTATACCCATGCAAAACCAATTGTCAGTAACAATTATTTTGTTCCTCAAAGTGCCCCATTTTGTACCAAGTGTCAATGTGGTGGTCACTGGGCAAAGAATTGTTCCTTAAACAAAACCCAATCTCTAGGATTTCACAAATATTACTTTTCTAAGAAGATGTGGGTACCTAAAATTTTATTGTCTGGAAATCTCGTATCCAAACAAGTTTGGATTCCGAAAGTCTAATTTTCTTCTTGATTTCAGGAAAATAAAGAGAGTACCAGCAACAATACATGGTATATGGATAGTGGATGTTCCCGGCACATGACTGGTAACAAAAGCTATTTTGAAAAGATTATCAAAACGAAAGGAGGAAAGGTAACTTTTGGAGATAATGCTAAGGGTGAGATTGTTGGTATTGGTAATATTGTTTTTCTTGGTAAAACTTTGATTTCAAATGTTCTTTTTGTTAAGGGTCTTAAGCACAACCTTATTAGCATAAGTCAGTTATGTGATGAAGGTTACCTTGTGAATTTTAGGAATGATAAGTGCTTAGTTAACAATTCCAAGGAAGAATTTATTCTCTCAGCCAATAGGCAAGAGAATGTTTACAAATTAAACTTAGAAGATCTTAGAAGCCAAGATTTACCTTGCCTTAGTGCAATGGAAGATCATTCCTGGTTATGGCATAGAAGACTAGGTCACTGTAACCTTAGGAACTTATGTAAACTCACTAAGAAGAAACTAGTTAAGGATCTACCGGAGCTTAGATTTGATTCTTCTAAAGTTTGTGATCCTTTTAAATATGGTAAGCAACATAAATCTAGTTTTAAATCAATCGGTGAAGTCTCAACAGTCGATGCATTACAGTTAGTGCACATGGATCTTTTTGGTCCAACACAAACTGGAAGTATTGGAAGTAAATACTATATGTTTGTTCTAGTTGATGATTACACTAGATTTACTTGGGTTTATTTTATAGCAAAGAAATCTGAAGCTTTTTCTTATTTCAAAAGTTTTAGAGCTCAAGTTAAAAATGAGAAAAACCTTCCATTGAAAACTATTCATAGTGATCATGGAGTAGAATTTCAAAATTCTGATTTTGAAACTTTTTGTAGTAAAAAAGGTATTACTCACAAATTTTCAGCACCTAGAACTCCTCAACAAAATGGTGTAGTTGAAAGAAGAAATAGAATTCTTCAAGAGATAACTAGAACCATGTTGAGTGAATATTCTATAGCTAGACATTTCTGGGCTGAAGCTGTAAGTACTGCTTTCTATACTATAAATCGAGTTTTGATTAGACCTTTTCTGAATAAAACTCTTTATGAGTTATGGAATGGTAGAAAACCAAGACTATACTACTTCAAGGTTTTTGGTTTCAAAGTATTAATTTTAAATACTAAAGATAACTTACATAAATTCGCACCAAAATCTGATGAAATAATTTTATTAGGTTATTCCACAACATCTAAGGCTTATAGAGTTTTTAATAAAAACACTTGTACTGTTGAAGAAACAGTACATGTAAAATTTGATGAGTCAGATCCTTTTGTTTTTAAAACACCTCAGCCTACATCCTCGGATGTGTTTTAAAAAACTGATTATCAACCTTTGATAGAAGAACCTTTTGATAAGGATAATGTTCAAGAAGATATTCCTGAAACATTTACCCCAGAAGACTTTCTACCCTATGTTGATGAACAGGCTTTTCAAAACCCAAATCAGGCGTTTCTTAAGAATCATCCCAGTGATAGCATCATTGGTGATGTAAATCAACCTGTAAGAACTAGAAGTTCCTTAAGAAATGAAGTAGAACATCTAGTATTTCTTTCCCAATTAGAACCTAAAAGCACTGATGAAGCTTTAGGTGATGATGATTGGATTAAAGCCATGAAAGATGAACTAAATGAATTCGAAAGGAATAAAGTCTGGACCTTGGTTGAAAGACCTAAGGAAACTTCTGTAATTGGAGTCAAATGGGTTTTTAGAAATAAATGTGATGAAAATGGAGTCATAGTAAGAAATAAATCTAGTCTTGTTGCTAAAGGCTATAATCAGCAAGAGGGAATAGACTATGAAGAAACCTATGCTCCAGTAGCTAGACTTGAATCTATCCGTATTCTACTTGCCTTTGTAGTATTATTTAATTTCAAACTTTTCCAAATGGATGTGAAATGTGCTTTTCTTAACGGTTATGTTCAAGAGGAAGTTTTTGTTGAACAACCTTCTGGCTTTGAAGATACAAAACATCCTGATTATGTTTTTAGACTTACCAAAGCTCTGTATGGCCTTAAACAAGCCCCACGATCATGGTATGATAGACTCACTGGATTTTTGCTTCAAAATAACTATGTTAAGGGAAATGCAGATCCAACCCTTTTTATAAAGAAAGATAAGAAAAATGTTTTGATTGTTCAAATTTATGTTGATGACATCATATTTGGTTCAACTCAGCAATCTTTGACTGACTCTTTTGCAAGTCTAATGAAATCTGAGTTTGAAATGAGTATGATGGGTGAGTTAACATTTTTCCTGGGTTTTTAAATTTCTCAAAAACCAGAAGGAACCTACATATCTCAACATAAGTATATTAAAGATCTTCTTAAAAAGTATGGTTATGACAACACTAAAAGTATTAATACTCCCATTGGCACCTCAAACTCTTTAGACCTTGATGAAGCTAGGAAACCAGTAGATCAAACATCTTTTAGAGGTATGATAGGAAGTCTACTATACTTAACAGCTAGTCAACCAGACTTAATGTTTTCAGTATGCTTATGTGCAAGATATCAATCCAATCCTAAGGAATCTCACCTAAAGGCAGTAAAAAGAATTTTTCGCTACCTTAAGGGAACCATGGATCTAGGATTATTTTATACTTCTGGAAATGATTTTATCCTAAAAAGCTTTTCTGATGCTGACTTTGGTGGATGTAGAATGGATAGAAAAAGTACATCTGGAACTTGTCATTTCTTAGGAGATTCATTAGTTTCTTGGTCCTACAAGAAGAAACATTCTGTAGCACTCTCCACTGCTGAAGCTGAATATGTAGCAGCTGGAAGTTGTTGTGCTCAAGTGTTGTGGATGTAACACACACTCACAGAATATGGCTTGAGTTTTACTAAAACTCAAATTTTGTGTGATAACACTAGTTCCATTGCCCTCAGTAAGAACCCTGCACATCACTCCCGTGCAAAACACATAGATATTAGGCATCACTTTCTTAGGGATCACACACTCAAAGGAGATATTATTCTTCAGTTTATTGGAATGCAAGATCAACTTGCTGATATTTTCACAAAATCTTTGCCTTCTGATATATTTGAATATATTAAACATAAGTTAGGAATGATAACCGTAAGGTAATACTTCTTAATTAACTTTATGTTGAAATAGTCTCCTTACAGGAATAAACTCCTTTTCATAGGGGGAGTACATTTGATTGTTAGTTTAACAAAGTTTTTCAAAAACTGTTTTCAAAATTTTCAGAATTAAAATTCCGAAATGGAATTTCCGGAACTAAAACTTTCCAGAATGGATATTTCCGTATAGAAAACTTCTGGAATGGAAATATCCGAAATGGGAATTTTCGTACTGGTATTTTCATAACGGGATTTTCGTACCGAATCTTCCATAATAATTTTTTCGTTTTCAAATTTTGTAATAAAATTTTCGTACTGAGTTTTCCTTACTGAGTTTGTTTTTCGTAGTGAGTTTTCCAAATTTTGTCTTTTCGTAATAAAGTTTTTTTCTTCTTCGTATTTTTTATAAGAATATTACCAATTACGAATAATCCTCCTAATCCAATCCGAAAGGTGTGATTTCCTTACCCAAGTTTTCGTAGTCATATTTTACTTGCTGGCATTTTCTTATATTTTGTTTTCGAATTATAATTTTCTTAATTATTTGTTTTAATAAAAACTTCAAAAGATCGGATTTAAGAGAATTGGTTTTCGATCGTCAGATCTGATCTCAGCTTATCACAACCATTCTATCAACCGTGGAAGTTGAACCGTTTTCTCGTTGCCTATATAAAGGGGACCCCAAATGGTTGTCCCACATCGGTTTTCAAGCTCCAGCGTCTCGAATTTCTGCCTCTCTGTTTTAAGACCGTTCCGAACCTCAGCTTTTTCAGTTACGAACTTCTCAGAGGTCTTCATATCCGAATGTCTGTGGAAGCAGCTTCTCAAGACATGTCTTCTTCTAAGACAATTTCAAAGTGGTTAGTATATAAAGAGAGGCTGGTTCATCCAGATTTCTTCAACAAGTACGATTCTCTTATTTCCAAGAATATCAAGCTAAATGGTTGGGAAGATGTTGTGGTGTCAAAACCCGGGAATCAAGATGAAGTGTATTCAGATTTTCTTATAGAGTTTTATGAAACAGTCTCCTTTCTTATGGAATATGGAAAGGAGAAGTTGTCTTTTAAGTCTTATGGTAAGACTTATAAGCTTTCTTATGCCAAGGCAGCCAGCTTGGTAGGGCTGAATAATGAAGGAGAAGCTGAATTCATATCTCATGTGTTGCCGGATTAAAAAGGTAGTTTCTGTTGTACCTCTCGTATCCCCTCGTGGTTTAATTTTCATGATCACAATCACTTTCATGTTTGTCTAACCTTCTTTTTAAGTGTTGTGGATGATAGGCAAAAGATGGCCAAAGGATTGGCCCAAGAAAGTTGGCAAAATGGACTGAAATTCAGTCCACCGGCCAACCGGTGTGATAGCACCGGCCAGCCGGTGGAACTGGCAGAGGCATTGCCCACTGCCAGGTTCCACCGGTCGACCGGTGGCTCTGTCACCGGTCGACCTGTGGCACCCAGCCCAAATAGTATTTGCTACTGTCTTGCCACCGGCCAGCCGGTGGCTCCTCCACCGGTCGACCGGTAGAGCCTGGATCAAGACTCTTCTTCTCTACCAAGGCACCGGCCAGCCGGTGGAGCTGTACCGGCCAGCCGGTGGCCCCTGGACAAGAATCCTATGCCATTTTGCACACACCGGCCAGCCGGTGGGACTGTACCGGCCAGCCGGTGGAGCCAGTCAAACTAGCCGTTGGGGCTTTGACCAGGCTGCTCCACTTGCCTCCCAACGGCTCCGAAAGCCTTTACAACGGCTCCGAAGACCTCCAACGGCCATATGAGGGTTCCCCCTCTATAAATAAAGGACCTTGAAGCCCCGGAACAACCCCCGGAACACTTGTGAAGCCAACGGACATATTTTGTATCATTTGGCCAACTTCCGGCGACTTCCTTCAAAGGAACCTCAAGCGCTCCAACAACTTCCACATCCAAGGAGCTCCTCCAAAGAAGCTTGGAAGCGGCCTTCAACATCTCCAATCAATCAAAGGCGCCCAAGTCTTCCCAAATACGGTTTTTCTTGTATTTATTATTTTGAGCATAAAATTGGGTTTGTGCCTACAAACCCCAACCTTTTCTCAACCTCCCTTTCCTTTGGGTTTCACACCACCACTAAGGTGTAAAGAGGTTCACAAGCTTTTCCTTTAAAAAGCTTGAGAAAAAGGTGAGCTATCCTTCACCTATAAGAAGGATAGTGGGTTCTTGCTAAACCATCAAAAGCAAGTGGGTTCTTGCTAAACCACAAAAAGCAAGCTGTAATAGGTCCTAGTGCTACCTCAAAGCCTAGTGGGTTTCTTGCTAAAACCATTGAAAAGCAAGCGGTAGAATCTCTCAACGGTTGAGTTGGGAGCGGAGACGTAGGCCGGGTTTTGGCCGAACTCCGTTATCAATTTTGTGTCTTGCCTCATTTATTTCCGCTGCATCTTAACTTTGATTTTTAAATTGTTAATCATTTTTTAAAAGGGAATTCACCCCCCTCTTGCCATCTTCCTCTCTTTTCTTCCGCCCAACAATTGGTATCAGAGGGAAATTTGAATAAATCCCTAACCCGGTTTCAAATTTAAGATCCTTTTTTGATGGCTTCTACCGCTTCTTCCTCTCAATCCCCCGAAGGCTATTCTTTGGATCGTGCTCCATTCTTTGATGGAGCCGATTATTCTTTTTGGAAAACCCGCATGTCAAATTTTCTTAAAATCATTGGTTATCCAATTTTTAGAATTGTTATGCATGGTTTTACGCTCTCTTCTCCCGATGAGTCAAAATGGACCCCCAATGACATTGCAAATTTCGAGCTTGATGGCAAAGCCATGAATGCTCTTCATTGTGGCTTAGATAGAAATGTTTTTGATCATATTTCTTCTTGCACATCTTCACATGATATTTGGAAATGTTTAGAGCTAACCCATGAAGGTACTAGCATGGCTCAAAAGCAAGAACCCGCTCGAAAGCTAGAACCCGATGCAAAATCCGTACCCGCTTGCCCACTTCACAAGAAAAGGGCCAAGAAAAAGGAGAAGAAGAAGGCTTCAAAGGCAACATGGAGTGATAGCTCCACCTCTTCATTCTCCTCCTTCTCAAGCGACCAAGGTACAAAATGCCTAATGGCAAAACATGAGGTAACATCTTCCGATTCCTCCTCCTCTTGTTCTTCAAATTCTTTCAATCATTTGTCATATGAAGAACTCCAACATGCTAGAGACCAACTTGAAAATGGTTTTCATGAACTCTCTTCAAAATTTGTTGCTTTAAAAAAGAATTTCAAAAAGCTTTCCTCCGAAAAAGACCAACTTCTCAAAGAGAAGGAGGAACTCTCCCTAAAAATCCAAAATTTCCCCAATGTTGATTCTTTGGAATCAACCATCAAGGACCTTAGAGAATCCTTAGCTAAGTTCACCCAAGGGGAACAAAATTTAAACAATTTGCTTGGTTCCCAACGTATATCTAGAACCACCCAAGGGCTAGGATATACCAATATAGCTTCCTCCTCCCATGCTCCAACTGTTTTTGTAAGGGGGAGCTCTAGTTTTAAATTTTGCAATTATTGTAAAAAACCCGGGCACCTAATCTATGAGTGCAATTGCAAAAATGCCCGGTACGGCCAACCAAAGTCTTTTTTCTTTTCCGATGAGTTTTATAGGAGAAGACCCGCCATGAGACAAGTATGGATTGAAAAATCCCTTCTAGCGAGTCTCTCCGGGCCTAAAATCATTTCTTTTCAAAATCCCTCTCCCCGGTGATTTATTGTTTTTATTTAGGGGGAGTTAGGATTGTTTAAGATTTTCAATTTCAATTTTTTTTTCAAACTTTCAATTTCAACTTTTGGTTTCAAATTTCAAATTTCAAAATTCAATTGGTTTTTGATTCAAAACTGTCAATTCAAACTGTTATTCAAATTCTCATTTCAATTTCAAAAATTTCAATTGATTTAAAATATCTTCTTGTTTTTCAAAGTTTTTCCCTCAATCAAGTTTTATGCCCCACGCTATTTTGATAATCACAAAGGGGGAGAAATTTCTTGATTGATTGGGGGAGAATCCTTTTCATCTTGTTTAGCATTTCATTTCAATTTCAGTTTTTTACTTTAATTGTTTTGGTGATTGTGATCATCAAAATAGGGGGAGATTGTTGTACCTCTCGTATCCACTCGTGGTTTAATTTTCATGATCACAATCACTTTCATGTTTGTCTAACCTTGTTTTTAAGTGTTGTGGATGATAGGCAAAAGATGGCCAAAGGATTGGCCCAAGAAAGTTGGCAAAATTGACTGAAATTCAGTCCACCGGCCAACCGGTGTGATAGCACCGGCCAGCCGGTGGAACTGGCAGAGGCATTGCCCACTGCCAGGTTCCACCGGTCGACCGGTGGCTCTGTCACCGGTCGACCTGTGGCACCCAGCCCAAATAGTATTTGCTACCGTCTTGCCACCGGCCAGCCGGTGGCTCCTCCACCGGTCGACCGGTAGAGCCTGGATCAAGACTCTTCTTCTCTACCAAGGCACCGGCCAGCCGGTGGAGCTGTACCGGCCAGCCGGTGGCCCCTGGACAAGAATCCTATGCCATTTTGCACACACCGGCCAGCCGATGGGACTGTACCGGCCAGCCGGTGGAGCCAGTCAAACTAGCCGTTGGGGCTTTGACCAGGCTGCTCCACTTGCCTCCCAACGGCTCCGAAAGCCTTTACAACGGCTCCGAAGACCTCCAACGGCCATATGAGGGTTCCCCCTCTATAAATAAAGGACCTTGAAGCCCCGGAACAACCCCCGGAACACTTGTGAAGCCAACGGACATATTTTGTATCATTTGGCCAACTTCCGGCGACTTCCTTCAAAGGAACCTCAAGCGCTCCAACAACTTCCACATCCAAGGAGCTCCTCCAAAGAAGCTTGGAAGCGGCCTTCAACATCTCCAATCAATCAAAGGCGCCCAAGTCTTCCCAAATACGGTTTTTCTTGTATTTATTATTTTGAGCATAAAATTGGGTTTGTGCCTACAAACCCCAACCTTTTCTCAACCTCCCTTTCCTTTGGGTTTCACACCACCACTAAGGTGTGAAGAGGTTCACAAGCTTTTCCTTTAAAAAGCTTGAGAAAAAGGTGAGCTATCCTTCACCTGTAAGAAGGATAGTGGGTTCTTGCTAAACCATCAAAAGCAAGTGGGTTCTTGCTAAACCACAAAAAGCAAGCTGTAATAGGTCCTAGTGCTACCTCAAAGCCTAGTGGGTTTCTTGCTAAAACCATTGAAAAGCAAGCGTTAGAATCTCTCAACGGTTGAGTTGGGAGTGGAGACGTAGGCCGGGTTTTGGCCGAACTCCGTTATCAATTTTGTGTCTTGCCTCATTTATTTCCGCTGCATCTTAACTTTGATTTTTAAATTGTTAATCATTTTTTAAAAGGCAATTCACCCCCCCTCTTGCCATCTTCCTCGCTTTTCTTCCGCCCAACAGTTTCAACAAGGAAAAAGCTTTAGAAACTCTCGGACTGGAAGATGAAAAGGCTCCGAAGATTGATAGTTTATCTACAAATTTCCAGATTCTGGAGTTATGGGTACAAGGTCTTATCGTACCGAGGAAGGGTGACAAAGATAGTTTAAAGAAGAGTGATATCTACATCCTAGATTTTCTGATAAATCTGAGGAAGTTTAATTTGATGAAGCACATTCTTATCACTCTTGAGAATTTGAAGAAAGGAAATCTGAGAGCTCAGATTATAATGTATCCAGCAATCCTCTCGAAGTTGATAGTTCGGTGCCTTGAGTCTTTCAAGGAGGCTTTCAAGTCTAAACCAAGAGTTTGAAAGATTATGCTGGTGAGTGATGGTACTCTCAAGAGGATGGATGTAGCTTTTGACAAGAAGACTGGTCCGTTTGTTGATTCTCCTGCTCAAGAAGAAACAGTTCCGAAAGTTGCTGATCCGGAATCCTCTAAGATGGTAAGGAAGAGAAAGTTGAAGGAAGTTGAATTAGAAGCAGAGAATCCCAAGTCTAAGGAAGTTCATTCCGCACCTCCAAAACCAAAGAAGAAGAAAGCTTATCCAGATGAGATTGTTGCTAAATGGAGGGAGATAAAAGAGAAGCGAGTGCAAGGGGAGCCTCAGTTTGGCTTGGACCCTGCGGAGGCTAAGTCCTTGAAGGAAAGAACTGCGGATGAGCTATAAAAACAAGCAAAAGAAAAGAAACTCAAGAAGAAGATGACTGAAGCAGAGGTAGCTCAGGATTTGTTGAAATTCAATGAGATGGTTTCAGCAAATATTCCTATTCTGGGATCTTTTTCATTGGAATCTCTACCTGAGACTCCAGGAAGAAATTTCGTTGCTCTGGAAGAAACTGTTGCTAAGACTGCTGAGGAAGTAGAGCAATTTGAGCAAGTGGAAGAAGAAGAAGATGTTTTTGAAGGAAGTGGTGAAACCGGAGATGTGTTGAAGTAAGTAGATGATTATAAAGGGACACCTTCGGAACACTTATCGCTCCAAACTTTAGAAGCTAAATCTTCGAAGCTAGTTACTCCAGCAATAGAATAAGAGAAAGGAGAAGAAGAAGTAGCTTATCATGGAGAGGAAGAACAACTTCTACAAGATATTTCTCAAATGGAGAATATATAGGTTGGTGCTCAGAAAGTTGCTGATGAGGAAGACAATGTTTTCCAAGTTTCTGATAGTAAAAAGAGAACTCCGGAGCAGGATTCTATTCTGAAAAAAGACAAGGGAAAGCAAATTCTTGCTGATACTCCGAGCTCAGAAGTGATGAAGAGAAAGGAAGTTGGTAGTTCTTCAAAGAGAAAGATTGACCTTATTGAAGAAGAAAATTCTCCAAGAAGAGTCTCAGATTCGGAGTCATCTTCGGTGGGGAATGACTTTGTTGTTCAGTCTTTAAAGAAGTTTGTGGGAACCATTCCGACCTTCTCAAGTATTGACTCAAGATGTCAGATGCTCCAACATGCTTTAAATCAGAAATCAAACTCCGTATCTATGGTTATGGACAAGTGTGTTGAAATAGAGGCTCAGTTATAAATGTTCTTTGTTGGCTATGAAGCCCATATAAAATCTTTCAAGAAGATGACAAAATGGTCGAGGAATACTGTAGAAGAAATGAGGTTATTTGATGAATTTAAAGACAATGTTAAAGATGCTTTTGAGACTGAGGACAGGAAGATAAATGAGCTGACTTCTTCCTTTGAAGAGAAGCTGACAGATGAAAAGAACTTTCGGATTCAAGAAGCCAGAGATCTGAATGGGAAGCTAAATTCTGTCTCTCAAAACTGGAAGTTTGAAAGGGATCATCGGATTGAGTTTCAAGAAAAGATAAAGGCTCAGGAAGAAAAGCTTAAAGCCCAGGAAGAAAATCTTAAAGCTCAGGAAGAAAAGATTGAAGCTCAATCTGCAAGAATAGTGGTCTTAGAGAAGCAAGCTGAAGAAGCTCATAAAGACTTAAAGAAGATAAAGACTATTCTAAAAGGTCTCATGGCGAAGGAGAAATATCCCAAATAGATAGATTCGATCTTTTGTTGTACCTTAACTCTTTTGTTGTTGAAATTTTCAAACTTAATGAAAAATTTATACTTGCTCGTTTCTTTTTGTTGTTACTACTAATCTTTTAGGTACTTTGCTATATTTTCCATTCCCCTGTATTCTTTTTGAAAATCACAATGGGGGAGAAGGAAAATAACTCTAATGAAAGGGAAAAAGAATCCTAACAAAGGGTGAGAAAGAAAACAAACTCTAATAAGAGTTTATCTAAGGGGGAGTTTTTCATTAAAGAAGACTTTCTTATTCGTAATGAAATGTCACTCTGGAAATCTAGAATACGATCCTTAGAGTTTCAAATCCTAAGGGGGAGTTAGTTGTATTCATCAATATCCTTAAAGCAAAGGGAGATAAACCTTAATGTTTTTCTTTCTTCTTAGAATTTCTTTTTCAAGGATGTTTGTGCTTTCCAAAAAGGGGGAGATTGTTGAGACAATAAGGTTTTTCTTATGACTTTTACATTCCTTCTTGTTTTGAAAATCACAAACACCTTATCTTTAAGAAAATTGCTTTTATAAGGAAAATTACTTTTATAAGAAAAATTACTTTTATAAGGAAAATTGATTTTATAAGGAAAATTGATTTTATAAGAAAAATTGCTTTTATAAGGAAAATCGCTTTTGTAAGAAAAATTATTCTTATCATATTTTCATTCATATTTTTCCTAAGTATAAAATTCGGATTCATTTCTGTTTTCTCGGATTTGTTTGAAACTTTGATATAAAGTATTCTGTTTTAGGATCCAAATTCTGGATAAGAACTGTAAGGAAGTTTCACTCCGAATTCCAGATAAGAACTGTAATAAAGTATCATTCCGAATTCCGGATACGAACTCTGACTAAGTTATATTCCAGATTTAGGATATGAATCCTTATGAAGTTCGACATTGAATTCTCATTACAAATTCTAATGACGAATTCTCATTACGAATTCTGATAATGATTTTTCATTAAGATTTATGATGACGAATTCTCATTACGAATTCTGAAGATGAATTCTCATTCCGAATTCTGGATACGAATTCTCAATACGAATTCTTAAGATTAAATCTCATTACGAATTCTGATGATGAATTCCCATTACGAATTCTGATGAGGAATTCTCATTATGAATTCTAATGAGGAATTCTCACTACGAATTCTGATGAGGAATTATCACTACGAATTCTGATGACGAATTCTCATTCCGAATTCTCATTCTGAGTTCATCTATTAAACAGAAACTGATCAACTTTGTTCTATACACTCTGAATTTATTCAGTCTCAGAATTTTCACCCCGAACTTCCATTTTGCTTATGCCTTTATATTTTGTCTACTCTTTATTATTTTCCTTACACTCCGAACTTTCACTCCAAACCTTCACTCCGAATCTTTTGAGTCAGATTTTAAACGGTGTCGTACATTCTGTTACACTTGTTTTGTTATAAAACGATGTCGTCTATTTTGTTATAAACTAACCATTGACTAAGTGACACGTGTATAGGTCCCTCTGTTTTTTAAGGAAAATATGACTGTTGGGAAGGAGGCTAACCTTACCTATAAATAGGAGCTCATTTAAAAGAGCTCAAAATGGATGGATGAACAACTTGGTTATTGTGCATACATGTTGTTTAAGTGATCTCTAGAGAGAGAGGCTCTTATTAACTCTCAAAGCTTCGTGCGACTCCGAATGTTGGTGATTACATTCGAGGACTTCCGGGGATTGGAAGACAGAGGTGACGACTACCTTGAAGTTCGAGGGCTTCCTTACTAAGGAAGACAGAGGTTGCCAACTACCTTGAAGTTGAGGGCTTGCGGGGATAGCAAGATAGAGACACTCCGATCTTCGTATCGAGGGCTTACCCTGGTTTGGGTAAGACAGACTTGCTTGAAATTATAAATCAAGGGACCTTTATCCAAGGTTGTTGGATACCCTTCTCTTTGGGTTAAAAGACTTATATCTTGTTACTTGTAGTTCTACTACTTGTTTATTTCCGCTGCATTTTGTATTATAAGGAAAGTATAACTTTATTATACTTCCTTACTTGTACTCTGTTTCATTTAGATTCTATACGCTTTAAGGTAGAATCTCATATTGTAATCTTTTGTTAAGCTTCAATTTCCAGAACCATATTTCTGGAACCTACGTTCAGAATCTTTTTCCAAGTTTTCATTTGGTATTAGAGGTGTTGTGAATTTTCTTAAGTTTAACTTTGTTAAACTTAGCCCTTTCCTTTACTCAAGGAAAACATAGTTATTTGTAACTAACTTTAAAAGATCCAAAGGAATTTTTAAAGTATACAATTCACCCCCCCTCTTGTATATTGAGCATCTACATCACTATTTCGATCCTACAGGTTATAGGTTCATCATCATCAAGGAGTAATGTGTCACCTGACTTGGTGATAAGAAAACCAAAATAATCTGCTTATCTAACCTCTCATGTAGACCTATATAGTATTTGTGTCTCAGGAACCTCTTCATCTCCCACTATCTCTTATGGAGTTTGTTCCCATACCAACTCCTATGCATATGGAGAATTAACTTCAATGAATTCAATCTGGATCCTACTATTTCCATTAGAAATGTTCTCCCTTTTAATAAATATGGATTTCATTAACATAATCATTTTTATATTTGAAGGGTTATATAGGTAATATCCTTTAGTTTCTTTAGGATAACCTATAAAAATTCACTTTGTGCTTCTGGATGCTAATTTTTCACTTGGTATAGTCTTGAAAAAATCCTCGCATCCCCATATATGTATGTGTGATAAACTAGGTTTCTGTCCATACCATAACTCACATGGAATCCCATATATAGATTTAGTTGGTACTCAATTAAGGGTATATGCCACTGTCTGCAAGGTGTATCCTTAAAAGGATAATGGAAGATTTTTCTAACTCATCATTGATCTGATCATGTCTATTAAGGTTCTATTCCTCCTTTCACTAACACCATTACACTATGGTGTATAAGGAGGAGTGAGTTGGGATACCAACCCACACTCCTTCAAGTGATCAATGAAATATTGGTTAATATACTCTTCTCCTCGGTCTGAGCGAAGTACCTTAATGTTCTTACCAAACTGGTTTTCTACTTCATGTTGGTATTAATTAAACATCTGAAAGGAATCAGACTTATACCACATTAAATAGATATAGCCATACCTACTATAGTCATTGGTAAATCTAACGAATTATGAAAACCCTCCCCTTGCCTCTACTGAAAATTGATCACATATATATGTATGAATTCATTCCAGTGTTTCATTGGCTCTTACTCCCTTCCTAGAGAGGGTTATTTGTTAATTTTCCCTTGTAAACAAGCATGACATACATCCAAGGGTTTTAACTAAACTGAGTCTAAATACCCTACTTGATGTAATTTCTATAATATCTTGTCATTTACATTACCTAGCCTGAAGTTCCATAAGCGAGTGTTATATGAGTCATGCTTGCTAGTTTTGTCATTGATTATCATTACCGGGTTTTCAAGTTCAAATATATATAAGCCATTATTAAGATGCACCATACCATAACACATGTTATCTTTATAAAAGATACAACACTTATTTCCAAACTTGAAATAAAATCCCATAGTTTCCAAACTTGACACTGAATTATGTTTCGTGTTATAGAAGGTACATAATAAAAATTATTCAATACTAGAAACAAACCACTAGGCAAAGTTAAGTGATAGTCTCCTACTGCCAAGGCTTCTAGACTTGCACCATTTTCAGCTTGGAGATCAACTTTTCCTTTATCAATCCTCTTGAATCTACTTGGTTCATATATATAAATACATATGTGTGAACCTCATGCCATATCCAATACCCAACTTGTAGATAATGAAAGATTTCATTCAATGACAAAAATACCTAAAGTAGAAGCATCACCTAGATTATTCTTCTTAGCTCTACAATTTTTCTTCTAGTGGCCTTTCTTTCCACATAAAAAGTAGACAACCTCCTTCTCATTGCCCTACCTCCATGTCTTTGACTTTTTAGAAGGATGGTGTATAGGTGTCTTCAGCCTTGACTCAGCCTTAGACCCCTTAGCCTTTCCCTTCTTTATATTGTTTACCATAAGTACTCAATAATTGGCATTCTTCATATCCTTATCAGCTTGGAGAACTAAATCCAATTGATCCAAGAGTGACTTTTTCATGTTATTAATATTATAATTAATAATAAAAGTAAAAAAAATTGGTGGTAAAGAGGCAAGAATGAGATCTGTTGCTAGTTCTTTGTTTAATTTGAACCCAAGTGCTTCAATCCTCTCAATGTACCCAATCATCTTGAGTACATGAGGTCCCACTTGATTTCTTTCTACTAGCCTGCACCTATAAAGAGCACTGGAAATCTCATACCTTTCCTACCTTTCTCTCTCCTGATATAATTCTTGGAGATGTGTTAGCATCTTGTAGGCATCCTCGTCCTCGTTCACTTTTTTCAATTGATTGGACATGGATGACAACATGATGCACTGAACATATAGTGCATCATCTACATGATTTTAAATTTATCCACCTTGCTTTATCCCTAAGGAGCCTTAATAGGAACTAAGGATTTAAGCACATAGAGCTTCCTTTCTTGGCGTAGTACTATAAGTAAGCGTCTGTACCACTCTTGCAAGTTATGGCCAGTCATGATATTTTCTTTATCCAAAATTGATTGCAATGAGAATGTACTTGTGTTGTTGGTGATTTCTATTTTAGATCTACAAAGAAAACAAAGTTTAGCATTGATTACTTTATCTTGATTACCATTTAGACATTTATGATTAATTAATTAATATATCACTTAAATATATCCCACTATTTTATCAAACCATAATAGATCTCACTATTAAATTCGAAATTTGCTGTTTCTTGAGTATTCTAGTGGAAAGGATCCTTGAAACCACACTCATAGTCTACAAGTTATGGATATTCCACAACTTGGAGGGTTTTAAGGTAGGATTTAGGCTAGGCAACCGCTTTAACTAGTGGTTCCTTGATTGTTGAGTAAAGTCTCATCTTATTTGAACTATAACTTGATTCCCTCAACACTTTGCCTCTAAAGTGACAACTAGTTAAACATGGCTAACCCTTGACTACCACTTTAGTTAAGTCAAACCAATACTATTATGAGAACTCCCTGGTATTTGGAGACACTTATGGATGATAAGCACCCCGAACACCTAGTTTTGTTCATTGGATGTGAATGCCCTTATACATATTTGAATTAAAATTAAGACAATGCGCATACCGTCATTTAATTACATACTTATTACAATCATCACACACAATAAAAAAAATTAAATAACTAAATAATCCAAATATAGGGTTCGATTAATGTGCTCAATAAAAGTTGGTATAAAAAATAACGTGTGATAAAATTAAATTATGATAAATTTAAACATTACACGGGTATTTCAATAAATTAAATGAATTTAAATAAATTCAATTAATTTATTTTATCGATTAAAGTTTTAATTTAATTTTAAATCTATAATTAAATTAAAAAAATAATTTAATTCACCACTCAAATTAAATTAATACTTTTAGATTATTAAAATTATTTCAAAAGACAAAATTAATTTTAATTAATTTAATTTAAAGCTAAAATTAAATTAATTAACTTGGATTAAAAATTTCAACTGGATCCGAAAACCCCACCTTGACCCTTTGTTGGGTCATAGCACTAATGACCCATATGGGCCATGTAAACCCCATATAGGGGTATTTTGGCCCAGGTAAGCCTACTCAGACACGTTCGAGGTCGGGCGGACCTACCTAGGTTCTTTGGCGGGGAAAATCGGGTCTGGATGGACCCGTTTCAAAGTTACCTTACATGTGGGAAGCATCCGACGGAAAAATTGGCTAAAGGGTTATTTTTTTAATTTTATGGGTTAACTGTTATTTTATTTAAGAAACTGGGTTTCTTGAGCACCAATTGAATTGGCGCTCTTACAAAAACCCTAGAGCACCAATTGAATTGGTGCTTAACCCTTTTTTTTAGATTTCCCCATGCCACCCCTCCCCAACCCCCTATATATATATAAATATCTTATATATATATATATATAATTATAATTATAATTATAATAAAAATAATTATAATAAATTTATAATTATATTTATTGTATTTATAACAATTATATATTTATAATAAAGATATAATAAGAATGAATATAATTATCATAATTATACAAATACAATAAATATATGATTACAATAATTATATAATTATAAATATAATAATAATAATAAATATATATTTATGATCAACATATAAGTATAAATAGAATAATTATATAATTATAATAATTATACAATTATAATTACAATAATTATATAATGATAAATATAATAAATATATAATTATAACAATTATATAATTATAATAAATATACAATTACCATAAATCTATAACTATAATATTTATATAATAATTATTATAATAAATATACAATTATAATAAATACATAATTATAAATATAATAAATATATAATTATAAATATGATAAATATATAATTATAATAATTGTATATTTATAAAAAATATATAATTATAAATATAATAATAATAATAAATATATAATTATAATAAATATATAATTATAAATATAATAATTATATAATTATAATAAATATAAAATTATAATTACAATAATTATATAATTATAAATATAATAAATATATAATTATAACAATTATATAATTATAAATATAATAAATATATAATTATAAATATAATTATAATTATATTTATTATATTTATAATCATATTTTTATTAAATTTATAATTATATAATTATATAATTATATTTATTATATTATTATATCATTATATTATTATATTATAACTATATATTTATTATAAATATAATAATTATATAATTATATATTTATTATATTTATAATCATATTTTTATTATATTTATAATTATATAATTATTTTATTTATAATTATATAATTATATATTTATTATAATTATATAATTATATAATTTTTGTAATTATAATTTTATATTTATTATAATTATATAATTGTTATATTTATAATTCTATATTTATTATATTTATAATTATATATTTATTAAAATTATATAATTATATAATTATTAGAATTATTATATTTATAATTATATAATTGTTATAATTATATATTTATTATAATTATATATTTATTATAATTATATATTTATTATATTTACTATATTATTATATTATTATATTATTATATTATTATATTATAATTATATATGTATTATATTTATAATAAATATATTTATTATATTTATTATATTATTACATTATTATATTAAAATTATGTATGTATTATATTTATAATAAATATATTTATTATATTTATAATTATATATGTATTATAAATATACAATTATTATAATTATATATTTATCATACTTATAATTATATATTTATTATATTTATAATTATGTATTTATTATAATTGTATATTTATTATAATTATTATTATATAAATGTTATAGTTATAGATTTATGGTAATTTTATATTTATTATAATTATATAATTGTTATAATTATATATTTATTATATTTATCATTATATAATTATTGTAATTATAATTGTATATTTATTATAATTATATAATTATTCTATTTATAATTATATATTGATTATAAATATATATTTATTATATATATACAATTATTATAATTATATATTTATTATATATATATTTATATAATTGTTGTAATTATATATTTATTGTATTTGTATAATTATGATAATTATATTCATTATTATTATATCTTTATTTTAAATATATAATTGTTATAAATATAATAAATATAATTATAAATTTATTATAAATATTTTTATTATAATTATAATTATAATTATATAAATATATATATAAGATATTTATATGTATATAGGGGGTTGGGGAGGGGTGGCGTGGGGAAATCTCAAAAAAAAAAGGTTGAGCGCCAATTCAATTGGCGCTCTAGGGTTTTTGTAAGAGCCTCAATTCAATTGGGGCTCAAGAAACCCAATTTCTTAAATAAAAGAACAGTTAACCCATAAAATTAAAAATAAAAATAAAAAACCACCTTTAGCCAATTTTACCAGCATCTGATAGATGACGGAAGGGATGAGCATGACCATATGACCGGAAAAAGAGGTCGTCTCTAGTGAGTCATGGTGGACGAGTTCTATGGTGAGGGTAGGCTAGACAATAGGGTTGCTTGGTTCTATGAGTCGACGGTAGTGGGATACGCCGTAGGAGGTGCTGTCGAGCCCAATTATGGCTACAACTAGTGGCGGCGTTCCACAGAGAGGCAGCTGAGGACCTCGGTTTGGCTGGAGGTGACGACGTCTGACCAGATCTAGGCAGGATCTTGCTCCAGTGAAGGCAAGGCACCGGTAGGGTCATGTTATGCGGGAGGCACGACGGCGCTCGGCCCATGGGGGCCTGATCTTGAGACGACGATGGCTGGGGCAGCCCGATCTAGGTGCGATGACGTTCTCACGGAAGTGGCGGCTAGCTATGCAGCCTGGACGTAAGGAGAGGGAGGGAGGCCACCGGGTTCAACCTGTGAGGAGGGAGGGCGGTCCGCTGCTATGAGCAAAGGGAGGAGATGGAGAGGTAGTCCGAGAGGGTTCAACCAAGAGGAGGGGGCCAAAATATGTTGTCCGCAGGAGGAGAGGGCTGCACGAGAGGAGGAAGATCAGCAGGTCAAGGTCTCCACCCCTTTTTGTTTTTTATTAGAATAAAAAACTTTTAATTTTTCAAAATCCTAAACTAGTCTTTTGAAAAAATAATACGCCATTTTTTTAGTAGAAAAATAAAACAATATAAAAATATATTATACTTTATTTTTCTAAATTATTGAGTCACTGCTCGAGAAAATCCAGTGACTGGATTCTGTCCAATCCTTGGCCGGATTTTGGTATATGCAAGAACAAGAATAAAATATATATAATTTAAATAACGCGTTCTTTCAAACATTTAAAATCCAAAAAAACTTAAATCCAATAAACAGTGTCAATCCATATTTTTTTTAATATGGCCGTAACTTGACCATCTAAAAATAGATCGATGCACGATCAAATCTGTTGGAACTGTTTTAATACTCTCTACTTAAATTTAAAGCAGTTTAATTTATCTTAACTCAGAAAAACCATGCATTTATCTGATACCAATTGAAGGTACATGGGTGATCAGCGGAAGCTATTAGGTTGAGAATTTAAAATTTTTCATCACCGGAGCAATGAGACATCATCGTCTCCGGCGATCTAGCCCCAGTACGATCTAAGGATCACACGTGATTTTATCGGAGCACAAAAATAAAACAAAAAAATACCTCATTTCAATATGATGCACGCGAGTCCCTCTCAAGATTATGACATCCGTTTCTCGAAGGATCCAATTCCAAATCCCTCTAGATCATCCACACATGCTTTTCAAATCTACATGTGTGCCATTCATCAGATTTCGGGTGCTAGAGAAAATCTCTGGTGATCACTTCGACGCAGCGATGATCACCACAATCCTCTGTCTTCGATCCATGAAGAAGAACTTGGATCGTTCGCTTGTTAGATCCATTATCTCTCTAGGAATAATAAGGATAGAGAATATCTCAATTCCAACTAAATGAATAATACTTTGGGAAGAGCCTCTCTCCACTTATATAGTGGATTTCTATAATACCCGGTTTGGGTTCCCGACCCTTGTGTAATAAACATTCATGAAATAAGTGTTATAAATAATTAATTATAATGATCTAACCATGTCATAAATATTATTTATATTTTATCACATACTTATAATATATATATTAAATATATTATGTGATAATTATGAGTCATTAAACTCGAATCGCATCTCTTGATAATATTAAACGAACCTAGAAAATTATATTATTATTCATTCATATAATATTAATCCTTGTATTTACTTAATCACCTGTAAATACATATAATAAATAAATTTAGCCTCATTATTCTTTACTTGAATAATAATGAATTTATTTATTTACTAGTGATCGATAGAAATTGAATAATACCCAAACCCTATGGTGGGTCCCACCAAGTCCTATATTCCTATTCAAAATAATAGGGAAGATTCTCGAATATGCTATTGTGTGTGACCCTCTAGACCCTTATCTCAATAGAATTAAATAATATTCATAGACTAAGAGCAGAGTCTAGCAACCCATTAATGCCCCTAAAGAGATAAGGAAAAGTCATAGCAATGACAACCAACCTACGAACACACACTGTGTAATATAATATCTTTATCATCGATATCTCATAAAGAAAGATGCACACCTATGTCATCATCCTTTACTTTATTATTTATTTATCTAACTGGATGAACTTACCTTTGACTACCATGGATATGGATTTATAAAGGTACTACCATCCTGATCAACCTGGCCTAAGATATCTCTTCCTCAACTCGGAAGCAAAAAATCCTATCTTGATAATTCAATCAATGTCATGTCACCAATGATGCACCCAACACAAAATACCTCACCATGACTTTAATGTCATGGTTTTCACCTTGCATCAAAGTACGTGATCAAATGACACACATTGATAATTATCTCAATTCAGGAGACCATTATACATGCATCACTACCACAAAACAGGGCAAGGGAAACGCTTCCCTTTATCAGTGCTAAACAGAAAGCGCTAATAAATCTAACATTTATCAATGCTAAAATAAGCGCTGATAAAGGTGTACCCTTTATCAACGCTTTTTTTAGCACTGATAAAGGGAACATTTATCAGTGCTTATTTTAGTGCTAATAAAGTTTTTTATTCTTAATTTATATAAAATTATAATATTTATAATAAAAAATAATGTTTTTTTTGTATAGATTAACAATTATATACCAATATTTATAAATATATACTCTTTATTGTTATAATTATTAATAAATAAATATATATTTATCTTATATGTCATTTTAAATAAATATATAAGAATATAAATAAATTATTAAATAAAAACCGTTGGAACCTTTATCAGTACTCGTTAAAAGCGCTGATAAAGGTTCCAGTGGTTTTTATTTAATAACCCTAACAGGCCCCTCCTCTCTCGCACGCGGCCAAGCTTTCACAGAAGTTGAAACAGGCCTCTCTTCCATTGCGATCTCTCCTCCTCCTCCTCCTCCTCCTCCACCGCTGTCATTGGGTTTTCCTCCTCCACCACGACTGTCATCCTCCTCTGTCGCCGCTGCCTCCGGCACTGCTGCCTCCTCCACGGCTACCTCTGTTGTAGCTTCTTCATCTCCAAGGTCCATCTTGATTTGATTGTACCCCAAGTACCTGTCCATGATAGAAAGGGATTGGAAACTATTAGTTGCATCAATCAAGATTTCTTTGATCATTAATGGGAAATAATCCTTTAGAAATGTCAATTAAGGTCTCTAAAGTTAATGTGGACCCTATTCTACCTATTATTTTTCTTAATGGGGACAATTTTGGTGATCCATCTTGGGTATTTCACTTCTCGAACAAAGTTAATTTTGGTGATCTATCTTGTCGCTGCCTCCGGTGTATGAAACCTTGGCTAGGGTCCTAGTTTTATCAATGGGAATGAAATATCTAAAGTTTACTTGTTTCAACCTTATTTCCATTGTATGTTTAGCTTTTATATTTTAAAAGTATGTTGAACTCGTTCTATCGAAGGTGGGTTCTATAATTTCTTGTTATCTTAAGGTGTGTTTAACCATGGTGTGGGTTGATTTTGGTTTTAGTGGGTTATTGGGGTTTGTGGGATGTGGTAAATGATGTAATTAGTTTTAGATTATTTTATTCTCATGGGTTTCCCCTATTTTATGTTTTCTTTTCAGTTGGAAATCTCCTCTGCTGTGCTCCTCTCCTTTGCCGCGAACGCACCTCTGTCGTGTGCTGAACGACACCTTCACGGTGAGTTTTCTCCTGTTACTCATTGGTTTCCTCTTGTTCACGTATTATTACTGTTTTATATTGATGGTTATAATGTGAAATGTACGGGCTAAACGCTCCAATGAAAATCGTGGTCATTGAAGGTCCTTGTTTGCGCACTAAATAAATTTCATGTTGGTTGGCTCCTGTTGAACATTTGAATATAAAAATTGGTAATTTACGTATACTTGACTTATGAATGAATTCCCCAGTATGATAAAACTTCTGTGATAACCCCTAAATTAACAAAAAAAATTGAATAAGGGATGATTTGTAAATTCTAAAATCGTGATTGTTTGGTTTGTATGGTGTTTTGATTGTGAGCACGATTGTGTTTTTGTATGGTGTTGCAGTTGTTGGCATGATTGATATTCCATTTGTTTTCTATGTTGTAGTTCTTCCACCATTGAATATCAATCCAAAATTTACCCATTTCAATGAAACCACCACTTTGTTACTAGTGCAATTCCAGTGAATCCTGGAAAACCACTCCTAGAGGACTCTATGAGACACTTTATGGTGTGAAGATGATGTTTTTCAAATTCTATATATTTTTAAAATACATGGTATGTATTCTTGTTAAATGGAACATGCTTCACCATACATGGATTTCATATATATTTTAATTCCACACAACACTTATCTCCAAAATTTACACCACATGACTCATCTTCTGACTCAAACTTGGAATAAGTTTCATTTTAAATGTTACATGTCATGTGAGCCTAGGTCACACACAATGTATCTCCAAGACATATACTTCAGCATGAAACCATGTACATGCCATGAAATAATGGTAGAACCACATGATATGTGTTTTACTTCACTCACATCATGTATAGATACCATAGAAACTTTACGTGTATAGACTATACACCCCTAGTGGTCATGTAAGGATTACACACCGTGTATTACACAAAAATGTGATGCATAGCCAGTGAGGTGACTCAGTATGTATCTAAAGTACATGCCTTTAGCTCAAGTTGTTCTATATGTCATGTATTTTTAAAGGCATCATGCAGTCTTTGTAAGACTAACTTGGAATTAATTTGATATATGTCAGATTAAATCAGGTAAATCTTATCCATACACGATGTTCACCCTACTAGACACACCATGTATATGGATTTCACATGAGTTTAGAAATGGTAGTATACAACCAACCTTGACTGAGAACCCTACACATTGTGTATCCATTGAACAAATTGTGTGCTATGTTATTTTAATTATTATTATTTATTTTTCACTTAGATGATAGTATTTCATGTATGATTATCCCATTATAAATATCTTCTCATGTAGATCACAATAGTATGATTCCCTCAATCATTGGAAATTGCACATGATATGGTTTGAATATTTTAATTATCTTCACTCTGCTTAAGAGTTGACAAGTGACAAGTGAGATGTTTGTAGAAAATATGGAGTATGGTACTCCCCCATGTTTCGGTGAAGAGTCCTCCATGTATAGGTTTTTGTTACTCCATGGAGATATAAAAAAGACAGGTCACAATCCCCTATATATAGATAGAGTTCAAGTACTTTCACATGTTTTGGGGTAGGTTCCTCTATTTCGTGTATGATTAGACCATTATATCCTTACATTGTTTTTTGATGGTGTCCTATTGGTTATGTTTACAATCACACATGTATGTCCTTTATAACCACATGTGATGTGTTTATTTTTATATTTTATAGTTTGGAGATGAAATTTGTGGACATAGAGTTAGTGAGGTTAGAGTAACAGTTAAATTGTATCCAATGATGGTTCATGGTAGAGGCATTTGTACCATGATTTTTTTTATAAAACCCAAACAATTCTACTTGATTAATTAAAACATAATATTAGGCAAGTTCGAGATCGAACCCATAAAGACGATGAATATGAATAAATAATGGATGAATGCCAATCGGTTGAAAAAAGAGTATGAAGATGGAATGAAAGAGTTTATCAAGTTTGCATAAGATCATGCATGTGACCCTTCTCAAATCCTTTGTCCGCATTTACACTGTTGTTATTCAAGACAAATTAGTCCAAAGGAGTTGGAAGAACACCTGATCTGTCATGGAATAGATCAAATTTATACATGTTGGAATAAATATGGGGAAAAACGAATGTAGGTAGTGGCTCGGATAACACGACATTTTATGGATCATCTGATATGATTACAAGCATGAACAGTGAAGACAATCATATGGAGGATTTGATTACAGATGTGAATGATGATGGAGATCATATTGAGGAAATGCAAGGATAGTTGAAGATGAACTTTGTGATTGCCCAAAATTGTTTGAGAAGTTAAAGAGTTGTGAAAAAACTCCATTGTATGCTGGTTGCACTAAATATACAACATTGTCAGCCGTACTAAAGCTGTATAATTCAAAAGAAGGCAATGGGTGGAGTGACGCCAGTTTTACAGAACTACTTGCTCTCCTGAATGACATGCTCCCAGAAGATAATAAACTCCCAATCCGAACATACGATGCCAAACGAATGCTATGATCGATGGGTATGATATATGAAAGAATACATGTCTGCCCGAATGACTGTATATTGTTTCTCAAGGACCACAAATCACTTAAAGAATTCCCAAAGTGTGGTGCTTCTTGATACAAGAAAGATGATTCCAGTCCTACGAAAGTTGTATGGTACTTTCCAATAATTCCAAGGTTTAGGCGCCTATATGGAAGTGAGGATATTGCATGATAATTGACATGGCATGCAAATATAATAATTAAAGATGGAAAACTACGTCACCTGACAGATTCTCCTCAGTGGAAGAGAATTGATCATGAGTATCTTGACTTTGGAAACGAGCTGAGAAACCTTTGTCTGGCGTTATCTACAGATGGGGTGAATCCTTTTGTTTTTCAAAGCAGTAGTCACAGTACATGGCCAGTTATGTTGGTAAATTATAACTTACCACTGTGGTTATGCATGAAACGAAAATACATCATGTTATCTATGCTTATATCAAGACCAAAACAACCGGGTAATGATATTGATGTTTATTTGGTTCCATTGATTGAGTATTTGAAAATATTATGGGATTCAGGTGTTACATTGTATGATGCTTACAAAAATAAAGATTATACTTTGAAAGCCATGTTTTACCAAATGATAAATGAATTTATTTCTTATGGAAATTTTTCAGGATATAGCATTAAAGGAACTCAAGGGTGTCCCATTTTCAAACAAGGTACACAGTCAATTAGGTTGAAACATTCATCGAAAACCGTGTTTCTAGGACATCACAAATTTCTACCCCAACAGCATAAGTACCGATATTGGACGACATCATTCGACGGAAGTTCATAAGAACTGACAACACCATATCCACTAATAGGTGATCATTTTTTTGAGAAAGTAAAAGATTTGGACACTACTTTTGGTAAACTGTTTTTGAAAAACCTTACGAAAACTGGTTAGAAAAAGAGATCTATTTTCTTTGAATTACCGTACTGGAATTGTCTGTATGTCAGACATTTTCTTGATGTTATGCATGTTAAAAAAATGTATGTGATAGTATCATCGGCACATTTCTAAATGAACCTGGCAAAACAAAGGATGGAATTAAGGCTAGATTGGACATGGTTTAGATGGTAATACGAGAAGAGTTGGCACCAGTGAAGGGTGAAAAACGAACATTTCTTCCTCCTGCTTCCTACACTCTTTCCAGGCAGGAGAGATATCAGTTTTGCAACTTCTTGAATGATGTAAAGGTTCCAGAGGGGTATTTATCAAATATCAAGAACATCGTGTCAATGAGCGATTTAAAATTAAAGGGTCTGAAATCACATGACTGCCATTTTTTGATGAAAGATCTAATTCCTATAGCTTTACATTGCATTTTTCCCAAGAATGTCTGCTATATATTAATGAAGCTCTGTTTCTTATTCAAAGCTATATGCATCAAAGTTATAGACCCAGTGAAATTTCCAACTACGGAAAGAGAAATTGCCATCATATTATGTGAATTGGAAATGTTCTTACCACTGACATTTTTTGATATGATGGTTCATTTGGTGATATTTATTCGACTATGTGGTCCTGTACATTATAGATAGATGTACCCCATTGAACGGTATATGAAGATTTTGAAAGGGTATGTCAAAAATCGAAGTCAGCCAGAGGGTTGTATTGTAGAGCAATATATTGTTGAAAAATCTGTTGAATTCTGTATTGAATACCTGTCTGGTGTGGAAAACGTTGGCCTACTGAAATCTCGTCACACTGAGCGGCTTGAGGGTGAAGGAATTTCTGGAAGAGAGGTTGTCACAATCAATATTACAGATTGAGAGCAGGCTTAGCTTTATGTTTTTCATAACAGTTTCGACATTGACCCATATGTTCAAACCCACAAAGGAATTCTTAGGCATTTTAATCCTTCTAGGGATGGAAATGGATATCAGATACACATAATCAATAGTTTATAGTATGGTTTCGGGATCATATTTTTAAGCAGTTAGATGAAAATCCAGACTCAATTTTAGAACGACTTCAATGGCTAGCTGGAGGAGTAAGCGTGTATGTATTATCTTACAATTCTTATGTAGTTAATGGTTATACATTCTATACTAATGAACATGATGAAGACAGTACCATGCAGAATAGTGGGGTTACACTTGTGTCTGAGGCGATGCATGTTTTCGGTGCTAAGGATAGAAATCCAATTTATGCGAATTTGTCATACTTTGGCATCATCAAACGAATATGGGAGTTGGATTATACAAAATTCAAAGTGCCAATTTTTCAATGCAAGTGGGTTGATAACAGGAGTGTTGTTAAAATAGATGAATTAGGATTCGTGAAAGTTGATTTCAGTGAGGAAGGGGAGAAAGACGAACCATTTATAATGGCATCATAGGTAGTACAAGTATTTTATGTTCTAGACCCCGCAAACCAAAATTGGTCAATTGTTCTGTTATCGACCAAAACAACTGAAGGGTCATATGAAAGTTCAATAGAGGATGACCTTTTTATAGGGACTTCACAATCATTTCGTAGTGGTCCCAATGTAGACGTCATTTTGTATGTCAGAGGAGACCACAATAAAGGGATTTACATAGTTGATAGAGGGGTAAAATCTCTTCAGCCTTTAAAAAAAATAGAGTACAATAATCATGTTATTTGTTTATTGTAATATACATTGTGTTACATTAGGTTATTATATGTTCACTACTGCTTTTATGTAATCTAAATTAAATGTTAAACCACTTCTACAGATAATGACTTCTGAACCTTCTGATTTGCCCAATCCCGAGGCACAAAAGGTCTCTCAACCAGCTACTAGTGGTCCTAGTGCAGAGCAACAACATGTTTCTCAACCTGTTATTGTTGGTCCCAGTGTTGAGGTACAACAAGTTTCTCAACCTGTTACTACTGGTCCCAGTGCTGAGGTACAACAGGTTTCTCAACCTATTGCTGCTGGTCCCAGTGCTGATGCTAGCGCTCCGGAGGAACATAATAATGATACTTCTGAGGAAATGGTAGGAAATGAAACCCTAAAAGCGCAAAAAAAAAAAAACAAGAGCACCGTAGTTTTACAGTGTTAGCCAAAATAATTAAGGCAAAAGCAAAAGACATCAAATTTGAGGTCGGATGGAATAAGCGAGGCCAACATGTTAACCCCAACATAGCCATCTTTAGTAGCTACATTGGAATCGTCACTCGACAACGCATACCGATTGATGTACAGTCGTGGCACCATGTTGTCACTGAGATTAAGAAACTAATGTGGGAAGAGATTATGGTAACATTATGATATCATTTTTTTAATTTATTAAAATAAAATAAAATATGAAAACATTGGCTTACTCTTCATCATCCATTGAAGAGTGCATTTATAGTAGATGCCTCGCACAAGGAATATGTATTAAGAGTTGCAGGAAGGATTCATAGAGGTTTCCGCACAATTTTAATAAAATATCATTTTAAAGATGCTAAAGGGAAAATCAAGCCACACCCACCTCCTATTTATGCACACTTGATATCCCAATGAGCGTGAGATGCATTTATCAACCGTCGTGGGGAGTAGAATTTCCAGGTACATTGTGTGGGGTAATACATTGTTTGACCTTGCTTGTATTCATCACTTTGATTGACAGATTTTTATTTATGAAACAACAACTGAGTGCTGAAAATAAAAAACGCGCAACAGAACCAACGTACCCTTACCGTAAAGCAAGGATGGGGTATGCTTCACTTGAGAAAAAATTAGTACATCTTTTAAATCTACCTTACTACTTTTATGTGACATAAAACAACACCATAATCATGTTTCTCTATTTATATGCAGATCGATGAATCAAAATAAAAATCCCTATCCATCCCACGCTATGTGCTATGGAAGGAGGCTTGTGCAAATAAAGAGGGGATAATGATAGATGAAAACACATAAAAAGTGTGGAAAACATGTATAAGTATGACATAATATAAATTTTATTTGCTTTAAATCTCTATTACATTACAATGACTACTTATTTTTCTATATTTTCTATCTGACATAGTCACAGGAATCAACAACACTCGCACCAGATGAAGACATACTTTCATCAGCCTTGAAGCAGCCAGAACAGTATGGCCGCGTCAGAGGTGTGGGCTTTGGGGTGACACCCCGAACATATTTTCAAAAACAAAAACAAGTGGAGGATCAAAATGAAAAAATAGAAAAGCTGTAAGAAAAATTAGCTATTTTTCAAGAATAATTACAATACCAGAGAGATATGATAACAAGTTTGATGGGGGAGAGGCAAAGAGAAGAAATAACTCAACAACAACCCGCGCATGACGATCCCACCCCACCCTCACCATCTTTAAGGCGATCCATTCCCCTAAAAAACCTAACTTAGCTGAGGTAATCAATGTTTTAATAATTGTTTCTGTGAAATGTAAATCACATAGACACTGATACCTTTCCTGTAATAATATTCTATAGGGTAAAAATGACTATGATTTATATCTATCAACTCCCACCTATCACCTTGTAGCGAGGGATACAGTGTTCAATAAGAAAAATGACATGTTACACAACATATAACTTCCAACAGATCATTTCAGAGTGTCAATTAACGTAGCTAATGAGACAAGTGCTAAGCTACCTGTTCCAAATGACGATGACGAAATTCATATGGTTGAACAATCTGTTGGAATATTCATTGCATGGCCGGCTATTCTTGTAAAAAACATGTCGATGAGGAGGTATCCATTTCCAATTTATTTTTCAAGCTGGACCTTTAACATTTAATGAAAAAAGGTCTGAACTGATGAATGTTATTATAGAATGACAAAGAGAAGGGGGGTGAAACAAAATATCAACTCAAAACTATCTCAAGGATAAACAAACCAATTGAAACGGTCTACTGAGAGCACCTTCACTGTCACGACCCGACCCAACGGGGCTCGAGCCACGACTCCCCAATCCCTCCTCCAATAGGCCAGGGGCTGGTGACTAGCGCCGAGTAGGCTATCATACACATGGGAGGCATTAGCCTAAGGTACCTATACACACGCACCCACAAACACCTCCATAAAACAGTGCAAAGATATATAAAACTGAAAAGAAAATGCATGCATACATCTATCCCAAACCAAAGTACAACAGAAGTACAACAAGGGAAAAACAGGGCCTAACAAAAGAAAACTACAAAAGCACATCCAACCTGCTCTGCAGAAGGGGAACGCTGCCACAAACACCTGCAGGAAAGCTCCCTCGGCACCGCACCGGCAAACACCCCGGTCAGTCTCGCTCACTCAGCACCGCCTACTCCGGGTCCTCCTGGGAATCTGTCAAAAGGCATGTGGTCTGCACAAGACACAAACATGTGTGGGAAAAACCCGTACAGGGGTGAGTATAAACATACTCAGTAGGCACCCCAAAAACCCAAAACCAAAGAGAGTAACTGAAAGACAACAGTCTGCTCATCCCAGCCTAAGGGAACCCATACGAGAGAGAAACTCCATCTCGTGACCATCCTCGGCTAAAAACAACTAGTCAGCTTAGCTCAGAAGTATGCCCATACATACACCTTGAACAATCCAGATATACCCAACTCACGCACCAAGCCACAAGAGGTTCCTTCCTCATCACCAGCAACTGTCCACAACCAGGAGAGAACACTCCACAATCACTGTCATCCCAGATGACACTCGTCCGAGAGATACACTCCATCGGGTTTCACACAAACCTATCAGACGCTCACCCGAGAGATCACGCTCGTCGGATAGCATCACTAAGGAAAACTCGCTGAAAAAACATGACCACCAAACTCCTCAGATAGGGGATCGCTCCTAGGGTCCGCTAGGGGATACCAGAACCTACTCAGGTAGACGAAGATCTCAGATAGGGGATCACTCCCAGGGTCCGCTGGGGGATACCACGACCCGATCTGGAATACGTAGTTCTCACAGATAGGGGATCACACCTAGGGTCCGTTGGGGGATACCACAACCCGATCTGGAACTCGACAGAAGCACATCACTCAGATAGAGGATCATCACCCATATAAAGGTGGTCATGACGATACCAGAACCCTATCTGGTATAACTCGCGATATAGGGGATCGAACTGACGATACCGCAACCCTACAGAAACCACGTGCTGAGTAGGGGATCTCATAACCAACGATACTGCAACCCCACTATACACCTCATGCTGAGTAGGGGATCATATACCCGACGATGCCAAAACCCTACTGAGTACGGCCCACCGTGTAGGGGATCATAATCCCAATGATGCCACAACCCTACGGGGTTAACCAGCTAGATAGGGGATCGCCGCCTGTGGATAAACGATCACAGCGATACCAAGAACCCGATCTAGGGAAAAGATGCTAGAGGATCCTGCTCCGAGCCCACCGAAGGGATAACACAACTCTAACAGTTTAAACATCCCATCAAGAGGATCACAAACCTATACGAAGTTTGTGATGCTGCGTGAACCCTTGTGGGAACGAACCAAGAGAGCACCCTCAACCACTGCTGGTCCAAACGTCACTAACCCGAGCGACCCACAACAACACCTCACTGTGCACCTCCAAGGCCGATACCAAGGCCACCATCGCGATCCACGTGAAAAAACACGCAGGATAGGCTGATTATTCGCCCGAAACGGACCATCGGTGAAAAAGGTACTATTCACCGTAGCTAGCACGTGCGGGGCCCACACAATGATCCCGAAACCCATCGAGCGGATCATACCACGACGATCCCCTCAGAAAAACAAGCGGAATCGACTACTCGTTCGTCCAAAACGGACACCCGGTGAAAAAGGCATTATTCACCGAAGCCTAGCTCGGGTGGGACCCACACCTCGATCCCGAAACTCATCGAACGGATTGCACCATTGCGATCCTCTTGGAAAAACACACAGGATAAACTATTCATCCGCCAAAATCGGACTCCAGGTGTGAAAGTTGCGTTTCTCTGCAAACGCCAAACCCGGCCTCGTGGGTCCCGCACCCTGAACTCGGTCCCAATACCCAGAAACCATCTCAAAAAAGTCCGTCGTACCATCAGGGTCTCAACGCCACCAACGACACATCATTCGGACGTTCCAGGTAGAAGTTACAACGGCCCGAAATTGTAAAATAATAAAATATTATTATTTTATACGACGTTTCTAACTCCCGGGCCACGATCCCAAACCCTTAAACCCTCGAGCCCACACTAGAGGGTTCACCTCGTCGTCAGGGTCCCGTCGCCGCAAACGACACGCAAATCCGACTCCCGGATTACAAGGAACGGGGGTTTAAAGAACCCCCGGAAAAACCTGCCTGGACCACCGTCTGCCTCGCCGGAAACCACCGCGCCGCCGCCGGATTCCGCCGTGCCGCCGCCGCGCCGTCGCCGGATTCCGCCATGGCCACCGCCCCTCGTCGCCGGAAAATCGGATTTTCGCCAGAAAACTTCCGGGAGCCACCGGGAGCACCCCGGTGCTCCAAATTCAGATCCGAAAAAAGTTTCGGAAACCTTGGGACCCGAACTACACAACCCTTACAAAAATTTGAAGAAAAAAACACAAAATGGGATCTGGGATTTTTAAAACATAAAACGCCTACCTCGCGGGCGAAACGCCGAAGCTTCGGGTGCAGATCGACGCCGGCGACGCGCTGGAGCTCGATTTGCCGACGATCTGCGTCGAAAACGGCTGACGGTGGCACCCTTGTGGCTTGTTCGTCAAAGGAGGAAGGGGAGAGGAGGCGCTAGACTCTTGCTGCGCGTAGGTGGTAAGGGGGGGAGATAAAATGTTTTTATTTTTATTCTTATAAAACAACTCATTTTCACGCCCCACCAACTCACCTCCGTCCCGACATCCAATGCAGACAAAGGTAAGGTCACCCCTAGGGTAAACACGCCGTTATGAACGCAATGGCGGACTCGAATTTGCGATCTGAGACTCCGTACAGAAGTTATTCGAGCTGACGCTCGTAAATGGACTTTTCCACTTATTTATGAAAATGCATCTGCTGGCGCTTTCCACCGCAGGCCCGCGCCAGCAAAGTTTACACCTCGTCTAGGGTAAACGACACGTTCCAGACACAGCCATGCCCTCAGATTCCCGTTCTGAGCTACCGTTTAGGAGATATCACACCCCCGCCACATGCATAGTATAAAAATACTTAATATTTTTATAAAATTAATTCCAGGCACACCGGGCCTCGGAATCGCATGCCGTCTTCGCACCTAGCTCGGGAATTCTTCGTAGAAATATTCCAAATTCTGACAGGGCTAAAAACCCGAGTCGCTACATTCAACCCACCCATTCTATATCCACAGTTAATATCATTACAGGCTCATGTGGATACAAAGTTGATAGATGACAATGCTCACAAAGTTGATTTTGAAAAAAATATGTACAGAGAGGAAGCATCAGATTTCATTAGTGCTGAAAATGTAAATTAAATCCTCAAGTATGAATGGCTAGGCACCTTAGTTATAAATGTATACATGAGGTATGTTTTCATGATTTGATTTTACAAAAGCTGATATACTCTGATAATTATGACTAAATACATTTTATATTTTTCGCAGGCGTATATATGAAAAACAATTGAAGGGATTTCCCCATGAACAAAAATTTGGACTTGTTAGTCCTCACATCACCTCTTCAAAAGACGAAATAGATTCTGATAAAGAGTCTACAATAATTTCATCCTTGCTCAAATCGTTTGAAAACAAAATTATGGATGACAAAATCTTTTTAATACCAATGATGCAGGGGTAAAAGTCTACAATTTAATCATATCAAATATATTTTCATTTATTTCTTTATTTATTCCTTTTTGTGTTTTTAGGTAGCATTGGATGCTGATTTCAGTCAATTTGGATACTCCAAAGATTTATTTTCTGGATTCAATGCATGGATATCCAACAAACTGAACATGCATGATGGCATTTGTTAATTTTTAATACACTAGACCCAACATTTTAAAACTAAACATCTAGTTATATAATTTATATTATCTTTTAATGAGGATTCTGTTATAATAGGGCTGTGAATCAATATCATCTACTGTATGGAATGAATCTAGGGCCTAAGGATAAGAACTCCTACAAGATCTGCAACTGGAAAAGTATCCTGGTATATATAATAACATTGCACTATCCAAACACATATCAAAACAAATTACTTATTTTTGTCGATGTTTCTGCAGTTTTCAAAACAAACGGAAAGGACTATGGTTATTATGTTTGTAAATTTATGAAATAGATCGTATTTCATCAACAAACTAGCATCCCTGACGAGGTATTTTCAAAAATAATTACGAGTTCATTTAAAATATTTATTAATCCTTTGTGTATTTATATTTTTTCAGTACTACCATGACTGTCGAAAAAACTCATATTCACAAGATGATATAGATGTGTTTATAAACGAATGGGCAGCATACCTGATGGAAGATTGTACACAAATAGGATGTAGGTGGATTCTTACTACTTATGTTATCCATATATGATCATTGATATCTCCCTTGTTTACACTTATTGAGCATATATGATCACCCTTTATTATGTTTTATATCCTTAGGTTATGAATAATGGTTTTAGAAATGATTTTTATTTCTAGTAAAGCATAACTCATTGGAATACATTGGTCGATAGTATGTAAGTCGACCAATGCATAGTCATTTAGTCCACTCACGAGCATCTTAAAAGCTTGATGGGAACCAATATCTTGGATTTTCAATATTCTAATTTTAGTTTCCCTTATATGTGGGTGGGGGTGTCCAAGAGGGAGGGGTGTCTAGGAGTGGGGGGGGTGTCCAGGAGGGGGTGTGTCCAGGAGGGAGGGGGTGTCCAGGTGTGAGGGTGGGTGGGGGTGTCCAGGAGGGAGGGGGGTTGTCTAGGGGGTGTCCAGGAGTGGGGGGTGTCCAAAAGGGAGGGGGTGTCCATGAGTGGGTTGTCCAGGAGGGTAGGGAGGGGGTGTCTAGACAAAGATCCATTAAATTCCATTCAATACTGATAATATACAATGGGTAGATCACTTCTAGAGTATCCAGAAGTGGGTCCGTAGTGAGGCATCAAAAGTTCCAACCAACCAAACCAATTCCAAGACCATGTAAAGGCCCAAGAATTATATTCCAGTTCAATTTGAGGCCCAATATATCTTATTTAATTCCATAAAGACCCAACATATGCATCATTTACCTTTATCACATTAGATTTATGTGAAATTTTGTTCCTATTCCTCCAATATATTTTTTTGGGTGTTTTTTCCTTGATTTGTTGAACTGTATCTCTTCAAAATATATATGATTTTATAATTCATATTATTGAATGATGGTGTATGAATAATATTTATTCCATTATCAAATATATGATGAAAATATAGTTGGATAAAGAAGGTTATTAATGGGTATACACTAAAGAAATAGGAGGGAGGGGGTGTCCAGGTGGGAGGGTGGGTGGGGGTGTCTAGGAGTGGAGGGGGGGTGTCCAGGAGGGGAGGGGGATGTCCAGGGGGTGGGAAGGGGGATATCCAGGGAAAGGGAGGGGGTTGCTTGGGGAGGGAGGGGGGTTGTCTAGGAGGAGGGAGGGGGCAACAGGTGGAGTGGTGGGAGGGGGGGATGTCTTGGGGAGGATAGGGAGGGGGTTGTCCAAGAAGGAGGGGGTGTCCAGGAGTGGAGGGGGTCCAGGAGGGGAGGGGGGCTATCCAGGAGGGGAGGGGGTTGTCCAGGGGGTGGGAAGGGGGATGTCTAGGAAAAGGGAGGGGCTGCAGGGGAAGGGAGGGGGGTTGTCCAGGAGGAGGTAGGGGGGCTACAGGTGGAGTGGTGAGAGGGGGGGGGGTGTTGTCCAAGGGTAGGGAGGGGGCGTTGATGTTAACCAGAGCATCGAGGTAGATCAGAAAACATGATAAAAGAATATTTTGAGCCTTTAACAAGATCACTATGTTGCCTTTAAATAGACTTTAATATCTTAATTTATTCCATCAAATACATGACTAAAATACCAAAAGATAAGACTGAAATTCACTCAAATGTAGGTTGTAGAAGCCATGCATTCTGTGCTAGGTTTTTTCCAAAAGTTTCACCTAGGTGCTTAAAATAAGAAGATGTTATAGTTCACTGTCTCAAGAGTGATGGTGTGGTTCCATAAATGGTATTTTTACCTCCAAAAAAGAACATCAGACGGTACCATTGGATTAAACAGCACTGATTCATAATCAGCCACAGTCTGAATGGTAGTGAAAACATCTTTTATGGCTAAGTTCTCGCATGTTTCCACTCATGTGTCTCATCTCCTCAGTTCCCTTCCATCAAACAAAGGTTTTTCAGTTCCTTGGGCAACTTAGTTCCCATTTCATGTGGTTGTGATCGCGTTCTCCACGTTGTTCTCACCTCTGTGCTATATCCTCCATGACCACTATTGACCGAGCGTTGTCTGCATTAGTTTCTTCGAGTCCAGACACATGCTTTTCCAATTTCACCATACTTTCCGACTGCCGCACGTGGTCCAGTGGAAAAAAAGTGTAGACGGATCCTCTTTATTAGTTTCAGTCGCATTTTCCTCCAAAGATGTGACCGTCATCCCGATCGCATCTCTCCCATTCATCTCCCTGTTTCCGCCTCCGTCATAACGTGTCAGTATCCTCCATAGACATCATCAACCACTAATTTTCCTTTTCCTGTATCTCAGTCATTCTCATCACCAATTTAATTCACTCCCCCTCTTGTTGAGGCACTTTCTCTATGTTGCGTAACATGTTAGTGGTTTGTTTTCAGTATTCAGCTTACTCTGTCAACTCATGTTCCCACCTTCGCTGCTCTTGATCCCACCGCTGCTGGTGCAACTTGAGAGCTTCCATTTTAGATACAATGGCTTAATTATGAAAATTTCAAGGGTTTATTCCTCTTTTTGTAACAGAAAAGTTTTTTATGACAATATGTTCATTTGGTCATACCCACTAAAATCTATTATTATTATTGTTACTATTGTCATTGATAGATTTGTAGTTTATTTTCTTTCATTGTCCAAAGATATCATTTGGTTTTTTCTGGTTCAAGTTCACTATAGATTTGCAGAACAATATGTTTTTGTTCTATCCAGGGGGGTTGTCTCGGGGAGGGGAGGGAGGGGGGTTGTCCAGGAAGGAGGGGGTGTCTGGGAGTGGAGGGGGTGTCCAGGAGGGGAGGGGGGATGTCTAGGAGGGGAGGGGGCTGTCCAGGGGGTGGGAATGGGGCTATCCAGGGAAAGGGAGAGGGCTGTAAGGGGAGGGAGGGGGTTATCCAGGAGGAGGGAGGGGGTTGCAGGTGGAGTGGTGGGAGGGAGGGGGGATGAAGGGGGATGTTCAGGGGTAAAGAGGGGGTTGTCTAGGGGGGTTGTCTTAGGGAGGGGAGGGGGGTTCCAGGAAGGAGGGGTGTCTAGGAGGGGAGGGGGCTTTCTAGGAGAGGAGGGGGGGGGGGGTTGTCCAGGAGGTGGGAATGGGGTTGTCCAGGGAAAGGGAGGGGGGATGCAAGGAGAGGGAGGGGGTTGTAGGTGGAGTGGTGGGAGGGGGGGGCTGTCCAGGGGTAGAGAGGGGGCTGTCTAGGTGGGATGTCTTGGGGAGGGGATGGAGGGGGTTGTCAGGAAGGAGGGGGTGTCTAGGAGGGGAGGGGGTTGTCTAGGAGAGGCAGGGGGCTGTCCATGAGGTGGGAAGGGGGATGTTCAGGGAAAGGGAGGGGGGATGCAAGGGGAGGGAGGGGGTTGTCCAGGAGGAGGAGGGGGGATGTAGGTGGAGTGGTGGGAGGGGGTGTCCAAGGGTAGGGAATGGGCTGTAAGGGGGGGGGGGATGTCCAAGGGTAGGGAGGGGGCTATCCAGGGGGGTTGTCTTAGGGAGGGGAGGGAGGGGGGTTTGGCTAATCACACTAAAGAACTAGTAGATCAAAGAAAAGTGAAACGGTATAATCATGGCCTATCTAATTATGTAGGTTCTCATTAGGCCCTCTCTAAAACTGAGAAAAATATTCCTTCCATACCTTCAACGGACCTTATATATTTTATGGGGTCCTTGGAGAGGCATAAGTGGTCAAGGTCCAAGCAGGGTTGGACCCAATGTCTGATGCATACACACTAACACTCATTCCCTTTGACCTAAAATGAGAGAGTGCACTCTTAGAGGATCCTGATATATGTAACTGTTATATTTATAACCTATCTAGGATTGTGTCATCACTAAGAAACTGTTAGAATTTATTCTAAAATTGAAAACTCCTATGAAATTGAATACACCATCATGTATATGTCATATTGTATAACCTGTGGAGATTCCTCCCTTTTTTTATTGTCAATAAATGAAACCTTTTGGATTTCGTGTTGTTGTTGATATTTATTCCTCTTATTTTCTCATCCATGTAATCTTAATAAAAAAATATTTATAATTAAATGAATCATGTTTAGCCTCTTCTAAAATATTAATTCAATCCAAGGAAATATAGACATGTAAAGGTTGTAACAGGTAACAATTGACATTTTATTAATGTATTCTTTTATATTAATGTTTAATTTATTTCATTATTGTATTAATAATAGAATATTTGTTTTCTTATATAGGTGGAATCTTTTTCTTGAGTTCGAATTCTTTGTTCGGCAACTAATACCATGGATGAAATTTTTTTAGAGCAGATCATGGATTCAAAAAGGATGAAACATTAATGTTTTTAACTGTTTGTTGGATAATTGTAATTGTAACCAAATTAAACATTGTTTGAAATGTATATAGCAGTGTGTTGTCTTGTATTCACGATTTCAAGTAAATGTATATAGAATTTTTGTTCTTTTGTGCTTTGTGTGTAGGTTTTTTTGTGTTGTGTGTGCAGGTGATGTCTCATGTGTGCAGGTGCTGTGTAGGTTCTGGGTTTGCATAGGCAATTTGGCCTTTATCAGTGATAATTAAATGCTGATAAATGGATAATATATCAGCGCTCAAAATAGTGCTGATATTTATCAACGCTATTTTGAGCGCTGATATATTATTCATTTATCAACACTAAAAATAGCACTGATAAATACTACCTTTATCAACACTAAAAAAAAGCGCTGATAAAGGGGACCCCCCTTTATCTTTTCCGAGATTAACATCGATTTTTAGTTCTGTTAAAGGTGTTTTTTAGTGCTATTAGAAGCCCTATTTGTAGTAGTGCCTGTAGATAGGAACAACCAATGACACCTAAAACATGTGGTGTTCTTATTCGTGGGTCTGTCCTCATGATATCAACAACTATAAATCACCAAGTGATAACTTAATGAGAATAAGTTTCAAGGGTTATGATCCCCCAACACCTGATATTCGCACATCATCTGTGTCCTGTTAGTATGATGTATCTGTACTATAGGAAATTACTTTAAGATTACTGTCATAGTATCTCTAGGTTCTAATTATAGTCTGGGATCTACTAAAATCCTTTGACATGACATTTAATCTAAGGAATTTACCATAAATATATTGGATGTAGAAGTATCAAGAATATTATTTAAAGGTAAGTACATGTATATATAACAAACTATGTACATGTTGTGGTAATCAAAGTACATCATAATTTAGGTACAAGGAACCCACTTTCAACAATAGTGATTTGAATTTTCCCTCATTATTACCTCTGATGATGTAAGAGTTACCCAAGTGTGATCCATTGAGGACCATGAAGATTTCTTCTTCATGCATTATGGCTAGATCTGCAGATAGGGACCCCATGATGGTTGTATGTTCTTCTACCCCGGGATGGGTCTTCAGGGTAGGGAAAGTATTTAGTATGGGGAGGACGTCCATGCTAGTTGATGATGTAGTATGAAGGACCTCCACAATGGAATTCTTCATCACGGTATGGACCATGATAATTTCCGGTGGCACCCACAATGGGGAGAGTCAACCCATCCTTCATGGTAGGTGGATGGGGTACTCGATCCCAATTGAGTGAAGATGTTCCCCCACAAAATGGTTTCAAGGGTATGAGGAGGTGTTTTCGATGGTGGCATGGTACACTAGAGCTATTAGAGAGCTCCCTTGTTGAGCATGGTTCATGACCTTCCACTGTCGAGCAGGGTTTCATGACCTTCCCCTAATGTCGGCGCTGAATATTCTAGACCAAGTTTGGTGGAGGAAGGGATTAGAACGGCCTTACTCATTGGTATATGGATCTAGTTGGTGTTGTCAGTGTGGTCAGGTGGGAGCCCTTCTAGGTGGATCGTAGGTAGTGGTCACAATGGGAACACCTAAACATCCCCTACCACCTGAACATAGGGGAGCATGTTTTTGGGAATGTTCTAGGGTGAGGCTCCTAAAATGGTTCACTATCATGAGGGGGGGGGGGGGGGTTGCCACGACCCTTGAGGTTGGAGATTTTCATGACCCAAACCCAATGGGACTCAATCTGTGACTACCTCAAGCCTGTATCCATAGGCCATGGGATGGTAAAAATTACTAAAAGACATAACTAATATGGGAGACCTTTGCCTAATGTACCTGTATGCACACACCCAAACATCTCCATGTAGAAGAGAATATAAATAATAGTAAAAGATGAAACATCTAGAGAATAAACCATGCATATAAAACCTCTAGGGAGTACAAGAGTATTCCAAAATAATCTGAAAAAGTAAAAGGGGAAAAATATATTCCCCACCAGAAAGATGTCCCAACCTAATAGAAACTAGAAAATTAAAGTGCCAAGAGAGCCCGACTCTAGATCTCTAAGCCTCGACCACCATACATGGTCAAATTCACCAAGGTATCCCTATGATCCTCTATAATCACCACCATCCTATCTGTAATCTATATAAGACATGGTACATGCGAGAAAAGCCCATGTAGGTGTGAGTATATACATACCCCAGTAGGATGCCTCGAAAGCTGAAGGGGGAATTAGTAAGAGACATGATAGGAATATAAAGATCAACCCATATCAAGAGAGTAACAAAAATCCAACAACATGGATATATATATATATATATATATATATATATATATATATATCTCATAAAATAAACCCAAATGAGAGATAAAGGGATCTTCATCTCATAGCTCATCCAGGAAAAAGAGTCTACTATCAGTTCCAAGAGGTACACCAATGATTCCCAACATCTCACACGTATGTCTAAATAAACATCCATGTCAAGACACACCTCTCCATTATGCTGCACAATTAAGGGGAATAATCATGAGGTAGAGGAACCATTCCCTGATACTAAAGGAGTGTTCCACTTTAATGGTAGAGGACCCATGCTCTGACTCCTGTAGGAGGGTGCCACTCTGGTGGTAGATAGAGGACCCATGCTCTATACCAACAGGAGGGTTCCACTCTGGTGGTCTAAGACCCATGCCCTTGCTCCATAGGATGGTTCCACTCTAATAGTCTATAGAGAATCCATTCCCTATCCCGATAGGGGGTTCCACTCTAATGGTTGAGGACCCATGCCTTGCCCAGTAGGAGGGTTCTACTCTGAGGGTAGATAGATAAACCATACCCTATCCCAATAGGAGGGCGGAAATCTAATGGATGAGAACCCATTATTTTCCTAGAAGGAGGGTGCTCCTCTAATAGTATATAGATGAACCATGCCCTGTCCCAGTAGGGAGGGTGCTGCTCTAATGTCTCTGATGATCCTACCCGATCACTGTTTTCATTGAGTGTCACACTCGTATCATCTCGCATAATATCTCAAAAAATCCACCATGAAGGCCACCATCACATTATATATAGAAAAAAAATCAAGATAGTCTACTTGAGGGCCAAAATCAGAGTCCAAATAAAGGATATATGATAGGTAAAATTTTCCTAAAAATGGAGGGTACACGACATGTAAGGGGACCCACATGGTGTGTGGTCCCCACCCTAATGCATAAACATGTCACTTACAGTACATGGTTCACTACCCATGTGTAACGTCCCGAACCGGCTCAACCACTAAGATGGTGGCTGGAAATAGTCACCATATGACCTCAGCGCACCTCCCCATATGCCAGAGGCTTCTGACTAGCAGCGAGGGTGTAAGGATAGTCAGTGGGGATAATATACTCTCTTATCAGAGTTGCACAATGGTATAACAGAGTAAATAATAATCAACAGTAGAAGTAGTAATACGTAATTGACAAAGAAGTGGAAGATAAATTTCATATAACTAAACAAAAGTGGATAATGCCAGTTTATACAATAAATGAATTCATGATATTTTATTGATACATGAGGTAAAGAAATAACAATACAAAATTATTTTCAATACAATACAATATAAGACTCAAGTAAGAAAAAAACTAAAAGCCCAAAGACGATCTCCATGAGCACCCTGAGCTCCAGCTCAGTCCTTTGCTTCTAACTCCCAGGTACAAGCAAACAACAACAAGAAAAGTCCAAGGCCCTTTGAACAATAAAGGTCTACTCGGGTACCCCAGTGCAATGGTGACCTGAGTAGGGTGTGAGATATAAATCTCAGTAGGTCAGAACTACTGGTGTCTAACCCAATCCTGACAGTGTAATATAAATTAAACAGGGTGTAAACATACATAAATAAAGTAATTTTTACAATATAACTAGATACCCAAGTACCTACTTCAGCCCTCGGATGGTGTCTGGACATGTAGTCAGTTCATTAGTTGAGTATTACCAATTTATTTATAAGTCACATGTGAGTAATTCACCTACCGATTCCAAGGAGTTTTCTCCAAGGTAAAATGGGGATAAGCAATGATCGATCTTGATGGGCTTTAACCATGGAACCTACTTGTCAAAGATGGACCTAAGGATTGTATTCAAGGAATATTGTAATAGTATAAGTAGTGAAGGTCCCAAGACATAACAAGTCAACCTGACAAGGATATCCAGTGAGGGAGTTCCAGGGTAAAAACCAAGGTAACGTAAATCTCACAGAATGCTAACTCAGTAGTATCTTAGTCTAGCTAAGGGGTAGGAGTATAATCCAAGGAGAGTAATCCAAGGAATTCCATAGTAAGGCACCTAACGAGTCCAAGGAGTGAATCCAAGGTAAAATGGGGCTAAGAAAGGACTGGGTCCAAGGAGTGTATCCAAGGCACCTACTTATTAATGCTGGATCCAAGGAGTGTGTCCAAGGCATCCTGTAGTACTCCATGGAGGACCCAATGATGGTATACTGGGCATCCAAAGATAAGAAAAGGAACGTGATTTAGGTGGTTATGAACCTTAGAAACCCATCCTTGAATTGGAATGGGGTATATGAGTGCTCATGGTACTCTCCGATCTGAAACCATGAAAAGCTCGAGTCTAACCATTCCTATTTAAGAAAGAATTCATGTAATGATTCATTTGGTTCAAGTCTTGCATTATATTAGTGTGGATAGGTCAAGTAGAGTTGAAACCATTTATTTATTGGTTCAAGCCTTTCCTTCCATTTGTGTGTAAAGTTAAAGTAGCATTGCAACCATTTATTTATTGGTTCAAGCCTTGCCTTCCATTAGTGTAGAAAGTTCAAGTAGCATTGCAACCATTTAGTAAAATCCATTAAGGCATATTCGTTAATTAAGGTTAACTCTGCTACCTTCCATCAATATGGAAAGGGGTGCTACGGACATGAAAAATTTATTCAATTACTCTTAATAAGTCCAAGTGATATACTTAGTATACTTTTCAATTTACATTTCTCATTTAATTGTCAAAACAAAGAACTTACCTTAGGCAGGTAAAGTGATGAGAACCCATGGTATTTTCCATGATGCAATTCATAGGATAACTCAACCATTTGATATAGAAAGTATTACCTTTTTAAAGTTCAATCCAAGGCACACCCGAACGGTGGCTGAATGTGTCAAAACACTAAATGAAAACTATGTAAACCATCACACATGGTTAATTCCAATTCAAAACTGGGCCAAGCACTTAGGCGGTGCCTTGTCCCTTTTTATCATTTCAAAGGCAACTATCTTTTTCTCTAATTCCATTAGGGATATGGCATCAACATGCCGTATTTCAACATAATATCAAGTCATAATAATTTGAAACACAATAAGTCAAGCAATGAAGGGTTAGCCACTACTTTTTAGCTTGAAGGAAGCACACCTCTGTTGGAGGGGTTTTATTATCAAAACATGATATTATTTATCAAAAAATAAATTAATAAATTTAACATTCAAATCATGAACATGATAAATTCACAATTCATAATCATTAGACATAATACTTCATTGAATAAATTAATTTATAAAAAAGTGTAGTAAGAAACATTATTAATGAATTTATCAAGATTGAGGACTTGGAAAGGGACCCTACCTCAAGGTGGAACCCAGCCGTCCACTTCAGCTCTTAGAGATTTATAACTAAAAGCAGCTGTTGTTCTCCCACTGAGCATACACACATCCACATACATGCGGGGACACATAAAGATCTTAATCCAAGAGGTGAGAAACAAAGGAGAAGGTATAAACCTTACCCCAAAATGTTGCTGATGAACCAAAAACACCTGAACGGCCTCGCCTTTGGAAAAGATTGTCGAAACATGCACCCATGGGTCTTAAGAGACCATTTTCACCAACCTAGAACAAGAGAAAACTGAAAATCAGATCACCCCCAAATCCCTAGGGTTCGGCCAAAACTTGTGGGTTGAAGAAGAGGCCAAAATCAGTCAACAAAGGGATGAAAACTGGGGCAGAAGATCGTACCTTGATGATTCGAGGTGAAGGGGAGCACCCCTAGTGCATCGCGATATGAGGGAGAGAGGCGAGTGTTTAGGTTTTATTTATTTTAATTAAATTAAATTAAATTAAAATAGTTTAAATTTTAAAAACTGGGCATCGCGCACAGTTTAATCCGCATGGTTTTCCAAACCGTTCCCAAAACGTGCAGAGTCTTCTACCTCCAAGACACGCCCCGAATGGGCTAGGCATACAGTTTATAAAACTATGCACAACCTGTGCACAAGGACACTACCCCTCTTAAAAAGGGGTAACACGGTTACCTGTAGTGGGCTGCACGGTTTAGAAAATAGTTCACCCTCTACTATTATTTAAAACTTGAAGTTTTTAGGTCCGGCACTCCCAAAACTTCTCGAGTCACTCAGGAAACTTCTTGGACTTCACCCATTCCCAAAAACATCACTTAGGAGTGATCCAACTCCCAGAATTTAGTTCTGAAGCTCGGTTTTAAAAACGACCGGTTTAGTTAACGAAAAAGTTAAAAAACCTTCATACTTTTTTCTGGTTAAAAAACACAGGATTCTACAATCTACCCACCTTAAAAACTTCTCATCCCCGAGAAACCTTTGGGAACAATGTAAACATCACCCAACCTACAATGTAAATAGTTTCATTGCATTACCAATGCCCAATGAACCTTATGCATTTCCAGCGCACTCTACAATTCATCCTTTATAACCTGAGCTAATGCTCAAAGTTCAACTTAAACATAGAAACAGAGCTTACATGAGACCGTTTAGATAGAGACACGATCATGTCATATTCTCGATAGAAATTCAACCGATGGTTCTCCCTACCATAGGTCTTAACTTAATAAGTGGACAATTACAAGCCACGGTACCTCCACCATTGGAATTATTGTACAAGGTACAACTCTAAGTGTTCTTACGACACCCCTGACATGATTTCGTTAGAAATAAATGATTGAAATATAATCAAAGTAACAGAAATAGTCGATCAATCTCTTTTAGAAGTCATTGTCGACCTTGAGACCACACTTGCCTTTACCTATAAACGTGCTTTAAAACGGCCCCTTACAACCATAAACATTGAACTGAAGGAAGAAAGAATGAGTCGAGCCACTTGGACAACATATCTCATCGAAGTTTGGCTTAGGCGGGTGGAGAGATTCAAAATAAATGGCTAGAGTCCATGAGTCTGAACAAGGCATTCATACTTGGGAACCCAAGAATTACTCAGGACTTACCAAGCCTCGATGAGAACCACACTTCGGCATGTAACACTGACGGAGATCCCCCAAAAAGCTCAATAGCTTTTAAAGATTTAGCGTGGTGTAAGACTGACGCTCTCTTAGTGCATTGAGGATGATGTCAAGATAGGGGACATGCTTGTATCTTAAGAAGAGTACACTAAGAGGATTTAAGATGGGTTTTCCAGTCAAACACACCCAGAAACTAGAAGATAAAACAATCCAACCAGATCAAAGTCATTCTTCCAATCAAGCACTGACACAAAATAATACTTGCAAGCCTCAAGGGCATTCAAGCAACTCGACCATTTCCCAATGGTCCCCTTAGGTTGTGTTCCTTCTACATAGAAGGACACATTTTCTAGGTTCATCACAATTGTTGGAACCGGAAAACACATCAATTTAATTCACTGAATGCTTCTATATATAATACCATAGCGTAGCTCATTATTCAAACTTTTATTTTACTGGTTATAGAGCCCAAACGGAGTTACGGATTAGAAGTTATGGCTGTTCGAAGTCGGGCTGCTGGAAATGGCCATCCAGAAAGGTTTTGGGGAAAAGTATGGATTTGCACGTAAAAATGGAATCTTGCACGTAAAAATAGAATCTTGTGCGTAAAAATAGAATCTTGCGCATAAAAATAGAATCTTGCACGTAAAAATGGAATCTTGCACGAAAAAGGGAATATTACGCGCAAGAACAGAATATTGCGCGCAATAAAGGAATTTTGCGCGCAACCCCATGCGCAAACCTATTCCATGCCAAATGAAAGTCAAACGCACTTTGAGCACGTGCTCGCTGCAGGTCGCATGGAAAACCAATGGCGCACGTGGAATTTTACGTGCACCGCCTTGCGCGGAAAATCACTGGCGCGCACGGAATTTTAGGCGCACCACCTTGCGCGCACGGAATTTTTCGTGCACTGCCTTGCGCAGAAAACCACTGGCGCACGCGGAATTTTACGCGCACCACCTTGCGCACATGGAATTTTACGTGCACCACCTTGCGCAGAAAACCCCTTGCGCGCATGGAATTTTATGCGCACCACCTCCCTAGTTTCTGCCTATAAATACAAGTGCACCCCCTTCTTCCCAAGGAGGCCCCCGAAGGTCGGCCACCTCTCTAATGCACGTAAGTCCAAATTTTCCGCGCCTGCATGTAGAACCCCCTATCTTGCACGCAAAACATCACTTTTGCGCATAAAAGGGGGAAACCCTCCCAATTTTCCATGAAAAAACTTTATTTTTTCACGCAACAGTTCCACGGTGCCCAATTTTTCGCGCGCTAGTACTGCACTTGTCCAATTGCGTGCGTGCATTCCCTTTTGCGTGAAAAACTTCGCTATTCCGCACAACCCTCTCCTATTGCGTGCAACACTTCCCTATTGCGTGCAACACTTCCCTATTGCGTTCACCCCTTATCTATTTTGTGAAACCCTTCCCTATTGCGCACAACACTCCCCTATTGCATGCAAATATCCCTTATTGCACGCAAATCTCTCATATTGCACGCAATTCCTTCGCTATTGCGTGCACAACTCCCCTATTGCGTGCACATGTCCCGTATTGCACGCCGCCTTCCCTATTGCACACATGCCTTCCCTATTGTGCGCAATCCCTCCTTGTGTGCAACCCATCCTATGTGTCGATCCTATTATGTGCAACAGTGCCTAGGCCTGTGCCCGCTAGTCCATACCGCGTGGGCGTAGCCCCTGCACCCCCGCTCAGGATCACTGTCGGGCTGCGGCCCAGACCCTTCGGGTCTGTCCCTTCGCTACCGTCACTGACCCCCATGAAAAATGGAGAGTCTCACCGTGAACTTTTCAGGCCGGGATGTCAGGATTTTCCATTGTTCCCATATGCGCATCCACCTTCCACCTATGGAATACCATGATTTTAGATACTCCTCTGCACACCAAGAAACACCTTGAGTTGACGTATTCCTCTTGGTTCGTTTCCTATGTCGTGAGTTGAGATTCCCATCATCAATTCCCCGAGTACCTCGAGTCGAACCATTCCTCAAGAAATTCATCCAAACTCCCATCACCTGACTCCTATGCCAGGTTGAACTAGAAAGGGAATCCTTTGCATAAGTCCCAACACCATCCATTGTTAGGCATCTTATGCCTAATATTCCTATCTACATGACTTTAAACTGTATTAATCCCTATATGACAAACATAGGTTGCCTCTTACTCAATATAAGATATGCCTTGTGCGCCAAGCATAAGATGTCAATGGTCCTTTCTACATGACTATAAACTGTAGTATGCTCTATGTTCCTAACATAGGATGCCTCTTGCTTCAAACAAGAGATGCCTTATACTCCAAGCATGAGATTCCAATATTCCTATCTACATGACTATAAACTTTATTACACCCTATGCACCAAACATAGGATTCCTCTTGTACTAAACAAGAGATGCCTTATGCTCCAAGCATAAGATGCCTAATGCCATGACTAAAATGGTGTAACTTCAAGAGAATTGGAATCCGTTCAAACATTCCATCACTCCACCTCACGCTTTGAGTAATCTTCACTCAGATCTTTATCCCCTTTCATGTCTGAATGGACCCCCTAACGGCCTGGTCCCATGCCGCATCGGCTCACCTACCATCTTGGGCCAACGCCCCAGAAGACTTTGGATGACACTTTGATTCAGGTCCTGTGTTTCAAACACAGTCAGCAGTTGACTCTCATTTTTTCCCCATTTCAGGCTAACGCGATATGGATGCTGTGTTTCGAACACGGTCAACAGTTATCCTCCATCACCACTCTGCCCTCATTATGTTCTGAATATCGGGCATGTGATTCACACTTTTCATCCCCCTTTGTTCGGACTGATTCCAACACCCCTTGGCATTATCCCTCTTGTGCACTAGCGCAAAGGCGAAGGCCTCAACCCACTAGTGGGTTGGGATTCCCTCATGGCCAGACATGAGGAAGACATCATGGGCAACTTCCTTGCGTAATCCCCATCCACTATTGTCGCTCCATAGCGGCACTCGGGCAGCTTCCTTGTGTAAGACCCATCCACTATTGCCGCTCCATAGCGGCACCCGGGCAGCTTCCTTCCGTAAGACCCATCCACTATTTCTGCTCCATAGCGGAACCCAGGAAACTTCCTTGTGTAATCCTCATGCACCATTATCGCCTCATAGCGGCACCCGGGAAGCTTCCTTGCGTAAGCCCCATCCACTATTTCCGCTTCATAGCGGCACCCAGGCAGCTTCCTCGCGTAAGCCCCATCCACTATTGCCGCTCCATAGCGGCACCCAGACAGCTTCCTTGCGTAAGCCCCATCCACAATTACCGCTCCATAGCGGCACCTGGGCAGCTTCCTTGCGTAATCCCCATGCACCATTGTCGCCCCATAGTGGCACCTGGGCAACTTCCTTGCATAATCTCCATGCACCATTGCCGCCCCATGGCGTCACACGGACAACTTCCTTGCGTAAGCCCCATTCACCATAGATGCTACATGGAGGCACCCGGGAAGCATCCTTGCATAATCCCCATTCACCATTGTCACTCCATAGTGGCATTCGGGTAGCTTCCTTGCGCAAGCACCATTTACCATTGTCGCTCCATAGCGACACACGAGCAGCTTCCTAGCGTAATCCCCATTCACAACCCTTCATGGACGCACCTTTTCACCATGATCGTCAGGTCCTTTCTGCCTCTTGTTTCTCACACCGAGTACGACTCACGTGGGATTAGATCAAGCATCGACCATGAAATCCTCTCCAGAAAGCCTAGAGTGTAAGCCCCACACCCATTATGAACTACATGGACTTTGATCCTTGCCATGGCAAGGTACATAGGAATCCTGCTAGAGGTTCAATCCCACCACCAATTGGTCGTTTCGACCCCCTTCACGTCAGTTTACAAACACACCATTCTGAACTACATGGACTTTGATCCTTGCCAAGGTAAGGTACGTAGGAAGCCACCCAGAGGTTCAAGACCACCACCAATTGGTCGTTCCGACCCACTTCATGTTGGTTCACCAACACCCCATTCTAAACTACATGGACTTTGATCCTTGCCAAGGCAAGGTACGTAGGAAGCCTCCCAGAGGTTCAAGCCCACCACCAATTGGTTGTTCTGACCCCCTTCACGTCAGTTCACCAACACCCCATTCTGAACTATGTGGACTTTGATCCTTGCCAAGGCAAGGTAAGTAGGAAGCCTCCCAGAGGTTCAAGCCCACCACCCAATTTGTCGTTCCGACCCCCTTCATGTTGGTTCACCAACACCCCACCTGAACTACGTGGTCTTTGATCCTTTCCAAGGAAGGGTACATAGGAAGCCTCCTTGAGGCTCAATCCCAACACATGGTTGGTTCCGAACACCTTCACGTCGGTTCCCACCACCTGAACTATGTGGTCTTTGATCCTTTCCAAGGCAGGGTACATAGAAAGCCTGCCTGAGGTTCAATCCCAACACCTGGTTGTTCTAACCCCCTTCACGTCGGTTCACCAACACTCCACCTGAACTACGTGGACTTTGATCCTTTCCAAGGCAGGGTACGTAGGAATCCTCCATGAGGTTAAAGCCCACCATCTATCTGGGACCTAGGTCCTCTTTTACGTCCTTTCACCCCCGTCCTACATGACGTTAAACTATGGACCTCAATCAGTGGTAAGTCGTTGTTTCCCCGTTCAGTGGTAATCCGTTGTCATCCTCATTCGACGATAATCCGTTGAAGTCCCCAATCGACGGTAGGTCGTCGTTATATGAACTATGTGAACTTTGATTCCCTACCACGGGGATACGTAGGAAGCCTCCATGAGGTTTAAGCCCAGAATCCATGTCTCATCCTGATCTATCCCTTGATCCCATATGTTCCGGGAAGATTATTCCCCAACCCGGAGGTTCTACTTCCTCTGGGTCCCGTCCATGCATCCATTCTCACAGGCCGGATCCTCAGGTGTCCCATCATCCCACCAAACTACGCGGACTTTGATTCACTACCATGGGGATACATAGGAATTCTCTTTGAGGATCAAGACCAACACTACCGTCACATTCATGACGGTCCCATCTCATCTCCCCTCCACTCCATTCAACTCTCCATCATCCATCCTAATTCTAACCCGGGCCACCACATCCTGGTGCGATCACGTCCTCCACCTCCTTGATGTTCCTAGTAGTACTTAGGGCGCTATCCATGTGTTAGCCCCAACATGTATTTGGGTTGATGTCCTCTATGTACACCCCAATTCATCACCCCTTCAAACTACGTGGGTTTTGATCTCTGTCGTCTGCACAGGGTATGTAGGAAACCTCCCTGAGGTTCAATCCCAGCCAATGGTAAACCTTGGTGTCCCCGATTCTGGGGTGCACACTCCCTGATCCACCCTCAGTGGTGTCCATATCAGCTTTCACGGTGTGACATCTCCCCTCTACGGGACACACCACCTCTGATCCATACCTATGGGATGTTCTGATCACTCTCATTCCATATCCACAAGATGTTAAACTCGCGGCCTACCTCATGATAAACATGAGATGCCTGAGGAAAACCTTGGAAGACACTCCTTTGGCGTAACCGTATCTACTAGACGTTAAACTTTCAGCATACCCCGTGTCAAACATGATAAGCTAAGGAAAATCTCAGATACATTCCCATGGAATATGATTCCCCGCATTCGATGTGAGATGCCTCGGGTTCTGTACCCTTGATATGCACTCTTATGAGGAAGAATACAGGTTCCCCAATGTCCACGCATCCAGAGATGCCCTGACATACCTGATGTTGTCATCTACTCCGACCGAAGGTTTGTACCATGTCAAGACCCCATGGAATGTCCTGACGGAAGTAGTGTAATTAACTGGTGTCCACAAAGATACGACATTGAGAATGAGATTCACGAACCATGACTTAATCTATAAGGGAGACCCGGACTAGGTGATGAGTTCCGAGGAGGATTCCACAGAAGGAAGAACCGACATCCCATCATCCCATTTCGATCAAGTAGAAAACATACCTGAACAAGGAAGAGATGTCTCCTACCTTTGGAAAGAGGGAATGCGGGGAAACAGACAATGCCAACATCCCAAAAAATGAGAAGGACACATGCAACCTGACGAAAGCATCAGAAACAACAAAACTACCCACCTTAGGAGTGTCCTAGCCGAAAAGGAAGGAAAACTAACCACTCGTAACCGCACTAGATTTAAACAACGATACCAGCATATCAAAACACCCGAGTCTTTCGAAAACCAGTCTGAGTATTGGGATGGAACTGATCCTTTAACTCTCATGACACTCTACTTAGAGATGACCCGAGACTGTACTCAATAGTACAAGAAGATTTATTTCAGAGTCTTATTGCATCATATGATCATTTTCCTGGACGACGCCATACTAATTCATCCATTGCTAAGAAGAAGAAAGGGTCAAACGACCTACAAAGAATCCGACCATGCTCGAGGCACGTCTAACCAACTGAAAAAGAGAATTAATCGATGCTCAAGCCCATAATAAGGTCAAGAAACACATGACCACCCGACGGAACAAGGGTGTCACTTTAAAACTAAAAGTCTTACTAGGGACAACGACACCCGAATGACACAAAAGGTGAGAAAATCCACAACACTAGTAAGGCATTTAAGTTCTGAGGGTGATACCTACCACGAGTTATCCCCTTACAAAGAACAAGTTTCAACCCTAAAACTGGTTCATGTCAAAAAAAATTCACTAGGCTCAAAAGCCGATCATAAGTCCATTTCTAAGGATAATAACATCTACGAAAAGTACTCACGCTTCTATTCCAAGGAAACTCAAAGAGAAGTCTGAACTACCCTTACATGGGGGTTTCAAATAGAGGACACCATTATAGGTTCCATTTCCAAGCCTCTCATATTTAATCACATTTAATCTTTAATCATCAAAAGATTTAATCAAAACATCAAAGTACCATTTTTAAAACAAAACAAGGTACGTGACTTTAACCAATGCCCCAAGGGAAAAATGGGAAAGTTTTATAAAAATACCTATTTAAAACATTTTACGTCAGTTGACATCCCATCATTTTTTAAACTTATCAAAATAAATTCCTTTTAAGAAGATAAGGTGACCTACAAGGGTCCCATTTTAACCAACCTGGGTTCTCCATAAAGCAACCCAATAGCAAATGCATAGTTATTAAAATTTTAAACACCCAAACGGGTCATCTTATAAAAACATTCCCCAACTGACCTACTTGGGTCCAATTTCATTTTAAAAGATAACAATTTTTATTTCAGATCAACGCTAAACATCTTTCACATTTATAAGCATTTAAAAAGGCCTCATGCCATTACATTTTAATATGGGTTGTCATTTCCCAATTCATGAAGCGCCCATACACTCCATGGATTGAAAATTGGCTCCCATTAATCAATACCAATGTAAATTCAGAATTTAACATGATAAACATATCAGTCAAAATTATATGGGTGGCCACCTACCAATCTGTAAAGTGCCCATACACTTTACAATTTTGCATTTGGATCCCTTTAGTCTAAACCAACTTTACTTAATAATTGAATTTAGCAGCCTTTTCACAATGGTTCAATCACATGAGTTACCTTTTCACAACTATAAGGCACCCATACACCTTAAAACTGAAAACTAGCTCCCGTCATAACCGTAACCAATAACTCAACCCATGAAACCATTTACATATATCAAAGTAAGCTAGTATGTCACTACAAGAAGCTAACACAAAGAAACAAGCTACAATCACAGAAGCGTGGCATTTTAATCACAGAAAATGTGCTATAATGAGCAGTAAGCATAGAATTTAGGATAATGTATTACCTAAATAGGTATAAATATAATCATGGAATATTGATAAGGCAATGAGTCATACTTAGCAGGAAACTTACTAATGAAACCACATGGCATGGAATATATGCATGGCATGTGAATTTCTAAGTGCCTAATATGACGCATGTATGTTTCATCCTTACCATAACAAGCCAAGGGTAATATTCATAATTCTATAAATCATAAGAAGTGGAAAGTGCACAAATCACTGTATGTGAAATAATATCAATTATAACAGCGAACAACATAAACAACAATCCCAGCCTGGACCACTTGGTCATTCCCTGTACGTGGGGTGATCAGTCCCAAGCACGACTATTAACCAAGCACCAACACTTTACTAGTCTCCTGTCTACCAACCCAAAATAGTAAGACAAAAGGAAAAACCACATTTGATACCACTTTGTAACGCCCCAACCCGGCTCACCACTAATAAGGTGGCTAGGCCGGTCTCCACATGACCTCAAGCGCACCTCCCCGTATGCCAGAGGCTGCCGACTAGCAGCAAGGGTGTAAGGATAGTCAATGGAGAGACTATACCCTCTTATCAGAGTTGCACAGTGGTATAACAGAGTAAATAATAATCAACATCGGAAGCAGTAATACATAATTGACAAAGAAGTGGAAGACAAATTTCATATAACTAAAAAAAAGTGGTTAATGCAGTTTATACAATAGATGAATGAATGACATGTTATTGATACATGAGGGAAAGAAATAACAGTACAACATGATTTTCAATAAAATAAAATATAGGACTCAAGTAATAAAAGAACTAAAATCCCAAAGGTGATCTACATGAGAATCCTGATCTCCAGCTCAGTCCTTTGATCCTAACTCCTGGGTACATGCAAAAAGCAATAGGTAAAGTCCAAGGCCTTGCAAACAAGAAAGGTCTACTCAGGTACCCCAGTGCAATGGCGGCCCGAGTAGGGTGTGAGATATGAATCTCAATTTTCCAGCACCACCAGTGTCTAACCCAATCCTGACAGTGTAATATAAATTAAACAGGGTGTAAACATGCATAAATAAAGTAAGTTGTATAATATAACTAGATACCCAAGTACCTACGTCAGCCCTCATCTAGTTTCTGGAAATTTTGTCAGTTAATTATTTGAGTATTACCAATTTATTTATAAGTTACATGTGATTAAGTTGCCTACCGAGTCCAAGGAGTTTCCTCCAAGGGAAAATGGGGATAAGCAATGACCGGGCCTGATGGGCTTTAACCATGGAACCTACTTGTCAAATATGGACCCAAGGAGTGCATCCAAGGAATCTTGTGATAGTATAAGCATTGAAGGTCCCAAGAAGTAACAAGGAAACCTAACAAGTATATTCGGTGAGGAAGTTCCAGGGTAAAAACCAAGGTAACATAAATCTCACAGAACGCTAACACATTAGTATTTGAGTCTAGCTAAGGGGTAAGGGTGTAATCCAAGGAGCGTAATCCAAGGCACTCCACAATAAGGCGCCTACTGAGTCCAAGGAGTGAATCTAAGGTAAAACGGGGCTAAGCAAGGACTGTGTCCAAGGAGTGTATTGAAGGAACCTACTTGTCAATTCTTTATCCAAGGAGTGTATCCAAGGAATCCTGTAGTACTACATGGGGGACCCAATGATAGTATACTGAGAATCCAAAGATAAGACAAAGAAAGAGATCTAGGCGGGTATGAACCTTAGCAACCCATCCTTGAATTTGGAATGGGGTACACGAGTGCTCATGGTAATCTCTGATCATAAACCATGAAAATCTCGAGTCTAACCATTCCTATTTAAGAAAGAATTCATGTAATGATTCATTTGGTTCAAGTTTTGCCTTCCATTAGCGTGGATAGGTCAAGTAGAGTTAAAACCATTTATTTATTTGTTCAATACTTGCCTTCCATTAGTGTGTAAAGGTCAAGTAGCATTGTAACCATTTATTTATTAGTTCAAGCCTTGACTTCCATTAGTGTGGAAAGGTCAAGTATCATTGCAACCATTTAGTAAAATCTATTAAGGAATATTAATTAATTAAGGTTCACTTTTCTACCTTACGTCAATATGGAAAGGGGTTTTATGGACATGAAACCTTTATTAAATTACTCTTAATAGGGCCAAGTGATATACTTAGTATACTTTCCAATTTACATTTCTCATTTAATTGTCAAAACAAAGAACTTACCTTAAGTGGGTAAAGTGATGAGCAAACATGGTACTTTCCATGATGCAATTCATAGGATAACTCAACCATTTGATATAGAAACTTTTACCCTTTAAAGTTCAAGACAAGGCACACCCGAACGGTGGATGAATGTGTCAAAACACTAAACGAAAACTATGTAAAACATCGCACATGATTAATTCCAATTCAAAACCGGTCCAAGCACTTAGGTGGCACCTTGAACCTTTTTATTATTTCAAAAGTTAACTCTATTTCTCTAATTCCATTAGGGCCATGTCCTCAACATGCCATATTTCAACATAATATCAAGGAATAAGAATGTGAAACACAATAAGTCAAGCAAGTAAGGTCTAACCACTCATTTTTATCTTGAATGTAGCGCACCTCCATTGGAGAGGTTTTATTATCAAAACATGATATTGTTTATCAAAAAATAATTTAATACATTTAATATTCAAATCATAAACATGCTAAATTCACAATTCATAAGCATTGGACACAATACTTCATTGAATAAATCAATTTATAACAAAGTTCAATAAGAAACTTTATTAATGAATTTATCAAGATTGAGGACTTGGAAAGGGACCCTACCTCAAGGTGGAACCCAACCGTCCACTTCAACTCTTAGATATTTCTAACTAAAAGCGGCTGATGTTCTCCCACTGAGCATACACACATCCACATACATGTGGGGACACATAATGATCTTAATTCAAGAGGTGTGAAACAAAGGAGAAGGTATAAACCTTACCCCAAAACATTGTTGATGAACTGAAAACACCCAAACTACCTTTCCTTTGGCAGCGATTGTCAGAACACGCACCCACGGGTCCTAAGAGACTATTTTCACCAACCTAGAACAAGAGAAAACCGAAAATTGGATCATCGCCAAAGGTCTAGGGTTTGGCCGAAACTTGTGGGTCAAAGAAGAGGCCAAAATCGGTAAAGAAAAGGAAGGAAATAGGGGCATAAGACCGTAACTTGATGATTCGAGGAAGAATCGTGAAGAAATTGGACATAAACGATTGTCAAAGGAGGATATGGAAGGGGGTCCAAGCGTGAGGAGAAGGGGAGCACCCCCTGGTGTGTCACGATCTAATGGAGAGTGGGGAGTGTTTAGGTTTTATTTAATTTAATTTAATTTAATTTAATTAAAAAAATTTAAATTTTAAAAACTCGGTGTCGCACATGGTTTAATCCGCACGGTTTTCCAAACCGTGCGCAAATTGTATAGAGTCTTCTGCCTCCAAGACATTCCACACATGGGCTAGGTGCACAGTTTATGAAACCGTGTGCAGCCTATGTGCAAGTCCATTTCCCCTCTTAAAAAGGGGTCGCACGGTTACTTGCAGTGGGCTGCACAGTTTAGCAGATCATGCTCAAATTGTGCGCCCTCTACTGTCATTTAAAACTTGAAGTTTTCAGGTCTGACACTCCTAAAACTTCTCACTCCACTATGGAAACTTCTTTGACTTCACCCATTCCCAAAAAAATCACTTAAGAGTGATCCAACTCTCGGAATTTAGTTCTGAGGTTCAGTTTTAAAAACAATTGGTTTAGTAAATGAAAAAGTTCAAAAACCTTCATATTTTTTTCTGGTTCAAAAACACAGTATTCTACACCATGTATCCCTACATATAATTCCTCATCCACCTGGGGTCCTGCCCATGCTCTTGTCCATGTCCGTGTACACTGGGCTTGTATGTGCCCGTGTATTAAGATACATGACATGTCCTCCCACATGAGGTACCACCCATGCGCTTATGTCACATATCCTGTATACCCTAGGAGGATCACATGAAATTTGGACCATCCATATGGTTTGTGATCCTTAACTTTTCCAAAACCCCAGCACTACAACCATAGGGTTACTACACGGTATGTTTTCATCCCAGTACACACTGTGTAGTCAGGATTTTCACATAATTTCAGATCCTTTCTGTGGATCCCAAATCTTCCGCTTCCACCACTGATTCCACCTGTTGTTCACCCAAAATTAGTGAAATCTATCTATGATCATCATTTCTGAGCATTTTTTGGTCTTAAATATATCCTGATGCTCTTGCACAAAACTCGTGTGCCATCATTTCCTCTCTCATGGCATATCAATCATTCTAGGATCCCAAATCCTTGTAAATCATCACCTATATCTTGAAAACCATCCCATTCCATCTGTAAATCATTTAATTGTTCATAAAACATTGATCTTCCACAAATATGGTGGTCCGATCACGCTTGGTCCTATCCAGAAATAGTCGAATCGTGACCCTATGGTCCAATGATGAATAATGAGAATAACGTTGAGGTAAAATCACATAAACAAGAGTGTAACAATTCATGTCCAATAATTCTTGGACAAAAATTCAAATTGTGGATATCTGGGGTGAGAATCATGGAACAATGGGGATTAATTGAATAAATAAATTAAATCTGATATGTGTTCACATGAAAAGTATCAAATTAATGCAGATAAAAGAAATAGGAATAGTCATGGTCAATCATTTAATAATATGGGAAGAAATCCACATATGATTATTCCTACCTTGATTCGAATCATTATTTGGTGAATAATTATCTCACCAATGAAGGAGGGATATATGTTTCATTCACTATGCCTCAATTCACTTTGATCTGAAGGCTCATTGTCATCTGATCTCGATTCCCTAATGAGAGGTGGTGGAATTATCCTCTCAACAACCCAGGGTTATGTGGATAACCCTATAAATCCACCATAATATCATATTTATATAGGTTTTAAGGTTAGTTTATTTAAATTTAATAATTAAATAAATCAATTAATTTAATTTAAACACACCCTCCAATGGCTGCTTTATCTGAATTTCCCGTGCCAACCAACTTTAGGTCACACCTAGGGTAACCATCACATTTTGGATTCAAATGTGGTATTAATCTATGATTCTATTCAATATTTATCCCATTATTTCTGAAAAACTATGTGCATGTGATATAAAATATATTTAATATTTTTATAAAATTTATTCCGGGAACACCGAGCCTCGGAATCATGTGTTGTCTCAGCACATGGATCCAGAAATATTTCTAGAAATATTTCAAAGTCTTATAAGGAAAATATAGGGTCTCTATATTATTACATCCTTTAATATTTTCATCCTCTAAAAGAAAAAGCTAAGTAAAATAGTCGGGATATTGAGCCCACATCTGGATCTCCCGCTCCTTGGATCTCTCATGTATGCTTTCATGCTACCAAAACACATGAACCAGGGGGATGATCTATCCACGCAGGATCCTCTCCCATTGATCATCGATCGCCTCTGGGTGCTCCAAAAAATTGGATCCTTCCTCGATGTCCAGCTCACCCTATTCAATTATGTGCATGGGGTCATGCATGTATCACCTCAACTATGACACATGGAAGAAATTGTGCACCCAATCCAATTGTGGGGGTAAGTTGGGGAGATAAACAACTTCTCCAACCCTATAAAAGATCTCAAATGACCCAATTAACCTTGGGGATATCTTGAATCCATGACCAAACCTCCATAATCCTCATTATGGGGAGACTCTCAATAAAATATTGTCTCCCTCCTTGAACTCCAAGGTCCTATGATGTCGATATAAATAAGATTTATGCCTAATTAGGGCTATCCTCATCCACTTATGGATCAATTAGAACTTATTTATCATCACCTTCACCATCTCTAGCCCAAAAAGAGATGCCTCACCAATCTCAATCCAGCATAGGGGTGACCTGCAAGGCCTCCCATAAAGGGACTCAAAAGGTGTCATGTTGGCATTAGAGTGATAGATATTCTTGTATGAAAATTCTTCCAAGGGAAATTTATAATCTTAGCTTTGGAAAATGTTTAACATGCAAGCCCTTAGAATATCCTCTAGCACCTATATAGTGCGCTCGATCTGCCCATATATCTGGGGATGAAAGGTTGTAATCATCTTCATATGGGTCTTGAATACCTCCTAAAAGATTCTCCACAAATTTAATATGAATTGCAAATCATATTCAGAGACAATTTTCAAGGGTACCCCATGAAGGCAGACAATATCCTACATGTACAACTACCCCAAAATCTCTACCGAACTCTACTCCCTAATAGAAAGGAAGTGTGCTTAATTCGTAAGTTATTCAATTATCACCTAGATGACATTGTGGCCTCTCAATATCTGTGGAATGATTTTCATAAATTTCATGGATATTCTATCCCATTTCCACTCCAAGATCTCAAGAGGCTTCAAAAAACCTACTAGAACCTGGTTCACAGACTTCACATATCGACAAGTGAGACACTGAGAGATGAACTCAACCACACTTTCTCTCATTCTATCCCACCAAAAATACCATTTAAGGTCTCTTTACATCTTCCCAACACTGGGATATACGACCAAAGGGGGTGTTTGAATCTCTCTCATCACCTCCTTCTGAATCTTGACTAAGACCACTGTCTATCCTCAGAAAAGTATAACATGATTCCCTCCTTTAGAAAATCCATCTGGTGAATCTACTAAGGATATGTGGTCATGTATGACCTCATAGTCAATGTCTCCCACCTGGGTCTCTCTCACATGCTGGATAAGTGGAGGATTCAACACCATCGACTGAAGAAAAGCTTCATGCTCCTCCTTAATCAGGGTCAACTGTAAGGAAGACAACTACTCTGATGCCTATTGCACCAAATGATTCTAGGACTTCCTAATAAGGGAATATAACACCACGTTACCCTTCCTAGGATTACAGACTCTCTCAAAGTAATAGTACTATAGGAACTCCAACCATTGCCTCTATCTCAGGTTCAAGTCTCTCTACATGAAGACATACTTGAGACTCTTATGGTCTGAGTAAACAACAAAGTGATCTACCAAAAGATAGTGCCTCCACATCCTCAGAGTGAAGACTAACACTGCTAAATCTAGGTCATGATTCACATATTTCTACTCATGGGGTATCAACTACCTTGACCCATATGTGATTAATTCTCGTCTCTGCATCAACACATAGTCGAGAAAAACTTTAGAGGCATCGTAATATACTACGTACTCCACACCCTCCTCTGATAGTATCAAAATAAGATCACTCATCAACCTCAGCCTCAAATAATCTAGGGATCTTTGAAACTAATTAGTTCAAGTAAACAACCTCTCTTTTGGTTTTAGGGTGGTCAAAGGGGCTGCAATCTTGAATAAGTCTTCCAAAAACATCTTATAGTACCCTGCCAAGCTAAGAAAACTATGCACCTCTAAAATTCTCTTGGGTGGCTCCAAAGAAATCACTACATTGATATTCTATAGATCCACCAATAATCCATTCTAAGAAATGAAATTCCCCAGGAAGTGAATCTCATGGATCCAGAACTAGCACTTTGAGAGCTTACCATAAATCTGATGCTCCCGAATCAAGTCTAGGACCATACTCAAGTGCTCTGAATGTCCATATTCTAACGTAGAGTATATGAGTATGTCATCAATGAAGACAATAAAAAATTGATCTGATTATGGATATAATATCTACTTCATTAAATCCATATACACAGTGGGGGAATTCATCACATTGAATGGCATAACTAGGAACTCATAGTATCCATAGAAACATTGGAATGCTAGATTCAGAATATAATCCTTGAGAATTCTCAATTGGTGGTAACCATACATGATATCTATCTTTGAGAACCATCTCATGCCTAGAAACTGACTAAATAGTTTATAAATCCTTGGAAAGGGGTAATTTTTATTTATAGTGTCTTGGTTCAGGTGATGATAATCTATGAAAAGCCGCAAGCTCCCATCAAACTTGTTCACAAACAACACTAGAGATGCCCAGGAGGACACACTGGGTATGATGAAACCCTTATCTTAAAGGTCATCCAACTATAACTATAGTTCTTGGAGATCAGTAGGGGTCATACGATATGATACATAAGATATATGAGCGGTCTCAGGGTGAAATTCAATGTAAAACTCCATCTACCGCCTAAGAGGTAGTCCTGAAACATCCTCAAGGAAGATGTCCATAAAATCCTCCATGAATGAAGGAATCCAGATACCTAAATATCCTTCTATTATAAGAGATAAAATCATCAAATTATGGGTAATTGGATACAACCTCCTTCTTGAAAAATCCACTTACCCTGCCATTAGATCTCTCTCCCCCACAAAGGATAATTTTTTACCATAAGTGTGAAGGCATCTAACTCGTCTACGGTGATAGTCAATCTGGTCTTGTACTATGTAAAATCAATCTATACCAAATATTAAATAATAAGGTCTCATCATGATGCCTAAAATTTCCTATGAGAACCACTCTCCACCAAGCGATAGCTTGCACTGCCAACAGATGAAATAGATCGAAGAATCATTCCATGTAGAAACCTCAAGGTACAAATGTTGGGCTGACGTCTCAATTGGGAGATCTAGATCTCACACCAGGAGTGAATAAATGAAATAAAAAACCATACATGTGTCTACTGATACTTAATCAAAAGTATAATAAACACAAATTGTACCTATAATCATCTCATGTGCTGTCAGGTCATACGTCTCCATAGCCTGTAGCTTCTCATGGCCTCAACCACCAGCTCCCTATGCTTTACGTGAGCCTCCTAGTGGTGGTGGAAGAATATAATATTCTCATCCACCACCCATATCTCCTCCTCCTGGATCCTCATCTGCTCCTCTTTCAGCTCCACCTCCCCGGTGGCTGCCCTGCCCTCGCCTGGGATATCCATCACAGTGCTTCCTCTTCCATGGCATTCCATCTACTATCATACTTCCCTCCTCATCATGTTGGGTTGAGAAATCATGTGCCATGTAACCTAACCCATCACATGTATATCACCTCCCCTTCTATGGGATTCCATGGTCCTCTATGCGGTCCCTGTGCTGCCTAACCATGTGCCCAAGTCTGATTTTGGGAAGCTCTCATGTGCTGAAATCCTATCGATTGGTTCCTTCTAGATGATGCAGACGACTCGTCCCTATAACACCCACTTCTAACTCTAGCTACCTGAAATCCCTCTAACAAGAATATCTCCATCACTAGTTCCCTCTCCAACACTCTTACATAATCGGGAATGTATAGGGGTACCACACCAACATGAATGTATCTGCGGAGACCCTACTCAAACTTCCACACTCAGAAGTAGACATCCCAAATCATATCAAGGGGGTATCGTGTAAGGTAATTCAACCTCATGAAATACTCAACAACTTTCATACCTCCATGATGAATCTCCATAAACTTATAAATCCAAACTAAGCACAAACATGAGGGGTAGTACTCCTCACAAAACAGATGCTGGAATCCAGCCCATGAGAGTGTCGACTCATCATGCATTTTCATGATTAGACTACACCAACACCCAACCACTCTATGGAAAAGACTGGATGCCAATGAAACCACCTGATTAGTTGGTTTCTGGATAAGATTTAATACTTGGATCATCAACTCTAGACAATCCTACACTTCCTGGGGATTTAGATCATTGTGGAACCTCAGTAGCCTTTAGTGCTGGAACTCATGAGGTATGATAAGCCTACATGCATATTTAGCCTGCTATGATGGTATAATCTGCTTCTAAACAAATGGGAGTGTTGCTGCCTATCTCCCTAGAGGGAAGATCACGTGAGATAGCCCCTAAACTGAGGCTTCATCACTCATCAGATCATCATCATGATTCAGAATCGATAACCTAGCTATCTATCTTCAAAGAGGCATCCTAAAAAGTTAATTAATAAATACCATGGTCGGATGAGAATATATAAATGGGTAGCTAACTAAAGAAGGATAGTCAAAAGACTCAATACTATATGATGCATGAACCATTTATCCCTACAACCAATGTTTCGGTATATCGAGTCAACAAGCAGGTAGTTAGAGTCCTGGAAAATAGGTACATCGACTGTCACACCAATACTGGGTTCTCTGTCCTGAAGGCCATACTTGAAGCACTTTGAAACTACTTCCCTAAGTCCCAAACAAATATTTATAATGGGAAAACCCCAAAAACCATCCCATTGAATGAACTGCTTTGATACCAATCTATCACAACCTGGCCCAATGGGGCTCGAGCCATAACTACCCCAAGCTTGCCTGCATAGTTCAGGGGCTAGTGATAAGTGCCAAAATGCATAACTAATATGGGATGCCTTTTCCTAATCTAAATACACACACACACCCAAAAATATACATGCATAAGTGCATATGAATAATAATAAAACATATAACATCTAGAGAATAAACCATGCATGTGAAAACTCTAGGGAATACAAGAGTACGACAGTGTAATCTAAAAAAGCTAAAGGGAAAAAAAATGACCAAACAAAAGGATGTCCTAACCTGATAAAAACTGGAAAAGTAAAGTGCTAAGAGATACCATCATCTCTAATCCCTGACCATTGTACATGGTCAAATACCCAAGGGTATCCCTATACTCTTTTGTAATCACCACTAACTTTTCCATCATCAGCATAAGACATGACATGTGCAGGAAAATCCCATAAAGGTGTGAGTATATACATACTTAGTAGGATGCCCCAAAAGATCAAGGGGGAGAAGTAAGAGTCATGATGAGAATAGAAACCTCAATCTATTTAAATAGGGTAATGAAAATACATCAACATGGATACATTTATATATGTGCCTCATAAAAGAAACCCAAATGAAAGAGAATGGAGATCTCTATCTCACAGCCCATCTAGGAAAAATATTTTACCATCAACTCTAATAGGTCCATAAACGATTCCCAACATATCATGTGTTTGTCCAAAAGAAAATATATGTCAATCCACACCTCACCATTCTGCCCCCTAGTTGAGGGGTGCAATCTCAAGGTTGAGGACCCATGCCCTGATAGGATAAGAGGGTGTCACTCTGATGGTAGAGAAACCATGCCCTAACTTCTGAGGAGGGTTCCACTCTGGTGGTAGATAGAGGACTCATTCTATGTCCCAGTAGGAGGGCACCACTCTGGTGGTTGAGGACCCATTCCTTAACTCTGAATGAGGTTGCTACTCTCATAGTCAATATAGTAACCATGCATTTTCCCAGCAACATGTTCCCACTCTAATGTTTGAGGACCCATGCCCTGCCCAATAAGAGGGTACCACTATAAGGGTAGATAGAGGACCCATGCCCTATCTTGGTAGGAGGGTTCCACTATAATGATCAAGGACCCACAAACTTCCCAATAGAAGGGTGCCAATCTGATAGTATATAGAGGACCCATTCCCTATACCAGTAGGAGGGTGCCACTATAATGTCTCTGATGATCTTGCCTAATTACTACCATCATCGAGCATCGCCTAAAGAAGCATCACATTTGGAACATATCACATCGTATCTCAAAAGACACCATTAAGGACACCATCACATTCTATGTGGTAAAACACTTTGGATAGCCTACTCATGGGTCAAAATCTGAGTCCAAATGAAGGAGATATGAGAGGTAGAAGTTTCCTAAAAAAGAAGGGTACATGATGCATAAGGGGACCCACACAGTGTGTAGTCCTTCCCTACTGCCTGGCTGCATCCCTACCAATAAATGGATCATTGAACTTGTATCCCTACATGGTGTGAAAGGGGTCTACATGGTGTGTATCAACCACCTGGGGTCTTACCTATGATCCTGGCCATGTCTATGTACATTGGTCGTGTATGTGCCCATGTATTAAGATATACAATGTGTCCTCCCGCACGGGGTCCTACTTGTGTGATTATTTGACACGACCTGTCTACCTGGGTAGGGTCACATGCCATGTGTCCCAACCACATTATGTGTGATCCTTAAATTTTTCAAAACCCTAGTGCCGCAACTATAGTGGTGCTAAACAAAGTGTGTTCATCTTAGTATACACCATGTAGTCAAGATTTTCACATAATTCTAGATCCATTTTATGAAACCCATATTTTCCACTTCCACCATTTATTTTTCCTAGAGTTCACTTGAAATCAATGGAATCCATATCTAGTCCTCATTTCTAACCATCCATTGGCTTGAAAATGCATCCCAATCCTCTCGTACAAAACCCATGTGCTGCCATCGCATCGCCCGTGACGTGCTGATCATTCTCGAATCCCGGATCTACAAGAATCATCACCCATATCCAAAAACATTACTGGAAAATTACCCTATACTAATGGATTGGAACTGTGGTTATATCCCATAAAACCACGAGTATAGGCTATACCCATGGTTTAAAGAACCATGGGAGCTTAAGTCGTCGATATAGCTCTGAGATATACCCACAGTTTGAAAAATCTATTTCCATGGCTATGAACCGTGGAAATAGGTGAGTCCACCATGTTAATAACCCTATACCCATGGTTCTGAAAGTGTGGGTATAGGATTTAAAAAAATTGCGACAACCAGATTTGAACCTTGGACCACCACTACATAATTTAAGCACTTAACCACTACAACACATATGATTATCGATATAAAAATATATATTTACTTATATATATATATATATTTAAACCATGGATATGTGTTGAAAAATGTGGCAATAGGTATTCCCATGCTTACGTGAGAAATCTATATCCATGGTTTACAAAAACCATGGCTATAGAGATGACCTGTACCCATGGTTCTTGGAGAACCATGGGTATAAGTTTTGAACCAAAACCAATACCCATGTTTTTATGAAGAACCGCTGGTATATGTCTTAAACCAAACCCTATACCCACATTTTTTGAAACAATCATGGGTATAGGTCATTAACCAAACCCTATACCTATGGTTTTTTTAAAATCATGGGTATAGGTCTAAACTAAACTCTATACCCATGGTTTTTGGAAAAATATGGGTAAAGGGGTGACCTATATCCATAGTTTTTTCCTAAAACGTGGATATATCATTGTTTCCCAATAGATAAAATCATCCCAATCCATCCCCAAATCATTGACTCTTTTTTCACACGCAGATATTCCATGAATCTAGGGGTCCGATCGCGCTCGATCCCACCCAAAAATAGTCAAATTATGACCACATGGTCTAATGATGAAGAACGCGAAGAACGGTGGGGGGAAATCACATTAAAAAGGGCGTAACAATAATTAACCAAGAATTCTTGGACAATGAATTCAAATTTGGGAAAATCTAGGTGATAATCATGTCACAATGTGGTTTGATCAAATAAATAAATTAAATTCAATATCTAGGCACATGAAAAGTCTCAAATTGACACAGATAAAAAAATAGGAATGACCATGCTCAATCATTTATTAATAAGAGTGTAAATCCACATGTTATAAGTCCTACCTTAATTTGGATCATTTGTTGGTGAAGAATGTGCTCACTAATGAAGGAGGAAGATCTATTTTTGTGCCTCAATTCACTTTGATTTGTTGGTTCATTGTCATTTGATATCGATTCGTTAGTGATGGGTGGTGGAATTATCTTCTCAATGATCCCAGGGTTATGTGGATAACCCTGATGATATGCCATAATAGAATATTTTTAGAGGTTTTAATATTAGGTCATTTAAATCAAATAATTAATTTAATTTAAATGCACCCGTCAATGATCGCTTTATCCAAACGCCCCACACTGGCCAACTTTAGGTCATTCCTATAATAAAACTCACATTATGGATTCAACTATGGTCTAATAATTTCAATTTGAGACTTTTTTTAAGAGTTATCCCATTATTTATGAAAAACCATCTGTGCGTGATATAAAATATATTTAATATTTTTATAAAATTAATTCTTGGAACATTGGGCCTCAGAATCGCATTCCGTCTCAATGCTTGGATCTAAAAATATTTATAGACATATTTCAAAGTCTTACAAGGAAAATAAAGGGTTTATACATTGATTTTGTATTAGTGTCAATGCTTCCAGACCCTATTAGGATATATCCTTGGTCAACATGACCTCTTCCTATTTGTAACGATGAACCAAGACATTGATAACCCTCCATTGGATGATCCCGAAGGGGGATATGGGGCAAGGGTGCCTGATAACTGTTGCGGTAGAAGTGAGGCTATATAGGTTGTCAATTGTTTCCTACTGCTTAAGTATTGTAGGATACATGTGGTTAACCATCAGTTCATGTCTCATGAAGGTGATACCCAATGTGAACAATGCTATTCATACTCTCTAGGGTGGATAAAGGATCCACATTGATGATTTCTTAGATTGGGGAGACCCAGTGTTCTTTATTTGTATTCAATTTTAGGAGAAAAAATTCATTTTGATCCCACCATTTTTTTGTGAATCCTAATATCATAAATACCTGGATTTAGTGATTCCAAATCTGGTGGTGTCCAAAATTACTCATTTGTTTACAGTTGAAGGAGAAGAGTTTCAAATTGGGTTCACTGTTTTTTTATTCTTCTTCCAAGTCACATACCAGGGAGATGATGCACTTTCTTGGCCCCTCTTGGAGTGATCCTTGTACTTGAATTGATCATAATCCCTACAGGGTGGTTACCCCATATTCCCACTTTCCAAAGAGGGAAACATCTACCACTATGGTTGATGATGTTGTCTCCTTGATCAGAATATGATGATGGGATATCGATTCCTCCTTCTATGGATTCATCATTAGAGTTTGTCACCTAGTCTAGGTATCCCTCATAGACATGAGACATGTTTGTGAATCTCTTTCCTGACACCATCTTGAAGTGTAAAATGGTTAATTACGCTAATTTTTGTTGTGTCAAGGTAGCTACATGTGGTTGGAGTTGATGGAGATGTTGAAAATGTCTAGAAATTTGTGGACATTGAGTGTATTGGTTATCTATAAAAGTATCACTCTTTCAAAGTTTATGGAATCACTTGTATGAGTCATATTAGGTTTAGAGACGAATTAATCCTATTTCCATTACGAGGAAACTTTCACCAGGGGCATAAGGCATACAAGTCTCGTTGCCTAAGGCATCTCATATTTTCCACAAGAGGTGGATATTTTGATTCATCGGGTTGGGTAATAGGTTCAAGTTGTGGGGACACAATCAGAGGTTTAAGGTCTTGTATATACATTTTAAAAGGTTTAAAGTCATGTGGGGACACAATCATAATTTTAAGGTCTTATGGATACAAAATCATAGGTTTAAAGTCTTATGGGGATGTTCCCATATATGCTCATCAAATAATGACCCAAATATAGGTTAACATTGAATAATGATTCCATGGTCCAATGGGGACCTCAAATTTGGGTTATAAAGGGGTAAGTGTGTTCCAAAAGGGAATAGTCACACTTCTGGGTTATCACCTCCTAGGGGGGAGGTAGAAAAATTTGTGATGGTGTTGGGATTGAACCTTAGAGAGGCATACTGCATACCTTGTTAGGAGATAGGGAACAAAACCCATGTAGTTTGTGTGCATAGTTTAAGGTCGTATAGTAGGACCTATCCTTGCGGTTTAATGTCTTAGTGGTAAGGATGCTTGTTTTGTGAAAGGAGGGATAATAATGGATGGTGTGAGGCTTATGCATAGAAGTTAACCAGAAAATGGGGGGTCGTCTCTGGATCATAACATGAGGAATCCTATGTTTTTAACATAGGATAAAACTATAGTTTAATATCATGTGTTGAAGATGTTGTCGTGCAATTTAACATCATGTGACTAGGATGTTGTCATGAAGTTTAATGTCATATGACTAGGACATGGACTCTATATAGTTTAAATTATTGCATCTAATACATGGATGGGGCTTACACTAGGAGATACCCATTCCTAATCAGGGTAAGAGTAGAGGAGGATACAACACTATCCCTCATCGAAGGAAAAAACAAGTAGTTTCCCTAGATGATTCCACCACCGGGGCCACACGCAGGGGACCCAAGGTTAGGGAGCCTATGCTGAAGAGAAACTAGTGATGGGATTTTCCAATTCATGCTTAGAATAAAGGGAATGGGCATGAGGGTTGATGATTCTATTCGTGTGGATAATTGAGGAATGAACGATAACAATTTGATTGGGTTCAAGGAACCCAAACACTCAACTTGAATGAAAATATGTTTGGAAGAATGATTCATTGGGTCAGAGGCCCAAATATTGTGTCATGCAACTTTGGAGTTGTGTGTACCTTGAGAGTTGTGCATTAAATAGAATCTAGCACAAATACAAGGCAATGATTCATGAGGCATAGTTGGGTGAAGATTGGGGTTTCATGAAGGAAATTCATCTTGTGCGAACCCACCTTATCATTAAGGGAAATTGTGTGAGGATATATCTAACATAAGCCAAAGTGATTTAGGTTCTATGCGAGGTATATCACACAAGCTATCTACCTATAAGAATCCATGGGGAGGTTGGAGTTGCATGAGTTCATGAAATAATAATATTGTGTAAATGATATATCTAAACTTAAACTTTTAGAGGTCCATCATTGAAAATGATGGGGTGATGTGTGATGTGTTATTTATAAAAAATTTGGTTTTCCAGCCACTGGGCTGCACAACTTGTAGCTGGTCTATGAAATAATGATTTGCATGAATCTCATGCCTTTTCCATTAGGGATAAACCATATAAGGTAGTGATTTGATGCTTCCTTTCTCATGAAAGTGACTTGAATGCCAAAATTGGGGTTTTATTTAAGTACAAAAAGTTACACGCACCCTCCCCTCTTTATTTTTGAAGGATTTTCTTATAAGAACCCAGATCTTTTTTCAGGTATGTTTTACTTTTCTAGTCATTTTTTATAAAAAGAGGAATTTATGGAAATTTTTGAAGTACATACCGTGTACTTTATGAGTACATACTGTGTAGTCAGTTTCCGCATGAAGTCGTGTGTTGGCCGTGTAATGGCTGCACACACGGCCATGTGGGGGTGACCTAGAGACCGCTTAAAGCGGAGTATGGAAATGGAAAGTACACTCCATGTACTTCTAAAGTACACACCATGTATTTTCTTCTTTTTTTCATTAAACGTACCAGGGTCACGTCTAATCGCCAGAAAGGCCTTCTTCTCGACCTAGTTCGTCCAAGAGAACCCATACGGCCATGATCTTCCTCTGAGCCCCCGACTGAGCATCTGATCTCTGATTTGACCACCGTCGATTGCGTTGGGATCACCTCAGTAAGCTCTTCCTTCTTCTAGAGCATTGTTTCTTGATTCCTCCTTTTTCTCAAGTTATCTTAGGTTGAGAGTTTTTAGCATTTTTGTAGATCTATGATGTTCTTGGGAGATTCAAGGATTGAGGTTCACTTATATCGATCCTAAAACACTGAGGTGGGTGGTTTGTGCCTTTCCGTTGAAAGTCCTTGAGTTATATGTGCAAAAGTACCCAATAACCTTGAATGGGGTGTTGCGTTTTTACTATTTTAGTCCTGTTATTTTCTTACTATGCTTGTATGCTTGAATAGAGGTTAATTGAATGAGAATAGGGTTAATTTCTATACTTTGGAGGTGTTTTACCATGCATGTTTTTTATGACCATTTGGTCTTTCTTAGCTTGTTAGGCTACCTTGTTTACTTACCATGCATAGTATTGTAAGATGGAGTGTTTTGTTTATCTGACATGCTGATATGCTGTAGATTTCTAGCCAAGTATTTTTTGAGGGTTACTTTAGCCGATACATGTTACTATGCTTGCTTGACTTACACATGGTCGTGAGAACCTGGTGTAGTAGACCATAGGGAGAATGGACGTAAGGGATTCTCCAGAGTGTCTGTTTACTTTTTTACAATGCGAGACCACAGGGGGAATTAATGTAAGTGCTTCCTCAGAGTGTTTGTAGTTCCTCGATGTGGGCCACAGGGGGAATGTGATGTAAGTGCTTACCCAAAGCACCTTTAGTTACCGATATAATACTATATGAGGAATTGACGGTGAGTTATTCCTTAGAGAGTCTATTATATAGCTGAACCAGAGGGGTGAGAATGTGTGTGCAGCCCAGAGGGTTGCCTATGCTACTAGGTAGGACCATAGGGGATAGGTCGTGAGTACTTCTCAGAGGGTTACCTTTTGTGTTTAACTATTTTCTTGTGTTTCTGGGTAGGAACAGAGGGGATAGGCCATGAGTACTTCCCATAGGGTTACCTATTTGTTTTTACCTACTTTTATTAGCTGTTGCTTAATATATGAACAGAATACATTGAAACTATGGATTGGTTACTACTAAGTACTTCCTTGTTCACGGATTCCTTTACTCATTACCTGTCATATATTCACATACTGTTAGGCACAAATCTTGTGGTGGTTGCCTACTGAGATTTAGTCTCACACCCTTTTTGGGCCATGCTTTTGGGTCCAAACTGATTATATTGTTGCAGGTATAGATAATGGAAAGCGCCCTTCTACTTCGGGTACTTGATTGTTGTGGAGATGGAGAGCATGGGACCAGGCTGAGGCTTGCGATGCTGAGGAGCTGTTTATCTATTTTATTTTTTTTACTTTGGTTTAGTACTATTTTGTATTCCAGCATTGTGATTTGTTTGGCTACTTTCCTAGACATATGCATCATGCATCATTTTTATATATGTGCTCCAGCTGTTTATTTCTTCAGTATTTCACTATTTCCTATTGTTTGGAATTATTACTACTTCTTCTATTGTATATTTTTTTTACTTCCGCTGTGTTACTCTACCAATGAGAGCATAGTTTCCCCACTATCACACCCAAGGCCATCGCTGCTAGTCGGCAGCCTCCGGCGTTCGGGGAAATGTGCTTGAGGCCATGTGACCAACCGGTTATGGGGCGTCTTTGGGTGACTTCCGGACTTGGGATGTTACAAAGTGGTATCAGAGGAATTATTTTATTCTTGACTTACTATTTGGAACCTATAGTCAAGGATAGGACGGAAATAGGTACTTGGTAATAAGTTGTGCTCGAGAGTAGCTAACCCGTGTACAAGGAAAAGCCAATTTACCTCGTTTATTGCAATTTTTCTGGTTTTTCAATTATTACAGTTGATTTGATTTCACCTTGAATGATTCACATGTTTTGTGATGTTATTTTTGAAGTTATTGAGGTTCTATTTATGTTGCAACTCGATGAGATGAGGGTATTCCATCTCATGCATCATATAGAAACTTGCTAGAATCACATGTCATGCATTATTACCATGTCATTTAGGGTGAATTAGTGATTGCATGATATTGTGATAGATATTGTGCTAGATATGCATGCTGTTGTGATAGATGCCTTGATAAAATACCTGCTGTTTAATAGGGTATTGATTGTGTAAGGTTTTGATTGAATGAATTCCAAACTTTGGTTCTTGAGGTGTTATGGGCCCTCATGGATTGGAATTTGGTGGATTATTTCCTTGTGTTTCTGTATATAACATGTAAGAGATGCCAATATTTTATTAGTGGTGAATATGGGCCCTCACTAATCAAAATTTGGCACCTTAAGGTTCGTTTCAGTGTTTTTCTGGGTTTCGAAGTAGTTTCTGAGGCTTACTATCCGGAAAAACCCAGAATACACGACGTGTAATGTTGAATACATGCCATGTGTTCTTCTATTTGGGAAGAAACTATTTTTCTTGAGTACACGCCGTGTAGTCTCTAACTGAGTCTTAGACTGTGTGGGCGGAGACACGGGGTTTGGAATCTTTGGTAGGACACACCATGTACCGGATGTACATGTCGTGTTGTAGAACCATGCATCCAGCTATGTCACGAACAACATGGGCCGGTTGAGTCTTCCCTAATTCACACTGTGTCAGTCTCAAATACTCCATGTAGTGTAATCCCTGGAATCTGTCTGTGTCACTAACAACACGGGTTGGTGAAGCTCGTCTAGTACACACTGTGTCTAGCACTAACACATCATGTAGTCTTGTTCTAGGAGAACCGTGTGGCCTAGCCGTGTAAGGGAACTCGGGTAGGGGAATAGGATTCAATTACATGCCGTGTGTAAGGACAACACGCCATGTATGGGGTGTTACATGACCATTTTTGGTAGAGGTACACACCCATGTGAAAGGCTTAAGGGAACACGCCATGTAGGCATTATACACGCCATGTATTCATGTTTTGAAGAACTTGAATGCTTTCTTTATCCTGTTCTATCCTTACTCTTATAGTTTTTAGCCCTTGAAAATCTTGATCTAAGGTGTGCACTTGACCTTGAATATTCATGACACCGAGATGTCCTCCGGTTGTATGCCAATTATAGGGCAACGATCAAACACCAGACATGGATGATCAAAGACTTCCGGTAGATCCTCCAGTTGTGTCAGTCCTGGAACCAACCGTCATTCTGGACATAGGTTCTAATGCACAGTTTCGAGAGGGATTCATGAGGTTCATGCAAACCTTCCACGGAGTACCGCATCTTACCCCCTCTATGGCAGAGCTGATTCGGGTTTTCCAGCAGCAGCAGCCTCCCACCTTCATAGGGGAAGGAGGACCTTAGGCTGTAGAGTCATGGTTAGAATCCATGATTTCTATCTTCGAGCATCTAAAGACGCCTCCATAGAGGAGGGTCAATCTTGCTACATATATTCTTTGGGATTCTTCCAAGATATGGTGGGATGTGATCTCACAGGCGGGACGCTAGCAAGTTATGGCATGGGATGAGTTCCAGCATACTTTCTATGACTACTTCTATATAGATACTTTGAGGGCTGATCAAGCCCGAGAGTTCATGAGTCTAGAGAAAGTTAATCTTTCAGTTATGGAGCATTATTCTCACTTCACAGAGCTGCATCTCTTCACGCCCATTCCAGGAGGTGATGAGTTATTCCTCGCAAGGAAGTTTGAGGATGGTCTTAGGCACGACATCCGATCACAGGTGAATATCTTCAGGTTGACGTCTATCACTTATATAGTTAACTAGGCACTAATCACGACGTGCAATTTAAGGGATTTTGGAGTTGTGAGACAGGGTGGATCAACATTTGGAGTTAGTATCTCTTCTACTGACAGCAGGAAGCGTCGTAGGGCAGTGGTACGGGACAAACTTTTTCAGTGGAGTAGACCTAGCAGGAGCAGGATCTCGGGCCTTCTATAGTTCAAGGTAAGATCTTAGTTTCATAAGTTTTAGCTTTTTCTCTTTTCGATACAGGGGCTTCCCATAGATATATATCTGTTTTTGTTGTGGAGAGCCTTGGGCTCTTCATCTTTTCTTCTGCTGATATATTGATGCTAGACACTCCGTTGGGGAATAGAACTGCTAGTGTACGACAGTGTAAGTAGTGCCCTCTAGAGGTTGGTGGGTGTCACTTATTATGGGACCTCTATGTCTTATAGATGAAATTATATGATGTCATTATCATTATGGACTGGTTAGTTACCTTCCATGTTGTTGTCAATTTCTATCACCGGAGGGCAGATCGTTTCTTTATAAGCGTGAATGGGATGTCCAGGCGATCAGAGTGGGACCCGAGCATCATGGGTTAAGAGGAGTTATAGCCTAGATTTCTAGTATTTATCTAGATGACCAGGGGACTTCACATATGGACGTTCCTCCAGTGGTGGATTTTTTCAGGGACGTCTTTCCAAAGGACTTTTTAGGTTTTCCTCCGGAGCGAGAGGTATAATTTTCTATTGAGCTTGTGCTAGGAGCAACACCAGTGTCTATTCCTCCTTATAGGATGGCTACACCAGAGTTACAGGAGCTTAAGAAGCAGTTGGAGGAGTTTCAGGAAAAGGTTTTCATCTGACCCAGTACTTCTCCTTGGGGTTCGCATGTCCTATTTGCGAAGAAGGCAGACGGTACCCTATGGCTTTATGTGGATTATCGAAAGTTGAACCAGTTGATGGTCAAGAACTGATATCCCTTGCTTAGGATTGATGATCTCTTTGATCAACTTCGAGAAGCCTGAGTGTTCTCGAAGATTGAATTGAGATCTGGCTACCATCAGTTGTGCATTAGACCATCATATGTACCTCTTACATCCTTTTGGAGCAGTTATGGTCTATACAAGTATGTAGTTATGCCATTCAGTCTCATGAACACGCCTACAGTTTTTATGGCACTAATGAATTGAGTGTTCCATCCATATTTTGATTCTTTCATGGTAGTCTTCATGGACGATATCTTGGTGTACTCTCACACTCGACACGACCATGCTACCCATCTTGAGATCATTTTGAGTACATTTAGAGAGCATCATTTATATGCTAAGCTCTCAAAATGCCACTTTTAGATGGACCAGATTCATTTCTTGGGTCATGTTATCTCACAGATAGGAGTATTAGTAGACCCATAGAAAGTGAAAGCAGTAGTTTCCTAGGAGCATTTGAAGAATGTATTTGAAGTACGGAGTTTTCTAGGGCTAGATAGATACTACAGATGCTTCATACAAGACTTTTCACATTTAGAAGCACCATTGACGGGTCTGACTAAGAAGGGTGCAAAGTTCTTATGGTCAGATTCTTGTGAGTCGGCCTTTCAGAAGTTGAAAGGAAGACTAACTTCAGCACTGATACTTGTTTTTCTAAATTCAGGCAAGAGCTACACTATTTACTGTGATTCTTTAGGTATCGGGCTGGGAGCTATGCTTATGCAGGGGAAAATATTCATTACATACGGGTCTCGGCAGTTGAGGCCACATGAGAGAAATTACCCAATGCATGATCTTAAGTTTCCATTAGTTGTTCATGCCTTACGTTGTTGAAGACATTATCTTCTGGGAGAGCATTTTGTGGTTTTCACCAACCAAAATAGTCTCAAGTATATCTTCACTCAGCATGATCTGAATTTAGGACAGTGAAGGTGGGTTGAGTACCTTCAGTCTTTTGACTTTGAGCTTGCCTATATGCCTGGGAAAGGCAACGCAGTAGCTAATGCGTTGAGTAGGAGGACTCAGATACAGGCGGTTCAGGAGTCCAGTAGTGAGTGGTAGCTTATGGCTATGTTCTCTGAGATGCATTTGGAGGTGCACGACAGGAAGGGGAAAACATTTCTTTCTTCTATAGTTGTTACCTCTACTCTTCTTGATCGACTGCGAATGAGGCAGCTATCAGATTCTGAAGGCCTAGTCCTATAGGAAAGTGTGTCAAGAGAGGACCCTATTCCTGGATGGACCATAGGCGGGGATGAGATCTTGCATTTCCAGGGGTGCGTATGGGTGTCAGCAGACATATGCAAGGAGCTGATGTGGGACTTTCATTCCTCAGTTTGGGCAGTTCATCCTGGTGTCACGAAGATGTATCGTGATCTACTCCGTCAGTTTTGGTGGCTAGGTATGAAGAGAGATGTTGCTGGGTTTGTCATGAGATGTTCCACCTGTCAGCAGGTAAAGGTAGAGCATCAACGACCCGTGAGGCTTTTGCAACAGTTACCCATTCCCGAGTGGAAGTGGAATGATGTCGCGATGGATTTCGTGACGGGTTTGTCGAGGTTGCCTCGAGGTAATGATGTTGTATGGATTGTCATTAACATACTCACAAAGGTTTCTCACTTCTTGCTGATCAAGGAGACCTTCAGTGTTGATGAGTTGGGATGGTTGTACATCCAAGAGATTGTACGTTTACATGGGGTTCCACACTCCATTGTCTCAGATAGAGATGCATGTTTTACTTCTCAGGTCTGGCAGGGGATTTATAAGGCTTTGGGTACACAGGTACTTTTGAGTACATCTTACCACCCTCAGATAGATGTCCAGTCTGAGCGTACAATTCAGGTTCTTGATGATATGATGTGATCATGCATCCTTGATTTTGGAGGTTCTTGGGAGAAGCACATACCTCTTGTGGAGTTTTCCTATAATAATAGTTTTCAAGGAACTATTCAGATGGAACCTTATGAGGCTTTGTACGGTAGGACATGCCGATCACCCTTATATTGGATGGAGGTAGGAGAGACAGCTATGTTGGGACCTCGTCTTGTCCAGGAGACCATAGAGTAGATAGAGTTGATTCAGAAGAGGATGGATACTACACATCCTCAATAGAAATCTTATGCTGATTAGCGGAGACAACCTCTGGAGTTCGAGGTCGGGGATCAGGTTTTCCTGCGTGTCACACCGAGGTTGGGGCACAGAAGGATTAGGAGATAGGGTAATCTTTTTTTGAGGTACATCGGGCTGTTTGAGGTGTTGGAGAGAGTTGGCCCAGTTTCCTATCGGTTGCAGTTACCTCAGAGGTATCGGGCTATGCACAACGTCTTCCATGTTTCTCATCTTTGATGTTACTTCTCAGAACTGTCTCATGTCTTCCAACCCGAGGAGGTTGAGTTGGAAGGGGATGCATCGTTTGAGGAGCATCCTATCCAGATTTTTGATTTCAGTACAAAGGTTCTCTGTGGCCGGTCTGTTCCTCTGGTATGAGTGTTATGGCAGCACGTGCAAGTAGAGGACGAGACTTGGGAGAGGGAGGCTGATGTACGATCTTAGTGGTCAGAGCTGTTCGGGGTTTCTTCTTCTACGCCTCCTTACTAGGGAAATTTTGGGATGAATTTATTTAATGGGGGAAGTTTGTAAGAACCCAAATCTTATTTCAGGTATGTTTTTCTTTTCTGGTCATTTTTGAGAAAAATATGAATTTCTGGAAATTTTTGAAGTGCACGCTGTGTACTTTATGAGTACACATCGTGTACTCGGTTGCCGCATAAAGCCATGTGTTGGCCATGTAATGGCCGCACACACGGCCATGTGGGGGTGACCTAGAGACCGCCTAAAACGGAGTATGAAAACGGAAAGTACACACCGTTTACTTCCAAAGTACACATCGTGTATTTTCTTTTTTCATTAAACATAATGGGGTCGCATCTAATTGCTATAAAGGCCTTCTTATCAACCTAGTTCATCTGAGATAACCCGTATGACCACGATCTTCCTTCGAGCCCCTGACTGAGCATCTGATCTCCGATTCGACTGCCTTCGATTGCGTTTGGATCGCCTCGGTAAGATCTTCCTTCTTCTAGAGCTTCGTTTCCTGGTTCCTCCTTTTTCTCAAGTTATCTTTGGTTGAGAGTTTTTAGAATTTTTATAGATATACGGTGTTCTTGGGAGATTCAAGGATTGAGGTTCACTTATATCGATCCTACAACACTGAGGTAGGTGGTTTGTGCCTTTTCGTTGAAAGTCCTTGAGATATATGTGCAAAAGTTCCCAATACCCTTGAATGGGGTATTGTGTGTTTACTGTTTTAGCCTTGTTATTTTCCTACTATGCTTGTATGATTGAATAGAGGTTAATTGAATGAGAATAGGGTTCATTATACTATGCTTTGGAGGTGTTTTCTCATGCATGTTTGTTTATGACTGTTTGGTCTTGCTTAGCCTGTTAGGCTACCTTGTTTACTTACCATGCCTAGTATTGTAGGATAGAGTGTTTTATTTATCTAACATGATGATATGTTGTAGGTTGATAGCCAGGTAGTTTTTGAAGGTTACTTTGGCCGATATGCATTACTATTCTTGCTTGACTTACACAGGGTCGTGAGAACCTGGTGTAGTAGACCATAGGGAGAATGGACGTAAGGGATTCTCCAGAGTGTCTGTTTACTTTTACGATGCGAGACCACAGGGGGGATTAACATAAGTGCTTCTTCAGAGTATCTGTAGTTCCTCGACACGGGCCACAGGGGGAATGTGACGTAATTTCTTCCCCAGAGTGACTTTAGTTACCGATACAAGACTATAGGAGGAATTGACGGCGAGTGCTTCCTCAGAGAGTCAATTCTAGAGCTGAACTAGAGGGGTGAGACTATGTGTACTGCCCAAAGGGTTGCCTGTTCTACTAAGTAGAACCATAGGGGATAGGCTGTGAGTACTTCCCATAGGGTTACCTTTTGTGTGTAGCTATTTTCCTGTGTTTCTAGGTAAGACCAGAGGGGATAGGCCGTGAGTACTTCCTAGAGGGTTACCTGTTTGTGTTTACCTACTATGATTAGTTGTTGCTTGATATATGAACAGAATGCATTGAAACTATAGACTGGTTACTGCTGAGTACTTCCTTGTTTACTGCTTCCTTTACTCATTACCTGCCATATATTCACTGACTGTTAGGCACAAATTGTGTGGTGGTTGCCTACTGGGATTTAGTCTCACACCCTATTTGGGCCATACTTTTGGGCCCAAATAGATTATATTTCTACAGGTATAGATAAGGGAAAGTTCTCTTCTACTTTAGGTACTTGACTGCTGTGAAGCTAGAGAGCATGAGACCAAGATGAGGCTTGCGATGCTGAGGAGATGTTTATCTGTTTTATTTTGTTCTTGGGTTTAGTACTGTTTTGTATTCCAGCATTGTGATTTGTTTGGATGATTTCCTAAACATATGTATCATGAATCATTTTTATATATGTACTCCAACTGTTTATTTCTTCAGTCTTCCATTGTTTCTTATTGTTTGGCATTATTACTACTTCTTCTATTATATATTTTTTTACTTCCACTGTGTTACTCTGCCAATGAGGGCATAGTTTCCCCACTATCACACCCAAGGCCTTTGTTGCTAGTCAGCATCCTCTGGCATTCGGGAAAATGCGCTTAGGGCCATGTGACCAACCAGGTACGGGGCGTCTCTGGGCAGCTTTCAGAACTAGGACGTTACATGTCTAGTATCTACACAAGTTGGGGTGGTTGAAATTGCCTTTCACATGCAAGTGATTTTCATAACAAAATGGGGCATTTCACAAATTGTTTCAATTTTTTTCATGCTCAATATCTTGTATTTGGAATGATCCATCAGGATAAGCTATGACCTTATCTTGGGGAAAATACACATTCTAGGGCAGAGATTCATTTTTTTCATCAACATTTTTTTTAATCATTTATTGAATAAATTGATCAATCATTACATTTGCTTTGTATTTTGAATATTTTTTTTTAAATTTGGTTTTTGAACTTGAAATGAAAATTTGGCCAAGTCTTGAATATAAGGATTGCTTGTAAGTCTTCTGACCATACCATAAGACTTTAGGTATGATTTTAAGGCTTTTCAGTTCATCATAATACTTTATTATATTTTTGTAAAGATTGAATGTAAGCCTTTAATATCTCTCTAATTTTTCCAAAAATAAAAAACCCAACATCGTAAGGATTTTTCCACCCTAAAAGTAAAGCTTTGAACTCCACTGTAAGGATTCAAATGCCTTATGATTAGGTATGTCATATGATAAATCTTACAAATATTTATGATTGACACTTGTGTGAATTTTTTAGGAATTATATTTTCACTACAGCACTTTAAGTTGAGGTTTTGAGCTTCCACATCAACATCCATGCACCCCATCAGAGCTAGACATGTAGAGCACATAAAATTAAATGATCCAAATAATGTGAAGAATCCTTTGGTAAAAATAAGGAAACCTAAAACCCAAATTAAAAACCATATATTTCTTATAGATTTGAATTCTATGAAGGTTAGTGAGATATTCAAGACTAGAAGACTATGATGATCTCAGGAGGTTTACTAAATCTGAAGGAAGGAAACTATTTAAATGAGGAGGCTACTACACTATAAAAGTATCCAATGTTCTATTTATAGATTAGTTTTCTTTCATTTTTTTATTTGAAGATGTATCTTGAATAATTTAACAAGTGTTCTTTATTTTCTTTATTTCTTGTGTTTTCTCTCTTTCACTATATCCTTCTCATCTCCATGAAAATATAAAACAAAACTCACCTCTTTTTTTAGGGATGGAGCGTTGTTTTTTTGAGTTATTTTTGCTTTAATGGTTTCTCCTTATTTTATTTTTAGAATTTAGTGATGGTTAAACTGATCATGGTGAGAATTTTCCACTTTTTCTCTATCATTTGAGTTCTTTTTATTTTTTCATCATCATTACTTCCCTTAATTTTTAAAGTGATTCATATGATAGAGTTTTACTTGAGTAGTGTTGGTCAGTGAATAGACATATTAGCTAACTTTAGGAAGAGTATTATGCCGAATATAGAGGTATCAGTGTGGGATAGTAATAATTCAAACAAGGAGAGTGTTTAGTGATAGGTTTTTATCTTAATATTGGATAAAATATCAAGGATATTTTTAAGAATAGTTATATAAATCACTATGAACTCCCAAGAAAATCTCTTCTCCTATCTTTCTTTTTTCCATTCTAACTTCATTCCATTTTCCCTTTGTTTTTATTCCATTTATATTTAAATATCACTTTAATTATTATAAAACCCCCCATTATATTAATTATATTTATTTCATAGTATATTAAAGATAATAAAATAGTAATAATAGAAGTGTAGTGTGTGTGAGTGACCTTTTTAATAGATAGACCTTAGATATTTAATTATACTGTATTCTTAAGAAAATAATAATTTATTGACTGGAGATCAATGAAAAATCATCACGCACCAATTTGGCACTATTTCTGGGGATACCAAGCATTTTCACACATTTTTTTTCATAAAAAACCAAAAAAAATCATAAATTTTTTAAAATAAGAAGTTCACTGCAGATCGTTATTGGGTCATGATGGATTATTATAATGAATATTCATATACATGGACTAATTTTGAGTTCAATAAGGATGATTCATTATAGGTGATAATGTAGAATAATTTTCAATTATTGGAAGAAGTGAACAAAAAATAGAGATCCTTTCTACCTATCATAATGAGATCAAGCCTTTATAGTGATAGTAATAACAAAAACACATTAAAGAAGAATTAAAACTGGTTCCACCTATATTCTTAGCTAAAGAACCAGATGAGGACCAGAGGGAATTCATAGAATATCCATTTGACTTTTCTCAACCATTTATTAAAGAGGTCCCTAAATAATAAATGTTAACTAATATATATTTGGGAAATCAAAATGATTCGAAAGAATATTGGTCAAATTTTATGGAACCCAAAAGGGTAAGCGATCCTCTCATCTTTGAAAATGAAGAATCAAATCCTCTCTACCTCTCTATTACTTTGAAATAAGACACCACTAAAGCGGTATAATTTGAAGAAGGAATATAGGAGATTGACTTCCTACCTCTAACCCCAACAAATCAACTCCAAGAGGCACTGATCAAAGAAGAAGAACTGGAAGATAAACTTACCCTAGGAGATAATCCTTACCGGAAATCAATTTTATATAATTTTATTGAAATTGAATTGATCATTAACTCCCAATATTTTGATTTTTTAGATTCATCCGGTCCACAAATTTCCTTAGAGAATGATGAGGAAAAATAATATTCACAAGCTAAGTTTGATATATTGTTGGATTTTCTTAAAGAGATTGAGTATCAAGATAACTTCCTTGAATATTAATATTTCTATATTGATCCCTCTTATTTTAGTTTTATTCTAATAAAATTATTCATTGACTTTCCCTTTGAAAAATCTATCGATGCAACACATTTTGAGCAATCATTACATGACGAAGAAGCAGCTAAAAAAACAAGGCCAAATCAAAGGAGGAGGACCCATATTTTATCCTACCCCAACCTTATAAGATATATTCTATTTCCATAGAGATGAATTTAGTGTAATCTATAAATGTAATCATCTACATATGGTATTAAGTGAAGAAAACTAGAAGTAACAAATATGGTGGTTCAAATCAAAGAAACCCCACCCACTATTAGACTATGGATAAACCCGAGAACTACCCATCTAGGGACAGTCAAAACCCAAGGCCCATTAGGTGTTTTAACCAATAATTTATCCTTATTTAATTTTTCTTTATATTTTTATTTCTTCTTTCAATAACTTTCTTATGTTTTTATTTTTCTTGTAGGATTTTTAATAGATAACAACTAGTAGACTAACTCAAATATATTCCTACCAATAAGTCAGTTTGTGTTTCTATTTTATACTAAATTTGTTTCTACCCAATTTTAATTCTTAATGAAAACTAATTTTATCACTTTTGATCAAAAAATAAGAGTATTAAAAATCTAAGTGTGGGGGATAATAATTATGCTAACTTGACTAGAGTTCATGGGGAAGATGAGATTAAGAATGAGATTTTCCATTTGAATCATAATAGTCAACCTAGTCCTAATAGTTTTCTGGGGGGTTTTGTACACTTTATCATGGGATCTTATCAAAGTTAATCTAAGAGAGTCAACATAATATTTTTTAGGGGGGTCTCTTCCTAGAATGTCTTGTGCAACAACAATTGTTTATATTCTGAAATTGAAGAAACCTATTTATTTTGGGAAATACCATCTAATATATCAGTGAAATTTTTCTTTATAAGTTCTTGAACAACATCATAAATATCAGGATTTCTATCATTTCTGAATAATAGGATGGTTTCATAAAGAACAAAATCATTCATGGTACTTTTGGGTTAACTAAAGAGATGACAGTAGAGATTAACAGGAAAATGTCTGGATCTAATATTATGGTTAAGGTTGATATGGATAAAGTATATGATAGATTTGAATGTAACTTTATCCTTAAAGTTATGAGATGCTCGGATTTCTCAAAGGATTTTGGTGATATGGCCTTCTTTTATTACTCATCTCCTTGGTTTTCTATTTCTATCAAGGGTAAGAAATTTGTCTTCTTCAAATCTATGGATGGCCTTCATCAAAGTGATATTATTTATCATTATATTTTTTATCTTAGTTTAGGATTTTATTAGAATAATATAAAGGATAGCATTGAGGAGGATAATATCTATCCTTTTATAGGTAAATTCAGTTCTGCTGGTATTTTTCACCTCTTTTTTGAAGATCAGATGTAGTTCTTCATTAATGGATTCTCTAGATCCATTAAAGGTTTCAATAAAATCATGTAAGATTAAAAAAATAGAGAGACCAAAGGATCAACAAGTCTAAGAGTAATATTTATCTTCCAATAAAAATCTTGAGTTATAGAGTGAAAAATATTGAGGAGTGTCTGGGTGTGAATCAAAGGAATTGCCCTATTTAGTTTCTAGGGGGGGGGGGAAATCTCTCCATATAGAAATAGGATTCATCATTTTGAGCCTATGGTTAATCACATTACTCACCATATTGACAATTGGAAGTTTAAGATACTTTATGTTGGTGTTTGGATAACTCTTATGAATAGTGTTCTTTCTTCGATCCCCATTCATGTTATGTTGGTTCTTTGGGGTCCTAAATTAGTCATCATATCCATTGAAAAAAAATTGAATAATTTTTTGTGGGATTCCCATAATAAATGGATATGTCATTGGGATAGATGTGGGAGACTTTATAAATCTATTGAATAGGGGGAATTAATTTTAGGAATGTGGATTAATCCTTATTCTATCTTTAGGCCAAAATTTATTAGGAGATTATGGAGGATCATACACTTTGGGCTAAAGTTAAGCATTAAAAATACATTTTCCAGGCATCTAATTTTTTTAGGTTTAAGGTAATACTTTGGAGATCTGGTAATTCATGAAAGATTATTTTAAAATTGTGTTTAATCATTTGAGATGGATTGTGGGTCACGGTGAGATAAGTTTCTAGAAATAAAACTAGGATAATGAGGTTTTTTTATTTCATGGGTGTCCTATCTTGGATTTCACTCTCTGAGAATATAGTTTCTTCTCGCATTTCATAAATGTTGTTCTTATCAACGACCAAAAATCCTACTTTGAGGATATTTTTTTCTTCAAAAGATGATGATTGGTGTGTTTTTGTTTCTTCTGGGACTGGTTCCTTCAAAGTGGTGGATTTTCACAATAGTTATCATGGGCATTAGGTCCAATGGCTTGGTCTGCAAGGATTGGTGCAAAGGTATCCCTGTTAAATATAATTTTATGGTTTAGCACATCCTTAACCATGATATTCCCATTAATGGTGAGGTGAAAAATAAGGCAATCTATCTATATTCTAAATATAGTTATTTTTATCTTTCTAATATCAAAACTATATCTCATCTTTTTGTTGAAAGTTAATGGGTAGGTTTCATATGGGATATGATGGGTGGGATCTTGGGTTTCATTTTTCAGGATAATTCGCTGCATGAATTCTTTGAACAGAGGTTACATGGAAATATCATGGGTGTTTTCTTAATCACTAAGTGTTTGTTTCTTACGGTGGGTTACTGGGTCATTTGGGAGGCTTGTAACGATGCTCAGATTAATGACCGACATTTCTATTTTCTCATTTTGATCATTAGAGTGTGGTCTCTTATCTTGGAGATGGGTGGCCTCATTAAGCAGAAGGATAGATCCTCTATCCTCCATTATCTTTCAAAGAAAAATGGTCTCCAGGAGGATGATATCCCTAGACATGGTCATTGGATAAGATGAAACTGACCCAGTTCTAGAATAAAGCTCAATTCTGATTGTTCTTGAGAGCTTGGAATTATGAGAGGTGGGGGTATGATAATAAATGAATTAGGTTCTATAGAGGTGGCATAAAAGGCCTCTTATGGTCTTTGAAATTATATTTTGGATGATGAAAAGGCCATCCTTATAATCCTTCAAAATTTCCATATTTACAACATCAATCTTCAATAGATTGAAATGGATTCATCCTTGGTTCATAGTTTTCTCATAGTTTAGGTTGGTCCTCATTGGTCCATCATTCACCAGACTCGATCTTGAAAAGCCTTATTGAAAGTGTTGGTGGATATTAAGCATACTTAGTATGAGGGAAACGAGGAAACAAATTTTTTGGATTCTTGGGGGTCTTAATACAATATTATTATTATTTACTCTAATATTAGGTATCTACCTAATGAATGTATGACCATTATTGAAGAAGATTCCCTGATACTTCACCACTATAGACCACCTTGAATTTAAAGGTGTGGTCTTGCTATTTTTTTAATAAAATTATGAATTTGTGTGTGAGGGAGTGGTACTAATATTATTAGGATTTTCATGTTTTTTTATTTTATATTTTTGTTTGTTTTTATGTTAGAACTATTTTGAGCTTCATTTAATACCATGGGAAAATTTATACTATCTTGATGTTTTTTATAAAACTATTAAATTTTAATTTATAATAGTTTTAAATGACTGATGAAGTGTTATTATTATTTTTTATTTTCAATATTCTCATTTAAATAAGTTTTATTAAATGTGAAAATCAATGCGCACTAGTGTTGTCTACAATTTTAAAATATTTCCAAAACTCAAGTGGTTTCTATACATGTTTTTCACATTCTTTCTATTTCTATTTTTCTTAAGAGTCTTGATACATGTTATAAAATTTAGAAATTTTTATTTTACTCTTATTAAAAGATATCATAATTTATGAATTGTGTTAAATATAATCACGACACCATTTTGAAAGCCCATTTTTTCATAGAACTCTATTTTTACTATACCATTTCATCTGACCATTTTAATAATCACATAGTAGGCTTGGATAATACTGTTAGTCATCCAAAGTAAAATACATTTATCCCAATCTACCTTATTTAGATGTTAATTTTAGGAATATGGTTTAAATCAAGTGTGTGGAGGAGGGATAATGTCGCTACATTGAAAAATCTACTGGATTATTTTGGAGGTGCTATATATTATTTGGTGCTACTATTTTGGGAAGAATATAAAACTATAAAGATACGAGGATGAAAAAAAAATGTCATTCAATACTGGGATAGAAGTTCACCGCTACTTGAAGTTCAAAAAATGCCTCTCATTCCCTAAAAAATTCAATTCTGAAGAGAAATTACATATTTGATTGTAGGCTAGAACAATTACATGAGGGTGGGGGGAGAAATATACTCAGTAATGCTAAAAATTCTAAGTTTTGGACTACCTAACAAAATAAAAAGAAGTTTTGAGGTCATCTATTTTCAAAGAGTGAGAGAGTGAGGTTCCATTCTTGATCTTAAAAAATTTCATGCATTTTACTTCACTTTTGATCCAAGACTCCTCATTTTACCTCAACACTTTTTACATTTAAATCCTAACAACCCTTTATTCTCATAAAAACCTTGGTAAATTCCTCATGATTGACACAATTTTATGATTCTATGAGGTGGAGATTCTAGGAAAACACCAAGCCTATGAAAATCATGCATGCTCTTGAGAATGGATAAATCTCTATTCCAAATCCTTGAGTTAAGAGGGATACATTTTACATGGATGTAGGCACAAAATGAATATGAGAATCAAAATGGCATTGAATGAATTTTTATGTTGAGTAAGGAAAGAGAGGATTGGGATTCATGTATGAGACATGATGTTTCTTCTGTTGTTTTAATTTAAAAGTGATTTCATTTATATCTTGATAAATCTTGATTAACTTTGGTATAAGATTATTTCCCAAGAGTATAATGTTTAAGTGTGGGGAATTGGTAAAGATAATATTTTCATAACTTTTCATGTAAATTTCAATGAATAAATCCCCATTAATTTTCCATTTTGAGTTGATTTGTAACACTTTTAGTTTTTAAGGGTATTTTAGTAATTTAAGTTCAAATAGATTAATTCATTGATTTTAAGAGTTTTTAATCATTTATTGAATAAATTTATTGAGCCTTGCCTTTATTTTATATTCTGAATAATTTTTGGAAAAATTGGTTTTTGAACTTAAAATGAAAATTTAGTTAAATCTTAAATGTAAGACTTAATCATAAGTCTTCTAAATACATCGTAAGACTTTCATTCTGATCATAATAATTTGTGATTCATCAAAATACATTACTATATTTATGTAAAGATTTAATGTAAGGATTTAATCCCTCTCTTCCTTTGCTTAAAATTGGAAACCCACCATCATAAGGCCTTGTCCACCCTAAACATAAAGCTTTAAACTCCACCAGAAGGATTCAAAAGCCTTATGATGAGTAAATTCATATGATGAATCTTCTAAATATTTACACTCAAAAATTTATGATTTTTTCAAGAATTAGGTTTTCATTGTTACGCTTCAATTCAAGGCCTTGGCTTTCCATGCTAATATTCATACACCCTGTTAGAGTCATACACATGGAGCACATTAAATTAAATGAGATAAATCATGTATAGAATACTTTGTCCAAAATATAAAAACCCATAGCACAACCCTTTTATTTCTTATATATTTTAAGTCTATAAATATCAGGGTGATATTCAAAATTAGAATACCATGATGATCTTGGGTGTTTAACCAAAACCTAAGGAAGGGGACATTTTAATGGAGGAGGCCGCTACACTATAAAAGCAACTGACATTATACTGCTAGATTATTTTATTTTATTTTTTTCTTTGTAGATACATCTTATATATTTTAACAAGAATTATTCATTTTCTTTCTCTCATGTGTTTTTTCTCTCTCACTATAACCTTCTTATCTACCTAAAAATGGAGAACTAACCTCTCCACTTGTTCGAGGGAGGGAATGGAGTTTGTTTGAGTTATGTGTGCTTTAATGGATTCTACTTATTTTATTTTGTGAATTCAGTGATGGTTAAACTGATTAGGGTGAGTGGATTCTCACTTTTCTCTATCATTTGAGTTCTTCTTTATTCATCATGATTCCTTCCCTTCACTATCAAAGTCATTCATACAATGGACTTTGACTTGGGTAGTGTTGGTCAATGAAGTATTCTCTTAGTTGACTTTGGGAAGATTATTATCCCACTTATGGAGGTATCAACATGGGATATTAATATTTTAAACAAGGAGGGTGTTGAGTGATAGGTCTTGATATCAATGTTGGAAATAATATTGAGAATATTTTTAAGAACAATGATAATAATCGCTATGAATTCCCATGAACAACATTTATTCTCTCTCTTTATTTCTTACTTGCTAAATTCATTTTGTTTTGTCTTTATTTTTCATCTATTTATATTTACATATCAATTTCATTCTTATAAAACTCACATTATATTAATTATATTTATTTTTAGTATATTTTAGATAATAAAATAGTGATAATAGAAGAATAGTGTGTATGAGTGGCCTCCTTGAGTGATGGACCCTAGGGATTGCATTATATTGCATTCTTAGAAAAAATTTAATTTATTTATTGGGGATCCATAAAAAAACCTCATACATTACAGGTACAAAAACTTTCATTGAAGTAGCATACATATTTATAAATGACAGGCATTGAGGCATGATAACTGAGATATCCACTTTTCTTCATATAAATATATATGCAGTAATTAAATTATTTAATGAAATTAAACCTATATTTATTGAAATTATTTATATATCTTCTCATCAAAATAGGATAATACATAAAGATTGTAGGCATGAGATTACACATTTACAAAAACTTTCACTTTCTTATGGAGAGCATAAGTTGATAATTTAGTTTGATGACAACAACCACTTAGCTATCCCACATGCTAAGTAGTTTATGAGTTACTTGGATATGAATAGACATTGTAGGATAAGTATTTTATTCCTTAATTGGAGGAGTGTCAACTCGTAGATGAAGGATTAGTTATGAGAGTCTATAATGGTAAAATTTATAAACTTGTTTATTTATTTTTCCAATGGTTTAAATATTATAAATTTCATATGACTAATATTTGATTTATCAAATTACAGAAGACATTTAACTTTAAAGTGAAGAAAGCTATTAAGAAAAGGTTTCTATCCTCTATGGAAACTAGATGGATAGATTTTAAGACAAAGTTAACTTCATGTTATATTTTTGGTAGTAAACATAATAAATATCCATGCCTTAAGTATTATTTTATAGATTTGAATATAAGGTATAAGTTTGTCTCCAATCTGCGGGAGGAAGCCTTTATGGTATGTAATTTTTATTTTTAAAATTTATTTTAATTAATTAAAGACTTATTAATTATTTATTATATAAAAATCCTCTAAGAAAGATGACCAAGAGATATAATCCTAGAATTTATACCCTCATACATTTTCATGTGGAGGGTATCCTTTATTAGAGGAGAAAATTATTGCCAAAAGATTTAATTAATTAAGATCCAAGTCAAGTAGAAGCTCCGAAGAGGTTCAATAAAAACCCCTATTTCCTCCACCTCATAATGAAAAATAGAAAAGGGAAAGGATGAAAAAATGGGAAGTTTATTACCGATCCAACATAATAAGTAGCTGATAATATTATAAGTTATTAATTATTATTTTTATACAATATTACTATTTTATAAATTCATCCTACTAATATAACATTTTAAAATATTATTTTAGACTCCCTTCAGGATAAAATGACACCTGGGACCTTCATCCCTTAGGGTAGGATGAATATTCTTACAAATTATTTAGAAAATCTAGAACACCTAGGTTGTATCAGAGGATAAAAGGAGGGTATTGGTTTTAGAATTTTTTTTGGTCACTACCCTAATATGAAATCAATGGTAGAATAATACAAGAGATAAATAAATTCCTTGAATGATGAGTTGTGATAGTTGAATGAGTAGATAGTTGATAGAATTTAATCATCTGTAGTGGCTATTTTTTCTAAAGCAATGAGATAAACAGAACCTACACAGCCTACCTACCCAAATCCCCCGCCTCATCATTCAAACCCGATTGTATATTGTGAGTTTTTTTTTTCAGGGATTACCATGTACATATTATAGTATACAAAATTGTATATCATCTAGAAGATTACGTACATCCTCAGCTTCGGTATCCGGGTCAAGTAAGAGTAGTGGGAAATCATATTATTGATCCAACCACTCCAGTACCACTGCCCACTAAGGAGGTAACCATAGTTGGACAAAATATTGGTCTTTTTTTTTACTTTGGTTAGCTACTTCTTATCATTCGTAGACATATGATGTATGTGTTTTTTTAAATTTTTTATTTATCTTTAAATTGAAATTATTTATATTTTTTTATATTTATCTTATATATAAGTATATGAAATAAAATAATTTTTTTTCAAAGGAAAGAAAAATTTTAGGAACCATCACCTGCAGATACTCCTTAGGATCTTTATGGGATAAAAAATTTAACACAATTTTTTTCTATATTAGATAATTATTTTAATTTTATGATGATTTATAATATTTTTAGAATAGATTATGTGTTAATTATATTTAAAAATTATATCAATGATGTTGTAAAGGGTGGTCAACTCACTATACCTGTGTTGTAGTTGTTTTCCATGTAAGTAAAATTCAATTATAAATTTAACTTCTTTAAGTAATCATATGTTCTATTAACTTAAGTTATTAATTTTCTATTCAGTATCTCAACACTCTTTTCATAAAATGCGATTTTATTTCTATTTATAGTTTTATGGATCCATAATACATTTGAACAATGGTACAATATATAAACCAAGATTCAAAAATTTAATATATATATATATATATATATGGAAGATTAAAAAACACAAAGATTATGTGTTGGTTTTTTTCCATTCCTTGATTGGTAAAAAAACATATATAATTATGAACCACTATTCATTATACTATTATTAATGTTGTAATTTTTATATTTTAGTGGACATCAGATGTTATGCCAAATTTTTCTAAATGAATGCAAGAAATATTAGTTATGAACTTTATTGGGTGGTGTTTAAAGAAGATTTAAAATTTTATTATAGGTTTAAGTATTATTATATCATTTCAATTCTATAATCTTAATATTTTCATTTTAAATATGTTTTGATAATTAATATTTGGAATTACAATAGGTCACTGATTGAGTTCAACATGGAAAAATTATCAAAAATGGAACCAGAATAAATTAAATATGTGAAAGTTCAAGTAGATAACTTTTATATCATTGAGTACTTGTTTTTATAACATATCTACTATTTATATTTTAAAAATATTATTTCTTAAAAATAGTGTCATCATCAAAGAGGGGGTTTTGAATTTGAGTATTATGTTTTATATTTAATTTATAATAAAATCATGACTAGAAAACAACAAATTTTGAATAGGTTAGTTTCATTATAACACTTATAATTTAAAAAAATATATGTTTTGTTTTTTAAATTCATAACATTTTATGTTATTGTATATTTTTTATGATGTTTTTCCATATATTCCAAAAGACTTGAACCAAATTTAAAATTTATTTTCTAAATGTATTTTAAGTTTTACTAATTTGTAGATGTAATTTCATACATGTTTTTATTATTTTTAAAACATGCTATAAAAGTTTTCAATGATTTTTTCTATTACTGTTTGGTACTACTATTTTTGTTGTTCCAGTCTGGAATCGTGTATTTTAGATTATTTAAGAAATATTAACATTAGATGGTGGTTTTATTGAAAATAAATGTGGGAAACTATGTATGAGGGCTTTAAATATTAGTTTAAAAAAACCAATGTTGAAATCCCTAATTTTTATGTCATCTACATTAATGACACTTTTTAACTAAGGTTAAAAGGTAAAAAAACTAACATTAAAGGTGTTTTTTTCACTAGCGAGATTCTGAAAATTCTACTATTTAAGAGTTATATGAAGAAAATAAATAATTTTAGAAATATGTTTTAAGAATTGGTGAACTATATAAAAATCTATAAGGATAAAATAATATTATTATTGAAAAAAATAAGAAAATTACTCAGGAAAATGAGAATCTAATAAATATAAATTATTTATCTAATGAAATTTTTTTGATGACCTGGAGAGTACTTAGAAAGAGAATGAAAAGGTAAAAACAAAAAATGTTAGCGTGAAGGAAAATTTATATACCTTTATATAAGGTAAAGAGAAATATGATAAAGAAATGTCTATGATTAAACTAAATAAGAACACAATTTATTTTTCTTATGATAAACAACTACCTAAATCATAAAAAAAATATTTGTTAAAATTTTGAACATAATTGTTTCAAATGTTACATGTTTTATATATACAATTCATGGTTATTATGAAAATCAATGTTCTTTAAGATTTTAAAAAAAATTAGGATATAAAAAAACATTTATTTCTAAGAAATTTTATTCTAGATTTCCCAATAATGAATGTTTAAAATCAGTTTAGGTACTTAATAATTCCATTACTAATCTAATTGGTCCCAAAATAGTAAGGGTACTAAAACTATTTTCTACTTGATTTATTATTGGAAATTTTACTTAAAAGTCTTAAGGATGTATGATAAATTGACAATGATTTATCAAATAATATTATTGGAGATCCATTAAACTTTTTATAATTTATTCAATATAATTGAGGCTCTATAATTTTTAGATACAACTCAAAAGGAATGGTTAAAGAATTTGGTGAATTAAGAATTTATAAAACTATTATCATTTATAAATTATTATATGTTGAAGCATTAAAACATAATTTAATTAGTATTTCAAAATTGTGTGATTATGGAATGTTCTTTAAATTTGAAAATAATATATGTTTAGTTTTTAAGAATGATTCTATTTTATTTTATGATAAAAAAATATAATATATATTCTATTGATTTTTTTGAACTAACCAATCAGAAATTTAAGTGTCTTAATGGTATAGAAAAAGATGATATCTTATGGAATAAGAGGATTGGTAATGAAATTTTTTGATTTCTACATAAACTTCCAAAGCATGGAAAAGTTCCACAACTACCCAAGCTTAAAGTAAGTATCATGTTTGTGATTCGTGTTTAAAATGCAACCAACATAAGGAAAGCTTCAAATCTATTAATGAAGTTAAAACTATAAATACACTTGAAATTATTTATCATAATACATTTGGAAACATTTATACTATTATATTAGGTGGTAATAAATATGTTTTTGTTATATTTGATGGTTTTAGTATATTTTCTTAGACTTATTTTATGACCCATAAGCACGAAACTTTAACTAAATTAACTGGTTTTTATAAATTAGTTCAAAATAAAAATGATTATTTAAGTATTTATATTAGAAGTGATATAGGTGGTGAGTTTTTTAATATGTAATTTGAAAAAATTTATAAATAAAATGGTTTTCTTAATAAATTTTATTCCCCTATAATGCCATAATAAATTGGTGTCATAAAAAAGAAAAATAGAACCATTTCAGAAATTGCTAGACTATGCTAAAAGAATTAAATCAACCTAAATGCTTTTAGGATGAATCTATAAATATAAAATATTATATCTTAAATAGAGTTATTATTAGACATTTATTAAATAAAACTTATTATTAATTTTATAAAGGAAAGAAACATAAAGTTGGTGATTTTAGAGTTTTTATGTGTCAAGTTTTTATTCCAAACACTATGGATAATTTATATAAATTTGATGCTAAAAATGATGAAGGGATATTTATTGGTTATTATAATATTATTAAATATTATAGAGTATATAATAACAGAAATATGATAGTTGAAAAATCTATTCATGTTAAGTCAGATAAAAATAACTTGAAACAAAATTTAAATCTAGAGAAAATTGAAGAAGAATTTATAGAGTTTAACTTTGGTGAAGAAGAATCTCAAAATAATAATGTATAAATTGAGGGGGATCACATATATTCTCAACATAATCTTAAAATTTATAAAACTCAAAAAGAACACCCTATAGATAAATTAATTTTTAATATTGATTCTATATTTCAAACTAGGAAATATATTACAAATTTTTATGCCAATTCTATTTTTTTCTGGATTTGTGCCAAATGATGAATTTGATGCTTTAAAAAATGCTAATTGGATTGTTTCTATGTAATATGAACCTATTCAATTTATTAGAAATAATGTTTAGAATTTGGTTAAAACCTTCAAAGACAAATATATTATTGGAACTAAATGGATTTTTAGGAATAAAATGGATGAATCTAGTCAAATTATGAATAGAAAATATAGATTAATTTTTCAAGAATTTTTTTCAAGAAGAATATATATATATTGATAAATATTTTGATCCTATTATTGGGTTTTAGGTATTAGGATTTTTTTGGATTTTTCTTTTTTCAAGATTTTAAATTATTTTAAATAGATATTAAAATTTATTTTTTAAAATGGTTTAATTTTGGAATAAGTTTATGTTAATCATCCACTTAGCTTTGAACATGAAAAATTTATTAATCTTGTTTTTAAACTATCAAAAGAATCATATATTATTAAATAATCTCCCAAATCCTGATATAATTGACTATCATTGTTTTTATTGAATAATGGTTTTAATAAAGGTAAAGTACATCTTACCTTGTTTATTAAGAAAATTTATAATGATATTTTAATTGTTCAAAATTATGTTGATGATATTGTTTTTAATTCCTTAAGTAAATTATTATGTAATGAATTTTCTAAATTGATGAATTATGAATTTGATATGAGTTTAATGGGAGAATTAAAATTATTTTTAGGACTTTAAATTTTTCAAAGAAGTGATGAGATATTTTTGAATAAAATTAAATATTATAAAGAGTTAGTTAAAATTTTTGGTGTTGATTTTGGAAAAAATATCAAACCCCCATTGATTATCGATTCTAAATTAGATTTAGATGAATCTGGAAAACCTATAGACATTAAAATTTTTATAGGAATGATATGAAGTTTACTTTATTTAATGGATAATAAACCTAATATTGTATTTAGTGTATATATGTGCGCTAGGATTCAATTAGACCCTAAGGAGAGTCATTTAAAAGATGTTAAAATAATAATTATTTATATTAAATGTGGTGTAAAGTTTGTATTATTTTATTCAAGTCAGAACTATTTTGATTTAATTTATGATTCTGATTCTAATTTTAGAGGTTGTATAATTGATAGAAAGAGTACTTCAGGAATATGTTATTTTCATGGATTTTTTTTATTTCATTGAGCTTAAATAATAAATTATAAATTGATTTATCCATAACCAAGGATGAGTATATAGTTTATGATAATTTTTTTGCTCAATGTTTATGAATTAATCATATTTTTTTTGATTTTAATGTTTATTTTGATAAAATGTATATTTATTGTGATAATACTTATGCTATTTAAATTTCAAAGAATCCATTAAAATGTTCTAAAAATAAACATATAGATGTTATATTTTATTTTATTAGATATCATGTTAATAAAGAAGACAATGTTTTGAATTTTTTTTCAAATTATAATCAATTGGTAAATATTTTTACAATACCTTTGGATGTATTTAAATTTGAGAAAATTAAATTTGAATATTATATGATGAAGATTTATTCTAAACTAATATAATTTTAAGTGTTTATTACTGATTAAGGTTTCTAACTATTCTTCTATAATGAATCTATTTATAGGAATATATTGCAAATTTTAATGTTTTTTGTTTTTTCCCACTAAATTTGTAAGCTGGCATCACAGTTTTACTTATGTTTACTATATTTAAGTTAATATTCACTTATTTAGGGGGATTTATTAAAAATTTTAATTTATATTTCATCATGACTATTATTATGTCATGTTCTACTTATTTCATAATGTTATGTTTTTTTTAAGAAAGTGGAGAGAGTTTTTGAACATATATTTTTTAGTTTTTGAATAAATTGTTACTTTTTAAACTTTTTGATAAATTATAAAAAAGGGGATATTTTTTTGTATTTTTTTTCAGTTTCATAATTTTGAAAAATGGGGGATATTGTTTTTGTTAGGATAGATATTGTTTTTATTTTATGTTTTGATAATTACTCTAACTCACATTTTAAAAATTGGATATTTGTAATCTCTCATAACTTTATTTACTTTTTCTTAATAAGATTTTCATTGCTCAATTTTTTCTATAATATTTTAATTCTTATGATTTATAGTATCTCATGAATTTTTTTAAGTATTATTTTTTTTATAAGTCTTATGTTTTTTTAAATTCTTAAAAAATATGTTCAAAGTATTACAAAATGTTTTTAAGACATATGATTTTTTTAAATATCTCACGGAGCTATTTCAAAATCCTAACAAAGTCTCTTTACTAGAAATATTTCTAAGTGTTGAAATAATATTTATCAAGTTGTAAAAATAATACTTACACATATTTCAAAATGATACTTTCACATAATGAAAAATGATTCATATGTAGATTTAAAAACATCCTTATGAAGTTGAGTTTGCTCGATATTATTTCTAAGTATAGAATAATTATCATGTTGTTTAAAACCAACCCTTATGAACTTATATTTCTTCATAATGAAACTCAAATAGGTTTTTTATGATATTATGAGAAATATTTAAATATGTTTTTCTATTTTTATTATTCACACATTATAACAACCCTACTTTTTATTACACACGTAAACATGATTTATTATATAAACTCTTCACTTTATACAACATGGAAGATTGAGAGGAATAGTGTATTTGGGGATTAGGAACATTACATAACAAATTAAAACATAAAACAAAAAAAATATTTATTGAAAACTTCCTTTACATAACCATGAAAATCCCTCGTACTTAGCATTGCATGGGATAACCTGGGGACATACATGTGAAAAGGGTGAGCTATAAAGATCAGTAAGGGAGTAAAAAAGTCATAACATAAAGAATAAAATACATGTTAGGAAATAGGCATATCAATGGAGCATACAAGAAATATGAACATAAAGGAATGATATAGCATGATTGTCATAATGGAAATATGGAAACAACACTTAACATGGAATTAACATTCGCCAAGGCTCATTGCACATGGATCATGAGTAAACCCTCATTTCACTTGAATTAGAATGATTAAATCCTCATTGCACTTGAATTAGAATGAGTAAATCCTCATTTCACTTGACGTATCATGAAACTAATCTTTACCCAATGCATTGGAGTGCTATCAGGGTGCATCCTTCTTAAACATTTCATTTCATGCATAAGTGTTCCACATGGATCATAAAATATGGATTCATCATAATTTATTCCATGGTAAGGTAATGTTTAATTCATACATGAAACTATATAATCAATAAGTAAATGTTCATAAAGGTTAATACCCTTGATAGAGAAACGGGCATGGTATTCACTACATAATGACTTTGGCTTGGAAAATCACGGTGCAATTTCGGCAGCATAACAGCGTGACATAAGAATTAGTAAAAATGGTTGATGATAGAGAAAGGGATGTCACATCATATGTACATGAAATTTAAAGTAAGGGGATCATATATATACATGTCCTAACATAAGTAATGGAATTTATTTTCATAATACAAAATAATTTCTTGAATGTAAATGAGGAGAGAGAAATTCCTTACCGAATTTCGGCATGGTAACAGGTGTACATGGGAGGCATTTAATGAGATAAAAAGGGGTCTATCATCATTAAAACATAAATAGGATAGTATGGGGGAGGTGATAAATCATACCCTAACATTTATAATTGAAAATAAAAGGGCATAACAATATTAAGAAACTTGGACATAAATAAGGAAGAAAGAAATCCCTTACTTGGAAGTGTGATCCCAAAGGAATGGGAGAGGATTGAGAGAGGATTATTGGGAGCTTGGGGTACCTTGGGAGGATTCTAGAGAGAGGAGGGAATAGTTTGGATGAACTCCAAAGGCTTTGAGTGAAGATTAAGTGGGAGCTTGGGTGGATTTATATAGGAAAGGAGAGGGAATTTTTTATTATTTAGGTTTGGGACACCACACATTAAACTAATCAAAACCACAAACCAGTCCATGGTTTTTTCCAAAGGGGAGTGAAAAACAATATTTTATAATTACAATGGATTAACTTCTTAAAATAATAGGTTTGATTATGTGGAGGTGAGTCACACTCTCAATGAAATCAATTTAAAAGGCTAAAATGTTTTATAATTCTTGGAGGGTCCACTAAGGCTTTGTAAAATAAATAAAACAAACCTAAAATCACATTATTTTAATGGTAAAACATATATTTTCTAAAAATAATGTTTATAGTATTTTATTACATCACTATTGGGTCATTATGATGTCATAAAACACATTATATATTTAAACGAAATTTAATTTTTACCCAAAAAATTTGACTGTCTTAGAAAATTATGAAAAATTCACCGTTGGATAATTTCGACATCCTAATTCCAAAAAAAAAATTAATTTTATCCAAATAATTTTCTAAATATGTGAATTTTGACTTTTAAAATAAAACTGACTTTTATCAAAAATTCATGGATTTTGACAAAAACATCTTTCAAACCTTAATAAAAATTACAATTTTATTCATAAAAATTATACGATCATTTATACTTAATAAAAATTAATTTAATAATAATAATATTTTATTCAAATATTTTTTAATTCAAAAATCCATTAATTTATCAAAATAGATTCCTTTGTTGAATGTTAACTAAAAATACTATTTGTGTTTTAAAAATTATTTACAAAGTAAAAATAATAAAATGAATGTATATTATTTATTATATACAAAAATAATGCACATAATCATAGTGCTAAGGTCTTGTTAGAGCATGTTTGAGACTTTTCCAGAACTTTGAGGTGAATCTTGGATCATGATCGGATACAATTGATAGTGATACTCCATGCAGCCTTACCACTTCTTTGATGTAAATATGTGCAAGTTTATTTAATGAGAATTCCTCTCAAATCGTGATAAAGTGAGATGTCTTCATAAGAAGATCCATTACAACCCATATAGAATTGTTTTCTCTATATGTACTTGGAAGTTCAGTGACAAATTCCATGGTAATGTTGTCCCACTTTCATGTTGGTATGGGTAGTGGTTTCCTCAACCCCTTATAATTTTTCCTCTAAGCCTTTAATTGATGACATATAAGGCACTTTGATGTATATTTAGAAATCTCCCTTTTTTATATTGTCCAACCAAAAGTTTTCTCATAGATCTTGATACATCTTTGTGCTCCCTAGGTGAATAGAAAAGGTTGAGATATGTGCGTCATTCAGAATCTCCTTCTTTAAATCTAGATCGGATGGTACACATAATCATGACCCAAATCTCACAATTCCATCCTTGTCAACCACAAACTTTGAGGATTTCCTATTTCTGATATCTTCCACCCTTTTCAGAATTTCCACATCCTTTCTTTGAGCATCCTTTATTTTCTCCATGAGGTATGGTTGAGAAATCATTTGAGAAAGGATTGATAATGTTCCTCCCTTAATGATTCCCATGTCCATCCTCTAAAAATCTAAGAAGATTGTATCCTTTTCAATTCTCATCATTGATAAAGATGCAAGATCATTTCTACTTAGAGCATCCACCACCTTGTTTGCCTTACCGGGATGGTAGTCGATTGAGCAGTCATAATCCTTGATGAGTTCCATCCATCTTCGTTGGCGCATATTAAGTTCTTTTTGTGTGAATATATATTTTAGGCTCTTGTGATCAATATATATCTCACACTTATACCCATAGAGATAATGATGCCAGATTTTCAATGCAAAGATCACAGCCGCCAACTCCAGATCATGTGTGGGATAGTTTTTCTCATGGATTTTTAGTTGCCTTGAGGCATAGGCTATCAATTTTTCATTCTGCATCAACACACAACCCATTCCCTTCTTCGAAGCATCACTAAATACCAAAAAAGTTTTCCACTCATGGGTAATTTGAGCACGGGCACAATGATAAGTCTCCTTTTTAACTCCTTGAAGCTCTCTTCTCATTCATCACTCCAAGAAAACTTTACTCGCTTCCAAGTTAGCTTGGTAAGAGGGTTGGACAATTGTGAGAAATTTCTCACAAATCGGTGATAATATCCAGCTAACCCCAAGAATCTACAGATATCTATTACCAATGTTGTACTCGGACATCCCTCAATCTCATTTTTATTGGAGGTATCCACAGATGTCTCATTTCTTGTGATGATATGACCCAAGAATTAGACCTTTTTCAACTAGAACTCATGATTTCTATACTTTTCATAGAGCTTCTACTTTCGCAAGGTCTCTAGTATAGTTCTTATATGTTCCTCATGATCCTCCTTGATTTTGGAGTATATTAGAATATCATCTATAAAGACTACCACAAATTTTTCAAGGTAATCTCTAGAGACTCTATTCATCAATTCCATGAAGATTGTTGGAGCATTAGTGAGTCCGAAAGGCATTACTATGAATTCATAGTGCCCATATCTTGTCCGAAAAGCATTCTTAGTGATATCTTCCTTCTTCACCCTTACTTAATAATATCCCGACCACAAATCTACCTTGGAGAAGTATTATTCTCCACACAATTGATCGAAAAATTCATCAATTCATGGTAGAGGATACTTGTTCTTTATCGTGATTTTGTTAAGCTCGTGATAATCGATGCAAAGGTGAATTGACCTATCCTTCTTCTTGACAAAGAGGATTGGTGCACCCCATGGTGAAGCACTTGGACATATAAACCCTTTATCCAGATTCTCCGGTAGTTGTTTATTCAGATCCTCAAGCTCCACAACAACCATTCTATACGAATTTTGGGATATTGGAAATGCCCCAGGTATAAGGTCAATTGAGAATTCATCATCTCTTCTAGGAGGAAGACCATACAATTCCTTGAGAAACACTTCAGTGAATTCTATCAAAATAGGAATGTCTTCAAGTATGGTTGCCTCCTTAGACTCAATCACCTAAGTCATATACGTGTTCTCATAGGGCAGTAATATTCACTCTTGAGATGATGGTGCAAAAGAAGATTCATCTTACTCCTTTCACTTGTATAGAATCGGGGGTCGATTCTCCATATGGAGAGTGATTTCCCTCTCACAGAAATTTATGTTGGCTCTATATAAGTAAATCCAATCCATGCCAAGAATTGCATAAAATTCCACTAGAGGGAGTATGATGAGGTTCTCCGGGAAGTTCAATACACCAATTATGATAGGGGAGGAGTTATATTCATGGGATGCAATGGTTTCTCCATTTTCCGTACTCACCAACATCTTTACTTCCATGATTTTTGGTGGTGTTGGGATTGTTCTACTAAACTTTAGGGATATAAAAGAATGCGTAGAACTAGAATCAAAAAGTATGTTCTCTATTCTTGAATGAATAACTAGCGCACCTGTAACCACTTCGTTGTTGGGGTTCACTTCGGTGGTAGTGATGGAAAAATCTCACTCTTGTTGCCTTGGAGGTTGTTGGTTGCCTCCTAAATCCCTTGTATTAGGGAACTAATTTACAAGGTGACCTCGTTCTTTGCAGTTGAAGAAATGAACAATGCGTTAAGGGTCTAATGGAGCATTCCTCTCCTCTGTCGCAGCTATGGGTTTTTCTTGTCATCAGTTAACAGCTTGGTGCCCTTCTCTTCCACACCTAAATCATTTTCTCATCTCTTTCAGGCAATTTATGGGGTGCTTCTTTCTGCACCTTTGGCAAGTGGGGTGCTGGGTTTTCTTATCACCGTTGGATTTATCCATCGGACCACTAGAATTGAAGTCCACCTTACACTTCTTATCCCCTTGATACCCATGAGATTCGCTGATCTCCATTTCAACCTTGAGGTTACATCAGACAATTTACTCATAGCTATCGAAGTCACGGATCGCCAAGGATTTCCGTAGGCTAGGTTTTACCCAACCAAAGAAGCATCAAACCTTGCATTTAGGGGTAACGACAAATCTGGACGCATATCATGCAAGCCTTGTGAAGTTTTCCTCATATGCTTCAATGGATTCATCATCTTTTTTCTTGAGGTCAAGAAAGTCCCTTTCCATCTTAAGCCGAAAGGTGCAAGGAAAATATTTATCAAAAAACATTTCCTGGAAATCCTTCTATTCCAATGCCTTGATATCCACCTCAGGCTTTGTATTTTTTATCAATGTCTGCCATTGATTGACTTCACCCTCCATATGATAAGCACCCAGAAGAACCTTCTCTTGTTCAGAACATTGAAGGATGGAGAAGATATTTTCAATGGAGTTGATCCATTATTTGAAGATTGAGGGATCAGATGATCTATTAAACATAGAATGCCTTTGTCTCATGAAGTTCTTGACAGTGACTTATTCTTTATTCGGGGGGGGGGGGGGGTTGAACGTTCCTCTTGACCCATGTTTATATTCAAATCTTGAGTTAAATAAGAGAGTATCATGACAAAGTTCATGATTCCCACTCCCATTGGATTTGTCATCTCATTAGAATAGTCATCACATTGATCTTCGCATCGGTTGTTAGCCTGAGTCCTCCTATTACCGACCATTGGCTGGAATAAAAGAAAAATTAGGGGTAACACATAAAGGTTAATCCAAAGACAAAAATGGATGACTTATAAATTTCTTATATTTCCTTAACTTATGAATCTATAGGCTTCAATCTATGTTATCCATGATCTACTTTCTAACATATATTCTTAGGGGCATTTCTTTTAAATCCCTTAATAATGGTTCATACTAACCTTGTGAATTTACCAAAGCAATCCCCTAGGAGTGTCATGACCAAGAGTATAGCAAGGCCTATTGTCATGTACCAGGATACCCTGGGTCAAGCCCGAAACTCCTTGTTGGAGTTTTCACTCCTAGGTACATCTATGCCAGAGCCGCCTCTACCTGCTCGTATCCAGACAGGGGTGTATTTTCTTGATAAACCACCTACTCAATAATCATAAAAATTTAGGGAAATTATTACTATAATTAGTCTTATCCCTAATTCTTTTACTAGGGTTTTCTAATCCTAATCCCAAAAATAACTAAATCTATCCTCTGATACCAACTATAACAACCCTGATTTTTATTACACACTTGAACATGATTTATTACATAAACTCTTCACTTGATACAACATGGAAGATAGAGTTGTCTAGTGTCTTTGGGGCTTAGTAACATTACATAACAACTTAAAACATAAAACACACAATGTATTTATTGAAAAATTCCTTTATATAACCACGACATTCCCTCGTACTTAGCATTGCATGGGATAACCTGGGGACATACATGTGAAAAGGGTGATCTATAAAGCCCAGTAATGGAGTAAACAAGGCATAACATGAAGAATAGAATACATGTTAGGTAATAGTCATATCAATGGAGCATAAAAAAACGTGAACATAAAGGCATGATATAGAATGGTTATCATAACATAGATATGTGGCGACAACACTTAACATGGAATTAGCATGAGCCAAGGATCATTGCACATGGAGCATGAGTAAACCCTAATTGCACTTGAATTAACATGAGTAAATCCTCATTGAACTTGAATTGGCATGATTAAATCCTCATTGCACTTGACGTATCATGATACTAATCTTTACCCAATGCATTGGAGCGCTATAAGGGTGCACCCTTCTTAAACATTTCATTTCATGCATAAGTGTGCCACATGGATCATAAAACATGGATTCATCATCATTTATTCCAAGATAAAGGAATGTGGAATTCATACATTAAACTCTATAATCAATAAGTAAATGTGTATAAAGTTTAATACCCTTGATAGATAAATGGGCATGGTATTCACTACACAATGACTTTGGCTTGGAAAATTACAGTGCAATTTCGGCAGCATAACAACGTGACATAAGAATTCATAAAAATGGTTTATGAGATAGAAAGGGGTGTATCATCATATGTACATGAAATGGAAAGTAAGTGGGTCATATAGATATATGTCCCAACATAAGTAATGGAATTTAGATTCATAATACAAAATAATTTCTTGAATGTAAATGAGGAGAGAGAAATTCCTTATGGAATTTCGGCATGGTAACAGATGTATATGGGAGGCATTTAATGAGAGATAAAGGAGTATCTAATCATTCAAACATAAATAGGGAAGTATGTGGGAGGTTCAAAATCATACCCCAACATTTATAATTGAAAATATAAGGGTATAACAATATTAAGAAACTTGGACATAAATAAGGAATAAAGAAATCCCTTACTTGGAAGTGTGATCCCAAAGGCTTGGGAGAGGCTTGAGAGAGGCTTATTGGGATATTGGGGTGCCTTGGGAGAATTTTAAAGAGAGGAGGTAATAGGTTGGATGAAATCCAAATTATTTTGAGTGAAGAGTAAGTGGGAGCTTGGGTGGGTTTATATAGTAAAAGAGAGAGAATTCTTTATTATTTAGGTTTGGGACACCACACATTAAACTAATCAAAACCACAAACCAGCCCATGGTTTTTGCCCATGTTTTTTTCCAAATGGGAGTGGAAAAAAATATTTTATAAGTCCAATGGCCTAAATTCTTAAAATAATAGGGTTTCTTATGTGGAGGTGAGTCACACTCTCAAGGACATCAATTTAAAAGGCTAAAATGTTTTATAAGTCTTGGAGGGTCCACTAAGGCTTTGTAAAATAAATCAAAAAAAACCTAAAATCACATTATTTTAATGGTAAAACATATATTGTCTGAACATAATGTTTATGGTATTTTATTACATCACTATTGGGTCATTATGATGTCATAAAACATAGTATATATTTAAACGGTATTTAATTTTTACCCAAAAAATTCGATTGTCTCAAAAAATTATGAAAAATTTACCATTGAATAATTTCGACATCCTAATTCCAAAAATAATATTAATTTTATCCGAATAATTTTCTAAATATGTGGATTTTCACTTTTAAAATAAAAACCGACATTTATCGAAAATTCACGGGTTTTGACAAAAACAGCTTTCAAACCTTAATAAAAATTACAATTGTATTCATAAAAATTATACGATCATTTATACTTAATAAAAAGTAATTTAATAATAATAATAATATTTTATTAAAATATTATTTAATTCAAAAATCTATTAATTTATCAAAATAGATTCCTTAGTTGAATATTAACTAAAAATACTACTTATGCTTTAAAAACTATTTAAAAAGTAATAATAATAAAATGAATGTATATTATTTATTATATACAAAAACAATGAACATAATCATAGTTCTAAGTTCCTGTTACATAACCCCTTATAACACCCACATAAGAGCGAAGGGTAATGTGTGTGATGGTGACAGATTCTTGGGGTGGCTCAGATAACATCGTTCGGGTGGTAATCTCTACCAAATTCCACTTCTCTCGTAGGCGGTTCCACTCGAGGTTAATGTATTGAAGCTCAGATTGGGATTGGTCAAGAGATAATCCCAATTATTAAACCTCCTTTATGAGCTCTGAAAAATGGACTTCGTACGAGGCAAGTCTACTAGATGAGGCCATCTCTTCCTTTTTCTGAGTAAATTGGATTTGTTAAAGCCTTATATTTATACTAATCATGTTATCACTATTCAATGGTTATATTAGCAATGGTAACAATCCTTAACAGTATTTTGAAATCCAAAAACATAAAACCAAGTAAGTGTATATGTATTACATAACCATTTTTCATAATAAGACATTTAATTAGACCAAGAGTAATTTTCATTGATAGAAGTTTGGGTCGTTACACACATCTTATTTATGGAAGTTTTTTCATATTTTTTTCACATGTTTCTATTATATTTGGAAACTTATTTGAACTATTAATGATTAGATAAAAACTTAGAAACTCTTACATGATGAAGATCATGGTGATCATGAGATAACTATTGGAGATTTTTTTATAAATACTGACCGAAGAAACCAATTAAGAGACATACTATAACTAGATACAAATTATGAAAGTTATAATAGTTTGTAACTGTGACTTATATTACTATCACAATAATTTCCAAAGAGATTAAATGTTCTAAATACATTGCAAGAAGTGATCAAGTTGCATTGACTTCTATTGTGATTTTCTATTCTTATTTTTTATTCTGGTTTCAAAGTAGTATCTATTTTCATTTTTGTTTGTACTTTATTTGTTCCTAAGTTTATATTTTTCCTAAAAAATCTAGTTTTTTTTTAGTTATACCTCCACTATAAAAGTTAATTTTGTTTGGGTTGTGTCTCACATGTAAGATTTAGGGTTGTGCCTTTAGGTGTGAAAAAGAAGTGTTTATAAAAGGTTATCACATCCTTTCAAAAGCAAGGTTTGTTTTGGTGGTTTCCATATATCTCATGGAGAATCAATGAGTGAAGAGTGAACATATGATCATTTTGATCCAAATTACTATAAAAAATTAGGGTTATTATTTTATATTTATACTACATTATATTTTATTACAGATGAACTTATATTTAATTCCACTTTTACCTGTGACTAATTTATATGAATTGTATCTACATGGTATAATTAACTATGATATTGAAAACTATTTTATTAATCTATTTAAAATTTTAAAAAGGTATATTCACCCCCTCTAGATCATTTCAACATCTCTTATTGGGATAATAAGACATAACATGAAATATGATGGAGATATTCCCTAAATACAATATAATTCATGTCTTTTTTTTAGATATATCATAATATATGATATGTTTATATTGTAGGGAATTATATATGAGAACTTAGGAATATCATATGCCTCAAGATAGGGATATTATAAGGCGTGGTATGGTGATATTGTACCACTTCCATAGTCCTTCATAGTGCATGACATAGAAAATCATAATTTTATAATATGATAAATCTTGTTATATAATAAATATGGATGTTTATTATTTATTATTATATATGAATTTTGAGTGTTAATATGTAATTTCTCTTCCACATAAACTATTATTAATCATATATGTTTCATATGATCATTTGGGAGAATTAAAATAAGTACTTACATATTAAACACATTTGGTTGAGGGGTTACAAACACTATTACTAGCATGAAATTTACTAGTATATTATAAATGTATCAGTGAATTCATGAAGGATCAAGGAGCATCTCAAAATCCTATACAAAGAGCCCAAATCCTTTGGAGTGGTGTCATGTCCAAGATTGTGTGCTTTCCCAGCCAATTCTCCTGAATCTCTCTTTCTCTTTCTTATTTTTCCACCCAAGTTATCCCATGGATACATCATGGAGGAAATATTCCTTTAATTACTTCGTAGGGATCTTAATTAAACATGTGTTTGAATATAGGAGGAACTACCATCTTCGGTGCTTGGTACACATGTTCTTCATTTTGTTTATACATGGTTTTAGTGTCATAGAATATAGAAATCTTGGTTTTTAAGTTTCTTTAATGTATTATGCTCCTAGAATAAGTGTTATTTGATCCCTAGAAACCCATAAGTGGTATCAAAGATTTACCATGATTTAAATGATTCATGAAATCATGTTTTAAATGAACAATAAAAGATTTTTTATTTATAATTGTTAATATGATATAGGTTTTATTCTATGGCATGTGTTACCAATTCATCTATATTTTTATATGTTTTTAGTATGAATTTTTTATTTCAAATAAATTATATATTATATTAAATATGGGAAATAAACAAATTTTCATTTTATGATTTTTTGAGCTTAATATGAAAATAACCTAAAACGTGATTTTTAATTCTAAAATTTAATTATGTGTTTAATGGGATTAAAATTTCCAATTAAAAAAATGTATATGTGTGTTTTCTAGGAACTTGGGCTAACATAGCATCTGTCAAGCTATATAAATAATCCTGCATCCTAACACAACATCTATCAGGACACAAAATGCAATATTGGGTATGTATATATAATTTTTCATAATCCAGAAACATCTCAAGCATCCCAACATATTATCCATTCACATGATAAAACACACCTATCATGTGGTGTGGAAAAATTTAATTCTTTTTTCTAGTGGAGCACAATGGATAACTAGGGTCGTCTCACTTGATAAGATTCACAGTTTATTCACTTACTTATTCTAATTCACCTAAAACTACTTATTTTCATGTTTTTATTATTTTAAAAAAAATAGTGGAAAACTTTTTTTGGGTTTTTGGAAAAATGAATTGCAAAGATGAAACTATCATAACATGCAATGAAATATGAGTTAAGAAAAGAAAGAAATTGGAAAAGGGCTTGGTTTTGGGTACCTTTATTATCCATCTTGTATTTTTTAAATTAATTTTGATAGTTTAATTGTGAAACCTCATTCTTAAGGTACTATTCTTAAATTTATTGTATATGAAATCTCGAATGAGAAAGAAAACATAATTCCACCTCCTCCTATAATCAAGGTTGAGGACACACCTCAATAAAGAGTGTGGTATCATTCATGACCCAACTCTATCATATATTGTTTCATCCAGTAAATGGATAAACTCCAATGCATGAATATATTGTGTTCAATATAAGGGAGGGAAAATATTTAAATAAAAGAATAAAAGTGAGTTTGAGTTTAGTGTCATGGTGTAAAATCACCACACCCATAAACTTCACTATCTTACACCAAAAAATTAAATAAAAACATTAAATAAACTAATTATATAATTCAGAAAAACCCTATCCCCCCTCAAGGCCAAACCTTGGTTCAGCCCCTCATTATCGAGTGCAAGAGGTCATAGTGGATGGAATGTGAAGAAGTGAAGAAAAAAATAAAATAAAAGCGAGAATCAGAATAAAATAAAAAATTGGAGGAAAACTGGTGGAAACACTTGAATTAAAATTAAAACAATGAATGAATTATATTAAAGAAAAATAAAAAAAAATTACAGAATAAAAAAAAACAAAGTATAATGGCACCAAAACCCGACCTCTCGACAATCCCCCTCAGTAGTGGGAATATCCTTTATTTTATAGAAAAAAATAAACCTTTTGACCTTTTTAGTATTTTTTAATATATTTTAAACTTTAAAACTCATATCTATGGATATCTTCTTTTTTAGATTTCCCATCCCTGAGACCAGGGGTTCATCCTTGAAAACACCTAAAGATATTGGGCTTTCAAACCCCATTGGTGTAGAATGATCAATTGCGATGTGGGTTCTTTCACTTGTGTATGGTGCACATGGAGACGTGGTAGTGTGACAGTGCCTCCTCCACAACACAAGACTTCATCAACCCCCATATCACCTTTATAGTGTCCGGATGGGTTGATCTTCACTTCATGATGGTTTTCTGAGGTTCCAAAAGGGATCCATGATGGTATGGGGCTTTAGCATATTGATTTGGATCAATCCTAAGCTTTGATGCTGGCTTCCATGGTGTACTCCAGTGATTTTCTGGTGGTGAAAGGTGATTTCAAGCAGTTGAAGTGGTAGAGAGTGGTGGTGTGGTGTTTCTGAGGGTAGGGGTCACACGACCGAAGTGGAATAATGATGTTTTAGTAAGTATGAACAGTACTGCATAAAGTGTCCACCCCACATTGGAAATGAACTTTGATGGTTGTTTTCATATATTACAATCTGTGTGATGCTTGGATCATAATTCTAAGGTGTGGGGGATCAACACCTATACACACTATTCACACACTGACATAGGCCCGCGCTGACATGAACAGGCCCATGCTAGCCTTGGCCCACACACCGCACATGATCCTCCCCATGAAACCTACTCTTTATCCACCCATGTGGGCTCTCCCAATGGTCTTCTATAGACAACCGACCCTTTGTGTCTGGCTAAGTGGATTGAATATCTTCTAGTCGATGGATAGCAAGGCTGACCATATTTGTTTTCCTATAAAAATATAAAGTTATTAGTAAAAATTACAACATAATTTTATAATTAAATTCTAAAATTCTAAATTCAATATTTTTATCCGTTTAAATATATTTTTATTATTTATTTTTAACTCCGCACATTTTAATAAAACATTGAAATACATGAAAAAATTGAGTGAAAACCATTTAATATTATTAATAAATGTTTAAAAAATTTCATGATAAGTTGAGTGCATCAAATACCCCTAAACTTGAACTATTATTATCCTCAAGAATTGGATATCAACATTGAATTAAAAAAACACCATGTTTCTAATATTTAAATTAAAAGAAATAAAATTAAATAATTATCATTATTTTTTCAAATTTTCAAGTTCCACATAAAACATCAATTAAATTTCACACTTTTCCAAAAAAAATCCAATTTTTTTAATTTATTTCTTAGAAAATAGTGGAACTTCTTCTTTAATTCATTCAAGTTTCTCAATTTATTATTATTAAACATTCTAAGTTATGATCTACCACACTTTGAATATTTTTCTCTCATTACTCATGACAAAAATTCAAGTAGAGTTATGCTCAAACCATGAGTACATTCTCCATATCCATAGGATTTCAAAGGAACTACTTTATCCACTTTGTAAAGACAATAGGCACATAGAATCATGAGGGATTTACAATTCAGGTTCTAATGAATCCGAGGCTTAAGGTTGGTAGTAATTGACTTGGAAAACAAAAATTAAGGCTCAAAGAGGAGGATATCTATAAAGTATAAAGAATGATATAAAAAGTAAAATATCTATGAAAATATTCCCTTCAAAATTACATCACCCACTTCTAATGCTCAAAGTAAAAGTCATGACATATGAAACCATAATGAATGAATTGAACCTTCTTATATTTTTTTTATTATTCTTCTTTTTTCAAACTAATTTTAATTTTTTTAATTTTTTTTAATTTTTCAAAATTCATGCTTCAAAATAAACCTAAAATACACCACCTAACCACATATGATAAAAATCATCAGTCTATTAATGATGATTTTTTTATTCTTCATAACCCATTCCAATTTTTTTTAATTTTTTTTCAATAAGGGAAAACAATAAAGTAAAGTTAATGAATCAATAAAATTTATCAATACCCACATTATCACCCCCCATACTTTTTATTTACAATTTAGTGAATCCCTTCCACTATGACTTCCCTCACCCACACACTTCAAATTTAAAATATCATGAAAAATACTAAGAGGGGGTTAAAAAAGGGTAAAAATGGATTAAAATATAGATCATTTATAACAAGGAAATTCATGTTCTCTATGTATAAACAAATATTATGGTACAAGGAGGTTTCAAGGATAAGGGCTCATAAAAAAATACCTTAATAATATTAAATGTTTTTTTTCACATTCATAACTTTGATAAGTTCCAATGCATGTTCTAGAAGGTGACATGCTCTGATATTACTCAAGAAATATGATAAAGATATAATAGAAATAATTTGGTTTACAAATCCACTCTAGAATGGAAAATATGAAATTGGAAAATCACTCATGGCATGAATAATAATAAAAAATCAATTCACATGATTTTTGGAAATTAAAGGTGTGAAAAATGGTATGAAAATTTCATCTACATAAATCAACCAATTCCCTAAAATCACAAGTCATAATTTTAATATTCATGATTCACTCTAATAAATCAATTCTCCACATTACTCATTCAATCTTATTAACATTAAAATTTAAATCATGGAATCATAAGATCCTTAAATAACTCATATCTCCTAAATAAGACAAGTAAAGAAAAAAACTCCAAGCATGGGCATGCAATTTCCAATTTTCAACTCAAAAAAAAATTTCAGAAATAATGTAATGATTTTAAAAGATAAAGAAAGTAATATTAAACCCCATTTTATTATATAGCTATATTAATCTCTTATCCTTGTCTATTTGGGGATGAATTGTAACATCATGGCCTTATAAAATTAAATTAATCAATTACGCACAGGGATCATGTTAATAAATCTCAAAAATTATGAGGGGGTTGGGATGATTCCTAAACTAATGATAATAATGAAACTGAAATCTCCTAGAAATCAAGTAAAGGGATAAGTCTTGGTTTAATCCCTCAAACAGGCATTAGATTTTTACTACCTCTAGAAGGAAAGTACAATCTTCCATCTATATTCAGTTGGTGGAGATTCTTGGGTTTGAACCACCACATATGGCTTTTACCATTTTGTACTTTTTCTTTATGGGTGAGGAATAATCTATAGATAGAATACAATAAATCCACCCCCTTCACAATTAGGTATATCTTGCATGGTGGGGGTAGGATTAAGTATGGATCATCCTCCTTCTTGGTTGCTACTTTTGAAAGTCCTCTTAGTTTTCTAGTGCTTGATCAATATGGGCTGCATCAATAGAATTTTCAAATGGGAGTTTATAATTTAATTTTAATTGGATAGAATTTAAATATGCAGAACAAAAATCAGAATTATCTATTTTAATGTGGATAGACTCAATATTATTATCCTTAGGATATGATAATTTTATTTCCTCAAGTAATTACTCTAATGCATGTAAAATAAGTTCTAGAAGCTCTATGTGTACCTCAACAGGTGCATGTTCGTGTTCTTCTTCCTCCTCCAAGATAAAAAAGAGTTAGCCAAATTTGAAAATTCAAAATAGTGGGAGTTACTACTCAATTTAGATTGAATAAAATAAAATGATATCAATTTTAGAATAAGATTATATCCTTGAGTTGGCTCAAATCCAATCTCCTTTTCAGTGGTAATAACCTCTTGAAGTTGGATTTCATCTGATAGAGGTTGGTTGTCGGGATCCTCCATCTTTTCTTCAAATTCCACCATATAGGTGGTGTCTTATTTCATGGATAGATAAATATGAAATGGTGTTGGCTCTTATAATTTATAAGGAATGGTGAGATCATGTTATACCTTATACTCATTCCATAATTTATCTAGATATTGTTGATATACCACGCATAGATCAATAGGAAAGTCTTTCTCAACATGAATCCACTCTAGCTCATCATGGTCATCTTGGATATGAATCTTCAAATGGTTGGGCTATGGATACTCCTCAAGCATGACCTCAACCTTTTGGTTGTCTTAAAAAAATTAGGAAATACAAAGGGAGACTCTTCTTGGACCATGACCACATGATAATATTATGGAAATTAATGGGAGAACATACTTAGTTCCCAGGCTATGGCTTCAAAAATTTATTCTTTCATATCCTCCCTCAGGGCAGCTATAAATTTTTTGAATGAATAATCCCCATAGTTTTATTTCCAAAATAATCTCACCTTTCTAATAATAATAGAAACATTTTACTCCATATAAAAGGTTGATTTAATAATTGGTTCTTGCACATGTGGGTAATTAACCCATGAATTAAATAAATAATCATTTTAAAACATCACGTAAAAGAATTTTTTTATGTTTTTTTATAAAAGAAGTAAAAAACTATCTATTGTGTGAAGAAAAAAGATAAATGAACAACTTATTGGATCTATGGAAATAACGCTAAGTTTTGATGCACACCTATCACATGGTGTGGTAAAAACTAATTTAGTTATTTTCCTAGTGTAATATAATGGCCGACTAAGGTCATCTCACTTGATGATCTTCATAGTTTATTCACTTAATTATTATAATTTATTTAAAACTGCTTATTTTTATGTTTTTATTATTTTATTAAAATAGTGGAAAATGATTTTTTGGTTTTTGGAAAAATTAATTGAAAAATCAAAACTATCCTAACATGCAATTCAATATGATTTAAGAAAATAAATAACTTGGACAAGGTTTTAGTTTTGGGTTCCTTAAATATTTATCTTGTTTTTTTTAATTCAATTTGATAGTTTAATTATAAAACCTCATTCTTAAAGTAATATACTTAAATTTATTAGATGTGCAATCTCTAATGCCAAAGAAAAATTAATTCCACATCCTCCCATAATCAAGGTTGATAACACACCTCAATCAAGAGTGTGGAAACTTCTAAGACCAAGATCCATCATATGTTATTTCATCCACTGAATGGATCAACTCCAATGTATTAAGATCTTGTGTTCAACAGGATGGAGGGAAAATATTTAAATAAAAAATAGAAGTGATTTTAAGTTTAGTTTCACGGTGTAAAATCTCCACACTCATACATTTCACTCCCCTTCATCAAAAAAATGAATAAAAACATTTAATAAATTAAGTGTATAATTCAGGAACACCCAATCCTCCTTGAGGCCAAGCCTCAGGTCAAACTCTCATTATCAAGTGTAATAGGTCATGGTGGATTGAATGGGAAGAAGAAAATAAAAAAATAAAATAAAAGTAAGAATGAGAATAGAATAAAATAGTAATTAAAAAATGAATTAATTATATTAAATAAAAATAAAAGAAACAAAATAAAAGAATCAAAAAAGAAAAAAAAACAGTGAAGTAGAATGGCAGTAACACCCGACCTCTCGATGGTCCCCCTCGATAGTGAAAAACTCCTCCATTTTATAGAAAAAACAAATACTTCAGACTTATAAGTATTTTTTTAATATCTTTTAAACTTTTAAACTCATATATGTGTATATATTATTTTTTATATTTCTTATCCCCAAGACTTGAGGTGCATCCTTGTAAACACATGAAGATCTCAGGCATTCAAATCCTATTGGCATGGAATGATCAATTGTGTTGTGGGTTATTTCACTCGTTCATGGTGTGTGTAGTGATGTTGAAGCATGGAATCGCCTCCTCCATGGTGAAAAACATCATCAACCCCCATCCAACCTTCACAGTGGATGTATGGGTTGAGTTTCAATTCACAATGGTCTTCTAAGGTCATGTAAGTGATCCATGGTGGTTAAAGGGTTTGGAATATTGATTTGGATCAATATTAAGCTTCGATGGTAGTTGCATGGCATTCTCCAGTGACTTTTAGGTGGCAAAAGGTAGTGTTGAGTGGAGATAGTGGTGGAGCATGGTAGTGAGCTGTGTATGAGGGCGAGATTCACACAAAATTTTAGTAATTATGAATAGTTCTGTGTGAAGGGTCCATCCCACATCAGAAATGAAATTAAATTGACTCTTGTATATATTACAATTTGTGTGATGATAATCTCATAATTCCAAGGTATGGAAGGATTGATTCCTGCACACACTATGCACACATTGACATGGGCCCATGCCGACATGCATGGGCCCCCTTAGGCCTTATCCCACATGATGTATGAGATCCTCCCCATGCAGCCTACTCCTAATCTGCCCTTGCGGGTTCTCCTAATAGGATTACATGGTTGAATAACCCTTTGTGGCTAGCTAAGTGGATTGGATCTCCTCTAGTTGAGGGCTATCATGGTTGGCCATATTATTTTGGCATACAAAAATGTGTTATTAGTAAAAATTCCAACATAATATTATAATTAAATTCCAAACTTCTAAGTTCAACATTTTTATCCATTTAAATCTATTTTTATTCTTTATTTTCAATTCTTCACATTTTAATAAAACATTTAAATACAAGGAAAAACTAAGTGAAAAATATTGTAAATTATTAATAAATATTTAAAAAATCATGATAAATTGTGTTCATCACATGTTAGTATATCCTTGACCTCCCAAAAATATCATGAATACATTTCAACGTAATAAGCCTTGTGATCCCCTATTCTGAGGGAACTCTTTTGGTGCTCCAACACAAGATACATTGGTTATCCAACATAAAATTACGACTCGAAACATTATCTTCCACTGCCCAAAAATTTCATAGGCATGGAAAATGCAACATCTTTCATCAATCCAATGTCCTACGAAGCTCTAATGTAGTTGTCATTATCTCTTAATGTATTATTGATATAAAAAATATCATCCATCACCGACAAAACACTCTTATAAAGATTATTCATTGTTCTTCTACCATTCAACACACTTCTAAGTCCCTTTATGTAATATCCATTGGTTCACAACACAAACTCAACATGAAATGGAAGCTCTTTCACCCTTTAATGTAATTTTAAGATGTCACGATCACTCAAGCCTCTTGTGATTCACTCAAATAAATTAGAAAAGTATTAGGATAACTTGGGGTGATCCAAGAACATTTCTAAATATCATATGTGTCCATGTGATTCATCGCCAACACACATGGCTACCATATATGCGAGGTCATAAATTAAAGAATACTTTTGTTTCATTTGTTTGACCAAATTATATAATGATCCATTAGTGCTTCATATGGGTTTCAAATAATCATCATATGAACATATTCAGTGGAAGAAAACCCAAACACAAGGAGATTTTTCTTCAAAAATCAACACATAAATAAGTCTATAAAACAAAGTACCTGTAAAATGACAATAACAATAGTCTTCTTATTCCTCAGTAAGAGATAATTCTTGATAAAGACCAGAACATAGTGAAAAAAATAACCTTATATCCAAGGGGAAAATACCACCCAATGAATCTGAGATCGTATCATGAGGATACCCAAATTATAAAGGGGTGATAGTTCCTTCATCACAAATGATGAACAATAGTATGATAGGATGATAAAATTGATAGGATTTTAAACAATTAGTTGTGAATAATAGGAGGGATCCCATCCCTTTATATATCCATCCATGACATGTTTCATTAAATGAAATGTGTTTTCCATATTTATATATCCTTATAAATTTTTTCCCATTGTCATTAATTCATCGAATCTTATTCAATGAATATTCGAGCCATTTAATCCATTCATAACAGATTATAATTTAATGAAACCTTGTGGAAGATAAATGAACCTAAATTAAATATTCCATTTAATTATTTTTGTGTATATTCAATAATCTCTCACTTTCACTAAAATCCATAAGGACTTTATGAAAAAATTTACAACTCTTTTTGAATCCATCCAAGCTCTTTTGGATACAATTTTTCATCAAACTCTATTCATTTTGAACAAACAATTTGTCCAAAATTTTATCCTTATCCAAAGGCCTAACTGTGCAACTCTATGGGTCTTAACAGTGTTGAAAAAAACTATGAAATATCTATTTCAAAGATGTAATAAAAGAGAGTCTTGTGGGAAAATATTAGTTCTACTCAAGCTACTAAGAGTGCTGGTGTTATCTCCATCAAACATACTCATATATCTATACGAACATGTACACCACAAGATGTATCATATACATCATATTTATCTTATATAATATCTTTTTCCATGACATTGAGTAACCTCTAGACATAGAATATTTCAATATACTATAATCCTCTCATAATTTTCTTGGTTCTCCAAAAAAGACTGACCAAGTGGATGAATACATCACATGTCATTAATTTACTTGATAAGCACATCACATATCACTTATCCAAGTATTTGAACACATAATATGTGAAACAAATAAGCATGGTCATGAATTCCCTAAATCTAATTCAATCAAGGGACAAATTTCTTTTATTGTCGTACAAGTGGAAAAGTCCCATCTTAGTTTCACTCTAACTGACAACATGATGAACAATATACCCAACAACCCCTAATTAGATATGTTCATATAGTGGATTACATAAGTAGGGTATCAAAGTATGAAGGTTATCATGCTAGTTATCTCACTAATCTAAGGTAATAAGGACTAATAATAAATATACACCCCTAAGTATATCTATGAGTGTATGATATTCCATGAGATATACTTTAGAAAAACACTCCAAGTTATAAGTCTCTACTTATTAACTAAAGAATATATTTTTCAATATCTCATATACAACGCTTTTCAAAATATAAAATAAACTATTCAAACTAACCTTTACATATCATCACAACCCATTAATCTCCATGATGATCATTAATTAGGGACAACTCAAAGTTTTTTAATTTGAGAGGATATTTATCATTTGACCATTCATGTTAAGTAAAGTTGAAACACGCATGAATGAATGACAAATGGAGATTTCCTTTATTATAAATACATGATATGTTTACCACCATTACTACCAATCTATTATAGATATATAACAAGAACCTCGTGCAATTTCTATAGTAATGGATTCATTTTCTGAATATTACAACCATATGTAATTTCCATCACATCCATATATGATCATCTGATAAAATTCTCCCACTAGCCTCTTAGTGAGTAACATTTATGAAGAAATCAAGTTTAAATAATAGTGAGACTTAGGAATCATATTCCTTAAGTTCTATTATTTGAACTTATTTTCAAACTTCTTAAATTCATAACATAAAATGTTGTAATTTTATTTTTGGTCATCTACTTAGAACTATTTTTAAATACATAATCATCATCATTAGAACCTTTTCTATTAAGTCGTTTCCTTGAAATATTTTGTAAATAATTTAACTATATATATTCTTACTTTACCAGCACATCCTAAAATCATTTTAAGGATAAATTGATTTCCATTTTGTTATGGTAACTAATGTAACTATTTACATTTATCTTTACCATCACACCCTAAACTATTTTAGGGCACCAAGTGATATACTTTGTGTTTTAGATAGTATAAGCCTTTAGGGAATAGTGATGTTCACTTTTTATGATAACCAAATTTAACTCTTTATATTTTTATCTAGCATATCCTAAACTATTTTAGGATAAAATTACATTCATTTTATTGTGGTAAAAATATGTAACTATTTATATTTCTCTTTACCATTATTTCATAAACCTTTTAGAAAATCAAGTGAATTTTACTTTGTAAATAAGTTGTCATGACATTGATATTTACTTTATCACGATAACAATGTAACTATTTACATTTTTCTTTAATATCTCATATCCTAACTATTTAGGATACAAAGTAAATAGTCACTTGAACTAAATTTGGTACAATTTTTTTTTTAACTTTGAACTTCTCTAAGTTCAAACATTCTTCCACCAACTTCTTATACACTATATTCTCTTCAAAATATCTTTTTAATATACAATGAAAACTACTTTTTGTTTTAGGAAATAACCTTTATTTAATTTTTTTAGTAATATTTAACAAATAATATATTATTTTCATATCATATATGGTATTTTATGTGTTTAAAATTTTCCCTATTTGAAAATAAGACTTCATTAAAATATACTAGTGATGGTTGACAGGAACACTTTCCCACATATTTAAAAATATATTTGGATAAACAATTTTATCCTAGATAAACACTTTTATCCAAATATTCTTGTCAAAAACATGTTATAAAAATTTATGAATCATAAACCATGTGTATACATTTAATAATCTCATAACAACCCTTTGTTATCGAACATCATCTCTTTTAATATAAGAGATGTGAGATAAAGATACACATATTTTACTTAGATTCATATGGTCTTGAAACATTCCTTTAAATTCAAATTCTCAATGTAGTAACTATTTACTTAATCTCATGAATATAAACTAAAAGATCAATCAAATTAATTATTCATTTTATTTTGAACTATTATATATTTACAACACTTATAAAACATATACTCAATATCAAATACCCTTCAAAATCAAAGAATTAATTCTTATAATGTTAACACCTAACATGGACATTCCAGGGAGTTCCTAAACCCCTTTAGATATTTTAGATAATCCCATATTACGTAATCATTACTTCTTCTTGATAGTACTCTCAAGTTTCAAATAATATTAACTAGATTCTTTAAGAAATATTACTAGGATTTCAAACATTTCCTCTTACGATTTTGAAGTTTTATCTCATTGTACTATTTTTACTAAACTATAACTTAAGCATAATATGCCTAATTTATCCATTCTCAACACTTTGATAATATCGGGTAAACTTATCTTGAATTAATCCATCTTTAAAAAACATTTTCATTGATGAAAATATGATAAATTCCCTAACCTGAACAAGCCTCATAGTAATTCTTCAGTCTTTAAAAACATATTCAATCATATTGAATATCATAGAAATTCCAATAATATTGAGTATATGAGACTATAATTCCTTAGGTCAATTATGCATTAAATGCCTTTAAAACCTTAAATTAATAATTTTATGCTTCCATAAGAAACTATATTCACTTTTTAAACAATTTCAACTATAAGTTACATAAGAAGGAACTGTTCGAACACATAGAGTATTCAAATTTCTCATGAAATTTTCTTAAGGCACCAGTCTTAGGTGTTACTTACCTTAAGATTCTCATTTCAAGAATTAATATAAAGTTTAGTTGGATGATTATGATGCATTTATCTAAAATATAACTTTTTATCAGATGAATATCATGTCTTATATCTTTTCATTATAAAATTGATCAGATATAAAGGAGTTTTATGCCCCTGTATCAAAATAATACAGGCAAGGGTATATGACACAAGAATTATACCTCTAATAGTGAAAGACCTTACATTCAGAATGGTGGGAGTATACTATATGACATGCATGTAACTAACCCCTCTACATTGGGCTCTAGTTTAAATACCTTGTGATGATCTCTACTAATTATATTATCACTCCTATGTCAAGGTATCACACCCCCTACCTCATCCTAAGAAGCTGGTGGATCTTTGGATACTAGTCTACTAAGGGGTGGCTGAGTCCTTTCCTAACTCTAGTGCCTGCACTGATCCTCTTCCACTGATCTATTATTGAGTGCTCTAGAAGAACCTCTATAGATGGCCCATCCTACAACAAGTGTGACACTCCACAACAAAGAAATGACACTGGAAGAAATTGTGGCCATCTTTACCACACTGAAATAACTACCCATGGTAGCATTTTGGAGGTGTTATCCACTTCCTTAGCTGTTATGGATGACATTTCCCTAGTAGAAACTATTATAGTGGTGCTTCTTTCTTCCTGAAGAATATATCCTTGATTTCCCTAATAAGACTATATACCTTCCACTCGGGGCCTCCCTCCGGTTCCCTTCAGTTATGAGGGCCTCATTTATTGCATCAAAGAAGTTACTTAGCAAAAATGTGTTCATCTATAACTTTATCTCATAATGAATCCCAAACTATAAGTGTTTCTCCATGGTTACCTCATCTACTACCAAAGATAGAGAAAAATGATGCAAAATGATAAAACATCCAATATAGTCCATCACTAACATGCATCATTGCATCAAGTGCATGAACTCCTAGACCACTCTCATCCCTCAACATCTCTGGATAGAAGTGAATTAATAGCTTCACCTCAAAGTCCTTCTAGGTTATCTCCTCATTATGTATGTATTTATCTATGATGTCCCACTATCTTTTGGTTAGTTCTTGTAGCTAAAATTCTCTCACCAGACCATATATGGAAGTCATGATGTGAATAATATACCTCTCCATGGGTCTCAGGATCTGCAGAAAATAGTCATGAAGTTGATCATCCATTAGTTTTTTTTGAAGTCACGGTAAGTTCTATTTTAGTCGTGTTAGGTGCATATTTATTACCACTCTCTTGATGCTCAACCCGAAGATGACGCAAATTCATTTTCTCTACAAGGGCCAACACACTTATCAAATCATAGGATACATAACAAGATCAACCTCAAAAGGTCAATATAGTAATAGAGAACCACTAACATAAGGTTTCCCCTAACATTGGATAAAAAAGTGAATTGAAATTTCATGATAGTTCTATTCATTACTTTTTATCAAATAGGTTAAGGGGTTACATTTCACAACTCAGATAGGTAATTATGTCACATGAAATAAATATGTCCATTTCATGAATAATTCATATCAACATATTTACCTACATGCCTACCATGATGCATGTATATGAACCTCGTGTCGTACCATCCCATGAGTAAAATTTCATAAAACAGTAACATCACACAACAAGTGCATCACCCAAGGTGAAATACATCACAACTATAACAAGAAAACATCAGGAACAATAACCTCATCCCTAGTAACTTGGGTTTTCTCCCACACATGGGTTAGCTACTCCCATGCACAAGCTCATTACTAAGCTTAGACACATCTTAGTCTCTAATACCTTCCCCAAATAGTAAAGCAATAAAAAAAATACTTGATCTATGATACCACTTTGAAACATCCCTAATATGTTTCTTCCTCACATGAGTGAGATGGGTCGCTGTATGGCCTCAAGCATACCTCCCTGGATGTTAAAGGCTGTTTAATAGCAGCAAGGTTCTAAGAAATATAGTGGGTAGACTATGCCCTCTAGAATAGAGTATCAATCACAATGAAAATAAAATAAATTAATCATGAAATTCTACTATAGAATATGATATATGAATACTAACAATACAAATGATGATAATAAACCATGTAATTTCATAATATATACCAAACTAAATGTTGTACTAAAATTAATGTAAGTAAATAACTAAAAACAAACTCCATAGTAAAGACTCAAAAAATACAGGTCTTGAACACCATGCTCAATCCTGACTCCAAGCTCCAATCCCATCCAATAAAAAACTAAAATAAAACACAGGGCCCCTTTCCATTATCCTGGACTACATCCATGAAGTTTTCTCGGGTACTAAACGATGCTCAAACAGGGTGTGTGTAAAACTCAGTAGACTGAAACCCATGGTGACTAAACAATCTAGTCTGAATAAATAGTTCATGTGATAATATGGTAAATAAGGGCATTAATTCATAAATTAATGCAGAATATCAAATAAATTTGTTAACCCTCGAGCTTCGGTTTAACACTCAGGGCCAACCAAACCTTCTTTGGCACGATGCCGAATATCTCTATCCAGTGGTGGATTTTACTACCTAGTATGAATCACCCATACCATGTATATATATTCAAGATGAATCATCCATATCGTGTGCCATATAACCATATATATCTCCCTCGATCATAAAGTGATCAATCAATACTGAACTCTGTGTGAATTATCATGCTAGAGACACTTTCATGTCCCTGGGATTCCTTACCATTCCAAGGGCTAGATATATATTCAATATTTACTGTACTTTATGAAAATTCTCCTGATAGAGTCACTTACATGTTTCCATGGTGCAAGACAATACCAAGGGAAAAATTATCTCTAGTCCCAGCATGAATTCCCATGTTAGGGCCACTTATATACTAAAAGGACATCATGTCTTATGTGAATTCCCATGATAAGGAAAAATTTATAGTTCACAAACAAATGTAATAAAATCCAATATATTCCAATTTTATCAAACATACCAAATATGTTAATGAATCCCAAATTTGTTAATTCGTGCCAATTACCAATTATCTTACCAATTTCAATTACATGTCACTATACTATTTGATCCAATTTCCAATTTCATGCTAATTTACCAATTATCACAATAATTGTAACAATACCATTTCACATTCCATTTATGTTGAATTACCATTTCACATATCATTATATCCATATTTCATCATGCCACTTTGTCAATTCCAATTTCATGCCAATTAACCACTTTCAAGTCAAATGATTTTTTATCAATATAATTATATCAATTCACATGATAATCCAATTCCCATTGTAAAACCAATCCATAAAGAATTTCTAATTCATTATAGGGTACTAGCTTCATATGTTCTAAGTTCCAACCTAAGGTCAAAGGCAGGTACGCCTCTTGGGTGGCCGAAAGTCCCAATATCAATGAAAATGGACCCAACATGATCCATAAGAGGTCTAGGTGTATATAATTTAACAATTACAATTTATAAAGGTTTCACACATGGAGTGTCATCATGATCACATGGGTTTCACATAATAGAGAAACAAAACAAACCATAGAGAGTTGTTTTAGACCACCCACCTTAATAAATTAAGAAAAGGCATACCGAGATCGAGTGTCAAATCAATGTGCAACAACAAGATCCCATATTAATAGTAATAAATCCACACTATCAAGAATATAAGAGGGGTATTCAATAATAAAACAATAGGAATTCACTGATTCTAAGAAGAAATTTCCAATTCAAGTTTTCTAGATCGAGGAACATATCGTGGAACCAAGGATTGGTGTTAGAGGAGTCATAGAAGATCTTTAAAACCCTTAAAATTTTTAAATCCCATATTAGGGTTAAAATAGGGTTTAATTAGTCTTAAATAGGTGTTTCTACATGGAAAAATTGATTATTCCCTCATTAATTCATCCCAACCTGGTGCCACCGGCTAGCCGGTGGTGTCCATCGGTGCGCCTTCATAGCTGGTTGGTGGGTATCCTATAGGAGACCCATGATTTTTATATCCCACCAGATAGATGGTGGGTATAACTAGCCATCTTATGGGACTCCTATAGCTTTACCAAGCTACTGGGCTACCCATCGGTTGGCCAGTGGCACTGCAACATCTCTAGTGTTGCATTTCACCCCTGTCTTTTTGCTAACTTAGCTTAACCAAGACCCTAAACAACTCTAAACCCCTATTTTAAGCCAATAATGGGCCTTGATTACAGAACTAAAGGGGCTCAAAGAAAAACTTAAAGTGTAATGTACCTAGGTAAAATACAGGATCTTACATAGTTGGCCCACAAACTTTGTTTCTTTTATTTTATGTTAGCCCTAACTTTTAACTAAGGCTCATATGGGGAATCCCAGTGATCAAGAACTTAGATTTTTCTTAGGAATCCCCTTATATATTTTCATCTTAATAAGTTTTCTACCTTATTTAAAATTTATAACACCCAATTTCGTCTGAATCGTACAAGGAACATGTCTATCTGGTGGAGACTTGAGTTTTACCCAAACATCAATTTGAAGGTTTTCATCCTATCGAGTACCATGTCTCTTTCCATCAGTAGTTCAAGGTTATGCAAGTTAGACCAATGAAGGTAGGTGTTTAAGGTATAACATCTTTGACCTATTTTTGAAGTTTAAGGTCATACAACTTTGACCAAGGGTGAGATAGCCTACATGGTAACATGGGTGAAGAAAACCTGATGTGAATGAGAGCCCAATGTCACAGATGTAGAAGAACTTGGCGAACGGTTCATGTATTTTAGGGTCACAATACTCAGACCAATGTATTATGTGGGTGAGGATAACATGATGATGGAAAAAGGTTTAAGAATGAAATTTTATAATCTTTCATAGGGAATGAGTGTGGTGTATGAAGGCATAACGTTAAGGATATCGAAACCATTTGGATAGTTGGATTCTAGGTTGTGTAAATAATATCTGAAGGAGTTTTAACTAAGGATGGTAAAATGGGATAGGTACATAAAGGATGATCATTGACCATATATGGATGGCGGTTTCCAATATGATGTTCTCATGTCATACAATGATTAGAGGTCCCTCCCATCAGGAAGATATTCTTCTTACTAACTGGACATAATGGGGGGAATATATAGAGTTGTATTGGGGAATGTATACATAGTTAAATAGAAGTGTATATTGGAGTCAATTATTATTGATATTGATATCCATTAAAGTTTTTTGAACACTAAAACACTTGGGAAATGAAGTAACTTGTGGAAAAGGGATATTCAAGGAGGATTATAGTACCCCAAAGGTTACATCTTTGTGTACTAAACATGTTATGAATTAAAAGTAATATGATAGATTATTGATTTAACTTATTCTTAGACCAGTGGGTCCATCAAGCATAAATCATCTTTTTTTAGGGACATATAGTGATCCCTACAAGATTTTTGACATTTATGATTTACATTCTAACTTTTTACTAAGATTTGAAAGTGGGAGGCTTGGTGAGTGGAGAATTGATTTTTTCTCAAACTTACCATTGTAGGTTTTCATCAAAAAAAAAATTGTGTCACATTCAATAGAAATTCAAGGTCATACAATTTTTACCAATGAAGGCTAGAGTTTAAGGGTGTACAAATTTGACCAAAATTTTTGAGTTTAAGGTCATAAAAATTTAACCAAAAGTGATGAGTTTAAATTCATGCATCTTTGAACAAAAGTTTTGAGTTTAAGTTCACACAGCATTGACTAATATGTCACGATTTGTAAAGCAAGGGAAAGATAAAACCCCACATGAATGAGAATCCAATTCCATAAATGTAGACAAACACGTAGAATAGTTCACATAGTTTAGGGACATAGTGCTCAGATCAATGTTAAAGGGGTACAAAGTAATAATATAGATGGGGCTTAAGATCCAAGGACACCCTAACACATTTTGAATAAGGAATAATGATGACGATGTGAATTGAAAATTGAGTTTTTTGGATTAAGAGTGATGATATGAGACAGGTGCGTAGGGGATGACCACTGGCTATATTTAGATGATGGATTCGGTTGTGATGTTTCAGGGAATATAGAAATTAGAGATCCTTCCCCTCAGGATGAGATGCTTCTGGTTGAAAAGCTAAAATAGAGAGTGTATATACAGATCTATATTGGGAAATGTATGTATATCCAAATAAAAGTTTCACTTGGAATCAAGTATACTCATTACCAATAGTTATGGAAGGTTTTTGGAAATTCAAGGAACTCAAAAAGAAAAGTGTGGTTTATAGAAAAAGGATATTCAAAAGAGGTGGTGGTAATATTCTGGACTTTAGCTTACCATATTTGGGCTATCACTATCCCTTCAAAAGTACTTTAAATGGATGATGGTTTGTGGTTGGGTCTAGAATGTTTGGTCAAGATGTCACTACATATATTGAACTAATCAAGAATAAATCCAAATGTAGTTCGAATCTGTCATATAGTTTAATGTCATGAGACAAGGACTCAAGTGTGATTTAGTTTAAATTCATAAAATAATGACTTGTACTGAGCAGTTTATTCATGTGGAATAGACTTCCATGAAGCCCATAGTAAGTACTGACATGAATGAGAAGACTGCATGCTGGGAGGGGAATTTTAGATTGATAAAACATGTGTTTGGGCCTAAGATAATGGATTCAAGCATCACTACTATCCCTAGGGAATAAGAATCAAGTCGCGCATTATCCGTATAAGATAATTATCTACATATATCTAGCTCATGTAGGGAAACATGGCATTAAATTTTTAATGCAAATCAATACACTAGAATCTCTCACATAGATATGGCTCATGCAAGAGGAGTGGGGTCATGCTAATAAACCATCCCAATTGGTACAAAAAACCCACACATGATAGATTTTATATTTTATGGTTTAATGTCATGTGATCTGGATGTGATTCCCTATCTTTTATACACTACTAATTTATGAGTTATTTGCGATAGGATATTTGTGATAAGATCCCTTCATAAATAGTCATTTGCAATAGGGACTCATCACAATGGCCCGTTTCTGAAAAACATGTCATAAATACATTTTTTTCAACGACCTATCACAAAAAACCCTTAACGGATTTATATATATAGTTATTTTTGACGGGATTAGTTTCCCATTGAAAATAATTTTAAAAAATATATATATAATAAAATAAAATAAAATAAAATGAAAAAAATATAAAACATCATAATAATATAAATAATAAAAAACAGTATAATAATATAAAAAAAATCAGTATATAAAACTGTAAATTACAGAATTAATAACAATATTTACAAAAAAAATGTTCATTCAAATGTTTAACATAATAAATGTATCTAAAAAGTACATAAATCACTAGGGAGGGAAGGGTCATTTGGAGGAGGTGGTGGTGGAAGTAACTTTATCCCTATAACTTGTGTTAAACACCACATGTACTCTATCATCTACTATTACTGCAGCTCATGTGCTCGACGTAGCTCCTCCTCCTCCTGCTCATGCTACCGATGAAACTCTTCATGCTCTCTACACAGGGCCTCTATAACCATATCCTGAGCTCACAGCTTCTCCTTATACTATGCAAACAATGATGATGACTCTCCATGAGCTCCCCTCAAGCTGGATGACGACATCATAGAAGTACCATAATAACTCTTAGGTGTCAATCAAGAGTCAACACCAACAAATCGGCCTTTCTCAAAGGCATTCTGAGTTTCCTGCATCCATGTGGAGTCATCAAATCTCATTGCACTAGTGGTCTGACCCTCGGTCTTATCCTGACTCTCATCATGGGTGGGAGAAGTCACGACCTCATATGACTCTTTAAAATGCAATTTGAAACTAAAATAGTTAAAATATTATTTTAGTTAATTTTAAAACTAAAAATAATAATAATAATAGCCATAATATGGCGCTATTGATCACCAGTAATATCTATAGTAATAGGGTCTATGTACATCCTCTTATAACCATCAAAATATTTAATATCAGACTACTCAACTGCCTATATGAAAAATAAAATAAATAGTTTACATTTAAAGTTATATAAATTATTAAATAAAAGTACTTACTAAATGTCTTCGATGAATACTAAATGTATGACTACCATCTCTATGGGTGAAATCCTATCTCCCCTAGTTCTTCCAACCTAATGATGATCTAATCTAAAAATTTTCTCCCAACCAATATGAGAAAAATCCATCCCAAAGCTGAGAGGAAATGTAATAAGGTCAATTTCTCAAGAAAGACTGATCAAAAATTGTGACTATAGCTTTCTTCATGGATCACTTTCTCATATTGTGAAAAAACTGACGACATATGTCACTCAAGTAGGCCTCCCAGATAGAGGTCATCATGTTATCATTGATGGGATACCATAAACCCTACAAATAATTAATAATAGCAAATTAATAATTAAATAAATTTTAAAATAACTATTATATATTTACATACCATCCAATGATCAAACGTGGTCTTTCGAACATCAATGGGAATATGATCCCATGTCACCCATGCTCTAGAAAAATAATTCCACAGAATAACACTCTGATATCCGATAGTTATATGTGAAAAATTGTGGGAAAACATAACATATAATAAAACAATTAATATATAAATAAATTAATGAAAACAAAATATAATGAAAATTAACTAAATTGCACGACTGAACATGACTCCTCATATGTGGATCAAAATCTAAATGTGGACATCGCTTGAGAATAGGGTCATAGGTAATCAATCTCACTAGAGCACGACCCCTCCGAGTTGATGCATTGCCCGCAACCTGAGGGTCTGATAACATATCATCAGGCTCATTTCCAGGTAGTGCAACCTCCTAGAGGTCATGAAAGATCTCATCATAAGTCTCTTCATCCATCTAAAACATGAAAACAAAGTTTTCAGAAAATAACTAAATATGAGTATTATATATATATATATATTAACTATAAACAATATGAAATTGTGTCATTTTCATCTTTATCATCATCTTCGTATATGATGTTGTCAATATATTTATCTTCCTTCTCGTTATCATTAATTTATATAGAAGTTTCAAGTACACCGTCACTTGTTAATTCAAGTTAATTTGTTACATCATCAACATCATCGTCACCATCAACCCATAACTGTAGGGTGGCATCATCGATATTCGTGTATCTTTATTGAAAAAATGTATTTGGAATTGTCTCTTAAAAAATTTTAATTCCTTACACTTCAAAAGAACCACATTCACTTTGCATAAATTGATTTTCATAGGATTTCATTTTAATATGCTCCACAAATCTATTAACTCTCCTGAAGAAGCACAATAATTGGAATAATATATTTAGTGTTCTTGATAAGCCAATAAAAATGGTTCATTTACTATAAGAAGGATTTTATATTTAATATCAACGATTCCATAGCGTAGATGAACATACAAGCCTCTATTAATATCAAACCAATGACATTAAAACGTCATTACATAATTCTGCTCCAAATAACACAACTCAATTATTTCATCCATCATGCCATAAAATTAAACTTCACTTTCTCTATGATGAGATCCTCTCAAGAAAACACCACTATTCATTGTTTTTTTATTCACCATATGCATGTGTATGAAATCAAAAATCATTCGCCACATATTTATTATAAGATTTAACCATTTTCGATGATGGGTTACTTAATACACACAATCGATTATCAATTTTAACAGCATGTTGTGATACCTACAAAATTGAAAAAAAATAACAATATAATAAATAATAAATTGATTTCATATGTTAAACCATAAACAATTTATTGTACCGGCCTTTGAAACCAGTAGGAAAAATTATGTTCTTGATGTTCTTCAAGAGCAGCTACTGTAATTTTGTGGAAATTGTTTCTTGATATAATCATCATATAATCTACAAATTAAATAATATTAATTTATTTTTAAAAAAAATTAAAGAATATGTTGTAGTAGCACTACTACAAAACAGACCTTTAACAGCGTTGGTCATTATCAGTACTAAAAAAACACTGATAAATGGTAGACTTTATCAGTGCTTTTTTAGCACTCATAAAGGTCCAAAATAAAATGAAATAATTAAACAATAAAAATTAAAAAATATATTAACAATTTCATTAATTAAATAATTATTAATAAAAATGAATAAATTGAATATACATATATAAAAATTATAAATATTAATAAATAATTTATATTAAATATATAGATATATAAAATGAATAAAATGAAATAATTAAACAAATAAAAATTAAAAATGGGTAAATTGAGAAAAATATTAAACATTTTGTTAATTAAATAATTATTGATAAAAATGAATAAATTTAATATACATATATATATATATTATAAATATTAATAAATAATATACATTAAATATAGATATATAAAATGATTAAATTTTAATAATTAACATAAAAATAAAAATGAATAAATTGTAATAATTAAATAAAAAAATTAAAAATGAATAAATTACAAAATTATTTAAAAAATTATTAATGAAATAATTATTAATAAAAATGAATAGGTTTAATATATATATATATTAATTATAAATAGTAATAAATAATATATTTTAAATATAAATATATAGAAAATGAATAAAATGTAATAATTAAAAACATATTAACGTCTTATTCATTTTTAATGTTGTTTGATTTTTCAATTTAACATATATCAAACATGTGTAACATTGATTTCACATACATATATGTAATTAATATATTTTTATATGCAACACATATAGAAATATTTACGCAATCAATGAAATATTATATAGAAACGCATACACCTAATATTTATGTAATTTATTCAAATTTTAGTATATTTTGGAATTTCATTATAACACGATACATTTAATATTTTTTGTTTTTAATTGGTCAAATTTATTTATTTTTTTAAATATTATTATAGTTAGGTATTATTTATTCATTTTTAATTTTTTTTAATTTAATAATTTTATATTATTTATTTATATTTATTTTTTACTATGTTTTAGTATTTTCAATATGTATTAATCTTTACTTAAATATATATCCATATTTTTTTAATAATTTATATTTAATCAATAAAACTTATCCATTTTTTCAATATTTTTAAAGTGTACTCATTTTAAATTATTCAATTTCACTCATTTTTAAAATGCATACATTTAAGATTATTTATTCATTAATAATGTTAAAAATAAATGTGTAAATAAATATTTATAAATAAATATATTTATAAATTTACATCTACTATATTTATAAATTTATATATTTATAATTATTATAAATAAATAAATATTATTTTTTAAAAAAGTATTTATATAATTACAAATAAATATTTATATATATTTAAATAATTATAAAATTATAATAAAATTATTTAAATAATCAATGTACTATATACTATATTTATATTTATATTTATATTTATATTTATATTTATATTTATATTTATATTTACATTTATTTATTATATATATATATATAAGTTGAGGCTGAAGCCTCAGTTTATTCAAGGAAAGGGGCTACATTATAAAGAAAAGTAGACAAAATACAATACAGGGATGTACTCAGCGAGACTCAAACTCAAGACCTCACTGAGACCCACAAGGGCAGCTACCACTGAGTTGCACCATGGGGGTATATATATATAATGATAGAAATATATAAATATTTTTTTAAAAGTATTCATATATTTATAAATAAATAATTATATATTTAAATAATTATAAAATTATAATAAATATATTTAAATAATGAATATATTTACTATATTTATATTTATATTTATTTATTAAATATATATATATATAAGTATATAAATATATATAATGATATGAATATATTTATAATTATAAAATTAAAATAAATATGTTTAAATAATGAATATATTTATTATATTTATATTTATATATATTTATAAATGTATAAATAGAAAATAGATATATAATTTTTTTTAAATTATTTATGTAATTATAAATAAATAATTATATATTGAAATAATTATAAAATTATAAAATTATAATAAACAAATATATAATTATATAAATATATTTACAAATTTTTGTATTTATAATTATAATAATAAATCCTTTATCAGCACTAAAGTTTTAGCACTCATAAAGGTTCCTTTTATCAGCGTTTATCAATTTAGCGCTAATAAAAGGCATCTTTATTGGTTTTTTGTAAGTGTTGATAAGAGTGTCCCAATCTATTTAAAAGAACCCTAACCACAACTAATTTATTCACGACTCTCAAGCTCTTGTGGAACTCCCTTGTTGTCGGCACTCCTCCTCTACGTTCTCTCAAACAAATCAAGGCTAGAATCCAAGGTATGTTATTTTTTTCCTTTTCCTCTCTCATTGATTGCTTGTTTAGGTTTCGCGTTATGTATTTTTGCATTGTTCTCAAACACAAAAAACCCTACTTCTTCATTGGAAAACAATGATTCCTTATGCTTCTTAACTTTGATATGTTCTTCAATGGGTTTCAAACCTTCCCATAGAGGGATTCCCATTTCTCGTAGTCAAATTGGAAGTCCGACGGAGTAGCCAATAAAAAACTATCCATTCCTGCTACCCATTTTGACTTCACATGACCTTTATGCAGTCTGATTTACCTTTATATAGAACCATCCTTGTATACTTAGATTAGGTTAGTTTTTATAGTTGTTTCCTCAAAGGAAATTATTTTGGTTTATTGGATTATTATATTCCCATGTTCCTTGTAGTACAACCATTAAACTCTATGCGGTGTTCTGAATGATTTTTTAATTTTATATATTGTACAGATTGGTCTTTTGATGTTTCTTAAATATTCATGCACTATATTCCATCCTATATCACACTTTACTCAATTCTTAGTTGCCTTAGGAATGCTAATTGGGTCCATCAAACAACACATTCGACATATGGGTAGTTGTATCTTTTTTCCACCATGTACTTTATTGTTTGAATTTTTCTAACAAGGTAGATAATAATGTCAGAGGTGTACTGTGAATGATTTATGAAATTTTCCTCTTATATACCAATATATTTATTCTCTTTGTTCACGGTCATTTACAATTCTCTCTTTATCTTACTCTAATTAGTAGAGGGAAAATATTTATTATGATATGATTTCTTAAATCACTTTAGCTCTATCAATTCTACTTCATCCATCAGTATTATACTCTTAATAAATAAAAAACATTTATATTCTTATTCAAATAAATTGTATACAATTATAATAACTTTCTCATAATCGAATCAATAAATCATTAAAAATATCAAATCCATTGAGTTAATACATTGATCCGTAATAAATTGATATAAGGATCCACTAAATAAAATTAATTGTTTTTCTATGATTATTTCATTGTAAAATTGTTTATTATTGGGTGAATTTTTATGTTCCACCTGATTTGGGTTATTGTTTATAATATGGGATATATTATTTACTAACATATGTTTTGGAAATCAATCATTTACTACTTTATAAGTGCCTTTTTAAAATAAATGAATTTCACATTACATGTGTTGTTTGGTTAGTTTCTCCTCATTCCAACCATTTTATAAAATAGAACATAACATATCACAACATAAGTGTTAAATATTTATGTCTCAAATTGAAATTTTAACCATTTTATTATACAAGATACGTGATGTTTAATATTTAGTATATTTTTAGTAATGTTTTTTAGTGGAATTAATTATTATGAAATATTATAAATTAGTTGAAATGGTTTATTTATTGATTTATTTATATAATTTATATTTAAATTGAATTAATGGGATCAATAAGAATTTATACACGGTTGATTGTTTTGGGGGATGTTTAAATGATTCAAAACTATTCTAAAAATTAATTTAAATTATAATAAATATTATTTAATAAAATTATTTTCATTTAATTATAGTGGATTAATATTAGACATTGATATTATGATAGTGTATTTTTAAAAATATTTATAGAATAGGAAATATGATGGTATTCTTGATATATTAGAATCTGAGTTACTATAGACATGTTAGTGATTCATCGAGGGCTAGGGTGAGGGTTATGTGATATTCACTACTACAATATAAGGCTATACTAATGCCCATATCCCAACGGTTTGGCCAAACCATTGGTATAGAACAATTTATCCAAGGTTTTCCCAACGGTTTTCAAAAAACATTGGGAAATGCCATCTATTCCAATGGTTTTTAAAAACTATTGGGAAATGTCTTCCACAAATTCATGGTCTGACCATTCCTCCCCTCCTCCCATAATGATCTAAACCCTATCCATCACTTCCTCACATCCAGATTCCCTAACGCTATCAGCGCTCTCATCCAGATCTAATCCCTAGCATCACTCCCATCCAGATCTAATCTAGAACCAATAGCGACATGCACCTCTCCCCTCCTCCTATCCAAATCTAATCTTGAACCCCAGCAACAGTGACATTCAAATGTCTTCCCAAATATACAAGCGATCTCCCTACATGATTTTATTTCATTATTCTTTAATATTAAATCATTGGGCTTCGAATCATTGAGGTATTCTATCAACCATCCATTTTTTTTATTTTTGTTCTAAAACACCACCACAAATTCTTAATTTTGTGGGCATTTAATTTATTTTCATCATGTGGTTTAATTTAGGATTTTTTATATTTTGTTCATGTCTGTTTGGGTTGGTTCAGACTAGTTTGGTTCGGCTTGGGTTTGTTCTATTAAATTTTGGATTGGTTCATTATTTTTTATTCTGCTTTATTTTGGTTCGAGTTGGTTTAGTGAAATATCTATATTTTTATTTTAAATTCATACAACTACATCATTATTAGGTATGTTTACTATAGAAATGTTTATTTTTTTACTTGTTAGGAATGGATTATGATTCATCATTCATATTTATTATTATTTTATATATTCAACCCGATTTGTGATCTTAGGTAATGAATTTTCTTGACTTATAGCATGACATATCTAAGTACACAACTTAAATACCTATTATATATTTAAGTAATCTAATAATTCTTATTGATTGTTTAATATTTTTATGATTTTATATGAAAGTATTGTCTCAATATAATTTTTTTTATTTATAAATTTTCATATTCAGTGATTATTTAAAAAAATCTATTATTTTTAGTGATTTTAAAGAAAAATGATTTTTTTTGTGAAAAATGGTATTGATAAAAGATGCTCTTATAGGGTTGAATTTTTTACTTGTGGATTGATATGGTATAAATTTTATATCTCTAGTATGGTTTTGTGTGTTCAGAAAATAAATTATTCAAGTAGATTTTTTTCTGACATATATATAGCAACAAAGATCCCATTGACATATTTTAGCCTTAGAAAATTGAATATTAGACTATGGTTTTTTTAATCTATCTTTATGATTTTTAGCAGCTGAGAAATTAATTCTCAATTATATATCATTTTTTCCTATATTCTATTATAAAAATCACTTTTCCCCCTTGACCTCAAAAGATATATCAACATTTATTCTAGTAGGCAACACCTTCTCTCTCCCATGCATATGTAAAGTTATAATTGAAATGTTATAAGTATGAGTATATTTTTTCAATGATATGTTTTGAAATATAAATTTTTTATCTTCATATGATTTCAATATTTAGAATTTTTGGACCAAATTAAAATATATTTTTCATGTTAACATTCCATTTCTATTATTTAAATGCATTTTTATCTTTTTATCTACTTCCATAGAATTATTCATTGATATTGTCTCATGATGTTTCAAAGGGTTATAAACATATCATATGCATATATCTAATATGATATAAAGTGTATTTTTAATTTGTACTTCATTCAATAATTTCAACAAATATAATAATGTCTAATATAATATTTTCTAATTGTATTGTGAATTTATGTATGAGAATATTGTTTCAAATGATCAGTATTAGGTATGCCTTTTATTGAATAAAGTTTTATGGAATTAGTTTGACATGAAACATGTTTACTTCATATACCCCTTACCTTATTTCCATGCCAATGAGAAATAAAATAAACAAAATGGGATTAAAAATTCCATTTCCCCTATAATGGTTTGGGTATTCTTCCTTGAATCAATTATATTTTATGTTCTCAAATTTTATGCATTGGTTTATTAAAGTTAATATAGGTCTAGACCATCATTACTTTGGGAATTACTTGTCACCAACAAAAAATATATCCAATATTTCTGATTTACAATGCTAACAATAGTTGTTTCTACTACTACATCTCTATATTGTTTCCACAAAAATACTATATTATAAAATTTCTTATATGGTGGAGTGGTGACTTATTACTAGGTATATTATACTGAAATTATTTGTATGAATATCTAAGATGTGTAAACGTCCTTTTATATGAGTACTAAGTAATGGAAATGACCTAGATAAGGTGAGGGACATGGAGTTTGGAGTTTTAGTGGTTAAATTTGTATCTTTTGATGGATTATATAGTCCTTATTGTGGGGGTTATTAGTATATTTATTGATAAATGTTTTTATATATAGAACATCTCATTTAAATAACACCCCTAGGTATTTATATTCCATAAGAAATATTTTCATAATTAAACCCTTGACCCTCGATGGATTTTTCACATTATTACTCATTGATATAATGGAATTAAATATCATGGTTTTATATTTATAGTATTTTCTTATATATATAGTATTTTTTGTCTTTTATATTATGATTCTCATATAGACTAGTGTGCCAGTTATGGTTCCATATAAATTGAAGAGTTCTTATTTCCTTAAATATATTTTCAATTAAACTTCAATATTATTTAATTTATTTTATGAAATGACATATAATTTTTTTTATAGAATGGATGGAAGTTGGATATATGAAACTGATTGGATCTCAATCGTTTTTCAAATCAAGTTGGAGATATTTTTAGATTTTGCATTTGAAAATGCTTCAGATAGTGTTCACATACATTTCCCATGTTATAATTGTGTTAGAAGAACTTGGTTGATCTATGAATAAGTTAGCTACCATATAACCAAATATGGTTTTCAAACAAACTACTATGTATAGTATCACAATGGGGAGAAAATAAAATCTCAAAAATGCTTATGATTCGAATGAGAAGACTGGATTGGATAATTTTTTAGATGATCGGTTTCCATTTATTCATCATCATGAGAATGAAGGGATGTAGACCCAAGAATACTTTGATATGGGCACACATGATGCGTCTAATGAAAATGATGATATTGACAAGATGAAAAAAATTGAATGATGCTGCCATGACTCCAGTATATTAGCAATGTAATGAAATGAAGAAGCTGGAATTTTTATTCTGATTTTTTCATGGGAAAACAATGTATGGGATTTCTAATATTGTCATTGATTATATTCTTACTTTTTGAAGGAATTTCTTCCAGATTATGTAGATATTTCCTCAAACCACTATATTTCATGGAAGTTAGTTGAGGAACTTGGATTTTTAGAAAACAAAATTCATGTATGTTTGAAATATTGCAGCTTATTATGGGAGGAAACTGATAAATGAAATGATTGTATAAAATATGATACATCCTAATAGAAGCCAAAAGCTGATGGAACACCATATCGTGTGCCAAAGAAAGTAATGTGGATTTTTCCATTTATTCCCATACTCTAGAATCTTTTCATGTATGATGAAATATCAATAAAAATGTGATTGCATGATACTAAGATAAATAAGAATGAAAATGAGTTGTTTTACCCTACAGATGGATTTTCATGGAAAATATTTGATGCTCAATATCCTAATTTCATAGCTGACGTTCATAATGTGGGGTTAATACCTTCATGTGATGGTTTTAGCCTATTTGGGCGGATGTTTACTTCAAACAACACATGGAAAGTTTTCGTACACATTTATAACCTTCCTCCATGGATGTGTATGAAAAAAAATTCACTTTCAAGAGTATACTCGCATCTGGACCTTCTGATCCCAGTAATGATATATATTTATATATGCAACTTTTAATAAAAGAGTTGAAACGTCTTTGGAATGTGGGTGTGCGCACATACGATGCATGTTCGAAAGACGAATTTCATATACGTGTTATGCTTATGTGGATAATAAGTGATTTTCCCGCTTATGCAATTATGTCTAGATAGATCACAAAGGTAAAACTATCATATCCCGTTTGTATGAATAATACACAATCTAGAAGATTGAAATATCATTGTAGTTTAAGTTTTATGGGACATTGACGATTCTTTCCAATGGACCATCCATATACGAATAATCATCAAAGATTTGACAATACCATAGAGATATAAAATCCACCTCATGGTATGTCTAGGACTGATGTGTGTAATGAATTACAAGATTTCAATTTTTCATTCAGGAAGTTTCAGATGAAATCTAGAAAGAGGAAGAATGTTTCCACTGAAACCTATTACAATTGGAAGAAGAGGAGTATCTTCTTTGAGTTTCCTTATTTGTCAACCAATTTTTTACATAATCTTAGACATAATTCACATTGAAAAGAATATATGTGAAATGTTTCTTTCAATTCTTCTAAATTTAAAGGGAAAGAAAAAAGATGATTTATGATCTAAGTATAACTTAGTGGATTGGGGAATCAGACCAGAATTATATCCTGTGTGTATCAGTGAAAATAAATGGAAAGTTCTGTGTGCTTATTATGTGATGACACCTGCATAAAAAAATAAATTTCTAGAATTACTATAGACTATTAAAGTTATTGATGTTTATTCAAGAAACATATCAAAATGGTTCAAAAGAAGAGAGTTAAAGCTGAAATATTTGAAGACTCGTGATTATCACATCCTTATACATGAGTTGATTCCAATAGAAATTTTTTGCCTTTTTTCTAATAATGTAAGAGTGTCAGTTATTTGGTTGTGCCATTTCTTTAGAGATTGTTTTGCTAATAAGTTGTCATAGTATTTATTGAAAAAAGTGTTGGCAGAGGCACCATTAATTTTGTGTGAGTTAGATAAAATATTTCCTCTATCATTTTTCACATGAATGTTGCATATAACTATACATATTTTAATATAAATTCTTCTTGAAGGACATTTTTATTTTATTTGGAAGTATCCAACTGAAATAAACAAGTTCACATTTAATTCTTTTGTCTGGAACAGAAATTATCGTGAAGGTTCCATCATCAAAGGTTACTTGGCTAAAGAATGTATGGATTTCTATTCAATATATTTAACTGAACTGACTATGAGATGAAATGGACCAATGAGAAATAAAGAAGAACAGTATGAAAAAATTGAACCTAATTTTCCATCACTTCCCCAGATAGGGGGAATTCCCTGATCATATACATTGAGAATATTTAGCCTTGAAGAGCGGGAGATTACACATCGCACAGTTTTGTTTAACTGTGATTTTTTCAATGAATACATCAAGTAAGTAAATTGAACATGTATATCTTATTTCATATCATATAATTTTTAATATATGTTAATCTATTTCTATTTTTTTGGTAGGGAATATAAACAAATGATAAATGTAAATCATCGTTCTTTATCATTGATAAAAAGAGAGACTTTTCATATAAAATAGTTTTATGCTTGGTTCAAATTGAAGGTAGAAATATTTCTATAATAAAATAATAAAATAAATATTTAATTAAGTTTAATATTCATTTATATTTCAGGTATTGACTTTATCTATTGGCTCTATCTTTTAGGAAATGAGATATTTGGATTTTGGTCCTAATTTCATGGTTTGTGAATACAAAACAATTGTGATCAATGGGTATAGATTTAATATTAGTGAACGAGTAGATAACATGGGAACACAACATGATAGGTTTATGGAAACTTCCACAATAGAAAATTATGCTAGTGCATCAGATAGTAGACCTCGATTTGAAAATGTATCTTATTATGGAGTCATTGAGAAAATACTAATATTGTATTATTACTCTCATGGTCGAGTCACTCTGATAAAATGTCAGTGGTTTGATTTGATGATGAGGAAAGGAATATTTATAGATGATTTTGGATTTCGAGTTATTGACATGAATCACACTCCTGCTATCGATGAACTGTATGTATTGGCATCAATGGCGAAACATGTTTTTTATGTCAAAGATCATCTTCGGCCAGAATTTAGTGTCATTATTGAAGTAATACCAAGACATGTTTTTAATGATGGTGATGATGGAATTGACACCATCCCTACTTTCATTAGCCCTGATCCATTTATTAATTATGATGACTCCAATACTTCAATTTTCAGAGTTAATTTTGAACCTAAAGTTGTGTTGGGAAATATATAGAATCATCCAACTTTGTTCTCAGTTATTTTGGTTTAGCTCGACTTGGGTTGTTGAGGTTAGTACTATACAAATTGATTTACTATTGATTACAAATATTTTTTATCCAACTAGACCTTCATGTGCATTTTCAATATTTATTGGTTATAGTTTTCTTTGAGTTACATTTTCTAATATTGAATTAAACTGTATTCAAACCTACCAAACCAAACAAAACTAAAATAATTAAATTGTAAAAAAACAAGATGAATTGAATTGGACATATTAAAGTAATTGATATGAAAATAAAAACCAATGAAAATAATGACATAAAAAATTGAAAAATGGAATAACCCAAAATATGAACCAACTGACCTAAGATAAATAAAAATGGAGAAATGACCTAATCAATTGAAAAAAATGAACCAAATTACCTAAGACAAATAAAAATAGAAAAATAACCTAATCAATTGACCAGAATGAACTAAATAACCTAACCAAAATTGAATTGGATCAAATTAAAAATAAAAGAAAACTATATCATACCCATAATAAACATGATAATTTGAACATATTGTTTTTTCTATGACATTTATTATGTTTTGATATTCTTCCCACTATATATACAATGTTTTTGTTATATCACTATGTATCTTGTATTTGGTTTGACAAGTGGTATTTCTTAATTAATCCATGTTGTATCTTCTTTCTTATTTTGATTACATATTAGTTATGTTTTTCTAATTAATTCCATTTTTTTCAAATATAGGAAATGAAAAACATTGAGGAGCTGTGAATAAAAAAGAAGGAAGACAACAATCGATGAATGAGTGAGATGGGCGTCCCTCCTCTAGATCCCATTGGGAATATTTTATTTCAAAAATATATATCAATAACATATAATGTAATGTGATTAGTTTTTTTTTACTTTTAATCAGGATCCACCACCAAGGCGCGAGTTGTTCACTGACCATCCTAGTGGTTCCAGTGCTCAGGCTGGAGATTTGAGGGGGTGGTACTATAGCTAGGAGCTTCGGTCAGCATACCTGATCACACCCTATGACTTCCCCTACCGTACCATCTACCGCACTTTCTGATCCTAAAGTGTCGTTACAGACACCTCGGATATTTAGGTCGCCCATGTTTGCACCTCCATTTTCATATGAGCCTCCTCGCCTCTCTTTCTCGTATATGATGATGATTCCTACTCCTCATCCTTATTATGCATTTGAACAACCATCTATGTCATCTTTTATTCCTTATACTTCCTTCTCCTCATGCTACTACAATCATACTTCTTCAAATGCTACTCCGACATATTTTGAGCCTATGGAGCATATACTAGGACCCACTCCATCTGTATAGGTTGATGTTTCTACAGTGCTTGGGGATCCAGTGATGCCCACTATTCAGACTGCCTCAGGTATATTTATAGAACCCTGGTAAAAAAAATTACCATAATTTATTTTCATTATAAGTTGAATTGATATGATATATGTTTTTATTCTTTAACTTCTGGATCTAATGATAAATGGTGTGGACATACATGCATGCATGTGGTGTGGAACCACCAAACGTAGCTGATGGTGGAGTACAATGAAGACAAACCGATGATTAGAAAAATAGGATAGGTATGACACTCATTTACTTAGATGTAATTAATTTTTTATATCTCAGGTAAATATGGGGTTCAGTCAGCTTACAAGTCCCCTTGCCAAAAAAGTAGTTAAAGTAAGTGATTTGGTCCTAATTAGATAATTGAATAAATTTTATGTTTTATCCCTTCATGATAGGACTAGAATTATTGTACCTTCTATTTTATAGTTTACTTTTTTTCCTAGTCCTTAGGGAGTAATTCCATCAAGTTTTACTTCCAAAAAAATGAAGATAATAAACATGATGATAAAGATGGAATTTATAATGACCTAAACAAACCCAAACCAAATGGAATCAAGTAAAAATAACCTAAACCAAAGTAACCATTACTTAACTGAGTCAAAACAAACAAACTAAACTTAACCAGACCCAAACTGAATGGAATTGAACTAAAATAAAATAAAATAAATAAAAATTAATAGAATAAAACTGATTTGGTATTAAATGACCAAAATCAAACCAGCCCAACTTGACCAAAACCAAATATTATAGAAAATAACTTATCAAATCCAAATATACTCCAACAAAACCAAATAGAACTAATTCAAACTAAACTAAACTATCTCTACCTTATTCAAGTTAAACCATGCCAAATTAAAATAAATTATATAAAATTAATCAATCACATAATAAAAAATTTATCTAAACTAAATCAAATTGAATCAAACTAAATTAAACCAATGATAACTGAATGTAATTGATCTATATAAAACACTAAAAAATAAAACTTAACTAACCTAAACTAACCCAACTGAACCCAAACCACTATAAATTAAATTAAACTAAACTAAATAGAATCATATCAAACCTAACTAAATAAAATAGATTTTAAACAAATTTATTTGACATTACTTGATATAAATACAATTGAATGACACCTAAAGGAATAAAACCAAATTAACTACAGTTGAACAAAGATAAACTAGCCCAGAAATACTTAAATATAAGTGAACCAAAAAAACATGTCTATACTATTTCAAGTAGAGATAAACCAAATGAAATTGAATATAAAGGAATATATTTGTATTAAAAAGACAAAAACCAACTTAAACCCAATATAACTAAATATTATCGAAACAAATCACACTAAACCAAATTATATAGAATTGAATAAAACTATAAAAAAATAAATAAATAAAATTTGGATGGTATAGAATAAGATTGAAATAGCCAAAATATAACCAAATAAAGATGAATTGAATTGAACCAAATTGAACTAACTTGGCCTAAATAAACTCAACCAGATCTGAACTAAATTTAACAATCATAAACTAAACTAAATTAAAAAAAAATAAATCAATCATAAGAAAAAAAAATTGGACTGGACCAATATGAATTGACCCAACTTGGTCTATACTAAAGTATATTTTTCTAAAGCCGATAGGATTAAACCATCTTGATCTGAAGGAATTGAAACAGAATCTAACTAAACAAAAATAAATTAACCTAAATATAACTAAATAAAATTGATTCAAAAAAATAGAACTAAAATATAATGAAATAAATCAACTCAAATGGAATGGATCTCAAAAAAACTAAGTCAAACTAAAAAAATATACTTAAACGGATCAATAATGAATTGAACCGGCCCGAACCACCCACAACTAAACTTAAACCAAACTGAACATAATCGAATTGAAATGAATCAAATTGGACTAAATCAAACTTAGTAAACATGAATGAATATATCCTGACTAAACATGATTAGAATGGAACTATATTATAATAAACTAAATTGAATCAAACTAAACTAAATTTATATAAATATTAGAAAAAACCCAAGAAAAATAATCCTTTTAGTCATGATTTGGATCATAGTAATATAATGGGGGGTTCCAAAGAACACTAGGACCATATGTGATGGAGAAACAAAATTTCACTCGTATCATTAAATCAAAACAAATCAAGTAATACTTTTAAAATCTCAAAATAATCGTTTAGGGAATGTAATGTGTATTATTAAATCTTACCAAAACATGATTCCTTTATGTTATAGTCATGATTAGAGTGTTAATAACCCATTCATGCATATTCCTTTATGTTATAGTAATACATGTTCATCTTATCATTGATTATGGTGATCACACAACCACCTTATTATTGATTACTATGATGAACTATTCAGTTATATATATTTTATATCTATTAATAACACATTCATTGATACTTAGTTATAATTCATCCACCATATGTTTTTATTTTCATCTTTCTTTAGAATTAATATCCATTTTATTTTAGTTATGAAATTCATTATTAGTAACCTATTTTCAATTATGGTTTCCTACTTTCAATGTCATTGTAGAGGAAGTTTTTAAATATTTAAGGACGTGTGCCTTGAGAAAAATCATTTTGCTCAACCAGAAAGAAAGAAAATGGAATCATGATAAATGAACCAACACAACAAAAAATTGTAAGTTTTACTTAGTTGATTTAAAATTTTAATATATATAATTTAACTTAAGAGTCTATTTATATTTGTAATAGCTTGCTTTGGAGGCCCCCGATGCCTAGGAACCTAATAAATTTGTCCCAAATGATCACTTACATCAAGTTTTTGGGAGATGGGAACCATGAAAAAGTGCATTGCCGATTAGGGAAGAGTATTGTCCCGATGAGGTATTATCCCACTTTAGGTGTCGGTTCTAGTAACAATAAGTTGTAAAAAGATAATGAAAGGGAAGAATAGGTTGAGGCTAAGGTATAAAAGGCCTTAAAAAGGGTTATATAGGTGGAAGAACGGAATCAAATGGAAAATTTTGAATTTATTAAACTGATAGAAGTTTTATGTCCATCACTTCCACCAGAGATCGCCACATCTTGTGATGAATATATGTAGATAATGCATAAATTATATAGTGCATTGGGTAGTAGTACTAGTGGTGGTTAGGATGATGATGTTCTTAGTGATGGCGATGATGAGGATGACTCTGAGGAAGAGGGTGGGGATGATGACGAAGAAGAGACTGAGGTCGAGGCCGAGGATGAGGATGAAGATGAGGCCAAGGACGAGGACGAGGATGAGGATAAGGATGAGGATGGGGCTAAGGATAATAGTGATGATAGCAATGGTGATGAGGGACATATTTATCTATTACATTTTTTACTGATATTTATGACATTTATTGTTTGATGATTTGGTGTGAATGAATATATGTGATATTTTGTATGTTTGTTATAAGTGGTTAAATAAATCAATTGATTTACTCTATTATCATTATTTATGTATTGGTTTTTTCTATTTGAGTATTCTCTTTTCATTAAATTTTTGGTCTATTTATTGAGGATGTTCTGATGGTTTCACTGCAAGTTGAGGATGTTCCGTTTTCATTGTAGGCGTTCTATTTTGACTGCAGGTGTAGTGGGAAGTTAGTTTCATTATTTCATATGTTCTGTTTGATTATAGGTATTTTTTATTATAGGTGAAGTTTTTTGTTGGTTTCACTATTTCCTGTGTTTTGTCTTGATGTTTTGATTGCAGGTGCAGTGGGTAGTGCAGATACAACTAGCTGGAGAGTTAGGGGGTCTATACCAACGGTTTTATAACCATTAGTATACCTCTATTCCAATGGTTCACAATGAACCATTGGTAAAATAAAATTCTAACCACCTTGTACCAATGGTTTATAGTGAACCATTTTTATAGGCCTTTCCCATCAGTTTTGAACCATTGGTACAGGCCTTCCTCAATGGTTTGAACTATTGGTAAAGCTCTTTCCAAGAAGTTTTGAACCGTTGGCATATATATATACCAATGGTTCACAATGAATCGTTGGTAACATGAAATTTTAACAACCATATACCAATGGTTCACTGTGAATCATTGGTATAGACCTTTCCCAATGGAACTATAGCCAAAAATTTGGAGAAACGTTGGAATAACCTTCCTTTATAGCAGTGATTAGTGTTGTTGTTTGTTCTTATTTATGATTTTTCAGAAGTTAGGTTTAACTAATGTATTGTTTCTCCCATTTTGTGGTTCTTTTATAAGGGAACCAATTATGTTAATACTTCCCCATATTTCAAATGCACTTCCTAAGAAAAATGTTTATGTTATAACCATTTCATGATTTGGAATCAATAAGTACATGTGATGGTTATCCCTAATGGATAATCTTGAATGGTAGGTGTTTGAGGTCGAATCTCATGGTACCTATGATGTGGTTATTTCCATAGGGATATAAATAATTGTTCTCCTCCTATGATTCAAATATCAACCTCTTATTAGTGAAATTATTTTAATGTTATGGAACAACAATGGTATAAAATTATGGTATGATTAGTATAATTCACTGGTATGAAATGAAGTTGGTTCATTTGATTATCATGGTGTCCTGGTTAGTACACAATTACTTGACTTACATGTGTTTTTTGAGTGATACTACTTTGAACATATACTCAAATATATGCATTATTGTATATTTTAGGGGTCCTATTAGTATTTACTTGTTTAGTTTTATACTCATGCCCTACACATGAACCTTAGTGGATATAGAGATCTTATATTTGAGATACATGTGAGGGAAAAAGGACTAGTAACATATATTAGAGTTGGTGCAGCTCATTGGGGATGAGTTGTTGTTCTTGTGATGGTGTAATTGAACTTTTAAAAAATTTAGATAAGATTTAAAATTTTAAATTAAGATGTAATAATTTAAAAAAAATTAAGGAGACAATTGTCATCATCACCAACTTTATCTCCCAAAAAGTTATTATTACATTTTGTTTCTTGAGACTCATCCACCATCTCTTCTATGTTGCTTGAACTACTCTGAGCAGTATTCATCCAAAATGATCACTAGTACCTAGTATGGGATGACTATTACTTAGAGTAGTTCAAGAAATATAGGTTAATGTCTAGAAGAGATAGATGGTGAGTTTTAAGCAAAAAATGCAATAATAACTATTCGAGATATGAAGTTAATGGGAGTGGTAGTTGTCTATAACTTTCACCTTTGGATGAATTCAGAGGATAACACCTACCATAGTGAGTAATTCTTTTCTTAAATTCAATTACCAATTTCCTTAAAAATGGATGCATGTTAATCATTTTATAAAAGAGTATGAAGATGGATTTAAATAGTTCATCGAGTTTTCAATAGATAATGCATGTGACCCTTCTCAAATCCTTTGATCATGTTTACATTGTTGTTATTCAAGACAAATTAAATGTTTGACTACTCTTGCAGACAATGTCTTCTGCACATGATGATGTTACCAATCCTATGGAAGAACATACCATTGATGATGAAACTATAGAATTATTAGGGTATCAACATCATGTTGATGAAAAAAACAATGATGTGGCATCATAGTTTTGAATAAAACTATCAAGGCAAGAAGTCGGGATATAAAATTTTTGGTTGGTTGGAATCAATGTGACAACCTATTGACCCCAACAAGTCAATATTCATTAGTTATGTTGGGGTCACAATGAGGATGAATGTGCTGATTGATATTGATTCATGGCGCCACATCCAACCTGTAACGAAGGAAACCCTTTAGAAATATATAACGGTAATGTTATGATATACTTTCTCTATTTTACCAAAAAATATATAATGAAATATTGATTTAATTTTAAATATTCCTTTTAGAGTTCATTTATTTTAGAATATTTCCATAATAATTTTTTTTAATGTCCATTAGAAAATTCCATAGAAGCTTTCAGACTCTTCTTATGAACTTACATCTTAGGGGTGTTGAGGGGAAATTAAATCTCCACCCACTAGTTAGTTATGCACGTATTATAAAGCAGGAAACATAGACTGTTTTCATCAATAATCACAATGAGAAATCATTTCAGGTGCATTATATTCAATAATATATTATTTTACATTATTCATTTTATCTAATTTGATTTAAAATTGTTAATTTATGAAACATTAAAGAGTGATGAAAATAAAGAAAATGCATTAAAACCAATGTAACCCTATCACAAAGTAAGGATGGGGTATGATTCACTAGAGAATAAATTGGTATGTATTTTAAATCAATGGTTTTGTTTTATCCAAAGTGTTACGTTTGGCATCCCAAATTGAAATACCCAAACTTATTACTAGTATAGTGCAAGTATGGGGTCGATCCACAGGGAGAGGGAGTCACTGTGTTCTGTTTCTCTAGTTTGTGATTAATTAGGTGAATATTAACTGAATTTAGAGTTGATATCAGATGTTTTGATAGAGTAATCAATTCTTCAATTTCTTTGATGAGTTACCTTAAAGACTAAGAAAATTTAAAATTGATTCTGATGATAAATGGGAAGAATGTGTCGAGGATGAGGATTTTTAAGGTCATCAATAAATCAATTTTCTTATTAGGATGTGTTGTTCATAATAACTCACATCTCTAGGTTTTGAGTATAATGGAACCCCCTTGGTCTGGTGAGTTTCATTTGAATCAATAGAGACCAATTCCTTGGTCTGAAATTTAATTCTTATTAATTTTATTAATTGTAGGCCATTTTGTGAGGATAAGTGAACCCAATTATCATGGGTGTACTTTGTCATAATTCCTATTAAGATTCCTGGAAATTCCATTCTTGGTATTATATGAGGTTTCTAGTGATATTTAGCAAGAGAATTCAAGGGATTATGAGAGAAACATAAATAACACAAATACAATAAGATAGTTGATTAATGACAAACCATAATCATCCATAGCCCTGACACATGGGGGATTTAGCTACATGTGGAGTAGTTAATAACTAACAGACTCTTAATACCTAAAACGAACATCACAACAACTTCATATTGAAGATTGTCAGGAAGGTAGAGCGGCATCACCTCCTCTCTTCTCTTCCCTCTCTCTTCTTCTCCCTCGTTGCTTCTCCTTTTGTGTGTCTCTAGTTGCCCCCTCCTTCTATTTGTCCCAATTTGAAGGGTCTACCCTCTTATTTATAGAATTTAAAAATACACAATGTGTACCATAAAGTACATAGTGTGTAGTTGGGTCAACTTGACTTGGCTCCTCTTTCGCCATCGGTAGGCGATCCATCGCGCCGCCCTTGACTTTGAAGGCATCAGCGGTCAGTTGGTGGGGGTACACGACATGTATCACCACCCCATATGGCGTGTATTATCAACTTCATCTTCCAAACACTTATAAAAGGGTGTGCATGGAATGTAAATATATTGTACATGGTGTGTGAATCTTGGCCGATAACATGGGCGTGTACTTGGTCTGGTCGATCCATGTCGGGGAAATGGTACACAGTGTGTGTGAGAAGTACATACTGTATATATTTGAACTTTTGTTATGATCTTTCCCAATTTGTGACTTTGAATAGAAAACACCTAAAATTTACCATGATCACCAACATAAATTATTTTATCCAAAAATGAAAGATATTTAGTAAAAATATGTTTTTATGATCAATAATATGTATGAAAGGGGTATACACAAATCAGGCACATCAAACTCCCTGACACTTAGTCATTTTATTTCCCTCAAGAAAAATCTCAACATCGAATTAAAATAATCCATACTATAAATTATAGAATTATTCTTCTAATTATACTTATAAATACTAAAGTCATATCAGAGGATTTTAAAAGGGCACAAAACATATTTCAATTTCAAAGATATTTTATTCATGCCTCCTGTATAATTCAATTAAAGATTTTCATTCTCTTTTATCCACATTGTTTAACTTTTCATAAATAAACATTCCACTTGATGATTTACCTCACCAAAAAGTATCACACTCATTTCTCAAGATCATTTAATCAGATTTATGCTCAATCTTAAGTATATTCAATCTATCCATAGGTGTGAAAGTTTTCTCATTCTCCATTTCAGAAGTCAAATCACAATAATCATGAGGGATTTTAATAAGGTTCAAATGTTTCTGAGGCTGAGGGTTGGTAGGTAATTATGTGAAAAATAATCTCAAAGGCTTAAAAAGGAGGCTGAATTATTAAACAATAATGCATGATATTCAAAATAAATCTTACTGAATACACATTCCCAACAAGATATCTCAAAATATACTCATCACCATGATGAAATTTCCTTGCCAATATGGGTCCACAACCATCAAGAAAGTACAAGTAATAAATAAAGTCCCTTATTCTCTCTTTTTTTTATGGGACCACTAAGAATACAATGAATAGTGGTTGGGAACCCTTCTACCAAAGTGAACAAGTGAAATTCTCCCCCACACTTAAATTAATGGTTGCTCGCCAAAATACACCATGAATGGAAAAAAATCCCTTATTAAAGATCAAATGAATAATCATTCAAAATTATGAAAGAATTAGGGTAGTAAGGGAAAATAGGCTTGTAATGTAGCTTACTAACAAGACAGTTCATGGTTTATATGGGTTTTATAAAGATCAGGTGTAGGGTGGGTCTCAAGGTCAAAGGGTCTAAAAAGGCAATAAATTTCCTCAATCATTTTAATGTGATTCAAAAATCTTCATGTTTTGAATAGAAATACTAGAAAGTTCTAGTAGTTATGCATATCCCAAGAAACTCTCAAGAAAGAGGGTATAATAAAGAATATGCCAAAAGGGGTCAGAATACCTCTTAGGAATGAGGAAAAATAAAAGGTCAATCAGGTCATGACATAAATACAAATGATTAGTCTAATAAACGTAAATGTACAAGAATTTAAATCAATAATCAAACTATATCAGCAATCATTTAAAAATACTTCTAAGTTTAAGATAAGCATGTAAATTTTAAAATTCCCTTTTATGTATTTACTATTTATAATTATAATTAATTAAAAAAAAATCCACATTTTAGAATATTTCAACTATCAATGATGTCTCCTAGATCAATTCAAGGGAAAATACTAGTGTAGTCAGAGACTCTCCCCCACACTTAATATTGCAAATGGTCCCCCAAGTGAAACACCAAGGAAGAGTAGAGGATATAAGAAAAAACACAACTGGTCCATAATAAGGGAAATCAGTGAAAGAAGTAATGCCAAAAATAATAATTAAAAGAAGTTCATAAATAAAACTCCTCTCGTATCGAGCTCAAAAAGATGGGAAGTAATCAAAAATAGATGCCCAAAGCGCTCCAGAGTACCTATGACTGTTGATGAAAGGGAAGAATAATTATGCATGCACATACTCCGGCACAACACAATCATAGCACAAAAAGATATATATAAGGAAACAAGTTTTAAAAAACCATTCATGGGGTGGCCTTATAAGAGGCATAATCGGAAATAAAAGGATCTGGAAGAGGAGGCTCAGCTGTAGGGGAAACTGGATGCACTATATTGATGCCATAAGTGGAAGGCATGACGTTAACATCTGGCATGGTAGTAGTGGAAGGAGCATCTAGGCCAGTAGTGGATAGGATAATAGAACTGGTGGCTAAAGCTGTCATTTGTGGTTTTGCTATGGAAGGATGAGTATTAGAGGGAGGAACAAGTTTTAGGGGAAACTAAACATTGTGATTATAAATGAGAATCCCCAACATCTAATCAAGTCATTCCTAGGACTATGGGATGGTATTCTGGTGGTGTTTAAGGATATCTAGACGATGGTCGATCATGGCCAGGCAAAGGGTGATGGGGAGATTAGCCAAGGGTGCGGGTGGAAGTGGAGATTTGGAGGGAACATAAGAAGAGGGAATGGTGGAAGAAGATGTAAGGGAGGATAAAGTGGGGTGAGGTGGTAAAGGATCATCCGATGGTGGATGGGGTGGGACCTGCTCAGCAACACCATTGGGAGAAACCAGGTCATCTCTCACGCCCACTGGAACTGGGGCATCCTGTACGAGCACATAGTTGTCTCCCTAATGCTTGATCATACTCATGAAGATAAGCATGAGGAAGTCAATATTTTGAGGATAACCTAAGGGGGTCATGGGGGAGAGATGGCTCAAAAACACCCAGGTGGTGTGCCATGTGGGTGGCATAGAAGTCATCGTTCAGGTTGCCCTGACAGCCATGGATCATGGAATAGAAATAAGTGGCTGTAATACAAGGGAGGTCAAGGTAATATTGCTAGATGATACAGGTGATAATCTCCATGTCTCCACCTAACACGACACCCATATCCTCGTGGTGGGGAAAAATAATGGCGGTGAAGCACCAATGGATGAAATTAAGGGGAGGGAAAATGATGAGCGTTCTCTTCTAGGATGTGGGGGTGTACCTGTGGTCAGGGCCAGCAAACTCCCACCACATAGCGATGAGGTCAAAGCACTCAAGATGGTTAAGTGTGGGGACAGAAGGTGGGGTGGTAGGATGGGGTGTAGAAGTCGTACCCTAATCCAAACTCATCCATATTTAGTGAAAAGGGTTGGCTGCCTAGCCAAAATTGAACCAGAGTGGTAGTATATGTGGGCGTCTGGCGGTGTCGCACCCCGACAAGGGTGTTTATTTTATTTTATTTTATTATTCGCTTGGCCTTAAATTATTTTTGGTTCGGTTTGAGTCGTGAACGATTTTGTTCTTTTTTTTATGCTTAGGATAAAAAGTGCGCGTTTTGGGTTCGACAACGTTGGACGCGCGGGCGGAGCGCGACACCGCGCGGCTTCGCCCATGCAATTACTTGGCCTTTTGTTAATTTTAATATTATTAAAGATGATATAAATTCATTTATTATTTTTATTTTATTATTTTAATATTAGTGGTTACTATTTTTATTATTATTATTATTGTTATTATTAAAGTTTAACACAAATTTATATTACATAAGTTTTAGTAGTATTATTGTTTTTAATGAGTTTTAGAATAATGATGATTGTTATTAATAATATTACTAAATTTTTATCATTACAATTAGAATTTATTGAGGTATTTATGGAAGTATAATTATAGGTTAATGATTTATTTATTTAAGTATTCATTATTATTATTATTTTTCCTTTATTCTCATTTATGTTTTTTTTTCTCTTTTCTTTTTTTTATTTATTCTTTTTCCTCCTAACCCTAGCAGCCACCCTTTTTATCCTTTTTTTTCTCTCCCCCGCAGGAGCCGGCGCCCCCTTTTTCTTCTCCCTGTTGCATCCTCTCTGTCCGCCCCTGCTTCCCGGCGACTCGCCTCCAGCGGACCCCCCCTACTCGACGCCCTCCTTCGTTGCAGCAACCCCTCGCCCTGCTCCTTGCAGCGAGCCAACACCAACACTGTAGCCTCCCACGCCTCCTGCCTCCCTCGGCCGCACGCACCCAGCGCGGTGCCTCCTCCTCCTCCTCTGTCTGCTATCACACAGCAGCGCCCTAGCCCTCTTTTGCTCCCTGCTCAAGCCCGCAGCATCCCTACGGCATAGCCATCTCATGCGGCGCACCCCCCTTGCCATCCGCTCCAGATCTGCCTCGCGCGGATTCTCGTCGTTGGCGCCCCTGCTTGCGGTGCGTCCTCCCTCCCTCAGCACACACACCCGTTGCCTGGAGATCTGCTCCCTTTTCCCTATTGCAGCGCCCCGCTCCGGTGCCTCGGCCTTCCCCTCCTTCACCTCGCACTACAGTCGCATCACCCAATTCTCCTCCTCCCCTTGCTGCGCATGTGCAGGCCGAGCGATTCTTCTACTTCTCCCCTGCACGTCGCTGCCCACCTCGCCCTCCAGCGGCCTTCCGGCACCCCTGCAGCACCAACCGACCCCCCTATCCGCTGCCTCGGCTCCCCTCTTCTCCCGCACGACCCATGCACCCAGTCGGCCTGCGCGACCGCCCCTGCATTTTCTTTCCTGCGTAACCCGCTTGGCCTCCCTCCTGTTTTCTGTTTCAGCACACCCCATCCTCAATTCTCCCTTCCTCTGCCTGAAATAACTCCCCAGCCACGCCCCAGCCGCCCACCAGTGGCGCCTGCCAACCTCGTCGCTGCTCCTGCTGTGCAGCATCGCGCACACAACAGCCCCCCCTGGAGCTTGGATTCCTCCCACTTCCCGCATCAGCGAAACATCCTCGACTCCCTCTCCTCCCCTGCTCCAGCCGGCACGGCTCCCCCCCGACCAGGTTTCATTTATTTTGTTTTTTTTATATTACTTTTATTATCATTGTTAATACTACATCCTTATTATTATTTTTGTTATTTTTATTTTTATTATTCTTGTTGTTACTAATACTACTATTATTATTATTATTTTTATTTTTATTATTATTAATGTTGATAATAATAATAATATTATTATTATTATTACTATTATTATTATTATTATTATTATTATTTTTAATGTTATTATTATTAATTTTATTATTGTTATTATTATTATTATTCTTATTAATATTCGTATCAATAATATTACTATTATGTTATTATTAATCTTATTCTTATTATTATTATTATTATTATTATTAATTTTCATTATTATTATTATTTATTATTATTATTAGTGTTATTATTATTATTATTATTATTCTTACTATTATTATTATTATCCTTATTTTTATTATTTTTATGATTCTTACTATTCTTATTATTATCGTTGTTATAATGATCACTATTATTATCATTATTACTACTATTGCTTTCGCCTTTGCCTTGTTAGGGGTTTTTATCAATTTATGTTTCGTTTGGTAGGATTATTATTTGAGGGCCCGCGCAGGGTGTTTTCAAGTGAGCGCCATCGCCGCGCCGTGTCTCCGAGGTTCCGTTGTTGTCGCGCTTCAGTTCCGAGGTGAGCGTTTCTTTCCGACGCTTGGTTTGGCATGCTCTGGTGAGTTTTTGGATGTGTCTGAGTCCTTGGTACTGACTATGCAGAGTGTTAGACCTTGTCACGTGGTTTCGGACACACGTCGTGTCATCGCGACTTGGATCCGAGGTTGTTGTGTCGACGCGCTTGGTTTTGAGGTAGGTTCCCTTTGCACTACTTTTAAAATTTAAGTTATATTATTTCATGCTGTTTGCACACCCTAATTGTTCAAATCAACATTTTATTAATTGTAATAAAGATGAGATAATATACGATAATTAAATTTTAATATAAGATGGTTAATTTTTAAATGGTTATTTAATGTCAAAAGGAGCCGTTTATTTTATACACGACACATGAAACATCCTTTTGACGAACGGACACCCAATAATGAAAGAATGCCCGTTTGGCTTTTAAACATAATTCACGGAATATAAAATAGAGTTCTGGTTTAATGAGAAATGATTTCTTTTGAAGCGTGAACAAATACTTTAGTTCGTTTGAGAAATTTCCCGGTTGGCTCTTAAAGTTTATTTGGAAAAGAAAATGGTTTGGTTTGGTTTATAAAAATACTGGCAACCTGTGAAGTAGTGTTTTGTGGATTCTTCAAATAGTTTTAAACTGGTTTTGGTAGTAATTGTGAACTGTATTAAATACCCGTTTGGCACTTTATGGAAAGCGATGGAAATGTTTTTTTTATAAAAACCCTCTTAAGACGACTCTCATGCCTTGGTTGCAATTGATTGTTTGGGAGGCCGCGCTTAGAGGCTCCCGGGTACTTGAGTAGTTAAAGGCAAGAGGTTGTCCCATGGAGTGGCTCGGGGAATGCCTGTTGTTTTTTATATATAGATATATCTGATTAGATGCTCGGTTGGCATCGGTTGGCTCACCCCTTTTTCTTAAACACTTGAGACATGGGAATCTGGCATATTAAGAGAATATTCTAAGAACGATTGCTGCACTGGTAGGTTATGGTACTGACCAGTGGCCCATAGTAGGTGGATATATTGGGTTTATTACTATGGGATTTGCCCTCGACCTGCCTGTGAGTGGATGGTCGAGCGTTTTGTGCGTTTTGATTTCATCGTGACATGTCAATAAGGATGATTTCTCATGTATTGGTGTCTTCTGGTTTATTCTCGATCTCCTAGGTTCACCCATGTCTATTCAGATTTTGTAGCTTGCAGTAATGATTATGATGCTCACGTGTATACTTACATTGCCCTTGCTGTATGTTTTACTTTGTGCATTCTGACATATTGTTTTCTTTGGAAACTGATAAATTGCTTTTTAATGGGTTTCTAAAAATTGTTTTCAAATGGAAGTGTTTAATCCCTTTTGTACAAATTTGAAAATTTAAACATCACTTTCCCCTTTTCCTGAAATGTCATTGGCACTAATGAAATGAACACGAATTTGGAAAATGGCTAAGGGCAATGGTTCGTACTTTGTTTTTAAGTAGAATATTATTAAAAACATACTTTTATAGATTGTATTTCAAACTTGAAATGATGTTTCTTTTATTTTAAAGGTAGTGCATTGGGAATAGATATCGGGCTAGCCTACTGAGTTTTAATACTCACGCCTATAGTTGTTTTCTGTTTTTAGTGTTTGTGCAGGCTATAGCTTGAGTACGCTCGCCTAGGGCGACGCTTGATCGTTGAGTTGGAGAGCGACCCGCGAGGTCGCACGGAGTTTGTTCGCACGTCGTGTTTGGTTAGTTTGTTTCTTGTTTGTTCCTGTTTAGTCACTTTATCTGGTTTATATTTTCTGCGCTGCTCTGTATTATTTTCGCTGTCTTATTTATTTATATTGGGTGAAATCGTTCCCACAATCTCTAATGATGCCCTGGCGCTTGTCGCCAGCCCGGGAGGATCGGGAACGCCTCTCGGGCCATGTCGCGGACCGGCTCGGGTGACCGGTTCAGGGTCGACCCGGGTTGGTTCGTGACAGGCGGTAGGCGGGTTCATCAAACTAGAAGGTCAAGATAAAATCAAAAAATAAATATTTATAGGTTGGAGTGCTGACATGAACTATCTTGAGCAAGTGTGTATGGACAAGGAGCTCCTCTATCTCCTCCCAGATGTTGAGATGTTGTGGAATGCTCACATCCAAGAAGTAGGCACTCAGCTGTATCGTATGTTGTGAAAATTGCCGTAATATGTTTGCGGCAGGGAGACCCTCAGTAAAAATCAGGCAGGGATGCAACTAAGTTCGGGCATTGGCCTGAGCAGGATAAGGTGGGTCTACAGCTGCTGGCATGGTTAGGCCATTAGTGGTCACTGGAGGTGGAGTAGCCGAAGCCAAAGCTGGCTCAGGAGGGTCCGCTGAAGTAGTGCTCGGCTCCAATGTTGCGAAGATAGAAAAGGGAGTTGTGGCACCTAAGATCTCATCTATAGTGGATGGTGTGGTATCAGCCATAGGAGGATCAGGGGTGGCAAGAGTAGGTGACACGGAATCTACCTGACTTACAGATGTCGCTGATGGAGGTACCGGTAGAAGAGGAGGCAACATCGCCAACGCTAGTGGCTAGAAAACTAGGAAATTGAATGGTTTTCTCTCAAAAGAATGAAGACGAATCCGATGGTGAGGGGGTCTTTCGCCCTCAGTAGCGGAAGTGGACCACTTCCCATTCACAGGATCATCACCTACCATAGTTGAAAGAAAGAAAGGAAAAGAAGAAAAATAAAAGGAAGAATAATAAAAAAATCTGAGAAATTAGAAAAAGAAAAGTACTGTGTGTGTGGATCCAGTGTACATGGAATGCAGTTTGATCTGGGTAAGAACCCGTGTACTCTAGATAGACACGCCGAGTGGGTATGTGTTTTGGAAAATCCAGTGCACGGTGTGTGAAATATCTCACATGATATGTAACAAAACATGGGGTAGAGTCTGTGTAAGTGCCCCGACACGGCTTAGATCTGAGGGGTCATATATCATAGCACACGCCATGTGGAAGGGATACATTTCATGTGTTAATACATGGTATGTTAAGGCATGCACTCCCTCCACACATATTCCTCCAAATGGATGGTGGACACGACATGTGTCAAAAATACATGCCGTGTGGTAAGAATTGGGATAGGGGTCATGTGCCACATGACATGGGTTGGGCCGGAAGGCTAGGGGAGGAATTGTACACAAAGTGTGCCGAACATACACTCCATGTATATTTCAAATTATAAAAATGTGTCTGTGTGGACATATACAAGATGTACATGGCGTGTGTTCTTCCTGTACCCCGTGTACTGTGGGTCGAAGCTAAACAGTCGTCCAATCCATAAATCGACCTAAACACTACTGAAACCTTGAAATAAAGGGTATAGAACAGTGTACCTTGAGTGAGGATTGAAATAAAAAAGAAATCGGGACCAGAAAGGTTCAGAAATGGAATATTGAAGGAGGGGTAGGCGGAGTGGCATCTAGAGAAAGAAAACGGGAAGAGGGGGGTGACATGGGGTCAGGTCGGGTAGGGTTCCTGACCTTTATACCTGAACCACACAGTGTGTGGTAGGCCCCACATGTCGTGTATGAGTGTTTTTTTAATATTTATTTACAAAAAAAAATATTTATCTAAAAATAATAATATAATCAAAATAAACCTATACATGTAGTGTATCACAGTATAACATGTCGTGTGTTCAAAAATTTGAAAAGGAGAACTATAAACTTCAATCCAGTGCTTGGGGCGTGATTCGAACTGGAAACTGGATGATCCAAATGTAAGCCCTCAACCACTAGAGCGAAGTTTGTAGTGCTTCAAGTTTTTATTAACTTATGATAATTAAAATATAGGTGCATTTCTACATGGGATGAAGAAAACACACAACATATGGTTTTAATTATTGAATGATTGGGATAAACTAGGGAGATTAGCCAAGTTCAAACCCAGGTCTTTTGAATCCAGGGTCGAGACTCTTTCAATAAGCCAACTTCACCCACATGTAATTTCTTATTTTGAAAACTGTTTAAATTATTAATGAAAACATGGAACACACAACATATATTGAAATGCACGTCATGTGGTTTTATTAATATGAAAAATGATGGAACTAGGCTGGTTGTCAGGATTTAAACTTGGGTCTTTTGGATATGTGGTTTACAAACCTATCTAGTTAGTCCATCCCCATAATGGGTTTTCTTTTATTTGGGAAAAATTGTATTTTTTTATTGAAAATTACTCACATTACATTTAACTAAACACGAGTTCAAAATGATTAACTTTGTACCAATGGTAGTTATGGAGTGATTCGAACTGGTGATGTCTTAGATACATTCTGGCGACCTTACCATCGGCATAGGCATCATCTCTATTTATTAAATTAATTAATATATACTTATACTATATGTTCTATTATAATAAACATTAAAAAGGAAAGTACATGCCGTGTGAAAAGGTGATACACGACGTGTAGTCTCTGGGTTGCCTCCCAAGAAGCACCTTTGTTTTAGGTCTTTAGCCCGACCTACCTGAGCCTCTTTCTATTCGAATTTCATGGTGGAGATCATACCCACCATGTCCTCCATGTGAAGATAGGGTTTGAGATGCTTCCCATTCACTTCAAATGGTTGACCATATGCTTTAGCTACTTCCACCACACCATGGTGGAAAACCTTGATGACTCAGAAAGGTGTTGACCACCAGGACTTCAATTTTCCTAGAAACAATCTCAAATGGGAGTTAAACAATAGTACCTCATCGTCGGGCTGGAATGACTTCTGAGATATCATGTGATCATGGACCACCTTTGTCTTTTCTTTATACAGCTTGGAATTCTCATATGCCTCCCGTCTAATTTCATCGAGCTCTGTCAGTTGAAACTTGCATTTCTCTTATGCAACCTTTAGATCATAATTCAAGGCCTTAACATCCAAATAGGCTTTGTAATCAAGTTCCACTGGTAAATGAAATGGATTTCCATAGATTAAATGGAATTGGGACATACCCATTGGTGTCTTGAAGGCTGTCTGATATGCCCATATAGCATCATCAAGATTCTTGGACCAATCCTTCCTTGAGGCTCCCACAGTTTTCTCCAGGATTTTCTTAAGTTCTCTATTTGATACCTCTACTTGGCCACTAGATTGGGGATCATAGGGTGTCCCAGTTCTATATCTCACCCCATGTTTTATGAGAACATTTTGTATCAACGCATTTTCAAAATACATCCCTCTATCACTTATCAAAACCTGTGGAACACTGAATCTGCTGAAAACATTCTTCTTCAAGAAGGCAACGACGACCATTGCTGTGTTGTGTGTCGTGGAAACATATTCTACCCATTTGGATAAATAATCCACACAAACCCGAATGTATGAATTTCCATATTATAGGGGAAACAAACCCATGAAATCAATACCCCATACGTCAAAGATCTCGACCTCAAGAATTGGATTTTGAGTAATTTCAGCTCGACTCCCCATAATACCAGTCCAATGACACCTATCATAGCATGCTACAAAATATCGGGAATCCTTGTGCATGATAGGCAAGAAAAATCCAGATTAGAAAATTTTCACTATCGTTCAGTCTGGACCGTGATGCCCCCTAACTGGGGAAGAATGACAAAAATCCAAAATTCCTTTAATTTCTTCTTCTGGGATATAGTGGAAGATCACCCCATCTCCACATGAACGAAAGAGCAGTGGGTCTTCCCAGAAATATCTTTTTACTTTGGACAGAAATCGTTTCTTTTGTTGAAAAGTAAGATCAGGATAAACGACTCCCATAACAAAGTAATTGGTGATGTCAGCATACCATGGGTGAGGTGTAACTCCAACTGAGAGAATATTCTTTTCTAAGAAGTCCTCTTTGATTTATCTGTCATCCTCTCTTTCCAAATGAGGCATATTCAATCGGGAGAGATGATCAACAATGATGTTCACACTTTCTTTCTTATCACGAATTTCTAAGTCAAATTATTAGAGTAGAAGCACCTAACGAATGAGTTGCAGCTTTGCATCCTTCTTATTCAACAAATATTTAAGTGTTGCATGGTCAGTATAGACAACAAATTTTGAGAGTACTAAATATGAGTGGAACCTATCAAATGAAAATACCACCACCAACATCTCCTTCTTGGTGGTGGTGTAGTTAATTTTTTCTTCATTTAGGGCTCTACTAGCATAGTAGATCAGCTTGAAGATATGATTGAGCTATTGTATAAGAACTTCTCCTGTAGCATAATCACTTGTGTCACACATGATTTCAAATTATTCCTCCCAGTTTGAGGCAATCATGATAGAAGCTTCAATTAATAGTTGATTCAAGAGATGAAAGGATGTGGTGCATGTTTCATCAAATTAGAAGATAACATCTTTTGAAATGAGTTTAGTTAGTGGTTAAGCTATATTTGAAAAGTCACAAATGAATCTTCTGTAAAAACCTGCATGCCCAAGAAAACTTTGGATTGCTCAGACAGAAGTTAGAATGATCAGTTGTGATATGACTTCAATATTCGTAGGTTAAACTTCAATTCCTTTCATGGAAATATGGTGGCCTAAGACGATACCATTCTGCACCATAAAGTGACATTTCTCCTAGTTCAAAACCAGATTTGTGTGTTCACACCATTATAGGATCAATTCCATATTTCTCAAGCAGGTGTTGAATGATTTTTCATGGACTAAAAAATCATCCATAAAGACTTCCAAAATTTTCTCTGTCGTGTCATAAAATATCACCAGAATGCACCATTGGAAGTTGGTTGGAGCATTGCACATGCCAAAAGACATGCATCGATAGGAAAAAGTTCTATATGATCATGTGAAACTTCTATTCTATTGGTCTTTGGGGGAAATGGAAAATTGGTTATAGTCAGAATAACCATCTAGAAAGAAATATAACTTGTGCCCCGCCAATCGCTCCAACATTTGATCCATAAAAGGAAGTGGGAAGTTATCTTTCTGTGTGGAATCATTAATCTTATAGTAGTCCACACACACTCTCCACACTATGACCATCCTTGTAGGGATGAGTTCATTTTTATCATTGGTAATCACGGTGATACCCCTTTTTGGGAACCACTTGCAAAGGACTCACTCATGGGCTATTGAAGATTTGGTAGATGATTCCTACATCTAATAGATTGATCACTTATTTCTTCACAACCTCCTTCATTGGAGGATTTAGTCATCATTTCAGTTGATGAGAGGAATTGGCTCCTTCCTCAAGTAGAACCTTATGGGTGCAAATGGTCAGAATGATCCCTTTAAGATCAGCGACTGTCCACCCAATATCCTATTTTCTTCACTTTAGAACCTTTACAAGTTCATGTTCTTGCTCTTGTGAGAGAGATTCGTTGAGTATAATGGGTATCTTGTGTTTATCTCCCAAGTACCCATATTTTAAAAAAGATGGGATAGATTTCAGTTCAAGTTGTGGGGCTTTAAGAATTGAAGGAACAATCGGTTCTACCTTGTCTCTCTCTAGAATATCTGGAACAAGTGTATGCTACCAATAATGGCCGGCCTAACCTACGATGAATTATAGCTCCTATAATTCATGATCAAGATGGATGTCCTTGATGACTATTTCATCAATGATAGAACAACATCCCATGTTATCTCCCATGTATCCAAAGTGATCATTCACTATAGTCATTGCATAACAGTCATCATTTTTCATAAGTGACACTTTCTTAAAATATTTGAGGATGTTGTAGGATACCTTTTCATCAACTACTCTAAAGATAAATTCTCCTTAGTAAACATCAATCAAAACTTTTACAATATCCAAGAAGGGTCTTCCCATGATAATAGGTGCCTCTTGGTCTTCCTCCATGTCAAGTATGATAAGATCAGCAGGAAGAATCAGCCTTCCCACTTTCATGATCACATCCTCAAGTATCCCTTTAGGATCTTTAATAAAGTGATTTGTTAGCTATAATGCCACTCGAGTTGGTTTTAGATCGTTCAACACCAACTTCTTAAAGACTCCAAAGGGAATAAGATTTACACTAGCCCCCAAGTCACAAAGGGCCTTCCCAAAATCATAAGATCTGATTGTGAAAGGGATTGTAAAACTTCCTGGATCTTGGATCTTTGGAGGAAGAGAGTGTTTAACCACCACTAATAATTCCTTAGTGAGAGGAATGGTTCCAAAATCCTCTATATTCCTCTTGTTTGATAGTATTTCCATCACGAACTTCACATACATTGGCATTTGAGTCAATTCCTATGAAAAAGAAATATTAATGTGAAGCTTTTGGAATACCTCCAAAAAATTTGCAAACTGTTGATCCAGCTCCCTCTACTTCATTCGTGTGGTAAATGGTAAGGTGGGTTCATAAGGTTTGACCACCTATTTTCCTTTACCATTTTTGGACTCCTTATCTTTTGATAGGCCTTTTATTAAGGGGGGTGGATCCTTGATCTTAGCTTCATTATCCAAAGAGGGTGTAGGTGGAGCTGGATTTTTGGCCTCAACTTGTTTTGCAGTTATTTTCTAGGGTAGCTCCTTCCCACTTCGTAAAGTGACAGTATTGGCCTCCTCCAGTGGGTTCTTCTCAGTGTTACATGATATTGTACTAGGTTTCCTTGAAGAGATATTATTATCAAGATTTCCAATTTGATTATCAAGTCTTTTAATAGAGGCCTCCTAATTCTGAAATCTCATTTCAGCAGTTGTTATGAATTTTGATGTCATTTCTTCTAACTTTGATGAGTGTTCCTACTGAGGTTATGTGCAGCCAATTGAGTTTTTGGATGTCGAGGTTGTTGCAACGAATGAGGGTTTTGATACCCTTATTTCTATCTAGGATACAGATTTTGATACTATTGTTGACCATAACCAGTCGGCCTTTGGGGTTGGGGTTGAGAGTTTTGTTGTTGCTGCCCCCAGCCTGTGTTCACGTTATCTTGCCAAGCCGGATTTTGGTATTGAGGGTAAATGTTTGGACCTCTATTCTAAGAAACATAACTTACCTTACTTTTTTAATAATTGGAACTTGTCCTCAGGCATTCACCCATGGTGTGATTGTCATTACATTCACTACATGCTGGGTGATTTACCACTTGAACTTGAGATGCTTTTTTCATATTCAACGCATCAATCTTCTTAGAAACAACATCAAGTTGGGAATAAATCATCATAGTGGCTTAAATGTTATCCATTCCCCCTCTTTTTAGTACCTCGCTCAAAGTTCCAATGGAATACATTTTCTAACATATCTTCTAGTAGATCAAAAAGTTCCTCTAGGTATTTCCTCATCATTGTTCCTCTTGCAGCTGTATCCACCACTGATTTGGTGTTTTTCATACGACTGCCATAAAAATTTTGGACATGTATCCACAACAGAAGGCCATGATGAGAGAACTTCCTCAAAATTTCCTTGAAATGATCCCAGGATTCATACAATGACTCTGAATCATGTTGCTAAAAGTTTTAAATTTTGTTCCACAACGTCACCATCTTGGAAGGTGGGAAATAATTTGAAAAAAACACATGGGCCAATACCTCCCAGGTGAGGATGGAATGTTGAGGCAATCCTTTAATTGAGTCCTTATCTTTATCCCTTAATTATAAGGGGGATAATTGAAGGAGAATGGCATCCTCAGACACCCCATGGTAACAGAATGTGTCACAAATCTCTAGAAAATTAGAGAGATGAGCGTTGGGGTCTTCACTTGGTAAAACTATAAACTGAACTGTATTTTGGATGAGATTCATGATGGAAGACTTGATCTCAAAATGTTTGGATTGCACCAGTGGTCTGAAAATACATGTATCTTCTCCTTGGATAGAAGGAAGACCATACTCCATAAGGGTACGACATGGGGGGCAGTTGTTCTTGAGGAGGTGGGGGGATAAATTGCTTCTCATGAGAAAAATAAGGCCCTTGATTTGTTTGAATGTATGAAAATCGCTTTTTTGGATGGTATTTTTGGGGTTACTGTGAGCCATAACCCGAAAAAAATTAAGACAGTTGTCTTTACTAGTTTTGTGGCATGAACTCTATGATATTGGCTGGTGGAAGCTGGTTCTACTCATCCTCAGTAGTGAGTTGTTGATTCCAGTTGTCATCAAACATGATCTACTATCCAACACCTTAGACAACAGCCTATTCTCCCTCTTCTATGTTCACTATGGGGGAATTTTGGTTGTGCTCTCCCATAATTTTCCAACGTCACCTCAAGATCATTTTTTTGATTTCCAAATCAAGTGGAGGGACTTTCGATGACTTGGTTCTCTTGGAATGAGTGATTCGGCCACTCATGCACCTATGATTCTGCAAAACACTATATAACACACCAAACATAAAATAGGAAGACTAAAATAATGAAAAACAGAAATGAGATTAAGAAAAGAATTTTTACAATTTGTGATTTTTATTTTCACTTAATTAATGAAAAATTCATTTTTCAAAACACTGTTAAATTTTTCTCCCCTAAAATGGTGCCATAATTTGGTGTCATTTTAGCTAAAGTGTTGTGTTTTGTAGCCCAAATTGAAATACCCAAACTTATTACTAGTATAGTGAAAGTATGGGGTCGATCCATAGGGAGAGAGAGTCACTACATTCTGTTTCACTAGTTTGTGATTAATTAGGTGAATATTAACTAAATTTAGAGTCGATATCAAATGTTTTTATGGAGTAATAAATTCTTAAATTTCTTTTAGGAGTTACCTTAAAGACTAAGAAAAATGTAAAATTGATTCTGACGATAAATGGGAAGAATGCGTCGGGGCTGAGTATTTTTACTATCGTTAAGAAATAAATTTTCTTATTAGGTTGTGTTATTCATAATAACTCACATATCTAGGTTTTGATTATAACGGAACCCCCTTGGTCTGGTGAGTTTTTTTTTAATCAATAGAGACCAATTCATTGGTCTGAAATTTGATTCCTATTAATTTTATTAATTGTAGGCCATTTTGAGATGATAAGTGAACCCAATGATCATGGGTGTGCTTTATCATAATTCCTCTTAAGATCCCTAGAAATTCCATTCTTGGTCTGATATGGGGTTTCCAGTGATATTTAGCAAGAGATTTCAAGATATTATGAGAGAAACATAAATAACACAAATACAATAAGACAGTTGATTAATAAAAACCCATAATCATCCATAGCCCCAACACATGGTGGATTTAGCTACACATGGAGTAGATAATGACTAAGAGACTCTTAATATCTATAATAAACAACGAAGTAGCTTCGGATTGAAGATCGTTGGGAAGGTAGAGCTGCAGCACCTCCTCTCTTCTCTTCCCTCTCTTCTTCTCCGTCCTTTCTTCTCCTATTGTGTGTCTCTGGTTGTCCCCTCCTTCTGTGTGTTCAAATTTGGAGGGTCTGCACTTTTATTTATAGTATTTAAAAATACACAATGAGTACCATAAAGTACACAACATGTATTCAGGTCAACTTGACTTGGATCCTCTTTCACCATTGATAGGTGATCTTCCGCACAACCCTTGACTTTGAAGGCATCGATGGTAAGTTGTTGGGGGTACATGGAATGTATCATCACCCCACATGGATTTTAGTATCAAATTCATCCACCAATCTCTTCTGTAATGGGGTACATGGCATGTAAATAGATTGTACATGGCGTGTGAATCTTGGCCAACAACATGGGCGTGTACTTGGTCTGGTCGATCTGTGATGGGGAAATGGTACACGATGTGTGTAAGAAGTACACGCTGTGTATATTTGAACTTCTATTCTGATCTTTCCCAATTTGTGAATTTGAACAAAAAACACCTAAAAATTACCATGATCACCAACATAAAGGATTTTATCCAAAAATGAAATATATTTAGTGAACACATGTTTTTATGCTCAATAATATGTATAAAATGGGTATACACAAATCAGGTGCATCAATTAAAAATAAAATTTTTATGTAATATGAAACAACATATGTTCCTTTATTTATATGTAAATTGATGAATAAAAATATGAATCCACTTACATCCCACATCATGTGCTATGGAAGGAGGATCATGTAAATAATGAGGGTAAACTAGTTGACGAAACCAAAAAAGAAGTATGAGAAACATGTATATGTATGACATAATTATAATTCGTTATTATTTATAACAGTATTACATAAAAATATCTATTTATGTTTATATTTTTTATATGGTTTAGATACAATAATTAGAAATGACTGTACCGGAATAAAAACTACTTTTAGTATATTTGAAGTGGCCGGAACAATATAGTCATGTTAAAGTTTTAGGTTTTGGAGTGTATCCTCGGATATATTTTGAGAAGATAAAACCACATGAAGATACATATAATATGGTGAGATGATTTCAGACACAAATAGACTCATTGCAAGATATTATTGTTGGGTCTGGTTTTGTAGATGAATGTATGAGAAAGTATCAAAGAAAAACGATGGTGGAACAAAGATCCACACATAAACCAAATGACCCCACTAGATTTGTGGCTAGTCACCCCCCACCCCAACCGCATACCTTACCCAAGGTAATCAATTTTATCATTACTCTTTCTCCTAAATGTGAATCAAACAACTTCTGATAACTTTATATTACTAAAAATCTACAGGGTATAGTTATATTTGATTTGTATCTGTCAACACCCATGCATCGACTTGTTGTGAGGGGTATGCTGTATAATATCTCAAGAGACAAGCTACACCATAAAGACCTCCCAAAATATCACATAAGAGTGGGGATTGTGGTAGCTAATGAGATGAATGTTGAGTTACTTATTCCACTTGATGATCTGGATATTATAATGATCAATGATGTTATTGGAACTTTCATAGCATGGCCATCTAATCTTATAAAGATACATGGGGTATGTCTTTAACAAATTTTTTCACATGAAAAACGTGTAACAGTTGATTAAAAAAGTTCTAAAGTGGGGTATCATGTTACAGATAGATAAAGTGATGGGGAAATGGAAGGTTAAATCAAGATAGTCTAGTGAATCGACCAAGAAATCAAAATGACCTTTTGGAAGTACCTTCTCCCTGCCAGTTCTATAGTAACATTTATTATCATTACAACTTCATGTAGAGACCAAATTTAAATATGAAAATATTTCTTAAATTTCATATGAAAAATAAATATATGGAACTTTCATGATAAACGTAATTGGTCTAGAGACTATAAATGAGATTCTCAAGCATAAATGGTTGGGATTCTCGGTTGTGAATACAAACATGAGGTACATTTTCATAATACGTTTGTCCAAATAGTGAGATAATATGTTTATTAAAGTTAATAATTATTCATATTTTCTACATGAATTTATATTACTCCTATATAAAGGGGAAATTTTGTGAAGAATGGTTTAGATTCATTAATCCCTGTATCATTTATATGAAAAAACTTACTTTGGATAATGAAGAAATTAAAATGAAAAAATATAAGCCACTCTAAGAGTTTGGAAAAAATATAAAATGATAAACTTTTTTATGCCTATAATGTAGAATTAAAACTCTACAATCTAATCACATAAAATATATTTTTAATTTTTATATTACTTATTTTTTTAGGTAGCACTGGATGCTGATCGCAGTCAATATGGATACCCAAAATATTTATTTTTTGGATCCAATGCATGGATATCCAAAAAAATGACTGCACATAATGTGTATTGTGAATTTTTAATACACTTCAATCAATGTTTTATAGATAAACTTCAAATTATATGTTTCAGTTTGTGTTTTAACAAGAATTTTATTATGATTATGTTGTCTCTAAATATAGGCTAAATCGTGGTATGAAGCCAGTGTCTGAAAAAAAATCCCATGGATTACTAAAAATGGAAATATATTAAGGTATATATATAATTATTTAACTATCAAAACATATTTCAAAAAAAATTACTTATTTTTTTCAATGTTTTTGTAGTGTCTGAAGTGATATAATAGAACCAATTGCAGATATTATGTTTGAAAATTTATGAGTGAGATCATAAAGAATGAAAAGACCAACATCCCCCAATAGGTAATTTCTGAAGGAAGTTATAATTTCATTAAATATATTTCTTAATAATCTATTTTTCTATATTTTCTCAGTACTATCAAGATTTTCAACAACCATCATACTCAAAAGAAGAAGTAAATTTGTTTAGAGATTAGTGGGCAGTGTACATGTTGTCAGAATGTTTTCCAACAACAAATTTAGGTGATTACCTTCTATGTTTCTAATATAGTATGAGTTATGACCTTATAAATATATTTGGGGTGTGAAGCATTAGTGTGATAATTCTTATATATTATTATCGATATGTTTCTCAAGGATGGGTATAATGGAGGAAATCAATTTTTTTAGAAGCGCTGACCCACAAAAAATAAAATTTTTGGGAAATGGAAGAGGTGGAGGTGAAGGTAGAGGTGGAGGTTGAGGATGAGGTGGAGTTGGTGTCAAAGTCAGAGACCAGGGTGGAGGAGGAGGCGGAGGCGGAGGAGGAGACAAAGTGCTATCTTGAAAACAATAAAATTTTTGGGCAATGGAGTATAATGAGGATCATACCAAATTTGTGTTTGAGAACAATTTTTGAAAATTGTACTTAACACTTATCACTTAATATAATATCCACTGTGTAAGTGTTTCAGGTGGCTTATTTAAAAAATGTTTTTTAACACTTGTTTAAGTGATTTTATAACAGAGTTTAAGTGGAGGAATTAGTTTCAGAAACAAAACAAATACCGCTTATTTTTTCAAACTAATTATCATAGGATACAATTTATATTAGCACATTTCAAGTACTATAAAATTGTTGGGACCAAGTTGTATGGAGAAATAAGTTTGAAGAGTTAGCGTTTGTAGAGTTTTTTCTTTTGTTGTCAAATAAGATAAATCAGTTCACTTTGTAAAGGACTTGAAACCAGATGATGCTTTACTGATATGTATTTCTCAAATATCATAAGTTAGGAGAACTTGTGATGCAAGCCTTATGATGTAAATGGGGATAAATGATGATGCCAGTCATATACAGTTTTGATTGGAAGGAATGATGATGCTGGAAGATATGGAAGGCTTAGTACTTCCATTGTAATTATGACGATGCTAGATCTGGTCTTTCAAAAGATAAATATCATGTTAGTGGAATTAGTGATAAAAGAATAAGAATGGTTATGGGAAGCAGTAAAGAGAGAAAATGACAAGGCAATAGACAATCTGGGGGCAGTAGAAAAGCACAGTTTATGGTGGCGCTGTTTTCCAGTGTTTTCCAAATTTTAGGGCTTGAAAATCAGGAGATGAAGATGTGTTTTTGGCAATGGATGGAGTGTGAAAGATTGAAGATGGTTTAGATTTTTTCATGCAAGGCATGATTCAAGGTCAGAACATCGAAAAATGACAAAGGCATGGAGTGCGCGGAAATTTAGGCAAGTTGCGCACAAAAAGAAAGTGGTGCGCGCAATATTTGCGGGAGGCGCGAAATTTCAGCGGGATGCGTGAAAAAAATGAAGGCCGCGTGAAATAGTAGCAGGATGCGTGAAAAATCAGTGGGATGCGCGAAATGTAGAGTGGTGCGTGAAATAGAGGAATGAAGGTTTCGCGCAAAAGGTGTTTCAAGATCAGGTGCTCGAAAATTGGCAAAGTCATGAGGTGCGCGGAATATTGGAGCATTGCATGAAATATGATGTTACGTGAAAGAGTTTTTATGCGCATGAAAGAGGTTTTATGCGTGGATTAGTGTTTTTCACGCGGGGTCAAAAATGCCTATAAATATGAGGTGAACCCCTCTCATTTGTTAATGCTCGACACTTAGAAGAAATCCCGAGCTCTGGTGCGCGTAAAATAATACGCTAAGTGAGTTGCACGAAAAGAAAGAAGTTTGTGCGAAAAGAGGACAGTTGCGTGAAAAGATAAAAAGTTGTGCGGAAAAAGATAAGTTGCGCAAAAAGAAAAAAGGTTGCGCAAAAAAAAATTTCACGCCAAAAGGGAATTTTACGCGCAAGCCATTTGAATTGTGCACAAGGTAACCTAAAGGCTGCGCAGAAAATTTTGGGTCTTCGCACATATTCAGTTGTGCGTATGGGAGTTCTTACCAACTTCTAGGTAGGAAAGTGAAGATTTGTACTTCAGAGAATACAACTGTTCAACTGTGAAGAAGCATTGAAATACTGTAATTCCCTATTTGTGCTAAGAGGGTACACACGCACTTGCGGATTGTTTTCCAAGTGCTACATGAGTGTAAGGGTATATCCTACTCATTGTATTCCACATCAAAGGATTGTTTTCTAGTGGATTGTGTGGTACTGGATTGTTTCTGTACCATACCAAGGACGTAGCTACTCTTGTTGAGTAGTGAACCTTGTAAATCTTGTGTTCTTGTGGTTGTGTGTGTTCATCAGGGAAGAAACTCTTTAACAGGAGGTTAATGTTATTTCAAAAAGGAGAAACTTAAAAAGAAAAAGATATCACTGATTCACCCCCTCCCCCTCTCAGTGATACTTGGATCCTAACTGGGAACTTCAAAAATATTACTGAAGTGTGAAATAAACCCATCACCAAGAACAAACTGAACAATAACAACAAAAACAGATGCAGTTTCTTACCCATAACTTCTCTACACTACAAATAAAGGGTCTTATTAGTGAAGCCAATAGTCACTTGAGAGTCATACAACAACAATCCAATCATCAAACAAGTATATAATCCAACTCAATTTTTTTAATAAATATGTATATAATCAACCACTGAAGATAGCAGGTGTATGAAAGAACTATTGGAGAATAACCAACATTGAGAGATCGTGGTCATAGAGGAGGGTTGGTTTCAAAGGAAACATAACATCAAATGAAAAGAAATTTCCTTGTGAAGAAATCCCCAAAAATGAAAAACCCACTTCAAATGAAATCATGAAGTACCAAAAATACAAATGAATTCCCCTTTGAAAAAGAATCTATTAGCTTGGTCTAGAAACTCTAAAAAATAAATAAATACAAAATTCCATACAAGTAGAATTCATTATGCATGTGCACATTCATTATGTAAAATGATCCATGTCAACAAGCTCATTAATAAAAACCTCATCATCATTCTCAATAAAATATATGAGAATAGGGATATTCCCATTTTTATGAACAAATAATTATGATGTTATGTTAGAGTTTATCATCACTGAGAATATTGAAAATGATATACTAATCTATATCAAAATCCAAGGACACTTAATGGATTCCATATATTTTAGTGTCATTTGAATGCTATAAAGGGATATATTGATGTTTAATACTATCAAAAAGGGGTAAATAATTTGTAATAAAGTTTAGTGTCTTTTAAAAATACATAACTGGTCACATTGAATGCTCATATGTAAATATTTATTTTAGTTTAATCAATGAATTGTTATATGTTTAAACTAATGGCTAATGTTTTCTAGGAATAAATGAATTCATAAACAAGGACAATTCACTCTTGTATTATGATCATGCACTCAATAAGGATGATTCACTCATGATGATGCAATTTTATTTTTATTCTCTAGTGCATTCAACATTCTAGGTTATCAAACTGCAATATTGTTAGATAACCCAGAGTGTTGAATGAACTGTAGGATAAAAATACATGGTGGAATCAACCATACCTCAAAGGAATACATGGTTTACCCAGTATAATCCAAATTGTGTGGTTTCAGTTTAAAATTGACATTTTATTAATGTATTATTTCATATTTATGTTTAATTTATTTATTTATAGTATTACTAACATAATAATTATTTTATTATACATATGTATTCTTTTTCTCGAGTTGGGGTGGTTTGTTCAAAGATACTCATGTTCATGAGATATTGGACTTTGAGGTTGTAACTAAGATAATAATAATAAGGAAATGAGTCAACAATGTATATAATTATCATGAAAAGGTGTATTCCTACTTATTATTTAGTTAATTTTTTCACGATTTTATCTACTATTTTTAAGTTAATTTTTTTTATCATTTTTATCTATTTTTTTCACAGATCTTTTGGGAAGTCATATTTTTCCTTCAATTGTTTGCAACAAGCCAGAAAAGAGAGAACATGGTGCTTTTTGGATGAGGCGTTTTAGGCGGCATGAGATTTCTTCTTCCATACAAATAGAACATTTCTTTATTTTATAGCTTGGTGTATAAGGTTTATGGAAAAACACACATCGAATGCTCAATTATGTGTACCTTAATTCAACTCATGGTGTGACCAATATGACTCGAACGGTGTGTTTTTAGTTTATAATTTAAATTTTAGTTTAAAACACATGCCACATAGTCAAAACTGAGAAAACATAGTCATATTGCCTTGATAATTTAGTAAAATGATTCATAATTAATTTTTTATGTGTAGGAATCAGTCGCACATCAAACCCACACACGATGTGACTGGTATGACTCAAAGTGCGTGTTTCCAATTTAAAATGACATTTTAGTAAAAAAGACAAGTGGCATACTCAAAACTGAGAAAACACATTCATATTGTTTTGATACTTTAGAAAAATGACCCATAAGTCATCTGGGATGTGTAGGAATTAGATGCACCTCAATCTGATGCATGATGTGATCGATATGACTCAAAGTGCATCTTTTTATTTAAAATTGACATTAATTTTACTAAAAAAGACAACTGATATACTAAAAACCAAGAAAATTCATTCATATTGTTTTTATGCTTTAGTAAAATTATCCATAAGTCGTTTTTTATGTGTAGGAATCAGTCATACCTCAATCTAATACATGATGTGCCCGATATGACTCAAAGTGTCTGTTATCAGTTTAAAATTTTCATTTTAGTACAAAAAAGTGTTACTCTTTGAAAAATAAGAAAGAATGCTTGGATTGTTTTAATAATTTAAGAAAATTATTCATACTTCATTTTTGATGTGTAGAAATCAGTCTCACATCAAACCCACACACAATGTGATCGGTATGACTCAAAGTATGTGTTTCCTATTTAAAATGACATTATTGTAAAAAACACAAGTGTCATACTCAAAACAAAGAAAACAAATTTTTATTGTTTTAATAAATCCGTAAGTCATTTAGGACATGTAGGAATCAGCCACACCTCAATCCAACACATGGTGTGTTCGGTATGACTCAAAGTGTGTCTTTTTATTTGAAATTGACATTAATTTTACTAAAAAAAGGAAACTGACATACTCAAAACTGAGAAAACGTATTAAGATTGTTTTGATAATTTAGGAAAGTGATCTATAAGTCATTTTTAACATTTAGGAGTTATCCTCACCTTAATATGATCCATGATTCCTGGTATGACTCAAAGTGTCCATTATATATTTAAAATTAACATTTTAGTTCAAAAAGTGTCACTCACTGAAAACTGAGAAAACGTGATCATAGTGTCTTGATAATTTAGGAAAATGATTCATAATTTATTTTTGACATAAAGAAATTAGTCTCACATAAAACCCACACATGATGTGACTAATATGACTCAAAGTGCATGTTTCCAGTTTAAAATGACATTTTAGTAAAAAACACAAGTGACGTACTCAAAAATGAGGAAATGAATTATGATTATTTTTAAACTTTATTAAAATAATTCATAAGTCATTTTGGAAGTGTAGGAATAATATTCACCTCAATCTGACACACGGTGTGAATGGTATGACTCCAAATGCATCTTTTTATTTAAAATTGATATTAATTTTATGAAAAAAAGATAATTAACATACTCAAAAATGAGAAAAAACATTTGGATTATTTTAATAATTTATGAAAATGATCCGTGATTAATTTTTGATGATTAGGAATCATTCATACCTAAATTTGATACACGATATACCTGTTATGACTCAAAGTGTCCGTTATCAGTTTAAAATTGACATTTTAGAATAAAAAGGTGTCACTCACTGAAAACTGAGAAAATTCACTTGGATTGTCATTATAATTTAGGATAATGATTCATAATTCATTTGAGTTGTGTAGGATTCAATCTCACATCAAACCCACACATGATATGACTGGTATGACTCAAAGTGTGTGTTTCCGGTTTAAAATGACATTTTAGTAAAAAACACAAGTGGTGAACTCAAGACTGAGCAAACATAATCAGATCATTTTGATACTTTATTACAATGATCCATAAGTCATTTGGGATGTGTAGAAATAATGTGCACCTCAATCTGACGCATGGCATGAGCGGTATGACTCCAAGTGTGTCTTTTCAATATATAAGTGTCATTTTAGTTTAAAACGCACATCACATCGCCAAAACTGAGAAAACGAGCCTAAATTATTTTCTCATCATTCTATCTACTATTACTTAATTAATTTATTTATCATTTTTATCTTATACTTATTTAGTTAATTTTCACATAAATAATTCTTTAATATGAACAATAAATGGTGTGACACACAAGAATCAACTGCAACTCAATCTGATACACAGTATTCATGATATGACTCAATGTTTAGTTTAAAATTAACACTTTCTATTTAATTTATTTATTTATATTATTACCAATATTAGAATTTTTTTCTTATATAGGTGTGTTTTTTTGCTCGATCATGGGTGGTTTTTTCTTTTATACAGGTGTGTTATTTTTCTCTATAATAGTGTTTTTTCTTGTATTTGAGTTATAAATTTTATTTCATTTAAATTTTGTATTTGTATATGATTTTTCTAATTTATGGTTTCGTTTCTAGTGTTGCAGTGTGTTGTAACATCACTCTATAGTATGCCCCTTTATTAGCACATTTATTAGCGCTGATAAAACATGCCTTTATCGACATTAAATAAAAGTACTGATAAATGGTGTCTTTTATCAGTGCTTCTAAAGGTGCTGATAAAATCCCAAGGATTTTAATCGTGTTGTGGTATTCAATGTTTTTTTAGCATTGATAAAGGCCTATTCTAGTGCTTTTAAAGTCCTCTTTTGTAGTAGTACAACACTCACTGTACAAATAGTATCATTTCTTCACAGTTGAGAAAAACATATGTATGAGCCTTGTGATGTGCATCATCTAAAATCCACTATTTATGAAATCTACCAAATCCAAGTTCAGTATAATTAAAAACTAATAATTGAATTTTTAGTTCATCATCAGAATTTCCCTCATTATGACCCATTCGATTATGTTTTGAAGGATATTCAGGTTGGAAATAATGGGAGAAAAAAAAAAGAAATTTCCTCCTATAAATAATATTTTTCAATTAACCCTTCAACTGATACTTTATTACGTAATTTTTTCTTCAGTTTCTACATACATCTCTTATACGGATACATCCATCATAACTATACCATCCCTCCATGTTTTTCTTCATGCTCAAATTTAATATCAAATGTTTTATTGAATTAAAGAATGCTAGCATAATTTTTTTTCTAGTTTACATAAAATTAAAACATCTTCTTGCAATATACTAAGTGCATCATATTTTTTTTCACTACACAGATGTCTTGAAAAAATATGATATTTCTATTATCGCATCTTATATCAAAGAGTTCAACAAATCTTTAAATCAAATTAGTAGAATTATTTCCAATATAACATGAAAATCATAACTTTTGAATCCAATAATATAACCATTTTTGACATGTCCAGACAAATTAGAAACATAACCATCTGGTAGTATCAATTCCATAATCCACTAGAAAAATAATAAATGGTTTTCTTTGGAAAGAGTATAATTCTCTTTTGGCTTCATTAAATTTTCTAATCTGTCATTTTTTAAAAACTTAAGTTATGGTTGCCTGCAAATTTAGGAAAGATCTAATCATAATTTTACATTATCTATGGTCTTACCAGGTGTGTCTAAAACTATAAAAAATATATTATCAAAATATTACTTCTCAATATTCATGACATCCAGTATGTGACAGACCAACAAATTAGAACAATATGGAAGATCCCAAAAAAATACACTATTTAATCCAATTGTGATCTTTCCCAAAACCATCTTTTTTTTGTTTATACTCGGTCTAAAGGTAATGGGAGGTAATGAAGATACAATATATTTTAAATAAATACCTAAGATCATTTATATAGGTCCATATCTTCCAGTTATACCTTTTCTAAAATGATTTTTTCTCCTTTATAAATGATGATCAATTGGAAGAAATCTGTAATGATAGTTGAAAAAACAAGGTTTTCTCCCATTGATTAGAATAAATGTTTTATTGTCACTCGTACAGTACGAACATGATTTTGGACCATGTGTACTCCATCCAGATAACATGTCATATGTCGGGAAGTCACTAATTTTCCACATTAATTCAGCTTTCATTAGGAAATTTTTTTTTCACACCAACATCATATGTACTAACACCATTACTCCATAATAAATTTAACTCATCAATCGATGGTTTTAAATAAACATTGATATTATTTTTTAGATTTCCTAGAATTAATAAGGTCAAAATATATATGGATCATTCATCAACATCCAAGAATGTAATTTGTATGGAGTTATAAAGATGGGCTAACAAGAATATTGACTACCATAAGAACCAAATGGACAAAATCCATTAGTAAAAAGACCCAATCACATGTTTTGGGATTTTGAAGAAAAAGATGGATGTACCTAGTCAAAATGTTTCCATGAATCATTATCACAAGGATGATTTAATATTTTACTAATTGAAATATTGTTTTTTTGTCATGACATCAATGACGTTATGTTCTGAGACATAAATAAATAATGAAAACTGGGTGTAAGTGGGAAATACCCCCAACTATTTAATAGTAATCAATCTATAATTCCCTAGTTGAGCCTCTTTATACCTTGATTTTCAACATGTAGGACAACTAACTAATGACTCATTTTCACTAATATGTAATTATTTGAACTTGTTTAAATCTTCTAAAAACCAAGACCCAAATTACGAACCATCCTCTTCCTCTCATAGAGATTTTTAGGCAACGCATTTCCTTTAGATAATAGTGATTTAACTAAAGGGAATGTCTAATAAAAACAACTATTTAACATTCCATTATCTGATTTAATTGCCATAAATTTTTCAACCGCTTCAAATTTATTTATCATACAACCAGGATATAAAGCATCCTCAGTAGACTTTAACAGCTCATAAAATCAAGATGTTCTAATTTAGGAGTGAAATCAATATCACCTTGAGTTTCATTTTTTTGAAAATACATATCTGTAACATCATGTAATAAAAACAAAATAGATTAACCCCCAACATTGTCAAATGTTTCAAACCTCCTCAGATCACATTTCTTACATGGATGCTTAATTATCCCTTCTGGAAATAATTCTGGGTTCGATGATGAAAATGATAAAAAAGCTTCAGTACCCTCAATATATACATGATTTATACCATAACCAATTGGATTCTGGTGATGATTTATCCAATCGCGATCATATAATAAAGACTGTTTTTGACTTCCTTGCTTTATATTTCTGTAAAAAATATAAAATAAACAAATTGTTTATGATTAATTTGATATAAAAAATCAATCAAAAAAATATTATAAAATTAAAAAATTATAATTTACTTGTAAATATTATCAATTTTATCTATTTACAAGTGATTTTTACTAATTAGTGTTGATTTTTACTAATTATCATTAATTAATTATAATTACAATGATATAAATGTTGTGACACTCTCAATGTAGACAAGATTTATACCAGAATAATTTATATTCTTCTAATGATTTATTGAATCATGATCTCATAACAGAAAATGTTGTTTATTTCATGGGTCCATAATTACCCAAAAATATTATAAATATTTAGTATTTTAATTATATAAAAAGTTAAAAATGTATTATGGTAATTAAACTATTTGGTATTTGATATTTTTAATGTAATTTTTTATTAATTTATAAATTTTTTTACAATATAGTATAAATAAGTTTAAATTCAACATTACTTTGTGTAAATTAACATATTTTTTATAAATTAATAAAAAAATTAGTATAATTTAAAATAAAGTAATAAAATATATTATAAACTACTAAAAATGTGTAAATCATAGATTTTCCAATCTTCAGGTCATGAGAAATGACCAATTTGTGTCAACCGTGTCTAAATTTGTCATTTCTCATAACCTAAAAATTGATGACCTCTTTCATTTTCACTTTTTTAGTAATTTATAATAATTTATATTATTTCATTGTAATTTATAATAAATTATACTAATTTAAAATATTTTTATTAATTTATACAAATTTTATGTGTTTAATTTTTTTATGAATTTTTTTTAAAAAAATTAATTTATAATAATTTATAATAATTTATACTATTTTATATCAATTTATTATGAATTATATCATTTTATAGATTTTTTTATCAATTATTCATAATCTATACTAATTTATAATAAATTATATTAATTTTTTAAAATTGGTACTCATTTATACTAATTTTTATTAGTTTATAACAATTTATTTTAAATTATATCAATTTGTAATTTTTTTTATAATTTATGATAATCTATACTACTTAAAGGCAACTTTATGATAATTTATACTGATCTATACTAATTTATAATAATTAAAACTATTTTTTTATAAATTTATACAAATTTATAATAATTTAAGATAGTTTTTAAATTTATACTCATTTTTATTAATATTTACCATTTTTTGTTAAATTATACTAATATATAATAATTTTAAATAATGTTTAATAATTTAAACTATTTTTCATTAATTTTTATGAATTTTTATCAATTTAAACTACTTTTATTAAATTTGCTCAATTTTTTATTAATTTTATGAATTTTACACAATATATAGTATTTTAAATTAATTTATACTCGATTATTCTATTTTTTTATTAATTATACTAATTATTACTAATTATTACTAAGTACCGCTAATTTTTACTAAGTACCACTAATTATTAGTAAGTACAACTAATTATTACTAAGTACCACAAATTATTACTAATTGTTATTAATTATTACTAATTACTAGTAATTACCACTAATTACCACTAATTACTACTAATTATTACTAATTATTATTAATTATTACCAATTACCACTAAATGTTACTAATTATTACTAATTATTACGAAGTACAAGTAATTTTTACTAATTATTACCAAGTGCCACTAATTTTTACTAATGTTTACTAATTTTTACTAATTTTTACTAATTTTTACTAATTTTTACTAATTATCACTAATTATGACTAATTATTGATGATTTCCACTATTTATTACTAATTATTATTAATTATGACTAATTATTACTAATTATTACTAATTATGACTAATTATTACTAATTATGACCATTTATCACTAATTATTACTAATTACCACTAATTACCACTAATTATTACTAATTTCCACTAATTACTACTAATTAACACTAATTAGCACAAATTATTACTAATTATCACTAATTATTACTAAGTACCACTGATCATTACTAATTATTACTAAGTACCACTAATTTTTACTAATTATTACTAATTATAACTGAATATTTCTAATTACAACTATTTTTTGCTAATTATTGTTATTTATTGATAATTACCACTAATTATTGGTAATTACCACTAATTATTGGTAATTACCACTATTTGTTGGTAATTACCACTAATTATCACTAATTATCACTAATTGTCACTAATTATCACTAATTGTCACTAATTATCACTAATTGTCACTAATTATCAATAATTGTCACTAAATATCACTAATTCTAACTAATTATCACTAATTATCACTGATTTTTACTAATCATGACTAATTATCACTAATTATCACTAATTATCACTAATTATCACTAATTTTGACTATTTTTTACTAATGATTACTAATTATTACTAATTATTACTAATTTTTATTAAATTATTACTAATTATTACTAATTTTTACTAATTATTACTAATTTTTACTAATTTTACTAATTTTTACTAATTTTTACTAATTTTACTATTTTTTACTAATTATTGCTAATTACCACTAATTATCACTAATTGTTGCTAATTACTAGTAATTATTGCTAATTATTGTTAATTGACACTAATTACCACAGATTGTTACTAATTATTACTAAGTACCACTAACTGTTACTAGTTATTACTAATTACTACTAATTGTTACTAATCGCTGCTAATCACTACTAATTATTACTAATTATTATGAGTTACCACTAATTATTACTAATTACCACCAATTGCAACTATTTATTACTAATTACCACTAATTATTAATAATTGTTACTAAGTACCACTAATTATTACTAATTAGTAATTATTAATAATGGTCACTATTTATTAATAATTATCACTAATTATTACTAATTCACACTAACTATTACTAATTATTAATAATTATTACTAATTATTACTAATTACATACTAATAATTAAAACTAATTTCAACTAACTTAAACTAATTACTTCTAATTACAAATAATTATTAACAATTAAAACAAAATAATTTTTAATTAAAAATAATTACTCCTACTTAAAACTAATTACTGGAAAATAAAAGTAAGTGATTCTAATTAAAACTAATTACACCTAATTAATAATAATTACTAATATAAAATAAAACTAATTAACTAAAAAATAAAAATATTAAATAAATACCTTAAAACTGAAATTTTTTTTGGATGCAAATCCAAATATTTTTTTCCCAGTAAAATTTAAAACTTTTAAAATTTAAAGAGAAGAAGATGAGAGGAGGAAAAGATAGCAGAGGAAGAGGTGGAGAAAGTGAAAAAAAAATCGGGTGGGGGTATATATAGGTTAGATAATTTACGACGGGTCTCCCATCGTAAATATTGACTTTTTCAATGAGACTCATTGCAAATAGCACCCACTATAAATAATCGCGTCGACGGTAAAAAATTTATTTGCAACGGGACCTTTTGCAAATACCCTTCTGTCGACAGTTTATTTGTGACGAGATTGAATTCTCGTCGCAAATAACTAATAATGACTAGAGGTATTTGTGACGATAAGTAAATCTCATCGCAAATAACAATATTTATGGAAGGTATTTTCCATGGGAATATAATCCCGTCGTAAACACCTTTCCTGCAGTTTGATGTGTAAACCGCGCCAAAGGTATTTACGACGGGAATTTTCTCCCATCGCAAATATTTATTTAGCAGTGACTATTTGCGACGGGATTCATCTCTCATTGCAAATAGTCCTTGTCAATTGACTATTTACAATGGGTGAAGGGCCCGTCACAAATAGTCCGTCACAAATGCCCATTTTTCATGTAGTGATATGTGGTACATCTCAATCATGCTTCCTAGGAAGATCCACCAAAACCTCTAAGCTCACATGATGCATGCTCGATGTGAGAAATAAGAGATGGTTGAAAGACCGTTCATGTTACCTAAGAGCGCATAATGAAAGAGAGACATAAAATACATAGGATATTATATTTTTTACTCCATAAGCAGGAGGCGTTTTTCATCACAGCATAGGCTAATGCTGTAACACCCCAAGATTTTATAGTGTGTTATTTCTTCAAAATAATTCAATAACTTTCACTACACGCAACACCAAGTCCAATCGCACCATGACTTACCAAACAAGCTGTTCAAAAGAGGTTATGAATAGTGTTAACTAAATTTTAAACTTTATATAATCCTTATAATTTTAGAATCCATATTATGAGTTTCTTAGACATAATGTAAGAACAAATTCATTTTCAGTATTGCAATTTTACCAAATTTTAATAGTGAACCCTTTTTAGATACTATATTTTAAACTTTTTGACTAAATGGGGACATCAAAAATTTAAAATGAAACATCCCAAGCTTCCACGGTACGCTAGCGTGTGTTGTACGCAACACCGAGTTCTAACACACCGTAACCAATCAAACTAGCCGTTATGAATAGTAATACCTACTTTTTGAAATTATATATATTTTATATTTTAATATGGACTTCATTTTTGGATTCGGAATATTGAATTTAGCCTAAGGTGAAATTTTGGTACTTTTCGGATAACTTTCATATTTTGATGAATAGTGAAAATTACTAAATTTTAATTAAAAACAAATTTTTTAATCAAAATAATTAATAGTGATAAATTGTGAATTTGAGTGGTTTTAAAGTATATTTAGAATATATTTTTACCATTTAATATAATGTTGGTCATTGGACATAATTTTACAATTAAACCGAACATAAACAAGTGTCAATCTTTTGATAGTTATTATCTCTTAAAAACACGCTTTTTGTTTTGACAGCGGGAATTAATTTTAAATTAATTTCTGCCACTTCTGTGTTTTGAATTTAGGAAAATAGAATACATATTTGGAATCAGGATGTTCAAATTTTGTAAATAGGTAACTTTTATTTTTAGACATTTTGAATAATTACTGCGGTAAATATTTTATTTACCATGGTTAAGGGTAAATCCGGTAAATAAGGGTTAAAAAATAATATTATAATAATTCTAAATTACCCTAAAACGTGTCTTAACCCTATTGGTTGATACATGGTCGACCATGGGCATCTTTGGGTCTATTTTGGGACCCCATGGATCCACTTGTAAGTGATAATGACACTTTATTTTAATTAAGTTAAAATGAATACAAAAATGACACAAGCATATATCTTTTAGCAAAACAATTGTTACATAGGGTTATATATGTTGGATTTTAGATTATAAATATTCATTAGAAAGATAAAAGGATTTCCTACATAATGATATTTTATTTATAATTTTTAGACATTAAATAATTTATTTTATTTATGACACAATGATGATGCAGTAATTACTATAATAGTGAAAAATTAAAATAATTGATATTATAAATACCCAAATAAATATAATATGAAACTTTTAATGAATTAAACTAATTTTATAGGATAATATGATATATTAAGATTGATTTAATTGACTTTGTTCTAAGTAATCAATCTGTTATGAGTTTCACAAAAATCAACTATTGAATAGTGTCAAAATTGACATAAAAGAGTTTTTAAAACAAATATTATATTATTAATTGATATTAAATTCCTAAAAATCTAAGGTTCGGCCAAGATACTTATATCATGATAGGTTCATCATTAATGGACCACTTGGGGGTCTCTTGGATGTATGTAGTAAGTTTATTAACCATATTATATAAAAATACAAAGAGACGTTGTAAAAGTGAAACTAATTAACTTAGAGTTAATACTTAAAGATAAGGTTAATATAAGTACCCAAACCTGTCTAAATTCTATTGGTTGAGTTTTTTTCGACCCATCCCCACCTTAACCTTTGAATAGTCAACTTTTGAGCCATTGGAAACCGAATATGAATTTATTATAAATTAATATTTCTAGCTTTTCCAAAGGTGCCCCTCACCCCTCTTATAAAAGGGCACTCCTCCTTCTCATTTCTTCACACCTTCCAAGCCTTTTGGTTCGGCCAAACTCTGCCCAAATACTCTCCCAACTTCCATCACTACAACCTAGAGGCCTTATTTTGATCAGAAAACCAACCTAAGGAGCCCTTTTGATCACATCAAAAGGAAGAACCCGAAGAAGAGGTAATGTTTTCACCACCCCTTTTCAAGTTCCTTTCTTCTTCCACTTATTCTTTCTTTGTTCTTACCATTATAAAATAATAACTCCAGTATCTCATGTTGTACATCTCGTTCCCCTCGTTGTTTTATTTTCATGATCACAATCACTTTATTATTTGTCTAACCTTGTTTTTAAGTGTTGTGGATGATAGGCAAGAGATTGCCAAAGGAATGGCCCAAGAAAGCATCTCAAAGTGGACTGAATTTCAGTCCACCGGCCAACCGGTGTGATAGCACCGGCCAGCCGGTGGACCTGGCAGAGGCATTTCCCACTGCCAGGTTCCACCGGTCAGCCGGTGGCTTGACCACCGGCCAGCCGGTGGCATCCAGTCAAACAGTGGTAGCTACTGTCTGCCCACCGGCCAGCCGGTGGCTCTGGCACCGGTCAGCCGGTGGTGCCTGGAAAAGAAGAACAGCTACTGCCAAGCCACCGTCCAACCGGTGGCCCATCCACCGGTCAGCCGGTGGAGCCAACACTCGAAATCTCCCAAATTCTTCAAGCACCGGTCAGCCGGTGGAGCTGTACCGGCCAGCCGGTAGCCCAGTCAAACTAGCCGTTGGCTTTGACCAGTCAACCCTCTTTTGGCCTCCAACGGCTCCGAGGCCTTTTCCAACGGCTCCGAAGACTCCCCAAGGGTTCCATGCCTATAAATAAAGGCCAAAGAAGCCCCGGACACTCCCCGGATCATATACCAAGCGCTCGGACATATTGTTGAACATTTGGCGAACCTCCGGCGCTCCACCTTCAAGGATCCTCAAGTGCTCCAACCAATTTTCAATCTAAGGAGCACCTCAAGAAGCTTGGGAGAGCACGCTACATCAACTCCATCATACTTTGGCACCCAAGTCTTCCTCAATTACGGTTTTTCTTGCTTTATATATTTTGAGCTTTAATTTTGGGTTTGTGCCTACAAACCCCAACACCTTTTCTCATCCCCCTTTCTTTTGGGTTTCACATCACCACTAAGGTGTGAAGAGGTTTCTTCAAGCCTTTCCTTTTAAAAGGCTTGTGTCATAGGTGAGCTAGCCTTCACCTGTAAGAAGGCTAGTGGGTTTTTACTAAACCATTAAAAGTAAGTGGGTTCTTGCTCAACCATCAAAAGCAAGCTGTAATAGGTTCTAGTGCTACCTCAAAGCCTAGTGAGTTTCTTGCTAAAACCATTGAAAAGAAAGCGGTAGGAATCTCTCAACGGTTGAGTTGGGAGCGGAGACGTAGGCCGGGTTTTTGGCCGAACTCCGTTATCAATTGCGTGTCTTGCCTTATTTATTTCCGCTGCATTTCAACTTTGATTTTAATTTGTTAATCTTTTTTAAAAGGCAATTCACCCCCCCTCTTGCCATCAATTCCCATTTTTCTCCGACCTAACAATTGGTATCAAAGGTAAATTTGTGTAATACCCTAACCGGTTACAAATTCAAAGATCCATTGTGATGGCATCAACCTCTTTCTCCCCCGAGGGCTACTCATTGGGTCGGGCTCCATTTTTTGATGGAACCGACTATAATTATTGGAAAACCCGCATGACCACTTTTTTAAGAAGCATAGGATATCCCATATATAAAATTGTCATGCAAGGTTATACTTTGTCTACCCCCGACGAATCCAAATGGACCCCCGCCGATATTAGAAACTTTGAGCTTGATGGCAAAGCCATGAACGCTCTACATTGTGGCCTTGACCGAAATGAGTTCAACCGAGTTTCCACTTGCACCTCATCTCATGAAATTTGGAAACTATTGGAAGTGACCCATGAGGGCACTAACAAAGTTAAGGATACTCGGTTAGACATGTATAGACAAGATTTTGAATCTTTTTCCATGCATCCAAATGAGTCCATTTCTGAAATGTTTACACGCTTCACTGACGTTTGCAATGGTAGAAAATCTCTTGGTGATGATGTTTCAGCTGAAGCAATGGTCAAAAAGATTCTATGGGTCCTTCCGAGCTCATGGGCACCTAAGGTGACGGCTATCCAAGAAGCTAAGGATGTAAAGAACATGCCGGTCGAAGAGCTCATCGGATCCCTAATGACGTACGAGATCACGATGAGGAGGCAAGCTCAAAAGGAGGGCACACCAATCAAGACACCAAAGAACATCGCCCTCAAGGTACAAAAAGAAGTAAGCTCCTCCTCATCCTCTTCCTCCTCATCTTCTTCATCTTCAAGCGGCGACTCGGAAATGGAGAATCTCGCCCGCCAAATGCACAAGTTTATGAAGAAGCACAAGAAGAAGAAATCCCGCAAGGCGCGAAAGCAAGAACCCACCGCAAGATCCGAGCCCAAGGTAAAATGCTACGGGTGCGGCGAAAAGGGCCATTACAAGCCCGATTGCCCACTCAACAAAAAACGGGCTAAGGAAAAAGGAAAGAAAAAGGTCCTCAAGGCGACATGGAGTGACACCTCCTCATCATCCTCCTCCTCCTCCTCCTCGAGCGACCAAGGTACAAAATGCCTAATGGCATTTCATGAGGTAACATCTTCCGACTCCTCCTCCTCTTGTTCTTCAAATTCAAATTCTTTAAATCATCTTTCTTATGAATAACTCTCACACGCTAGAGACCAACTAGAAAAAGGTTTTCATGCTTTATCGTCAAAATTTGTTGCTTTAAAAAAGTCTTTCAAAAAACTCTCCTCTGAAAAAGAACAACTTCTCAAAGAGAAGGAGGAGATGTCCCTCAAAATCCAAAATTTCCCAAATGTTGATTCTTTGGAATCAACCATCAAGGACCTTAGAGAATCCCTATCCAAGTTCACCCAAGGTGAACAAAATTTGTCCAAACTCTTAGGTTCTCAACGAGTATCTAGAACCACCAATGGACTTGGCTACACCAATATAGCTTCCTCCTCCCATGCACCCACTATTTTTGTAAGGGGGAGCTCCCAATTCAAATTTTGTAATTATTGCAAAAAACCCGGGCACCTCATTTATGAGTGTGATTGCAAAAATGCCCGGTACGGCCAACCAAAGTCTATTTTCTTTTCCGATGAATTTTATAGGAGAAGACCCGCCATGAAACAAATTTGGATTGAAAAATCCCTTTTGGCGAGTCTCTCCGGGCCAAAATTTATTACCTCTCCCTGGTGATTTATTGTTTTTATTTAGGGGGAGTTAGGTTTGTTTAACCTTTTTGTTTTATTCAAACTTTCAATTTCAACTCTTGGTATCAAATTTTTCAATTCAAAATTTTCTATTCATTTTTTCATTTCAAACTTTCAATTCAAACTGTTATTCAATTGTTCATTTCAAAATTTTTGATTCAAAACTTTCAATTCAAATTTCAAAAATTTCAATTGGTTTAAAATCCTCATATCCCTCAATCAAGTTTTATGCCCCGTGCTATTTTGATAATCACAAAGGGGGAGAAATTTCTTGATTGATTGGGGGAGAATCCTTTTCATCATGCTTAGAATTTCCTTTCAATTTCAGTATTTTACATTAATTGTTTTGGTGATTGTGATCATCAAAATAGGGGGAGATTGTTGTACATCTCGTTCCCCTCGTTGTTTGATTTTCATGATCACAATCACTTTATTATTTGTCTAACCTTGTTTTTAAGTGTTGTGGGTGATAGGAAAGAGATTGCCAAAGGAATGGCCCAAGAAAGCATCTCAAAGTGGACTGAATTTCAGTCCACCGGCCAACCGGTGTGATAGCACCGGCCAGCCGGTGGACCTGGCAGAGGCATTGCCCACTGCCAGGTTCCACCGGTCAGCCGGTGGCTTGACCACCGGCCAGCCGGTGGCATCCAGTCAAACAGTGGTAGCTACTGTCTGCCCACCGGCCAGCCAGTGGCTCTGGCACCGGTCAGCCGGTGGTGCCTGGAAAAGAAGAACAGCTACTGCCAAGCCACCGTCCAACCGGTGGCCCATCCACCGGTCAGCCGGTGGAGCCAACACTCGAAATCTCCCAAATTCTTCAAGCACCGGTCAGCCGGTGGAGCTGTACCGGCCAGCCGGTAGCCCAGTCAAACTAGCCGTTGGCTTTGACCAGTCAACCCTCTTTTGGCCTCCAACGGCTCCGAGGCCTTTTCCAACGGCTCCGAAGACTCCCCAAGGGTTCCATGCCTATAAATAAAGGCCAAGGAAGCCCCGGACACTCCCCGGATCATATACCAAGTGCTCGGACATATTGTTGAACATTTGGCGAACCTCCGGCGCTCCACCTTCAAGGATCCTCAAGTGCTCCAACCAATTTTCAATCCAAGGAGCACCTCAAGAAGCTTGGGAGAGCATGCTACATCAACTCCATCATACTTTGGCACCCAAGTCTTCCTCAATTACGGTTTTTCTTGCTTTATATATTTTGAGCTTTAATTTTGGGTTTGTGCCTACAAACCCCAACACCTTTTCTCATCCCCCTTTCTTTTGGGTTTCACATCACCACTAAGGTGTGAAGAGGTTTCTTCAAGCCTCTCCTTTTAAAAGGCTTGTGTTATAGGTGAGCTAGCCTTCACCTGTAAGAAGGATAGTGGGTTCTTACTAAACCATTAAAAGTAAGTGGGTTTTTGCTCAACCATCAAAAGCAAGCTGTAATAGGTTCTAGTGCTACCTCAAAGCCTAGTGGGTTTCTTTCTAAAACCATTGAAAAGCAAGCGGTAGGAATCTCTCAACGGTTGAGTTGGGAGCGGAGACGTAGGCCGGGTTTTTGGCTGAACTCCGTTATCAATTGCGTGTCTTGCCTTATTTATTTCCGCTGCATTTCAACTTTGATTTTAATTTGTTAATATTTTTTAAAAGGCAATTCACCCCACCGGCCAACCGGTGGCCCATACACCGGTCAGCCGGTGGAGCCAACACTCGAAATCTCCCAAATTCTTCAAGCATCGGTCAGCCGGTGGAGCTGTACCGGCCAGCCGGTAGCCCAGTCAAACTAGCCGTTGGCTTTGACCAGTCAACCCTCTTTTGGCCTCCAACGGCTCCGAGGCCTTTTCCAACGGCTCCGAAGACTCCCCAAGGGTTCCATGCCTATAAATAAAGGCCAAGGAAGCCCCAGACACTCCCCGGATCATATACCAAGCGCTCGGACATATTGTTGAACATTTGGCGAACCTCCGGCGCTCCACCTTCAAGGATCCTCAAGTGCTCCAACCAATTTTCAATCCAAGGAGCACCTCAAGAAGCTTGGGAGAGCACGCTACATCAACTCCATCATACTTTGGCACCCAAGTCTTCCTCAATTACGGTTTTTCTTGTTTTATATATTTTGAGCTTTAATTTTGGGTTTGTGCCTACAAACCCCAACACATTTTCTCATCCCCCTTTCTTTTGGGTTTCACATCACCACTAAGGTGTGAAGAGGTTTCTTCAAGCCTTTCCTTTTAAAAGGCTTGTGTCATAGGTGAGCTAGCCTTCACCTGTAAGAAGGCTAGTGGGTTCTTACTAAACCATTAAAAGTAAGTGGGTTCTTGCTCAACCATCAAAAGCAAGCTGTAATAGGTTCTAGTGCTACCTCAAAGCCTAGTGGGTTTCTTGCTAAAACCATTGAAAAGCAAGCGGTAGGAATCTCTCAACGGTTGAGTTGGGAGCGGAGACGTAGGCCGGGTTTTTGGCCGAACTCCGTTATCAATTGCGTGTCTTGCCTTATTTATTTCCGCTGCATTTCAACTTTGATTTTAATTTGTTAATCTTTTTTAAAAGGCAATTCACCCCCCCCTCTTGCCATCAATTCCCATTTTTCTCCGACCTAACATCTCACATATACTGTGATGTTATTATAAATATGGTACAACCATATTCAGTATTCTATCCACCCTTTGAATAACATGTCACCATACGTGCGTACGTACGGCTTACCGTCTCCACGTCGTGGTGTAATTGTTATTTAATATAATATTATTTGGATGGGTATAATAATGATGTGTAACTCATGTAAATAATAAATATAACATGTTAATTATTCTGTATATATGATATACCATCCATTTATATATTATTTTAATATCAAAAGAATGATATTTTCGCTCGTGCGTACGTACGGACTACCGTCTCCACGAACGCGATAAGATTCATTCTCCATCGTATCCATTCAAGTACAATTATCATTTGATAATTTAAAAATGATGTTTAAGGACTTGATATCATTCTGGATATGAATAATATAAAACCTATCCTTTACAAACATGTCTTACATAACAAAACATATAAAAGAAAACAAGTAAGTTAACACCTGAAACAACGATAATACTAAGATATTATTATCAAATCAATATTAAAAGATCATATATGGTATCATATTAATGTATATGATTCTTGTATAATTTAATAACAATTATTTCACCATTATATAGGAGGTTAACCTACCCCAACAAAGTAAAAGTACAAGGTAAGGGGTTTTCATCTCACTCCTTATTCCCGTGAGATTCATGCCATATTGCCACCATCACCTTTTGTGTAGTGTATATACTGCCCATAATTATATTCTTTGTGTAATACACTCTAATTTATGTGTATTTACATATTCATTGTATGATACCTCTTTCATGGGTTGTACGTTTCATAAGTTACCAAATTGGTAAGGATTTATTTCGCAATCTCTTCATTATCCGAGATTGTTTATACATAATTATCTACTGGGACCTTGTTATCATCCACGTCCATGTTTCTTCAAAATGTATTTCAAAACATTTCTAATATTTAAAAGAATATGGGTTAAAGTCATTTATACCCTTGTTTGACTTTTTATAAGAGGTTTATAAGGGAATCTTTCCGTCGTTTTCCAAACAAGGTGCCTTTTAACCTTTTCGACAGAATTAAGATAAGAATGTTTTTTTTAAACTTATACGGCGGGTGCGGTTATTTTCCGCCATTATAAAATCGTCAAAGCTTCCCTTACAAGCTTATAATAACATTTTCAAGAAAATGTTTTATTTTATATGGCTCCTAAATGATTTCAAAAATAGAAAGAGATATTTCTCTAAAAAGTGTTTTGATTTCATCTATGTCAACATCCTTTGACGGATTTTACGCTTATTTGAAGTTGATTTATTATACAAAACTTCCATATTGTAATAAAGTTTTGTGATATGTTTGACTGTGGATGTGCCATTTATATAGCATTCATGGTTTATGAGTAAAGTATTGACATTTCGTATGCTAGTTCCAATAAGAATGTTTATGTTATATTTCAACCTTTACTTCATATGAATGTGTTGGACAAGTATGTTCCAGGTTGGGGACTGGTTAAAGTAAGCCCTCCAAGTTGGGGACTGGTAAAAGTAAGCCCTCCAGGTTAGGGACTGGTAAAAGTAAGCCCTCCGGTTTGGTCTCCGGTTATTAGAAGGACTCCGGGTTGGTGTCCGGTTATTAGAGGCACTCCGGGTTGGTGTCCGGTTATTAGAGGCACTCAGGGTTGGGTTCCGGTTACAGTTAGCCCCAAGGTCTTGGGATGAGGCCTTGACAAAGAAATTAAAGTTCAGCATTATGCATTCCAACATTATGAAAGTGGTTTTTTATTGATTTTTGCATGTGATTATTCGATTAGTAGAATATCCATGTGAATAAGTAAATGGCATTATTTCATTTTACTTTTGCCATACTATGTTGAAGTTCAAGTTTAAAAGGCTTTTGTTTTAGTAATTCATTGCCTTAAATGTTTACGCTTATTTTTGAATGTTCCGCTATATTGTTATCCTTACTGGGCATTTGAGCTCACCCCTTTTCTATGTTTTATTTTTCCCAGGATGTGAAGATGTAAGTTATGAATGACCTGCAGGGATATTATGAGGGGTTTATAGTGTGGACTGTGGAAACATTATGTTGTTGTAGTAGTTTTTCATTTTATGATGTAATGTAAAACTTATGAATATATCTAGTGTTTCCAAGGCTACTAAACCAATCGGTCTTTCGAGATTTGATCTTTCTTGTGATCATGCCAATGTTATGTAATAATGCACCGACTCTGGGTAACTGGGGTCGGGGCGTTACAGTTGGTATCAGAGGAAGTTTAGTACAAACCTTGGAAGCTAGATTTAGATAAACTCTGATTAGAGCACGTAGACCTAAGATGAACTTTGAGGATTAGTATAGAATAACTTCCTAGAATTTTGGTATTGTAGAGATTTTGTGAGTTTTCCGAGCAATACATCCCTGTCTGGATACGAGCAGGTAGAGGCGGCTCTGGCACAGATGTACCTAGGGGTAAAACCCGAAAACACCGCTTTGAGCTAGACTCGAACGAGAACTGGTGCACGACAACAAGCCTTTCTGCACTCTTGGTTACGACACTCCCGGGGGATATGCTTAGGATAACTCTCATTTTCTTTACAAATCATTATAAAGGGTTTATGAGTATATACATCCTCAAAGGAGAAATTTTTATGATTATGGATTATATCCATAAATAGTTCAATTTATGTTAAGTGTTTTATAAGTATGGGATTATGTATTTTGATTCATAAACTGATCTAGTGTATTCCATTGTTTAGAAATGGCGCCCAGTAGAAGGAATGAGAACTCCAGAAATGCACATGATCCAAAGAGAAGGAAGGATCATATCTTTCATGGTCTTAAGCTAGAATTTATAAGAGAAATAGTCTCCCATGTATTATCATCATATGAAGAAATAATATCATGTGTTTACTGAGTCCTATGGCTTTGAAGGGAAGCAAGAGAAGAAAAGGATGGAAGAGAGAAAGATGAATAAAGGGAAGAGGGAAAAGAAGAATTTTCCCATATGTGGTAACTGTGGAAAGAAACACCCTGGAACTTGCCTGAAAGGAATGGGAGTTTGTTATAAGTGTGGAGGAAAAGGGCACAAAGTACGTGACTACAAGGGTAAGAAAATAGTTTCAAATGTACAATGCTTCATTTGCAAAGAGTTTGGACACTACGCGAACCTATGTCCCAGTCATCAGACTATGCCGCAAATGATGTTATTGGATAATAATCAAGTTATGATACTACCACAGATAAAGCGGAATGATTAGAGTTCTTATGTTGATTATGTCAATTGAGTGTTGTATCAACAATGTACTTGTTATAATAATTATGGAGTATATAAGGATTGTACTGCAGTACTATTTCATTAAGGACTTGAGATTGTGCGGAACAAAGAAAAGTGACTCAATAGCAGGATAAATTTTTGGAAAATATATGGTTGAGAGAATGATAAATCATAATATAGTTCTGATACTGAGGTGGTGATTTTGGAATAATATGTGATTGTTTTGGATAAATTATATTGGATATTCTTGACTACCTTGGAACTGATTAATGATTTGTATATTCCATCATTGTTGGGGTTTAAAACATTTTTGGATTAATGAAGTATATCCAGCATTCTATATGAAATAAGGGAGCATGAATGTAATTAATAAGGAATATGGTAATACATGATGAAGGTATTCATATGCTATTATGGGGTAAAAAGGATCTATATTATGTTTACCTTCCTTATAAAAGTTGGACTGTGAGTTTGGACAGAAGTATTTTGGATAGTTCTAGTTTGGATTATTTTGGATTGCCATAAAAGGACAACCCGGAGGTCGGACGGCAACCCGTCGCGTCCGGCAAGGCTGCGAGACTTGAACCCGCAACCGAAGGGCGACAAGGGTGTATCACCTACCACTGGCCCAAGAGATGTCCTGGATTAAATAACGTAGTTTTTTTTTTCAAAAGATCTGGTAGATGAATTATAAATTCGTTTATTTTGGAACCCTGTATGAATAGTATAAATAGAATTTTTTTTACGAGTGAAAGATGAGTTTGTGGTAGAAATTTATTAATGGACAAAACTCTAATTATAAAGTAAGTATAACTCCTTATGATCTTAGCCAATCTCATAAATAAATTCCTCAACATTAAGAAAAGGAACTTTGAACAAAAATGTTGTCCTAGATGGTACCTTAAATCATCACTAATTTATGGCTTTGGGATTGTTGGCCTTTTCATAGCCATGTTCTCTACCACTCTCCATCAGATAATTGATGGTTAGATTTTTCTTCCATATCCATATTTTCCTACATGGAACCCTAGTATGTGTTATTTTCGGTAATCTTCATACTTTCGACTCTTTATTTTAAATAGAGGCCTCATTAATTCATTTTTCGATGTGGGATTTCAACTAAGATATTTTGAAACGTCAAAAATGTGTTATCCTAATACCCTATGTTTTGTTGAACCGATGGAATTTCAAATCATCATAGATTGATGAATTTAAGGACCTCAATTTTATACTTGTTTTTGATTGATGACCTCAATCACTACCTATAAATATTTACGTTTTTCCTCTAATTATATGTCTCTAATTGCCACCAATATTCTCCTAATAGAGATCATAATTTGGTGGTGATCCTTTCATTTCTCTTTTCCTCATATTAAGATTAAATTTTAGTAACCCAATTTTCAATGTGGGTTTTCCCACAAAGATATTTTCTATTTTCAACCTTTAATTTTCGAAGAATAATTTCAAATTACGAGGACGCAATTTATTGATGGAGGGGAGAATGTAACACCCCAAGATTTTATAGTGTGTTATTTCTTCAAAATAATTCAATAACTTTCACTACATGCAACACCAAGTTCAATCGCACCATGACTTACCAAACAAGCTGTTCAAAAGAGGTTATGAATAGTGTTAACTAAATTTTAAACTTTATATAATCCTTATAATTTTAGAATCCATATTATGAGTTTCTTAGACATAATGTAAGAACAAATTCATTTTCAGTATTGCACTTTTACCAAATTTTAATAGTGAACCCTTTTTAGATACTATATTTTAAACTTTTTTACTAAATGGGGACATCAAAAATTTAAAATGAAACATCCCAAGCTTCCACGGTACGCTAGCGTGTGTTGTACGCAACACCGAGTTCTAACACACCGTAACCAATCAAACTAGTCGTTATGAATAGTAATACCTACTTTTTGAAATTATATATATTTTATATTTTAATATGGACTTCATTTTTGGATTCGGAATATCGAATTTAGCCTAAGGTGAAATTTTGGTACTTTTCGGATAACTTTCATATTTTGATGAATAGTGAAAATTACTAAATTTTAATTAAAAACAAATTTTTTAATCAAAATAATTAATAGTGATAAATTGTGAATTTGAGTGGTTTTAAATTATATTTAGAATATATTTTTACCATTTAATATAATGTTGGTCATTGGACATAATTTTACAATTAAACCGAACATAAACAAGTGTCAATCTTTTGATAGTTATTATCTCTTAAAAACACGCTTTTTGTTTTGACAGCGGGAATTAATTTTAAATTAATTTCTGCCACTTCTGTGTTTTGAATTTAGGAAAATGGATTCCATATTTGGAATCAGGATGTTCAAATTGTGTAAATAGGTAACTTTTATTTTTAGACATTTTGAATAATTACTGCGGTAAATATTTTATTTACCATGGTTAAGGGTAAATCCGGTAAATAAGGGTTAAAAAATAATATTATAATAATTCTAAATTACCCTAAAACGTGTCTTAACCCTATTGGTTGATACATGGTCAACCATGGTCATATTTGGGTCTATTTTGTGACCCCATGGATCCACTTGTAAGTGATAATGACACTTTATTTTAATTAAGTTAAAATGAATACAAAAATGACACAAGCATATATCTTTTAGAAAACCAATTCTTACATAGGGTTATATATGTTGGATTTTAGATTATAAATATTCATTATAAATATAAAACGATTTCCTACATAATGATATTTTATTTATAATTTTTAGACATTAAATAATTTATTTTATTTATGACACAATGATGATGCAGTAATTACTATAATAGTGAAAAATTAAAATAATTGATATTATAAATACCCAAATAAATATAATATGAAACTTTTAATGAATTAAACTAATTTTCTAGGATAATATGATATATTAAGATTGATTTAATTGACTTTGTTCGAAGTAATCAATCTGTTATGAGTTTCACAAAAATCAACTATTGAATAGGGTCAAAATTGGCATAAAAGAGTTTTTAAAACAAATATTATATTATTAATTGATATTAAATTCCTAAAAATCTAAGGTTCGGCCAAGAGACTTATATCATGATAGGTTCATAATTAATGGACCACTTGGCGGTCGCTTGGATGTATGTAGTAAGTTTATTAACCATATTATATAAAAATACAAAGAGACATTGTAAAAGTGAAACTAATTAACTTAGAGTTAATACTTAAAGATAAGGTTAATATAAGTACCCAAACCAATCTAAATTCTATTGGTTGAGTTTTTTTCGACCCATCCCCACCTTAACCTTTTAATAGTCAACTTTGGAGCCATTGGAAACCGAATATGAATTTATTATAAATTAATATTTCTAGCTTTTCCAAAGGTGCCCCTCACCCCTCTTATAAAAGGGCACTCCTCCTTCTCATTTCTTCACACCTTCCAAGCCTTTTGGTTCGGACAAACTCTGCCCAAATACTCTCCCAACTTCCCTCAATACAACCTAGAGTCCTTAGTTTGATCATAAAACCAACCTAAGGAGCCCTTTTGATCACATCAAAAGGAAGAACCCGAAGAAGAGGTAATGTTTTCACCACCCCTTTTCAAGTTCCTTTCTTCTTCCACTTCTTCTTTCTTTGTTCTTACCATTCTAAAATAATAACTCCAGTATCTCAAATATACTGTGATGTTATTATAAATATGGTACAACCATATTCAGTATTCTATCCACCCTTTGAATAACATGTCACCATACGTGCGTATGTACGGCTTACCGTCTCCACGTCGTGGTGTAATTGTTATTTAATATAATATTATTTGGATGGGTATAATAATGATGTGTAACTCATGTAAATAATAAATATAACATGTTAATGATTCTGTATATATGATATACCATCCATTTATATATTATTTTAATATCAAAAGAATGATATTTTCGCTCGTGCGTACGTACGGACTACCGTCTCCACGAACGCGATAAGATTCATTCTCCATCGTATCCATTCAAGTACAATTATCATTTGATAATTTAAAAATTATGTTTAAAGACTTGATATCATTCTATATATGAATAATATAAAACCTATCCTTTACAAACATGTCTTACATAACAAAACATATAAAAGAAAACAAGTAAGTTAACACCCGAAACAACGATAATACTAAGATATTATTATCAAATCAATATTAAAAGATCATATATGATATCATATTAATGTATATGATTCTTGTATAATTTAATAACAATTATTTCACCATTATACAGGAGGTTAACCTACCCCAACAAAGGAAAAGTACAAGGTAAGGGGTTTTCATCTCACTCCTTATTCCCGTGAGATTCATGCCATATTGCCACCATCACCTTTTGTGTGGTGTATATACTGCCCATAATTATATTATTTGTGTAATACACTCTAATTTATGTGTATTTACATATTCATTGTATGATACCTCTTTCATGGGTTGTACGTTTCATAAGTTACCAAATTGGTAAGGATTTATTTCGCAATCTCTTCATTATCCGAGATTGTTTATACATAATTATCTACTGGGACCTTGTTATCATCCACGTCCATGTTTCTTCAAAATGTATTTCAAAACATTTCTAATATTTAAAAGAATATGGGTTAAAGTCATTTATACCCTTGTTTGACTTTTTATAAGAGGTTTATAAGAGAATCTTTCCGTCGTTTTCCAAACAAGGTGCCTTTTAACCTTTTCGACAGAATTAAGATAAGAATGTTTTTTTTTAAACTTATACGGCGGGTGCGGTTATTTTCCGCCATTATAAAATCGTCAAGGCTTCCCTTACAAGCTTATAAGAACATTTTCAAGAAAATGTTTTATTTTATATGGATCTTAAATGATTTCAAAAATAGAAAGAGATATTTCTCTAAAAAGTGTTTTGATTTCATCTATGTCAACATCCTTTGACGGATTTTACGCTTATTTGAAGTTGATTTATTATAAAAAACTTCCATATTGTAATAAAGTTTTGTGATATGTTTGACTGTGGATGTGCCATTTATATAGCATTCATGGTTTATGAGTAAAGTATTGACATTTCGTATGCTAGTTCCAATAAGAATGTTTATGTTATATTTCAACCTTTACTTCATATGAATGTGTTGGACAAGTATGTTCCAGGTTGGGGACTGGTTAAAGTAAGCCCTCCAGGTTGGGGACTGGTAAAAGTAATCCCTCCAGGTTAGGGACTGGTAAAAGTAAGCCCTCCGGTTTGGTCTCCGGTTATTAGAAGGACTCCGGGTTGGTGTCCGGTTATTAGAGGCACTCCGGGTTGGTGTCCGGTTATTAGAGGCACTCAGGGTTGGGTTCCGGTTACAGTTAGCCCCAAGGTCTTGGGATGAGGCCTTGACAAAGAAATTAAAGTTCAGCATTATGCATTCCAACATTATGAAAGTGGTTTTTTATTGATTTTTGCATGTGATTATTCGATTAGTAGAATATCCATGTGAATAAGTAAATGGCATTATTTCATTTTACTTTTGTCATACTATGTTGAAGTTCAAGTTTAAAAGGCTTTTTTTTAGTAATTCATTGCCTTAAATGTTTATGCTTATTTTTGAATGTTCCGCTATATTGTTATCCTTACTGGGCATTTGAGCTCACCCCTTTTCTATGTTTTATTTTTCCCAGGATGTGAAGATGTAAGTTATGAATGACCTGCAGGGATATTATGAGGGGTTTATAGTGTGGACTGTGGAAACATTATGTTGTTGTAGTAGTTTTTCATTTTATGATGTAATGTAAAACTTATGAATATATCTAGTGTTTCCAAGGCTACTAAACCAATCGGTCTTTCGAGATTTGATCTTTCTTGTGATCATGCCAATGTTATGTAATAATGCACCGACTCTGGGTAACTGGGGTCGGGGCGTTACAAATTCAGGGTTAAAATCTATATGCATGGAATCCATACGTATATTTTTCTCTCATGAAACAAAATTAAGCCGCATGGAGTAGGTTTTTCTAAGTAGTTTAAGAACGTGTATGATAGACCAAAATAGTTCTAAGTGGGGTGACCAACATATGGGGGTACTTTTCTACTCGGGGTTACCAAAACCTTGTGCCAAACAAAGGGGTTTGGAATTGGGGAGGACCTATGGTTGGATACTGAGTAAGTAACCTTGAACGCTATGTATCATGAGATTTCAGGAATCAAACCACATGTAGTTTTTGTAAGGTAATTCCCTATGTATATCTAGCTCATGCACTGAGAAAAAAGGGGTGGGTAGCCTTACTCTGGTGTCAAGTGATTACAAGGGACCCAATGTGAATGAAGAGTGATCTGATCACCAGAAGTAAGGCCACTAAGGTTTGTGGTTGGGTTTAAAATAGAGATATGAACATCACTACGTATCCAGTTAGGATAGGAATCAAGAAACATGTAATTATTATAATGAATCCCTACACAGATGAGGCTCGTATGCAAGGGGAATAGAAATTTCCTTAGAATAGGTTCAAAGATGAAGGAACCCATGTTGAAGATTTTTGTGCGGATTTAGCTCATACCAGGAGGGATCATTTTCAAATTTATAGTTTTTCGCAGATTTTATTTTCATTCCAAGTAAAGGAAACTCATCTTAGTGCTGAAAAAGGAAGTACTGATGTGAATGGAGAGTAATCTGATCAGGCACCAAGGTGAGGTGGGGGAATTTTCAATTTTTGTGGTTGGAACCGATTTAGGGACTATGGGAATCACTATGTATCCTATTGGGATATGAATCAATCCACATTTAGTTCTTGTAAGTTATGCAACAAGATGCCAACATTAAGGGAAAAGTATCCTCTTAGAAAAGGATGATGAAAACATGGTTTAATATCATGTGGGTAGACATTTTTACATGGTTTAACATCTTATGGATATGAATTTTTTCATATAGTTTAATGTCATGTAACTAGGAAGTTTACTATGTAGTTTAACATCTTGCAGCTCTGATGTTGTTGTGCGATTTTACGTCATCGATGAGGATATTCGTTATGCAGTTTAACATCTTGAAGAAAGCATAATTATCATTGATGTGATATTATGCAAAGTAATTCTTTAGAAACCTCACATTAATAGGTGGTGTTATGTGATCACTATCCATAGCCAACAAAAAATAGGCCCTATTTGGGTAAGACTCATGCATGAATTAAGGTCCCTCCCACTTTGGCACCGGTTGTGAAGGCTTCTTCTCCAGTATCATTGGATTTTTTAGGGATAACATGATCTCTCTATATATAAATGAATGGAGGTGAACTTTTTTATTCAAGGATCATGCAATAATATTTTGATACATTTATAGGTTGTACAATGTGTGTAATATCTTTTCATCAAGTCACTCCAATTCATATAAATATTCTAGGATTGTTTATATTCATACAGTTGGTTGTATATAGCGACATGGAGTGAGGGTAGTTAAACTTTGATAGGTAAAAATATCTATGTTCTGTACACAAGCGAGTATGGGGTCGCTTGCATGGTAGTGTGGGTTATCATGTGATAAGACCATAAGGCATGTAATAGCTTGTCCAACCAAAACTTTTTATTCCCATCTACCATCTTTTGAAATATATTAGACTGAATATTATTAAAATATTACATGTTCCCATTTTTCATTGCATGGTTATAGGATGAATGGTTGGACTTGATGTTTATTGTTGATATAGTCCCTTCAACTCGAAAGAATAGAAATCAGTGTCATTATTTGTCAATATCATGTGAGTGAAAACAAATTTGGTGATGATATTTGACTTCAAAAAGTTGATGAAATATTTTCTTCCAATCTCCTTGAGAGGTATAGCCTCAATTCATTTAGAGAAGAATTTGGTAGCGATAAGTATGTACTTGAACTACCTAGCCATAGGTGGTGTATATGTCCCCATAACATCCATTCCCTACATGTAAAATGGCCATGAATATCTAGTGATATGAAACAACTTTGGAGGTTGATGGATGAAATTAGAATTTATTTGACAAGCATGGAATTTCCTAGTGAATTTTACTCAACCTTGTGTCATTTTTGGGTAGAAATATCCAAGCCTCCTAATCTAATGGTAGAGCTTTATTCCTGATTGATGCACATTTCATGCTCCAGTGTGAACCTCTTACATAATAGTAAGGATTTATACCCCATCAATTTATCTAAGGATAACTCCATGAAACCCTTATTTATAGAGGACTTGCTGTGTATTTGGACCATTCTGTAGGATGAAATTTGTCTCCCAACACCGGATTTGTTCATTCTTGGATTGATCTGACAAAAGATTTATTTTGGAGATGGTTCATTATAGGGGAAATCCATTTATTATAGGAATCGATTGATGAGGATATTGACTCATCATACTCCATAGTAGTGTTGATATAATTGATCTATTTCACGTTATATCTACTAACTAGAGAGATAACCCTATGATGCACAATGTGAATAATCATTTCTTCTTGGTCTGTATTTTCCAAGACTATAGCAGCATATGCTAATGCATCAGTGTGTACATTTTTTGATAATGGTATATGGATTAGAGTCATATATTAGGGAAATTCTATCATTAATTCACAAACATGATAAAAAAAGGGATTCATTCCTCCTTTTATGGTATATTTTTCAGTGACTTACTTAATTATCAGCTCTAAATCACCTTTAAAATATAGGTGTGTCACTGATAATTGAAGGGTAAACTCCAAGCCAGTGGTGAGGGATTAATATTATGCTTCATTATTAGTGAAACCCTCCAAAATCATACATGACTACTTTGACTAGGGAGAGTAACACAATGCCTAAACCATACCGGTTTTCCTTTGGGTCATCCATTATCTTTCCCATGGGGATCCTAAAAGCTTCATCAAAGAATATTTCCCATATTTAAGGGAAATTTTGAATCGAAAAGACTTCTTCCTCAAGGATCTCCATATCTATCAGTACGTTCTCTATGACCGAATGTTCCACAAGAAATTATACCAATGCCTTCCCCTTGATTTCTTTCTAAGGTATGAACTTTATATTGAACTATTGTAGTATGATCGTCCAGCATTCCAATCACAATATTAGAATTAAGTGGCTGGGAATATACTTGAGTAATTTGATGTGAGACACTAGACTAGATTCATAATTCCACAAATAATGCCTGATCTTATATACTATAAATATCAACCCAATAAAATTCTTCTCAATGCCTGAATATTAGGTCTTAGCATCAATCATTTTTCTATTAAGATAGTACAAGCTATTTTCTTTTCCTGATTTATTATTCTAGGTAAGGAGTGCGCCAAGTGATCACTCTTGAGCTTCCACATAAATAATGAGTGGTTTCCCTTCAACAAGTGGCATCAGGACTAGTTGGTGTGAAATATATTGATTAAGTCTAACGAATGCTTGTTATCTACCTTCATCCCACTTATATGGGATTCCTTTTTCATTAATTGTGTGAAGGGTAGACATTTTCTATCCAAATTAATGATGAAACATATGATATAAGAAATATGTATATGTAATCCCCTCAACTCTTTGTGGTTTCATGATGGTGGCATATTTATGATTACCCCTATTTTCTTAGGATCAACCTCGATACCATGATGATGTACCACAAAACTGATGAAATTTCCCATTGTCACCCCAAAGGCACACTTCAGGGGGTTCATTTTCAATTTATGTTATTACAGCCCACCGAACATTATTTTAAGATCATTGATATGATCAAAGTGATGATAAGATTTTACCACCAAATTATCAATATATCCTTCTACAATCTATCACATGAGGGGTTTGAATATATGGTGCATGACGTGTTGGTATGTGGCACTATCATTCTTCAAATAGAATGGAATTATTCAATATATTTAAACCCCTTGGGGAGATCTAAAAGTGTTATCCTCTTTGTCTTCATGGTTCTTCTGAATTTGATTATAACCAAAGTATTCATCCATGAAATAAAGGTCCTATAAGCCAATGGGAATATCAATCAACAACTTTGTGATTGGGATAGGGAAATCATATTTTAGGAAATACCGATTGAGATCTATTAAATAAATACAGACTCGGATTTGACCATTTTTTTTCTTGACTAAGAAAATATTAGTTGGTTATTTTAGATATTAGACTACTCAAATAAAGTTGTTCTTGATGATCTTGTGAACCTTATCCTTTACTCTATAAGTGAGGGTTAGATGCATTTTTCTCATCACCTGCTTATAATTGTAGTGATCCTCTGGTAGTACCTGATGATGGGTGTCTACCTCAAGGTCTAGCTAGAGCATTTCAGTATAATTACAAGAAAAATGTCCCAATTTTGTTTTAAAAAAGAGATATATTTCTCTTGTTCACCAATATTCATGACAGAACTAACCAAAGTAGGTCACATATCTTCATATGTGTCAAGGTTTACCTTTTTGAGATCATCTACCATGGTTGAAGAACCTTCCTCAAATGTTGTAGGGGTATCTATGATATCCTCCTCCTCCTCTTATTCCTCTCCTATATCATTAGGAGAAAGAAAAATATGAATATTATTATGAAAAGTAATGTCACATTTGGAAGTAGAGGAGTTGATATGAAACGATGGGGAAGAAGTATTCTCGTTTGGGTTATAATACATGTAAACCTGCTGAGAACCTAAAAAATATGCAAGCACCAAAATATCTAGGGAATTTTCATTATTGAGAGAGAAAGAGGAACTGGACACTAAGGGTAAAATAGGGGCATCTACATTAAAAAATGGTTCAAGTTGTCCTTTTTTGATCCTAGAAAGGATGTCAATGTGGAATATTGGGGGAATTATCGTCTCCTAGGATGGAATGCAATCCAGCCTCCTAAGATTTGGTACATGACATGGGGGAATTACTATCAGGAAAATTTTCATTTGTTGGGATATTGTTTGGGGTCAACCCCTGTTCTCCCATGAATGGTTGGGGATCATCATTATTAGGGGAATTATCATACTATTGATGGTAACCTTTCCCTATTAGTGATATAACTTATATCATAAAAACTAGGGCATTTTTACCCTACTCATGTGAGACCTAGCAATCTTGATAGCTTCCCTAGTTCAAAATCATTGCCTCGATTTGGTTAATGGGAAACATGTAATTATCGCTAAGCATACTCTATAGATTGAGAGGAGTGACTTTCAATTCATTTAGGGAATTAAGTTGGTCAGTATCATTTAATTCCAGTTTCTTCCCTTCCCTTTTCTAGTAGGCTTCTTCTATATACTGATCCTGACAAGCATTGAATGAGGATTCATCATCATATAACACTTTTTTCTTCCCATTAACTACACATTAAATCATTGATGATATGATGAGGGCACTAAAGCATGAATTTGAATCCATGGTCTTCCAAATAAAACATTTAATATTGTATCCTGATGGGAGACTATGAACTCGAGGTTGGAGATAAGGTCCCTAAACTGGGCTTTCAACTTTATTTTTTGAAGGGGTTTTTGTTCACTCTTATCATACCCATGGATAGTCAATTTAGAAGGGGATCAATCCTTTTCTATAAAACCCAAGTATCAAAGGGTTTAGACCAGGATAAGGTTAATTTTAGAATTTTTTTTATGAGTTCTTGACAAACATCAATGTCATTAAGATTGACAGTTAAGTACAAGGGTCTGATGTGCCCATGTATGACATATTTTTTATCCTATTTTTTGAATTAGATGACTGTGTGGTATTTGTATGGATTATTTTATGCCAATTATACCTTTTTTGTGATAACTTCGGCTTAAAATTACTAAGGAATGTAAACAGATTCAATCAATGCTTCTTGAAGGTCCTTTAAGTGATGAAGGATATCTAGGATTGAAAGATTAGCTGATACTACAACTGATTGATTTAGGATTTCATATTTCTAATCCAAGGGCCTTTGTTTCCCTATGGGGGGATTCTCTTTTAGTTTAATCTTAGAGGTCAATGCATGTTGTGCTAATGAATTCTCAACAATATTCAAATATGTATCCATTCATGAGACATATTTATCCAACTTGTCAGTATTTTGATGATGGTGATCGATTGGAGGTGGATATATTAGTCTACCTTATAATAAAACAAGATATTTCCAAGCTCTAGATGATCTAGGAGTTTATTGATGCTTTTATTGAGCTCATTGGAGTGTCTATCTATGAGTCCCAACTGCATATATGGCCTATGCAGGGATTATTCCCACATGATATGATCTTATATAACCTCTTCTTTCATGGACCTTATAATAACCCAGGATTTAAATACATGTATATTATATAATTTTAGGTAAATATTCATCACATTATAAAAATACATGCTTGAGGACCATAATAGTTTAGTGTCTTTGGAAACTTAGAACACGTTCTTCTAATTTAGTGAAAGTCCTTCAATATCTCTGTAAAGATCTCCCCCTTTATTAATCCTACTTAAAATTATTTCTTCATAACCTGGGGAAAGGAAACATAAGAAAGGGGTGATCTTAAATGCTCGGTAAGGGTAAACAAGGAAGATATGTAAGCATAACATGAGCATAAGGGTATGAGAACATGAGAACATGATCATAAAATTAGAAGATCATACCCTGCATATCAAATATCATAATCAAGAGTCATGGAATAAATATTGATAGTTCATAAGACATGAATTATAAGGGTGATAAATTTAACACTCTGAGATTTTGTGAAATATATTTTTTCGAGCTAATTTATCTTTTTGATATTTTTCATTTCACGTGAAACTATAAATAGTTCTTTATATATATACATATATATATATTAAAAAACTAAGACAAACATTCCTTTCACACACAATAATGACTTGGATTTCACTAAATGCAATACCAACATGGCTTGCGCTACATGCAATACCAACTTGGCGTACGTTACACGCAACACCGACTTGGCATACGATGCACACAACACTGAGTTTCTATGAAACATATTTTTTTATATAATTATTTAAATGAGATAATTATAACCTATCCATTAAAATTAGTTATAGTAATATTAATAACTACATTTCAAATATTTTTTATAATTATTTTATATCAATAAAACATATTGATAGTGAAAGATATGATTTTCAGTAAAGTCCTTTTATGTTAAAAATACTATTTTCTAGAATGAACAGATTTTAATAATAAAATTAATTTTAGAAACACTTATAAATTTAATTTAATAAAATAAACTTCATTTTTTAATTCAGGACATAAAAATTATCCTAGGGTGAATTTTTTGGATTTTTCTAAGAAACTTCATTTTTTTGATAAATAGTGAAAAATATTGTTTTTTAGTTAAAAACTACCTTTTTTAATTAATTAATAATGTTAAATGATATTATAATTTTTTTAAGGTCACATTAGATAAATATTACATCTATTAATAAAATTTAACTCATTATAATCAATTTCACTTTGAAATTGAATACAAAATCTTAACAAACTTTTGAACATTTTTCTACTTAAAAACTCGTTATTTCATCCCGTTTGTGGGATTAGTATTAATCTTAATGTTGTAGTGATGTTATTAATATTTTCATGACTTATTATATTCCCTCTTTACTGATTTTATATGAAATGTGCATAATTTGTGTGAAATATTAATGTTTTAATATTAAGTATAATTTTTGAGCATTTTTAGAAGTAGTCCAATTGAGTCAGTTTAATGTTTTAATAATAAATATCACTATACTAATTTAAATTGTGTGGTTTTTGTTTTGTAGGATTCTAATTTCAATATAAAAAATTTCATTAGAAGGTACCATGAGCCAATTCTTCCATTTGAAGGGTCATATGGACCCCACAAGAAGGCCCAAGGAAATTGTGAAGAAACTGGACCATATATGAAGGTCGAATTACTGGGCTCAATCTAGAAGCTCAATACCTTATTCCACCCAATATCAACATGGATTTTCATTGCATAATTTTTTGAAATTTAAGTGTGGGGGGGAATGGATTTCATTTTTGGGTATCATTTCCTTACTTTCCGGTGTGTTATCATATTCTTGAGGGAAAGCATCCATTTTAGTGTGGGGGGAGGTTTTCATTCAGTGGGATTTGGGAATGTATTGTACAAATGATATTGAAAAGTGTTCAAAAAAATCGAAAAAAAATAAAAAAAAATGATGAAAAAATGGTTTGTGCCTTGGGTAGGTCAAAAATCACTCTTCCTCAACCTTTGATCTTGTTATAACTATTACAATTAGTTTCATGAGGAGATCAATCATGGGTTGGGTTATGAGTGTGAGATCTTTTCCAAGTTCAACTTTCGAAAAAAAAATAAAAAAGAAAGAAAAAAAAGGAACACTTGCATTATATTCTTTTTGGGAGAAGTTTTGTGTTTTGTAAATATTTCATCTTCTCATTACCTTCATATTTTCTTCCTCTATTTTTTCTTTCTTCACATAATCATTCCCTTGTAAATATGTGTTTTCATTTCCTTCCATGTTTTATTTCAAAAAAATGTGCATTTCTTTTTCTATGTTGGTATTTTAACCATCTTCTTCTCTCTCTTGGACATTATATTCCCACCATCCCATAGCCACAGAAAAATACCTTAAAAAGACCTCTTGATTATTGTGCACTTTGGATAGGGATTGTAAGCTGAGAGCTCTTTTCAAACTCTAAGATTTTCACTTTTGGTTGGTCAAAGAGTGAACCTCCCCAAATAAATTTTATCATCTTGAGAGGTGTGAGTTTTGAGTGTCCACATTTTCCATTTCTAAATTTGAGCATGAAAAAATGAATTAGTTTTGGAACATTGTTTCTGTAACAACTTATGGTGGAATTCAAAATGGATGAGTGAAATAGTCTAAACCTCCCCTGATTGGAGAAAACAAAATTTTAAAATATGTTGGTGAGTAAAAATGATTTTGTCATGTTTTTATATTTGTTGCACATGATGACATGCATAAAACTAAGTGTGTGGGAATTGATGTTATTAATATTTTCATGACTTATTATATTCCCTCTTTATTGATTTTATATGAAATGTGCATAATTTGTGTGAAATATTAATGTTTTAATATTAAGTATAATTTTTGAGCATTTTTAGAAGTAGTCCAATTGAGTCAGTTTAATGTTTTAATAATAACTATCACTATACTGATTTAAATTGTGTGGTTATTTATGATTCTACTTTCAATATACAACATTTCATTAGAAGGTACCATGAGCCAATTTTTCCATTTGAAGGGTCATATGGACCCCAAAAGAAGGCCCAAGGAAACTGTGAAGAAACTGGACCATATATGAAGGTCAAATTACTGGGCTCAATCCAGAAGTCCAAATACCTTAATTCTACTCCCAAGTTTGGAGGACATTTAAAGGAGTCTGTGATAAAAATTTCAGAACCCAATCACAAATAAAAGGGGCCCAAATGATGCATTGAATTCCAGCCCACCATTCTGGCCGGGAATTACAAACAGCACACTAATTTTCCAATTTATCCTGATGTAGACATCCATTCGATCTGATCTTTTGCAGTGTGAAAGAGGAGATTCGGGCAGCCAACTTTGTTTAAGAAATGATTTTTATTTGAGGGCATATTCCTATTCAAAAACCCATTAAAATTATGGACTTTGAAAAAGTCTGTATTGAAATGGACAGTTTACCTTTGTTTAATAAAACCACCATAACTTTGGCTCCACTTGTCCAAAGGCCTCCAAAATTTTTACAGTAGTCGGAAAACTTCATTATATACAACTTTTAAGAAGAATATATTTGGAGATTCGACTTTTTGAATAGTCTAATTGTCGATGCAAGTGGAGGGACATATTGGGAATGCAAACAGTCCACTCCTTGGGCTATAAATACTCTCCCCTTCTCTCCTTGAGAGGGGTTGGCACTTCAGCACTTAAAGAGGAGGTTTGGCATTACTAGATCCTTGACAAGGTTCTGGGAGGATATTCTTTGATCTTGTTTCAACAAGAGAGACCTCTCCTCCACTTCTCTTTCACGTTTGTTTATGTTTGCGTTCAATTGTAATTGTGTAACTTTGTTTTCATTTCAATCAAATTTTAGTTCTTGTTTCTTCTTCAATACCTCTTATTATTCTCCACCTTCTGTAGTATAATATTCATGGTCTTAAAATAGTTTGAATCATTTTAAATTACAGTCCCTTATTTTGCTTCCTCATTCAATCAAAATTCCATTTTTGATTCTCAAAATATTTCCTGTGTGTGTTCGACACACTACTCTTATCTTGTCCCTTTCTTTTTCTTCTCTTTGTAATTCATCACCATAAACATATATTACCAGATTAATAAACATCATAATGGCTGAGTAAATCTCTCATTGGGGTGAGTTTTAATTTAGGTATGTTAAGCGATTGTGAGATTTCGCTCGATGAGTATTCGTTGAATTAACATTGTGTATGTTGGACTTAGCATGTCATGGATTAATGACTTGTTTTGTTTAACGTGTGGTTTACATGGATTATTGGAACCATAAATACACTACCATAAACAAGATATGATCAATATTATAACCCTAAGTTAATTTGAGGCTTGGATTAAAGTCTTAACACTTGGGAATTCAAATCAAAGTCAACTTGTGACATGGGTGTTAATTTAAATGCAATATAAAGCAAAGCTCAAGGATATCACAAGCTTAAATAACCTAATGATGTACTCACCCCAATCTTTATCAACTTGTTAAATTAAACATCATCCATTAGTCATTTCAATTAAGCTCTGCAATCAAACCCCCCAATCAGAATACAATTAACTAAAAACAAACGACTATTACAAAGTATCATCGCCGAGGATTCGACCCGAGTGCTGCTATACACATTAGCAGAGCACCGGAACCTTTACCGGTCGATAGGTGACAATCGTCCACACGTTTCATGTCAATTATGTGATTTTAATTTATAAAAACTTAAATACACCATTTTATTCAGTATAATATTTATATTCTAAAAACACTAAGTTAACTTTTGACCAAAATGATCAGTAAAAGTGATTAAAATTAATCACAGCGATTAAGGCCAAATTAAGCTTAATTATGGACTAAACCTTAAAATTAAGGATTCAAATGATCTAGAAACTTTTCCAAAACCCATTTTATATCCATATTTATTCCATAAACCTTAAATTATTTAGTTTTTTGGTATGTTTTGAATTGTTTTAGGTAATAACATGTGTACACCTAACTTTTTTCTAAAAATTCCAAGTGAGTCCTTTTCCTTCCCTCAAAAAAGCCACCACCTCTTCCATTTAATCACACCTCTAAAACCTCTTAAGTTCAAAAAATACCTACCCAATACACTTCCCATAAATACTAAATTCCTTATAGAAGCCTTCCCTTGAGCATAAGGCAATCTAAGGAAACTTTTTGGCATAAACCAAAAGAAGTTACCCAATTAAGAGGTAACGTCTTCTCTCAAGTCCTTTCTTTAATTTTCCTTATCCACCCCTCCAACTATATTTATTATATTATTATATAAAAAAACTAGTATAATCAATATAATATGATTTTTTATGTAATTTTTTTGACCTACACTTACATACACCTCCATCTAATGGGTAACGAACAAACTATTTATGTGTACGGAGAACTACGACCTCACAAAACGATGATTGATCATTTTTCCATTACCACCTGTCATGGTGTAAATTATGATGGAAACTATATTTATATATGATAAATATTATATTTATAATTTCTTTATGCTTATATCATTTTTATTTGGAACATACCTTTATACTTTCCATCTTATGTAAATACGATAATTTTGTTTGAGGAAATGTGGACTACCACCCCCTCAAAGTGATATGGTTCGTTCATACACTACATGGATTGTATTAGGGATGGTTTTAGTGAATATATATGATATATATGATATAATAAATCTAATTTAATAATTATATATATATATATATACATATATTTGTTTTACTTTCTTTCTCTTAATATTACAATTAAACATAAATAGCATTCATGCATACGTGCGGCTTACCGTCTCCATGAACGGTGTATTTTGTTTCATAATTATATTATATATATATTATTATAATAAAAATACATTATAAATTCATGATATTTATATCATGGTTTATATTATTTAATCATGATATAAGTTTAAGGACCAACAATATAACAAATTAAGACACATATGAAAAACAAATCGAATATTACCCGAAGTGAAACCTTAACATGGGATGGTTAAAAAGCGGGTAATATAAGGTAGTAATCAAACCATATATGGTATTATATATAAGAATATGGTTATTTAAAATATTTATAATAAATTTATATTTATTATACAGGTGGTTTGTAAGAGTATTATGAGAGTCAAGACACAAGGTAAGGGGATTTCATCTCACTTTTTATTTCTGTGAGATACACGCTATGTTCACCACTCTTTCCTTTTGTGTGGTGTATGTACTTAAAATTATTATATTTTATGAATATTTTACTTAAATTTATGGATATTCACATATCCATTTTATTAATTTCTTTCATGGGGTTTAAGTTTCAAAAGTTACCAAATTAGTAAAATAGTTTTGTCTCAATTTTCCTTCTTTGAGACTCATGTTTTGTTATGAACCTAAATTATTTTTTGAGGTGTATATACTTAATTTTTACATATTATATAATTAATATAATGATTTTAATGATATTTTATGATTAATTTAATTTCTTTTTTCTTACATGGAAAGTATGATCCCAAGTTACCAAGTTATAAGAGTTTATTGAAACAATATCATTGCTTTTCGAGATTGATAATGTTTATGCTTTATTTGATAAAATATTATGATAAATATCTCAAGAAAATTCATGAATTTTATTATCCTCTAGATATTAATAATATAATAATGTATTGGTACCATTTTTCTACTCTTTTGTACATAAGATATTTAAGAAATTTTTTTTTAGGAAATCCCAACTTTACCCTCTCTTCAGTCAGAAATCTGTATTCTTTCAAAATCATGTTTTCTAAAAAGTGTTTCCAAGAATATTATAAAATATCCTATGATAATTAAAATAAATTTTTAACCTTTTTTATTTTAACAATTTTCAATATAATTTTCTTTTTTCTTTCCGATTAAGGCATTTTTCTAACATTTTTACCGTGCAAAAGGGATATTTGTTTTACCTTGTACGACATGTACAGATTTACCTGTCATCATTTCTATGAAGCTTACTTTAAATTTTTAAAGGGTTAATTTTTAAGAAAGTTTTTTTAAAAATTATTTTCAACAAAAATTGTTTTCAAAACATTTTCAAGTTTCTTTTATAAGTTTTCAAGAAAAATGGGTTTCAAAAAAATTTCAAGCTTCTTTTATAAGTTTTCAAGAAAAATGGTTTTCAAAACGTTTTCAAGCTTCTTTTATAAGTTTTCAAAAAAAATGTTTTCATATTATTTTAAGTCTTCATTATAATTTTTAAAGTTATTTTCTAAGAAAATTATTTTCAAATGGTTTTATGTATTAAAAAGCCCTTTTCAGAGAATAAAGGATATTTTCCTCAAGAAACATTTTTGAAAGATATTTCAAAATTATTTTCCATATAATATGACATTCGTTGATGTTAATAATTAACTTTTAGAAAATTATATAAAGGTTTCATTCATATTATTTCTATTAATTAGTTTCACTTAATTTCATGGTCTTTATGAAACTCATTTCTCTTTCACGGGTTATATTCTTTTGAAACACGCTCCTTTTCACGAGTTATGTTTATGATGAAATGATTATGAAACCTATATTTTCCCATAGGTTATGATAAGTTTACATGTTTATAATACCCATTTCATTTCATGGGTTATGATATGATTATTTATGATCTTGTGGCACATGTATTCGTGATTTCATTATGATACGGGTGGGACCTATATCTCCCTCCAATGTATTGGGTAAAGATTTATATCTCATGAGATAGATTAAGATGGTCTTGGGAATGAACCTTGACTACTAAGATGGCCATGGGAGTGAACCATGACTACCAAGATGGTATGAGGAGTGAAATCATGATACTAAGATGGACATGGGAGTGAACCATGACTACCAATATGGTATGGGGAGTGAACCCATACTAACAAGATGGCCTTGAAAATGATTCCTTGGCTACTATGGAAATCATATTATATGCTTATGTGTTTTACATAATTCCATGTTTTATTCCTCTGTTATGCTTTCATGGCTTATATTATTTATTTCCTTGTGAATAATGTTTATGAACTACTATTATTTATTCCATGATTCATGTATATGATCATTGATATATAGGGTATGATCTTATAATTTCATGATCATGTTCTCATACCCTTATTCTCATGATTATGCTTACATATCTTCCTTTTTTACCCTTATTGGGCATTTGAGCTCATCCATTTCTTATGTTTCTTTTCCCCAAGTTATGAAGAAAGGTTTTAGGTAGAAGTACTAATGGTGGAGATCTTTATGGGAGATGTTGAAGATCTTTTACCAGGATAGAATATTTTGTTTCCAAGTTTCCAAAGACACTAAGCTATTATAGTCCTCAGGCATGTATTTTTGTAAGGTACTAAATATACATATAAAATGATGTAATATCCATGTATGTTAAGCCCGAGTCACTATAGTTGGTATTAAAGGAAATGTTTAGTTAACCTTTAGAAACTAGGATGAGAAAACTTTAGTGAGATCCCTAGGTATATTTCTAAGGATATATCTAGGGATGTATTTAAGGATAAGTATAAGGATGATTCAATGTTTAAGAGAATGTCCTGGAATTTTGGTAAAGGGTAGAGTGATTGGTTTCCTAGAAATATATCTCTGTCTAAATATTGCAAGTGGATGTGGCTCTAATAGAGATTTACCTAGGGTTAACAACTCTGACAAGATGTTTCAGTCCTAACTCAGGGTAATCTGGTACACGACAATGGGCATTGTTGCACACACAGTTTGACACTCCCAGGGGATATGCTTTGGAAATTCACAAACTCTTCACAAACCATCATGAAGGATTTAGATATAAGTTGGCTATGAATAACCTAGTATGAACCAAGGGTATTGTATATTAATGAAGGTGTCATGATTTATAAATCAAAAAAGTAAATATTTTCATGATTTTGTGATTTTATACTATGATAAGTAATGCTCACACTATGCTTGTTGTTTTAGTCAATGTAGAAAACTGGAAGAAACTGGATTAATGTTGAATGTGATGGATGATTTTTTGATGAGCAGTTAAGTGGGATGATCACTGGAGTGAAATATGTTGTTATCATTCCTAATAAATTTTCAAGGAACATGATTAAGAATGTGTACCTTAACCAACTCTCAAACACACTGAGAAATAAGGAGTTCACTGAGATTTTGGGTAATGGATATCATGGAGGAAATAAGATTTTATTTCCTTTGTGTCAAGAGTGTGGAAAGCATCACCTAAGAGAATGTCTTAGAGGAATAAAAAGATGTTTTGACTGTGGAAAATAAGGATGCAAATCAAGTGATTGTAAGATAAAAATGAATAGTTCGGTTAATGAAATAGATGATAATATTGTCCTCCCTAAGTCATCATCTAATGTTAAGTTTTTTAAGTGTGGAGTAAATGGTCATTATGCAATTCAGTGTCCCAAGAGGAAAGCTCCTAAAAAGGATCATCAATGTGGTATAAGTAATGGTTGCATTGCTGATGATGAAGAGACTATAGATAAAATGTGAAAAGAGAGAGTTATTATGACGAGGTATCCTTTTCAATTGATTAAGGATAAAGTAATCAATGTTTTTATGTATTTGGATTTAAGAAGTATGTTATATGAAAGTTAAGATATATAAGGATTGTTCAGTTTATTTTTTCGCTATGGATTTACAAGAACATGTTGAATGGTTCTAATATAATAGAAAAGCGATATAATAGAAAGGTGATTTCCATGAAAAACACATGATTAAGGGAAAGGTAACCATTAATATGTTCCTTATGTTATGATAATGTTTTTTGGATAAAGATGTGTGGTATATGAATAAGTAAAGTGGACGATATTGATTAACTTAGAACTAATTAAGTACTTATTAACAAGTAGTTTGTAATATCATGGATGAAGTTTATGACTTCTTGGATTTTGATAATATATCCAGTAATCATCAGAATAAGGAATCATACATGTTTTACAAAAGTATTTATGGTAATTTAGTTTATTACCATGTTTCAAGAGAATATATGATGAGTGTATTCACATATTGGAATTTGACAACCAAGAGCTACTTTGTGTTATATGGGGGGTCAATTTTAAGCCAATTTCATGAAATTCTTTCCAACACTTTGAATTTTCATCTTTTTAAAGGGTTATAAGGTTAACCATTTATGGAAAGTTTAAGTTAAACTTCATATGAATTCGGTAAGATTAAAGTGTTATCTCTCCATATAAGGATTTATGCATATTGGATAGCATGTTCAAACTACTTTGTGTTGATGAAAACTAATGAAAAATGGGATGGAATATCATGGATCTAATAATCTTTTAGTACTTCAGGAATGAAAAGGTTAGCTTCCATTTTAGAGAAAGAGGTGGAGTGGATCAAGGAACAACAAAGGGTGAGGTTGTCCTGAAATAATTTGAGTATATATTTTCATGAAAATTACTTAACTTTAGGAAAAAGGATCTTGAAACCAAAAAAATTATCCTAGAACTTTCATCTTAGATGCATCAGAAGGTCCCTTAGGTCATCGCAGATTTATGGATTTCTAATTATTAACTTTCTTCTGAGCTTGTTCTCTATCATTATCCACCAGAATATGATAGTTATATTTTTCTTCCATGTCCATGGTTTTACTACTAACCTAGGTTCTTCTATGTGTAAACCCAGATATATATTACTTTGGGTAACTATTATGGTCTCAACTTTACCTTTTAAGGGGAGTTTTAGTTTTCATTTTTACGATGTAGGTTTCTAGGAATGAAAATTTAAAGTATTAAACCTTTGATAACCTAGACGAATTTTGAGGGAGAAATTCATTTTAAGGGGGGTTGAATGTAACACCCTGAGATTTTGTGAAATATTTTTTTTCGAATTAATTAATATTTTCGATATTTTTCATTTCACGTGACACTGGAAATAGTTATATATATATATATATATATATATATATATATATATATATATTAAAACACTAAGTCAAACATTCCTTTCACACATAATACTAACTTGTCTTTCACTAAACACAATACCGACTTGGATTGCGCAACATGCAATACCAACTTGGTGTACGTTACACGCAACACTGACTTGACATATGACTTGGCATACGATGCATGCAACACTGAGTTTCTATGAAACATATTTTTTTATATAATTATTTAAATGATATAATTATAACATATCCATTAAAATTAGTCATATTAATGGTAATAACTACTTTTCAAATATTTTTTATAATTTTTTTATATAAATAAAACATATTGATAATGAAAGATATGATTTTTGGTAAAGTCCTTTTATGTTAAAAATATTGTTTTCTTGAATGAACCGCTTTTAATAATAAAATTAATTTTAGAAACATTTAGAAATTTAATTTGATAAAATAAACTTTATTTTTTAATTCATAACATCGAGATTATCCTAGGTTTATTTTTTGGGATTTTTCTGAGAAACTTCATTTTTTGATGAATATTGAAAAATACTGTTTTTAGTTAAAAACCGCATTTTTGTTTAATTAATTATTAATGTTAAATGATATTGTAAATTTGTTTTAATGAAAAATTATATGAATATTATATATATTAATACAATTTAATTCATTAGAATCAATTTCACTTTTAAACTGAATACAAAATCTTAACAAAATTTTGAACATTTTTATACTTTAAAGACCCGTTATTTCGTCCCGTCTACGGGATTAGCATTAATATTAATTTTGCCGCTTCTATGATTTGAATTTCAACAAACTGAAATAAACCATTTTATTCAGTATAATACTTATATTCTAATAATACCAAGTTAATTTTTGACCAAAATTATTAGCAAAAGTGATTAAAATTAATCACAACGATTAAGGTCAAATTAAGCTTAATTAGGGACTAAACCTTAAAATTAATGGACCAAATGATCTATACACTTTTAAAAAACCCATTTTATGTCTATATTTCATCCATAAACATTATATTCTTGATTTTTTTTATGATTTTTTTTAGGTAAGAACATTTGTACACCTAACTTGTTTCTAAAAATTCCAAGTGAGTCTTTTTTCCTTCCCTATAAAAAACCACCACCTATATCACTTCCTCAAACCTCTAAAACCTCTTAAGTTTGACCATTACCTATCCAATACACTTCCTAGAAATAATAAATTCCTCCTATAATCCTTTTATTTGGAATAAGTCAATCCAAGGAATCCTTTTGGCACAAACCAAAAGGAGTTACCCGATTAAGAGGTAACGTCTTCTCTCAAGCCCTTTCATTTATTTTCCTTATCCACCCCCTAAAACTCTATTTATTATAAGTTTATATAAAAAATAGTATAATAAATATAATATTATGTTTTTATGTAAATTTTTTTACCTACACTTACACATACCTCCATCTAATGGGTAACGAACATATTGTTTTTGTGTACGGTGAACTACTGCCTCACGAAATGATGATTGTTCATTTTTCCATTACCACCTATCATGGTGGCCATTGTGATGGAAAATATATTTATATATTATATATATTATATTTATAATTTATTTATTCTTCTGTAATTTTTATTTAGAACATACCTTTATGCTTCCCATCTTATGTAAATATGATAATTTCGTTTGAGGAAGTGTGAACTACCTCCCCCTCAAAGCGATATGATTCGTTCATACACTACATGGATTGTATTAAGGATGGTTTTAGTAAATATATATGATATATATGATATCATAAATATACTTTAATAATGATATATATATATATACATTATGTCTTTTACTTTCTTTCTCCCAATATGACAATTAAACGGAAATAACGTTCATGCATACGTACGGTCTACCGTCTCCATGAACGGTGTATTCCGTTTCATAATTATATATTATATAGATTATTATAATATGAATATATTGTATATAAATGATATTTATATCATGTTTTACATTCTGGAATCATAATATAAGTATAATTACCAATAATATAACAAATTAAGACACATATGAAAAACAAAGCGAATATTACCTGAAGTGAAACCATAACATGGGATAGTTAACAAGTGAGTAATATAAGGTCGTAATAAAACCATATATGGTATTATATATAAGAATATGGTTATTTAAAATATTTATAATAAATTTATATTTATTATACAGGTGGTTTGAATGAGTACGATGATAGTCAAGACACGATGTAAGGGGATTTCATCTCACTTTTTATTTTTGTGAGATACATGCTATGTTCGCCACTCTTTCCTTTTGTGTGGTGTATGTAATGAACATTATTATATTATATGTATATTTTAATTAAATTTATGTTTATTCACATATCCATTTTATGAAATTTATTTCATGGGTTTTAAGTTTCAAAAGTTACCAAATCGATAAAATAGTTTTGTCTCAATTTGCCTTCTTTGAGACCCATGTTTTGTTATGTACCTAAATTATTTTTTGAGATGTATATACTTCAATTTTAAATGTTATATAATGAATATAATACTTTTAATGATATTTTAAAATTCATTTAATTTCCTTTTTCTTACATGGAGAGTATGATCCCATGTTACCAAGTTATAAGAGCTTATTGAAACAATCTCATTTCTTTTCGAGATTGTTTATGTTTATGCTTTATTTGATGAAATATTATGATCAATATCTCAAGAAAATTCATGAATTTTCTTATACTATGTATATTCATAATATAATAATGTATTTATGCCATTTTTATACTCTTTGGAACATAATATAGTTAAGAAATTGTTTTGAGAAAATCCTAACTTTACCCTCTCTTCGGTCAAGAATCTGTGTTCTTTCAAAACCATTTTTTCTAAAAAGGTTTTACAAGAATATTATTCTAATATATTATTATAATTAAAATAAATTTTTACCCTTTTTTTATTTTAACAATTTTCAAATGAATCTTCTTGTCTCTTTCTGATCAAGGCATTTTCCTAACCTTTTTAGCGTGTAAAAGGAATATTCATTTTACCTCGTACGACATGTATGGATTTACCTGCCGTCATTTCTATGAATCTTACTTTGCATGTTTAAAGGGTTAATTTTTAATAATTTTTTTAATTATTTTCAATAAAAATGGTTTTCAAAATATTTTCAAGTTTCTTTTATAAGTTTTCAAGAAAATGGGGTTCTAAACGTTTTCAAACTTCTTTTATAAGTTTTCAAGAAAAATGGTTTTCAAGACGTTTTTAAGCTTATTTTATAAGTTTTCAAGGAAAAGGGTTTTAAAATGATTTCAAGTATTCTTTATAATTTTTTAAGTTATTTTCTAAGAAAATTATTTTCAAATAGATTTATGTATTAAAAATCCCTTTTCAGAGAATGAAGGATATTTTCCTCAAGAAATGTTTTTGAAAGATATTTCAAAATTATTTTCCATCTAAGATGAAATCCTTTGATTTTACTCATGCCCTTTTAGAAAATGATATAAAAGGTTCCATTTGTATTCTTTCTATGAATGGGTTACGCTTAATGTCATGGTCTTCATGAAACCCGTTTCTCATTCACGGATTATATGCTTTTAAAACCTGCTCCTTTTCAAGGGTTATGTTTATGATTAAATGATTATGAAACCTGTATTTTCCCATAGGTTATGATAAATTTACATGTTTATAATACCCATTTCATTTAATGGTTTGTGATATGATTATTTATGATCTTGTGGAACATGTATATATGATTTCATTATGATATGGGTGGGATCTATATCTCCCTCCAATGCATTGGGTAAAGATTTATTTCTTATGAGAGAGACTAAGATGGTCTTGGGAATGAACCTTGACTGCTAAGATGGCCATGGGAGTGAACCATGACTACCAAGATGGTATGGGGAGTAAATTCATGCTACTAAGTTGGCCATGGGAGTAAACTATGACTACCGAGATGGCATGAGGAGTGAACTCATGCTACTAAGATGCCCATGGGAGTGAACCATGACTACCAAGATGATATGGGGAGTGAACCCATACTACCAAGATGGTCTTAGCAGCGATACCTTGGCTACTATGTAAATTATATTATATGCTTATGTGTCTATCAAAATTCCATGTTTTATTCCTATGTTATGCTTTCATGGCTTATGTTCTTTATTTCCTTACGACTCATGTCTTATGAACTACTATTATTTATGCCATGATTCATGTATATGATCTTTGATATGTAGGGTATGAACTTATAATTTCATGATCATGTTCTCATAGCCTTATTCTCATGATTATGCTTACATATCTCACTTGTTTACCCTTATTGAGCATTTGAGATCACCCCTTTCTTATGTTTCCTTTCCCCTAGTTATGAATAAAGGTTTTAGGTAGAAGTACTAAAGGTGGAGATATTTATGGGAGATGTTGAAGATCTTTCACCAGGATATAATATTTCGTTTCCAAGTTTCCAAATACACTAAACTATTACAGTCCTCGGGCATGTATTTTTGTAATGTACTGAATATACATCTAAAATTATGTAATATTCATATATGTTAAGCCTGGTTCGCTATAATAAATCAGCATAAATCCATCATGAACCATTAGCTCATGTCATATAAGTGTGGTGCCATTATAACTATAGAAAACCATTTCATGTGTCAAGGTTAACTACCAAGACCATCAACATAGTGGATCAGTACACACCTACTTCCCCATTTTGGATCAAGACACACCAGTTTCCCATAGTGGATCAAGACACACCAATTTCCCATTTTGGACCAGGACACGCCTATTTCCCATTGTGGATCAAGCCCGTCGACTTTTTCCCCATTATTATATCATGAGATATAAATATTTACCCAATGAATTGGAGGGAGATATAGGTCCCACCTGTCACATAATAAAATCATACATACATGTTCCATAAGATAATACAACTTGCATCATATCATGACCCATAAAAAGATATGGGTTTCATAAACATTATATCATAACACATGAAATGAAATGGGTATCATAAAAATTTCATCATATCATTACATATGGAAAATATATAGTTTACATAATCATTTCACCATAGCATAACCCATGAAAAGAAGCGGGTTTCAAAGGCATATAACTCGTGGAAGAGAAACAAGTGTCATAGACATCATGTCATCAAAATATAAACAAATAAAGAAATAATATGAATGGTATTCTTAGATCACGTACCCAATAAAGGTTAAACTATATCAAAGTATTACATCTTATATGAAGAAGGATTTTGAAATATCACATGGAACATTTCTTAATGAAAATAACCTTTCTTTGAAATTCACTTTTTAAAGCATAGAACATATTCAAAATCCTTTTATTTAAAAAACACTTTGAAAGATTATAAAGTGAGATTTAAAATCATTTAAAACATTTATTGAGGAAAATATCGTTTCTTATGTAAAAAATCTTTTTGAAACATAAAACCTTTTCAAAATCATTTTCTTTGAAAATAACCTTGAAGACATTTTGAAAACATTTTTCCATGAAAACTTATAAAGGAAGCTTGAAATTTTTTTAATTTTTTTTGAATTTACTTTGAAAACTTATAAATTAGGATTGAAAACATTTTAAAACACTTTTTAAAAACATAAAACCTTTTTGAAAACCTTTTTCATTTATAACATGGTTTTGTGAATAAAACAAATTTCTGACTGAGTAGGGAAATAAAGTCGTATTTTCTTTAAAACACTTTTAATTATATTAAGTACCAAATAGTGGGAAAATGATATCAATACATGGAGAAATCATGGATAACCATTGTAGAAGAAATTTAATGGGATTTATTAATATATTTATTATAATATTTCATTAATGTTATCATATTCATAAACAATCTTGATAAATGATGAGATTGGAGTAATAAATTGTTACCACTTTGGTAACTTTAAATCATGACCCCCATAATAGAATAATATTACATGAAACTTATAATATCATGAAAATAAAAAAATGATATAAAATTTCAAAGGAATTATATACACCTCATATAAAAATATAGGTGCATAACATGGTGTGTATCTCAAATAAGGAAAATTAAAACAAAATTACTTTAACGATTTGGTAACTTTTGAACCATAAAACCCATGAAAGAGAGATCGTAAAATGGTTATGTAAATACCCAGAATTTTAAGGATAATAATCATAGAATAATATTAATTTTCAGTATATATAACATACAAAATAAATTATTGGTGGACATGTCATATATTTCACAGATATAAAAAGTGAGATGAGAAAACCCTTACCTTAAGTCTTGACTTTTTTCATACACATTCAAACCACTTGTATAATAAATATAAATTTATTATATATATACCATAGAAGAATATTACTATATAACATACCATATAATATTCAATTATGAGTTTAAATTACCCATTTATTAGCAATTTCATGTTAAAGTAACGTTTCAGGTAATAATCGCTTTGTTTATCATATGTGTTTTGACTTATTATTCTTGACCCGCTTACTTAGATCATGATTTACTTATTTCAATAATGTAAAAAATGATATAAATATCATATATATTCATTGTATATGTATTTATAATAATATATAAAATTTAGAAATATGAAATTGAATACACTTTTCATGGAAACGGTAGGTCGTACATACGCATGAATGTTGTTTCTGTTTTATTGTCATATTGAAAGAAAGAAAGTAAATGACATATATGAATGTATATATATATATATATATAATATAATTATAGTAGAATTATTATGTCATATATATCATATAAGTTCAATAAACCATCCTTAATACATTCCATGTAAAGTGTGAACGAATCACACCGCTTTGAGGAGGCGGTAGTCCACATGTCCACAAACGAAGTTATCATATTTACAAAAAATGGAAAGAATAAAGGTATGTTTTATATAATAATTACAGAATAATAAATAAATCATAATAAAACATATTTTCTATCATAATTCTCAACCATGAGATGTGGTAAAATAAAAACGAACAATATTGTTTTGTAAGGTGGTAGTTCGTCATACATAAGAACGGTAAGTTCGTTACCTATTTGATGTAAGTGTGTGTGAGTGTAGTTAAAAAACTTAGAATAAAAAATATTATTATATTTATTATACTTAGGTTATTATATAATCATGTAATAATAAGAGTTTAGGGGGTGTAAAATGAAAATAAAACAAATGATCTTGAGGAAGGATATTACCTCTTCTTTGGGTAATTTCTTTTGGTTTGCACCAAAGGGATTCCTTGGTTGAATTTATTACCAAATGAAGTCTTATATGATTAAGGTTGGTATTTTGTTAGGATATATGGTTAGGGTTTTTCTGATCCAAAATGGATTGAGATGTGTGAGAAAGTGAGGGGGTGAGTGCCCTTTTATTGTGGAGGAGGAGTGACATTATTGTAAATATAAAAAGGTAAACGCTATTGAGAGGTATACATTACATAATATGCCTCAAATAATTGTTAAAATTATATTCAAGATGTTAATTGGTCTAAATATGACAATCAAATGGATTTTTGACATGTTTATAGGTCATTCGACCTCTTAAGATTAAATTTTAACCATTAAGTAATCTTGTTTTCACCTTAATCACTGTTATTAATTTTAATCACTTTCACTAATAATTTTGGTAAAAAACTAAGTTTACCTTATTATACATTATAAATTACACTTATTAAAAATATGGAATCTATTTTTTTTAAATTCTAATCATATAATTAGTATAATTAATTAAAGTTAATTCCGCAGACAGGACGAGATGATGAGTTTTTAAAGTGAAAAGGTCTAAAAGTTTGAAATGTTTTTATATCAAATTTCAATGTTAAATTGGTTACAATGACCTAAATTGGATTAAGTGATACATAATTTATCAAATTATACATTAAAACCAAATTAAAACATAATTTAACTATATAAACAAATTATATGAAAAAGTAGTTTTGAATTAAAAGTCAATATTCTTCACTATTCATCAAAAAATGAAACTTCTCAGAAAAATAAAAAAAATTGACCCAAAGTAAATTTTGATATTAATATTCCAAAAATGAAGTTTACTTTTTCAAATAAAAATTATAAAAGTGTCAAAAATTAGATTTAAAATGGGTTTTCCATTAAAAGGTGGTAAAATTCCCTTTTAAAAAAATACATCTTTTTATTCATAAAATTGGATTTATCCTTATCTTATACCTATCAAATCTATTGTATGGGTATAAAAAATATTTATTGAATATATAATATACAAATTTTATTTAAAACATTAATCAAAAGTGGTTTGTTTAATTTATTGATATAAAATTGTGCTTGTACATAGAAAAATAGTTTTCTTAGAAAAGTAATTTCTTTATTTTTAAATAGTTCTTACATTAACTTCTATTAATTGATAACCAAATGATTCATTTTATACACATGTGTAAATAATATTTTTACAATTTAATTAATCTTATTTAAAACATACATCTCAATGGCTAGGTGGTAGCTATAATAATATTTTAATAATCATATTAATAGTATATTATAGTTAGGTAAACACTCGGCCTTGCATGTAATGAAAGTTGTCGAAGGGACTCCGTATTGTGTGTAATAAAAGAAAAACATAGTGTTGTGTGTACCTCAAGCTAATCTAAGTGTCACTTTTAGTACAATATTAACTTGGGTTTTCATATAACACAATCCAAACTTAGTGCTTTTATATAAAAAAACTATATTCAGTGTTGCGTGAAATGAAAAATATAAAAAAGATTAAATTAATTCGAAAAAAACTATTTCACAAAATATTAGGGTGTTACATTCTACCCTCCTTAAAATTAATTTCTCCCTCAAATTTCATTTGGGTTATTAAAGGTTTAATACTTGAAAGTTCCTTTCATAGAAACCCATATCATAAAAATAAATATTAAAATTTCCTTTAAAAAGGGAAAGTTGGAAAAAAATGATTACCCAAATTAACTCATAACTAGGTTTCCACATAGGAGAACATAGGTGTTAAGTGAAAACATAGACATGAAATAGAAATTTAACTATCAAGTTCGGATGGAGAGTGATAAAAAACGTGATTAAGATAAAGTTAACAATCACAAAGTCATAATCCAAAGAGGCTTGAAAAAGGTCATTGATATCATGAAAAATGGTGGTAACTTGAAAAATTTTTATTTCAAGACCCCTTTTTCCTAAAGTTTATGAATTTTCATGAGAAGATACACTTACTTTATTTCAACACAATCTCACCATTTGTTGCGTCTTGATCAATTTACACTTCATCTCTTATTCCAAGAAATAAAGGTGAATTTTTCATTCCTAAAGAACTAATAGATCACGAGATCCATAAATAGAATGATAAGTTATTCCATATATCTTTAGTTAAAATTAGTGAAAATGGTTAGCATGGGTTATTCAACATACATCAATACTCATATGGTGAGATAATACTTTAATCACACAAACTTAATCTGAATTTTGACTTAAAACTTCCATAAATGGTTAGCCTTATAACCCTTCTGAAAGCTAAAAATCCAAAACATTTGAAATAAAGTCACTAAATTTCTCAAAAATAGATTAACATTGATCCTCTATATATCATAAATCTGATATTATTTTTCAAATACTAAACATTTGAATACATTTATCATGTATTCTCTTTAAACATGGTAATAACCTGAATTACCATAAATCCCTTTGGAAAACATGCATGCTTCCTTATTCTAAATATTAGTGGATATATTCCTTAAATCCAAGAAGTTTTAAACTTCATCCATGATAACATAGACCAATTTTTCAACAAATAAATAACATGTTCCATGGTAATCAGTACTATCAAACTTTCTTTATCCATATCAATCATCTATTTATCCAAGCTAAACACAATTTTCTTAATATTAGGAACACATTAAGGGTTGCCTTCCCTTAATCAAAATATCACCTTTCCATTAAATTTCATTTCCAATACTTCATTACCATTAAATATATAATTTTCAGTCCTTAATGAAAATATTATACTGAAAATAATTATATATTTCATGATTTGTATAACAACATCTTTGAATTCCAAGACATATACACTTCAATAATCTAGTTTTATTCTTAAACCATTACTCAGGATTAATCATCTTATTCATTAATAACTTGTTTCCTATAATATGAAATATAAATCATTTATTAAGGTTTATCAATATCAATATAATCATGATTATTATGTTTAATGTAAACAATGCTATTATAACATCTCATACCTTTCACATGTAATTTTAGGTCACTTTATCTTCAGTAGTATAACCAATACTCGTACCACCTTCCTGATTCGCTATATGATATTTCCACTTAGGATATTGATTTTCATACTGCCCATAATTTTCACATTTGAAACATTTAATATTAACCATGTTTCTTATAGTTCTCACCATTGACTAAAACCAGGAAGCATAGGGTGAGAAACAATTATCATAGAAGAAAACCTCATAATCATGAAAAATTACTTATAAGATGCCTAAATCGTGACACCAAATTTTCAATCTATGACACCTTAGTCTTATTATTATATAAATCCCTAGATATATCCTTAGAAATATCCCTAGGGATATAATTAAATCTTTCTCATCCTAGTTTCCAAAAGTTGACTAAAACTTTCCTTTGATACCAACTATAGCGACCCAAGCTTAACATGCATGGATATTACATCATTTTAGATGAATATTCAGCACATTACAAAAATACATGCCTGAGGACCTTAATAGTTTAGTGTTTTTGGAATATTATAACACATTATTCTAATTTTGTGAAAGTTCTTCAACATCTTCATAAAGATATTCCCCTTTAGTACTCCTACTTAAAATCCTTTCTTCATAACCTAGGGAAAGGAAATATGAGAAAGGGGTGATCTTATATGCTCGGTAAGGGTAGAAAAGGAAGATATGTAAGCATAACATGAGTATAAGGGTATGAGAGCATTATCATAACATTAGAATATCATAACCTATATATCAAATATCATAATCAAGATTCATGGTATAAAGATTGGTAGTTCATAAGATATGAATCATAGGGGTGATAAATCATCATAAATCAATCATGAACCATAAGTTCATGTCATATAAGTGTGGCACCATTATAACTATATAAAAATATTTCATGTGTCAAGGTTAACTACTAAGACCATCAACATAGTGGACCAGGACACACATATTCCCCGTTTTTTGGATCAGGACACACCAGTTTCTCATATTGGACCAGGACACACCTGTTTCCCATTTTGTATCAGGACACACCTATTTCCCATTTTGTATCAGGACACACGTGTTTCCCATTTTGGATCAGTACACACCCGTTTCCCATTTTTCATCAAGACATACTTGTTTAATATTGTGGATCAAGCTTGTTGACTTGTTTCCCACCATTAAATCATGATATATAAATCTTTACCCAATTACTTGTAGGGAGATATGGGTCCCAACTGTCACATAATAAAATCATGCACACATGTTTCACAAGATAATAAAACTTGCATCATATCATGACCCATAAAAGGAGATGGGTTTCATAAACATTATATCATAACCCATGAAATGAAATGGGTATCATAAACATTTCTTCATATCATTACCTATGGAAAATATATAGGTCTCATAATAATTTCATCAAATCATAACCCATGAAAAGAAGCGGGTTTCAAAGGCATATAACCCGTGGAAGAGAAATGGGTGTCATAAACATCATGTCATCAAAACATAAACCACTAAAGAAATAATATGAATGGTATTATTCAATCATGTCCCGAATAAATCTTAAATTGTATAAAATTATGATATCTTAGATATAGAAGGGTTTTGAAATATCACTTGGGGAATCTCTTAATGAAAATAACATTTCTTTGAAATTCACTTTTTAAAACATAGAACATATTAAAAATCTATTTCTTTAAAAAAACTTTGAAAACTTGTAAAGTAAGATTTTAAATCATTTAAAATATTTATTGAGTAAAATATCATTTTTTCTTTGAAAAAAATTCTTCTTGAAACATAAAACCTTTTTCAAAACAATTTTCTTTGAAAATAACCTTGAATACATTTTGAAAACATTTTTCCTTGAAAATTTATAAAGGAAGCTTGAAAAAAATTTGAAAACCTTTTTGAATTTACTTTGAAAACTTGTAAATAAGGTTTGAAAACATTTTAAAACAATTTTTAAAAATATAAAACATTTTTTAAAATCTTTTTAATTGAAAGAATTGTTTTTTGAATAAAACAAATTTCTGACTGAAGATGGAAATAAAGTCTGATTTTCTTAAAAACACTTTCTTAATTATCTTAAGTACCAAAGAGTGGAAAATGGTATCAATACATGGATAAATCATGGATAAAAAGAGGAGAATAAAATTCATGATATTTATTAAGTTATGAATTATAATGTTTCATTAATGGTAACATATTCATAAAAAATTCTGATAAACGATAAGATTATAGCAATAAACTGTTACCACTTTGGTAACTTTAAATCATGACCCCCATAACATAATAACATTACATGAAGCTTATAATATAATGAAAATAATAAAATTCATGATATAATATTTCAAAGGTAGTATATACACCTCATAGAAAATTATAGGTTCATAACATGACATGTATCTCAAAGAAGGCAAATTGAGACAAAATTACTTTACCGATTTGGTAACTTTTGAACCATGAACCCTGTGAAAGAGAGATCATAAAATGGATATTTAAATAACCATAACTTTAAGGATAATAATCATAGAATACATTCATGGGAAATATATATACCACACAAAAGAAATGAGTGTTGTACATGGAATGTATCTCGTGAATATAAAAAGTGAGATGAGAAAACTCTTACCTTAAGTCTTGAATTTCTTCATTCACATTCAAACATCCTTTATAATAAATATATGTTTACTATACATCTACCATATAAACATATTCCTATATATAATACAATATAATATTCACTTATGACTTTATATTACCTGTTTATTAACAATTTCATGTTAAAGTAATGTTTCAGGTAATAATCGCTATGTTTATCGTATGTGTTTTGACTTGTTATTTTTGATCTTCTTACTTAGAAAATGATTTACTTATTTAAATAATGTAAGAAATGATATAAATATAAAATATATTCATTATATATTTATTTATAATAATATATAAAATATAGAAATATGAAATGGAATACATCATTCATGGATACGGTAGGTCGTACGTAGGCATGAACGTTGTTTCCATTTTATTGTCATATTGAAAGAAAGAAAGTAAATGAAATATATGTATATATATAATATCATTAAAGTATCATTATCATTTCATATATATCATATAATTTCACTAAACTCGTCCTTCATACATTCCATATAAAGTGTGAATGAATCACATCGCTTTGAGGAGGTGGTAGTCTACACATCCACAAACGAAGTTATCATATTTACACAAAATAGAAAGCATGAAGGTATATTTTATATAATAATTATATAATCATAAATTAATCATAAATATCATATATATCATATAAAAATATATTTTATAACATAATTCCCAACCATGAGAGGTGGTAAAAAAATGAACAACATCATTTCGTGAGGCGATAATTTGTCGTACATAAGAATGGTAAGTTTGTTATCCATTTGATGGTAGTGTGTGTGAGTGTAGGTAAAACACTTAGAATAAAAAAATATCATTATATTTATGATAATTAGGTTATTATATAATCATGTAATAAGAATAGTTTAGGAGTGGATAATGAAAATTAAATAAAGGAGTTTGATAAAGGATGTTACCTCTTCTTTGTGGCTAGATAGGTGTGGTGAAGTGAGGGGGGTGAGTGCCCTTTTATAGTGGAGGAGGAGTCGAATTCTTGTAAATATAAAAAGGTAAACACTATTGAGAGGTATACCTTACATCATGTGCCTCCAATAATTAATAAAATTAGATACAAGATGTTAATTGGTCAAAATATGTCTATAAAAAGTATTTTGTACATGTTTCTAGTCCATTTGGCCTCTTAAGATTAAATTTTAACCATTAAGTAATCTTGTTTTTACCTTAATCACTATAATTAATTTTAATTAATTTCACTAATATTTTTGGTAAAAAACTAATTTGAACTTATTTTAAATTATAAATTATTATTATTACTAATATTGAATCCATTTTTTAAAATTCTAATCATATAAGTGGAAGAAATTTATTTAAAGTTAATCATATAGACGGGACGAGATGATGGGTTTTTAAAGAGAAAGGGTCCAAAAGTTTGAACTATTTTTATATCCAATTTCAATGTAAAATTGGTTAAAATGAAATAAATAATATTAAGTGATTTATAATTTATATAATTATACTTTAAAAACAAATTAAAACATAATTTTACTATATAAATAAATTAGATGAAAAAGCAGTTTTGAATTAAAATTCAGCATTTTTCACTATTCATCAAAAAATGAAACTTCTCAGAAAAATACCAAAAATTATCCCAAAGTAAATTTTTATATTAAAATTCCAAAAATGAAGTTTATTTTTTCAAATAAAATTTATAAAAGTTCCAAAAATTATATTTAAAATGGGTTCACTATTAAAAGGCGGTAAAATTTCCTTTTAAAAAAATACATCTTTTTATTCATAAAATTGGATTTATTCTTTTCTTGTACCTATAAAATATATTGTATGAGTATAAAAAATATTTATTTAATATATAATATAAAAAAATATTGAAAATATTAATCAAAATTTGTTTATTTAAATTATTGAGATAAATTTGTGTTTGTACATAGAGAAATAGTTTTCTTAAAAAAAGCAATTTCTTTATTTTAAAATAGTTATTACATTCACTTATACTAATTGATAACCAAATTATTAATTTTATACACATTTTTAAATAATATTTTTAAAATTTAATTAATCTTATTCATAATTTCCATTTCAACGACTTGGTGGTAGCTATAATAATATTTTAACAGTCATATTAATAGTATATTATAGTTCGGTAAACACTCGGTCTTGTGTGTAACACAAGTTATCGAAGGGATTCGATATTGTGTGTAATAAAAGCCAAACATGGTATTTCATGTACTAAAATATAATCTAATTGTTTCATGTAGTGCAAGATTAACTTGATGTTGCATATAACGCAATCCAAACTTAGTGCTTTTATATAATAAAACTATATTCAGTGTTGTGTGAAATGAAAAATATCAAAAAATATTAAATTAATTTGAAAAATATATTTCATAAAATCTTGGGGTGTTATGGACCCTTTAACCTCTTTGGCCTCCGATCATTCTACCACCTCCCCGATTATGCACGAGGAATTGAGGCTCATATTCATGTATAGTTTCTTTATCAAAAAAGGGTTTAATCAAATAAATGGCATTGATTGATTCATATAATAATTATTCATTTGATGAGGGTTCTATTTGGTGGGGTGGTTCTTTTCCTCCCAATGTTAGGGTCAAGAAGTCTTGCAAAGTTTAAACTAACTTAGAGACCGGTGGAGGTTATTTTTCTTCTTCTCATGCCTTATTTTTTTATTTGTTGAGTATGCCTAATTTTGGTAGACTAGGATGTCAAAACAGGTGGTTCGGTTGTTGTTGTGGAAATTGGGGTCACAATTGCTTAATTCAATTATGAGTTGAGTATTTCATGCACTTTATTTACTATTTTTTGGGTCATCCAATCATCTAATTTTTGTGTACATTTTCTTAGGACCCGTTGACATGCTTTTTCTTCCTTGAGTGGAATAATGGACACACAAGCTACTTATTAATGAGGTTTACCCAATTTGAATTATCCAAATTCAACCATATTTTGGATTGTGCCCTTGAAGAAAAATAAGTATTGGATATTATGTCCCAACATTTGGTGATAGGTATAATAATTTGGGTGGTCATTAAGATTGACCTCATTTAGTTTCCTTATTTCCAGCAATTTGAGTGGATTATTTTCTAGGGTTGTGATAAAATATCCTAGAACATACTCCCTCCTGAATGAATTGTTCTTATTCTTTCTATCTTTAAAACTCAAACGACTCTACTCCTTACTCCCTTCCTATCGAGGACAATATTGTTGTTGTGGTTGTTCAAGGAGAGGTGTTGTGTGATATTGAGCAGGCTTTGGAGCTAGATCTGGCACTAGAACTTTCTTGAGTGTGGCAGTCACTGCTTCTTACTTAACCATTTTATTTTCCTAATTGGCCGGCATGGGCTAAGCTTTTGACCAACTATGATGAAGAGTATCCTCTAGCCATTGGGTTTTTGAATCCAATTCTCTAAACCCGGTGGGAAATTTCAACAGGATAAGAGGTTTTTATAGCTCATCATGAAAATTATATACACATAACTCTATTAAATGCTCCTGTGGAAGCTACATATCTATGGAACATGTGAGATCCTTCCATCTAGAAATAAAATTTGAGACTCTTTCATTCTCGTGTTGTTCTAAATTTAATAGTTTAATGATTGTTTTCTTCCTCAATGTGAAGCTAAATTGATATATAAATTGGTGTTGTAAATCTTCCCAATTTGCAATTAACCCGACAGGGAGGTTACTGTACCAGAAAAAAAAAAAGTTGAATCTTATGATTTATGTATGAAACATGTGAGTAAATATGTTTCTTGTTGCTCAAGTTCTACCATCATGGGTCCATAACTAGACACAAAATGTGTCAAATGTTGTTCCAGACCACTAGCACTGTTGAAGGTTAGGAAAGTAGGACTTCCAAAGTTGGGTGGGGGAGGGGTCTCATCCACCCATTTTGGATAAGGTTTTCTCTCTAGTTATATTGGAGTTTTATTTCCATCTATAGCCTCTATTTGAGTGGTGAGAGGTTGTATATAGTCAAATAACTCTGGTGGTAACATCGACAGAGGGGAAGTTTGATTATTGATAGTGGGTGAGGCCTAATATGGCATGTTTGCCTATATTTTTTGTTACATCTCATTTTATAAGGGTTTAGTATAATTGGCATGAAGTGATGAAACCTAAGGTTCCAGAGGAGGTAAATCCTAATAGTATATAGTTTTTAGGGTTAGGAAAACTAGTGGTCTTGGTCTAGAATAGACAATATAACCTGACCCTTACTTAGTTGGAGGAGTGGGTCTTTCTAGATATGGAACTCCCATTGAAGGTGATACATTAGTTTCTATCATGGGATTGTATTCAGTAGGAACATTTCTCTAAGAATATCGATATTGATGTATTTCAATTTTTCTATCTTAGCCTCATATCACACTAATTTATCTTCAATAAAATGTTCACTAGTTTCTTTAGGGAGTGCCTAAGATAACGTCACTCATTTCCCCTTATCTTTAGCTGATAAACATTGTGGGAGTGTTAGTTGAGTGCTTGGGGTTCCAAGTTTTGAGTCTTCCTATAACGTTGAGTATGGACACCCTCCTCACAAAACTCGGTGTGAACTTCATATTAGACCATAACTTCTTCATACTAATCCTCTAGGTCAGCATTATCATTTGGAAAATTAGTATTAATGATATTAAAATAAGTATACAAGGCATTTAGAATCATGTCATTATTAACCTCTAAATTGTATGGATTCATATTTTCCTCTAGATATTTGTTGAGGGATAGTTCATATTCATATATAGCCCTCTCCTTCTTGGAAGGTCATTTGTGATTATAACCCCTTTGGGGTTTAACGTTTCCTCCATCCTATTCCCTAGGGAGTGGATTATGGAGAGCGACCCCCAAGGAGCTTCCAATGAATTTTTCCAAGTGTTTCCCCAATTGTGAGGATATGTCACACATTAGCAAGAATGTAAATGATGCTTCCTATGAAATCTCTTCCATCTTGATAAAGACTGGCTCCCTTGGTGGGGGAGGTTGTAATGATATAAAGTCCCCCAATCCTACAGAAGGGGGTTGTCTAGTTGTTGTCACTACTGCATCTATATATCCCTATGTATTTGATGATGCCAAGGGTGGAAGTAGCAGTGGTGATGATATAAATGCCTCCAACCCTATGGGTTGGGGTTGACTCATCCCCAATATCACTATATCCTGAATTCATTAGGGGTTTTGATTATATCAAAGGTGATAGTGATGGTAAATATGATGAAAATTCCCACAGTCTAGTGGATTGAGATCATTCCTTGATTGTCATTGAAGCTACTGTTATGGTGGTATTTTGAATTTTTTGTGCTTTTACATGGGTAAAAGTTGGGTGAATCATACATTGTGGGTATGTTATACTTGCTTCTAGAGATTGATCCATAATTGGAGGCTTGTTTTTTCTCAACTAGGAGGCCTTTTCAACTTTCTTGGAATCCTAATGCAGTAACCTGTTGATGGATCATTCTCGGCAAGTGTGTCATTTCTAGGCTTTAGAATTAGTAAAATTATGTTGTATTGACCAATTAGTATATGCACCTTATAGACCCATGACTTGGCCCAAGGAAATAACATTTTATCATGCCTACATCGAAGGGATATGCTAACTCAGGAGTGGAATAAAATGCAATGATCCATATTCACATCACCCTCTCATGCACATGTTAGATGAAACATTCAAAATTATCTATTGGAGTTTTTTTAAGCTATCAAGGTGAGAATATTGAAGGTTCTTATGTTTATTTTCAGACTTTAGGGATCATGATACCAAAAAGGTTATTGAATCAACCTAGTGGAAGATCTCTCTTATCATATTAAGATGATCAATGTATCCTTTATAGGTTATATGTTTCGTCTTGTGGTGGAAATGAGTTGTTCACAGGTTGAGAAACAAATAGTGTATACATCTTGCTTTTATTTCCTAGGGAACCTCATATTGGGAGGTAGTTTTAGGACAAAACATGACTGGTATATTACCCTCAACCAACTCTCTCTATAAATCTATGGTATTTTTCTCATTCTTGGGGACATATTTCTCTTTTTAATTAGACAATAAAGGTTGTTTTTATAAATATGACGACTCACAACCTATGGGAGGAAAAGATTATAGTTGTTTCCCCTAACTATATATTGATCACAGTGAAGGATTATTATGTGTTTATATGGAACTATATGTAGTTGAACCTTATTTTTCAAGTACCTCTCTATATGAAAGTGCTTTTACAAGAGGAGGATATCCTTGTCTATAAGAGATATCACTATGGGGAGGATTTCCAAATTATATATTAGGAGAGGATTCCTCATGATCCATCTCTATACTACCATGGGGAGGACCTCTATGGTAAATATTTCCTCCTTCGGATGATTACTCAATGGATCCTCAGGCTACCATTGATAAATTTTGTATGAACTCGAGAACACTGTAATTTATTAGGGTAGGAATATCAACTTGTTCTTGATTTGAATGTGATTACTAATGATGGTTTTATTTATATGCTCTTCATTGGGGTGTTGGGGTCATGTGATTTTAGTGGTAACCTTTATGAATTAAAACCCTCCTAGACTATCCCTAATTCACTGTTGGAATATGTCAACAATTCTCTCTAATATTTGTAGGGTTATACATCGGTTTCTAGGTAACTTCCTAAATATACCAGGAAGTTTCAAATTTATTAGTAGGGATATGTGTCTGCCTTGAAGTGACTATGAGAGTATTTCTAAAAACCTCATTTGGAATAGGGATATACACCTGCTCTTGATTTTTATTCTTCATCAGAATATACTAATGATCCTATGGAATGGGAGAGAGAATATATGCCCCCTCTTATATAACCTCTAAGGTGTGCTGATATGCTCCTTTATCATCAAGAGTAGGAATATGGGTCTGACTCCTATTGGCCATCAAAATATACTGATGATAGTTTCCCACTACCATAGCCAAAGTATAATGGGAACTTTTTAGGATGCAGGAAAGGATATAAGTCTTACCTTAATTTGTATTTGGAATATGTTTTTGTCTCTTTAATACATCCATGACATGTATATACACATTTCTTGAGTTGATTTTCATATTATGTTGACAAACCCTAGTTGGAACAGGGATATAAGCCTCATCTCATGTCCTGTCCTTCACTAGAATATGTTGGTGATCCTCTTGAATGAGAGAAAGAATAGGTGCTTGCTCCTGGGTAGCTATTTAAATATATGGATAGGATACTTTGGTGATGGGAATAAGAATATGTGTTTATCCCTTTGTGATTGTTGAAATATGTCAACAGATATCCTCTGTGGCTATCAGAATGTGTCAATGATTTTTAAGAGTTTGAGTTGGGATATGGTCTACCCTTATGATGTTGTCAAGATATGTCAGTAGATGTCTTTGATATAATTGGGTATAAGTTCCCACTCCCTTCCTCCTTTTGCTACTAGAGTATGTCAACAGACTTAATATAATGGAGTAATAATATACACTTGTCCCTCAATTGTCATTGTATATGGGTGAGTTCCTTTAGAAATAACTAAAATATAAGATGGAGCATGTGGTACCACCATGATATATGGGTGGGATTCATATGTGGGAACCAGAATATGCACCACTTATTAGCTAGTAGTCAAAATATACTGACTGAATTTCTCGAAGAAAACAGAGGTATAGAGTTGTCCCTTTATTATTGCATCTTATTACCCATGATGAGACATTCAAGTCTCCCTATATTAAGTGGTTAGAGTGAAGGTCTGGTGAATATCCTCCTCAGAAGGTTGTTGAAGAGTAGGAGTCATGGCGTCGGTGGTGTCGGCTAGCATGGGGAGCCCTCCTTTGCACCTCTTGAGTAGTGGTGTTGCCAAAGGGTTCTCTTATCTCCTTTAGGTATGGTGGTATGCATGATCTCATTCTAGGGAAAGTCTCTTAAAATAGTTGGTGGTGAAAATGGTTTCCACCTTTTTAGTCATAAATTGTCCTTGACAAGTTGGGTTGTTGGACTTTATAATGGAAAGACTCTCCCAAGTAGCCTCCAAAGTCAGGATTGTACCGTTGCAATGGTACTCCCAAACTAGGCTATTATCAACCTATTTTAGGAGATTTCGACTGGGTGACCATGCTCCCTTAGCATATGGTGCCTTATCTTCATTGATAGATGAGGCATAATAATGATTATCTGCTGATGATTCCATTTCTTTAGATAAAAGAGAGCTCTAAAAGTCTTCCTAGATTAACATAAAAACACAAACAAGAATGCCTATCATCAGGGATATAGCCCAGCGAAGGAATATTATTGTTCTGGGAGTATAGCCTAGTGGGAGAACTTATTAAAAAATGGAGATATGGGAATATTGGGTTCTGGCCTCAAAAAAGAATCCTATGTATCCTATTGGAGATAGGAATCAGAGCTCACATAGTTTGAATGGTAGAGTTTAAGGTCATGTGATAGGACCGTACTATAAAGTTTAACATTATGTGGTAAGGAAATTTTTGTGCAATTTAGTATTGTGCAACTAGGATGTCTATGTCGTGAAAGGTGTGGCATCAAAAGATTAAGTGGGGCTTACACAATTGAGGCTCCCCTTAGATGCTTTATTAGGAATATATCCCTTTAAAGGAATGTCTCATAGAGAAATATGACCCTTTGATAAAGAGAAGATATGATCAGGGCTTGAACCTAAAAAGGAGTCCTGAGTTGAAAGGTATTTTTGTTATGTTAATGGCATTACCAACCCAAATCTCTAAGCTCATGTGTGTCATACTCAACATGAGAAATAAGATATGTTGGATGATTATGCACATTGAATGGGAGCATATTATTGGATTTAAGTGGGTCTTATGTAATGAGGTTACCTAGATGAATTATATTCTTGGGTCTTATGCCTAAGGAGGTGGCCCATAGTGAATGTTTTGGGGATTATTCCTAATGTGGAGGCTCATGTTGGATATGTTTGGGGCTTACACCTAAGGAGGAGGTCCGTGTTGGATATTCTTCGGGCTTTCACCTAAGGAGGAGGCCCACAATCGATATGTTTGAGGCTTACACCTAAGGAGGAGGCCCATGATGAATGTGTTTGGGGCTTACACCTAAGTATGAGGCCCATACTAAATATGTTTAGGGATTAAACCTAAGGAGGAGGCCCATGTTGGATATGTTTGGGGCCTACACCTAAGTAGAAGGCCCATGTTGGATATGTTGGGGCTTACACCTAAAGAGGAGGCCCATATTGGATATGTTAGGGCTTACACCTAAGGAGGAGGTCCATGTTGGATATGTTTGGGGCTTACACCTAAGGAGGAGGCCCGTATTGGATATGTTTGGGCTTACATATAAGGAGGAGGCCTATATTGGTTGTTTTAATTATGCTAATGGAATAATCAACTCAGGTCTCTAATCCCATGTGATTCATTCTCAGTGTAATAAACAAGAGATAATAGAAGATCAATCACATTGTACAATTAGATTTGGGTGGGACTTATACTTGAATAGGAAGCTCATGAAATGTATTCATTTCTTATTAATGGCATTTCCGACAAAAACCATCTTGGGTCTTATACCCAAATGGGAATATCATCCTCATGTCTTCCTGCCTGTTAGTAGGCTAGAGCAGGGTACATAGGTGGTAGTATAGAATCCTGTAATAAAGAATAAGAGCTTACTCTAGGAGGGATGACCTTACTGATTTGGATCGTTGAATAAAGAAGGAATCCATCATTGAGGAAGGATAGATTGCTCCAATTTCTTCTTGATAAGGACCCATATTATTAAGGGAATCCACAATTGTGACCCCCAATGGTTTTACCCATATGGGATGACAATTCTCAAGATTTATTTTAATAAGGGAATACACGATTGAAGGGGTTAGTGAACATTCTCTGATCATGCATGTCTGGAGGCTTTGGAGGAGGCTTCAAGTTTTACTTTTTGAGGTTTTGACCTTGGTGAAAGGAATTCATATAGGTTTTTTGTATTGGAATGGACTAAGTACATGGATCAAGTTAATATAAATCACTAACATCTCTAGATGTTTCAAATTGAAATGTATGGAAGTATCGGTGTGGGAGGAGACAATAAATTTTGGGGAAACCCTAATTTTGGGGGGAACACATCATACAGAGGGATGATCCCACATAAGGCATACGTTGGAGGTGACTGCATGATATGATATCACATGAACACATGATGTGATATCATGTGACCATGTGATACTTATACCACACGATCACATGAGGTGTACACCTTCCATCTGCAAACAACACACTTAATATACAACCGCATAATGATTATATAGATTTTTTCACATGGATGTCTCATGCAGAATTTTTTCACACAGACATATCATGTTAAAGTTCCATTCTTTGGAGTTATTTTTGGGCTCTGGTTTTACCTAAAAAACTTATTTAGGTTTCCAAATTTGGAATCTAATATTAGCCTCCTTCTCTCTCCATAGTTCTCCATTTTCATCTCCTCTTGGTCTCCCCGCTTTTTTTTTGTTTCCCAAAATGGAAACCGGGGTATTTATATGAAACAATGGTGATGAGGCATGGGTATAACTTATAAGTAACCATCATAGGCCATGTGTATCGCATGAGAGTGTTTCATGATGCAACCACATGATTGGTTCGTCTATGATCTACATGAAAGGATAGTGTTATGTGGTTATGTGATGCATCTATCATTGATTTGTGAATGATGGGTGTCTCATGCGATCGAGATATCTCTACCTCTAAATCGCATAAGAGGGCTATGTCACACATTTGTGTAAGGGATTCACTTACGATACACAAAAGATGAGGGGGTAACATGGTCGTGTGATGGATTCTTCTATGAGACACATAAGAGGGGGTCTCACATAGTTCAAGTGATTCCTCCATGACACAAAACCCTTTCTTGCGGCTGACTCTTATCATTGATCGATAACTTTGGGAATAATTAAAGGGTGTCTTTTGAGCTACCTTTTCCATTATTTTTTGTTTGTTTATAGATCAACCCTAATAAAGAAAGCGTTAAAAAATTATTAGGTATTTCTCAAGATAGTTTAGGGTATTTTTTCAGTGATTTGATTATATCCCCTATCTTGATTTATTTTAGGGTACCAATCTCTGATTGTTCTCTTTTATTTTTCTTCCTTAATACATTAGTGCATGTTTGTAATTTTTGTATCGCCTTGAGCATGTTTTGTTTACTTTAAAATGTGATGTTTTAAAATGGTTTGAAAGTGTGATTTTAAAAAAGGAAAATGGATTGTTTATTTCTTAAATGGGTTTTAAGAAATGAATTTCAATGCGATTGGTCGTGGAAATGGGGCTTTCAGGAAAATTCTTGGAAAGAGGGGAAAATGGTGTTTTTGTTTGTTTTACATGGTTTTAAATACCCTCTTTCCTTAGGTTGAAATGATTTATTAAAAAAGTTTAACCATTATTGTTTTATTTTATAAAAATGGTAGTCATTGTAAATGGGTAAGTGACATGTCTATTGACCTTATTTATAAAGCATGTGAAAAGCCTATTTTGTATCTTATATTCAAATTATCATTTTATGAACTGTATTACTGAGGGGTTTTCATAGTCTCGATGGGTTGAGACCTACTGGGATGTTTATATCATTCCTGTATAGATCTTTTATAGGTTTCTTGTGCCCAAACCCATTTCAATTCTTTAGTCTGGGTTCATCCATGGGTGGACGGTGGGATGTGGCTTGTGATTGGGGGTTACTAGTGGTGATGTTTGGAGTTATTGGGATTTCATTTCCCTATAGTTTTATTTTGGGATGGTGTATCAACCTTTAATATTGGTATGTTTATATTTATCTTCTTCTACAATGTTTTTATTTCAGTTATATGCTTATCCTTGTATGAATGTTGTATTATGCCAAGTTTGGTTGGATGTTTTTATATATTTTTGTAATTGGTTTACTTGATATTGATTTCATGGGTGAAATCATTCCCAAAATATGTTTTGTTATACTCAGGAATTGGTTTCCATCCTTTGGGGATCAGGAACACTCTTTGGGCTAGTGGTTGTCCGCGTCGGGTGCCAGTTCAAATGGAAGCACAATCCAGTTCATTACATGCTAACCAAGGTGACCACTCATTGGCCTAGATCAATTCATTATCGGATGACATTCTCCCATGCCTCCTCCATAGCCTCCTGAGATACATGATCAGATTATTCACATCAACATGCACCCTTTTGATCATGTATTCCCTTGATAAAAGGATTCTCTTGGGCTTTCCTCCCAAACTGATAAGAGCCTTAGGGTAGTCACTATTGTGTACTCCCTTGATAATGAGGGTCTCTATCATGAGGATACCGATGAGGATTCCCCTGGCTCATAATGCTCATCTTGGTTGTCGTAGTGTTGAGATGACCACCTAGTCCACTCAACGGGTCATGCATGCTTGGTATTATTTCCTAGGTGCAAGCCCCAACCATGTTCTAAGTGATGATTTCATCAATAGGATGCATCAATGGGATGGGGGATCCATATAAGGGCATCCCGTGCATAATACCAAATCTCTTTCCTATGGGGTTATATCCCCCATGCATCCAGTCTCCCTTCTGTCTGGCCATCAGTCGATGAGAGGTAGATTCTTGCATGGGCCTCCTCTTATGTGTAGGCCCCAACCCATCTTTAAAGGGCCTCCTCTTAGGTGTAATCGTCAGAATCCTATCGTCATATAAGTCACCAATCAGGTCATCCATCTTAGGGAAATGTACGCATAATCCCAACATGTATTCTTCTTATTCCCCCGATAGTACATGGGTCGCCCACATGTAATCCCTAGCTCATCCTTCCCAAAAGTCCTTATTCCTTACGATACATCCTTCTCAAAGGGATATATTCCCTACGAGCCAACCACATTCTCTCGTGTTTCGTTGCCAATAAAAAAGATGAACCAAAAAGGACCTCCCATGTGTAAGCCTCACTCAATCCTCTATTGTTGCCTCTTTCATGACACAGACATAATTGTTGCATGATGTAAAACTACATGGTAACATCCTTACCACATAACGTTAAACTGCATGGTATGGTCCTACCACATGACATTAAATTATACAGCTCAAGCTATATGAGATGACATGAATGTCCTTATCGCACAATGTAAAACTACACAGTAATGTTCTTACTGCATGATGTTAAACTACATGGTATGGTCCTACCACACGACCTTAAATTATGCAACTCAAACTACGTGGGTTTTGATTCATGTTAACTGAGATATGTAGGAAACCACTTTGATGTTCAAACCCAATATTTCGGAACAATATCCTCACTATGCTGCATTCCCTATGGAACTTATCGTCATTGGGGTATATTCTTCATGGGCCTCATCCTTATTAGGCCATATTCCATATGATCCATGTCACTCCTCATTGGGCTATATTCCCCAAAATCCATACAATACTCCCTCTTAAAGGGTCATATTCTCTGCGAGATAACCTTCCTCAACGAGGCATATTCCCTATGAAAAGAACAAAAAAAGGGTCGCTAATGCATAAGTATCACACTAATCATTGTTAGGCATCTTTCACCTAGTGGTCTTCTAGTCCTGGGTGCACAACCTTAAAAGACATTTCATTTGGTCATCGTAATGGTCCTTGTCACACAACTTTAAAAGGTACAACATGTCTCGTTAAGTGTCACTGAACTATGTGGGCTCTGATTCCCTTTACAAGGATGCATAAGAAGCCCCTCTCAAGGGCTCAATCCCAACTCCACAACATCTACAGCCTCCCTGGATGGATTTAAGGTCCAAAGCATCTAGCTATGCTAATTTAAACCAAAGAATCACTAACTGGTAAAAGAAATTCAGAGAATCTATAATATACATAGATAGTATCATCGATGGAGACTCTATAATACATACATATGGAACCATAGATGGGGAAACTATGATATATACAGATGCTCACATCAACACATGGTTTCGATCAGATCATTAGCACAATGGTTACTAGTCCCACACTGAGACTTGAGAAGGATTCACAAACATATCTTAAATCTATAAGATAGTATCAGAGTAGGAAATAATTTCCCCTTAAAGGGTCTAATGCGCCTGACCTCTCATACTCTTGACCAAGGCGCATTTTATGGTGTTGTTGGTAAAGTCTCGGTGACTGCTGCCTTTGGAAAGAAGGTCACCATTAACTCAAAACGTTGTGACCAGAATGTCATCAGGGTTTCTCTTGGAAATAGACATATAGATAGATCCATATTTTTTTGGGATTTGGAGTTGTCTTCCACTGTGTTTTGGATGACAATCATCCCTTTAAATCCCTTCAAATTATAAAATTTTCTTCACATGAATCATTAAATTCATTTGTAAATTATTTACTACCTCTTTCTGAGTGTAATAATTTAATTTTCTTATTTAACTGGTTTTCAACCTTGGGCTCATATTTATTAAATACATTAAAATCTTCATCTTTTGTTCCAATAATATATACATGAAAATATTTATTGCAATCATCAACAAAGGTAACAAAATATTTTTACCTCCTCGATTTAATAAGCCATTTATTTTACAGATATCATAATGCACTAATTCTAATCAACCATGATTTCTTTCAATGCTATGGAATGGTTTTTAACTATACTCGATTCTACATGTGTTTCACATTTATTTAATTCATCTCCTAAATTAATTAAATTTAATGTTTTCATTACTTTTAATTAACTATAATTAACTTGCGTTAAACAATTATGATGTAAATTAGATGAATTAATCAATTAAGCAGAAGATTCAATCATATTATTAATAGACAATTGATGCATGTCATCACTCAAATACCCTTTCCCAACAAACATGCCACCCTTCAACAATATAACCTTATTGGATTCAAATGAAACCTAAAACCCTTTTTTACAAAGAAGAACAACATAAACTAAATTCTTTCAAATCTAAGGTACATATAACACATTATAAAGATTCAACCTTTTCCCACAAGTAAAATTTAGTTTTACGTTTCTTTGACCAACAATATCGATGCATGCATTTTTACCAAGGCGTACTTCCTCGCGATAGTACTCTTGTTAAATGTTTTAAACATTGAATGGTCCTTACACACATGAACCGTAGCTCTAGAATCAAGTTATCGATCCATCTTTATCGAAGTCATGTTAACTTCGGATATCATCGCAACTATATTTTCTTTGGATAACATATTTTCAGTATGCATGTTCACTTTCTTTCAATAACAACATTTCCTAGAAAAATGCTATGGTTTTCTATAAATAAAGCATTCTCATTTCTTCTTTGGAAGATTGCTTTTCTTCTTAAATTGTTGAATTTTATTCTTTGCATGTAGAGAAGGATTTCATAAAGCCTTTCCCTCAATGATGTTTACCTTGGAATCAAATTGGGAAGTCATACCCACGTCTCTCATCATGGATTCTTTTTCGATGCAAAGATGCTTTTACAATTTCTCTAAAGACATATCCTTGCTCTTTTTAATGCGCGGTCTAGTAAATTCTTTCCACATAGGTGACAACTTAGTAATAATTTCACCCACTTGAAAAGTCTCATGTATTGTAATTTTAAGGCAAAGAAGTTTATTTGTGATGACTTGAAGCTCGTGAATTTGCTTCAACAACGACTTGTTATCAACCACCTTGTAATTTAAATATTTTACAACGAGAAATTTATCAGCACCTTCCTCCCTGACTTTGTACTTGAATTTGAGTGTGTCTTGTATCTCTCGAGTAGAATTCATTTGGTGAAAGTAGAAATAGAGACAATTTGATAAAGCGTTGAGGGTATGACTTGTACAAAGATTCTCACCGCCTTCACGCTTTTTCTTCATTGCTCGAATCTGTTTGATTTGTGTTATGTCGATTAGGGTGTCATCAGGATTCAGAGCGGGCTCTTTGGGAATCAGTGGAAGACTCAGCTCCAAAATATTGATAATTTTTAGAATTATAAGTGGAAAGTTCATTTTGTCTTACTATTGGGAGAAGTTGTTTCTATCAAAATGGTCAAGTTTGATCATGTCTTGGTTCATCAACTTGAGGGATTCAAAATCCATCTTTTATTCTCTCCCTTGACCGAGTCCTTTTGATTGTTGAAGATGTTGAGACAAAACAATTGAAGATGAAAGAGATGAGGAAGCCTTGATGTGTGTACGAGGTTCACTGTTGTCGGTGTGGGGTTCTCAGTGCAAATTTTCTTTCAGGATTCAATAAGGTTGTAGGGAGTAACGAACGCCAATTTTCAGAAATCCCACCACAAGGATACCGGAGTAATGTTTTTTTAGAATTTTGGATTTTTTGGAATTTATATATCAAAATTAGTGTGAAACACACCATTTTGATCTCACTGTTCCGATCAAGACGCTTTGATTCAACTTTTTAGAAAAAGGGGCATTGTTTGGACTTCAAAAACATCAAAAAAATTATTTGAAATGCCTTTTAAATATATAACATATATTTAAAATACAGCTTAAAAATCATTTCCACACACACACATATGTGTGTGTAGTATAAAAAACATTTTGCTTGTATATATATTTAAAATGCCATTTTAAAGACATTTCCAAATATACATTTTTGATGAAAATAAAGACCATCAAAGTCACTTTTTATGAGGGTGATCCCTTGAAAATCTCATTCCCATCTCCAAAGTGAAATTCCCAAAAAACTAAATTTTCCCTCCAAAATAATATTTATCTCCTTCACCCCTTCGAGTGGGACCCTCATGCGGGACGATCATTGTTTTGTATTTAATTAATAAAACAAAAAATTTACATAACTTGATATTGAAATTACGATATCCACATAAATAATATTTAATTACAATATTTGTATTACTGTCATGAAACTTATATTTTTTATTGGACGAGGCAAATCAATTTGTTTTCTTTGAATCACCTCAAAATCGGGAATGATTTGCAGGTTTCCCATATTGTCCTTATCTTCATATACTATAGATCCCCTTGAACCTTTCTAGATACTTGAGCTTCTAACCCCCTTCAACGTACAATGCACCTGCCACTACCCCCAACTAATTTTAAGCCCCATTGCAGCAGGTCCACCTCTTTTGCAAGTGTCATCTTTCTCTGCACCTGTAATCATCATCTTTAAGGGATCATTACACCTAAACTACGAAATGCTCCATTATTTTTATTCATTTGTATTTATAACACTTTATAGTAATACGTTGATTTAAAATTCCACCAGGTTGGTTTATTAATGCATTGATTTACAATTGTATCTTATTTTTTTTTTATCATAATGCGAACTGTTATCTATGCACTGAATCTATAAGTCAATTTTTATTGATTTATGCAATACATAATGTCATATATTTATTTTTTATATTATTTATGTAATACATAATTTGTTAGCGATATCATTCCAATGCATAAAATGTAAATCATATATGCTGTGCAAAACTTATTATTGATTTACATATTGATTTAAAGATATAAGGGTGAATTTAAAATAATATTGTTATTTTAAAATGCGGAAAAAAGTAATTTTTTTTAATAAAGGCTATTTACTTCATTTACCGCATAACAAGTTATTTTATTTTCTTTTAAAATTGTTCATCAAACAATTATTTATTTTATTTTATTAAATTTCGTATCCAAACAACGTTTTTTTTTATTCATTTTTTTTCTCGTTTTTAATCGACGGCACACCCTTACCTAATACCATGGCCGAGCCCTGACTCGGAGATGGCACCGGAGAAGCGCTACCGCCCGCTCTGTCTCCTTCTGCTACCCCTTCTCCTCCTCTACTGCATCTACCAGTCCTCCCTCCACGTCGCCACTCACGAGGCTTCATCTTATGCTCGGACTTACCTCAAACCAACTCACGACCCTAATCCCCTCAACTTCACTCTCACAATCAAGGTTCTTGCCTTTGACCGGATCATCTCCCTTTCCCGGTGCCTCCGTTCCCTTGCCAGTGCTGATTACGGTGGCGACAGGGTCAATCTCCATGTCTACATTGATCATTTTTCCCATTCGGAGTGGACAAATGATACCGACGTTTCAATCTTAGACACTAGGTTGGAAAATTCCCGCAGTATTTTGAATTTCGTCGATGGGTTCAGATGGAAACATGGAGATAAGATGGTGCATTATCGAACAGGGAACGCGGGCTTGCAGGCGCAGTGGCTGGAGGTGTGGTGGCCAAGCTCCGATAACGAGTTTGCATTTGTCGTGGAAGATGATTTGGAGGTGTCTCCCCTCTACTACAAGTTCCTCAGGGGGTTGATTTTTTATTATTATCTCAATACCACAAATTTCAGTCCATCCATCTTTGGAGCATCATTACAGCGGCCGAGGTTTGTCCCAGGTAAGGTATTCTTGTTCTTTACGCCGCACGTTCTCTCGCACAAAATGGATGTCCAACTCAACATGCTTTGTTGTAGCATGTAGAATGGGATTGGAAGTAGAACTGCACTGTGACTCTCACAAAAGACAAAAGTTTGCCGAATCACTTCTATACCCAGCTCCTCCATCAAAGATTTAGCCTCAGAAGATGAACGTGATACCATAGTTTGCTTCTTTAAGTACCACTGAATAGGATGGGACCATCTAACATGGGTCACCTATCATTTATATCACAACCCCAATTGACATCACTGTATGCTGACGAACTAATCCGTGAGGACTGATGCAGATCAATACCATGATTAGGCATCCCCTTCAAGTATCTTAGAAGATGCTGAACTACTGCCCAACATGTGCTCACTGATCGATGCATAAATTACCCGGCCTTGTTTATTGAAAGCGCCTTGTTTGGTCGAGAAATTTTGACATATTGGAGTGATCAAACAGCTTACCAATATTGTTACGTATTTTTAACAAGGAGACAGCTCAGAGAAACTAGAAGGAGATATTATTCTGTATTAAACTTTAGACTGCGCTGCAGCAATCTATATTCAACATTAGGTATAGATGGAAACAAAATTCCAGTAGGAATTCTAGGGAGAGATCACCTCCCTTGAGCACAGCTTCCAATCAAAGCTTCTTTTCCAGAAATGCCAATTGCAAAGTTGTTTACAGCGCACAAAGCAAAATGGCGACAAGGGCCCTTGGTGCGATGGTGCGTGGCGCACTGTGGTGTGCATGAAAATTTCATTTACGACACAAATATTACATATAGAAAAATAAATTAGGAATATGATTTTTTTAAAATATTTTTTAAAAAACACACATTATAACATGAAAATATAGTTAAAAAAAGGTGAACATGTAACCAAAACAAGTCTAAATATTACAAAAAAAATGTAAAGACAAATTAACTTAAAATGTCTAAAAAGATATTTCTTCATTTTTATCCATGGAAACACCATCGCCACTGCCGATAGGATCATCCCCTTCAATATCATCCTCTTCACTCATTTCTCTTGAATAAAGATCTTCCCCTTCAATATCATCGGATCATCCCCTTCAATATCATCCTCTTCACTCATTTCTCTTGAATAAAGATCTTCCCCTTCAATATGACGAAGAAGTGCTATTTTGACTTTCGTTCCCATGAAAGTGGATGCTCCAATAATATGGCTAGGTTCTTCAGCTCTAGATGCTAAAGTTGTGCCATCCTAAGTTAAATCATCATCCCAAAAAACAAGATCGTTTCCTTCATTAAAACCGTTTCCCACTTGCTCAAGCGTCCATTCGTTGCAATCATCAATGTCCTTCAACGAGGTGAGGTCAGTGATGTCACAATCATTAAATCTCCGCATCAAAGCCCTGTTATATTTGACATAAACCAAGTCATTTAATTTTGACCGAACAAGTCTATTTCATCTCTGTGTGGAGATTTTCAAATGCGCTCCAACTTCATTCACGACCCGAAGTACTGCAAGTAAGACTAAGAATTTTTATCGTGAAATGTCTCAAATGGGGAGTTAAGGCACCATTAGATGCCCCCAATCAGTCGATGCCCTTAATTTCTTGTTTCAAATGGCCAAATCAGTTCCAAGAGTGCCTGATGCATCTCTATATTTTGCCATCTACTTGAGTTCCAATATTTTGACTCAATCTCTGGATATAGTTCATCAAACCCAATATTACTTATTGATCACCGTCAATGTTAGGATTCTCATAAAAAACTCAGGATTCATGTTGCCGCAGCATGCAACGGTTGATGAAGTTGCACTTCCCATCTTTTATTGATGATTTTGATGATCTCCTTAAACCTGTCTTCATTTTTTGTTAAAAGCTCTTGCAATGGCCTCTTTTTCCATATCTATAGTTTTGTAAATATATCTTACTGGAGGTTTCTTTTCACCATCGACCATAGTTATTTACGGCGCATGGCGTACACCGACGACAAGAGCCCCCGGCGCAAAAGCGCACAGCGTGGCGCACGACGCGTGACAATATTAACTTGCGGCGCACAAAAGAGGTGTATACATATATCAACAATAACAAATAATAAATTATACAATTTATATATAAAAAACAAAGATTTATGTCAATAATTCATATTCTATATATCAAAAAACAAATGAAGTCAAGAATGACACCTACAATTAAATATTAAAAACTATATATCTTAAAAAATCAAATATATCAATTCCTGAAATATATTAAAAACCATACATTTCAAAAAACCAAGACGGGAGTAAAAAACCATATATCTCAAAAAAACAACAGGAGTAATTCGAAAAAAAATAAGGGGCGAGCAACATAAATAAAATTGAATTAAAAACAAAAAAAAGTTACCGATTCGCACAGAATGTAACGACCCAAAGTTTCATTAATGGAAATCCCTCTTGATCTAATTAAATGTCTCTTTATGTTTATATAAAATGTCAACTTCATTGGTTTTATGATAAGAATTTTGACCGTTGCTAATATAGCCGTTGAACAGTGATCACATGATTAGTATAAATATAGGACTTTAACAAATCTAATTTACTCGGACAAAGGAAGCGATGACCTCATATAGTAGAATTGCCCCATACGAAGCCCATTTGTCGGAGCTCGGAAAAGAAGTGGCATCCTTGGGCTTCGCTCTTGACCAAATCCAAGCTGAGCTTCATCATGTCAAGCTCGAACGGGACCGTCTACGGGAAAAGTGGAAGTTGATAGAAATTACCACTCGAGCGATGTTATCCGAGCTACCCCAAGAGTCTGTCACTATCGCACACCTTACCCTTAGGTCTTATGCGGCTGTTTTAAGGGGTTATGTAACAAATCGCTAGTACTATGTTCATGTATATTATTTTTGTATATAATAATGAAAATACCTCCTTGTCATTTTTGATACATTGTAAATAGTTTTTAAATTACAAATAGTGTTTTTAGTTTTTATTTAATTAAGAATTCTATTTTATTAAATTAAGGGATTTTTGAATTAAATAATATTTTAATAAAATAATAATATTATTATTAAATTAATTTTTATTAAATATAAATAATCTTATAATTTTATGAATGCAATTATAATTTTTATTAAGGTTTGAAAGCCATTTCTGTCAAAACCCGTGAATTTTCGATAAATGTCGGTTTTTATTTTAAAAGTGAAAATTAACATATTTAGAAAATTATTTAGATAAAATAAATGTTATTTCTGTAATCAGGATGTCGAAATTATCCAACGGTGAATTTTTCATAATTTTATGAAACAGTCAAATTTTTGGGTAAAAATTAAATACCGTTTAAATATATAATGTGTTTTATGACATCATAATGACCTAATAGTGATGTAATAAAATACTATAAGCTTTATGTTCGGCCAATATATGTTTTACCATTAAAATAATGTGTTTTTGGGTTTGTTTGACTTACTTTTCAAAGCATTAATGGACCCCTCAAGACTTATTAAACACCTTATCTTTTTAAATTAATTTCCATGGGAGTGTGACTCACCTCCACATAAGCAACCCTATTATTTTAAGAAGTTCGGACTTTGGCCTTATAAAATATTTTTTTCCTCTTCCCTTTTCCAAAAACTATGGGCAAAAACCATGAGATGGTTTGTGGTTTGGATTAATTTAATATAAGGGGTCCCAAACCTAAATAATAAATAATTCCCTCACCTTTCCTATATAAACCCACCCAAGCTCCCACTTCCTCCACACTCAAAGCCTTTGGAGTTCGTCCAACCTCTGCCCTACTCTCTCTAGAATCCTCCCAAGGTTCCCCAAGCTCCCAAGAAGTCTCTCACAAGCCTCTCTCTAGCCTTTGGAAGCACACTTCCAAGTAAGAGTTTTTTCTTCCTTTTTCATTTTGGTCAATTTTCTTTAAGTTGTATTGCTCTTTTAATTTCAATTATGAATGTTGGGGTATGGTTTCGCACCTCCCACATACTGCCCTCTTATTGTTTGAATGATGGGAAACCTCTTTCTCTCTCATTAAATGCCTCCCATGTACACCTGTTACTATGCCGAAATTCCAAAAACAACTTCTCTCTCTTCTTTTACATTCAAGCAATACTCTTGTATCATGAACCTAAATTCCATTACAATTGTTGGGACATGTATCTATATGACCTACTTACTGTCCATTACATGTAAATATGATGAGGAACCCTTTTCTCTCTCATCAACCTTTTTTTATGAATTCTTACGTCACGCCGTTACGTTGCCGAAATCGCACCGATTTTCTAAGCCAATGCCATTGTGTAGTGAATACCATGCTCATTTCTCCATCAAGGGTATTCACCTTTATGCACATTTACTTATTGATTATAAACTTTCATGTATAAATTCCACATTCCTTTATCGTGGAATAAATGATTATGTTTAATGAATCCATGTTTTATGATCCATGTGACACACTTATGCATGAAATGAAATGTTTAAGAAGGGTGCGCCCTTATAGCGCTCCAATGCATTGGGTAAAGTATAGCATCATGATACGTCATGTGCAATGAGTGTTGACTCATGCTAATTCAAGTGCAACGAGGGTTTACTCGTGCTTTATGTGCAATGAGGAATTACTCATGCTCCATGTGCAATGAGCCTTGGCTCATGCTAATTCCATGTTAAGTGTTGTTGCCACATTTCCATGTTATGATTATCATGCTTTATCATGCCTTTATGTTCATGTTTCTCTTGTGCTCTATTGATATGCCTAATGTCTAACATGTATTGTACTCCTCATGTTATTCCATGTGTATTCCATTACTGGGCTTTATAGCTCACCCTTTTCTTATGCATGTCCTCAGGTTATCTCATGCAATGCTAAGTACGAGGGAACGTAGTGGTCATGTAAAGGAAGTTTTCAATAAAGATGTTGTATTTTCATGTTTTAAGTTTTTATGTAATGATCCTAAACCCCAAAGACACTAAACCTCTCGATCTTCTTGTTGTATCAAGTGAAGTTTTATGTAATAAATCATGTTTAAGTTTGTAATAAAAACAGGGTTGTCATAGTTGGTATCAGAGGATAGGTTTAATTATTTTTGGGATTAGGATTAGAAAACCCTAGTAAAGCCTTAGAGACAAGACTAAGTATAATAAAAACATCCCTAAGTTTTGGTATGTACTGAGTAAGTGGTTTATCAAACAAATACATCCCTGTCTGGATACGAGCAGGTAGAGGCAGCTCTGACACAGATGTATCCTAGGGGTAAAACCCGAAAACACCGCTTTGAGCTAGATTCGAACGGGAACTGGTGCACGACAACGAGCCTTGCTGCACTCTTGGTTACGACACTCCCGGGGGATATGTTTTGATAAATTCAAAAGCTTAGTATGAACCCTTATTAAGGGAATTACAAAAAATGCCCCTACGAATATATGTTAGAAAGTAGATCATGAAAATCCTAAATTGAAGCCTATAGACTCATGAGTAAGGAAATAAAAGTTTATTTATAAGTCATCAACTTTTTGTCTTTGGATTACCCTTTATTGTGTTACCCCTAACTTTCCTTTTATTCCAGCCAATGGCCGGTAATAGGAGGACTCGGGCTAACAACCGTTGTGAAGATCAGTGTGATGACTGTACTAATGAGATGCCCAATCCAATGGGAGCGGGAATCGCGAACTTTGTCACGCTTCTCTCTCAGCTAACTCAAATTTTGAATAGAAACACGGGTCAAGAGGAACGTCCAAACCCCCCTAAGAAGGAACAAGTCGCTATCGAGAGCTTCATGAGGCAAAGGCCTCCTACTTTTAGTGAATCGTCCGATCCCACGATCGCTGAACAATGGATCAACTCCATTGAAAAGATCTTCTCCATCCTTCAATGTTCTGAACAAGAGAAGGTTCCCCTGACTGCTTATCGTATGGAGGGTGAAACTGATCAATGATGGACGTTGATAAAAAATACGAAGCCTGAGGAGGAGATCGATGCGTTGGAATGGAAGGATTTCCGGAAGATGTTTTTCGATAAATATTTTCCGCGCACCCTCCGACTTAAGATGGAAAGGGACTTCCTTTCCCTCAAGCAAAAAGATGAAGAATCTGTTGGAGCGTACGAGGCAAACTTCACAAGGCTTGCACGATACGCTTCCGACTTTGTCGTTACCCTCGAATGCAAGGTTGACCGCTTCTTTGGTGGGTTGAAGCCTAGCTTGCGGAAAGCATTAGCGATCCGTGACTTCGACAGCTATGAGGAAATTGTCCGATGTGCCCTCAATGTCGAAATGGAGATCGGGGAATCACATGGGTATCATGGGGACAAGAAGCATAAGGTGGACTTCAATGCTGGTGGTCCGATGGATAGATCCAACGGTGCTAAGAAGATCCAGCACCCCACTTGCCAAAAGTGCGGAAAGAAGCACCCTGGAAATTGCCTTAAGGGGACGAGAAAATGCTTCAGGTGTGGAAGAGAAGGGCACCTAACTGTTAATTGTCGGCAAGAAAGACCCGCGGGTGCGATAGAGGAGAGGAACGCTCCGTTCGAACCTCAACGCGTTGTTCAATGCTACAAATGCAAAGAACCAGGTTATTTTGCAAATCAGTGCCCTAATTCAATGGTTTTCGGAGACAACCAACAACCTCCAAGGCAGCAAGGAAGAGCTTTTGCCATCACTTTTGCCGAAGTGAACCCCGACAACGAAGTGGTCACAGGTACGCTAGTTATTCATTCAAGAATAGCGAACGTACTTTTTGATTCAGGTTCTACGCATTCTTTTATATCTCAAAAGTTTAGTAGAACAATCCCAGCACCACCACAAATCATGGAAGTGAAGATGTCGGTGAGTACGGCAAATGGGGCAATCATTGCATCCCATGAATATAAGTCCTCCCCTGTTATAATCTGTGGATTGAATTTTTTCGGAGAACCTCGTCATACTCCCTCTGGTGGAATTTGATGCAATTCTTGGCATGAATTGACTTTTCTTATATAGAGCCAATATAAATTGTCGGGAGAGAGAAATCACACTCCATATGGAGAATCGACCCCCGATTCTTTACAAGTGTCAGGAGGAAGATGAATCTCCTTTAACTATATCATCTCAAGCATGAATATTACTGCCCTATGAGCACGCGTATCTGGCTCAGATGATTGAGTCCAAGGAAGAAACCATCCTTGAAGAAATGCCTATTGTGAGGGAATTCGCGGAAGTGTTTCCCGAAGAACTGCCTGGTCTTCCTCCTAGAAGAGATGTTGAGTTCTCAATTGAACTTATACCTGGGGCACTACCAATATCCAAGACTCCATATAGAATGGGGTGCATCAGTCCTCTTCGTCAAGAAGAAGGATGGGTCAATGCGGCTTTGCATCGATTATCGTGAATTTAACAAAATCACGACAAAGAACAAGTATCCTCTCCCAAGAATTGATGACTTGTTCGATCAGCTGCGTGGATCACAATACTTCTCCAAGGTGGACTTGCGGTCGGGATATTATCAAGTAAGGGTGAAGAAGGAAGATGTCCCCAAGACTGCTTTTCGTACAAGATACGAGCACTATGAATTCATAGTAATGCCTTTCGGACTCACCAATGCTCCAACAATATTCATGGACTTGATGAATAGAGTCTTTAGAGATTACCTTGACAAATTTGTGGTAGTCTTTATAGATGATATTCTAATATACTCCAAAACCAAGGAGGATCATGAGGAGCATTTAAAAACTGTACTAGAGACTTTGCGCAAGGAGAAGCTCTATGCAAAGCACAACACGTGTGAGTTCTGGTTGAAGGAGGTCTCATTCTTGGGCCATATCATCACAAGCAATGAGATATCTGTGGACCCCTCCAAAACAGATGCAATTGAGGGATGCCCGAGACCAATATCGGTAACGGATATCCGTAGCTTCTTGGGGTTAGCTGGATATTATCGACGATTTGTGAGAAATTTCTCACGATTGTCCAACCCTCTTACCAAGCTAATTCGAAAGGGAGTAAAGTTTGCTTGGAGTGATGAATGCGAAGAAAGCTTCAAGGAGTTGAAAATGAGGCTTATCACTGCGCCCGTGCTCACTTTATCCACAAGTGGGGAACTTTTTGTGGTATTCAGTGATGCTTCAAAGAAGGGCTTAGGCTGTGTGCTGATGCAGAATGATAAAGTGATATCCTATGCCTCAAGGTAGTTGAAAATCCATGAGCGAAACTATCCAACGCATGATCTGGAGTTAGTGGCGGTGATCTTTGCCTTGAAAATCTGGCGGCATTATCTCTATGGGGAGAAATGTGAGATATATACTGACCACAAGGGTCTTAAATATATATTCACACAGAAAGAGCTTAATATGCACCAGAGAAGATGGATAAAGCTCATCAAGGATTATGATTGTTCAATACATTACCACCCTGGGAAAGCGAACAAGGTGGCAGATGCCCTAAGTAGAAAGGACCTAGCGATTCTATCAATGATGAGAATTGAGAAGGATCCAATCTTCTTAGACTTGATGAAGATGGACATGAGAATCATAGAGAAGAGAACATCATCAATCCCTTCACAAATGATTGCTCAACCGTCTCTTTTGGAAAGGTTAAAGGATGCTCAAAAGGATGATGTGAGAATTCAGAAAAAAGTGGAAGCTATCAAAAAAGGAAAATCCTCGGAGTTTAATGTTAATAAAGAAGGAATCGTGCGGTTTGGGAAAAGACTATGTGTTCCATCGATTTCGGAGCTGAAGAAGGAACTTTTGGATGATGCACATAGTTCAAATTTCTATATTCACCCAAGGAGCACAAAGATGTATCGAGATCTCCGAAAAAACTTTTGGTGGGATAATATGAAGAAGGAGATCGCTGAATATACATCAAAGTGCCTGGTGTGTCAGCAAGTGAAGGCAAAGAGACAAAAGTCTAAGGGGATGATGCAACCATTGCCCATACCAGAATGGAAATGGGAGAACATCACCATGGACTTTGTCACCGGACTTCTGAGGACATCCAAAGGCAACAATGCAATCTGGGTTGTTGTGAATCGTCTTACAAAGACTGCACACTTCATTGCTATTCGGGAGGATTTCTCATTGGATCAACTGGCACGGATATATATCAGGGAAGTTGTAAGGTTGCATTGAGTACCACTATCTTTTGTGTCTGATCGAGATCCAAGATTCACCTCTAAGTTTTGGAAGAGTCTTCAACATGCTCTGAATACTGAAATGAACTTCAGTACGGCTTATCATCCTCAAACTGATGGCCAATTCGAGCGGACTATCCAAACACTTGAGGACATGTTGAGAGCGTGCTCAATGGATTTTAGAGGAGGATGAGATCAACATCTTCCTCTGGTTGAGTTCTCTTATAATAACAGTTTCCACTCAAGCATCCAAATGACACCATATGAAGCCCTGTATGGGAAAAGGTGCAGAACACCGACATGTTGGGATGAGGTCGGTGAACGTAAGCTGCTTGGACCAGAAATGGTCGAGGAAATGGTGGAGAAGGTGAAAACCATTCAGCAGCATATCAATGCAGCTCAGAGTCGACAGAAGAGTTATGCAGATAACCGTCGACGAGACCTTGAGTTTAAAGTTGGAGACATGGTTTTTCTACGCATATCTCCATGGAAGAAGGTCATGAGGTTTGGAAAGAAAGGGAAGTTAAGTCCAAGGTACATCGGCCCCTTCGAGATTCTTGATCGTGTCGGGGCTGTGACCTATCGACTAGCACTTCCACCTACCATGGCCAAAGTACATGCTGTCTTTCATGTATCCCTCTTAAGGAAGTACATACCGGACCCTTCACATGTACTCTCTTCTGAGGTGGTACAATTGGAAGACGATCTTTCTAATGAGGAGCAACCAGTGAAGATCTTAGATCGTAGAGAAAAAGTTCTACGAAATAAGACAATGCCCCTCGTCAAGGTGTTGTGGAGAAACCACAAGTTTGAAGAAGCGACTTGGGAATCGGAGGAAATGATGGAGCTGAGTTACCCACATCTGTTTTAGTGTGGGAAAGGAAAATTTCGAGAGCGAAATTTCTTAAGGGGGGAATATTGTAACGACCCAAAGTTTCATTAATGGAAATCCCTCTTGATCTAATTAAGTGTCTCTTTATGTTTATATAAAATGTCAACTTCATTGGTTTTATGATAAGAATTTTGACCGTTGCTAATATAGCCGTTGAACAGTGATAACATGATTAGTATAAATATAGGACTTTAACAAATCTAATTTACTCAGACAAAGGAAGCGATGACCTCATATAGTAGAATTGCCTTATACGAAGCCCATTTGTCGGAGCTCAGAAAAGAGGTGGCATCCTTGGGCTTCGCTCTTACCAAGCCCAAACTGAGCTTCATCATGTCAAGCTCGAACGGGACCGTCTACGGGAAAAGTGTAAGTTGATAGAAATTACCACTCGAGCGATGTTATCCGAGCCACCCCAAGAGTCTGTCACCATCGCACACCTTACCCTTAGGTCTTATGCGACTGTTTTAAGGGGTTATGTAACAAATCGCTAGTACTATGTTCATGTATATTATTTTTGTATATAATAATGAAAATACCTCCTTGTCATTTTTGATACATTGTAAATAGTTTTTAAAGTAAAAATAATATTTTTAGTTTTTATTTAATTAAGAATTCTATTTTATTAAATTAAGGGATTTTTGAATTAAATAATATTTTAATAAAATAATAATAATATTATTAAATTAATTTTTATTAAATATAAATGATCTTATAATTTTATGAATGCAATTATAATTTTTATTAAGGTTTGAAAGCCATTTATGTCCTCAAGTGTTTGAATAGTCTGCTCGGATTGACCATCAGTTTGAGGATGATAAGCCGTACTGAAGTTCATTTCAGTATTCGGAGCATGTTGAAGACTCTTCCAAAACTTAGAGGAGGATGAGATCAACATCTTCCTCTGGTTGAGTTCTCTTATAATAACAGTTTCCACTCAAGCATCCAAATGACACCATATGAAGCCCTGTATGGGAAAAGGTGCAGAACACCGACATGTTGGGATGAGGTCGGTGAACGTAAGCTGCTTGGACCAGAAATGGTGGAGAAGGTGAAAACCATTCAGCAGCATATCAAGGCAGCTCAGAGTCGACAGAAGAGTTATGCAGATAACCGTCGACGAGACCTTGAGTTTAAAGTTGGAGACATGGTTTTTCTACGCATATCTCCATGGAAGAAGGTCATGAGGTTTGGAAAGAAAGGGAAGTTAAGTCCAAGGTACATCGGCCCCTTCGAGATTCTTGATCGTGTCGGGGCTGTGGCCTATCGACTAGCACTTCCACCTATCATGGCCAAAGTACATGATGTCTTTCATGTATCCCTCTTAAGGAAGTACATACCAGACCCTTCACATGTACTCTCTTTTGAGGTGGTACAATTGAAAGATGATCTTTCTAATGAGGAGCAACCAGTGAATATCTTAGATCGTAGAGAAAAAGTTCTACGAAATAAGACAATGCCTCTCGTCAAGGTGTTGTGGAGAAACCACAAGTTTGAAAAAGCAACTTGGGAATCGGAGGAAATGATGAAGCTGAGTTACCCACATATGTTTTAGTGTGGGAAAGGAAAATTTCGAGGGCGAAATTTCTTAAGGGGAGAATATTGTAACGACCCAAAGTTTCATTAATGGAATTCCCTCTTGATCTAATTAAATGTCTCTTTATGTTTATATAAAAAGTCAACTTTATTGGTTTTATGATAAGAATTTTGACCGTTGCTAATATAGCCGTTGAACAGTGATCACATGATTAGTATAAATATAGGACTTTAACAAATCTAATTTACTTAGACAAAGGAAGCGATGACCTCATATAGTAGAATTGCCCCATACGAAGCTCATTTGTCGGAGCTCGGAAAAGAGGTGACATCCTTGGGCTTCGCTCTTGACCAAACCCAAGCTGAGCTTTATCATGTCAAGCTCGAACGGGACCGTTTACGGGAAAAGTGTAAGTTGATAGAAATTACCACTCGAGCGATGTTATCCGAGCCACCCCAAGAGTCTGTCACCATCGCACACCTTACCCTTAGGTCTTATGCGGCTGTTTTAAGGGGTTATGTAACAAATCGCTAGTATTATGTTCATGTATATTATTTTTGTATATAATAATGAAAATACCTCCTTGTCATTTTTGATACATTGTAAATAGTTTTTAAAGTAAAAATAGTGTTTTTAGTTTTTATTTAATTAAGAATTCTATTTTATAAAATTAAGGGATTTTTGAATTAAATAATATTTTAATAAAATAATAATAATATTATTAAATTAATTTTTATTAAATATAAATGATTTTATAATTTTATGAATGCAATTATAATTTTTATTAAGGTTTGAAAGCCATTTCTGTCAAAACCCGTGAATTTTCGATAGATGTCGGTTTTTATTTTAAAAGTGAAAATTAACATATTTAGAAAATTATTTAGATAAAATAAATGTTATTTCTGTAATCAGGATGTCGAAATTATCCAACGGTGAATTTTTCATAATTTTCTGAGAGTCAAATTTTTGGGTAAAAATTAAATACCGTTTAAATATATAATGTGTTTTATGACATCATAATGACTCAATAGTGATGTAATAAAATACTATAAGATTTATGTTCGGCCAATATATGTTTTACCATTAAAATAATGTGATTTTGGGTTTGTTTGACTTACTTTTCAAAGCATTAATGGAGCTCTCAAGACTTATTAAACACCTTGTTTTTTTAAATTAATTTCCATGAGAGTGTGACTCACCTCCACATAAGCAACCCTATTGTTTTAAGAAGTTCGGACTTTGGCCTTATAAAATATTTTTTTCCTCTTCCCTTTTCCAAAAACCATGGGCAAAAACCATGAGATGGTTTGTGGTTTGGATTAATTTAATATAAGGGGTCCCAAACCTAAATAATAAATAATTCCCTCACCTTTCCTATATAAACCCACCCAAGCTCCCACTTCCTCCACACTCAAAGCCTTTGGAGTTCGTCCAACCTCTGCCCCACTCTTTCTAGAATCCTCTCAAGGTTCCCCAAGCTCCCAAGAAGCCTCTCACAAGCCTCTCTCTAGCCTTTGGAAGCACACTTCCAAGTAAGAGGTTTTTCTTCCTTTCTCATTTTGGTCAATTTTCTTTAAGTTGTATTGCCCTTTTAATTTCAATTATGAATGTTGGGGTATGGTTTCGCACCTCCCACATACTGCCCTCTTATTGTTTGAATGACGGGAAACCCCTTTCTCTATCATTAAATGCCTCCCATGTACACCCGTTACTATGCCGAAATTCCGAAAGGAACTTCTCTCTTCTTTTACATTCAAGCAATACTCTTGTATCATGAACCTAAATTCCATTACAATTGTTGGGACATGTATCTATATGACCTACTTACTGTCCATTACATGTAAATATGATAAGAAACCCATTTCTCTCTCATCAACCTTTTTTTTATGAATTCTTACGTCACGTCGTTACGCTGCCGAAATCGCACCGATTTTCTAAGCCAATGCCATTGTGTAGTGAATACCATGCCCATTTCTCCATCAAGGGTATTCACCTTTATGCACATTTATTTATTGATTATAAAGTTTCATGTATAAATTCCACATTTCTTTATCGTGGAATAAATGATTATGTTTAATGAATCCATGTTTTATGATCCATGCGGCACACTTATGCATGAAATGAAATGTTTAAGAAGGGTGCGCCCTTATAGCGCTCCAATGCATTGGGTAAAATATAGTATCATGATACGTCATGTGCAATGAGTGTTGACTCATGCTAATTCAAGTGCAACGAGGGTTTACTCGTACTTTATGTGCAATGAGGAATTACTCGTGCTCCATGTGCAATGAGCCTTGGCTCATGCTAATTCCATGTTAAGTGTTGTTGCCACATTTCCATGTTATGATTATCACGCTTTATCATGCCTTTATGTTCATGTTTCTCTTGTGCTCTATTGATATGCCTAATGTCTAACATGTATTGTACTCCTCATGTTATTCCATGTGTATTCCCTTACTGGGCTTTATAGCTCACCCTTTTCTTATGCATGTCCTCAGGTTATCCCATGCAATGCTAAGTACGAGGGAATGTAGTGGTCATGTAAAGGAAGTTTTCAATAAAGATGTTGTATTTTCATGTTTTAAGTTTTTATGTAATGATCCTAAACCCCAAAGACACTAAACCTCTCGATCTTCTTGTTGTATCAAGTGAAGTTTTATGTAATAAATTATGTTTAAGTTTGTAATAAAAGCAGGGTTGTCATACAGAAGGTGCGCCTGCTCTGGACAACATTGCGTATCTAAGTCGCGGTGCTTGAGGGAGCTCGGCTAAGTCGTGGTCGACTGGGTCACAGCGGTCGAGGGATCTCGGTTTGGTCGTGACAGTCAATGTGGTCCAACACCGGTTGGGTCGCTACGCTCACGGGAAGAGTGTTGTGTAGATTCGAAAGGGGAGGTCGTTGTTTGACCTCAAAAGAGATATTTTCAATCGGGGAGCGTAAGAGTTGGCAGGTTAAAAAAATACAAAAAAAAATCAAAAAGGCTCAATGGCGCGCGCCATTGGCGCAACATGGCGCGCGCCACAGTGAGCCATCTTAAATGGGCCATGGTGAAGCCATGGCGCGACGCACCACTCCCTGGCGCTAGCCATGGCGCAATGGCGCGCCATGGCTCGCGCCATTAATAACTATGCCATCGACTAATCTTAAGCACTTTAATCACAACGCCACCAACCTCAAGGGAAGAAATAACATTATTCCAAGATGAAGTACTTTGCACAATAAGAGTTGTCCTCTTACCTCTTTACTCCTTTGCCTACTTGCTAGTGTTCCATTCTTTCGAACCGAACATCTTTCTTAAATTTCTTTGTTGGGTGTGCATGCTAAAGAGGGTGATCATAGCAGTGAAAAATCTTGTTTTGGCCGACCTAAGTATTGTTCTTTGTTTGGAGAATTACCTCATCATGTTCAGCACACCACATGGTTATAAATATAACCATTAAATGACATAACCTTCTTCAAAGTCGAAGAAAGAATCCAAATTTTCCACATGCCCTCCAACACCAAGTCCAAACAGTGAGCGACGCATGGAGTCCAATAAAAATTTGTTAGGTTACCTCCTATAATTTTTCCATCAAAGAAGAATGCAAATAAGAACAAACTATCACTATAATTTTTTTTTAAATTTTAATTCCAATAGAAAACAATAAAAAAATATAATGCGTACCAACATAAACATTATTTAATGCACTATTGGTGACAGCTTGAACGACATTAGACGGTCTAACCTTTATAACAAATTTACCATGCAACTCAACCATTTTTGCACCACTTTTCACATAGGATGAAACATCAACTGATCCAGTGAAGGCGGATCCCTTTGGGTTATTCGCCAAGAAATTGACAAGTTTTCTTCCTTTTCTATCCGTCCAACCATTAGCCATAATCGGACATCTTTTTCTCACCCATTCTTCACAATAATTCTTCATCAAGAAATTTGTGCGTTCCAATTGTTTTTTGAGTAAGGGAACCCGTACCTCATGATATGATGGTGGTTTCATGCCAAAGCCATATTGTCCAACTCCTTCAATGAAAACAACAAAACTATCATAGTTGTCAACATTAAATGGAATTCCAACATCATACATCCACCTTGCAAATAATTGACAAACTTCCTCTTTTCTCCCCTTCTTTTATGTATCACTAATTGTTGTTTGTTTTGAAGTTACTGCTTTTCTTTGTCGTACAATCTCTTCTGGGCTTGAAGTGAAGTAATGATCAATAACTTTTGATTTTGAATGAAATACCTTCATACTACTTCCTGTAATAGAGTTGCCTGAACTTTTTGTTGAACTTGTTACTTTCCTTTTGAACTTGTTACTTTCCTTTTTGTTGAACTTGTTACTTTCCTTTTGACCCCTCCTACTATAACAAGGCAACCAGCATAGTCAACATCACAAAAGGCCTCAATATTCAGATGAGCATGGTGGGAGTAGTGAAGATCACGGGCAGAATCTCTCTTGATGTATTTGGCGATGCGGAGGACAGCATCCCACTAAGAGGTGGTCGGATGTTCCATGAATTGGCTCACTTTGCCAACAACACAAACAATGTCTGGACGAGTCATGATGAGATAATTGAGTTTGCCCACCAGTCGACGGTACCTCTCTGGGTGTGAATACGGTTCTGAGGAGTCATAGAGAGACCGTTCCCCAGGCTCCAGAGGAGTGTCCACAGCAGTGGCCTGTGTCAGCCCAACATCCTGCAGAATATCCAACGCATATCTCCTTTGGCAGAGGAAGATGGTGTCCGGAGAATAGGAGACCTCGATGCCTAGGAAGTCGAGATCCTTGGTGTGTAAGTGATGGTGAAGATGCCCCTTGAGGTGGGTGATTCCATCAGAGTCGCTCCCGGTGATGATGATATCATCCACATAAACGACCAACAGGATGTAGCCGGCAGATGTTGTCCGATAGAACACGGTGTGGTCCTTCATGCTGCAAGAGAGCCCAAAGTCTGTGACGGCGGCGCTGAAGCGGCCAAATCAAGCACGAAGAGACTGCTTGAGACCGTAAAGAGAGCGACGTAGTCGACAAACTTGAGATTCGGTGCGGGATGCACAAAATCCGGGGGGCTGCTGCAGATAAACCTCTTCCTCAAGAAAATCATGGAGGAAGACATTTTTGACATCTAGTTGATGAAGCGACCAATGATGATGGACGGCCGGAGAGATGGATAATCGAACGCGTCCATCTTGGCAACTGGAGAGTAGGTATCAAAATAGTCAACACCATAAGTCTGCGCGAAGCCCTTGGCCACAAGGCGGGCTTTGAGTCGATGGAGAGTGCCATCGGGATTAAGCCTGACTATGTAAATCCATTTGCTGCCAACCGCCTCTTTGCCCGTTGGAAGGGGGGTCAAGGTCCCAAGTATGGTTTTCTTCCAGAGCCTGCAATTCATCTCTCATTGCTGCTAGTCACCCTGGGTGAGATTTTGTTGCGGAATCGTCGGGAGACACAACGACAAAAACAAGAAAACGAAAGAAAGAAAGCAACAAGAACACAGTGATTTACGTGGTTCGGGAATAATCCCTACGTCCACGGGAGAGACAAAATTTCACTATATCGGGAGCACAAATTACAGAGATTTTTCAGTAGTGACCCTAGCCTGAAAAATGGGTTATAAAACAATGGAGAAGACGATCACTGTTCGAAAAGTGAGTCCGCGTCGCTACAATGAACGACGACCAGCTTTGTCAAAAGTGCTACAGTGGCTGCCGGCTGGAAGTCAAAAGTGCTACAGTCCAGTTGACCCCAAAGTCCGCACTGCTACAGTGCCTGTCGGTGTCGCGGGTCGAGCTCCGCTACAGTGCCGAAAAATTGGGCCGGGGCCTTCGGCCCCCGGACCCCCGGGGTAGGGGTGCGTTGCCCCCTGCAACCCCCAACGAGCTCATCGCGGAGCTCGACCCGTGACAGTTGCGGGCCACAAGCATTCGACCCAACCGGATTGGGCAACACCAATCCAACAAATTTTGCATCACCAATTGCGTGGGGAATAGCTACTGTCTCCAGAGCTGACAACCCCCTATATGAAGATGTAAATAGAGTATCCTGACAAGAGCGAGTACCTTTTCGGAGCGCAATGGACAAGTCGTTTGGTGCCGGGACAGGAGCGTCGGACGAAGCGGGGACGACGGTGTCATTGGTCGGGACAGTGGATACAGTTGATGGACGACGAGAGTAGACCCTACCATAATGGGTATCAACAGGGGGTGACACGGGAGGAGAGTGGATGATGATAGGTAGACAATCATCAATGGCAGAGTCAGGATGAGGAGAGGGAAAGGAGAACGGAGAGCTCTCAACAAATGAGATGTCAGCAGAGATGACATACCTCCGTAGGTCCGGTGAGAAGCAGCGATATCTGCGCTGAGTGCGGGAATAACCAAGGAAGATGCACCAGAGGGATTTGGGAGAGTTTGGAGAGGCCGAGATGAATGTCACGAACATAACAGAGGCATCCAAACACCCGAAATGGAAGGGAGTGAGGAGGGAGAGAGGAGAACAGAGCCTGAAAAAGAGTCTCCCCCCTGAAGGATAGAAGAAAGATGGCGGTTTATAAAGCAGGTAGTAGTGAGGATCACATCTCCCCAAAAGAGCGGAGGCACCTGTCGGTGGAAGAGGATGACACGAGCAATCTCCAGAATATGTCTGTGTTTCCGCTCGGCCACTCCATTCTGCTGGGGTGTATCAAGACAGGAGGTCTGATGAATGATGCCTTTCGCCTAGAGGAATTGCTGAAAGGGAGTGGAGAGATATTCACGCCCATTGTCCGAGCAGAGACATTTAACATAGATGGAAAATTGGTTATGAATTTCATTGTAAAATGTCTGGAATGTGGAAAACACTTCGGAGCGTTCTCGAAGGAGGTACAACCAAGTCTTTCGCGAAAAATCATCAATGAAAGATATATAATATTTATACCCCAAATGACTCGAGATGGTACAGGGACCCCACACGTCTGAATGAACCAGATCAAAAGGTTGTGAGACCCTTGTATCCACTCGAGGAATGTATGAAGTGCGATGATGTTTCACAAATGAACAAGACTCACAATGAAAAGAAATATGTTGACTAAAATCTGTATAAAGCTGATGAATGGTGGAGACGGGTGGATGTCCCAACCGGGAATGAAGATCCAATGCTTGAGCAGCGACAGATGTGCAAGCGACGGTTGCCGGTCCATCGAACATGTAGACCCCGTCCTGAAGCTGGCCTCTACCAAGTTCCCGGTTTGTAGTCCGCTTCTGAAAGACAACAACAGAGGATGTAAATATGGCAGCACAGTTGTAATCCTTTGTAAGCTTTACTGATAGAAAGAAGATTAAATGGACTGCGGGGCACATGTGCCACAGAGGGCAGGTGAATCGATGAAGTCAGGGAGCATGCACCAAAGCCAGCAATGAGGATAGTGGAGCCATCAACAACGGTGGTGACTGAGGAACTGACATAAGGACAGTAAGAGGTCAACATACCCACATCACTGGTGATGTGGTCCGGGGCACCTGAGTCGAGCATCCAGGCAGGGGAGCGACGACCGACGAAGGCAGCGGAACCAGCAGAGTGAGCTAGAGAAGCCGAAGACGGATCGGGCCCTGCGGGGGTCTGAGGATCGTGAAGCAGCCGGAGGTCCGCCATAGAAAGGTCTAGAGATGGTGGAAGAGCTGCGACTGATGAGTAAGCCTTTTGGACCGCCGTCTGACCCTGCCGCGGTTGCTGAGATGGGTGTCCATGAAGAACCCAACAGCGGCCGATCAGGTGGCCGAGCTTGCCACAGTGCTGACAGAGGGGATGAGGACGACCCTCCACACGGCCATGTCCACGAGTGCCCGAGGAGCGTCCACTGCCACGACCGATGAGAGCAGAGTGCTCGATGATGGGGGTGGGCGGGGGAAGAGCCCTTTGGGCCTTGCCCAGGCGATGATAGACCTGTGTTATCTCCAGTGTAGAAGGGTTGACGAGCATCTCGGTAGTCATCGTGGCATACTCAGGAGCGAGGCCATTGAAAAGATTGAAGATGCAGAGTTGGTCCCTCTGGGTCTGAGCGTCCGCCAGTGTCTGGGGAACGGGCCACAACTCTTGCAACTCATCGCGAAGACCTTTCCATTCCATGAAATATGTTGGGAAGGACTTGTCCTGCTGTCGGATATGCGACAATCGCTGAAGAACATCGGAGACCCGAGCTAAATTGTTGGTCTCAGAATACATGATGTTCAAGGAATCCCAGAGTTCCTTGACTGTATTCGCAGTCCGAGTGACATCCTTGACTGAGCGATCCATTGAATTGACCAGCAAGACGTTGATCTTGCTGTCAGCAAGCTTCCACGGACGGTATTTGGGATCGGTGGATTCCGGTGGAGGATCCTCAAGGTGAGAATCAAGGTCCATTCCGATCAGGGACATCAACATAGTCTTCCGCCAGATGGAGAAGTTGGTGGAGTCGAGCCGCTCATCGACGAGGCGGGTGGAGGCTGTGATCATCTGGGGCAGAGCAGAAGAGGCTGTCATGGAGGCGTCAGATAGTTGCCGAAGATGTCAGGAGCAGCGGGATGCCGCGATGAGTGGTTGCAAGAAGGCAGAGTCGGTTGAAGCCGGGAATCTGCAATTGCGGGCTGCACTTGGAGCCGGAAGCACCTCTGGAAGGGGGTGGAGCTGCGTCGGGAGAGTACCGTAGTGGGAGGTCCGCCGTAGGAGAGGGCGGTCTCCGGGAAGCCGTATAGGGCGGTGAGCGCTGGGAAGCCGCATGGACGACGGGGTTGGTAGAACGCCGGGAATGGAGCCGGGAGGCATGGCGGGGCTGATCGTGCTGGGACGGGGAAGCCGAGGGTGGTTCGTCGTCGCCGGGATTGCCGGAGGAGAGAGCCGCAGGGGGAGAGGCGGGGTGTGCGTAGCGGGAGAGGTGAAAGCCGGCGGTCGCTCGCCTGGAGATGCGGGAGCGGGAGCCAGAATGGTCGGCGGGTAGAGCGGGAGCCGCAGGAGGTACGGGAGCCGGAAAGGCCGGCGAGTAGGGCGGGAGCCGCGGAGGGCTGGGCCGGAGATGCGCACAGAGGAGGAGGCGGGGTCGGTTTTCGCTGGGAATCCGCAGGAGAGGCGGCGGTGGGGAGAGCGACGCTGCGAGAGGAGGGGCGCCCGGGTTGTGTCGCGACGGAGGGGCGACGCTGGGACGATGCTGGAGGGAGGTGCCGGAGGGAGCCACGGGGTCGAGCGCGCTGGGACGACGCCGGAGGGAGCTGTCGGGATGGGAGCCGCGGAAGGCGGGAGCTGGGGGGGGCTACGTAGGGCAAAGCTTGGAGGGGGGTGGGTGGCCGCGTAGGGCAGACCTGGGAGGAGGGGTGCTACGTAGGGTAGAGTTGGGAAAAAAAAATCTAATGGGATTTTCCCTTTGGTACCATGTAGAATATGAAATCTCCTTACCTCAAGGTGAGGCGGATACCTACTTTTATAGATTGAGAAAACGGAATACATACAGGAGTATTCCGACTTGGGACTCGGAAATACCCAAAATAATAAAATAGGGTTTAACAGAAATAATTGACAAACTTCCTCTTTTCTCCCCTTCTTTTATGTATCACTAATTGTTGTTTGTTTTGAAGTTACTGCTTTTCTTTGTCGTACAATCTCTTCTGGGCTTGAAGTGAAGTTGTGATCAATAACTTCTTTTGATTTTGAATGAAATACCTTCATACTACTTCCTGTAACAGAGTTGCCTGAACTTTTTGTTGAACTTGTTACTTTCCTTTTGACCCCTCCTACTATAGTCAGAATTAAAGAAGGATCCTCATCTCCATCGTCTTCCATCAAATCAGTATCCTTATACTGGCTAGGCTAGTCAAATTTATTCGATCCTTTAAGGTTTTTTTTTCTTGAATAACCTTTCCAATTTCTTCTCTGACATGCGCCGAACAACATTGACAAGCTGTTGTATTTTGAAAACCTCTTGCCAAATGCTATTTGGCTTGTGTAATACCACCATTTGTAACTTTGCCATAAAATTTGCATGTCGCACAATTTTTATTTTCAGGATCACTCAATGCAAAATATGCCCAAGCAGGATCTTTACAAATATTGCTACCATTCATTTAGTTATAAGCAAAAACAGCTGAAAGAAAAAGAAAACAATTTATACATCCTAGCTAAATAATTTAAATAAAACAAAAATAGATAAATACTTGGTAACACAAATAAAAGAAAATAGAAAACAACGGAGAGGGTGCGTCGCAGCAGCCGGTCCAGGGTAGTAGTGCAACAGGCCAGCGAAGGAGGAGGGAAGTAAACCTTGCTTGTCGTGGCTGGAGAAGTTCAAAAGAGAACTTCAGTTGAGGGAGACTGAGTTGTTGCTTGGGTATGGTACTGCTGCTGTACCCGTTGTCCAACCAAGAAGGGAAGGGTTGTGTGCAATACCCCGGATTCCCAAAACCCTTTCTTTGTATTTTCCCCGGGCAGGAGGTGTCAGGAGGATGTTCAAGGTCTTTTCTCCTTTGAAATTTTTCCAGGTTTGTTCTCATGACCGGTTGGCTGACCGTGCGGTCGGTTGGTTCCTTCTTGTGGACGATCGTTTCTTTTGTGCGGTCGGTCGTTTTCTTCATGTGGCCGGTCGTTGGTCATGCGGTTGGTCCATCACGGTCGATCCATTTGGTCGTTCGGTCGATTCTTCGTGCGGTCGGACCATGCGGTCACTTGATTCCTTGGTGTGGTCGATCCCTTCATACGGTCGTTCTAACAGTTTGCAAAAAAAATCCTAAATCTTCAAAATACCCAGTTTTTTCCAGAATGATGTGAGATGATTTTTTAAAGTAAAATTTGGAATTTAAAACTTAAATAAAGGGTTTTTAAATCTGTTAAGTGGGGTTTTTATTATATCTTTGAATTCCATGAATTGCTTTGATACTTAGGAGTTTAAATGGGTTGTTCCGTTGGATTTTAATAAAACCAAATTAAAGAAGAAAAGGAAAGTTGAACGTGTTAATCTTTAGGAGATCTTTGGGGCTCTGTATCTGGCATTCTAAAATACGGGATTCCCTCCGATTCTGGTCTTCCTTGTTTCCTTCGAGTCCGGACGATTCAGAACCTCTTTCTTAAGCCTTGGGAGATGTCTGCCTTTGACTCGAATCCTTCATGTTCGCGATTCCAGGTGTGTTCAATAGTCCTTGTTCACCCCCCTATTTCTACAGCAGCATGTCGCATTTGAGGTAGGAGGTTGTCTCACTTTCTCCCATATTCCTTCTCTTCAAGTGTTGTATGATTGATCAAGCCCTTACCTTTGGAATATCCAGGTCGTGACATCTCTCTCCCTTTCCTCTGTTTTTGGTGCAGCGTGATTTGAAGCATCTTTCCAGGTAGGGGATCCTTGTTCTCTCTTCTTTTGTGCATCTGTGCAATTTGCATGCTTTTGTTTTCTAGTGGGTGGGTAGTACGGATTTCCTTGTTATTTCTGTTTACTTCCTTGCTTTGAATCGGAGATTGTTGTAGTAGGCATGTTGTGACTATTATAAATTGAGAACCATTGATCTATTGTTTGTTTAAACCCATCACTCATAAAAGATTAAGAACCACACTATATGGCTAATGAATCGGTTGTTTGTGAATATGTAAACTGTGTGAAAACACCCATGAAAGGGACGGTGAAATATCATGCAAGTCCTCTGTAAATGTTTTGTGGAGAATTGTGTGAACTGGTTTGTGCTGTTGTGTGCTGCTAGTATGTTTCCTGTTGTCCTTGCAACCGTGTGGGCTTGTGGGGGTTGTGCGTTGATAGTGGTGATTGGTTTCGACGCGGGTTGTGTTGAGGGCTGGAAGTGTGGTGGTTGATAGGTGGCTGTTGTTGATGGTTGGCTTGCCGTGATGGTTTTGGCAGGAGATGTGATGGTTTCTGTTGAGGGGAGAATGAGTTGTGTGGTGCCTTTGTTGCAGTAGCCCGGTAGTGATGGAGTATGAAATGGTTAATGATAAGATTAAAAAGGGGCATGATTGGGAATTGAATAATGTGGACTGGAAATTAATGTGCAGTAATTAACTATGAAATTGAATGTTTGCAAAGAGGCTGAATATTAATGGGAATAAATGCGGATGTTGGCTTGTGTGGTGAGTTGCATTTAGTGGTGGCAGTATGTGGTAACGGTGGTATGGTGTTGATGGTGGATGGTGACGATGGAGTATTAATGTGAATCCCTTGTATGTTGTTTCTATACTCACCCCACCCGCGTTGAGTACTACGTACCGACACCCAAATGTTTTGGGGTTGTTTTCCCCGACATCCTGGATGGTGAGAGAATGTTAGGATCCAAGTTGGAAGGGTTTTTCTGTTGAGGGGTATTTTCGTCCTTGTAAGGGTCTAGTTTGTTGAGGGAGTTAGAGTTTGTTATGGGGAATAATGTTGTTAGAGAGGGCCACGTGGTGGAGGGGGATATGTTATAAATAAGCAGCCGAGGGAGTGAGAGGAGGGAGGGAGAATTAATCTTGGAATCGGCCAGTTGGCTTGGACGTCGGCCTAAGGGCTTGGGTGGGAACTCTCGTGAGAGTCTCCCAATTCTTCTTCTTCTTTTCCTCTGTAATTCTGCTACTCCTCATATATGTTACAGGGCCGCAAATTCTGGTTCTTCTGTTGGCGCAAACACTTATCAGAGAATGAATGACTGACCCCCTCTTCCTCGCTTTTCCTTTGGCAGTAGTACGTGACAACAGTACCCAATTGGTGGCGAGCAGAGGATGGCGTAGTTGGTGACGATGCCTGACAATGAGAGGACGTGACATGTAGTGGGGGTCATGCGTGGTAGGAGGGGGACACGAGGTTGATGCCCTTCATGTTCATGATACCCTACTGCCCTGGATATTGAAGTTCCTCGGGTTGGGTTGACCACGAGGTGGGGGGTTGAATCAATGGTCTTCTTTTGCAAATTCTCTCCCTTTTGAATTCAACCCCCCAAACCTTAGAGTTCTCATTCCACTCAATATCATCTCTCAATCTCATTTCGTATGTAACTGAGAGGCAAAGGTTGAGGAAATCCAATTTAAGGATTTCAGGATTGGGGAATCTACTTAACAGATCAAGGAACTGTGAGTTAATGCAGTTGACATTAGGAATGTCTACTTAAAACCATTCGAGTTGCTTGACCAATCAAAGTTGGGGTAATGAGAAGGGCAATATGGATCCTTGCCACTAGAATGTCAAGCAACAAGATATTTATTTGTCTAAATTTTATCACTTAAAGTACTAAAATTCTGCTTATCTTATTTGTAGAAACAATAATAAAAATGACATCAAACATATCATTGCGATCCATACTTGAGAATGACAACCTTCTCACCGGTACAAATTTTCAAGAATGACAAAGGTGTCTTACGTGTCATCCTTCGCCATGAAAGGAAATTATGTGCTGGAAGAACCTTTTCCTAAAGTGCCTGGTAATGAGGCAAGTGATGAAGAACCATCTCTCTATGAGAAACATCTGAATGATGCTATAGATGTTTAATGTTTTATGCTATCATCCATGTCCAATGAGCTTTTGAAGCAACATGGAGATATGGATGCCTATAATATGATGTCTCACCTTCGGGATCTCTATCAAGAGAAGGCGAGACAAGAGAGGTACGAGATCTCTAATGCTTTGTTTACAACTAAGTCTGAAGAGTCTGCGCCAGCTGGGACTCATGTGTTGGATTGGTGTTGCCCGATCCGGTTGGGTCGAATGCTTGTGGCCCGCAACTTTCGCGGGTCGAGCTCCGCGGTGAGCTCGTTGGGGGTTGCAGGGGGCAACGCGCCCCTGCTCCGGGGGTCCGGGGGCCGAAGGTCCCCGGGCCAAATTTTCGGAACTGTAGCAATGCTGACCACTGTAGCGGAGCTGACCGACCGACACCGACAGGCACTGTAGCGGTGCGGACCGACCGACACCGACAGGCACTGTAGCGGTGCGGACTTCGGGGTCAACTTTACTGTAGCGCTTTTGACAAAGCCAGCCGCCGTTCACTGTAGCGACGCGGACCACTTTTTCGAATAGTGATCGTCTTCTCCATTTGTTTTATAGCCCATTTCGGGCTAGGGTTTGATGTTGGAAATCCTCTGTAATTTCTGTGCTCCCGAATCATAGTGAAATTCTGCCTCTCCCGTGGACGTAGGGATTTTTCCCGAACCACGTAAATCGCCGTGTTCATTGTTGCTTTTTCTTTCTTTCGTTTTCTCGTTTTCTGTCGTTCTGTCTCCCGGTGATTCCGCAACATCATGTAGTCAAGCTTATCGGCTACATTGAACGTCTGAACATCTTAGGGATTAAATTTCCAGATGAGTCGTGTACAAATCTCATACTTTCATCACTGCCCAAGACCTTCTCCAATTTTATTGTTAATTACAATATGAGCAATAATAAAGAGTCTTTCAGAACTTATTACTTTGATTCGCCAAGTGGATAAGGACATGGGGCGTGATAAACCCACAGTCCTTATGGTGAATAAGAAAAGAAAGAACAAGACAAAAGAGCCCAAGACCTATAAATAGTTTAAAGCTCCTGAGCACCATCCTTCCAAGAAGAGAAAGATCCAGAGACAGGGCAAAAAAAAGGAGGTTGTATGTTTTGCATGTGGCAAGTCAGGCCACTGGAAGAGGAACTGCACCCAGAAGCAAAAAGAAGCTAAAAGCGCGTTCGTTATCGAGTGTAATCTTTCAATATCTACACATTGGGTATTAGATACTGCTTGTGGTGCTCACATCTGTATCCAAATGCAGGAACCAAGTAGATTTTGAAAGATTGCCAGAAAAGAGGTGGATCTGAGAGCCGTTAATGGTGTAAGGCTGACTGTTCGGGCCATTGGTGACTACCACCTCTCATTGTCAACAAGAATGATTTTGGTTTTAAAGGGTGGGTTACAATTGTCAACAACAACACACGCTTACAAAGAAACTGGTAAATAAACCAGTTCGTGAACTCGACCCCGAGACCGACGCCCTAAACCCCAGCCCCCCTGCCACCCCTGCCGCCTGCAGGGGCTATTTTGGTTTTAAAAGATTGTTATTATGTACCTACGGTTACCAAGAGCATAATTTCTGTATCAGGCCTAGATACAGATGGGTTTATTTTCAAGTTTGAAAATAAAAGTTGTTTCTTTTATAAAGACAACATATGTTATAGTATGACACATTTAAATAATGGTCTTTATGCATCGCGGAGAGCTCTTCCACCACTCTCCAAGAATCTTCAGATTCATGCACGACATCACTACGCGACTTCTTGCTTAGCGCATCAGCTACAACATTACCCTTTTTTGTCGATAAAGTAATGTCTCCACAACTTGAAGGCAAATACGACTGCTGTCAACTCAAGATCACAAGTGACGTAGTTATACTCACGGGGTTGTAACTGCCGAGACCCATAAGAAACAACTGATCTCTGCTGCATCGAGACACTGCGAAGCCAAGACACAGAGCGTCACAAAAAACCTCAAACCGAACTTCATTCGGAAAACGAAGGATTGGAGTGCTGATCAACTTCTTCTTCAAGTACTCGAATGCTGCCTGACATTGGTCAGTCCACAGGAACGCCTAATCTTTTCTGGTCAAAATTGTCAATAGAGTCGCAATCCGAGAGAAGTTGGGTACAAACCTCCTGTAATAGCATGCAAGATCGAGGAAACTCCTCACCTCTGCAACATTCTTCGGGGATGCCTAAGAAACAATCGCCTTGATCGTTTGAAGGATCCACGACTACACCACGCTAGGACATGACATGCTCGAGGAAACGAACTTCACGAGTTCAAAACTCACACTTTGACAGCTCCCCGAACAATTGCTGTCGCCGAAAAACTCCCAAAACTGCCCGCAGATGCTCTGTGTTCTCCCCCTTAGACGCGGAGTACACAAGGTTGTCGTTGATGAAAACCACCACGAATCGGTTTAGAAACTCTCGAAACATTGTATTCATCAAGGCCATGAACATGGTTGGAGCGTTCGTCACATTAAAGGACATTACAACAAACTCGTAATGCCCATAACGACATCAGAAGACAGTCTTTGATATATCCTCTTCTTCCATCCGCATCTGATGATATCTTGATCGCAAATCGGTCTTTGAGAACAAACTAGCCCCTTTTAGCTATCGAATAAATCATTTATCCGCGAAATATGGCAGCAATTCTTCACTATCACTTGGTTCAAACGACGATAATCGATACATAGGCGCAGACTACCCTCAATCTTCTTTGCGAACAGAACCGGTGCACCCCAAGGTGACACACTTGACTGTACAAAACCTCGCTGCAAAAAAGCTATCGATATGAATCCGCAGCTCTCGCAACTCAGAAGGCGTCACCCTATACGGAGACATCGAGATCGGAGAAGCGCCTGGTGCAACTCTATCCCAAACTTGATCTCCCGTCGAGGGGTAACGCCACAACCTACTCAGGAAAAACAACCAGGGTACTCTTCCACAACCCTGAGAAACATTGTCGGCTGAACCTCTAACGAAGTTAGCATCAACTTGGTTATCAAAGAAGACAAGAGCGAAACACGCCTTCGACCCATCCGGGGGTCTTGCTCACCAACAAACACGACAGACTCTCCGTTAGCACCATAAAACACGATCTGCCTCGTGAAACAATTCACGATAGCTTACATTGAATACAGTCTGTCCATGCTGAGGATGATGTCGTATGACTGTATCCACAAACATAAGAAGTCACCTCATGAGCAGTGCTGTCCCAACACTAGCTCCCAGTCTTTACATACTTCATATAGATAAGTTTGACCTCCAATTGGCGTAGTCAACGCCAAGGGCACTGGAAGCCTCTCCACCACAAATCCCAAAACACAGATTAGGGCCGGTGATACGAAGGAGTGCGTAACTCCCGAATCAAACAAAGCATGCACCCAAGTAGAAAACAAGCAAAGAGTGTTGGAATGGTGTAGCTTGATCCTTTGGATGAAGTTGAGCCGACTGTAGCGGCCCAGACTGTACACTAGACTGCAACTCCCGCGGTTCGACCTTTGCGGTGAGGTCGTTGGGGGTTGCATGAGGCAACCGACCCTTGCTTAGGGGTCTAGGGGCTGAAGGTCCCCAACCCAAATTTTTGGGCACTTTGACAACTTTGATAGGACAGCAACAGAGTTGATCGGTGACGTCGACATGACATTGTAGCAGTGCAAACTTATTGTAGCAGTATGCGACAGGGCACTGTAGCAGTATGCGACAGGGCACTGTAGCAGTATGCGACAGGGCACTGTAGTAGTGTGGACTTCGATATGACACTATAGCAGCATGTGATTGACGACATTGACAGGTCACTGTAGCTCCGCGGACTTCCAGCCACCGGTTACTGCATCATAGTGGACTTACTATGCTGTTGGTGGCAAACAAAGTTGCATCGTCTTCTTTATGAGCTCTTTTGAGCTAGGGTTTCTACGTGTGTGAAACTCTGTTTTTGCCCTATAATTCTGCTCCCGAACATAGTGATAATTCTGCCTCTCCGTGGACGTAGGGATCATTTCCTGAACCACGTAAATCTCTGTCTCATAATCTTCTTCTTGTTCTTTTGTTTTTCCCTCTTACTCCTCTGTGAAGCTCGATCGTTTATTGTTCCATGCATTTCCGTAACAAATGGTATATTGAATGACGTCTGATTCGCCTGGCGGTGACAGCTATGCATGTAACTGACCACGACTTGCTCCACAAGAAAAATAGGCATCTGATCTGTTGGTAGGGGTTTGAGAGCCGCCATCCCCGAATAAATGAGATGATGAGGGTTGTGACCACCCTCGGCTGTCCGAAAACTCTTCTGTCCAGGTAACCGGGAATCCCAGACTATAGCTCTACTACGTGGAGAATCCCAACGACTCCACTCTCGTGATGATCTAGTCCTGACCGACGTCCTCTCAACGACTTTTGCTCTCGCCACCACCTCGAGATACGTTGACAGTATAAACGGGGTGACCTGCTGCTGAATCTCTGGACGTAAAGCCCCCTCGAAATGCCTTGCCCTGACGTTCTCATCTAGCAACAAGTCTGAAGTATATCGAAGAAGGGTCCTGAAACGGATCTCAAACTCCCGCACGCTTGAACTCCTTTGTTGGAGGGTAAGCAGCTCCTGACAACCGGTTGCCTTCGCGGTAGAAGAGAGAAACTCGACACGGAACTGGTCTTAGAACTTCTCCCACAAGACGACCAACTCATCGTGATCCCCGAGGAATAAGGACCACCATTGCTTGGCTGCCCCACGCAACATCGTATCCGCCACTGAAACCCAGTGCTCCTTCCAAGCATGGATTGGACTGAAGGCTATCTCCACCCCCTCCAACCAGTCTTCTGTCACTGAGTCTGAAATGGAGCCCTCATATTTCTGCAAACTCTTACGCTGAAACTCTCAGAGTGTCCAGTGTCGTCGTCGCCGACCTCAACTCTGTGGCAATCTGCTGGCACATCCCGCTGAACATCTTCGGCACGAACCTGAAGAGGACGCCAGCTTTGAGCCATACCTGCAAAAGAACAAACAGTTAGAGACTTCTAAACCCGAAATATGAAATATTTAAGATTAATAAATAAATTAAGGTTCAACCTAATCCCAAGGTTTACCCTTTTCAAACACAAGTGCAAACAAGAATGACGCATGATCCTTTCACAGGTCTCTACCTCACATCGGATCGGATCACAAGGGACCCGAAGTACCCTTGTCCTAGCCAGACTTGTTTTATTCGCTTACTAGGCTCAACTAACATCGTTGCCATACCAACCCATGCAATTCTCACCAGTCTCTCTTCAAACTCCATCCTATCACTCAACCTGAACCTATGATACCCACCTTGTCACGACCCCCTCCCCCCAAAGAGGTACCCCTCATGGGGCGGTAATGAGAGAAGGAAGATAACAACGCCTGAAGCTCGCCTCCAATAGGTCACGGGTTGACGATAAGCACCGGGTATACCATACACACAAATGAGAGACATCACCCTCTGAAAGAAGGAACGAGAGATGAGACAAAACCACCAAACAAATACTGCTCATAACAAAAGTAAAGAGATCTCAAAACATGCATGTAATGTCATACAACTGAAATAAAAACTAAGGTGAACTACAAGTACCAAAAGATAAACTCGACATCAACCACGAAACCCGAACAACTTCCAAACAAGCTAGCAATGTCCAACCCGATCTCCAACCCGCTCCTGTGGACCTGAAAAACAATTTATATATACGTAGGGTGAGCATAACAGGTATACTCAGTAGGATCCTCCCTGAAGCCTCTTGTGCAAAAGATAAAGAAAACATACTAAGCCCCAGTGGACAAACAAATGAAGTTAACTTATCACCTAACAAGTATACTAAGTTCCCATCCTCACCATGCCTTTCTCACCATGCATTACATACAAGTAATCATATAATATTCAACATATATCAAAAGAAGGCATCCCGCCACCACTTCCCTACTGGTTTGCCGCTTTGTCCCAACGTCACACGTCCTAACCATCTCTCTCCAAATATAAGAAGTTTGCCCGAAAACCCTCGGACATCTGAAACATATCATGCACCCCATGCATCACATCACGTGCATCACATGCACATCGTGCATCGCATCATCTCTTCATCATTAACCACATTTCTAGATAGTAACCGAGCAGTTTCCGGGAGCCACTACAGCCCGTACGTTGTGTACTATAACTCAAGCCATCATAGCCCAGACATAACATATCTATAATAATCCGTTGAATATTATGTATGGAGATACATATGTGTGAAATAATCACAAACCATTACAACCCTCTACACACACATATGAGAAAGATAACCACCGTGCCTACTGGCACAATAATACTATCAGGAGAAGTGTGGAGAAAGAGGGGGTAGTCAGCCATCCGTTCCTCTCCAACCTGAATGTTGGGGAAAACACATTCCCAGAGTCCACTGGGTGCCGATCGTCCTACCGCCATTATTGACGTCAGTTGCTGCCACAAACTCGGGCCTCTCGCCCATGTCTCGCCAAACCATCAACTATCCCAGACTCACTTCGCGTCACATCGCAAGGCTCACATCCAGAGCAAACACACAAGACAACAAGCAAACAACAAACAGTCATCAGGGCATGTAGACCCTAAAACCAAGGCATTCAACCTTCATAAGCAAACGAGCTCACTCGGCCCCCAAACAATTGTTTTTATCGAACAACCAATTTATTACCATCTTGAATCAACCGATTCATTTATCACAGGTTACAACCACATGCAACCCAAGACATCAGCTATAAACAACTTTGAAACTGTTTAAACATGCATCCAAACATAAATTCTAGTTTCATCAAACTACAAGGAAGAACATTTTTAAATTAAACATGCCTTTAACATCACTTTGATTTGTAAAACAGGTACTCTGGGGGTGTGCCAACAGGTCTTACTAACCCAAGTACTTTGAACAATTTAGGACTAATGAAATTGTGGGAAGCCCCACTGTCGAGTAAAATCAGAATGAGAAGTCCCCCAACGCTGCCCTCAATCTTCATGGATGTGATGGATTCTTCAGGCCAGGAAAATGTCCCCTAGTCCCGCAACTCTACTACATTGCATTCGGCCTTCGAACATCATTCACCAACTCCTGTTGCTCACCCTCATCATTGTTCTGGTGCGCAAGCTCACGACTCTCCTCCTCCCCCAACAACACTTTCATTTTTGGGTCAGAAAATTTGTGCATAGGGTTATAGGGCTTTCCGCAGCTGAAGCACAACCCCTTCTTTCTCCTGTCTTCCCACTCTCAGCTTATCAATCGTCGAATTCCCTTTCCCTTGATCGAAGTTGACCGGGCACCTCCCTATTGGTCCCTCTCAGCAGCTCCCTTCCCCTCCTAATTGGTGGATGCCTAGATCCCATCTGGTGTGCGAATCATATCTTGGATGAATATTGCCAGCCCCCACCCCCATAAGGGCGCGCCCCTCCAGCTCGAGACTATGGTCCCACCCCCTTGTCGAGAGCTAACTTGACGTGTCGCGCCTATCACATCACTTGTAGTCTGGTCTCGGGATTGTGTATGTGAACCCAGCTCCGAACTTTGCGCAATCCATAAAGGAAATCTCTGACGTATTGGGATTCCGGCTGGCGAGGAACGAGGGATGCCAAGAACTCGAACCGTTCAATGTACCCTTGTACTGTTTTGCTCCGCTGAATTACTGCCAATTCTTCGTATGGATTCTGTATTTCTAAACCACTAAATCGTTCCATCAATTCCTCTTTGAATAGCCGCCACGTTAAATTCAGGTGCACCTCCTCCACCTCCAGCACATTGAACCAATGAATAGCCACCCCTTCCATACTAACCTATGCAAGCAAAATTTTGGAATCTTTCGTTGTCCGATTAATCCAAAAATACAGTTCAGCTTGGTTGATCCATCCCTGGGGATCCTGTGCGTCAAACATCGACAACTCTACCTGCCAAACCACTTGCATCGGTACGACCCCTTCATTTGCCGCCTCCATCGTCCCGTGGGTCCCCTTCTCTGGAGTCACTCTATCAATTGATCTTGATGAATGTGCTCCCGACTCGATAATAGGTTTCAAAATCAGCGCTTCGTCCTACATGGGCAACTTTTTCTGTCGTCTCACTAATCCGGACATCGACTTGTGGAGTTCCATCAAACCGGATCTCCTGCTTGAATAATCCCACCGTTGCGGCCAATCCCGATATAGTAGATTCCATGCGTACCATGCGCTGGTCCACCCCAGACTCAATGCGCTCCATATGTTGTTCAAGCCCTTCCAACTGAGCCTGTAGTCGAGTCTCTATTGCTCAGTCCTCTCGTGTTCACCTTTCGCCCGAGGAATGATCCGGCAGGTCGGACCAAATAATAAGGTCCTCACGCCAAACAGTAGAAGAGGAATCGTTTATAGAGTTGAGTATTTCGTAACCAACAATACAATATAAAAGGGAAAAGAATAGTAGAAGAAGAGTGTAGAAGTATCCAGGAGGCCCCCGTGACTCACCCGCCCAAGCCAAATGGACGATGTACAAACCAAAACAGAAAGACCCCCCTCCAACGACGCACCCCCTCCCCTTTTATTCTATTATGTTGCGTCCCACATGACCCCCCCAACATACGTGCCGCGTGCCATTGTCCCCCCGAGTTCTAACAACGCCCTAATTTCATTTTCATAAACCAACTTAGAAAGATTTACTTAAGCCAAAGCTTTATTGAAATAAGCTACTGCCTGACCTTTCTACATATGGACCGCACCAAATCCTCTCCTCGCATCACATTTTTTAACAAACGTCTTCAAAAAATTTGGAAGGGCAAGCAGTGGGGCAGATGTCATACATTTCTTAAGCTCCACAAACGATTGCAACGCCCTCTCATTCCATAAAAATCCATCCTTTTTAGTCAACTTAGTTAGTGGTTTAGCAGTCTTCCCATAACTCTTGCTAAACTAGCTTTAATAACCTGTAAGATCCAAAAATCCTCTCACCCCTTTCACATTTTGTGGTCTAGGCCAGTTAACAATACATTCAATTTTCTTAGGATCCATAACAACTCCTTCCCATGAGGTTACGTGCCCAGGATATTTTACTGTTGGCTGAGCAAAAAAAACATTTCTTCTTCAGTCTGTTTGCAGTAATTTGAATACAGTCTCCAAACGCTTAAGATGTTCTGACCAAGTTTTATTGCAAACAAGGATATCATCAAAGAAAACCAAAGTAAATTTCCTCCAAAACCTCTCTGTACACCCTATTCATGGTCGACTTAAATGTTGCTGGGACATTCATGTAAAATGATATAGAGGTAGACCCAATACCCAAGGTCCTCTCTAAAGGAGGCCTTGAAGTTATTTTATAATGAATAATAAAAACCACATAAGACCACAAGTCCGATGTGGGACGCAGACTCCAACACCCCCTATCTAGATTGAACACATAATTAAAGAAAACAAACCAAAGAAAACAAACCAAACACAAAATACTGCAAACACTTCCCCTCAAGCTGGACATACCTAGCTTGATTACAAAATAAGACGAAACAAAATAAATCATCCGCGATAGCTCCCCCTCAAGATGAAAAATGATTGATGATGGAAGTTGTCGTTGAAATATTCGGATTACATCAGTGGCGCGGCGCAACAGAGGAACCGCGGAGGCGGGGTCGGTTGACGGGACGTCGGGAAAGCCACATAGGCGGGTTGGTCGTCAGGACGTCGGGAAAGCCGCACAGGCGGGGCCGGTTGATGAGGCTTCGGGAAAGCCACACTGGCGAGGCTGGTCGATGAGGCGCTGGGAAAAACTGCACAGGCGGTGCTGGTCGACGGAGCATCGGGAAAGCCGCACTGGCGGGGCCGGTTGTCGGGAAGTGGGGATTCCGCAGGAGGCGCCGGCGACGGGAGGAGGGCGCCGCTAGGGGCGGTGGCTGCTCAGGAGGGGCGCTGCGAGAGATAGCATGGGGGCGGAGAGCCGTCGGGCATCGCGCAGAAAAGGGCATAAGGGAGAGCCGCAACATCGGCTGGGTCGGAGCACTGGAGGAGTGCCGTCCAACAGTGAGTCGGCGCGACAGAATCTGTCGCGCGCAGAGAAGGGGCTGGTCGTTGTCCGTCGCGCGCACAAAGGGTGTAGCGGACGGTAGAGATCGCGCGGGGAGTGTGGTTGCACTGGAGGTGCGCCGTCGTAGAGAGAGATTGCGAGCGGGAGTTGGGACCGTTGGGCGTCGTGTAGGGTAGCGACGCGCTGGAGATGCCTTGCACGGGAGGGCGACGTGAGGCGGAGGAGGTGCGCTGGGAGGGACGACGCTCAGAGGCGGACGACACGACGGTGCGGGAGGGGAAACGACGATGGGCTCTGCGCGGGCGTGCCTGTGACAGTGGCAGGCGGGAGCAGTCGCACATCGCGACAGGTAGGAGCATCGCACCGAGAGGACGCGACTGGGAGGGGCCGTCGAACAGTGGGGGTCGTCAGCTGTCGCGCAGGGAGGCAGCGCACTGGAGAAGCCCTCGCACGAGAGGGGTGACGGGAGGGGAAGTCGTCGCGGAAGGGACTCGTTCCGCAAGAGGTGCCAATGGGTGGAGGAGGACCGGTGGAGTTCGATTTGTCGGGAGGGAGGAAAGCTGACAGGGGGGGGGGGTGGGCGACTAATTTAGTTGGATCCGCCGCCCCCCAACGGGGGGAAACGCTGGGAAAACCTAGGGCGAGAAAAAAATGGGAGGGAGAGATCGGGTTAGAGAACCCGCTTTGGTACCATGTGAAATGATATAAAGGTAGACCCAATACCCAAGGCCCTCTTTAAGGGAGGCCTTGAGGTTATTTTATAATGAATAATAAAGACCACATAAGACCACAAGTTTGATGTGAGACGCATACTCCAACAATTAATAAGCCCAAAAGGCATTTGAAGGTATTCATAGTGTCCCTCATACGTTTTAAATGTTGTCTTACTGATATCTTCTGTTCTTACCTTGAGTTGATGAAATCCATACTTTAAATCAAGTTTGGTAAAATATCCTGCCCCATGTAGTTCATCCAATAACTCTATAACTGAAATTGGATATTTATCTGGTTTCATCAACTTATTTAAAGTCCTATAATTCACACACATTCTCCAACTCCCATCTTTTTTCTTAACTAAGATAACGGGGCTTGCATAGGGGCTGAATATCTGATTATTCCACTTTCCAACATCTCTGCTACCTGCTTCTCTACCTCATCTTTATGGTAACGAGCCAACTTATACAGCCTAATGTTCACAGGGACAGCGCCTTCCACCAGGGCTATTGCATGATCTGTTAATCTGCATGGTGGTAACTGATAGAGATTCTGGCACTAGAAAGAGAGAAATAGAGGTTTCTATTGATTAACAGTTGCAGCAAGCACATGAATTACAGTAGAACAGGGAAGAAGTAGAAGAAGGAAGAAGAAGAGCTCCTCGCGGAAACACCGCTTCTGAGGCCTGGCCGTAGCCTCCTTCAGCCTAGCTGAAGGCCAAACACAAATCTTTTCCGTGATATCCACCCTACAGCCTTTCCCCCCTATTTAATACTCCCAACCAACCCCCAACAACCCCAACAGCTATCTAAGTATTTACAGTACTGCCCCTGACAGTTATAAGCACTCCCAACCTGCCCCCTACACCATAGCTGGACCCTTAAGCAGCAGCCCCCAACACCCACTCTTCCCATGTTCCTATCTTTTCCCTCTCCTTGAATAACCACCTTGTCTTCAAGGTAAAAATATAGGGAATGCTGATTTCCTTCTCCAATAGATGCAGCAAGCCTATGTTGCTTTCTTTCCATCTTGACGCTTGCATAAACTGTCATTTCACAGCTTCCCTGTGGACCATCATCAAATGCATCAACCATCGCCCAGGTTTTCCTTTTTTTGGATGTTTTTTTCAAGTTTTCCTTGGCATCCAAACCATTCCAGCAGCCTTAGAAAACACCGCCAACCCAAAGCTTCATATCTGGATTCTTCTTCTTGTCTACATTGTCATCTCTTTCTTCAAGAAATCCCCTCTTTGAAGCTGAACAACATTCGATTTGCTAGCTTCATTAGCAGAAATCTCACTGGACCCCAACTGCTCAGCACCTTGCTGCAAATATATTGCTCGTATGCATGCGAAACTGTTGCCTTCTGTTTTTCCTTTTCCCCCACTGATGGCAAGAGCAACCTTCACTTCCATCATAGCAATGGCTTTAAGTACACGATGATACTCCTTTCGATGTGGTGGTTCTTGTACTCCGTTATCCTCTCTATGGGCCCCAGCAGCTACAGATAGAACCACTGAAGAAAGATGCAAATCGAGCTGCTGCAACAGATCAGTCCCAGCCACAGCGCCAGTTGGAGGAAAAGGTTCTGAGAGAATAAGCAACTCGACTCGCCTAGCATTGGACTGGAAAGTCTTCTGGCCGACTGGCTCTTCTTCCACTCGCTTCATCCGTTCTGGAATTTTTTGCCGCACTGACAACTCAGCAAATACCTTCGGTTGATCCTTTTGTTCTGCGAGTCCAGCGAAGGCCTTCGACTGTTCCTGCAGCAGATTTGGCGACTCGCGGTGCTGCTTCTGACTGGATGCCTCTCATACAGGACTCAACATTCCAGGTAAAGAGAAATTCGATTAAAACTTTTGTCTCGTCCTACGGGGTCACCTGTTCCACACACTGTTGTCGAACAGGAAACTCAGCTGGAGCCGGTATTTGCGCTTGCATGATCTGCAGTGTCTCTTGTGGCTGCCATTCGACTTCTGGCCAAGCGTGGACTGGAAACAGTTCCACCTCCTTTTTATTGCATTTGTCAAAACTCATTCTAGGTTCAATTTTTCTCTACCTGCTTCACCCGTTCCAGAACGACTTTCCGACCTGAGAGCGCAGCGAACACCTTCTTGTGTTCGTGCAGTTGCCTCGTGAGGATTTCTAAAGTCGTTTGAAGCCCTTGCATGCGTCCTTCCTGGTCTTGATGCCACTTTGTCCGTCAAATTGCTATGACTGCTTGCGCTCGCATCAACTGTTCCAGCGTAGTCTCAATCGTTGTTCTCCTCGCCTCCATCCTGGTCGGCATCCACCAGCAGGTCCGACTCTATCCTACGTCGATCGGTCCTCATGCTCTCAATGAAAGCATCAAATTATAGGGATTCGGGCACTAGAAAGAGAGAAAGAGAGGTTTGTATTGATTAACAGTGGCAGCAAGTACAGGAATTACAGTAGAACAAGGAAGAAGTAGAAGGAAGAAGAGTTCCTCGTGGAAACGCCGCTCCTGAGGCCTGGCCGCAGCCTCCTTCAACCTAACTGAAAGCCAAATACAAATATAATCTGTGATATCCATCCTACAGCCTTTCCCCCTATTTAATACCCCCAACCAACACTCAACAACCCCAACAACTAAGTATTTGCAATACTGCCCCTTGCAGTTATGTGTACTCCCAATCTGCCCCCCTGCACAGCAGCATAACTGGATCCTTACGCAGCAGCTCCCCAGCATCCACTCTTCCCACGTTCCAAAACCATCATTCTAAGAGAACTGCCTTCTGAAATTCCAACATCACACCCTCCGAATAAAATAACCGAGTCTTCCAATACCATCATTCTAAGAGAATTGCCTTCTTCTGAATCAATTGCTGCAGGTCCATTGATTTATTAAGCAACTTAGTAAGTGTTTTAGATACGAAATTTTGACCTGTACCACTGTCCACAAGGATCACAATCTGCACCCCTAAAATATGTCCTGTTAATAACAACGAATCAGCCTTTTCTTCTCCCATACTCCTGAATTCCATTTGCCTCTCTAATTTCTCCACATCCTGATCAATTTCCCCGCAGTTCTGCCGCAAATGTTCCTATGCCACTTCTACAGGATTTGTTTCTTCAATCTCCCAGACCAACAACCTCAAATGTCTATCTAGATATCTATGCAAGGGATTATAAGGCTGGTCACAGTGAAAACACAGCCCCTTTTGTTTCCTTTCCTCCCTCTCCCGCCGCCTGATAGACTCCACACCACTCCACTTTTCTTCCCCACCAAGCCTCCTTGTTTCTTCCTCCTCTTTATTCCTATCAACAGCAGGCCTGTTGGATGGGAAATCTGTCACTACAGGTCCAGAACCCAGATGAAATTGTGGGAACACTTGTTTTCCTCGAACTCCCCTTATTACTCCTCATATCAGTTTTCTTTTAATCTTTCTAGTAAGAGTAATCAACCTATACTTGTTTATATGTTCATGTGTGGATACTCTGTTTTCAATTTCTGGACACAGACCCCCCATAAACAAGCTCATGTACCATGGTTCCAGAAAATCTGGTATTCTCAATGCTACCTGTTCAAACTTTTCAATGTAATCATCCACAGAACCAGATTGTTGAAGTGTCTTCAAAAATCTTAATGGATCTCCAACTGTAGCCTTCCCGTATCTCTCCATGTGTGCTGATTTTAACTGCTCCCACTTCAGTCCTGGATCAGAACCCTGCCATGTTAAAAACCAATAGAGCTGTTTTCTCCATACAAATCTGCGATAAAGGTAATTTCATATTTTCAAGAGTCCAATTAATCAAGAAGTAATTTTCTGCTTTAGTAGTCCAGCGGAAATGATCTTCTCCCGTAAATGAAGGCAATTCTACTCTCTTCATTGCACTTCTAGATCCATCAACCAAAGATTCATCATCTGGAAATAGACTTCCTCGTTTACTGCCTGACATCTGTATTCCTATCACCACTTCCATATGGACACGCTGCGGCTGATTTGCTTTGTCTTCCAGATTCTGTACCATGTTCCACATGCAACTCCAGCTCTTTGATCTTCTCAATCGTTTGTTCTTCCATATTTCGTATCCTACGAGTTACCTTTTCCTCCTCAGTTTTCCGCAATTGATCATGTACAATTCACTGCAATTCAGTTTGTCCTTTAACCAAATTTTCAAGACTAGTTTGAATTGCCATAATCGACTGCTTATACACCCGATCCTTCTCTCCACTCTTCCGTTGTTGAATCTCCAATGCCGATTCAATGGAGGCAATCTTATTCTCCATTCTTGTTTGCATTCAAGCCGTTTTTGAGAACAGACTCAATCTCTCAAGTTCAGATATCAATGAAAGCACCAAATTGTTGCATATTTGCAACAAGAAGACAGCTCAGAGAAACTAGAAGGAGATATTATTCTGTATTCAACTTTAGACTACACGGCAGCAATCTATATTCAACCTTAGGTATAGAAGGAAACAAAATTACAGTAGAGGAATTTCAGGGAGAGACCACCTCCCTTGAGCATCTTCCTCGCTGTGAGTAGAAGATTCCAGAGAGCGACCACCTCCCTTGAGTACAGCTTCCAAGAAGAGCATCTTTTCCGGAAATTACAAGTCATCCACACCTCAGCCGATCCAGCAGTTATATAGCCGGAACTATCCCCAACAAACATGTCACATCATCCCAACTGATCTATGATAAGGACCTTGCTCCCGGATTGGCAATCCCTTTGCTGACAGATATATCTTAGGATCATCCATTATATCAGTACTACTAGTTGGCAAAAGTTCTAGTTCTAAAACTGTATGAGTTTTCATAGGTTTAGCATCATGCATTTTAGCTTTGTTCAGCAAATCTACATTGTACTTGGATTGAGATAAGTGCAGTCCTCTACTAAGAAACTTTTTAACCTGCACTCTCGAAATATAATGACCCACCCAAGTCTTTAAGAGAAAACACAGATCTGTAATGAGTTGTGAGATGTTATGCTTATGATTTCCCGTGATCAAAGTATTATCTACATACCCTAGAACCCATGTAATCCGCCCTTGGACAGATCACACAACTGATGAAGAGTCACATCTAGCAGAGACAAAACCATGATCATGGAGAGTAGTAGCAAGTTTCTCAAATCAAGTTCAAGGAGCTCACTTTTGACCTTAAAGTGACTTACAAAGTTCACTCACTAACGACTCATCTTTGGCGTCAAATCCTACTGGTTGTTGCATATAAACTTCCTCTTGCAGTCTATCAATTAAAAATGTATTATCAATGTCGAATTGATGGACTGGCTAGCCTTTAGGCAATGCTTAGATTTGTATCACTCGTAACATGGCCTACTTACAACCAGTAGGCCAACCTGGCCTTGTTAACATTGTCCTTTGGATTCTTTTTCACCTTGAAAACCTACTTACAACCAGTAGGTGATCTCCCTGTTGGTAATGGGACTAAGCTCCATGTTCTGTTCCTTAATAATGCATGATTGAAATTGCATGGCTTGCATCCACTTTTAATATGCAAAGGTAGCTTTGATTGAGATTGGTTCAGTTGATTTGGGAGAGACAATTGATGTAGTGGCCGCATATCCTTTTTGTTTAACAATATCAGCTTTGGTCCTGGTAATCATAGGGTTTCCTCATGTTTCATGCCTCCTTCAACTCCCTCCATTCAAGCCTTACAGCCACTTGTAATCCCAAACTCACAGATTTCTAACAATGCTGCTTTTGTCCCAACAGCTAACAATGTAATAGATGAGACTGGCCCTGAAAATCCTTTACCTTGCACAATATCCAATTTTGTTGACCAGCCTTCAAGTTTAACAGTACAATCTTCAAATGTAAAATGAACTTGGTTGACCTGAGATCAAGTTGTGAGTATTATAGGGTTTTGTGTAGGGAAAACATTCACAATGCAACATTTTTGAGAATAATAATAATCAGGCCTGATATCATTAATGAGTTCCAAAGGTGTTTTTTTTGTTGACGAGTTAGGTGGGAAGTCTTTTGATGAGATATGTGGCTGTCATAAATGCATGATCCCTGAATTTCATTGCTAACGAGGCATGTGCTTGCGACGTGAGACCATCTTCTGTCACATGTAATTGTGCTTCTGCATTTTCCATTTTGTTCTTGCATGTAGGGGCAGTTCATTGAAGGAAGATTTCCATCAAATTAAAAAGTCTTTATTTTCAGTATCTAACTGCAGCTCACCCATAGCCTTGAATTGCTTAAAATTTAGTCACATTAGATTTATTTTTCACAGGGCAGCACCACATATATTTAGAAATAAGCATCAATGAACAAGTAATAGCAATAGAAGCTTCCACAGCACAATGATGGAAAGGGCTAGGGGTGTGATTACGGCCCGCCAGCCCAGGCCTGCTTGTCTGCCTGTTTAGTGGCTTGGCCACTAGACCCCAGGCACAAAGGTCCGATCGGGGCCTGACCTACCTGACCTGAACTAGGTCCCAACCCGTTTAAAAAAAAACTATTTTTTAATCAAAAAGCATAATGAAAAACGAGCCCGACCGAGCCTGGCCCGAATGCTCTGTTGGGGTTGCTCAAGTATTTGCAAGTTGTCAAACTCGTGAAGGCCATCTTTTGTATTCCCCTGTAATATAACTTGATCGGTACAACTATTTTTAAGAAAGCATTGATCAGCATGAAACTCAAAATGGATACTATTATTTTTGTCACACAACGGGAGATGCTGCACAGTTTTTTACTAGTATTACTAACATGAAGCACGTTCTTGAGCACGTGTTCATCTAGTATAGGGTGAAATGAAATTGGAATGTCTTAAGTGGCATTATAAGTAGAATGATTATTGGCCCAGTCAGCATACCAGCTATTGCTTTATTTCATATCGGGTATGGATGGATTCATGGTTGCATGCTGTACATGGTTCGCAAAAGAATCAGTTTGTAGGTTTTGATTTCACATGACTGCCCTATGATTAATGAAGGGACTGATGAATGATCAATTAAATTGATAATAACATTCCCAGGCCATATGGCCAAATTTGCTGCAGACCTAATATTGAATTCATGTCTTCCTCATCTTCTTCATTTGATAACATTATAAGAACCCCTCTGATTGCAATTGCCTCTACCGCTTTCTGCATTTCTTTCATCTTTAATCTGTCCCACTTGTGCTATTTTGGCTTGAGGGGTAGAATTAGGAGTGACTATTGATTCCATTACTTTCTTGGCTTTCAGTATTTGATTTTCTTTGGCTAAGAGCAATGCTTCCATTTCTAGAACATTTTATGGATCTAACCTAGATTCCCCAACAATGACGAAAGGATCATATACATGAGGTAAACCTTCAAAGATTGCCTCAAAATGGTCATTAGCAGTCATGGATTAGCCTATTGGCAGCAAGTGCATCCATCAAATTCTTTACTTCCAACAAACACTTGACACAATTTCTCCACCTTTAAAATTTTCAGTTAACTCTTAATCTTCTCCACTTCAGTGTTAGTTTGACTGTTAAAGAAAGATTCAAGATCTTCCCATGTCTGGTAGGAATGTTCACGACCCACCATCCTGGCCATGCCTTTGATCCTATAACCTGGATGTAGTAAGTTGGTTCTGTTATTTTTAGCTGAGGAACTCTTCCATGATTCTTCTTGTTTTTTCATCATCTTGGTTAGTGAGCTTTCTTGGCAAGCATGTTTTTCAATAATTTACTTCCGAAGACTGCAACCTCAAATTGTGGACAGTGCTTGCTGCCTTCAAATTAAGAAATTTGATTCATTGAGCTTTCACCGAGATCAGGTTTGCGAAACCTTTTGGGTTGAGCTCTATTTGCTTGGAACTTCCATCATTCACTGTCCACAATTTGAGCTCTATCTGCTTGTGGGTTGAGCTCTATCTGCTTGTGGGTTATTCCCCTATATGTATGTATGTATGTATCTGTATATGTATTTATGTACTGTCTTGCAATTTAGCATCTGTTACTAATCCTATTCGAGTGGTGTTTGAACCAAAGGTGCATTAATTATTTTTACAGGTAAGAATGGAAATAAGATGCAATTGGATGACGGGACACGGCTATTTTTGTACCAGCTGGTTGGTACGTGGGGTCAGCTTCTCTTTCCAAGACCTTGGAAAGAGTTCCGTTTGTGGTATGACACTAAAAAGGCCAAAGGGGTTAAGCCACGCCTTCAGGGAATGGTAAGTGTTTCCTTGGTATAATATGTTTATTATTCTTTCTTCCACGCAATGATAAGATGACATGCAGGTTACCACAGGCTGGTACAATAAGATGGGAGAGAAAATCTGGACACCGTGGTTCATCAAATTTATCCACTCTCGTGGCTATTTTAATATCTATACCAATTTCCTTAAAGCGAGGGCACTCAGTGTCTCTCACAGGGATCCTGGTGTTAATTACGGGAGATCAGCGGGCCCTGATTCATATTTTCTGGACCAAAGCAATATAGATTTCAACCTTTTGGAAATGCAGCCGTTGAGCAATCTGAAGTGGTATGATTTCTGTTTTAGAGAAGTGCATCCGCATAACATTGTACAGAGCTTTGAGGAACTTGGATCTGCACTACGTTCTCTGCAAAAACAGGGGAACATAATATTTGTGAGCCTGTTCAGCTCATCTGAAGCAGTCACAAATAACTTGCTTTGTCACTTTGAGAGGCTGAATGTTGATAACTATATACTTGTGGGGCCTAAAAGTGGTCTCTTGCTTGACCTTGCAAGAAGGGGGCATCCAGTTATTGATGCGGACATCATATCAGGCACCATTGAAGACTTTGCAGGTTTGCCAGGCTGGAATGTGGAATTGACCATGGATATCCTTTTAAAAACCCGCTTGATTAAAAAGTGTTTGGAATCTGGGTATCATTCTTGGCTTATTGATGGGAACATTGCTGTGGCTAGGAGTGATGCATTTTCTGATGCTCACTTTCCTGCCTATGATTTCCTTGCTGGGGAGACGACAGAGCTTTTCTTTGCCAGGAGCTCATCCTCCACCATAAAAATCTGGAATGAAGGTTTCATTCATGAAGCTTTAGCGATGGCGAATTCAATTAATGAAGAAAGAACCTTTGTGCATATAATGAGAAGCTTATTTTTTGGAAAGAAGGGTGCTAGAGTACAAAGGGTTGATGAGAGGAGCTTTGGCATCGAAATCAATGCCACAAACATGAGTGTTGGCACTTCCTTAGGAGTTGAAGATAAATTAGTCTTCTGGTCATCTGGCTTGAATGCAAGTTTAATTCAGAAACGGCTTGAAGAACTGGGCATGTGGGCCATTGATGATGACTTTTCCTGTACATCCGTTGTTTGCCACCACTCATAGCATCTGATGGAAGCCGTCAATTTTAGACCTCGTTATCCACCAAGGATCTGCATCAACATCCATTTGTGATTCCCCCCCTCAATCTTTTCTATTACGGGCTTCAGTTGTAATGTGTTTCCACCCGTTTTTCAGGCTGCCCAAATCCCAGCTTGGCCTTGGAGATGCCGATGTGCCATTGGGGGAATTTCTTGGGGGCTGGTGAAATTTCACTTTGTTATTTCTCCTGTTCTATAGTGTCTTTTCCCTTTGTCTGCTCAGGTGGCATGCTTGTGTTGACTTAATTTACTCAGTCCAGTATTGCAGGGTGTCTAACATGAAGACGGCTTTTTTATTTGTTGTTTGTAAAGTGTTTGTTGTAGTTATTTCCTTTTTTTTTTCGCTACATGCATATGTGGCATGGATTCTTTGTATTATTATATAATTTTTTTTCCAGCTGCCATCTTCTTTTCTCTTTTATGTTCGTAACTCCTTTAGGGTTTTAATTCAGGGAGCTCAGACCAATAGGGACTTGTACAGTAGAGGTGAAGATGAATCCATCTCTCGTGAATCATTTGAATGTTAGCTGCTAGATCTACTTTGGCTCAAACTGAGATGTGAGCGAAACTTGGTACTTTTTGATGCAAATTGAGGCAGTTTCTAACTGTGAACAATCTTTTACTCTATAATCTCTATAATTTTGCTAAGAAAGGTAATTGTTCAACTCATTCGGATAGGGGAAGTAGAGGTTACAATTTTAGAAATAAACAATTATGCCAGATATGAGGAAAGGCAGGGCACTAAGCAATTGATTGATATTGCAGATATGACAACGAAAAGGTGCAATAACTGTGCAATATGATGCAGGGCGCAATTAACATTATTATTACATCTGTAGGGGAGGGGGATAAACAACGAAAAGGTACAATAACTGTGCAGTTAACATTGTTAGTAAGAGTACTAAGTTGCTAATAGAAAAAAAAAAGAATATAATCCGTGTTGGGAGTAATAAACTGTAATGTACTTTCAACCAGCCATTAGAGTTGAACAATGTGTTTTATTTGTCTGAATTCATTAAAAAACTCACTGTTGATAATGATATCATTATTGAGTTTGATTCATTATTGAGTTTGATATCCTTAACCCTTAAGGATAGATTATTTTCAATTAATAATTTCAAAAACAAAAAGTGTAATAGTTGACTACTCGCATGAAAAATCTCACCAACCGACTTCTACACAATAAACTTCTAATAATCCATTGGAATTGATACACATTGATGTTTGAGGACCTTCAACCGCACAATACATATGGTTTTTTAATATTTCATACACTATCAATGATAGAGAATTCAAGAATAACTTTCGGGCAAACTTGTCTTTACACATCTAGCCAAAATGTAAAAATTTAAAGGATGCATCACCATATTGTGTCAATGCAACTATTTTAATGGACATTAGTTTTAATGCCTCTATTACTAGTAAGAAGCTTTTCAATGTGAAGTTTATTTGATCAACTGATTAATAACCAAAATATTAGGTGATGAATTTGATGTGTTTTGTGGATGTCTAATATATCTCTAATGTAATGTAAGAGCAACAAATCCTAAGCCATAATATCGATAAGAGATTAACCAATGTAATGAAATGGGAAAACTATAACACTTAATTTCATTGAACTTTGTTTATATGTTTAATGGTCACCACTACCACCAACCAAATGGATCACACCTCCTTAGATAATCTATCAACTGTGAGGATATCATATTGTACCCAAAGGGTTCTTCTGCCCATGGTAAGCTAGGACCTCCAAAATCAAGGGAGAAGAAAAGGATAGAGAGCTTTGGCATAAGGAAGTCACAATATGATTCATGTATTTCAGATGTGTTGCATTGTTTTCATTTTGCAGCGTTTCTTCAATTAAGTAACCATGATGCCAAAAAAGTTTAGACATTTCCCAAACGTTATGCTCAATGAACTAAATGGAATCGCATGTAGCTGCACCTCGCCAACCTTAGAACTACATGTTACAATGAACCTTTCAATGTTCATTTAACATGATAATAACTCACTTACAAATCATCACATAATGTGTACACGATATGTGTTAAATCTTTGACGACCTGAATGGAATGTAATTGTTGTTGGACATTTGCACTAAAACATAAACCATGACATGGTGAAACTCACCACACGGTTGTTTGTGTTATGATGTGGTTGTTTATTTCACATCGTGGTGTTCATCATGAATATCATTCGACTATTCCTCTCATCTTGATTATCACATTGGTGACTTGTGACACATCATATGATGATGTGTAGATGATAAGTAAATGTTATATGAGTTTAAAAAGTCACTTAATAAATGAGGTGTCTGTTATAAACGTTACAATGGATGGAGACAAAGAGTTGGTTATTTTATAACATATGAACTTCAAGTGGCTCCATCATTTGTTGTATTGGTGTAGCCTGATCCTTTGTTGGATGACGTTGGACTGAATGCTTGCGGCCCATACTACGCACCAGGCCGCAACTCCGTGGGTCGAGCTTCCCAGTGAGCTCGTTGGGGGTTGCAGGGCCAAAATTTGGGGGGGGGGGGCACTATAGCAACGCTGACCAAATGTAGTAGAACTGACCGGATGACACCAACAAGGCACTACAGTAGTGCGGACTTTGGAACAATCTCGAACTTTTGGTGACAATGGTATTGTAGCTCCGCATAATTTCAGCCACCGACCACTGTAGCACCTTGGACTTGGGTGGCCGCGACATTGTAGTGATGCAAACTTCTAACCACCTTTCACTATTGCACAACGAACTTTCGGTGCAATTGGTGGAATAATGATTCATCTTCTTTATTAGCCCATTTTGGGCTAGAGTTTCTGTGTGTGAGAAACTCTGAGATACTCCCTATAAAATTGTGCTCCCAGATTTCATAGTGATCTGTTTCTACCTCTCTATAGACATAAGGATCATTTTCCAAACCACGTAAATCTCTGTATTCGTGTTCTTCTTTTGTTTCTGAATTTTCTTCATCTGCAAACTTGTTCTATCGTTGCGACTCCTGATGTCTCTGCAACATCATTCAATGAAGGAGTTCTATTTAATGGGAGTTCATGAACCTCATTTCATGGAAAAGAGACCACTCTCTAATAAGATGAAGCTCTCCCACATTTTTTCTCTATATCAACCCTAGAGGTAGTGCTATACATGATTTGAAAGAGAAGAGGTCCTACCTAAGCATTTAGTGATCCCATTTCAGTTGATGGATACCTTAGGAGGCAGGAGTTAATCGATTGCAACTTAGAAATATTTATCAAGCTCACTGTTGTGGAAGATATAACATGAACGATGAGACATGCATGATTTATGTTTTCATTTCATTTCATTATTCCTCTCTCAAATGATCTTATGGATGAGTTTTGTGTTTTCATTTGTTGTATTTGAGAATAGATATGTCATACAAAATCCTTTAGTGGTATCAAAGCGAATGTCAATGAATAATAGATAATATGATGATTGAAAAAATGAAACTAGCTTGGAGTTTTTCCCAAACCAAAACTATGGTTTATATAACCATATTGTGGTTTATGTATATTTTTATTAAAAAACATCATTTTAGAAAAACATCATTATTTTTCTTATAAAAAACAGATCATTTTAAAATCACATTTTTTACATCATGGTTTTGAGTATAAACAGTTAGGGTTCATGGGAATTCATTTTCATGAGAAAACCATGACCTAAAAAAGTATAACATACCATGTGTAACATCCCAAATTGACTCACTCTACAGTAATTGGATCAGAGCACCACTAGACCTTAGGAAAGGGTCTAAGAGGAAATGGTTGGGAGACTGAACCCTCAGAAGTTAAACAATAACAATAACTCAACAACAATAGAAGAAATTTTAAATAAAAACCAATAACAAGCTAGAACATACATACGATACAAAAGGTGAACATTTACAATGCCATGCCAGTCATACAAGAGTAAACAATGTACAAGTCCAAAAGTAAACAGAATAAATCACCATCCCAACACCGAGGAACCACCCGACCCGTCTACAAAACCATAACATCCATTTCCTGCACCATCAACAACTTCATGTCCACTAGACTCCTAAGGAATATACCTTACTCTTATCTGTACTATAAGACATAGAGCTTTCATGTGCCCCATAGGGTCCATGCATGGTGTGAGTATGAGCTCAGTAAGCCACCATCAACGACGTCCCTATCTAGCATCCATACATATACCAATGTATGCGATGAGAAATAAAAAACAATCAACACATCACAAAACCTGTTCCACTCATGCTCAATTGGCCCTGAGTGAGCATTTACTTGCCTTAGCCAGTGCCGAAGTGGAATGATACATCCACAGTCTATCATACTAGAAATGTCCTCAACCTTCCAACCAATCTTCATGTCACTTGGCATCACACGCCAGTCCATAACCAACAACCATCACAAGTCAATCTCGTTTCTCCAACATATCCCAGATATATGATGAGCATCCTACTCTCATCTGGTGGTCTCATTCACCACCAACCATAACTAACTATGGTGTATCCATCCTCTATAACGATGGTCAACACCATCACTCCTATGCCACTCAATTATAGTGGATACCTCTAACAACGAGTGTTCAAAACCCCCTCACAGGCCTTGTCTTGTGTGAACACAACCTCAAAAACCTTATCCCCATAGTGAATGACATCACCAACATCCTAGGACACAACTCGATGAACCATTGTCACCACCACGACAACGGTCAACACCATCCACATCCTGAGAAACTTTATCTACAACATGAATCATCATGCCCATCAATCCCTAGAACCACACAACCAAACCATGCTAGGAAAAATTGTAGTGTTTCTGTTTTTGCCTTGTAAGAATTTAAAATATATTAAGGAATGTTTTTGAAGCCAGGCACTGATTCAGTGTGAGATTCTGAGGCCCAGTGAGTCCAAAATTGATATTACAAAATTATTAAATATATTAATATCACACATGCATAATTTTTATGAAATAATGAAATAAATATTTAATGGAATCTTGAATCGGAAATCTGATACCACAATTGATTTCGGGATGTAGGGTTTACCCTAGGCGCGACCTAAGGTTGGTTAGCCCTTAACATCTAGTTGAGGCAGCCGTTGGCGGTGTGTTTAATTAAAATAAACAATTAAATTTATTTATTTTATTTAAATGACCTAATCTAAAACCTCTATAAATACCCACTTATGTAAATTCTATATGGTTAGCTGCATAACCCTATGATATTAGAGAGGAGGAGAAACACAACTCTTCATTAGTGGATCACATCAGAGAATGATGGGAGATTAGATCGAGGTGGATCGAGAGTGATAAAATGCAATAGATCATATTCATTGCTGGTGAATGCATTCTTCACCAACGATCGATCCAAATCGAGGTAGGGATCTTGAATTTTGGAATTCTTCCTTTTGATTAAAATATTGAGAATCGATTTATTATCTGATTTTATATGAAATTATTCAATCCTTTGCATGAGCCCATTTTAATAAATTGAATTGTTGATTTCAATTTATTTATTTTTCTATGATCTCATCCTAAGTATCCACGATTTATGATCATTGGATAAGAACACTTGGCTAGTAATGGTTACTCCATTTTTCTTGTGCTTCCCCCCCACTCGTTCTTTGCGTTCTTCATCATTGGACCACATGGTAATGATTTGACATTTTCGGGATGGGATCGAGCGTGATAGAACCCATGGATTCATAGAGAATGTGTGCATGAAGAACATATTGGTGTTTTGTGGATTGATCAGGAAGGATCAGGAGTTTCAGGTGATTCTTCATGGATCTAGGATTTAGAGTGGCAATGAGATTGGGTGGTAGAGGTGTTGGTTGGAGTTCCTACAGGACTATGAATTTGAGATAGTATATACTCCTGTGAAGGACAATATGGTGGAAGATTCCATTAGCTGGAAGTTCCATTCTCGCTTGGTGGAGGAGGATTCTGAGTAGTTGGATTACTTGTAGTTGACCCTGATGGAGGAGGGGTGAAAATTTTCTTCAGTTGATGGTGTTGAATTATAACAACCCTGCTTTTTATTACACACTTAAACATGATTTATTACATAAAATCTTCACTTGATACAACATAGAAGATCGAGAGGTCTAGTGTGTTAGAAAATAGGCATATCAATGAAGCACAAGAGAAACATGAACATATAGGCATGATAAATCTTGATAATCATAACATGGAAATGTGGCAACAACACTTAACATGGAATTAGCATGATCCAAGACTCACTGAACATGGAGCATGAGTAAACCCTCATTGGACATGAAGCATGAGTAAAACCTCGTTGCACTTGAATTAACATGAGTCAACACTCATTGCACATGACGTATCATGAGACTATACTTTACCCAATGCATTGGAGTGCTATCAGGGCGCACCCTTCTTAAACATTTCATTTCATGCATAAGTGTGCCACATGGATCATAAATATGGATTCAATCAACATCATAAGTTATTCCATGATTAAGTAATGTGGAATAAATACATGAATGTACCATTCAATATGTATATGTTCATAAAGGTAAATACCCTTGATAGAGACATGGGTATGGTATTCACTACACAATGATATTGTCTTGGAAAAACGCGGTGCAATTTCGGTAGCATAATAGCGTGATATAAGGATTCATGAAAATGGTTGATGAGAGAGAAAATGGTGTCTCACCATATGTACATGAAATGGACAGTAATGAGGTCATATAGATACACGTCCCAACAAATGTAATGGAATTTAGATTCATAATACAAAAGAATTACTTGAATGTAAAAGAGGAGAGAGAAATCCCTCACAGAATTTCGACATGGTAACGGGTGTACATGGGAGACATTAATGAGAGATAAATGGGTATAACATCTTCCAAAAATAAAGAGGTCAGTATGGGGGAGGTGAAAAATCATACCCCAACATTTGTAATTGAAAACAAAAGGGCATAACAACTTAAAGAAAATTGGACAAAAATGAGAAAGGAAGAAATCCCTTACTTGGAAGTGTGATCCCAAAGGCTTGGGAGAGGCTTGAGAGAGGCTTCTTGGGAGCTTGGGGCACCTTGGGAGGATTATAGAGAGAGGAGGGCAGGGTTTGGTATCACTCCAAAGACTTTGAGTGAATAGGAAGTGGGATCTTGGGTGGGTTTATATAGGAAAGGAGAGGGAATTCTTTATTATTTAGGTTTGGGACACCTCACATTAAACTAATCAAAACCACAAATCAGCCCATGGTTTTTGCCCATGGATTTTTCCAAAGGGGAGTGTAAAATAATATTTTATAATTCCAATGGCCGAACTTCTTAAAATAATAGGGTTGCTTATGTGGAGGTGAGTCACACTCTCAAGGAAAACAATTTAAAAAGACAAAATGTTTTATAAGCTTTGAAGGGTTCACTAAATCTTTGTAAAATAAATCAAACAAACCCAAAATCACATTATTTTAATGATAAAACATATATTGGCCTAAAATAATGTTTATATTATTTTATTACATCACTATTGGGTCATTATAATGTCATAAAACACATTATATATTTAAACGATATTTAATTTTTACCCAAAAATTTGACTGTCTCAGAAAATTATGAAAAATTCACCGTTGGATAATTTCGACATCCTGATTCCAAAAATAATATTCATTTTATCTAAATAATTTTATAAATATGTTAATTTTTACTTTTAAAATAAAAACCAACATTTATCGAAAATTCATGGGTTTTGACAAAAACAGATTTCAAACCTTAATAAAAATTACAATTACATTCATAAAATTATATGATTATTTATATTTAATAAAAAGTAATTTAATTATAATAATATTTATTAAAATATTATTTAATTCAAAAACCCATTAATTCATCAAAATAGATTTCTTAGTTAAATATTAACTAAAAATACTATTTGTGCTTTAAAAACTATTTACAAAGTAACAATAATAAAATGAATGCACATTATTTATAAAAAAAATAATGTACATAGTAATAGTGCTAGGGTATTGTTACATAACTCATTATAACACCTGCATAAGACCGAAGGGTAAGGTGTGCGATGGTGACAGAATCTTGGGGTGGCTCAGATAACATCGCTCGGGTGGTAATCTCTATTAACTTCCACTTCTCCCGTAGTCGGTTTCGCTCAAGCTTAACATGTTTAAGCTTGGATTGATCTTGGTCAAGACTAAATCCCAATGATGCCACCTCCTTTGCGAGCTCTGACAAATGGGCTTCGTACGGGGAAAGTCTACTGGATGAGGCCATCGCTTCCTTTGTCTGAGTAAATTGGATTTGTTAAAGCCCTATATTTATACTAATCATGTGATCACTGTTCAACGACTATATTAGCAATGGTCACAATTAATAACGGTTTTTTAAAATCCAGAAACATAAAACCAATGAAGTTCACATTTTATATAACCATAATAAGCATTTAATTAGATCAAGAGGAATTTCCATTAATGAAAGTTTGGTTCGTTACATGAATCCTCTGCTGCTCTGACATGTAAGGAAGACTCCATTGGTAGACATAAAATGTGAGGTTCTTTATGACTAGATATCCTCAGGGGATGCACTAGATGAGTTCTATGAAGTAGGGGAGCTCTTCATCCTTTTTCGGGGACAAACAATGGATCCGGTTGTGATTCAAGAGGAGGTGATGAGGGAGTTTCATACTTCTCATTTGGATGTACATATCGAAGTTTTGAAGACGTGCAAGGACCTTCAACAATAATTTTGGTGGTCTGGAATGTGGTGGAGTGTCACCAAGTTCATCTCTCAGTGTCTCACATGTCACTAGGTGAAGCCGGAGCACCAAGTTTCTGTAGGTTTGATGCAACCCCTTGATATCTTGGAGTGAAAATATGATGAAATATCCATGGAATTTGTGACAGAGATTCCATATACAATGAGAGGCCATGATTCCATATGGGTTATAGTTGACCTATTTACCAAGTTGACACACTTCCTTACTATTAGGGAGCAGAGTTTGATGGAGAGTTTTGGGTAGTTGTATGCGTGGGAGATCATTCAACTCCATGGGGTACCCTCAATGACTGTTTTCGACTATGATGCATAGTTTACATCACAGTTTTGAATAGGCTTGCAAGAGGTACTCCGAACCTAGTTGAGGATGAGTACAGTGTTTCACCCCCAGAAGGATGGGTAGAACGAGTGTACTATCTAGGTATTGGAGGATATAATGAGGTCTTGTGTGTTAGAATTTAGCCAAAGCTGATAGGATCACTTTCCATTGGTAGAGTTTTCTTATAATAATAGCTATCAATCTACTATCAGCATGATGCCTTTTGAGTCCCTATACGGGAGACCCTATAGGTCATCCTTATGCTAGTTTGAGATTGACGATACTTCTCTTGTTGGGATAGAGATGGTGCAGGTGACAATAGAGAAGGTTCAGGTGATCCGTGAGCATATGAGGATAGCCCAAAGCCATTTTTTATAGAGATCGATGTCGTAGGTTCTTGGAGTTCAGTCATGGTACCATGTTTTCCTAAGAGTCTCTCCATGATGAGGATTGCAGAGGTTTGGCTTGGGAGGCAAGTTATATTCAAAGTTCATCAGGCCGTTCGAGATTCTGCAGAGGATTGATGAGGTTGCTTACTATCTAGACCTTCCCCCATGGTTGGACCAGGTGCATGCCATCTTTCATGTGTTACAACTGAGGAGATACATGCATGATCTTACACATGTTATTGACTGGGGAGATCTAGACATCGAGGATGGATCCACCTTTATGGAGTACCCGATGATAATCGAGGATCACCAGGAGAGGATCCTACATGGATGAACAATTCTCTTGGTTTGTGTGTTGTGGTAGAACGAGAGTGTGCAGCAGATCCCCTAGAAGCGAGAGAGGAAAATGAGGGCTCAATACACTACTATAAAAATGGGCTTTATCAGTGCTCAAAACGGGCTTTAACAGTGCTAAAAAAGCACTGATAAAGAGATACTTTATCAGCACTAAAAAGGTGCTGATAAATGTGTTTTTTATCAGCACTTTTTTAGCACCGATAAAGTGATCCTTTATCAGCGCTAAAAAAGAACTGATAAATGCCCTGTCTACTGTAACATAAAATTCTACAGCAGCACACCCAAACAAGACCTGCAAAAAATTCAGCATCTCAACAAGTATACCCATACAAAATTAACACATAATTCATAAGGTAATTACACCAAGTATACCCATACAACAAGTATACCCATACACCATTAACACATAATTCATAAGTTAATTAAATAAATAAAAAATTCAATTCAGAATTCAAGGGGTTGGGGGGGCTGTTCAGGGGTTTGGGGTGGCTGTCCAAGGGGGGTAGGGGGTGTCCAGGGGGATGGGGGGTGTCCGGGTGGATAGGGGTGTCCGGGGGGGGGGGTCCAAGAGGTTGGGGGGCTGTCCAAGGTGGGTGGGGTGGTGTCCAGGAGGGTGGGGGTGGCCATCCATGGGTGGGGGGTGTCCATGTTAGAGTTGGTGTCCTGAGAACCAACTATTTGTACTTTGATTACATGAATGTATACTTATTATATATTGTTCATTGTTCTGCATGACTATAATATAATAATGTCCTGGAATATTTGTTGCATTAATAATGTCATGGAAGATCCCCTCTATGATGAGAAACTTGAAATGCTATAACAATATTCTTAAATAAAGTTCTACGGTTGGATGATATACTCTGATAGTACACATAGTATACATACCATCATGTGCAAGTACTTGTAATAAGAAGAGACTCTCTCTCATGGAGTTCGCACTTGGTAATCTCCAAGATGGGAAATTATGAGAACAAAATCGCCAGTAGTAATTCTGCATGTCTTGGTGTCATCAGACATTACTATCTACGAGCATGTGTAATGGTCCTTAGACTATAAGATTATCATTAACTCATGTCATGACTCATGCACTTAGATTTGCTGATGAAAACCATCACGAAGACAGTTGGTGGGAAGTAGGGTACGTTGGGTGCGTCACTAATGACATGTTGTTAATGGATAAGTCGAGGAAGGATTTGTCCCTTTCATATTTATGGAAGTAGATATCTTAGACCCTTTGATTGAAATAGAACTGTCGCCCAAATTCCATGGACATGATGTAACGACGAGTTTATTTCTAGAAGTCAAAGAATGACAGATCAAGCATATAGGTTTATGACACTGCCATGAAACCTGGTTGATGAGATATTGAGACAAAGGGATTAAATTACACGGTAAGCATTCGTATGAGGTGACACGTCAATGCGGTGTCAACTTCTTTCTCTTGGGTGCCTTGACCCGTTGCTAGACAGTAATCTTGGACTTTAGGCAAGCCCGCCTAATGCCAATGAGAAAGAGGCCTAGAGGGTCACACACTAAGTGTATCCAAGTATCTCAAGTAGAATAAATATTATTCCCATACATGGTTTAATAATTATTCAAGGAAGCCTAAATCATTTTTATGATGAAGGAAGAATAAAATGAAAACAAGATATACATGACATGTATTAATGATTACACGCCGTGTAGTTTTCATTTTGGAAAGGAAATGAAAAACAATTACACACCGTGTATTAATGATTACACACCGTGTAGTTTTATGAAAAAAAAGTACACGCCGTGTATTAATGATTACATGCCGTGTAGTTTTTCCAGTCGGGATTTTGAGGAAATAATATTGTTTTATTAAATGATATTTATTATAATCAGTGTGAGCGCATGTCAAGGAATTAATGATTCGACATGGGGGTTTTCAATAAGAGTTAATAAAATAAATAAAACACGTAACACATTTATTTATTTTCATAACTCTATAACCTCAAACCCGATTATAAATATCCTCACAACCCCAACACATTTCAAAAGAATCGTTGTGCACAATAATTCTGGAGAATTCTCTCAAGACCGAATGAACTCCTTCTTCCAAGAATTCTCTCAAGACCGAGAGAGATCCTCCTTTATCGGATCAAGATGATCTAAGGCGGACAACACAAGAAAAGGTTTCTCCACGCTAGCACCTAGAGAATCCTTTGGTGACGTCCAGAGATACGTGGTGCACGTGCGGATCACTACTAGAGGAAGTCTATCATTGGATTCTGCGACGCAATGATGAATCACATCGGAACGTGATCAGAGATATCAACGAAGTAAGAACGCCATAAAAGGTACTTCTTGTCAATTAATTAAATTAATTATAATCAACCTGTGACGATCTACTTTTGTGGTTCTATGAATTTTCTTCTTCTTTGTCTATTTCTGTGATTCAATCCGTGGAGTCTGGCGTTTATCGTCGTATTGATCCCGGATTGATCATTGCTAATGACAAAAATACAAGTGGGAACATCCACACACGAGCTTCCGCTACGCTCGGAACCTTCAAATGGTATCAGAGCGAGGTTAAAATGTTGATTATAGTTATTTAATTTTTATTGATAATTTATGCATTTATATTTGATTCAATTCAAGATAAATCGTTCTATAAAAATGAATAAACGAGATCTATTCTTCCTCTTTAGTTTCACGATTCACATCATATAAACGACCTTTTAATTTTAATTTTGATTAAAATAAAAATGAGGAACTCATCCGTAGGAGCTGCTCTTTTTGTTTGTACAACACAAGAATACATGACGTGTAGTGAAAACTACACGCCGTGTACTTAGGTTCAACGAACCGGTACTGGTCCGCCAAACCACGCCATGTGAATTGAGCATGCCTAAGTATTTATTACACCATTTTGACAAGAAATGAACAGCGCATGGAAACCAGAATACACAGCGTGTATGTTGGATCAACATGCCATTTAGTCCGATCCGGCCTAGGTGAAACCGTGTATAAGGAGAAGCCATGTACTGCGTACACATGATTTTCAGGCTAGTAACCACGTAACAAGGAAGTACATGCCGTGTTAGATTAGTCTACACGCCATGTAATCCAAAATTTCCAAAGTACAGAAAACACACCAAAGCCCCCGATGTGTACTTTGGATAAAGGGTGAAAACAAATACATGCCATGTAAACATAACCTACACGCCGTGTACTTTCCAAAATGGAATTTCACCAGGTTTCCTCCAAAGTACAAAGACACGTACAAGGAATATGGATGAGAAGGATCTCAAGGAAATTCAGAAAGGAATTTAAGATAAAGAATTGATTAATTATAATATCATAATTAATTGAATTCAAGCACGACTTATCTTATAGAATGATTAAAAGAATTTGAATTCTAAATATACGTAAATGTCGTTTCATGATATGGATGATCATGAGCTAGACCAAAGACCCTTTTTATGTGTATGGTTTCATTTAAATTTATTTAAATTCATTGGCCTGTGAGCCTTCTTCCAATAAAATGTAGGTCCTGCGTGCCCATGGTTTCTTTAATGTAAACCCCATGTAATGGAGGATATCCCAAGTCAGAGGAGACGGTTCAAAACCTGAAGCTGAGGAGAAACCAACCCAAGAATATACAAAGGTGGACATGTGGGAGCTGCAAAACACGAACCATTGGTTCAAGGTGTTTTTCCCCAGGTTAGGGTTAGATTATCAAAACCACTAGATAAGCTAACCAATAGAAGCTCATGATCATGCCATCTTATTTTATTTATGTCTGATTGCATGGTTTATTTATTATGTATGTGTTGTCGCGATCACATAATTAATGAAATAAACAAGCATGCAAATATGGAATAAAATAAAAACCGGACTATGCGTAAACATTATCAGAACATGGTTAATCACTTCAGCAAGAATCACTTAATATTAACAAGAATACGATAATTCGGAACTACGCATAAAGGATTAAAATCCCTCAAATACCATATTAAGTCAGACCAAGCCTTTCGTTACTTGATTAAGGGCAAGACTCAATAAAACTATGTGTTTGACCAACCCTTGTTGGGACACTTACTTTTATAAAGGAAGCCCTTATGAAAGGTTTTGGGTTGACTTAACCGTATTACATCAAGAGGAGTAGACCTTGCTAGACTTGATATAATATTGGAGGCAAGTGTTGAGGAAATCCAAGTTAGGATTTCAGGATTGGGGAGTCCACTCAACAGATCAAGGAACTGTAAGCTCACAGTTGGCAAAGAACTACCTACCTAAATACCTTCTAATAGCTTGACCAACCCTTGTTGGGGTTATGCGAAGGGGAATATGGATCCTTTCCACTAGAATGTCAAAGCAACTGGACATTCCGAGTTCAATGGTGAGGGCCATTGGGACTTGATAAAATAGTGGGAGACTTACTACAATTTATTATTTCTCATAAAATGTAATCAAGAAAGTACTGATAAATATGCTCTTTTAATTTGTAGAATCAATATGACAAACTCATCAACCACATTTTCTCTGCGATCAATTCTAGATAAATATAATATCCTCACCGGAAGTAACTTTCAGGAATGGTTTAGGTGCCTTCGGGTTATCCTACGCCATGAACGAAAGTTTTACGTGCTGGAGTCCTCACTTCCTGATTCGCTTGCCCAAGGGGCAAGTGATGAAGATTTCCTGGTCTATGATCAAAATTTGAATGATGCACTCGATGTTTAATGTTTGATGCTATAATCAATTTCAAGTGAGCTCATGAAGTCTCATGAAGACATGGATGCCTATATCATGCTCGAGCACCTCCATGGTCTATACCAGGAGAGAGCAATACAAGAAAGGTTTGATATCTCCAAGGCTCTATTACAGAACAAGCTTGGAGAGGGTGCCCCAGCTGGGCATCATGTAGTCAATCTCATTGGCTACATTGAGCGCTTGGAGGTTCTAGGGTTTAAACTCCCCAAAGAACTGGGTACCGATCTCATTCTTGCATCACTTCCCCAGAGCTTCTCTAACTTTGTTGTAAATTTCAACATGAACAACATAGAGAAGTCTCTATCTGATCTTCTTATCCTAATTCACCAAGTGGAAAATGATATGAAGCGTAAAAAGCCTTATGTCCTTATGGTGAATAAAAGGAAAGGGAAGGAGAAGAGCTTTAAGCCCAAATCTTCTTCAAGGCCTTCCAAGAAAAGGAAGATCAAAGGGAAGGCAAGAGAATAGGAGGCTGTTTGTTTCGCATGTGGCAAGAAGGGACACTGGAAGAAAAACTGCACCCAGCCAAGGAAGCAAGGGGAAGCTTCAGGTGCGTTTGTTATCGAATGAAATCTATCTATTTCTACAAATTGGGTATTAGATACAGCTTGTGGTGCTCACATATTTATCCAAATATAGGAACCAAGTAGATTTAGGAAGATTGATCGAGGGGAGGTAGATCTACGAGCAGCCAACAGAGCCAGAATTGCTTCTATAACTGTCAGGGACTACCATCTCACATTGCCAACTGGAATGATCTTGGTGTTAAAGGGTTGTTATTATGTGCCTTCTGTTACAAAAAACTTTATTTCAGTATCCAGATTAGATACTGATGGATTCATCTTCAAGTTTGGAAATGAATGTTGCTACCTTTATAAATATAGCATTTGTTTTGGTAGGGAACATTTATATAATGGCCTTTATGTGTTAGACTACACAAACCAAGTAATGGAAATTGATGAAAAAGTTAACTCACATGACTCATACCACACCCAAATTTGGAATCACCGGCTAGGTCATGCCAATGAGAAACGTTTGACAAAATTATATCAAGATGGGTATTTAGATTCTTTCAAACTAAAACCACTTGGTGTATGTCATGCATGTATACAAGGCAAAATGACTAAAGCCCCATTTAGTGGAAAAGGTGAAAGGGCTAAAGAGCTTCTAGAATTAGTTCACACAGATGTATGCGGACCATTTCCAGTTGAAGCAAGGGGTGGGTTCTTGTACTTCATAACTTTTACTAATGATTTTATTAGATATGGATATATTTACTTAATGAGGTATAAGTCGGATTCTTTTGATCGGTTCAAAGAATACAAGAATGAAGTTGAGAACCATCTTGGAAATAAGATTAAGAAACTCCGCTCAGACATAGGAGGAGAATATCTTAATCAAGACTTCATTGATTTCTTACAGGAGTTTGGGATTATATATCAACTCACTCCTCCTTACATGCCTCAATGGAATAGTGTAAGTGAAAGGAGGAACCGCACCCTGTTGGACATGGTGAGATCAATGATGAGTCATGCGAGTCTTCCATTATCCTTTTAGGGATATGAATTACAAACAAAATCACACATACTAAACCAAGTACCAACTAAATCGATAAATGGTATTCCATATGAGTTATGGAGTGGACGCAAAGCCATGTTATCGAATTTAAATGTGTGGGGTAGCAAAGCATTTGTTAAGGCCTCTTCAGGTAACAAACTTGCACCCCAAGGCACAAAGTGTATCTTTATAGGATATCCCAAGGAAACAAGGGGATATTACCTATACAACCCCTCAGATAAAAAGTTTACAGTGGAAAGACACGCCATATTACTTGAGAGGGATCACATCTCCAAAAGAGATAGTGGGAGAAAGATAGACTTCGATGAAGTTGAGGCTCAAGATACAAAAGAGTTGGTACAAGAACAGATTGCACAAAGCCCCGTGGAAGAACAATCCATTCCAGAGACACAAGAACTGTGTAGGAGCACGAGAGAGGTGAGAGAACCAGAATGATATGGTTTTCTTGTCACCGAGGATGGTGACTCATTATTGGTTGACAATGATGATCCTCTTACCCACAAGGAAGCAGTTGAAGGCACAAATGTTTCCAAGTGGCAAGAATCCATGAATTCTGAAATGGATTCCATGTACCAAAACCAAGTCTGGATTTTGGTAGATCCTTTAGTTGATGTAAAGCCTATTGGTAATAAATGGGTATTCAAGAAGAAACTGGACATGGAGGGACAAGTCAGCACCTATAAGGCATGACTGGTTGCAAAAGGTTTTAGACATCATCAAGGAATTGACTATGACGAAACATTTTCACTGGTTGCAATGCTGAAATCCATCAAAATCCTATTGTCCATTGCCGCTTACCATGACTATTAAATTTGGAAAATGGATTTCAAAACAAAATTCCCTAACGGGAACCTCCAGGAAGATGTCTACATGACACAACCTAAAGGGTTTGTGACTCAAAAGGATGCCAACAAGGTATGCAAGTTGCATAAATCCATTTATGGATTAAATCAAGCATCAAGGTCATGGAAAATTTGTTTTGATGAAGCCGTAATGGAATTTGGCTTTGTTAAGAATGGATATGAGCCTTGTGTCTAAAAAAGTTTTAGTGTAAGTGCAGTTGTTTTCCTAATAATATATGTTGATGACATATTACCAATTGGAAACGAAGTACCTGTCTTACAGTCAGTTAAGGAATGGTTGGATAAATGCTTCTATATGAAAGAATTTGGTGAGGCAGCATATATTCTTGGGATCAAGATCCATCGTGATAGATCCAAGAGAATTCTGGGCCTGAGTCAAAGTACATACATTGACAAGATACTGAAGAGATTCAGTATGGAACAGTCCAAGAGGGGATTATTTCCAGTGTCACATGGCATTCATCTTTCCAAGAAAATGTTTCCTTAGACACATGAGGAAAGAAAGAAAATGGCAAGGATTCCTTACACATCCGCGATTGGGTCAGTCATGTATGCTATGCTATGTACAAGGATAGATATTTCTTACGCATTAAGTACAGTAGGCAGATATCAAGATAATCCAGGAGACCACCATTGGATGACAGTCAAGACTATCCTTAAGTATCTGAGGTGTACTAAGGATATGTTCCTGGTTTATGGAGGAGATGAGGAACTAGTCATCAGAGGACATGTAGATGCTAGTTTCTAGACTGATCAAGATGACATGAAGTTGAAAACTGGATACATATTCAATTTGAATGGAGGTGTAGTGAGCTAGAAGATATCAAATCAAGGTGTGTTGGTAGATTCTACAGTAGAGTCCGAGTATATCGTAGCTTCTGAGGTAGCTAAATAAGCAGTATGGATGCGAAGCTTCATCCAAGAGTTGGATGTAGTACCTAGTAGTAAATATCCTATCACACTCTATTGTGATAATACTACATCGGTGGAACTTGAAAAAGAGCCAAGGTCACATCAGTAGACAAATAAATACTTCATAAGTATCATCTCTTGATGGATTTTTATCAAATAGGTGAAGTTGTAGTGAGCAGTATTTCCATGAAAGACAACGTGGAGGACCCCTTGACTAAAGCCTTGACTCTGCAGAAACATGATAATTATGTGAGGTCTAGCAGACTAAAAGTCATAGGCAGTTGGCTCTAGTCCAAGTGGGAGTTTGTTAGAGTTGGTATCCTGAGAACCAACTATTTTAACTTTGATTACATGAATGTACACTTATTATATATTGTTCATTGTTCTTCATGACTATAATATAATAATGTCTTGGAATATTTGTTGCATTAATAAGGTCATGGAAGATCCCCGCTATGATGAGAACCTTGAAATGCTATAACAATATTCTTAAATAAAGTTATATGGTTGGATGACATACTATGATAGGACACATAGTATACAGACCATCATGTGCGAGTACTCGTAAGAAGTTGAGACTCTCTCTCATGGAGTTCGCACTTGGTAATCTCTAATATGGGAGATTATGAGAATAGAACCACCAATATTAATTCTGCATGTCTTGGTTTCATCAGACATTACTATCTATGAGTGTGTGTAATGGTCCTTAGACTAGAATATTATCATTAACTCATGTCATGAATCGCACACTTAGATTTACTAACGAAAACCGTCACGAAGACAGTTGGTGGGAAGTAGGGTACGTTGGGTGAGTCACGAATGACATGTTGTTAATGGATAAGTCGAGGAAGGATTTTTCCCTTCCATATTTACGGAAGTAGATATCTTGGTCCATTTGATTGAAATAGAACTATCGCCCAAATTCCATGGCCATGGTGTAACGACGAGTTTATTTCTGGAAGTCAAAGAATGACAGATCAAGCATATAGGTTTATGAAACTACCATGAAACCTGCTTGATGAGATATTGAGACAAAGGGATTAAATTACATGGTAAATGTTCGTATGAGGTGACATGTCAATGCGGCTTCAACTTCTTTCTCTTGGGTGCCTTGACCCATTGCTAGACAGTAATCTTGGACTTTAGGCAAGCCCGCTTAATGCCAACGAGAAAGAGGCCTAGAGGGTCATACACTAAGTGTATCCAAGTATCTCAAGTAGAATAAAGATTATTCCCATACTTGGTTTAATAATTATTCAAGGAATCCTAAATCATTTTATGATGAAGGAAGAATAAAATGAAAACAAGATATACACGTCGTGTATTAATGATTACACGCCATGTAGTTTTCATTTTGGAAAGGAAATGAAAAACAAGTACACACTATGTATTAATGATTACACGCCGTGTAGTTTTATGAAAAACTAGTACAAGCCATGTATTAATGATTACAAACCATGTAGTTTTTCCAGTCAGGATTTTGAGGGAATAATATTGTTTTATTAAATGATATTTATTATAATCAGCATGGGCACATGTCAAGGAATTAATGATTCAACATTGGGGTTTTAAATAAGAGTTAATGAAATAAATAAAATGCGTAACACGTTTATTTATTGTCATAACTCTATAACCTCAAACCTGATTATAAATATCCTCAAAACCACAAAAAATTTCAAAATAATCGTTGTGCACAACAATTCTGGAGAATTCTATCAAGACCGAAAGAACTCCTTCCTCTAAGAATGCTCTCAATACCGAGAGAGATTCTCCTCCATCAGATCAAGATGATCTAGGGAGGACAACACAAGCAAAGGTTTCTCCACTCTAGCACTCAGATAATCCTTTGGTGATGTCTAGAGATACGTGGTACACGTGTAGATCACCAATAGAGGAAGTCTATCCTTGGATTCTGCAATGCAACGATGAATCGCACCGAAACGTGATCAGAGATATCAACGAAGAAAGAATGCCATAAAAGGTACATATTTTCAATTAATTAAATTAATTATAATCAACCTGTGATGATCCACTTTTGTGGTTCCAAGACTTTTTTTCTTCTTTGTCTATTTATGTGATTCGATCTGTGGAGTCTGGCGTTTATCATCATATTGATCCCAGATTGATCATTGCTAATGAGAAAAATCCAAGTGGGAACATCCACCCACGAGCTTCTGCTGCGCCCAGAACCTTCAGTTCAGGGGGGGTGGGGGGGTGTCCAAGTGGTGGGGTGGTGTCTAGGAGGGTTGGGGGTTCCGTACAGAGGGTTGGTGGGTGTCCAGGGGGCTGTCTAGGGTGGGGGGGGGGTGGCTGTCCATGGGGGTGTCCAGGGGGTGTGGGGGGTGTCTAGAGAGTCTTGGGGGGGGGGGGATTTCTAGGGGTGGGGGAGGGGGGGGGGTGTCCAGAGGGTGGGGTGGTGTCCAGAGGGGGTGGGGGGGGGGGTCTAGGGGGTTGGTGGGGCTGTCCAAGGGGGTGGGGTGGTGTTCAGGGGGTGGGGGTGTCTAGGGGGGGGAGGTGTCCAGCTGGTGGGGTGGTGTCTAGGAGGGGTGGGGGTGGGGGGGGGGGGATCCGGGGGGTTGGGGGGCCATCCAGGGGGGGGGGGGTTGTCCATGGGGGTGTTCAAGGGGTGGGGGTGTCTAGGGGGTTGGGGGGTGTCCAGAGGGGTGGGGGGTGTCCAGGGGGTGGGGTGGTGTCCAGGGGGGTGGGGGGGGGGCAGTCCAGGGGGTTTGTGGGGATGTCCAAGGGGGGTGGGGTGGTGTCTATGGGGGTGGGGGTAGCTGTCCATGGGGGTGGGGTGTCTGGGGGGTGGGGGTGAGGGAGGTGTCCAGGTGGTGGGGTGGTGTCTAGGAGGGGTGGGGGGCATCCAAGGGGTGGGGGGGCCATCCAGTGGGTTAGGGGGTGTCCATGGGGGGTTGGGGTGGGGGTTTTCCAGGGTGGTGGGGGGTGTCTAGGTGGTGGGGTGGTGTCTAGGAGGGGTGGGGGTGCCATCCAGGGGGGTTGGTGGGTGTTCAGGGGGGTGGGGGGGGGGGGTGTTCATGTGGGTGCCTAGGGGGGGTGGGATAGTGTCCATGGGGGGTTGAATTGTAAAAAAATGACCCATGGATCGTTCTACTAAAGTATCAACACAATCCTAATGCATTTGGTCGGATTTCTGTACGTCAATTATTGTTTTCACTTAAAATTCTGTCCATTTTAAACAAAAGAGAGACACTTTGAGTGATACCGGTCACACCGTGCCTCGGATTGAGGCAAGGTTGACTCATACACATCACCAAAGCACACATGGATTGTTCTCCTAAAGGATCAACATAATCGTAATGCGTTTGGCCAGATTTTCGTTGGTCAGTTGTTGTTTTCACTTAAAATTTTGTCCATTTTAAACAAAATAGAGACACTTTGAGTGATACCGGCCACACTGTGCCACATATTGAGGCGTGGTTGACTCATACACATAAAAAATTACCCATGGATCATTATCCTAAAGTATCAACACAATCCAAATGAGTTTGGTCAGATTTATGTATGTTAGTTGTTGTTTTCACTTAAAATTCTGTCCATTTTAAACAAAAGAGAGACACTTTGATTGATACCGGCCACAACATGCCTTAGATTGAGGTTAGGTTGACTCATACACATCACCAATTCACCCATGGATCGTTCTACTAAAGGATCAACACAATCTGAATACGTTTGGTCATATTTCCATAGATCAGTTGTTGTTTTCACTTAAAATTTTGTCCATTTCAAACAAAAGAGAGACACTTTGAGTGATACCGGCCACACCGTGCCTCAGATTGGGGAATATTTGAATTGTACAAATCACCAACACACCCATGGATCGTTCTCATAAAGGATCAACATAATACAAATGCATTTGGTCGGATTTCCATAGGTCAGTTGTTGTTTTCAATTAAAATTTTGTCCATTTTAAACAAAAGAGAGACACTTTGAGTGATACCGGACACACTGTGCATTAGATTGAGGTGTGGTTGACTCATACACATAAAAAATGACCTATGGATATTTCTCCTAAGGGATCAACACAATCCGAATGCGTTTGGTTGGATTTTTTTACGCCAGTTGTTGTTTTCACTTAAAATTCTGTACATTTAAAAAAAGAGAGACACTTTGAGTGATACCGGACACACCGTGCCTCAGATTGAGGCGGGGTTGAATCATACATGTCACTAATGAACCCATGGATAGTTCTCCTAAATTATGAACACAATTCAAATGCGTTTGGTTGGATTTCTGTAGGCCATTTGTTGTTTTCACTTAAAATTTTGTCCATTTTAAACAAAAGAGAGGCACTTTGAGTGATACCGACCACACCATGCCTTGGATTGAGGCGGGGTTGACTCGTACACGTCACCAATGCACCCATGGATCATTCTCATAAAGGTTCAACACAATTTTAATTCATTTTTTTGGATATGTAGGTATTTTAGAGATTTTACTGGTTTTTCTTATCCAAAGCCCAAAGAAAAGTGGTTCATCATTCTTGCATGTTGCTGGTGCATTTCATATGTTAAAATGGGAAAATGACTCATTGGAGAAAGGATGTTTTATTTAATAACAATTAAAATTTTCCTACAAACATTTACATACAACAAAGTTTCATATTTTGATCCCCTTAACCCCTCTAAAAAATGACTGCCAATTGTACACGTCCCCAAGTTAGATCTTCATGCTATTTGTGTACAATCTTCCATCAGGTATGAGACCCACTCATTTCTGAACAAATCTATATCGTCTTGTGAGTATGAGGCTTTTTGGCAGTCAGATTAGTAATGCAAAATATATAAATAAATAATTAATAAATAAATTAAATGAAATAATAGTTGTTTTTGAAAATACCTCTTTAGGGATGCTAGTTTGTTGATGAAAAATGATCTCTTTCATAAATTTACAAACATAATAACTGCAATCATTATCATTTGTTTGTTTTGGAAACTGAAAAAAAATTTATCATTAGGAGAATAAGTAACTTGTGTTGATATGTGTTTGGATAGTGAAATTTTATTATATATACCTTGATATTTTTCCAGACATAGTACTTGCTTGCCTCCTTATGCTTAACCCCTGTACTCATTCCTTTTTTAGATGATAATGATACATCACCCTATCATAACATAATCCTTAGTAAAATAAAATATAAATTATATTACTTGATGTTTAGACCTAAAACATAGGATGTAGTGTCTTACAGATTCACAAACTCCATCATGTGTGGTCAGTTTGTTGGATATCCTTGCATTGAATCCAGAAAATAAATCTTTGGAGTATCCAAGTTCACCTAAATTAGCATCCAATGTTGCCTAAAAATAAAAAAAGGAATAAGTAATAAAATAAGTGAAAATATAATTAATATTCTTTAATCGTAGAGTTTTACCCCTGCATGGTTGGTATTAAGAAGAGTCTGTCATCTATAATCTTTCTTTCAAATGTTTTCAGCAAGTCATTCATTATTTCATCCTTTTTGATGGCTCTAATTTCATTAGATGTGTTGATGTGGTATGAGGACCAACGAGTATGCATTTTGGATCATGGGGAAATTCCTTCAACTATTTTTCATATATACGTCTGTTAATAATATAAAATGAATTTAGTCATAATTTGTACATTATATCAGCTTTTAGAAAATAAATTAATGAAAACATACCTCATATATAAATTTACAACTGTGACGCCTAGCCAACCGTTTTCAAGGATCTTATTTACATTTTCAACAGCAATGGAATCTTGAATTTCCTCTCCGTATATATTCTTTTCAAAAACCACTACATGACTACTACCACCTCTTAACTTTGTATCCTCATGAGTCTTCAATGCTAGTAAACGTGGATAGAGAACATGTGGTGTTATTGTGATTTCAGTAGCTCTTTGGGATCAGTTGGTCGATCCTTTAGATGCTTTTGAGCCAACGTTTCCTGTCACCCCCTTCCCTTTCTTTGTCTATAATAACATTCATTGGTTCAGACCCTTTTTTAATTAATTGTTAAAGGTTTAGCTTGAAAAAAAGGAAATAAATACCTCTTTGTACTCATGTAATCTTACAAGTTGTGACAACAATACAATGAATGTCCCAATATCCTTTTCAACCATATGAATATCAATATCATCAAGTGGAATAGGTAGCTCTGCATTTGGCTCATGAGCTACAGTAATCGTCACTTTCAGATGATATTTTGAAAGTGGTCTATTATGCAACTTATCCTCTGGGATGTTGAACACTGTAGCCCTCGCTACAAGGTGATAGGTGGGTGTTGACAGATATAAATCACATTCATTATCACCCTGTAGAAGATCAGTACAGGAAAAGTATCAGTGTTTTTCTGATTCACATTTCATGGGAACAATTATTAGAATATTGATTACCATGGCTAAGACAAATCTTTGAGGGGAATGGCTCGCCTCAAAGCTGGTGGGGGGTGGGGCAGGATCTTCATGCACTGGTTGTTCTTGAGTTGTGTCTTCTCCTTGCTTTCCACCCATAAAAGTTGCTAGCAACTCTCCCTTCCATTGAAATTGTTCTTCAAGTGTTGCTAGTCTTTCTCTCATTTGTTTCAATTTTTCATCTCTATCATCCGTTTCTTTTTTCTCTCTCATAATATACTCGGGGTGTCACACCAAACCCCGCACCTCTGAAACGACCGTATTGTTCTAGCCACTTCAAAGCCGTCGATAATAGGTCTGCATCCGCTACATGAGTAGCTGATTCCTGTGACTGTCGGATATAGGAAAATAACTAATTATTTTTATTTAATAGCAATTCAAAAAAAATCTTTTTATCATCATTTCATACTTACACATATTTCCCACACTTTTTGTGTGTTTTCATCTACTATATTCCCTTCCTTATTCACACGTGCCTCCTTCCACAACACATGATGTGGGATGGAAGTGTCTTTGGTTTTAGACTCATCAATCTACATATAAATATAGAAAGATAATTATGATTTTGTTTCTTGGAACCTAAAAATATTACTGTAAATTTAAAATACATACCATTTTCTTTTCTAGTGAATCATACCCCATCCTTACTTTACGATAGGGGTATGTTGGTTTTGATGCACGTTCCTTATTTTCAGTACTGAGTTGCTGTTTCATAAATGAAATATTGACAATAAAAGTGATGAATACACGTATCCTCAAACAACATATTATTTCCCACAATGTACCTGAAACTTCTCATCCCCACGACGACCAATAAATGCATCCCATGATTCTTGGGATATCAGGTGAGTGTAGAAAAGGGGTGGGTGCGGGTTTATTTTACCTTTGGAATCTTTTAGGTGACATTTTGTTAAAATAGTGTGAAAACCTCGATGAATCCTTCCTGCAAGCCTTAATACATAATTCTTGTGTGAATAATCTACTATAAATGTACTCTACAAGATATTGAGAAGAGTAAGACACTGTTTCATTATTTTATTTGCTAGTAAATTAAAGAAATAATATCATAATGTTACTATAATTTCATCCTAGATCACAGCCTTCAGCCCGTACAAAACATGGTGCCATGAATCTATGTCAATCGGCATGCGTTGCTGAGTGACAATTCCAATGTAACTACTAAACATAGCCTTGTTGGGATTCACATGTTGGCCTTGTGCATTCCATCTGACATCAAATTTGATGCCTTTGCTTTTCACCTTAAGAACTTTGGCTAACACCGTCAAACTATGACGCACCTGTGTTTTTTGTGACGTCGATCCTTCATCCTCGACCATTTCATCGATATCAACATCATCTATATGTTCATCTAGAATGGTAGAAACGACATGTGCTGATGGTTGTTGGACCTCAACACTTGGAGTAGCAACAGGTTCAGAAACTTGTTGTTGCTCTGCACTGTGAGCAGCCACAACAGAAGCAGAAGCAGCAGCAACAAAAACTTGAGATACTTGTTCAACCTCGAGGTTAGGAGCACTAGAATGTAAATAAGTCATTATCTACAAAAGTGGTTGAATAGTTAATTTAGATTACATAAATTCAGTAATGATAATATAATAACATGAGATAACAAGATCTATATTACAAATAAAATATAACTTGTTTATTGAACTCTATTTCTTTTTTTCAAAGGCTGAAGGGATTTGACACCTCTATCGATTATCTAAATCCCTTTATTGTGGTCTCCTATAACATACAAAACATCATCTACATTGGGACCAATGCGAAATGATTGTGACGTACCACTTAAAGGATCACCCTCAACTGAATTTTCATCAGACCCTTCAGTAGTTTTGGATGATAACAGAACAATCGAACACTTTCGATTTGTAGGATCTAGAATATAAAAAACTTGTACCGCTTGTGATGCCATTATAAACTGTCCGTCTTTGTACCCTTCTTTACTAAAATCAACTTTCACAAATCCCCATTCATCTATTTTAAAACCACTATTGTTATCAACCCATTTGCATTGAAAAATCGGCAATTATAATGTCGTATAATCCAACTCCCATATTTGCTTGATAATGAAAAAGTATGACATATTTTCATAAATTGGATTTCTGTCCTTAATACCAGAAACATGCATCGCTTTAGCCACAAGTGTAACCCCACTATTTTGAATGGTACTATCTTCATCATGTTCATTTGTATAGAATGTATAACCATTAATTACATAAACATTGTAAGATAATACATACACACTTGGTCTGGCGACTAGCCATCAAAGTTGTTCTGAAATTGAATTCAGATTTTCATCTAACTCCTTAAAAATATGGTCCTGAAACCATCCTATAAATTGGTGATTATGTGTATTTGATATCCATTTTTCATCCCTTAATGGATTCAATTGCCGAATAATTTCTTTGTGAGTTTCAATATATGGAGCAACCTCCCAACTGTTATGCAAAAAATAAAGGTGGGCCTACTCCCGATCTGTAATACTGATTGTCACAACATCTCTTCCAAAAATTCCCTCACCCTCAATGCATCCAGTGTGACGAGATTTCAGGAGACCAATGATTTCCACATCAGATAGGTATTCGGTACAGAATTCAATGGCTTCCTCAACAATATATCACTCCACTATACAACCCTCTAGACAACTTCGATTTTTGACATACCCTTTCAAAATCTTCATATACTGTTCAATGGGGTACATCCATCTATAGTGTACATGACCACAAAGTTGAATCTCTCTCACTAAGTGAATCATCAAATGAACCATCATATCAAATAATATTGGCGGGAAGAACATTTCTAATTCACATAATATGATGACAATTTATTTTTCCATAGCTGGAAATTTCGTCGAGTCTAAAACTTTTCTACATATAGCTTTGAAAATAAACAAAGTTTGTTTAACGTATGAAGAACATTCTTGGGAAAAATGCAACATAAAACTATAGGAATTAAATCTTGCATTAAAACATAGTAGTCATGTGATTTCAAACCTTTTAACTTCAAATCATTCATTGACACAATGCTCTTGATATTTGATGAATACCCCTCTGGAACCTTTACATCATTGAAGAAGTTGCAAAACTGACATCTCTCCACCCTAGAAAGAGTGTAAGTAGCTAGAGGAAGAAACATTCGATTTTCACCCTTCACGTGAGCCAACTCTTCTCGTATTCTCATGTCAACCATGTACAACCTTGACTTAATTCCATCCTTTGTTTTTCTAGGGGCATTTAGCAACATTTTGATAACACTGTCACATTCATTTTTTTTCCACATGCATCACATCAAGAAAATTTCTGACGTACAAACAATTCCAGTATGATAATTCAAAAAAAAAACTGATCTCTTTTTCCAACCAATTTTCATAAGGTTTTTTGAAAATGGTTTACCAAAAACAGTGATCACATATTTTACTTTCTCAAACAGCTGATAACCTGTTAGTGGAGACGGTGCTATGCGTTGTTCTGAACTTCCATTGAATGATGTCATCCAAGATCGGTATTTATGCCGATGAGGTATAAATATACGATTTCCTAGAAACAAAGATTTTGATGAATGTTTTAACCTAATTGATTCCGTATCTTCTTTGTACATGGGACACCCTTGAGTTCATTTAATGCTATAGCCTGAAAAATTTCTGTAAACAGGGAAATCATTTATCATCCCATACAATATCACTCTCAATGTGAAGTATTAACTTTTATAAGCATCATACAACATAACACCTGAATCCCATAATAACTTCAAATCATTGATCAAAGGATCCAAATAAACATCAATATCGTTACCTGGTTGTTTTGGTCCTGATATAAGCATAGATAACATGATGAATTTCTGCTTCATGCATAACCAGGGTGGAAAGTTATAATTTACCAACATAACAGGCCATGTACTATGAGTGCTAGTTTGAAAACCAAAAGGATTCAATCCATCTGTACATAACGCAAAATGAAGGTTTCTCGGCTCTTTTCCAAATTCAGGATACTCATGATCAATTTTCTTCCATTGAGGAGAGTCAGCCAGATGACATAATTTCCCATCTTTATTTCTTTTATCTGTATGCAACGAAAATTGTCTTGTAGTTTCTTCACTTCTATATAGACGCCCAAACCTTGGAATAATTGGAAATTACCATACAACTTTCGTAGGACTGGATTCATTTTTATTATATCGAGAAGCACCAAACTTTGGGAATTTTGTAAGTTATTTGTTCTCCTTGCGAAAAAATATACAGTCTTTCGGGCAGGCATGTATTCTTTCAGAAATCATACCCGTCGAGCGTAGCATTCGTTTAGCTTCATATGTCCTACTTGGGAGCTCATTATCTTCCAAGATCATGTCATTCAAGAGAGTAAGTAGTTCCGTAAAACTAACATCACTCCATCTTTTTCCTGCTTTCAATTTATACAACTTCAGTACAACTGACAATGCTGTATATTTAGTGCAACCAACATACAATGGCATCTTTGCACAACTCTTTAACTTCTCAAACAATTTTGGGAAATCACGAAGTTTATATTAAATTGTCCTTGTCATTTTATCAATACGATCTTCATCATCATTGACATCTTTAATTACATCCTCCATACAATCTTCTTTATTATCCATATTTGTATTCATATCTGATGATCCATAAAACGCAGTTTTATCCCAGCCAGTAGCTATATTCTCTTTTTCTCCATGTTTATTCCAACATTTATAACTTCGATCTATTCCATGACATATCAAATGTTCTTACAACTCCTCTAGAGTAATTATTCTATAATAACAACAACGTAAACACTTACAAAGGATTTTAGAAGGATACTTTGCGTGATCCTTTGAAAACTTGATGAACTCTTTCACTCTATTCTCATACTCTATTGTCAAATGATTAGCGTCCATCCAATCTTTATTCATCTCTATCCTATTTGAATATCAAATATTAGTATTTATGGTTCAAATACACAAAACAAGACTTCCAAATACAAGAATAATCAAGAATGATACATCTACCACTCCTAGGTCTCTTCCCTACATTCAATATCATCATGCCTAATATTTTTGGTAAGCTCAAGTTACTTACCTTAAATCACATGGGGGATAATCACTTGTGTCATAGATGGTCTCCCATGTTATTCCATATGAAAATTTTAACAAATATTATTGACCTATTATCCCATTCAATCCTCATGAGTGTCTAATTCCAAACTCCATCTTAACTCTCAACTAAAGCTCTGATACCACACTATCATAACTCACCACCACTAGGAACCACTCCTAAAATGGCAGTGAAAATAAGTGTAATTCATGAATCCTACCTCTAATAGTACATAGGTTGGAGACTAGCATTGAGGGTATAAAATAAAGAAATGGGAGGTGTTTCCCTTATAAATCCCAAGAACATAGATAAACCACCAATCAACTCCATATAATATAAAATAAAACCTAATCCATAATTCATGTGAATTTCATACATAAAAAAGGTATCTAAAATAAAATATAAAAAAAAATCCTACACCAGTGGCTCTGGAGGTAACTCCTAGCCTCAAGATAGTAATTTCCATATTGGTCACCAAATCCATCTTCAAAAACTTATAAAAATAATTATATAAATAGGGGTGATAATACAAGTATACTCAGTAGGATCCTTCCCAAAGCCTCTCATGAAAATGTGTATGAAATATATTAATGAATTAGTGAATAAATAACAGAACTAATACACACCAATATATGGTCATATATCACCCGAACTCACCAAGGATCACTCACCCAATATCGCATTCAAGTATAGTAACATAATATCAAAAGAATATATATTAATAAATTACCCCACATCCACTTCCCCACTAATCTGGTCATTCTCACACTCTAATGGAATATTTCTTATGCTTCAACCCCTTCTATATAATCTTATAACCATATATCCACACATACACATGTCACAAACACATAAAAAACCATATCCACATCACAACCACACATCACATCCTCATCACAGTATGATATCGTGAACATGAAGGACATAAACATCATACTATCCTCCTACAATGCACAACCCCCACTATGTATCCACACCAAATACACATAATCATGTCAATAAGAATATATATACACCAAAACCTAAAATCGTTATAGGTCTTATATATACACCCACTGTGAGACATTACAACTCATACTAAGTGTGAAGGGGGAGAAGGGAAGAGGGAATGGTTCTATATGTGTTCCCTCTATAACCTATATATTGAGAAAAACACTCAGAACCAAATTACCCATATGGATTTCAATCAAGTTACTCAACTCAAGTGGTGGTGCATAATAAATAATAAGAAAATATAATAAGTATATAGTCACACATAAATCTTTCTTAATGGTTTACACCAAACTAACACTGCAAACACCCACGTCAACCATTGCCTTGTTACTACCACCCTCTAATAACCACTTCCATTATAATGCCACAAATAATCCCCAACAAATCACATAAGCATCTATATCAACATTATCAACTTTTAATTTCATTTAACATTATAATTTCTTGGATTTTTATTACCATATGCATTTCAATTATTAACCATTTTAATGTAAAACCAATCATTAAATCACTACCCACTATAATACATTCATTAATCATTAATAACATTTATTCTATCTTTAACCATTTATTAAACATAATTATTCCAATCATTATCATTAATCATTTAACAAACCATCATTTATCATTTCCAACCCATCACCCATTACTATTTTCATTTATTCCAACCACATTCCATGCCAAATGGAAACTATAACACCACCCAATAACAAATAAATTTTCATGACATAAAATACCACTAAACACGTTCTAAAATACATAAAACCACTTATTTTATGCCTAAATATCCATATCATTTCTATCATAACCACACAATAATCCATCTATCACTACCGTATTAATTACCACACCACATGCTCCCAACCACATCAATCAACCATCACCCTTATAATCATAGTGATAAATACCCCATACATAGTAGCATGAAAGGGAAAACATATAATAAATTCACACTAAAAACTCCCCTTAAACATTCTTTCATATTAAAGTATAATTTATAGTTTAAATATAACACTTTAATTACATATTTCCATACAACCAATTCATTACCTACCTTAAGTGACTAGAAAATTATGAAAGGTGATTATAACATATTATTAGTAGTAAGAAATTTCTTTCACAACATCAATAATAAATCACTTAGCAAAAACACCAATAAATCCATAAATATATAAGAAATATTATGGAACTTCATAAATCACATGCAAAACCCCCTCTTCACTTTAATTTCCTTTAGTTTAATTCATTATAGTATTTAGGTTAATCAGTACTATCCATCCAATGGAAACAAAATAACATGATAATTACACAATTTACACATAATAAAGAAGGAGAAATTTCATGTCCCCAACCTCAACTAAATATTTAACAAATATTTCATAAGAATGAGAAGAATACTCAAATAAAACATGACTTAACACATGAGGGTAATCTAAAAGGCCTATGTATGACCATTAACCATTAAAACCATAACAAAAAAAAACACAAAAACAGAATCCGCATTGTTTTCACATCCTTCCTAAAAAGAAAGTTCAAGAAGAGAATCAAGAAGAAGAGAAAATAAATTCACCTTATATTTTAAAGAGGCTGATCTCTTAAAATTTTGGAAGAAAACCAATCAAATGATGGATAAAGATATCCAAATATACATCACTAATCAACTAGGGTTCTAGAATTTTTTTTAAATAAGAAATAATTTGATACAAGGCCTAAATTTATAACCATTCTATAAAATTAAAGGATAATGATGTGAAAAATTTCACCATTCCATAATACAACTCTGATAAAAAAAACCATGGCATGTTATCCCTTGAATCTATAGGGTCAAACCACATTAAAATTGATATTAATATAATAAGTTCCATGAAACAAACAAGTCAACCATGTCATGGTACTCAAACTATCTAGGATCATAGTGTGATCCTCATCCTCCTCCCTCTAACTCAGAGAACCTTAAACCAAACCACGATGCAATAGAAGGTAGTATAGTGAAACAAAACTCAAATAGACACAACTTAGAAAATTACCACCCAGGTTTCCATATCATAGAAAGGAGAATCATTATATAATACCTCTTATGGAAGATTAACCAAAAGTCTCATGTAAGATGAACTTAAAACAACTTAAGAACATCACACCACATTACCACCCCTCACAGCACAACTAAGATTGCATAAGATAAACCCAAAAGGGAGTATATCAGATTAATCTATGGACATCTCTATATAAGAATAACCTAGTGATCTTTACACCATGAAAAAACTACTTCATGTAGTAACCAAAATTACACTTCAAAACCTATCCACCAAAAATAAACCTAAAAGGAGAAGTGATATATTTACCTAGAGTAGATCGCACCTGCAATGGAGGGAGAGAAGAAGTGTCGAGTGGTCAGGGAGCCTTCTGCACTACGTTGGGAGGGGAAGGTGCGGCCGCTAGAGGAGGAGGTGCACGAGAGGAGCTTCCAACCATTGAGAAATGGAGGAGTAGGGTTCGCGGGGATTAGGGTCGAGCAGAGAGGAGGAGAAGTAGGGTTTGCGGGGAGGAGGATCCGTGGAAGGGGTTCGAGGGGGAGGATAAGGAGTAGGGATAGCGGTGGAGGTCTGACAATGAGAAGATCAGGGGGGGAGTTTTCGCAGGGGTACAGTACTACGAGAGCTTAAGGGCGTGATAAATAGAGGATATTGTGTGCCCGATTTTATAAAATATGAGACTATGGTTTTATCAGTGCTAAAAAAGCACTGATAAAGGATACCACTATCAGTGCTAAAATTTTAGCGCTGATAAAAGGAATCTTTATTAGTGCTAAAAAAGCGCTAATAAAGGGTACCCTTTATAAGCTCTAAAATTTTAGTGCTGAAAGAGGGATGCTTTATCAGCACTAAAATTTTAGCACTGATACAGGGTTCCTTTATCAGCGCTTTTTTCTTAGTGATGATAAAAGGTGGCACTTCCATTGCCCATTTTTGTAGTAGTGGTAGCCCTAACTTTTTTTTAGATTGTTCTTTTTAGGGTGAAAATCCTTGAAGGATGGGAAAATATAATGACTTTGTTTTTTCCTTATAAGGATTTGAAATACATTAAAGAATATTTTTGGATCCAAGAGTCAAGTCAACATGATATTCTGAGGTCCGGTGATCCCGGAATTTATATTAAAAAAATATTAAATATATTAATATCACACATGCATTTTTTTCCTAAAATAGAGAAATAACTCTCGAACGGAGTCTTGGATTAGATATCTAAGACCAAGGTTGATTTTGGGATGTGGGGTTTACTCTAGGAGTGACCTAAGGTTAGTCGGCACTGAACATCCACTTGAGGCGGCTATTGGAGGTGTATTTAATTTAAAAAAATAATTAAATTTATTTATTTTATTTAAATAACCTAATATAAAAACTCCACAAATACCCTCTTATATAAATTCTTTAGGGTTATCCATATAAACCCATGATATTAGAGAGGATAAGAAACACCATTCTTTGTTAGTGGATCACATTAGAGGATGACATGGGATTAGATCAAGGTGGATCGAGAGTTAGTAAATGCAACAAACCATCTTCATCATCGAAGAACAAGTTTTTCACCAACGATCACTAAAAAATGAGGTAGAGATTTTCAATTATGGATTTATTCCTTTTGATTAGAGGACTGAACATTGATTTATTATATGCTTTTGATCTTCAATTTTTCAATCCTTCGCATGAGACCATTTTAATAAATTGAGTTATTGATTTAAATTTATTTATTTTGACATGATATCACCCTGGATATCCCCGATTTATAATAATTGGCTAAGAACACTTTTCCAATGGTGGTTACACATTTTTTATTGTGCTTCTCCCCACCCGTTCTTTGCATTCTTCATCATTAGACCATAATGCCATGATTTGACATTGCTGGGGTGGGTTTGAGCACAATCAAACCCCCATATTCATAGTGGATGTGCACGTGACAAATATATTGGTGTTTTTGTGGATGGATCTGGATGAATCAGGAGTTTCTGGTGATGCTTCATGGATCTAGGATCCAGAGCAACAATGGGATTAGACGGAAAGTGACCAGAGATGAGACGGGTGGTGATGTAGGATTCATGTGGATTGCTGGATTCTAATTTCCAGTCATTAAAGGCTGGGAATTAATGGATGTATGTGTTTTCCATCGATCCGAAGTGGTAAAATGGTGGAAATTATGGCGGCAAAAGATATGGAGATGCATGAAAACCAGGCTTCCCGACCTATGGAAAACTCAACTACATATGTGTAGTCTGAAAGAACACACGCTGTGTAGTATCCCCTGTACAGAACTGGGGTTTCTAGTGGAGTTAAGGATCACATGTTGTGTAACCCTCCTCGGGTGTCTAGGCCATGTCCCAACTAGCACACACCCAATACCCTATACGGTCAGACACACCATGTACTCTGGGAGTACATGGGCATGAGCCAGAATCTGAGCATGATTAGCTACGCGGGCACAACCTAAACTACACAAGCATGGCCAAGAGCACATGGGAAAGCCTCAAGTGGCTGAAACACGTTGTGTATGACTTGTACATGTTGTGTACGATGATATGGATTCTAAGCCGTTTCCTGAGGAGAACACAGTTAGGCGACGAGGTTGGTTCAAATGCCATGTGGACCCCATACACACCATGTATTCCCTCCTTCATATTCTTTCACTCATATCTCCTTTTTTTGGAATCATATTTGGGCCCGTGAGTAGCCTATCCTAAGTAGTTTTCCATATAGAATACGACAGTGGACTTTATTGTGGAATATGAGATATAATGTGAGATGTTTCATGCATGATGCTTCTTTAGGTGATTCTTGATGATGATAGTGATCAGGGAAATATCATTAGAGATTTTCCAGGGTTAGTACTCCCCTGTCGCACTAGGGTGTGGTTTTCCCATACTCTTTATATAGGTAGAGTCAGAACTCCCCTACATTGGGTATGGGTCCTCTATCTATGGAGAAATAATTCCCCTCCTTTGAGCTCCGATGAGGTGTGGGTCCTACACAGGAGTTGTGGCTTCATCGACTATAGGGCATAGTAGAGAGGAGTAGTCTCCTCCACATATATTTTGGTGAGGTTGTGTTTGATGCTAGGCATCGGTGATGTACTTTTGGAGCTGTAGGCATACTCATCAACTTTGGATGGGCTATGAGATAAAGATCCCCTTTCTCTATCATATGGGTTTCTTTATAAGAATATATATATATATATATATATATATATATATTTGTGTGTGTGTGTGTGTGTGTGTTTATTTGTTGGTTTCTCATTTCCCTATTGATTTAGGTTGAACTGACCTTTTTTTGTATCTCTATATCACTCCCTTTTCAATTTTCAGGCTGTCATACTAGGTATGTATATACTCACCCCTGCATGAGATTTTCTCGCATGTTTCATGTCTTATGAATATGAAAGATAGATCAATGATTAATTTGGTGAAGCATAGTGGTACTTGGGAGAATTGACCACATTCGATGGTCAAGACATGGAGACCAAGAGCCGAGCTCTTTTAGTTTTCATTTATTCCAGTTTTTGTTAAGTTGGGACTTCATTTTCTATTTGGGAATATATTTTCCCACTTTTTGGTTTTGATGATACCTTTTTATTTTGACGTATTCCCTAGAGTTTATTACATGCATGGTTTTTAGTTTAGATATTACGATCTTTATTATATTCCTCTGCACTATTGCATGGACATGGTTGGGTGCATGTGTACAAGTACATTAAGAAAAGGCCTCCTATTTCATTTATTTCTTCTCGATGATTGTCTCAATCCCCTAGCCAATTAGATGTGGGATTGTGGTTGTGGTGGTTTTTCCTTCCACCAGCCAGGTGGGCCCTGATGGGTTAGGTCGTTATAGAGCCATCAATTTTCACATGACACTACCCTAACACATCTCTTACAAATAATAGAAATTGAAAGTGGTTCTATTCATGGCCACACATACATAACCCCGGCCTCACCCATTTATCACATGATTCATGTCACATGTATAACACAAGAAAAATCTAGGAATCACCTACCAGGAGTTAGTAGGAATCCACTCTTTGAAGAACTCTATTCGATCCAACTTCAGTCGAAAGAAATCCAATAATATGTAAAAATCCCTATTTTAGGGTATAACGAACATAAAATAGAGAAAAAACAAGATAAACCAAGAATAAACACCATAGGACAGCTAGCCTTACCCATGACTACTCCCTACTTCAGATCATTCAAGGATCTGGCAAGAATTGATGAAGAAATCACTTGGAGATAAAGAGGGGGATGAGAGAAAATTCTAGGGTGTAAACCAATGTATTCTGAAAAAATCCATAATCACCCTTTTATAGTTGAATTCACAATTAATTATTTCATTTTACTCATTTAAAGAAAATATGGAAAAAATCATCATTTTGAATTTTTGAAAAAGTCCTTGTACCTTACGTATGGACCCTGTAGACTCTTACGTATCACCCCTAGAGACCCTTAGGTATCACAATTCACCAAATTTTCTAAAATTCCTTGACTTTTCATATCAAAAGGTTACCCAAATGACTCTTATGTATCATCCCTGAGGAGACGTATGTATCACGGGTAAATCCCAACACTACCAATTTCTGACTCTTATGTATCAAATGAACCTTACACCTTAATAAATGACCCTTACATATTATCCTTTACCATTTTCCATAAACAAAAGGACTCTTACGTATTCTAGGGTTACTCTTACATATTAGGGGAACTTACTCTTATGTATTGCCTTTAACACAAATTTATTCTTATATATACAGGGAAACTTCATAATGATTCTTATGTATCATTTGAGTTACTCTTATGTACCAAAAAGTCACTCTTACATATTAATAGTTTACTTTTACATATCACAAGGCTTCCCAAACTTATTCATTTACACATAAGTGGTTACTCTTATGTATGAGGTACCCATATGTAATATAAACTTTTACACATACCATTTTCCAGGACTTAGTCTTCTTACCCAACCCTTCACAGGGTGATTCTTACATATGAGACTTGGAAAAATTATACAAACACTAGAACCTTAACACATGATGAATCTTGTACATCATAAAATGACTCTTATGCATGGGAGTTTTCTAACATTCTGTAAATTTTCTACAACTACCCAAAGGCAGTTGCAACCTATGACTCATCCCAATCATACCCTATGATTATAAACCCATTTTACCCCATAATTCATACAATTCATCCCCAAATCACCCAGGATTATAATATATATAAACTCATGCCAAAAATTCAAATCACACCAATAGAACTATCTGAAATACCACATATAATATAATTTCACAATAATTCAACCAATGAGCCCATGCCAACTCTTGAAACTTATTCCTTGGTTTATACCGACAACCTCAACACCTCGAAAAGGTTTAAATTCACACAGTTAGTCTAATATCTGACCCAAATTACCATTTCCAAACACCCATGAATTTACACCATGGTTCAAGGTATGATATTTGAACAACTCTTTGCCTAAAATGGTTTATTCAAAGAAGCCATGACATGCTTTAAGGTGTGACATTCAAGTAATACTCTGCCAAAAATATCTTGTATAGAGAAACCAAATTGTGGTTCTTGGACATGGTATTGTTAAATATTTTAAAAAACAATTCTTTAATTTTTTCAATAACATGGGCACAAATAATTTGTGTGAATTAAGATTGTATTAAATAGTGTTTTGATATAATTATCATTCTCTAATGTTGTTATATATCATGATAAATATTTAAAATATTCATTCATTTATTTAAATTCCTATTTTATATTCTTGTATATAATTTATTTATATTAAGAATGTTGGGATGATTTAGTTTAAATTATTTGAACTATTTCTTATAATTTTCATTCCATGCAATTCAGAGTTACATTCTAGATATGAAAAAATATTTAGTTTCATTCGACCAAGACTATGATTTTATATTTAGTTATGAATTAAATAATGAATGTTTATTATTATTTATACAAATTATGTGTTAGGAATATATTGGAATTAATTCATCTCTTAAGTATTGATCTATGGACAGTGGAACTTTGAATTAGACATATCACTATTATAGGAACTTAGCCTCCACTATAAAAAAGTTGAGGTTGGTTACCCATCACACCATACTATCTCTTGATTTGATTTTGGTTTCATATGATTTTAAACCTTTACATGAAAGGGTTAATGTACCATATGCATGATATATAATTGGATATGTGTAGATACAATTAGATAAATTATTTGGGGTAAGTAACATAAATAATTATTTATATAAAGAGTTATGCATTAATATATTTAGAAAATATTTATTTGGTTAAAGGTATAGGATATGAAACTAGATCATTAAAAGCATATATACATATAGGTATTTCATGAGATGCGATGATATGAATAAGATGTATATGGAAATAGAAAGTCTAATAAAACCCCTTAAAACATTAAGTGTGTGATTCCTTCCAAAGTGTAAACATGTCAATACCTCGATCGTACAAATGGAAAGGTTCATGCTAAAGCTATGTGCCCATGGATTATCTTGTGTAATTCGTGTATGATATGGATAAACCTAAGAGTTAGGTTACCATGTACCATTGTAATCTTTAGGTTATACTTAGCTATCTAACCCGAAGAGTTATGTAACTATAGGAATGAAGTTGTCCACCTAACTATCAAAGAATCACATTTAAAATGGCTGGCATGAAAACCTACCTAAATTTCTAATTTTCTTAAGGAATGCCAAAGTTGACTCAAAATTTAGTGAAATATGGATCTTGTCCCACTAACAGAAATGGTGTATGAGGTTATATTTTTATTCATAGCTCACAAAATAAAAGTCCTTATTGAATTGATATAAAATATGATAGTTACTTAATAAATATGTCATGTTATAAATAATGAAAAAAACCAGGAACATCATTTTTAGATCCATGATAGGGTTGGACTATAGTTTAATATATTAATATCTAAGTTTGAGAATTGTTCTCAAGGAGAAGAATTCTGATCATAAAGATGCAGATGTAATAAAAAGCAATTTATTTAATTATTAATCATGTGTATTGGATAAAAATTTTGAATTACACTTTTTTTTATGTTCATAGATTCGAAAATAGAAGAGAATTAATGTTAGTAGAAGTAAATCTACATGTTGGAAATAGAGAAATAGTTTTTGAATTAGAGGTTGACACATTTGATCTACACCTACCTAATGGATTAATTATAGAATTATAAAACTACTACAATGTTCTAAACATAAATAAAAATTTTATTTCTATATCTTATTTAGAAAAAAATGGATTTTCTTTCATGATTAAGAACAAGAGTTATTGCATACACATGAATAAAATGTTTTATATCCATAGGAATATAGTGAATGGTTTATATATTTTAGATATGGATAATCCAATATCAATATTAAATTTATGAAGGTCAAGTTAGTTTATTCTAATACCACTTATCATTGGTATTATCACCTAGTACTTATAAATGAAAAACATATTAAAAGTTTCTATAGAGTTAATTTTTTGAAATCATTTAATAATTATTATTTTTTAAAATATTAATATTGTTTATTATAAAAAATGACTAAAACATATTTTAGTGGAAAAGGTAAGAGAGATTACAGACTATTTGATCTTATATATGGTGATGAATGTGAATAAATGGATATACAAACAAGTTTGAGAGGTTTTATTCTAAGTGGGAGATTATTGAATATATATACTAAAAAATAAACTATTAAGTGATAAAAGACACCACTGCAATGTACTCAACTTGGTATACCCAAACAATACCTGAGTTGAGTCACCACATGACCTTAGGTGCACCACCTCATATTCCAGAGAACATTGATTAATAGTGAGGTCCTAATTAAGTCATGGGGATACTATGCCCTCAAAGATAACTTGTAAGGATCATGCTTAAATCTACCAAAAATTCAGCATGAATTTTTTATATATTAGAAATACCCACAAATTATAGAAATATAAATAGGGAATTAGAAGTGGTATCCCACAATCCAGTATATAAAATAAAACAACCAACATGCCATGAAACACCCATATAGTGAAACAATCCAATATATACAACAAACATTACAAAATAATAAATAGGATATCCCCTTGACTGATATATATGTAATAAAAAACTAAAATAAAATAAAACGACCATGGACCCAACTCAATGGAAAATCCCCTATCAAATACCAACCTATATACATTGCTCATCCTAAGACATTAACCCAATTTCATGTTGATACCTATACATGTAATGAAACAAAAGTTCTACCTATATACATAGAAGCACACACACTATTGGAAATATAGGTTGTAGCTATGATTTAGAGCCATGACTATAGACCTTAAAACCATGGATATATGTTATATCCATGGTTAAATGAATAATTGAAAATAATTTTGTCGGTATAGGTGACCTATATCCATGGTTTATAAACTATGGAAATAGGTTTATACTTTATTTATATTTACATAGTTCTAAAACTGTGGAAATAGGTTGAATAAAAAAAATTACTTCCCAGTTTTGAACCCATAACCTCATGTATTTTGATAAAATACTTAACCACTATCCTAATACGGAATTTTTTATTATTATTAATATTATTTACTTATTACTTAGTATAATATATAAAATATAAAATTTTAATTACATATTATATATTTTTTTATGAAAGGAAAAACATAGAAACCTTATTTGTGGTGGAGGAAAACCTTATTATAAAAGGAAATAGTGAAAGAAACAAAAAAACAAAAAAACTCTTTAATTTTTCCTCAAATGAATGATAATTTATGTGAGGATCCAAACACAATAAGTCACCATATTACCATGGTTCTCTAAATTGTGGCAAAAGATCTCCATGTTTCTAGACCATTTCCATAATTTAGAGAATCAAGATAGTATGATGGAAATATAGGGACCTATTTACATGATTTTATAAAACTATGGATACAAACCTTATAAATAGATCCATTTTACAATAGTGATTCATTGTATGTGGGTATGGGGTGATTCAAACTATCTAGTAAGATTCCCCCGCTCACCTTGACTCATTGAGTTCTAATGATCAAGTGGATGAATGTGAAAGTCTATGGTGAGTGTCATTCGGCCCACTTGAAAACATAATACATGAATGATCATTAAAATCTATAATAACTAAATGCTATCATTGCAAAAACGATATATAAACCTTGAGGACATGCACTGATACAAACCAACCTAGATTAGGACCCGCCTAATTATAACAAATAAAATGTATAACCTCATATCCTAATTAAGTATACCATGTAGTAACTTCCATATTATTAGAAACAATAACCTCAAATACTATATCAATATCACTCAATCAAGTCCCAAAAAACCCATTGGTTATCCTACTACCTGTAACGTCCCGTGTTTTGGATTGGGTTGAAAATTCAAAGGGAATTTGAACATTTCATTTGGGGGAAAATTTTAATTAAAAATTGAGAATAAGAACATAATTGAAAGGGTTGGAACACTTTAAAGTGTTTTTTTGGATAAGTTTTAAGGCCCGATAGGTGTATCATGTGTTTTGTTGAGTTTTAGAAGCATCGGGCTTTGAAAGATAGGTTTTTCTAAAGGTAATGGGAGGTGCATAGTTTTTTCAAGGTTAGTGTGAACTGTGCACCCCTAACCATGAAGTCTATTGTATAGGCACACAACTTTTCTAAACTATGTGGTATTGTATGCAATGCTATGATTTTTTCTACAAAACATTGTAGAGGGGAATGCAATTCTTGCACAAAGTTTTTCAAACCATGATCCTAACCATACGAGGGGGTGTCCCTTTGGACAACAACACCACACAGTTAATGCACAAATTTTCAAATCATGCATCTCATTAAAGGGATATAATTTACCATTTTTCCCTGCATCCTTTATCTTTTCATCCCCTCTTTTCTCCTCCTCCATGCACATAGTATCCCCTCATGGGTTCTCCCTCTTGGATCTTCTCCCAGGAGTGGATAGATCTCCCTCATATGAGATTGGAATCGCTCACTATCAGTTAAATTTGATCACCATCAATAAGAATATGATTCATCTTGCTTCTATTATTTATTTCTTTTTCCATATTGGTTGATATTTCCATGTGAGATCATATACCCTATTTTCAGGGAATTTTCTTGCTTCTTTGTTATCTCTCATTCTAGATCAAATTAAAGGTTGAAAATAGACGAGTGAAGCATAATTGGTATAAGGTAGGTGGTATCATGAATTTACCTTAAAGTCTAGAACATTTATAAAATATGCTATTGTGCTACACACCATACTTTCCATTCATTTACTCATAAATGTGAAATTGGTCATGTAAATTCTAATTCCCTAATTCATATTTTCATTTTCCATTTAAATTTCACCATCAGAAGATGTCTACCTTCACTTGATCCACCCCTTTGGGTGTATCACTAATATTCATTGACCCTTATTCTTTATCTTGAAATTAAAACCAAATTTTATGGTGTGTTGATGTGCCTCTTATTGAATGAGACACTATATGGAATTAAATGGATTAAAAGTGGAGTGGAAGACTCCCTTAGATTGCGAACATTATTATATTATTTGAAAGTAATCCTAGGTAGATGAAATAGATAATTTGAATAGAATAGAATGTTTAGAGACAAGTATTTAACCTTGGATTGCATCCAATTTATTAAATGTAATGCTTGACTTATCACATGATAAATGAATTGAGATAAATTTATAGTAGAATGCATACTTGAATGGAATTCTTTACTCCTTATAAATCGAATTTATAAATGGACCAGTCATGCAAATCGTATCCATTATGGAATGGGTAATTCCTTAGCCTATGTTAATTATTGAATGGGATCTATCTACACCTTTTATATATTATTACCCCTTGATTGAAACTTGGATTACTAAGTAGGAATGCCTTGGATGAGCTCATAGGTCAAATCAAATTACACCACGCCTTAAGATATACTAGGTTCCTATTTATGGAACTCCTTATTTAAGGGATCATAAGGTAAGTGGGATTAACTTATACATAGTTATTACTGAGAGGCCTTAGTTAGGGTTGTTGGACATGACGTTTCAAACCCACTTGGTCTAGGATATTGGACATGGAATTTCATATTTGTTTGGGTGGTTGGGCATGATGTTTCACGCCCCGTGATGAGGATGATGGACATAACGTTTCACATCAACTTTGGGATGGTCAATCATGCCACTCCATATCCCCTATTCAGATTCTTAGGCTTGTACCCATATTTACATAATGAGACCCTTATGATATTATTATGATTATGCATGGACGCCTGAGTTATGCCTCAGGTCCTGGATAATACTATATATATATGTCTATATATGTTATCACATATATAGTACATATACATACATACATAATTATATATATATACCTATATACATGGTGAAATATATCCATAGATATTCTGACTTAGGCCGAAACAGGTATGGCTGACTAGGTGTCCATAAGGAACCTGAGCCCGATTTGATTACATTTATTTATTCATTTCCTTATTTATTATACTTTCACACTGCTTTATTTTATATTCTCAAATTGGATTTCATTAGACACCATTGGTGGTGTCCTATTGAGTTTATCTCACACCCTATTTGGGCTGCCATTTGGTACCTAAACTAAATCCATGGTTGTAGGTTCAAGATCATGGATCGTGCTATGTGTTGTTTTCATTATGAAATAGGACTGTACATGGGATCTTGGGAGTAGCGGCTGAGAATTTACCCAGGATACCTTCTGGAGATGGAGTCTATTTATTTATTTCCCTTTTCAGTCTAACCCTGCTTATTATATGGCCTACTATATGTCTATTTCTTGTACATTATAGCATGTTCATGCATGGTTCTTATTCATTATTATTTAACTATCAGTTATTATTATCTTCCACTATTATAGTTCTTTATTTATGCTTCTTCTATATTTTTGTGCTTATCTATAGGTTATAGTATCCCCTCTATACCACATTTAGATCCTCATTTCTAGCCAAAAACCTATGGTATATGGGGTGGCACACTTAAGGCCATGTGGTGAATCGGATCAGGGAACCATTTTAGTGGATCTTGGGTCGAGACATTACATAGTGGTATTATAGAAATTATTTTCTTTTTGTATTACTATTTTTGGGATGGTAGAAAGGAGACTAAGAATGTGTCAGCACTTGGTAGATAACTCGTGTATGGGTCCAGCTGACCAAGTCACATGGGAAAGATCAAGTTTCCAGGGATGGTATTATTGTTCATTTTTTTGTTATTATAGTTGGTTATTATTTCAGCTCGAGTGATTGATGTAATTTATATTACTTATTGATTTATGGGATTTATATTATTTTACCCTTAGATTGATATGGCAAGAAAGTATTGTTCATACATCATTACAGGCACTTAAGTATTTAAATATCATGCATATTCCATGCCATGTTTATTTTAGTGCCTGCATTGCTTGTAACATGTCTTATGTGCCTGAAATGCTATATTTTATATTGCACTAATGTTTCATATAATGAAAATGAGAAAAGTAATTGGTTATTAAAGTGTCTAAATCAACTTAAATGGTATTTTTATGTATATATTGATGGAGGAACCATAATTAAAAAATTATGAAATTTTTGAGCCATGGACCATTGGTTTCATGGGATGAAACATTTATGGTTATGATTAAATGGGTGACAATAAAAATTTATAAAGTGTACGAGTCTTTATAAATTGGAAAGGGTAACCCATATAGTCAAACCATCATGTATATGAACTTGTTATATTTTTAAATCAAAGGTAAAAACCTGGTTGCATCTACATTAATGTCAGTTGTAACTTATAAAGGTAAGTACCTTTATAACTTGGGAATGGTAATTCATCTAACTAAACCACGATGCTTGAATTGTAATTCTTATGGAAAAATTATTGCCTTTAAATGAAGTTATAAAGTTGAATATATATATATATATATATATAGATATATTGTCTAGTACCTATATTACTTAGGGATGAAGACCCGTATGACTAAATTCCTAATTGAAAAACTAGAACCAAGTGGGTCAGTTGGGGCATGTTTCTTATTATATAAACCCACTAAGGGTGTTTTAAAATTGTAAATAAAATGAAAGGACCCTCATAGGTTTCCTTTGTCTTTTATTCTTTAGTGATTGACCCCATGGGGGTATATTCATGATATGTGGGATGGTTATTTAAAGTGATAGAAACTACTTATATAAGATATATATAAATGTATGGTGGTATCTTACTGAATTGACCCCCACCTACTTTTGAGATTTATTATTATGAGGATTTTGTTAATTAAAATTCCAATTACAACCTAAAGGGTATTTTAATCTATAGATTTCAATTGATATCTTATTTAACTAAGCCTGTTGTGATAATTTATTAGTTAAATAATTAGTGATTAAATGTGTAAAATGAAATTATAAGATAAATTACCTATTATGCTATATAGAGTTATCTAAATAAAGTGATTAGTATAATTTTATTCTATAATTGGTACTTGATATCCATTATACTTGAGTTTATTTAAATGTTATAATAAATGAGAATCAATTAAATTCCTTAAACCTAAAACCTTAATGTGGTGTTCTTAGTTTCAACCCTTGAGTAAGGGTAGTTTAAATTGTTACCTGGGACGAGAATGTGGATGTTTCTCATAGGTCTCAGTGAACCTTTTCTTTTATAGTGATCATAGAGGTTAGGCTAGTAAGCCTAATTAACTTTTATGACATGACCTTGTTTTAGATTATATTACCTATTCTTTCATAAGGGGATATACTAGTTGAGGTATCACCCCAAGAATTGAATTAGAATTGATAAATGATTGTGTATAATTATAGGTGAGAGGTTTTGTTCAGGCACCATTTGACTTTGATAGGACTCTTAGTTTATAGAACGAAACCCAGACTAGGTGGGTGGTCGCGTGATAAATTGAATCTTTCCAGGGACATGATCATCATATATTGCTTGATTTTAGTGGGTTATATTCACCTAGGGTATGGTTGTCTACTTATATGGTCGCGCAAACCTTTTTTTTCAATAATGGATGATGTGGTGAGTCATCATCTAGTTTAACAGTTATATAGGGTAATAAGACTCTGGAATGCATAGTTCCATTGGGATTATTAAAATAAAAGTGATGGTAACACCTGTTATGATGTTTTTCTATCGTAGTAGCACACATTATTACATGTTGTGACATTAATTAAGAGATGGTACAATGAAACATATGAGTTCAGTGGTAATCATCTAATCTATGAGATTTTATGCTATATTCTCGATTCATATATGGAGTAGAGTGACCTAGGTGTTAAATAAAATATGACTCATACTAGATCTCAGGATGGAATTCCAAATAGAATCAGGTGTTTTGAATCACTAATTAGTTTGGTTTGGATTCTATTCCCAATGTTAATGATGTGTGTGAGCACAAATCAGGGTAGCGTCACACATACATATAAAGTGAACTTAATCTATCATGATTTAAAGCTTCTAGTTTTCTTATTTTATCATGTGGGTTCTTTATATAATCATGTTCACCATGTACGTAACCCGTGTTTTGTGGTGGATGGAGTTTGTGACATGGGATGATTTCCCATTCTCAGTAAACAACCACTAAGACACTCCTAAGGATAGAAGAATCACATCAAACTTTTTTAAGCGTGTCCTTCCAAGTAAAGGGATCAAAATCATAGAGGACCATTTGAGAATGTTCATAACACTTATTATATACCATAGATCTATTAAGTTTGATTTTTCAATTCCATAAGACGATGGTTGATATAAACTTGGTTATGGGTTTGGATGGATTCTGGACACTAGATTTAGGATTATAATGGATAAGTGATTTGTGAGTTGACGGGTCAGTGACGCATTAGTGCTTTCAAGGTAGCATGATGGTGAAGTGGTTGGTTGTGTAACCAAACATTGAAAAACATTTAGAGTAAGGATTAGACTTCGATTAATTCTCTTTAATGATCCCAAGTACCTTTAGATTTAAGGAGAAGTGATCAAGACTTCAAATACTATGCTGGCTTCTAAGCTATATGTTTCATATTAGGTTATTCTAGAGTAGATTAACTGATTCCTTGATAATTAAATCTAAATGGAGGTATGAGGCCATCAAATGAGCATCACAATCTGTATGACATGCATATTAAGCGTGTGACCCTTGAAACTATACCGAAAGAGGCCTAATCATATTTTTAGGCTACTGTGAGTCGGTTGGCCCATAGATAGTCTTGGTCATGCATCATCAAGAGACTTGGTTCCAGGGGTTGATTCAAGAAAAATACACCCTATTGATAGAGCATGTCTCTAGAGAGATGTACATGCTCATAGATGGTAATGCTCAATAATCCCTTAGCATACTCCTCATTTAGATATGATCATTACCTCTACCTTAAAATCATCCTGATTACACTAAGATAGAATCATCTATATACCTAGATAATTAGTGATATTTTTGAGTTTTATGAGTGGAATCTCACATGAGAAGATTCATGGAATCTTGGGACCGATCATTAGACAGTCACTTGGGAACCTTGTATTCCATTGAATAAATATAGCTGAGCATAACTGAATTCCTTGGACAATTCCAGGTATAGTTTTGTGTATGATCTTTGGTGAGTGTGCTCAAAATTATTTCAAGGTGCCTTGGATTAAAGGTGTTAGAATCATATTTTTTTCAAACATATTGTATCCCGAAGTTGAGATTTTCAATAATAGTTGGACGAAAATGGTTTGAATTGAGATATTTTGATTAGTTAAAAGTGGTCGGTGATGAACCGCATATGGTATGTTGTCGGAGGAGATGAGGGCAGTAAAATAGGATGGATGAGGATTTTCAAGGAAAAACCAACATGACTAGTTAAATAATGATCAATTAGGATTCAACTATTTTGATCTTATCAAGTACTAGGATTATATTCCTTGTGTGAGACCAAGTTTCACAAGTTTAGAATCATTATAGAAATATTTTACAATGTTAGGGATGTGTTTTAATAGGCAATTCTGATGGTGGGAGTACCGTGGCTCAAAATTGGTCATGGAGAGATAGAGCCTATGGTGGAGAGTTCTATAGGAAAGATGATGTGAGAGACTAATACATGATCATGTCATAGTTTATAAGGGATTGAGTAAGTTTTTTCTTGATGTTTCATTGGTAATTACAAGTATTGGATTGAGTTTTTGTGTTTTAGGTGCTGTATGTTTAAAGTATGGATTCCAGGTACATTGGGCATGGGAAATGCAAAACAACCGTTTGAGTGGGAATTCATGACCCAAGTAGGTTGGGTGATGTTTTTTTTCTTCCCCAAGAATTATTAGGGATGATAAGTTCTAATATGGGGAGATTATAACATCCTATGTTTTGGACCGAGTTGAAAATTCCAAGAGAATTTGAACTTTTCATTTGGTGGAAGGAACATATTCAAAATTGAGCTTCAAAATGTAATTTTGAGAGTTGTAAAACTTTAAAGTTTAGTTTTTGGATAATGTTTAAGTCCCGATAGGTGTCTCATGTGTTTGGTTGATTTTTAGAATCATTGGGATTCAAAATATGAGTTTTTGTAAAGGTAAGGGGTGGCACATGGTTTGCGTATGATTAGTGAAAACAGTGCACCCCTAACTATGCAGACTATTGTATAGGTGAATGACTTGCCTAAACTGTGTGGGATGTACTTCATGAAAATGAATTTTATCTACATAAAATTACACAGGGAATCACATAGATTGCAGATGGTTTTTCAAACCATGTGCCCAGCCGTGTGAGGTAGGTGTCCCTTTGGACAGTAGCACCGCACGGTTGGCGCATGGTTTTACAAACCATGCAAATCATTAAAGTGATATAATTTACTATTTTCCCCTCCTCATTTATCACTCCTTCCCCTTTTACTTCTTCTCCACACACATATCAACCTCCCATGGGTTCTCCCTCTTGGATCTTCTCCTAGGCATGGATGGATCTCCCTCATACGAGTTCCAAATCACTTTCCATCAGTTGCATTGGATCAAACTTAGTAATACCATGGTTTCTATTTCTCCCTTTCTTTGTTTCTTTTTCTGTATTGGATGATATTTACATGAGATATCATATTCTCTATTTTCAGGGTGTTTTCTTGTCTCTTTGTTCTCTCCTGTTCTAGTTCGAATCAAAGGTTGATAATGGACAAGTGAAACATCCTTGGTATAAGGTAAGTGGTCTCATGACTTTCCCTTAAAGTATAGTATGTTTATAAAATAGGTCATTATGTTGAGAACTGTAATTTCTATGTGTCACCTTATAAATAAAAAATTTATCATGTAAATACTAATGCCCTGATTCATATTGTTTGTCCATTTAAATTTCACCTTTGGAATATGGATACCTTCACTCGATCCACCCCTTTGGGTGTGTCACTTATATGACTTGATCCTTATGAATTATATTGGAATTGAAACCACTTTTTGAGGTGTGTTAATTTCCCTCTTATCAAATGAGACACTACATGGTTTTAAATTGATTAAAATTGGAGTGGATGACACCATTAGCTTATGAAAATTATTATATTATGCTAGAGTCATCCCAGGTAGATGAAATGGTCAATTTTAATAGAACATAATGTTTAAAGGAAATGATTTAACCTTGGAATACATCCAATTTATTAAATGTAATTATTGAATTATCACATTATAAATTAATTATGATAAATTGATAGTGACATGTATACTTGAGTGGACTTCTTAACTCCTTATAAATTGAATTGATAAATGAAATGATCATGATGAATCATATCCATTACTACATGTGTAATTCATTGGCCTATGTTAATTATTGAACATGAACTACCTGTACCTTTTATATATTATTACTCCTTGATAGAACCTTGGATTCCCAAGTAGGAATTCCTTGGAAGGGATCATAGGTAAAAGGAATTACGCTGTTCCTTGATCGATTTATAGAATGCTTTGGTTAAGAGATTATAGGGAAATTGGGATTACCTTATACATGGTAATTATTGAGAGGAATCAGTTAGGGTTGTTAGACATGACGTCTCACACCCCCTTGTTCTAAGATATTGGATATGGAATTTCACATCTATTTTGGTGGTTGGATATGATGTTTCATGCCTCAGGGTGAGGATGTTGGACATGAAGTTTCACATAAATTATTGGGATATTCATACATAATTCTCCATATCCCCTGTCCATATGCTTGGGATCATACCCATATTTACATAATGACACCCTTATGATATTATTATGATTATGCATGGATTCCTGAGTTATACCTTGAGTCCTGGCTAGTACTATGTATATATATATGTTACTATATGTTATCACATATATAGTACACACACCTATATAAATAATTATATATATATACACCTATATACATGGAGAAACATATTCATAGATATTCCAGCTTAGGCTGAAATAGGTATAGTTGGCCAGGTGTCCATGAGGAACTTGAGCCTGACTTGATTACATTTATTTATTCACTGCTTTATTTATTATACATGAACAATGATTTATTTTATATTCATGGACTATATTGAATTAAACAACATTGGTGGTGGCCTACTGAGTTTATCTCACACTCTATTTGGGCTGCCATTTGGTGCCTAAACAGACCTCATGGTTGCAGGTTCAGGATCATGGATCGTGCTATGTACTATTTTCATTATGGACTAGGACTGGAGATGGGATCTTTGGAGTAACAACTGAGCATGTACTTGGGATGCCTTCTAGAGATGGAGTATTTATTTATTTATTTATTTCCCTTTTTATTCTATCCATGATTATTGTATCACCTAGTGTATTCCAATTGGTTATATATTGTAGCATGTTCATTCATGGTTCTTATTCATTATTATTTGACTATCAGTTATTATTATCTTCTAGTGATTCTGTTCTTTATTTATGATTTTGATATATTTTGTGATTATCCATAGGGTATAATATCTTCACTATAAAACCTTTATACCCTTTATTCTAGTTGTCAGTCTCTGGCATATAGAGAGTCATGCTTGAGTCCATGTAGTAAACTGGATCAGGGCACTGTTTTAGTGGATCCTAGGCTAAGATGTTACACTGCCCGTTAAGTAACAAAACAAAAAAATATATTGGGAAATAATAATTGTGTTAATAAAGAAAAAAAGGTTACGAAATATGTCCCAAATGTTAATAAAAATCATCAAACAATAATGAAAAAAGAAGGGTAGTCTAAGAGGGCCCAAAGTAAAAAATAACATCTAAATGAAAAATCCCATAGTAGAACAAATAATATCAAGATAAGTATTTATATTTAAATAAGTTCCTTAGATATTAGAGTGAAAAAATTTAAGTATGTATCTATTTATAAAATAGGGATCTCTCATTAGAGTATCTCATTACTCCACTCTCAAATGGGAGGATTATAATTCATTTTTTCAATGTCCTTGTGAATAAAATTATAGATCATGTCCTCAATTGGAAAGTAAGATTATTTTATTAAGTGGTATAATTACATTGATAATTTTTTTTTCTTAAAACCATCTCCATGCATATTTTATCAATTATAAAATTCCATAAATGGTTTGGAGAATCATTGAGAAGACTACTTCCAACTTATTATGGGATAAAAATGGGGAGGTTCGTTGCCACTAGGCCTGTTGGAAATGTTTTCAAAACCTATTAATGATGGTGAAAATAACCTAAGGGGTTTGGAACCCTACATGCATTCCATTAAAGAAAAGTTGGTATGAGAGGTTATTTTAGGACATTCTATTTGGGATTGGTTTGAAAGGGGAAGATATGAAACGACATTAGATGATTTTCTTAACCAAATTACATAAACATACTTTATTTATTGTAGTCCCCATAAAAATCTTATTATCTTGATAATTAATTCTTTTTGGGTCATTATCATATGATACATTTTATTCTGAAAGGATAATTAGGTGGGCATCTCACTGTTTTTTCCAATATTCCCTATTATGAATGTTAACTTATAGACTACTAGTTTATTTTTAAAATTCACTAACTTATCCTTAGATAATGATAATAATGAATACTTTAAAAATATTCAATTAGTGGAAGAAGAATATCACTATTTATTTACTCTATTTAATGATGGTAACTTTAATTATAAAGACTGCTACAATCTTTTACATGATCAACATGGCTCTGAATGATGGAAAAAGATACTTTGGGTAGATATGATTCCAAAAAATATGAACTTTATAACATATGGATCATTTTATAGATCATTACCCATTGATAATACAATAAAATACAAAGATAATTTCTATTTATTTTAATTGATTATGCTGCATCAATTTTAAGGGGGAGAATGGGAACTATCTCTTCTTTCATGGAGAGTGGTCTCTATTCATCAGGAACCTTATCAAAAACACATTGAGAATTTTCTATGATGGTGGGTCATTAAATCTCTTTCTGGGGCCCCAATTCCACTATTTTGATGCTTCTTCCCTAAAATGTTGAATTTATTTCATGATTTTTTTGTCTAGATGTTGGGTTTTGTGGGAATCCCATAACATAGTTAGATATCACTTTAAACCCATTACCCACAACAAGGAATCTACTTCTAATTTATGATATGTTTATGGGAATCCAAGGAAAAAACTATTATCATACTTTATATGACCTTTATGTGTGTTAATATCCTTACAAAATAATTTTATGTAACATGGGGGGGGGGGTAATTGAATTTGTTGGATCTCCCTTACAAAGGTTACAAGCTCAAGTCTGATAGGCCTTACTCTGAAAGGGTTATGCATGGAGGGGGAATCATTCAGAACTATTTTGGATATTTTATTTTGATCTTAATTTCTTTATATAGCTATGGTAATTATCTCATTATAGAGGCCCAATATCTTTTGTCTAGATTCACTCTAATAAAGTATTACAATGTATCCTGACAATTGTAAAAATAGATTAAAAAATTATGGTTAAGTTTATGGTTAATCCTTCCAAAACCCATTAGTCACTTGTATGTACTCTGAGGATCTATATGGGTCTAATGGATCATATCACTATATTTCATTATACTTGGAATAAAGTTAAAATTCTATCTAATCAATCAGATTTGAAGGGAGACATGAAAAATCATCTTTAAGTTTTCTTGTCTCTAAGTTCTCTCCCTATGGACTGTAAATATATGTTTTTTAATAATACTCTTATATTGCATTATTTTAGTCCTCCTTGAGGTTACTTCCTTGTAAATTTATTCTCTTTATTAATAAAAATTTATGATTGATGAGTTATGGAAATAGATAGGAAAACAAATATTGGTATTTAACCACATCAAATAACATATCCCATCTATTACACCATGCCCTATCTCACCTTAACAGTCCTCAAAGGATCTATCCTTTATAATACCTGAATAGTATTTATGGATTTTACCCATCCACCAAAATTCATCATAGGGGTTGGCTCCCACTGCATGATCATATAACACTATGGAAACATACTGATACCTTAATGGAATGTTAATCATCATTGTAAATATTATCTCAATTTATATAGTCATGGTATTACTATGATGAATCCTAATAGAAGATAAACCTACTATAATATAGGTACCATCACTTCCTTTAATAGAACCACCCTTCTCTCCTAGATCTAAATCCATTGTCACACTACATCCAATCACTTATATGAAGAAGAACCAGTAGGATATGCACTATTATAAACTATACATATCATTATACAATTATTAAACCTCATAAGAAAATAAGACATAGGACACTAATGATCGATCACAGTCTCCAAATGTTATATCAAAGTCCTAAATGTCATTTTAGAAATTTACTCCAGGCCCAAGGTCTTCTGCTAAACCAAACTGTGCCTTGCATGCTACACACTTAGTCACTCAATCTCACACTGACAAGTGCCAAACATAATAAGCAGGAAACCCATTACACTCCCATCCCATGATCCCTCCCCCCACCATGGATTGTTACAACCCATGGACTATCTACCAAATTATAACCTTATTTTTTAATAAAAAAAAATACTAAGTTTAACCTATAACCATGCCATTATAGCCCTTGAGGTTAATGGTGAACCCTCTCACCATATATCGATCAATAATAAGTGTATTACACTATCTAAAAATAATCAAATAACCTAATACCATTTTATGGGTGACCATTTAAAAGTCTCCATAGGATTCCTTAACTTATCTCGAACCAGTCAAGGATATTAAGAGTCTTATACTCTATCATGACTTAGTGGTACCTCCCAAGATCCCATTAGAAGATAGTCAAATAGAACTTACTAGATGTCTTGAACTATTTTAACCAACCAAAATCTTAAGGTAAGGATTAAAAATAGTTAACACACCTCATACATCATAATGAAATCAAAGAAGTCACACAAGGAAACAATCTATCAAGTGATCATAAAAAACACATGAACTTTAGAAAACATGGCATCAACAAATTAGGTAAATCAAACCAAACCATTTATCAAAACATATAATATTTTATTTACTTGAAAACATGAGTAAAATAACCTTTTTATAAATCAATAAAAAGTTATCACATGTTGAATTTATATACCTAAGTACCTTTCCTTAAATTCCATGGGAAAAACTCTTTAGAATTCACCCATTTCCCCTTTGAAATCCCATTTTAAAATAAAATAGTTTAATTCATTATTTTATTTGAAATTTTAATTCAAATGAAATATCATATTTAAAAGATTAACTATTTTATTTTTAAAAAATAGATTCAAGAATCAACTCACACCACCATACATTCCATAAGATGGGCCATAAACACCTTTGCGGTCCTTTGGTGGTAATTTGGTCAATGTGAGTCCATCCCATTTTATAGAGGGATATCATGTCAAATAACCATTTTCATAATAATAATAATAATAGAAAAAAATCATAAAATAGCCACCAGGTATCCCACAAAATCCATATGATCAAAATCCTCAATAAGAAAAGGATACCTACCTCTATTATGCTATCCATTATATCTCCAAGCTTGTATCATTCATCATCCATGTCAAAAAGATCCTATCATATCAAAAAATATCATAAATACATAATCCAAAAATTATAAATTAAAACTCACAATCAATATAAATGACATAATATTCAGTGAGTATCTCTACAACACTGAAACCATGAGTAATGAGGTGTATACCACTTTCGATGTACACTCAAGACCATTATAAGAAAAATACTCAAAACTCATATTAGCTCTAAATATGTGGATATTCCATTGATGGATTTCCTTAGGGATGATAATTTTTCACTTTTTTATTTATAATATTATGTATGGTATTGTTTCCATTGTTCATATCTTGTTTTCTCAAGTGTCATTCTTGTATTGAGCTATAACATAATTTTCATAGTCCATGTTTTTCAGGTCACTCTAAGATGAAGTCCAGTACTCTAGATAAGTGTTTTTTATTTGTTTATAAAATACATATTTTAGTTTTTATTTACTCTATGAATGTGTGGCTCATATTCTGTATGTTTTTACTATATGATTTATCATCACAAATAAATGGAGATAATTGTTTTTTATTTCAGTCATTATCTTCCTTTATCTTATATTGTTCTCAACTCCTTTAGGGTTAAATTGGTATCAAGAATATAAGAAAAAATGGGCTTGTATAATAGTGTAAAAGATGAATAGATCACCCTTGGTGAATCATTTGTACATTAGTTACTTGATTTAACCTGGATCAAACTATACATCAAGTGAAACTTCTTCTTTTTTAATGTGAATTGAGGGAGTTCTAAACCATGAATAATCTATTACTATATAATCTATTTATTAATTTTTTAAAGAATGAAAGTAATTATTCAACTCATTTTGATAGTAATAGTAGTAATAAAAAATGATGGAGTAAATAGAGGTTTTAATTTTAGAAATAAAAAAATTATGCCTGGTATGTGGGAATATATGACAATTAACAACTGATTGATATCACAGATTTGGAAAATCCATAGTGATATTTAATCACTTTTGGCTAGTCAATAGTGGTATAAGAAATAACATGATAAAAAATATAATATGATGAAATACTTAGTTAACATTACTATTAATAATACTAACTATTAGTACTAAAAAAATTAATATAATAAATATTGGTAATAATAAGAATACACACACTAAAGCGAGTAGTTCCACTATCATTGTCAAACCCAACGAGATACCCACACTTAAGTGGTAATTTCAATATCATTTCCAAGAACTCAATACAAAGTAAACTAAAAATATCAATAATAATAACATCAATATCATAACTCTATAATCATACCATAAAAAACCACACTTCTCATTTTCTCTAAATTTATGGAAATTACACACTAACGCCTGAAAATTCACTTTTTTTCAATTTCCATAAAAATTTACCACACAAAGATATATTTTTTCGCATTATAATTTTACAATAATTATTAAATTATTTTTAATCCATAAAAAAATTTAATTAAAAACCAAAATTCAAGCTCAAATCATTAGGCACAAACAAGCGTGTAATAGAATCCACCTACCTTACCCTGGTGATGAAGTGGAATCACACCACAAAACTCAAGATTCATATTATCTTTAACCTTCTCAAACACCTAGAAATAAAATACTGAAAAAATTTTAACCATAAACACAAAATATCATCTAACACTATTAGTTTAGGTTATCCCAAGATATAAATCAAAATAGATCATGATAGAAGAGATCTAGAGCAACTTACATTTGATCCAACTTTATAACATTTAAATATCCAAAGGGAGAGGAAATCAAAATTAGAAGATTTCCAAAAATTAACATCTAGAAAAATTATCCTAATTGATACAATATAATCACATATAATCCTCTAATGATCACCCAAATATCATGTCCAACCCCATCATCTATCCCTTGGGTCAATCAATGTATCACTACAATACACAAAACATTAGAATAAAATCATAATCACGGGAATTACACTGACCAAACCAAGCCCTAGACTAAGACACTATTGAATTAATTCATCACACATCCTAAAATACCCATGTCATAACCCTTTACTGATACCAAATCTCATATAATGTGGGAAGTTCCTAGTGATTTGTGTTATCACACTGAGTGGGGAGGGGTGGGGGAGGTGAATTAGTGTGAACCTATTTTACCAAATTCTTTTGGTCTGTTAATTAACCCTTTTAATATTTGAACCTTTGAACCTATTAGGGTGAATGGATTTTCATATGAATCACAAACACACCACACTACATGAAACACATTAAATAAACAAGATAAAACATATACAATATTTTTAAAAGGTTCAATCCCAATTTGGGTATATACTCCTTATTGTTTTTGGTTTGAGTATAAGACAAAAATATCCACTAATATAATCAAGTGAATATAGGAGGGGAAGGTATTACACATAAATATGAGGATATATCATGAAAATACTATATAGTATCCTAACCATTTTATAATCTCTTGACTGTTTCTTTATTATATCTCCCACTATTTTATAATGAATCCTCCCAACTCACTAATGAATAAGATCTTAAATCTACTTCTAGATGTCAATGCATAAATGGGTAATATCATATTACCAAATTAGAGTCTTCAACAATTAGTGGATAATTTATTACAATATCATGCATGTATATCTCTTCATCTCAACTCAATCTTATTGTTCTTATTCAAGAGTCTTGACACATAGAATATATATATCTGTATAGTAGCAATACCAGCCTTTTAAAATCCATTCTTATCCTTTTTATTTGGATTTTATGATACAATAATATCATAGATAATGTCTTCACTCATAATTCTTCTTCTTCCTTGACACATAGGATCCACTTTCTATAATATCATCGACTTCTCACAATATCTTTCTCCCTCCAATTCCAATTCTATTTTATTTCAATATAAACCATTTTTTATGGGCTAAGAGGGAACCCTTACATGGATCAAAAATCTATGGACCAAAGTATTGTTACGATTTGATGTCATGAATTCTATTTTTGAATGAAATATCATTATACATGGACCAAATTCCTAGAAAAACATGTCTCAAACTATAAAATATTTTACTTCCTTCCTAACGTCTTCCCATGATAATTTAACTCTGAAGACTCATTTGTAGTTTCCTTTTGATATGTGGTCATCCTATATCTAACCTATTTATAGGTATCCAAACTCACACTATCTTACACTCCATCAGTCATAATTTTCTCTAGTATAATACTAGAGGCCCAACATTTTGATGGACTAGAGAATCTGTGGATCAAAGGCCTAATTTTATGAACCGAAATCCCATTTGTGATAAATATTACTGCTTCTATACCACCCCACCATAGTCACTTATATAGTAATAACACTACTATAGTTCTATAGTACTGCTATAGTATCACAAAAATTCACTATTGTTCAGATTTGATCCCAGGTCTTATGTAAGATTATGGAGATAATATAGTATCAATTTCATCTCTCACACTCTTATCCTTTTCACACAACTTTTCTTTCTTCCTTTTACTTCATTTTATATTCTCAAATTTTTTTCATCAAAATAATCCCTATAATTAAATTATGGAAACTCTAATTAAATCATGACATTATGTAATTTTCCACTCCTCCAAATCTCAATTGAATGCATGGGTCTGTACCCATGATCTCAAAATGTTTTCTTGATTCTAGAAACTAGCCTTAACTGATATTCCATAAATATCCAAGACCCTCATTTAAACTGATCCATACTAATTCCAAGAAAACCTCTAGCTTTTGATCTTCATAATTAATTTCAAATATCATATTTGAAATCCTAGAATCACCATACCATGATCCTATCAATTTATTTTTATTCCATTCACCTTCCAAATTATCTTGAATCATAGATTAATCACTAACATCATGATATTTAATCTATAAATAACAACTTATCCGAATTTGATTTTATTCTATAGATTTTTTTTAAATTTTCAAACCAATAAACCTTACATAAGAAATGGAATATCTTATGTATTACTTATGTGAGCTCAAAATTTCTTATGCATGCTCCTTAACATATTTCACATGCTCAAGAATATATTCTATATTCTCATAAGAATATTATATATTCTCAATAGTATCATATATATTCCATTACACTTCTTTCATATCAAAAAAAATATCTTACATATTATAGTAAGTCTGATACTTTTCCAATTTTCACTCTATAATATCTTACATTCCACTTAAAAACATTATGTATAATTTGGGTGATATCAAATATCACTTTAAAAATATTATATATACTCAAAAATATATTACATATCATAGTTAAGTATTGAATTTACAAAATTTCAATAAGAACTTCAACACGCATCTTCAACATGAACTGGGATATATTACATATCATCAGAAAAACCTTACATAATATTTACAAAATGGTAAGTATCAGTATGAGATACTCAAATTTTCTTATGTATCATCAAGAAAATTTTACATATCACATTAATATTTAGTACATTGTCAATATTCCTATTTGAGGGATCTTCCGTACGCCTTTTCTAAATTTTCACCCCTAACTCAGAATTCCCAAACTTCTTCAAAATAGATCAAAACCTATTAAAACCTTCTCTAGGAATCTCTGATCTTTCAAATACATATCAAAACAACTTAGATAAATTTTTGAGTTTATACAAATTTCATAAATAATTTAATCACAATACTCAATCCATATTTTAGCAAATAAATACTCTATTTGAGAATTTCTATGTAGCTTTAACTGTATCAATTACAATCTTATCTTCTTTCATAAACTCTTCTTAATAATAGTGATTAAAAAAATATACTAATAAATAAAACACCTTCCTCATATTCTCTCCATTGTTCATATCTCAATCAAATTCATCATCCAAGAGATATTCTACATTTATTATAATAACCTTCATGCTTAATAATCCAAGGATGTTTACTTACTCTTCCAGGTGTCTATGGTCTTCTTTATTCAACTTAAATCATATATATCTTATAAAACTCATCAAGAAAATGTGGTGGATAGTGATCTTAACTTTTAGAATCACTTTTAATTAAATATAATTAATCCCAAATCAATAATCATCATATTTAAGGGTTTATTCCTTAAACCAGTGCATTCCAAAATACCAAAAAATATCTCAATCTTTTTCTTCAATCAACCTTTTCAAATTATAAATAGATCTCCCTCAACATATCCAGTATAAGGAAACATTTAAAATAATCATGAGGTCTCTAATATGCATCTCAAATGGCCTATATTGACTTTAACATCTCCTAAATATCTTCATGAATTATTGATAACAAATACAAAACTCACAATCATTTGGGAATTTCAATCCCCCTTTAGATTTATTATCAATAGCCATTTCAGTTTCCAATCAAACTAAAGTCATTATAAACAATTTCTCACTTCAACCACTTATTGAAAATAAATACAAACCTTTAATAGTAAGGGGTATCCACACTTATCTATGATTCAGTGATGATAAAACCTTCATATTCTCCCCTTGTTTGAAAGTAAAATCAAATTCACTTAAGATAAGTGTGACATAAAATTTATCTAAGAAATGGTATATAAATTAAGCAACCCCAAGTATATATGAGTTATATTAGTGAATAAAACAATATTTACTAACTTATACATAAATCCTATCCATAAAATTGTTTAGCATGCTATACTAACTCAAAAATCTATTTCTATAGGGTTTTAAGCAGTTTTTCAAGTAATTTAGTATAAAAACTCATCTCAACAAACACATAAAAAATTCAAGCGCAAGCAGGTTTCTCCCTCTTCATATTACTTTCTAGATCAAGAAACTCTCCTCTTTATAACCACATATGATTTAAATTAAAAAGTATGGGAAAGTGATTTTTATACCTCAACCTCAACTTTCTCTAAGAACTATCTATATTTCTATATTTACATGAAATAGAAATATTTTGGAACATTCTCTACTCAACTACCCATTGATAGGTAAAATCTAAAATTTTCTTCATCATGGATGGCCATCTTTAAAATAAACTCTGAGCATATCTTTTTGATACTAGTTGAAGTGTTGAAAAGAGTAATCATGATTTTATTAAAAGCACTCCATGATAGGAAATACTCTATATTTTAAGGCTTTCAAAGAATTATAGTTATCCCCTTACACACATCACATTTAGTTCTCTAAAAAAATAGGAATAAATAGGATTTTATTTTTATTCTTAATGATATCATTGAGGTTGATATTTTATTCTCAACCTAGAAACTATTATCTTTTTAGCTCTAATGGTATGAGAAATATTCCTGATTTTGTCTCCTTTGATTTTCCACACTTGAGAATTAATGGGAAGCATGGTCTTATTATTAATCACAATATTATTCTTTTGTGGAATTGTGATATTTTCACATTCTTAAAAATATATATTTAAAATGACACATTTATAACATCATCTATTTATAAAAAAAATTATAAATACTTTTTTACATCATTTATAAAATAACTAATGTAAAAAACATTTGGCTGAATTTTTCCATATCGGTTACTACATATCCAATCTAAAAATTGGTTTTTACATCAGTTATTATATAAAAAATGTGATTTTTTTGACATTGTTTATAGTAATAACTGATGTAAAAAATATTTAAGAACACTTGAAATGTCATACTAAATATTTGATTTTATTTCAGTCACTCAACCCCAGTTGAATTTCTCATCTGAACCAAACCCTAACCCCTCTGTCATCAATCCTACCAATCTAAAATATCCTTCATCCTCCAACTGCTACTATTATCCTCAAACGTTTACATATATTCATTTTCTTCCACATTGTATTCTATCCTTTACTACCCCTCATGTTATCAGTTTTTTATTGTTTTGTTTTTTATTTGGTTGGGTTTTCACTAGTTCTTGTTGAAAAATTTATATGGTCCATTTTATTCATGTTAGGGTTTTGATATTATATTTTATTTTAGGTTTTTAAATGGTAATTTTAAGGTTTTGATGTAATTGATAATTTTAGGGTTTTGAATTGTGTGTGTCATACAAACAAGTTTATTTTTTTGTTTCTATTTATATGTTGTTTTGTGATTTTTTTATTATTTTGTTTTTAATTCGTTTTTATGAAATATTTTCTGATTAAGTTTTTTTGAAATATTTTTTTATTATTTTATTTATCATTATTTTTTGTTTTTGAAATATTTTTTCATTATTTTATTATTCTTTTTTTTGTCAAATATTTTTTTATTAATTATAAATAAATCATATTGATACCAATAAATTATAAATGTTGTTTTATTTTTAAAAAATATAATATATTTATAATTTATATCAGTTTTTTAATTTTTTTATCATTATTGTTATTATTTTTTAGAAAAAATTATTATTATGTATTGTTATTTATAAAAGTAAATTTTAATTTAAATCTAAAAATACAGTATGTTTTATTAAACACTTAAAATTTGTTATAGGTGATAATGAATTGTAGTTGTATTACTACACGATGAACAAGTAATGGATATGAGGAAGGAGTTGATGATTTTTTGGAATTTTCCAATCAAAATATTCTAAATGATGACCTATTTTTTAGTCTATGCATGAAATGTTTAAACATGAGAAAGTTGAAAAGAAATTAAATTAATGATCATTTAATATGAAAGGGCTTTAATATGAGTTACAGTCCTTGGATTTGGAATGGTAAAGTTAGATAGAGTTTGAGATCTAATGATGATTAAAATTTCAAACATTATAATTATGATCAAATTGAAGAAATTATTTGTGATATTGAAATGGAATAAATTAAGTAAACATCGATGATCAAGATCTTATATAGTGATACTGAAAAACCATTGTATCTTGGTTGTATGAAATTTATGGTTTTATCAACAATGTTAAGATTGGTTAACTTGAAATCCATGAATTATGGGAGTGAATTTTTTTTATAGTGTTAATATAGCCGTTGAAAAACATTAATCATTAAGACAACAATCTACTGGATTCACATTATAATGAAAAAAAATATTATGCTCGATGGGATTCGGGTACAAGAAGATACATGCCTTACCCATTGATTGTGTGTTATATGGTAAGGAATAAGAAGGTATGTGAGAGTGTCCTAAATGTGGGACATCATGGTATAAGTTGAAAAAAATCACAGGTTGATTTATCTACTATGCCAAGTACCAAGAATATGACTAAATAAATTTGGTATATTTCTATAATTATTAGTTTGAAATGTTTATTTACAAATTCAAATGATATAAAAGGTTAAGATGAAATATATGGGTGAATATATGATGTAAAATTATAACATCCAATTGATTGTCGATAATGGAAGAAAATTGATAAATAATTTTCTACATTAAGAAATAAATTTAGAAATACCAGACTTGAACTGTACACAAATGGAATGAATCCATATAATTACTTTAGTATAAAACATAGTTCATAGACTATTTTATTGGTAATTTATAACCTAGCTCTTGAATTTTGTATAAATAGGATATATATCATGTTGAATTTAATGATTTATGGACCAAAACAACCTAGAAACAATATTTATGTTTAATTTTCACCATTAATTGATGATTTAAAACTCTTATGGGAGGAAGGTATTAGAGTGTATGATTATTATAAAATACAATGTTTTTAATTTTATATAATGATTATGCATACTATAAATGACTTTTCAGCATATGGAAATTTGTTTGGATACAATGTTAAGGGGAATGAATCTTATTCAATTTTTCAAGAAGTTACTTCATGTTATCAACTACAAAATGGGAGAAAAATAGTGTGCATAGGTTATCGAAGGTATTTGTGTATTAATCAATATTATTTAAGATTAAAAAAATCATTCAATATATCATAAGAATTTGATATTTATCCAAATCTTTTTTCAATTGATTAGTATTTTGAGAGGGTGAAAAACATTGATGTCACATTTGGAAAGATACAAATATATGGTAATGAAAAATATATAGAAGCAACAATAAATATTTTTTGAGCTTCCATATTATAGATATCATGAGGTTAAACATAACATTGATGTGATTCATATTGAGAAGAATATCTATGATAGTTTGATTATAAAATTTTTAGATATTAATGGAAATAATAAGGATATTTTGAATACAAGATTAAACTTAATATCAATCAAAATACACTTGGAGTTATATCCCACTCCTAAAAGAAAACAAATATAATTGCCTCTGGATTTCTATACATTATCCAAGAGGGAGAAAATTAGTTTTTTTCAGTGCCTCCATGGTATCAACGTTCCTTGGGGTTATTCTTTAATTGTAAAAAAAATCACGTCATAAAAATATTTTAAATTAATAGGCATGAACTCTCATGATTGTCATGTTATGATGTAACAAATCCTACTAGTTGAATTATGTGGATTATTACCCATCCATGTCAGATTGATTAACATGAAAGTGTGTTATTTTTTCAATTATATTTGTAACAAAGTAATAGATATGAATTTTTTGAACAATTTGGATAACAATGTATTCAATATACCTTTTCAATTGGAAATGTACTTTTTACCATAATTTTTTGATATCATGGTACATTTAATTGTTAATTTGATTTGATAAATAAAGATTTGTGGTCCTATATACATATGTTGGATGTTTTATTTTAGAAGGTATATGAAGATATGTAAGGGGTATATTAATAATCCATATCATACATAAGCCTCCATTATTGAGAATTATATTTATGTGGAGGTTTCATAGTTTTTTACAGACTAATTTTCTACAATGAAGCATGTTAGTTTTCCTACATATCACCATGAACAAGTTAATTTTGGGGAAAAGGGGATCTATGGATTGAAAATAAAGTCACTCATAGGTGAAAAAATTATACATAAATATTATACATCTTGAATACACATATGACAATTAGTCATATATAAAATCACATATTAATGTGCTAAAAACATTATATGAAAAAGAAAGACATATGGGTACTGAATAAGCATAAGAAAACTTTTTTTCCATGGTTAAAGAGATCATGTGTTGTAGATCTTATTCATTAGAAACATTGAGATGGTTAAATGGTGGACTGAGTTTAAATGCGATAACATGGTCTGGGTATGACATTAATGGCTATACATTTTATACCAAATACTAAGACAATATAAGTGTAGTTTTGAATAATGGTGTATTGGTGTTCACTGAAGCATTGTTGTTTTCAAGTGAAAAACAAATAAACCCAATCTCCATATCAAGTTAATATTATGAATTTATTGAAGATACATGAGATATTTATTATATTAAATTTTGAGTTCATATGTTTAACTTTAAATGGGTTATCAGTAACAAAACTGTTAAACATGATGAAATAAGAATGCAACTAGTAGATCTGAATAGGTTGGAATATATAGATGACCCTTTTATTATGAAAACACTCATGAAAAAAAATTTATATGTTCTTGATATATCAAATGTATAGCGGTCTATCATTTTGTAAGAAAAAAAATAATATTTTAGTGATGAAAAAATTTACAATGATGATGAATTATGTGAGATCCCTACTTACATGGAATGATTATTAGAATATATTGATGACCATGATATAGAAATAGTTTTTTCCTTACATAATGATCATGAAGAAATAATATGAGTAAAAAATCCTTTATTAATCTCCTAATATTACAGGCACTACAAATTTTTTTCCTGTTTAACTTTTCAAAATTTTCAAACCATGAGATATATGATTTATAATGTTACTGTTTATTTAAGTCACATATTTTACCAAATATGATAATTTTTTTAGTAATTGAAAATTAATTATATATAAATATTATTTTTAATGATATTTTTACTATTTTAAATATTACTTAAGTTTTATTTTCTTTTGTCTATATCATTTCACATATCATAGATATTGTCACCATTTTTTATAATTTTAGTTAATTACTCTAATGAATATGATAAAATGTGTGTTTAGTTTAGTTTACTTAGTATTATTTTCGAATTTCTATTCAATTTTATATGTAAAAATTGTATTTTTATAATATTTTACTTAATTTTTATTTTCCTTTATCTACATCACTTCATTTATTATAAATGTTTTCAACATTTTTTTATCATTTTATTAAAATAATCTAATAAATATGATAAAAAGTGTGTTCTGTTTAGTTTTATTGAAGTTATACCATTTTCCAATTATTATTTAATTTTATTTGTAATAGTTTAATTTGTATAATCTATTACTTAAGTTTTTTTGTCTATATAATTTCATGCTTCATAAATATTATTAGCATTTTTTTATAATTTTTCTTAACTACTTTACTAAATATAATAAAAAATGTGTTTAGTTTAGTTTAGTTTAGTTTGTATCATTTTCCAATAATTATTCAGTTTTAAATATAATAGTAATATTTGAATAATGTTTTACTAATTTCTTATTAATTTGATTCGTAGGATCATGTCAGATCAAATAGCCTATTCATCTTGATATTCTAATGAGGACCCTCCACATACTTCCATGGATGAGCTTACTCATTATTCTATATAGGAGCCTCCTACTTTTTTTAGGGAAATATAAGACTTCTAGAGTTGTTAAATTTGGTAGAACATGTTTACCTAAATTATCACTTTCTTGTAGCAAGGAGAAGAGGACATAAATCATCTTTGATAGTAATGGTAATCCTATATGTCCAAATTCAAAATAATTTAGGAGTTTTATGGATATGAAATCTTGAGAAAAAAATAATAATTTTGATTTATGATATATTTAACACTAAAGCAGTCAGGAGGAGATGTTTATCTTTTTATGCAAGGAGATAGAGAGATTTTAAATCAACACTAACTTCAAATTTCATTTTTGGTGAAAGATAAAATAAAAAACCATGTTAAATATATGGTTATCTAGATGAAGATATATGGAGTAATTTTATTGAAAGTGGAAATAAAGAATCATTTTTGGTAAGTGTAATTCCAACTCTTTGAAGTTATTTTATGTATAATCACTAAAAATGACCATATTAATGAATTACCCCTTAATTAATAAGAACTATAAAGATATCATGAAGACATCCAAGAAAATAACATATAAACTCATATTTTATCTCATAGAGGGTATCTATTAATAAAATAAAAAATGATGGATGAAAAGTTTAAAAAATTGAGACACGAGTCTTTAGGATCTGTAAAGACTACTGCTCCTTCCCCCTAGCTAGACATAAAAAATGGAAAAGGACTCGGATGAAAAAAAAGAAAAATATCTTATAGAAGAGTTAAAGATAACATATGAAAATATTGTAATAAGTTATTTTAGTTTTTTATAAAGTCTTTATATTATGTAATTCACTAATAAAAATTTCAAATATCCTTTATAGTAATCCCTTGAGAAGAATATCACATAAGGGACCTTCATACCCTAGGGTAGGAAAAATATTTTTGATACCACATTAGAAAAGGAAGAACACCCAGGTTGCGTACAAGGATATGAGGCAAGTATACCTATTAAAAAAATTGTTTAGTCATTTTGGTACTTCATCGAGGGAGGATATATATAACTACAAAATAGGATACTTAGAAGATAAAGTTTAGAAGATGAGTGAGATGATGGAGGATGGGATTAGATCCCTGGGATAGTCGATTTTTGCAGATATTCATAGATAGTTTTAGGCTACATGTCCCACTCCTCAACCTCCTCCTCCACAGTTTTCCATCTACTATGAGTTATATGATGAGGATCCCCATTATTATATTATAGCATATGAGATCATACATTATATTGGGTATACCTTACATCATTATCACATTGAAATGAATCAGTTAGGGTAATGCTACATGATATTATAAATCCATTGGCTAGAGTACCATTCCCTATTGATGAGGTTTCTATATTGGGACAAAGTGTTGATTTTTTTATTTTGGCCATCTAGACTTGTACAACAACTTAACACTAAGGTATGTATAGATTATATCCTTTATTTAATATTGTCGTTATTTTTTTAATATATATATATAAAATTTGTTTTCTAGGAATGAATTAAAGGTAAAGAAATGATGTATAGAAACCAATAACATGTTGAGGTCACTTTGACCTTACATATTAATTTTTCTAAAAGAATTTATAACTTATCACTATATGCATTTATGTTGTTGGAATTTTATGAGATGATAATGACTAATAAGGTTTGTGGGAGTGATTATATCATGATGATTTCTAAGAAAGATATCTTAGAACTTGTAGCTATAGATATGTTGGGCCTCATAGTGATGCAAATCTTTTATATGTAAATCGATTATCAAATTTCTTTAAATTATATCAATTTGATCTAACTTACTACCTACGTGTGTTTTTATTAGGTATATTCATAAACTTTATATTTCATGTGATACTATGTTATTGTATGTATTCATGGACCCAAAATTTATTTATCTAACAATGAAGATATTGAAGAATGAAGAAAGCAATGAATATGTTTTTAAAATTTTTTAGAATGAAGCAATTATTTGTTGGATACTTATTTATCTTGATGGTTATGAAACATATATTTCATATAGTGAAATTTATCTTAATTAAATAATCACTCACATTAAATTTTTGTATATTAGTGGTTATTTTATGTTTGTTATTTTTTTTTCTAGAAGAAAACACCGCTTACTGGTTATGATCCATACATGGTGATGATCAAGGAAACTTTAAAGAAGTATTAGAGAAGTAAGTTTGACTATTTAAATTTTTATATATTATGATAATTTTTTATTTTATTTTATACTTATAATTTTTAAATAGGATGTGGAGGAATTATAACCAATCAATAAGAAGAATGGAAAAAGATCTATTTTTTGTGGTTATAGGTGAATTATTTTTTAAGAACCATAATTTATAAGATACTTAAAATTTTATTTTCAATGGATAACTTCTTTAGAAATAGAATTTCCATCATCAATAAGGAGTAATAAAATGTGGGTAGTATGTTATGAGATTTATGTATGAAATAATTACAAGTGGAATAGTTATAAAATTTGAAAAGGTTAGGTTTTATTATCAGTTTTCCATTTATTTATCAGATCATTATATAGAGAATAAAAGTTAAATAGTTTATTTTTAATTTTTAGCTTTTTTATGATCCTCACCTATTTAATAGAAATAAGATAAATCATCTATGAAGAGTGTGGGATGATTATTTTTTAATATTGATTTGGTTTTATCTTATCTATTTATATTTTTATATATAGATTTTATATTTTAAATATGAAATTTTAAAGTCATTGCAATTTTAACAATGTTGTGAGTTATTATAGAATTGTATTGGATGTTTTTTTGTAGTAATTTTGTGATGTTTTCCATAGTTTTTTTGTATTACAGGTTTGGGTATTGTATTTTTAAATAGAATTTTAAAAAAATAATTACTTTTACACTAGTTTTTTATAATCGATATAAAAATTATATTCTATATTAGTTATAAAATAAAAATTCTAGAAGACTACTTTTAATTTCGGTTATATAAAATAACTAATTTTAAAAGATATCTTCCACATTGGTTATTTTATAACCAATATAGAAAGATCCTTGATTCATAATTTTATGAGGGTTTTTATAACATCCCAGAAATTTCTAAGCATTTAATAAATGAATTGTTTTATAATTTAAATAAATTAAGTTAAGAAATATCATTTATAAAACTAAAGTGATTTATTTAATAAAAAATTATTTAATTTGATTTGTAGTATTTTTCTAAAAAATATCATTTTTATAAAACATGATGAAATATTAAATTATTAAATTATGTTTTATGAAAAATATATTTTTCATATCTTATGTTATAATATTTTTAAATAAATTAATATTCTCAATAAATAAAATTTTTATATTCATAAGTATTAATATTAAATGTAATGTTTTAAAATTATATGCTAATATATTTAAAGATACGTATACTATCTAATTTTAAATTTAGAATAATGTTAAAAGGAGCATCATATTTTATGAAAAATTTGATTTATAATTACAAATATATTAATATATGAATTACGCTAAAAATTATTAAATCTAAAAAGATGTATATTAAAGGAATATAAATTTTGAATATATAAAGATATATGAAATTATAATTATAATAGTATTATTATTATTTTTGAATAATAAAAATTATTAATTTATAAAATCAGAAATAATGAAATATTTTATTAATATAAATATATAATTATTTTATTCTTATAAAGTTTGATTTAAAAAAATATGATATATATATACATATGAATATGGAAATATAATTAACAGTTTTAAATTATAAATTATTATTAGATTATTATTATAAAATTATTAATACTATAGATTTTGAAAAAATATTATTTGAAATTATACAAATATTATGATAATTTCATTTTTGAATTTCACATGTGTAGAAAAAACAATAAAACATTTTAAAAAATAGATTAAAAGTTGGGAAAAATCAGGTTTGGGGTTTTAGAGGAGGAGTCGTCAGTTTTGGGTTCAAGGGTCGCGTTCGACTGAGGGAGAGGAAGATGAGCTGAGCACCGATAGGGGAGTCTGATCAAAGATGCAATGGAGGTTGAGGCACCTAGGAGGAGTCATAGCCGGACGTCGATCTAGGTGCGGTCACCAGTATGGCTTCATCAGGAATGAAGATCAACCGCCATCGAGTAAGATATGAGCATCATCAAAGGTTTCGCTTATAGTTAGGGGTTTTGAAGAAAATATCAAGATCTGAATATGAGGGTCTCATATTTTCTTCAACCTAGTGAGGTAGGCCTATTTTTTCCTTTGTAGGTCCCGATTTTCTTTCTATCTAACCTTGATGTTTGTCATTTTGTTTTTTATTTCTTCTTTATTGATGCCATCAATTATTTGTAGTCCGTTCAATATTTTTATCTGCTTTTGGATTATGAACAATTGGTATTTTGTTTTGGTCCATAGATGTCAATTCAGATGTTCCTATTCTAGTTATTTTAAATTGTGATGTCAAAGTTTTATGCCTGTTTTTCTTCAGATAATTCATTTACAACTAATGTATCAATATTTTTCTATTTGATGTCTCATTCGATACTCTACTTACTTGGAAAGCTTGATTTTTTTTCTGTATACAAAGTAGTGGTTATGGATATAAAATCCTTAAACCATTGTGCAAATGAAATTTCAAAACAATCTATCAGTCTGAAGGGAGGGTGAGCATGTGTCCAAAGAAAAGGGCATCTCCTATATTTTTCTGTAATTCAATTAAGGGTGATGCTATATTTATTTATTCTCAAAATTATGGTTCTCGATTTTCAAAGGGACTGTATTTATTTTATGTTTTGATGTTCTGCAGTAAGGGTTAGTTTTATTTTGTGTATGTTTTATAAATTTATATACATATACAATTATATATTTATATCAAACTATTTTCAGAAATTATTAAAGAAGGGTTTTGAATTAAATTTTATTTTTAACCCTATGGTTGTAAGGGTTTAATTTATTTTTTATCAATCTATGTTTATTTTTTTAAAATATATATACATATATATTTATATCTATATAACTATCCTTAATTATTTTCAGAACTTATGATGTAAGGGAAATTATTTAGTTTTGTTTATCAAACTATGTTCATGGTTTTACAAGGGTTAGATTCTGATTTCGATCTATAAATTTATGTAAATAAAAAAATAAGTGTATATATATATATAATATTTTTAAACAATAACAAACACTGTTTTTTTTGTTAAATTTTAAATTTTTCTCCTATAAATAAAATCTTTGTGAGATAGATATCATTTTATGTAGCTATCATTTTATGTGTAATGTTATCATTTTATGTGCTTATTATAAATAAAACCTATCATTTAATGTGCGTAAAGTCTTTATACATACCTGAATGTCATAATTTGTATAAGATATGGCCAAAATCTATAATACATAACATGTCATGCATGCATTAGTTTTTATTAACTGTATATATATGTGCATTGAATCATATTTACCAAGGAAATCATTTTTGAATAAGTTTTATACGAGAATGTTAATAACCTCCTATATATTTATGACAAGTGGAGAAAGTCAGTTACTCTAATTTATCAGAATCTTTCTTAATTATGTTATAAGAGTAAATTTATTTATTAATATATGTTGTCAGTGTTTTTAAATAGAAAACCAAGTGAATAATGTATGTATATATATAGAAATATTATTTTTTTTCATAAAATATGGAACTTGAAAATTCTAAATATGGCAGGGAATTAGGGAGTGAACCTATCCCTCGAGATGTGGGTAGGACCAAGACAAACTTCAATATTTTAAGTGGTATTAGTGTTTTGTTTTGAGAAGTTTTCATATTGTTTTCATAAAAAATCATTGAAATATATTTAAAGCAATTTTTGAACATAAGTATTTTCAAAAGTTTTATAGTATTTTTAAAGTGTAAGTAATTTCAATAATGTTTTCAAGAAAAATTTATGAATTTATTTTTTGAATGTATTTTCAGAAGAATATTTTAAAATTATTTGTCAAAGATTATAAAAACCCCTTACTGGGAAAAATAATTGCTCACCCTATATTTAAATTAATTTTTTTACAGGTTTAGTAGAATTCCTTTATGATGTTTATTTAATTGAGGATACAGCACGCTTGGATTCTCTTATTTATTTCATTTTATTTTATAAAATTTTGTTAATATTGTAAGGCATGTATCTAATTCTCTAAAACCTAGACTGGTAAAAGTTCCTTGTATGTGATAAATGTTGTGTATTTGTTCAGTTTCTGTTATTAAAAAAATACACAGCATTTATATGTGCTGAACCTGGAAGTGGGGGTTTAGGGATTTACAGTTGGTATTAGAGCAATGGTCTAGACAACTTTGGAGATTAGATTTTGTCTAAGCGATATAGTATAGAGGTCTAGTAGTTCTAGTTTTCCTTAATTCTAAAGATGGAAATTCATAATTTTTTTAAGTCTGATGAACGAATTGCGAGGACACAATTATTTCTAGGAGAGAATGTAACATCCCATAAATTTTTAAGAAATTTATAAATGAATTGTTTTATAATTTAAATAAATTAAGTTAAGAAATATCATTTATAAAACTAAAGTGATTTATTTAATCAAAATAAAATTTGTTTGTTTTGATTTGTAGTAATTTTCAAAAAAATATCACTTTTATCAAACATGATGAAATATTAAATTATTAAATTATGTTTTATGAAAAATATAATTTCATATCTTATGTTATAATATTTTTAAATAAATTAATATTTTTAATAAATAAAATTTTTATATTCATAAGTATTAATATTAAATGTAATGTTTTAAAATTATATGCTATTATATTTAAAGAAATGTATACTATCTAATTTTAAATTTAAAAAAATGTAAAAAGGGGCATCATATTTTATGAAAATTATGATTTAGAATTACAAATATATTAATATATGAATCATGATAAAAATTATTAAATCTAAAAATGTAACACCCCAAGCTTCCTCGGTACGCTTCTCTTTGAATAATACAGTAGCGTGTGTTGTACGCAACTTCGAGTTCTAATACACACCACAACCAATCAAACTAGCCATTATGAATAGTAATACCCACTTTTTAAAATTTTATAAATTTTATCTTTTAAAATGGACTTCATTTTTGGATTTGGAATATCGAAATTAGCTTAGGGTGAATTTTTTGTATTTTTCTGAAAACATTCAATTTTTGATGAATAGTGAAAAAACACTGAGTTATAGTTTAAAACCGAATTTTTATTTAAATAATTATTTATATTATTTAAATTTTATTAAGGTCAAAATAGATACATAATACACATATAAGTTCAATGTAATTCATTGGAGTTAGTTTAGAATAATTTTAAATATATAAAAATTTTATTGAACTTTTTACCGTCTTTTACCCACCTCCTAGAAGAATTTAGAAATTCACATAAAACTTAATTTTACCACTTCTGTGAGTGGAATTTAGAAAATACAAGAGACACAGTTAATATCAAGGAGTAAAATGTGGTTCAATAAGATAAAAATAATTTTTGGTGAATAGTAACTTTTTAGTTTTATTTACCACGGTTAAAAGTAAATACGGTAATTAAGGGTAAAAATGATATTAATATTACACTAACACATGTACTAATTCTATTGGAAAAGTGTATCTCGACCAAAAACAACCTTAGTAATAAAATATTATCATTTAGGTCCACTTGGATTAGATTAGGACATTTATTATTATTTAATTTAAAGAAGAGTTAAAAGAGTTAAAATCAAAGTTTAATTACTAAAATATTTTTAATATAGGTTTATACATAAGATAAATTTGATTGTAAATATTAATTAGAAATATAAAAATATTTCCTACATAATGGTATTTTATTTATAATTTTTATACATTAAATAATTTAATTTATTTATGACACAATGGTGATGCAGTAATTACCAAATTAATGAAACATTAAAATAATTGATATTATAAATATCCAAATAAATGTAATTTGAGACTTTTAATGAATTAAACTAATTTTATAGGTTAATATGTCATATTATGATTGATTTAATTATGTTTTTTAGAACTAATCATGCTGTTATAATTTTCACAAAAATCAAATACCAAATAGTGTCAAAATTGACATAAAAGAGTTTTTAAAAAAAATATTATATTATTAATTGATATTATATTCCTAAAAATCTAAGGTTTGGCCAAGAGACTTATATAATGATAGGTTTATCATTAATGGACTACTTGGGGGTCTCTTGGAGGTATATAGTAAGTTTATTTACTATATAATATAAAAATACAAAGAGACATGGTAAATGTCAAACTATTTAACTAAGAGTTAAATATAAATGATAAGGTTAATTTAGTGACCCAAACCTATATAAAATCTATTGGTTGAAAGTATTTCGACCCATCCCCACCTTAAACTTTAAATAATCCACTTTGGATCAATTAGAAACCCAATATGAATTTATTATAAAATAATATTTCTAGCTTTTCCAAAGGTTCCACTCACCCCTCTTATAAAAGGGCACTCCCCCATCTCTCAAATTCATACCTTCAAAGCCTTTTGGATCGGCCAACCCCTGACCAAATATTCTCTAAACTTACCTAAATTCAACCTAGAGGCCTTATTTTGATCAGAAAGCCAACCTAAGGATCCCTTTTGATCAAATCAAAAGGAAGAACCCGAGGAAGAGGTAATGTTTTCACCACCCTTTTTCAAGTTCCTTTCTTCTTCAACTTATTCTTTATTTATTATTTAAATTATAAAATAATAACTCCAGTATCTTCTATATACTGTGATGTTACTATAAATATGGTACAACCATATTCAGTATTCTATCCATCCTTTGAATGAAACGTCACTATACGTGCGTACGTACGGCTTACCATCTCCACGTCGTGGTGTAATTGTTATTCAAAACATTATTATTTAGATGGGTATAATAATGATGTGTAATTCATGTAAATAATAAATATAACATGATAATGATTCTTTATATATGATATACCATCCAATTATATATTATTTTAATATCAAAATAATGATATTGTCGCTCATGCGTACGTACGGACTACTGTCTCCACGAACGCGCTGAGATTCATTACCCATCGTATCCATTAAAGAATAAATTTCATTTTATGATTAAAAATAATTTTTAGAGACATCATATCATTCTATATATGAATAATATACAACCTATCCATAACAATATGGCTTATGTAATAAAACATATAAAATAAAACGAGTAAGTTAACACCCGAAAAGACGATAATAATAAGATATTATTAACAAAGAAATGTTAAAAGATCATATATGATATCATATTAATGTATATGATTCTTGTATAATTTAATAAAAACTATTTCACCATTATACAGGAGGTTAAACTACCATCAACCAAGGAAAATTACAAGTTAAGGGTTTATTTCACAATCTCTTCATTATCCGAGGTTGTTTATACGTAATTATCTACTGAGACCTCTTTATCATCCACATCCATGTTTCTCAAAATTGTATTTCAAAACATTCTTACTATTTTACAAAATACAGGTTAAATTCATTTATACCCTTGTTTGACTTTTTATAAGAAGTTATAAAGGAATCTTTCCGTTGTTTTCCAAACAAGGTCCTTTTTAACCTTTTCGACAGAATTAAGGTAAGAATGTATTTTTTTAACTTATACGGTGGGTGCGGCTATTTTCCACCATTATAAAATCGTCGAAGCTTCACTTAAAAGCTTATAAGAATATTTTCAAAGTAAATTTTTTCTTTTATAATTATGTGACTTTTAAATGATTTCAAAAAAAGAGATATTTCTCTCAAATAGTCTTGATTTCATCTATGTCAACATCCTTTGATGGATTTTAAGCTTATTTGAAGTTGATTTATTATGATACAAAACTTCCATATAGTATTGAAGGTTTTGTGATATGTTTGACTATGTATGTCTTATTTTTATACCATTCATGGTTTATGGAGAAAGTATTGACATTTCGTATGCTAGTTTTAATACAAATGTTTATGTTATGTTTAAACATATTCATATGAGGAATGCATTGGACTTAATAAGTGACGGGTGGAGCCCGATATAGCTCCTCAATGCATCAGTAGGTCTCATGAGACAAAATAGTGTCTTGGCACAAGGCCTTGACAAAATCTTATTTGTAGTCTTGGCACAAGGCCTTGACTATGTGGTTGTGATAGTCTGGAATTATGCATTCCATCATTATGAAAGTGGTTATTGATATTGCATGTGATTATTCGACTAGTAGAATATCCATGTGAATAATTAAATGGAATTATTTCATTTTATCTGTGCCATATTATGCTGAAGTTCAAGTTTAAAAGGCTTTTGTTTTAGTTATACATTGCCTTAAATGTTTGTGTTTATTTATGAAAGTTTCCGCTATATTGTTATCCTTACTGAGCATCTGATCTCACCCTTTTCAATGTTTTATTTTTCCCAAGATGTGAAGACGTATTTTATGAATGACCTGCAGAGATAGTATGAGGGGATATAAAGACAATATATTGTTTTAGTTTTCACTTTATGATGTAATGTAAACTTTATCAATGTATCTAGTGTTTCCAAGGCTACTAAACTAATCGGTCTTTCGAGACTTGATCTTTTGTGATCATGCCAATGTTATGTAATAATGCACTAACTTTGGGTAACTGGGGTCGGGGCGTTACTGTTGGTATCAGAGGAAGTTTAGTATAAACCTTGGAATCTAGATTTAGATAAACTCTGATTAGAGCACATAGCCCTAAGATAGACTTTGAGGATTAGTATAGAAGAACTTCCTAGAATTTTGGTATTGTAGAGATTTTGTGAGTTTTCTGAGCAATAAATCCCTATCTGGATATGATCAGGTAGAGGTGGCTCTGGCACAGATGTACCTAGGGGTAAAACCCAAAAATACCGCTTTGAGCTAAACTCGAACGGGAACTGGTGCATGACAACGGGCCTTGCTGCACTCTTAGTTACGACACTCCTGTGGGATATTCTTAGGATAATTCTCATTTTCTTTATGAACCATTATGAAGGGTTTATGAGTATATATTACTTCTCAAAGAAAACATTTTTATGATTATGGATTATATCCATAAACTATTAAATTTATGTTAAGTGTTTTATAAGTATGGAATTATGTATTTTGATTCATAAACTGATCTAGTTTATGCCATTGTTTAGAAATGGCGCCTAGTGGAAGGAATGTAAACCGTATCAATGAACGCACTCCATGTAGGGATTTAACTCCTTCTCAAGATAATTATAGTGGAGCTGGTGATGCAACTGGTGCTGATCAGCTAATCACTATACTGGGACAACTCACTTAGGTTATGAATAATAACCTTACCCATATGGAGCACCCAGATCCACAACATGGAGGATCAATGTTAGATCGCTTCATGAGGAAACAACCACCAACATTCAATGGAAGTACACATCCCTTAGTAGCTGAGAAATGGATAAATTCCTTAGAGAAAATTTCCATGCCTTGGGGAGTAGCGAAAGGGAAAAAGTTATCATGGTAGTTTACCGCCTCACTGGAGATGCTGATCAATGGTGGTCATTGATTCAAAACACAAAGGAAGATGATGAAGTATCAAATATGTAATGGAGGGAGTTCAAAGAGATTTTCTTAGAAAAATACTTTCCTCGTGACCATCGAGCAGATATGGAAAGGAAATTTCTAAGTCTGAGACAAAAGGAGGATGAGAATGTCGCAAAGTATGAGGCTAACTTTACAAGGTTAGTGAGGTATTCTTTAGATTATATACGTAACCCAAGAAGTAAGATTGATCATTTCTTTGATGGGTTAAAACCATTTCTCCGTCGAGCATTAGTCTCACAAACCTTCTCGTCATACGAAGATATTGTCTCGTGTGCTATCAAGACAGAAAAGGAATTCTCTAAGTCTTACGACTTTAAAGCAAAGAAAGAGAAGAAGAGATCTACTGATCACTCTGGAAATAGAAATAAGGGGAATAAGGGAAAAGTTGAATATCCATCTTGCAGTAAATGTGGGAAGAAACACCCCGGTACTTTCTTGAAAGGAATGAGATTCTGTTACAAGTGTGGTGAAAAAGACCAACAAGCTCGTGATTGCAAGGGGAAGAAGGAAGCTACCGATGTTCAATGCTACAACTGCAGGGAGATGGGACATTATGAAAATGAATGTCCTAAGTGTCAGGTAAATTTACCTCAGCAAAGGCTAAGGGATCAAGGACAAGCTTATGCTATCACTACTGCTGAGGTAAAAGCTCCGAAAGACGTGGTGATAGGTAATTTAATGGTTTCATCAAGTTTAGCTAATGATTTATTTGATTCTGGATCATCACATTGTTTCATATCTTCCCAGTTTTCTAAGAAAATTAGATATTTCCAATTTGATCTAATAAGGGAGTTTTCAGTTAAAACTCCTAAGGGAAGTATCATCGCAACAAAGTTTTGTGAATCAGTCCCCATTAGAGCACATAAATGTTCTTTATATGTTGATCTCATCGTCATACCTATGATTGAGTTTGATATAATACTCGGTATGGATTGGACTTCAGACTATGATGTGAAGATTTATTGTAAGAATAAGGAGGTTATGATTTTTGATGATGATGATAAGGAACACCTTATCTTTAGAGCAGAATCATCACCACCTAATTCTTATCTAGATCCACCCCTAGTAGCTCAACTAAATTCAATTATTGGGGAGGAAGAGAATGAAATGACTGTGGGTGAGGAAAGGAATGTTCAAATAGAGGATGTACCTATTGTGAGAGAATATGTAGATGTGTTTCTTGAAGATTTACTTGGACATCCTCCAGAACGAGAAATTGAGTTTTCTATTGATTTAATTCCTGGTTCAAGGCCCACATCGAAGACCCTTTATAGAATGACCACTGTGGAATTAGTGTAACTAAAGAAACAACTAGAGGAATTGAGTAATATGGGATTTATTCTCCCTAGTGTTTCTCCATGGGGTGCCCCTATCATTTTTGTTAAGAAGAAAGATGGATCTATGAGGTTATGTTTCGACTATAGGGAAATCAATGTTATAACAATAAAGAACAAGTATCCCTTAACTCGCATTGATGATTTATTCGACCAAATTCATGGAGATCAATAATTTTCAAAGATTGACCTTCGATCTGGATACCATCAGTTGTGTGTGAAGAAGGAATACATTCCGAAGACAGCATTTCGAATAAGGTACGTGCATTACGAGTTTATAGTAATGCCTTTTGGATTGACTAATGCACCCTATCTATTCATGGATCTAAAGAATAGAGTTTTCAAGGAAAATCTCGATGATTTTGTGGTTGTATTTATTGATGATATCTTGATATAATCCAAAAGCTACGAAGATCATGAAAATCACTTGCGCATTATCCTGAAGACTCTTAGAAGACATGAATTATATGGGAAGTTTAGCAAGTGTGAATTTTGGATTTAGGAGATCTATTTTCTTGGCCATATTATCTCTAAGGATGGAATTTTTGTTGATCCTTCTAAGACCAAGGCAATCCAAGAATGGCCAGCACCGACAAGTATAACTAAGGTACACAGTTTTATTGGTTTAACAGGTTATTATCGATGTTTCATCCAGAATTTTGACCGGTTGGCTAATACATTAACAAAGCTCACACGTAAAGGGGTTAAATTTGTTTGGAAAAAAGAGTGTGAAGAATGTTTTGAAGAACTGAAGAGAATATTAGTCAATGCCCCTATATTGACTCTATCACCGGGGAATGATGGGTTCGTTATTTATAGTGATGCATCAAAGAAAGGACTTGGTTGTGTCCTTATGCAGAATGATAGAGTTATTGCCTCTACATCACGACAACTGAAAATTCATGAACAAAACTATCCTACTCATGATCTTTAGTTAGCTACTATAATCTTTGCTTTAAAGATATGGAGACATTATCTCTATGGTGAAAATGTGAGATTTATACTGATCACAAGAGTTTGAAGTATATTTTCTCACAGAAAGGACTCAACATGAGGCAAAGTAGATGGCTTAAACTACTCAAGTATTATGATTGCACGATACACTACCACCTGGGGAAGGCAAATAAGGTGGAAGATGATTTGATCAGAAAAGATCATGGAGTTTTGAACAAGATGATAGTTGAAAGGGATCCTATTTTCATGGATCTAGTAAAGATGGATATGGGAATCACCATGGAAGGTGAAACATCAATGCTTTTTCAAATGGTTGCCAAACCATCTTTACTAGAAAGGATAAAGAGTTCTCAGACTGATGATGAAGAATTTCAAAAGAAGATTAAAGCTGTGAATGATGGGAGATTGAATGAATTTGTGTATGAAGATGGAATTTTGAAATTTGGGAAGAGACTTTGTGTTCCCGATATACCTGATATAAAAAGGGAATTGTTGGACGATGCTCATAGTTCCAATTTCTCTATACACCCTAGGAGCACCAAAATGTATAGAGATTTGAAGAATCATTTTTGGTGGGACAACATGAAGAGGGAGATTGATGATTTTGTGTCAATATGTATGGTTTTTCAACAAGTGAAAGCTGGAAGGCAACAACCTAGTGGAGTATTGCAACCTCTTCCCTTACCTGAGTGGAAATGGGATAATATCACGATGGAATTTGTCATGGGACTACCAAAGACTCCTAGAAGGAACGATGCAATATGGGTCATTGTTGATCATCTTACCAAGTCATCACATTTTCTTGCTATAAGGGAAGATTTACCACTTGAACGTCTAGCATGAATATATATTAATGAAGTTGTGAGGCTTCATCGAGTACCCCTATCGATTATTTCGGATCATGATTCCCATTTTACTTCAAGATTTTGGAAGAGTCTTTAGAAGGCCTTGGATACTGAACTTCGTTTGAGCACTGCCTACCACCCTCAAACAGATGGACAATCAGAACGAACTATTCAAACCTTAGAAGACATGTTGAGATCATGCTCACTTGACTTTCAGGGTATGTGGGATCAATATTTACCTCTGGTAGAATTTTCCTATAATAATAGCTTCCATTAAAGTATTCATATGGAACCATATAAAGCGTTATACAGAAAGAGATGTCGCACACCAACCTGTTGGGATGACGTTGGTGAGAGAAAACTCGTTGGTTCAGAACTGGTGGAGGAAATGATGGAAAAGGTAAAGGTAATCTAAAACCACATCAAAGCAGCTCAAAGTAGACAGAATAACTATGCAGATAACCGAAGTAAGGATTTGGAATTTCAGGTAAGAGATCATGTTTTCTTGAAGGTATCTTCATGGAAGGGAGTTATACGTTTCGGTAAGAAAGGTAAATTGAGTCCTAGGTACATCGGACCATTCGAAATTCTAGAACGAATTGGGGTTGTAGCTTACCGTTTGACAATGCCGCCAAGTCTCTCCAAAGTTCACGATGTGTTCCACATATCACTGTTGAGAAAATACATGCCCGACCCAACGCATGTACTCACTTATGAGGAATTAGAACTGGAACCCGATCTGTCTTATTACAAAGAGCTCGTTAGGATTCTTGATACAAGAGAACAACTGTTGAGAAACTGGATGACTCGTTTGGTAAAAGTTCTATGGAGAAATCATAGAATGGAAGAGGCAACGTGGGAACCCGAGGAACTTATGATGAAGAACCACCCGAGTCTTTTCATGCGGTAGTATTCTAGAAATTTTGAGGACGAAATTATTTGAAGGAGGGGAGAATGTAACACCCCAAGCTTCCTTGGTATGCTTCTCTTTGAATAATGCAGTAGCGTGTGTTGTACGCAACTTCGAGTTCTAACACACACCACAACCAATCAAACTAGCCGTTATGAATAGTAATACCCACTTTTTAAAATTTTATAAATTTTATCTTTCAAAATGGACTTCATTTTTGGATTCGGAATATCGAAATTAGCTTAGGGTGAATTTTTGGTATTTTTCTGAAAACATTCAATTTTTGATGAATAGTGAAAAAACACTGAGTTATAGTTTAAAACCGAATTTTTATTTAAATAATTATTTATTTTATTTAAATTTTATTAAGGTAAAAATAGATACATAATACCTATATAAGTTCAATGTAATTCATTGGAGTTAGTTTAGAATAATTTTAGATATATAAAAATTTTATTGAACTTTTTACCATCTTTTACCCACCTCCTAGAAGAATTTGGAAATTCACATAAAACTTAATTTTACCGATTCTGTGAGTGGAATTTCGAAAATCCGAGAGACACAGTTAATATCAAGGAGTAAAATGTGGTTCAATAAGATAAAAATAATTTTTAGTGAATAGTAACTTTTTACTTTTATTTACCACAGTTAAAAGTAAATAAGGTAATTAAGGGTAAAAATGATATTAATATTACCCTAAAACATGTCTTAATTCTATTGGACAAGTGTATCTCGAACAAAAACAAGCTTAAGAATAAAATATTATCATTTAGGTCCACTTGGATTAGATTAGGACATTTATTATTATTTAATTCAAAGAAGAGTTAAAATAGTTAAAATCAAAATTTAATTACTAAAACATTTTTAATATAGGGTTATACATAAGATAAATTCGATTGTAAATATTAATTAGAAAGATAAAAATATTTCCTACATAATTGTATTTTATTTATAATTTTTAGATATTAAATAATTTAATTTATTTATGACACAATGGTGATGAAGTAATTACCGAATTAATGAAATATTAAAATAATTGATATTATAAATATCCAAATAAATATAATTTGAGACTTTTTATGAATTACACTAATTTTATAGGTTAATATGACATATTATTATTGATTTAATTATGTTTTTTCGAATTAATAATGCTTTTATGAGTTCCAAAAAAATAAAATACCAAATAGTCTCAAAATTGACATAAAAGAGTTTTTAAAACGAATATTATATTATTAATTGATATTATATTCCTAAAAATCTAATGTTTGTCCAAGAGACTTATATAATTATAGATTTATCATTAATGGACAAACTGGGGGTCTCTTGGAGGTATATAGTAACTTTATTAACTATATAATATAGAAATACAAAGAGACATGGTAAATGTCAAACTATTTAACTAAGAGTTAAATATAAATGATAATGTTAATTTAGTGACCCAAACCTGTCTAAAATATATTGGTTGAAAGGATTTAGACCCATCCCCACCTTAACCTTTAAATAATTTACTTTGGAGCCATTATAAACCGAATATGACTTTATTATAAAATAATATTTCTAGCTTTTCCAAAGGTGCCCCTCACCCCTCTTATAAAAGGGAACTCCCCCTTCTCTCAAATTCATACCTTCAAAGCCTTTTGGCTCGGCCAAAACCTGCCCAAATATTCTCTAAACTTCCCTCAATTCAACCTAGAGGCCTTAGTTTGATCATAAAGCCAACCTAAGGAGCCCTTTTGATCAAATCAAAAGGAAGAACCCGAGGAAGAGGTAACGTTTTCACCACCATCTTTCAAGTTCCTTTCTTCTTAAACTTCTTCTTTCTTTGTTATTTACATTCTAAAATAATAACTCCAGTATCTTCTATACACTATTATGTTATTATAAATATGGTAAAACCATATTTAGTATTCTATCCATCCTTTGAATGACATGTCACCATACGTGCGTACGTACGGCTTACCGTCTCCACGTCGTGGTGTAATTATTATTCAAAACATTATTATTTAGATGGGTATAATAATGATGTGTAATTCATTTAAATAATAAATATAACATTATAATTATTCTTTATATATGATATACGATCCAATTATATATTATTTTAATATCAAAAGAATGATATTGTCGCTCGTGCGTACGTACGGACTACCGTCTCCACGAACGCGATGAGATTCATTCCCCATCGTATCCATTCAAGACTAAATTTCATTTGATGATTAAAAATAATTTTTAGAGACATGATATCATTCTAGATATTAATAATATACAACCTATCGATAACAATCTGGCTTATGTAACAAAACATATAAAAGAAAACGAGTAAGTTAACACCTGAAACGACGATAATAATAAGATATTATTAACAAAGAAATGTTAAAAGATCATATATGATATCATATTAATGTATATTATTCTTGTATAATTTAATAACAACTATTTCACTATTATAAAGGAGGTTAAACTACCCTCAACCATGGAAAAGTACAAGTTAAGGGTTTATTTCACAATCTCTTCATTATCTGAGGTTGTTTATACGTAATTATTTACTAGGACCTCTTTATCATCCACATCCATGTTTCTCAAAAATGTATTTCAAAACATTTTATTATTTTAAAGAATATGGGTTAAATTCATTTATACCCTTGTTTGACTTTTTATAAGAAGTTTATAAAGTAATCTTTCCGTCGTTTTCCAAACAAGGTCCTTTTTAACCTTTTTGACAGAATTAAGGTAAGAAAGTCTTTTTTTAACTTATACAGCGGGTGCAACTATTTTCCACCGTTATAAAATCGTCGAAGCTTCCCTTAAAATCTTATAAGAATATTTTCAAAGTAAATGTTTTCTTTTATAATTATGTTACTTTTAAATGATTTCAAAAAAAGAGATATTTCTCTCAAATAGTCTTGATTTCATCTATGTGAACATCCTTTGATGGATTTTAAGCTTATTTGAGGTTGATTTTTTATGATAAAAAACTTCCATATAGTATTGAAAGTTTTGTGATATGTTTTACTGTGGATGTGTTATTTTTATACCATTCATGGTTTATGGAGAAAGTATTGAGATTTCGTATGCTAGTTTTAATACGAATGTTTATGTTATGTTTAAACCTATTCATATGAGGAATGCATTGGACTTAATAAGTGATGGGTGGAGCCCGTTATAGCTCCTCGATGCATCGGTAGGTCTCATGAGACAAACTAGTGTCTTGGCACAAGGCCTCGACAAAATATTATTTGTAGTCTTGGCACAAGGCCTTGACTATGTGGTTATGATAGTCTGGAATTATGCATTCCATCATTATGAAAGTGGTTATTTATATTTCATGTGATTATTCAACTAGTAGAATATCCATGTGAAAAAGTAAATGGAATTATTTCATTTTATATTTTCCATATTATGCTGAAGTTCAAGTTTAAAAGGCTTTTGTTTTAGTTATACATTGCCTTACATGTTTATGTTTATTTATGAAAGTTTCCGCTATATTGTTATCCTTACTGAGCATCTGAGCTCATCCCTTTCAATGTTTTATTTTTCTCTAGATGTGAAGAAGTATTTTATGAATGACCTGCATGGATAGTATGAGGGTATATGAAGACAATATATTGTTTTAGTTTTTCACTTTATGATGTAATGTAAACTTTATGAATGTATCTAGTGTTTCCAATGCTACTAAACTAATCAGTCTTTCGAGACTTGATCTTTTGTAATCATGCCAATGTTATATAATAATGCACCTAATCTGGGTAACTGGGGTCGGGGTATTACAAAAAAGATGAATATTAAAGGAATATAAATTTTGAATATATAAAGATATATGAAATTATAATTATAAGAGTATTATTATTATTTTTGAATAATAAAAATTATGAATTTATAAAATCTTAAATAATTAAATATTATATTAATATATGAATATAATTATTTTGGTCATATAAAGTTTTATTTTCAAAAAAATATGATATATATATATATTTGAATATGGAATTATAAATAATGGTTTTATATTATAAATTATGATTAGATTATTTTTATAAAATTATTAATATTATAAATTTTTATAAAATGTTATTTGAAATTATACAAATATTATGATACTTTATTTTTGAATTTCACATGTGTAAAAAAATGATAAAACATTTAAAAAAAGAGATTAAAATTTGTGAAAAATCGGGTTAGGGGTTTTAGGGGAGGCGTCGTCAATTTTTGGTTTAAGGGTTGCATTCGACTGAGGGAGAGGAATCTAAGATGAGCATCGATAGGGGAGTTCGATCAAAGTCGCGATGGAGGTTGAGCCACCTAGGAGGAGTCATACACGAGTGTGGATCCAAGTGCGGTCACTAATATGGCTTTATCGGGAATGGAGACTGGCCACCGGTGAGTAAGATCTAAGTGTTATCGAAGGTTTTTCTTTTAGTTTGGGTTTCCAAAGAAAACATCAAGATATGGATCTGAGCATCTTGGATTTTCTTTAACGTAGGGAGGTAGGCCTGTGTTTTCATTTATAGGTCCCGATTTTATTTCCGTTTAACGTTGATGTTTATCATTTCATTTTTGATTTCTTCTTCATCTTTTTCATTAATTATCTGTATTCCATTCAATATTTTTCTTTTCTTTTGGATTATTTATAGCAAGTATTTTTTTGGGTCCATAAATGTTGACTCAAATGTTCCTGTTCTAGTTATTTCAAATTTTGATGTCAACATTTTATGCCTGTTTTTATTTGGATGATTCATTTACAACTAGTGTATGAATATTTTTCTATTTGATGTCTCCTTTGACACTCTTATTTCTTGGAAAGATTTATTTTGTTTCTATATACAAAATAGTGGTTATGGCTATAAAATCCTGAAACCATTTTTCAAATGAAATTGCAAAACAATCTATCAGTTCGGAGGGAGGGTGAGTGTGTGTCCGAAGAAAAGGGGATCTCCTGAATTTTTCTAAAATTCAAGATGCTATATTTATTTATTCTCAAAATTATGGTTCTATATTTTCAAAGGGATTTTATTTATTATCTAATTTGATGTTATACAGTATGGGTTAGTTTTATTTTGTGTCTATTTTTCAAAGTTATATGCATATATGATCATATATTTATATCTAACTATTTTAAAAAATTATAAGTGAAGGGTTTTGAATTAAATTTTATTTCTAGGCCTACGGTTGTAAGGGTTTAATTTATTTTTATCAATATTTATTTAATTTTTTAAAAGATATATGCATATATATGTATATCTATCTAATTATCCTTAATTATTTTCATAACTTATGATGTAAGAGAAATTATTTAGTTTTGTTTATCAAACTATGTTCATGGTTTTTCAAGGGTTAGATTTTGATTTATAACTATCAATTTATGTATAATATATATATAAGTATATATATATATATATATAAGTATATATATATATATAAGTATATATATATAAGTATATATATATAAAATATTTTTTTAAATAATAACAAACATTGTTTTGTTATTGTTAAATTTTAAATTATTCTCCTATAAATAAAATCTCCATGAGATAGATATAATTTTATGTAACTATCATTTTATGTGTAATGTTATCATTTTATGTGCTTATTCTAAGTAAAACTTATCATTTCATGTGCACAAAGTCTTTATACATACACGAATGTCATAATTTGTATAAGATATGGCCATAATCTATAATACATGACATATCATGCATGCATTATTTTTTATCAATTGTATATATATGTGTGAATTTAACCATATTTTCCAAGGAAATTATTTTTGAATTGGTTTTATGTAAAAATGTTAATAACCTCCTATGTATTTATGAAAATTGGAGAAAGTTAGTTACTCCAATTTATCAAAAGATTTATGAATTAAGTTATAAGATTAAATTTATTTATTAACATATGTTGTTAATGTTTTTAAATAGAAAACCCTCTAGATAATGTATGTATATATATAGAAATATTTTAAACATTTTCATAAAATCTAACATCTGAACATTGTAAATATGGTAGGGAATTGGGTAGTGAACCTATCCCTCAGCACGTAGGTAGGACCAAAACATCCTTAAATGTTTCAAGTGACCTCAATTTTTTGTTTTCAAAAGATTGCATATTTTTTTTGGAAAAATGACTGGAATATGTTTAAAGCAGTTTTTGAATGTAAGTATTTTCAAAAGTGTTATAGTATTTTTAAATCATAAGTAATTTCAATAATGTTTTCAAGATTTGTTTTTAAATGTATTTTTTTGAAAGTATTTTTAAAAGAATATTTTAAAATTATTTATTAAATATTTTTAAAACCCCTTACTGGGAAAAATAATTGCTCACCGTATGTTTGAATTAATTTTTTTTACAGGTTTAGTAGAATTACTTTGTGATGTTTATTTCATTAAGGAGACAATATGCTCAAAGTATCTTATTTATTTAATTTTATTTTTCACAGTTTTGTTAAGATTATAAGGCATGTATCTACTTCTACAAAACCTAAACTGGTAAAAGTTCCTGGTATATAATAAATATTGTGTATTTTTTAAGTTTCATTTATTAAAAAATACACAGTATTTATATGTGATAAACCCAAAATCATAGGTTTGGGAATTTACAATTTTCAATGCCAGTTATTATTATAATCAGCATGGAAGTTTTTTTACATCGGTTAAAATAACCAATGAAAAAAAATTAAAAAGTCTCTTATAAATGCATCACTTTTTAATTGATGCTAAAAAAAATAAAAAAAATAATTTTTAAAACCATTTTTTATACTAATGGTAGCAGGACACATTCATTATTTTGATTTTTTCCATGTTCTTTTCTAGTTCCAATTAGGTTGTCAATATAATCACACATTATTTTGAAACATGTCCAACTTGTTTTGTTTTTCTACTTATCTTCTTAATAATATTTAAATCACACTTCTTTGTAAACCTCTCATGTAATTATTCTTGGATGTATTCCACCAAACCAATTCTCTTTTTTCTTTCTTGGATATATTGTCTTATTTATTCCCTCTTTCTTACTCAATTTGAATGTTCATTTCCTACTTAAAAGTTTCCATGATGTGTCCTTTTATCCTATAGTAGAAGCATCTCTTATTTAATGTAAAATCCTTCTCAATATTATTCTTAGGTGTTATTTAGTTCACACATTTCTTTTTATTAAACCACAAGGTTAACTCACATTTACTTCTTCTTTGTTTCTTCCTCATCATATGTAGCCTTATTCCTTTAATAGCATGTGGTACATGGTTGGTTGATATATTCTTACACTCATCATTACAATGACCATTTTTTTTTCATATTTTTGCACTGAAATTATAAAGATATTCAAATCTATTAAAATTGAAAAAAATTACCCTTTTCAGTGTAATTTTATTTTTATCATCCCTAAGTCACATTTATGTAATACTTATAAAAACTCTGTTAATTGAACTATTATTCCAAAAACAAATGGACTTGTGTCTAAATATTTTACGGTACGAACAATGAACAATAAATCTTGTTTTATTGCCTTTAGTTGCAACCTGGATAGTTTTGAAACCTTACTATTCTTAAGATAAAAAACTAGTATTTTGAGAAACATTTGGGGTTCCACTCTTTTATCACATTGTTACATCCACCCTTGATATAGAGTTGAATTTATTAACATTTTTATCCACCTCTATTTGTATATATTTTGAGTTTTAACCTACAATTTTTATGTAAATAGTTTTAGTGAAATAATATTTTTCTAGAATAAATGTTACCAATTTTTTTGATCTTATAATATATGGATATTTAGATGAAATCAATATCTTTTTGGCACTAATATGAGTTTTTTATACAAGACCATTTTTGGAAGCTTTCATGAAATCATGTCTTTTCTCAATAATTTGTGAAGATTTAGCCTGTGTTGATTCTATATTTCTTAGTTTGACTTCTAATTAAATACACTTCATGTCAAGGGAGATATTATCAAACTCAAATTAAATAAAAAATTATTCCCATTTACTTTCTATCTTATCAATATAATCCTTATGATTTTTTATAATTCTTACAAAGAGTTATCAATATCTTTTATTCTTTTGGATTTCAATTCCAATTGAGAATTCTTAACTTCAATATTATATTTATGAGTTTATTTTAAACCATATACCTTATCTTTACTGATATAATTTTCTTATCTTTATCATCAATAACCTTTTGTAATAATTCTTATCTAGGGAGATTTTTTCTTTATGGATCAATATGGGGTATTCTTTAGCTTTAAAAAGTTTGATGAGAAAGTTATAATCTTGAAATGTTTCTACCAATGCTTCTTCCATTATATAAACTTACCACTATAGCTATGTTTTATCATCCTATATACCCTTGATAAACTCCAATATATATTTGATAACTTCAACAAGGCCATTTTTTAAATAATACTTTACTTTAAAGTAAAAATAAACAAGTGTTTCAAAAAGCACACACTTTTCACAGCTTGGTCTTAATTATTCAAGAGGACGATTCATAAAAAATTTAATATACAATTCATATATTTTATTAACTTCAATTATTGGTGTTTCCCATTTTTCCTTTAAGATATTCATCATTCTTTTAGTATCTTTCTTCTACCCATTATTCAATTTTTGGGTTAAAACAACCCCCATGTTAGTTTTGATTAGGATAGAAAATGTATTCTATATATAAGGTAACTCAGAACCTTATTCAAATATGAAATTCTTGTATAGAAGATAAAAAAATGAGAAAAATGTATTAGATCCAATCATAGGTAAAACCTACTTTGATACTAGTTGAAGTGCTTAGTGATCTATGCAGTCACACTGAGTGGGGGAGTCGAATCAATGTGAACCAGTTTTACTTAATTATTTTAATATTTTAGTTACCCATATTAATATTCAAACCTATTCACTATTTAGGGTGAATATTATATTCTTATTAATTCCCAATACACCGCACCACATGTAAATCAATAAATAAACAAGAGAAACATTATATGGTATTTTTACAGGGTTTGATCCCAATGTGGGTATCTACTCATTTATGTGTTTAGAAAAAGTTTGAGGCACAAATATACACTAATATAATCAAGTGAATACAGGTGGGGAAAGTATCATCCTTAAACCCATGGAAATATCCTAAAAAGCCTGTACAATCTCCCAACTATTTTATAATCTCTCAATTGTTTCTTTATACTAGATCTTTATAGTTTACAATGAATCCTCCCAACTCACCAAATGAATAAGATCTATAATATTTTTCATAGATATCATTGTATAAAATTATAATATCTTCTTCCTAAATTAGATTCTTTGATAACCAATTGATAATGTACTATAGTAGCATCTAAGTCAATATATTCATCTCAACTTAATGTTCTTTTTCTTCTTTAAGAGACTGGACACATATAATATATATATTATCATAAAAGTATTGTCTTCCTTTCTCAAATCTCATATTATCCTTATTATTTTTATTTTATGATATATTAGTATCATAGAGTAGGTATTCAATCATACTTATTCTTCCTCCTCAATTCACGCGATCTACTTTCCATAATATCATCAACTTCTCACAATCTATTTCTTTGATACATAAGATATCCAACAGAATAGAGTATCGGTTTCATCTCTCAAACTCTTATCCTTTTCAAAAATCTTTTATTTCTTCCTTATACATATTTTTATATTCTCATAATATTTCTATAAAACTAATTTCTATAATTAAATTATGGAAAATCCAATTAAATAATGACATTCTGGAATTTTCTAATCCAAATCTCAACTGATCATGTGAGTCTACTACCATGATCTTAGAATATTATCTTGATTCAAATAACATATCTTAAGATATTTTCCACAAATACCTAATTCCCTCATTTAAATTATTCAATAAAATTTCCAATAAAAATTCGATATTTTTATCTTAATAATTAATTTCAAATATTCATATTTGAAATCCAAAATTTATCGCACCAAGATCCTCTTAATTTCATCTCATTTAATTATACTTCTAACTTAGGTTAAATCATGGATGAATCAATAAAATCATGATATTTATTCCATGAAGAAAGTATCATTCTCATCTGATTTTATTCTCTATAATTTTCACATTTTTTCAAACTACTAAACCTTATGTAAGAAATGTAATATCTTATGTATTACTTCTATGAGCTCAAAAAATATATTACACATGATCCAAAAAATATTCCACATCTTCAAGAATATCTTCTATATTCTCAAGATAATCTATGAAACATATTTATACACATGTCTTTGTATATCTTCTATATCTGACAGAATATCATATATATCATAGTAAGTTTTATACTTTGCTAATTTTTACTCTACAATATATTACGTACTATCCTAAAAACATTACATATAACCTAGAAGATATTAAGTATCAATATATAAATATTATGTATGTTTTATAGTATATTATTTATTATATGGAAACATTGACATTTCTATATTTCAAAATGAGTTACAACACATATCTTCTGTATGTACTAGGATATATCACATATCATTAGAAAAACATTACGTACCATTAAAAAAATGCTACATATCACAATGAGATCCCTATATTTTATTATGTATCATCCAGATAATGTTATGTATCACAAAAAGCTTCAGTAATTTTCTAGTATTCTAATATGAGGTATATTTCATATATCTTTTCCAAATTTTCACCTCCAACTCATAATTTTAGAACTTCTTCAAAATAGGTCAGTACCTCTTCAAACCTTCTCTAGGAATCTCCCAACACTCCAATTCATCTCAAAAAACCTTAAACAAATATAGTAATTTATAAAAAAAATTCAAACCCATTCAACACAATTCCTAAGGAATCTTGAAATATATAAATACTATTTAAGTATTTCCATGTAACTTTAACTTATTCAATTACAATATTAGTTTATTTCATCAATTAATCTCAATAATAGTGCCTAAACAAATGCACTAATAAATATAGTACCTTACTTTGATTCTATCCATTGTTTAGATCTCAATCAACTTTATAATCTAATAGATATTATCTAATTATTTTATTATACTTCATGATTGATAATACAAGGATGTATACTTACTCTTCCATCCAAATATATTTTTTTCAATCAACTTCAATCATAGCCAGCATCTCAAACTCATGAAGAACATGTGGTAGATAATGCTCTTAACTTCCATCAACACTTATCATTGAATATATTTAATCCCAACTCAAAAATCATCAGATTTAAGGAATTATTCCTTAAAGATATGTATTTTAAAATATGAAGAAACATATCAATATTTTGATTCATTCACTTTTTACAACATAAAAATTAATCTCCCTTAACATATACAATGGAAAGATACACAAACAATAATTATGGGAACTCCAAGATGCATCCCACTTAGACTATATTGATTTTACTAGTTCCCCAAGCTCTTTATATTTTATTGATAACATATGAAACACTTATAATCCTTTGGTAATTTCGACATGCATTGAGAACATTGCTTGATCATTCTTTAAAAGTGAATAGGGATTAGTATAATATAATAACATTGAGTAACTGTATCATTTCTCCATAGGGAAAGTTTTTGTACTACTAGTGTTTTTGGTTGAATTAATATGAAAGTACAGTAAAGGAAAGGGTGACATGAAATGTATATAGGGTGCCAATATACAAACATTGGGATAGATGGTAAAGTTAGATGCAAAATTTTCTAACCTAGAGTAATTGAACAAGGTACTAAACTCTACTGGAGTGGATACAAAAATGGGGAATGAATCATTCAAACCCACCTACTTCTTATGAAAGTGTAATGAGAGACCACCACTATATTCCCTTGAGTGTTCCATCTATACTACCCAATGAATTCTTAATAAACCCATAGGTCCCCGTGAGGTTTCCTTTCAAGCCCCACTTTTGTGGATGAGGTTTAAAGATTCCATGGTGCATGTACTTACACTATGAGTTATCAAGACACATAGTTTTAGTTTATCAAGACAAACTACCCTATCAAATTATAGTGTCTTAGTATTATTGAATGATTTTAGTTTCAACCATTGTTACTTCACTAGAGTCCAATGACCATCAATTTAGTGATCAAATAAGTGAGTGTTAAGTTCTGTTTTTTGGGATAAATATATAAACACTCATAGTAGGTGAAGTAAAATAAAAATTAAATAAAATTGAATTCCCATATATAATAATAATAACATCCCATAAATCATAAAAAATAAAATAAATAAATAAATATTAGGGATACAAAATAATAAAATTACTCATGATGGAATCTGTACTCCTCATACAGATCACCAGTTCCCTCCTCCTACTTTATCTCATGCCCCTTGAAGTCTTTTATTGTTTTAAAAAAATTATCTCTTATCACTATTCTCATTTCTACCTTGTTTAAGAGATCAGATACTCTCTCTCTAATCACATTTTTTGGATTTTCAGATAAACCAATTTAAGGTTTAGTGGAAATAAATTAAAAAAAATTATATATTCACATATAACTAAAAACCACATAGGAATACAATCATAAACATCACTTCAATAAGAACAACTTATGAATGGGTATAATCACATGAACTGGGTCATTCTAATGAAAATCATGTGGAAAACTTAAGAGATGGACTCGAGAAGCACTGTCATAGACTTACACACCTCAAACTATTCGATATTGCTGACCAAGGATCCCAAAATTTCATGTCAAACCACTAAATAAGGAATTACTGCTACAAGTATCTCAGAATCCATCTACGATCACCAAAACACAATGAATACAACCAATAAGAAATCTAAACAAACACAACACATGAAATTAATGAGAAATGGAACCCTATTGCCACTATAGAGAACCACTAGGAAGGCTTCAGCCCCATGCACCAACAAACCTCCATTATCATAGACATCCAAATTAGATCACCGATCACACCCCAAACCAATATCAATACACACAACATCAACCACACATGAGGCCATCACCGCACAGACAACATGCTACCTGCATTGAAAAAAACATTCATGAAAACCTTATAAAAAATCTACCCTAATAGTAGATCAGAAAATTAGGACCAAACTAATTTCACACAAGACAAGGGATCCAAGATAATCAATGACCTCTAATGCACAATAGAGAGAAAAACTAGAGGTTTCGGTAGAGAAACACTGAATAGGACACAACACATCGACTGAGGGGAACTACTAAAAAAACACCAACATGAGGAAATAAATTAAATGAGAATTTCTTATATAGAAAACAATAATTGAAGAACCTTCCAAAAAATACATCTATATCCAAATAACCACCAAAGGGAAAATCCTATTTGATGAGCCAGAAGTATCAGGGCCATCAAGGATGATCCAAAATTACTCTAGGATGGAAGGGCCCCAAAAGGCCTAGTAGAAACCTAAAGAAGGTACCTAGGATGATCAGAAATAGAAATTCCTCACTAGAATGAGATCTGAAAAGGAATACATACCAAGGGAGTCCAAAAGTAGGTGAAGAAACCATACTATAATCAAGGTAAGATGAAATATAGGTAAGGGTGAAAGGGAAGGTGAATAATGAGGAATACCAAAATAAAGTCTAAGTTAAGGAAGATAAAGAAATAAAAATTCCAAGAATGAAATAGGAAATACAAAACATCGAAAGGGGAAGCCATCAGTGAAGAAAGACACCTCTAGGATGAAAAACACTGATGATGAAGGGATATAGAGAGAGAAGGGGGATCCGTTACCAAATAACCTGACATTGGTTCCCTCCCCTGAGAAACCAATCAAAAGGTAACTCTAGACATGATAAAATCACCTCCTCTATTTCTTCTCCTCACCTAAATATGAAACTCCTTCAAATTTATTCATTGGATGAATAGATATTTTCCATATGTAAAGTTATGTGTAATAATATCTCCATGTATTCAGTGAAGCTTCATGGATCTCTTCTATGATATGAAATAATTTCAACACCCAACTCTCCCTCCAATATATTCATTTACATGGATTTCTTGTTGAATCCTTACCCGATTCAATTAGGTAGTTGTGTACAAAAAATGTATTTAGTGATGTTAGGATTTTATGTTAGATACGTGGGTATAATATGAAATCCACGGATAACTTTATCTCTTATTGGTTATTATAGATCATTTATGAATACCCATGATGTATTATGGATCATGAATTTACAAGTGAGACACGATGAGCCTTTATATCAAAATAGGTATCATGCTATGAAATATTGTTTTTTATAGTCTATGATGGTGTCTCCAGACTCTAAATGAGTTAACAAAATTTTTCTTTGTAGTGTAGGTAGTTTTGGTTCTGATAATACTATTTATTAAGGATACATGATCCTTTGCGGTATGTTCACTACTTTTTTGGTGACACAAAATTTGAAATGATGGTATCACTACTACAAATATTCCCTTTAATAGCGTGCAAAAAGGATTTTAACAGTGTTAAAAAAGTGATGTTAATCTCAGCACTATTGGGGGGGGGTCCCCTTTATCAGTGCTATTTCTAGATCTAAAAAAGGCCCCATCTTCTACAGTGTTCTATTTGTATAAAAACACACAGTAGTAACCTCCTATAACTTGTACATAGAATATATAATTTAATTGAAATAAATTTTACATCATGAAAACAAAAAACACTAATATATACATTTTAAATAATGTTTTGTATAATTACATTTACAATTACTATCCACAAAAAATTTAAAACATTAATGTTTCATTGTATTTGGAACCCATGATCCCCTATCAAAAAGTTCTATCCATGATATATGTTTCTGAACAAATCACCTCAAACCAAGCAAGATAATCTACCTATATAAGAAAAAAAAATCTTATGTTAGTAATATTATAAAGAAATAAATTAAACATGAATATGAAAGAATACATTAAAAAAATTTCAAATTTAAATAAAAAGACACACTTGGAGTTATACCAGTCACACTGTACATTGAATTGCAATGTGGTTGATTCAATAAATAAAAAATGAGGTATGTATATTTTTACCAAAGTATCAAAACAATTCGAATGAATTTTATTGATTTTGAGTGTGTCACCTGTTCTTTTTAATGAAATTAATTTAAATTTTAAATAAAGATAAATTTGGGGTAATATTGGTCACATCGTGGGTGAGATTGAGGTGCAGATGATTACTATACATAAAAATTACTTATGGATCATTATCTTTAAGTATCAAAACAATCCGAATGTGTTTGCTCAATTTTCAGTATGTCACTTGTGTTTTTTACTAAAATGTCATTTCAAACTGGAAACATGCACTTTGAGTCATATGTATCACATTGTGTGTAGGTTTGATGTGAGACTACTTCCTACATTTCATAAATGACTTATGAATTACTTTCCTAAACTATTAAGACAATCAAAGTGCGTTTTATTAGTTTTCAGTGAGTGACACATGTTTTGAACAAAAATATAAAGTTTAAATAGATAACATACACTTTGAGTATTACCGATAACACCGTGCATTATATTGAGGTATGAGTGATTTATAAACATCAATAATGACTCATGAAACATTTCCCTAAGGTATCAAAACAATAAGAATGCGTTTTCTTAGTTTTCTGTATGTCACTTGTTCCTATTGATAAAATTAATGTCAATTTAAAATAAAAAGACATAATTGGAGTCATAATGATCACACCGTGTGTAGGATTAATGTGAAGTTGATTACTACACATCAAAAATGACTTATAGGTTATTTTCCTAAATTATGAAAATAATATGAATGCATTTTATTGGTTTTGAGTAGGTTAGTTGTCATTTTTAATAAAATTGATGTCAAATTTAAATAAAAAGACACATTTTGGGTCATAATGGTCACACCATGTATCATATTGATATGAAGCTAATTCTTAAACATCTCAAAGAGATTATGAACCATTTTCCTAAAGTATCAAAACAATCCTAATGAGTTTTGTTAGTTTTGAGTAGGTCAGTTTTCCTTTTTACTAAAATTGATGTCAATTTTAAATAAAAAGACGTACTTGGAGTCATACCGATCAAACCGTGCATAGGATTGAGGTGAAACTGATTGCTACACATCAAAAATAACTTATGGATAATTTTAATAAAGTATAAAAACAACCTGAAATCATATTCTTGGTTTTTAGTATGTCACTTGTTCCATTTTACTAAAATTGATGTCAAATTTAAATAAAAAGATGCAATTGGAGTCATACCATCACACCATGCATCCTATTGAGGTGAAGTTGATTAATAAAAATACCAAATGACTCATAGATATTATATATAAAGTATAAAAACAATATGAATTCATTTTCTCTATTTTGAGTAGGTCAGTTTTACTTTTTACTAAAATTAATGTAAATTTTAAATAAAAAAGATGCTCTTGGAGTCATAAAAGTCACACCATGCCTCATATTAAGGTATGAATAATTCATACACATCCCAAATGAATCATTGATCATTTATCTAAATTATAAAAAAATTATAATACGTTTTCTTGGTTTTTAGTACGTCACTTGTTCCTTTTTACTAAAATTGATGTCAATTTTAAATAAAAAGACGTACTTGGAGTCATACCGGTCACACCATACATAAGATTGAGCTTTGGATGAATCTTAAATGTCACAAATGACTCATGGGTCATTTAATTAAAGTATTAAAACAATCTGAATGCATTTTATCAGTTTTATGTACGTCAATTGTTTCTTTTTGCTGAAATTCATGTCAATTTTAAATATAAAGACGCACTTAGAGTTATGTCGGTCACATAGTGCCTCATATTAGAGTGAGGATGATTAATACACATCCCAAATGAATCATGGATCATTTATGTAAAGTATAAAAACAATAAAAATGTGTTTTCTTGGTTTTTAGTACGTCAGTTGTTCCTTTTTACTAAAATTGATGTCAATTTTAAATAAAAAGATGCACTTGGAGTCATAACGGTCACACCATATGTCATATTGAGGTGTGATTGATTCCAAAACAACTCAAATGACTCATAGATCATTTTAATAAATTATAAAAACAATATTAATTCATTTTATCAGTTTTGAGTGGGTCAGTTTTCCATTTTACTAAAATTGATGTAAATTTTAAATAAAAAAGATGCACTTAGAGTCATACTAGTGACACCAAGCCTCAAATTGAGGTTAAGATGATTCCTAAACATAAAAAATGAATCATGTATCATTTTAATAAAGTATAAAAACAATAAAAATGCATTTTCACATTTTTAATTACATCAATTGTTCCTTTTTACTAAAATTGATGTCAATTTTAAATAAAAAGATGCATGTGGAGTCATACCGGTCACACCGTTCATTGAATTGAGGTGAGACTGATTCCTACACATCCAAAATGACTCATGGATCATTTTAATAAAGTCTAAAACAATTTGAATGTTTTTTATTGGTTTTAATTATGTCACTTTTATTTTTTCTAGAATGTCATTTTAAACTAGAAACATACACTTTGACTCATACTAGTCACATCATATATTAGTTTGACATGAGACTGATTCCTACACATAAAAAATGATTTATGATTTGATGTACTAAATTATTAAGAAAATATGAGTGTGTTTTCTTAGTTTTAATTGAGTGACACATTTTGAACTAAAATGTTGATTTTAAACTGATAACGAACACTTTGAGTCATACTGGTCACACCATGTGTTAGATTAAGGTGTGAATTAAATGACTCATGGATCATTGTTATAAAGTATAAAAACAATATAAATGAGTTTTTTTAGTTTTGAGTATGTTAGTTGTGTATTTTACTAAAATTAATGTCAATTTTGAATAAAAAGATGCACCTGGAGTCATATTGATCACACCGTGTGTCAGATTGAGGTGACACTGATTCTTACACATCCCAAAGTCTCAAAAATATCCTAAATTCCAATGTCACAAAGATTACCATTTCCTTTATTTATCAAAATTCTAATACTATATATTTATTCGAGAAATGTTTTTTATCTAAGAACATTGAATCAATATGCATTATTGGTAGTATTACAAAGAAAAGTAATGGAAAGCATGGTAACATTGGCAAAAAGGAACATGTTATCTCTTATATGGATTGTTGTAGATAGTTGAAAGCAAAATATGACTTTCAGAAAGATCTATGAAAACAACTAAATAAGTATTATATAAAGATTATAGGGAAAATAAGTTACAAATAGTAGATAAAATGGTGACAAAATTAATTAAATAAGTAGTAGGAATTCACCTCTTCATGGTGGTTGTATACATTTTTGACCCATAAATATGAAAGGAATACACCTGTATAAAAAAAAATTATAATGTGAGTAATAATAAAAATAAATAAATTAAACATAAATATGAAACAATTTATTACTTATATGGAAGTCACATATTTAAGTTATTTGGGTACATTTTGTGATTAGGTATGTTGCCCATTTGTTTCTAAGAAAATCTATATCGTCTTGTGAAGAAAGTTTTTTTCGACATCCATAGTAGTATTGGAAAAATATAAATACAATAAATTTTTTTACTAAGAACTCACTATAATGTAAATCAATTAAAAACCCCAAACCACTCTAAGCTCATCAAGAAAACCACCCAAAAATAATAATAACCTCAAACCACTCAGGAGTTTCTAACTACCTGAATTTCTAAAGATGGCCAAACAATTATATAAACTCATAATGATCTTGGACACCATGAAAAGGTAAGGATTATGACTCAATAATTCATAATGTGAAAAATATCATTCCCCTACCACTCCTTTTAGAGTTTGGGAAAATACAATCACTATAAAAAATACATTAAAATAATAACAGGATTTTCCCTAAGTCATGTCCTCCGAATGGACTTTCTACCCCATATCAAGACATTTCATAGAGGTGAAATAAAGCAACATGAAACATGAATCTATCTCCTTCATGTTTTAAAAGACACTCAAATCACATAGTCCCAATGCACACCAAGGGGTTAGATCCCAAATCACAATCCACAAGAGAAAAAAACACAACAAAATTTTCTCAAAATTTTCATTTACATTAAAATCACACCTCTATACTAAGAGGGTTGAAATAATTTTTCAAATACATGCACACTTTGAAAGCAATCCAAATTATTAAAAATTAAATCCGTATTTTCATGTGAAATTGTTTCCACAAATTCCAAAAAAATTCTCTAATTTTTCATAATTAAATCAACCACATCTCAAGCATTTAGAATTAAATAAATTTCTTTTCACAAGGAAATCTTGACACATAGTTTCAAAAATTAATGCATTTATCAAAAATCCCCTTTTAATTTCAATACCAAAAATTTCATATAAAAATTAAAAGAGAAGAGAAACCATATTTAAAACATTTCACAACCATTAAAATACTTTTCATTCCCTCACAAATTTGGTTTTAAAATCAACTTACACAATAAAATCTAGTTTTCCATTCAAAAATATTTTTTTCCAAACACAAAGAAAGATTTTAACTCCTAAATCTAAATACAATGCATATGAAACCATGAAATTCAAGATCTCTCACATGAAAGTGATTATAAATCACTTAATTTAAATAAAAAAAATAAATATACTATATATGAACTAATATAAGAATTAAAAAGAATTGACTAACATCAAAAGAAGAAAACATTTCTTAATAATTGAAGAATAACGAGCCTAATCATTCAAAAATAATGGAATTATTATAATAAAATAAATCTAATTAATAAGAATTAAAATAACAAATATGTACAAACAAGATAATACCTTATATTGGAAGATTTGGAGGTAGTAGTAGGGTACGAAGGTAGGGGCGACTGAAGCGGATGCGATGATAGGGGAAACGGAGGCAGCGACAGTGGAGGCGGGGGAAGCAGAAGCGGCGGCTGGGGCATCGAAGGTGGCGGTGGAGGGGTGGGAAGTGGAGATAGTGAAAACAGAGGCAGATGCAGCGGTGGGGGAAGCAGAGGCAGTGGTGGGGGCAGGGGATGCAACGATAGGGGTAGTAGAGGTGGTGACAGTGATAAGAGAGGCAGAGGTAGCAGATGCAGTGAAAGTGGATATGAGGATAGTGGATATGGTGGTGGGGGTAGTAGAGGCTGCAAAATTAGAGGTGGGGGAAGTAGAGGTGGCGGCAGGGGCAGCGGAGGTGGTAGCAGGGGAAATAGAGGTGAGGGAAGCATAGGCAGGGGTGTGGGTAGCAGAGGTGGTAGCGGGGGGTAGTGGAGGCGGGGGTAGTAGAGGCAGGGGTGTGGGTAGTGGAGGTGGGGGTGTGGGAAGAAGAGGTGGAAGCAGTGGAGGTGGGGGAATTAGATGTGGGGGTGGGGACAATAGAGGCAACGACATCGAAGGCGGTGGCAGCAAGGGCAGTAGAAGTGGTGACAGTGGAGGTGGGGGTAGGGGACGCAAGTGCAGGGGCAATGGAGGTGGTGGTGGCAGTGGAGGTGGTGACAGTGGAGGCGGGAGGAGTGGATGTGGGGGTGGGGATAGTGGAGTCGGCGATGGGGGCAGTAGAGGTAGAGACAGGGCTCTGGTTCCACAAAGCTTGAGGCGTGAATGAGGTAGAGCTTTGATAGGGTTCCACTTATAAAAAGACAAACGAATTTTATCAGCACTTCTTAAAAAGTGATGAAAAAGGAGGTTTTTATCAATGCTAATAAAGACCTAATGATAATAGATTATTTTTAATTATAAAATTATAATAAATATAATTATTATATTTATAATTATAATTATAAATAAATACATATTTATTTAAATAATTATAAAATTATAATAAATATATATAATTAAATCTATAATTTTATAATTATTTAAATAAATATGTATTTATTTATAATTATAACTATATATATATTTAAATAATTATAAATTTATAACAAATATATATAATTAAATTTATAATTTTATAATTATATATGATAAATACATTAATTATATATAATTATAAAATTATAAATATAATAAATATATTTATTATAATTTCAATATTATTTAAATAAATAAATATTTATTTATAATTATATATATATAATAAATATTTTTATAAATATTTTTATATAATAAATATATTTATAAATATTTGTATATAATAAATATATTTATAAATATTTGTAATGGCCCAGTCCAGCCCACAATCATGATATTGTCTACTTTGGGCCTAGCCCATATGATTTTGCTTCCCCTAAGCTCCGGCCCTTAGGTATCCCACCAGAAAAGGCCTTATGATGGGAGAAGTATCCACACCACCTTATAAAGTAGTGCTTCATGCTCCTCCTCCTTCAATGTGAGATTGCCATAATCCTCTTCCATAGAAGGGCCCAACATCCTCGCTGACACATCAAATAGACACTGGCTCTGATACCATTCGTAGCAGCCCAACCCAACCCATAATCATGATATCGTCCGCTGTGGGACTAGCCTGCATGGATTTTATTTCCCTGGGCTCTGGCCCTCAATCATACCCCAGGAAAAGACCACCTGACGGGAGAAGTATCCACACGACTCCCTGTTCAAGTGGAAGATTGGGTTTTTCATGCATCCGATTGGGGGTTCGATCTCCGACTGACTGCAGTAGCCTCATTTAAATGAGGGGTGGTAGTGATAGTGGAAGGCAGGGCACAAGAGAGCTACGACCAGGGCGGTCCTTGGAAATAATGCACGATTGAAATTAGCGACTGTATGGCGATGGTAGTGGGAGGAGGCTCGAATGGATCCTCAGGTAGATTGAGTCAGTGCGTCAATAGTGGGTTTTCTGCAGAGCATGTCAATGCACGATGGGTATCCTCGACGACATATTGATGGTCAACTTGTCTAGGAGGGCGTGATGGGCGTGATACCGCGGGTACAAAGGGGCAGCACTACTCAAGCAGTGGAAGGAGCCCCGACACTTTAGGCCTCGACAGACTGGGTTTCGACGAAAGATTAGAATGAACCAAAAATTTGGGTCCAAACAAGGATGCAAGCAGGATGGGCTTGGGGCATGTAATGGGTTTAATATGCCCACTATCCCTATGGGCCATGTATTAAATAAATTAAATGCTTGATGGGTGGACTATCCCCTTGGGGTGCTATGAACTACCTTCCAACCTGTGTGTGTGGTATGTATGTACCCGCTGGTTATACCCCTCGTTCTTCATGGGAACTAGCTTAGGCTTGATTTCTTCCAAACTCAGACACTATGCATATTATACACAGGGCGATTCAAATTCATTTTCCTAGCTGGGGAAAATGTGGCATGCTCTGGGCCTGGAGGGACCCCCAGTGGGAGGAGAGCACTACCCTTACACAATTTTTGCCAATGATCCTATATCAAAGTAGTAAAGGCTCCTTCTTAGTATCTAGGAGCTACTGGGATCGAGCCAGGTTGGGCATAGGTATTATTATGTTACTTTGTAATTAGTGATGAGATGATGACGTAGGCTGGTGGTGACATGCAACCATGATACAGGCCTGGTGATGCAGACAGGATGATACAGGCATGACGTTGCACTGGGCTTTCGGTCCATCTTATGAGATTCATGCCCACTGGGCCTACGAACAATGTAATACATAAATAAGGCTTGATGGGTGGGCTATTCCCTGGGGGGGGGGTATGGTATACTTCTCTAGCCTGTGTGTGTGGTGTGTGTGTGTGTGTGTTTGAATGTAATTGTATCCCCAAACACCTAATATATATATATATATATATAAATATATTTATTATGATTTTATAATTATAAATAAATAAATATTTTTTTATAGTTACAATTATAAATAAATAAATATTTCTTTATAGTTAAAATTATAAATAAATATATATTTATTTAAATAATTAAAAATTATAATAAATATATTTTTTATATTTATAATTTTATTATATATATTTACAAAATTATAAATATAATAAATATATTTATTATAATCTTATAATTATTTAAATAAATAAATATTTATTTATACTTATAACTATAAATAAATAAATATTTATTTATAATTATAGAATCACAATAAATATATTTATTATATTTATAATTTTATAATTATATATAATAAATATATTTATTATAATTTTATAATTATTACATATATATATATATAAATTATTTATAATTATAATTATAAATATTTGTATTTATTTATAAATATTTGTATATATTTATAAATATATTTATATAATTATATATATTTATAAAACTATAAATATTATAAATAAATTTATTATAATTTTATAATTATTTAAATAAATAAATATATTTATAATTATAATTATAAATAAATATATTTATAAATAATTGTATATAATTATAAATAAATAAATATATATATATATATTTATTAATATATAATTAAATATACGTATAAAATTATAATAAATGTATTTATTGTAATTTTATAATTATATATATATATAATTATAATAATAATTATATATAAACATATTTAATATATATATATATATATATATAATTAAAAATTTAATAAATATATTTATAATTTAAATATATTTATTGTAATTTTGTAAGTATTTATGAGAACATAATAAGTTCATGGGTATAACATGAATGAATCATACAAAAGTCAATTTATAAATGAATTTATTCATAATGATGAATATATGCATGTGCATGACATCATAATATAGGTAATCTAAACATTTCGAACATCACTGAAAATCACATCCACAAATATACTTTATTTTCATATAACATCAATTATACTCACGCATCTTTATACAAACATAAATAAATATATATCGATTATTTATAAACTTATAAATACTTTTTTTAAACATTATATATATATATATATTTGAATTATTAAAAAATATATGTTATAATATATCATATTTATATTAATTATAAATATCCATTTTTAATTAGTGTATATAAAAACATTATTTTTGAATGTAAATATAATAATTATATATATATTAATAATATTTTTTATTAAAATTTTTTATCAGTGCTAAGAATAGTGCTGATAAAGATTATCTTCATCAGTGCTAAAAAAGCGTTGATAAAAGTCACCTTTATAAGCTCTTTTAGCTAGCACTGATAAAGGTGAGGCTTTTATCAGCGCTTTCTGCTTAGCACTGATAAAATCTGGCACATCCCTTACCCAGATCTGTGGTAGTGTGTTATTATCTACATTATGTATTTCTTCATGTTCTCCTCAAGCAAAGTGTCACATCGATTCAACTGTTCTCCTCTAACTCGATATTGGGAGTCATTTCTTATAGGGCTGTATGGGTCCCTATGATGTCTGGTACATCAGCTGGCTCCCTTCGATGCATTGGTGATGGAGGTGTAACTCAGGTGGTGCATCAATGCGGTAGAATCTAGGGGCATTATCAGGGTTATGTGTTCTGAGATTCATTCCCATAGTGTGTTTTGTTTATGATTGTTTCATGTATATCAATTTTATTTTCCTCATGGAGGATGGTAGTTTTTTTAAATTCATTTTTATTGGTATTTTATTCCATTAGTGGAAATGAAAAAGTGGTTTGTTGCAAGAAGTTTTATGGTGTTCTTAGCGATGTAAAATAATGGTATCACTGCGGTGTCTTCTTAGAGGTGGCAATAACAATTTTTAGTCAATGAATACATCATCTTGTATCCACTGCTATAGATATTCCCTTTAACCGCAAGCACAAAGAATTTGAACATCACTAAAAAATCACTGTTAATCTCAGCACTGTTGAAGGGGGAGTCCCATTTATTAGTTCTAGAAACAACGCTGATAAAGGCCCCATATACTATAGTGCACTATTTGTATAACAACACACTACAACAACCTCCTGTAACATGTAGAAAAAATATATAATTTAATTGAAATAAATTTTACATCACGAATACAAAAAAACACTACTATATACATTTCAAACAATGTTTTGTATAATTACATTTACAATTACTATCCACAAAAAATTTAAATCATTAATGTTTCATTGTCTTTGGCATCCGTGATCCCCTCTCAAAAAGGTATTCCAACGATATCCATTACCGAACAAATCACCTCAACCCGATCAAAAGAATCCACCTATATAAGAAAACAAATCTCATGTTAGTAATATTATAAAGAAATAAATTAAGCATTAATATGAAAGAATACATTAAAAAAATGTAAAATTTAAATAAAAAGACACAATTAAAGTTATACCGGTCACACCATGCATTGCATTGAGGTATGGTTGATTCCCAAACATCAAAAATTAGGTATGGATCATTGTCCTAAAGTATCAAAACAATTCAAATTATTTTGCTCAGTTTTGAGTATGTCACTTGTTCTTTTTAATGAAATTGATGTCAATTTTAAATAGAAACATAAGGAGTTATATCGATCAAACCATGCATTATATTGAGTTTAGGCTAATTCTTATATGTCAAAAATTACTTATGGATAATTTTACTAAAGTATCAAAATAATCCAAATGAATTTTCTCATTTTTCAGTATGCCACTTGTGTTTTTTTACTAAAATGTCATTTCAAACTGGAAACACGCACTTTGAGTCATAAGACCCACATCATGTGAGCGTTTTACATGATAATGATTCATACATGTCACAAATGACTTATGAATTACTTTCCTAAATTATAAATAAAATTGAATCTCATTTTCTTGGTTTTCAGTGGGTGATACCCATTTTGAACTAAAATGCCAATTTTAAACTGATAATGGGAACTTTGAGTCATACTATTCACAAAATGAATTATATTGAGGTTCAGGTGATTCATACACATAAAAAATGACACTTAGAATGTTTCCCTAAAGTATTAAAACAATCCTAATGCATTTTCTCATTTTTCAGTACGTCACTTGTTCCCTTTTCTAAAATTAATGTCAATTTAAAATAAAAATATTTTTTTGGAGTCATACTGATCACACCGTGCATCAGATTGAGGTTCTATTAATTCTTACACATCAAAAATGATTTATGTATCATTTTTATAAAGTATGAAAACAATACGAATGCATTTTATCAGTTTTGAGTAGGTCAGTTTTCATTTTAACTAAAATTGATGTTAATTTTAAATAAAAAGATGCACCTTGAGTCATAATGGTCACACCGTGCATCAGATTGAGGTTCAACTAATTCTTTAATGTCTCAAATGACTGATGGATCATTTTCCTAAAATATAAAAACAATATGAATTGTTTTCTCAATTTTGAGTAAGTCAGTTGTCATTTTTACTAAAATTGAGGTAAATTTTAAATAAAAAGACACAATTGGAGTCATACCAGTCACACTATGCATCATATTGAGGTGAAACTAATTCTTACATGTCAAAAAATTAATTATGGATCATTTTCCTAAAGTATCAAAATAATATGAATATGTTTTCTTAGTTTTTAGTATGTCACTTGTTCCTTTTTACTAAAATTGATTTCAATTTTAAATAAAAAGACACACTTGGAGTCATAGTGGTCACACCGTGTTTCAGATTTGGGTGAGACTGATTCCTACACATTCGAAATGAACCATAGATAATTTTTTGAAATTATAAAAATAACACAAATGTGTTTTTCAGTTTTGAGTAAGTCATTTGTCATTTTTAATAAAATTGATATAAATTTAAAAAAAAGACACACTTTGAGTCATACCGGTCATAGAATTCCTCAGATTGAGGTCTAGCTGATTCATACACATCCCACATGACTCATATATTGTTTCCCTAAAGTATCAAAACAATTCAAATGCATTTTGTAAGTTTTTAGAACATCACTTGTTCCTTTTTACTAAAATTGATGACAATTTTAAATAAAAAGACGCACTTGGAGTCATAACGGTCACACCGTACATCATATTGAGGGGAAAATGACTCCTACACATCCCAAATTACTCATGTATTATTTCTATAAAATATAAAAACAATAAAAATGTGTTTTATTGGTTTTTAGTGCATCACTTGTTCATTTTTACTAAAATTGATGTCAATTTTAAATAAAAAGATGCACTTAGAGTCATAATGGTCACACCGTACCTCTGATTGAGGTTAGAATGATTTTCACACCTCCCAAATGACTCATGGATAATTTAACTAAAGTATAAAAACAATATGAATTCGTTTTATCAGTTTTTAGTACACCATTGTTTCCTTTTTATTAAAATTGATCTCAATTTCAAATAAAAATATGGACTCGGAGCCATACCTATCATACCGTGCATTGGATTGAGGTACAACCAATTCTTAAACATAAAAAATGAATCATAGATCATTTCAATAAAGTATAAAAATAATATTAATGTGTTTTATTGGTTTTGAGTAGGTATGTTTTCCTTTTTACTAAAATTGATGTAAATTTTAAATAAAAAAGATGCACTTGGAGTCATATCAGTCACACCATGCCTTGGATTGAGTAGGGGGATCCGTTACCAAATAACCTGACATTGGTTCCCTCCTCTGAGACACCACTCAAAAGGTAACCCTATAAATGATAAAATCACCTCCTCTATTTCTTCTCCTCACCTAAATAGGAAACTCCTTCAAATTTATTCATTGGATGAATAGATATTTTCCATATGTAAAGTTATGTGTAATAATATCTCCATGTATTCAGTGAATCTTCATGGATCTATTCTATGATATGAAATAATTTCAACACCCAACTCTCCCTCCAATATATTCCTTTACTTGGATTTCTTGTTGAATCCTTACCCGATTCAATTAGGTAGTTGTGTACAAAAAATGTATTTAGTGACGTTAGGATTTTATGTTAGATACATGGGTATAATATGAAATCCACGGATACCTTTATCTCTTATTGGTTATTATAGATCATTTATGAATACCCATGATGTATTATGGATCATGAATTTACAAGTGAGACACGATGAGCCTTTATATCAAAATAGGTATCATGCTAGGAAATATTGTTTTTATAGTCTATGATGGTGTCTCCAGACTCTAAATGAGTTAACAAAATTTTTCTTAGTAGTGTAGGTAGTTTTGGTTATGATAATACTATTTATTAAGGATACATGATCCTTTGCGGTATGTTCACTACTTTTTTCGTGACACAAAATTTGAAATGATGGTATCACTACTACAAATACTCCCTTTAATAGCGTGAAAAAAGGATTTTAACAGTGTTAAAAAAGTGATGTTAATCTCAGCACTATTGGGGGGGGGGTCCCCCTTATCAGTGCTATTTCTAGCACTAATAAAGGCCGCATCTTCTATAGTGTTCTATTTGTATAAAAACACACAGTAGTAACCTCCTATAACTTGTACACAGAATATATAATTTAATTGAAATAAATTTTACATCATGAAAACAAAAAACACTAATATATACATTTTAAACAATGTTTTGTATAATTACATTTACAATTACTATTCACAAACAATTTAAAACATTAATGTTTCATTGTCTTTGGCACCCATGATCCCCTCTCAAAAAGTTCTATCCATGATATCTGTTTCTGAACAAATCACCTCAAACCAAGCAAAATAATCTACCTATATAAGAAAAGAAATCTTATGTTAGTAATATTATACAGAAATAAATTAAACATGAATATGAAAGAATACATTAATTTTTTTTCAAATTTAAATAAAAATACACACTTGGAGTTATACCAGTCACACTGTACATTGAATTGCGATGTGGTTGATTCAATACATCAAAAATGAGGTATGGATCTTTTTCCCAAAGTATCAAAACAATTCAAATGAATTTTATTGATTTTGAGTGTGTCACCTGTTCTTTTTAATGAAATTAATTTAAATTTTAAATAAATATAAATTTGGATTTATATTGGTCACATCGTGGGTGAGATTAAGGTGCAGCTGATTACTATACATAAAAATTACTTATGGATAATTATCCTTAAGTATCAAAACAATCCGAATGCGTTTGCTCAATTTTCAGTATGTCACTTGTGTTTTTTACTAAAATGTCATTTCAAACTGGAAACACGCACTTTGAGTCATATGTGTCACATTGTGTGTAGGTTTTATGTGAGACTACTTCCTACATGTCATAAATGACTTATGAATTACTTTCCTAAATTATTAATACAATCAGAGTGCATTTTATTAGTTTTCAGTGAGTGACACATGTTTTGAACAAAAATATCAAGTTTAAATAGATAACATACAGTTTGAGTATTACCGATAAAACCGTGCATTATATTGAGATATGGGTGATTTATAAACATCAATAATGACTCATGAAACATTTATCTAAAGTATCAAAACAATAATAATGTGTTTTCTTAGTTTTCTGTATGTCACTTGTTCCTATTGATAAAATTAATGTAAATTTAAAATAAAAAGACATAATTGGAGTCATAATGATCACACCGTGTGTAGGATTAATGTTAAGTTGATTACTACACATCAAAAATGACTTATAGGTTATTTTCCTAAATTATGAAAATAATATGAATGCATTTTATTGGTTTTGAGTAGGTTGGTTGTCATTTTTAATAAAATTGATGTCAATTTTAAATAAAAAGACACATTTTGAGTCATAATGGTCACACCGTGTATCATATTGAGATGAAGCTAACTCTTAAACATCTCAAAGAGATTATGAAACATTTTCCTAAAGTATCAAAACAATCCGAATGCGTTTTGTCAGTTTTGAGTAGGTCAGTTTTCCTTTTTACTGAAATTGATGTCAATTTTAAATAAAAAGACGTACTTGGAGTCATACCGATCACACCGTGCATAGGATTGAGGTGAAACTGATTGATACACATCAAAAATGACTTATGGACAATTTTAATAAAGTATAAAAACAACCTGAAATCATATTCTTGGTTTTTAGTATGCCACTTGTTCCATTTTACTAAAATTGATATCAAATTTAAATAAAAAGATGCACTTGGAGTCATACCAGTCACACCGTGCATCCGATTGAGGTGAAGTTGATTACTACACATACCAAATGACTCATATATATTTTATATAAAGTATAAAAACAATATTAATTCATTTTCTCTATTTTGAGTAGGTCAGTTTTCCTTTTTACTAAAATTAATGTAAATTTTAAATAAAAAAGATGCTCTTGGAGTCATAAAAGTCACACCATGCCTCATATTAAGGTATGACTAATTCATACACATCCCAAATTAATCATGGATCATTTATATAAATTATAAAAAAAATTAGAATGCGTTTTCTTGGTTTTTAGTACGTCACTTGTTCCTTTTTACTAAAATTGATGTCAATTTTAAATAAAAAGACGTACTTGGAGTCATACCTGTCACACCATACATAAGATTGAGCTTTTAATGATTCTTAAATGTCCCAAATGACTCATGGGTCATTTAATTAAAGTATTAAAACAATCTGAATGCATTTTATCAGTTTTATGTACGTCAATTGTTCCTTTTTACTGAAATTGATGTCAATTTTAAATATAAAGACGCACTTAGAGTTATGCTGGTCACATAGTGCCTCAGATTAGGGTGAGGATGATTAATACACATCCCAAATGAATCATGGATCATTTATGTAAAGTATAAAAACAATAAAAATGTGTTTTCTTGGTTTTTAGTATGTCAGTTGTTCCTTTTTACTAAAATTGATGTCAATTTTAAATAAAAAGATGCACTTGGAGTCATAACGGTCACACCATATGTTAGATTGAGGTGTAATTGATTCCAAAACAACCCAAATGACTCATAGATCATTTTAATAAAGTATAAAAACAATATTAATGCATTTTATCAGTTTTGAGTAGGTCAGTTTTCCATTTTACTAAAATTGATGTAAATTTTAAATAAAAAAGATGCACTTGGAGTCATACTAGTGACACCAAGCCTCGAATTGAGGTTAAGATGATTTATAAACATAAAAAATGACTCATGTATCATTTTAATAAAGTATAAAAACAATAAAAATGCATTTTCTCATTTTTAATTACACCAACTGTTCCTTTTTACAGAAATTGATGTCAATTTTAAATAAAAAGATGCACGTGGAGTCATACCGGTCACACCGTGCATTGAATTGAGGTGAGACTGATTCCTACACATCCAAAATGACTCATGGATCTTTTTACTAAAGTCTAAAACAATTTGAATTTTTTTTCTTGGTTTTAATTATGTCACTTTTATTTTTTACTAGAATGTCATTTTAGACTAAAAACATACACTTTGACTCATAATAGTCACATCATGTATTAGTTTTACATAAGACTGATTCCTACACATAAAAAATGATTTATGATTTGATGTACTAAATTATTAAGAAAATATCAGTGTGTTTTCTTACTTTTAATTGAGTGACACATTTTGAACTAAAATGTTGATTTTAAACTGATAACGAACACTTTGAGTCATACTGGTCACACCATGTGTTAGATTAATGTGTGACTTAAATGACTCATGGATCATTTTTATAAAGTATAAAAACAATCTAAATGAGTTTTTTTAGTTTTGAGTATGTTAGTTGTGTATTTTACTAAAATTAATGTCAATTTTGAATAAAAATATGCACCTGGAGTCATATTGATCACACCGTGTGTCAGATTGAGGTGACGCTGATTCTTACACATCCCAAAGTCTCAAAAATATTATAAATTCCAATGTCACAAAGATTACCATTTCCTTTATTTATCAAAATTCCAACACTATATATTTATTCGAGAAATGTTTTTTATCTAAGAACATTGAATCAATATGCATTGTTGGTAGTCTTACAAAGAAAAGTAATGGAAAGCATGGTAACATTGGAAAAAAGGAACCTGTTATCTCTTATATGGATTATTGTAGATTGTTGAAAGAAAAATATGAATTTCAGAAATATCTGTGAAAACAACTAAATAAGTATTATATAAATATGATAGGGAAAATAAGTTACAAATAGTAGATAAAATGGTGACAAAATTAATTAAATAAGTAGTAGGAATTCACCTCTTCATGGTGGTTGTATACATTTTTAACCCATAAATATGAAATGAATACACCTGTATAAGAAAAAATTATAATGTGAGTAATAATAAAAATAAATAAATTAAACATAAATATGAAACAATTCATTACTTATATGGAAGTCACATCATTAAGTTATTTGGGTACATTATGTGATTAGGTATGTTGCCCATTTGTTTCTAAGAAAATCTATATCGTCTTGTGAAGAAAGTTTTTTTCGACATCCATAGTAGTATTGGAAAAATATAAATACAATAATTTTTTTTACTAAGAACTCACTATAATGTAAATCAATTAAAAACCCCAAACCACTCTAAGATCATCAAGAAAACCACCCAAAAATAATAATCACCTCAAACCACTCAGGAGTTTCTAACTACCTGAATTTCTAAATATGACCAAATAATTATATAAACTCATGATGATCTTGGTCACCATGAAAAGGTAAGGATTATGACTCAATAATTCATAATGTGAAAAAAATCATTCCCCTACCACTCCTTTTAGAGTTTGGGAAAATAAAATCACTATAAAAAATACATTAAAATAATAACAGGATTTTCCCTAAGTCATGTCCTCAGAATGGACTTTCTACCCCATATCAAGACATTTCATAGAGGTGAAATAAAGCAACATGAAACATGAATCTATCTCCTTCATGTTTTAAAAGACACTCAAATCACATAGTCCCAATGCACACCAAGGGGTTAGATCCCAAATCACAATCCACAAGAGAAAAAAACACAACAAAAAATTTTCATTTACATTAAAATCACACCCCTATCCTAAGATGGTTGAAATCATTTTTCAAATACATGCACACTTTGAAAGCAATCCAAATTATTAAAAATGAAATCCGTATTTTCATGTGAAATTGTTTCCACAAATTCCAAAAAATTTCTCTAATTTTTCATAATTAAATCAACCACATCTCAAGCATTTAGAATTAAATAAATTTCTTTTCACAAGGAAATCTTGACACATAGTTTCAAAAATTAATGCATTTATCAAAAATCCCCTTTTAATTTCAATACCAAAAATTTCATATAAAAATTAAAAGAGAAGAGAAACCATATTTAAAACATTTCACAACCATTAAAATACTTTTCATTCCCTCACAAATTTGGTTTTAAAATCAACTTACTCAATAAAATCTAATTTTCCATTCAAAAATATTTTTTCCAAACACAAAGAAAGATTTTAACTCCTAAATCTAAATACAATGCATATGGAACCATGAAATTCAAGATCTATCACATGAAAGTGATTATAAATCACTTAATTTAAATAAAAAAATCAATATACTATATATGAACTAATATAATAATTAAAAAGAATTGACTAACATCAAAAGAAGAAAACATTTCTTAATAATTGAAGAATAACGAGCATAATCATTCAAAAATAATTTAATTATTATAATAAAATAAATATAATTAAAAAGAATTAAAATAAAAAATATTTCAAAACAAGATAATACCTTATATTTTAATATTTGGCGGTAGCAGTAGGGTACGAAGGTAGGGGCGACTGAAGCGGATGCGATGATAGGGAAAACAGAGGCAGCGACAGTGGAGGCGGGGGAAGCAGACGCGGTGGCTGGGGCATCGAAGGTGGCGGTGGAGGCGTGGGAAGTGGAGGCAGTGAAAACAGAGGCAGATGCAGCGGTGGGGGAAGCAGAGGCAGTGGTGGGGGTAGTGGATGCAATGACAGGGGTAGTAGAGGTGGTGACAGTGATAACAGAGGCAGAGGTAGCAGATGCAGTGAAAGTGGATATGAAGATAGTGGATATGGTGGTGGGGGTAGTAGAGGCTGCAAAATAAGAGGTGGGGGCAACAGAGGTGGCGGTAGGGGCAGCGAAGGTGGTAGCGGGGGAAATAGAGGTGAGGGAAGCATAGGCAGGGGTGTGGGTAGCAGAGGTGGTAGCAGGGGGTAATGGAGGTGGGGGTAGTAGAGGCAGGGGTGTGGGTAGTGGAGGCGGGGGTGTGGGAAGCAGAGGTGGCAACAGTGGAGGTGGGGGCATTAGATGTGGGGGTGGGGACAATAGAGGCAACGACATCGAAGGCGGTGGTAGCAAGGGCAGTAGAAGTGGTGACAGCGGAGGTGGGGGCAGGGGACACAAGTGCAGGGGCAATGGAGGCAGTGGTGGCAGTGGAGGTGGTGACAGTGGAGGTGAGAGAAATGTATGTGAGGGTGGGGGAAGTGGAGGCGACGATGGGGGTAGCAGAGGCAGTGACAGAGCTCTGGTTCCACAAAGCTTGAGGTGTGAATGGGGTAGAGCTTTGATAGGGTTCCACTTATAAAAAGACAAACAGATTTTATCAGCACTTCTTAAAAAGTGATGACAAAGGATGTTTTTATCAATTCTAATAAATACCTAATGATAATAGATTATGTTTAATTATAAAATTATAATAAATATAATTATTATATTTATAATTATAATTATAAACAAATACATATTTATTTAAATAATTATAAAATTATAATAAATATATATAATTAAATTTATAAATTTATAATTATTTAAATAAATATGTATTTATTTATAATTATAACTATATATATATTTAAATAATTATAAATTTATAAGAAATATATATAATTAAATTTATAATTTTATATTTATATATGATAAATACATTAATTATATATAATTATAAAATTATAAATATAATAAATATATTTATTATAATTTCATAATTATTTAAATAAATAAATATTTATTTATAATTATATATATAATAAATATTTTTATAAATATTTTTATATAATAAATATTTTTATAAATATTTTTATATAATAAATATATTTATAAATACTTGTAATGGCCCAGTCCAGCCCACAATCATGATATTGTCTGCTTTGGGCCTAGCCCATATGATTTTTCTTTCCCTAAGCTCCGGCCCTTAGGTATACCCCAAGAAAAGGCCTTATGATGGGAGAAGTATCCACACCACCTTATGAAGTGGTGCTTCGTGATCCTCCTCCTTCAATGTGAGATTTCCATAATCCTCCTCCATAGAAGGGCCCAACATCCTCGCTGGCACATCGAATAGACACTGGCTCTAATACCATTCATAGCGGCCCAACCCAACCCATAATCATGATATCGTCCGTTGTGGGCCTAGCCTGCATGTATTTTATTTCCCTGGGCTCTGGCCCTCAATCATACCCCAGGAAAAGACCACATGACGGGAGAAGTATCCACACGACTCCCTGTTCTAGTGGAAGATTGTTTTTTTCATGCATCCGATTGGGGGTTCGATCTCCGACTGACTGTAGTAGCCTCATTTAAATGAGGGGTGGTAGTGATAGTGGAAGGCAGGGCACAAGATAGCTACGACCAGGGCGGTCCTTGGCAATAATGCACGATTGAAATTAGCGACTGTATGGTGATGGTAGTGGGAGGAGGCTCGAATGGATCCTCAGGCAGCTTGAGTCAGTGCGTCAATAGTGGCTTTGCTGCAGAGCGTGTCAATGCATGATGGGGAACCTCGACGGCATATTGACGGTCAGCTTGTCCAGGAGGGTGTGATAGGCATGATACCGCGGGTACAATGGGGCAATGTTGCTCAAGCAGTGGAAGGAGCCCCGACACTTTAGGCCTCGACAGACTGGGTTTCGACGACAGATTAGAATGAACCAAAAATTTGGGTCTGAACAAGGATGCAAGCAGGATGGGCTTGGGTAATGTAATGGGTTTAATATTCCCACTATCCCTATGGGCCATGTATTAAATAAATTAAAGGCTTGATGGGTGGGATATCCCCTTGGGGTGCTATGAACTACCTTCCAACCTGTGTGTGTGTTATGTATGTACCCGCTGGTTATACCCCTCGTTCTTCATGGGAACTGGCTTAGGATTGAGTCCTTCCAAACTCAGACACTGTGCATATTATACACAGGGTGATTCAAAGTCATTTTCCTAGCTGGGGAATGTGTGGCACGCTCTGGGCCTGGAGGGACCCCCAGTGGGAGGTGAGCATTACCCTTACACAATTTTTGCCAATGATCCTATATCAGAGTAGTAAAGGCTCCTTCTTAGTATCTAGAAGCTACTGGGATCGAGCCATGTTGGGCATAGGTATTATTATGTTACTTTGTAATTAGTGACGTAGATGATGACGTAGGCTGGTGGTGACATGCAACCATGATACAGGCCTGGTGATGCAGACAGGATGATACAGGCATGACGTTGCACTGGGCTTTCGGTCCATCTTATGAGATTCATGCCCACTGGGCCTACGAACAATGTAATACATAAATAAGGCTAGATGGGTGTGTTATTCCCTGGGGGGGGGGGTATGGTCTACTTCTCCAGCCTGTGTGTGTGGTGTGTGTGTGTGTGTTTGAATGTAATTGTATCCCCAAACACCTAATATATATATATATATATATATATATATATATTTATTATGATTTTATAGTTATAAATAAATAAATATTTATTTATAGTTACAATTATAAATAAATAAATATTTATTTAAATAATTAAAAATTATAATAAATGTATTTATTATATTTATAATTTTATTATATATATTTACAAAATTATAAATATAATAAATATATTTATTATAATCTTATAATTATTTAAATAAATAAATATTTATTTATACTTATAACTATAAATAAATAAATATTTATTTATAATTATAGAATCATAATAAATATATTTATTATATTTATAATTTTATAATTATATATAATAAATATATTTATTATAATTTTATAATTATTATATATATATATATATATATTATTTATAATTATAATTATAAATATTTTTATTTATTTATAAATATTTGTATATATTTATAAATATATTTATATAATTATATATATTTATAAAACTATAAATATTATAAATAAATAAATATATTTATAATTATAATTATAAATAAATATATTTATAAATACTTGTATATAATTATAAATAAATAAATATATATATATATATATTTATTAATATATAATTAAATATATGTATAAAATTATAATAAATGTATTTATTGTAATTTTATAATTATATATATATATATATAATTATAATAATAATTATATATAAACATATTTAATATATATATATATATAATTAAAAATTTAATAAATATATTTATTATTTAAATATATTTATGGTAATTTTGTAAGTATTTATGAGAACATAATAAGTTCATGGGTATAACATGAATGAATCATACAAAAGTCAATTTGTAAATGAATTCATTCATAATGATGAATATATGCATGTGCATGACATCATAATATAGGTAATCCAAACATTTCGAACATCACTCAAAATCACATCCACAAATATACTTTATTGTCATATAACATCAATTATACTCACGCATCTTTATACAAACATAAATAAATATATACCGATTATTTATAAACTTATAAATACTTTTTTTAAACATTATATATATATATATATTTGAATTATTAAAAAATATATATTATAATATATCATATTTATATTAATTATAAACATCCATTTTTAATTAGTGTATATAAAAACATTATTTTTGAATGTAAATATAATAATTATATATATATTAATAATATTTTTTATTAAAAAAATTTATCAGTGATAAGAATAGTGCTGATAAAGATTATCTACATCAGTGCTAAAAAAGCGTTGATAAAAGTCACCTTTATAAGCTCTTTTAGCTAGCACTGATAAAGGTGACGCTTTTATCAATGCTTTCTGCTTAGCACTGATAAAATCCGGCACATCCCTTACCCAGATCTGTGGTAGTGTGTTATTATCTACATTATGTATTTCTCCATGTTCTCCTCAAGCAAAGTGTCACATCAATTCATCTGTTCTCCTCTAACTCGATATTGGGAGTCATTGCTTATAGGGCTGTATGGGTCCCTATGATGTCTGGTACATCAGCTGGCTCCCTTCGGTGCATTGGTGATGGAGGTGTAACTCAGGTGGTGCATCAATGTGGTAGAATCTAGAGGCATTATTAGGGTTATGTGTTCTGAGATTCATTCCCATAGTGTGTTTTGTTTATGATTGTTTCATGTATATCAATTTTATTTTCCTCATGGAGGATGGGTGTTTTTTTTAAATTAATTTTTATTGGTATTTTATTCCATTAGTGGAAATGAAAAAGTGGTTTGTTGCAAGAAGTTTTATGGCGTTCTTAGCGATGTACAATAATGGTATCACTGCGGTGTCTTCTTAGAGGTGGCAATAACAATTTTTAGTCAATGAATACATCATCTTGTAGCCACTGCTATAGATATTTTCTTTAACAGAGAGCACAAAGAATTTGAACATCACTAAAAAACCACTGTTAATCTCAGCACTGTTGAAGGGGGAGTCCCATTTATTAGTGCTAGAAACAACACTGATAAAGGCCCCATATACTGTAGTGCACTATTTGTATAACAACACACTACAAAAACCTCCTGTAACCTGTAGAAAAAATATATAATTTAATTGAAATAAATTTTACATCACGAATACAAAAAAACACTACTATATACATTTCAAACAATGTTTTGTATAATTACATTTACAATTAATATCCAAAAAAAATTTAAATCATTAATGTTTCATTGTCTTTGGAATCCGTGATCCCCTCTCAAAAAGGTCTTCAAACGATATCCATTACCAAACAAATCACCTCAACCTGATCAAAAGAATCCACCTATATAATAAAAAAAATCTCATGTTAGTAATATTATAAAGAAATAAATTAAACATTAATATGAAATAATACATTAAAAAAATGTCAAATTTAAATAAAAAGACACAATTAAAGTTATACCGGTCACACCATGCATTTCATTGAGGTGTGGTTGATTCCAAAACATCAAAAATGAGGTATGGATCATTTTCCTAAAGTATCAAAACAATTCAAATTCTTTTGCTCAGTTTTAAGTATGTCACTTGTTCTTTTTAATGAAATTAATGTCAATTTTAAATAGAAACATAAGGAGTTATATCGATCACACCATGCATTATATTGAGTTGAGGCTTATTCTTATATGTCAAAAATTACTTATGGATCATTTTACTAAAGTATCAAAATAATCCAAATGAATTTTCTCATTTTTCAGTATGCCACTTGTGTTTTTTTTACTAAAATGTCATTTCAAACTGGAAACATGCACTTTGAGTCATACGAACCACATCATGTGTCATTTTGACATGATAATGCTTCATACATGTCACAAATGACTTATGAATTACTTTCCTAAATTATAAATACAATTGAATATCATTTTCTTGGTTTTCAGTGGGTGATACACATTTTGAACTAAAATGTCAATTTTAAACTGATAATGGGAACTTTGAGTCATACTAGTCACAAAATGAATTAGATTGAGGTTCAGGTGATTTATACACATAAAAAATGACACTTAGAATGTTTCCCTAAAGTATTAAAACAATCCTAACACATTTTCTCATTTTTCAGTACGTCACTTGTTCCTTTTTCTAAAATTAATGTCAATTTAAAATAAAAAGATGTTTTTGGAGTCATACCGATCACACCGTGCATCAGATTGAGGTTTTATTAATTCTTACACATCAAAAATGATTTATGGATCATTTTTATAAAGTATGAAAACAATACGAATGCATTTTATCAGTTTTGAGTAGGTCAGTTTTCATTTTAACTAAAATTGATGTCAATTTTAAATAAAAAGATGCACCTTGAGTCATACCGGTCATACCGTGCATCAGATTGAGGTTCAACTAATTCTTACATGTCTCAAATTACTGATGGATCATTTTCCTAAAATATAAAAACAATATGATTTTTTTCTCAATTTTGAGTATGTTAGTTGTCCTTTTTACTAAAATTGAGGTAAATTTTAAATAAAAAGACACAATTGGAGTCATACCAGTCACACTATGCATCAAATTGAGGCGCAACTAATTCTTACATGTCAAAAAATTAATTATGGATCATTTTCCTAAAGTATCAAAATAATATGAATATGTTTTCATAGTTTTTAGTATGTCACTTGTTCCTTTTTACTAAAATTGATGTCAATTTTAAATAAAAAGACACACTTGGAGTCATAGTGGTCACACCGTGTTTCAGATTGGGGTGAGACTGATTCCTACACATTCGAAATGAACCATAGATCATTTTTCAAAATTATAAAAATAACACAAATGTGTTTTTCAGTTTTGAGTAGGTCATTTGTCATTTTTAATAAAATTGATATAAATTTAAAAAAAAAGACACACTTGGAGTCATACCAGTCATAGAATTCCTCAGATTGAGGTCTAGCTGATTCATACACATCCCACATGACTCATATATTGTTTTCCTAAAGTATCAAAACAATTCAAATGAATTTTGTCAGTTTTTAGAACATCACTTGTTCCTTTTTACTAAAATTGATGACAATTTTAAATAAAAAGATGCACTTGGAGTCATAACGGTCACATCGTACATCATATTGAGGGGAAAATGACTCCTACACATCCCAAATGACTCATGTATTATTTCTATAAAATATAAAAACAATAAAAATGTGTTTTATTGGTTTTTAGTGCATCACTTGTTCATTTTTACTAAAATTGATGTCAATTTTAAATAAAAAGATACACTTAGAGTCATAATGGTCACACCGTACCTCTGATTGAGGTTAGAATTATTTTTACACCTCCAAAATGACTCATGGATAATTTAACTAAAGTATAAAAACAATATGAATGCGTTTTATCAGTTTTTAGTACACCATTGTTTCCTTTTTATTAAAATTGATCTCAATTTCAAATAAAAATATGGACTCGGAGTCATACCTATCATACCGTGCATTGGATTGAGGTACAACCAATTCTTAAACATAAAAAATTACTCATAGATCATTTCAATAAAGTATAAAAATAATATTAATGTGTTTTATTGGTTTTGAGTAGGTATGTTTTCCTTTTTACTAAAATTGATGTAAATTTTAAATAAAAAATATGCACTTGAAGTCATATCGGTCACACCATGCCTTGGATTGAGGTTCAGATGATTCTTACATGTCTCAAATGACTCATGGATACTTTATCTAAAGTATAAAAATAATATGAATGTGTTTTATTATTTTTTAGTATGTCACTTGTTCTTTTTTACTAAAATTGATGTCAATTTTAAATAAAAAGACGCACTTAGAGTCATACTAGTCACACCGTGTGTCAGATTAAGGTGAGACTGATTTCTACAAGTCCCAAATGATTCATATATCATTATACTAAATTATTAAAATGATATGATTTATTTTATTGTTTTTTAGTATGTCACTCATCTTTTTTACTAAAATTTAATTTTAAACTGGAAACACACACTTTGAAGCATACCGGTCACATCATGTATTGGTTTTACATGAGGCCAATTCCTGCACATCAAAAATGTTTTATGAATTTATTTCATAAATTATCAAGACTATTTGATCATGTTTTCTCAATTTTTATTTAGTTACACATTTTGAACTAAAATATCAATTTTAAACTGATAACATACACTTTGAGTCATATTGGCCACACCGTGTGTTGAATTGAGGTGCAACTGATTCCTACACACCCTAAATTAATTATGGATCATTTTACTAAAGTATAAAAACAATATAAATGCATTTTGTTTTTCAGTTTTGAGTATGAAAATTTTCTATTTTACTAAAATTAATGTCAATTTTAAATAAAAAGACACACCTAGAATCATACCGGTCACACTATGTGTCAGATTAAGGTGCTGCTGATTCGTACACATACCAAAGTCTAAAAAAAACCCATCTAAAAATGTTATAATGATTGAAATTGTATTTATTTTTCAAAATACAAACACTTCATATTGATTTGAGAATAGTTTTTCAGCTAAGAACATCAAATCAATATGTAGTGTTGGAAGCTCTATAAAGAAAAGCAATGGAAATCATGGTAACATTGGAAGAAAGGAACATTTTACCTCATCTATGGCTTGTTGTAGATAGTTGAAATCAAAATATGAATTCCCAAAAGATATGTGAAAACAACTAAATAAGTATTAGATAAATATGATAGGGAAAATAACTTATAAATAGTAAATAAAATGATGACAAAATTAATTAAATAAGTAGTAGGAATTCACCTTTCCATGATGGTTGTATAAATTATTGACCCATAAATATGAAAGGAATCCACCTATATAAGAAAACAATTTTGATGCGAGTAATACTAAAAATAATTAAATTAAACATAAATATGAAATAATTAATTACTTCTATAGAAGTCAAATCTTCATGTAATTTGTGTACATTCTGAAATCAGGTATGCTATCCATTCATTTGTAATAAAATCTATATCATCTTGTGAATATTATTTTTTTACAGTCATATTAGTACTAAAAAACATAAATACACAAAGGATTAATAAATATTTTAAATGAAATAGTAATTATCTTAGAAAATACCTCTTTAGGGATGTGTGTTTGTTGATGGGATAAGATATCTCTCATAAATTTGAAAACATAATAACCATAATATTTTCCATTTGTTTATTTCATACAATACAGAAACATTTAATAAAATCAGAAATTTGTTTTGATATGTGTTTGGATAGTGAAATATTTTTATATATACCCTGATACTTATCCAGTTGTTGAACTTGTTAGGGTCCTTGTGTGAAATGTTTATCCTAATGCCACGATTTTCACAATATTTATATATCGCCCCATCATAATAGAATCCTCATTAAAACATAATATAAATCATATAACTTGAAGTGTAGTTCTAAAATGTTGGATTTAGTGTATTAAAAATTGAATAATTTTATCATGTGTGATCAGTTTGTTGGGAATAAATGTAGTGAATCCAGAAAATATATATTTGGAGTATCCAAATTGACCACAATGAGAATCCAATGTTTCCTAAAATCACAAAAATGAATAAGTAATGAAAGAAATGAAAATATATTTTACAAGATTAAATTATAGAGTTTTACCCCTACATCATTGGTATTAAGAATATATTCTCATCCCCAAGTTTGCTTTCAAATGATTTGACCAGGTTTTCCACTATTTTATCCATTTTTTGGATTCTATTTTTGTTTGTTTTTTAGAGGTGGCGTGAGGATTAATGAGTCCAAACTTTTTTCATGGGTAAATCCCTTAAATTAGTATTGATATACATGCCTTCAAAAAAATATGAAATGTATTTAGTAATAATTAACATGGTATATTAACTTTTAGAAAATTAAATCATGAAAACATACCTCATATACACATTTAAAACTAAGGATCCTAGCCATTCATAGTTGAGGATTTCATTTACATTATAAAAAGTAATGTAGCAAGTACCTTCCTCTCTGTACATTTTTTTATTTAAAATCAACTATGTGACTAATACCACTTTGTATCTTTGTATCTGTATGAACCTTCAATGTTAGTAAATGTGGATATTCAATGGGTAGGGTAAAGGTGATTTTGAAAGATCTTTTCGATCAGTTGGTTTATCCTTTAGATGGTTTTGACCCAACCTTTCTTTTCACCCCTTCCCTTTTTTTGTCTATAATAACATTCATCGATTCAAACCCTTTTTCATTAATTTTTAAAGGTTTGACATGAAAAATAAATTAGAAATGAATACCTCCTTTTTGACATGTGTTTTACAAGATTTGATGGTGATTAAATGAATGTTCCAAAATCTTAGTTGACCATATGAATATCTTCATCATCAAGTGGAATAGATAGCTCAGTTCTTGGATCATGAGATATGATAACCACTACTCTTAGATGACTTGTTAAAAGTGGTATGTTGTGTAGCCTATCGTCTTGGATATTGAAAACTATATACATTTCTATAAGGCTATGGGTGGGTGTTGATAGATATAAATCACAATCATTTTCACCATGTATAATATCAGTATAGGAAAGGTATCAGTGTCTGTCTGATTCACATTTCATAGCAAAAATTATTATAATATTGATTACCTTGACTAAGATAGGTCTTTTAGGGGAGTGGCTCACCTCAAATCCAGTGGCGGTGGTGGTGGTGGTATTTTAACTCAATGGTTGTTCTTGAGTTGTTTCTTCTCTTTGCTTCTCCCCCATAATATTTTTTAGCAACTCAGGCTTCTAATGAAATTGTTCTTCAAGGGAAGATAATATTTCTTTCATATCTTCCACTTCTGTATCTTTATCCTCATGTTATTTTTTCTCAAAATATGTCCAGGGTGTCACCCTAAAACCTGCACCTTTCACACAACCATATTGTTCTAGCTACTTCAAGGACACTGATAGAAGGTGTTCATCTAGCATAGGTGTTGATGATTCCAGTGACTATGTCAGATAAAAAATATTGGAAAATAAGTAATCATTATTTTGTAATAGCGATTTAAATATTTTTTTATTATTTCATACTTACACATGTTTCCCACACTTTTTTATGCATTTTCCTGTATTAGTATCCCATTTTTACTTACACGTGCCACATTCCATATCACATGGAGTGGGATGGAAGTGGCTTTGGATTTGGATTCATTAACATGTATATAAACATAGGAACATAATTATTATGTTCTTTCATGTCACATAAAAGTATTATGGTATATTTACAATACATATCAATTTTTTTTTCAAGTGAATCATACCCCATCCTTGATTTATGGTAGGGGTACATTGGTTTTGCTTCCCATTTCTTATTTTCAGCACACAGTTGTTGTTTCATAAATAAAAATTATCAATCAAAGTAATAGATACAAATATTTTCAAATAATGTATTACCAACCACAATGTACCTGAAAAGACAGCTACCTAGAATGACCAATAAATGTATCCCACACTTCTTGGGTTATTAGGTGTGCATACATAAGCGGTGGACATGGTTTTATTTTCCATTCAACATCTTTAAGATGACATCTCATTATAATTGTGTGAAAGCCTATATTAATCCTTCCAAAAATAATTAATATATATTTCTTGTGGGAGTCATCTACTATTAATTCACTCTACAAGGGATGTTGAAGAGTAAATCAACATTTCATTATTTTATTTTTTAATAAAATAAAGAAATGATATCATAATGTTACCGTAATCTCTTCCCACATTAGTGTCTTAAGTATTGGCACAACATGGTGCCATGAATCTACATCAATCGACACACATTGATGATGGATGAGTCCAATGTAACTACTAAACATGGTATTTTTGGGGTTAACATTGTGTCCTCACACATTCCATCCAACCTCAAATTTGATACCTTTGCTTTTCTCCTTAATGATTTTGGATAACACCATAAAACTACGATGCTCATGTTTTTCCTACATCACTGGTCCTTCATCACCTACCATTTCCTCGAATTCAACATCATCAATATGGTGTTCCTCTAGAGAGGCAACATCAACATGTGCAGAAGTTCTCTATACCTCTACATAGGGAGAAATATCAGGTTGAGAAACATGTTGTTTCTCTAGAGAGATAGCATCGACATGTGCAGGAGGTCATTGTTCCTCTGCACTGGGAGCAACAAAATATCGAGATACCTATTATTCCTCAGTATTGGGATCACCTACACATATATAAGTCATTATATACAGAAGTGGTTTAACATTTAATTTATATTACATAAATGAATCAATATACAGATAATAACATGAGGTGACACAATGTATTTTAAAAAAAAATATAACTTTATTATTGGAATCTTTTTTTAAAGGCTGAAGGGATTTGACCCCTTTATTGAGTATCCAAATCAATTCATTATTTTCTTCTTTGACATAAAAAACTATGTTTATATTGGGACCACTACGAAATGATTGCAATGTCCCAATGAAAGGGTCATTCTTAGTTGAATTTTCATCCGACCCTTCAATGGTTTTGGTCGATAAAAAAAAATTGACCACTTTCATTTTGTAGGATCTGTAAAATAAAATACTTTCACTGCCTATGATTCCATTATAAATAGTTTTCTTTGTAAACTTCCTTACCAAAATTCACTTTCACGAATCCCAATTCATCTATTTTAACAGCAATCCTGTTATCAACCCACATGCATTTAAAAATGGACACTTTAAATGTTGTATAATACTAATCCCATATTTGTTTAATGAGGCCAAAGTATGATATATTCATGTAAATTGGATTTCTTTCCTTAGTTCCAGAAACATGCATCGCTTCATCCACAAGTGTAACTCCACTATTTTTCATAGTACTATCTTCATCATGTTTATTTGTATAGAACATATTACTATTAATTACATAACCATTGTAAGATAATACATATACACTTGGTCCTATGGCTATCCATCAAATTCATTCTAAAATTGAATTCAGATTTTCATATGACTCCTTAAAAATATGTTCCCAAAACCATCATATAAACTATTGATTATGTGTATTTGATATCCATATTTTATCCCTGAATGGATTCAAATGCCTAAGAATTTATTTGTGGGCTTCAACATATGGGAAAACCTCCAAACTGTTATGACCAATGTAAAGGTGGGACTACTCCCAATCTCTAATATTGATTTTGACAATATCTCTTCTGTGAATTCCTTCACCCATAAGCTGCCCAGTGTGATGATATTTTAGTAGACCAATTCTTTCAACACCGAACATGTATTCGATACATAATTAAACAACTTATTCAAAAATATATTTATCCTCAATACAACCCTCTTACTGACTTTTATTTTTTACATACCCTTTCAAAATATTCATATACCATTCAATGTGGTGTTAGAGTTGGTGCCCTAGAAACCAAATTCTTTGTACTTTATGATAAAACTGTATTCTTTGGATGAATATTAATAAACTACTTATCACATCATGATTTTTCTTCTACATGACACAGTATGTGATAATGTTTTAAGAATAGTTGTATCATTAAAAGGTCATAGAAAATTCCTACTATGATGAGAACCCGAAAGTGCCATGACATTATTCTTGAATATATGTTTTATGTCTGGATGATATTATTTGATGGAACAAAAATGATATAGGATATCAGGGGTAGGGACTCATGAAACTTTGAGGCACCTTCTCATGGTGTGCGCCCTTGGTAATATCTATGAGGATATTATGAGAACAAGACCCACCAGTAGGAAATCAACATTCATAAGTGTCATTAGATGTTCCTATCTTCGGACATGTGTATTGGTCCTTAGACTTTAATATTATTATTAATGGGTATTATAACATGATCACTTAGATTTATTGATGAAAACCGTGATGACATATGTTCACATCGAGGTAGGATATGTTGGGTATGTCATGAGTAATACTGCATTAATGAATAATGCAAGAAAGGATTTGTCACTTCTATAGAAGTAGATATCTTAGGCCCTTTTATAGAAATGATATAGCCTAACTAAATCCATGGCCATGGTGTTATCTAGGAAAATTTAATTTCAAGAAGTCAAATAATGAGAAATCCAACACATTGGTTGATGACACTTGCATGCAACCCACTTGATTGGAGATATCAAGAAAAAGAGATTATATTACATAGTAAGCATTCATATGAGGTGACATGTCGTTGTGGCATCAACTTCTTTCTCTTGGGTTCCTTGACCCGTTTCTAGATAGTAATCTTAGACTTTAGTCAAGCCCATCTAATGACAATGAGAAAGAGTCCTAGAGGGTCACACGCTAAGTGTAGCCAGTATCTTAGTTAAATAATTTCTTTATTTAACAAGTTGAATAAATATTATTCCCAATTGTGGTTTAATAATTACTCAAGTATTCCTGATCGCATTTATTTAATTTCTAGTAATTTGAGAGAATAAATTGAGGACCAAATATTTATTTATCAGCAAATAATGTAGTTATATTTATTTAATAAATAAATAGTCATTATTCAAGGTCTGATAAATATTAAGGAGGATTTGATGGCCAAGTTATGGGACTGGTGAGAAATAATATTAAATATTATTTGGTTAAATAATATTTAAATATAACATGAAAGTTAAGCATATTCCATGGAAATAATAACATTGCTATTATTATTTGACATGGAGTTTCACATAGAATAATAAATTAAGTAACAAAACATGTGCTAATTATTTATTATTACCTCATGAATTAAATTCCCCATTATATTATTATTTTTATATTATCCTAGGGGTCATTCGACCAGATAACCAATTGTTGTGTGCACAACATCCTTGGAGAAAATCTCTTGATCCTAGAGAACTCTTCCATCTCCAAGAACACTCTCAAGAATGAGAGAGATCCTACTATATAGGATCAAGGAGAATTTTTTTGAAGCGATTCTCATAGTGATCGATGGTGGAAATTACAAGCTCAAGGATCTTCCGTTCTAGCACCCGGAGACTCCTTCGACGATGTCTGGAGATACTTGGAGCATGTGTGGATCACTTATATAGGATTCATATCCTTGGATTCTACATCTCAATGAAGCCGCACCTCGGACCCATGGTCAGATACATCAACGAAGAAATAATCACCTTGAAGGTAATTCCATAATTTAATTAAATTAATTATAAACAAAATATGTCAATCCACTCTTCTTGGTTTTAGGTTCTATCCTTTGTATTTTATCTTTGATTAAATTTCATGGATACTGTCATTTATCGTCGTATTGATCCAGGATTAATCATCGATTATGAAAATTTTCAAAGTTGGGTACACACCCATCCTACGCTTCTACTGCACCTGGAACCTAAAAGTGGTATCAGAAGGGTCATATTTTCATTTATAATTATTTAAATAATTCATTGATGATTTACACTTTAATAATTTAGTTTTTCAATTCATGTTTAACTGTTCTTGTAATCTGAATTTTGAGATCTGTTCCTCCCTTATCATTTCTCACAGATCTAATAGAAATGAATTATTTTATGATTAAAATTAAATTGAGGATCTCATCAAGAGGCACCGACAGTTCTGTCTTGATAACATAAGAATACATGATGTTTAGTCGGATCTACACACTGTGTATTTGTGCTCAATTCATTAAGAGTAATTCAGAAATTACTCAAATCATGTGCATTAATGACACATAGTGTAGTTAATTCTTACACTGCGTGTTTACCAGGATAGACTAGTGCACAGTCAGCCGAACTACACATCATGTGGCCCACTGGACATGACATTTAGTCCCTTCAGGTTAGGGTCAAGTCGTGGATTCCATACATGGCTTGACCAAATAGTGACTGTGTAACATAGAGTCTACATGGCATGTGGACCACAAGTCACTCCATGTACTCTGAATATTTCTGAAGTACACCTCACATGCCATTTCTTGAGGCATGTACTTCAGATAGATGGTGAGGAGGGTACACGCCGTGTAGTCGGATCTATGCGCCGTGTACTGTTTCCAGATTATGCAGGTTTAAAAATTTATTATTATATTATGTAACCCTTGAGACATGTACCTTTGTGTGGGTGTAAATCTAGGACACAACATGTGATAGGTGTTTGATATATATATATATAAATGTTTAATTAACATCTGTGTAATGTTCAAAGATCTTCACATCATGTATGAGTTGTATTATAATTATAATTCTACGTGCATGCTAGATGTCACAAATAATAAAGTGTATACAAGTATAAATACATACTGGGTAGTTTTGGATGGGTATGCACTGGGTTTATTCCAAGGTACAAGTTATGTACAAGGTTATAGATGATAATCTCAAGGAAATTTAGAAAAAGATTAAGATAAAAAGGATTTATTAATTAAACATAATGATTAATCGATTTGAGAATAATTTATCTTAATAAGAATAATTAAAGAATCAAATGCAAGTTTTATTAAATGCGTAATTAGTTTTATGTATGTGGATGATCATGAGCTAGACCAGAACTTTGTATGTGATATTTATTAAATTAAAATTGTTGGCTTGTGAGCCTTCTCCTTATTAATATGCAGGGCCCACGCGCCCATGATTTCTTTTATGTAAACCCCCTTTTACCCCTCACCTACAAGTGAGTTAAAATCATATGTAATGGATGGATCTCCCAAAATAGTGGAGGTGGTTCAAGTTAGGAGATGAGGCAAAACCAATCCAAGGAGATACAAAGGTGGATAAGTGGAAAGTTGTAAACACAAACCTTAAACAGTTCAAGGTGTTTCTCCCCTAGGCCAAGGTTAGTTTATCAACTGCTAGATAAACTAACCAATAATAAAGCTCATTATCATACCCTTTATTTTATTTCTGTCAGTTGTATGGTAATTCATTATGGATGTTTTATGCGGTCACATAATTAATGAACTAACAAGCATATAATATGGAACTAAAATAAAAATAGATTATGTGTAAATATTATCTATACATAGTTAATCACTTAATTATATCCCACTCAACATTAATAAGAATGTGAAAATATAATAAGTGGAAATTTGTGCATAAAGGATAAAATACCTAAATTAAATATTAAGTCGATATAGCCTTCCATTACTTCAGTTAGAATCAAACCATAGTTCAAAGTTCTTGACCAACCCTAGTTGGGGTGCTTTCAATTATCGAGGAATTATAATTTGAAGTTTTAGGTTGACTTAATGTAGTTTACATCAAGGGTTGACTACCCTAGCAGGACTTGGTGTAACTCATAGGAAAAGGTTGAGAAAATCCAAAATTAAGAATTTCAGGATTGGGGAGTTTACTCAACAGACCAAGGAGCTGTGAGTTAATGCAGTTGGAATTTGGAATGCCTACCTAAAACCTTTCAAGTTGCTTGACCAAACCTAGTTGGGGTAATGTTAAGGTAAATATGGATCCTTTCCACAATAATGTCCAAGAAATAGGATATTCTAAAGCCAATGGTGAGGGCTATTGGGTTTTTATAAAATAGTGGGAGACTAATAGATATTAATTTATTTATTTGTCTATATTTATCAAGATAAAGTACTAAAACTCTATTCATCTTAATTTTTAGAAACAACAATCTAAATGACATAAAACATATCATTGCGATCCATAATTGAGAAGGAAAACATTCTCACCAGCACTAATTTCCAAGAGTGGAAAAGGTGCCTTCGGGTTATCATTCGCTATGAGAGGAAACTTTATGTGCTGGAAGATCCTTTACCAATTGTGCCTGGAAATGAGGTGAGTGATGAGGAAATCTATGTGTACAAGAAACATCTGAATGATGATATGTATGTTCAGTGCCTCATGCTGTCATCCATGAGCAATGAGATCATGAAGCAACATGATCAAATGGATGCTTATAGCATGATGTCTCACCTTCAGGGTCTCTATCAAGAGAAGGAAAGATAAGAGAGATATGAGATCTTCAATTCTTTTTTCACTACTAATTTGGAGATTCTGTGCCAGCTGGACCAAATGTAGTCAAGCTTATTAGATACATTGAGTTTTTATAAATATTAGGTATTAAATTCCTAGATAATTTGCGTACAAATATCATACTATCATTACTGCCTAAGACATTATCTAGTTTTATTATGAAATATAATATGATCAATAATGATAAGAGTCTATCAGAGCTTCTTACCCTAATTCTCCAAGTTGATAAGGACATGTGATGTGAAAAAACTATAGTCCTTATGGTGAATAGGAAGAGGAAAGAAAAGGAAAAGGGGCCTAATATTTATAAACAATCTAAATCCTTAGAGCACCGTCCTACCAAGAAGAAGAAGATTCAGAGGTAGGGTAAGGAAAGGGAGGTAGTATGATTTTCATGTGGAAAGTCAGGACACTAGATGAGGAACTATACCCATAGGTAAGGGGAACCCAAAGGTGTGTTCATTATCAAGTGAAATATTTTCATTTCTACACGTTGGGTATTGGATACAGCCTGTGGGGCTCACATCTATATTCAAATGTAGGAACCAAGTAGATTCTGGAAAATTGCCAGAGGAGAGGTGAATCTGTGAGATATCAATGGTGAAAGGTTGTCTGCTCTTTCCATTAGTGACTACCACATCACATTGTCAATGGGAATGATTTTGGTTCTACATAGTTGTTATTATGTACCTAGTGTTACAAAGAACATAATTTCTGTATGGAGTTTAGATACAGATGGATTTATTTTCAATTTTGGAAATAAATGTTATTACTTTTATAAGGAAAACATATGTTATGGTATTTCAAATTTAAATAATGGTCTATATGTATTAAATTATGAGGACCAAGTGTTGGAAATTGATAATGAACCAAGTTCACATGACTCATAAAACACCCAATTGTGGCATCACCACATTTTTCATGTAAATGAGAAGCGCCTGACAAAGCTCTATCAAGATGGTTATTTAGACTCTTCTGAGCTAAAATAAATTGATATATGTCACGCTTATTTACAAGGTAAAATAACCAAACCACTATTTGGCGAGCAGGGTGAAAGGGCCACAGATCTTCTAGGATTGGTACACATTGATGTGTGTGGACCATTTATAGTAGAAGCTAGAGGTGGATATTCTTACTTCATTACTTTTACTGATGAATTGAGTAGATATGGATATATATACTTAATGAGGTATAAGTATGAGTACTTTGAGAAATTAAAGGAGTTCAAGAATGAAGTATATAATCCTCTTGGTTAGAAGATAAATAAGCTTTGATTGGATCGAGGTGGAGAATATCTTAACCAAGAGTTCATTGACCTTTTACAAGAGTATGGGATTCTATCTCAACTCACTCCACCTTATACACCATAGTGGAATGGTGTTTGTGAAAGGAGGAACTATACCTTGTTGAACATGGTAAGGTCGATGATGAGTCATGCATATCTTCCATTATCTTTTTGGGATATGAATTGAAAAATATGGAATACACATTAAACCAAGTACCAACTAAGGTGGAAAATGGGATTCCCTTTGAGCTATGGAGTGGAAAGAAACCCACTTTATCACATACATGTGGATGGGTATGTGAGGCATTTGTTAAGGCTTTCTCAGGCAACAAAATAGCACCCTAGAGCATGAATTGTATCTTTATAGGGCATCCCAAGGAAACAAAGGGATACTACCTATACAACCCCTTAGAACAAAAAAGTGATAGTTTCCAGATAGGGTGTCTTTCTTGAGAGGGAGCACATCCTCAAAAAGGATAATGGGAGAAAGATTGACTTCGATGAATTTGATGCTCAAGATACACATGAGTTGGTAAAGGAAAAAGTTCCATAGGTCCCCATGGAAGAGTTAGTTCTTGAAACAAAAGTATTGCATAGGAGAACAAGAGAGATAAGGGAACTAGATAGATATGGTTTCCTTTTCACCGAGGAAGGTGACACATTGTTGTTGGACAATGATGAACCTCTCTCCTATAAGGAAGTAGTAGAGAGATCCGAAGCTGTAAGATGGCTAGAATCTATGAATTTTTGAGATGTATTCCATGTATCAAAACAAAGTCTCGGTTCTGGTTTATGCACTAGTTGATGTAAATCCAGTTGAATTTAAATGGGTATTCAGAAATAAACTGGGCATGTAAGGTCAAGTTAGTACCTATAAAGAAAGAATAGTGGCTAAAGTTTTTAAAAAGCATCAAGGAATTGACTATGATGAATCCTTTTCACCAGTTTCCATGTTTAAATCCATAAGAATCATAATTTCCATAATATTTTTCCATGACTATGATATTTGGTAGATAGATATCAAAATTTCATTCCTTAATGGGAACCTTTAGGAAGATGTCTATATGAGACAAATAGAAGGGTTTGTGAAACCAGGTGATGCTAAAAGGGTATGCAAGTTGCAGAGATCCATTTATTGATTATAGAAAGAATCAAAATCATGGAAAATTCGATTTGATGAAGCCATAAGAGAATTTGGTTTCATTAAGAATGAATGTGAGCCATGTGTTTACAAGCGGTTTAATGGGAATGCTATCTTTATCCTAGTAGTGTATGTTGATGACATATTTCTTATTGGAAATGACATACTAGTCTTACATTCACTTAAGAACTAGTTGAACAAGTGCTTATACATGAAGGACTAAGGTGAAGAAATCTACATTCTAGGGATCAAGATCATTCATGATAGATCCAAGAGGCTTATTGGACTAAGTAAAAGTACATACATTGACAAGAGACTAAAGAGATTTAGTATGGAGAAATCGAATAGGGTATTGGTTCCAGTGTCACATGGTATACATCTTTCCAATAAAATGTGTCCCCAGACACAACATGAGAAATATAGGATGAGTAAGATTCCATATGCTTCAGTAATATGATCTATCATGTATGCCATGTTATGTACCAGACTTGATGTTGTATATGCACTGAGCATGGTAGGTAGATATCAAGAAGATCTAGGAGAACAACATTGGACTACTATCAAGACTATCCTTAATCATCTGATAAAAACTAAGTATATGTTCTTGGTTTATGGAGGAGATGGGGAGCTTGTCATCAGAGGGTATTATGATATTGGTTTTCAGACAGATCAGAATGATCTGAAGTCATAATTAGGATATGTTTTCTATCTCAACGGAGGATCTTAGAGCTGGAAGAGTTCAAAGCAGCCGGTTGTCACTGATTATACAGAAGATTCCGAATATATATCATCTTCTGATGCAGCCAAGGAAACCATCTGGATTCAGAACTTTTTCCAAGATCTTGATGTGGTGCCTAGTAGTAAAGATCCCATTATATTGTATTATGATAATACTATATTGGTGGATATTGAAAAAGAGACAAGGTTACATCAATGGACAAAGAACATACTCCGAAAGTATCACCTATTGAGGAATTTATATCAAAGGGGTGAAGTTTCATTAAGCAGAGTGTCTATGGAAGAGAACATGGTGGACCCCTTAACTAAATGTCTATCTCATCAGAAGCATGAATATCATGTGATAGCTAGCAGACTGAAGGTTATTAGAAGTTAGCTCTAGTGAAAGTGGGAGTCTATTGGAGTTGGTTCTCTAGAAACCAATTCTATAGACTTTATGATAAACCTATATTCATTGGATGAATATTAATAAACTACTTCACATCATGATTGTTATTCTGCATGACATAGTATGTGATAATGTCCTAAGAATAGCTGTCACATTAAAAGGTCATATTATATCTCTTCTATGATGAGAACCCAGAAGTGCCACGACACTATTATTGAATATATGTTCTATAGACAAATGATATCATTTGAATGGACACAAATGACATAGGCTATCAGGGGTGTGGACTCATGAAACTTTGAGGCACTTTATCTTGGTTTGCGCCCTTGGTAATATCTAGGAGGATATTATGAGTACAAGACCCTCCAGTAGTAAATCCACATTTATAAGTGTCATTGGATGTTCCTATATGTGGATGTGTGTATTGGTTATTAGACTTTAAGATTATTATTAATGGGTATTATGAATCAAGGACTTAGATGTATTGAAGAAAACCATGATGATAGATGTTCACGATGAGGTAGGATATGTTGGGTACGTCATGAGTAATACTGCATTAATGAATAATGAGTGAAAGGATTTGTCACTTATATGGAAGTAGATTTCTCAATACCTTTGATGAAAATGATATAACCTAACTAAATCCATGAACATGTTCTTCTCTAGGAAAGTTCAATTTTGGGAAGTCAAAGAATGAGAAAGGGATCACATGGGTTGATATCACATGAACACAACCCACTTGATTGGAGTATTAGGACAAAGGGATTATATTACATGGTAAGTGTTTGTATGAGGTGACATGTTGTTGCAAAATAAACTTCTTTCTCTTGGATGCCTTAACCCGTTGCTAGAAAATTTCTTGGACTTTAGGAAAACCCGCATAATGCTAATGAGAAAGAGGCATAGAGGGTCACACACTAAGTGCATCCCGTATCTTAGTTAAATAATTTATTTATTTAACAAGTTGAATAAATATTATTCCTAGTTTTGGTTTAATAATTATTCAAGTATGCCTGATCACATTTATTTCATTTCTAGTTATTCAAGAGAATATATTGCGGATGGAATATTTATTTATCAGCGAATAATAAAGTTATATTTATTTAATAAATAAATAGTCATTATTCAAGGCCTGGTAAATATTGAGAAGGATTTGTGGAAAAAGTTACAGGTCTGGTGAGAAATAATATTAAATACTATTTGGTTAAATAATATTTAAATATAATGTGAAAGTTAAGAACATGTCATGGAAATAATAGCATTACTATTATTATTTGACATGGGGTTTCACATGGAATAATAAATTAAGTAATGGAAACTGTGATAATTATTTATTATTACCCAGTGAATTAAATTCCCCATTATATTATTATTATTTATATTAGCCAAGGGGTCATTTGAACAACTAACCAATTTTTGTGTGCACAACATCCTTAGAGAAAATCTCTCGAGCATAGAGAACTCTTCCCTCTACAAGAATGCTATCAAGAATGAGATAGATCCTCCTCCACAGGATCAAGGAGAATGCTTTGGAAGCGATTCTCAAGGTGATAGAAGGTGGACATTGCAAGTGCAAGGATCTTCTATGCTATCACCTAGAGACTCCTTCAGCGACGTCCGGAGATATGTGGAGCACGTGTGGATGACTGCTAGAGGATTCCTATCCTTGGATTCTACATCGCAATGAAGCCTCACCTCAGACCCATGGTCAGATGCATCAACAAAGAAAGAATCACCTTGGAAGTAATTCCATAATTTAATTAAATTAATTATAAACAAAATATTTTGATCCTATCTTTCAGTTCTAGGTTCTCTCCATTTTCTTTTATATTTGATTCAATTTCGTGGATACTTGCGTTCATCATCGTATTGATCCCGGATTAATCATCAATTATGAAAATTTTCAAAGTTGGGAACACACCTATCCTACACTTCCGCTGTGCCCAGAACCTACATGTGGTATATCTATATATAGTGTATATGACCACATATTTGAATATCTCACACCAAGTGAACCATCAAGTGAACTATTATATCAAATAATGTTGGTGGGAATAACATTTACAATTCACATAATATGATTGAAATTTCTATTTCCATAGTTGACAATTTAACTAGGTCTATAATTTTTTTGCATATATATTTGACGAAGTAACAAATCTTAGTTAATGTATGATGGATATTCTTGGAAAAAATTAAATATAAACCTGCAGGAATTAGATCTTTCATCAAAACATGAGAATCATGTGATTTCAGACCCTTTAACTTTAAATCGGTCATTGACACTATATTATTGATATTCGATGAATATCCCTCTGGAACCTTTACTTTATTAAAGAATTTGAAAAACTAAGATCTCTCCAACTTATAAAGAGTGTAAGAAGTTTGAGGAAGAAAAGTTCATTTTTCACTCTTCACCGGCACCGACTCTTCTCATATTCCCATGTCAACCATGTCCAACCTAGCCTTAATTCCATCAAATGTATTGATGGGTGGATTTAGTAATGTGATGATGATACTATCATATAATTTTTTTTCAACGTTTATAACATCAATAAAATGTTTGACGTATAGAAAATTTAAGTATGGTAATTAAAAAATGATCACTTTTTATAATCGGTTTTTGTGAGTTTTTTAAAAAATGGTTTACCAAAAGCAGTGTATACATCTTTTACTTTCTCAAATAGTTGATCACCTGTTAGTGGAGATAATGTTGTACATTATTTTTAACATCCATTGAATGATTTCATCCAAGATTGGTACTTATTCCATCAGGGTAGAAATTTGTGATGTCCTAGAAACACAGTCTTTGATAAATGTTTCAACATAATTTACTATGTACCTTGTTAAAAAATGGGACACCCTTGACTTACTTTAATGCTATATACTTAAAAATTTACATAAGTAGGAATGTCATTTATCATCCCATACAAAATGGATCTCAACGTGAAATATTTATTTCTGTAAGAATCAAACAACGTAACACTTGAATCCTAGAATAATTTCAAATCCTTAATCAATGGACCCAAATAAACATCAATGTCATTAACCAGTTGTTTTATTCTTGATATAAGAATATATATCATGATGTATTTTCATTTCATGCATAACCATGGTGGAAAGTTATAATTTACCATCATAACTGGCCATGTACTATGAGTACTGCTTAAAAAACCAAAAGGATCCACTCCAACTATAGATAATGAAAGACGAAGGTTTCTTGGCTCGTTTCCAAATTCAGGATACTCATGATCAATTATCTTCCACTGAGGAGAGTCCATCGAGTGATGTAGTTTTCCATCTTTATTTCTTGTATCTGTATGCCATGCCAATTTCCCCACAGATCCTCACTTCTATATAGTCACCTAAACCTTGGAATGATTGGAAAGTACTATATAAATTTTGTAGGACCAAATTCATCTTTCTTGTATTGAGAAGCACCACACTTTGGGAATTCTGTAAGTGATTTCTGGTCTTTAAAAAACAGTATACAATCATTCGATCGGGCGTGCATTATTTCAGAGACCATACCCATCGAGCGTATCATTATTTTGGAATCCTATATTTGGATAGGATGATCATTATCTTATGGGAGCATGTCATTCAATAGATAAAGTAGTTCCGTAAAACTGGCATCAATCCATTCATTTCCTAATTTCAAATTATACAACTTTAGTATGGCTAAAAATTCTGTATATTTAGTGAAACCAACATACAATGACATATTTTCGCAACTCTTTAACTTATCAAACAATGTTGGACAATCATGAAGTTCATATAAAGTTGTTCTCGTCATTTCCTCAATATTATCTTCATCAGCATTCACATCTGTAATAACATACTTGATACGGTCTTCCTTATTGTCAACACTTGTAATCATATCAGATGATCTATAAAATGCAGTGCTATACCATCCACTAGCTACATTCACTTTTTCCCCGTGTTTATTCCAACATTTATAACTTCAATACATTTAGTGACATATCAAGTGTTCTTACAAATCCTCTAGAATAATTAGTCTTGAATAACAACAACGTAAACATGGAAAAAGGATTTTAGAAGGCTCATATGCATGATTTTTTGAAAACTTGATGAACTCTTTCAATCCATCTTCATACTCTTTTTCCATACGTATGAAATCCATTGATTATTTATTCATATTCATCCCATTTGATTCAGTAATATTAATATTTAACAAAATAAATACACAAAATATGTTCAATTTAAATCTCTCAAAAAAAATGGATAGTGAGTTTACAAGAAAGAGAATTGAGGGTTTTTATTCAATTACAATGAGTTTAATGTTTTTATGGTTTATTAATAAAATAAAAATTATTTAGTATTATTTATTTAAGACATTTTTTTGATTATGGAAATTATTTAATGGTGTTAAAACATTTATAAAGGCCATTTTTGGAGCTAATAAAGGTTAATCATTTGTAAGTTCATGAGTAGAGAATTTTATAAAGATACACATCATTCATTATATATATATATATATCAAAATAATTATATAAAAAATAGACTTTCTTTGAGATTATTATATGGATTGTTGTGATATTTGATTTTCATTTAGGATAATTGAGGATATTATAGGACAATAATTTTTTTTACCAAGAACTCACTATAATGGAAATCACTTTAAAAGCACTAAATCACTCTAATCTCATCAAGCACACCACCAAAAAATAATAATCACATCAAACCAATCAGGAGTTTCCAACTACCTGAATTTCTAAAGATGACCAAATAATTCCATAACCTAATGAGGATCTTGGTTACCATGAAAAAGGAATGATGATGACTCAATAATTCAAAAGGTGAAAAAGATCATTCCCCTACCAATCCTTTCATAGTTAGGGAAAATCAAATCACTAGAAAAGATACATTAAAATAATAATAGGATTTTCCCTAAGTCATATCCTTAGAATTGAATTTCTACCCCATATCAAGACATTTCATGGAGGTGAAATAAAGAAACATGAAACATGAATCTATCTCCTTAATATTTTAAAAGACACTCAAATCACATAGTCCTAATGGACACCAAGGGGTCACATCCCAAATCACAATCCATATGATAAAAACACAACAATTTTTTTCAAAATTTTCATTTCCATTAAAATCAAACCCCTATCCCAGGAGGTTTAAAATAATTTTTCAAATACATGCACACTTTTAAGTTAATAAAAATTATTAAAAATGAAATCTAGCTTTTAATGTTAAATAATTTCCAAAAATTCCAAAAAAATTCTCTAATTTTTCATAATTAAATTAACAACTTCTCAAACCTTTAAAATTAAATAAATTCCTTTTTACAAGGAAATATTTACACATGGTTTTAAAATTTAACACATTTCTTAAAATCCCCTTCAAAATTTAATACCAAAAATTCCATGTAAAAATGAAAATAGAAGAGAAACCATACTTAAGAAATTTCACAACTATTAAAATAATTTTCATTCCCTCACAAATTTGGTTTTAAAACTAACTCACTCAATAAAATCTCCTTTTCCATTCAAAAATATTTTTTTCCAAACACAAAATAAGATTTTAAGTCCTAAAGCTAAATACAATGCATATGGAACCATGAAATTCAAGATCTCTCACATTAAAGTGATTATAAATCACTTCATTTAAATACAAAATCATTATACCATATATGAAATAATATAATAATTAAAAATAATTGACTAACATTATAAGAAGAAAACATTTATTAATAATAGAAGAACAATGAGCATAATTATTCAAGAATAATTGAGTAATTATAATATAAAAAAATATAATTAATAAGAATTAAAATAAAAAATAGGTGCAAACAAGATAATCCCTTAGATTTGGAGGTTTGACGACAATAGTAGGGTACAGAGGTAGGGGAGACGGAGGTAGAGGCGACAGAGAGGGCATCAGAGGCAGTGAGAATGGAGGTGGGGACAGAAGACACGACGATGGATATAGCAGAGGGAGGGAAAGTGGCAATGAAGGCAGTAAGATCAGAGGTGGGGACAATGGAGGTGGTAGTAGTAGAGGCGGGGGCATCAAATGTGGTGACGGGGGCAACAGAGGCAGTGACAGTGGAGGCGGTGACAATGGAGGCAACGACAATATATGAGTGGGCAACGAATGTGGAGGTGGTGGTAGCAGATGTGGAGAAGGGGGTAGCAGAGGCGATGCTAGTGGAGGTGGGGGCAACAGACGCAGGGGTTAGGGTCAGCGGAGGCAGGGTCATCGGAGGCGACGACATAGCTCTGATTCCAGGGAAGTTTGAAGCGCAAATGAGGCAGGGTTCTGATAGGGTTCCACTTATAAAAAGGTGAAAGGCTTTTATCAGTTCTTCTTAAAAAGTGCCGATAAAGGGGGTTTTTATCGGTGCTAAAATATAAAGTGCTGATAAAAATGACCTTTATCAGCTCTAAAAAAATGCTGATAAGACATGTCTTTATCAGCAATAAAAAGGCGATGGTAAAGACCCAATGCTAATAAATTATTTATAATTATAAAATTATAATATATATTTATTATATTTATAATTATAATTATAAATAATTATATATTTATTTAGTTAATTATAAAATTATAATAAAATTATATAATTAAATTTAAAAATTTATAATTATTTAAATAAATAGATATTTATTTATAGTTATAACTATAAATAAATATATATTTATTTAAATAATTATAAATTGATAATAAATATATAATTAAATATATAATTTTATAATTATATATGATAAATATATTAATTATATATAATTATAAAATTATAAATATAATTAATATATTTATTATAATTCTATAATTATTTAAATAAATATATATATATTTATAATTATATATTTAATAAATATTTTTATAAATATTTTTATATATTTATATAACTATATATGTTTATATAATTATATAAATAAATAAAAATGTGTATAAATATATTAATTATGATTTTATAATTATAAATAAATAATTATTTATTTACAGTTATATTTTTAAATAAATTTATATTTATTTAAATAATTATAAGATTATAATAAATATATATATATATTATATTTATAATTTTATTATGTATATTTACAAATTTATAAATATATTAAATATATTTATTATAATCTTATAATTATTTAAATAAATAAATATTTATTTATACTTATAACTATAAATAAATAAATAAATATTTATGATTATAGAATCATAATAAATATATTTATTATATCTATAATTTTATAATTATATATAATAAATATATTTATTATAATTTTATAATTATTTACACACATATATATATTATTTATACTTATAATTATAAATATTTGTAAAATAAAGATGGAGAGTCTCTCTATAGATAGAGAGCTTATCTTTCATCATTTCCATAGCGATTGTTTGAGCATTAGCAGTCCTGTGGTGCCTCCCCTTCCAAGTAGAAGGTTGGAGGATGATATCATTGGTCATTTTGATCATTTTGCTGATTGCAGTAGATCTAAATATGGTGTCTGGAAACAGATGGTTCTGGAGGGTGATCCTAGTGATAAAGGGATCCTCGTAGATGGTGATGCCTTGCTGGAGGTGATTGGTGATGATGTATCAATGGTGGTGTCCAGCTTGATTAAAAGATTGCTAGTGGTGAAAGGCGTTGGAGTACAGGCTGTGGTGGATGGCGTTGGAGGGTTGCAGAGCAATCGACATCTGGAGATGCTCTTGGAGAGTGCTACGATGCAGGATATCGACAGATCTTGGGATGTGGCTGACGACACCAGTGGCATGATCAACTTGAGCGACATGGGTGACTAGCTGTTTTCTCTTGCAGTTCGGTCAGCGACAACCTTGAGCAATGACAGCGTTTGGGTCATCTATGGAGGGGCTGGTTGCTGTGTTTGGGATCCCGGTGGGGGTAGTGCCCTACGGTGGTAGTCCCAAATGGGATGGAGGTGACTCTCGTCGACATTGTCGTGGGTTGCAGGGCCGAGGCAAGTGTGTTGACCTCAGGTCGTGAGAGATGTGGGGCTTTGGGCGATGCATGATGTGGATAGGGCCCGACAGCAGGAGATACTGCTCAATAGTGGAAATCACTAGTGACGGTACTTAGAACTGTCGGATTTGGGTCATAATGCTAGAAACCTCAGGTGTGGGGAGGCCTAATGATGACTTTGGGTGTGTGGAGGCGGTTGTGCAGATGGCATGATGGGAAGGACATCGACCAGTTACGAAGCATGCCATCAATGTGAACTGGATGCAGGAGGCGGTGACGATGACCTCGTGACCTACCAGGGTTGATCACAAAGTGTTGTGGGTGGGATCCAAGTAATGACCCTTGGGACATGCATCGGTTTGTTTTTCAGTGATGATGACCACATGCAGGATGCGAAGTTGACCTCGGAATGCGGGCCTAGTAAAGGCTGGAGACAGGTAGTTGCTGTTTGGGGTGCAGTGTCTGGTGGTCTTGGTGACCTCGAGGCAACCCCTTGGTGTATGATGCTGAGATATGGAGGTGGGTGGCATGAGTGGATCGCGAAATGCAATGAGCAGGATGACGACTTCATTTGCGGAGAGGGAGGCCTCTAGAAGCAGGGTGGATGATGACTTCGGGATGTGCAAAAGTCAACGAAGGCACTATCTTGGGCCGATGGAGGGAGTCTTCATATCCCATTTGTTTTTGGGACTTTTTTTGGCTGTTTTTCATGACCGATGGTGCTCTATGTGCCACATGATTTCTTCTATTTCTATGTTTTTTATTTTCTTTAATAAATTTTTAAGACCGGGTTCTTGCTCGGCTCTTGAACTTTTCGAGATAATTATAAACATTTGTATTTATTTTTATATATTTATAAATATATTTATATAATTATATATATTTCTAAAATTATAAATATTATATATATATTAATTATAATTTTATAATTATTTAAATAAATATATATTTATGTATAATTATAAATATAAATAATTATATTTGTAAATATTTGAATATAATTATAAATATATATATTAATATATAAATATATATATATTTATAAAACTATACTAATTGTATTTATTGTAATTTTATAATTATTTAAATAAATAAATAAATAAATATAATTATATTAATAATTATAAATAAATATATTTAATATATATATATATATAATTAAAAATTTATAATTAAAAATTCATTAAATATATTTATTGTAATTTTATAAGTATTTATGATAACATAATAAGTTTATGGGTATAACATGAATGAATCATACAAGTGTTAATTTATAAATAAATTTATTCATAATGATGAATAAATGCACGCGCGTGATATCAATAATATAGGTAATCCAAACATTTTGAACATAAATATACTTTATTATCACATAACATTAATTATAATCATGCATCAAAATATAAACATAAATAAATATATATCGAATATTTATAAACTTATAAATACTTTTTTTTAATCATTATATGTATATATATTTGATTTATTAAAAAATATATATTATAATATATCATATTTATGTTAATTATAAACACACGTTTTTAATTAATATATATGAATAAACATTATTTTTGAATGTAAATATAATAATTATATATATATTAATAATATTTTTTTATTAAAAACCCTCATCAGCGATAAGAATATCGATGATAAATATTATCTTTATCATCACTAAAAAGAACACTAACAGATGGTACACTTTTATCAGTGCTTTTAGCTAGCACTGATAAAGGTGAGACTTTTATCAGTTCTTTCTTCTTAGTGTTGATAAAAGCTAACACATCCCTTGCCCAGATATGTGGTAGTGGACATTTATGAAGAGACAATGGTGAGATAACACTTTATGGGTGATGATTATTTGGGCATGGTTAGAGGTGGTTCAGTTTGGTCTGTGATGGGTTACAGTGGCTTGACTCTAGTTTCGTTCAGCGAAGACATAGGTTTGGGTTGCCAATGGTTTTTTCTCATTGGAATAGTTGGTGGTGATTTCTGTGATTGCATGATAGGGTGCACAGATCATGGATGCCTCTCGCGACTCAAGGTGTGAAGTGGTCCGTTAGAGGCGTGGGGATCATGAGTCAGTTTTTACTTTTGTTTGAATTTATACCAGTGATTTTGTGGGTTTTGTGGTATTTGGTATCTATAAATGTGTTTGTTCCCACTAAACCATAAAATTGGATTTTTAATAAATAAAAAATGGACTCAAAGATGTTATATTATAATGTACAAAAAGTTTATTGTACATGACACTACAAAAAAACATGGTTTAGCGGCGGTTTTGTGGCGGCGGTTTTTAATAAACCGCCGCGAAACCCGATTTATTTTACACAGCTGCCGACCCTTTCCCCCTTCCCCTTCGCGATCCCTAACCCTCGCCACTCCTCACCCCCGCGCTGCCGGCGACTCCCCACCCCCCGCGCTGCCGGCGACTCCCCACCCCCTGCGCTGCCGGCGACTCCTCACCCCCACGCTCTCCGACGAAACCCGCACCCCCCGGCGCCCCCCTCGACCACCGACGACACCCTCGACCACCGGCGACCCTCGCGCCCCCCGCGCCCCCCACGCCCTCCGGCGACCCCGACACCCCCCACGCCCCCCGCGGCCTTCGGCGACCCCCCGCACCTGATTTGGTATAGGGAGTGGTACAATATTGTGCCTTTTCTTTATTAATGCATGATTTCCATTCCATGTGATTTGAAAATGCATTATATTCATTTTTTTCATGAATTATTTAGTGTACTATTGAATCTAATATTGAGATTATATACATCAAATAGTTTTTTACAATTCATGCCTTGTGCGCAAAGATTAATTAGTTGGGTTGTGAATAATTGTTGATATATATATTTAATTACACATATATTTTTGAACATCACAATGATATATTTATGTGGTCATAAACTAATAGTGTTTCTTGTTAATGAATCATAGTTTGTTTTAGTCTTTAAAATTAATTATTCTATATGTTATTTGAAATTTAGTTTCTTTGTAAATATATAGTCACTACATTATATTAATTGATGATAAATCATAGGTTATTAACTTTTCTTTTTCATGTTAATTGAGTACATGTTTTTAGTTGTGAATTAATGCTGTAATAAATGGCATTCTTATCATTGTTTTCCATACGATGTATTGTTGCATGAAGCCCTCCAGGACCTGTACATAGAAAACCAGTTTGGGTTAGAAAATTTCTCTTTAAAAGGTTGAATATTCAACATCCTTTATTTGAAAATGAACAAAAATGTGTCTAGAGATCATGAACACTTGGTCAATAATGGATTCAGTTGATGGAACACTATTTTTCTTTAATAACAATCTCAACATATTCATACTACATTATTTTGATAACAAGAAAACATTATTAATAATTAGTTACTGTATAGAGGTATGTTACGACTTTAATATACTCTCTTAAATAATTTATTCCTTTATTAACTGATATCAGTATGGATCAAACATCTTAATTTCTTATCATAATGCTCTGTTGGGTTTTGATATGAAATTATTGTTGTCATTGAACTTTTTCCAGCATGACATTCTTTTGGCACTATGTCCTAAGTTGCAGTTTCTTGGATGGCGGTTCTTGCGCATCTCTTATTTTTCATCCAAGATCAAGTACTTGCATTATCTGTTATCTATTAATGTTATTTCAGTTGTGTTTTAGGCCAATGATGTCATCTATTTCATTTGGGCAATCTTTTTGGTTCCAACAGTTTGAGTTGTGGATGAATTGCAGATTTGTTTGTAAGTTCACTGATATTTTCATTTACTACTATTTAGGCCCATCTGGAGTGGTTTTTTTTTTGAATTTTAACTGTTATATTCTACTGGAATGAGAGTTCTTATTTGTATTTGGGGAATGAATGTCAAGCTTTAGACTGGTTGCAGGTTCCACGTTATTGATTTGTTGTCGTAGTGCTGCGAATGCTTTGTGTTTTGGTTTTCTTTTTGTTATTTTGTTTCTTTTCATTTATTGCCTTTGGTTTATTGGTTCCAATGTAATCCCCATGGTGTTTCATGGACAGTAGTGCAAAGTTTTCTTGTCTGTGTTTGTGTTGTTTTGTTTGATTTGAGTGTACTGCTTCTCTATTTATATAATATGACTTGAAGTACCATTCTATCACTACCACAAAACTGGGCAAGGCCTCCGCCCTACCTCCGCCCTGCCTCTGCGCTGCCGCCGGTGCCTCCTCCTCCACCGCGGCCTCCTCCTCCTCCCCTGATCCCTACGATGCCTCCTCCTCCGCCGCCGCGGCCTCCTCCTCCTCCTCCTCTGCTCTTGCTCCTCCTCCCCTCCACCGGCCTCATCCTCCTCCTCCGCTACCTTCGCTGCCTCCGCCCTGCCTCCACCCTACCTTCGCGCTGCCGCCGTGCCTCCGGTGCCTCCTCCTCCACTGCGGCCTCCTCCTCCTCCGCCGATGCCTCCTCCCCCTCCTCCGGTGCCGCCAGTGTCTCCACGTCTCCTCCTCCTCCGCGGTCACGCCGCGGTCACGCCGCGGTCACGCCGCGGTCACGCCGCGGTCACGCCGCGGTCACGCCGCGGTCACGCCGCGGTCACGCCGCGGTCACGCCGCGGTCACGCCGCGGTCACGCCGCGGTCACGCCGCGGTCACGCCTTGGTCACGCCGGTGCCTTTGCGGCCGCCGCCTCCTCCTTCGCCGCCGCGGCCGCCTCCTCCTCCTCTGCTCCTGCTCCTCCTCCTCCTCCTCCACCGGCCGCATCCTCCTCCTCCTCCGTTGCCTCCGCTGCCTCCGCCCTGCCTCCGCCCTGCCTCTGCGCTGCCGCTGGTGCCTCCTCCTCCACCGCGGCCTCCTCCTCCTCCACCGATGCCTCCTCCTCCTCCGCCGGTGCCGCCGGTGCCTCCGCGGCCGCCTCCTCCTCTGCGGTCCAGCCGCGGTCACGCCGCGGTCACGCCGCGGTCCCGCCGCAGTCACGTCGGTGCCTCTGCGGCCACCGCCTCCTCCTCCGCCGCCACGGCCGCCCCCTCCTCCTCTGCTCCTGCTCCTCCTCCTCCTCCTCCACCGGCCTCATCCTCCTCCTCCTCCGCTGCCTCCGCTGCCTCCGCCCTGCCTCCGCCCTGCCTCTGCACTGCCGCCGGTGCCTCCTCCTCCACCGCGGCCTCCTCCTCCTCCACCGATGCCTCCTCCTCCTCCGCCAGTGCCGCCGGTGCCTCCGCGGCTGCCTCCTCCTCCGCGGTCCCGCCGCGGTCACGCCGCGGTCACGCCGGTGCCTCCGCGGCCGCCGCCTCCTCCTCCGCCGGTGCCGCCAGTGCCTCCACGTCTCCTCCTCCTCCGCGGTCACGCCGCGGTCCCGCCGCGGTCCCACCGCGGTCACGCCGCGGTCACGCCACGGTCACGCCGGTGCCTCTGAGGCCGTCGCCTCCGCCGCCGCCGCCGCGGCCGCCGCCTCCTCCTCTGCTCCTGCTCCTCCTCCTCCTCCGCCAGCGTCATCCTCCTCCTCCGCTGCCTTCGCTGCCTCCGCCCTGCCTCCTCCCTGCCTTCGCGCTGCCGCCAGTGCCTCCGGTGCCTCCTCCTCCACCACGGCCTCCTCCTCCTCCACCGATGCCTCCTCCTCCTCCGTTGGTGCCACCAGTGCCTCCACGTCTCCTCCTCCTCTGTGGTCACGCTGCGGTCACGCTGCGGTCACGCCGCGGTCACGCCGCGGTCACGCCGCGGTCACACCGCGGGCACGCCGCGGTCACGCCGGTGCCTCTGCGGCTGCCGCCTCCTCCTCCGCGGCTGCGGCCGCCTCCTCCTCCTCTGCTCCTGCTCCTCCTCCTTCTCCTCCACCGGCCCCATCCTCCTTCTCCTCCGCTGCCTCCGCCCTGCCTCTGCGCTGCCGCCGGTGCCTCCTCCTCCACCAAGGCCTCCTCCTCCTCCACCGATGCCTCCTCCTCCTCCGCCGGTACCGCCGGTGCCTCCGCGGCCGCCTCCTCCTCCTCCTCCACCGGCCTCATCCTCCACCTCCTCCGCTGCCTCCGCTGCCTCCGCCCTGCCTCCGCCCTGCCTCTGCGCTGCCGCTGGTGCCTCCTCCTCCACCGCGGCCTCCTCCTCCTCCACTGATGCCTCCTCCTCCTCCGCCGGTGCCGCCGGTGCCTCCGCGGCCGCCTCCTCCTCTGCGGTCACGCCGCGGTCACGCTGCGGTCACACCGCGGTCACGTCGCGGTCACGCCGCGGTCACGCCGCGGTCCCACTGCGGTCACGCCGCGGTCACGCCGTGGTCACGCCGGTGCCTCCGCGGCCGCCGCCTCCTCCCCCGCCGGTGCCTCCAGTGCCTCCACGTCTCCTCCTCCTCCGCGGTCACGCCGCGGTCACGCCGCGGTCACGCCGCGGTCACGCCGCGGTCACGCCGCGGTCACGCCGCGGTCACACCGGTGCCTCTGCGGCCGCCGCCTCCTCCTCCGCCTCCTCCTCCTCCTCTGCTCCTGCTCCTCCTCCTCCTCCTCCACCAGCCTCATCCTCCTCCTCCGCTGCCTTCGCTGCCTCCGCCCTGCCTCCGCCCTGCCTCCACCCTGCCCCCGCGCTGCCTCCAGTGCCTCCTCCTCCACCGCATCCTCCTCCTCCTCCGCCGATGCCTCCTCCTCCTCCGCCGGTGCCACCAGTGCCTCTGCGGCCGCGGTCACGCCGCGGTCACGCCGCGGTCACGCCGCGGTCACGCCGCGGTCACGCCGCGGTCACGCCGCGGTCACGCCGCGGTCACGCCGCGGTCACGCCGCGGTCCCGCCGGTGCCTCTGCGGCCGCCGCCTCCTCCTCCGCCGCCGCGACCGCCGCCTCCTCCTCTGCTCCTGCTCCTCCTCCTCCTCCTCCACCGGCCTCATCGTCCTCCTCCTCCGCTGCCTCCGCTGCCTCCGCCCTGCCTCCGCCCTGCCTCTGCGCTGCCGCCGGTGCCTCCTCCTCCACCGCGGCCTCCTCCTCCTCCACCGATGCCTCCTCCTCCTCCGCCAGTGCCGCCGGTGCCTCCACGACTGCCTCCTCCTCCGCGGTCACGCCGCGGTCACGCCGGTGCCTCCGCGGCCGCCGCCTCCTCCTCCGCCGGTGCCGCCAGTGCCTCCACGTCTTCTCCTCCTCCGCGGTCACACCGCGGTCACGCCGCGGTCACGCCGCGGTCACGCCGCGGTCACGCCGCGGTCACGCCGCGGTCACGCCACGGTCACGGCGCGGTCACGCCGGTGCCTCTGAGGCCGTCGCCTCCTCCGCCGCCGCCGCGGCCGCCTCCTCCTCCTCTGCTCCTGCTCCTCCTCCTCCTCCTCCGCCGGCCTCATCCTCCTCCTCCGCTGCCTTCGCTGCCTCCGCCCTGCCTCCGCCCTGCCTCCGCCCTGCCTCCGCCCTGCCTCCGCGCTGCCTCCAGTGCCTCCGGTGCCTCCTCCTCCACCGCGGCCTCCTCCTCCTCCGCCTCCTCCTCCTCCTCCGTCGGTGGCACCAGTGCCTCCACGTATCCCCCTCATCTGCGGTCACGCTACGGTCACGCTGCGGTCACGCCGCGGTCACACCGCGGGCACGCCGCGGTCACGCCGGTGCCTCTGCGGCCGCCGCCTCCTCCTCCGCCGCCGCGGCCTCCTCCTCCTCCTCTGCTCCTGCTCCTCCTCCTCCTCCTCCACCGGCCTCATCCTCCTCCTCCTCCGCTGCCTCCGCCCTGCCTCTGCGCTGCCGCCGGTGCCTCCTCCTCCACCGCGGCCTCCTCCTCCTCCACCGATGCCTCCTCCTCCTCCGCCAGTGCCGCCGGTGCCTCCGCGGCCGCCTCCTCCTCCTCCTCCACCGGCCTCATCCTCCTCCGCCTCCGCTGCCTCCGCCCTGCCTCCGCCCTGCCTCTGCGCTGCCGCTGGTGCCTCCTCCTCCACCGCGGCCTCCTCCTCCTCCACCGATGCCTCCTCCTCCTCCTCCGGTGCCGCCGGTGCCTCCGCGGCCACCTCCTCCTCTGCGGTCACGCCGCGGTCACGCCGCGGTCACGCCGCGGTCACGCCGGTGCCTCCGCGGCCGCCGCCTCCTCCTCCGCCAGTGCCGCCAGTGCCTCCACGTCTCCTCCTCCTCCGCGGTCACGCCGCGGTCACGCCACGGTCACGCCGCGGTCACACCGGTGCCTCTGCGGCCGCCGCCTCCCCCTCTGCTCCTGCTCCTCCTCCTCCTCCTCCACCGGCCTCATCCTCCTCCTCCGCTGCCTTTGCTGCCTCCGCCCTGCCTCCGCCCTGCCTCCGCCCTGCCTCCGCGCTGCCGCCAGTGCCTCCTCCTCCACCGCGGCCTCCTCCTCCTCCGCCGATGCCTCCTCCTCCTCCGCCGGTGCCACCAGTGACTCTGCGGCCGCGGTCACGCCGCGGTCACGCCGCAGTCACACCGGTGCCTTTGCGGCCACCGCCTCCTCCTCCACCGCCGCGACCGCCTCCTCCTCCTCTGCTCCTGCTCCTCCTCCTCCTCCTCCACCGGCCTCATCCTCCTCCTCCTCCGCTGCCTCCGCCCTGCCTCCGCCCTACCTCTGCGCTGCCGCCGGTGCCTCCTCCTCCACCGCGGCCTCCTCCTCCTCCACTGATGCCTCCTCCTCCTCCGCCAGTGCCGCCGGTGCCTCCGCGGCTACCTCCTCCTTCGCGGTCACGCCGCGGTCACGCCAGTGCCTCCGCGGCCGCCGCCTCCTCCTCCGCCGGTGCCTCCACGTATCCTCCTCCTCCACGGTCACGCCGCGGTCACGCCGCGGTCACGCCGCGGTCACGCCGCGGTCACGCCGCGGTCACGCCGCGGTCACGCCGCGGTCACGCCGCGGTCACGCCGCGGTCACGCTGCGTTCACGCCGCGGTCAAGCCGGTGCCTCTGCGGCCGTTGCCTCCTCCGCCGCCGCCGCGGCCGATGCCTCCTCCTCTGCTCCTGCTCCTCCTCCTCCTCCTCCGCCGACCTCATCCTCCTCCTCCGCTGCCTTCGCTGCCTCCGCCCTGCCTCCGCCCTGCCTCCGCCCTGCCTCCGCGCTGCCGCCAGTGCCTCCGGTGCCTCCTCCTCCACCGCGGCCTCCTCCTCCTCCGCCGATGCCTCCTCCTCCTCCGTCGGTGCCACCAGTGCCTCCACGTCTCCTCCTCCTCTGCGGTCGCGCTGCGGTCATGCCGCGGTCACGCCGCGGGCACGCCGCGGTCACGCCGGTGCCTCTGCGGCCGCCGCCTCCTCCTCCACCGCCACGGCCGCCTCCTCCTCCTCTGATCCTGCTCCTCCTCCTCCTCCTCCACCGACCTCATCCTCCTCCTCCTCCGCTGCCTCCGCTGCCTCCGCCCTGCCTCTGCGCTGCCGCCGGTGCCTCCTCCTCCACCGCGGCCTCCTCCTCCTCCACCGATGCCTCCTCCTCCTCCACCGGTGCCTCCGGTGCCTCCGCGACCACCTCCTCCTCCGCGGTCACGCCGCGGTCACGCCGCGGTCACGCCGCGGTCACGCCGCGGTCACGCCGCGGTCACGCCGCGGTCACGCCGCGGTCACGCCGCGGTCACGCCGCGGTCACGCCGCGGTCACGCCGCGGTCATGCTGGTGCCTCCGCGGCCACCTCCTCTTCCTCCGCCGGTACCGCCAGTGCCTCCACGTCTCCTCCTCCTCTGCGGTCACGCCGCGGTCACGCCGCGGTCACGTCGCGGTCACGCCGCGGTCACGCCGGTGCCGCCGCGGCCGTCGCCTCCTCCTCCTCCACCGCGGCCTCCTCCTCCTCCTCTGGTCCTGCTCCTGCTCCTCCTCCTCCACCGGCCTCATCCTCCTCCTCCTCCGCTGCCTCCGCTGCCTCCGCCGCCTCCGCCCTGCCTCCGCCCTGCCTCTGCGCTGCCGCCGGTGCCTCCTCCTCCACCGCGGCCTCCTCCTCCTCCACCGCGGCCTCCATCTCCTCCTCCGCTACCTCCGCTGCCTCCTCCTCCTCCGCCGCGGCCGCCGCCTCCTCCTCTTCTCCTACTCCTCCTTCTCCTCCTCCACCGGCCTCATCCGCCTCCTCCTCTAAGACAACCCTTGAATAAAAAACTGGTTCTTTATATGTCGATGGTTGAATACATGATTATAAATGTCTGACTTGTAATACTCAAACCTAGAGAGGTGAAACTTCGATGAATAAAGTGAACATAGTGGCCCTCTTTATAGTTGGTTGTGTATGAAACCATTGAGAAACATCATTCCTCTTGGAGGACATCTAAGGTCAAGCCTAAACAATCACATAATGTCTCAGGTTTAAAATGCATTATGATCAGTTTCGATCACACATCAATGGGGTGTTGTTTGAGGCAACATAAATGTGTGATCGATAGTGTTATGATAAGTGTGTAGCCCGATATTCTTATTGCTCCTCAATGAGGTGTTGACGCTGTCTCCTATGGACCAGACTTGTTCTATTGGTCTGAAGTGGTAAATGTGATCAATGAATCATCTTTATTATATTATGCATACTTTATGATCAATGGTTCATCTTTATTATATTATGTTTCTGTAATCTTACACTATCGTATATTTTTGTGTAGGCACATTGTGATATACATGGATAAAAGCTGGATCACATTACCGAGGAACACACCTCAATATGTTAAGGGTTTGAATGAGTTTTTAGATTTTGCAATTTCTAATCGATCCGTTGAAGGGAGAATAAGATGTCCATGTCCTAAATGTAAATTTAGAACATGGTTGAAGAGAGATGAAGTTTATGAAAATTTAATACTGAAGCAATTCCCTGATCAATATTTGTGTTGGATTTGGCATGGAGAATCAAACAATACAGAAAGATTGAGGACTGATGTTAATCCACAGAATGAGGTCCCAAGTTTGTCGCCAATGGAAAATGAAATGAAAAACCTCATAGATGATGCATTCGGCACTGCAAGACACCACTATGAGCATCAAAACATATCAGAACAACCAGAAGATGATGCTACAAATTGCAACGTGACAAGTGATGTTTTTGAGACTGTAACACAAGCAGATCAAGATTGTAACATATCATTGGATCCTCCTCTTGATTCTGTGGAGCCAAATGTAAGGGAAAACTTCAGTGAGAAAAATGTGTTTCATGATTTAGTTGATGATGGAAATCACGAGTTGTATAGTGGGTGTTTGAAATATTCAAAGCTTTCATTTCTGCTGAAGTTGTACCATATCAAATGTCTTTGTGGAATTACAAATAAGGCAATGTCTATGTTATTGGAATTGATTCGTGATGCATTTCCTGAAGCAAAAATCCCAGAATCGTTTTATGAGATGAAAAAAGTTGTAAACAAGCTTGGTCTGAATTATACAAAAATACATGCGTGTCCCAATGATTGTATGCTTTACTGGGGAGAAGATTCAAGTAGACAGAATTGTAAGAAATGTTCTTCTTCTAGATGGAAGTCAAAGGGTAATGTTGGAAGTATGACTGAACATAATTTCATGGAGAAGAAGAAAAGGAACACAACTGCAAAAGTTTTGCGTTACTTTCCTTTGAAGCCTCAATTGCAAAGATTATTCATGTCATCAAAAACCGCCGAACACATGAAGTGGCATGCTGTAGATAATAAAAATGATGGGTTAATGAGACATCCACGAGATTCTCAATCGTGGAAGACATTTGATGCATTACATCCAGATTTCTCAGCTGATCCTAGGAATGTTCGATTGGGATTGGCTGCCGATGGATTCAACCCATTTGGGACTTTGAGTACGAGTTATAGCATTTGGCCAGTTGTTTTGATCCCTTATAATCTGCCTCCGTGGATGTGTATGCAACAAACATCTTTTATCATTTCGATGATTATTCCTGGAAAACAAATGCCTGGAAATGATATTGATGTATACCTGCAGCCTTTGATTGAAGAATTGCAGGAGTTATGGACCAACGGTGTTGAGTCATTTGATGTTTCTTCTAAAACAATGTTCAAAATTTATGCTGCTTTAATGTGGACCATTAGTGACTTCCCTGGGCTTGGGAATTTATCTGGTTGTAACACTTATACGGGTTTGTCTTGTCCCGTTTGTAACTTTGATTTCGAGCCCAAACGGCTACCTCACAATAGAAAATGGTGCTTCTTGTGCCATCAAAGATTTCTTGATGCATCTCATAGATTTCGGCTGAACAAATCAAAATTTAATGGTTCCATTGATCGTAGACCACCTCCAAAGTTGTTAACCGGTTCTGAAATATTGACACAGCTTGAAAATGTTAAAATAGAATTTGGGAAGGTTCAACAATTGAATGATAGCGGAAAACGAGTGCGAAGTGCATCGTCAAGTGAAATCAGAACGCAACAATGGAAGAAAAAAAGTATATTCTTCAAACTTCCGTATTGGGAATTTAATTCTTTGCGCCACAATCTTGATTTGATGCATATTGAGAAGAATGTATGTGATAATTTGATTTTCACATTACTTAATGAGCATGGAAAGTCGAAGGATCATCTCAATGCTCGCAAAGACTTACAAGTAATGAACATAAAACGTGATCTCTGGCCAGATGAGAATGAAAAGTATGCTCCGGCCATTTTTTCAATGAAAAATAGGGATAAAGATACACTCCTTCAAATTTTAAAGAATTTTAAGGTATCTGATGGGTATTCGAGTAACATCTCGAGGTGTGTTGACTTGAAGAATCGTAAGTTATATGGATTGAAAAGTCGCGATTTACATATTTTGTTACAACAGTTACTACCATTGGCATTACATACATTATTACCTGAAAAAGTTATTGCTGTTGTACTCCAATTCTGCACATTTTCAGGCAATTATGTGAGAAAGCTCTACATCCATTTCATCTTGACAACCTACAGGAGAGGTTTGTATTGACCCTTTGTGCAATGGATATGATCTTTCCTCCATCTTTTTTTACTGTCATGATGCATTTAACTGTGCATTTGGTTGACGAAGCTAAATTAGGAGGCCCCGTTCATTATCGATGGATGTATCCAATTAAGAGGTATTTTATTTATATGTTTCCAGTTAAGTAAACAATTTTTGGCATTTAAATAAATGCATAATATTTTTTTTTTCACAGATATCTTGGGCATTTGAAAGCATACGTGAGAAATAAAGCTCAACCAGAAGGCTCTATTGCTGAAGGCTATTTGGTCGAGGAGTGTCTCAACTTTTGTTCCAGATATTTGGATGATATTGAGACAATATTTAATCGAGTTGGACGTGTTGACGACACATCAACTCATTCTCAAATGCATCAGAAATCAAAAATATTTCCTGCTATTGGCCGATCAGTTGGGAGGACCTCATACGCGACACTAACAGAATTGGAATTATTACAGGCACATAGATATGTGCTGCTGAATAGTGAAATTGCAGATCCATTTATTGAAGAGTTGAGGATACAAACAAAGAGACGAATGAGAGGCCGAACACGAAATGAAAAAGATATAACGAAAGCTGTGAATAAAGAGCTGGTAGAATGGTTTGCACGACGTGTAAGTTTATAAATATTGCAATAAATACGAATATTAGTTTGACACATACAATTTGCAAATCTATTAATTTTTTTTTTCAGATAATGAATAATGATACTCGAGCATACTTGTCAGAAGATTTGAAGTTTCTTGCTAGAGGTCCTATAAAACAAGTTAGAAAGTTCGGTGCTTATAATGTGAATGGTTTTAGATTTCGTACAGTCGATCGAGAAGTGGGTTTGAAAACACAGAATAGTGGTATATTTACATTTGCTGAAGTGGAATACTATGGAAAGCTGCATGATATTATTGAATTAAACTACCACGGGCATTTTTTTGTTGTTTTATTCAAATGAAAATGGGTCGATATTATCAGAGGTGTTAAAAGAGATTCCTTGCAATTTACTTCTGTAAACTTCTCTCGCTTGATGGATGTTGGTGATCGTGAACTACATGATCCATATATCTTAGCATCGCAGGCAAAAATGGTATATTATGTGAATGATGTTGTGGATGAAGGGTGGAGTGTAGTTACTCACGTAATAAAAAGAGATTTGTATGATATGGGTGATGAAGTGGAAGATTTGACCTCTACAATTGAATTTCATCAACAACAGGAAGCAGAATTATTTGTCCATCATGATATTGAAAATATTAGTCTAGCAAGGATGAATGAAGTGGATGAAGCAATGGAGCAGGAAACCGACATGATTGAAGGGGAAAATGATTGTATGTACAATTATTTATTTATTCAGCAACCACTTGTTTCATTTCTGTAGTCATTCATTATCATTGTTATATATATTTTTTTTGTTAGTACTGGGAATCTATTATCATTTTTATTTTTTTTTTCTGCATAAATTTTTTGAAATATATATTCTGAACTTAATTTTATTTGATTAAATGACAGGAATGCCAAGGAAGAAGCAGTACACCATTCCTTCTACTTCTGCGACAGATGACGATACGTCTGTCCCCACGACATCTGAGGCAGCAGCTGCCTACATCCCTGCATCATCTCCCCCTGCACCATCTCTGACACCATCAGTGGATGCCTCATTAGAGGATGAGTCATCGCCTCCCCCTACAGGAGCCTCAGCAGTGGGGCAGCGACACGCCCTTTCCAGTTCATCACAGACATTCTGGAGGGTCACAGTCATAGGTACAAATTTTAATTAAATAAATTTATTGCATTTTGTTTATAGTAATTGTTTGCTCATTGCAGATGAAAACAATGCAACCGTGGAAAAACACATAAAAAGTTCTGATGTTTGGAACATGCATGGAGAGAATATAGTGGTGCCATTTGATTCTTATGGGGTCCCGACAGATGACGCCGTAGGTTTACTTGGTCAGATTATAGGTCAACTGGAAGCGGAGCCCATTTCCCTGCCTATTTCATATGATGATTGGAGGCATATGCCTCCAAACTGGAAAAATGAAGTTTATGATTCTCAGATAAAGGTAATTTTATTACTTTATGGTTTAATTGAATGTCATGTTACTAATATATTCAAAATGAATTTCTGTATACAGATGTTCTTCCACTTTACCGTTGCTGATGTGATAGCACAGAAGTGGACATTGAAAAATCTTGGAAAAAAATGGAAAGATTTCAAATGGAGGTTGTGGTGTGATGTCAACGATACTTCGTTGACCTTGCAGCAGATGTATGAAAAGCTACCCAGTGGGGTACCGAAAGAACAGTGGAAGGTTTTTTTCGATAGACATCGTGATGAGAAGCGGATGGTATTGAAATATATATTATTATATTATCCTCATTTTACATTTATACATGTACATGAAGAGGAGATAGACATTGAATACAATACTGTTAAATTGAATTTTATTTATTTCAGGATCTCTCAAGACAGAATGCTTCAAACCGGGCAAAGCAGGTCATCCCGCACACTGCGGGTTCAAAAAGATTTTCAAGAAGCCGAATGTCATTGGTAATCTTTTAATTAGTTTAAATATTTATAAGATAATATTATCTATTTAACATATTTAATTGTTGATTTATCTTTGTTTAATGCAGTCACAGAGTTTAGGGCATGACGCATCCCGAACAGAACTGTGGCTGGATGTTCATAAAAAAACAGATGGAAGTTTTGTTAATGAACCTGCCAGAGAAGTTGGGGTATGAAGTCAATTATTTATTATAATAAATTATTATCAGTTTTTACTGTGTTAATATATATTGATATTTTATTTATAGGTAAAAATTAAAGAAATATGGGATGCCAATCCTGGGAAATCCTACTCAGTCTCCCAGGATGACCCGGTTGGTAAAGTCCTTGGGAAGGAGCATCCTGGTAGAGTGCGCGGGATGGGTTTGGGACCTGTACCATCTGAGGTCTTTCGCATGCCATCAGGGATTTCAGATACATCTACTCCTGCTTATAGTCATTTCATACCTGAAGATGCTCAGAGGGAGATGTCTTCTCTACGAAACACAGTTCACCAGCAGGGGGATCAGATATCTGGTTTGCAGAAAGAGTTTCTTGAAATACGTCAGTATATGAGAAGATATGCCCCCGGTGGTAGTGCATCGGCTAATGGTGAGCAGGTAAATCACAAAAAAATCAAAATCATTTAGTTTGAAAACTTTTATTGGTTTTAAGTTTTATTATAAATATGCAACAATATTTAATTTTCAATATAATGTTCTTACAGGTGGCAGCAGGTGGTGGAGATGAAGTTGGAGAGGGTGACGATGCAGCATCAGATGATGAGTAGTAGTATTATTGATGTGTTGAACAAGTATGATAACGGTTGGTTTGTATATGTAACATTTATGGCACATAGTTGATGATCTTATTTTATCCCAAACTTATCGTTGAACTCAAAGGTGATGTTTAAAGGGTAATGATTATAGTGGGATGGATCTAGGGTCCACCCTTGTTCATGCTGGGGAACAATGTATTAAATGGTTAGGTGATGGAATGACTAAGAAATTTCATTGAAAGTCAGGTATGGGCTTATGTGAATGTGCTTGTGGTAAACACGGGATTTCATAGAGGAAGGAATTGTGGTTCAGGTTGTGATATGTGAGTCATCTAAGCTGAGTATCTTGGGAATGGTTAGCTGAAAGTGGATTGAATTATTATACTTCTTCTTAGATGTATATAGGTGAAAGTATCCATTTAAATCATGTCACTAGGCTAATGTGGGTGTCATGAAAGGGTCGAAAATGTCTTCTGAGAAAGATTGCATGACTAGTTTTAGTTAGGCTGATTGGCATTTGACTATTTCTTTATAGTAAGGTCCCTATTATGGCCTCAGAAGTATTTAGGATTTCCCAATTAGAGGAAAAATTCCAATATTATCATTGGAAATCTTTGGATATTCTTTATAGGAAATTACAATGGTGGAGAATACTATGGTTCATAATTTTCTGTTAATGTTAAAACCTATGGTGGGGAGCACGATCGGTTGGATGCTTAAAGGGATGACGATGTGATCATTTATCTATATTCTGGTTTGATTTATTTTTCAGGGCAGTGGTGTAGTACAACCAAAATTATTTTTTTTCCAGTTCAGCATTTAGCGGCGGTTTTAACCGCCGCTAAATGCCTTGCTGGGCAGCATTTAACGGCGGTTAAAACCACCGCTAGATATATTAGGTTTATATTTAGCGGCGGTTTTTACCGCCGCAAAATAGGCGCATCAAAAGGCATAATTTTGCGGCGGTTAAAACCGCCGCGCATAAAAAGGTGTGGCATACCCATAAAACCGCTGCTAAATGGAGAGAAACCGCTGGAAAATGAGGCATCTACGACACATATTTTAAACCGCCACGAAATAGAAAAAACCGCCGCTAAAAGATTGCCGACTCCAAGTTTAGCGGCGGTTTACAAAAACCGCCGCTAAATGGGGAAAAAACCGCCGCTAAGGGATGCTTTTGTTGTAGTGTGATATGGGTGTGGAAGGTGATGGGTTTGTCGTTACCTTAGGTTGAAACATGGGTAGAATTATTATAACACTGCCTGCATTGCCTTCTTCACCAATAAATATGTAACTCTTCCTATAAAATTAAATAAATAAATAATGTTATTTGTATTTAAAATCTAATAAATAACATTCAAATTGGTTACAAAAATATCATATAAATGAAAAATTCCACAACTTTATAATTAAATAATTATATACATAATAAATATAATATCAAGGAAATATATATATATATATATGTATGTGTATGTATATAGTATAAATATACTTTAATATAAATGAATATATAAAATTAATAATCAATTAAATTCAATTATTATTACAATATACAATTTAATAAAAAAATGTTATATTATTAGGCATATTATATAAATAATTTTTTATTCGAGAGAATGAAAATAGGTTGGGGGTAAATTTACTTTATGAAAATTTAAATCTAATTAATTAAACTTAATCAGGCTTAAAAACTGAGATCTAAAACTAAAACAAAGTATGCAATTGAAAAATAAAATCCAACAAGGTTTGGCATATATTTTTATCCAAAACTGAATTTGAATAATATATTACATCTCCTCTCCTAAATATATTGAGGTTTCCTTAAATACCTTGGATTTAGTGGTAGGTAAGTGTAACACTCATAGATTTTGTGAAATATTTTTTTCAAATTAATTTAATCTTTTTGATATTTTTCATTTCACACAACACTGAAAATAGTTATTAAATCACTAATTTTGGATTATATGAAATTCCAAGTTAATCATGCACTAAATGTAATATAAAGGTTAGATTCCAATATGGAATACTAAGGTATGCTTACATTTCACGCAAGACTGACTTTCCTTAATGGCTTTCGTAACACGAAAGACTGAGTGTTATCAAACAATAATATATTATATAATAATATATAACCTAGACATTAAATTATATTTTATGAATATTATTAACTAACTTATGTAAATGTATGGTTTTCAAAAAATATAAAATGAATTAATTAGTTACAAATTATTTTGAAATTAATATAAGAACCAATTGAATATAAAAGAGTATTTTTATAGAAAACTTTTATTATGCTCACAAAGTTGTTTTAATCCTAATAAATTAAATGTAATATATATTTTATATATATAAGGAAATATTTTTGATATTAATACAATATATTTTGTAAGCATAAGATAATAATAAAACCAATTTCACACATAAAACCCAATATTTTAATTAAAGAAATTTTACTGCCTTTTAATGGTGAACCCCATTTTAAATCAAATGTTTGGAACTTTTATAGATATATTATGTCAAAATAAATTTAATCTTTTAAATATAATAACAAAAATTTGGTTTAAGGTGAATTTTTGGTATTTTTTTGCGAAGTTTTATTTTTTAATGAATAGTGAAAAAACTGTATTTTAGTTAAAAACTGCTTTTTCATATAATTTATTTATAAGGTTAAATTACATTTTAAATTGGTTTAAAACATTAATTAGATAATATTTTTACCTATTAATCCAATTTTGTTCATTTTGATCAATTTTATATTAAAATTGAAAATAAAAACTTAGAAAACTTTTGATCATTTTTAGTTAAAAAACCTGCATTATCGACCCGACTACGAGATTAAATTTAAATTAATTTCTGTCATTTATGTGTTTGAAATTTGAAAAAATGGATTCCTTATTTGTAATTATAATAATTTATAATGTATAATAATATAAACTTTGTTTTTGAAGAAAAATATTATTGAAATTAATTAAAATTAATTATAACGATTAAGGTTAAATTAAGCTTAATGAGGGACTAAACCATAACCTTAAGGCCCAAAACAACCTATACACTTGTCCAAAATCCATTTTATGGACATATTTATTCCATATACTACCTTTTATCTAATTTTTACAATTATTTTCTCAACTTTAAATAAAAAATGCGGGTGGAGTTTCTTTCTTTTAAAATATTACAAGAGTGCCACTCCTCCTCCATTATAAAAGGCCTCCTTTCCTCCCACTTACTCACACTTCTCAAGACACTTAATTTCATAAAAACTCTGAAAAAATATCTCCCCAAAATCTCTAAATTACTACTTGAATCCTCCCTTGGTCATAAAGCTTTTCAAGGAATCCCTTTGGTGCAAACCAAAAGGAGTTACCCGATTAAGAGGTAACACCCTCCCTCAAACTCCTTTCTTTTATTTTCATTATCCACTCCCTAAAATATTATTATTCCATGATTTTATAAAACAACTTATCATAAATATACTAGTATTTTTTTATGATAAGTATTTAAACTACACTTATACACACTTCCATCTAATGGGTAATGAACATACTGTTTAAGTGTATGACAGACTACCGCCTCACTAAATGATGATTGTTAATTTTTTATTTACCGCATATCATGGTGGAAATTATGATGAAAAATGTATTTATATATGTTATATATTATATTTATTATGTATTTAATACTTTTAAATTATTTTACAACACATATCTTTATACTTTTCATTTTTTGTTAATACAATAATTTCTTTTGAGGAAGTGCAGACTACTGACCCCTCAAAGTGACGTGATTCGTTCATACACCACATAGAATGTATTAAGTATGGATTTAGTGAGTATATATGATATATATGATATAATAAATCTAATTTAATAATTATATATATATATAAATATATATATTTCTTTTACTTTCTTTCTTTCAACACGATAATTAAATGGAAGTAGCTTTCATGCGTACAGACAGCTTGCTGTCTCCATAAATGGTGTATTCAATTTCATAATTCATAATTATATATATTATTATACACATATAATTAATATTAATTATATAATTATTTAAATTATGTAAATAATTATATAAGTATAAGGACCAAAGATATAAAAAATTAAGACACATGCGATGAGCTAAGTAAATACTACCCGAAGTGAAACCTTAACATAGGATGGTTAAAAAATGAGTAATATTAGGTCGTAATAAAACCATATATGGTATTATATATAAGAATATGGTTCCATAAAAGATTTATAATAAATTTATATTTATTATAAAGCTGTTTTGAGTGAGTACAATGAGAGTCAAGACACAAGGTAAGAGGATTTCAGCTCACTTTTTATTTCTGTGAGATACATGCTATGTTCACCACTCTTTTTTTTGTATATGAACTGCCCATGATTTTATTAAATTAAAATTATAATTAAATTTATAGGTATTTAAATATCCATTTTGTGATATTTCTTTCATGAGGTTTAAGTTTCAATAGTTACCAAATCAGTAAAAATATTTTGTCTCAATTTTCCTTCTTTGAGACTCATGTTTTGTTATGCACCTAAACTCTTTTTTCGAGGTGTATATACTTCCATTTTACATGTTATACAATGAATAGAATTATTTTAATGATATTTTAAGCTTCATGTAATTTTCTTTTCTAACATCAAGAGTATGATCCCAAGTAACCAAGTGGTAAGAGTTTACTAAAACAATCTCATCACTTTTCAAGATTATCAATGATTATGCATCTTTGATGAAATATTATGATCCATTTCTCATGAATATTGAAGAGTTTCCTTATACTCTATTTTTTCAAGATATCATCATGAATTAGTACCATTATTATACTATTTGGTGCTTAAGGTAATGTTTTTAAGTAAAATTTGATCGTCTCTCTCTTTGTTTATAAATTTATTGTATTCAAAAACCATGTTTTCAAAAAGGTTTTAAAAAAAATGTTTTAAAAAAAATGTTTTAAAATGATATTTGAAGAAAATTTTAAAGTAAAAAGGATTTTAAAAACGTTTTATAGTTTTTAATGATTCCTTTATAAGTTTTAAAATATATTTTTGAAGAAAAATATTTTCAAAAGGTTTTATGTTTTAAAAAGCATTTTCAATGCAGAAAAGATATTTTCCTCAAGTAATGTTTTTTAAAAGATATTTCAAAATTATTTCCCATATAAGATAACATGCCTTGGGGTTACTCATTAATTTTTGGGGAAATTATTCAAATTTTCCATTCATATTATTTCTTTAAATGAATTATGTTTTTATGGAATGATATTTATGAAACCTATTTCTCTTATACAGGTTATATACTTTTGAAACCTACTTCTTTTCATGGGTAATTATTTTGATGAAATGATTATGAAACCTATATTTTTTCATAGGTTATGATATTATTACATGTTTATGACACCCATTTCATTCCATGGGTTAAGATAATATTATTTATGATTTTTTGGCACATGTGTGTATGATTTCATTATGAGATAGGTGGGACCTATATCTCCCTCCAATGAATTGAGTAATGATTTATATCTCATGATATAGACATGAATGGAATGGGAAATGATTTCATTTTAGTATTACATGGTTGGAATTATAAATTAACTCGATTCTATATTATAGGGTTGGAACAGGGAGTGAACTTGGTTCAGTAATACAAAACTAGAATGGGGTATGAACTCAGTTCAGTAAAGGACCTTGTCCACTGAGATAGTCTTGGAAGCGATGCATTGGCTACTATGGAAATCATATTATATTCTTATGTGTTTTCCATAATTCCATGTTTTATTATTATGTTATGCTTTCATGGATTATGTTCTTTATTTCATTATAATTCATGTCTTATAAATTATCAAAATTATTTCCATGATTCATGTGTATGATATTTGATATGAAGGGCATGACCTTATATTTTAATGATCAAATTATCATACCCTTATGCTTATGATTATGCTTATATATCTCCCTTATTTACCCTTACTGATTATCTGATATCATCCATTTTTATATTTCATTTTCCCTAGGTTATGAAGATATGTATTATGTTTGATGTGTCTAAAAAGGGTGATAGTCAAGAAGAACCTAGTGTGAGATGATATAGCTCATTTATATACCTGTGTTTATGTTTCCATGTTTCCAAAGTCACTGTACTAATACGGTCTTTGGGCTTCTATTTGTGTAATGTTTTAAGAATTATGTAAATTTTATGTAACATTAATGTATATCAAGACAGGGTCATTATAGTTGGTATCGAAGCAAATGTTAAGTTAACCTTTGAAAAATATGATGATAAAACTTTATCGAGATCCATAAATATATTTCTAAGGATATTTATAGGGATATATATAAGGATAAGTATAAGGATGTGTTAACATTAAGGAAAATGACATGGACTTTTGGTAAAGGATAGAGTGAGTGGTTTACTAGAAATATATCACTATCTGGATACTACAAGTGGATGTAGCTCTGTAACATATATACCTAGGAGTAACAACTCTGATAAGATGATCTGAGGCTAACTCAGGGTAATTTGTCACACGAAAATGGGCTTTACTGCACACCTGGTTTGACAATCTTGGGGGATATGCTTTAGGAATTAACAAACTCTTTATGAACCATTATGAAGTATTTGAATAGAATATGATCATGAATAACCTAGGATAAATCTAAGGTGTCATCTATTAAAAGGTATGTGTCATGATTTACAATTCCTATAAGTAATTTTTCATAATTAAGTGTCTTTCTTATATGATATGTTTTTTTCACCCCATGCTTTTTGGTTTTAGTTAATAGAGGAAACCATAAGGAACTAGGTTAACATTGAGTTTGATGGAAAATCTGGTGATTATGAGAAACAAAATTGGATAATGATTGGAGAGAAATATATTTAAATTATGGATTTGATATCATGATATATGATTAATAATGTGAACTTTAGTGATATTCCTAACACACTGCATAAGAGGAAGATGTGATTTTTTAAATGTCAAAATACTAAGGATCATAGAGGAAAAAAGTTTTGGATTTTTTCATGTAAAGAATAAGGGAAGAATAAACTTTAGGAATACCTCAAATGGAAGGGGAGATGTTATCTCTATAGTAAAAAGCATCATAGAGTGAATAATTTTCATGGAGTTCAATGTCTCATCTGTGGAGAACATGGGTATTACTCAACTCAATGCCCATACATAAGAATCTACTTCTAAACCAAGAAAGGACCTAATCCATGATAACCATTAAAGTATAAGGATTTAAGTATTTATATATTTGAATCCAAGAATTATGAATGTTCACTACAAAAAAAGGGTGATTAGAGGGGGTTATGCACAAATTATGATGGGGAATGAATCTCATCACGTTTGTGGAGACGGTAATCCATACGTACACACGAGCGACAATATCATTTGATTGATAATGAAATAGTATGTAATTGGATGGTATATCATATATAAAGAATCATTAAAATGTTATATTTATTATTTAAATCAGTTATACTCATTATTATACCCATCCCAATAATGAAGTGTTTGAATAGCAAACTACACCACGATGTGGAGACAGTAAGCTGTACGCACGTACGTATGGTGACTTTGTAATTCATAGGATGGATAGAATAATGAATATGGTTGTACCATATTTATAATAACATAAAATTATATAGAAGGTACTGAAGTTATTATTTTTTTATGGAAACAACAAAGAAATAGGAAGTGGAAGAAGAAAAGAACTTTGAAAGAGGTGATGAAATTATTACCTCTTCTTCAGGTAGTTCCTTTTGATTTGATCAAAATTGATCCTTTGGTTGGATTTATAATAAAATTCCTCTAGTTTGAATTAAGGGTAGTTGGGAGGATATTTTAGAAGGGGTGGTCTGATCCAAATGGATTTGGATGTGTGATTTTGAGAGAAGGAGAATTACCCCTTTATAAGAGAGGTGAGGGTCACTTTAGGAAAAACTTAGAATATTAATTTATTATACAATCATATTCAGTTTATAATGGTTCCAAAATGATTTAGTTCTAGGATAAGGTGGGGATAGGTCTAAAACCTCTCAACTAATAGGTTATAGATAGGTTTAGTTCACCATATTAACCTTATCTTATAGATTTAACTCTTAGTTAAATAGTTTAACTTTTACCATGTATTATTGTATTATTATAATAAATGGTTAATAAACTTACTATAAAAAGCCAAGAGAACCCCAAGTGGGTAATTATTGATATATATAACCTTATCTATGTACTTTTTCCCATCCTTATACTTTTAGGAATATTATATCAATTAATAATATAGTATTTTTTTTAAAACTCATTTATGTCAATTTTGACACTATTTGATATTTTTTTTGTAAAAGTCATAAAAACTTTATTACTTCAAAAAAAATTATTAAATAAACCCTAAAATGTCATAATAACCTATAAAATTCTTGTAATACATAAAAAGTCTCAATTTACAATTATTTTAATATTTATAATATCAATTATTGTAATCTTTCAATAATAAGGTAATTACTACATCATCATTGTATCATAAATAAATTTAATTATTTAATGTATAAAAATTATAAATAAAATATCCCTATGTAGGAAATATTTTAATATTTCTAATGAATATTTATATTTGAATTTATCTCATGTATAACCCTATATTAAAAATGTTTTAGTTATTAAAATTTGAATTTAACACTTTTAACTCTTCTTTAAATAAAATAATAATAAATGTCCTAATCTAATCCAAGTGAACCAAAAGGATCATATTTTATTCCTAAGGTTGATTTTGGTCGAAAGAAAATTATCCAATAGAATTAGTATATGTGTTAGGGTAATTATAATATCATTTTTACCTTTAATTACCCTATTTACTTTTTACCGTGGTAAATAAAATTCAAAAGTTACTATTCACCAAAAATTATTTTCATCCTATTGAACCAAATTTTGCTTACTGATGTCAACTGTGTTTCTCGGATTTTTGAAATTCAATTCATAGAAGTGGTAAAATTTCATTTTATGCAAATTTACAAATGTGCCTAAAAGGTAGGTAAAAGTCGTTAAAAGTTCAATAAAATTTTATATATCTAATCTTATTATAAAATGACTCCAATGAATTACACTGAACATATATAAGTATTATGTATCTATTTTTACCTAAAATAAATTTAAATAAAATAACTAATTATTTAAATAAAAAGTCGATTTTAAACAATAACATAGTGTTTTCACTATTCATCAAAAAATGAATGTTTTCAGAAAAATACCAAAAATTCACCATAAGATAATTTTCATATTCTGAATCCAAAAATTAAGTCCATTTTAAAAAATAAAATTTCAAAAATTTCAAAAAGTGGGTATCACTATTCATAATGGCTAGTTTGATTGGTCGTTGTGTGTTAAAACTCTAAGTTTACTACAGTGCAAGCTATTGCATTATTTAAAGAGAAACATACCATGGAAGATTGGAGTGTTACATTCTTCCCTCCTTCAAATTATTTATTCCTCAAAATTTCTAGAATACTACTGCATAAAAATATTTGGGTGGTTCTTCATCATAAGTTCCTTTGGTTCCCACATTGCCTTTTTCATCTTATGGTTTCTCCATAGAACTTTCACCTGACGAGTCATCCGGTTTCTCAATACTTGTTCTCTGATATCAATAATTCTGATAGGATCTTCGCAATAAGATAGGTCAGGTTCCAGTTATATTTCTTCATAGGTGAGTACATGCATTGGGTCAGACATGTATTTTCTCAAGAGTGATATGTGGAACACATCATGAAATTTAGAGAGACTTGGTGGTATTGCCAAATGATAAGTTACAACTCCAATTCATTATAGAATTTCAAAAGTTCTGATGTACCTAAGACTTAATTTTCCCTTCTCACTGAATCATATAACACCCTTTCATGGATATACCTTCAAGAAAACATGATATCCTACTTGAAATTCCAAATCTTTCCTTCAGTTATCGACATATCTCTTTTGCCTACTTTGAGCTGCTTTGATGTGGGTTTTGATAACCTTCACCTTTTCCATTGTTTCCTCAACAAGTTCTAGGCCTACGAGTTTTCTTTCACCAACATCATCCCAACAAGTTGGTGTGTGACATCTCTTTCCATATAACACTTCATATGGTGCCATATGAATACTTAAATGGAAGCTATTGTTATAGGAAAATTCTACCAGAGGTAAATACTGATCCCACATACCTTGAAAGTCAAGTGAGAAAGATATCAACATGTCTTCTAAGGTTTTAATAGTCCGTTCTGATTGTCCATCAGTTTGAGGGTGGTAGTAAGTGCTCAAATGAAGTTCAGTATCCAAGGATTTCTAATGAATTTTCCAGAATCTTGATGTAAAACGAGGATCACAATCATAAACAATCAATATGGGTACACCATGAAGTCTTACAACTTCATTAATATATAGTCTTACTAAACGTTCAAGTGGTAAATCTTCTCTTATAGCAAGAAAATGTGTTAACTTGGTAAGATGATCAAAAATCATCCATATTGCTTCATTCCTTCTATGAGTCTTTGGTAGCCCCATGACAAAGTCCATCGTAATATCATCCCATTTCCACTCAGGTATGGGAAGAAGTTACATGACTCCTCCGGGATATTGTCTTCTAGCCTTAACCTATTGACAAACCATACATGTTGACACATAATCAACAATCTCCCTCTTCATGTCATCCCATCAAACATGTTCCTTCAAATATCTATATATCTTAGTTCTACCAGGGTGTATAGAGAAATTGGAGCTATAAGCATCATCCAACAATTCTTTTTTTAGACCAAGTATATTAGGAAAACAAAGTCTCTTCCCAAATTTCAAATTCCATCTTCATATATGAAGTCAATCAATCTCCCATCATTCACAACTTTAATTTTATTTTTTAAACTCCTCATCATCAGTCTTAGAACTTTTTATCCTTTCTAGTAAAGTTGGTTTGGCAACCATTTGAAAAAGTATTGATGTTTTACCTTCCATGATTATTCCCATATCCATATTTACTAGATCCATGAACATATGATCCCTTTCAACTCTTATCTTGTTCAAAACTCCATGATCCTTTCTGCTCAAAGCATCTTCTACCTTATTTTCCTTCCCGGGGTGGTAGTGTATAGTTCAATCATAATCTTTGAGTAGTTAAAGCCATCTTATTTTCCTCATGTTGCGTTCTTTTTGTGAGAAAATATATTTCAAACTCTTGTGATCAGTATATATCTCACATTTTTCACCATAGATATAGTGTCTCCATATCTTCAAAGTAAATATTAGATCTGATAACTCAAGATCATGAGTGGGATAGTTTTTTTCATGAATTTTTAGCTATCGTGATGCATATGCAATAACTCTATCATTCTGCATAAGGACATAACCAAGTCCTTTCTTTAAATCATCACTATAAATAACAAACCCATCATTCCCTGATGGTATAGTCAATATAGGAGCATTGAATAATATTTTATTCAATTCTTCAAAACATTCTTCACACTATTTTGTCAAAACAAATTTAACCCCTTTATATGTGATCTTGGTTAATGGTTTAGCCAATTAGGAAAAATTCTGGACGAAGTTCCGATAATAACCCGCTAAACCAATAAAAATGCGTACCTCAGTTTTACTCATCGGTGATGGCCATTATTGGATTGCCTTTTTCTTTGAAGGATCAATAGATATTCCATCCTTAGAGACAATATGGACAAGAAAAGAAATCTCCTAAAGCCATAATTCACACTTTCTAAACTTCTCATATAATTCATTTCTTCTAAGAGTTTTTAGAATAGTGAGCAAGTGATTTTCATGATCTTCCTAGATTTTTGAGTATACCTAGATATCATCAATAAATACCACTACAAATTCATCAAGATATTACTTGAAAACTATATTCATTAGATCCATGAAAATAGAGGGTGCATTAATCATTCCCAAAGGCATTACTGTAAACTCATAATGCCCATACCTAGTTCGAAATACTGTTTTTGAAATGTCTTCGTTCTTCACACACAACTGATGATATCCAGATCGATGGTCAATATTTTAAAAATATTGAGCTCGATGAAGTTGGTCGAATAAATCATCAACGCGAGGTAGGGGATACTTGTTATTTATTGTTATAGCATTGATCTCCCTATAGTCAATGCACAACCTCATAGATCCAACTTTCTTCTTAAAAAAAAGAATAGGGGCTCCCCATAGAGAAACACTAGGAAGAATAAATCCTTTATTACTCAATTCCTCTAACTTTTTCTTTAGTTACACTAATTACACAGTTTCCATTCTATAAGGGGTCTTCGATATGGGCCTTAAACCAGGAATTAAATCAATAGAAAACTCAATTTCTCATTCTAGAGGATGTCTAGGTAAATCCTCTGGAAACACATCAACATATTCTTGCACAATAGGTACATCCTCTATTTGAACATTATTTCCCTCACCCATAGTTATTTAATTCTCTTCCTCCCCAATAATTGAATTTAGTAGAGCTACTGGGGGTGAATCTAGATAAGAATTAGGTGGTGACGTTTCTGCTCTAAAGATAAGGTACTCCTTAACATCATCGAAAATTGCAACCTCCTTCTTCTTATAATAAATTTTATCATCATGGTCCGTAAGTCAATCTATACTGAGGATTATATCAAATTTAATCATGGTTATGATAAAAATATTAGCAGAAAAAGAACATTTATATGCCCTAATGAGAACTGATTCACAAAACATTGTTGCAATGATACTTCTCTTAGGAGTTTTGACTGAAAACTCCCTTGTTAAATCAAATTGGAAATATCTAATTTTCTTAGAAAATTGGGAAGATATGAAACAATGTGATGATCCAGAATCAAATAAAGAATTGGCTAAACTTGAGTAAACCATTAAATTACCTTTCCACCACATCATTCAGAGCTTCGACCTTAGCAGTAGTGATCGCATAAGCTTAGAGTTTTTCCCTTGGCCTTTTCTAAGGTAAGTTTACTTGGCACTTTGGACATTCATTTTCATAATTCCTCATTTTTCTAAAATTGTAGCATTAAACATTAACAGCCTCTTTCTTTCCCTTGCAATCATGAGTTTGGTGGCCTTTTTCACTACACTTGTAACAGTCACCCATTCCCTTCAGGAAAGTACCAGGGTGGTTCTTCCCACATTTACCATAGGATGTAAATTCAAACTTTCCCTTATTCCCCTTATTTCCATTTCCAGAGTGTTCAACAGATCTCTTCTTCTCTTGATTTTCTTTAAAGTTGTAAGGCTTAGAGAATTACTTTTTTGTCTTGATAACACATGAGACAATATATTCGTATGATGAGAAGGATTGTGAGACTAATGATCGATGGATAAATGGTTTTAACCCATCAAATAATTGATCAATCTTACTCCTTAGGTTCCATATATAATTTTTTGTATGCCTTTCTAACCTTGTAAAGTTAGCCTCATACTTTGCAACATTATCATCCTCCTTTTACCTCAGACTCAGAAATTGTCTTTCCATATCTATTTGATGGTCACAAGGAAAGTATTTTTCTAAGAAAATCTCTTAAAACTCCATCCATTCCATATTTGATAATTCTTAATCCTCCTTTGTGTTTTGAGTTAATTACCACCATTGATCTGCAACTCATGTGAGGCGATAAACTTCCATGCCAACTTTTTTCCTTTTGCTACTCCCCAAAGCATGAAATATTTTCTCTAAGGAACTTATCCATTGTTTAGCTACAAATGGATTTGTGGTCCCATTTAATGTTGGTGGGTTTTTCCTCATGAAGTGGTCTAAAATTTATCCTCTATGTTGTGGATTAGGGTGCTCTATATGGGTAAGGTTATTATTTATAACCTGAGTGAGTTGTTCCAGTATGGTGATAAGTTGATCAGCACTAGTTACATCACCAGCTCCACTATAATTATCTTAAGTAGGAGGGAACTCCCAACATAGATTACATGTGTTGATACAGTTTCCATTTCCTCCACTAGGCACCATTTCTAAACAATGACATATACTAGATTAGTTTATGAATCGTAATACATAATTCCAAACTAGTAAAATACCTAACATAAATTGAACAGTTTATGCATATAATCCATAATATAAAAAATGTTTTCTTTTAGGAAGTATTTACTTATAAATCCTTCATAATGGTTTATAAAGAAAATGTGAATTATCCTAAGCATATCCCACATGAGTGTCATAACCAAGAGTGCAGCAAGACCCATTGTCGTGTACCAGGATACCCCGGGTCAAGCCCGAAACTCCTTGTTGGAGTTTTCACTCCTAGGTACATTTGTTCCAGAGCCGCCTCTACTTACTCGTATCCAGACAGGGATGTGTTTCTTGGAAAATACACAAAATCTCAATATTACCAAAATTCTAGGAAGTTTTTCTATACTAATCCTCAAATTCTATCTTAGGGTAATGTTCTATAATGAGAGTTTTTTCTAAATATATATTACAAGGTTTGTACTAAACTTCCTCTAATACCAAATGTAACACCCCGACCCTAGTTACCCATATTCATTGCATTATTTCATAACATTGGCATGATCACAAGAGATGTAGTCTTGAAAGACTGATTATTTTAGTAGCCTTAGAAGTGCTAGATACATACATAAGTTTTACATTACATCATGAAATAAAAAAACAACAGCATTGTGTCCCCTTTGAACACACTCATATACATTAGTTTATTCCTGTAGGTTAATCATAATATAATTATTTACATCTTGGAAAAAATAAAACATAGAAAGGGGTGATATTAGATGCTCAGTAAGGATAACAATATAGTGGAAACTATCATAAATAAGCACATACATTTTAGGCAATATATAAGACTAAAACAAAAGCCTTTTAAACTTAAAATCAATATAATATGGCAAAGATAAATCAAACAATGACATTTACTTATTCACATGGATATTCTACTAGTCGAATAATCACATGTAATATCAATAACCAATTTTATAATGATGGAATGCATAATATTGGACATCATAACCACATTGTCAAGGACTTATGCCAAGACTAAAAATAAGATTTTGTTAAGGCCTTGTGACAAGACACTAGTTTTTCTCATGAGACCTACCGATGCATCGAGGAGCTATAGCAGGCTCTACCCGTCACTTACTAAGTCCAATGCATTCCTCATATGAAAAGGTTGAAACATAACATAAACATTCATATTAAAACTACCATACAAAATGTCAATATTTTATCCATAAACTATAAATGGTATAAAAATAACACATCCATAGTAAAAAATATCACAACACATTCAACACAATATGGAATATTGATTCATAATAAATCAAATTCAAACAAGTGTAAAATCCATCAAAGGATGTTGACATAGATGAAATCAAAATTATTTGAGACAAATATCTCTTTCTATTTTGAAATCATTTAAAAGTCACATAATTATAAAAGAAAACATTTATTTTGAAAACATTCATATAAGCTTGTAAGGTAATCCTCGAAGGTGTTATAATGGTGGAAAATATCCGCACCCGCTGTATAAGTTAAAAAAACATTCTTACCTTAATTTTTCGAAAAGGTCACAAAGTACCTTGTTTGGAAAATGACAGAAATATTTATTTCAAACCATTTTAGAAAAATTAAAACAAGGGTATAAAAGAATTTAACCCATAGTCTAGTAAATAGTAAAAATGTTTTGAAATACATTTTTAAGAAACATAGATGTGGATGATAAAGAGGTCCCAATAGATACTTGTATATAAACAATCTCAAATAATAAAGAGATTGTAAAATTAACCCTTACCTTGTAATTTTCCTTAATAAAGGGTATATTAACCTCCTTTATAATAGTTAAATAATTTTTATTAAATTATACAGGAACCACATATATAAATACGATATCATATATGATCTTTTAATATTTCTTTGTTAATAATATTTCAGTAGTATCATTGTTTCAGGTGTTATCTGATTCATTTTCCTTTATATGTTTTGTTATGTAAGTCATGTTTATGGATAGTATGTATTTTATCTATATATAGAATGATATTAACTTCTTAAAATTATTTTTAATCATAAAATAAAAATTATTCTTGAATTATTAATACGAGGAATGAATCTCATCACGTTCGTGGAGACGGTAATCCGTACGTACGTACGAGCGACAATATCATTCTATTAATGGTGAAATCATATGTAATTGGATGGTATATCATATATAAAGAATAATTAACATGTTATATATATTATTTAAATAAGTTATACTCATTATTATACCCATCCAAATAATTAAGTGTTTAAATAACAAACTACACCATGACGTGGAGACGGTAAGCCGTACGTACGCACGTATGGTGACTTTGTCATTCATAGGATGGATAAAATAATGAATATGGTTGTACCATATTTATAATAACATCAAAGTATTTAGAATTTATTGGAGTTATTATTTTGGTATGGAAATAATAAATAAAGAGAAAGGGGAAGAAGAAAAGAACTTTGAAAGAGGTGATGAAATTATGACCTCTTCTTCGGGTGCTTCCTTTTGATTTGATCAAAAGGGATCCTTAGGTTGTCTTTATGATCAAAGTAAGGCCTCTAAGTTTAAGTGAGTGTTGTTGGGAGGATATTTGAGTAGGGTTTGGCCAATCCAAATGGCTTTGGAGGTGTGATTTTGAGAGAAGGGGAAGTACCCTTTTATAAGAGAGGTGAGGGTCACTTTAGGAAAAGCTTAAAATATTAATTTATTATACAATCGTATTCGGTTTCTAATGGATCCAAAATGATTTAATTCGAGGATAAGGTGGGTATAGGTATAAAACCTCTCAACCAATAGGTTATAGATAGGTTTAGGTCACCATATTAACCTTATCTTTTAGATTTAACTCCTAGTTAAATAGTTTAACTTTTACCATGTATTCTTGTATTATTATAATAAATGGGTAATAAACTTACTATAAAAAGATAAGAGAACCCCAAGTGGTTCATTATTGATATATATAACCTTATCTAAGTCCTTTTTCTGAACCTTAGATTTTTAGGAATATTATATCAATTAATAATATAGCATTTGTTTTAAAAACTCATTTATGTCAATTTTGACACTATTTGGTATTTTGTTTTTGTGAAAGTCATAACAACTTTATCACTTCGAATTTTTTTATTTAATCAACCCTGACATGTCATATTAACCTATAAAATTCGTGGAATACATAAAAATACTCAATTTACAATTATTTTAATATTTATAATATAAATTATTTTAATCTTTCAATAATAAGGTAATGACTGCATCATCATTGTGTCATGAATAAATTTAATTATTTAATGTCTAAAAATTATAAATAAAATACCATTATGTAGAAAATATTTTTATATTTCTAATTAATATTTATATTCGAATTTATATTATATATAACGGGTAATTTAAAAGGGTGGTTTTTTTAGTTTTATGGGGTAGGGTTTTTAAATATTGGGGATATGGGTTTCTTCAGCGCCACATGAAGTGGCGCTTTGACCCCACACTCCCCAAACCCGATATATATATATATATAAAATTAATTTATTTATTATAATAAATATAAAAAAATACAAAAAATACAAAATTATATTTTTTATAATAAATACAAAAATTATAATAAATTTATTTATTTATAATAAATATTTATAATAAATATCTAATAAATATTTATAATAAATATCTAATAAATATTATAATAAATATTATAATATTATTATAATAAATATACATTTTTCATACATTTTTTATATATTTATTACAAATATTATAATGTTATAATATTATAATATTCATTATAATAAATATCTAATAAATGATTTAATAAATACTATTATAATAAATGCACAATAAATGTATAATAAATGTATAATAAATATTTATAATACATTTATATTTATAATAAATACTTATTATAATTAAATATTATAATATTTATAATAATAAATATCTAATAAATGTATAATAAATATTATTATAATAAATATACATTTATAATATCTATTATAATAAATATTATTATAATATTTATTATAATAAATGTATAATAAATATTATTGTAATAAATATTAAAATAAATGTATAATAAATATGATTATAATAAATATTATAATAATTGTATAATAAATGTATAATAAATGTATAATAAATATTTATAATACATTTATTATAAATGTATATTTATTATAATAAATATTATAATATTTAATTATAATAAATGTATATTTATATTTATATTTATAATAAATATACATTTATTTATTATAATAAATCTATATTTATTTTATACATTTATTATAATAAATATGAACAATAAATGTATAATAAATATTATAATACATTTATTTTTTAATTATAATATAATAAATGTAATATGTAATTATTTATCTTTATTATATAATTATCATATCTATATTTATTATATTTATAATTATATTATTATATTATAAATAAATGTAATATGTAATATAATATAATAAATGTAATATGATACATTTATTTTTTAATTATAATAAATGTATATTTATAATTATATAAATGTATAATAAATATAATAAATATAAATGTATAATTACATATTACATTTATTATAATAAATAAATAATTACATATTTCATTTATTATAATAAATAAATGTATATTTATAATTACATTTATAAATGTATATTTATTATAATAAATATATAATTACTATAGTTTTATAATTATTATAATTATATAATTATTGTAAATATATAATCATCGTAAATATATACTTATTATATATATATAATTAATAAGGTTTATTTATATAAAGATATGATTATAATATTTATATCATTATAATAATTATATAATTATAAATATAATAAATATATAATTAAAAATATAATAAATATATAGTTATAAATATAATAAATATATGATTATAGTAATTACATAATTATAATAAACATGTAATTATAATAATTATAGAATATTTAATAAAGTTTATTTATATAAAGATAAATTATTTTAATATTGTTTATTTAAATATAAATTTATAAATTTTAAATATAAGGTTTATTTATATATAATTATTTATAAATTTATAATTATTTATAAATTTATAAATTTATATATAATTATTTAAATACATAATTAAACCATATCAAATTTATTTATAAATTTATATATATCTAAATAAACATTGTTAAAATTATTTATATTTATTATATTTATTATAATATATTATAATTATGCTTTTATTAAATTTATAATTATGTATTTATTATAATATTATATTATGTATTAAATTTATAATTATGTATTTATATTTAACAAGGTTTATTTATACTAAATATATAATTATAAATATATAATATTATAATTATTATAACAAACCTTATTAAATATAAATAATTATATATATATTATTATAATTATTATAATAATTATATATATAATTATTTATATTTAAATACATAATTATAAATTTAATATTATAATAAATACATAATTATAAATTTAATAAATACATAATTATAATATATTATAATAAATACGTAATTATAAATACATAATTAGAATATATTATAATAAATACATGATTATAATATATTATAATATAAATACATAGTTATAATATATTATAATATATTATAATAAATACATAATTATAAATTTAATAAATACACAATTGTAATATATTATAATAAATATAAATAATATAAATAATTTTAATAATGTTTATATATATATATATATATATAAATTTATAAATAAATTTAATATGGTTTATTTATGTATTTAAATAATTATATATAAATTTAAAAATAATTTATAAATAAATTTAATATGGTTCATTTATGTATTATAATACATAATTATAAATTTAATACATAATTATAATATTATAATAAATACATAATTATAATATATTATAATAAATATAATAAATATAAATAATTTTAAAAGGTTATATATATAATTTTAATAAGGTTTATATATTTAATGATATCTTTATTATATTTATAATTATATAATTATTGTAATTATATTTGTATATTTATTATAATTATATAATTATTATATTTACAATTATATAATTATTATAATTGTTGTAATTATATAATTATTAAATTTTTAATTATATATTTATTATAAATATACAATTATTATATTTATATATTTATTATAATTATATAATTATTATAATTTTATAATTATTATAATTATGTATTTATTATAATTATATAATTGTTATAATTATAACAAACATTTTTATAAATTTATTGTATTTATTTTAGTTATTATATTTATTATAAATAATTATATATAAGGTTTATTTCATTATTTTATTGTATAATTAAATAAGGTTTATAACTATATTAATATAAATTTATAATTATATAATTATAAATATATTTATAAATACAATTATAAATAAGTTAACATTTTTAAATACATATTTATAAGTATATTTTTAAACTTTTAATTATTTATTGTGTAATTATTTATTTAAAAAGGGATGGGGTGCAAAAAAAAAACAAAACAAAAAAAACAAACTTTTAATTATTTATTTTGTAATTATTTATTTAAAAGTGGATGTGGTGCAAAAATAAAACAAAACAAAAAAAAACAATAAAAGGGAGGGGTGTGCAAAAAAAAATATTTAAAAAGGGATGGGGTGAAAAAAAAAACAAAACAAAAAAAAGGGAGGGGTGTGCAAAAAAAGGGGGTGTGCAAAAAAAAAGGGTGGCAAAGCGCCACTTGAAGTGGCGCTAGCCACCCAAAACGTTGAGCGCCACTTCATGTGGCACTCAACAAACCCATTCCCCTAATTTTATTCACCCTAAACCCATTAAAAAAATAGATAAACCCCCACCCCAAATTATCCTATATATAACCCTATATAAAGAATGTTTTAGTTATTAGAATTCGAATTTAACACTTTTAACTATTCTTTAAATAAAATAATAATAAATGTCCTAATCTAATCCAACATGAACCAAAATGATCATATTTTATTCCTAAGGTTGATTTTGGTTGAAATAAACTTATCCAATAGAATTAGGACATGTGTTAGGGTAATTATAATATCATTTTGACCTTTAATTACCCTATTTACTTTTAACTGTGGTAAATAAAATTCAAAAGATACTATTCACAAAAAATTATTTTCATCCTATTGAACCACATTTTACTTACTTATGTCAACCATGTCTCTCATATTTTTTAAATTCAATTCATAGAAGCGGTAAAATTACGTTTTATGTAAATTTGAAAATGTGCCTAGAAGTTGGGTAAAAGACATTAAAAGTTCAATAAAATTTTATATATCTAATATTATTATAAAATGACTCCAATTAATTACATTGAAAATATATAGGTATTATGTATCTATTTTTACCTAAAATAAATTTAAATAAAATAACTATTTATTTAAATAAAAAGTTGGTTTTAAACAATAACACATTGTTTTTCACTATTCATCAAAAAATGAAATTTTTCAGAAAAATACCAAAAATTCACCCTAAGATAATTTTGATATTCTAAATCCAAAAATGAAGTCTATTTTAAAAAATAAAATTTATAAAATTTCAAAAAGTGTCTATTACTATTCATAATGGCTAGTTTGATTGGTCGTGGTGTGCTAAAACTCCTTGTTGCGTACAACCCAAGCTATTGCATTATTCAAAAAGAAACATACCGTGGAATCTTAGGGTGTTACATTATTATACTAAATTTATTTGTATTTATATATCCATTTTTAATGTTTTTTTAATGGGTTTTAATTTTTAAAAGTTACCAAATTCGTAAAAATGTTTTATCTCAATTTGCCTTCTTTGCGACTCATGTGTTGTTATGCACCTAAAATCTTTTTCATGGTGTATATACTTCCATTTTACATATTATATCATGAATTTACTTCTTTTAATGATATTTTAAGCTTCATTTAATTTCATTTTCTTACATGAAGAGTATGATCCCAAGTAACCATGTGGTAAGAGTTTATTGAAACAATCTCATCGCTTTTCTCGATTGTTAATGATTATGTGTATTTGATGAAATATTATGATCCATATCTCATGAATATTAATAAATTTCCTTATCTTATATTTGTTCAATATATCCTCATTAATTAGTACCATTTTCCACTCTTTGGTTCTTAAGGTAATGTTTTTATGTAAAATCTGACCATCTCTCTCTTCGGTTAAAAATATATTGTATTCAGAAACCCTATTTTCAAAAATATTTTTAACAAATATTTTCCAAAGATATTTGAAGCCCATTTTCAAGGAAAATGGATTTTAAAAACTTTTTATAGTTTTCTATGATTCCTTTATAAGTTTTAAAATCTATTTTCAAAGAAAAATGTTTTCAAAATGTTTTATGTTTTAAAAATCATTTTCAATGTAGAAAGGATATTTTTCTCAAGAAATGTTTTTTAAAAGATATTTAAAAATTATATTCCATCTAAGATAACATCCGTTGGTGTTACTCATGAATTTCTGGGAAAATTATTCAATGTTTCTATTCATATTCTTTCTTTGAATGTATTATGTTTTGATGACATGATATTTATGAAACCCATTTCTCTTTCACAGGTTATATGCTTTAGAAACTGGATTCTTTTCATGGGTTATTCTTTTGATGAAATGATTATGAAACCTGTATTTTTTTCCACAGGTGATGATATGATTACATGTTTATGAAACCCATTTCATTTCACGGGTTAAGATAATATTGTTTATGATTTTGTGGAACATGTATGTAAGATTTCATTATGATATGGTTGGGACCTATATCTCTATCCAATGCATTGGGAAAATATTTATATCTCATGAGATATACATGAATTGAATGAGAAATGAACTTAGTTCAGTATTATATGGATAGAATAGGAAATGAACTCAGTTCAATATTATAGGGCTGGAATGGGGAGTAAACTCAGTTTAGTAATATGGGGCTGGAACGGGGTGTGGACCCAGTTCAGTAAAGAATTTTTCCACTAAGATGGTCTTGGAAGCGATGCCTTGGATACTATGGAAATTACACTATATTCTTATGTGTTTTCCACACTTCCATGTTTTATTCCTATGTTATGATTTTATGTATTATGTTCTTTATTTCATTATAATTAATGTCTTATGAACTACAAAACTTATTGCCATGATTCATGTGTATGATATTTGATAAACAAGGCATGATATTCTATTTTCATGATCATGTTCTCATACCCTTATTCTCATGATTGTGCTTACATACCTCCCTTGTTTACCCTTACTGAGCATATGTGATCACCCCTTTTTATGTTTCATTTTCCCCAGGTTATGAAGATATACATTATTTTTGCTGTGTATAAAAAGGGTGCTAGTCAAGAAGAACCAAGTGGGAGATGATGTAGCTCATTTATGTATGAGTGTTTATGTTTACATTTTTCTAAAGGCACTAGACTAATATGATATTTGGGTGTCTATTTGTGTAATTTTTTAATTATTCCATATATTTTATGTAACGTTAATGTATGAAAAGACTTATTTGTTATACTAAGCGACCCCAAAAATGAAGAAATACACTTTATTTTTAATGGTTATAAAAAGAAACCCTACTCCACTTTTTTCAGTGATCACCCAAGAAAATTAAAGTTTCTTAGGATCATGAGAACCATTGAGAAGGGGGGAGGGTTTGAATTATTGGTAAACTTTTAAAATTTATCTTCAATTGAAATTAACTCTTGTAACTTGTTATAGTTTCTATCATTTTTATTTTTATATATCTCAACCAAAAAATTTAAGAAACATAAGGAAAGTAATGCAGAGAACATAAGATTTACAAGGTTATACCCCAGTGTACGTGGATACATCCTTGTTACGAGACTCCCATTGGTCCATGGAAATACACTATAATATGAAGTGAATGTAATTTGAGTTAATTCCTGTTATACTCCTATATCTTGATAGGTAATTATATTGACTCCCATCAGTTACAAAAGTTTTCTTATGTTCTTGAGCCAAAAACAAAAAAGAAACATTGGAATCCTCTCACAAAAATTTTGTATAGAAAATTCTCCATTCAATGATCCCCATCTGGTAATGATCAATCTGGTCAACCTTTTATTCATCAAGTATAACTTTGTATAGTACATCTCAAAACATACCGCCTTCAATCGATACGCCTTCACAAAATTACTCTCTGATCGGTTCCTTTGTTTGATGAACCTTTTTCTAGTGTACCTGTATACCACACACCTCTATCCAGTGAACCTGTGACCCGAATCTCTTTCCATTCCCTCTTCTACAACCAAAAGTTTCCTTGTTTCAAAACTCATGCTTCTTGTAAATCTCAAAACTTTTGATCTTTATCTGGTATCTCTATCTAGTAACTCTCTTACAGTACTTAAACTATTTTCCTCACATGTGAAAAATGTTCCACACCTTTTACTATAATTTCAACTCTTTATATAGGTGTGCACCTAGGAGAAAATGTGAGAACTCAAATTTTATTTCCACTCAACTCAAAACATTAAATTAAAAACTCCCACTTATTTCAACTTCACTTGAAACTTATCAACTCTTCTAGAACATTATAAAATCTTATTACAAATATGGTGTGTGAAAACTTCTTCAAAACTACTTAAAATTGGAATTAAGTAACTTTTTAAAACTTTCTTAACCTTAGAAAGATAAAAAAAATTGAATGAAAATGTTAACATCATCATTGTTAACTACATTAAAAATTTTATGTAAGGTTTCTCAGTACTTCATTTGATAGATGTTTTTCTAATCACTTATATAAAACAAATCTTCTCAGTGAACTATTATTTTTACTAGTGAACTTTATATTTATCTAACTAGTGATCTAGTTTTATTGATTCTCCTCTATCTAATTAACTTATACTCTTTGTCCAGTACTCTCCACAACCTTCTCTATCTAATGTATTCACATATTTTTTTAGATGAACTTGTACTACTCTCCTCATATTACTACACCCTAACTTTATAAAATTCAAGGGTTGAAAAACTTAGTCTAATAAATCTTCATGAAATCTTCTGTTTTATGACATCACAATTTGTTTGGCCGATTCTAATTAATCTAATTTAACTTTGACTGATAATCTTAACTTGCATCACTCAAACCATTGGCTTCATAATCTAACCACTATCTCTAACCAATAAAATTACAATTCCTCTAATTGGTAGGACTTTATAGAATAAATTTTAATAGAACTTCATGCAATCATCTTTAAATACTTCATAACATAACTCTGACCGGTGAAATTCATACAATATCGTCTGATGAAACTTCAAACCTATCCTTATGATGATATTTTTAAAGATATATATAAACTCTTCTTCACATGGAGTAACAAAGACTTTGTTAAATAAAACTTGATCCAAAGTATCTTTTTATAATGTACTTGATCCAATACCCTTCATACAAAAACATCCTCCATGGTATCATATCTTTGAACTTTCTACAGTAGACAACTTAAACTTTGTAATTCTTTCACCTTAAACTTTTTACACATTTTTTGTTTGAAAATTTCATCATAAAATTTATACATCCACTCTAACTCTAACTTCTCACACTTTTTACCCACCATCTTTGTACTTCATTCACTTTTTGAAAATGTTTAAAAACTCAAAAAAAAAAATTATTACAATTCTCCATCCAATAACAATGTAAAACCTTAACCTTTGTACAAAATTAGTTTGGATCATGAGTATCTTCATGATGTTGATAACTTTAAGATCAACATAGCATAATCTTACTAAAAATGAAAGTTTCTTAACATGGTTAAGGAAAATTTATTATCCTCCTTCACTAATTTATAAAAAAAAATTCTTAAAAAATCCAACAAATCTTTATTACCTAAGATACAAAAACATTTAAGATAAGATATACTGAACAAATAAAAAAACTTGTTACAAAAACAACCTAAAGGATCTTAAAAAATACAATAAAAAGAGGGTGGATTGTTTTAATAAAAATCCTTTTAAGATCAATTTATAGCCTCATAATGATTTTAAAATTTTTATCATGAGAAATATAGAAACCCATACTTTTTTCACATAAATATTACATATTATTAGATGGATATCCATTACATAACATTATGATCCACACTAGAACTATAAAGGTTTATTTTTATTGAAAACTTTGATACATAAAAAACTGGTACATAAAAGATATACATTATCTCCCACTAAGTTCTTTATAACTAGCACATTTCTTAGACATATCATACTTAAAACCTTTATTCATATCCAAAGGAAAAGAAAACATAATAAAGTATGAGCTCAGATGCCTAGTATAGGTAAAAAAAGGGAGATATAATTGACCATTTAAGTATAAAATGAGAATAAGGGTATGAGAACATAAGATTAAAAGTTGAAAACCATAACCAAAAGTTCATAAATTATAATCATGAATCATGGAATAAATCTTGGCAGTTCATAATACATGAGTCATAAAGGAATCAAATAACATGAGATGTGAGAGCATAACATTAGCATAAGATCATTTCATAAAACTATAGAATAATAATAATCATGGAAATCTTATGACAAGGATACTATCCAAGATATTCATTACATGTTAGGTTTGGGATAACCTCCTTTTTACCTACTTCAGGCTTGGGATAACCTACCATGTACCCTCTTTCAGGCTTTGGTTAACCTCATGTGTACCCTCTTTTTTACTTGGGATAAACTCCCATGTACCCTATTTTGGGATTGAGATAAATTTCCATATACCATTTGAGATCATAAAGCATTAATCTTTACCCAATTAATTGGATAAATATATAATTCCAGGACCACCCATCACATATTCATTATCCATTCATAAGTATTCCATAATATCATGAAAATATTGATCATTCCATCATAACTTAACCTATGGAAAGAAAATGGGTTTCATATATATCTCATCATCATAACCATAAAACATATAGATAAATAATAAATATAGTATAGTAAAATCATATTCCTAGTGATACATAAGTAACATCAAAGGATGTCATCATAGATGAAAAAATTCCTTCAAAAGATCACTAGAATATTTCTTAAAGAAAATATCCTTTTCATTTTAAAATCACTTATTTAAAATATAAAAATTTCAAAAATATTATGAACATAATTTTATTTTAAAATAACCATGTAAAATTTTAAATAAAACTTAAAAATATTGAGCGGTTATGATAGTGGAAAATTCCATTCATGTTGTGTGCATTAAAATAAAGTTTCCTTCCACATTTTTGGTAAAAACTCAAAAGTACCTCATTCAAAAAATGACAAAAAGATTCCTTTAATTTTTTTATGGATAGTCAAACATGGGTAAAATTAATTTAAAAAATCACAATACAATAGTAAAAAAAATCTTGAAATTATTTTATAGAAAACATGGACATGGGAGGAAAAAATCCCTAACTAAATAGTAAAACGAAGTTGATTTTCCTTAAAAAAATTATTTTGGTATTTTCAGTACATAAAGAGGGAAAAATGAAAGGGAAAAAAATGAAATAACTATAAATAAATAGAGAAGAATAAAATGAAATATTTTTATCAGATAAGGATCATATAATTTCCCTCAATTGAAATTCAAGGATAAATAATCTTAATTAAAATGAGATTGAAACATAAATCACTTACCACAAGTCCGACCTGCTTCATAAGAGCTATAATACCCTATTTAATAATTTTAAATTTATAATTAATGTATAAAATAACCATTTAATTACTTATAATATTATATATAATACACTTATAAAATTTCAAAATCCATATATTAGTAATTATTTATTAAAATCGTTGTTTTCGGGTGTTAAAAGTTTCATTTTTCATAAAATATTTGGTTCGAAAGTTCCGGTCCTTATAATTTTATCATGATTAAATAATTTATATAATATTAATAATTATATAAATATAATATATTTTCATTATATAAATATTTAGAATCATTCATGAAAGGTAGAGATAGAAAAATGATTTACACTGTTCATGGAGATGGTAGGTCGTACGTACGCATGAACGTTGTTTTATTTTTATAATGAAAATAGTGAAATAAATATAAAAAATATTTTATAATTATAACCATAATATTTTTTTAAATATCATATATAAATATTAAATCCATCATAATAATAAACCATGAATGATGGTGATGTAAAAAGAACTATATCGCTACGTGGAGGCTGTAGTCCATACGTACACATGAGCGATACTTTCACTTACCATTTTATGATATTGAAGTTAGATAATGGTGGTAAAATAATAATAATAATAAAATTTTAATATATTTAGGATACTTAATTTTTTAATTTATGATTAATAACATAGATTTATAGGAGGTACAAGAAGAAATAAAATTAAAAGTACTCGATTAAGAGTTTTACCTATGTGTTGATAAATCTCCTTTGGATTACACATAAAGACTTAAAAGGATAGTATTTTGGAAAGAAAATAAGATATATTATTAAGTTAATGAATCTAGTATGATATTATTATTGGTATTATCCAATATAAAGTGCTCAAAATTTGTGATAATGGAGAAGAAGATATGGCCTTTTATAATTGAGGGGAGGGGGACCCTTGGAATTACTTAATGTATAAAATTAATATAAATTAATTTTGATGTTAAAGTGGATAAAAATTGAAATATTTAAAATATAGGATGAGTATAAGTTGAACTAATCTCATAAAATAATATTAATAAAAGTTTAGGTGATGTTTTAATCCTTATCACTTAGTTTTAACCCTCCGTTAACCCTTTTGACAATTACCGTGATATCAAAGGTTCTTACTCTTTAGGAGTAAATAATGTTACTATAAAATGAAATGTGTTCCATAAGTGGATAAGGGTTTATATTATAGAAAATATATCATTAAATTGACATAATATAATAATTTTATGATTTTAAACTGTTTAATAAAATATTATTTAACATAAGATACCATTAAAATCATTTTCGGAACTATTCACTGAGTTTGATGTTAAGAACAACAAGAATGAAATGGAATTTTAATAAAAAAATTTAAAAAGTAAATAATATGTTATATTTATCTAAAACATTTGTTTAACACAATAATCTATCCATATTTTATTACTTTTAATGTTTTTAAAATAATTTATTTTATTTTTCTATTACTTGATCAAATATTGTGTCGACGTTACGTAAGAAATTAAGGTAATTATTACATCACTAAAAACTAATTTATTTTACCATGATAAAAAAAATTAATTAATATTTAAAATAAAAATTTATAACTAAAAATAACCTCTTCTAATCTCTATGAAAAGTATTAGAGTTATTTGAACAAAGAGAGAGACATTTTAGATTTAATCTTTACTTAAAATAATATAAAGGTCATAATCAAAGAAAAATGGCACCAATTTTCCATATTTTCGAAAATGTTATGATAATGGATGAAATAAACTCATAAAATATGATAAAAATAAGTTTATTATATATTTATAGGCCTTATCCCGTAGTTTTAACATTGTTTTACCTGTTTTACCCTTACCGAGGTGACAAATATTTACTACGATTACTATTCTGAATGACTAAAAATAAAATAGAACTATTTAAAAAATTTGAAACTATCAATTTAAAATATGGAATAAATTATTAAATATTAAATTCCTATAATTGGATGGAATAAATTTTAATATAAATTCATAAAACACAACGAAAAATAATTTTTAGAAAAATGTGTTTTAAAGCCTAAAAATGAATTTATACCAAAATAAGGTATAATTATGATTACTATATAAATAATTAGATAATATATTAATAAATGAGACTTATTTTAAAATATTATAAAATTAAAAAAATAATTATACTTTTTATATTACTTGATTTAATGAAAAGAAATGATAGTTTCCCAAAAATTGTTATTTTTCACTGTTCACTGAAAAATTAATCTTTTCAAAAAAATACCAACATTTAATCTTAAGATAATTTTGTTATGATTATTTGAAAAATTATATAATTTTTATAAACTAAAATTTCTAAAAGTCGTGAAAATTAATTATAATATTTTCTCACAAAAATCAATAAAAACCATTTTTGGAAAAAATTATTTTTAAAGAATAAAAAAAATTTACTAAAAATTTAGTGATCATTTAAAAATAATTAACCAATAAATTTTTATTGAGTAGGAAAATTGTAAATATATTTTATATTTTAGTTACTCCCATTCATACCAACCAATTCAAGGATAAGATTATAACTATCACATTTAAATAATTATATTTCAATAATATAACATAGTTCGTTTAAACCCAGTGTTGTGTGTAAATAAACCTGTTGAAGAAATAAAATTTATTTAAAGATAAATATATTATAAAATCTTAAGGTTTTACATTATACCCCTTATAATAATGTATCCCTAAAAATTCTACCACTCTGATGCAAAGAAATGAGGATATCTCTGTTTAATCACATCCATGGGTCACCATGTAGCTTCTTCGAATTTCTGATTCCTATATAGAACTTTAACTATGTGAGTAGTCCTGTTCCATAATAATTTAACTCTATAATCCAATATTTATACTATTTTTTCTTCATAATAAATATCATGATCCAATAGTACAACCTCTGAGTTCAGTACATGTGAAGGATCACGTATGTACTTCCTTAGAAGATATACATGGAACCCATCATGAACTTAAGAGAGGTTCGGTGGAAGCACCAGGTGATAAGTTATATTCCTTACTCGATCAAGAATATCAAAGGAAAAAATATACCTAGGGATTAAATTTTCTTTCTTTCTAAATCTCATAACCTTCTTCCTTGGAGAAATTCATAGGAATACCTTCTCACCAAATTCAAATTCTAGATATCATTGACGATTATTAACACAACTTTTGTATCAATTATAAGGTACATTGATGTACCCCAAAATTGGTCTAACTTTATATTATATTTACTTAGATATATTAGTTCCCAATATCTTTCTTTCTCTAAATCCATCCTAATATATTGGAGTTCTGTACTTATTTCCTTAGAGGGATTCATAAGGATCTATCTGAATGCTCAAGTGAAAGAAATTTTTATAATATAATTATATAAGAGGAAGGTGTTGATCACCAAAAACTTTGAAATCTAGATAATAATATCTTAACATATCCTCCATATTTTTTATGGTCCTCTCAGACTGACCATCTTTATGAGGATGATAATAAGTATTGAAACAAAACTCTATATCTACATCTTGATGAAGACTTTTCCAAAACTTTGAGGTAAACCTCATATCTCGATCAGATATAATAGAATATGGTACTACATATAACCTTACCACTTCCTTAATGTATATCCTAGAATTATATTAAGATATAAATATTATCTAATAATAAAGAAGTGTGATTATTTCATAAGGTGATCAATTATAACCCAAATAACATTATGGCCTTAAGAAGTTTTGGGGACTTCAATAATGTAATCAATGGAGGTGTTTTCCCATTTATATTATAGTGTGGTTAATGGTTGTAACATACCCTTAGAATTATTCCTTTTATCCTTAACTTACTAACATACCAACCAACAAGATATATACTTTACAATATCTCTCTTCAGGTTGTCCCACTAGAAATACTCTTTCCGATCTCCATGCATCTTCATACTTCTAGGATGAATAAGGAATAGTGAGCTATGAGATTCTTAAAATTTATATTTCTTTAAGTATGGTATTGATGGCTCACAGGCTCAGTTCTTGAACCTTATCATTCCATCACATTCAAGGCTGAACTCAGGAACATTTCTTACCTTCTTTTGCAGCTCTATATCTTCCTTCTGTGCCTATTTAATTTTTACATAGATAGATGATTGAACAATCATTTGATCAAGATAAGATTTCTCCCCTTCCATTAAGATTTATAGATCCATAATTTTAAAATAAAAAAAACAATATATATTTTGTTATACTCACCATAAATAATCTAGCATGATCATTTATACACAAATCATCAACCACCTTATTCTCTTTCCTAGGGTGGAAATGTATTGATCAGTCACAATCTTTAATCAATTCCAACCATACTCTCTAGAACATATTCAAATATTTATAAGAGAATAAATAATTTAAACTTTTATTATTAGTATATATGTAACAAATTTCTCTATAAATATAAGGTCTCTATATCTTTAATTCAAAAATTAATGCAGTTAAATCTAAATCGCGAGTCGGTAAATTTTTCTCATGAACCTTCAATTTAAGTGAGGTATAATCTATAACCATATCATTCTACATGAGGACTCATCCTAGTTAATTATTTTATGCATCACTATAGATCACAAACCCTTCTCTGCTATAGGGTACTATGATCAAATATGTACTAATCAACCTTTTTTTTAGCTCCTTGAAATTTTTCTCACATTCATCTGTCCAAAGGAACATGCATCCCTTCTGAGTTAACTTGGTGAGTGGATTATATAACTATGATAAATTATCCAAAAATAATTTATAATATCAATCCAAACTAAGAAAATTAAAAATATCAATCACTATGGTTAGTCTGGGTTGACATTCAATAACTTCCATCATAGATATATCCACTGATATACCCTCAGTTTAGATTATATGACCCAAAAATGAAACTTTTATAGACATAATTCATACTTGAAAATTTGTCCACATAACTTCTCTTTCCTTAAGGTCTTTAGTAAAATTCTGAAATAATTTTCCTAATCTTTATTTCTCTTAGAATATATAATCATATTATCTATAAAGATCAGCAAAAACTGATCAAGTCAATCTATAAAGACTCTATTCATTAAATCCATGAAAATAATAAGAGAATTGGTAAGTCCAAATGTCTATAATGTTTATAAATATTATGGAAAGATATCTTGGGTATGTCTTCAATTTTGACCCTAAATTGATAGTATATCTATCAATGATCAATCTTGAAGAAATATTGAGCTCCATATAATTGATCAACAAAATCATCAATACGAAGAAGGGGATACTTGTTCTTGATTTTAATCTTGTTAAATTCCCAATAATCAATGTATATTATCATTGAACCATATTTATTTTTAATAAAAAGAATAGGTTCACCCCATGGAGACACAATTTTCTGAATGAATCCATTATCCATATTATCTTAGTGTTTCTTCTTAAATTTCTACAACTCAATTAGGGATATTCTTTATGGAGTATTTGAAATAGGCGTAGCACCAGGTATGGGTTCTATTGAAAAACCAATTTAATGATTCAAAGTAAGACTATGTAACTTTTCTGAAAATACACCTATAAACTCATTCACAATAGGAATATCTTTGATGCTTAGTTTTTCCCCAATAATTTAAGATAAATACCCATTTTGAATAGGAATAAAGACCCATAAAATGGATGCAATTTCTATTGGAAGATCATATTTATCCTTGTACATATATATGATCATATGTTTTTTTATAAATATAAAATGTAACTTACCTTGTTTTTAAATTGATATTATATTTATATAAATAAATCCAACCCCTTCCCAAAATAACAAAAAATTACATTAGAGGGAGAATAATAATATTTTAGAGAAGTAGATTCCCACAAACTCTAATTAGAGAAGAATCATAGGCTTTAGATATGATCATCATACCATTATAAGTTTTTACTGCTAATTCAACATATAATCATTAGGGTGGTATTGTGACACCCTTAGTAAATTCTTTGAATATAAAAGTTTGGGTAGATCTAGAATCAAACAATACATTAGAAGTTCTAGAGTGGATATTACGTGTAACTTTCACTACTTTATTATTGTACCCCACATCAGTGATAATGATCACATGAGATTTACCTTTTTCTACAGGCTTAATAGATTTATGATACTGATCATCATCATTAACCTTTAGATTAAATCACTAGTTAGAATAATATACATACTCCATACATTTGAAACACTAGATTGTGGGTGGTGCATTCTATAGATCTTTCTCACTATTCACATCATTAACTAAATTATTTCCATCACTTTGGCATTTAATTTCCTAATGAACTTATTTTCCACACTTAAATCATTTACTAGTCACCCTAAGAAACTTTTATCCATGTTTCCTTTCACAATTTGATCATTATGGAAGGATCATCTTCTCCTCTCCATGATTTTTATTATTTAAATTTTCTTTGAATTTCATCTTTATTTTCTATTCAAAAATATATGATTGATGGGAAAATCTAATTTCCATTTTTACCTTATTAGTACATCAAATTATTTCTTCATAGATACTGAAGTCACTTATGGATAACTCCCTTTAGAGGCTTGGTTTTAAGCCACTGAATAATAGAGTAATCTTACTTTATAGTTCAATGATAATACCAGAAGCATACCTCAAAAGTCTTGTAAATTTTCCTCATAAGCACTAATGGATTCATCATACTTATTATTTATATTAAGGAATTATTTATCAAATTTAATATTAAGAACAAAATAAAAGTTCTTATTTAAAAATAACCCGATAAACTCATCCCACTCCATAGATATAATTTATCCCTTTTCCTCAGGTTATTGATGAGATTCCACCATTGATTTGATTCTACTTCTAAATGATAAACAACAAATTTTTTTTTTCATGATCTGAACACTGAATAATGGAAAAAATATTTTCAATGATACCGATCTATCGCTCAGAAACTATTTGATCAACGAAACCACTAAAATAAGGTGGATGTTGCCTCGTGAATTACTCAACTGAACATTTTTCTCTCCTATGCTTTTTTGGAAGATCAACATCATTCATATCATAAGAATGTTTAAAAAACATATCAATGATATTTTTCATTCCATCTACCATAAAATTTGGTTTCTCAAGAATAAAATAATTTTATTGTTCATCACATTTATCATTAACATGATTCTTTTGGGTTCCATCCATTTACTAAAACCAAAAAGTATAGTGTGAGAAAAAAAATCATAGTGAGAAACCATATAATCATGAAAAATCATTATGGGATGTCTAAATCATGAAACCACACCTTAAGTTTAACCTAGGTTATCCATGGTCATTATATATTCAAATCCTTCATAATGTTTTATAAATAAAATGTGAATTAACCCAAGAATATCCCCCAAGAGTATCAAACTAGGTGTTCAGTAAGGGCACATTCACCATGCAACAGAATGATGGCTGATATATACTCAACAAACTCTTTTCAAGGATTATTAACCCTAGATGCATATGCGCTAAAACCACGTCAACTTGTAGTACCCATACAATGCTATATCTCCAGGAAAACCACACTCCTCTTTTTTACATTGACTTATGATGATTTCCCACACTTAGACTTATCCTAAGGGTTCTCACTAAAGTTTTGTCATCCTAGTTTCTAAAATTAACTAAAATTTTCTCTAATTCCAACTATAGTGACCCATACTTCTCATACATAAATATTATATATTATTACACGAATATCTATTACATAACATTATGATCCACAAAAGAACTTTAAATGTTTATTGTTATTGGAAACATGAATACATAAACAATTGGTACATAAAATATCTACATAATATTCCACTAATTTCTTCATAACTAGAACCCTTCTTAGACATATCATACTTAAAACCTTTCCTCATATCCTATAGAAAATTAAATTTAATAAAGGGTGAGTTCATATTCTCATTAAGGGTAAAAATGGATATATAATTGATTATTTAAGCATAACATGAGCATAAGGGTATGAGAACATGATATTAACATTTTAAAACCATACCCAAAAATTCATATATCATAATCACGAGTCATAGAATAAATCTTGGCAATTCATAAGACATGAATCATAAAGGTATAAAAAAACATGATCCATGAGAGAATAACATTGGCATAATATCATGTCATAAAAGTGTGGAATAATAATAATTATAGAAAAATTATATCAAGGATATACGCCAAGATATTAAACACGTGATAGGATTATGCTAACCCCCCTATGTACCTACTTTAGAATTGGTATAATCTCCCATGTAACTTATTTAGGGCTTGGGATAACCTCATGTGTACCCTCTTTAGAGATTGGGATAACCTCCCATGTACCCTCTTTAGGGCCTGGGATAAACTCTTGTGCTCCCTTTGAGATAATAAAAAATTAATCTTAACCTAATGAATTAGAGGGATATATAATTATGGGTCCACCCATCACATATTAATTATCCATTCATATGCATGCCCCAAGATCATGAAAACATTTATCATTCCATCATAACATAACCCATACAAAACAAAATAGGTTTCATCAATATTTCATCATTATAACCATAAAACTTATAGATAAATAATAAGGACAATATCATTGAATCATATCCCCAGTGATTCATAAGTAACATCAAATGATATTATCATAGTTGAAAAAATTCATTTAAAAGGTAACTGGAATATTTCTTGAGGAAAACACCATTTTCATTTTGAAATCACTTATTTAAAATCTAAAAAATTACAAAATATTATGGAAAAAATTTTATTTGAAAATAACCATAGAAACTTGTACATTTAAATTCAAAACATCGAGCAGGCATGATGGTGTGAAATTCCTTTCATGCTGTGTACTTTAAAATAAATATTCCTTTCACATTTTCAGTAAAAAGTCAAAAGTAACTCATTAAAAAAACAAAAAAACATTCCTTTGATTTTTTTTATAAAAATTAAAACATGAGTAAAAGTTACTTTAAAAAATCATAGGAAAATAATAAAAATATTCTTGGAATAATTTTAAAGTAAATATGTACATGGAATAAAACATTTCTGTCTGAAAAGTAAAACAAAGATGGTTTTCCTTAAAAACATTATTTTGGTATCTTGAGTACTTAAAGAGAAGAAAATAAAAAAAAGCATGTAATATCCATAAATAAACATAGTATAAGGAAATTAAATAGTTTTATTATATATGGATCATATAATTTCCCTCAATGAAAATTCAATCATAGACAATCTCGATTAAGATGAGATTGAAACATAAATCCCTTAACTCAAGTATAAATTGCTTCATAAGTTCTCTAATATCCTATATAATATATTTATATTTATTATAACTATATAATAGAACCATATACATACTTATAATATCATATATGATCCAATTATAACATTTCAATACCCATTTATTAATAATTATTTATTAAAATCTTCATTTCCGGGTGTTAACTATTTCATTTTTCATTAAAGTTTCAGTTCATTAGTTCTGATCCTTGTAATTTTATCATGGTCCCATCATATAAATAATTTTAATAATGATATAAATATCATATATATTCAGTATATATATATTTATAATCAAATATAGAATGTATATATAGAAAACTATTTACACCTTTCATGGAGACGATAGGCCGTACAAACGCATGAACACTACTTTCATTTTCTAAAAAAAAAATGAAATAAAGATAAATAATATTTTATCATTAATAAACTATAATTTTATCATAAATTTAATAAATAAACATTAAATCTATCATAATAATCAACTATGAATGATGGCGATGGAAAATTAATTATATTGCTACGTGGAGGCGGTAGTCTACACGTACACATGAGCGATACTTTCACTTCCCATTTGATGTGATAAAGGGTGGATAATGGTGGTTAACTAATAAAAATAAAATTTAATTATATTTAATATATTTAATTTATTAATTTATTATTTATAACATCTATTTATATGAGGTAGAAGAACAAATAAAATTGAAAGTACTTGGTTAAGAGCTTTACCTCTTTGTTGAGAAATCTCTTTTAGTTTACACCTTAAGCCTTGAAAGGATGGAATTTTAGAAATAAAAGAATCTCTAGGATGTGGGTAAAGAATATAGTATTATATTAGGGTATTTATTTTCTAATATAGAGTTATAAAATGTTGTGAATAAGGGAGGATAGGAGGTTCCCTTTTATAAGTGAGGGGAGGGGAACCCTTGGAATTACATAAAGTATTAAATTAATATAAATTAATTTTTAGATTGATGTGGTTATAAATTTATATATTTAAAATTTAAGATGATGATAATTATAAATCCTCTTAGACAATAATATTTAGATAATTTTTGGTGATGTTTTAACCCTCATCATTTAGTTTTAACCCTCCATTAACCCTTTTGACAATTATCATGACATCAAAGTGTTTTACTCTTTAGCGGCTAATAATGTTGTTATAAAAGGAAAATTAACCCATAAGTGGTAAATGGTTGATATTATTGACCAAATACAATTAAATTAGATAAATATAATATTTTTATTAACTTTAAATTATTTAATAAAATATTATTTGACATAATATACCATTAGTCATTTTTGGGACTGTTCAATAATTTTGACTTTAAAAAACAACAATATTGATATGGAATTTGAATATTTTTTTAAAACATCACCAATATGTTATAATTATCTAATTTATTTTGAACCCAATAATTCATACATATTGTATTACTTCAAATATTTTTAAAATCATTTATTTTAATTTTCTATTACTTAAAAAAATACTATGCTGGCATTGCATAAACATTTAAGGAAAATATTCAATTACTACAAATTTAAAATAAATTAACATGATAAAAAAATAATTCATATTATAGTGACAAAAAAAACAAATAGAGTGACATTTTGGATTTAATCTTTACTTAAAATAATATAAAGGTCATAATCAAAGAAAGTTGAAACCAAGTTTCCATAATTTAGAAACATGGATGATAATGGAATAAATAAACTCATAAAATATGATAAAGTCAAGTATATTTGATATTTATAGTCCTTATCCCATAGTTTCAACCTTGTTTTACCTATTTTACCCTTACTGATGTGATAAATATTCACCACAATTACTATTCATAATAACTAAAAATAAAAAATCCATATCTCCCAAATTTGAACCTACTAATTGAAAATATGAATGAACTTTTTTAAGATTCAATTCCTAGAAGTATTAGAAATAAATTTTAATGTAAATTTGTAAAATGAAACAAATTTTATTTATAGGAAAATGCATTTTAATCCTAAACATGTACTTATACCAAAATCAAGTATAATTAGAATTCCTATATAATTAATTATATTATACCTAATTAAATTATAGTTTTATTACTTTATAATAAAATTAAAAACATAATGGGAATTTTATATTACTTTATTTAATGAAAATAAATGAAAATTTTACAAAAATTGGTATTTTTCACTATTCACTGAAAAATTAATCTTTTCAGAAAAACCCAGAATTTCACATTAAGTTATTTTATTTTTATAATTTCAAAAAATGATATATTTTTTTATAAAATAAAATTTCTAAAATTGGAAGAAATTCATTTTAACAGTTTCTCACAAAAAGCAATAAAAACCATTTTTGAAGAAAAATTATTTTTGAAGCATACAATGACTTTACTAAGAATTGGGTTTTTATTTCTTGAGAATTAATAAATAAATTTTTATTGATCATGGAAACTATAAATATATTTTATATTTCAGTTACACATATTCACACATGTTAATTCAATGAATAAATTATAATGATCGTATTTAAGTAATAATATTTCAATCGTATAACACAGTTTTTTTAAACTCAATATTCCATATAAATTAATACATAAAAGAAATAAAATTGATTTAAAGATAAATATATCATAAAATCTTTGGTTTTTAAAATAAAAGAGAGAAAAATGTTTAGGAATGAGAATATGAACAATAAAGAACAAAACCACTCAAATTTGAGAAGCTGACACTTCCAACTTGATCCAAAAAACAAATTCAGGGCTTATAAAATATTCATAACAAATATTTATAGATTTTAATACTTATTTTAGGATATTGGGATCATTTTAACTTGAATATACCATTGAGTATTTTATATAACTATTGGAGTCAACAAAATCAGTGTAGTTGACTTTTCTAGAAACACTTTCTGAAGTATAGTTAGCTTACTACCATAGTATAGTTGGAATCACCTGGTAAGGTGAGTATGTATGAAACCCATTAGATTCTTTATATAAATCACTAGATTTTTGGTGGTTGTGGTATCATTTACCATCTATTTCTCTAGCCTTTTGATGGGAAGAGAAAAAAAATACAAAATGTGTTTTGCTTTTGGTAAGTCTTCATTGATTTAAAAATGTTCAATAATCTCTTTTTTTAAGCTTTATATACATATTTAATATTAATAAAATTAAAATAATATATTAATAACATAATAAATCATTTATTATCATTAAAAAAATGGTGAGTAATAGATCCATGTGAAACAATCTTCTACATTTTTTATGATAAAAATGATTCTATTATTGAGAATGAACTTGTTAAATTAAAAAAGGTATCAAATATTATTCAAAGATCCAATATATTCAATATTGATATGAAAAAAGTATTATATCTTGAAATTAAAAATAATTAATTTAGATATAATTCATATATTAAATTAAATTATTAAATATGGCAATACAATTAAGAAATTGTGATTGAAAAACAAAAGAGATATGATTAAAGATATACCGTTTTAAATCATTTTCTCTCTCTTTATGATTATAAAAAAAATATAAAACCCTTGAAAAGGAATTAGTCACAATAAAAATTTCAAATTAAATAAATAATACATAATAAAATATTTAAAAATTATAAATTCATTACATAATAATAAAGTTAATTAATAAAGATATGGTTTAAGAAAAAACATAAACAATTAGTAAATAAAAACATCTCAAGAAAGTTAGGTGGTTTAGGTAGGATGAGAGTGACTATGAGAAGTATCTTATTGGAATTAATGTACAATCATTTGGGCATCTTCATTGAGATATTTCAAGTGTTCATGGTGGATCTTATTCTCTATTTGAAAAAGACACTCATATACTAAATTACTATAAGGAGAGAGGATCTAATCTAGTTAAAAAGATAATTTATCAAAATTTACTCAAATATTACATATCTCATCATTAAATTAATTATAATCAAGTAGATACCATTTAACATTATTTTCTTATCCATTGTATTCTGTAGATGCTTCCTCACATTATTCCTTATTTTCATCAACTTCCTCATCACCTTCTTCATGAGATTCTTCATGTCCATCTCCCTCTTCTCTATATTCTTCTTTTTATTATTCTTTATCTTCATCATTTTCAACTTTAATAGGAAATATTTCAGTCACATCAAGAGTATTTCCATAATCAAATATATCTTGATGATGATGAGGGGATAAATCTCTCAATTCTATTTTCCTATCATACACCCACTCCTATCTCATAGGATTCTAGTAAAAAAACATTCTATTGGTTGAGATTTTAACTATTATTTATTATTTATGAGGTTACATATATTTAGAATAATATTGACTGATTTGATAATATCTAAATATTTGAATAAGGATGAGGCCAAAAATAAATAATCTGTATTGTGTGGGATGAGAGGGAGAAACCAAATAAAAAAGGACTGACAACTCATTAATGATTTTTTGGATCATGGACTAAAACCATTATGTGGTTGAATTGAAATCTAGTGGAAAATATAGTAGCTATTATCTCCTATAGAAGAACTCCAATGATCATGTATCATAAGTATTATGATTTTTTATTCATATAAGTAAAAAACTATAAATACATTTAAATGAAGAAATAACATAGAGGTACCTTAATAAAAAATAGTATAAAACAAATATAATTCATTGTAAAATATATAAAAATATAAAAAAACTAAAATGATGTTAATTTTTTAATTTTACCATTTAAGTATAAGTTCAATTGATATTTAAATAAAAAAATAAACAAGTGGCAATATTTAATCACGAATAATCCATTAAAGCAAAATTAAAGACATTCAATTAAAAAATAATTAAAATGAAGATCTACATATCAATTAATATATTAACCTAAAAGTAAATTTATGTTATACAATTTATTTTAATAGAATCATATTTAAAATTGATCAAATTTACCAATATACACATATATTTTGATGTAATATTCAATTTAGTTTATGTTAATTTAAGATTCATGTTGTAGTATTCTTAGATCCCTCTTAATTAAATTAAAACATTCTTAAGTGAGGTGTTTTGTGAATATTTTAACTAGTTAGTGATCAGTGATTATAAACTCCAAGTAATATATTACCCTTTTGATAGTGATCTCTCAATAAGTGATGCCTAAGCTCTATTTTCTTTGTGTGTGAGTATTAAATGAGATTCTTAAAGATAAAAATTATACCAACATTTATACACTTTGTTATAACATTAAAATAGGATAGACTATAATATTAGAGTGTTTTATTAATTGAAATGATTTGATTATAATAACTACCCGTGATTATATATTCTATTTCAAATCTAGAAAGAGAAACTGGATTTTTCTTCTTATTAATCCATGAGACTAAATATTTTCCAATCATGTGATAAGTTTCACTTATACTCTTTCTATCTAGTTTGAATCCTCCAAATTATACATCTTAATAAATTTTAGAGAAAAATAAGTTTCTTTTAGAAAGAAAACGCCAAAGGTTTTCATGAATTTAAGATAATTAAAGATCCTTCTAAAATATTTAAGGTGAGTTTACTTAGGATTGAACTAAAACTAATCATAAAGTAAAACATTGAATATAATGTCTGATCAAGATACAATATGTAAAAGAAGGTTCCCAATATTACCCCAATAAATCTTATTTCCCATTATTTTATCAGCTTTATCCAATGTTATCTTACATGATGTACTTATAAGTGTACTTATCTTCTTAATGAGACCTATGCCAAAATGTTTAAGAAGTTAATTAGTATAATTTATTTGGCCTGGAAAAATTTCATCCTTGATTTTATTAATTTGAAAACCAAGTTGAAACTTTAACTCACCAATAAACTAATTTCAAATTATTTTTACATTAAATATGAAAAAAATATTCCTTAGTTAAATGAAATATAACATCATTGATACAAATTTGTTATACTAATAAATAATTTGAAAAACACATTAAAAATAGGGTATAATAAGATTTTCCCATTAATAAATTATTATATAATAAGTATTTATTTAGCTGAACTACTGATAAGATACCTATCATAAGGCTCTCAACAAACAAAATTTGTAAAACCTGGAATGCATCCTAGTAGTTGACTAGGGCCATCTCTTAAGGATTTAGGCCTAGGAGATCACACCATCCAATAACTTATGTTTCTTTTCTAAGTTTTCATAATATTTTTAAATTAAAATACATGGGGTGGTTTGATGGATTCAAATAGGAAGTGAAATGGGAATGAAATAGGGGCAATAAAACATAGGTTATTGGGAAATTTAGGCAGTCCTAGGGTGAATTCCAATGGGTTTAATCATCATTTAAATTTCTTCTAAATCAATCAAATTAATGTGAAAACTTAGTATCATTCATCTACACACCCTATACTATTTATTTATGTATGGAATTACTAATATTCTCAAGAATCCTAAAAAAACCAATAATAACATCTGTCCTACTTAGTGAATGGTCAAGAACACTCCACAACTGAGTGATGGATCCAACTCACCCACCTAGCATAAATCACATACAATTATTCCTTTAAAACCACACAACCCCACTAGTAGATGTGTTATCTAAAGGGTGAGTTTAACTTCAAAAAGTAGAGGAGTGTAATAATGTTAATGGAATATAGAGTGAAAATCAACTCCTCTACACACCATCTTCATTATCACACTATAACTAGAGAAAAAACAAATTAAGAATTAAAACATATGAATTCAAGAGCACCCACTATAACTCCCCTTGGATAAACCATAATGGGTTAATTCTATATTATTATGGAGTTGTAGATCATCATAGGGGTGATAAATAGAAATAAATTTATGGGAGAATAGAATCACACAAAAAAATTGAATAATGAACAAGATTAGAATTAATTTTAGAAAAATAGTAAACCCTAATCTAGATGAGTCCTAATCTAAGGTTTGAATCATTTATAAATAGAATTGAGTGGGAGAGATAGATGATAATTTATAGGAACCATATTCCTCCTCCTCCTCCTACTTGGATTTAAATGTTTCAAGCTTCAAGATTCTTCCGCTTTCTTTGATTATCTCCTTGATTATAGGACAAGGGTTAAGATTTCACCAGATAAGAATAACTTGAATCTTATTATTGAAGCATTCCATTCCCATGATAAAATTCTATATACCTTCTAGAAGAATCAGAGAGAAATAACTTCATTGTGATGTGATACAGTGGAATATGAGATATGGAAGCCTTTATGAAATTAGAATAGTCATTATTTTATTAGTGTGATTAAAATTCTATGAGACTGGATTGGGTCTGTATTATTTTGTGTGTGAAGAGGGGGTAGTCTAGGTTCTTCTAGGATTTAGTGGAGTGGGCCTGGGATTCAAGGTGTGTCATGGTTTGAGTTCAAAACACAATGGAATAATTTCTTCAATTATCTCTATATTCATATCTAAAAATTGTAGTTACATAAGAAATTAACCTACTTAGTTCAAAATTTCAGTCAAATCAACTATATATTATAGTGATCAAACCAGTAGTGATGATATAATGTGAAAATAAAATATTATTTCACTGAGGTATTACTTCGAGTAGTTGATGTGTATGGAACTTCTGTTGAATGATTTCAACAATAGAGAAATGATAGGCCGACCATATTTGTCCTGCAATAAAAAATATAAGCTAGTGAGAAACACATATTTAATGATTCAATCTAGAAAACTCATTCAGAATCTCTATTAGCATAGACTTGGATTAAAGTGACTTCCTTGGTGAATCTCGGGTCAATTTGTTTTCAGTATATCACGACATTGATTACTTAGTATTAAGATGAAGCTATTTAATAGTCCTATTATTTGAATGGATTATAATAAAACTTAATTGTTCCAAAAAAACATAACTTGATCTAGGATCACTCTTTAAAATTTCATCATGAAAATTTGATGCACTACTATTTGGATATGTAGCCGCACCATTAGGGAACAACAAGGCCCCCACCGTTCTTCAATATCATAGACCTACACATGGAACAAATTATACAGAGAAACAATCCTTGTGAGACATCATTCATCATCATTATACTCTCAGGATCATTAAACTACCTTCATAGAAACTGGTATTTCTTGACCATTCTTACACTGATGTAAGATTCAATGATACAAATTTTACTCTTAGTTTCAACAAAATTCACTAAGTGTAGCCTTCTTTGGATTCAATCAATTCTCATTTCACTATGTATGAATCTACTATGAACAAAAACTTTGGGGTTTTTTTTTAAATTCCAAACTTTAAACCTGGTCAACCAATATTTCAACAACATTAGCAATGACCTCTACATGCAAGGATTTAAAGTTTCTATGACTTCATTTCATTCAAATTGGTCTCAAAAGAACAATTTCTTTGTTTTTTTGGTTTGATAATCCTAGAATTGGATTTATTTCAGGTTTCCATTAAATCAAAGAATCCTTGACTCAATATTTTTATAATAGAGGTTACTTGATATGGGCATGATTGATCAATGTGGATATTGTGGTAGCTCAAAGAAATGTGGTAAGTTTGGTAGTGGTGGCATGATATCTTAAAGGGGGTGGGATAGGTTAAAGGGGGATAAAGTCTATTTGGATGAGGAGGTGTGTGGTCGACTAGGTAAATTGGAGAGAGACATGTGATTAATGATGTAATATCCCAATATTTTAAAAATAACAAGTTTGTTTGATATCATACAAAATACACAACACTGAGCATAATTGACCCACAACATATTATTATTTAAATACGATTGTTATAACCTAAACGTTGAATTGGTGGGTATGAATAATATTAAATACCTTTTGTAATATATATATATATAAATGTTCCAATCAATATAATTTTATTTAGTAATTCTTAGAAAATAAGTACTCAATTTTTAGTAAAGTCATTTTTTTCTTCAAAAATATGTTTTCCTCAAAAATTGTTTTTATTGAATTTTATGAGTGAATTTTATTATTAATTTTTGGAACATTTATAAATTTTATTTTATGAAATAAATATTTTTTTAAAATTATCATATCAAAATTATCTTTTGGTGATATTTTGATATTTTTCTAAAAAGATTGATTTTTCAGTGAATAGTGAAAATACAAATTTGTATTGAAAACTAGATTTTATTTTAAAGTATTTAAAATGTAAAATTATATTTTATATTATTTTTAAAATTTAATTAGTTAGTTTTGATTTAAAATAATACAATTATGGGGTTTTAAATTAATTTTATACTTGAATTTAGTATAAAAATATTTAAGTTTATTTTTTTTAAAAACCGTTTTCAACACATTTTTCTAGTTTGATTATAAATTAAATTCTTATGATTATTTTTTTAGATTTTAAAAAATGGATTCCATATTTGGAATAATTAGGTATAAATTTGGTAAATAGGTCCCTTTTATTTTTTGTCAATATGAATAGTAACCTTAGTAATTTTGTTAGCACAGTAAAGGGTAAATCAAACAATTAAAGTTAAAAATAATATGATAAGAACTAGAAAATGACTCTAAAACTTGAATTAATTTTATTTTATGGGTACATTTCATCCATAATAATCCAATATTTGGTTATATGACCTTTATTTTCCTTTTTATGTGATTATGACCTTTATAATATTTTATGTAAATAAAAGTAAAAAATGTCACACTCTTGTTTTTAATAAATATAATATTTTTAACATAGGGATAAATAGAATATATGTTCGGTTATAAATATTCATTTTAAATATAAATTATTTATATTATCATGATAATTTATTTTTAATTTTTAGTAAAGAAATAATTACCTTAATAGCTTACACAAAGCTAATGCCGTAATGATTAATTAATAGAAAACTCAAATAAATGATATTAAAAATACTAAAAGAAATATAATTTCAAATAATTAATATTATCCATAAATTTTATATATTAATATAATAATTTAGGTATGTTATAAAATTTATATTTTTTAATTTATTTATTTTTTGATGTTATTAAATTCAAAGTAACGAATAGTTCTAAAAATGGACATTAATGATATTTTATAATAAATAATAATTTATCAAATGATATAAAATTATTAAAAATATTATATTTATAAAATTTATTATTATATGGTTTATAATATCAACATTGATCCATTTATGATCCCTTTTTCCATTTATAGTGACTATAATGACCCTCAAAGAGTAAAGAATCATGTTGTTGCGGTAAGTGTGAAAATTTTTAATGAGGGTTAAAACCAAAAGATAAGGGTAAAAACATAGTAAAAACTTTTAAAAATTTAATCATATAATATAATTTAGACTCATAATCATATTATATTATAATATTATCAATTTTGAACTATTTTTACATCAAAATTAGTTTATATTAATTTAATATTTTATGAAATTCCAAGAGTGTCCCTCCCCTCTCATATAAAAGGGAATCTCTTCTTATATTTAATTCACAATTAAATAAAAATTTGTTCATAAAATTTCTATCAAAATAACTTAATAAAATCAATCACTACTTTATAGAGGCATTATTTATGGTATAATAAAAACCTTAGTGGTCTTAAGGTGTTAAGAAATGGAGGTTTTCCGAAGAAGTGGTATTGTTCTTAACCGAGCATTTTTATTTTATTTCTTCTACCACCACCTTAAAATATTCATTAACCATGATTATATAATAAAATAAATATATTAAATATAATAATATCTTATTATTTTAATTTCATAACCTATATACATCTCCAACATCCATCAAATAGAAAAGGAACTCATCGTTCATGTGTACAACAGACTACCACCTCACGGGCTGATGTAATTCGTTTTCCATCACAAACTCTCAATAATAGTTATAATGATGTAATTAATATTTATATATGATATTAATTAAATATTTATAATTATTAAAAGATAATATATCATTTAAATTCTTTCCTTTCCATTCTATTTAAAATGATAACGTCGTTCGTGCATACGTGTGGACTACCACCTCCATGAAGCGATGTGATTCATTTTTCATCACCACATCACATGGATGATATATATATAAGTGTATATAAATAATTAATATGATATTTATAATATAATACCTACCTTCTTTCCATAATGATCATTCATAAATGGAAACATTACTCATGCGTACGTATGACCGACCATCTCCATGATTATAACACAGTTCATTTTTCATTACTGTATTTCATGATTGGTTTTAAAAGTATAATTTATTCATAATAATTATAATTATTTCATTATTATTATTCTAGATATAATTTAATACTATCCTCTTTGATATCAGTCAACCTACACAAATCATTTTGAACTTATGAACCGAAAGTCCCCAAAACACTTGACATGGACACAACTGATTAAGTAATTAACATGTCATTAATATAAATGAAATAAATTATTCAAGCAGAAGGTATTAAACCTATAAAATGTTCTTAAAAAATTAAATAATTTATATGAGTTTATAATACAAGAGTTAAAGTACATACATGGAAAGTCTGGACTCGAGGTAAGATATTTCGTCTCAATTTATTTTCATAAAGACATATTTTATTGTTATACAGCTAATTTATTTTATATGGTGTATATAATGAAATTTTACATATTATATCATTAATAAAAATAATTAATTATATTTTAAGTTTCAATTTTAATTATTTTATCCATATGGATTTGACTTAAAAGTTACCCAGTGGTAAAGCGTTTCTTAACTCAATTTCCTTTCGTTGGGTTATAAATCTTCTTCATTGAATTTTTTATGATAGGATTATGTGTGAAATTATATCTAAATTTATTTATTATTTATTTCCATTATTTATTTTTGGATTTATAGTTTTCACACATAATCTATCCATTTAATGAATATTAAATCAATGATATGATCTTTGTAAAGATAATTCATATAAAAATATCTTTCATGAGGAAAAACATTTATGATATCAACCTATATTATTTATTGAGGTATATATACCACCCATTTTACATGTTATATCATGAATATCCTTATTTTAATGATTTTTAAATTTTTATTTTATTTTATTCTTTCATGGGGCTTATGATTGAAAAGTTACCAAAATGGAAAAAGCTTTAAGTTACAATCTCTTTTCATTTCGTGATTGTTTATATTCAAGATTACATGGGGGGAAATAATATTCTCTTATTTTATTTAACCAAATATCTATTATCCTCATTTTATTATTAATTTGTTTTACATGTTTAATTTCAATTTCCTCCCTTATTTATTAATGAAACATTAATAAAGTCATTTGAAAGTGATGCAGATCTTGTATCTTCTTTTAGATTGGGAATATTTCTCTTATATATCAATGTTTTATTAAATGTTTTCAAAAAATATTATTTTTTAAAAATAAATTATTTCCTAAAGGTATTTTACACAATCTTATTTCTTCTTTTAAAAAAATATAAAAAAGAAATTTCTTAACGTTTTTTGAAATAGATAACTTTTGACCCTTTTTAAAAAATGTTTGAAAAGAATACTTACTTTTGACATCTACAACATGAAAAAACATTCCATCCATTATGAACATTATTTTATTTGATAATTCCTTTAAAATTTTACAAGGTTATCTTCAATGAAAAGTTTTTTCACAATATTTTGTAAATTTTTATTTTTTAAAAGTGATTTTCAAAGTGAAAAGGATATTTTCCTCAAGAATTATTTTAATGATATTTTAATTATATTTATATTCATCAATGTCAACAACCCTTGATGTTACTTATTCTTCACTGGGGATATTTTGTAATGATACTATCCCCATTATTTTTATGGATGGATTATTATTGTTTAAATGATATTGTTATGGAACCCAATTCTTTTCCATGGGTTAATCTAGTTATGAAAGAAATGGTGTATTTTAACAAATACGATGAAAAATACTTTTACCAACCACAAAACCTTTATTTTATGTTTTTATAACCTTATAATATTTTATTTTTTCTTTAAATAAAAACACTTCTTCTCTTGTTTTGGGTGCTTTATTATTTGAAAGTGGGTTTTTAAAAGAAAAGGGTATTTTGATTTCTGAAAGTGTTTTCACACGAGTTTAAAAGAGTTTTTCAAGGGTTATATTAATGATATGGTAATTAAACATTGTTTATAAAGGGTTTATCCCCATTATAGGTGATCTTGATACAACTTATATGAAGGTTTGAACTCCAATATTGCTTATATGTGAGCCGTATATAACTTATATCATGGGTGCATCCAGATAACACTCTAATTTGTTGGGTAATGATTATATTCTTTAGAGAATTATATTAGAAGTTATACAAATAGTTATTCCAATTTTAAGGATTCTATGATGATGATGTACTGAGGCACCAAAATTTTTATTTATAATTTTTATGGGGTTTTATTTATTCCTTTGATCAATATTGACATCACATGGATCATGGTTATTGATTCTAATGACTCTTAACTTTATTAAATATTTATTCCATGTTTCATGATTGATGATCTAGATATTTATGGGTATTAATTATATTATGTTATGAACATGAACTATGATTAATTCATCATACCCTTATACTCATCTTACCCTCACTGATGACATTCAATTGTTAATGCTTATGTTTACCCTTACTGAACATTTGAGCTCACCCTTTTTATATTTCCTTTACCCAAAGGTATGAAAAATGATGCTAAATTATTTGTGTTTAGAAATGTTTCATATGTGAAGAATTTTATGGGATATTTTGAGGAATTAACATGGACTTGAAAAGTTGGGTATAGTGGTAGATGATGTTGATCTTTATGAACCAGTTTTTTATGAACCCAATTTATTAATATTTTTTCCTAATTTTTTAAAAATATAAACTTAAATTTCCTTAGGTATTTAACTAATCCAATATATAATTTTTATCTTTTAAGTTTTTGATGGAAAAAATTGGCTCACATCTATTGGTATCAAATCTAGAAATGTAAAGATTACATTTTATCACAAGATTTAGGAATGTGGGTTCATGGTTGATATTATTGGTATTAGAGCATATTTTTGATAACTTAAGAGATTAAGATGTTTTAATGTGAGGTTATCTTAATATTTATAGACACCATATTGGGTTTATAATTTTAAGTTTTATTAAAAGTTTGAAGTCTTAGACACCCATTTTGATGTTTTAAGTGAAGGAATTTTAAGGTAACTATTAATATTTTGGGAGATGTTTTATTAGGTTGAGGTATATGTAACCCTTTGGTTTAATATGAAGCATTATTTTATGATTCAAGTTTGAATTATATTTTGGAAGAAAATATGATCTTAATTTTTCTTTATGTAGAATAAGGCTATTTATTGAAATGAATAACATATTTTTTAGATTACATGGTTATGGAATATACCTTTTTTGGGAATATGAATTTATGAGCGACTAATGTTATCAAATACTTCTGATTTTTTGTGTTTCAAGATTGATTATGAATAAGTTGAATAATTTTAAGGATATTTATTTAGGGAATTATTTAGTTTGAAATTTGGGTATTATAGTTGAATTTTTGAGATTAATGTGTTATTTCTTCACATAAAGGTTTATACATTTTGGAAATTATCTTACATTTTGCTAACTATTTTGGTTTTGGTTAATGTTTAAAGACAAGAGAAATATATTTTTATTCTCATATGTATTATGTGATTAATTATACATTTATTTTATTTATTTAGGCATAATAAAATTCATCTTGAATACTCATCGTTCGGATAAAAAATGATATTGTGGTGGAAATTCATTAATAGTTGAAAATTCTATTTATCAAGTAAGTATATTTACTTATGTGTCTAGATGGTAAAGGAATTCCTCAAATCTAGGAAAAATATATTAATTTGTTTTATCCTATTACTTTATCTTCCAATGAATTGATGGTCTTTTTAACACCTCTTTGGTTTATGGTTTTGTGGTTGTTGACTTTCTCATGATTATTTACTTTATTGTGATCAATGATATTTATCACTGTCCATCATTATTTGGACATTATGATTTTATTACATGTCTATATTTTAACCTCCCACTATTTATTATATTTTGAAACCTAGTTATATGTTATTATAGATGACCTTCATACTTCCCTTTCTCTCTTTTCAATAAGAAGTTTGATTAAACCTATTTACGATGCAAGATTTCAACAAAGGTATTTTAAAATTTCAAAATTTTATTAATGTGATCAAGTTCAAAATTTTGAGGATTAAATTTATTAAATATGGGGAGAATTTAATATCCCAATATTTTAAAAAGAACGACTATGTTTGATAATGTACAAAATACACAACACTGAGCATAATCAAACTGATAAATATTAATATTCAAATATCATCATTATAACCTATTCATTAAATTAGAGGGTATGCATATGATTAAATAATTTTTATATATATATATATAAAGTTTCTAATAAATATAATTTTATTTATTAATGATTAGTAAATAAAAACTCAATTTTTAGTAAGGTCATTTTTTTCTTTAAAAATATGCTTTCTTCTAAAATGATTTTTATTTCTTTTTTATGAGTGAATATGATAATTAATATTCAAAACTTTTATAAATTTTATTTTAATTAATTAAATATAATTTTTGAAATTATAATATCAAAATTATCTTTGGGTGAAATTTTGGTATTATTATGAAAATATTGATTTTTTAGTGAATAGTGAAAAATACTGATTTTATTGAAAACTATATTTTATTTTAAAGTATTTAAAAAGTAAAATTATATTTTGGATTTTTTTTAAAAATTTAATAAGTTAATTTTTATTTAAAATAATCCAATTATTATTTCTTAAATGAATTTATACTTGAATTTTAGTGTAAAAATATTTAAGGTCATTTTTCTAAAAAATTATTTTTCATCATGTTTTTCTAGTTTGATTCTAAATTAAATTTTTACAATTATGATATTTAAATTTTTAAAAATAGATTCCATATTTTGAATTAGGAGGTCTAAATTTGGTAAAAAGGGCCCTTTTATTTTTGGTCAATATGAATAGTAACTTCAGTAATTTTGTTACCATGGTAAAGGGTAAATCATGTAATTAAAGTTAAAAATAATTTGAAAAGGACTATAAAATGACCATAAAACTTTGATTAATTCTATTTTATGAGTTAATTTTATACATAATCATCCAATTTTCAGTTATATAGCCTTTTTTTCTTTTATTTTTATGTGATTATGGCCTTTACAATATTTTTTGTAAAGAAAAGTAAAAAATATCAAGCTCTTGTTTTTAATATCTATAGTATTTTTAAAATGGGGATAATCAGAAGATATGTCAAGTTAAAAATATTAATTTGATATATAAATTATTTATCTTCCTCATGATAATTTATTTTAATTTTTAGTGAATAAATAATTACCTTAAATGATTACACAGTGCTGACATAGTTATGATTCAATTAATGGAAAAATTAAATAAATGATATTAAAAATATTAAAAGAAATATAATTTGAGATAATTAATGGAATATATGATTTTTTGGATGAATATAACTAGTCAGGGATGTAATAAAATATTTGGTCCTAATTTAATTTGTTGTGTTGATGTTATTAAAGTAAATGGAATGAATAGTTCTAAAAATTGACATTAATGATGTTTTATAATAAATAATATTTTATTATGATATAAAATTACTAAATATATTATATTCATCCAATTTATTATGATATGGCTCATAAAATCAACCATGGTACATTTATGTGCCTTTTTTTATTTATAGTAACTATAATGACCCTCAAATATTAAAAAACCCTGTTGTCAAGGTAAGTGTGATACAGATTAATGTGGGTTAAAACCAAAATATAAGGGTAAAAACATAGTAAAAATTTATAAAAACCTAATTATATGAGATTATTTAGATACATAATAATATTTTATTATAATATTATCAATTTTTATCCATTCGGACATAAATATTAATTTATATTAATTTAATATTTTAAGAAATTCCATGAGTACCCCTATCATATCTTATAAAAGGGCATGTATTTTTATCTTTAATTAACACTTAAAAAACCCTTTTGTTTGACCAAAATATAATCCAATCACTTCCTAATGTCCCTAAAGATCTTTTAGAGGCCTTATTTATGGAGAAATACCAACCTTAGTGTTCTTAATACATTAAGCGAAGGAGGATGTCCGAATAAGAGGTATCGTTCTTGACCAAGTGTTTATGTTCTATTTATTCTTACAAATAATTAAGATATTAACCATGATTATATGATAACATAATTAACTTAAATATAATTATATGTCATTATTTTAATTAAATAACTTATATCCATCTTCAAAATCCATCAAATGGGAAAGGAATTCATCATTTGTGTGTACAAAGGACTACTGTCTTGCGGACTGATGTAATTTATTTTCCATCACCACCTCTCATGAATGGTTATAATGATGGAATTAATGTTTATATATGATATTCATGACATATTTATTATTATTAAAATAGAATATATCATTTAATTTATTACCTTTCCATTCACTGAAAAATAATAACGTCCTCCGTGCGTACATGTGGGCTACCACCTGCATAAAGCGATGTGATTCATTTTTAATCACTAAATCACATGAATGATATATATAAGTATATTTAAATAATAAATATTATATTTATTATATAATTATAATTACGTATATATTAAATAATACTTACCTTCTTTCCATAATGATCCTTGAAAAATAGATACATTACTCATGTGTATGTGTGACCTATTGTCTCCATGGTTCAAACATAAATCATTTTTCATAACCATATTTCATAATAGGTTTTAAAAATATAATTTATTTATAAAAATGATAATTATTTAATTATTATAATTTAGGAGATGATGGAATAATGACCTATTTTACCTCAGTCAACCTACAGAAGTAATTTTGAAATTATGATTCGAAAGTCCTCAAAACACTATACATGGACTTAACTAATAAAATAATTAACAATGTAATTAATATAAATTAAATAAATGTTTTAAGGATAAGTTAAAAAACCTATAATTTTTTTAAGAAATCAAATAATTTATATGAGTTTATTTTATAGTATTTAAAGGACATACATGGAAAGTCTGGACTCTAGGTAGAAGATTTCATCTCAATTTATTTTCATTGAGGCATATTTTATTGTTATACACCTAATTTATTTTATATGGTATATATAATGAACTTTAAATCATTAATACTACATAATTCATGATATTTTATGTTTCAATTTGATTTATTTTATCCAAAGGGATTTGACTTGAAACTTACTAAGTGGTAAAGGGTTTCTTAACTCAATTTCCTTTCATTGTGTTATAAATATTCTTAATTGACTTTGTTATGTAATTATTATGTGTGAATTTATATATAAATTTATTTATTATATATTTTCACTTTCTTGTGTGTATTTTTAATTATTACACATGATATCCCCATTTAATAACTCTCATTTCATTGATATGATATTTTTAAGGGTAATTAGTCTCAAATTATCTTTCCTTAGGAAATACGTTTATGATATGCACCTATTTTATTTTATGAGTTGTATATAATACCTATTTTACATGTTACATCATGAATATATTTATTTTCATGATTTTTAAAGTTTCATTTGATGTTATTCTTTCATGGGAATTATGATTGAAAAGTTACAAAAGTGGTAAAGGATTTATGTTACAATATATTTTATTTTCGGTATTTTTTATGTTCATGGTTCCTTAGGGGGAAATAATATGATCTCATTTTCTTAAACTATATATATTTTATTCTACTCTGGTGATTAATTTAGTATAAATTTTTAATTTTAATTTCCTTCCTTATTCATTAAATAAACATCAAGAAGATCATTTGTAAGTGATGCTGATCATGTATATTCTTTTAGATCAGAAATATTTATCTTATAGATCCATGTTTTCTAAAATGTTTTAAAAAATATTATTTTTTAAAAATAAATGTTTTTCTAAATATATTTTACATGATCCTTGTACTTATTTTAAAAATTTTTAAAAAGGAATTTTCCTAACATTTTTCCAAATGGGTCACTTTTGAATCCTTTTACAAAATGTTTGAAAATCATATTTACTTTTGACATCTATAACATGAATGGATTTTCCTAGAATTATGAACATTGTTTTGAAGAAACCATTATAAGTTTCCATGATTATTTTAAAATAAAAGGATTTTCACAATATTTTTTAATTTTTTAGTTTTTTAAATTGATTTTCAAAGTGAAAAGGATATTTTCCTTAATAATTTTTTTTAATTATCTTTTAATGGTATTTTCATACATCAATTCCAAAAAACCTTGATATTACTTATGCTCAACTAGGGATATTTTGTAATGATACCATCATCATTATTTATCTAGATGGATTATTATTGTTTAAAATATATTTTCATAGAACCCATTTATTTTCCATGAGTTAATTGAGTTATGAAAGGAATGCTCTATTTTAACGTTTATGGTGACAACAATTGGGGTGGATCCTGATTGGTAAAACCCATAATCATGCATCCAAAAGACTAGGTTTTGAATCTTGGAAGTCCCCTTGGGGGATTTATGATGCAGGTGTATAAATTGGGGGTAGTGACATAGGCTGTGATGTAGACATAGTGCAGGTAAGAGGTAACAAAATAATGATGGAGAAAAATTTTCCTTGGGCATATGGGCTATGTATGGATCTCCCGATACCCAAATAAAAATTTGTCTTTACTTTCATAATAAAAAGAGGCCCCAACCCTATTTTTTTTAGAAAAACATATATGACGACAATAGATTTTCCCTCCACTATAACCTTTATTTTATGATTATATACCCCTATAAGATCTCATGTTTTCTTTAAATAAAAACCATCCTTCTCTAATTCTGGGTGATTTATGTTTTGAGAAATTATTTTTTAAATAAAAAGGTATTTTTATATCTAAAAGTGTTTTTCACATGAGCTTAAAAGAGTTTTTCAAGGTCTTTATTAATGATATGGTCCATAGAAATTGTTTTTAAAGGGTTGAGACATATTATAACTCATGGGAGAGCTCAATACAGCTTATAAAAAAGGTTAATCCTCATTATATATCATGGGTGAGCCAGATATAGCTTATATGATGGGTGTGCCCAGATAACGCTCCAATGCATTGGGTAATAATTATATTCTCTAGATAATTATATTGGGAGTCAGACGTATGGTTATTACAATTATAAGGGTTCTATAAATGTTCTACGATGATGATTTCTCAAGGCACCGACATGTTTTATTTTTCATTTTTTATGGGGTTTTAATGATTCCTTTAATCAATATTGACATTACATAGATCATGATAATTGATTCTAATGAATCTTGACTTTGTTAAATCATTACACTATGTTTCATGATTTATGATCCAAGTATTGATGGGTATGAATTCTTTTATGTTATAATCATGCAATATGATTATGTCATCATACCCTTATGATCATCTTATTCTCATTGATTACATTCAATTGTAATTTATTTTTTTACCCTTATTGATCTTTTAAGATCACCCTTATTACATTCCTTCTTCCTAGGTTATGAAGACTGATGCTAAATGATTTTTGTTTAGAAATGTTTCATTTGTGAAGAATTTTATGGGAGATGTTGTAGTCTTAAAATGAAATTTTAAAATTTGGGTATAGAGGCAAATGATGTTGATATTTATGAACCAGTTGTTTATAAACCCAAGTTGTTAAGAGTTTTTACTAATTCTATAAAACTATAAACCTAAATGGTCCTTGGGTATATAAGTGATCTGATATTTCCTTTTGTTGATATAAGTTTTGGACGAAAAAAATTAGGTCACATTTCTTGGTATCAAATCCATAAATGTAAAGTTTATGTTTTTAGCATCTGATCTTGTAGTGTGGGTACATGGATATTACAAATGGTCTTGAAGTCAGTTGATGATAAGGGATGAGGTGCAGTTAGGCAGTGAAGGCACAACTAGTTGAGAGATATTCATGAAGTAGGAAAGCACGATCAACCATAATAGGGGAGGGTGTGGACACTTTTTTACGCATATGATAGCTTAATGAATTTATTGGATTCCCACACACGATCACTCCAAGCATGATAAGTGGATCAAATACGTGAAGGAATTCACAATCAATTATGATCTTGGTGAAATATCTTGCCTTTTTAAATTTTTTAACTTCAACCTATAAAATTGAAAACCAAATTCAATATAGTAATATTCAAAATTAAAATCAAAATTTAGTATAACATTAAAAATTAGAATTAAAATACTTTAAAATTAAATTCTAAAAAAATAGATAAATAAATGGATTTAATTGAATTACAAAATGTTTTAAATAAATAAAATTAATGATTTAATCCCTTGGATCATTTAATTTCAGATATGATTTAAATAATTAAAATTAAAAATCAATATCCTTTAAACAATGAAATTGAATTATTATAAATAAAGTCATGGATTACAATTAATTAAAAAATAAATAAAATAAATAAATATTTAGATTCAACCCATCTAATAATTTAATTCCAAATTCATCAAAGTAAAAAAATGAATTAATTACCTAGGATTTAGATTAATTAATGGGATAATTATTAATGAAAAGTGGGAAAATATTTTGAAAATATTGGATCATATCACATACTAATATTAAGGGGATTTTTTCAAACAATAGAGAGTCTTGGTTGAATTAAGAAAAATGATTTAGAAATTTCGAATCTTAAAAACTGGGAGGTTTCCCAACATATTCCATTTTGAAAATAAAACCATTCAAGAAATAACTCTTAACATCCATTTGAGAAATCATAAAATTAAGATGAGTGGTTAATGGTAAAATGATTCTAATGGATTCAAGATATGAAAAGGTGTAAAGGTTTCACCATAAGAAATACTTTCTTCTTGATTATATCCTTTTTATACAAGGATAACTTTATTTCTAACTATGTTTTCTTACTCATCTAACTTATTTCTAAACTCCCATTTAGTACCAATAATTGGATGATCATAAGATTTTTCAACAAGAGGGAAAATATCATTTCTAGTGAATTTATTTAGCTCTTATTTTATAGAAAGTACCCAATTTTATTCATTAATGGAATCATCAATATTTTGAGGTTCTAGGTGAAAAAAATATCTATGATCAACCTCATTTAAGACCAATCTTCTAGTTTTCAAACTATCTTATAAATCAATTATAATGTTTTATAAGGGATGGTGTTTATACCTAACCCACGCCTTCAAAAATTTATTTTAAGGTGATTCATCCTCAAATTAATCTTCTTTCGAATGAGTGGGAACACTAATAGTCAATTTATCTAAGTATTCCACAATATCACAAATTTATGATTGAGGATTAGGAAACTTAGCATCATATTTGACATGGATTGAATATTATAAGGTCTTGGTAATTTTATTTAAGATTTAGTAGGATTTATAAGAGTTATAAAACACAGGAAAAATACCTTTATCTGATTTAGGATTAAACTTTACTAAGTTATATTTTGGTGTTACAAATAATGAATTGACATCTAAACACATTAAAATAAGTAACTTTGAGTTTATTAAATTTTATAAGCTTAAAAGGGTCTTCATAATAATGATTATTAAAAGGACATGATTAAGAGTATAACAAGTAGTATTGATCAACTTAACCCAAAAAATATTATGGTATTTGTAATGTATTCAAGATATTTTTTTATAATATCTTGTAGAGTTTTATTTCTTCTTTAAATAACCATATTTTATTAGGGAGTTATAGGAGTGAAAAAGTAATGATTATAACATTTTAAAATACAATGTTCCTAAATATATTTATTTTTGAATGCTCCTCTATGATCTCTCTAAATGCACATAATATTATAGCAATTTTTATTTTTGATTTATTGATAAATTTAATAAAATATTTGCAGGAATAATTTTTATGTTTAAATAAATAAACCCATATAAATCTTATATAATAATTTATAATTAATAAAGTTTAATATTTACCTCATATTCTAAAAACTTAGTTTGGACTGAAAAGATAAAGGTAAAATAACTCAAGTTCCTTTAAATATGAGAATTAATTTTTTAATTTAAAGAAAGATTTATGTTTCTTACAAAGTTGGAAAGGATCAAATACAATGTCCTTTTGAAAACGAAATTTAGGAAAATCACATAAAAATTTCTTTTAGTTGAGCTTGATAAGTGTGTATGTGATATAATGACCAAGGTGTCAATGATCTTAAAAATACTCACTATCTTCTATACTCAATGATCTAACTTGTTAGAGATAAAGATATTTTATAGAAATAACATATAAATTTTGAAAATGAGATGTAGAAAATAATTGTTTTTCCCTAGAATCAAGAACTTTGGAAATATTACTCTCAAAGGAAACTCTAAAAAAACTATTATAACCATATGTTATAATAGTTGATTTATTATTAATGAGACGTTGTCTAGAAGTTTTGTGAAGAATCTGGATATATCTATATTTATTTATATAATTTTCAAGTAAATGGAAGTTAACATCATGATAAACATGTTACACTATGAGGATGGGTTTTGTAAGGATTATTTGGAACTTTATACAGTTCATTTATGCTACGAGTTCAAAGGTTTCTACATAATTAATTTTTTCATAAGGATGTTATAATCCTTTGTTGAATATGGGTTTTTAATATACATTTATTTACATAGATATCATTACACAAAGAATACATGGATGATTTTTAGTGCTACTAGGAAGATAAGTTGCATCATGAACTGTTTAGTCACATTGTGAAGGTGTATTTGGGTGAATTTAGTGACCCTATTTAAGGAATATCACATTGTATAAGTAAGACTCATTATATAAAATGTTAAATCATAAAATATCATTGAAGGTACCACACCAAAAACACATATTGTGAAAAGGTATAGGGATATGATTTTGGAGTCTTAGACTGCTTTACCTCTTTTAGACAGATAACACCATGAAGAGTTATATCACACTACAACCCATTTTGCGGGTTTTAATTAGTTAAGGAAGAAACTAATATGTCATTTTTTAAAGGGGATGTGACACCCTGATTGATATAAAATATATAGATCTCAAATAGAAATGATAATGTGCCCTTATTATGATGGTTGTGTAGTTATTTGAGAAACCAATAACTACGTATTCAAATTCAATAGTGAATATTTGATGAAAGAAGATTTGAGGGATATATTTTAATTAAAGTAATTTAGATGTTAGTTTTTTTTAATTTTAAATTTTAAATTCAACTATATTTTGGATATAGGGGATCCTATTACGTAGAAGAAAATTATCACACAATAGTATAAAATAAATAGAGATAAATATTAAAGATATGGAATCAAAATATTAGTATTGGATATTACTAAAATATATGGTATTGAAGTGAAGTGTGGTCAATCAAATTTTAGTTAAATATTAGGTTTTGAAAGATAAATACATTGTTCATATAACTTAATATCCATAAGTGAGGACTAGAGAAACATAAAGAACACCCTTGCTATTTGGTCTTGATTCTTTGATTGATATCTTGTGAGTTTGACCAGCATGTCCATTATAACTTTATGTCCCCTTGAAAGAACTGTATGAAAGAGAGGAAGATGACATGGACCATATATGAGTATTGATATCTTCTTAAATCATATAATCATAGACTAGTGAAGTAGTGGTTTATTAGAATATAAAAACATCATTGATATGTGCTCCTTGTATATAACATTTTATTAGTGATCCAAGATAAAATTGGTTCATGAACTTTACCATTTTATATATAATTGAAAAATATATTTAAGGTTAATTTTCTTACATAAAGAAAATACTTAATTTTTTCTAAAGAAAAAAAGAAATTTCAAGACACTATATTTCAACCCTCTCTTAGGATGTTCAACAGGACCACCAGGGTATAAGAAGTGGTATAAGAGAAACTTGATATTTCTTGAATCTATTGAGGGGGATATGTTATCTTGAAGAGTGTTTTAGTGACTTAGATTTTTGATGTAATAGTTTTAGATATTCTATGGATTATTTTCAAGACCATAAATTGAGACGACATGTAATTATGAGGCCCAATGTTCCTGGAATAAATGATTGAAAAATATTAAATTTATTAATATCATGCACACGTCGTTTTTCTGAAAAAGTAGAATAAATTCTAAAAAAATCCCCAAATATGAAATATGAGGGCACCGTTGAGTTCAGAACATGGGTTTTACCCTAGGCATGACATAACCTTGGAATGTATTGGGCATTTGAGTAGAGGTGAGATTGTGGGAGGATGTTTAAGAAAATAAAATAAAATAATAAATTAATTTATTTTATTTCCCTACCTAATAAGAGTTATATAAATATACAATTATGGTAAATTCTTAGGTTTATCCACAAAAACCTATAGATACAAAGAACCGTTGGAGATTCATTGATGGAACTTCCATTGGAGAATGACGACTGGACCAGAGATCGATAGTCGATTTCCAACATAATTAGAGGATCTTTCCAATGATAATGAGGAAAGTTTTTTCTTCTTCGAATATTGATCTAAAGTGAGGCAGGATGATTTTTTTGTTTGGATTTATCCCCATTTTATTGATTCTACATTGAATGTGAATCAATTGACCAATTAATTGATTCAAAGATCAGTCATATTGAAGGCATGTGTTGGGATTTTATTGGGAGAATTGGTTATGTTATTATGGTTATTAATTCATCGATCTAATAGAAATAGATTGAGTCCAACCAAACATGACTAAGTTTTATTCCTCTCTTTCCTTTTTCTTGGTTTTATCCCAATTTTCTATGTGCGTTCTTGATCAGGGTTCATTTGACTAGTGGTTTGACCCAAATACAAAGGAATTGAATGTTCTGCACCCATTTCTTGGTACAATAATTCAATATCATATATCCGGATTCTGTATGTCATGGGGATCATACAAATATAGCAGTGATGAGTGAATTGGACTGTATTGAAGACCATTGGGTTTGAGCGGTTCTTACGATGATGATGGTAATGGAGGATAACCAATTCCCATGAGAATCAGGTGACATGAATCCAACGAGAGGCAATGGAAAGGACTAGACAAAGTAGATCTATTATTCCGAGTGTGATTCATAGTAAATCAGGGGGACATAGAAGTGGAATGATATTCAGAGAACAAACCCACATGATCTTTTAAATCCCGTGGTACATGGAATGTGTTCTGGAGAAACATTCCATGTGGGACCCTGGTGCGGTGGCTAGGGTTTCCACAATGAAATTATATATCACACGACGTGTGACTTTATCACATGGAAAGTTACTTGAATTGGTAGCTCTTCATTTACCTCAAAGGTTAAATATACATGATAAGGAGTACATGGTCATGGACACGCCATGTACTCCGACATGGACACGGCCAGGCCGAGCATACATAGGCATATCCATATACTTGGACATGGTCAGAAGTACACAAGCTTAGACACACCATGTGGGTTAACATGGATATGAGCATAGGCCATCATACATGGACAAGACCCAGTTCCAAAGGGACATAGCACGTAATACTATAACATGTTGTATACTCCTTCAAAGTTGGCTTGAGAAACTTTTCCTCTTCAACCTAGAAAAGTTTCATTAGGGTGCATTCCCTATATCCATTTCCACGAGGGTTAGTATGTAATCACATTCTATATATAGGATAGTGATCCTTTTATAAGGACTCTTTGGATAGAGTTGTTGGAATCCTTCCGTGAGGCCCGTAGTGAGATCTTCTATCATCTTCATTCCCTTTGTGGACTTCTTGGTATCATCATAGCTAACACTATTTGGGCACCGATCCTCTACTTAGAAGGTTATTCTAGATTGAGTTATTGGTATACCCCATGGACTTGGGTGTGATCCTCATCTTTGTATCATTATCTCCAAAATTACAGCGTATCATTCTAATGGTGGGACCCTATGAGAAGTATATCTTGGACAGACACCATCAATGATATCTAACTCATTGAGCGTGTTCTCCTAGACGAGTGTTATGTGGAACCTTCATGAAAGAATCCTAGGTTGGAATTGCAATTGTGACTTTACCTTGAGACAGTGTGTCTTTATTGAGTATATCTGGATATTTTTGTTATATGTGTTGTAGACATATACTTGTGTAGAGATGAATGTTATTCTTGTTGTTATACTTAGTGTTTTCGGGGAATCCAACTAGGTATTGTTATAATTACCCCTACACAGGATTTTACCTCACATGTCATTTCTTGTGCTGATGATCAAACTTTTGGATTCCTAGAGGGACTAGGATGAGGCAACTCTTAGTGAGCCGGATAGACCAAGGTGCGTTCCTATAATTATCTTGACAGGAGTCCCCATCTTTACTTTTAGGTTGGTTTTATTTTCAGAGTCTGTAGTGGGATTTTATTTGAACCTATTTAATTTACATTAATTGTTATCATACTCTTGTTGTGGGATTTAGATGCATGCATGCATGATTTATCAGATTTTTACATTTCAACATTGTATGGGATTAGAGATGCATTCATGTTTACATGTACTTTAGGCTAAGGCCTCCCATGTTAGTGATATTATTACTCGGTGATAGTCGCTATACCCTAGCCTATTAGAGATGGGCTTGGGGATTTTTGGAACATGAACCTTTGGAATGGGTTGTAATAGAGTGGTATTAGAGGAGTTAGTTATACCTTAGGACCAGAGTCTATGCGATTGGTTTAAAGTAACAATGTTAAGTGTTCCGGGTTTGGATTTTAGGCCAAGGAATCTAGTGTTGGTGAAACAGACGATGTATCCATACACCAGGACTTTGATCACTTGATTTTCAACTTGTTACATGTAAAAATTTGTTTTAGGGAAAATAATGGTACATGCATCATATAGGAATGTGTTTTGGTTTCCATGTACTTCTTGAGTTATATATCTAGATATACTCATTAACCGTGGTACATCTTGTCTATTTTAAGATTCCTCCATGACATATTCTAGCTGGTATTCAAAATAAATATCACAAGGATGATCCCCTTAGTGATGAGGAATCTATTTATAGGCCTGTTTTAGAGGTTTTACCTCCAGGTGGTACACCGACTATACCACCACCTGTTGAGCAACATGTGATATCCATAGTACCGACAGATGAGGTGTGAAAGCTGAGTGAACTTTATGAGTTTTAGTGACAATGAACCCTTATATTCTAAGGTGATATCAACCCATAATTGGATGAGTAATGGATTGTGTTGGTCACATGAGTTTTCCATATCACCAGGACACTAGCAGATTAGATGGTGGTTCTATAAGCGATCCTTCTTTATGGATATCTAGGGAGATGGATGGGTTTAGTGACCCAATCATACAAAAATGTGACTCTATCATGGTTAGATTTTGAGTTACTTTTCATAGAGGAGTTATCTTTAGCTAAATTTAGGTTTTTATATATATTGGAGCTTCTAAAACTCTATAAGGGTAGTGCAATAGTGGCTGAGTATTCATCGAGGTTCACCAACCTCTCTAGGTACTTGATGGATATGGTTCATGATCCATTCTTTTAGACCCATAACTTAAAGTGATGGATGATTAGAGATATCCTAGCCAATGTTATAACTCTAAGAATTCCTACATATTCCAGGGTTCTATAGAAATCTTTGGTGTTTGATAGTTTTTTTGGATGAGAAGACCCAGACAATGGTTGTCGGTAGTGGGCATGCAGGAGAATAGACTTCAGTAGTAGGGAGATGATGTCAGTATTAGGGACTTGGAAGTCTGATAAGTTTTAGGAGGAGGTCCTAGGATAAAGGGTACGAGATTCAGGTCTCACAGGATGGGTCAAGTCAGCCCAGGTAGAGGTGGTGATTCTCATGTGATGGTAGGGGAAATCGTACAAGAGACTGCCCTACCCACAATACGACTGACAAGGAGACAGTGGATGGGATGTCTAGGTAGAAGAAGTAGTAGTAGAATAAAAGTACATAGGGAGGTGGACATGGAATAGTTTTTTGGAGAGCATCAGGAGGCGGTAGACACTTCAACTTGTTACCACCACCACCGCCAGGTGGTTCACAACAGGCTTTGGGAGCTGGAGTACAGGGACAAGGGAAGCTGTAAGATATTGAGGTTTGTGACCCAGAGGCTCCAAGGATGATTCAAGGTATGGTATGTGTCTTTTATAACTTATTTTAAGTACTAATAGACTTTGGTGCTCATCATTACTTTATTTAAACTTATCTGGTTCGAAACTTAGAGATTTCGGTTGAGCCCTTGGTTTGACCCTTGTGATTATAGAATCCTACTAGAGAGGACTCAATGGTCACACAATTTTGTTGGTAGTGTGACCTGACTCTTAGAGGTGAGAGTTTCTATTGGGATATATTTGTAGAAATGATGAGGCCTTATGACTTAATCTTATGTATAGACTGTTTATCTATAGTTCATGCCTAGATAGACTATTTTAGGCAGAGGATACAATGTGTCCATAGTGAAGAAACTGATTTTTTCTTTGTGGGTGAAAGGAAAACCCTAAGATCATAGGATGGAATCATACATAAGAGGTTCAATACAATTAATCATCAATTTGCTAGCATAACCCTTGGTGTAGTGGATGCTTTGAGTTTATAGTTCCTTATAGTGGTGGCAGATTATAAGGATGTTCTAGGTTCACCACCCCATCAAGAGATAGACTTATGAATTAATCTACACTCAGGGATGAAAATGATATCTTTTTTAGCATATATGATGGATCCCAAAAGCTTCACAATCTGTGGGTGCTATTATATGAAATTGAGAGGAAGGGCTTTGTTATATCCAGTGTTTCACCCTGGGTAGCCCCGATGTTTTTTTTTCTAAGAAGGCAGATGAGAGCTTGAGGTATTTTGTGGATTAATGTCACCTAATAAAAGTGGATATAAAGAACATGTATCCACTACTGAGGATCAATAGACTCTTTGATCAGTTGAGAGGGGCACAATGGTTCTCAAATCTTGACCTCAGATTAATCTATCACCAGTTGCGAGTACGAGATGAAGATATACTGCAAACAAAATTTAGATGCCTCTATAGTCTCTATGAGTACTTGGTGATTCCCTTTGGTGTGTATAATTCCCCAATAGTGTTTATGAGACTCATTAATTGGAACTTTCATCCTCTATTAGACTAATTCATGGTAGTCTTCATTGATGATATCCTAGTGTACTCAGCATCTAAGGAGGAGAACCCAAGACACTTAAGTATGATATTGTATGAACTTTAAGAGAACCATATTTATAGAAATCACCTGATTTTCTAGTTTTGGATTCAGGTGTTCCACTTTCCGGGAAACGTTATCTCAGTAGATGGTGTGGCAGTGGACCCAATGAAGGCTGAAGTAGTGTTACCTTATGAGACTCAAAAGAGAGTGATGGTGGTGTGCAGCTTCCTTGGGTTAGAAGGCTACTAATGAATATTCATACATTATTTATCCAAGATATTATCTACCATGACAACTTTGAACTATAAGGGGTATAATTCCGTGTGGATGGAGATGTTCTAGTAGGATTTTTAGGAGTTGAGGCAGAGATTGATGAGTACCCCCATCTTGAGATTTCTAGAGGAGGGTGTCGAGTATATAGTTTTATGTGATGCACCAGGAAACAGGATTGGTTGTGTTTTTATAGAGATTCATGTGGTGATTTCATATTATTCATGTAATTTGAGACCACATGATAAAAACTAAATAGACCACGATCTTGATTTAGTAGTGTTATTCTTCACACTAAAGATGTAGTAACACTATTTGATGGGAGACCAGTTTATCATCTATTCGAACCACAAGAGTCTCAAGTATATTTTATCTCAAAAGGATATTAAATTTATACATAGGTGATGGCTAGAGTTCCTTTATGATTATGAATTTAGGATTTTCTATACTCTTGGGAAGGGGAACCTAGTAGTAGATGCTCTTAGTAAGAGATCTTGTTCGTAGTTGCTGAATGAGGCATCAAAGAATTTGGCCTTGTTATAGTTATTCTTTTTGATTGAGCTAGATTATCTTTCCTCTAGTAAATAGTTCTTATCTCCCCACTTTTATAGTAATTCAAAGAGGCAAAACTTAGGGATGCCAACTGTGAGACCCTACGTACTTAGATATCCACTGTACATGCTCATGATAGATTATCTAAAGGCAAAGATAATGTCGTTCTCTTTAGAGGATGAATGATGGTGCCAATGATGTTGTAGGAGGAGGTTCAAATAGAGTTTCATATATCTACTTTTTCAGTACATCTAGGCATGGAAAATAGTAACAGGACCTATGATGTCAGTTTTGGTGGCCATATATAAATAAGGGAGTTTCTGTGTTTGTCTCTCGATGACTTATTAATCTGCAAGTAAAGGCTAAGAACCAAGTTTCAGAAGGTTTATCTCAACCCCTTGAAGTGCTAGAGTGGAAGTGGGATGGGATATTCATGGACTTCACGATAATCTTACAATGTATGTCAAGAGGACATGATACCATCTGGGTGATCATAGGCTAACTCACCAAGTCAGAACACTTCATAGATTTCTGGGATTAGAGTTCAGTAGAGAGATTAGGATTCGTCTTTGTATAGAAGATAGTACGAATCTAATGAGTTCCCTCAAAGATCATTTTTGACCATGATGATTACTTTATATCTCGATTATGGAAGAGATTGTAGGAGGATTTTGGGAATCATCTATGTTTGAGAGCAACTTTTCACCACCAAACTGATGGCCATACTGAGCGGACCATTCAAGTTCTGGAGGACATGATACGATATTTCATGTTGGAATTTGGATATAGTTTATAGGATCACCTACCACTAGTATAGTTTTCATAAAATAATAGTTACCATTCCACCATTGGTATGGTTCCACTCAAGGCCTTATATGGGCAACCCTATATGTCACCACATTACTAGACCAACTCAGGAGAGTCATCACTTATGGGCATAGAGTTGGTGAGACCCCCTAAAGAGAAGGTTCATATCATCTAGAAGTGGATGAGAACTACATAGAGTCATCATAATTATTATGTGGATAGATGACATAATCCTTTGGAGTTCAAGGAGGAAGACTATTTTTTTTCTATGGGTTTCATATCGATGTGGATTACAGATATTTGGATGGGGTGGTAAGCTATCTTCTAGATTAATTTTCCATTTCTAGATACTACGTATATTGGGAGAGGTGGTGTTCCACTTATTTATATCTTCTTAGTTAGACTAGGTACATGATTTCTTCCACATGTCGTAACCGAGGAGGTACATGCATGATCCATAACACATTATCGACCGAGGCAAGCTGAAAATTGAGGATAGGGCTAAATTTTCTGAGTACCTAGTAGAGATAGTGGATTAGTAGTATATGATCCTTCTTAGGTGAGAAATTCATTTATTGCATGTCCAGTGTCAGCATGAGAATCTATAGGAGAGCACCTGGGAGCAGGAGACTCATATGTGAGACCAATACCCAAATATATTTGTATAACCACTAGTTTTGGATTTTCAAGATGTAAAGCCCAAAGGTGGGGAGAATGTATTTAATTATATTTTTGATGTATTTTTTTTGAATATTGTAATGGTTACTTTTGATACCATGTGTTAAGATGACATATGATTCAGAGGCCTAGTGTGCCTGAAATAAATGTTTGAAAAATATTAAATATATTAATATCACATGCATAAAGTTTTTTATATGAAAAAGTATAATAAATTATAAATGAAGGCCCAAATTAGAAATATGAGGGCACCTCTGAGTTCAAAACATGGGTTTTACCCTAGTAATGATATAAACTTGGAACATGTCAGATATTCGGGTTGAGGCACGATCTTGAGAGGATTTTGAAGAAAATAAAATAAAATAATAAATTAATTTATTTTATTTCATGACCTAATATTATTTATATAAATATATGGTTTTGATGGATTCTCCAGTTTACCTCAAAACCTTAGATATCCAGATAACTATCGGAGAGACGTTGGTCGAACTTCCATTGTCGAACGACGACTTGATAAGAGATCGATAGCCAATGTCCAACAAAATAATAGGATCTCCCTAAAAACAAAGAAATAAATTCATTCTTTATTAGTGATCAATCCAAAGTGAGGTAGGATGATGTTTTTTTTTTGATTTATACCCGTTTTATTGTTTCTACAATGAACATGAATCAATTGACCAATGAATTGATTAGCATATCAATTGTATTGCGGGATGGGTTTACCTGTAGAGATTTTATTGGTAGAATTATTTATGTTATCATGGTTCTTAATTAATCATTCTAACATAAATGGATCGAGTAAAACTGAACATGGCCTAGGTTCAGTTCTATCTTGTGTTTTTCTTGGTTTTCTCCCATTTTTCTCTATTCATTCATCATCGGGGTTTGTTTGACCGGTGGATTGACCCAAATATTGAGAAATCGAATGTTTCACACTTGTTTCTTAGTGTAATGATTTAATATCATAGATCTATGTTATGTATATCATGGGGATCATGAGATGATGAAAACTATGAGAAACTAAAATCATATTGGAAACCTTTGGGTTTGAGCGGTGAGTATGACGACGATGAGAATGGAGGATAATCGATTCCTGTGAAAATCGGGTGATTGGAATCTAGTGAGCAGTGATGGTGAGGCTTGGTTAGAGTAGATCCACACTGCATGGTATGATTCATGGTGAATACAAGGTATAAAGGAGTGGTTGGATATATTTATAAGAAACCCATGGAATATATGATATCTTGCGGAACACGGTGTGCGTTTTGAAGGAAAACACTATGTGGGACCCTTGGTGTTGTGGATTTGGTTTCCACAATGGAATTAAATATCACATGGCACATGACTATGTCACATGGAGTGTGACTTGACTTGGAATCTCAGCATGTACCTCAGAGGATACATAGACATGGCTAGGAGTACACAGTCACAGAAAAACCATGTACTCTGACATGGACATGGCCAGACCAAACGTACACTGGAAAATATGTCTACTTGGAAACAATCATAAGTACATGGAAACAGACATGAAATGTACTTTTAAATGGACATGGGTACGGTCCATGATACATGGGTAGGACCCGATACCAAAGGGACACATTGTGTACTACTAGTACACTATATGTACTTCTTCAAAGTTGGCATGGGGCCCTTATCCTATTCATCTTATACAAGTTTCCTTAGGGTGAATTCCCTATATCCTTTTCCATGAGGGTTAGCATGGAATCACATAATATGTATAAGATAGTTATTATTTTAGTAGGAATCCTTGGATAGAGTTATTGTAATCCTTTTGTGAGGCCCAGAGTAAGATCATATATCATATTCTTGCCCTAGGTGGAGTTCTTGGTATTGTCATGACTAACACTATATGAGCGCTGATCCTACACTTAGTGGGTTATTCTAGATTTATTTGTTAGTATTGACCAAGGAATTGGTTTTGATCCTCATATGTGTATCATTCTATTCAAACTTTCAGTGTATCCTTATAATGGAGGGACCCGATGAGAAGTACATCTCGAACGGACACTATCAGTGCTATCTGACCTGTGGAGTGTGTTCTCTCAGAGGAGTTCTATGTAGAACCTTCATGTAGGAATCCTAGACTGGAATTATGGTTGTGAATTTACCTTGAGACTATGTGTCTTTGTTGATTATATCTGGATATTTTTTTATATGTACTGCAAACACATACCCGTGTAGAGATAATTGTTATTCTTTTTTGTTATGCTTAGTACTTTCGGGGTTTCCCGCTAAGTATTGTTATATTCACCCCTCCATGGGTTTTTATCACATGTGTCATGTATTGTGAAGTAGATAAATTTTTTTATGGATTCCTAGAGGGACCAGGATTAGGAAGCTCTTAGTGAGTTGGAAAGACCGAGGTTTGTTCCCATAGTTACCTTGATAGAAGTTCACATATTTACTTCTAGTTTATAATTGTTTTTGGACTCTTTGTGGTGGGATTGTATTTGTATCTATTTAATTTCCATTACTCATTATCATACAATACTTGTGAGATTTATATGTATGCATGCATGGTTTATCTATTGTTTTACATTTCATCATTTTATGTTCTTGGAGATGTGTGCATGTGTACATGTACTTTAGGCTAAAGCCTCCCATGTTAGCGACATGCCTATTCGGTACTATTCTCCAGTCCCTGGAATATTAGAGGTGGGCTTGGGTAGCTATGGCACGATCTCCTTTGAGAAGTTTTGTGACAAATATTATGAATACTATTGTAGTAACCCTATTTTATGGGTGTAACTATCAAATTCTAAAAAAATTGGATGAGATAAAATATATGATCTCTTGGGTTTGATGTATACTCAGCAACAGTTCATAGACTTCAAGTTAATTATTCCACCAAAAGATCTATGACTGAAGAAAATAAATTTGTTGAATGATGATACTAGGGCTCAAAATTCCTTATTAAGAGCTCTTCCTAATCAAATATATATAAAGGTGGTTAATTTTTCCATAGTAAAAGGAGTTTGGGATAAATTTTCTAACATCCATGAATTATATTTAAATGTTGAAGAAGAAAAACTATAGATTTTGAAAAATATATTCCATGATTTAAAAATGAACCCAAGTGAAAATGTGGGTGAATTATTTAATTGTATCACTGAATTTGTTGGTGCAATATGTGGACTCAAACAAAAGGTCAAATATTCTAATATTGTAAAGAAAATTATCAGAAGGTTTCCACCTATGTACAAACCAAAGGTATCAAATCTCAAATAAATGGGTAACAACTTAGTAAATTTTGATAATAGATCAATTATATTACTTATAAATATTCATGAAATAGATTTTATAGATTTATATTCACTATAATAATATTAAGTAATTTTTCAATAAAGGAAGAAATATTTTTATTCATACTAAATTCGTTTACATGTATAATATGGTTTAATTTAAAAATATAATTTATAAATTGTATAATTTGAATTTTAATAAATGGATATTATTTTTCATATCTATAATCTAAAATTATCTTAGATTTTGTTTTTGGAAATTTTCTGAAAATGTTGATTTTTGGGTGTATAGTGGAAAATATCGATTTTTAAGAAAACTATCTTTTATTTTAAAGTATTTACACAGTATTATTATTTTTATATTGGTTTAAAAATTTTATTATTTAATTTTAATTAAAAATAATTAAATTAATTTCATTGGGATTAATATTATACTTGAATTTGGTATCAATACATTTTTATACTTAAAAAGGAATTTTTCCAGAAAATCATTTTTCATTGCATTTTATGGATTTGTTTTTAAATTAATTTATGCCAATTATAGAAATTGAATTTGAAAAAATAGAATCCATATTTGGAATCATAATTTCTAAATTTATTAACGAGTCCACTTTTATTTTTATCATTATGATTAGTAACTTTAGTAAAAAATAAAGTTACCATGGAAAGAGTTAAAACAAGTTAAAAGGGTTAAAACTAAAATGATAAGAGTTAAAATAACCTAAAACACATATAAATCCTATTTTCTGGTCATATTTAAACTCTATATTATCTACCCTTCCAAAATGTCCCATTCTGGTTCCATTTTTCTTTAGTAATCCCTTAATATATTTTAATTTTCTAAAAAATTTCAATTGTGTCCTCTCCCTCACTTATAAATGGATACTCCATATCCTATCTTCTACAAAATTAAACATCAACTTATATTATAAAAAACCTACCCAAATATCTTCCTAAAATCCCTAACCACATTATATAGGTCATGGTTTTATCATAATACCAACTTGGGAAGGTTTTTTGGTATAAAACTAAGAAGGCTGTCCAAAGAAGATGTATAATTATTAACTGAGCATTTTATTTTTATATCTTATTTTATCTCCTTAAAAACTTTATTAAACATTTTAATATAATAAAATTAGTATTCCAAATATATTTAAATGATATTATTTTTATTTCATAACCCTTTTTCATCTACTAAACCATCTAATGAAAATTAAAAACATTGCTCATGCATTCATGTGGACCACCTCCTTACGAGATGATGTATTTCATTTTTAATAACAACCTCTTATGGATGGTCATAATAATGGATACAAATTAAATAATATTATATATATTATATAAATTTAATTTTTAATGTTAAATAGACATTATAATTCTTTATTTACTATCTAATTAAAAAAAATAAAAACATCGCTCATGTGTACATGCAGACTACCTCCTCGCCAACCATTGTATATTATTTTTCATCACTGCATCACATGGATTGTATATATAAGTGTATTTAAATAAATAATATTATATTTATGATATATTTATATTTCAATAAATAAAAAATAACACTTACCTTCTTTCCCTCATGTTCTTTGAAAATAGAGACGTTACTCATACATATGTACAGAATAACGTCTCAATGTTGTAACACAATTCATTTTTCAAAAACATATTACATGGTTAGTTATAAAAGTATTAATAATGTATAAAATTGATAATTATGACATGATTAATATTATGTAAATGATATAATCATGATCTATTTGACCGTAGTCAACCTACCAGAGAAATTTATGGTTTATAAGCCAAATTTTCTCTAAACATCCGATGCGAACTTACTTGATTAAGTAATTAGGTACAATATGGATATAAGAGAAATAAAAGAAAAAATAAACTTAAATTTTTTTATTAATAAAGTAAATAATTAAAATAATTTTATTATTCTGGAATATAATGAATTTACATGGAAAGTTGGACTCGAGGTAAGGGACACTTTACTTCAAACCTCGTTTTAAATGTTTTAAAGATTTATTTTCTAAATATTTTTTATCCATTTATATATTCTTAAATTTTTTTATAGATACATTTAAATTAACATAAATAAATTATAAAGGATATTTTACATCTCCTTTTAATTTTTTTCAAATGTTTTAAAAAGGAATATTTTTATGTATATTATATGGAACATTTTGACTTTCTTTTAAAAAATGAAAAAATATTATTGTATTTTAACGCATACGACATCAAAATTTTTTATTATTGATGAAAAAATTATGTGATATTTATATTATTTTACAATATTCCATGTTTTATTTAGAAAAAAACCTTTATTGCCTTTGTTCTATGTAATTTTTTGAAAATAGGGTTTTAAGGAATATATATATATATATTAATATCTGAAAATGTTTTACTTATGGGTTCAAAAGTATATTTTTATGAGATTCATGAAATAAAAGAAATATTTTATGTGTTTTATTCATGTTATAGTCCTTAGAAATTTTTTATGATGATATTTGATCCCGATATATCTCTCCAATTCATTAGGTAATTATTATGTTCTTCGAAGAATTATGTTGGAATTAATCGTGTAGGTTATTCCATTTGTAAGGGTTCTTATAAGGGTTCTATGAAGATGATGTCCCAAGGAAACTAAATGGATTTTATATGCTTGATAATGAGTTTTCATGGAAATATTTTGATTTCATAAGGTAATCTAATAATATTTTTCTTAAAGGAATAAATATTTTCTTTAAGGGTAAAAGGTATGATTCTGGGAAAATGTTTTTCATGGGTTCTCATGTTTTATAAGAAACCCTCATGATTACAATTTTTTCCTTTATACTTTATTATAAAGTGTTTTATGAAACAAATGGGTATTCAAATCGAATTTTATGTGTAAGTAAACAATTATTTGAGCTCAAGGTTTATTATTTTAAAGGGAGGCCCTCTTATATGATCTCATGGTTTTGAAATAGACGATTGAGTTTATTTCTTCATTTTTATATGCCCCTTATTAAGATTTTTGTTATCATCCCACATTTTCAAATGTTTTTCATAGTGTTAAAGGATAAATATGAATAATGATGTAGTCAAGTTTAAAATCATGAATTTTTTTCATGAAAAGAAAACATGCCTCATTTTAAAAGTATTGTATTGTGAAAAAATGGAAATTGAGTGGAAGTGTAAACTTTATTATGTATGAGTTAGTTATGTAAGAGAAAATACCTAATTCTATAAAACTATAAACCTAAAAAGTTATTTAAGAATGAAATAAAATAAATTCTTCGTTTAAAACTAAATATTATATAAGTAATCACCCTTAAGATATTCTAATTAATGTCATCATGATATTGAATTTAATGATTACCATATTGCTTCATCTAAACCATGTTTATTCAGAAATATTTCCACTGAGTAAATGGGGAAGCTAAAGTAGGAAGGCACTAAGAGAACGATATAATTCCAAATAAAAAACCTAGAATGGTTGGAGTTAGAATAGAGTAGTTTTTTATTTTTATGAATCAGTTGGAATAGGCTATAAATGGCGGTGGTATCCATGTGATAGAGAAACCATGTTCATCACAGAGAAACAAGTACATTGTAGAGAATTTTATGAAACAACCCTCCAGTATTTAGTGGATCATATGATCCTATGATAAATGAAGGTTGAGTTAAATCCTTGAAGAATATATTTGAAGTCATGGGTTTTTTAGAACATCAAAAGGAAACTCTTACTACATACTATTTTGAAGGTGAATCCAATCAATAGTGATCAATGATTAAGAATATTAGAGAAAGAGAAGATATTAATTTCTTGGAATGGAATGAATTTAAGAATATTTTATTTGATAAGTATTTTCATAAATTTTCTCAACTTCATATGAAAAAAAATTCTTGGAATTGAAGAAGAAGGAAGAAGATTTAGTGCCCATATATGAAGAAAACTTCACCAGATTGGAAAGGTACACACCAAATTATATTCAATATCTTAATAGTAAAATTAATAACTTTTATTTCATATTGAATCCTAGATATCGATGGAAATTTTCACCTCATGAATTCAGAAGTTATGAGAAATTTGTTCTATGTGGTGAGAAGGTAGAGATTGATTTTTTTGACGATCATGTTTCTATGATAAAAAAGCAGAAAAGTGGTCTAGGTTGTAAAGACCCAGAATTTCCATGTAATTTTTTTAAATAAATGGGGAAATTATGAGTCCGTGAAAATTGACGGCACATGATTCTGAGGCCCGGAGTGACCGTAATAAATTTTTGAACTTTTGTTCGGGTACGTTCAGTAAACATGTGAGCGGGTTTTTCTAACTTTTGAACCAGTGATCGGAATTGAAATCCGAGGGCACCATAGAACTCACAACACCGATATTTGCTTAAAGAGACATTCACCTCGACGGTAGTTGGTCGAGGGTGGAAGTTATTTTTTGGGTTTTTCATGGAAATAAAAAAAATAAAATAATCGCACATTTTATTTTATTTGTTAAAATCTCCATGTGGAAGTTGAGAAGTGGGGACCACAAGACCTTAACCTACCATGAGAGGTTATGGTGGTGGGGACCACCCGAGGCCTAAACCTCTTCAACTCCCTCATTAATGTAGAGGAGCCTCTTGTGAATCCTCCACATTAATTGTGCCAAATCTCCCCAACTTAATTATGCCAACCTATGTGATTAATTAACCAAATTTTAATTTTTCCAACAATTAAATTGGGGGAAACATATCACATTTTGGATACTTCGAAAATTTGGTGGAATTGGGAGAGGAGAAATATTGGGAGAAATCTCTTCAATGAAGAACTCATTCTTCCACGAAGAACGCTCTCGCCGACGAAGATAGATTTTGGCTACAAAGAACCAACGAATGAGCCAGGGATCAGAAGCGTGTGGCGGGCACGAAAAATGCCGATATCTTAGACTCCCTCTGATGTGGGATGTCTTAATCTACGGAAAATCGACGTTCATACTTCCTTCTCGCACCAACGTCAACGAAAAACTCGAGGTAAGGGTTTATTTCTATTTTTTTATTACTTCCCATGTACACCCCTTCTATTTATTTTGCATGTTGGGAATAATAATTGTGGGAGGACAGGGTTTGACGTTCATATTCATATTCTTGATGAGCCATATGCTACCACCTTAATGCGGAGTGTACAAACCAAAAAAACATGTCCCGAACCTTCCGCAAATCTTGTGGTGCTCTGCATGATGGAGGAAGGTGGAAATCATCCATGGTTGGGGCACAAGAACGACGATCGACACCACCACCGGCCACGAAGAAGGCGACGATGCTGCCCTGCGGCCACCGCGGCCGCCCCACGACCGAGATGCCGGCCTGTGGCCGAGCCGCCACCCCGCGGCCGACACGCCGCCCCGCGACCGAGCCGCCCGGGCCAAGTTGAGTCGCCCCGCGCCCTCGCGGCACCCCTCGGACGAGCCGCCCCGTGGCCCCCGCACCACACCGTGAGCTGCCGCGCCAGGCTGCCCAGCGTGGGCCAGGCCAGACCCAGCGGGCCAGGTCGGTCGACCAGGTCAGACCGGACCCGGGCCCACTACGACCCAATTACATTCTTTTGGGCATATGTTTGGCATTAGACATCTATTTGACGAACCGTCACCAGCGCTGGAAATCTTGGAGTGAGACGGTCCCTTTGAGTGATACCCCACTGAGATTTGGATTTATATGGGGAATGGTCAGGTTGGATCGATCATGAATCCAACCGAGCCCCCGAGACTAAAAGGCTAATAACTCACAGACCGGGCGTCCGATTGACGCACCGTCTGTTATGTTGAGACCCCTATAATGTGAAAAACCCTTGAGATACTTCTTCATGGGACTTCATGACAGTTGGAGTATCGACCAGTAGCTTGTGGAGAGGATCCTCCTGGAGACGAGCGAGTATAGTGCGGGAACCCAGTGGCTGGATGAGACTTGATGACTGCTAACCGTTTCGACTCGGAGTAACCTGACAGGCCCAATGGGGAGCGCCTTGGTGACGCGACAGACCCATGGTGGGGAGCGCCTTGGTGCCTGTTTCCTCTGGAAATGGGGATGACCTTGTTGATTTAAGGTTCAAACATTCCAAGTGGTTTCTAACGGGTTTGTTCGTAGAACCGGAAACATCCAATGATTCTATATCCATTTAGACATACTTTCCAAAGGTAGGTGCTCATTAGTTGTGAAATGATAAGACTTGAGAATTTTCATTGGTCGAGAGGATGGGAGTTCGGACTCATCACACCTTTTTTAGGGGAATTCTTGTCTACTCTAGGACTCTCTTTATAGATTTAAGTTATGTTTGTGAATCCTTATTAAATTACCAAGTATGAAAATAATATTTCCTTTATATATGAAAATCAATGATTAGTATGTAGGAGATTAAGAGAATCTTTTATATGTATTCGAGGTTCTTCATCGATAGAGAATCATCTGTATTTGTTTAGAGATTCTTAGTCAATGGTATCCTTTGACACATTATATAGAAATATCTTGGTCATTATGATAACCATACTAGTTTTAAAGCCACTCTGTGGGGCACTTGATGTTTATTGTCATTCAGAAGGACATGAATTATTTCAGAGTTGGGATCATACCCATAGATGGGCTACCAATGTATCCTTGTTTAGAAAAGGAATCAGAACCCACGTAGTTCGAATAAGGGAGTATGATGTTTATGCATGATTGATGGCTCAAAGAAAGATGTCATAATTACTTTTACACTCTAAGCTCACGTGAGTCATGCTCGGTGTGAGAAACAAGAGGTATTGGTAAAACCAGACAATTGTGCCAGGAAAGATGAAATCATAAGAAATGATGTGGGGCTTATGTATGTATGACTGCCCAAATAGATAGAGATTAGGGACTTATTTCAGAGAAGAAGTCCGAGAACAGGGTCCATAAAGGTATATGTGCTTTTATAGAGATTTGGATACTCTAACTTGGGGATTACTCCTGAGGAAGTTCCCCAAATTAGGAAGGGAGTTGGGACTTTACTCCTAAGGAGGATTCCCAAATCAAAAGAAATTAAGACTGGTTAAGAGAAATTATGATTGGGGCTTATTCCTCAGAAGGAGGCCCAGGTTAAAGGGACTTGAGAACTAGGGATTACTCCTAAGGAGGAGGCCCAGGTTAAGGGGAATTATGAAAACTGGGGCTTACTCTTAAGGAGGAGGCCCAAGTTAAGGGAATTTTTAATTTGGGAACCTGGGGCTTACTCCTAAGGAGGATGCCCAGATTTGGGAAATTATGACTGGGGCTTACTCCTAAGGAGGATGCCCATATTTGGAAATTTTTGATTGGGACTTACTCCTAAGGAGGAGGCCCATGAATATGGGACTTGGGGTTTACTCCTAAGGAGGATTCCCCAATTAAGAGAATTTGTACTGGGGCTTAATCCTGAAAAGGAGGCCTAGGTTAAGGATCCTCTCATCTTAAAGGATGAGGTTGAATGAATGAAATCTCTAACCTTAGTGATATAAAGATATGTAAATCACTAAGTTTTAAGAGATGTTCCACACAATTCCTTTCAAATAAAAAATCCAACAAGGGAACCATGCCGAAGGAAATGGTTTTAAAGAGGGTTTTGAAGGATGAATCTTGAATATAAGAGGTGGATAGGCATAAGATAGGTGAATAGGTAGGAGGGGCACCCAAAAAGAGAGAGGCGCGCAAGTCCTGCGTGGGCGAGAAAGTCCTGGTCGTGCAGGTATACCTGCACAACACATGGGTACTTGCATGAAAGTCAACCCATGGGGTAATACCTAGGTGAGACTTGGCTCAAGCCCTTAGTATTATCCCTAGGGGCTTCCAAAAGAGTGGCATGCATGTTCTGTTAAAGGGATAAGGCAACACGCAAGTGTTTCCATTTCCCTTAAGGGCTGACCACTTAGGCACGCAAATGTTGATGAGTTTCAACACTTAGGCCTTATTTTCCCTCTTGAGATCTTCCCTTCTAGGTAAGAAATTACCTTATAAGTGTTCAGAAGCTTTGAGAAGAGACTAGGGCGCCAGGAGCTCAAATCTAAGTTTCTGGATTTTTTCGTCCCTGAAATGGGGGGCCCACAGGGGGTATTTATAGGTGGCTGAAGACCCCGAGTGAGAATCAATGAGGGCGCTCAAGTCACCTGCATGACCACTAGGCGGCGCGCAAGTATAATTGCGCGACCATGCTAAAACTTGAGCGACCCAATTGGGAAGAAATCCTTTTTTCTGCCTTTGTCGATTTTTTGATGTTTCTTCAAAGGATGAATCACTTTGGACTAAGGTATTTCCCTTTTTCAGTCATTAGAATCTGTGATGGAAAGGAGATAAAACAGTCACCCCTCAGAGTTGGCTCCAAAATAAATGAGGATGTGACTCTGAGGAACAAGGAGAAAACCAAGGAACTGTGACACGCAGGTGTTGAGCGCGCAAATGGCGGTGCGCAAGGGTGAGCCATGCAGGCTTTGGCGCGCAGGGGTGTGGCACGATTACGTGGCTCATGAAGATGTAAGTATATTTCCTTATTTTCTTTGAAACATGATTTCAGTCAAATCTTTGTTACTAAAAAAAATTATTTTCTTCATCCTGTAGCTTGCAAAGAAAGGAACTGCTGAGGTTCCTTCGCCACAATATAGCCCTAGTGGTACTGCCATTGAGGCTAATGAATCTCCTCATGAGTCGGGTGAGATATCTCCAGGAAACCAAGCCATGGATGATGAGTTGGACATGGATTTCCATTCTCCAATTCATGTTACTATAAAGGAGACTGTCGACACTCCCAAAAAACCAAAGAGACAAAGGCATCGAAGGAAGAAGTCCACAACTAAAAGCTTCATCAGTAGTGATAAGTCCTTCGGATAATCATGAGTCTTAACCCATGAAAAGGTTTCTCATACTTCTTGGGATTGCAGGGGCTTCTTCAATTTCCCCTCTAAGGGAGTGGACTGACCCTCCTTTGAGGACCACAGAGGGTACTGGTGAACAATCACAAGTTCAGGCTGACTTGGCTGCTCCGGGAGAAGAGCCAATGTCTATTCCTAGTATCCCTCCTGCTACTGTTGAAAGAAGAGAAGATCATGCTTCTGGTAAGTTAACAATGCTTCATAAAATTTTGAATGAAACATCAACTGACTTCCATTCTGTAATATTTTAGGTTCAAGCCCTACACTAGAGATTTTGGCGGCCATTGCAACTGATGCTGCAATTTTAAATGAAGAAGCTGTCCAGGGTCAGAGGTTGTAGGATGAAGGTTTCCAAGAAGACATATTGAATGCTCCCACTGGTGAGATTAACCAGTATTCTGAGAAAACATTGGATGAAATGATGGAACTTGGCACATATTTTGAAGATTTTTAGATCATGTTAAATTACCATATAATTTAGAAGATTACGGACGTGAGTGTTATCCTTCGTCCTATTAAAAACAACTTCTTATTACATCTCTGATCATGATCGGTTCAATTATGCAGTTCCATCTGAGCAAGCTGTTGAACTGCCAATGCCTGAAGGGGGTGTAGAAAACCCTACTATTGTAGAGACATTAGCTCAAGTGGAGCTTAACCAGGTAGAGCTTCCTGAAAATTGTCCTGAAAATCCTGTTGAAGCTAGGAAAGATGGGTAGGAGCCTTCTCAAGTTGCTGATCTACCGTTGGGTAAGAGATAACAATTTTTGCAATTGTACTTAATTTTCAAGACATCCAATCAACTTTTTTATCCTTTGAAACTAACCAAAGATTTCAATTGATTATGCAGGGTTATCAATTTTAGTGGCTAGATCTGGAGGTGAAGCCTCAGCCTCTGCCCCAACGGGAATAGAAAGTGAAGAAACACAGGTCAGGGGGCAAGGAGAAGAACATGGCACTTCCCTAAGTGCATTAATCCCAGATTATATTCCCCCCTATGACAGTGATGCCGAATCAGACCTGGAGATACAAAAGGTGCTCCAATTTTTACAACGCAAGGCATGACAGAACATATGGAAAATCATATCTGAAGTGCCTCTAGAAGAGCTGTCATCAAAGATCCCACGACTGTAATCCATGTTCTTCATGTTGGGACTTTGCGATTTTGGATATCAAAAGATCTATGCCGCGGTGAAGCAAGTTATCTTAAGAAGGGAGCAGGAGCAGAAATACCGTCAATATTTGACCAGGGTGAGGCTATCAGCCAATATCAGTGAATTTGAGGCTACGGTATCCCGAGTTGAGGCTGATTATGCTGCCATGTTAAAGGAGCTAAAGCATAAGATCAAAGAGAAAGTCATCCAGCAGATGCACCTTCAGCAACAATTAGATGCTGTTACTAGGGAGCTTGACCAACTTAATAATTCACTGAAAGGAGCTTAAACGAATGGTATGAAATCCATCACAGATGCCAAGAAAGCACTCCATCAAGCTGAAAATAATGAATTTGGTCGAGTGCATGAGCTTCATGTGGCTGCTGATGAAGCTCGAGATGCTGTAAATCAAATGAAGATTTATGTTGACAACCTTTTTTAATTTCTTGGAAAAGAGAAGAGACTATAGTCCGTGGATGTCCTTCTAACTTTGGTGCATCAAATGAAAAACACTTTCATCTTCAATCATTTGTGCATGCCTTCTTTTTCTACTTGCTTTAAATTTTACCTAAGACAATGGGCATAGTAAACATAGTTTGATTTTACTAGGATTATTATAAATAACCCTACAAACTTTGAATCTTTTTATTTCTCAATATTACCTAAAATCATACAAAATATATGTTTATTGAGCTGCGAATTGAATTTTTTTCATACTTCCCTTGTCTTTTGTGGGCAGTTTAAAGTCATGCACGTCAGACATAAAAAGGATAATGTTTAAGGACAAAATATCTTTGACCGAAAAAATTAAAATTGACTCAATTCCTTGAAAATTTGTCTGAAAACATGTTACCACAATCAAGTATGAGGGAAAATATGTAAACTATGACTTAAGAAATTTTGAATCTGAGGGATGATATGAATATAGGCTAAAAGTCATTAGAAGAATTAGTTCCCAATAATGAAGTTACCATTATTTAACAAACCCGTTTGGGGATTGAATTATGCAGGACCACCTAAGGGCATTGGCTGCATAGTCAAATAATAGCATCTTTTAGATGATAGGTCCGTTATATAGACTACTTATGCAAGGACTCCTAAGGGCATGTGTTGAATAGTCAGGCAAAAGAACTCTCAGAAATTTATTTTTCTATTGATAAAAAGCCAGTGGAAGTTTATGGAGATTCAAATTTTCCAAAGCATAGAGTTTGCTGTATGGGAAGAGGTACTTGAATATAGAGAAGATATTTCCAATCAAGATTGTCTAAAAACTGGATGAATATCACTCCTACGAAGGTCTGACCTAAACATAGGGAAGAGAAATATAAACCATAGACTTGAATACTTTCAGATCATGAAAAAAGAACATGGGACAAATATGTTAAGGATGACTATTTTTGCGGATCCCTACATATTGTCGTTAAGACAACTAACGACAAAAGAGGTTTTCTTCCCGAGAATGAAGTTACCATTATTTAACAAACCCGTTAGGGGGTTGAATTATGTAGGTCTACTTAAGGGCATTGGATGCATAGTCAAATAATAGTATCTTTTGGCTGACAAGTCTGTTATGTAGACTGTTTATGCAAGGCCGCCTAAGGGCACGTGCTGCATAGTCAAGAAAAAGAACTCTCAGAAATTGGACATTTTGTGACTAGAAGTCAAGAAAAGGGTTATGAAGATCTGAAAATATTTAAGGTTAGGATTATGACACATAAATAAGGGGTATTGTCCAATGTATGTAGAGATACATAGATCAATTCTAGCCATAATCATGTTGTGGCTGGGTCCTGAATTGAAATGTTGGACTTCACTACGTATCCCATAAGGATGAGAATCAAGCCATACGTAGTTCTTGAAATACAGTTTAACGTCATGTGGGATGAGATTATGCGAAATCTTAGTTTACGGTCATAGAGCTCAGACCATAATAATGAATATACAGTGTGTGTTTTCATAGGGACTTTTTAGCCAGGGGTCTGAAAGTAGAATTTGGGGTTAGGCCCAAAGACTTAGGGCTGGATTCGAGGGACACTCTAAATTTCATACGTATCCCATAAGGATGGGAATCAAGCCCACATAGTTCTAGAAATACCCTCTGTACATATTTGGTTCGTACAAATGAAGGGTGAAAGTGGACTTTAGTGCAATGCTGGTTTAACCCAAGATAAAAGGTTCGGGCATTGCCATGTATGCACATAGTAATTGGAATATAACATGATTAGAGATCACTGTAAATAATGATTTCCTCTAGGGTGAGGGTATCAAATAATGCTGTAGTTTATTGTCGTACATGACAAAAGTGATGTATTGTTTAATGTCATATAGAAAGGAAAAAGGTGAACCAATGTAAATATATTGATTCTGGGGGTGGCTTCACGAATCAACATCGTATGAGATGGAGGTGAACCGACGTGAATAGATTGGTTTTGGGCTTGAACCTTGGGAGTTTTCCTACGTACCCATCCTAGAAGGAAAGGACCAAAGTCCGCGTAGTTCAATTGAATAATGAATTGGTGATCAAGTTGTTTTTGAGAACAATGAACTAAAAAATGGTGTTGGGACTTACACATGGTTAGCAGCCCAGAGAGGGTGTTATGGTTGAAGTTTACTCTAAGATCACATGAGTCATACTCGGTGTGAGAAACAAGAGGTAGAAACAATCCCAACGATGCATAGTTTAACGTTATGTAGGACGTATTAAGGGACTATGCAGTTTAAAGTCTTGCAATGAGGACTATTGGTGCTGCACATTTTAATGTCATGTAGTAGGGAAAAAATATAGTTTAACGTCATGTAGGACGTATTAAGGGACTTCTTTACAGTTTAGAGTCATGTAGCTAGGATGATGGGGACAATACAGTTTAACGTCATGTTGGACGAAAGGGGGACTGTGCAGTTTAATGGCATGTAGTAATGACAAAAGAGGGCACAGTTTAACATCATGTTGGATGTATTAGGGATTTTTTTCAAAGTTTAACATCATGTTGGACAATGGTTTGAACATTTTAAGGTCATATTCATGGACCAGTGATGGTGCAGTTTAACGTCTTGTTGGACGTAAGGGACTGTGGAGTTTTATGTCATGTAGTAAGGACAACATAGTTTAACGTCATGTTGGATGGTAGAAATGAAAATAGTTTAAGGTCATATTAATGGACCATAAATGATGTATTTTGTGTTTATAAAAAATAATTCTTCAGAAATCTGGCATTGGTTGGAGTAGTATGAGTTCTCCATCCATTGATATTAAAGAATAAGATCCATTGAAGTAGACCTTATGTATTGAGTAAGGTTCTTCCCATTTTGGTTCAAGCTTGGGAGGTTTCATTCCTGGTATCATTGGAGTTCTGATAACCAATACCAATTCTTCCTAAATAAATGAACGAAGACAAACCTTTTTGTTGAAAACTCGTGTTATTCGATTCTGATAGACTTCCAAGTGGTGCAGGGTGCACAATCTTTTCTCATCTAATCATTCCAATTCATCCAATCGCTTTTGAGATTGTTTATCTGTAGATGACTGATCACAAATGGCTACTCTGAGCGAAGGTAATTGAACTTAAATGGTCAAGACTGCTTCCATTCCATATACCAATGAATATGGAGTTGACCGCGTTGCAGTGCGGGTAGTGGTTCGATAAGCCCATAAAGCATGAAAGATTTTATCAGGCCACGATTTCTTATCTTTATCCACCATCTTTTGTAGTATGTTTGAAAGAGTCATGTTGAAGGATTCTATCTGACCATTGGCCACTGCATGATACAGAGATTAATGGTTGGATTTGATGTTGTATTCTTGATACAACCTCTTTACCTTGGATGAACAGAAGTTGGTGCCATTATTCGTCAATATGGTATGAGGGACACCAAATCTGGTAATGATGTTAAACTTGATGAATCTAACAATGCTTTTAGAACTAAATTCTTTGAGAGGTATTTCCTTTGTCCATTTGGAAAAGAAGTCAGTAGCAGTAAGAATATACTTAAACTGCTTGGCTGTAGCTGAAGGGTAAGGTTCCACCACATCCATTCCCCATGTGGAAAATGGACATGAGTATTTAGCTGTATGAAGCAACTCTGGGGGCAGATGAATGAATTTGGAATGTACTTGGAATGAATGACTTCGTGAAATCAACACAATCTTGTATCATTGAAGTCCAAAAGTATCCAAGCCTTCGAATTTGATCAGACAGTCTATGTCCAGACTGGTGGGCACCACAGACTCCTGCATGCACTTCTTTCATGACATCCATTGTCTCTTCACCATCAATGCATCTGAAGAGAACTCCATCAAAACCAAACTTGTAGAGAATTTTCTCTAGGTGATCTGGGCTGTCATAAAGAGTAAAATTGACCACACGTCTCCAGACTTGTTCTTTCCCGGCTCTATCAGGTTGAAGTGTTCCATTTTGAAGGTATTCCCTGATAGGTGTCATCCATCCTGTAGTATGACCATATGGCTCAGGAATGGAATTAATTTCATTGATTTCCTCTGTTCTGGTTTGAAAATAAGGTGAAATTGTACGATAGTGGGAAATACTGATGGTTTTCTTGTCCCAATTTGGATCTGCCAGAGCTGTGGCTATATTAGCCAGTACATTAGCTTGGGCATTTTGTGATCACGAGACATAAGAAAATGTAGATTCCGAAGGAAATTCCGCTATTAAATATCTGACGTAATCATACAAAGGGATTAGTTCTTCTTTTCTGATTTCATAATCCCCATTGACTTTTTTGATTACCAGGTCTGAATCACCTTTCACCTTTAAGTGATTCACTTGTGCTTGAAGTTCCAAATCTAATCCTGCGATGAGAGCTTGGTATTATGCTTCATTATTTGTCCCGCCTCCCAATAATGAGAAGGAATAGGGTAGCACTGCCTTTTCCAGGGAAATGAGCATAATTCCTAACCCAACTTTGTTGAATTTAGGATCCTCCATTTTCTTCTCTATTGGACTTCTAGAAGCACCATCAAAGTACATTTCCCATACTTGAGGACTATCTTGAATAAATAATACTTCCTCATCAGAGAGTTCAATATCTGAAGAGGTATCTTCTATTGAAGGATGTTCAGTAAGGAAATCAGCCAGATCTTGGATCTTTATTTCTTTTTGAGACACTTACTGGATGTCAAATTGCTGCAAAATAACTACCCACCTTGCCAGACATCCTGTAAGCATTGGACGACTAAGGATGAATTTGAGCGGATTATTACGAGATACCAATTAGACCTCTTGATGTTGCAGGTAGTGTCTCAACTTCTGAACAACAATGATTAATGCTAGGCAGCACTTCTCAATACTTGAATATCAAGTTTCTTCTCCAAGCATAGTCTGACTAAGATAGTAGAGGTTGTTTTCATTCCCAGAATCATTCTTCTAAGCAAGAAAGACACCCAATGATCGCTCTAAAGCTGTCACATAGAGGATAAGTGGTCTTCCTTCAATAGGTGGCATAATTACCCATGGACTCAAGAGATATTTCTTGAGAATATCGAATGCTTATTGACATTCTTCAGTCCACTGGTAAGTGACTCCCTTCTTCATCAATTTGGTGAAGGGTAAACTTTTTCCTACCAAATTGGCAATGAAATGCAGAATATAGGATAAGTTTCCCTGATGTCCTCTCAATTCATTCAAATTTAGAGGAGGTGACATACCAAGGATTGAATTTGTCTTCTCAGGATCGACTTCAATACCACGATGGCATACAAAAAAGTTGAGAAATTTTCTTGAGGTTACCCCAAAAGCACATTTTAAGGGGATCATCTTCAAATTATGTTGCCTAAGTTTGTGGAATATGACTTCTAAATCAGCCAAGTGATTAGAACATTGCCTGGATTTAAACACCAAATCATACACATAACATTCAACAAACTTCCCTAAAAAGGGTTTGAAGATACGATGCATGGCACACTGATATGTTGCGCCTGCATTCTTTAGGCCAAAGGGAATTACCCAATAGCAGAACACACCCTGAGGGGATCTGAAGGCTATATATTATTCATCTTCTAGAGCCATTCAGATTTGATTATACCTGAAATATCCATCCATGAAGGAAAGTGCTTCATAGCTAGCTATTGCATCAATTAACAGTTCTGTGATCGGAACTGGAAAATCATCCTTAGGACAATTCCGATTAAGATCTCTGAAATCAATTAAAACTCTAATTTTCCCATTATTCTTTTTCACAGGGAAAATATTAGCCAACCATTTGGGATATTTAACTTCTCTGAAAAAGTTAGCTTCGATAAGTTTATCCACTTCAGCTTCAATTTTGGAAGCATAGGTTGGGTGTGTTCGTCTTGCGGCTTGCTTAAATCCTCGATGTTCTTCTGGAAAACCCAAACGATGATTAGCAACATCAAGATCGAGCTCTGGCATCTCTGTATAGTTCCAAGCTAATATATCTCGATTTTTCTTTAAAAATAAAATATACATCTCTTTCTCTTTAGGGGTCATGGCCGCACTAATTAAAGTGGGGTGTGGATCTTCTTTTGTCCCAAGATTTATTTCTCTGAGTTCATCCACAGTGGTATAGATACCCTCTTCAAATGATAGAGGAGCATCCCTGAGATCTTCCTATTCTTTTTCAACATGTGTTATTTCTTCTGTTTCTACTTGCATAGTAGACGATGAAGCAGAATTTCCATGATCAAGAGAGATGTTAAAATTTGAACATCTTGAAGAAGAGGCTTCCATTTTTGACCCAATTGATGATGAAGGGTCTTTCTTGGGTATTAAAGAGGTGATGATGGATCGAGAATCAACATCATCATTCACCTCTGGCATTGCTATAACTTCTTCTGGCCTGGTTGGCGAAGTATAGACTTGTTGGATTTCAGCGGATGAAATGAAGACATCTCCATTTGAGATTTCATCATTGCTTGGTGAATCACCAATTTCTCCCATGCTGTCTGGATTAATTTTCGTGATTGACATTATGGAAGTTTCCATAAGAGTATTTTGATTTGGGTCTATCTTGTCAATTTGACCAATAAGCAACACATAATCTATACTCACATGTGCAAATGGATTTACTAGAATCTTTTCCAAACCAAATAGAGCATTAACCTTGGTAACATCATTTTCTGTGGATTTCTCCTTACCCTTCATGTGATAGAATTCCACCTCAATTTATTGAGATTCACATGCCTTGAATGAGGCTTTATCACCATACAATGTCCCAATTTGACCATCGAAACAATATTTGAGACATTGATGGTATGATGAAGGGATAATCGCATGTTGATGTAGCCAAGGTCTTCAAAGAAAAACGTTGAAGGCTGTATCGTGATCAACAACCATGAAATCTAAATTGGATACAAGATCTCCAAACTGAGTTCTGAGTGTAATCTCGCCCAGTGGTTCTTGTTCATTTTTATCATACCCTTGCAACATCAAAGTAGAAGGAGATAAATCAGATTCTGTGAGGCCCAATCGAAGAAGTGTACGAATGAGGATGAGGTTGACTTCTGAACCATTATCAATGAAATATCTTCAGATGTCTACACCATTGAACTTTCTAGATAAATACAAAGGTCTAATATTCCCATGAACAAGATCATTTTCATCTTCATCTGTGAAAGATATCACTACATGGAATTCTGCAGGATTATTCTCTACATGGTAGACTTCAGCTGCAACAATTTCAGTTTCAAATTACTGAGGGCTTGACAAAGCCTCGATAAGTGCCTCCTGAAGATCCTTTAATAGATTAAAAGCATCAAGAATTGATAACTTGGCCGGTACTTGGGCTAGGTGTTTCAATACATCATATTTTTGATCCAAAGGTTTGTGTTTCCCAACAGGAATATGTGGTTTAGTAGGTGCCTTGGAAGTTGATGCTTTGGAAGTTGATGCATCTTGTATTGGGGTAGGAGTTGGAAATACTCCTGGATTTGGAAAATTAGACTGACTAGGTCTATTTACTTTCCAAGAGGAAGAAGTTGGAACCTACAACCGATCCTCCAGAATAACTGTGCCAGGACTGAATCTGCTATTTGTGGAAGAATTTTCTTGTTCTTGTTGAGCTCGCTGAAGGGCTCTACCACGAGTTTCTGCTGCATACACAGTTCTAGAAGGGGTAGAATTGGAATAGTTTCTTCTGGGTTATCTACGTTTTCCTCTGTACCCATGAGCCTTTGAAACTCCCTTTGATTCCTCTATTTGATACAGGGAATTCAGGATCATCGAAATCGAAACTATGACTGGCATAAGGATCTGTTAAGTGAATCATATTAATAGAACTGAAGATCAACTCTTCATCTAATGAAGACTATACCTGATTATCCAGTTTAGGCTATGCCATTTGGTGGGGCGGTTCCCTTTGTTTCAAAGTAGATGACATAAAATATTCCAGATTCAAAGACAACTTTGGCTTTGACACAATCTCATATTCTTCTGATTGTTCCTCTTTCTTTGAATTATGCCGTTTATTTGAGGATTTTCCCTCTGATGAAGGGGGCTTTGCTGTGGCATTCATAGCAGAAGACACAATTGGTTTCTTCAATTATGTTCAAAAAATGGAATGAGTTTGGTTGTTCATTTTCTGACCATCCAATCATCATATTTCTGCGCATTTTTTCTTTTGACTTCTTGCCACTCACCTTCTTCCTCTGGATTTGTAGCAGTAACACATGCTACCTGAGCTGAAGAACCTTTCAATTTGACTTGTCCTGAGTCAACCATTTTTTGTAGGAGGTCATTTAAGACAAAACACTCCTGAATGGGATGCCCCAACATCTGATGAAATGGGCAATAATTGGGACGATCTTCATCTCCATCCTTGTTTGGCCTTTTGGCCCTTGTTAATTGAACCAAATTATTTTCCAGAGCCAAAATGAAGTATCCAAAAACTTGTTCATTTCAGAAAGAGTAAACTTTTCCTTTTAAAATCCTAAAATTGTTTTCATCTTTGATCTCTTTGATCATCTTGATGAAAAGGCCTCTATTTTTGACGCTCAGGAGGTGGCGCCCTTCGAGAAGATGAAGGTTTTGTGGTATAAGTAGGTACAAGTGATTGTTTAAGCATAACTATAGTAGTCTCTACTTTACCCATTCTCATTCCTAGAGCTGATGGAATTACACGAGTTTTATCCTTAGTCTTCATAAGAGAGTCTTCAATCTGCTGAGTGATTGAAGTAAGGTCTCGAAACCCTCCTGTGTATTTCACAGGGATCAACGGCGTGTGGAACTCATCACGCAAATTTTCCACACAGATTGGCAACAGTTCCTCTTGAGGGAGTGCTAAGCTTAGAGAATATGTTAATCCCTTCCAGTGAGCAATGAAATCCGAAACCCTTTCATTTTCCCTTTTCTTACAATTTGTAAGATAAAAAACTGTTGTCTTTGGAAAAGTTGAGCTGAATTGAAGAATAAATCGTTGACGGAGGTCTTCCCATCCGGTAATTGACCGGGATTGCAAGCTTGTGTACCAAACAAAAGAAGGTCCTTCTAATGACTGTAAAAAACACCTGAGCTTAATTGATTCTTGTTCCTGAGGGGTTCCCATCATGGGATCACAATGAGAAACCAAATGTGTTAAGTGTTGCTTTGGGTATCCCGAACCATTAAAGATTGGGAATGTGGTACTTGGAAAAGTTTATGGGGGAGGAATTGCATAAATCTATTCAGGATAAGCTCTCTTTTCTGGTTGAATTTGAGATCATTTTCTCTTTATAGCTTCCAAATGAGCTGTTAATGACTTAATAACAGTTATTAACTTTTCAAAAACATCCAATTGAGCTTGGAAATGAGCAGGTGCACTGAATAGATCTTGAACAGATGTGGTGGCTGGTACTGCAACTAATGGTAGCACCACCGATTGTTATTGCAGCTGACCCATAGGATTAGACCTATGGGGGCATACTGATAAAGGAGGATATTCTTGATCCATCTCAGTAGTCGCAAAAAATTCCCCTGGCTGACTGACTCCAGTACTCTTATGAGGAAGACTACCCTGAAGTAGTTCTGTATTCATCCTCCTCAATTCCTTCATTTCTTCCTCCTGTTGTGCAAATATTTTCTCTAATGAGAGCGATTGGACTTCTCCAGAGGAAGGGTATGCAACCTGATTCTTTCCTTTCCCCTTATTGGATCCCTTTCAGAGAGGGGGAAGTGGGTTATTTAAAAGAACACCCAGATTCTGGGTAAGCCTTTGATTTCGTGTACACACACCTTCTTAATTTGTGTCTGTGTGTACAACTTCTTGAGTAGGAACCTCTTCATCTGATCCCTCTGAGTGAGCCTCATCTGGTGGATTAGCAACAACGACATTGATGATAGTAATCAATGCATAATTCATTTCATCCCTTCTATCGGAAATTTTGCGATATTGTCTTCTTCCATTTCCCTGATGAAACATTGCCTTTTGTCGATTTGATCCCTCAGGAACTTCTTGAAGAACCATAATTTGGAGGGAATCTCCTGATAATTTGGATCTTCGTTCCTCTTGGGGATTCTTCCCTAATCAAGAGAAGACTGACTTTCTCTGAGGAAGAGATTGAGGATTTGAAAAAGTCCCCAGTCCGGTGGACTGGGGCTGTTCCTACAGTTCCTTATCAACTCCTCGAATCCTATTTGTTGATTCTAAGGGTTGAGTTAAAAGAGTCCCCAGTCTAGAAAGCTGGGGTGGTTCTTGACATGCTATATCTGAGAATTTCTTAAAATCTCTCTTGATCTTGCAGACTTTAGTCCGGAAATTGGCTATATGCATCAACCTGCATCCACTTTTATCACCTGGCTCAAAGGACTATTGGATGATTTATGAAACTTCTATCACTTGATGATGTGATTTCCCCAAATGAGAGGCCTGTTCAATATTCTCGTTTACTTGATGTAGGAGTAATTCAACAACTTTTTCTCTGTATGCTTGATTTTGAGAAGAACTAGTTGAGGCCTGTTCTTGGGCAAGCCTTTGATTACAAACAAAGCCAATTGACTGTGGCCGGCCATGGGAAATAACATTGAATGAGACCATTTTCGGTGGGCTTTGCTGACTGTAGATCACAATGAAATGTAGCTCTCCATGAACACCCCATCCCCTAATATGAATACCAGATGGGGCATTGTCAATTAACTGGCACAATCTTCTTAGTGTTCCAAGGCATGAATGCTGAAGGGCTCACTGCTGCTTTTCAGCCTTCGAATATCGAGAAACCGAGAGAGATGCCAAGTCAATTTGGCGTTGTAACACTTCTATTATCTTGACATGATTTTCATATTCATCATAAGATGATATTTTCTTTTTCAACTGACAAAGAGTTTTCCATATGTTGAGACAAATATCATGAATTCCATATTCCATCAACATCTCTAGAATGTCATACTGAGAGTCAGCCAGTGGCCAAAACATGGCTGGCACTTCACCTTTCACCAGCTATTTTCTCATATTCAGTACTTCTTCTTTATCATTTGATGAAGATTATTCTACCAGATTAGACCATATTTAGTGCTTCTTTGTTGCTTCATCGGATTCAATAATATTGGTAGAGAATTCATTGATCAAACTAGAAGATGAACAACCTAGGGGTGGTTCGGAGAATGACCTACACCCCGAGTTATCTTCTAATTGAGAAAGTATTTCACCTGCTAGCGGTAAAGCATCAGACATGACTGGCTTTACATTTGCAAGTGCCTCATGATAAGAGGGATTTTTCATCACTACATTGTCCATTGGAGCATTTTCTAGGAAATGTGAATTACTACTGTGGAGAGGACTTTTGTAGCTAAATTCATCATCATGGGGAGGACCACCATGGTGGGTTACAAAAAAAGATGAAACATTTTTCTCCTTGGTCTTCTAGAAACACAGAGGGTTCTTGTGGCTCTCATCTGAAGATGAAACTTCGATATCGACCGAATTTTCATGAAACAAGCCTTCATGAGGAAGTTTATGATGAAGAACTTCGGAATTAATGTTCACAATATTGGGAAATGAGGGAGTAGAATCTTGAATTCCAACAGATAATTGTCTGAGGGCTTCAAGAACTCCAGCATCAAGCAAGGCCTTATTACAAACTGGATCTTGATTTCTTGACTGTGCTGAGTAGGTCTTCTTCTAATACACCTTCTTACTCAATTTAGGAACCACTTGTTGACGAAAGTGGTCATTATGGGCAGGTGTATGTGCCTGCTCAGGAGAAATGATCTGGTTAGGCTGATTATCTCCACTCAAATCAGGTGTATGTGCCTGACTTGTTTGTCCGTATGATATGGGGGAGTACTCCCCACAACCCTCTTGGACTGGAACAGAGGTGTGTGTCTGTTCCGGAGTGATATGTTGATGTGTCACTCCACTTGTAGGGATAGATTTATGTGTCTTTCCCTGAGATGCTGCTGAAGCTGTTATAATATCCTGACAAGCATCCAGAATATGAGCAGAGATTTGCTTCTGCTCTTTCACCATTGACATAATGTGCTTGGTGACTTTAGCTGCCGGAACGGGGATATACGTCCATTCCGTGCTTGGAGTAGGTGTATGTACCTGCTCCGGTCCTCCTTTTCTTGTCAGTGAATTCTGACAGTACTCAAGTGTGGGGGCAGAGAGTTGAGTCTGCCTCCTATTTGTCGCCGGAGCTTTCCGAATGACTTATCCGAGTGCTACCAAACGAGACTATTGGTAGGCTTGATCAATACTAGATGGTGTATGTGCTTGCTGATTGCACTCCACCGAATGTGGTTGACAATATTCCTTCAATACTGACAGACGAGGCTTCTGGAAGGATTGATGAGTGTAAGCAGGTGTATGTGCCTGTTTACCAGTTGTCAACACATTGGGCTGGTGGGCTCCATCGTATGTAGTCAGAAGAGCCTGCTGACTAGCTGATGATTTATAAATAGGTGTATGTTCCTGTCTATAGTACTCTTCTAGAATTTCTTGAAGGGATTGGTGTGCTACTGCCAGGCGAGTCTGCTGGACAACGGAATTAAAACGGATGGGTGTGTGTGCCCGCTCATTGCTTGCCACCAAGTTAGGTTGACGGACTTCTCCAGAGATGGCAGAGATAAGAACCTGCTCACTGTTGACTGGATTTCACCTCTGGAGGTTCGTCTTTCCTGCTCGGGTTCGAGGAACCTGAGCCAAATTACTAGAGACGTTACCCTCATCATGTTGAGGGCACACTACCGCACGAGCCTGGCGGCAATTGTTGATGGGAGCCCTTGGGAAGGACTCATGTCTCCTTGAATTAAGGCCCTGAGGGGCCTTCTCATTCACCTCCCCAAAATATGGGAGGGACTGGTGATTGAGTTCTGGGGATAATGACCCGAAACGGTTGGATATAGTGGTTGGAACCACCTGCTTCTTGATCGCTGGTTGTCGCTATCCGGACAACTAGGGTGAATTATTGACTTAGAGGTCTTGTCGAGCAGAATCCAGAGTCGGAATAGTACCGTTTTGATGGTACTCCTTAACCAGTGCATTTGATACCCAGCGTTGGAGATGCTGAGTAGGTGATGTCGTCCTCAGAGCGGACGATGATCCAGCAAGAGTAGTAGTAGAGGCATTGTAAACAGAGGTATTCACAGGTGTTAACATAAGAGAAGCCATTTCTGTAACGCAGAAGATCTTGAAAAAGAGTACCTGTTTGATATAATAGACGTAATCAAGATAAGTTCAGCCACTACATCTTTTGGATGAGCACATATGTTATTGATTGTTTTGTTGGCCCTCTCATTGAGTTTAAACAGGGGCTTAAAAAATAGGTAAAACATCATTTTAACTTGTTTGAGGATTCACGTCAGGTTCACCATTTTTTGTTTCCTCTAGAAATGGGGATGACCACATTGATTTATGGTTCAAACATTCCAAACAGATTCTAATGGGTTTGTTCGTAGAACCAGAAACATCCAATGATTCTATATCCATTTGGACCTACTTTCCAAGGGTAGGTGCTCATTAGTTGTGAACTGATAAGACTTGAGAATTTGCATTGTTCGAGAGGATGGGAGGTCAGACTCATCACACCCTTTTGAGGGGAATTATTGTCTACTCTGGGGCTCTCTTTATAGATTTAAGTTATGTTCATGAATCCTTATTAAATTACCAAGTATGAAAATGAGATTTCCTTTAGATATAACAATCAATGATTAGTATATAGGAGATTTAGATAATTTTTTATATGTATTTTTGGTTCTTCATCAATAGAGAATCATCTTTATTTGTTTAGAGATTCTTAGTCAATGGTATCCTTCAACACATTATATAGAAATATCTTGGTCATTATGATAACCATACTGGTTTTAAAGCCACTCAGCGAGGCACTTGAAGTTTATTTTCATTCAGAAGGACATGGATTATTTCAGAGTTGGGATCGTACCCACAGACGGGATACCTACATATCCTTGTTTAGAAAAGGAATCAGAAACCACATAGTTCGAATAAGGGAGTATGATGTTTATGCATGATTGATGGCTCAAAGAAAGATGTCATAATTAATTTTACACTCTAAGCTCACATGAGTCATACTCGGTGTGAGAAACAAGAGGTATTGGTAAAACCAGACAATTGTGCCATGAAAGATGCAATCATAAGAAATGATGTGGGGATTATGTATGTATGAATGCCCAAATAGATAGAGATTAGGGACTTATTTCAGAGAATAAGTCCAGGAACAAGGTCTATAAAGGTATATATGCTTTTATGGATATTTGGATACTCTAACTTGGGGCTTACTCTTGAGGAATATGCCCAAATTAGGAAGGGACTTGGGACTTTACTCCTAATGAGGATGCCCAAATCAAAAGAAATTAAGACTGGTTAAGAGAAATTATGACTGGGGCTTATTCCTGAGAAGGAGGCCTAGGTTAAAGGGACTTGAGAACTGGGGATTACTTCTAAGGAGGAGGCCCAGGTTAAGGGGAATTATGAAAACTGGGACTTACTCCTAAGGAGGAGGCCCAGGTTAAGGGAATTTAGAATTTGGGAACCTGGGGCTTACTCCTAAGGAGGATGCCCAGATTTGGGAAATTATGACCGGGGATTACTCCTAAGGAGGATGCCGAGATATAGAAATTTGTGATTGGGACTTACTCCTAAAAGGGAGGCCCATGAATAGGGGACTTGGGTCTTACTCTTAAAGAGGATGCCCAAATTAAGAGAATTTGGACTGGGGCTTACTTCTGAAAAGGAGGCCCGGGTTAAGGATCATCTCATCTTAAAGGATGAGGTTGAATGAATGAAATCTCTAACCTTAGTGATATAAAGATATGTAAATCACTAAGTGTTAAGATATGTTCCATAGAATTCCTTTCATATAAGGAAGACAACAAGGGAACCATGCTGAAGGAAATGGATTTAAAGATGGTTTTGAAGGCTGAATCTTGAATAGTAGAGGTGGATAGGCATAAGAGAGGTGAATAGGCAGGAGGGGAACCCAAAAAGAGAGAGGCGCGCAAGTCCTGAGTGGGTGCGGAAGTCCTGGTCGCGCAGGTATACCTGCATGACACATGGGTAATTGCATGACAGTCAACCCATGGGGTAATACCTGGGTGAGACTTGGCTCAAGCCCTTAGTATTATCCCTAGGGGCTTCCAGAAGAGTGGCGCGCAGGTTCTGTTGATGGGATAAGGCGGCGCGCAAGTGTGGCCATTTCCCTTAAGGGCTGGCCACTTAGGCATGCAAGTGTTGATGAGTTTCAACACTTAGACCTTATTCCCCCTCTTGAGATCTTCCGTTCTAGGTAATAAATTACCTTATAAGTGTTCGGAAGCTTCGAGAAGAGACTAGGGCGCCGGGAGCTCAAATCTGAGTTTCTGGAATTTTTCGTCCCTAAATTGGGGGGCCCACCGGGGGTATTTATAGGTGGCTGAAGACCCTGAGTGAGAATAAAAGAGGGCACGTAAGTCACCTGCACGAACACTAGGTGGCGCGCAAGTATACTTGCGCGACCATGCTGAAACTTGCGCGATCCAAGTGGGAAGAAATACTTTTTTCATGCCTTTGTCAATTTTTTGATGTTTCTTCAAATGATGAATCACTTTGGACTATGGTATTTCCCTTTTTCTATCGTTAGAATTTGTGATGGAAAGGAGCATCAACAGTGACATGGTAGACCCACAATACTCGACAGGAGGAGTACCTCAGTAGGCCACTAGGGGGAGCGCCTTGGTGACAAGACAGAACCACGGTGGGGAGTGCCTTGGTGACACGGCAGACCCACGGTACTCGACATGAGGAGTACCTCAATATTCCAAGGTTAGTGGGAAGCGCCTCTATGTGACACGACCGACCCACTGTACTCGATAGAGGAGGAGTTCTCCAGTAGCCGGGGTGTTTGGAATGTTACTTGTTACTACCCCTAGAATAAATCCTGGTGTGAGCTGAGTCAGTACCTCTGTGTTTCTTCATGATTGAGATGAATTACTTGATAACTTAGGTATATGTATGGTCATATACCTAAGTAAAGTTATCTATTGATTTCATACTTTTTGTTTTATCCTTTATGGATTTTGTGAGACCTAGAGGGTCTCAGGGTCCCTATTGAGTATCGTTATACTCACCCCTACACGGGCTATGCCCGCACCTTGTTGTGTTGGATGCAGACGTCGGACGGAGCTGACTGAGGCTAAGAGTATCGGGACTGGACGGTACCTGGATATGGACCATACAGAGTGTCAGTACGCAAAGGAGATGGGTGGACGTGGAGTGCTGAGGAGGCAAAATGTACCTACCCTTTAGGTAGGAACCTCGGAGGACGATCCAGTAGCTATTCTTTTCTCTTTCTTCAGTTGTATTGTATTTTAGTTGTACTTGTACCTTTACTGTTGGGCTTGTATTCTGGCCCCCTTTTTAACTTTCATCACTCTTTTGGTTATACAGTTTTCTTGCATTCGTATCTTGCTGTGTACTTGGCTACGTGAGTTTTTAGGTTATAAAGGCAATGCCTTCCTAGTTTTAGGGAAAACGCCTTTCGGTGCTAGTCACCAGCCCCTGGCCTATGGAAGGCGGGATTGTGGTAGTCACAGAATAGGCCCTAGGGGATGGGTCGTGACATAGATAGAAGGTAATAGGGAAGCATCCATCAAATAAATCTGTAGGTAATAAGATCTAGCTTCCATGTTGCGATAAGTGTGGTAAAAAATTTCATGAACCGGATTTGGATTCCATTTGACCCGACACCCAAATTGGTCTAAGATATGGCCCGAAGGGCGTTCCTGATCCCCATGGGATGAAAAAAAGTTCATAGCATCAAAATAATCCAATGGGAACGATTTATCTCAATAAACAACCTGTATCAAAATACCCAAAACTAATCATGCATCAAAAACCAATAATTGAATATCAATAAATGTACAAACCAATCCTAATACAATAACTGAACATAAAAAAACTGAAAGAATAACTGAGACTGAACCATGATGAAACAATCTCCTTGTGACCTCTTGGTCACCACCAACCATAAGACCCACCTACTCCAAAGGAAAACCAAACCAAAATCCTAAACCTAGAAAATAACTCATGTCTACCAACACCGAGTGCCACAAATAGGGTATGAGCATACAAAAACTTAGTAGGTAATCATAACAGAGTTCATGAATATCCTTTACTAAAACACTCCACAAATTATATTTTGAAATATATTCAGAAAATAGGTTTTATTCATTTTAAACAACCAAACACAACTTTCTATAAGTTCCCTTTTTAAAACTACACATGCAACTTTTATTTTAAAAAATGGTTCCACTTAGCACAACCCGGTTCAAAATCAATTCCAAATACAAATCCATACCAAGTAACCAAAAAGGTAATATGAAAAAGGTAAAGAAAACAAAATAAGAAGACATAAACTAGCAAGGATAATATGAAACATGTAGTAGAAATAAACAGAACATATAGATAATAGATCATGATCATTTTCTATAAATCTCTAGAGGTGATCTATGGATGTACTCAGTTCAGACTCACCTGTCAAAGTATGGTGCAACTCCACAGTCAATAACCAACTGTCCACTCTAAATTAGCCCATCACTACCACAAATCCGAGTAAGGGAAGCGCCAGCTTTTATCAGTGCTAACCAGAAATCATTGATAAAAGGGCGGTCTTTATCAGCGCCAGCTAAAAGCGCCTATAAATATACCCTTTATCAGTGATGATAAAAGTTTTTAATACAAATTATTATTATTTTATATAAAATTATTATATTTATATTAAAAAATATTGTTTATTTGTATACATTAAATAAAAATGCATGTTTATAATTAATATATATTTTTTAATAATTCAAATATATACATAATGTTAAAAAAAGTATTTATAAGATTATAATTAAATAAATATATATTTAAATAATTATAACATTATTAGAAATTTCATTAACTAATAAATATATTTTTTATATTTTTTATATTTATAATTATATATAAATAATTTTTTAAATATATAATTGTAATTATAATTAAAAATAAATAAATAAATAAATTTAAATAAATATATGATTCCAATGAATTTGATCAATAAATATATTGATGCGTGAATATAATTGATGTTAATATGTTATGTATTCATCATGAATGTTCATTTACACATTACACCCTCATTACTATTCATGTTGTCCATATATATGTGATGACTCATTTTTTATGATATATACTTTACTAAGTATATATATATATTTATTATTATATAAAAATATTTATAAAGATATTTATAATTATAAATAAATAAATAAATATGTATAATTATAAAATTAAAATAAATATATTTATTATACTTATAAATTTATAAATATATATAATTAAATAAATATATTTATAAATATTTTTTTTTCTGACATTCGATAAAGCAAGTATCCTTATTTCGTATTTCAAAAGTGTTTAATCACTAATTGTACTTTTCAATGGTTTTTTCTAAATAAATATAGATATATTTAAATAATTATAAAACTATAAAAAATATATAAATTATATATAATTATAAATATAATAAATATATTTATTATAAATTTATAATTATAAATAAATATATATTTATTTTATATATAAGTATAAATAAATAAATATATGTATTTATTTTTATAATTATAAATATATATGTAAATAATTATAAAATTATAATAAATATATTTATTATACTTATAAAGTTATAAATATATATAATTAAAAAAATATTTTTAAAAATATATAAAAATATTTATAAATAAATACAAATATTTATAATTGGAATTATAAATAATACACATATATTTAAATAATTATTAAATTATAATAAATATATTAATTTTATATATCTATAAAATTATAAATGTAATAAATATATTTGTTATAATTTTATAATTATTGAAATAAACAAAAAAACAAACAAATATTTATAATTATGACTATAAAAATATATTTATTATAACAATAAATATATATAAATTTATAGTTATTAAATAATTATAAAATTATAGTAAATATATACAAATACTTAAAATTATAATTCTAAATAAATATAGATATATTTAAATAATTATAAAATTAAAATAAAGATATTAATTATATATAATTATAAATATAATAATTATAAAAAATATAAAAAATATAAAAAATATAAAAAATATATTTATTATAAATTTATAATTATAAATAAATATATATTTATTATATATATAAATATAAATAAATAAATATTTATTTATAGTTATTATTCTAAATAAATATATATTTATTATACATATGACTTTATAAATATATATAAAAATATAAATAATTTATTATCATTATAGTTTTATCTGCACTAAAAAGTGCTGATAGAGACCTATATTTATTAGCGCTAAAAAATCACTGATAAATGCATATTTTATCAGTGCTTTCTATTTTAGCGCTCATAAAACATACATTTATCAGTGCTTTTTAAAAAGTTCTGATAAAAGGTTTGTCCGCTTTTATAAATAAACCCTAACAATATCCTCCTTCTCTCATACACCTCAAGCTCTCACAGAAGCCGAACCCTGCCGCCGACTCCTCCTCCAGCTCCTCTACTGTCGCCGATTACTCCTCCTCCGCCATCATGAATCTATCCTCTTCTGTCGTGAATCCCTTCTCCACCACTGTGAAGCCCTCATTTGTTGTGAACATCACCTCCAATGATGAACCCCATCTACTGTGAACCTCATCTCCACCGCACACCGAACCCCACCTATGTCCTAAACCCTTCCTTTTCCACAAACCCACCTCCTCTACATACCCCACCTCTACTACCGAACCCCACCTTTGCTGTGAAGCCCTTATCCTCTATGAACCCACCTCCACCGCAAACCCAACTCCTCAGGTTCTACCACTGTGAGTATTCTTGTAACTCTCTTAGTATTTCTTTTGTATTTTCTCATTGTACAATTTTCCATGATCAAATCCATGTTTGTAATTTTTCTATTTTTGATCAAGGATATTAATGAGATTCTAGGGATAGAATATGTATTATCCAAATCATCATTTTTGATGAATTTATGGAGTATATTTGTCATTGATCATCATATTGAAGTGGGCCTTGGTGCATTAGATACCTATTTCCACCAATGAGATAATAATCAATGAATATTTTGGATTAGAACTTTATACCTTACAATAGGTATATAGTTAAGTATTTTTTGGGTGTGGATCTAGGATACCTAGGATTGAATCTATAGATCCTCTAAATAAATTGGTTAAAAGAAACATGTTCATGATTGAAATTATATTAGTATTAAATATATTTTTATAATCTTGAGGATTCTCATTGTTGACTTCTTATTTTTTTATATTGCATCTTCATTTACACAATGTTATCATTTCTATCAGATAGTTAATCTCATTGGATCGATTTTTATTTCCATTTAAAATGAACTACATAAGTAAATTTTAGGTGGATATACTTTTTTTAATAAAAAATTATAATAACTGGTAAATAATAAATTTGAGTGACATGAAAACTGTGAGTCTAGTTTTTGAATTCAATTAAAACCCACCATGTAGTGATATATCTACTATATCAATTGTTGTCATTGATAGGTGGAATTATATCTTTCAAGGGTGAGGATTATGTCTATATTGGAGATTTGGATATGAAAACTAGTTATGTAGGACCTATATTTCTGTAGTTGGGTAGAATCATCACCCATTTTTCTAGAGTAATTTTGAATGATATAGAGAAATATCAGTCAGTATGTCCTACTGTCATTGACAAGTTCCTATATGTATTTCCCAAGGACTTGTCTAGGTTACCAACAAAGGGATAGGTTGATTTTATGATTGTGTTCTTACCAGGAGTGGAGCAGATATCTATTCCACCATATAATATGGATCCTGTAGAGCTATGAGAGAAGAAGCCTCAATTGAATGACTTATATGTGAATGGATTTATATTAATGATTATGTCTGCTTGGAGTGCATTAGTTTTTCCATAAAAATTCAAATGGATAATTGAGAATATGTGTAGACTATTATAGGTTATACTAAGTGATATAAATGAACTTATATCCACTTATATGTATTGATGAACTATTTGATCAACTTAGAGGTGCTAAAGTGATCTCTAAAATTGATTTGATATCAAGTTATCATCAGTTTATGGTGAGGTATTTTTATATACCAAATTCTATATTTAGGAGTACGTATATATTGTATGGGTATCTAGTGATGTTATTTAGTTTGAAAAATAAAATTTTAGTGTTTATGGATGAGATGAATTGGGTCTTCCATCCTTATTTAGATAAATCTTTATCCATATTTTTCAATCATATAATCATGTATTCCAAATTAAGGGAAGAAAATGCTCAATATCTAGAGGTCATTTTTGAGAAAACTTACAGACCATCAACTATATTCCATGATCTCAAAGTTTATATTTTGGATTGATAATGAACACTTCATAGGGAAAATGATATTAGTGGATAACATATTTTTAGAACATAATAATTTTGATATTATAGTTTATTTAGGGAGGCCAAAGAATGTTTTTGAGATCCAAATAGTTTTGGGAATTTCCAGTTATTATGAGAGGGTCAACCGAGATGCTTCCTGATTAGAAGTGTTAATAAGGCCTTAACCAAGAATGTGGTATGGTTCATTTTCTTAGATGTTCATGAGATATCCTTCTAAGATCTTAATGGGAGAATGATCAAAACACCAATATTAACCATAAATGCACCTGGTAATGAGTATGTCTTATATTCTGATGTATCAAGAGTCAGCATATGAATAGTTTTAATCCATAATGGTAATGTGGTTTCTTATGTGTCCAGAAAGTTAAGGACACATAAGATAAACTTCCCAAATCCTTTCCTAGATTTGGAAATAGTGGTGATTTCCATGATATGTTATTGGTATTATCTTTAGGGTGAAATATTTTTAGAATACACTAAAAAAAGTGTTTGAAATATATTTAATCACAAAGTGAAATGAAAAATTGATAAAAGATAAGGTTTGGGTACCTATAGTCCTTTAACTTTGACCTAATTTATACCCTCAAGAAGGGGAACATTTTTTCTAATGGACCATATTAGAAGGATCAAGCTTAGGTAATACATGATTCAAGCATCAAGTGGAATATGGTTTTCCACTTTGAAGATATGTGACTTTATGTTCAAAAGTATCATGGCCAAGTGCCACTTATGTCTTTATATATCACTTATTCACTACTCAATAGTATTATGGGAGTAAACTATAGGATTAATACTATTTATTCATGAGAGACATGATAAAACTTTTATAGCTTTATATTTTATAAAATGTTGGTTATTTTTTATTCATGTATCCTTTATAAAGTGTCTCTATTGGGATTTTTGTCTTTAAAAAAAATTCTTAAATGGATCTTTTAAAATGATTCAAGTGTTATGAAACGTTTATTAAAAAATTATATTTGTTCAACATACCCTTTTTGGTTTTAAATATCTTTAAAATGATTTAAACACTTGGAATGGACTTAGGTTGCATGCGAAGTGTTTTTCAACCCACCCAATTGACTTTCATAAAGGGATGTGAATGTTTTGAAAGCGTATTTAATGACAGATTCATTTTAAAAATGGTGTGTTATTTTAAATAGAAATTGGTGTAAATTTTTGGTTTTCTAATGGGATTTCAACTATGATTTTATAAATTGTTTTAAAAGGAATTTAGTGTTAGATTCTAAGGGTATGAGTCCTAGGAAAAAAATGAAATAATAACTATCATTAAAATGTTGAGTTACCCTGATTTGAAATACCCATTTTGTATATTTATTTTGTAAAATATTAATATTACAAAATCAAATAGGATGGATATGAATAAATAATGGATGGATTCCAATCATCTGACAAAAGAGTATGAAGATGTAGTAAAAGAGTTCATCAAGTTTGAAAATGATAATTCATATGACCCTTATCAAATCCTTTTTCTATGTTTATGATGTTGTTATTGAATACAAGTTAGTCCAAAGGAGTTGGAAGAACACTTGATTATTCATGGAATAGATCAAATTTATAAATGTTGGAATAAAAACAGGAAAATGTGAATGCATCTAGTGGTTAAGATAACATTTCATATTATGTATCATCTAATATGATTAAAAGTGTGGAGAATTAAGAAGACAGTATCAAGGATGTGATTATAAATGTGAATGACGATGAAGATCATATTGAGGAAATTATAAGGATAGTTGAAGATGAACTTTGTGATTTTCCAAAATTGTTTGAGTAGTTAAAGAGTTGTGAAAATACACCATTATATACTGGTTGCACTAAATATACAATATTGTCAGCCATACTGAAGTTGTATAATTTAAAATAAGGTAACAGATGGAGTGACACAAGTTTTACGAAACTAATTTCTCTCTTTAATTACATGATACCAGAAGATAATGAGCTTCTGAACTGAACATATGATACCAAATGAATGATACACTCGATGGGTATGATATCTGAAAGAATTCATGCTTGCTTGAATGACTGTATACTATTTCAAAAGGACCACAAATCACTTGCAGAATGCCAAAAGTATGGATCTTATTTATACAAGAAAAATGAATTTGTTCCTATTAAAGTTGTATGGTACTTTCTGACCATTCCAAGGTTTAGGCACTTATATGGAAGTGAGGAGATGACAGGGCAATTAACGTAGAACACAGATGCAAGAAATAAATATGGGAAACTATTTCACCTGATAGAATCTTCTTAGTGGAAGAGAATTGATCATGGGAATCTTGATTTTGGAAACGAGCAGAGAAACCTTCTTCTTGCGTTATATATAGATGGAGCGAATCCTTTTGGTTTTCAAATAAGCACTCACAGTACATGACCAGTTATGTTGGTAAATTATAAATTTCCCCTGTGGTTATGCATGAAATGAAAATACATAATGTTATCTATGATTATATTAGGATCAAAACAACCAAGTAATGACATTGATTTTTATTTGGATCCATTGATCAATGATTTCAAATTATTGTGGGATTCATCTACTACATTGTACGATTCTAACAGAAATTAAGATTTAATGTTGATATCCATGTTGTAAGGGACTATAAATGACTTTACTTATTATAGAAATTTATCAGGATATAGAATTAAAGTAACTCAAGTGTGTCCCATCTGCAAAAAAGTTACATAGTCAATTAGGTTGAAACATTCATCAAAAACTATGTTTCAAGGACATCACAGATTTCTACCCCCAAAACATAAGTACCGATCTTGGATGAAATCATTTGATGGAAGTTCTAAAGAAAATAAAAAAATGTCTCCACTAATAGGTGATCAACTATATGAGAAATTAAAATATGTGGACACTGGTTTTGGTAAATCATTTTCAAAAAACCTTATGAAAACCAGTTGGAAAACGGGATCATTTTTTTTAAATTACCATAATGAAATTGTCTATACATCATATATTTTATTGATTTTATACATATTGAAAAGCATGTATGTGATAGTGTTATTGGAATGTTTCAAAATTCACTAAAAAAAATAAAGGATGAAATTAAGGCTAGGCTGGACATGGTTGACATGGGAATATGAGAAGATTTGGCACTAGTGAAGGGTGAAAAATGAACTTTCCTTCCTCCATATTCTTACACTATTTCTAGGTAGAAGAGATATCAGTTTTAGAACTTCTTGAATGATGTAAAGGTTTTATAGGGGTATTCATCGAATATAAATAAAATCATGTCAATGAGCGATGTAAAGTTAAAGGGTCTGGAATCACATGACTTCCATATTTTGATGCAAGATATAATACCTATAGATTTTGAATTTATTTTTTCCAAAGAATGTCTATGATAAATTAACCAAGATTTGTTTTTTCTTAAAAGATATATGCATCAAAGTTATAGACCCAGTGAAATTTCTGACCATGGAAAGAGAAATTGCCGTCATATTTTGTGAATTTGAAATATTCTCCATGCCAAAATTATTTGATATGATGGTTCATTTGATGGTTCGATTGGTGAGAGAGATTATATTATGTGGTCTTGTACACTATAGATAGATGTACCCCATTGAAAGTTATATAAATATTTTGAAAGGGTATGTCAAAAATTGAAGTCGTCCAGAGGGTTGTATTGTAGAGCGATATATTATTGAGGAAGATGTTGAATTATGTACTGAATAACTGTCTAGTGTGGAAAGAATTTATCTACCAAAATCTTGTCCTAATGGGTGGCTTGTGGGTAAATAAATTTATGGAAAAGATGTTGTCACAATCAATATTACAAACTGGGAGCAGGCCCACCTTTAAGGTTTTCATAAAATTTTGGAGGTTTCCCTATATTTTGAAACCCAAAAAGAAATTCTTAGGCATTTGAATCCATCAAGGGATGAAATATGGATATCAAATAAACATAATAAATAGTTTATAGGATGGTTTCAGGACTATATTTTTAACGAGTCAGATGAAAATTTGGATTCAATTTCAGAACAACTTTGATGGCTAGCTGGGGGACCAAGTGTGTTTTTATTATATTAAATGGTTATGTAATTAATGGTTACACATTATATATAAATGAGCATGATGAAGATAGTACCATAAAAAATAGAGGAGTTACACTTGTGGTTTAAACGATTCATGTTTCTAGTACTAAGGAAAAAATATAATTTACATGAATATGTCATACTTTGGCATCATCAAACAATTATGGGAGTTAGATTATACAAAATATAAAGTGTTTATTTTTCAATGAAAGTGGATTAATAATAAGAGTGCTGTTAAAATATATGGATTGAGATTCGTGAAAGTTGATTTCAGTAAGGAAGGGTAAAAAGACAAACTGTTTATAATGGAATCATGGGTAGTACAAGTATTTTATGTTCTAGATCCTGCAAATCGAAAGTGGTTAATTGTTCTATTATTGACCAAAACCACTGAAGGGTTAGATGAAAATTCAACTAAGTATGATACTTTCATTGGTATGTCACAATAATTTCAAATAAATCCCAATATAGACATCATTATTTATGTCAGAGGAGACCATAATAAAGAGATTTGGATAGTCTATAGGGGGATCAAATCCCTCCATCCTTTTAAAAAAGAGAGTTTAATAATCAGGTTCTAGTTTTTTTTGTAATATACATCATATTACCTCATGTTATTATCCATTGATACTGCATTTATATACTATAAATTAAATGTTAAACCACTTATATAGATAATGACTTCCACACGCGCTGGTGATCTAAATCCAGAGGAATAATATGTCTCTCAACTAGATATTTCTTATAGTGTAGAGGAAAAATGACCTTCTACACATTATGGTGCTTTTAATCCTAAGGCACAACATGTCTCTCAACCTGATACTACTCACAGTGCATAGGAATGACCATATACACGTATTTCTACTCTTAGTGTAGAGGTAAAATGACTATTTGTACATATCGATGATACCACTCTAGAGGAACATATCGACGATGTTGATTCTAGGGAAATGGTAGGTGATGAAGGAATAGAGAATCATAAAAAATAGGAGCACCATAGTTTGATAGTGTTAGAAAAAATCATTAAGGTGAAAGTCAAAGGTATCAAATATGAGGTTGGATGGAATGCACAGGGCCAACATGTTGACCCCCAAAATACCATGTTCAGTAGTTACATTGGATTCTTCACTTGGAAACACGTGATGATTGATGTAGATTCGTGGCACCATGTTTTTCCCAGGCTTAAGACACTGATGTGGGAATAGATTACAATAAAATTATGATATCATTTCTTTATTTTACTAAAAAATAAAACAACAAAACATTGACTTACTCTTTATCATCCATTTCATAGTGCATTTATAGTAGATGACTCAAATAAGAAATATTTATTAATGATTACCGGAAGAATTCACAGAGTATTTTTCACAATTCTAATAAGAAATCATCTTAAAGATGCTGAAGGGAAAATAAACATGCATCCACCACTTATCTATTCACACCAGATAACCCAAGAATCATGTGATGCATTTACTAGCTATTGTAATGATGTGTCTTTTCAAGAACATTGTGGCTAGTAATACATTTTTTTATGATATGTGTATTCATTACATTGATTAAAAGTTTTTTATTTATGAAACGACAACTGATTGATGTAAATAAGGAATGAGCAGAAAAACCAGTGTACCCCTACAGTAAAGAAAGGATGGGGCGTGCTTCACTTGAAAAAAAATTGGTACATATTTTAAATCTACTGTAATAGTTTTATATGACATGAAAAAATCATAATTATGTTCCTCTATTTATATGAATATTGATGAATCCAAATCCAAATACCCTTCCATCCCATTTCATGTGCTATGAAAGGAGGCACATGTAAATAAATATGAGATACTAATAGATGAAAACACATAAAAAGTGTGGGAAACATGTGTAAGTATTACATAATAAAAATTTGTTTTGTTTTAAATCACTATTATATAACAATGATAACTTAATTTCCTATATTTTCTATCTGAATTAGTCACATGAATCAATAACACCTGTACCAGATGAACACATACTATTGGCGTCCTTGAAGCAGCCAAAACAGCATGGCCACATTAGAGGTGAGGGTTTTGGGGTGGCACCCTGAAAATATTTTGATAAAAAAACAATAGGAGGATCAAAGTGAATTAATAAAAAAATATGAGAGAAAGAATAGATACCCTTTAAGAACAATTCCAATGGCAGAGAGAGATGATGAGAACTTTTATGTGGGGGAGGCAAAAAGAAAAATCAACTGAAGAACAACCATTATGTAGTGATCCCGCCCCACCCCCACCAGCTGTGAGGCAAGCCATTCCCCTTGAAGAGATGTCTTAGCCGAGGTAATCAATGTAATAATAAATGTTTCTATGAAATGTGAATCATATAGACACTGATACCTTTTCTATACTGATATTTTATAGGGTGATAATGACTATGATTTATATCTATCAACACCACCCATCGCCTTGTAGTGAGGGAGATGATGTTCAATATCCAAAACAACATGCTACACAACACACCACTTCCAAAAGGTCATGTGTGAGTGATGATTAACATAGCCTATAAGTTGAGTGCCAATCTTCCTGTTCCAATTCATGAGAAAGATATTCATACAGTCAAAAAATCTATTGGAACATTCATCACATAACTATCACATCTTGTAAAAAAACACATCGAAAAGTAGGTATTCATTTAAAATTTATTTTTCAAGATAAACCTTTAACAATTAATGATAAAAGGTCTGAACTGATGAATGTTATTACAAATAGACAAAGGGAAGGGGATGAAATGAAATAATGACTCAAAACCATCTAAATGATTGATCAACTCATCGAAAAGATCTATCGAAAGCACCATTACCTTCCCATTCTATATATTTATTTACTATCATTGAATGTTCATGTGGATACAAAGTTAAAATATGCTCATAATCACATAGCTGATTTTGAAGAAAATATGTATGAATAGAAATATCAAGACTTCATTGGTGTTGAGAGTGTAAGTGAAATCCTCCACTATGATTGTCTAGGCGACTTAGTTGTAAAAGTATACATGTGGTATGTTTTCATGATTTGATTTTCCAAAAATTGATATAATGTGTTAATTATGACTAAATAAATTTCATATTTTTGGTAGGTGTATATATGAAAAACAATTTAAGGGAATTTCCTATTATTTTTTTGGACTCATGAATCCTCACATCACCTCTATAGAACAACCAAAATAGTTGAAGGTTTGATCAAATCATTTGAAATAATTTTTTTGAATGAAAGACTCTATTTAATACCAATGATATAGGGTTAAAACTCTATAATTTAATCATATCAAATATATTTTTATTTATTTCATTACTTATTCCTTTTTGTGTTTTTAGGTAGCATTGGATGCTCATTGTGGTAAATTTGGATACTCCAAAGATTTATTTTTTGGATTCAATGCATGGATATCCAACAAACCTTCCACACATGATGGGTTTTTTCAATTTTTAATACACTACATCCAATTTTTTAGAACTAAAAATAAAGTTATATAATTTATATTATCTTTTAATGAGGATTCTATTATGATAGGGTGATGCATTAATATCGTGAGTAACAAGGAATGAGGGCAGGGGATAATCATAAGGACCAAGACAAGTACTACAACTAGAAAAGTATCAAGGTATATATAATAAAATTTTACTATCCAAACACATATTAAAACAAATTAATTATTATAATCAATGTTTCTACAGTTTCAAAAACAATCCAATGGAAAAGATTTTGGTTATTATGTTTGAAAATTTATGAGAGCGATCATATTCCATGAACAAACTAGCATCCCTGAAGAGGTATTTTCGAAGATAATTACTATTTAATTTAAAATATTTATTGATACTTTGTATATTTATATTTTTATACTAATACTATAACTATCGAAAAGACTCATGTTCACAAGACGATATAGATGTGATTAGAAATGAATGGGAAGCATACATGGTGGAAGAATGTACAAAAATAGAATGAATATGTGAAATATATAAAAGTAGTGGATTGTTTCATATTTATGTTTAATTTAATAATTTTTAGTATTACTCACAAAATAATTGTTTTCTTATATTGTTGGATTCCTTTTTTTGAGTTAGAGTGCTTTGTTCAAAACTGATTATGCTCATGAGATATTGGACTTCGAGGCTACAAATAAAAATTCAATGAGAAGGTAATTTTCGTAATATACTATATTTTATTCATAATATTATTTTTTCTCTACTAAAATAACATAATCTAAATTAAATGTTTGACTAATCATGAAAAAAATGTCTTCCACATACTTATTCTCCCTAAAAACCTTGTCACCCCAGAATTATTGGAACTTATCACTTTCCTTCAAAGTAAGTGGATAGAACTTGAAGGAAAGTGATAAAAATTGACAATTCAGTGTTTCCATTTCGACATAGAAATAAAATGGAAAGCATGGTAATGAACGATGTGACTAGTATGACTCAAAGTTTGTCCTTTTATGTAATTAATTAATCTTGTCATCATTTTATCTACTATTTGTAAGTTATTTTACTTATCATTTTTATATAATACTTATTTAGATTTTTATACATATATTTTGGGAAGTCATATTTTTCTTTTAACTATATACAACAAGATAGAATAGAGAGAGGATGTTCCTTTCAGGTGGAAGAGGAAACCCCATGTTGCCTAAAACCCAAGAAAACGCACGGTGTGACCGGTATGATGAAAAGTGTCTGTTATCAGTTTAAAATTTACATTTTAGTTCAAAACATGTCACTCAATAGAAACCAAGAAAAAACACTTTGATTGTCTTGATAATTTAGGACAATGATTCATAAGTAATTTTGTGATGTGTATGAAGAAGTATCATGTCAAACTGACACACGATGCGATCAGTATGACTCATAATGTTTGTTTCAAGTTTGAAATGAAATTTTAGTAAAAAAACATAAGTGACAAACTAAAAACTGAGAAAGAAAATTAAAATTATTTTAAAACACTATGAAAATGATCTATAAGTAATTTGTGACATGTAGGAATCATATTCACCACAATACGATGCATGTTGTGACCGATTTCATTCAAAGTGTCTCTTTTTATTTAAAATTGACTTTAATTTAAGTAAAAACAACAAGTGACATACTAAAAATAGACCAAACACATTCAGATTGTTTTTTATATTTTAGGAAAACTATCCATGTGTCATTTTTGATGTGTAGAATTCAACCACACCTCAATACGATGCATGGTTTGAATGGTATGACTCTATGTGTGTATTTTTATTTAAAATTGACATTAATTTAAGTATAAAGAACACGTTACATACTGAAAATTGAGAAAACACATTAATATTATTTTTATAATTTAGGAAAATGATACATGAGTCATTTTTGACCTTTTTTAATCAACCACACCTCAATCTAACACATGGTGTTACCAGTGTGAATAAAAGTGTCAGTTATCAGTTTAAAATTGATATTTTAGTTCAAAACATATCACTCATTAAAAACTAAGAAAAAATGCTTCGATTGTCTTAAAAATTTATGAAAATGATTCATATTTAATTTTTGATGTGTTTGAAGTAGTCTCACATCAAACTGACACACGATGCGACTGGTATGACTCATAATGTATGTTTCTAGTTTGAAATGACATTTTAGTAAAAAAACACAACCAGCATACCGAAAAATGAGAAAAAAATTCATATTGTTATGATACTTTTGAAAAATGATCTATAAGTAATTTTTGAAGTGTATAAATCATCCGAACCTCAATACGATGCACAGTGTGTTTGGTATCACTCAAAGTGTCTCTTTTTAATTAAAGTTGACCTTAATTTAAGTAAAAACAACAAGTGACATACTGGAAACTAAGAAAACACACTTGGATTGTTTTGATATGTTAGTAAAACAATCTATAAGTCATTTTTGATATATAGGGATTTACAGAACTCAATATGATTTATGGTGTGGTTTTAATCACTCAAAGTGTTTATTTTTATTTAAAATTGACATGAATTTATGTAAAAAGAACAAGTGACCTACTCAAAACTGAGAAAAAAAATTCATATTGTTTTTATATTTTAGGAAAATTATACATGATTCATTTTTTATGTGTAGTAATAAACCCCACATAAATAGGATGCAATATGTGTTGGTATAAATCCAAATGTTCCTTTTTATATAAAATTGACATTAATTTATGTTAAAAGAATAAGTGACACACTTAAAACCAATAAAATGAATTCAGATTGTTTTGATACTTTATGAAAACTGTAAATGAATAATTTTGAACTTTAGGAATCAAACACAACTTAATCTGACACATGGTGTGACATATATGAATAAAATTTTCCATTATCAGTTTAAAATTAACATTTTAGTTCAAAATGTGTCACTCATTGAAAACCAAGAAAATGTGATACGATTGTCTTGATAATTTAGGAAAATGATTTATAAGTCATTTTTTACATGTATGAAGTAGTCTCACATCAAACCAATTCATGATATGACCGATATGTCTCATAATGCGTGTTTCCAGTTTGGAAGGACATTTTAGTACAAAAACACAACTTACATACTGAAAACCTATCAAAGGCATTACTATTGTTTTGATACTTTAGTAAAAAAATACATAAGTCGTTTTTGACATTTAGGAATCATCATCACCTCAATACGACACATGGTATGGCCAGTATAACACAATGTGTCTTTTTTTATTTAAAATTGACATCAATTTAAGTAAAAACAACAAGTGACATACTCAAAACTGACCAAACAAATTCAGATTGTTAGGAAATTTTAGGAAAATGATCTAATTCATTTGTGACGTGTAGGAATCAGACTAAGCTCAATATGATTCATGGTGTGTCCAGTATCACTCAAAGTATCTCTTTTTATTTAAAATTGACATTAATTTAAGTAAAAACAACAAGTGACGTACTAAAAACTAAGAAACAATATTCGGATTGTTTTGATACTTTATGAAAATGATCCATGAGTAATTTTTTGACATGTAAAAATAAACCCCATATTAATTCAACAGATGGTGTGACCGGTATGACTAAAAGTGTCCGTTATCAGTTTAAAATCGACATTTTAGTTTAAAACATGTCACTCATTAAAAACCAAGAAAACACACCCCGATTGTCTTGATAATTTTGGAAAATGATTCATATATAATTTTTGAAATGTATGAAGTAGTATTAAATTAAACTGAAACACGATGTGACAGGTATGACTCATAATGTGTGTTTCTAGTTTGAAATGAAATTTTAGTAAAAAAAACACAACTAGCATACTGAAAACCGAGAAAACCTATTCATATTGTTTTGATACTATAGGAAAATGATATATAAGACATTTATGACATGTAGGAATCATATTAACCTCAATACGATGCATGATGTGGCCGGTATAACTCAAAATGTGTCATTATTTAAAATTGACATTAATTTTATTAAGAAAACAAGTGACATACTCAAAACCAAGAAAAAACATTCAGTTTTTTTTTGATATTTTAGGACAATAATCCATAACTCATTTATTATGTGTAGGAATAAACCCCACCTCAATAGGAAGCACAATGTGATCGATATAACTCCAAATATGTATTTTTTACTAAATATTGACATTTTATTAATTTATTATTTCATATTAATGTTAAGTTTATTTCATTATAGTATCACTAAAATAATATTTGTTTTATTATATAGGAGGAATATTTTTCTCTGGTTGAGATGATTTTTTCAACAACTGATATAATGGGCATACATTTTTGAGAGGGGATCACGAGCATTAAAATATGAAACATTACTATTTTTAAATGTTTGTTGGATAATTTTATATGTAATTATATTAAAAATTGTTTGAAATGACTATAGCAGTGTTTTTTTGTATAAACCATTAGTGGAAATTTTTGTATTACTAGTTTCACATTAAATGTATAAATCATTGTTTGAAATTATAAGTTTTTTCTAGGTGTGCTATTATATTAACAACACATTTCAGCTAGTATGGATTTTATCAGTTCTATTTTGAGAACTGATAAAGGGCCTCCTTTATCAATGACATTTAAAGAGATTATAAAGGGTATCCTTTATCAGTGTTTTTAGCATGTATAAAGGAACCCCTTTATCAGTGACTTTTTAGTGCTGATAAAGGGGACCACCCTTTATCATTACTATGATTAACAACACTTTTTAGCGTTATTAAAATCCATTTTTCATTCTGTTAAAGGGAATATGTGTAGTAGTGAATCCAGTGTCACATCCCACCTGGAATATTATCTAATACAGGGTCAAAAACTATCTAACCTGATGTCGACAAGAAACCATCACTCGAACCTCTAGATGATTCCCATGAATCCCATGATAATAGAACTTGGTGAATGGGAAGGTCCTCACATGATTGGTTCAACTAAAACCCACTACCACTATGATTACCTAACCCAAACACTGATACCACCTATACAAATCCCCTATCTTTGGGGAATCCTACATAGAGTTTCCCATCTCACAATAATACATTCACAAATTCCAATCGGTCCTTCACAACATTTTAGTTTCAAAAACCACTTTCCTAACATTTCAAAATAAAAAATCGGGCCTTCACGCTACCCAAGCTTTCAACCCATTTTCCAAATCATGCCAAAATTCCCATTGAGCCCATATACCCCATGAGATCCAAAACTAATTTCCAACACATAAAAAGTTACCAATCAGGATTTCACATCACCTTACATCAAAACCAACTTTTTAAAGACAACACAAAGTGACAAATAGACCTTTAACATTTCCAATCCAAATACATTTACAAATCCATTTCCACATCATTTCAAAAGTAAATATAAAACACCGCTTTCACATGAATAGTGCCAAAATGGAATTTACATTTCAAATCCAAAATAACTCCCATGAAAAAGTGAAAACATGAAATAATAAGAAAAGCACCAAATGAGCCTTTTCATGACATAATTATTGTGTATGTACTAAAGTGATAAATATTCCTTTATGAAAATACTCCACCAAACCATATCTCAAAATTCAAAATGGGATGAGCTTTTGGAAACACATTTGAAACCAAATTTAAAGTTACATAAAGTACCAACACACCATTTTGAAATAAAGGAATTTTTTTGGAAAAAGGAAATAGGAAAGGTAAGAGAAGCCTTTGGAAAACCACAGTTCAAGAAGGAACCACTATTCATCAAAGTTCCAAACAGGACTCAAGAAACCATTAAGAAACTAGATATTTCCAAAATAATATAGAAAATAATTTACAAATACAAAACCACTTAAAAATACATTTAAGAAAACCAAAACCAACATTCAATACCCCTTTTAGGTTTCCATGAAATCACCCAAAAACCCTTTTTGAAGAAACATCACTTTCTTTTAAACCAACACAACAGGTCACACATAAGAATCACAACATAAAAGTCACCAATTTCCATATACGCAACCCAAATCACAACCCAACCACATTCCCATAACATAAACAAGGGAAAAACCATCCAAATCACCCAATACCACATTAAAAGTTCAATTTTCATTTTATCAAACACCTTGCATGCATTTGAACATAGGAATAATTAAATAAACCCTTTTGAAAACCATTTCACACCCATTTCACACCCTTCAAACACTAAAAAAATCCATACTAATGCACTATAAGAAATATTATAATATTTTTAAAGCATTAAAGGAAATAAAATGCATCAAAAGAGTGTATAAGAAAGAAAATATATGGAAACACCTACCTCAATAATGTGTGAATGAAAAAAGACTTCTCTAGAAGTAAGAATACACCCCAAGAGACAATAAACACACCCTAACATAAAATAAATGGAATCAAACATCAAACCTATTCCTTAGGTTTTGTACAAGAGAAAAACTCCACCAAGAGAAACCAAGAAGCCAAGAGAGAAGGAATATGAGAAGAGGAAATTGACAAAATACTCAAAGAAACTTACCTAGGTACATTCAATAAGCATCAATGGAGGAAGGGGAGTAAGGGATATGGGTTTTATAGAGCCCCTTGGTGAACCTAGGTTGAACAAAGGAGGAGAATACCGAAATAGGGTTAAAAAAATGGAGGGGTAAAATAGGAATTTCACACTTTCAATGATCTGGAAAAGTCACATGGTTTGGTTGAACGGTTTGAAAAACCATGTGCCAAACATGTACACCCTACTGGAGTTGAGGAAAACCTACATGGGATGGACGTATAGTCTCCCAAACTATGAATCAACTATATTAAATTACACTGTCCAATCTATATAACCCCACATATTCTTGCCACACAATTTACTCTAATATTTTGTTGGTTGTGTGCCATGCCCCAGACACCAACCCTCAAGACAAATGGTTTCCCCTGATCCCTCAAGGTTTGGACCAATACATGATCCAACCATGTATTTGAAACCATGAAAGAAAAAAAATGAACTAGAAACACTCTCTGCCTTAATAGGCCGCATGATTAACCCCCAAATCGTGAACACAAACCATACACTGGCCAAAAAGCCACTCAAAAACTTTAAAACTCAAAAATTTAAATTGGGGACTCAAATTAAACCCCATAAAAAAGGAAAAAAATCCAAGAAAAGGAAAAAATAATGGAAATTTAAAGTTCAGGGTGCGAAAATTATCCCCACCACAAATACTTTTTGTCCCCAGAAAGTCACATAGATAAAAGATAAACAAAACTCAATCCCAAACCTGAAACAAAACAAAATAAAATATAACCAAAATACTTGGGGGTGATATTTCAATCCAAATCTCACACAAGATCCACACTAATTGAAACCATAATGGAAAAGCCTGTGAAAATAGGAGGGTTTTCCCCATCACAAGAGCCCGACTAACACAACCCACATTGAAACTCCTAACATGATGGCACTGATACAGGAAATCCCAAAACAAACCAAAAACCCCCAGTATAAGGGGAAAAACCACAGGATGAACTCAAACCAAACAAATAACAAAACCATAGTTCATTATTTACACAAGATCAAAACATTCCAAAAATTAACACAACTGGAAATCATAACCCATCCAAAAAAGGATAAGCATACACAAAAGATAAAAACTAATCAAAGAATAGAATTTAAAAAGGAACAAATAATAGAATTCTAAAAGAAAAAAATCACCAAGATTCTTACCACAAAGGTAATCTCACAATATTAGTGAAAATTACTATAGATAAACTTTAACTGTCTCCACTCAAACAATGGAGACAAAACTGGGCCAATGTTTCCTGCACCCCCATAAATTTCATGACTGCATGAAAAACTTCATTCCAAGGCCTATGGATGGAGCCCTGATGGCTTTAATAATATACATCCCCATAGTCATAAGATATAACCCATCGATCAAGGATTCTTCCATGATCAATGCTTCTTAAAAAACTTCAAGATTATCCAAATGACCACAACGACGACATCCCTTTGGAGGATTATGATAAGAAGGCCACAAATTCCCAAACCGACCACACTGAAAACACATGAGTGAATGATATGATGAGTGAGAATATGAAACTGATGAAAAGGTGTTTTTAGAAATAATTTCTTCTAGAACACACCTCTCACCAGATGGGGAACCTTCATGAGTACTAAGAAAAACTGGCTCATTATCCACCACCGATTACACCCCAAAAACTAACTCATCTAGGAACACCTCATCCACCAAATTCTCAAAACTAAGATCCTTGGAGGAGATGTACCACTCATTGATCTTAGAATAATGACCCCAAACCAAAATAATATCTTTTAACTAATCTTGTGACTCTACCTATGGAGAAAATGAAACCAACTCCTTAAAGTGGTCGACATAATCCTTCACTGTTCACTGACCTTAATAAATACTCATGATCTCTTCCAATTTCTTCTCCTTCACCTTCTATGGTACAAACCATCAGATGAAAGTAATTTTAAAAACCTCCCAGATCATTCTAAATTGCATCAATGATGGGACAATCACATTCTATTGGTCTAAAGATATCACTTCATACTAATCCAAAAAAACACAAAATATAACAAATTTGGGAGTTACCAATGATCTGAAGAAAATCTCAACTTAATCAAGACTTTAAGAAGCCTCTAATGGACATAGATCACCACAGAAGATATGAAATAACTGAGAATAACCAGAAATAAGACGAAACCTAGTAGAAAACAAGGGGACTTTTCTGGGTGGCATATTTTTAATAGAAGAAAAACACAGAACTGAAATCAACATCAACCCAAAACTTAACCAAAAAGAACACCTCAATCCAAAATAATAGGATTACAATCCAAACATCACAAATAGAACTAGAATCTTCTTTTTAAAAACCACATTTTTTTTAATTCCAAACTGCCTTCTTCCAAGGTAACTTTCCAAATTCCAAAACCAATTTTTCCCAATCCAACCCAATTATCAAGTTATACTTTTATAAAAAACCCATTCTCAAAAATCATTTCCTCTTTTTAAAACTACTTTTCCCAAAACCATTTATCCTTTGAAAGATCCTTTTTTCTAAAAACCAGTTCCTTTTCAAGATAAACCCACACCAACCAAAATCAAACCAAATCACAACTCACACAAAACTCCCAGGATGAGGAACCAATTTCCATGCATAGCCGAACAATATGGTTAGTGAGACATGCCCCAAGTAAGCATCGATAACTAAGAGGACCTTGAACCATGCAGTCATAATCTACATGGGTCTCTACTCTATATGATATCAAAACATGACACTGAATCACCTCTATTTTCATTCCTCATACATCCATCAATAACAAAAATAAAAAGAATCAAATCCCAGACTACCCTTGGAATCTTGAGGATCCGAACAAGCAAGGGTTAATGATGTCATTATTGTACCTACCTCTTGAGTCCCAAAATTCCTAATCTCTAATATACCCGAAACTCTAAATAACAAGGGCATGCTCTAATAACATTTTTTCATGAACTAATCTGGGATTCCATATAACCTAACAACTGAACTGGTCCGTGACATGTCATAAAGGGAATTACCAATCCCCATAGGTTGGAAACTAGTTCCGAGAATCAAAATAATCCGATTGGAATGATTTATCCCAAAACAAAACTAGGATAAAAATACCCAAAACTAAACACACAACAAAAACCAATAACTAAATATCAATAAATATAAAAACTGATCCAAATACAATAGATGAACATAACAAAAATAAAATACACAACTGATATCGAACCATTCTAACATGATCTCCTCATGACCTCTTGGTCACCACCAACCACAAGAACAACCTTCTCCAAAGGAAAACTGAACCAAAAGTCTGAACCTACAAAACCTCTTGGGTCTATCCATGCTGAGTGGCACAAATAGGGTGTGAGAATACAATATCTCAGTAGGTAATCACTATAGAGTCCATGCATTTCCTTTCCTGAAACAGTACAAAAACACTAGTTTGAAATACATTCATAATATATGTTTTATTCATTTTAGACCACCAAACATATCTTTCCACAAATTCTCTTTTTTAAAACAACACATGAAACTTTTCTTTTCAAAAATTATTCCACTTACCACAACCTAGTTCAAAATCAATCCCAAATAAAAATCCATACAAAGTAACCAAAAAGAATCTATGCATAAAGTAAAGGAAACAAAATAAACAAACATAAACTAATAAGTCTAATATCTAACATGAAATATAAATATATAGAACATACAAATAGTAGATCATGGGAATTTCCTAAACATCTCTAGAGTAAATCCCTGGGCGTACTCAATTCAGACTCAACTATCGGTGTATAGTGAAACTCCATAGTCAATAACTAACTAGACGCTCTAAACTAGCCAATCCAGTGGCACATACCACCTATCCTCTCAGTGAATACAGGTAGTACAACCCATCTAACTTGGGGTCAATAATAAACCATCACTCGACCCTCTAGATGATTCCCAAGAATCCCATGATAATAGTAATTGGTGAATGGGAAGGTCCTCACATGTGTGGTTTATCTAAACCCACTACTACCATGCTTACCTAACCCAAACACTGGCACCAACTATGTGATTCCCCTCTCTTTGGGGAATCCTCCATAGAGCTTCCCATCTCAAAACAAGATATTCACAAATTCCAACAGGGCCATCACATCATTTGAGTTTCAAAAATCACTTTCCCAACATTTCAAAATATCAATAGAGTCTTCACACTACCCAAGAATTCAACCCATTTTCCAAATCATGCCAAAATTTCCACTAGCCCCATATCCCCCATAAAATCCAAAACTAATTTCCAAAACATCACAAGGTACCAATCAGGCCTTCACATCACCTCACATAAAAAATAAATTTTCAAAGACAACACAAAGTTTCAACTGTGCCTTTAACATTTCCAATCCTAATACATTTAAAAATCCATTTACACACCATTTCCAAAGTCAATATAAAACACCAATTTCACATGAACAATGAAAACTAGAGATTATATTTCAAATCAAAAAAATCATTCCCATACTAATGTGAAAACATGAAACAACATGGAAGGTTCCAAACAATCCTTTTCATGACATAGTTACCACACATGTATTAAACTTCCAAATGATCCTTTATGAAAATACTTCACCAAACCAAATATCAAAATTCCAAACGGGCTAATATTTTAGAAACAAATTTAAAACCACATTTAAATTCACATGAAGTACAAATGATCCATTTTTAAATCAAGGAATCATTTTTAAAAAAATGTAAAGAGGAAAGGGAGGATAAGCCTTTAGAAAAATATGGTTATAGGAGGAACCAATTTTCATCAAAGTGACAAATTATACTCAATAAACCATTAAGAAAACAAATATTTCCAAAATAATCCAACACATAATTTATAAATAAAAAACCCCTTAAAATACCATTTAAGAAAACCCAAATGAACATTCAATTCCATCTTCAAGTATCCATGAAATCACCCAAAAAACCTTTTTTAAGAAACATCATTTGCTTTTAAATAAACATAAAAAGACACACATAAGGGTCACAACATAAAATATACCAATTTACATATAAAAAACCCAACTCACAACCCAAACACATTCCCAAAACATAACTAAGGGAAAACACCACCCAGAGCACCCAATTTTACTTTAAAAGTTATGCTTGCATTTTATCAAACATATTGCATGCATTTAAACATAATAATAATCAATGAAAACCTTTGGAAGACCATTTCACACCCATTTTACATCATGAAAAAACAAAAATAGTTCATACTAACTCACTACAAGAAAGATTATAACATGTTTAAAGAATTAAAGGAAATCTCAAGCATCAACTAAGTGTGCCAGAAAGGAAATGGATTGAAACATCTACCTCAACGATGTGAAAATGCATTGAGACTTTGGGAGAAGGAAGAATACACCCCAAGAGACAATCATCACACCCTAACATCCAAGAAATAGAACCACACATCAACCATATCCCTTAGGGGTTTTCCAATAGGAAAACCCCACTAAGAGAAACAATGAAACCAAAAGAGAAGGAAGATGGTAAGAGAAAATCAACCAAAAACTCAAAAACACTTACCTAGGGAACTTCAAGAAGCATCCATGGAGGAAGGGTCGAAAGGGATAGGGTTTTTTTTGAGCCCTATGGTTTTACTAGGCCGAAAAAGGGAGGATAGTCCCAAAATAGGGTTAAACAGTGGAGGGGAAAAAGAGGAATTTCACACTTCTAATGATATGGGTAACTCACATGGATTGGATTCACAGTTTGATGAGCCATGTGACATCCATGTATACACTACTAGAGATGAGGTTACCCTTCACAAGTTGGCCACATGATCTCCCAAACCATGTTCCAACCATTCTAAACACCACTATCTAATCCGAAAAACCCCACACATGCTTGCTGCATGGTTTAATCTAACCATGAATATGCCATTCACCATTCCTCATACACCAACTCTCAAGCCTCACGGTTACCCCTTACCCCATAAGATTTTTACCAAGACATGATCCATCCATTCATGTCAAACCATACAAGAATAAAATGAATTGGAAACACCCTCTACCTTAATATCTCACACAGTTAACCCCCAAACCATGCACACACTATTTGTAGTCCAAAAATCCACATGAAAACTTCAATACTCAAAAATGAAAATCAAGGAATCAATCCAAACCCCATATAAAAGAACCAAAGAAAAGAAAAGGATAAATTAACATAAATTCCAAGATCAAAGTGTGATAAAAATAACCATGAAGAATATATTTTGAATACTTTAAAGTGCTTTTGTTGTGGTAAGTTTGGAAAAGTGGTCCATGACAATAATGAAAAGGATCATACTAATGATAAAAACTGATGAAAAGTTAGAGGTAAAATGTTTTAATTATAATTAGATAGTTCATTATGTGATTACTTTCCAAATATAGGAATAAAGGATAGAAGTCATCAAGATCATGAGTAGAAAGGTGTGTCTAAATCCTTTATGACAACTTTTTCTGATGTTAGACCATCCCGTGATGTAGTGTCAGATACATTACTTGTTTGTTCATATTATTCTAAAGTATTGTTTTATTCAGGGTCTACACATTCTTTCATTTTTTAGAAATGTTATGATAAATTGGAAATTTCACCTCAATAAATGGATCTAGAAATTTTGGTAAAAATACCTGGGGTAGTATTAAGGGAAAAATAAATTATAAGAATCTTAATATTACTGTATGTGGAAGGGTTTTACATTCAAACTTTTTTGTATTTCTCCCGTAGAGTTTGACATTATTCTGAGTATTAATTTAATTTAATTTTATCATAAAAATATATATTGTAAAGTTAAATAAGTTGTTTTTTGGAATGAGTTTCAGTTTGTATACAATAATGAATTAAAAAATTTGATAAAATATCAAGAATTTAAGGAATTTATTAAAGATAGAAATGAAATTTATCTTTCATATATTATTAAGAAGAATGAAACTATTCAAATTAGTGATATTACTATAGTAAATTAATATTTGGTTATATTTATTGATGAATTTCCTAGTATTATACCTAATTGAGAGATTAAATTTACTATTGACTTAGTTCTTGATTCTAAGACAATATCAAAAGATCCTTATCGAATGACTCAATTATAACTTTTGGAATTGAAAATAAGTTACAAGAGTTTCTTGGTAAAGGATTCTTTCATAATAGAACTTCACCATAGGGTTATCCTATTTTGTTTCTTAAAAATAAGGATGGTTCCATGATGATTTTCATTTATTATAGATCTTTGAATAACATAAATATTAAAAATAAGTATCTTTTTCCTTATATAGATGACTTTTTTGATAAACTTTGGGGACCTCAGTATTTTTTAATGGTTTATCTCAGGTCTAGGTACCAACATTTGAAGGAGAGTGAGTATAAAATTTAAAAGATGGTGTTTTATACTAGTTATGAACATTATGATTTTGTAGTTATACCCTTTGGGTTAAAAAATGCACCAGCTGTATTTATGGACCTTATAAATGAAGTTTTCCATGAGTTTTTGGATAAATTTGTGGGTGTGTTTATTAATGATATTTTAGTATATTCTAAAATTTACGAGGATCATGAAAAAACTTAAGGATTATTCTATAAATATTGAAATAAAATAGGTTATATTGAAAATTTAGAAAATTTGAATTATGGATGTGGAAAATTTCTTTTATTGAACTTAATTTAAATAAGTATGGAATAACTATTAATCCATATAAAAGTAATGTGGTTGAAGAGTGAAAAAAGCCTAAAAATTTCATAGATATTCATTGATTTCTTGGATTAACATGATTATACTAGCACTTAGTTGAAAACATTAATATATTATCTATCCCATTAACTAAGTTAACTAAGAAAAAGATAAATTCATTTAGATAAAAGAACATGATAAATGTATTTGGGAATGGAAAATAATATTAATGAATGATCCTGTCTTGGACCTACCATCCATAAATGGTGATTATTTGATCTACAATGATGATTAATTGAATGGAATTGGTTGTGTTATAATGTAGAATGAGTAGGTAATTTCTTATGATTACTATCAATTAAAACCCCATGAGATAAATTATCCTACACCTAACCTTGAACTAGATACTATGTTTTTTTCTTTAAAAAATTGGATACATAATTTATATGGAGTAAAGTGTGAAATTTATATTTATCATAAAAATTTGAAGTATATATTCACTCAGAAAGATTTGAAAATGAGGCAGATAAGATGGATGAAATTGATTAAGGATCATGACTTCATGATTATTTATCATCTAGAAAAAGAAAATAGAGTATCTGATGCTTTAAGTCATAAATATATTATATTATTAACTCTTCTATGTTTGGAACATGATCCTTTAGTAAATTATTTGATGAACTTTTTCCTAGAAATTATGCACATAGTAACTTCCTTTGTGTTGTTTCAGGTATCATTATAGTCATCTTTGTTTGACAGAATTAAGAAATCTTAGAAGGAGGATTTTATTTTTTAGGATAAGATATAATTGGATAGAAAAGTTAATTTTCCTAAATTTAACAAATAAAAAATATGGTGTTTTTGAGATTCGAAAATAGATTATGTTCACTTTTTGATTCCTAGTTTAAGAATTAATTATTGAGTGAAGCTTTTAGTTCTCTGTTTTCTATTCATACTAGTATCAATAAGATGTATAAAAACATTTGAGAAAATTTCATGTGGGATAGAATAAAAATAGATATTGGTAACTTTACCATGAAATGTTTGAATTGTCAATGGGTTAAATAGTAAAGGAAATTAATGAAGGGGATGCTTCAACCTTTACTAGTTTCAGTACGGAAATGAGAGAATATTTCCATGGATTTCATGGGTGGATTTCCAAAGGAATCTCAAGGTAATAAAGAGATGTGGGTTATTGTTGATTGTTTGACTAAGTATATTCATATTATTCCTATCCAAGATAATATTTCTTTGTATCACCTTTCTTGAATTTATGTTAAAGAGATAATCAAATTTCATATAGTCTCTCTTTTTATTTTATCTGAATGTGATCCCATATTTACCTCTAATATTTTTAAAATAATTTAGAAGTCGGTTGGTACTGAATTATATTTTGTTATATATTTTTATCTTCAATCTGATGGGAAATTAGATACATTGATTTAGAAATTAGAATACATGATTCGATTTTGTTTTTTGGATTACTTGGGAATTTGGGATCAATATCAATCACTAGTTTAATTTTTTTATAATAAAAATTTTCATTCCAATATATAGATGCCACCATTTGAGGAATTATATAGAAAGCGATGTCCAAATAATTTGTTTTGGGAAGAAGTGGCTGAAATAAGGTATTTGGGAGAAAATTTTGTAGAATAGATGGTTAAGAAAGTTAAGGTCACTCAATATCATATGAGGGTATCTCAGAGCAGGTATAAAAGTTATATGGATAATTTAAGTAATGATCTTTTGTTCAAGGTAAGCTACCTTGTTTTCCTTAAAGTATCTCCTCAGAAAAGTGTTATATGATTTGTTAAGAAGGAAAAGTTAAGCACACAGTTCATTAAACCATATGAAATTCTAGATAAGACTATATTAGTTTCTTATCAAGTGGATTTTACTTTGAGTTTATCTCAGGTACATTATATGTTTCATGTTTCATTGTTAAGGAACTATGTTCCAGATGCATATCTTGTTTTGTGTCCTAAATTATTTTAGTTGGAAGATAAATTTTACAATGATGGATAAATTGTTAAGATTATTAACCATATATAGAAGTTGTTTCAAAATAAGTTGATTCATTAAGTTAAGATTTTGTGGAAAAACCATATTATTAAAGAAGAAACATGAGAATCTGAAAATAAAATAGAGGAAAATTATCCCGACTTGTTTAAGTAATGAATTAAATTACGAGGTTGAAATTTCAAAAATGGGGGAAGAATGTGAAAAACCAGATAATATTGATAATAGATCAATTTAATTTCTTATAAATATTAATGAATTATATTTTATAGAGTTATATTCACTATAATAATATTAGGTAATTTTATAATCAAAAGTGATGTAGTTTTATTCATACTAAATTCATTTACATTTATTATATAGTTCTATATAAAATATTAAATTTATAAATTATTTAATTTAATTTTAAAAAGATATCATTTTTGATATCATTAATCCTAAATTATTTTAGATTATTTTTTGGGAATTTTTTGAAAATGATGATTTTTTAGTGAATAATGTAAAGTACCATTTAAAAAAATATTTTTTTTTCTTGTATTTCTATAGTATTATTTTGTTTTTGATTGGTTTTAAAAATTAATTATTTTCTTTTAATAATACATAATTAAATTAATGTCATTGGGACCAATATTATACTTTAATTTGGTGTAAAAACATTTTTATACCTAAAAAGGCATTTATCTTGAAAATCATTTGTTTCTACATTTTATGTGTTGATTCAAAATGTGTTTCGAATTTCCCATTAATCATTTGTTTTTGAAATCACAAATCACACATATTGTAATCACATATATTTTTTTATCTTGTATGTTGTTTTACAATTTTATTCATTCACATTATTTTTCATATCTTTTTTATTATTGTCCTAATCATGTATGTTGTTTTACAAAGTAACCAGATATATTGTTTTAGAATCGTAATCACATGTATTGTAGGCAGGTTATGCATCGTAACCAAATGCATCATAATCACCTGTATCATAACCAAGTTATGCATCATAACCACATGCATTATAATCACATGTATCATAACAAGGTTATGCATTGTAACCGTATGAATCATAATCATTAGTATCATAACCAGGTTATGAATTGTATCGTAATGAAGAATCGTAACCAGGTTAAGTATCTAATCGTAATCATGCATCCTAACCAGATTATATATCACGCATTGTAACCAAAATATAAATTGTAACCGATATGCATCTTATTCATGCTAAGCATCTTAACCATGTTTTGTATCATAACCAATATATGCATTTTAATCATGACAAGCATTATGGCCATATTATTAATCGTACTCATGTAATGAATTGTACTCTTATCTTACTTCAATACCGATTACATGTTTCTCACATTCATTGTTTCATAACATTTGTAATTACTATTTTCTAACCAAAACAATGTCGTTGAGTTGGTTATTTACCAATCACAATGATGTCACGTATTCTGTGTTTTTACCATTGTAATTCCAGGTGTCCAAGTCCCTCCGAGTTTTTCATAGAAATATGATTGTTGGAGGAAATATGACCGTTGGAACCTGAGGCCTATAAATAGGAGTTCATTCGAACTAGAATACACAAATTTTTATTTCATCAAGTTACAGAGAGAGATGATGTGACTTATCTCTTGATTCGTGTGAAATACTTGAAGATACAATAAGTGAACAACTTGTTTCGAGTTCTTGTATTTCTATAAGTTATTTGTTTCTGATTTTTTCATCTGATCATTGTGATAACGATCGAGGGATTCTGGGGATAAGAAGACGTGCTGTCGATCATTGTATCGAGGGATTTAAATTGTTTGAAAGACAAAGGTTCCAATTACCTTCTTAATTGAGGGATTCTGAGGATAGGAAGACAGTCGTTCCGATCATCGTATTGAGGGCTTACCAAGGTGGTGGTAAGACATACCTTTTATCTAAGGTGAAAGGATACCCTACTCTTTGGGATAAAATAACTGTAATACCTTTACATTTCTTCCACTGTTTGTAATAGAAAGGGAATCACTTTGTTTCTTCTTTATATTCATATTCTATTACTATTTTAATTGTTTCAATTATGATTATTTCATTACATATTGTATCAATATATTCTATACACTATATGGTAGAATCATTTACATTTTTATTACTTTGATCAATGTATTCAATTTGAATGCAATTGTTTTTTCATTACTTGTCATATTACAACATATCATATCCATCATATCCAAGACCTATATGGTCAATTGTATTGGTTGTGAATTGTATTAGTTTAATACATCTTAAACTAAGTTCATTATTAAGTGTTTAAATACAAGGTTTTTAAACCTAAAATTCACCCCCTCTTGTATTGTGCCATATAATATACATATACATCTATATTAAAATCCAACAATTGGTATCAGAGGAGGTTTCCACTGTTTTGCATTACTTTATTTATTTATTTCTGAAATTCAATTGCATTTCTATTACAAATATTTTGTTTAGAACTACTTACTACACTAACGTGTGGAGTGGAAAAGAATTGTTTTATAAGATGACAGGAATGAGTATTGGATCAATTGAAAACCTAAATCCAACTAGACCACTTATTTTTTATGGGAATGATTATGAGTAATGGAGAGATTAAATGAAGACTTTTGTTATTAATATTGGAGTGGAAAAAATTTTTATGCTAATTGGAGATTACAAAATCCCATACAAGGATGTCAGAACCTTCACCAACCAAGAGAAACAAGAACATCTATTAAACTATAAGGTACGCAATACTTTATTGTGTTCCATGACTAGGAATATATATAGTCAGATATCATCATGTGAAGCATCTAATTGTATCTGGAAGAAATTTGATGTCACACATTTTGAAACATCTAAAGTTATAGAAACAAGAAGATCCATGATCCGATCAGAATTTCATTGTTTTTTTCCTTATGGATAACTAGTATGTAAGGTGCAATAAATATTTATGAAAATCATCAATAGTATTAAATCTATGGGTGAAAATGGTATTAATGATGAAGAACTTGTGGACAAGAAAATTGATATAATTCCAAATGAGTGGGAATTGAAAAAGAAAAATATTGATGAGAACAGGAAGGTTACTCAAATCACCCTTAATGAGTTATTTGGAACTATTCTTCATCATGAGACAAGAATGAAAAGAGATTCTGATTTAAATAAGAAGAATAATGGTAATGGCAGTGTAGCTTTTACTACTACATCTAAATCCAAGACACCAGAAAGAGTAATAAGATCCAAAGCTAAGAAAGCTGTTGTTATATCAGAATCAAGTGAAAGTGATCACTCAGAGAATGAGTTAGACAATATTGCTCGAAGGATGAACACGATTGTTGGAAAGAAAGAATTTCAATACAGATTCAAAAAGATAGATGGGAAGGACAAGAAAGACTCAGAAGTAACATGTTATGAATGTAAAAGAGCAGGTCATATTAGACCATATTGTCCTTTACGAAAAAGAAAAGATAGGAAGGATAATCATTCTGAAAGAAACAAGAAAAAGTATTACAAGTCAAAGGATAAGAAAGTAATTAAATTAAATGATACTTGGAGTGAAAGTTTTGGTGATTCATCAAACGAATCCTCAGAATACGAATCTTCTGGTCAAAAAAATATAGAACTCATCGCTATACTAGCTATTGAAAATCATTATTTCATGGATAAGGTACACACTACTGAATCTATTACAAATGTATCTTTAAATGAAAATTATCCCAATGAGAAATATTCTTACTCTTCGGATGAAGAATCTTCCTTAGTAGAGGAGAATTTACCTTATTTTGAAGAACTATCTAGATTTTCTAAATTACTTGAGAATGGAAATTCCAAAAATCAAGAAAAATCTTGATAATGAAAATTCTAGAATATCTATTCTTAAAAATTAAGTATCATATCTTTCAAAAGATATTTATGAGAAAAATCTTTATTTTGAAAATATTTCAAAAACCCTTATGAATGTAAATTATAAGAAGGATAAAATTTCTAAGGACTTTGAACAACTTGATTTAAAGAATTTTTTTGAAACTAAAAACAATTCCAAAAGAAATTATTGTGAGAATGATAATTTAGTAATTAGACTAAAATATGAAATCTATTCTCTTAATAAACTTTTATAACAATTTACTAATGGAAGGAAAGAATTTGAAAAACTTTATTCTCAAATTAATACTCTAAGGAATATTTTTGGAATTGGTTACACTCACTCAAAACCAATTTTTAGTCATAACTATTTTGTTCCCCCAAATGGTACATTTTTCACTAAATGTCAATGTGGTGGACATTGGAAAAAAATGTTTCTCTTAATAAAACTTAATCTTTAGAATTTCATAAATCTCATTTTGAAAAAAAATTTGGATTCCTAAATTTGTTTATCTTACATTTATGGATCCAAAAAATTTTGGGTTCTGAAAAACTAATTGTTTTTTCAGAAAAACAAGAAGTTCACCAACAACAAAAAAATTTTGTACATGCATAGTGGTTGTTCTTGACACATAACGGGAAACAAATATTTATTTGAAAATATTGTTGAAATAAAAGGTGGAAGAGTGACCTTAAGAGATAATTCTCAGGGAAAGATCATTAGTATAGGTAATATTGTTCTTTTAGGGAAAGTTTTAATTTCAAATGTTTTATTTTTCAAAGGTCTTAAGCACAAATTTATAATCATAAGTCAATTATGTGATGTAATTTACCTTGTGAACTTCAGTAATGATAAATATTTAGTTCATAATTCTAAGGATTAATTCATTCTTTCTACCCATAGGCATGAGAATATATATACAATCAACTTAGAAGAACTTAGGATCCAAGACCTGCCTTGATTAAGTGTAATGGAAGTCCAATCCTAGTTATGGCATGGAAGGTTAGGACACAATAACCATATGAACCTTTGTAAACTCTTAAAGAAAAGACTTGTTAAGGATCTACCATATATAAGGTATGATTATTCAAAAGTTTATGACCCTTTTCAATATATAAAGAAACATAAAACTAGATTTAAATTAATTAATGAAGTTTAAACTTATAATTCATTAAAGTTAGTTCACATGGATCTTTTTGGTCCTACACAAACTGAAAGAATTGGAGGAAAATACTATATATTTGTTTTATTTGATGACTACAATAGATTTACATGGGTATATTTTCTAGAAAAAAAATATGAAGACATTTTTATTTCAAAACATTTAGATCCCAAGTTAAAAATGAGAAAAATCCACCACTTATAACTATTCGTAGTGATAACGGTGGAGAATTTCAAAATTCGTATTTTGAAACTTTTTGTAGTAAGAAAGGTATTAATTACAACTTTTCAGCCCTAAGAACCCCTAAAAAATGGTGTTGTTGAAAGAAGAAATTGTATTCTTCAAGAATTTACAAGAACCATGTTGAGTGAATACTCACTTTCAAAGAATTTCTGGGCTGAAGCTATTAGTACTACATATTATAATATAAATAATGTTTTAACTAGACATTTTCTTAATAAAAAACCTTATGAATTGTTGAATGGCCAAAAACCCAAAGTCTCTTACTTCAGATTATTTGGATGAAAAGTATTCATATTGAATACAAAAGAAAATTTACATAAATTTACACCCAAATCTGATGAAGGAATATTTCTAGGTTATTCCACAACATCTAAGGCTTATAAAGTTTTTAACAAAAACTCTAGTATTATCGAGAAAACAGTGCATGTTATGTTTGATGAAATTGACCCCTTTGTTTTTAAACAACTCTTACCTACATCGACTGATGTGTTTTTACAAACTGATTATCAACATTTGATTGAAAACTCTTCTGAAAAAGGAACTAATTAAGAAAATGTTTCTGAAAAATTTACCCTAGAAGAATTTCTATCTTATGTTGATGAATAGGTTTTACAAAACCTAAATCAATTGTTTCTTAGAAATCATCCCAGGGATAATATCATTGGTGATGTAAATCAACCTGTAATAACCATAAATTCCTTGAGAAATAAAATAGAACATCCTTCTTTTCTATCCCAATTTGAACCTAAAACTTAGAATGAGGCCTTAAGGTGATGAATATTGGATTAAAGAAATGCAAGATGAACTAAATGAATTTGAAAGGAATCAAGTATGGACCCTGGTTAAAATACCTAAAGAAACAACTGTAATTGGTGTAAAATGGGTTTTTAGAAAAAAATGTGATGAAAATGGAGTCATTATAAGAAATAAATCAAGACTTGTTGTTAAGGGATATAATCATCAAGAGGGAATAGACTATGAAGAAACCTATGCTCGAGTAGCTAAACTAGAATATATTCAAATTCTATTAGCCTTTGCAGTATACTTCAATTTCAAACTTTTTCAAATGGATGTAAAATGTTCTTTTCTTAATGGTTTCATGCAAGAAGAAGTTTTTGTAGAACAACTGTAACACCCCAAGGTTTCATAGTACATTATCTCTTTAAATAAATTCAATAGCTTGCACCTCACACAACATCGAGTTCGAGCGCACGACGACTTACCGAACTTGCCGTTCAAAAGCAGTTATGAATAGTATTAAATGAATTTTGAATTTTATATATTCTATATAATTTTAACATCCACATTATGTGTTTCTTAGACATAATATGAGAAAAAATTCATTTTTTTCAGATAAAGAAATTATTTTTCAAAAAATGCAATTTTACCGCCTTTTAATGGAGAACCCTTTTTAAATCAAATATTTGACACTTTTATATATTAAATTTGACAAAATAAACTTCATATTTAGAATCAGGACATAAAAATTTAGTTTTAATTTTTTTTGTTTTTCTGATAACTTTCATATTTGGGTGAATAGTGAAAAATAATAAATTTTAATTGAAAACAATTTTTTTAATAAAAATAATTTATAGTGTTAAATTATATATTTGAATGGTTTGGAAGTATAATTAGATTATATTTTTACCATTTAATCCAATATTGATCATTGGAATTAATTTCTCTTTGAAATTATACATAAACAAGTGTCAATCTTTTGATAGTTATTGTTTCTTAAAAACACACTATTTGTTTTGACAACTAACACGCTATTTGTTTTGACAACTTGAATTAATTTTAAATTAATTAATGAAACTTCTATGTTTTGAATTTGGTAATATAGACATCATTTTTGAATTCTGAATATCAAATATATCTTAGGCTAAATTTTTGGTATTTTTCTGAAAAGCTTTAATTTTTGATGAATAGTAAAAATCACTTAGTAGTAGTTAAAAAATTGACCTTTTCATTTAAATGAAAATTTACCACTTATGTGAATTGAATTTCAAAAATCCGACATACATGGTTGTTATTATCAAGTAAAATTTGGTTCAATAAGATGAAAATAAATTTTGGTGAAAAGTAACTTTTGACTTTTATTTACCGCGGTTAAAGGTAAATAGGGTAATTCAAGGTAAAAAGAATATTATAATAATAAAAAATTACATTAAAACTTGTCCTAACATTATTGGATGAGTCATTGCTGACCATGGGCATCCTTGGGTCAATTTTGGGACCCCAGGCAGCCACATAAGGGTGATAATGACACTTTATTTTAATTAACTTAAAGTAAAGAAAAAAATGACATTAACGAATATCTTTTAGTATATCAATTTTTTACATGGGGTTATATAAGTCATCTTTTAAACTATAAATATTAATTGTAAATATAAAAATATATCATACATTATGGTATTTTGTTTATAACTTTTAGATATCAATTAAATTATATTATTTTTGACACAATAATGATGCAGTATTTACCTCATTAATAAATGATTTAAATAAATAAGATTATTAATATTAAAACAATATCAAAAACCTATATAATTATTATTGGATGATTTTATTTCGACCTTGAGTCATATTATATTTGACGTTAATGATTTTTGGACCTTTTGAAACCGAAGATAAGTTTATAATAAAATAACATTTTCAAACTTTCTTAAAGATCCCATCCTCTCCCTTATAAAAGGACACCACTTCTAACCCATTCCTCACACCTCTCAAGCCCCATTGGATCATCCAAACCCTGGAAAAATAAGCTATCAAGATCCCTATCTTCCATCTAAAATCCCTACCTTAGGTAGAAGACACTTCAAGAAGTCCTTTTGGTTCAAACCAAAGGGAGCTACCCAAATTAAAGGTAATGGTTTCTCTTACGTTCTTTTATTTCATTTTACTTCTCCAACCCCTAAACTCCTTTTATTACTTTCTTTTATCACAAAACAATTATCCTCAATATAATAGGATGTTGTTATGATATGTATTATATCTACACTTACCCACACCTCCATCTAATGGGTAAAGAACATACTGTTTCTGTGGATGGAAAACTAACACCTCACGAAACGATGATTATTCAATTATCTCCTACCACCTCTCATGGTGGCCATTAAGATGGAACTGTATTTATAAATTATATATATTATGTTTATGTTTTCTTTATTCTTCTGTATTTTTCATTTATATCATACCTTTATGGTTTCCATTATGGGTAAACATGATAATTTCATTTGAGGAAGTGCGGACTACCGCCCCCTCAAAGTGATATGACTCATTAATGCCTTATGTGGGATGTAAAAAGGATAAAGTTAATGATATTATATATAATATTATACTTTAATTATAATATAACTATGTATCATTATGTTTTAATTCCATTAAAATACAAAATAGAAACGAAAGTAGCGTTCATGCGTACGTACGACTTACCGTCTCCATGAACAGTGCATTTCAGTTCTTATCTCCAAATGTTATGCTCTATTATAAATACATATATATACTGGATATAAAATATATATATGATATCTAAATCATGTATATCATTCTGGAGATAATTTACTTTTGACCACATAGACAAATTATAATTATAACAATTTCATTTTTGACTCAAGTTCTGAACATTGATAAAATATCCAATATGAACTAAAATAATTAACTAATTGTTATAGAAAGGTAATAAGTGATATAAAAGGAATAATAAACTTGAAAAATTTTATTAATCAAGTATAAATTAACTTAAGTTTATTATTCAGGAAGAACAAATAACATACAAGACAAGGTAGACTTGAGGTAAAGGGTTTCTTATCTCACTTTTAATTCCGTGAGATTTCCATTGTCCGCCACTTATTTATTGCATGTAGTGTATTGTGTACTGACATTTGATATATATTATCATTATTCTATTTATATTAATGGTATTATGTGATTCATTTGGTTGTTATTAACTTTTGGTCATACGACTCGATTGATTACAACGTGGTAAGGGGTTTTCATCTCACTTCTTATTCCCGTGAGATTCATGCTATATTGTCACTATTTCCTTTTGCATGGTGTATGTAATGCCCATTATTGTATTAATTGTGTAATATAATTTAATTTATGGTTATTTACATATTCATTTGATGATACTTCTTTCATGGGGTGTATGTTTTGTAAGTCACCAAATCTGTAAGGAAATTTAAAATTTCAATTTCCACTCATTGGGCTTTACGCATACTTCATTGATTACATTACTCCAAGATTATGTGTGAAATTACTATTTATTTAATTATATAGTAATTTCCACTCCCCATTTTGTGGATATAATTTTGATACACCTAATCACTCCATTGATAAATTCTCATGTCATCGATATAAACTCAATAAGAGAAATTTTAACTCAATTCCTATACATTGAGTTAAACATCCAAGTCATTGGTGTTGTTTTTACAAGAATATTTGTGAATGTCCTCTGATTTATTTACACCGAATATCCAATCATATTTAGTGTATTTATATTTGTCACACATAATTATGTCATTGATTTATCCTTAACCTAAGGATACCGTCTTTATAAAGGAATTCGTCTCAACTTATATTTCATTGAGACTTCTTTGTTGTTATGCACCAATTCACTTTTATTTGGAGTATATACTATACTTTGACATAGTATATCCTGAATCCCTTTATTCTCATGATATTATAATGTTTTTATTACCTCAATTATTTTTATTCAAGCATCTCTCATTTGGTTATGAACTCTAACTAAAATATAATTTTAAATGTTTTCAAAATTTATTCTTCTAAATATTTCTCATTAATGTCCATGTTTTAAAAATGGTATTAAGATTTTATTTATATGGAAATTAATGTTTTAAAATTGAAATTACTTTTAAAAGTCTCAAAATGGTATCGGAAACTTTTATTCAAAAATCTATTTTAAACAGTTTCTTGATAAATAGTGAGACTTTTAATTTTTTTCATGAAAAATAGATATTTCTCTCAAAGGTTTGTACTGATCATTTTAAACTACGTCAACATCCTTTACGGGATATTATTCTTGATCGAGGTTGATTTATTATGATACAAATATTTCATACTATATTGAAGGTTTTGTGATATGTTTGACTGTGTATGTGTTATTTTTATACCATCCATGGTTTATGGATAAAGTATTGATATTTCGTATGCTAGTTTTAATTAGAATGTTTATGTTATGTTTAAACCTTTTCATATAAGGAATGCATTAGACTTATTAAGTGAAGGGTGGAGCCCGATATAGCTCCTCGATGCATCAGTAGGTCTCATGAGACAAACTAGTTTCTTGGCACAAGGCCTTGAAAAAATCTTATTTGTAGTCTTGGCATGAGGCCTTGAATATGTGGTTATAATGTACGACATTATGAATTCCATCATTATGATATTAGCTATTGATATTTCATGTGGTTATTCGACTAGTAGAATACCCATGACTATGTTTTATTATGGAATTATTTACTCATCTCATATTCCTTCCAAGAAGTATTCATGTTAATTATTTGTTAAGGCATGTGTTTTCAATTACTCACCATTCCTAATGTTTATGTTATCTTCCATTGTATTTCTTACTCTTACTGAGCATTTGATATCACCCCTTTCTTATGTTTCATTTTCCCAAGATATGAAGAAATTAGTTATGAGTGACTTGTAGGCATAATCTAGGAATCTTGGATGTTTCTAATGGAATTATTTAGTGTTGTTTTTCTTTTCAAGTTGTAATGTTGAACTTATGTATGTATCTTATTTCCAAGACTACAAAAATGATCACTCCTTTGGGACTTGATTCCTTGTAATCATGCCAATGTATTAAAATAATGCACCAGCTCCTGAATTCTAGGGTCGGTGCGTTACGGTTGGTTTTAGAGGAAGTTTAGTACAAACCTTGGAAACTAGATTTAGATAAACTCTGATTAGTGCACATTACCCTAAGATAAACTTTGAGGATTAGTATAGAAGAACTTCCTAGAATTTGTTAATATAGAGATTTTGTGTATTTTCTAAGCAATACATCCCTGTCTGAATATAAGCAGGTAGAGGCGGATCTGGCACAGATATACCTAGGAGTGAAAACTCCGACAAGGAGTTTCAGGCTTGACCCGAGGTATCCTTTTACACGAAAATGGGCCTTGTTGCACTCTTGGTTATGACACTCCCGAGGGATATGCTTAGGATAATTCACATTTTCTTTACAAACCAATTTGAATGATTTGAATATAAGATGAGAATAAATAACCTTGGTTAATCCTAAGGTGTTTTAGATTGAGAATATAATGTTATGATATTCTCTAAATGATTTTATGACTCACACTATGCTTTCTTGTGTTAGTCAATAGTTCGATTCCAAGGAAGTCATCATAACATTGAAGATGATGTACAATGTGGGAACAATGGTGGAAATGAGCAACAAAATGGAACGTTGATAGGTGTAAAAGATATCGTGTTCATGCCGAATCAGTTTTCAAAAAATATGATCAACAACATATATATTAACCAACTCCCGAACTCAACAAAGAAGATAAATACGGTGAATGATAAGAGCTCTAGCAGTGGAGACCACGGGGAAAAGAAAGCTCAATTTCCACCATGTAGGAAATGTGGAAGGAGACACCTAGGTAAGTGTCTCAATAGAATAAATAAATGCTTTATGTGTGGGAAAGAAGGAAATAAATTAAATAATTTCCAAGGAAAAATGAAGAGTACTATAGAAGAAAACAAAAATGATCCTAAGAATCCAATTACAGTCATTTTCCTTAAATGTAAGGGACCTTGGCATTACCTGAGTCAATGAACTATTCTATAGGATAACCTCTAAGTCAAGGAAGAACCTATATGGAAATAAATGGATGGATAAATGTTTAAAATTATGGGATTACTCTAGAAGAATATTCTATTATATGTGTAACCATGCAGTTTGTTTTGTGAAAATGATATTTGAGGAAGAATTATCTCTTCTTTTGTGGATATAGTTATAAAGAACCATTTGGGATTATATGATCCTTGAATTTGAGGCAATTAAAAGTTATTAAATTTTGGGATGAAAATGCAAGGTATGAGATAACATTTGTGGTTAAATTATGTTATGGTTATTTTGAGTAATTTATCTCATTTTTGTAATGTAATAAAATATAGTTTTTGAAAAACGACAACACATAGACCGTGTGACAACCCGTCGCGTCGGACAAAGATATGGGAATGAAACCCACAACCAGAGTACGATTGGGATTTATCGCCTACCACTAGACTACGTGAAGTCCCTGGTTAGTGTGGCTAATTATTTTTAGTTAAATGATTTTATTACGTTAATTTGGGACCTTATGTATTATCAAATGTATATCCTTAGTATATGAAAATGATTTGGTGATTAAGTGATAAATGTTATTTTGGAGGACGTTCACTCTCTTGGGAATACTATATTCCTAAGGAAAATAGAATACTATGGGATTTCATACGAGGATTAATGGTGGATATTTTTCTATGTTTTTATTTGGGATTTATAGCGATTTGGGTTATTTATGAAAATGATTAACCTATCATAGAGAATATGTGATTAGGTTAATTACCTTTATGTATGTGAATTTAAGACTAGTCGATGTTTTTTGGAGATACAATTTAACGTGGAAGACTACATAATCAAATTATTCTAAGTTTTGAGTTTCAATCTTAGTTAGGATTATATTGATGTATTTTAAGGAAAATTGTTCATTGAAGGGTATTTTTTGAACTTTGGGTATTGTTTGTTTAAATTTTGGAAATTAAGAGTAGTATTTATTTCTATAAAGGATTTTACTTTTTGGGGATCATCTGATCATGTACTAACCATTTTGGTATTAGTTAATGTTTAATGAGAAGGTAAATATATAGTTCATCCTTTGTCGATTATGTGATTCTCTATAAGTTGATTCTAGCGCTTCAGGTGTGACCAAGTCATCATGAATACTCATTGTTTGGAGAAAAGATGAGTTTATGGTAGAAATTTATTAAAGGATGAAACTCTACTTGTAAAGTAAGTATATTGCATTATTCTCTTAGTTAATATCATAAATAAATTCCTTAAAATTAATAAAAGAAACTTAAAACAAAAACTTTGCCCGTTTACCTTTCCTACTAGGTAATCAAATACCTTTCAACCCATCACAAGTTTATGGATTTCAGATCGTTAACTTTCTCCTAATAATTTTCTCGATCACTCTCCATCAGAACTTGATGATTATTTTTCTCTTCCATATCCATGTTTTTTTATGTGGAACCCTAGTATGTTTTATTTTCAGTTACCTTTATACTTACCTTTATTTATTTTAAAATAGAGGCCTCATTAATCCATTTTCGATGTGGGATTTCAATGAATATATTTTGAAATGTAAAAACCCAAGTTTTCATTCCCGAGCTTAAATTGCGAGGATGCAATTTATTGAAGGAGGGGAGAATGTAACACCCCAAGGTTTCATAGTACATTATCTCTTTAAAGTAATTCAATAGCTTGCACCACACACAACACCGAGTTCGAGCGCACGATGACTTACCAAACTAGTCGTTCAAAAGCAGTTATGAATAGGATTAACTGAATTTTTAATTTTATATATTCCATATAATTTTTAAATCCATATTATGTGTTTCTTGGACATAATATAAGAACAAATTTATTTTTTTTTCAGATAAAGGAAGTATTTTTCAAAAAATGCAGTTTTACCACCTTTTAATGATGAACCCTTTTTAAATACAATATTCGACACTTTTATATATTCAATTTGAAAAAATAAACTTTTTCTTTAGAATCAGGATATAAAAATTTAGTTTCGATTTTTTTGGTGTTTTTCTGATAACTTTCATATTTGGGTGAATAGTGAAAAATACTAAATTTTAATTGAAAACAACTTTTTTAATCAAAATAATTTATAGTGTTAAATTATACATTTGAATTTTTTGGAAGTATAATTTGATTATATTTTTATCATTTAATCTAATCTTGGTCATTGGAATTAATTTCAATTTGAAATTATACATAAACAACTGTCAATCTTTTGATAGTTATTGTTTCTTAAAAACACGCTATTTGTTTCGACAACGAGAATTAATTTTAAATTAATTAATGAAACTTCTATTTTTTGAATTTGGTAAAATAGAAATCATTTTTGAATTCATAATATCAAATATAGCTTAGGCTGAATTTTTGGTATTTTTCTGAAAAACTTCAATTTTTGATGAATAGTAAAAACCACTTAGTAGTAGTTAAAAAACTGACTTTTTCATTTAAATGAAATTTTACTGATTCTGTGAATTTAATTTTGAAAATACAACATACATAGTTTTTATTAGTAAGTTAAATTTAGTTCAATAGGATGAAAATAATTTTTGGTGAAAAGTAACTTTTTACTTTATTTACCGCGGTTAAAGGTAAATAGGGTAATTCAAGGTAAAAAGAATAATATAATAATAAAAAATTACCTTAACACTTGTCCTAACCTGATTGGATGAATCATGGACGACCATGGTAATACTTGGGTCTATTTTGGGACCCCATGGAGCCACTTAAGAGTGACAATGACACTTTATTTTAATTAACTTAATGTAAAGAAAAAAATGACATTAACAAATATCTTTTAGTATATCAATTTTTTATGGGGTTATATAAGTCATATTTTCGAATATAAGTATTCATTTGAAATATAAAAATATTTTCTACACTATGGTATTTTTTTATAATTTTTAGACATAAAATAAAATAAATTATTTATGACACAATAATGATGCAATATTTACCTCATTAATAAATGATTTAAATAAATAAGATTATTAATATTAAAAAAATATCCAAAACCTGTCCAATTCTTATAGGATTATTTTATTTCGAACATGAGTCATCTTATATTTTACTTTAATGAGTTTTGGACCTTTTGAAACCGAATATAAGTTTATAATAAGATAACATTTTCAAACTTTCTTAAAGAGCCTCTCCTCTCCCTTATAAAAGGAAACCACTTCTAACCCATTACTCACACCTCTAAAGCCCCTTAGATCATCCAAACTCTGCCCAAATAAGCTCTCAAGATCCTTATATTCCACATAAAAGAATTACCTTAGGCAGAAGACACTTCAAGAAGTTCTTTTGGTTGAAACCAAAGATAGCTTCCCAAATTAAAGGTAATGGTTTCTCTTAACATATTTTATTTTATTTTACTTCTCTAACCCATAAAATCTTCTTATTAATTTATTTTATAACAAAAACAGTATCCTAAATATACTATAATGTTTTTATGAGAAGTATTTGAACTACACTTACCCACACCTCCATCTAATGGGTAAAGAAAATACTGTTTCTGTGGATGGAAAACTAACGCCTCACGAAACTATGATTGTTCAATTATATCCTACCGCCTCTCATGGTGGCCATTAAGATGAAACTATATTTATATATTATAAATATTATGTTTATATTTTCTTTATTCTTCTGTATTTTTCATTTATATCATACCTTTATGGTTTCCATTATGGGTAAATGCGATAATTTCATTGGAGGAAGTGCGGACTACCGCCCCCTCAAAGTGATATGACTCATTAATGACTTATGTGAGACGTATAAAGGATGGAGATAATGATATTATATATGATATTATACTATAATTATAATATACACATGTATAATTATGTTTTAATTCCATTAAAATAGAAAATAGAAATGAAAGTAGCATTTATGCGTACGTACGACTTACCATCTCCATGAACGGTGCATTTCATTTCTTATCTCAAATGTTATATACTATTATAAATAAATATATATAATGGATATAAAATATATATATGATATCTAAATCATTTATATCATTCTGGAGATAATGAAATTTTGAATACATAGACAAATTGTAATTATAAGAAGTTCATTTTTGACTCAAGTTCCGAACATCGATAAAATATCCAATATGAAATCAAATAATTAACTAATTGTTATAGAAAGGTAATAAGTGATATAAAAGGAATAATAAAATTGAAAAAAGTTCTTAATCAAGTAGAAAAAAACTTAAGTTAATTATTCAGGAAGAACAAGTAACATACAAGACAAGTTGGACATGAGGTAAGGGGTTTCTTATCTCACTTTTAATTCTGTGAGATTTCCATTGTTCACCACTTATTTATTGCATGTGGTGTATTGTGTACTTAAATTTTATATATATTATCATGATTCAATTTATATTAATGGTATTATGTGATTCATTTTGTGGTTATTAACTTTTGGTCGTGTGAATTGATTGATTACAACGTGGTAATGGGTTTTCATCTCACTTCTTATTCCCATGAGATTCATGCTATATTGTCACTATATCCTTTTTCATTGTGTATGTACTACCCATTATTGTATTATTTGTGTAACATAATTTAATTTATGGGTATTTAAATCTTAATTGGATGATACTTATTTCATGGGGTATATGTTTTGTAAGTTACCAAATCGGTAAGGAAATTTCAAATTTCAATTTCCACTCATTAGGCTTTACGCATACTTCATTGATTACATTACTCCATGATTATGTGTGAAATAACTATTTATTTACTTATGTAGTAATTTACACTCCCCTTTTTGTTGATATAATTTTGATACACATAATCACTCCATTGATAAATTCTAAAGTCATCGATATAAACTTGATAATATAAATTTTAACTCAATTTCTATTCATTGAGTTAAACATCCAAGTCATTGGTGTTGTTTTTACAAGAATATGTGTTAATGTCATATGATTGATTTACACTGAATATCAAATCATATTGAGTGTATTTATATTTGTCACACATAATTATGTCATTTATTTATCCTTAACCTAAGGATACAATCTTTATAAAGGAATTCATCTCAACTTACATTCCATTGAGACTTCTTTGTTGTTATGCACCAATTCACTTTTATTTGGTGTATATACTGTACTTTGACATAGTATATCATTAATCCCTTTATTCTCATGATATTATAATATTTTTACTACCTCAATTATTTGTATTCAAGCGTCTCTCATTTTTTAGGAACTCTAACTAATATATCATTTTAAATGTTTTAAAAATTTATTCTTCTAAATAATTCTCATTAATGTCCATGTTTTAAAAATGGTTTTAAGGTTTTATTTATATGGAAATTAATGTTTTAAAATTGAAATTACTTTTAAAAGTTTCAAAGTGGTACGGTAAACTTTGATTCAAAAATCTATTTTAAACAGCTTCTTGATAAATAGTGAGACTTTTAAATGTTTTCATGAAAAAGGGATATTTCTCTCAAAGATTTTTACTGATCATTTTCAAATATGTAAACATCCTTTACATGATATTATTCTTGATCGAGGTTGATTTTTTATGATACAAATATTTCATACTGTATTGAAGGTTTTGTGATATGTTTGACTATGGATGTGTTATTTTTATACCATTCATGGTTTATGGATAAAGTATTGACATTTCATATGATAGTTTTAATACGAATATTTATGTTATGTTTAAACATTTTAATATGAGAAATGAATTGGACTTAGTAAGTGACGGGTGGAGCCCGCTATAGCTCCTCGATGCATCTATAGGTCTCATGAGACAAACTTGTGTCTTGGCAAAAGGCCTTGACAAAATCTTATTTTTAGTCTTGGAACGAGGCCTTGAATATGTGGTTATGATGTACAACATTATACATTCCATCATTATGAGATTAGATATTGATGTTTCATGTGATTATTTGACTAGTAGAATACCCATGACTATGTTTTATTATGGAATTATTTACTCAGCTCATATTCCTGCCATAAAGTGTTCATGTTAATTATTTGTAAAGGAATGTGTTTTAAATTACTCACCATGCCTAATGTTTATGTTATCTTTCATTGTATTTCTTACTCTTACTGAGCATTTGAGCTCACCCCTTTCTTATGTTTCATTTTCCCAGGATATGAAGAAGTTAGTTATGAGTGGCTTGTAGGCATAATCTAGGAATCTTGGATGTTTTTAATGGAATGATTTAGTTTTGTTTTTATTTTCAAGTTGTAATGTTGAAATTATGTATGTATATTGTTTCTAAGACTACTAAATTTATCGGTCCTTTAGGACTCGATTCCTTTTAATCATGCCAATGTATTAAAATAATGCACCAGCTCCTGGATTCTAGGGTCAGGGAATTACAACAACCTCCTAGTTTTATAGATTAAAAACATTCTTATCATGTTTTTAAACTTACCAAAGCTTTTTGTGACCTTAAACAAGCCCCTAAATCTTGGTATGATAGACTTACAAGATTTATTTTACAAAAAAATTATGTAAAAGGTACTGCAGAACCAACTATTTTAATAAAAATGGATTTTTTTTGATTGTTCAAATCTATGTTTCTGACATTATATTTAGATTAACTCAGCAATCCTTAACTGATTATTTTGAAAATCTAATGAAATATGATTTTTAAATGAGTATGATGGGTGAGTTAACATTCTTTTTAGGTTTTCAAATATCCTAAAAACCATAATAAACCTATATATTCCAGCATAAGTATATAAAAGGCTTACTCAAAAAGTATGGATATGACATAACTAAAAGTATAATCACTCCAATTGGTACCTCAAATACACTTGATCTTGATGAAGCTGTGAAACTAGTGGATCAAATAACTTTTAGAGGAATGATAAGAAGTTGTTTATACTTGACAGCTAGTCATCTAGAATTAATCTTTTCAGTATTATTATGTGCAATATAATAATCTAATCCAAAAGGATATCATTTAAAAGAAGTGAAAATAATTTTATCTACTTAAATGGAACTATTGGTTTAGGACTATTATATTCTTCTGGAAATGATTTTGTTTTGAAAAGTTTTTCAGATGATGACTTTGGTGGTTATATAATGGATAGAAAAAGTATATCCAGAACATATCATTTATTAGGAGATTCTTTGGTTTCTTGGTCTTTTAATAAACAACACTTAGTATCACTTTCCACTACTGAAGCTGAATATGTAGCAGCTGGAAGTTGTTGTGGTCAAGTGTTATGGATGCAACACACACTCACTAACTATGGCATGAATTGTTCGAAAACTCAAATACTATGTGAAAATTATAGTTCCATTTCTATTAGTAAAAACCCAGAACATCACTCACATGAAAAACAAATAGATATTAGGCCTCAATTTCTTATGAATCACACACAAAAAGGAGCTATTATTTTACAATTCATCGAAACACAAGAACAACTTGATGATATTTTCACAAAAACATTATCTTCTGATAGATTTGAATACATTAAACAGAAACTAAAAATGATCACTGTAAAGTAATAATTGACATGTATTTCTAGTTTATCCCATCTTCTTATATTAAGTTACTCATTTTCAAAGGGGGAGTATACATAATTTTATCGGTTTCACCTTTCAGTTTTATGTTTATCAGTTTTACTCCTTTCAATTTTATTTCTTTTACATGTATCAGTTTTTCTTTATCAAATTTTCTTTATAAATTTTTCACTTATCAGTTCTACATGAATATTGGTTTCACTATAATCGGTTTCACTTATTAGTTTTATAGTTTATCAGTTTCACTATTATCGGTATTGGCTTTATCGATTTCATTTTTTTATTAGTTTCTTGTTTCAGCTTCATAATTATCATTACTAGACTAGACTATCGGTATTGAAATAATTTATCGATATTGGACTATCGGTATTGGAATACTTTATCGATACTGGACTATCGATATTGTATTACTTTATCAGTATTGGACTATCGATTTTAGATTAGTCTATTGGTACTAAATTATCAGTACCAGCTTATTTGTTTTTTTATCAGTTTTAGAATTACTATCGGTTTTACATTATTGATTGTATTATTATCATAAAATAAATATAATGGAACCATTACATATATCCTATTACTCTGACAGGTACAATCTATAAAACCTTATTTTGGATGTTTAATTAGTTGTTTCTCAATTATTTCTTTTCATTCGTAATCAGTTTCAGTCTGAATAAAATGTTTATTTTAAGGAAAAACTCAAGAGTTCAAAGTCATTCTCAACCATTAGATATTTTAGATATAATACTTATATTCAATTTCATTTGAAAATAACATATCCCACATCAAAATGATCTATTTTTCTCTGAAGTCTAGTTGCTCTATAAATAGTCAACATGGTTCGTAATTGGTTCTTACCTCAATTTTCGTAATCAGAGATCTACTTAGATTTCATAAACAGGAAAATCTTCAGGGTTCAAGTTAGTCTTTCATGACTGAGTCTACTTCTTCTTATCCAAAATAAATGTCTCTAAAATAATTCTATTCTATGAACTTTAGAGGTGAAAGTTTTTTCTACTGATATTTTTACTTGTATTTTGATTTGTCTTTAAAAAGGATTATAAGTTTTTGAAGGGTGAGAATCCATTTTTTTGGAAAGACCGAATTCAGATCAAGACTATTTGTATCATAATGAGGTTGTTTCACTCTAAAATAGAGTTGTTATCCTAGAAAAGTCCTACAGACTCAGGTTGGATGATTTCAATAAACAGAAAGAAAGACTTAAATCTCACAAAGAAATTAATTGGCTTCATGAAGATAGGCTCTGAAATCAAGAAAGGGTTATTGCTAAACAAGATGAGAAACTGAAGGCTCAACAACAAGATCTTGAGAAACTCCTGGAGAATATAAAAGAGTTTAAGAAGATGAATCTCTTGATGTTTAATATTTTGGAAAAACAAAAGGGGAAAGAATGATGTTTGAACTCTTCTGGTAATGAAATTTTGTTTCAAGTAACAATTATTGTTTCGTACTTTGTTTATCTATCCTTTTACAGGAAATAAATACTTTCCCTTATTATTTTTGAAAATAAAAAAAGGGGTAGAATGGTTTTGAAAAGAATAATTTCATGAATATCTTATTAAGGGGGAGAACTCTCAATTAAAAGTAAAGAGAATACGATCCCTTGTGATTTGTTTAAACCAATGGTGGAGTTAGTCGTATTCACTATTACTTTAAGAAGAGTTATTAAACTCAAGGGGAGATAAGTCTTTATTGTTTGTTTTGTTTTTTTTGTTTTGTTATTTCCAAAAAGGGGGATATTATTGAGTCAAAATGTGTTTCGACTTTCCCACTAATCATTTTTTTTAAATCACAAATCACACATATCATAATCACATATATTGTTTATCATGTATTTTTTTACAATCATAATCATTCAAATTGTTTTTTATATTTGTTGTATTCTTGTCATAATCATGTATATTGTTTTAAAACATAACCATATATATTGTTTTAGAATTGTAATCACATATATCATAACCAAGTTATGCATCATAACCACATGTATCGTAATCACCTGTATCGTAACCAGGTTATTTATCATAACCACATGCATCGTAATCACCTGTATTGTAACCATGTTATGCATCATAACCACATGTATCTTAATCATTTTTATCATAACCAAGTTATGAATTGTATCGTAATCAATAATCATAACCAGGTTAAGTATCAAATCATAATCATTCATCATAACCAAATTATATATCACGCATTGTAACCACAATATAAATTGTAATCGATATGCATCTTATCCATGTTAAGCATCGTAACCTTGTTTTGTATTGTAACCAATATATGTATTTTAATCATGATAATCATTATGACCATATTATTAATCATACTCATGTATTTCATTGTAATGTTATATTACTTTAATATCAATTACATGTTTCTCACATTAATTGTCTCATACCTTTTGTACTTACTATTTTATAACCAAAATGACGTTGTTGAGTTGGTTATTTACCAATCAAAATGATGTCATGTATCCTATTTGTTTTGACTGCTTTAATGCCATGTGTCCAAGTCACTCTGAGTTTTTCAGATAAATATGACCGTTGGAAGAAATATGACTGTTGTAAAATGATGCCTATAAATAGGAAGTCATTCGAACCAGAATACAAAACTTTTCCTTTCATCAAGTTATAGAGTGAGATGATGTGACTTCTCTCTTGATTCGTGCAAAAGCCTTGAAGATATAAGAAGTGACAAACTTTTTCCAAGTTCTTGTATTTCTATTAGTGATTTGTTTTTCCTTTGTGCGTCTGATCATTGTGATAACTATTGAGGGATTTCGGGGATAGGAAGACATTCTACCGATCATCGTATCAAGGGATTTCAATTGTTTGAAAGATAGGGGTGCCGATTACGTTCTTAATCGAGGGATTGCAGGGATAGAAAGACAATCATTCTAATAATCTTATCGAGGGCTTACCAATGTAGTTTTAATATAGACCTTTTATCCTTACTGAAAGGATACCCTACTCTTTAGGATAAAATAATTGTAATACCTTTACATTTCTACTGTTATCTGTAATAGAAAGGGATTCACTTTTTTTCTTATTTCTATTCATATACTATTACTATTGTAATTGTTTCAATTATGATTCTTTCATTACATATTGTATTAATATATTTTATACATTTTATGTTAGAATCATTTACATTTTTTTTACTCTTATCATTGTATTCAATTAAAATATAATTATTTTTTCATTACTTGCGGTATTACAACATATCATATCCATCATATCCAAGACCTATATGGTCAATTGTGTTGGTTGTGAATTGTATTATTTTAATACCTCTTAAACTAAGTTATTTCTTAAGTGTTTAAATGAAATGTTTTTAAACCTACAGTTCACCCCTGTTGTATTGTTCCATCTAATATAAATATATATCTATATTACGATCCAACATTATGGGTTTTTTAAATCAATCTTTGGAAGTTATAAAAATTTAATTTTATAAAATAGAATCCATATTTTTAATCATTTTTTCTAATTTTTTTAATGATTCCACTTTTATTTGTTTTCATCATGAATACTATATTTGATAAAAATCTGTTTCCATGGTAATACTTAAAACATTTTAAAAGGGTTAAAACTAAATTAATAAGGGTTAAAATACCTAAAATCATATATAAATCCTATTGGATGGTCATTTTCAACCCTATATTATTTACTATTAAAAATGGTAAATTTTGGAGCCATTTGGCTTGAGTAAGACCTTAATATATTTTATTATTTTAAAAAATTCCAAGTGTGTCCTCTCTCTCACTTATAAAAGGAACCCCATTTACTCTATTTTACACACTTTAAAAGCCTCTTAACTTGGAAAAGAACTTCCCAAATACCTTCCTAACATCCATCCCCACATCCTATATTCCTTGTTTTGATTATAATATGATCCTTGTATGAATTTAGGTATAAAATGAAGGAGTTCATCTAAATAAGAGGTATAGTTCTCAACCAAGTGTTTTCTTTTTTTATTTCTTATTTTACCTCATTAAAAACTATTTTAACCATTATAATATAATAAAATAAATATTTTCTATATAATTAAAATTTATTATGTTGTGGAACAACCCTTTTTCATTTACTTAACCATCTATAAAAAATAAAAACTTCTCTTGTGAGTACGTTCAGACCACCACCTCATGAGATGATGTATTTCAATTTTCACCATCGAATCTTATGTATGGTCATAATAATGGATCCAAATAAAATAATTTGATATATATGATATATATTATATAAATTTAATTCTTTAATTGTATATAGATATTATTTTTCTTTATTTACCATCCAACAAAAAAAATAAAATTATCGATTTTGTTTATGTGCAGACTACCGCCTAACAAGCCAATATATTTTATTTTCATCACCGCCTCACACAGATTATATATATATATATATATATGTGTGTGTGTGTGTTTATTTAAATAAATAATATTTTATTTATTATATAATTATCATTTTTTAAATATTAAATAAAACTTACCTTCTTTCTCTCACACTCATTGAAAATGAAAATGTTACTCATGCGTATGTATGAACTATCATCTCAATGTTGTAACATAATTCATTTTTTCATAATTTTCTTACATGGTTGGTTATAAAAGTATAAATAATTTATAAAAATGAAAATTATTACATGGTTGGTATTATGTAAATTATATAATCATGACCCATTTGACCATTTTCAACTTACCAAATCCATTTCCGACCTATAAGCCAAATATTCTGAAAATGTCCGACATGAACTCAATCGATTAAGTAATTAGTTATAAAATGGATATAATTGAAATAAATGGAATGATAAAATTGGAAAAGTTAATTAATAAAGTAAATAATTAACATAAGTTTATTTTTCAGGAAGATAATGGATGCACGTGACAATTCTGACTCGAGGTAAGGGACACTTTACCTTAAAAACTCATTTTAAATGTTTTAAATATTTAATTTCTAAATATGTTTTCTATATTCCCATATTCCTAATATTAATATTATTATATATACATATATATTTATTTACATAAATAAATTATAAATTAAATTTTATGCCTCCTTTTACTTTATTTAAAAGGGTTTCAAAAGGAATATTTTTACATATTTTATATGGATCATTTTTACCTTATTCAAAAAAAGGAAAAATGAATATCCTATTTTAACATATACAATGTCAATAAATTTTCATACCATCAAAACTATTATTTTATTTTTGGATTATTTTAAAATATTCCATGTTTTCTTCAAATAACCCTTCTTCCCTTCATTCTAAGTATTTTAGTTTTGAAAATGGGGTTTTAAAAAAAATGGATATATCAATATCCCAAAATATTTTTCTTATGGGTTAACAAATATATTATTATGAGTTTGATATTTGAAATGCAATATTATTTGTGTTTAATGTGTGTTATGGTCCTTGAAAATTCTTTATTATGATTGGTGAACCTAATATATATCTCTAATTCATTGGGTAATTATTATGTTTTTTCAGATAATTATGTTGGAATTAACTGGGTAGGTAACTCTGTAACGCCCCGACCCCAGCTACCCAGAGTCGGTGCATTAATTACATAACATTGGCATGATCATGAGAAAGATCAAGTCTCGAAAGACCGATTAGTTTAGTAGCCTTGGAATAACTAGATACATCCATAAATTTTTACATTATATCATAAAAAAAAACATCTTGTCTTCATATCCCCTCATACTATCCCTGCAGGTCATTCATAAATTACTTCTTCATAATCCTGAAAAAAAAATAAAACATTGAAAGGGGTGAGCTCGGATGCTCAGTAAGGATAACATTATAGCAGAAGCTTTCATAAATAAGCATAAACACTTAAGGCAATTTATAACTAAAACAAAAGCCTTTTAAACTTGAACTTCAGCATAAAATGGCAAAGGTAAAATGAAATAATGCCATTTACTTACTCACATGGATATTCTACTAGTCGAATGATCACATGCAATATCAATAACCACTTTCATAATGATGGAATGCATAATGCCAGACTATCATAACCACATAGCCAAGGCCTCGTGCCAAGACTACAAATAAGATTTTGCCAAGGCCTTGTGCCAAGACACTAGTTTGTCTCATGAGACCTACCGATGCATCGAGGAGCTATAGCGGGCTCCACCCGTCACTTATTAAGTCCAATGCATTCCTCATATGAATAGGTTTAAGCATAAAATAAACATTCGTATTAAAACTAGCATACGAAATGTCAATACTTTAACCACAAACCATGAATGGTATAAAAATAGAACATCCACAGTCAAATATAACTCATTTGATACAATATGGAAGATTGTATTGTATCACATTAACCTCAATCATGAATAATGAAGGATGTTGACATAGATGAAAATAATCATCAAAACTATTTGAGAGAAATATCCCCCTTTTCTTGAAAACATTTAAAAGTCACACTATTTGTCAAGAAGCCATTTAAAATAGATTTTTGAATCAAAGTGTCCCATACCACTTTGAAACCTTTTAAAAGGATTTTTAATTTCTAAACTTTAATGTCCATATAAATAAATCCTTAAAACCATTTTTAAAACATGGACATTAATGAGAAAGATTTAGATGAATAAGTCTTTAAAACATTTAAAAATGGTATTTTAGTTAGAGATTCTAACCAAAAGAGAGACACTTGAATGAAAATAATTGAGGTAATCAAAACTTTGTAATATCATGAGAATAAAGGGAATTCATGATATACTATGTCAAAGTACATTATATACACCACATAAAAGTGATTTGGTGTATATCAACAAAGAAGTCTCAATGGAATGTAAGTTGAGATGAAATCTCTCATAAAGGCCATATCCTTAGGTTAAGGATAAATCAACAACATAATTATGTGTGAAAAATATAAATACACTAAATATGATTGGATATTCAGTGTAAAACAATCAAAGTATATTCACACATATTCCTGTAAAAACAACACCAACGAATTGGATGTTTAACTCAACAAATGGTGAAAGAGTTAAAATTACTCTTATCAAATTCATATCAATGACTTGAGAATTTTCAATGGAGTGATTATGTGTATCAAAAGTATATCCACAGGAAGGGGAGTGGAAATTATGACATAATCAAATGAATAGTGATTCCACACATAATCTTGGGGTAATATAATCAATGAAATATGCGTAAAGCCAAATGAGTGGAAATTGAAATCTCAAATTCCCTTATTGATTAGGTAACTTAAGAAACAAACACCCATGAAAGAAAGATCATACCATGATGATGTAAATACCCATAAAATAAAGTATATTACACAATGAATACAATCATGGGTAGTACACATACACCACATGCAATAATTAAGTGGTGATCAATGGAATTCTCACGGAATTAAAAGTGAGACAAGAAACCCCTTACCACGTTAATCAACAGAGTCGCATGGCCAAAAGTTAATAACCACCAAATGATTTACAGAATAACATGAATATAAAGTGAATCATGATAATATATATCAAATGGAAGTACACAATACACCACTTTCAATAATTTAGTAGCGAACAATGGAAATCTCACGGAATTGAAAGTGAGATAAGAGAATCCCTTACATTGTACTTTTTCCTTGGTCGATGGTAGGTTTACCTCCTGTATAATGGTGAAATAATTGTTATTGAATAATAAAAGAATCATTTACTTTAATATGATATCATATATGATCTTTTATCATTGATTTGTTAATAATATTTTAGAATTATCGTCATTTCGGGTGTTAACGGGTTCATTTTACTTTATATTCTTTGTTATGTGAGACATATTCGTTATTAATGGGATGTATATTATTCATATACAGAATGGTATCAAGTTCTTAAACATCATTTTTAAATCATCAAATGATAATTATACTTGAATGGATACGATGGAGAATGAATCTCATCGCGTTCGTGGAGACGGTAGTCCGTACGTACGCACAAACGCTACTTCCATTTAATTTTTATTTTAAAAGAATCGAATCCAAATTATACATAGGTATATTACTATTCCAGTATAATATAATATTTTATATATGTTACTTAAGTTCATTTACACCATCCTTTATACGTTCCATGTGTGGTATGAACGAGTCATATCATTTTAAGGGGGCGGTAGTCCGCACTTCCTCAAATGAAACTATCGTATGTATATACAACATGAAACGAATAATGGTATGAAATAAAATGGAATTACAGAAGCTTATATATAAAATATATATCATTAATATCATATTTAATTACAGTTCCATCCTAATGGCCACCATGAGAGGCGGTAAGATGTATTTGAACAATCATCGTTTCGTGAGGCGTTAGTTTGCCATCCACAGAAACATTATGTTCATCATCCATTAGATGGAGTTGTGTGAATGTGTAGTTTGAATCCTTCTTATAACAACATCCTAGTATATTGAGGATAATGGTGTTGTTACAAAAGAAAGGAAATAAAAAGAGTTTGGGGGTTGGAGAAGCAAAATAAATGAAAATAATTTAAGAGAAATCGTTACCTTTAATTTAGGTAACTCACTTTGGTTAGAACCAAAGGACTTGTTGAAATGCTTTCTGCCTAATGGGAAGCTTCAAGGAGGAGGAGAGAGATGTGGGGAGCTTATTTGGGCAGAGTTTGGACCAGCCAAGTGGCTTGAGAGGAGTGAGGAATGAGTAGAAGTGGTCTCCTTTTATAAGGGAGAGGAGGGGCTCTTTAGGAAAGTGTGAAAGTATTACTTTATAATATATTTGTATTCAGTTTATAATGGTCCAAAAATCATTGAGGTCGAAGATAAGATGACTCATATTCTAAATAAAATCAACCAATAAGAATTGGACAGGTTTTAGATAATATTTTAATCATTATAATCTTATTTATTTAAATGATTTATTAATGAGGTAAACATTGCATCATTATTGTGTCATTAATAATTTTAATTATTTGATGTCTAAAAATTATAAATAAAATATCATTATGTAGGAAATCTTTTTAGATTTCTAATTAATATTTATAATCTAAAATCCAACTTATATAACCCTATGTAAAAATTGTTTTGCTAAAAGATATATGCTTGTGTCATTTTTGTATTCATTTTAACTTAATTAAAATAAAGTGTCATTATCACTTACAAGTGGATCAATGGGGTCCCAAAATTGACCCAAAGATGCCCATGGTCGACCATGTATCAACCAATAGGGTTAAGACACGTTTTAGGGTAATTTAGTATTATTATAATATTATTTTTTAACCCTTATTTACCGAATTTACCCTTAACCATGGTAAATAAAATATTTACCGCAGTAATTATTCAAAATGTCTAAAAATAAAAGTTAACTATTTACACAATTTGAACATCCTGATTCCAAATATGGAATCCATTTTTCTAAATTCATAACACAGAAGTGGCAGAAATTAATTTAAAATTAATTCCCGCTGTCAAAACAAAAAGCGTGTTTTTAAGAGATAATAACTATCAAAAGATTGACACTTGTTTATGTTCGGTTTAATTGTAAAATTTTGTCTAATGACCAACATTATATTAAATTGTAAAAATATATTCTAAATATACTTTAAAACCACTCAAATTCATAATTTATCACTATTAATTATTTTGATTAAAAAAGTTGTTTTTAATTAAAATTTAGTAATTTTTACTATTCATCAAAATATGAAAGTTATCCGAAAAGTATCAAAATTTCACCTTAGGCTAAATTTGATATTCCGAATCCAAAAATGAAGTCCATTTTGAAATATAAAATATATATAATTTCAAAAATTAAGTATTACTATTCATAACGGCTAGTTTGATCGGTTGTGGTGTGTGTTAAAACTCGAAGTTGCGTACAACACACGCTACTGTTTTATTCAAAGGAAAGCGTACCGTGGAAGCTTGGAATGTTTTATTTTAAATTTTTTGATGTCCCCATTTAGTCAAAAGGTTTAAAATATTGTATCTAAAAAGGGTTCACTATTAAAATTTGGTAAAAGTGCAATATTGAAAATGAATTTGTTCTTACATTATGTCTAAGAAACTCATAATATGGATTCTAAAATTATAAGTATTATATAAAGTTTAAAATTTAGTTAACACTATTCATAACCTCTTTTGAACAGCCTGTTTGGTAAGTCATGGTGCGATTGAACTTGGTGTTGCGTGTAGTGAAAGTTATTGAATTATTTTGAAGAAATAACACACTATAAAATCTTGGGGTGTTACATTCTCCCCTCCTTCAATAAATTGCGTCCTCGCAATTTGAAATTGTTCTTCAAAAATAAAAGGTTGAAAATAGAAAATATATTTGTGGGAAAACCCACATTGGAAATTGGTTTACTAAAATTTAGTCTTAATATGAGGAAAAGAGAAATGAAAGGGTCACCACCAAATTATGATCTCGATTAGGAGAACATTGGTGGCAATTAGAGACATATAATTGGAGGAAAAACGTAAATATTTATAGGTAGTGGTTGAGGTCATCAATCACAAACAAGTATAAAATTGAGGTCCTTACACTCATCAATCTATGATGATTTGAAGTACCATCGGTTCAACAAAATATAGGGTATTGGGATCACACATTTTTGACATTTCAAAATATCTTAGTTGAAATACCACATCGAAAAATGAATTAATGAGGCCTCTATTTAAAATAAAGAGTGAAAAGTATGAAGATTACCGAAATTAACACATACTAGGGTTCCATGTAGGAAAATATGGATATGGAGGAGAAATCTAACCATCAATTATCTGATGGAGAGTGGTAGAGAACATGGCTATGAATAGGCCAACAATCCCAAAGCCATAAATTAGTGATGATTTAAGGTACCATCTAGGACAACATTTTTTTTAAAGTTACATTATATAAGGAAGAGGAATTCATTTATGATATTGACTAAGAACATTATGAGATATACTTAAATTTTAAGTAGATTTTCATTCTTTAATAAATTTCCACCACTAACTCAATTTTTTTTAAACGATGAGTATTCAAGAAGACTTGGTCACACTGGGAGAGCTAGAATAAACTTCTATAGAATCACATGATCCATGCAGGATAAACCATATATTTACATTGTCTTTGAAGATTAATCAAAACCAAAATGGTTAGTGAATGATCTAATGATCCCCCAAAAGGATATTCATTGATATAAATATGCACTAATCTTAATTTCTAAAATTAAACCAACAATACCCCAAAGTTAAATAGATACCATTCAATAACCAATTGTCCTTAAAATCCTTTAATATAATCCAAACTAATATTGAAACCCAAAACATAGAAGAATTTGATTATGTAGTCTCCCATGTTACATTGTATCTCCAAATTACATCAAATACTCTTAAAGTCACATACTTAAATGTAATCAACATCATCACATATTCTCTGTTATAGGTTAATCATTTCCATAAATAACCCAAATCACTATAAATCAACAATAAAAATGTAGATAAAAATCCACCATTACTTTACAAATGAAACCTCATTGTATTCTATTTTCCTTGGGCATATAGTGTTCCTAACAAAATGAACATCTTCCAAAATAACATTTATCACTTAATCACCAAATCATTTTCCTATACCAAGGGTATTCATTTGATAAGACATAAGAACCCAAATCATCTTATTATTGATCAATAAAATCATTTAACAAAAAAAATAGTCATACTAACCAGGGACTTCACGTAGTCCAGTGGTAGGCGATAAATCCCAATCGCACTTTGGTTGTGGGTTCGATTCCCACAGCTTTGTCCGACGCGACGGGTTGTTACACGGTCTACGTGTTGTCCTTTTTCAAAACTATATTTTATAATATTACCAAAATGAGATAAATTCCTAAAAATAACATAATTTAACCACAAATGTTATATCATACTTTGCATTTTCATCCCAAATTATAATAACTTATCATTTTCTCAAACCCCAATGATCATATAAAACCAAATGGTTATTTATACCTATATCCACAAGAGAAGAGACAATTCTTCCTCAAATATCATTCTCACATGGCAAACTGCGGGGTTACAAATACAAGAGAAAATTATTCCAATGTAAACCCATCAAAAAGTAGTGATAATTTTTCTCCAACCATTTATTTCCACATAGCTTCTTCTTTGACCAAGAAAATATCCTATAGAATAGGACATTCACTCGGGTAATGGCCAGGTCCCCTACATTTACGACAAATGACTGTAAATGGACTCTTGGGACCATTTTTATCTTCTTCCATAGTACTCTTCATTTTTCTTCGGCAATTCTTCACTTTATGTCCTTCCTTCCCGCACGTAAAACATTTCGTTGTCCCATTGAGACACTTTCCTAGGTGTCTCTTTCCACAATTCCTGCATGATGAAAATTGAGGTTTCTTTTCTCCATGGTCTCCATTGCTGGAGATCTTATCATTTATCACCTTTCTCTTCCTTGTTGAGTCTGGGAGTTGGTTAATATATATGTTGTTGATCATATTTTTGGAAAACTGATTTGGCATAAAGACGATATATTTTACGCCTATCAACATTCCATTTTGTTGCTCATTGCCACCACTGTTCCCAACTTGTACATCACTCTCAAAGTCACTATGACTTCCTTGGAATCCAGCCATTGACTAAAACCAGAACGCATTGTGTGAGTAATAGTAGTCGTAAAATCATTTAGAGATTAAAATGTCACCATATTATCAATTTGAAACATATTAGGATTAACCAAGGTCATTTACTCTCATCTTATGTATATATTACTTAAATCGGTTTGTAAAGAAAATGTAAATTATCCTAAGCATATCCCCCGGGAGTGTCGTAACCAAGAGTGCAGCAAGGCCCGTTGTCGTGCACCAGTTCCCGTTCGAGTCTAGCTCAAAGCGGTGTTTTCGGGTTTTACCCCTAGGTACATCTGTGCCAGAGCCGCCTCTACCTTCTCGTATCCAGACAGGGATGTATTGCTCGGAAAACTCACAAAATCTCTACAATACCAAAATTCTAGGAAGTTCTTTTATACTAATCCTCAAAGTTCATCTTAGGTCTACGTGCTCTAATCAGAGTTTATCTAAATCTAGCTACCAAGGTTTGTACTAAACTTCCCCTGATACCAACTGTAACGCCCCGACCCCAGCTACCCAGAGTCGGTGCATTAATTACATAACATTGGCATGATCATGAGAAAGATCAAGTCTCGAAAGACCGATTAGTTTAGTAGCCTTGGAATAACTAGATACATCCATAAATTTTTACATTATATCATAAAAAAAAAACATCTTGTCTTCATATCCCCTCATACTATCCCTGCAGGTCATTCATAAATTACTTCTTCATAATCCTGGAAAAAAAATAAAACATTGAAAGGGGTGAGCTCGGATGCTCAGTAAGGATAACATTATAGCAGAAGCTTTCATAAATAAGCATAAACACTTAAGGCAATTTATAACTAAAACAAAAGCCTTTTAAACTTGAACTTCAGCATAAAATGGCAAAGGTAAAATGAAATAATGCCATTTACTTACTCACATGGATATTCTACTAGTCGAATGATCACATGCAATATCAATAACCACTTTCATAATGATGGAATGCATAATGCCAGACTATCATAACCACATAGCCAAGGCCTCGTGCCAAGACTACAAATAAGATTTTGCCAAGGCCTTGTGCCAAGACACTAGTTTGTCTCATGAGACCTACCGATGCATCGAGGAGCTATAGCGGGCTCCACCCGTCACTTATTAAGTCCAATGCATTCCTCATATGAATAGGTTTAAGCATAAAATAAACATTCGTATTAAAACTAGCATACGAAATGTCAATACTTTAACCACAAACCATGAATGGTATAAAAATAGAACATCCACAGTCAAATATAACTCATTTGATACAATATGGAAGATTGTATTGTATCACATTAACCTCAATCATGAATAATGAAGGATGTTGACATAGATGAAAATAATCATCAAAACTATTTGAGAGAAATATCCCCCTTTTCTTGAAAACATTTAAAAGTCACACTATTTGTCAAGAAGCCATTTAAAATAGATTTTTGAATCAAAGTGTCCCATACCACTTTGAAACCTTTTAAAAGGATTTTTAATTTCTAAACTTTAATGTCCATATAAATAAATCCTTAAAACCATTTTTAAAACATGGACATTAATGAGAAAGATTTAGATGAATAAGTCTTTAAAACATTTAAAAATGGTATTTTAGTTAGAGATTCTAACCAAAAGAGAGACACTTGAATGAAAATAATTGAGGTAATCAAAAATTTGTAATATCATGAGAATAAAGGGAATTCATGATATACTATGTCAAAGTACATTATATACACCACATAAAAGTGATTTGGTGTATATCAACAAAGAAGTCTCAATGGAATGTAAGTTGAGATGAAATCTCTCATAAAGGCCATATCCTTAGGTTAAGGATAAATCAACAACATAATTATGTGTGAAAAATATAAATACACTAAATATGATTGGATATTCAGTGTAAAACAATCAAAGTATATTCACACATATTCCTGTAAAAACAACACCAACGAATTGGATGTTTAACTCAACAAATGGTGAAAGAGTTAAAATTACTCTTATCAAATTCATATCAATGACTTGAGAATTTTCAATGGAGTGATTATGTGTATAAAAAGTATATCCACAGGAAGGGGAGTGGAAATTATGACATAATCAAATGAATAGTGATTCCACACATAATATTGGGGTAATATAATCAATGAAATATGCGTAAAGCCAAATGAGTGGAAATTGAAATCTCAAATTCCCTTATTGATTAGGTAACTTAAGAAACAAACACCCATGAAAGAAAGATCATACCATGATGATGTAAATACCCATAAAATAAAGTATATTACACAATGAATACAATCATGGGTAGTACACATACACCACATGCAATAATTAAGTGGTGATCAATGGAATTCTCACGGAATTAAAAGTGAGACAAGAAACCCCTTACCACGTTAATCAACAGAGTCGCATGGCCAAAAGTTAATAACCACCAAATTATTTACAGAATAACATGAATATAAAGTGAATCATGATAATATATATCAAATGGAAGTACACAATACACCACTTTCAATAATTTAGTAGCGAACAATGGAAATCTCACGGAATTGAAAGTGAGATAAGAGAATCCCTTACATTGTACTTTTTCCTTGGTCGATGGTAGTTTTACCTCCTGTATAATGGTGAAATAATTGTTATTGAATAATAAAAGAATCATTTACTTTAATATGATATCATATATGATCTTTTATCATTGATTTGTTAATAATATTTTAGAATTATCGTCATTTCGGGTGTTAACGGGTTCATTTTACTTTATATTCTTTGTTATGTGAGACATATTCGTTATTAATGGGATGTATATTATTCATATCCAGAATGGTATCAAGTTCTTAAACATCATTTTTAAATCATCAAATGATAATTATACTTGAATGGATACGATGGAGAATGAATCTCATCGCGTTCGTGGAGACGGTAGTCCGTACGTACGCACGAACGCTACTTCCATTTAATTTTTATTTTAAAAGAATCAAATCCAAATTATACATAGGTATATTACTATTCCAGTATAATATAATATTTTATATATGTTACTTAAGTTCATTTACACCATCCTTTATACGTTCCATGTGTGGTATGAACGAGTCATATCATTTTAAGGGGGCGGTAGTCCGCACTTCCTCAAATGAAACTATCGTATGTATATACAACATGAAACGAATAATGGTATGAAATAAAATGGAATTACAGAAGCTTATATATAAAATATATATCATTAATATCATATTTAATTACAGTTCCATCCTAATGGCCACCATGAGAGGCGGTAAGATGTATTTGAACAATCATCGTTTCGTGAGGCGTTAGTTTGCCATCCACAGAAACATTATGTTCATCATCCATTAGATGGAGTTGTGTGAATGTGTAGTTTGAATCCTTCTTATAACAACATCCTAGTATATTGAGGATACTGGTGTTGTTACAAAAGAAAGGAAATAAAAAGATTTTGGGGGTTGGAGAAGCAAAATAAATGAAAATAATTTAAGAGAAATCGTTACCTTTAATTTAGGTAACTCACTTTGGTTAGAACCAAAGGACTTGTTGAAATGCTTTCTGCCTAAGGGGAAGCTTCAAGGAGGAGGAGAGGGATGTGGGGAGCTTAGTTGGGCAGAGTTTGGACCAGCCAAGTGGCTTGAGAGGTGTGAGGAATGAGTAGAAGTGGTCTCCTTTTATAAGGGAGAGGAGGGGCTCTTTAGGAAGGTGTGAAAGTATTACTTTATAATATATTTGTATTCGGTTTATAATGGTCCAAAAATCATTTAGGTCGAAGATAAGATGACTCATATTCTAAATAACATCAACCAATAATAATTGGACAGGTTTTAGATAATATTTTAATCATTATAATCTTATTTATTTAAATGATTTATTAATGAGGTAAACATTGCATCATTATTGTGTCATTAATAATTTTAATTATTTGATGTCTAAAAATTATAAATAAAATATCATTATGTAGGAAATCCTTTTAGCTTTCTAATGAATATTTATAATCTAAAATCCAACTTATATAACCCTATGTAAAAATTGTTTTGCTAAAAGATATATGATTTTGTCATTTTTGTATTCATTTTAACTTAATTAAAATAAAGTGTCATTATCACTTACAAGTGGATCAATGGGGTCCCAAAATTGACCCAAAGATGCCCATGGTCGACCATGTATCAACCAATAGGGTTAAGACACGTTTTAGGGTAATTTAGTATTATTATAATATTATTTTTTAACCCTTATTTACCGGATTTACCCTTAACCATGGTAAATAAAATATTTACCGCAGTAATTATTCAAAATGTCTAAAAATAAAAGTTAACTATTTACACAATTTGAACATCCTGATTCCAAATATGGAATCCATTTTTCTAAATTCATAACACAGAAGTGGCAGAAATTAATTTAAAATTAATTCCCGCTGTCAAAACAAAAAGCGTGTTTTTAAGAGATAATAACTATCAAAAGATTGACACTTGTTTATGTTCGGTTTAATTGTAAAATTTTGTCTAATGACCAACATTATATTAAATTGTAAAAATATATTCTAAATATACTTTAAAACCACTCAAATTCATAATTTATCACTATTAATTATTTTGATTAAAAAAGTTGTTTTTAATTAAAATTTAGTAATTTTTACTATTCATCAAAATATGAAAGTTATCCGAAAAGTATCAAAATTTCACCTTAGGCTAAATTTGATATTCCGAATCCAAAAATGAATTCCATTTTGAAATATAAAATATATATAATTTCAAAAATTAAGTATTACTATTCATAACGGCTAGTTTGATCGGTTGTGGTGTGTGTTAAAACTCGAAGTTGCGTACAACACACGCTACTGTTTTATTCAAAGGAAAGCGTACCGTGGAAGCTTGGAATGTTTTATTTTAATTTTTTTGATGTCCCCATTTAGTCAAAAGGTTTAAAATATTGTATCTAAAAAGGGTTCACTATTAAAATTTGGTAAAAGTGCAATATTGAAAATGAATTTGTTCTTACATTATGTCTAAGAAACTCATAATATGGATTCTAAAATTATAAGGATTATATAAAGTTTAAAATTTAGTTAACACTATTCATAACCTCTTTTGAACAGCCTGTTTGGTAAGTCATGGTGCGATTGAACTTGGTGTTGCGTGTAGTGAAAGTTATTGAATTATTTTGAAGAAATAACACACTATAAAATCTTGGGGTGTTACAAACTCCATTTATAAGGGTACTATTAAGATGATATCCAAAGGAACACACTTGACTTTTATATGCTTTATAATGAGTTTTAATGGAAATATCTTTATTTCATAAGGAAATCTAATGATATCTTTATTAATGGAATGATTATTCCCTTTAACGGTAAAGATGTATGTTTTTAGGAAAATGTTTCTAATGGGTTATACTATTTTATAATAAACCCTCGTAATTATTATTTTTCCTTTATGATTTCTTATAAAATGTTTTATGAAGAAATTAGGAAAGTAAAGAAAATTTCATGTGTAAATAAATAATTATTTGAGCTCAAGGTTTATTATGTTAAATGAAATCTCTCTTATATGATCTCATAGTTGGGAAATGGAATTATGAGTTTATTTATTTGTTTTTATATTTCCATTACTGAGATTTTTTTCTCATCCCATGTTTTCAAATGTTTTTATAGGGTTTATGGATGAGGAAGAACAATGATACATTTAAGTTTAAATTTAGGAAGTTTTTTTTATAAAAATAAAACATGATTAATTTTAAAAGTATCGTATTGAGAAAAAATGGATATTGAGTGGAAGTGTCCAAATTTTAATGTATGAGTTAGTTATGTTAGAGTTATGACATAATTATCTTAAACTATAAAACTAAGAATATCTTTAGGGATGTAACAAAATGAATTGTTGTTTCAAAACTCAATATTATGTAATGTTTTAAGGACATGTACTTATATTTTCTATTAGAGAAGGGTTTAAATAAATTTATAGGTTAGGATAATATAAGAAAGTACCATTAAAAGATTCAAATTTATGGTTATCATGATATAAAATTTGAATAATACCATGTTTCTTCATCTAGACCAAGCTTTTTCAGAATGGGTTTTCATAGAGGAAATGGGGAAACTAAAGTATGAAGTAACGAAGATGACAATATCCTTCCAAATCAGTAAGCTAGAATGGTTATAATTGGAAAAGAGTAGTTTGTTACTATGATGGCTTAGTTTCTGTAGTCTATAAATAGTGGTGGAATCCTTGTGAGAGAGAAACCATGTTAACTATATATAAACATGTCTATTGTTGATTATTTTATAAAAACATATTCCATCATTCAGTGGATCATCTGATCCTGTGATAGTTTAATTATGGGTTAAATACTTGGAGAAGATATTTGAAGTCATGGATTGCTCAAAAAATCAAAAGGTAACTCTTACTATTTACTATTTTGACGGTGAATCCGATTAGTGGTGGTCAATAGTTTAGAGTATCAGAGAAAGAGAAGATATTAATTCCATGGATTGGGATGAATTCATGAATATTTTCCTTGATATGGATTTTCCTAAAATTGTTTTACTTTGGATGGAAAATAAATTCTTAGAAGTGAGGTAGGATTGGGAAAGTTCAATGACCATGTATGAAGAAAACTTCACCCAATTCGAAAGGTATGCACCAAATTGTTTTGGTGATCTTTATAAAACAAATAATTAGTTTTACTCAGTATTGAAGTCTGGATATCAAAGGTAATTGGATTCTTATAAATTCAAAAGTTATGAGAAACTTTTTCTATGTGATGAGAAGGTAGAAATGGATTTTTTAACGGTCATGTGTTCTATGAAAACAATAATAAAATTATGTCCAGATGGAAGGTAATGGGGATACATATAATGAACCTATCCTTTTACACATATTGTTACATGATTTTAATTATAATTATCCATGAAATACAAACCATAGATTGCAAAGTCTAGTATATTTTGAGGAATAGGTATATAAAACTAAAATAATGAAAAAACATATTTATATTAATCATCCATAATGATCTCCTAACTTCCTTTGATATCCTATATCTACATAGCATAACCTAGGGAATACATGAACAAAGTGATGAAATAAAAACCCCAGCAAGATAATAAACATATAAATTAAGCATAGAACATGAGATAGAAGGAACAAAATGGTGAAATAAAAAGGTATAGAACATGGATAAACATATGTATGAATAAAATATAGAACATGGGATCATGTAATAATGGAAACATATGAATATGGTAGAAACATATAACATGACATAAACATGACTCAATGATAACTACCAAGACTATATCACATGGTGGGAAAAGTCCCATAAAGGAATCAGGTTTACTCCCTATCCCAAAATGATGTCTCCCAATAATAAACATTACCCAATGAATTGGAGTGATATTTGGGATCACCCATATTAACATATTAATTCATATGTGTTCCAAATGAAAAAATCAAACATAAGGAATAATCATAAGGGTTACCCATGGAAAGAAATGGGTATTCTAATCATGTTATAAGGCATAGCGAATAGGTGTATCATGAAATAATGGATTTAAAAAATAAATGGTAATTATAAGATAAAATAGGCATAAATCATAATAAATGATTTCAAACTGAAGATAAAACATATAAAAAAAGTTTTAAGAAACTTTAGAAATGAACCACTTTAGTACGGTTTTAGGAAAAATATTTAAGAATATTTTAAAAGGGAAAAGGAATAATTGTTTGTATAAAAATAGAAATGAACTAAGATATTTTTTTTATGATAAGATGAGTTATTTTAGAAAAAAATTAGTGTCTTAGAACATAATATGGAGTGTACTTTAAAATGGATAATAAATAGATAAGTTCCCTTTAATCAAGCATTCTTATCAGAAACAATCGAGAAGGGAGCCTTATAAAACATGTATTTCCCAGTCAAATAAAACATAATTGAGACAGGTAGATATGTTTGGAACATAAAAATTGAATTTTAGAGAATTAAATAATAATAATTAATAATTACATTGGGGTAAAGGGATAGAAAGTGTAACCCAAATGAAAAATGGTGGTTCAAAGTGAATCCCTTACCTTATGTCTAAAAGTTTTCTGCACTTGTACTTAATGTCCTAAATAATAAAATTAAATAATTTAATTAATTAATTGATTCATAACCAATTATAAATTTATTTGATTTATTATAATTTTATTTAGTTCATTTATGACTTTTTTTATGAGTTATAAGATTCAATTTCATCGTTATAGGAGCATTCATTTCATGATTTTATGATCGATTCGTTGGAGTTTAATTGTGGGTGTTCTTTTCAAATGGAAGAAAAACTACAGAAGTTTAATTATACTGTATTTATGGATGTAATTAATTTTAAATGGTTCTATATATCAATTTTTTAATATATGCAAATGATTCTTTAGATAAAAAGTTAACAATGAATGTTAGTTTATTTTGGTGAATTTTCGATCATCACGAACTTGTTTTGTTTTATTATTTAATATCATGTATATATATTAAATCCAAAACTTAAAAAATATTATAATATATATTTTTTAAAATATATTTTAACCATTATAATATTTTTACTACCATCCGTGAAGGAGAAAATGGAAAATGAAAACTTATCATCCATAAAGGTTGTGAATCGATACCTTAAGAACAATGTTTTCATTTTTAGAACAAAAGAAAAAGAGAAGGGATTTGATGATGGAGATCCAATTTACATAATAAAATTCTAGAATATATATGATAATATAGTTATAAAATTACTTTGTATATGGGATGTGAGTGAAGGATAAAAAAATAAATGAAATTAAATGAGAAAGATGGAGGGTTTTACCTCTTGAGCGCCATCTTCTTGAGAACCTCCTTAAGGCACTTGGAAATGGTCTTTTGGTGATACCACTATAACCATAATTTAGAGAATAGGTTTAGAATAGTAATTGGGTAGAATATAAGAAATATCCAATGTTTATAAGCTGTTAGGAGAAGAGGTGGCGAGGGGTGGTATTTATAGGGGAGAAGAGGGGTGTTTTTGATTATTTTATTCATTTGTTTATTATTTTGGATCAATACTATAAATAGCGTGGATTTAAATGAATAAATATAGTAAATGATTTTGGATAGTTCAAATCAATGAGTTATTACTTCATCCATACATCACCCATGACTCATTAATTCATGCATTTTTTAAATATTTTAAATAACTGTAAATTACCGTAAATTACCGTATTTCACCATTCACCAAAAATTAAAATATTTTTTAAAAATCCCAAAAATTCACCTTAACCATTTTTCAACATATAGATTTCAAAAATGGACTCCATTTTATGAAATTAATTTTTTAAATATGATAAATTTAATTTTAAATTAAAATAATCATTTATTCAAAAAATACTCATTTTAAAATTATAACTAATTTAATGAAACTTTGAAAAATTAATTAAAGTATCATAAAATTATATTATAATCATAAGACAACAAAATATTAATTTATGAATCTATTTTATGAAAATTAATTCTCTTAATATTTAAATTTCACAAAAATACCAACTCATAAGTTATCATTTTTAAAACATTTATTTACATATGGAAAGACATAAATATATCATATTTTCATTTCTAATATACCTAAAGTTTATTTATAATTTTATAGGCAAGGTTACTATTCTATTAGCAAGTTTACTATTCCTAATGGTCACATTACTATTCAAATGTTCAAGTTCTTATTCCATTGTTATAAGTTCCTAAATTACTATAAATACCACTTATTTCATTTTTAATTTATGAAAATAATATTTATTTGGGTTCTATATGCGATGTATTTTTTTATAATATATACAATAATTATAAGAAGGGAAATTAAATTTACAAAATTATGGGTCATTTTATTCTTCCCCCCTTATGAAATTTCACCCTTTGAAATTTTGTTTTACATTCTAAGTTGAAAATAGGTGGGGGTAATTCTACTTCATTTCTTCCTTTACTCCCTATGTCACCTTCTCATACTTATGGTTTCACAATAGTAATTTGACCAGGTGAGTAGTCTTGTTACTTAGAACTTTATCTCTAGGATCCAAGATCTTCACCAGATTCTCTTCATACGAGAGGTCATTCTCTAGTTGCGCCACCTCCATATTTAGTACATGTTTGTGATATGGTATGTACTTCCTCGAGAGGGATATATGGAATACATTGTGTACTTGAGACATGTTAGGTGGAAGTGTTAGTCAATAGGACACAACTATGAAACAATCAAGAATCATGGAGGGACTAATGTACATGGGACTCAACATTACTTTCTTAAGAAATATCAAAATCCTCTTACACGGAGATATGCAGAGGAATACCATGTCTCTAACCTTAAACTCTAGGCCCCATCAATGATTGTCCCCATAGATCTTATGTCAACTTTGGGTAGCCCATATATGCTGCTGAATGGTTTTCACCTTTTTTACTATTTCATGTCCCAGCAGCTTTCGTTCACCAAATTCATCCCAACATATCAATGTTTTGCATATTTTCTTATAAAGGGATTCATATGGATCTATTTGGATACTCTAGTGGGAACTGTTGTTGTAATTGAACTCGACCATAGGTAGGCATTAGTCCCATCCTAACTTGTAGTCTATACAACATGCTTTCAAAATGTCTTCTAGTGTCTGAATAGTCTGCTCATATTGGACATCAGTTTGAGGATGATAAGATCTTCTGAAGTCCAACACAGTGTTTAGATCATGTTGGAGACTTTTCCAGAACTTGGAGGTGAATCTAGGATCTCGATCAGATACAATCAATAGTGGTATTCCATGTATCCTTACCAATTTTCTGATGTATATCCATGCATGTTGATCCAGTGACAAGTCCTCTCAAATTGTAATAAAGTGAGTTGTATTTGTAAGATGATCCACAATAACCCATATAATATTGTTTCCTTTGGATGTATTCATAATTCCAGTGACAAATTCCATGGTGATTTTCCCCATTTCCATGATGGTATGGGTAATGGTTGCATCATCCCCTTAAAAATTTTCTTTTCGGCCTTCACCTATTGACATACTGGGAACCTTGATATATATTCTGCAATCTCTTTATTCATATTTTCCCACCAATAGCGCTCTTAGAGATCTTGATACATCATTGTTCTTCCTAGGTGAATAGATAAAGTTGAGCTATGCGCATCATTCATAAGCACTTTTTTATCTCTGTATTGGATGATACACATAGTCATGAACCAAATATTACGACATCTTATTCATCAATTTTGAACTTTGAGGATTTCCTATTTTTGATAGCTTCCACCTTTTTCTAAATTTCCTCATCGTTTCTTTGATCGTCCTTTATTTTATCCAGAAGGGATTGTTGAACAATAATTTGAGAAAGTATTAATGATATTACATCCTTAATTATTCCCACTTCTATCCTTTGTAGGTCTAAAAGGATTATATCCTTCTCAATTCTCATAATTGATAATGTTACATGATCCTTTTTAATTAGAGCATCCTATAATTTATTTGATTTACTAGGATAGTAGTGAATTGATTAGTCATAATCCTTGATGAGATCTGACCATCTTCGTTGGAGCATATTAATCTCCTTCTGTGTGAATATATATTTGAGGCTCTTATGATCATTATATATATCACACTCCTCCTTATAGAGATAATGCTTCCATATTTTCAACATTAAGATTATAGCCACCAACTCCAGATCATGCATGTGATAGTTTTTCTAATGAATTTTTAACTTCCTTGAGGCTTAGGGTATTATTTTACCATTTTTCATTAGTATATAGCCTAATATATTATTTGAATCATCACTGTATACCACAAAGAGTTCCCAAATTGTCGGAAGTGTGAGTACTAGTGTAGGGATAAGCCTCATTTTCAACTCTTTGAATCAGTCATCACATTCACTAGTCCAGATAAACTTTACTACCTTTCGATTAATCTTGGTTAGAGGGTTTAAAAATCATGATATGTTCTTAAAAAATTGTTGATAATACCCAACTAGACCAAGGAAACTACAGATCTCCATTATATATATTGGACTAGGCCACTCTTTGATTGCCTTTGTCTTGGAAGTGTCTATAGATATTCTTTTTTTGGTGATAACATGCTCCAATAATGATACTTCCTCTATATATAACTCACATTTACTATACTTTTCATAGAGTTTCTCCCTTTTAAAGGTCTTTATCACAATAATCAGATGTTTCTCATGTTCCTCATTGATCTTGGAGTATATCAAAATATCATCAATAAAGACTACCACATATTTTTCGAGTTAATCTATAAAAAATATATTCATTAAGTCCATGAAAATTTCTGGATCATTAATGAGTTAGAATGGAATCACTATGGACTCATAGTTTCCATACCTTATTATAAAGATAGTCTTGGGAATATCTTCCTTCTTCACCTTTAATTGGTGATATCCCAACCAAAGGTCCACCTTAGAGAAATAACTGGGCCCAAATGTTTGTCTGAACACGTTATTTATCCGAGTAAGGGGATACTTGTTCATGATCATGATTTTTAAGATCATGATAATCAATTGTGAGGCACATCGATCCATCCTTCTTCTTGATGAAGAGGACTAGAACACCCTGTGGTGAAGCACTTAGGAGTATAAAACCCTTGTCCTAATTCTCCTGTAAATTCTTATTCATCTCGTACAACTCAATGGTGTACATTATATAAGGTTTCTTTGATATAGGTAGAGATCTAGGAATAAGTTTAATTTATATCTCAACCTCTCAGCTAGGAGTAATACTAACCAATTCTTCAGGGAATACATCAGTGTAGTATCTCAGAATGGGAATGTCTTAGATCATGATTCTCTCCTTTTTTTCATTCATTTGATCTAGATACACTTGCTCATAAAAAAATAATTTCCAAAATTGAGATTATGATTCTAAAGGGGATTCATCTTACTCCTTACACTTGTACAGAATTGAGGGATGCCTTAGGATGTGAAGAGTGATATCCCTTTCCTGAAAATTGATGTTGGATTTATATAAAGATAGCCAATCCATTCTTAATATATAATCAAACTCCATGAAAGGAAGTATGAAAATATTTTTTGGGAGGTTCAGTCCATAAACATTAAATGGGGAGAAGTTATATACCTTGGATGCAATAATTTCCCCATTTGTTGTTCTCATAGATAACTCAACCTCCATAATTTGATTTAGTGTTTGAATAGTTATACTAAACTTACAAGATATTAAAGAATACATAGAACTAGAATCAAATTGTACATTTTCTATTCTTTAATGAATAACTAGTGTACCTATCACCACATCATTTTCTAGTTCCACCTCAGTAGTAGTAATAGTATATACCCTTCCTTGTTTCCTTGGAGGACATTTTTTTTGATTTCCTCCAACAACCCTTGAATTAGGGAAATGTCTCAAATAATTACCATATTCCTTATAGGTGAAACAATACACTATAGGTTGAGTGTTGATATGAACCTTCCTTTATTCATCTACATTTGTGGGATTCTTCATATCCCTTCGACAATTATTAACTACATGCCCCTCTCTTCCCCATTTGTAGCATCTCCTGGCCCCCTTAGGAAGAATCCATGACGCTTCTTCCCCCACTTTGGACATTTATGATGTTGGTTTTTCTTTCCATCATGAGATTTATATGTTGATCCTCCCATATTAAACTCCATTTTATTCTTTTTATCTCCAGGTCCATGATACCACTTGGAGTCTTTGATCTCCTTTTCAATCTTAATGGTGCAACAAAAAATCTATTCATATCTTTCAAAGACTCTAATCATGAACGATTTTCATAGACTCATATCTATTCCACTAATTAAGTGATCAAAATTTATTTTAGTGCTCATGAAAAATCCATAGGCATATCATGTAATCCTTGTAAATTTTTCCTTGTACACCCGGATTGAATTATATTCCTTTTGCTTCAATCTGTGGAACTCCTTTTTTATCTTAAGATAGAGAGTTCTTGGAAAATATTTATTAAAAAATATTTTATTAAAATCTTCCCATTCCATGTAATCAATTTACTCCTCATACATTGTGTTTTTTATCAGTTCCCACCACCAATCAGCTTCCCCATCAAAATGATAGACCACCAGAACAACTTTATCTTCTTCTGATCATTGGAGGACTAAGAATATATTATCAAAGGAGTTAATCCATTGTTCAATGATGAGGGGATTATAATATCTACTAAATATTGGAGGCATTTTTCATATAAAGTATTCAACCAAAACTTTATCTTTATTAGGATAAAGAGGGTGTTCCATATGATTAAAGTTATTATTCATAACTTGAGCCATTTGAGAAAGTAATTTCATGAGGGTTTGAGCTCCCATTCCCATCATATTTGGAATTTCATTACGAAAATAATCACATTGAATATAAAATTTATTATTGGAACAAGTTCTCTTATTTCCCACCATTAAATAAGAAAAATAAAAATACAATCAAAGGGATTGAATACTTAGTTAATAAGTATATAAAAAGGGAACATTGAACATAGAAGGATAAACTTATAAATGAAAAGTATATCCAAACTTGTAATTCTATAAATTTCAATATTGGTTATCCATAGAGATAGAATTATTCCTAGGGTTATCAATAAAGTTATCTAATCATAATCTCAAAAAATAACTAGACCATGCTCTGATACCAACTATAAAGGCCCTAACTATAACGCCCCAGTTCCGGAATCTGCCTAGAGGCACCCCGTACCCGGTTGGTCACATGGCCTCAAGTGCATTTCCACGAGTTCCAGAGGCTATCGACTAGAAGCAATGGCCTTGGGTGTGATAGTGGGGAAACTATGACAACATTGGAAGAGTAACACAGTGGAAGTAAAATAGATATCAATAGTGAAATCAGTAATAATACCATACCAAAAGTAAACAGCAGAAGTAATAAACAACTAGATCAAACATATATAAATGATGCATGATACATATGTCTATGAAATCATGCAAACAAATCAAAATTATGTAATACATTACTAAACCAAAGTACAAAAGAAAAACAGTAAACGACTCCACAACATTTCAAGCCTCATCTTGGCCCCATGCTCCCCAGCTCCATAACAATCAAGTACTTGAAGTAGAAGGGAGCTTTCCCTTATCTATACCTGCAACAATATAATCTGTTTGGAACCAAAAGCATGACCCAAATAGAGTGTGAGACTAATCCCAGTAGGCAACCACCCAAAGATATGTGCCTAGAATTCATTGAATATATATATGGCCGGTAATAAACAAAATGAAGCAGTAAACAAGGAAGTACACATAGTAGAAATCCTAAATGTTCAATTACATTCATTTTCATATATCAATTAAGGATCTAATCAAAATAAGGTAATCCTATGGGAATTACTCACAACCTAACCACTCTGGTTCAACTAAACAAACACAAGAAACCCTCTGGGAAGTACTCACAGTTTAACCCCTCTGGTTTAGCTTTAGCAAAGACACTCTAAGGAAGCACTCACCATCAATTCCCCCTATGGTCTCATATCGGTAACTAATAGCCTCTTCGAGGAATCACTCAACATCCAATTCCCCCTATGGACCATATTGAGGAAACTAAAGACACTCTGAGGGAGCACAATGTCTACCCCCTATGGTCTCGCAATATAACAGTAAACAAACACTCTGAAGAAGCCCTCAACGTCCATTCTCTCTATAGTCTACTACACCAGGTTCCCACCACCCTGGGTAAGTCAATCATGAAAAAATGATGCATGGAAGACAAATTAAACCTCAATAACTACTTGGCTAAACAATCTACAACATATCATATCATGTCAGATAATAATCACTCCATTCTAACAATACTAGGCATAGAAAGAAGACTGCCTAATAAGAAAGCTAGACCAAATGACCAAAACAAGAAATCTTGGGAAGAACATCCATAGCATGAAAAAGTTAACCCTATTCAAAAAAATTAACCTCTATCCAAACAACCAAGTCATAATAGGAAATAACAAGACTGAAAACCATAAACACGCAATACCCCATTCTTGGGTATTGGGCACTTTTGCACATAAAATTCAAAGACTATATATGGAAATTTACAAACCACCTACCTCGGAATCGTGAGATCGATATACGTGAATCTCAAACCTTGAATTTCCCAAGAACATTGTACATCAACAAAAATGCTAAAAATGTTCAACCGGGGATAACTTGAAAAAGATGAGGAATCAAGAGATGATGTTCAAGAAGAAAGGATAACTCACCGATGCGATTCCAATGCAACTAAAGGAAGTCAAATTGGAGGACAGATGGAGAGTTAGGGGCTTGGAGAATATCCAAGGCCGTATGGATGCTCCTAGATGAAAATAGGCCGAGAAGAAGATGGTTCATTCCATCAGATGCAACCCATTTCCATTTAATGAAAAAACGTACATGGATTGTTCTTTAAAAGTACATGGCGTATACTTACCTTTTCCGGCCTCTACTTTAGGTGGTCTTCAGGTCACCACACACAACCATGTACTTGTCCGTTACACATCCAGTACATGGTCACCCGCAGCAACCGAGTACACGGTGTGTACTTATAAGTACACGGCGTGTACTCCTGAAATTTCTAGAAACTCATCTTTTTCTCAAAAACAACCAAAAAAAGACATACCTGAAAAAAAGATCTGGGTTCTTATAAACTTTCACCCTTAAATAAATTCATCCACTAATTTCCCTAGCAAGGCAGCATAGAATAAGAAACCATGAACAACTCTGGCCACTATGATCGTACATCAGGCTCTCTCTCCCAAGTCTCGTCTTGTACTCGCCTATGCTACCATGAAACTTATACCAGAGGAATAGACCGACCACGAAGAACCTTATCACTTTGATAAAAAATCCAGATATGATTCTCTTCAAAAGATGCGTCCACCTCTAACTCAACCTCCTTGGGTTAGAAAACATGAGATGGGTCTTGGAAGTAACGTCGAAGCTGAGAAATGTGGAAGACATCATACATAGCCCGATACCTCTAAGGTAACTACAACTGATAAGAAACTGGCCTGAATCTCTCCAACACCTCAAACAGTCTGACATACCTCGGTGAAAGCATACCCTATCTCCTAATCCTCTTGTGTCCCAACCTCGGTGTGACACGTAGAAAAAACTGATCCCCGACCTCAAACTCTAGAGGTCGTCTTCATCGATCAATATAATACTTCTATCTTGATTGTGCAATATCCATCCTCTTTAGAATCATCTCTATCTTCTCTATAGTCTCCTGGACAAGATGAGGTCCCAACATAGCTGCCTCTCCTGCCTTTAGCCAACATAAGGGTGATCAGCATGGCCTACCGTACAAAGCCTCATAAGGTTCCATCTAAATAGTTTCTTGAAAACTATTATTGTAGGAAAACTCCACAAGAGGTATGTGATTCTCCCAAGAACCTCCAAAATACAAGATGCATGCTCGAAACATGTCCTCAAGAACCTAAATCTTATGCTCGGACTGGACATCTGTCTGGGGATGGTATGTTGTACTCAAGAAGTACCTGTGTACCCATAGCCTTCTGTAACCCCTGCCAGACCTGAGAAGTAAAACGAGCATCCCTGTATGAAAAAATGGAGTGCGGAACTACATGTAAATGTACAATATCTCAAATGTACAACCTCCCAAGCTCGTCAACACTAATGGTCTCCTTGATCAGAAAAGAGTGAGAAAACTTCATGAGTCTATCAATGACAACCCATATTGCAACATTCCCTTGAGGTGACCTCAATAAACCTGTCATGAAATCCATCATGAGATCATTCCACTTCCACTTGGGATTGGGTAACTACTATAAAAGCCCTGTTAGCCGCTGATACTCCACCTTAACCTACTGATAGGTGGGACACCTCATGAAAAAACCAACAACATCTCTCTTCATACCTGGCCACCAATACTGATGATGTAGATCTAGATACATCTTGGTGACACCAGGATGAACTACCCAAACTAAGGAATAAAAGTCTTGCATCAGCTCCTCGCGTATGTCTTCTGGATCCCAAAATCACCCATGAAAACACAAGATCTCATCCTCACCTACTATCCATATAGGAATAGGGTCCTGTCCTGACACACTCTCCCGTAGGACTAGGCCTTCTGAATCTGATAGCTTCTTGATTTGTACTAAATCAAGAAGAGTAGAGGTAATGACTACAGAAGATAGAAACATCTTCCCCTGTTTGTCATGCACCTCAAAATCATCTTAGATATTAGAGGCATAAGCTTCCACTCACTACTGGCCTCCTAAACTGCCTATATCTGAGTCCTCCTGCTCAGCACGTCAGCCACTACGTTTCCCTTCCTAGGCGTGTAGGAAAACTCAAAGTTAAAGGACTGGAGGTACACAACCCACCTTTGCTATCTCAAATTCAGGTCACACTGAGTGAAGATATACTTTAGAATTTTTTAGTCAATGAAAACCACAAAATGCTCTCCTAGAAGATAATGTCTCTAACAGTGTAAAGCATGTACGACTATAGCCAGCTCAAGATCGTGCATCAGGTAATTTCTCTCATGTGGCCTCAACTACTGAGACCCATATGCAACAAATCCTTCCCCCTGTATAATAACTAATCCCATCCCGATACATGATGCATCACAGTACACATTATAGCTCTTTCCCGGCTCTGGAAATACTAGTATCGGTGCTGAATTCAACCTCCATTTCCGCTCCTAAAAGGATGAATCATAAGAATCTGCACACAAGTACATCACACCCTTCTTTGTTAGGCCTGTCAGTGGAACTTCTAAGCATGAAAAGTACTTTATAAAACATATTTAGTGACCATCCAACCCTAGAAAACTTTGTACCTCAAAGACGTTCTTTGGATGCTCCCAGAAAACTACTGCTCTAACTTTCTCTAGGTCTACTGATACTCCTGCCTCTGAGATAACATGACCCAAGAAGTGAATTTTTTCCATCCAAAAGTGTCATTTTGAGAGTTTAGCATATAAATAATTCTATCTTAGTGTACTCAAAATGATCTCAAGATGGGTATCATGGTTGTGTCGAGTGTGAGAGTACACCAAGATATCATCCATGAAGACTACCACAAAAGAATCCAAGTATGGATGGAACACTCAGTTCAATAGTTCCATGAAGACCGCATGCACGTTCGTGAGACATAACGACATAACCACATACTCGTATAGACCATACCTGTTCCGGAAGGCTGTAAGAGGAATATAAGATGGTCTAACGCGCAGATGATGGTATCTGAATCTCAAGTCAATCTTTGAGAACACCCGGGCTCCTTGAAGCTAATCAAAGATATCATCAATCCTTGGTAAGGGATATCAGTTCTTGACCATTAAATGGTTGAACTTCTGATAATCCACACAAAGTATGAGGGTACCGTCCGCCTTCTTTGCAAAAATGACAGATGATACCTAAGGAGAAGTACTGGGTCAGATGAAACCATTTTCCTGCAACTCCTCCAACTGCTTCTTGATCTCCTGTAAGGAGGAATGGACACCGATGCTGCTCCTAAAATAAGTTCAATAGAAAATTCCACCTCTCGCTCTAGAGGAAAACCTAAAAAGTACTCTGGAAAGACATCCCTGAAATGATCCACCACTGGAGGAAAGTCTATATATGAAGTCCCCTAGTTTTCCAGTTATAGACTAGAAATATGGGCTTTAACTCTTCCCAAACCATGATGCTCAGGTCCTACTCTGCTCACATGGACATCTCACTCACCCTTATGGAGAAATGATCCACCCTATGGAGATGTGAAACTCACCCTACAACGATAGAAATCTATAAATGCCTGGAAGGGAACTAACCAATCCATTCTGAGAATGATATCATAAACTATCATCTCTAAGATGTAGAGGTCCCATAAGAAGTGACACCCACCAACCTCTAGAGGGCACTCCTTGCACTTTCGTACACTAGCCAATCTTATCCCCAACGGAGTGTCTAACGTCAAGATTTTAGTAGAAGAAAATATACAGAACCCAAGTCTCTCCACAACATCAACAGATATAAAGATATGAGAACCACCTATATCAAAAAGAGTAGAAGATAAAAAAGAGGCAACTAGGATCGTACCTCGAACTGTAAAGGATATGATATCCTGCTTCTGCTGGGTCTACTCTATAACACCCCAAGATTTTATGAAAAGTATTCTTTTAATTTAATTGATGTCTTGTGTTTTAAGCTACAACAAGATTGCCTTGCGCTATATGCAACACCGTATGAGCTTGCAGTATACACAACACTATTCTTGGATCATGTTACACACAATTTTTAAAGTAGTTATTCTACGAAACATTGAGTGTATATATATATATATATATATATATTCAATGTATAAATTAAATATGGTTGGATTCTGTTATACGAAACAACGGAGGAGTCTTGCACAACACGCAACCCTGACTTGGCTTGCATTACACGCAATCGCGACCTTCCTCGATAGCGTGTGTTGTACACAATACCAAGTTTCACTAAACAACGATATATTATTATAATATTATTATGGACTATCCGTTATGAATAGTATTAACTACATTTCTAATTTTATAACATTATTATTCATCTTACACATTTTCTAAAATATGGTATGAGAACAAAATAATTTTTTCATGTAAAATATGTATTTTTCAAAAATTGCAGTTTTCCCGCCTTTTGATGACGCACCTACCTTAATTCTTGTTTTGACATGTCTATAAGTTCAATTTGACAAAATAAAATTCTTCTTTGGAATCAGGATATACAAATTTACTTTGGATAAATTTTTTATATTATTCTGATAACTTTCATATTTTAATGAATAGTAAAAACATGCTATATTTTAATTAAAAACAACTTTTTTCATCGTAATAATTTATATGGTTAGATTATATTTTTAATTGGTTTTAAAGTGTAATTAGAATATATTTTTACCATTTAATCCAATGTTGTTCATTGGAATTAATTTCACTTTGAAATTGGATATAAACAAGTATCAATCTTTTGATTGTTTTTGTTTCTTAAAAACACGCTATTTGTTTTGATAACGAGAATTAAATTTAAAATTAATTAATGCCACTTATATGCTATAAATTTGGAAAAATAGACATCAATTTTGAATTCGGAATATCAAATAATGCTTCGGCTGAATTTTTGGTATTTTTCTGAATAACTTCAATTTTCGATGAATAGTGAAACCACTTAATGGTAGTTAAAAAACTGACTTTTTTTAATTTAAATTAAATTTTACCACTTCTATGAATTGAATTTCAAAAATCCGAGAGACACGGTTAATATCAAGTACTAAAATGTGATTCAATGAGATGAAAATAATTTTTGGAGAATAGTAACTTTTTACTTTTATTTACCACGGTTAAAAGTAAATAGGATAATTAAGGGTAAAAATGATATTATTATTACAAATGTAATAATTCTATTGGATAAGTTTAATTCGACCAAAAACAACATTAGGAATAAAATATGACCATTTAGGCCCACTTGGATTAGATTAGGACATTTAATATTAATTTATTTAAAGAAGGGTTAAAATAGATAAAATCAAAGTTTAATAAGTAAATCATTTTTAATATAGGGTTATACATATGATAAATTAGACTATAAATATTAATTAGAAATCTAAAAATATTTCCTACATAAAGGTATTTTATTTATAATTTGTAGACATTAAATAATTTAATTTATTTACAACACAAAGATGATGCAGTAATTATCTTATTAATGAAATATTGACATAATTGATGTTATAAATACCCAAATAAATGTAATTTGAGACTTTTTATAAATTTCACTAATTTTATAGGTTAATATGACATGTTAGTTTTGATTTAATTAACTTTTTTAGAACTAATCATTCTGTTATGATTTTCACAAAAATCAATTACCAAATAGTGTCAAAATTGACATAAAATAGTTTTTAAAACAAATATTATATTATTAATTGTTATTTTATTCCTAAAAATCTAAGGTTCGGCCAAATGACTTAGATAAGGTTATATATATTAATAATAAACAACTTGGGGTTCGTTTGGCTGGTTATAGTAAGTTTATTAACCTTATAGTGTAAGAAATGAAGAAGACACGGTAAAAGTAAAATTATTTTACTTAAGGTTAAATCTAAATGATAAGGTTAAAATAGAAACCTAAACTTGTCTAAATTATATTAGATGAGTGTATTTCGACCCATCCCCATCTTAGCTTCTAAATAACTCAATTTGGAGCTATTAAAAACTGAATATGACTTTATAATAAAATAATATTTTTAGTTTTTCCAAAGGTTCCCCTCTCCTCCCATATAAAAGGGCACCTCCTCCCTCTCTTCCTCACACCACTTTGAGCCATAAAGCTCAGCCAACCCCTGAAAAATTCTTTTCTCAACTTCCATAGAAACATCCTAGAGGTTCTGGGCTTCTTCAAAGACAAATTTTAGTGCCCTAAGAGGAGGTCTCAAAGAGGCGCTTCAAAGAAGAGGTAATGTCCGTTACCGATTCTTTAAAATTTATTTCTTCTTCCACTTCTTCTTCTTTAGTTGTTTCATTATGAAGTAATAACATCATTATAACTCATATACGGATATGTTATTATGAAACAACCCTATTTCACCATCTATCCATCCTACAGAAAACGAAATCACCGCGCGTGCGTACGTACGGAATACCGTCTACACGCCGTGGTGTAATCTAGTTTCCACCACCACCTTACATGGATGGGTATAATGGTGTAAATAAATAACTATATATGGTTATTTTAAAGTGATATTTATTCTGTAATATTATACATACACTTGAATATAATTCCACGATCATGGTAATGATATCATCGCTCGTGCGTACGTACAGACTACCGTCTCCAGGAATGCGATGAGATTCATTTTCCATGATTAACCATTCAAGAATGATTATAAAGTATATATAATGAATAATAATGAAATATATGACATAATGAAGCTAATGGATTTATTTATACATATATATATAAATATATATATATTTCATATACTTAATTCCATTCAATTCAATAAGGAAACGAAAACCGCGTTCATGCGTACGTATGGACTACCGTCTCCATGAACGGTGTATTTCTTTCCATTTATCGATCTATTATATATATGTATATTCTGAATATATATTATATATAAATAATGTTTTACATTATGGATATAAGTAATCATGATCTAAGTAATCATATGAATAATTACAAGTTAAAACACGAATGACAAATGAAACGATTTTACCTAAAATGCTACTTTAACATGAATTTACAAAAGAACGGGTAATATAAAGTCATAAGTGAACCATATATGATATAATAACAATGAATATGATTCTGTAATAAGTCAATGACATTATTTAAATCATTATACAGGAGGTTTGGATACGTACGAAGCATATCAGACCGAAGGTAAGGGATAATTTTTCAAATCTCATTTTTATCCGAGATTGCTTATTCGTAAGTATTTACTGGGGTTATTGCAATCGTCCATGTACATGTTTTATAAAAGTGTTTTAATGTATGTTTAAAGTAATTTTTACCCATTTTGACTTTTACCCCATGGTATGGAAGAAATCTTTCTTTTATTTACCCTACAAGGTACTTTTTGACTTTTCCGAAAAAAGTATGAGAAGAATGTTATTTTTTTTAACTGATACGGCATGAAATGATTTTTACGATTTTATAAAGCCTTATTTTCATGAAATTTCCTCCAAAAGATTTAATGACTATTTTAAACAGAAATTTTTTCTTTTAAAATTGTATGACGTTTTGTGAAAAGAAATTTATTTTGAAGAAGAATGGATATTTTCCCCAAGAATTCATTTCAAGTGTTTTATTAAAACCATTTTCCATTTAAGATGACATTATTTCATATGTGAATGTTTCAAGTATAATGTCTCTACGATTAAATGGTTTCAATTTTCTTATGATGAAATGATATCCATTTATTTTATATGGATTATGTGATGATGGGATGATGTTTATGAAACCCATTTTATTCTTTGGGTTATGATAAATGATTTATGTTTATTTTTTGGCATAAGTAAGAATGATTTCATTATGAGATGGGTGGGACCTATATCTCCCTTCAATGCATTGGGTAAAGATTTATATCTCATGAGATAGACATGGATGTAATGACAAGTTAAACCAGTTCAGTAATACAGGACTGGAACGAGGAGTGAACTCGATTCAGAAAGGGACTTTGTCCACTAATATGGTCTTGGAAGCAATGCCTTTGCTACTATGGAAATCATATCATGTGCTTAATGGTTTCCAAAATCACATGTTTTATTTCCATTCTAATTTATCATGATTAATGTTTCTTCATGATCTATGCCTTACGTACTGCCATGTTTTATGTCATTTGCTCAAGATTTTGATGTTTAGATTTTATGCTCATGTTTTTTTTACATTCAAATGTCTAAGGATTGTTTTATGTTCTCTATACTTACCCTTACTGAGCATTTGAGCTCACCCCTTTTATGTTTTCTTTTCCCTAGGATATAAAGAAAGGTTTTAGGTAAGAAAAAAAGGGGAAGATCTTTATGGGAGATGTTGAAGATCTTTCACCACGATTAGAAGATTATATTCCGAGTTTCCAAAGACACTAAACTATTACGGTCCTTGTGTGTCTGTTTTTGTTATGTATTAATTATTACGCAAAAGTAATGTAATGTCCATGTACGTCAAGCTTCATGTCTCTATAGTTAGTATCAGAGGAAAGGTTTAGTCAACCTTTGGAAACTAGGATGCAAGAACTTTAGTGAGATCCCTAGAGATATTTGTTATGTCCCTAAGGTTAAGTATAAGTATAGGTTATAGTCCTAGAATTATGGTAATGATATTAGATTAAAACTAAGATGTTAGATATTGAAGTTACTCCCCCTTTATTATGATTTTTTCCTCTCACACTGTTCTTTTTGGGTTTTAGAAAATGGTTGGAAATAAGATGATTCACGATAATAGAGGATATGATGGACAATGGAATGCTATTCTTCATGAGCAACCAAATGAAATTGGATTTGGAAGTCCAAACATCATTATTATGCTGAATCAGCAATCTCATAATATGATCAATAAACTCAAATTTGGTAAGTTTCCTGAATCGGATAATAAGAGAAAGATGGAGTTTCATGATGATCATAGAGGAAATAAAGTTCAATTTACCCTATGTAAATCATGTGGGAAGAGGCGTCAAGAAGAATGTTTCAAAGGAACTGGAAGATTCTTTGGGTGTGTAAAAGAAGTACACAAAGCCAGTAAGTGCAAAGGAAAAGGTTCAATTAACACCATGGATGAGGATAATGGTATTGCTAAGACATCAACAATGGTTAAATGTTTTAAATGTGGAATGTATGGGCCTTATGTAAACCAATGACCTAAGGTAAAGTTTCATGAAGAGAATCAGTATGGTCATATGGTTAGTATTTATGTTGATGATGATGAAGAGACTACAAATGATATGTGAGATGAAAGAATTGTTGAAGCTCAGTCAATGGTTTAAGAAGGTAGTGGAATGATTACATGTTTATCAAGTGTAATGTTGTATAATTAATCTCATGGTACTATGGAATAAAGACACATCTAAGGATTGTTACACTATTGTCTTTCCTTAAGTTTTGAAAGTGTATGATGAATGGTACGAGTAACCTTGAAAGGTTATTCATATATTTTTGGAAAGTAGATGATATGCGCATAATGAAGGGATAAGGAGAAAATTAAATGTTTGATAGTATTCATGAGCTCATGACTGATATAAGGAGAAGGTTATATCATTGTTTGAGTATATAGAATTTTTGGATTTTGGTATGTGGAAATATTTAACTTTTGACAGCATTCATGTTTTCACTAAGGTTTAATGGGTATTCATTTTTCAAGAGAATACATGATTAAGGTATTCACATGATTGGAATGTGACCAACAAGATATATGGGGGATAAATGATGGTATTCACATGCTTGGTTGATGACATTTCAAGTAATTGTTTTCTTTATACTATGAGCTTGGACCGAAGTATTTTAGATAAGCCTAAAGATTGGAATGGATTATGTTGGACATAAGTTAGTATTGTTTAAGGATAGAAATTTTTTTGATATTATTGATGGGATGTTATAGTAATGTAGTTTTAGAAAAAGGACAACCTGCAGGATGGGCGACATCCCAACGCGTCGGACAAGGCTGTGAGAATCGAACCCACAACTGAAGTGCGACATGCCTTTATCGCCTACCACTGACCTATAAAAAGTCCCTGTTTAATAGAAACTAGTTTTATTATATTAAGTAGTATGATATATGAAGTATAAGTCCATTTTAGGAACCATACATGATTAATCTCACTATAGATGGACTTATGTATTTTTGATAACTTTTCTAACCTTTTGTTTGAGACAGATGGAATGACCCATCATTCTATCACATGATCTGCTAACAATTCACGAATGAAAAATTCAACTTCATTTCATTAAGAGATGAAGTGGAAATTGTCCAAAGAACGACCAATGGTGAGACTGTACCAAAATCACGAAAGTATTTCTTCTAATTCCAATTTCATCAACTTTAGGGAAATAATCTTGAAAACCCAAAATTTTGTCCTAGTGCCCTTATATCCGATGAATCAGATGGTACCTTAGATCATCACAAATCTATGGCTTTGTGATTGATGGATTTTTCATAGCCATGTTCTCTACCACTCTCCATCAGAACTTGATGGTTAGATTTTTCTTCCATATCCGTATTTTCACCTATGTTCTCCTATATGGAAGCCCAGTGATGAGTTTCTTTGGGTAATCGTTACATTTCATACTTTAGTTTTTAAAATTAAGTTTTAGTATTCCTTTTTACGATGTGGGTTTCTATAAATATTAAACGATTTATAACCCCGAAGAATTTCGAGGGCGAAATTCATTTTAAGGGGGGTAGAATGTCACACCTTCAAATTTTATGAAAAATATTCTTTTAATTTCATTGATGTCTTTTGTTGTAAGATACGACAAGATTTCCTTGCGCTATACGCAACACTGTATGAGCTTGCAGTATACACAACACTATTCTTGGATCATGTTACACACAATTTTGATAGTAGTTATTCTACGAAAAATTGAGTGTATATATATATATATATTCAATGTATAAATGAAATATGGTTGGATTCTGTTATATGAAATAACGGGGGAGTCTTGCACAACACGCAACCCTAACTTGGCTTGCATTACACGCAATCACGACCTTCCTCGATAGCGTGTGTTGTACGCAATACCAGGTTTCAATAAACAACGATATATTGTTATAATAATATTATGGACTAGACATTATGAATATTATTAAATAAATTTTGAATTTTATAAAATTATTATTCATCTTACTCATTTTTTAGAATATGGTATGAGAACAAAATAAATTTTTTGTGTAAAATATGCATTTTTCAAAAATTGCAGTTTTCCCGCCTTTTGATGACGCACCTACCTTAAATCTTTTTTTGAAATGTCTATAAGTTCAATTTGACAAAATAAAATTCTTCTTTGGAATCAGGATATAAAAATTTACTTTGGATAATTTCTTCATATTATTCTGATAACTTTCATATTTTAATGAATAGTAAAAACATGCTATATTTTAATTAAAAACAACTTTTTTCATCGCAATAATATATGGTAATATTATCTTTTTAATTTGTTTGAAAGTGTAATTATAATATATTTTTACCATTTAATCCAATGTTTTTCATTGGAATTAATTTCACTTTGTAATTGGATATAAACAAGTATCAATCTTTTGACTGTTTTTGTTTCTTAAAAACACGCTATTTGTTTTGATAACAGGAATTAAATTTAAAATTAATTAATTCCACTTATATGTTATGAATTTGGAAAAATAGACATCAATTTTGAATTCGGAATATCAAATATGCTTAGGCTTAATTTTTGGTATTTTTCTGAAAAACTTCAATTTTCGATGAATAGTGAAACCACTTAGTGGTAGTTAAAAAACTGACTTTTTTTAATTTAAATTAAATTTTACCACTTCTGTGAATTGAACTTCAAAAATCCGAGAGACACGGTTAATATCAAGGACTAAAATTTGGTTCAATGAGATGAAAATATTTTTTGGTGAATAGTAACTTTTTACTTTTATTTACCACGGTTAAAAGTAAATAGGATAATTAACGGTAAAAATGATATTATTATTACCCTAACACATGTCCTAATTCTATTGGATAAGTTTAATTCGACCAAAAACAACCTTAGGAATAAAATATGACCATTTAGGACCACTTGGATTAGATTAGGACATTTAATATTAATTTATTTAAAAAGGGTTAAAATAGTTAAAATCAGATTTTAATAAGTAAATCATTTTTAATATAAGTCTATACATAAGATAAATTCGACTATAAATATTAATTATAAAGATAAAAATATTTCCTACATAATGGTATTTTATTTATAATTTTTAGACATTAAATAATTTAATTTATTTATGACACAAAGATGATGCAATAATTATCTTATTAATGAAATATTGACATAATTGATGTTATAAATACCCAAATAAATGTAATTTGAGACTTTTAATGAATTTCACTAATTTTATAGGTTAATATGACATGTTATTTTTGATTTAATTAACTGTTTTTGAACTAATCATTCTGTTATGATTTTCAAAAAAATCAATTACCAAATAGTGTCAAAATTGACATAAAACAGTTTAAAAAAAATATTATATTATTAATTGTTATTTTATTCCTAAAAATCTAAGGTTCGGAAAAACGACTTAGATAAGGTTATATATATTAATAATAAACAACTTTGTGTTCGTTTGGCTGGTTATAGTAAGTTTATTAAACTTATAGTGTAAGAAAACAAGAAGACACAGTAAAAGTAAAATTATTTAACTTAAGGTTAAATCTAAATGATATGGTTAAAATAGAAACCTAAACTCGTCTAAATTCTATTGGATGAGATTATTTCGACCCATCCCCACCTTAGATTTGAAATAAATCAATTTGGAGCTATTAAAAACTGAATATGACTTTATAATAAAATAATATTTTTAGTTTTTCCAAAGGTTCCCCTCTCCTCCCTTATAAAAGGGCACCTCCTCCCTCTCTTCCTCACACCACTTTGAGCCATAAAGCTCGTCCAAACCCTGCCAAATTATCTTCTCCACTTCCATAGAAACATCCTAGAGGTTCTGGTCTTCTTCAAAGACCAATTTTAGTGTCCTAAGAGGAGGTCTCAAAGAGGCGCTTCAAAGAAGAGGTAATGTCCGTTACCGATTCTTCAACTTTATTTCTTCTTCCACTTCTTCTTCTTTAGTTGTTTCACTATGAAGTAATAAAATCAGTATAACTCATATACTGATATGTTATTATGAAATAACCCTATTTCACCATCTATCCATCCTACGTAAAAGGAAATCACTGCGCGTGCGTACGTACGGAATACCGTCTCCACGCCGTGGTGTAATCTATTTTCCGCCACCACCTTACATGGATGGGTATAATGGTATAAATAAATAACTATATATGGTTATTGTAAAGTGATATTGATTCTGTAATATTACACATACACTTCAATACAATTCCACGATCATGGGAATGATATCATCGCTCGTGCGTATGTACGGACTACCGTCTCCACGGATGCGATGAGATTCATTTTCCATGATTAACCATTCAAGAATGATTATAAAGTATATATAATGAATAATAATGAAATATATGACATAATGAAGCTACTGGATTTATTTATACATATATATATATATATATATATATATATATATATTTCATCTACTTAATTCCATTTAATTCAATAAGGAAACGAAAACAGCGTTCATGTGTACGTACGGACTACCGTCTCCATGAACGGTGTATTTCTTTCCATTTATAGATATATTATATATATATGTATATTCTGAATATATATTATATATAAATCATGTTTTACATTCTGGATATAAGTAATCATGATCTAAGTAATCATATGAATAATTACAAGTTAAAACACGAACGACAAATGAAACGATTTTACCCAAAACGCTACTTTAACATGAATTTACAAAAGAAAGGGTAATATAAAGTCATAAGTGAACCATATATGATATAATAAAAATTAATATGATTCTGTAATAAGTCAATGACATTATTTAAATCATTATACAGGAGGTTTGGATACGTACGAAGCATATCGGACCGAAGGTAAGGGATAATTTTGCAAATCTCATTTTTATCTGAGATTGCTTATTCTTAAGTATTTACTAGGGTTATTGCAATCGTCCATGTCCATGTTTTATAAAAGTGTTTTCATGTATGTTTAATGTCCTTTTTACCCATTTTAACTTTTACCCCACGATATGGAAGGAATCTTTCTTTTATTTACCCTACAAGGTACTTTTTGACTTTTCCGACAAAAGTATGAGAAGAATGTTATTTTTTTAACTTATACAGAATGAAAGGATTTTTACGATTTTATAAAGCCTTATTTTTGTGAAGATTCCTCCAAAATATTTAATGACTATTTTAAACAAAAAAATTTTCTTTTAAAATTGTATGAAATTTTGTGAAAAGAAATTGATTTTGAAGAAGAAAGGATATTTTCCTCAAGAATTCATTTCAAGTGTTTTATCAAAACCATTTTCCATTTAAGATGACATTATTTCATATGTGAATGTTCCAAGTATAATGTCTCTACGATTTACATGGTTTCACTTTTCTTATGATGAAATGATATCCATTTGTTTTATATGGATTATGTGATGATGGGATGATGTTTATGAAACCCATTTTATTCTTTGGGTTATGATAAATGATTTATGTTTATTTTGTGGCATAAGTAAGAATGATTTATTTATGAGATGGGTGAGACCTATATCTCCCTCCAATTCATTGGGTAAAGATTTATATCTCATGAGATATACATGGATAGAACGACAAGTTAAACCGGTTTAGTAATACAGGACTGGAATGAGGAGTGAACTCGATTCAGAAAGGGACTTTGTCCACTAAGATGGTCTTGGAAGCAATGCCTTGGCTACTATGGAAATCATATCATGTGCTTAATGGTTGCCACAATTACATGTTTTATTCCCATGATAATTTATCATGATTAATGTTTCTTCATGATCTATGCCTTACGTACTGCCATGTTTTATGTCATTTCCTCAAGATTTTAATGTTTAGATTTTATGCTCATGTTTTTTTTACATTTAAATGTCTATGTATTGTTTTATGTTCTCTATGCTTACCCTTACTGAGCATTTGAGCTCACCCCTTTTATATTTTATTTTCCGCAGGATATAAAGAAAGTTTTTAGGTAAGAAAAAAAGGGGAAGATCGTTATGGGAGATGTTGAAGATCTTTCACCACGATTAGAAGATTATATTCTGAGTTTCCAAAGACACTAAACTATTACAATCCTTGTGTGTTTGTTTTTGTTATGTTTTAATTATTCTGAAAAAGTAATGTAATGTCCATGTATGTCAATCTTCGGGCCTCTACATACTCCACTGCAAAAGTATGACCTGTACCGTGGCCCGGAATCCCTACCTGACTGTAACAGCCTGAGATTTTATGAAAAATATTCTTTTTAATTTTATTAATGTCTTGTGTTGTACGCTACACCAAAAGGAGATTGCACAACACGCATCTTTGACTTGCCTTGCATTACACGCAATCGCAACCTTCCTCGATAGCGTGTGTAGTATGCAATACTCAGTTTTACGAAACAACGATATGCTATTAAAATATTATGAAAACTAGCCGTTATGAATAGTAATAACCACTTTTTAAATTTTAGAAATTTTAGCTCTCAAAATGGACTTCATTTTTGGATTCGGAGTATCGAATTTAGCCTAAGGTGAAATTTTGGTACTTTTCGGATAACTTTCATATTCTCATGAATAGTGAAAATTACTAAATTATAATTAAAAACAACTTTTTTAATCGAAATAATTAATAGTGATAAATTATTAATTTAAGTGGTTTTAAAGTATATTTAGAATATATTTTTACAATTTAATACAATGTTGGTCATTGAATGTAATTTCACATTTAAACCAGACATAATCAAGTGTCTATCTTTTGATAGATATTGTTTCTTAAAAACACGCTATTTGTTTTAACAGCGGGATTTAATTATAAAATTAATTAATGAAACTTCTATGTTTTGAATTTGGTAAAATAGACTTCATTTTTGAATTCGGAATATGAAATATAGCTTAGGATGAAATTTTGGCATTTTTCTGAAAAACATCAATTTTTGATGAATAGTGAAACTACTAAGTGGTAGTTAAAAACTGAATTTTTCATAAAACTTAATTTTACCGCTTCTGTGAATGGAATTTCAAAAATCCGAGAGACACGGTTGATGTCAGTAAGTAAAATGTGGTTCAATGAGATGAAAATAATTTTTGGTGAATAGTAACTTTTTACTTTTATTTACCACGGTTAAAAGTAAATAGGGTAATTAAGGGTAAGAATGATATAAATATTACCCTAACACATGTCCTAATTCTATTGGACAAGTGTATCTCGACCAAAAACAACCTTAAGTGTAAAATATTATCATTTAGGCCCACTTGGATTAGATTAGGACATTTATTATTATTTAATTCAAAGAAGAGTTAAAAGAGTTAGAATCAAAGTATATTTACTAAAACCTTTTTAATATAGGGTTATACATAAGATAAATTCGATTGTAAATATTCATTAGAAATCTAATAGGATTTCCTACATAATGGTATTTTATTTGTAATTTTTAGACATCAAATAAGTTAATTTATTTATGACACAAAGATGATGTAGTAATTATCTTATTAATGAAATATTGACATAATTGATATTATAAATACCAAAATAAATGTAATTTAAGACTTTTTATGAATTAAACTAATTTTATAGGTTACTATGATATATTAGTGTTGCTTTAATAAACTTTCTTCGAACATATAATTCTGTTATGACTTTCACAAAAATCATATATCAAATAGTGTCAAAATTGATAGAAAATAGTTTTTAAATCAAATATTATATTATTAATTGTTATTTTATTCCTAAAAATCTACGGTTCGGCCAAATGACTTAGATAAGGATATATATATTAATAATAAACAATTTGGGGTTCTTTTGGCATGTTATAGTAAGTGTATTAACCATATAGTGTAAGAAAACAAAAAGACACGACAAAAGTTAAATTATTTAACTTAAAGTTAAATCTAATTGATAAGGTTAAAATAATAACCTAAACTTGTCTAAATCCTATTGGTTGATAGGATTTCGACCCATCCACACTTTAGCTTCGAAATAAGACCCTTTGGAACCATTATAAACCGATTTTGACTTTAATATAAAATAATATTTTGAGATATTCCTAAGGTGCCCCTCTCCTCCCTTATAAAAGGACACCTCCTCCCCCTCCTCCTCACACCAATTTGAGCACTCAAGCTCGGCCAACCCCTGCCAAAATCTCTTCTCCACTTTCCTAGCAACATATTAGAGGTTATGGTCTTCCTAAAAGACCAATTTTAGTGCCCTAAGAGGAGGTCTCAAAGAGGCGCTTCAAAGAAGAGGTAATTACCGTTACCAATTCTTTCATCTTTATTTCTTCTTCCACTTCTTCTTATTAGGTTGTTTCATTATGAAGTAATAACATCAGTATCACTCATATACTGATATGTTATTATAAGTATGAAACAACCCTATTTCACCATCTATCCATCCTACGGAAAAAGAAATCACCACGCGTGCGTACGTACGGAATACCGTCTCCACGCCGTGGTGTAATCTATTTTCCACCACCACCTTACATGGATGGGTATAATGGTGTAAAGAATAACTATACATAGTTATTACAACATCATATTGATTCTGATATATTGTATAATCCACTCCAATTCAATTCAATATTTATGGAAATGATATCATCGCTCGTGCGTACGTACGGACTACCGTCTCCACGACGCGATGAGATTCATTCTCCATGTTAACCATTTAAGAATGATTATAAAGTATATATAATATGTACTAATGAAATATATGACATAATAATGATACTGGATTTATTTATATATGTATTCCATGTACTTAATTCCATTCAATTCAAAAAGGAAACGAAAACAGCGTTCATGCGTACGTACGGACTACCGTCTCCATGAACGGTGTATTTCTTTCCATTTAATGATTTATTATATATTTATATCCTGAATATATATATATAAATCATGTTTTATGTTCTGTAATTAAGTAATCATGATCTAATTAATCATATGAATAATTACAAGTCAAAACACGGACGACAAATGAAACAATTTTACCCAAAACGCTCTTTAACATGGAATTTACAAAAGAACGGGTAATATAAAGTCATAAGTGAACCATATATGATATCATAACAATGAATATGATTATGTAATAAGTAAATGACATTATTTAAATCATTATACAGGAGGTTTGGACACTTACTAAGCAAATCGAACCTAAGGTAAGGGAAATATCACAATCTCATTTTTATCCAAGATTGTTTATACTTTAGTGTTTACTGGGGTGTATTTTATCATCCACATCCATGTTTCCCCAATATGTAATATTATTTCCATCCACCTACAATTGTTTAAACCCAATTTTACCCTTCGGTGAGTTTTTTAAAAGATATTAAAGGAATCTTTTGTCGTTTTCCGTACGAGGTACTTTTTTACTTTTCCGACAAAAGTACGAAGAGTGTTTTTTTAACTTATACGGCATGAATGGATTTTTAAAAAATTATTTCCAAGAAGCTTCCTTTAAAAGTTTTCAAGTTTATTTTTAATCAACTTCTTTTAGTTTAAAGTTGTATGACATGTTAAGAAAGGAAAAATGTTTTTGAAGAAGAAAGGATATTTTCCTCAAGAATGGAGTTCAAGTGTTTTATCAAAATTATTTTCCATCTAAGATAATAAAGGGTTATGTTTTTATCCCTATTATTAAATTTATTTGATTATGTTGTGAGGGAATTATTTTTATGAATTCCTTTATCTTATATGAATTGTTTTATGATGTCATGATGTTTCAAGAATCCCATTTTTGTTACATGTGTTATGCGATGATGTATGATTTATGATTATGTGGCACACATAAGAAAGGATTCATTATAAGATGGGTGGGACCTATATCTCCCTCCAATGCATTGGGTAAAGATTTTATATCTCATGAGATAGACAGGGCTGGAACGGTAGGTTATACCGGTTCAGTGAAACAGGACTGAAACGAGGGTTACTCGATTCAGAAAGGGACTTTGTCCACTAAGATTGTCTTGGCAATGAGTCTAGACTAACAAGAAATGATTCTCTATGATTATTTGTGAATGCCACAAAGTTTCATGTTTTAAGTTATGATTATTGTGATTACATTTCACTGCCATGATTTACCCCATGTTATGAAATTATGATCTCTTTTGCAGGTTAAGATTTTCCAAAAGTTATGTTCTTATGAATATGATGTGATTGATTTTTCTTTTGTATACCCTTACTGAGCATTTGAGCTCACCCTTTTATGTTTTCTTTTCCCCAGGATATAAAGAAAGGTTTTAGGTAAAAAAAAGGGAAGATCTTTATGGGAGATATTGAAGATCTTTCACCACGATTAGAAGATTACGTTCCGATTTTCCAAAGATACTAAACTATTACGATCCTTGTGTGTGTGTTTTTGTTATGTACTAAGTATTACGCAAATGTAATGTAATGTCAATGTACGTTAAGCTTCGGGTCTCTACAGTTGGTATCAGAGGGAGGTTTAGTCAACCTTTGGAAACTAGGATGCGAAAACGTTAGTGAGATCCCTAGAGATATTTCTACGGTATGTCTAGGGATGTCCCTAAGGTTAAGTATACGTATAGGTTATAGTACTAGAATTACGCTAATGATCATAGAATTAAACCTAAGATGTTAGATATTGAAGTTACTCCCCCTTTATTATGTTGTTTTCCCTAGCATGATTTTTTCCTCTCACACTATTCTTTTTGGGTTTTAGACGATGGCTGGAACCCGAAGGAACCGTGTTGATCAATGCAATGGACAATGCAATGATTGCCCTCCTGAACAAACAAATGTTATGGGATATGGAGTGCAAAATCGTATTGCTATACTTACACAAGATATGAATCATTCTGGACTTCCAAATGAGTAGAGAAGGGAACAATATTCTATTGAGTCCTTCATGAGGCAACGCCCACCTTCTTTCAGTGGGTCTTCTGATCCACTTGTTGCTGAACAATGGATCGGTACCACTGAAAAGATATTTTCAGTTCTTCAATGTACTGAGCATGATAAAGTAATCTTAGCAGTATATCGTTTGGAAGGTGAAGCTGATCAATGGTGGAATCTTATCAAGAATACGAGGCCAAGAGATGAAATTGAGTCCACAGAATGGGACGAGTTCAAGAACTTGTTTTTCAGTAAGTACTTCCCTCTTATTCTTCGAACAAAGATGGAGAAAGAGTTTCTTGAACTGAAGCAAAGGGATGATGAATCTGTTGGTACCTATGAAGCAAATTTTACAAGACTTGCAAGGTACGCTTCTGGTATTATCATCCAACCTGAAAGTAAAGTTGATCGATTTTTCAGTGGCTTAAAACCAAGTCTTCGAAGGGAATTAGCTATAAGAGACTTCAATAGCTATGAAGAAATTGTGCGTTCTGCTATCAAGGTAGAAATGGAAGTTGGTGTTACATATCCATCTCATGGTTTTGACAAGAAACGAAAGATGGAGTTCAAGGAGAAATCTCATAATAATGGTGAAAAGAAGATGAATGTTTCCTTATGCACAAAGTGTGGAAAGAAGCATGGTGGAGATTGTCTTAAAGGGACTAGAAAATGTTTTAAGTGTGGAAAAGAAGGTCATCGAGCAGCTGAGTGTCGAAGTAATGGAAAAAGGGATTCTAATGATGTGAATAAAGCAAACACTGCATAGAACGCACCACCAACACTTCAATGCTTCAAGTACAAGGAAACGGGGCATTATGCTAATAAATGCCCTAATCCAAGGGTTAGTGATGATCGACATGAGCAACCACTGAAGGCAAAGGACAAAGGGAAGTCACATGCGATCGCTATTGGCGATGTTGAATATGACAATGATGTGGTGGAATGATTAAGTGTTTATGTAATGGGATTCCAAAATAATGTGGTATCATAAAGTATTGGAATATTTATGTGTTGGTCTAATGTGGTATTCAAAGTGATTGAGATATTTTTGGAAATAAGATGATATGCGAGAAAATGAAATGTTTAACAGTATTCATGAGCTCATGATTGATATAAGGACTAAGTGATATCATGATTTGAGTATATAGAATTTTGAGGATTTTGGTATGTGGAAAGTGTTAACTTTTAACTGCATTCATGTTTTCACTAAGGTATTCAAAAGAATACATGATTAAGGACTTTGAATGTTTGGAATGTGACCAACAAAACATATCTTATGATATATGGGGGTCAACGATGGTATTAAATCTCTGGTAATCATTTTCACTATGTTATGAGAGTGGACTACAGTATTATGGATAAGCCTAAAGATTAGAATGGATTATGTTGGACATAAGTTAGGATAAAACGTTTTTCGATATTATTGATGGGATGTTATATTAATATAGTTTTAGAAAAAGGACAACCTGCAGAACGGGTGACAACCTATCACGTCGGACAAGGCTGTGGGAATCGAACCCACAACCGAAGTGCGACTGGCCTTTATCGCCTACCACTGGCCTACAGGAAGTCCCTGTTTAGTAGAGACTAGTTTTATTATATTAAGCAGTATGATATATGAAGTATAAGTCCATTTTAGGAACCATATATGATTAATCTCACTATAGATCGACTTATGTATATAATTTTTGCTAACCTTTTGTTTGAGACAGATGGAATGACCCGTCATTCTATCACATGATCTGCTAACACTTCACGAATAACAAATTCAACTTCATTTATTTAAGATATGAAGTTGAAATTGTTAAAGGCATGAACAACAGTGAGGTTGTACCAATATAAAGTATTTATTCTAATTCAAATTCTTCAACTTTAGGGAAACGATCTTGAAAACCAAAAATGTTTTCCTAGTGATCTTATATCTGATGAATCAGATGGTACCTTAGATCGTCAGAAATTTATGGCTTTGTGATTACTGGCTTTTCCATAGCCATGTTCTCTACCACTCTCCATCAGAACATGATGGTTATATTTCTCTTCCATATCCATATTTTCACCTATGTGGAAACCTAGTGATTAGTTTATTTGGGTAACCGTTACGTTTCATACTTTTGTTTTTAAATATTGGTTTTGATATTCCTTTTTACGATGTGGGTTTCTATTAAATAAACTTTCGAATAGTAAACCATTTATAACCCCGATGAATTTCGAGGGCGAAATTCATTTTAAGGGGGGTAGAATGTAACAACCCGAGATTTTATGAAAAATATTCTTTTTAATTTTATTAATGTCTTGTGTTGTACGCTACACCAAAAGGAGCTTTCACAACACGCATCTTTGACTTGCCTTGCATTACACGCAATCGCAACCTTCCTCGATAGCGTGTGTAGTATGCAATACTCAGTTTTACGAAACAACGATATGCTATTAAAATATTATTAAAACTAGCCGTTATGAATAGTAATAACCACTTTTTAAATTTTAGAAATTTTAGATCTCAAAATGGACTTCATTTTTGGATTCGGAGTATCGAATTTAGCCTAAGGTGAAATTTTGGTACTTTTCGGATAACTTTCATATTCTGATGAATAGTGAAAATTACTAAATTATAATTAAAAACAACTTTTTCAATCGAAATAATTAATAGTGATAAATTATTAATTTGAGTGGTTTTAAAGTATATTTAGAATATATTTTTACAATTTAATACAATGTTGGTCATTGAATGTAATTTCACATTTAAACCAGACATAATCAAGTGTCAATCTTTTGATAGATATTGTTTCTTAAAAACACGCTATTTGTTTTAACAACGGGATTTAATTATAAAATTAATTAATAAAACTTCTATGTTATGAATTTGGTAAAATAGACTTCATTTTTGAATTCTGAATATGAAATATAGCTTAGGATGAAATTTTGGCATTTTTCTGAAAAACATCAATTTTTGATGAATAGTGAAACTTCTAAGTGGTAGTTAAAAACTGAATTTTTCATAAAACTTAATTTTACCGCTTCCGTGAATGGAATTTCAAAAATCCGAGAGACACGGTTGATGTCAGTAAGTAAAATGTGGTTCAATGAGATGAAAATAATTTTTGGTGAATAGTAACTTTTTACTTTTATTTACCACAGTTAAAAGTAAATAGGGTAATTAAGGGTAAGAATTATATAAATATTACCCTAACACATGTCCTAATTCTATTGGACAAGTGTATCTCGATCAAAAACAACCTTAAGTGTAAAATATTATCATTTAGGACCACTTGGATTAGATTAGGACATTTATTATTATTTAATTCAAAGAAGAGTTAAAAGAGTTAAAATCAAAGTATATTTACTAAAACATTTTTAATATAGGGTTATACATAAGATAAATTCGATTTTAAATATTCATTAGAAATCTAAAAGGATTTCCTACAAAATGGTATTTTATTTGTAATTTTTAGACATCAAATAAGTTAATTTATTTATGACACAAAGATAATGTAGTAATTATCTTATTAATGAAATATTGACATAATTGATATTATAAATACCAAAATAAATGTAATTTAAGACTTTTTATGAATTACACTAATTTTATAGGTTACTATGATATATTAGTGTTGCTTTAATAAACTTTCTTCGAACATATAATTCTGTTATGACTTTTACAAAAATCATATATCAAATAGTGTCAAAATTGATACAAAATAGTTTTTAAATAAAATAAAATATTATTAATTGTTATTTTATTCCTAAAAATCTAAGGTTTGGCCAAATGACTTAGATAAGGATATATATATTAATAATAAACAATTTGGGGTTCGTTTGGCATGTTATAGTAAGTGTATTAACCATATAGTGTAAGAAAACAAAAAGACACGGTAAAAGTTAAATTATTTAACTTAAAGTTAAATCTAATTGATAAGGTTAAAATAATAACCTAAACTTGTATAAATCCTATTGGTTGATAGGATTTCGACCCATACCCACTTTAGCTTCGAAATAAGACCCTTTGGAACCATTATAAACCGATTTTGGCTTTAATATAAAATAATATTTTGAGATATTCCTAAGGTGCCCCTCTCCTCCCTTATAAAAGGACACCTCCTCCCCCTCCTCCTCACACCAATTTGAGCACTCCAGCTCGGCCAAACCCTGACAAAATCTCTTCTCCACTTCCCTATCAACATCTTAGAGGTTCTGGTCTTCCTAAAAGACCAATTTTAGTGCCCTAAGAGGAGGTCTCAAAGAGGCGCTTCAAAGAAGAGGTAATTACCGTTACCAATTCTTTCATCTTTATTTCTTCTTCCACTTCTTCTTCTTAGGTTGTTTCATTATGAAGTAATAACATCAGTATCACTCATATAATGATATGTTATTATAAGTATGAAACAACCCTATTTCACCATCTATCCATCCTATGGAAAAAGAAATCACCGCGCGTGCGTACGTACGGAATACCGTCTCCACGCCGTGGTGTAATCTATTTTCCACCACCACCTTACATGGATGGGTATAATGGTGTAAAGAATAACTATACATAGTTATTAAAACATCATATTGATTCTGATATATTGTATAATCCACTCCAATTCAATTCAATATTTATGGAAATGATATCATCGCTCGTGCGTACGTACGGACTACCGTCTCCACGACGCGATGAGATTCATTCTCCATGTTAACCATTTAAGAATGATTATAAAGTATATATAATATGTAATAATGAAATATATGACATAATAATGATACTGGATTTATTTATATATGTATGTCATGTACTTAATTCCATTCAATTCAATAAGGAAACGAAAACAGCGTTCATGCGTACGTACGGACTACCGTCTCCATGAACGGTGTATCTCTTTCCATTTAATGATTTATTATATATGTATATCCTGAATATATATATATAAATCATGTTTTATGTTCTGTAATTAAGTAATAATGATTTAAGTAATCATATGAATAATTACAAGTCAAAACACGAACGACAAATGAAACAATTTTACCCAAAACGCTCTTTAACATGGAATTTACAAAAGAACGGGTAATATAAAGTCATAAGTGAACCATATATGATATCATAACAATTAATATGATTCTGTAATAAGTAAATGACATTATTTAAATCATTATACAGGAGGTTTGGACACTTACGAAGCAAATCGGACATAAGGTAAGGGAAATATCACAATCTCATTTTTATCCGAGATTGTTTATACTTTAGTGTTTACTGGGGTGTATTTTATCATCCACATCCATGTTTCCCCAATATGTAATATTATTTCCATCCACCTACAATTGTTTAAACCCAATTTTACCCTTCGGTGAGTTTTTTAAAAGATATGAAAGAATCTTTTGTCGTTTTTCGTACGAGGTACTTTTTGACTTTTCCGACAAAAGTACGAAGAGTGTTTTTTTTAACTTATAAGGCATGAATGGATTTTTAAAACATTATTTCCAAGAAGATTCCTTTACAAGTTTTCAAGTTTATTTTTAATCAACTTCTTTTAGTTTAAAGTTGTATGACATGTTAAGAAAGGAAAAATGTTTTTGAAGAAGAAAGGATATTTTCCTCAAGAATGGAGTTCAAGTGTTTTATCAAAATTATTTTCCATCTAAGATAATAAAGGGTTATGTTTTTATCCCTATTATTACATTGATTTGATTATGTTGTGATGGAATTATTTTTATGAATTCCTTTATCTTATATGAATTGTTTTATGATGTCATGATGTTTCAAGAATCCCATTTTTGTTACATGTGTTATGCGATGATGTATGATTTATGATTATGTGGCACACATAAGAAAGGATTCATTATAAGATGGGTGGGACCTATATCTCCCTCCAATGCATTGGGTAAAGATTTTATATCTCATGAGATAGACAGGGCTGGAACGGTAGGTTATACCGGTTCAGTGAAACTGGACTGAAACGAGGGTTACTCGATTCAGAAAGGTACTTTGTCCACTAAGATAGTCTTGGCAATGAGTCTAGACTAACAAGAAATGATTCTCTATGATTATGTGTGAATGCCACAAAGTTTCATGTTTTAAGTTATGATTATTGTGATTACATTTCACTGCCATGATTTACCCCATGTTATGAAATTATGATCTCTTTTGCAGGTTAAGATTTTCCAAAAGTTATGTTCTTATGAATATGATGTGATTGATTTTTCTTTTGTATACCCTTACTGAGCATTTGAGCTCACCCTTTTATGTTTTCTTTTCCCCAGGATATAAAGAAAGGTTTTAGGTAAAAAAAAGGGAAGATCTTTATGGGAGATATTGAATATCTTTCACCACGATTAGAAGATTACGTTCCGAGTTTCCAAAGACACTAAACTATTACGATCCTTGTGTGTGTGTTTTTGTTATGTACTAAGTATTCCGCAAATGTAATGTAATGTCAATGTACGTTAAACTTCGGGTCTCTACACTGACCACCCTGAGCTGATCCACCATGTTGTTGCTGAAAGCCTAGTGACTGGATACCCTGGCCACGACCTCCACCTTGGCCTGGACAGCCAGAAGAACTCTAGTTCCCTAACTAATGATAAACTGGTGGTGCTTCTCTTGAACACAGAGTCATAGAAGAACCCCTGTCACCAGCTTCTAGTGAGAATATCTGACATAAGCCTTGAAGATCACCCATCTTGCCGCAATATCATCACTCCACTGGGTCTCTCGGGCAATGTGTCCATGCATGCCCACTCTTCCCGCACTAGTATCACACCACCTGTCCACTAGAAGAAGTATCACGCTTCCTTGGGTATCCATGCGTAGACTCCCTATGACGCTTCTTGTTTTTAGTCGGAGGGATACAAACTCCGGAAGTCAAGCCTCCCTAGCTCAAAACTTCAGAATATCTCAAATTATGCTCCGTGATCAGTGTCTGGTTGACTATAGAAGTGATGGCAGTCAACCTGAAGATGTTCACCTGAGATCAGATGTTGTGCCTGAGACCATCCTAAAAATTCCTCACTAGAAATAACTCATCACCTCTTTGAATAGGCGTAAATAACTACTGATTAGTGAAGCGAGAAGAATATTCCATAATAGAAAGAGTACCCTACTCCAGACTCATGAACTCTCGGGCTCGATTGGCCCTAAAAGTATCTGAGTAAAATTAGTCAAAAAAGGCACACTAGAACTCATCCCAATCCATAACCTACTGGTGTCCCGCCTGTGAGATCACATCCCACAATCTCTTACCATAATCCTGAAGCATATACATAGCGAGCTTCACCCTCCTCTTTGGAGGTGTCTCCAGATGCTGGAAGATAGAAATAATGGCTTCTAACCATGACTCTGTAGCCTGAGGTCCTCCTTCCCCTGTGAAGGTGGGAGGATGCTGTTACTGGAAAACCCACATCAACTCTTCCATAAAAGGGGTAGGATGCAATACTCATTAGAAGGTCCGAATAATCCTTATAAAGCCCTCTCAGAACTGTGTGTCAGCACCTGTGTCTGGAATGACAGCTGGTGCCAAGACTGGCACAACTGGAGGATCTGTTGGTAGTCCCTGATCAGCCATATCTGGTGTCTGATCACTGTCCTGTAACTGTAGGACAACCGGAGGATGTCTCAGTGCATTACTCTTCAAGGTCAAGCACCCACCTTAGATCAAGATTATCAAGTATTGAAACTTAGAAGTATAATAACTGAACAAGAGAAATAAAGAATTCAAGTTTTTCAAAACATAGATACACGACGTGTATAATGCCTAAATGACGTGTTCTCTCAAGCCTTCACATGGGCGTGTACATTTTCCAACCTAGGTCATGTAACACCCCATACACACAGCGTGTTGTCCTAACACACGACATGTACTTGAATCCTCTTTCCCTGCCCGAGTTTCCTTACATGGGTAATCCACATGGTTATCCTAGAACAAGACTACACGATGTGTTAGTGGCAGACGCGGCATGTACTAGACGAACTTAACCGACTAGTGTTGTTAGTTACACAGACAATTACACGGATAACTCTACATAGAGTTTTTTTTCAAACACGACATGCACTAGAAAGATTTCACCGACCCGTATTGTTTGCCACATGGCCTAATACATGTCTTACTCTACACTGCATGTTCCAGATGAACATGGCATGTACTAGAAGGATTTCACTGACCTGTGTTGTTTGTTACACGGCTGTATACAAGGGTCATACTACATGGCGTGTTCAAGCTTGACATGGCGTGTATAACATAAGTTTTATCCATCCGTGTCATTAGTCACATGGGTGGACACATGGTCTACACAACATGACATGTAAAATCAGTACATGGTATGTTCGAACAAATATTTATCAACCCTATTTCTCTGACCACACAGCCAGGGACACGGTTAGGAACTACACGGCGTGTACATACAGCACACGATGTGTACTCAAGAAAAATTGTTCCTTCCCGAACATAAGGACACATGGCGTGTATTCATCATTGCACTCTGTGTATTCTGGGTTTTTCCGGACAGTAAGCCTCAGAAAATACTTCGGAACCCAGAAAAAAACTGAAAAAAACATTAAAGTACGAAATTCAATTCGTGAGGGCCTATACTCCCCGAGAATCAAAACTGAGCATCTTATACATGTCATATTCAAAGAATAAAAATAAAATGATCCACCAAATTTCGACCCATGAGGGCCCATAACACCTCAAGAACCAAAGTTTGATGTCCATTCAAACAAAACCTTACACAAACCAATACCTTATCAAATAGTAGGTATTCTATCAAGGCATCTATCACAACATCATGCATATCTAGCACAACATCTATCACAACAACATGCGATCACTAATGCACCCTAAATGGCTTGGAAAGAATGTAAGACATGTGATCTCTAACAAGTGCCTATTTGATGCATGATATGGAATATCCTCATCTCGTTGGGTTGAAACCAAAATAGAACATCAATAACATCAAAGATAACAAAACAATACATGTGAATCACTCAATAGTGAAATCAAATCAACTGTAAAATTGAAGAACCAAAAAAATTGAAATAACATGGTAAATTAGCTTTTCCCTGTACACGAGTTATCTACTCCCAGGCATAGATTATTACCAACTACCTATTCCTTACCATCCCTGACTATAGGCTCCAAAAAGTAATTCAATAAGAAAATAATCCCTCTGATACCACTTTGTAACATCCTGGTTCAGGAAGCCACCCAGAGACGCCCCGTACCTGGTTGGTCACATAGCCTCAAGTGTATTTCCCTAAATGCCAGAGGCTGCCGACTAACAGCGATGGCCTTGGGTGTGATAGTGGGGAAACTATGCCCTCATTGGCAGAGTAACACAACAAAAGTAAATAGATAACAATAACGGAATAAATAATAACACCATACCAAAAGTAAACAACATAAGTAATAAACAGCTGCAGAACACATATATAAATGATGCATGATACATATGTCTAAGAAAGCATCCAAACGAATCACAATGCTTTAATACAGTACTAAACCAAAGTACAAAAGAAAATAATTAAACAACTCCACATCATCACAAGAATCATCTTGGTCCCATGCTCCCCAGCTCTACAACAATCAAGTACCTGATGTAGAAGAGCGCTTTCCCTTATCTATACCTGGAGAAATATAATCTGTTTGGGCCCAAAAGCATGACCCAAATAGGGTGTGAGACTAATCCTAGTAGGAAACCACCCAAAGATCTGTGCCTAAAAGTCAGTGAATATATATGGTAGGAAATAAAGAAAATGAAGTAGTAAATAAGGAAGTACACATAGTAACAATCCTACAAATTCAATTGCATTCATTTTCATATATCAAGTAAGTATCTAATCAAAAGAAGGTAACCCTATGGGAATTACTCACAGAATAACCCCTATGGTTCAACCAAACAAACACAAGAAACCCTCTGGGAAGTACTCACAGTCTAACCCCTCTGATTCAACTTTAGCAAAGACACTCTGAGGAAGCACCCACCATCAATTCCCCCTGTGGTCTCGTATCGGTAACAAATAGGCACTCTGAGGAATCACTCAACATCCAATTACACATGTGGACCATATCGAGGAAACTACAGATACTCTGAGGGATCACAAAGTCCATCTACCCTATAGTCTCGCAATGTAACAGTAAACAAACAATCTGGAGAATCCCTCAACGTCCATTCTCCTTATGGTCTACTACACTAGGTTCCCACAACCCTGTGTAAGTCAACCATGCACAAACTATGCATGGTATCCAAAGTAAACCTCAAGAACTACTTGTCTAAACAATATACAACATATTATATCATGTCAGATAATAATCACTCCATCCTAACAATAATAGGCATAGAAAGAAACTAGCCTAACATGCAAGCTAGAACAAATGGTCAAAACAAGAAATCATGGGAAAAACATCCATAGCATGGAAAAGTTAACTCTATTCACAACAATTAACCTCTATCCAAACAACCAAGGCATAAAAGAAAATAAAAGGGCTAAAACCCATAAACATGCAATACCCCATTCTTGGGTATTGGGAACTTTTGTACATAAAATTCAAAGACTATATACGGAAAGGCACAAACCACCTACCTCGGCGTCGTGAGATTGATATATGTGAATCTTAGGCATTGAATTTCCCTAGAACGTCGTAGATCTTCAAAAACATTAAAAACGTTCAACCAAGGATAACTTGCGAAAGATGAGGAATCAGAAGATGATGTTCAAGAAGATAGGAGAACTCACCGATGCGATTTCAATGCAACCGAAGGAAGTTGAATCAAAGGATGGATGGAGAGTCGGGGTCTCAAAGAAGATCTACAGTCGTACAGACGCTCTTGGACGAAAATAGGTCGAGAAGAAGATGGTTATGTCTATCATATGTGACCCCACTTCGTTTAATGAAAAAAAAAGAAAGTACACAGCGTGTTCTTTAAAAGTACACGGTGTATACTTTCATTTTCCAGCCTCCACTTTAGGCGGTATCCAGGTCACCACACATGACCATGTACTCGGCCATTACATGGCCAGTACACGGTCACCCCCGACAACTGGGTACATGGCGTGTACTCCTGAATTTTCCAGAAACTCCTCTTTTTCTAAAAAATAACCAGAAAAGAAAGACATACCCGAAAAGAAGATCCGAGTTCTTACACTAACCTTTTACACATATTGTTACATTATTTATTCATATTTATCCATGAAATACATACAAAGGATTGTAAAGTATAGTGTGTTTGGAGGACTAGGTACATTAAATAGAAAGAATAAAATAAAAAATATTTATATTAATCATCCAAAATGATATCAAAATTTCTTTTATCTCTTACATCAGCATAGGATAACCTAGGTAATACATGAACAAAGGGATGAGTTAATAATCCCAATAAGGGACTAAATGCATAAATAAAACATAAAAATGGGATAAAAGGCATAACATGATGAAATAAAAAGGAATAGAACATGGATAAATATGTGTAAGCATGAAATATAGTACATGGGATCATATAATCATGGAAACATATGAATGTGGAAGCAATATATAACATGAAATAAACATGATTCAAGGCTAATTACCAAGACTATATCACATGGTAGACAAAGTCCCATAAAGGAATTGGATTTACTCTCTATCCCAACATGATGTTTCATGAGACTAAACATTAACCAATGAATTAGAGAACTATCTAGGTGAACCCATAATAACATGTTCATGAATATGTGTTCCACATGAAAATAATCAATTATAAGGAATAAAGATAAGGGTTACCCATGCAAAGAAATGGATTTTATAATCATGTTATAAGGAATAAACAATGGACATATCATGAAAGAATATATTTAAATAATAAATAGACATTAATAAGAGAAAATATGAATAGATAAAGATAAATTATGTCAAACGTATGTGAAAAAATATAAAAAGAGTGTTTAAGAAACTTTAGAAATGTGCCACTTTAGTGTGGTTTAAGGAAAAATATTTAGGAATATTTCAAAAGAGAAAATGAATAATTTTTTATATAAAACCAAAAATAAACTAAGATAGTTTTTCAGTATAAAATTATGGATTTTTAAAATTAGTGGTGGATTAAAAAATAATATGGATTGTAATTTAGGATAAATAATAAATAGATAAGTTCCCTTTAACCGAGCTTGCTTATCAGGAAGAATCGAGAAGGGAGCCTTATAAAAATTATATTTCATAGAAAAAGAAAGAATAACTGACCTCGGTAAATTTTTTTGGAACATAAAAAACATAATTTTAAAGTATTAAATAATAATAATTAAAAATTACATTGGTTTAAATAGATAAAAATCATGACCCAAAGACAAAATGGTGGTTTAGAGTGAATTCCTTAGCTTATGTCTGAAAGTGTTATGCACTTGTACTTAATGTCCTGGATAATAAAATTAAATAAATTAATGAATGAATTAATAACCTATTATACATGTATTTTATTTATTTTAATTTTATCAAGAACATTTATTTCTTTTTTTGTGAGTTATAAGATTCAATTTTTTTACGGGATCATTTGTTTCATGATTTTAGGATCGGTTCATTTGAGTTTAATTATGAGGGTTCTTGTCAAATAGAAGAAAAACTACAGAAGTGGAATTATACGATATCTATTTACCTCCAAAATTTTATACATTACCATATATCATTTTGTTTTCATATATGAGAATGATTCATTAGATAAAAAGTTAATGATGAACATTAGTTTATTTTGGTAAATTTTTAATCATTATGAACTAGTTTTGTTTTATTATTTAATATTATTTATATATATTAATTATAGATCATAAAACATGTTATAATATAAATTTGAATATATATATTTAACTATTATAATATTTTTATGACCATCCATGAAGGAAGTAATTTAAAATGAAAACTCTTCATCCACGAAGGTGGGAAATCGACACCTCAGAGATGATGTTTTCATTTTTAGAATAAACAAATAAGAGAATGGATTTGATGGTGGATATAAAATTAACATAATAAAATTATAGTATATATATTATACTATATTTATCATGTTAATTTGGATAGGGTAGGTGAGATAAGGATAATAAAAGAAAATACATTAAAAGAGAAGTAGGTAGAGTTTTACCTCTTGAGTGTCGTCTCCTTGAGAACATCCTTAAGAAACTTGGAAAAAGTCTTTTGGTGAGATTAATAATATAAAAATGTGGAGAAAAGTTTTGAGAGAGGAATTGGGTAGAATATAAGAAATCTACAAATTTCAGAAGGTGTGAGGAGAAGATGTGGTGAGGGGTTTTATTTATAGGGGAGAAGAGGGGTGTTTTTGATTATTTTATTCATTTGTTTATTATTTTTGGGTCAAGACTATCAATATTGCTGATTAAAATGACTAAATATAGTAAATGGTTCAGGATAGTTTGAACCAATGGGTTCTTACCTCATCCATACATTACCCATTACTCTATAAATCACGTATTTGTTAAATATCATAAATTACCGTATTTCACTATTCACAAACAAATTCAACTATTTTAGAAAAATACCAAAAATTCACCCTTACAATTTTTAAAATTTAGAATTAAAAAATAGACACCATTTTATGAAAATAATTTTCTAAATTTTCTAAATTTTATTTTTAATAAAAATCCTCATTTATTCAAAAAATACTGATTTTAAAATCACAACCGATTTTATGAAACTTTGAAAAATTAATTAAGGTCTCATAAAATTATATTATAATAATAATAATAATAAAATAATAATTTATGAATATATTTTATGAAAATAAATTTTCTTTTAAATCATTATATTAGTTATAAAATTGTAAATAAAAATTTACAATTCACAGAAATACCAACACTTAATTTATCATTTTTAAAACATTTATTTACTTATGGGAAGATATCAATATATCATATTTCCATTCATAATATACCTAAATTTTATTCCTAATTTAATAGGTAAAGTTACTATTCTATTGGCTGATTTACTATTCCTAATAGTCACATTACTATTCCAACGGTCAAGTTACTATTCCATTGGTATAGATTTCTTAATTTCTATAAATACCACTTATTTCATTATTAATTTATGAAAATAATGTCTTTATTTAGTTCTCTATGTAATGTATGTGTTTTATACTATATAACATAATTATAAGAATGGAAATGCAATTTATAAAATTCTGTGGTATACAATGCATCCATCAAAGAAATACGAAGGTAAGAAAATAAAGTTTCTATCTTGTGATAAGTGTGGTAAAAATCACCTAGGTAAATGTATTTTGAATATTGACAAGTGTTTTAGATGTGGTAAGTTTTTACCTGTGGATCATGACTAAAAATAAAAAGATCACAATATTTAATAGATAAATAATGAAAAGCTAGTGGTAATATGTTTTAATTTTAAGGAGATGGGTCATTATGTGAGTACTTGTCTAAATATAATAATAATGGATGGAAGTAATCAAGATCAAAATAATAAAGGTTAAACTAAAGCATTTGTGAATACTTTATCATATATTGGACCATCCAACGATATCATGTTAGGTACATTACTTTTCTTTTTAGATTATACCAAAATATTGTTTGATTCAGTGTCTAAACATTCTTTCAAGTCTAAAAAATTTACAGATAAATTAGAAATTTAACATTAAGAGATGAATCAATAACTTTTGAAAAAAACACATGTGTGTTGTATTAAGGTAAAAATAAATTATAAGAATATTCCTATTATGATCTATGGAAGGGGTTTACTAGAAAGCATTATTTTATTTCCCCTTGTCGAGTTTGAAGTTATTAAAGGTATGGATTGGGTTACTATTTATCATGCTATGATAGATTATAGTGGTAAAGAAGTTGTTTTTTGTAATGTGTGTTAGTTTTTATAAAATAATGAATTAATACCTTTTATTTCATATGAAGAAGTTGAGAAATTGAATATATTTGGAAATGAAAGTTATCTTTCACATATTTTTGAGAAGAAGGAAACTATTCAAATTGGTGATATACTTATAGTAAATGAATATCTATATGTATTTCTTAATGAATTTCCTAGTATTACACATGATCAAGATATTAAATTTATTATTTCCTTAGTTCCTGATTCTAAGAAAATATCAAAAAAATCCTTAGTTAATGGATCAAGTAAAACTTTTGGAATTGAAAATGCAGTTATAAGTGTTACTAGATAAAGGATTTATTCATCCCAACACTTCACCATGGGGTGATTATGTTTTGTATCTTAAAAATAAAGATATCCCCATGAATATTTTCATTGATTATAAATCTTGGAATAACATCACTATTAAGAATATGTATCATCTACCCATATTGATGACTTTTTTGATCAGATTCAAGGAGATCATTATTTTTCAAAGGTTTATCTCAGGTCTAAGTATCAATATCTGAAGTTGAAGGAGGTTGACATTTTTAATATAGGGTTTCATTTTAGGCATGAGAATTATGAGTATGTGGTTATTCCCTTTATGTTGAAAAATGCTCTAGCTATATTTATGAACATTATGAATAGATTTTCCATGAGTTTTGGGATAAATTTACAGTTATGTTCGTTGATGATATTTTGATATAATATAAAAGTTACAAATATCATGAAAAATACTTGAGTATTGTTATAAAAATATTGAAAGAAAATATGATATATGAAAAATTTAATAAATAAGAATTTTGCTAACGAATTTGTTTTAGTTGCACCTATTGTAAATAAATATGGAACAACTATTGATCTAGTTAAAACTGCAGAGGTTTAAGAGTGTCCAATACCTAAAAATGTCACAAAGATTCATAGTTTTCTTGTATTAGTGGGTTACTACCAAAGATTTTTTGAAAAACTTTATTGGTTATCAATCCCACTAAATAAGTCAACTAAAAAGGAGTTAAATTCATTAGGACAAAATAATGCGATGAATGTTTCTAGGAATTGAAAATAAGATTAGGGAATGCTCCATTTTTAGCCTGACCATCTTGAAATGGTGAGTTTTTCATATACAATGATTCTTTTTTAAAGGGAATTGGTTGTCTTATAAGGAAGAATGATCAAGTAATTGCTTATATTTCTCATTAATTGAAACCTCATGAGATAACTTATTCAACACATGAACTTGAACTAGTTACTATGGGTTTTTATTTGGAAATATGGAGACGACATTTATATGGAGTAAAGTGTGCACTATAAACCAATAATAAAAGTTTTTAGTATATATTCACTTAGAAAGAGTTAAAAATGAGATAGAGTAGAGGAATAGAACTGATTATGGATTATGACCTCCAAATCATTTACTATCTAAGAAAATAAAACAGAGTAGCTGATTCTTTAATTCAAAAATATAATTCATCATTAACTATTCTTTGTTTAGAAAATGATACTTTGGAAATGATTTGATGAATTTTGGAATAAAATTTTTGCATATAGGAACTTCCATTATTTTTTTCAAGTATTAGTGCAATAATATTTATTATAAATAATTAAGAAATCTCAGAATGAGGATTGTGTTTTAGAGGGAAAGGTAGAATTGGTCAGGGAAGGTAGATTGATTGAATTTAACAATGAAAAAACAGGTGTTTTGAAATTTATAAAAATATTATTTATTCCTTGTGATTCATAGTTAAATAAATATCTATTGAGTGAAGTATATAGTCATTTATTTTCTATTCATCTTGGTATTACTATGATGTATATAGACATTCATGATTTTTTTAATGGGATGCAATGAAAATAGATATTTCTAAATTTACCATGAAATTTTTAACTTTTCAACAGGTCAAAGAAGAATGAAAATTATTGAATGGGATGCTTTAGACTTTTCTTTTTCCATAATATAAATGAGTGAATATATCCATATATTACATGGTTGGATTATTGATGAAATATGAGGTAATAATGAGATATGGTTTATTGTTGATTATTTGACTAAATATATATATTTTCTTCATATTCAAGATAAGTTGTCTTCAGATCATGTTTCTATAATTTCTATTAAAGATATTATTAGATTACATGCTATTTATGTTATATCTGATTATGATCCCTTATTTTCCTCTAATTTTTAGAAAATCCATCAAAAGTCATTTGGTACTGAATTAAAATTTAGTATAGATTTTTACCCTCAATATGATCAGTAGTTAGAGTTAATGATTTACATATTGGAAGAAATTCTTTGAGCTTGTTTTATGGATTACCCGAGAATTTGGTATGAATATTTATAATTAATTGAATTTTATTAAAATAATAATTTTCATTACAGTATACAAATGGAACCATTTGAGGTATTATATAAAAATTGCATCAGAATTCACCTTATTGGGAAGAAGTGGATGAAATAAGGTTTTTGGAATTTTTTTTGGTAAAATATAGTGTTGAGAATGTGAATAATTTTTGGTAGCATATGAGGGAAGATTAGAGTAGGTATATAATTTATACCGATAACTGGAGGAAATAACATTCATTTGAGGTTGGAAACTATGTTTTTATTAAAGTATCTCTAGGGAAAAGTGTTATGAATTTTGGTAAGAAGGTAAGTCTAATTCCATAGTTCATTGGCTATATGAAATTATGGATAAGATTGGATTGGTTACTTATTTAGCTTCTTTTCCACTATGTTTATCATAGTCACATGATGTGTTTCATGTTTCATTATTAAGGAAGTATAGGATAGATGCATCTCATGTTTTGAATCTTGAGTTAGTTTATTTAGAAGAAAAACTTTTTTACGAGGAACAACCTATATATATTATTGAACATATTGAGCAGGTGTTTTGGAATAAGGTGATTTAATAGGTTATGCTTTTGTGAAAAAACCTTATGGTTGAAGAAGCAATATATGAATACGAAAATTCCATGAAAGAAAAATATCCCCACTTGCTTAAGTAATGAATAAAATCATAAAGATAAAATTTACAAGGGGGGGGGGAATTTAATAAGAAATGTAATGTTGATAATAGATAAATTTCATTCCTTATAAATATTCATGAATTATATTTTATAGAGTTTTATTCACTATAAGAATAATAAGTAGTTTTTTAATTAAAACAGAAATATTTTTATTCATATGAAATTTGTTTAAATATATTATATGGTTTTATTTAAAAATTATAATGAATAAATTATAAAATTATAATTTTGAAAAAAATATATCATTTTTGATATCAGGAATCTCAAATTATCTTAGATTCATTTTTTTGGAATTTTTTGAAAAGTAGATTTCTTGAGTGAATAATAGAAAATACTGATTTTTAAGAAAAATGTATTTTCTTTTTTATGTATTTAAAAAGTCAAATTTCGTTTTGGATTAGTTTTAAAATTTCATTAGTTTCTTTAAATTATAGATAATTTAATTAATATCATTAGGGTCAATATTATATTGTAATTTTTTATGAAAACCTTTTATACTTAAAAATGTATTTATCCAAAAAACCATTTTTCATCACGTTTTACAGGTTTGTTATTAAATTAATTTCTACCACTTTTAGAAATTTAATTTCTATATTTTTAATGAATATTTCCAAATTAAGTAATGAGACCACTTTCATTTTTTATTATTATGAATAATAACTTTGTTAAAAAGCTAGTTACCATGGTAAGAGTTAAAATAGGTTAAAACGGTTAGAACTAAAATGATAAGGGTTAAAATGACCTAAAACATGTATAAGTACTATGTTTTTCATATTTAGACCTTATATTATATAATATTTTAAAATTTTCCATTTGGGATCCATTTTTCTTGATTAATAACTTTATATATTATAATCTTTTATAAGATTCTATGTGTGTCCCATCTCTCAATTATAAAAGGATGCCGCATATACTATATTCCAAACACTTAAAAAATCATCTTATATCAGATAATAACTACCCAAATACCTCCCTAGAATACCTCCCCACATCCTATAGTTCCATTTGTATCAGAATACCATCCTAGGAAGGCTTTAGGTATAAACCTAAAGAGGTTTTTTGACGAAGAGGTACATTTTTTAACCGAGTGTTTTATTTTTTATTTTTTATTTTACCTCCTTAAAAACTATCTTAACCATTTTATATAATAAAATAAGTATCTAACATATACTAAAATTTAATTATGTTTATGGTAGAAAACTTTTTCATCTACTTAACCATCTAACAAAAAATAAAAACATCGCTCGTGCGTACATGCGGACTACCACTTTACGAGATGATGTATTTCATTTTTCATCATATATACCTATAGATATTGATAATAATAGATAAAAATGAAATAATATGATATAAATTTCATTCTTTAATTTTAAATTAATATTTTACTTCTTTCTTTACCATCCAATGAAAAAATAAAAACATCCCTCATGTGTACATGTAGACTACCACATCATGGACCGATATATTTTATTTTTTATTACCACATCACATGGTTTTTATATATAGGTTTATTTAAGAAAATAATTTTATATTTATGAGATAATTATCATTATTGAAATATAGAATAATATTTACCTTATTTCCATCACTTTCATCAAAAAATGGAAATGTTACTCAAACGTACGTATGGACTATTGTATCCATGCTGTAACGTAATTAAATTTTCATAAACATATTAAATGATTAGTTATAAAAGTATAACTGATGTCTAAAACTTATAATTATGAAATGATTAATATTTTGGAAATTAAATTTTACTTTGATTGATTTTTATTTTTTTTCAATAAGGTTTATTGGATTGGTTGTGATAAGATTACAATTTTTATTGATCATATTGATGGTTCTTGGAAGAATTTTATGGAAACATACTCAATTTTTTTTAAAGATTGTTGAAATATTCTTAAATCCTATGGATATGTACCAATTTCCCCAGGTGAGTTCACATTATTTAAAACATGTTGAAGAATACATGAGTTGATATTTTGAAGGACATACAATATTCTATTAGTCCATGAAAAGTTTTATGAATACCATGAAAATATTTATTTTCATAAAGAAACTCACATTAGTTATGAAAGAATTTTCAATACCAAAAAAATTATATTTTTCATATTAATTTTTGAGAATATTATTTTTTAAGAGAAGAATAATTTAATGTTTAGTATTATGGAATTATAATGTGAATATTTGGGATAACCCTTTTTATAGGCTTTACAGAAATAAATTGGCCTACCCTTGGATAACCAAGGACTCAACTCAACCAAATATCAAACGTAGGTTCCCTACCATGTGGGATGTAGGTAAAACTATCCATCCATGGGTGGTAGGTGAGAGTGGGCATGCATATAACCCCTTGGGAGTGTACAGTTCATGCATAGTGTGTGTATAGGGTACACATGGAGGTGCTTAGGGGACCACACAATGGGGTGGCATGGACTATGAAAGGCTTGTGTGAATGGTTTGTCCAGGTGACAACATCAGTTCTAGATCTAGTGCCTAGTAAAGAAGATATTATTATTAAACTATGTATGGATAGTCTAAAGTTTTATGTGGGATCCTAAAGTATGTGTTACAATTATCGCACTTTAATAATATAAAAATATAATAGTGTACATCTAATTAATCACATTTGTTTCATCCAATTGAAACTAAGCATCATCTTGAACCTATTGATGTTTGAAGGGATTTTCACCCATGATTTTTTTCATTTCGCAATTTCCATCATCAAACCAGGATCTAATAATTGATATTTTAGGCAATGAGGGCACAAACCTTCATGTTTGAATGCTATGGATTCCATGCATTAATTGGATCAAGACCTATAATGAGAGTTAAATTGTGCCATTAATTAATGCTTGAGATTGATTTTTAAAAATAAGAGAGATAATGTGATTATAATAGCATGCACATGAGACCAATATCATAGATGGAGGATCTTAACGTGAATAGGAATTAGGGTGATGATTTTTTGAATCACATAAGTCACATGATGTTGAAGAATAAAGAGCCCATGTTTGAAGGGTTCAAAAATACTAATATCTTTAGGAGTTTTAAAAACAACCCTAATTCAAATTATTTCTTATAGTTTTGAGTTGGTGGAAGAGTATAAGTAAGGAATTGGACCTATCCTATTAATATTGAGCATCCAAATTGAGATATCCTGCTTTTATTCATGATTTATTTTGAGAGATCTCTTTTTAGAAGAAAATAGACCATCTTCATACTTCCATTTGTGTGAATGAAATAATCACTAGTGACCCTTACATGGATTTCATGAAGATATATATGTCCCACATATATAATATGTTATGAAAAGGAGCTTGAGATATTTCATTAAACACACCATCTTCTAGGATGAAGATGATCCCACATGCTTGATATCATCACTTTTGTGAAGAAGAAAGTTTGTGTAACTATTTCTTATTGTGTGAAGAAGAAGTTCCATGTACATGTAGGTACCAGGTGCAGCCAAAGCATCCTTTGATGGAAATACCAACTCATATTTTAGTATTAATTTATATATAATCATTACCACACATGTTCAAAACGTTATATACAACGAAAACCATAGATTAATTGACTAGATTAAAATTTTGAAACCAGAATAGGAGGACATTCACATGTAATTTATAATTAATTTATGAGTAAATATAAAATTTCCTCAAATTTTAATTATCACTCCATTTTTCTTAATTCATTGATGATTAGATAGACTATATCCTATCATATTATCACTATTCTATAGTATCCCTATAAAAAATTTCTTTAGAAGTGATCCATACATGCACCAAAATATCTAAACATTTTCATAGAATTATTAGGTGATAGCATGGTTGATCCTAATCACTTATGTTATTCCTAGTTGATAGCAACAACATTCTTCATGAATAAAGAATAACTCTTGGTGTTCTCTCAAAATCTTGGGAGAGGAGGAATAAATCTTAATAGAAAATCACACAAAATCCTCTTACTATATTTAATAATCTTAGTTGACCCCATGCCTATTAATAATGATAATATTATTATTAATCACTTGAAATGAAAAACACCTTAAGAATATAAATAAATAACATTCACACTATTTCCAATCAGACCATTAAACTCATCCTGCTTTTCCTTACCGATATTTACCAATCCTAGAATAATGACTACTTAATAAAAAAATTTCACAGTATTATTCTATGATAAATATAATAAATACTATATTATCTAAACTTGTAAATAAATATTTATTATTATTTTTAACTCACTTATTCTTTTTAATAAAATGTGATTAAATTATGGAAATAAAAAAATTAAATAAATATTATTTATTCGAACTTATTAAATTAAATACCATAATTTAACTTAGATTGTGGGTACACTTAGCATGTGACATTCTTGTCCTCTTTTTTAGTGACATTAGGAATAACCACCTAAATTACAAGGTTAGTATGTAGAAACATGCCAAGACACACATAGAGAAAGTAGTTAATATCATTTTGACATCCAAGCTTTGATGAACGTTTACCAGGTAATATAATCTCTTACCATGATATCCCAAATCAAGTGGGTTTCATGATAGTTCCATTAACCTATATGACTAATATCTATTTATTTGGATTTATAGAAATAAAATTTCCTACTAAACACCATGGCCATGGATTTTTCTAGGTATTTCAATTCCCATAAAAGGGCCTGAGATATCGACTTACATATGAGACGATAAGAGATATATCATTTATTACATTATCCAGTAATGAAATATCACTCATGACACACCCAACATATCCTACCTCACCGCGATTATATACCTTCATAGTTTTTGGCAATACATCAAAGTGCAGAGTCATGACGTCGATTAATGATAGTCTTAAAATATAAGGACAAATACATACATATGAAAATTGTAACATCCAATAAATCATGGAAATGTTTCTTTAATATTATTGGGTTTGTTCTAATAACCTCCCATATTAGAGATTATCAAGGCTGAACACCATAAAAAGGCATCTCAATGTCTCATGAGCCTCCTACATATGATAACTTATATTTTATGGGTCCTTTCAAACAATATCATCTGTCTATAAAACATAGATACATGAATGATGTCGTGGAACCTCAAGGTTCCCATCATAGTAGGTAAATTCTATGACCCTTTAGTGTAACATATATTCTTAGGACATTATCATATACAACATTCATTTAATGAAACCATCATGAAGTAATAATAACCATTATTAATAATGAAAATCATGTAATCAAGTACCGATAAAGTCATTTCTAGGGAACTAAATATAACAGATTCCCATTTTCACTAGATCTAACTGAAAAAAATTCAGGTCACTAGCTATCACATGATACTCATACCTACACTAATAGAAATCCTTGGGGAATGGGTCTACCATGCTTTCCTCTATGTATACTCTGCTCATTGAAACTTTACCTCATTTAGAAAAATCAACCAAGAGATGAAACTTCTGAAGTATTCGATTTTTTATTTAATGTGACCTCAAATATTTGGAGAGAGCCACCACTATAGTGTTATCACAGTAAACTATGAATAGGTTTTTACTACTAGGTACCACATTAAGCTCTTGGAATTTTTTTTTGAATCCAAACTTCTTCCTTTACTATATCGAAATCCACAATATACTCTAACTCCACCATATAATTCGTGAAACCTTCTTGCTTTGAACTCTTCCAACTCATAGCCCCTCTATTGTGATAAAATATATATCCAAACTACAACTTTAGATAATTTTCATCCATCTAAAATCTATCATCTGTATAACCCCTCACGACTAGTTATGCATATCTTCTACACTCCAAAAACATATCCTTAGTTTACCTAGATACTTATGGATAACCTTGATAGTAGTCCAATGATTTTCACCTAGATCTTTTGGATATCTACCTACCATGCTCAAAGCATAGACAGTATCAAGTAGTGTACTTAACATGACATACATGATATATCCTATTATAGAAATGTATGAGATATTACTCATTATATCTATTTCCTCGAGACACATTATCTTGGAAAGATATATACAATGTTACACTAGAACCAATCCCCTCATGGATTGTTCCATAATGAACGTATTTAGTATATGATAAATGTATATACCTTGAATTAGTCCAAGAAGCTTCTTGCATAAATCATGCATGGTCTTGATCCCTAAAATTTAGGCCGATTCACACAAGTCCTTCATATATAAGCACTTTATCAACCATGAATTAACCTCTTCTAAGGTTGGTATATCATTTCTAATTAGTAATATGTCATAAACATATACTACTATAAAAAAACTATACTCCCACTAAATAGCTTGTAAATACATAGATCACATTTTTTCTTAATGAAACAAATTATTTTATGGATTCATTATTCCAAATATTCCATGAATTGGATTCTTGGATTAATCTATAATTGGATTTCTGCAACTTTCATACCTTTTTGGAATTTCATGGAGTCACAAACTCTTTTGGTTGAGTCATATACATATCCACTTGAAGCTTCCCATTAAAGAAATAATTTTTGAAATCCATTTTCCAAATATAAATTTCATGAAATGATTCTATAGAAAACAAAACTATGATAGATATAAACATGGAAACTGAAGAAAATGTTTCCTTATAGTCAATGCATCAAAATTGTTTAAACCCTTTAGCTACTATCCTAGATTTATATTTATTTACTTTACCTTCCATATACAGATTTATTTTGAATACCCATTTAAACCCAAAATGTTTTACATTAACTATTGGATTGATAAGAACTCAAAAATGTCTTTGATATATGGAATCTATCTCCAAATTCATGTCTTATTTTCATATTTTAGCTCCTAAACTCTCTACATATTTTTTTAGAAGAAATGATCATTATTTTCAACCAATAACGAGTCACTATAATTAGTGACTAGAAAACCATATCTATCTAGTTCACATACCTCTCTATCACTTCTATAAAACACTTTAGTTTCAAGAACTTATTTCATGTGGACTTACAAAATCTGTTTATATAAAAAACATTTATCTTGAGAATTAACTTCATTAAAGTAAATATTGTTCCTTCTATCCTTCTTTAGGATGTACTCAATATCAATAAATATGACTTATCTTGTGATAATAAATTTCTTATTTGAAGGGTTTCATAAATAGTATCCCCTTATTTCCTTATGATAACCTCTAAAGATACACTTCATTTCTTGAATTTATATTTTTTTTCTTGATATAGCTTTAAAAAACACCTCACAAACCCATTAAAAAACATGTGAAAAATGAGTTTATTTCCACTCCATAACTCAAAGGGAATACCATTTTCATCTTTAGTCGGTAATCATTTTAGTAAGTATGATGCTGTCTATAATTCATTTCCCCAAAATTATAATAGAAGGCTTGTGGGAATCATCATTGAACTTACTATATCCAACCAAGCACATTTCCTCTTTTCACTAACACCATTACATTGTGGTGTATAAGGTAGAGTGAGTTGAGATAAATTCCAATACTCTCCTAGAAAGTTGATAAAATCATGGTTAAGATATTCACTCCCTAGATCTGATCAAAGTTTCATTATCATGTTAACAAGCTAATTCTCAACCTCATTCTTGAAATCTTTGAATTTTTCAAAGGATTCATACTTACAACTCATCAAATAGATATAACCATACCTACTAAAGTCATTATTAAAGGTAATAAAGTATGAGTATCCACCTCTAGAATCTACTTAAAAAGGTCCGTACACATCAATGTGTTCCAAATTTAAAATCTCCATGGCCCTTTTTTCTTGACCAATGATTGGTGGTTTGATCATCTTACCTTATAAAAAATCATGACATTTTTCAAGTGGATTATGCTTAAAAGAGTCTAAGTAACCATCTTGATAGTGCTTTATATAATGATTCTCATTTATGTTACCAAGAAGGTGATGCCAAAATTGGGTGTTATATGAGTTTTATGTATTTTTTTCTTATTTATTTCCAATATTTGGTTTTTTAATTTAATAAATAATTATCTTTATTAAATTGTTCCATAATACAACATATGACATATTTATAAAAGACGAAACATTTATTTACAAAGATGTAAATAAATTTATCCATGTCCAAATAAGAAATATAAATAATGTTCTTGGTAACACTAGATACATCATAAAAATTATTTAAGAACAAAATAAATTATATCGTCAATGTGAGATGGTAGTCTCTAATGGATAGAGAATCCAAGCTTTCTCCATTGGAATCCTGTTGATCCACCTCATTTTGTAAATCTTTAAAAATCTACTTGGTTTCTGTATTTGGATACAACTGTTAGCACCAAAATCAATATCTAATACCCAAATTGTATATATAAAAAGATTAAACTCAATAAGGAACACACCTAAATCTCCTCCTTGCTTCCTTGGATGGGTGAAATCCCTCTTCCAGTGGCCCTACTTTCCACATGAAAAACATACCAGATCCTATTCCTTTCCCTGCCTTTGGATATTCTTCTTCTTGGAGGGGGGGGGGGGGTGCTCTGAATCCTTAGACATGGAATGCATCTTTATCCCATTTTTTCTTATTACCTCTCTCATATTAACTATAAGGATAGTGGGTTTTTCATGCCCTATGTCTTTATAAACTTGTATAATAAGTGTAAGAGGTTCTGAAAGTATATTCTCTCTATTTATCATATTAAAATTCACAATAAAACTAGATAAGTTTTTAGGTAGTGGGGAAAATGAGATACATGCGAAGCTCATCAAGGATCTTAAAACCCAATATGACCATGAAATCAATGTATCCAATCATATTGACTACATTCACTCCAACTAGTGTTGTATCTCCAAGATTTCACATGAATGGTGCATTGAAGATCTCATATCTCTCTCACGTCTCCTTATCTTGATAGATATCCTAAAGTTGAGAAAAAATGTTCTAGGAATCCATATCCTCATATTTGTTTAGAATTTCATTGTACATAGAGGATACCATGAAACATTGGACATCCATTGCATCATCCATATGTTTTACATAAATAGATACTTCTTCCTCATCTGTCTCAATGGAAAACAACACAAGAAGTGTAATTTCAATAACATATGGTTTTTGTTCATGGTGTCTTAAAATTCCTAAGTGTCTATACTATTATTAGAAATTCGTATCGATGAGAAAGTTATCCTTCTCTAATATAGATCACAATGATATTGTTGAAGTCATTTTATTTTCTATTTTCTACAAATCAAGAGCAGATAATTAGTACTTTTTTTGGTTACAAAACTAGATTGATAATTTTAAAATTAATTAAATTGCATTTATCTCCCACTATTTTTTGAAATCCAATATCCCTAACCACCCTTTTCATAATATCTTATCACTTATATATTCCATTTTCAAGGATCCATATTAACTTTTTCATAACCCAGACTTGGGATTGAAAAGTTATTTGAAGGGGTTTTTAGGTAGAAATATATTTCCAACCACATTAACTCATTGTTTCATGATTCATTGAGTAGACTCCCCATTTTTATATTTTTTATATTTTCTTAACAATTCCCTCTAATTTGAACCAAGTTTTTCTTTAGTATTCAAACCTTGATGTAAACCAAGTTAAGTAAACTCAAAACCTCAAGATAAAAATTCCATGATAATTGAAAGCACCCCAACTTGGGGTAGGTCAAGCACTTTGAACTATGATATCATTTATAAATTAGATAGTTTAAGGATATAAATACTTAATATTTTTGTTGAGGGATTTTTATCCTTATGTGTAGGTACGATTTTATATTTTCACATGCCTTGTTAATATTAAGTGGATTTTACTTAAGTGATTAACCATGTCTAATAAAACATTTATGCATAATCTGATTATATTTTATTCTATCTTTCATGCTTGTTAATTCATTTATTAGGTGATCATGAAGCATCCAAAAACATAAATATTTAACCATTCAACTTAATAAAACTTAAGTGTAATTATCATGAGATTATCTAATGGTTAGTTTATCCAATGGATGATAAAATAACCCTTGACCCTAGGGAGAAGCACATTGAACCGTAACTTGGTTCATCTTGTAGCATTCCTCCATTTCTTCTATGTACCACCTGGATTAGTTTCACCTTAGATCCTTGACATAGATTTTCTCCTCTTAACTAGGATCTCCATCTATACATAACCTTTTACTCACAAATAAGTTATAGAATCTAATGGATTTTATAAATAGGTTTTACGTAAAAGAAACCATTGGCATGAAAGCCCTTACATAATAAAGAGGTGGGGATGACAGGAAGGCTATCAATTTTAATTTAATAATAATATATTAAAAAGAACAAATCACATAAAAGGGGCTGGTCTAATCTCATGAACATCCACACATCAAGAAATGAGCATACATTTTCAACCTTATCATCATTTACTTAGATTAATTCAGCAATTAAGACAATGTTCCATGAATTAGTCCAATGAATTTAATTCCATCCCAGAATCCTTAACTCACAATCATCTACAACTTAAAAAAAAAATTAATTTCATTTAAAATTAATAAAGTACATAAGTGTCCTTAGAGAAAAATTAATGTTATTCTCTAAAAGATTAACACATAATTGTTTTAATATATAATTATCAATCCTATGTCATGGAATGTAATTTTTCAAATAAATAACACATGGAACACATGTGAATAGATTTGATTATATATTTAATTTTTGTCGATGAAAAACTAGGAACAATGTTTACAATAGAAAACATGGTGTGTACTATAGTACACATAATGTACTATCCTTTCCAATGTCCACCGAACATGAACAAGTACTATCTAGTTTTTCTATCATGGTTGTGTTTGAGGTATATTGAGTGTACTAGGAATACATGGCATATTGCCATGGAGTTGCAAGAATCATCTTTCCCCATGTCATGTATCTGATAAATGAATCATTAGGACACCATGTGTCCTTAACTATAAGAAAAAATTCACTACACATCATGTACAATGGTTACATGGCATATAGTTCTTCATGACGTGTTCCCGTCTGTTTAGATCTACACACTGATCCACTTTTTTCAGAACTATCTGACTTTATCATAAGATATAACTTTGAAAATAGAAGTACACAATGTGTATGCAGGCTGTAAACATCATGTACTCTGGTTTTATCTAGGTAGAGCCTTTAGAACCTTTAGATGGTATTCTTCTGGTGTTTCTTTACTTTTAAATCCCAACTGTTTGCTAGTTATGTTATCAATAATGAAGAATGTGAAGAGACAATGATGTTCATATATTAAAACAAATCAATATAAGTAATATAAAACACAAACACATGTGACCAATCAATTAATAATAAATAATTATAAATTAAATATGCAACTACTCTGATACCACTTATAGATTCTAGGAATAGTGGAAATGTCTATTGATGGCATGAATAACGTGGATTTTTAGTCTTAATTTATGTGTAATTATTTAGAAACGTTATCAAAACATCATGTACAATGAAAAATGTATATTACATGATTGGACTAAAATTCTAGACCCATAAGAGGATATTATTCACATGTAATTTATAATTAATTTATAAGAAGATATATAATTACCTCAACTTGTAATTCTCACTTCATTAATGATCCAGTTGACTATATATTATTGTATCATTATTGAATTGCAGGATCAAAGTTCATAATCCCTATAGTGGTGATCCAAATGTACACAAAAATCTCTAAACACTTCCATATAATCATCGAATTCTAGTACATCCAATCCCAATCGCTTTATTCAAGGTTGATCACAACCGTATTATTCTCTAAGAAGGAAGAAATCTTGATGCACTCTCAAAGGCTTGAGAGAGTAGAAATAGATTTTTAATTATAGATATTTAGATCTAGATTTCTAGATATATCTCTAGGAATTGATATAGTAAATCTATATTCATTTTGGATACTAAAAGTGAGTCCTGGAAATTGATATAATTACATATTTATTATGGCAGGTTTAGGGTTGAAAAATTGCCCAAAATTCCCTCATGATATTTAATATTCTTAGTTGACCCCATGTATACGAATAATGATAATATTATTATTAATCTCTTGAAATAAAAAACACCTTAAGAATATAAATAAATATTATTTACACTATTTAAAATTATACCATTATGCTCAAACCGCTTTCCCTCACCAGTATTTACCAATCCTTGAATAATAATTATTTAATAAATAAATTCCACTGCATTATTGTATGATAAACATAATAAATATTATATTAACCAAACGTGAAAATAAATATTTAATATTATTATTTAACTCAATTATTCTTTTGAATAACTTGTGATTAAATTATGGAGATCAACCAAACCTAAATAAATATTATTTATTCTAAATTGTTAAATTCAATACTAGAATTTAACTAAGATTGTGGACACACTTAGTGTGTGACCCTTTAGGCCTCTTTATCAATGGCTTTAGGCATAACCACCTAAATTCCAAGGTTAGAATCTTGAAACACACCAAGGCACCCATATAGAAAGAAGTTAATGTCGCAATGATATCTAACCTCTAATGAACATTTACAATGTAATATAATCCCTTACCGTGATATCCAAAATCAAGAGGGTTTCACAACATTATCATCAACTAATAAGATAAATATTTATTTCTTTGACTTTCAAAAAATGAACTCACCCATTGAAAACCAAGGAAATGGATTTTTCTATGTAGTTCCATTCCCATTATAGGACATGAGATATCAACTTCCATTGAGGGATACAAGGGATAAATCTTTTCTTACATTATCCATTAATTCAATATCACTTGTGATGCACCCAACATATCCTAACTCATCGTGAGTATATGTCATCATGGTTTTCACCAATAAATCAAAGTATGTGAGTAATGATATCCATTAATGATAATATTAAAGTATAAGGAACAATACACACATATGAAAATAGGAACATCCAATGACACATGGAAATAAAAATTTCCTATTATAGGGGAGAGTTTTAATAACCACCTATCTTGGAGATTACTAGGGGAGAAAACCATGAGTAGGAACCTCAATGTTTTATGAGCCTCATAAACTGTTATCCTGTATTGTATGTGTCTTATAAGAAAATATCATTCAACTATAGAACATATATTCAAGAATGATGTCATGGAACCTCTAGGATCCCATCATAGTAGGTAACTACTATGACCTTTTAGTGAAACATACATTCTAATGACATTATCACATATAAAAGTCTTGAAAAGGAACAACCATGGTGTGATAAGAAACTTCATTAATAATGAAAACATGTAATAAATTACTAAGAATGTTAGTTCTAGGTCACCAAATCCAACAAGACACACCTGAATTAATAGAAGAATATAGAGATATTGAGCCACTTGGATAAATAAGTTTGGCTAAAATATATAAGAAATATCGAATAAACAAAATTTATAAATAACACATAAAATATTTAATTATAGAATAATATGTGATAGGGTTTCAATACTAAATATACTCAATTAATATTTCATAAAGTGTTCTTGGGGAAATTATTTTGAGGATTCAAGAAGGGAATGATTTGGGATTGTGAAAGTTCATTATTTCATTAAATAAAATTGAATAAATTGCGTGAATCACTTTCACACATTTTAATTGAGTTTGTGAATTTATCATTAGAAGAAAGAATTATTAACCAAGAATTTTAGAATTAATCTAGGTAGTTTTTCAGTAGGCATTCATCTGTAAGTAATCAATTTTTAGAGATAATACTAGATCCTTTGAATATTGGTGGACAATGAGAAAGATCATGCAATGATTATCAGTTTTTGATGTTCTTAAAGTTGAACATAAACAGATCAAGTGTTGCAGTTTTTTTTTGTGGAGAAAGATTTTATTTGTAGGTAGATTATAAGATATTATTTGCTGACAAAGATCTTTCCCATTAGTGGATCATAATTTGAAGATAATTGAAAGACTACAATGAGATTTTGGAGTAGGATAAGACATAGCCAGACTCTATGTAAATCACTTTTGTAGGTGGGAACTTGTGATCTCTAGTGTAACTTTAGAGTGGGAACACTGTAGTACTTAGTGATAATGGGAATAAGACTTATTTTTTGGATATAACCACCCACATAATGTAAAGAATATATAACCAGAGGGAATAACCGGTTAAAACATGGAGTATGTCTTTTGAATGAACCTTGTCAAATCCTTATGCGTTGTGATATCTTTATTATTTTTGATTATAGGGTGAGGATTAGAATTAAAGTTGAGGTATCAAGAATTTAATCATTCACAAGGGTTGAATAAAAATAGAAATAATTTTTAAAAATAGTTTACCACAGATTCACCCCACCTCTCAGTGGTACCTAACCTGTCCTTGAGTTCTTCAATTGACATGAGAGCCAAGTTCACAATGAAGATCTAAGAAAATTCTATGAAATTGATAATTTTAATTTAATTAATAGCTAAGGAATACATATATTTGATGGAAATAACTACCACAACTATAGTAATAGGATGAAAACTTACCTCTTGTCTCTTATCCTAGAAGTGAGAGATGAAAAAATAGTGGGATCCCCAACCACTTATAAGTTTATTTTTATTACTCAAGCAAGTAATAGAAATATATAATTAAATGGAAAGACTCAAAATTCTATCTTTATATCTTTATCAGAAAATGTGTACACTAAAGTGATGGGCATCTAAAATGCTGAGGAAATCAGGTATAAAATGAGAATCATTTATTATGGATACCTTAAAATCAAGGAAGCTAAATTGAAAATTTAGAGAAGAAAGTTTAATGATATTAAATTGTAAGATGATGAAAAAATTGATTTACATTTCATTAGATTCAATTATATAATAATTAATATTTGTGTATTTTTTGAGAACATAGAATATTCAACAATTATGAAGAAACTTATGTGAAAATTTCTAGACAGATTTGATCCCAATTTTTCAGCCTTAGAAGATAGGGAATAAATTTCATTGGATGAGTTGCACAACATAATCATAGCTTATTAAATGATGAAGGATATATATTTAAAAAATAAAATAAAATATGTGATAAAATTTGAGACTATAAGAAAAAGTAATTTTTAATGAGGTGGAAGTTGAGGAATCAAGTGATTTTGATGATGATGAAGATATTAGTTAAATTATTACTCATATTTAAAGAGGGTTAAAAAAGGAGAAATGGAAAGTAAAGGTAAGAAACAAATAAAGTTATACAACTGTAATGAAATTAGACACCATGCCATTAATTTGACAAAGAAATTGGATAAATCATAATCTAATGAAGAAAGTGAGAAACCTCAAAAATGGAAAATGGATTAGAATAAGAATAAGTATTCCAGAGAAAATAGTAATTTAATGATAAAGTATGAATAAGAAAATTAATCATCTAGTAGTTTTTTTTAGGATGATTTCAATTTCCTTGCTTATATTGAGAAAGGATATTATTTTTAAAGTAGTTATGATGAGGGAGAAGTAAGAATAGATCTAGAATAGAGGCTAAAATAATTGTTGGAATCCTCTAATAAAAAAAACACAAAACTCAAGAAAGAGAAGATAAATACTGAGAAATGAAATAAAACATTAGATATTGTGAAAGTGGAGCATTATAGAATTTTTTTATTCAGAATAAGAAGTATAAATTGAATATGGATGAGATCCATAAGATTGAGAGTGTTCTTTAAAATAAACTAACTCACAATGCAAAAGAGTTATCCAAGACACAATCAATGAATCTAACTATACAACATAACTTGAAAAAGAACAAAGAAGACTTCAACAAATATATTTAGGTAAAATATTATTCCACTCAAGTTAGTGAGAGAAAGGGTTCCTATATATAGGTTAAATATGCTTCTAAATAGTATCAAAATAGATATGGTATCACTAATAATGGAGATGATTTTTTTGTGGATAGATAAGTCAAGAGAAAGAAACTCTATAACATAAAATAATGAAAAGATGATTCTAGGAATACCATTTACCCTATTAAAAATCAATATTGGTTTATAACAAGTTTAAATCACGAATTGTTTGGACATGTTTATCAACAAAATATAAGATCAAAGTTTAGAGGATTTTGCTAGAATTAAGGAAGGTATGGTCATTAAGCCTAATATTTCTGGTATAACATGTAATTTCTAAGATACATGTAAGAACCAAGGTGGATCAATGGTGAATATATGAGAACATATTATCAAAGTAATAAAAGGGTGACTATAAATTCATCCAAGGTTCTAATAAAAAGTTGGCCTGAATGCTTAGAAGGACTATGTGGTAGTTGAATATTAGAAGGTCATATATTTGAGGTTTTCATGAATAAATTATCCAGATAAGTTCCCTATTTTATGAAAGGGGATAAAACTAAGAAGTCAAAATAGATAAAGTCATATTCATATGAGAAGCAGTTTGAGACACTCAAGAAAGATAAGTATGTAAAGAAAGAATGTTTAATAGTTTATCCAGATCAACTGAAAATGGGTAAAAAAATTGAGGAATCTCAAATAGATTCTAAAAAATAGGGTAAACATGTTATTTCATAATTTATTCTGAATTTCAAAAAAAAAAAAATAAACTACTGGTGATGATCTAGAGAATCAAAAGAATCAGTGTGAACATGTTGGGTATGACTTGAAGAACTACATTACTATCTTACCAGTCCAAGATGAGTTGAGTAAAACATCTATTAAATCACAAGAAAATAATGTTTCTTTACTTAAAATGGTGGAGAAGACTATACTATATTAATAAACAATTTACGACAAGCACGAGAGAATACAACCTGTAAAGAGTATAAATGAGAAGGATAACTCTTCCAAGTATGATATCAAAAGTAAGAGGAACAAGGCAATATTGAGAGGAAACTCTTATCCCAATTTCTATTTCTAAGGAACAAATAAGGTTCTCCTTATTCCTTTATATACATATGATTTTTTACTAAAATATATAGAATTTAAGGAGATGGATTCACCCATTTAGGGGAAGCATAAATGATTTGAAATTGTTAAATATTCAAAAGTTAGAAAATTTTAAATTCCTAAACATCTTTGTGAATAAATTATCAAATCCACAATCAGAATATTTTTGAAAAATTATTCTCCAAAGGGAGTTTATATTGAGCTAAAAATGGGTATCTATATACCTTTTCATTTGAACTTTCTGATGTTTTTGTTTAGACGAGTTCATGATAAATATTTTTCATGATTTTATTTTCTAAGAAAATCTAAGGTATAAAGTGATCGTTATTTGAGATTGGTATCACATGCATGTTGTTTATGGAAAACATTGACCAAATTAGTTATACAATCATTTTTTCTATAATATGTTTTCCTATGTAGACTTAGAGTTGTCTATATAAAGGCTATTTGGGATATAAGATATATGGTATCATATTTAAGGGATAAGAATATTATTAATGAGGAGATGAGAAGATATTTCATCTACATATTATTTATATTCATTTTCAATAATAGGGAGAAAATAAAACACACATATTAACTTTTATGGTGTTTGGTGGTATTAAAAAAAATAAAAATATAGAGATTGAAGTACTATTTGGGTAATTTATATTTTTTTTTGTAAAAAAGGTTGATTGACTTGGTTGTGAGAATATGTCAATATGTGTTGATCCTAGTTAATATTATTGAAGGTTTTTTATGCAAACATCCTTAAATAATTTTTATGTATTTTGAACTTTTTTTAAAGTCTAGCGATATGTGCTATATTTCACTAGAAGAGTGTACATTTTTTACAATATGTTGAAGAATATGTGGGTTAATATTTTAATGGGTGTGAAATATTATATTACTTCATGAAAAGTTTTATAAAGACCATAAAAATATTTATTTGTATAAGCAATTCACATTTGTTATAGAATAATTTTGAAGACGATGAAAAATAGTTTTTTATGATGAATTTTTTAGAATATTATTTATATAGAGAAGAATAATTTGAAATTGAGATTTTTTTCTTTGGAATGTGAATATTTTTCATAAAACATTTTTATTGGATTTTACAAAAAAATCGGATGACTCTTATCCAACCAAGTACCCATCTCAACTAGATATAGGTCTTAGGTGGTTTACCACATTGGAGGTAGGTCGACCTAGATAGACAGTGGTGGAATATGAGATTGGGAATTCATAGTTCCCAAGGGGAGTACATGGGGAATGCATACCATGAACATATTGAGAGAATGAGAGTGCCAAAAAAACCATGCAATGGGGTGGCATGGCCCATGTAGGGTATGTGTGAAAGGTGTGTTTGGGTGCTGCCCCTGTCGCCTGCTTGATCACTTAGTGAAGTTACGACTATTATTAAGAAGAACATAAACATATTGAATTTAATGTGGGATCCCATGGAACAAGTCACTATTCCATTACTTTAAAAATATATAGATATTACTATGGCTGCCCGATCAATATCATCCGTGATGTCCGATTGAAACTGAGCATAATCTTCAACCCTTTGACATTTAAAGGGTTTCTATATGCTAGAATTTTTTTATACCACGAATTCCATCATCGATCAAAGATTTAATGTTCGATATTTTAAGAAAATGATTCCATGAATATTCATGCATGAATTATATTCTTTTCATGTATTCAATACATAATAGAATATGATACTATAATTCTACAAATAGAGTTACAACATGCCATTCATGATAACATGAGTTTTCGTTTTAAAAATAAGAAGGTTCATGTAATTATAATAGCATGCATGCGAGACTAATGTCACAGAAGGAGGATCATATTGTTTGAAGTAATAGATTCCAGGATTTTTAGTATTATGTAAGTTGTGTGATGATAAATAAGAAAGATACCATGTTCAAGGGTTCAAAAATACCAAGATCTTTAAGAGTTTTAAAAATAGACTTGAATCAGATTATTTCTTGGAGTGTTGAGTTGTTAGAAGAGTAATAGTAATGTGTTGAGCCACACCTATAAATACCAAGTATCCACGTTGAGAGACTATGTTTCCATTCATGATTTATTTTCAAAGACCTCATTTTTAGAAGAAAACATAGCATCTCTATGCTTCTATTTATATAAAAGACAAAAGATCCAGTGATCCATTATTTTCTTTTGTGAAGATATCAAATTACTTCTTATACATTCTATTATATGAAGTAATTTGAGATATTCTAAGAAGAATTATAGCTTAAATGAATAATAAGAACCCACAGACATGATATAATCACATGTGCGAAGAAGAATGTTTACAAAAATATTTTCTGTTGTGTAGAGAAGTAGTTCCACATAAAAATTACACAAAGAGAAGAAGATAGAGAACTTAAGTCACTTACATAAAAAAATCAGATAAAAGAAACAAGATATCTCAAATAAAAATTATTAACAATATGATATAAAGTAATAAAGTAGTGAAAAATATGTTTTAGGGTTTCTCCACTTAATATACTCTATGTATATTTCACAAAGTGTTATTGGTGAAATTATTTTAATGATTCAAGAAGATAATGATTTGGGATTGTGAAATTTTATTATTTTAATAATAATAATGAATAAATTGTGTGAATCCCTTATAATGTTTTTAATTTTGGATAAGAATTCATCAGCAGAAGGAATTATTCTTTCCCAATCATTTGAGATTGAAACTAGAAAATGTTTTTGTAAGTATTCATACCTGAGTAATCATTTTACTGAGATAAGTCCAGATCATTTGAATATTAGTGGATAACAAGCAAGATCAGGTAGTGATTACAATTTTATAAAGTTCATTAAGTTTTACCAGAACAAATTAGGTGATCTATTTTGTTTATATAGGGAGATTTTATCTCAAGACAGAGTAGAATCTATCAAAATCCAACATAGATATTTCTTATCCGTGTATTTTACTTGTATGGGATGTTGAAAAATTGAGTGGGATTATGGAGTAGGAGAATACATAGTGGGACTATATATCGATCACTTGTGTGTGTGGTAACTTGTGATATCTAGGGGACTCTAGAGTGGGAACATTTTGGGACTCAATATTGATGGGAATGAGACTTTACCTGGGTGTAACCACCAATATATAGTGAATAATCAATAAATAGGAAGAATAAATAGTTTCAACATGGAGTAGGTATTTGGAACAAACCATGTAAAATCCTTATGTGTTGATCTCTCTTTATTATTCCTGCTTAAATAGTGAGGCAGATAATTGATGATAGGGGATAAAGAATTTAATAATTTATAGATGTTGAATAAAAAAGAAATAATTTGTTAAAATAGTAGATAATCGATTCAACCACCTCTAAATGGTACCTAACATGTCTCAGGTTTTTCAAGAATGATATAATCATGATCCATTTGACCATATTCGACCCACCAAATATATTTCTGAATTATAAGTTGAATGTTCTCAAAATATTTGATATAAAGTTAATTGATTAATTGATTAATTATAACAAGGATATAGTTGAAATTAAAGGATTAATAAAATTGAAAAAGGTTATTAATCAGTTAAATAATTAAGTTAATTTTTTTTATTTAGGAAGATAAAGAACATACTTAACAAGTTGGAATCGAGGTAAGGGACACTATCTTAAAACTATGTTTTAAATGTAATATAGAGTTATTTTCTAAATAATTTTCCTCTATGTACATATTATTACAATTATTTTATGGATGTATTTATATTGACATAAATAAATTATAAAGGTCATTGTATATATCCTTTAATTTTCTTTCAAATGTTTTCAAAATATTTTTTATGTATTTTACAAGAATTTGTTTGACTTTCTTTATAAAAAGGGAGAATGAATGTTATATTTTAACATATATGATGTCAATGTATTTTTCTTCCACTAAAACCATTATGTGATATTTGGATTCTTTTATAATATTTCATGTTTTATTTAAATAAAATTAATTCTTCCCTTTTTTAGGTATTTTAATTTTGAAAATGGCATTTTAAAGTAAAAAGATTTATAAATATTTTAAAATGTTTTACTTATGGGTTAAATAGTATATATTTATGTGTTTTATGATTTAAATTAAATATTTAATGTGTTTAATGTATTTTATGGTCCTTTAATATTGTTTATCATGATGGGATAACCCTATATATATCTTTAATTAATTGGGTAATGATTATGTTCTATGGATAATTATGTTGTAATTATCCTAAGAGGCTATTCCACTTGTAAGGATTCTATGAAGATGATTCCCCAATTAACCTAAAATAATTTTATATAAATTCTAATTATTTTTTATCGTAATAATTTAATTTCATAATGTTAGATAATTATATTTATCTTAGAGGATGGTTATGACCTTTAAGGGTAAAAGGTATGTTTTTAGGAAAATATTTTTCATGGGTTATCATGTTTTCTAAGAAATCCTAATGATTATGATTTTACAATTATAATTTATTTTAAATTATTTTATTAAAAACTCTGGGCATTAAATATTATTTCATGTATAAGTAAACAATTATTTGAATCCAAGGTTTATTATGTTAAAGGAAAGCTCTATTATATGATCCCATGGTTTTGAAATTGACTAACAGGGTTCTTTCTTCCTTTTTATATTTTTTTTAGTAATTTTTTTGTGATCATTACACATTTTAAATTTTTTTTCATAGGGTTTATAGATGAATAGGAACGATGACGAATTTAAATTAAAAATCATGAATATTTGTTATGAAAATAAAACATGTTTCATTTGAAAAGTATTTTATTGTGAAAAAATAGATATAGAGTGAAAGTTTCCAATTTATAATGTATGGGTTAGTTTTGTAAGAGTTATTACCAAATTATCTAAAACTCTAAACCTGAGAAGGTCATTGTGAATGCAATAAAATTAATTATTTATTTAAAAATCAATATTATGTAATTTTTTAAGGTCCGGGTCCTTATAAAATGAATTTCAGCAAGTTATCCATAGATGACCTACGCAACAAGTTGGTTGGATGTGAAATTAGGGTGAATATATAGATCTATTTAAAAAACCATCTAAAGATATAGAATTATAATAAATTTATAAGAAATAGTATCATGATTCTGAAATTGAAGAAGATATAAGTGATGAATTCTTATCACTTGGTAATGTAAGTTCAAAATAGGTAAAGATAGATTTTGAAGATAATTTACCTTAAGATTTTTTTCAATGTCGAATAATTGGAAACATAAATACTTATTGTTTAAGGAAGTTTAATAAATAGTATTTTTTTAAAAAACTCTCTCTAAAATAGAATAAGATATTTCCTACTAGAAAATATTTCAATTATGGAAACTATAGTGGTAATAAGTTTTATAGAGAGGTATTGGTTAGAAAAGAAGAAGATGATATTAAGAAAAATCCATTAGAAGGTATTGGGGATTATTTAATATTAGATTCTGAATATTAAATAATTTATTTAGTAGAGAAGTTTAAAACCGAAGTTAAAGATAATTCTCAATAAGGGGGATTTATTGATTCCATGTAGAATGGGAAGGATCTATTAAAGATATTGATTCACAAAAAAATAAAAATAGAAAAATTTAGGTTTATTGAATTAATATTTTAGTTATGTTAATAATATTGAGGTAGAAGTTTAGAATTTTAAAAAAATAGTGGAATAATGTGATAAAAATCATGTGAAATCTAAAGAAGAAGTGAATTGTAGATTGAAGATTGAAGAAAAAACCAAGATCATTATTGATATTAATGTTTCTATCAAGGATAAAGTAATAGGATCAAAACAATTGAGTAAGAATTCATATCCTTGAGAAATAATATTTAATCACAGATCAAAATTGATGGTTCAAAGAAGAATATTCAGTTTATGAAATACTTTGATGATTTTCTAAATAAAAGGGTAGTTTTAGGCACAAAAACAATTAAAGAAATGATTAGTTCTCAAAGAAAAAGAGATATGGGTTGAAATGGTATTTTATTCAATAGTGAAACATCAAAGTAAAAGTTATTAAATATAAAGATAATAAAATAGTAAACAAAAAGATAAATTTATAAACCTTTAAGAACTTACCAACAATTAAGTAGGTATTCAAAAATTGTAAATTTATGGATAAATAATAGAATCATGATATTTCATTTGATGAAATATCATTTTTATGTTTTTATAGTCTAAACTATGTTCTATTTTAGTAATTATTAATTTTACTTAAGAGGAAAAGCTATTAGAAGTCAAAAAGGTGAGTTGGAAGGTATTTTTCTTATCAAAATAGAAATTCTATCTATATTTACAATTTTAATTACAAAAACATTGGGTATAAATAAGTAACTTCTAGGAAGAATAGAGATATATTTTTATGAAAGTAAAAGGAAAATGGATGTAAGATAACCCAATTAAATTCCTTTGAAAAAAAGGTTTTATCCTCTAGAAGAAGAAGATATTGATTTTATGACTTATGATGAAGAAAATGAGAAGATATAAAAATATATATCAACTCATTATATAATTTATTAAAAGGAAAGTAAGAAGATTGATAAGTTAAATTTGGATGAAAGTTATATGAAATCATAAAAGAATAGTAACACCTATATTTTAGATAGTGAGTGTTAATCTCAGATGGTAATTAATATGAATTTGTTGAAGAATTTGAAGGGTAGAGTTGAAAAAGTAGTCTATTTTAGAAATTATGGAGGGTTAAATATTAATGGAAGTAGAAAGTCTTGGCTGGATAATAATTTATTTAAGAATAAAAATATACCAAATTTTTATGGTCTTAATCATAATTTATCAGTTGTTAGTCATCTTTGTGACTCTGTTTTGGAAGTTTAATTTAGTTAGAATATTTTTAGCATCAATGGAAATACTAGAAATTATATTATGAGAGGTTATATGGAAAAAAGAAAACTATATTAGGTATAAAGACAATAAAATAATTTTATTCTAATATTTGAAGAAGAAAATAGATTAAGGAATTTGGGGATAAGCCACATTAATAAAAAAAAGTATAGAGAAACTATCCAAATTCATAGCTATAGTGGATATTCTTAACTTGAAGTGAGATTAAGAAAAGATTTATGAATATTGTTTGCAGGTAAAGATGGTTCAAAATCTACATGTTCCAATTAATAATATAGAATTAGGTTTATTTAATTTGATTCACACTGATGTGTGTGGTCTAATTGGTCAGGTAGGAACTTATGGTGAGAGTTATTTCATCATATCTCTTGATGATTATAATATAATGAGATGTAGCATGTTTATGATATAAAAAATGGAAGTCCTTGGTTAAAAAAAGAGGTTACCAAGAATAGAAGAAAATTAAAACATAAGAACTATAAAAATTAAATGATTAGAAAATGGAATGAATTAAACATCTAATGAGGTTGAAAATTACCTTTAAAATCATGGTATAAAACATGATGTGTCTTTAGATGAGAAAAATCCAACATAATGGTGTTATAAAAAGAATAAAACATATGGTAAAACACATTGAAAAGATATTGTTGATATATAGGGACATCTCACATCACTATTATAAATAAGTTGTTTAATTATATGTATATACTCATAATAGAGTACCAATTAGTCTAAGATTATAAAATATGCCATAATAAATGTGGCATGGAAGAAAAACCTATTTGAAGCATCTCAAGTTATTTGTAATAAAATTATTTATTTTAAATAAATAAGAAAATATGGAAGAATATGATGATGCAGTGGATCAAGACGTATTTCGAGGATTCTCATCAAAGAATAAGGCTTAACATTTCTTTAATAAAATGATCAATAATAATTTTTAGGGTAGTGATGTGAATGTAGTTGAATATAAAGCTAATGAAAATGGTGGAAATTGTTTTCTTAAATAAATAGTGTAAAAATATGAAGATATTAATATATATTGATGAGAATTTAAAAATATTTATATTTATGATAATTATGAAATTGATTTAGTTAAAGAATTAGTTAAAGGAGAGAGTCATCCTCTAACTCAATAGAGAAAAAAAGAGAAAAATTTGATCCAATATATATTATTGGATATAAATTTGTCCCAAATTAGACTCTAAGAATATGGATAATAAAAAATAATTCTTTATTTTCTGAGATCAAACAATCCTCCTTTAAAGAAGTAACAAAACAAGAGTTATGGATAAATTTTATGAATATAGAATTAGACAAGATTAATAAAAATAACACTGAGGACCTTGTGGAAAAAAATAATAATAATATAATTGTTATGAAGTGGGACTTCAATAACAAGCCAGATGAATATCGAAGAGTGGTCCAAAATAAAGCAAGGTTGGTTTATAAGGTTTATAATGAAGTAAAAGGAGTTGATATTGAAGAAACATTTTATCCAATTCCAAGAATAGATTTTATCATAATTTTTCTAGTAGTGTAAGTTCAAAATATGTTTAGAGTATTTCAAATGGATGTGAATTATTATTATACCTCCTCTAAATAATTAGTATCAATTATAAAATAATCAATTCAATATATTAAATATAATTAAATGTTATTATGATTATGGAACAACTGGTATCCACCTTATTCTCATCCATTGGAAAATGATTACTTAGCTCATTTGTACGTGTGAAATATTCCCCCCAAGAAGAAATGTGATTCACTTTTAATGATATAATAATGATTCTATCAAGGTGAATTATTATCTACCTTTTTTTATTCCATCCATTGAAAAATGGAAACATCCCTTGTGCGTACGTATGAGATACCATCTCTATGAAGTGATGCAATTCATTTTTCATCACTACAATATATGAATAGATATAAATTTATATATGATATTCATAACATGATTAAAATTATAGAGATAATTGAATCATGATCAAAGTATAAGGATTGGTACTGCCAAACCAAAACATTTATAAAAAATGAAGCAGTTATCACTCAGAACAGTGATTTTAATAACAAATATCTAATAAATGGGTGATAAGATGTAATAAGTAAATAATATATGGTATGATATATATGATTAATTTTATGAAATACATGTATAATAAATCTATATTTATTATTTTTTGGTTCAATTACATACTAATAAATATGAGACTTGATGGAACAGATTTACGTCTCAATCCCATTTTTTTAGATTGTTTATGCTTGAATTTCAATTGAGGAAATTATATTATATATCCATTTAATTTTTATTATCCTCCAGATATTTTGAGGGAATACCTATTTTACTTTAAATTTAATTACTTTAAGTACTCAAGAGACTGAAATAATGTATTTAAGGAAACCGAGCTATGTTTTACTATTTACATGAGAACATTTTTTCCCATATCCACGTTTTATTTAAAACTTGTTTAAAGAATGAGTTTTATTATTATCCAATGATTAATAAAATTAATTTTTATCCATGTTTTAATTTCTATAAAATTTTTTCAAAGGAATCTTCCTATCATTTTTCGAATAATGAACTTTTTTGGTTTTTACTGAAAATGTTAATGGAATCTTTGTTTGAATGTATACGACATGAACGAAATTTACCTCCATCAGAACCACTAATTTTTTCGAATCGTACCTTACAAGTTTCTATGATTATTTTCAAAGAAATTATTTTCTTTCATATTTTATAAATTTTTTGATTTTAAATAATTGATTTCAAAATGAAAAGGGTATTTTCCTCAAGAAATATTTTAGGGTTCTTTTAAAGGAATTTTCTTCTAAAATTATATCCTTTGGTGTTAATTATGTTTTACTAGGGATATGATCCAATGATAAAATCCTTATTATTTATATGGATGGTTTATGATTATGATGATATTATGTTTACACAACCCATTTATTTTCTATGGGTTATGTTATGATGAATTTATGACATGTTTATGAAACCGATTTTCTTTGCATGGGTTATGATATGATGAAAAGATAAATATTTAATAATCTTGTGACATACATATTTATGTGTTTCATTATATGATGGGTGGGCCTAGAATTATATAACCCTCCAATACATTGGGTAAATTATTATATCTCATGAGATAATTATGGGATATGAATTGATGTGCTCGATCCACTATATGAAACAAATAGGGATTCCAAATACACTATGGGAAATAGATAGGGATGTCCAATCCACTATGGGAAATGAGTGTTAATGCCCAATCCACTATGAGAAACATGAGATGATGTATGAACTGTTATGATATGAGAAACCTGTATTGATTTCTAATCCACTGTTATTTTATGGTATCAATAATTGACCTTAATATTTGAAATGGTTTCTAGGATTATGATGGTGCCACACTTTTATTACATGATTATAATATGAAATTATTGTTCATGAATGACTTATGATATTTTATCACTCTTATGATTAATTTATTTTGAAATGATATATATTCATTCCATGAATCATGATTTTGATCGATGATTTATTGGTTATGAACTTTTTAAGTTATGATCATGAAATCATACAGTTATTTTTATCTTATGATCGGTTATTATCATCGATTGATATCTCTTATGTTTAACCTTACTGACCATCTTAACTCACTATTTCCTGTGTTTACTTTCCCTAGGTTATGAATAATTTTTTTTGAAGGGTATGTTAAGAAGGATATAAAGCGATAATAACTTAATGATAGATTTTTAAGAATGTACCTAAATAATATGTTCAAGTATCTAGTCTAAAAATAAATTAAACCTTTATGGTTTTGTAATGGATCGTAATGTTATGTGATGTCCTAGTCCTAGTTCAAACAATAGTAACAGAACCTAGTCGGCCACAAGGCCTCAAGCGTGCCAGATGATACCAAATAGTAGTAAGGGTCTATAGTGGAACAGTGGGGAGACTATAGACTATTGATTAAAGTGTACCACAACGGTATAATCATATCAATCAATAATAGGAGAATATGAGATAACTGAATAGCTAAAGAATAATCATCCATTATATAAATAACCAAGTAATTTCAACCAAAATGTCCTATAAAAATTATGATAATGGCATGCTATAAAAAATATAAGAAATATATGGAAACATACATCCAATAAAATACATGTATTAAAAGTACAAAAAACCAAAAAGAAACTATTCCCAAATAACATTACAATCTATATCCTGATCTTGTGCTCCTATTCTACTATGTAATAATCATTGAGAATCGCCTAGTGTGCACTTTCCCATGTCCCTACCTTCATCTATGAAGTTTATCTAGGTACCAAAGTATATCCTTAATAGGGTGTGATATAACACTCAGTAGGCCACAAAAAATGTTGTCTATAACAAGTATATCCTTTTCACATAAGCTGAAGTAGTGTGCAGATATAATAGGATTACAAGTAATAAAATTATAAGTGATACTATCTAGTCTTCAAAGAATCACAATAATCAAGAAATTATATCATAAGGGATAATGGTAAAAAATGATAACCATCATCAAAAACCTATGTTGATTAATCATGTAATAGATCAACATGGTCCAAGATCTAAGGAGTATATATGTCCAAGGAATCCAAGTAAGATAAACAAATAAATAAAACTAGATCCAAGAGTTAGAAATTTACATGGCATATAAGTAAGCTAAGTAAATCCAGTAAACCAGATTTAAGGAGTAAAAATTTCCAAGGCATCCTAATAGTCTAGATCCATGGGGTATAAATGTATATGACATCCTATTGTGTAACAAACCAGAATGATAAAGGGTTAATGACTAAATGATATGACTCGGGTCAACAAGGTGCACCTTTTTTTCAGGAGTGTACCTGATTAGAACTCCACAGTTAAGCGTGCTTGGCCCGAAGTAGTGATCATGATGGGTGACCTTTTGGGAAATTTTCCAGGGTGTGTGTGAGTGAGGGAAAACACACTCGAATGAACATGTGTGTCCATATAGTGACAATCATTAGTCATTTGAACTGTTCATGCATGCGGGTGGGCTCCAGGGTGGGGACCACGTGTCTATGGGGAAACTGGTGGTTCCTGGTGTACCAAGACCCAACGACCATCTTAAGGCGGGTTGTCTGTGCAGTCACCGAGACCCAGTTATTAAATTTGGTATTAAAGGAAGAACCCAGCCTTATGTGCAGTGCGCTACCTAAGTTGAGATGTAGGGTCCAAAACGAGGGCGTTGTGCTCTAAAGGGGGGTGAATGTAACACCCCAAAAAGATACAGGGTTAAATGACTAAATGATATGACTCATGTCAACAAGGTGAATGTTCTTTTTTTGGGAGCCTACCTGATTAGAACTCCATAGTTAAGCGTGCTTGGTTTGGAGTAGTGATCCAGATGGGTGACCATCTGGGATGTTTTGTAGGGTGCGTGTGAGTGAGGAAAAAGCATAGTGGAAAGGACATGTGTAGGCATGTGGGGACAATAATTAGTCATATTACCCGTTCGGGCACATAGGTGAGCCCAGGGTGGGGACCATGTGTCTGCGGGGCAACTGGTCGTTCCTGATGGGGTGTCTGTACAGTCACTGAGAACCAGTTAATAAATTTGGTATTAGAGGAGGAACTCAGCCTTAAGTGTGGTGCACTACCTAAGTTGAGATGTAGGGTCCACAATGAGGGCATCATGCTCTAAAGGGGGGGTGAATGTAAGACCCCAAAAAGATACATGGTTAAATGACTAAATGATATGACTCATGTCAACAAGGTGCATCTTCTTTTTTGGGAGCCTATCTGATTAGAACTCCATAGTTAAGCGTGCTTGGCTTGGAGTAGTGATCAGGATGGGTGACCATCTGGGATGTTTCACAGGGTGTCGAGGACGAAGCACACTGGAAATGACACGTGTTGGCATGTGGGGACAGTAATTAGTCATATGACCCGTTCAGGCACATGGGTGAGCCCCAGGGTGGGGACCATGTGTCTGTGGGGCAACTGGTGGTTCCTGGTGGGCCAGGACCTCATATCCATGTTAAGGTAGGGTGTCTGTGCTGTAACCGGGACCCATTTGTTACATATTTTGTCAGATCAAAGGATTAAAAATTTATATGGAATCCTAATAGTCCATATCCATGGAGTAGAAATGTACATGGTATCCTAGTGGGTTGAGTGAATTGGATCTAAGGAGTAGAAACATATAAGGAATCCATGTGAGCAAGATCCTTGGAGTAAAAATTTCCAAGGCATCCAAGTGAGTTGTCGATTCTATACCACAAACCCCATTATCATCATAACAAACTCATTAAGCAATATATAAATGATTTCATCAATCATTTCACTAATCCCTTCATTGTCATATAAAATCCATGGGATTATCTATTTCATACCTTTAATTTACAAACGACAAGGTGTTATAAGGTTCTTACAACCTTTATCAAGTTTATCAATTACCATTTTCAATTCAAATTATCTAAAGTGATCACAATGCACTGAAAGGGTGGAATATTCATATTCAATGGGAAGAACCTACCCCAAATGTGGTTCATGTTGAGTTCAATATCCTCCAAACTTATAAAAGGGTGTCACAACTTGTCTTAAACATAAATTTAACATTTAACTAGAGGAGGAACCCAACCTTAAGTGCGATGAACTACCTAAGTTGAGATGTAGGGTCCACAACGAGGGTGTTGTCCTCTAAAGGGGGTGAATGTAACACCCCAAAATGATAAAAGGTTAAATTACTAAATGATATGACTCATGTCAAAAAGGTGAGCCCTAGGGTGGGGACCACGTGTCTGTGGGGAAACTAGTGGTTCCCGGTGGTCCAGGACCTGATAGCCATGTTAAGGTAGGGTGTATGTGCTATCACCGGGACCCAGTTGTTACATATTATGTCAAATCCAAGGATTATAAATTTATAAGGCATCCTAATATTCCATATCCATGGAGTATAAATGTACATGGTATCCTAGTGGGTTAAATAATTTGGATCTAAGGAGTTGAAACGTATAAGGAATCCATGTGAGCCATATCCTTGGAGTAAAAATTTCCAAGTCATCCAAGTGAGTTGTTGATTCTATACCGTGAATCCCATTATCATCATAACAAACTCATTAACCAATATATAAATGATTTCATAAATCATTTTACTAATACATTCATTATTATATAAAATCCACGGGATTATCTATTCCATACCTTTAATTTATAAATGACAATGTGCTATAAGGTTCTTACAACCTTTATCAATTTTATCAATTACCATTTTCAATTAAAATTATGTAAAGTGATCCCAATGAACCTCAAGGGTGGAATATTAATAGTAAAAGTAAAGAACCTACCCCACATGTGGTTTAGGCGGAGTTCAATAGCCTCTAAACTTATAAAAGGGTATCATGACATGTCTTAAACATAAATTTAACATTTAACTAAAGGGTTTATTAATTTAGGAATCATCGCCCAGAAAGTCTAGTGTGTGGAACAATGATAATAGTGTATAAATAAACAAAATTTTAGGGAAAAGTTATAGATCACCTAACATAAGACTATAGAAGAATACTCACCTAATCTCAATCTATTATTTGGTCTAGATCATAAGAAAATAAATAAATAGAAGAATTCCCTAAAGATAGGGCATAAGAGACTTCACTAAATTAACTCTATCAAGAGTAAGAGAAATAATGAAAGGTGTATTTAGAATAGATAACTCACTAGTGGATAAATGATGAGATGAAAGAAACTCAAATCAGAAGTCAGACAGTGAAACATGATCAAAGACTAGCGTAAAGGCTTGAAGAGATCATAAGGGAGGAGGAAAGGCTGCCCACTAGAAAAGAATAAAGGAGGGATCTTTTAAAAGGTTGAGGTAAAAAATGGTAAAAATTACCAAGTTTAAAAGGGTACATAGTTTTTCCGCATGTTTATCCAAACCATGCACCAACCATTAACCAACCACCATCCAAGATAAGTGCCCACATGGTTGGGGGATCATGGTTTACCAAACCACACTCTACCTGTGTCCAACCCTCTACCCTGGGTGCACACCTGACATGGGATGAAACACACTATTAGGAAATCTGTGAATAGATCATGTGCTCCCCTCTATGGAGATATGTAGGATCCCACATGGTTTTTCCAAACCATGTGTCCTCCTGGGCACGGTTTGGTCAAATAGTGAGCCTGCCCCTTTTTTCTAGAAATCAAAATACAAAAATATGAACAAGCCCTAAAAACTACATATTCCTTCTTTATGTGATTAGATACAATGTTATGGATAAAATTGAGGGTTTAAATTGAAATTAAAAATATATATACCTCAAAGAAAACCCAGTATATTAAAATCTTCCCCCTTAAATAAAATTGTCCCTAAAGTTTCCTTAAAAGGGTGGTAAAGCATCATCTGAGAATAACTATAGCTACTGGGCATGTACATCGGCCTCCCACTCCCACGTTTAATCCTGTACAAGTCTGTGCTTCCATATAACCGATACCAGAATTACTGAACAACCTTAGCAAACCTTCATGTAATGATCAACAACATAGATATGATTCTCCTCAAAAGGACACATATACCTCCAACTCAACCTCATTAGGTTAATAATTAGAAATTTATCAGAATGATATAGGTGGAGATGAGATACATGGAAGACATCGTGCATGAAACGATACCTTTGAGGTAACTACAAATGATAGGATATCAGCCTAACTATATCTAGAATCTTAAAGGGCCCAATGTAACATGTTGATAACTTACCATGTTTTAAAAACTATATATTACCCATTCTAGGTAAAAATCACAATAAAACTCGACTCCCCACCTAGAACTATAGTGGTTGATGGTGATAATCGATATTTGGATTCTTTCAAGACTCCGATGTAGATATCATATTCCTAATAAGATGAACTTTATATGAAGACTTCTAAACAAGATGAGGACCCAGTAGAACTTCCTATCCTACCTATAACCTGCATAGGGGTGAACAACATGACCTATAATATAGGTCCTCATAAGGAGATATCTAAATAAACTCTTAGAAGATAATATTATAAGAGAAATCATCTAGAGGTATGTGTTTCTCCTAAGAATCTTCAAAATAAAGGATTCATACTTAGAGCATGTCCTCCAAAACCTATATCGTGTGCTTAGACTAACCATCGGTCTATGGGTGATAAGTTGTACTCAACACTACCTATGAACCCAGTTCCTTCTGCAACACCTACTAGAACTGAAATGTGAAATGAGTATCTCTATATGATATGATAGATTATGTAACCCCATAGAGACATATGATCTCATGAATGTAGATCCTCTTGAGATCATCCACTGATAAAGTCTCCAAAATAGGTAGAAAATGGGTGACCATTTTCAACATGTCTATGATCATCCATACCATGTCACCGCCCCAAGGTGATCTAGGAAATACTATAACAAAATCCATGGAGACTTCATTCCATTTCCACTCATAAATATGTAAAATTTTAAAAATCCCTACTGGTCGCTGGTGCACCATCTTCACCTACTTACAGGTGGCACACTGATTGAAAAACCTAGTTATCTCTTTCTTCTTCCCTGACTACCTGTATTTGTCATGTAATTTAGGAAAAAATCATGGTAATAATGGGATTTAATGCCCATATAGAGGAATTGGACTCTCACATAATCTTCTATCATATGTCTATAGGAACCCATAATTATCTATGGATTTATAAGATCTCATCCCCATCAACGATCCAACTAGGAGGTGGGTCATCACCTGTAATTATCTCCCATAGGACCAAGCCCTTAGAATCTAATAGACACATCATCTTAACTATCTCCATATAAGTGAAGCAGTCACTGATAGTGATCTAATTATTGAATGTACATGATGGTCCTGAACCTCTATGTGCATCTTAGAAAATTGGTCCATAAGCCACCACTCACTACTGGCCTCCCGAACCGCCTATGTCTGAGTACTCTTGATTAGATCATTGAAAACTACATTTCCATTTCCATGCTCATAAGAAAACTCGATGTCTAATGAAATAAGGTATTAAAACCACCTTCTTTTCCTAAGATTCAAGTCATGATATGTAAATATATACTTGAGGATTTTGTGGTTCGTATACACCAGAAAATTCTATCCAAGTATATAATGTCTCCAACATCACAAGGAATCAACAAAAATGACCAACTCAAGATAATGCATCAAGTACTTCCTCTCATATGGCATCAACTAACAAGACATGTATTCCACAACTTGGTCATCCTGTATTAGAAATACTCCAAGATCGATACCTGATGCATCCCAATACACAATATATATTCTTCTCGGCTCTTGAAAAATTTAGATCAGTGCTGAAGTCAGTTTTGATTTTATCTCTTGAAAGTATATCTCATAGGATTTTTGTAACAACCTATGATTTTGTGAATTATTTATTTTTGTATTAAATTATTATTTTTGATATTTTTCATTTAATGAAACAATGAAAATAGTTATTATATATATATATATATTGAAAGATGATCTTTGTCTTGATTTATACACAATACCGTGTTAATCATGCACTACATGAAATATAAAGGGTAGATTTATCTACATGTAACACTATCGTTAGCTTATGTTATATACAATACTAACTTTCCTTTATGGATTTCATAACACGCAAGACCGAGTTTTACCAAACAACAATATATTTTTAAAATATTATTATTTAATACATTATGACTCGACCTAGTTGTTAAGTTAGAAGTTATGAATAATATTAAATAACTTAAGAAAACATATGGTTTACACAAGTATAAAATTAATTCAGTAATTACAATGAATATAAGACACAATTGAATATAAAGGGAATAGTTTTATAGAAAACAATTTTTATGCTCACAAAGCTATTTTATCCAAATAAATTAAATTAATTACAATTAGTGTCTGATATTAATTTAATATATATATTATATATGTAATAAAATATTTTTGATTTTTATCCAATATATTAGGTAGATATAATGTAATAACAAACCCAATTTTACACATAAAAACCTATATTTTTAATATGGTACTTTTACCGCTTTTTGATGGAAAAACTATTTTAAATCTAAAATTTGTAACATATATAAATTTTTTATGTAAAAATAAACTTAATTTTTTAAATAAAAATATAAAAATTAGGTCAGGTTTATTTTTTTGGTATTTTTCTGTGAAGTTTCATTTTTTAATGAATAATGAAAAATAGTAAAATTTAACTCAAAACTATTTTTCATATAATTTATTTATATGGATAAATAATATTTTTAATTGATTTTAAAGTTTAATTAGATAAATGTTTTATCAATTTATCCAATTTAGGTCATTTGAATCTATTTCACATTGAAATTGGTTATAAAAACCTAGCAAACGTTTCAATATTTTTACTTTAAAAACCCGCTTTATCGTCCTAACTGCGGGATTAAATTTAAATTAATTTCTGCCACTTTTGTGATTGGAATTTAGAAAAGTGTATTCCATATTTAGAAATATAATAATTTATAATTTATAATAATATCAAATTAGTTTTTGACCAAGAATTTTAGTGAAGGTAATTAAAATTAATTACAATGATTTAGGAGAAATTATACTTAATAAGGGACTAGACCCTAAACTCAAGGCCTAATATGACCTAGAAACTTTTAAAAAATCCACTTAATTTCTATATATAGATCCTATACTCCCTTTCCTAGAATTGGTACCATTATTGGATCCACTTTCAATAAAAAAACATGGGTGGGATTAGACTTTTCCAAAATTTTACAAGAATGCCACTCCTCCTCCACTATAAAAAGGCTTCCTCTCCTCCCACTTCCTCACACCTCTCAAGACAATTTAGATCGAATAAAATATACTAAAATAGATCCCAAACATACCTAAATTCCTCATTTAAGCCTCCATTTTGGAATAAATCCATGTAATTGATCCCTTTAGTGCAAACCAAAAAACGTTACCCGAATAATAGGTAATATCCTTCCTCAAGCCTCTTTCTTTTATTTTCTTTTTCCACCCCCTAAAATATAATTATTTAATGATTTTATAAAAAAAATATCTTAAATATACTATTATGTTTTTATGATATGTTTTAGACCTAAAATTACACAATCTTCCATCTAATGGGTAACAAACATACTGTTTACGTGTAAGGTGAACCGCCTCACGAAACAATGATTGTTCATTTTTACTTTACCACCACTCATTGTAGAAGTTATGATGAAAAATATATTTATAAATTATATATATTATATTTATCATTTTATTATTCTTATTTAATTTTTATTTATAATATACCATTATGCTTTCCATCTTGTTTAAATATGATAATGTCGGTGAGGAAGTGTGGACTACCGCCCTCTCAAAGCGATGTGATTCGTTCACACGCTATATGGAATGTATTAAGGATATGTTTAGTAAAACTATATGATATATATGAAATAATAATTTTATTTTAACGATATTATATAAATATATACATATACATCATTTACTCACTTTATTTTAATACGATAATAAAACGGAAACAATATTCATGCGTACGTACAACCTACCATCTTCATGAATGGTGTATTCCATTTCTTACTTCTATATTATATAGATTATTATAACACACATATAATGAATATAAATTATATTTATATCATGGATTACATTCTATAAATCATGATAGAAGTATAAGGATAAAATATATAACAAATTAAGACATAAGAGACAAACAAAGAGAATATTTACCGAAGCGTAACCTTAACATGAAATTGTTAACAAGCGGGTAATATAAATTCATAATCAAACCATATATGGTATTAGATATAATAATATGGTTCTGTAAAATATTTATAACAAACTTTCATTTATTATACATGTGGTTTGAATGAGTGCGATGAGAATCAAGACACAATATAATGGAATATTATCTCACTCTTTATTCATGTGAGATACATGCCCTATTCACCACTTACTTATTTTGTGAGGTGTATATACAGAATATAAATTTATTATATGAATATTATAATTAAATATATGGGTATTTATATAACCATTTTATTATCTTTCTAACATGATATTTAAGTTTCAAAATTTACCAAATCGGTAAAGTAATATTGTCTCAATTTTCCTTATTTGAGACACATTCCATGTTATACACATATATTTTTATATGAGGTGTATATTCAGAATTTCACATGTTATAACATTAATATACTTCTTTTCATGATATTTTAAAGCTCCATGTGATTTTCTTTTTCTACATGGGGAGTATGATTCAAAGTTACCATGCAGTATGTGTTTATTAAAGCAATCTCACCATTTATCAAGATTTTTTATGATCACATTTTCATCAATGAAATACTATAATATATATTTCAAAAACACTCATGAATTTTATTATACTCTGGTTAGTATTACTGTATACATGTATTATTACCATTTCAACTACTCTTTGTTACTTAATATAATTAATAAAATATTTTTAAGAAAATACGACCTTACCTCTCTCTTCGGTCAGAAATATGCATTCCTTCAAAACCATGTTTTCAAAAAAGGGATTCCAAGAATATTCTACTAATATCCTATGATAATTAAAATAAATTTTTACCTTTTTTTTCTTTTAACAATTTTTTCAAAGGATTCTTCTTATCGCTTTCCAAATAAGTATTTTTTAACCTTTTTTACCATGAAAAATGAATGTTCTTTTTTACCTCATACGACATGTATAGATTTACCCACCATCATTTCTTTGAAGATTAATTTTTCTATTTAAAAAGGTTAATTTTTAGTAAAATGTTTTTTAAAGATATTTTCAACGAAATGGGTTTCAAAATGTTTTTAATATTCTTTATAAGTTTCACAAAAAAAAAATTTCAAAATGTTTTCAAGATTCTGTTATAAGTTTTAAAGTTTATTTTCAAAGAAAAAAATTTTCAAAGAAAATAACTTTCAAAGAAAATAATTTTCAAAAGGTTTTATATTTTAAAAAACATTTTTAAAATAATAAGAATATTTTCCTCAAGAAAGTTTTCTAAAATTATATTTCAAAATTATTTCCCATACAAGATAACATCCATTGGTTTTACTCATGACTTTTAGGGAAATGATTGAATGTTTCCATTCATATTCTTTCTATGAATGGTTTATTCTTTAATGGAATGATGTTTATGAAATCCATTTCTATTTCATGGGTTATATTATTTTAAAAAACATTCTTCTTTCATAGTTTATTATTTTGATGAAATTATTATGAAACCTATTTATTTTACCATAGGTTATGATATGATTTCATGTTTATGATACCCATTTCATTTCATGGGTTATGATATGATTGTTTATGATTTTGTGGAAAATTTATATATGATTTAATTATGAGATGGGTGAGACCTATATCTTCCTTGAATAAATTGGTTAAATATTATATCTCATTAGATATAATAATATGGTCTTGGGAGTGAACCTTTACTACTAAGATGGTTATGAGAGTGAACCATGACTACCAAGATTGTATAGGGAGAGAACTTATACTATTAAAATGGCCATGGGAGTGAACCATGACTTCCAAGATGGTATGGGGAGTGAGATCATACTATTAATAAGTCCATTGGAGTAAACCATGACTACCAAGATGGTATAGGGAGTGAACCCTTACTACCAGTATGGCTATGTAAGCGATGCCTTGACTAATATGGAAATAATTTTTGAGTCTGCCATAATTCCATATCTTATTACCATGTTTTAATTTTATGATAATGCTGTTTATTTATTTATGATTAATGTCTTATGAACTACTAATATTTATGACATGATTCATGTTAATGATATTTTATATGCATGGTGAGATCTTCTAACATTAGGATCACGTTCTCATACCCCAATTCTTATGTTTATGATTACATGTATCCCTTGTTTACCCGTATTGAGCATATGAGCTCTCCCCTTTTTATGTTTCCTTCCAAAAGTTATGAATATTTGTATTAAGTATGATTTTTCTATGATGGGTTCTAGAAATAAAGAACATATTGGGAGATAATTTAGCTCACTTATGTACCAGTGTGTATGTTTCCATGTTTCCAAAGGCACTAAACTAATATGATCTTTGGGTGTTTGTTTTTGTAATGTTTTAACTATTCTGAAAATGTGAACTAATTTTTATGTACGTTAATACTGGGTCAGTATAGTAGGTATTAGAGCAAAGGTTTAGTTAAACTTTGGAAAATATGATGAGAAAACCTTAGTGGGAACTCTAAGGACACATCTAAGGATGATTCTAAGGATAAAGAAAAGTATAGGAAAATGACCTGGAATTTTGGTAAAGTATAGATTGAGTGGATTCCTAGAAATACATCCCTATTTGGATACAAAAAGTGGATGTGGCTCTGGAATACATGTAACTATGGGTAATAACTCCTATAAGATGTCTCAGGCCTAACTCAGGGAAATATGGTACATGATAATGGGTCTTACTTCACACCTGGTTTGACACTCCCAGGGGATATTCATTGGAAATTAACAAACTCTTCATAAAAAATTATGAAGGATTTTAATAGAAGATTACAACATATGATAAATCTATTTTATATTATATTAAAAGTTAGTTTTCATGATTTAGTCATCCTATAAGTAATTTTTCATGATTATGTGGTTTCCTTCTATGATATGGTTTTCTCACCCGATGCTTTCAGGTTTTAGTCAATAGAGAAGACTAGAAGTAAAATGTTTAACATTGAATGTTTTAGATGTGTAAAGTATGTGAATTATGAAAATATATTTCACAATTGAAATTATCATAAAGAGAATCAGTAAGGTGGTATGAGTATTGGTTATAATTTTTTTTGAGAAGAAGGAAGGATAATATTAATGAGGAAGATCAGTAGCCGTACATAAGCAGAGCCATGAAGGGAAATTTTCCAGCCATAGCTGGTTGACATCGAAGGGGCCTGAGGTCGCCAGCTGATGGGCCACATTGTTTCCTTCCCTTTTGGTAAATGAGAAGGTGCAACAAGAGAAGCCTTGGCGCAGCGAGTGGATTCTCCTGATGATGAAGCCAAAATGCTGGAGTCCGACGTCATTATGGTTAATGGAATTGATAACAGAGAGGCAGTCAAACTCAATGATGATATCAGCCCATCCAAGTTCCACAGTGAGCATCATGCCTGCGAGGATGGCAGTGGCCTCAGCAACTGCAAGTTCCCAAATGGTCTGATGGGATTCATATTTTGCCGAAATAATCTTCCCTAGATGATTTCGCGCCAGGAGGCTGAGAGCAATGGGCCCATCCTTGGGGAGAGAAGCATCCATGTTAAGCTTAAGAATCCCTTCCGATGGGGGGGGGGGGTCCAATGAGGGGGACAGAAGGGGGGAACACCTGGAATAGCGTGTCCTTTGCGGTCCTTCCAACCCTCAATCCATGAAGTTTCTCGTTCAATCCAGAACTCAAGAGGGTGATGATTGTGGTGGAAAACCGAGTCATTATGCTGAACCCAAATGACCCAGGCCAGGGTACAACAAGAGATTGCATCGGTTGATGACAGAGAGGAACACCTGTGCATCAGAAGATTAGGGAGATCAGAGACAAAGTCCAGTGAAGCATCCGAAGCCGGGCCCCATTTATTCCAAATTTCCTTGGTTGTCGGGCATTGAATGATGGCGTGCCAAAGTTTTTTAGGAATATTCGGGCAGAAATGGCATGATTCATCACTGGCCATGTGATGGTAAACAAGGAGACTCATGGTAGGGAGGGTGCCTGTGCACACCTGCCACCAAAATTGGCATATTTTTTGGGGGACGTTGAGCTTCCAAAGTGCTTTCCATGGTCCCTCATCACGGTCGAGAGAGTGAATTCCAAGAGCCAGTCTGTACCTAGATCTCATCGTGTAGTCGCCTGAAACATCATTGGTCCAAAAAAGATAGTCGGGGCCTGCATCAGGGACATAGGGGATGCTCAGAATAATTCTTTGATCTCTTTCATTAAACCAATCCAGGATCTTTTCCACACACCACCTCAGGCCCTGATCCGAAAAGAGGCAGTTGACAGTGGCGTCTTCAAGACCAGGTTGGGCGGGGGATGTGGCCCGCATTCCATCCTTATCGATAAGCCAGGGATCGGTCTAGATGTTGAAAGATGATCCATTTCCAATCCTCCAGCCCACCCCTTTCCCCAGGAGATTTCGGGCCCCATAAATACTTCTCCAGAGGAAGCTACGATGAGGGACAAGAAAGGAACCAAGGAAGTCCGTGTGGGGAAAGTACTTAGCGCGGAGTACCCACACACACAAAGATGATGGAAAATTCAAAAGGCGCCATCCTTTCTTGGCCAACAGTGCGTCATTGAACAGAGGAAGGTTCCGAAATCCCATCCCTCCCTCCGACTTGGGTTTGCAGAGTTTCTCCCAGGCCACCCAGTGTGTTCTATTTCTTCCATTGTTTTTCCCCCACCAGAAGTTGGAAGTATGAGAATGGATCAGGTTGATGATGGCCACCGGGTGCTTAAACATAGACATAAAGTAGATAGGGATAGACTGAATGACCGCTTTAACGAGGGTTCCTTTTCCAGCTTTGGAAATGCTTTTTGGGGTCCAGCCCTGGATTTTTTTCTCAATTCTGTCCACCAGAGCTGCACCGATTTCTTTTTTGGACCGGCCAATCACTGTAGGGAGTCCGAGATACTTTTGGTGTTTATCGACCATATGAATGCCGGAATATGCACAAAGATCATCTCTCTTAGCAGGAGGCACACCTGCACTGAAGAAGATTTTCGATTTGCTGTGGTTGATAGACTGTCCAGACGCCCACTCATATTGCTGAATCGCGTGGCTGATCAACCGGTACTCATTAATAGTGGATCTGGAGAAAAGGAGGAAGTCGTCGGCGAAGAAGAGATGTGACACTTGTGGGATCTCACAGAAGACCTTTACTCTATGAATAGACGTAGAGGATGCAACCCTAGAAATAAGGTTAGAGAAACATAATCCACCAAGATGAAGAGAAAAGGGGAGAGAGGATCTCCCTGGCGCAGGCCTCAGGTTGGGGCGAATACTCTGGTGAGCTCCCCATTGACCTTGATTCTAAAGGATACAGTCGAGATGAAGTGCATGATGATATCTATCTATTTAGTGAAGAAGCCCATTCTCAGCATCATAGCTCTTAGGAATTACCATTCCACTTCATCATAGGCTTTGGTCATATCCAGTTTCAAGGCCATGGTTCCTTTTTTTTGCAGTGGAACACATTTTCATAGAGTGTAACACTTCATTGGACACAATTTCATTATCAGTAATCCGCCACTTGGCGACGAAGGCGCTCTGGTTTTCGAAGATAATATTAGGAAGCCAAGGACGCAGCTGATTGACAAGGATTTTTGAGAAGATCTTATAAGAGACATTACAGAGGCTTATAGGTCTAAAATCCGAGATCGCCTCAGGTTTCTTGATTTTGGGGATGAGGACGAGGATAGTTTTTTTGATGGCAGAAATACTTGTATTCCCCGCCTAGATGTTTTTTATAATTTTGCTGATGTTGGGACCGACAATGTACCGGTATTGATTAAAAAATAGGGCATGAAAACCATTCGGTCCTGGGGACTTAGTGGGGTGGATTTGTTTCAAATACAGGTGAATCTCATCATTCGTCACATCTTTTGATGTTGCTGATTAATCTCATCGGTGATCACAGGTCTGATGCATTCTTCCACTTCAGTTGAAATGAAAGAAGTTCCTGTGGAGAAGAGGTTCTGCAAATATCCTACTAGAGCTTCATGTATGCCGCAGGAGTCAGAAACTTTGCTTCCATCAGGTCGTGATAAGATCATGATAGAGTTTTTCCGATGCCTAGCTGATGCTTTCATATGGAAATACCTTGTATTAGCGTCGCCCTCTTTAATGTGGATGTCACGCACCCGCATAGCCCAGAATCTTTCCTTAACACAAAGGGCCCTGTCCAGATCTCTTTGAGTAGCCCCAATCCTGGAGATGTTTCCATTAGATGGGGGTTTCTTGAGTAAGTTGTGTAACTTTTTTTAAGGGAATCACAATACCTATCAGGTTGGTGGAATTTCTTGCAAATCCAAGATCTCAGACCGGATGCAACCTGTTGGAGATTGAGGCCCACATCTTCGTGGGAACTCTTCCAGCTTGATTGGACCACTTCTTTGCATTCTTGGTATTTTGACCAGAAGCTCTCAAATCTGAAGGGTCTTCTGGGTTATCGCTTAAGTTCTCCTTGCAAACAATCAATGATAATTGGGTAGTGATCTGAACAGTTAAGGGACAAGTGTCCAATATTAAACATGTTGAACAGATTAGTCTAATCAGTAGAACCCATAAATATATCGAGACACTCAGTGATGCAGGTGCCTTCAGTGTTCTCGCGGAACCATGTAAATGGATTACCTATGTACCCCAGATCGACCAGGTTTTACCTAGTGTCCGCATCCTTGAAATTGTACATCGAGGCTGAGTGTCGAGTACTTCCACCTCTATTTTCCTTATGGAACATGATCTCATTAAAATCTCCACAAAAAATAATAGGGCTAGGTAAATCATGTGACAACTTTCCCAGAAGGTCCCATGACTGGACCTTATCAGCATGGGATGGCCAGCCATAGAATCCCACAAAGGTCCAGGGTGAGTGAATGAAGTACTTATGTTTTATAATTCAAAGATTATGTCATATAGATCATGAAATATATAAGTATTTTCAGTATAATATTTAATTAAGGATTTAAAATAATATTTTTAATGGTGATTAAGACTTAGAAAAGTGATATTTTTATTAAGGAAAGGTAACCCTTAATGTGATCAAGATGTTGATAAAATTTTGTTTCTCTTGGATAAAGAGATGTTTGATTTGGAGAAAGTAAATTGGATAACACTGGTTACCCTGGATCTAATTATTGATTGGTTGAAAACATTTTCTATGTCATAATGGATGAAGTTTAAAACTTTTAGATTTAATGAATATATCTAGTAATCTTTGTAATAAGGAAGCATGCATGTTTCTAATAGTATTTATGGCAATTCAGGTTATTACCATGTTTCAAGAGAATATATGATGTGGGTATTCACATTTTTTAAATGTAACAACCAAGAGATACTTTGTGATATATGGGGGATAAATGTTAAGTTTTTTTTGAATTTATTTCTAAAGTTTTGGATTTTCATATTTTGGAAGGGTTATAAGGTTAACCAGTTGTAAAAATTTTAACTTAAACTTCAGATAAAGTATTTCTGTAGTGAGTTTGTATTGAAAACCTTAGTTAAAAGGCTATATAGTTATTAAAGTTATTTTAAGTATGTCCATCATATTTATTTTTGAAATTATATTAATTTAAGTTTTGAAAAGGGAATCTTGTATGTAGAGCGACAACCCATCAATTCTGTCAAGTACATGGGTCTTGAACCCATGACCGAAGGATGATAATGGTTTCATGTCTACCACTGGACTATGTGATGTCCTAGTTAATGTGTTAAAAATTTGATGAATAAATATATTTTTTGTGATTTATGATCTCAATCACTCCCTAATATTTATTATTTTCCTCCAAGTCCATATTTTCACTTCCCACATATGTTCTCCTATATAGAAACCTAGTTATATGTTACTTTGGGTAACTTTCATATTTCAAACTTATTGTTTTTCTAAAGTAAGTTTAAGTATTCATTTTTACGATGTGGGTTTCTAAGAAATAAAATTTCAAGTATTAAAACTTTAATAACCCCAAATAATTTTGAGGCAAAAAATCATTTTATAGTGGGTAGAATGTAACACCCTGAGATTTTTTGAGTTATTTTTTTTCAAATTAATTTAGTCTTTTTGACATTTTTCAATTCACACAACACTGAATATAGTTATTTTATATATATTAAAGTACTAATTTTGGATTGCGTTATACAAAATACCAAGTTAATAATGCACAAAACCAAATATAAAGGTTATCTTTCTCTACACAGAATACTGATGTTAGCTTATATTACACACAAGATTGACTTTCCTCGATTTCTTGCGTAACATGCAAGACCAATTTTTACAAAATAATAATATATTATTAAAATATTATTATTTAATAAATTAATGCTTAACTTAGCCGTTATGTTAGTGATTTTAAATATAATTTAATTTTTTTTGAAAATCCAGGGTTTACACAAGTATAAAATGAATTTAGTAGTTATAATGAATATAAGAACCAATTTAATATAAAGGAATTTTTTTTATAGAAAACTATTTTTATGCTCACAAAGCTATTTTATCCTAATAAACAAATTTAATTATATTAAGTGAGTGATATTAATGTAATATATATATCTATATATTATACTCAATAAACTTTTTTTATATTCATCCAATAGATTTGATAGACATATGATAAGAACAAACCCAATTTTACACATAAAAACCTAAATTTTTGTTAACGTACTTTTACCACCTTTTGATAGTGAACCAATCTTAAATATAAATATTGGTGATTTTATAAATTTTATTTTACAAAATACACTTTATTTTTGACATTGAAAAATAAAAAATAAGTTAGGCTGAATTTTTGGTATTTTTTTGATGTTTCATTTTTTAATGAATAGTGAAAAATACTTAAATTTAACACAAAACTGGTTTTTCATCTAATTTATTTATAAGTATTAATAATATTATTAATTTATTTTAATGTTTAATTAGATTTTTTTTATCAATTTATCCAATTTATTTAATTGGAATCAATTTTACATTGAAATTGGTTCTAAAAACCTATTAATCGTTCGAACGTTTTTACTTAAAAAACCGCTTTTTCATCCCGTCTGTGGGATTAAATTTAAATTAATTTCTACCACTTCAGTGATTTTAATTTGAAAAAATAGATTCCATAATTAGAATCAAAATAATTTATAATTTCTAATAAGTTAAAATTAATTTTTTTCCAAAAATATTAGTGAAGGTAATTAAAATTATTTACAATGATTAATGTGAAATTAAGCTTAACAAGGGACTAAACCCCAAATTTAGGGCCTAATATGACCTATAAAATTATCTAAAATACATTGTATTGAAATATTTATACCCTATCCTAACGTTTTTATACTTTGGACCATTATTGGACCTAATTTCAATAAAAAATGCTGGTTGGGTTTACCTTTTCCAAAATTTTACAAGAATGCCACTCCTCCTCCACTATAAAGGCCTCCTCTCCTCCCACTTCCTTACACCTATAAATCCACTTTGTCTAATCCAAAATAATTAAAAATATATCCCCCAAATCCCTCACTACTTCCTTGAATCCTCCATTTTGGCATATATCCATCTAAGGAAGCCCTTTGGTGAAAACCAAAAGGAGTTACCCGAATAAGAGGTAGCATCATTCCTTAAGATACTTTATTTTATTTTCTCTCCACGCACTCAAATATCATTATTAAATGATTTTATAACAAAAATATTATCCTAAATATACTAGTATGTTTTTATTATAAGGGTTATAACTACACTTACACACACTTCCATCTAATAGGTAATGAACATACTGTTTCTGTGTACGGTGAACTACCACCTCACGAAATCATGATTGTTCATTTTTTACCACCTCTCATAGTGGAAATTATGATGAAAAATATATTTATATATTATATATATTATATTTATAATTTTTGTTTGTTTTTAAATTTATATTTATTACATAATCATATTCTTTCTACCTTGTGTAAATACGATAATTTTGTTTGAGGAAGTGTGGACTACCACTCCCTAAAAGTGATTTGATTTGTTCACATACTACATGGAATGTATTAAGGATATGTTTGGTGAACCTATATTATATATACGAAATAATAATTCTAATTTAATTATATTATATACATATATACATATATTTCTTTTACTCTCTTCTGTTCAATACAACAATAAAACATAAACAATTTTCATGCGTATGTACGACCTACCGTCTCCATGAACGGTGTATTCCATTTCAAAACATCTATTTTATATATATTATTATAATGAATGTATAATGAATATAAATTATATTTATATCATGGTTTACATTTTTGAAATCATGATATCTGTATAAGGACCAAATATATAACAAATTAAGACCCAAGCGAAAAATAAAGAGAATGTTACCTGAAGCATAACCTTAACATGAAATTGTTAACCATTGGGTTATATAAAGTCATAATCAAACAATATGTGGTATTATATATATATAATAATAATATTGATCTTTAAAATATTAATAATAAATTTATATTTATTATAAATGAGGTTTGAATGAATGTGGCGAGAGTCAAGACACAAGGAAAGAGAATTTCATCTCACTCTTTATTTCCCTGAGATACATGCCTTATTAACCACTAAATTATTTTTTGGGGGTGTATATAAAGAGCATGAATATATTATATTCCTATTATAATTAAATATATGTATATTTAGATAACCATTTTATGATATTTCTATCATGGGGTTTATGTTTCAAAAGTTACCACATTAGTAAAGTAATCTTGTCTCAATTTTCTTTGTTTGAGACACATTCCATGTTATACACCTATATTTTTATATGAGGTGTATAAAATGAAATTTACATGTTATAACATGAATCTATTTATTTTCATGATATTTTAAAGCTTCATCTAATTTTACTTTCCAACATTGAGATTATTATTCAATGTTACCATGTGGTAAGAATTTATTGAAATAATCACACTGTTTATCAAGACTGTTTATGATCACATTTTCATTAATGAAATACTATGATCCATATTTCAAGAACACTAATTAATTTTATTTTACTCTGGTTATTATTTATTTGTTAAGGTATTAGTACCATTTTTCCCACTCTTTGGTACTAAATATAATTAAGAAAATATTTTCAAGAAAATAAAACCTTACCTCTCTCTTCAGTCAAAAATATTTGTTCCTTAAAAACCATGCTTTACAAAAATAAATTCCAAGAATATTGTACTAATATACTATGACCATTAAAATAAATTTTTACCTTTTTTTCTTTTACCAATATTTTCAAAGAAATATTCTTGTCTCTTTCCGAATAAGGATTTTGTTTAACATTTTTACCATGAAAAAGGAATGTTTTCTTACCTCATACGAAATGTACATATTTACACACCATAATTTCTTTGAATATTACTTTGCATATTTAAAAGGTTAATCTTTAAGATATTTTTTTAAAAGTGATATTTCAAAGAAATAGTTTTCAAAAGGTTTTCAAGATTTTTTATAAGTTTCAAGGAAAAATGTTTTCAAGATTACATTATAAGTTTTAATGTTTATTTTGAAAGAAAGTATTTTTCAAAAGGTTTTATGTTTTAAAACTAACTTTTCAAATCAGAATTATATTTTTACTCAAGAAATATTTTTAAAAATATATTTCAAAATAATTTCACATCTAAGATAACATCCATTGGTGTTACTGATACCTTTTCCGGGAGATAATTCAATGTTTCCATTTATATTCTTTTTCTGAATGGTTTATTCTATGATGGAATGATGTTTATGAAATCTGTTTTTCTTTAATGGGTTATATGATTTTAAAAAACCTACTTATTTCATGATTTATTCATTTGATGAAATAAATATGAAACCTAAATCTTTTTCCATAGGTTATGATATGGTTTCATGTTTATGATACCCATTTATTTTCATGGGTTATGATATTATTGTTTATGATTTTGTGGAACATGTATGTATGATTTCATTATGAGATTGGTGGGGCTATATCTCCCTTCAATGCATTGGGTATAGATTTATATCTCATGAGATAATCTAAGATGGTCTTAGGAGTGAACCTTTACTACTAATATGGTCATGGGAGGGAACCATGACTACCAAGATATTATAAAGAGTGAACTCATACTACTAAGATGACAATGGGAGTGAACTATGACTACCAAGATGGCATGTGGACTAAACTTATACTACTAATATTTCCATGGGAGTGAACCATGACTACAAAGATGTCATGGAGAGTGAACCCAAACTACCAATATATCCTTGGAAGTGATGCCTTTAATACTATATAAATCAATTTTATATGCTCATGTGTCTGCCACAATTCCATGTATTATTCCTATGTTATTATTTCATGTATTATATTCTTTATTTCCTTATGATTCATGTCTTATGAACTACCAATATTTATTCCATGATTCATTTTTATGATCTTTTATATGAAAGGTGAGATCTTATAATGTTATGATCACATTCTCATACCCCTATGATTATGTTTATGATTACATATCTGCATTGTTTACCCTTTCTGAGCATCTATGCTCCCACCTTTTATGAGTCCTTCCCTAAGTTATGAAGATTTGTATTAAGTATGATTTTTCTAACATGGGTGATAGTTATGACGAACCTAGTGGGAGATAAAGTAACTCACTTATGTACCAATGTGTATATTTCCAGGTTTCCAAAGGCACCAAACTAATAAGGTCTTTGGGTGTCTATTTTTGAAATGTTTTAAGTATTCAAAAAATGTGGTGTAATGTCTATGTATGTTAAGACTGGGTTGTTATAATTAGGACCATATAAAATTCACACCCTTATTATACAAGCCCATAAGATGCGATTCTAGGCCTGGGAATTCTTAAATGAAGCACCTATAATAACCAACTAGCCCTAAGAAACTCTATATATCAAAGATGTTATTGGGATGCTTCCAAGAAACAAAATACCTCACCTTATTTGGGTTAACTGATACTCCTATATATGATAAAATATGATCTATGAAGTGAATAATTTCCATCCAAAAGTGTCACTTTGTGAGATTAACATATAGATTATACTCTCTCAGTGTATCCCATGCGGTCTCAAGATGTTTTGAAAGATTGTGTCGAGTGTGAGAATACACTAAGATTTCATCCATGAAACCCACCACAAAAATCTAGATATGGATAGAAAATATTGTTCATAAGTTCCTTGAAAACTACTAGTATGTTCATGAGACTGAATATCATGAAAAAATAATCATACAAGCCATATCTACTACGTAATTCTATACATGGTATATCTGATGATTTAACACACAACTGATGATAAAATGATCTTAGATCAATCTTCAAGAAAACATGAAATCCTTGAATCTGGTAAAAAATATCATCTATCTATGGCAAGGTATACCATATATTAACCATCAAGTGATTCAATTTATGATAATAAAAATGAAGGCTTCTATCCATCTTCTTAGAGAAAAGGACTGGAAAACCCAACATAGAAGTACCAGTTTGTGTAAACCACTTTGCTTCAAAATCCTACAACTACCTCTTGAGATCCTACAACACAGTAGTAGACATTCTTTAAGGAGGAATAGATACTAGTGCAACTCCACAAAGTAGATTGATGAAAAAATATACCTCTTTCTTGGGAGGTAATCCTAAAATTTATCCAGGAAAACATCTCTAAAATGATCCACCACTAGAGGTAAATCATTCTGATGCATTTCCCAATAATCCAAATATATTCTAAAAATATGGGTTATCATCCTACCCATCCCATGATTCTTGAGTCCATCTTGGATCTCTTGGACATCCTATTCACCCTTGTGAATAAAAACATCTCCCTATGGTGATGTGAAATTCACTATTCAGTGATAAAATTTTATGTATTCATGATGGGGAACCAAATAGTCCATTTTTAGAATGATATAATACCCTATCATATCATGGAAAAGGGGTCCTATACAAATAGAAACCCACCTATCTCAAGGGGAAACTCCATTCCATAGAATACATGCTCCGATCTAATCCCCAGTGAAGTATTGAGTGTCATCATGTGATATGAAAACTAATAATCGAACCCATGGCTATCTAGAATAGGTACATATATGAAGGAATGAGAAACACTTATATAAAAAAGAGTAGATAGTAACATAGAGGCTACTATAATAGTACCTCTCATGGTAGAAAGTTTGAAACTATGCTCCCTAGGTATCAACTGGATTGTATACATCTAGCCTAATCTGTGGCCCTAAGATATAGCCTGGCTAGCCTATGTAGGTTCGATATTCTATCATTGTAAATATGGTGTATGGATACCATGACCATGACCACCACTTCAACATGATCGGTCAGTCGCACTCCATATCCCTTCCTAATGAGAAGCTAGTGACCCCTCTCTTGAACATGGAGTTGGTGCAGACCCTATCTCACTGGATACTTGAGGAATGGTCATATGAAACCACTGTAGATGGACTATCCTGTTGTAGTCTCAAAATTCAATGGGGTTTCTATCACATTGTCTCTTCATGTGGCCCTTCCTCACACACTGATGAAAAAAATAGAACTACCAACACTCATGCTTTGGCTGGTATTCCCTTCATTGGAGTTCTAGAAGCGTCACTCACTACCATCAAATGTTGCACCACTAGGTTGAAGAGATGAACCAAACTACTCTATACCCTAGCTTCCCTTAGGTTAGGCTCAACAATCAGCACATTATTTATTATATTGGTTATAGTTGAAAGACAAAATACATTCACCTGTGATTAGATGTCGTACCTAATACCATCCTCAAACCACCTAGATTTAAATTACTTTTCACCTAACCGAATAGGTTCAAAACACTGGATCTCCATAAAATGGGTAGAATATTCTATGAATGAAAACATTACTTACTCTAAGTATATAAAATATTTGGATATATCATCCCTAAATGTATCAAGTTAGAAATAATTATATAAGGCCATATAAAAATCACTCCAATCCACATCCTAATGAAAATATGTCTGAGTAATAATGTCCCAATATCTCTTGGAAGAATCCTATAACATGTATGTAGTGAGCTTCAATATCCTCTCAGTAGGTGTCTCAAGATGACTGAAAATAGATATCATAGCCTCTAGCCAGGAATATATATCCTCTGGTCCTCCACTCCTGAGAATGTGGGCAGATTTTGCTATTGAAACTCCCATGTAAGCTCTCTCATAAACAAGGTAGGTTGCAGGGCTCCCGGAATGGTCTGTATAAAGAATATGAACCCATCTCAAAACCGGGAATCAGTTCCCACATTAGGTACGACTCGAATTTCCTCAAGTGTCACTATATAAGATTCTATAAGTGGCCTCAGGACCTCTACCTCTAGAGCATGGTGGTTACCACCCTCCTGGTGCATGACTAGAGGCTATTATTGTGAAATATATCTAAAAATATCAAGAACAAGCCTCAATTAATATTTGGTAATGAAATGATCATAGATATATGAACAAGACAGGTATAAGATTTCTTAAACACAAGTCACACCCCTCTTCCTCCTCCTAAAGCTAGTTTTGGGTGAAATATATATCACAAGATAAGTAAGAGACACTGACTACTACCCACTACTATGGTTGGGTCAGGTTCATGTTCACTACTATAAGTCAATGGTCTTGGTATACATAGTTTCAATTTTAATTTATGAAGAAAAGAACCCTTCGAATTGAAATTGGCATCCCGATTTAACAATGACCATCCACATAAGAATTTAGTTTCATTTAAATTAATACTCATTTTTATAGAAATTATCCTAAAAAGGTTGAACTATATGGATCACCAATTCTAATTTATAAGAGACCACACACCATAAAAATTGTATTTTAACATCCATTTAATAAAAAAAACTCATTTATCAAGTTCTTGCATGAAATTTTATCATAATTTCATGGAAATAATAATAAAGTCACCAAACATGCTACATGAAATGCATGCAGTATGTAAACATGACATGGAATTATGCTTGACATATAAATCCTGAAGTTCCTATGATAATGGATGATGCAATAATTCCTCTCCATACCAATAAAAGGGTAAAAAAATATAATCATAAGAACATAAGACATCAAGTACATCACACAACAATGAAATAAAGTAAACTCTAATAATAAAAATTCAGAACAAAATGTCCTATCTCCAATAATTTTGTTTTTCACTGTACATGGGTTAGATAATCCTAGGTATAGGATCATAACCAAATCCCGACACAAACTATTTTTCCTTTCTACCATCTAAAAATAGTAAGGAAAGGAAAATAAACCACTGATAGAACTTTGTGATGTCCCAAACTCAGTACACTCAATAGTAACCGAACTTGGTTGGCCACATATCCTTAAGTGCGCCTCCCAGTTTTCTAGAGGATGCTGACTAATAGTGAGGGTCTAAAGTGGAACAATGGGGAGACTATACCCTCATGATCAAAGTGCAGCACAATGGTATAATCATATCAATCAATAATAGAATCATATGAGATAAATAAACAACTTAAGAACAAACATCCATCATATAAATAACTAAGTAATTTCATCCAAAAGTTTCTTATACAGATGATGATCATGGAATGATATAAAAAAGATAGTAAATGAATTGAAATATAAATCTTGTAAATACATGTATCAAAAGTAAAAAAGTTTAAAAAGAGACTATCCCTAGATAGCATTACGAGCCAAATCCTAATCATATGCTCCCATAATCCTATGAAATAATCAATCAAGCATAACCAAGTGGGCACTTTCCCCGGTCCCTAACTGTATCCATGAAGTCTATTAGGGTATCAAATGATGACCTGAATAGAGTGTTGGATAACACTCAACATTCCACCACCAATGATGTCTATAACAAGTCCATCTTATGCACATAATCTTAAGTAGTGTACAATATGACAAGAGTATAAGTAATAATAGTAAAATTGATACTATCTAGTCTTTCAAGACTCATTTTAATCAAACAACTATATCATTAGGGATAACTATAAATCATGATAAGAATCATCAATGACCTATTCCATATAATCATATAATAGATCAACATGGTCCAAGATATAAAGAGTAGAAATTTCCAATGCATCTAAGTAAGCTAAGAAAATCAAGTAAACCATATCTAAGGAGTAGAAATGTCCAAGTCATCCATGTATGATAAGTAAATCAAGTAAACTAGATATCAGGAGTATAAATGTCAAAAAAATCATAATATTCTGATTCCATGGAGTAGAAATGTCTATGTAATCCTAGTGGGTATTATCCAAGGAGTAGAAATGTCCAAGCCATCCTAATAGTCTGATTCCATGTAGTAGAAATGATCATGGAATCCTACTGGGTTGAGGAAACTGGATCCAAGGAGTGGAAATTTTTATGCCATCCATGTTAGCTAGATCCTTAGAGTAGAAATGTCCATGGAATCTAAGTGAGTTGTCGACATCATACCACAGACCCCATTATGATTATAACCAATTAATTCACCAATACGTAAACCATTTTATCAATAATTTCACTAATCCCTTCATTATAATATACAAGACAATTTATTATCCTTTTCATAATTTTCATATAAAAATGAAAAGGTGATATAAGATGATTAAAATCTTTATCAATTCTCTCAATTATAATTTTAAATACCAAATTATGTAAATTTATCACAAAACACCCCAAGGGTGAAAAATTTATGGTTAAAGGGAAGAACCCACCACATATGAAATTCAGGTTGAGTTCAACATCATATAACCTTAAAAAAAGGCTTTCAAAAATTTTCTTAAACAAGAATTTAACTTTTAACATAAGGGTTTATTAATTTAGAAATCATCTCATAGAAAGTCCTCTATGGAGCACAATGAAAATAGGGTAGGAACAACTATACATTAAGGGAAATGGTATAGAACACCTAACTTAAGACTATATAAGAATACATACTTAATATCAGCCTATGATTTAGTCTAGATCAAAGTAAAAAAAAGAAAAAATTAAATCCTTGAAAATAGAGAAAAATACTATGCACCAAAACATCTTCTTTGATAGGAAGAGAAATGAAGAAAGAAACAATAGGAATAGAGAACTCACTGGTGGTTATCCAATGAGATGAATGAAAATTGAATCATATTTCAGATGGTGAAACAATATTAAATCCCAGTACAAAATCTCAAAGATCTCACAAGGGAGGAGGAAAGGATGCCCACTAGAAAATTCTAAAGGAGGTCTCCTTTAAAAGTGTTGGGAAAAAATGGTAAAAATGCTCAAGTGTTAAAGGGAGAAGAGTTATCCAAACCATGCAAAAACTATGCATCTATCACTGTACAAGAGAAATGTCCCACAAGGTTAAAGGATAATGGTTTTCCAAACCATAATCTATTCGTTCACCCCCACTTCCTAGGGTTCACACTCCATATGGTTTGTAGCTCACGATTTGGTAAACTGTGTGCAACCTATGCACTCCCCTCTATGGAGCCTTGTAGGACCCCACATAGTTTTTCCAAACCATGCGGCCTCTTGTGCATGGTTAGGTCAAACAACAAACCACCCCTTTCGTCCACAAATTAGAGCTTCTTGCTTTGAACAAGCCCCGAACATTACCGATTCCTTTTTTAAGTTACCAGACAAAATTTAAAGGATAAAACGTAGGGTTAAAATATAAATTAAAATGACCCATGCCTTATGGAATACCCCTGATCTTACAAGTTATATATATATTAAATATTCATATAAAATGATGTAATATTTATATATGAAAGGTTTGGGTCACTATAGTTAGTATTAGAGAAAGGCTTAGTCAATCCTTAGATATTAGGATTAAATAAATTTGGTGAAAATCTTGGGGATAATCCTAAGTATGTGACAACATCTTAAATTCATGGTAAGGTAGATATTATGTGGTTTTATTAGAAATGGATCCTTATCTATAAACTAATAGTGGACATGGGTTTGTCACAGATTCATCTAGGGGTAATAATTATGAAAAGAGTAGGTTGAAGTATATCTCAAACATCATTATGGTGCATAGTTAGTGTTCCCTTATTCTTCACCTGGATTAACACTCCGAGGGGATTTCCCTGGGTTAATTTACATTTTCTGTATGAAACATTATAAAGTATTTTAATAGATGATAACCAAGTATGACCTATGTTAAACTGAATGTGTCATAGATCTAAATGAAGGTGTCAAAATTTAGACATACTAGGAATATTTTTTCATGATTATATGATTCCTCAATATTACTATTTTTTCTCACACTATACTTTTTTATTTTAGTCAATGTATGGAACAATAAGGATTTTCGTTAACAAAGAATTTCAAAAACAATGGAATGATTATCCTTATGAGAAACTAAATGAAATGAGAGATGGAAGGAAAACACTGTGATTATTTCTAATCCACTATATCGTTATATGATTAAAAATATCAACTTGGGTGAGTTTTATGACATACCTAATAAGAGAAAAATAGAGTATCAGGAAGACCATTGAGGGAAGAAGATTCATCTTCCTACATGTCAAGTATGTGGGAAGAATCACTCATGGAAATGTTTTAGAGGAACAAGAAAATATTTTATGTTTGGAATAAAATGGAACAAAGAAAGTATTTTTTTGAGAAAAATAATGAAAAGTTCAATGAAGGGAAATGAAGTTCAACCTAGGGTACCATTTATAGTTCAATGTCCTATGCGTGGGGAATATGGGAATTCTTTGATCGAATGCCCTAATCCAAGGGTTAACTCCTATACCAATGAAGGACCTATTCTATAACAATAATTTAAGTGAATGTATTAGAGTGTTTATGTATCATGATTTGAGAATCATGTTGTATAAGTTTTATTTTTGATTATATTATTGATATAATAATCATGAAGCATCTAAGGATTGTGCCATATTAGTTTTTAAGGATTTGTAAACAAATGTTGAAAGGTAATGATACCATGAAAAGTGATTTAGGGGTAATATGATAATGTTTAGTTAGAATAAAGGGATTATTTACACTGATGAATTAAATTTGATAGTATTATTAACCTTGAAATTGGGTAGTTATTTGATGAAAAATCGATTTAGGTCATATTTAATAATTTTTTTACATTTTTGGATTTATAGAAGATATTCAATGGTCTGTGATTTTATTTTAGGAATAAGGATTATGCTAAATTTGGGAAGAATATTTTTTTTCAAGTGGGGCTAACTTAAGAGTTATAGATACAATCATGGGTTTATAAGTTTAAGGTTAATAATAAGTTAAAAAGAATACATACCACTTTTGAGGATTTAAGTGATGGGATTTTGAGGTGATATGAAACTGTTATTGGGTTTTAAGAAGAATAAACTATTGAGAATTAAATAACCCTTTGGCTTAGTACATGATTTGATGTTAAGTTAATTGTGGTCTATTGGATAGTGGGATATAAATAATCTTGACGGTTTAAAAGTGATTAGTTGAAAAGAATATATTTTCAAAAATATTTTTGGTCAAGATAAGGATTACCTTCCAGGTTAGTATAAAAATTTGATTCATGATATTTTAGTAAAGTTCACTACATTATAAGATTATATATTGATTTATCATGGTGATTAATGGTATTTTGGGAGATATTTCACTGGGTTGAGTTATATGTAACTCTTTGGTTTATCACATAGTTTAACATGAAATATTATTTGGGAAGAGTGAAATTATTTTTTTTTGGGATGTAATATAAAAGGTATGAGATCACCTTTTAGGTTAAAAAATTCTTTAATATTGAGGTTATTTAGGTAAATTAGGATTACATATTATTTATTTGTGGAATAATCTAAATTTAACCATTGGTGTTATTGTATAAATTTTTATGTAGAGTTTATTATTTCATCATAAAAAGGTTTATAAATTTAGAATATTATATTACCATGCGCTAACCATTCATATTTTCTTAATATTTAATGATATAAGGAATGTATTAGTATATTTTTGTGGATTTTTTTATTTTATAAGTTTATTTTAGTTCTTCAGACATGAAACATTCATTTTTAATACTCATCGTTTAAAGAAAAAGATGATATTATGGTAGAAATTGATTAAAGTATGAAATTCTACTTGTAAAGTAAGTATATTTCATTATGTTCATAGTATAGATGGTAGAGTAATTCCTAAACTTTAGGAAAAAGGATATTGAAACAAAACTTTATCCTATTATATTCATTTCCAAATAATAAATAATCTTTTTCACACCTAATTGTTTTATAGTTTTGTGTTCATTAACTTTCTCATAGATATTCACTTTATTATGATAAATGTTATATGTCACTATATATCATTATTTGGAAATTAATTTTTATAAGGACCCGACCTTAAACATTACATAATCTTGAATTAAATGAATAATTCACATTGAGGATCTTTTCTGGTTTATAGTTTTAGAGAATTAGGCCATAACTATTACATTACATCTCAAAAATTACAAGGTAGACACTTCTACTCAGTTTCCATTTTTTCATAAAATAAAAACTCTTGGAAAAAAGAGCCATGTCTAGTCCCATGTTTTAGATAGAATGACTTTTCCTTGATCTCATCTTTCACCCTATTCATCTTTAGGTCCTATTAAAAATATTTCAAAACTTGGGATGAGCATAAAAAGCTCAGTAAGGGTTATAAAAAAAAGAAAGAAAAAATTATTTCATCATTACATACAAAACATAAGATCTTTAACATACCTCATAAAATCATAAGATTTATGAATAACACATAGAAATGATAAATCATAAAGGTAACTTGTGACATCTATATCATACTTACATTGTAGCTATCACAACTATGTAGGGAGTTACATTTGGAATACCCATCACAATACATTCTCGAAATCTCTTAGGAGAAACACTCATGTTTACCTATTTCACGTTACCCAATGCATTGGAGATCTATCTCGGGCTCACCCGCCCTAGGTTTATCACGAAATCACCAGTATACGTAACAATGCCCAAGAACCATAACATATTCATAACACATAAAATAAACACAAAGGAAAGATAACATTTCCACATTTCAATCACAATATATCATTTAAATATATTGACATAACAAATCCATTATCAAAACCATTTTCAATACCAAAATATGTAAAATATTATATGGTATTTATTTTCCTTTTAAAAACATTACAACTTGTTAAGGAATCCATAGATCAAATAATACTCGTGGTAGTAGAATGGTCGTTGTCACCGCTTACGTTAAAAAGAAACATTTTTTTGTCATTTAGTAAAAAAATTCGTAGAAAAATATTCCCTTTGAATGAAATGAAAATTCAAAGGTGTTTACACAATGTATAAAATAAAGTCGTGTATTAAAACAAAATATTCCTCAATGAAAGGAGATTGAGACTAAGTCTCTTACCTCGTGTCCGACTTGACCCGTTCGTTATTTAATCTCCTGAATAATAAACTAAAGTTAATTTATAATTTCTTAAGAATATTTTTCATGTTTATTATTCCTTTTATATCAATTAGTACCATGTTATAAACATCATGTAATCATTTATATTAATAATGTTCATTTTGTCGATATTTGGTACTTGAGTCAAAAATGAACTTCTTATATTTACAAGTTGTCTATGTGGTCAAAATTCCATTATATCCATAATGATATTAATTATTTGGATATCATTTATATATCATATATATCCAGTATATACATGTATTTATAATAGTACATAACATTTAGAGGTAAGAAATGAAATGCATTGTTCATGGAGACAGTAAGCTGTACGTACGCATGAACACTACTAACATTTCTATTTATTATTTTAATGGAATTAAAATATAATGATAGATAGGTATATTATACTTCCAGTATAATATCATATATAATATCATTAACTCTATCCTTTATACATCCCACGTATGGCATGAATGAGTCATATCACTTTGAGGGTGCGGTAGTCCGCACTTACTCAAATGAAATTATGGAGTTTACCCATAATGGAAACCATAAAGGTATGATATAAATCGAAAATACAGAATCATAAAGAAAAAAATAAACATAATACATATCATAAATAAATACAGTGCCATCATAATGGCCACTATGAGAGGTTGTATGAGATAATTGAACAATCATCGTTTCGTGAGGCGTTAGTTTTCCATCCATAGAAACATTATGTTCTTTACGCATTAGATGGAGGTGTGTGTAAGTGTAGTTAGAATAATTATCATAACACCATCATAGTAAATTGAGGATACTGGTGATGTTATAAAAGAAATTAATAAAAAGAGTTTAGCGGGTTGGAGAAGTAAAATAAAACAAAGGAACTTAAGAGAAGACGTTACCTTTAAATTAGGTAACTCATTTTGGTTTGAACCAAAAGGGTTTGTTGAAGTTCTTTATGCCAAGGTAAGGCTTCTAGTATGAGGATAGGGATGTAGGTTGATTAATTGGGAAATTTTTGGATGATACATGGGGCTTGAGAGGTGTGAGGAATGAGTTAGAGGTGGTCTTTTTATAAGGGGGGGGATGGGTTCTTTAGGAAAGTGTGAAAATATTATTTTATTACATAATTATTTTCAGTTTATAAATGTCCAAAACTTATTAAATTCAAATATAAGATGAATCATGGTCGAAATAAAATCATCCAATAATAATTGGACAGGTTTTTGGTATTATTTTAATCTTTATAATCTTATTTATTTAAATCATTTATTAATGAGGTAAACACTGCATCATTATTGTGTCATAAATAATTTCATTTATTTGTTGTCTAAAAATTATAAAACAAATACCATGATGTAGGAAATAGTTTTATATTTACAAAGAATATTTATAGTAGAAAAGATAACTTATATAACCCTATGTAAAAACTAATTTACTAAAATATATTTGTTTATGTTATTTTTGTCTTTACTTTAAGTTAATTAAAATAAAGTTTCATTATCACTCCCAAGTAGCCCCATGGGGTCCGAAAATCGTCCCAAGAATGATCATGGTCGTAATTTTATCAACCCATAGGATTATGACACATGTTAGGGTAATTTTATATTATTATAGTAATATTTGTTTACCCTTATTTACCAGATTTACCATTTAACCTTGGTAAATAAAATATTTACTGAAGTAAATATTCATAATGTATAAAAATAAAAGTTAGCTATTTACACAATTTGGACCTCCTGATTTCAAATATTGAATCCATTTTTACAAATTCAAAACACATAATTAGTAGAAATTAATTTAATATTAATTCCCACTGTTAAAACAAAAATCATGTTTTTAAGAAATAACTATGAAAGTATTGACACTTGTTTATATCCAATTTCAATATGAAATTACTTTCAATGAACAAAATTGGATTAAATGGTAAAAATATATTATAATTAAACTTTAAAACCAATTAAAAAGAAAATATAACCATATAAATAAATTAGATTAAAAGGCAATTTTGAATTAAAATACTGTATTTTTCACTATTCATTAAAAAATAAACTTTATTAAAAAAATACCAAAATTTCATCCAAAGTAAATTTTGATGTCCCAATTATAAAGAAGAATTTTATTTTGTCAAATAGAACATATAAAAGTGACCAAAACTATATTTAAAGAGGGTTATCCATCAAAAGGCTGTAAATTAACCTTTTAAAGTAAATTATGCTTAAAATTAGATTCATTCACATTTTAAGCCTCTAACTTTTATTGGATAAATGTAAAAAACATTTGACAAACATGTATAATCATATTTTAGTTAGTTATTTTCATTCCCAACAATACAAAGGCTAGGCGTTAACTACAATTTAAAATATTAATATCATATTATTATTATGCAACGTAAGATTTCAAAGAAACCCATTGTTGCGTATCGGGTACAACATCGAACATAGAAACCCATTTAAGGTAAAATTAATATTTAATTAACAAAATATTAATTAAAAAGAAAATGTATTTTTTATTTATATACCTGGGATGTTACAATTTTTTTCCTCCATGTGTATATTTTCACTTCCCACTAATGCTCTCATATTTGGAAACTTACATGATATTCCATATGATCTTCATATTTCCCTTCCCCTCTTTTCAAGAGGAAGTTTTGCTGTAACTTTTTACAATGTGGGTTTAAAAAAAAGGAATTTTCAAATATCAAGAAATTGATTGACAATCACAAGTTAAAATCGTGAGGATAAAATTTATTAAAGGTTGGGATAATGTTACCCCATAATATTTTAAAAGTTTACTATGTTTGATAGCATATACAACATGAAACACTGATTATAAACAAACCACAAAATATTTTTATTTTAAGACTGTTATAACATAATTTTTAAATTAGAGGTCATGAATAGAAGTAACTGAAATGTTTAATATATAATAAGATCATAATCAATATAAATTTATTGATAAATTATTAGGAAATAAACACTCAATTTTTTAAGTAAATTCATTTTATTTTCTAAAATATGTTTTCTTCAAAAAACGGTGTCTATTGATTTCTTTGATAGTGAATTATAATTAAATTATATAAATGTTAGAATATATATTTGATAAAAATAATATAAGTTTTTAAATAATTATATAAAAATTATTTTCGGGTGAAATTTTGAGTTTTTTATAAAAATATGGATTTTCAGTGAATAATGAAAAATTTTATTTTTTTATTGAAAACTGTATTTTTTTTCAAGAATTTACAAAGTTCCATTTTTTGTAATTTTTTTAAATTTAAGATTAGTTACCTTATATTATTAATAATCCTATTAAGTTTATTAGAATCAATATTATTGTTGAATTTGTTATAAAAACATTCTAATGCTTAAAAAGGCATTTTTAGGAAAAACAATTTTTCCTTGTGTTTTGTGTTTTTATCTTAAACTAATGTCGTCAAATTATATAAATTTAGTCTTGAAAAATGGATTCAATATTTTGAATCAGGAGGTCCAAAATTTGGTAAATAATACCATTTTAATTTTATTCAATATGAATAGTAAACATAGTAATTTTTGTTACCATGGTAAAGGTAAAATGGGTTAATTAGGATTAAAATCAATGTGTTAAGGTTTAAAATTAATTCAAAAACTTGAATTTATTTCCCTGTATGAGCATATTTCGTCCAAAATTATCTAAAATTAATAAATATGACCTTTTTTCTATTAATATTTGATTTTGAACTTTATAATATTTAAGTAAAAGATAATGTAAAAAATGTCACTCTATTAATTTTAGTATCTATAATATTTTTTTTTGAAATTGATAAAAAAAATTATGTTCAGTTATAAATTTTTATTTATAATATTATTTAATTTTATATCATGGTAATTTATTTTTAATTTTTATTGATGAATAATTTCCTTAAATTTTTAGGCAACATCGACATAGGGTTTTCACAAGTAGTAGAAAAATCAAGTAAATGATATTAAAAAATCTAAAAATAATTTTGTTTGAGCGATTTATAGTCTCCCAAGAATTTTATAAAGAAATATAACATATTTGGGATGTTTTAAATGTTTATATTTGAATTAGTTTACTTTCATGTTGTTTTCAAAGCAAAATTTAATAAATAGTTCCAAAAATGACATTAATGATATTTTATAATAAATAATATTTTATTAAATGATTTATAATTCATAAAAATCCTATATTAAGATAATTTAATTGGATATGATTTTAAATATAAACCATGTTCCATTAATGATTTACTTTTACTTTTATGTTAACATTATTAACCCTTAAATAGTAGAAAACTTGGGTATTGTGGTAATTGTCAAAAGGGTTAATAGTGGGGTAAAACTAAGAGATAAGGGTAAAAGAATAAAAAAAAATTATTAAAATTTTATTTTATGAGATTATTTTTGATAATAAAACTATTATATTCTAAATATATCAATTTAGATCCATTTTTACATTATAATTAATATATATTAATTTTACACTTTAAGTAATTCCAAGAGTGCCTCTCCCCTCACTTATAAAAGGGAACCTCCTACCCTTCATTATTAACAATGTTTGAGTCTTATATATTGGGCAATAACTAAACTAATATTATCATATATTACATTAAAAATCATAGATATTATTTTCTTTCAAAAATACTATCCTTTCATGGCTTAACATGTATGCCAAAGAAGGTTTCTCAATGAAGAGGTATAAATCTTAACCGAGCATTTTCAAATTAATTTCTTATTATACCACAAATAAATCTATTGTATCCATTATAAAATAATTAATTAAGTATATTTAATATATTTAATTGTTATTATAATGATTTAATAACTATTATCAACCTTCTTTCCCATCCATTGGAAAACGATAACATCAGTCGTGCGTATGTGTGGACGACAACCTCCACGAAGCGATGTGTTTCATTTTTTACTTCCATTTTACATATATGGTAATAAGGATAAATTTAATGAATATATATGATATATATGATATAATATTTATTTTTTAAATGTTAATTATTATTTACCTTTCTTTCATTTCATCTATCAAAAAATGGAAACATCACTTGTGTGTACGTACACACTATTGTCTCCACGAAGTGATGTAATTAATTTTAATACCCTAATTATATGAATAGTTAAAAAATTATATATTATTCTAATTAAATTATTAAAATTATTTATATTATGTAACCATGATCAAATTATAAGTATTGGGACAACCAAACTAAAAATTGCATGAAAAATTAAGTAGTTATCACCAAGAACAATGATTTCAATAAAAAATGTTAATAAATGGGTGAAAATATTTTATAAGTAAATAATATACGGTTTGATATATATAATTATGGTTCTAGAATAAGTTTATAATAAATAAATATTTATTATACATGATGTTCTGGCATGCACAAAGATAGACTAGACTTTAGGTAAGGGATTTATATCTTAATCCCATTGTATTTAGGATTATTTATGCTTGAATTTACATTCAGGAAATTATATGATATTTATCTTATTAATCAATTTAATTTTTATTATCCTTTGGTTAACATAAGTTGATATATTTTTTCCTTTAATTTTCCTCACTTTAAGTACTCAAGATACTGAAATAGTGTTTTTACAAAAATTCAACTATGTTTTACTATTCAGTCATGAATGTTTTTATTCCATGTCCATGTTTTCTTTAAAATATTTTCAAGAATGATTTTGATTATTATAAAATGATTGTTAAAACTAATTTTTAACCATTTTTTAATTTCTATATTTTTTTTCCAAGGAACCATTCTATCATTTTCTAAATGAGGTATTTTTGAATTTTTACCTAAAATGTGAATAAAATCTTTGTTTTAACGTACATGGGTTGAACAATATTTCCCGCTATCATGACCAATCAATGGTTCGAATATTCCTCAAATATTTTCCATGATTTTTTTCAAATAAAAATTTTCCCTAATATTTTAGAAATATTTTTAATATAAATAAGTTATTCTAAAATGAAAATGTGTATTTTTTCAATAAATATTTTTGGGATATTTTAATGAAATTTTAATCTAAGATGTTATCCTTTGATGTTTATTATGATTTAATTGGGATACGATATAATAATTCCATACTCATTATTTTTCTATCTGGTTATTTATTATAATGAAAATATATTTAAAAACCATATTATTTTCCATGGGTTATGCTACAATGAATTTATTAAATGTTTATAAAACCCCTTTTCCTTCTACAAATTATGATATGATGATAATATGAATGTTTTATGATATTTTTCCACACATATGTATGTTTTTCATTATGTGATGGAAGAGACTGGAATTATATATCCCTCTAACGTATGGGGTAAAATTTTATAGCTCGTTAGATAATTATGGTATTCAAGTTTATGTGCTCAATACACTACGAGAAATAGGTAGGGATACCTAATCCACTATAAGAAATAAGTAAGGATACCTGATCCACTATGGGAAATATGTTGTGATAAAATTTCCACTATGTGATATACGTGATGATTCTTTATCTGTTATGATATGTGAAAAATTTCTTGATTCCTAATACACTATGATTGTATGGCCTAGGTAGTTAACCTTGACATATGAAATGGTTTATATACCTATGATGGTGTCACAAATTTATGACATGGTTATAATATGAACTTATTTTTCAAATTTTATTTATGAAGTTTTATCTCCCTCACTATTCATATATTTTTAAATGATAATTTTTATGCCATGACTCATGATTTTGATCCATTATTGATTGAGTATAATTTTTTTAAGTTATGATCATGAACTAATAAATTTATGCTTATATTATAATTTATTATGATCATCGATTGATATCTCACATATTTATATTTATTGAGTTCTTGATCTCACTCTTTCTTATGTTTACTTTACCCAGGTTATGAAGAAAGGTTTTAAGTACGGTATGTCAAGAAGGGTACAATGTGAGAAGAACATGATGAGATATGTTGAATAATGTACCTAAATAAGATGATCATGTATATAGTCTCTAAATAAACTAAAAATTATGGTTCTATCATGGATCATAATGTTATATATTGAATATTATTTGAAATGATATGATATTTATGTCTGAAAGGTTTGGGTTTCTATATTGATCACAATTTCTATATGAAAATCTTCAATGAATAATAATTTATGGTGGTGGTGTATGTTGATAACATAATTTTTTGAGGAAACATGCAAGATTTAGTTGAAAATTTTACTTGATTAATGAGTTATGAATTTGAAATGACAATGTGAAGAGAGTGGAAATATTTTATCAAGACTATAGATAATCAAGATGAAGAGAATATAATCATCTTACAGTTGAAATATGTAAGGGAAGTGTTGAAGAAATTAATAATTGAATATTTCAATCAAGTTTCAACACAAAAAATATTTGGGACTAAACTAGGAAGAAATGAGGAAAATGAAGAGTACACTCACTTAATAAAATAATTATTGTGATTTTACACTATTTTACTATGACCAGGCCAGATATTTTCTTTGTTACACGCATGAAAAAATGTCCCTAAATTTATCCTAAGAAGGAGAATCTATTAGAAATTGAAAAAGTAATGAGATATATTTAGGGAACAATAAAATATGGTTTATTCTTAAAGGATATAATATATCTAAATTTTATGTTATAATTGGATTATAATAGGGTTGGTAACATTTTGAATAAAAAATCCACAATTAGCACAATAGTTTAGACTGTAATCAATTATGTTGGCTGGATAAGAAAGAAATAAGATTGTCTTTCTTTATATACAATAGAATAAGAGTATATTAATGTTACAAAGGCTTGTACCTAGTTTATATAAATTATGAAATAATTATAAGATATTGGTGAAGTGGTTTGACAACTAATTCTAATTCAGTATGAAAACAAAAAGTGAAATTTAATTAATAAAGAATCTGATTCCACACTCTCACATGAAGCACATTGAGACTCGATATAATTTCATAAAGGAGAATGTGGATAATAACATTGTCAAGATGGAATTTCTTCAAACACAAAATTATGTGAAATATATGTTTACCAAGACATTGAGTGAACTTGTGTTTGAAAAGCACCACTTGAAACCTTATAGTTCAACCAACTCCCTCAGACTAAAAAGGAGTATATTCTACTCTCCCCATTATATATTTTATTATATTTGTATACTTTTTTTTGTTTGTAGGGATTTTTTATTTTACTTAGTATAGGAATATAAGTGGATATACTATCCATGTTTAATTATAGTAAGAAAGAGGAAGTTTGATCTGAGTGTTAAGGACAAGATTACAAAAATTAGTTATTTATCTTCTTTCTTATAATGTTTTTTGACTTATTAAGTCTTATAGAGATATTTAATTGTACTTTAATTAGTATGGATCTATGAATGTTTAAAATGGTTAGATCTGGAGAATATAAAACTTTGTACTTTATTTTCAAAAGGGGAGAGTAACTAAAGGGTGGGGGAATCTAGGACAGCGGAGAATGATTTCTGATTGCTGGATGATAATTATTATATGTTATATGAGGAGAATGATTTAAGGAATATATCAATATTTTATATTGAAAAAAATAAAAAGGGGGATATCTTTTAAACTATAATTTATAGTATTGTACTTATTGAAAATAATAATATGTTTCAATTTTTTTAATGATATTGATATTTTTGGAGTTATTTCCTAAAGTTGAATTTAATGGGAAATTCACATTGAAATCAAAGAGTCATGCCATGAGGATGGATTTCATAGGGATCATTTGGAACTTTTTATAGTTCATTCACACCATGAGTTCATATATCACATAGTGAAGGATGGTTTCATAAATTTGTTCTTTTAATTTGTTGAATTTGTTGTTTTTAATCTCTAAACCATGATATAGATGTTGTGTGGTGAAGAAAGAATGAGTTGTTTTTAGTTCTTATGGAAAGAGAAGTCACGCTGTGATATGGTTGGTTAAACTGAAAAGTTATATCTGAGTGAACTTCATGAATCTATTTAAGCATATCTCACCATGTAATTAAGTGACACACTGTGACATGTTCAATCATAAAATATTATTAAAGGGACTTCACCATGAACACCCACTATAAAAAATCTATAAGGATGTTATTTTAGAGTATCAAATTCCTTTGGATATGTTTGATAGATCACATCATAAAGTGTTACAAAATATCATAGACCATTTAATGGGTATGAAATATTTAAAGAATAAAATGATCTTCCATTCCACGAAGGGGATTTCATCTCTTTATTTATTAAATCTATACATCTCATACTAAAATGATGATGTGGACTTCTTAGGATGGTTGGGTAGTTATTTGAGTATCTAATAACTACTTATTTTAAATAAATGATGGATATTATATAATATATTATCTAAGTGTTGGATTTAAATTTAAAAAATTTATAATTAAGAATTTTTTAATTTAAAGTTTAAAATTCAAACATCATATAGATATAGGGTATCCTGTATCAAAAAATAAAATTATCACAAATAAATGAGAATAAGTAGGGGAAATACTAAAGATTTGGAATCATAATATCATTAGTGAAGATTATAGAAATATTTTTTATTGAAGTTAAGTGTGATCAATAAAATTTTTGTTAAAAATTAGTTGTGGAAAGATAACTTTCCAATTTATATAACTAAATATTCTGAAGTGAATACCAGAGAAACATGGATAACACCCTTTCTATTTCATGTTTTTTTATTGGTATATAGTGAGTTTGAGATATGTTTCAATTATAACTTTTTATCCCTCTGAAAATCAGTTCATGGAATGTAAAAATAGTTTATTTACCTTCTATGAGTAGTGAGCTCTTCCTTAATATCATAATCACATACTAGTGAAGTGGTGGTTAATTGTCATATCAACACATAATTGATATGTAATCTTTGGATGTATCATTTTATAGGTGAACCAAGAAAAAGTAACATGTTTATGATATTTACTATTTTACATTTTATTTTTATTACAAAATTGAATTTTGTTTTCTTTTATAATGTGGGGACAAGATTGAATGTTTTCTAAAGAAAAAAGAAATTTCAATGCACCCTAATTTACCCCCTATTAGGGTGTTCAGTGGGACCAATAGGGTAAAATAAAACCACTATCTCATAATACTTATGTTTAAGCCCATATACATATAAAAAATATTGAATAATAGTAAAATTAACAAAAAAAATGGGACTTATACCGATGATATTTTTCTTTGAGTTATCATAAAAAATACAATATCCACCATTTGGTTTTTCTATTTCATTGAACTTGTAGTTTTCATTATATATATTCATCAAGAATCCATTTTCCATGTACCATGTTTCTCCTTGGGATTTTCTCTTGGGGAATGTAATGCCCCGACCCCAGTTACCCAGATTTGGTGCATTATTACATAACATTGACATGATCACAAGAGATTAAGTCCCAAAAGACCAATTAGTTTTGTATCCTTGGAAGTACTAGATACATACATAAGTTTTACATTACATTATGAAATGGAAAAACAACAACATTGTTTCCCCTTTGAACACACTCATATCCTATATCCTATCCCTGAAGGTCAATCATAATATACTTATTCGCATCCTGGAAAAAACAAAACATAAGAAACGGGTGAGCTCAGATGCTTACTAAGGATAAAATATAGAAAAAACTATCATAAATAAGCATAAAAATTTAAGGCAATGTATAATAAAAAACACAATCCTTTTAAACTTAAACTCCAGAACAATATGGAATAGATAAATCAAATAATGAAATTTACTTATTTAGATGGATATTCTACTAGTTGAATAATCACATGTAATATCAATAGAAAATTTTATAATTATGGAATGCATAATTCCAGACAATATAACCACATAGTCAAGGACTTGTGATAAGACTAAAAATAAGGTTTTGTCAAAGACTTTTTCAAAGACAATATTTTTTCTCACGAGACCTACCGATGCATCGAGGGGCTATAGCGGGCCCCACCAGTCACTTACAAAGTACAATGCATTCCTCATATGAAAAGTTTGAAACATAATATAAACATTCGTATTAAAACTAGCATAAAAAATGTCATCACTTTAACCATAAACCATGAATGTTATAAAAATATTACATTCACAGTCAAACATATCACAAAACCTTAAATACAATATGGAATATTGTATCATAATAAATCAACTTCAAACAAATGTAAAATCCAATGAAGGATGTTGACATGGATGAAATCAATCCAAAAATTATTAGAGTGAAATAACTCTTTATATTTTGAAATCAGTTAAAAGTAAAGAAAACATTTATTTTGAAAATATTCTTATAAGATTGTAATGGAGTCTTTGGTGTTATAATGGTGGAAAATAGACACACCTGTCATATAAGTTAAAAAAATATTCTTTTATTAATTTGTCAAAAGTTTATAAAGTACCTTATTTTGAAAACAACAGAAATATTCCTTTCAAAAAAATTTATAAAATGTCAAACAAGGGTATAAATGACTTTAATCTATATTTTAGGAAATATTTTTTTTTGAAATACATTTTTAAGAAAAATGGATGTGGATGATAAAGAAGTCCCAATAGATCCTTTCATAAAAATAACCTCGGATAATAAAGATATTGTAAAATTAACTATTACCTTGTAATTTTCCTTAGTCCAGGGTATGCTAACCTACTATATAATAGTTAAATAATTTTTATTAAATTATAAAAGAACCACATAAATAAATATGATATCATATATGATCATCTAATATTGCTTTGTTAATAATATTTCAGAAGTATCATTGTTTCAGGTGTTAACTAATTCATTTTACTTTATATGTTTTGTTATGTAAGTCATGTTTATTAGAGATATGATGTATTTGATTCATAACCAAAATTATATTAAGTTATTAAAAATTATTTTTAACCATAAAATGAGAATTTTTCTTGAATGGTTATGATGGGGAATGAATCTCATCGCGTTCGGGGAGACGATAATCTGTACATACACACGAGTGACAGTATCATTCTATTGATGATGAAATCATATTTAATTGGATGGTATATTACATATAAAGATTCATTAACATGTTATATTTATTGTTTACATCAATTATACTCATTATTATACCCATCCAAATAATGAATTGTGGAATAACAAACTACACCACGACGTGGAGACAGTAAGCCGCAAGTACGCATGTTTGGTGACTTTGTCATTCACAGGATGGATAAAATAAGGAATATATTTGTACCATATTTAAAATAACAAAATTGTACGTATAACTTATTAGATATATTATTTTTTCATGGAAACAACAAAGAAAGAGGAAGTGGAAGAAGAAAAGAACTTTGAAAGAGGTGATGAAATTATTATCTCTTCTTCGGGTGCTTCCTTTTTGATTTGATCAAAAGGATCCTTAGGTTGTCTTCTGATCAATGTAAGGACTCTAGGTTGAAGTGAGGTTATTTGGTAGGATATATATGTAGGATTTTTCTGAGCCAAATTGCTTTGTATGTGTGAATATGTGATAAGGGGATGTTCCTTTTTATAAGAGAGGTGAGGGGCACCTTAAGAAAAGATTGAAACATTATTTTATTATAAATTAATTTTAGGTTTATATTGAATAAAAAAGAATTTATTTCTAGGATAAGGTGGTTCTGGGTAAAAAACTCTCAAACAATAGGTTTTATACAAGTTTATGTCACCATATTAACCTTATATTTTAGATTTAACTCTTAGTTAAATAGTTTAACTTTTACCATGTATTCTTTTATTATTATAATAAATGGTTTATAAACTTACTATAAAAGCCAAGAGAACCCCAAGTGGTTCATTATTGACATATATAACCTTATATAATTCTTTTTTCCGAACTTTATATTTTTATGAATATTATATCATTTAATAATATAGTATTTGTTTTAAAAACCCATTTATGTCAATTTTGTCATTGTTTAGTATTTTTTTTTTGTGATAGTCATCAAAACTAGATTACTTTAAAAAAAACACATTAAATCAACCCCGAAATGTCATATTAACCTATAAAATTAATTTAATAAATCAAAAGTCCCAATTTACATTTATTTTTATATTTATAATATAAATTATTTTAATCTTTCATTAATAAGGTAATTACTGCATCATCATTGTGTCATAAATAAATTTAATTATTTAATATATAAAAATTATAAATAAAATACCAATATTTAGGAAATTTTATTATCTTTCCAATGAATATTTATAGTCGAATTTATATTATGTATAACCTTATATTAAAAATGTTTTAGTTATTAAAAGTTGAATTTAACACTTTTAACTCTTCTTTAAATAAAATAATGATAAATGTACTAATCTAATACAAGTGGATCAAAGAGGATCATATATTATTCCTAAGTTTGATTCTGGTCTAAATAAACTTATACAATAGAATTAGGAATTTTTTTAGGGTAATTAAAATATCATTTTTACCTTTAATTACCTTATATTTACTTTTAACCGTGGTAAATAAAATTCAAAAGTTTCTATTTTCAAAAAATTATTTTCATCCTATTGAACCACATTTTTCTTACTGATATCAATCATGTCTCTCAGATTTTTGAAATTCAATTCGCAGAAGTAGTAAAATTACGTTTTATGAAAATTTGAAAATGTGCCTAGAAGGTGGGTAAAAGGCGTTAAATAGTTCAATAAAATTTTATATATCTAATCTTATTACAAAATGGATCCAATTAATTACATTGAAATAATATAATTATTACGTATCTATTTTTACTTTAAAATAAATTTAAATAAAAATAATAATTATTTAAATAATAGTCGGTTTTAAACAATAACATAGTGTTTTTCACTATTCATCAAAAATTAAAAGTTTTCGGAAAAATACCAAAAAATAACACTAAGTTAATTTTGATATTTCAAATTAAAAAATGAAGTCTATTTTGAAAATTAAAATTTATAAATTTTCAAAAAGTGGGTACTACTATTCATAATTGTTTTTTTGAACGACAAGTTTGATTGGTCATGGTGTGCTAGAAATCGAAGTTGCGTACAACGCAAGCTATTGTATTATTCAAAGAGAAGAATACCATGGAAACACAAGGTGTTACATTTTTTCCTAATTAAAATGATTTCATCCTCAAAATTTCTATGATATTACTGCATAAAAAGATTCGGGTGGTACTTCATCATAAGTTTCTCTGGTTCTCATGTTGCATCTTCCATCTTATGGTTTCTCTATAGAACTTTTACTAGATGAGTCTTCTAGTTTCTCAACACTTGTTATCAGGTATCAAGAATTTTGACAGGCTCTTTACAATAAGAAATATCAGGTTCCAGTTATATTTATTCATAGGTGAGTACATGCGTTGGGTCAGGCATGTATTTTCTCAACAGTGATGCGTGGAACACATCATGAACTTTGGAGAGACTTAGAGGCATTGCCAAATAGTAAACTAAAACTCCAATTCATTCTATAATTCCTAAAGCTCTAATGTATATGGGAATTAATTTTCCCTTCTTACCAAATCGTATAAAACCCTTCCATGGAGATACCTTAAAAAAAGATGATATCCTACTTGAAATTCCAAATCCTTCAATCGGTTATCAGCATAGCTCTTTTTCCTACTTTGAGCTGCTTTGATGTGGGTTTGGATAATCTTCACCTTTTCCATTGTTTCCTCAACATGTTATGGGAATACGAGTTTTCTTTCACCAACATCATCCCAACAAGTTGGTGTGCAACATCTCTTTCCATATAACACTTCATATGGTGTCATCTAAACACTTGAATGAAAGCTATTATTATAGGAATGTTATACCAGTGATAAATACTGATCCCACATACCTTGAAATTCAAGTGAGAAAGATCTCAACATGTCTTCTAAGGTTTCAATAGCCCGTTCTGATTGTCCACCAATTTGAGGGTGGTAGGCAGTGCTTAAATGAAGTTCTGTATCCAGGGATTTCTAAAGACTTTTCTAGAAACGTTATGTAAAACAGGGATCACGATCAGAAACAATCGATAAGGGTACACCATGAAGTCTTACAACTTCATTAATATATAGTCTTGATTAACATTCAAGTGGTACATAGAAATAAAATGTGCTGACTTGGTAAGAAGATCAATAATGAACCATATTGTATCATTACTTCTAGGAGTCTTTGGCAGCCCCATGAACAATTCCATCATAATATCATCCCATTTCCACTCAGGGATGGGAATATGTTACATGACTCTTCCAGGATGTTGTCTTATAACATTCACCTGTTGAAAAACCATACATCTTGACACATAATCAGAAATATCCCTCTTCATGTAGTCCAACCAAAAATGATCCTTCAAATATCAATACATCTTAGTGCTACCAGTGTGTATAGAGAAATTGGAGCTATGAGCATCATCCAAAAATTCCATTTTTAGATCAGGTATATCAGGAACACAAATCCTCCTCCCAAATTTCAAAATTCCAACTTCATATATGAGGTCAATCAATATCCCAACATTCACAGCTTTAATTTTCTTTTAAAAATCCCCATCATCAGTCTGAGAACTTTTTATCCTTTCTAGTAAAGATGGTTTGGCAACCGTTTGAAAAAGTATTGATGTTTCACCTTCCATGATTATTCCCATATCCATCTTTACTGAATCCATGAATATAGGATCCCTTTCAACAATCATCTTGTCCAAAAATCCATGATCCTTTTTGCTCAAAGTATCTTCCTTCGTATTTGCCTTCCCAGGGTGGTAGTTTATAGTGCAATCACAATCCTTGAGTTGTTCAAGCCATCTCCTTTGCCTCATGTTGAGTTATTTTTGTGATAAAATATACTTCAAACTCTTGTGATCAGTATAAATATCACATTCCTCATCATAGAGATAATGTCTCCATAACTTCATAGAAATGATTACATCTCCTAACTCAAGATCATGAGTGGGATAGTTTTGTTCATGAATTTTTAGCTATCGTGATGCATATAAAATAACTCTATCATTCTTCATAAGGACACAACCAAGTCCTTTCTTTGAAGCATCATTATAAATAACAAACCCATAATTCCCGATGGTAGATTCAAGATAAGATAATTGACTAATATTCTCTTCAGTTCTTTAAAACATTCTTCACACTCTTTTGTCCAAACAAATTTAACCCCTTTACATGTGAGCTTGTTTAATGGGTTAGCCAATCAGGAAACATTCTGGACAAAACACCGATAATAACCTGCTAAACCAATAAAACTGCGTACCTCGGTTATAATTGTCGGTGATGGCCACTCTTGGATTTTCTTTTTCTCTGAATGATCAATAGAGATTCCATCCTTAGAGACAATATGACCATGAAAAAAATCTACTGAAGCTAAAATTCACACTTTCTAAACTTCCCATATCATGATCTTAGTAGCTTTTAGAGTATACCAAGATACACTACTGGAAAACGGGGCTATACCCACGGTTTTGTACAAAACCGTGGTTATAGGGTACCCCTATACCCACGGTTTTCGCAAACCGTGGGTATAGGGGTAAAATGGTGACCTATACCCACGGTTTCATAAAACCGTGGGTATAGATCACCTATACCCACGGTTTTGCACAAAACCGTGGGTATAGATTATTTTTGAAGACCTATACCCACGGTTTTACAAAACTGTGGGTATAGGTGTTTTTTTTTGAAGGTGTATACCCACGGTTTTGGCCAAACCGTGGGGGTAGAGTTTTCCAGAAGACCTATACCCACGGTTCCTCAAAACCGTGGGTATTGGGGTTTATTTTTTTCAAGACCTATACCCACGGTTTTCAGAACCGTGGGTATAGCTTTCCCGCCATTAGGCGGGGAAAAACATTATGCGGGACAATGGGAAAAAATTGGCGGGAACATGATTTTTATTAATATAAATACAAATATAAAATTATATGCTTAAATGACAGTAATATTTCGCAGCTGAGTCGGTCCCTTCGTTCGGCGCTTTGAAGCGATTCTTCCTGAAGCCCGGGTTCGATTCCCGCCGGCTTTTAATTTTCATAATAGAACTAATATTAATATACATAGAAAGATGTATAAATATAATACCGAATTAAAAGATAGCTTGATTGGTCGTTTCAGCGGTGCGGTCGGGGATATCTAGTTAAGTGCGGGTTCGATTCCCGCTGGCTTCTTTTTTAAATTAAATAGTCAATGTTAATATATATATATATGATGATATGTTTATTATTAACGTATATGAAATGTAGCTCAGTTGGTTCGATGTAGCGGTGTTTTTAAGGATTTCCCGTCCAGCGCGGGTTCGATCCTCCCAGACTGCATTTTTAAATTATATAACCTATATTAATATATATACACTAATATATGTATAAATAATGTATTGAATTGATGGCTCGTGTGGGAAGTGGGTGTTGCGAATTCGCCTGCTGCTGTGCGAGGTCTGGGTTCGATTCCCAGCAGATTCAATTTTTTGAAAATTAAATCCCCACGGTTCTCAAACCGTGGGGTCACTGCATTTCCAGCGTGGCCACCCACTTGCCACGCTGCCACAAACCTATCCCTACGGTTTCTACAAACCGTGGGTATAGGGTGACCCCCCTATCCCGACGCCGTTCCAGCCTGCGGTTCGCAAAACCGTGGGTATAGCCTATACCCACGGTTTTGGGGGCTATACCCACGGTTTTGAACCGTGGGTATAGCCCGTTTGTCCAGTAGTGATATCATTAATAAATACCACTATATATTCATCAATATATTCCTTAAAAACTCTATTCATTAGATCCGTGAAGACAGGGGGTGCATTAGTCAGTTCAAAAGGCATTATTGTAAACTCGTAATGCCCATACCTGGTACGAAATGATGTATTTGGAATATATTCCTTCTTCACGCACAACTGATGATATCCATATCGAAGGTTAATCTTTGGAAACTATTGAGCACCATAAAGTTGATCAAATAAATCATCAATGCACGGTAGGGGATACTTGTTCTTTATTTTTATAGCATTGATCTCCCTATAGTCAATAAAAAACATCATAGATCTATCATTTTTCAAAACAAAAAGAACAGGGGATCCCTATGGAGAAACACTTGGGTGAATAAATCCTTTATTACTCAATTCCTATAGTTGTTTGTTTAGTTCCACTAATTCTATAGTGGCCATTCTATAAGGGGTCTTCGATATTGTCCATGAACCAGGAACTAAATCAATGGAAAACTTAATTTCTCTTTCTGGAGGGTGTCTAGGTAAATCCTCTGGAAACACATCAACATATTATTTCACAATAGGTAAATCCTCTATTTGAATATTCCTTTCCTCACCCATAGTGATTTCACACAATTCCTCCCTAATAATTGAATTTAGTAGAGCTATTGGGGTTAGATCTAGATATGAATCAGATGGTGACATTTCTGATATAAAGATAATGTACTCCTTATCATCATTGAAAATTGAAACCTCTTCTTACAATAAATTTTTGCATCATGGTCTAAAAGCCAATCCATACTGTGGATTATATAAATTTCAATCACTAGTATAATGATGAGATCAGTAGATAAAGCATGTTTATATGCCCAAATGGTAAATGACTTGCAAAACATTGTTGCAATGATACTTCCATTAGGATTTTATACTGACAACTCCCTTGTAAAATAAAATTAAAAATATCTAATTTTCTTGGAAAACTGGGAAGATATGAAATAATGTGATGATCCGGAATAAAATAAAGCATTGGATAAATTTGAGGAAATTATTAAAGTACCTTCCACCACATCATTTAGATCTTCAACCTTAGTAGTAGAGATCACATAAGCTTGGCCTTGACCCCTTTTCCTTTTCTGAGAAAGGTTTCCTTGGCGCTTAGGACATTCATTTGAATAATGCCCCATTTCTCTATAATTTTATCATTCAACATTGATATCCTCTTTCTTCCCTTTGCAATCAAGAGCTTGGTGGGATTTTTGTCCACACTTGTAACATACTCCCATTCACTTCAGGCAAGTACCAGGGTGTTTCTTCCCAAATTTACTGCCAGATGGAAATTCAACTTTTCCCTTATTCCCCTTATTTCCATTTCCAGAGTGTTCAGCAGATCTATTCTTCTGTTTCCTTGCTTTAAATTCATAAGACATAGAGAATTCATTTTATGTATTGATAGCACATGAGACTATATCTTCGTATGACAATAAGGATTATGACACTAATGCTCATCAAAGAAATGGGTTTAACCCATAAAATAATCGATCAATCTTAATACCTGGGTTACATATATAATCTGCAGCATCCCCTGCTAACATTGTAAAGTTAGCCTCATACTTTGCGACATTATCATACTCCTTTTTCCTTAGACTTAGAAATTTCTTCCCCATATCCACTCAATGTTCACGAGGAAAGTATTTTTCTAAGAAAAACTCTTTAAACGCCATCCATTCCATATTTTATACTTCATCATCTTTATTTGTGTTTTGAATCAATTACCACAATTGATCTGTATCTCCTATGAGGCGATAAACTGCCATGAAATTTTTTTCCCTTTCGCTAATCTCCAAAGCACGAAGTATTTTATTGAAGGAACTTATCCATCTCTCAGCTAAAAATATATTTTTAGTCTTATTGAATGTTGGTGGTTGTTTCCTCATGAATTGGTCTAACATTGATCCTTTTCATTGTGGATTAGGGTGCTCCATGTGTTTAAGGATATTATTCATAATCTGAGTGAGTTGTCCTAGTATGGTTATAAGTTGTTCGGAACCAGTTGCATCACCGGCTCCACTATAATTATCTTGAGTAGGAGGGAAATCCCAACATGGATTACATGCATTGATATGGTTTCCATTCATTCCACTAAGCACCATTTCTAAACAATAGCATACACTAGATTAGTTTATGAATCACAATACATAATTCCAAACTAGTAAAATAATTAACATAAATTGAAAATTTTATGTATATATTCTATAATAATAAAAATGTTTTCTTTGAGGAAGTATTTAATCATAAATCCTTCATAATGGGTTGTAATGAAAATATGAATTATCCTAAGAATATCCCCCAAGAGTGTCATAACTAAGAGTACAACAAGACCCATTGTTGTGTACCAGTTCCCATTCGAGTCTAGCTCAAAGTAGTGTTTTCAGGTTTTACCCATAGATACATCTTTTCCAGAGCCACCTCTACCTGCTCGTATCCAGACAGAGATGTACATGTTGTAAAATACAAAAAATCTCTACATTACCAAAATTCCAGGAAGTTCTTATATACTAATCCTCAAAGTCTATCTTAGGGTAATGTTCTCTAATCAGAGTTTTTCTAAATATTGTTTCAAAGGTTTGTACTAAACTTCCTATGATACCAACTGTAACTCCCCAACCCCAGTTACCTAGATTCGGTGCATCATTACATAACATTGACATGATCACAAGATATCAAGTCCCGAAAGTCCGATTAGTTTAGTATCCTTGTAAGTACTAGATACATACATAAGGTTTATATTACATTACGAAATGGAAAAACAAAAACATTGTGTCCCATTTGAACACACTCATATCCCATGTCCTATCCCTGTAGGCCAATTATAATATACTTCTTCTCATCCTGAAAAAAATAAAACATAAGAAAGGGGTGAGCTCAGATGCCAAGTAAGGATAAAAATGTAGCGGAAACTATCATAAATAAGCATACACATTTAAGGCAATGTATAAGACTAAAAGAAAATCCTTTTAAACTTAAACTTCAGAAAAATATGGCAAAGATAAATCAAATAATTATATTTACTTATTGACATGGATATTATACTAGTCAAATAATCACACATAATATCAATAGCTAATTTCACAATGATGTAATGCATAATGCCAGACATCATAACCACATAGTCAAGGCGTCGGGCCAAGACAACAAATAAGGTTTTCTCAAGTCCTTATTCCATGACACTAGTTTGTCTCATGAGACCTACCGATGCATCAAGGGGCTATAGTGGGCCCTTACCATCAGTTACTAAGTCCATTTAATTCCTCATATTAAAAGGTTGAAACATAATATAAACATTCCTATTAAAACTAGAATACGAAATGTCAATAATTTAACCATAAACCATGAGTGGCATAAAAATAGAACAACCACAATCAAAAATATCACAAAAACTTCAATACAATATGTAAGACTGTATCATAATAAATCAACTTCAAAAAAACTTAAAATCTAATGAAGGATGTTGACATAGATGAAATCAAACCAAAAACTATTTGAGAGAAATATCTCTTTATATTTTGAAATCATTTAAAAGTAAAGAAAAAAATTATTTTGAAAATATTCTTATAAGATTTTAAGGGATTCTTTGAAGGTTTTATAATGGTGGAAAATATCCACACCCACTTTATAAGTTAAAAAACATTATTTCATTAATTTTTCAAAAAGGTCATAAAGTACCTTGTTTTGAAAACGACAGAAAGATTCCTTTCAATACATTTTATAAAATGTGAAACAAGGGTATAAATTATTTTAACCCATATTCTAGGAAATATTAAATTTTTTTGAAATACATTTTTAGGAAACACGTATGTAGATGATAAATAAGTCCCAGTAGATACTTTCATAAAAACAACCTCAGATAATAAGGAGATTGTAAAATTAACCCTTACCTTGTAATTTTCCTTTGTTAGGGGTACACCAACCTACTGTATAATAGTTAAATAATTGTTTTCAAATTATACGATAACCACATAAATAAATATGATATCATATATGATCTTATAATATTTCTTTGTTAATAATATTTTAGTAGTATCATTGTTTCGGGTGTTTACTTATTAGTTTTAATTTATATGTTTTGTTAGGTAAGTCATGTTTGTTTTGGATAGGATGCATTTGATTCATATTCAGAATGATATTAAGTTATTAAACATTATTTTTAACCATAAAATTAAAATTATTCTTGAATGTTTATGATGGGGAATGAATCTCATTGGATTCGTGGAGACGGTAATCCGTACGTACACAGGAGCAAAAATATCATTATATTGATGGTGGAATCCTATGTAATTGGATGTTATATTATATATAAAGAGTTATTAAAATATTATATTTATTATTTAAATAAATTATACTCATTATTATACCCATACAAATAATGAACTGTTGAATAAAAAACTACACCACGATGTGGAGACGGTAAGCCATACTTACGCATGTATGGTGACTTAGTCATTCACAGGATGGATATTATAATGAATATGGTTGTACCATATTTATAATAACATCACAGTATGTAGATGGTTCTGGATATATTACTTTTGTATGGAAACAACAAAGAAATCGGAAGTGGAAGAAGAAAAAAACTTTGACATAGGTGATGAAATTATTACCTCTTCTTCGAGTGCTTCCTTTTTGATTTGATAAAAAGGGATCCTTAGGTTGGATTCTTATAAAAGTAAGGAATATAGGTTAAAGTGAGGGTAGTTGGGAGGATATTTGAGTAGGGTTTGGACAATTTAAATGGATATGGATTTGTGAGTTTTAGAGAAGGAAAAATTCCCTTTTATAAGAGAGGTGTGGGGAACGTTAGGAAAATATTGAAATATTATTTTATTATAAAGTCATTTTCAGTTTCTAGTGGCTCCAAAAGGATTTATTTCAAGGATAAGGTGATGGGTCTAAAAACTCTCAACCAATAGGTTTTAGACAAGTTCGGTTCACCATAGTAACCTTATCTTTTATATTTAACTCTTAGTTAAATAGTTTAACTTTTACCATGTCTTCTTGCATTATTATAATAAATGGTTAATAAACTTACTATAAAAATCCAAGAGAACCCCAAGTGGTTCATTATTGAAATATCTAACCTTATCTAATTCCTTTGGATGAACATTATATTTTTAGGAAAATTATATCATTTAATAATATAGTATTTTCTTTAAAAAATCATTTATGTCAATTTTGACACTATTTAGTATTTGTTTTTGGTAAAAGTCAACAAAACTTGATTACTTCAAAAAAAAACATTAAATCAAACCTAACATGTCATATTAACCTATAAAATTATTTTAATGAATCGAAAGCCTCAATTTACATTTATTTTGATATTTATAATATCAATTATTTTAATCTTTCATTAACATGGTAATTACTGCATCATCATTATGTCATGAATAAATTTAATTATTTAATTTCTAAAAATTATAAATAAAATACCATGATGTAGTAAATATTTTTATATTTTAATTAATATTTACAGTCAAATTTATCTTATGTATAACCCTATATTAAAAATGTTTTAGTTATTAAAATTTGAATTTAACACTTTTAACTCTTCTTTAAATAAAATAATTATAAATGTCCTAATCTAATTCAAGTGGATCAAATAGGATCATATTTTATTCCTAAGGATTATTTTGGTCGAAATAAACTTATCCAATAGAATTAAGACACATGTTAGGGTAATTATAATATCATTTTTACCATTAATTACCTTATTTACCTTTAACTTTGGTAAATAAAATTCAAAAGTTACTATTCACCAAAAAATATTTTCATCCTATTGAACAAAATTTCACTTGTTGATGTCAATCATGTCTCTTGGTTTTTTGAAATTCAATTCACCAAATCGGTAAAATTATGTTTTATGGAAATTTTCAAATGTGCCTAGAAGGTGGGTAAAAGGCATTAAATAGTTCAATAAATTTTTTTATAATTAATCTTATTATAAAATGACTCCAATGAATTAAATTGAACTAATATAGGAATTATGCATCTATTTTGACTTTAAAATAAATTTAGATAAAAATAATAATTATTTAAATAAAATTCAGTTTTAAACAATAATGCAATGTTTTTCTCTATTCATAAAAAATTGAATGTTTTCAGAAAAATACAAAAAATTAACCCTAAGCTAATTTGGATATTCAGAATCCAAAAATGAAGTCCATTTTGAAAAATAAAATTTATCAAATTTTAAAAAGTTGGTATTACTATTCATAACTATTTTTTTAAAATGTCTAGTTTGATTAGTTGTGGTGTTCTATAACTCGAAGTTGCATACAACAAAAGCTATTGTATTATTCAAAGAGAAGTGTACCATGGAAGCTTGGGGTGTTACAAGAAATTTTTCCTTTTAATTTTCCAAAATTTATGTGATGAGAAATTTCGCCTTGTCATCACTTTATTTTGATAAGGAGAAGGATTCATTGCAGACACTCCATATTATAGCTTTGAAGGATTTATTACTCTTATTCCTCTCTTTGATATTTTTATTTAAAATGGGAAAATATATTTTGGAGTACCTATTGTTATTAAATTCCAAGAAATATACTTAAACTTCTTCAATTTGATCCTATTTTATGGTGTATTGAAATAGTTTATTCTTTCTTATGAACTTTTTCATCTTCTTTTCCAAGTAGGAAATTTCAATTTCACCCTAAGAGGATCTTTACTCAATTGATTTTAAATCAAGGGTATTATTTTCCTTTAACTCTTTGTATTAGTTTTCATCTTTCTATTTCATTAAAATATTATAGGCTATGATTGACCCAATGAGTTCCTCCATAGGTATGTTCTCAATGACCATAAGTTTTTAAATATCCATCACTTTGGGTGACCAAGAACTTAGAAATACTCAAATTATTTTATTCATAATATCTTTTATATAATGACCATCCATAAGATATTTTATTCCATTGAAAATATCAGTAAAATAAATAACTATTTTAGTTATATATTCATTTAAATTCTTGATAGAACTTTCAAATTATTTCCTATCATGTCAAGTCTAGTGTACTTGACTTTGTTTGTGCCTTCATGTGTTCCTTCAAGAAGTTTCCAAATATCATGAGTAGTTTTATGTGTAGAAATATGATTAAATTTATTCTTATCTAAACCATGATTAAGAAAATTCATGGATTCTCTAACATGCTCCAAAGATGCTAAATCAACTCAAGTCCACCTATCCTCACTTGCTTAGTGGGCATGTAACCATGCATAAATTTTTTCTAAATAGGATATCCAATACTTATTAGAAAAATAAACATAAAATATTTCCAATAACTATACTCCATGCCATAAAATAATTATCCACAACCCATTGAGTTCCCTTTAAGAGATCCCTGGGTGTTAGAGGTAATGTGCATCCTTCACAATCATTCCGTAAAATAAATTAAGATTTGAAATTAATCGGAGGATATGATATTAACTGTTAGTCAAAAAGGATAAAAATATGATAATTAATTCCCATTGAAAAAACATAAATTTAAAAAATTAAACTTAAAAAAAATTAAATAAAAAATTAAAACTAAAATAGAGTATGTAGTGAAAAAATAAAAATAACGAGGGCTTGTTAAATAATTTCATCCAAAAATTTATTTACTCAAGTTCCTACATATCCTCTTTTAAATATATTGAGGGTTTATTTAATCAATTTAACTTATTGGTATCAAAGTAACCTAAAAATGTATAAATACACTTGATTTTTTGGGTATGTATAAAGAACCGAAACTCTATCACTTTTTTGGTAGTTATCACTAAAAAAATACTAATGAAATAGAGTAGATTATTTTAATAAAACCCCTTGGAATATAAATCTCTAATATCATAATAATTTTAGATTTATAGTCATAGAAAAGACTAAAAAAAGTGGAGGAATGATAACATAAAAAATAAATACCGAAATCCTTTAAATGTGAGAAATTAACACTTCCAACTTGATATAACTTTGTTTAGTTATTTTAATGTCTTTATAGAGGTATATTTTTATCTTTTAATAATAATTATAGGTAATTTGAGTCAATGGAGGATGAATAGAGCCATTGGGGCTCATATATAGATGTTGGAGTTAACAAAATTGGGGTAATTTACATTTTTAGAAACACATACCAAAGTATAACTAGATTTCCACCAGAGTATAGTTGGAATAAACTTTGAAAGTGAGTCTATCTTGAATCCACTAGATATATGGTGTATCTCACTAGAGTTAAGTGGTATAGTTAGTATCCACTACCTCTTCCACTAGCCTTCTTATGCTTTTACAAAAAACTTTCAGTGGGAAGATAGAACAACATCAATTGTGTTTTACTTTTGGGAATATTTCACTACCTTAAAAATTTCTAATGATCACTTGTTTTATGTTTTAATTACATATTTCATTCTAAATCACTTAAAATAAGATGTTATAAAAATAATAAATCACTTGCAATCATTAAAAAAACGGAGGGTACAAAATCCATGAATAAAAATAATTAATTTACAAATTATATACTAAATCACAAAAATAAATGTATTCGAGTGTAAAAATATCTAGTCAAGATAAAAAACTATTTCTGTTAAAAAATAACTAGAACAAAGCATTAAATTTTATTTTTATAAAAATATAAATGTAAATCCCTAAAAATGATAAAATTAATTATATATAAGTATTTTTTCTTGAAATCACAAAAAAGTAGACTAAAAAAATGGAAACAATAGTAAAAATATTCAATAATCACATAACACCACAATTAAATTATGATTTTCCTTAATAATCAACATTAATATTATCACAAATAAATTCACTCCATGATATGATTAATCTTTATATTATTTTGACAAATTAAATAATTGATTTTCATGAATTCTTAAGATTAACAAGATATATTTTTATGATTCTATCACTCCTAAAATACAGACAATAAAAGTAAGTAAAAGTTAATCTATTATAAACTTGCAACTTAACTATTTAATTTACATTGAAAATATAATTATTTATATGAGATATGCATATAATTATCATCTATTATAACTTATGATTGGGTGTTCACACACCACAACCTTTTTGAATTTTTATTTTCCATATTTGTTTCTTTTTAAATAAATTTTGTAAATAGAACTTATTAAATTATGGATTAACTAAATATAGAACTAAACCATTCTAATTAGTAGAAAACCTCAATGGTTAGGTGCAATAATTAGTTAATGAAAGAAATATTGGATAGTTGAATCTTAGATATATTTTTATTATAATAGAAGTTTAGATAATATAAAATAGAGAATTAAAATAATAGGTACCTCTTGAGACTATTTTTCATAGCCAAAACATGATAGAAATATATAAAACTATCTCTCATATATATTTTAACTGTTATTCATGATTTTTTTCACACTTTTTATATACACTTATTTTACACAAACTTACTCAAATATAATTTAAAAACATGAAATTGAGTATTTTGTTGATGTTGGTGCCCTAAAACCAACTTTTATATAATTTTTGATTACATGTATTCATTGTTTTTAATATTAAAACTTATTATCACATCATGATTGTTCTTATATGTGACATAGTATGTGATAAAATATGAAGAGTAATTGTCATTCTAAAAGGTCATAATAGTCCCTAATATGATAAAAACCCATAAGTTTAATGATAGTAACCTTAAATTATAAGTTCTATAGCTTGATGATATCATTTAATTGGTCACAAATGATATAGGCTATCAGGGGTGTGGTCTCATATGACTTTGAGGCACTTTTTCCTGGTGTATGCCCTTGGTAATTTTTAGTGTATGATATTATGAGAACATGAACCACCGATAGAAAATCCACATTAACTTGTTTCATTAGAATTTTATATATAGATATGCATGTATTTATCCTTATACATTAATCTTATTATTAATGAATATTATTATTTGTGTAATTTGATGTATTCAAGAAAAATGTGGCTAATATGTTCATGGTGAAGTAAGATATGTTGGGTGCATCATGAGTAATATTTAATTAATGAATAATGAGAAAAAGTACTTGTCCATTCTATTATTTAATAGAATTAAAAATCACATGCCCTTTGATGGTAATGAAACAAACTAAATGTAACACACTGGAATTCTAAAATAATAACATTTTATTCAGTAGAATATATGACACAAAACACCTAACTTATTAGAGAATATAAAACCCTAAAACTTTAAAATATATTTATTTTAGAATAAAATTAATTTCTTTGATATATTATGATACACACAATATTGAATTTCTTTGATATCTTGTGTAGCACACAACAACGATTTTTATTGATATCTTGCAATACAAAAAAGACTGAGTTTTACTGAACAACAATATACTATTAATATTATTATTTAATATGACAGTTATCACCTAGATATTTGAATGGAAACTATGAATAGAAATAAAAAAATTATGAAAATATATAGTTTAAACACATTTATTGGTTATATATTTAATATAAATAAAACTAATAGTCATTTAGAAGGAAAATTAATGTTTTTATAAAAATATGTATTATCTTAAAAGGAGGTTTAATCACTCTTGACGCACATAATTTAAAATTATTTTTTAACAATTTTTGAAAATTTATATGAAAAATAAACTTCATTTTTGAAATATAAATACCAAAAATATCTTAGGGTGAAATTTTGGGATTTTTATGAGAAGTTTCATTTTTTTGATGATTAATGAAAAATAATAGTTTTTAATTAAAATATGAATTTTCATATAAATAATTTATATTATTATATTATATTTGGAAATTGTTTTAAAGTAAGAAATATTTAAATTATACATAAATTAATCTGATTTATGTTTGTTGTTCCAATATTCAAGGAGAATTTGGAATTACAAATTGGTGGGGTAGAAGGGTGTATTATTAATTGAATTGAAACTTAGGATGGCCAAAGAGGATGTTATATGGGTGTTACACCCAATTTTTTTGATATGATGGAGTTAATTAATTATCCATAGTTTGATGCTTGATACCTTGAGATCCTTGAGAAGAAATGCATCAAGAATAAATGCAGGATACTAGAAGGTTCACAGATCCTATAAACTACTGATGATATTGCTTCACCCTCTTATATTAATGTGCAGGTTGAGATTAGGTATCCCTAGGTGTTGGATTCTAGGGAATCATTGGTTGGCGGTGAACCAACTCAGGATTTTCTTGGGAATCTCATTCCTGGGGTTGATGATGTTCAAGAGCGACAAGATGTGATTCTGGGAAATGATGAAGATAGAGGTCAAGATGATAACACTAATAGTGAGAAATATGTCTCATCAGACTTTCATGATCAAGGTAGTTCATGGAATACTCCAAAAAATGCAGACAAGGTATGCATTGAAAGGCTGTGGTGGTTCATGAGGGAGGGGTGGAAGGAGCCAAAAAGGATGATGTATAGGATTTTGTGTTTGTTGTAATGGTGACATGTATGTCACATTTACCTTGTTTTTTACATCTTATATATATGTATACTTTTTTAAATAAATTTATTTGGATATGGGTTTAAAACAATGGCCTTCATCTTTTCTGGTATATATAAAAACTTTGTAAACTTTTGAACATTTTCTCTTTAAAAACCCACTTTCTCATCACGTATGAAGGATTAATTTTAAATTTAAATTTTCCACTTATGTGAATTGAATTTAAAAAAATGGATTCAAAATTTATAATCATCAAGATTTATAATGTTTAATAAGGTCAACTTAATTTTTGACAAAAATTAATAGTGAATACAGTAAAAGTTAATTACCATAGTTAAGGTAAAAATGAATTTACCGAGGGGTTAAACTAAACAGATAAGGGGAGAAAAGACCTAAACACTTGTCTAAAAATTATTTTATAGATATATTTAGAACACTAAAACTCTAGGGTTCAATAATGGTCCATTTTTTACCCAATTTCCATAAGAAAAATATGGGAACACTCAATTCGTTTCAGAAATACCATGTGTGTCCTCTCCACACTTATAAAAGTCCACCCCTCTTCTATCTTCTTCACACCTTCAAAACCCTTTGGTTCGGCCAATAAACAACCAAATAACTTAAAAAATTCCATAACTTAATCATATAAGCCTTATGTTGGGAATAAATCCAACCTTTGAAGGATTTAGTGAAAACCTAATGAGGATACTCGAAGAAGAGATAATGTTCTTCAACGAGCATCTTTATTTTACTTCTTTCTACACCTCCTGAAATTTTTCTTAAACCATGATGATATAATAAACTCATTATATTTCATATAATTGGGATTTTTTTTAATAATATCATGACCTAAAATATATATTATCTTATGTCAAATGGGTTACAAAATCATCGTTCGTGTGTACGACAGACTACCACCTCACGAACCGATGTTGTTGGTTTTTCCATTTCCTCCTCTCAATATTGGGTATGTTGATGGATATAAAGTATATATATGATATTTAAAAAATATTTATACCTCTATATTCACTATAAAATATATATATTTTTACCTTCCATTATGCAGGATAGAGGATAACATCGCTCAAGTGTACAGAGGACTGTCGCCTCGCGAAGCGATGTGATTCATCTTTCCCTATTGCTTCAACGAAAGGTGATAAAGATAAAGATAAAGATTATATATTATATAAATGAAATAATTATGATATTTATTACATATTTTTCATTATTTAAAGATAATATAAATCATTTTATTCCGTTCCTTTTCACTCATATAAAGATGATAACATCGTTCATATGCGTATGGACTACCGCCTTCACAAGGAAATGTGAGTCTCTTTTCATCATCACACCACATGGATGATATATATAAGTGTATAATATGGTATATATTATATTATTATAATTATATAAATTTAAAATATTACTTAAATATTTTCTATAATGATCGTTGAAAAATGGAAATGTTACTCCTGCGTACGTATGACCTACTGTCTCTATGATCGTAACATACTTCATTTTTCAAAACCATAATTCATGATTATTTTTTAATGTAAAATTGATGTTAAAATATGATATTTATGTCATGATTATTATTATAGATATGATATAACAATATAATATGTTAAATAACTAGAACTTCCATAAAAAATCACACATAAGAAAAACAAGGCAATTAACAAAATAAATAATGAAAATAATGAATGATTATTAATGAATAGCTAATAAGATATTATTAAATATCATATATGATATTATAAATATTAATATGGTTATGAAATAATTTAGTAACATTTTTAAAACCACTATACTTGAGTTCAAATCATGCTCAACTAAATGGAAGTGCATGGTAAGGGGTTTCGTCTCAATTTAATTTCATTGAGCCATATAACAATTTTATGCACCTAATTTATTTTATATGGTGTCTATAATTCCCATTTGAAATAAAATATAATTAATAATTCATTATTAATGGTATTTTATGTTTAAATTTTAATTATTTCATTCAAGGGGTTGTGAATTAAAAGTTACAAAGTGGTAAATAATTCCATAACTCAATTTATTTTCATTGGGTGATCTTACTCCTTAGCTGTCATTGATATTCTAAGATTATGCATGTAATAAATTTTGATTATATATTATTTTATTTACACTTGTTTTATTTTTATATATAGTTTATACACATAATCGATTGATTTACTAATTCTCACTTCATTATTATTATCATTTTAAGGGTATATATCAAAATTTCATCCTAACCATGTTTGTATATTCTTGAATTTCAATTGAAGAAAATTATTTGATCATTATATATATAAAGCCATTTAATTTTATTATCTTATGAGTATTCATGATAATTTAAAGTAATATTATTATTTTCCCACTCATTGGTACTTAGATTTTTTTAGAAAATGTTTTTAAGTAAATCCCACTTCATTTCTCTCTTCGGTCAAAAATCTATTTTCTTCTAGAATAAAATTTTTTATTTTTTTTCAAAAAATATTATTAACATTTTAAAAATTATTTATCAATATAATTTACACCCATTTTTATTATTTATATATATATTTTAAAGGAATTTTATTTAATTTTTAAAAAACCAATTTGGATTTTACTAAAAATGTGAAAATAATATTCTTGTTGTTTTTTGAAAAATGAAATTTCCTATCCTTTTTAAAGTGAAAAAGGAATTTTATTTTTTACTTTATGGAATGTAAAAAATTACGTGCTTTCATGAAAATTATTTATTTGAAGCTTCCTTTGAAATGTTATGAGGATATTTTTAATGAAAATGTTTTCAAAAGTGATTTTCAAAGAAAAGGATTTTAAAAATTATTCTCAAAATGAAAAGGATATTTTCCTTGAGATTGATTTAAAGATATTTTATGGTATTTTTATTAGTAAATTAAGAAACCATTCATTATTACTCCAATTATTATGCATTGATACAATCATTATTATTTTTTAAGATGGTTTATGATTATTTTGGTCCAAGATAAAATTAATATTCACTTCCTTGTTTCATTTTTGTAGTCATTTACTTCAATTTGAATTATTCACTTTCCTATGATCATTAGACATTAAATTTAACCTAAATATCCATATTATTTATCATGTATATAAATGTTGTCTAAAATATATACCAGTTTTATTTATGGTGTTTACTTTGACAGTTATTTGATAAACCGAGGAAATATTGATAAATTTGTATCTGTTACTCAATACCAATGTTTTCTAGGTCACATTGTTTACGAATTAAATATATTACTTGATATATCAAGAATTATATGGATAGGTTTGAAATGGTTTTGGGACTATTTAATGAAGGCTTTTCGATGCATCAGACCCTTCACATTTGTAACCAATTAGTTTTAAACTGCCTGGAGGATAGATCTTGAAAGTAAGTGTCTTTTGAAAGGTCTTACCACAAATCAAATTGGGTTTTACCCAGAATATTTTAAACTATCTTGAGGACTGATATTGAAGGTAAATGTATCATGTTCCTGGGAAACATGATGTTCAATAATTAATAATTTCCTTCCTTTATAATTCAGTTATTATTATCCATGATATTTTCACTATGTTATAATATTTGGATGAAATTAATTATTAGATTATTAATTAAATAGAATGTGTTCTTAGTTATTTACCATTACATATTGATTCTACCTTATCTTACCATGATATTAAAGTTATTTATTTGGTATGCGTGTTCAGTTATTTAACTTTATATATTTATTATTCTTATTGATTCATGATATTTTCCGTTGTACTAAATCCTTGATGAGAATTTGAGCTAACCCTTATTTTTTTTCCTTTCCTAGGAATCCATGAAGTTTACTATGACTGATATATAGGGATATTCTATAGTGAATAATGATATTTTTAAATAAAAATATTTAGTTGTAATTTTTTTTGTATTCAAATGTAATATAAGAATCAAGTTTATATCAAGTTTACAAAGACTACTAAACAATTCAGTCCTTCATGATAAAATTCCTTGTATCTTATTCCAATCTAATGGTATTAGGAACTGACTTTGGGTTATTAGGGTCAGGTCCCTATAGTTTTAATTAGAGGAATATTAGTAGAAACCTTGGTAACTAGATTTAGGAAAACATAAATTAGGTAACATAACCCTATGATAGAATTTGAGGATAAGTATAGAAGTCCAATCCTAAAGTTTTAGTAAGATAGATATTATATGGTTTTTCATTGAAATAAACACGTTTCTAGATACTAAATGTGGAAGGGATTCTTGAATAGATATACCCAGGAGTAATAAATCTGAAAAGGGAACATTGGGCTTGACCTGATCATTACATTCATTACAACAACATACCTTAGCGCACTTTTGGTTTGACACTCCTAGGGAATATGACTAGGATAATTCAAATTTAATTTAAAAACCATTATTAAATATTTTAATAGATAATGAAAATTTATGACCTAAGTTAAACCCTAGAACAAGGAAAGACCTATGTTGGCATAAAATGGATGAATTATTTATTTATTAGGATTCAAGAATAAAATTATAGAATTATTTTTACCAATGGTGTTTTGTTATAATAATCATGAAATTTATAAGGACTATGTTAAAATTTTAGAATCACACTATTCTTCATTAACTGAAGAGTTAGGGATACCATAATTGGTTATTTTTTTTAAGATTAAAAATACATTCAAATACATAAACACCACTTTTTAGGTTTTATATGATGATATTCTACTAAGATTAAGGAAATTTTGGATAAATTTATGGAAATTATATGTTTTAGTGGAAATGTTATTTGAGGAATAATTCATATACATTTTATAGTCATAATTGTAAAGGTATTGAAATCCTTTAGGATTAAGATGATCATTAATGACTTTGTAATAATAGTTAAATAAGATTATTTGACTTTGAAAAAAATAGGTTTTATTGAAAACCTAAAAAGAGGATATTTAATGATTAATTTTATTTCAAGGATGTACATATTTTTTTTAATGTTATATGAATTATAATAATATGGTTATAGAAAAAGGACAACCTATATTCTGAGTGACAACTCATTATATCTGGAAAGGAAGTGTGGTGTAAGAACCCAATTTTTATATGAGTTATGTATCGTTTTATTTTAGGTCTAACTCTTTATTTTTGACTTAATATTGATCCCGAGTGAGGATACAAAGGAAATGAGGGTGTATGGGGATTGTCTGGATCCTGGAATCCCATCCAGTGGAAGAAATCATTAGGAAACATGCTTTGTAGAAATCATGCAACCCATACCACACAATTTCTGCTAAACATGTGGGGATTTTAAGAGGAAAGAGAAGGTCACACACACTTCCCTAACTATGCACCTAGGTCCACATTCTCTTTCTAAATGTATACATTTTATAGAATATTCAAATGGCATAGTTGGTGCATGGTTTCTCAAACCGTGTAGCCAAAACATGTAGGTTCACTCTATAAGGAGTGATCTAAGAATGGCTGGAACATGGTTTATCTAACCTTATGGTCGAACCATGTAAGGAATCTTTATGGGCAGTCTATGTTTCACATTTTTTCCAATAATGCAGCCAAACCATGTGACCCTATTTTAATGGGTGAAATGCCAATTTTTCTCATAAACTTTTCATAACAATATGTTTTTCATTTTTCCTCCAGTGGATAGAATCCACCCTCCTTATTCATGTTTGAGATCCAAATATTCCATCTCCAAGGATTTCTCCCATTTCACCATTCAAGCTCAAAATTAAGAGTTGGTCATCTTATTGGATTCCTCTCAGTAAGTACTTTAGTCCTTAGGATCAATTCTTTATTTGTCTTCCTCTCAACCATGCAATTTAAATGATGGATCATATGCCCTATTTTCATAGTGTTGATACATTATTTCATTTTATTCCAATATAAGAAAATATAAGGGATTATAATTGATGAGGATAGTTCTATAGTCTTAAGGTATGTGGTCTATGAGTTTTCCCTAAAATTCTCATAATTTTTAAATTTCCTTCATTGTCCACATGTTGGTTTCACTGGGAATTTCACCTAAAATTCATATTTCTTTATTAAAATAATTTTCCACATATTATAGATCCCTTTTTAAATATGTTCTTCATGTCATTAGAGGTTGATAACTCAACTCCATCCACCCATTCTGGGTGAGTACCATGTTATTTTTTATTTCCCCTTTTCAGACATTGTTCAGGTGTGTTATCCACTTATACTTATTAAGGTAAGAATTCTTTATTAATTAAATGATTCTAATGAATTAATAATTATAAAGTATATATTTGTAGATATCACTTGGCCCAATTAAATTATAATTGAATTTATTGACATTGGTTTCATGTCCTCTACCCCTTTTCATATTAATGAAAGGTATAAAATTTATCTTATAAATGTTTTTAAATAAAATTGATAAATGGTTGCATGTCCTTGATACACATTGTCAAGATTATTGAAAGGTAATAAAATGGAGTAATTAAATGAATAAATGGAATGAGTATAACATGTACCATAACTAAATATGATATAAATCGATTAATTATAAGTTTTCTATTACTTTGGACCTTTTTTATCCTTATTAGAGTGGTCAGACTTGAGCCATCCTTAGATTCATGAGGGAATTACTTAAGAACTCATATGAAACCATTCCAATTCATTTATATGATTTCCATGGGAGATACCGACCATATAATATAGTCATTGTCTTACTTCATGAATGCCTCAGTGATGTACCTATGATTCACTTGACATATCTTCTGGATATTAGAATGCATTAAATATACTCCTTGGATTCAGATTGATGTATTCATACATGTGGGACCATGGATTAAACCAATTGGGCATAGTCATGATTAGCTCAGGATTAATATGGATGAGATACATGAACTTGATTAGAATATTTTACAGTTGAATTATTTGGGTGATCCCCTTGGATTACACTTAGACTCCATTTATTACTAGAGTGCATGAGTTACTAATATGAGTTGGACGACCCATGAGGTAAAGGATGCCTTGGTTTTACCTTGGATCATCCTTTATTACTATTATTATGATCTATTTCAGTGATATTGAAACTGCAAATGATTTATCTATTATAACTGAATCATAATTAATTAAATAGTTACATGTTTAGACAACATATGAGGTTGAAGTAAACATGATTCATTTATTTGTACTGTTTTACTTCATTATATACTTTCACACTATAAAATTTATATTCATAGACTAGATTGTATAGATTCCATTGGAGGTGGAGTACTGAGATTTATCTCACACTCTATCTAGGATATCGTTGGTGCTTGAGAAGATTATACTATCACATGTATGGACAAGGGTAAGTGTCCCACCCTATACACCTATCTTTATTTCTTAATTAGGATGGATCTTGGTAGTAGATGGACGACCAGGAGTTCAGGATTCTTGGATAGTTTTTAGTATTTTTGTTATTTTGTACACCATGTACTGTATTGTTTTCCTACTACCATGTAAACATGTTTTTCTATTTTGTATAGAAATGACATCATAATTTTTTATATGATAAAATTTCCAGTTTTTTAGATGATTATTTATTATCTAGTTGATTATATTTACATATGCTTCTAGTATTTATATTAAATATTGCTCTTCTGCTATTTTCTATTCATATGTTATATCTTCTTTATGCTCCACTATGACTAGAGGGCATAGGCTCCCCACTATCACACCAAAGACCCTCACTTCTATTCAAAATCCACTATCATACGAGGAGGCACTATTGATTCCAAGTGGCCTACCAATTCTGGATACTCAGAAGTGATCTATGTCTATGGCATCCCAAAATAGTATTATAGCAGTTCTTTTTGTTTTATTATTGTTAGGAAAATTTAGACAGGATATTAGGAACATGTTGGAACTTGTTTATAATCTATTATCGGGAGTAGATAACCCACATTCGGTGTAAACACCAATTTTTTTGGGAATGTGAAATTGTTGTTTTTTACTTATTATAGTTGATATCCTTTAAACTTGGGGTGATGAACATGAATTATGGAATTTGATATGATTTATAGATATTTTACCTTATCTTGGTATGATAAATAATATTGTTACATGCATCATTATAGTCACTTAGAATTCACATTCCATGTATATGACATAACATATAGTTGCATTTAATTTCTTGCATTACCTGTGTTTACTTTGAATATTTAGTGATCCATGGTTTTTTAAATTCTTGTGCTACTAAAATATTCTACAGGGAAATGGAATTGTTTATTTAAAGTGTAATAATCAACTTAAATAGTTTTTTTTCTATATAGATTGATGGTGGAAATTTAAATAACTTGTAATATCCCTAATAAGCTATGTATCCTTGGTTACAGTACCTGGTATTTGACTGTGACTGAGTGACTAATAGTTTCAATTTATGAGGTGTATGGGCCCTTATGATTTTTAATTGGTATTTAATTGAGTCTATCCATCATATATTACTTGTTACATTATGAGACTGAATTATATGATGTATTAATTAATTTAAATGGGTGTCTATTTAAGATATAAAGTGTATAGGAATTTGGGAATGGAAAACCGTTGAATTGATCCTTATTCTATGAATTAAAAAATAACTAAAAATTTAAAAATTTAATTTCATACTTATAAATTAAAAAGATTCCAGTGAATGGAGAGGTTAACTTAAATTCAAGATTGTTACTTCTTAAAATTGTTATTGATCCTTCATATATTGGAACCTCTATGAATTAAAATTTGAACACTTAACAATACTCTTGACTTCTAATCCGGTAGGTGGGGGTATTATGACTTTGGAAGTGAGCCATTTTCTTTATGATCTACTTTAGCTAGTGTTTCTATCTATTTTCAAATCTGTTTTGAGGTGTGTGCGTGGTATTTATAGATCTATGTCACCATGAAATCCTCTAGTCATGTGCCAGGAGGGTGGTGAAAATCATGCTTTAGATGTGGTGGCCCCTCAGCCCTCAGTGAACTCTCTAGTAGTTCCACCTTAATCGCGACCTTTTATTTATGAACTGGGAACTAACACTCTTATTTTAAAGAGTTTCCTATGTCTGATGCAGTCTATACAGGGTGATCTATGTCTTGTACCTACTATGTTTGATCTCAATCATGAGTTCTAGCAGTAGCATCCTCCCATATTTTTAGTTGATGATAGTATATAGGCTGTAGAGTCTTGGATAAAGCCCATTCTTTCAATATTTGAGAATTTGAAGACACCTCCAGAGAGGAGGTTCAAGTTTTCACTTACATGCTACATGATTCTGCCAAGCACTGGTGGGATGTTATTACTCATGATGGTCATCATTATGGCATGGTCTGGGGGGACTTCCAGACAACCTTTTAAGATTAATTATTCCCTCATATGATGAGATCTAACTGACCTAGAGAGTTCATGCACTTTAAGCGGGGTGTTATGTCTTTTATGGACTATTAAATACATTTTTAGTAAGTCTTAATGCTTTTCACCACTTCTAGTCAGTGATGATCTATCGTGAGTGTGAAATTTTGAGGGTGGGATCAAGTATACCATCCTCTCATAGGTGAATTAATTTTTCTTATCTACCTTTTTTAATATCATAAATCATGCTCTTATCACTGAGTGAAACCTGAGAGAATTTGATATTACTGATCATTGAGGTATAGTTCCAAGATAGAGAAGAAGATATTATGATAGAAGGAAACATTTTCTTGAGGTATCTAATTAGTGTATTTGTATCCATAATACCTATACTGGTAGCTCTATGATATTCCATCAATGTGAATGACAATAGCATGTGAAGCCTTAGTGTGATAGATACTCACTTGAGTGTTGTTCTTGCGGTCGTATGGGTCATCTTAAAAGGTCCTTCAAGATTATTCTACCATCTTCCAACATAAGAGGATATGAAATATCTCCACCTTCAATAGTGGGATTGGTTATTCCACATCAGGTTGGGAGTTGGAGTAACATTGTATGAATAAGAATTGAGGAAGTCATGGTCATGGTTTCCATAATTAGGATTATCAATGACAAAAGATCAGACCTGATCAGGGTAGTCCAACTGTAGCACAGAGCCATAGACCAGTACATTTTCATGGTTTATAGTTGATACCTCAGGATCAGAGTGTAGGACCGCTAACTATTCATGGTATTATTCTAATATTGTATCTACTTTGTTCGATACAGGCGCATCTCACTACTTTATGTCTTTATTGATCATGGAAAGTATTGAGATGGAAATTGAGTATTTATGTGGGGTAATGATTCTACACACACAACCATTAGGTGTACGGATAGAGGGAATACACTAATGTTGGTACCTTCCCCTTTGAGGTAATCAATTATTCTTTCTTCTATGAACTCTTCATCCCGGAGATGATGGGATTCAATTTCATTCTTAGGATGAATTGTTTGGTTCCCCTTCATGGCTATGTAGACTATTATCACCACAAGGTATCGTTTACATCACTATAGGGAAGTTTTTATCTTAATAAGGGTGCATGTAATGTACATTCCAATAGATATGGTTCAGATCTTTGTTTGTAGGTGGAGTAACAACCCAGATTGGTAGGCTATATATGGAGGAGTATGGATTACATCAGATTGACTTTACTCTGGTCGTTGATCATTTCAAGGTTGTCTTCCATGAATATTTTTCTAGATTACCTCCCATGAGAGAGGTCAAGTTTACAATTGGGATTTTTCTAGGAGTATATACAATATTAATTCATCTATACAAAATGAAACCTACTAATATATAAGAGCCCAAGATACAATTTGAGGATTTAGAATCAAAGGGTCTTATCCAACCCAACACTTCTTCTTAGTGTTCACTCGTGATTTTCTCTATGAAGGATGATAAGACCCTTAGGATATGATTGGATTACTAATGGTCGAAGAAACTTACAATTAAGAACCGTTATCTATTTCCTTGAATAGATGATCCCTTTGACTAGCTCTAAGGAGATATGGTGTTCCTGAAGATCAGCCTAAGATCATGCTATCATCTGGTGTGAGTCAGAACTTCAAATATACATGTACTAATTTCATAAGTTTGGTAAGGTTTTTATGAGTACCTTTTTATGTCGTTCTATGTTATAAAAATTCCTTACATTTCTATGGAATTGATGAATAGTGTTTTCAACCCTACATGGATTCCTTTTTCATGGTTTTTTTGATGACATGTTGGTGTATTCTCATACTCAATGTGCCAATGCTCCATATATTGAGATCATTTTGAATACATTGAGAGGGAACCACATATATGGTAAGATTTATACATGCCACTTATAGATCCAAAAATTTCACTTCATGGGTCATATTATCTCATAATTAAGAGTATATATCACACTAGAGAAGGTAAGTGTTGTAGTTATCTAGGAGAATCCTAAGAATTTGTTTGATATACAGAGTTTCTTTGGGCTGGTTGGATATTGCATGCATTTCATAGAGGAATTATCATACCTTACTGCATATCTTACTTGTCTAACTAAGAATGGTTTTAAGTTCTTGTGGTATGAATCATGTGATAAAGCTATTGAGGAGTTGAAAGGAAGGCTTACTTTGGCCCCAATTTTGATTCTTCCAGAGTCTGGAAGAGACTATATTGTGTTTTTTGATGCATCAAACATTTGGTTGGGTGAAGTGCCTATGTAGGATGATAGATTTTTTGCATACGTGTCTCACTAGTTGAGACCTCATGAGAATAATTAGCTAACACATTACCTTTTTCTAGTAGTAGTGGTCCATGATTTATGTTGATGGAGAATCTATCTATTGGGTGAGTGCCTTATGGTGTATACAAATCACAAGAGCCTCAAATATATCGTTACACAGTGTGAATTCAATCTCAGATAGAAAATGTGGCTTGAATAACTTTGGTCCTTTTATTTTTAGATTACTTATATGTATGGAAAGCGTAATGTGGTAGCTAATGTGCAAAGTTAGAAGACTCAGAAACCTGAAATGACAGAAGCTAGAGTTGAATGAAAATTGATGGCTCTCTTTTATGATCAACATTTGGAATTCCAAAAGATTCATGAGAAACCTTATCTTATAGACTTAGTATTTACCTCTTACCTCTTGGATATGGTGAAGAGAAGGTAGATTTCAGATCCTAAGGGGTTGGTTCTGTGAGAGAGTATTTCGGGTGAGGGCCCATCTCTGAAATGGTATGTTGATGGAGATGATATTCTATGTACAGATGGTCGTATTTGGGTTCATACAGATATAAGAGAGGAAATGATGTGAGAGTCCAATTATTCTTAGTGGAAAATTCATCCATGAATCTCTAAGATTTATCAAGATATGCGTCAACAGTATTGGTGGCCTAAGATGAAACATTAGATCATTGGTTTTATAACTAGGTGTTCCTCCTGCCAGTAGGTGAAGGCAGAACACCAATGTCTTGCGGCATTGTTATAGCCACTGCCAGTCCAAAAATGGAAATGGGAAGATGTTGCAATGTATTTTGTAGTTATCTTACCAAGATATCCTCGTTATAGTGATGTATTTGGGTAGTCATAGATCAATTGAAAAAGTTATCCCACTTCCTTCCTATCCATGAGACTGTCTTAGTTGATGATCTAGGAAGACCTTATATTTGTGAGATCATATGAATATGTGTTTTTATTTATAAAATTGTTTTATATAGAGATGCTCATTTCATATCAAGGTTTTGGAAGGGGTTATAGAGAGCTATCAACACATAGGTACTTTTTAGCACAACTTTTCACCCTCAAACTAATGGCCAGTCGAAATGGATGATACATTTAGGACATGATCTAAGACTGTGTCCATGATTTTTATGGTTCATGGGAGAAGAATATCCCTCTCATTGAGTTTTCTTAAAATAATAGCTATCAATAAATTAATCATATGGATATGTATGAGGCCTTATATGGTTGGTCATTCTGTTCACCCCTATGTTAGTTAGAGGTAGGAGAGGAAGCGATACTCGGTCCTTTTATTGTGCAGGAGACTTTAAATCAGGAGTATTTGATCATAAAGAATATGTCTATTTCTCATTCTAGATAAAATCTTATCTCTACCATCATCGACAACCTCTGGATTTTGTGTTCGAGGATCATATTTTAATATAGGTATCACCCAGACTTGGGTATAGATAGATACAGAGGTAAGGTAAGATGTCGCCTCATTTTTAGGCCTTTTTAGATCTTGGATAGAGTTAGGATAATAGCCTATCAGCCTAGAGGAACTATTCCATGCACTTAGTCTTCCACGTTTCCCAGCTTCACCGATATCATGTTGACTCATATCATACTTTTGATCCCGAGGATGTTGAATTATAAAATGATGCTTCTTTATAGGAGTATCCTATACACATCATTGATTGGATCATGAAGGATCTATGAGGCTGGTACATCCAATTGGTATGATTTCTATAAAATCATAGACATTTACAAGATGATAATTGGGAGAGGGATGCTGAAGTACATGCCCAGTGACTAGAGTTGTTCTCAGATGATGTTTTTCTTCCCTTGGAAGGGTAACTTAGGGATGAGTTTCTTTAAGGGGAAAGACTGTAAGAAATTTGTTTTTCTACAAGGTAAAAATCCTTTAATTTATAGTCTAACTCTTTGGGTTTAAACTAATATGAATTATTATTAAGGATATGGATGAAATTCGGTTTTCTTGGGATTATTAAGATCTCAAAACCCTTACCAGTAGAAGAAATCATTGGGATGCATGGTTATTATAATCAATTCCACCTAGCCCATATCATTTCTCTTAACCATGTAAGAATTTTCAGAGGGTTGAGTAAGGTGTACGATCTACCCTAACCATGAACCTAGTGTCACACACCTATGCTAAATGTATTTAGATTTTAGCAGAGAAAAACGGCATGGTTGGAATATGGTTTCTCAAATTGTGTGGCCAAAGCATTAAGGTTCCCTCTTCGGGTAGTGAACTAAGAATAGTCAGTGCATAGTTTTTCTAACCATGGGGATAAAACATGTGATGCCTCTCTTTGGGAAGTGCATGGAACCTGTATGGCACACGGTTTGGCCAATCGTGTGTCCAAACTGGGAGACCCATTTTTCAATTGGTGAAATTTCTGTTTCCCCTCTAAAATTATTATAACCCTATTTATTTTTCCTTAATCCTCTAGTAGACATAATCCACCGTCTATTCATGTTTGAGCTCCAAAGATTCTATATGCCAGGATTTTTGCCTATTTTTCCATATGATATTAGAATCAAGAGATGATCATCTCTTTGGATTCTTCTCAGTAACTGCTTCAATCCTTAGGCTCATTTTTTTCATTTGTCTTCCTCTTGAAGACACAATTTTGATACCAGATCATATGCCCTGTTTTTAGGGAGTTAATTTAATCTTCTATTTTCTTCTGATCTAATAAAAACTGAGGTATGATGCTGGATGATAATAGTGTTACAGGCTTGAGGTTGGTGGTTTATGAATTTTCCCTAAAGGTTGCATCATTTATAAATTTCCTTCATTCTGTGCATGCTGATTTCACCGGGGGATGCCCCTAAAATGTATATGCCTTTATTTTTATCATTTAGTCATATTCTAGAGCTCTTTTTATACATTTAATTCATTCCATTAGAGGTTGAGACCTCAATTATGTCAACTCATTTAGGGTATTTACCATGTTATTCTTTGTTTCCCCTTTTTAGATGTCGTTTAGGTATGTTTTCCACATGGTCTTATTAAGGTATGTGCTCCTTTTTGATTAAATGATCCCAATGAATTAATAATTAGAATGTATATATTTATAGATTTCACTTTTCCTAGTTAATTATAATTTAATTGATTAAAATTGGTTGTATTTACTCTACCCCTTTTCATGTCAATGAAATGTATCAAGTGAACCTAATAAATGTTTATAAATCTAAAGGATAAATGGTTTCATTTCCTTGATAAACCCTGTCATGATTTTTGAAAGTTTATGGAATGACTCAATTAAATTAATAAATGGAATGAGTATTACGTTGACCACAACTAAATATGATATAAATGGATTAATTATAATGTGAATATTGATTTGTACCTTTTTTCGTATTTATATGAGTGGTCAGATGTGATCCAACCTTAGATTCTTGAGGGAATTCTTTGAGCACTTAGAGAACACCATTCTAATTCATTGAGCCGGTTTTCATGGGAGATAACCACAAAAAATATGGTCATTTTATTATTATTTGAATGTCTTTATGATGTACTAATGATTCACTTGAAATATCTCTTGGATATTATAATTCCTTGGATATACTGCTTGGATTTAGCTTGATGTATTTGGACACAAGGTACCATAGATTCACCCCATTGGGCCCAGTCATGATTAGCCTAGGATTACTATGAATGAGATCCATGGACTTAGTTAGACTGTTTTATAGTGGAATTCCTTGGGATATCCCCTTGGATTATACTCATACCCCCTTTATTTCCAAACTGCATGAGTTACTACTATTATTTGGTCGACCCCTGAGGTCAAGGAAGACTTGGTTTCACCTTGTAACCTCATTTATTATTATTATGACTTATTTTAGTGATATTAACACATAATATGATTTATCTATAATAATTAAATCATAATTAATTATTTGGTTACATGTTCAGACACCAGCTGAGGCTGAAGGAGGTATGTGTTATTTATTTTTACTAATTCACTTTATTATATACCTGCACACTATACAGTTTATATTCACATGCTAGATTGTATAGACGCCATTGGTGGTGGTGTACTATGATTTATCTCACACCCTATCTGGGATGTTATTGGTATCTGAGCAGATTATATTATCGCAAGTATGGACAAGGGGAAGCGTCCGACCTTGAACATCTCACTTGCTTTCTCATATAGGATAGAGATTGGTATCAAGTGATCGAGAAGAAGCTCAGGATGATTGGATAATTTTTGGTATTTTTGTTCTTTTTTATAAAATTTATTATACTATCTACATGCTTCCATGTTCACATATTTCATGTTTTATAGATACATGGCATCATCATTTTATATATGATACAATTTCTAGTTTTAGAGATAGTTATTTATTATCTGGTTGATTATTCTTACTTCCACTGCTAGCATTTATATTCAGTATTATTCTTCCACTACTATTTATTCATATGTTATGTATCTACTATTCTACACTCTGACCAGAGGGTATATTCTCCCCACTATCACACCCTAGGACCTCACTTCTAGTTGACACCCTTTGGCATATAGGGAGGTATGCTTGAGGCCATGTGGCCAACCAGGTTTGACTAATCAAGAATGAGCTGGGCCTGGGATGTCATATGGGTCTTAAACCTATGACTAGTTAATGATAATGGTTTCACACCAACCCCTGGCCTATGTTATTTAATGTCTAATATGCCATTGTTTTTAGTTAAAAATTTTGATGAATAAATATTAATGATGAACCCGTGGTATTACTTTTGAGGTTTAGAGGTTAATGTAATAACCATATTAGTTTTGGAAAATATTTAGAGAATAATGGAAATACTTTTCACTCTTTTATGGATATTATGATCTTTGAAAAGTGAATTTTAGTCTATTAGGCATAAAAAATCATTTTATTAATATTCATTTCTTAGAGTAAAGGAAGAATTAAAAATTGATCTAAGTGCAAGAAAAGTATGAAGTTGTGTTTATGAAATAATAATTTATCAATTATGTATATTTTCTTATATTATTGGTTAGTAAAAGAATTACTCAACATCAGGATAATGATCTTGAACCAAAAATGTTATCTTAATTCCTTCATTTATGTTGAACTAATGGTATTTTAAGTCATCATAGATTTATGGATTTGAGGCCTTCAACTTTCCATTGATCATTTACTTGATTGTGATCAATGAACTCAATCACTCTTTATATTTATTAATACTTTTAATACATGTACAAATAATCACTTTACACCAATATGATTCTATGTATAAACATAGTTATGTGTTATTCCATATGACCTTGGTACTTCCCTTTCTCTCTTATTAAGAGTATGTTTTATTAACGCTTTTTACGATGTGGGTTTTTCAACAATGGAATTTTCAAATATCAAACCCTGGATTAGATAGATTAAGTTTAAATTGAGGGGATGAAATTTATTTAAGGTGGATAGAATGTAACCTTCCTAAATTTTAAAAGAATAACATTTTATTCAATAGCATATGTGACATGAAACACCTAGATTAGAAGAGAATATAACAACCCAAGACTTTAAAATATATTTATTTTACAATAAATTTAATTTATTTGATAAATTATGTACTATAAAAATCATTTTCTTTGATAGCTTTTGTTACACATAACAACGAGTTTCTTTGATATATTTCATTACACACGAGACCAAGTTTTACCAAATGACAATATACTATTGATTTTAATATTTAATATGATAGTCATAACTTAGCCATTGAAATGGAAGGTATGAATATGATTAAATAACTTATGAAAATTTATATTTTACACATATTTATTGGTTATCTATTTGTTATAAATAATAATAATAATCATTTAAAATAAAAATAAAGGTTATCAAAAAAACTATATTTTCTTAAAAGATTGTTTAGTCACTCTTGGTGCACATAATTTAAATTTAATTTTTAACAATTTTGGGAAATTTATTGGAAAAAATAATCTTTATTTTAGAAATATCAATACCAAAATTATCTTAGGGTGAATATTTGGGATTTTTCCGATAAGTTTCACTTTTTTATGAATAGTGAAAATATTGGATTTAAATTGAAAATTGCCTTTTAGTGTAAATAATTTATAATGGTAGATTGTATTTTGAATTTGATTGAAACTAAAAATAGTTCAATTATACATCTATTAATAAAATTTAGTTAATTGGAATCATTTAAATGTTGAATTTAGATATACAACCTTTGTAAAACTTTGAGCCTTTTCCCTCTAAAAAATTTATTTCTCATCTCGTCTGTGAGATTGATTTTAAATTAAAAATTTCAATATACGTGAATTGTATTTGAAAAAATTCATTCCATATTTTTAATAATAATAATTTCTGAATTCTTATAATTTCTAATTAATTTTTGATAAAATTAATAGTGAATGCAGTAAAAATTAATTACTCCAAGGTAAAATGGGTTTACTGGGGGTTAAACTAAAAAGATAAGGGTAGAAATGACCTATCCAATTTTCTAAAAACTATTTTATATCCATATTTATACCATTAAACCTATATGATTATATAAGGGTCTCAGTTATACCCTTTTTTAATAAGAAAAATGCTGTAACACTCAATTATTTTCAGAAATAAAAAGTATATCCTCTCCACCACTTATAAATGGTCATCCCATCTCCTCTATTTTCACACCTTCAAAACCACTTTGGTTCAGCCAATAAATTCAAAAATAACCTAAAAAATTCCATCCTATCATCCTATAATCCTTATTTTTGGAAGAAATTCAACCTTTTAAGGCTTTATAGAAAACCAAAGGAGGATACCTGAAGAAGTTGTAGTGTTCTTCAATGAGCGTCTTTATTTTACTTCTTTATCCACATAATTAAATTTTTATTAAAAAATAGTGATATAATGACATTATTATATTCCATATACTATTATTTTTTTATAATAATATCATGACCTAAAACCATATTTAATTCTATCAAATGGGTTATGAAGTCATTGTTTGTGTGTACGGCAGACTACCACCTCGCGAACCAATGTCGTTCATTTTTCCATTTACACCTATAAAGGTTGGGAATGATGATGGATATAAAGTAAATATATGATATTTATAATATATTTATACAAATATAGTTAATATATCACATATATATTTTTTCCTTCCATTATGTAAGAGAGGTGATAACGTCGCTTGTGCGTACAACAGACTACCGCCTCACAAGGCAATATGATTGATTTTTCACTAATGATTCACATAGAAGCTGATAAAGATAAAATTAATGATTATATGTAATATAAATTAAATAATTATAATATTAATTAAATATTTATAATTATTTAAATATAGTATAAATCATTTTATTTTTTTTCTTTTCACTCATGTAAAGATGATAACATCATTCATGTATGTGTGGACCACCGCCTTCACGAAGGGATGTGAATATATTTTCATCACCACACCACCTCAATGATATATATAACTATATAATATTATATATATTATATTATTATAATTCTTTAAAGGAAAAATATTACTTACCACCTTTACATAACGATCATCAAAAAATGGAAATGTTACTCATGCGTAAATATGACCTACTGTCCCCATGATCGTAACATATTAATTTTTCATAACCATAATTTATGATTGGTTTTATAAGTAAAATTGATTTAAAAATATGATAATTATTTAATTATTAATATTCTAGATATAATATAACTATATGATATGTTCATGAACCATAACTTTCATAACAAATCACACATAAGAAAATAAAGACAATTAATACCCAAAATAATGAAAATAATGAAATACTATTAACAAATGGGTAATAAGATATTATAAAAGGATAATATATGATATTATAAGTATTAATATGGTTATATAATAAGTTAATAAATTTTTTAAAACCACTGTATTATAGGTTAAATCATGTTCAACCAATGAGAAGCGTAATGTAAGAGATTTCATCTCAGTTTTATTTCATTAAGCCATATTGTAATGTTATGAACCTAATTTATTTTATATGGTGTATATAATACCCATTTGAAATATAATATCATTAATAATTAATTATTAATGGTATTTAATGTTTAAATTTAAATTATTTCAACCAATGGGTTTTGAATTAAAAGTAACCAAGTGGTAAAGAATGTTATAACTTAGCCTATTTTCATTAGGTTATATTACCCCTTCATTGTCTTTGATATTATAAGATTGTGTGTGTAATTAATTTTGGATATTTTTTTTCTTTATAATTTTTTTATTTGGATTTACATATGATACAAATAATCTATTCATTGACCATCTCTCACTTCAATGATATGGCAATTTTAAGGGTTTATATCACAATCTCATTCTAATCAATATTGTTTATTATTGAATTCCACTTGAAGGAAATTATTTGATAATTTTATAAATAAGTATATTTAATTTTAATATCCTCTAGTTATTCATGATAATTTCATGTAATATTAACATTTTTTTGAAACTTTGGTACTTAAAATGTTTTATAAAATGTTTTTAAGAAAACTCCACTTTATTTCTCTCTTCGGTTGGAAATATGTTTTCTTCCAATTTTTTTTTACTATAAGTGGTTTCAAAAAAAAATTAACCTTTTAAAAATTATTTATTAAATTAATTTTAACCCATTTTAAATATTTAATTTTTTAAAGGAATATTGTGTCATTTTCAAAACATTTCCCATTTGGATTTTACTAAAAAACTGAAAGGAATCTACTTATTGTTTTCAAAATATGGAACTTTACTAACCCTTTTAATGTGAAAGGGGAATTTTATTTTTACTTTTAAATAATATATTTAATTAAACTCTATCATTACTATAATTTATTTAAAGCTAACTTTTCAATTTTACGAGGTTATTTTTGAACAAAATGTTTTTAAAATTTATTTTCAATGAAAAGGATTTTGAAAAAGAATTTTTAAAATGAAAAGGATATTTTCCACAAGAATGTTTTAAAGATATTTTATAGTATTTAAATTCATAAATGACCAAAAAAATAATTATAACTCCAATTATTACATGTTTATACCATCCTTATTCTTCCTCTGGATGGTATATGATTAGTTTGACTAAGGATAGTATTAACATTCACTTCGTTGTTTCATTTTTGTAGTTATTAAATTCCATTTGAAATATACACTTTACCATGATCATTATAAATTCAATTTCTCCTAAATATATATATTATTTATGATATATATGTTTATTGTCTATAATATATACCATTTTTACATACGGTGTTTACTTTGATTATTATTTGATAAATTGTAGAAATATTGATAAATATGTATCCTGTACTCAATACGGATATTTGATAAGGAATATTGTTTATAAATTAAATAGATTACTATATATATAAGGAATTATTTATATAGGTATGATATTTTTTGGGGATAGGTTAATTAATTTCCCTCAACAAATCAATAATATCATGAGACAAAATCTACAGGCCATAAACCCTTCATGTTTGTAAACAAGTAGTTTTAAACTATCTGAAGCATAGATCTTTATAGTAAGTATCTAATGAAAGGTCTTAACACAAATAAGATAGGATTTTACCTAGAATGTTTTAAATTGTCTTGAGTATAGATATTGATTATAAAGGTAACATGTTCCGGGGAAACATGACGTCCAATAATTAATAATTTCCTCCACATATAATTTAATTATTATTATCCTGAGATTTTTTCAATGTTTTAATATATGGATGCATTTTATTCTCGTATTATTTATTAAATGTAATGTGTACTTAGTTATTTAACTTTATATATTGATTCTACCTTACATTAATTTTGTAGTCAAGTTATTTAAATGTAATGTGTGTTCATTTATTCATCTTTCAATATTGATTATGATTATTGATTCATGACTACTTCCACTATACTTAACCCTTGATGAGTATTTGATCTCAACCTTATTTTTTTTCTTTTCCCTATAATCCCTGATGTTTTATACGATTGATATGTTTGGATATTCTAGAAGGACTAATGATATTCTCAATGAAAAAAATTATGTTATAATTTATGTATTAAAGTGCAATATAAGACTCATGTATGTATCTATTTTACCAATAATAATAAACTATTCAGTCCTTTGGGATGATATTCCTTATATCTTATGCCAATGTAATGGTAACAAGAACTGGCTCTAGGTTACTAGGGCTAGGTCTATACACCAAATAAATCCATGGGCATGGATTTCTATGGGAAGATTCATTTTTGAGAAGTCAAAAAAAGATAAATTAAGAACATATGTTGACGACACCAGCATGAAACCTTCTTGATTATATATATATTGATAAAGATATTATTTTACATAGTAAGAATTTGTATTATTTTGTATACCATTTCAACATTAACTTCTTTCTTTATGGGTGCCTTAACATTTTTCTAGATACTAACATTTCACTTTGGGAAACTCTTCCAAATTCTATTGATAAAGAGGCATTGAGGATCAAACATTATGTGTGTCCAGAACCTTAGTAAAATATTAAATATTATTTATTATTTAACATATATAATAAATATTGTTCTCATGCATGTTTTAATAATTTTTCATGATTATATTGATCCCATATATTCAGTCACTAGTTATTCGAGATAATATTTTGTGAGTAGAATATTTAATATATATATGTTTTATTTAGTGAATATATTATTAATTTATTTATTTATTAGTAAATAATGAATTGATATTTATTTATTAAATAAATAGTAAATTTTTAAGGTCCAATAAATATTTTTTAGGAATGATATATTGAGTTTAAATTTCCACTGAGAAATAATATATATTAAATATTTTTTGAAAAAATTTTAAATAATAAATTCATGAAATAATATTTAATTAATTCACTAGGTTTTCACATGAAAAGAAATAATAATAATATTATTATTATTATGGACATGGTGTTCTATAGGAATTAATGAAATAATAAGGGAGCATGTACAATTATTATTCTCTAACATTAAAATTATTTAAACCCAATTATATTATTTCCAACCCTAATCAAAGAAATTTTAGCAATGCAGATCGACAAAGAGAATTATCTCAAGCCTTATAGAGAACCTCTCTTAGAATAGTCTCATGAATTGAGAGAAATCCTCTTCCACCACCCTCTTGATTCTAAAGAGATCAAGGAGAATCCTTCTTGGAAGAGATTATCATGGTGATCAAAGACGAATGATGCAAGCATTAGGATCTTACATGATAACACTAGATAATTACTATGAAAACTATAATAGGTTCATGGTACATGTGTGAATAAATTCAAGAGGTAATCTATAATTTATTTTCTAATATAAAATGGTGGTATGATGAAGAAATGTTGACAGATTCATCAATGAAGAATGAATTCATCCCAAGGTAATTATTTAACTACTTAAATTAATTATAAATCATTATGTGATGATCATGTGTTTAGTTCCATTGTTCTCATGATAATAAATCATTAATTCAATTATTCTAGTCACGATGTTCTTTATTGATGTACATATCAGATTAATCATATATTATGAAAAAATGTATTGGGTATGCCCTACCAGTGCTTTCACTAAACCTTGAACCTTTATTTGTAACAATATATATATTACTTCAAGAAATTGCCATATCAATCAAACTTTAAAAATAAAAATGTAAAATATATTCATTGTAAAAACTCATTAACTCAATAAAATTATTATTTTAAAATCCAGTCCATTTTGGAAAATTTAATAATCCATACATGCTTATTTCATTTAAAGATTCAAAATGAATATAATACCAAAACAAAGTCATCAAAGCTATTCCTAAGTAACATATCTCCAAGGTTAGTAAAAATGGCATGACTTCAATGGGTATCCATGCTACTAATACCTCTAAGCAGAGGATAAAAAATATATTTAATCACTAAAACCAAGTAAGGTAGTGAAAATATATAAAATTTAATTTCAAATAATTATAGGAAAATTTTCTTAGATGGAGATAAGGAAATGTACTCCAAATATTTTTATTTCATCTCCTCCTTTTTGTAGTTGGTACATGAATCATCCTCTTTAAACTTTAGAGACTCTAGGGTCCTACAAAGATGAATAGATGGATTAAAAAGTAGAGGGTTTTTTATTCAAAAAAAGGAATAAAAATTGAACTAAAGATAACAAAAATATGAAAAGGTAAGAAAAAATATCTAAATATTTGGTTGAATCCCAAAAACATATTTATTTGTATCCTTTATCTAGGGTTTTTTGTATAATTATTCCCAGTCAAGGGGGGGGGGATTCTTGAGATGGAATCACCAAGTATAGGTTTCTCCTCTTCTCTTCAAAATGAAAAAACTTCCTCACTTTCATGTCAAGCCATGATGAAAACCTATAGCTTATAAGATGTAATAGACCCTTGGATAACTTTATATCTAGTATAAAGTAGTATAAAATATACCTTCTCCTTTATTCTTTCAATTAAATTCATATCCAAGTAGGGTGGAATCATAGTCGGGATTTACTCCTAACTTTTTTCATGGTATTCTCATCCACTGACCACTTTCTTTACTGCATCTCTATATTCTTATTCTATTTAGATATATTTTTATAAGCATAGCTCATGTATTTTGGTCTCGATATGTGGGTGTTTCCTTAGCCTCAATCCATAAAATTTTCAAAATTTATGCCCAAAATCATCAAAAATACTACAAATGTTTTCATGTTGACCTGTCTACCAATGAATATCCATATCCTATAAATAAAAAATATCTCATTATAATAAAAACAATTTAGATAAAATGATTAAAACTATTAAAATAGATAATTATTACTATCAATTAGAGAGTATTAAATAATATAACAAGTATGATATTTAATAAAAGATATTATGTATATTGTTTAATATTTTTATTTTTAAAAAAATTCAAGTAACCAAATTACTTATCCTTATAAATGACACCAACAATTCTTGATAATCCTGTATAAGTTCATATGTTCAATATAACACAGTATATATGGGTAAAATTATCATTTCTATAAAAACCCTAACTCTAGTTGCCCAAATCCGATTGTTACTTTATTATAATGGAACCAGATAAAAGTGATCATATCCCAAGAGATCAAATAGTTTAGTAGTCTTGGTAAACTAGATACATTATTAAATCAAACATTACATCTAAAAAAACATAAAATAGTATTTTATTTAAAAAATTCACTATTATTTCTACCATATCCTTACATATCAATAATAGTACACTTCCTGACATCCTGGGTAAAGGAAAAAAGGGATGATCTCAGATATTTAGTAAGGGAATGCATACAATGAAATCTATCATTGAAGAAATAAGACATTTATAATATGGAAGGAATAAATTATGATCAAGTAACGTGATATAAATAATCACATGAGATTGAAATTATCCATGGTTTAAATAACTATTAAAATAATCTCATGGTCATCAATAACTGATTTTATAATGATGTAATGCATAATGTGGGATATATGCAACTTATTATTAAGATGTCAATCCAAGACATATTTTATAAATTGGAAAGGACTTGTCCAAATACCCTACATGTTTTGTATCATAAAACATATTGATGAATTTAGGGGCTATGTGATTTCAGGACGCACTCACCAATTAATAATTTTAATTGATTCATCATATGAATAAAAAACAAAACTTAACAAACATGACTTAAAAATAAATAACTGTTCTTATTGAAAAAAACTAATATATATAATGTTAATAATTTTCATATTAAAACTAATTATAATAAATCCAGATAAATAACTAGGATTTTATCTGTAGATTAAATCCTTAGTAAATCATAATATTCCTTAATATATATTGATATATATATATGTAAATTCTTTAAAATGATCACTGAGAAATTACTTTAGGAAATACACTTTTCATTTTAAAATAACTTTTTTAAAAGTTTGAATTTTAAAAAATAATTGGGAAAATATTTATTTATAAATAACGATGTTAACTTGTAAAGGAATATTAAAAAAAATATTCATGATTTTGGGAAAAACCATTTTTACGGTAAATGTTAAAATAAATATTTCATTTTCACCTTTAATAAAAAATACCTCATTTAGAAAAAAACAAGAAGATTACTTTTATATTTTTATAGAATGTAAAAAATTGGAATAAATGAATTTAATAAATAATTTTAGAATAGTAAAATAATTTTTTAATACATTTTAATGAAAATATATACATGGAAGAAAAATATTCCCGACTGAATAGAAAAAAAGTTTGTTTTCCTTAAAAACATTCTTCTAACATCTTGAGTAATTAAAGACTAAAATGAAAGGCAATATTTTAATTTATAGAAATAAAAAGTTAATAATAAAATATATTAGGTTTAAGATACAAATATTATATAATTCTCCCAATTGAAACTTAAAAATAAAAAATCTCGAATAATCATGAGATTATGAAATAAACCCTTACCTTAGGTCTGACATACTTTGTAAGTTATTTTATTTTACTATATAATAAATTAAAATTTATTATAATTATTTAATAAAAAAACATAAAAAATTATAATATCAAACGTGATCCACTTATAACATTTTAACACCATTATATTAACTATTATTTATTAAAATATTTGTTTTTGGGTGTTAACTATTACTTTTTGAATGTAAGTTTTAGTTTTATTATTTTTTCCCTCACATATTTTCCTGGGTTACATTATATAAATAATTTAAATAATAATTTAAATATCATATATGTTAATTATATACCTATTTTTAATCATCTTTGAAATTTGGATATGAAAATATGAATGAAATCACTTCGTGGAGGCGGTAGTCCACACGTACACAGGAGAAATATTATCATTTTGTTACAAGTAGAAGTATAAGAAGGTAAATGATATATTATATTTAAAGAATCATAATTATATAATAAATATCATATATATTCATTAGTTACATCTTTATAACCATCTAAATAAAGTAGTGATTAAAAATTATTAACACCTCTACGTGGACATGTTAAGTCGTATGTACACATGAGTGATGTTTTCCATTTTAGTTGGATGGAAAAGATATGGAAAATGATGGTAACATAATCATAATAACATATAAATATACTTATTATACTTGATTTACAATTTTATGATGGGTATAATATATTTACAGAAAGTATAAGAAGAAATAGATTTGAAACAGTCGGTAAAAATGATTACCTCTTCTTCTATAGAACTTCTTTATATAACTTCTTAATGAACCTTGGAATAGTATTATAATAATAATATCACCTATAATTTTGTTTCTGGAGAAGTTATTAACACAATTTAGTAGGTTTTGGTCGATCTATGTGGTTCAAAGTGGTGTAAAGAAGAGAGAGTAAGGGCGTCCTTTTATAAGTGGGGGAGGGACATGCCTTGAGTTTTTTTAAAGTATTAAAATATTATTAAGTCATTTTCATGTGAAAGTGTCACATAAACAATTAAATATATAAATAAATTGATAAGGGTCTAAATAAATTATACTAATAATAATTAAGATGAAAAATTGTGTCCTTGTCACTTAGTTTTACCCCCAGTTGAAATGGTTTACCCTTTTACTATGGTGACAAATTTTTACTATTCATTAAGACTGAAAATTAATTTGAACTTACTAAATAATATTAATTATTATTATTAAAAATATGTAATAAATTTTACAATATTAAATTTCTATAAATGGTGGCGGTTTATTTTAAAATAAACCCTCAAAATGCAATGAAAAACAATTTTATGAAAAATAACTTTTTAATTATAACAATATTTTTATACCAAGATCAAGTATGTTATTAATAAAAAAGGTCTAAATTAAAACATTTTTAATAAAAATAAACTAATGAATCTTTGAAACCAATTCAAATCAAAATGGGGATTTGAAAAATATAGAGAAGAAAAATAGTTTCCTTTAAAAAACAGTATTCTCACTATTCACCCAAAAATCAACTTTTTCAAAACAATTCCCATAAATTCACCCTAAGTGAATTTTGATATGATTATTTAAAAAATGATAACCATTTTTTGAATGTTAAATTTCTAAAAGTGGTAGAAGTTATATATAATCTCGGTACACAAAATTCATTAAAAACATTTTTGAAGAAAATATATTTTTGAAGCGTAAAATGACATTAATTAAATTCAATACTTATTTATTATGGTTTATTAATAAAATTTAAAATAATTAAAACATTTATACATATTATTAAAAATTTGTTTAATCCAATTAATACCTTCCAATTCAATGGCTAGGCCACAAATGTCACATTAAATAATAATATTTTAATAGTATACTGCAGTTCATTAAAATCTGTCATTGTTTGTAAAGAAAATTATCTAAGAAGTTAAATTTATTTAAATATAAATATATCATAACATATAAGAGTGTTGAATTATACCCCCATTATAATATTTTTTACCTCTAAATTCTGTCACTTCGATACAAACAACTAAGGCTACTTCTATCTTATTATATCCTTGGGTTACCGTGTATCTTTCTCAAATTTATAGTTTCACCATACAACATTGAGCATGTGAGTGGTCTTTTTCTGTATCATTTTATCTCTTAAATAGAAAATCTACACTATTTATTCCTTATAAGATGGAAATTTCTCCAGTTCTATGGCATTTAATTTCATTATATTTGAAGGATTCGGTATGTACTTTCTTAGGGTAGATACATGGAACACATAAAGAACTTGAGAGAGATTTGGTGGAAGGTCCAAGAGATAAGCTACCATCCCGATAAAATCAATAATTTTGAATGGAAAAATATATATAGGGATCAAAATTCCTGAATTTACAAATCTCACAACCATTTTCAAAAAATATATTCATAAGAATATCTTTTCACTAATTTTGAACTATAAATATCATCAAAGATTATCAATATAATTTTTTTTGTCAAACCTAATACTCCATTATGTGTTGCTGAATAGATATTACCTTATTTTTTATTTCTTAAACTAGATTAAGTCCTAATAGATTTTTTTCTCCAATTTATTCCTAACACATTGGAGTTCTACACTTCCTTCTATAGATGGTTTTATATGGATCCATCAGCATGCGTGAGGGAAAGCAATTATTGAATGAAAATTACACCCAAGGTAGGTTTTGATCCCAAACACATTTGAAATACATATATAAATGTATCAACATGTCTTCTAGAGTTTGAATGGTCCTCTTAGACTGACTATCTATTTGAGGATGATAAGTAGTGATGAAACTCAAATATGTATCTAGAGCCTATGAAATATTTCACCATAACCTCAAGGTAATCCTTAGATACAATTTAGAGTAGTACTCTATGAAATATTACCACTTATTTATTATATAATCGAGTAATCTGATGAAGAGAGAAATACTCTCTAATGGTAATAAAATATAATGATTTCATATGGTGGTCAACTACAACCCAAATAACATTGTAGCCTTTATATATTTTGGGGATTCTGATAATAAAATCCATGGTAATGTTTTCATATTTTAATTCTGGTATGGGTAATGGTTATAATAACCCTTGTACTTTTATCTATAAGAAATAAATTTCTAACACACCAGAAATTGAGATACATTCTCTACAATATCCCTTTTTTATTTTATCCCATCACACTTACTCTTTCAAATATCTATATATTTTTATACTTACAGAATGAATAATGAACGATGAATTATGAGATTTATCCAATAACCCCTTCTTCAAGTCTAGTATTAAAGGAACACAAACTTGGTTCATTAACATTATCATTACAACATGATCATCGACGAACTCAACATCCCTAACCTTCTTTTGTAATTCCACATCTTTCTTATGCACCTTCTTAATCCTCTCATGGATGGATGGCTGAACATTAAATTAAGAAAGATATGATCTATCCCCTTCCCTCAAGATTTTAATATCAATTTTTAAAAAACCATAAATATTAGATCTCTTCCAATCCTCAACATGGAAAAACTAACATGGTCTTTTATAATCGAACATCATCCATGTTGTCATTCTTCACAAAGTGGTAATGTATTGAGCAATAATAATCTTTGATCAAATCTAACCACATTCTCAATAAAATTTTAAATTATTCATATGTAAATATATATTTAAATATCTTATTATAATTATATAAATCACACCTTTCACCATAAAAATAATGCCTCTAAATCTTCAATAAAAAAATGACCACTACCAACTCTAAATCATATGTCTGTGAATTTTGGTCATGAATTTTTAATTAGAGAGAGGCATATGATATAACCATTCCATTATACCTGAGGCCGCATACCAGTATCTTCTTTGATGTATCACTATAAATCAAAAACCCTTATCTACTTTAGGGTAGTGTAATAATTGGCACATTGATCAAAATTTTATTCAGTTCTTTGAAATTCTATTTACATTTATCTATCTATAAGAACTTAACCCCTTATGGAAAACATAGTGGGTAGAGTACATAGTGATGAGAAATGTATAAAAAAGCATATGTAGTATCTATCCAACCTAAGAATAAATGGATATCAGTTAATGTGGTTGTCCTAGGCTATTTATCAATAACTTCTATTTTTAATGATCCACTGATATACCCTCACTTGTGACTATTGACCCAATAATGAAACTTTCTGAATCTAAAATTCAGACAATGTAAATTGATCATACAACTTATCCTACCTTAGGGTCTTCAAAAGAATTCTCAAATGTTATTCATATACTTCCTTAATATTCAAATATATTAGAATATTATCTATAAGATTACAAAAAACTAATCAAGGTAATATTAAAAGACTCTAATCATTAAATACATGAAGATAATAAAATCATTGGTAAGTCCAAAAGTAATTAATATATATTCATAATAAAAATACCTTATATAGAATACAATCTTGGGTATATCCTCATTCTTGAACCTTAGTTGATGATATCTAGATCAAATATCAATCATAAAAAAATATATATCTCCTCACGATTGATAAAAAAGATCATCTATATAGGGTAGAAGATACTTGTTATTAATAGTGATCTTGTTAAGTCATTTATAATCAAGGAAAAGGTTCATTGATCCATCTTTCCTCATACAAAAAGAGCAAGTGCAACCCATGGTGATACACTAGGATGAATGAATCCATTATATAGATTCTCTTGGAGTTTCTTATTCAATTCCATCAACTCAATCAGGTCCATTCTATATGGATACTTTTAAATTGTTGTAGCACAATGTATGAGTTCTATTGTAAACTTAAATTCATGAATCAGGGGAAGAATTTAAAATTCCTAAGGAAATAAATCTACATATTCCCAAACAATAATAATTTTTTAATGTTGAGTTTGTCCCCATAAATTTTAGATTAATATTCATCATTAATAGGTAGTAAAATCCATATAATGAAATTAATTTCCATTGGGTTCTTAGGTTCATCCTCACATTGATAGACGATCATTGGTTGATTCGTAATATCAAATGAAACTTTCCTTCCTTGAAAATTAATATGGGATTTATACCGAGAGATCTAATCCATGCCCAAAATTCTATAAAATTCAATTAGTGGTAGAATAATAATATTTATAGGAATCAAATTACTATAAAATTTTATCAGAGAGAAGCTATAGGCTTGATATGTGATCATCGTACCATTATAAGTTTTTATCCCAACTCAACAATAATCATTGAGGTGGTGATATGACACCCTTACAAAATTATTTAGATATCAAAGAGAGGTTATAAATTGAATTAAATAAAAAAAATCAATCCCAGAGTGGATGATATGTAAACCTTTGAACATATATCTTGGAACAGTCACTTTGACTGTAGTAATTGCCTTATCTTGGCCTTTTCCCCTTGGCAACTTCTACGGTAAGTTACCTTGACATCTGGTATAGAGACTCGTACTTTTCATACATATACAATATATCTTTATAGAAGAAAATTAATTACATAAAATTATGATCCATTCCATAATACTATAGGGTTATTGTCTTCGAAAACTTGGATACAGAAGAAACTTATTCATAAATGATCTACATCATCTCCCACTAAATTCTTCATAACTTGAACCCTTATTAGATAAATAATACTTGAAACCTTTTTTAAAACATGGGGAAAAGAAACATAAGATAGGGTGAGATTAGATGCCCAGTAATGGTAAAAAAGTGAGATATCAATGATCACTTAGGAATAAAAGGAGTATAAGGGTATAAGAACATTAATATTAAAATTTAAAAACCATACCCATCATATCATAGATCATAATATTGATTCATGGAATAAATCTTGGTAGTTTATAAGACATGGATCATAAATTAGTCAATGAACATGATCCACTAAAGCATAACATTGGAATGAGATCATGTCATAAGTTTGTTTAACAATTGTGTAATTATCATAATCATAGAAATATTATTTCAAGGCTACTCACCAAGAAATTCATAACATGTTAGGCTTGAGAAAACCACCAGTGTACCTGCTTTGGGCATAGAAGAACCTCCCATGTACCCTCTTATAGGCTTGGGATAACCTCTAATGTACACCCTTTTATCCTTAAGAAAACCTACCATGTACCCTTTTAAATAATATAACATTAATATTTAACCAATTTATTTGAGGGATATATAATTCCAGTCCCAACCATCACATAATATTATATCCATTCATTTTTATTCCAGAAGATCATAGTAACATTCATCATAACTTATCCCATAGAAAAGAAAACAAGTTTCATCGATATTTCATCCTCATAAGCATAAAATATCCAGAGAAAGAATAAAGATGGTATCATTGGATCATCTCCCCAATAAAGAATAATTAACATCAAAGGATGTTATCATAGATGTTTTTTTTAAATATCAATGGAATATTTTTTAAGGAAAATACCCTTTTCATTTTTAAATAATATATTTAAAAACTAAAAAGTTAAAAAATATTAAGAAAAAAAAATTATTTGAAAATAAAATTTAAAACTTATAAATTTATATTCAAATTATTTCATGGTTATTATGGTGGGGAATTCTTTTCATGTTGTTTACATTAAAAAAATAGTACTTTCCCATTTTTAATAAAAAGTCAAAAAAACCTCATTAAGAAAATGAAAAGAAGATTCCATTTAATCTTTTTATAGAAATTAAAAAAATGGTAAAATGAATTTAAAAAAATAATTTTATATTAGTAAAAAAATTCATAAACATATTTTACAAAATATAGATATGAAAAAATGATTTTTGACAGAAGAGATAATTAAATATAGGTTTCCCTGAAAACATTATTTCAGTCTATTGAGTACGTAAAGTGAGTAAAATTAAAGGCAAGCATGTATTATATATAAATAACTAGAAGAGAATAAAATTAAATGGGTTTATCATAAAAGGATCATATAATATCCTTCAATAAAAATTCAAGTTTAAATTATCCTAATTAAAATGAGATTAAAACATAAATCCCTTACCTCAAGTTTGAATTGATTCAAAAGAAATATAAACTACTGTATAATTTTTTTTTGTAATTATAAACTAGAATAATTTACATAATTATTATCATATATTTTCTGCTTCTTATATTTGAACAAATTTTTATAAATAATTAATTATTAAAATAATTGTTTCAGGGTGTTAACTATTTTGATTTTCATGAGAATTTTGGTTTGGCACTTTCATTCCTTATACTTTAATCATGGTTTCCTAATCTCTAAGATGTTAATAATGATATAAATACCAAGTATTATATATATATATAAATTTATCAATAAAATATAAAGATATAAAAATGAATTTCACCATTCATGGAGACAATAGGATGTATATATGCATGAACATTGTTTTCAATATTCAATGGATGGAATAAAATAAAGTTAAATAATAATTAACATATATAAAATCATTATTATATCATATATATCTTATATATTCATTAATCCCATATTTATTACCATCCATGTAAATAAAAAATAAAAAATGAATCACATCGCTTTGTGGAGGTAGTAGTCCACACGTATGAAAAACGACATTATCATTTTCCAATATATTGGAAGATAAGAAAGAAAATATATTATTATAATTAAATAATAATAATTTTATCATAAATATCATATATAAATATTGAAACCATCATAATAACCATCCATGATATATGGTTATGGAAAATGGATTGTATCACTATATGAAGGTGATAGTCTACATGTACATAAGAGGGACACTTTAATTTCCCATTTGATGGAAAATAATATGAATAATGGTGGTTCTATAATTAAAATATAATTTAATTATATTTAATATACTTAATTTATTATTTTATTATTAATACCAAATAATTATAGGAGGTAAAATAAGATATAAATTAAAGAGGTTGGGTAGGATAATTACCTCTTCTGTGGCATGCCTCTAGATCCTTTCTTAAGGACCCATGGAATGGTTTTTTAATAATAAAACCACCTATAATTCATGTATATGTAATTTTACAAGTTAATTTTGAAATTTTTATTTGAGATACATGGATCAAATATAAGATAAATAATAGGTTTCCTTTTATAACTGGGGGATATCAATTACTTAGAATTTACTAAAATATTAAAATATAATAATTTCATACTTAGATAAAATGATTCTAAAAGGATAGAGGTTTGAATTTGGGGTAGGGTTATTCCTAAATATGGCCTTAAAATATGACTTATAAAAGTTATATTTGAAAAAGCACCCTTATCTCTTGCTTTAGCTCACCTAGTAAACTTGTTTTGACCTTTACCATGGTGACAAATTTGTACTGTTTTTACAAATTATTATTATCGAAAAAAAATTTTAACTCATTAAAAAATTTAGATATCATAATTAAAAGTATTTAATACATTTTATAAATTTCAATTCATATAATTATCATAATTTAATTTAAAATTAAACCCATAAAACACGATGAAAATATTTTTTTCTAAAAATAAATGTTTTCATAAGAATAAATTTTTTATACCAAAGTAAAATATAAAATTAATTATAATGTTAATAATTGTATTATTAACAATATAAATGATCTATGGTTATTTATAAAACCATTTTAAAAAAATGGAAATTTATAAATGTTTTAAACAAAAAATTAGTTTTCAATAAAAATAGGTATTTTTTACTAGTAATCGAAAAATCATTCTTTTTCAAAAAAGTATCAAAATTTCATGATTAGATAATTTGAAATAATGATTTAAAAAATGAATTTTATTTTTTAAAACTCATTTTATAAAAGTGGAAAAAATTAATTATACAATTTTTTCAAAATAAAAATGAAAATCAATATTGAGGAAAATTTTATTTTGTAGCATTTAAAACCTTACTAAAAATTGCGTATTTATTTATCAATATATTTGATTTTATATGAAACCTTCGTACACAATCTTAAGAATTTATTTATTCTTATTCATTCCACCAATTTAATAGCTAGTTTTTAACAATATAATATATTATGGATCATTTAGACTCAGGTTTGGATGTGTCACAAGCTATCAAATAAATTAAATTTATTTATAAAGAAATATATCATAAAATCTATAGGTTTTACATTTTAACTGCTTAAAATTAATTTCTCCCCTGAAATTCCATTACACAAATTTAAATAAATTAGTATATATCTATTTAATTACATCTTTTGGTTCCCATGTCGCTTCTTTTAATTTCTGATTTCTCTAGAGAAGTTTACATATATAAGTAGTCTTGTTCCATAACACTTTATCTCTATGATATAAGATTTCTAATAGCTTTTCTCTAGAGGAAGGTTCCTGAAGTAGTGGTATAACCTATTAGTTTGGATTATGTGATTGATTAGGTATTTAATTCCTCATGAGATATACATGAAAAATATCATGAACTTAAGAGAGGTTCGATGGAAGTGCCAAGTGATAAGTCACCACTCTAATCGATCAATAATCTCAATGGAATAATATACATAGGTATAAAATTTCACTTATTCACAAATATCATAACCTTATTCTATGTATAAATACAAAATAAAAACTTCTCACTAAATTTGAATTACATATTTCTCTAATGATTTTTTGTATAAATTTAATGTTGACTTTGAGTTTGTTGATGTACTACAGAATGTCTGTAAACTTTTATGCCCATTATTTAGCTAGATCAGGCCCCAAATGATTTCATCCTCTAACTGTATCCTATTATGTTGTAATTATACACTTATTTAATGAAATATAATCATAATAATCCATCTTAATGCTTGAGTGAAAGTTATTATTTTCAAAAAACTCGATGACATGGTTGTTGTACGGAATGAAAAATTAGTTCCCTAAACAAAATAACTAGGTAGATACTGTAATCCTAGGTTGATCCCATATAGAATTAATGAATATTAATTTTAGGTATAATTTAGTGACCATAATATTATTATCTATACAATAAAATTATGGTGAGATAATAATGGAAATGAAACAACTTTAGAAAAAAGATGAGAGAAGAATAAGAGAAAGAAAAACAAGAAAACAACCAGTCAGAGTTTCAATTTGATTAGGTTTAATTAAAAAAATCATTCCTTAGTATTTAAAATTAATTATAAAATAGTTCCCCATGGGGATTCAAATGTGTTATTGTTTCCTGGCCCATAAATAAGTATCTTTTTATTTTAGAAATCAATCCTTTGGTTTGATGATTGATTACTTTAAAAAAAATTTTTAACAGTACCCCTATAATAATGGAAAAAACCTCACCAAATGGAAAAGAGTTAGGATACTATAACTTCTTTAGTTTTAACCAATTTTTTTATTTATGGTATGATATGAAACCACTAGTGAGTTTAGAATTAAATCTTTAAAATAATTATAATAAAAATATCATAATTAAAGAAAACATACAAAATTTCAATTACAACGCACCCAAAATCTTATTACACCCACCAACATGAAGAACCTACCCACTTATATCCATGGTAATAGTGTGAGGATTGAGTAAAAACTCGAACCCTACCATAAATATAATAGTAATGGAGGGACGAGAAGAGAAACATAAAAAGAGAAATGAAAACAAAGAAGAAACTCCTATTTGATTTTGGGAAGGATTGAGTCGACCAAGTGGAAACACCTCCCCCCTTGAATAGTCAACCCTTAATTTTGTATCCCTAGATCTATTTTTATATAAAATATATTACACATCATGTACTCAATATTTATTAGTGTATACTTAGGCCAACCATCTTTCCCCCAATCTTCTCCACTGATTGGTGGCCAATTGGGCCACCAATTAAATTATGCGCATTAGTAGTAGGTAGATGGAAGTACATGACCTGTGGAACCATTGTACATAGTGTTTATACTTTATTTGTACCACTAAAAACTTCTATAATTGGTATACATGGCATGTTTTATAACATACACAAAATTTGGGTTATGATTCGTGACTCAGTCATGTACTTGGGCTGGTCGAGATGTACATCTTGAAAATGTACACGACATGTTATTATTATCCACACACTATGTATTTTTGATATTTACTCAGAATCCCCCCTAATGTGTGATTTATACTATAAAATCTTGAAAATCCTTCATAAAAATTTGAATGAATCATTTTATTCCTAAAATAATGTAAAATTGGTTTAATTAAAATTCATGAATTAGTATGCACATATCGGGATAATCAAACTCCCCCACACTTAGTAATTTTCTTTCCCTCAAGAAAAATCTCAATATCAAATTAAAAATAATAAATAATCTAAAATGGAATCATTCAATTAATTAAACTTATAAACATAATAGTCATAATATAGGTTTTGTCAGAGATCAAAAAACATATAAAATTTAAATCATGCCTCAAATATAGTTTAATTCAAGAAATTCACCTAATTTATTGAAATTTTAAACTTTTAATAAATACAAATTACAATTGATGATTTAAATAACTTGTAAAATGATTCAATCATCACTCAAGATTACAAAATTGGATTTATGATCAATCTCAACTATATGAACTCTATCCATAACCATTCAAATGATCTAAATCTCAACATATAAATTAAATAAAAAACCATATGGACATTCATTATAATTCTGATTTATATGAGGCTAAGGGTGGGTGGGTAATAATGTGAAAATAATCTCACTGGATTAAAAATGATGTTGTATTCTTTGAAAAATAAATCATGATATTCAAGGAAAAGTATCAATGAAAATGAATCCCTTTCAAAATCTCTCAAATGTAAATATAACCATTTTCTTCCCTTGCTAACATGGATCATAAACTATATGTGAGTATAAAGAATGAATATTTTCCATTTTAAATTTTCATTTTTAATGGGACCACCTATAAATGTAAATAATGGTTGTTTTTGAACCATTTTCCCCTATGAAAAGGTGTGGCTCCCCCACACTTAATTTGATGGAAGCTCACCAAAATGTACCATGAATCACAAAAATACCTTTTTAAATATCAAGTGAATAATCATAAAATACAATCTTGTAAGGATTATTAGGCATTTAATTTGGGTTCCAATAATGGAAGTTCATGGTTTCTATAGGTTTCATAGAGATAGAATGTAGGGTGGGTCTCAAAGTCCAAAAGGGATAAAAAATATCAATCAAATTCCTCATTCATTTTTATGGGATTCAAATTATTTATGTTTTGATAATAAAAGCATGTATTTTATTGTAGTTTTTCATATATAGAGAATATTTCTTGAATGTGGTAATAAGAATGAATATGTTAAAAGGCTTACAATACCTCTCGAGAATGAGAATACAAATTGATCCAATTAGGTCATGATGTGAATATAATTAATTATTATAATAAATGAACATTTCCAAGAATTACTATCAAGAATCAAAAATATATAAGTAATCATTTTATAATACTTTAAAAATTAAAAATTAGAATATGTGTTTCAAAATTATCATCTACATATTTATTATTTATAAATATAATTAATCAAAAAAAATTACCACATTTTAAAATATATTATCTAATTAATGATGTATCTTTGATTAGTTAAAGGGAAATTAACTATTTCAATTAAGAGACTCTCCCCCACACCTAATAGCACACTAAGTCCTCCAAGTGCAACACCAAGTAGGAGAAGAGGATGTGAAATTATAGATAACCAAAATAAACCAAGGTAACAATTAAAGAAGTAATCTAAAGAAATATAATGAGAAATATATGAAAAAACAATACTACCCTAGTAGAAAACTCCAAAATATTGAATAATTTGAATTTTGAATGACCAAAAAACTCCATAGTATCTATGACTATCAAATCTAGGATGTAACACCACAAGATTTCATTGTACGTTATCTCTTCAAATTAATTCAATAACTTGTCCTACACACAACACCATGTTCGAGCATACCACGACCTACCAAACTAGCCATTCAAAAAGTGGTTATGAATAGTATTAACTAAATTTTGAATTTTATAAACTCCATATAATTTTAGAATCCATATTATGTGTTTCTTAGACATAATATAAGAATAAATTCATTTTTTCAGATAAAAAATTATTATTCAAAAAATGAAATTTTACCGGATTTTAATGGAGAACCCTTTTTAAAACCAATATTTGACACTTTTATATATTAAATTTAATTAAAATAAATTCTTCTTTGGAAAAAATACATAAAAATTTAGTTTGGATAAATTTTTGGTACTTTTCTCATAAATTTCATATTTTGATGAATAATGAAAAATACAAAATTTTAATTGAAAACAACTTTTTAAATCAAAATAATTGATAGTATAAAATTATGAATTTGAATGGTTTGGAAGTATAATTATACTATATTTTTTACATTTAATAAAATGTAGGTAATTATAAGTAATTTCACATTTAAATTTGACATAAACACAAATCAATCTTTTGATAGTTTTTACTTTTTAAAAACCCACTTTTTAGTTTTGTCCACAAGAATTAATTTTAAATTAATTAATGATAATTTTATGTTTTAAATTTGGGAAAATATAATTCATTTTTTTATTCGGAATATCAAAATTAGCTTAGGATGAATTTTTGTTATTTTTCTAAAAACACTCAAGTTTTGATAAATAATGAAAAACACTACGTTATTATATAAAACCGACTTTTTATTTAAATAATTATTTATTTTATTTAAATTTATTTTAAGTCAAAATAGATATATAATACCTATATAAGTTCAATTTCATTCATTAGGGTCATTTTATAATAAAATTATATTTATAAAAGTTTATTAAACTTTTTAACTTTTTTTACCCACATTCTAGGCACATTTGCAAATTTGCATAAAAAGAAGTTTTACCTCTTGTGTGAATTGAATTTAAAAAATGAGAGAGAAATGGTTGAAATCAGTAAGTAAAATGTGGTTCAATAAGATGAAAATAATTTTTGGTGAATATGAACTTTTGACTTTTATTTACCACAGTTAAAAGTAAATAGGGTAATTAAAGGTACGAATGATATTATAATTACACCAAAATATGTCCTAATTATATTAGATAAGTTTAGTTAGAGAGAAACCAACCTTATAAAAAAATATGATCCTTTTGGTCCACTTGGATTAGATTAGGACATTTATTATTGTTTTATTTAAAGAAGAGTTAGAATTGTTAAATTCAAATTTTAATAAATAAACCATTTTTAATATAGGTTTATTCTTTAGATAAATTTGACTACAAATATTAATTATAAAGATAACAATATTTTCTACATAATAGTATTTTATTTTTATTTTTTAGAGATTAAATAATTAAATGACACAATAATGAAAAAATAATTACTTTATCAATGAAAGATTAAAATAATTGTTATTATAAATATAAAAATAAATGTAAATTGAGTAGGTTGATTCCATAAATGAATTTTATAAATTAATATAAAATTTTAGGGTTGATTAAATGAAGTTTTGTCTAAGTAATAATGCTGTTATGAATTTCACAAAAACCAAATACAAAATAGTGTCAAAATTGACATAAATGAGTTTAAAAAAACATACTATATTGTTAAATGATATAATATTCCTAAAAATCTAAGGTTCGGACAAAGGACTTATATAATGATAAATATGTCATTATAGAACCACTTGGGGTTCTCTTGGGTTTTTATAGTATGTTTTTTAACCATTTATTATAATAATACAAGATGACATGGTAAAAGTTAAACTATTTAACTAAGAGTTAAATATAAAATATAGGGTTAATATGGTGACCTAAACTTGTCTAAAACCTATTGGTTGAGAGGATTTCTACCCATAACCACCTTATATTCGAAATAAATCAATTTTGAGCCATTAAAAACTGAATATGATTTTATAATAAAATAATATTTCAAACTTTTCCTAAAGTGACCCTCACCTCTCTTATAAAAGGGTACTTCCCCTTCTCTCAAAATCACACCTCCAAATCCATTTGGATCTACCAACCCCTTACCAAATCTCATCCCAACTTCCCTAATTCCCACCTAGAGTCCTTCCATTGTGCATAAAGCCAACCTAAGAAGCTATTTTGTTCAAATCAAAAGGAAACACCCAAAGAAGAGGTAATTATTTTATCATATCTTTTAAAGTTATTTTCTTCTTCCACTTTCTCTTACTTTTTTATTTCCATACCAAAATTATAACTAAAGTAACTTCTATATTCTATGATGTTATTATAAATGTGGAACAAACATTCTCATTATTCTATCCATCCTATGAATGATAATTTCACCATGCGTGCGTACATACGACTTACTGTCTCCACGTCGTGATGTAATTTTTTATTCAACACAATGTTATTTGGATTGATATAATGATGAGTAATATATATATAAATAATAAAAAATAACATGGTACTGTTTCTATACAATTAATATACCATCTAATTCCAAAACGTTTAATCATTAAGGAAATGATATCGTCACTCGTGTGTACGTACGACTTACCGTCTCCACAACGCGATGAGATTCATTTCCTCGTTCACCATTCAATGATGATTATAAAATATATACTATTAATAAGTATGTAATATATGAAATAATAATGCTACTGGATATATATATATATATGTATTTACATATATCTTATTCACTTAGTTATGTTCAATACGATATGAAAACGGAAACAACGTTTATGCGTACGTACGACCTACCTTCTCCATAAACAGTTTTTTCCCTTTAATATATCTATATATTATACATATTTATATTCTAAATATATATGATATATAAATCATGTTTTATATTCTGGAAGTATTTAAATCATTATATAAGTGATACGATCAATAATTACAAGTTAAAACACGTATGATAAAGAAAGCGATTATTACCCGAAATGTTAATTTAACATGGAAATTATTATTAAATGGGTAGTATAAAGTCATAAATGAATCATGTATGATATCATAAATATTAATATGGTTATGGTATAATTTAATAACATACTATGGTCATACAGTAGGTTAAACGTACCCTCGACCAAATAGAAGTACAAGGTAAGGGTTAATTCCTCAATCTCATTATTATCCGAGATTGTTTATGTGTAAGTATTTTCTGGGAAATATTTATTATCCATGTACATGTTTTGAAAAATAATTTTTATAAATTATTCTTTTAAGGTACTCTTTAACTAAAATATCAATTTAAATGTTTTAAATATTTATTCTTATAAATATTTCTCATTAATGTCCATGTTTTCAAAATGGTTTTAAAGATTTATTTATATAGCCATGAATGTTTTAAAATGTTAATTCCTTTAAAAATTTCCAAGTGGTATGAGAAAATTTGATTAAAAAGTATCTTTTAAATATCTTCCTTTAAAAATTGTGTGACTTTTAATTATTTCATGAAGAATGGGTATTTCACTCAAAGAGTTTTACCGATCATTTTCAACTGTATCCACATCCTTTAATGAATATTATTCTAGATTGAGGTTGATTTATTATAATAAAATCTTCCATATTGTATTGAATGAGTTATGATATGTTTTACTATGGACATGAAATTTTTATACCATTCATGGTTTATGACTAAAGTATTGACATTTATTATTATAGTTTTAATACTAATGTTTATGTTATGTTTCAACAATTTCATATGAGGAATGCGGTGGACTTAGTAAGTGACGGGTGGAGCCTGTTATAGCTCCTCGATGCATCAGTAGGTCTTAGGAGACAAACTAGTGTCCTAGAACAAGGCCTTGAAAAATATTTTAATTGTAGTATTGGAATGAGGCCTTGACTATGTGGTAATGATGTTCGACGTTAGGCATTCCCTCAATAAGAAATTAGTTATTACATGTGATTATTAGACTAGTATAATATCAATGTGCATGTTTATATGGTGATGTTTGATTTATTTTTTCCAGATTATTTTTCAAGATTATTTTTAAAAAGGATTTTGTTTTTATTACACATCTTGCCTTAAAATTTTATAGCATCCGCTAAATTATTTACCCTTACTGAGCATCTGAGCTCAACCCTTTCTTATGTTTTATTTTCCCAGGATTCCAAGAAGTATATTATGACTGATATGTAGGGTTAAGATAAGGGAATAATGGAGTTCTCAAAGGATTATTTATGTTGTGTTGTATGTTATAAAGTGTAATGTAATATTCTTGTATGTAATCTATATTCCAAGATTGCTAAACTGATCGGACCATCGGGACTTGATTCCTTATAATCATGCCAATGTATTAAAGCAATGCATTGACTCCAGGCTTCTTGGGTCGGGGATTTACAATTGGTATCAGTGGAAGTTTTGTACAAACCTTGGAAACTAGATTTAGAAAAACTCTGATTAGATAACATTACCTGAAGATAGACATTGAGGATTAGTATAGAAGAACTTTCCAAAATTTTGGTAATGTAGAGATTTTGTGTATTTTCCAAGAAATACATCCATGTCTAGATACGAATAGGTAGAGGAAGCTCTGAAAAAAGATATACCTAGGTGTGACAATTCTGATAAGGAGTTTTGGGTTTGACCTGTGGTATCCTGGTATACGATAATAGGTCTTGCTTTACTCTTGGTTACGACACTCCCAAGGGATATGCTTAGGATAATTCACATTTTCTTTACAAGCCATTATGAAGGATTTAGGAGTAAATATTTCCTCAAAGATTTTTTTATGATTATAGATTATATACATAATATTTTTAATTTATGTTAGGTATTTTACATTTTTGGAATTATGCATTACAATTCATAAACTAACCTAGTGTATGCCATTGTTTATAAATGGTTCCCAATAGAAGGAATGAGAACTCCAAAAATACGCATGATCCAAAGAGTAAGAAGGATCATATCTTTCATGGTATTAAGACAACATTTAGAAGGGAAATAGTCTCCCACGTATTCTCATTATATGAAGAAATAGTATAATGTTTTTTAAAGGTTGGGGCCAAAGCCTCGTTAATTTTTAAATAAAAAAAATATCACTTTTATTTGGGAAAAGGGAGACCCATTATATATCCCGAAGGCCCAGTGGACATTTAGACCATTACATGGCCCGTAAGCCCAAATTTTTGGCCCAAGACCCATTCTGTGAATAGTAATGCTACAGTACCTGTCTGCTACAGTACGACACAGTACCCGCCGCTGCTACAGTGCTCTACCGCCGCTACAGTGACTTGCTGCTGCTACAGTACCACCGTTGCTATAATGTCGTCACTGCTACAGTACAACTACAGTACCTGCGCCCAATGGGTTTTGATCCCAAATTTTTCATGTAGAATTATGGGGTGCTTACCACTAAGATAAGTAAATAATTCTCCGACTCCTATGGCTTTGAAGGGAAGCATGAGAAGAAAAGGATGGTAGAGAGAGAGATAGATAAAGGGAAGAGGGGAAAGAAGTATTTTCCCATATGTGATTACTATGGAAAGAATCAAATTGGTAAATGTTTGAAGGTAATGGGATTTTTTTATAATTTTGGAGAAAAATGACACCAAGTACGTGATTATAAGTGTAAGAAAAAGGTTTCAAATGTACATTGCTTCATCTGCAAAGAGTTGGGACACCACGCGAATCAATGTCCAAATCATCAGAGTATGCCCCAAAAGATGCTATTAGATAATAATCAAGTTATGATACTACCAAAAATGAAGAGGAATGACTAGTGTTCTTATGTTGTTGTTAAAGAATTATTTAATTTTAGTGTTGTATCAACAATGTCCTGGTTATATGAATTATGGAAATAAATAAGGATTGTACTACAGTACTATTTCATTAAGGATTTGAGATTATATGATTCTACGAAAAGTGACTCAATAGAATGTGAAACCTTTTGGAAAATATATGGTTCAAGTAAAGATAAACCCTAATATGGTTCTGATATTGAGGTAGAAAGTTTGGAATAATATATGATTGATTTTGACAAATTATATTCGATATTCTTGACTACTTTGAAACTAATTAATTGTTTGTTTATTCCATTATTGTTGGAGTTTACAACATTTTTGGATATAAAGAGTATATCCAGTATTTTATAAGGAATAAGGGAGCATGAATGTATCAATATGGTTTTATGGCAATTCAGTGTGTTACCCTGTTTTAAAAGAATACATGATGAAGGTATTCACATGTTATTACGTGGAAAAAAATATCTTCATTGTATTTACCTTACTTATAAATTTTGGACTATGATTTTGGACAAAAGTATTTTGGATAAGTCTAAAGGTTGGAATGGATTAAGTTTGAAATTGGATATTATTGTTATGGTTAAAACATTTCTTAATATTATTTTTGGATTGTTATAAAAAGGACTACCTGGTGGTTGGGCAACAACCTGTCACGTTCGAAAAGGCTGTGAGTCTTGAACCGGCAACCGAACTATGAAAAGGGTGCATCACCTACCAATGGTATATGTGATGTCCTAGTTTGTATAATGTAGTTTTTTAAATAGTCTGAAAAAATGAATTATAAATTCATTATTTTTGAAACCCTATACGATTCGGATAAATAGAATATTTTTGAATTCTTTTATCTTTTGGAGTGAAAGATGAGTTTGTGGAGGAATTAGCTGAAGGATGAAACTCTACTTGTCAAGTATATTTTTTTCCTCTTATTATATGAATAAATTAATTCTTAAACTTTATGGAAGGGATCTTTAAAACAAAAATGTGTTATCCTAATACCTTATGTTTATTGAACCGATGATATTTTAAATCATCATAGATTGATGTATTTAAGGACCCCAATTTTACACTTGTTTATGATTGATGACCTCAATCACTCCCTAACAATATTTACATTTTTTTCTCCAATTATGTGCTTTTAATTGACACAAATTTTCTCCTAATCGAGATCATAATTTGGTGGTTACTTTTTCATTTCTCTTTCCCTCTTATTAAGACTAAATTTTATTAACCCAATTTCTGATGTGAATTTTCCACAAAGGTATTTTTCTATTTTAACCTTTTATTTAGAGGAAAAATTTCAAATTGCAAGGAAGAAATTTTTTGAATGAGGGGAGAATGTAAAAATCCAAGATTTTATAGTATGTTATCTCTTCAAAGTAATTCAATAACTTGTGCTACACGCAACACCGAGTTCAAGCGTACCAAGACTTACCAAACTAGCCGTTCAAAAAGCGATTATGAATAGTAATAACTGAATTTTTAATTTTATATACTCCATATTATTTTAGAATCTATATTATGTCTTTATTAGACATAATATAAAAACTAATTCATTTTTTTCAGATAAAAAAGTATTTTTCAAAAAATGAAAATTTACCACCTTTTAATGGAGAACCGTTTTAAAAAACAATATTTGACACTTTTATATATTCAATTTAATTAAATTAAAATCTTATTTAGAAATGGGACATAAAAATTTAGTTTGGATAAATTTTTGGTACCTTTCAGATAACATTAATATTTTGATGAATAGTGAAAAATAATAAATTTTAATTGAATTTTTTTTAATCGAAATAATTTATAGTGTTAAATTATAAATTTGAATGGTTTTGAAGTATAATTAGATTATATTCTAACCATTTAATACAATTTAGGTCATTATAAGTAATTTCACATTTAAATTTGACATAAACACATGCCAATCTTTTGATAGTTTTTACTTTTTAAAAACCCGCTTTTTGGTTTTGACAATGGGAATTAATTTTAAATTAATTAATGAAACTTATATATTTTTAATTTGGTAAAATATAATTCATTTTTGAATTCGGAATATCCAAAATTAGCTTAGGGTGTTTTTTTCCCGAAAACTTTCAATTTTTGATGAATAGTGAAAACACTACGTTATTGTTTAAAATCAACTTTTTATTAAAATAATTTTTTATTTTATTTAAATTTATTTTAAGTAAAAATAGATATATAATACCTATATAAGTTAAATTTAATTCATTAGAGTCATTTTATAATAAATTTATATGTATAAAATTTTATTGAACTTTTTAACGTTTTTATCCACATTCTAGGTACATTTGAAAATTTTCATAAAACGAATTTTTACCACTTCTATGAATTGAATTTCCAAAATTCAATAGACACGGTTGACATAATTATGTAAAATGTGGTTCAATAATATGAAAATAAATTTTGGTAAAAAGTAATTTTGGACTTTTATTTACCAGGGATAAAAGTAAATATTGTAATTAAAGGTAAAAATAATATTATAATTACTCTAACACATGTCCTAATTCTACTCGATAAGTGTATTTTGACGAAAACCAATCTTAGTAATAATATATGATCCTCTTGGTCCACTTAGATTAAATTAGGACATTTATTATTATTTTACCTAAAGAAGAGTTAAAAGTGTTAAATTCAAATTTTGATAACTAAACAATTTTTAATATAGGGTTATACATAAGATAAATTTGTCTATAAATATTCATTTCAACAATAAAAATATTTCCTATATAATTTTATTTTATTTATAATTTTTATATATTAAATAATTAAATGACACAATGATGAAGGAGTAATTACTTTACCAATGAAAGATTATAATAATTGCTATTATAAATATAAAAATAAATGTAAATTGAGGCTTTTGATGCCATCCAAGAATTTTATAGATTAATATGACATTTTAGGGTTTATGAAATGATTTTTTTCAAAGTAATCATGTTTTTATGAATTTCACAAAAACCAAATACTAAATAGTGTCAAAATTGACATAAATGAGTTTTTAAAACAAATAGTATATTATTAAATGATATAATATTTTTAAAAATTTAAGGTTCATCCAAATGACTTATATAATGATAAATATGTAATTAATGAACCACTTGGGGTTCTCTTGGATTTTTATAGTATGTTTATTAATAATTTATTATAATAATACAAGAGGACATGGTAAAAGTTAAGCTATTTAACTAAGATATGAATCTAAAATATAGGGTTAATATGGTGACCTAAAATTGTCTAACCCCTACCCAAATATGCTCCCAACTTCTATAACTTCATCCTAGAGGCCTTTCTTTGAGTATAAATCCATCCTAAGGAGCCCTTTTGTTCAAATCAAAAGAAAACACCCCACTAAGAGGTAATTATTTTTTACCTCTTTCAAAGTTCTTTTATTCTTCCACTTTCTCTTTATTTGTTATTTCCATACTAGAATAATAAATACAGTAACTTCTATATACTGTGATGTTTTTATAAATATGGTACAACAATTCTCATTATTATATCCATCCTATGAATGGTAATGTCACCATGCGTGCGTACGTACAACTTACCGTCTCCACGCCGTGGTGTAATTTGTTATTCAACACTATATTATTTGGATGGATATAATGATGAGTAATATGTATATAAATAATGAAAATAACATGATAATGTTTCTTTAAAATTAATATACCATCCAATTCCAAACCTTTTAATCATTAAAGAAATGATATTGTTGCTCATGTGTATGTACAATTTACCATCTCCACGACACGATGAGACTCATTTCCACGTTCACTATTCAACGATGATTATAAAAATATATATTATTAATAAGTATGTAATATATGAAATAATAATTCTACTGGATATATATATATATATATATGTATGTATGTATGTATTTACATATATCTTATTCACTTAATTCCGTTCAATACGATATGAAAACGGAAACAACATTTATGCATATGTATGACCTACCGTCTCCATAAACGAAGTTTTCCATTTCATATATCTATATATTATACATATTTATATTCTAAATATATATGATATATAAATCATGTTCTATATTCTGGGAGTATTTAAATAATTATCTCAGTGATACGATCAAAAATAACAAGTTAAAACACGTACGATAAAGAAAGAGATTATTACCCACAATGATAATTTAACATGGAAATTATTATTAAATGGGTAGTATAAAGTCGTAAATGAATAATGTATGATATCATAAATATTAATATGGTTCTATTATAATTTAATAACATACTATGGTCATTATACAAGAGGTTAAACATACCCTCGACCAAAGGGAAGTACAATGTAAGGGTTAATTCCTCAATCTCATTATTATCTGATATTGTCTATGTGTAAGTATATTTTGAAAAATATTTATTATACATGTCCATGTTTCATAAAATACTTTTAAAAAATTATTATTTTAAGGTAATAATTAACTAAAACATCATTTTAAAATTTTTAAATATTTATTCTTATAAATCTTTCTCATTAATGTCCATATTTTCAAAATGGTTTTAAGGATTTATTTATATGGACATGAATGTTTTAAAATGTTAATTCCTTTGAAAAGTTTCAAAGTTGTATGGTAAAATTTCATTAAAAAATATCTTTAAATGTGTTACATTATAAAGTTTGTGACTTTTAAATGATTTCATGAAAAATGGGTATTTCACTCAAAGAGTTTTACTGATCATTTTCAACTATATCAACATCCTTTACTAGATATTATTCTTGATTGAGGTTGATTTATTATAATAAAATATTTCATATTGTATTTAATGAGTTATAATATGTTTTACTGTGGATGTGATATTTTTATACCATTCATGGTTTATGGCTATAATTATTGACATTTTGTATGCTAGTTTTAATTCGAATGTTTATGTTATGTTTCAACAATTTCATATGAGGAATGAAATGGACATAGTAAGTGATGGGTGTAGCCCGTTATATCTCCTCAATGACAAGGTAGGTTTCACGGGACAAACTAGTGTCCTGGAAAAAGGCCTTGAAAAAAAATTTAATTGTATTCTTGGCATGAGGCCCTGACTATGTGGTAATGATGTTCGGTGTTAGGCATTCCCTCAATATGAAATTAGTTATTAAATGTTATTATTCAACTTGTAGAATATCCATGTGCATGTTTATATGATGAAGTTTGATTTATTTTTTCCAAATTATGTTCACGAGTATGTTTAAAAATCCTGTTGTTTTTATTACACATCTTTCATTAAAAGTTTATAGCTTTTGCTAAATTATTTACCCTTACTAAGCATCTGAGCTCACCCATTTCTTATGTTTTATTTTTCCAGGATACCATGAAGTGTATTATGATTGATATACAGGGTTAAGCTAAGGGAATAATGGCATTCTCAAAGGATTATTTATGTTGTGTTGTATGTTATAAAGTGTAATGTAACATTCTTTTATGTAATCTATTTTCCAATACTGCTAAACGAATTGGTCCTTTGGGACTTGATTCCTTGTAATCATGCCAATGTACTAAAGTAATGCACCGACTCCGATATTCTAGGGTCAGGGTGTTACAAATGAAAAAAATTATTTTTCATGTATATAATTCATTACAATGAATAAAAAAAATAGATATATATAAAAAATGTGAAGGATGAATACTCATCGACTGGCCTTAGGAGATAAAATTTATGAATCTGAGGGAATATATAGGGTAGGGGAATATGTAGTGGTTTTTGGTTTAATATTTCCCAAGTCCATCTCTATTTTTTTAGCTAAAGTATTTGTATTCCCATGTGTCAGAGTGGAACCCACACCATAAAAAGAACGAATAAAAAATTAGTGGTTTGTCTGATGATATGTACTGTGGATCTAATGATTGAGGGTCAGGATGAGGATAATGCTCTGATAGAATCACAAGGAAAAAGTGATATAGAATAATTCTAAAAAATCCCCCCATTTTATCAAGGCACAGATCCATGGTGTCGAGGGGACATTCAATGGAATCGAGGTGAAAACTGATGTCATCGAGGCAACAAGAGACCCGCAGATTAGTTGAGGGTACAGGTAGATGTGGGGGTAGTGGATGGGTAAGTAGGTGGAATGGTAAAAGATGATGGGTCAACAAAATAAAAAGTAAGGGATAAAGATGAAGGGTATTTTGTTGGTGGCGGTGGTGGTATCAGAGTAGAATCACCCATAGTTGAAGGTGGGTCTTCTATCGCCACAACTAGTGTTGGGAGGTCCTACATGATTACATAGGTGCTCCTCCTCCTCTAGACCATTCCCATTAGAATAATCATGTGATATTTAATCTGATTGGGAGAACGTAATTGATCATTTAGGAGAGATGACTCAAAAACTCCGAAGTTGTGCGCCAACTGAGTGGCGTAAAACCCACCATTTAGGTTACCCTATTGGCTGATTGAAATGGAATAGAAGTAAGAGGTAGAAACATATAGTAGGTTAGTGTAGTCATCATAGATGATACATTTATGAACCTCCATATCACGATCATAAAAAATGACCCCATCCTTATGGAATGGCAATAGGAAGGAACTAAAGCAATGATGAATGAAATAGAGGATTGGGTAGATGGTTAGAGTGATATTTTATGAGGTGGGAGCATACTGGACACTGTATCTAGCATGATCCTACCACATAGTGAGAATGTTTTATTGATTACTATGGGTAAGGGTTAAAAAATTGGTGGGGAGGATGAATAATGGTAGAAATCACACCATCGGTTGAAATCCTCCATAGTAAGAAAAAATAATATGTTGCCTAACCATAATTTGGAAAGGGTACCTGTATCGGTCGACGTCTCCCAATAGGTTATCCCATCAAACTTGAAACTAGTAGTTTACTCCAAAAATAAATCATAAAATGTAGGAGTGATGTTATGGAGAACTAAAATCCAATGGGTGTTCCCCTAGATCTCCTTAATCTCCACCATGAGTCCGATGCACTCTAGGATACTCGTATCAAGGAATCAAATGCTATGATGGACCATTCATCAGGAGAGGAATTAGTGTTAGCCAATAGTTGGGTGATTCTAATTGAAAATAAGACATGGGCGGTGCTGAGGTCATGTAATCACATGAACCGGTCATGGTCATTCTCCAGCTACCAAAGTGGAAGGCTCTACTGAAGTGGAAGCTGGTGGTGGTGGTGGTGAGACTACTGAAGGACTTGGTGTTTCCATAAAATATAGAGGGTGTAGTAGGATTAGAGGTAGAATCACTAAAGATGATGTTTGGGTACACAGATTGTATGTCATTAAATGCTCCATCAGAGACCTCAAATGTACTTTATGTGTAGTGGGACAATCCTCATTAGAAAAAATCATGGGACTCTCCCCATGAAATCTCCCCCATTATCCATGATCTAAAAATAAGATAAAATGAGAAAAAAAATGAAATCTAAATGAATAAAAATTAATGAAATTAGAAAATGAAAAGGACAAAGTATTTAATACAAATTACACGATGTGCAATGTGTTCGGGTGGAAACCCAATTTCTCTGGAAACATGGCCAAGATTTCCCTATGTCTATTATAAATTTTTATATAGTGTGAATCAAATTCACATGTCGTGTGTTTGGTAATGGAGAACTAGGCCATGTGTGATCTATGACATGACCACATCTAAGAGGCAACAATATAGATCATGTACCTAATGAACACACCTTGTGTCTGTAAATGGGAATGCAAGTTGTGTATGATCTATGATATAATTAATTCAAGGAAGGGTATAGGAAATAGTGTGTGGTGTGTACCGAACACATTTTTCGTGTGTTTTCACATGATCATCTAGGCCTTATGTGTCCCATGGAATAGATTCTTCTAGGAAGGAATTATCCACGAGTACATGGTGTGTTCCAAACACACATGCCTTGTATATTGAAATTTGGTGTAGAAATAAATGACAAGCCATGTACAAGGTGTACACGAGGTGTGTTCTTGATATGTTCCCATATAATTGTTGGGTTTTGGCTGAATACTAGACAAATTCCTAAAACCCCCTAAAAAACATGTATAACAGTGAAATGAAGGGTGTAATGGAACAAACCTAGACTCTAGAGTTAATTGGAGGAGAAATATAAAGCTAAAAAATCCTTGAATTGATTGATTTATGGCCATCCAAAGTTAGATTTCATAGTAAGACATGAGAAGAGAAGGGGGGTTAGAATGAGTATTTCCTGAGTTTGGGATTCCAGCTTTTGAAACCGTATCACACATTGTGTATTTTTGGACATACTTCATGCATATTATTATTTAGGGTTTTAATAAACATATATATGTATATATATTTATTCCATTTGATTAGTATTATAATTAATTAATTATTTATTATTATATACTATGATAAATATAAACTATATAAAAAATTAAATCTATTCACCTAGTGAATTGGAAAATACATGGTGTGTGTACAAAAAATGGAAAAAGAGAATTACAAACATTCTTCTAGTGCTCGGGGAGAGGTTCGATCTATTGACCAGTTTGATCCAGGTGTGTGTCTTCAACCACTAGAGTGAAGCTCATAGTTAATTTGGTTTTATTAACATATTTAAATTTTATTAAATGTTAATATAAAGACATTGTGGAATAAATAACAAACAATATATGGTTTTATTTTTGAAAATGGGATGATGTTGGGGAGATTGGCCAGATTTGAACCCGGGTCTTTTAGACCCTGGGTTATGACTCTACTTCACCTTTGGGTGTATTATTGTCTATATTTTTTGAAAAAAATATTTTTCAATCTACTATATATAAAATACATAAAATATATGTAAATACACATCATGTTGTTTTATTTTAGTGAAAAATGATGGAATTGAGTCGGGTAGAAGGACTCAGACCCATGTATTTTGGACCCTAAGTTATGACCCAACCAGATAATTCAACCCCACCATCAATTTTATTTTATATTGAATTTATTTCATTATTTATGAAAACATCACACATTACATTTATTAAAATTTTGGGTAAAAAATAATTAATCCCACACTAATGGAGGGTATAGAGGGATTTGAAATAGCGATGGATCAAATAATCTATGAAGACAGTTCCATCGGCACATGCTTTATTTCTATTTTTTTTCCAAATCAATATTTATTTATAAAAAAATTATTTTATAATATATTCTAAAAAACTAAATACAATGTATTATAGAAACACAATGTGTATTCCCATTTTATTCACGCATAAATAGTGGTCTTAAGAAGTCAGTGTTACATGGTGTGTTCCTAAGAAGTACACATCACATTTTTATCTAAAATAGAATACAAAGAAAGAGAGAGAATTAAAAGGAAAGGGAGATTCTGGGTTACCTCCCAAAAAGAAAATTTGTTTTACGTGTTTGGATTCACTTGAGTATGGCTATATACCTATAATTTGAAGGAGGATGTGGTTTCTGTTTTTTGAACCATTACATGTGTCTGACACCATTATCCTTTAACCAATTTTATTGCAATTCTGGTGGTCTCAGTAGTTATTTTTTTTAACCTTGATATATAGAAATTAGATTCCAAAGATGTACTTTTGTGTTGATTTGTTCTTTTACACCCTCCACCTCCTTGGTTTCTTTCTCTAAAATACTAAAAACCTAAAATGAATTTCAAGAATCCTCCAGGGAGGGTAATACGTCAATTTCGGGTTCCAAGATAAATAACTGATCAAATTATATACTTGTATGACATGCTATATTCCCATTTTAAATTTCAATATTTGAAATTTATTTTTTATAAAAATGTAATTCAATATAATTTGGGTCTACATCATTACATGGTACCTTAGTTGAAAAAGAATCAGAACACCTGACTTCACACTCAACTAAATCATTAATATTACTAATCATATCAAAATGTTTTTGTACCACATTTCTATGTCATCCCAGCATTTTGGCTTGGTCTAACTGGTGGGTGGTAAATGTTTTCATCATTGATAACAATTGTTCAGTATTGGCTAAGGATGGTTTTGGAAAATAAGAATTGGGTGGGGTATAAAATATACATGGATAATCCTCATATTGGAACCCATTATCTATGTATAGATAATATTATTTCAGATTAAAGTATGACAATGATATATCATATAGAGAAATATCTTCTCCAAGTGAACCATACAAACCTCTAGTCGAATTCACACCCATTTTGATGTGTGATTGAGGTACCTAAGAAAATAAAGATTAAATTAAACATAAAAGCATAAATTTTCTAACCTTTACTCAAAACTCATGCTGTTTCATTACATTATTTCCTAGAAAATGTCTCTATAATTTTTCATTCCCATCGAAATTCTTGAAAAATTACTTCCCTAAACTAACTAACTAGATGGATAGTGTAATTCAGGGTAAAAACCATAGAGAAAAAATGATGAGAAATTACAGATGAAAGTCATTGAGCATCATCCTATTATTGAGATAAAGAAATAATGGTGAGAGAACAAAGGAAATGAAACCACTATGGAAAATATATGATAGTAGAAGAAGAGGAATAAAAATAAGAAAATAAGCATATTATAGTTTAAATTAAATTAGGGTTAATTACAAAAGAAATTCCATATATTTAAAATTAATTATAAAATAATTAATCATGGGGATTAAAATGTTATATTGTTTCTTAGTTCAAAAATAGGTAACTGTGTATTTTATAAATCTTTCCCTTGGTCTGTTGATTGATTACTTTAGAACATGTTTTAAAAAATTCCCCTAAAACAATAGAAAATTGACCTCCCAATGGTCATGAGTTTTTTTATAACTCCCTTAGTTTTCATCACTAGTGTAATTATTGGTTAGATAAAACACAACCAGTGAATCTAGAACCAAATATTTAAATGAATTACAAAATAAAGATAATAATTAAAGAAAACATAATATAATTTAAGCTATGATATTCCAAAAGACTTATTAAAACACAAATATAAATAAATTACCCTCTCATGACCATGGTAACTGTGAGAGGATTGAGTAAAAACTCAACCCCTACTATAGATAAAATAAGAAAGGATGATAGAGAAGAGAAACAAAAAAAGATAAAAAACATAAAGAAGAAAATCCTACTGGATTCAGGGGAGGACCCAGTCTACAGAGTGGAAACACTTCCCCCAATGAATAAACAACCCTTAATTCAATGGCTTGGATCTATTTTTATAAAAAATAGATTATATGGTGTGTACTCAAAAGTAAACCACATGTACTTAGTTCAACCTTGTTTTCCCTAGTTTTCTATACTAGTTGGTGGCCAACTATGCTGACCATTGAATTTTGTGTGTCGATGGTTAGTAGTTGGAAGTAAATAGTATGTGAAAACTTAATAGATGGTGTGTATCCTCCCTTTAATACACTAAATTCTTCTATAATGGATATATATGGAATGTTTCATAACATATGTAGTTTTTGGGTTCCGGTCGATGGCTAGGGAATGTACTTATGCTGGTTGAGATGTGCATCTTTAAAATATACATGGTATTTACTTATTATTTACACATTGTGTATTTTAAATTTTTTACTCATAATCATCATTGACGTATTATATCAACTAGGAAATCCAAAAAATCACTCATAAACACATAAATGAATCATTTTATTCTTAAAACAATGAAAATGCATTGAAAATAGGTTTTATACTCACTAAAAATTCATGAATTAGTATTCACATATCAAGAACATCACTCGAATAGAGGAATGTGTTAATTCTAACCACCTTTGAAATCCATATAATAAGATCTCAACATATACTATAGCATTTGAATGGTTCTCTCAGACTGAAAATCTATCTAAAGATGATAAGTAATAGTGAAACTCAACTATGAATCCAATGCTTACTGATGAATTCTCCATGCCTTTAAAATAGACCTTATATTATAATCAGATACAATAGAATATAGAACTCCATGTAACCATACCATTTATTTAATGTATATTCTTTCAATACTATTAAGATATAAATCTTCTCTGATAGAAATGAACAGTATTTATTTTGAAAGGTGATCAACTACAACCCAAATAACATTATGACCTCAAGATGTTTTGAGGAGTCCGATAATAAACTCCATGGTGATGTTTTACTATTTCCATTATAGTATGGGTAATGGTAGTAACATCCCCTTGTAATTTTATCTCCCAACCTTAACTTTCAGTTATACTGGGAACTGATATACATTATTTGAAATATATATCTTTATATTGTCCCAATAGAAATACTCTTTTATATCTCTATAAATATTCATACTTCATGGATGAATAGTGGATATTGAACTATGAGATTCATCCAATAACTCCTTAAATTCTAGTATTTATGGGAAACAAAAATGATTCCTAAACCTTATCATTCCATTACAATAAAGGTTGAACTCATGAACATTTATCACATTCTTTTGCAGCTATACAACTTACTTCTATGCCTCTTTAATATTCACATGGATGAATGGTTGAAAATTCATTTAATAAATATAGGATCTATACCATTTACTTTGTAATTGAAGTTCAATATCTTGAAAATACATAAGTATTGGATCTCTTTCAATCCTTAGCATGGAAGAACAAGCATATTTCTTCTGACTCAGAGCTTCATCCACCTTGTTTTCTTTCCCAGGGTGGTAATATATTAAAAATTCATAATATTTAATTAACTCCAACTATCTTCTCTGGTTCATATACACATATTTTTGAGTGAATATATACATTAAAATTTTATTATCAGTAAATATATAACACCTTTTATCATAAATATAATGCTTCCATATCTTTAATACAATAATTACCATAATTAACTCCAAATCATGAGTTGGGTGATTTTTCTTATGAACCTTAAATTAGAATGAGAAATAATATATCACCATGACATTATGCATGAAGATGAATCCCATTCCATTCTTTGATTCATAACTATATATTACTAACCCCTCTCTAATGTAGGGTAATGTAAGCACATGTTCAATGACTAAAATTTTCTTTAGTTCCTTGAAATTTTCTTTATATTGATATATCCAAATGAACTTGGATTCCTTATAAGTTAACTTGGTCTATGGGTTAGACATCCATGAGAAATTCTCCACAAAGTGTCGATAATATCCATCCAAAATGAGAGACCACATGTCTTAGTCATAGTGATCGGTCTCATACAACATTCAATGACTTATGGATTTTATAGATCCACTAATATAACCTATATTGGGATTATATAACCTAAAAATGAAATTTTTTGTAGCCAAAATTTAAACTTGGTGAATTTCTCATATATATTATCCATATTTAAGGTATTTAGTAAAATTATCAAGTGATATTCATGCTCTTACTTACTCTAGGAATATATAAATACATCATCCATAAAGACTTTGAAAAACTAATCATGGTAAAATATAAATACCCTCTTTATTAAATCCATGAGAATAGTTGGAGAATTAGTATGGGAAAATGGAATCACTATAAATTCATAGTCTCTATATGTCGTACGAAAGGATTTATTGGGCCCGTCTCCACTTTTTACCCTCAAATGACTGTATCTAGATCAAAGATATATCTTGGAAAAATATTGTGATCCTCACAATTAATCAAAAAGAATAATCAATACGAGGTAATGAATGCTTATTGTTGACTATGATCTTATCAAGTTCCTGAAAATTAATGTAGAGTCACATTGATCCATATTTCTTCTTAACAAAAACAATAGTACACCTGAATGTGATACACTTGGATGAATTATCCCCTTATCAATATTCTCTTAGAGTTTATTCTTCAAATCCCAAAACTCAATCAATTCCATTTTATATAGAGTATTTGAAATACATGTAGCACCAGGTATAAGTTCTACTAAAAACTCAATTTCTCAATTTGTAATAATACTAAGAAATTATTTTGAAAAAACATAAAAAAACTCATATATAATAGGAATATGTTTTATTTCAAGTTTCTCTCTAACCATATGATATAAACAACCCTTTTGAATAGGAATCAATATATATACAATGGATGAAATTTCCATATGAAGTTCATATTTGATTCTCACAGATAGATGATCAAAGGTTGGTTTTGAACATCAAACACGACTTCCCTTCCACAAAAATTGATGCGAGGTTTATGTAATAAAATAAAATACCTTCCTAAGATAACATTAAATTCAATTAGAGTGAGAATAAAAAGATTTGTATGAAGTAAATTCCCACAAAATTGAATATGATAATAATTGTAGACTAGAGATACGATATTTCTACCATTATATTTTTTCACTAATAATTGAACATTTAATCATTATGGTAGAATTTAGATACCCCTATAAAATTATTTAGATATAAAAGATAGGGTAAATCCTGAATCAAATAATACATTAGTAGTTATAGAGTGGATGGTAATTGTACCTTTCACTACTTCGTTATCATACCCCACATTAGTAATAGTGATCACATGAGAGTTACCTTTGCCTATAGGATTAAGAGTTTGATAATGTTGATAATCCTCATTAAACTTCATATTTGAGCACTAGTTATCATAATTACCATACTCACTAAATTTTAAACATTAGAGCATGGTTGGTGTATTTTGTAGTGAATTTTCTATATCGATGGAAAGATTCTTCCTTTTACATCAACATTTTATTTCATAATGACCTTCCATTCCACACTTAAATAATTGACTAGTCCACTTAATACAATTTCCATTATGTCTCCTTACACAATTTGAGAATAATAGAAATTTTATTTTCTAACCTCCATGGTTATTATTATTATTATTTCATTTTAATTCCATCTTTATTTTCTTATCAAAACAATGATATTGATGAGTACATCCAATATTTATTTCTACCTTGGTTGGAAATAAAATAGATTCTTCATAACTACTGATGTATCCTATGGATAAAACCCTTCAGAGACATGGTTTTAATCCACTAAAGAATCAATAAATATTACTATCTGGTTCAATGATTTTAATAGAACCATACCTCATAAGTCTTGTACAATTTTCCTCTTAGGTGATAACAGATTCATCATCCTTCTACATTATTTCAATGAAATCATTCTCTATTTTCATATGAAGAATACAAGAAAATTACTTGTTGAAAAATAACCTTATAAACTCTTCCCTATCTATTTTTTCAATTTCATCCCATTTCATCATGTTTTCTTCACCTTCCAAAATATAGACATCCAAAATGTATTTTTAATTCTCTAAACACTAGAGAATTAAAAATATCTTTTTAATGTTGCTAATAATTTTCTTAAGAACTACTGGGTTAAAATAACCAATAAAAGTATGTTGTTATTTCCTCATGATGGACTCAATAGAACATTTTCCCTTATTTTATCACTTGGGTGATCAGTATGACTCACAGACTGAGAAAGTTATGTAAGTATAGTAATAAGATTTTTCATTCTAGATCACGTAACATTTAGTTTATTGGGAGTATAATAATTTCATTTTCTATCCCATTTAGCATTAACATGGTTCATGCAAGTTTTTTTCATTGATTAAAATCAATAAGTAATAGTGTAAGATATAATAATCATCGTGGGAAAAACAAAATCATGAAAAATAGTTTATAGCATATCTAAATAGTGATTTTGTTTTTCAATCTATGACCCATTAAATTTAAACTAGGTTATCTATGATCATAATCTATTAAAATCTTTCATAATGGTCTAAAAAGAAAATGTGAGTTAACCTAAGCATATCTCTTGAGAGTGGTAAACCAGGTGTGCAGTAAGGGAACACTCACCATGCACCATAATGACGTCCATGAAATACTCAACCAACTCTTTTAGGGTTTATTAACTCAAGATTCATATATTCCAAAACTACATCCACTTATAGTATCAAGATAGAGATGTTTTTTCTAGGAAACCCACACTTATTTCTTTACAATAAATTAAGAAGTACTCCTATAGGATTACACTAAGGTTTCTTGATAAAATTTCTCATCATAGTTTCCAAAGGTAACAAAACCTTTATATGATACCAACTATAGTGACCCATAATTTTCATACATAGATATTTCATCTTAATAGATGAATATTCATTACATAAAATTATAATCCAGGATAAAATCTTATTAGTTTAGTGCCTTTGGAAAATTGGATACATAAAAAAGTTATTAATAAAAGATATAAATTATCTCCATCTATGTTATTCATAATTAGAACCCTTCTTAAAAATATCATACTTAAAACATTTCTTTATGAACTAGGGAAAGGAAATATAAGAAACCATGAGCTCAAAATTCCCAGTAAGGGTAAACAAGGTAGATGTTAGTGATAACTTAATCACAACATGAGAATAAGGGTATAATAACATGAGATTAATATTTTAAAACCTTAACCAATATATCATAGATCATAATCTTGAATCATAACATAAATCTTGGTTGTGTATAAGGAATGAATAATAAAAGAATCAAATAATATGAGCCATAATTATCATAATATCATGTCACATGTTTATAAAATAAGTATGGAATAATATTAATCATAAAAATATTATGTCAAGGCTACTCACTAAGAAATTAATAACACATTAGGCTTAGGATTACCACCCTTGAACCTACTTTAAACTTGGGATAACCTCCCATGTACCCTCTTTCGATCTTGGGATAACCTCCAGTGTACCCTTTGAGCTCATAAAAAATTAACATATACCCAATGCATTAGAGGGATATTTAATTCTGGTACCACCCATAACATAAATACAAATTCATTAATACATTTTCCATAAGATTATAAAAGCATTCATCATAACTTAACCAATGGAATAGAAAATGGGTTTCATATTTCATCTTTAAAAGCATAAACCATCTATAAAAAGAATAAAAATAATATCATTGGATCTTATCCCTATTAAAGAATAAGTAATAAAAAATTACATTATCATATATGATTTTTTTCCAAATATCACTAGAAATTTTCTGGAGAAAAATACCATTTTAATTTATAAATCATATGTTTAAAAGCCAAAAATTCCCAAAATATTAAAAAAACTTCTTTGAAAATAAACTATTAAACTTTAAACTTAAGCTTAAAATCATTGAAAATCAATGATGTTGGGGAATTTTATTCATGTTGTGCATGATAAAATAAAATTTCCTTTCACATTTTCAGTAAAAATTTAAAATACATCATTCAAAAAAAAGATAAGAATATTCCTTTGATTTTTTTATAAAAATTGAAACAGGTATAAAAATGAATTTAAACAATAATTTTAGATTAGTAAAAATATTCATGATTTTTTAGAGAACATGGATATATAAGAAAAATGGATTTCAATTCGAAGAGATAATTAAAGTCAGTTTTCCTTAAAAAACAATTTTAAGTATCTTGATAACTTAATGTTACACCACTGAATGATAAAGGGTTAAATAACTAAATGATATGACTCATATCAATAAGGTGTACCTTTATTTTCGGGAGCCTACTTGATTAAAACACCATATCTAAGCATGATTTTCCTAGAGTAGTGATTAAGATGGGTGAAATTATGGGAAATTTATGTGATTTATCATAAAAGGATTATATAATTTCCTTCAATGTAATTTCAAGAATAAATAATCCAGATTAAAATGAGATTGAAATATAAATTCCTTACCACAAGTTTGACTTACTCCAAAAGCGCGCTAACATCATGTATAATAAATTTAAATTTATTATACCAATATAAAATAATAATTTAGATAATTATAATATAATATATGATCCAATTATAACATTTCAACACATATTTATTAATGATTCATTATTAAAATAGTCATTTTCGAGAGTTAATTGTTTTGTTTTTCATTAGAATTTTGGTTCGGTAGTTCCATTCATTATACATTGATCATTATTCCATAATATATAGAATTTAATAATTATATAAATATAATATAAATTCATTAGTTATTTATATATATAGTAATAAATAAAATATTTTTATATAAAAATTAATTACACCATTAATAGAGACAGTAGAACATATATACATATGAACGTTGTTTCACTTTTAGACGGATAGAACAAAATAATTGTGAATAATAATTCACGTTTCCATAATCATTATAATATCATATATATCCTATATATTCATTAAATCCATCCTTATTACCATATATTTAAGGAGTAAATGAAAAAAATAATCACATCACTTCTTGGAGGTGGTAGGCCACACATACACACACATGACATTATCATTTTCCAACAGATTGAAAGGTAAGAAGATACATATGATATTATAATTCTAGAAGCATAATTCTATCATAAATATCATATATAAACATAAAACCCATCATAATATCCATCCATGAAATATGGTGATGGAATATTAATTGTATCTCTACGTGGAGGTGGTAGTCCACACGTACGTACATGCGATATGTCCACTTCCCATTTGATGGAAAAGAAGATAAATAATAGTGATTATATAACCATAATAAAATTTAGGTATATATAGGATAATAATAATATTATTCTATGATTAATTACATAGAATTAGAGGAGTTAGAAGAATAAATAAATTGAAAGAGGTCAGGTATGATGATTACCTCTTCTTCAAAGGGCCTCCTTTAGATCCTTTCTTAAAGATCCTTGAAATGGTCTTTTAATAAGTCCAAAAAATATAATTTTTGTATAGGGAAGTTAAAAAGATAATTTTCAGGGGTTTTAAATCTTGATGGCTCAAAATGGTGTAAATAAGAGAAGAGAGGGGTGTCCTTTTATAAGTGAGGGAGAGGACACACTTGTAATTTCATAAAACATTAAAATATAATAATTTCATAATAAATAATAATGATTCTGAATGTATAAATTCTTGAAGGTTGGATATTATGAGTTTTAACTTTTTCCATAAAATAGGATTTAGAAAACTTTATTTGGCAATCCCGCCCTTATCTCTTGGTTTAACCCCTACTAAATCTGTTTTTAACCATAACCGTGGGGACACATTTTTACTGTTTTACTATTAATTATGAATAATAAATGTGTAATAATTATTATTTTTTAATTATGATTAAAAAAATAGAATAAATTTTATCAAATCCAATTCATATAATTCAAATAATTTAATTTATAATTAAACCCACAAAACGCGATGAAAATCTATTTTCCAGAATAACTATTTTCCTAAGTATAAAACATTTTAAAACCAAAATAAAACATAAAGTTAAATATAATGACAATAACTAGATTATTAATAATATAAATGAACTTATTTTACTTTTAAAACCATTTTAAAACAAAATTTAAATTTGTAAATGCTTTAAACAAAAAGGCAATTCTTAATAAAAACTAGTATTTTTCACTATTCATGAAAAAATTAATCTTTTCAGAAAATTCTCAAAATATCACTCTAATATTATTTTTCTGTGATGATTTTAAAAATTAATTAAATTATTTAAAATAAAGTTTATAAAAGTTTCAAAAATCAATTATATTATTTGTTCATAAAAAGTAAAAAAAATCATTTTTTAGGAAAAATACATTTTTGAAGAAAATAAAGACTTTATTAAAAATTGAGTATTATTTATCAATATATCCAATTTATCATAAAAAATTATACATAATATTAAAAACTTTTTTTACCTATTCATTTATCCAATTTAACAACTAGTTTGTAATAGTATTCTATATTATGGTTCATTTATTCTTGTGTTTGCATGCATCACAAGCTATGGAAGAGATTATTTTTTTTAGAGAAATATATCACAAAATATTAGTGTGTTATATTTGGGGAATTGGTTGGAATAGTGCCCCATATAATAATAGAGGAATTTTTATACTTTTATAGAATCTTCCTTACCCTTTCATCCATGAGCATGATGTCCTTTATCTCTACACTTGAAGTAAACTCATGGTCCCTTAAAGCATGTACCAGGGTGTTTCCTTTATTAAATATAAAATTTTGTAAATTCCCCCTTTTATTCTTCATTTTATTAATTTATTTATCATTCATCCCATTATTCTATTACTTTACTTATAATTCATATTACTTGGATAATTGTTTTTATATCTTGATAACACATGATACTATAACCTAATATGATGAGAATGTTTGGGATACTAGTGCCCTTTGAAGGATTGGTTTTATCCCATAAAAGAAATGGTCAATATAACTATTTGCAATACATATATTTTCTTCAACATTCATTTCTAACCATGTAAATTTAGCTTTATAATTATCAACATTTTACTCTTCCTTTCACGTTATACTTATGAATTGTCTCTCTATATCCAATCATTGTTCATGAGAAAAATATTTTTTTTAAGAAAAGTACCTTAATATAAATTAACTCGATGCATTGTATTTCCTACATGTAATTACTATTTTGAATCAATGAAGAACATTGATATGCGTCACACATGATATTATAAACCTCCATAAAAAAATTCTCCCTTTCATTACTTCCCAAATAGAGACCTCTTCTCATCTGTAAATGGATTTTTGGTTCTATTGAATGATGAAGGTTGTTGTCATAGGAAATAATATAACATTGTTATACCATGTTGTGGATAAAAGGGTTGATACATAAAAGTATGTTTATTTTTCATAAACTGAGTTAATATCCCTAATTTAGATATAATTTATTATGTTCAAGCTCCATATCTTACTCCATTATCATTATCTTTCCCAGGAATGTAATCTCTACATAGATTAGGTGCATTGGTTTTGTTTCCATTAATTATTCTAGGATATATTTCTAAAGAAAGGAATACACTAGATTATATCATAACACCACAAATCATAATATATAATTCCTAAACTGCTGAAAGAGTTTACATAAATTATAAATTTATGCACAATTAATCTCATAATCATAAGATTGGGTTCTTTGGGAATATTCTCAAATAATATTATTTTCAAATATTTCATAATTATTTTCAAAGAAAATGTTAATTAACCCAAATATATCCCTTTAGAGTGTCAAACCAGGTGTTTAGTAAGGATCCATTCACTATGCACCAAAATGATGGTCGATATATACTCACCCAGTTATTTATAGAGTTATTACCCATATACGCATCAATGACAAAATCACACCCGCTTGTAGTATCAATATAGGGATGTATTTTTTTTTGAAAACCACATAATATAAAATTTACCAAAAAATTTAATATATTATCATTTAATTATAAATATCCCAAAATTTAGTCATAGAGTTGTGTTCCATAATCTATGTTTTCATAAATCTGTTTCCCATGGTTTATTCGAAACATAATTTGATACCAACTAGAAATATATTGGCCATAGTAGCCCAGAACCATTGGTTAATTTATTATAATATAACTATATACAAGTGATCACCTCCCAATGGAAATAATAATTTAGTATTATTGGTAAACTGTATACATGCATGAATCACACATTACATTTGAAAATATAAAATGCACCATAGTATTTTATTTGAAAACATTATTATTACCACCGACATATCCTTTAATATAAATCTTATTACACTTATTGACATCCTAGGGAAAGGAAACATGTGAAAGGGGTGATATCAGATGATTAGTAAGGGAATTCCTACAAACGAAGCTATTATAGAATTAATATGGAATGGATAATACGATAGGAAAAAATTATGATAAAATAATTTCTTATAAATAATCACATGATCATGAATCATATCAATGGATTAAAAAACTATTAATCTAATTAAATAGATATATATTTATAAATAATTTTATAATGATGGAATTCATAATTTGGGACATTTACAAATTTTCTTTGAGGCATCATTCCAAGAAATATTACATAAATGGGTTAGGACTTAACCAAATACCCAACATATTTTGTCTAATGAGACCTATCAATACATAAATGGGATATATAATTCTAGTCCCCACCCATCTATTAATAATTAAAATTAATTCATTATATGAATAAATAGTACAACTTAATCAACATGCATTAAAAATCAATAACTATATATATTGGAAGAACTAGTATATAAAAAGCCAATACTTTACTCAATAAAACTAATCATAAGACATCTATAGAAATATGTTGGATGTTATAATTAGGTTATATCCTCAGTAAATCATAAGATTCATACAAGGATATTGACATAGATTAAAATACTTTAAAAGGATCACTAGAAAATGTTTTGAGGAAAATAACTTATTCATTTTGAAAACACTTATTTAAAATATAAAAATTTCCAAAATATTAATAAAATTATTTTATTTGGAACGAACCATTGAACCTTGTAAATTAACCTTCAAAATAAATAATATTTATATTGGTGTGAAATTTTTTTCGTATGGTAAATGTTAAAACAAATATTTCATTCACACCTTTGGTAAAAAGTACTTTGTTCGAAAAATGACTAGAAGATTTATTTAAAACTTTTTATAGAAATTAAAAATAGGTAAAATGACTAATAAATAATTTTATAATATTAAAAAGTAATTAAATTATTTTAATTAAAATATATACATGGAATAATAATATTCAAGACCAAATAGAAAAAAAAATCAATTTTCCTTAAAAATATTCATTTTGTCGCTTGAGAACATAAAGAGGAAAATGAAAGGAAAAATTTTAAAGTATATAAATAACTATAGGATAAGAAAATATATTGGGTATAAGATATTAATATCATATAATTCTCCTAATAGAAACTAAAACATAAACAATCTCTTATAATGATGGGATTGTGAAATAAACCCTTACCTTGGTTTTGACGTGTTTTGTAATTGATTTTAGCCTCATTTATAATAAATTTAAATTTATTATACTTATATACCAAAACTATATACATAACTATAATATCATATATGGTCCTCTTATAACATTTTAATACCAGTTAATTAATAATTCCTTATTACAATAGTTATTTATGAGTATTGTTTTTCATATAAGTTTCGGTGTGGTGGTTTCATTCCTTGAATATTTCACATAGTCCAATCATATAAAAAATATTAATCATTATATTAATATCATATATATTAATTATATAATTATTTATAATCATCCTTGAAATTTGGACATGAAAAATGATTTAAATCACTTCATCGAGGTGGTAGTACTCACGTAAGTAGAAGTGCCATTATTATTTCTTAATGAGTGGGAAGGTAATAAGGTAAATGATATATTATATTTATATAATAATAATTACATCATAAATATCATATATATTCATTAGTTTAATATTTATAATCATCCATGTAAATAGGTGATGAAAAAATAATTACACCGCTACGTGGAGACAATAATTCTTATGTATGCACAAGTGATATTTTCACATTCCATTAGATGGAAAATAGATGGAAAATAGTTGTAAAATAATCATAATAACATATCAGTATATTTATTATACTAGTTTAATTATATTATTATGTTAATAATATATTTATAGGAAGTATAAGGAGAAATAAATTTGAAATATTTGGTAAAAATTATTACCTCATGTTTATCCTTTTGCAAGGTCTCTAGTATAGTTCCTAGATACTCCCCATGCTCCTCCTTGGTTTTAGATTATATTAGAATATCATCTATAAATTCTAACAAAAATTTGTCGAAGTATTCTCTAAAGACACTATTCATCAATTCCATGAAGATTTATGGAGAATTAGTGAATCCGAAAGGCATTAATATGAATTCATAGTGCTCATATATTGTACGAAAATTAGTCTTGGGGATATCCCCCTTCTTCACCCTTACTTGATAATACCCTAACCAAAAGTCCACCTTGGAGAAGTATTGTGCTATCTGTGGCTGATTGAACAAGTCATCAATTCATGGTAGAGGATACTTGTTCTTTATCGTGATTTTGTTGATCTCATGATAATTGAGGCAGAGGCGCATGGACCCATCCTTCTTCTTGATGAAGAGGACTGGTGCACCCAATGGTGAGGCACTTGGCCATATAAAAACTTTATTCATATTCTCCTTTAGTTGTTTCTTCAGCTCCTCAATCTCCAAAGTATCCATTATATACGAAGTTCTGGATATTGGAAATGCCCCAAATAAAAGATCAATTGAGAATTAAACTTCTCTTCTAGGAGGAAGACAAGACATTTCCTTGGGAAACACTTCAGAAAATTCACTCACAATAGGAATGACTCAAGGATGGTTGATTACTTGGACTCAATCATCTAAGAATGATACACATGCTCATAGGGTAGTAATATCCATGCTTGAGATGATGGTGCTAAATAAGATTCATCCACCTCATTTCACTTGTACAAAATTGGGGGTTGATTCGCCATATGGAGAGTGATTTCCCTCTCATGGGAATTTATGTTGGATATATATTAGGAAATCCAATCCATGCAAATAATTTCATAAAATTCCACTAGAGGGAGTATGATGAGGTTCGCTGAGAATTTCAATCAACAAATTATGAAAGGGGAGGAGTTATATTCATGGGATGAAATGATTTCCCCATTTTTAGTTCTCACCGACATCTTTACATCTATAATTTTTAGTGGTGTTTTAATTGTTCTACTAATCATTCTATATATAAAATAATGAATAGAAACATAATCAAAAAGTACATTCACTATTATTGAATGACTAACTAGCATACCTGTCACCACTTCGTTGTAGGGGTTCACTTTGGCGCTAGTGATGGAAAAATCTCTCCCTTACTACTATTTAGGTTGTTGGTTGGCTCTAAAAATACTTATCTTAGGGCACTAGTTTGTAAAGTTCCCTGGTTCTTTGTAGTTGAAGCAATGAACAACACATTGAGGGTCGAACAGTGAGTTCCTATCCTCTATCGCGGTCATGGTTTTTTTTCTTGTCGGCAATTAATGGCTAGGTTGTCTTCTCTTCCACACCTAAAGAATTTCCTCATCCCCTTTAGGCAATTTATGGGATGCTTCTTTCTGCACCTTTGGCAAGTGGGGTGCTGGATTTTATTAGCAACATTAGATTTATCCATCAGAATGCCAACATTAAATTCCAACTTACGCTTTTTATCCCCATGATACCCCTGATATTCTCATATCTCTATTTCAACTTTGAGGTCACATTGGATAATTTCCTCATAGTTCTCGAAGTCATGGATCGCTAGGGCATTTCATAGGCTGGGTTTTAGCCCACCAAAGAAGTGGTAAACCTTGCATTCGTGGGTAATGAAAAAGTTGGATGCATATCTTGTAAGCCTTTTGAAGTTCTCCTCATACGCTCTGATGGATTCGTCATATTGTTTCTTAAGGTAAAGGAAGTCTCTTTCCATACTAAGTCAGAGGGTGCGAGGAAAATATTTATCGAAAAACATTTTATTGAAATCCTTCCATTCCAACGAATCGATCTACTCCCCAGGCATCAAATTTTTTATTAATGTCCACCATTGATCAGATTTACCCTCCATATAATAAGTATCCAGAAGAAACTTCTCTTTTTTGGAACATTTATGGATGAAGAAGATCTTTTCAATGGAGTTGATCTATTTTTCAGCAATTGAGGGTTCAAATGATCCATTAAAAGTAGGAGGCCTTTGTCTCAAAAAGGTCTCTATTGTGACTTGTTTTTTATTTGGGGGGTTGAACGTTCTTCTTGACCCATGTTTCTATTCAAAACACGAATTGACTGAGATTGTATCATGAAAAAGTTTTTGATTTTCTCTCCCATCGGATTGGGAATCTCATTTGAATAATCATCACATTGATCTTTGTATTAGTTGTTATCCTGAGTCCTCTTATTACCGGTCATTGGATAGAGTAAAAGTAAAGTTAGGGGTATCACATAAAGGGTAATTCAAAGAAAAAAATGGATGACTTATAAATTACTTTTATTTCATTAATTATGAATTTATAGGCTTTAATCTATATTATCCATGATCTACTTCCCAACATATATTCATAAAGGATTTTATAATTCCCTTAATAATGGTTCATACTAAGCTTATGAATTTACAGAAGAATTTCCCCCAGGAGTGTCATAACAAAGAGTATATCATGGCCTGTTGTCATGCACTATTTCCCATTTGAGTCTAGCTCAAAGTGGTGTTTTTGGGTTTTACCCCTAGATACATCTGTTACAGAGCCACCTTTACCTGATCATATCCATACATGGGTGTATTTTCATGATAAAACACTTACTCAATACTATCCAAAATTTGGGGATGTTTTTATTATAATTAGTCTTATCCCTAAGGCTTTCACTAGGGTTTTCTAATACTAATCACAAAAATAACTAAACCTATCCTATGATACCAACTATAAAAACCCTGCTCTTTATTACAAACTTAAACATGATTTATTATATAAACTTGAACTTCAGACAAATCTGATGATTTACAGGTCTAGTTTCTTTGGAAATTAGGAACATTACATAACTACTTAGAACATAAAACCCAACATCTTTATTGAAAACTTCTTTTACATGACCACAACATTCCCTCGTACTTAGCATTGCATGGGATAGCCTGAGGACATATATAAGAAAAGGGTGAGTTATAAAGACTAATAATGGAGTAAACAAGGAATAAAATGATGAATATAGTACATGTTAGGAAATATACATATTATTTGATCACAAGAGAAACATTAACATAAAGGCATGATGTAGCATGATTATAATAACATGGAAATGTGGAAACAACATTTAACATGATATTAGCATGATCCAAGGCCCACTGCATGTGGAGAATAAGTAAAACCATATTTCACTTAAATTAGCATTAGTAAACCCTCATTTCACTTGACTTATCATTATACTAATCTTTACCTAATGAATTGGAGTTCTATCAGGGCGCACCCTTCTTAATCTTTTCATTTTACGCATAAGTGTGCCACTTGGATCATATAACATGGATTTATTAAACATTATCATTTATTCCATGATAAAGGAATGTGGAATTAGTACATGAAAATATAAAATAAATAATTAAATGTTCATAAATTTGAATACCCTTGATAGAGAAATGGGAATGGTATTCACTACACAATGACCTTGGCATGGAAAATCACGGTGCAATTTCGGCAGTATAACGACATGACATAAGAATTCATAAAAACGGTTTATGAGAGATAAAGGGGTATATCATCATATTTAAATATAATGGATATTAAATGGGTCACATAGATAAATTTCCGAACATATGTTATGGAATTTAGATGCATAATATAAAATAATTTCTTGAATGTAAATGAGGATCGGGAAATCCCTTACAGAATTTCAGCATGGTAACAGGTGTACATGGGAGGAAGTAATGATAGATAAAGGTGTATCTAATCATTAATAAATAAGGAGGGATGTATTTGGGAGGTGTTAAATCACACCCTAACATTTTTAATTGAAAAAATGTTATAACAATATAAAGAAATTTGGACAAAAAATGAGAAAGGAAGAAATCCCATACTTGGAAGTGTAATCCCAAAGGCTTGGGAGGGGCTTGAGAGAGGATTATTTGGAGCTTATAGAGTATTGGGAGGATAATATATAGACGAGTTCATAGTAGGGACGTAATACAAGGTTTTTTAGTGAATATAAGTGGGATCCTGGGTGGGTTAATATAGGAAAAGAGAGGGAATGTTTTATTATTTAGGTTTTGGACACCACACATTAAACTAATGAAAACAACAAACCAACCCATGGTTTTTCCCATGTTATTTGAAAAAGGGGAGTGTAAAACATTATTTTATAAGTAAAATTTCCGAAACCTTAAAATATTAGGCTTGCTTATGTAAAGTTGAGTCACACTCTCAAGGAAACCATTTTAAAAGTTAAAATGTTTTATAAGTCTTGAAGGGTCCCCTAAGGAACAATAAAATTAATCAAAAAAAATCTAAAATTACATTATTTTAATCTTAGAAAATATATTTTCCGAACATACCATTTATATTATCTTATCACATCACTATTGGGTAATTGTGATGTTATAAAACACATTATATATTTAAAAGATATTTAATTTTTACCCAAAAAATTGAATGTCTGAGAAAATAATGAAAAATTAACCATTGGATAATTTTGACATCCTGATTCCAAAAATAATATTAATTTTATCTAATTTTTTTTATTTAAGTGCATTTTCAATTTTAAAATAAAAACTGATATTAATTGAAAATTAATGGATTTTGACAAAAACAGTTTACAAACCTTAATAAAAATTACAATAGTATTCATAAAAATTATATGGTCATTTCTATTTAATAAAAACAAATTGATTAATAATAATATTATATTAAATTATTATTTAATTCCAAAAATACATTAATTCATTAAATAGAGTTTTGATTGAATATTAACTAAAAATACTATTTGTGTTTAAAAACCATTTTCAAAGTAACATTAATGAAATGACTGTATATTATTTATATAAAAAATAAATCACGTAATCATAGTTCTAGGGTATTGTTAAATAACCCATTATAACAATCGAATAATACCTAAGGGTATGGTGTGTGATGGTGACAGACTCTTGGGGTGGCTCAGATAACATCACTCGGGTGGTAATCTCTATCAACTTCCACTTCTCTCGTAGGCTATTCCGTTCGAGCTTAACGTGTTAAAGATCAGCTTGGGATTGGTCATGATTGCATCCCAGTGATTCCATATCCTTTCCTAGATCTTATAAATGTTATTTGTACAAAGGAATTTTTCCGGATGAGGCCATCACTTCCTTTTTTTTGAGTAAATTGGATTTGCTAAAGCCCTATATTTATACTATTCATTTGATCTTTGTTCAATGACTATATTAGCAACTGTAATAATTATTAATGTTATTTTTAAATCTAAAAACATAAAACCAAATAAGTGTATATGTTTTATATTACCGTCTTACATAATAATACATTTTATTAGATCAAGTGGAATTTTCATTAATAAAAGTTTGGGTCGTTACAAAAACATTTTTTTTCATAGTATGTAATATATATTTTATGTCAAAGAAAAATTTATTAATTTTAGAATTTTAGTTTAAAAAATGGACTTCATTTTTTAATTGATCACTTCAAATTTATCTTTGGATTATTTTTAGGGAGTTTTTAGAAAATCTTGTTTTTAATGAATAGTGAAAAATATAGTTTTTATGAATACAGTAACTTTAAATACATAATTATGCTATAAGAATGGACTAAAAATATGTTAAATAATTTCATCTACAAAATATATGTTTAAGGAATAAAATAAATAATTTAAAACTATTTTTTTGAATTTTTAAACCCATGTTTGACTTTTTTGGATCATAAGTTATATTTTATTCAAATAAAAACTATTTTTTATTATTTACCCTTAATATGATGATTCAATGATTAAAATTTGTTTTAATATGGTTATAATGTAAACGAAACTTTATTTATCTAATAAAAAATATTGTAATCACCATTACCGAAGAATCATTGGCCTAAATAAATATAAATTCATTTTGTAACCTAGTTGTTTTTATAAAGGTAGTTTTTATGTATTTATATTATAATTAATTTCTTCTGATTATAGGAGTTCAATATTTTAAAATAGGTTATATATATTTAATCTAAAAAATCATATTAATTAATATGTTTAACTTAATTTTTATCCATAATTAATAGTTACCATGGTAAAAATATTGTTACCACAACATGGGTTAAAAGGGTTAACATAGGGGTTAACCTACGATATAAGGTTTAAAACAAAAAAAACTTTATTAAATATTAATGGTTGATTTTATTTTTTACATTACTCTTATTATCTTAAAAAAATAACAACTTTTATCAACTTTACTTGAGTTAGACACGTATTATATAATAATGTTCCATGTATTTACAAGTTTTCCAGATGCCTCACTTATAAAAGGAAAGAATATATTCTCACTTATACACACCACTCGAGGACTCTAGTTCCAATAATAACATCCCAAATACCTTACCAAATTTCCACCATATTTCCTGGAGGTTCTTGTCTCTCCAAAATACCACCTCAAGAAGGCTTAAGGTGTATGCTAAAGGAAGACACTAGAACAAGAGGTAATTATCTATACCAATCTATTTCCAATATCTTTCTTATATAACCACATAGAAATATTTTTGACCACCTTAACATGATGAAATAAGAATATTTACTATACTGAAATGTTTTTGTGTTAATGGTAAGACCATCTTATATCTACTTTATTTCTAATATAAAATGAAAACATCACTAATGCGTACGTACAAACCAACGTATCCATGAAGTGATGTATTGTATTTTTCATAATTTTATGTCATGTATGGTTATATATATGGATTTAATGGATATATATTATTTTTATAAATTAATTATTTTTATTTAAATATAATGTATTATCTACCTTCTTACCCTTCCATCTGATGGAAAATGATGACATCATTCGTGCGTACGTGTGAAATAGCACCTCTACAAAGTGATGTGATTTATTTTTTATTTCTAATTATCAAGACTTGTAATAAAGACATATTATATTAATATATATAATATTAATTATATTTTATGTTTCTATAAAAATAGATTATTATTTAACTTTCTTTCTTTCAATTATTTAGAAAATGAAAACATCAGTCATGCATATGTACAGACTGCCATCTCCATGAAGTGATGTATTAGATTTTTTATCACCACTTTATATGGATGATTATAAAATTGTGTACAATTAAAAAATATTAAAAAATTTACATTATTAATATTATTTATATGATGACACCATGATCAATGTACAAGGAACAAAGTTTTCGATCTAAAACTTACATGGGAAACAGAACAGTTAACAACCAAATGGTAATTTTAATGAAGAATTTATAACAAATCGGTAATCAGAAATTATAATGGAATGATATATTGATATATATATATATACGAATATAGTTCTGGTATATATTTATAATAAATATAAATTTATTATATACTGGGTTAAGATCACATATGAATAACTTCAGGACCAGAGGAAAGGGTTTATGTTTGCATCTCATATTTTATTAGGGTTGTTCATGATTAAATTTACATTGGGGAAATTTTATGATATTTATCTTTTAAAACCCATTTATTATATTCCCCAAAAACATTTATGTGGTTTTCATTTTTTCATTTCATTCTACTCTCATTATTACTTAAAATGATCAAGAAAATGTTTTAATGAAAAGCTGAACGTATTTCATATTTTTGGTTTGGAATATTTATCTTCTATATCAATGTTCTTAAATTTGTTTTATGAATTTTTTTACCAAAACATATTTTTTTTCAAAAATACACTTCCATTACATTTTACCTTCTATTAAAATTATTTAAAGGAATTTTCTCAAATGGTTATTCATATGAATAACTTTTAATTTTTTAAAAGTGTAAAAAAAATTCCACTTTTAACATATATAACATGAATGGATTTTCCAAACATAATTTCATTCCTTTATCATATAGATTCACTACCAAGTATCAAATGTTTTACAAAGAAAATCCTATTCCCATTTTTCTAGGAATTTTTGTTTTTAAAAGTAACCAAAAAAGAAGTTATATATTCTCTTGATTTTCAAAGTGTATCATAAACGATTTTATAAAAAAGAGTTTTCATCTATGTCAATATCCATTGAGGATTTTTATTCTCCACTAGGGGATATGATATTATGAAACTATTCAATTTTTTATGTGTATGGATTATGATTGTTATTTTTTAATTATTTTTTCATGAAACCCATTTTCTTCGCATGAGTTAATCATGCTATGATGAAATAGTGAATGTTTTCATAATCCTGTGTCACACATGTGTATGTTTTTTCATTATGTGATGGGTGGACCTATAATTATATATCACCCCACTTCATTGTGTAAATATTTATGTCTCATGAGATAATATGAACTGGAATAAGAAGTATACCTAGTCTAGTAAGGGACTCTATCCACTATGATAGACTTGGGAATGAGCCTTGAATAAGAAAATAATGGGAATTGGGAGTGAACCTAATCCACTATGAGACTCTTTCCACTATGATATAATTTCCAATGATATATTATTAATGAAATTATTTCCTATATGTATGTGTATTCCAAAAACTTATTTCTTTTGGTTATGATATTTTCTCATGACTCGTGATTTATTATTGATGATTCAACACTCTTATGACTCACATATTTTCTTATGAAAATGTTTTAAAATATGAATCATGATTTATGATCTACGCATCATTGCGTATGAATTTTGTAAGTTATGATCATGATCTTATACTCTTATTTTTATCTTATTCTCACTTATGATCATCAATTATTATCTCCCATATTTACCCTTAATAAGAATCTAAGCTTACCCTTTCTTATGTTTCCTTTCCCCAAGTTATGAATAAGGGTTTTATATAAAGTATGTCTATGAATGTTTCTATGTGAGAAGAAATTTCTGGGATATTTTTAAGATCTTTCATGAAATAATTTGATTATGTATCTAGTCTCTAATTACACTAAACCTTTAATTTTATGGGAAAATTATTATTGTAAGATTCATTAAATATTTTTAAAAAATGATTTAATATTTATGCATATAATTTTTGGGTCACCTTAATTTTTATTATAGAAAGGATTCGTTATTTTTAGAGATTTTTCTATGAGTAAAATAATGATAGAACCTAAGGCAACCAGTTATGAAATGAAAGTGAGATAAGATGAGCCTAAAGTTTCATAGGTTGATAATTGTTTTTCACAATTTAGGAAATATTTTGAATTGTTTTTCTGATTATATGATTTCTTACTATGATTAATGATGCTTGATGCTGACACTATGCACTTTTTTTAGTCAGTGACTAGAAATATGAGAAATAATGTTAACATTGAATGAAAAGTACAGTGAAATGACTATCCTCATGAGAAAACAAATAGAATATGAACTATAATGATTTTTTTTTTCTATTCTCATGCAATTATCTCAACATAAAAATCATATTGATCATCCAAATGACCTAATGAAGGATAAATATACCACTTAGTCATTAATGATGCATCATAAACTTTACTTCAGTGGATCCTCCAATCAGCTATTTTTGGAGAAATGGATCTGTACCACTAAAAAGATATATTTGTTTCATTCTCTAGTTCTTAGAGAATGAAAAAGGTTTCTTTGATTTTTATCAAATGGAAGGAAAAATTGATCAATGGTAGAATCTTATTATAGTATAAGGCATAAGGAAGATATTAAAATCATGAAATAGAAAGAGTTTAAGAGATAATTTTTCAATAAATAATTTAGTTGAACTCTTAACACAAAAATGGAAAAGGAATTCCTTTAGAGTAAACAAAAGGATGATGAATCCATCAGTACCTATTACGAAAAGTTTACCTTAATTGTAAGGCACGCTTCTGGTTTTATCATCAAACTTGATACCAATGTCAATATATTATTTATCGGCATAAAATAAAGTCTCCAATAGGAATTGTACATAAGGTACTTTAGTATCTATTATGAAAATATTTGATGTTCTCTCACAGTGGAAAATGATAGTGGAGACTCCCATTATTTTCATGTTTTGGGGGATAAGAATAAAATGATGGATTTTTAGGAGATTTAAATATTGAAATCTATAGAAGAAAGAAAATTAATATTTTTATTCCAAATTTGTAGAAAGAAGCATGAAGAAAATTTCCATAAGGGGGCTCGTAAATTATTTAACTATGGAAAAGAATAAAATGAATGATGAAGTTATGTGAAGAGTTAATCCAATGAAATGAATAAAAAAACACAAACTAAATGAACCACACACACTCCAATTCTATAATAACATAGAGTATGGAAATTATACCAATTAGTGCATGAATCCAATGGTTAATGATGATAACCGATGTCAAAAACCTTCTAAGACAAGAGATAAGGGAAAGATCATAAAATCACAACTATTAAAGTGGGTTATGAGAAAAAAATGGTGAACAGTACACTTATTATCCAAATTTAAAAATCTAAGTATCTTATTTGATTCTATTTATACCCAATATTTTATTTCTAAAGAATTATTTATGTCTATTACATCAACACTTGAATCATTATATGTTGAATTATTAGTGAAAACACTTTATTGTATGATAATCACATCTCAAATATATAACTTCAATCCAATAGAAGTTTTTGGGAATACGATTCCTTCAAACCATGTTATTCTCCCTCTAGTAAAATATGAGGTCTGGAGTAATTTTGGCACATTTACTGGGGTTTCAGTTAGCAGCATGGTTGGTACTCTTTTCATTGAGATATGGTTTCATGGTTCGGGTGATTACTGGTCTAGAGAAGGAGGCTCGGGCGATCGTTCTCCACGCTGGCCGATGGTGTCTCTGGAAGGCGAGAAACAAGTCATAGTTTGAGGGGATCAAATCAATAGATAGGTCTATCATTTCTAGATCGTGGAGCCTGCTGATAAAATTGGTTAGGTTTTGCAGTAGCTGGCGCGATGCTCCTTCCATCCGCTGGTTTCACCCTCCAAACCATGCGGCTCATACGGGCTTCATCGGTTCGATATCTTCATGGGTCTGCTATCTTCTTCCCTCCGTTGGATTGAAGATCAACATGGACGGCTCGTGTAGATCGGGGATAATCAGAGGAGGCAGTGTTGTCCGTGACTATAGAGGTGCTTTAATTATGGCTTTTACTGCTCACCTTGGGAGTAGTTCTTCTTTACAAGCTGAGGCCATGGCATTGCTTACTGAATTATTGCTCTACCGCCAGGACAATATTGTCCTCTCAGAGGTGGAAATTGACTCCTTGATTTTTCATAAGTCTGTGGGTGGCAAGGGCCTTATTCCATGGTCAATCTCATATGTCACCAGAAAATGTAGGGGGATGTTGAATAGCAATATTAAAGTCTTCCATACTTGCCATGAGGGAAACAAAGTTGCGGACTATTTTTTATCCTTAACTGGATCCGGCCACGACGTATCCTATTTCTCAAAAGTGGACTCTCTTATTCCATAGGGGGGTGATCTTGTTAGAGGGGATGCCCTCATATTGCACTACTTTAGACCCCCTTAGGATCCTTTTTGGGATGGTTTGGCCCATGTCTCTTCCTATTCTTCTCCTTGCTTTTAATAAATAAATAAAATATGATGATGATGATGATAATCTGAATCATCCTATAATCATCTATAGATTTAAGGATGAACATGAACTTCTAATGGAAATCAATTACATTATACAGGTCTTACTACCCATTCAAAAGGAGTATTTATCTCAAATGGTTGGGGATAAATTTAACATATATTATATACCTTGTTTTTTAGAATATGTTGATGTTTTTACTAAAGAGTTTCATAGTATTCCTTAAAATTGTGAAGTTGAGTTTTCAACAGAACCCATACCTAGTTCTATACCAATTTAAAATACTCTATATAGAATGGTCATAATTAAGTTCTAGGAATTAAAGAAGTAACTCTAGGAGAAACTTAGAAATGGATTCCTACATATGAGGGAATCAACCATAAGGTACACCCATTATTTTTTGATAATATGAACGATGGGGAACTGAATATTTTTATTTATTATTAAGGAAATAAAAATATCACAATTAAGAACATGCAGAATCTACCCCATATTGATGAAATGTTCAATAAATTATGAGGAAATCAATAATTTTCAAATATTAACCTTCATTGTGGATATAATCAATTGAGATACAAGAAAGAAGACATACCCAATACAACCTCACATACAAGGAATATCTTTATAAATTTATAGTGATTCCATTTTAACTTACCAATTCCCATGCTATCTTCATGGATCTAATGAATAAAGTATTTATAGGTTACCTTGATCATTTTGTGGTTGTCTTTATGAACGATAATATTATTTATTCAAATATAAAGGAATAACATGATGATCATTTTTGGATTTTGATAAAGACCTGGAGGAAGGATAAACTGCATTACAAACTTAGATAATGTGAATTTTGGATATATAAAGTATCATTCTTTGGTCATGTGATAATAAGAAAGGGTATATATATGGATCCTTCTAAGAAGGGAGTTACTAAAAAATGGTCTAGAACAACCATGGTTATTTAAATACATATTTTTATTTAGTTGGTTGAATACTAATAATTGTTTTGAGAAATATTTCAAGGATATCAAACCTAACAACCAATTTTACCTAGAAGAGATATAAGTTCCTTTAGACAGATGAATGTGAATTTTTTTGTGGAACTGAAGAGAATGTTGGTTAGTGAACCTAGGGTTACACAATTCTATATAGGTGAAGGGTTTGTGATTTATAATGATGTGTTAGAAAAGATGATGTGATGTTTTATAATGAATAATCACATGGTAGTAGCATACACCTCATTAAAATTAATGGTTCCTGAGAAAAACTACTAGAACCACGATTTAGAGTTGCAATAAGTAATTTTTTAATTGAAAATATAAGAGAATTATCTATATTATGAAACGTTATATATATATAATGATAATTAAGGCTTGAATTTTATTTTCATATATAAATAATTTAATATGTGATGATGGATATTGTTTCATTTGATTAAATATTATGACTTCTCAATACATTATCACACTGGTATGGAGAACAAGGTGGATAATGCTCTGAGTTGGAAGGAATATGGTAGCTTTTTAATTATATAGATCTAAAGAGATCTAATACCTATGGATTTTCTAAGTACGAGACCTGAAATTCTAATGAAAGGGGAAATATAAAATATTTTTTAAATGAATGTTCAACTATCCATTCATGTGAATATTAAATAGGTGCTAGAAGAAGATAAAGAGAAACAAAATAAGGTAAGGATTATTCCAAAGTTCCACCATTACCATGATGGAATAATAATATTTAGGAACTAAGTATGTGTTCTAGTAATAAATAAATTTAATAAGGATATATAAGATCAAGAAAACAAATCACTATTCTATATTTATCCTAGAATCACAATGATGTATAAAGATATAAAAGAGTACTTTTGGTGGAACAACATGAATAGGGATATTGTAGGGTATGTATCTTGATACCTGCTATATTAGCAAGTTAAGCATGACATTCATAAGTCTAAATGTATGTTACAACTATTATTCACACCTTAATGTAAATGGGAAAACTTAACCATGTATTTTTATAGGAATTACCAAGACATATAAAGGCTATAATGGGTTATATTCGATCACCCTATGAAGTCAAATTTCTTAATTATTATTATAGAATATTTATCCCATTACCATATTTCTAGAATATACATTAAATAATTAGTATGTTTTCATGGAGTACCACATTATATTATTTCTATTTGATATACATGGTTTACCTTGATATTTTGGAGAAGTATTCAATAAGATTTGAAAATAGATTTGATCTTTAGCACTACATATCATCCTCATATGGAAGGTTATTCTGAGAGGACCATCCAAACCCTTAAATATATTAATAGATTTTTCTATATGAATTTCAAAGGTAGTTAGGATCAACACATTCCCCTAGTGGAATTTTTATACAATAATATTTTTCACTTGAGTATTTATATGACTTCTTATAAATACCTCTATGGAAATAGGAGTAGAAATCCAAGATGCTGGGATGAAGTTAGAGAACTAAATATATTAGGATATGATCTAGATGAGGAAATGATGGAGAAATTTAAAATCATTCAACAATAACTCATATAATATTAGAGTCAATAGAAGAGTTTTTTTTGATAACTGTCAATGGGATTTAGAGTTTGAAGTCTGAGAGAAGGAATTCTTATAGGTTATTATATTTGGAAGGAAGGGTAATTTGAGCCCTATATACATTGGTCCCTTTGATATTCTTGGTTAATTAGGGTTGGAATACTATCACTTGGAGCATCCACTGAAACACTTATAATTTTAAGATGTATTCCATGTATCTATTTTTTGTAAGTTTTAAGATGAATGCACTTAACTAAAATTCCATACCATTGTAGAATGATATTTTTATGAGGAAAAACCATTATTGATTCTGGATATAAGAGATAAAGTACAATGGAACAATACCACTAATCTAGTCAAGGTTTTGTGGTGAAATCATAAATTTTAATAATCTATTTAGAAACCAATGGATGTGAAGAGGTATAAGTATCCTCATTTGTTTGTATCATAATAAAAAAATTTCAATAGAGAAATTCTTATAAAGTGGTAGAATGTAACACCTCGAGATTTTAGAATATATTTCTCTTCAATAAATTCAATGTCTTTGATATCTTGTGATGAAAAAATAACAATAAAGTGAATAATTACTTGGAATAATAAAAAATTGAAATATATTATGAGATAAATAAAAAAAATGATTATTAAAATGAATTATAAGAAGTTCCACTCTAATTACTCGTAGCACAACATACATTTTTTGTTTAAATGTATTATATTTATTGTATAATATATAGGTTTTATTTGAAATATGAATTTATAAATTTTAGAATTTTAGTTTGAAAAAATGAACTTTATTTTATAATTCATCATATCAAATTTATCTTATGGTTAATTTTTGGTATTTTTATGAAAATGTTTGTTTATGGTGAATAGGAAAACAAAATTTTCACAAATACCATAAGTTTGATAACATAATTATGATATAATAATTAATTAAAAATATTTTAAAACATTTTATCTACCAAATATATGTTTAATTAGTAAAATAAATCATTAAAAACTAATATTTTGAATTAGTAAACACATGCTTGACCATTTGGAAACTGAGACATATTTTATTCTAATAAAAAATTATTTTTGATTCTTTACCTTTAATGAGGAAATTCAATGATTCCATTTATGTTTTAAATGGTTTTAATGTAAAATAAACTTTATTTAATTAATAATAATCCAATAAAATCATGGTAAGCACCATTACTCAAAAATTATTTCATAAATTATTATAAATTCATTTTCCAACAAAAAAATAATTTTTTTTTTAAAAAAAAATTATGCGTTTATATTAGAATTAATATATAACAATTATAATAATTGAATCATGTAAAATCGATTCAGTATTTTAAATCAACATAATTAATATTATGTAATAAATTCAACTTAATTTTTATCCATAATTAATTGTTACCATGCCAAAAATCTTGTTACCATAAAAGGGTTAAAGAAGGGTCAACCTAAGATATAAGGTTTTAAATAACAAAAAAAAACTTTCTTAAACCTCATTTATTTATTTTATTTAAACCTAAACCTTATTATCATTGAAACTATGAAAAATTTTATCCACATGACTTGAGTAAGAAATGTATTATATAATAATGTTTTATGTATTTACATGTTTTCTACCCATCACACTTATAAAAGGGAACCATCTATTATCACTTCTCCACACCAATTCAAAACTCTAGTTCATCCGATACCAACCAAAATCTATTCCCAAATTTTCTATCCATTTCCTAGATTCCTTTATCTAACCAAAATACTATCTCAAGAAGGATTAAGGTGTAAGCTAAAGGAAGATACCCGAAGAATTGATAATTATTTTTGTCAATATATTTCGATTTTTTTTATTCATAAAGAACCTAAAAAATATTATATAACCATATTAACATTTTAAAAAATTATATTTACTTAATTTTTTTTATTATTGGTATAACCATTTTATATCTCCTTTATATCTAATGTAAAATAAAAACATCGCTCATGCGTATGTATGGACTATCATCTCCATGAAGTGATATATTTTATTTTTCATCACCAACTCTCATAAATTGTTATATAAATATATATATATGATATTTATAACATAATTATGATTCTTTAAAGATAGAATAGTATCTACATTCTTACACCCCATCCATTATAAAATGATAATGATGCTCGTGCATATGTATAAACTACCACCTCCACAATGATATGTGATTCGTCATTCATATATATTTAAAGTGAATTTTAATAATGAGATATTTAATTATATATATAATATTTATGATATTCTCATGATTCTAGAAATATAGATTGTCATTTACCTTTCTTTCATTCCCTTCTTTTGAAAATGAAAACATGGCTTGTGTGCATGTACAAACGTCTATCTCCATAATGTTATAAAAGTGTAAATAATAAATAATTATGATACTTATGAAAATATTAATATTCTAGAGATAATGAATCCATAAAAATGGTTTAAGTACTAGAAAAGTTAAACTTAAACTTTCTTCGAAAACAGAATAGTTAACACCCAAATATTGATTTTAATAAAGAATTGTTAATAAATGGGTAAATGAAAATGATAAGAGAATGATATATTGAAAGTTATGTATGAATATTATTTTGATATATATATATAATAAATATAAATTTATTATATTTAGGGTTATGAGTGCATATAAAAAAATTCAGGACCTGACGTAAGGGTTTATGCTGGAATATCATTTTTAAAAGGGATTATTCTTTTTTAAATTTCCATTTGGGAAATTTTATACTCTTTCTATTTTAAACCCCATATATTTTATTCACCTATTATTATTTTTGTTATTTTAATGTTTTACTTTAATTATACACAATTTGGTACATAAAACAATCAAGATTTGTTTTTAAGAAAACCAACCTTATTTCCTCTTTTCGGTCTGGAATCATTCTCTTATATATCCATGTTCTGAATTTTTTTTATGAAATTTCATACCTATAATAAAATTTTTTAAAATTTTAATTTTCAGTACCTTTGAATTTATTTCATAATAATTAAAAGTGTTTTTTTCTATAATATTTTCATAGGACACACTTTTGACTTTTTACAAAAGCATTAAATGAGTGTTCTCTTTTAAAGTATACGAAAGGAATGGATTTTCTTTCCATCATGTACTTCCTTATTCATGAAGTTTCATTTAGAAAATTTATTGTTTTTTCAAATAAAATTGTAATATAATTTTTCTATGATTTTTTAAAAGCTACCAAAAGGGAATTCATATTTTCTCTTTATTTTCAAAGAATATTTTCAATTATTTCAAAAAATATATTTTTCATCCATTTAAACATACTTTGTGGATATTTATGATTTACTAGGGATATGATATTATGATACCATCCAATTTGTTTCTTTGGAAGTCTTATGAGGATTATATTTTAAGGATTATTTCATGAAACATATTTCTTTCCCAATTATGTAAATTTTTACATCTATTTAGATAATATGAACTATAATAAGGAGTGAACATTGTCTAAAAAGGGTCTATATCCACTATGATAGTCTTGGCAGTGAGCATTGACTGAGGAAATTATAGGAATGGGGAGGGAACCCAATCCCCCATGCAACTCTATCCACAACGATAATCATGGGGTTGAGCCTTTATTAAGTAAAATATTTTATTTACTTATGTGTATAGAAAAATATTATTCCTTATGATTAATATATGATCTTATGACTCATGATTGATTATTAATGATTCCATACTCTTATGACTCATATATTTAGTTATGAAAAAGTTTTATGTCATAACTGATGATTTATGATATATGAATAATTGGGTATGAATTTAATAAGTCATAACAAATATCTCATACCCTTTTTATTATCTTATTCCCACTTATGATCATTGATTGATATCCACCATGTTTACCATTATTGAGAATCTCATCTCACCCATGGTCATGTTTAATTTAAACTTGGTTATAAAGAAAGGTTTTATGTAGGGATAATCTAAGAAGAGTTATATGTGAGATAAATTTATATGAGATTTTGAATATCATTCATGAAATTATTTGATTATGTATCTAGTATCCAGAGATAATATTTTTATTCAGGGTCATGTATTATTATGATATTTATTGAATAATCAAATCAAATGATGTAATATTTAAGTACGTAATCCTAGAGTCACTTAAATTTACATGAAACCAAAATACTAAAAATAAATATATCCAATTGTGAAAATATATTATTAAGATAAATTAATGAATTATGTTAAAAAGAAGTCAAATCAAGAAGTAAATACCATTATTATAAAAATATAAACATAAAACTTTAGAAATGATAAAATAAATTATATATATATATATATATATATATTTTCATTAAATGAAATAAAATAAATAAATAAATGATGATAAAATTAGTACAAATTTTCTCTATCACAATGCTTTATACTCAGGATGGATTGTTTATCTCAATCTCAAACCATGAATCAAGGCACTCACCCATCAATTGACTGTTTTCTTAAGGCATGATTCACCTTCCTTAAAACCAAATCCCATTTGATAAAACCTATCATTAAACAATAAAGATGAAATTTACCCATAAACATTTGTCCACTATAATTAGATGAGACCACTTTGGTTATAAACCATTTTTTAGTAGTTACTTGTTACATACATGGATCCCCATGGTAAATTGATTACCATGAAGTTATCTGGAAAATTTACCTTTGGTGTAATTTCTTTCATAATCACACTAGTCCTTTAAAGGTCTCTGATGATGATTCTCACTTTTATTCCCCAATCAAAACTTTATGTGAAACCATTTCCTATAGGGGAATGTGAGAGAACCCATCATTTAGCTCACAAATAAAACACATATATCTATGGAGTGTCATATAAAAATTACCAATACCTCACTAGGCCACTCAATCTATTATTATAGGCTAAAAACTCTTCATAAAGACCATTAAAATTTTAATTCCAAGCTTATCACCTAACCATAATCTCATAGTGACTCAATTTATAAATAAATATGGGTTATATCACTTATAATACCCTAATTGATATCACATATTCTCTCAATTCCTTATAATCTACTTCACCTCTCACTATAGTTGGTCACACAAACTCACCCCCACTTACACATCACATCGTACATTTAATTACATGTAAATGAAATAAAATTTGGGACCACCTACCTCTTTGCATAGAGTTAACTCCGTAACAATTATAATACCATATGTAATTGACCACAACCACCATCCACTATATATTATATAATCTAAATAGATATTTAATTAATTATAAATAATTTATGATTAATTATAATAATTAACCAATAAGTGATATATTTTGATAAACAGACTAAGTAATAATATGATTCTGAACCCATGAGGAAAAGGGTAAAGACCAATAGCTCCATGATTTTGAGCATAAGATGATAAAAAACCCCAATTACCATATCCCAATTGTTATATAATTTAATCCTAAATAGAAAAATTACATGATATAACCCACGTGATGCAATAACTCTAGAAATATGATAAGAAATAGCAAGAGATCACCCATCCCAAGCCACCTATAAAGACCAATGAAAATACCTCATCAGTATGAGGTAATTAAACCATAATATATGGAAATAAAAAACAAATCACTAATACCATTCATCCCCAATAAGAGGATACCAAATAAGAGGTATAATGGGATAATATGAGGAATGATAACATTGAACTGGTGATCTCAAATTGCTTTAGAATCTTAATATTGGAGGAAGAAATGGAGGAATAAGAGAAAGAGGGAAAACTTCCCCTATCCATTAGCATGTTTTCAAGAGGAAACCCTAAGTATAGGTTTTTAATTTAAAATAGTAAATCACTATTTTATCCCATTTATTTAAAAAGTAGTTTTGGATCTTCCAGGTATTGGTGGACTTAAACCAACTACCAAATGACTCACTGGGTGCTAAGTGCTAGGAAATAAATTAATCAATAACTAAACCAGTTTTGATACATCATTTAAAACTCCATCGGGAACCCACAAGAATCCTACCTTGTATCTATATGTTTCAGTAGTTTCCCTTAAACATAATTTTTTTATTAACCAACACCCATAAATTTACTTCATCGGTTATATATCTATCCTTACACTTTTAAAATCTCCATTTCTATATTTTAAAGTTGTTCATTACTTATTAAGGAGTGAATAATATTTCTAATCCTTGAAATTATGTTATTGGAGGGTCAAAAGGTCAAAGGGATCTCCGATAGAGAATTTATAGATGATGGCCTATAATAACCAGATGATAAATAGTGGTGTACTATTATATAATGGATTGAAATTCAATCAATAGTTACATATAATTAGTGGTGGAGTTTTACTTTTCTTAGTATCAATAAGTAAGTTAGTGAAATCTTTTGAATTAGTAACTAGTAAGAAAATAATATTCTAGGAATATTTAGTCCAAGTAATTAGTGGTTGTTACCTGTAGGATATTTGGTTTACCTATAAATATATGGTCCCAAAATGGATGATTACAATATTATATTTCTTTCAAGTAGTGATTAACGAGACCAAAAGTAAATAAATATTTTCTCTTTTCTTTTCGTCCTAATATATTTTCATTGTTTCCCTGTGGATATATAAAAATCCATAAACCATGTTCAATTTATTGGGCTTTAATGTTCATGTGTGTGTGGGGGCTATTTCATTTATCAATTATCATTCATCATTAAATTTTGGTGTCTTTAGTGATTTTTTTGATATTGTGTATGGTGAATTTCTTAGATACACTGTTATAGGGTGACTTCAGATATATTGTCTTTGATAAGTGCTCGTTCCTAAAAATTCTATAAATGAGAAGGAGAAAATTCTATCAAAATAAAAAAAATTGTGGAAATAGAACCCATAAGAAATTTGGAAAAAAACATTCAAATATATGATATCTCAAAGGATAGATTGATATAGTGAAGCAAAAATTACTTTATAGACTATCGCTCTACATGGAGTTCTATCATTTCATGAAGCACTCTATGTAAAAAATGGTTTACGGTATGAGAAAAACCGCCCACATATGTTAATGAAACAACATTAATTTGTAGGTCCAGGCAGTGATCTATGCTCCTACGAGTGACCATCCATATAAAATAAATAGTTTGTGGGATGAGGTGGTACTGAAAACGCCTACGAATGAAGAAGAGTCATTTGTGTGGTCGGGCCATGATTTTCTCCCACGAAAATTACCATACATGCATATTAAATCATTAATGGGATGTGGTGGTACTGAAGGCGCCCAAAAATAAAGAAAATCTATTTATGAGTTTTGGAGGTGATTTATACCCCCACAAATGATGGAAGAATTTGTGAATAACCACTCCCAAAGTCTAAGTTATTCGTAGGTCGGGGCACCCTCCACGGGCTCCCATAAAAGAATCCCCACAATACACTACAGATGACCAACCATACCAATATCTGTTCCCTCTAATATTCTATAAATATACCCCAAGGGGGGGGGGGCTAAATAGCGGACTATGAGGACAAACTAAAGATATTTGATGGAGACGAGCGATGAAGAAATGAAAAAAATAGATCCTCTATCAATTTCTAATAGGTAAAAATCCACCATATATCAATAAGAAAACAAAAAATCTTCCAGCCATATCAGAACTCAAAACCCTAAACCATTCTGTGAATCATAAATAGATATTCCATTTCTAGATAGTCATCTCTCATAGAAAAATTCTACATGAATGGAACCTGGTCCCATTTAGCAACCCATTACACTAACTGAACAAGGACCCACATAGAAACACACTACATGGATGGAACTCAGTACAATATAGAAACATTCTATGTGATAAGAACACAAGTCTGCATAGAACAAATATACATGGTTGTTACCCTCTCCCACATAGAAACATGCAACCCAAAGGAAACCCCATCCCACTTAGGAACCATCTATATGGAATGAAACATCATAGGGAACTCTATAATCTAGATCCCAACACCCCTTTTTTCATTTCATTGGTTCTCTTTTTGGATCCTTTATAATCCAGTCTAATGGAATCAGATGATGTTCCCATCCAAATCCAAATGATATATATGATAAGATCATCAGGTACAACATCGCTTCCTCTAGATTTTAGTTACCCATTGTAAGAAAATTCACATATGTAACCACTATAATAAGGTGGACACTCATAATTTCCTCACATTTATATTTCTGTTCAAATGAGGGTTTCAACCTTGGGGTACTCATGTGGACCTCCCCTTTCTGGGGGTGAAGTGAGAGGATCACACATTCCTTTCCCTTCAATTTTCAAAAATAAAATAGGAGACGGGTACACTCAATGCCATCTCCCTCTCCCTTTGGGCTTCAACATCTCATCCACCACTAGATAGAGTGGGCCATTTGATCATTAAATCTACTCCTTCCTCTTTTTTATCACACTAAAAATGACTCATGTGAGCGTAGAGGTTAGTAGTTATCATGACATATTGGCAATCCCGAACCCACCTCAACCATGCCTTCTCCATATATGTAAGCCCCAACTTCAATTCAAATGGGTCACTTCCATGTGGAAGTATCAATAACATGCTTCATGCGCCTACAATATGGTATAATCCCCAATTAAATTCTCCACTAGATATGCCAATTCTACACATAAGTATCAAACAGATGGGTCTCCCATTTGGTATAAGTCCCAACCAAACCCAAATCCATGAGACATATCCATAGATGTAAACCCCAACTTTAATTCAAATGGTCTACTTCCTTGTTTAATCCCCAATAATATGCACTAGATTCCCCCCCAACATGTATTAAGTCTCAAAACCATACCTCAAATTTAAAAGGGCCATATTCCCAATGAAGAAGCTCCAGATGGGCCTTTTATTCGGTATAAGACCAAATCATGCCCTCTTAAATGGGACGATTCTTTTCATAATCCCCAACATACCTAACTTCATTGGATTTTATTCCCAACTAAATGGGATACATAAAAAACCTCCTTTAGGTCCAAAACCAACACCCAAACCCACCCTAATGTTTTGTGGGCCACATCCCTGGTAGGGTTACATCCACCCAGGAGGCCATATCTCTTCCAAGTCCTTTTTTCCACCTAGACATAAGTCACACACCATCATTAACCAGGCATGTTTCACCTAGACTTCCTTTACACATGATGTTAAAATACATGGTTGTTTCCTTTTCACATGACGTTAAAAGGTTATGTTCCCTGTTAAGCAACACCAAACTATGTGGGTTTTGATTCCTCTCATGAACATACATAGGAGGCTGATCTTATGGGTTCGATCCTGACATCAAAACAACTATTTACCCCCTAGATAATAGTAAACTCTAGAGCACCTCATCATATGGATTAAAACCAGTTTCGTTCAAATAAACAAAAAAGGAATCCCTGATCTATCCATAAAGGGTATCATTGATTGGGAACCTTATATACATATAGATCCTTCCATTGATTGAGAACCTCATATATATATATATATAAATATATGATTTAGAACCCATGATTATTAATGACTGATCATCAAATTAGGTTAATTAATAATACACACACTTGGGATTGAACAGAAGATTCATGAACATATCTTAAATCTATAAGAGAGTACCAGAATAGGTAATAAATCCCCAAAAAATGATGTGATAAGCCCGAATTCCAAATCTCTTGACTAATGTTAGTTCTTAAGTTTAGTTGGAAAATTTTCCTAAATAACAACTACCTATGGAAATTAGGTCCTTGAGTCTTCATGAATTTGAGATCTATTGGGTATTTCTGGCCCTACAAACAAAACCCAAAAGAGATAATTCAAAGATGTTGTACCTAACGTCAGTGATTACACATCATTCAATGGAAATCACTGAAGGTCCTCCACAATAATGAACTATTATCCTAGAAAGAAGTTCATCCCCTTCATATCTTCCACCCTAAAATTACTCCATAGGGTATACACTATATAAATTATCCCTGCAGTCAGACATCAAGCTATGCTGGTAGTCCTCTCCATGATGGAATTCACTGTGATTGTCCTCCCTGCAGTGATATCTTATCACTAAAATAATGTCCCCCTTACTATTGTACATTATGAAGGTCCTCCCTCGGATACATTCTCTATAAATTCTACCTATAGTTAGACATCAATCTATGATGGGAGTCTTGACAATAATGGAACATCCTCCGATGGTCCTCCCCACAGTAGAATTTCATCTCAGCAAGAAGATCCTTCCCTTTCCAAGTCAAATAATAAAATCCATCATATGCTGATGTTCTTATAAATATGTGTATTGAAATTCAATAAACCTTATCAATGAAAAAAAATCCTTTATTAACCCTGAGATGGCCAGGGAAAATTCTCATCCTCTGAGATACCCCTAGACTGTTCCTATACCGATGAGATCTCCACCAGCCCCACTACTTTTGATAAATCCACAAAGATTCATCCATGTTTGTTGATGCACCTTTCCGTCACAGAGTCTAACGACTGAAAAAGGGGAATACCTTAACAAAAAGTGATCCATCCTTTGAAGAAACATCAAAAATTGATAAAGGCATGAACAAGGATTTGCTTCAGCATGGGCCGCAAAAGTTCCAAGATGGTCGTGCAAGGTACCTGCGCGCCACATATTGGGCATGCAGGTGACCTGCACCCCCTATATGATTTTCTCCCATGGTCTTCAGTAGCCTATAAATAACCCTTGTGGGCCCCCCATTTTGAGGATGGAAAAATCCAGAAACTCAGATTTGAGCTCTCGGTGCCCTAGTCTCTACTTGAAGTCTTCTGAACACTTGTAAGGTAATTTCTTACCAAGAACGGAAGATCTAAAGAGGGGGAACAAAGCATAAGTGTTGAAATTCACCAACACATGCGCGCCTAAGTGTCTGAACCCTTATGGTAAATAGTCACACTTGCGCGCCACCTTATCCCTTCAACAGAACCTGTGCGCCACTCATTTGGAAGACTCTATGGGTAATACTAAGGGCATCAGCCAAATGTCACCCAAGTATTACCCTATGGGTTGACCGACGCGCAAGTACCCAAGTTCCGCACAAATACACTTGCGCGACCAGAACCTGCACGCCCCAACAAGACCTGCGCGCCTACCTCTTTTTAGGTGCCCCTCCTGTCTATTCAACTCTTTTCATTTAATACACCTCTCCTTATTCAATATTTAGCCTTCAGAACCATCTTCAAATCCACTAATGGCATGGTACCTTTGTTGGATTTTTTATCTGAAAGGAATTATGTGGAACATCTTTCAAAACCTAGTGATTTACATATCTTTATATCACTAAGGTGAGAGAATTCATTCATTCAACCTCATCCATTAATATGAGAAGATCTTAAACATGGGCCTTCTTTTCCAGAGTAAGCCCCAGTCCAAAATCTTTAATTTGGGCATCCTCTTTAGGAGTAAGCCCCAAGTTCCCCAATACGGGCCTCCTTTTCAGGAGTAATCCCCAATCACAATTTTCCCCTAACCTGGGCCTCCTTCTCAGGAGTAATCCCCAGTCATATTTCCTTTTGATTTGGGCTTCCTTCTCAGGAATAAAACCCAATCATAAGTCCCCTCTAACTTGGGCATCCTTCTCAGGATTAATTCCTAATTTAAGTATCCAAATCTCCATAAATCACATATACCTTTATGGACCTGTTCCCGGGTTTCTTCCCTGAATTAAATCCTAATCTTCATATATTTGGGCAGTCATATATACATAAGTCCGAAATCATTAATTATGATTGGATATTTCATGGAACAATGGTTAGGTTTTACTAATACCTCTTGTTTCTCACACCGAGCATGACTCGCGTGATCTTAGAATGTAAAATTAATTATGATATCATTCTTTGAGCCATCAACCATGCATATACTTCATACATATTTACTTGAACTACGTGGGTTCTGATTCCTTATGTAAATAAGGATATGTAGGTAGTCCGTCTGTGGGTACGATCCCAACTCTGAAATAATCCATGTCCTTCTGAACGACAATAAACTTCAAGTGCCCCACTGAGTGTCTTTAAAACTAGTATGGTCATCATAATGACCAAGAGATATCTATATAATGTGTTGAAGTATACCATTAAATAATAATCTCTAACAAATATAGATGATTCTCTATTAAGGAAGAACCTCAAATACATATAAAAGATTCTCTAAATCTTCTACATATTAGTCATTGATTTCCAGATCTAAAGGAAATCTCATTTTCATATTGGTAATTAAATAAGGATCCATGAACATAAATCAAATCTATAAAGAGAGTCCCGAAGTAGACAATAATTCCCCTCAAAAAGGTGTCATGTGTCCGACCTCCCATCCTCTCGACCAATGCAAATTCTTAAGCCTCATCCGTCTACAACTAATGAGCACCTAACTTTGGAAAGTAGGTCCAAATGGATATAGAATCATTGGATGTTTCCAATTCTACGAATAAACCCGTTAGAAACCAATTGGAATGTTTAAACCTTAAAAAAATGAGGTCATCCCCATTTCCATAGGAAACAAAAAATGGTGAACCCGACGTGAATCCTTAACCAAGTTAAAATGATGTTTTACTTATTTTTTAGGCCCCTATTTAAACTCAATGAGAGGTCCAACAAAGAAATCAATAACATATGTGCTCATCAAAAATATGTAGTGGCTGAACTTATCTTAATTATGTATGTTATATCAAACAGGCACTCTTTTTCAAGATCTTATGCGTTACAAAAATGGATTCTCTAAAGTTCACATCTGTGAATACCTCTGCTGCTACTCCTGTTGGATCCTCGTCTGCTCTGAGGATGACATCACCTACTCAGCATCTTCAACGCTGGGTTTCAAATGAATTGGTTAAGGAATACCATCAACATGGTAGCATTCTGACTTTGGAGGCTGCTCTACAAGCCCTCCAAGTCAACAATTCACCCTGGTTGTCCGGACAACGACCACCAATGATTAAAAAGCAGGTGGTTCCAACCACCATTTCCAAGCGTTTCAGGTCGTTATCCCTGGAACGCAATAACCAGTCCCTCCCATATTTTGGGGAGTTGAATGAGAATGTCACTCAAGGCCTTAATTCAAGGAAACATGAGTCATTTCCGAGGTCACCCATCAACAATTGCCGCCATACTCGTGCGGCAGTACACCCTCAACATGATGAGGGTATTGCCTTTAGGGGTTCGACTCAGGTTCCTCAGACCCGAGTCCACAAGACGAACTGCCAGAGGCGAAATCTGGTCAACAGGGAGCAGGTTCTTACTTCTTCCACCTCCAGAGAATTCCATCAAGCCAACTTGATGGAAAGAAACGAGCGAGCATACACACACATCCATCCTAATGTTACTTCCCAGTAGAATCATCTGGTAGAAACACGCCAATCCTTCCAGGAAATTCCGGCGGAGTATTATAGGCAGGAATATACACCAGTTTATAACTCATCAGCTAGTCAGCAGGCTCATCTGACTACGACCAAAGAAGCTCACCAATCTGATATGGTGGCAAATGATAAGCAGGAACATACACCTGTTTACAATCAACAATTCTGTCAGAAGTATCATCTTCCAGTATTAAAGGAGATTCATCAACCATACTTGATGAAGAATACACAGCAGGAACATACACCTGCCAATGTTCATCAAGTTTTCTAACAGTCTCGTTTGGCACCACCCAGAGAAGTCAGTCGAAAAGCTCCGATGACAAATTTGGAGTAGACTCAACTCTCCGCCCCCACACATGACTACTGTCAGAATTCATTGAAAGGAAAAGGAGGACATGAGATGGAATACATACCTACTCCAAGAACAGAATGGATGTATATTCCCTTTCTGGAAACTGAATTCACCATTCACATTTTGGCAATGGTGAAAAAGCAGAAACAAATCCCTTCCCATATTCTAGATGATTATCAGAATATTATAATAGCTTCAGCAGCATCACAGGGAACGAAATGCAAATCTATCCCTACCAGTGGAGTGACACATCAATATGTCACTTCGGAATAGATACACACCTCTGTTCCAGTCCCAGAGGGTTGTGGGGCATACTCCCCCATGTCATACAGATAACAATGTCAGGAACATACACCTGATTTGAGTGGATATAATCAGCTTAACCTGGACATTTATCTTGAGAAGGCACATAAACCTGCCCATAATAACCAATTTTGTCAACAAGTGGTTCCTAAAGTGAGTAAGAAGGAATCTAAGAAGAAAAAATTCCCATCACAGTCAAGAAATCAAGAGCCAATTTATAATAAGGCCTTTCTCGATGCTAGAGTTCTTGAAGCCCTCAGATGAGAGCGGAAAGAACCCTTTGTGTGGCCAGAAGATCAAGAAGCAAAATGTTTCATCTTTTGTTGTAACCCACCATGGGGGTCCTCCCCATGATGATGAATCGAGCTGTGAAAGTTCTCTCCACAGTAGTAATGCACATTTCCTAGAAAATCCTTCAAAGGAGAATGCAGAAATGAGAAATCCCTCTTATCTTGAGGCACTTGAAAATGTAAAGCCAATCATATCTGATGCTTTACCACTAGCAGGTGAAATACTTTCTCAATCAGAAGATAACTCGGGGTGTAGATCATTCTCCAAACCACCCCTCGGTCATTCATCTTCTAGTTTGATCAATGAATTCTCTACCAATATTGTTGAATCTGATTAAGAAACAAGGAATCTCTAGCTCTCGTCTAATCAGGTAGAATAATCTTCATCAAATGATAAAGAGGAAATGCTTAATATGATAATACAACTGGTGAAAGGTGAAGTGTCAGTCATGTTTTGGCCTCTAGCAGACTGTCAGTATGATATTCCAGAGATGTTGAAGGAAGATTTTATTCACGATATTCATCTCCACATGTTGAAAACTCTTTTTCAATTGAAAGAGAAAATAATATCTTATGATGAATATGAAAATCATTTCAAGATAATATAAGGGTTACAATGCCAAATTGACTTGGCATCTCTCTCATTTTCTCGATATTAGAAGGCCAAAAAGTAGCAGAGATCCCTTCAGCGTTCATGCCTTGGTGCACTAAAAATATTGCGCCAGTTAATTGCCAATGCCCCATCTGGTATTCATATCAGGGGATGGGGTGTTCATGGAGCACTACATTTCACTGTACTCTCCAGTCAGCAAAGCCCGCCGAAAATGGTATCATGCAATGTTATTGCCCATGGAGAGCCACAAGCAATTGGATTTGTTTGTAATCAAAGGCTTGTTCTGGAACATGCCTCAACTAGTTCTTCCCAAATTCAGGCATACAAAGAACAAGTTTTTGAATTACTCTTGCATCAGGAAAATGAGAATATCGAACAAGATTCTCGTTTAGAGCGAGCACATCATCAGGTGATAGAAGTGTCAGAAATCATCCAGTTGTCATTTGATCCGGTTGATTTGAGTGGATCTCGGCTGATGCATCCATCCAATATATAGACAAAAGTCTGCAAGATCAGGAGAGCTTTCAAGAAAGTATCAGATGTAGCAGCTCAAGAACCACCCTAGCTTTCTAGAATAGGGACTCTTTTAACCCAACCATTGGAATCAACAAATAGGATTCAAGGAGTAGAGTAGGAATAGCAGGAACATCCCCAGTCCACCAAACTGGGGACTTTTCAAATCCTCAATCTCTTCCCCAGTGAAAGCCTGTCTTCTCTCGATTAGGGAAGAAGCCACAAGAGTAAAGAAGACCCAAATTATTAGGAGATTCCCTCCAAATTATGGTTCATCAAGAAGTTCTTGAGGGATCAAATCAACAAAAGGAAATGTCTTATCAAGTACATAGAAGAAGGCAATATCACAGAAATCCTGATAGAAGTGATGCAATGCGTTATGCATCAATAAATGTCATCAATGTTGTTATTGCTGATCCTCCAGAACATGATGATCACATAGAGGGATCAGATGAAGAAGTTCTTACTCAATAGGTTGCACACACAGACACAAATGATGAAGGTGTGCATACATGAAATCAAAGGATTACCCAGAATCTAGGTATTCCTTCGAATAACCAACTTCCCCCTGTTCGAAAGGGATCCAACAAGGGTAAAGTAAAGAATTAGGTTACATTCCACCCTTCCTCTGGAGAAGGCCAATCACTCTCACTAGAGCAAGGGTTTTTACAACAAGAGGAATAAATAAAATAATTAAGGAGGTTGAATGTAGAACTACATCAAGGTAGTCTTCATCCTAAGCGTGCTGGAGTCAGTCAGCCAAGGGAATTTGTTGTAGCTACTCAGATGGATCAAGAATATCCTCCTTTATCAGTACACCCTCACAAGTCTAATCCTATGGGTTAGGTGCAACAACAACCGGTAGTGTTATCATCAGTTGTAGTACCTGTCACCACACCTGTTCAAGATCTAGTTATTGGACCTGCTCAAGTCTAAGCTCAACTGAATGTTTCTCAAAAGTTAATAACTACCATTGAGTCATTAACAACTCGGTTGGAAGATATGGAAGGAAAGCATGATCAAATTCAACCAGAATAGAGACCTTACCCTGAATGGGTTGATTCAATTCCTCCCCCATCAAAATTTTCAAGTACCACATTCCCCATCTTTAATGGTTTGGGAGACCCAGAGCAACACTTGACACATTTTGTTTCTTGTTGTGATCCTATGATGGGAACCCTTCAGCAACAAGAAGCAGTTAAGCTCAGGTGTTTTCTATAGTCATTAGAAGGTCCTGCTTTTGTATGGTATACAATCTTGCAGTCCCGGTCGATTACTGGGTGGGAAGATCCCCTCCAATGATTACTTCTTCGATTCATCTCATCTTTTCCAAACACAACAGTTTTTGATCTTACAAATTATATGCAAAGGGAGAATGAAAGAGTTTTTGATTTCATTTCTCACTTAAAGGGATTAACATATTCCCTGAGCTTAGCACTCCCTCAAGGGGAATTATTGCCAATCTGTGTGGAAAATTTGCGTCATGAATTACGCACACCGTTGATCCCTATGAAATACACAAGAGGGTTTTGAGACCTTACTTCGATTGCTCAGCAGATCGAAGATTGTCTTACGAAGACTAAGGGTAAAACTAGTGTAATTCCATCATCTCCATGAAGGAGAATGGGTAGAGCACATAATGATATAGTTATGCTTAAACAAGCACCTGTACCTGCTTCTACTTCAAAACCTTCATCTTTCATAAGGGATCTACTACCTGTGCGTCAAAAGCAGAGGCCATTTCATCAAGATGAACAGAGAGATCAAAGACAGAAACAATTTGAGGAGTTGAAAAGGAAATTTTACTCTTTCGTAAATGAAAAGTTTCATGTTTACTTCATTTTGGCTCTGGAAAATACTTTGGTTCAATTTCCAAGGCCCAAAAGGACAAATGAGGAAGGATATGAAGATCGTCCCAACTACTGCCCCTTTCATCAGATGTTAGGGAATCCCATTCAGGAGTGTTTTGTTTTCAGAGACCTCCTACAAAAGATGGTGGACTCAGGAGAAATCAATTTGAAAGGTTATTTAGCTCAGGTAGCATCTGTTACTGCTACAGATCCACAGGAAGAAGGTGAGTGGAAAGAAGTCAAAAGCAAAAATGCGCAGAAATATAATGATTGGATGGTCAAAAAGACGATCAACCAAACTCATTCCATTTTATGAACGCAATTGACGAAACCAATTATGTCTTCTTCTATGAATTCCACAGCCCCTTCATCAGAGGAAAAATCCTCAAAGAAACAGAATAATTCAAAGAAAGAAGAGCTGTCAGAAGAATATGAGATCGTGTCAAAGCCCATGTTGTCTTTGACTCTGACATATTTTATACCATCTACTTCAAAATCATAGGCACCGCCCCACCAAACGGCTTAGCCTAAATTGGATAATCAGGCAGAGTCTTCGTCAGATGAAGAGTTGATCTTTGGTTCTGTTAATATGATTCACTTAACCGATCCTTATGCCAGTCACAGTTTCGATCTCGATGAGCCTGAGTTCCCCGTATCAAACAGGGGAATTATAAGGAGTTTTAGAGGTCTGGTATACAGAGGAATACATGGATATCCCAGAAGCCACTATTCCAATTCTACCCCTGCTAGAACTGTGTATATAGTAGAAACTCGTGGCAGAGACCTTCAGCATGATCAACAGGAACAAGAAATTTCTTCCATGCATGGTAGATTCAGTCCTGGAACAATTATTCTGGAGGATCGGTTGGAGGCTACACCTTCTTCCTTTCAGCAAGTAAATAGACCTAGTCGGTCTAATCTTCCAAACCCAGGAGTATTTCCAACTCCTATCTCGATACAAGATGCATCTACTTCCAAAGCAACAACTTCTAAGGAACCTGCGAAGCCACATGTTCCTGTTGGGGAATGAAGACCTTTGGATCAAAAGCATGATGTCTTGAAGCATTTGGCCCAAGTACCAGCCAAGTTATCAATTCTGGATGCTTTCAATCTATCAAAGGATCTTTGGGAGGCACTTATCAAGGCTTTGTCAAGTCCTCAGGAATTCGAAACTGAAATTGCTGCAGCTGAAGTCTACCATGTAGAGAATAATCTTGGAGAATGTCATGCAGTGATATCTTTCATAGATCAAGATGAAGATGATGTTGTGCATGGACATATTTGACCTTTGTATTTATCTGGAAAGGTCAATGATGTAGACATCCGAAGATCTTTCATTGATAATGGTTCAGGAGTCAACCTCATCCCCATTCGTACACTTCATCGATTGGACCTCACTGAATCTTATTTATCTCCTTCTACTTTGATGTTGCAAGGGTATGATAAAAATGAAAAAGAACCTCTGGGTGAGATCACACTTAGAACTCAATTCAGAGATCTTGTATCCAACTCAGATTTCATGGTTGTTCGTCATGACACCACTTTCAACATTTTTCTTGGAAGACCTTGGCTACATCAACATGCTGCTATCCCTTCATCATACCATCAATGTCTCAAATATTGTTTCAATGGTCAAATTGGGACATTGTATGGTGATAAATTCCCATTAAAAATATGTGAATCTCAATACATTGAGGTGGAATTATATCACATGAAGGGAAAGGAGGTATCTATGGAAAATGAGGTTACCAAAATTACTACTCCATATGGTTTGGAAAAAATTTCAGTAAACCCATTCATACAAGTGAGTTCAGATTATGTGTTTCCTATCAGTCAAATTGAAAGGATAGACCCAAATCCAAATACTCTTATGGAATCTTCCATAATGTCAATTACGACAGTCAAGCCAGAGAACATGGGAGAAATTGGTGATTCACCAAACAATGATGAAAGCCCAAATAAATATGTCTTCATTTCATCCTCTGAAATCCAAAAATTCTATACTTCATCAACTAAGCTAGAAGAAGTTATAGCAATGTCAGAGATGAACGATGATGTCGATTCTCAATCCATCATTTCCTCTTTATTACCCAAGGAAGACCCTTCATTCTCAATAGGGTAAGAAATGGAAGCTTCTTCTTCAAGATGTTCAAATTTTAACATCTATCTTGATCCTGGAAATTCTACTTCATCATCTACTATGCAAGTAGAAACATAAGAAATAACACATGCTGAAGAAGAAGAGTAAGATCTCAGGGATGCTCCTCCAGAAATTGAAGATGGTATCTCTTCCACTATGGATGAACTTATAGAAATAAATCTGGGTAAAAAAGAAGATCCACGCCCCACTTTAATTAGTGTGGACATGACTCTTGAAGAGCAAGAAATTTAAATATCATTTTTGAAGCAAAATCAAGATGTATTTTCTTGTAACTATACAGAAATTCCAGGCCTTGATCCTGATGTTGCTACTCATCGTTTGTGTTTTCCAGAAGAAGATCGAGGATTCAAGCACGCTGCAAGAAGAACACACCTATCTTATGCTTCCAAAATTGAAGTTGACATGGATAATCTTATCAAATCTAACATCATCAGAGAAGTTAAATATCCTAAATGGATGGCAAATATTGTCCCTGTGAAAAAGTAGAATGAACAAATTAGAGTTTTCATTGATTTCAGAGATCTTAATCGGCATTGTCCTAAGGATGATTTTCCAGTTCCAATCACAGAACTCATAATTGATGGAAAAGATGGTTATAAAGGACTTTCCTTCATGGATGGATATTCTGGGTATAATAAAATCTGAATGGTTCCAGAAGAGGAAGAATCTATAGCCTTCAGAGCCCCTCAGGGTGTGTTTTTCTATCAGGTAATGCCCTTTGGCCTGAAGAATGTAGGCGCAACATATTAGCGTGTCAATCATCGTATCTTCAAACCATTTTTAGGGAAGTTTTTTGAATGTTATGTGGATGATTTGGTGGTTAAATCCAGACAAATTTCTAATCACTTGGATGATTTAGAAATCAAATTCCACAAACTTCAACAACACAATTTGAAGATGAACCCCTTAAAATGCGCTTTTGGGATAACCTCAAGAAAATTTCTTGGCTTTGTTATATTCAATCATGGTATCGAAGTCGATCCTGAGAAGACAAAGTCAATCCTTGGTATGTCACGTCCTTTAAATTTAAAATAATTGAGAGGACTTCAAGTACACTTAGCCTATATTCATAGGTTTATCACCAATTTGGCAGGAAAAGGCTTACCATTCACCAAATTGGTGAAGAAGGGAGTCACTTACCAGTGGACTGAAGAATGTCAAGAAGCATTCCACATTCTCAAAAAATATCTCTTAAACCCACTGGTATTAATGCCACCTGCTGAAGTAAGACCACTTATCCTCTATGTGACAGCTTTAGAGCGATCATTGGGTGCATTTCTTGCTCAGAAGAATGATGCTGGGAATGAAAATAGTCTTTGCTATCTCAGTCAGACTATGCTTGAAGAAAAAACCTGATATTCGAGTATTGAAAAGTGCTTCCTAGAATTAATCTTTGCAGTTCAGAAATTGAGACACTATCTGAAAAATCATGAGGTCTAATTGGTATCTTGCAATAACCCTCTCAAACTCATCCTTAGTTGTCCAATTCTTATTGGACTTCTGGCAAGGTGGGCAGTTATTTTGCAGCAATTTGATATCCAGTATGTGTCTCAAAAGGAAATAAAGGGCCATGCTCTGGCCGATTTCTTTACTGAACACCCTTCAGTAGAAGATATATCTTTAGATATTGAACTTCCTAATGAGGAAGTCTTTTCTATTCAAGATAATCCTCAAGCATGGGAAATGTACTTTGATGGTGCTTCTAGAAGTCCAACAGGGAAGAAAATGGAATATCCTAAATTCAACAAAGTTGGGTTAGGAATTGTGCTCATTTCCCCATAAAAGGCAGTGCTACCTTATTCCTTCTTTTGTGGGAATTCAGTACCAACAATGAAGCAGAATATCAATCTCTCATCACAGGATTGTAGTTGGTGCTTCAAGCACAAGTGAATCACTTAAAGGTGAAAGTTGATTCAGACCTGGTAATCAAACAAGTCAATGAGGATTATGCCATCAAAAAAGAAGAGTTAGTCCCTTTGTATGATTATTTCAGAGAGTTAATGGTGAAATTTCCTTTGGAACTAACATTTTCTTATGTCCCACGATCAAAAAATTCCCAAGATGATGCACTAGATAATATAGCTACAGCTCTGGCAGATCCAAATCGGGATGAGACAATCATCAATATTGCCCACCATAATTCAATTTCACATTATGTTCAAACCAGAACAGAGGAAATTAATGAAATTAGTCTCATTTCTGAAACATATGGTCATACTACAGAATGGATGACACCTATTAGGGAATACCTTCAAAATGGAACACTTCCACCTGATAGAGCAGGGAAAGAACAAATTTGGCGACGTTTGGTCAATTTTAATCTTTATGATAGCCTAGATCACCTAGATAAAATTCTCTACAAAAGAGGTTTTGATGGAATTATCTTCAGATGCATTGATGGTGAAGAGACAATGGATATCATGAAAGAAGTACATGCAGAAGTCTGTGGTGCCCACCAGTCTAGACATAGACTGTCCCATCAAATTGGAAGGCTTGGATACTTTTGGCCTTCAATGATACAATATTGTGTTGATTTCACTAATAAGTGTCATTCATGCCAAGTATGTGCCAACTTCATTCATCAACCCCCAAAAATTATTCATACAGCTAAATAATTATGGCCATTTTCCACATGGGGAATGGATGTAGTGGGACCTTACCCTTTGGCTACATCCAAGCAGTTTAAGTATATTCTTACTACTACTAACTTATTTTCCAAATGGGAAGAGGAAATACCTCCCAATGAAGTTAGTTCTAAAAGCATTGTTAGCTTCATCAAGTCTAACATCATTACCAGATTTGGTGTCCCTCATACCATACTGACGGACAATGGCACCAACTTCTATTCATCCGAGGGAAGGAAGTTGTATCAAGAATACAACATCAAATACAACCATTCATCTCAGTATCATGCAGCGGCCAATGGCCAAATAGAAGCCTTTAATAAGACTCTTTGAAACATACTTCAAAAGATGGTGGATAAAGCTAAGAATTCATGGCCAGATAAACTCTTTCATGATTTATGGGCTTATCGAACCACCACCCGCACTGCTACGCGGTCAACTCCATATTCATTGGGATATGGAACAGAAGCAGTCTTGCCCATTGATGTTCAATTACCTTCACTCAGAGTATCCATTTGTGATCGATCATCTACAGATGAACAATATCAAAAGCAATTGGATGAATTAGAATGATTATATGAGAAAAGATTGTGTACCCTGCATCACATGGAAGTCTATTAGATTCGAATAGCATGAGCTTTCAAAAAAAAAAGTTTGTCTTCGATCATTCATTCAAGGAGAATTGGTATTGGTTCTTAGAACTCCATTGATACCAGGAAAGAAACCTCCAAAGCATGATCAAAAGTGGGAAGGACCTTACTCAATACATAAGGTCTACTCCAATGGAGCTTATTCTTTAATCTCAATGGATGGAGAACTCATCACTACTATAACCAATGAAAGATTTTTGAAGAAGTATTTTGTGTAACACAAATACTATACATCAAACTTGACGTTAAACTGTGACGTCCAACATGACGTTAAACTGTGACATCCAACATGATGTTAAACTGTGACATCCAACATGACGTTAAACTGTGACGTCTTAGATACATGACGCTAAACTATACATAAGTCCCTCAAGTCTAGCAAGACATTAAACTACATAACCATCTTCCTAGCTATACGATGTTAAAATGTGCACCTCTTCAACACACATGACATTAAACTATGAAAAAGTACCTAATACATCCAAGATACATGACGCTAAACTGTACATCACTCCTACGTCCAGCATGACATTAAACTGTATTGTCCTTACTTCATGACATTAAACTACACAGTCTCCAAAGTCCTTACTGCAAGACTTTAAACTGCACAGTCCCTTCGTCATCCAACATGACGTTAAACTGTGCATCGTTAGGGTTTTTGCTACCTCTTGTTTCTCACACCGAGTATGACTCACGTGAGCTTAGAGTAAACTTCATCCATAACAACCTCTCTGGGCCGCTAGCCATGTGTAATTACTAATACCATTTTTTAGGCCATTGTCCTTAAGGACAAATTGATCACTAATTCATTATTTAATTAAACTATGTGGACTTTTATCCTTGCCTTCTAGGATGGGTACGTAGGCAACCTCCCGAGGTTCAAGCCCAAAACCAATCTCTTCACATCGGTTCACCTCCATATCATATGATTTTGATTCGTGAAGCCGCCCCCAGAACCAATATTTTTTACATTGGTTCCCCATTGTCCTTACTATATGATGTTAAACTATTTTCACTTTTCTCCTATACGAAAATAAACTACAACATTCTTTGACACCCTCACCTAAGAGGGAATAATTATTTACATTGATCTCCAATCATGTTATATTCCAAAGACTACGTGCATACATGTCAATATCGGAACCTTTAATCTTGGGTCAAACCATCATTGCACTAAAGTCCACTTTCACCCTTCACATGTATGAACCAAATCTGTACAGAGGGTATTTTAAGAACTATGTGCAGCTTGATTCCCATCCTTATGGGATACATAGGAACGTTCGAGTGTCCCTCAAACCCAGCCCCAAGTCTTTGGGCCTAACCCCAAATTCCACTTTTAGTCCCTCAGCTGAAAATCCCCCTTGTGAAAACATGAATGTGGTATGAAAACCCTGGTCTTCATTCACATTAGGTTTATAACAAACACACAATGTGTATTCCTTATAATGGTCCAAGCTCTATGACCCTAAACTAAGATCTCCTATACTCTCATCCCACATGACATTAAACTATATTTCAAGAACTATGTATGGATTGATTCCCATCCTTATGGGATACATAGTGAAGTCCAGCACCTCAATTCAGGACCCAACCACTAGATGATTATGGTCAGAATTGGTCTATTCATCTCTTTCATGCATTAGACAATACCCATTTTCATGTGTCATACTCCTAACCATAAATACTTCCAGATCTCCATTACCCTTTTCTTGGCTTCTGGTCACAAAATGTTTGTTACCCGGGAATTATTTTGTCTGACTATGCAGCATGTTCCCTTTGGCGGCCTTGTATAAGTAGTCTACCTAACAGACCTGTCATCCAAAAGATGCTATTATTTGACTATGCATCCAATTCCCTTAAGTGGGCCTGCATAATTCAACCTCCTAATGGGTTTGTTAAATAGTGGTAACTTCATTCTTGGGGGAAAAACCACTTTTTTGTCCTTATTGGTCTTATGATAAATATGTAAGGATCTGCAAAAAATAGTTATCCTTAACATATTCACCCCATACTCTTTTTCAGGATCTAAAAGTATTCAAGTCTATGGTTTGTATTTCCCTTCCCTACATTTGGATCAGACCTTCGCAAGAGTGACATTCATCCAATTCTTTGACAATCGTGATTGGAAATATCTTCTCCATATTCAAGTACCTCTCTCCATACAGCAGACTCTATGATTTGGAAAATTTGAATCTCCATAAACTTTCACTGAATTTATAGAAATAAAAAAGTAAAATTTCTAAGAATTTTTTTGCCTAACTATGGAGCATGTGCCCTTAGGCGGCCTTGCATAAGTAGTCTATATAATAGAACTTTCAACCAAAAGATTCTATTATTTGACTATGTAGCCAATTCCCTTAAGTGGCCCTACATAATTCAACCCCCTAATGGGTTTGTTAAATAGTGGTAACTTCATTCTTGGGAAATACTTCCTCTAATGCCTTTTATCCCTTTTTTTCATATCATTTCTCAGATTCAAAATTTCTGAAGTCATAGTTTACATGTTTTCCCCCATAATTGAGTGTGGTAATATGTTTTCAGATAAATTATCAAGGAATTGAGTCAATTTTAATCCATTCGGTCAAAGCTATTTTGTCCTTAACCATTAGCCTTTCTTTTTATGCCCGACGTGCATGACTTTAAACTACCCACAAAATACAAGGAAACTCTAAACAAAAGTCAAGTCCGAGCTCACTAAACATACATTTCGTATGATTTAGGTAATATTGAGCAATTAAAAGATTCAAAGTTTGTAGGGATATTTTTATAATCCTAGTTAAAATCATACTATGCTTACTAGGCCCATTGGCTTAGGTAAAAATTTAATGCAGGTAGAAAAAGAATGTAGGCACAAATGATTGAAGATGAAAGTATTCTTCATTGATGCACAAGAGATAGAAGGACATCCATAGACTGGAGTCTCTTCTATTTTTCAGGAATTACAAGAGGCTTTCGACATAACTCTTTATTTGATTTACGACATCCCGAGATTCATCAGCAGCCACCTGGAATTCATTCATTCAACTGGATATAATAAGAGATGCAGTGATACAAGCTCTTCTTGGAATAATTGTAAAAGAATGTTCATGAGTGCGGTTAGAGAAAATTTTCTTGATGATCAAACAATGACTCTATTTATGTTCAAGAGACTTGGAAGATAGATACATGAATTTGAGAATGAAGAATTGGATGTAAAGAGCCATTTGGAGAGAGTACTCTTTTCAGATATTGTTCTAATGCCATGATAGTCTTCTCTCAACCAACCAGCAGCAGAAAACATTTCAGCCCATGGGTTTTCCATTTTCATATCTGCAAGGAAATGACATGGAGGAAAAATTTGAAAGTTCACACCATTGTTGTTGCTCTTAATGCACAGCATAACCAAAATAGAGGAGTAGCAGTGCAGTTGCATCTTGGGCATATAGTTCTTTGCATCTAGAACGTTGACTCCTTGCAGATGAACATGGCCATACAAAGGCAAGTAGATGATCTGTGGAAAGTTAAGATGATACTTCTTTAGGTACTTAGCCAAATCTAGGAGAGTGTTTTCGGAGATAGTATAGTAATCATAGCCAACAACGTTCATCATGTCATCCATCCACTTGCTAGCCAGTTCATCAGTCGTTCTAATTCTTCTAGGAGCCATTGAATCTGCACAAAGGTTGAATAATTAACTTTTAAGTAAGTCTATTTTTCATAAAATTTGTGAAGAAAATTGAAAAAATGGATAAGGCATTAATGCACGCAAGTCCCATGTTAGAGCTCAAGTCCAAGTCAGTCGCGCAGGTATGGGCGCACAGGTATCCCCGCACAAGTCAACCTACCTCTGCAAAAGGGAAACACGAACAGAACCACGAACAAGCAGAAAATCCAGCTACTTTCATGACGAGAGAGAAGTTATTTGAGAGATGATTGCTTTGCATGATCTAGTGCTGAATATTTATAGGCAAGGCCACACCCCTTCTTGGCGAAGCCTACGCGACTCTCACCTATGCACCATTATCTGCGTGCTCAAAATTTGTGTGCCGCCCTTCCTTGGTTATCTCCTTTTCCTCAGAGTCAAATCCTACTTCCTTTTGGATCCAACTCTTAGGGGGAATTTTGTTGATTCTCCTTTCCGTCATAGAGTCTAACGACTGAAAAAGGGGAATACCTTAACACAAAGTGATTCATCATTTGAAGAAACATAAAAAATTGACAATGGAAAGAACAAGGATTTGCTTTAGCATGGGCCGTGCAAGTTCCAAGACAGTCACGCAGGGTACCTGCGCGCCACAAATTGGGCGCAGAGGTGACCGGAGTACCCTATATGATTTTCTCCCAAGGTCTTCATCATCCTATAAATACCCCTTTTAGTCCCCCCATTTCGAGGACGGAAAAATCCAGAAACTCATATTTGATCGATCAGCGCCCTAGTATCTACTTGAAGTCTTTCGAACACTTCTAAGGTAATTTTTACCTAGAACGGAAGATCTAAAGAGGGGGAACAAGGCCTAAGTTTTGAAATTCACCAACACTTGAGTGCCTAAGTGTCTAAACCCTTAAAGGAAATAGTCACACCTGCGCGCCACCTTATCCCTTCAATAGAACCTACGTGCCACTCATTTGGAAGCCTATATGCATAATACTAAGGGATTAAGCCAAATGTCGCCCAAGTATTACCCTATGGGTTGACCGGTGCGCAAGTACCCAAGTGCCGCGCAAATACACTTGCACGACTAGGACCTGCGCGCCCCAACAGGACCTACGCGCCTACCTCTTTTTGGGTGCCCCTCCTGCCTATTCAACTATTTTCATTCAATCCACTTCTCCTTATTCAAGATTTATCCTTTAGAACCGTCTTCAAAGACACTTATGGCATGGTTCCTTTGTTGGATTCCTTATCTGAAAGGAATTCTGTGGAACATCTCTCAAAACCTACTGATTTACATATCTTTATATCACTAAGGTGAGAGAATTCATTCATTCAACCTCATCCTTTAAGATGATAAGATCTTAAATATGGGCATTCTTTTCAAGAGTAAGCCCCAGTCCAAGATCTTTAATTTGGGCATCCTCTTTAGGAGTAATCCCCAATCACAATTTCCCCCTAACCTGGGCCTCCTTCTCAGGAGTAAGCCCCAGTCATAATTCCTTTTGATTTGGGCTTCCTTATTAGGAATAAAACCCAATCATAATTCCCCTCTAACTTGGGAATCCATCTCAGGATTAAGTCCTAAGTTAAGTATCCAAATCTCCATAAAGCACATATACCTTTATGGACCTTGTTCCTGGGTTTCTTCCCTGAAGTAAATCCTAATCTTCATCTATTTGGGCAATCATACATACATAAGCCCCACATCATTTCTTATGATTCCATCATTCATGGCACAATCGACAGGTTTTACTAATACCTCTTGTTTCTCACACCAATCATGACTCATGTGAGTTTAAAGCGTAAAAGTAATTATGATATCTTTCTTTGAGCCATCAACCTTGCATAAACTTCATACTTCTTTACTCAAACTACGTGGGTTCTGATTCCTTCTCTAAATAAGGATACGTAGGTAAACCATCTACAACTACGATCCCAACTCTTAAATAATCCATGTCCTTCTGAACGACAATAAACTTCAAGTGCCCACTGAGTGGCTTTAAAACTAGTATGGTCATCATAATGACCAAGAGATATCTATATAATGTGTTTAAGGATACCATTGACTAAGAATCTCTAACAAATATAGATGATTATCTATTTATGAAGAACCTCAAATACATATAAAATATTCTCTAAATCTCCTACATATTAATCATTGATTATCAGATCTAAAGGAAAGCTCATTTTCATACTTGGTAATTTAATAAGGATTCACGAACATAACTCAAATCTATAAAGAGAGTCCCGGAGTAGACCAAAATTCCCCTCAAAAGGTGTGATGAGTCCGACCTCCCATCCTCTCAACCAATGCAAATTATTAAGCCTCATCGGTCTACAACAAATGAGCACCTACCTTTGGAAAGTAGGTACGAATGGATATAGAATCATTTGATGTTTCCGGTTCTATGAATAAACCCGTTAGAAACTGATTGGAATGTTTGAAGCTTAAAAAAACGATGTCATTCCCATTTCTAGAGGAAACAATGTTGAGATGATCAAGTTGAGTATTATATCATAGAATAATAAAAGGATATTTTTCTCAGAATAATATAATTGTAAAGGGATTACATATTCATTATGTTTTGTCCCTCGGCGACTTCACAGTTTGACATTCTAGAGGAATTGACAGAAGAATGCATACTTAATATCCATCTAAACCTTTGAAAAAATATCCACCACCTAAATAAAAAAAATATTTACTTAAAATGGATATTAATACCCTATAACAATATTGGTGGAGCTTCATAATCAGATCAACATTGAATCCCTCCCTTTCTGTGCTTTGACCATGATCAGAGAAGCGATAGAACAATATTCAATAGGCATTCCTCAATGAATTGCATAATTTTCTTCATCTAATTATTGAATCCCCACCTGGTGCTCATATCGAGGGGTGTGGGGAACATGGATCTTTGAATTTCACCCCATTCCCCCTTTATTTAACCCCATGGGAAATTACACCATATGATTTCATTTACATGATGGTTATTAAGTAGAGCCCTTACTCAGGAAAGGCGGCATGCTCAGCAAGAATCTATCTTGAAAATGTAACAAAAGAATCTAGTCTAATGAGAGAAAACCATCAAAAAACTCTTGAGCTAGGAAAATGAAAAAAATAAGAAAACTTCTCACTTAAAGGAATCCAATCATTAAGCAATGATAATTTCCTCAGAAGAAAATATTTTTCATGAATACCTGACATTATGTATGACTCATGCTCGAACAAGGATGGCTAGATCTTGTTGATTGCTACACAGATTAAGATTAGGTTCAATAGAACACTTTACAAGGTCTTATCGACCCTGATCCCGTGAACCCCATCCCTAGTGACCCCCACCACCCCTATGAACTCCTCTCTAGCCATCTCACTAGCGACGTCGACCCCCCCCCTCCGACCTCCCTCACCCCAGCTCGGTTCCCCTCGTCTGTGGTGATGTAGACCCTCCTCAAAACTCCCTCTCCCCAACTCATATCCCCTCATCGGTGGAACATACACTCCCCACAAAGGTTACATCATCCTCACCCTAAATCTATTATTGAGTAGCATTATAGCGTATGATACCATCCCACCCCTTATAATTATATTATTATGTATGATAAAATATCATGAATTTGTATACAATATAATTTATTATATATTAATTTTTATATAAAACTCATCCTAAAAACAATATAGTATATATTCCCACATGAGGATTTATCCCAGAAAAAATACTACAAGATGCTATAACCGGTTTATTTTTATAATTTGGTCATTTGTGTTAAGAATGAACAAATAATTACAAACTATGTAAGTGGGATAAAAGTTCAAATATTATAAATAGAAATTAAAAATTGAGGTCAACTATGTAAAAAAAATCTTATATATTCATCCTACCCCTCTTAGAGTGAACACACAAACTAAGGGACATTTCTTATTGATTAAATAACATCCCATGATTTGTCTTACTAACAATGTTTTTTATGAAGGGATAAATAGATATATTATGAATAAGTATTTTATTTTTTAATTTATATATAATAATTTTAGTTTTTGTGAATCAAAATATTTGAATTCAATATATGAATATAGATTATTTTTTATTCATAAACAATAATAATATCTTATATCTGCAGATATATAGATATGAAAATATAGAGTATCAATGGTATTATTTAGGTTTATAATGATTTTGGGTTCTTGAATACAAATTAATATAACCATAATTATTTTCAACATAAATTACTTGGAGATTCTATGATTACTATTCAGTGTCAATCAACACACAAATATTATTTTATAATCCATATTAAAAGGGTTTCAAAATTTTATTATTAATTATAATATGAATGAGTTCAAATGGGTTTGTTGAGATGATCGTATTCTCATAAATTGTAGATGGAACACTTTTAAATATGAATCTATCATAAAAAATACACATAAAATACAACTAAAGTAAAATAACTATGTGTACCAGAAGTAATATGTGATATTTATTGATAAAGTATACTTAATGGCCATCAATAATAAATAGTTCTCTTTCTCTTGCCTCTAATGTTTTTATATTGGTCACCAAAATACTCATATACTATGTTAGTATTGACATATCACAATTTTTTTATCACGCTATCATTGAATATTAACAAGGAAGAGGTATAAAGAAAGAATAATCTGTTATTGGTTCTTTTACACTACCAAAAACTTATATGGATCACATTTTTTATTTTTAATGACATAATTAAATAAAATTTCCTAAGAGATACATCTAATTTGTATATAAAAAAATTTATGGATGTTTTTATATAATAATTTTTGAACATTATTATGATTATATATTTATTATAAATGATTATATGAATCATTGTAATGATTAATATTAGAATAATAACCAATATGGAAATATGAATTGAAAAATTATGTTACATAAACTATACCACATATCTACTGTATGAAATGATATAGGACTCTGATAAATACCCCAGGATTAAGTTATGATTATAATTTTGTGTTTGATATATATAATATTCAAATAATATATTAAAATATAATAGTGATTCATACTGTATGATTCACCCATTTTAATTAATATTTATTAGTCTCATACAATTAATAAATATATTTAAATATTCATTGTTATACTTCACAATTCAATGTGAATCCATCAAAACTTCATTAAAAATGGTTTATAAAAAAATTAATTTTTGGAAAAAAATTCCAATCATTTTAATCAATTTTATACAACATAACTTTTTAATAATATGGTCCTTAAACATTTGAAATGCAGGAATGCTAAGAATAAAAAAATTTCAGGATCCTATCTGATCAACATTTTTGAGCACACCACCACTACCATCATCTTCTGTGGATGCTAGATATTCTATTTTGTATGAGACTAATAGTGAGCCAGTCATTTCCCAAGATGTAGTTGGTATCCCACCGTCTAATTCACCTCCAGTGATGGAGCAGTTCATCATCCCTTCATCTAGGGGATATTGGTGAGTTACTATTACCGGTATGTATGTCATTTTTTTAAAAAAACATTATATTTTATTAATTTTTTAAATCATTTTTCAAACAGATAAATAGGACCATATAAGGGATACAAATATGAACACAAAAATGTATTATACCTAAAGGAATTAAAGATTATTATTCCATTTTGATATGTTCGGGGTGCCTACCTATGATGTTTTCATAATTTACAGGTAGATTGTTGGGAATTTTGCTTGCGAGATAATGAGCTTTCCCATTAATTATAAATATTGGAGGCATATTCCTACATCTTGGAAAAATGAGGTATTTGATACTCAAGTATAGTTAATATTAATTTAAAATACATGAGTAAAATTTGGTAATATACTTATAATGTGTTATGTTTTTTTTATTTCTATATGTTTTTTCATTTTGATATCCCTCACTCTGTTTCATGCCCATGCACATTGAAAATTTTGTGAAAGAAATAGAGATATTTTAAATAGAGATTATGGAGTGATTTTAATGACACTTCTTTGAGCTCATGAAAAATGTATGAGAAAGTTCCTTAAGGCATTTTTGTTGAGCAATGCATTCTCTTTATCGATATTAAGAGAGATGAATCTCTTGAGGTAATTGAATATTTTATAGTATCTTAATAACAAAAAAAACATTATAATTTTTATTAAGGTTTCTATTTTTTGTAAGAATTATCTAAAAAAATTATGTGAATCATGAGAAGAAATTCATTCTTCACATTGTAGGGTCTCATAGTTTTTTTAAGAAAAAGTACAATTTTGGTTTTAATTTTATTAATTATTATTTATATAATTTTATTATAAATCATGGTTTTATATAACGTTTTTGCATTTTTTTAATAAATTCTAATGAATTAGGTCACTCTTTTGTCCAAACAGAGTTGTGGTTTAAAGTTTATAGGAAACTCGATGTATATTTGGTAAAAGAACCTACTAAAGATGGTGGAGTATATAATTTTCATTAATATTTCATATTATTTCACTAACATATAAATGCAATAATAAAAAATATATTATAACAGCTAACAACACTTTGACCCAATTAAACAGGACAAGCTACATGGATCAAAAGATTCCAATTTAGTTTCATTTGATATATATAGATAGATCCAATTAATTGGGTTTAAGGCTTATTTTTCGTTATAGTATAATTTTCAATATTATGTTTTTATATTTTTGAAATAACAACAAATACCAATGAAAAATTTATTAATTAGATAATATTATGAAGTTCACATATTTTAAAAAATCTTTGTTAATATTTTTGTATTAATAGGTCAAAATTGAATAAGTCTTGGATGCGAACCCTTCACAATCAACATCGGTTTCCTAGAACGATGCAGTTAGAAAAGCTTTAGGGAAGGAGCATCTCTCAGATTTGTATGGGGGATGGGTTCTGGGCCTACTCCTTTAGCTGTCTTTTGTAGGGTGGCATCATCTATTACTGCGGCACCTAGTGGGGGTTCTATTAGTGATGTTGATCATGGATACCAAAGTTAAATTGAAAGATTTAAATAAAAAGTGAAATAACAAGATTGTTATAGGAAAACACATGATTAGTGGTATTCAAAAATGGAAAAATATTTATTTTCTATATTTTAGTGGATGACCAACCCGATCCGTGGGGAAATTTCCAGTCTTGTAGCTCATCTCACTGAGGTAAATTCTTAATTCCATAGAACATTCACACATTTGCAATGAACACATACAACATCCATAATCTCATTAGCTGTAATTTCATATAATCATCAATAAAAAAATATTTTATCTATTTAGTGATAGTTCCTGATAATTGTCGCAAAATAATTTTTGAATGGTTATATTAACTTCTCCCATGTTATATTTTGTTAAAAAAACTATCGCCGCCTAAATAAAAACCCACCACTGATTACCCAAAATAATATATATAAAAATTATCGCTCAACTATAAAAATCATCACTAAATGATTGTTGACCATGGAATACATGATGTTTTATAAAGTAGAATTATCTAATTCAATCAAATTTGAGGACAAAAAGATATAAATAGCCCATATACATTTTAGTAAATAGTTAAAATAATATTGGAAATAATGCTATATCATTAATTTTATTAATTATTTATTAATTATAAAATTATAATTATAAAAATATTTAATGTTTATAAATGTTATCATATAAAAATAACCATACATTGATTTTTAAAATGTAGGAATGGAAACCACATCAATCAAAGTTACAATTCTCATGAGATTCTTATAAAAACGTTTTAGTTTTTAAAAATAGTAAAATGCACATTTAATGATAAAAAAATAACAAAAAATCCCATATTGATGTGAAATAATGGGGAAAAAACCATTGAGTTATTTTTGACATATACAAGAAAACAACACGTCTATTCAACGTGCAGTGTGCTCTGAATGACTCAATAAGAAATTTTAAAAGATATAAAAGTTTTAGAAACATGCATCAGGGGGTCAAAACCAAGAAAAGGATGTCAAATTTTCTTAAAATAATGGGACAATTATATTATAATTAATTTTAAAATGTTGGATCTGATGAGACGTTATTCTAGATGACAGTATTTCCATTATGGTCGTAAACACATTTTTAGTGTTTTAAAAACTAAAACATGCATGAAATGATATTAAATTAGAAAACCATGTCATTTTGTCTTGAAATCATGGGAAAATGGTTGTAGATTTATTTGTGAAACGTAGGAACTGACAACATGACATTCTGAAATAAGGTTTCCCCGTTAAAGTGGTATACACATTTTTAGTCTTTTAAAACACTAAAATGTGCGTGGAATGGTCAAACAAAAAAAAACCACGTTAGATTATCCTGAAATCAGGGGAAAAGACCTTATATTTAATTGTAAAATGTAGGAACTGATGGAACATCATTCCAAATGATGGTTTTCCTATTATGACAATAAATGAATTTTAGTGTTTTAAAAGACAAAAATGTTTGTAATATAGTCAAAACCAGAAAAATGAAATTGTATTATCTTAAAATCATGGATAAAAACCGTATATTTAATTGGAAAAGGTAGGAACTGAAAAAACTTCATTCCAAATTATGGTTTTCCCGCTGTGATTGTAAATAATGTTTTAGTGTTTTGAAGCATTAAAACGTGCATGGATCAATCAAAACTAGAAAAAAATGTTCGGTTGTCATAAAATTAGTGTAAAAACACCATAGATTTAATTATGAAATTTAATAATTGATGAAGCATCATTTCAAATGAAAGTTTTCTTGTTATGTCCATAAACATGTTTTAGTGTTTTAAAATATTAAAACGTGCATAGAAAGGTCAATACCAGAAAAATGTTGTCGGATTATCTGAAATTTTGGGTACAATCAATGCTTAGTTTTTTTGACATGTACGTATAGAAAACATGTCAATATGATGTGCGGTGTGGTTGAAATTACTCTATAAACACTTATGAAAGGTACAAATACCTTTAAAAATAAGTGTCAGGCGGTCAAAACTAGAAAAACGACATCGTATTTCAATAAGTTAGAGGGAAATGACTCTAGATTTAATTATGAAATCTTTAAACTGAAGACATGTCATTTTGAATGACAGTTTTCTCATTATGTTCGTAAACACATTTTTAGTGGTTTAACACAATAAAATGTGCATCGAACGGTCAAAACTAGGAAAAAATGTCAGATTTCTCTAAATTCAAGGGACAGTTACAATTGATTTAATTATGAAATGTAGAAACTGAAAAAACATCATTCTGAATGGTGGTTTTCTGATTATGGTTGTAAATGCATTTTTAGTGTTTCAGAACACTAAAATATGCATGGAATGATAAAAAATAGGCAAATGATGTAGGATTATCATGAAATTAGGGGGAAACCACTGTAGAATTAATTGTGAAATGTAGGAACCAACAACACGTCATCCTGAATAACAGTTTTTCCATTATGAATGTAAATGCGTTTTTAGTGTTATAAAACACTACAACATTTGTGGAATGATCAAAATGGGAAAAAAATGTCAGATTATACTAAAATCAAGGGAAACCACAAATAGATTTAATTTTGAAATTTTGGAGCTCACGACCTATCATTCTAAATGAAGGTTTTCCCGTTATGGCCATAAATGTTCTTTTAGTGTTTCAAAATAGAAAAACATGTGTGGAATAGTAAAAATCATACAAAAAACATTAGTTTGTCTTGAAATTGGAGGACCACTACTATATATTTAATTGTGAAATGTAAAAACTAAGGCCACATCATTCTGAATGATGGTTTACCCGTTATAGCTGTAAACACATTTTCGGTGTTTTAAATCACTAAAAAATACAAGGAATGATCAAAACTAGGAAACCAATGTTAGGTTTTCTAGAAATCAGGGGACAATGACTATATATTTAATTGTAAAATTAAAGAATCGACGAAACAACATTCTGAATGATGATTTTCCCATTATTGACGTAAATGCGTTCTTAGTGTTTTAAAACACAAAAATATGAATGGAATGGTAAAAACTAGAAAAAAATATTATGAATTGTCTTGAAAAAAAGGGAAAACACCATAGATTGAATTTTCAAATATAGGAACTGACGACACACCATTATGAATGACAGTTTCCCGGTTACAACAGTAAATGTGTTTTTAGCATTTTAAAACACTAAAACATGTGTGTAATAATCAAAACCATACAAAAAACAACATATTGTACTAAAATCAGGGGACAATGACCATAGATGTAATTGTGAAATGTAGTAACTAACAACACATCATTTCAAATGACGGTTTTACCATTATTTCCATTAATGCCTTTTTAGTGTTTAAAAACACTAAAACATATGTGGAATGCTCTAAACTAGATAAAAACATTGAATTGTCTTGAAATTAGGGGACAACCACCATATATTTAATTGTGAAATTTAGGAACAGACGACATGTCATTATGAATCACAGTTTTCCTGTAGTGGTTATAAATGCGTTTGTTTTTGTGTTTTAATACACTAAAACATGCATGGAATGGTCCAAATTTGTAAAATGAGGTCCGATTATCCATAAATAAGGGTCCAATTATTTTATATTTAATTTTTAAATTTAGGAAATTATGACACATCATTCCGGATGACGGCTATCCCGTTATGGCAGTAAAGGAATTTTTACTGTTTTAAAATTCTAAAATGTGCATGGAATGGTCAAAACCAAACAAATGATGTTGGATTTCCCTGAAATCAGGAGAAAACCATCATATATTTAGTTAGAAAATGTAGGAACCAACGATACACCATTCCGAATGATGGTTTTCCTATTATGTGTGTAAATGTATTTTTAGTGTTTTATAGCACTAAAATGTCATATAATAGTCAAAACTAGGAAAATGATGTTGTATTGTCCTAAAATTATGGGAAAAGACTTTAGATTTTATTGTGAAATTTATGAACTAATGACACATCATTCCAAATGATTGTTTTTCTGTTATTTTCATAAATGAATTTCCAGTGTTAAAAATTACTAAAACGTGCATGGAATGGTCAAAACCATTGAAAATGACCTCATATTGATGTGAAATCAAGGTAAAACCACCATATATTTGTTTTTGAAATATAGTACATACTGTGATACATAATTTTTTTTATTAAATAAATTTCAAGCACACCTTACGTCGCTTTAAAAATAAAATAGAATATTTACTCATCCCATTTCAGTTTCAAGTGTTGAATATTATCTTTAATAGATATGTTTCTTTTTTCAAAGTGTTTTGAATTATATATTATTATTTTTATGTTAAAATTTATTCCATTTGATTAAAAAATAAAAAATTTATGTGCAACATCATAAATATATTATGTTTTTTTCTCTTTCACATTTCTTTTTATAAATGTTCTAGTTTTCATTGTAGGTGGAAAATATTGATACTAGGAAAGAGGTTAATCATTTCCATACACAACATCATTTATAAGACATTCATGATGGTTCTTAGTTTCCATGATATGTTAAAATTTAATCAATTATTATACTTTAATTATAATTTATTATGTGTAGTTTTAATTTTGGTTTACTCTTTTGTTACAGTTAATGATATGATGTGGATGGTTTCAGTTGATGACATGATGTATAGGTAGCCAGATGCAGTGGAGGTATTGACATGGAAATATATTGGGTATTGGTTGTTATTTGACATATTTTATATAGATATTGAATGATTTATGGGTTTACATAGATCAAGGTTATGATGATTGGATGTTTATATAAGACTGTGGATTTATGATACATGTATGAGGTATTTATCATATATTTATGTTTTAACTTATAATATGTCAGTTTTTTTATATTTATAGTTTTTATATTTATTTTTTTAAAAAATAAATATGATTTATCTCAAGTTTAAAGTAACCACTGCTAAATACATTGACTAATTTGTTTAGTAGCAGTTACGCTTAACCATAGCAAAAGGAAACCACCATTAATATATTCCATAGTAGTTTATTTTATTTTATTTATATTTTCCCCAGATATTTCTAAAAAAATAACACCTCTAAATAAACAAGTAACCACTACTAAATTCTTCAAAAACAATACTTAACAAAACCACTTCTAAATAATAAAAACCACCTCTAAATGACTAGAGACCGTGAAATACACGTCGATTTTAATAACCAAAACTATACTAAAATGTGGCATTTTAATCTTCCATTAGTTCATAAAAATTATTCTAATTAACCTTTTTTGCAGTGCACCATATCATGTAGTGGAACACCCCAAGCTTCCCTGGTACGTTTTTTTTTGAATAATGCAGTAGCTTGCGTTGTACGCAACTTGGAGTTTTAACACACCATGACCAATGAAACTAGCTATTATGAATAGTAATATCCACTTTTATGAAATTTTATAAATTTTAATTTTCAAAATGGAGTTCATTTTTGGATTCGGAATATCAAAATTAGCTTAGGGTAAATTTTTTGTATTTTTGAGAGAGCTTTCAATTTTTGATGAATAGTGAAAAACACTGCGTTATTGTTTAAAACCGACTTTATATTTAAATAATTAGTTATCTTATTTTAATTTATTTTAGGTAAAAATAGATACATAATACTTATATATGTTCAATATAATTCATTGGAGTCATTTTATAATAAGTTTAGATATATAAAATCTTATTGAACCTTTTACCGTCTTTTACCCACCTTCTAGGAGCATTTACAAATTTACATAAAACATAATTCTACCACTTCTGTGAGTTGAATTTAAAAAATCTGAGAGACACGATTGAGATCAATAAGTAAAATGTGGTTCAATAATCCGAAAAGAATTTTTTGTGAATATTATCTTCTGACTTGTATTTACCATGGTTAAAAGTAAATAGGGTAATTAAGGGTAAAAATGATATTATAATTACCCTAACACATGTCTCAATTCTATTCAATAAGTTTAAATCGACCAAAAACAACCTTAGGAATAAAATATGATCCTTTTGGTCCCCTTGGATTAGATTAGGAAATCTATTATTATTTTATTTAAAGAAGAGTTAAAAATATTAAATTCAAAGTTTAATAACTAAACAATTTATAATATAGGATTAAACACAATATAAATTCGACTTAAAATATTCATTAGAAATATTAAAATATTTGCTACATAATGGTATTTTATTTATAATTTTTATACATTTTATAATATAATTTATTTATGACACAATGATGATGTAGTAATTACCATATTAATAAAATATTAAAATAATTGATGTTATAAATATCCAAATAAATGTAAATTGGGACTTCTGATGAATTAAAATAATTTTATAGGTTAATATGACATGTTAGTGTTTATTAAATATTTTTTTAATTAATCATTTTGTTATGATTTTCACAAAAACCAAGTACTAAATAGTGTCAAAATTGACATAATTGAGTTTTTAAAACAAATAATATATTATTAATTTTTATAATATTCCTAAAACTCTAAGGTTCTGCCAAAGGACTTAGATAAGGTTATATATATTAATAACAAACCACTAGGGGTTCTATTGTTTTGTTATAGTGTGTTTATTAACCATATAATATAAAAATACAAAGAGACATGATAAATGTCAAACTATTTAACTAAGAGTTAAATCTAAATGATAAGGTTAATATGGTGAACTAAACCTGTCTAAAACCTATTGGTTGAGAGGTGTTCTACCCATACCCACCTTAACCTCTAAATAAATCATTTTGGATCCATTAGAAACCGAAAATGATTTTATTATAGAATAATATTTCAAACTTTTCCTAAGGTGACCCTCACCTCTCTTATAAAAGGGTACTTACTTTTCTATTAAATTCACACCTCCAAAGCCTTTTTGATCATCCAAACTCTGCCCAAATAGCTTCTCAACTATCCTCAATTCTACCTAGATTCCTTAATTTGATCAGAAAGCCAACCTAAGGAGCCCTTTTGATCAACTCAATAGGAAACACCCGAAGAAGAGGTAACAATTTCACCACCCTCTTTCAAGTTCTTTCCTTCTTCCACTTCCTCTTTCTTTGTTGTTTCCATAATAAAATAATAAATCTAGTACCTTATACATACTAATATTTTATTATAAATATGGTATGACCATATTCGTTATTCTATCCATCCTATAAATGACAAAGTCACCATACGTGCGTACGTACGACTTACCATATCCACGTCATGGTGTAGTTTGTTATTCAAATACTTCATTATTTGGATGGGTATAATAACAAGTATAAATGATTTAAATAATAAATATAACATGTTAATGATTTGGTATATATGATATAACATCTAATTACATACGATTTCACCATCAATATAATGATATTTACGCTCGTGCGTACGTACAGAGTACCGTCTCCCTGAACATGATGAGATTCATTCCCCATCATAATCAATCAATTTAACTTTTTATGATTAAAAATAATGTTTATTAATATAATATCATTCGGTATATGAATCAAATACATCCTATCCATAACAAACATGGATTACATAACCAATCATATAAAGGAAAGCGAATCAGTTAACACCTGAAACGATGATACTACTAAAATATTATTAACAAAGAAATATTATAAGATAATATATGATATCATAATTATGTATATGATTATTATATAATTTAATATCAATTTTTTAACTATTATATAGGAGGTTAACATACCATCGACTAAGGAAAAGTACAATGTAAGGGTTAATTATACGATCTCTTTACTTATCTGAGGTTGTTAATATGTAAGTATCTACTGGGATCTCTTTATCATCCACATCCGTGTTTTCATAAAAAATGTAATTCGAAACAATATTACTATATACTAGACTCTGGGTCAAATTCATTGATACCATTATTTTACCATATATGTTTTTAATGGAATCCTTCCGTCGTTTTCCCAACAAGGTACTTTATGACCTTTTCAACAAAATTATGGTAAACTTATACGGCGGGTGCAGCTATTTTCCACCATTATAACATCATCGAAGCTTTCCATTATAATAAAATTTTCAAAATAAATTTTTTCTTTTATAATTATATAACTTTTAAATGATTTCAAAATAGAAAGATATGTTTCCCTAAAATAGTTTTTATTTTATCTATGTCAACATCCTTTGATAAATTTTAAGTTTGTTTGAAGTTGATTTATTATGATACAAAAAATCCATATTGTAGTGAAGGATTTTTGATATTTTTTAATGTGGATGTGTTATTTTTACACCATTCATGGTTTATGGATAAATTATTGACATTTTTTAAGCTAGTTTTAATACAAATGTTTATGTTATATCTAAACAATTTCATATATGGAATGCATTGGACTTATTAAGTGACAAGTGGAGGCCACTATAGCTCCTCAATGCATCATTAGGTATCATGAGAGAAACTAGTGTCTTGGAACAAGGCATTGACAAAATCTTATTTGTAGTCTTGGCACAATGCCTTGACTATGTGGTTATGAAGTCTGACATTATGCATTACATCATTATGAAAATGGCTATTGATTTTGCATGTGATTATTTGACTAGTAGAATATCCATGTGAATAATTAAATGACATTAATTGATTTATATTGGCCATATTATGAAGAAGTTTATGTTTAAAGGGCTTATGTTTTAGTCTTATACATTTCCTTAATTGTTTATGCTTATTTATGAAAGTCTCTGTTATATTGTTGTCCTTACTGAGCATCTGAGCTCACCCATTTCTAGGATTTTTTCCCAGGATGTGAAAAAATATTTTATGGTTGACCTGTAAGGATAGGATAAGTATATATGTGTGGTCAATGGGGACAAAAATTTGTGGTTGTTTTTATTTCATGATGTAAAGTAAAACTTATGAATTTATCTAGTACTTCCAAGGCTACTAAACTAATCGGTCTTTCGGGATTTGATCCCTTGTGATCATGAAAATGTTATGTAATAATGCACTAACTCTGGGTAACTGGGGTTGGGGCATTACCGTTGGTATCATAGGAAGTTTAGTACAAATCTTGGAAGCTAAATGTATAAAAAAACTTATTAGAGAACATTACCATAAGATAGACTTTGAAGATTAGTATATAAGAACTTACTAGAATTTTGGTAATGTGGATATTTTCTGCATTTTCCAAAAAATACATCCCTATTTGGATATGAGTAGTTAGAGGTAGCTCTATCATAGATGTACCTAGGTGTAAAACCTGACAACACCAATTTGAGCTAGACTTGAACGGGAACTCATGCATGACAACAGACCTTGATGCACTCTTGGTTAGGCCAGTCCCAAAGGATATGCTTAGGATAATTAAAATTTTGTTTACAAACCATTATGATGGATTTACGAGTATATAGCTACACAAAGAAAACATTTTTATGATTATGTATTATATCCATAAACTGGTCAATTTATGTTAAGTTTTTTACAAGTTTGGAATTATTTATTGCGATTCATAAACTAATATACTGTATGCCATTATTTAGAAATGGCGCATAGTGGAAGGAATGGAAACCCTATTAATGTACGTAATCTAGGGAAGGATTTCCCTCCTACTCAAGATAATTATAATTTTGCGGGTGATGCAACTGGTGATGATCAGCTTATCACCATACTAAGACAACTCACTCTAGTTATGAATAATAACCTTACTCGTATAGAGCACCCTGATCCACAATGGGGAGGATCAATGCTATACCACTTCATGAGGAAACAACCAAAAACATTTAATGGGATTGAAAATACATTAGTAGCTGACCAATTGATAAATTCCTTAGAGAAAATATTGCATGCTTTAGGGAGTAGCGAAAGGGAAAAATTTGTCATGGCAGTTTATCTCCTCACGGGAGATGCAGATCGATAGTGGTTATAAATCCAAAACAAAAAGGAAGATGAAGATGTATCGAGCATGGAATGGAGGGAATTTAAAGATATTTTCTTAGTAAAATACTTTCCTCGTGACCATTGAGCAGATATGAAAATACAATTTCTTGAGTCTCAGGAAAAAGGAGGATGAGAAAGTCGCAAAGTATGAGGCTAAGTTTACAAGGTTAGAAAGGTGTGAAACATATTATATACGTAACACAAAGAGTAATATTGATTGATTTTTTATGGGTTAAAACCATTTCTACATTGAGAATTAGTCTCACAATCCTTCTCATCGTAAGAATATATAGTCTCATGCGGTATCAAGACAGAAAAGGAATCCTCTAAGTCTTACGGCTTTAAAGAAAAGAAAGAGAAAAAGAGATCTGGTGAACACTCTAGAAATATAAATAAGGTGAAGGAGGGAAAAGTTGAATATCTATCCTATGGTAAATGTGGAAAGAAACACCCCAGTACATGCCTGAAGGGAATGAGAGTATGTTACAAGTGTGTTGAAAAAGGCCACCAAGCTCGTGATTGCAAGGGGAAGAAAGAGGCTGTCAATTTTGAATGCTAAAATTGTTGATAAAAGGGGCATTATGTAAATGACTATCCTAAGTTCCAAGGGAACTTAACTCAGAAAAGGCCATGGGAGAAGAGACAAGATTATGCAATCACTACTACAGAGGTTGAAGCTCCGAAAGATATGGTGGAAGGTAATTTAATGGTTTCATCAAGTTTAGTCAATGCTTTATTTGATTCTAGATCATCACATTGTTTCATATATTCATAGTTTTCTACGAAAATTAGATATTTTCAATTTGAATTAACAAGGGAGTTGTCAGTCAAAACACCTAAGGGAAGTATCATCGCCACAATTGTTTTTGAATCAGTTCCCATTAGGGAATATAAATGTTCTTTATCTGCTGATCTCATCGTCATACCCATGATTGAATTTTATATAATCCTCAGAATGGATTGGATTTCAGACCATGATGCAAAAATTTATTGTAAGAAGAATGATGTTACAATTTTCGATGATGATAAAGAGTACCTTATCTTTAGAGCAGAAACATCACCACCTGATTCTTATCTAGATCCACCCCCAGTATCTCTACTAAATTCAATTATTGAGGAAGAAGATAATGAAATAACTATGGGTGAAAAAAATAATGTTCGAATAGAGGACGCACCTATTGTGCTATAATATGTTGATGTGTTTCTAGAGGATTTACCTGGACATCCTACAGAATGAGAAATTGAGTTTTCCATTGATTTAATTCATGGTTCAAGGCCCATATCGAAGACCCCTTATAAAATGGCCACTTTGGAATTAGTGTAACTAAAGAAAAAACTAGAGGAATTTAGTAATAAATGATTTATTCGCCCTAGTGTTTCTCTATGGGGATCCCATGTCCTTTTTGTTAAGAAGAAAGATGGATCTATGAGGTTGTGCATTGACTACAGGGAGATCAATACTATAACAATAAAGAACAAGAATCCCGCACCTTGCATTGATGATTTATTTGGTCAACTTCGTGGAGCTCAATATTTTTCGAAGATTGAACTTCGATCTAGGTACCATCATTTGTGCGTGAAGAAGGAATACATTCTGAAGACAACATTTCGAACCAGGTATGGTCATTACGAGTTTACAGTATTGCCTTTTGGATTGACTAATCCACCCTCTTTCTTCATGAATATAATGAATATAGTTTTCAAGGAATATCTTGATGATTTGTAGTGGTATTTATTGATGATATCTTGGTATACTCCAAAAGCTATGAAGATAATGAAAATCAATTGCGCATTATTCTAAAAACTCTTAGAAGAAATAAATTATATGGGAAGTTTAGCTTGTGTGAATTCTGGATTTAGGAGATTTCTTTTCTTGTCCATATTGTATCTAAGGATGGAATCTCCATTGATCTTTAAAATACCAAAGCAATCCAGGAATGACCAGCACCGATGAGTATAACTGAGGTACGTAGTTTTATTGTTTTAGCAGGTTATTATCGATGTTTCGTCTATAATTTTTCCATGTTGGCTAACCCATTAACCAAGATCACACATAAAGGGGTTAAATTTGTTTGGAAAAAATAGTGTGAAGAATGTATTGAAGAACTAAATATAATATTAGTCAATTCTTTTCTCTTGACTCTAACATCAGGGAATGATGGGTTTGTTTTTTATAGTGATACTTTAAAGAAAGGACTTGATTTTTTCTTATGAATAATGATATAGTTATTTTCTATGCATCACGACAGCTAAAACATCATGAGAAAAACTATCCTACTCATGATCTGGAGTTAGAAGCTGCAATCTTTGCTCTAAAAATATGGAGACACTATCTCTATGGTAAAAAATGTGATATTTATGCCGATCACAAGAGTTTGAAGTGTATTTTCTTATAGAAAGAACCCAAAATGAGGGAAAGGTGATAGCTTAAACTACTCAAGAATTATTATTTCACTATACACTACCACCCGAGGAAGGAAAATAAGGTGGAAGATGCTTTGAGTAGAAAGGATCATGGAGTTCTGAACAAGATAAGAGTTGAAAGAGATCCTATTTTCATAGATCTAATAATGATGGATATGAGAATAACTATGGAAGGTGAAACATCAATATATTTTCAAATGGTTTCCAAACCATCTTTACTAGAAAGGATAACGAGTTCTCAGACTGATGATGAAGAGTTTCAAAAGAAGATTAAAGCTATGAATGATGGGAGATTGAGTGACTTCATATATGAAGATGAAAGTTTGAAATTTTTGAAGAGACATTGTGTTCCTAACATAGCTAATCTAAAAAAGGAATTATTGGATGATTCTCATAGCTCCAATTTATCTATACACCCTAGGAGCACAAATATGTATATTGATTTGAAGGATCATTTTTGGTGGGACAACATGAAGAGGGAGACTGCTGATTTTGTGTCAAGATGTATGGTTTGTCAACAAGTGAAAGCTGGAAGGAAACATCCTGTAAGATTCATTCAACCTCTTCCCATACCTAAGTGGAAATCGGATAATATTATGATGGAATTTGTCATGGGGATACCAAAGACTCCTAGAAGGAATGATGCAATATGGGTCATTGTTGATCATCTTACCAAGTCAGCACATTTTCTGGCTATAAGAGATGATTTACCACTTGAATGTATGGAAAGACTACATATTAATGAAGTTGTAAGACTTAATGGAGTACCTCTATAGATTGTTTCTGATCATGATCCCTGTTTTACAACAAGATTTCAGAAAATGCTTCAGAAGGCCCTGAACATTGAACTTCGTTTGAGTACTCCCTACCACCTTCAAACTGATGGACAATCAAAACAGACTATTCAAACCTTAGAAGACATTTTGAGATCTTTCTCACTATACTTTCAAGGTATGTGGGATCAATAGTTACCTATGGTATAAGTTTCCTATAACAATAGCTTACATTCAAGTATTCATATGGCACCATATGAACTGTTATACAGAAAGAGATGCCACACACCAACTTTTTGGGATGATGTTGGTGAAAGAAAACTCATAGGCCTAGAACTTGTTGAAGAAACAATGGAAAAGGTGAAGGTTATCCAAACCCACATCAAATCATCCCAAAGTAGGCAAAATATCTATGCCGATAATCGAAGGAAGGATTTGTAATTTCAAGTAGGAGACCATGTTTTCTTGAAGGTATCTCCATGGAAGGGTGTTATACGTTTTGGTAAGAGGGGTAAATTGAGTCCCAGGTACATCAGACCTTTCAAAATTCTTGAATGAATTACAGTTGTAGATCATAATTTGTAAATGAATCCAAGTCTCTCCAAAGTTCATGATGTGTTCCACGTGTCACTATTGAGAAAATACATGCCTGGCCCAACACATGTACTCACCTATGAGGAAATTGAACTAGAACCTGATCTGTCTTATTGTGAAGAGCCTGTCAAATTTTTTGATATACGAGAACTAGTGCTGAGAAACCGGACGACTCGTCTGGTAAAAGTTCTATGGAGAAACCATAAGATGGAAGATGCAACATCGGAACCCAAGGAACTTATGATGAAGAACCACCTGAATATTTTTATACAGCAATACTATAGAAATTTTTAGGATGAAATTATTTTAAGGAGGGGAGAATATAACACCCCAAGATTCCACGGTATGTTTCCCTTTGAATAATGCAGTAGCTTATGTTGTATGCAACTTGGAGTTTAAACACACCACGACCAATAAAACTAGTCGTTATGAATAGTAATACCCACTTTTTAAAATTTTATAAATTTTAATTTTCAAAATAGACTTCATTTTTGGATTCGGAATATCAAAATTAGCTTAGGATGAATTATTAGTATTTTTCTGAGAACTTTAAATTTTGACGAATAGTGAAAAAACTACATTATTGTTTAAAACAGAATTTTTAATTAAATAATTAGTTATTTTATTTTAATTTATTTTAGTTAAAAATATATACATAATACCTATATATGTTCAATGTAATTCATTGGAGTCATTTTATGATAAGTTTAGATATAAAAAATTTTATTCAACTTTTTATCGTCTTTTACCCACCATATAGAAGCATTTTCAAATTTGCATAAAACAAAATTTTACCACTTATCTAATTTGAATTTAAAAAATCCGAGAGACACGGTTGACATCAGTATGTAAAATGTTATTCAATAAGATGAAAATAATATTTGGTGAATAGTTACTTTTGACATTTATTTACCACGATCAAAAGTAAATAGGGTAATTAATGGTAAAAATGATATTATAATTACCCTAAAACATGTCCTAATTCTATTGGATAAGTGTAATTCAAAAAAAAAACAACCTTAGGAATAAAATATGATCCTTTTGGTTCACTTGGATTTGATTAGTACATTTATTATTATTTTATTTAAAAAACTGTTAAAAGTGTTAAATTCAAGTTGAATAACTAAACTATTTTTAATACAGGGTTACAAACAATATAAATTAAACTATAAATATTTATTATAAATATAAAATGACTTCCTACATAATGGTATTTCATTTTTAATTTTTATATATTAAATAATTTAAGTTATTTATGACACAATGATGATGCAATAATTACCTTATTAATGGAATATTAAAATAATTGATATTATAAATATCAAAATAAATGTAAATTGAGACTTATGATAAATTATATTAATTTTATATGTTAATATGACATGTTAGGGTTGATTAAATATTTTTTTTGATGTAATCATGCAATTATGATTTTCCAAAAAACCAAATACTAAATAGTGTCAAAATTGACATAATTGAGTTTTTAAAACAAATACTATATTATTAATTGATATAATATTCCTAAAAATCTAAAGATTAGAAAAATGACTTAGATAAGGTTCTATATATTAATAATTGACTACTTGGGGTTATCTTGTCTTGTTATAGTAAGTTTTTAAACCATATAATATAAAAATACAAAGAGACATGGTAAATGTCAAACTATTTAACTAAGTGTTAAATCTTAAAGATACGGTTAATATAGTGACCTAAACTTGTTTAAAACCTATTGGTTGAGAGTTTTGCGACCCATACCTACCTTATCATCTAAATTAATCATTTTGGAGCCATTAGAAACTGAAAATTATTTTATTATAAAATAATATTTCAAGCTTTTCCTAAAGTGACTCTCAGCTCTCTTATAAAAAGGTACTTCCCTTTCTCTTAAATTAACACCTCCAAAACAATTTTTCTTGGCCAAAACATGACCAAATATCTTCTCAACTATCCTCCCTTCGACCTATAGGCTATACTTTGATCAGAAAGCCAACCAATGGAGCCCTTTTGATCAACTCAAAAGGAAACACACGAAGAATAGGTAATAATTTCACCACCCTCTTTCAAGTTCTTTTCTTCTTCCACATCCTCTTTCTTTGTTGTTTCCATACCAAAATAATAAATACAGTACCTTATACATACTATGATGTTATTATAAATATGGTACAACCAAATTAGTTATTCTATCCATCCTATAAATGACAAAGTAACCATATGTGCGTACGTACGACTTAACGTCTCCACGTCGTGGTGTAGTTTGTTATTAAAACACTTCATTATTTGGATCAGTATAGTAATGAGTATAACTGATGTAAATAATAAATATCACATGTTAATGATTCTTTATATAAGTTATACCATCTAATTACATGTGATTTCACCATCAATATAATGTTATTGTCGCTCGTACGTACGTACAGATTACCGTCTCCACGAACGCGAAGAGATTCATTCCCCATCGTAATCATTATAGAAAAAATTTTATGATTACAAATAATGTTTATGAACATTATATCATTCTTTATATGAATCAAATACATACTGTCCATAATATACATGTCTTACGTAACCAAGCATATGAAGGAAAATGAATCAGTTAACACCCGAAACGATGATACTACTAAAATATTATTAACAAAGCAATATTATATGATCATATATGATATCATATTTATGTATATTATTCTTATATAATTTCATAAAAATGTTTTATCTATTATATAGGAGTTTAACATACCATTGACTAAGGAAAAGTACAAGGTAAGGGTTAATTCTACAATATCTTTACTTATCTATGGTTGTTAATACGTAAGTATCTACTGAGACCTCTTTATCATCCACATCCGTGTTTTATTAAAAATGTAATTCAAAATATTCTTACTATTTACTAGACTATGGGTCAATGTCATTTATACCCTTATTTGACCATATATGTCTTGAAAGTATTCTTTCCATCATTTTCCATACAAGGTACTTTATGACCTTTTTGACAAAATTAAGGTAAGAATGTATTTTTTTTAATTTATATGATGGGTGCGACTATTTTCCGATGTTATAACATCGTCAAAGCGTCCCATACAAGCTTATACGAATATTTTCAAAATAAATGTTTTCTTTTATAAGTATATAACTATTAAATGATTTCAAAATATAAAGATATATTTCTCTAAAAATGTTTTGATTTCGTCAAGGCCAACATCCTTTGATGAATTTTAAGCTTGGTTTATGTTGATTTATTATGATACAAAACTTCCATATTATATTGATGGATTTGTGATATGTTTGACTATGGATGTGTTATTTTTACACCATTCATGGTTTATGTATAAAGTATTGACATTTTTTATGGTAGTTTTAATACAAATGTTTATGTTATGTTTAAACATTTTCATATGAGGAATGCATTAGACTTAGTAAGTGATGGGTGGAGCCCGCTATAGCTCCTCGATGCATCAGTAGGTGTCATGAGACAAAATAGTGTCTTTGCACAAGTCCTTGAAAAAATCTTATATGTAGTCTTGGCACAAGGCCTTTACTATGTGGTTATGAAGTTTGGGATTATGCATTCCATCATTATGAAATTGGAAATTGATATTGCATGTGATTACTCGACTAGTAGAATATCCATGTGAATAAGTAAATGTAATTATTTGATTTATATTGGACATATTATGCAGAATTTTATGTTTAAAAGGCTTGTGTTTTAGTCTTATACATTACCTTAATTTTTTATGCTTATTTATGAATGTTTCTGCTATATTTTTATCCTTACTGGGCATCTGATCTCACCCCTTTCTATGTTTTGTTTTTCCTAGGATGTGAATAAATATTTTATGGTTGACCTGTAGGGATAGTCTAAGGATATAAGTGTGATTAATGGGGATTAAATGTTGTGGATGTTCTTATTTGATGATGTAATGTAAAACTTATGAATGTATCTAGTACTTCCAAGGCTACTAAACTAATCGGTCTTTTGGGATTTGATCCCTTGTGATCATGCCAATGTTATGTAATAATGCATCGACTATAGGTAATTGGGGTCGGGGCATTACATGAAGCACGCCCTAGGTGTCAACAGCAACCCCCCATCTCATAAAAATGAGTGGAGGGGACCCATAAAGAATAAATTTGAGGAGTGAAAAAAATATTAAATCATTTTTAGATGTTCAGGGCCATGTCTATTTTATAGACACTGTGGAAAATTATTTCCTTCTCCTTCTAGATACAAAGAGGATCGACCAAATCAGTGTCGACGATTGACTAAATTATTAACCCTTTCACCAGATACTAGGACACACCATTCAGTAATTATTCATCTTGAAAGACCTCATGTAAAAAATGGTAGATTTAGGGAATTTAATTCTAAGAAGACCATCATCACAAGTGGATTTGTTTTCAGTGTGCATGAGGAAGGAGGTGAGTGGAAATAGGTTTTTAACCAAAGGGAAAAAAATCATGATGGTTGGATGACCCAGAAAAAAATCAATTGAGGTCATGGTATTATCCAAGCATAGTTGAAACAACCAACTATTCTTCCAACCACTTCTACTACAACAGAACTGACGTCATCATCCCAAAAAACCTACAATGTTTATCCTTTTAAAAAGTTACCCTTTCAAAAGGACTAGGAGAAATTGCAAGAGGATGAACCTACATCAATTCCACAATTCACTTTGACAGTCTCATATTTTATTACCTTATATCTGCAGCAATGGGAACCGATCCACCAAACAAAACCATCAGAAATGATCATCTAGAGAAATTCCCCATTAGAAGAAGAGTTTATCTTTGGTTCCATTAATTTCATTCAATTAATGGATCCCTTCTCTAATGATGAGTATGGATATGTACCTGGGTTCCTCACATATGATTGGGGAACCAGAGTAATAGGTTGTAAGATATAAGGATAACAGGGTGCCAAAATTGCAGAAGGAACCAACACTCTAGCTGCACCCATGCTCGGACTATCAATATTGAAGAAACTCATGGAAGAACCCTTCAGCGGTTCAAACAAGAACAGGAAAATCTCCCTGCACCTGGAAGAATCCATTTCGACCCTATTACTCTTGAATATCAAATTTAAGAGGAACATATTTCGAATCACCCTCAGTGTGTAGGGATACCTGCAAAGACCAACTCACCAAGGAGAGGAGAACCTCCAACTTTTGTCCCAATGGTTGATTCATCTACATAAAATACGCAAGACATTAAAGTGCATATAAAAGAGAATCCTTATCCATTTAATCACATCAATTTAGACTAGAAGTATGAAATCCTAAAGTATTTATCCTCGGTACGATCCAAGATATCAATCATTGATGCCCTAAGTCTGTCAAAAGACCTCAGGGAATCACTCATGAAGGATTCCCTAAGTCCCCATGAGTTCAAAACCGATGTTCCCGTTGTCGAGGTCTATCAGATAGAGACCAATTTTGTATAATTCTACACTGTTATCCCCTTAAAAATCATAATGAGGATGTAGTTTTTTAGGGGAACATCATGCCCTTGTATGAGTCTACCATGATAAATGGGTTTTATGTCCAATAGTCTTCATTGAAAATAGATCTGGATTTAATCTCATTCCAATATGAATACACTGAAGACTAGATTGTGATGAGGGTAACCTAGAACCTTCCACCATAACACTGTAGGGCTATGAAAAAATTGATCAGAAGTCATTAGTCCATATAAATCTCAATACTCAGTTTGGAGACCTCATAGCCAATGATGAATTTCTTGTGGTTTGACAGAACACAACCTTCAACGTCTTTCTAAGAAAGCCTTGGTTTCACCAACTTGCGATAATCCCCTCCTCATATAATCAATTCATCAAATACTACATCAATGGAAAAATTGGTACGTTTCACATCAATAATCCCCTATTTAAATCATATGAGTCACAATATATTGATGCAGAATTCTATCAAGGGAAAGGGAAACAACCCCTAGTTGATAATTTTGATTGGTTTTCTGCCCCAAGTGATCTGGAAATGATCCTGACCAACCCATTCAAAAAAGTAAAAAACGAATATGTGTTTCCCATCAATGATATTGAGAACATGGGTCTATTTTTAGATTTATGTTCGAAGGTCTTCATGTTTTCAGTCATGACCACTGAGTCCAGTGGTGTTGAAAATTTTTCTAACTCCCCAAATAGTGGTGAAAACTTAGATGAAAGTTTTTTTAGTTCATCCCTAGAGATATAGGGAATTACCTCCTCATCAATTGAGGCATAATAGGTTTTATTTTCACTCAAAAAGGAAGAATATTCTCCTTCTCCATCAGTCACTCCATCCTCACCCAGGTTTTAAGGAAATCCCCCACTATCATCTGGGTTAGAGAATGTCACTTCATCTTTAGAATATCATGATATCTAATCCTCCCCTAACACTGGAGAACTTATCCCATGACTTACTTCTCCAATGGAATAAGAGAAATAAGATGAGAGGATGAGGAAGAAGAGGAGGATGACCTACGGGATGCCCCTAAATATTATGAGGAGGGAATCTTCACCACCATTGATTAGCTCAGAGAAATAAATATGGGAATAGAAGAAGACCTATGAACAAACTTGATTAGTGTTGTTCTATCTTCTAAAAATCAAGAGGTATATACCTCTTTACTAAAGCATCATCGGGATGTGTACCCTTGGAACTAAAAAGAAATGTTGGGCCTCAATTTCGAGGTGTCAACTCACCACTTAGGCCTCCCGAGGACTACCAAGGATAAAAATAAGAATCCAAAAGGATGCACCCAATATATGTTTCCAAAATTGAGGCTGAAGTTGACTAGATCATTAGAGACAACATCATTTTGGAGGTTCAATATTCCATCTGGCTAGCCAATATCATCCATGTCAAGAAGAAGAATGGAAAAATTAGAGTATGTATCGATTTTAGAGATCTCAATAGGCACTTCCCAAAGGATGATTCACAGTCCTAATCATAGAACTACTAATCTATGAAATGGATTTATACCTGGATCTCTCCTTCAAGGATGGATATTTACTATACAATACAATTTGAATGGACCAAGAAGATGAGGAATACACCACCTTCAAGCCTCTTTAAGTATTATTTTCTATAAGGAAATGCTATTTTGATTGACGAATTCTGGTGATACATATAAACACACCACAAACCATATTTTTAAAACCATCATGGAAAAGATTGTCTAATTATATGTTGATGAACTGGTAGTTAAATTTTGAAAATTCTCAGAACACCTAAAAGACCTTGAAACCACTTTCAAAAAATTATAACTGCATATCCTAAAAATGATCCCATTGAAATGTGCTATCTTTGTTACCTCATGGAAATTTCAAGGCTTCATCATACACCATCATGACATTGAAGTTGGCCCTAAGAAGACAAAGACTATCCTTGGCATGTCACCTCTTTGAAACATTACAATGTTTAGATGACTTTATGGACACTTATCTTACATCCTGTGCTTTATATCCAACATTGTGGTCAAATGTTTTACCATCACCAGGTTAATGAAGAATTAGGTTACATATCAATATATTTATTATTGTTATGAGGAATTCGACAATCTCAAGAAATATTTTTTAAGTCTAGCGGTGTTGATGCCTACTCTCAAAGGAAGGGCACTTTTTTTGTATGTGATAGCCTTACATTTATCACTTGGTTCCTTCCTCTCATCGAATAGTTACACAAACCGTTAAAAAAACCTTCATTATCTTAGTAGAACAATAATTGATGTTGAGGCTCGTTATTAGAATATCAAGAAGAGCTGTTTGGTGATAATATTTACAGTCCAAAAGATGAGACACTATCTGTAGAATCATGAGGTTTGTTTGGTCTCTCATAATAACCCAATAAAATATATTCTTATTCATATGAGTTTTACTAGAAATCCATCATGGTGGGTAATCATCTTGCAGAATTTTGACATTCAGTTCATGCCTCAAAAAGCAATCAAAGGCTAGGCATTAGAAAATTGTATGGAAGAGAACCCCTCACCATAAATTAATCCATAGGAAAATGAACTACATAATGAAGTGTTTTTATCTATTCAAGAGGGCCCCTAGTTATTGATGATGTATTTTTATAGTGCATTTAGAAGCCCGATAGAAAAGAGGATGGAAGACACCGAGCTCAATAAAGTGGGCCTGGGAGTCGTTCTCATATCTCTAGAAAAGTATGTCCTACCATAATCCTCCCTACCATCCAAGGGTTCCACGAACAATGAAGAAAAATATAAAGCTCTCATTTTAGGGTTATAATTGGAACTCCATGTAAAATTCAATCACTAAAAGATAAAATGAGACCTAAAATAGGTCATTAAGAAGGTTAATTGTGATTATAGTATCAAAAAGTAACATCTAATACCACTTCTTAACTACGTGTGTGGATTAATGGAAGAATTAACTTTGGATCCTACAATGAATCGTTCCCCATGGTTGTAAAATTCTCTGTCCAACACCTTATAAAATGTATCCATAGATGCAGTTGATCTCAAGTGGGATAAAACATTCATTAACATCGTGCACCACATGATGGTATCACTATTCATTCAATCCCACACATAAGAGATTGATGAGATTAACACCATCCCAGAACTGTACAGTCTTATAACCAGCTGGATGACACCCATTTTTTACTACATTTAAAATGGATAAATCCCACAAGACAAATCTTGGAGAATGAAAATCCAAAGATGAGAAAATAATTTTGTTTTCTATGATGGAATGAGCCATCAAAAGGAACTCTATAAGAGGATCCTCGATGAGATCCTTCTAATTTGAATTGATGTAAAAGATACCACTACTATCATGAAGGAAGTGTACAATGGAACTAGTGTCTCTCACTAGTTAGGACTCAATATTCCCCACTAAATCCAAAGGACTGGGTACTATTATCCCATTGTAGAATAGGACAATAATAAATTCACTAAAAAGTGACACTCATTCTAGGTTCATGACAACTTCATTCACCAACCACAGGAGTTTCTTCACATAACCATGTACGCCTGGCCATTTTCTATATAGGGGATAGATTTCATGGGACCATTTCCTCCCACCACATCTAAGATGTTTAAGTATATTCTTAATGAAATTGACTTCCTATCCAAATGGGAAGAAGGTATAACCCTAAAAGAAGTCGAGGAAAAGAACATTGTCTAATTTTTGAAAGCTAACATCACCACTATTGTTAGTATCCATCATATCATACCAATGTAAAATGACCCAAATTTTTGTTATGATGAATCATAAAATCTATAACAGTATTTTGAAATCAAGTCCAACTATTCCTCCTACTACCATGCAGAAACTAACGGATAGATATAGGCCTCCAACAAGACCCTATCGAATATACTCCAGAAGATGTAATATAAGAATAAAAAGTTTTGGATGAACAATATTCTATATGGCTTGTGGGATTACTGGACCATGACCTGTGATTCCACCCATGCAACCCCATACCCATTAGTATATGGGATAGAGTTAGTCCTTCCCATAGAGTCTTAATTTCCCTCATTTCACATTTCCCTCTGCAATCAATTATCCATTTATGGGAAATCCCTTAAATGGATAGATAAATTAGAGTGATTAGATGTGAAAATATTACATACCTTGCATATTTTAGAAGTCCACCAAAATCGGATCGTGCGATCCTTTGAAAACAAAAGGTTCATATCTGGTCTTTCCTCAAAGGATAGTTTTTGTTGGTCCTTGGGACTCTAATGATACTTGAAAGAAGTATACAATGATGGAACCAAAATGGGAGGGACCTTAAACAATAGATAAGATCAAATACAATGGAGATTATTCCCTATTTTCAATGGATGGATAACTTACCACGACTCCCACAAATGAAAAGTTTATAAAGAGGCATTTCATGTAATCAAACAACATCTTCATCCTGATCACATGATGTTAAACTGCAGGGTACTTCTTCCAAGTGGCATGACATTAAACTGCATAGTCATTATCCATGTCGCAAGACAATAAACCGCATGATATCAACATCCTCACCTCATGAAACTAAACTGCATAGAAATCATGGTTTCAATCAAAGTCCTCACTAGACGATTCAAAAATACACAAGAATAATCATTTCAATCAACGATTAACCAAAAATGATCTCGATCTATGTTGGAGAAAGATAAAAAACTCTTATTCCTGCATGAGAGATATATCTATGTAAGAAGTCACATTCTCAAGAACTACATATGTCTTTATTCCAGTCTACATAGGATATGTAGTGATTCCCGTATTTTTATTCCTGGTCTACCCACCAAAAAGAAATTAATTCCAACTTCTTGTGCATGGATCAGACCTACATAGGGATATTTCCTCAAAAACTATGTGTGGCATGATTCTTGTCAACATAGGATACGAAGTGATACCTGGATATCAATTCATGGGCCTAACTGTGATGATACTTCTTTCAAGATGAGTGACCCTTTTCCATACCACATGACATTAAATTACACAACCAACATCCTTACTGTAAAACATTAAATGGAATGGTTTATGAAGAACTACGTGTGGCTTGATTATCATTCTATAGGATACATAGTGACACCAAAAACTCATTTCCTGGTCTCCACCATGAAAAAATTCCTCCTCCTCTACATAAAAACAAAATTGATGCAGAGGACTGAAAATTGGGTCCTATTGACCGGTCCATGTCAAGGAAATCACCCCCTATACATGAGTCAGATATGTGTAGGGAAATCATTTTAAGAACTACGTGTGGCTGGATTCTTTCCCTTGTAGGATATGTAGTGACACCTGAACCATTGCTTCTCTGTCCAACCATAACATTCTCCCTCATTCACATTGGGTCACCCCCATCCTCACCAAATGATGTTAAACTGTATGGGGTCTCAGAACTATGAATGGAACGATTCCTATCATCAGAGGATACATAGTGATGTGTGGATCTCCAATCTCAGGTCCCTTCATGACAATCAAACCATCAATGGGAAAAATTCCCACCTTTGTGTATGGATCAGACCTACATTGAAAGTTCCCATTCAGAACTACATGTTCCTTGATTCTTGTCATTACATGATATATAGGGATTCCTAGATCTGTAATACCATGTTCAACTACAACAAAAGATAAAAATCCCCACCACCGTGTGTATGGGTCTAATCTGTGTAGGGAGGTTTCTGAGAAATACATGTGGTGTGATTCTCATTTTGATGAGATATGTAGTGACGCCATGATTCTCCATTATATCCTAGCCACCATAAATGTGAAATAACCCTATCATTTATTACATCACCTCCATGTGGAAGAATAAACCTTGGCCTCCACTTGTTTCTCACATCGGGCACAACTCACATGCGATTAGGAGTTTTGGAAGGGGATTCCCCACATGATCAAGTTGTATCAATTAAAATTAGATGGTCCTGGTAGAAATACCTTAAAAGGGACACAAATTTTACTTACCACATGATATAAAATTGCATGGATCTATGACATCCATCTTCATTCACATCGGTTTACCCTATGTCCTTATTGCATGAAATTAAACTTCATGGTACCTCAATAACCACGTGTGAATTGATTCTCGTTTTTAAGAGATATGTAGTGATTCCTAGACCTAATGTACTTGTCTCAACCATAGGTAAAAAATTCCTCATATATTGTATACAAATAAATATCTATGTAGGGTATCTCATGTTGGGATTCCTCATTCATGGATCCATCAAGGAAATAGAAATAAGTTCCTTATATATGAGTCAGATCTTTATAGATAATTTCACACTCCACATATAATAGTAGTGTAAATATTTCTTATGTAACTGGACACATTTCTTCTATTCACCACACTCTATGCCCCAAGAAATTTCTGGTCTCCATAAACCACATCGTCTATCATAAATAGTTGGGGAATGTCCCAAGGATAGCTTAATTCGAGTATTCATAATATACCCCAATTGGATATGCATAATTTTTCCACAAAAAGGACTATTAACCAGAGGAAAATTCATCCCCATGAGAGGATTTTTCTATATCTGTATGACTCAATGGAATTTATTCCACATATTATTTCTCACGATTTAATAATCCTTGAAATCATGGTTTAAATTTTTTTTATACCTCATGTATGAGTCATGTAATAACATACTAGTCTGATGAGCTGCTTATTACTCATCCTTTCCAGAAAAAATGGTCCTAGATGTATGACCTAAAACCATAATACCCCATGATTTCGTGGTCGTATGGTGTCAAACTACACGACTGATGTCCTGGTCTCATGATACTAAAATTCATGAGGTCTATAATTACGTGTGGCTTGATTCTTACCATCACAGGACACATAGTGATGCCCGAATATCCAATCCTGGGTCCAGTCATAAAAAAATTCATAAATTACATTTCCCTATGAATGGACCAGACCTACATGGGGAACCCAATGGGAACTAAATTTTCTTGATTAATGTCATCACATGATACATATTGACACCCAGATCTTCTTTCCTAGTCCAACAATAACTACAGACTCTCCCACTCTCCTATACATGAGCTAGATCTTCATAAGGGAGTCTAATATTAGCCTCACCCCCATTCATGTGGGCTTGTATTCAAAATAAAATTACATTTTCCCCACACAAGAGTTCAATTGATAGATGGGGAAACCTTCCAAGAACTATGTCTTACAATATTCCTATTATCACAAGATACGTAGTTAAACCTAGATACTTAATTACAGGTCCAATCTCGAGGTAAAAATGCCTCCCCCTTTTTTTCTATGTGTGTATCAGACCTGTACAGGATGTTTCCAACCCATAACTACATATGGATTGATTTTTATTCTAATTAGATACGTAGTGACATCTAAACCTCACATCTTGGACCCATCTGTATAAAAAACCCTTCATACATTTGGGTCATACCTATGTAAGGAAAATGCTTCTACCCATTTTTGGAAAATATCAACATAAAATATTCCTTTAATATTAATGAAATATTCTCTCACAAATCAAATTCAATTTTTGGAAAGATCGGAATCCCAATAACCCTAACTGACCAGCAAAAAGAGAGGGGTCAGTGTCCCGAGGACACCTTTGTTTGACTATGCACAATATGGCTTGGTTGGCTCTATATAAGTTCCCACAAAAATGTATTATCAACCAAATGTATATTTTTCTTCTAGATAAGATTCTATAATCTCCATATGAACCTATAGAGTATACGTCCCACATCATTCCATATATTCCAAAAACCCTATATTATAACTTATAACTTTACAAATCCATGTCTGAAGATGTTAGAACATTATTGGACATGTTTCCATGAAAAGGGAAACCCTTTTATTCCTTGTTCAAAGCTAAGTAACCTTAAACTGTAGCCTTCAAATGTCCTCACTTTAAGACATTAAACTTCATGTTCTATGTCATAGTTTCATGTCTTTAAACTGCACTATGCTTTATCCCTCCTATACATAATCCAGATACATGTAGGAGTGGTTTCTCATTCCTAGACAAAGATAATACAAATTCCATCATCTTTTTCACCCTTGATAAGACACCATTCAGGGTCTTTATAAATAAAAATTTTTACAAATCACCTGGAAATTAGAAATTGATTGTTAGTGTCCTGAGGAAACCTTTGTTTAATAATGAACAATATTACCCAGTCAACTCTGGAGAAGTTGCCCAAAAAAATAGGCATGTAAACCAAAGGAAAATTAGTCCCCAGGAGAGTATTTTCTTACCTCTAGATTCCCCAAAAACATTATATTAAAAAATTATCTTATGGTTACTCACATACTTTCCGCATAAAATGTCTCAAATTTATAAATCACAAAACCATGGTAAATAATTTCCTTCATTAATGTTTGAAAAATATTGGGACATTCTTAACTTTTAAACCCTATTGGGGACATCTCCCCATAATTCATGGTAAAATATATTCAACTTGAAACATTAGTTGAATTAGTATTGTTTGAATGACTCTAAACTACCCATAAAAAGAGACACAAAATAAACTATGTGGAATAACTGAAAAGGGTGCCCTAGAAAAAATTAAATTTATAGCTCTCTAAACCTATGATTTGCATGGTTTAAGAAAAATTGAGAAATAAAAAAGAGACACAAAACTTATTATGTGAGAAAAAAAAGGTGGCCTAAAAAATATCAAGTTATTCCCACTAAGACTACACTACAATGAACTTAAGAAACAATTAGTGCAATAATAGAAAAGACACAAAGTTTCTAGAGTTTTACATATAACCTAAGAAAAATTCAAACTATGCTCAGTGATTCCCTTGGATTAGGTGAAAATTACAGAATTATATGATCTTTCATAGAAAAACCAATCCAAAAAATACCACTTTCTACATGAAAATAGACTCCTCTTAGTCCTGATCAGAACCCATTCTAATGGGGGGATTTTTTAGGTCCTAAAAATCTTACATATGAGAAGAAGAAAAATATATTAAACATGGAAAAGGGTGGAAATAAATCCCAGAATTTTTTTGAAGAAAATATTCAAAGGGATGAGATCATGAAGGATAGATTGATCCCAAAAAGCACAAAATCATATTGCGGACCACCACTCTACATGGAATTTCACTGTTTCACAAAGTGCTCTGCAAAAAATATAGTTCTCTTAAAGAGATGGAACAATGAAGCCCGTGAATAAAACCATATTTATTTTCTGGGTTGGGTGATGATTTCTTCCCCTGCGAATGACAATCCCAAAAAACTAAATCATTCACAGGATGGGGAATTATTGACGACGTCTGTGAATTAGGAAAAATTGTTTGTGGGGATGGAATGTGATTTCCGCCTCTGTGAACAACCATCCCCACAAACTAAATTGTTCATGGGATTAGGCGGTATCGATGGATCCCTAAAATGCAGAAAAGTCATTTATGGGGCTGGGTGGTGATTTCCACCCCCAAAAATGATTAACCCCCTCAATGAATAACCTCTCTCATTGACTAAGTCTTTCATGGTCCAAGGTACCCTCTGTGGGCGCTGAAAAAGAAGTCACAGGGCCCACTGAAGATGACCGGCCATACCAGTATCTGGTCCCTCTCTTCTTATATAAATAGACCCCTAGGGGACTGAAGAGAGGACCATGGGACCAAATTTAAGAGAGACAAAAGAGATGAGAGATAAAGAAAAACAAAAAAACAAATCCTATGTCGATACCCAGTAGGTAAAAATCTACCGCATAACAGTAAGAAGGAAAATAAATCTTCTAACCATCCATGAACTCAAAACACCTTTGAAGAAACCATTTAGTGGGGCATAAATGGATGAAACTATTACAAAAAAACATCCTACATTGAAAAATGTGATGCGAAAAAAACTTGACAATTCATAGCAACATGCTACGTAAACGGGACTCGGCCTCACATTGCAATATGCTACATGGATAAAACTTAGCCCTGCGTAGCAACATGCTACATGGGCTGAACCCAGTTCTACGTAGCACAACACTACGTGGTTTGTACCCTCACCCGCATAGTAACATTTCATGAAGAGGGGACCCCAGTCCTCCTAATAACCTTTTATACAGAATGGTGAATCCTAGGGCGCTCTACTATCCAACACCAATCACTCCCTTTTGTTATGTCATCAGTTCCCATGTCGGAACCTCTACAAACTAGTCTAATGACATCAGGCCAAGGCCCCTTCCAAATCCACCTGGTATGTATGACAAGATCATCTGGCACATCAACATGTCCTCTTGAGTTTATATAACTATGCTAAGTGGATTCATATGTGTAACCTCTGAAACAAGGCGGGCCCTCGGAATGTCCTCAAGATTACATTCTCATGGTAACGAGGTTTCCAAACACGGGGTTCTAAAGTGAACCTACTAGTTCTGGGGGTGGAGTAAGGGGATCACGATTTCCTTTACCTCCAACATGTAATTAGATCCTCCTACCTAGATCCAATTTTTTGGAATCCCCCCTAGATTAATCCCCTAGAATTTCTTACGGGTGGAGACACTTTTTCTCCTCTATTCCTCAGCTCGGGATGTAGCTAAATAGATATCCCTATGTCACTATCCTGGTTGCAAAAAATAGAAGATGATATGGTTATAGTGAATGCCTTCTCCCTCTCCCTTTGGGCTTCAACAAATCTTCCACCACCAGATACAGTGGGTCGTGTGATCTTCAGATATATTGCTTCCTCTTGTTTCTAACACTGAGCATGACTCATGTGAGCTTAAATGTTATCAATGATCATGGAATCTGCATGAACCCAAAGCTATCTCAATCAGGCCTTCTCTATAGATGTAAGCCCCAAAATCAATCCAAATGGGCGGATTACATGTATAAACCCCGATCAAATTCTCTATGGGCCTCCTATAATTTATATGCCCCAATTACAGTCACCCCTAGATGACCCACTTCTATGCGTAAGACTGAACCAAATGGGCCTCCCATTTGGTATAAGTCCCAACCAAACTCAAATCAACGGGCCTTCTCCATAGATGTATGACCCAACATTAATTCAAATGGGCTACTTCCATGCATATGCCCCAAAAATATGCTCTAGATGACCCCGCCTACATAGTTTAAATCTCAAACCATATATCAAATATAAAATGGAAAAATTCCCATTGAAGTAGCACTAGATGGGCCTCCAATTCTGTATAAGCCCCAATCATGCCCCCTTAAATGGAAAAATTCTATGAAAAAGCCACAACATAGTGAACTATGTGGTATTTTATTTCTAACTAACTTGGATACATATAAATTCTACCTGATATCAAAACCCATCACCCAAATCCACCCTAATGTTATCTGGGCCACATAAAAGGTAGGATCACATCCACCTGAGAAATGATAGAGAGAAATGAATGGGAAGATCTTGATTAGAATGCACTTGGAGTTATATAGATAGAATTATTATAAAATATTTATTTTAATAGAAAGGATATGAATATAACTAATAGAAAAATATCCACACCTATAAACATGTATGAGAATACATAAAATAATTTAAGGTATTTCTGATGAAGATACTCTTAGTTTGGAGATTAATGAAGGAATGTTAGGGGCAGAATATAAAAATAAATTAACATGATTAGAATCGAATTGGATTATTTGAATGTGTTTTTTGGGAATGGATTGTGAGCATTGAACCTATTATCATCATTTATTTAATCATGGGATGTGATGGTTACCATGTTGATTAGTTAAATGGGTAAGATGGACTTAACAGTTGAGGATATTTTGGATCTTATTATAAATATAGAGATCAGATGGAAGGAATTCTTAAATAACACTATAATAACATAAAGTGAAAAGGAAATAATATGGACAACTCAATAGAGATATTAGAAAGATAGAACTATATTAAGATAAATAATCCATGGTAAATCATTAGGTATGAGTCATACATGTGAGTATTGTGTGATGAAATGATAACTTAAGAAAGACATCAAGAGATGGAATCTAAAATTTGATGCTTTATTTATGAAAATAATAGTTGAGAAAGGTAAAAAAATTATATTGAGTTTAATAAATTTACTAGATTAATGGATCATTGACTATGGATAATAATTTCAGTCTACATTATAGAGTGGATGAATAAAAAATTTGGAATCTAGAAGGTTTGGTAAGTTTTATCTTGTTGGTGATGAAGATACAATGATTTTAGAAAAATTTAATGTGGATGTTTAGTTAAATAATATATTCTTGTTAAAGTTTCATGTAACCAAACATATATCAAGATTAATAAAGTACCTAATTTTAGTTGTTCAGTTGGATGATATACGATTTTGTACAAAAAAAATTAGATGAGGGGTGGAAGATCACCAAGGTTCACATGGTAGTGGTCAAATTCATGAAAGATGAAACATTTTATCTAATGGGGATTCTAGATATAACAATGGTTCTTAGTATATCTACCAGATATGAATAGTTGTGGAATTATTATATTGGTCACATGACTAAGATGTAGATGATAGTCTTGGATGTTAAAGGGACAATAAAAATAAAGTAGATAGAGTATGATAAATGTAAAGAGTGCATCCAAAAAAAGTATAAAAGAGTTTCTTTTAAAAGGAATGGATTAACATACACATCTAGGAATTTAGATATTTTGTATACAAATATATGGTAACCAAAACTTATATGTTCTCATAGTTTTTTATTATACTATGTTACCTTCATCAATGATTTTATACAAAACTTTTGTGTGTACTTTCTTAAGAAAAAATAATATGTCTTTGAAAATTTAAACAAATATAGATCTATGGTGGGAAATGATACTAATTTGAATCTATAATGTTTGAGGTATAAAATTGGTAGTGAGTGATAGAGTAAGGAAACTAAGAAATTATACTGGAAGAATGGAATCAAGATTAAAAACACATTACTAAAAAAATTAACAAAATTTTGTGATTGAATAAATGAGCTGGACACTGAATGAGAGACAACAAAACTTGCACATTAATTCTAGTTTTATAAAGGTGTTTTGGGAAAAAGAGTTAAATGGCATAACCTATCCAATCAATAGGAATCCATTTATACTAATATGGAAAGAGTTCTTGAGAAACTTTAGACCACTATAGTAGATGTATTATAACTTAAAGACATCAAAAGTATCACTTTTTTCCATATGGATTCTATTGAAAGGGAGGATGTATAAGCTAAGTATAATATATTATTATTTTAGAGGTATAACAATGAAGACTTTGTTGATATTAGTATTGAGTTTGATTTTATAAAGTCCAAAATATAAAATAATCCCCCAATATTCACTATTTAACCATGGTGGTAAGGTCATAGGGGGTTATAAGGGTACAATTACATTTTCCAAGAACTCTAAGTGTCCTAAGGTTAGAGGTCCCTATTTTTTTTTGGAAAATTACATTGGGTACACAGGGAATTAAGAATTACTAAATAGAATTTCACACGGTGTTCTTATTGAATTTGGATTTGAAAAAAATAAATTTTATATGGATCTACATGGAATCACATATATAATTTACACATATAATATACATGGAAAATCCATAATAGGTTATTATGGTGTTGTACATAAAGATATGTCAAAAAGATATTACATACAAAAAACTATTTTCTCATGAAAATTTAATTCCCACTTAATTTTTTTATTTAAATTTATTCTTGGGATACTAGAATATTTATCTCCCAATCACCAAGAAAATACTTGTAATTATATATAGAAAATATTTAAATTGTTCTTTTTCTATTTATGTGTGGTGTATTTTTCCTAAAGAATATAAATAAACATGTTTAATTTATTTTCATTTTCTATTTTTTGATTATTATTTTTTCATCAGGATTTGGGTTTTGGTTTTGGGATCATTGTGAATAAAATTTCATTAGAAGATAGAATTTATTATTCAATGAAGGTACTTATATAAGGATAATCACCTAGAAGAATATTCAATTGATAATAAAGATTCAATATAGAATGAACTAGTTTAATTGAATAGAATTATAGAAATACTAGTTATCTTAGGGAGTAATGATTATTAAACCTATCAAAAATTATTCAAAATTTGTAAGTAGGTAAGTTTCTAGAGGTTCTTGGAGGGATATATATAATATATCATTCAAATATTATAGAAGCATGGATGAGTTTTCTAGAGGGAGATATTGATCTATAGGTTCAGTTTAGGAGGTATTCTAGGGTTATAAGTACATTATAGAGGTTTGAATAAAACATTAACTATTTACTTCCAATGGATGGTGGTAAACTCAAATTACTATAAGAGGTAATAATTTAGAGTGAATAAATATTGTGTAATCCAATAATTAAGGAAACAATATATTCCTAGCATGAAAATATAACATTGGGTCTAATTTATCTACCAATGAGGACATGAGAGCCTTTGAAAAATTGATCTCTAATTAAAGCATGAACTATATGTTGGAAAATTGTAAAATGAATTTTGGGTTGTGTAATTAATTAAAAACATTTATTGATTTCAATGATATATTATCTATGATGGTGGATGACACAAATATGTAGTGGAGGGTTTACATCTTGAAAAATTATATATGAAGACAACATTCAATTATGGTGATTTGGTAGAGGGAATTTTCATGGAGAAAGAATCTTATTGAAAAGAAACATAGAGGGGGTTCGATTTCATACACTCATGTATAGTTTATATGGGCTGAAAAAATAACCTAGAAAATGAAAACATAGATTTATTTCTTTTATGAAAGAAAAATATTTTATCTAGTGTAATGATGATAATAGATATTATTTCATAGTGTATGATGATGAGTGTTTCATCATAATTCAATTATAAATAAATTATATTCTCTTAGTTAGTATACATATGAAATATGTGGTAAAAATATAGAAATATATGGTTGATACTTTAAAGATGAAATGTTTTGGAGTAATAAAAATGACTTTAAGGATCAATATTAGTGGAGACTAGTGGAAAAAAACTATGATGTTGTCTATGTATGAAAATATATGAAATGTTTTGGAATGGTTTGAAATTTTTGTATCAAATAATTTTAAACCTATTGATTGATCACTTCAGGTTATCCAAATACCAAGAATATTAGGATTAAGGTGAGCTTGCTCCTAGGAAAATCAAATAAAAATTTACATGATAGGACATCACATAGCCGCTCTACAAAGATGAGTGTAAACCTCACCATAATAATCAGCATGAATAAGACTAGCACAGTATTCCAGTAATACAAAGGACCAATTATATGTGACTACAAGAATTTCCCTTTTCGAAAGAGCATCTGCCACTTGATTAGATTCACGATAAACATGTGTGACATCAAGGGAGAGAGAGTCTAGAAGCCAAAAGAATTCAGTCCAGACAGGTAGTATCTTCTATGGAACATTCCTTGACCGATATTTCAAAATTTGAAATGAAACAGACGAGTCTAACTCTATCCATAAATTATGCCATCCAAAATGGACAGTATACCTAATTGATTTAATCATATCCCAGAGCTCTGATTCAATAGTAAATCCATTGCCAATAAAATGGAAGAATAAGCCTTTTACAAACCCCTGATAGGTAAGGAAGACACCACCACATCCATAGGGTCCTGGAGCATTAGAGGCAGCCCCATCAACATTAACCTTTATCCACCGTGGAAGGGGAGGTATCCATCAGATATATTTCACCATCAATGGATTTATCATCATGCCATTAACACCAAGAGATCTCAACAGAACAAGGTCAGAAACATCATTTCTCATAGATCCAATTTGGATATTAGAATCCATTTAGATAGCATGATGCATAGATAAAACACCAGTATGAAATGAAGGTTTGATGTTATTAAAGAGAAGGTCATTTTTTGACTTCCATATGAAATCCAAAACAGTATCAGCCGCTGCCAACAGAACAACATGGACCTGATCACTGCAATCAGCCATGCAGATGGACCGTAATAGTCCATCAATAGATCGGTAGGAAAAGCTGTAATAGAAAATACCCTATATATAAGACCAAAACTTGCAAAAAAAAAAATTCATGAAATGAAAATGTGATATATGGTTTCATCTACTTCCAAGATGAAATTTCAGACTGGGGTAAGATAATGTCCAGAATGTTGCAGCATAGCCTACAGTGGGAGCCTGTTTCCCCAAATTATCTAGATAAGAAAAGATCAAGAAGATGGGATACAAGGTTTATTGAAACTTGTAAACCAATTTGGAGGATGTAGTGAATCGCATAATAGATAATTATAACATTAATTTGCAGTGAAGATGAAATTTAGGTTGGGAATCCACATCAAAACATCACATTCATTAAAACAATATCTAGAGGCTTCCATGCATGGATGACTAGGCAGAATTCCATTAAGATCTGGATCCTCATAAAACTCTACAATTGTTTTAATCTTAAGAGATGGTGGAATGGTAATCTCCTCATAGATAGGCCGGGACAAACAAGTGGTGGTCCAACAATTCAAAGAGCACTACTTACAAACCACCCATTTCAAGCAAGCCATAAGGTCAAAGTAGGCCGAATTTAATGCATTACAGAAATAGGATATGATGTAGTTAACATACCAATTCTACAATTTTTCAAAAAATATAATTTTTAGAAAATCCATATAGGAATCAGAACATGATAGAAGTTTCCAGGTGATATTTTTAATCAAAGTGTCATTGAAGAGCCTAATTTCATTAATTCCCTACCCACCAATTTGTATTGGTTTGATAAAGTATTTATAGGAAACTAAGATCAGTTTATTATCATGAATTGATCCAGTTCATATGAAGTTTATAATTCTTCCACTTAGCTCTTTAATCAGATATTTGGTCCACTTATACAGAGAAAAGGAGTAAACAAACATTAAAGTAATGACTAAATTGACCAAACATATTCTCCATGCTTGATACATATATTTTCATTTTCCAGATTTCCAATTGATTGGCGATTTTCAAGGAAATACTTTCTAGATGACACCTTTTGACTCTAACTCAGAAAAGTGGTACACCAAGGTAAGTAAATGGGTGAGATCCTCTTTTAACACCAAGCTTCATAGCTATTCTGTTATGCGTTGATATGAAAATTCCTTCACCAAAAATCACATACGATTTCCCCCAATTAATGAATTTACCTGCAACCTCTTTATAGTGTGAGAAAATTTCATTAATTCAAGATCTGGTACCTTTGTCTGATTTTCCAAAGAGCAAGATATAATTAGTATAAAGTAAGTGCGACGAGGCACACAAATCCATTCCAATTTTCATTCTCTGATACCTCACTAAATTAACAAGATCAGTGAGACACCGACTTAAATAATCTTCTCAAATAGAAAATAGTATAATAGAGAGAGGGTCACCCTGCCTGACCCCTCTTGAGAATTGAAAAAATCCTCCAGGAGATCTATTGACAAGGATAGACAGCCTCACGCTAGAGATAATGGATCCCATTATATCAATGAACATCTGTGAGAAACAATTCATTTTGAGAATATTGAAAATAATCTTCCATATGATGGTATAAAAGGCTTCTAAAATATCAATATTCAAGGACATATTTCCAACTTTAAACTTTCTCTTCATAGAATTCACACACTCAGAGGTAGTTAAAAGACAAGTTTTTTTATTTCACCCTGGTACAAAACCAAACTGACTCCCAGAAATAAGCCACATAACAATCTCACTCAACCATTGAGTCATAATTTAACTAATGACCTTTGGTATAGTATTCTCAATAGCAACAGGTCTGAAATATTTAACGTCAAGAGTGTTCTATTTTTTAGTGATTAAGGAAACACAGTTTGAATTCATCCCAAAAGGCATATATTGTGATCTAAAAAACTCATTCACATTATTTATTACATCAGTATGCACAATATCCCAATAGAACATGAAGAGTTTATTGGTAAAGCCATATGGGCCTGTGAAACAATCAATGTTCAAGGAAAAGAGGTAATTATGTATCTATTTTTCACTAAGGGTATCAACAAGTCTCCTATTCTGATCATCTTTAATGGAAGGGTCAAAGCACTGAATGATTTTGTAAGAATTTTAATTCCCAATATATGAATACAACTTATCAAAGTAATCTATCACAACATCAACAATATCATTATCTGAAAAACAAGATTCCTATCAATGCTAAGGGCATCAAGACTCCTCTTGGCCTTTTTCCACCTATTTATGCAATGAAAAAATCTTGAATTTCTGTCCCCTTCCTTTAGTCACCTAATATTGAATTGATTCTAAACCAACTTTTCTTTAAGGGATAATAACTTCTCCAGATTTGAAGTAGCATGTAATTCTTCTGCAGAAGGTAATTATTGAGATAGATTAGTATATTGACATATTGAAAGGACATTTTGAGCATCTCTAATGTCACTATAAAGGGAGGAGAAGGATTCCTTACTCCACTTCTTCATATTTTCCTTAACTAATTTTAGTGTAAAACATAAGATGTGGGAGGGAACCCCAAATAATAACTTTCCCAGGCATCCAAAACAATCTCTCTACACCCCGGGATAACAATCCAAGCATTATTAAACTTGAATAGTAGAGGGGTGATCTTACTTTATTGAGATAGACATCAAGAAGTGTGGGATTGTGATCAGAATGCAATCTTGTTAGAGTTCTCCCAGACACATCAATCTCCCCATTCCTATCATTCACTTGTACAAAGAACCTGTCCAGTTTACTTGCCTGTATACCATTAAAATTATAAATACTCCACATATAGTCATCACCATAAATTGTAACCTCAACAAGACCACATAAATCAATGAATGATAAGAAATAAAAGATTGAAGCACAAGAAAAGTAATCACCAATCTTTTCATCCGGCCTCAAAATAGTATTAAAATCACCAACGAGAAACTAACTATTAGTCGTACACTCAGAAATATCAACTAAACTTCTCCACAATGGTCTTATTATTGTATAAAGATTAAAGGCAGAGACAAACGTTACCGAGAGAGAGGCATTACCAATGCAAACTGAAATAGTAACAGATTGGAAATCAGTGAAAGAAGAGTTAACAATAACACTATCATGTTTGAGCACCCACAAGGATTCAGAATTTCCAGTAAATTGATTGTTTGACACAAGAGAATAACCTAGAGAAACCAATTTAAAGGAGATCCAATTCTAAAATTTCAATATTGGTTTTGCAGGACCAACTAATAACGTCATTTTGGTCATAATAAGATTTCTAAGGGATCTGATCATGGTAGGATTCTCAATCCCTTGACAGTTCCAAAAGAGAATCATAAATTTTTAGACCTGAGCCTAGTGCTCGGACCATCATTAATATGTTTTACATATTTATTTGAGGAAATAATGATAATACCAAAAGCAATAAATGGAATTTTATCATCAGATGAAGGGCCAGTATCCTCCCCAATAGAGTTTAACAGGGATAATATGTTGGTCGAATCAACTTGAGAATACAATAGGCTAGCAGGTAGTTTGCTTTTTTTCATCCTATGCAATTTTCACCTATGAGAAATCCCCCAGGAAAATAGAGGTAGAACCTGATTCTGAACCATGATAAGGATCTATAATAGGACCTGTGTCATGACCTTCAATTACAAGATGATCAAGATCTGTAGCAGGTTCTGCACCATGGTCTTCACCAACCTCTTCCATAGATTTATCAGCAGCATTATTAGGATCAACAGGGGTCATGATAGGGGTAGCAGCCAGGTTTGTGTATGCATCCTTAATTTTTCTCCCTTCACTTTCCATCAAAGCATCACCATTGGAAGGGACCACAACAGGAGTCACTGAGCAATTAGAAATATGAATGCCATAATGGCCCAAGACAGGTTCCTGAGATTTTTCATCATTCTCAGCACTAATTTTATCACCATTAGTAGAAGATTATTATAAGGCACTTTTGTCTAGAGCACCTCCATCGCCCACTATATGACCTTTAACAGAGGTTCTAGGAGGATAATTGGGAGATTCCTTAGCAGTAGTGGGATCAGAACCAGTTGTGGAGGCCATTGCCTTGCTCCTGCTATTCCTAAAATTTTCATCATCATGACCTCAAACCTTACAAAGATAGCATATCTTATTTTGATTACACTCAAGAACGGTATGACCAATGAAATGATAGTTCAAACAGAACTTAGGCTTTCGCTCATAGATTATACCAAGAGTGTGACTATCATCTTGAGTGGTTAACACCACTTCCTCAACTAAGGTGGAAGATATATCAACCTCAACGAGTATTCTCGCATAATGTCAAAAGTTAGGATTATCAGTCTATTTATCAATCCTAATGGGATTACCAACATAAGAGGAAATGTCCCAAAGAATTTGAGGATTCCATTAAAGCCAATTCAGATTTCATAGTCGAATCCAGATTCGTGTAAAGGTGTTTTTAACAGTGTTGGAATGAAATTCCGGTTCCACTCATGAATTTGAAGGAAACACAGCTTCAGGGGGGACAGATCCAAGACTCTAGGCATCCCGATTTAGCTCATCCGAATGAAAAATAAAATGATAGAACCCACAGCCCATCACTGTCATATTCCATTCAGCAAAACCCCAAATTTCAGAAATCCTCTCAGTGAGCTCGTTCAACTTCCATGGCTTCACCCCTTTAGGGATTACTACCCATGAAATGATTGAGTACCTGTAGAGCTTAATCCATTATTCAACTGCATTCTGATTCACAGATACATGTTTAATATGTCCTTCTCGTATAATTCGTTCTGAGGTTGTAGACTCACAATCAAGAAAAGATATATTGCCCGCACCTTTAACATCATTTGCGAAGCTCCTATTTGATAAATTTTCCTCTTTAAGAGAATTAGGCTTCTTCTTTTCACAGAGACTGTAAATATCCTTATGAACAATGCAATCCACAACCATAGCTTGACGATCAGATTGCCTTCCTTACTCATCAATGATAACAGGTTCACCCAATTTAGGGTTCGCACCCACTTCACCTTCATGCTATGCCATCCCTCCTACTGGATCACATGTTTAGGTTATCCATATAGATAACACCAAGAATATATGATAATTCCAAGTACATGATAAGGGTTTCACATACACTAGTAGTCAGAATCCTGATGTATTTCATGGTTTGTACTAGATAATAACTTGTATTTTCACTGGGTGTTATTAGAATGTTCATATACAATTCAGGGATGGAACACCAAATTTTTTAAGTAGACACTCAAGTATCTCAATGTTAACATGGGATTATATTTTTGTTTCAAGACGAATGATTCAATATAGGGATATGTTGATGCATACTTTGGAAGAGACACTAACAGCCAGAAAAGTACTAGTGGATACGTGTACAATTTTAACTAAATGATAGTTTGCTAGACATAATAACTATAACTGGTAATCAGACTAGCAACAACTAAATTATAGTATGTGGTAACAATATAGGATGATAAGATTTTGATATGGATAAAGAGGATGTTCAAGGAAATTGGAAGGAAATATTGGAATACAATGTGAATTTTTGACTGTTATAATGAAATCTATATTTCATAAAAATCAGAATTTAATTTAAGTAAAAATCATATTCAACCAAATTATAACTTTATTAGGAGTCTTATTCACGATAAAATATTTAACTATAGAAGGTTAGTGGGAGAAAAAATCTGTTAGATATGTTGATAAAGGTCATGGTTTCAGAAAAGTCTAGGGGCTTTTTATGCCTTAGTGGGACATAGATGACTAGAAGGTGATCAAAATATCACTACTATAGTGGAAGGTGAAGGAAAATATACAAATATATATACCATTCATACACACTTATTACCTCATTTTAAATACAAATATATATAATATTTTAACTCTCAAAACCCATATATTTAGTATGTTTGGAAATTAGGTTCATACAATATTCATAAACATAAAACCTAAAACATTATTTTAAATTTTAATCATAGTCCTACAATAGGGTTTTATAATATTTTTAATTCATGTGATCACCTAGGTACATACATAATTTAAAGGGTGAGATAAAGTCCCAGTAAGGAGTGGAATTATAGGAATGAAAAGGAGACATAAATCAGTGTGAATACATGGGTGAAAATAATAGTCATAATCACACCATAAGTATAGGATCATAATTATAAGAATCATATAAACAAGATATGGAATTTATAACATTAATAATATTGAAACATCATATGTCAAGGCTCATTTATAAAACATAATTAATTAATGTAAAAAAACTGTATTATTCCCACGTATAACATTGTAGACAAATCTAACCACATTATGTATACATATAATGTTCTCATGAGATATAATTATTTACCCAATGAATTATATGTATGTATAGCTTTAATACCCCAAATTGTATCATAACATGTTCAAAATTATATGTTACACATAAAAAACATACATTAATCATAAACACATCATAAACTCATGAGAAGATAACTAGTTTTATAATAATGTCGAAATTCATATGTTGTTGCATAATATTAGAGATACTCAATAGTAGAATGGAATGGACTATTACTTCAAGGAATACATCAATGAATAAAAGTGCATATAGAATGATGGGAAGAATAAATAACAAAATAATAATCAATGGGAAGTTCTGAGAATAAGGTCCTTATCAATAATCAATGAACATGGCTAAGAATTCTTCCCCAAAAAATAAAGCCATTCATTTCCAAAGAAGAAAAAAATAAAAAGTAAAATAAAGTATCTTTTTAATGTCTAGATTGAATATTTAAAAAAATTATATCGAAAATAGAGGATAAGATAGAGTATAAACCAAAATAAAAGTGAAGATTTGATAGAGTCCTTACCTTTTGTTCTGTTTTGTTTCACCACATTTACTCATCTTGTATAATCAAATTATATTTTTTTAAACCATTATCTTTAAGTATATTAAATTTATTTGTGTTATTATTAATCACTTATAATCATTTTAATTTATTTATTAACTTTCCATTAAGGATGAAATGGCTTGATGGCATGTTTTTTTGAATTATTCCTCTTTTCATTTAAATATTGTTGTTTTGATCATTTATATTAATTAAATATTTAAATTGTATCTAAAATATTAAAAATACGTTTAAATACATACAAAAATACAAAAATACAAATATTTATGAAATATATAATTTACATGAATGAAATTATAAATAAATAATTTACAACATTCTCAAACATACATACATGTATATAGTTTTGATCAATTTTTGTATGCATGTATGTATATTAATAATTTTCCGTGAAGGTAATGATAAATAAATAATTGAATATATTATAATAGGTGGTAAAAAAACTAACAGTGCATGTAAAAATAGGGAATGTGTAACAACATGATATTTTGTGAATAATATTTTTCGAATTAATTTAATATTTTTGATATATTTCATTTAACGCAACACTGAAAATAGTTATTGAAGCACTATGTTTGGTTTGAGTTATATGTAATTCCAAGTTAATCATGAAATACACACAATATAATTATTATCTTCGTCTACATGTAACACTATGGTATGGTTGTGTTTCATGCAAGAATGACTTCCCTCAATGGCTTGTGTAACACGCAAGACCGAGTGTGACCGAACAATAATATATTATATAATAATATATAACCTAGACGTTAAATACGATTTTTTGAATATTATTACCTAAATTATGTAAATATATGGATTTCACAAAATATAAAATAAATTAATTAGTTACAAATTATTTATAAATGAATATAAAAACAAATTGAACATAAAGGGAGTAATTTTACAGAAAACTATAATTATGTTCACAAAGTTTTTTTATCCTAATAAATTAAATAAACTAAATTAATTAATTAATTTTAGTGTATATATTTATCACATATCCAATTAAATATTTTTGATATTCATCCATTAGATTTTATAATCATAAGTTAAAAATAAAACCAATTTAACTCTTAAAACCCAATATTTTTATTATGGCAATTTTGCCACTTTTAATGGAAAACTTATTTTAAATATATATTTTAACCATTTTATCAATATTATATGTCCAAAAAAAATTCTTATATGTAATAAAAACATAAAAATAATGTTAGGATAAGTTTTTGATATTTTTCTGTTAGGTTTCATTTTTTAATGAGTAGTTAAAAATACAATATTTTAGTTCAAAACTACTTTTTCATGTAATTTATTTATAAGATTAAATAGAATTTTAAATTAGTTTAAATTTTTAATTAGATAATATTTTTATAAATTAATCCAATTTTGGTTATTATAACCAATTTCACATTGAATTTAGAAATAAAAACTTAGCAAACTTTTGATCATTTTTACTTTAAAAATCCACATTGTCGACCCAATAGCTGGATTAAATTTAAATTAATTTATTCAACTTATGTGATTATAATTCAAAAAAATGGATTCCATATTTTTAATCATCACAATTTATAATTTATAATAATGTCAACATAGTTTTTTACAATAAAGATTAGTGAATTAATTTAAATTAATTACAACAATTAAGGTTAAATTAAGATTAATAAGAAACTAAATCATAACCTTAAGAGACAAAAAACCAATAAATTTTAAAAAAGATATTGGTTGGAAATATTTCTAAACTATACTCCCTTTTATATACTTTGTACAATTAATGATCCACTTTCAATAAAAAAATGTGGGTGAGGTTCCTTTCTTTTGAAATATTACAGGAGTGCCACTCTTCCCCGTTATAAAAGGCCTCCTCTCCTCCCAATTACTCACACCACTAAAGCCACTTATGTTTGAAAAAACTCTTCACAAAGAGTTCCAAAACATCCCTCACTTACTCCTTTAATCATCCTTTTATCATAATTTTTCTAATGAATCCCTTTGGTGTAAACCAAAAGGAGTTACCCGATTAAGAGGTAACACCCTCCCTCACACTCTTTTCTTTTATTTTCTTTCTAAACTCTATAAAAAATTCTTATTACATGACTATATAACAAAAGTATTATCCTAAATATAATATTATTTTTTAATATTTAGTATTATACATAAACTTAAAAACACTTCTATCTAATGGGTAATGAACATAACATTTACGTGTATGGTGGACTACCATGTCATTAAACGATGATTGTTCATCTTTCCTTTACCTCCTATCATGGAGGAAATAATGATGGAAAATATATTTATATATATGTTATATGTTATATATAATATTTATTTAATATTATTTAATTATTTTCAACATATATATTTATACTTTCCATTTTTTCTTAATATAATAATTTCGTTTGAGGAAGTACGGACTACTGCCCCCTCAAAGTGATGTGATTCGTTCATACACTACATTGACTGTAGTAAGGATGATTTTAGTCAATATATGTGATATATATGATAAAATAAATCTACTTTAATAATTATATATATTAATATATATAAATATATATCTTTTACTTTCTTTCTTTCAACGTGACAATTAAACAGAATTAGCATTCATGCGTACATACAACTTACGGTCTCCATGAACGGTGTATTCTGTTTTGTACTTATATATTATATGGGTTATTATAATAAAAGTATAATGAATATAATTTATTTTTATATCATAGTCTACATTTTTAAAATCATGATATAAGTACAATTACCAAAGATACGACAAATTAAGACACATGCGAAGAACAAAGCTGGTATTAACTGAAGTGAAATGTTAACATAAAATTGTTAACAAGTTGATAATATAGATTCATAATCAAAACATATATGGTAATAGATAAAATAAAATGGTTCTTTTATATATTTATAATAAATTTATATTTATTATACATGAGGTTTTTATGAGTACAAAGAGAGTCAAGAAATAAGGTAAGAAAATTTCATCTCAATCCTTATTTTCGTGAGATACATGCCTTATTCACCACTAAATTCTGTTGTGTGTTGTATATACTGCCCAATAATGTATTTTATTTTTATTATACTTAAATATATTGATATTTACCTAACCATGTTATTATATTTCTATCATGGGGTTTATGTTTCAAAACTTACTAAATCGGTAACATAATTTTTTTCTCAATTTTCCTTCTTTAAGACACATGCCATGTTATGCACCTATATTTTTATATGAGGATTATAAACAAACATTTAAATGTTATATCAATAATCTATTTTATTCCATGATATTTTATGCTTTATGTATTTTCATTTTCTTACATGGGGAGTATGTTTTAAAGTTACTAATTTATAAGTTTTTATTAAAATAATATCATCACTTCTTGAGATTGTTTATGATTATGCTTTATTTGATGAAATATTATGATCCATCTCTCAATAATACTTATGAAGTTTATTATCCTATATTTATTCATGATATATTCATGTTTTGGTACAATTTGTTCACTCTTGGGTACATAATAAGTTTTTTAATATATTCCAACTTTACCACTCTCCTCAGTCGAAAATCTATCTTCATTCAAAACTATGTCCTCTAAAAGGTTTCCTAAAATAATAAATTAATCTCCTATGATGCTTAAAATACATTTTTACCCATTTTTTAACTCTTTAAACATAAGGGTTTTTAATAATGAATATTCTTGTCATTTTTCGGTCGAGGCACTTTTCAAAACATTTTACACTGAAAAAGGAATACTCGACATCTACAGATTTTCCCACCATTATTTATTTAAAGCTTCCTTTTCATGTTTGAATAGTTTATTTTTTTTTTGAAAATTTATTTAAAATAAAATTTCAATTTAATGGGTTTAAATCATTTTCAATATATCTTTAATGTTTTTAAATTATTTTTCATGGAAAGTGGTTTTCAAAAGGTTTTCAAGCTTCTTTTATAAGTTTTCAAGGGAAAAAATGTCTTGAAAATGTTTTCAAGATCCTCTACATGTATTCAAAAAAAAGGCTTTCAATATTTTTTCAATTATTCCTTTATATGTTTTAAATTTTATGAAAATGTTTTTCAAACGGTTTTTCATTTTTAGAATCATTTTTCAAATGAGAAAGGACAATTTCCTCATGAAGTGTTTTTAAAAGATCTTTCAAAATTATTTCCCACATAAGATGAAATCCCATGGTGTTACTCATTCCTTTCTATGAAATTATTTAAAGGTTCCATTCATATTCTCTTCCTAAATGGTTTATTTATTGATGACATGATGTTTATAAAACACACTTGTTTTCATTGTTTATATATCTATGAAACCAGATTCTTTCTATAGGTTACGATTTAATAAAATGATTATGAAACCGAATTCTTTTTCCACAGTTTAAGGTATGATTCCATTTTTATGAAACCCATTTTATATCATGGGTTAAGATATGATTGTTTATGATTTTTTGGCACATGTATGTATGATTTAAATATAAGATGGGAGGGACATATATCTCCCTCCAATGAATTTGGTAAAGATTTATATCTCATGAGATAGGCATGGTTGGAATGAGAAATGAACTTAGTTTAGCATTACAGGGAAATAATGTAAAATTAACTGAGTTCTGTAATATAGGGATATAATGAGGAGTGAACTCAGTTCAGTAATACAGGGCTGAAATGAGGAGTGAACCCAGTTCAGTAACACATGACTAGAATAGGGATTAAACTCGATTCAGTTAAGGGAATTTTCCACAAATACAGTCATGGAAGTGATGCCTTGGCAACTATTGAAATAATATTATATACTTATGTGTTTTCCACATTTCCATGTTTTATCCCCATGTTATGCTCTCATGGATTTTGTTTTTATTTCATTATGATTCATGTATTATGAATTTCCAAGCATTATGCCATGATATATGTTTATGATGTTTTATATGCATGGTATGATCTTCAAATGTTTTTATCATGTTCTCATACCCCTATTATCAGGTTTATGCTTACATGTATCCCTTATTTACCCTTACTGAGCATCTGGGATCACCACTTTTTATGTTTTCTCCCCCAGGTTATGAAGACTTGTATTATGTTTGATGTGTCTAATAAGGGTTCTAGTCATGAAGATGCTAGTGGGAGATAATTTAGCTCACTTGCATACTAGTGTTTATGATTCCATGTCTCCAAAGGCACTAAACTAATACGGTATTTTGGAGTCTATTTGAGTAATGTTTTAAGTATTTTTCAAAATTGATGTAATGTTAATGTATGTCAAGACTAGGTCATTATAGTTGGTATTGAAGCGATGGTTTAGTTAAACTTTAGAATATATGATTAGAAAACTTTAGTGAGATATCTATGTATATTTATAAGGATATGTATAAGGATGTATCTAAGGATAAGTATAAGTATGAGTTATCATTTATGAAAATGTCCTAGAATTTGGGTAAAAGATAGAGTGAGCAGTTTACTAGCAATACATCCATATATGGATACTACAAGTGGATATGGATATGGAACATGTGTACCAAGGAGTAAAAAACTCTAAAAATATATTCTGATCCTAACTTAAGGTAATATAGTACATGATAACGTTCCTTGCGGCCCACCTAGTTTGACACTCCCAGTGGATATGATTTTATAATTCACATACTCTTCACAAACCATCATAAAGGATTTAAATATAATTTGGCTATGAATAACGTAGGATGAACTTATGGTGTCATAGACTAAGTATGGTGTCATGATTAAATATACAATAAGTAATTCTTTTCATGATTATGTGGTTTTATACTTTTATAAGTAATTCTCACACTATGCTTTTAGTTTTAGACAATGATAAGAACCAGAAGGAACTAGATTAATGTTGAATATGATGGATTATTTTTTGATGATAAGTCAAGTTGGATTATTACTAGAGTGAAAGATGTTGTGATCATGGCTAATTAGTTTTAACAGAACATGATTCACAATGTGTACCTTAGCTAACTCTTAGACTCACCAAGGAAGAGAAAGAAGGAATTCACTGAGAGTTCGGGTAATGGATACCATGGAAGAAATAAGATCTGGTTTCCTTTGTGTCAATGAATGTGGAAAGAACAACCTATGTGAGTTTCTTAGATTAACAAGAATGTGTTTTGACTATGGAATAGAAGTATACAAAGAAAGTGACTACAAGGTAAATTTGAAGAGTTCAGTTAACAAAATTGATGCGAATATTGTACTCCCAAAGTCATCATTAAAGGTTTACTGTTTTAAGTATAGAATAAATGGTCATTATGAAACTCAAAGTCCTAAGATAGAATCTCCTAAAGGGAACAAGCAAGGTGGTGCGATAAATGGTTACATTATTGATGATGAAGATACTACTGATGAAATATGAAAGGAATGAGGTATTGTAACATTTTGAATTCCATAAATATGAAGTGAAATAATCAAAGTTTGCATGTGTTTGGAATCAATAATTATGTTATATGAATGATGAAATATACAAGTGTTGTTCTACTTATGTTTTTTGCTCAGTATTTACAAGTTTATGTTGAATTTTACCATTGGACCAGTGAAGTGATTTAATGACACAATGATATTTTGACTAAGGGAAGGAAACCATTAAAATGTTCTTTATGTCAAGATAATTTTTTGGATGGTACTGATTACATTGGAACTAAGTAAGAACAAGTTCAAATGTGGGTTATGCTATCATTGAGGAATTTTACAACATATTTGGAATTAAAGAATATATCCAATATTTTTTCAAATAATGATGAATTAATGTTTTCTAAATGTATTTATGGTAACTAAGGTTATTACCATGTTTCAAGGGAATATATGTTCCGAGTATTCACATGTTTTGAATGTGACAAACAAGTTGTACTTTGTAATATATGGGGGATCATTGATAAGATAATTTCCTGACCCAATTTATAATGTTCTTGATTTTCATATTTCACTATGGTTATATGTAAAACATGAATTAAAAGTTTAAGTTCACCTTCATAGGAAGAATTTATCAATTTAGTGCTTATTGAAAACATTGGTTAAAATAATATTTAGTGATTAACCTTATTTCGAGGATGTACATCTTATTTATTTTTAAAATTATATTAGTGTGGTTTTAGAAAAGGACATCATGTATGTCGGGTGAAAACCAATCAAGTCTAGCAAGGCTGTGGGTCTTGAACCCATGACCGAAGGATGATATAGGGTTGACTCCTACCACTAGCCTACACGATGTCCAGTTTAATGTGTATTTATTTTTGGTAATTATTTATGATGAACCAATTGAGTTAATTTTTATGTTTATAGATTAATTTACTAACTATATAGAATTTTAAGAAGAGTTAGAGACAAACACCTAAACTTTTCATTATTTTATGGGACTTACGATCCTCTAGAAGTGTATTTTATTTCTTTCAGCATCAAAGATAATTTTCATACATCCATTACATGAAGTAATGGATGAATTATAAATTTATAAAAGAAAACCCAAAGAATGAAATTTTGTTTATATAAATATATAAAGTAAGTATATTTCATTATATTATTGGTCAATAGAAGAAATACTCAAAGTGAGGAAAGTGATCAAAAAAAGTTTTCCAAAGACCTTAAATTTCATAGAGCTAATAGATTTTTAAATCATCATATATTTATGACTTTGAGGCCCTTAAATTTTCATTTATCGTTAATTTTTTTTTGTGATTGATGACATTAATGACTCCCTATAACTATTTATGATTTCCTTCAATTATATAATTTCATTTTCCACCTATGTTCTCCCTTGTGGAGACCTAGTTATTTGTTACTTTGGATAACCATTATGTTTCCAACTATCCTTTTTAAAAGTGATTATTATTATTCATTTTTATAATGCGGGTTTCTAATAAAGTAACATTCAAGTATTAAACCTATAATAAACTAGATTAATTTCGAGGATGAAATTAATTTTAAAGGGGGTTGTTGATGCTCCTTTCCGTCACAAAGTCTAAACGACTGAAAAAAGGGAATACCTTAGTCCAAAGTGATTCATCCTTTGAAGAAACATCAAAAATCGACAAAGCCATGAAAATGGATTTCTTCCCAATTGGGTCGCACAAGTTTCAGCATGGTCATGCAAGTATACTAGCGCGATGCCTAGTGGTCGCGCAGGTGACTTGCGCGCCCTCGTTTATTCTTTCTCGGGGTCTTTAGCAGCCTATAAATACCCCCGATGGGCCCCCAATTTTAGAGACGAAAAATTCCAGAAACTCATATTTGAGCTCCCGATGCCCTAGTCTCTTCTAGAATCTTCTGAACACTTCTATGGTAATTTTTTACCTAGAACGGAAGATCTAAAGAGGGGGAGTAAGGCCTAAGTGTTGAAACTCATCAACACTTGCGCGCCTAAGTGGCCAGCCCTTAAGGGAAATGGCCACACTTGCACACCACCTTATCCCTTCAACAGAACCTGCGCACCACTCTTCTGGAAACCCTTAGGGATAATACTAAGGTCTTGGGCTACGTCTCACCCAAGTATTACCCTAAGGGTTGACTGTCACACAAGTACCCATGTGTCGCGCAAGTATAATTGCATGACCAGGACTTGGGCGCCCACGTAGGACTTGCGCGCCTCTCTATTTTTGGGTGCCCCTCCTTCCTATTGACCTCTCTTATGCCTATCCACCTCTCCTATTCATGATTCAGCCTTCAAAACCCTCTTTAAAGCCATTTAATTCGGCATGTTACCCTTGTTGGATTCCTTATCTGAGAAGAATTTTGTGGAACATCTTTCAAAACCTAGTGATTTACATATCATTATGTCACTAAGGTTAGAGATTTCATTCATTCAACCTCATCCTTTAAGATGAGAGGACCCTTAACCTGGGCTTCCTTTTCAAGAGTAAACCCCATTCCATGTTCTCTTAATTTGGGCCTCCTCCTTAAGAGTAAGCCCCAAGTCCCCTAACTTGGGCATCCTCCTTAGGAGTAATCCCCATTCATAATTTTCCAAATCAGGGCATCCTCCTTAAGAGTAAGCCCCAGGTTCCCAAATTATAAATTCCCTTAACCTGTGTCTCTTCCTTATGAGTAATCCCATGTTTTAAAAATCCCTTTAACCTGGGCCTCCTTCTTAGTAATAATCCCCAGTTATCAAGTCCCTTTAACCTGGGCCTCCTCCTTAGGAGTAAGCCCAAGTTTTCAAATCCCTTTAATCTGGGCCTCCTTCTCAGGAATAAGCCCCAGTCATAATTTCTTTTAACCAATCTTAATTTTATTTTTGATTTGGGCTTCTTTCAAAAGTGTAAAACCCAATTATAAGTCCCTCCTAATTTGGGTATCTTACTTAGGAGTAATCCCCAAGTTAGAGTATCCAAATCTCCATAAAGAACATACACTTTTATGGACCCTGTTTCTGGGTTTCTTCCCTGAATTAAAACCTAATCTTCATCTATCTGGGCAGTTATACATACATAATCCTCACACCATTTCTTATGATTGCATATTTCATGGCACAATTGTTTGGTTTTACCAATACCTCTTGTTTCTCACACCGAGCATGAATCACGTGAGATTAGAGTGTAAAAGAAATTATAAAATCTTTCTTTGAGCCATCAATCATGCATAAACATCATACTCCTTTACTCAAACTACGAGGGTTCTGATTACTTTTCTAACAAGGATACGTAGGTATCCCATCTGCGGGTATGATCCCAACTCTGAAATAATCCATGTCCTTCTTAATAAAAATAAACATCAAGTGCCCGACTGAGTGGCTTTAAAACCAGTATGGTCATCATAATGACCAAGAGATATCTATACAATGCGTTGAAGGATACCATTGACTAAGAATATTTAACAAATACAGATGATTCTCTATCGATGAAGAACCTCAAATAAATATAAAAAGATTCTCTAAACTTCCTACATATCAATCATTGATTTCAAGTTATAAAGGAAAGCTCATTTTATACTTGGTAACTTAATAAGGATTCACGAACATAACTTAAATCTATTAGGAGAGTCCTGGAGTAGACAATAATTCCCCTCAAAAAGGTGTGATGAGTCTGACCTCCCATCCTCTCAACCAATGAAAATTCTTAAGTCTCATCGGTCTATAACTAATGAGCACCAACCTTTGAAAAGTAGGCCCAAATGGATATAGAATCATTAGATGTTTCTGGTTCTACGAACAAAAATATTAGAAACCGATTGGAATGCTTGAACCTTAAACCAACAAGGTCACCCCCATTCTTCTTTCTGTCACAAAGTATAAACGACTGAAAAAAGGGAATACCTTAGTCCAAAGTGATTCATCCTTTGAAGAAAAATCAAAAATCGACAAAGGCATGAAAAAGTATTTCTTCCCACTTAGGTCACGCAAGATTCGGTATGGTCATGCAAGTATACATGCACGCTGCCTAGTGGTCGCGCAGGTGACTTGCGCGCCCTCTTTGATTATCACTCGGGGTCTTTAGTAGCCTATAAATACCCCTAGTGGGCCCCCCATTTCAGTGATGAAAAATTCCAGAAACTCAGATTTGAGCTCCCGGTGCCCTAGTCTCTTCTCGAAGATTTTGAACATTTATAAGGTAATTTTGTTGCCTAAAACAGAAGATCTAAAGAGGGGGAGTAAGGTCTAAGTGTTGAAACTCATCAACACTTGCACGCCTAAGTGTCCAGCCCTTAAGGGAAATGGCCACACTTGTGCGCCGCCTTATCCCTTCAACAAAACCTGCACGCCACTCTTCTGGAAACCCCTAGGGATAATACTAAGGGCTTGAGCCAAGTCTCGCCCAAGTATTAACCTAAGGTTTAACCATCATGAAAGTACCCATGTGTCGTGAAAGTATACTTGCACGACCAGGACTTGCGCACCCATGCAGGACTTACATGCCTCTCTCTTTTTGGGTTCCCCTCCTGCCTATTCACCTCTCTTATGCTTATCCACCTCTCCTATTCACGATTCTGCCTTCAAAAACCTATTTAAAGCCATTTCCTTCGGCATGGTTCCCTTGTTGGCTTCCTTATCTGAAAGGAATTCTGTGGAAAATCTATCAAAACCTGGTGATTTACATATATTTATGTCACTAAGGTTTGAGATTTCATTCATTCAACCTCATCCTTTAAGATGAGAGGACCCTTAACCGGGGATTCATTTTCAGGAGTAATCCCCAGTCCAAGTTCTCTTAATTTGGGCCTCCTCCTTAGGAGTAAGCCCCAAGTCCCCTAACCTGGGCATCCTCCTTAAAAGTAAGCCTCATTCATAATTTCCCAAATCTGGGCATCCTCCTTAGGAGTAAGCCCCAAGTTCCCAAATTCTAAATTCCCTTAACCTGGGCCTATTCCTTATGAGTAAGCCCCAGTTTTCAAAATCCATTTAACCTGGGCCTCCTTCTCAAGAATAATCCTAAGATCTCAAGTCCCTTTAACCCGAGCCTCCACATTAGGATTAAGCCCCAATTTTCAAATCCCTTTCATCTGGACCTCCTTCTCAGGAATAAGCCCCAGTCATAATTTCTCTTAACCAGTCTTAATTTACTTTTTGATTTGGGATTCCTTCTTAGGAGTAAAACCCAATCATAAGTCCCTCCTAATTCGGGAATCTTCCTCAGGAGTAAACCCCAGGTTTGTGTATCCAAATATCCATAAAAGCACATATACCTTTATGGACCCTGTTCCTGGTTTTCTTCCCTGAAGTAAAACCTAATCTTCATCTATCTGGGAAATCATACATACATAATCCCCACATCATTTCTTATGATTGCATCTTTCGTGGCACAATTGTCTGGTTTTACCAATACCTCTTATTTCTCACACCGAGCATGACTCACATGAGATTAGAGTGTAAAAGTAATTATGACACCTTTCATTGAGCCATAAATCATGCATAATATCATACTCCCTTACTCGAACTACGTGGGTTCTAATTCCTTTTCTAAACAAGGATACGTAGGTAGCCCATTTGCGGGTAAGATCCCAAATCTGAAATAATCCATGTCCTTTTTAATGAAAATAAACTTGAAGTGCCCCACTGAGTGGATTTAAAACCAGTATGGTCATCATAATGACCAAGAGATATCTATACAATGTGTTGAAGGATACCATTGACTAAGAATATTTAACAAATACAGATGATTCTCTATCAATGAAGAACCTCGAATACATATAAAAATATTCTCTAAACTTCCTACATATCAATCATTGATTTAATGTCCTAAAGTAAAGCTCATTTTATACTTGGTAACTTAATAAAGATTCACGAAGATAACTTAAATCTATAAAGAGGGTCCCGGAGTAGAAAATAATTCCCCTCAAAAAGGTGTGACGAGTCCGACCTCCCATCCTCTCAACCAATGCAAATTCTTAAGTCTCATCGTTCCATAAGTAATGCGAACCTACCTTTGGAAAGTAGTTCAAAATGGATATAAAATCATTGGATGTTTCTAGTTATATGAACAAACCTGTTAGAAACCGATTGGAATGTTTGAACCTTGAACCAATAAGGTCATCCCCATTTCCATAGGAAACAAAAAATGGTGAACCCGACGTGAATCCTTAACCAAGATAAAGTGATGTTTTACTTATTTGTTAGTCCCCTATTTAAACTCAATGAGAGGGCCAACAAAACAATCAATAACATATGTGCTTATCCAAAAGATGTAGTGGCTAGACTTATCTTGATTACGTCTGTTATATCAAACAAGCACTCTTTTCTAAGATATTATGAATTAAAGAAATGGATTCTCTTAAGGTCACACCGGTGAATACTTCTACTGTGAATACTTCTGATGTGAATGCCTTTGCTGCTACTACTTCTGGATCGTCATCCGCTCTGAGGATGATATCACCTACTCAGTATCTTCAACACTGGGTACCAAATGTGATGGTTAAAGAGTACCATCAAAATGTTACTATTCTGACTCTGGAGGCCGCTCGACAAGCCCTCCAAGTCAATAATTCACTCTGGTCATCCGGACAGTGACCACCAGCGATCAAGAAGTAGGTGGTTCCAACCACCGTCTCTAACCGTTTCGGGTCGTTATCCCCGGAACACAATAACCGTTCCCTCCCTTATTATGAGGAAGTAAATGAGCAGGCCCCTTAGGGCCTTAATTCAAGGAGACAGGAGTCCTTCCCGAGGGCTCCCATAAACAATCGCCGCCAGACTCGTGCAACAGTGTGCCCTCAACATGATGAGGGTATCTTCTCCAGGCGTTTGGCTCAGGTTCCTCGAACCCGAGTAAGCATGATGAACCGCCATAGGCAAAATCCGGTCAACAATGAGTAGGTTCTCATATCTACCATCTCCGGAGAAGTCCAATAACCTAAATTTGGGGCAAGCAATGAGCGGGCACACACGCCCGTCCGTTTTAATTCCTCTGTCCAGCTGACTCGTCTAGAAGCAACACGCCAATCCCGCCAGGAAATTCCAGTGGAGTACTATAGACAAGAACATACACCTGTTTATAAATCATCAGCTAGTCAGCAGGCTCGTCTGACTACATACGATGGAGCCCGCCAACCCAATGTGTTGACAACTGGTAAACAGGCACATACACCTGCTTACATTCATCAATCCTGCCAGCAGCCTTGTCTGTCAGTATTGAAGGAAGCTCGTCAACCACGTTCGATGGAGTGCAATCATCAAGCACATACACCTGCAAGTATTGATTAAGCCTACCAACAGTCCCGTTTGGTAGCACTCGGAGAAGTCAGTCAGAAAGCTCCGGTGACAAAAAGGAGGCAGACTCAACTCTCTTCCCCCACACTTCAGTACTGTCAGAATTCACTGACAGGAAAAGGAGGACAGGAGCAGGAACATACACCTACTCCAAGAAAGTAATGGACGTATATCCTTGTTCCGGAAGTTGAAGTCACCAAGAACATTCTGTCAATGGTGAAAGAGCAGAAGCAAATCCCTGCTCATATTCTGGATGCCTTCCAGGATATTATAATAGCTTCAGCGGCATCTTAGGGAAAGACACATAAATCTATCCCTACCAGTGGAGTGACACATCAATAGTTCACTCCAGAACAGACACACACCTCTGTTCCAGTCCAAGAGGGTTGTGGGGTATACTCCCCCATATCATATGGACAACTATGTCAGGAACATACACCTGATTTGATTGGAGATAATCTGCCTAACCTGATCATTTTTCCTGAGCAGGCACATACACCTTCCCATAATGACCACATTCGTCAACAAGTGGTTCATAAATTGAACAAGAAGGCTTCTAAGAAGAAGACCTACCCAACACAGTCAAGAAATCAAGAGCCAATTTATAATAAGGCCTTACTCAATGCTCAAGTTCTTAATGCACTCAGACAATTATCTATTGATATTAAAGATTCTACTCACTCATTTCTAAATAGTGGGAACATTAATTATGAAGGTCTTCATCAGAAACTTACTCATGAAGGCTTGTTTCATGACAATTCGGTCGATCTTGAAGTTTCATCTTTAGATGAGAGCCACAAGAACCCTCTATGTGGCCAGAATACCGAGGAGAAAAATGTTTCATCTTTTGCTGTAACCCACCATGGTGGTCCTCCCCATAATGATTAATTTAGTGGTGAAATTCCTCTCCACAGTAGTAATTCAAATTACCTGGAAAATGCTCCAATGGACAATGTAGTGACGAGAAAGCCCTCTTATCTTGAGGCACATACAAATGTAAAGCCAGTCATGTCTGCTGTTTTACCACTAGCAGGTGAAATAATTTCTCAATCAGAAGAGAGCCTGGGGTGTAGGTCATTCTCCGAACCACCCCTGGGTCGTTCATCTTCTAGTTTGATCAGTGAATTCTCTACTGATCTTGTTGAATCTAATGAAGCAAAAAAGAAGCATCAAATATGGTCTAATCAGGTTGAAGAATCATTACTAATTGATAAAGAGGAAGTACTGAATATGAGAAAATAGATGGTGAAAGGTGAAGTTCCAGTCATGTTTTGGCCTTTGGCTAACTCTCAGTATGACATTATAGAGATGTTGATGGAAGATGGAATTCATGATATTCATCTCAACATATGTAAAACTCTTTGTCAGTTGAAAAAGAAAATATTATCTTATGATGAATATGAAAATCATGTCAAGATAATAGAAGGGTTATAAAACCAAATTGATTTGGCATCTCTCTCAGTTTCTCGATATCCAAAGGATGAAAAGCAGCAAAGAGCCCTTCAGCGTTCATGCCTTGGCGCACTAAGAAGATTTCACAAGTTAATTGCCAATTCCCCATCTGGTATTCATATCAGGGGATGGGGTGTTCATGGAGCACTAAATTTCACTGTACTCTCCAGTCAACAAAGCCTGCTGAAAATGGTCTCATACAATGTTATTGCTTATGGCCGGCCACTGTCAATTGGATTTGTTTGTAATCAAAGGCTTTCCAAGAACATTCCTCAACTAGTTCTTCTCAAAATCAATAATACAGAGAACATGTTGTTGAATTAATACTGCATCAAGAAAATGGGAATATTGAACATGCCTCTCGTTTGGAGCAAGCACATCATCAAGTGACAGATGTGTGAGAAATCATCCAATGGTATTTTGAGACAGGTGATAAAAGTGGATGCAGATTGATGCATCAAGAAAATTTCCGGACTAAAGTCCACAAGATCAAGAAAGATTTTAAGAAAGTCTCAGATATAGCATGTCATGAACCACCCCAGCCTGCCAGACTGGGGACTCTTTTAACCCAGCCCTTGGAATCAACAAATAGGATTCTAGGAGTTGACCAGGAACAACAGGAACAGCCCCAGTCCACTAGACTGGGTACTTTCTCAAATCCTTAATCTCTTCCTCAGAGAAAGTTAGTCTTCTCTTGATTAGGGAAGAAACCCCAAGTGGAACAAAGAGCCAAATTATCCTGAGATTCCCTCAAAATTGTGGCTTTTCAAGTAGTTCCTGAGGGATTAAATAGAAAAAAGGCAATGTTTCATCAGAGACATGGAAGAAGACAATATCACAAAAATGATGATATAAGGGATGAAATTCATTATGAATCAATTAATTTCATCAACAAAGTCGTTTCTGATCCACCAGATGAGGCTCACTCGGAGGGATCAGATGAAGAGGTTCCTGCTCAAGAAGTTGTACGCACAGACACAAATGAAGAAGATGTGCATACAAAAAATCAAAGGCTTACCCAGAATCTGGGTGTTCCTTCAAATAACCCACATACCACTCTCCAAAAGGGATCCAACAAGGGGAAATGAAAGAATCAGGTTACATACCCTTCCTCTAGAGAAGGCCAATCGCTCTCACTAGAGAAAATATTTTCACAACAGGAGAAAGAAATGAAGGAATTGAGGAGGATGAATGCAGAACTACTTCAGGGTAGTCTTCCTCCAAAGCATGCTGGAGTCATTCAGCAAAGGGAATTTGTTGCAGTTACTGAGATAGATCAAGAATATTCTCCTTTATAAGTACACCCTCACTGGTCTAATCCTACGGGTTAAGTGCAACAACAATATTTGGTGCTACCATCAGTTGTAGTACCAGCCACCACATCTGTCTAAGCTCCAATCATTGCACCTGTTCAGGTCCAAGATCAACCGGATGTTTCTCATAAGTTAATAACTACTTTTGAGTCATTAAATGCTTAGTTGGAAGCTATGGAGGGAAAGTTTGCTCAAATTATACCAGAAAAGAGAGCTTACCCTGAATGTGTTGATGTGATTCCTCCCCCATCAAAATTTTCAAGTTCCACATTCCCAATATTTAATGGTTCGGGAGACCCAGAGCAACACTTAACACATTTTGTTTCTCGTTGTGATCCCATTATGGGAACTCCTAAGCAATAAGAAACAGTTAAGCTCAGGTGTTTTGTACAGTCATTACAAGGTCCTACTTTTTTCTTCTATACAAGCTTGCAATCCCGGTCAATTACCGGATGAGAAGTTCTCCGTCAATGATTTATTCTTCAATTAAACTCAACTTTTCCAAAGAAAACAGTTTTTTATCATACAAATTGTAAGAAAAGGAATAATGAAAGGGTTTCAGATTTCATTGCTCACTGGAAGGGATTAACATATTCCCTAAACTTAGCACTCCCTCAAGATGAAGTATTTCCAATCTGTGTGGCAAATTTGTATGATGAATTACGCACACCGTAGATCCCTATGAAATACACAGGAGGGTTTCGAGACCTTACTTCAATCGCTCAGCATATTGAAGACTCTCTTATGAAGACTAAGGATAAAACTCTTGTAATTCCATCAGCTCCAGGAAGGAGAATGGGTAAAGCATATACTTCTACAGTTATGATTAAACATGCACCTGTACCTGCTTCTACTTCAAAACCATCATCTTATCGAAGGGCTCCACCTTAAGAGCACCAACAACAGAGGATGTTTTGTCAAAATGATCAAAGAGATCAAATACATAAACAATTTGAGGATCTAAAGAGAAAAGTTCACTTTTCGGAAATGAAAAAGTTATTGGTTACTTCATTTCAGCTCTGGAAAATAATTTGGTTCAATTTCCAAGGCCCAAGAGGCCGAATAAGAAAGGAGATAAAGACCATCCCAATTATTTCCCATTTCATCAGATGTTGGGGTATCCCATTCAGGAGTGTTTTGTCTTCAAGGACCTCCTAAAAAAAATGGTCGACTCAAGACAAGTCAAATTGAATGGTTCTTCAGCTCAGGTAGCGTGTGTTAATGCTGAAAATCCAGAGGAAGAAGGTGAGTGGAAGGAAGTCAAAAACAAAAATGCGCAGAAATATGATGATTGGATGGTCAGAAAAACTATCAACCGAACTCATGAAATTTTGTGAATGCAATTAAAGAAACCAATTGTGTCTTCTACTATGAATGCTACAGAAAACCCCTCTTCATCAGAGGGAAAATCCTCAAAGAAATGACATAATTCAAAAAATTAAGAACAATAAGAAGAAGATGAGATTGTGTCAAAGCCCAAGTTTTATTTGACTCTGGAAGATTTTATGCCATCTACTTTGAAACAATGGGCACCTCCCCACCAAATGACACAACCTAAGCTGGCTAATCAGGTAGAGTCTTCATCAAACAAAGAGTTGATCTTCAATTTTGTTAACATGATTCACTTAACAGATCCTTATGCCAGTTGCAGTTTTTATTTTGATGAGACTAAGTTCCCTGTATCAAATAGAGGAATCAGAGGGAGTTCTAGAGGTTTCGGATATAGAGGAAGAAGTTGATATCCCATAAGCCAATATTACAATTCTACCCCTGTCAGAACTGTGTATGCAGTAGAAACTCGTGGTAGATCCCTTCAGCGAGCTCAACAAGATCAAGAAAATTCTTCCACCAATAGCAGATTTAGTCCTGGCACAGTTATTCTGGAGGATCGGTTGGAGGTTCCACCTTCTTCCTCTCAGTAAGTAAATAGACATAGTCAGTCTAATTTTCCAAATCCAGGAGTATTTCCAACTCCTACCCGATACAAGATGCATCAACTTCTAAAGAATCAACTTCCAATGCACCTGCAAAATCACATATTCATGTTGGGAAATGCAGACCTTTGGATCAAAAATATGATGTATTAAAACACATGGCCCAAGTACCGGCCAAGTTATCAATTCTGGATGCTTTCAATCTATCAAAGGATCTTCGGGAGGAACTTATCAAGGCTTTGTCAATTCCTCATGAGTTTGAAACTGAAATTGATGCAGCTGAAGTCTACTATGTAGAAAACAATTCTGCATAATGTCATGCTGTGATATCTTTCACAGATGAAGATGAAGATGATGTTGTGCATGGACATATTAGACATTTTTACTTATCTGGAAAGGTCAATGGTGTAGACATCCGAAGATCTTTCATTGATAATGGTTCAAGAGTCAACCTCATCCCCATTTGTACACTTCTTTGATTGGGCCTCATGGAATCTGATTTATCTCCTTCTACTTTGATGTTGCAAGGGTATGATAAAAATGCACAAGAACCACTGGGCGATATTACACTCAAAACTCAGTTTGGAGTTCTTGTATCCAATTCAGATTTCATGGTTGTTGATCACGATATAGCCTTCAACATTTTTCTTGGAAGACCTTGGCTACATCAACATGCGGCTATCCCTTCATCATACCATCAATGTCTCAAATATTGTTTCAATGGTAAAATTGGGACATTGTATGGTGATAAATCCCCATTCAAGACATGTGAATATCAATACATTGAGGCGGAATTCTATCACATGAAGGGAAAGGAGAAATCCACAGCAAGGGAGGTTACCAAGGTTAATGCTCCATTTGGTTTGGAAAAGATGCCAGTAAATCCATTTGCACATGTGAGTACAGATTATGTGTTCCCTATCAGTAAAATTGACAAGATAGACCCAAATCAAAATACTCTTATGGAAACTTCCATAGTGTCAATTACGACTATCAAACCAGACAACATGGGAGAAATTGGCAACTCATCAAGAAATGATGAAATCTCAAATGGAGATGTCTTCATTTCATATGCTAAAATCCAGCAAGTCTATACCTCGCCAACCAGGCCAAAAGAATTTATAGCAATGCCAGAGGTGAACGATGATGTCGATTCCCAATCCATAATCTCCTCTTTAATACCCAAGAAAGACCCTTCATCATCAATAGGGTCAGAAATGGATGCCTCTTCTTTAAGATGTTCAAATTTTAACGTCTCTCATGATCATGGAAATTATGCTTCATCATCTACTATGAATGTTGAAGCAGAAGAAATAAAACATGTTGAAGAAGAAGAGGAAGATCTCAGGGATACTCCTCCAGCATTTGAAGAGGGTATCTCTACCACTATGGATGAACTCAGAGAAATAAATCTGGGTACAAAAGAAGATCCATGCCCCACTTTAATTTGTGCGGCCATGAATCTTGAAGATAAAGAGATGTATGTTTCATTTTTAAAGAAAAATTGAGATATATTTGATTGGAACTATACATAGATTCCCAGTCTTGATCATGATGTTGCTACTCATCGTTTGGGTTTTCCAGAAGAACATCGAGGATTCAAGCAAGCTGCAAAAAGAACACACCCAACTTATGCTTCAAAAATTGAAGCTGAAGTGGATAAGATTATCAAAGATAACTTTGTCATAGAAGTTAAATATCCCAAATGGTTGGATAATATTGTCCCTGTGAAGAAGAAGAATGGACAAATTAGAGTTTTAATTGATTTCAGAGATCTTAATCAGCATTGTCCTAAGGATTATTTTCCAGTTCTGATCACAGAACTCCTAATTGATGCAAAAACTGACTATGAAGCACTTTCTTTCATGGATGGATATTCTGGGTAAAATAAAATCTGAATGGCTACAGAAGATGAAGAATCTATAGCTTTCAGAGCCCCTAAGGGGTTGTTTTGCTATCTGGTAATGCCCTTTTCCCTAAAGAATGCAGGTGCAACATATCAGTGTGTCATTCATCGTATCTTCAAACACTTTTTAGGGAAATTTGTTGAATGTTATGTGGACGATTTGGTGGTTAAATCCAAACATCGTTCTAATCACTTGTCTGATTTAGAATTCATATTCCACAAACTTTGGCAACATAATTTGAAGATGAACCCCTTAAAATGTTCTTTTGGGGTAACCTCAGGAAAAATTCTCGTCTTTTTTTACACCATCACGGTATCGAAGTCGATCCTGAGAAGACAAAGTCAATCCTTGGCATGTCACCTCCTCGAAATTTGAATGAATTGATAGGAAATCAAGGACACGTAGCCTATATTTGGCGTTTCATCGCCAATTTAGCAGGAAAAAGTTTACCCTTCACCAAATTGATGAAGAAGGGAGTCACTTAACAGTGGACTGAAGAATGTCAAGAAGCATTTGATATTCTAAAGAAATACCTCTTGAGTCCACTGGTACTTATGCCACCTGTTGAAGGAAGACCACTTATCCTTTATGTGACAGATTTAGAGTGATCATTGGGTGCCTTTCTTGCTCAGAAGAATGATGCTGGGAATGAAAACAGCCTCTACTATCACAGTCGGACTATGCTTAAAGCAGAAACCTGATATTCAAGTATTGAGAAGTGCTGCCTAGAATTAATATTTGCAGTTCAGAAGTTTATACACTACCTGCAACATCACGAGGTCCAATTGGTATCTTGTAATAACCCGCTCAAATTTATCCTTAGCTGTCCAATGCTTACAGGATGTCTGGAAAGGTGGGAAGTTATTTTTCAGCAATTTAATATTCAGTATGTGTCTCAAAAGAAAATAAAGGGCCATGCTCTGGAAGATTTCCTTACTGAACGCCCTTCAGTAGAAGATACATCTTCAGATATTGAACTCCCTGATGAGGAAGTCTTCTCTATTCAAGATAGTCCTCAAGTATGGGAAATGTACTTTGATGGTACTTCTAGAAGTCCAACAGGGAAGAAAATGGAGGATCCTAAATTCAACAATGATGGGTTAGAAATTGTGCTAATTTTCCCAGAAAAAACAGTGTTACGTTATTCATTCTCATTTTTTGGAGGTGGAACAAATAATGAAGGGGAATACCAATCTCTCATAGCAGGCTTGGAGTTAGCGCTTCAAGTACAATTGAATCACTTAAAGGTGAAAGGTGATTCAGAACTGGTAATCAAACAAGTCAATGGGGATTATGAAATCAGAAAACAAGAGATAATCCCTTTTTATGATTACATCAGAGAGTTAATGGAGGAATTTCCTATGGAACCGAAATTTTCTTATGTCCCTCGATCACAAAATTCTCAATTTGATACACTGGCTAATATAGCCACAGCTCTGGAAGATCCAAATCAGGACGAGACAACCATCAGTATTTCCCACCATCGTACAATTTCACCTTATGTTCAAATCAGAACAGAGGAAATCAATGAAATTAGTCCCATTCCTGAGCCATATGTTTATACTCAGGATGGATGACATCTATCAGGGAATACCTTAAAAATGGAACACTTCCACTTGATAGAGCCGGGAAAGAACAAATCCAGCGAAGTGTGGTCAATTTTAATATTTATGACAGCCCAGATCACGTAAAGAAAATTCTCTACAAGAATGGTTTTGATGGAGTTCTCTTCAGATGCATTGATGGTGAAGAGACAATGGCTGTCATGAAAGAAGTGCATGCAGGAGTCTGTGGTGCCCACCAGTCTGGACATAGACTGTCTTATCAAATTCGAAGGCTCAGATACTTTTGGACATCAACGATACAAGATTGTGTTGATTTCACGAAGAAGTGTCATTCATTCCAAGTATATTCCAACTTCATTCATCATCCCCCAGATTTACTTCATACAGCTAAATACTCATGGTCATTTTCCACATGGGGAATGGATGTGGTGGGACCTTACCCTTCAGCTAGATCCAAGAAGTTTAAGTATATTCTTACTGCTACTGACTTCTTTTCCAAATAGGCAGAGGCAAGACCTCTCAAAGAAGATAGTTCTAAAATCATTGTTAGATTCATCAAGTCTAACATAATTACTAGATTTGGTGTCCCTCATACAATATTGATGAACAATGACACTAACTTCTGTTCATCCAGAGTGAGGAAGTTGTATCAATAATACAACATCAAATCCAACCATTCATCTCGGTATCATGAAGCATCCAATGGCCAGATAGAATCCTTCAACAAGACTATTTCAAATATACTGCAATAGATGGTGGATAAAGATAAGAAATCATGTCTTGATAAAGTCTTTCATGCTTTATGGGTTTATTGAACCACTACCCGCACTGAAACGCGGTCAACTCCATATTCACTTGTATATGGAACGAAGAAAGTCTTGCCCATTGAAGTTCAATTACTTTCACTCAGAGTAGCCATTTGTGATTAGTCATCTACAGATGAACAATCTCAAAAGCGATTGGATGAATTGGAAAGATTAGATGAGAAACAATTGTGCACCCTGCACCACTTGGATGTCTATCAGAATCGAATAGCAAGAGCTTTCAACAAAAAAGTTTGACTTCATTCATTCATTCAGGGAGAATTGGTATTGGTTCTCAGAAGTCCAATGATACCAGGAAGGAAACCTCCCAAGATTGAACCCAAATCGGATGGACATTACTCAATACATAAGGTCTACTCCAATGGAGCATATTCTATAATCCCAATGGATAGATAACTCATCACCAATCCAACCAATGCCAGATTTCTGAAGAATTATTTTTTATAAACACAAAATATACCATCACCAGTCCATGCATATGACCTTAAACTGATTGCATTTCTATCGTCTAATGTGACGTTAAACTGTGTTGTCCTCACTACTAGACTTTAAACTACATAGTCCCTTATGTCTAGTAAGACGTTAAACTACACCATCACCGGTCCATGCATATGACCTTAAACTATTCACACCATCGTCCAACATGATGTTAAACTGTGAAAAACTCCCTAATACGTCCAACATGACGTTAAAATGTGTCCTCTTTTGTCCATAATGCATGACATTAAATTGCACAGTCCCCCGTTCGTCCAACATGACGTTAAACTGTATTTTCCCCAACGTCCTAGCTACATGACGCCAAACTATACAGAAGTCCCTTAATATGTCCTACATGATGTTAAATTGTATTTTTTCCCTGCTACATGACATTAAACTGTGTAGCACCAATAGTCCTCACTACAAGACTTTAAACTGCATAGTCTCTTCATATTTCCTACATGACATTAAACTATGCATCGTTAGGGTTGTTACTACCTCTTGTTTATCACACCGAGTATGACTCACGTGAGCTTAGAGTAAACTTCAACCATAACACCCTCTCTGGGCCACTAACCATGCGTAAGTCCCAACACCATTTTTTAGTTCGTTGTTCTCAAAAACAAATTGATCACCAATTCATTATTCAATTGAACTACATAGACTTTGATCCTTTCCTTCTAGGCTGGGTATGTAGGAAACCTCCCAAGGGTGAAGCCCAAAACCAATCTCTTCACATAGATTCACCTTCATCTCATAAGATGTTGATTCGTTAAACCGCCCCCAGAACCAATATTTTTTTACATTGGTTCACCTTTGTCCTTGCTATATGATGTTAAAATGTACAACACTTTTGTCCTGTACGACAATAAAATACAACATTTTCTGATACCCTCACCCGAGAGGAAATAATTATTTACATTGATCTCCAATCATGTTATATTCCAAAGACTATGTGCATACATGGCAATGCCTGAACCTTTTATCTTGGTTCAAACCATCATTGCACTAAAGTCCCCTTTCACCTTTCACTTGTACGAACCAAATCTGTATAGAGGGTATTTCTAGAACTACGTGGGCTTGATTCCCATATTTATGGGATACATAGGAACATTTGAGTATCCCTCGAATCCATCCCCAATTCTTTGGGCATAACCCCCAAATTCCACTTTCAGTCCCCTGGCTGAAAAAAATCCTTGTGAAAACACACACTGTGTATTCATTATTATGGTTTGAACTCTATGACCCTAAACTAAGATCTCCCATACTTTCATCCCACACGACATTAAACTGTATTTCAAGAACTACATATGGCTTGATTCCTATCCTTATGGGATACGTAGTGAAGTCCAACATTTCAATTCAGGACCCAGCCACAACATGATTATGGTTAGCATTGGTCTGTGTATCTCTACATGCATTGAACAAATTCCCATTTTTATGTGTCATAATCCTAAACTTAGATATTTTTAGATCTACATAACCTTTTTTTCTTTACTTCTGGTCACAAAATGTCAAATTTCTAAGAGTTATTTTGCCTGACTACGCATCACGTGCCCTTAGGCGTCCTTGCATAAATAGTCTACATAACGGACCTGTTATCCAAAAGATTCTATTAGTTGACTATGCAGCCAATGCCCTTAGGTGGCACTGCATAATTCAACCCCCTAAAGGGTTTGTTAAATAATGGTAACTTCATTCTTGGGAAGAAAACCTCTTTTGTCCTCATTTTCCTTAATGAAAATATGTAGGGATCCGCAAAATTAGCCATCATTAATATATTTGTCTCATGCTATTTTTTATAATCTGAATGTATTCAAGTATATGGTTTATTTTTCCCTTCCCTACGTTTGGGTCAGACCTTCGTAGGAGTGACATTCATCCAGTTCTTAGACAATCTTGTTTGGAAATATCCTCTCCATATTTAAGTACCTCTCTCCATACAGCAAACTCTATTCTTTGGAAAATTTGAATCTCCATAAACTTCCACTGGATTTTTAGTAGTAGAAAAGTAAATTTCTGAGATTTCTTTTGCCTGACTGTGCAGCACATGCCCTTAGGCGGCCTTGCATAAGTAGTCTACATAATAGACCTGTCAGCCAAAAGATTCTATTATTTGACTATGCATTCAATGACCTTAGTTGGACCTGCATAATTCAACCCCCTAACGGGTTTATTAAATAATGGTAACTTCATTCTTGGGAACTACTTCTTCTAATTCCTTTTAGCCATTTTTCATGTCATTCCTCAGAATCAATATTTTTTAAGTCATAGATTACATATTTTCCCTCATAATTGAGTGTGGTAATATGTTTTCAGACAAATTTTCAAGTAATTGAGTCAATTTTAATTCATTCGGTCAAAGCTATTTCGACCTTAATCATTATCCTTTTTATGTCCGACGTGCATGAATTTAAACTGCCCACAAAAGACAAGGGAACTCTGAACAAAAGTCACGTCCCATCTCACTAAACATACATTTCGTATGATTTAGGTAATATTGAGCAAATAAAATATTCAAAGTTTGTAGGGTTAATTATAATAATCCTAGCAAAAGTCAAACTATGTTTACTAGGCCTATTGACATAGGTAAAAATTTAAAGCAGGTAACAAAAGAAAGCATGAAAAAATGATTGAAGATGAAATTGTTTTTCATTTGAGGCACAAAAGTAAGAAGGACATCCACAGATTGGAGTACCTTCTATTTTACAAGAATTACAAAAGGTTGTCAACATAAATCTTAATTTGATTTACTGGATCCCGAGCTTCATCAGTATCCACTTAAAGCTCATGCACTCGACCAACTTCACTCTTTTCATCTTGATCGAGTGCTTTCTTGGCTTCAACAATGGCTTTCATACCATTTTTTTGAACTCCTTCCAGTGAATTTTTCAGTTGGTCAAGTTCCCCAGTAACAACATATAACTGTTGCTGAAGGTGCACTTGCTGGACAACTTTATCCTTGATCTCATGCTTCATATCCTTCAACTTGGCAGCATAATCAGCCCCAGCTCAGGATACCACAGCCTCAAATTCGCCGATATTGGCTGACAGCCTTACTCTGGTTAAATCATGATGGTACTTCTGCTCCTTCTCCCTTCTTAAGATGACTTGTTTTACGGCAGCATGGTTCTTTTGATATCCAAAACCTCCATTTCCCAAAAAGGAGAACATGGATGACAGTCGGGGAATCTTTGATGATAGATCTTTTAGAGGCACTTTAGATATGATTTTCCATATGTTCTTCTATGCCTTGCGTCGTGAAAATTGGAGTGCCTTTTGTATTTCTGGGTCTGATTTGGCATCACTGTCACAGGGGGGAATATAATCCGGGATTAATGCACTTAAGGAAGTTCCTTTCTATGCTCCTTCCCCCCTGAACCATGTTACTTCACTTTCTATTCCCGTTGGGGCGGAGGCCGAATATTCACCTCCAGATCTAGCCACTGAAATTGATGGCTATGCATAATCAGTTGAAATATTTGGTTAGTTTCAAAGGATAAAAAAAGTTAATTGGATATCTTACAAATTATGTATAGTCGAAAATATTGTTATCCCTTTCCCAATGGTAGATCAATAGCAGGAGAAGGATCCTCCCCATCTTTCCTAGCTTCGAAATGATTTTCAAGATGAGTTTGAGGAAGCTCTACTAGGTTCAGCTCCACTTGCACTAATGTCTCTACTATAGTAGGGTTTTCTGTACCCCCTTTCAGGAATTGGTAGTTCAGCATCTTTCTCAGATGGAACTATATATTTGAACTGATCATGACCAGGGATGTCATAAGAAGATGTTTTTATACAGGACGAAGGATAACACTCATGTCCGTAATCTTCTAAATTACTTGGTAATTTAACATGATCTAAATTTTTTTCAAAAGATGCACCATGTTCCATAATTTCATCCAATGTTATCTCAAAATCCTGGTTAATCCCACCAGTGGGAGCATTTGATATGTCTTCTTGGTGACCTTCATCTTGCAACCTTTGACCCTGGACAACTTCTTTAGTTAAAGTAGCGGCGTCAGTTGCAATGGCCGCCAAAAGCTCTAGTGTAGGGGTTGAACCTAAAATATTACAGAATAGAAGTCAGTTGATGTTTCATTCAACATTTTATGAAGCATTGTTAACTTACCAGAAGCAGGCTCTTCTCTTCTTGCAACAACAATAGGAGGGATACTAGGAACAAACGTTGGCTCTTCTCCAGGAGCAACCATGTAACACCCCAGGTAAATAAAGAATATTACATTTTTATATTTATCCCTATTTGTGAATAAAATTTTAATATTAATTTAAATGGAACACTATGCTCGATGCCTTACCCAACATGCTACAAAGAGTTCCTTTGAAATCTTAAGTTGCACTCTAATAAAAAAATAATTTTATTTTAAATGGTAGTTAACACCTAGTCGTTGTAATGATGGGAATGAATAGAACTAACTACAAAATGATTATATATGTTTGTAAAAATATTTTTACTTTTTACAATAAATATTAGAGGATTAAAAATGCGAATGAATCCAATTTTAAGCGTAAACATTCTAATATTTTTTAAAAGGTCGATTAACCGCCTTTTGATGGAGAACCTCTTTTAAATAAACTTTTTAACAATTTTATATGTTATATTTGACAAAATAAAATTCTTCTTTAGAATCGGGACATCAAAAGTTACTTTGTGTAAATTTTTTGATATTTTTCTGATAAAGTTCATTTTTTAATGAATAGTGAAAAATGTTGTATTTTAATTCAAAACTTCTTTTTAATCTAATTTATTTATTTGATTAGATTATCTTTTGAATTTGTTTTAAATTAAAATTAGAATATATTTTTACCATTTAATCCAATATTGGTTATTGGAATTAATTTCACTTTGAAATTGGACTTAAACTAGTGTCAATCTTTTAATAGATATTGTTTCTTAAAAACACGCTATTTGTTTTGACAGTGGGAATTAATTATTAAATTAATTAATGAAACTTATATGTTTTTAATTTTGTAAAATAGACATAATTTTTGAATTCTGAATATCAAATATATCTTAGGGGGAATTTTTGGTATTCTTTTGAAAAACTTCAATTTTTGATGAATAGTGAAACCACTAAGTGGTAGTTTAAAAACTGATTTTTCGTTTAAATGAAACTTTACCACTTCTATGATTTGAATTTCAAAAATCCGACATACATGGATGTCATTAGGATGTAAAATGTGGTTCAATGGGATTAAAATAATTTTTTGGTGAACAGTAACTTTTAAGTTTTTAATCGCGATTAGAGGTAATTAGTGTAATTTAAGGTAAAAATAATGTCTTAATAATATGAAATGAACTTGACACATGTACTACCCTTATTGGATGAGTCAAGTCCGACCGAAAAAATCCATGGGTCAACTTGGGGACCCCATGGAGCCACTTTGGTAGGAAAATGGCATTAATACCTTTTTATTTAAAGTTAAAATTAAAATGTCACAAACATGTATTGTTTTACTAAAACAATTTTTACATGGGGTTATACAAGTCATATTTTTAACACTAAATATTAATTAGAAATCTAAAAATATTTCCTACATCATGATATTTTTTTTATAATTTTTAGACATTAAATAAATTAAATTATTTATGACGCCATGATGATGCAGCGATTACCTCATTATTTAACGATTTAAATAAAATGAAAAGATAATGTAAAATATAAGACCTAAACTTGTCAAAAACATATTTTATGGGTGTATTTAGAACTATTATCACCTTATCCTTGAAATATATAATTTTTGGACCTTTAAAATCCGAAAAGAATTTTATAATAAAGTAAAAGTTTATAACGTTCCAAGAGTGACCCTCCTCTCCTCTTATAAAAGGACCCCATCTCTACCACCTTAACCACACATCTAAAGCCTTTGTCTCAGCCAACCCCTGCCCATTTTATCTCTACACATCCCTCTATTAATCATTGAAGCCTCACCTTTGGGTAGAATCCTTTCCAAGGAAGCCTTTGAGCTCAAATCAAAAAGAGTTACCCGATTTAAAGGTAATGTCTCTCCTTGTGTTCTTTTGTTTTATTTTGCTTCTCCAACCCTCTAAACTCTTTTTATTACTTTATTTTGTAACAAAAACAGTATCTTCAATATACTAGGATGTTTTTATGTGAAGTATTTGAGCTACAATTACACACACCTTCATCTAATGGTTAATGAACATATTGTTTCTGTGGATGGCGAATTTCTGCCTCACGAAACGATGATTGTTCAATATTCTCTTAACACCTTTCATGGTGTCCATTATGATGTCACTATATTTTATATATGATATATATGGTATTTATGTTTTTTATATGCTTCTGAATTTTATATTTAAAATATGCATTTATGCTTTTCATGTTGTCCAAATGCGATAATTTCATACGAGGAAGTGTGGACTACCGCCCCCACAAGTGATGTGACTCGTTCATGCAATACATGGAATGTATAAAGAATAAAATCAATGAACATATGTGACCTATATAACATATATATTATACTGGAATTATAATATATATATCTCTCAATTATTTTTAATACCATTAATATGACAAAGAAATGAAAGTAGCGTTCATGCGTACGTACGGCCTACCGTCTCCATGAACGGTGCATTTCATTTATTTTTATCTCCAAATGTTATGGAGTAGTATAAAATGAATATGTACTGGATATATATTATATTTAAATAATTAATACTATTCTGAAGATGATTTACTTATAACTACATGGACAATCATTTTCTAACAAGTTCATTTTTGACTCATGTACCAAACATCGACAAAATCGTCTGATATAAACTCACATTATTAACCAATTATTATAACATTATAATATGTGATATGAACTGAATAATAATATTTAAAATATTTCATTAAGCAATTATAAATTTACCAAAGTTTATTATTGAGGAATATAAATAAACAAACAAGACAAGTCGGACTTGAGGTAAGGGATCCTACCTCTCTCTTTCTTATTAAGCACTCTCTTTTATGTCATTTATTTTAAGCTAATCATTATTATGTTTGGGTATGTTCTTTTATATTCCTCATACTTTAATTTTTATGTTCATATTATGAGAGACCCTATTTGATCTCATAAATCCATTTTTGGAAGTTTTGAGTGGTGTCGTTAGGCTGCTGAGTTTTCGTAAGGGATTTTTCATCTAACTTTTATTCCCGTGACATTTATGCCACGTTTGCCACTATTTCCTTTGATTGGTGTATGTAATTACTATTATTATACACTTTGTGTAGTATAATTTCATTTATGGGTATTTACATCTTCATTGTATGACCCTTCTTCCATGGGGTGTACGTTTCTAAAGTTACCCAACTCGGTAAGGGGACCTTTCACCCTCCTCTTTTTAAAAGACTTATTTTGTTATGTCTTATAATTCACATACTATTATGTTGGGATATGTTCTTATATATCCTTATTTATGTAAATTTTATGTCCATGTGATGAGATACCATTTTCTCTCTCATCAACTCATTTTCTGAATTTTAAAGTGACGTCGTTAGGCTGTCGGATTTCTGTAAGGGAACTTCTTAACCCACTTTCAATTATTTAGGTTAAACCTCTACTTCTTGATTTTATTATGACAAGATTATGTGAGGAATCTCTATGTTGTAATTTCCACAAACCTTTGTGTGGATATACTATTTCTACACATTATAATCTCTTTGATAAATTCTTACGAACTTGTATGGGAGATCATAACTCAATCTCATTTCACTGAGTTAAATATCTATGTCATTGGTTTTGTTTTTCCAAGATTACGTGTGAATGAAATCTGATTGTTTCACACTTAATATCCACTTATATTGGGTGTATTTATATTTCTCACACATAATTATGTGATAGATTTATCCTTAATTTAAGGATACCATCTTTATAATGGATTTCATCTCAATTTACATTTCCATTGAGACTTCATTGTTGTTATGCACCAATTCCCTCTTATATGATGTGTATACTGTACTTTGACATATTATATCATGAATCCCTTTATTCTCATGATATTATAAAGTTGAGATTAAATGTTATCTTGCAATTATTTGTATTCAAGAGTCTCTCATTTTGTTAAAAAATCTTTAACAAAAATATCATTTTAAATGTTTTAAAGATTCATTATTCTAAATATTTATCTTTAATGTCCATATTTTCAAAATGGTTTTCAGTATATATTTATATGGACATTAATGTTTTAAAATTATAATTCCATTAAAAGCTTCAAATTGGTATGGGACACTTTGATTCAAAAATCTCTTTTAAATGATTTTTTTGAAAATGGATTGATTAATTCAATATCTTGGAATTAATTATTGTGATTGAAAATGAAATGTTGTTATTGAAATGTTTATATTTTCAATATTTTATGTGTAATGATGGTACTTGGACATTTTACGGGTGGTTACGTGATAAACCATATGACGGGTGGTGCCATGAATACCAGGACGGGTGGTTACATTATAACCTCCAATGCATTGGGTATGGAAGTCGGCCGTATGGCTATTCCATTAAGTGATATGTATGGAAGTCGACCGTATGGTTATTCCATTTAAGTATGTTTATGTCCCAAGATACCTTTATATGTTATGTGTTCTTTATATGGGTTTTTATGGTAATCTTTTGGTTACAAAAGGGGTAAGTAATGATCTTTTATTCAGTAAAGAGTTTTTTTACTACTTCACAAAGGTGAAAAGTATTACTTTGATAAAGTATTCTTGGTTTACTTGTTGTTTTAAAAAACTAACATTTTTCCTTCTTTGTGTATCCTTTAATGGGATTTTTATGCTCATCCCAAGTTTTTGAAATGTTTTCCACAGGACTTAAAGATGAATAGGGTCAAGGATGGGATCAAGGAAAGACATGCTATCTAAAACATGGAACTAGACATGTTTCTTTTTAAGAGTTTTTATTTTATGGAAACTTAGTATAAGTGTCTACTTTGTAATCTTTTGAGATGTAATAGTTATGTCCTAATTCTCTAAAACTCTAAACCATGAAAATATCCTCAATGTGAATTATTCATTTAATTCAATATTAAGTAATGTTTAAGGTCGTGGCCTTATAAGCCAAGTCAGCCTGAACTTGTGATTATTCACCAGTACCCTCGGTGGTCCTCAAAGGAGGGTCAGTCCACTCCCTCAGAGGGGAAATTGAAGAATCCCCTACAATCCCAAGAAGTATGAGGAACATTTTCATGGGTTAAGACTCATTATTATCCGAAGGACTTACCATTACTGATGAAGAATTTAGTTGTGGACTTCTTCATTTGATGCCTTTATCTCTTTGGTTTTTTGGGAGTGTTGACAGCCTCCTTTACAGGTACTTGAATTGGGGAATGGAAAGACATGTCCAACTCCTCATCCATGGATTGCTGGCTGGGAGACATCTCACCCGACTTGCGAGGAGATTCATTATCCCTAATGGAAGTACCATCAGGGCTATATTGTGGCGAAGGAACCTCAACAGTTACTTTCTTTTCAAGCTGCAGGATGAAGAAAATAATTTCCTTGAGTAAAAAAGATTTGACTGAAATCAAGTTGCAAAGAAAATAAGTAAAGAGACTTACATCTTCAGGAGCCACGTAATCATGCCACTCCTCATCTCCGGAACCACCAGTCCCCTCAGTGGTGACACAATCTATCATTTGCTTCACATCTTTGGTGATAGAAATGGAATAATCGGTGGCATATATGATCATTTCCAACTCTATTATATAAGCTTTCACTTCATCGGTGTTATCGTTTTAACGAAAATCTATAGAATACAGAAGATTCTCTATTCCAGGTAGGTGTATCCCCTCGCACAAATCCAGCCAGGCAGTTTTAGCACTGCAGTATAAACTCCGCCATGTCTGGACAGCCTCTAGTCATAGATATTCAGTATGTGTACCAGAAGGCTGGGAGGAGGGTCCTACAACTTTAGACTTCAGCTTCTTCCCAGCTCCTGAAACTACAGATAAAGAATAAAAAAATAAGACTTGATGCTCTATAAAGTAATGGTGATTAAATTTCCACAATGATGTAACTCACTAGGAGTTGGTGGAGTGGGACATTTGATTCTGATAGGAGGATTATGTTAGGCACGAGGCCTCTTTTCCGCATGTTGTGCCTCATCATCCCCATCCTGGGAATCCAGCGAATCAGCTCCAGGTGGTGTAGAAGAATCACCTTCCAGATGAAGGGTTTCTTTCTCTACATTTCTTTTCCTTTTCCCCACCTGAAAAACCGGGTGATTCAACACCCCTCCAGGGTATGATGCTATCCAGTTCTCATCATACCTTGTAGTCACGTTAATTTCCACTTTATCAACTGGTAGATCAAACACTGCCCTGGTACTCTCCATAGATTTCAGCAACCATAGTTGTCAGGAAACCATCGGATGCTGCTCTGACTTGACATGCACAGGGGGAGATACAACAATCTACTGCAAACACTTGAATTGATGTGAAAATCTGTTTGGAGCATAGGCCTCACATATAATCTCTCCTTCAATCCTGGTGGCTAGTACCCCATCTCTGCAGGTCAGCATGTATGCCCTCAATTCCAGGCTGGTTGTTCCATCATCAACAGACCGCCCTGTTGGCGGATTTCCATAAGGAAAGAAATTGAATTCTTTATACATGCCCAGTCTCACCTTTATATCATAGGGGTTAAGGGCAAATGGAGTAATTCCATAAAATGCCTTCACTGATGGCCTGAAGGATCTTCCAGGAACCTGTACTCTGTTCTGTGCATTATATGTTCTGAAGTGAGTGGTGATCCATCCCCACAAACCTTGGAATTGTCCCACTATTCTCAAAGGAGACTTACCCATAAAAACATGGAGTAAGCTCCTGTAAATCTTCGCCAAAATGGGGGTGGCCAACCCAACCATTTTCTTCTCATCCAATTTCGGTGCCATAACGAAGGTCCCTGGCCTAAGGCCTCCCTTCGAATCCCTGACTGGTAGAAGATAAACACTGAGCCACAGGGCTAAGAAGCTCTCAAAACGGGTATTTTTTTGGGATTCTCTAATTTACTTCATATCCCCACTTCTCAAATTCTTATGCTTCTAGAGTCGTCTTGAATGTGCCAGGAGCACCCCTCTTCTTTGTTTTGGGACAGGTGGTAGGATGATTAAAGGTGGGCCACTTCTCCTTCAGACTCTTTTCCTTCGACCCCTTCTCCTTCGGCTCCTTCTCCTGCTTCTGGGTAAGAAACATATTCATCCACTCCTATGGATGAATATCCTTTATAGAATGAGTTAAGTAGGTCTTTGAACTCTTTAGCTTGTGAAATATTTTCAATAATTCCCGAGCTAAAGTCGGGGTCTTCTATGAATCATTCCAAGTCACCTTGGGGGGATGAATTCATCACACATGTCTCCTAGAATTGGAGCCCCTATGATCTTGTGGACATCCCACAGACTAATGCCTATTTCTACATGATTTAGATGGAAAGAATTGGTTTCTGGGCTCCAACGGCTGATTATCTCTGGCACAAACTCATCATTTATGTAGACATATGTCTGCCCAGCCCAGACAGCTTCATATATCGCAGGTCCTTTTAAATCCTCGACAAACTCTACACAGGTTTTTCACACCCAGTATGCCCACATCCAAGTTGGATTCACACCTCCTCCAGGACGGAAATCTCAAGTCTTCTTCTATCCTTTGGATTGATCCATCTGAGAATTTCAGAAGATTGAAGGATAACAATGTGGTTGCAGCTCGGGCTTGTGAGGTTTTAGATCTGGCGCACAGGGACTATGATGCATTATATAGGCCTTCTCTACTATTCCAGTATTTACAAAAACTCTTTCACTTGAGATATTTGCTGAGGTAAAATTGGTGTATTTATGAAACCAAGAATTTGGGAGATAATTCTTTTCCTCTGGAATGTTGACGTCTTGCAGATGACCATTGCCATACATTGGCAAGTAGGTGCTCTCTAGAAAGTTACGATGAAACATCTTCAAATACTTAGCCAAATATGAGAGAGTTTTGTCATAGACAGTATAATAATCATGGCCAACAACATTCATCAGGTCATCAATTTGTTTGCTAGCCAATTCATCAGCAGTTCCGATTCTCCTGGGATCCATTTAATTTGCACAAAGGTTGAATAATTAACTCTTAAGTAAGTTTATTTTTCATAAAATTTGTGAAGAAAAGTGAAAAAATGGCTAAGGCATTAATGCAGCAAGTCCCAAAGTTGGCGCGCAAGTATAAGTGCATCACACATTTTTTGGCGCATAGGTATCACTGCGCAAGTCCAAATAACTCTACAGCAGTGCGACATAAAAGGAAGCAGCGAAAAACATGGTAACTTGCGTGGCGAAGGAAAATTGCACGACGATAGCTCGGAAGTGTTCATATTCGGTGATTTGTGCAAGTAATGACCGCATATATATAGGCTAGGTCACACCCCTGCGCACCGAAGCCTACGCGGCTCACCCTTGTGCGCCGCCATTTTCACTCTCAACACTTGCACACTGCATGTTCCTTAGTTTTCTTCTTTACCTCAGAGTCACATCATCATTTCTTTCATATCCAACTCGGAGGGGGGGGGGGATTTTGTTGACACTCCTTTCCGTCAAAAAGTATAAACGACTGAAAAAAAGTAATACCTTAGTCCAAAGTGATTCATCCTTTGAAGAAACATCAAAAATCGAAAAAGGCATGAAAAAGGATTTCTTCCCACTTGGGTCGCGCAAGTTTCAGCATGGTCACGCAAGTATACTTGAGCGCCGCCTAGTGGTCGTGAAAGTGACTTGCACGCCCTCTTTGATTCTCGCTCGAGGTCTTCAGCAGCCTATAAATACCCCCGCTGGGCCCCCCCATTTCAGGGACAAAAAATTCCAGAAACTCAGATTTGAGCTCCTGACGCCCTAGTCTCTTCTCGAAGCTTCCGAACACTTCTAAGGTAATTTATAACCTAGAAAGGAAGATCTAAAGATGAGGAGTAAGGATTAAGTGTTGAAACTCATCAACACTTGAACGCCTAAGTGGCCATCCCTTAAGGGAAATGTCCACACTTGTGCGCTGCCTTATCCCTTCAACAAAACCTGTACGCCACTTTTCTGGAAACCCCTAGGGATAATACTAAGGGCTTGAGCCAAGTCTCACCCAAGTATTACCCTAAGGGTTGACCTTCTCGCAAGTACCCATGTGTCGCGCATGTATACTTGTGCGGCCAGGACTTGCGCGCCCACGCAGGACTTGCGCGCCTCTCTCTTTTTGGGTGCCCCTCCTACCTATTCACCTCTCTTATGCCTATCCACCTCTCCTATTCAAGATTCAGCCTTCAAAACCCTCTTTAAATCCATTTACTTCGGTGTGGTTCCTTTGTTGGCTTCCTTATCTGAAAGGAATTCTGTGGAACATCTCTCAAAACCTAGTGATTTACATATCTTTATGGATCACCACTCACTTCAGGACATACGCTGTACAGAGCGGAGTACAGGTTCCTGGAAGTTCTTTTAGGCCATCGGTGCTGACATTTTCCAGGAATTCTCTATTGTCCCTCAATTCTTATGATCTGATGGTGAGGCTGATCATGTTCAAGGAATTTCATTTCTTTCCTTATGGAAACCCGCCAACCGGGCGATTTGTTGATGATCGAACAACTAGCCTGGAATTGAGGTCATATATGCTGGATTATAGAGATGGTGTATTGGCCACCAGAATTGACGGAGAGATTATATGTGAGGCCTATGATCCATATAGATTTTCATGCCAATTCAAGTGTCTGCGGTATATTGTTGTATCCCGTCCTGTGCACGTCAGGTTAGAACAAAATCCAATGGTTTCCCGAAAACTATGGTTGCTGACAGCTATGAAGAAAACTGGGGTAGTGTTTGATCTAGTAGTTTCTGGAGCGGTGAGTCAATTGACTACATGGTATGCCGAGAACTTGGTAGCATCATACCCTAAAGGGGTACTGAATCATCCGGTCCCTCGGGTGGGGACAAAAAGAGAACTGTCAGGAAAGAAACCCTTCATCTGGATGGTGATTCTTCCCCACCCGGAGCTGATTCACCAGATTCCTCACCCAGGGCTGATTCACCGGATTCCCAGGATGGGGATGATGAGGCACGACATGCGTCAAAGTGTCCTCGTGCCAGATATAATCCTCATACCAGAATCAAGAGACCTATTCCATCGACTCCTAGTGATTTATATCATTGAGGCAATTTAGTCACCATTATTTTATAGAGAAACATGTTTAATTTTCTTATCCTTTATCTGTGATTGCAGGAGCTGGGAAAAAGTTGAAGTCCCAGATTGTAGGACCCTCCTCACGGCCTTCTGGTGCACATGCTGAATATTTACGACCAGAGGCTCTCCAGACATGGCTGAGTTTATATTGTGATGCTGAAACAGCCTGGATAGACTTATGCAATGGTCTACATATCCCTGGAGTGGGGAATCTCTGGGATTCTACTGATATCCGCTACGAGGATAACCCCGATGAAGTGCATGCTTGCATCAGAGATCAAGAAATGAACATATATGCCACTGATGATTCCATTTCTATTACCAGGCGGGTGAAGGAAATGATGAATCGTGGAACCACTGAAGGGATTGGCGCTTCAGTAGACAAGGAGTGGAATGATTACATGGATCCTGAAGATGTAAATTTATTTCCTTATTTTCTTTGAAACTTAATTTCAGTAAAATATTTGTTACTCAAGGAAATTACTTTCTTCATCCTATAGCTTGTTAAGAAAGGAACTACTGAGGTCCCTTCACCGCAGTACAGCCCTAGTGGCACCGCTCTTGGAGCCGCTGAATCTCCTCGCGATCCGGGTGAGGTTTCTCCAGGACAGAAAGCCATGGACGAGGAGTTAGAAAGGGATTTTAACTCTCTAATACCTATATTTGGAGGTGACGATGTCAACACACCCAAAAATTCAAAGAATCAAATGCATCGAAAGAAGAATTCTCCAGCTAAACGCCTCATCGGTAGTGGTATGTCCTTCAGATAGTCATGAATCCTAACTCATGAAAAAAAATTTATCATACTTATTGGGATTTTAGGGGATTCTTTAATTTCCCCTTTGAGGGAGAGGACTAACCTTCCTCTGAGGATGATAGAGGGTGTTGGCGAATAGTCGCAAATTCATGCTGACCTGGATTCTCCTGAAGAAACAAGGAGAGAAGAAGAGCCAGCTTCTGTTCCCAGTACTGCTCCTATTTCTAATCAAAGAGAGAATAGTCTACTTCTGGTAAATTAACAATACTTCATAGAACTTTGAATGAAGACATCAAATAACTTCCATTCTTCGATGCTTTAGGTTCAACACCTACACCAGAACATTTGGCGACCACTGCAACTGACTCCGTAATTTTCTCTGAGGAAGCTGTTCGGGGTTGGAGGCTGTAGGAGGAGGGTCGCCAGGAAGACATGTCAAATTCTCCCATTGGTGAGACTAGCCAGGAATCTGAGATATCACTGGATGAAATGATGAAACTTGGCTCGTCTTTTGAATAAATTTTAGATCATGTTAAATTACCATGTGATTTAGAAGATTTTGGACGTGAGTGTTATCCTTTGTCCTGTTAATTTTTTTTATTACATCTCTGACCATGATTGGTTGAAATGTGCAGTTCCGTCTGATCAAGATGTTGATCTATTGATGCTTGAAGGGGGTAGAGACAACCCTATCATTGTAGAGACGCTAGCTCAAGGTGATCTTAACCCGACTGAGCTTCCTGAAATCCACTCTGAAAATCATGTTGAAGCAAGGAAATATGGAGAGGAGCCTTCTCATGTTGCTGATCTACCGTTGGATAAAATATGATAATATTTTTTACTTTATTTAATTTTCAAGACAGCTAATCAACATTTGTTATCCTTTGGAACTAACCAAAGCTTTCAATTGACTATGCAGGGCCGTCAATTTTAGTGGCTAGATCCGGAGGTGAAGCCTCATACTCAGCCCCAACGGGAGTAGAAAGTGAAGTACCAAGGGTGATGAGGGAAGGAGAAGAAAATGGAGCTTCCTTAAGTTCATTAATCCCGGAATATATTCCCCCTTGTGATAGTGATGCTAAATCAGACCCAGAGGTGCAAAAGGCACTCCAATTCTCACGTCGCAAGGCATGGCAGAATATATGGAAGATCATATCTGAAGTGCCTCTTGAAGAGATGTCTTTGAAGATTCCGTGACTATCATCCTTGTTCATCATGCTGGGAATAGGTGGTTTTTGATATCAAGAGATCTATACCACAGTGAAACAAGTCATCTTAAAGAGGGAGAATGAGAAAAAGTTCCGTCAAGATCTAACCAGAGTGAGGTTGTTGACCAATATTGGTGAATTTGAGGATGCAGTGTCCCGAGCTGAGGCTGATCATGCTGCAAAGCTGAAGGAGCTGAAGCATAAGATCAAGGAGAAAGTTTTCTAGCTGATTCATCTTCAGCAATAGTTATATGCCGTTACTGGGGAACTTGACCATCGTAACAATTCATTGGAAGGAGTCCAAATGAATGGTATGAAATCCATCCCAGATGCCAAGAAGGCACTCCATCAAGATGAAAAGAGTGAGGCTGGTTGAGTGAATGAACTTCAAGTGGCTACTGATGAAGCTCGGGATGTTGTAAATCAAATGAAAAGTTATGTTGAAAGCCTCTTGTAATTCTTGAAAAAAGAGAAGATACTCTAATCAGTGGATGTTCTTATAATCTTGTGCATCAATGAAAAAGACCTTTCATATTCAATCATTTTTATATGCATTCTCTTACTAATTAATTATATTATATATATATATATAACTAAGCTAACAGGCCTAGTAACCATAGTTTGATTTTTTCTAGGATTATACAAACAACCCACCAAAAATTGCATCTTTTATTGCTCAATATTGACTAAATCATACAATATGTATGTTTAGCAAGGTGGGACTCAACTTTTGTTCAACATTCCTTTTACAAGTTCCCAATTCAATGAGTACCTTGTCTTTTGTTGGAAGTTTAAAGTCATGCATTTCGGACATAAAAGGATAATTTTTAAGGTCGAATAGCTTTGACCGAATGGATTAAAATTGACTCAATTCCTTGATAATTGTTTTGAAAACATATTACCACATTCATGAATGGGGTATAATATGTAGACTTTGACTTAAGAAATTTTGAATCTAAGGGATGATATGAAAAAAATGCTAAAAGGAATTAGAGGAAGTATTTCCTAAGAGTGAAGTTACCACTATTTGAAAAACCCGTTAGGGGGTTGAATATGCACGGCCACTTAAGGGCATTAGATACATAGTCAAATAATAGCATCTTTTGGCTAACATGTCCATTATGTAGACTACTTATGCAAGGCCACCTAAGGGAACGTGCTGCATAGTCAGGCAAAAGAACTCTCATAAATTTTACTTTTCTATTGCTAAAATCCAGTGGAAGTTTATGGAGATTAAAATTTTCCAAAGCACAGTGTCTGCTGTATGAAGAGAGGTACTTGAATTTGGAGAGGATATTCCCGATCAAGATTTTTAAAGAATTGGATGAATGTTACTCTTGCAAAGTTCTGACCCAAACACAGGGAAGGGAAATATAAATCATAGACTTGAATAATTTCAGATCATAAAAAAGAGTATGGGACAAATATTTTAAGGATGCCATTTTTTACGGATCCCTACATATTATCGTTATGACCAATAAGGACAAAAGTGGTTTTCCCCCCAATAATGAAGTTACCATTATTTGACAAAACTGTTAGGGGGTTTGAATTATGAAGTGCCACTTAAGGGCATTGGCTGTATAGTCAAATAATAGCATCTTTTGGCTGACAGGTCTGCTATGTAGACTACATATGCAAGGCCACCTAAGGGCACGTGCTGCATAGTCAGGCAAAAGAATTCATGGGTATCATACATTTTGTGACCAGATGTCAAGAAAAGGGTTATGGATATCTGGATGTATTTAAGGTTAGGAGTATGACACATAAAAATGGGTATTGTCCAATGCATGAAAGAGATACATAGTCCAATGCTGACCATAATCATGTTGTGGTTGGGTCCTAAATTGAGATGCTGGACTTAACTACATATCTCATTAGGATGAGAATAAAGCCATACATAGTTCTTGAAATACAGTTTAACGTTGTGTGGGATGAGAGCGTAAGAGATCTTAGTTTAGGGTCATAGAATTCGGACCATAATGAGGGAGACACATTGTGTGTTTTTTATAAACCTGATGTGAATAAATACCGGGGTTTTTATACCACATTCATGTACTCGCAGGGGGAGTTTTCAACCAAGGGACTGACAGTGGAGTTTGGGGTTAGTACCAAAGACTTGGGGTTGGGTTCGAGGGATTCTTGAACGTTCCTATGTATCCCATAAGGATAGGAATCAAGCCATATGTAGTTCCTGAAATACCCTCTGTACAGATTTGGTTCGTACATGGGAAGGGTGAAAGGGGACTTTAGTGCAATGATGGTTGGATCCAAGATTAAAGATTCAGGCATTGCCATGTATGCACGTAGTCCTTGTAATATAACATGATTGGAGATCAATGTCAATAATGATTCCCTCTCAGTTGAGGGTGTCAGAAACTGTTGTAGTTTATTTTCATACAGGACAAAAGTGCAAATAGTTTAAGGTCATATGCATGGACCAGACTTGCATAGTTTAGCCTCATGTAGCTAGGACGTATTGCTATGCTATTTAATTTCTTATAGTGAGGACAATGGGGACTGTATAGTTTAACATCATATAACAAGGATGATGATGAACCAATGTGAATATATTGGTTTGGGGGGAGGGGGATTCATGGATCAACATCATATGGGATAGAGGTGAACCGATGTGAAGATATTGGTTTTGTGCTTCAACCTCAAGAGGTTGCCTACGTACCCAGCCTAAAAGGCAAGGATAAAAGTCCTCGTAGTTCGATTGAGAATGAATTAGTGATCTACTTGTTCTTAAGGACAACCCGAAGATGGTGTTGGGACTTATGTGTGGTTAGCGGCCTAGATAGGGTGTTATAGTTGAATCTTACTCTAAGCTCATGTGATTCATGCTTGGTGTGAGAAAAAAGAGGTGACAACAACCCTAACGATGCACAATTTAACGTCATGTGGGAGAAAAGGGTGTTGTACAATTTAGCGTCATGTATCTAGGACGTATTGTAGTTTAAAAACTTGTAGAACATGTGAACAGTTTAAATGTCAGGTGTCATAGACATGGGGTGCTTGGTAGTTTAACGACTTGCAGCTCAGACGAACATTTTAACATCATGTTGGATGATAGAGGGGCTATACAGTATAATGTCCTACAACAAGGACAAAAGGGACCATGTAGTTTAAAGTCTTGCAGTAAGGACTATGGGGTGTATTTGTGTTACAGAAAATAATTCTTCAAGAATCTTTCATTGGTTGGAGTTGTAATGAGTTCTCCATCCATTGAGATTAAAGAATAATCTCCATTGGAGTATACCTTATGTATTTGATAAGGTACTTCCCACTTTGGCTCAAGCTTTGGAGGTTTCTTTCCTTGTATCATTGGATTTTTGAGGACCAATACCAATTCTCCATGAATGAATAAAAGAAGATGAACTTTTTTTATTGAAAGATTGTGATATTCGATTCTGATAGACTACCAAGTGGTGCAGGGTGTACAATATTTTTTCATCTAATCATTCCAATTCATCAAATCGCTTCTGAGATTTTTCATCTATAAATAACTGATCACAAACGGCTACTCTGAGCGAAGTTAACTGAACCTCAATGGGAAAGACTACTTCTGTTCCATATACCAATGAATATGGAGTTGACCGCGTAGCAGTGCGGGTGGTGGTATTATAAGCCCATAAAGCATGAAAATGTTTATCAAGCCATGCTTTCTTATCTTTATCCACCATCTTTTGCAGTATGTTTGAAATAGTCTTATTGAAGGATTCTATTTGGCCATTGGCCGCTGCATGATACCGAGATGAATGGTTGGATTTGATGTTGTATTATTGATATAACTTTCTCACCTTGGATAAACAGAAGTTGGTGCCATTGATCATCAATATGGTATGAGGGACACAAAATCTGGTAATGATGTTAGACTTGACGAAGCTAACAATGCCTTTAGAACTAAATTCTTTGAGAGGTATTTCCTCTTCCCATTTGGAAAAGAAGTCAGTAGTAGTAATAATATACTTAAACTGCATGGATGTAGAAAAAGGATAAGGTCCTACTACATCCATTCCCCATGTGGAAAATAGCCATGAGTATTTAGCTGTATGAAGAAACTCTGGGGGTTGATGAATGAAGTTGGCACATACTTGGCCAGAATGACACTTCTTAGTAAAATCAACACAATCTTGCATCATTAAAGGCTAGAAGTATCCAAGTCTTCAAATTTGACCAGAAAGTCTATGTCAAGACTGGTGGGCACCACAAAATCCTACATGTACTTCATTCATGACAGCCATTGTCTATTCACCATTAAAACATTTGAAGAGAATTCCAACAAAACCTCGCTTGTAGAGATTTTTTTTGGTGATATTGGCTATCATAAAGAGTAAAATTGACCACACATCTCCAGAATTTTTCTTTCTCGGCTCTTTCAGGTGGGAGTGTTCTATTTTGAAGGTATTCCCTGATAGGTGTCAACCATCCAGTAGTATGACCATATGGTTTAGAAATTGGAATGATTTCATTGATTTACTCTGTTCTGATTTGAACAAAAGGTGAAACTACACGACGGTGGGTAGTACTGATGATTGTTTCTTCCCGATTTGGATCTGCCAGGGCCGTGGATACATTATCCAGTGCATAATCTTGGGCATTTTGTGATCATTGGACATAAGAAAATGTCGAATCCGAGGGAAATTCCTCCATTAACTCTCTGACGGAATCACACAAAGGGATTAACTCTTATTTTCTAATGGAATAATTCCCATTGGTTTGTTTGATTACCAAATATGAATCACCTTTTACCCTCAAGTGATTCACATGTACCTGAAGTGCCAATTCCAAGCCTGCAATGAGAGCTTGATATTCTACTTCATTATTTGTACCTCCTTCCAACAATAAGAAGGAATAGGGTAGCACTACATTTTTTGGGGAAATAAGAACGATTCCTAACCCAACTCTGTTGAATTTAGGATCTTCCATTTTCTTCCTAGTTGGACTTCTGGAGGCACCATCAAAGTAAATTTCCCATGTTTGAGGATTATCTTGAATAGAGAAGACTTCCTCATCAGGAAGTTCATTATTTAAAGATGTATCTTCTACAGATGGGTGTTCAGCAAGGAAATCGGCCCGAGCTTGACCCTTTATTTCCTTTTGAGACACATACTGGATATCAAAATAATACAAAATAACTTCTCACCTTTCCAGACGTCCTGTAAGCATTGGACGACTAAGGATAAATTTGAGCGGGTTATTGCGAGATACCAATTGGACTTCATGATGTTGCATGTAGTGTCTCAATTTTTGAACTGCAAAGATTAATGCTAGGCAACACTTTTCAATACTTGAATATCGAGTTTCTGCCTCAAGAATGGTCCAACTAAGATAATAAAGGTTGTTTTCATTCCCAGCATCATTCTTTTGGGCAAGGAAGGCACCCAATGATCGCTCTAAAGCTGTCTCATAGAGAATAATTGGTCTTCTGTCAATGGGTGGCATTAATACCGATGGACTCAAGAGATATCTCTTGAGATTATCGAATGCTTATTGATATTCTTCATTCCACTGGTAGGTGACTCCCTTCTTCATTTATTTGGTGAAGGGTAAACACTTTCCTGCCAAATTGGAAATGAAACACCGAATATAGGCCAAGTGTCCTTGAAGTCCTCTTAATTCATTCAAATTTCGAGGAGGTGACATAGGAAGGATTGATTTTGACTTCTCATGATCAACTTCAATACCACGATGGTGTATAACAAAGCCGAGAAATTTTACTATGGTTACCCCGAAAGAACATTTCAAGGGGTTAATCTTCAAATTGTGTTGTCAAAGTTTGTTGAATTTGATTTTCAGATCGGCCAAGTGATCAGAACATTGTCTGGATTTAACCACCAAATCATCCACATAACATTCAACAAATTTCCCGAAAAAGGGTTTGAAGATATGGTGCATGACACGTTGATACGTTGCACCTGCATTTTTCAGGCCAAATGGCATTACCCGATATAAAAACACACTTTGAGGAGCTTTGAAAGCTGTAGACTCCTCATCCGCTGGGGCCATTCGTATTTGATTGTACCCAGAATAACCATCCATAAAGGAAAGAGCTTCGTAGCCAGCTGTTGCATCAACTAAGATTTCTCTGATCGGAACTAGAAAATCATCCTTGGGACAATGCCGATCAAGATATTTGAAGTTAATGAAAACTCTAATTTGTCCATTCTTCTTTTTCATAGGGACAATATTAGCTAGCCATTTGGGATACTGAACTTCTCTGAAAAAGTTAGCTTTGATAATCTTATCGACTTGAACTTCAATTTTGGAAGCATAAGTTGGGTGTATTCTTGTAGCTTTCTTTAATCCTCGATGTTCTTCTGGCAAACCTAAATGATGAGTGGAAACACCGGGATCATGAACTAGAATTTCTATATAATTCCATGAAAATACATCTCAATTTTTCTTTAAAAATGAAGTATACATTTCTTTCTCTTCAAGAGTCATGGACACACTAATTAAAGTGGGGAGTGGATCTCCCTTTGTACCATATTTATTTCTCTGAGTTTATCTACGGTGGTAGAGACACCCTCTTCAAATACTAGAGGAGAATCCTTGATATCTTCCTCTTCTTCTTCAATATGTGTTACTTCTTCTGCTTCTACTTTCATAGTATATGACGAATCATAATTTCCAAGATTAGGGGAGAAGTTAATATTTGAACATTTTGAAGAAGAGGTTGCCATTTCTGACCCTATTGATGATGAAGGGTCTTCCTGGGTTGATAGAGATGAGATAATGGATTGAAAAGAGATATCATTATTTTCCTCTGGTATTTCTATAACTTCTTCTGGCCTGGTTGATGAAGTATAGAATTTATAGATTTCAGTGGACGAAATGAATACATCTCCATTTAAGCTTTTATCACTACTTAGCCAATAAACAATTTGTCCCATGATATCTAGCTCGATTCCCATAATTGACATTATGGAAGTTTCCATAAGAGTGTTTATATTTGGGTCTATCCCGTCAATTTGACTGATAGGGGACACATAGTCTATACTCACATGTATGAATGGATTTACTGGAATCTTTTCCAAACCAAATGGAGCATTAATTTTTGTGACCTTCTTGGTTGTGGATTTTTCCTTTCTCTCCATGCGATAAAATTCTGCCTCAATGTATTGAGATTCACATGTTTTGAATGAGGATTTTTCACCATTCAATGTCCCAATTTGACCATTGAAACAATATTTGAGACATTGATGGTATAACGAAGGTATGGCCACATGTTGATGTAGCCAAGTTCTTCTAATCAAAACATTGAAGGCTGTATCCTAATGAACAACCATGAAATCTGAATTGGATACAAGGTCTCCAAACTGAATTCTGAGTGTAATTTCTCCCAAGGGTTCTTGTTCATTCTTATCATATCATTGAAACATCAATGTAGAAGGAGATAACTCAGATTTGGCAAGGGCCAATCGACGAAGTGTACAAATATGAATGAGATTGACTCTTAAGCCATTATCAATGAAAGCTCTTCAGATTTTTATATCATTTCATTTTCCTGATAGATAAAAAGTTATGATATGTCCATGTACAACATCATCTTCATCTTCATCTATAAAAGATATCACTTCATGGGATTGTGCATGATCATTCTCTATATGGTAAACCTCAGCCACAACAATTTCAGTTTCAAATTCTTGAGGACTTGACAAAGCCTCAATGAGCGCCTCCTAAAGATATTTTGATAGATTCAAGGCATCCAGAATTGATAACTTGGCCGGTACATGGGCCAAATGTATCAAGACATCATACTTTTGGTCCAAAGGTCTGCGTTTCCCATCATGAAAGTGTGGTTTTTCAGGTTCCTTGGATGTTGATGCTTTATCAGTAGATGCATCCTGTATCGGGCTAGGAGTTGGAAACACTCCTGGATTCGGTAGATTAGACCGACTAGGTCTATCTATTTTTTGAGAGGAATAAGGCATGACATCTAACCGGTCTTCCAAAATAACTATGTCAGGACCGAATCTTCCATGTGTGGAAGAACATTCTTATTCCTATTGAGCCCGCTGAAGGTCTTTTCCATGGGTTTCTACCGTATATACAGTTCTAGCATAGGTAGGATTGAAATAGTGGCTTCTAGAATATCCATGTCTTCTCCTATATCCTAGACCTCTATCTCTTCCTCTAATTCCTTTGTTAGATATAGGGAACTTAGGCTCATAATAATCAAAACTATCATTGGCATAAGGATCTGTTAAATGAATCATGTTAAAAGAACCAAAGATCAATTCTTTATCTGATGAAGATTCTGCCTGATGAATCAATTCAGGATGTGCCATTTGGCGGGGCGGTGCCCGTGCTTTTGAAGCAGATGTCATAAAATCTGCTAGAGTCGAAGAAAATTTAGGCTTTTACACGAACTCATCTTCTTCTAACTGCTCTTATTTCTTCAAATTACACTACTTCTTTGAAGATTTACCTCCTGATTAAGGGGGTTTTTCTGTGGCATTCATAGAAGAAGACACAATTGGTTGATATAATTGTGTTCATAAAATGGCATGAGTTCGGTTGATCATTTTCTTGACCATCCAATCATCATATTTCTGTGCATTTTTACTTTTGACTTCATGCCACTCGCCTTCTTCCTCCAGATCAGTAGCAGTAATACATGCTACCCAGGCTGAAGAGCCTTTCAGTTTTACCTATCTAGAATCCACCATCTTTTGCAGGAGGTCTTTGAAGAATAAACACTCATGAATGGGATTCCCCAACATCTTATGAAATTTTCACTAATTGGGGAGGTCTTTATCTCTTTCCTTGTTCGTCCTTTTGGGCCTTGGAAACTGAACCAAATTGTTTTCTAGATCCGAGATTAAGTAGCCAGGAACTTGTTCATTTCAGAAAGAATAAACTTTGTTCTTCAAATCTTCAAACTGTTTCGGCCATTGATCTTTTTTATCATCTTGAGGAGTTATCCATTGTTGTTGAAGTTCAAGAGGTGGATCCCTTCGATATGATGATGGTCTTGAAGTGGAAGCAGGTACAGGTGCTTGTTTAAGTGTAACTATAGCAGTTTCCGCTTTCCCTATTCTCCTTACTGTAACTGATGGAATTACACGAGTTTTAGCCTTAGTCTTCATAAGAGAGTTTTCTATCTACTGAGCAATTGAAGTAAGGTCTCAAAACCCTTTTGTGTATTTCACAGGGATCAACGGTGTTCGTAACTCATCATGCAAATTTTCCACACATATTGGCAAAAATTCTTCTTGATGGAGTGCTAAGATTAAAGAATATGTTAATCCCTTCCAGCGAGCAATGAAATATGAAACTCTCTCATTATCTCTTTGCTTACAATTGGTAAGATTGAAAACTGTCATCTTTGGAAATGTTGAGCAGAATTGAAGAAGGAACCTTTGACGAATATCTTCTCACCCAATAATTGACTGGGATTGCAAACTTGTATACCAAACAAAAGAAGGTCCTTCTAATGACTGTACAAAACACCTGAGATTAACATCTTCTTGTTGTTGAGGAGTTCCCATCATAGGATCACAAAAAGAAACAAAATGTGTTATGTGTTGTTCTGGATCTCCCAAAGTATTAAAAATTGGGAATGTGGTACTGTAAAAATTTGATGGGAGAGGAATTTAATCCACCCATTCAGTGTAAGCTCTCTTTTATGCTTGAATTTGTGCATGCTTTCCTTCCATAGCTTCCAACCAAACTATTAACGACTCAATGGTATACATTAATTTTTGTGAAACATCTGGTTGAGCTTGGACCTGAGCAGGTGCAATAACTGGAGTTTGGATGGGTGTGGCGACTGGGACTACCAATGATGGTAGTATTGCCGGTTGTTGTTGCGTATGAACCATAGGATTGGAACTGTGAGGGTGTACTTGTAAAGGGTGGTATTTTTGATCCATCCCAGTAGCTGCAAAAAATTATCTTAATTGATTAACTCCAGCATGCTTAGGAGGAAGACTACCTTGAAGTAGTTCTGCATTTAACCTCCTTAATTCTTTCATTTCTTCTTCTTGTTGTGCGAACCTTTCCTCTAATGAGAGTGATTGGCCTTCTATAGAGGTAGGGTGGGGTGTAACCTGACTTTTACCCTTTTCCTTGGCATGTGCCTTTCTGGAGTATGGTAGGGCATTACCCAAAGGAATATCTTACCCTTGGGAAACCCTCTATCTTCTGGTATGCACACCTCCTTCATTTGTTTCTGTGTGCAAAACCTCTTGAACATGAACATATTCATCTGATCCCTCTGAGTGAGCATCATGTACTGGGGGATCAGTGACAATGAAATTTATGACATTTATCGATGCATAACGCATTACATCTCTTCTGTCAATGCTTCTATAATACTATCTTCCTCCATGTCCTTTATGAGACATTTCCTTTTGTTTGGTTGATCCCTCAGGAACTTCTTAACGAACCGTAATTTGGAGGGAATTTCCTGAAAATTCGGCTCTTTGTTCCTCGTGTGGCTTCCTCCCTAATCGAGAAAAGACTGAATTTTGCTGAGGAAGAGATTGAGAATTTGAAAAAGTCCCCATTCCGGTGGACTGGGGCTGTTCCTGTTTTTCCTGCTCAACTCATCAAATCTTGTATGTTGATCCTGAGGGTTGAGTTAAAAGACTCCCCAGTCAGGAAATCTGATGTGGTTCTTGAGCTGCTACATCTAAAACTTTCTTAAAACGTTCTACTGATTTTGTGGATTTTAGTTCGGAAATTGGTCGGATTCATCAACCTACATCCACTCAAATCACCTGGCTCATATGACCGCTGGATTATTTCTGTCACCTCTATCACCTGATGATGTGCATGCTCTAAATGAGAAGCATGTTCGATATTCTCATTTTCTTGATGTAAGAGTAATTCAACAACTCGTTCTTTATATGCCTGACTTTGGGAAGAACTAGTTGATATTTGTTCTTGAGAAGGCCTTTGATTACGTATAAAACTAGTTAGATGTAGCCAGCCATGGGCAATAACATTGCATGAAACCGCTTTTGGCAGGCTTTGTTGATTGGAGAGAATAGTGAAATGCAGTGCTCCATGAACACCCCATCCCTTGATATGAATACCAGATGAGGAATTAGTAATTAACTAGCACATCCTTTTTAACGTGCCAAGGAATGAACACTGAAGGGCTCTCTGCTGCTTTTCAACCTTTGGATGTCGAGAAATTAAGAGAGATGCGAAGTCAATTTGGAATTTCAACCCTTCTATTATCTTGACATGATTTTGATATTCATCATAAGATAATATTTTCTATTTTAAGTGGAAACGAGTTTTCTATATGTTGAGACGAATATCGTGAATACAATAATCTATCAACATTTCTGGAATATCATACTGAGAGTCAGCCAAAGGCCAAAACATGACTGGTATTTTACCTTTCATAATTTTTTTATCATATTCAGCACTTCCTCTTTGTCATTTGATGAATATTCTTCTACCTGATTGGACCAAAGTAGGTGCTTCTTTATTGATTCACTAGATTCAACAAGATTGGTAGAGAATTCATTTGTCAATTTAGAAGATGAATGACCCAATAGTGGTTCGGATAATGACCTACACCTCGGGCTATCTTCTGATTGAGAAATTATTTCACCTACTAGCGGTAAGGCATCAGAATTGACTGGATTTTCATTTTCAAGTGCCTCATGATAAGAGAAATTTCTCATTATTGCATTTTCCATTGAATAATTTTCTAGGAAATGCGAATTACTACTGTGTAGAGGACTTTCGCAGCTAAATTCATCATCATGGGGAGGACCACTATGGTGGGTTACAACAAAAGATGAAACCTCTTGATCCTTGGTGTTCTGGCCACGAAGAGGGTTATTATGGCTCTCATCTGAAGATGATACTTTGAGATTGAAAAACGTTTCATGAAGCAAGACATCATGAGGAAGTGTCTGATGAAGACATTCAGAATTATTGTTGTTACTTACAGAATCAGGAAATGAGAGAGTAGAATCTTGAGTTGCAACATACAATTGTATGAGGTCTTCAAGAACTGCAGCATTGAGCAAGGCATTATTACAGATTGCCTCTTGATTTTTCAGCTGTGCTGGATGGGTCTTTTTCTTGAATGCCTTCTTAATCACTTTGGAAACCACTTGTTGAATAAAATGGTTATTATGGGTAGGTGTATGTGCCTGCTCAAGAGAAATGGTCAAGTTAGGCTGATTATCTCTATTTAAATTGGGTGTATGTGCCCGAATTGATTGTCTGTATGACATGGGGGAGTATGCCCCACGACCCTCTTGGACTGGAACAAAGGTGTGTGCCTACTCCAGAGTTAGATATTGATGAGTCACTCCACTGATATGGATAGATTTATGTTTCTTTCCCTGGGATGTTGCTGAAGTTTTTAAAATATTTTGATAGGTATCCAGAATATGGGAAGGGATTTGCTTCAGCTCTTTCATCATTGTCAGAATGTGCTTGGTGACTTCAACTTTCGGAATGGGAATATATGTCTATTCCGTGTCTGGAGTAGGTGTATGTGCCAACTCCTGTCATCCTTTTCCTATTAATGGATATTGATGGTATTATGAATAGGGGAAGAGAGTTGAGTCTGCTCCATATTTGTCGTCGGAGCTTTCCGAATGACTTCTACGGGGGCTACAAAACGAGACTATTGGTAGGCTTGATGAACATTGGTGGGTGTATGTGCCTGCTGTGTATTCTCCATCAAGTATAGTTGAAGGGTTTCCATCAATAATAGCAGACGAGACTGCTGACAGAATTGGTGATTGTAAACAGGTGTATGTTCCTGCTTACCAATTATCTACCATATTAGATTGGCAAGATTCTTTGGATACAGTCACACGAGCCTGCTAATTGGCTGATGAATTATAAATAGGTGTATGTGACTGCCTATAGTACTCTGCTGGAATTTCCTTGCGGTATTTGTGTGTTACTGCCAGACGAGTCTGCTGATCATTGAAATCAGGATAGACGGGTGTATATGCCCGCCCATTTTTTGCCATCAAGTTAGATTGATGGACTTTTCTGGAGGAGACAGAGGTAAGAACCTACTCCCTGTTGACTGAATTTCACCTCCGGTGGTTCATCTTTCATTCTTGGGTCTGAGGAACCTAAGCTGAACACCTATAGGTGATACCCTCATCATGTTGAGAGTACACTACCGCACGAGTCTAGCGGCGATTATTGGTGGGAGTCCTCAGGAAGGACTCTTTCCTTCTTGAACTGAGTCCTTGACTGGCCTCTTCATTCACCTCCATTTAATATGGAAGGGACTGGTTGTTTCATTCTGGGGATAACAACCCGAAATGGTTAGAAACAATGGTTGGCACCACCTTCTTCTTGACCACTGGTCGTCGCTGTCCGGACAACCAGGGGGAGTTGTAACCTGGAGGGCTTGTCGCGCGGCCTCTAGAGTCAGGATGGTACCGTGTTGACGGTATTCCCTCACCAATGCATTCAAGGCCCAGCATTGAAGATGCTGAGTAGGTGATATCATCCTCAGAGTGGACGAGGATCCAGTAGGAGTAGCAGCCGAGACATTCACAAGTGTGAACTTTAAAGAAGCCATTTCTATATTGCAGATAGATCTTGGAAAATAGAGCCTGTTTGATATAACAGACATAATCAAGATAAGCTTGGCTAGACTACATATTTTGGATGAACACATATGTTTTTGATTGCTTTTTTGGCCCTCATATTGAATTTAATATGGGCCTAACAAATAAGTAAAACATCATTTTACCTTGGTTAAGGATTCATGTCGGGTTCACCATTTTTTGTTTCTTCGGGAAATGAGGATGACCTTGTTTGTTTATGGTTCAAACATTCCAATCGGTTTCTAACGGGTTTATTCGTAGAACCGAAAACATCCAATGATTCTATATCCATTTAGACCTACTTTCTAGAGGTAGGTGCTCATTAGTTGTGGACCGATGAGGCTTATGAATTTACATTGATCGAGGGGATGGAAGGTCAGGATCATCACACCTTTTTTAGGGGAATTATTACCTACTCCGGGACTCTCTTATAGATTTAAGTTAAGTTCACGAATCCTTATTAATTCACCAAGTATAAAAATGAGTTTTCCATTAGATTTGGAAAATCAATGATTGATATGTATGGGATTTAGAGAATCTTTTATATGTATTTGAGGTTCTTCATCGATAGAGAAACATCCGTATGTATTGGAGATTCTTATTCAATTGTATCCTTCAATACATTATATAGAAATCTCTTGGTCATTATGATGACCATACTGGTTTTAAAGACACTCAATGGGGCACTTGAAGTTTATCGTCATTAAGAAAGACATGGATTATTTCAGAGTTGGGATCATACCCATAGATGGGCTACCTACGTATCCTTGTTAAAAAGAAAGGAATCAGAACCCACATAGTTTGATAGGAAGGATATAGTTTAACATCATATGGGACAGAAAATAATTAATGAAATATGGGATTTAACCTTATAAATGCTTCATACGTACTCTAATTTTAAGGCAGAGATCAAAGTCCACGTAGTTCGGGTAAAGAATAAATGGGGTTTATGCATAGTTAATGGCCCAAAAATAGATTCCATTATTACATTTACACTCTAATCCCACGTGAGTCATGCTCGGTGTGAGAAACAAGAGGTATGAGTAAATTTGACAATGGTTCCATGAAAGATGCAGTTATGAAAAATGATGTAGGGATTGCGTTTGTATGACGACCCAAGTAAATGAAGATCAAGACTTGGTTCAAGAAAGAAGCCCAAGATCAGGGTCCATAAAGGTATTTGTACTTTATTGAGATTTTGAATTTTAACTCGGGACTTACTCCTGAAAAGGAAGCCTAAATTAAGAGGGACATATGATTGGGTTTTGTTCTGGAGAAGGAAGACCAAATGTAAAGAAAATAAGGTTGTGGCTTACTCCTGAGGAAGATTCCCAATTAAAGGGAACATATAACCTGGGGATTAATCCTGCGGAGGAGGCCCAAAGTTAAACAAAATTATGATTGGGAATTACTCTTGAGAAGGAGGCCCAATGAATTCCTCTTAGATAAAGAAGCCAACAATGGAACCATGCCATAAATGGATTTGAAGAAGATTTTGAAGGCCATGTCTTGAAGAGGAGAGGTGAATTTGAGGAAAGGAGGTGATTAGAAAGGAGGCGTGCAAGTATTGTTCTGGCGCGCAAGTCCTGGTCACGCAAGTAGACTTGTGCGACATGATTCGCCTTGGGTGATGAAGAATCCATAGGGTAGTACTTGGGGGACTTTGAACTCAAGCACTTAGTATCATCCCTAGAGGCTTCCAAAATGTTGGCGTGCTTGTTCCCTTGAGAGGGCAAGGTGGCACACAAGTGTTTCCATTTCCCTTAAGGGATGGATACTTAGGTGTGTAAGTATTGATGAGTTCTAACACTTAGGCCTTATTCTTCATCTTTAGAGCTTCCATTATAGGTACAAAATTACCTTAGAAGTGTTTAGAAGATGTCAGACAAAGACATGGGTGACCAGAGCTTGAATCTATGTTTTGGAAAAGTCGTGGTCGAAATGGGGGACCCATAGGGGATATTTGTAGGCCACTGGGAACCTTTGGTGAAAAAAATAAATAGGGCGTGCAATTAACTTGCGCGACACATATGTGGTGCACAAGTGAATTGTGCGGCGCGCAGGATACCTACGCGACACCCTCCAAATGAGTTTCTGGTTCATCCCTTTTTCAATTTTTGATGTTATTCAAAGGGTGACACTCATTGGGCTTAAGGTATTCCCATTTTCCATTCTTTTGACTATGTGATGGAAAGGAGCATTAACAAACACCCATTGGCTTTGACATGGGTTACTCTACCTATCGACTAACACCCCTATCAGATTGGGTCTGGGTCCTCATTTTACCATAGTGAAACACCCCCACAACATGAGTGAAAGTCCTCTAGAGACACTTACATAATGAAACCTCCCAGACATACTAGGCTAAAGGTCCTCTGCTTAATTTTTTTGGCCCCTCGACTATGTAACATAGTGATGAGGTGTTTTTTTAATTTTACGATTACTAAGAGGAAGTTACATGAGAAGTTGGACATTGTTGATGGACTTTTGGAGATGTTGGTAACTCTTGTTCTTGGGTTGAGTTGTGAGATAGATATAACCTTACTCTATTTTTTGGGTTTCTTTTGACTGATCACACACACACATATATATATATTCTTTTTCAACCATACCATGGACATAGTTACTCTCTTTCCATGAGAGGATAAGACGCATGAGGGATTCCATGTGCTTCCCATGTTTAGTTTCTCATGGATGGACGAGTCTAATCTCCAACTATAGGGGGAAAATACTAGACATCTAGTTCATCTACTCACCATGTTGATCCCCTTTACATTGAAAAAGGTTACTTCTACACTTGGTTTGGGTTGATCTATTCACTTTGACTATATGTTGTATCTACTATCTCTCTATTCCTATTGTATCTCTTACTACTCCCCCTTCATCTTTCATGGTGTACTACTAGTTATATATATACTCACCCCTACATGGTAATTACCTATATGTTTCATGCCTTATCAATATGATAGAAAAACTTAGTGTTGAATTTAGATGATCTTAGGGATACCTGGTACTCTGGACCGTGTGTGGTGGTCAAAACTTATAGATCAAGAGATGGTCTCTCTCAGTAGTTTAATTTTCCAATTTTGGTAGGTTAGGAAATATTTTTGGTTGGGAATGTATTTTTCCCTTTTTTCTTTTCAATTTTCACTTTTGTACTACTATGCACCCTATAGGATATGCATGATTGGTTTACTTTCTAGCTATGTTGCTTATTTTACTCTTTCACAATGCACTTATGCATTAAAATGACTATTTGTGTGCACAAATATACTTAGGAAAAGAACTCCCTAAGTTAGTTATGCCTTCTGAATTGGATTACACCCTTGGACTTTGGAGGTGGGATTGGGGTAGTTGTGGATCAACCCCCAGCTTGGGTCGAGTCGTGACAATTGATCTCTTAAAATTTTCAATACAGAACACCTTACTCTTTATGTATGATAGTTCAAATATTTTCCTTAATATGAATTGGTAGTGGAAATATAAAAACATAAAGAAAATCAATTTAACATATAATATTTATATAGGTTCATGGAACAAAAATACCCTATTCTACTCTACTAATACTCTACTCCATGATTTTGGTGATTTTTACTGTAACAACCCTTTTAATGGGGACTCCTAGTTGAGTACAAGCAGTTGTCACTTAATATTATGGTCCATGAGATTTCGACCAGACTCTCCCTCTACAAGTCCTAACCATAGACTCAACACTCACTCTTTCAATGAGTGTAAACTAAATAGAATTATTAAAATTTTCAAATAATAGTTACAACACACAGTGTCAAGTAGTAACTGACGGTTTTCTAAGATACATTTTGAGAAGATGATATTATTTAATGCATATCTCATAATGATCTTAATTAAAAAATGATAAACATGTAACATAAAACGTTTGTTTTTTTATATTGTATATGTATAGGAATTTAGAGTATTCATATGTATGTATGCGAATTCTATTCATTATTCTCTCTCATTTATTCATTCATGCAACAACTAACTATTTATTTTTTATCACTTATTTAATTTTTATCTTAATCATGAGATAATCATAATGGTCAATGTTTTAATATATTGAAAAGCTTATATGTAAACCTATTAATGGTATTCATAAATTCCTTCCAAATATAGAATAGTCTTCTATATCAACACTATATGAGATCTTCTTATTTGGATCTTTCTATTCTTTCCAACACGACACTTTGTATAGGTCGATCTTTCCTTAAATGGACAATCCATTTTTTGATTTGATTTAATGTTTTGAAATGAATTATCAATATATTAGAAAAGTAATCATTACATTATTCCTAATATCTAAATTCGTCGTAAGATATTTAGATGGAAATACTGTTCTTCATAAAATAAACTAATGAGAGACCTCATAAGATAAAAAAAATATTTTTCTTCTTTGAGTCATAAAATAAACTAAATTCAATATTTTGTAGAAAAATTATTCCGAATAATGTAAATATGTTATTGAGGTGAGATAATTTTCTTTAACAATATCCTCAGGAATTTGTAAGACAAAATTTTTTGAATATCCTTTTAGCAAGATAAAAACTTCTCATAACTTTATTTTTTCTAAAATATCTAACTTTGATCAAACAATAACTCAAACATACTCTTCATAAAATAATATCTTACATAGAAAGATTAAAATTCAACACTAATCTTTCAAATTCTGAGTAAAAAAAAGATAATATGTTATTCTCATAAGATAAAATAATTTGTCATAAAATAAATACTTCACATGTCAAAGGATAATCATTTATAGAATCAATGTAAGATAAATTATTTTGATAATTTAAATTTTAAACACTTAATAATAAATTGTTAGAAGAAAAATATGGAGTTTTTGATTCATAAAAACACATAAAAACTGAGATATGTTAGAAGAATATAGGTCTATCCAACAATCTCCCATTTTCAATGATAAAAAACCTCATTACATAGAAAACAAAAATTTCACAAAAGGATATTTAAAAATATATTTTTAATTTTTATTGACACTTTTAGAACATGAATTTTTTTTTTCTTTTCCATTTTTCAAATAATTTTCCATTTGATAAAAATTTATATTTTAATTTTTTTAAATAAATATTCATGTTTTTTAATTTTTTGGATTATCCCCTACTTCTCTTCATAATAAAGAATTTAAAACTTTAATTTTTTTCCCTCAATTTTTTCCCCATTTTTTTATATAAAAAGAATTAGAGTAAGGAATACAATCTATATTGCACAAAAAAAATATTAAATAGATAACGATATTGATTGTGAATAGAATTTGGCATAAAGTCATAAAGTGATTAATATTAAAGGAATCATACCAATCATAAACGAAAATTAAACACTGGAAAATAAGTAAAAAATTATTGAAGATGGGAATAAATAGATTCAAAAAAATAGTTGAAGAGGAAAAAAATCATAATAAAATAATAGTGAGTAAATGAAAAATATATAAAATCATATTGAAAAAAACACTTTAGTATGAAAGATAAATGCATTAAAATCCTGATAACTAAATATTCATAAAAAAATTAACTATTAAAATGATTAAAAATGATACTTAACCCATCAAGATTAAAATGTTTATGATAACTCATTCAAATGTTTTGTAAAAACACCTTTAAAATTTCTAAAGTAATTCATTAAACAAATAATGAATCAATTATTTATAAACTTCCCATCCAATGTGAAACAACCACATAAACCAGGAAAGATGCATCAACTCCGCAATGAGAAACAATTTTTTGGAGGTGGTTTTTTGAAAGATTAATTATAGACCGAGGATAAAGAGGATGGAGGAAAAGAAGAATTATTTTTTTATACAAAAATATATCCTAATGTAAGTAAGGATAATCCAAGCCCTTCTCAATCACTCTGAGGGATCCTTACATAAGTGGGTTAAATGTTAAAAACAAGTTGCTGAGCCCTCACCATATCAAACATATCTACAGGTAAAAAGGATAGTTTAGAAAAATGTTCATTTATAGGGAAAGATATTTATTTAGTAAACCATAGATTTTCCATTCGATAAATATCAGAAGAATCAATGATTTATTTTATTCATTATAAATTGAATACATGAGGATTAGTGATGGGAGGTCTTAACAGGTGTCTCCCACTAATATGAATCAATTAATCTCAATAATCATTAATCATCTTCAAAATTTCATGCATTAAAAAGTCTAAAAGGGTTGTTAATCCATTCTATATCCTCTGGGATAAATTTATAAAAACGTTCTAAATATCTACTTTCTTTGCATAATTGATCACTAACTTCTTCAAATTCTCAAACTGGTTATCAGAGATTCCTATAAAATAATCAACAGAAACAATTACTTTTCTTTTTACTGATAATATATGTTCTTGAGTCCCAACAAAAGATTTAACATATTCTTCTTCTTCTTCTTCGAACAATTTTTGATTCATCTTACTTACAAAAATTTGATGAAAATATTGAAATTTCTTCTCTAATAATTTAAAGCTATTATCTAGGGATACATCCATATTCTGTAAACTAGTATTAATGAAACTAATATCTTTTTCCCTTATAAAATCAACTATTTAACTATAGGAATCCTGTCTTGTAACATGGTGGTGATTTCCTTCATAGACTGATCAATTGATACATGACAATTCTGAGGAAATACATGCATCCTTCTGATTCAAACAATCAATACCCTTTGAATTTACTGAATTATATCCTTAGTTAGAAGGTCGCACTTCCTAGAAGAAATTTTAGAATTCATTTTGTATATCACTATAGACACTCCTTATAATCTTGAGAAAACATCTGCATGATTAAAGGTTTATATAGAGGGCTCTACTGATATCTTTACAACCATAGACTAAACTAACAACTTCACTTCTTTAATTTTGTCTCATGAAATCACATGATCATGAAGAGTCTAAATTTTATACCTAGACTCTAGCAGATGGACATTTATATATTTTACTTCGGATATCAACTTCATATCTCTTTTATTTGTTGTATCCAATTTAGCTTTAGGGATTTCGGATTATGTATACTATCCACGAATTTGGGAGAAAGTGTATTGGTGAACATACATAATTATCACATTATTAGCTTATTTATTTTCATCAATGTTATGTATCTCTTATCAAGGCGATTCTTCATAGACTAATCTAACTCTTTCACTTGAAACAAAATGAGTCAAATTGCCTTTTTCTTGTTCTTCTCCTTCACCAATGAGATTCTGACTATTAAATTCAATTGATTTTGGTAAAATTGTCACACTCCTCTCCTGGGTCGTAGATATTTCAATTACGTGCCTTGAAACTAACATAGTAGACCATCCTTCCTTGACTAAAAATTATTAATCTTTTAAATCTAGAGATCAATTCTTGTCTACTAGAATAATCTAGGACAACATTAGGTACTACTGATGCTGGATCAAGGGTTGAACTAATTTCAGAATCATCTTATCATCTAGACTATACAACTAATCTAACACATCTTCTTCTTTTTGTGAGGGTATATTTGTAGATAACATATTGTACATCAGAAGAGTGGACTAGACACTATCAAAATGGGAAAAAATGGAGGAACTTTAACACCATGGGAAAATCCCATTCTAGATGAACCCCGTATGTCGAAGTGGGGTTTATACCAATATCTTATTTTGATGTTACCAAAACCAACATTATCAAAGAGTAATTCCAACAAAACTGCTTCTTCTCAAAATATTTGTTCTCAACATTTTCAATCCATGATAACTCATGGTAGTGTTATCATCCAAACAAATACAATTTTTTTAAAAAACCACAGTTAACATTATTCCGAAAGGAAATAAATTCATATAATTATTTTGTAAATTCCAAATTCACCTCACAAAACACCTTTCTAGATTAACATTATTTTTTAATCATAACCAAATACAAAATAGTAACATCTTGAAATAAAACCTTTTCAAAATCAATGTGGAAATGAGCGATGGTGGATTGAATGAACTTAATGAGGACTTTTATTTCTAGTTCCATATCCTTCGTTGGCTTATTCTCTACATTAGTAGTGTCAAACATAGACATCAAAATATTTTGTGAAAAAATAACATCATGGGGTGTAATAAAGTACTTAAATCTACATAGACTTCATGTGGGAACATGAAAGATTCCTCCATTACTAATGAGTTTAACAAAAAATTTGGTTCACATCTATAGTGACAAGATCATCATTATCACCAAAATAAAAATTCCCAGTGTCATAGAACTCATGAATGTCATTTTCAAACATGAAATATATTCATTTTTCATCCAACAAATATTCCCATCCCAAAAGATTGATGACTTTTCTGAGAAGCATATCAATTCCTTTGAGACATGAAAATTATATTTCTTGTCTATTAGAAACTTTTTTTGATGTCCATTATCGCTTAACTCTACTAGTGGAAGCTCCATTAGTTCTTTTCATTTTCTCCATTATTGATATGATTTGGAAGATTTTAGGGTTATGGTAATAAGGCTTGGGTAACAGATAGAAAGTGAGGGTTTTAAGGATTTCAAAACTGGTCACACGTATAACTGACACACTTTTTTTTTTCAATTTGTGGTAATTGAGGGGCCACACAGTGATGTGTATAGTAATCATTAAAACATATAAGTAATGTGTCCTATTTTTATATGAATGATACTAAAAATAGAGAGTCCAAAAATTTTAAAAAAATTAAATAAAGTATTTACTTGAATACACAATGTTTTTATTTTGAAGAATTACAAAATAATACTAAGTAAAATTAAATAAACCTAAATCATATTTAATAAAATTAAATATTTCAGAATGAAAGGGTTCAGTAAAAATTTATTCTAATTGATTTTCCATGACAATGGATTGAAAAGAGATATCATTATTTTGTGCATGATATCTTAAGAAATTATTTCTTAAATCAATGTTATTTTTTCTTGAATGGTTTATCAGATTATTTGAAATATTTATTACATTAGTGTTATAAAATTTGGTTGGAACACAGTTGAATTTAAATAAAAAATCCATTAAGACGTGTTTCATCTACAAAACTTATGTACAATAAATTCTTACTTCAATATATTCATCTCGAGAAGTTGATAATTCTATAGAGTTTTATTTATAACTTGACCAAGATACTAGATATTTTTCAAGAAAATGAAAGGTTTCTAAAGTTGTATTTCTATATAGTCTACATCGAGAAAAATTAGTTTTAGAATATGAAGTTAATTTAAATTCATATGTTTTTTGTAAAAATAAGAGAAATAGAAAAATTTCCTTTTTAATGTATTAAAATTCTATTATAAGCATTTTAATTATACTCTTTTTTATTAGTTTTAAATCTTGAAAAAAGACATAAAAAGAACATAATTCTTATTCTACTTGTAATAAGATACAATAAACATCCAATGAATCCTCTATAAAACTTGTTTTCAACTATTTTTCTAGTTTCATCCATATCAAGTTTAATGTTGGATCTCATTAGAGTTGAGTAACTCATACCATTTTCATGTCCAACCTTCTTAAGTAGATAAAGTATGTATTTTATTTGGTTTGAAACATTTAATTTTTTTTAGAAAATTTGAAAACATATAAAATAGTTTAACTCACCCATCATACTCAATTAAAATTCCTTTTTAATAAGTTTTGAAAAATCATTACATATTTTTTGGTTTGTTGATTTGAAAATAACACCATCAACGTATTTTTTTACTAAAAACATATCGAAGGATGATGTTTTCTTAAATTATTTAGGACATTCCATTCCTAAAATAAAAAAATTTGATAAAAGAAAAGATATTAATAATTCATACCATGCTCTTGGGACTTCTTTAAGTCTATACAGATATTTGGTAATTTTAAAAATATAATTTTTAATGTGATGGTCTTCAAAACTTAGTGGTTGTTCTACCTAGACTTACTCGAACAAAAATTCATTTAGAAATGAAGATTTAACATCTATATTATATAAATTAAAATTTATATAATATTAATATAATATAATATTACTAATTTATTATAAACTACCAAGAGAAGAAAAGTTTTCTTCATAATCCATTTCTTTTTCCAGATTGTAACCTATTTCAAGTAATTTAGCTTTATTTCTAGTGATTACACCATGATCATCTTGTTTGTTTCTAAAAAATAATTTTTTCCAATTACATGGTATTCATTTAATCTATTAATAAATTCAATTAAAAAGTTCCTTTTGAATTTATTTAACTATTTTTAAATAGCCATAAACCAAATTTCATTGGATAAAGAATATATTAAAGATTTAGGTTCTAGTTGAGACAAAAATGTAAATAACCCTACTGGGTTTTCTATATTTCTTCTAGTTCTAAATCTATCATCTTGGTTTACTGTAAATTTTTATATAGAATGGAATTTAAGATATCTAATAAATCTATCCAATGCACTATCTGGTTCTATAGTATCAATCCTTTTTGTATTTGGTTTAAAGGAATCAAGTTGCAAATCATCATTCTTGTTATTATTGTTAAATATAGGTTCAGGTCTCATATCCTTGAGAGAATCACCTTGTTCATTAGTTTGATTCATTTGGTCATCAAAATCTTCACTTTCATAAAACTTAACATGAGTTAATTATCAATAAATAATAATCCTTTTGTAGAAAACTGTATAAGATTTGGAAAGAGTAGAGTAACCTAGGAAGATACCTTTACCAGCCTTTGGATCAAATTTACAATGATTATCCGTGGTGCACATTATATAAACCTTGCATCCAAATACTTTTAATTATCTTAAATTTTGTTTTCTATTATTCCATAACTCATAGGGTGTTTTCTTTAAGATATATCTTATTAGAACTTTGTTAATGAGATAACATGCAGTATTAACAGCTTCAATTCATAAATGAGTGGGCATGCTATATTCACATAACATAGTATTAGATATTTTATGAAAAGTCACATTCCGCATTCAAATAACACCATTTATTGAGGTATATTGGGAGATGAGAATGTATGTTTAATTTATTTCTTTGAGAAATATGAATTAAATTCATGATTCTGAAATTCACCTTTATGATCACATGCCAAAGTCACAATTTTGGAATCCTATTCATTTTTCATAAGATTATATAAATTAATAAAAATTTTATAGGATTCAATCCTAAGTATTAAAAAGTAAACCCAAAAAAATCTCAAAAAATCATTAACCAACACATAAACAAATGATTTTCCTACAAGACTAACAGTTATACTAGTTCCAAACATATCTATATAGATAATATAAAGAGGTATAGATCTAGATTCATATTTATTTGGTTTAAAAGATGAATTTTGTTTCTTTCCCATTTTCCATGCATCACATAGATTTTTTTCTAATTTAATGTTAGGAAATTATGAAATCAGATGTCTTTTAGATATCTTTTTTAGATAATGACCATTGTATTGTCTAAGCCTTTTAGGACAAAACCATGATTCATTAATTTCATCATTTAAAAAATTCACCTTCTGTCTACACAAAGAATTAATATCTAACATATAGACATTATTAGTTCTAGATGATTTGAATTTAGAGAATTATCATTGAAAATTAAACATGTATTGTTAGAAAAATCAACTGAATAACCATCGTTACAACGTTGAGAGAAACTTATTAGGTTTTAATTCAATATTTAAACAGAAAGAAATTTTTTTATGAGAATTAATTGAGGATTTCCATTGGATATAATTCCAAAAATTTTCCCTTTTTCATTGTCACCAAATGTGACATAGCCTCCATCAATATTGGATATTGAGTGAATTTTTGAGAAATCGACACCCATATGTCTTGAACAACCACTATTCATAAACCATTTCACATTACAGTTCATGAGGTTTGTTACCTATAGTGAAAAATCAACCAATATTATTCTTTGGTACCCAAAATATTTTGGGTCTAGAAATGTTATCTATAAGAGACTTATGGATCCAAATTAGAATTTTTTCCAGAAAATTTAGCAACTTATTGATATTTTTTTGTAATAATTTTGTTTTTCATTCCACAGAACTGTGGATTTTTTAAATTAAAAATATTTATATAATTTCCATTTTCTTCACAATTAAAATTCGTAACTTTAGAATCATTTTTCTAGAACTGGGGATAAAATAGTTTTTTATAAAATTTGTGATTTTCTCGCTAACTTCATATTCAAAACTTTTAATTATTAAATTGATTTTTATCAAGAATTTTGTTGAGATATTCTTATCCTTTAGTAAATAAACTTATGGCATCTTAAATTATTTGAAACTCATTATATAAATTTCTAATTGTAGTATTCCATTCGGTACATGATGCAATAGAATTTTTAAATTGATTATTTAAATAAAATATTTGATTATTTATGTATTACTATTTATTAACAATCTTGTTGTAAGAATTTATGAGGGTCTTATTTTTCTTTTTTATGATGTGATACTTCATTTCCAGCATGGTACGATATTCATTTAATCCTTTATATGGACAGTTTTAATTTTTTGATTCATGATCAAGCTAAAAAGAGTAGTAAGAATGTACCTCATATGAATTATACATAAATTTTAGGTTGGAATTTTGATTAAGAGCTTTAGATACTGATTTTGATGATGTGAACTCAATAAAATCTTCAGAAGAACTCTTAGAGGTCTACAAAGCCATCATAGCTTTCTTCTTACAACCATATCTCTTGAAGTATTTCTTTTTTGACTTTTGATCACCCTTAATCTATAGAATATTAGGCTAGATATGTCCTTTATTCCTTCACTCATAAAATATTAATTCTTTATAGTTATCACCAAGAATCCTATACTTGTTGAGAGGTCTTTGGAAACAGCTTTTCTTATTATAGATTTTTTTGAACTTTTGATAAAACTTTGAAAGCATATCATTTGGTCTAGAATTGCTAGATGAGGATTCCTCTTCTGATGTTTTAGTTATTTGTATAATTTTGTTCTTCCTTTCAGCCTTATAAGTAAAAACCTTCGAGGCAATATTTTTTTCCTAATCAATCTTGGTTCTACATCTTCAGATTCTATTTTTTCTTTATATATCATAATAATTATACTTAGATATTTTATTTTAAAGTTTTCTACCACTTCATATATTCTGATAGAAACTGATATTCTACTCCACTTTGGCTGTAAAATTCTAAGAACTTTCAAATCTTATTCAGGCATAGTGATACGAGATCCTAGAGAAACAATATTATTAACAATTTTAGTGATCCTTCCATTAAACTGAGTAATACATTATCCTTTAACCATTTTTAATATATCGAAATTGAGTTTGGAAGTATCATATTTAAGAGATTTCTCATCGTTCGTACCCTCATAAAAAACTGTTATAGTGGTTAACATTTCATGAGCTATTTCACATTGAGAAACCTTGTTGAACTCATGTGGTCCTAATCCATAGATTATAGCATTCATAGCTTTGGTGTTTAGATAAAAACTTTACTTCATTTGTTGCATACCATGTTTCTGGTTCTCTATTAGGAATTTCACAGGGCTTTAATTCTTTTTGTCAAACTTTCAAACCAATATTCTTCATATATATAGCCACAAAATACTTCCAGCAACCATATTTTCACCATTAAAGTAAGGATCTCTGACCATTGACACAACTACTAAGTTATCATCCATAATAAACATTTTAAAATAGATCTATGGATTCCATCAATCGAAATCTATGAACTAAAGATTCACAATCTCTAATACCGATTGTTTTCCCAGAGGCTGTCTAAATGAAAACTCAATAGGGGTGAATTGAGTTCTTAAAATTTTATTTATAGAACACCTTCCTCTTCAAGTATTATAGTTCCAATATTTTATTTAATATGAATTGGAAGTGTAAATATAAAAACTTAAAGAAAATAGATTGAAAGTGTAAATTTATAGTGTTTTGGGGAATAGAAATCCCCCATTCCACTCCACCAACACTCAGCTCCATGAGTTTGGTGATTTTAACTATAATAACCCTTTTCCTAGGGTCTCAGAGATTATTAAAAGAAACTACCACTTAATATAAAGGGATAAGATATTTCCAATAGGATCTCCATTTACAACACCTGTCTATGGTCTCAACAGACACTTCTATAATGATTTTAAATAAAATAAATTGATTAAAAATTTTAACAAACAATTAAAGTGAAAATTGCATATAGAAAATGACCCCAGTTGATGATATGTTCTAATAATATGATAGTCTTAAATCTATAACACAAAATGAACTTCAATGAAACTGAAAAACAAGTAAGCGTTGCACAATAATTTCTATTCGATATTTTCTATGTATAAGAATTCAATGTATTCATTTGTATGTACATGAATTCTATTCATTCTTCTCTGTCACTCATTACATTCATGTAACAACTAAAATTCCTTTTATATAACTTCTTTAATTTTGATATAAGAATGAGATAATTGTAATAGTTGAGTTTATAATCCATTTAAAAGTAGATATTAATAGACATTAATGTTATGTTTCCATTCCTTCCAAATATGGAATAGGCTTCTACAACAGACTATCAAATGTATTCTTCTTCTGATCTTTACATTTTAGGAAACATGACACATTGTATAGGATGATCTTTCCTTAAATAGAAAACCCATTTTATGATATTCCCTAAAGGGGTGAAATGATATAACAAGGGACTTAAAAATTAATCATGAAATTCTTCATAACAAGTAATTTCTTTTCAAGATATTCATATAGAAATAATATTCTTCATAAAATAAACTTGTGAGAGACTTCATAGGAAAAAATCATTATATTCTTTCAGTCGTAAGATAAAATTAATTCAATAAAATGTATGAAAACTCTTCAATATAAGATAAATATGTTACGTAGGTGAGATAAATAGATTTAAAAATTTCTTCTAGAATCAATAATATAATATTTTTTTAATATACTTTTCATATGATAATAACTTCTCGAAACATCATTCTATTTTATATATCTACATTTTATAAAAAAAAACTAAAATATACTCTTCTAATGATAATATCTCATGTAGTAAGATAAATATTTAACATTGATATTTTTTATCCCGAGTCAATAAAATATAATATTTTATTCTCATAAGATAAAATACTTTGTTGTTAAATATATACTTCACATGTTATAATATAATCATTTATGGAATCAATATAATATAAATTATTTTGATAAATGTTATTTAAAAAACTTATTAATAAAATTTAATAATAAAATAGTGATTTTGTGAATCATAAAAACACATAAAAAATTGAGATATGTTGAAAAAACACAAGTCTGTCTAAAAATAGTTGACCACTTTATCTTACTATCACTCTCATGATATGGAAATAATTTCACAATAGAAATACCATGATCCCATAAATCATATTGGTAATATCAAAACCTACTAGTTTATACTAGTTATTTAATAACTTCACACTCTCAAAGAAACTCTTATTCTAACTGACATAGGGCATTAAATCAAAGGTTAGGTATTTTGTCTATTTTTGGGTTATGATGAGGTGTCACACACCTTTCCTTGGGTCATACCATACCTGTTCACACCCTGAGTGTTATCACTCACTGATTCTCACCAAAATCCAATGACTTAGACCTTATCTATCTAGAAATATAAATTATATTAGACTCTCTCTCACAACCTATACTCCCAATATATTATCATAATTACCAAATTACTATGTTTAACATGATATCAAAGTTTGGTCATGATTGGAATAATCTATTATATCATCATCATAAGGTTGATCTTAGGTCATACCATCCCACATACCACGAATATGATTTGAAAAACTACTCTCTGGCCCCCATGGAAATAGAGGGATGAAAATACCACCCCCACAATAGTTAGTAACCTCATTTTTATTCTTCTAATTATACTATCAATTAGGAATAATATATTCTGATACCCTTATACAAAATAAACTATTTCTATCATGATGTATATTCCACCAATATAAGGCTCACATGCCTAATCAACTAATCATTAACCCCATACATGTCATTCAGTTCTAGCATGAAGCACTTGATGTGATTTTAATCCCACACTTACCAAGTAATTTCAAATGTATACATCCATAAATCAGGGTCATATCTTCCATGTGTCACTCCAATCACACAAATTATCCACCCACACATCCCATCACAAAATTTATTTATTTTTTTAGATGTACACCACTCATGATATATCATCTAGTTCACCACCCATCATATTGAATTAGGAAAATAATACAACTACTCTATTAACACACTCAACTCACAACACCAAATTTCATAACTCATCATTATTAAGATATTAATACTATTATATAGTCTATATTCCAAATAGGTCACAACCCTCAATAAAGCTCCTATTATTCAACCTAAAAAGTCTAGTAAATACACATTCCAATGAAAGTATTCCAGGGATCTCATCCATATCAAGGTATCTAAATACTCAATGACTCTCTCTGGTGTCATCATCACCATATTCATTTGAATATCAGTGTTATTATTATATAATAATTCATATATAATATGAAATAATGGTTAGGATCAATAAATTAATGTCATGTTAATTTTTTTTTAAAAATAACCAAATAGTTTATTTTTAACATTTTAATTAAAAAACCCATTTTTTGAAACCATTTTCTCAATAATACACATAGATGAACATATATGGGCCATATATGATGCATGTAAACACAATTACTTCCCCCCTATTCCAATATTAATGTAATAAACTGTAACTACAAAACTCATACTTCAAAAAAAATTACCATAACTCCCTTGTAACTTGGATTTCATACTTACTTTTTCTACCTAAGCATAAATATGGATTTCATCCGAAGTTACAAATTTTTACATATACATATATTTTATCCAAAATAGTAAGAATAATAACATAAAGGTTACGATACCATTGTGTAACACATCATCCTAGAAAACCACCTACATGGATAAAGAAAAAGCATGACATAACTCTGGAACACTTCTCTATATGGTAGAGGTTTCTGAATAGCGATGAATGTTTGATAATATCTCATTAGGAGACCATGAACTCTCTATCAACATATACAATTACAAGTAAATGACAAAAACTTATAATAGATATAGTAATAATAAATAGAATTAAAAAAGAAGGAATTCTGATTAGTGAAAAGTATACCTATTTTTTAAAATTAAATTCAATGTTTAAATATCCATTAGTATCATACATTCAAGGGTAAATAATTATTTTAAAAAAAATTATGATTATGGAAACTCAATTTTTGAGATTGATCCAATTTAATGATTTTATTGGTTTATTTTCTAGTTTGTACTGATGTTATGATGATGAAATTTTATTGAACTGTTTTGATTGTTTGAAGGAGAAAAAATAGAAGATAATCCATAGAGAGAATAAATATAAAAGGGAATATATATTTTAAAGTCTTATCATATGTATTAAACAAGTGGTAGTGTTGACCACATTAAAATCTGAAAAAACACTAAATTCAAACACTATTTGTGCAATATCATATGAAGACATCATAATTCCAATGCTTTTTATTTCTACACCTAATAGAATATTAATCAAGGACTATGTATTTTTCATTAATTAAGAAAAATACACCACTCCATTGTGAGAAACATAGTCAATTACCACAAAAAATCTTCATAATGTAGTCATAATTATGAACCATTGTTTTATGGGTAAATGAACTATTATTCAAAAAAGTATTAATGCCATCAATGAATCCAAAACACACTCAAATACTTAATAAATGTGGTCAGATTCTTGCACATATAAGTTTATAGATACCAACAAATCCTTTGACGAATATGTAGGTAGTAAAATCACATTTTTAGAGTCTATTTTTTCTATATAGATAACATCACCATAATTTCACTTCCAATGTCCCTCTAAATCATAAATCACTAAGGGAGGAAATATGAGGATCTCATGGTGGTAAATAAATATGAATTCCATGTGGAATACATGCATAGTCTGGAGGGATTAATGGAATTCATGTATGTATTTTTATAGACCCAAATTGGGTAAACAATAATAAACAATCCACATAAAGGTTGATCTAGTATGGAGAATGGAAAAAACCATGGGAATTGACTAAAAAACTTTTATGAGTCTTGGTGATTAATTAGAGGCACCTTGAATCCCTATTTTCCCTATGGAAACATCATAAAGAAGAATCCGTGTCCACGTTTAAGAGATCTCAACACCCAAATTTTAATGTTTATGGCTATATATTAAAGAATAAGGTTATAGAATAAGGGTTCCCTTTTGAAAGATTAAATGAGATTAGATATAGTTTATTTTTTCATTTTTTAATCTATAATGTTTTTATATGATCTATTTTGGACTCCATTCCTATGCGGGGATAACTGCATTAGGTTAATGTATGGGAGAAAACTAGTATTGTTATTGCATTTTAATATATATTTTTCCATTTTTATCTATGTTTCCTTACTCTAGGGAATATCTTGGTTGTGTTATTGGGGTCAGTTTCATTTCATAGTGATCATTATAAATATACTTTTATAATTCAATATTCACCTTCCTTAGTTATCCATTATACAATTTAGGAACTGAGTGGTTATGGAGGGTGTAGTAAACATTAATGGCTATATAGATTGGGGGTGTGTTACCTAAGATCATTTACATAATGAATACATACCATTACGATGGATGTTTTTAGTGATTAAATTCAAGTTGTATAATTAGTCTACATAGGTAGATAATTCTAGTGTATTATTTAAACCAATAAACTAATATTCATAATAGAATAATGAAGTTTCCTATTATAATAGGGATTACAATTATGGTAAGATATAGTTTTGAAAAAATTGAGAATTTTTATAGAAATAATTTAATAAATCTTGAATACTATACCATATTTCATTCTAGAACTCATATGAATTTTCATACACCTTAATTTTTTTATTTTCATTATTCATATTCCTGGTTTCAATGATTTATTTTAAATAAAAATCCAAAAATATAATAATTGATAAGAGGATCATTATGTGGCATGCTGCTTCCTTGTGAGTGGACCCTAAGGTCAACCATTATATTATATTCTTAATATATTATAAATTTAAATTTAATTAACTCAAATAGGTAAATTACAAAATTTGAAACCATTTTTTTGGGATTCCAAACAAATTATATTGGGAGTCTCATTGTGTTTTTATCTATCTCCATTTTAATTTTTTCTAATTCATTTTAAACTCATAAGTTAAAATGAAAAATAAATTTAGTGAGAATATATGAAATATATTTTTTTGTATAGTTTTAAAGTGATAGATATTGTCCTTGGAATTTTGGGTACCAAAAATTAAGGTTTTACACTTACTAAAAATAAGTGGAAGGCCCTAAAAGATTATTTTAATGAATCAAAATGTGATTGAATAGACCTTGGATAGAATTAATAAAAAGTTAAAAGATGTTTCCAAATGTTAACATGAAGAAACCTCAATGATTAAATTATTAATTTTTATGCTATTTAATGCTATTTTTATAATGGAGCACATTAAATCAAGAAAGAATTCGATAAAGAATACCCACTACCTAATCCTCCCCCATCTCAAATTATGTAGGCATTGTACATAAATGATGAATTTTATACAGATACATGTGTATGGGGGTGGGGGGTTATTTTATGAATTCATTCTTATTTTAATTTATTAAAACTCATTTGATTAATGACCTTCTATTTTGATATTATATATTCAGATAAATTGTGATTGACTAGTAGGATGGTGAAGAGGAATCCACAAGAGAGGTGGAAAAAAGTGGAGAGTGATTAATAGAGGCAATTTTCTTATTTATTATTGGTGAAGAGAGATATGATATAAGTATTAATACTAAAAAAAGTATTTATCATTATATAGAAGAGGTTACACTCACTAGATTCAATAAAGTGGAAATAATAGGCAACATTACTCCACCGACTATTAAGGAATATGACCTAAGATTTTTTCCACCCCACACTTTAAGATGTTTAGAACTAAATAGGGGGTGGACACATAATATAGTATATGAATGGGAAATTAAATTTATTTTTTGTGGAAGATCACTATAAATATAAGGATGTAGTGGTTCATGATCACACCCCAAAACACATCAAATTTGATAATAAATTTTGACTGGAAAAAACTACTATAAATCGGTAATCGTAGGTTATCTCTAATAAAGTCTTAGATCTTAAAAAAGTAAAAGGGAAAAAAAATTAAAATTAAGGAATGAAATTTGGGAAAATGGGGGTGGTGGGTTTTTATTTGAATAAAATAATTTAAACTAAGTTAACAAAATAAATTATTCTATATATTGAAATCATGATCAACCATGGTAAGTGTCCCTTGATGCTCAACAATCAATTATCTAAAAGGATTTGGGATAAATCATATATTATAAAAAGTTAAAAATAGTAAGATATTTTAGTTTCAAATAGTATAATTCCTATGATTAAATTGGAAACATGATGTTATTCACCAACAACTATTAGGAATCAATCTTTTTTTAGTCAATATCATTCTCCAAATTCATTAAGGAAACATATGATGGAATTAATGTGTTTTCATGTTTATGTCTAAAAATAAAATGTTATCATAATAAATAATTCTTTATTATGAGTATAATATTATGTATTCAGTCAACTTATTCAACCCAAAAGAAAACTTATGAAATAAAGGTGAGAAAAGAGACCAAATAACTCAAATAAACAAATAATTTGTTTTATGCATGAATCAATGGGCTTTTTTATTCCATTGATTCTTATTTGAGAGTTCAAACCTTGATAATTTAAATACAATAAAAAATTAAGAATAATATAACATAAACATAGATGTTCTACAATTTCCAAAAGAGTAAAAACATGAATCTCAGAATTACATTAATGGACACTCCTTAAATCAATCACATAGAGAGTTTTAAAGAAAAAAAAGTATGGAGGAAGAATAAAATATAATTATATTGATTCAATAACTTAACCACATCTTCCCTTGTATATTCATAGACTTCTAAATTTCATCTAAAAGTTTTTATCCCATTTAATGGAATTGGAAGAACCTATTTATAAGCAAGATGAGTGGTTGATTTTCCATCCAATACTGTCTATTGAATTTTAATTCATGTTTAAACCTTTAAATGGATTAATCTATAAAATTTAAAAACTATAGAGTTATAAGGATACATATTATATATTATCAGAAAAGTATTTATCTCCATTGAACTCTTTTATAAAAATTTATAACCAATTTACTAATGTATAATTTTTTTCTTGATAGATTTTTTTTCACCCACTTAAATACAACCAAAAAGAGAATTAATGATTAAATAATTCCCTTATTGTTTTTATTAACATGGGACATTGAGTTAGATTTTATTATCCAATAGAATCTTCTCATTTGGAGTTTTTATCACATGAAATGACCCTTTTACTAAAGGTTGGTCAATTGTTTTCCTAAAAGGTTTACAATTTGCATGCTTCATTTGGTCCACAAATGTTTGGATTCTACACTTTTACCATTTGAATGAAATTAATTTAAATTCCTTATAATACTAAAAAAATAGTTTTCCAATTTTTATTACTGTATTGAGTGTTATACTAATAATACTAGATTAATATTTTTCTATGAAAATGATAAAGAAAGTGAAATTTTACCATTTTATGTATTAAAAAAAATGATTGAAAATTTCTGTTGAATTGAAAAGGATTAAATTATGGGATTATAGAAACCATAAATTTTTTAAAACAAATGTGTAACTATGAAATTATTGAATAATTTTCTGTGTGATGACACCCCCTTACCCAGTTCTTTAGACTATTGGGGAAAGAATTCATATATCTGAATCAAAATACACAAATAAATAAAAATTGAGAAAATTTACAAGATTATTTTAAAAATGAAATATATCATGTCTCATTTATGAAATATTTTTATTTTTTTTATTTTTTCAGCATCAAATTTATTAAACTTTATTAATTTAACCATTTAATATGTCACAAGCTACATTATTATAAATTTATATTACTCATATCTCAAGTGTGAAATGTATAAAAAGTTATTATCATTTCATAATAATGAAAGTAATACCATAGTCTTGTTATAATACTAACTCTCCACAAAATATACAAAGAAACAAGTGCCAATAATGATGTTTTCAACAGTGTGAATTGAGGCTTAGGGTTAATGGGAATGAATTTTAAAATTAAGGAAACTAAGAGGATGATTTTAACTTATAATAAAATATGTGATTAATCAATCCAAAAATGTTATATTACTCAATCAAATTACATTTCAAATGATTCACCCAACACAATTATATTTTCTAAACTAGTCCCAGAAGTCCTAGAATGTGAAGTGTAATCAACGATTGGTTCTTCTTTTTCATTTTTTTAGAAAATGGGAAGAAATATTTATATATGTATTGAATGAATAATTATTTATATTCATTTTCAAGGAAGATAATGAGTTATTAAATTGATTATAATGAAAGATTCAATTCCCATTATACATATTTAATTTCCTTCATCACTTTTCTTCAATTTTCTATTTTTTTAAAGAGGAAACAAATTTATTTTTAATGAAATACATGAATTTTGGTCCCTAACTCAAATTATAAACTCTACATTCCCATATAATGTAACTAACACCGAAGATAACACATTTAGTGCCTCGATTCTCCTATTCTATTTTTCAAAAATAATTATGAAATATAAATGTGAATAAGGGAAGGTAGGGAAAAGTTTATTGTAATTTTTATAAAGTATAAGGTTATTCTTGGATATTCGGAAATTAACATGGGATAATGTAAAGGAAAGTATCATAGTAGATAAACAATTGGTTTTGATAATGAAATAAAACAATCATTATATCACATTTCTTAGATATAAAAACATTTGATGAAGGGTAAAACCAAGTTATAGATGAAAAACACAATATTAATTCACTCACGAATATGTGTTACTAAGATGAATATGAAAAAATTAATTTAGAGTATCTCCTAGGTTGGTGAAAAATAATATTTTTGGGTTTCTAATGAGACATGGGTTTTGAAAATCTATTAAACTCTAAAGAATGTTTTGACATTCCAAAATCTAGAAAAATATTTCATATCAAAATTCATTTCAAAACCATTTTTCAAAAATCAAAGGGTTTTTCCAAATTAACTCATTTTTTACAAAGTATTATAGATATTCATTCAAACTGAAATATTATTCTTAAGGGAAAAAATGTAAAATAAAATGGGAATAATTTTTCTGGCTTAGTTTGTTTTTTTATTTTATTTTTTTAATGAAAATTAAAATCCTATAAACATTATGGTTCCCTCCCCCACAAATAAAAAATAAAATACCCTCAATGTTAAAATAATATATATGAAAATAAATTTAATAGTGTGAGAGGTAATGAAAACCCTATATATTGATCATTTGTAATCAGAAAGTGGATGGGGTTTCTTTTTGAGGAACCACCAAACAATTTTTTTCATTCTCTTTGGGTTTGCAATGCCTCAATGAGTCCAATGAATCACTTCTTCCATACACCAAATATATCCCCAATTAATTGAATATTTTTGTTGATATATATATAAGAACAAATGAAATGAATATATTTTCCTATACCTTGATTGTTGGGTTCTCTTTTGTATCATGCTCATGAATATATTGAAAAAATTTTAACAAATCAAGTTAAAAATTAGTATAATAATTTAACATAATATATTATTCAATTATACCACATGAATGATAATTCTCAGTCCATATTTAATAAAAATTTCAAATTAAAATATAAGTGGATTTATTTTTCTCAAAATGTTTGGGAACATGAACATAATTTTTTAGATCTGGGAGTTATTTAAATGATGGTGGAGTGTTTTAAAATAGCTCCAAAATATATCATTTTAATCTTCTTTTGAATAAAAAACTTATTTTTATTTGGGTTTGGATGGATGGATTTACTATTTATCTTATTTCATCATTGAATGGTTATTTACATAAACAAATTCCTCCCCCACACCTATATATTTCTTTAAAGATCATTTTTATCCTATTGAAAAGAGATTACATCATTTATTTTTGTGAATAAATTTCTCATTGAAATTTAAAAATATTGTTTAAAATTTGATCCAATATCACTTTCAGAGAATGGTTTGAGTAATCTTTGGTAATGATATAGGCTTCCTTGGAAATGGTGTAAAATATTGATAATATTTCCGAATGCGCCAAATTAGATTTTTAATCTTGAGAAGAAAAATTGCAATAAAAAGTGACCACATGCCATCTCATAATGAATAATTACATGGTAAAATAGAAAAAGAAACAAAATCAAGTAAATGAATGAGATTTAACAATATTGGGTTGTGTTTTTTTACTTTTAATATAAGAAATGAAACTAAGTTAACAAAATGGACAATGATATATAATAAATCATGATCAACCCAGGTAAGCGTCCCCAAATTCTCAACCGTCAACACTCTCAAAGAATATGATATATACCATATATTCCTTGACTTATACCAAGATGAAACTAGTAGGATATGTGATTTTATAATAGGATAACTCCTATGATTAAATTAGAAATATGATGTTATTCTCAAAAATATCACGAAGAATCGATCAAGTTGTGTCTAATATCATAATCTAAACTCTTCAAGGAAATACATGATGAAATTGATATGTTTTCCAGGTTTTTGTTTATAAATAAAATGTTCTCATACTAAAAAATACATTATAATGTGTATAATATTATGAATTTAATCAACCAATGAAACCCATAAGAACACTCATAAAAACAAAAGGTGAGAGAAGAGACCAACCAAATTAAATCATCACAAAATCTGTTTTAAACATAAGAGACTAAGGATGTTTTTCCATTTATTATTATATGATAATACTATCCTTGAACATAGAAATGTAAGAAAATTATGAATAATCAAACACAAACCTGAAAATTCTATCAACTCCCTAATAATGAAAACCCAGAGCTTGAGATTACATTAAGAGATACTCCCTAGAATGATCACAAGGGAGGTTTATAAGCATTAGGTGATAAGGAAGAATAAAGTTGAAAAAGAATATTTAAATATCATATAACTCAATTAACTTAGATTTTCCTAGCCTCCTCAGTTTCTTCTGAATGTTTTCAACCCCTTGTATAGGAGTGGAAGAACATATTTATAAGTAAAATGGGTGTATTGTTTTCCCTCTAATTCTATTTCTCTAATTTTAATACGTCTTTTAACTCATAGATAAAAAAATATAAAAAATTTATAAACTATATTTTTTTCCTGGTACGTATTATATATCCCACCACTAAAATTTAGCTCCATTAGATACATATAGAAAACATTATAGCCTATTTAATAATGTAAACTTTTATGTAATGATAGATGATTCATCTCCCTCCACTATCACAAATTAAAAACAATATTAATGAATGTATAATTCCTTGATAATTTTTAGATACATGGAAAATTGAGTAATATTTCATGATCCACAAAACTAATCCTATTTAGAAGCTTATAGAACATGTTATGACCCATTACTAAAGTCTTTTGAAATATATACCCCAAAGGGTTTACAATTTACATGGATCATTTTCAGTTCTGTATGCTTATATTCATCACATGGTTTAATGAATTTAAATTAATCTCAAAAACTATATAGTAGTAAAAAATAGAATTTTATAATTTTGATTTGTATAGGGATTGTTATACCAAGAATACCAAACTTCTATTTTTTTAGTTGAAATAACAAATAAAGTGATATTACCACTTTTTATATATTTTTAAATAATGAATTAAAAATGTGAGTTGAATGAAAATAAATTAAATAATGGGATACTATACCCCTAAATATTTTGAATCACATGTATATGGATGGTGATATGAGATAATTTTTTATTTGATCCATTCAAATAACATAAACTTTATCCAATATTATATTTTAGATGATCCACTCTCACTATCCTCATATATATAGTTAAAATGAAAAACATATTTAGGTTTTAACCCACCATTTCTTTCCAATTTATATTTTTATATTATTTTATCCAATAAATTGTTCATTCTATTATTTTTATTTTTATTTTTTAGAATCTTATAGAATATACCCCTACTGTTACTACCTTTGGATAATATCAAGGTAATATTATTTCAATCCATTTATTATTTAATGTATTATAATTTAATTATGTGAGATTTAATTATAGTTAGTAATATATAAGTATTAGATAGGAATATCAAATTTCTATATGATTTTGTTTTATTTTATTAGTTTTTAGAGTGTTTATAAAATTAAAAATTCAAAAATATTAAACATCAATTGAATTCCCAAGTCAATTTTATTAGAGAAGTAAAATGTGAACTGATTGATTTAATTCAAAAACAGTGAACCTTAAAGTATTTATAATATGATTCTCTATTCCTTGATTCATAATTTTTATAATAATTGTGAATTTAACTGAATATGGAAACCAATACTAAAAGAATTTTACAAATAATTATCTTATAGTCATAAGAGGGTTTTAAAACATTTTGATAACTTCTTAAATTTATTTATATCTTAATATGAGAAGATCAATTTCATGTTAACTTGAACTTTCTATTGTTTTATTTCAATAATTTTTGGAAATTTTTTGAGTTTTTTCCCAAATGATTGAGGAACATTTTTGAATGTAGTTCTCAAAATCAATCTATTTGGGCCTTGTATTTCATCTAAACCATATAATAAACCCCTTTAAATAAATGAATAACTTCAAAATTTTATAAATTTCAAGTTAAGTATCATCACCTACCCTACACTTGGGTATATTTCATGGTTTTCATTGAAAACAAGTATGTATGGGAAATGATTATTATTGGGATTCATGGGAGTACAAGTTACTTGTAGAAAATATATTAGGGCGTGTCATAATTTTTTTGTAAGGTAATGTTCATAAATTTCATTTTATTTTAAGGTAACCTCCATTTTTATAAGGAAAATAATGAAATAATTTGTACAAAAATAATAAAAAGGGGATAATAGAAGAAATTTTATTAATTTTAATCATTCTTTTATTAGTTTATATGAAAAAACATGAATATTTTGGGATGGATGAATCATATATATTGGTAATAATTCGGGTATCATCATTAGGTTACATAATTAAAAAATTAAATATTATGATTTTAAGATTATAACTTTTTTATTCATCATTTGTTTTTCATATTTGAACCACCCACATTCACCCATATAACAACCCTAATAATGCCTTGGCATTGGCATAGTAATTTTTTAATTATAGTAGAAAAAATTAGAAAGATTATAGGGATAGATTAGTGATATTTATAAAGATAATAATGTTTATAGATATTACTGTGAGTGATGAGGGAAAAATTTAGAGGAAGGTAGGTGTGGGTGTACATGGGTGTAAATTGAAGGTTGGGATAAATTTTAATAATAATAAAAGAAAATTAGATAGTTAATATCATATAAGAGCCGTTATAAGTGTGTGTATTCCTCTAGTTTACAATGTATATAATTATTAACAATTTAAATTAAATCCTGACCAAGGATTATCATTTAAATTTAATTTATTGAAAGTATTTCATGAGTATGAAATAGTCAAGTGTGGTGGAATATGATTAGTTAAGAAATTTATATATTTGTTATATTTAAATTAAATGTCAAAAAGCCCATTAGTTTCATAAATTCAAGGGTAAATAAATATTTTTCATTCATTTATAATTTCAGGAAATCAATTATTAAAATGAACCTAATTTGATTATTTTATTTGTTTAGTTTATATTAGTTTGATTAAGTTAGTATGGTTTAATTTTGATTTATTGTTTTGATTATTTAAACTATAAGTCAATCTTAGCCAATAAATGAAGAGAATAAATTTTAATGGGGATATAAAAAAAATTATCTCAATCAATGTAAATAAGGAAATGATTCCATTGAAACAATCTATTACAACACCAGACTCTAATGTTGTCTATTATAGATCACAATAATTATTCAAATACATTTTTAATCTCATTCCATGAAATGACCACTTCAATTTTATTAGGGTTCATAGAAATTACAATTTCTAAAATCACATTATTAATAAATTCAACCTATTGAACACAAAACATACTTTTAGAGAATGTTTCATGGATGAAATTCTCACCTTTTATATTAAGGACAATAAAAAATATCACTCATGGTCATCTCATGATCACGAATGCACAAATATATCATTGTAAAATACAATGAACAAAGAGTAGAGATATTGATGAAATATGTGATTCATAAATTCTATGAAAATATCTATAGAATTAATAAGTTCCAATCCCATAACCAAATTCTCATAATTCAAACCATTTACAAATTATTCTCCCACAAGAACTTTCTAACATAAAAAATGTTTCACCCTATTCTAAATCACTCTAAACTAATTATACCATAGTGGTATATGTCCATAGGTATAAATCCTCGTATTCTAGAGGCTTCCAGCTAGTAACAAGGGTCTAATAAAAATCAAAATGAGACTATACACATAGATTAGATAATAAAAACAATAGTGGAAGAAATATCAATATCATCGATCCAAATATAATAGAATAAAATTCATGATAAAAATATATATTAATCAAATAAATAAATATGATATAATAATATGACCAAATATAATTGTCATACAAATAATATAAACAATACCATGATCTTCCATGTGCGGATCGTATACAAATAGATCCAAAAATAATAAAAAATAAGTAAAAATGGTAAAGAACACAAAACAGTTCTTGAGTCAAGGCCTAGTCCCATATCTCATGATTCATGCCAAATACCCCAATTTAACATCAAACACATTCCCGTTTACCTTATCCTGACTTGTTACCATGAAGTTTAATTAGGCACACAAAATGACTTGAGGAGGGTGAGAGTACAACCTAGTGGTCCACCACCAATGGTGTACCTAATATAATATACAATCTAAATAAAGTACATTATGATGTGGTATAATAAATAGCAATATAAATAAATTAATAAAAATTCTATGATCCTAATATTCCACAGTGACACATAAGATCGACCATACATTCTTTTGCTAGTTCCAGATGTCTTTAAACATAATACATAACCATCAGGGAGATGAAGCCTCACCCTAGAATCATCTCATTATAAAAAATTAGTTTGTAATAGTGAAAAACCTTATAATAATAATTTAATAAAATAATGAGGGATTAATAGAGCCCCACACTTTAAATACAAATCAATATCATCATCAGGGATAATTTAATCCACACTGGATAAAAATATCGGCATCATCATGAAGGTGGGATAGTACTCCATCCTTGAAACACCTCTTACACCTATTTCTAGTTATCTCAACTAATAAGGGGTCCTAATTATAGTTCAAAATTTAAGACAACCAAATTAAAAATGGTTATCATATCATATTTTAGTCATGATTCTCATCCTAGGGATCATTATAGGGAACTTGTTTTAAACCCACAAGGATATCATTCTATTTAAGAAACCCCTCTAGTTGCCTTCTAAAATTTCCATTTTTATATGAAAACATGGAACACCTAACTTGGTGAATTTTTGTTTGGTTTCACATGAATTTATGGATCAATAATGGTCTATAAAAGATGTATTATACATAAATTAGAAATATACAACAGTTAATGAAGTTCAGATTGGACACAAATTAAGTCGGTTTGACTACACCTCATACACACATAGAAACTTGGTATGACTTTAGGGATAGCTTATGGAACGCATATATTATACTTGATGGTTGATACATGCTAATAATATTCCTCTAATTAAAGCTAAAAAAATAAATTAATTAAAAAATCAGCCAAAATCCCTAAAATTATTCATAAACATCTATAACTAGCACATTAACATTGAATAGTGATGGAAAATGAGAAAGGAATCAAATAATATTGATAAATTTACCTAAATATATCACCCAAAGTAAATAATGTATGAAACAATTATAGAATTAAGGAGATCCCAATTTGGAAGATAAGGGGATCAAGAGAGAGAGAGAGAGAGAGAGAAATCACCTCCCATATCCACTCCATTATGAGACAATGCTATCAGGACCTATTCCCTCATCAACCATCACTAAGTGACCTCTCTGGATATGTAATGACACACTTATCTTTGGAAAAACTCAATTCCAATGGTTAGGTCCTTATGAAGTGTCTCACAACCTTGAGTCATAACTCTTCCTTCCTCAAGAAAAAATCAAAACATAATTGAAGGTTTTATGAGATAACCAATTTTGTTCAGTGAATGTTTTCAAGGAAAAAGATGTGTGTCATAAAACACCATATGTGTGGGCCACCATACCTTGTTTTTAAGGATTTATCCTTTTCCATATTCTAGAAAAGGAAGCACCACTACATGAATCCCAATTTCATATTATGACAAGCCTCCCTAATTGAATTCTAAAAAAGGAAACACATGGGTTTAACATGTAAGGTTCACCATAGTGGAATGAAACCCTTTCTCATGTCGTAACTCACAAACCACCAAATAACTTAATCTTATATTCTAGGATCTTACACCTAAAAAATACCCATCACACCAAGAATTTTTTGGCCATAGTGTGGTCATTAACTATCCTTTTAAACTCATACAAAAAAAACATTATTCCATGAATCCCTAGGACATGATTTGAATCCTTCAGACTTATAAAAATAATTCTACTTATAGTTACTCATTGTAACAAAATAAAATCTATTAATATTGTGATGATGTTTAATTTATTACCCTAGAATAATATAAAATGGATCACATAAAAAAGGATTGATCCATTTAGCAGTCTTGGGAGACTATATGAATACATGATTTATATATTGAAATGGAAAAATAAACTCTAATTTGTAAAATTCATAACAAAATTATTATTTATTTTAGTACATTCTTAAAATAACATAAAGATCCCTTCTTGGTACCCTAAGGAAATAAATAAAGTGTGATATTAGCTTCCTAGTAATGGTTTCGTACAGTGGAATCTATCATCATTACATAAGGTATTAATAATACAATAGAGTAAATAATCTCTAAATATTCTATGTATTCAATAACTTGAGCATTAATTATATCCATGGATAGAAAAGTAACATAGAAAACAATATCTGATTTCAAAACGATGGAATAGATAATTCAAAACATAATAATCTTACCATAAATTCTTATAAACCATGAAATATTATATACCTTCAAGACAACTCAACAAATAAATATTACATACCTCCAAGACTTCTCAACCAATATATCTTACATAACATTAAGGCCTCTAAACCAAGAAATTTCTATTGAATGAGATGACATACACCAAGAGATAAACATTCTAGTTTATCTCATGAGACCTTACCTGATGTATTAAAGTGATATAATGGACCCCACTTATCACTTACATGTGTCGATTGCATTCCTAATGTATTGAAAGAGTAGAATAATGAATTATTAGTATGGATTAGTAATATATAAATAACCATATTGAATCGAGTATAAGAATTTAAATATTTCCATATTTAATGGAATGAAATATTTAGTATGATTAATTCCATTCAATATGTACATAATAATGCTTATATGATCTATTAAATATATAAATAATGATAAATATATCAATGGTATAAAATAACATGGACACAAATGAGAAAAAATAATGTCCAAAGAATGAAGGAGAGAGATAAAAAACATAGAATAAATCCTTGTACATAAAATGTGGTATAAAAAAAATCAATAAAAGATGAAAGGATATAATCAATTCATAAAAAATTATGGTTTTTGTATTAAATAAACATATTTTGGAAAATAGAGAGTAAAATAAAAGTGGAAATTTAAAAAGTAGTTTCTTAATACTTTCATATCCATTTTAAAATGAAGTAACAATCCACTTCCATAACTCATTTAATAGTGTTTCAAGAATACCTTTTAAAATAATATTTTTTAAAATAGTTAATAATATTGGAATATTTAAAATAAACAATTACTAATTAATAAAATGTGGAGTAAAGGATAAAAATATACATAATTGAAATGAAATCCCGTTCAAATATGTCAAAAAAATAATATCATTCTATTTTGATATATAAGTGAAAAATTCATAGAATAATAAATTACCTTGGATAACCCTAGATACATATAAATGAAGCTAAATAATTAGTAATGTTCATGATGTTGGGAAGTTCCATTCATACATACAATTTTAAAAAGATATTCTTTTAATGATTTTATAAAGAAAGTCACAAATGACTTAAATGAAAAATGTTAGGAAGATTACTTTTTAACTTTTGTAAAGAAAGTATATGTTTAAAAAAATTGACATTTAGAATTTATTTATTCATATAAATGATCATTCTTGAATTAAAATAAGGAATTTGGATATTGGGGGGTAGGATTTCCTGACCTAAAGAACTAAATATTTACATCTTTTCGTAAAAAATGATTTTGTTTTTTTAGTACCAAAGAGGTGGAAATGGAAAGAAGACTTCCTAAAGGAAGAAATTAATTAAGGGGAATAAAATATATAGTGTTTAATAGATACATAGCACATAATACCTCTACTGGATATTTGAACATGAACCAGAATAAAAATGAAATTGTAAAATAATTTATTAGATTGGATTATCGCTTGGTCAGATTCATTCAAAACCCATATAGAATAAATTTTTATTATATATATATATATATGTAGGTAATTTCTTCATTCTTTTTACCCATTTACTCATAATTCTTTATTAAAGTAAACTATTTAGGTGTTAATTGTTCAGTTTTTCATGCTTGTTTTAATTCGGCGGTTCCAGCCCTTAAAACATGGCCATGTCTTCACCACATATATAATTTTAATAATGTATTATATATAACATTTATACATTAAATATAAATTTATAACTATACTTGTAAGGAAATTATGAAGAATGAAATATGTTATCCATGGAGGCGGCAGTTCGCACGTATACATGAGTGACATTTTCATTTTTCAATAGATGGGTGGAAGAGAAATTAAATAATAATTTATCTTTAAATAATAGTAATAATAATTTCATAAATAAAATATATATTCACTAAATCTATCTTAATATCCAACAATGTGAGGCGGTGTTGAAAAATGAAATTCGTCGCTTCATGGAGGCAGTAGTCTGCACGTTTTCATGGGTGATATTTTCATTTTCCATTGGATGGAAAGGTGATATATGATAGTATTTATATCAACATAATAAATTTTAAATTAAATAATTATATTTATTTATTATTATAATAAGTATATATAATATTTAGAAGTGGTTTATGGTGAAATAATCTTAAAAGAACTCATTTAAGGTAATTTCCTCTTCTCTGGATATAATCCTTTGGATTAAACATTAGAACCTATTAGTTTGGACTTTGGGTGATAATAGGACCAATAATACATTTGTATTATAGTTTTAATATTATTTTGGTAGATATTGGATGATTTAATGTGCTCAAATTGTGTGTAGATGTGAGGAGATGAGGTTCCCTTTTATAACTGAGAGGGGTGACCCATTTGTAAATACCTTAAACATTAATATAATATAAAGTAATTTTCATTATAAAGTGGTATACAACTAGAAAATTTTAGGTGATAGGATATTTATGTTTTAAATATACACAACCAATAAAATTTAGAAAAGCATTAGTGATATTTAAAATCTTATCTCTTATTTTAACCCCCTCATTAACTCTTTTAACCCATACTATGGTGACAAACTTTTATCATAGTAACTATTAATTATGAGTAAAATGAAATGAAACTTATTGAATAATTTCAATATGATGAATTTAAATATACAATAAATTTTAAAAGTTTTAATTTCTAGATTTGAGAAAAATTAATTTCTATATAAGTACGCTAAACAGAACGAAAAACAGCTTTTGAGAAAAACATTTTTTAAACCAAAAAATAGATTTACACTAGGATCATGTATAGAATTCATTCTTATCAAATTAATGCTGTTATTATTAATAAAATATAGTTATTTGACTTTAAAACAAATATAAAATATAATTTAAACCTTCAATTACTTAATTAAAAAATGGTTCAAAAAATATTTCTTTAATTAGAATAAAAGTCATTTAGGTTCTAAAATGTGAAAAATGGGTTTATAAATTAAAAATAAACTTTTTAAATTATTTTTTATTTAATAAAAAGATATTTTGTCTATTAAAAATATTTAAAAAACTTTAAATTCATTTTTATCATTATGATGTTATAAAGCTGACAATATTTTGTAAAACAAATTTTTTCATTATTCACCCAGAAATAAACCATTTGATAAAAATATCCAAAATTTACCCTTATATAATTTATACAAAATGAATTTAAAAATTAATTTAATTTAGTAAAAATAAAATTATAAAATATATCAATATACTTATGAAAATATTAAATATATAGAAAAACATGTTTTTATAGAAAAACAACCTTTTAAAATATCAAGTTTTTATAATATTATTTAAAATAAATTTATAATTAATTGAGTGTTAATTTCTTATTTAATATATGAAATTATTTTAAAAGTGATCAATTTATTAAAATACATAACACTTGAAAAAAATGTTTTTGAAAAATACCCCTTTTAAAAATTGAATGATTTTAATCATATCACATTAATTATTTATTTTATAATCACTAAATATAATTTATCAAAAAAATTACCCAATTTTTGTATTATATTTTATTAATATATTTATATTTATTAATATTTTATTCTTATTAAAATTTTAATATGCTACAAACCATTTTAGTTCTGTGTTGCATGTATTATAAGAAATTCAACATTGTATTTATTTAGAAGGAAATACACACTAAAATCATGGGGGGTAATGTTATCGCCCATTAAATAAATTGGATCCTCAAAATTGTATTTTTTTTATTACCACAATAATTATATCTAGACATAGGTATAATCGTAGATATATATTTTTTACTTGATATGTAATTCCTAAGTTACTACTAGGCTTCTTACTATTTCTGAATTAAATATTTATAAAACCATTTATATTCCCAAATAATAATCATACATCTAATGATGTTTCAAAAGGCATACATTGATAAATGAGAGATATTTCGCATATAAATTTATCTTGAAATGGTAGGATTTTTGAGTAATTATTTTATTATCAAGAGCCAAAATATGAGAAAAATATACTTAAGTTACTTCAATTCTATAAGTTTAATTTCACCATTTGATTGTGTTTTAATCAGTTTCCCATATTTTTTTATATTTTAAATGATGAATAAAATTTTTAAAATTTTCATAAAGAAGAATGAAAATAAAACATTAATGAATCATAAGAACCATAAAATAATGATAAATTATTCATTCTTCCATTATCCACTTAATAAAACATAAATTATGAGATCCTTTCTAAATTCAATGTACATGATGTTTAATGTTTATAAAATTTTCTTTTCTGTTTTGGTTCTTATCTACTTTGGGTTTTTAAAAGTTTTTTTTGTTTTTGTGAAAAGGGGCACGAGAGTCAAAGGTTGGAAATTGTGTAGATGATGGGTTGTGTGGTGGATGGAAAGCTTCCATAGGTTAGTTGGTCGAACCCTCCAACCAGCTGGTGAGGCTAAAATAGGTCTCTATTTTTTTATAAACCCCGCTATCTAGTTGGTGGGATTCCACTAGCTCATTAGTGAGCATCACCAACTCGTTGGTGTAGTATTCCAAGTGTGCATTACTTTCAACTCGAGACCATTTAATTCCACTCAGTTTTGATCCTTTTTAGTACCAAATTCTAACCCAAACCCCATACTTCAAATTTGAGACCACCCCTAATGACTCTTGGTATCTTTTATTCATCTACCCTTTTTTTCTAATGTTGGATAGATCTAGTGATTCTATAACACTAATTTCTCTCTAGATCAATACTAAATTACTCTTCTTCCATGATTGGTGTTCATGGATCAATAAAGGATATATGAATTCCATGCACACTAATAAAAATTAAAATATTTATGATGATGTATTTGTATAAGGTGAATTCCCCATCGTAAATAGTCATCAGACCTAAAATATTTGTGATAGGTGTATTATTCCATCACAAATAGTAATTATTTATAACCAAATATTATATCTGCCACATATATTTTTAGAAGGATTTACCATTGGCTAGCATAAAACATATCCATGAAAGGTATTTTTGATGAAATTCTATTTTCGTTGTAAATGCCTATCGACTCGAGAGTATTTTCGAAAAAATTATTTCTATTGAAAATATTCCTACACAATAAACCTATTGATATAATCTCCCCCTTTCGTATTTCTCTCATTTCCTTCTTCCTCTTCTGAACTGCCTCGACACGCACTACCAGCTTCTCCCATCCATGTTATACCAATGCACTTCATTGCAAGAAATTTTAAATATATTTTTCTTCAATTTTACTTGGAACAGATTCCTATTGTCTTCATTTTCATTATTTTTTGTGTATTATTCATTTTATTACATGATTTCATTTTGGAAAGCCCTAGGTTTAGAATTTTATATGATTTTCATTATTTATTTGGTATTTATGATTGTAGAAAATTTGTTATTCCTTATTTGATATTTTTATGTTTGTGTGTGTGTATATATACATACCCTATTTGATATATGCATGTTTGTGAAAAAATTAAGTTTAACAATTTAACTAATTTCGACATCAATTCACCTTTTTTATTATTCCTTATTTAATTTTGATATTTTCATTTGTGTGTGTATATATATATATATAAATTATTATAAATTACTATAAAAGTGAAAATGAAATAGGTCATAAATTTTTAGGTCCTCAGAAATAACGAATTTGATTTTCATTTGATCATGGTTGACACAAATTGGTCATTTCTCATGACCCAAAGATTGAAAATTATACGATTTTCACCTTCTTAGTTATTTATAATATATTTTATTACTTTTTATTAAATTATACTAATTTTTATTAATTTATAAAAAATATGGGAATTTACACTAATTAATCGTGAATTTAAACTAATTTATAAAAATATATAAGTTTTTATAAATTAGTAAAAATTTACATTAATAAACTCAAATCCAAAATATTCTATAAATTTTATAATTTTTTTTTTAAATTTTGTAATTTTTGTTATTTTTTAATTATTTTCAATTTTCAATTTTTTAATTTTTTTAATTTTTCTTGATGTTTACATATTTTTAAAATTTTTAATTATTTGAAATTATTTTAATGTTATTAATTTTTATTATTTTTAAATATTTTTAATTATATTTAAATATTTAAAATAATATGTCATTTATTTAGTCATTTTTAATTATCTAAAATTATTTACAATTATCTGTAATTATTTTAATTTTTTGTATTTTTATAATATTAGAATTTGTGATTAATCAACTTTCCATCATAAATACTATCAATTGCGACATTCCATAACACTAGAAATTTTTTATATGTAAAATAAAATCATTTGCAATTGATGCTTTACACATCCTAATTAGTTTTTATTTACAATGGTGTCTTAAATACCTTCATTTGCGATGCCATTTTTTCCACGACACATTTGAGACAAACTCCCATCACAAATAACATTTTTGACTAACATCCATTGAAAAAGTGAAGTTGCAAATGAAAAAATATATAGTAGTGGTGGATCAAATGGTTTTTCCATCCTCCTTCATAGATTAGTGATGAATCTAACAAATAAATCACATATCTTGATCAAATCAATAATGGGCATTGATTATGGACATCCTATGGGTTTGTGTTTTTGAATTATATTCTAAGACCTCTTCTGGATGATGGATTTATTATAAAACTATAATTTTTTTATTATACTTGGTAGATTAATGGTTGAATCAACTTGTTAATAAAACCCCCTTGATCGGATCTATATTTCTCATGAACAGTGGATGTTTCTCGGTAAGTTATCTAAGATCGATCATCTTGGATCTCTATTCTAATGAATAATTCATGGTGGATCTATATTTTTGGGCTATACCTGAGGTTCTATTTATAATTGATAAGGGATTCATGATCTTTTCAGGAATCATCAATGATTCTAGTGAATTGGAGTCCTCTCTTTTGACATATCTTTGAACTCATTCCAATCATGGACTCCATGATGTATGTGATTCTAGAACTTACCTTATTGACATGGAACCTCCTCATAAATCTTTTTTTGAAACATCTTTATTGAATAAACAGAATCTGATATAGTTATCCATGTCATGTGACTAGTTTTCATGGTTGAGTAATGTGTTTCATACTTCTATGCTTTGATGAATATTGGAGTTCTTCATCAACGGTCTTAAGTTAGAAAGATCCTCACCATTTGTGTCATTTTTATATAATTTTTTCCTTAATATGATTCTTATTTTTGAATTTCTTGATTTGACATTCTTGATCATTATCTCATGTGTTTGCGTGTATAACCCGTAATACCCATATATGATGTTTGATTCCATGAGTAAGCTTATGTATCATGTAGAAATGTTTCATTTTAATAACATGTAATTGTATATTTATACTATTTCTCATGATACCATGCTATGTTCATCCTTGTATTATATAACCTATCATGTGTATTACCATGACTTTAGAGGTATTGTTCTTAGTTCTTGAGATAGTGGACCATCGTGATATGGAAACCACTTAGACGGGGAGTCCACATGACATGTGATAATGATGGAGGTAGACCTAAAAACAAGGTATGGACACAAAAACCTTGAGGAAAGACCCATGGTAGAAACATTCAGGTATAATGAAATTGTGTCCAGTCCCAATACATAGATGAGGTTTGACAGTCTTAAGGCATGATGCTTGATGAATGCAGGATGCAACGACTTTGTAGCCTGACCCGACTCGATGCCTGAGTCCGTGAAGAGATATGTCAACTAGCCTATTGATTAGGTCCTGAACAATTTATGACATCATTATGACCATCATTCTGACATTAATTCAAAGCACGTGCATCCAGGGTTCATAACGTCTTAGTTAGCACATGAGTTCTTGAGAGACATTTGTTTATTCTTTCATGTGTATTTATCTTTATCATGGAACACATAAATTATACCAATGCACACTTGTTAAGGATGAATTGATTATATCCTATTGGGTTTTATTACTCAATACCTACATGTGAATCTAAATGTGCATGTATAATTCATGTTTAGGGATCCAGGTAATGGAATGGGTCCTATGGAAGAAAGGTGAGCAGTGCCACATGAAGGTCGTAATGGTATTGATATGGATTCTAGAAGATTCTTGTAACATCCCATGTGATTATAGAAAAATATTTTTTCATATAAATTAATAGTTATGAATTAGATATTAATTTTAGTTTAAAGTAGAAATTATTTGTGATAGCGTACCCGACATGAAATAATGGGTTTCTTTGAAATATTATGTTGCACACAAGACTCAGTTATACCGAAAAATAATACAATACTAATATAATTATTTTAAATGGTAGTTAAATCCTGGTTGTTGTATTGGAATAAATGACCAAAACTAACTGTATTATGTTTAAATATTTTTATTAAATGTTTTTTACTTTCATCTAATAACTTTTTGAGGCTTAAAATGAGAATAAAGAAAATTTTAAGCATAAAATACTCTAATACTTTTTAAAAGTAGTTTTACCACCTTTTGATGGAGAACCCTTTTAAAATATTATTTTTGACAATTTTATATGTTTCATTTGAAAAAATAAATTTCTTCATTAAAATCAGGACATCAAAATTTACTTTGGTATAATTTTGGTATTTTTTCTGATAAAATTCATTTCCAAATGAATAGTAAAAAATAATGCATTTTAATTCAAAATTGACTTTACATCTAATTGTTTTATATAGTTATATTTTCCTTTTAATAGGTTTTAAAGAGTAATTTTATTATTTTTTTTATCATTTATTACAATTTTGTTCATTAGAGGTAATTTCACATTGAAATTTTATGTAAACACATGTCAATCTTTTAATGGTTTTTACTTTTAAAAAACCAATTTTCTCGTTTGGACAACCTAAATTACTTTTCAATTTATTACATCAAATTATATGTTTTTAATTTTGAAAAATGGATTCCATATTTGGAATCATAATTTGAAAATTATGTAAATAGGTCCCTTTTTATTTTTGGACATGATGAATTGTAACTTTAGTAATTAATTTTATTACCACGATTAAAGGGTAAATCATGTAAATAAGAGTAAAAATAATATATTAATAATATAAAAATACCCTAAAAATTGATCTAATCCTATTATATGATATATTTATGACCTTGAAAATCCTTGTGATGACATTTAGGCCTTTGGAATTTATTTAGGTTTGATCATGACACTTACAACTTTTAATATAAAAGTAACGGAAAATATGTTACAAAAAAATATATTCTTACTAAAAAAATTTAATATTGGTTTGTATAAGTGATATATTAGAATATAAATAGAAATTTAAAATCTAAAAATATATCCTACATCATGGTATTTTATTTATAATTTTTAGACATTAACTAATTAAATTTAATAATGACACAATGATGATGTAGTGATTTCTTTATTAACTAAAGAATCAAATAAATGATGTTATAAATATTAAAAAATATATTATTTGACAAAATATATTTCACCCAAGATTTTTAAATGTGAATATTACATTTTATAAGACTATTAAATGGTTTGGTTTGAAGTTATCTCTCTGTTTATATTTTATTTAAATTCAATAAAATAAATAGTGTAAAAATTGACATAATTGATGATTTATAAAAATAGTATCTTATTAAAGTTTTTAAAATTAAAAGGTGACTATGATAAGGTCTAAAAGTTCATTAAGTATCTCATTATGGGAAATTGACCCCATATAAGTAAAATTAATAGCCTCTTAGTAATTAAAATGTTGTTACCACAATATTAATTAAAAGAGAATAATTAAGGGTAAACTGAAAAGAAAAGTTTAAAATAAAATAAATACATGTAAACAATTATTGGATTACTTTTTTTAGAACTATAATCATATTATATTAAACATATATAATGTTGGATCCATTTTTATAAAAAAATAATTTATATTAATTTCGTATTTTAATACATTCTAAGTTTTCCCCTCCCCACTCTCGTAAAATAGTACCCTCTCTTCTCTAATAATCACACATCAAGAGACCTTTTTTCATACAAGACCATCCCAAAAATCAACCTATAATTCCTACCCTCATCCTAGAATCCTATATTATGGCTGAAGGCCTCCCAAGGAAGCCTTTTGGTATTAACCAAAAGAAGTTACCCGATTAAGAGGTAACACCTTCTCTCATGCTTTTTAGTTTCATTTCCATTTTCCGCTCCCTAAAAACTTTATATTCTATTATTCCATAAAGACAGTATAATAAATATACTAGGATGTTTTTATGATTGGGTTTTTATCTACACTTACACACACCTCCATTTAATGGTTAACGAACATACTATTTCTCTGTATGGAGAACTACAGGCTCACGAAACGATGATTGTTCAATTTTCCCCTACCACCTTTCATAGTATCCATTATGATGGAAAATATTTTTACATATGATATATGATATATCTATATTTTTTTATACTTATGTAAATTTTATTTATAACATAACTTTATTCATTCCATGTTGTGTAAATACAATAATTTCGTTTGAGGAAGTGTGGACTACCACCCCTCAAAGCGATATGATTCATTCCCACCATATATGGAACACATAAAGGATGATTTTATTAAATATATGTGAAATATATGAAATTAATATAATACTAGAATTATAATATACATTTATATCATTTAATTATTATTCTTTTAATATGACATAGAAAAGGAAGTAGCGTTCATGCGTACATATGGCCTACCATCTCTATGAACGTTGAATTTCATTTATCATCTTCAAATTTTATGTATTATTCTAAATAAATATATAAAATAGATATATATGATATTTAAATAATTAATAATATTATGGAGATGATGTAATTTTTACCATAAAGACAATTTACATCAAAACAAGTTCATTTTTTACTAAATTACCGAATACCAAAAAATGCCCAATATGAACTTAAATAATTATGTAATTTTTATAACATGGTAATAAGTGATATAAAATGAAAAATAAAATTGAAAATGGTTATCAATAAAGTTTAAATTAAACTAATTTTATTATTTAGGAATAAAAACAATGTATGAGATGATTCAGACTCAAGGTAAGAGATTTCATCTCAATCTCCTTTCATTAAGACATTTCTTTATAATTTACACCTTTATTATTTTATAAGGATTATATACCTCCACAGTGGAATTTAACATCCATATTTTATCTATAATAATGTTATTTAATGTTTTGGTAAACGTATTAATTCACTAGGATTTAGATATAAATGTTCAAAGTGGTATGTGACACCATGAACATTTAAATATTTAGTTATCAATTTTTTTCATTGTGATATTAATTTACACATTTATTTATATGGATATAAAAGTATTATGCATGAAATTTCATGTCTATATTTAATCTCATTAAATGTTTTAAAAATGGAATATTTGTATACAAAGTGTTTTATTTTCTTTACAAAATTATAAAAGGAATGTTTTTGTTTTAAGGTATACAGCAACAACGACTTCTCCACCGCCATAACAGTTATTTAATATTTGTCTTCCTATATAAGACTTATGAATTTTAAAAGGAAACAATTCCTTATTTGGGTATCTTGGAATTGAAAATGGGTTCTTAAATGAAAATGGTATTTTTATATGATGATTTTTTTCATATGGGATTAGAATATATTTTCATAAGGGTTTTGTGACGAACATGTTTCTTGAAATGGAACTTGGGCATTATATGAAACAGGTGAGCCGAACATAGCTTATATGAAAGGTTGATCCCCATTATAGCTCATTGGTGAGCTCGACATAGCTTATACAAAGGTTTAAGCCGCATTTTATCTCACAGGTGAGGCCTTTATAGCTTATATGAAGGGTTGAGCCCCATTAGAGCTATTGAGTGAGACCAATATAGCTTATATGATGAGTGATCCCCATTATAGATCTCTGATTCATTGGGTAATAATATCATTGGAAGTCATCCATATGGCTATTCTAATTGAAAGTGGTTTGAAATTATTTTATTGATACGATACTCTATGTCCCCAAAAGGAGTTTTAATTTCTTGCTATTGGTATTAGTGTTTTTCATTAAGACGAAAGTATAAGTGTTATTCAAGTGGAAATGTTTTTTCATCTACTCAAAGAACATTAAATGGGTTACCATGTTTTAACTAGACTAATGGGTTTTATTTCTTTTTATTTCCATTACTGTGATTTTTGTGTTCATCCCATGTTTTTAAATGTTTTCACATGATTTAAGGGAGAACATAGTTATATGGATTCAAAGAACAGTTATGATGATTAACCATGAAAATAAACCATGTTTCTTTTTAAAACTTTTTGTGTTATGGAAGAATTGGATACTCTTGTTAGTATCAAGATTGTATTTATATGGTTTTATTATATAATAGTTATGTCATAATTCTCTAAATCTCTAAACCTAAAAAGATCCTCTATGTAAATTATTGACTTTACTTAATATTTTGTAATATTTAAGGATGGGGCCTTAGATTTGGTATCATAGGTCATTTTAGTTAAATTTAGAGGTTAAGATGGTGATAATTTATTTCCTATAGAGTATTTTACTTTATGGTTAAGTCGAAATGATGTAGCATTTTACGATTACATTGTGGATTCATCTAAAATATTTCTATTCAAATTGGTTTTCTACAGAGGAAATATGAAATTTGTAATGGGAAGGAATCGAGAAGAAAATAGCCTTTCAAATCAACAACACGAGGTGCTCAGAATTAGAACTAAATGGTTTGTTTTAATGATGGAATAGTTTACTCAGGCTATTAATGGTGGTGGTATCCATGTACTAGATCATCTTGATCAACCACAGAGGAATATGTCAGCAGTGGAACATTTTAGGAGGCATCGACCCCCATCATTCAATGGATCATTTGACCTAGTGGTAGCTAAAGGATAAATCAATACCTTGGAGAGGACATTTGAAGTCGTGGGATGTTTGCAAAAGTAAAAGGTAACTCCTATCATCTATCATTTTGAAGGTGAAGTTGATCATTGGTGGTCAACAGTTAAGAATATTGTAGAGAAAAATGATCTCGATGCCATGGAATAGGAATAATTTTTGGCTATTTTCCTTGAGAAAATTTCCATGTTGTTTTTCAGCTTAGTATGGAGAATACATTTTTGGAATTAAACAAAATTGATGATGATTCAGTTGCCTCATATGAAGCAAACTTCACATTATTGAACAAGTGTGTTTTGGATTTTATCCAATACATTTATAATAAAAATAATAGATTTTACCCAGGACTGAAACTGAGGCTATAAAGAGATTTTGACTCCCAATAATTTAAAAGTTATTAAAGCATGGTTTGTTTTGCTGAGAAAGTTGAAATGGAGTTTTCCAACACTTATTTTCTATGTGATGGTAATATTAAGAAATGGTCAAGGTTCCAAGAATTGGAGAAGCAACCAACTAATAATTCTTGAGGTAAGCCCAAAACATGTTCCAGGTGTGGTAAAATACATTTTGGGGAATGTATGTCAGGATCATGAAAGTGTTACTAGTGTGGTATATTTGTTCATAAGGTTCGTGACTATAAAGAAAAGTGTCCTGAACATGCCAATAATGAGATAAAAGATAGCTAGTATATAGTAATATTCTTTAGGTGCAATGAGTTGGGACATTATGCAAATAAGTGTCCGAATTTTATTAAATAAGGAGGAAGTCATTATTATCAAAATCAAAAAGGTCTGAGAAAATATTTTTCTGCAACTACAGATGATGTTAAGACATCTGGTGAAGTATTGGAAGCTCCTACAAGCCTGGTATTTTTTGAAGTAAAACCACAAGTTCACGGTTTTAGACAGACCTTCTAATGTTTTCTGTTTTGTGATAATAAGTTATTAAAGACCTTTCTGAAATATGTTTTATGGGGTTATGTTTATGTATTTATTTATTTAATTTGGATGTATGACTTTACATTTAGACCTTAGTTTTAAGATATTTATATCCTATATGGTTTGTGTGATCTTTTTTCTAAAGGTTATTCTTAGGGATGCACATCATATTCTGGGAATATTATGAGGATGAAAGTGTTCTTATAAAAGAGAAATACAACAATTAAGTATTTTTCCTTATGTTATTATTCAAGGAAGTAAATTAATTCCTCAACTCTTTTAAAAGGATCTTAAAACAAAAAACTTTATTCATTATCTTTTCTCCATATAATTTTGACCCATCACATAATTAATTTTTTTTGATGGATATATTTCCAATGACTATGTTCTCAATCACTCTCAATTAGTCTTTCAGATTTAGTTTTACCATCCATGTCTATGTTTTCCTACAGGGAACTCTATAATATGATATCTCAGGAAACATTTGTACTACCATCTCTCTATTTTAAAGTAAAGGTTTTGTTGACTCTTTTTTTGATGTGGGATTTCAATGAAGTAATTTTGAAAAGTAAAACCTTAGTTACCAAACCCAAATTTAAAATTGCAAGGACACAATTTCTAAAATGGGGAAGGATGTAACATCCTAGGTTATTATAGACTAAGAATTTTTCATATTATTAATATTTATGAATTAGATATTAATTTTAGCTTAATGGGGACACCATGTGCGATAGCATACCTGACACACAACCATGAGTTTTTCCAAAATCTTACACTGCACAAAAGAGTGAGTTATACAAAAAATAATACAATATTAATATAAATATTTTAAATGTTTGTTAATGCCTAGCCATTTTATTAGTGGTAATGAACACAACTAACAATATTGTGTTTATAAAAATATTTATTAAATGATTTTGCTTTCATACAATATATTTTAAAGGCATAAAATAATAATAAATACAATTTTAAGAGTAAAATACTCTAATATGTTTAAAAAGGTAGTTTTACCACCTTTTTATGGCGATCTCCTTTTAAATATTGTTTCCAACGCTTTCATCGGGTCGCGCGCATCTGCCTCGCTTGGGGATAAGGGGCGAAGGCTTTTTTTGCCCTGCATTCCCAATTTCCAAAGACGAGTGACATCCACTACTTATTCAGGGACGTCTGTTCCTTGATCGAAATAGGATGATGGGATGTCGATTCTTCCTTCTGTGGATTCCTCCTCGGAACTCGTCACCTAGTCCGGGTCTTCGTCAAAGACTTAAGACATTGTTCGTGATACTCTTCCTGGAGCCATATCTTCATGGACACCAGTTAATTACGTTGCTTCTATCAGGACATTCCAAGTGGTCCGGTCAGGCCAGTAACCTTCGTTTAGGGGATTAGTCATGTTGTGCATCACTGGCATGTATGGACGCTGGGGATTGGTGTGTCTATCATCTATCCCTTATTATAGGGCTCCTCGAGGGCGCGGGAGCTCGAGGAATCCCAAATATAATGTGGGAAACTGTATGCCATGGGCATGTATTTGAGGTTTTCCTCAGCTTTCTATGTTTAACACGGGGAATGAAAAAGGTTTCCCATCCAGCAGGGACGGATTGAGCTGATCAGAACACTAACTAGAGTGGATCAGATAGGTGAAACCCCTGGAGGGGGACACCGATATTGGGGCCAATGTGTGGGTGGCTTCACGAATTCTATTTAAATGAAATGGGGAATGAGGTGGCATGATCCCATTGGGAAGTGGAAACCTGGGTAAGGATCAGGATGGATGATGGGAGATTCCATGAAGGGGATGGTGAATGGGATGGAACTGTCATGAGGATGATGATGGTTTTGGGCTTGAGCCTCAAAGGGGATTCCTACGTATCCCTGTGGCATAGAATCAAAGTCCACATAGTTCATCTGACAACGGATTTCCACTGATTGAGGTTAAATGGATTACCGCTAGATGGGGGTGTCAACGACTTACCATTGAATGGGGTCACAACGGCTTATCGCTGGATGTGGTACAATTTCTTACCACTAGATGGGGTACAACGGCTTACCGCTGGATGGGATACAATGGATTACCACTGGATGGGCTATAATGGCTTACCCCTGGATAGGGTCGGACCATTGTGAAGATGGTTGGGACGACCTGTAGATGGTGGGCTTGAACCTCCGGGAGGCTTCCTATGTACCCTGCCTTAGCAAGGATCAAAGACCATGTAGTTCTTCTAGGGGTAGGATTCAGTGAACCGACGTGAATAAGGACCATGGTTCAGGTGGGTGGTGGGCTTGAACCAAGGGGAGGCTACCTACGTACCATGGATTGACATAGATCAAAGTCCTCGTAGTTCGGGATGGTGGGCGGTGAACCGACGTGATGATGGTTGGACTGACCAGGTGGTGGGCTTGAACCTCGGGGAGGATTCATACGTACTATGCCTTGACATGGATCAAAGTCCTCATAGTTCAAGATGGTGGGCGGTGAACCGACATGAGGATTGTTGGACCGACCGAGTTGTGGGCTTGAACCTCGGGGAGGCTTCTTATATACCATTCCTTGACATGGATCAAATTCCTCATAGTTTGGTATGGTGGGCGGCGAACCGACGTGAATATGGTTGGACCGACTGGGTGTTGGGCTTGAACCTTGTGGAGTATTCCTACGTACCATGCCTTGACATGGATCAAAGTCCTCATAGTTCGGGATGGTGGGCGGTGAACCGACGTGAAGATGGATGGACTGACCAGGTGGTGGGATTGATCCTTGGGGAGACTTCCTACATACCATGCCTTGACATAGATCAATATACTCGTAGTTCGGGATGGTGGGTGGTGAACCAACGTGAAGATGGTTGGACTGACCGGGTGGTGGGCTTGAACCTCAAGGAGGCTTCCTACGTACCATGCCTTGACATGGATCAAAGTCCTCGTATTTCGGGATGGTGGGAGGTTAACTGACGTGAAGATGGTTGGACCGACTGGGTGGTGGGCTTGAACCTCGGGGATGCTTCCTACGTACCATGCCTTGACATGGATCAATGTCCTCGTAGTTCGGGATGGTTGGCGGTGAACAAACGTGAAGATGGTTGGACTGACCAGGTTGTGGGCTTGAACCTCGGAAATGCTTCTTACGTACCATTCCTTGACATGGATCAAAGTCCTCATAGTTCGGGATGGTGGGAAGTGAACTGACATGAAGATGATTGGACCGACTGGGTAGTGGGCTTGAACCTCAGGGAGGCTTCCTACGTACCATGCCCTGACATGGATCAAAGATGACGTTGTTTAGGTTGGGGCATCGGTGAACCGACATGAAGGGGGACCTGGGGTCCCATGTGGATGGTGGGCTTGAACCTCATAGAGGTTTCCTATGTACCCGCCTTGGCTAGGATCAATGACCTCATAGTTCATGGGAATTAGATGTCATGGTCGATGATTACTCTAAGCCCACATGAGTTATGTTCAGTGTGAGAAAAAAGAGGCAGAAAAGGCCTGAAGATAATGTTGTGAAGGGGTATTCCATGGGAAGTGGAGTGGGGCTTACGTGTGGAGCGGCCCAAAGAGGAAACAAGGGCTTATGCATGGTTTGCAGCCCGAAGAGGTTGGGACATACTCCTGGATGGAGGCCTGATGGAGACAAAGCGCAGGGGGATAGGGATTTGGGACCGAAGAAAGGGGATCACTGTTCCCCATCACACCATTTTCTGGATATGGGGACCGAAGAATAATGGAGGAGCAGGGATGCTACATCCTGCAAGAAAAGATAGGGTCTTACACCAAGGTGGCTACCCTTTCCCCGTGGACAAATGGCACTCCAATAAGAAGGATATCATCCCCTGTGGAGACCAGTGGGCATGGAGAATGTCCAAGGTGGGGGCACCCCGCGTGTGAGTCACGGGGTGAGGTCAGAGTTTAACGTCATATGCTGAGGACAATGGTGCTTGGCAGTTTAACGTCCTGAAGCTCAGTCGAGGTGGGTTTTCTCCACACCCCCAGGACTTACATAACCAGTACCGTCTGCTCCTTAGTGCAAATGGGGGATAGGAAAAGCTATGGTGAGGGGGTTTTATGGAGAGAACCATCGAGGGGCTCGTATTAGCGTGGCTATGTGAAGAAACAATAGCCATTAGCCTGCCTATGCAAAGAAGCATGAGGCGAAGCAACAAAGCGGGCGGTATTGTCCAAGGGACTTTGAAGTCACACTATGCAAACCAAGAGGGTTGCACAAGAAAAGGAATTGCAAAGCAGAGGTGTTTATAGGCAGGGGCATTGTAAAGATATGTTTCTCTGTATGGTGAAGGGAATTTCAGAAGGGGTGTGCTTCGTGAAGTGGGGTGCCTCAGCCTAAGCATAGGGTAGAGGTGCATATGGGAGGTGCTTCACGAAGTGGAAAGGGATTCATGGAGAACTACCTCACAGAGAAGATGTGCCTCACGAAGCAAGGTGTCGTGAAGAAATGTGCTTCATGAAGTACAATGACCCTACCTTATCATGAGGATCATGTGTACATGGATGGTGTTTCATGAAGCATAAATGCTCCGTGATGAACCTGGTCCCCTTGGGGATCCCCTTCCTTCGCAAAATACCTTAGGCTTCGCGAAAGGAAACCATCTCAGATGAGGGGATCAAAACGAGACAAAGGGGAGGCACTTCGCAGAGAAAAAGTACCTCGCACAACTCATGTTTCACAGATATGCGAGTGCTTTGCGATTCAAGAGCTGGGATGTTGAAAGGTCGGATTGTCCATCCACTGGGCTTAGGGGGTGCCTGGTATTTATAGGCAGGAGGCACCGTATAGTGGAGTTTACGTGGCATGAATAGGGACTTAGTTGCTTTGTGGTGGGCTCACGAATTTCAAATGCGTTCACGGAGCGTCCCACCACCTTGCTTCGCGGCGGGTGCGCGAACGTCAAATGCATTCCCGGAGCGTCTGGCCTCCTTGCTTCGCGGCGGGTTCGCAAACGTCAAATTCATTATCAGAGCATCCCGCCTCATTTCTCCGCGGCGGGTTCACGAATGAAAAATGCATTCACAGAGCAACCCTCCTCCTAGATTCGTAGCGGATTCGCGAACGTCTAATGCATTCCTCGAGCGTCTCGCCTCCTTGCTTTGCGGCGGGTTCGTGGTGCTGGGGGGACTCTGCAAAATAGCTTCGCAAGGCAGTCAATGGTTCCTTCTTTTTGGCTTCTTCTCTGTTCTGAATTTTGGCACCAACAAATGCCCCCCTCAGACTTAGAGCCGCGAAGAGATCAAGGGTAGAAGTCTAAGGATAATTTCCAAAATCCTCGGCCATTCACGATGATGGATCGCGAAGAGGGATCGCGAGGCGGATAGGGGATGCGCGGGCTAAGCACGCCATGAAGCTCGGTGTGAAATAGACGTTCTGCATTGCTCCAAAGATCGTCGCATATAAATATGGGATCTGACCTCTCTTTTTTCCTTTCCCTTCTCCATGAATTTGTCCTTTTTCTCTCTCGATTCGTGAAGCTCGAAGTACTCAGCAAGTGTTCTCTGCGAATCAAGTCTTCGCAGCGCACAACGAGTCCTCGACTCCGCGTTTGCGCTCCGCGATCCGGTGCCTGAACGCCTAAGTAGGGCTCTGCGAACAGTATTCATGACCAGTCTTCGCAAATGTTCTCTACGAACGAGCTTCATGAACCGACCCGAAAATCATCCATGTTCCAGAACTGAATGGCCCACCAAGAAGCTTCCCAAGGGGTCCTTGAGGATGCCGCTTGGAGGGATGAGATTGAGAATAGTCTGGGACTAGGGGAGTTAGTCTGTAGATGCTCGGGAAATAGTTCATTGGTGGAGATACTATCAAAGAGCCATAAGAACTACCCATTGTGCAGGAGGTCTCCCTTGTATGGCTTCGGGCTGAGGGATGGCGTCTTCATCCCTGAAGAAAGTAGGGATGAACCAGATTACTGGTTCTGAAGCATGAAATGTCAGCACCAGTGGTTTAGGGCGGACGATGGTCATGCACCGGAGGACTTCACGACCTTCGTTGCCGACTACTTATACAACCATATGAACAATGTCGATGGGGTGGCATTGCATCCGGAGAAGTATCGTCCTCTGTACTGAACTATCCTCAAGGTGGTGCTAGGGAACCTGAAGAAGGGGTGGTCTAAGGAATGAGACATGTTCTAGGGTGGCAACATCACGAATGATTGGGCCTCAGCCTACTTTGTAGGCACATCCTGTGAGGAGTTCAGAGAGGAGCTGAGAAGGGTGGGCCTGTATGAGGCATCTTGGGCTTCCCAGGTTCACATCTACCAGTCGAAGCAGCTAATTCCAGAGTTTTTGAATCGGTGGTCAATGGGGACCAATACCTTTCACCTGCATCACGGGGTGGTTGGCATCAGCTTATGAGAGATGCATCAGATCTCGGGGGTCTCGATACTGGGGGCAATGTATGACGAATTCCTCCCTTCTATGGGTGCATGGGAGGATCCAGAGTAGATGTCGCATCAGGCAATGGCATTGACGGAGCTTGTTCCTGGGAGGAAAAGGAGGCATAAAGGGATGTCCACTCCAGGCGGTGGTTCAAAAAGTTTATGAACAACCCTGTAGACCAAAAATTACTGGAGAGACCTTGAACTTTCACAAAGGGGGCATGGAGTAAGGAACACTCGTAATGGCGGCTGTTGGAGGATAGCCAGTGGAAGACCTGGGGGTTCAGTGTCAGCACTGAGCAGCATCCAATAGTCAGGCCAGCAACATTCATCGCAGCTCTCATCTGTGGTTGGATCCTTCTAGTGAGGGATAAAAACATGGGAGTGCAACCAAGCACTTTCATCATGGCGTCCACATTAGAAATACGAGGGTGGGTCAACCTCGGGATCCCGATGCTCACCACGTTGTATAAGATGTTGTGGCACATCAGCGAGAGGAAAAGGCCGTAGAGGGTATGTGGGTCATTACACCTCCTCTATGGGTGGATAGCGACACATATCAGGGGGGTTTATGAATACCCGAACCCTATCTCTCCTCCGGGCTCGAACTTACGCCCCTAGATCCTGAATGCCTTGGGGAGATTTCTGGCCAAGCTAACCACACCATTAGTTCTGAACCGGGTGTAGAGGGTGGAGGAATTCAATTTCCACCCGTTTCCATTGCCGATGGAGGTATTTACTGATGATGTCCAGGGAACAGAAGATCACTGGGCCTATCTCCTAGCCTTTCGAGGTGGATTCCTGGTGGCGAGGGTGGACTGCGAGAATCTCTGCGAGCCATACACCCCACACCGGTTTGCAAGGCAATTCTAGTGCCTGAAGCGACTGATCCTGCAGGTCTACTTGGAGGTGAATCACGAGGAGCACCCATGTGTGATGAGGAATATGTGCCTCATGTTCACACAGGTGTACGGGAAGATGCTGAATGAATTTCCTCCACCGAGTGCCGTCCTCAGGCTGGTAAAGTAATTTGCCCAGTGTTGGGAGGCGGCCTACCCAGGGGAGATGCTGAAGTAGCCAACCATTATAGTCGGTGATGGTGAGCTTCTACGACCTCGGGGCTGAGGCCAAAAGGTAGCAAGGGCATCTCGAAGTGGCAGGGCTGCTGTAGTGGCGAGGCCCGCAGCAGCTGAGGGGTAAGTAGTGGTAGCGGATCTGGAAACGGCAACGGATCCGATGGTCCCAGGAGAACAGAGTCATCCGGAGGGATGACCACCGAGAGGATTTCGCATGATTTCTACTCAGGCTCCTGGGAAATGATTGCGCCATATTGACATGCCATAGAATGTGGTATTCCCAGAGGCCTGGGACATCTGGGATGTCAAATGTCAATTCCTTGGCCCGCCTGAGTTATGGCAGCGCCTTAACCACCTCGAGATGGACTTGCTAAGGATTAGCCCTATTAGAGCCAGTTTTTCAGTATCCTAGGCAGAAGAGGAGCAATATATAGCTGAACTGGAAGACTTTATCCACTCCCGAGGTGCCCATGCACCCGATGACAGACCGGGTCAGGGTGCTGTAGGATCGTACAATCCCTCCTAAATTGTCAGCCATTGACCTGATGGAGTGCTTCCCTCTACCGGAAGAATCAGACGAGTCCTCCTGGGGAGACGAGGCCAGTAAAGGGAGTCTGTTGGAGGAGGGTTAATTCGGCAATCCGTCCTCAGATCTCGAAGATTTCGCGGAGGCCCTTGAGGTAAAATCAAAACTTCCTTCCTCAGGGTCTGCTCTTAGGTTACTCTAGATTCCTTATCAACATCTTCACTATACAGGAGTACCTTGTGCATAGACCTCGTTCTCGCCTCTCAGTGGGTGCTGACGCGGGACCTTCTAGATCCACACTCATGGTTGCATAAAATTCTGTGTCTCGTGGGGCTAGGATACTTGAGGAAGCTACCCTGGAGTCTCCAGACCTTCCAACCATATACGGGGGGCCACATTTCGGGGTCCCGACGATGTCAACTCGGGAACACGACCCAGAATTTGATCTCTATAAGAATCCTCTACCGAATCTATGACTGTCATCCCATGACCATGTTAACTGACATTAACATCCCATTTTTTGGTGTGTATAGTCCTTAAATTGGCTTGGGCCATTGCGGTGAGGTTGGTCGGGACTTCTGGTAGTGCTCTTCTCAGAGGCATGATAATGGTTGTGGAGGTGGCCATCCAACCTGAATGAACTGCAACGCTCTCGATCATTGGTGGGGATGCCAGCGGGACTACGCCTGAGGTTATTGAGGTGGGATCCGATGATGAGGATCAACCAGACAATCCAGGTCACGCCACACATAATCCAATTCCAAACATGGACCCGACTGAGGAGTTCCTGGGGGCATTCCCTGCATACGAGCATGCCAACCATGCCGACTAAGACGAGACGACCTCTGATGAGGTGGAAAACAAAATAGTCTGTCGCCGATCATGGAATCTGATCACACACTTCATTAATAACACCCCAAAGTATTATGGTTCGACGATATGGATAGACTTCGCTTGTGGCTATGCGAACTGTGTGCCGGGGGAGTGGATTCCTAGCGCCCTCACATGCTCATCCGAGATCTTATGGTGGAAAAGATTCAGGATTATGATTGTGGCCTCAGTGTGGGATAGCAGTGGAGGAAGGAAGTGAACATGAAGAGGATCCAGGAGACCGAAAATGAGGTTAAACAGTTGCAGGCCCTGGCGGATGAGCATTCCGCTTCTCTCGATACGCAATCAGAGCTCGTCTTGTGACTGATAGCCCAGCTGGCGGAGGCCGAAGAGGGCATGAAGCGAGCCTCTGAGGAGATGACCATTATCCAGACTGGTGTGGAGTGAGCTCAGGTCACAAACAATGAATTTCTCTCTCTTGCTACCAAGGAGCAGGATGTAAACAGGCGACAACCAATTCTAGATGCCACAATCTAGAGGGTGGAGGAGCTGAAATGTTCTTTTTATGAGGTCAATCTATCCATGGGGGGAGTCGACCCCCGGGTGCTGTAATGATTACAAACCTTCAAACGTACTTTCATGCTTTAATTTTTTGAGGCCATAGAATGCATGAGTTAAATTGTTTGTGTTGGTTTATCGCATCCCCATGGTCTTTGTGGAGTGTCTAGCGATCATTCCCTAAGCTCACATGGGTCGGGGCCAATGTGGAAACAAGGGATGACCACATTATCACCCCAATTCCAATGTAGGTGTGAAAACCAAACTTCGGGAATCTAGGGTTTGAAAAACCAGCCCATATTTTTGGGAGGAAATGAGAGAGACGTGACTGGAGAATGAGGCTCTTAGAACAGCCTAATTACCATTTTCCCAGTGTGCTCTTGTTCACAAACGGGGTAACGCCAGGGGAGCTGGAATCAATCCGAACAGATGGGATTGGATGGTGTGAATCATTACACATGGGATTTGGAGCACTATGTGGGTGTCGTGACAATAAAGAATAACTTTTGTCTGAATTCAAAACACAATATCCTTATTGTGATAGCCTGGAGTGGGGATATCAAATGAGGGCTGACCACTGACCATTTTCAAAACACGAGGCTTGACTCAAAATTTCATCCGTTAGTCTTCCAGAATGTTGTCCCAAGACAATAGGTGGCCCATAGGCCAAGAATCTATACTGTTAGGGGGTTTCCTTAGATATGAAAGGGGACAAGGGTCCAAATAAGGAGCATGAAAAGCATGGAATGTGGAGTTATGGTTCGTTCGAACAGAATCTAACACTTTTGAAATTACGCCACTGTGGTGGGAACACATTAGAGGGGCACATTTGTTTGATCATGGATCATTCCTACCTTTAGGCATGGCCTCTCTAGAAAGGCCACTATTGGTCCCTAATGTCATCGTGGGGCATCCCAAACTTGTCCAGGGAAAAGCCATAGTTACATAGTTCCCCACAAGGGGTCAGGCAAGGGGGCCGAAAATGGAGAGGAACATGATTTATGATTCTTGGGGTTGGACCCTATGTGAAATACCTGGGTGTCTCTATGTATCACATGAGGATGGTAATCAAGCCTTACGTAGTTCTGGAAGCATAGTTTAACGTCATGCAGGTCGATGAAAGGTCTGGCTGTTCCGATGCACATCCTACCCAAACTACTAATCCCACGTGAGTCATGATCGATGTGGGAAACACGAAGTAGTGGTGGGAATTTCCTAAAATAGGAAGAAACATGTTAGGGATAAGGTACCCTTGGTGAATGTCAAACCAATGATGCTAACCCGTCCATGTAGCACACCTAGATGCACGAAGAAGTAAAGCCGAGTATGTTAGAATTCCACTTGAACACGAGGAAGTGGAAATGTGTGAATCATGATGCTCAAAATTTGGATCACAATGATGGTGGCATGACGATGGGGGATAAATATTGACCATATTCGAAACACATTATCCATATCGCGTTTTCCCAGAATGGGGATAGACAAACGAGGGTCGATCATTGACCATATTTGAAACACAGGACCTGTCACAAATGTCGCCCGAGATCTTTAGGGATGTTGGCCCGAAACGGTAGGTGAGCTGAGGCTGCATGAGACCAGGCCGTAAAGGGGGTCCCTTAGGATGTGGAAGAGTATGAGGATCCAAATAGCGAGCTCACGAAGCTTGGACATGGAATGAGGGGAATGTCCCCAAGAAAATTCCACACTTTGGGATCTTTTTCAAACACATCTGAATACGACAACGAGAAGTATTAGATAGAGGGAGTCGAGTCCCTTCCCATACGGAGATATTAGTTTAGGGTCGTATAACTCAGACCATGGATGATGAGAAATTTAGGAGACAAATGTTGGGGTAATTAAAAAACCCAACATGAATGGGAACCTGGTGTTCCAACCATCATGTGTTCCTTGGAGAGGTTTTAGGTCGAGGGACCAAAAACGAGAGTTAAGTTGGGCCCGAGACAAAGTGTGCATGCGTTCCTACGTATCTCATGAGAAAGATTCAATCCATACGTAGTTTTGGAGGAGGCATGGTAAGGTACCAGTGCCAGGGATAAAAGTGGAGTGTGGGTGTGGCCCTCGCACCAAAATAAGCGGTATTTGATAAATCATGTTTGTCCCTTAAGGTGAATGGGTTTTTTTTGTGTGTAGCAACTGGACTAGGGTAGAATGTCCCTGCATCACTACAAGAATCAAGCTATTTGTAGGCGTTGAAAAATGGTATGGCGTGTGACCAATACCAAACATGGTGTCCCCTTGAGTGAGGACATCACAATGCGGTGCCGTTTTTCGTCGTGCGGATAGGACGATAATGTCACAATTTAGGGTCATGTGATAGGACCATGCACCATATTTTAGAGTCGTATGGATTAGATATGAAGGAATGTGAACAACATGATACAACATACCCGACGTGAATGAAGACATAATCTCATACCACACCATGTGAAACTCTGGGAAGGAAACCTCAGGCTAGGGGACCAGTAAGGTTTCAATGATAGGGGAAGAAGAAATGAGCTCCCAATTGAGCTGAACCCGAAGATGAAATGTTCGGGTGTTCCTATGTATCCCATGTGGATGGGAATAATGTTTTATGTATTTCTCACATAGGGTAAATATGAAAAGATCTTAGTTTAAGGTATTAGAACTTGGACCATGGAGAAGGAGGACTATCCCAAGTAAAGGAGGACCTTATCCCAATCCCTAAGCGTAATTGAGTTGAAATCGGTGTAGGAAATAGGGGTGGATAAATTATTCACAATATGTGAAATACATGAAAAGAGGGAACCGTTGAAGCCCCGAATGAACGCCTTATCACAGCTTTTATTCCTCCTAACGTGCAAATGCGCACAGAGGGATAGTACCAAGAATTTCAATGTTCTACTTGGACATGATGAGGTGGAGAAGGATGTGAATCATGTAATTGACATTTTGGGCTTAATGGGGTTGGCGTGACGATGGAGGATGACTATTGACCGTGTTCAAAACTCTGCAACCATATCATGTTTTCCTGAAATGGGGATAATCAAATGAGCATCAACCGCTGACCATATTCGAAATGTGGGATTTGTATCAATTTTTTGTCTATGCCCCTCGAGGACGTTTACCCGTAATGGTAGGATATCTCTTAGGCCTAGCATCCATGCCACTTGGGGGTCCCTTTAGGTGGGAAAGGTGATGGAAGACCTAATGAAGGGGAACACGAAGACTGAGAAACAATGTGAATGCATGTCTGGGTAGGGTCCGTCATTCTAGGTAGTAAACCAGAGTACCCTTGGGAACATTGGTGAATCACCGAAGAGGGACGATGAGGGTTCTCAACATGAGAGTAGCCGATTTGAAGGGATGAGTATAGAATAAGGGGATAGGGAATTCCCAGGAGGAAGAGGAACATGGAGTGGTCATTGCAAACCCGTCGTAAATGAGGACATAATCCCATACCCCACCATATATCCCTTTCATGGAAGAATGTAGGCCAAGAGCCCAAGATGGGGCTAGACCTGAAGACGAGATTCTTGGGCAGTCCTACGTGTCCCATGAGGATGGGATTCAAGCCATACAAAGTTCTAGAATTTCACATAGGGTTAGTATACCCTAATGATGGGGGTGTATGGCATGTCAGGTAACCCAACATGAATGAGGACATAATCCCATACCACATCATACACTCTGGGGAAGAACATGGGATGGGGCCCGAGAAGGCCTAGGGGCTTGAGGGTGGGCCTCGGTCGGAAAGGCCTGACCAGTTTCAAGTTTAACATTTTGCAGTGAGGACGAAGGGAGGATAAGATATCTCATCCGGGGGTGTGTACGACATGACAAGTAACCCGACGTGAATGAGGACATAATCTCATACCGCACCATACACTCCGATAAGAGAGAACCTGGGTCGGGGACCAGAAAATGCCAAGGGGCGAGAGGTTGGGCCTCGGATGGAAGTCCATACATCCTCTTGTACGGTTACCGCCTCATCACAGATCCTAATCCCACGTGAGCAGTGCTCAGTGTGGGAAACAAGGAGTCGGCCTCGGCTCTCCCCATCATATGGGGGACTAAAAAATGGCTTTTTCCGAAGGGAGTTCATCTCTTGAAGATACAACGAGGCTGAATGAACCACTACACTCAATGTTTGGGACATCTTGGGGTGTTTCCAATGTCACAGGATAGCTATTGACTATGTTCGAAACACAACGGACCTATAGTGACCTGACATGGGAGTAATAAATGATCATTGACTACTGACCATATTTGCAATACATGACTTGTATCGGTTTTTTGCTCAACATTCGCGAGGGCGTTGGCCCAAAGTGTTAAGAGAGACCTTTGACCTAGCATCCATACCATTCAGGGGCCCTTCTGGACTGGGAAGATAATGGAGTCCCAATCAAAGGAGTGGGCGAAGCATAGTTGTACCCATCTATGAAGGAGGTGAACATCTCCAGGGAGTAGGGCGTATGGCCAGATCGAGGATATATCTATGTGAACTGGGGAAAAATTCTGCACCACTATCTTATGTCTTGACCCGAGGGGAGGATTCTGGCATTTGGTATGGGCCAACAGACAAAATGTCCAGGTGTTCCTACGTATCCCATGAGGATGGGAATCAAGCCATACATAGTCCTTGATGGCCATGAAGTTTAACGTCATGCTGTGAGGACATGGGAGGATAGAAGAACAGGAGTGGGCACATAGTGCAACCATTATAATCCTAGTTTGAATATGGCTAAGGAATCCTACACCATAACATGCAAGGATCCTCTGAGAGAACTATACCCAGGGGGATAGTCAAAGAGAAGAGTTCGGGGTTGGGCTCAAGACGAGGCGTCTGAGCGTTCCTACGTATCCCATAAGGGTGAGAATCAAGCCATAAGTAGTTCTAAAGGCGAATTTTAACGTCTTGTGGGATGATTCACAATTTAAAGTCATGTAGGACTGAATAGTTTAAGGTCATGCTAGACCGATGTACGGTTTAGGGTCATGCAGGACCAACAGTTTAAGGTTGTGCAGGACAAATAGGCTAAGGAAATGTTTTTCTTGTGGAACTTGGCGTTAGTGGATGGAGTTATACGCTAACCATCCATGGTCACCAGGGAGTATGATCTTTTTGGGTAAACCCTGTGAATTACGTAAGGTCCTTCCCATTTGGGATCCAACTTGAGTGGTTCATGCTGGGCATCATTGGTGCCCAGAGGGCCAATACCAAGTCGCCTTGTAGAAAAGAGAGGAGGCGAAACTTCTTGTTGAAGGATCTAGCTATCTTATTCTGATGTCTTTCCAGATTTTGCAGGGCATGAAGCCTATTCTTGTCAAGTCATTCCAATTCAGCGAGATGAATTTGGGCTACCTTATCTGGAACTTGCAGGTCATAGATCGTTGCGCGTAACGAAGGTAGTTGGATCTCGATGGGCAGGACGACCTCAGCTCCTTGCACGAAAGAATAGGGGGTCACCTGGGTGGAATTGCGAGTCGTCGTCTGATAGGCCCAGAGGGCGTTGGGGAACTTGTTCGGCCAACTCTTCTTATTCTAACCAACCATTTTCTTCAAAATATTCGAGAGAGTTTTGTTGAATGCCTCGATCTGAAAATTCTCTTGTGCGTGATAGCGGGAGGTATGGTTAAAACAAATGTTGTACTTGGCATACAAATTCTTCAACTCAGCTGCATAGGATTTGGTGCCATTATTGATGAGGACAACACGAGGGACTCCAAACTGGTGGGTGATGTTGGAGTTCACGAAGTTAATGATGGTATGGGCCTTGACCTCCTTGAGCAAAACTACCTTTTCCCACTTGGAGAAGAAATCCATGGTGGTCAGGATGAACCTACATTAGCGAGATATCGCTGGTGGGTATGGTCCCATGACATCGAATCCCCATACTGCGAACTACCAAGAATACTTGGTGGAGTGGAGTGGCTCCGGCGGCCGATACATGAAGTTAGCATGGATTTGGAACACGCGATATCTCTTGGAGAACTCGATACTGTCATGGATCATAGAGGGACAGAAGTACCCCAGTCTCTAGATATGATGGGACAACTTCGGCCCGACCTAGTGGGCATCGCAGGAACCGGCGTGGACCTCATGCATGACATAAGAAATCTCGACTCCTTTGATGCAATGGAGGAGAACACCATCAAACCCACACTTGTAGAGGATATGCTCAATATTGGGACCACTCTGCAGTGTAAACTGTAGCACGCGATGTCATATTCTCTCACGCTAAGCCCGATCAGACGGTAGGCAACCATTTTAGAGATACTTGACAAAAGGGGCTCTCCAGTTGGGAGTCTCTTCAACCACTGCATCTGAAGAACTTGGGGGTCCTGACGTTGATGCTCTGGCGGTAAGATGGCTTACCCGTAGTCCGTCATCATCGTCTTAGGTGACGAGAGCAATGACTCTCCGGTGTGCCACGTGTATAACCAGATCATCCTGCTCGGGTTTTGGATGTGATGCAACTAGGACAGCTAGGGCATTAGCTCGACCTTTCTGAGATCGAGGGACATGATTAACTTCTGGCAGAGATGGAAACCGGGCCATTTGCTGGAGGGTGCGCTCCAACAATGGTACGAGATCTGGATTTCTAACGACGTAGTCACCAATGACTTGCTTGATGACTAGTTTTGAATCCCCTTTCACATGTAGATGGGGTAAATCAATCTCGAGGGCTAGCTCGAGGCCAATTATAAGAGCCTGATACTCTTCCTCATTGTTGGTGCAGCCTTCCGACAACAAGAACGAATACGACAGAATGGATTGCACTAAGGTAATAAAGACAGTGCTCAGGCCTACTCTGTTGAGCCTGGGATCATTGAGCCTCCTACCGGTGGGACTCCAGGAGGCACCATCAAAGTGCATCTACTAACATGGGATGACATGATCTATCGAGAGGATTGCCTCGTCGGGAAAATCCTGGTCTAGGGACTGGTCCTCAGGGGTTGGATGGGCAGCTATAAAATATGCCAATGTTTATCCCTTGATGGATTTTTTAGGCACGAACCTAACGTAAAACTTCTTTAGGATTACCTCCCACCGTGATAGATATCCATTTAACATGGGGCTGTTCAGGATGTACTTCAGCGGGTCTACCCGAGACACTAGTTGTACCTCATGGTGCTGCAATTAGTGTTGCAATTTTTGTACTACGAATACCAGTGCAAGACAGATCTTCTCTAGGGGAGAGTATCTGGTCTCTGTATCGTTGAGCATACGACTGAGATTGTAGAGACTATTTTCTTTCCTCTCATTGTTCTTTTGGGCAATAAGGGCACCGATAGATCGTTCCAGGGCAGTCACGTACAAGATCAGCGGTTTTCCAGAGACACGTGGCATCAAAACCACAGGCTGGAGAAGATACTGCTTAATTCCCTCAAATGTAGTCTCTCACTCCTCATCCCACTTGTAGGAAAAGCCTTTTGTTGTGATTCGAGAAAAGGGCTTACACTTTCCAGCCATATTCACAATGAATTGGCGTGTGTAGGCTAAGTGGCTTTGGAAACCTCAAAGCTCCCAAATATTGCATGGGGGTGGAATATGGCTGATGGATTTGATCTTCTCTGGGTCGATCTTGATGCCTAGGTACCTAACAACAAAGCTAAGAAACTTCCCAGAGGTAACCCTGCAGTCACATTTCAGCGGGTTCATCTTCAGATGGTGAGAACGGAGGAAGCCGAACACTTTCTCAAGGTCCTTGAGATGGTCCTGGAACTGGCGATATTTGACCACCAGATGGTCCACATAGAATTCCACCAATTTCCCGAGGATTGGCTTGAATATGCAGTGCATGGCCCGCAGATAGGTGGTACCTTCATTCTTCAGGCCGAAGGGTATAACGTGGTAACAGAAAGTACCTTGGGGTGCCCTGAAAGCGGTGGACTCTTCATCCTCGGGGTCCATCTGGATCTGATTGTATCCAGAGTAACCATCCATGAAGAAGAGGGTCTGGAACCCAACCATAGCATAGATCAACAATTCTGTCACCGGAAGGGGAAAATCATCTTTCGGATAGTAACGGTTGAGATCCTGGAAGTCAATGTAGACTCTGATATTTCCATTCTTCTTCTCGACTGGCACAATGTTGGCTAGCCACTTGGGGCACTGGACCTCCGTGACGAAGTTGGCTCAGATGATCTTGTCAACTTTTCCCTTGACCATGGCACTGTGGGAAGGGGGCATCTTTCTGGGAGGCTGCTTGAACCCGTGATGATTTGTCGGGAGACTGAGGCGGTGGAAATCTACATGAGGATCTAGTCATGGCATCTCATTGTAACTCTAGGAAACACATCACTGTGCTGTTTCAGGAAATCTACATATCGTTTCTGCTCCTTTAGGGACATTGCGGCACTGATCAATGTGGATCTCGGATCTTCCTTGCTACCAAGGTTCACCTGTACCAGTTCATCGACCATTGCGGAGATGCCTTCTTCAAAGGTGGGGGGTGTGTCCTCCAAATCCTCTTCATTAATTGCGGAGGACGGATTCCCAGTGGGAGAAGCTTTTTATGGGTCATCATATTCTGATGGGAGACAGGTACCAGCCTAGACAGTAGTGGACAACATATCCGGAGATTCACGTGCTGCTGAGACCATGGCGATGAAGGCAGTTGATATGATCTCATCTGGTCTTCGGCCCAAGAGGAAACACTTTATGATATCAAAGCAATAATGGCGCATCTTCTTGAGTTAATTGATCCCAACCCAGTGAAAAATACACGTATGATGTACTGTCGTTGCCATGGGGAGAACATCTTGATACCGTACAAGGGTAGGAGGCTCTGGGATAACCTGAGCTTGGTCTGTGTAGGAGTATGTGATGATTTTCTACCTTCTCTTGGACTTGGGAATATGCCTTCCTCTTGTACCAGAGACAAAAAGACATTTCCCCATGTTGGTGGTCACGGCCACCAATCGATGGATCGGGAAGACGTAGGCATCATCCAGACCTACCCAGGGGTCATTTGCGACTGTGATGGGCTCAACCTCACTTACCAGAATCTGATTATCCTTACTTTTGTAGTAGCCAGCATCTTGGTAGCGGGAGTCACAAGAGGCAAAAGGAGATTCATCACCTTGGTGTATGCCTACTCGGCCATTTAGGGAGTACTTGAGTCATTGGTGATACGATGAGGGGACCGACATTTGCAGGTGGAGCCATGGTCTTCCAATCAATGCATTGTACATGGTGTCTTGGGAGACAACCATAAAATCAGTGCTGGAAACTAGGCCACCGAAATGGGTCTTCAAATGGATCATAATGACTGGGGTCTACTCCGTCCAGTCATATACCTGGATTTATAAATCGGAGGGAGTAAGGTCATCTTCGGATAAACCCATCTTCCACAGTGTCCGTGTCGGGATAAGGTTGATCCTGGAGCCAGTGTCAACGAGACAGCGGTGAACATACACGTTGTTAAATTGGCCGGTGATTTACAGTGGGTGGATGTACCCCAATATCGGGGAGCCTTCATCCTCTCCAAAGAATGAAATGATGGACTGGAATTCGATTTTCTCGACCGCTTCAACATGAAAGGCTTCTGCAGCTGATACCTCAGTCTCAAACTGGAGGTGGCTTCTTAAAGCCTCAGCGAGGGCCTCACACATATTTGATGATAGGAGAAGGGCTTCAAGGATGTAACGAATCACTGGGATGCTGAAGAGATGCTTGAGAAAATCATATTTTCGCGCCTGGAATGAACTTCTGCTTACAGGAGGCCGCTCTGCGATTGGAGGCATGGTGGGCCCTGCCGGTTGGACCATCGACTGGCTTGTGTTGGGCATATCCCGCTTCTCACTAGTCAAAGCCTGAAGAGTAGCTGCAAGATGAGGACCAGATGACCGATATCATCCTGTGGTAGGGAGAGACTAGTCGCAACATGGTCGAAGTGGTTCTGCCTGATCTAGAAGCACAAATGGTGGTGGAAGCGGGCTCGACGACACCAGGTGAAGAGGCTGCGTGCGATGAGCTCTGTGATGGGCCTACTATTTAGTCTCAGTGGCATGCACGACCTAGATAGAGGTGCCAGCTGATGTGCCCCAATGACCCATATGGTCGCGACTCCACCGACATTGACATCAGCTGGGGACGTTGGGGAGGTTCGCTTGGCATCCCCCGTCACCGGGAGTCAGGTAGGGCTTTACCAACTCGACGGTGTTAACCGAAGCGTACCCTTGACTGTCTCTTGAATATTCATCCACTACTGGGTGGATTCTGGGGGGAATCCCCATCTCCAAGGGCATAAAGACTCTGAGAGTGCGGGACGACGATGGCATTGGCAGGGTGTGTTGTTTCTTCTTGCGCCGCCGAATCTTGCTCTTTAGGGAAGAGGCCGGCTGAGATGGGGATGCAGAAGTGGTGGAAGAAACTTTTGAAGGCCTCAGATGATTCTGGAATGCCAAAATGATTCCATGGGCATGAGCAATCGTTTTTAGATCCATCCAGTCATCATAATTCTGGGGCCTGTGGTTGGAAACCTGATGCCACTCGCCTTCGCTATTGCTACTGATGTCTGGCCTTATGAAGACACTCGCCACTTGTGCTAGAAACTGGCCTAGACCGACTACATTGTTATCGACCTGGTCTTGAAGAAAGTCTTTAAACACATAGAACTACATGAGGGTGTGCCTCAGAATCCGATTATTGGGTAAGTAGTTGGGGAGATCTGTGAGATTCACCTCTTTTGGCCTTCTGCACTCAGGAAAGCGTACAATCCCAATCTCTACGACACTTCTGAAATATTTGAGAACATAATTCTCGCTAAGTGAGTAGGTCTGGATTCTTCTTTTCGGAAAGGCGGCGCTTGGGGCCTGGCCCTGCAAGGATCCAAAGTTTCTTGTCGAGGAGGCAGAGCCTAGTTGTACCACATGGGCGGTGGCAGCACATTCCGCGGGGGTGCTTACTGATTCTGAGGGTGCTACTGAGCCGGAGGCTATGCTTGAGGTGGAGGGCCTCTACGAGGCTGCGGTGCCGGTGATACTAGTAGAAATTCTAGTTTCTTGGGGGCTTCTATTTGGGACACCGCGGTGGGATTAGCTCTAGAATCCCTCCTCGCTGGGATTACAGGGGGGAAACAGGCGGGCATGGATGGCCTGTTGTAGGGCTTCCTCCAGGAACTGGGCCGTATCAGAGAAGTCTCGAAACCCTCTAGGGTAGTTCTAGGTGATTAGAGAGGGAACCAGTTCCGTCTTTACGTTCCTTACACACATCACCAATAATTTCTATTGAGTCAGTGGAATATCAAGGGAGTATGTAATCCCCTTCCACCAAGCGATAAAGTCTGTGACGTGCTCATCAGGCATTTTCTTGCACTTGAAGAGGTCTGCGATGATCGTTTTCTGGGTGGTGGAACTGAATAGGTAGATAAATTTCCTGCGAGGGTCCTCCCAGCTGGTTATGGATCTGACGGGGAGCTGGTTGTACCAGACGAATGTCAGCCCCTCCAATGTCTGAACAAAACTGCAGATCTTGGTGACCTCCTACTACATTGGAGTCCCTAGCATGGTCCCACAACTTGAGTTGATGTGGGATATGTGCTGTGGTTGGTCCCCCGTCTTGTTAAATGGGGAGAAGGTGAGATTCCTGAAACCCATAGGTGTTGCCATATCATCCCCCCATGCTGAGTATGGCTTGCCATCAGGTGGAATTTCCACCTGCCACGTTTCCAATGCTTTAAGGCAATCTATGAGTGCCACCATAGGATCATCTGGGCAGGGGTCCCTGTCTTGACGGGGATCCCTAACCAAGAGCATGTTGTTGGGTTCTTCAACATGGTAGACAGGCCTAGCGGCTCGTGGAGCGGCTGGTGGAGCGACCCTTGGGGCAGCTAGGGGAGCCCGAGCAGGGTTCTATGGATTTTCGCACCATTCAGAAGCGTTTGGCGAGACATACCATACCATCTTTCCATGATCTCCGGCTTCATCCTTGTCCGCAAGAGTGGCGTGATTAGGGATGCCTATGGGAAACTCGCCGATGGGCAGTTGTTTCTGCCCCTGCTGCCCCGAACTAGGATCACCGTAGTCAGGTTGTCACTCTGCAGCGCGTTCAACCAGGATTTTGTTGACCAACCTCTTCTACTAAGCATGTTGCTGGTGCAAAGTGTCCTTCTCGAAGTCTTCCTCCATCTTCTGCACTGAAGCGGATGGGTCAGAGTTCTTGACAGCTCTAACGTGCTCTTTTCCTTTACCAGAATTCTGGCTGAGTATCAATCCCTCAGTGGGTGCAGAGAGACCTAGGAGGTTTATCTACTGATGGGTAATCCTCCCCGATGGGTCTAACAGTGGTGGCACACCCTCAGGGGGTAATTCTCTATCGAGAAGCTCCATCTCATCCTCCTTGTCCACTATATCAGCCATGTTGATCGTGACCCTTCCTGGGGGCATATCCTCAATATCGCATAGAGAGTCGGGTTTCCATCGAATAGGACTGAAGAGGAGGGAGGAATATTGCCCCCAGCCATAGATTTTTGAATGGGGGGGGGGGGTAGCCTCCCTGATAATTTTTCAGAGCACCTTGATACTCTAAACGCATTGCTTCTGAAGGGTCTCACGACGACCTGGTGATTCGGGACGTTGGGCCACAGGGAGTGCGACCAGATCAACTAGACGACATTGTTCACAAATTTCATTGAAATTAATTTGGATACTTGGATAAAACATGCGCTGATGACGAAGACTGAAATGTTTCGCCCAGAGGGTGTAGCGGAAACACTCAACCTCCTCTATGATGAGGGACTCTAGTATGACGAAATCCCGGGTTGTCATGGGCCAGAACTTCTCAATGAAGTTGTCCACTGCGAGGATGCTTCAGAAGCTCCTCGTCTAAAATTTAGTGTCTGGCCCCTAATTGTCCCACTCACCAACTGGTGGTGGCTAAGGAACTGGAAGTGGTACTGAGGCAAACTGCTGGGATGACAGGCTGGTTGGTGGAGAGTACGGGGAACGGGCTGACTGACCGCCGATTCTCGGGTTGTCCTCCAAAGAGTGTAGTGACCTTGCCGCTACGTCGCGATAGGTGGGGTTGACGGCCTCCGTTCCTGGCTCTGGGGCCAGGGATGCTGGTGATAGGCCTCAATGCTACTTGCCTTCCATTGGTCCTCAGAATAGCTCTCTGTGATCTCCTGTGGAGGTAGAAAGCACTTCCAGTGATGATGGTGGTGATTGAACAACCCCAACCTGTGGGGTATCTAGGTTTTCATCCTCATGGATATACTTGTGGAGGGAGGCGGGAATCTTGTGGACCTCACACTATGGAAGCACCAGGCTGATGCGCCTCATCCCAGCCCCGACCCTTGACTCGGATGAGTGAGGGGAGGGTTTCCGAGCTGAGTCGTACTCCGCTTCAGAGTCTGAGAAGCAGAACAGTTTGATCTTCATCCGGACTTTCTCAGAATTCTTTTTTTTTGGTGGCTACAACCCGCCTTCCTGCCCCTGGGAGGATCCTCGGGACAGGGCTGATTCCTAACATGGGGTCCTTCGGCCGCACTAGTGATTGGGCGGAGAGGGTTTCTACCTGAGAAAGCCGGGGTGTGAGGATCACTGGGACAAATGTCGAAGGGTACATGGGGAGGATCTCCATGGATAGCACTAGAGAAAGAAAAACCTTCGCTAGGACTGGCATGATCATGTGGTGGATCTCCACGCTTGGAGCGGGTGGAGGAGTCTGGCCTTCGCCCTTATGGTTGTCGAGGTGAGGAAGGCCTTCACCGGCTTCTAAGAGGATGCAGGGAGGATCCCCACGTTGAAGAGAGAGAGGATGTGCAACATCCCTGCACCAGCGGTCGGGAGCAGGAGGAATGACTCCATATCTAATGTAATGGGCATGAGATTTTCTTTCATGCCGAGTATCCCTACCGCGTGGCATACCTTCATTCAAATTGGGGGTAGCGAGTGGTGGATCTCCAAGCCGAACCTCGAAGTGGGGAAGGCCCACGATATGTGTGGTAGTGGTATGGGGAGGACCTCCGTATGGGGTGGCATCACTATGGGTTGGTCTGTGGTGACCAATATTTGTACCTTGGACCAAGAGAGTTGACCCAGCCAGCCTGTGGGGCGGTTGGGGCATCAATCCCGATTGGCCGTATAAGAGCCCCTGCTCAGTGTATGTAGGGACCTGATGATATGCGTTGGCGGGGGCTCGGGCCACAGTAACCATCGATGTTTATGCCCCTTGGCAGGCGTCATCCTCATCTTGCGCCAAACACTGGCATCAGTTGGATGAACCGGGGCTAGTGGTGTAGGTGCATAGCTTACATGCTCCTCCTCCTCCAGCAAGACCAGGTGGCGGTGCTGACGCGGCCAGGTGGGAGCCCTCGTTGGGAGCCCCTGGGTTGGGACTCTGACTGGGCTAGGTTGTACATTACTTACCTCATCAGCATAAGGTAGGCAGTCGTCAAAGTGCTCCAGGGACAGGCTCTCGAAGAGGTTTTATGTCAGGGTAGGGATCAATGGCTCCCTGTGCGGCCCTCGGGGGAACGTTGACGGCGAGGCACGGACGACTCCAGATCCAGGCGGGCCATATCTCTAGTTGGGATTATGCCCTCCTCCTCATAATGATGCATGAGGTCGTTAATTACCCTTAGTTGGATAACTTTCGATGTGGAGATGGGGCATGGGATCCCCACGGTTGTGGATGTAGAGGCTGTCACAGAAGCAGTGAAGCCACACGGAATGGCTATGCTGGCATTTCCCCTACCCCTGCGTAGATAGGCAGGCAGTGATCGCATTCCTGAGGCAGCAACCTAATTCTTGAAAATCATGGAGATGAACTCGTCAGTGCTGAAGGAAAAAAGTAATCGATGGACAATTCCCCAACTCCATCTCGTCTTCAGTGATTTGTAAGAGGGATCCATGCTGACAACATTGCAGAATGGGATTTCCAACATTCTACTGCCCCGAATTCTGGTGAGTTTCAAGCCAGGTCCATTACTTGCTTGGATGGACCCAGTGCCAGATATCTAGTTCTGGTGGCATGTCAATCCATCGATGCCCCGAGTTCTACTTATCTCCATATTGAAGAGAATAATTTCACATCGGGTTCACTATTTATTTTTCTGATGCTTTTTTTGGGGCATGCGCGTCTGCCTCACTTGGGGACAAGGGGCGCGGTTGTTTGTTGCGCCGCATTCCTGCGTTCCAAAGGCGAGCATCATCTGATCCTTATTTAGGATGTATGATCCTTGATCAGAATGGGATGATGGGATATCTATTCTTCTTTCAATGTATTCCTCTTCGGAACTTGTCACCTAGTCCGGATCTCCCTCATAAACTTAGGAAGTTGTTCGTGAAACTCTTCCTAGTGCCATATCTTCATGGACACCAGTTAATTACACTTCTTCTATCAGGACATTCAAAGGGGTCTATTCAGGGAAGAAACCTTTGGTTAAGGGAGTAGTCACGCTAGGCATCACTGGCATGTCTAGACGCTGGGGATTGGTGTGTCTTTCCTTTGTCCCTTATTATAGGGATCCTCGAGGGTGCGGAAGCCCGAGGCATACCACATCAAATGCAGGGAATTTTATGCCATGGGCATGTATCTGAGGTTTTCCTCAGCTTCCCATGTTTAACATATGGTATTCCGCAAGTTTGACGTCCAGCGGGGACGAATCGGGATGATCTGAACACTAACTAGAGTGGATCAGATGGATGCAACCCATGGAGGGGAACACCGATATTGGGGACAATGTGTGGGTGGCTTCCCGAATGCTGTTTAAATGGAGTGGGGAATGAGGTCTCATGATACCACTGGGATGTCGCGGCCCGGGTAAGGATCACGATGGATGATGGAAGATTCCATGAAGGGGTTGGTGAATGGGATGGCATCGTCATGATGATGATGATGGTTTTGGGCTTGATCCTTGAAGGGGGTTCCTACATATCCCCTTGGCAGGGAATCAAAGTCCACATAGTTCATCTGACAATGACTTACCACCGATTGAGGTTCAACGGCTTGCCACTGGATGGGGGTGTCAGTGGATAACCGCTGAATGGGGTCACAATGGCTTACCACTGGATGGGGTACAATGGCTTACTACTGGATGGGGTATAACGTCTTACCGTTGGATGGGGTACAATGGCTAACCACTGGATGGGGAACAGCGGATTACTGCTAGATGGACTACAACGACTTACCGCTAGATGGGATAAAACAGCTTACTGCTAGATGGGGTCAGAGCATCGTGACGATGGTTGGGACAACCTGTGGATGGTGGGATTGAACCTCAGGGAGGCTTCCTATATTTCCTGCCTTGGAAATTATAAAATACCACGTAGTTCATCTGGGGGTAGGAGTCGGTGAACCGACGTGAATAAGGACCCTGGTCCAGGTGGGTGGTGGGCTTGAAACTTGGGGAGGCTTCCTATGAACCATGCCTTGACATGGATCAAAGTCCTTGCAGTTCAGGGTGGTGGGTGGTGGACCAATGTGAAGATGGTTAGACCAACCAGGTGGTGGGCTTGAACCTCGAGGATGCTTCCTATGTACCATGCCTTGACATGGATCAATGTTCTTGTAGTTAGGGATAGTGGATGGTGAACCGACATGAAGATGGTTGGACTGACCAGGTGGTGGGCTTGAACATCATGGAGGCTTCCTATGTACCATTCCTTGACAGGGATCAAAGTCCTCATAGTTCAGGATGGTGGGTGGTGAACTAACGTGAAGATGATTGGACCGACCAGGTGGTGGGTTTGAACCTCGGGGAGGCTTCCTACATACCATGCCTTGACATGGATCAATGTCCTCGTAGATTGGGATGGTGGGTGGTGAACCGACATGAATATGGTTGGACTGACTAGGTGGTGGGCTTGAACCTCAGGGAGGCTTCCTACATACCATGCCTTGACATGGATCAAAGTCCTCGTATTTTGGGATGGTGGGTGGTGAACCGATGTGAAGATGGTCGGACCGACTAGGTGGTGGGATTGAACCTCAGAGATGATTCCTACATACCATGCCTTGACATGGATCAAAGACCATGTAATTCAGGTTGGGGCGTCGGGGAACCGACGTAAAGGGGAACCTAGGGTCCCATGTGGATGGTGGACTTGAACCTCAGGGAGGCTTCCTACGTACCATGCCTTGCTAAGGATCAAAGACCTCATAGTTCATGGAGGGAATATGTCTTGGTCGATGCTTACTCTAAGCCCACGTGATTCATGCTCGGTGTGATAAACAAGAGGACAATCACATCGCCAAAGGTGCATCCGTGGGAAGTGGAGTGGGGCTTACACGTGGAGTGGCCCAAAGAGGAAACATGGGATTATGCGTGGTTAGCAGCCCGAAGAGGTTGGGACTTACTTCAGGATGGAGGCCCGATGGCGAAAAAGCACAGCGGGAGAGGGATTTGGGACTAAAGAAAGGAGGAGCACCATTCCCCATCACACCCTTTGCTGGACCTGGGGAATGAAGAAGAAAGGAGGAGCAAAGATGTTTCCTCTTGCAAGAAAAGCTATGGGCTTACTCCAAGGTGGTTACCCTTTCCCCATGGACAAACTCCACTACAATAAGGAGGATATAACCCCCTATGGAGACCAGTGCGCGTGGAGAAATTTACATGGTGGGGGCACCCTGCGTGCGAGGCACGAGGAGAGGATACAGTTTAACGTCATGTGCTGAGGACAATGGTGCTTGGCAGTTTAACATCCTACAGCTCAGACGAGGTGGGTTTGCTCTGCACCTCTATGACTTAAATAACCGGAACCCTCTGCTCCTTGGTGAAGAGGAAGGATAGGAAAAACCATGGAGAGGGGTGTCATGGAGTGAACAATCGAGGGGACCGCATTAGCGTGGCTATACGAAGAAGCAACATCCATTAGTGTGCCTATGTGAAGAAGTATGAGGTGAAGCAGCACAACGGGCGGTATCGTCCAGGGGGCTTTGAAGTCACATTGTGAAAACTTGGAGGGTCGCAAGGGGAAAAGGAATTGCAAAGCACATGTGTTCATAAGTAGGGGCATTGTAAATATTTTTTGCTCCGCATAGTGAAGGGAACTTGCAAAGTGGTGTGATTCGCGAAGTGGGGTGCCTCAGCCTAAGCATAGGGCAGAGTTGCATATGGGAGGGGCTTCGTGAAGTGGAAAGGAATTCGTGGAGCACTACCTCGCATAACAAAGGTGCCACGCGTAGCAAGGTGTTGTGAAGCAATGTCCTTCGTGAAGTACAATGGCCCTGCCTTAGCATGGGGATCATGTGTACATGAAGGGTGTTTCACAAAGCATAAATGCTCCGTGATGACCCTGGTCCCCTTCAGGGATCCCCTTCCTTCTCGAAATCCCTTAGGCTTCGCGAAAGGCATCCCTCTCAGAAGAGGGGATCAAAACGAGACAAAGGGGAGGAACTTCACGGAGTAAAAGTACCTCCCATAGCTCATGGTTCACAGAGTAGAGAGTGCTTCACGATTCGGAAGCTGGGAAGTCGAAAGGTTGGATTGTCCATCCTCTAGGCTCAGGGGGATCCCAATATTTATAGGCAGGAGGCACCGCGAAGCAGAGTTTAGGCGGCACGAAGAGGGAATTGTTTGCTTCGCAGCGGGCTCACGAACGTAAAATGTGTTCGCGGAGCATCCCACCTCCTTTCTTCGCAGCGGGTTCGTGAACGTAAAATGAATTTGTGGAGTGTCCCTCCTCCTTGCTTCATGGCGGGTTCGCGAACTTCAAATGCGTTCGCGGAGCGTCCCGAATCCTTGCTTGGCGGTGGGTTCACGAACAACAAATGCGTTCGCGGAGCGTCCTGCCTCCTTGCTTCATGGCGGGTTCATGAACGTTAGATGCATTTGCGGAGCGTCCCGCCTCCTTGTTTCGTGGCGGGTTCGCAGTGCTGGGGGGACTCCGCGAAATAGCTTCGTGAGGCAGTCAATGGTGCCTACATTTTGGCTTCTTCTCGGTACCAAATTTTGGCGCCAACAAATATATTTTTTAAAATTTTATTTGTTATATTTGAAAAAAATAAACTTCTTATTTAGAATCGGGTCATTATAATTTACTTTGGTTGAATTTTGGTATTGTTTCTAAAAAATCATTTTTAAATGAATAGTGAAAATACAACATTTTAATTCAAAAATGACTTTTTATATAATTTTTTTACAAAGTTATATTGTCCTTTTAATTTGTTTTAAATTTTAATTGGTTTAAGTTTTTATCATTTAATGTAATTTTGGTAATTAGAGGTAATATCACATTGAAATTTTCTATAAACACATGTTAATCTTTTGATGATTTTTACTTTTAAAATACCCATTTTCTCGTTTTGACTACGAGAATTAATTTTAAATTATTTACTAAAAATTTTATGTTTTGAATTTGAAAAAATTGATTCCATATTTCGAATAAAAAGCTCAAAATTATGTAAATAGGCCCCCTTTTTGGACATGATGAATAGTAATTAGTAATTATTTTTATTTACCACTATTAAATGGTAAATCAGGTAAAAAAGGGTAAAAATAAAATTATAATAATATAAAACTACCCTAACACTTTTCATAATACTATTGGATGAGATATTTCAGACCTATAAAACCCTTGTGAAATTTTTTTGGCCTTTTTAAGCCACTTGGGTGTGATTATGACTCTTATAACTTTTAATTTGAAGTAAAGAAAAATATGTCATAAACATATATTATCTTACAAAGGAAAATTTAATATGGGTTTATATACATGATATATTATACTATAAATATTCCTTATAAATATAAATATATTTACTATATAATGATAATTTATTTATAATTTTTTGAGATTAAATAATTAAATATATATATATGAAACAATGAAGATGAAGTGATTGTTTTATTAATGAAGGAATAAAAAAATGATGTTATAAATATTGAAATAATTAATATTTGACATAATTTATGTCATCCACAATTTTTATAGTTTAATATGACATTTTATAATACTATTAAATGTTTTTAGAATTTATCTATCTTTTTATATTTCATTTAAATTCAATAAATGAATATTGTAAAAATTGACATAATTGATGTTTAATAATAATAGTAATTTATTAAATTATTTAAAAATCCTGAAAATGTCTTAAAATAAGAAAGTTAATATTTTAAGGTCTAAATTTTCATTAATTTTCCAATTATGGGAAATTTACCCCATATATGTAAAATTAATATCCTATTAATAATTAAAATGTTTTTACCACAATTTAAATAAAAAGAGAATAATTAAGGGTAAACCGAAACGATATGGTCTAAAATAAAATCAATACATGTCAAAAAATTATTGGATGAGATGATTTAGAACTATACTCATATTATCTTATACATATCTCAAGATGGAGAAATTTGGATTAAAAAATTAATTTATATTAATTTAATATTTTAATGCTTTCCAAGGGTGACTCTCCCTTCTCCGATAAAAAGGTACCCTCTCTTATATAATAATCACACATACATAACCCTTTGGCTTAGAAAATACCTTCCTAAACCTATTTATATAATACATAAACTAATCCTAGAAGCCTCCGTTAGGGCAGAAATCCTCCAAAAAAATCCTTTTGGTATAAACCAAAAGAAGTTTCCCAATTAAGAGGTAACACCTTCTCTCATGATTTTTAGATTCATTTTCATTATAAACTCCCTAAACATTTCATACTATATGATTATATAAAAAAAAGGATTCTAAATATACTAGTATAGTTTTTATTCTAATTATTTGATCTACACTTACACACACCTCCATTTAATGGGTAACCAACATACTGCTTCTATGTACGACGAACTACTGCCTCACGAAACGATGATTGTTCAATTTTCCCCTACCACCTCTCATGGTGGCCATTATGATAGAAACTATTTTTATATATGATATATATTATATTTATATTTTATCTTTTATTTTTTAATTTTTATTTATAACATACCTTTATGCTTTCTATATTGTGAAAATATGATAATTTCTTTTGAGGAAGTGTAGACTACCACCCCCTTAAAGTGATATGAATCGTTCCTGCTATATATGGAATGAATAAAGGATGGTTTTATTAAAACTATGATACATATATAAATTTAATATAATACTATAATTATAATATACATTTATATCATTTAATTCTTATTCTTTTTATATGAAAAATAAATGAAAGTAGCATTCATGCGTACGTACGGTCTACTGTCTCCATTAACGGTGCATTTAATTTCTTATATTAAAATATTATGGAATATTATAAATACATATATAATGGATATATATGATATTTAAATCATCAATAATATTTTGGAGATTAAATACTTTTGACTTCGTGGACAATTTACAGCAAAACAAGTTCTTTTTTGACTCAAGCACCGAATATCGACAAAATGTCCGATATGAACTTAAATAATTATGTAATTTTTATAACATGGTAATAGGTGATATATAATGAATAATAAACATGAAAAATTATCTCAAGAAATTATAAATTAACCAATTTTTATTATTCTATAAGATAATAAATGTATGAGATGATTCAGACTCGAGGTAATGGATTTCGTCTCAATCTCATTTCATTGAGGCATTTATTGACAATTTACACCATTATTCTTTTATAAGGTGTATATAGAGGTGCAATGACATTTATTGTCCATATGTTACCTATAATAATGTTATTTAATGTTTTGGTAAATGTATTAACTCATGGGGATTAAGATTAAAATATTCAAAGTTGTATGTGACACCTTGAATGTTTAAAGATTTAATTATCAAATCTTTTTCATAATGATATTAATTTACATATTTGTTTATATGGATATAAAAGTATTGTACATAAAATTTCATGTCTATATTTAATATCATTAAATGTTTTGAAAATGGAATCTATTTATAAAAATCATTTTACTTTCTTTACAGAATGACAAATACAATGTGTTTTGTTTTAATGTATACAGTGGAATCGAATTCACTGTCGTTGTAATATTTATTTGATATTTGGCTTCCTCTATAAGACATAATTTATTTTTAAAGGAAAATAAATCCCTTATTTGGGTATCTTGGTATTAAAAATGGTTTCTTAAATGAAAATTGTATTTTTAAATGATTTTTTTTTCATATGGGATTATAATAGATTTTTTTAAGTGTTTGGTGATGAACGTGTTTTTTGAAATTGTACTTGAGAATTATATGAAATGAAAGAGTCTTATATAACTTATACTAAGGGTTGAGCTCCATTATAGCTCACAAGTGATCCTGGAACAACATATACAAAATGTTGACCCCCCATTGTAGCTCATATGAGAGCCTGTTATACCTTATATGAAGGGTTGAGCGCCATTATAGCTCACGGGTGAGAAAAATATAGCATATATTATGGGTGATCACAATTATTAAACTCCAAGTAATTTGCTAATAATATCATTGGAAGTCAGACATATGTTTATTCCAATTTAAAGGGTTTTGAAAGTGTTTTATGGATATGATTTTCTAAGTCACCTAATGGTTTTTTAATTTCCTGCTATTGGTTTTAGTTTTTTTCATTGATCAAAAAGTATGAGTATTATTCATGTGAAAATGTTTTGTTTCATCTTCTCAAAGAAGATTAAATTGGTTACCATGATTTAACAAGACTTATGGGTTTTATTTCTTTTTTATGCCCCTTACTGAGCTTTTTTTACTCATCCCATGTTTTTAAACGTTTTCACAAGATTTAAGGGATAATATAGTCAATAATAGAATCAAGAAAACGTTATGATGATTAAACATGAAAATAAACCATGTTTATTTTTATTTTTTTTGTTTTTTATGGATGAAATGGATATAGTTGTAAGTTTCCACTTTGTATTTTTAAGGTTTTTTATATAATGGTAATTGACTAATTCTCTAAATATCTAGACCTGGAAGGACCCTCAATGTGAATTCTTGAATTAACTCAATATTATGTAATATTAAAGTTTGGGGACTTATAGATGGTATTAGATTTTAGTTTACCTAAATTTAGAGGTTAGGATGGTGTTAATTTATTTTTTTATTGTATTTAACTTTATGGTTATATTTAAATAATGTATCATTTTAAGATTACATTGTTGTTTCATCTAAAATATGTTTGTTTAGAATGGTTTTCCACAGAGAAAATAGGAAATCTATAATGGGAAGGAATCAAGAGGAAAGAAACCTTTCAAGTCAACAAAATGAGGTGGTCATAATTGGAACTGAACATATTGTTTTAGGGACACAATAGTTGACTCAGGCTATAAATGGTATTGGTATCCATGAATGATATAATACTAATAAACCATATTAGAATATGTCAGTAGTGGAACATTTTATGAGGTAAAATCACCTATCATTCAATGGATCATCTAACATATTTGTAGATGAAGGATGGATCAATACCCTAGAGAAGATATTTGATGTAATGGGATGTTTAGAATGTTAAAGGGTAACTATTTCCATCTATCATTTTAAAGGTTAATTGGATCGATGCTGGTTATTAGTTAAGAATTATAGAGATACAAATATTCATAATTCCATGGAATGGAAAGAATTTAAGAATATTTTCCTTGGATATATTTCCTTAAAGTTGTTTGGCTTAGGATGGAGAAACAATTCTTGGAATTAAAGAAAAAGGGTGATGATTCAATTTCCACGTATGAAGAAAAATTCATAAGCTTTTTTAGGTATGTTATGGATTTTATTCAATACATTTATAGTAAAATTAATAGATTTTAATCGAGACTGAAACCAAGGCTACGAAGAGATTTAGCCTCTAGATAATTTAAAAGTTATGAAAATTTGGTTCAATGTGATGAGAAAGTAGAAATAGAGTCTGACGACACTTATGTTCTACGAGATGATAAGAGTAAGAAATGGTCAAGGTGCTAAGAAATAGAGAATAACCAAATAATAATTATAGAGGTAAAAAAACTTGTTCCAAGTGTGGTAAAATAAATTTTGGGGAATATATGTCAGGATCTAGAAAGTGTTACCGGTGTGGTAAGTTTGTTCACAGGGTTCATGACTACGAATAAAAGCGTCTTGAATAGTTCAATAATGAGATAACAGATATCTAGTCTATAGTAAGATTATTTATATTCTATGAGATTGGTCATTATGAAAAGAAGGTTATTAAGTAAATTACATAGGGAAGAAATCATTATGATCAAAAACAAAAATATTCGGGAAAGTATTTTTCTAATGCTACAGTTGATGTTGAGATATTCAATAAAGTGTTGCAAGCTCTTTAAAGCCCAATATTTTTCAATGGATAATAATAAGTTCAAGGTTTTAGACACATATTCTAAGGTTTTATGTGATGTGATAATAAGTCATTAAGTACCTTTCTAAGATTTTTTGTGGGGTTATGTTTATGTATGGATTTTGTTTAATGTGAAAGTATGCCTTTGATTTTTGACCTCAGCTTTATGATATTGATATCCTTTAGGGTTTACGTGATATTTTATGTGGAAGGTTATTATTAGGGGTGTAAATCATGTTCTGGGAATATTATGTGGAAGAAATTGTGCTTATAAAATACAAATACATCCTGTATGTTTGTTTCCTTATGTTCTTATTCCAGGAAGTAAATAAATTCATGAACTTTATCAAAAGTATATTAAAATAAAAACATTATTTGTTTAATTTTGTTAATTTTTTTGACCCATCACGTAATTATGGTTTTGTGATGGATAAATTTTTAATGATTATGTTCTATATCATTATCAATTAATCTTTGAGAGATAGGTTTTACATCCCTATCCATGTTTTCCTACAGGGAACCCTAGAATATGATATGTTAGGTGACCATTGTACTATAATTTATTTATTTTAAAGTATATTTTTATTGAATATTTTTATGATCTGTGATTTTAATGATGTAATTTTGAAAAGTAAAACATTAGTTACTAAGCCAAAACTTAAACTTTCTGGGATGCAATTTCCAAAAGTGGAAGGATGTAACATCTGAGGTGATTATAGAATAATAATTTTTCATATATATTAATATTTATGAATTATATATTAATTTTAGTTTAAAGGGTACACTATGTGTGATAGCGTACACGACATGCAATAATGGGTCATTCTAAAATCTCGTGTTGCACACAAGACTAAGTTATACCGAAAAATAATACAATATTAATATAATTATTTTAAATGGTAGTTAACACCGAGTCATTATATTGGAATGAATGAATATAACAAACTATATTATTTTTAAACATGTTTATTAAATATTTTTACTGCCATCTAATAAATTTTAGAGTCTTAGAATGAGAAAAAATCTAATTTTAATCATTAAATGCTGTAATATTTTTTAAAAGGTATTTTTATCACCTTTTGATGGTAAACCCTTTTTAAATATAGATTTTTACAATTTGATATCTTCTATTTGATAATATAAACTTCTTCTTTATAATAGGGACATCAAAATTTACTTAGGTTGAGTTATAGTATTTTTCTGATAAAATTCAATTTTTAATGAATAGTAAAAAATACTGTATTTTAATTCAAAACTGCCTTTTAGTCTAATTTTTTATATAGTTATATTTTCATTTTAATTGGTTTTAAAGTGTAATTGGAATAAATTTTTTATGACTGAATCTAATTTTGGTCATTGGAGGTAATTTTACATTTAAATTTGATATAAACACATGTCAAATTTTGATGGTTTTTACATTAAAAAACAAGCTTTCTCTATTTGACAACGGGATTAATTTTAAATTAATTAATGAAACTTTTGTATTTTTAATTTGGAAAAAAGATTCCATATTTGGAATCATATTTTCAAAATTATGTAAATAGGTCCCTTTTATTTTTGGACATTATGAATAGTAACTTTAGTAATTATTTTTATTTACCACACATAAAAGGTAAATCAGGTAAATAAAGGTAAAAATAATAATATAATAATATAAGACAACACTAAACCTTTTAATAATCATGTAAGATTATATATGTTCTGAAAATTATACCATTAGGATGAAAGGTTGGCCTTTGGAAGCCACTTGGTTGTGATTACGACAGTTATAACTTTCAATTTAAAGTAAAGGAAAATATGTTATAAACATATATCTTGTTACTAAAAAAATTTTAATATGGGTTTATATAATTTATATCTTAGACTATAAATTGTCATTATAAATCTAAAAATATTTACTACATCGTCGTATTTCATTTAAAATTTTAGACATTATATAATTAAATTTAATTATAATACAATGATGATGTTGTGATTGTTATATAAATGAAGGAATAAAATAACAATTATTATAAATATTATTTGACATAATTAATGTAATGAAATATTTTTCTATGTGAATATGAAATTTTATAATAATATTTAATTATTTATTTTGAATTTATCTCCCTGTATATATTTTATTTAAATTCCATAAAATGAATAGTGTAAAAATTGACATAATTGATGTTTTATAAAAATAGTAATTTATTAAATTATTTAAAAATTATAAAAATATATTAAAATATAGAAGTGACTATTATAAGGTATAAAAGTTAATTTAGTGTCCAATTATGGTAAATGGACCACATATAAGTAAAATTAATAGCCTCTTAATAATTAAAATGTTGTTACCAAAATTAAAATTAAAAGCGAATAATTAAGGGTAAACTGAAATGATAAGGATTAAAATAAAAGAAATACATTTAAAATAATTATCAGATGAGATTATTTATAAATATATGCATATTTTATTCTAAATATCTCAATTTTTATCCATTTTTAATGAAAAATTAATTTATATTAATTTAACAGTTTAATACCTTCCAAGGGTCCCCCCTCTCCTATAAAAAGGCACCATATATTCTCTAATAATCACACTTAAAAAACTCTTTGGTTCAACTAAAACCTTTCAAAACCTCTTCTTATAATACCTACCCTCATCCTATAAACCTTCCTTAGTGAATAAAGACTCCCAAGGAATCCATTTGGTATAAACCAAAAGAAGTTACCCGATTAAGAGGTACCACCTTTTCTCATGATTTTTAGTTTCATTTCCATTCTCCACTACCTAAAATATTCGTATTATATGATTACATAACAACACCAGTATCCTAAATATACTATTATTTTTTTATGCTTAGGTTTTTATCTACACTTACGTACACCTCCATTTAATGGGTAACAAACATACTATTTCTATGTACGACGAACTACTGCCTCACAAAACGAGGATTGTTCATTTTTCTCTTACCTCCTCTCATGGTGGCCATTATGATGGGAAATATTTTTACATATGATATATATTGTATTTATATTTTCTCTATTCTTATGTACTATTAATTTATAACATGAATTTATACTTTCCCTGTTGTGTAAATATTATAATTTTGTTTGAGAAAATGTGGACTATCACCCCCTCAAAGCGACATGACTTGTTCCTACTATATATGAAACACATAATTGATTGTTTTATTAAGCCTATGAAACATATATGAAATTAATATAATACTCAAATTATAATATACATTTATATCATTTAATTATTATTCTTTTAATATGATAATGAAATGAAATTAGTGTTCATGCGTACATACGGCCTACCGTCTCCATGAACGATGCATTTCATTTCTTATATAAAAATATTATGGATTATTATAAATTAATATATATAATATATATATATATATTATATTTAAACCATTAATACTATTATATATATGATTTAATTTTGACCATGTGGATAATTTACATCAAAAGAATTTCATTTTTCACTCAAGTACCAAATATCAACCAAATGAACGATATGAACTTAAATAATTATGTAATTTAAATATCATGGTAATTAGTGATATAAAATGAATAATAAACTTTAAAAAAGTTCTAATGTAACTATAAATTCATCTATGTTTACTATTCTGGAAGATAAAGAACGTACGAGATGATTCAGACTCGAGGTAAGGGATTTCGTCTCAATCTCCTTTCATTAAGGAATTTCTTGATAATTTACACCTTTATTATTTTATAAGGTGTATATATACACACACTATAAAATTTCATATCCACATTGTATCTATAATAATGTAATTTACTATTTTTTAAATGTATTAATTCATGGGGATTAATATTTAAATGTTTAAAGTGGTATGAGACACCTTGAACGTTTAAAGATTTAATTATCAAATATTTTTATTTATGATAATAATTTAAATATTTATTTATATAGATATAAAAGGATTATACAAGAAATTTCATTTATATCTTTAATTTTATTGAATGTTTTCAAAATGGAATATTTTTATACAAATCATTTTACTTTCATTACAAAATGATAAAAGAAATGTTTTTTAAATTTATACGTAAACAACAACTTCTCTGACACTGTAACTGTTATTTGATATTTGGATTCCTCTATAATACTTAATGTATTTTAAAAGTAAAATAAATCCCTATTTTTTGTATCTTGGTATTGATAATGGGTTCTTAAATGAAAATGGTATTTTTATATGATGATGATTTTCATATGGGATTAAAATATATTTTTGAATGGGGTTTGTGATGAATGCTTTTTTTTGAAATAATACATTAAAATTATAGGAAATGGGTGAGCCCGATGTAGCTTATAAAAAGGGTTGAGCCCCATTATAGCTCATCGGTGAGCCCAACATAGCTTATACGAAGGTTTGAGTCCCATTGTAGCTCATGAGTGAGCCTGTTATTGCTTATATGCAGGGTTAGGCCCCATTATAACTCATAGGTGAGCCCGATATAACTTATATGAAGAGTGATCCCCATTATTGATCTCCAATTCATTGTATAATAATATCATTGGAAGTTATCCATATGGTTATTAAAATTTAAAGGGGTTTGAAAGGGTTTTATGGATATGATGCTCTAATTCTACAAAAATATTTCTAATTGATTGTGATTGGTTTTATTGTTTTTCATTAAGAAAAAGGTACGGGTGTTAATCATGTGAAAATGTTTTGTTTCATCCTCTCAAAGAAAATAAAATGGATTACCATGTTTTAACTAGAGAAATGGGTTTTCATTATTTTTATGTCCCTTACTGATCTTTTTATGCAAATCCCATGTTTTTAAATGTTTTCATAGGATTTAAGGGATAATAGAGTCAATGATAGAATCAATGAAAAGTTATAATGATTAAACATGAAGAGAAACAATGTTTTTTTAAAAAAAATATATTATAGAATAAATGGATAATATTGTAAGTGTCCACTTTTTATATGGTTTTTGATTTGATAGTTATGGACTAATTATATAAATCTCTAAACCTGAAAATATCCTCAATGTGAATTCTTAACTTAAATCAAGATTATATAGTTCCTAATGCTGGGGACTTATAATTCTGTAGTATTTTTTTTATTTACTTATCTGATGCATCTTATATATTAAGGTTTGTCCTACCACAATGGGAGCCCCATTTACTTATTTTTATGAAATTAATTCCTTCTTTTATTATATTATGATGATTTATATTCCACCTTGATTACCCTGAGATTTTTATATTTTATTTATATTCTTTGTTTATGGCTATGATACCAAGTTTATAGTCTCCCTATTGATATTGTTTGGACCCTCACTTCTAGTCCATAGACTCTTGTATATAGAGAGGTGTACATGTGGTCTTATGGATCTATCACATGGACCCAGTGATTTGGATCAAAGTGTGACCAAATTTTAACAGATCATTGTTTCCTTCTTTTATTATGACTATCCTGGGACATGGTAGAAATGATATAGTATGTATGGGACACTAGTAGGGTGGTTTCCATGTAACTAGATAGATCATGTGTAACAGACCTCCGAATTATCATTGAAGGTTTTTTACATTTTTTTGGATTTGGGTGCATTTACACAATCATAAGTCGGCATACATGATAAAATTAAATATATAAACCTATTTTTTGCTATATAATTATTCATTAAATTTCATTTATTGATTGGTTATATTTGTTAATGATAGAATAGTATTATCTATTAAGTGATATATATATATATATATATATATATATTACTTTCTGATGTGATATATATGTTGGAGTTGATTAGTTAAAACTGAAAATGATATTATGTTTTGTATATACATGTCACTGTGACTAACTTGTAGGGATGGAGAACCTTGGGTAGTAATTGGAGGCACATACCTTATATTATAGGTAACTTTAAATAAGAACCTTTTTGTGTTCCTATAGACTGATTAGGGTCTATCCAAATGGATTTGGATCCTCTAATGTTTCCTTCATGTTTTTGAAATATTCATACTCAAAGGAGACTGATGAGATCACTAGATAATTTATTCAAGGGTGCTCCCACTAGGGATAATGACCATATTCCACCACATATTTTGTAATAGGGTGTAGTAAATAATTTTCCAACACTTCATTCAGTGGTATATGTAGTTGGCCCACCTTAGTTGGGATTCCTTCAGCTTGTTCCTACCTAGGGAGGAGGGGCACCAAGGTCAACGGTCTACAATACCATTGAATTAAAACTCCAGTATCCACTATACTTTCAGGATATATGGGGACCACAATATATATAGGACTTTATATATATAATTGAGGGTTTATTTGACCACATTGAGATTACTAAATACATTAAGGTGAAGCTGGTAGCATTCACGATGCATGGACCTACCAGGAGACGGTATGGTGTGATGGGACAAGATTGAAGATGTGATGGTGTCACCTGGGAGGCCTTAAAGAACTAATTATTTATGGAATTATTCCCCAACATGATAAATTTGTACTAAGACAAGGATTTCATGAAATTTTAGTAGGGATCCATGATGTAATCTACGTACACCACTCGTTTTTCTAAGCTACTCTATTTTCGCCCATCTAAACTGGGAGTGGGGTACAAATGTACAGGAAGTTTGAGATTGATCTTTATCCTGAAATCAAATGCCCAGTTAGGAGTCTCAACCAAAAAATAAACCCATGGATTCTATGCAAGTCCATGAATATCAAAAAGGGCCTAGAGGAGGATTGAACAGTTGGCCTTCTTCCACCATTCAGTACTCAGGAGGGCGGACTTCCTATTTCAATATTGAGTGTCTCTTCTAGTATCTGAAATATTATTATCAAGAGAATTCAATTGGGAAATTTAAATATAATGACACATACTTTTCATATATTGATATTAAATATTAATTGATGAATATTCATGTAATAAAATTATGATCTGTGTCATAACTTTATCGATTTAGTGTATTTGGAGACTAGAAACATAAGATTCTATTTTCATGAATGATCTTAAACATCTCCCAAAATGATCTTCCCATATAGTAATCTCCTTATAAATGACATACTTAAACAATTTCTTCGTAACCTGGGTAAAGGAAACATAAGAATGGGTGAGATTATATGCTCAGTAGGGGTATATAATGGAGATAGCAATGATTAATTAATCATTAGATGAATATAATGGTATTAGAACATGATTTTAAAATTTTAAATACACACCCAACATATCATAAATCATAATTTTGAATTATTTCATAAATCGTGGTATTTTATAAGATATGAATCATAAAGGGATCAAAAAACATGAGCCATGGGAGCATAACTTTATTATTAGACATAATTTTATGGCATAAAATTAGGAATATAAAATCGTTTATTTAGTCAACACTAAATACCAATATTATTATAGTATATTAGGTTCACTACCCATTCTATCATATCCTTATTAAAGGATTACTCCCAAGACTATCATGGAAGATGTAGTCCCTTAATGAACTAGGTTCACTCCCCTTTCCAGTCTATGTTATCTAATAGGATTTACATTTTAACCCAATTCATAAGAGTGAAATATAATTAAAGGCCCATACATGAAATAATTAAGACTATTCATATGTTTTCTTCAAGATCATAAATCATTCATAAAATATCATAACTGATGGAAAAGAAATGAGTTTCATAAACAATTCAACATTTCATCATAACATAACCCATATAAAATTGATGGGTTTCTTAAAAATATTCTAATCATAATCATAAACCATTTAGAAAAATAATAAGGATAGTATCCTTGGATCATATCCCTAGTAAATCATAATTAACATCAAAGGATGATATCATTGATGGAAAATGAAATTTAAAATTTTTCTTGGAATATTTCTTGAGGAAAACCCCATTTCATTTTGAAATCACTACTTTAAATTCTAAAAATTCTAAAAATATTATAGAAAAAAGTTTCATTGAAAATATACATAGAAACATATAAAGGTGACTTAAAATAATTGATAAATCATGATGGTGGGAAAAGTTTTTCATACTGTGTAGGTTAAAATAAAACTTCCTTTCATATTTTCAATAAAAAGTCAAAAGTACCTCCTTCTGAAAACAAAATAAAGATTCATTTTAATACATTTTGTAAAAATTCAATCATGGGTAAAATTGAATTTAGAAAATCATAGGATAATATTAAAAAAATTATTGAAAACATTTTTAGAAAACACAGATACGGAAGAAAATGGATTTTCAATTAAAGATTGAAATAAAGTAAGTTTTCCATAAGAAATATTCTGTTGGTATCTTGAGTAGTTAAAGAGAGGAAAATTAAATAAAAATATTCAATATCTATAAATAAACATAGGATAATAAAATTCATGAGTTTCTTGAGAGGTATATCATAAAATATCATCATCAAAAACTTAATCATAAAAAATCCCAGAAAATAATGAAATTGTAACATGAAACCCTTACCTTGAGTTTTAATTTATAAAAAGAACTTCAGAATCCTATATAATAAATTTAAAATTATTATTATTATATAATAGATAAATTTAAATAATTATAATATATTTTATGATCCATTCATAACATTTTTACATCGATTTATGAATACCTACATATTAAAATTGTCCTTTATATGTGTTAAATATTTCGTTTTTCATGAGAATTTCAGTTCGGTAGTTCTAGTCCTTTTACTATGATTATGGTTTTATCATCTATAGAATTATAACCATGATATAAATATAATATATTCATTATATATATAGTCATCCATAAAAGTTAGAGATAGAAAAATTAATTACACCGATCATGGAGATGATAGGTCGTATATAAGAATAAATGTTGTTTTTATTTTTCAATGGATGGAATAAAATAAAGGTAAATAATAATTAACTTTTCCTATATCATATATATATTATATATATCTTATATATTCATCAAATGTATCATCCTTGTAAAGAAAAAATGAAAAATAAATTGCATCACTTCGTGGTGGCGGTAGTCCCCACATATGTATGAGTATAGTTATTATTTTTAAATGGATGGGAAGAATGTGGATTATGATTGTTCTATCATTATAATAATAATTTAGTATATTAGGGATACTAAATTCATTCTTTTAGAATGTATACTATGGATTTGTAGGAGGTAAAAGAAGAAATAAATTCAAAGAGTTGATGTAAGATAATTTCCTATTCTTTGATAGGACACATTTAGATTCATTCATAAGGATTGGAATGGTATATTAGGAATAAAAAACTCTACTTTGTGACTACTTAATTTGAAAATACAATTGGGTAGAGGTTGGTCGAGCTAGAAGGCTCAAAACGGTTAGGGAAGAGTGGATAAGAGCTTCCCTTTTTTATGTAAGGGGATGAGAAATCATGGAATGTTAAAATGGATACATATTGATATATTTTAGATGGTAAGATGTTTATGAATCTTAATATCCTCATAAAATAAAATTTGGACATGTTTCCTTTATGTTTTAACCCTTATCTCTTAGTTTTAACCCCCATTATCATTTTTACAATGACCGTGACATTAATGTTTTTTACTCTTTATGGGTCAAGAAAGTTATTATAAAAGGGCTTTTGATCCATAAATGGACCATGATTGATATTTTAATCAACATCCTATTAAACTGGAATAATATTTATTTATTTTTTAATTTCAAATTATTTAATAAAATATTTTTGGTTATAAAATATCATTACCGTCATTATTGTAAATACATGAAATTTTTTAATATAGCATATATCTAAATCATGAAAAAATGTTTCTAAAATGTAATATCTTATAATATAAAGAATATATGATCTTAATATAATCATAAAAAAATTTCATATGTTTATTTATCATTTTAAACAATATATTTTTCTAACCCCTTTGTAAACCAATTTTAACCTTAACAATGGTAATGAATTTTTAAAAATAAAAAGGTTATAATTTGACTCATAAGATAAAACTTGTCTTATAAATGGAAAATGGATGTAATTTTAGACCATTTATCATCCTAATTTTCATCTCTAAATATATTTTATTATTTTTAAATAAATCATTAAAATATTATTTAATATGAAATATTATTAATGTCATTTTTGACATTATTAATTTAATTTGGACTGAAAACCATCAAGATAGTATTATAATTAGAATATAAAACTATCATAAATATTGAATATATTATATTTATATATAATTCTTTTACACAATAAATAATAAAAATAATATTACTTTTACTATTTTTAAAAAAAATTACTTGATTTTTCTACTACTTGCTTAAGCACTGTGTCACTATTGTAGAAGCATTTAAGAAAATTATTTCATCATCAAACATTTAAAATAAATTACCATTATAAAAAAATCATTCATATTTCAAATAAAAATTTATAGTCAAACATAAGTTGTTTTTATCCCTATAATTAAATAATATAGATAATAAAAGTAAGAAAGGGATGTTTTTTCTTTTTATTTCGATTAATATTATAAATATCAAAGTAAAATTTTATTGGAAAAGGTCATATTTTTTTTGGATGATTGGGGAAAAATCTATTCAGAAAATGAAATAAATTATATCTTTTTAGTGAATTTTAAGACTTATAACTTTAGTTTTAACACTAATTAACCCATTTTACATTTATCGTGGTAATAAAACCTTATTATGGTTACTATTCATATTGAAAAAAATAAAGTGGTCCTATTTAACAAATCTAGACCTCTTATTTCTTTACATGAAAACCATTTTTTAAGATTCAATTTCCAAAAGTGGTAGAAATTAATTTATGATAATAACGTAAAATGCAATGAAAAACCGTTTTTCAAAAAATGACTTTGTATGTATAAAAAACAAATTTATACCAAATTTAACCATAAAATTTATTAAAATAAATATTATTAAATTATTTATAATATAATATTACTTATTTTTCTTTGAAAGCATTTTAAATCAAAATGGTAATTTTTAAATCATTGAAATACAAATACAATTTTCAATAAAAAATCATTATTTTTCACTATTCATTGGAAAAACAATCTTTTAAAAAAATATCCAATTTTTTATATTCTAATTTAAGAAATGATAATTATTTTATAAAATATAATTTTAAAAATTTCCCAAAACTAATTATAATATTCACTCAAAACACTTAATAAAAATCATTTTGGAAGAAAATACATTTTGAAGAATAGAATGAATTTACAAAAACCAGAGTGCCTATTTCAAAATAATTTATCAAAAAAAATTTATTGATTATGAAATTTATATATATTTTATAATTTTGTTACTTATATTCATACTCACCAATTCAATGACTATGTTATAGGAGTTATAAAATAATAATATTTTGTGGTTTGTTTTTGTTCGGTGTCATGTGTTGCATGCACTATCAAACATAGTTTTCCTCGAAAACCTCATGGTGTTATATTATCCCCATTTAATAAATTTAATCATTTAAATTTAACCATATTCTAAATAATCAATGGTTTTATATCTGAAAATTCATTTTTTGAAAATGCAATTCGTAAAAAGTGTTAATAAAACTTCTTCTTGAAAATGGGGAATGGGAAATAAGAAAGTCATTTAGAATAACACATAACTAGCTTCCAAAATTGGATAACATTAGTGGGAAGTGAAAATATAGAAATTTATGAAATATTAATGTCCAAATAATGATATATAATGATAGATGATATTAATCACAGTAAAGTAAATGATCATGAAAAAGTTAGTGACCTCCAAAATGAATGTGACAGGATAACTTTTTTGTTTCAAGATCTATTTTATTTAGTTGAGGAATTCATTAACCATTTTGACTAAAAACATAAGGAAATATTCTTACTTTAAAAGTGTAATTTCATAGTTTAATCAACTTAAACCACAATCTCTTATTTTTATCCAAATAAAGAGTATTCAAGATGAATTTTATACCCAACACACTAAAATATACTTCATAATCCACAAAAGGGTATAAATATATTCCTTATGTCTTTAAATATTAACAAAAATTGAATCATTAACACTAAGTAAGAAAATATCGTAAATTGTATAAACCTTCCTATTTAATTCTAAAATATCTAGAATAATAACAACAGGTTCACTTAGATCATTTCATAAATAACCCTACCTCCAAAATAACCTCAATAAGAACAATATTAAATAATGTTTTAAACCGAAATGTGATGTTATAACATTCATTTTACATCCCAAAAAATTTAATTACATTCTTCTCAAATAATATTTCTTAATAAACCACATGTTAAACCTAATAGTTACATATTCCTAAACCAAATTAAGAATCTCTAAATTATCATTAATCACCCTCATAAATCACTATATAATCTTAAAATACAGTGGACTTTAACAAAATACAATGAATAAAATTTATATTCTAATATGAAAATTAATCTGTATATTGAAAATAAATATCTATAAAAATATCTCATTATTAATGAATCACTTTCCATCCATCAATTTCATTAATATCCCACTATCCAATAGACCATAATCAACTTAAAATAAAATAATATATTAACCCAAATTGTTATTTAAAATCAATAGAGTACTCTTACTAAAACCCAGTAAACATTTCAAATCACCTAAAAATTCCATCACATAAAAACTAAATGAAAACATAAATGCTTACAAACATTCCAATATAATACATAAATCAAAAAATGCATTAGACTTCATAAAATATAACATAAATCAATTTTTAATCAAATTAGAAACAAATTAAAAGGTCATAACTTATATCTAATTTACGTCATCATCTCTTTATCCCAACTAAACATTATTATCTCAAAATAAATCATGCATTAAGGGTCATCTATCCCCCAATCATGTGTCTCCCAATAATATCCCTTGTTAATAAATATGATTACAAATCTATGAAGAGAAACTATTTTGAAAAAATATTGAGATGTTTAATGATTTATATTACAAAAATATCAATAATATAACACTTATACAATATAATCTCAAATCCTAATACATAAAATTTTAATCCATTCACTTAAATAATTTTTAAAACACGAGTATGTTCTTGGTAAATGATTTAAACCTTGGGTTTGGGTATTTTATTAGGTAATTCCCATATTCTCCACATACAAGAAGTTAAACTATAAATGGTATCTTAGGATGAACTTTATATCCCTTCATGAAACTCTTCATTTTTCATTAGTAATTACAATTTTTACACCATTATTTTCCACACATAAAACAATTTCACACTACACTAAAACATTTCCCAATGTGTTTCTTACAAAATACATACAATTTAGAAAGATAAATGTTCTTCCGTCATGGTCTTCCTGAAACATCATTTTTCCCTAATTATGAATGTCAAGAAACTCACCCAAGTTGAGATTTGTAATCATATAATGAGATAACTAATTATTCATAATCACAACGTCTAAAATCCTAACTCCCATTTCATTTAGTTACTCATGAGAAATATTATTCTATTTTCCATCACATTAGTTTTCAACACAAAACATCATTGGTATATACATTGACAAAAACCAAAACAATATTAATATTGAGAAATCATATAATAATGGAAAATCATTCATAGGATGTCTAAATCATTAATCATTCTTTTAAATCTATGATACCCTAGGATTAACCTATATCATTCTTGGATATCATTTATTAAAATCATTCACAATGGGTTGTAAGGAAAATGTGGGTTAACCCTTGCATAATCCTCGAGAGTTTCAAACTAGGTGTGCAATAAGGTCACATTAATCATGCACCATAATGATGGTCAAGATATTCTCATAAAAATATTTTCATGTTTAGAAATCATAGATATATCTATTCCAAAAGAAAATTCAAATTCAATATAAATAAATGGATGTATTTATAAGAAAATCACATAATTTATACTTTATGAATACTTCAGGGTGTTATCCTATACTTAAAATTTTCCCTAGGATTTTCACCAAAGTTCTCTAATAATAATCTCTAAAGATTAAATAAACCCTAAAATTATAAAAAAAAAATATAGTTTCCTATACTTTTCATACATTAATATTATATCTTAACAAATGAATATTCATTTCATAACATTATAATTCATGTAGGAACCATATTGGTTTAGTGTCTTTGGAGACTAGATACACACTATTCTTTTTTTTTTCATGAAATATATTAAATATGTCCCACAAATATCTTAAAACATAGTAATCTTCTTATAAATATCCTACTTAAAACCTTTATTCATATCTTGGGGAAGGGAAAGATAATAAAGGATGATATAATATGATCGATAAGGGTAATCAAGGTATATATAAATGAAAACTTAAGCATTACATGAGTATTAGAGTATTAAAAGATTATTTTAACATTTAGAAACCATGCCCAGAATATCATGTATTATAATATTCAATAATGGAATAAATCATGGCAGTTTATATTACATGAATCATAATGGAATCAATGAACATGGGATATAAGAGCATAACATTGACCTAATACATATGTTTTAACATAAAATTAAGCATATAGAATTATTTATTTAGTCAAGGATCACTTATAAGATTATCATAGTGGATTGGGTTAACTCCCCATTCTATTATATCCTTAGTCAAGGTTTACTCCCAATAATACCATAGTTAATATATTCCCTTACTGAATTGGGTTCACTCCCCATTATAGTCCTTGTTATCTTATGATATATCCATATTTACCCATGCATTGGAGGGAGATATAATTTTGGTCCTACCCATCACATAATGAAAACCATACATCTGTGTTTTCAAATATCATAAATAATTCATCATATATCATAAATCATGGAAAGAAAATGAGTTTCATAAAAAAATTAAACTTTTTTCATAACATAACCCATGGAAAATAGATGGGTTTTATAAACATCTCGTCATCATAATCACAAAAAAATCCTAAGAAATAATAAGGATGGTATATTTAGATTATATCCCATTTAAATCTTAGGTAACATCAAATGATGTTATCATAGATAAAAAATTCCTTCAAAATATTACTTAGAATATTTCTTGAGGAAAATACGCTTTTTATTTTTAAATCACTTATTTAAAATATAAAATTTTAAAAATATTATGGAAATTTATTTATTAGAAAATAAAAATATAAACCTATAAATTAAGAATCAAATCATTGATCAATCATCATAGTGGGAAATTCCATTCATTTCTTTTCTTTTTAAAATAATGATCCCTTTCAAATTTTTGGTAAAGATTCAAAAGTACCGATTTAAGAAAATGAAAAGAAGTTTCCTTTTCAAAAAAAAATTCAAAATTAAAACATAAGTAAAAATGATTCCAAAATTCAGAGGATAAAATTAAAAAAAAATTATTGAAACCATTTTTAGAAAATATTTATTTAGTTGAAAACATATTTTTGACTCTAGAGACTAGTGAAGTCAGGTTTCCATAAAAACAATATTCTTCTGGTCTAATGAGTATTTAAAGAGTGTAATTGAAAAGAAAAATTGTAATATATATAAATAAATATAATATAATAAAATTAATTTTTTTATTTATAGGTATATTATAAAATATCATCTTTAGAAACATAATCTTAAATAATCATAGTAAACAATGAGATTGTAACATAAAACGCTTACCTCGAGTTTGAATTGCTTCAAAAGCTATTTAACCTCATTTTTAATATATTAAAATTTATTAAATTTTATATTATAGAAATTTAGATACTAATAATATCATATATTATCCACTTATAACATTATAACACCCATTTATAAATAAATCCATATTAAAATTGTCATTTCTGTTTGTTAACAATTTTGTTTTTTTTAATGAGAATTTCAGTTTTCTAGTTTCAGTCCTTGAACAATGATCATGGTTCTATAATCTCTATAATTTTAACCATGATATAAATATAATAAATATTAATTATTTATATACATATTTATTATCATCCTTAAAATGTAGAGATTAAAAATGAATTACACTATTCATGGGGATGGTTTTCTGTGTGTATGCATAAAAACATTTTCATTTTTCGGTGGATGGAATGAAAGGAAGATAAAAAATAATTAAAATTTATAGGATAATTTTCATATCATATATATATTATATATATATTATATATATCATTAATTTAAAGCAGGTATGAAAAATGAATCTCATCACTTCGTGGAGGTGGTAGTACACACGTATGCACAAGCGATGTTATCATTTTCAAATAAATGGGCATAAGGTGTATTATGGTCATTACATCATAATAATAATAATTATTTATATTTAAGATAATTAATTAATTATTTTATTATTTGTAACATTTATTTAGAGTAATTTGAAGAATAAATAAATTGAAATAGGTCAGGTAAGATGATTACCGCTTCTTCGGTAGGCCTCTATTAGATTCATTCTTAATGGCCCTTGTAATAGTATTTTAAGAAGAAAAAACATATAAATTATTTAGTGTGGAAGTTGATAAGAGAATTCATAAGATTTGTTTCAAGATAAAAGGCTCAAAAGGTGTGAGTAAGAGAGGATAAGAGGGTCCATTTAATAAGAGAGGGGTGGTCACTCTTAGAATTTCTAAATGTATTAAATTAATATAAATTAATGTTCAAGTTCAAGAAGATAAAAATTGATATATTTAGAATATAGGATGAGTATGAGTATAAATAATTTTATAAAATAAATTTTTGAAATGTTTAGTTGATAGTTTAACCTGTATCTATTAGTATTAACTATCTATTAACCCTTTTGTCAATTGTTGTGATATCAATGGTTTTTATCCTCTAGGCGTAAAGAAAGTAATTATAAAAGGATTAGTGTACCATTAATGGAACATGGTTTAAAATTTAAATAATATCACACTAAATTGGTAAAATATATGGTTTTTATGAATTTTAAATCATTTAATAAAATATAGTTTATTATAAAATATCATTAATGTCATTTTTTTGGAAATGCATGAAATATAATAATATAATATATGTTTAACTCATGTAAAATGTTTAAAAAATGACATTTTTTAATAATAGAAAGAAATGTTATTAATAAAATAATTCAATAAATTATATATATATATTTATATATCATTTTAAACCTTATCTTTGTGTTTAACCCCTTTTTTAACCAATTCTAACCTTAGTCGTGGAAATGAATTTTTCAATATTAAAGGGTTATAATTTTATTTATAAGGTAAAAATTGGTTCAAAAATAGAAAATTTATGAAATTTTATATCATTTATATTCCTAAGTATCCTCCTGAAATATTTTTATGATTTTTGAATAATTATATAAAAATATTATTTTACATAAAATATCATTAATTACTTTTTTGACACCGTTCTTTTAATTTGATTTTAAGGTCATCAATATAAAAGTGTAATTTGAATATAAAAATTTAATAAATATATAATATGTTATATTTATCTATAAAATTATTTGGATGCTATAAATCACCCAAAAAATAATAGTTTTAATTTTTTTATAATAATTTACTTTATTTTTCTACTACTTGCAGAAACCCAGTTTCGGCGTTGCGTAAGTATTTAAGGTAATTATTTCTTCAATAAAAATTTAGAATGAATTAACATGAAATAATAATCAATAATATTTAAAATAATAATTTATAACTAAACATTACTTTTTTTATAACTATCACAAATTATTATTGATTTTAAAAGAAAGCAAGTGACATTTTTGACATTATCTTTTACTTAAATTTAATAAATGTCAAAATCAAAATTAAATTGAATAAAGCTTGTATTTTTTATTTTGGAATAAATATAGATGAAATATACTCATTTAATTAAATACATTCAAGTTATTTCATGGATTTAAATCCTTATCACATTAGTTTTGACCTTATTTAACCCATTTAACATTTTCTACAGTAATAAAATTTAATATGGTAACTATTAAAATTGTACCAAATAAAACGGTTCCATTTAAAAAATTTCAAAATATTGATTCCAAAGATGGAATCAATTTTTTAAGATTCAATTTCTATAATTAGTTGAAAATAATTTAATATAAAAATGAAAAAATCAATAAAAAATAGTTTTTCAAAAAAAAAAATTTTTGTATACAAATGTTTTTATACCGAATTATACCCTAAAACTGATTACATTGAACGTAATTGAATTATTAATAATATAATATAAATAATATTAATTTTAAATTTTGAAAATATAGTGTTACTTTGTAAACACTTGAAATAAAAATACATTTTTATTTAAAATGAGTATATTTCACCAATCAGTTAGAAATCAATTTTTTTTTAAAATACTAAAACTTTACGATAAATTTGATATGGCGATTTAAAAAATTCTATTAATTTTATCAAAAAAAAATTCTCAAAGTTATAGAAATTTATTATAATATTCTCTCACATAAAGGAATAAAAAAAAATTTGGACGAAAATGCATTTTGAAGAATAAAATGACGTCACAAAAAAAATGAGTGCTTATTTATAATGAATTTATTAATAATTTTTTATTAACTATGACCTTTATATATATATTTAATTATTTATTAAATTCTATTCACATCCACGAATTCAATGGTTATGTTATAATAGTCATAAATAATAATTTTCTGTGGTGTGTTTAGGCCCAGTGTTGCATACTGCATGCGCTATTGAAGATAGTGTTTTTTAAAACACCCAAGTGATATAGGTAAGAAGTTAGACAAGATTATGTCTTATTTATCTCCCTTGATTGAAGTTATATAGTTGTTAAACTATGGAAATATCAAACATTACCATATATTCTGTTCAGCGTCTTAGAGAAAGTGTTAGTAATGTGGCCAGATGTGGTATCTCTAGAGTTATTCCCCATAGCGTTGAGGTCAGGCTTCCACAAGGGATTAAGGTAGACATGTTTAGGGAACCAAGGATTTTTACAGGGTCCTTAGTACTATGATTAAATGATTAAAACTGAAATTATTCACACTCCTCAAGGATAGAGTCATGGGATTGAGGCAGTCTGGGTTTTTGCAGTAGATCAGAGTTAGGTGGATATTGGTGAGGGAATATATACTCTTCGAGGTACAGTATTGATCACTTATAAATTTTCTAATACTTGTTTTTATTACTGAAACTTCCCATTACTTTATATCTACACAAGTTATTTCTAGAATTTACTTACCGATCAAGTTATCTTCTGAGATATATTCCCTTGATACACCATTGGTAATGAAAGAAGACCATCTTCAGTGTGTCCTAGAGTGTCCAATAGTAATTTCTAGTCATGGAAATCTATATATCTTCATAATTATAAATATTAAGAGATTAAATTTAATTAATCTCATGTAATATATGACAAGTTTTTACCCCACACTAATTGCGATTAGAGATTGGTATTTTTTATATCACCCAAGGGAGAGAAGTTCATGATGACTAGTTAATGGGTTTTTGGAGTAGGTAGAGTGGATCTAGACATGATCTTTCTTAGGACTATTATGAAACATATTACTATATTGCCTATTTTTATAGGATCAGGGGTTTCTCTATCATCTTTTCCTCCAGTTTTGTATCTCTATTAGGAGGTTTTCCCTGATGACTTCTTTAACAACCCGAAATTTTATAAATAAAATTCCACATATGATTTAATTAAATGACTTATTTAGTAGTATGGTAGCATAAAACATATACAATTATTTTGTTTTATTATATAAGTTTTTAAATACAATGAAAATGCTTTACCTTTGATAATATAGACATTGATCAGTGATCACATGATTAGTATAAATATAGGTTTCTAGAAAACCCTATTGAAATGGGAAAAGGAGTGATGATCTCAACCCGTAGGATCATGCCCTATAACGACCATTTATCGAAGAATCAAAGGGATAAAAAATCATTGATATTTTCCCTTGACCAATTCCAATCTGAGATCTAATAACATAAGCATGAGATAATCCATTTAGGAGATAAGTTCAAGCTCATCCAGATCATAGCTAAAACCATGTATGTTGAACAACCCCTTGAATGTCTCACCGTCACACACCTAACTCATAGGGACTATGTTGGCTGTATTAAAGGGATATATACAAGTACTATAGAAATATTATTATATACATTAGTTTTTATATTATAATGAATACATTTTTATCCTATTATTGTTACATTATAAATGATTTTATTTTGATATAAAAAACAAAAAAATTATTTTTGGGGTATATTCAAATTAAATTAAGGAATTTATTTGGATGAATTAATAGATTTTTAAAATATATAATATTTTAATAAACTAATACTATTAAATAATTTTTTATTAAATTTAATGGTAATATTATTTTTATGAAGTCAAATATAATTTTTATATGGGTTCAAAAAACTATTATTGTCAAAAAACAAATCAATTATCAATAAATGGAATTTTTTTATTTTGAAAGTGAAAATAAACATATTTAGACAAAATTAATATTTCTTTATAATCATAACATCAAAATTATCCAATGGTAAATTTATTATAATTTTTTGATATAGTCAAATATTTGACTAAAAATTTAATACCATATAAATAAACTTTGTGTATTATGAAATCATAATGAATCAAAAGTGATGTAATAAACAATATAAATTGGATCCAAGACCAAATATATATTTTTGATTTAAAATAATGTGATTTATTTTTATTTGGTTAATTTTATAAATCATTTATGAATCCTCTAAAACCATTAATTTATTTGATGGTTTTAAAATCGTTTACTTAAGAGTATGAATCATCTCCCTAGAAAAAAAGGGAATTAGTTTATTAATTTTTCCCCATTAATTATAAAATAATTAAAACCAATCCCATTTTTCAGACATCATGGGAAAACCCATGGTAAGGCTTTTGGTTTTGGTTATTTTATTATATAGAGTTTGAAACCAAAGTTTTATGAATAATAAAGAAATCCCCACTCTTTTCCAATACATTACCACCCAATATCCCATTTATATTCAATCAAAATCATTGGATCACATCCTTAATATGTCTTCCTTTATCTAGAGTCCTTTCATTGTTCCCCAAATCTCTCAAGAATCTCTTACCAAGCATTTGGACTCACACACTCAAGTATGGGATCTTTTCCTTTCTCTTTTTTATTCAAGTATCTTGTTTACCTTATGTATATTATATTCATTTACTTTTGATGGGATATTTTATTACATATTCTCATAACATTAATATTTATTTATGAATTATTAGATACCCCTTTCTCTCCCATTAACACATTTTATGATCTTTTATGTGATGTTGTTTTGGTGTCAAAATTTCACCATGATATTCCATGTCAAAACAGTTGTGTAGTGAATATCATACCCATTTCCTATCAAGGGTATTCAACTTTATACACTTATAATTCTTTTAATTGGGACTTACATGTACGTATTCAACACTCCTTAATCGTGGAATAAAATATGATGATAAATGTTTTTTGTCTCAATTCGTATCGCACCAGGTATATTGATAGGGCGTGATGGCCCCACCTGGATTGGGCAGTGTAACCTTTTTTATGTTACTAAGGTGGTTCCACATTCGCATGATCCCATAAGGCGATTTCAAAGGGGGTTATGTTTCAGTTCAATCAACCTATTTCATTTACGATGTCCTCATATGGTCTCCAAGGGGTTATTTGTGGATCCAAAAACACCCATAGAACTTGGTATGCATGATTCCTGGACCTGCTTTACCAAGGAAGTCACTCGTTGGAAGATGATTTAGCCAATGACACTTCAGGACTCCATTGGTCAAGAGGATGGGATATCAGGCTTATCAGACCATTTTGGGGAGAATTATTTCATACTCTAGGACTCTCTTATATATTTAAGCAAAGTTCATATGTTAATGAATCCTTGGTTCCTTCCCTAAGAGTGAGTCCACAGATTATCCCTGGGTTGCAAGATCAAATAGTGATATACATGCATCAGGAATTACTGACAGAACACCATTTTAAGCCTTATTATGAGGCTCTTTGGATTTTATCATCATCCAGGGGGATAATAGTTTCTTCGATATCAGGATCGAACCCATGAGATGGGTTTCCTACATATCCCCTTGAGAGGAATCAGAACCCATGTAGTTTAGTGTCACTTCACTGAACACATCACCTTTTCAGGACACATTATGAGGACCCATCTGTGCAGTTTAATGACATGCAACAAAGATGTATAGGAAAAAGGTTCCCAGTCAAGATCTAATGTGGGGCTTATGCTGAGGAGGCCCTGGATGCTCAAGAAAGATATAGTCTCCTAGATGAATATAACCCCACCATGAACATGAGCCAGAGAATGATTGGGTGCTTTGGATATCAGTTTCAGACCATAGATAGGATTCTCATGTATCCTAGTTGATTTGGAATCAAATCCCTCATAGTTCAGTTACAATTGTGATTTGATTTTAGATTACATGTAGGAGTTTCCCATTTGAAGAGTAAATGATATCTCATTTCATGGATGATATGGTATGAAGCTCAGGCCTAAGTAAAGGCTTCCTATGTATCCTAGTTGTTTTTGGAATCAATGTTCTCGTAGTTTATTGTGGGTTGTGAAAATTTCATATTTTCAAAGACCTATAATCCCAAAGGATTCATGCTCGGTGTGAAATGTAAGAGGATGTGAAGGATTTAACAAATTCACACTTTATCCTCTCGGTTGAGGGAAAAGGAGGAGACCCAATAGAAAGATGTCGGGGCGACAATGGATGAGGGTGTAGAGTAATGAACCCTTTAATGTGAAATAAAAGTGAGGTTCATTAGGTCTATCCAAAAAGGTTAGGGGATTACTCCATGAGGAATTCCCTAGAATCTTTTCGGGGAAAGGAGAGGAATGTTTCTTCTCATCAAAAGGAAAGATGTTCATAATTCCTTTGACTTATCACCGCCCCTCAATGAATGAAAAAGAAAGTGATTAACCTTGATCCCCAGAATGGGGAGGTTTATATTGGTATCCCATGGTTGGACTCTGGGTTTGAATTTAGACTTAAGAACATTATTGGAGTCCATACCAATGTGATGATAACCTTTGTGAATCATCTTTCCATGGGTAGGTAGACTCAGAAGGGTGTATTGACGTGCCCAACGATCTGTTTATATGGGTCTGGTGGATTTTAATGAGGCTTTGGCTTGATACTGATGGATTGGTTCATAGATGGGATTCAGAGGATGGGATTGAAATGGAATGGAATGATCAGTACTAGAATGTGTAAAGCCCTTAGTTACCCTACTCTAGGTACCATTTGTTCATAAGAGGTGGGGTACCTTCTACATAATGTTTTTCAATGTGGGTGGAAGGGTTGTCTGCGTACCAGGGTGGTACGAGGCCTTGTAAACCATTAACATATCAGGGTGGTGTGTGGCACTAGAGTCCCCCCATGAAGCATAATGCTACTCTATATAGGGTTTCGTCCACATAGGGTTACGCTACACGGTACGCCAAATTGAAGAAGGGGCATTAGTCTTGCATTTTGCAGGGAGTTCATCTGTGAAGGGAGTATGGTTCAATATTTTACTTTTAGGTTTGAGGTTTGACCATATTATTTTACTTTATTCTAGTTATGGTTTGTGGCTTGTTTATACCTGCTGGAAACTGTTCGTGGTTCCGTAATTCACCAAATGTTTTCCTTTGAAGTTTTCTGTCCACAAGAATCCCATCTCTCCCCAATATAAAATCCATTTTATGTCTCCCTTTATGGTCATTTTATAGAGTTCCAAGGAGGTTGTATCTATGGTCACATGAAACTTTTAGTGGAAGACCATAGAGGGATTATCTGACCCATGAAGGAATTTATCAAACGAGGATCACAGTGTTGCAGTTCATGATAGTGGAAATCACCGCCTCAATTCCACAAATGACATAGTTCGTGGGGCGCTATAATCCTTTCCTCATCTGCAAACAGTTTATCCAGTAGGGTTGGAATGTGGGGGTGTACCTTTCAGTCATGTTTTTTATAATGACATGGTTAATGGGTGGAATTTCTATGCCTCTATTACACCGACTATGTGGTTCATGGTTGACTAACACCTTTCCTCACATATTCCTTAAACTACCTGGTTCGCTGTCCAATGCTTCACGGGAAAGCATTTCACAGAACTCCCATGTACTGCTCAGTTCTCGGTCTGTGACTCCCTCATACCGTTCCCAGTAACTAGTATGTGGGAATGTTTGTGTCCTTTTCCAAATTGGAATCCTTTATTCTTTTCATCCAATTTCCCTCTCCACATGAATTTCTTTACTTTATCAATTTTATGGGAGTATTTTATTTCCCTCTGAGGATTTTTTGGGACACTACAAATTCCCCCCATCGGAATGGGGTCTGGTCAAAACGAAGAGGATGATATTCTAATGTGGAAAATGGTCTCGAATAGAACTGGTTTGTGGTAGAAATGTGGACCTGTTGGGGACCATGCCAATATATAGGTGTCCTAGGTCATATGTATTTTACCTAGTTTCTCGACCAAAATAAATCTGCAGATTACTCTCAGCTTTCCTTGCTTCCGCATACCAACTTTTTTGTGAAATTCATTGCTCGAGAACTATGCCTCGCATTTTGTGAACTTCTTACACTTTACATTTACCTCCAGCACGAACCATCCTTTGGATCTGTAATCTAAATTCCAGAATTTTAAAATGTAATTCAGAAATTCTATGTAGTAAGATGCTACGTGACTTCCCTATCCTACGGACTTAACTTCAAATATGGAGAACTGGACATTAAATTTACAAATCATATTTTAAATCTTTGAATTATGAACTTTGAACATCCACATAGTGAGGCTTGGAATGGGGATTTCCCTTTTCAAGAACCAATCAACCTGTTGTCCAATGCTTCATGGGAAAACATCTTGTGGGGAACGCAACATAATGTTGGGGATGCACTCCATGAACCATTCTCAGGCTTCAGTATGTGGATCCTTGCACTTGACAGACTTCTTCAGTCCTTTGGGTTTTTTAGCCTTTTTACACCAATTATTTTAACTAGACTGGCCCTTTTGAATGGTCTTTTTTTCCAAGAAGAAGATGGGTATTTCTCTTATGTTGAAGGAAACAATCAGAAGAAGGGCATACATGGTTGAGAATATCGAAGAGAACCTATATGTTGCTATTTTTCCTCAAAGGGGTATCCTCCAAGATATCCTTTTGTAGGAGATAAAAATCTATCCACAATCTAACCTATTGTCGCTTTATAATTTTAGGCTCTTAGATGATGGTCCCTTGATAGGGATTAACTATGTTGATCTTGTCCCATATTGAAAAACACCCCATGGGCATAATAAAGAAAATATCTCCAATTCTAGGTAAATCATTACTACTTTGAGCTAGGAGGGTGAGTTCATCCTGACTGGATTTATGTGGACTCAAAGTTTCGAATGCCCTTGCATTATGACATTGTATTCCATTATATAATATTATCCATCTATCATAAAACTGTCTCTAGGTAGCTCTAATGGATGATAGAGAATCAAATGAGACCTCTGATCGGTAGGGTACTTTTTTTACGAGTGGGATGGGGCATTCTATGTTCATCAGAACTAGTTGGAAGCATATGTTCCACTGAAATCCATCAATCTATATCAAGCAGTGTGGGTCTCGCAATTTTCCATTTTTTCGCCAAGTAAGATATTGTCGGAGCTACTCAGCCATTGGTTTCTAGGTACCAACACCTTTCACCTATCCCATGGTGAGGTGGGGATTAGTCTATGTGATGTTTACCAGATAGGGGGACTTCTTATCCTTGGTAGCATGTATGATTAATTTTCACCAGTGGCCAACACCTAGAGTAATGTAGAGAAAGTATCCCCCTTGGTAGGAGAATTATAATTCATGGTGGAGAGGCTACTTGGTCAGCCCCTTCAAGACCACTCACTTATCTCATTGGAGGATTGGACAAGGCTATTCTTGTAGGTGAACAGGCCAAAGCCGAGAGTTGTCCATTGTCGAACCCATTAGACCCAGTAGTCACAGATCATTACTGGTTCTTACTACACAACACATGAGGCAGGTTAATACACCACTTGGTGTTATGAAATCCTCTAAGAAATGTCTCTTGAGCTCAGGTGGGTAGGATTATTTTCCATGTTCCAAAGTTGGCGGCTTTGTCCCACTCAGGATGTTTATTCCATTGTTAGGGCCAGCACTTTGAAGATGTTAACCACATTGGATAAGGTGCATCCCATTAACTTTTTCATTCCTAATCATTCTTGAATCTATGAATTGATAGGGAAAATAAAATAAGGGAAACCCACACATCATCTAAATGGCCCATTTCAATTTTTATATGTCTAGATAGAAGATAATTTCCCCTATTATGAGTACCAGCATACTACCATAGTTACTCATTCTCACTTACACCCAACCTTTCTTAATATAGCCTCCATCAATGAGAAATCTATGAGTGTGGATGGTTTAATTGAATTTCTAAGTGATGTATCCATTTTTCTTTCGTGCCTTACGCAGCACCCCATGGTCCAGTGATAAATACTGGGATAGGCTCCCATGAAGAATTTTCTTACATCATTGATCTTTGAGATGGAGTGTTGACTACATGAATAGACAGGGTGACCATTTGTGATCCTTACATTCCCCATAGGTTAGTTAGGCTGTTTGGATTCCTTCAACAGATCACATCTCTCCCCACTACTCTAGTGAAGTGGGAATCTCACCCTGTAACCCTTCACCAATTGTTGTTGGCCATGACACATTAGGATGATAATTTTTATGTCCTAATTCCACCTATAGTATCCTCCACTTACATATAATTAGATTATGACCATATGAGGGTGGCTTACTATCTTGATGGGGTGTTGGAAAGGACAGTTTGGTAGGTATATATATTGTTGGATGTTTCAGATCCTGTCCTAACCATGACAGTTGTGCCATCTGTTCCCCTTACAATGGTGAGAAGGTGTTATACCCACAAACACATGAATTTTTAAGGGTCTATACTTTCACAACCCATTTCTATAGAGAGTGATTCATATCCTAAATCATTGGTCGATGTGGTCCATGATCCTGTCGAAGCTGGTTTGAGTAGGATGTCTCTCTATGTTCTTGAGGTCGCTGCCAGTCCCCCTAATTTAGTCTCAAAGTCCAAACAATCTATCCAGAGGGAAGTCCCCCTACGTGAGTAACTCAACTCAGGGAACTTCCATCCACTGCAATGATGCTTCGTCACTGCTTACCTACCATGTTGGAGGGAGAACAAGATTCCAATGCTATTAGGAGGCATGAAGTTGTTTGAAAGCAGGAATGGCATCAAATTTTTACTCTTTCCACAGAAACTCCCCTAACATATTTCTTTCATAAAGAAGATAACTTTTGAAAACTATTTATCGATCTAGGTTCATGTGGATTTTATTATTGATTCCTACATCTCCTTGTTCACCATTTGGTTATAGCTCGAGAGGATCATGATGATTTTTAAGGTGACCTTTATCGATTCAACACTTCTCACCACCAAGCCTAGACTTTCTGAGATATTACTGATGAGTTTCATCATCTGGAACCTTAGGAGGCTAGTTCTCATTACTGGGTGATCGCCCATATGGATGACCTGCATGAGTTCAAGGATCACATGAACAAACTAAAAGTGAAGTTGACACCATCAAATGCTAATTATAAGGTCATACAAAAGATTGGGTGAGACCTCCATATTTTTGTGATCTGAGTACGCCCAATGGTTAATGTTGAAGTTGAAAAGATGGTAGATTTGGAACAGGACCTTGACGGCCCTCATCAGGTAGTTTTCAACATGTTTTAAAGAGCGATTCTAGCCTTATTATAATCCGTTACGATAACTGACATCACCTTTGTTTTGGCATTGGGTAGAGGATTCCGATTTTGGATGTCACCCCCATTCTCACTTCAATTTCTTAAAAAACATAAACATTTTTACATTCTAGTGTTCCTATTTTACTCATTCATGAAATATTAATCATCTATAATAACATTCGTTTTAAAAAATAATCTCAACTGGATATCATTTTGAATTATAATCCACGATATGGGAATAATCAGGATATGATCTAATTTCTTTTTGGAACCAAGGGGCTCAACGAGCGTAGTTTGACTCTTTCTAGGGTCACATGGAGAACCCTACAAACTTTGTTCCTTTTTCGTTATCAGCCTAGTTTTTTCCTATGTTTGTAGTGAAGACATAGTGGGTATAACGTGAATTTTTCTTAGAAAATAATTTTTAGGATTTAGAACTAACAATATTTGTGTATCTTGATTATTATTTTTTGCTTGGCATTTTTTCTAAACCATATACAGTATAGATTTAGAGAGTTATCACTAGACTTTGGTCCTGGGTTCCCTTTGCACGTTTTCATCCTGGTGAGTGTTGCATTTTTTTCATTGGAATTTTAGAGTATTTTACTCCAAAATATAATTAATGGTGTTTTAGGTCAAAAATATTTTACCCTGACTAGCAAAGAGAGGTCCCCAATTCAAGATTTACTAATTGAGGATGCCCCGACAAATTTTAGACATTGTCGAGGGATTTGTTCTTGACCCTATCTTCTGATTTATTGATATGGGGCATAGAATCCATAGATAATACAAATATAGGAAAACCCTATATAGAGGATGAATTTTCCTTTCTTTGAGAGGCCATTTTTGTGGGAAATATATTCACAACAGTCGGGGCATAATGTGCATAGTCAAACAAAGGTCTCCACAGGACACTGACATTCAATTTTTGATGGAAATAATGTTTTTATATAAAATTGGATTTATTTTATATTTAGGACTATAGTGGGTGTCCATTTGAAATAATGGTGCCTAAATGTAATAAGGGTATTTGTTTAGTCTTTGAATGGAGAACCGATCCCACATGAATTTGTCTGTTGTAATGGTGGGTTGAAGCATGATGCAATTTATCATCATAAAACCAGGACATTTGGTTCATATTCTGTGAAATCATCCTACTCTTTCAAGGGGAGGGTAAATGACTCATTTTCTCCACAACAGTTTGGTCAGGTACATCCATCAACTTTTGGCATTGAGAGGAGAAAATATGTAAATCGTAATACGAGGGGTTTCTGAATCCAAGGATGAGGTGGGACATAAATGTTATAAGGGAGTATAGAGTTATGAAGATATGATCTTGAATATGGAATTTCCTTTTGTTGATGGGCCATTGTTTTGGGACAGACATATATAGCCATTAGGGAATATTGTGCATAGTCAAACAGTTGTGTATGCAGGACACCGACCTTTCATTTTCAATGTCCATGGAGGATTATGTAGATTCAAATATTTCTAGACACAGAGTATGCCTCGTGAAAAGGGGTATTCCTAAACATGAAAAAGGTAATTTCAGGTTTAATATTATTGGGAATTGCAGGAATTGTTAAAGGCATTTTTATACCATCCATGCGAGTTATTTCCTTAAGCAGGTCTGAACCTTGCACAGGCAGGGATGGCATATTTTTTCATCACAGATGGATCTAATTATGAGATTCAGATATCACTAAATATCATATGATGACATGTATCAAGCTTTACGTAGTTATTTTATGGTTTTCCTCTATGCGGATTTTATTCGAACATACAGACGATCCTTTTTATTTTGGACACGGATTCACCAATGTGGTGGGAGTGTATGTCAAACCTCCCTGTGTAGATTGATTTCTTACACCAGGTCATGAGGAGAAATACCCATGGACATGGCCAAGCCTATGGGTGAATACCGGGTATCATGTATTTGACATTATTAACATCATTTGATCAGGACGTCTATGTAGAATCCCTGAGTAACATGATTGTAATCGAGCCATGGTGTTTTGACATATCTAGGACATGAGTAGGAAATAAAGTGTAAACCATGGTCTTGAGGGTTCTTGTATCCAGAGGAATGACATGGGCCTTAGAATCCATTAGGAATAAAAAAATAAGAGAATCCTATCCTAGGGATGAATTTTCCATTGGTTGACAAGCCATTTTTGTGGGAAACATATGCAGATCCTCTGGGGTATAACATGTAAAGTTAAACAATGGTTTCCATAGGATACTAAACGTTAATTACCGATAGCCATGAAGGTTTATGATGGTCCACGGTCACTCAATGCACAAATTCCGATGAAGGGATACAATTGGTTTGGAGGTTTTAGAAACACTCAGACTATGATTATTCCCTAAATTCTATGATTATTCATAGAATTGAGAGTCTCTTTATATAGATTTAACATGTATGTGAGGAGAGATATTTTGACTCACTTGTCAGATTGGGGCCTAGTTTTGATGATCCAGGCATGCCGAGACCATGTTCCCTTCAAAAATCTTGGTTCGTGTTCAAGGAGTGAGGAAATTTTAGATATACTTGGGGTACATTGCAGTTTTTTTACACAACTAGGACTTTGGGACATGCATTTTAACATCATTTTGTGAGGACATATTTTGTACATTTTAACATCGTGTGGAAATGATGTTGAAATCACAGTTTAATCTTCATGTATCAGGGATGAAACATCAAAGGGATCATGCGAAACTATGATATAATCATGCATGGATCTTCCTGGTACACCCCAGACATGAGTGGGGGAATAATGTGTAAACCATGCTTGTGTGGGGTCTCGAGTTAGGAGGAATGAAATGAGGCTTATAAGCCGCTAGGCATACGAAGAGAGGAAAAACCTTCCTGGGGGCGAATATGCCTTTGGTTGAAAGTCCATTTTTGTTGTAAACAGATGTAGAGCCACCAGGGCATAATGTGCATAGTCAATAAAAGGTTTCTGATGGACACTGACCATCTATTTCTGATGGCCATGGAGGATTATGGTGACTCGAGATTTACTGGGGCATGGAATTTGAAGAATAAACAGAGGACGTCTAGGTTTGTGAGGAATGTACATGCCATGATTGTTTTTTAGGTAAGAGACTCTTTACAAAGATCTAATTCATATGTAAGGGGAATCATGGGCTATTAACACTTTTTGTAATGTAATAATTTAGATATAAAATCCCCTATATCTATTTTCATTTCAATGCGGGGGGGGGGGGGGGGAGATCCTTTGTTTTATTATGCATGGATGGACTTGAGATTTCTAGCTCGAGAATAACTACGTATCTTTTTATACTGAGAAACAATCCATACATAGTTCTTGAGACACCTTATAATTTAATATCTTGTGGTTAAGACTTATTTATCCATGCAGTTTAATGTCATGTAGAGAGGACTTGTGATTTTACTAGTGCATGTGTAGCTTATATAAAGGGGATGCATTTTTTTCATAACAACTGATCCTGGGAAGGCCCAGGTGTTTATACATGTCCCATTGGTTGGTGGGAATCAATTCACATCTAGTTTTGGTATTCTTTATTGTTTAAAGTCAATCATCAAGGAAGAAGGTGAACTAAATTGAAAAGCATGAAGTGAGTGAATTGTTCGGATTGAACCTCGTGGATGTTTAATATATATTCCAGTAAATTAGGAATCAAAGTCCACATAGTTCTTTAAGGAAATTCCCTTCATATGTTTGATTTATTTGTAGGAAGGAGGGAGTTTTTTTAAGTGGTGCATGGACCTGGACAAAGAATTTAAGCACCAATACGTATCCTGCGAGAGTAGGAATCAAGCCATAAGTTTTTCTAGAGTGCATCATGGTAGGTGATCGATGCTGGTGGAAATGTTCCCTTGAGTGAGAACATCATTGGGGCTATAACATTTGGCATCGTGAAACATGGAAGAATATATCTCTATGTAGTTTAACATTGTTCAGCATGGATTAAAGTTATTTCCACACAAATTTGAATTATACTTAGGGAGAGGGCAATTATTGATTTTGACTGGTGGCTGGACTAGGATGTATAATCAAGGCATCACTACATATCATGCGAGGGTGGGAATCAAGCCATATTTAGTTCTATAGACCCCCCCTTGTTCTAGTCTGACCTATGCATGGAGAGTGGGGCGGGGCATTTTATACCATGCTTTCAAGAAGATGGGAATATTATACTCCTCTATGCTTTGTCTATATGAGGGAAATCCTGACGGCCATTCCTAAGATCATTTTAATTGTACTTAGTGTTAGAAACAAATAACGGGGAGGAGTCCCCTTTTAGTATAGGGGTTAAAGAGGATACAACAAAAGCATTCTGTGTCATGTGGTGGCTAGACCAAGAATTAGGGTCGAGGTGCCTCTACATATCCCATTGATGAATAGTAATTGATCCGTGTGTAGTTCTCTAGCATGGAATGGTAGGTGACCGATGCTGGAGACAATGTTCCCTCATGTGAGAAAATTATTGGGGCCATTCCATTTAACATCATAAAGAAAGGAAAAATATGTCTCTATATATTTTAACATCATGTAACATGGAAAAGCGTGTAGAGAATTTTAACATCATGCAGTAGGGAAGAATATATCACTATGTAGTTTAATTTCATGTAACATTGAGGTCTTCATTATGAAATTTACAATCATGCGATCAGGACATATTCCATACAGTTTAACATAGTGTGGATATGACATAGGTGTCACTATGCAGTTTAACATCATGCAACATGGACGAATATTTCTCTATGTAGTTTAATGTCATGCAGCTAAGACGATTGCATTGAAATTACAAAAATTACTTTTTTAGGAACCTCCCATTTGTGGTAGATGTTGCAAGATGTCCATCCACTGAAATCAGGGCATACTCTTCCTTAGAGTAAACATTGTGTATAACATAAGGTACTTTCGATTTTGGATCCAACATTGGAGGTTTCTTCCTGAGTATCATCGGGGTTGTATGGACCAACACTGTTTCTCTTTCAAGGAAATATCAGAGGATATACTTTAAGGCTCATGAAATACGATTTTTGTAGAATTCAAGATGGTGTAGATTGCACAATGTACAACTACTCGATCTCATCAAAACGTTTTTGAGATTTATAATTGGAAGATAGTTGATCATAAAAAACAATGTGAAGCAATGGAAAATGAATTTAAATGGGAAAAACTTCCTCTGTCTTGTATACTAATGAGTATGAGGTTTATTGAGTGTCAGTATGAGTTATGTTCAAGTAATCCCAAAGAACATGGATGATATTGTCCGGCCACGATTACTTATACCTATCTACCATCTTTGGGAGTATGTTGGATAGGGTCTTGTTGAAATCCTCTATCTCTCCGTTAGATACTACATGGTAGCAGGATGAATGGGTGTCTTTGATACCATACTCTTGGTAGAGTATTTCTAATTCAACAGCGCATAAATTAGTATCATTTTCTTTTAGTATTTTATGAGGTACACCAAACCTGTTGATGATATTGGCTTTCACAGAGCTAAAAATTATTTTTTTTCTTTAACTTCTTTAAGGGGTGCAACTTCATCCCATATAGAAAAGAAGTCAGTTTCTGTGAGAATAAACATAGATTTTCTAGCTGTGGTGGGAGGATATGATCCCACAATTTCCATTCCCCATATGGAAAATGGCCAGGAGTACACAGCTGTGTGAAGGAACTCTGTGTGTTGATGGATGAAATTGGCATGGACTTGGTAGTAATGACACGTTTTGGTGAAATCAGCACAATCCTTCACCATGGTGATCCAATAGTATCCAATCCTTAAAATTGGTGAGATATTTTGGATGCTAACCGGTGTGCCCCACAAGTTTTGGCATTCACTTATTTCATAATGGTGGAGGTATCTCCTCCATCAATGCACCTGAGAAGGAATCCCTCAAGGACTCACTTATGAAGAACCTTTTATCGGTTTTTCCATCATATATCATGAAATTTAATGCTCCTCTTCAGATTTGTTCCCCCCCAACCCTATGTAGGGGGAGTTCTCCCTTTTGAAGATATTCTAAAATGGGAGTCATCCAACCAGTGGAAGGACCATATAGCTTAGAGATGGGACTAATCCCATTAATATCTTACATATTGGCTAAAATGTATGGAAAAACCATCCAATAGTGGTAAATACTAATGAATGTTTCATTCTGATCCGGATGGGCCAGATTCGTGGCTGCATTTTCAAAAGCATCAAATTGCACATTTTATGACCGGAGCACATAAGTCAATGTCGGTTTTGATAGAAATTATTCCATCAGTTCTCTGATATAGTTCATCAAAGGGACCATCTCAACTTTCTTGATAGGATAGTCACTATTGACTTTCTTGATGACTAGTTCTAAATTTCCTTTTATCTTCAAGTGTTCGGCTAAAACATAGAGTGCTAATTCCATCCCCACAATGAGGGCCTGGTACTCCAATTCATTTTTCATTCATCCCTTTGAATGTTGTAAGGAGTTTGCTAGAAATTTTTTTCTAGGGATACAAGTATGACCCCCATACCAACTATTAAATTTGGGGTCTTCCATTCTTCTTCCTGTCGGGCTTCTAAAGGCACTGTCAATGTGAATTTTCCACATATGGGAGTTATCTTGAAGAGAGAAAACTTCATCTTCAGGTATATCTACATCAGATGTGTCCCCTCCTATAGAGATAGGTTTGTCTAGGAAATATTCTAATTCTTGGCTTTTGATATCCTTCAGCGTTATGAACTATAACAACCCTGGTCTTTTATTACACAATTAAACCTAATTTATTACACAAAATTCACTTGATACAACATAGAATATCGAGAGTTCTAGTGTATTTGGGGCCTAGGATCATTACATAACAACTTAAAACAAGAAATGAAATATATTTATTGAAAACTTGCTTTACATGACCACTACATTCCCTCATACTTATCATTGCATGGGATAACCTGAGGACATGCACAAGAAAAGGGTGAGCTATAAAGCCTAGTAAGTGAATAATCATGGAATAACATGAGGAATACAATAAATGTTAGAAAATAGGCATATCAATAGATCAAAAGAGAATCATAAACCTAAAGGCGTGATAAAGAATGATAAGCATAACATAGAAATGTGGCAACAACACTTAACATGGAATTCGCATGAGCCAATGCTCATTGCACAAGGAGAATGAGTAAATCCTCATTTCCCATGAAGCATGAGTAAATCCTCAATTAACTTGAATTAGAATGGGTAAACACCCATTGCACATGACGTATCATGATACTATACTTTACCCAATGCATTGGAGCGCTATAAGGGCGCACCCTTTTTAAACATTTCATTTCATGCATAAGTATGCCACATGGAACATAAAACATGGATTCATAAAACATCATAATTTATTCAAAGATAAAGGAATGTGTAATTTATACATGAAACTTTATAATCAATAAGTAAATGTGCATAAAGGTGAATACCATTGACATAGAAATGGGCATGGTATTCACTACGCAATGACATTGGCTTGGAAAATCATTGCAATTTCGGCAGTGTAACGACATGAAGTAAGAATTCATAAAAATGGTTGATGAGAGAGAGAGAGGGGTGTATCATCATATTTACATGACATGGAAAGTAATGGGGTCATATAGATATATGTCCCAACAATTGTAATGGAATTTATATTCATGATACAAAAGAATTTCTTCAATGTAAATGAAGAGAGGGAAATTCCTTTCAGAATTTCGGCATAGTAACGGGTGTACATAGGAAGAATTTATTGAGAGATAAATGGGTCTCTCATAATTCAAACATAAATAGGGTGTTATGGGGGAGGTGAGAAACCATACCCCAACATTTACATTTGAAATTAAAAGGGCCTAACAATTTAGAGAATATTGGACAAAAATGAGAAAGGAAGAAAAACTATTACATGGAAGTGTTCTTCCAAATGCTTGAGAGAGGATTGAGAGAGAATTATTGGGAGCTTGGGGAAACTTGGGAGGATTTTAGAGAGAGTATGACAGAGGTTGGATGAACTCCAAAGGATTTGAGTTATGAGGAAGAGGGAACTTTGGTGTGTTTCTATAGGAAAGGTGAGGGAATTGTTTATTATTTTGGTTTGAGACACCTCACATTAATCTAATCCAAACCACAAACCAGACCATGGTTTTTTCCAATGGTTTTTGAAAAAGGGAAGTTGAAAATAATATTTTATAAGTAAAAAGTCTTAACTTTTTAAAATAATGGGGTTTCTTATGTGGAGGTGAGTCAGACTCCCAAGGAAAACAATTTAAAAAGACAAGATGTTTAATAAGTCATGAAGGGTCTATTAATGATTTGTGAAATAATTAAAACAAACCAAAAATCAAATTATTTTAATGGAAAACGTATATTTTCCAAACATAAATCTTATTGTATTTTATTACATCACTATTTGGTCATTATGATGTCATAAAACACATTATATATTTAAAAAGTTTTTAATTTTTACCCCAAAATTTGACTATCTCAGAAAATTATGAAAAATTCACCGTTGGATAATTCCGATGTCCAAATTCTAAAAATAATATTTATTTTATCTAAATAATTTTATAAATATGTTAATTTTCACTTCTAAAATAAAAACCGACATTTATCGAAAATTCACGTGTTTTGACAAAAATGGCTTTAGAACCTTAATAAAAATTAAAATTGCATTCATAAAATTGTACGATCATTTTTATTTAATAAAAATTAATTTAATAATAATAATAATAATTTATTAAAATATAATTTAATTCAAAAATCCATTAATTCATCAAAATATATTTCTTAGTTGAACTTTAACTAAAAATACTATTTATGCTTTAAAAACTATTTACAAGGTAACAATAATAAAATGAAAGAATATTCATTATTATATACAAAAATAATGTACATAACCATAGTTCTATGTTCTTGTTACATAACCCCTTATAACACACACATAATATGGAAGAGTAAGGTGTGTGATGGTGACATACTATTGGGGTGGCTCGGATAACATTACTCGGGTGGTAATCTCTATCAACTTCCACTTATCTCGTAGGTGGTCCCGATCGAGCTTTACATATTCAAGCTCGTCTTGGGATAGGTCAAGATTGAATCCCAAAGATGCAACCTCCTTTCTGAGCTCTGACGAATGGGCTTCGTACGGGGCACGTCTACTGGATGAGGCCATCACTTCGTTTGTCTGAGTAAATTGGATTTGTCAAAGCCCTATATTTATACTAATCATGTGATCACTATTCAATGACTATATTAGAAACATTAACAATTCTTAACATAAAACCAATGAAGTTTATAGTTTATATAAACATTTTCCATAAAGAGACATTTAATTAGATCAAAAGGGATTTCCATTAATGAAGGTTTGGGCTGTTACAATCTTCCCCCCTTAAAGAAATTTTTCCCTCAAAATTTTATTTTCCCACACTAAAACAGATGTGGGTAACTCTGCTTCATAATTTCCTCTTATTTCCATATCTCTTCTTCATACTTGTTGTTTGACCACATCACCTTGACAAGGGGAATTGTCTTATTTCGTAGAAATATATCTCTATGATCTAAGATCTTCACTGTTTTCTCCTCATAAGAAAGATCATCCCCTAATTGTACCACCTCTGAAAAGAGTACATGTAAAGGGTCTGGTATATACTTACTTAAGAGAGATACATGAAAGAAATCATGTACATTGGCCATGGTAGGTGGAAGTGCTAGTTGATAGGCCACAACCCCGACACGATGAATAATCTAGAAGGGGATGATGTACCTTGTACTTAACTTCCCTTTATTTCTAAACCTCGTGACCTTCTTCCAAAGATATATGCACAGAAATATTGTGTCTCCAACTTTAAACTCAAGGTATCATCGATGGTTATCTGCATAAATCTTCTGTCGACTCCGGGCTGCATTGATATACTGCTGAATTTTTTTCACCTTCTCCACCATTTGTTTGACCATTTCTGGTCCAAGCAGCTTACGCCCACTGACCTCATCCCAACACGTTGGTGTTTTAAACTTTTTCCCATAAAGGGATTCATATGGTGCCATTTGGATGCTCGATTGGAAACTGTTATTATAAGAGAACTCAACCAGAATAATATGTTGATCCCATCCTCCTTTAAAGTCCATTGAGCAAGGTCTCAAAATTTCCTCATGTGTTTGGATCGTCCGCTTGGATTGGACATCAGTTTGAGGATGATAGGCCGTACTAAAGTTAAGTTTAGTATTTAGAGAATGTTAAAGAATCTTCCAAAAATTAGAGGTGAATCTTGGATCTCGATCAGACACAATAGATAGTTTTACTCCATACTGCCTTACCACTTCCCTGATATATATTTGTGCCAGTTGATCCAATGATAAATCCTCCCCAATTGCAATGAAGTGTGTAACCTTTGTAAGACGATCCATAACAACCCACATTTCATTGTTTCCTTTGTATGTCTTCGAAAGTCCAGTGGAAAAGTCCATGGTGATGTTCTCCCTGTTCCATTCTGGTATGGGCAATGATTGTATCATCCCCTTAGACTTCTACCTCTCTGCCTTCACTTGCTGACACACTAGGTACTTTTATTTATATTCAGTGATATCCTTATTCATATTGTACCACCAATAATGCTCTTAGAGATCTCGATACATCTTTGTGTTTCCTGGGTGAATAGAGAAATTTGAACTATGTGCATCATCCAAAAGTTCCTTCTTCAGCTCCAAACATGATGGGACACATAGTCTTTCCCAAATATCACAATTCCTTCTTCATTGACATTAAACTCAGAGGATTTTTATTTCTTGATAGATTCCACTTTTTCCTAAATTCCCACATCATCATTTTAAGCATCTTTTAACCTTGAAAATAGTGAAGGTTGAACAATCATTTGTGAAAGGGTTGATGATGTTCCCTTCTTTATGATTCCCATTTCCATCTTCATAAAATATAAGAATATTGGGTCCTTTTCAATTCTCATCAATGATAGAATCGCAGGGTCCTTTCTAATTAGGGAATCTGCCACCTTGTTCGCTTTCCCAGGGTGGTAATGGATTGAGCAGTAATAGTCTTTGATCAGCTCTAACTATATTCATTGGCCCATGTTCAACTATTTCTGTATGAATATATACTTGAGGCTTTTTTGGTCCTTATATATTTAACACTTCTCACCAAAGAGATAATGCCGCCAAATTTTCAAAGTGAAGATCACTGCTGCCAACTTGAGGTCATGTGTTGGATAGTTCTGTTCATTAACTGTCAATTTTCTTGAATCATTGGAAATGAATTTTTCATTTTTCATGAACAGACATCTCAGGCCCTTCTTTGAAGCATCACTGAATACCACAAAAAGTTATCCACTTGTGGGTAAAGTGAACACGGGCGTAGTGATAAGCCTCCTTTTCAACTCCTTGAATCTTTCTTCACATTCATCACTCCAAGAAAACTTTACTCCCTTCTGAGTTATCTTGGTAAGAGAATTGGACAGTCATGGGAAATTTCTCACAAATCGTCGATACTATCAAGCTAACCCCAAGACACTACGGATATTCGTTACTGATGTTGGCCTCATCCACCCCTCAATTGCATATGTCTTGAAGGGATCCACATATATACCATTTATTGTGATGATATGGCCCAAGAATGAGACCTCCTTCAACCAGAACTCACACTTGATGTACTTTTCATAGAGCTTCTTCTTCTGCAAGGTCTCTAGTATAGTTCTCCGATGCTCCTCATGATCCTCCTTGGTTTTGGAGTATATCAGAATATCATCTATAAAGAGTATCATAATTTTGTCGAGGTAATATCTAAAGACTCTGTTCATCATGTTGATGAAGATTTTTGGATCATTAGTGAGTCCAAAAGGAATTACTATGAATTCATAGTGCCCATATCTTGTTTGAAAAGAAGTCTTCGGGATATCTTCCTTCCTCACCCTTATTTGATAATTTCCCGACTGCAAATCCACCGTGGAGAAGTATTGTGCTCCATGAAGCTGGTCGAACAAGTCATCTATTCCTGGGAGAGGATACTTGTTCTTTATCGTGATTTTGTTAAGCTCCCGATAATCGATGAAAAGGCGCATTGACCCATCTTTCTTCTTGACGAAGAAGACTGATGCACCCTATAGTGAAGCACTTGGGCATATAAACCCTTTATCCAGATTTTCTTGTAGTTGTTTCTTTATATTCTCATGCTCCACAACAACCATTATATATGGAGTCTTGGATATTGGAAACATCCCAGGTATAAGATCCATTGAGAATTCAACATCTCTTCTAGGAGGAAGACCAGGCAATTCATTGAGAAACACTTCAGCAAATTCTCTCACAATAGGCATATTCTCTAGGATAGTATCCTCCTTAGACTCAATAATCTAATCCAAATACACATGCTCATAGGGAAGTAATGTACACTCTTGAGATTATGGTTCCAAAGAAGATTCATCTTCCTCCTTGCACTTGTAAAGAATCGGGGGGCGATTCTCCACATGGGGAGTGATTTCCCTCTCACATCAATTTATGTTGGATCTATATAAGGAAAGCCAATCCATGCCAAGAATTTCATCAAATTATACTCAAGCGAGTATGAAGAGGTTCACCGGGAATTTCAATCCACCGATTATGATAGGGGATGATTTATATTCATGGGATGAAATGATTGGTGCATTTTCCGTACTCACTGAGATCTTCAATTCCATGATTTGTGGTAGTGCTAGGATTGTTCTACTAAACTTTAGAGATATAAAAGAATGAGTAGAAACTGAATCAAAAATTGAATTTGCTATCTTAAATGAATAACTAGCGTACCTGTCACCACGTTTTTTTGGGGTTCACTTCAGCAGTAGTGATGGAAAAATCTCACCCTTGCTACCTTGGAGGTTGTTGGTTGCCTCTGGAAACCCTTGGTTTAGGGCACTGATTTGAAAGATGCCCTGGTTATTTGCAGTTGTAGCAATGCACAATGTGTTGAGGTTCGAATAGAGCGTTCCTCTCCTCTATTGCAGCCGTGGGTTTTTCTTGTCAGTAGTTAATAGCTAGTTGCCCTTCTCTTCCACACCTAAAGCTTTTCCTCATCCCCTTCTGTCAATTTCTGGGTTGCTTCATTCCGCAACTTTGGAAAGTGGGGTGATAGATCTTCATAGAACCATTGAATTTATCCATTGGTTCACCAGAATTGAATTTCAACTTACACTTTTTATCCCCATGATACCCATGAGATTATCTGATCTTCATTTCCACCTTGAGGAAAAATTGAACAATTTCCTCATAGCTGTCGAAGTCACGGATCGCCAGTTCTTTTAGCAAGCTAGGCTTCAGCCCACCAAAGAAGCGGTTAACCTTGCATTCAGGGGTAACGACAAAGTTGGCAGCGTATCATGCAAGCCTTGTGAATTTTTCCTTGTATGTTCCAACATATTCTTCGTCTTTTTTCTTGAGGGAAAGAAAGTACCTTTCCATCTTAATCTAGAGGGTGCGCGGAAAGTATTTTTCAAAAAACATCTTTCAGAAATCCTTCCATTCCAATGCCTCGATCTCCACCTCAGGCTTTGTATTTTTGATCAATGTCCACCACTGATTAACTTCACCCTCTATATGATAAGAATCCAGGAGAACCTTCTCTTGTTCAGAACATTGAAGGATGGAGAAGATCTTTTCAATGGAGTTGATCCATTGTTCAACGATTGAGGGATTAGATGATCCATTAAAAGTAGGAGGTCTTTGTCTCATGAAGCTCTCGATAGTGACTTGTTCTTTCTTTGGGGGCGTTAAACGTTCCTCTTGACCCATGTTTTTATTTAAAGCTTGATTTAGCTGAGAGAGAAGCGTGACAAAGTTTTCGATTCCCTCTCCCATTAGATTGGGCATCTCATTCGTACAATCATCAAATTGATCTTCAAATCAGTTGTTAGCCCGAGTCCTCCTATTACTGTCCATTGACTAGAATAAAAGGAATGTTAGGGCTAATACATAAAGTGTATTCCATGCACAAAACTAACGACTTATAAATAAATTTTATTTCCTTAACATATGAAGCTATTGGCTTCAGTCTATGTTATCCATGATCTACTTTCTAACATATATTCTTAGGGCATTTTTTTGTCCATTAATAATGGTTCATACTAAGCCTGTGAATCTACAAAAGAATATCCCATGGGAGTGTCGTAACCAAGAGTGCAGCAAAACCTGTTGTCGTGCACCAGTTCTCGTTTGAGTCTAGCTCAAAGCTGTGTTTTTGGGTTTTACACGTAGGATACATCTATGCCAGAGCCCCCTCTACCTGCTCATATCAAGACAAGGATGTATTTTCATGATAAACCACTTACTCAATACTCAAAAAAACTTAGTGGTGTTTTTATTTTACTTATTCTTATATCTAAGGCTTCACTAGGGTTTTCTAATCCTAATCTCAAAAACAACTAAAGCTATCCATTAATACCAACTATGACAACCCTGGTCTTCTATTACACAATTAAACATAATTTATTACACAAACATCACTTGATACAACATAGAATATCAAGAGGTCTAGTGTTTTTGGGGATTTAGATCATTACATAACAACTTAAAACATGAAATACACCGTCTTTATTGAAAACATCTTTTACATGACCACTACATTCCCTCGTACTTAGCATTGCATGGGATAACCTATGGAAATGCATAAGAATAGGGTGAGCTATAAAGACCATCAAGGGAATAATCATGGATTAACATGAGGAATAAAATAAATGTTAGACAATAGGAATATCAATAGATCACAAGAGAATCATAAAAATAAAGGCATGATAAATCATGATAATCATAACATGGAAATGTGGCAACAACACTTAACATGGAATTAGCATGAGCCAAGGCTCATTGCACATAGAGCATGAGTAAATCCTCATTGAACATGAATCACAAGTAAATCCTCGTTGCACTTAAATTAGCATGAGTAAACACCCATTGAACATGATGTATCATGATACTATACTTTACCCAATGCATTGGAGCGCTATAAGGGCACACCCTTCTTAAACATTTCATTTCATGCATAAGTGTGCCACATGGATCATAAAACATGGTTTCACTAAACATAATCATTTATTCCATGATAAAGGAATGTGGAATTCATACATGAGTCTTTATAATCAATAATTAAATGTTCATAAAGGTGAATACCCTTGATAGATAAATGGGAATGGTATTCACTACATAATGACATTGGCTTGAAAAATCGCTGAAATTTCGGCAGTGTAATGGCGTGATGTAAGAATTCATAAAAATGGTTGATGAGAGAGAGGGGTGTCTCATCATATTTTCATGACATGGAATGTAAGGGGGTCATATAGATAAATTTCCCAAAAATTTTAATTGAATTTAGATTCATGATAAAAATAATTGCTTGAATGTAAATGAAGAGAGGGAAACTCATTTCTGAATTTTGGCATAGTAACAGGTGTACATGGGAGGCATTTATTGAGATAGAAAGGGGTATCTCATAATTAAAACATAAATATCGAATTATGGGGGAGGTAGAAAACCATACCCCAAAATTTACAATTGAAATTAAAAGGGCATAACAATTTAAAGAATATTGGACAAAAATGAGAAAGGAAGAAAAACCCTTACTTGGAAGTGTGATTCCAAAGGCTTGAGAGAGGCTTGAGAGAGGCTTCGTGGGAGATTGGGGCATCTCGGGGGGATTCTAGAAAGAGTTTGGAAGAGTTTGGAATAACTCCAAAGGCTTTTAGTGATGAGGAAGTGGGAGCTTGGGTGGGTTTATATTGGAAATGTGAGGGAATTCTTTATTATTTAGGTTTGGGACACCTCACAATAAACTAACCCAAACCACAAACCAGCCCATGGTTTTTGCCCATGGTTTTTGGGAAATGGATGTGGAAAATAATATTTTATAAGGCCAAAGTCTGGACTTCTTAAAATAATGGGTTTTCTTATATAGAGGTGAGTCACACTCTCAAGGAAAATAATTTAAAAAGACAGGATGTTTAATAAGTTTTGAAGGGTCCATTAATTCTTTGTAAAATAAGTCAAACAAACCCAAAATCAAATTATTTTAATGAAAAAACATATATTGGCCGAACATAAATCTTATAGTATTTTATTACATCACTATTGGGTCATTATGATGTCATAAAACACATTGTATATTTAAACAGTATTTAATTTTTACCCAAATATTTGACTATCTAAAAAAATTATGAATAATTCACCATTGGATAATTTCAATTTTCTGATTCCAAAAATAATATTTATTTTATCTAAATAATTTTCTAAGTTTTTCAATTTTCACTTTTAAAAAAAATCGACATTTATCGAAAATTCACGGGTTTTGAGAAAAATGGCTTTCGAACCTTAAAAAAAATTAAAATTGCATTCATAAAATTATATGATTATTTATATTTAATAAAATTTAATTTAATAATAATAATAATTTTTCATTAAAATATTATTTAATTTAAAAATCCATTAATTTTTCAAAATAGATTTCTTAGTTGAACTTTAACTAAAAATACTATTTGAGCTTTAAAAACTATTTACAAGGTAACAATAATAAAATGAATGTATATTAATTATTATATAAAACAATAATGTTCATAACCATAGTACTAAGGTATTGTTACATAACCCCTTACAACACCCGCATAAGACCAAAGAGTAAGGTGTGTGATGGTGACATACTCTTGGGGTGGCTCGAATAACATTGCTCGGGTGGTAATCTCTATTAACATCCTCTTCTCTCGTAGGTGGTCTCGCTCGAGCTTTACATATTCAAGCTCACCTTGGGCTTGGTCAAGAGAGAATCCCAAAGACACAACCTCCTTTCCGAGCTATGAAAAATGGGCTTTGTACGGTGCATGTCTAATGGATGAGGCCATCGCTTCCATTGTCTGAGTAAATTGGATTTGTTAAAGCCCAATATTTATACTAATAAAGTGATCACTATTCAATGACTATATTAGAAATGGTCACAATTCCTTATATAAAACCAAAGTAATTGATAGTTTATATTAACATTTTCCACCAAGTGACATTGAATTAGATCAAAAGGGATTTCCATTAATGAAAGTTTGGGACGTTACATGAACTGTATATCAAACTACTGTAGGATGATTGCACACCTTGAAAAGCATCCAGTTAACATTGGATGGATGAGAATATACTTGAGCGGGTTTCTATGCGAGACAAAATGAACTTCGTGGTGCAACAAGTAATGTCTCAGCTTCTGGAAAGAAAATATTAATGAAGGTAGCTCTTCTCGATATTTGAATAATGAGTCTCAACATCAATCATGGTTCGACTAAGATAATAGAGACAACTCTCTCTACAGACAACATTTTTCAGCAAGATAAATGCACCTAGGGATCGCTCCAAGGTGGTTACATATAGAATTAATGGTTTTCCTTCAATGGGAAGCATTAGCACCAGTTAAATGAAGAGTTATTTCTCGAGATTTTCGAATGCTTCCTTGAAATAATCAATCCATTGATATTCAACCCATTTCTTCAGCAACTTGGTGAAGGGAAAAAAATTTCCTCCAATGTTTGATATGAAGCACTGAATGTAAAAAATATCCCCTTGGAGTCCCCTCAACTGAGTGAGGTTGTGAGGTGGTGAAATTCCAAGGATTTCATTTTTCTTCATAGGTTCGACTTCGATGCCTTGGTGGTGCACGATGAATCCATGTAATTTCCATGATGTGACATTGAAATCACATTTTAGGGGGTTAATTTCTAAACTATGATGTCGTAGTTTGTTAAATTTGGTTTCAAGATCCACCATATGGTCTGATAATTTTCATTATTTAACTACTAAATCATCAATATATAATTCAATGAACATTTCGAGGAAGGGTTTGAAAATGCGGTGCATGGTGTGTGAATAAGTGGCAACAACATTTTTCAAACCGAAAGACATCACCTTGTAGAAAAATACCCCTAGGGAGCCTTGAAGGAGTTAGATTCTTCATCTTTTTGGACCATTCAGATTTTTTTATATTCTAAATATAAAACCATGAAATAGAGAGCCTCATTTTCATCAGTTGCATCGATTAACAATTCAATGATCGGGACTGGGAAATCGTATTTCATGCTATACTGGTTGAGGTCCCTCAAATTGATGTAGACCATGATATTTCCATTTTAATTCTTGGCAAGGACAATATTTTTATCAATATGAGGTATTAGACCTCCCAAATCCAATTATGTTTGATCATCTTGTCAACTTCAGCCACTATTTTGGAATCATGTGTTAGGATCATCCCCATGGTCGTTACCTTGTAACCACGATGATCTTCGGGTAGGCCCAGGTGGTGAGTGGCCACCTCTGGATTGAGACCTAGAAATTATCTATAATTCCAGGTAAAAACATATCTATTATGCTTTAGTAAAGAGATATATATCTCTTTCTCTTTGAGGGGCATGACCACACTAACCAGAGTGGGTCATGTGTCTTCTTCCATACCCAATTTGATCTTTTTGAGTTTACAACTGTGTGGGAAATACCTTCCTCAAATACAGGAGGGGCCTTCAATAGGTCCTCTTCTTTCACCTCCCTTACATCCTCATTATCTTCCTCTTCATCTTCTTACGGGGGAAAAATCCTTGAAACGCTTTATCCGTATTTGAGGATGGAGTGGAAACATTTTTGTAAGGTCATCTCTTCTACCTTGTCCATTAGAAGAAGATTTCTTGGGAAATATACTATGAGGGGTAAATGAGTTTCCTCGTCTTCATTTAATAAAGAAAAACTTCTTCCTACCTCAGTAGGTCATTTGGGAATTTTCTAGAGTTTTGATTTTGGTTCAGTGGTATTTTCATCAGAACCCTCCCCATTATCTTCGGATTCAATGTGACTTTTGAAATTATCAGGATCAATAGTCGTAACTGAAATCATGAGGATAACTGAATACATATCCAAATTCAGACTTGCACCTTCAATCTGATTTATGGGAAGTACGTATTATTCCTTGAGCTACATTAGGTGATTGAAAGGAAACATTTCCAAACCATTTGAGGCATTGACTGAATCAATTCTATCAACTGAAGGTTATTTCCCCTTAATTTGTAGAACCGTGCATCAATATAGTGTGACTCACATGACTCAAATGGGGACTAATCATCACGAAGTGTCCCTCTATATCCATTAATGCTATAATCTAGCCAGTAATGGTATGAGTAGGGGATTGATGCATACTTACGTATCTAGGCCCTTCCTGGTAGAGCGTTGAAGGCCGTATTCTTTCAGACCACCAAAAATTCTGTGCGAACTATGAGGTCACTGAACTGGGTTTCAAACTTTATTTTCCCCAAAAGATTTTTATCTCTTTTTTCATAGACCAACAGAGTTGTGGTGAATGGAATCAGATTATCCTCACTGTCTCCTAGCTTATTGAGTGTCAGCTGTGGTAGGATATTAACCCCAAATCCATAATTGATGATGACTTTTTAGATATCAATGCCATTTATTACACTAGACACGTATAAGGATTTGGTGTTTCCTTTCATGATGTATTCTTCATCTTGATCTGTTATGGAGATAATTTCATAACATTCTATAGGATTGATCCTTATCTGATATAATTCATTAGTGTCTACTTCATCTTCAAACTCTTGTGGACTCAACAAAGCCTCTATGAGAGATTCCCTATGATCTACTAAAGTTGACCCTTGTTACCAAAGTTGGATGTGCTTATGTCCTTTGTGTATCAGGTTGAGAAATGTCCACTTAAATGATGAGGGTAATTGGTCATTTATTCTTCCTTTGACAGATATTTTATAAGAATTGGACTGGGGTAGTTTCCTATTGGGGAAGGAGACCTTTTCTGCCCCTATCAGATCAACTGGAGGGTCCTTCTGTGGGTTTCTGAAAAAATTATAGTTTGAGAAGGTGTGTGGAAATATTATTTATTTATACCATGGATGTGTCTCATTGGTATCCATGTCTTCTATAGCTTCTTCCTTTGGCTCCCTGGTTGGGTACAGAGGATTTTGGATGATAACCATTCTCATCATCAGAGAAGGAATCCATCAATTGGAGATATTGATGGGGCCAAAAATCATCCCCTCTTATCATGATGAATTTTCCCCATCCTATATACCTGACTATTCCATTTGGAAGGGCATTTACCAGTGTGTCATTTGGTGGGGTGGTTCCCATTATGCCGTTTCGTGGAGCGGCACCAATTGTTTCAGATTTGCTGGAATGAAATATGTGAGTGTCAAATAAAACCTTGGATTTGGTGAGAGTTCATCTTCCTGAACTTTCTTTCTGACCTTATGATAGGAATACTTTTTTGGTAGTTTTCCTTTGGAGGATTGTGGAGTAGTGGATTAAGGTTGTGTTTCATTGAGATATGTTGGAGGCATAGTTTATTTATTCAACTTTTCCTGGAGTATACCGTGAGCTCGGTTGACCATCTTCCAAGTCATCCAACTATAGGACATTTTCTCCTTTCTCTTAAAAACTTTTCAAAAGTTCCCTTCTTCTTCTTGATCAGTGGGGGAAAAATATTCCACTTTCACTGTTGGTGGTACCATATTTACCTGTCTGGAATCTATCATCTTTTATAGGAGGTCTTCTATGAAAAAACACTAATGGATATTTTGTCCCAATATATGATGGAAGAGATAGTAATTTGGCAGGTCATCAAGACCTAGTTCATCAGTCCTCTTTGGCTCGGGAAACTGAAGAAATTTGTAATTCATGGAATCTAGGAAGAAACCACAAACTTGGCCATCCCATAATGAGTATACTTTATTTCTGAGTTCCTCTAATTGATTTATTTTGGGCCCCCTTTGTTCATCTTGATGGGGCAGGGGCGACTGCTGACATCCATAGGGCCCTGCATAGTTTAGTGGGGGCCTTGGAGATGGGGTTGGTACAGGGGGTGGCTTAAGCATGAAATAATTTGCTTCAACTCTCTTGGATATTTTTGTTAGGGCTGATGGAGTAGGCTGAGACTCGATATTAGTCCGTTGTAAGGAATCCTATATCTTTTGAGCAATAATGGAGAAGTATCAGAACCCACTTGTGTACTTTATAGGAATGAGTGGTGTTTGCATCTCATCTTGGATATTATTGATGCACATAGAAAACATCTCATCTTGGGGGAGTGGTCGGTTCAAGGAGTAAGTCAGTCCTTTCTATCTGGAAATGAATCCTGAGACTCTCTCATCCTCTAACTGCTTTCAGTTCATGATATCACTGGTATTTGTTTTGGGAAACATTTATTTGAAATGGAATAGGAACTGGCGTCGAACATCCTTCCATCCCATTATTGAGTTAGCTTTCAAACTGGTGCACCATTCAAAGGATGAACTTAGTAGGGTTCACACAAAGCATCTATGTTTTACAACCTCTTTTTTTCTCTAGAGTTCCCATCATGGGATCAAAATAAGAAGTGTCGTGGATTAGATGTTGCTCTAGGTATCATGGTCCATTGAACACTGGGAATACTGGATTCCCAAAATTTGGTGGATGTGGGACGTTGATCACCTAGTCAGGGTAAGGTCTCTATTCTGGTTGTACTATAGTGCTTCATCATTCCATTAATTATATTCGAGTAGTTAATAACTTGAGTATATTTAGTATCCCTTGATGGATGTATTGATGAAACTCAGTATGAGCAAGCGCAGTAGGGGGAAAGATGGGAGGTGTCGGCGCTGCTGGACATGGAGCTGGAACCCAACTTGGGGCATCCTAGGAAGAAGTTTCCTAAATCAGTTCTAGTTTCTTCCATAATGGACAGAAATCTTGATATCTTATCGGGATTGGGTTCAAGTGACTAATGGTCCTAGCACCTCCCTGAATGAGCCTCCCTACCTTTCTTTATTCATCATGATGAGCCCATGAGGGATAGGGATGTTTGATGGGAGTTTGTGTTAACACTCCACCTGCGGAACTTACCCACTAGGACTACATGCTTTTAACATATCAGTGTTTATTCACCTTAGATATTTTGTTTCTTTTGCCTGTTGATTGAATCTCTCCTCATGTGTATGGGGTCATCCTCACATGGAGGAGGAGGTGGGTCATAGAACTTGATATTATTATTTTCCATGATGAGGATTTGTGTGGGAGATAATGAAATATTGACTAAGGGGGAACCCAAGTTTAAGAAAACTCTTTGGTTTCTGGTGTGCACACCTCAAGGATCGGTGTGGACCGTCTTCGAGAGGGTCCCTATTCTTTGGCTTCCTCATTATTTGTAGTTAGGATTGTGGGGCTGATATCCACGACATTCATGGGTGCATACCGTATCTAGGGTGGCATACCCGGTTCTGAATGGTAGGAGAGCTTCTTACACCCTTTATTGGTTATTTTAAGGCCATTCTATGATACTCTTCTGGTATATTGGTGAATAGTGACTCGAAGGGAGACCTCATAAGACCTTTTAGTATGTCTTCATCCCGGGGGGCATGAGTCATGAGATGAGATGGAACTGGTGACCCCCTCTCTATTGTTATTCCTAGATAAGAGAAGATAGACTTAAATTAGGTGGGAATTTGAGGTAAAAATGCCCCCAGATCTGTGGGCTAGGGTTTCTCCAATTAATCTATTGATAGTCCTTGGCCTAGAATTGATAGTATTATGGGGGAATTTTGAGTTAAAAATTCCCCCATCTCTATGGGCTGGGGATGACCCTATGTTGAGGAGGGTGCTGCTGCTATTGCCGCCTTCTTGATCTTACACATTCTTATGTGAATGTGAGTTGCATACGGTTTCAGGTTTAAACATGAATTACTTGCTTCTGTGGACATGAGAACTTCAAATTGATTGGATTCCATTAAACTGGAATCTTGCTAGATGATCTTGGTTTCCTAGTTCATGAGCTTTTTGATGGCTTTCTCTCATCCGGCCTAACACTTCTGAGACTTACTCAAGGTCAACTCTTGTCGAACATTCCACCTTTCCTAGGTAGGGACATCATTTCACTTCCATATTTGGTTAATGACATTACATGATGTTATTTCTAGAAACTTTTGCTGGACAAATAGTGGGGTGAAGTGTAGAGCTCCATGTTCTCCCAATCCCTGGATATGAACACCAGACAGGGCATCATTGATAAGACAACACACCTTGTGCAAATCATGGAGGTAGGCTATCCTGAGGTCTTTTATCGCCTTTTTGATTATATCTTCCATGGATATGGAAGGGATTCCAGGTCTATTTGATGACGAAGCTCTCCCAACAAGATAACATGGTTTTCATACCCATCTTAGGGAAAAACATTACTTTTAACTGGTGTAGAGTTGTCTAGATATTGAGGTGAATGTTATGCATACATTCTTCTAACAACTATTTTGGTATGTTGAACTAAGAAGTGGTAGTGGGCCAATACATCACTAGTATATTGTCTATTTCTAGTTTTCTTCTCATAAGAAACATATCTTTTATTGTTCCTCTAAGGTCTCTTCTTCTTGATCCACAAGATTTGAATACTCTTTAATGATTTCATTCCAAGCAGTGGGGTTAGTGGGAGTCTTGTTGACATTTTAATGGTGCGGCGGTGGCTCAGAAGATGGGTGTGGCACCGAAAAGTACTCCGAGTGAGAAAGGAAATCACTGGTCATAGAGAAAGTATCATAATCATCATACTTAATTTTTCCAAGTTCCTCAGTATATGTGGGTTTTCTCATATTTGACCTGGCAAGGGGAGGACCTTCTCACTGGGGTGAATTTTTATTTTGAGGAGGACCTTCGTTGTTGGTGTCATGATGGTGAGGGATACTATCAAAGCTTGGTATATAGCTATATAGAGGACTTCTACAACGTATAACCTATGGGATGCCTTTAGGGTGGACCACAGTAAGGGGAGGACCTTCTTGCTGCATGGCTTCATTGAGGGGAGGGCCTTCACAATGACTACTTTTATAGAGAGGACTGCCATCATAGATCTGGCTGTAGGGAGAGTATATGTAGTGTACACTCTAGGGAGGGCCTTTATGATGTACTAAAATAAGGGGAGGGCCTTCTTGTTTCTTAATGTCTTTATCGGGAGGACCTTAATATCGACTGTCGTCATGGCGAGGACTACCATCACTTCTTGATGTCCGACTACAGGGAGAATTATATATCATGGGGATGACCACCATGATGGACTAAAGTAGGGGGATGTCCTTATTACTATATGATCTAATGGTCAAGTGGAGGGGTACCCTAACAGAAATCAGGAGATATGATCTCTTGATCGATCAATTCTAGCCCATGGAGTAACCTCCATGGGTTCTCAAGGGAGAGCCTTTAGAGCTACTAGTTGAAACATTGTGGGGAGGAACTTCACAACTACTACTATCACTTCCATAATTTGGTAACAGAATAATAGGATATTTAGCCTCTATTGATAAATGTTTGATGGATCCAAGAACCTGACCTTCCTTCATATCAGAATCATGAATCATCTCTTCATTTTCTAGTTTCCATTGGCACCATCATTTTTGTTCTCACTCATGCTGGAAATTAGGGCCTCCTACTATTGGTAACATAATTCATGCATGTGTCCTTGTATCATTGGTTCCTGTGATATCACTGAGATACACCAAGGACCATATTGAGTTCTGGAAGGGATATATTCCTTCCCTGGAGCAGCCACCACGTTGGACCAGTGTCCCCCCAGTTGGAACAGGTATTAGTTCCGAATCCAGTTGTCCATGTATCACATAATATGTCCATTGACCCTTATGAACTGGAGAATGGATGCTAGTATTCTCCGAAGTGATTATCTAATTTTATGGATAGATCACCCTTCATGGGGAGATCGGGTCATGGGCTCTACTCCTCTATTTTTTTTGCTGACGAAATGATGTCTTAACATGTCTGGAGGATATATTCTAGAATTGACGTTTGATACTCCATCATGCTTAGGATATGCTGAAAAATGTATTTTTATGGAATAGGTATGAATTCCTATTCCGATGTCGGTGCATGAGTATGTGCAAGCTCCAGTCCTCAATGGGTTTCCAATGGGTACCCGCGGTTCTCCTATGTTGGGGAAGAGGAAAGAGTCTTCCATCAGCTATTTTTCCCATTTCCACCGTATTTTTCAAGTGGGATTGGTATTTTTGGGTGGGAATATAACAACCATCTTCTTTATTACACACTTAAACATGATTTGTTACATAAAATTCACTTGATACAACATATAATATCGAAAGGTCTAGTGTATTTGGGGATTATAACCATTACATAACAACTTAAAACATGAAATACAACATCTTTATTGAAAACTTCCTTTACATGACCACTATATTATCCAGTACTTAGTGTTGCATGGGATAAACTGAGGACATGCATAAGAAAAGGGTGAACTATAAATCCCAGTAAGGGAATAAGAATGGAATAACCCGAGGAATACAATACATGTTAGAGGATAGGAATATCAATGGATCAAAATAGAAACATTAACATAAAGTCATGATAAATCATGATAATCATAACATGGAAATGTTTCAACAACACTTAACATGGAATTAGCATGAGCCAAGGCTCATTGCACATTGAGCATGAGTAAACCCTCATTGCACCTGAAGAATGAGTAAACCCTCATTACACTTGAATTATCATGATTCAACACTTAGTGCACATGACATATCATGATACTATACATTACCCAATGCATTGGATCACTATCAGGGAGAACCATCTTTAAACATTTCATTTCATGCATAAGTGTGCCACATGGATCATAAAACATGTATTCATTAAATATAATCATTTATTAAACTATAAAGGAATGCGGAATTCATACATGAAACAATATAATCTATAATTAAATTATCATAAAGGTGAATACCATTGATAGAGAAATGGGCATGATATTCACTACACAATGACTTTGGCATGAAACAATGTAGGGCAATTTTGGCTGCATAACGGTGTGACATATGGATTCATGAAAATGGTTGATGAGAGATAAATGGGTGTCTCATAATATGTAAATGAAATGGATAGTAAGGGGTAATATAGATACATTTCCCAAAAAACTTAATGGAACTTATATGCATAATACAACAGGATTACTTGGATGTAAAAGAGGAGAGAGAAATCCTTCACGGAATTTTGGCACAGTAATGGGTGTACATGGGAGGAATTGATGGGAGAGAAATGGATATACCATTATCCAAAAATAATGAGTGAAGTATGAGTAATGTGTGAAATCATACCCCAACATTTTTAATTGAAAATAAACGGGCATACCATTATTAAGAAACTTGGATAAAAATAGAAAGGTAGGAATCCCTTATTTGGAAGTGTGATCCCAAAAGCTTGGGAGAGGCTTGAGAGAGGCTTCTTGGGAGATTAGGGCACCTTGGGCGGATTCTAGAGAGATGAGGGAAGGGGTTGGGAAAACTACAATGGCTTTGAGTGAAGAGGAAGTGTGATCTTGGGTGGGTTTATATATGAAAGGAGAGGGAATTCTTTATTATTTAGGTTTGGGACACCTCACATTAAACTAATCAAAACCACAAACCAGACAATAGTTTTTGTAAATGGTTTTTTTCTAAAGGGGAGTGGAAAAAAATATTTTATAATTCCAATGTCTAAACTTCTTAAAATAATAGGGTTTCTTATGTGGAGGTGAGTCACACTCTCATGGAAAACAATTTAAAAAGACAAAATGTTTTATAAGCCTTGAAGGGTCCACTAAAGCTTTTCAAAATTAATAAAACAAACCCAAAATCACATTATTTTAATGTTAAAACATATATTGGAATAACATAATGTTTATAGTATTCTAGTACATCACTATTGGGTCATTATGATGTCATAAAACACATTATATATTTCATTGGTATTTAATTTTTTACACAAACATTCGACTGTGCAAGAAAATTATGAAAAATTCACCGTTGGATAATTTCAAAATCCTGATTCCAAAAATAATATTCATTTTATCTAAATAATTTTATAAATATGTGAATTCTTAATTTTTAAAAAAACTGACATTTATCGAAAATTCTTGTGTTTTGATAAAAACTGCTTTCAAACCTTAATAAAAATTACAATTTCGTTCGTAAAATCATATGATCATTTATATTTAATAAAACGTAATTTAATAATAATAATAAAATATTATTAAAATATTATTTTATTCTAATGTCCATTAATTCATCAAAATAGATTTCTTGGCTGAATATTAACTAAAAATAGTATTTGCGATTTAAAAACTATTTACAAAGTAAAAATAATAAAATTAATGTATATTAATTATTATATACAAAATAGTGCACATAATCATAGTGCTAAGGTATTGTTATGTAACCCCTTATAACACCCGCATAAGACTTTAGGGTAAGGTATGCGATGGTGACAGACTCTTGGGGTGGCGCGGATAACATTGCTCGAGTGGTAATCTCTATCATATTCCACTTCTCTCATAAGTGATTCCACTCGAGCTTAATGTATTCAAGTTCATCTTGAGATTTTTAAAGAGAGAATCCCAATGACACCAACTCCTTTCTGAGCTCCAACAAATGGGCTTCGTATGGGGCAAGTCTACTAGATGAGGCCATCGCTTCCTTTGTCTGTGTAAATTGGATTTGTTAAAACCCAATATTTATACTAATCATGTGGTCATTGTTCAATAGCTATATTAACAATGGTCACAATTCTTAACAGTATTTTAAAATCCAAAATAGAAAACCATATAATTCAATACGTTTTATAGAACCATAAGAATACATTTAAATAAAACAATAGGAATTTTTATTAATGAATTTTTGGGTCGTTACAATCTTCCCCCCTTAAGAAATTTCCCCTCAAAATTTCCTTCTCCAACTCTAAAACAAATACAGGTAACTCTTCTTCATCGCTTCCTCTGATTCCCACACCGCTTTTTCAAACATGTAGTTTTTCCACAACACCTTGATGAAGGGAATTGTCTTATTTCCTAGATCTTTTTCTCTACGATCTATGATCTTCACTGGTTTCTCCTCATAAGAAAGATCATCCTCTAACTGTACTACCTCTAAATAGAGAGCATGTGAAGGGTCTAGTATGTACATCCTTAATAGGGATACATGAAAGACATCATGTATTTTGTCCATGGTAGGTGGAAGTTCTAGTCGATAGGCCACATCCCCAACACGATCAAGAATCTCGAAGGGGCCGATGTACCTAGGAATTAACTTCCCTTTCTTTCCAAACCTCATGACCTTCTTCCATGGAGATATATGTAGAAATACCATGTATCCAACTTTAAACTCAAGGTCTCATCGACAGTTATCTGAATAACTCTTCTATCGACTCTGGGCTACCTTGATATGCTGCTGAATGGTTTTCACCTTCTCCACCATTTCTTCGACCATTTCTGGTCAAAGCAGCTTAAGCTCACCAACTTCATCCCAACATGACATTTTTATACACCTATTCCTATACATGCCTTTATATGGTGTCATTAGAATTCTCGAGTGGAAGTTATTATTATAGGAGAATTCAACCAGAGGAAGATGTTGATCCCAACCTCCTTGAAATTCAATTGAACATGATCTTAAAATATCTTCCAGTGTCTGAATAGTTCCCTTAGATTTTCCATCAATTTGAGGATGATAGGACATAATGAAGTTCAGTTCAGTATCCAGAGCATGTTGAATACTCTTCCAAAACATAGATGTGAATCTTGGATCTCGATAAGATACAACAGATAGTGGTACTCCATGCAGCCTTACCACTTCCCTGATGTATATCTGTGCCAGTTGATCTAAGGATAAATCCTCCCAAATTGAAATATAGTGAGAAGACTTTGTAAGATGATCCACAATAACCCAGATTGAATTGTTTCCTTTGGATGTCTTCAGAAGTCCGGTGACAAATTCCATGGTGATGTTCTTATATTTACATGATGGTATGGGTAATAGTTTCATCATCCCCTTATACTTATACATCTAAGCCTTCACCTACTGACACACCAGACACTTTGATGTAAATTCAGCGATCTCCTTCTTCATATTATCCCACCAATAATGCTCTTGGAGATCTCGATACATCATTGTGTTTCCAGATTGAATAGAGAAATTTGAACTATGCGCATCATCCAAAATTTCCTTCTTCACCTTTTAACTTGATGGAACACATTGTCTTTTCCCAAATCTCACAATTCCTTCTTCATTAACATTGAACTATGAGGATTTCCCTCTTTTGATAGCTTCAAATTTCTTCTAAATTCCTACATCATCTTTTTGAGCATCCATTAACCTTTCCAAAAGAGATGGTTGAGAAATCATTTGTGAAAGGATTGATGATGTTCGCTTCTTTATGATTCTCATGACCATCTTCATAAAATCTAAGAAGATTGGATCCTTATCAATTCTCATCAGTGATAGAATCATTGGGTCCTTTATACTTAGAGCATCTTCCACCTTTTTTTCTTTCCTCGGGTGGTAATGGATTGAGTAGTCATATTTTTTGATCAACTCTAACCATCTTCGTTGGCGCATGTTCAACTATTTATGTGTGAATAGATTATTGAGGCTTTTTTGGTCTGTATATATTTCAATCTTCTCCCCAAAGAGATAGTGCCAGCAAAATTTTTAAGCGAAGATCACAGAAACCAACTCCAGATCATGTGTCAAATACTTCTTCTCATGAAGTTTCAATTTCCTTGAAGAATAGGCAATGACATTTTCATTTTTCATCAACAAACATCCCAAGACATTCTTCAAAGCATCACTGAATACCACAAAAAGTTCTCCACTTGTGGGTAAAGTGAGCATGGGCACAGTGATAAGCCTCCTTTTTTACTCCTTGAAGCTTTATTCACATTCATCACTCCAAGAAAACTTCACTCCCTTCTGAGTTAGCTTGGTAAGAGGGTTGAACAATTGTGAGAAATTATCTGCAAATCATCAATAATATCCAACTAACCCTATAAGCTACAGATATCTATTACAGATGTTGGCCCGACCATCCCTATATTGCATTTGTCTTCGAGGGATCCATAGATATACCATTTATTGTGATGATATGGACCATGATTGAGACCTCCTACATCCATAACTCACACTACTTATACTTTTCATAGATCTTCTCCTTTCACAAGGTCCCTAGTACAGTTCTTAGATGCTCCTCATGATCCTCTATGGTTTTGAAGTAAATTAGAATATCATCTTTAAAGACTACCAAAAATTTGTCGAGGTAATTTATAAAGACCCTATTCATCTTGTCTATGAAGATTTTTGGAGCATTTGTGAGTCTGAAAGGCATTAATATGAATTCATAGTGCGCGTATCTTGTACAAAAAGCTCTCTGGGAAATATCTTCCTTCTTCAACCTTACTTGATAATATTCCAACCGCAAATCTGCCTTTGAAGTGTATTGTGCTCCACGTATCTAATCGAACAAGTCCTAAATTCATGGGAGAGGTTACTTGTTCTTTATTAATATTTTATTAAGCTAAAGATAATCGATGAAAAGGTGAATTGACCCATCCTTCTTCTTGAAAAAGAGAACTGGTGCACCCTATGGTGAAGCACTTGGGCATATAAACCCTTTATCCAAATTCTCCTGTAGTTGTTTCTTCAGCTCATCAAGCTCCACAAAAGCCATTCTATATGGAGTCTTTGATATGGGAAACTCCCTAGGTATAAGTTCAATTGAGAATTAAACATCTCTTATAGGAGGAAGACTAGGAAATTCCTCAGGAAACACTTCAGCAAATTCCCTCACAATAGGCATGTATTCAAGGATGGTTGCTTCCTTGGACTCAATCATCTAATCTAGATACACATGCTCATAGATCAATAATATCCACACTTGAGATGATGGAGATAAAAAAGATTTATCTTCCTCCTAATACTTTTATAGAATCAGGGGTTGATTTTCCACATGGAGAGTGATTTACCTCTCACGAAAATTTATGTTGGATCTATATAAAGAAAGAAAATCCATGCCAATAATTGCATCAAATTCCACCAGAGGGAGTATGATGAGGTTCTCCGGGAAATTCAATCCACAGATTATGATAGGGGAGGAGTAATATTGATGGGATGAAATGATTTCCCCATTTTCCGTACTCAATGACATCTTCGCATCCATGATTTGTGGTGATTCTGGGATTGTTCTACTAAACTTTTGGGGTATAAAAGAATGCGTAGAACCAGAATAGAAAAACTATGTTTGCTATTATAGAATGAATAATTAGCGTACCTATAACCACTTCGTTTTCGGGGTTCACTTTGGAAGTAGTTATGGAAACATCTCTCCCTTTATGCCTTGGAGGTTGTTGGTTTCCTCCGATAACCCTTGGTTTAGAGAACTCATTTGAAAAGTGGCCTAACTCTTTGCAGTTGAAGAAATGAACAACGTGTTGAGGGTTGATCAGAGTGTTCCTCTCTTCTATCACAGGCGCTGGTTTTCCTTGCTGACTGTTAATAGCCAGGTGTCCTTCTCTTCCACATCTGAAGCATTTCCTTGTCCCCTTCTAGAAATTTCCAGGTTGCTTCTTTCCGCACCTTTGGCAAGTGGGGTGCTGGATCTTCTTAGCACTATTTTATTTATCCATCGGACTACCAACTTTGAACTCAACCTTACGCTTCTTATCCATATGATTCCCTTGAGATTCTTTGATCTCTATTTCGACCTAGAGGGCACATCGGACAATTTCTTGATAGCTTTCAAAGTCACGAATCACCATCGCTTACCGCAGGCTTGATTTCAGACCACCAAAGAAGTTGTCAACCTTGTATTTTGGGGTAATAGAAAAAACAGAGGCGTATCATGCATGACTTTTGAATTTTTCCTCGTACTCTCTGACAGATTTTTCGTCTTTTTGCTTGAGGTCAAGGAAGTCCCTTTCTATTTTATGTTGGAGGGTGTGTGGAAAATATATATCAAAAAACATCTTCTGGAATTCCTTCCATTCCAATGCTTCAATCTTCTCCTCAGGCTTTGTATTTTTGATCAATTTACACCATTAATTAGCTTCACCCTCCATACGATAATTAGCCAGGAGAACCTTCTCTTGTTCATAAAATTGAATGATGGAGAAGATCTTTTCAATGGAGTTGATCCATTGTACGACAATTGAGGGATTGGATAATCCATTAAAAGTATGAGGCATTTGCCTCATAAAGCTCTCGATAGCGACTTGTTCATTCTTGGGGGGGTGGGGGGGGGTTGAAAATTATTCTTGACCCATGTTTCTTTTCAAATATTTAGTTAAATAAGAGATAGGCGTGACAATGTTCGCGATTCCTGCTCCCATCATATTGGGAATCTCATTAGCACAGTCATCACATTGATCTTCACATCGGTTGTTAGCCTGCGTCCTCCTATTACTGGCCATTGGATGAAATAAAAGAGAAGTTAGGGGTAACACATAAAGGGTAATCCAAGGATAAAAGTGATGACTTATAAATAAATTTTATTTCCATACCTTATGAATCCACAGGCTTCAATCTATGCTATTCATGATCAACTATCTAACATATATTCTTAGGGGAATTTTTTTTATTCCCTTAATAAGGGTTCATACTAAGCTAGTGAATTTACCAAATCATATTTCCTAGGTGTTTTGTAACTAAGAGTGCAGCAAGGCCCGTTCTCGTGTACCATTATACCCTGGGTCAAGCCCGAAACTCCTTGTCGGGGTTTTCACCCCAAGGTACATCTATTCCAGAGACACCTCTTCCAGCTCGTATCCAAATAGGGATGTATTTTCTTGATAAACCACTTACTCAATACTCACCAAAACTTACAGATGTTTTTATTATACCTAGTCTTGTCTCTAAGGCTTTAATAGGGGTTTCAAATCCTAATCCCAAAAATAACTAAACCTATCATCTGATACTAATTATAAGAACTCTGTTCTTTATTACAAACTTAAACATGATTTATTACATAAACATCACTTGATAAAACATAGAATATCGAGTGGTCTAGTTTCTATGGGGATTAGGACCATTAAATAACAACTTAAAACATGAAATACATCATCTTTATTGAAAACGTCCTTTACATGACCACTATATTCCCTCATACTTAGCATTGCATGGGATAACCTGAGGACATGCATAAGAAAAAAGTGAGATATAAATCCCAGTAAAGGAATAAACATGGAATAAAACAAGGAATAAAATACATGTTATACAATAGGAATAACAATGGATCCCAAGAAAAACATGAACATAAAGGCATGATAAATCATGATAATCATAACATGGAAATGTGGCAACAACACTTAACATGGAATTAGTATGATCCAAGGCTAATTGCAGATGGAGCATGAGTAATCTCTCATTGCACCTAAAGCACGAGTAGACCCTCATTTAAATTGAATTAGCATGATTCAACACTCATTTCACATGACTTATCATGATATTATACTCTACCCAATGAATTAGATTTCTATCAGAGCACACCCTCTTTAAACATTTCATTTCATTCATAAGTGTGACACATTGATCATAAAACCTGGATTCGTTAAAAATAATAATTTATTCGAAGACAAAGGAATGTGTAATTAATACACGAAACTCTATAATCAATAAGTAAATGTGCATAAAGATGAATACCCTTGATAGAGAAATGGGTATGGTATTCACTACACAATGACTTTGGCTTGAAAAAATGCAGTGCAATTTCGGCAGCATAACGACGTGACCTAAGGATTCATGAAAATGTTTGGTGAGAGAAAAATGGGTGTCTCATCATATGTACATGAAATTTAAATTAAGGGGATCATATAGATACATGTCCCAACAAACTTAATGTAATTTAGATTCATAATACAAAAGGATTACTTGGATGTAAAAGAGGAGAGAGAAACCCCTCATGGAATTTCGGCATGGTAACGGGTGTACATGGGAGGAATTAATGAGAGATAAAGGGTTCTCCAATTATCCAAACATAAATAGGTAATTATGGGGAATGTTATAAATTATACCCCGACATTTGTAATTAAAAATAAACGGGCATAACTATATTAAGAAACTTGGATAAAAAGAGAACGGTAGGAATCCCTTACTTGGAAGTGCGATACCAAAATCTTGGGAGAGGATTGAGAGAGGCTTATTGGGAGCTTGGGGAACCTTGGGAGGATTATAGAGAGAGGAGGTTAGGGGTTGGTCGAACTCCAAAGGCTTTGAGTAAAGAGGAAGTGGGATCTTGGGTGGGTTTATATATGAAAGGAGAGAGAATTCTTTATTATTTAGTTTTGGGAATCCTCACATTAAACTAATCAAAACCACAAACCATCCCATGGGTTTTGCCCATGGGTTTTGACAATGGGGAGTAGAAAAAAATATTTTATAAGGCCAATGGCCGAAATTCTTAAAATAATAGGGTTGCTTTTGTGGAGGTGAGTCACACTCTCAAGGAATACAATTTAAAAAGACAAAATGTTTTATAAGACTTGAAGGGTCCACTAAAGCTTTGTAAAATAAATCAAACAACCCCAAAATCACATTATTGTAATGGTAAAAAATATATTGGCCCAAAATAATATTTATATTATTTTATTACATCACTATTGGGTCATTATGATGTCATAAAACACATTATATATTTAAACGGTATATAATTTTTTAACCAAAAAAATCTACTGTCTCATAAAATTTTGAAAAATTTACTGTTGGATAATTTCGACCTATTGATTCCAAAAATAATATACAATTTATATAAATAATTTTCTATATATGTGATTTTTTACTTTTAAATAAAACTGACATTTATATAAAATTCATGGGTTTTGACAAAAACTACTTTCAAACCTTAATAAAATTTTCAATTTCATTCATAAAATTATATGATCATTTATATTTAATAAAAAATTAATTTAATAATAATAATAATATTTTATTAAAATAATATCTAATTCAAAAATCCATTAATTCATCAAAATATATTTCTTGGTTGAATATTAACTAAAAATACTATTTGTATTCTAAAAACTTTTTACAAAGTAACAATAATAAAATCAATGTATATTAATTATTATAATCAAAATAATGCACATAATCACAGTGCTAAGGTCTTGTTACATAACCCATTATAACACCCACATAAGACCTTAGGGTAAGGTGTGCGATGGTGACAGACTCCACGGGTGGCTCAGATAACATTGCTCGAGTGGTAATCTCTATCAAATTTCACTTCTCTCATAAGTGGTTCCGCTCAAGATTAACATATTCAAAATCAGATTGGGATTAGTCAAGAGAGAATCCCAATTATGCCACCTCATTTCCGAGCTCCAACAAACGAGTTTCATATGGGGAAAGTCTACTAGATTAGGTCATCGCTTCCTTTGTATGATTAAATTGGATTTGTTAAAGCCCTATATTTATACTAATCATGTGGTCACAGTTCAGCGGCTATATTAGAAAAGGTCACAATTCATAATAGTATTTTAAAATCCAAAACATAAAACCAAATAAGTCCATACATTTCACATAACCACAAGAAGACATTTAAATAGACCAAGAGGAATTTTCATTAATGATTTTTTGGCTCGTTACAATCTTCCCCCATAGTGAAGCACTTGGGCATATAAACCCGTTATCCAGATTCTCCCGTAGTTATTTCTTTATCTCCTCAAGATCCAAAACAACAATTCTATATGAAGTCTTTGATATGGGAAACTCCACAGGTATAAGGTCAATTGGGAATTCAAAATCTCTTCTAGGAGGAAGACCATGTAATTCCTCGAGAAACACTTCAGCGAATTCCCTTACAATAGGCATGTCTTCGAGGATGGTTGCTTCATTGAACTCAATCATCAGATCCAGATACACATTCTCACAGGGTAGTAATATCCACACTTGAGATGATGGAGCTAAAGAATATTCATCTTTTTCCTTGCACTTGTATATAATCGGGGGTCGATTCTCCACAAGGAGGGCGATTTCCCTCTCACGACAATTTATGTTGGCTCTATATAAGGAAATACAATTCATTCCCAGAATTGCGTCAAATTCCACCACAGAGAGTATGAAGAGGTTCACTGGGAAATTCAATCCACATACTATGACATGGGAGAAGTTATATTTATGGGATGTAATGATTGCTCCATTTTCCGTACTCACCGACATCTTCACTTCCATGATTTGTGGTGGTGCTGAGATTGTTATACTAAACTTTTGGGATAAAAAAGAATGTGTAGAACTAGAATCAAAAAGTACGTTCACTATTATTTAATGAATAACTAGCTTACCTATCACCACTTCGTTGTCGAGTTTCACTTTGGCAGTAGTGATAGAAAAAGATCACCCTTGCTACCTTTGAGGTTGTTGGTTGCCTTCGAAAACCCTTGTCTTAGGGAATAGATTTGGAAAGTACCCCGGTTCATTGCAGTTGAAGAAATAAACAACACATTGAGGGTTGAGCGGAGAATTCCTCTCTTCTATCATTGCTGCGGTTTTTTCTTGACGACAGTTAATATCCAAGTTCCCTTCTCTTCCACAACTAAAGAAATTTCTCGTTCCCTTTAGGAAATTTCCAGGGGGCTTCATTCCACACCTTTGGTTAGTGGGGTGATGGATCTTCTTAGCACCATTGTATTTATCCATCGGACAACCAACATTGTTGTCAACCTTATGCTTATAATCCCCATGATACCCTTGAGATTCCCTGATCTCCATTTTGACCTAGTGGGAACATCATACAATTTCCACATTGATTTTTAAGTCACAGATCGTCAGTGCTTTCCGCATGTTAGGTTTTATCCCACCAAATAAGTGGTCAACCTTGCATTTAGGGGTAACAAAAAAACTAGAGGCATATCATGCAAGCCTTATAAAGTTTTCCTTATATGCTCCAACAGATTCATCATCTTTTTTCATGACAGAAATGAAGTCTCTTTCCATCATAAGTTAGAGGGTGCACAGAAAATATTTATCGAAAAACATCTTCTAGAAATCCTTCCATTCCGACGCCTTGATCTCCTCCTCAGGATTCATATTTTTTTATCAATGTCCACCATTGATCAACTTCACCCTCCATACGATAAGTAACTAGGAGAAGCTTCTCTTGTTCAGAACATTAAATGATGGATAAGATCTTTTAAATGGAGTTGATCCATTGTTCGGTGATTGAGGGATCAGATGATCCATTTAAAGTAGGGTTCCTTGGTCTCATGAAGCTCTCGATAGTGACTTGTTCTTTCTTGGGGGGGGGGGTTGAATGTTCCTCTTGACCCATGTTTCTATTCCATGTTTGAGTAAACTAAGAGAGAATCATGACAAAGTTTGTGATTCCTGCTCGCATCAGACTGGGCATCTCATTAGAACAGTCATAAAATTGATCTTCACATCGGTTGTTAGCCCGAGTCCTCCTATTATTGGCCATTGTCTGGGATAAAAGAAAAGTTAGTGTCTTCACATAAAGGGTAATACAAGGAAAAAATAGATGACTTAAAAATAAGTTTTATTTCCATAACTTAAGAATCTATAGGCTTCAATCTATTCTATTCATGATCTAATTTATAACATATATTCTTAGGGACATTTTTTTAATTCCCTTAATAAGGGTTAATACTAAGCCTGTGAATTTACCAAAGCATATCCCTCTGGAGTGTCATAAATAAGAGTGAATCAAGGCCCGTTGACGTGTAATAGGATACCTCGGGTCGGGCCCGAAACACCTTGTTGGGGTTTTCACCCCAGTTACATCTATTCTAGAGTTGCCTCTTCCTCCTCGTATCCAGTCAGGGATGTATTTTATTGATAAAACACTTACTCAATACTCACCAAAACATAGTGATGTTTTTCTTATACTTATTATTGTCTTTAAGTCTTTACAGTTGTTTTCTAATCATAATCCCAAAAATAACTAAACCTATCATCTGATACCAACTATAACAACCCTATTCTTTATTACACACTTAAACATGATTTATTACATATACATCACATGATACAACATAGAATATTTAGAGGTCTAGTGTCTTTGATGCTTAGGAGCATCAAATAAAAACTTCAAACATGTAATACAAAATCTTTATTGAAATCTTCTTTTACATGACCACTCTATTTCCTCGTACTTAGTATTGCATGGGATAACCTGAGGACATGCATAAGAAAAGGGTGAGCTATAAAGCCCAGTAAGGGAATAAAAATGGAATAACATGTGGAATACAATACATGTTAGAAAATAGACATGTTAATGGAGTAGAATATAAACATGAACATAAAGGCATGATAAATCATGATAATCAAAACATGGAAATGTGGCAACAACACTTAACATAGAATTATCATGAGCCAAGGCTCATTGCACATGGAGCATGAGTAAACCCTCATTGCACCTGAAGCATGAATAAAACATAGTTTCACTTGAATTATCATGATTAAACACTAACTTTACATGAAACATCATGAAAATATACTTTACCCAATGCATTGGAGCGCTATCAGGGTACACCCTCTTTAAACATTTCATTTCATGCATAAGTGTGCCACATGGATCATAAAACATGGATTCATTAAAAATAATCATTTATTCCATGATAAAGGAATTTTTAATTCATACAAGAAAATATATAATCAATATGTAAATGTGAATAAAGTTGAATACACTTGATAGAGAAATGGTCATGGTATTCACTATACAATGACTTTGGCAACAAAAAATGTGGTGCAATTTCGGCAGCATAACGACGTGACATAAGGATTCATGAAAATGGTTGATAAGAGAGAAATGGGTGTCTCATCACATGTACATGAAATGTAAAGTAAGGGGGTCATATATATACATGTCCCAAAAAACTTATTGCAATTGAGATTCATAATACAAAAGGATTACTTGGATGTAAAATAGGAGAGAGAAACCCCTCACGGAATTTTGGCCAGGTAACGGGTGTACATGGGAGGCATTACTGAGAGAGTAAGGTGTCTACCATTATCCAAATATAAATAGAGCATAATGGTGAAGGTTTGAAATCATACCCCAATATTTTTAATTGAAAATAAAAGGGCTTAACAATATTAAGAAACTTGGATAAAAAGAGAAAGGTATGAATCCCTTACTGGGAAGTGTGATCCCAAAAGCTTGGGAGAGGCTTGAGAGAAGATTTTAGGGAGCTTGGGGAACCTTTGGAGGATTATAGAGAGAGGAGGGCAGGGTTTGGTAGAACTCTAAAGGCTTTGGGTGAAGAGGAATAGGGGGCTTGGGTGAGTTTATATAGGAAAGAAGAGGGAATTCTTTATTATTTAGGTTTGGGACACCTCACATTAAAGTAATCAAAACCTCAAACCAGCCAATGGTTTTTACCCATGGTTTTTTCCCAAAGGGGAGTGGAAAACAATATTTTATAAGGCCAATGGACGAACTTCTTAAAATAATATGGTTTCTTATTTGAAGGTTAGTCACATTCTCAAGGAAGGTAATTTAAAAACACAAAATGTTTTATAAGCCTTGAAGGGTTCACTAAGACTTTGTAAAATAAATCAGAAAAACCCAAAATCACATTTTTTTAATGTTAAAACATATAATGGCAAAAAAAAATTATTGTATTTTATTACATCACTATTGGGTCAATATGATGTCATAAAACACATTATATATTTAAACGGTATTTATTTTTTTACCCAAAAATTCTACTATCTTAGAAAATTATGAAACATTCACCATTGGATAATTTCGACATCCGTATTCCAAAAATAATATTCATTTTATCTAAATAGTTTTCTAAATATGTGAATCTTTACTTTTAAAATAAAAACTGGCATTTATCGAAAATTCAGGGGTTTTGACAAGAACTTCTTTCAAACCTTAATAAAAAATACAATTGAATTCATAAAATTATAAAATAATTTATATTTAATAAAAATTAATTTAATAATAATAATATTTTATTAAATATTATTTAATTCATAAATTCATTAACTAATCAAAATAGATTTCTTGGTTGAATATTAACAAAAAATACTATTTTCTCTTTAAAAACTATTTACAAAGAAACAATAATTAAATGATTGTATATTCATTATAATATAAAAAATAATGCACATAATCACAGTGCTAATGTCTTGTTACATTACCCCTTATAACAACTACATAAGACCTTAGGGTAAGGTGCTCGATGGTGACAGACTCTTGGGGTGGCTCAGATAACATTGCTCGAGTGGTAATCTCTATCAACTTCCACTTCTATCATAGGCAGTTCCACTCAAGATAAATGTATTCAAGCTCATCTTGGGCTTGGTCAAGAGTGAATCCCAAGGAAGCCACCTCCTTTCCAAGCTCCAACAAAATGGGCTTCGTATGGGGCAAGTCTACTGGATGAGGCCATCGCTTCCTTTGTCTGAGTAAATTGGATTTGTTAAAGCCCTATATTTATACTTATCATGTGGTCGTTGTTCATTGAATATATTTGCAATGGTCACAATTCTTAACAGTATTTTGAAATCCAAAACATAAAACCAAATAATTCCATACATTTTACATAACCACAAGAAGACATTTGAATAGACCAAGAAGAATTTTCATTAATGAATTTTTGGGTCATTTCTGGGAGTTTTTGTCTGCTCATTTGTCATTTTATTTATATCACAGGCTTTATTTTCATCTGTATGAATTTGACTCTGAACATATTTAATTACCGCTATATTTGGCTGGTGGGATTCTTATGTGTCGGTTGTATTGTATGAATGCCCATAATTTATCTCCCTATTTAGATAGTGGGATTTCTTTCACCAACTTGGATTTGTGTCTACTTATAGCTCGGTGACCTTCTATTTGGGTGATGATATTCTTGTTAATTGGTAGAGATTTGCATCTTCCTATAATTTTCCTCTCTATTTTCGCGGTGGGATTGGTGAGAATTTGCAGGAATGTGCATTTGCTCATATTATGCCACCCTATTTCCACGATGGGCTTCAATAGGTGTGGAAGGCTTGTATTAATTCCTATTACGTGGCACCACATTTGGGTGAAGGATATCCTCATCAGAAAATAGGGTGATAACCAGTTCCTAATTATGTATTTTCCACCCTCAGTGGGAATCCCAGGGGTCCCATGTCTATTGTACATCAGCAGGTTCCCTCAACATGGGATCCTCTTCAGTATGAGGATATTGGGTAGTACACTAAAATTGATGAAGTTATCCAGAAGGATCCCTTGAATAGGGTTCCTGTGCATCTAGTATGAATTCATTGGCATTGACTTCATCTGCCTCCCTAGGATAAGGGGGTACTTGTTATCATGCTATGGGGATAGACTATAAAAGCAGTTAGAGATGGAAAGAAGGTCCATCCTATGCTGGATCTTCGGTCACGATTTAAGAGGAGGATGGAAAGCTTTCGCCGATTGGAGGGCCTTCCTGGCAGCCTCCATTGTAGGAAGAGTACCGTTTTTCTACTACACATTGATCAGAATATTCAAATCCCAACGTTGAAGGCACTTCACAAGTGAGGGTTCATATTCTTTATTGGGGATCCGACCTCCCATTTTGCCACTGATATGCGTGTCTAATTTTTTTGAGATTCCATTGGTATCAAAGAGAGCTCTTATAAATTCCCGATATATATATTTAACAAATACATACAACAAAACCCATTCAAAGTAGCATCTAATGATCACATGTGAAATTGACGAAATTTCTTTGTCCTCTTTGATTCGAATTTGAAAGGGGCTGGAGGTGGGGTAATCTACCACCTTGGTTAAATATTCATGACAGGTACACCATTTTTGTTTCATCCCGATTCACGTCACACCGGGTATATTAATCGGGTGATATGGTCCCACCAGGATTGGGTAGATTATCCTTTTTATGTTAATAAGGAGTTTTTGTATTTGCATGATCTCCGAGGGTGATTGAATAGTGGGTTATGTGTCCATCAAATCGGCCTATGTCGATTATGATTTTCTCATATGGTCTCTAATGGGTTTATTTGTGGAGCTAGAAACACCCAAAGGCCCTAGTATCCATGATTCATAGACCTAATTTCCCAAGGCAGGCACACGTTGGATGTTGATTTGGCCAACAAAACTTCAAAAATCCATTGGTCAAGATGATGGGAGATTGGGCTCATCACACCCTTCTGGGGGGAATTATTTCCTACTTCGGGACTCTCTTATAGATTTAGGAAATGTTTATATGTTTGTAAATCCTTGGTTATTTCCCTAAGAGTGTGTACAGGATTATCCCTGGGTTGAAAGATCAATCATGGATATGCATGGATTAGGAATAACTGAGACAACACTAGTTTAATCCCTATGATAATGCACTATGGAGTTTATCATCATCTAGGGGGATGAAAGTTTCTTTGATATCACAATCAAACCCATGAGATGGGTTCCCTACATATCCACATTAGAGGAATCAAATCCCACGTAGTTCAATGTCACTTAACTGGACACATCACCTTTTAATTTTGTGTTATAAGGACCCATCTCTGAAGTTTAACGTCATGCAGTAAGGACGTCTAGGCGAAAGGTGACCAGTCAAGATCTTGTGCGCGTCTTATGCCGAAGCGGCCTAGGATGCTCAATAAAGATATGGTCTCCAAGATGAATAGGACTCCACTACGAACATGTCCAAAAGAATTTTAGGGTGCCTTGGATATCAGGTTTGGACCTCATGGAGGATTCCTACATACCAAGTTGATTAGGAATCATATCCCACATAGTTCAATTCAGGTTGTGATTTGATTGGGGATTACATGTGGGAGAATCCCATTTGAAGTGGACATGATATCTCATTTCCTTGATGGGGTGTCATAGAGCTCAGGCCTAGGTAAATAATTCCTACATATCCTGATTGTGTTGGGAATTAGAGTACTCATAGTTCATTGTGGGTTGTACCAATTTCATATTATCAAAGATCTCTAAGCCCAAATGAATCATGTTTTGTGTGAGAAACAAAAGGATGTTAAAGGTTCAACAATTGTACACCTTATCCTCTTGTTTGAGGGAAAATGAGGAGACCATGGAAAAAATTTTCAGGGAGACGGTGGATGAGGGTGTGGAGGAAATAACCCTTCAATGTGAAATGAAAGTGAGGGTCATTAGGTCCATCAAAAAAGGTTGGAGTCTTACTCCATGAGGGATTCCCTAGAATGGGTTTTGGGAAAGGGGAGGAATGTTGATTCACGTCAAAAAGAAACAATGAGCTTAATTCCTTTGAATTATCACCACCCATAATTGAATTGAAAAGAAATTTATTACCCTTGATCCGTAGAACAAGGGGGTTCATGTTAGTATCCCACGGTTGGACTCCGGGTTACCATGGTAATGTAGACTTAAGAACATTCCTGGATTCCATACTTATGTGAGGATTACCTTCATGACTCTTCTTACCATGGGTATGTAGTCTTAGAAGGGTGTGTTGATCTTCCCGATGGTTTATTCATATAGGTTTGGTGGCTTTGGAAGAGTCTTTGAACTGAGTCCGTTGGACTAATTCGCAAAGGGGATTCAGAGAATGGGATGGAAATGGAAGGGAATGATCCATACCAGAAAGTGGAAAGCCCAGAGGTACCCTACTCCGCATACCATTTGTTCATACGGGGTGGCATACCTTTTTCATAGCATTTTTCTTTGCTAGTGGAAGGGTTGTTGGCGTACCGGGGTGGTATGTGAATTTGGATGTGGTCCACATACTAGGGTGAAATGCAATCTTGGTCTCTGTTTTCATACTATGGTGGTGTGCAGCATCGGAGTCCCTCAGTGTGGTAGAATTCTACACAAAGTAAGGTTTTGTCTTCATATGGTTAGGCTACATTGTATTCCATATTAATGATAGGGAATTAGTCTTACAGTTATGGGGAGTTCATTCATGAAGGGAGTATGGTTTTAGGTTCACCTTTTAGGTTATCAGTTTTCCAATATTTTTATGATTTCTTCTATTTATGGTTCACAACATATTTATACCTACTAGAAACCGTTTAAGGTTCTTTAATTCATTTAATTTTTACCTTTGAAGTCTTCTATTCACAAAATCCCATATCTCCTCAAAATCATTCCATTTCAGAGCACCCCTTGAGGTACTTTTATAAAGTGTCGAGGATGCCTTATCTATGGGCAAATGACACCTCTTGTGGAAGCCCATGGAGGGATCGTACGACCCACATATTACTCAGTCAACTGAGGCTCATGGTGTTGCAGTTCATAGTGGAAGAAATCACCGCCTCAATTCCTTAAATTACATAGTTCGCAAGGTGTTGTCATCCTTTACTCATCCCGATAACTCTTTAGACCGTGGGGATGGTATGTGGGGGAGTAGATTTCCATCATTTTTTTCCAACAAAGTGGTTCTTAGGTGTAATTTCCCCGCCTCTATTCTGCAAATGACATGGTTTTCGGTTGACAGATGCCTTTCCTCACCCATTCCATGAACTGCCTTGTTCAATGGCCAATGCTTCTTGGGATAGCATTTCATGGACCGCCCACATATTGCTCATTTTATAGTCTATTACATCCTCTGACCTTTCCCAGTGACCAGTACACATACTATTTTGGGTCCTTTTCCAAATTAGATTCCTTCATTATTTTCCTCTAATTTACATCCCCACATGCATCCCTTTCCTTTGTCAATTTTATGGGAGAATTTTATTTCCCTTTGTGATTTTTTTGAGTCCCTATAATGAATTAATCCATGTTTTATGACTTATGGGGAACACTAAAGCATGATAATGAAATGAAAGTGATGGGTATGCCTAGAATTTTATAGTGCACCAATGCATTGGGTAATGTTTAGTATCATGAGATGTCATGTTGGGATAGGGAGTGAACCTGATTCATTTATGGGACCTTTTTCATCATGATATCTTTGTATTTATCCTTGACCTATGTTTATGATGTAGTGTTTTATTTTGTTGGCATATTTCTCATGTTTTCAGTATGATTATCATGATACATGATGGGTCATTGTTCATGTTTATGATTATTACTCAATTTTGATATCCAATTTCATAATATTTATTATTATCTTCATGTTTTTACATGTTTATTACCTTACTAGGATTTATAGATCAAACATTAATTATATATGTCCCCAGGTTATCCCTTATTTTTTAAGTACTAAGGAATATTATGAACATCTTAAGAAGGTTTCAAAATAATATTATCTGTAATACACCTAATTACTAAAGACACTACATTTATTGATCTTTTGGGTTGGATTAAGTATAATATTATGTAATAAATCATGTATTATTGTGAAATATAGAGTGTTTTTTTTATAGTTTGTATCAAAGGAAAAGATTAGTTATATTTTGGGACTATTATTAGAAAACTCTAGAAAAATTCTTAGATATAATACTAAGTATATGAAAACATACCTAAATTTTGTTAAGTATAGATTAAGTGGTTTATCAAGAAAATACATCCTTGTTTGGATACTACAAGTGTATGTTGGTTTGGCACAGATGTACCTAAGGGAAAAAACTCTAACAAGGTGTGTTAGGCCTGACTCGGTGTAAACTAGTACATGGAAAAGACACTTGGATTGACACTCATGAGGAATATTCTTTGGTAAATTCATAATCTCATTATGAACCACTATTAAGGGAACAAAAAATACCCATTAGAATATGGGTTATGAAATATACCATGTAGGACATAGATTAAAGACTAGGAATTCATAAGTTAAGGAAATAAAAGTAAGTTACAAGTTATCCATTTAATGTCATAAAATTCAAGTTTATATGTTTAATAGTTTAAAAATAATCATCCCTAATTTTCGTATTATTCCAGAAAATGGATAAAAATAGGTGGAATTGGGTAAAAAATCAATTGGAAGGGCAATGTGATGACTTCCCAAATATGATTCCCAACCCGATAAGAGTGAGAATTAAAAACATTTTGAAGATTCTCTCTTAGATAACTCATGTATTAATATAATCTTATATTAGGGGGAGCACACAAATACTCCAAAGAAAGAACAATTTTCAATTCATTTCTTTATATGATAAAGGACTCCAACTTTTAATGGATCATCTGATACCTTAATCATGTAACAATGGATCAACTCCGCTGAGAAGTTCTTCACCATCCTTTAATTATTTAAACAAGAGAATGTCCTACAAGATATTTATTGTATGCAGGGACAAGTTGATCAGTGGTAGACATTGATCAAGAATACAAAGGCTAAGGAAGAGATCTAAGTGATAGGGTGGAAGGAATTTCAGAATATATTTTTTAATAAACATTTTCATCTCACTCCCCATATTAAAATGGAAAGGAATTTCTTTTACCTCAAGAAGAAAGTTGATTAATCTATGAGGTCATATGATAAAAACTTTACATGACTTGTACTATATGGCTCCATCTTTTTAGTTACCCCCAAATGCATGGTAGACAACTTTTTTGGTGGCCTAAAACCTATTATAAAAAAATACTCGCTGATCCATGAATTTTATATTTACGATGAAATTGGACGATAATCTCTCAGAGTTGAAATGGAGATCTGTGAATATAAATGGTATCATAGGGATAAGAATCATAAAGTTGAGTTTAATTCTGGTATTCTAATCGTGAAATCTAATGATGCTAATAAATTTCAACATCCCGCTTATCAAAGGTGTTTGAAGAATAACCTCAAAATTTGCCTAAGGGGAATGAGGAAATGATTTATGTATGGGGAGGAAGGACACCTAGATAATGACTGCTGACAGAATAAACCTATTAATGTGAAAGATGAATTGAATTCTTTGGTAAAACCTCCACACACTATTCAATACTTCAACTTCAAGGAACCATGTCACTTTTCAAACCAATGAACTAATCCAAGGGTTTTCAAAAACAACCAACACCCTCCAAGGTGGAAAAGATTAGATGATTCTATCAAAACCACTGAAGACAATCCCGAAAATTAAGTGGAGATAGGTATTCTAGTTATTCATTATATAATAGAGAATATTATTTTTTAGTATAGTTCTATGAATTTCTTAATATCACAAAAAAAATTTAGAACTATTCAAGCACCACCATAAAGCATGGAAGTAACAAAATCGATGAAAACAAAAAATGGCACAATTATTTCATCTTAAGTATATAAATCCTCCCCTATCACAATTTTTGGGATAAAATTCCCAAAAAAACATTTTCATTCTACCTTTTATTAAATTTGTTTCAATTTTGGGTATGGATTTCATTTCCCTATATAGAGCCAACAAAAATTTACATGAGAAGGAAATTACTCTCTGTATTTCAAATAGACCCCAAATTCTATGCAAGGAGGAGGACGAATCTTCTTTAGAAGAAAAATCTCAAGAATAAATATTATTTCCCTATGAGAAAGAATATTTATCTCAAAAGATTATTTCTAAGTACCGAACCATCCTCAAATACATGCCTATTTTGAGGGAATACACTGATGTGTTTCCTCAGGAATTTCCAAGTCTTCCACCTAGTTGAGAATTTGAATTTTCAATCAATATTATACTTGTGGAATTAACATTATCCAAGAATTTGTATAGATTGGATGTTGTGGAACTTTAGGATCATAAGAATCAAATATAGGAGAATCTTGATAAAGGGTTCATATACCCAAAGGCTTCAACATGGGGTGCACCAGCCCTCTTTGTTAAGAAAGAGGATGGGTCAATTCACCATTGCATTGATTATTGTGATCCCAATAAGATCATGAAAAATAAAAAGTATCCTTTATCATAGATTGATTATTTAATTTATCAGCTACATGGAGCACAATACTTCTCCAAGGTGGATCTATGGTTGAGATATTAACCAGTTAGGGTGAAAAAGGTGGATATCGCTAAGAATTATTTTCATACAAGGTATGAGAACTGTGAGTTTATATTAATACCATTATAACTCACTAATATTCTAGAAATATTCAAGGACTTTATGAAGAGTGTCTTCAAAGATTACCTCAAAAAAATGGTAGTATTTATAGGTGATATTCTAATATACTCCAAAAGCTAGGAGAAGCATGAGGACTATCTGAGTACTATGATAATGACCTTCCGAAAGGATAATATTTTTGAAAAGTACAATAAATGTGAGTTTTTATTGATGGAAGACTCATTATTGGGGAATATCATTAATAAAATGCGATATTTGTAGACCCTTAGATGATAAAATCAATTGAAGGATGGATGAGGCCAATATCTTTGAAATATATTCGTAGTCTCCTTGGATTATCTAAGTATTATTTTCAATTTGTGAGAAATGTATTGTGATTTTCAAACACTCTAACCAAGCTAACATGGAATGGAGTCAAGGTTTCATGGAATGATGAGTACAAAGAGAGCTTTAAAGAGGTGAAAATGAGCCTTATCACTGCACCTATCCTCACACTACCCACAAGTGGAGAGATTTTCATGATATTCATTGATGCTTAGTTGATGGGATTATGGTATGTGTTAATTAAAAATGACAAAGTCTTAGCCTATACATCATGCCAGTTGAAAGTTTAAAAATAGAAATACCCAACACATGATATGGATTTTGATGAAGTGACCTTCTCTTTTAAAAATATGGCAGTATTATCTATTTGGGGAGGAGTTTGAAATATATACAGATCAAAAAAAGTCTCAAGTATATATTCACATAGAAAGAGATGAATGTGCACCACAAAATATGGTTATATAAGATCAAGGACTATGAATTTTCAATCTAGTACCATCCTGGAAAAGCGAATAAGGTGGAAAGAACTCTAAGTAGAAAGGATCCAAAAATTATATCATTGATGATAATAGAGAGTGATTCAATCTCCTTAGATTTGAAAAGGATGGAAATGGGAATCATAAAGGAAGAAACATCATCAATCATTTCAAAAATCATTTCTCAACCATCACTTATGGAGAAGATAAAGTATTCTCCATGAGATAATGTGGGAATTTAGAATAAAGTGAAAACTATAAGAAAAGGGAAATCCTTGGAGTACAATGTTAATGAATAGTGAGTTGTGAGATTTGGGTCAATACTATTTGTACCATAAAATCCTGAGTAAAAGAAGGATATATTGGAGGATGCACTTATCTCAAACTTCTCCATCGACCCAGGAAGAAAAAATATGTATCGAGATCTATGGGAGCACTATTGGTGGGACAATATGAAGAATGAGATCGAAAAATATATATCAAGATGTCTTGTATGTTAGAAAGTGAAATCAGAAAGGAGAAAAATCCAATGGGATGATGCAACCAATACTCATACCTACATTAAAATGGGAAAAATAAATATGGACATTGTCACTGGTCTTCCAAATACATCAAGAGGGAATAATTCTTTCTGGTTTGTGGTGGATCATATTACAAGGAATGCACACTTTATTGCAATTCAAGAGGAATTATCACTAGATCAAATTTCATGGACATATATATATAAATCAGATAAGAATTGTGTCTTTATGGTTTACCAATATCAATTGTATCTGATTGAGATCTAAGATTTACCTCCATGTTCTGGAAAAGTCTTCTACATGCTCTAAACATTGAGATGAACTTCAACGCGTCTTATGACCCCAAAACCGAAGGTCAATCTGAGTAGACTGGCCAACACTTGAGGATATGTTGAGATCATGATCAATTAACTTCAAAGGAATATCAAATCAATATCTTCCTCTGGATGAGCTCAATTAAAATAATAGTTTCCACTCAAGCATCCAAATGGCTCCCTACGAAGCCCTTTATGAGAAGAGGTGCATAACACCTACATGTTGTGATAGATTTAGTGAATAAAAACAACTAGTTTTTTAAATTTTTAAGGAAATGGTTGAAAAGGTTAAGACCATTAAGTAGCACTATTGAAAATTCATCTATTTTTTATGGTCCATTTGCGACAAGATCCCATCACAAATGGCCCATTATAGAAATCCCATCACAAATATGGTTTTTTGTGATGGACCATCACAAAAAACAATATTTGCGATGGCAACTTCACCCATCGCAAATTACTAACCCATGGTATTTAAAAAAATTGTTTTCAACAGGCCCCTGGAAAAAACCATTAAAAAAATATTAATAAAATTTAATAAAATAATATTACTAATAATTAAATAATATTAATAAAATAATATTAAATAATAATAATATTTTTAATATTAATAATACTAATAATATAAATAATAATAATAATAATAATAATAATAGTAATAATATAATATAATATTAAATAATAATTTTAAAAAAATAATAAAAAAATAAAAAATAATAATAATATAAAATTATAATAAATAATAAAGTAATAAATTAAAAAAATAAAAAATAATAATTAACAAAACAGAATATTCACAACAATATAAAAAACACACTATGTAGAAATGTAAATATATAATAATACAAAAAAATGACATTCTAATATTTTATTATAAAATGTAAATATATCACTAAGGGGAGGGGTCTTCTGGATGAGCTAACATCACCGAGGGGCCTTCTAGAGGAGTTGACATTACTGGGGGTCTTTTGGAGGAGCTGACATCACAAAGGGGTCTTCTGGAGGAGCTCAAAGAGATGGTGGAGGGAACTCCATCCCTAAATCATGAGTCAGAAGATACATGTACTCCATCGCCTGCTCGTTTTGTTGCTACTGCCATCGACATATATCCTCCTACTCCTCCTACTGTTGTCGACAGAGCTCTTCCAACTCCCTACACATGCTATCTATAATGTCACATTGAGATCACAGTTTCTCATGATAATGTTTAGTATATGACGTTGAATCTATACGTGCTCTTTTCGAGCTGGACGCCGATAACTTGGCCTTTCTCGAAGACACACACGGTTTCCTACATCCATGATGCCTCATCAAATCGGTGGGCACTAGTCTAACCCTTAGTCTCAGCTTGACTCTCAGTATGTGTCTGATACATCATGGCCTCATATGAATCCTTCAATTTAAATTTAAAATTGAAATAGTTAAAATATTATTCTTAGTTAATTTTAAAACTCAAAAAGATATTACAATGACAACAATCAGATACAAGAAATAACTTATAATATCTCTAGTGACCGAATCATAGTCTATCTTACTATAAATGTCAAACTTTGTAATATTGGATTTTTTACTACCTATATATATATAAAATTAATAGTATACATTTAAAATTAAATAAATTATTTTAAAAAAGAACTTAAAATATTTTACCTATGCTTACTAAATGTGCGACTACCAACTTGATGTTTCATCTCCTATCTCCCCCAGTTTTGTCGACCTACTGATGATCTCCATTGAAAACAACCACCCATCTAGTGTGAACACGATCCATCCCAGACGTGAGATGAAATGCAATCTGGTCAGTGGGTGTGACAAGTCTCATCAAAATTTATCACTCCAACTTTGTTTATTTATTTCCTTCTAAAATTGTTTAAAAATAATGGAAACACTCACAGATAAACCCCTCCCATGACCTCCAGATAGAGCCACACATGATCTCAATGATGGGATATTATAAACCCTAAAAATAAATAATAATATCAAGTTATTAATTAAATAAAAGTTAAAATAAATATTATTTATTTACATACTATCCAATAATATAACATGAGATTTTTAACACCAATGGGAATCTGATCCCATGTGACCCATTCTTCAAGAAAATAATTATGTAATATAGCACTCCTTTTTCCATCTTCTATGTGTAAAAATATGTGAAAAAAAGAAAAAAAGTTAAACAGTTAGTATATGTATAATTTAATGAAAACTAACTAAAATACATAAGTAAACACACCTCTTTATGAATGGATTGAAGACAAGATGAGGACGTCTCTCTTGGATTGGGTTAGGAATCATAAATAATGAAAGATCATGCCCCTTATGAGTCCTCCCCAGACCTCTAGTAATTTGAGGGTCATATGATCCAACATCTAGCTCATCTAAAGGTAGATTAGCCTCCTTAAATTAAGGAAACAAATCCTCTTCCATCTGAAACATGAAATGATTATTGTTAGAAAATATTTAAAAACAACTATTATATAAAGATATATGTTATATATGATTATAATTAGAATTTAACCATGTCAATATTCATCTTTGTCATCATATTCATATCTGACGATGTCAATGCTTTCATATTCTTCCTTAATATCATCAAGTTGCATACGAGTTTCAGTTTTATCATATCTTTCTCATTTCAAATTAATTTTTAACATTATTAACATCATCGTCACCATCAACCCTTATCTACGGGGTTTCATCGTTGATATTCATGTCTCTTCACGAAGAAGATGGATTTGGAGTAGTCCTTGAAAAATTTCAATTCATTGCTCTTTAGTGGAACGACATTCACTTTGAGTAAAATATTTTTGCTAAGATTTCATTTTTATTATGCTCCACTAATAACCCAAATAACTTAAAGTTGCACATTAATTTACTTAATAAATTTTATGTGCCTAAAGAGCCAATAAAAATGGTTCATTTACTACATGAAGACTTTTATATTTAATATTATTGATTCCATGGCTCGGATGAACATGCCATCCTCTCTTAGTATCCAACTACTTATATTTAAACATCCTTATGTAATTATGTCTCAGATAACATAGTTATCATGCTTTAAAATCCAAATTCAGTTTCTCTATTATGATATCCTTTCTATCAAACACCACTATTCGTTGTTTTTTTGTTCCCCGTACACACGTGTATTAAATAGATAACCATTAACCACATATGCATTATGATATTTAACCATTTTGGACGGTGGGTTACTCAACACACACAATTGATTATGAAATTTATCAACATGATGAGATACCTAGCATTTTTTAAAACGATTATCAATATACAAATTAATAAATTTATTTATTATGTTAAACCAAAAATAATCAATGTTACCAGTTTTTGATACTAGTAGGAAAAATTATTTTGTCGATGTTATTCATGAGAAGAAGCTTTAATTTTTCAAATTTGTTTCCCAATATGACTATTATATAATCTAAAAATAAAATAATATTAATTTACTATAAAAAAGATTATTGAATAAGTGATAAGATAACTCACAGTATAAATGGTGTCATTTCTTCACATTTGAGTAGAACATATGTATCATCTCTATGATGTTCATAATTAGAAAGCTACCATTCATGAACTCCACAGATTCCAAGTTCGGGCTTATTAAAAACTGATAATTTATTTATCATTTCATAATCAACATTTCCCTCGTTATGGCCCATGAATTTGTGTTTTGAGGAATATTCATATTGAAAATAATGAGATCATAATAAAGAAATTTTCTTCTATAAATATGATTTTTAAATTGATCCTTCAACAGACACTTTGTACATAATATTTTTCAATTTCTACAGGAATAAATTAAATGGGTACATCCATTAAAACTATACCAGAACTCAAAAATTCTCTTCATGTGGAAAACATAATATCAAATGTTGCATTGAGTTAAAGAAATCTGCTGAGAACATTTTTTCCAGTTTAAAGAAAATTAAAAAAACATCTTCTTACAGTCTTCGTAGTGCATCGTAGTCTGTTATCTTTGCAAAAATGTATCGAAAAAATATGATATGTCTATTATAACATCCCAAATAATATAATTCAATAAACATATTAATCCAGTTAGTAGAAGTATTTCCATTATAACATAATACTCATGAGTTTTTAATCCTGTAATATGACCATTTCTGACACATCTTCCCAAATTGGAAGCATATCCATATGGGAAGTCTGAAATTTTTAATTAACTTACAAAATAATAATCAATTTTCGTTGGACAATTTATTATATTAATTTGGCTTCATGAACATCTATGATCTGACATTTTCAAACAGTTCAAGTTCTGGTCTCCTAAAAATTTAGGTAAGATCTAATCGTGCCTTTACATTATATTTGGTTTTACCTAGTGTATCCAAAATAGAATGAAATAAATTATAAAAATAGTTCTTCTTAATATGCATGACATCTAATATGTGATAGACCAACAAATCAAACCAATATGGCATTTCAAAAAAAAGCTCTATTTTATCCAATTGTGTTCTTTCCCAAAGCCATTAATTTTCTTGTTGGTTTATTCTTGGTCCAAATGTGATGGGAGGTAATGAAGAGACAATTTATTTTAAATCTGTACCTAATATCATTGTTGGAGGTCTATCTCTTTCAATTGTTCTGTTTTTGAAATGATATTTTTTATTCGAAAAGGATGATCATTTGGAAGGAATCTGCGATGAAAGTAAAAAAAAGGTTTTTTCCTCATTGATGAGCATAAATGATTCGATACCCCTCATACAGTACGAACATGATTTAGGACCCTATTTACTCAGCCAGATTACACGACATATACTGGGAGGTAACTAATTGTCCACATAAATGCAGATTTCAGTACGAAACATTGTTTTACAACAACATCATATGTTCTAACACCATTACTCCACAATTAATGTAGATAATCAATCAATGGTATCAAATAATGATCAATATTATTTTTCAGATGTACTGGAATTAATAATGACAAAACGATATATGGCTCCTCCATCAACATCCAATGAGGTAAATTATATAGAGTTATAAATATAGGAAATATGAATACCAACTTTTATAAGAACCAAATGGACATAAACCATTAGTAGAAAGACCCAATCACACGTTTCAGAATTTTAAAGAAAAAATGGATGTACATGGTCAAAAATTTTCCATGAATCACCATCAAAGGTATGATTTAATATTATACCAATTGAAATATTGGTTTTGTGCCATGGAATTAATGACGGTGTGCTCTCAGACATAAATAAAAACTACAATCTGGGTGTAAGTGGGAAATACCTCAACTATTTTATATGAATCAATCCAGACTTCCCTTGTTGAGCCTCTTTATACTTCAATTTTCCACATCTGAAAAAACTATCCAACAAATAATTTTCACCATAATATAAGATGAAATCATTTGAACATGCATTAATATTATGAGAAAGATGACCTAGATTACGAACCAGCCACTTTCTCTCATAGATATTTGTTGGCAACACATTTCCTTCATGTAACCATGTTTTAAATAAATAGAAAATATGATCAAAATATCTATTTGACATTTCATTATCTAATTTAATAGCCACAACTTTTTATAGCTCATCAAATTTTCTTATCTTGTAACCAGGATATTAGGAATCCTTATCAAACCTCAACAACTCATAAAATTGAGATGGATCCAACTTAGGAGTTAAATAAATATCATTTGGAGTTTTAGTTTGTTAAAAATATGGACCTGTGACATCATGTACTATATTTTGAAACCATGATGTATCTTGAACTAAATTATTGATATATTCTCTTGAACTACGTTCACCATGTTAAAACCAATAAAACATAATCTAGTTGAAAACTAAAACACAAAATATGACCCCCCAACATTGTCAAATTTTTCAAACATCCTCAGAGCACAGTTTTTACAGGGACACTTAATTGTCCATTCTAAAACAAATTCAGGTTTTTATGATGAAAATGATAAGAAGGATTCCAAAACCTCAATATATATAATATTTAAACCAGAACCATTTAGATTCTTGTGCTGATTTATCCAAGCACGACCATCTAATAATGACTGTTGTCTAATTTTTTTAAAGGTAATGCTTTCTTCAAAGACCAAAGCACAAATTATTATTAAAAACATTAAAGTTACAAGAGTCTAAAATAGGGGATTTTTTTATAATCTCTATCAAAAATCTCAAATAAATCAGCAGGCAGGGAGTCCATCCAAGTCATGCGCTGGTGAACTCCTTTGTTGGAAAGAGCTTCAGCAATGAAATTCGCTTCATGGTAAGTATGGGTAGCTATAAAATCAATCCCATGAAGCGAGTTAAGACAGCTTATCCAAAGAGTAGTATGCTTCCAGGCTAGATGAATGCTTCCATTCTTCATGTCATGAATGATGGTGGTTGAGTCACTCTCAATCCATAACTTCCTCCAACCTATTTGAAGAGCAAAGTCAACAGCATGGTTGACACCCAATAGTTCTGCCTCTAGCGATGACGAGTGACCACATCCAACATAGAAACATCCCTAACATTGACCAGTAGAATCTCTGAGAATAGCACCGCAACTGGAAGGGCCTGGATTTCCTTTGGAAGCACCATCAACATTGAATTTGATCCATCCCGGCATTGGTGCCTGCTAGAAAACCTCGAAGGTGCGTTTGGGCTTTGGGAAAATGTCAGGAACTCGGAGGCGGCGAAGGATCTCAAAGTCCCCAACTGAGTTGTTGCAGCATTAGTTTTGAATAAATGAAACTTCTTGGATCACAACAAGAATCCGATATTTTCCTGCATTGAGACTAAAAGTGTGATTATTATGAATAAGGTCATTTCTGACATTCCAAATCTCATGGATGAGTTCAGCCACTGCCGCCAGCAAGATGTTGTTGATCTGCAAGGAAAGTTCAGATCTAGTGTAGTTTTTAAGAAACACAGAAATATGAATAGTAAAAGACCATCTGAATTTGAATAAATCAAAAACAAAATTCCATAAGGCAGAGGCTGTCGCACAAGACAGGAAGAGATGATCTTCATCCTCCCTGTGTTGGTTACAAAGGCGAAATTTAGAACAAAGTTGGATGCTAAAAACTTGAAGAACAGTATATATAGGCAATCTATTATGGTCAATATGCCAAATGAGAGTGAGACTGGAGGGTTTAATCCAGGGCTTGTTAAACTGGATCACCCATATATAATTTGAATCAATGTGAGAAAAACTATGCTTATAAAAGATTTTAGAGTCAAGAATGCCATTTGGGGCAGGTTCCCAGACCAGGAAGTCACCATCAGGGGAAAGGAATGACTATCTATGATCTTCATAATATTATCAGGGAGATCATGACGATGAAATTGAAGAACATATTTTATAGATTGATTAGTGTCCTCAAGAATGTGACTAGTAGGTAACAATGTTATCAAGTGGTTATCATACCATTTTCCACACCAAAAGTTAATTGAATAATTAGCACTAACCATCTATATATATTTCTCCATGATCTTATGATAAGAGTCCCTAATAGATGGCCAGATGGAAGAGTTAATGAAAGTGAGATTCCATTTTAAGTACTTAGAAAGAAATATGTGATACAAAAATTTAGTAGCATTGGAAGAGGGACTAATAATATGCAAAGTGAGATGGGCCTGGAGAGCATCGTTGAAAAGCTTTAGATTTTTTATGCCAATCCCACCTTTATCAAGAGGTCTACAACAAGAATTCCAAGGTATAGTGACAAGCTTCCTTTCAAGAATAATTCCAGTCCAAATGAAAATTTTAATATAAGTATTAATTTTCTTGAAAATGAAAACATGCCATTTATAAATCATGAGGGAGTAGACCATTTTAGAGACAATGAATGAATTGACCAAGAAAATTCTCCTAGCCATAGAGAGAGATTTCCATTTCCAACTGGAAAGTTGGTTTATAATCTGATCAATAACATTAGCAAAGTAGCTGGCTTTGGGTCTCCCCCAAAAAATTGGGACTCCCAAATAAGTGAATGGAAATATGCCCTCTTTAATTCCCAAATAAGTGGTAATTCTATTTTTCCTTCCAAAATGAAAATTCTTAACAAAGAAAATGATGGATTTATTCCAAGAGATCACTTGACCAGAGACCTCCTCATAATGAGCAATGGATTTCTTGAAAATACGAATATTCTTTTGATCCCCTTTTAGAAACATGATAATGTTATCAGCATAAACAAGGTGGGTGGGGGAATTAAGATTTCTAGAAACCTGTATAGGTTTAATCTTACTTTGATCAACCAAATTACTGAGAAGTCTACTAAGATAATCCTCAGCAATCACAAAAAGAATAGAAGAAAGAGGTTCACCCTTTCTAATACCTTTAGAACAATTAAAAAACCCTCTCGGAGTGCCATTAATAATGATAGAAATATAAGCTAAATGAAATAAGGTCCTAATTCTTCCAATGAAAAGATCATGAAATCCAATGCTTTTTAAAACATTAAAGATAAAATTCCAATTAATGGTGTCAAAAGATTTTTTGATATCCAGTTTGATATCCACACATCCCCCTCTATTATTTTTATATAAACTGTTATAGAATTCAAAGGCAAGACAAATACAATCTTGAATGAATATTCCTTTAATAAATCCAAACTGATTCCAAGAAACAATTCTATTGAAAATAGGATCAAGTGTATTTGCAATGATTTTGGTTATGATTTGAAAAATCGTTTTAATAAGAGCAATCGTTCTGAATTGATGGATCTCAGAAGCATTCTCAACCTTAGGTATTAAGGTTCAGAATTGAGCATTGATTCCATGTAGGAGGAATCCACGAGTGAAAAAGCTCCTAACAAGGTTACAAACATCCTTGTGGATTATGTCCCAATGATTTTGGAAGAAACCATTGTTAAACCCATCCGGACCAGGAGCACTGTCAGGATTGAGGCCAAAGATAGTGTCTTTAATTTCATGGTCAAGAGGAGTGCTCAGAAGAAATTCATTGTCCCTTTCATCCACCATTAGAGGAATAATATCAGATTTAAGATCAGTGTTTAGACTAGGACCATTAAAAATGTTATGATAGTACGAGGTAACATGATCTGTGATTTCCTATTCAGAGTCAATGATCACTCCATTATTAGTAAGTTTGGAAAGAGGACGATTAGTCTTTCTAATTCTTTGAAGGAAATTGTAGAATTTGGTATTACGATCTCCATCAGTAAGCTATTTGGTCTTGAACATATGTTTGCAAATCTTATCTTTGAAAGTAAGCAAGGAATTAATTTTGACGGAGATATTCACTTCCAATTGAGGATCCAAGTTGAATTCAGAGTTGGTGTTTTGAGTTTGGAAACAACTAAGCTCTTTCTCAAGTAAGGAGATATCCAGATCAATTTGAGAATTTGAAGATTTTCACCAACCTTTGAGGGCATGTTTGAGAGTTTTTTATTTTTGTATACAGGAAAATGAGTCTTGTTGATGTTTCATAGAATTCCAGATATTATGAATGAAAGAAACACAATCAGGATTCAAGGACCAAGAATTATTAAATTTAAAAAGAAGGCCTGATTTCTTGTCATTTATAAGAAGGCTAACAAGAATAGGATGATGGTCAGAGTTGATCCTAGGGAGAGTAACACTAGAAATATTATCCCAGCTATCAAGAGCCTTTATATTGACGAAGGCCCTATCAAGCTTACTAGAAACCTTTTTATTAAGGTGGTTTCGGTACCAAGTAAATTTAGAACCAGAAAGAGTTATTTCAAAAAGATTACAGTCTTCAATAGCAGCTCTGAATTCCCTAGAGGATATAGAAAGGTGAGAGGGTCCAATTTTTTCATAGGGGCTGAGGATGGCATTGAAGTCACCCATGACCACCCAAGGAGATTGAATGCATTTATCCAAGTCAATAAGATCATTCCATAAGTCTCTTCTATCTTGATATCTGTTCTTGGCATAAACCAAAGTAAAAAAAGTATGGCGATCATTCCACGAAAAATCACAGGTAAGATGCTGATCAGAGATTCTAAAAATATTGACATTTTTCAAAGAGGTATGGAAAAAAATACACATAGAATCAGAGTGAGAATCTCTTTTGAAATAGCCTAGGAAATTGTAATTGAGAGAACCAAATCTCAAGAAGTTCATTTTGAAAGTGACTTTAGGTTCATAAATAGAAAAAAGAAGGGATTTGTGAGTGTCTAAGAACCTCCTAAGAGTGATGGAGGTGTCTTGATTAGCCACACCTTGACAGTTCCAATATAGTAAATTCATTACTAATTGGGTTTTGGGTTAGAACCCTTCTTATTTTTCGACTTCCTTGCACCTTTCTTCCCTTGAGATCTCGTGACCATTGGAGAGGATGAAGGGTTTTGTTTGGTCTCCTGATTTTCAGAGTTTTTCAAGTCATCTGATTTCATAGTTTTTTATAGTATTTTTTTAAATTTATACTAATCTACACTAATTTATAATAATTTATACTAATTACCAAAAATTATAAGCAATTACATATAATTTATACTAATTACAGGTGACACAATTTCTAGTGGATTGGCAAAATCACTTTTCCCGACGGGTCGTCTCCTTGCAAATTTCTCCCACTAAAATCACTATGAAAAATATGCTCTAACTGATGAATATCCATTTTCATATGCACAAGAATGGAGATAAGGGAGGCCTTACCGCACTGTTCTCCATTTTGGTGCATATGAAAATAGAAATCTGTACATCAGATCAGATTTTTTAGAGTGATTTCAATGAGAGAAACTTGCAAGGAGATGAGTCATTAGGAAAAGAAATAACCTATTTTATTTGACGACTCGTCGCCTTGCAACTTTTTTCAACTGAAATCAGTATGAAAAATCTTCTCTGACATATGCATATACATCTTTGTATACAGGAGAATGGAGAGTAGGGAGGTCTCTTCACTCTTCTCTCAATTCTTGTGCATTAGAAAATGGATATCTATATGTGGGAACAAATTTTTCATAGTGAATTCAGTGGGAGAAAGATGCAATGAGATTAACCGTTGGGTAAAAGAGCTTCAGCCAATCCACTGAAAATTATGAAAAGTTATTAGTAATTATTACTCAACTGGAAATTGTGTCTATTTATTACTAATTATTTCCCATTATTTTTATTTATTACTAATTATTACTAATTATTCGTAATTATTACTATTTATTTATAATTATCACTAATTTTAACTAAATATTAATAACTATTACAAATAATTATTAACAATTACTAATTATTACTATTTATTACTAATTATTACTATTTATTACAATTTATTACTATTTGTTAACATTTCTTACTATTTATTACTATTTATTACTATTTATTTCTAAATATTACTAATTATTACTTATTATTACTAATTATTACTTATTATTACTAATTATTCATAATTATTAATAATTATACAAAATTATTACTAATTATTCATAATTATTACTAATTATTACTATTCATTAATATTTATTACTATTTATTACTATTTATTTTTATTTATGACTATTTATTCATAATTATTACTAATTATTACTATTTATTCATAATTATTACTAAATATTACTATTTATTTGTAATTATTACAAATTATTAGTAATTATTACTATTTATTCGTAATTATTGCAAATTATTTCTAACAGTTACTAATTATTGTTAATAATTACTAATTACTATTAATTATTCTTATTTAATACTAATTATTCTTATTTATTACTAATAATTACTAATTATTACTAATAATTACTAATTACTACTAATTATTCGTATTTATTAATAATTATTCACATTAATAAATAATTATGACTAATTATGACTAATTATGACTAATTATGACTAATTATTACTAATTATTCATATTTAATACTAATTACTACAAATTATTCGCATTTATAACTTAATATTACTAATTATTCATATTTATTACTAATTATTGCTAATTACTCGTATTTATTACTAATTATTGCTAATTATTACTAATTATTTCTAATTATTACTAATTATTACTAATAATTTTTAATTAATAGTAATTATTAGTAATTATTTTGTATTTATTACTAATTACTCATATTTCTTACTAATTATCACTAATTATTCATATTTACTACTAATTATAACTAATTATTCGTAATTATTACTAAATATTAATAATTTTTTATAATTATTTGTAATTATTCGTAATTATTACTAATTATTTAAAATTCTAACCAATTTTAACTAATTATAACTATTTATTACTAATTATTACTAATTGTTACTAATTGTTCGTATTTATTATTAATTATTACTAATTATTTGTATTAATTACTAACTGTTACTAATTATTCATATTTATTACTATTTATTACTAATTATTACAAATTATTCTTATTTATTAGTAATTATTACTAATTATCACTAATTATTACTCATTATTACTTGTTATAATCATTATTAGTAATTATTACTAATTATTACTATTTATTACTATTTATTACTATTTATTGTAATTTATTGCTAATTATTCCTAATTATTTATATTAATTCTTAATCATCACTAATTATTTCTAATTATCATTAGTTATTAATAATTTTTTCTAATGAATGGTAATGACTACTAATTAAAAACAATTAATATAAAAACTATCAATTAATACTTGTAACACCCATATATTTCATAGTATGTTATCTCTTCAATGCATTTCAATAACTTGCGTTACATGCAACATCATGTTCAAGCACACCACGACTTACCAAACGAGCAGTTTAAAAGCAGTTATGAATAGTATTAACTGAATTTTAAATTTTATATATTCCATATAACTTTAGCATCCATATTATGTGTTTCATTGACATAATATAAGAACAAATTCATTTTTTCAGATAAAGGGAGTATTTATCAGAACATGCAATTTTCCGCCTTTTAATGGAGAACCCTTTTTAAATCAAATATTTGACACTTTTATATATTCAATTTGACAAAATAAACATCTTCTTTATAATCGGGTCATAAAAATTTAGTTTCGATAAATTTTTGGTGTTTTTATGATAACTTTTATATTTGTGTGAATAATGAAAAATAATAAATTCTAATTGAAAACAACTTTTTTAATCAAAATAATTTATAGTGTTAAATTATACATTTGAATGGTTTGAAATTATAATTAGATTATATTTTTATCATTTAATACAATGTAGGTCATTATAAGTAATTTCACATTTAAATTTAATATAAACACATGTCAATTTTTTGATAGTTTTTACTTTTTAAAAAAACACGAATTTTGATTTTCATGACGAGAATTTATTTTAAATTAATAATGCAACTTCTATGTTTTGAATTTTATAAAATAGGCTTCATTTTTGAATTCAGAATATCAAAATTATCTTAGGGTGAATTTTTGGTATTTTTCTGAAAACTTTCAATTTTTGATGAATAATGAAAAACACTGCACTATTATTTAAAACAGACTTTTTATTAAGTTAAAATAGATATATAATACCTATATATGTTCAATTAAATACATTGGATTAATTTTATAATAAAATTAGATGTATAAAGTTTTATTGAACTTTTTAAAGTTTTTACCCACCTTCTAGGAACATTCGCAAATTTGCATAAAAATTAAATTTACCGCTTCTATGAGTTGAATTTCAAAATTATGAAAGACACGGTTAGTATATGTAAGTAAAATTTGGTTCAATAAGATGAAAACAAATTTTGGTAAATAGTAACTTTTGACTTTTACTTACCACCGTTAAAAGAAAATAGGGAAATTAAAGGTAAAAATGATATTATAATTACCCTAACACATGTCCTAATTCTATTGAATAAGTTTAATTTGACCAAAAACAACCTTATGAATAAAATATGACCATTTAGGTCCACTTGGATTAGATTAGGACATTTATTATTATTTTATTTAAAGATGATTTAAAAGTGTTAAATTCAAAGTTTATTAACTAAACTATTTTTAATATAGGGTTATACTTAAGATATTTTCGACTATAAATATTCATTATAAAGATAAAAAGATTTCATACATAATGGAATTTTATTTATAATTTTTAGACGTTAAATATTTAAATTTATTTATGACACAATGATGATGCAGTAATTACCTTATTAATGAAATATTAAAATAATTTATATTATAAATATCAAAATAAATGTATATTGAGACTTATGAAAAATTACACTAATTTTATAGCTTAATATGACATGTTAGGGTTGATTAGATCAATTTTTTTTCGTTGTGATAAGGTTTTTATGACTTTCACAAAAAACAAAATACCAAATAGTATCAAAATTGACATTAACTAATTTTTAAAACAAATACTATATTATTGGTTCATATAATATTCCTAAAAATATATGTTTCGTCCAAAGGGATTAAATAATATTATATATGTCATTAATGAACCACTTGAGGTTGTCTTGGGGGTTTAGAGTAAGTTTATTAACAAAATAGTGTAAGAATACAAGAAGACACAGAAAAAGGTAAACTATTTAACTAAGAGTTAAATCTAAAAGATAAGGCTAAATGGTAACCTAAACATGTCTTAAACCTATTGATTGAGAGGATTTATACCCATAACCACCTAATGTAACGAACTAAACATTCAATAATGGAAATCCCTATTGATCTAATTAAATGTCTCTCTATGTAAAATGTTTATATTAAATGTCAACTTCTTTGGTTTTAAGTTAAGAATTGTGACTGTAGCTAATATAACTGTTGAACAGTGATCATATGATTAGTATAAATATAGGGCTTTAACGAATCCAATTTACTCAGAAAAAGGAAGCGATGACCTCATCCAGTAGACGTTCCCCATACGAAGCCCATTTGTCGAAACTCGGAAAAGGGGTGGCATCATTGGGCTTCGCTCTTGTCCAAGACCAAGCCAAGCTTCAATAGGTTAAGCTCGAGTGGGACCACCTACGAGAGAAGTGGATGTTGATAGAGATTACCACCCTAGCAATGTTATCTGAGCCACCCCAAGAGTCTGTCACCATCGCACACCTTACTCTTCGGTCTTATACAGGTGTTATAAGGGGTTATGTAACAAGATATTAGCACTATGGTTATGTACACTATTTTTTGTATATAATAATGAATATATTTTCATGTTATTTTTGTTACCTTGTAAATAGTTTTTAAAGCTCAAATAGTGTTTTTATTTAATATTCAACTAAGAAATATATTTTGATGTATTAATGGATTTCTTTATTAAATAATATTTTAATAGAATAGTATTAATATTATTAAATTAATTTTTATTAAATATAAATGATCGTGTAATTTTATGAATGCAATTGTAATTTTTACTATGGTTTGAAAGCCATTTCTGTCAAAACCCATGAATTTTCGATAAAAGTAGGATTTTATTTTAAAAGGAGAAATTAACATATTTATTAAATTATTTAGATAAAATGAATATTATTTCTGTAATCAAGACATCAAAATTATCAAACGGTGAATTTTTCATAATTTTCTAAAACAGTCGAATTTTTGGGTAAAATTATACACCGTTTAACTGTATAATGAGTTTTATGACATCATAATGACCCAATAGTGATGTAATAAAATACTATAAGCATTATGTTCGGCCAATATATGTTTTACCGTTAAAATAATGTAATTTTGGGTTTGTTTTACTTATTTTACAAAGCATTAATGGACCCTTCAAGTCTTATTAAACATCTTGTATTTTTAAATTGTTTTCCTTGAGAGTGTGACTCACCTCCGCATAAGCAACCCCATTATTTTACGAAGTTAGGAATTTGGCCTTATAAAATATTGTTTTCCACTGCCCTTTGGAAAAAAACATGGGCAAAAACCATGGACTGGATTGTGGTTTGAATTAGTTTAATGTGAGGTGTCCCAACCATAAATAATAAAGAATTCCCTCACCTTTCCTATATTAACCCACCCAATATCCCACGTTCTTCTCACTCAAAGCCTTTGAAGTTTTTCCATCCTCCGCCTCACTCTTCCTAAAATCCTCCCAAGGTCCCACAAGCTCCCAATAAGCCTCTCTCAATGTAACACCCCAAGATTTTATAGTGTGTTATTTCTTCAAAATAATTCAATAACTTTCACTACATGCAACACCAAGTTCAATCGCACCATGACTTACCAAACAGGCTGTTCAAAAGAGGTTATGAATAGTGTTAACTAAATTTTAAACTTTATATAATCCTTATAATTTTAGAATCCATATTATGAGTTTCTTAGACATAATGTAAGAACAAATTCATTTTCAATATTGCACTTTTACTAAATTTTAATAGTGAACCCTTTTTAGATACAATATTTTAAACCTTTTGACTAAATGGGGACATCAAAAAATTTAAAATAAAACATTCCAAGCTTCCACGGTACGCTTTCCTTTGAATAAAACAGTAGCGTGTGTTGTACGCAACTTCGAGTTTTAACACACACCACAACCGATCAAACTAGCCGTTATGAATAGTAATACTTAATTTTTGAAATTATATATATTTTATATTTCAAAATGGACTTCATTTTTGGATTCGGAATATCAAATTTAGCCTAAGGTGAAATTTTGATACTTTTCGGATAACTTTCATATTTTGATGAATAGTAAAAATTACTAAATTTTAATTAAAAACAACTTTTTTAATCAAAATAATTAATAGTGATAAATTATGAATTTGAGTGGTTTTAAAGTATATTTAGAATATATTTTTACAATTTAATATAATGTTGGTCATTAGACAAAATTTTACAATTAAACCGAACATAAACAAGTGTCAATCTTTTGATAGTTATTATCTCTTAAAAACACGCTTTTTGTTTTGACAGCGGGAATTAATTTTAAATTAATTTCTGCCACTTCTGTGTTATGAATTTAGAAAAATGGATTCCATATTTGGAATCAGGATGTTCAAATTGTGTAAATAGTTAACTTTTATTTTTAGACATTTTGAATAATTACTGCGGTAAATATTTTATTTACCATGGTTAAGGGTAAATCCGGTAAATAAGGGTTAAAAAATAATATTATAATAATACTAAATTACCCTAAAACGTGTCTTAACCCTATTGGTTGATACATGGTCGACCATGGGCATCTTTGGGTCAATTTTGGGACCCCATTGATCCACTTGTAAGTGATAATGACACTTTATTTTAATTAAGTTAAAATGAATACAAAAATGACACAAGCATATATCTTTTAGCAAAACAATTTTTACATAGGGTTATATAAGTTGGATTTTAGATTATAAATATTCATTAGAAAGCTAAAACGATTTCCTACATAATGATATTTTATTTATAATTTTTAGACATCAAATAATTAAAATTATTAATGACACAATAATGATGCAATGTTTACCTCATTAATAAATCATTTAAATAAATAAGATTATAATGATTAAAATATTATCTAAAACCTGTCCAATTCTTATTGGTTGATGTTATTTAGAATATTAGTCATCTTATCTTCGATTTCAATGATTTTTGGACCATTATAAACCGAATACAAATATATTATAAAGTAATACTTTCACACTTTCCTAAAGAGCCCCTCCTCTCCCTTATAAAAGGAGACCACTTCTACTCATTCCTCACACCTCTCAAGCCACTTGGCTGGTCCAAACTCTGCCCAACTAAGCTCCCCACATCCCTCTCCTCCTCCTTGAAGCTTCCCCTTAGGCAGAAAGCATTTCAACAAGTCCTTTGGTTCTAACCAAAGTGAGTTACCTAAATTAAAGGTAACGATTTCTCTTAAATTATTTTCATTTATTTTGCTTCTCCAACCCCCAAACTCTTTTTATTTCCTTTCTTTTGTAACACCACCAGTATCCTCAATATACTAGGATGTTGTTATAAGAAGGATTCAAACTACGCATTCACACAACTCCATCTAATGGATGATGAACATAATGTTTCTGTGGATGGCAAACTAACGCCTCACGAAACGATGATTGTTCAAATACATCTTACCGCCTCTCATGGTGGCCATTAGGATGGAACTGTAATTAAATATGATATTAATGATATATATTTTATATATAATCTTCTGTAATTCCATTTTATTTCATACCATTATTCGTTTCATGTTGTATATACATACGATAGTTTCATTTGAGGAAGTGCGGACTACCGCCCCCTTAAAATGATATGACTCGTTCATACCACACATGGAACGTATAAAGGATGGTGTAAATGAACTTAAGTAACATATATAAAATATTATATTATACTGGAATAGTAATATACCTATGTATAATTTGGATTCTATTCTTTTAAAATAAAAATTAAATGGAAGTAGCGTTCGTGCGTACGTACGGACTACCGTCTCCACGAACGCGATGAGATTCATTCTCCATCGTATCCATTCAAGTATAATTATCATTTTATGATTTAAAAATGATGTTTAAGAACTTGATACCATTCTGGATATGAATAATATACATCCCATTAATAACGAATATGTCTCACATAACAAAGAATATAAAGTAAAATGAACCCGTTAACACCCGAAATGACGATAATTCTAAAATATTATTAACAAATCAATGATAAAATATCATATATGATATCATATTAAAGTAAATGATTATTTTATTATTCAATAACAATTATTTCACCATTATACAGGAGGTAAACCTACCATCGACCAAGGAAAAAGTACAATGTAAGGGTTTTCGTATCTCACTTTTAATTCCGTGAGAATTCCATTGATCACCACTTAATTATTGCATGTGGTGTATGTGTACTACCCATGATCGTATTCATTGTGTAATATACTTTAATTTATGGGTATTTACATCATCATGGTATGATACTTCTTTCATGGGTGTATGTTTCGTAAGTTACCTAATCGATAAGGGAATTTGAGATTTCAATTTCCACTCATTTGGCTTTACACATATTTCATTGATTATATTACCCCAAGATTATGTGTGGAATCACTATTCATTTGATTATGTCATAATTTCCACTCCCCTTCCTGTGGATATAAGTTTGATACACATAATCACTCCATTGATAATTCTCATGTCATTGATATGAATTTGATAAGAGTAATTTTAACTCATTCTCCATTTGTTGAGTTAAACATCCAATTCGTTGGTATTGTTTTTACAAGAATATGTGTGAATATCCTTTGATTGATTTTCACTGAATATCCAATCATATTTAGTGTATTTATATTTGTCACACATAATTATGTCGTTGATTTATCCTTAACCTAAGGATACAACCTTTATGAGAGATTTCATCTCAATTTACATTCCATTGAGACTTCTTTGTTGATATACACCAAATCACTTTTATGTGGTGTATATAATGTACTTTGACATAGTATATCATGAATCCCTTTATTCTCATGATATTACAAAGTTTTGATTACCACAATTATTTGTATTCAAGTGTCTCTTTTGGTTGGAACCTCTAACCAAAATACCATTTTAAAATGTTTTAAAGACTTATTCTTCTATATCTTGCTCATTAATGTCCATGTTTTAAAAATGGGTTTAAGGATTTATTTATATGGACATTAAAGTTTTAAAATGAAAACTCCTTTTAAAAGTTTCAAAGTGGTATGGGACACTTTGATTCAAAAATCAATTTTTAAATGGCTTCTTGACAAATAGTGTGACTTTTAAATGATTTCAAGAAAAGGGGGATATTTCCCTCAAAATGTTTTGATGATTATTTTCATCTATGTCAACATCCTTCACTATTCATGATTGAGGTTAATGTGATACAATACAATCTTCCATATTGTATCAAATGAGTTATGTTTGACTGTGGATGTTCTATTTTTATTCCATTCATGGTTTGTGGTTAAAGTATTGACATTTCGTATGCTAGTTTTAATACGAATGTTTATTTTATGCTTAAACCTATTCATATGAGGAATGCATTGGACTTAATAAGTGATGGGTGGAGCCCGCTATAGCTCCTCGATGCATCGGTAGGTCTCATGAGACAAACTAGTGTCTTGGCACAAGGCCTTGGCAAAATCTTATTTGTAGTCTTGGCACGAGGCCTTGGCTATGTGGTTATGATAGTCTGGCATTATGCATTCCATCATTATGAAAGTGGTTATTGATATTGCATGTGATCATTCGACTAGTAGAATATCCATGTGAGTAAGTAAATGGCATTATTTCATTTTACCTTTGCCATTTTATGCTGAAGTTCAAGTTTAAAAGGCTTTTGTTTTAGTTATAAATTGCCTTAAGTGTTTATGCTTATTTATGAAAGCTTCTGCTATAATGTTATCCTTACTGAGCATCCGAGCTCACCCCTTTCAATGTTTTATTTTTTTTCCAGGATTATGAAGAAGTAATTTATGAATGACCTGCAGGGATAGTATGAGGGGATATGAAGACAAGATGTTTTTTTAATGATATAATGTAAAAATTTATGGATGTATCTAGTTATTCCAAGGCTACTAAACTAATCGGTCTTTCGAGACTTTATCTTTCTCATGATCATGCCAATGTTATGTAATTAATGCACCGACTCTGGGTAGCTGGGGTCGGGGCGTTACAGTTGGTATCAGAGGAAGTTTAGTACAAACCTTGGTAGCTAGATTTAGATAAACTCTGATTAGAGCACGTAGACCTAAGATGAACTTTGAGGATTAGTATAAAATAACTTCCTAGAATTTTGGTATTGTAGAGATTTTGTGAGTTTTCCGAGCAATACATCCCTGTCTGGATACGAGCAGGTAGAGGCGGCTCTGGCACAGATGTACCTAGGGGTAAAACCCGAAAACACCGCTTTGAGCTAGACTCGAACGGGAACTGGTGCACGACAACGGGCCTTGCTGCACTCTTGGTTACGACACTCCCGGGGGATATGCTTAGGATAATTTACATTTTCTTTACAAACTGATTTAAGTAATATATACATAAGATGAGAGTAAATGACCTTGGTTAATCCTAATATGTTTCAAATTGAGAATATGGTGACATTTTAATCTCTAAATGATTTTACGACTACTATTACTCACACAATGCGTTCTGGTTTTAGTCAATGGCTGGATTCCAAGGAAGTCATAGTGACTTTGAGAGTGATGTACAAGTTGGGAACAGTGGTGGCAATGAGCAACAAAATGGAATGTTGATAGGCGTAAAAGATATCGTCTTTATGCCAAATCAGTTTTCCAAAAATATTATCAACAACATATATATTAACCAACTCCCAGACTCAACAAGGAAGAGAAAGGTGATAAATGATAAGATCTCCAGCAATGGAGACCATGGAGAAAAGAAACCTCAATTTTCATCATGCAGGAATTGTGGAAAGAGACACCTAGGAAAGTGTCTCAATGGGACAACGAAATGTTTTACGTGCGGGAAGGAAGGACATAAAGTGAAGAATTGCCGAAGAAAAATGAAGAGTACTATGGAAGAAGATAAAAATGGTCCCAAGAGTCCATTTACAGTCATTTGTCGTAAATGTAGGGGACCTGGACATTACCCGAGTGAATGTCCTATTCTATAGGATATTTTCTTGGTCAAAGAAGAAGCTATGTGGAAATAAATGGTTGGAGAAAAATTATCACTACTTGTTGATGGGTTTACATTGGAATAATTTTCTCTTGTATTTGTAACCCCGCAGTTTGCCATGTGAGAATGATATTTGAGGAAGAATTGTCTCTTCTCTTGTGGATATAGGTATAAATAACCATTTGGTTTTATATGATCATTGGGGTTTGAGAAAATGATAAGTTATTATAATTTGGGATGAAAATGCAAAGTATGATATAACATTTGTGGTTAAATTATGTTATTTTTAGGAATTTATCTCATTTTGGTAATATTATAAAATATAGTTTTGAAAAAGGACAACACGTAGACCGTGTGACAACCCGTCGCGTCGGACAAAGCTGTGGGAATCGAACCCACAACCAAAGTGCGATTGGGATTTATCGCCTACCACTGGACTACGTGAAGTCCCTAGTTAGTATGACTATTTTTTTGTTAAATGATTTTATTGATCAATAATAAGATGATTTGGGTTCTTATGTCTTATCAAATGAATACCCTTGGTATAGGAAAATGATTTGGTGATTAAGTGATAAATGTTATTTTGGAAGATGTTCATTTTGTTAGGAACACTATATGCCCAAGAAAAATAGAATACAATGAGGTTTCATTTGTAGAGTAATGGTGGATTTTTATCTACATTTTTATTGTTGATTTATAGTGATTTGGGTTATTTATGGAAATGATTAACCTATAACAGAGAATATGTGATGATGTTGATTACATTTAAGTATGTGACTTTAAGAGTATTTGATGTAATTTGGAGATACAATGTAACATGGGAGACTACATAATCAAATTCTTCTATGTTTTGGGTTTCAATATTAGTTTGGATTATATTAAAGGATTTTAAGGACAATTGGTTATTGAATGGTATCTATTTAACTTTGGGGTATTGTTGGTTTAATTTTAGAAATTAAGATTAGTGCATATTTATATCAATGAATATCCTTTTGGGGGATCATTAGATCATTCACTAACCATTTTGGTTTTGATTAATCTTCAAAGACAATGTAAATATATGGTTTATCCTGCATGGATCATGTGATTCTATAGAAGTTTATTCTAGCTCTCCCAGTGTGACCAAGTCTTCTTGAATACTCATCGTTTAAAAAAAAATTGAGTTATGGTGGAAATTTATTAAAGAATGAAAATCTACTTAAAATTTAAGTATATCTCATAATGTTCTTAGTCAATATCATAAATGAATTCCTCTTCCTTATATAATGTAACTTTAAAAAAAATGTTGTCCTAGATGGTACCTTAAATCATCACTAATTTATGGCTTTGGGATTGTTGGCCTATTCATAGCCATGTTCTCTACCACTCTCCATCAGATAATTGATGGTTAGATTTCTCCTCCATATCCATATTTTTCTACATGGAACCCTAGTATGTGTTAATTTCGGTAATCTTCATACTTTCCACTCTTTATTTTAAATAGAGGCCTCATTAATTCATTTTTCGATGTGGGATTTCAACTAAGATATTTTGAAATGTCAAAAATGTGTGATCCCAATACCCTATATTTTGTTGAACCGATGGTACTTCAAATCATCATAGATTGATGAGTTTAAGGACCTCAATTTTATACTTGTTTTTGATTGATGACCTCAACCACTACCTATAAATATTTACGTTTTTCCTCCAATTATATGTCTCTAATTGCAACCAATGTTCTCCTAATCGAGATCATAATTTGGTGGTGACCCTTTCATTTCTCTTTTCCTCATATTAAGACTAAATTTTAGTAAACCAATTTCCGATGTGGGTTTTCCCACAAATATATTTTCTATTTTCAACCTTTTATTTTTGAAGAACAATTTCAAATTGCGAGAACGCAATTTATTGAAGGAGGGGAGAATGTAACACCACAAGATTTTATAGTGTGTTATTTCTTCAAAATAATTCAATAACTTTCACTACACGCAACACCAAGTTCAATCGCACCATGACTTACCAAACAGGCTGTTCAAAAGAGGTTATGAATAGTGTTAACTAAATTTTAAACTTTATATAATCCTTATAATTTTAGAATCCATATTATGAGTTTCTTAGACATAATGTAAGAACAAATTCATTTTCAATATTGCACTTTTACCAAATTTTAATAGTGAACCCTTTTTAGATACAATATTTTAAACCTTTTGACTAAATGGGGACATCAAAAAATTTAAAATAAAACATTCCAAGCTTCCACGGTACGCTTTCCTTTGAATAAAACAGTAGCGTGTGTTGTACGCAACTTCGAGTTTTAACACACACCACAACCGATCAAACTAGCCGTTATGAATAGTAATACTTAATTTTTGAAATTATATATATTATATATTTCAAAATGGACTTCATTTTTGGATTCGGAATATCAAATTTAGCCTAAGGTGAAATTTTGATACTTTTCGGATAACTTTCATATTTTGATGAATAGTAAAAATTACTAAATTTTAATTAAAAACAACTTTTTTAATCAAAATAATTAATAGTGATAAATTATGAATTTGAGTGGTTTTAAAGTATATTTAGAATATATTTTTACAATTTAATATAATGTTGGTCATTAGACAAAATTTTACAATTAAACCGAACATAAACAAGTGTCAATCTTTTGATAGTTATTATCTCTTAAAAACACGCTTTTTGTTTTGACAGCGGGAATTAATTTTAAATTAATTTCTGCCACTTCTGTGTTATGAATTTAGAAAAATGGATTCCATATTTGGAATCAGGATGTTCAAATTGTGTAAATAGTTAACTTTTATTTTTAGACATTTTGAATAATTACTGCGGTAAATATTTTATTTACCATGGTTAAGGGTAAATCCGGTAAATAAGGGTTAAACAATAATATTATAATAATACTAAATTACCCTAAAACGTGTCGTAACCCTATTGGTTGATACATGGTCGACCATGGGCATCTTGGGGTCAATTTTGGGACCCCATTGATCCACTTGTAAGTGATAATGACACTTTATTTTAATTAAGTTAAAATGAATATAAAAATGACACAAGCATATATCTTTTAGAAAAACAATTTTTACATAGGGTTATATAAGTTGGATTTTAGATTATAAATATTAATTAGAAAGCTAAAAAGATTTACTACATAATGATATTTTATTTATAATTTTTAGACATCAAATAATTAAAATTATTAATGACACAATAATGATGCAATGTTTACCTCATTAATAAATCATTTAAATAAATAAGATTATAATGATTAAAATATTATCTAAAACCTGTCCAATTCTTATTGGTTGATTTTATTTAGAATATGAGTCATCTTATCTTCGACCTCAATGATTTTTGGACCATTATAAACCGAATACAAATATATTATAAAGTAATACTTTCACACTTTCCTAAAGAGCCCCTCCTCTCCCTTATAAAAGGAGACCACTTCTACTCATTCCTCACACCTCTCAAGCCACTTGGCTGGTCCAAACTCTGCCCAAATAAGCTCCCCACATCCCTCTCCTCCTCCTTGAAGCTTCCCCTTAGGCAGAAAGCATTTCAACAAGTCCTTTGGTTCTAACCAAAGTGAGTTACCTAAATTAAAGGTAACGATTTCTCTTAAATTATTTTCATTTATTTTGCTTCTCCAACCCCCAAACTCTTTTTATTTCCTTTCTTTTGTAACAACACCAGTATCCTCAATATACTAGGATGTTGTTATAATAAGGATTCAAACTACACATTCACACAACTCCATATAATGGATGATGAACATAATGTTTCTGTGGATGGAAAACTAACGCCTCATGAAATGATGATTGTTCAAATACATCTTACCGCCTCTCATGGTGGCCATTAGGATGGAACTGTAATTAAATATGATATTAATGATATATATTTTATATATAAGCTTCTGTAATTCCATTTTATTTCATACCATTATTCGTTTCATGTTGTATATACATACGATAGTTTCATTTGAGGAAGTGCGGACTGCCGCCCCCTTAAAATGATATGACTCGTTCATACCACACATGGAACGTATAAAGGATGGTGTAAATGAACTTAAGTAACATATATAAAATATTATATTATACTGGAATAGTAATATACCTATGTATAATTTGGATTCGATTCTTTTAAAATAAAAATTAAATGGAAGTAGCGTTCGTGCGTACGTACGGACTACCGTCTCCACGAACGCGATGAGATTCATTCTCCATCGTATCCATTCAAGTATAATTATCATTTGATGATTTAAAAATGATGTTTAAGAACTTGATACCATTCTGGATATGAATAATATACATCCCATTAATAACGAATATGTCTCACATAACAAAGAATATAAAGTAAAATGAACCCGTTAACACCCGAAATGACGATAATTCTAAAATATTATTAACAAATCAATGATAAAAGATCATATATGATATCATATTAAAGTAAATGATTATTTTATTATTCAATAACAATTATTTCACCATTATACAGGTGGTAAACCTACCATCGACCAAGGAAAAAGTACAATGTAAGGGTTTTCGTATCTCACTTTTAATTCCGTGAGAATTCCATTGATCACCACTTAATTATTGCATGTGGTGTATGTGTACTACCCATGATCGTATTCATTGTGTAATATACTTTAATTTATGGGTATTTACATCATCATGGTATGATACTTCTTTCATGGGTGTATGTTTCGTAAGTTACCTAATCGATAAGGGAATTTGAGATTTCAATTTCCACTCATTTGGCTTTACACATATTTCATTGATTATATTACCCCAAGATTATGTGTGGAATCACTATTCATTTGATTATGTCATAATTTCCACTCCCCTTCCTGTGGATATAAGTTTGATACACATAATCACTCCATTGATAATTCTCATGTCATTGATATGAATTTGATAAGAGTAATTTTAACTCATTCTCCATTTGTTGAGTTAAACATCCAATTCGTTGGTATTGTTTTTACAAGAATATGTGTGAATATCCTTTGATTGATTTACACTGAATATCCAATCATATTTAGTGTATTTATATTTGTCACACATAATTATGTCGTTGATTTATCCTTAACCTAAGGATACAACCTTTATGAGAGATTTCATCTCAATTTACATTCCATTGAGACTTCTTTGTTGATATACACCAAATCACTTTTATGTGGTGTATATAATGTACTTTGACATAGTATATCATGAATCCCTTTATTCTCATGATATTACAAAGTTTTGATTACCACAATTATTTGTATTCAAGTGTCTCTTTTGGTTGGAACCTCTAACCAAAATACCATTTTAAAATGTTTTAAAGACTTATTCTTCTATATCTTGCTCATTAATGTCCATGTTTTAAAAATGGTTTTAAGGATTTATTTATATGGACATTAAAGTTTTAAAATGAAAACTCCTTTTAAAAGTTTCAAAGTGGTATGGGACACTTTGATTCAAAAATCAATTTTTAAATGGCTTCTTGACAAATAGTGTGACTTTTAAATGATTTCAAGAAAAGGGGGATATTTCCCTCAAAATGTTTTGATGATTATTTTCATCTATGTCAACATCCTTCACTATTCATGATTGAGGTTAATGTGATACAATACAATCTTCCATATTGTATCAAATGAGTTATGTTTGACTGTGGATGTTCTATTTTTATTCCATTCATGGTTTGTGGTTAAAGTATTGACATTTCGTATGCTAGTTTTAATACGAATGTTTATTTTATGCTTAAACCTATTCATATGAGGAATGCATTGGACTTAATAAGTGACGGGTGGAGCCCGCTATAGCTCCTCGATGCATCGGTAGGTCTCATGAGACAAACTAGTGTCTTGGCACAAGGCCTTGGCAAAATCTTATTTGTAGTCTTGGCACGAGGCCTTGGCTATGTGGTTATGATAGTCTTGCATTATGCATTCCATCATTATGAAAGTGGTTATTGATATTGCATGTGATCATTCGACTAGTAGAATATCCATGTGAGTAAGTAAATGGCATTATTTCATTTTACCTTTGCCATTTTATGCTGAAGTTCAAGTTTAAAAGGCTTTTGTTTTAGTTATAAATTGCCTTAAGTGTTTATGCTTATTTATGAAAGCTTCTTCTATAATGTTATCCTTACTGAGCATCCGAGCTCACCCCTTTCAATGTTTTATTTTTTTTCCAGGATTATGAAGAAGTAATTTATGAATGACCTGCAGGGATTGTATGAGGGGATATGAAGACAAGATGTTTTTTTTATGATATAATGTAAAAATTTATGGATGTATCTAGTTATTCCAAGGCTACTAAACTAATCGGTCTTTCGAGACTTGATCTTTCTCATGATCATGCCAATGTTATGTAATTAATGCACCGACTCTGGGTAGCTGGGGTCGGGGCGTTACACTCAATCCTCTCTCAAGCCTTTGGAAGCACACTTCCAAGTAAGGGGGTTTTTCTTCCTTTCTCATTTTTGTCCAAAGTTCATAATGTTGTTATGCCCTTTTAATATAAATTATAAATGTTGGGGTATGGTTTTGAACCTCCCCCATACTTCCCTATTTATGTTTGAATTATGGGAGACCCCTTTCTCTCTCAATAAATGCCTCCCATGTACACCCATTACTATGCCAAAATTTAAAAAGGAATTTCTCTCTTCTATTTTACATTCAAGCAATTATTTTTTATCATGAATATAAATTCCATTAAAATTGTTGGGACATGTATCTATATGAACCCATAACTATCCATTTCATGTAAATATGATGAGACACACCTTTCTCTTTCATTAACAATTTTTATGAATTCTTACGTCACGCCGTTATGCTTCCCAAATTGCACCGATTTTCCAAGCCAATGTCATTGTGTATTGAATACCATGTCCATCTCTCTATCAAGGGTATTCACCTTTATTCACATTTACTTACTGATTATAAAGATTCATGTATGAATTCCACATTCCTTTATCATGGAATAAATTATGATGTTTTATGAATCCATGTGGCACACTTATGCATGAAATGAAATGTTTAAGAAGGGTGCTCCCTTATAGCGCTCAAATGCATTGGGTAAAGTATATTATCATGATAAATCATGTGCAATGAGTGTTGACTCCAGATAATTCAAGTGAAATGAGGTTTTACTCATTCTTCATGTGCAATGAAGATTTACTCATGCTCCATATGCAATGATCCTTGGCTCATGCTAATTCCATGTTAAGTGTTGTTGCCACATTTCCATGTTATGATTATCATGCTTTATAACTCCTTTATGTTTATTCTTATCTTTTGGTCTATTGATAAGACTATTGTCTAACATGTATTGTATTCCTCATGTTATTCCATGACTATTCCCTTACTGGGCGTTATAGCTCACCCTTTTCTTATGCATGTCCTCAGGTTATCCCATGCAATGATAAGTACGAGGGAATGTAGTGGTCATGTAAAGGAAGTTTTCAATAAAGATGTTGTATTTCATGTTTTAAGTTGTTATGTAATGTTGCTAAGTCCCAAATACACTTGACCTTTCGATCATCCTTGTTGTATCAAGTGAAGGTTTTATGTAATAAATCAGGTTTAAGTTTGTAATAAAAGTAGGGTTTTCATAGTTGGTATAAGAGGATAGGTTTAATTATTTTTGGGATTAGGATTAGAAAACCCCAGTGAAGCCTTAGATACAAGACTAAGTATAATAAAAACATCCCTATGTTTTGGTGAGTATTTAGTAAGTGGTTTATCAATCAAATACATCCATGTCTGGATACGAGCAGGTAGAGGTGGCTATGGCACAGAAGTATCCTAGGTGTAAAACCCAAAAACACCGCTTTGAGATAGACTCAAACAGGAACTGGTGGAAGAAAACGGGCCTTTCTGCACTCTTGGTTATGACACTCCTGGGGGATACGCTTTGGTAAATTCACAAGCTTAGTATAAACCATTATTAAGGGAAAATAATGTTTTTAAGAATATATGTTAGAAAGTAGATCATAGATAACATAGATTGAAGCCTATAGATTCATATGTTAAGGAAATAAAATTTATTTATATGTCGTTAGTTTTGTCCTTGTATTACCCTTTATGTGTTACCCCTAAATTTCCTTTTATTTCAGCCAATGACCGGTAATAGGAGGACTCGGGCTAACAACTGATGTGAAGATCAATGTGATGACTATACTAATGATATGCCTAATACAATGAGAGCGGGAATGGAGAACATTGTCATGATTCTATCTCAGATAACTCAAGAATTTAATAGAAACATGGGTCAAGAGGAATGTTCAACCCCCCCCCCCCCCAGAATGAAAAAGTCTCTATTGAGAGATTCATGAAACAAAGGACTCCTACTTTTATTGGATCATTCTATCCCTCAATCATTGAACAATGTATCAACTCCATTGAAAAGAACTTCTCCATACTTCAATGTTGTGAACAAGAGAAGGTTCTCCGGGCTGCTTATCGTATGGAGGGTGAAGCTGATCAATGGTGGACGTTGATCAAAAATACCAATCCTGAGGAGGAGATCGAGTCGTTGGAATAGAAGGATTTCTGAAAGATTTTTTTGATAAATATTTTCTGAGAACCCTCCGACATATGATGGAAAGGGACTTCCTTTCCCTCAAGAAAAATGATGATGAATTTGTTAGAGTGTACGAGGAAAACTTCACAAGGCTTGCACGATATGCTTAAGGATTTTTTGTTACCCTCGAATTCAAGGTTGACCGCTTCTTTGGTGGGCTGAAACCTATCATGCGGAAAGCACTTGAAATCTATGACTTCGACACCTATGAAGAAATTGTCTGATGTGCCTTCAAGGTCGAAATGGAGATCATATAATCTCAGGGGTATCATGGGGATAAGAAACGTAATGTGGTCTTCAATGTTGATGCTCCGATGGATAAATCCAACGGTGTTAAGAAGATCCAGCACCCCACTTGCCAAAGGTGCGGAAAGAAACACCCTAGAAATTTCTTGAAGGGTACAAGAAAAAGCTTTAGGTGTAGAATAGAAGGGAAACTGGATGTTAACTGTCAGTAAGAAAGACTCGCAGTTGCGATAGAAGAGAGGAACACTCCATTCGAACCTCAACACATGGTTCATTTCTACAACTGTAAATAACCAGGGAATCTTTCAAATCAGTGCCCTGAGCTAAGGGTTTTCGGAGGCAACCAACAAACTCTAAGGTAGCAAGGGTGAGCTTTTTCCATCACTACTGCCTAAGTGAACCCCGAAAATGAAGTGTTGAAAGGTACACTATTTATTCATTCAATAATAGTGAACATACTTTTTGATTTAGGTTCTACAGATTCTTTTATATCTCGTATGTTTAGTAGAAAAGTACCATCAACACCACAAATCATGGAAGTGAAGATGTCGGTGAGTATGGAAAATGAGGTGATTATTGCATCCCATGAATATAACTCCTACCCTATCATAATCTATGGATTGAACTTCCTGGAGAACCTCAGCATACTCCCTCTGTTAGAATTTGATGCAATTCATGGCATGGATTAGCATTACTTATATAGAGCCAACATAAATTTCCGTGAGAGGGAAATCATTTTCCATGTGGAGAATCGACCCCCGATTCATTACAAGTTCAAGGAGGAAGATGAATCTTTTTTAGCTCGATCATCTCAAGCGTGGATATTACTGCCCTATGAGAACGCATATCTGACTCAGATGATTGAGTCCAAGGAATCAACCATCCTTGAAGACATTCATATTGTGAGGGAATTCACTGAAATGTTTCCCAAGGAATTTCCTGGTCTTCCTCCCAGATGTGATGTTGAATTCACAATTGAACTTATACCGAGGGCATTGCCAATATCCAAAACTCTTTATAGAATAGCTGTTTTGGATCTTGAATAGATGAAGAAACAAGTATTGGAGAATCTGGATAAAGGGTTTATACGCCCAAGTGCTTCACCATTGGGTGCACCAGTCCTCTTTGTCAAGAAGAAGGATGAGTCAAAGTACCTTTGCATCGATTATTGTGAGGTTAACAAAATCATGATAAAGAACAAGTATCCTCTCCCATAAATTGATGACTTGTTCGATTAGTTGCATGGAGCACAGTACTTCTCCAAAGTGGATTTGTGGTCAGGAAATTATCAAGTAAGGGAGAAGAAGGAAGATATCCACAAGACTGTTTTTTGTACAAGATACGGGCACTATGAATTCATAGTAATGCCTTTAGGACTCACTAATGCTCCAAAAATCTTCATGGACTTAATGAATAGAGTCTTTATAGATTACCTAGACAAATTTATGGTATTCTTTATAGATGATATTCTGATATACTCCAAAACCAAGGAGGATCATGAAGATAATACAAAAACTGTACTAGAGACCGGGCAGAAGGATACACTCTATGCCAGGTACAACAAGTGTGAGTTCTGGTTGAAGGAGGTATCATTGTTGGGCCATATCATCACAATAAATGGGATATCTCTAGATCCCTCCAAAACAGATGCAATTGAGGGATGGCTGAGGCCAACATCAGTAACAGATATCTGTAGCTTCTTGGGGTTAGCTAGATATTATCGACGATTTGTGAGAAATGTCTCACGGTTTTTCAACCCTCTTACCAAGCTAACTCGGAAGGGAGTAAATTTTTCATGGAGTGATGATTGCGAAGAAAGCTTCATGGAGTTGAAAAGGAGGCTTATCATTGCACCCATGCTCACTTTACCCACAAGTGGAGACATTTTGTGGTATTCAGTGATGCTTTGAAGAAGGTCCTGGGATGTGTGTTGATGCAAAATGACAATGTCATTGACTATACTTCAAGGAAATTGAAAGCTCATGAATAGAACTATCCAACACATGAACTCAAGCTGGCTGCAGTGGTCTTCGCTTTGAAAATTTTGCGGCATTATCTCTTTAGGGATAATTGTGAAATATATACGGACCAGAAAAGCCTCAAGTATATATTCACACAAAAAGAGTTGGACATGCTCCAATGAAGATGGTTAGAGCTGATCAAAGACAATGACTGCTCAATCCATTACCACCTTGGGAAAGAGAACAAGGTGGAAGATTCCCTATGTAGGAAGGACCCAATAATTCTATTATTGATGAGAATTTAAAAGGATCTGATCTTCTTATATTTGATGAGGATGGACATGGAAATCATAAAGAAGGGAATATCATCAAATATTTCACAAATTATTGCTCAACCATCACTTTTGGAATGGTTAAAGGATGCTCAAAAGGATGATTTGAAAATTCAAGAAAAATTGGAAGCTATCAGAAAAGCGAAATCCTTGGAGTTTAATGTTAATGAAGAAGGAATTGTGAGATTTGGGAAAAGAATATGTCTTCCATCATGTCCGGAGATCAAGAAGGAACTTTTGGATGATGCACATAGTTAAAATTTATCTATTCACCCAGAAAAAACAAAGATGTATCGAGATCTCTGAGAGCATTATTGGTTGGATAATATGAAGAAGGAGATCACTAAATATACATCAAAGTGTCTGGTGTGTCATCAAGTGAAGACGAAGAGGCATAAGTTTAAGGGGATGATGAAACCATTGCCCATACCAGAATGTAAATGGGAGAACATCACAATGGAATTTGTCACTGGACTTCTGAAGACATCCAAAGGCAACAATGCAATCTGGGTTGTTGTGGATCATCTTACAAAGTCTGCACACTTCATCGCTATTGTGGATGATTTCTCATTGGATCAATTGGCATGGATATATATCAGGTAAGTGGTAAGAATGCATGGAGTACCACTATCTATTGTGTCTGATCGAGATCCTAGATTCACCTCTATGTTTTGGAAGAGCCTTAAACATTCTCTAAATACTTAACTGAACATCAGTACAGACTATCTCCCTCAAACTAATGGCCAATCCGAGCGGACTATCCAAACACTTGATGACATGTTGAGAACATTCTCAAAGGACTTTAAAGGAGGACAGGATCAACATCTTCCCCTGGTTGAGTTCCCTTATAATAACAGATTCCACTCGAGCATCCAAATGGAACCAGATAAAGCCCTTTATGGGAAAAGGTGTAGAACACCGACATGTTGGGATGAGGTCAGTGAGTTTATGCTGCTTGGACCAGAAATGATTGAAAAAATGGCGGAGAAGGTGAAAACCATTCAGCAGCATATCAAGGTAGCCTAGAGTCAATAGAAGAGTTATGTAGATAACCATCAACGAGACCTTGAGTTTAAAGTTGGAGACATGGTTTTACTATGCATATCTCCATGGAATAAGGTCATGAGGTTTGGAAATAAAGGGAAGTAAAGTCCAAGGTACATTGGACCCTTCGAGATTCTTGATCACGTCGGAGCTATGACCTATCGACTAGAACTTCCACCTACCATGGCCAAGGTACATGATGTATTTCATGTATCCCTCTTAAAGAAGTACATACTTGACCCTTCACATGTTCTCTCTTCAGAGGTGGTACAGTTAGAGGATGATCTTTCTTATGAGGAGGAACCAGTGAAGATGGTAGACCATAGAGAAAAAATTCTACGAAATAACACAATGCCCCCCATCAAGGTGTTGTGTCGAAACCCCGCGTTTGAAGAAGTGACGTGGGAATCATAGGAAGTGATGAAGTAGAGTTAACCACATTTTTTTTAGTGTGGGAAAGGGAAGTTTCGAGGGCAAAATTTCTTAAGGGAGGAAGAATGTAACTACCCAAACATTCATTAATGAAAATCCCACTTGATCTAATTAAATGTATCTTAATGTAAAATGTTTATATAAAATGTCAAATTCTTTGGTTTTATGTTAAGAATTGTGATCGTTGCTAATATAGTCATTGAAAAGTGGTCACATGATTAATATAAATATAGGGCTTTAACGAATCCAATTTACTTAGACAAAGGAAGGGATGACCTCATCCAGTAGACGTTCCTCATACAAAGCCCATTTGTTGGAACTCGGAAAAGAGGTGGCATCATTGGGCTTCAATCTTGACCAAGCCCAAGCTGAGGTTCAACAGGTTAAGATGGAGCAGGACTGCCTATGAGAGAAGTGGAAGTTGATAAAAATTACTACCCTAGCAATGTTATCCGAGCCACCCCAAGAGTTTGTCACCATCGCACAACTTACTCTTCGGTCTTATGCGAGTGTTATAAGGGGTTATGTAACAAGACCTTATCACTATGGTTATGTACATAAATTTTTGTATATAATAATGAATATGTTTTCATGTTATTTTTGTTACCTTGTAAATAGTTTTTAAAGCTCAAATAGTGTTTTTAGTTAATATTCAACTAAGAAATCTATTTTGATAATTAATGGATTTTTTTATTAAATAATATTTAAATAATATATTATTATTATTATTAAATTAATTTTTATTAAATATAAATGATCTTATAATTTTATGAATGTAATTGTAATTTTTATTAAGGTTTGAAAGCCATTTTTTGTCAAAACCCATGAATTTTCGATAAATGGCAGTTTTTATTTTAAAAGTGAAAATTAACATATTTAGAAAATTATTTAGATAAAATTAATATTATTTCTGGAATCAGGATGTTGAAATTATCAAATGGTGAATTTTTCATAATTTTTTGAGACAATCAAATTTTTGGGTAAAAATTAAATAACGCTTAAATGAATAATGTGTTTTATGAAATCATAATGACCCAATAGTGATGTAATAAAATACTATAATCCTTATATTCTTAAAATGTATGTTTTACCATTAAAATAATTTTATTTTGGGTTTTTTGACTTATTTTACAAATCATTAATGGACCCTTCAAGGATTATTAAACATCTTGTCTTTTTAAATTGTTTTCCATGGGAGTGTGACTCACCTCCACATAAGCAACCCCATTATTTTAAGAATTTTGGACATTAGAAATATAAAATATTGTTTTTAAATCCCCTATGGCAAAAACCATGGGAAAAAATAATTGGCTGGTTTATGGTTTGAATTAGTTTAATGTGAGGTGTCTCAACCCTAAATAAGAAAGAATTCCCTCACCTTTCCTATATAAACTCACCCAATATCCCACTTTATACTCAATAAAAGACTTTTTAGTTCTTCAAAACTCTTTTCTACTCTCCCTATAATCCTCCCAAGGTGCCCCAAGCTCCCAAGAAGCCTCTCTCAAGCCTCTCTTTAGCCTTTGGAAGCACACATCCAAGTAAGGGTTTTTTATTCCTTTCTAATTTTTGTCCAAATTCCATAATGTTGATATGCCATTTTAATATCAATTATAAATGTTTGGGTATGGTTTCACACCTCCCCCATACTTTCCTATTTATGTTTGAATGATGGGTGACCCCTTTCTCTCTCATTAAATGCCTCCCATGTACACCTGTTACTATGCCGAAATTCTAAAAGGAATTTCTCTCTTTTCTTTTACATTCAAGAAATTATTTTGTATCATGACTCTAATATACATTATAATTGTTGGTAAATGTATATATATGATCCAATTACTATCCATTTCATCTAAAAATTATGAGAAACCCCTTTCTCTCTCATTAAACATTTTTATGAATTCTTACGTCACGCTGTTACGCTGCCAAAATTGCACCGATTTTCCAAGCCAATGTCATTGTGTAGTGAATACCATGCCCATGTCTCTATCAAGGGTATTAAACTTTATGCTCATTTACTTATTTATTATAAAGTTTCATGTATGAATTCCATGTTCCTTTATCATGGAATATATTATGATGTTTTTTGAATCCATGTTATATGATCCATGTGGCACACTTATGCATGAAATGAAATGTTTAAGAAGGGCGCACCCTTGTAGCGCTCTAATACATTGGGTAAAGTATTGTATCATGATACATCATGTGCAATGAGTGTTGACTAATGCTAATTCATGTAAAATGACTTTTTATTCATGATTCATGTGCAATTAGGATTTAATCATGCTCTATGTGCAATGATCCTTGGCTCATGCTAATTCCTTGTTAAGTTTTGTTGCCACATTTCCATGTTATGATTATCATGATTTATCATTCCTTTATGTTTATTCTTCTGTTGTGCTCTATGGATAATCCTATTTTCTAACATGTATTGTATTCCCCATGTTATTCCATGATTATTCCCTAACTGGGCTTTATATCTCACCCTTTTCTTATGCATGTCCTCAGGTTATCCCGTGTAATGATAAGTACGAGGGAATGTAGTGGTCATGTAAAGGAACTTTTCAATAAAGATGTTGTATTTCATGTTTTAAGTTGTTATGTAATGTTCCTAAGCCCCAAAGACACTAGACCTCTCAATCTTCCATGTTGTATCATGTGAAGGTTTTATGTAATAAATTAGGTTTATGTTTGTAATAAAAGTAGGGTTTTCATACCTAAGGGTCAAAATTAATTCATTTGGAGCCATTATAAACTGAATATTATTGTATAATAAATTAATATTTTAATCTTTTCCTAAAGTGAATCTCACCCCTCTTATAAAAAGGCACTTCCCCTTCTCTCTAAATCACACCTCCAAAGCCATTTCGACCGGCCAAAACCTACCCTAATATCCTCCAAACTTCCCTCACTTCATCCCAGAGGCCTTACATGGATCATAAAGCCAACATAAGGATCCCTTTTGATCAAATCAGGATGAAACACCCAAAGAAGAGGTAATAATTTCACCACCATCTTTCAAGTTCTTTTCGTCTCCCACTTCCCCTATCTTTATTGTTTCCATACCAAAATAATTAATCTAGTACCTTCTTACATACAGTGTTGTAATAATATATATGGTAAAACCGTATTCTTTATTATATTCATCATATAAATGAAAAAGTCACCAAACGTGCGTACGTACGGATTACTGTCTCCACGTCGTGGTGTAGTTTGTTATTCAAACACTTAATTATTTGGATTGGTTTAATAACGAGTATAAATGATGTAAATAATAAATATAACATATTAATGATTATTTATATATGATATAACATCCAATTATGTATGATTTCACCATCAATGTAATGATATTGTTTCTCATGCGTACATACGGATTACCATCTCCATGATGCGATAAGATTCATTTCCATGTTCACCATTCAATAATGATTATAAAAATATATATTATTAATAAGTATGTAATATATGAAATAATAATTCTACTTGAGATATATATTAATTAATTTATTTATTTATTTATGTACTAACATATATCTTATTCACTTACTTCCGTTCAATACGATATGAAAATGGAATCAACGTTTATGCATTCGTACGGCCTACCGTCTCCAAAAGCGGTGTTTTCCCTTTCATATATCTATCTATTATACATATTTATATTATATATATATATGATATATAAATCATATTTTATATTCTGTAAGTATTTAAAACATGATCTAAGTGATACGATCAAGAATAAAAAATTAAAACACATATGATAAAGAAAGCGATTATTACCCGAAATGTTAATTTAACATGGAAATTATTATTAAATGGTTAGTATAAAGTCATAAATGAATCATTTATGATATAATAAATATGGATATAGTTCTCTTATAATTTAATAACATACTATGGTCATTAAACAAGAGGTTAAACTTACCCACGACCAAGGAAAAGTAAAAGGTAAGGGTTAATTCTACAATCTCTTCATTATCCGAGGTTGTTTTTATGTGAGTATCTTCTGGGAATTCTTAATCATCCTCATCCATGTTTCATAAGAAATATTTTCAAAAGAAATATTTTATGGTTTTATGGAAGGGACTCATTAACTAGATATACTTTTAAAATGTATTAAATATTTATTCTTCGAAATCATTCTCATTAATGTCCATGTTTTCAAAATGGTTTTTAAGGATTTATTTATATGAACATGAATATTTTTAAAATTTTAATTCCTTTGAAAATTTTCAAATTGGTAGGGGAAATTTTGATTCAAAAATTTATTTAATTGTCTTCCTTTCTAAATTGTGTGACTTCTAAATGTTTTCATGAAAAAAGGATATTTCTCTCAAAGAGTTTTACAAATCATTTTCATCTTTGTCAACATCCATTGATGGATTTTAAACCTGTTTAAAGTTGATTTATTATGATACAAATATTCCATATTTTATTAAAGTTTTTTTCATATGTTTGACTATGGATGTGATATTTTTATACCATTAATGGTTTATGGTTAAAGTACTGACATTTCATATGCTAGTTTTAATACGAATGTTTTTTTATGTTTCCACCTTTTCATATGAGGAATGTATTGGACTTAGTAAGTGACGTGTGGAGCCCGCTATAGCTCATCGATGCATCGATATGTCTCATGATACAATTAGACATGGAATTGGCGGAGTCCTTTCCCAATTTGATATATGGTTTTGGCCAAGGCCTTAATCATTTTTAGATGTCTTGACCGAGGCCTTGAAATTTTTTTTCAGAATGTCCCGCATTATACATTTCTCATTATGAAAATAATATTGATGGGTCATGTGGTTATTCAACTAGTCGAATAACCATTATTATTTTTTATTATGGAAATATTTACTCAGATCATATTCTGGGCATAAATTGTTCGTATTTATTATTTTTAAACGCATGTGTTTTCACTTATTCACCATGCCTAATGTATATGTTATCTTCCACTATATTGATTACTATTTTTGAGCATTTCAGCTCACCCCTTTCTATGTTTTATTTTTACTAGGATGCAAATAAGTATATTATGACTGAACTTCAGGGCTAGTCTAAGGGATATTAATGTGTTCAATGGAGACAATTTATTTATTGTTTTTCATTTTATAATGTATTGTAACATTCATGTATGTAATCTATTTTACAAGACTACTAAACTGATCGGTCCTTTAGACTTGATTCATTGTAATCATGAAACTATTATGTAATAATGCACTGACTTATGGTAACTAGGGTCGGTTCGTTATAGTTGGTATCAGAGGATGTTAAGAAACAACCTTTGAAATAGATTTAGATAAACTCTGATTAAAGAACATTACCCAAAGATAGAATTTGAGTATTAGTATAGAAGAAGTTCCCAGAATTTTGGTAATGTAGAGATTTTGATTATTTTCCAAGAAATACATCCTTTTCTGGATATGAGAAGGTAGAGGAGGCTCTAGAAAAGATGTACCTAGGTGTGAAAACTATGACAAGGAGTTTCGGGCTTGACCCGGGGTATCCTGGTACACGACAACGGGCCTTGCTTCACTCTTGTTTATGTCACTCCTGAGGGATATGCTTAGGATAATTCTCATTTTCATTATAAGCCATTATGAAGGATTTAGGAGTAAATAATTCCTCAATGAAAACATTTATTGATTATAGATTATATGCATAATCTTTTAAATTTATGTTAGGTATTTTACATGTTTGTAATTATGCATTGCGATTCATAAACTGACCTAGTGTATTCCATTATTTAGAAATGGATCCTAGTAGAAGGAATGATAATTCCCGCAATACGGATGATCAAAAGATTAAGAGGGATCATATCATTAATGGTATTAAGACAACATTTATAAGGGAAATAGTCTCCCACATATTCTCATCATATGAGGAAACAATATCATGTGTTAATAAGATAAGTAAAGAATTATCAGAGTCCAATGGAATTGAAGGGAATCAAGAGAAGAAAAGTATGGAAGAGTGTCAAGACCCATAATTTTCAATAAATGTTTTTTCTTGATTCTTTGGAATTTTACGAGTACGTAGTTTCTGACGGAACCTGATTCCGAGGCCCGGTGTGCCCAGAATAATTTTATGAAGTTTAGCTCGGGTATGTTCAGTGAACGAACGAGCGGGTTTTTCTATCTTTCGAAGCGGTGCATGGAATTGAAATCTGAGGACACCGATGAACTCGCAGGACCGATATTTTCTTAAGGGTACCTTTTACCACAGTTGCGTTTTATGCGGGTTGAAAGTTAAAATTGGGGTTAAAATAAGAAGTTAAATAAAATTTCTAGAACAATTTTATTTATATATTTGGAAGTTAATTTCTTCCATGGAAAGTTATTGGTGGGGCCCACACACACCCAAATTCCCATGTGTGGATAATGGAGAGGCGGTGCCCACATGAGCCCCAACCTTTCACCTCCTAGAACTCTTTTCAAACCCCCTTTAAACTCCCATGTTTAATTCATGAAAACCCCCTTATTTATGAGGATCCATTCCTCTTCATCTGTCCCTCTTAATTATTTTCCAACACACCCTAATTAATAAATTCAACCTCTTCACTTAATTAATCAAGTGATTTTAATTTTGAATTTTAAATTGCATGTGTTAATAAAATAATAGCATTAGTATATTATTTTATTTTTGGGGCATTTGTTGTGTTAAGGAGAGTTGGGAGAGAGATCTTGAGAAAGGAAGAAAAGTTTCCTCTCCATTAAGGAATAATGACTCTGCGAAGAACACTACATGATTTTCCAATCCTTTTCTTCCTCCGTGTCAAGGGAGAAGACTCTACCCTGGGGAACTCGCCAATGACGACGGTTCTTCCTCCGATGTTGACTGAGCGACATTTCTTTCCGCGTCTATACCGAACAAACCATATTCGAGGTAGGGGGATTAAGTTCAATTTTAATGGATTAAAATTGTGCCTCGTTTTTCATTGAAAATCTTTGTTTGTACCAATCTATTGCTATCGCCTAACGCATAGGGTGCGGGCCGAACGAACATGGCATGATGAACCTCCGATGGATCTTGATTATTAATTGTTTTGGAATCGGAGACCGAAGGCGGAAAATGGATGAGGCCGGCGGTGCAAGGGCCATCATCGCACACTCAAAGAAAATCCACGTCCAAGCGGGCGTGACGAAGAAAGCACGGCGCCATCACACCGTGCCGAGGATGCAGAGTCGTGGTCAGGGCAGGCCGCGTTGGAGGAATCCAGTGACGTCACACCAGATGTGCGGATGGAACCACGGCCCGTTTCGTGGGCCGCTTCGGCAGAAGAACCGGTCGGCCCGTAGGTCGGCCGGGCGGAGGGAAGCCGCGACGCCAGGAGGGCTCCACACCAGATGAACCTCGGCTTGCCTGTGCGGGATTCTTGCGCCAAGAATGTCGGCTGGCTTCGGCCGACCGGTTAGGGAGGGCGGTGCTGCCGGTTCAGACAGCCGGGGGGCCACCCCCCTGCCACAGACTGCTCGGCCTCCTTCGGGTCGTGCTGCGCCCCTTCGGGCCGGGCCGCACATGCCTTCGGGCCGGGACATGCCTACCACTGAGTCGGGTCATGTTTCCTTAGGCCGGGACAACACCCCATGTCGGGTTGGACCCGTTGTACTAGGTTGGACCGACCCGCCAGCCCACTGGGCCTAACGGGCCAGGCCCAAACGCTTAAATCTCAATAACTTCACGACCGTACGTCCGATCGACGCACCGTCTACGGAACTGGTACCCTCATGACGAGTCGGTCCTTTTGAGGTACTCTTAGTGATTTTTGGACAACTTCGGAAAAACGACCGGGTTGGTTCGAAACCGAAACCAACCGGGCCCTTGGAACAGAAACAATTATAACTTAAGGACCGGACGTCTGATTGACCTGCCGTAGACTATGTTGGATTCCTCTTGATGAGACGGTTGTTTTGGTTTACTCTACACAGGATTAAGATGTGGTTGGAGCATGGCTGGGTTGGATTGTACCTGAAATCCAACTGGGCCCCTTGAACGGAAATGCTAATAACTCACAGACCAAGCGTCTGATTGACGCACTGTATGTTGCGTTGAGACCCCTATGATGAGGCGGTCCCTTGAGATACTTCCACGTGAGGTTACGTGACACTTGGAAGCATCGACCAGTAGCTCGTGGAGGAGACCCTCCCGAAGACGCGCGTACGGAGTGCAGAGACCTAGTAGCTGGCTGAGACTTGAAGACTACTAATCGATCGACTCAGAGTGATTCGGATGGCCCACTAGGGTGCAATTGGTTATAGCAACAGACCCATAGTAGAGGAGCGCTTGGTTGTAGCTGCAGACCTGCGGTACTCAACAGAAGGAGTACCTCTACAGGCTATGAGGGGGTGCGCTTGGTTGTAGCGGCAGACCCATGGTGTGAAGCGCATGGTTTTAGCAGCAGGCCCACAGTACTCGACAGGTGGAGTACTTCAGCAGTCCAAGGTTAGTGAGAAGCGCTTGGTTGTAGCGGCAAGCCCACTGTACTCGACAGAGGAGGAGTTCTCCAGCAGCTGTTGTTTCGACCTCATGAATAAAAATCCTGGTTTGAGCTGAGTCAATGACCTTTGTGTTTACCTCATGATTGATATGGGTTACTTGATAACTTAGGTATATGTATGGGCATATACCTAATTAAAGGTTATCTGTTGAGATCTTTCTTTGTGGTTTATCTTTGTTAGATTTTAGTGATACCTTGAGGGTCTCGGGATCCCTACTGAGTATCGTTATACTCACCTCTGCATGGGCTATTCCCGCACCTCGTTGTGTTGGATGAAAACGAGGGACATCGCTAACCGAGGCAGAGTGTACGAGGACCGGACAGTACCAGGAGGTGGACACTCGGTGTGACGGCACACGGAGTGGACCGATAGATGCAGAGTGTTGAGGAGGACATTTGTACCAACCCTTCATGTAAGAACATGGAGGACGATCCAGGAGCTGCTTCACCATTCATCTGTTGTCTTTTCAGTTGAACTTTTCATTCAGTTGTAGCTGTACCTTTCTGTTGGGCTTGTATTTCCGGTCCCTCGTACATTCAGCACACTTTTCATACTACTTTACGTAGTGTCGCTTCCGCTTGTACTCTGGTTGTGTGTGTTTATGTTTCATAAAGGCAATGCCTCCCTTTTTTTATCGAGATTTACGCCTTTTGTGCTAGTCGCCAGCCCCTGGCCTATGGAAGGTGGGCTTGGGGTAGTCACTACACGGGCCCCGAGGACGGGTCATGACAAAGAGAGAAATATGGATAAAGGGAAGAGGGGAAAGAACCATTTTCCCATATGAGATAACTGTGGAAAGAATCACCTAGGTAAAAGCATGAAGGGAATGGGAGTTTGTTATAAGTGTGGAGAAAAAAGACACCAAGTACGTGATTGCTAGGGTAATAAAAAGGTTTCAAATGTACATTGCTTCATTTTCAAGGAGTTTGGACACTACATGAATCAATGTCCAAATCATCAGAGTATACCCCAAATTCTACTATTGGATAATAATCAAGTTATGATACTATCGAAGATGAAGAGGAATGATTAAAGATATTATGTTGTTATTAATGTGTTGGGTCATTTGAGTATTGTATTAATTATGTACATGTTATAAGAATTTTAGAGTATATAAGGATTTTAATCCAGTACTATTTCATTAAGGACTTGAGATTTTGTGGATCCAAGAAAAGTGACTCAATAAATGGTTAATTTTTTTTGGAAAATATATGGTTGAGAGAAAGATAAACCTTAATATGATTCTGATACTGAGGTACTAATTTTGGAATAAGATATTATTGATTTGGATAAATTATATTGGATATTCTTGACTATCTTGAAACTGATTAATGATTTGTATATTCCATCATTGTTGGAGTTTACAACATTTTTGGATATAAAGAGTATATCCATTATTCTATAAGGAATAAGGGAGCATGAATGTAATCAATAAGGTTTTATTATAATTTAGGGTGTTAAAATGTTTTTAAATAATACGTGACGAAGGTATTTGCAAGTTATTACGTGGTGAAAAGGATCTTCATTGTGTTTACCTTCCTTATAAAATTTGGACTTTGAGTTTGGACAGATGTATTTTGGATAAGTCTAATTGTTAGAATCGATTAAGTTTGTCATTGGATACTATTGTTAAGGTTAAATCATTTCTTGAGATTATTTTTGGATTTTCATAAAAAGGACAACCCGGAGGTTGGGCGACAACCCATCGCATCCGACAAGGCCGCGAGACTTGAACCCGCAACCGAAGGGCGATAAGGGTGGATCTCCAACCACTGACATACTTGATGTCATTGTTTTTATAATGTAGTTTTTTTAAATAGTCTGAAAAATGAATTATAAATTCATTATTTTTGGAACCCTATATGATTAGGATAAATAGAATATTTTTGAATTATATTTTCTTTTGGAGTGAAAGCTGAGTTTGTGGTAGGAATTAGTTAAAGGATAAAACTCTACTTGTCAAGAATATTTTTTTCTCCTCTTATTCTATGAATAAATTAATTCTTAATCTTTAGGTAAGGGATCTTAAAAAAAAACGTGTTATTCTAATACCTAATGTTTTGTTAAACTGATGAAATTTTAAATCATCACAGATCGATGGCTTTAAGGCCCTCAATTGTTCACTTGTTTGTGATTAATGACCTCAATCACTCCCAATAAATATTTACGTTTTCCTCCAATTATGTGTCTGTAATTTCCACCAATGTTCTTTTAGTCGAGATCATAATTTGGTGGTGATTTTTCCATTTCCCTTTCCCTCTTATTAAGACTAAATTTTATTAACCCAATTTCTGATATGGGTTTTTCCACAAAGGTATTTTTCTATTTTTAACCTTTTATTTTCGAAAAACAATTTCAAATTGCGAGGATGCAATTTATTGAAGGAGGAGAGAATGTAACACCCCAATATTTCATAGTATGTATCTCTTCAATGTGATTCAATAACTTGGGCTACATGCAACACCGAGTTCAAGCGCACCACGACTTACCAAACTAACCGTTCAAAAGTGGTTATGAATAGAATTAACTGAATTTTGAATTTTAAATATTCCATATAATTTTAACATCCACATTATGTGTTTCTTAGACATAATATAAGAACAAATTCATTTTTTAGATAAAGGAAGTATTTTTTAGAAAATATAATTTTACCGCCTTTTAATGGAGAACGCTTTTCAAATCCAATATTTGACACTATTATATATTAAATTTGAAAAAATAAATTTCTTATTTAGAATCAGGTAATAAAAATTTAGTTTCAATCAACTTTTATTGTTTTTATGATAACTTTCATATTTGGTTGAATAGTGAAAAATACTAAATTCTAATTGAAAACAACTTTGTTAATGAAAATAATTTATATTTTTCAATTATACATTTGAATGTTTTGAAAGTATAATTATATTATATTTTTATCATTTAATAAAATGTAGTTCATTATAAGTAATTTCACATTTAAATTTTACATAAACACATGTCAATCTTTTGATAGTTTTTACTTTTTTTTAAAAACCCGCATTTTGGTTTTGACAAAAGGAATTAATTTTAAATTAATAATTAAACTTCTATGTTTTGAATTGGGTAAAATAGACTTCATTTTTGAATTCATAATATCAAAATTATCTTAGGGTGAGTTTTTAGTATTTTTTTTGAAAACGTTCAATTTTTGATGAATAGTGAAAAACACTGCGTTATTATTTAAAACTGGCTTTTTATTTAAATAATTATTTATTTCATTTAAAAAATCATTATCTAAAAATAGATATATAATAGATATATAATTTCAATTAAATTAATTGGAGCCATTTTATAAAAAAATCAGATGTATAAAGTTTTATTTAACTTTTTATCGTTTTTACCCACTTTCTAGGAGTAGTTGCAAATTTTCATAAAACTCAATTTTACCATTTATGTGAGATGAATTTAGAAAATCCTAGAGACATGGTTAAAATCATTAAGTAAAATGTGGTTCAATTATATGAAAATAATTTTTTTAAATAGTAACTTTTGACTTTTATTTACCACCGTTAAAAGTAAATAGGATAATTAAAGGTAAACATGATATTATAATTACCCTAATACATGTGCTAATTATATTGGATAAGATTAATTCGACCAAAAACAACGTTATTAATACAGTATGATCCTTTAGTTCTACTTGGATTAGATAAGGACATTTATTATTATTTAATTTAAAAAAAAGTTAAACGTGTTAAATTCAAAGTTTATTAACAAAACCAATTTTAATATAGGGTTATACATAAGATAAATTCTACTATAAATATTAATTAGTAAGATAAAACTATATCCTACATAAATGTTTTTATTTATAATTTTTAGACATTAAATAATTTAATTCAGTTATGATACAATGATGTTGCAGTAATTACCTTATAAATGAAATATTAAAATAATTGATTTTATAAATATCCAAATAAATTTATCTTGAGACTTATAATAAATGAAACTAATTTTCTAGGTTCATATTACATGTTAGGTTTGATTATATAATTTGTTTTCAAAGTGATAAGGTTTTTATGACTTTTGCAAAAATAAAATACCAAATAGTGTCAAAATTGACAAAAATTATTTTTTAAAAAAAATACTATATTATTGGTTGATATAATATTACTAAAAATCTAAGGTTAATACAAAGGGATTAAATAATATTATATATGTCATTAATTAACCACTTGAAGTTCTCTTGTATGTTTAGAGTAATTTTATTAACTATATAGTGTAAGAATACAAGAAGACATGGTAAAAGGTAAACTATTTAACTAAGAGTTAAATCTTAAAGATAAGGTTAAAATGATAACCAAAACATCTCTAAAACATATTTATTGGGAGGATTTAAACCAATTACCACAAAAGGATCTAAATAAACTCATTTATAGCAATTATTAACCAAATACTATAGTATAATAAATTAATATTTTAATTTTTTCTAAAGTGACCCTCACCCCTTTTATGAAAGGGTACTTCCCCTTCTCTCATAATTAAACCTCCAAAGCCATTGGGATCAGCCAAACCCTACCCAAATATCCTCCCAACTTCCCTCTTCAATATAGAGGCCTTACTTTGATCAGAATGCCAACCTAAAGCTCCCTTTTGATCATCTCAAAAGGAAACACCCGAAGAAGAGGTAATAATTTCACCACCTTCTTTCATGTTTTTTTCTTCTTCCACTTCCTCTTTCTTTGTTGTTTCCATTCCAAAATAATAAATTCAGTACCTTATACATACTGTGATTTTATTATAAATATGGTACAAAAATATTATTAATTCTATTCATCCTATAAATGATAAAAGTCACTATATGTGCGTACGTACGACTTACCGTCTCCACGTCGTGGTGTAGTTTGTTATTCAAACACAAAGTTATTTGGATGGGTTTAATAATTAGTATAACTGATGTATATAAAAAATATAACATGTTAATGATTATTTATATATGATATACAATCCAATTACATATGATTTCAACATCAATATAATGAAATTGTTACTCATGCGTACGTACGGATTACCGTCTCCATGACACGATGAGATTCATTTACACGTTCGCCATTCAACGATGATTATGAAAATATATATTATTAATAAGTATGTAATAAATGAAATAATAATTATAATTAATATATATATATATATATACGTATTTACATATATCTTATTCACTTACTTCCATTCAATACGATAAAAAAAATGGAAACAACGTTCATGCGTACGTATGACCTACCATCTCCATAAACGGTGTTTTCCATTTCATATATCTATCTATTATACATATTTATATAATATATATATATATATATGATATATAAATAATTTTTTATATTCTTGAAGTATTTAAATCATAATATAAGTGATATGATCAAGAATAACAAATTAAAACATGTTTGATTAAGAAAGCGATTATTACCCGAAATGATAATTTAACCTGGAAATAATTATTAAATGGCTGGTATAAAGTCATAAATGAATCATGTATGATATAATAAATATGAATATGGTTCTGGTATAATTTAATAACATTCTATTTTCATTATACATTAGGTTAAACGTACCCTCGACCAAGGAAAAGTACAAGGTAAGGGTTAATTCTACAATCTCTTCATTATCCGAGGTTGTTTTTATGTTAGTATCTACTGGGACCTCTTAATCATCCACATCGTGTTTCATAAAAATATTTTCAAAAGGAATATTTTAATGTTTTATGGAAGGTACACTTTAACTAGATCAATATTTTAAATGGATTAATTATTTATTCTTCTAAATCATTCTCATTAATGCTAATGTTTTCAAAATGGTTTTTAAAGATTTATTTATATGAACATGAATGTTTTTAAAATTTTAATTCCTTTAAAAAGTTTCAAACTGTTATAGAACACTTTTATTCAAAAATGTCTTCAAATTCCTTCCTTTTTAAATTGTGTGACTTTTAAATGTTTTCATGAAAAATTGATATTTCTCTCAAAGAGTTTTACAAATCATTTTCATCTTTGTAAACATTCTTTGATGGAATTTGAACTTGTTTAAAGTTGATTTATTATGATAAAAATCTTCCATATTGTATTTAAGGTTTAGTTATATGTTTGACTGTGGATGTTTTATTTTTATACCATTCATGGTTTATGGTTAATTTATTGACATTTCGTATGCTAGTTTTAATATAAATGTTAATGTTATGTTTTAACCTTTTCATATGAGGAATGTATTGGACTTAGTAAGTGATCGTTGGAGCCTGCAATAGCTCCTTGATGCATCGATATGTCTCATGAGACAATTAGACATTGAATTGGATGAGGCCTTTCCCAATTTGATATATGGTTTTGGTTGAGGCATTTATCATTTTTAGAAGTCTTGGTTGAGGCCTTGAAAATATGTTTCAGAATGTCTCACATTATACATTCCCTCATTATGAAAATAATATTGATGGTTCATGTGATTATTCAACTAGTATAATACCCATGATTATGTTTTATTATGGCATTATTTACTCAGCTCATATTCCTGGAATAAATTGTTTATGTTTATTATTTGTAAAGGCATGTGTTTTCAATTATTCACCATGCCTAATGTTTATGTTATCTTCCGCTATATTTCTTACTCTTACTGATCATTTGAGCACAACCCTATTTATGTTTTATTTTTCCTAGGATGAAAAGAAGTATAATATGACTGACCTGCAGGGATAGCCTAAGGGATATTAATGTGGTTAATAGAGACAATGTTTTTGTTGTTTTTCATTTTATAATGTAATGTAACATTCATGTATGTAATCTATTTTCCAAGACTGATAAACTTATTGGTCCTTCAGGACATGAATCTTAGTAATCATGCCAATGTTATGTAATAATGCACTGATTCTGTGTAACTGGGGTTGGGGTGTTATAGTTGGTATTAGAGGAAGTTTAGGAACAACCTTGGAAATAGATTTTGATAAAATATGATTAGAGAATATTACCCTTAGATAGAATTTGATGATTAGTATAAAAGAACTTACTAGAATTTTTTAATGTAGAGATTTTGTTTTTTTTTAAGAAAGAAACCCCTATCTGGATACAGGCAGGTAGAGGCGGCTCTGACACAAATGTACCTAAGAGTGAAAACTCCGACAAGTAGTTTCGGGCTTGACATGGGGTATCCTGGTACACAACAACGGGCCTTGATTAACTCTTGGTTAGGACACTCCCGGGGGATATATTTAGGATAATTCACATTTTCATTATAATCCATTATTATGGATTTAGGAGTTAATACTTTCTCAAAGAATAAATTTTATGATTATAGATTATATGAATAATATTTTCAATTTACATTAGGTATTTTATCGGTTTGGAATTATGTATTGAGATTCATAAACTAACCTAGTGTATTAAATTGTTTAGAAATGGCGCCTAGTAGAAGGAATGAGAATTCCATCAATACGCATGATCTAAATATTAATAAGGATAATATCTTTCATGGTATTAAGCCATCATTTAAAAGGGAAATAATATTCCATGTATTATCATCATATGAATAAATAGTATCATGTGTTAATAATATAAGTAAATAATTATCTAAGTCCTATGGATTTCAAGGGAAGAAAAAGAAGAAAATTATGAAAGAGAGAATGATGGATAAAGGGAAGAGGGGAAACAAGAATTTTCCCATATGTGATAACTGCTAAAAGAATCACCTTGGTAAATTCTTGAAGGGAATGAGATTTTGTTATAAGTGTGGAGAAAATGACACCAAGTATGTGATTTCAAGGGTAAGAAAAAGGTGTCAAATGTACAATGCTTCATCTTCAAGGAGTAGGGACACTACAAGAATTAATGTCCAAATCATCAGAGTATACCCCAAATAATGCCATTGGATAATAATCAAGTTGTGATACTACCGAAGATGAGGAGGAATGATTAGAGTACTTATGTTGTTATTAAATTATTGTGTCATTTGAGTATTGTATTAATGATGTACATGTTATAATAATTTTAGAGTATATAAGGATTGTACTGTAGTACCATTTCATTAAGGAATTGAGATTGTGTGGAACCAAGAAAAGTGACTCAATAGAAGGTGAATGTTTTTGGAAAATATGTGGTTAAGAGAAAGATAAACCTTAATATGATTCTGATATTGAGGTAGTGATTTTTGAATAAGATATGATTGATTTGGATAAATTATATTGGATATTATTGACTACCTTGAAACTGATTATTGATTTGTATATTCCATCATTGTTGGAGTTTAAAACAATTTAGATATAAGAACTATATCTAGTATTCTATAAGGAATAATAGATAATGAATGTAATCAATAAGGTTTTACGGTAATTCAAGGTGTTACCATGTTTAAAAAAAATATATGATGAAGGTATTCACATGTTATTACGTGGAAAAATGGATCTTCATTGTGTTTACCTTCCATATAAATTTTAGACTGGGAGTTTGGAAAATAGTATTTTGAATAAGTCTAATGGTTGGAATCTATTAAGATCAACATTAGATACTATTTATTATGGTTAAATCATTTCTTGAGATTATTTTTGGATTTTCATTAAAAGTACAACCCGGAGGTCGAGCGACAACCCGTCACGTCCGGCAAGGCTGTGAGACTTGAACCCACAATCGATGCGCGGCAAGGGTGGATCACCTATCACTGGAATATGTGATGTCCTTGTTTGCATAATGTAGTTTTTTTAAATAGTATGACAAGAAAATTATAGATTAATTTTTTTAGAACCCTATAGGATTAGGATAAATAGAATATTTTTGAATTATATGTTCTTTTAGAGTGAAAGTTGAGTTTGTGGTACGAATTAGTTGAAGGATGAAACTCTACTTGTCAATTATAATTTTTTATCCTCTTATTAAATGATTAAATTAATTCTTAAACATTAGGGAAGGGATCATAAAATAATAAATTTGTTATTCTAATACCATATGTTTTGTTGAACTGATGATATTTTAAATCATCATAGATCGATGGCTTTGAGGCCCTCAATTGTACACTTGTTTGTGATTGATGACCTCAATCACACCCTAAAAATATTTATGTTTTTCTACCAATTATGTGTCTCTAATTTCTACCAATGTTCTCCTAATCGAGATCATAATTTGGTAATGACTTTTTCATTTCACTTTACCTCTTATTAAGACTAAATTTTATTAACCTAATTTCTGATGTGGGTTTTACACAAAGGTATTTTTATATTTTTAACTTTTTTTTTGAAGAACAATTTAAAATTACGAGGATGAAATTTATTGAAGTAGGGGAGAATGTAACACCCCAATATTTCATGGTATGTTATATCTTCAATGTAATTCAATAACTTGCGCTACATGCAACACTGAGTTCAAGTGCACCATGACTTACCAAACTAGCCGTTCAAAAGAGGTTATAAATAGTATTAACTGAATTTTGAATTTTATATATTCCATATAATTATAACTTCCATATTAAGTGTTTCTTAGATATAATATAAGAACAAATTCATTTTTTTTATAAAGGATGTATTTTTTAGAAAATGAAAATTTACCACCTTTTAATGGAGAACCCTTTTTAAATCAAATATTTGATAATTTTGTACATTCAATTTGAATAAATAAACTCCTTCTTTAGAATAGGTAAATAAACATTTAGTTTTGATAATTTTTTGGTGTTTTTCTGATAACATTTATATTTGGGTGAATTGTGAAAAGTACTAAATTCTAATTGAAAACAACTTTATTAATCAAAATAATTTATAGTGTTCAATTATACATTTGAATGGTTTTTAAGAATAATTAGTTTATATTTTTATAATTTAATACAATTGAGGTTATTATAAGTAATTTCACATTTAAAATTAACATAAACACATGTCAATCCTTTGATAGTTGTTACTTTAAAAAAACCTGCATTTTGGTTTTGAGAACGAGAATAATTTTAAATTAATAATGAAACTTTTATGTCTTGAAATTGGTAAAATAGGCTTAATTTTTGAATTCAGAATATCAAAATTAGCTTTGGATGAATTTTTCGTATTTTTTTTGAAAACATTCAATTTTTGATGAATAATGAAAAACACTGCGTTATTATTTAAAACCTACTTTTTATTTAAATAATTATTTATTTTATTTACATTTACTTTAAGTCAATATATATATATATAATACCTATATAAGTTCAATGAAATTAATTGGAGTCATTCTATAATAAAATTATATGTATAAAATTTTATTGAACTTTTTAACGTTTTTTACCAACCTACTAAGAGCATTTGCAAATTTGCAAAAAACATAATTTTACTGCTTATGTGATTTGAATTTAAAAATTCTAAGAGACATGGTTAATATCCTTAAGTAAAATTTGGTTCAATAAGATGAAAATAATTTTCATTTAATAGTAACTTTTGACTTTTATTTACCACCGTTAAAAGTAAATAGGGAAATTAAAGGTAAAAATCATATTATAATTACCCTAACACATGTCCTAATTATTTTGGATAAACTTAATTAGACCTAAAACAACCTTCTGATTAAAATATGATCCTTTAGGTCCACTTGGATTACATGATAACATTTATTATTATTTTATTTAAAGAATAGTTAAAAGTGTTAAATTCAAAGTACATTAACTAAACCAATTTAATATACGGTTACACATAAGATAAATTCGACTATAAATATTAATTATAAATATAAATAGATTTTCTACATAATGGTATTTTATTTATAATTTTTAGACATTAAATAATTTTATTTATTTATGACACAATGATGATGCGGTAATTACCTTATTAATGAAATATTAAAATAATCAATTTTATAAATATCCAAATAAATGTATATTGAAACTTATGATAATTTACACTAAGTTTCCAGGATAATATGAAATTTTAGGGTTGATTAGATATTTTTTTAAGTGATAAGGTTGTTATGACTTTCACAGAAATAAAATACCAAATTGTGTCAAAATTGATATAAATTTTGTTTTTAAAAAAATACTATATTATTGGTTGATAGAATATCCCTAAAAATCTAAGGTTTTTCCAACGGGATTAAATAATATTATATATGTCATTAATGAACCACATGAGGTTCTCTTGGTAGTTTTGAGTAAGTTAATTAACCAAATAGTGTAAGAATACAAGAAGACCCGGTAAAAGGTAAATTATTTAACTAAGAGTTAAATCTAAAAGATAAGGTTAAAATGGTAACCTAAACATATTTAAAACATATTTATAGAAGTTATTTTGACCCATAACCACCTAAGTCTAGAAATAAATTCATTTGGATCCATTATAAACTGAATATGATTGTATAATAAATTAATATTTTAATCTTTTCCAAAAGTAAACCTCACCCCTCTTTTAAAAGGGAACTTCCCCTTCTCTCCTAATCAAACCTCCAAATCCATTTGGCTCAGCCAAAAACAACCCAAATATCCTCCCAAATTCCCTCAATTAAACCTAGAGGCCTTACATTTATCATAAATCCAACCTAATGAGCCGTTTTGATCAACTCAAAAGGAAACACCCGAAGTAGAGGTAATAATTTCACCACCCTCTTTCAAGTTATTTTCTTCTTCCACTTCCCCTTTCTTTTTTGTTTGCATACAAAAATAATTAATCCTATACCTTATACATAATTTTATGTTATTATAAATATGTTACAACCATATTCTTTATTCCCTCCATCCTATAAATGAAAAAGTCACCATACGTGCGTACGTATGGCTTACGGTCTCCACGTCGTTGTGTAGTTTGTTATTCAAACACATAATTATTTGGATTGGTATAATAATGAGTATAAATGATGTAAATAATAAATATAACATGTTAATGATTCTGCATATTTTATATAAAATCCAATTACATATTATTTCACCATCAATATAATGATATTGTTGCTCTTGCGTACGTATGGATTACCGTCTCCACGACGCTGTGAGATTCACTTCCACGTTCACCATTCAACGATGATTATAAAAATATATATTATTAATAAGTATATAATATATGACACAATAATTCTACTGGATATATATATATATATGTACTTACATATATCTTATTCATCTACTACCGTTCAATACGATATGAAAACGGAAACAACATTTATGCGTATGTCCGGCCTATCGTCTCTATAAACGGTGTTTTCCATTTAATATATATATATCTATTATACATATTTATATTATATATATATGATATATAAATCATGTTTTTTATTCTGGAAGTATTTAAATCATGATCTAATTGATACGATCAAGAATAACAAATTAAAACACGTACGATAAAGAAAGTGATCATTACCCGAAATGTTAATTTAACCTGGAAATCATTATTAAATGGCTAGTATAAAGTCATAAATGAATCATGTATGATATAATAAATTTTAATATGGTTATTTTAAAATTTAATAACATTCTATGGTCATTATACAGAAGGTTAAACGTACCCTCGGCCAAGGAAAAGTACAAGGTAAGGGTTAATTCTACAATCTCTTCATTATCCAATGTTATTTTTATGTGAGTATCTACTGAGGCCTACTAATCATCCACATCTATGTTTCATAAATATATTTTGAAAAGGAATATTTTAAGGTTTTATGGAAGGGACACTTTAACTAGATCAACATTTTAAATGGATTAAACATTTATTCTTCTAAACCATTCACATTAATGTCCATGTTTTCAAAATGGGTTTTAAGGATTCATTTATATGGACATGAATGACTTTAAAATTTTAATTCATTTCAAAAGTTTCAAAGTGGTATGGGACACTTAGATTAAAAAATTTCTTCAAATGTATTCCTTTTTAAATTGTGTGACTTTTTAATTTTTTCGTGAAAAAGTTTTTTTTTTGTCGAAGTGTTTTATAAATCATTTTCATATTTGTCAACATCCTTTGATGGATTTTAAACTTTTTTGAAGTTGATTTATTATGATACAAATCTTCCATATTTTATTGAAGGTTTTGTGATATTTTTTTACTGTGGATCTGTTATTTTTATACCATTCGTGGTTTATTGTTAAAGTTTTGACATTTCGTATGTTAGTTTTTATAGGAATGTTTGTGCTATGTTTCAACCTTTTCCTATGAGGAATGTATTGGACTTAGTAATTGATGGGTGGAGCCCACTATAGATCCTCTAGGCCTTGGTAGGTCTTATGATACAATTAGACGTGGAATTGGCAGAGGACTTTCCCAATTTGATATATGTTTTTGGCCGAGACCTTAATCATTTTTAGACGTCTTGTCCGAGGCCTTGAAGAAATGTTTCAGAATGTACCGCATTATACATTCCATCATTATGAAAATAATATTGATTGTTCATGTGGTTATTTGACTAGTAGAGTACCCACGATTATGTTTTATTATGACATTATTTACTCAACTCATATTTCTCACCTAAGGTGTTCATGTATATTATTCCTAAAGGCACTTGTTTTCACTTATTCACTATGCCTAATGTTTATGTTATCTTTCGCAATATTTCTTACTCTTACTGGGTGTTTGAGATCACCCCTTTCTATGTTTTATTTTTTCCAGGATGCATAGAAGTATATTATGACTAACCTGAAGGGATAGTCTAAGGGATATTAATGTGGTCAATGGAGACAATGTTGTTGTTGGTTTTCATTTTATAATGTAATGCAACGTTCATGTATGTAATATACTTTCCATGACTGCTAAAATGATCAGTCTTTTGGGACTTGATTCCTTGTAATCATGCAAATATTATGTAATAATGCACCGACTCTGGGTAACTGGGGTCGGGGTGTTACAATACTAATTAATATTAATCCCACATAATTATTTGAAATAATAAATATTGCCAAAAAACAAACTAATTATAATGTAATTTAATTGCAGCTAATTAATAATTATTATAAATAATAGGAAATAAAACAAATTAACTAAAAATTAAAAGAAAATGATAAATACTTGAATTTTTCGTAGGATTTATGACTTGAATATTGATCCAATGTAGAATCTTAAACTTTGAAATAATTTGAGAGGAAAAATGTAAGTACAAGGGGAGTGGGGTAGAGAAAGGAGTGTAATGAGAAAAAATCAGATGGAGATATATATAAGTTAGATTATTTGCGATGGATACCATCATAAATACCAACCCTGCTATTAATTAGTGGCAACAAATAAAAAGGTATTTGCGATGGGTGCTATCGTAGATACCCACCCACCGACATGAAATTTGCGAGGGAAAATAAACCCCATCGAAAATAGTAAAAAATTCCAATGGGTATTTGCGACGGGTACAAATACCCTTTGCAAATATCCTTCCTGTGGTTTGTCTTGAAACCTGCGCAAAAGCTGTTATGATGAGAATTGGGTCCTATCGCAAATAGTCCCTCCCGACGGCCTATTTGTGACGGGACCCCTCCTCATCGCAAATAGTTCATCACAAAAAAGTGTTCTTTCCCGTACTGTAACACATCAAGGCTTCTAGGAGTCGACATAAGAGATATACTGAAAATCATTGATAGGACCTAGAGTTTGATGTTGGAGACATGTTATTCCTCTGCATATCTATATAAAATAATGTGGTGAGATTTCGGATGAATGGAAAGATTAGTCCAAGATGCATCCAACCCTTTTAGATTTTTGATCACATCATAACAGTGGCCTACCGACTAGCACTCCCACATAACGTATCTCAAGTACATGATGTATTCTGTGAATCCCTATTGAGAAAGTACATACCAACCCCTCACATGTACTCAATCCAATGGTGTTACCTTTGGAGAATGATCTCTGATATGAAGAGTATCTAGTGAAGATCTTAGATTTTAGAGACAAAGTTCTTGGAAATAAGTCAATGCACCTAGTCAAAGTGATGTGGAGAAACCAAAAGTTTGAAGCATAAATTAGGAACAGAAGGAAGTGATGAAACTGAATTACCCTAATCTGTTTTAGTGTGGGCAATTAAAATTTCAGGGGTAAAATTTATAAATGAGAGAAGATTCTATTGACCCAAACTTGTATAAATAACCCCCCTGCAATTTTATTAAATAACTTATTACGTTATAGAGCTACAGAAAACACATGCACTTATTTGGTTTTATTTTATTAGTTATAAAAGACCATTAAGAATCTTCACCATTGATAATATATCCATTGAACAGTGATCAAGTGATTAGTATAAGTACAAGGTTTTACCAAATCCATTGACACATAAAAAGGAAGTGATGGCCTCAACCTGTAGGATCATACCCTATGAAGCATGTTTATTGGAGTTTCAGAGGGATATAGAATCACTAGCCTTTTACCTTGACCAAGCCTGAGTTGAGAACCAACAACATAAGCATGATCAATGTAACACCCCAAGCTTCCACAGTACGTTTCCCTTTGAATAATACAATAGCGTGTGTTGTACGTAACTTCGAGTTCTAACACACCACAACCAATCATACTAGCCGTTATGAATAGTAATACCAACTTTTTGAAATTTTATAAATTTTATCCTTCAAAATTTACTTCATTTTTGGATTCGGAAAATCGAAATTAGCTTCGGGTGAATTTTTGGTATTTTTCTGGAAACTTTCAATTTTTGATGAATAGTGAAAAACACTGAGTTATAGTTTAAAACTGACTTTTTATTTAAATAACTGTTTATTTAAATTTATTCTAGGTAAAAATAGATACAAAATACCTATATAAGTTTAATTTAATTCGTTGGAGTCATTTTACAATAAGTTTAGATATATAAAATGTTTATTGAACTTTTTACCGTCTTTTACCCACCTCCTAAGAGCATTTTCAAATTTACATAAAACATAATTTTACCACTTATGCGAGTTGAATTTCAAAAATCCCAGAGACAAGATTGTATAAATATGTAAAATTTGGTTCAATAAGATGAAAATAATTTTTGGTGAATAGTAACTTTTTACTTTTATTTACCACGGTTAAAATTAAATAGGGTAATTAATGCTAAAAATGATATTATTATTATTACCATAACACTTGTCCTAATTCTATTGGATAAGTATAATTCGACCAAAAACAACCTTAGGAATAAAACATGAACCTCTTTGGTCCACTTGGATTAGATTAGGACATTTATTATTATTTTATTTAAAGAAGAGTTAAAAGAGATAAAATCAATGTTTAATAACTAAATTTTTTTTAATACAGGATTATACATAAGATAAATTTGATTATAAATATTAATTAGAAATATAAAAATATTTAATACATAATTGTATTTTATTTATAATTTTTAGAAATTTAATAATTAAATTTATTAATGACACAATGATGATGTAGTAATTACCATATTAATGAAATATTAAAATAATTGATATTATAAATATACAAATTAATGTAATTTTAGACTTTTTATGAATTACAGTAATTTTATAGGTTAATATAACATTTTAGGGTTGGTTAAATGATTTTTTTGAATTAATAGTTTTGTTATGAATTTAGCAAAAACAAAATACCAAATAGTGTCAAAATTGACATAAAAGAGTATTCAAAACAAATATTATATTATTAATTGATATTCTATTCCTAAAAATCTATGGTTCGGCCAAAAGACTTATATAATGATATTTGTATCATTAATTAACCACTTGGGGTTCTCTTGGATGTATATTGTATGTTTATTAACCATATAATATAAAAATACAAATAGACATGGTAAATGTCAAACTATTTAACTAAGAGTTAAATCTAAAAGATAAAGTTAATATAGTGACCCAAACCTATCTAAAAACCATTGGTTGAGTGGTTTGAAACCCATACCCACCTTATCCTATAAATAATTTATTTTTATCCATTATAAAACGAATATGTTTTTATTATAAAAAAATATTTATAGCTTTTCCTAAGGTGCCCCTCACCCCTCTTATAAAAGGGCACTTCCCCTTCTCTCTAATTCACACCTTCAAAGCCATTTGGCTCAGTCGAACCCTGCCCAAATACCCTCTAAACTATCCTATCTTCATCCTAGAGGCTTTCCTTTAGTAATAAATTCAACCTAAGGATCCCTTTTGATCAAATCAAAAGGAAGAACCTGAAGAAGAGGTAAATATTTCATCACCTATATCAAGTTCATTTCTTCTTCCACTTCCTCTTTATTTGTGGTTTCCATTCTAAATTAATAACACCAGTAAATTTTATATACTGTTATGTTATTATAAATATGGTACATCCATATTCATTTTTCTATCCATCCTTTGAATGACATGTCACTATACGTGCATATGTACGGCTTACCGTCCCCACGTCGCAGTGTAGTTGTTATTCAATACATTATTATTTTGGATGGGTATAATAATGATGTATAATTTATATAAATGATAAATATAACATGATAATTATTTTTTATATATGATATACCATCCAATTATATATTTATTTAATATCAAAAGAATTATATTGTCGCTCATGCGTACGTACGGATTATCGTCTCCCCGAACGCGATGAGATTCATTCCCCATCGTATCCATTCAAGAATAATTTTCATTAGATTATTAAAAATAATGTTTAAAGACTTAATATCATTCTTAATATGAATAAGATACATCTTATCGATAACAAAAATTACTTACGTAACAAAGCATATAAAGGAAACAGAATCAGTTTACAGCAGAAAAGACGATAATACTAAGATATTATTAACAAAGTAATGTTAAAAGATCATATATGATATCATATTAATGTATATTATTCTTGTATAATTTAATAACAATTATTTCACCATTATATAGGAGGTGAACCTACCCTCTACCATGTAAAAGTACAACTTAAGGGTTAATTTCACAATCTCTTTATTATCTGATGTTGTTTATATGTAATTATCTATTAGGACCTCTTTATCATCTACATCCATGTTTCTTAAAAATATATTTCAAAAAAAATTTACTACTTAATATATAATGGGGTAACTTCATTTATACCATTATTTGACCTTATATGTTTTGAAAGGAATCTTTCTCTCGTTTTCCAAACAAGGTACTTTATGACCTTTTCGAAAAAATTAAGGTAATAATGTTTTTTTAACTTATACGGCGGGTTCCACTATTTTCCGCCATTATAACATCATCTAATCTTCCATTATAATCTTATAAAAATAATTTCAAGATAATATTTTTCTTAAATGATTTCAAAATAGAAAGATATATTTCGCTAAAAAAGGTTTTGATTTCATCTATGTAAACATATTTTGATGGATTTTAAGCTTATTTCAAGTTGATTTATTATGATACATAACTTCCATACTGTATTGAAGGTTTTGTGATATACTATGAATGTGTTATTTTTACACCATTTAGGGTTTATGGATAAAGTATTGACATTTATTTTGCTACTTTTAATACGAATGTTTATACTATGTTTAAAAAAATTTATATGAGGAATGCATTGGACTTAATATGTGATGGGTGGAGCCTGTTATAGCTCCTCGATGCATCAGTATGTCTCATGAGGCAACTAGAGGTGGAATTCGATGCGGCCTTTCCCAATTTGATATATGGTTTTAGCCAAGGCCTTAATCATTTTTAGATGTCTTGGCCGAGGCCTTGATAAAATGTTTCCAAATTTCCGACATTATACATTCCCTAATTATGAAAATAATATTGATGGTTCATGTGGTCATTCGACTAGTAGAATATCCATTAATATGTTTTATTATGGCATTATTTACTAAGCTCATATTCCTTCCATAAAAGTGTTCATGTTTGTTACTGGTAAAGGAATGTGTTTTAAATTATTCACAATGCTTAATATTTATGTTATCTTCCATTGTATTGCTTACCTTTACTGAGCATTGAGATCACCCCTTTCTTATGTTTCATTTTCCAAGGATATGAAGAAGTTAATTATAAGTGAATTGTAGGATTAATCTAGGAGGCTTGGATGTTTCTAAAAGAATAAATTAGTTTTGTATTTCTTTTCAAGTTGTAAAGGTAAACTTATGAATGAATCTTGTTTCCAATAATACTAAACTGATCAGTCTTTCAGGACATGATTTTCTTGTGATCATGCCAATGTTATGTAATAATGCACTGACTCTAGGTAACTGGGGTCAGGGCATTACAGTTGGTATCAGAGGAAGTATAGTACAAACCATGGAAATTAGATTTAGATAAACTCTGATTATAGCACATAACCCTAAGATACAATTTGAGGATTAATATAGAAGAACTTTCTAGATTTTTGGTACTGTAGAGATTTTGTGAGTTTTCCGAGCAATGCATCCCTGTCTGGATATGAGCAGGTAGAGGCAGCTCTGCCACAGATGTACCTAGGGGTAAAACCCAAAAACACCGCTTTGAGCTAGACTCGAACGGGAACTGGTGCACGACAACGGGCCTTGTTGCACTCTTGGTTATGAAACTCCCAGGGGATATGCTTAGGATAATTATAATTCTATATAAAAACCATTATTAAGTGTTTACGAGTATATACATCCTCAATGAAAACATTTTTTTATCATTATGGATGATATCCATAAAATTTTCAATTCATGTTAAGTGTCATACAAGTTTGTAATTATGTATTTCGATTCGTAAACTAATATAGTTTATTCCAATGTTTATAAATGGAGACTAGTGGAAGGAATGGAAACTATATCAATGAACATAATCCATGTAGGGATTTCTCTCCTACCCAAGATAATTATAGCGGTGCTGGTGATGCAACTGGTGCTGATCATCTTATCACCATACTGGGACAGCTCACAGAGGTTATGAATAATAACCTTACCCATATAGATCACCCTAATTCACAACGCGGAGGATAAATGTTAGACCACTTCATGAGGAAACAACCACCAACATTAAATGGAAGTACAAATCCATTAGTTTCTAAGTAATGGATAAATTCCTTAGAGAAAATATTTCAGGATTTGGGGAGCAACGAAAGGGAAAAAGTATTCCTGGAAGTTTATCACCTCATTGGAGATGCTGATAAATGGTGGTCATTGATTCAAAACACAAAGGAAGATGAAGAAGTGTCCAGTATGGACTGGAGGGATTTTAAAGAACATTTCTTAGAAACATACTTTCCTTGTGACCATCGAGCAGATATGAAAAGGCAATTTCTGAGTCTAAGGGAAAAAGAGGATGAGAATGTCACAAAGTATGAAGCTAACATTACAAGGTTATCAAGGCATGTTGTAGATTATATATGTAACCTAAGAAGCAATATTGACCATTTCTTTGATGGGTTAAAACCATTTCTCCATCGATCATTAGTATCATAATCCTTCTCATCATATACAGATATTGTCTCGTGTGCTATCAATACAGAAAAAAAAATTCTCTTAGTCTTATGACTTTAAAGAAAAGAAAGATAAGAATAGATCTGATGTACACTTTGGGAAGAAAATAAGTAAATAGGGATGAAGGGAAGAATTGAATTTCCACCCTGTGATAATTGTGGAAGGAAGCACCCTGGTGCATATCTAAAAGGAAAATGAGTATGCTATAAATGTGGACAGAAAGGCCATCTTGCTGGTGATTGTAAGGGAAAGAAAGATGATACCAATGTTCAATTCTACAATTGTAGGGAAATGGGACATTATGTGAATTAATGTTTTAAGTGTCCTGGAAACTTACTTCAGAAAAGTCAAAGGGATCAAGGCCATGATTACGCAATCACTAATGCTAAGGTTGAAGCTCCAAAAGACATGGTGGCAGGTAATTTAATGGTTTCCTCAAGTTTAGCCTATTATTTATTTGATTCTGGATCATCGAATTTTTTCATATCTTCCCAGTTTTCTAAGAAAATTAGAAATTTACAAATTGATTTAACAGGGGAGTTGTCAGTAAAAACTCCAAAGGGAAGTATCATTGCTACTAATTTTTGTGAATCAATTCCCATTAGGGAATATAAATGTTCTTTATCTGCTGATCTCATCATCATACCCCTGATTTAATTTGATATAATCCTCGGTATGGATTGGATTTTGGACCATGATGAAAAATTTTATTATAAGAAGAAGGAGGTTAATTTTTTTTATGACGATGATAAAGAACACCATATCATTAGAGTAGAAATGTAACCACCTCATTATTATCTAGATCCACCCCCAATAGCTCAAATAAATTCAATTATTGGAGAGGAAGATAATGAAATAACTATGGGTGAGGAAAAGAATGTTCAAATAGAGGATGTACCTATTATGCAATAATATGTTGATATCTTTCCATAAAATTTACCTGGACATCCACCCGAACGAGAAATTAAGTTTTCCGTTGATTTAATTCCTGGTTCAAGGCCGATATCGAAGACCCCTTAAAGAATGGACACTGTGGAATTAGTGGAACTAAAGAAACAACTATAGGAATTGAGTAATAAGGGATTTATTTTCCCTAGTGTTTCTCCATGGGGCACCCCTATTGTTTTTGTTAAGAATAAAGATATATCTATGAGGATGTGCATTGACTACAGGGTGATCAATGCTATGAAAATAAAGAACCAGTATCCCCTACCTCACATAGATGATTTATTCGACCAACTTCATAGAGCTCAATACTTTTCAAAGTTTGACCTTCGATCTGGATATCATCTGTTGTGTGTGAAGAAGGAAGACATTTCGAAAACATCATTTTGAACCAGGTACGAGCATTATGAGTTTACAGTAATGCCTTTTGAAGTGACTAATTCACCCTATGTCTTCATGTATCTAGTGAATAGATTTTTCATGTAATATCTTAATGAATTTTAAGTGGTATTTATTGATGATATCTTGGTATACTCAAAAATCTATGAAGATCATGAAAACCACTTGTGCATTATCTTGAAGACTCTTAGAAGACACAAATTATATGGGAAGTTTAGCAAGTGTGAATTCTGGCTTCAGGAGATTTCTTTTCTTGGATATATTATCTATAAGGATAGAATCTCTGTTGATCCTTCTAAGACCAAGGCAATCCAAGAATGGCCAACACTGATGAGTATAACCGAGGTACAAAGTTTTATTGGTTTAGCATGTTATTATTGATGTTTCATCCAGAATTTTTCCTGATTGGATAACCCATTAGTGAAGCTTACACGTAAAGGGGTTAAATTTGTGTGGAAAAAAGAGTGTGAAGAATGTTTTGAAGAACTAAATAGAATATTAGTCAATGATTCTATCTTGACTCTATCATTGGGGAATGATGGGTTTGTTATTTATAGTGATGCATCAAATAAAGGACTTGGTTGTGTCCTTACGCATAATGATAGGGTTATTGCCTACGCATCACGATAGCTAAAAATTCATGAGAAAAACAATCATACTCATCATCTTGAGTTAACATCTGTAATATTTTCTTTTAAGATATGGATACATTATCTCTATTGTGAAAAATGTGAGATATATAACGATCACAAGAGTTTGAAGTATATTTTCTCACATAAAGAACACCACATAAGGCCAAGGAGATGGCTTGAACTACTCAAGGATTATGATTTCATGATACACTACCACCTAAGGAAGGAAAATAAGGTGGAAGATGCATTGAGCAGAAAAGATAATGGAGTTTTGAAAAAGATGAGAGTTAAAAGGGATTCTATTTTCATGGATCTAGTAAATATGGATATGAGAATAACCATTGAAGTTGAAACATCAATAACTTTTCAAATGGTTTCCAAACTATCTTTACTAGAAAGGATAAATAGTTCTCAGACCGATTATGAAGAGTTTCAAAAGAAGATTAAAGCAGTGAATGATTGGAGATTGAGTGACTTTGTGTGTGAAGATGGTATTTTGAAATTTGGAAAGAGACTTTGTTTTCCCGATATACTTGATTTAAAAATGGAATTGTTGGAGGATGCTCATAGTTACAATTTCTCTATACACCCTAGTAGCACTAATATGTATAGAGATTTGAAGGAATATTTTTTGGTGGGACAACATGAAGTGGGATATTAAAAATTTTGTGTCAAGATGTATGGTTTTTCAAAAAGTGAAAGATGGAAGGAAATATCTTTGAGGAGTCATGAAACCTCCTCCCATACCTGAGTGGAAATGAGATAGTATTACGATGGACTTTGTCATGGGGCTACCAAAGACTCCTAGAAGGAATGATGCAATATGGGTCATTGTTGATCATATTACCAAGTAATCACATTTTCTTGCTATAAGAGAAGATTTACCACTTGAACGTCTAGCAAGACTATATATTAATTAAGTTTTGAGACTTCATAGAGTACCACTATCGATTTTTTCTGATCTTAATCCTCGTTTTACATCAAGATTATGGAAAGGTATTTAGAAAGCCCTAGATACTGAACTTCATTTGAGCACTGCCTACCACCCCCAAACTAATGGACAATCAAAACGGACTATTAAAACCTTAGAATACATGTTGAGATCATGATCACTTGACTTTCAAGGTATGTGGGATAAATATTTAACTCTGGTAGAATTTTCCTATAATAATAGCTTCCATTCAAGTATTCAGATGGCACCATATGAAGCGTTATACGGAAAGAGATGTTGTACACCAACCTGTTGGGATGATGTTAGTGAAAGAAAACTCATAGGCCTAGAACATGTGGAGGAAACAATGGAAAAGTTGAAGGTAATGCAAAACCACATCAATGAATCTCAAAGTAGGCAGAAGAGCTATGCCGATAACCAGAGGAAGGATTTGGAATTTCAGGTAGGAGATCATGTTTTCATGAAGGTATCTCCATGGAAGGGTGTTATACGTTTCGGTAAGAAGGGTAAATTAAGTCCCAGGTACACCGGACCTTTCGAAATTCTAGAATGAATTGGGCTGCAACTTACCATTTGGAAATGCTGCCAAGTCTCTCCAAAGTTCATGATGTGTTCCACGTATCACTGTTGAGAAAATACATGCCTGGACCAATGCATGTACTCACCTAAGAGGAATTAGAACTGGAACCTAATCAATCTTATTATGAAGAACCTGCCAAGGTCCTTGATTGAGGATAACAAGTTCTGAGAAACCGGACGACTCGTCTGGTAAAGGTTCTGTGGAGAAACTATAAGATGGAAGAGGCAACATGGGAACCCCAGGAACTTATGATGAAGAACCACCCGAGTCATTTTATGCAGTAATATTCTAGAAATTTCGAGGATGAAATTATTTAATTTAGGGGAGAATGTAACACCCCAAGCTTCCACGATATGCTTCCCTTTGAATAATACAATAGCGTGTGTTGTAGGCAACTTCGAGTTCTAACACACCACAATGAATCAAACTAGCCGTTATGAATAGTAATACACACTTTTTGAATTTTTTTAAATTTTATCATTCAAAACGGACTTCATTTTTGGATTCATAATATCGAAATTATCTTAGGGTCAATTTTTGTTATTTTTCTGAAAATTTTCAATTTTTGATGAATAGTGAAAAACACTGGGTTATAGTTTAAAATAGTCTTTTTATTTAAATAATTATTTATTTAAATTTATTTTAAGTCAAAATAGATACATAATACCTATATAAGTTTATTGTAATTCATTTGATTCATTTTATAATAAGTTTAGATATATAAAAATTTTATTGAAGTTGTTACCATCTTTTACCCACCTCATAAGAGCATTTGCAAATTCACATAAAACATAATTTTACCACTTCTTTGAGTTGAATTTCAAAAATCCAAGAGACACGGTTGATATCAATAAGTAATATTTGGTTCAATAAGATAAAAATAATTTTAGGTGAATAATAACTTTTTTACTTTTATTTACCACGGTTAAAAGTAAATTGGGTAATTATGGGTAAAAATGATATTATTATTACCCCAAAACATGTCCTAATTCTATTGTATAAGTATAATTAGACCAAAAACAACCGTAGGAATAAAAGATGAACCACTTTGGTCCACTTGGATTAGATTACGACATTTATTATTATTTTATTTAAAGAAGAGTTAAAAGAGTTAAAATCAAAGTTTAATAACTAAAATATTTTTAATATAGGGTTATACACAAGATAAATTCGATTATAAATATTCATTAGAAAGATAAGACGATTTAATACATAATGTTATTTTATTTATAATTTTTAGACATTAAATAATTAAATTTATGTATGAAAAAATGATGATGGAGTAATTATCGTATTAATGAAATATTAAAATAATTGATATTATAAATATTCAAATAAATGTAATTTGAGACTTTTTATGAATTCCACTAATTTTATAGGTTAATAAAACTTTTTAGGGTTGTTTAGATGAATTTTTTTCGAAGTAATAATGTTGTTATGAATTTATAAAAAACAAAATACCAAATAGTGTCAAAATTGATATAAAAGAGTTTTAAAAAAACTATTATATTATTAATTGATATTCTATTCTTAAAAATATACAATTCTGAAAAAAGACTTATATAATGATAGGTGTATCATTAATGAACTACTTTTGGTTCTCTTGGAAGTATACAGTAAGTTTAATAACCATATAATATAAAAATACAAAGAGAAATGGTAAATGTCAAACTATTTAACTAAGAGTTAAATCTAAAAGATAAACTTAATATAGTGACCCAAACCAGTATAAAACTTATTTGTTGAGTGGTTTTTGACCCATTCCCACCTTATCATTTAAATAATTCATTTTGGAGCCATTATAAACCTAAAATTATTTTATTATAAAAAAATATTTCTAGCTTTTCCTAAGGTGCCCCTCACCCCTCTTATAAAAGGGAACTTCCCCTTATCTCTAATTCACACCTTCAAAGCCATTTGGATCAGAAAAACCCTGACCAAATACCCTCTCATCTATCCTACCTTCATCCTAGTGGCCTTACTTTAGATATAAATCCAACCTATAGAGTCATTTTGATCAAATCAAAAGAAAGAACCCGAAGAAGAGGTAAATATTTCATCACCTCTTTCAAGTTCCTTTCTTCTTCCACTTCCTATTTCATTGTTGTTTCCATTCTAAAAAAATAACTCTAGTATATTATATATACTGGGATGTTATTATAAATATGGTACAACCATATTCATTATTCTATTCATCCTTTGACTGGAATGTCACCATACATGTGTACGTACGGCTTACCATCTCCACGTCGTGGTGTAGTTGTTATTCAATACATTATTATTTTGGATGGGTATAATAATGATGTATAATTTATGTAAATAATAAATATAAAATGATAATTATTATGTATATATGATATACCATCCAATTATATATTATTTTAATATCAAAAAAATGATATTGTCTCTCGTGTGTACGTACAGATTACCGTCTCCACAAATGCGATGAGATTCATTCCCCATCATATCCATTCAAGAATAATTTTCATTAGATGATTAGAAATAATTTTTAAAGACTTAATATCATTTCTAATATGAATAAGATACATCCTATCCATAACAAACATTACTTACATAACAAATCATATAATGGAAAATGAATCAGTTAACACCCGAAAAGATGATAATATAAAGTTATTATTAGCAAAGCAATGTTAAAAGATAATATATGATATAATATTAATGCATATGATTCTTGTATAATTTAATAACAATTATTTAACCATTATATAGGAGGTTAACCTACCCTCAACCAAGGAAAAGTACAAGGTAAGGGTTAATTTCACAATCTTTTTATTATCCGAGTTTGTTTATACGTAAATATCTACTGGGACCTCTTTATCATCCACATCCATGTTTCTTAAAAATGTATTTCAAAAAAATTTTACTATTTAATAGAAAATGGGTTAATTTAATTTATACCCTTATTTGACCTTAGGTGTTTTGAAAGGAATATTTCCGTCATTTTCCAAACAAGGTAGTTTATGATCTTTTCGACAAAATTAAAGTAAAAATGTTTTTTAACTTATATGGTGGGTGCGGCTATTTTCGGCTATTATAACATCGTCGAAGCTTCCCTTACAATCTTATAAGAATATTTTCATGATAAAATTTTTCTTAAATGATTTCAAAATATAAAGAGTCATTTCTCTAAAAAAACGTTTTGATTTCATCTTTTTCAACATCCTTTGATGGATTTTATGCTTATATGAAGTTGATTTATTATGATACAAAACTTCCATATTGTATTAACGTTTTTGTGATATACTATGGATGTGTTATTTTTACACCATTCATGGTTTATGGATAATGTATTTACATTTCGTATGCTAGTTTTAATACGAATGTTAATGTTATGTTTAAACCTTTTCATATGAGGAATGTATTGGACTTAGTATGTGATGGGTGGAGCCTGCTATAGCTCCTCGATGCATCGGTAGGTCTCATGAGACAACTAGACATGGAATTAGATGAGGCCTTTTCATATTTGATATATGGTTTTGGCTGAGGCCTTAATCAATTTTAGATGTCTTGGCCGAGGCCTTGACAAAATGTTTCAGAATGTTTGACATTACACATTCCCTCATTATGAATATAATATTGATGGTTCATGGGGTCATTCGACTAGTATAATTCCCATGATTATTTTTTATTATGGAAGCATTTACTAAGCTCATATTCCTACCATAAAAGTGTTCATGTTTATTACTTGTAATGGTATGTGTTTTCAATTATTCACCATGCTTAATATTTATGTTATCTTCTGTTGTATTGCTTACCCTTACTAAGCATTTGAGCTCACCCCTTTCTTATGTTTCATTTTCCCAGGACATGAAGAAGTTAATTATGAGTGACTTTTAGGATTAATCTAGGAGTCTTGGATGTTTCTAATGGAATAAATTAGTGTTTTATTTCTTTTAACGTTGTAAATTTGAACTTATGTATGAATCTTGTTTCCAATAATACTAAACTGATCGGTCTTTAGAGACATTATTTCCTTGTGATCATGCCAATGTTATGTAATAATTCACCGAGTCTAGGTAACTGGGGTCAGGGCGTTACAAGAGAAACTGTATACGAGAGATGTTCAAGCTCAGCAAGATCACGTCCCAAACCATGTATGTCGAACCACCTCAGGAAAGTATCACCATCACACACCTTACTCTTAGAGTATTTTTGGCTGTATTAATGATATATAAATATGAGTATGTAAATTTGTTTTTATAGAATAATGAATTTATTTTCATCCTATTGTTGTTACTTTATAATTGATTTTATTTTGATACAATAAACCACATATAGTATTTTTGGTTAATATTGAAATTCAATTAAGGAATTTCTTTTTATGAATTAATGTATTTTATAAAAATATAATATTTTAATAAAATATTATTATTAAATATTTTTTATTAAATATATATGATCATATGATTTTTATGAAGTCAAATTTAATTTTTATAAGGGTTTAAAAAAATATTATTTTTAAAAAACACAACATTTACCAATAAATGAAAATTATTATTTTAAATGTAAAAATTAACATATTTTGAAAATTATTTAGATAAAAGGAATATTGTTTTGGAGTCATAACATCAAAATTATCCATGGGTGAATATTTCATAATTTCCTGAGAAATTCAAATTCTCGGGTAAAAATTAAATATCGTATAAATATACATTGTGTATTATGACTTCATAATGACCCAAAAGTGATGTAATAAATAATATAAATGGGATGACCAACCAAATATATGTTTTCCCATTAAAATAATTTGATTTTATGTTTACTTGGTTAATTTTATAAAGCCTTTATCAATCCACCAAAACCATTAATATATTTTAAGGTTTTATATCATTTCATTAAGAGTATGACTGAACTCCACATAAGAAAGGGAATAATTTTATTAATTTCAGAACTTTTCATTTTAAAATAATTAAATTCACTCCAATTTGGCAGAATCCATTTGAAAAAACCATGAGAAGGTTTGTTGTTTCAGTTATTTTATTATATAGAGTCCAAAACATACGTTTGAGAAATAATAAAGAAATCCCTACTTGTTTCTTATCTAAACTAACACAAGCTCCCATTTCTATTCACTAAAAATCCTTGTATAACATCCTTACACTTCCCTCTTCTCTCTAATGTCCTCCCAAGGTGACCATAATCTCTAAAAAAATCCCCTCTGAAACATTTGGAGTCACACACTCTAGTAAGAGATCTTTTACTTTCTCCTCTTTATTCATGTATCTTCTTTACCTTATGTAATTTATCTTCATTTACTTAGGATGGTATATGTTATTACATATTAATATTACTATCCAATTGATGTCCAAATTATTAGGGACCCCTTTCTCTCTCATCAACCCATTTTATGATTTTTTATGTGACATCATTATGGTGCTGAAATTTCACTGTGATTTTCCATGACAAAACAATTGTGTAGTGAATACCATACCCATTTAATATCAAGGGTATTAACTTATTATACACTTATAATTCATTAAATTAGGGCTTAAATGTATTTATTCTACACTCCTTGATGTTGTAAAAAAATATTATGATGAATGAATCCTTGTTGTATGATCTATGTGGCACACTTAAGCATGAGAATGAAATGCAAGTGATTGGTGCACATAGAATTATATAGCACTCCAATGAAATGGGTAATGTTTAGTCTCATGATACATAATGTTGGGATAAGGAGTGAACCTAATTACTTTATGGGAATTTATCCATCATGATTTCTTGGCTGTTATCTTTGACCTATGTTTATGATATAGTGTTTTAAGTTGTTTCCATATTTCCCATGTAACTTTTATGATTATCATACTATATCATGTCTCATTGTTCATGATTATGACTCTTACTCCATTTTGATAGTCCTATTTCCTAACATGTGTTATAATATTAATGTTATGACATTTTTATTCCTTTAATGGTATTTATATATCACCCCTCTCTTATTTATGTCCCTAGGTTCTCCCATAGAGGTGTAAGTATAAAAGAATATTATGAACATGTAAAGGAGGTTTTCAATAAAGATGGTGTATTCCTTGTTTTATGTTTTTATGTAATGTACCTAATTCCCAAAGACACTAGACTTAATGATCTTCTAGGTTTTATTAAGATTAATCATATGTAATAAATCATGTATTATTGTGAAATGAATAGTAGGGGTTTTTTATAACTTCATAGGTATTCTTCATAATATACGAGATTAGTTCCATATAGAACTCATTCCAGTTGAACAACCCATTTTGATACCCCTATATCGTATGTTTCTAGATGAGTTGAAGGAGATCAATTTATAACTCGAGGAACTAAATCGAAAGGACTTTATCAGAATGATAATTTCATCATGTGGTGCACGTATTTTGTTAAAAAAGAAGACAGATGATAGTCTTCAACTCTACATAGATTACCAGAACCTTAATGAATTGACTATGAATAATAGAAAACCTATAACTTGTATTTATGATCCCTTTGATCATTTAAAGGGAGCCTTTTGGTTCCCCAGGATTGATAAAAAATTAGTCTATCACCAGTTGTAGGTTTGAGAGGCATCCATTCTGAAGAAAACATTTAGTAGTAGGTACAAGATATACGAGTAGATGGTGATTCTATTTGGGATAAATAAATCACGGATAATATTTGTGGATATCATGAACAAGATCTTCCACCCAGTCCTTAACTTGTTTGTCATGGTGTTCCTCGATTATATCCTTATATAATCCTCAAACCAAGAGAAGCACAAGAGACACCCCAAGATAGCCCTAGGTACACTCTAAGAACATTGACGTTGTGGAAATCTATCAAAGTGTCACTTGTGGATTTAGGAGGTATCCTTTTTGAGTAAGGTGGTTTCTACGACCGAAATATCTGTTGAAATAAATAAATTTGTGGTGGTGATGTCTTGGACATGTCCCTTAATAGGTTTAAGATCAATAGATTTCTCATTTTAGTGGGGTACTATTAGTATTTTGTTCAGAAAATTTCTTATTAATCAGCACTTATGACTACACTGATAAAAGAATTGTTGAACTTTTAGTTGTTAGACTAGTTTTAGGGGACTTTTATTGACATGGATAAGAGGTTGACTACAACTCCAGTTTTTATTCATCATATGCTCGTGATTGGAAATTTAATATACTACGATGCATCAGGGATTGGTTTGGGAGTAGTTTTTTTTATGTAGGGAGAGTGAGTAGAATCTTATGGGTTATTTTGGATGTTACCTAATGAATGGAAATATCATACCCATGTCTTAGAGATTAATGTTTTGGTCTATTATTTTATGAGTTTTTGGAAATAAATTTTTGGAGAGTGTCATGACCCATCCCCCAGGGCCCGTGCTGCAACTACCCCAAGCCCACCTCCCAAAGGTCATGGGCAGACGACTAGCACTAAATGCAATAACCTCTAAATAGGAGGCATTTCTTAAGCACCTTTACAAACCTACCCTCACAACCCCAACCCACAAAGTTTAAAAGGAAAACATGTATGTCACTAAGACAACCATTTATAGTATATAGTACAAGATAGAAGTAGGGGACATAATAAAATCCCAATAAAAAAAGATGAAAACAGGAAAGGAAAATGGTCTCTGAAAAATCCATCCCTAGAAAACCCTACCTGAAGGGTATGTGAAGAGTAGATGAAGGAAGATATAGGAGTACTCCTTTCATGTCTAACCTCACTGGGTTCCACTAGGTCTAGGTCCATCCTGGTATCCATCACGACATCCGTTGTTTTCACTAGACACGACATGTGCAGGTGAATTCCGTGAAGGGGCGAGTAACACAATTCTGAGACGCATTAGGCATGAAGAATCCTACAAACACTTTGTGGGTCATCATGGGGTCCACCACCACCGCAGTCTAGCTGGACTACATCCCTCCATCCACGTGACGTGACATGGTCATCGCTGCCCATGACGGGATGCCGCATGACTTCCTTATGTGACGTTGCCACCAACTACTGTTGGCAGACTTCGATCACCACCAGCGGTCCGATGCCGCGGTCCTTGTCCGCCACTGCGGCGCACCGAATGTGTCTTCCATGGGCCACCAGTTCCACACTAGTGGTCCTATTTCTGAACTGTGAGTATATTCAATATCCTCAAATCATCAGTGTCATTGCTATGGGTTCAAGAATGTCTTGTCAATGATCTAGGGGTTCGGTCACAAAGAAAAAACGATCCACCACAATGGAGGGATCCAACCATGTTTGTGTCGGCTGCATTCCTCTATGTTAGAGTAAAAAGAGAGATTATTAACACTAAGTTTCTATCCGTTTGATCTAAATAATACGAAATCCACCCCACAAGAACAAACGACCCACGAATCATCAAGTTAGTGGTTTGATCTTCATTTTTTGTTTAGAAATAAAAATGAGGAAAAAATTTGATCAAGAAAAAACTCCTACCTAAAAGTAGGATTGTTCATTGGTAAGGATCACACCACTATATTCAATGGTCTACAATTAAAAATTGGTAGTTTTCCGTTAATCGTCGCTCACCAATGCCAAATCTCCAAGGGTTTAGAGCAATTCTCCAATGTGCCAATGATCGGTCTATGATCAATCCATTAATGGTAGGAAACACATTTTATAGTTTCTGTTATATTATATTATAGTGTGATTATGCTGTTTCATAAATGAAACATCATTTCAGTTATTCTTGGGATGCATGCCCTTACGTTACAACGAATTCAAAATTCAAAAAAAAAATTTGATGTTTATTTTAATTTCCCTTAAAAAATTATTTTAATAAAATTTCTTAAAGGTCTGAAAACTAACTTTTTTCCTCAACCCTTGCTTGTCGAGGTTAATTCCATTCTTATGTTAAGCCGACATTCTGAATTCAATGGTTCCCTTGGATTTTTAATCCAGGTACCCATTTAGAAGTCGTTAAAATAGCGCACGTGTGTTAATTTAAATAAACATAAAATACTTTGAACAGTCATTTAGAGAACATCGGGCCACAAAATCAAGTGATTTATGAGTTCTTGGTCTTGAAATAATCCCATATAATTTAAAAAAACTAAATGGAAATCTATGGAATTACATTACCCCCACCATAGGGGTTTACATCTTCATACGAAAAAACAAGGGCTCAAACAATGGAGGTACTCAGCTCAGATATGAGCCTCCCACTCCTAAGTTCTCTCCTTCAGATTCTCATTCTTCCACCGAACGTAGACCCATGGAATCCATCGTCCTTAAAGGACCCGCTACTATTAATCCTCAATCTCTACTAGGAACTCCACAAACATTGCTCAGTTGTCAATGTCTAACTTTCTTTAATCAATGTCATGTGATGTATCATGCACGTACTTCCTCAACTGCGATATGTAGAAGGCATTATGCACTCGGTGCATCTATGGGGGAGAATCTAGGCATTACACCACCTCTCCAACTCTGCTTAGAATCTGGAAAGGGTAGATAAATCTTGGAGACAACTTGTCACCCTGGCCAAATCTCCTAAATACCCATAGGGTTGAGACCCAGAGGAACACGTGGTCTCTATCCTTGAATTACAAGGGCCTCTATCTTGTTTCAGAAAAATATTTATGTATCCTCTATACTGTCCTCATCCTCTCTTGGATGACCAGCACCTTCTCGATGGTATCCCATATCAACTCTGAACCAATGAGTGCTGACTCAATTAGGTCTGTCCATCATAACAGTGATATTCATGGTCCCCATATAGTGCCTCGAACGGTGCCATACCAATGGTGGAGTGGTAATTGTTCTTGTATAAAAACTCCTCCTGTGGTAGGTGATCCTCCCAACTACGACTCAAATACAAGATGCAAGCAAGAATAATGTCATTTAAAACTAGGATAGTCCTCTCCATCTGACTATCTGATTGAGGGTGGAAAGATGTTCTCAACAGAAGGTGAGTCCCAAATGCCTCCATTAATCCCTTCCACATGCGGGATGTAAATCATGTGTCACGATCTGAGACTATTGTCGATGGGACCCCATGGAGTCGAACTATCTCCCACACGTAGAGGAATCCTAATCTCTATACTGAACCCTACTCTCGGATGGGTAGGAAGTGGGACGACTTTATGAGTCGGTAAAAAATAACCCAGATGGTATTGTAAAACCTAGATGTGTGGGGTAAACCCATCATGAAATCTGTCGAGATACCATCCCACTTCCACTCTGGCACCTCAAGTGGATGAGTCAAGCCTGCTGGAACTAAATTCTCACCCTTCACTTGCTGATAAGTGAGGCACAAAGAAATGAACTATGCCACTTCCTTCTTCATCCCTGACCACCAATACAATTTTTGGAGGTCCTAGTATATCATTCACACTCCTGGATGTACCACCAAAGGGGAGGTATGTAACTCCTTCAGAACCACCTCACGTGGTTCCACTAGTACAATGGAGATCCCTCTGAAAAGGATAATGTGCTCCTCCACTATCGAATATCTGTCAGGAACTGGTCCTAAGGATAAGTGTGCATGTCAGGGCACACAATCAACATCCACAAGTTGTGCCTCCCTCACACATTATAAGAGTGGTGGAGTGATAGCCATTGACTGGAGATAAGCTACTCCATCACCATTCACGAAGGATATCTGCATTACGGCTAACTGCTATGAGGCCTCACTTATAAACTACAAACCAGATCTCCTATCGAGCACGTCCGCCACCACATTTTCCTTCCTAGGAGTTTATACTATATTGATTTCATAGTCATACGAGAACTCTAGCCACCAATGCTTCCTCAAGTTTATTTCCTTCTAAGAGAAGATATACTTGAGAGTTTTGTGATCAAAGTAGGAAGTAAACCACTTACCGATAAATTGGTGATGCCACTTATTCAAGGAAAAGACCACTACCGCTAGCTATAGGTCTTGGGTAAAGTAATTCTGCTCATACTTCCTCAAATTACATGAACAATACGTAATCACTACTTCCCCCTACATCAGGAGACAACCCAGTCTAGTTCCTAATGCATCCCAGAATATTATATACCCAATGACCACCTCTGGTAGTCTTAAGATAGGGGCAATCGTCAGGCTCTGCCTCATCTCCTGAAAACTTTTCTGGCACATCTTCTTCCACATGATGGGTTGTACCTTCTATTTCAAAGCCTATGAGGGTGATACTACCTTGGGAAAGTTTGGAAAAAACATCTAGTAGTACCGAACCCAACCCAAAGAACTATGTACCTCAGTCATGATCCTGGGTGACTCCCAAGAAGGTACAGCCTCTATCTTTGCTGGATCCACTAAAACTCCATCATCTGAAATGATGTGTCCCAGAATGTGAACATCCTGAATCCAGAACTAACACTTTAAGAGATTCTCATAAATTTGGTACTCTCAGAGTATATACAAGACTATCTGAAAGAGTCTAGCATTCTCCTCCCCATAATCCATGTACACCAGGAAGTTATTTATGAAGACCATGACAGAACAGTCAAGGTAGGGCTAGAAGATACTATTCATGAGTCCCATGAACACTTTTGGTCCACTAGTCATGTAATGACCCAAAGATTCATTAATGGAAAATTCCTCTTGATCAAGTTAAATGTCTCTTTATAAAAAATGTTTTAATAAGATGTCAACTTCTTTGGTTTTATGATAAGAGTTGTGACCATTACTTTTATAGCTGTTGAACAGTGATGACATTATTACTATAAATATAAGGCTTTAACGAACCAAATTTTACTCAGACAAATGAAGCGATGGACTCATCCAGTAGTATTTCCCCATACGAAGCCAATTTTTCAGAGCTCGGAAAAGAGGTCGCATCCTTGGGCTTCGCCCTTGACCAAACCCAAGCTGAGCTTCATTATGTCAAGCTCGAACATGACCGTCTACGGGAAAAGTGGAAGTTGATAGAGATTACCACTCAAGCGATGTTATCCGAGCCGCCCCAAGAGTCTGTCACCATCGCACACCTTACCCTTAGGTCTTATGTGGCTATTTTAAGGGGTTATGTAACAAATAAGTAGTACTGTGTTCATGTACATTATTTTTTGTATATAATAATGAATATAATTTTTTGTCATTTTTGATACATTGTAAATAGTTTTTAAAGTACAAATGGTGTTTTTAGATATTATTTAATTAAGAAATCTATTTTATTAAATTAAGGGATTTTTGAATTAAATAATATTTTAACAAAATAATAATAATATTATTATATTAATTTTTATTAAATATAAAAGATCTTATAATTTTATGAATGCAAATAAAATTTTATATTAAGGTTTGAAATCCATTTCTGTCAAAACCCGTGAATTTTCAATAAATGTTGGTTTTTATTTTAAAAGTGAAAACTAACATATTTAAAAAAAATTTAGATAAAATAAATGTCATTTCTGGAATCAGGACGTCGAAATCATCCAACAGTGAATTTTTCATAATTTTCTGAGATAGTCAAATTTTTGGGTAAAAATTCAATACCGTTTAAATATATAATGTGTTTTATGACATCATAATGACCCAATGGTGATGTAATAAAATACCATAATCCTTATGTTCGGCCAATATATGTTTTATAATTAAAATAATGTGATTTTGGGTTTGTTTTACTTACTTTTCAAAGCATTAATGAACCCCTCAAGACATATTCAACACTTTCCTTTTTAAATTAATTTTCGTGGGAGTGTGACTCACCTCCACATAAGCAACCCTAATATTTTAATAAGTTAGGACCTTGGCCTTGTAAAATATTTTTTTCCTCTTTACTTTTTCAGAAACCATGGGCAAAAACCATGGGATGGTTTGTGGTTTGGATTAGTTTAATATAAGGGGTCCCAAACCTAAATAATAAAGAATTAACTCACCTTTCCTATATAAACCCACCCAAACTCCCACTTCCTCCTCACTAAAATACTTTGTAGTTCGTACAACCTCTGCCCTAATCTCTCTATAATCCTCCCAAGGTTCCCCAAGCTCTCAATAAGCCTCTCACAAGCCTCTCTCTAGCCTTTGGAAGCACACTTCCAAGTAAGGGTTTTTTCTTCCCTTCTCATTTTTTGTCAATTTTCCTTAAGTTGTATTGCCCTTTTAATTTCAATTATGAATGTTGGGGTATGTTTTATCACCTCCCCCATACTTCCCTATTATTGTTTGAATGATGGGAGACCCCATTCTCTCTCATTAAATGCCTCCCATGTACACCCGTTACTATGCCGAAATTCCGAAAGGAACTTCTCTCTCCTCTTTTATATTCAAGCAATACTTTTGTGTCATGAATCTAAATTACATTACAATTGTTGGGACATGTATCTATATGACCTCCTTACTTTCCATTACATGTAAATATGAGGAGTAACCCCTTTCTCTCTCATCAACCCTTTTTATGAATTCTTATGTCACGCCGTTACGCTGCCAAAATCGCACCGATTTTCTAAGCCAATGTCATTGTGTAGTGAATACCATGCCCATTTCTCCATCAATGGTATTCAACTTTAGGCACATTTAATTATTTATTGTAAAGTTTCATGTATTAATTCCACATTGTTTTATCATGGAATAAATGATTATGTTTTATGAATCCATGTTTTATGATCCATGTGGCACACTTATGCATGAAATGAAATGTTTAAGAAGGGTGCACCCTTATAGCGCTCCAATGCATTGGGTAAAGTATAGTATCATGATACTTCATGTGAAATGAGTGTCTACTAATGCTAATTTAAATTCAACTAGGGTTTACTCATGCTTCATGTGCAATGAGGGTTTACTCATGCTCCATGTGCAATGAGCCTTGGCTCATGCTAATTCAATGTTAAGTGTTGTTGCCACATTTCCATGTAATGATTATCATGCTTTATCATGCCTTTATGTTCATGTTTCTTTTATGCTCTATTGATATTCCTATTTTCTAACATGTATTGTACTCCTCATGTTATTCCATGTGTACTCCCTTACTGGGCTTTATAGCTCACCCTTTTCTTATGCATGTCCTGAGGTTATCCCATGCACTGCTAAGTACGAGGGAAGGTAGTGGTCATGTAAAGGAAGTTTTCAATAAAGATGTTGTATTTCATGTTTTAAGTTCTTATGTAATGATCATAATACCCAAAGACACTAAACCTCTCGATCTTCTTTGTTTTATCAAGTGAAGTTTTATGTAATAAAGCATGTTTAAGTTGTAATAAAAAGCAGGGTTGTCATAGTTGGTATCAGAGGATAGGTTTATTTATTTTTGGGATTAGGAAACCCTAGTAAAGCCCTAGATACAAGAATAAGTATAATAAAAACATCCCTAAGTTTTGGTAAATACTAATTAAGTGGTTTATCAAACAAATACATCTCTGTCTGGATACGAGCAGGTAGTGGCGGCTCTGTCACAGATGTATCCTAGGGGTAAAACCCGAAAACACCGCTTTGAGCTAGACTCAAACGGGAACTGGTGCACGGCAATGTGCCTTGCTTCACTCTTGGTTACGGCACTCTTGGGGGATAAGTTTTGATAAATTCACAATCTTGGTATGAACCCTTATTAAGGGAAAAATTCCCCTAAGAATATATGTTAGAAAGTAGATCATGAAAAGCCTATATTGAAGCCTATAGACTCATGAGTTAAGGAAATGAAAGTATATTTATAAGTAATCAACTTTTGTCTTTAGATTACCATTTATGTGTTACCCCTAGCTTTCCTTTTATTCCAGCCAATGGCCGGTAATAGGAGGACTCGGGCTAACAACCGTTGTGAAGATCAGTGTGATGACTATACTAATGAGATGCCAAATCCAATGGGAGCGGGAATCACAAACTTTGTCACGCTTTTCTCTCATCTAACTCAAGTTGTGAATAGAAACAAGGGTCAAGGGGAACGTTCAACCCCCCCAAAGAAAGAACAAGTCGTTATCGAGAGCTTCATGAGACAAAGGCCTCTTACTTTTCGTGGATCATCTGATCCCACGATCGCTGAACAATGGATCAACTCTATTGAAAAGATCATCTCCATCCTCCAATGTTCTGAAAAAGAGAAGGTTCTTCTGGCTGCTTATCGTATGGAGGGTGAAGCTGATCAATGGTGGACGTTGATCAAAAATACGAAGCCTGAGGAGGATATCGAGGCTTTGGAATGGAAGGAATTCCGGAAGATGTTTTTCAATAAATATTTTCCACGCACCCTCCTGTATAAGATGGGAAGGGACTTCCTTCCCCTCAAGCAAAAAGATGTGGAATCCATTGGAGCGTATGAGGAAAACTTCACAAGGCTTGCACGATACGCTTCCGGCTTTGTCATTACCCCCGAATGCAAGGTTGACCGCTTCTTTGGTGGGCTGAAGCCTAGCTTGCGAAAAGCATTAGCGATATGTGACTTCGACAGCTATGACGAAATTGTCTGATGTGCCCTCAAGGTCGAAATAGAGATCGGAGAATCCCAGGGGTATCATGGGGATAAGAAGAGTAAGGTGGACTTCAATGCTGGTGGGATGATGGATAAATCCAACAACGCTATGAAGTTATAGCACCCCACTTTCCAAAATTGAGGAAAGAAGTAGCCTGAAAATTGCCTTAAGGGGACGAGAAAATGCTTCAGGTGTGGAAGAGAAGGGCACCTAGCTGTTAACTATCGGCAAGAAGTACCTGCAGCTGCGGTAGAGGAGAGGAATGCTCCGTTCTAACCTCAACGCGTTGTTCAATACTATAAATGCAAATAACCGGGACATTTTTCAAATTAGTGCCCTAATCCAAGGGTTTTCGGAGGCAACCATCAACCTCCAAGGCAGCAAGGAAGTGATTTTTCCATCACTTCTACCGAAGTGAACCCCAACAACGAAGTGGTGACAGGTACACTAGTTATTCATTCAAGAATAGTGAACGTACTTTTTGATTCAGGTTATACGAATTATTTTATATCTCTAAAGTTTAGAAGAACAATCCCAGCACCACCACAAATCATGGAAGTAAAGATGTCGGTGAGTACGGTAAATGGGGCAATCATTGCATCCCATGAATATAAGTCCTCCCTTGTTATAATCTGTGGATTGAATTTCCCGAAAACCTCGTCATACTCACTCTGGTGGAATTTGATGCAATTCTTGGCATGGATTGGATTTCCTTATATAGAGCCAACAAAAATTGTCGGGAGAGGGAAATCACAATCCATATGGAGAATCGACCCCCGATTCTTTACAAGTGCCAGGAGGAAGATGAATCTCCATTAGCTCTATCATATCAAGAATGGATATTACTGCCTTATGATCACACATATCTAGATCAAATGATTGAGTCCAAGGAAGAAACCATCCTTGAAGAAATGCCTATTGTGAGGTAATTCGCTGAAGTGTTTCCCGAGAAATTGCCTGGTCTTCCTACAAGAAGAGATATTGATTTATCAATTGAACTTATACCTGGGGAATTACCAATATCCAAGAATCCATATAGAATGGCTGTAGTAGAGCTTGAAGAGCTGAAGAAACAACTACAGGAGAATCTGGATAAAGGGTTTATACGCCCAAGTGCTTCACTATGGGGTGCACCAGTCCTCTTCGTCAAGAAGAAGGATGGGTCAATGCGGCTTTGCATCGATTATCGTGAACTTAAAAAAATCATGATAAAGAACATGTATCCTCTCCCAAGAATTGATGACTTGTTTGATCAGCTTCGTGGAGCACAATACTTCTCCAAGGTGGACTTGCGGTCGGGATATTATCAAGTAAGGGTGAAGAAGGAAGATGTCCCCAAGACTGCTTTTCGTACAAGGTACAGACACTATGAATTCATAGTAATTCCTTTCAGACTCACCAATGCTACAACAATATTCATGGACTTGATGAATAGAGTCTTTATAGATTACCTTGACAAATTTGTGGTAGTCTTTATAGATGATATTCTAATATACTACAAAACCAAGGAGGACTATGAGGAGCATTTAATAACTGTACTAGAGACTTTGTGCAAGGAGAAGCTCTTTGCAAAGTACAAAAAGTGTGAGTTCTGGTTGAAGGAGGTCTCATTCTTGGGCCATATCATCACAAGTAATGGGATATCTGTGGATCCCTCCAAAACAGATGAAATTGAGGGATGGACGAGGCTAACATCTATAACGGATATCCGTAGCTTCTTGGGGTTAGCTAGATATTATCGATGATTTTTGATGAATTTATCATGATTGTCCAACCCTCTTACCAAGATAACTCTAAAGGGAGTAAGTTTTCTTGGAGTGATGAATGCGAAGAAAGCTTCAAGGAGTTGAAAAGGAGGCTTATCACTGCGCCCGTGCTCACTTTACCCACAAATGGGGAACTTTTGTGGTATTCAGTGATGCCTCAAAGATGATCTTAGGATGTGTGCTGATGCAGAATGATAAAGTGATATCCTATGCCTCAAGGCAGTTGAAAATCCAAGAGCGAAACTATCCAACGAATGATCTGGAGTTAGCGGCGGTGATCTTTGCCTTGAAAATCTGGCGGCATTATATCTATGGAGAGAAATTTGAGATATATACTGACCACAGGAGTCTTAAATATATATTCACACAGAAATAGCTTAAAATGTGTAAGAGAAGATGGATAGAGCTCATTATGTATTATGACTGTTCAATACATTACCACCCTTGGAAAGCAAACAAGGTGGCAGATTCCCTAAGTAGAAAGGATCAAGCGATTCTATTAATGATGAGAATTGAGAAGGATCCAATCTTCTTAGACTTGATGAGGATGGACGTGGGAATCACAAAGAAGGGAACATCATCATTCCTTTCACAAATGATTACTCAGCCATATCTTTTGGAAAGGTTAAAGGATGCTCAAAAGGATGATGTGGGAATTCAAGAAAAAGTGGAAGCTATCAAAAAGGGAAAATCCTCGGCGTCTAATGTTAATGAAGAAGGAATTGTGCGGTTTGGGAAAAGACTATGTGTTCCATCATGTCCGGAGCTGAAGAAGGAACTTTTGGAAGATTCACATAGTTCAAATTTCTCTATTCACCCAGGGAGCACAAAGATGTATCAAGATCTCTGAGAAAACTTTTGGGGGGATAATATGAAGAAGGAGATCTCCGAATATACATCAAAGTGCCTGGTGTGTCAGAAAGTGAAGGTAGAGAGGTATAAGTATAAGGGGATGATGCAACCATTTACCATACCAGAATGGAAATGGGATAACATCACCATGGACTTTGTCACCGAAAATCCATGGACATCCAAAGGCAACAATGCAATCTGGGTTGTTGTGGATCATCTTACAAAGACTGCACACTTCATTTCTATTTGGGAGGATTTCTCTTTGGATCAACTGACACAGATATATATCAGGGAATTGTTAAGGTTGCATAGAGTACCACTATCTATTGTGTCCGACCGAGATCCAAGATTCACCTCTATGTTTTAGAAGAGTCTTCAACTTGCTCTGAATACTGAACTGAACTTTAGTACGGCCTATCATCCTCAAACTGATGGCCAATCAGAGAGGACTATCCAAACACTTGAGGATATGTTGAGAGCATGCTCAATGGACTTCAAAGGAGGATGGGATCAACATCTTCCTAAGTTTGAGTTATCTTATAATAACAGTTTCCACTCGAGCATCCAAATGGCACCATATGAAGCCCTTTATGGGAAAAGGTGCAGAACACCGGCATGTTGGGATGAGGTTGGTGAACGTAAGCTGCTTGGACCAGAAATGGTCGAAGAAATGGTGGAGAAGGTGAAAACCATTCAGCAGCATATCAAGGCATCCTAGAGTAGACAAACGAGTTATGCAGATAATAATCGATGATACCTTGAGTATAAAGTTGGAGACATGGTGTTTTTATGCATATCTCCAAGGAAGAAGGTCATGAGGTTTGGAAAGAAATGGAAGTTAAGTCCAAGGTACATCGGCCCCTTCGAGATTCCTGATTCTTTTGGGGGTGTGGCCTATCGACTAGCACTTACACCTACTATGGCCAACGTGCATGATGTCTTTCATGTATCCCTCTTAAGGAAGTACATACCGGACCCTTCACATGTAATCTCTTCTGAGGTGGTACAGTTGGAAGATGATCTTTCTTATGAGGAGCAACCAGTGAAGATCTTAGATCGTAGAGAAAAAGTTATACGAAATAACACAATTCCCCTCATCAAGGTGTTGTGGAGAAACCACAAGTTTGAAGAAGTAACTTGGGAGTCGGAGGATATGATGAAGCTGAGTTACCCACATTTGTTTTAGTGTAGGAAAAGGAAAATTTTCCAGGGTGAAATTTCTTAAGGGGGGAATATTTTAACGACCCAACGTTTCATTAATGGAAAATCCCTCTTGATCCAGTTAAATTTTTATTTATAAAAAATGTTTTTATAAGATGTAAACTTCTTTGGTTTTATGATAAGAGTTATGAACATCACTTTTATAGTCGTTTAACAGTGATCACATGATTAGTATAAATATAAGGCTTTAACGAACCAAATTTTACTCAGACAAAGGAAGCGATGGCCTCATCCAGTAGAATTTCCCCATACGAAGACCATTTATCAGAGCTCAGAAAAGAGGTGGCATCCTTGGGCTTCGCCCTTGACCAAGCCCAGGCTGAGCTTCATTGTGTCAAGCTCTAACGTAACCGTCTACGGGAAAAGTGGAAGTTGATAGAGATTACCACTCGAGCGATGTTATCCGAGCCACCCTAAGAGTCTGTCACCATCTCACACCTTACCCTTAGGTCTTATGTGTCTATTTTAAGGGGTTATGTAACAAATAAGTATTACTATGTTCATGTACATTATTTTTTGTATATAATAATGAATATAATTTCTTGTCATTTTTTGATACATTGTAAATAGTTTTTAAAGTACAAATGGTGTTTTTAGTTATTATTTAATTAAGAAATATATTTTATTAAATTAAGGGTTTTTTGAATTAAATAATATTTTAATAAAATAATAATGTTATTATTATATTAATTTTTATTAAATATAAATTATCTTATAACATTATGAATGAAATTAAAATTTTATATTAAGGTTTGAAATCCATTTCTGTCAAAACCCGTGAATTTTCGTTAAATGTTGGTTTTTATTTTAAAAGTGAAAATTAACATATGTAGAAATTTTTTTAGTTAAAATAAATGTCATTTATGGAATCAGGACATCTAAATTATCCAATGGTGAATTTTTCATAATTTTTTGAGACAGTCAAATTTTTGGGTAAAAATTAAATACCGTTTAAATATATAATGTGTTTTATGACGTCATAATGACCCAATGGTGATGTAATAAAATACCATAATCCTTATGTTCGGCCAATATATGTTTTATCATTAAAATAATGTGATTTTGGGTTTGTTTGACTTACTTTTAAAAGCATTAATGAACCCCTGAAGACATATTCAACACTTTGTCATTTTAAATTAATTTCCATCGGAGTGTGACTCACCTCCACGTAAGCAACCCTAATATTTTAATATGTTTGGACCTTGGCCTTGTAAAATATTTTTTTCCTCTTTACTTTTCCAGAAACCATGGGAAAAAAACATGGGATGGTTTGTGGTTTGGATTAGTTTAATATAAGGGGTCCCAAACATAAATAATAAAGAATTCTCTCACCTTTCCTATATAATACCACACAAACTCCCTCTTCCTCCTCACTAAAATCCTTTGGAGTTCGTCCAACCTCTACCCTACTCTCTCTAAAATCCTCCTAAGGTTCCCCAATCTCCCAAGAAGCCTCTCACAAGCCTCTCTGTAGCCTTTGGAAGCACACTTCCAAGTAAGGGTTTTTTCTTCCCTTCTCATTTTTTTTGTCAATTTTTTTTTAGTTGTATTGCCCTTTTAATTTCAATTATGAATGTTGGGGTATGGTTTCAAACCTCCCCCATACTGCCCTATTATTGTTTGAATGATGTTATACCCCTTTCTCTCTCATTAAATGCCTCCCATGTACACCCGTTACTATGTCGGAATTCCGAAAGGAACTTCTCTCTCCTCTTTTATATTCAAGCAATACTTTTGTATCATGAATCTAAATTCAATTACAATTGTTGGGAAATGTATCTATATGAACTCCTTACTGTCCATTACATATAAATATGATGAGGAACCCCTTTCTCTCTCATCAACCCTTTTTATAAATTCTTATGTCATGCCATTACGCTGCCGAAATCGCACCGATTTTCTAAGCCAATGTCATTGTGTAGTGAATACCATGCCCATTTCTCCATCAAGGGTATTCACCTTTATGCACATTTACTTATTGATTTTAAATCTTCATGTATGAATTACACATTCCTTTATCATGGAATAAATGATTATGTTTTAGGAATCCATGTTTTATGATCCATGTGGCACACTTATGCATGAAATGAAATGTTTAAGAAGGGTGTGCCCTTATAGCGCTCCAATGCATTGGGTAAAGTACAGTATCATGATACATCATGTGCAATGAGTGTTGAATCATGCTAATTAAAGTGCAACGAGGGTTTACTCGTGCTTCATGTGCAATGATGGTTTACTCATGCTTCATGTGTAATGAGCCTTGGCTCATGCTAATTCAATATTAAGTGTTGTTTCCACATTTCCATGTTATGATTATCATTCTTTATCATGACTTTATGTTCATGTTTCTTTTATAATCTATTGATATTCCTATTGTCTAACATGTATTGTTCTCCTCATGTTATTCCATGTGTACTCTCTTACTAGGATTTATAGCTCACCCTTTTCTTATACATGTCCTCAGGTTATCCCATGCAATGCTAAGTACAAGGGAATGTAGTGGTCATTTAAGGACGTTTTCAATAATGATGTTGTATTTAATGCTTTAAGTTTTTATGTAATGATACTAAGCCCCGAAGACACTAAACCTATCGATCTTCTTTGTTGTATCAAGTGATATTTTATGTAATAAAGCATGTTTAAGTTGTAATAAAAAGCAGGGTTGTCATAGTTGGTATCAGAGGATAGGTTTAGTTATTTTTGGGATTAGGAAACCCTAGTAAAGCCTTAGATACATGACTAAGTATAATAAAAACATCCCTATGTTTTGGTAAATACTAATTATGTGGTTTGTCAAACAAATACATCTCTGTATGGATACGAGCAGGTAGAGGCAGCTCTGTCACAAATGTATCCTAGGGGTAAAACCCGAAAACACCGCTTTGAGCTAGACTCGAACGGGAACTGGTGCACGACAACGGGCCTTGCTGCACTCTTGGTTACAACACTCATGGGGGATATGTTTTTATAAATTCACAATCTTAGTATGAACCCTTATTAAGTGAAAAATGCCCCTAAGAATATATGTTAGAAAGTAGATCATGAAAATCCAAGATTGAAGCCTATGGACTCATAAGTTAAGGAAATGAAAGTTAATTTATAAGTCATAAACTTTTGTCTTTAGATTACCCTTTATGTGTTAACCCTAACTTTCCTTTTATTCCAGCCAATGGCCGGTAATAGGAGGACTCGGGCTAACAACCGTTGTGAAGATCCGTGTGATGACTATACTAATGAGATGCCAAATCCAATGGGATCGGGAATCGCGAACTTGTCATGCTTCTCTCTCAGATAACTCATGTTTTGAATAGAAACACGGGTCAAGAGGAACGTTCAACCCCCCCTAAGAAAGAACAAGTCACTATCGAGAGCTTCATGAGACAAAGGCCTCCTACTTTCAGTGGATCATCTGATCCCACGATTGCTGAACAATGGATTAAATCCATTTAAAATATCTTCTCCATCCTCTAATGTTCTGAAAAAGAGAAGGTTCTTCTGGCTGCTTATCGTATGGAGGGTGAAGCTGATCAATGGTGGATGTTGATCAATAATACGAAGCCTGAGGAGGATATTGAGGCTTTGGAATGGAATGAATTCAGAAAGATGTTTTTCGATAAATATTTTCCGCGCACCCTCCAGCTTAAGATGGAAAGGGACTTCCTTTCCCTCGAGAAAAAAGATGAGGAATCCGTTGGAGCGTATGAGGAAAACTTCACAAGGCTTGCACGATACACTTCCGGCTTTTTCGTTACCCCCGAATTCAAGGTTGAACGCTTCTTTGGTGGGCTGAAGCCTAGCTTGCGGAAAGCATTAGCGATCCGTGACTTCGACATCTATGAAGAAATTGTCCAATGTGCCCTCAAGGTTGAAATGGAGATCGGAGAATCACAGGGGTATCATGGGGATAAGAAGCGTAAGGTGGACTTCAATGCTGGTGGGCCGATGGATAAATCCAACAGCGCTAAGAAGTTCCAGCACCCCACTTGCCAAAATTTCGGAAAGAAGAACCCTGGAAATTGCCTTAAGTGGACTAGAAAATGCTTCAGGTATGGAAGAGAGGGGCACCTAGGTGTTAACTGTGGGCAAGAATGACCCCGACTGCGACAGAGTAGAGGAACGCTCCGTTAGAACCTCAACGCATTGTTCAATGTTATAAATGCAAAGAACCGGGTCATTTTGCAAATCAGTGCCCTAATCCAAGGGTTTTCGGAGGCAACCAACAACCTCCAAGGCAGCAAGGAAGAGCTTTTTCCATCACTTCTACCGAAGTGAACCCCGAAAACGAAGTGGTGATAGGTACGCTAGTTATTCATTAAATAATAGAGAATGTACTTTTTGATTCAGGTTCTACGCATTCTTGTATATCTCGAAATTTTATTAGAACAATCCCAGCACCACCACAAATCATGGAAGTAAAGATGTCGGTGAGTATGGAAAATGGGGAAATCATTGCATCCCATGAATATAAGTCCTCCCCCATTATAATCTATGGATTGAATTTCCCAAAAAAACTCATCATACACCCTCTGGTGGAATTTGATGCATTTCTTGGCATGGATTGGCTTTACTTATATAGAGTCAACATAAATTGTCGGGAGAGGGAAATCACACTCCATATAGAGAATCGACCCTCGATTTATTACAAGTGTCAGGAGGAAGATGAATCTCCTTTAGCTCTATCATCTCAAGAATGGATATTACTGCCTTATGAGCATGCATATCTAGCTCAAATGATTGATTCCAAGGAAGAAACCATCCTTGAAGAAATGCATATTATGAGGGAATTCGCTGAAGTGTTTCCCGAGGAATTGCCTGGTCTTCCTCCAAGAAGAGATGTTGATTTCTCAATTGAACTTATACCTGGGGCATTCCCAATATCCAAGAATCCATATATAATGGCTGTTGTAGAGCTTGAAGAGCTGAAGAAACAACTACAGGAGAATCTGGGTAAAGGGTTTATACGCCCAAGTGATTCACCATAGGGTGCACCAGTCCTCTTCGTCAAGAATAAGGATGGGTCAATGGCTTAGAATTGATTATCGTGAACTTAAAAAAATCACGATAAAGAACAAGTATCTTATCCCAAGAATCGATGACTTGTTTGATCAACTGCGTGGAGCACAATACTTCTCCAAGGTGGACTTGCGGTCGGGATATTATCAAGTAAGGGTGAAGAAGGAAGATGTCCCCAAGACTACTTTTCATACAAGGTACGGGCACTATGAATTCATAGTAATTCCTTTCGGACTCACCAATTCTCCAAAAATATTCATGGACTTGATGAATAGAGTCTTTAGATATTACCTTGACAAATTTGTGGTAGTCTTTATAGATGATATTCTAATATACATAAAAACCAAGGAGGACCATGAAGAGCATTTAAGAACTGTACTAGAGACTTTGCGCAAGGAGAAGCTCTATGAAAAGTACAACAAGTGTGAGTTATGGTTGAAGGAGGTCTCATTCTTGGGCCATATCATCATAAGAAATGGGATATCTATGGATCCCTCCAAAAAAGATGCAATTGAGGGATGGTTGAGGCCAACATTTGTAACGGATATCCGTAGATTCTTGGGGTTAGCTGGATATTATCAACAATTTTTGAGGAATTTCTCATGATTGTCCAACCCTCTTACCAAGATAACTCGAAAGGGAGTAAAGTTTTCTTGGAGTGATGAATGCGAAGAAAGCTTCAAGGAGTTGAAAAGGAGGCTTATCACTGCGCCCTTGCTCACTTTACCCACAATTTGGGAACTTTTTGTGGTATTCAGTGATGCCTCAAAGAAGGTTTTAGGTTGTGTGCTGATGCAGAATAATAAAGTGATATCCTATGCCTCAAGGCAGTTGAAAATCCATGAGTGAAACTATCCAACGCATGATCTGGAGTTGGCAGCGGTGATCTTTGCCTTGAAAATCTAGCGGCATTATCTCTATGGAGAGAAATGTGAGATATATACTGACCACAAGAGTCTAAAATATATATTCACACAGAAAGAACTTAATATGTGCTTGAGAAGATGGATAAAGCTCATCAAGGATTATGACTATTCAATACATTACTACCCTGGGAAAGCGAACAAGGTGGCGGATGCCCTAAGTAGAAAGGATCCAGTGAGTCTATCAATGATGAGAATTGAGAAGGATCCAATATTCTTAGACTTGATGAAGATGGATGTGGGAATCATAAAGAAGGGAACATCATCAGTCCTTTCACAAATGATTTCTCAACCATCTCTTTTGGAAAGGTTAAAGGATGCTCAAAAGGATGATGTGGGAATTCAAGAAAAAGTGGAAGCTATCAAAAAGGGAAAATCCTTGGAGTTTAATGTTAATGAAGAAGGAATTGTGCGGTTTGGGAAAAGACTATGTGTTCCATCAAGTTCGGAGCTGAAGAAGGAACTTTTGGATGATGCACATAGTTCAAATTTCTCTATTCACCCAGGGAGCACAAACATGTATCGAGATCTCCGAGAAATCTTTTGGTGGGATAATATGAAGATGGAGATCACCGAATATACATCAAAGTGCCTGGTGTGTCAGCAAGTGAAGGCAGAGAGGCATAAGTCTAAGGGGATGATGCAACCATTGCCCATACCAGAATGGAAATGGGAGAACATCACCATGGACTTTGTCACCGGACTTCCAAGGACATCCAAAGGCAACAATGCAATCTGGGTTGTTGTGGATCGTCTTACAAAGACTGGACACTTCATTGATATTCGGGAGGATTTCTCTTTTGATCAACTAGCACAGATATATATCAGGGAAGTGGTAAGGTTGCATGGAGTACCACTATCTATTGTGTCCGACCGAGATCCAAGAATCACCTCTAAGTTTTGGAAGAGTCCTCAACATGCTCTGAATACTGAACTGAACATTAGTACGGCCTATCATCCTCAAACAGATGGCCAATCAGAGAGGACTATCCAAACACTTGAGGATATGTCGAGAGCATGCTCAATTGACTTTAAAGGAGGATGAGATCAACATTTTCCTCTGTTTGAGTTCTCTTATAATAACAGTTTCCACAAGAGCATCCAAATGGCACCATATGAAGCCCTTTATGGGAAAAGGTGCAGAACACCGACATGTTGGGATGAGGTAAGTGAACATAAGCTTCTTGGACCAAAAATGGTCGAAGAAATGGTGGGGAAGGTGAAAACCATTCAGCAGCATATCAAGGCATCCTAGAGTCGACAGAAGAGTTATGCAGATAATCGTCGATGAGACCTTGAGTTTAAAGTTGGAGATATGGTGTTTTTACGCATATCTCCATGGAAGAAGGTCATGAGGTTTGGAAAGAAAGGGAAGTTAAGTCCAAGGTACATCAGCCCCTTCGAGATTCTTGATCGTGTTGGGGCTGTGGTCTATCGACTAGCACTTCCACCTACTATGGCCAAGGTGCATGATGTGTTTCATGTATCTTTCTTAAGGAAGTACATACCTGACCCTTCACATGTAATCTCTTCCAAGGTGGTACAATTGGAAGATGATCTTTCTTATGAGGAGCAACCAGTGAAGATCTTAGATCGTAGAGAAAAAGTTCTACGAAATAAGACAATGCCCATCGTCAAGGTGTTGTGGAGAAACCACAAGTTTGAAGAAGCAACATGGGAGTCGAAGGATATGATGAAGCTGAGTTACCCACATTTGTTTTAGTGTGGGAAAAGGAAAAATTTCGAGGGAGAAATTTATTAAGGGGGGAATATTGTAATGACCCTAAGTTTCATTAATGTAAAATCCCTCTTGATCCAGTTAAATGTCTCTTTATAATTTTTTTTATAAGATGTCAACTTCTTTGGTTTTATGATAAGAGTTTTTACCATTACTTTTATAGTCGTTGAATAGTGATCAAATTATTAGTATAAATATAAGGCTTTAACGAACCAAATTTTACTCAGACAAAGGAAGCGATGGCCTCATCCAGTAGAATTGCCCCATACAAAGCACATTTGTCGGAGCTTGGAAAAGAGGTGGCATCCTTGGGCTTCGCCCTTGACCAAGCCCAAGATGGTCTTCATTATGTCAATCTCGAATTTGACCGTCTACGGGAAAAGTGGAAGATGATAGAGATTACCACTCGAGCGATGTTATCCGAGCCGCCCCAAGAGTCTGTCACCATCGCACACCTTACCCTTAGGTCTTATGCAGATATTTTAAGGGGTCATGTAACAAATAAGTAGTACTATGTTCATTTACATTATTTTTTGTATATAATGATGAATATAATTTCTTGTCATTTTTGATACATTGTAAATAGTTTTTAAAGTACAAATGGTGTTTTTAGTTATTATTTAATTAAGAAATCTATTTTATTAAATTAAGGTATTTTTGAATTAAATAATATTTTTATAAAATAATAATAATAATAATATTATATTAATTTTTATTAAATATAAATGATCTTATAATTTTATGAATGCAATTAAAATTTTATATTAAGGTTTGAATGCCATTTCTGTCAAAACTCGAGAATTTTCGATAAATGTTGGTCTTTATTTTAAAAGTGAAAAGTAACATATTTAGAATTTTTTTAGATAAAATAAATGTCATTTCTGGAATCAGGACATCTAAATTATCCAATGGTGAATTTTTCATAATTTTCTGAGACAGTAAAATTTTTGGGTAAAAATTAAATACCGTTTAAATATATAATGTGTTTTATGACATCATAATGACCCAATGGTGATGTAATAAAATACCATAATCCTTATGTTCGGCCGATATATGTTTTATCATTAAAATAATGTGATTTTGGGTTTTTTTTACTTACTTTTGAAAGCATTAATGAACCCCTCAAGACATATTCAACACTTTTCCTTTTTAAATTAATTTCCATTGGAGTGTGACTCACCTCCACATAAGAAACCCTAATATTTTAATATGTTCGGACCTTGGGATAGTAAAATATTGTTTTCCTCTCTCATTTTCTAGAAACCATGGGCAAAAACCATGGTATGGTTTGTGGTTTGGATTAGTTTAATATAAGGGGTCCCAAACCTAAATAATAAAGAATTTGTTCACCTTTCCTATATAAACCCACCCAAACTCCCACTTCCTCCTCACTAAAATCCTTTTGAGTTCGTCCAACCTCTGACCTACTCTCTCTATAATCCTCCCAAGGTGCCCCAATATCCCAAGAAGCCTCTCACAAGCCTCTCTCTAGCCTTTGGAAGCACACATCCAAGTAAGGGTTTTTTCTTCCCTTCTCATTTTTTGTCAATTTTCATTAAGTTGTATTTCCCTTTTAATTTCAATTATGAATGTTGAGGTATGGTTTCACACCTCCCCCATACTACCCTCTTATTGTTTGAATGATGGGATACCCCTTTCTCTCTCATTAAATGCCTCCCATGTACACCCGTTACTATGCCGAAATTCCGAAAGGAACTTCTCTCTCCTCTTTTATATTCAAGCAATACTTTTGTATCATGAATATAAATTCTATTACAATTGTTGGGACATGTATCTATATGACCCCCTTACTGTCCATTACATTTAAATATGATGAGGAACCCCTTTCTCTCTCATTAACCCTTTTTATAAATTCTTATGTCACACCGTTACGCTGCCGAAATCGCACCGATTTTCTAAGCCAATGTCATTGTGTAGTGAATACCATGCACATTTCTCCATCAAGGGTATTCACCTTTATGCACATTTACTTATTGATTGTAAAGTTTCATGTATTAATTCAACATTCCTTTATCATGGAATAAATGATTATGTTTTATGAATCCATGTTTTATGATCCATGTGACACACTTATGCATGAAATGAAATGTTTAAGAATGGTGTGCCCTTATAGCGCTCCAATACATTGGGTAATGTATAGTATCATGATACATCATGTGCAATGAGTGTTGACTCATGCTAATTCAAGTGCAATGAGGGTTTACTCGTGCTTCATGTGCAATGATGGTTTACTCATGCTCTATGTGCAATGAGCCTTGGATCATGCTAATTCAATGTTAAGTGTTGTTGCCACATTTTCATGTTATGATTATCATGCTTTATCATGACTTTATGTTCATGTTTCTTTTATGCTCTATTGATATGCCTACTGTCTAACATGTATTGTACTCCTCATGTTACACCATGTGTACTCTCTTACTGGGCTTTATAGATCACCATTTTCTTATGCATGTCCTCAGGTTATCCCATGCAATGCTAAGTACGAGGGAATGTAGTGGTAATGTAAATGAAGTTTTCAATAAAGATGTTGTATTTCATGTTTTAAGTTTTTATGTAATGATCCTAAGCCCCAAAGACACTAAACCTCTCGATCTTCTTTGTTGTATCAAGTGAAGTTTTATGTAATAAAGCATGTTTAAGTTGTAATAAAAAGCAGGGTTGTCATAAGTCATACCAAAAGGCATCACCAAGAACTCATAGTGGCCATACCGACATCAAATACCTATCTTCGGTACAACCTCATCTCATACACGAAGCTGATGATAGACTGATCTGAGATCTATCTTTATGAACCATCTTGCTCCCTTCAACTGATCAAAGAAGTTGTCGGTCCTTGTTAGAGGATACATGTTCTTCACAATCACCTAGTTTAGGTGCCCTATGTTCATGCACATCCTAAAACTCACATATTCCTTCTTGGAAAAAAGTACTGGGGCTGCACATGATGAAAAAATGGGTCTTATGAATCCCTTCTCCTAAAAATCTTCGAGTTTCACCCTCAACTCATGAAGCTCTAATAGAGCCATCCAATATGGTGTTGTGGATATTGGTGTCATCTCAGGATCAAATCAATGTATCAATCTACCTCTATTTGAGGAGGTAATCCTAGAACATCTTTTAATAAGACATATTTGTACTCATCCACCACTATAGGAAAGTAAGGAATCTTCTTATCCACCACATCGAGGGTGAGGCTATCCAACTAGCGAGTGATCAGTTACACCCTCTTCTATGAAATTTTTTCCTGTGTTGTAAGTGCTCCCTTATTACCAGTGAAGGAAAACTTGGTCCCATCTCTATGGACACACTGAACTCTATGTCTAAAGTGGTCGATCTAATAACAGACTGTGGATAACCATTCCATAACAAAGATGACGTCGTAAGGCCTCGACATTTCTTCTAGGAGATTCCAAATGAAGATCTCACCCCTAGAGAAATTTCAAACTGCCGAAACTAGTGTGTAATCATCGAATACCCTGTCACAAGAGTATCTAATTATAAGGACTGATCCAATGGACCCACTAGAATCTAGAAGATCTGGACATGTTATGTGGCAAGGAAAGATTTAATGGAAGTTGTGTCTATATGAAATGTAGATAAGGTGGATAAGAAAAATATTTTACCTATAATCGTATCAAGAGTGTCGTGGTTGTAGGCCTCCACCCCATGTAGCTGGCCTCACCCTGTCTACCAGATCTTGGAGCCCATGGTGGACCACCTGTGGGTGGTGGTGGTATCACATCGAACCTCCTCCCACTACCTACAACTCTGCTGGCTCCCCTGCCATGTCCATATCCCTAAGGAACACCCTGTTCGACCCTTTGTCTCTACCTTGGTGGTCCCTCCAACTTCTACTGGTCTTCTTGATGACGAGTCAGGCAATCACAAGCCATGTGCCCCTGCCCACTGCATGAGTAGCACAATCTTCCCCTATGACGACTCCCTAAACTATGAGGGTCTTTTACCACAGATCATGCATCCTAGGGTTGTCCCCCAAAATTCCTGGCCCATTTCCCCCCCATGTTTATTTCATGATACCCACATTTGAAGACTCCACCCCCTAGGGTCAACTCGTAGCTACTAATGATTAACCTAATCTTCCAGGAAGCTCTCCCTGAGTAGGACTCGCTCTTGCACCCCAAATTGAGTAGGGATGCTAAGTGATATAATGGATTCCCTGATCTCCTAGCATAGTCCATACTCAATATCTTGAGAAATGAAGAACGAGTCTCATACCATGTCTATGGAGTATCAAAAAATCTCAGTGAATCGAACTGAGTACTTTGCTACTGTCATGCCACCTTGCTGTAGGTGCAGTAGATACTATATGTGCACTGAGCACAATGTTACTGGAAGGAACTCCTCTCTAAAGAGCCTCTCAAATTATGTCAAGGTGGGGTTGCCTCATCATGTGTCTGGATCATCAAGATCTACCATCTCCCCGCTGATCCGAGAAGATGGAGCATGGATAAGATTTACATCTGGTCGAGAGGCATCCTCACTAATCGGAAAACTCATGTAATGACGTCGAGAAAATACTCTACCACCTGGGGGTCAATCTCACCCCTGAACCTGGGAGGTTTCTTCTTTTGAAGCTTAGGTAAGGCACTGATCCTACGTTCTTCCTCTACCTATAGCGCTGATAGTAACCACTGATCAATGGGTGGTAGAAACACTGGTGCACCTCCCGATGGAGCCATCTATAGTACTGGTGCATGTATTGATGCCTCATCGCTATGTATACCATCCTCGTGGTCACACACTAGAATCTTCATTGGCTATCTGTCTGGTGGCATCCTAAAATAGATCAAGATGAACCATGGTCAATAGGTTATACCTTGTGAGCCTGCATTGACTCATGAATAAAATGAGGAAACAATCAATTCCAATATGATTCATGCAACCAGTAGTTTCATGTAATGAGTCGAAAAATAGAATTCAGGGTCATGGCATATGGATATGTCAGTCGCTGCACTAACACTAGAATCCCAGAGATTGAAAGTCAAACTCAAAACATTCAACACTATTTCCTCCAAACAAAACCATATAATCGGCCATTAAGGTAAAACCGACCAGCTTTGATAACAATATTTCATGACCCTTCCCCTGAGGACCATGCTGTCACTACCCAAAGCCGTCCGTCCAAAGGCCAGGGGCTAGTGATTAGCACTGAAGGAATTAAATTTCAAATGGGAGGAATTTTCTGATTACATATACACATGCACACTCACGACCCCAACCCTCAAAGCTAAAAAAGAAAAAATTTATGGAACTATGATATCCACTAAGAGTATATAGTACAAGATAGAAGTAGGGGAAGAATACAAGCCCAAAAAAATGCAAACATAAAAGCACAATGGTCTTTGAAAAATATGTCCGTGTAAAAAATCCTACCTGAATGGTAGGTGAAGATTTGATGTAGGAAGTTGTAAGATTTCACCTCTCCTGTATAACCTCCATGGGCGCCTTCTGGTCCTAGTCTACCAAGGTCTCTATAAAGACGTTGTTCTTATGCACGAGACATGACATGTGCAGGTGAATCCTATCGAAGGGTGAGTAACACAATACTCAGTAAGGACCCCAAACCACAAAGAAAATACCACAAAGGAAAGTATACACGAAGTAATGGACAACTCAAATAGGTATAATCTAAAGTATAAAAAAATATTATTATTCATAAAGATGTATCATTTTGTACTGCTAAGGGACTAATCCTTGATGAGTCACTAAGGTATGTTCATCTTTCGAGATACTGAGGTCCACTCAGCTACTACTCATCTACCGGGCCACAGAGGTCCGCTCAGCTACTACTTGTCTTCTGGGCCACTAAATTATACTCAACCACAAGGTCACTAAGGTACTCTCGGCTACTACTCATTTTTTGGGACACTGAGGTCCGCTTGTCTACTAGGCCACTAATATCTTCTCAACTACTACTCTTCTAATAGGCCACTGAGTTTTACTCGGCTACCAGACAACTCAGGTCTGCTCATAACTTCTATCTCACAACAACAAGATGTAGAATTTCTACCTGTAGTACACATGAATTTGGGAGAATATAATACTCAAGACATCAGTTATAAATCAACCTCCAAAAACACTCACCTGGAGTATGTCAAAAGAATAGTCTCATCGCGAGGGTCCCAATGATGTAAACAGCTCGTTGATTGGATGTACAGTTTGCATGTTATGCCAATTTTAATAAAAAGAAGTTGGGTGGGTCTGTGTCCGGTCTGGTCTGGTTCGACCGTCCAGACCTGACCCGGACCGGGATACACCAACTTGACCTAGTCCGAACCCGACCCGGTCTTCTGGGCCCAGTTTGGACTGGCTAGATTATCGGTCGAGCTGGTTGGGCTTCCATGGGTCCAGCCTGCTGGGCTACCCAGGGTGGCCAACATCCACCCACCCAGCCCGTTATGAGCGGGTTGGCCATCTCTGGCCGAGATGTGGTGGGTGAGACACGTCTTTTGAACACCCAACGGGTCACCTCGAGGTCCATCACACCTTCGTCCAGCTAGGAAGTGACCCTCCATCCATGTGAAGCAGTGCGGTATCCCCACCTGCTTGTGCTGCTACCGTCCGCTCGATCCACTACCCATGGCATGATGCCATGGCCCCCCATATACGTTTCTACTGCTTTCTACTAATAACGGCCTTCGATCACTTCCCACAGTCGGATTCTCGAGTATTTTACACCACTACAATGTGCTGCCTCTCGAATGCGACGACTGCCAGTGTCGACACACTGCCAATTTTGATTGCAGCCCACCGAGTCCACACTGATGGTCTAATTTCCTAACTGCGAGTGTTTTCAAGATCCCTGGATCATCGTTGTCACTGATACGGGTTGAAGTATGTCTTGTCTTTGATTCAGGGGTTTTTTCATGAAGAACACAAGAACACCCACAATGGAGGGATTCTGTCTTGTTCGTGTCGGCCAGATTCCTCTCCGTTAGAGTAAAAAGTGAGATGTTTAACACAATGTTTCTTTCCATTTGAGCCCAAGGTAAACAAATCCACCTCTTAAGAACAAATTCCCCATAGATTAACCTTTTATTGGGTTGATATACCTCTGTTGTTTAGAAATAAATAACGGGGAAATGATTTAATCAAGAACCAACCCCTACCTCAAAGTTGGATCATTTGTTGGTGAGGATCGCACCACTCCGTTCGTCTCACCAAAATCCGTCATTGGCGGCCATTCGTCAATTGTCCCTCACCAATGCCAAATCTCAAAGGGTTCATATCAATTATCTAATGTGACAATGATTGGTCTACAATCAAAATATTAAAGGTAGAAAATGCATTTTAGCATTTATATTATGTTGCGTTGCAACATCGTTACGTTGTTTCATAAATGAAATAGTGTTTCGGTTACGCTCGGGTTGCATGTTGTTACGTTGCAACGAAGTCAAAATTCAAAATAAAATATACTTTGATGTTTATTTTACTTTTCCTTAAGAATTTATATTAATAAAATTTCTTAAATATTCCAAAAAATAACTCTTTCCCTCGACCCTTTCTTGTCAAGGTTAAGCCTTTTCTTAGGTTAATTCGACGTTCTATACACAATGGTGTCCTCCGATTTTTAATCAGGTTACTCTTTTATAAGTCACTAAAACCGCACACATGTGATATTTTAAATAAACTATAAATTTTTTTGAACAATCATTAATTGCTCACTAGGCCACGAAATCATGTGATATCTGAGTTCCTGGTCTTTAAATAATCCCATATAATTTAAAAAAGAATTCATGGAATTAAAAGATGTTAAATTACACCCACCTTTTGGAATTTACATCCTCATAAGCCAAAACAAGGGTCAAAAAAACAAATGGGAGTACTGATCTTAGATCAGAGCCTCCCACTCCTATGTTATATCCTGGAGATTCCCATTCATCCACCAAATGCACACTAGAGGAATCAATCGTCTATGAAGGATCCAATCCTTTCAATCCTCAATCTCTATTAGTAACTCCGCAAACATTACCCCATCATCAATTTCCATCTCATCACAGTTAATGACGTGTAATGGATCATGCACATACCTCCTCCACTATGATACATAGAATACATTATGAACCCTGGGAATCTGTGGGGGAAGATCTTGGTGGTACTCCACCTCTCCAACTCTGCTAAGAATCTGTAAAGGTCCGATTAATCTCATATACAACTTACCACCCTAGCCAAATATAAGTAATCCCCATCAAGGTGAGACCTAGAAGATCACATGGTCTCCATCCTTGAACTCTAAGGGCCTCTAACTCCTGTCAGCATAAGATTTCAGTCTTCTATGTGCAGTCCCCATCAACTCTTAGATGACCTGCACCTTATCGGTGGTAGCCCATACCAACTCTTGACCCATGAGTGTTGACTCCCCTAGGTCTATCTAGTATAACGGTGATATGCATGGTATCCTATAAAGTGCCTCGAAAGATGCCATACCAATGGTGTACTGGTATCTTTTCTTTGTTCACCAACTCCACAAGTGGTAGGTGATCCTCCATACAATGACTGATGTCCAAGATGCAATTACAAAGCATGTCCTCTAAAACCAGGATATTTCTCTCAATTTGACCATCTGTATAAGGGTGAGTGCTCAATCGAAGTGGAGTCTTGAATGCATCTTGTAATCTCTTCCACATCTGGAATGTAAAGCGTGTGTCATGATTCAAGAGTATTTTCAATGGGACCCCATGTAGTCGAACTCTATCTTGCATGTAGAGGTATCCCATGATCTCTATTAAACCCTACTCCCTGATGGGTATGAAGTTTTCCAACTTGGTGAGTCTGTCAAAAATCACCCACATGGTATCATACCCCCTTGATGTGTGGTGTAAACCCCACTTCTATGTTCATTGAGATACCATCCATCTTCAAATCTAACACCTCAAGTGGAGGAGTCAAGCCTGCTAAAACCTGATGCTCACCCTTCACTTGTTCATAAGTAAGGCATCAAAAAATGAACTCTGCCACTGCATTATTCATCCCTATCCACTAGTACTTTCGTTGGATGTTCTGGTACATCGTTTTCACTCCTGGATGTACCGAAAAAGGATAGGTATAGAACTCCCTCTGAACCTTTTCACCGGATGCCACTTTCATAATGGTTCACCCTCTAAAATGGATGATGTGTTACCCACCTATCGACTATTCATCAGAAGCAAATCACGAGGATAACTGAGCATGTCAAGCCTCATAGTCAGCATCCACAAGTTTCTCCTCCCTAACAGGTTGTATGAGAGGGGGAGTGATTGACATAGACTAGGGATAAGCTACTCCATCACCATCCATGAAGGATATCTACATAGCGGCTAACTTCTCTAATGCCTCACTCAAAAAATGCAAAACATATTTCATATTGAGAGTGTCTTCCACCATGTTCCCCATCCTATGAGTATATTCTATATTGAAGGCATTTCCCAGGATGAACTATAGCAACCACTGCTTCCTCAACATTAAGACCATATAATAAAAGATATGCCTGAGACGTTTTTCATCAGAGTAGATGGTAAACTGCTCACCCATCATGTATTGTCACCATATATTCAATGAAAAGACCACAATAACTAGCTCTAGGTTATTGGTCTCATAATTATACTTGTAATACCACAAAAACCATGAACCATAGGTGATCACTACTTTCCCCTACATTAGGAGACAACCCAGTCCGGTCCCTGATGCATCAAAAAAAATACTATATACCCAATGACCTCCTATGGTAGTCTCAAGATGGGGGAACTCGTCATTCTCTGTCTCAGCTCTTGAAAACTCTCCTGGAACTTATCAATCCACATGAAGGGTATTACCTTCTGTGTCAAAGCTGATAAGGGTACTACTACCCTAGAAAAGTTGAGCACAAACCTATGGTAGTACCCAAACAAACCCATGAAACTGTTTACATTAGTCGTGATCCTGGGTGGTTCCCAAGAAAGCACCACCTCTATCATTGTGGGATCCCCTGCAACTCCAACCTCCGAAAAGATGTGTCCAAGAAAGTGGACCTCCCGAAACTAAAACTAACACTTTTTGAAGTTCCCATAAAGCTTATGCTCTTGGAGTGTATCCAGGACTATCTGAAGGTGTGTAGCATGCTCCTCCTCGGATACCGAGTAGACTATGATGTTATTTATGAAGACCACGACAGACCGATCATGGTAGGGCTGGAAGATCCTGTTCATGAGTTCTATGAACACTTCTAGGCCCCTAGTCATGCCGAAAGTTTTCACCAAGAACTCTTATTGGACATATCAACATCTAAAGGCTATTCTTAGAAAATCCTCATCCCGTACACAATGCTGGTGATATCCTAATCTAAGATCTATCTTCAAGAACCATCTCGCTCCCTTCAGTAGATCGAAGATGTCATCAATCCTCAGAAGTGGATACTTGTTCTTCATGGTCACCTAGTTGAGGTTCTCAAAGTTCATGGACATCCTTAAAATCCCATATTCCTTCTTGGTAAACAATACCGGGGTTGCCCACGACGAAACACTGGGCCTTACGAATCCCTTATCATGAAAATATTCAAGCTTCACCCTCAACTCACGAAGCTCCACAGAAACCATTCAATATTCTGGTGAGGATATTGGTGTCTTCATAGGGCAAAATCAATGCATAAGACTACCTCTCTATGAGTAGGTAATCCTAGAACATCTTTAGGAAAGATATCTTAATACTCGTACACCACTAAATAAAAGTGACGACTCTTCTAATCCGCCGCACCAAGGTTGTGGCTAGAGAACTGGAGAGTGATCGGCTACACCCTCTTATTAGAAAGTTTTTCCTATGTTATAGGATTTACCTTCTTGAAAGTGAAGGAAAACATAGTTCCGTCTCCATAGAAACACCACAATCTGTGTCTAAAGCAGTATATCTAAGCACAAACTCTGGATAACCATTCGATACTGAAGATGATGTTGTCAGGCATCGATTCCACTACTTGGAGATACCTGCCGAATATCTCACCTCCTATAGTAATCTTACACTACCAAAACTAGTTTGTAATCATCTAATCCCCTATCATAGGAGTCTCTAATCATAAGAATTGATCCAACGACTCCAATAGAATCTCCGAGATCCGAACAAGGTTTGTAGCATGGAAGGATTGAATGGAAGCTATTTCTATAAGAATAGAATCTAAGATGGAGAAGACACAGATTGCACCTCTAATCATATTTGGAGTGACGTGGTCGTAGGCCTCCATCGCATGTAGCTAGCCTCACCCTTGTCTACTTGCTCCTAAATCCCATGGTCGACCACCTGGGGGAGGTGGTTGTAGCACATCAAACCTCCACACACCACCTGCTGCTTTGTTTGATCCCTTGCCACGTCTGAATCCCTAGGGACCACCCCGATCGAACCTCTTATTCTACCTCTATGGTCCCTTAACTGTCTTCCGATTGTCTTCATGACGATTTGGGAAATCACGAGCCATGTGCCCCTTCCCACCGCATGAGTAGCACAACCTACCCCTTTGATGACTCCCTCCACCCTAGGGGTCTTGTACCAATGATCCTACATCCTTGGGTCATCCCATAAAATTCCTGGCCCGCTTGGGCCCCTGTGTCTACTGTCTTCTACACAAAGTTGAAGACTCTGCCAGCTGGGGTTAACTGGAATCTCCTGCTTCCAGAACCGACTCCTCCTGGAAGCTCTGTATGAGTAGGGATTGCTCCAGCACCCCAGATTTAGTATGGATGCTAAGAGATACCATTAATCCCTTGATCTCCCGATGTATTCCCTACTCAAAAGCTCTATCCTTGAAGAATGGGTCTCACACCTTGTACGTGGAGTAGAAAAAAATGTCAATTAATCTCATTGAGTACCCAACTACTGTCATGCCACCCTTCTATAGGTGCAGTAGATACTGTATGTGCACCGAGTGCAATATTTCTAGAAAGAACTCCTATATTATGAGGTTCTTAAAGTCTGCCTAGGTGAGGGTTTCCTCATCATGTTTCTGGATCATCAAGATCCACCATCTCCTTGCTGAGCCCTGAATATGGATCATGGATAATATCACCATATAGTCGAGGGGAAACCTCAATAGTTGCAAGACCTGCGTAACCCCATTGATCCAATACTCTGCCACCCGGGGGTTAGTCTCACCCCAGAACCTGGGAGTTCTCCGATTCTGAAGATAGTGTAAGGCATTGAGCCTACGTTCGTCCTCTACCAGTAGCACTGGTAGTAACCACTGATCAATGACTAGTGTAAACGCTGGTGCACCTTCCAGTGGGGCCATCTCTAGTACCTGTCTCTGTAATGATGCCTCATCATTGGGTGTACCATCCCCGTCGTCACGCACTAGGATCCTTTCTGGCTGTCTGTGCAGAGGCATCCTAAATTAAATCGAGATGAACCATGGTGAATAGGTTATACCTAGTGATAAGAATCTGACTGAAGAAGGCCACAAATAAAAACTCAATTACTATAGGATTCAAGAAACCAGTGGTTTTATGTACCGAGTTGAAAAGAAGAATTTAGGGTCCTAGTGTATGGATGTTTCAGCCACCGCAACAACACTAGACTCCCGAGCCAGATATTCAAACTTGAAACATTCAACACTATTGCACAAAAACAAAACCACACATGCTTAGTCATTATGGTAGAACTGAACCGCTTTGATACCAATTTTTCATGACTCGTCCCCCGAGGCCCATGTCGCGACTACCCAAAGCCTTCCGCCCAAATTCCAAGGGCTGGTGATTAGCACCAAAGGCATTAAACTGCAAATGGGAGGAATTTTATGAGTACTTGTACACACACACACACTCACAACCCTTACCCACAATGTTAAAAAGTAAAACATATATGCCGGTAAGACAACCACTGAGAGTATATATTACAAGATGGATGTAGGTGAAGAATACAAGAACAAAAAAACATGATGAAAATAGGAAAGCACACAGGTCTCTAAAAAATTCATCCACAAAAATCCCTACCTGAAGGGTAGGTGAAGAGTAGATATAGGAAACTGTAGGAGTATGCCTCGCCTCTATAACCTCACTGGGAACCGACTGGTCCTAGGCTACCAAGATCTCTATCAAGATGTCAGACATCTACAAAAGACATGCCATGTGCGAGCAAAGCCTGTGCAGGTGTGTATAACACAATACTCAGTAAGGACCCAATACCTCAATGAAACGACCACAAAGGAAAGCAGACACGAAGTAATGGAAATCTCACATAAGTATAACCTAAAGTATATAAAGACATATTATTAGTCATAAAGATGAATCATCTTGTATTGATGAGGGAATCATCCATGATGAGTCATTGACTTATACATATCTTTTGGGCTACTGAAGTCCACTCGACTACTACTTATCTACAATACCACTAAGGTCTGCTCAGCTACTACTGATTTTATGGGCCACTGACGTCTGCTTGGCTACTGGGCCACTGAGGTCTGCTCAACTACTTCTTGTCTATCATGACACTGAGGTACAGTCGGCTACCGGGACAATGAGGTATGCTTAATTACTCCCCGTATACCAAGCCATCAAGCTTCACTCGGCTACCGTTCCACTAAGTTTCTCTCATCACGTCCTTCTCACAAAAACTAGATGTAGGGTTTTTTCTTATAGTACAATTTATTCTGGGAGAATATACTCCTCAATACATCAGTCATAACTAAACCTCTGCAGAAACTCACTTGGAGTATTTCAAAAGGACTATATCATCGCGAGGGTCCCAATGCCGCAAATGGATCGTCGATCAAACATATGGTTTGAATGTTATGACTGTTTGACTAAAATGAGGCCGGTTGGGTCCATTTTTTTTAGTTGGACCAACCAACCCGAACCAGCCCGCGGTCCACCGACCTGACGTAGGTCAGACCTGACCCGGTCTGCTGGGCCTGGCCCACACTAGCTGGGCTACGGGTTCGTCGCATTGGGCTACCTTGGGTCTAGAACACTGGTCCGCCCAGGGAGTCCCGCATCCTCCTACCATGCCCACTATGAGCGGTTTGGCCAGCTTTGTCCGAGAGGTGGCGGGTGAGCTGCGTCTTCTGAACACCCCGCGGGTCGCTACGAGGTCCGCTGTAGCCGTAGTCTAGCTGGACCGCAACCCTCCACCACATGACGTGGTGCGGGCACCACATCCTCATGTACTGCTACCATCAGCCCAATCTACCACCCATGGTGGGATTCTGTGGGCCCCCTTGTGCGCCGTCAGTTCCAGCTGCTACCATCACCTTCGATTACTACCCATGGCCAGATTCTTGGGCCCTATCTTCCACTGCGGTGCACCACCTCCCAAATGCGGAAGAAGCTTCATGCTGCTACCACCAGTATCTTTTGTGGGCCACTGGGTCCACACTAGTGTTCTGATTTCCAAACCGAGATTGTATTAAGGATCCTTAGATTTTTGTTGTCACTATTACGGGTTCAAAGATGTTTTTTATTGATTCAGGGGTTTTTTTATAAATAACACAACAATTCCAAAAACAGAGGGATCTGGACTTATTCATTTCAGCGTAATTCTTCCACATTAGAGTAAAAAGAGAGATGATTAACACTATGTTTTGATATCTTCAACTCTAAGATAAACAAATTCACCCCGCAAAAAACAAATGACCCATAGATCAACCTATTAGTGGGTTGATCCATGTTTGTTTTTTAAAAATAAATAACGAGGAAACAATTTCATCAAGAACAAACCCCTACCTCAAAGTTGGATGATTCGTTGGTGAGGATCGCACCACTGCTTTTGTCAATCCACAATCCATCTTCGATAGTCATTCATCAATCATCACTCGTCAATGTCAGATCTCCAAGGGTTTAGAGAAATTATCATACATACCAATGATCGGTCTATAATCAATCCATTAAAGGAAGAAAATGTGTTTCAGCATATTTGGTATGTTGCATTGTACCATTGTTACGTTGTTTCATAAATGAAACCACATTTTTGTTACTATTGGGTTATAGGCTGTTACATTACAATGAAATAAAAATTCAAAATAAAATAAACATTGATATTTATTTTCTTTTCCATAAGAAATTATTTTATTAGAATTTCTTAAAACGTCTGAAACTATCTTTTTACCTCGACCCTTTTCAGTCGAGGTTAAGTCCTTTCTTAGGTTAAGTCGTCATTCCAGATGTAACAGTTCCCTCATATTTTTAATCTAGGCACCCATTTAGAAGTCTCTAAAACCATGCATATGTACTATGTTAAATAAACTTAAAAATAGTTCAAACAATCATTTCAGACTCATCAGGCAATGGAATAAAGTTCCGTCTGACTGTCTGGTTTGAAATAATCATATATAATTATTAAAAAAATATATATAATTCTGAGACATTATAGAGAGAGGTTTATTTTGTACATAGAAAAAAAGAACCTCTACTATATATTCACAATGTGGCACCTGAAATTGATATAGAGGCATGTGATAGAGTACTAATAGATGTTATACATTGAGATGGACAATGCACTAGATAAAGGTAATTCCATTACAGACACTATTATCCATAAGAAACAAGTTCATAGGAGTTTGTTATATGGAATTAAGAGTAACAATGTAACCTTATGAAATTATTGAAAAATATAGGATGGATAATTTTGATAATTAGGGATTGATGAAACATTCCCCATTAGTGATGATGACTTATTTAGTATACCTGGTAAAATCTAGTCAGAAATTTGTCCTAGAGTGCGTTGTGATGTGGGAAAAACTTGTAAGTGGTGACTCTATGCTAAGGAGTTCAATGAATGTTGGTGACATGATCCCAATACATGGGAGAGTTGTAGTAACTTCTTATAATAAGGAAAATAATATCATATATTTCCATAACTCTCAGTGGGTGGTGTATCCTTGAGTTTGAATATTGTACCACAACTTTAGGAGGCAGTTTTCGTGGTTGGGGATGAAGAGAGACATTACTGGATTCGTTTCCCAAGCCTTAGCCACAAGAGGATAAAGTATGAACACCAACATCCTGGTGGTTTGATTCAGAAAATTACCAATCCCATATGTAAGTATGAGGATGTGATGATAGACTTTGTGAGGAGGTTATCTAGGACCCTAATTTTTTTTACATTTTTTGGGTCATTGTTGTCTTTTTAGAGGGTTTATCACTTCTTATCGATCTCTATGACTCAATCAATAGACGATCTAGGAAAGATATATGTCCTTGATATTGTGGGCATACATAGGGTTCCATTAAACATAGTATCTATTAGAGATTAATGTTTTATGAAAATTTGTTTGTTGGGATTATATAAGGCCTTAAGGTCTGAATTGTGATTGATCACAATGTACCATCCCTGGACAGAGGGATGGTCAGATTTGATGTTTTTTATTTTTGAGAATATACTATGAGCCTAAATTTTTATACTTTGATGGATCTTGGGATAATCTTCATGTCTTAGTTGAGTTACCATGCAACAATAGTTAATGAGATTTGGTTTTTATGGAACCTTATTAGGAAATTTATTATATTCCATTATTTTCACCAATTTGTTAGCCCAAGGTAGGTGAGGGAGTAGTTGTGGGGCCCAATATGGTACTGGTAACCTCTGAGAGAGTGTAGGTAATTCAAAAGATTTTTTAAAAAGCTAAGAGTAGGTAGAAATAATATTCCAACTATAGAGGTAAACCCCTAGAGTTTACTATAGGAGACCAAGTTTTTCTAATGGTGACTCCAATGTTTGGAAACCAATGTTTGAGGAAGTAATGGAATCTATCACTTCATTATATTGGACCCTTTGAGATCACTGAGTATGTTGGAGTAGTGGCACACCCTCTGGTTCTTACATTACATTATCATTGTATTCATGATGTGGTTCATGAGTCACAAATCTGAAAGTACATTCAAGATCTTATACATATATTGACTGTGAGGATGTTCATATGGATTTTAATGGATCATAAATGGAGCACATAGAAAAAAATTTAGAGAGAAGTTAGAAATTCCTATTAGGGATGATGGTACCACTGGCCCAGTTTCTATAGTGTTAGGTATAGACTCAATAGGAGACTTATGAGTGGGAGGTATATGTTTGGGATCAATGGAAAGAGTTGTCTGAGATTAACTATTGAAGGTACTTCTCAAGGATGAGAAGTCATTATAGGGATAAAAATTATGAAATCCTTTCTACATTTAATGTATGATCTTTTTAATGTTTATAAAATTCTCCATTATATTTTGGTATATATATTTTTTGGGTGTTTAAGATGTCGGTATTTTTTTAAAAATGGTTTTAGGAATCAACAGTTAGAAGTTGTAGAGATACTGGGTTGTGTGGTGGCTGAAAAGCTACCATCTTCTAGCTAGTGGAACCCACTGGATATCCAGTGAGGAAAAAAATATGTTTTTAGTTTTCTATATATCCCATTGGATGACTAAGGGATAGATACTGGCCAACCAATGGTTCCATTGACCATCCAGTGGTGTAACCGAATATCCAAAGAGTCCCACTGTCTCATCGGTGTAGTATAATGAGTGTTTATTAAATGCACCCTACCATTAATTTCACCCAATTTTGACCTATTGTATTCCAAATTATAAACAAAAACACCTATTTTGAATTTGATACCTCCCCTATTGACTCTTTTCCCCTACCATTCATATCCCCTTGGATCATAATGGGTTGATCAATCCAGTGATGCTAGAATGGAATGTTCTCTCTATATCTTCATCAAATTACTTAACTTCCTTGAGATGTTTTTATGGATCTATGATGGAAATGTGAATTCCAAGTTGAATTAATGTTATTTTCCTTCATCTTTAATAGATTTATGATAGATCTAACTAGTTATTGATGTGTCTTGATCAGATCAAGATCCACCATTAACTGGAAACATCCTATGGGTATGTGTTTTTGAATCATCTTCCTAAAATTCTTCTTGATGTAATATTGATGATAAAACTATAATTCATAGACGATATTTGGTAGATTGATGGTGGATTCAATGTGTCAATAAAAAACCCTTGACCAGAAATATATTTATCATAAATGGTGGGTGTTTTCAAGTAAATTAGCCTAGATCAAGCATTTTTAGTTCTTTTTAATTCTTCTTGAATCTTAAATTTGATTTTTATTCTAATGATGGAGTGTTAGTGGATCCATGTTCATTAGATATACTTATGGTTATCTTCTATAATTGATGGGGAATTGATGATCCATTCTTGAATTGTAAAAAAATATGTTGAATTGGCTTCCTCTCCTTTGACATATCTCAAATATAGTTCTTTTAACGGACTCTGCATGGTATGTGATTATAGAACTAACCTTATTAACATGGAACATACTCAAGTATCTTTTTATAAACCTCTTCCTTGATGAAACAAAAACTGATATATGCATCCTTGATTTTTGATTAGTTTACTTGGGTGTAAAACATGATTTGAGATCCTATTCTTTGATGAATATTGGAGTTCTTCATTAATGATCACGAGGTAAGAAGGTCATTACCATTTGGGTCTGTTGTATACACTTTTCACCTTGATATGATTTCTATGTTAGAGTTTATTAATTTACCCTTCTTGATAGTAATCGTATGCGCGTGTATCTTGTGAGGCCCATATATGATGTTTGATCAAATGAGTATTCTAATATATCGTTTTAAATATGTTAGATTTTGATCACATGTATTTGTATATTTCTATTGTTTCTCATGATGTCAATATATTTTCTTTTTTGAATTCTATACCACATTGTGTGTATTATTATTTCTTTTGGAACAATTGTTATTAGTACTCGAGACATGTGGACAATCAAGATCTGTTTACCTTCTTAGAGGGGGATTGAGAAAAACATGAAATGATAATGAGGTTGGACCTAATCTTGGGTAAGGTAATGAAAAACTTGAGGAAAAACTTGTGAAAAAATCATTAGGGTACAATAACCTTATGGCTATACCTAATGTATAGAAGGGTTTCAATAGTCTTGAGGCATGACCATGATGAATGTGGGATGCAATGACTTTATATCCAAACCTAAATAGATGCTTGAGACTAATGAGAGATCTATTCACCAACCCTTTGAATTTATCTCTCTCACTTTCAGACGTCAATATGGCTAAAAATTCAATATGGAGCTGAAGAAGATATGGATGGGGTTCATGGTGGCTTGGTTTTCACACAGGTGCTCAAAACATGTTTTTTTGATTGATTTAACATTTATCTTTATCCTTGAATACACATTGTATACTTTTGAATGATTTTTAGGGAAAATTTTGTGGTGTACTACTAGGTTTTATTACCCACACCTTGTATGGGAATCTCAATGGGAATGCATAATTCATGCGTAGGGATCTAGGTAAGGGTAAGGGGCCTATGACATACAACTAATCAATGGAGCATAGTGCAAGTTGTAGTAGTAGGATGGTCTCTATAAGACTCTATAGTGGTAATTTATTTATATTCTATACCTTTTATACTTTAGTTTAAAATATCACATGAGGGGATTTATTTATTTATTTTTATGAAATGAATTCCATTTGTTGTTACATCTTTATGCTTTATCATCCACCATGATTATTCTAAGATGATTTTATTTTATTTATATTATTAATGCATGGTTATGATTAAAACTTTATAGTCTCCCCATTGAAAACATTCAAAACCTCGCTAAAAGTCAATATCCTCTTGTGTATGTGGAGACACACATGGGGTCTTGTGCTTCTCTAGATTTGACCCGATGGTTTAGGTTGGGGTTTAAAAAAATGGTGAGTGTGAGTGAAAACAACATCCAAATAAATACTAACATTTAAATCCATTATTATAAATGATACAATTGATTAAAAATAAATTATTTTATAATTTTTCTGTTAATTAATTAACACTCAAAATTAATTAAACTAAAATAATAAAGAGTATATCAATGTCGATCATAGTTACAAAAAACATGTTTTCAACTAGAGAATAACTATTCATCTTAATAGAGAAATGATAATATATTTTCTTCTTAACCAAATTCCTATTAGATGTATTAATAGAGAAATACTTCTTTAGAGTTTTAATAGATGATTCAAAAGCTAAGAAATATATAAAATAGAGTGTAGTTCAAAAATAAAATAATGTGTGAGTTTATGATCAAAGAACCCATTATCACAACTTAAGGGTCATCACCTTCAATTGTAGTAATTTTATAAGTTTTTTCGTTATCCCTTAACATATTTTGAGTAGATTCCCTAAATTATTGGGAAATTAATTCTAATGGTGCTCTATCTTAAAAAATTCGAAGCACTTGATATTATTTCTTTCTCTATTACCCTTTCATTCATGATCCATATGGTCCTTATCATTGAACTCATAACATAATACCATTACCTTTAAAAATTACTAGTGTGTTTATTTTCACAATTATTATAAATTTGATGTTACATATTTCAATTCTTATTCATCACATCATTTCAATTTTCCTTTTTGATGATACATCCTCTTATTCTCTTAATTTACATTGAAAATATTAGACTTGGAAAATTATTTCTCTATATATATATAACTTAATTCTATATCATTATATGATGAGAATGTTAGAGAGACTAGTTGTCTTCAGAGGCTTGGATTATGCCCACAAAGAAATGATAACTCATAATTTATAGGTTATGTAAGTAGTTTGTAACATTCCTTGTGAATATCAAAAAAAAATTCATATACTCAACAACACATTCCTCTTCCTTCTATCTTAAATTAAGGAATTTTCATTACATATCAAAAAATTTCTCTCTTGGAAAAAATTTCTCAAATAATATCACCTTAAAGTTATTCTATTTCAATCTATCTATATCATCTTTCTACTTAGTATTTTGAATCAATGACCACTAATTACCATCATATCCCATTAAAAAACACACTTATATAACAACCTTTTCCCTTTCATTACTTCCCAAAGTTAAAAATATATTTTAGTGGAACTTAATTCATTGATAAGATACTAATATATTTGAGGTTCAATTGAACTATGAAGGTAATTATCACATTAAGTGATCTAACATTACTTTACCATACTGTATAGAAATAAATTTTTTTAATAGAACTGTTATTTTTCACTACCTAAGTCAACCACCTTTATATAGTCATAACCTACTCATCTCCAACCCCATCCATGTTGACTCTATCCAGAAGGAAATCCCTAAATTGATTATGAATGTTGATATGTTTTACATTCCATCAACTAGGTTCCATCTCTAAATAATTAAATACACTTAATTATCTCAAATAAGTTTTAGTATTCTTCTATAATATAAAAATCACTAAATGTTTTTAATTATTCTATGGGTTTATCATAATTTCTGTAATAGATATGTTCTTCAAAATATTATTCCCAAGGGTACTACAACACTTTCTTGGATACAAAATATAAAATACTCAAATCTAGTAACACATAGATGTTTTTTAATTTATTACATCTTCACAATATACAAGATATCAGATCATAAAGGATCGATCAATTTAGCGAACATGAGAGAACAAATACATACATGATATCCATATTACATTGGAAACATAAAACATATCTTGTAAACTTAACAAAAAATTTATTATTTCTTTTATTAAATCCCTTATATTATCTTAATGTCCCTTCATGACACCCCATGGAAAAGAAAACATAATAAAGGGTGAGATCAGATAAACGGTAAGGGTTGCATATAAAAAAATCAACCATGAATGCATAAGTAATAAAAAATATTCCAATGTAAATAATAAATAAATGTTAAATATATAGAATAACTTGTTCCTGAATTATATTAATGGGTAAACAATTATATAGAAAATAATAACTAGATTTATAATGATTGAATGTATAGTATAACGCATCTTAATCTTACCATAAAGGCATAAAAACCATCAAAGTCTCACAACCAAGACATATTAAATACTTTCAAGGCATCTTAACCAAAATATTTTATATATCATCAAGTACTTTAAACCAATACATCAAATATATCATCAATACATATCAAAAAATACATTTCCATTGTATAGGATGATGTACACCAAAAGATACAAATTTTGGTTTGTCTCATGATAGTTTACCTAATTCATAAAAAGGTTATTTCATACCCCACCCATCACTTAAACATATCAAATGTATTACTAAAATATTGAATGAATAGTAAAGTTATTCATAAATGTTCCTTAAAAATCAATACATAACAGTATTAAATCAAGTATATAGAAAATTAATATATCCCTACTCAATGGAATGACATTTTTAGTAAGATTATTACAATTAAAACCATATATAATAATGATTATATGGTTTATAAAAAATTTAAATTATTCTAAATATATCCATGAAATAAAATTACATGTGAATGATGGAGAAAAATAATTTCCAAGGAATGATGGAGAGTGATCAAGAACTTAGAATACGTAATTGTGTATAAAAGGAGGTATAACACATAAATCAGTAAGGAATGAAAGTAGACCAAAAATTATTATGAAATAATTTTTTTCCATTAAAGTCACACCTTTTCAAAAATATATATTAAAATAGATGAAGAACATTAAAAAAGTAACATTATACAAACTTTTGTAGCTTTCATGTGAAAATGATGTTTTAAATCACTTCTAAAACTCATTTCATATGGTTTTGAGAATTATGGTTTTTTAAAAAATATTTTTAAAATTGTTATAATTAGGGGATATTGAAAATAAATAATGATAAAATAAAAAAAATGTGGAGTGATATATAAAAATATATATAGGTAAAATTAAACCCCTTTCAAAAAATTTAAGAAAATAATATCCTTTTATTTTTTTATATAAATAAAATATTTTATGAATGGTGCATATATATATAAATTTTTAAAGACATAAAAACATGAAAATTAATATAAATAAGGATTATTGGTAATGGTGGTGGGAAAATAAGTCAATATGGAAAACATTAAAAAAAGATTTATTTCACACTTTTGTAAATAAATAAAAAAATGACTTACATAGAAAAAATAAGAAGGTTCCTTATAATTCTGTTTTAAAATAAATTAAAATTTTATAGAAAATTTAATTTGGAAAAAATTTAAATAAAAATTTATATTAATCAATTAAAATAAATAATACAAATATAATGGAAAAAATTCCCAACCAGTATAAATAAATGGGTTCGGATTTTCTTGCAAACACTCTTTCTGAATTTTTGAGCACTAAAAGGGGGATGTATATAATACCTGAAGTTAAATTAAATTCCTAGAGTGTAATAAATATATTTACATTAGGATATAAATAGATTATATTTCAACTAATGTAATTTTATATATAAACACTTCTGAATTAAAATTTGATTATAAAATAAATCCTTACCTAGGATTCTTACTTGGTTAAAAGCATTCAAAACTAGTATATAATAAATTTATAATTAGTATTAATAAATATTTTATATAAAAATTGTATCTAAATTTTTATATATCATTTAATAATAACTTATTTTTACCCATTTACTCATCATTATTTGTTAAAATCAATTATTTTGGTGTCAATTGTTCTATTTCTCATACATGCTTTGATTTAGTGGTTTAGGTCCTCGAACCATGGTCATGGTTTTATCACCTATATAATGTTAATAATCTCATATATATCTTATATATATTTATATTAAATACAATTTTATAACCATTCATGTAAGGAGGTTATAAAAAATGAAATACGTCGTTCATGGAGGTAGTAGTCTGCACGCATGCATAGGTGACATTTTCATTTTTCAATGGATAATAGGGAAGTAAATTAAATAATATTTCATCTTTAAATAATCGTAGATATGTTATAAATATAATATGTATTAATTAAATTCATCTATATAACCGTCCATTTTAGGTGGTGATAAAAAATAAAATACAATGCTTTATAGAGGCAATAGTCTATACATACACATTAGTGACATTTTCATTTTACATTAGATATAATGGAGATAGATTATGTTTATTTGACATGAAAATATCATTGGGTGCGGAAAAATATAAATTATTCCCCTAATGGATGTATTAGTATTGATTTATGTCATCTCTAATGAGTATTGCTATAATCTAGTAATCATTGTTACAAAAGTGAATAGATAGATTTTTATTTCCTTGATTATCAAGAAAAGAAAAAAGGTAATAGAATTAGATTAAGGAAAAAGTGGTCATGTATAGTCTATATTAACAATTATGATTATACCATGTTATTATAAAATTGTTATCTTCTTCTTAATATTTGATATTTGGTTCCCCTCTTCATCCTTGATTTATTGATTCATGGTTAGACAAGATTATACAATTCTATAATTTGTTCTAGCATCCTTATAATGTGTGAAAAACATAATGAATCACCCTAAATTCACTCATAAAATACCTAATCAGGTACTATGAGTCCCAACTTAACCATGAACAACCGTTGTAATTCCTCACATGACATAAATTGATAAACAATTCACTAAATTTCCTTAAATAATTCAGTCCATATGATTTAAAACCAATCAGTGAGATATGATGGATCCTTAAATAATGAAATATATAATATGATGGAATCCAATTAAATAAAATATCATTAAAATTAAATCCACGAAAATTACTGAAATAAAATAACAATGAAATGAAAAAAACCATTTAAAGAAAATAGTCTTTAGTATCAAAAGTAGTTCACCTCCCCTTATCCAATCACCCTAAAGTTATATCCCTCCATTCGGGACGAGTCATTGAAGAATAAACAAGTATATAAAAAATAGAATAAAAATAAAGTATCAATCCAGGGAAGTATCCATCCAAGTCTTACATGATCCTTTAAGATATATTTTTTCTATATCCCCCATATATAGAAGCGCGACCCAATATTATAGGCTATATATGTCTCCAAATTCCATCCCATAGATCCCAATATTCTACATTAAATCTATAAATTTGTATCTCTTATAATTTGGTCAAAGTATCTCTATTCCCATTCTGACCTCTTTGAGGGATCTTCAAATCCTCATGAATCAAAAAAATCATGATTATTTATGGAATCATTTGTTATCTTCTATGAAAATTTAAACAGGAACACACCTGTAGTGAACATGAATTATCAATGTGAAGATTAATCAGATTCTTTTAAATTATTCTTCCTTTGAATACTCCCACACTTGAAAATTACTTCATGCATAATTTAGTATCGTCTCACATGAATGGATTCATTAAAATTCTCCATGTGATGTGAAACTTCAGGCATAACCCTCATGTAGACCTAGATCTCCGTGGGTGACACTATTCTTATTTATTTATTCTTTATAACTACCATTCATACTATTATCTATCATTGATTTGAAAAAACTATTAGTATCATCAATCTCCAGCATATAAAGCTTCTCACAGCTCCTCAAGACTCGATTGGACAAGATTATTTTTCCCTAAAGTTTCCTCCTTTGAGTGAAATCAAGTTATCATCCTCATTCAATCCTCAATTCAGCATTCTTTAATAAAATTATGGATTCTTAGACACTGTTCTTCTAGTGAGGCATGGAAACAGTGGAAACCAACAATTTTATTGCTGATGGTGACATCTGGGAGGCATGATACCAGGTTCGTCTGGGGTCCCCTCGTTCCCCGTGGTCCCTTTAGGTTTGGCTCCAATCTATTATCTTGGAGTTTGCCTCGCTCATCAAAGGTGTACTCACGTCGGCGATGGTTTTCAATCTACTCAATCGGCCATGCATGAAGAATAGGGAACACGACTCTTGGGTTAAGTGGCAATCGCCGAGACATAGATTGAAACTTAATATTGACGTCTCTTATATGGAAGGGGACATGAGAGGTGGAGGATTTCTTAGGGACATATGGGGATCCATCCTTGTTTCCTTTAGCGCCTTCTATGGTTCAGGTTGCTCTTTAGGTGCTGAGGTCTGGGCCCTTCATTCCAGGCTCATGGTATGCAGAAGGAAAGTGTTGCAGATCACCGAGGTTGAGTCTGATTCAGAGGTCCTTGTCAAGGCTCTTCAAGGAAATCATGGGATTCCATGGGAGCTGGCCTACCTCATCCAGAGATGCAGGACAAAGACTTATCAAGGGAGGATTAATCACCATAGTTGGAGGGAATCCAACATTGCGGCTGACAGACTTGCCCGGTTAGGTCGGTGGGAGAAAAAGCTTATGAACATTGACATCCTCCATTATTTTCCCCTCAAGTGTATCATTGTGGTGCAAGGGGATGACATGGGCCTGAATTTCTTTCATCCTCCATGAGGACTTTATTCTTTTGTATTCCTTTCTCACAAATTAATAAAAATAATAACTTTCAGGCAGGCAGGTGACATGTGATGGTGGAAATTAAAAGTGGATCATGATAGAAAGAGGTAATGATGGAGATGACACATGGAGTGGAAGTTCATAACAATGTAATGTTGTGAAATTATTTTTTCACACATGGGGGTAGGAGGGGACGATCTCTCATAGAAGTAGGAGTAGACGGTCACATCTAGTGGTAGGAGGTTAGGCTAGGTGTTAGCCATATTTTTTACGGAAAAAATGTTTAATCACTTAGAAATATTTGACAAAAAATTCATAAGCAAAATAAACATTTATATTCCTTTTTATCAAGATTAATTATACAAATATAAATTTCCTAAACTGTAATAATATAGTTAATTATTATGCCTAAACAATTAAAATCCATTGATATTCAGTATCAAAAGATAATTTGTCTTCATGAAAATTATGTTTGTAAAATACCCCACACTTAATCAATGATTTTTCTCTTATAATTGAATCTCAATAATAAAGTGAAAAGGTCACTGATGTGACTACTATTGAAAATATAAGTAATAAAATAATAATAATATTATTGGTAAAATAAAATTTTCAATAATCACTAAAAATGTTTGTCAAACTTCACACTTATAAAAGTAACCAATCAACCATTGTATTTTAAGCAGTACCTTTGGAATTTGATGGGTCTTCTCATTCCTTCCATTTAAGAATATCAATTTATTATTATTAAACCTTCAATTTTGTTATTTATCTCACAAAAAATTCCTTTCTTCACCCATTTTTTGTAACACCCCAAGATTTCATAGTGTGTTATTTCTTCAAAATAATTCAATAACTTGCACTACACGCAACACTGAGTTCAATCACACCATGACTTACAAAAAAAAGCCATTCAAAAGAGCTTATGAATATTATTATCTAAATTTTAAACTTTATATAATCCTTATAATTTTAGAATCCATATTATGAGTTTCTCAGATATAATGCAAGAACAAATTCATTTTCAGTATTGAACTTTTATCAACTTTTAATAGTGAACCCTTTTTAAATACAATATTTTAAACTTTTTCACTAAATGGGGATATCAAAAATTTAAAATGAAACATCCCAAGCTTCCACGGTACACTTTCTTTGAATAATACAGTAGCGTGTGTTGTACGCAACCTTGAGTTTTAACACACACCACAACCAATCAAACTAGCCGTTATGAATAGTAATACCTACTTTTTAAAATTATATATATTTTATATTTTAAAATGGACTTCATCTTTGGATTCGGAATATCGAATTTAGCCTAAGGTGAAATTTTGATACATTTCGGATAACTTTCATATTTTGATGAATAGTTAAAATTACTAAATTTTAATTAAAAACAACTTTTTTAATCAAAATAATTAATAGTGATAAATTATGAATTTTAGTGGTTTTAAAGTATATTTAGAATATATTTTTACCATTTAATATAATTTTGGTCATTGGACATAATTTTACAATTAAACCGAACATAAACAAGTGTCAATCTTTTGATAGTTATTATCTCTTAAAAACACACTTTTTGTTTTGAAAGCGGGAATTAATTTTAAATTAATTTCGGCCACATATGTGTTTTGAATTTAGAAAAATGGATTCCATATTTGGAATCAGGATGTACAAATTGTGTAAATAGGTAACTTTTATTTTTAGACATTTTGAATAATTACTGTGGTAAATATTTTATTTACCATGGTTAAGGGTAAATCCGGTAAATAAGGGTTAAAAAAATAATATTATAATAATACTAAATTACCCTAAAACGTGTTTTAACCCTATTGGGTGATACATGGTCGACCATGGGCATCTTTGGGTCGATTTTGGGACCCCATGGATCCACTTGTAAGTGATAATGACACTTTATTTTAATTAAGTCAAAATGAATACAAAAATGACACAAGCATATATCTTTTAGAAAAACAATTGTTACATAGGGTTATATAAGTTGGATTTTAGATTATAAATATTAATTAGAAAGCTAAAGAGATTTACTACATAAGTATAGTTTATTTATAATTTTTAGACATTAAATAATTTATGTTATTTATGACACAATGATGATGCATTAATTACTATAATAGTGAAAAATTAAAATAATTGATATTATAAATACCCAAAAAAATATAATATGAAACATTTAATGAATTAAACTAATTTTCTAGGATAATATGATATATTAGGATTGATTTAATTGACTTTTTTCGAAGTAATAAATCTGTTATGAGTTTCACAAAAATCAACTATTGAATAGTGTCAAAATTGACATAAAAGAGTTCTTAAAACAAATATTATATTATTAATTGATATTAAATTCCTAAAAATCTAAGGTTCGGACAAGAGACTTATATCATGATAGGTTCATCATTAATGGACCACTTGGGGGTCGCTTGGATGTATATAGTAAGTTTATTAACCATATTATATAAAACTACAAAGAGACATTGTAAAAGTGAAACTAATTAACTTAGAGTTAATACTTACAGATAAGGTTAATATAAGTACCCAAACCTGTCTAAATTCTATTGGTTGAGTGGTTTTAGACCTATCCCCACCTTTACCTTTTAATAATCAACTTTGGAGCCTTTAGAAACCGAATATGAATTTAATATAAATTAATATTTCTAGCTTTTCCAAAGGTGCCCCTCACCCCTCTTATAAAAGGGCACTCCTCCTTCTCATTTCTTCACACCTCTAAAGCCTTTTGGTTCGGCCAAACTCTTCCCAAATACTCTCCCAACATCCCTCACTACAACCTAGAGGCCTTAGTTTGATCAGAAAGCCAACCTAAGGAGCCCTTTTGATCAAATCAAAAGGAAGAACCCGAAGAAGAGGTAATGATTTCACCACCCTTTTCTAAGTTCATTTCTTCTTCCACTTCTTATTCCTTTGTTCTTACCATTCTAAAATAATAACTCCAGTATCTCACATATACTGTGATGTTATTATAAGTATGGTACAACCATATTCAGTATTCTATCCACCCTTTGAATAACATGTCACCATACGTGCGTACGTACGGCTTACCGTCTCCACGTCGTGGTGTAATTGTTATTCAATATAATATTATTTGGATGGGTATAATAATGATGTGTAACTCATGTAAATAATAAATATAACATGTTAATTATTCTGTATATATGATATACCATTCATTTATATATTATTTTAATATCAAAAGAATGATATTGTCGCTCGTGCGTACGTACGGACTACCGTCTCCACGAACGCGATGAGATTCATTCTCCATCGTAACCATTCAAGTATAATTATCATTTGATGATTTAAAAATGATTTTTAAGGACTAGATATAATTATGGATATGAATAAGATACAACAACCATGGCTTATGTAACAAAAAATATAAATAAAATGAGTAAGTTAACACCCGAAACGACGATAATTCTAAGATATTATTAACAAAACAATGTTAAAAGATCATATATGATATCATATTAATATATATGATTCTTGTATAATTTAATAACAATTATTTCACCATTATACAGGAGGTTAACCTACCCCAACAAAGGAAAAGTACAAGGTAAGGGTTATTTCACAATCTCTTCATTATCCGAGGTTGTTTATACGTAATAATCAACTGGGATATCTTTATCATCCACATCCATGTTTCTTAAAAATGTATTTCAAAACATTTTTACTATTTACAAGAATATGGGTTAAAGTCATTTATACCCTTGTTTGACTTTTTATAAGAGTTTTATAAAGGAATCTTTCCGTCGTTTTCAAAACAAGGTCCTTTTTAACCTTTTCGACAGAATTGAGGTAAGAATGTTTTTTTTAACTTATACGGCGGGTGCGGTTATTTTACGCCGTTATAAAATCTTCAGAGTTTTCCTTACAAGCTTATAAGAATATTTTCAAAGAAAATGTTTTATTTTATATGGATCTTAAATGATTTCAAAATAAAAGGAGATATTTCTTTAAAAAGAATTTTGATTTCATCTACGTCAACATCCTTTGATGGATTTTAAGATTATTTGAAGTTGATTTATTATGATACAAAACTTCTATATTGTATTGAAGGTTTTGTGATATGTTTGACTATGGATGTGCTATTTTTATACCATTCATAGTTTATGGTGAAATTATTGACATTTCGTATGATAGTTTTAATACGAATGTTTATGTTATGTTTAAACCTTTTCATATGGGAATGCATTGGACTTAATAAGTGACGGGTGGAGCCCGCCATAGCTCCTCGATGCATCGGTAGGTCTCATGAGACAAACTAGTGTCTTGGCACAAGGCCTTGACAAAATCTTATTTGTAGTCTTGGCACGAGGCCTTGACTATGTGGTTATGATAGTCTGGCATTATGCATTCCAACATTATGAAAGTGGTTATTGATTTTTTCATGTGATTATTCGATTAGTAGAATATCCATGTGAATAAGTAAATGGCATTATTTCATTTTACTTTTGCCATACTATGTTGAAGTTCAAGTTTAAAAGGCTTTTGTTTTAGTAATGCATTGCCTTAAATGTTTACTCTTATTTATGAAAGTTTCCGCTATATTGTTATCCTTACTGGGCATTTGAGCTCACCCCTTTTCTATGTTTTATTTTTCCCAGGATGTGAAGAAGTAAGTTATGAATGACCTGCAGGGATTTTATGAGGGGTTAATAGTGTGGATTGTGGAAACATTATGTTGTTGTAGTAGTTTTTCATTTTATGATGTAATGTAAAACTTATGAATATATCTAGTGTTTCCAAGGCTACTAAACCAATCGGTCTTTCGAGATTTGATCTTTCTTGTGATCATGCCATTGTTATGTAATAATGCACCGACTCTGGGTAACTGGGGTCGGGGCGTTACAGTTGGTATCAGAGGAAGTTTAGTACAAACCTTGGAAGCTAGATTTAGATAAACTCTGATTAGAGCACGTAGACCTAAGATGAACTTTGAGGATTAGTATAGAAGAACTTCCTAGAATTTTGGTATTGTAGAGATTTTGTGAGTTTTCCGAGAAATACATCCCTGTCTGGATACGAGCAGGTAGAGGCGGCTCTGGCACAGATGTACCTAGGGGTAAAACCCGAAAACACCGCTTTGAGCTAGACTCGAACGGGAACTGGTGCACGACAACAGGCCTTGCTGCACTCTTGCTTACGACACTCCCGGGGGATATGCTTAGGATAACTCTCATTTTCTTTACAAATCATTTTGAAGGGTTTATGAGTATATACTTCCTCAAAGAAAACATTTTTATGATTATGGATTATATCCATAAATAGTTCAATTTATGTTAAGTGTTTTATAAGTATGGGATTATGTATTTTGATTCATAAACTGATCTAGTTTATGCCATTGTTTAGAAATGGCGCCCAGTAGAAGGAATGAGAACTCCAGAAATGCACATGATCTAAAGAGAAGGAAGGATCATATCTTTCATGGTCTTAAGCTAGAATTGATAAGAGAAATAGTCTCCTATGTATTATCATCATATGAAGAAATAATATCATGTGTTGATAAGATAAGTAAAGAGTTTACTGAGTCCTATGGCTTTGAAGGGAAGCAAGAGAAGAAAAGGATGGAAGAGAGAAAGATGGATAAAGGGAAGAGGGAAAAGAAGAATTTTCTCATATGTGGTAACTGTGGAAAGAAACACCCTGGAACTTGCCTGAAAGGAATGGGAGTTTGTTATAAGTGTGGAGGAAAAGGGCACAAAGTACGTGACTGCAAGGGTAATAAAATAGTTTCAAATGTACAATGCTTCATTTGCAAGGAGTTTGGACACTACGCGAACCTATGCCCCAGTCATCAGACTATGCCTCAAATGATGTTATTGGATAATAATCAAGTTATGATACTACCACAGATGAAGATGAATGATTAGAGTTCTTATGTTGATTATGTCAATTGAGTGTTGTATCAACAATGTACTTGTTATAATAATTATGGAGTATATAAGGATTGTACTGCAGTACTATTTCATTAAGGACTTGAGATGGTGTGGAACAAAGAAAAGTGACTCAGTAGCAGGTTAAATGTTTGGAAAATATATGGTTGAGAGAAAGATAAACCATAATATGGTTCAGATACCGAGGTGGTGATTTTAGAATAATACATGATTGATTTGGATAAATTATATTGGATATTATTGACTACCTTGAAGCTGATTAATGATTTGTATATTCCATCATTGTTGGGTTTTAAAACATTTTTGGATTAATGAAGTATATCCAGCATTCTATATGGAATAGGGGAGCATGAATGTAATCAATAAGGAATATGATAATTCAAGATGTTTCAGTTTATTAAAAGAATACAAGATGAAGGTATTCATATGCTATTGCGGGGTAAAAAGGATCTATATTATGTTTACCTTCCTTATAAATGTTGGACTGTGAGTTTGGACAGAAGTATTTTGGATAGTTCTTGTTTGGATTATTTTGGATTACCATAAAAGGAAAACCCGGAGGTTGGGCGGCAACCCGTCGCGTCCGGCAAGGCTGCGAGACTTGAACCCGCAACTGAAGGGCGACAAGGGTGTATCACCTACCACTGGCCCATGAGATGTCCTGTATTAAATAATGTTGTTTTTTTTAAAGATCTGGTAGATTAATTATAAATTCATTTATTTTGGAACCCTGTACGAATAGTATAAATAAATAAAAAATTACATTCTATTATCTTTTAGAGTGAAAGATGAGTTTGTGGTAGAAACTTATTAATGGATAAAACTCTGATTATAAAGTAAGTATATCTCCTTATGATCTTAGCCAATCTCATAAATAAATTCCTCAACATTAATAAAAGGAACTTAGAACAAAAATGTTTCCCTAGACGGTACCTTAAATCATCACTAATTTATGGCTTTGGGATTGTTGGCCTTTTCATAGCCATGTTCTCTACCACTCTCCATCAGATAATTGATGGTTAGATTTCTCCTCCATATCCATATTTTGCTACATGGAACCCTAGTATGTGTTATTTTCGGTAATCTTCATACTTTCCACTCTTTATTTTAAATAGAGGCCTCATTAATTCATTTTTCGATGTGGGATTTCAACTAAGATATTTTGAAATGTCAAAAATGTGTTATCCCAATACCCTATATTTTGTTGAACCGATGGTACTTGAAATCATCATAGATTGATGAGTTTAAGGACCTCAATTTTATACTTTTTTGTGATTGATGACCTCAATCACTACCTATAAATATTTACGTTTTTCCTCCAATTATATGTCTCTAATTGCCACCAATGTTCTCCTAATCAAGATCATAATTTGGTGGTGACCCTTTCATTTCTCTTTTCCTTATATTAAGACTAAATTTTAGTAACCCAATTTCCGATGTGGGTTTTCCCACAAATATATTTTCTATTTTCAACCTTTTATTTTCGAAGAACAATTTAAAATTGCGAGGACGCAATTTATTGAAGGAGGGGAGAATGTAACACCCCAAGATTTCATAGTGTGTTATTTCTTCAAAATAATTCAATAACTTGCACTACACGCAACACTGAGTTCAATCACACCATGACTTACAAAAAAAAATCCATTCAAAAGAGGTTATGAATAGTATTATCTAAATTTTAAACTTTATATAATCCTTATAATTTTAGAATCCATATTATGAGTTTCTCAGATATAATGCAAGAACAAATTCATTTTCAGTATTGCACTTTTATCAACTTTTAATAGTGAACCCTTTTTAAATACAATATTTTAAACTTTTTGACTAAATGGGGACATCAAAAATTTAAAATGAAACATCCCAAGCTTCCACGGTACACTTTCTTTGAATAATACAGTAGCGTGTGTTGTACGCAACCTTGAGTTTTAACACACACCACAACCAATCAAACTAGCCGTTATGAATAGTAATACCTACTTTTTAAAATTATATATATTTTATATTTTAAAATGGACTTCATATTTGGATTTGGAATATCGAATTTAGCCTAAGGTGAAATTTTGGTACATTTCGGATAACTTTCATATTTTGATGAATAGTGAAAATTACTAAATTTTAATTAAAAACAACTTTTTTAATCAAAATAATTAATAGTGATAAATTATGAATTTTAGTGGTTTTAAAGTATATTTATAATATATTTTTACCATTTAATATAATGTTGGTCATTGGACATAATTTTACAATTAAACCGAACATAAACAAGTGTCAATCTTTTGATAGTTATTATCTCTTAAAAACACGTTTTTTGTTTTGACAGCGGGAATTAATTTTAAATTAATTTCTGCCACTTCTGTGTTTTGAATTTAGAAAAATGGATTCCATATTTGGAATCAGGATGTCCAAATTGTGTAAATAGGTAACTTTTATTTTTAGACATTTTGAATAATTACTGTGGTAAATATTTTATTTACCATGGTTAAGGGTAAATCCGGTAAATAAGGGTTAAAACAATAATATTATAATAATACTAAATTACCCTAAAACGTGTCTTAACCCTATTGGTTGATACATGGTCGACCATGGGCATCTTTGGGTCGATTTTGGGACCCCATGGATCCACTTGTAAGTGATAATGACACTTTATTTTAATTAAGTCAAAATGAATACAAAAATGACACAAGCATATATATTTTAGAAAAACAATTGTTACATAGGGTTATATAAGTTGGATTTTCGATTATAAATATTAATTAGAAAGCTAAAAAGATTTCCTACATAATGATAGTTTATTTATAATTTTAAGACATTAAATAATTTATTTTATTTATGACACAATGATGATGCAGTAATTACTATAATAGTGAAAAAATAAAATAATTGATATTATAAATACCCAAAAAAATATAATATGAAACTTTTAATGAATTAAACTAATTTTATAGGATAATAAGACATATTAGGATTGATTTAATTGACTTTTTTCGAAGTAATCAATCTGTTACGAGTTTCACAAAAATCAACTATTGAATAGTGTCAAAATTGACATAAAAGAGTTCTTAAAACAAATATTATATTATTAATTGATATTAAATTCCTAAAAATCTACGGTTCGGCCAAGAGACTTATATCATGATAGGTTCATCATTAATGGACCACTTGGGGGTCTCTTGGATGTATATAGTAAGTTTATTAACCATATTATATAAAAATACAAAGAGACATTGTAAAAGTGAAACTAATTAACTTAGAGTTAATACTTAAAGATAAGGTTAATATAAGTACCCAAACCTGTCTAAATTCTATTGGTTGAGTGGTTTTCGACCTATCCCCACATTAACATTTGAATAATCAACTTTTGAGCCTTTAGAAACCGAATATGAATTTAATATAAATTAATATTTCTATCTTTTCCAAAGGTGCCCCTCACCCCTCTTATAAAAGGGCACTCCTTCTTCTCATTTCCTCACACCTCTAAAGCCTTTTGGTTCGGCCAAACTCTTCCCATATACTCTCCAAACATCCCTCACTACAACCTAGTGGCCTTAGTTTGATCAGAAATCCAACCTAAGGAGCCCTTTTGATCAAATCAAAAGGAAGAACCCGAAGAAGAGGTAATGATTTCACCACCCTTTTCTAAGTTCATTTCTTCTTCCACTTCTTCTTCCTTTGTTATTACCATTCTAAAATAATAACTCCAGTATCTCACATATACTGTGATGTTATTATAAGTATGTTACAACCATATTCAGTATTCTATCCACCCTTTGAATAACATGTCACCATACGTGCGTACGTACGGCTTACCGTCTCCACGTCGTGGTGTAATTGTTATTCAATATAATATTATTTGGATGGGTATAATAATGATGTGTAACTCATTTAAATAATAAATATAACATGTTAATGATTCTGTATATATGATATACCATTCATTTATATATTATTTTAATATCAAAAGAATGATATTGTCGCTCGTGCGTACGTACGGACTACCGTCTCCACGAACGCGATGAGATTCATTCTCCATCGTAACCATTCAAGTATAATTATCATTTGATGATTTAAAAATGATTTTTAAGGACTAGATATCATTATGGATATGAATAAGATACAACAACCATGGCTTATGTAACAAAACATATAAATAAAATGAGTAAGTTAACACCCGAAACGACGATAATTCTAAGATATTATTAACAAAACAATGTTAAAAGATCATATATGATATCATATTAATATATATGATTCTTGTATAATTTAATAAAAATTATTTCACCATTATACAGGAGGTTAACCTACCCCAACAAAGGAAAAGTACAAGGTAAGGGTTATTTCACAATCTCTTCATTATCCGAGGTTGTTTATACGTAATAATCTACTGGGATATCTTTATCATCCACATCCATGTTTCTTAAAAATGTATTTCAAAACATTTTTACTATTTACAAGAATATGGGTTAAAGTCATTTATACCCTTTTTTGACTTTTTATAAGAGGTTTATAAAGGAATCTTTCCGTCGTTTTCAAAACAAGGTCCTTTTTAACCATTTCGACAGAATTGAGGTAAGAATGTTTTTTTTAACTTATACGGCGGGTGCGGTTATTTTACGCCGTTATAAAATCTTCAGAGTTTTCCTTACAAGCTTATAAGAATATTTTCAAAGAAAATGTTTTATTTTATATGGATCTTAAATGATTTCAAAATAAAAGGAGATATTTCTTTAAAAAGAATTTTGATTTCATCTACGTCAACATCCTTTGATGGATTTTAAGATTATTTGAAGTTGATTTATTATGATACAAAACATCTATATTGTATTGAAGGTTTTGTGATATGTTTGACTATGGATGTGCTATTTTTATACCATTCACAGTTTATAGTGAAATTATTGACATTTCGTATGCTAGTTTTAATACGAATGTTTATGTTATATTTAAACCTTTTCATATGGGAATGCATTGGACTTAATAAGTGACGGGTGGAGCCCGCTATAGCTTCTCGATGCATCGGTAGGTATCATGAGACAAACTAGTGACTTGGCACAAGGCCTTGACAAAATCTTATTTGTAGTCTTGGCACGAGGCCTTGACTATGTGGTTATGATAGTCTGGCATTATGCATTCCAACATTATGAAAGTGGTTATTGATTTTTGCATGTGATTATTCGATTAGTAGAATATCCATGTGAATAAGTAAATGACATTATTTCATTTTACTTTTGCCATACTATGTTGAAGTTCAAGTTTAAAAGGCTTTTGTTTTAGTAATGCATTGCCTTAAATGTTTACTCTTATTTATGAAAGTTTCCGCTATATTGTTATCCTTACTAGGCATTTGAGCTCACCCCTTTTCTATGTTTTATTTTTCCCAGGATGTGAAGAAGTAAGTTATGAATGACCTGCAGGGATTTTATGAGGGGTTAATAGTGTGGATTGTGGAAACATTATGTTGTTGTAGTAGTTTTTCATTTTATGATGTAATGTAAAACTTATGAATATATCTAGTGTTTCCAAGGCTACTAAACCAATCGGTCTTTCGAGATTTTATCTTTCTTGTGATCATGCCAATGTTATGTAATAATGCACCGACTCAGGGTAACTAGGGTCGGGGCGTTACATTTTTCATGGTACATATTCAAGTGGGGTTATTATCATTCCATGAGTGAATGACAATTTTCCATAGTATTTCATAGGGCCCATAATATCAAATTTTTAATGTAAAATAAAATTAAATCATGAGTAATTTTTAATTAAGGTTTTAAGGAATCAGAGGCTTTTCATTTGGTGGGTTAGCATGTTTTAAAACATTAAGGCTCAAAGATAAGTTTTACTCTAAAGCATAATACTTGATATTTAAAGGTAAATCTTAATGACAACCCACACTTCAATATAAAAACTCCCACTTCCCAAGATTAAGATACCGTTACAGAAAAATGAAAGTTAAATGACTTTTGGACACCCTATTTAATTTTATTATAGTTTATTTATTTTTTTTCTCTTAAAAATCTAATTTTTTATATTTTTTTACATTTTTGAAAATAATGCTGGAAAAAAATTCATATCCACCACTTAACCCCATATGATAAATATCAATCATATGAAAATAATTTTTTTTTATTTTCCCAAGCTCTATACCATATTTATCTCCCTTTTATTTTACATTTTTTATCAAGTGGAGTAAATAATGTAAAAAAAAAAAAAATATAATGAACCTTACACAGTATCCACAAGAGAATTGATTGCATAGTGATTCACTATTCAATTCCACCCTTACACTGCTATTTTAAACTGTTTTGGTAATGAATATTCAAAATATAATAATACATTTCACATTATATTTGATTAAATTAATTAATATTTATCACTATTTAATAGGAAAATTTTACTTGTTTTGGTGTTTACATTGTAGAAGGAGGTGATTTGGAGAACTCGTGATGGAATTCAAGCAAAATGGACCAAACTGTGTGAGAGAAAAAGAATTCATGTGGAAAATAATATGTATTGTGGATAATGTGTGAATCAAAATGGGCGAAAAATGGTTTTAGGAATGAAAAAAAATGTAGGATACATTTCCCTAGACGATCATGGAGCCTAAATCATCCATTTGGAGGCCCAAAATAGGCTCGCAATGAGAAAACATTCTGGGCGGGCCAGATTGGACCACCCTTCTATATTTGGATCATAAATCAGGCCTCATAAATCCTGCTAGGCTGATTCCACCTCATTTGGGCATAACACCCAAATAATCAACTCCCCACAAACTTTCATGACAATTGAACTCTATTAGATTAGTCAACCATCCAGATAAAGAAGGATTAAAAAGTCTTTCCTAAATAGTAACCTAGTCCCTTAGGTACTTGACTACTTTTGTGGATAGTGTAAATCTTTTGTCCATAAAATCACTCATCTCCCTAATTCTATCATGTTTCAAGACCATGTGTGAATTTTAGTTTAATTGGAGAGCTCTCTTCATCCATTTTATTTCTCCTCAACCTCATGTACTTCTAAGCTTCTTAGTGATCAATTTGTGTGGTGTCCTTTGTTGTAATCCCGAGCTCAGTGATTGTAATCTTTGTAAGGTAATTGAATTTATAGGATTGTTGTAAATTTTTATTAATTTATACCTTATAAATGTTTTTGTTATGATAAAATTCAAATAAACTGAACAAGAATCCACATGCTTCCACACATAACCCGGATCTTTTGATTATTTGAGTGCGGTTGCCTCTTTTCTCACCCTCCCTTTCATGAGTGTGCAAATGGATTGCATCGGTTGATAAAATCTAGGATCTTGAACCTATGAATTGGTTTGTTCTTGTCTTGTGGAATATTTTTTTATCATTGAAAAAAATCTGGTAATTTCATCAAGTTGTTGATGTGATGCGTTGATTGAGTTCCAGTTTTAAATCGAATCATGTTTGTTGATTTTGAGCGATTGACGGTAATCAATATCATTGATTGATGGAGTCCTAGGTGGTAACCTATAAATAACTCACATACCATTACTGGTTTCTATATGTATAAAATCAATTAATCAATTATCCTTCCCTTCCCCTGGAGAGCGATGTCAGATTGAGCTTCACGAGACACTCACCCGAGTTGATCACGGTTTCTCCAACCGGTTTCTCTCAATAGTAATATAATTTCAATTTCTATCTTTAATGTAACCAAACCAATTTTTTATAAACCCCATTACCCAATTAGTTTCTTAATTATAACCTCATTTTGGAATTAATTATCTAAGGCTCCGTCGTGAGATGACCTTGGGTTTCTTCTATACTGCAGAAATTCTAGTTAAAAATACACATCTAATTTTATGCACTCGACAACACAATAAAATTTTGGCACCGTTTCGGGTGGTCCAAGATCATTTTTCCTTATTTACTTTTATTTATTTTTTTTCTTCTTAATTAGTACTATTTCAATACCTTACTTCCATTTTATTGTTTTTTGATTTGTGTTTTTATCTTTATTTTTTTTTGTGTGTTTTCTCTCTCTATATTTTTTTATTTATATATCTATAATTATATATTATTACAATATATTCTTATTTCATACTTACTAAGTTATTTTTTGTATCTATCTCAACTAAAAAACCAAAAAAAACAAACAAACACAATTCACAATTTATTTTCATTACCCGATAAAGAAAAGAAAACTATTTGAAATATGCCCTAAAATTGAAAAGACACTTCACACAAAAATCAAGGAATATAGATAAGGTCTACAAATTAACACTAATTAACCTGTTTTGTAACTTCAAGTGGCCATAAAATAATCAAATATTGATCCAAATCAAACCCGAGAAATCATGGATGAAAATAATCGAACATTAAAAGAACTAACCACCACTAATGTGGAGTACCAACCTGCATACATCCAATACCCTGACGAAGCATCCCACTTTGAGCTGAGATCGAGCCTTATCCACCTATGTCACAAATATCATGGTATTCCCAATTAGGACCCTCATAAACACCTCAAGGAGTTTCACATAGTGTGCTCCTCCATGAAATCCCAAAATGTCTCTGAGGACATAATTATGTTTAGGGCCTTCCCTTTATCGCATGATGGTGTAGCCAATGATTGGATATAATATTTTCCTACCACAATTGGGGGTTGGAATGACCTGAAAAGACTCTTTTTAGATAATTTCTTCCCTGCCTCCTGAACTTCATCAATTAGGAAAATAATTTGTGGAATTATGCAATCACAAGGAGAGACCCTTCATAAATACTCGGAGAGATTCAAACGACTCTGCTCAAACATCCCCCACCACTATATTGGAGAAAAATTATTAATACAATACTTCTATGAGAGACTTATCCCCATGGATTGTGGAATGATTGATTCAGCAATTGGTGGTGCCTCTGTTGATAAAAATCCCTCCATCACTCGTGACTTTATAGCCAATATGGCTCAAAATTCCCAAACATTTGGTACAGGATATACTGCACCAACCCAAGGAGTTCATGAGGTAAGGAATTCATCCCTATAGAAAAAGGTAGATAAATATCTTGATGATATGCATACCCTTATAATGCAATTAGCTCAAGAACAAGGTAACTCACTAGCTCCTCCTATTCCATTACATTGTGGTATTTGTTTTGACAATACTCATTTTTCTGACCGGTGCCCACAACTTCATGATTCACCTATGTCTTCTGCAGCCGTGTTCCTAGGGTGTCCATTCCAACAAACACTTCCCTTCAAGAAAGAAAAATTCTGGCCACATCCAAAACCTGGGTGGAAAACACAACCCCAGTACCGACAAGGAGGAAACTCAAGATACCCCATGATGAACTGGTATCAACAAGGACATGGTATGAAACCTTATTATCCTTAAACTTCTCAAAATAATCATCCTCCACTTCCCAAAATCTGAACCAAGCCTCAAGGATATGGTGAGAAAATGGAAACTCAGAACCTCCAGTTCCAACAGAACACACAATCGAAAATTCAGGACCTACCAATTCAAGTGGGGCAGTTAGAAAACACCATAGGTGCGCTTAAGATGCAAGGTTCTCAACATCAACCATCCCAACCCATTTTCAATACGAAGGAAAAAAGGTAACATATGTGCAGTTAAACTTTATAGTGGTAAAGAAGTCTCTCCTTCTACTAATTCTACACAACAGGTATGTCCCCCTCTTGAAAACTCTATTTCCCAACCCATAAAAATTTCATGTAATGAAAAACAAGACAAAAAGGGTAATCGAATTGTCATTGATGATTCAAATGAACAATCCATTCCTCTTCCTTTCGCCCCAAAAATATATAAATCTAAGAATAATTTTGATAATGATATTGATAAAGAAATAATGGATACATTTAAAAATCATTAAGTTAACATTCCTTTATTAAATGTAGTTAAACAAATCCAACGGTATGCCAAATTTCTTAAAGACCTTTTCACCAATAGAACAAGATTGAAGGTGAATGAGAGGGTCAACTTGGGAAGTAATTTCTCGACCATTATTTAACTAGAAATTCCAACCAAATGCAAGGATCCACAAACGTTCACAATACCATGTACCATAGGGGAGACCTTTTCTGATGCTATGCTAGATTTAGATGCTTCTATTAATGTAATGCCTCACTCTATTTATACTTCTCTACAAGTTGGAGAGCTTCAACCAACATGAATTTTTGTGTAACATGAAAAAATAGAGTACTACGCATCCAAGATGAGTAATTGAGGATGTCCTTATAAGAGTGAAGAATCTCTTCTTCCTCAATGATTTCTACATTATTGAGGTGGAAGATACCTGAACCCAAGGACATGCTTCTCTCATAGTTGGTAGGAAATTCCTCAAAACAACAAATATGCTAATCAATATTCATAATGGTACACTTTTCAATGTGTTTGAAGGAGAAATGGAAAGTTTTAACATCCTTGAGGCTATGAAACAACCCATTGAAGAGCACTCTACCCTTCCTCTCTATTTGATGGAAGTACTCTCAAATGATTTAGACACACACAATTCTCTCCTCAACCCATACTATGATTCGTTTTCCCCTTCTTCACCCTTGGATGATTTGAGTCTTGATTAATGTTTCGAGTGTTGTGTGGGTTTTGAAAAGTGTAAATTTCATGCTTTAATTGATGAGTGTGTTCATTATGAGGTACCTATGACCGGCAATCAATCGATTCTCTATCCTTAGAGAATAAGCATGAGCAGATAGATTGTTTCATAGACCTCACTCCCCATAAACACCCTCCCTCATTTCAGAAACCACCGGTGTTGGAACATAAACAACTTCCTTCAAATTTAAAATATGCATATCTTGAGGGTATTGACCAATTTACCATCATTATTTCCAATAACCTCTCCCCACAACTGGAATCGAAACTGCTCAACCTCTTTAGAGAGTGTAAAAAGGAAATAGTATGGACATTGTTTGATATTCCTGTGATTAGACCATATATTTTTATGCACTATATACTTTTGGATGATAAGGATAATCACATAAGACATTCTCAACTTTGGTTGAATCCCACTCTCCATTAAGTGGTAAAGTTGAAAGTCAGTAAATTACTTGATGCGGTGGTCATTTATCCTATATCTGATTGTAAATGGGTTAGCGTAGTGAAAATTGTGCCTAAAAAAACATGAATAACAATTGTGTCAAATGAAAGGAATGAATTGGTTCCAACACATGTTCAAAATAGTTGGTGAGTCTATATTGACTACCGTAAACTGAATCAAGCCACACAGAAAGACCACATTACTATACTTTTCATTGAGAAAATGTTAGAATGATTGGATTGTAAGTCCCATTATTGTTTCCTTGATGGATCTTAGGGTTACCTACAAATCCATATAGCCCCTGAGGATCAAGAAAAGACAACATTTACCTATCAATTTGGCACATTTACATACCTAAGAGTGTGTTTTGGTCAATGTAATGCTCTTGTTACTTTTCAGTGATGTATGTTGAGTAATTTTTTTGAAAACTGTGAGATTTGTATAGAAGTATTTAAGGATTATTTCACAGTATAAGGTTCTTCTTTTGATGAATGATTCTAACAACTACGTTCTGTCCTCTGCCAATGCATTGAAATAAATCTTGTTTTAAATTATAAGAAATGCCATTTCATGATTGAGCGGGGGATAGTTCTTGGGCATGTTATTTAAAATAAGGAAATTCAAGTTGATAAATTAAAAGTTGAATTAATTTCATCCCTTCCATATCCAAAATTTGTTCGTGAGGTGCAATCTTTCTTGGGTAATGCGAGTTTTATCGCTGATTCATTTAAGACTTTAGTAAGATCGCACATCCATTTTCGCAGTTATTACAAAAAGATTCTGATTTTGCGTTTGATAAAAATTGTGAGGATGAATTCAATTCACTATAAAAGAATATCACATTGCATTCCATCATCCAAACACCATGGTTTGATCTATCCTTCAAACATATGTGTGATGCCTCTAACTTTGCAGTTGGGGCAGTTTTATAACAAAGGGTGAGAAGGCTCCTCATGTCATTGCGTATGCCTCACGTAACCTTGACCCTACCCAGGTAAAATACATAACTACTAAAAAATAACTCATTTATATTGTTTTTTACATGGAAAAATTTCTATCATATATTCTTAGGTAAGAAGAGATTGTGTTTTCTAACCATGTTGCCCTTCGATTTGTCCTAAAGAAACCTGAAGCTAAGCCGCAACTCATATGATGGATGCTCCTACTCCAAGATTTTTTCCTTGATACTAGAGATAATAGGGGGTGGAGAGTTTTAGGTAACCACATTAGTAGGATTTCTCCACCACGGTACCACCATGCTAACTCATCCCTCCCCATTAGAGAATTCTTTCCTCATGAGAACCTTTGTGATATGTGAACCTTACCCTTGGTATGCAGACATTGTGAATTTTCAAGAAACATCTAGGTTCTCCACTGATTTCAACACTTCCAAATCCCAAAGACATAAATATTATTCTCGGTTGTACATTTGGGATGACCCATATTTTGGGAAAAATTTTCGTGAACATGTAGTTCGTCTATGTGTCCTTGACCAAGTGTTCACCTCTGTTTTAACCATCTGCCACACTTTGGCCTGTGGGGGCCACTTTGGCTCTCAACGAATAGTTTGGAAGGTTCTTGACTAAGGAATTTATTGGACAAAATTTTATAGGGATTCCCATCAAATTTTTATGTCATATAGTCCTTGTAAATTTATCAGGAATATCTCCAAGAGGAATGAAATGCCCCAACAACCCATGTTATTCTGTGAGATTTTTGATTCATGGGGCATTGAATTCATGGGGAATTTTCCAAATTCATTTGGATTTTTGTACATATTATTATCTATGTACTATGTTTCTAAATGGGTGGAAGAAACTTCCACCAGGACCGATGACCCTCGATTTGTTTTTTATTTTGTTCGGTCTCGAATTTTTTGTCGGTTTAGTTTTCCGAGATTCATCATTAGTGATCAGGGTTCACATTTTTGTAATCGAAACATAAAAAAGCTTCTTCATAAGTATGGGGTTGATCATAAAGTCTCCACTGTATATCAACTCCAAACTAATGGACAAGCAGAAATCTCAAATTGGTATTTTAAGAGAATCATGGAAAAAACGGTACAACCCAACAGGAAATATTGAAGGTTATGCATGGATGATGCACTTTGGGTATACCATACATCTTTTAAAACCACAATCAGAATGAAAACCGTACAGAATTGTGTTTTAAAGGATTTTCACCTCCTGGTGGAGGTATAACATCATGAATATTGGGCTTCTAAACAATTTAATATGAACCTTTCAGATGTAGGTGAGCATATGAAGCTGTAGATTGAAGAGTGGGAAGAAATCATACATGATGCATATGAGAACTCCAAGATATATAAAGAGAATAAAAATGCTATCCATGATAGCATTATTCATTTTCAGAAGTTCTATATTGGTGAGAAGGTCCTTATGTACAATTCCAGGCTAAAGCTCCACCCCAGTAAGCTTTATTCCCGATGGATCAGTCCTTATACTACTACTAATGTTTACCCTTTTGGTACAATTTTGATTTTGCATGAGTAAAGTGGAAGAAGTCTTACCGTCAATGGGAAGTGACTTAAATACATTCATGAGGATTTTCCAAAGAATTCAGTGGAGGAAATCCACCTTCTAGAAGCAACATACTAGTGAAACAAACCATGTTTTATTCCTCCTTCTCATATTCACAATTATTACAGTGAGGACACTGCACATTCTAGGTGTGTGTGTGTGGGGGGGGGGGGGGGGGGTGGATACATTCCTTGGTTCATTAGTATTTTCATTTTCTTTCTTCTTTCTTCTCTTTTTCACATTCTTTATGGTATTTTCATATTTCCCAATCTTGTTGAGTTTATTAGGATTTTCATTGACTTTTTTCTTTCTTCTCTTTTTCACCTTCTTTATGATATTTTTATTCCCCCCTTATGGTCACAAAATCAGGGAAGTTACTAAAAAATGAATGTTGAAATTTTCTATTCCATTTTGTCCTAAGATTTTATGAAAACATGTCTCTATTATGGAATGAATTTTTTTATGAATTTAACACCAGGGAGTAATTTTTAGTGAATTGTTTTTCTATCAATGAAATAAATGGTTGTATCTTTGTGAAACCTCTTATATGATTGATTCCCCTTGTGTGAGTCATTTTTTGGGAAAACAATGTCACTAATATGTCCACACAGTTTTACACAAAACCAAAAAGTGTGAATATTTCTTACATACTATAAGTTATATATAAGTTATGTTAATATTTTTCACTATAAAATGATATTTACATATGTTAGTTACTTATCTGATTTGTTTCATTATTGCACCAGGTTGACCTATGTGTGTGTACCTGATATTCGACTATTTCACTCCCTAAAAAACAAAAAACAAACATAAAAATTAGGTTACGTATTGGTCAGGTCATAAAACACTCCTCAACCTCTTATCTTGTTATAACTATTACTATTAGTGTCATGAAAAGATGAAACAAGGGTAGAGAGATGAGTGTGTGGATTGTTCCAAATGAAACTTCTGAAAAAAAATAAAAATAATAAATGAGGGGAGTGATGAAATTTGAAAAATATTGAGATATCTAGGCCAGGAGCTTATTGTTTGACTTTTGGGAATAGTTAAGTGAGTGGGTCTTGAAATATGATTGCAAAGGATGTATGGTAGCTTCGGTGGACAAAATCATTTAAGCTGAAAAATGTTTAAATAACCTATATTTATTAGATAGAAAGTGAAAACAATAGCATGGAATGGTTTCCAAAAACACACATGGAGAGTTAGTGGCAGGGTTGACCATTAAATTCTTTGTTCAATTTTGTATCACGAATCTCTTTTAATTTCATTTTGATATGATTTATGAGGAATGTTTTTCCATTTTCACTAGGAAGAGCTCCTTGGTGTGGTTTGTGGATTGATCACATTACATTAATGAATTAAAATTTCCTCAAATGTTAAATCTTCATGATGTTGGAAATATATACATTCAACATTTTTTAAATATGAGTCTTTTCCCAGGATTGCAGATATTTAGGTTTGGGGGTGTGATCATATAACGATTCACTATTCAATTCCACCCATACACCGCTATTTTAAACTAATTTTTTAATGAATTTTCAAAATATAATAATAAATTGCACTTTATTTTTGATTAAATGAATTAATGATTATCACTATTTAATAGGTAAATTTTACTTGTTTCAGTGTATACATTGTAGGAGGAGGTGATTTGGATATCCTGTGATGGAATTCAAGAAAAATGGTCCAAACTACGCGAGATCCCAAGTATACATGTGGACATTAATATGTAATGTGGATACTCCAAGAATAAAATTGGTCTAAAAATATTTGTGTGAATGAAAAAAATGGGGCTATATTTTTTTAGAATCTCATAGAGCACAATTCGTCCATTTGGAGGCCCAAAATAGGCCCACAATGTGAACAAATTCAGGGCTGGCTAAATTGGACCACCTTTCTTAATTTGGGCCACAACATGGGTCTCAGAGATCCAATTAGGATGATTCGACCTCCATTGGACAACTAACTCAAAGACGCACCTCTCCACCAGATTTCATCCCAATTGAATGCGTTATGTCAATCAGCCATGCAGATATAAATGGATTAAAATGTATGTCATGAATAGTGACCAAGTCCCTTAGACACTTGACTTCTTTTGTAGAAAGTGTGAAGTTATTTTCCATAAAATAACTACTCTATCTAATCTTATCATGTTTCAGGACCATGGGTGATGGTTTGTCTAATTTGAGATCTCTCTTCATCCATTTTATTTCTCTTCTCCCTCATGTACTTCTGAGATTCTTAGTGATCAATTTGGGCGGTGTCCTTTGTTTTAATCTTGAGCTCCATGCTTTTATTCTTCATAAGGTAATTTAATTTCTAGGTTTTCATTAATTGTTCTTTATTTCTAAATTATAAATTTGTGTTTATTGTTTTATGATAAAATAAAAATAAAAGGAACAAGAATCCACATTTTTACATGCATAACCTGGATCCTATGATGATTTGAGTGTGGTTGCCTCTTTTCTCACCCCTCCCTTTCATGAGTGTGAAAATGGATTTCATCGGTTGATAAAATATAGGAGCTTGAACCTATGAATATTTATTTTATTTTCTTTTAGAATGTTTTTTATCATTTAAAAAAATATGTTCATCTCATCATGTTGTTGATGTGATGCCTTGACTGAGTTCTGTTTTTACATCAATTCATGTTTGTTGATTTTGAGCGTTTGCCGATAATCAAAATCGTTGATTGATAAATTCCTAGGTGGTAACCTAGTAATAACTCACAAACTGTTTCCATTTTTAGTATGTATAAAATCAAGGAATCAAAGATCCTTCCCCTTCCCTTGAGGGCGATGATGGATTGAGAATCAATGGATATTTACCCAGGTTGATCACGATTTCTCCAACCGATTTCTCTCAGTAGTAATATAATTTCAGTTTTTGTCTTTAATGAAACAAAAAAAAGTTTAAAAAAACCCCATTCCCATTTTAGTTTCTTAATCAGAACCAAATTTTGGAATTAATGATCTAAGGTTCCATCGAGAGACTACCTAGGGTTGCTGCTATACTGCATAAATTCTAGTAAAAAATAGACTTCTGATTTGACACACTCAAAAACAAGATCAAGAACCCCCACACGTATTCATTTTAATGTACTATATCCATTGAAGCATGAATTACCTTAACCCCACACTTTAACATAATAGTATCATTAAAATTCATATATTATGGAATTAATGTTAAATACAGGCATGTAATGTGGTTCATACCTATTAAGTTCATTCATGTATTTTATGGGATACACAAATATTAATGAAAAATGTTGTCTTAATCATAGGGGATAAATCAATAATGACACAATCACATTAAATTTTACCCTGTGAATTCATATCTTTGACAAGTTCCATTGCTATTTCTAGTAGGTGTCATTCCTTGAGATATCTCAAGAAATAAACTCCACATGGAAATGGTGTTTATTGGGTCTATAATTCCTCTCAGGAATGAAACATAAAATATGGGTGAAATCACTCATATATGAATAATAATCACAAATTGATCTGTATGAATTTAAGAAATTCTAATTATAAAAATGGTAGTGAAATTTCCTTGACCTAATTCAATAGATTCCCATGTGTAATGATTCATCATATCGTATCTTATGTTCTACTTTAATCATCCAATCCCTACACTGTATGTATTCAATATCATTATCATTGAAATCTAAAAAATGGAATAATTGGATCCTAAAGAAACTTATATAACCTAGACAAGTCATTTAAAGTAGTAAGTTTAAGTGGGAATGTCGTTCTCTCATTTAGATCAAAATAGAGTTCTTCAATTTTCTTAAGAAAGAAGATTAGATAATGAATTTGATAGTGAACTCCCGTTTCCACATTAAGTTATTTATATACTTTTATCTTCTTCTTCAAGTCACCAGAAAACCCTTTTCCTTTATTTATTAATTTTTATACAAAATAAAACATATCAAGAATGTGTAAGTATCATTCCATTGAAGTTCAAAGGGGAAAAAGAAATATGAATACATCTTAAAATCATAAATCCTAAGAAATTATTAAAACTCGGGTTGCATCTTGGAATAACTTTTGTTTAACCTCATTTTATTAACTTGAACTCATGAACACTAATCAATAAACATGCTGTAGAATTTTAAGCTACCCCACTAGTTCATTGGGGAGTCTTATATGGTACTTTTTTACTATGCTCCCCAAAAAATGGTATCCCGTCATCTTCTTTTTAATCTACAATTCACCAAAAGGATTGAAATGTGTTACTATAAAAGGACCACCCCACCTAGAACAATGTTTACTGGGAATTATATTGAATCCAAAATTTTAGAAATACATTTTTTCTCCAGACTGGAATATTTTTTGTTGGATCAACCTGTCATGAGACACTCAAGTTCTATCTTTTTAAATTATATAAATTTTATAGGACTATATTTTTAATTATTCCAGATCTTTTAACTAATGTTACCTATTTTTTATAGCATTATTCTAGTATGGATTCATCTTCTTTACAATCTATTATGATAAGAGATCCAACTCCACCAATATCTTATTTTTTCTATAAATAAAATAGTAGGGGATCATAAATGTGGGTGTGTTTTAGTATGTCAAATATGCCTATATTGTTTCTCCAAGAATTTGGCTAAAATCCTTAGGATTGGGGGTAATCATTTTCCTAAAATACCTTTAATATTTTGGGTTGACACTTCATCTTATCCTTTTATTTTGGGATGGCAGGGTGTAAATGTATTTTTATGTACTTTATACTTTTTAATCATTGCTTCCATTCATTTATTTCAAAATTTGGTAATTTTATCACTGATTATATATCTTGGCAATCCAAACCAATAATAGATGTTATACCTGAAAAAATCATACAAATATATTGAATCATCAGTTCTAGTTGCCTTGACTTCCACCCATTTTAAGACATAATCAATAGTAATAAGAATATAGGAATTTCCATATAACATAGGAAATGGTATCTTAAATTCAATCACCCAAACATAAAATATTTCACATAATATATTTGGGTTTTAAGAATTTATTGTATTTTTGAAATGTTTCCAGTAAATTTAAAATTTTAAAACTTCTTACGAAATTTATGATCGTATTTAAACAATGTTTTCTAATAAAAAAATTCTCAAGAATATTATCATAGTTTTTTAGGTCCAATGTGTCCTCTATGGGATTATGTGTGACATAATTCTAAAATATATTTAATTTAATAGAAGGGAAAAAAGTTCATTGTAATAGATCATTGAAAATTTTCGAATGGAACAGATCCATTCAAATAAAAATTCAGGATTCATATTTTAGTTTGTGTATTTTATGGGATTTATGTGGATATATAATCAAAGAATTCACCAAATAATTTAGTATATATACATACCATGATACTTCACAATTCATAATATAACTTCATTCTCCCAGTATGTGACCATTTAGTGGGAACTATTCTAGAATTTTTACTTCAGTGGTGTTGGGATGTCTTATGAGGTGATCGCCATCTGAATTTTATCTATCTTCTTGTATTTGATCTCTACATTGAACTCCTGAAAATTTATCATTGATCAAACCAAACTTATCTTGGAATTATCTTTCTTCCTCAAGTACATTTGGTCTATGTAATCTAAAAATATGACTACTTTAGTTTAAATAAATTCTATACTAAAATCCATGATAAAGACTCTATAGAAGTTATAATGGCCCAAAAAAGATCTAATATTCTTTGAAAAAGTCTGATAGTATAAAGAATTTATAACTTAAACCTTGAATTTATCTACCTCAATGAATATTTATGAAATTATGTGTTCTAATACAATAATTTTTTTAATAAGGTTTTGACACTTTTTCAAAATTCAAAATAATATTCTTTTCAATGAATTTTTTTAATAGTTTTTATGTATTTCCAAGAAATGATTAAAGGAATTAATAAAAATCTTAAATTCATCAAGAAATAACTCCAAGAAATACTAAATGTGGTCTGAAAAAATACTTACCATGTACATTTGGAATATACCTAGGGATGTTTAAAAACCAAAAGAAATAATTTTTACGTAAAAAGTTCCTTATGGAAACGATAAGTCTGTGTTCTCTTAGTATTATGGATCAATGGGTACCTAAAAATATCCAAAAAATACATCCAAGAAATAATAATTAGTTCTTCCTTCCAACTTATCAATCATTTGGTCAAAGAATGGTATAGGAAGGTAGGTTTTTTAGTGATTCAATTCGACATACATTAATCAATACAAATTATACAACTATTCTAAACTTTCATGGGATTCAATGTATTATTCTCATTTTTCACAATGGTCATACTATTTTTCTTGGGAATAACATGGATAGTGCTGACCCATTTTGGATTAGAAATTATATACATTATATAAACATATAACAAATTCTATTTATCCTTATATAATATATCTATAATGGTAGGGTTTATTCTCCTTTAGGGATATCTAATAGTACTTGAATCCCCCACTAAAAAGTTTTTGTGTGTGCAGATTTTAGGGTAAATTCTAGGGATGTCTCCTCAGCTTTACCCTATGGCTCAAATGTTTCTTTTCAAAAGGTTAATCAATATATTTATTAGGTTTTAGATAGGTTATAAAATTTATTACTATAATTTTTTCTTTTTAATGAGGTATTCATATTTCAAATCACATGGGAGTGATGTTAATTATAGATTCAAGGGTTTTTTAATAGATGAGACTAAATTTGTATTCCCCACTTCCAAATATTGAATCTCCTATGAACATGGAATCATATCAAATTCTTCATCATCTAACAATTTATCAATGTAATTAGATGTTATATCCTCTTACAAATATAAATTATATTTTAAATTTTTTGGGGAACTTACTTGTTATGTGGTATTTTCAAAATAAAATACCTCTTCTAAGGATAGGGAATCATGAATCACACTCAAATCTTTAAAAGTATCAATACCTTATTCATGGAAAATTTTAAAAATTGAATGATATCATGAATGTTTCTTCATGGTGTTTATAATGTTTATGTGAATATTTTTTTCCAAGATCCATGGTAAGGGTTCCTTTATGTATAATTATTATTTCCATGTCCATCTCCAGGCTCAATCTCCCCAAAATGATTGGTGATTAACTTGAAGCTTTTTATTCATCCACGGTGAGAATATTGAAGTATAATAGAAATATTAGTCTTTTAAATCCTAATATAATATCTTCTAAAAATCTGGATATAAAATGAGTGGATCTATTTTCCAATTATACCACAATTCTCATAAGGTTATATTTTCCTTATAAGTAAGAAAACACAGAGCGAGGCCTGAAATTTATGGAAGAACCAAGATACATAAATTCAACCTAGAAGAAAATAGAGGGGGAATGTCCTTATTTTAAAATGTTTTTATCTAAAATATTTTAAAGGTTTCATGAATCTATTTTTCATGTTTATATTATTCCATCTACTTTTACTTAGTGAACCTAGAAGGAAATGGAGGGGGAATTCCTTATTTTCCCTTTGCTTCATTTTAATGGGTGTTTATTGTATTTCATTTATAAAACTTTTACACACTTATTATTTATTACATCCTTGTTATAATCATTATTACACTCTCTTTTGTATTCATGACAGATTGAGTAAAATTTTCCTTGGTTTTTGGATAACATGTACATGAGAATTTAAAACTTGAAACAAATTTCACATAGATTTTCAGATCTTCAATCTCTTCTCATTTTTGGTGTTGGTCATATAAGTTATTTTGGAAGGGGTTTTTCTGTATGTTTTATAATTTTATGTATAAGTTTAAGGTTTTTTTGAATGGGGGTGGGTTCTAGAATTTCCATTTTTTGGGTGGCTTTGATGGATATTGATTTTTATAAAGTGATCTAACTTGATTTTGAGCTCCAAATTCTGGTGGTTCTTGTGTACTCTCCTTCCATAAATGAATTTATAGAAAATTACTTGGTTATAATAATTCCGTAAAACTATTGATCCATTATAAGTTAGTTAATTTATTTATAAATTTAATGTTTGATAAACATAATCCACATAATTTTGGTGGTAGTTGTTTCTCACTTACTTTCTTCACATACAATTGTCTCGCTAAAATTTTTAGTTCATCAACTTTGGTTTCAAGTGAATATGATGAATTAAAAGTTCGTACCTCATGAATAAATTTTATACATGTAACTATTGTTTCAAATATATTGGAATTTTGTTCTATATTATATATAACGATCCCATCTTTTGTGGTTTACTTTTCAATCAAAGCACCTCTGAATGATGCATCAAATAGGTTCTTATAACTTTATAGAAATCCTTGGTATATGATTAATAAGAAGTGACGTTCTATTATATATTTATGAGGAAAACATACAAAAATCTTCTTTAATCCTTCCCAATACTCATAAAATGTTTTTATCAATACTTTTTAGATTTCATAGAGATCATTTTTTATCACTATGTTCCAGGAGGTAGGGAATAATTTTTACATGAATGAACAATAGAGGTATTCCCAATCATGGATTTATCTGGGTTATAGGCTATAAAACCACTCTTTCTAAACTCTTTCAAGTGAAAAGGGTAATGAAATCTATTTTAATTTATCTTCAAATACTCCTCTTGGCTTAAAACGTGAACAACAAATGAAGAATTATTGAATATTAATGTTTGAATATTCACTTGTAAGACCATGTAATTTAGGAAGAACTAAAATCAAATTAACATGAAATTAATTTTTTTTCAAATAAAGAATATCTATTTATTTTTTATGAAAAAATTAGTGGGAACAAAGATATATTAAAGTCTGTTTGTGTTTTTTTATATATTTATGGGATTAGTGCTGATATAAGAGCTACCACTTGATTTCTCTATATTGATTTATTCCAAAAATTTCTCTAAATTAATACTCTTAATTATATTTTTAAAGTTTATTTATATTTTCGGATCATAATAGATTAGTTTATTGTTATAATTCCTAATCATAAATATTTTATGTTAAATTGGAACACAATTCCAAGAAACAGAATCATTTTTTTATTCACACCCATTGTAGGGTGTGGAAAAGTATAAATTATTTCACTAAGGGATGTAGTATTTGTTGTATCAAAAGTTGTATCCCAAGATTAGTTCTCCAACATAATTATCATGGGAGAAAAAGAAAATTGATATATTTTGATTTCTAGGATTATCAACTAAAGAAATAAGGACATAGAATTAGATCAAGAAACATGTGATCATGTATGGTCTAGCTTCCCAATTATGATTCTATCATGGTCCTCTAAAATAGGTCTCTACTTTTTGGTAATTTATAAATGAGAGGTTCCATAATCATTACCCATATTCACTCTTGATTAATTGACTAATAGTGAGATAAGCCTAAAAAATCTATTATTCAGTGTACACTATTTATAATTTCTGAATGACATAGTAGATCAACCTCAATTTACTCAGACAATACTTAAACAAGTAATACGATTCACAAGTAAAATAATAATAACAACTAAACTTCCTCACACACCATCAATTTCTAAAAACTTCACTATTTAGGCTCATATCATTCAACCAAAATGATCTACAAAAATGTATTAGGGGATTATGTATCATATACCAAGGAAATATTGATAATGATAGAATAAACTTAAACACAAATATATTTAAGATTAAATCTTCCACTATATTTTGAAATATATTAAAAATAAAAGTAAATATATTCTTCATTAAAATATAGTAGACTACAACATCAAAAGTAGGGAACCTTCCATTCCCCAATTACACTGATGTTTTACCCATATATTCAACTTGAGGTAGATAATAATAGAATATTATTTGGAAAATCAAAACAGAACAAAAATAAAGCAGTAATCTAGGGATGCATCCAACCAAGTTTTACATGTTCCTCAAGGAGCAGTTTTTTCTATCCCCCATACGTAACAACTCAACATAATATTTATAATAAATATAAGTATCCAATGTTTTATCATTACATATAAATGTTCTATCTTAAATATAAGAACATAGATCTCTTATAATTTTGTTGAAGTTTCTTTTTTATAATTACAAAGTCTTTTGGAGATCTTTAAATCTTCACAACACACAAAACAAATCACCATCCTTCATGTAATAATGGGTTATCTTCTGTGTGAATTTTATAAGGCACATGAATTCAGTGAACATTACTTTTCTATGTGTAGATTAATCAGATTCATGGATTTTATTTCTCATTAAAAAAATTCAATAACTGAAAATTAATTTTTTTCATAATTTGGGTTTTCCTCGCATGCATGGTTTCATTAAAATTCTTCATGTGATGTGGAACTTAATGAATAACCCTCATAAAAATTGATAAATCCTTAGGTAATGTAATTATTTTTATTTATGAAGTATAATTACCATTTATTCAATGTTCTATCACTCGGGTCCAATAATTGTGAGTATCTCTGATCTTCGACAAGCAAATCTTTTTGCAGCTCCCCACGAATCAAATAGACATGATAAATTTTCCATAAGGTTTCATCCATCAAATTAATGATGGTCCTCACCCTCATTTGATCGTCAATTTAGACTTATTTGGTAATGATAGGGATTCTTGGCTATGGTTCTTCTTGTAAGGTTTGATAATAGTTACATTTGGCGGTTTCATCACTGTTGGGGACATGCGACAGTGGAAATAAATGGCTTATCGAAATGGTAAGAGGTGATGATGGTAACATCACATAGAGGGAAATCCCATAATAGTGTCTAGAAGAATCATTGGCAGTGAACCCTTGGTGGTAGTAGGGTACATTCACACCTAGTGGTAGGAAGGGATGGTCACACCTAGTGGTAGGAGGGCTGGCTACTTTTTTTTCTTGAAAAATGTATAAAAACTCGAAAAAATTAGGCCATGAATTCATAAACACACTAAATATTCCAATTAAAATTTTGTATTATTTTATTAAAAATTATTTATTCAAATTTAATTTATTTATATTTTAATAAAATAATCAATTATTTGGGAAAAACAATTAAAACCCATTGAAATTCATTATTAAAAGCTAAATTTTTTTGAATGAAAATTGAGGTCATCATTATTCCATCAATATAATAACTTTAAATATAAATTTATACTAATTTTATTATTATATTATGGTTATAGAATATTTGGTAGAGGTTTAGGAAGAAATAAACTTAAAAGAATCCAATTAAGGTAATTACCCCTTCGTTGGAAATCAACCTTTGTTTTATAGCTTATCCCTTCTTAGTTTTGAATTTGGGTGAGAATAGGACCTATAAAAAATGGGGGGCTTGGGGAGTTGGAAATTTAATTTTTTAGATAATGGATGATCTAAGGTACTCAATTATTGTGGATAAGTGAAGAGAGGAGGTTCCTTTTTGTAAGTGAGAGTGGTGATACTTTTTCAATACTCAAAAATTTGATTTAATATAAAGTCATTTTCATGGGGAAGTGGAACCAAATGAAAATATTATATAATATATGATATATTATGGTGTAAATAATCTAAAAAAAATCAAATATAGACATGTTTTAGTGATATTTAAGAATTATCTCTCAGTTTAACCCCCTCATTAACAATTCTAACCCTTATTGAGGTGGAAAACTTATATCATGGTAATTATATTTTATGAATAATAATAAAATGTGACTTGATGAATAATTTAGATATGATAATATAAAAATATACAATTAATTTTAAAATATTCAATTTCTAGAGGGGATAAATATTAATTTTAATATAAGTATGAAAATCACCACATAAACCAGTTTTTCAAAAACTTGTATTTTAATCCTAAATAAGGATTTACACAAGAATCCTATATAGAGTTTATTATCATGAAATTAATTTCATAATTATTGAAAATTATAGTTTTGTAAATTTTATACTATTATAAAACTGATTTAATCCATTCAATTACTCTATAAAATAAATTGATAAAAAAATATGTCTTTTATTAGAATAATAGATCACTTAGGTGAAAAAATGAGAAACATGGGTGTATAAATCCAAGAATAAATATTTTTGAATAATTTATTTTACTTATTAATTTTATATTTAGTCTATAAAAACGTTTTAAAAAATTTTAAATACATTCCAATATCATGATAATATCATAAAAATGGTAGTACGTTGTAAAACATTATTTTTCACTATCCACCTAAAAATAAACTATTTCAAAAAAATCCCACCAATTCACCCTGAGATAAACTTTTCTTGATGAATCCAAAAAATTAATTTCATCTCATCAAAATAAAATTATAATATATATAAATTTATATTTTAAATTAAAATATAAAACATAAACAAAAAAATTTATAGTGAAATTAACCTTTTAAACTTATAATGTTATTAATCTTATTTCATATCAAACTATGAATAATTGATTGCTAATTTATTATTTAATAAATTGAAGCCTTTTAAAAGTGATAAATATTATTAAAATACAAAACACTTTAAAAAAATCATTAAAAAATACGCATTTTTAACATTGAATGATTTTAACCATACCACATCAAATATGTATTTTCTAATCATTTATTTTCATTATTCAAAACAAAATAGTACATTTGAAGTGTAATATTTAATAAATATATTCTTATTTATTAATTTATTATTCTTATTTTAATTTTAATATATTGTAACTTGTTTTATTTGGGTGTTTCATGTGTTACAATATTTTAAACATATTATTTATTTAATGGATAATATGTACTAAAAAATGGGGTGTTATACGCATCATGATGTGATGCCTACCCATTATTATGTGATGACTGATCTATAGTAGATTGTTTTCTCATGCAACATTTTTTTCCCCAACTCCCTAGAAAAGATTTGAATAAATCTCTTGATCCCCAAGCTAATATCTCAAGATTTGTTTATGATAAAATTAGATGAGGTTTAGAAAAAATTTAAATGGGTTCTTACCTTAATAAGACCTGCGGTGTTAAAACTTCCCTACAACATAGCCTCTCATCCCCAATATATATTCTCGATCGACATTAGGCCTCATTGGTGAATAATTAGGACCACTGAGCCCGCATATCAAGATCTCACTCTCATGTATCCTCCTTGATGTGCTCATGATACTACAAAATCGTCACTAGAGGAATCATCTTCCCACATAGAGACTTATCACTTTGATCAATAACACATACTATCCACTCCTAAAATCAAATATCTACCTTTATATCACAATTTATTACAATAATAGTATCAAGTTAACATCCGCAGATATGTAATACATGGAATACGTCTACTAAAAAACTGAGGAAGAGAAAATTTATATGCCACTATATCGATTCACTACACATTCTCGAATAACCCCACAAAATTTGGTGTAAATTTGTCTTATTTTCTAATATTTTAGTTATCTAAACATAGATAAAATTTTAAAAACACCCTATTTAGATCATTAAACTCAAAAGGATGGAATCACTAGTTTTTTTAAGACTTCTTTCATCTCTGAGCGGTCTCTAACCACTTCATGATCAGTCATATTTTCACTGATGTCTCTTTCATGAGACCAATAATACCCTAAATTTAAATACATAATTATACATTTAAGAATACTTTTATCTAAAGTGTGTACCACACATAACACTAATCTTAAATGAACCATGATATAATATATAAATATTATTATTTGAATAAGACCATTATAACATAGCCATTGGTTGGGCAGATATGAATAAGAAGAACCATATTATGAAATATAAATTGAAAATTTTTCCATAGTAAAATGAAAAATATATCATACATCGATGATCAATTTGTTAGAAATTATGATTAAAATTTTTATATTTAAAATATATATTTTTCTTAAAACTAATCTTATGTTCTCAATGTATTTTTATCTTTGTATTTTTAATTAATAACTATTAATAAATTATAAAGATGATATTATTATATTATATATCAAAAAACTTTAATTAACATTCATTTAATTATGATTTTAAGGAAAGGATTGTAAAGACCAAGAATTTACATGTAATTTTTTTTAAATTATGGGAATTTTATGAGTCCGTGAAAACTAACAGTACGTGATTCTGAGACCCGGAGTGCCCGAAATGAATTAATGTACTTTTTTTAGGTACGTTCATTAAACGTGTGAGCGGGTTTTTATAAATTTTGAACCAGTGATCGGAATTGAAATCTGAGGGCATCGTTGAACTCGCAGTGCCGATATTCGCTTAAGGAGACCTTCACCTCGACCGCAGTAAGTCGAGGGTGGAAGTTAGCATTTCACTTATTCATGAAAGATTAAAATAAAATAAAATGGTGTAACATTTTATTTTTATATTTCTTTTGAAACTTCAATGTGGATGTTTCATAGATGGGGACCACCTAAACTAAACCTCCCATGAGAGATTATGGTGGTGGGGACCATTGAAACTAGCATCCTATGAGAGGTTATAGTGGTGAGGACCACCCGAGGTTAAAACCCCTTGAACTCCCCTTTAAAGGGAAACCCTCAAACTTCCTATTAAATGTGGTGGAGCTTCTTCAAGACTTTAAACATTTATTATTCTAACTCAGTTAATTAATTATTCCAATTTGAAATTATGCCAACATATTTTATTATATTGGCTACCCTTTTCATTTTGGTGGGTTGGGGATATTAATCTTTGGGAGGAAGGAGCCTTGGGAGAAAGCTCTCCAAAAAAGAATTCCCATGAAGAACACCGACTTTGACTCCGACTTCTTCCACGGGAAATTAGTTGATGAGGAACATCTTCAACATCAACGAACCAACGATCGAGGAAACTCCGATGTCACCAACGTCCGTCTATTCCCAACGACATTGTCTCCTTCCTCGCGGACAATCTTCAACGAGTCAAACGAACGAGGTAGGGAGGGTGTTTGAATTATTTTCCATTACCCATTATTGATATTCTTGTTCTTATTGAGCCTCTTTCTATCACTCTAATGTGGAGGGTGTGGGATAAATAAACATGGCCCGACCCCTCCACCGTTCTTCTTAAATGGTGTATCCATCACGATGAAAGAAGGTGACTTTGGTGACAGCGACCGGTGTCGGCGATTGGCAGCGGTGGAAATCGAGAACCACCGATGAAGGTATAACGCCCCACCACCCCATGGCCTCCACGCCCCCGCAGTGATCCAATGTCTATGGTCAACACCGCCGCGCGGCCTCGTCGTGCCACCCTGCGGCATCACCGAGCCGCTACGATCGAGCCGCCCCGCAGCACCCGCGACCTCAGTCCTCTTGGCTGAGCCGCCCCGCGGCACCCGCGGCTTCTGAAATCCTAGCTGAGCCACCCTGTTGCACCTGCGGCCTCCACACTTCCGGCTGAGCCGCCCTTCAGCACCCGCGGCCTCTGCTCTTCTGGCCGAGCAGCCCCGACTGAGCCGCCCCGCGGCCTCCGCCCTCCCGGCAGAGCCGCTCCGGCTGAGCCACCTCGCGGCCTCGCGCCCTCACGACACCCCCTACGGTCAAGCCGACCCGTGCCCTCGCAGCACCCCCCGCGGCCACATGGCCCTCACGGCCCTCGCGGCCTGTCGGGCTGGACCCCGTGGGTCAGGCCGGTTCGGTCCGACCAAGTCGGACTAGACCTGGACCAGATACAACCCTATACTTTACTTGGGCCTTAACTTTGGTATCAAGGTCTGTTTGACGAATCGTCAATGGTGACCGAAACCGTGGAGTGAGACTGTCCCTTTGGTATACCCCACTGATGTTTTGGATAATGTTGTGGAACGGTCAGGTGGGATCAAGCACAGATCCAACCAGTCCCTCAGGTCAAAAAAACTAATAACTCACAGACCGAGCTTCTGAATGACGTGAAGTCTATTGCATTGAGACCAATATGACGTGGAGGTCCTTTGAGATACTTCTTTGTGGGAAATTTTGCAAGTTGGATTATCGACCATTAGCTTGTGGAGAGGATCCTCTGAAAGACGAGCGAGCATAGTGTGGGAACCCAATAGCTGGATATGATGTGAAGCACCAAGAGAGATCCTGTATGGGTCAACACATAGAGAGATCATGTGTGGGTCAGCATGGAGAAATCCTGTGTGGGTCATCACCTAGAGTGATCCTGTGTGGGTAATCACTTAGAGAAATCTTGTGTGTGTCAGCACCTAGTGATCTAGTGTGGGTTAGCACCTTGCGATCCTGTGTGGGTCAGCACTTAGCGATCATGTGTGGGTCATCACCTTGCGATCCTGTGTGGGTCAGCACTTAGCGATCCTATGTAGATCAGCAGTGAGCGATCCTATGTGGGTCATCACCTGGTGATCCTGTGTGGGTCTGCCTCTTAACAGAGTAAGATGATTTAGTAGTTACATCTAATCATCTCTACAATTGTACTTAAGATATAACTGGGATGAGCTAAGTTCGTACCTGTGTGGTACTTTCCTTTATGGTAATACCTTGGTGGTATTATTTTGTTTGGAATACCCGTGTGGTACTTGCCTTTTTGGTTTTCCTTCCTTTGTATAAGTGTTAACCTTTGGGATTTTGGGTTGGACCCTGTGTTTCCTCATGATTGAGATGGGTATACTTGATAACTTATGTATATGTATGGGAATATACCAAATTAGGGTTGATAGTTGACTTCATGCTTTGAGATTTTTCCTTTTGTGGATTTTGTCAGACCTTGAGGGTCTTGGGGTCCCTACTGAGTATCATTATACTAATGCCTACATGAGCTATTCTCTCAATTCATTGTGTTTGGTGCAGAAGATAGACAATGTTGATCGAGGATGAGTTTACTAGGACTGGACAGTGCCCAGTGGTGGACCGTACGACGTGATGGTACATAGAGGAGACAAAAGGATGGGGAGTGTTGACGAGGTGATTTGTACCTACCCTTCAGGCAGGAACCTCGGAGGACAATCCATTAGCTATTTTCCTTTTTCTTTCAGTTTTATTTCAGTTGTGCTTGTTTCTTTACAGTTGGGCTTGTATTTCTGGACCCTTTTACTTTCAACACTCTTTTTTGTTATATAGTTTACTTATGTTCGTATATTTCTATGTGTTGGTTGAGTGTGTTTAAATGATATAAAGGAAAATCCTTCCCAGTTATAGGGAATACGTCTTTCCGTGCTAGTCGCTAGCCTCAGGTCTATGGAAGGAGGGCTTGGGGTAGTCACAACACTAGCCCCGAAGGATGGGTCATGACAAATTGGTATCAGAGGAGTCGATTATACCGTAGAACATTAGACTCTGATCTTTCTTTTAATAGCAATAGTGATAAGTGTAGTGAGTGTGGTTATCAGTTTTGGGAATCCAGTGTTGGTGCAGCGACCGACCTATCTACACACCAGGACCCTGACTTCCGATTCCCGACTCAGTGCACGAAAACACTGATTGCGTGTGTGTTTTAAAAAGTTTTCATTGTGATCTCATTGAGCCAGCTCACCGGGTATAACTTTTGGACCGTGGAGCACCTGTTTGTTTTCAAGATACCTCCCTGAGGACAACCAGATAGGGTTCTGAGATTTGTACACACTGATATCCCATTGAGTGGTGAGGCCTCGGTGCAGGGGCCTCTTCCAGTAGAGACACCAGCGGAGGCACTAGCGGTACCATTACCCGTTGGGACACTGATGCCACCAGCCCCAGTAGCATAGGGTGCACACTTCTTGAGCATGTTTTACGAGTTCCAGTGCCAGAGGCCACCCAGGTTCAGGGGAGATATGGACCCACAGGCGGTGGAGGATTGACTGGAGGCCGTAGTGAAAGTTTTATGACTGGTAGGGACACTAGCTGATCGCATGGTGATCCTTATCACCAGTCTACTACAGGAAGCAGCAGGTAGATGGTAGAGCATGATGCTCCAGGTTCACGATGAGGTGACTCTTCTCTGGGTAGACGTCGAGAGCCTGTTTGGGCAGATTTTTTCCCATTGACTCTTCATGTTGTGTGCATTCCAGAGCTACTTCACCTGTAGCAAGGCAGCATGACTGTGGCACAGTACTCAGTGAGGTTCACTGAACTCTCACGCTACTCCACAGATATGGTGCAGGACCCATTCTTTAGGGCCAAAACCTTCTATAATGGACTGAAGAATGAGATCAGGGCTTCGATGATCTCACTCTGCATCCCAATGTAGGCAGGGGTGTTAGAGAGAGCCCTTTTGTGGAGAGTTTTCGAGCTGAGCAGTCGCCAGCAGCGAGACCCACCACCGGTCATCACATAGCGGATTCTTCTACAGCAGGAAATAGACAGATGACATAGAGGTCTAATAGGAACATACCTCTAGGTGGACGACCGCATGATTCAGAGTCGGTTGTGCGAGATACCCGAGGTAGAGCTGGTCATGCCAGGAGTAGGCAGTGTTACACATGTGGCGGGCAGAGTCACATGGCTCGTGACTGTCCGACCGCTGTATATATGATTAGAAGAAGGTCGAAGGACCGCCTAGGAAGAGACAGAGGTTCGACCAAGGAGGTCCATAGGGAGAAGGAAATTGTGGCAGAGGAGCTGGCAATACAGCTGGTGGTGGGCGACGATTCGAGATGTTACCGCCACCACCACCAAGAGGTCCACCTTGACTGTAGGGAGCAGGTGGGCAGGAGAGAGCCCAGCTCCAGGCAGCTGAGGCCTATGATCACAACACTCCAAAGATGATACGAGGTATGATAAGTGTCTACTCCACCTTAGTTGTAGTACTTATAGACATAATTTCCAGTCATTATGTTATTGTTACTTCCCTCGTTCGAAGCTCGGAGATTCCGATAGAGTCGTTGGCTCAATACTTATGGCTAGAGACTCCTAAGAGAGAAGATTCAATGATTACGCACTGGTACCGGTAGTGTGAGCTTACTCTAGGAGGTGAGAGCTTTGGCTGGGATCTCTTAGTAGCAGCGTCAAGGCCTTATGGCGTCATCTTGGGTATGGACTGGTTATCTACAGTCCATGCTCAGATTGACTGTATTAGGCGCAAAGTGTGGTGTGTCCGCACGGATGGGACCAAGTTTCCCTTCACCGGTGAGAAGGGAGCCTTTGCATCATAGGATGGACTTACCTGGAGAAAAGTGCATCCGATCACTCATTAGTTGGCTAACCTTACCCTCGGAGCAGTTGATGTGGAGAATCCCATCTATCCTGTAGTGGTGGACCAGTACACGTCTATCTTCGCAGATGATGTTCCGGGTCTAACTCCTCGTAGAGAGGTGGAATTTTACATTGACTTATACCCCGGGACGACACATATATCTACTCTAGAGTATAGTATGGCTCCTGCGGAGCTTCGTGAGCTGCGAGTACAACTAGAGGACTTGTAGGGGAAGGGGTTCATTCTGACTAGTGTTTCTCCATGGGTAGCCCTGATTCTGTTTTCCAAGAAGGCGGATGGGGGCTTGAGGCTTTGTGTTGACTATCGCCGCCTGGACCAGGTGACCATGAAGAACAAGTACCCACTTTCGAGGATTGACGACCTCTTTGATCAGTTGAAGGGAGCACGATGGTTCTCGAAGATAGACCGTAGATCAGGCTATCCCCATCTCAGAGTACGAGATGAGGATGTGTAGAAGACAACTTTCAGATGTCGGTATGACCACTAAGAGTTATTGGTTATTCCATTCGGTGTAACCAACGCTCCAGCAGTGTTCATTGGACTCACGAACATGATCTTTCAGCCATACCTTGATCGCTTTGTAGTGGTCTTCATTGATGAAATTCTTATTTACTCGACTACTGAGGAGGAGCATTCCTATCATTTGAAGGTAGTACTAGACACAATCCGAGAGCACCGTCTTTATGGTAAGCTCTTGAAGTGCCAGTTCTAGATCTGAGAGGTTCACTTTCTAGGACATGTCATATCAGAGGATGAGGTTTTAGTTGATCCACCGAATATTGAGGTGGTACTTGCTTGGGAGCCACCCAGGAGTGTGACGGAGGTACGGAGTTCCCTAGGTTTGGATGGATACTATTGGAGGCTTGTGGCAGATTTCTCCAGAGTTGCAACACCTCTATCATCATTGACGAAGAATGGTCTAACCTTCGTGTGGTCGGAGAGATTCTAGTAGAGTTTTCAGGAGATGAGGTAGAGGCTGACTATTGCACCCATCTTGAGGTTACTAGAGGAGGGTGTAGGGTACGTAGTCTACTACAATGGATCAGGGATCAGGATCGGATGTGTCCTGATGAAGGAACAAGCAGTGATTCTATATGGTTCTCGATAGTTGAGACAACATGAACAGAACAACGCTACCCTTGAACTAGAGTTAGAAGCAGTGGTCTTCGCCATGAAGATGTGGAGACACTATCTGATGGGCGAACATTTTACAGTCTACTCAGATCACAAGATTCTCGGGTACATCTTCTCTCAGAAGTACCTGAACCTAAGACAACGACGTTGGATTGAGTTTCTCCAAGACTATGACTTCGAGATAGTCTATATTCATGGGAAGGGAAACAATTTAGTAGATTCACACAGTAGGAGATCTTGTATACAACTGCTAGGTGAGGCAACAGAGCAGCTGGATGCTTTGTAGATTTCCTTTGTGGATCATGATGGAGCAGCTTTTCTTCAGTCTCTTACAGTCACTCCCCCACTTCTTCAGTGAGTTAAAAATGCGCAGCGTGGGGATACTGACTGTGAGGCTTGATGTGCTCAGATATCCACAGGACAGGCACCTGATGGATTTTCTAAAGGTGGCGAGCATGTCACCCTCTTCAGAAGACATACCATGGTACCGGTGTCACATCATGTGGAAGTGTTGAGGGAGTTCCGCAAATCCCCTCTAGAGATATATCCATGAGTGGCGAAGATGTACCAGGATCTCCGACGACAGCACTGGTGGAAGAGAATAAAGAATGAAGTTGTAGAGATTGACTCTTGGTGCCTCACTTGTCAGCTAGTGAAGGTGGAGCATCAGGTACTAGCAGGCTTGGTTCAACCTTTGGAGGTACCATAGTGGAAATAAGATGGTATATCCATGGAATTCGTGATAGGACTTCCACGTACATCTAGGGGACATGACTCGTTTTGGGTGATCGTCGACCAACTCACCATGTCAGCCCACTTCTGACCAATCAGAGAGTGGGGTTCAGTAGAGAGATTGGGACACCTCTATGTGCATGAGATTGTGTAGCTACATGGAGTGCCCTCAATTATTGTCTCTGATCTTGACACACATTTTACTTCCCGGCTATGGAAGTGGTTACAAGAGGCTTTCAGGACACAACTTTGTTTGAGCACCACCTTCCATCCTCAGATGGATGGCTAGACTGAGCAGACCATTCAGACCCTCGAGGACATGATTCGAGCTTGTGTCCTCGACTTCAGTCGTAGCTGGGAGGATCACTTGCCTTTGGTGGAGTTTTCATACAACAACATCTATCACTACACCATTGGGATGACACCTTTTGATGCATTATATGGGATACCTTGCGTATCACCTTTGTGCTAGACTGACCTAGGGGAGTCAGCACTCGTGGAACTAGAGATGGTTCAGGATACCATAGAGAAGGTGCAGATCATCTAGGAGTAGATGAAGACTGCACAGAGTAGGTAGAAGTCGTATGCCGAAAGGATATGGAGACCTCTTGAGTTCAAGGATGATGACCATGTCTTTTTACGGGTCTCACCTTGATGAGGTTTGCGGAGATTTGGCCGAGGTGGAAAGTTATCTATGAGATTCATTCGACCTTTTTAGGTTCTCAGCAAAGTTGGCGAGGTGGCATACCACTAAGATATTCCACCTCAGTTTCACTGGGTGCACGGCGTCTTCCACATATCCCAGCTGAGGAGATATGTGCACGACCCTTCTCACATCATCGACCACAATGAGTTGGATGTCGGCGATGGGGCGACGTTTATGGAGGTTCCAGAAGAGATTGAGGATCGACAGGGGCGGGTAATTCATGGGTGGTGGATACCGATGGTGAACGTTTGTTGGTAGCATGGGAACCTCTATGAGATAACATGAGAGCGAGAAGCTCAGATTCATGCTCAGTACCCCAACTTGTTCCCTTAGTTTGAGTTGTGGGTTATGGAGACGTAAAGCCCTGAGGTGGGGTGAATGTAAAGACCCAGAATTTATTTGTGTTTATTTAATATATGGGAATATTATGAGTGTGTGTAAATTGACGATACGTGATTCCAAGGCCTGGAATGCCAGGAATGAATTTCTGAACTTTTTTTTGAGTACGTTCAGTAAACGTGCGAGCAGGTTTCCTAACATTTGAACCGGTTTTCGGAATTGAAATCTGAGGGCACCGTTGAACTCACAATGCCTATATTATATTATGGAGACCATCACATTGACCGCAGTAGGTCGAGGGTGGAAGTTATTTTTTCACTTATTCGTGAAATATTAAAATAAAATAAAATGGTGTAACATTTTATTTTTATATTTCTTATGAAACTTCCTTGTGGATGTTTCATAGGTGGGTACCACCTGAACTAAACCTCGCATGAGAGGTTATAGTGGTGGGGTCCACCTAAACTAACCTACAATGAGAGGTTATGGTGGTGGGGACCACCAAAGGTTAAATCCCCTTGAACTCCCCTTTAATGGGAGAAACCCTCAAACATCCCATTAAATCTGCGGGAGCCTCTTCAACCCATCCAACATTTGTTATGCCAACTCAGTTAATTAATAATTTCAACAGAAAATTATGCCAACATATCTTATTATATTGGATACCCTTTTATTTTTGGTGGGTTGGGGGAAATTAATCATTGGGAGGAAGAAGACTTGGGAGAAATCTCTTCAACGAAGAACGCTGACTTCTTCCACAGGACATTCGTTGATGAGGAACTTCTTCAACGTCAACGAACCGATGATCAGGGAAACACCGACCTCACCAAAGTCTATCTATTCCCAAATACATCATCTCCTTCCCCACGGAAAATCTTCAACGAATAAAACAAATGAGGTAGGGAGGGTGTTTGAATTATTTTCCTTTACCTGTTCTTGATATTCTTGTTCTTGTTGAGCCTCTTGGTGTCGCTCTAACGCAGAGGGTGCGGGCCAAAAAAATGGCTCGAACCCTCTGTCGTTCTTCTTAAATTGTTTATCCTTCGTGATGAAAGAAGGTGACTTTGGTGACAGTGACCGGTGTCAGCGATTGGAACCAGTGGAACTCGAGCACCGCCGACGAAGGTACAATGCCCCACCACCCCACACCCATCGCACCCTGCGTCACTTCGTCGTCCGCAGCCATCGCCGCCCCGCGACCTCACCGAGCCGCCCCGACCGAGCCACCCAACGACACTCACGGATTGCGCCCTCCTGGCCAAGATGCCCCGTGGCACCTGCGGCCTCTGCCCTCCTGACCGAGCCGCCCCGTGGCTCCCGTGGCCTCCGCCCTCCCAGCTCAGCCGCCCCGCGGAACCCGTGGTCTCCACCCTCCCGGTCATGTCGACCCGGACGAGCCACCCCGCGACCTCCACACTACTTACCGAGCCACCCCGAATCACCCACAGCCTCCTCCCTCCTAGTCGATCTACCCCAGCCGAGCCGCCCTGCGGCCTTTGCCCTCCCAGCGGAGCCGCTCTGGCCGAGCCGCCCCGTGACATTGCGCCCTCATGGAACCCCCTTCGAACGAGCCAATCCAAACTCTCGTGGCACCCCCCACGGCCTCGTGGCCCTCGTGGCCTTCCGGGCCAGGCCCAGCAAGCCGGGCCGCCCCGTAGGCCGGGCCCCCAAGCGGGTTGGGTCAGGTCGGTCCGACCGAGTTGGATCGGACCCGGACCAGATACGACCCTATACTTTACATGGGACAAACCATTGCCACCGAACGTCTGTTTGAAGAACCCTTAGAGGCATGAGAATCCTTGGAGTGAGATGGTCACTTTGGAATACCCCACTGGAGTTTTGGATAAAGTTGGGGAATCATCTGGTTGGATCGAGCACAAATCCAATCGAGCCCTCTGGACAAAAAGTCTAATAACTCACAGACCGGGTGTCCGAATGACGCACCATCTGTTGTGTTGAGACCTCTATGACATGGCAGTCCTTTGAGATACTTCTTCATGGGTCTTCATGGCAGTTGGAGCATAGACCAATAGCTTGTGGTGTGGATCCTCCTGAAGACGGGCGAGCATAGTGCGGGAACCCAGTATCTGTTTGTGATGTGAAGCACCTTCAGCGATCCTGTGTGGGTCAACACTTAGATTGATCCAGTGTGGATCAGTACCGAGTGATCCTATCTGGGTCAACATCTAGAGCGATCATGCGTGGGTCCACACTTAGAGTGATCCTTTGTGGGTTAGCACCTAGTGATCCTGTGTGGGTCAGTACCTTGCGATCCTATGTGGGTCAGCACTTAGAGATATTTTATGGGTCAGCACCTTGAGATCCTGTGTGGATCAGCACTTAGTGATCTTATGTGGGTCAGCACCGAGCGATCTTGTGTGGGTCAGCACCTAGGGATCCTGTGTGGGTATGCCTCTTAACAGAATAAGAGGATTCAGTAGTTACATCTAATCATCTCAACTATTGTACTTAAGATATACCTGGAATGAGCTAATTTCATACCTGTGTGGTACATTCCTTTTTGGTAATAACGTATTGGTATTATTTTGTGTAGCGTACCTATGTGGTACTTTCATTTGTGGTTTTTCTTATTTTTTGAACTGTTGAGCTTTGGGATTTTGGGTTGGACCCTGTGTTTCCTCATGATTGAGATGGGTATACATGATAACTTAGGTATATGTTTGGGCATATACCTAAGTAGGGTTGACAATTGACTTCTGATTTTAGATTTATCCTTTTTAGATTTTGTGAGACCTTGAGGTTCTCAGGATCCCTACTAAGTATCCTTATACTCACCCCTGTATGGGCTATGCCCGCACTTTGCTGTGTTTGGTCCAGATGATGGACAATGTGGATCGAGGATGAGGATACCAGGACTGGATGGTTCTCGGTGGTAGACCATATGATGTGATTGTACGTAGAGGTGACAGACAGATGTGGAGTGCTGAGGAGTTGATATGTACCTACACTTTAGGTAGGAACCCCGAAGGATGACCCAAAAGTTGTTTTCCTTTTTCTTTCTGTTGTATTTTAGATGTACTTGTATCTTTACAGTTGGGTTTGTATTTCCAGCCCCTTTTACATTCATCACTCTTTTTTATATAGTATACTTGTGTTCGTATTGTGTTGTGTGCTTGGTTGAGGGTGTTTACAAGATATAAAAGAAAATGCCTTCCCAGTTATAGGGAATACGCTTTTCAGTTCAAGTCGCCAACCCTTGGCCTATAGAAGGTGGTCTTGGGGTGGTCACGGAACGTGACCCAGTGGATGGGTGGCGACAAGGATTGAGGGTAAAATAATTTCATTCTTCAAAATATAAATTTTCTTCAAAAATTATTTTTAATGCATCTTGTGCATGGAAACTACAATCAATTTTTTATATTTTTTTTGAAATTTTACTCTATAAATTTTTTATCAATTTTTAAACTATAAAATCAATATTATCTTAGATTTTTTTTGGGGTTTCTCTAAAATGATTTATTATTTTAGTGAATAGTGAAAAATACCAATTTTTCAAATACTATCATTTCTTTAAATCCAGTAATTCAAAAGTCTCATTTTTTTAGATTTTTTATAATTGTAACAAAATAATAATTTAATTATAAATAATATAATTAATAAAATAATGATCAATAGATAATTTATTTCAGTATAAGTTTATTATTTTGTTTAAAAATGAATTTTTATAAAAAATAAATTCATTGTGTTTTGCGCAAATATATTAAAACTAATTTAAAAAAACTCTATAAATGGAATATTGAAAAATGGATCCAATATTTGGTATAATTAGGTTCAAATTTGGTAAATATTTCCCATTTATTTTTGATAATTATGAATTGTAGTCATAGTAAATATTTGTCACCTCAGTAAGAGTAAAATGGGTAAAACATGATTAAAACTATGGGATACGACCTCAAAATCATCATAAAACTTACTTTAGTTCCATGTTATGTGTTTCATTATAATAATAAAATTATATATTCTAAAATATTTCCATTATAAGTAAATTTATTGGGATTATTTCCTTTATATTATTTTAAGTAAAGGTTAATTAAAAAATACCACTCTCTCACACACATTATGCTTTCTTGATTTGAATATAGATAAAAAATATATGAATGAATCTAGATAAAAAAATTTACGTATCATAAACTATATTTATAATTTAGGATATTTTTAATTTTTAGATCCAATATTATTACCTTGAATTCTAATGCAACATTGAAAAAAAGCTTGTTGAAGCAGTAGAAAAATCATGGTAAAATGATTTTAAAAATAATAAAATTAATAAGTTTTGGATGAATTGTGAGATTTCATGAATTTAATAGGTAATAATAAATTTTAATTAAAGTTAAATGTGTTTATATTCAAATTAAATTATTTTATTGATGTCATTGAAGTCAAATTAGATGAATATTCCCAAAAACAAATTTTATGATATTTTATGACAAAAAATATATCATTTAAAATTTTAAAAATAAAAAAAATTTAAATAAGAAACTTTTGATGTGATATGATTTTAAAGGTATTACATTGTCCATTTAGGAGTGATTTTACACATTAAAAGTAAATTTATAACCCTTAAAGTGTGAAAAAATTGTTACTATGGTTATTGATAAAAAGGGTTAATGAGGGGATTAAACCAAAAGATAAGGATTAAAATTAAACATAAAAACATAAATTTTTTATTGTTTGAAGTTATTTAGACCTTACCATATGCTAATTTTTAAATTGTTTCCATTTAGTCCCACTTCTCATGATTAATGATATTTATTATGTTTTAATGTTCTTAATATTTACAATTGTGTCACGCCCTCACTTATAAAAGGAAACCACTACTCCTTTACTATGCACATTAATTGAGGAACTTACATCAAGAAAAAACTAAAAAAGTATCTTATAAAATTCCATATATATTTATATATATTATGTATTTTTCTTCTTAAAAGGTCAAGAAAATTGTTCTTAAGGGTATATCCAAGGAGGATTCTCAGAGGAAAGGTATAACTATAAACCAAATTATATCATCTTATTTATTATTTTACCTCTTTAAATTTTTCCTAACAATGATGATATAATAGATATTTAAATCAAATATACTAAAATTTTATTATATTTATGGTAAAACATTTATTAATCTCCTTTTACATCAAATGAAAAATAAAAACATCGCTCTTGTGTACCTGTGAACTACCACATCCAAAAAATGATCTGTTTCATTTTTAATCACCACCATACAGGGATGGTTATCATGATATATTTAAAGAATATATATTTAATATTCATTATAGTACCCTAGGTTTGATGTTTGTAACCATTTTTTACTTTTTTTATCTATATAAAGTGGTTGAGTAATTTTTTTTGCAGAGTTTTGAAGGGATTTTGGAAGGTTTTGAGACTTTTTTAAGGTTTCATAGGTTGAGAATAGTCCATAAAATACATATATCTTCTCTAAGAAATAGTGGAATTTGAGGTAGAGGAAAATAATATGGCGCACATATAAGGATAACATTTTAAAAATAGTGCAACCACCCAAGTTAAAGCATGAGTAATGAGAAAGTGGGTCTTCACATAGTCGGTGCACGATTTTTCTAATAGTGCAGGCCAACCTTGCAAGACACCCATTTTGGATAGTTGAAATCACACAGTTAGTGAATGGTTTTTCTAACCATATGGAATAACCATTAATGAAATTAAAAAGGTGTTTCAAAAAATGAGGGGGGAATAGGTTTAACCCTAAACACCCCATTTAACCTCTGATATGAACCCACCTCATTATTATATAAATTCATTTGTTAAGGATGTTTCCCTACTCATTTTATATGCTATTTGAATGGTTTTAAAGTTGATTTAAAGGCTATTATCCCATGGTATGTCTATATCCTTGGTAGTTCTTGGTTTTCTGTAGATCTACTTCCCTATATTATATGGTTTCATAGATACACTTTCATTGCATGTGGATCTAGGATTGTTGTTTCATAAAATTATGAGGTTTGGGCTTGTTGATGTTAGGGGAAGGTATTTAAGGTTATTTTGTGGAAGTTTCAACCTATTTTGGCGTGCGATTATGCAGTGGATCGATTCTACAAACAATATTGAAGATGGATTCGCTATCAAATCATTTTTTCTAGAACTATAAGGATTAACTTTAAATTAATTGGGGTTTCATGAAATTTATTGTGATTGTGATGTCCGAAGCTTGGTGGAAACCTATTTTTTGATGATTTTTGGATTTTTGGGAAAATTGGTTATTATTGGTAAATGTTCTTTATTGATGGATTTTAAAATGATTATTTTAAAATCATTTAATTGGGTGATTTATGGAAAATGGTTTGTGGAAATGTTTTTTTAATAAAAATGTTGTTTTATTGAAGTGGTTTGGAATGTTGTTGGAATTTTTGATCATCTTAATGGTTTGTTTGGGTTGAAAATCGTTAGGTCTTATGGCTTTTCATGTGTTGGTTGATATGATTTATGTAATTATTAATTTTCACTTTTTTTTATTTTGGAGAAATATTATTGTTATGATTTTTGGATTATGTGGTATAAGAATGGGTTAGATGGGATTTATAGTGGGTGTGAAGGTTCACGATCAAGGATTAGAATGTGGGTGTGAACTACCACTATCCAAACGGGATGGGGTTGGAAGTGAAGTTCCCATATTAATGGAAACATAAACTCATGTGAAAAATTGTTTTTATGGTTGTGGTAGGAATGATAACACATGGAATTAATTTGGTTATGCAAATATGAAATGAGTAATGACATGTTTGGTTTTTTTTTGGAATAGTGTTTTCTTGAGTGAATTTTTTTAAAGACATGTTTGTATTGTGGAATTTGATTAATTTTTTAACAGTTTTATATAAATTGTTTATATAAATGTGCCAACATGTTCTATCATAGTGGCATGAGTAGGGAAGTCATTTGGTAAAATCCTACTGAGTATTGTTACTCAAACCCTACTTTGGATCTTTGGTGATTTTGTAGATGTTGTATTCTAAGACATAGGTAAAGGTAAAGCATCTCCATCCACTTTTGGTACCTTGTGATGCTTGGGTTGTCTTTTAGTTCTGGAGATAATAGCTTGGTGTGGATATTAATAGTCCTTAACTTTATTTTTTTAGTCTTCTACATCGGCACTCTGATTCTAGTTATATTGTGTTTGGATATAGTGGTATTTTAGTATTGTTGGAATATAATACATTGTTGACATGCATCATGTAGTAGTGTTTTGTAATGGTATGCTTTGTTGGTTGTTTACTCTCAATGGGAAAATCATCCCTAACTTTTTCTTCAATCCCTCTGCATTTATTTCCAGCTTTTAGTGCCTTGGGGATGTTTCTTAAACCCAATTATAACTTACAGCTTGAATCAAGACAATGAAGATGGGTGGTATGTTATAAGTGGTATCATTTTGTCTGGTCCTTGAAATACATGCAGTATGAGTTTGTTCGGTCCTTGACTTTCAGTTGAAATAAGTTTGTTCGGTCATTTGAAATTAGCTGTTAGTCTTGGATTTGGTATTTTTTCTTGGTTAGTCCTTGAGTTAGAATGGATTCATGTTGTAGGATTGTCAGAACTATAAATTTATATCATAAAAGGACTTAGCTAACACTTTTATGTTGAACTTCACGTTAATAGGGTGTTGGATACATAAGTTCTTTTGAGACACTTATAAGAGTGTGATTTCATTGCATGGGGTAAGCCAATGAGATGAGAATTGAATTCATGGAAGAAATTACTTCCCACTAGGATTTCATATCTCATTTAGAGTATTGATTTATGTTGTTCTATTAATGTGTTAATTTTTGAAAAATCTATAATTTTTTTGAAATGTGTGATTTTGAAAAGAGAATGGTAGTGTTATTTTGAAAAGGGGTTGATTTTAAAAACAAGGTGGATTTTTTGAAATGAATGAACATGGAAAATGATGGATTTTTTAAAGAATCATTGTGATAGTTTTATTGTGATTGAATTTTAAATTTCAGTCCTTTAGTTTATAGTAATTGAGACTTATGGTTGTTTTTGTGTTGATATAAATGGCGCTCAGTAGGCATCATAGAGACTAGCTGGATGGAGATACAAAAAATGTGATTGCACCAAATCTCTAGGTGAACCAGCATCTAGTTCCAAACATAATGCAATCATTACAATATGTGTAATGTGGAAATGAAATGGTTGATTCGAGGCATGTGGATCATTCAGTTTAGTTTCAAAAGAAGAATCCACCAATCTTATGGGGTGATGTAGAACCAAAAAGGGCATAAGTGTGGTTGAATTGGATGAATCGAATATTCAATTTCCTAGTAACACCATCAAAGTTGAATGTAAAGTTAGTGATGTATATTTTGGAATATATTTTATGTCAGTGGTGGGAGTTAGCGGTCCAGGATGGAGCGAACCATGATATGATATGTGAGGGTTTTGAGGAACTATTTTACAAAAAATTCTCCCCTCACACATTCAAGTTTTTTAGAATGACAAATGCATTTATTTTTAAGTAGGTTAACATTTTGGTATTGGAATATGCAGTTAAATTCCTGAATGTAGTCTGGTTTTCACCCAAGGTGGTGGCTAGTACGTCATTGAAGGATCAAATCTTTGAATCAGTACTGTGGAAGAAAATTAATTCAAAGATTTTGGTTCTCTATAAAATAGATTTTATAGAGATGGTAAATAGAAAAACAACGGTTGAAAGAGATATATTGGGAGCTACTTGTAGAAGGTGGTATGTTGATACTAAAGGTAAATGGTAGGAACTCTAATGTGGGGAGAAAGCAGAAGAGGGATACTTATATCAAAGGTGAGATTATTGTAACACCCTGAGATTTTATGATAAGTATTCTTTTTAATCTATTTGATGTCATGGGTTTTATGTTACACCATGATTATCTTGTGCTATACGCAATACCGAGTTTCACTAAACAATGATATATTGTAATAATATTATTATGGACTAGACGTTATAAATATTACTATCTAAATTTTGAATTTTATAACATTATTATTCATCATACATATTTTCTAGAACATTTTATGTGAACAAAATAAATATTTCTGGTAAAATAAGTATCTTTAAAAAAATGCAGTTTTTCCACCTTTTGATGGCACACCCACTTTAAATCTTGTTTTTGACATGTTTATAAGTTCAATTTGACAAAATAAAATTCTTCCTTGGAATCAGGATATACAAATTTAATTTGGATAAATTTTTCATATTATTCTGATAACTTTCATATTTTGATGAATAGTAAAAACACACTATATTTTAATTAAAAACAACTTTTTTCATTGCAATAATTTATATGGTTAGATTATATTTTTAATTGGGTTTAAAGTTTAATTAGAATATATTTTTACCATTTAATCCAATGTTGGTCATTGAAATTAATTTCACTTTGAAATTGGACACAAACAAGTGATGATCTTTTTATAGTTATTGTTTCTTAAAAACACGCTATTTGTTTTCATAACGGGAATTAATCTTAAAATTAATTAATTCCACTTATATGTTTTTAATTTGAAAAAATGGACATCATTTTTGAATTCGGATTATCAAATATAGATTAGGCTGAATTTTTGATATTTTTCTGAAAAGCTTCAATTTTTGAGGAATAATGAAACCACTTAGTGGTAGTTAAAAAAACTGAATCTTTCATTTAAATGAAATTTTACCACTTCTGTGAATTGAATTTCAAAAATCCGACATACATGGTTGTTATCAAGAAGTATAATGTGGTTCAATAAGATGAAAATAATTTTTGGTGAATAGTACCTTTTGACTTTTATTTAATGCGGTTAAAGGTTAATAGGGTAATTCAAGATTAAAATAATATTATAATAATTCACCATTACCTTAACACTTGTCCGAACCTTATTAGATGAGTAATATCTGACCATGGGAATCCTTGGGTCGATTTTAGGACCCCATGGGGCCACTTATGAAAGACAATGACACATTAGATTAATTAATTTAATGTAAAGACAAAATTGACATTAACAAAAATCGTTTAGTAATTAATTTTTATAAGGGGATATATAAAATATCTTTTCGACTATAAATATAAATTGGAAAGACAAAATTATTTCCTACATCATGGTATTTTTTTTCATAATTTTTATACATCAAATGAATTAAATTATTTATGATACAATAATGATGGAGTGTCTACCTAAATAATAAACGATTTAAATAAATAAGATTATAATGATTAAAATATTATCCAAAACCGGTAAAATTCATATTGGATGATTTTATTTTGAATATGAGTCATATTATATTTGACATTAATGTGTTTTAGACCTCTTGAAACCGAAGATATGTTTATAATAAAATAATGTTTCCACACTTTCCTAAAGAGCCCCTCCTCTCCATTATAAAAGGAGACCACTTATATGCAATTCCACACACCTCTCAAGCCATTTGGCTCGTCCAAACTCTTCTCAATTAAGCTCTCTACATCCCCCCGCCTCCCCCCCATAAGCCTTAAATTAGGCAGAAGGATCTTCAAGAAGTCCTTTTGGTTCAAACCAAAGGAAGTTACCCCAATTAAAGGTAACAGTTTCTCTTAAGTTGTTTTCTTTTATTCTACTTCTCCAACCCCTAAATTCTTTTTAATCATTTATTTTGTAACAAAATCAGTATCCTCAATATTCTAGGATGTTTTTATTAGAAGTATTAGAACTAAACTTACACACACATCCATCTAATGGATGAAGAACATAATGTTTATGTGGATGGAAAACTAACGCCTCACGAAACTATGATTGTTCGATTTTCTCCTACCACCTCTCATGGTGGACATTATGATGGGAATGTATTTATATATGATATATATTATGTTTATGATTTCATTATGCTTCTTTAACTCCCAATTATATCAAGCCATTATGGTTTCCAAAGTGGGTAAATACGATGATCTCATTTGAGGAAGTGCGGACAACCGCCCCCTCAAAGTGATGTGATTCGTTAATGCCTTATGTGGGATGTATAAAGGATGTAGTTAATGATATTATATATTATATTATACTGGAAGTATAATATACCTATGTATCATTATTTTTTAATTCCTTTAAAATAAAAAAATAGAAATGAAAGTAGCGTTCATGTGTACGTACGGCTTACCATCTCCATGAAGGGTGCATTTCATTTCTTACCTCCATATGTTATGTAATATTATAAATACATGTATATGATGGATATATATTATATATATGATATATAAATCATGAATATAATTATGTATATAATGAATCTCTGAACACATGAACAACATTTAATTATAAGAAGTACATTTTTGACTCAAGTACCAAATATCGACAAAATGAACATTATTAACTTGAATGGTTACATAATGTTTATAACACGGTAATAAGTGATATAAAAGGAATAATAAATTTGAAAAAGTTTCTTAATAAAGTATAAATTAACTTTGGTTTATTATTCAGTAGAATAAAGAATGATCGATTCAAGTCGGACACGAGGTAAGGGAACTTCTTAACCCAATTTCTGTTCTTTGGGTTGATCTTCTCTTTCTTGTTTATGTCGTTCTTTGATTATGTGAGAAATGAATTTTTATATATTATCATGTATTTATACTTTCTTAATGTGAGATTATAGTGAATACACATAAGTGATCTATTTTATTTAAAATAATATCTTTGTAAGGGATAAATTTTACAATCTCGTTTTTATCCGAGATTGTTTATTCGTAAGTATTCACTGGGGTTATATTTATCATCCATGTTTTTGTTTTCTAAAAATGGTTTCATGTATGTTTAAAGTCCTTTTTACCCATTTTTTAATTTTAATACATGGTATGTAATGAATCTTTCTTTTGTTTACGTTACGAGGTATTTTGACTTTTTCGGAAAAAGAACGAGAAGAATGTTTTTTTAACTTTTACGACATGAACAGATTTTTACGGTTTTATAAAGCCTTATTTTCATGAAGCTTCCTCCAAATTATTTCTTGAATATTTTCATGAAAATACTTTTCCATTAAAATTTCATGACATTTTGTGAAAATAAAATGATTTTGAAGAAAAAAGGGTATTTTCCTCAAGAATTCATTTCAAGTGTTTTATCAAAACCATTTTCCATCTAAGATTACATTATTTCATATGTGTATGTTTCAAGTATAATGTCTATATGATTTACATGGTTTCACTTTTCTTATGATGAAGTGATATCCATTTGGTTTATATGGATTATGTTATGATGGAATGATGTTTATGAAACCCATTTTATTCTTTTGGTTATGATTTATATTTATGTTGTCACACAAGTAAGAATGATTTCATTATGAGATGGGTGGGACCTATATCTCCATACAATGAATTGGGTAAAGATTTATATCTCATGAGATAGACATGGATGGAATAGTAAATTAATCCGGTTCAGTGATACAGGGCTGGAACGAGGAGTGAACTCGATTCAGAAAGGGACTTTGTCCACTAAGATGGTCTTGGCAGCAATGCCTTGGCTACTATGGAAATCATATCATATTATTAATGGTTACCACAATCACATGTTTTATTCCCAATCTATTTTATCATGTTTAATGTTTATTTATGATCTATGCCTTATGCACTGCCATGTTTTATGTCATTGCTCAAGATTTTGATGTTTAAACATTATGTTCATGTTTTTTAAGTTCAAATGTATATGATTTGTTTTATTTTCTCCATGATTACCCTTACTGAGCATTTGAGCTCACCCTTTATTTGTTTTATTTTCCCTAGGATATAAAGAAAGGTTTTAGGTAAGAAAAAAAGGGGAAGATCTTTATGGGAGATGTTGAAGATCTTTCACCATGATTAGAAGACTATGTTCCATGTTTCCAAAGACACTAAACTATTACGGTCCTTGAGTGTTTGTTTTTGTTATTTATTAAGTATTCTGCAAAAGTAATGTAATGTCCATGTACGTCAAGATTTGAGCCTCTACAATTATGGTTCAGAACCAGTAGGAAAGACTGGTGAATCTTCTTATGAAGCCTCAATGTAAGATAAGATGTTTCTAGTGTGATTGTATAGGGAACATGCGGTGGGATTTAATGAAAAAACCTTGAGCTTGTCATAATGGGAATCAGACGGGGAATCCTCAGTTTCATTGTCATAATTATCTAAGGTTGGGTGTTTGTGAAACTTCTTATGGGTCTTAGGAATCATATTATATGACAGGAGAGGGGAAAATACTCCTCATTAGTGGACTAGAATTATCCATAGTGATTCGTGGAAGACCATGACCCCTCAACAGTGGAATAAAGAGAAAAGTGCGGCTAGTAAATAGGTGTTTTCAACTGAGGAGGTTGTGGTGGATGATCTGTCAGGAACATCCGTCATGAGAGGTATGATTATTTTTAATTATACCTTTATAAAAGTGATGTTAGATATAGTTTCGTATCATTCATTCATTTCTTCTTATGTTGTTGATTTGCTGGGTTTATGTCTGGAAAGAATGCCTTCAATTTTAAAATGTCAAACTCTTCTGGGTCAAAGAGAGTGTCGACCCTTTCTATGTAGATCATGTAGTATATTTTTTGATAATTTTGAGTTGATGTGGGACTTCCAAGTGCTTGATATGGATTTGTATGATGTAATCATGGGTATGGATTGGTGATGATTTATAATTCCCACATAGACTGTTTTGCACGAATGGTTAGTTTCATGACTGAGGATGGAAACAAGAATATATTTAAAGGGGATAAGTATTAAAATATAGGTGCAACATGATTATTAGAACCATGAGTTGGGATGACCTCATATCAGTTGGAAGCTTTATCATTTTCATCGATTGAAGATATTGGGAGAAGTAGTTTTCCAGCATTTGTTGATCGGGTTTTGGATGAATTTTTTAAATATTTCATGGGGTTTCCACTTGTAAGGGAAGTGGTGTTTATGATTGATCCCATCTCCGGGACCATTCTTATCTATCTTCGGTCTTATTAGATGGAACTAGTAGAATTTATGGAATTGAAATTACGGTATGAAGATCTAGAAAACAAAGGGTTCATCCATCCTAGCTTGTGTCCATTAGCATCCCTGACGTTGTTAATTAAAAAGGTTGATGGAAATCTTTATGTGAGTGTTAATTATCATAAGATTTACTAGGACATGATAATGAATTTATATCAACTCCCACACATTGATGATCAGTTGGATCAATTGAGGTGAGCTTAGTGGTTCTCCAAAATTGGCTTCTGATAAGGATATCATCAGTTGTGGGTGTAGAAGGAGGACATTCCAAACACAAATTTTTATAGTAGATATGGCTATTATGAGTTTGTGGTTATGAGATTTGGTCTAACAAATTCACCAATAGTCTTCATTGAATTGAAATATTAGATATTTCAGGGATATATGGATTCATTTGTGGTGGTGTTTTTGATGATATATTTGTGTAAACAAGGACAATGGTTGAGCATGAGCAACATATGGCGACAATGTTGGGGAACTTAAGAGATTTTTGTTTTTATGGAAAATTATCAAAGTGTTATTTTTTGATATAAGAGGTACATTTTATTTTTTAGAAATAGGTTTCAGTGGATCCTAAGAAAATAGAGGTTATTATCTATTATAAGCTATAAAATATTTTTATAGAGATATGATGCTTCCATGGTTTATCTGGGTATTACCAATGAGTTGTTCATTACTTCTCTTGAATAGCATCACTAATGATAGATTTTACAAGGAATAATATTCCATTTCAATGTAATGAACATTACCAAAAGTCTTATGAAGATCTTAAGTGCTTCCTTACATCATCACCAATCTTGGTTTTTCCAAAAACATGGAAAGGTTATGTAGTGTCTTGTGATGCATCGTGGTCAGGGTTGGGGTGTTTTCTCATGAAAGGGTATCATGTGGTTGCATATGAATCACAATATTTGAGGTTTCATTACAAGAACTACCCAATTCATGATTTGGAATTGGATTCTATGGTGCATGCCTTCAAAATGTGGTGTCATTATTTCATAGGTGATAAATTCATGGTGTTTAATAATCATAAGATTTTGAAGCATATCTTCTCAAAAATAGATTTTCATTTGAGTTAAAGGAGATAGATAGATTATAACTAGATTTTTGATTTTGAACTGATGTATATACTAGGTAAAGGTAATTTGGTAGCTGATTCATTAAGTAGAAAGTCATATGCTCAGGTGGTGAAACAAACATCGGATAAGTAGCAGTTGAAGTTGGTCATAACCGACATGAGGTTGAAATGGAAATATGGAGGTAATGTATTAGTTTTATTTCCATTTTCGTTGGATAATTATTTGGTTGAATTGGTTTGATAAGTGAACATTCTTGATTAATAATGTGTGACTATGTGGTTAAAACTCAATGGTGGAGAGACTATTTAGGTATGGAAACAAGATGGGAATTTAGTGTTGTCATTTCAGAATCAGATTGATATACCAGTGGACTGTTAGGAGAAAATTCTTAGTGAAAACCATAATTCGAGATGTGATGTTTATCCTATAATTCTGAAAATTTTTATGTTGTTTAAATTTCAGTTTTTTTCAGTAGGTATGAAAAATAAAGTGGATGAGTTTGTATCGACATGGTTGAATTGTCAACAAGTCAAGAAAGATCCTCATAGATCAGCAGGTATGCTGCCATCATTACCTATCCCTGTATAGAAGTTGGAGTAGATGGATATGGATTTTGTTACATGTCACCCCAGAATGTTTTGGAAGCATGATTTAATATGGGTGATAGTGGATCAACTCACAATTTTGGCTCATTTCATCCCTATTCAGGAATATCATATAGTGAAGGATCTTTCCAAAATCTATAGCCATGAAGTGGTAAAGATGCATGGTGTACCAATTTATATTTCATCTGATAGAGATCCAAGGTTCACATCTCATTCCTAGATATCCTTGAAACATGCCCTTAAGACTTAGTTTAAAATTATCACAACATTGCATCCTCAAACAGATGGGAAATCTAAGATGAAAATACAAATATTGTAAGATATGTTGCGATCTTGTGTGATGTATTTTGGTGTCTCATGGAAGGAGCACTCACCATTAGTGGAGTTATCATTTAATAATAGTTATCATGCATCAACATATATGGCTCTGTTTGAAGAGTTCTATAGGAATCCATGTCGTTCTCCCCTGTGTTGGGTGGAAATGGGCGAGACTTCAATGATTGGAATGATCCTTTTCCAAGAGGATATGAAGAAGATTAAGTTGATCAGAAAGATATTGGAGATGGTTCAATCTCATCATAAATCATATTAGAATCATAATTGACAACCAATTTCATTCATGTTTAGTGATCATGTGTTCATTAAAATATCTCATAGGCTTGGACATCTTCATTTTTGAAAGTAGGGTAAGTTGTCTTTGATGTATATTGGGCCTCTTGAGATACTTGAGATGGTTGGAGAGGTGGAAAACCGGTTGGCTTTTCTTCCATGGTTCAGTGTGGTGCAAAACTTATTTAATGTTTCCTAGTTGAAGAAGTATTAGTCGTATCTAGACCATGTGATCCAATGAGATCATGTTGAGCTAGAGCCAGATTCTTTATTGGTGAACGTGCTAGTGCAAATTGTGGATAGGTAAGAGAATGTGTTGCATGGTAAAAACATCGGTCCAGTATGGGTTCTGTGGTAACATGGGTGGATTTAGGAGGATACTTGGGATTGGGAGAATGAGAAACCCAAGAAATGTCCAGAGATATTTCGGAAAAGAAATGGTTCCCCAATTTACGAGGAGGAAATGTACAAGGGTGGGGAGAATTTATCACCACCTATTTAGAGGTATGTAACCATTTTTTTATCTTTTTTATGTATATAATGTGGTTTGGTAATTTTTGATAGATTTTCGAAGGGTTTTTGGAAGGTTTTGATAATTTTATAAGGGTTCACTGGTTGAGCATGGTTTTTAGAAAACCATGAAGCTTCTCTATGAAATGATGACAGTTGAGGGAGAGTCATGGTAGATGGATCACATTTAAGGTGAACAATTTTCAAATCTTCTTGCCCCTAGGTAAAGTATGCATCTCGAGATAGTGTGATTTTATTAATTTGGCACACAGGTTGTCTAACCATGTGGACCAACCACATGAGGAACCCATTATAGATAGTAGATGTAACATTATTAGAACACAATTTTTTAACCCTGAAGGATAACCATGTGTGACATTAAAAAGGGGGTTTAAAAAATGCGGGGGCTTGGGTTCTACACTAAACACCCCGTTTCGCCTCCAATACGAACCTGACTCATGATTTCTTTAACTCATGTTTTAGGGAGGACCCCCCACTCATTTTATAAGTGATTTGAATTGATTTGAAGGTACTTTTAAGGGCATTATCCCTTAGTAATTCTCTATCCCTGGTATTTATTTGTTTTCCTAAGATCTACTTCCTTCCACTTTCAATTTCTTATATCTAATTCCATCACATGTTGATCTAGGTTTTTTTCTAAAATGGTTATTTTTGGGCTTATTGATGTTAAGGGATGGTATATAAGGTGATTTTGTGGAAGTTTCACCTGATTGTTTTGTTTGGTTGTAAAGTAGGTTGATTTTGCCAAACCCTAAGGTAGGTGGATTCACTCCTGACTCCATTTTTATAAAACTATAAGGATTAATTTAAAATTATCTTTTTTTCATGAAATTTATTGTGATTGTAATATGAAAATCTTAGTGGAAATAAATTTTGTGATGATTTGTAGATTTTTGGGAAAATGGGTTATTATTGTGAAATGTGCTTTGTTTTTGTATTTTAAAATGATTATTTTAAAACTAGTGTCTTGGGTTATTTATGGAAAATGGTTTGTGAAAAATGGTTTTTCATAAACTTAGTGATTTATTGAAGTTGTTTAAAATTTTATTAGAATTTGTGAATCGATTAAAGGGTTGTTGGGTTAGAAATATTTGGGTAGTATGTCTTGGAATGCATTGGTTGATATGATTTTGGTAATTGTTGATTGTCATATTTTTTGATTTTGGGGAAATATTGTTTATATGATTTGTGTCTTATATGGTATAAATTATTTTTTATGGGATAAATAGTGGTTGTTAAGTACCACCCTCATGGATTAGAATGTGGGCATGATGTACTACTATACAAAGGGGATGAGGTTGGAGATGAAGTTACATCATCAATCGTAACATAGAGATCATTTGGAAAATTGATTGTATGATTGTAGAAGGTGTGTAGACACACAAAATTAATTTGGTTATGCTAATATTAAAAGAGTGATACCATGATTGGTTTCTTTCCTTGGAATAGTGTTTTCTTGGATGAATTGTTTGTTAAAGACAAGCTTGGCTTGTGGAATTTTCAACATTGTTTTATTGGTTTAATATAAATTCTTTATACAAATATTATAAATTGTTCAATCTTTGTGTTGTGAGTAGGGAAGTCATTTTGGGAAATCCTACTGAGAAATATTACTCACCCCTACTTTGGATCATTAGTGCCTTTACAAATGTTGTATTTTGAGACATAGGTAAAGGTAAAGCATCTTTTTCCTTTTCTGTACCTCATGATACCAGGTATGACTTCTCTTGTTGGAGATTGGAGCTTGGTGTGGAGTTTGAGAGTCCTTGAGTTTAATATTTTAGTCTTCCTCTTTGGCACTCCAATTCTGGTTATGTTTTGTTTGGTTTTATTGGTCTTTTCATATTGTTTTAATACAATAAATTTTTTACATGAGTAATGTAGTAGTGTTTGGTAATCATATACTTGATTGGTTGTTTTGTATCAAAGGTAAAATCATCCCCACTTGATATTGAATCCCTCTGCATTTATTATCAGCCTTTTCCCCCATGGGGTTGGCACTAAAGTCCATATAACACTTCTGCCTCAACTCAATCCAATTATGAGGGGAAGGAGGTTACTTTCATGACATAATTATGATTATTTAAAGATAATAATTACTTATATTCTTACCCTTCCACTCGTTAAAAAGTGATACCATCGCTTCCGCATACGTGTGGACTACCACCTACATGAGATGATGTGATTTTATTTTTTATGTATGCCTTTCTTGGATAATTATAAAATTATATTTAACATATAAAAATTATAATTATTTCATGATTAATATTTTGGAGATGATAAAACCACAATACATTTTACCATGGTCAACCTATTGATTTTTTATGATTATGAACCAAAGATCATCAAAATATCTGAAATAAACTTAACTAATTTAGTTAATAAAAAATTCACAGTAATAAATGAAATAGAAAGATTAATGATAATGTAATAAAAAGTAAATGCGTTGTTAATAAAGTTGAAAATTAATATATGTTTATTATAGAGAAAATAAAGTATGTATGTAGTGAGTTGGACCCAATGTAAGGTGTTTCTTAAATCAATTTCTTTAAATTAGGTTATATTACTTGTTTATTGTTTATGTTAATCCATAATTATTTGTGTAATGGTTTATGATAATTCTATGTTTTATGTACACTTATTTTATGGGTATTTAAATTAATTACACATAATCAATTCATTGATTAATTCTCCCATCAATGTTATGATATCAGCAACGGTTTTATCTTCTTAATTTTCTTTCATTGAGATATATGAAATTTTCACCACAAGTTTCCTTTTATGTAGTGTATGAAATAAATTATGGACGTATTTTATGAATAATTTATTAAAATTAAACTATTTTTCAAATCAATTTCATGTTATCTTTATCAATGTCCTTTTTTTTCAAAGTTATAGAAGTCATATGGGTTTCTCGTCTGACTTTTACTTCCACGAGACATTGAAAATGTTCAACACTTATTTATTTTATGTGGTGTATATACTAACCATTTTATATGTTATGTAATGAATATATTTAAATAAATTATAATTAATATTTCATTTGAAATTACTTTTTCATTGTGGTTATGATTCAAAAGTTTCCACAATTATAAGGGCTTATTTCACAATCACATTTTTATTTAGTATTGTTTATAATTATGTTTCTATTAGATAAAATATATGATATTTTTTCCATAAACCCCTTTATATATATATATATATTTTATTCTCATCTAGTTATTTTGGAAAACTACATTCCTGCCATTCAGTTTCATCTTTCTATGTTCTCCAAATTTCAAAAGAATGTTTTTAAGGAAAACCAAATTTTTCTTTTCTATTAGGTCGTGAATCTATTTATTCCATGTCCACATTTATTTTATTTTATTTTTCAAGAATTTTTGATTAATTTTATTTTTACCCATGTTTAACTTTATATAAATTGTTTTAAAAGGAATCTTATCATCTTTCTGTATGAGGTAATGATTACAAATGGTGTAAACGCAATATTTTTCTAATGTTTTCCAAAAAAATTAATTTTCCAATCACAATGAATTTTCTTTTACATGAATAATAAATTAAAGGTTTAAATGGTTCTTTTCAAAAAGAAATATTTTCTTAATATTCTATAAATTTTTATATTTTGAATTCGTGATTTCAAAATGAAAAGGTTATTTTCTTTGTGAAATTCTCTATTAAAATTTTAATGTATTTTCGTATATTTCAATATCTTTTGAGGAATATTATGCTTTCCCAAAGATATAAAATAATGATACAAAAAACAATATTGATATGGATGGATTATGATCATGTTTCTCTAATTTTTTTTTCTAGTGGAAATATTTACATTTTGTATGCTTTTGTTTCAATGAAAATGTTTATGTTGATTAAGTGTTGAGTTTTTATTTTTTAAATAATGAGTACAGTAGACTTATTAATTGAAACTAATAACCAATTATATCCCCTAAATGCATAAGTATGTCTCATTAGATAAAATATCCTGATTATTTGTTGTATTTCATTCGAATTATTTATGATATATTTGAAAGAGGCCCCAACAACATGATTATGATGATTGGCATTATGTATCCATCACTATAAAATTAGTTATTGTTATCCATATTATTATTTATGTTTTTATATCATAAAAAGATATAATTTCCTTTTATTATATTACTTATAGTGTATATCTAATTATTTTTTATTTGTTTGATATTATTCATGCCTTATTTATATTATAATAGCTTCTGTTGTGTGCATTCCCTTACCGAGCATCTGAGATCATCATTTATTATGTTTTCCTTTCCCAAAAATAGAAATAACATATATATATATATAAATTATTTTGGGAAATGAAAAATATAAATAATTAATTTATCACTAGAACCCATGGATTGAATAAAACATGAGTTTAAAATTAGGATTTCAATTTTTGTGGAATAAAATGGACATGGAGTGGAAATGTCCCCCCTATATTATAAGGATTTTAAAAGTATTATTTGTTTTCTAAATTATTTAAATCTCTAAATTTAGAGGATCCTAGAATTTTATGAAGGTTAAACCCTAATTATAACTTTGGAATTTTTTTGTTGTTTATGTTATGGGATTCTACAATATGCAACCCAATAATCATTGATTCCCCAACCATTAGCTAATATAGTGATGATCATCCAGACTTGTCTTGTAAAACTATAAAATATCCATCTGGATTGATTCTTTATAGATGTTGTTGTGTAAAAAAATATAAATGGGGAAAATGTATTTTCTATGAGGAACCAAAACCTAGAACACATGTTCACAACATATCCTTCAATATATAGATAACACACTCAAACTACCTATCTGTCTAGGGATATAAGTTGTGATCATATATACCTATGTATCAAAAACCTAATGGAAAACATTTCAAAAGTGTGACATAAACAATTAATACCTATTTTAGAAAATATTCCAAGTACACCCATATATAAAAACTCTCTATAACACATTAATATTTCCTTTATCATTAGTAGAGAAAGTTTCATGGATAAATATGAAATGTGAAACCTTAGTTAACTATTCCACAATAAGACTCACTACATCACTAAATCTAGGTTTTCTCAAAAACCCCATCATAAAATCTATATTCACATCATCCCACTTCCTCGTTAGAATTATTATAGAATTAATAATACAAGTTGGCTATTGGTTCTCAACCTTAATCTATAGATAAGTGGATCACTATGTAATGAATCTCACAATATCCATATATATACCAGGTTACCAATTCTTTCTGCATATTTCATGTTACGTCTTGGTCAAACCTAGATATATGAACCACTTATAGGTGTGTTAGTACCTCATCATCTCCTAAATAATTCTCATAGGTACCACAACATTACCTTGAATATAAAGAATATTAAATGCATCAATATAGTTTTCTAATAGAATTCCCCCATATATATATGATATCCCTCATCATTAGAATGTCTGAATCTGATAGCTAGTACCTATACACACTAACAAGGAGTAAAATAGTGCAATATAAATAAATATGGGTTACTTGGTATTGATACTCATGACCATCATGTCATATCTTAGCGAAGAGGTCCATTATTTACCAATCTCTGCTTGAATTATGTACAACATAATCTTATGTTTTACTACTAAGAACATTGATGAAGTAATCCCCATTAATGGGGGTATATAATAAAAATAATTTAATGGAATATGGGTACTCAATGAAACTCTTCTATAAAAGTATCAAGTACTGTTGTAAGGAAATATATTTAAAACTCTTTAGGCCAATGTATATTGCAGTCCTCTCACCGAAAAGTTAGTGCTTCCAAAAAACAAAGGGTGTGAACCTCTACTGCCAACTCTAGATCAAGTTCATGGTAGTCCCATTTAAAAAACCTATAAAACCCATCTAATTATAGAATAAATCTTCATCATATTTATTAATATTCATGAAATAGATATTTATATTCATTATAAATATATTATGTAATTTCTCAAAATAAAAAGGACATATCTTTAGTAAATATCTTTTTTAATAATTTTTTATTTAAATGAAAAATTTTAAAATTATAGAATTTTAATTTTAGAAACATAAAAACTTTTTTCAATTCATCGTCTCAAAATTATCATAAAATATTTTTTTAGATTTATTTTTAAAATATTGACTTTTCAATGAATAGTGAAAAAATAACGAGTTTTGTAAAACTGTAATTCTCATTAAAAACGAACCATATGAATTTTAATTTTACCCTATATTAATATAAGTCTCCTTTATTTATAAATAATAAAACAATTACATTTTCATGAAATTATATCTGATATTGGTATAAAAATTATTTTAGACTTAAAAATGCACATTTTTCTTTAAAAAATCATTTTTCATCATGATTTGTGGGATAATTAAAAGTTAATTTTTACAACATATAGAGATTTAAATTGTTAAAATTTATTCCATATTTGTTTTTAAAAATATTATTTTTTAATAAGGTAAAATAAATTTTTAGTCAGAATGAATAGTAAAAAAAATAAAAAATTATCATGATGGGAAAAGGGTAAATCAAGGTAACTTAGGTTAAAACTATGTAATAAGACCAAAATATTTCATATTAAATATATTTTTATGATTTTTTTCAAATGGTATAAAAGTATGATCTATATTTATTTTCTTATGGGACTGTTTTCTATAAAAGTGAACTGTATAATATATTAAAAAAAGAAAAGGAGAAATGGAACCCTCTTACTTCTAAATATATCTTATATGTTCACAAATGAAAAAAAGTTGTGAAAAAATATTAATGGTTATTTTTAGAATTATAAAATTATTTTCATGATGGTAATTAATTTATAGTTTTTAATAATTATATAATTACCTTAAATTCTTATGCAATAGAGACACAATATTTCTGCAATTAATAGAAAAATAAAATAAATGATTTTTAAAATATTAAAAGTAATATAATTTTAATTAATTATTGTGTTATAAAATATTTTATATAATTATAAAATATTTGGGATGGGTTAAGGTTTTATATTCTAATTCCATCTTTGTCATTATGGTTTTAAATTCAGATTAAATGAATATTGTCAAAATTCACATTAATGTTATTTTATAATATAAAATGTTTTATTAAATGATTTAAAATTTATAAAAATATTATTCATACATGATAATGAGATATTGTTTATAATATCAACCATTTTCTATTTATGGTCCTTTTTCCCATAATAGTAACATTATTGACCCATAATGAGTAAAAACATTTATAATGAGGTAATCGTTACAAAGGGGTCAACACATATTAAATAAATAACGGTGGAAACACCACATAACCTATTAAAAATTTATTTTTAAGTGATTGTATCAAATAAATATAATTATATCTTATGATATTAATAATTTTGATCCATTGTAATATGAAAACTAATTTATATTAATTTAACGCTTTAGGAAATCCATAAAGTGTCCCTCCCCTAGCTTATAAATGAGATCCTCATCTCATCATTACATCACACTTAAAAAAATATTTTTTTCTACAAATACATGAAACATTAACTCTCTTACATCCCTAAACATTTCCTAGAGTACTTGGTTTCACAAGAAAACTAACATAGAAAATATTTTGGTGTAAACCAAAAATGGTTGTCTGAAGAAGTGGTACAATTCCTAATCAAGAATTTTAGTTTTATTTCTTCTTCTACCTAAATAAAATATTCTTCAACCATGATTATATAATAATATAAGTATATAAAATATATCTAGATGTTATTATATTAATGAAATAATCTACATTCATTTCCATGTTCCATAAAATACTAAACCAAACCATCATTCATGTGTAAGGCATAATACTTCCACACGAACCGATGCAATTCGTTTTCCATCACCATATCTCACAGCTGGTAATAATGAATTATTTAATGTAAATATATGACATTAATTAATACTTTATTATTTTATATAAGTAATAAATTATCTACTTTCTTAACCTTTCAATCACTGAAAAATTATAACATCGTTCGCACGTATGTGTGGACTACATCCCCCAGGAAGCATTGTGATTTGTTTTTCGTCACCACATGACAAGAATGATTTATATAAGTATATTGAAAAGAAATAATGTGGTAGGTATGATATGATTGTCATTTTAAAGGAATATAATAATACATATTTTCCTTCAATAATGATCTTTGAAAAATTAAAATGTAACTCATGTGTATATAGAACCTACCGTCCCCATGATTTTAATCTAGTTAATTTTTATAACCACCTATAATGGTTTGTTTTAAAATTATAATTATGTCATTATTATTATTATAGGGATTATGGAATAATGAAAAATTTTACCATTGCCAACATACCGAAGTCATTTAAGAACATATGATCCCAATATCATCAAAACATAAGATGTGAAATTAATTGATTAAGTAATTGATTATAACATGTATAAAAAAGGAATAATAAATTAGAAAAATTTCACTAAGAAAGTAAATTATTAACACAATTTTATTATTCATTAATATAAAAACATACCTGGTGAGTTGGAATTAGGTTAAGTGTATTTCTTTTAAAAATGCAAATTTAATGTTTCCCTTCCAACTCTTTTTCTTCCACGTCAATGTTCTTCAAAATGTTTCAAGAAATTGTTTATTTATGATTAAATGAATACTAAGGGATATTTTTTAAAATGATTTATTTTATTTATAATGTTTTTAAGAATGAATATTTTTAAGAACATATGTAAAGGAATTTATTTTAATAATCTTCTTTTAAATTTTCCCTTCCAATAATTTTTCTTCCATTACATATTTTTTTAAAACATAAATATATTTAATGTATTAATATGAACATAAAATAATTATAAAGGAAATTTTTAGTCTCATTTTAATCTATTTCATTTTTTTTCAAATGGAATATTTTTTATAGAATTTTTTTACTTTCTGTACTAAGTATGAAAGAATGATTTATTTTAAAGAAACAATGATAATTATTTTTTCTACTTCTATAACTGTTATATGATTTTTGTGATTTATTTACTATTTTCTGGTTTTATTCAAAGAAAAAAATTTATTTCCCTTTATTATGGTATTTTAAATTTGAAAATTGGATATTAAAAATTAAAGGGTATTTAGATATCCAAAAGTGTGTTAGTTATAGGTTGAAAATATTTTTTAAAAAGTTTTATGATGAAAACATGAAATAATATAATTTTATATTCATGATATGGTACTTGAGAATTATATATGAAGATGGGTAGTCCAAATATAACTTATTAAATGGTTTGAGTCACAATATATCTATAGTGACCTTATCCTTTTCACATATTATTACATGATTTTAAGCATAATTAAACATTAAATTACAAGCCAAGGATTATAAATTCTAGCATCTTTAGAAGACTAGGTACATAAATTTGAAAACATGGGACTAAATAAATAATTTATTTATTTATAATAAATTATAAGCTACTAAATTTCATGGATCCCTAATATCCACATACGATAACCTCAGTAAAAAACATTTACAATCGGATGAGCTACAAATCCCAGTAAGGAAATAAACATTAAAACAAATCTTAGCACATGGGTTAGAAGGCCTAGCATAATGATATAAAAAGCCATGGAAAATGATTGAAAATAAGGAATCATAAAATATATAACATGGTTTCATATAATCATAGAGGAATTATAATGTGATAGAATCATAAAAAATGAATTTACCACTAGTCAAGGTTCATTTCATATAGAGAATCATGGGTCAAGGCTAACCACCAAGACCATTGCACATGGAGCACAAGTCAAGGATAACCACTAAGATTATTGAATGTAACATGTCATGAAAATACAAATTTCCAAATTAATTTGAGTGATATATGGGAACACCCATCATAACATGTTCATGAATATTTTTTCTATATAAATAATCATATGTAAGAAATGAAACATAAATATAAGGGTTACCCATGGAAAGAATTGGGTATCATTATCATGTCAAAAGGCATATCAAATATGAATATCATAACGGTATCCATGAATGGAGTTATTTAAGTAATAAATGGAATTTAATAATGTTATATAGGAATAGATCATGATAAATGATTTCAAACTTAAGTGAAAATATTTTTTAATAAATCTTAGATATAAAACATTTTTTTACGGTTTAAGAGAAAACATTCAAGATTATTTTCAATTGAAAATGGATAATTGTTTGTGTAAATATATAATTTAACCAATATAGTTTTTCACGATAAAATTAATTATTTTATAAAAATTATTGGGGGCTAAAATATATTTTGTAGTGCACTTGAAAATGGTTAATAAATTGGGAAGTTTCCTTAAATCAGGCATACTTATCAGAAAGAATCGAGTAAGGAACCTTTAAAAACATGTAAATCCATAAAAAAGAAGGAATAATGGATATTGATACATGAGTGGAATATATAAATATAGTTTTTAATATTTAAATAAAAATAAAAGTGAATTATATTTGGGTAAAAAGTGAAAAACAATAACTCGAAGGAATAATGAAGGTTCGTGTAGAATCCCTTACCTTAAGTCTGAAGGTGTTCTTCACATGATCTTAATGTCATGTATAATCAAATTAGATTCATTAATTAATAATTTTAGAACCCTTTATACATTTATTTTATTTATTATAACTTTATTGTGTTCATTTAGGACTTTTTTATGGGTTAATAGGTTCAATTTCATAGTTTAGGTGAGTTGGTTTCCTTGGTTTTCGTGATCAGTTTACATTTATATATGTACGAAAGGTCATATAAAGTGGGTGTAATTATAGAGAATAATACATATATGTTTTTAATGATCTTAAAAATGTAAAATTGGTCTTATATATTATTTTTTTCTATTTCATGGTAATGAATCATTAGATAAATAGTTAATGATAATCGTTTGGGTTTATTTTGGCGGGTTTCAATCACAATGAACTCATTTTGTTTTATAAATTAATATCATGTGTAAAAAATGATTATATAATATTAAATAATAATTAATAAATATATTATAATATGGTTCATCGATAAAAATGTTTTCATGACCAGCCCTGAAGATTCTAATGGAAATTGAAAACATCATCGTACCTAAATGTGATAAATTAACACATCAGGAATGATGTTTTCATTTTTAGTATAAAAGGAAGGGAAAAGACAGATGATGGTGAATTATTAAATTAGAATAATAAAATTATATTACATGTAATTAAATAGAGTTATCATACCATTTTTATAAAGGATGTTTAAGAAATAAAAATAAAAGAAAGGAACTTGAAAAGAAATTAAAAGAAAATTAAAAGGGTTTTACATCTTCATTCCTTCTTTTTGGGAACCCCCTTAGGGGATTGGTTTTCGTATTTTATAAATAACAAAAGATACTCTATGTGGGGTAGGGTCTTCATAGGATATTTTATTAGAATATGGACATGTCTCAAGGCTTTCTAGGTGCGAGTAGGTGCGAGGAGAAGAGGTGGTGAGGTGTGATATTTATAGTGGAAGAGAGATGTGTTTTTCATTATTTTATTATTTATTCAAGACAAAAAATATTTATGATTATTGAGAATAAATAGAGTAATTAGTGCATGTGAAGTTGAACCAATGGTCACTTGCATCATCCATGAATCAATCATGACTCAAAAATTTATTTCTTTACTTATACTATAAATTGTCGCATTTCACTATTCCCCAAAAATTCATGTATTTTAGAAAAATAAAAAAATTCACCCTAAGCATTTTTAAATGTTTAGAATTCAAAAACGAAATCTATTTTATGAAAATAATTTTGTAAATATGTGAAATTTAGTTTTTATTTAAAATTATAATTTACATGGAAGAATACAAATTTGAAAATTAAAACTTCTTTTCTAACACTTTGAAAAATTAATTAAATCCCCATAAAATTATATCATAATAATATGACATAAAAATATAAATTTATAAATAAATGTTAGGAAATGATATTTTCTTTTAAGTAATTAAATTAATCAAAAAATTGGTAGTTAAATATTTCTGTCCTATAAAAATACCAACACTTAATTAATAAATTTTAAAATATTTATTTACTTATACTATGATATGATCATATAATGTTGTCACTTATAATATGGATAATTTTTTTTACCATCATTGCTGAGGTTACGATTCAATTGGCCAATTTAGTATTCATAAGGGTCACATTACTATTCCAAAGGTCAAGTTACTATTTCATTTATATATTTCTTAACTTCTAAAAATACCTTTTTCTTTAATCCATTCATCATTTATAATGTTTTAAATATGTTAAAAATGTTATTTCATGTGTTTTATACTATATTACATAATTATAAGAAGGTAATTTAGTTGATAAATATTTTGGGTTGTTACAATATCTATTGAAGATTGGTGTTACCGATATGGCTTATATGAAGGGTGATCTATATTTTATTTCTCCAATATATTGGATAATGTTTCTTATAATAAAAATAATGAGGGAGTTAAACAGTGTGGTTTCTCTGATGGATTTCAATGGCCTCTAGTCACTTTTGATATGGGTTTAAAATTTGGTTATGAATATGTTGCCCAAAGTTGATTAAAATTGTTTCCAATAGATTTATATGTGGTTTAAATGTTTTTATTTGGGTGAAAAGTGTGTGTTTTTCATGTGGATATGATTTATTCCATACACTCAAAAAGAAAAATGTGGTAATGGTAAGTATGTTATGGGTTTTCTTGTTTTTGGTAAGATTAATTAATTTCTTCTTTTATGACCATTACTGATATTTTTATGTTTACACCATGTTTTAAAAATGTTTTTTACTTGGATTAAGGATGTGTAGGAAAAAAGAGTAAGAAAAGTTGAAATCCATTAATATTTTTCATGAAAATAAATTGTTTTTCATTTTAAAAGTTTTATGTTGTTAAAAAAATACATTGAGTAGAAATTTTCACTGGTAATGTATGTGATTATTATATATGAGTTATGACTTAATTATCTAAAACTCTAAATTATAATGTCCCTCAATAATGTAATAAAATGATTTCTTTACTAAACAGTTATGGTTATATAATTCTTAAGGATAATCCCTTACATAGAATCAAATATCAATACCCATAAGAGATTAGAAAACCATCTTACATCATAAATAATCAAAGACCAACTCTTGATGTATCATAATATAATATATAATCCTTACCCGACTCTAATAAGGTCAAATTTGGTTTAATATTCAACCTCCCTTTTAGGACATATAAGCTTCTCTCACAGACATCTAATCAAAAGAAATTTGTCCTATTCTTAGTCATGGATGTTATATGTACTTCCATTCAAAATAATTTTTAAATGATTCTATGGTAATAATAACCAAATCCCAAGAATCTATGGATCAAAAAAATATTCTTAGGATGCTCCCAAGAAACCCTTTTTTTAATTTTCTCAAGGTCCATCGATACAAAAACCATTGATATCATGTTTCTTTAGAAAAAAACATGATAGATAAAGAACATACACTTTGAGATCATGGAATAAATTTAATGATCCCTATATGAACTCAAAAAAACCTCCAAATGTTGAATGCTATCTTACTTCAATATAGTTTATATAAACATATCATCAAAAAATATGAATAAAAAATAATGAATATAAGGATTGAAGACCTAATTCATTATGTCTATAATCACTACAAGCATGATCTTCAAAAATAATAACATCACTAGGTACTCATATAGTCCATTCCCACTTCTTAATGTAATATGAGGTATACCATAAGGCCTCACCCTCAACTGATAATAGATTGATATCAACTGAATATTAGAGAACACTATGGATCCTCTAAGATTATAAAATAAATAATTTATTAGAGAGAGTGGATATTGGTTTTTGACTATCATTTTGTTTAGCATCTAATAATCCACACATATCCTCAAGGAACCACTCTCATTATTAAAGAATAAGACTATATAACCCCAAGGTGACATACTCAGATGTATATATCCCTTTACCTCCAATTCTATAGATGATCATTTATATATAAAATCTCCAAATAATCCATTATATAAGGTGGAATGTATACAGGCATTGTGCATTGAATGGTCTCATTTATAAAACCAACATTGTGATTGAGATTAAATCCCAAGAAATACTTAAGAAAAGTACACTAAAGCTGGTCAAAAGTGGAAGGAAATATTTCCAAATTTGTATCCCCATCATCCAATAAAAAATGGGAATCTAGTATATGAATCCACCCATATATTGTTATATTTTTCCTCCATGGCCTTCCTATATGTACCACTTTCCAATATAGACATAATAATTGTCCCTAGCAGATTTAAATGAAATCTATCTAAAATAATAATTTATATGATCTTTATATCAATTTGACCAATCCATTCCAAGGATCAAGTCATCATATCTATCATGATGAAATCCCAAAGGAATCTGTAAACACCAATCATTATTATGAAATTCCGAAACATAATAATTCACTCATACTATACACCTAAATATGTATTGATTAAAATTAACCCATAAAACTAATCCATAGATAACTCTGATCTATCAATAAAATGAGTAGATATGAAATAATGAGATGAAATTTTATCGAAAAAAGAATACACTAAAGTTAAATCCATTGAAATTGTACCTTGAACCGTTGATGTTCCAACATCATGAGTAGTAGGAGTAGGCACCACAACATGCAACTGGCCCAAAACCAAGATATGATTCCCTACCCAACTCCCCTAAAATATACTTTACTGTTTTCATTATTTCCCTTAAATCGAAGAAACATAAACTCTAACATGACCAAAATTACTAGTAAAACTACATATATCACTATGCTATGTCATACCTAATCCCACTCATGAAACCTATTTCTGTCTAGGTCCCTTACCATTGGATGGTCACTAAGAGATCAAACAATATTTCCACATGTTCCCTATCCTGCTATAAGATTGGTACTCAATTGGTATTCAACTACTCTAAGAATATACCTAACTAGATGTTCTTGACTAGTATAACTCCCCGGAATTACATCCCTAAGTAGAAAGAGGTGGACCTACACTTTGATTTCTCTATACACTACTTCCTTGGTGTAAGCCATCAAATTAGTGGTTTCTATTTCTTGAGGACTCACTACTAGGTTCCCTTGTAGAATCCACCTTCCCTCAACCTCTAACCTAATTTAAGATACTACATGTGATGTAGGACTGATTCAAAACCTCTTAAATGGTTGAAAAAAATTCTTATTGGTAATCATATTTTATATATGTGATTTCCCTTAAATTTATTAACCTATCTACCTCATCCCCATACAACATCGAGGGAATTAACTATAACTTAGTGAAACATGAAACATACTACAATATTATTAACCTCTTTGAGTGAGATGTATAAAATCATAGACCTTATTTTCCATCAAAGTATTTAGAAATAAGTGGGTGTAGAACTAATTCCAGAAGTTCCTGTTGGATAAATAGACATAATGGTATACATAGACCAAAACATATCAACAAATATTGTCTAGGACTTATAAAATGAAAGTCAAAAAATTCACTATCCTCTTAGGGGGAATCTCCAATTGGTTAAAAATAATATGTTTGGATTCCATCTAGATCTCAGTAGCATAGTGTATACCATCACCAATAAACAAATGGGGTTATATATTTGAAACTCTTAGGTTATCTATGATATAGAAACAATAGTATACAGAGTCTCCCTCTCCAAATACCGTATAAACCATAGAATGATATCATCGAAATGAGCATCCATTGTTGGTCCCAACTCAAAATGGGGCTTTGACCTAACTTTATTTGGGAGTATACTCATTCTTTATGTAATGGAGATCTATTAGAGTTCCCGATGGTGGAATGTATTATAATTCCAAACACATACCTCTAAATACATTTATTTGAAAAAAATTTATATCATAAATTTATTAGAAGTTGTAACAAGAATAACATTAAACTATTTTACACACCCCATATCATAAAATTATTATCAGATGATAACTCTATCTCCCTAATCATATATTCCCATACTTAGGGTCTTCATCATATATATATTAAGTCCACATCATTCTATTTATATTTTATTGTTTTGAGAAAATCACATTTGTGTCTTCATTAAATGAAATTCCATTCACATCCTATAGTGGAAGTTGATTTTCAAGTTACTGTAGGAATTTTATTTAACTAATTCCATATAGTAAATAAGTTAATTAATCACTAAAAACAGTAGTAAAAAATTTTAAGAGTCAATAAAAATAAATTCAACCTACAACTTAGATAAGAAAACACTATATAAGATACGGATGGCACTTTAAATAACCGACCTTTATGTCATATGCATGGTAACCAATACTAGGAAAACAAAAGAATGATATGTTAATAGCAAGAAGATCAGGATCCAGCATGAGACGGTCGTCAAAATTAATATATAAAAAAAGGAAGGAGTCAAGCGTACAAGGGGTTACTACATAAGCGATTGTGAAACACACCAAATCTATCTACATCCACCATCAGAGCACAATAATCAGGGGCCTTGAAAGACGACATCATATCAAGATCAAGTATAGCCTTTTTTCCAATGTATCAGCAACTTGATTGGACTTCCGATACACATGAGAAACAACCATATTTTTTTGATTGGTTTGGATGAGGTATTCACCCCATTGAGGCAGCACACGCCAAGGAACATTACGCGTTCAAGTACTCAGTGCATGTACTGCCATCATTGATTCAGATTCAATACATAGCCATTTCCAGTTAAATTTGATAGCATACCTTATCGCATGAATCATAACCCATAGGTCAGCTTCAAAAGCGGTACCAAGATCAATGTAGTGATAAAATCATCCCTTAAAAAACCCATGAAAAGTGAAAAAAATACTCAGCATCCAGCTGGACCCGGTGCACCTGACGCAACTCCATCAACCTTCACTTCGAGGCACAATGTAATCAGTGGTATCCATCTGATGTAACACCCGTGACTTCTGTGTGAAATATTTTGTTTTTATGTTATATAAATCATCAAAGGAATCTTTCACTACACACAACACTATCTTGACTTGCTTTACACGCAACTGCGGCCTTCCTCGATAGCTTGCGTCGTACGCAATACCGAGTTTCACTAAACAATGATATGCTATTAAAATATTATTAAAACTAGCCGTTATGAATAGTAATAACCACTTTTTGAAATTTTATAAATTTTATTTTTCAAAATGGACTTCAATTTTGGATTTGGAATATCGAAATTAGCCTAGGGTGAAATTTTGGTATTTTTCTGAAAACTTTCAATTTTTGATGAATAGTGAAACCACTAAGTGGTAGTTAAAAAAACCGAATTTTTCATAAAACTTAATTTTACCGCTTCTGTGAGTGGAATTTTGAAAATCCGAGAGACATGGTTAATATCAAGGACTAAAATGTGGTTCAATGAGATGAAAATAATTTTTTGTGAATAGTAACTTTTTACTTTTATTTACCACGGTTAAAAGTAAATAGGGTAATTAAGGGTAAAAATGATATTATTATTACCCTAACACATGTCCTAATTCTATTGGACAAGTGTAATTCGACCAAAAACAACCTTAGTAATAACATATGACCATTTAAGCCCACTTGGATTAGATTAGGACATTTATTATTAATTTATTTAAAGAAGGGTTAAAATAGTTAAATTCAAAGTTTAATAAGTAAATAATTTTTAATATAGGGTCATACATAAGATAAATTCGACTATAAATATTCATTAGAAAGCTAAAAAGATATCCTACATAATTGTATTTTATTTATAATTTTTATACATTAAATAATTTAATTTATTTATGACACAACAATGATGCAGTAATTATCTTATTAATGAAATATTGACATAATTTATGTAATTAGATAATTTTTATGAATTACACTAATTTTCTAGGTTAATATGACATGTTATTATTGATTTAATTAACTTGGTTCGAACTAATCATTCTGTTATGATTTTCACAAAAATCAATTACTAAATAGTGTCAAAATTGACATAAAATAGTTTTTAAAACAAATATTATATTACTAATTGTTATTTTATTCCTAAAAATCTAAGGTTCGGCCAAATGACTTAGATAAGGCTATATATAGTAATAATAAACAACTTGTGGTTCGTTTGGCTTGATATGGTATGTTTATTAACCTTATAGTGTAAGAAAACAAGAAGACACGGTAAAAGTTAAATTATCTAACTTAAAGTTAAATCTAAATTATAAGGTTAAAATTGATACCTAAACTTGTCTAAATTCTATTGGATGAGAGGATTTCGACCCCTAACCACCTTATCTTATAAATATATCAATTTGGAGCTATTAAAAACCGAATTTGGATTTATAATAAAATAATATTTTTAGTTATTCTGAAGGTGCCCCTCTCCTCCCTTATAAAAGGGAACCTCCTCTCTCTCCTCCTCACACCAATTTGAGCCTTCAAGATCGTACAAACCCTGCCACTTTCTCCTCTCCACTTCCCTATAATCATCCTAGAGGTTCTGGTCTTCTTCAAAGACCAACCCTAGTTCCCTAAGAGGAGGTTAAGAAGAGGCGCGTAAAAAAAAAGGTAATATCCATTACCGATCCCTTCCAAATTCTTTCTTCTTCAACTTCTACTTCTTTAGTTGTTTCATTATGAAGTAATAACATCAGTATCACTCATATACTGATATGTTATGATAAGTATGAAACAACCCTATTTCACCATCTATCCATCCTACGGAAAACGAAATCACCGTGTGTGCATACGTACGGAATACCGTCTCCACGCCGTGGTGTAATCTATTTTCCCCCACCACCTTACTTGGATGGGTATAATGGTGTAAATAATTACTATATATGATTAGTATAAAGTGATATTGATTCTGAAATAGTATACATACACTCCAATACAATTCCACGATCATTGGAATGATATCATCGCTCGTGCGTACGTACGGAATACCGTCTCCACGATGTGATGCGATTCGTTCTACATGATCTTCATTGCATAATGATTATATAAATGAATTTAATGAATAAATATGATATATAGTACATTAATACCATTCTGTAAATGATGTATCTATAACCTAAAGATAATAATAAGAAGTTATTCGACAAAACACGCATAAAGACAAAAAGTTATAAACACCCGAATAACAAGTGGCAATGAAATATTACTACTAAGAAGCTAAGAATATGAACATATATGATATCATAACAATAATTATGATTCTGGAATAAGTCAATAACGTTATTTAAATCATTATACAGGAGGTTCAGACACTTTCGAAGCAAATCGGACCGAATGTAAGGGAAAATATCACAATCTCATTTTTATCTGAGATTTTTTATACTTTGGTATTTACTGGGGTGAATTTTATCATCCATGTTCATGTTCCCTCAATATGTAATATTGTTTACATCCACCTACAATTGTTTAAATCCAATTTTACCCTTCGGTGAGTTTTTAGTAAAGGATATGAAAGGAATATTTTTTCGTTTTTCGTATGAGGTACTTTTTGACTTTTCCGAAAAAAGTACGAGAAGAATGTTTTTTTAACTTATACGGCATGAATGGATTTTTAAAACCTTATTTCCAAGAATCTTCCTTTACAAGTTTTCAATTTTATTTTTAATCAACTTATTTTAGTTTAAAATTGTATGACATGTTAAAGAAAGGAAAATGTTTTTGAAGTAGAAAGGATATTTTCCTCAAGAATGGAGTTCAAGTTCTTTATCAAAATTATTTTCCATATAAGATAATATAGGGTTTTTTTTCTATACATATTATTACATTGATTTGATTATGTTGTGATGGAATTATTTTTATGGATTCTTTTATTTTATATGAATTTTTTTATGATGTCATGTTGTTTAAGAATCCCATTTTTACTACATGGGTTATGCGATGATGTATGATTTATGATTTTGTGGCACACATAAGAATGGTATCATTATGATATGGGTGGGACCTATATCTCCCTCCAATGCATTGGGTAAAGATTTTATATCTCTTGAGATAGACATGGCTGGAACGGTAGGTTATACCGGTTCAGTGAAACAGGACTGAAACGAGGAGTAAACTCGGTTCAGAAACGGACTTTGTCCACTAAGATAGTCTTGGAAATGAGTCTTGACTAATAAGAAATGATTCTCTATGATTATGTGTATATGCCACAAAGTTTCATGTTTTAAGTTATCATTATTGGGATTACATTTCACTACTATGATTTATCCCATGTTATGATATTATGATCTCTTTTGCAGGTTAAGATTTCCAAAATGTTATGTTCTTATGAATATGATGTGATAGATATTTCTTTTGTTTACCCTTACTGAGAATTTGAGCTCACCCTTTTGTATGTTTTCTTTCCCCAGGTCATGAAGAAGGTTATTAAGTAAGATATGCAAAAAGGGACTATAGATATGATAAAATAAATGGGAGACAGTGTAGACGCTTTATAAACCAGTTGTTTGTGTTTCCCAGTTTCTAAAGACACTATACCTATACGTTCCTTTCGTTGTTTTGTTATATGATGTAATAAGTACGCTTAAATTTTGAAGTATCAACAATGTATGTAAAGTATGGGTCGTTACAGTTGGTATCATAGGAAATGTATAGTCAACCTTTGGAAACTAGGATGTGAAAGCCTTAGTAAGAACCCTAAGGATAATTCTAAGCATAGAACACAATCTTAGTGTTTTAGAAATGGCCATGAATAACCTAGGATAAGACCTTAAGTGTGAAATTTTATTCTTGATTTTGTGGTTTTCCTATTATAATTAGTGTTTCTCACACTATTCTTATTGGTTTTAGTCAATGGATGGAACCCGAAGGAACCGTGTTAATGCGGAATGCGACGACCAATGCAATGATTGTCCCCCTGAGCAACCAAACATTATGGGAGATGGAATGAAAAATCTTGTAGCCATGCTCACACAACTTTCTCAAGCTATGAATCATGCAGGACTTCCAAACGAGAAAAGGAAGGAGCAACATTCTGTTGAATCCTTCATGAGACAACGTCCTCCTTCATTCAGCGAGTCTACTGATCCATTAGTTGCTGAACAATGGATTAGTACTACTAAAAAGATATTTTTAGTTCTTCAATGTTCTGAGCATGATAAATTCATCTTAGCAGTGTATCGTTTGTAAGGTGATGCTGATCAATGGTGGAATATTATTAAGAATACGAGGCAAAGGGATGAAATTGAGTCCATGGAATGGGATGAGTTCAAAAACTTATTTTTCAAAGAGTACCTCCCTCGTATTCTCCGAATAAAGATGGAGAAAGAGTTTCTTGAAATAAAACAAAAGGTTGATGAATCTGTTGATACCTATGAAGCAAATTTTACAAGACTTGAAAGGTACGCTTCTGGTATTATTATCCAACCTGAGAGTAAGATCGATCGATTATTTAGTGGCTTAAAACCAAGTCTTCGAAGGGTGTTAGCCACAAGGGACTTCAATAGCTATGAGGAAATCATTCGATGTGCTCTCAAAGTTGAGATGGATATTGGAGTAACCCATCAGTCATATGGGTTTGATAAGAAGAGGAAAATAGAATTCAAAGTATAATCTAAAGAGCACACTGAAAAGAAGATGAGCTTTCCATTATGCTCAAAGTGTGGAAAGAAACATGGAGGGAGTTGTCTTAAAGGGACAAGTAAATGTTTCAAATGTGGAAAGGAAGGTCATCGGGCATTTGAATGCCGCGATGATGGGAAGAAGATGTCTAATGATGCAAACAAAGGGAGGGATATACAGAATGAATCTACTACACTTCAATGTTTCAAGTGAAAGGAGATGGGGCATTATGCGAATAAATGCCCTAATCCAAGGGTTGATGATGATGGTCGACGTCAACAAACTCTTAAGGCTAAAGACAAAGTAAAGTCACATGCAATTTCTATCAGTGATGTGGAGTACGATAACGATGTGGTGAAAGGTACACTTACCATCCACTCTAAAGTAGAAAATGTTTTATTTGATTCTAGATCCACCACTCTTTTATTTCTGAAGAATTTTCTAAGGGTATCACCGTATTACCTCAATAGTTAGATGTTGAGTTAGCTGTGACAACACCTAATGGAACAACAGGCGCATCAAAAGTTTATAATTCTTCTCTGATTGAAGTTTGTGGGAAAGTGCTTCCTGCTAATCTTGTGATCCTTCCTATAGTGGAATTTGATGTGATTCTTGGCATGGATTGGCTTTCTTTATATAGAGCTCATATCAATTGCCAAATAAGGGAAGTCGCATTTCATATTCCAGATCAATCTATGATCGTCTATCGATGCAAGGATGAACATAACCTTCCAGTGGAAATTTATTCCATCTTATGGGTCTTGATTCCACTAAATGAAGGTTATTTATCTCAAATGGTTGGTGAGAAACTCACAATTAATAATATTCCCATTGTACGGGTGTTTTATGATGTCTTTCCGGAGGAATTACCAGGTCTTACACCAAATCGTGAAGTTTAGTTTTCAATAGAACTCGTACCGGGTGCTTTGACTATTTCAAAGATACCTTATAGAATGGCCCCAATTGAGTTGCAGGAATTGAAGAAGCAACTCCAAGAGAATCATGATAAGGGATTCATACAACCTAGTGCGTCACCTAGGGGAGCACCTGTTTTTTTTGTTAAGAAAAAGAGTGATCAATGAGACTCTGCATTGATTATCGAGAACTTAACAAGATCACTATCAAGAACAAATATCCTCTCCCACGCATTGATGACTTATTTGACCAACTACGCGGAGCTCAATACTTTTCCAAGATTGATCTTCATTCGAGGTATCATCAATTAAGGGTCAAAAGGGAGGATATACCAAAGACGGCTTTCCGTACAAGGTATGGACACTAGGAATTTATAGTGATTCCATTTGGTCTTACTAATGCCCCTACTATCTTCATGGATCTGATGAATATAGTCTTTAGAGACTATCTTGATCAGTTTGTGGTAGTCTTTGTCGACGATATTCTTGTTTATTCAAAGAGAAAGGAAGAACATGAAGAGCACTTGAGAATTATATTGAATACCCTAAGAAAGGAGAAACTGTATGCCAAATTTACCAAGTGTAAATTTTGGCTTCAAAAAGTTGCATTTTTGGGTCACATAATCTAAAAAGAGGGGATATCTGTGGATCCAGCAAAAACAGAGGTTATCGAAAGATGGTTGAGACCAAAAACAGTAACCAAGATCCGAAGTTTTCTTGGTTTGGTTGGATATTATCGACATTTTGTGAAAGATTTTTCACGATTATCTAATCCAATCACCATGTTGACTAGGAAAGGAGTTAAGTTTGTCTGGACAGAGGAATGTGAAGAGAATTTCAGGGATTTGAAAAGAAGGTTATCCAGTGCACCTGTGCTCACACTACCTTGTATTGGAGAAAGGTTTGTGATCTATAGTGATGCATCCGAGAAGGGATTGGGGTGTGTTCTTATGCAAAATGATATGGTGATAGCTTATTCCTCACGATAGTTGAAAATCCATGAGAAAAATTACCCAACACATGATTTGAAGTAAGCTGCGGTAATCTTTGCATTAAAGATTTGGAGGCATTATCTTTACGGTGAAAGGTGTGATATTTATACTGATCATAAAAGTTTAAAGTATATTTTCACACAAAAGGAGCTAAATATGCGCCAAAGAAGATGGTTGGAGCTGATTAAGGATTATGACTGCTCAATCCATTACCACCCTAGGAAAGAAAACAAGGTGGCAGATGCATTAAGTTGACAAGACCATGCCAGTTTATCCATGATGAGGATCACAAAAGATCCAATATTTATGTATTTACAAAGGATGGATCATGGAATTATAATGGAAGGAGAAAAATCATATCTTTATCAAATGAATGTTCAACCATCTATACATGTGAATATTAAAGAGGCATAGAAAGAAGATTTTGAGTTACAAAAGAAGGTGATAAATGTTCCTGAATTCAACCTTGATTGTGATGGGATAATAAAGTTCAGGAATCGGGTTTGTGTTCCTCCCATCCCGGAATTAAAGAAGGAGCTACTGGATGAGGCTCATAGTTCTTCATTATCTATTCATCCTGGAAGCACGATGATTTATAGGGACCTAAAATAGTACTTCTGGTGGGATGGCATGAAAAGAGATGTTGCTGAATATGTCTCTCGATGCTTGGTTTGTCAGCAAGTTAAAGCTGAGAGACAGAAGTCTAAGGTGATGTTACAACCATTACCCATACCCAAATGGAAATGGGAAAACATCACTATGGACTTTGTCACAGGACGTCCTAAAACATCCAAAGGCAATAATGCTATCTGGGTCATAGTTTATCATCTTACCAAGTCTGCACACTTCATTGCTATTAGAGAGGATTTCTCTTTGGATCAGCTTTCCAGGATATATGTAAAGGAATTGGTAAGATTGCATGGAGTACCACTTTATAATATATCTGATCGGGATCTGAGATTTACCTCGAAGTTCTGGCGAAGTCTTCAGCATACTCTGGATACAGAGTTGAGTTTCAGCACTGCTTATCATCCTCAGATAGACGGTCAGTCTGAGAGAACAATTCAAACCCTAGAAGATATATTGAGAGCTTTCTCTATGGATTTCAAAGGTGGTTGGGATCAACACCTACCTTTGGTGTAATTTTCTTATAATAATAGCTTTCACTCCAGTATTCAGATGGATCCTTATGAAGCTCTCTATATAAAGAAATGCAGGACTCCAACTTGCTGGGATGAAGTTGGGGAAAGAAAGCTATTAGGACCTGATATCGTTGATGAAATGGCAGAAAAGGTCAGATCTATTCAACAACACATAAGAGCAGCTCAAAGTCGACAGAAAAGTTATGCCGACAACTGAAGAAAAGACCTAGAGTTTGAAGTAGGTGACAAGGTGTTCTTATGAATATCTCCCTAGAATAGAGTCATGAGATTTGGAAAGAAGGGGAAGTTGAGCCCTAGATATATCGGTCCTTTCGAAATACTGGATCGTGTTGGGAAGGTAGCTTACTGATTGGCGCTTCCACCGAATCTCTCTCAAGTTCACGATGTGTTCCATGTATCTCTCCTAAGAATGTACATACCTGATCCTTCACATGTACTTAGCTCTGAAGTTGTACCGCTGGAGCAAGATCTTTCTTATGAAGAACATCCGATAGAGATTCTGGATCGTAGCGAAAAAGTCCTACGAAGCAAGAACACTCGATTGGTGAAAGTTTTATGGAGGAACCACCAATTATAAGAAGCTACATGGGAGCTTGAGGATATGATGAGGGAGAGGTATCCTCATCTGTTTGTTACAAAGTGACGAATTTCGAGGGAGAAATTCATTTTAAGGGGGGTAGAATGTAACACCATAGACTTTTATGTGAAATATTTTGTTTTTATGTTATATAAATCATTAAAGGAATCTTTCACTACACACAACACTAGCTTGGCTTGCTTTACACACAACCACAGCCTTCCCCGATAGCCTGCGTCGTATGCAATACGGAGTTTCACTAAACAATGATATGCTATTAAAATATAATTAAAACCAGTCGTTATGAATAGTAATAACCACTTTTTGAAATTTTATAAATTTTATTTTTCAAAATGGACTTCATTTTTGGATTCGGAATATCGAAATTAGCCTAGGGTGAAATTTTGGTATTATTCTGAAAACTTTCAATTTTTGATGAATAGTGAAACCACTAAGTGGTAGTTAAAAAAACTGAATTTTTCATAAAACTTAATTTTACCGCTTCTATGAGTGGAATTTCGAAAATCCAAGACACACGGTTAATATCAAGGACTAAAATGTGGTTCAATGAGATGAAAATAATTTTTTGTGAATAGTAACTTTTTACTTTTATTTACCACGGTTAAAAGTAAATATGGTAATTAAGGGTACAAATGATATTATTATTACCCTAACACATGTCCTAATTCTATTGGACAAGTGTAATTCGAAAAAAAACAACCTTAGGAATAAAATATGACCATTTAATCCCACTTGGATTAGATTAGGACATTTATTATTAATTTATTTAAAGAAGGGTTAAAATAGTTAAAATCAAAGTTTAATATGTAAATCATTTTTAATATTGGGTTATACATAAGATAAATTCGACTATAAATATTAATTAGAAAGCTAAAAATATTTCCTACATAATTGTATTTTATTTATAAATTTTATATATTAAATAATTTAATTTATTTATGACACAACAATGATGCAGTAATTATCTTATTAATGAAATATTGACATAATTGATGTAATTCGATACTTTTTCTGAATTACAATAATTTTCTAGGTTAATATGACATGTTAGTATTGATTTAATTAACTTGTTTCGAACTAATCATTCTGTTATGATTTTCACAAAAATCAATTACTAAATAGTGTCAAAATTGACAAAAAATAGTTTTTAAAACAAATATTATATTACTAATTGTCATTTTATTCCTAAAAATCTAAGGTTCGGCCAAATGACTTAGATAAGGCTATATATATTAATAATAAACAACTTGGGGTTCGTTTTTCTTGATATGGTAAGTTTATTAACCTTATAGTGTAAGAAAACAAGAAGACACGGTAAAAGTTAAATTATCTAACTTAAAGTTAAATCTAAACGATAAGGTTAACATTGATACCTAAACTTGTCTAAGTTCTATTGTATGAGAGGATTTCGACCCCTACCCACCTTATCTTTGAAATATATCAATTTGGAGCTATTAAAACCGAATTTTACTTTATAATAAAATAATATTTTTAGTTATTCCAAAGGTGCCCCTCTCCTCCCTTATAAAAGGGCACCTCCTCCCTCTCCTCCTCACACTAATTTGAGCCTTCAAGCTCGGCCAAACCCTACCAATTTCTCCTCTCCACTTCCTTAGAATCATCCTAGAGGTCTTGGTCTTCTTCAAAGACCAACCCTAGTTCCCTAAGAGGAGGTTAAGAAGAGGTGCGTCAAAAAAAAGAGGTAATATCCATTACCGATCCTTTCCAAATTCTTTCTTCTTCAACTTCTTATTATTTAGTTGTTTCATTATGAAGTAATAACATCAGTATCACTCATATATGGATATGTTATTATAAGTATGAAACAACCCTATTTAGCCATCTATCCATCCTACAGAAAACGAAATCACCGCGCGTGCGTACGTACGGAATACCGTCTCCACGCCGTGGTGTAATCTATTTTCCCCCACCACCATACATGGATGAGTATAATGGTGTAAATAATTACTATATATGATTATTATAAATTTATATTGATTCTGAAATAGTATACATACACTCCAATACAATTCCACGATCATGGGAACGATATCATCGCTCGTGCGTACGTACAGAATACCGTCTCCACGATGTGATGTGATTCGTTCTACATGATCTTCATTGCATAATAATTATATAAATGAATTGAATGAATAAATATGATATATAGTACATTAATACCATTCTGGAAATGATGTATCTATAACCTAAAGATAATAATAAGAATTTATTCGACAAAACACGCATAAAGACAAAAAGTTATAAACACCAGAATAACAAGTGGAAATGAAATATTACTACTAAGAAGCTAAGAATATGACCATATATGATATCATAACAATAATTATGATTCTGGAATAAGTCAATAACATTATTTAAATCATTATACAGGAGGTTCGGACACTTTCGAAGCAAATCGGACCTAAGGTATGGGAAAATATCACAATCTCATTTTTATCCGAGATTGTTTATACTTTGGTATTTACTGGGGTGTATTTTATCATCCACGTCCATGTTCCCTCAATATGTAATATTGTTTAAATCCACCTACAATTGTTTAAATCCAATTTTACCCTTCAGTGAGTTTTTAGTAAAGGATATGAAAGGAATCTTTTTTCGTTTTTTGTACGAGGTACTTTTTGACTTTTCCGACAAAAGTACGAGAAGAATGTTTTTTTTGACTTATACGACATGAATGGATTTTTAAAACCTTATTTCCAAGAAGATTTTTTTACAAGTTTTCAAGTTTATTTTTAATCAACTTTTTTTAGTTTAAAATTGTATGACATGTTAAAGAAAGGAAAATGTTTTTGAAGTAGAAAGGATATTTTCCTCAAGAATGGAGTTCAAGTGTTTTATCAAAATTATTTTCCATCTAAGATAATATAGGGTTCTGTTTCTATCCCTATTATTACATTGATTTGATTATGTTGTGATGGAATTATTTTTATGAATTATTTAATTTTTTATGAATTGTTTTATGATGTCATGTTTTTTAAGAATCCCATTTTTACTACATGGGTTATGCAACGATGTATGATTTAGGATTTTGTGGCACACATAAGAATGGTATCATTATGAGATGGGTGGGACCTATATCTCCCTCCAATTCATTGTGTAAAGATTTTATATCTCATGAGATAGACATGGCTGGAATGGTAGGTTGTACCAGTTCAGTGAAACAGAACTGAAACGAGGAGTGAACTCGGTTCAGAAAGGGACTTTGTCCACTAAGATAGTCTTGGAAATGAGTCTTGACTAATAAGAAATGATTATCTATGATTATGTGTGTATGCTACCAAGTTTTATATTTTAAGTTATGATTATTGGGATTACATTTCACTAGTTTGATTTATCCCATGTTATGATATTATGATCTCTTTTGCAGGTTAAGATTTCCAAAATGTTATGTTCTAATGAATATGATGTGGTAGATATTTCTTTTGTTTACCCTTACTGAGCATTTGAGCTCACCCTTTTGTATGTTTTCTTTCCACAGGTCATGAAGAAGGTTATTATGTAAGATATGCCAAAAGGGACTATAGATATGATGAAATAAATGGGATACAGTGTAGACGCTTTATGAACCTGTTGTTTATGTTTCCCAGTTTCTAAAGACACTATACCTATACGGTCCTTTCGTGGTTTTGTTATATGATGTAATAAGTACGCTTCAATTTTGAAGTATTAACAATCTATGTAAAGTATGGGTCGTTATATTTGATATGTTTAAGCATATGAGGTTTGCGTGGTCAGCTCGAAACTTCACATAACCTATGAGTTTGCAGGTAAAAATGGTGTTAGACATCACACCATCCTGGACCACTGACACAACGTACACGTCCCTGTGGATGGAGATCATTCCCTTCCAGATATCATCATGTGCGCTATCAAATAGAGAAATGTTCCTCGATTCCTACAAGGACGAAATGACCACCACAATAGCAGCAATGAGGAGGTTGCACTGCTGCTCACTATAGTGCATATGCAGTAGACCGGGCAGCAGATTAGTAAGAAGAATGTCAGAGTCCACCACTAGCCCAAACAACATTCCCAGATAAATCCATAGTTTCAGGGCCTAACCGCACGCCATAAACACATGTTGTGTGGTGTCTTCTCCAGACATCCATAAGGAACACCTGGAGGCCATATGAAATCTATCTCGCTTCAAGTGTTCAGGGGTAGGAAGTCTATTTTTCTAGATTCTCCAAACCTGAATGATATGTTAATACTATATGCCTAATGTGATTAATTAATAGAAATCCTATTAAAAATCATGGTTAAGAGATATTTATCATAAATCACAAACCCAAAATCAAAACACATCACACTAGGTGAAGTAACTCAGATAAAAAAGGGGAAACAAAGAGTAATAGTCATATACCTAGTAACTTGTGGTCCCCTCCTTAGTTGGTTAACTACTCCCTAGAAACTATGTACCTAATGCTCCAAAAATATCCTATCTTTTAACTACCTTACCAAAATAGTAAAACAAATGAAGATGAATCAAATCCTGGATACCACATTGGACCACCCCTACCTGGATCTCTCAACAATACCTATACTAGAGTATTATGTGATATTATGTGTGCCTACCTATATTCCAGAGGACTCCAACATGTAGTATGGGTCTAATGAAAATTAATGAAATACAATACCCTCAGGATCAGATTACAAAAACAAAAGTATATAAAAGATAAATACTATCCATCCAGTAGACCAGAACGACAATCATCATGAAAAATCACCAATATAATAAATAATTAAATTCTTTCTATCAAAATATGATAACATTTACATGTCATACACATCATACATACAATATCAAGATCCTCTGTGGGCATATCATATACATCGAGGTCCAAAAATAACAAAAAATAATAAAAATTAGTAGCAATCATAAAACAGGTCGTGAGTCTAGGAATAATACCATCTCCCATGATACATTTCAACTACACCAAAAAGCAATCAATCATATGTACTTTACCATTAACCTAAATTTTAACCATGAAGTTTTCTTAAGTACTCAGGGTGGAATGAGTTGGTTGTGAGTATAACTCAGTTGTCCACTATCGATGGTTCCTTAAGAAAATATATAGTCCATATAAATTTTATAATGATGTTTCAAAATAAATGACTATATGAGTAAATAAATAAACCACCTTTGATCCTTGGGTACCATGGTGAAACCTATGATTGATCATACCTGCTTTATCCAATTCTAAATGTCTCTAAACATACTGAATAACTATAGGGGGATGATTCTATGCACTCAAATCATCCCTCACAACACCATCAATAGGGAATGGTGCACTTCCATAGAATAATTTAATTATAATATCAATATTGGGAATGGTTCCACACCCTAGAAACACATCTTACAATTTTTTTTTGAGTTATATCAATTAATAATAGGTCCCAATTACATTTCATCATATAAAATAAATAAATTAATAATGGTTCTCACATCCCATAGAAATGATGATTCTCATCTGAGGGATCATCCTAGGTAATCCATGATCAACCCATGAACAATCAACCATAACGTAGTCCTCACCCTCATGACATAACTCTTCCTCCCACAATAAACCATCATGGACATACTTAAGGTGTTTGATCATGAAAAAATTTACTTGTAAACTTTTCAAAAGATAAATGTATGGTATATCATGACACATAATTAAGGTTCACCATACCCTATCTTTGAGTGTTTTAGAATTTTCCAAATTATATAAAAGAAATAGCCATTGCGTGAGGCCCCATTTCATAATATGACCAGTCTCCCTCATTGAATTATTGAGAAGTAAAAATAGGGGTTCTACACGTATGGGTAACCATCATGATATGATTCCATTCACCATAAACTGACTTTAATATCTCATTGAATTTACTATTACATTCAAAGAGTATACTCTTATGCATCACTCACCAAAACATGAATAACCACCATGTTATGAAGCCCAAGGACACAACATGACTCATCCAGAAATAGAAAAATAATTCAAATTACAGGTACCCATCATAACATGATTCCTACCCATCATGTTGTAATTACCCCATTATAGTATATTATAACCAACTACAACACCTTTTAAGGCCTTAGTACTGGGATTTGTTTTGGAAGAAATAATTGAGCCCCATAAAAACACCTAAAATATTTATAGATGATGAAAAAACATGAGGTTTTGTAAAAAATTTAATTGGTACCATAATAAGTCATAGGGTATTATAAAATTGGTGGATCATTTTTATCATATGTAAAACTAATAGGCACCTCTTACTTGATGTGGTAATGATAACCATTACGCTTCTTAGATTACAAAAGAATACCCCATTCTAATGTGAGTATGTAAACCATCCTTATTAAAACATATGAGTCGCCTATACATCATCTTGTTTTTCAATATAATATCCAATCCCTCACACAAGATTAATCCAAAAATATCAATATAATTAATAATTGAAATAATATAATATCAAAATAAAAATAATATAAAACCATACTTCACTAGTCTCCCTTATTTTATAGAAATTACGTACACATGTTAAACATTACCAAATTTTCTATTTACATAAATTTCATCCATATAAAAATTTAAATTTTAGAATAATTTTTTTTTAATTATAATAAAATAATTTTAAATCCATAAAACAATTAAATTAAAACACCACATCCAATTTTAAAGGATTTTTCTAAATAACTGTGCAGGAGAACCCACCTATCTCAACTCAGAGATAGAGCAATCAGAACACTGAACTTAAGATCTATATTCTATTTAATTTTATCAAACACCTAGAACAAAAATACATAAAAAATATTAACTCTAAAACCATAATATCATCATAAGCACTGTGTTTGGGATCTAATAAAAGATAAATGAAAATAATCCAAGAGGAAATATATTGGAATGCCTAACCTTCGATCCAACCCATAAATTTGTAAGGTTTCAAAGGGAGAATCGATTTAAAAGTGATAATGACCCAAAAGTAACCATAGGAGGATATTCCCATATTATTGAGTAAAAATTGGGAAATGATCATGAAAATATAGAAAAAATAGATGTTTTAATACCTTTTTTAAATAATACACAACCTGACTGCATAGTCATAAAGACTATGTATTCAACTATATAGTCAACCACACATTTTCAACATGAATATTTTTAAAATGAAAAGTAAATAAGCTTTTTTTATCCATTCCATATGTTTAACCATGTATTTCCATCCCATTTTCCATAAAACCCTACATAATCCCTTAGGAACAACACACCCCTTGGTCATTCACTAATCTATGCATACAAAATCATACAAAACACCACAATTTCACCCCCACATCTAAAAAACTTAAAAATAAATTAAATTGTATCTTTATATACCTTAAATAAGATCCTACAAGACATCAAGGAATAATTGACTCTATATGCCTCTTAAGTGATGAACAATTTTATCTTAATAAATTAAAAATAAAATGTAAAACAGGTGGTTGAACACTAAATATAAATCATAATAAATGAAATCAATGATATATAATTACATATTTAACGTAAAAAACATGAAACCCATCCTTAAATGCATTGAAATAATTTTTTAATCATCCACATAAAAGTCAATAGAAATGAAGTTAAATTATATGAAGCTTATCAATAGAAAAATATTATCAACTATGTTTTACATCATCAAATTATCATGCTAATAATACACTACAATTTATAAGGATTGATGTTGGGGGAAATTCAACCAAATAAAATATAAATGTTTTTTTCTCATAAAAACACTTTAAAAATGAAAATTCAATATACTTGGTTGTTTATCTAGTTTAAGAATGTTTTATAAAATATAATGAAAGGAAAGTTATAGTTGTTTGAGTTATCTAAGTAGGGTGTATAATAGTTTTACTAATATAATAGGGGATTTAATAATAACTTCCTAAAAATATTTTCTTCTCACATCTATAAAAATGAATAAATATAAAGGAAGCATCAACATATTATATAACTATAGCTATATTAATTGATATAAATTTTAATTCCTCTATATTAATAGTCGTAATCTTCTGAATGTGATGTTTATTTGATTAACCGTATACTTATAAAAAATATTAAGTGGTGACTTTGATGTGGTTTATAGATTTCTAAATCCCTCAAATTAAATATAAGAGAAACTAATCCTATGTAACAATACTGATTGTGATATTAATGAGTTAATTGAAATTGAAAAACCCTAACACTAATAGTATATTCATCAAAATTATATTTTTTTGTCTAATGGTCACTAATATAAAAAACTAAAAAGATCATGTGTACATTAATAATCTATAAACTATGAGAATATTGTATTTTATATTAGGGGCTCTCATTCCACCCACATCTAGTGAGGACCTCCAAATTCATTAGAGAAGAAAATGATCAAGAGATTTTTCATATGAAATTTACTATATTATTTGTATATTTTATATGTGTATCTTAGTTATAATTTCATATCGCTACATTAATTAATGAATGATGACCCCAAAAAAATCAATCATTTCCCAAATGTTATGTGATAAATGAAAAAATGACATCACATATAAACACACCTCAATAACCAATTAGAAATGTATTAGAATAAACCTTTCAATACCAATTTTATTTGATATTAACTCACTTAAAAATTATCACGTAAGATTTACATAATATGTTTTAAATATTTTGATTGTCTAGTGTAATGTTAGTAATATTAAATATATGTGCTAAATTGTAAACAATCACATAGTGAAGGTCACGACATAGTGGCTGTGTTATGACATGGTTCTTTATTCCACATAATGGGTTTCTTGATGAATAAAAAATGATATAATTTTAGAATTCCTCACACATTTATTATGATAATGTTGTCTTTTGAAACATAATGTGATTATGCATAGATAAATAATTGAATGTTAAAGGAGTTTAAAAAGTCGCTTAATCAATGAAGCAGTCACTATAAAAGTTTCAATGAATAGAGATGATGAGTTGAATATTTCATAATATATGAAACCTAAGAAATTCAATTGTATTCTTTATTTAATTAATTATTTATTGTGAATATATATTTTCAAACTTAATATTAGGGATACACAAATACTATCTGATAGGATAAAACTCTCTCATGTTATCTTTTATTCATTATCCATATAAGTGGTCTAACATAATATTTCTAGGAATATAGGATTGATCAATTCATTTTTTAATTCAACTTCAACTGGTATATACCTTAGGAGATATAGGTTGGTTAATCAAAACTTTCATATATCTATCATGCTCACTATTGTGGAATATATAGTATTAAAATGAGGCACTCATTATTTGTATTTTTATTTAATTTTTTAGTTCTTATTCTATATGATCTTGTAGATGAATTTTATGTTATATTAAATTTTATTAATGCAGATATATGTCATAAATACCCATTTAGTATTTTTAGAGTGAGTTTCAAGTAAGAGTTAAAAATATAATTATTGAAGAATGGAATCTACTTATGAGTTTTTCAAGAACCCTGAAAATGGTTTATGTAACCAAATCATGGATTGTATAAATTTTCATTAAAAGATATTGGTTTTTTAAAAACATCTTTATTTTTATTATAAATAATCTAAGAATTATAAAATCACATTTTCCATATCATAGTTTAGAATGGAAACAAATTAGGTTCATTAAACATCAATTTTCATGAGAAACAAATGATATGGAAAACTATAACAGGACATGGTCCATGTTACAAACATAGAATAAATATTTTTCTAAAATGGATATTGAAAATAAACCATTAAATGGTTCAAGGTGTGACACATGATAAATTATTGTCTTGATATGGGTTTTACATAGTGTGGTTTGAGTATGGAAGATTTGGGGGGGGGGGGTGGTGGAATTGAAGTAAAAAAGAAAACCAATATTTTTCCTCAACAAATAAATGAAATACCCAAAGTTATAAAATATAAATAGATTATAGAAAAAAAATTACTTGATAAAATCAATTGAAATTATAAATATTTGATGTTAACACTCAATTGAGAAAAGCAATCCCATTAGAAATAAGAATAAATAAAATGAAAATAGCATTATTTAGGATTACAATATATAAAATACTTTAAAATAAAAATTCAAAGGATAATACCAGTTATAATTAATGTAACTCTTCACTTTTACTATAATATAGTCGAGGATCAATACTTGAGTATAATGGATATATGTTCTGATACTTGTAACTTTTTTGATATACCAAATAAAAATATGTAAGTCTAAAACTTGTCTTCTGAAAAAAACATATTGTGAAAAATCTCTCTATACATAAGACCCCTTTGATAAACCTCATTGATAACAAGTCATTCCTTTGACCTTTTCAAACGTAGCATTTTGAAGCAACTAGATTCCAATACCTGAAATCTTATCGATCACACACGATCAGAAGTAAATAATTACAAAATAAAACTTAGTTATTTTACATCAAAAACTTATTAAACCTAATCTCTATGTATACACTAAAAAACATAAAATTAGAAGCTATACATTACTATAGTAACATAAAAATATCAATTTATGTAATTACTATCTTTGTTCATCAAAAAATCATTATAAATTTACATGCATTGATATAAATAAATTGTTTGAGTTCATTGGTTATGGTTTTAAAAAAATATAAATTTCAACTCTATCTTCAATTGATATGATTTTGGTGACTTTAAAATGTTTTATAAATAACAAATATTAGAATAAAATCACATAATCATGAGAATATGAATTTATTTCTTCATAATAAAAAATCTAACAAAATACCAAATGAAATTAAGAAAGGTAGTTTGTTGTGATTCGTCAAATCAATAGATCCAAAAAATATCATTTAAAGGATATTACTGAATAGTCCCACCCCATTATGATAATCCCAAAACAAAAAAAACAAGTAAAATAATAAAATTTAAATGAATAATAGTAGAAAATTCTATGTAACATCCATAGAACATACCCCATCCTGAGATATGCAATGAATGAAAGGAAAACATAGCTCCCCTTAATTTTGTTATCTTTATTTTTCTGAACATTCTCCCTAAAAATATTTCATCGATAGTATCCCCCTTAACATAAGAGTTATCCTCCTTTTGAGGGGAAATTATTAATTTTATCCCCCTTTGAAAATCAAGGAAACATAAAAAGTTTCTTCTTATAGAAACCCCAACTCCAGAAACCCTGATCTAATGTCAAAATTATTATATTGGAATAATATACAAGGGATCAAATCACCAATGATCGATAAAATTATCAGACTTGAAGAACTAGATACATACATTATTCCCATATTACATTGGAAATATAGAATAAGAAACATTCTCACATCCAGGATATTATTTTTCATATCCTTCTTCATATAATGTGGAGGGGAAAAAATAAAGGGTGAGCACATATACATATTAAAGGTTATGTATTATAGAATCTATCAAGATTAAATAAGGTATAATCAATATGGGAAAGTAAATAACTGAAAAAGAATTCCATTTAACTAATAACATGAGACACAAATTCATCCATGAATAATATGAATGAAGTAATCTCTTGAATAATATTACCTAAATTGTAAATGAAGAAAATGGTTAATATCATATTTCATGATCTCATACATTATAATATCTTTACCATCAAATCCTTATTTCAACAAAACATTAATCAATTGGAGGTTATATAACAAAAACCAATTAAATAATTTTAGATAATTGGGTTGTCTTAGGAGACCTATTGATTCTTGGATGTGTTATATATAAATGGCCCCAACCGTCACTATATATCCAATTCATTCATTATATTTTGAATTATTAATTTAATTCATAAATAATATATACTAATAAAAAGTATCCATATTTCGTAAATAATACAGAATTTAAAAATTTCCCCAGTCATTCAAATAAATTTCAAAGTAAAACACCTTATGTAGAAATGGTATATTCTTTACGAAATAATCATATCCATGATAAAATGTATATAGATATTTAAGAGATATGTATTAAACTTTTATCATAAGAAATTTAATGTTTCTATAGAAAGTTAATGAAAAATAAATTAATAACATTTAAAAGATAACCATTAATTCATCATAAATAAAGATTTTTTAATAAAATCACGCCCTTTTAAGCAATAAAGAAAATTGAAAACAAATATTAATATAATATTTAACTAATTGTTTTCTATGTAAAACCATTTAATCCTCTTACAATAATCTAATTTTATAAAACATGTTTTGCAATGGGAAAATCCATTTATGTCGTATATGTTAAAAAATAATTTTCACTTTATATAAAGAAAGATAAAAATTAAATATTGTAAAAAATTTGAAATATTATTTTTTAACTTTCTAAAAATTAGAAGGTAAATTAAAGTTTCTTTAATGAATATATTTATTAGAAAAGGGATTTTGTAAAACTATAATGAAAAATATAGACTTTGATGAAAAAAATATCCCTTAAAAAAGAGAAATAAGATCGGATTTTATTTTAAACATTTATTTTAATCATTCAAAATATAAAGGGAAGAAAATATTGAATAAAAAATGGAAACTATATAAATATCCAAATTATAATAAAATATATGTATTTTATAAAATATTTACATTAATATTCCTCCAATGAAAATAAAAGCAATCCCATAAAATGAGATTAGAAAATAAATTCTTACAACTTTGGTAACATTCATATTATAAACCGTTAAAAGAATAAAATTGTATTGAAAATTTAATAATCACTAATAAATATATATCCAGGTTAATTAAATCAAAGGGTCAATATATACCCCACATAAAAATAAATATGTGCATAATACCAAATTTGTTTCAATGGAGTGGAAATTGAGATGAAATCCCTTATGTCATGTTAAAAATGCATTGTATGTGCTTATAAACTCATGTATAATAAATTTAGATTTATTAAAAAAAATATAATAAACATATTAATATATATAATATCTTATATTATTTATTTATAACATTATACCACCCATTTTTCAATAATAATTTATTATTATCATTATTTCATTTATTAACTGCTTCGTTTTCCATGTATGTTTTGATTGTGTAGTCATTGTCCTTGCATACTTTTTTGTTAAACATAATATATAATTTTATTTATGATACAAATATCACATATATTTATTATATATTTTTTTTATATTCACCAATTAAAGGTAAAGAAAGAAAATTGAATGACACTGTTCATAGAGATAATAAGTTGTACATATACATGAACATTGTTTTCACTTTCCTATGGGTGTAATGAAAGATTAGTAAATCATAATTTGAAATTTTCAGAATCATTATTATTCATATAAATCATATATATTCAACAAATATATACTTAATAAGCTCCACATAAAATTTAAATTAATATTGAATCACATCACATCACAGAGGCGTTAGTCCACACATATGCATGAGTGACATTATTATTTTCAAATTTATTAGAAGGTAAGAAGATACATATGATATTTTAATTCTAGAACAATAATAATATCATAAATATCATATATATTTATTTGTTACATATTTTTATCCATCTAAGAAAAGTGATGATGAAAAATGGATTATACGACTATGTGGAGACGATAAGTCATGGGTACACAAAAGTAGTGTTTTGGCTTTTCATTAGGAGGAAAAGTGAAATAAAATGGTTTTCACACAATAATAACACATTTTTATTATTTTTATTATAATTTATTTTTTATTTCAGGATGGGTACAACTGATTTAGTGGAAGAATAATATGAAATAAACATGAAAGATTCGGTAAAGAAGAATACATCTTCTTCAGTAGGATACCTATAGATGCCTTCTTAAGGACCCTTGGAAAATTATTTTAATAATAAAATAAACTAAAATTCATGTATATTGAAGTGTATACTATATTACTTTAAGTTGTTATTATTATATACGACTCAACGTGTTCTTAATAAATGAGAGAAAGAGTGTCCTTTTATAAGTGAGGGGAGGGGTACTATTGGAAATTCATGAAATATTATAATATAATATGTGTCTAACTCATGTAAAATGGTTTCAAAATGGAAAATATTAAATAATAAGGAGTTTTTTCACATAATATAATCATGAAATTAAATTTTTATATTTTTTGATATCATTTTAATCCATATATTTTTTATTAACCCCTTCATTAACCATTTTTATCCTTAACCACGATACCAAATATTTCAATATTAAAGGGTTATAATTTTACCTATAAAATTAAAAATGGATCATAAATTTCCATGTGATGACATATTTTGACTGTATATTATCTACATTTTTATATTATAGTATTTTTTAAATAATTTAATAAAAATATTATTTTCATCATTTATAATTATTTTCAAATTTGAAACTATTAATTTAATTTGATATTAAATACACCAAGAAAAATATGAAATTCGAATATAATAAATTGAAACTTCCATAATATGCTATATTAATCTATAAAATTTATTGAACACAATAATTCATCTATATTTTATTATTTTTAATAAATTTAAAATCATTTAATTTATTTTTCTATTAATTGAATAAATATGGTTTTAGTGTTGCGTACGAATTTAAGTTAATTATTAAATCACTAAAAACAAAAATTAAATTAATATGATAAGAAATTTAACTTATTTTTATAATTAACTCAACCAATTTATATCCTTAAAAAATCTTTTAGATATTAATGTTAAGAGTGTGACATTTTGTTTTATTTCTTTTATTAAAGTAACATAAAGGTCAATACAAAACAAATGGAACCAAGTGTCCATTGATGAGACGAATTTATATATAAATTTTGGATTCATTTACATAATTTTATTTATGTTTAATTCAATAATTCACTAGATTATGGTTTGTTTTCATCGTAATTAGGAATTTGAGACTCAAAGGATAAAATGTTGAAAAGTGAAAAAAGTATTTACACATCGCATATGACATAAAAGACTTGTAGTACTCATTCAAATCATTACTGTAGAGACAATGAATAACCCATGAATATATTAAATGACGTGAACATACATGATGTTTACATACATTATATGTCATGTAGATTTCAAAATCTAAATCTCGCTGGAAGTGAATCAAATAAACATTGTGCAGAGTTTACACAATGAGAACTGTTTTAGATATAACCCAATCAAAGATACATTCCAATTTTGCAGAGTATATTTTGTATATAAAGTACACTACATGAAACATGCTTAATATTTATGTAAAATTCAAGACTAATGAAATTAAATCCAATATATGATGTGAATTATTTACACATAGTGTACTTTCTATTCCTAAATATTTTCCAGTGCCTCCACTCTTCCCAATATCTAAGAGAACTACATTTTCTATCATTTTTCTATTTCCATTTTCTTCATTTTATTATCTTAAATCAGTTTTAATTAATTCATTTATTTTTTTGTCAAAACATTTTGATTTTTTAACCATTCTACGTCTATTCTTTTATCATTTTAATTTTATTTCTATTTCAATTCTTGTTTTCAAAAACGATAATTGTTCTGAATCAACATTTTTTGTTCCTTCATTTTTTCTTCATTCTGAATAATTTTCTGATTGAATTTACATTTATTTTTAATTATTTATCTTTATTATTTATTATTATAAATTTTGGATTACTTATTTCTTAATAGTTTCATGATTATTGTAATAATATTTTATATTCCTTTTATTTTGATCAATACTCTCATGCACAGTTAGTGCACATAAGGTTAGGGGTTGAGAGTATGGGTGTTTCTGAGCCTAATGATTATATATATTGAACTTTTGTAATCCTATGACTAGTAATTTGCTTAAAAACAACTATTCATAACACTTTCTTGCAAATCCATGACCATACGAGGTGAAATTGAATTGAACTCACACAATTGGAGTTGAGATGGCTATAACCACTAGCCTATGAAACTCTATTCATAGAATCTAAGAATAATCCATCTAGGTTGTTATATAAACACAGAAAAATGGATAGATGATGAATAAATATATCCAATTGGTTTGAAAAAAATCCAATTGGAAAACCTCAATCCACTTCACAACATTTGTCGTAAGACTATTAGAAGTTATATTTTGGATTATCTTTTTCCTAATGCCTTGAAACTAACCTCGATCACTTCTTGTTTATTTGATTTAAATCCAAACTTCCTAATTATATAAAACCAAATATGGAGAGTGAACATGATGTATACTTTACAAGGATCTTTTAAAGGGTTGGTTTCTTTCTAGTGATCCTTATGGGTTTGACCCCGCATTGCCTCCTTACTAAACCCTAGTAGTAAGTGTACTTTGGGTACATAAATTTCTAAAAAGATCAATATATGTGTGTATTAAACAATTCTTTTGGAAGCATAATCTTTTTTGGTCATTTCAAGGGATTACTTTTTTCTAGGCACTATAACCTTCAAGAAAAACCTAATATTACCTCCCCTCCCCCCCATTTTTTACATTTTTCTCTTTCAGGTGCACACACACCCTCTCTCTTTTTTTTTCTCAGTTAGTGATTTCATAATGGGAATATGACTTGTTAAATGATCCTTGAAGCTTGTGAACTACTTCCATTCAATCCTGATATCGATCGATCTTTAACTGATTGATGCTACTTTTAAATGGATGATTACAACAATCCTGTATAGCATAACCAAAAAAATATTCAATATATTCCACCTATCAATGAAGGAGAGAATCCAACACTGTAGGAGAGAACAATTATGGATTACATATTTCTATTCATAGGTGGTGTTGTGCCCAAAATTGTGTTCCCTCATATTCAGGTACACACTTTAAAAATAAAAAATAGACCAATCTAGATGATCTGGAACATGGTTCAATTAATTGGAAATCAATGTGAAGACCCCCATGAGCCCATTTAATACTTTTTATAGGTTTATGATGCCTTTCACAACTAGGGTGTTTTTTCAAACACAATTATACTCTTTGTAATCTATTTCTCCTTTCTTGACTGGTCCAATGATTATCTAAAAATCCAAGCTTCTGACTCGACCATGACTTTGTACGATCTAGTTTAGAAGTTCCTAGACATGTACTTCCCTCCGATATAGAATTCGATGCTTCTAATGAAATTCAATACTTAACCTTGGAAGATGGAGAATCATATTGGGAATCCTGGGGCCTATTTAAGGAGGTCAATAGTAAATTTCCAAACAATAGACTCAATGTGTGTCTTCATCTTCAAACGTCCTATCAAGGGTTTCGACCTGCTGCATGAACTATGGTAGACATCTTTAATGAAGGAGGACACATATTTTAGATACACAATGTGGGATGATCCATTCATGTGAAGTTTCCCAAAATTATAGCATTTTGAAAAGTGATAGAGGACCACCTCAAGGTGGAATCCACTATATAGAGGAGAGTACCTATATCACATCCCATGTAGAGGCTCTTACCTAGAAGCTTGAGTCATTTCAGTTACCTACTGAAACACTATTGTTTTCAACTCGTATGATATAAATACAATATTATAAGATGTGTGGAGGCCCATACCCATACTAGGACTGGTGGGTAGGTATAGGGGAGCCTCAAGCCACATATTATAATTATGTCAATTACAATCATAAAGGACCACAATTCCAACAACCACACTATACCAATATCAGAAATACTACCAATATAGAGTGGTCTTGTAGTTATAATAGAAACCAAACCAATTCCATTTTCAGTATAGTTTTTTTCAAGTACCACAATGGAATTAGGGAACCCATGTGTACCCATCTTAATTTCTATCTCCTCAACCAAAATAGAAAATTCCTCATAAACCATATCCCTGTAGATCCCAGCTTCAATTTCAATTAGCTCCATAGAGATCACCACAACAAGGCCCACCTCTAAAGTCTAATCTTGAAAATATGATATCTATATTTTTTTTCAAATACAAGACCATACAAAGACTAACACAGAGATGGTTATGAAAAAACAAAAATATTCACTTCCCAATATTGAGAATCATATGGGTAAATCGCAAATAAATTATCAGATAGACCATTGGGTATGTTTTTTGATAACACTACGACACACCTAAGAGAAGAGGAAAAGGTAGTCATTGTTTAGAGTGAGAAAGTATTGGACTTCATGAAAACATCCAAAGATGAGGAAAAAAATCTATAGGAACCTTAGAAACCTACGATATTGATTAGTGGAGATTATTATGATAACACAAAATAATCTGGTCAAGAAAAAAAATCTAAAACTAGAGGCTACTAAATAAGATCATATCATAGAAAACCATAAAAAAGAAGAAATTTGTGCAAGACAAATAGTGTTAGAAACCCATATGTAATTCCTATAAATAATGATGAAATGAAATATTGAAGGAAAATATAATATGTTTTAACATTGTTCAAACAATTACACAACAACACGCCCTTCGCTGAATCAATAGCTCAAATGGCTACCTATGTGAAAATATTGAAAGAATTTATTTCCAATGAAAGGAAGATGGTATAATTAGGTGTCTTTACTTAATCATATAATGATCTATTTTCATTTAGTGGAATCTTCCATTTAATATGAGAGACCATGGAAGCTTCTTGATTCCATGCACTATTGAAGAATGAATATTTGGATGAGAATTATGAGATCTAGGTGTCTTTATCAATATTATGATTATGAGAGTCTTTCTAAAGACAGGTATCGAAGAATAGAATCCAAAAAGAGTGTCATTACAACTAATTGATAGATTCGTAAAGTACCCTGGATGGATTCTCGAGGATGTTTTATTCAAAGATATCATGATTTTGTTTCCTTTGTATTTACATATCCTAGAAATGGAGGAAGAATAATATGTTATAATAATTTTAGGATGAAAATTTCTATCCACTGGGAAAGAATTGATAGACCTAAATAAAGGGAAACCAATATTCAGAGTTGGAAATGAACATGTTGTGTTTGAATTATAAAAGGATGCTATGCAAGGTGATGATTCACATGATTATCAAGACATATTTATTTCTTATGAGAGAGACGAGTTAATGCAAATAAAGGACAAAAATAAGATCATGTCCACTAATGAAGATAAATTTAGTGATCATGAGGATGTAAATTATATTGAACTGTTTACAAGGGACACTATCCCACCATTCATACACTTGGTCATCAAGCCACCAAGAGTATATCTCTCTACGTTAAATGAATAACTAACTAGGTGGAATCTTAGTGTATATTCAATAGGTTATAATAGGTTTTTTTATTATTTAGGATGGTTTAGAGATTTCATATACTTTTTAGAAGACTTTGATAAAAATGGGAATAAAAGGCCAAATACACTCCATGTAATCCTTACCAATCCTGTAATTGATGAAGGTTATAAAAAATAAAAAAATCCGATAATTATACATCTTGTATCCTATAAATGATGTGTAACTGTCAGGGGATAATTATAATATTTTAACCCTAGGTTCAAGGCCCATCCTCCTCCTCCTCCGACTTTGCCCATACGAAACCTTTGTCCTCACACCTCTCTTACTCCCTCCCTTTCCTATGACCACCATTCCTTATTACTAACATGTATTTTCACTATTTCCTTCCCCTACTCATTCCTTTTCCTCCTCCATGTCACACGCTGATACCTTCCAAACCTCTCATTCTAAACACACACCCGGGCACGAAGAAATTTCTCTACCACCCAAGCTAAAGTAGACTACTCATACTCTACCACCCATAGAGCCTTCCACCTCGAACTATACCTATTCATATTCTTCCTATGACACAAATTCAACATATATTGGGTCATAAGGCACATCACATCCATACCATAACCCATACCTTCACATTAGGATACATGAGAACTGGGTTTGGTAGGTCCATCTCCGGGCGAAGCCCAAGAGGACCAACAATACACTGGATATTATTGGGCCTAATCAGATCCAGATTCATGAGGAGGTCTATCACCTCATCAACTAAGTATACCTCTCACCCATCATCCAAGTTCAAGAGGATAAATTTAGAGAGCTCTTTATCAAGTTATTGACCACCTTTGAGTTGGTCAGCGACTCCTTCTAGTTCATACTCGAATATTGAACATATTAGCTAAGCCATAAAGTATTTTTTTCATCATTGATATCTTCTATGATAAATTTTCCCATAAACAGTCTTCCCCGCACTAAATATAAATCCTAAAAAGGCCGATATTAGATGAATTTGGGTTAGGGTATCCAGATAACCATATAATCTTTACTATCCTCTCACTACAAAGATAACTCATCTCTATGGTACTGCCCTTTGGGTTATTCATAGGATCTTAGATTACACTCGACTGGCTTGAGGTGATGCTCATGTGTGCATAAGATATATTGAGGTCATAATTATTGCCTCAACCATGTGTTTCACAGCCATTAACATGGCTAGATAGACCTGTGTTTTCTGTATTACCTAGATGAAGAGGACATGATGTACATTGATGGTAGGATCCTTCATTTCACATCTAGTCAGAAATCTCAGTGTCTTTGACACTGCTCAGTCCCACACCTCCCTCATCCTGATGGAGAGCATCAACATATTTTTTCTCCCAATGATGGGGCTAGTGATGAAGAGAGGTATCATTTATAGATGGGAGATGGAATATTTAGAGGATTCTAATGAGGTACATCATTATTTTAGTTGATCTAGCCTCCCCAACCCATGTCCTTGCTAGCATTGATAATACCATTACCACCACCTCCAACACAACATATGCCCTTGTTACCACTACCATCTCACCCACCACCACTCGATCTTCACCTGATTTGACCACCAACTGCACTCCATCAGTTGTATCTACACCGATTCCATCAATTCCCATAGACCTATTCACATTTCACCAGGCCATCCTGGAGAACAAGGGATTGTTTTTCCACTCTCTCCACATTCAATACACCAACCCACCTCACTTCACCACCCTTACCCCTCCATCAGTCACTCTATCTTCCCACCCACTCCCTCATGTTCACCTTGATTAATCATCCATTACCAAAAAAATACCACATTACCCAACCTACCTCCCTAGTTTACTAACCCTACTACCCGAAAAGAAGTACATATTGAAGTAGGACAGGAAGGGAAAGGGCCCTGCCTTTCCATATCTATCGGACGTTAGATTCATTGATCGTGCTTCCAGAATCATGGCATCATTATGGATCAGCACCTCACCTCCTCCATTCTCATCCAAGCCAGCTCCCAGCACCACGACAGCCACTATGACAGTCGATTATACATCCCCATCCACCATTGATGACATCGATAGAGTATTCTAGCTACATGAACCCACTGTTCAAGAGGGTATGCCAGATGTGGATTTCTACAACATTGATTTTACAGTTTATTTATGTCCTAATCCTATCCCCTTTTTTACTTTTTTATGTTTCCATTTTTATACTACTTTTATTAAATTCGCATTGATGTATCATTTCTTATATATATAGATGGGATACAAATTTTGGATTTACTAATTGATAGATTGTTTTCTTTTTTATGCTATATTACTTTAGTCATGTCTAGATATTATAATTTTTCTATGGTCATTAGTGAGCCTATTAGTCCATCTCCTGGAATCCCGCTCAAGATCTATCAGTATGTCAATGACCTATAGAGAAATATTGAGGGGCTCTTTCTAGAGATCTATGCTCAGTAGGGATCCCCTAAATAAAGTTACCATATGATCTTCTTACCACATGAGATTCATGCTTGATACACTCTATAGGTTGTTAATACCACCAAGAGTCCTCATGAGCTCGATGAAATAGACACCTATTCTTGTAATAGGAAGTGGAACTCGGAGCAGATTGATGCCACTAACTGATTCATTTATTTATTCGTCTCAAAAACAAATACATTATTAACGCTTAATGGGATTTATCCCATATATTTGTCTTCTTTATCTTGGTTATGTTCTTAAGTCCATTTATTTACTTTTTCTTTCATTTTTGTTTGTAGGTCATCCCAAAAAATTACTATACTAAACTTGTTGGATTTATATTTACAATTTTTCTTAACTATCAACTTTTTGAACCTCCCATTTTTTAGCTTCCATTTTGTTTTAAACCTAGGGACTAATGTTTCATCCTGTGCATATTTTTTGTTTCTAACTATTTATTGTATTAGTCAAATTTTAAATAACTATCCACCAAGTTTCCCTTGGAATGATATTCAGTAAAAGGATGTCCTGATTCCCTAATTTCAATTTCAAATTTCCATTTCATTTTTTCTATGATTCTATTTATATCTCTCCCATAATGATTTGAAGAATAGTGTAAACACTATATCGGTTTAAGTGTGGTGGATTCTTTCCTGATAATTAATATCGATACACATGGATTATTTATTATTTTCAATTATATAGGATACATTTTTCAAATAAATCTGGCTCTCAAAATTGAAATCACATGGAAACCATTTAAATAAAAGAAAAATTTTATTTGGATATTTTGTAAAACCATTTTACTCATGTTAAATGTTTTTAACGTGATTGCGTAGTTCAGTATATTAATTCTAATTTGAGATTCTAGAAATTTATTTTTATTGATTTGTTACTGGATATTATGCCTTGAGTGATAACTAGTTATTTTATTCTTCCATTCATGAGATGATTCTAGGATTACATTATCATATTTTTTTCTAAGAATATTTCTTGAGAGATACATGGGACATGTAATCCTATCAAAAGTTTCATTGATATCTTATTGAGGATATTATTAAAAAAATACACATTTAAAATAATTAAGGAAATCATTGTCAGAAACTTCTTCCGGATACCCACATGTATATATTTCCTTTTTTAGACTATAGTATATAGGGATTACTTAGTTATGATTGAGTCATTTCAAACCTATTTCCCTTCATACCATACTCTAGGTACTATACCTGATTATCTTCTGAAAAAGAGTGGGGAATGTCACATCACAGCCATACTCAGGATGTTGATACTAAGGAAAAGTATATGGACATTTTCACCAAATTGATATAATGCGGTTCATCATTACCTTTGGAATTTTATATGCTTAACCAGTTCTTTGAAAAAAATAAATTGAAAAAAATAAAGAAAAATATATTTCGTCATGTATTAGGAAGGTCAAAAATCACCATTACCTAATCGATGAATCCTCTGATGGATCATATGTGGTGAGGTGATGGATATGAGGCATGTCCTAGATATAATTTTTGAAAAATAAATAAAAATAAAAGTAAAGGAACAATGGAAAATTCTTGATACATACTTGATAAATTCATGGACCCACTTTGATCTATTATGATCATGGATACATTTTATCCTGGAGAAGTTACTTCATTTCACTATTCACTATTTTCATAAATTTTACATTATAGATTAGCCTCCTCTTTGATATTCTTTAAAACTTTCCCATCTTCCCTCATAATAAGAAACATTTGACCCTTATTGCTAATGCCCTCATGATTTATTTTGTACTTATCTTTATAAATAGGATATGATAGAACCAATGGAAGATTATGGTTAAGAATATGTATTTGGGGTATTTGCAGAACTCTAGTTTTATTATACCTTAAGTGATGAGAGAAAATATATTGTGAGATAAATTCCAAAATGGGTACAAAATATTTGGAATAGTAATGAAATTGTAATAAAAGTATGAAAAATATGAATAAAGATATGAGTTATGAGGGATGACTAATTCTCACTATAGGATTGATTCTTGATGGTTTATGTTTTCTGATTACACTTATTTTTATTTTCCAGGTTGTAATGAATGTTTCCTATTTTAAAAATTATTTCATTTGGAATCCTTATTGATATGAGTTTATAATCTAGAACAAGAAATTGTTTATGTGTAGGGGAATTTCAAAAGATGAATTTATATATACATTTTGGATTCATTTAGTAATGTTATATTCACGTTTCATTCAATAATGCAATGTTTTAGGTTATTTTTTATAGGAATTAGTAATTTGGGACTCAAATGGAATTTTTTTAAATTAAAAAAATTCTTTATACATTGTTTATAACATCCATGGAATTTACTCCTCATTAACAATATCCCTAAACATCCACAAAACAACCCGTGAAGACTTTATATGACATGAAAACAACAAGATGTGTACATAACTTACACATCATGTGGATTTAAAAATCATAAACCCACTAAAAGTGAATAAAATACATGGATTATAGAGTTTTCCAGATGTGAAATGTCTGTGGTCCAACCTAGTCAAATATATGGGCTGATTTTGTGGAAGATATTGTGGATTTGAAGTAAATGATGTGAAACATGCTTACACATCATGTAAGAGTCGAGACCAAAGTACATCAATCCAATACATGGTGATACAGAATTACATGTTATATATTTTTCAATCCAATATATTTTCTTGTGCCTCTGGAACACTTCAGATCTTGGGGAACAATATTTTCTCTGATTTTTATTCTTTCTTTTTCATTTGTGTCCCATAAAAACTCAGTTTTAATTCTTTTTTTTCATTTTTTGTCAATTCCTATTGACTTGTTAACCGTTCTATGTCCATTCTTCTATATTTGTGAATTTGTTTCCATTTCTACAGTCGTTTGAAATACTAATTACGGTTCTTAATCAACCCTAATAGATCTTTCATTTTTTCTTCATTTAGAATAAGTGGGTTATTGAATTTACATTTATTTCTAATTATTATATTGATTTTTTCTTATTCTAAATTAATGATTTATTATTTCAAAACTGTTTTATGATTATTCTAAGATTTTTTTATATTATTTTTAATTTTGATTAATACCATCAATCAAAAATAATCCACATATGGTTAGGGGTCAAAAGTAGGGTTTTTTATGAGCCAAAAAATCTATAGATTGAACCTTGGTAACCCTATGAATAGTAATTAGGTTAAAAACAACTATTCATTACATTATGTTACACAACCCGGACCATGGTATGTGAAATTTAATAAACCAAACATAATTATAGTTGAGAAGGCTATGAAAATTAGCCTATGATTCTTTCTTCATACAAGCTAAATGTAATGCATCTAGTTTGTTTGATATACTCATACCAATGGATTGTTTTATAATAGCGACATCTAATTGATTTGACCAAAACTAATTGGAGACCCTTTGAATGCTTTTCAGAAAAAGTAGTAAGACTATTCTATGGTAGATTTAGTATTATTGTTTTTCTAATAACTTGAAATTTATCCTGGTCCCTTACTTTTTATCTAATTTATGTCCAATCTATATTATTATAGAAAACCAATTTTGAATATTGAATAAGTCGAATCCTTTCAAAGGGGTTTGTTTGAATGGTGGTTTTCTTTCCAGTGATTCTTATGGGTTTGACCCTATAATATCACTTTACTACACCCCAGTAGTTAGTGTAGTTTAGGAACATAGATTTCTAATCGGATCAATGCTCGAGTGTATTTAATGATGTGTATGGGTGTATATGCCTTATTTTTTAGGCTTAGATAGAAATTGAATAACTCTATTCACCCAATTGGGAAAATATAATTGTAATAGAAATTTTGAATCCTTATCACAAATTTTTAACCTGGTTTTATCTATTTCACCCTTGCTGAGGTGAAAAATATCCATCAAGGTTACAATTAAAAATGAAAAACACAACAAAAATATATTTTTAAGAAAATGTGTTTTTATGTTCAAAAATGAAATTATAATAAAATTAGTTATAATGATGATTAAAATTAAATTAATTATATTATTTAAAACTAAATGTGGCATATGTTAATTTAGGATTAAATTCAAGTCATTATAGTTATTTTTAAATTAAATTCAATTATAGTTTTACAAAAATGGGTATTTTTCACTATTTACTGAAAAATAAATATTCTTAGAAAAAAATCCCAAAAATTAAAGCTAAGATAATATTGAAATTATAAATTAAAAAATGATATAAATTTTACATAATATTATTTCAATAGTTTTTTTAGATTTTTTTAATCGATGTTGCGTATAAAGTAATTAATCAACGAAATTAATTTAAAGCGAAATATTTCATAAAATAATTTGATGTTAAATTTTACCACACTTATAATATTTTACCCCTCAAAATTTCAGCACCATGATACAAAAAACTAATGATAATTCTTCTTCATCAGATCATAATGTTTCAATTTAGCTTTATGAGTTTTACGATTTCACTATAGAACTTTGACTAGGTGAGTTGTCTTGTTTTACAACAATTTTTCTCCATGATCCATAATTATCATTGGATGTTCCTCACAAGATAGATCGTTCTCTAGTGGTATCACCTATGAGTTTAGTATAAGTGAAGGATAAGACAAATACTTTCTTAGGAGAGATACATGGAACCCATCATGAAATATATAGTGATTAGGTAGAAGTTCCAAGTAATATGATACAATCCAAAAACATTCAATAATTTATAATGAAACTATATATATAGGTCTCAATATTCACTTACTTCCAAATATTATAACTTTTTTTTCAATGAGTTACTTATAGGAATACTTTGTCACCAACTTCAAACATAAGATCACATAGATGATTTTCAAAATAACATTTTTTGGATATGATATTCTCTTATGTTTTTTGAATGGATATAACCTTATTTACCATTTCATCATCTAGATTAAGTCCTTGAATCTTTGTTTCTGTAACTTCTTCCTAACATGTTGGAGTTAAATAGTTCTTTCCATAGAGGGATTCATAAGGATCCCACAAAATGGTTGACTAAAATCTATTGTTGTATGAACATTATTCCAAAAGAAGGTGTCGATACCAACCAAATTTAAAATCCATAAATTAATTAATTAACATGTATTATAGATTTGTAATGGTCATATCAAAATAACCATATTTTTAAGGATGATAAGATGTATTAAAACTTAACTATCTATCCATAACATGTTGAAGACTTATCTATATTCTCTAGGTAAATCTCAGATCCTAATTAGATACGATTGACCATGTTACTCCATGAAATCTGAAAATATCCTTAATGTATAAAAATTTATGATTATTAAGAGATAAACATCTCTGATAGTGATAAAATTCACCGATTTCATAAGGATGTCGACTAGAACTAAAATTGAATTATACCCTTTAGATGTTTTTCAGATTCTGATGATGAAATCCATGGTAATGTTTCCCCATTTCTATTATGGTATAGATAACGTTTGTAACATCCCCTTGAACTTATGTATCTTAGACATAACTTGTTAACAACATATACATTGAGATATATACTTCAAAATATTTTTTTTCATGTAGTCCCACTACAAATATTATTTTAGGTCTCTATACATCATTGTACTTATTGGATAAATAGAGAATGATGAACTTTGAGATTCATCCAAAAACTCCTTCTGGAACTATGGTATTGATGGGACAAATAATTGGATCCTAATGCATATCATTACAGAGTGATCAGGTTTGAACTTAGGAATATTCCTCTGATTCTTTCCTAATCCACATATTCATTCCATGCCTTCTAAATCATCTCATTGATAAATAGTGGAATATTAATCTAAGAAAGATATAATCTATCCCCTATTCTCAATATTTCAAGATCCAAATTCTATAAAACCATTAATATAGTATATCCTTGAATCTTAACCATGCACAATCTATCACAACATTTCCAACTCAATTTATCAGCCACCTGTTAGCCTTCCCATGGTGGTAGTGTATTGAGAAGTCATATTTTTTTATCAAATACAACCATCTTCTCTAGAAAAATATTCAGCCATATCTATGTAAATATATATTTAAAGATTTTATGATCAGTATATATGTCACACCTTTCATTATATAAATAATTCCTCCATATATTCAATACAAAATTTACCATTGTTAACTCCAAATAATGAGATGAGTAATTTTTCTCATGAATTTCCATTTAGTGAGAGGAAAAAGATATCACCGTATCATTTAGTATGAGGGTGCATCCCATTACATTATTTAATTAATAAATATACATAAAAACACTTATCCACTATATGTTAGTTTAATCACATTCATGTTGGCCAACCTTCTCTTCAGTTCTTTGAAAATTTTCACCCATTCATTTATCCACAAGGACATAACCCCATTTTGAGTCAACTTTTTGAGTGGATTATATAGTCCAGAGAAATATCTAATAAAATTTTGGTAGTATCTATCCACCCTAAGAAAATTACGTATCTCAGTTACCATATTTTTTCTAGTCTATTTATGAATAACTTCGATCTTTGAATGATCTGTTAATATACCCTAAATCGAAATTATATGAACCAAGAATTAAACATTCTGAAGAAAAAATTCAATCTTGGTTAAATTAGCACACAAAATCGCCTTCCATAGGGTCTTCATCATAATTTTAAAATGTTTTTATTCTCTTACATTCTTTTAGAATATATAATAATATCATCTATAAATACCACCAAAAATTAATCACGGTAATCTATAAATATTATATTCATTAAATCCATCAAGATAGAAGGAACATTAGTAATTCCAAATTACATTACTATAAATTCCTAATTATCAAACCTAATTTGGATGGATTTCATGGGTATATCATCCTTATTGTCCTGTAAGTCATGATATCTAGATTAATGATTAGACATTCAAAAATATTAATCTCCTCATAATTGATCAAAAATATCATTAATATAGGGTAAATGATACTTTTTCATAATAGTGATTTTGTTTTGATCATAATAACCAATCCTGATATTCATTAACCCATAATTCATCTTAAAAAAATGATTACACACACCTTAAAAAGATTCAGTTGGACAAATAGGCCCCTTATCAATATTCTCTTAGAGTTTCTTCTTTAATTCCAAATTCAAAACTGAGCCCATTCTATATGGAGTCTTTGAAATAGATTTCACGCAACCTACGAGTTCTATTAAAAACGTAACTTTATAATTCAGGGGAATACTATGAAACTCTTCTAGAAATAAATCCAAAAACTCACATAAAATATTAAGATATTAAATGTTGAGTTTCTCCCAAACCATATGATATAAATATCCCTCATGAATAGGTAGAAATAATCATATTATGAAAGAAATTTAAATTCTAATTCTAGGTTCATAATCACATTGAAATACTATAGAAATGTGATTAAAATATTGAAAGAAGATTCCCTTACTTGAAAATAGATATGATATTTATATTGAGAGATACAATCCATACAAAAAATTACATTAAATTATACTATATAAAGAATAAGATATTCCCAAGAAGAACATTCCCAAAAACTTTTATTAGTGAGGATATACATACTTGTGATGTGATCATCCTACCATTAAAAGATTTCACTATCAACTCAACATCTAATCATTGTTGTGGAGATGTGATAACCCTATAATATTATTCATATATAAAAGAGAGTTAATGAAAAAAATATAATATTTACACATCTATAGGGTATACTAAGTGTACCTTTCACCAAATCACTAGGAACATCCACTTCATCTGTACTAATTATATATGTTTGGCCTTTTACCCTTGGCATCTTTTATGAAATGCTACCTTTATTATTCTTGTATATATTTAATAATTCCCTATCTATTTATACTTTTAACAATAGATAATATTTTTTTTCTTATTTTATTTACACTCTATCTATATGAATCTCACCTGTACACTTATAAAAAATCCAATTACCATCAATAATTTTGTGTTTTATTTATTTCTATAATTTTTAGATGATGGAAATTATTTCATTCCCTTAATCTTATTTTACATCCCATTTTATTTGTGTTATTATAAATTCTTCTTCTCTTAATTTCCCATTAACAAAATATATCTGCAAAATTATTTCTCTATCTTAAGGGTACTTGATACTATATCATCTGAAGATGAAAATATTGTAAAAAATACTACCCTTTAGAGGCTCAGCTTAATTCCCTCAAAAAATTAGTCAATATTACATTTTAGATTACATATTTAGTTTAAATAATGCATGAATAATCTTGTAATGTTATGATTATAATCTTCAAAACTTTCTTCTTCCTATTGATTAAATGTGAGGAATCTCCTCACTATTTAAGCTCATTTTTATTATGGGATATATTTCTCAAATAAAATCACTTCAAAATTTCTCTATTTCATTATTTATATTTATTTATCCTCTTTAGTATTATTGACCAATGAATAATATTTATTGGAAACTCTTTTCAAAATATACACTACCAATATTACCTTTTAATTTTTATTATATCCAAAAGCATGGAATATCGTTTCGAGATATGTAATCCAATTTTCAACTACAAATGGATTAGATGTCCCATTAAAATATGGTTTCTTTTGTTTCATTAAGTATTCTAACATAGAATAAACACATAATGGAATAATATTATACTCCATAAGGTAAATTTTATTCATCATAACCTAATTTATCTACCCTAATATGTCCAGGATATTTTTAGTTCTAACACCAGCTATGTTGGATTTCTCAGCAGGTTAGTCCCTACAATGACTATAGTTACTGATTATATGTATTCTATTTCAAACCATCTCTAAATATTTGAACACACTGAGTTAGATCATAATAATCATGAATTGTTTCCTTAATGAGAAACCCTAGTATGGTAAAATATCTTAAATACTATATGGTATTATCAAAATCATTAGGTTAGCAATGTTTATTTAAAATTTAGTTCCCAGAGATTCTACTAAACTTGGTCTTTTACCAACAGTAGAAAACCAAAATCCGTAACCCAGAGTTAGTGTCTATTTTATTACATTGTAATAAGATATAATGGATCACATAATCGAGGATCAATTAGTTTAATAGTCTTAAACAACCTGTTACATACATTTTTCCCATATTATATTGGAAATATAAGATACATAACCTAAGAAACATTATAGCATCATTGATATTATCTATAATATCCTTATTCTTATCCTGAGAAAAGGAAAAATATAAAGGATGGTTTTATATTATCAATAATGGTTAAATATAGTGGAATCAATCATGAGTAAATAAGGCATTAGATGTGAGACAATGTGAATAAATAAAAACACATTTTATTTGATCAATAACATGAGAAAAAAATGTATCTATGTACAATATTAGTGTATTAGTATCATGGATAGTAAAAATCTAATTCTCAACAAAGGAAATGATTAATATTAGACATCCCGATCATAGAAAACATGAAATATTTAACAGAAAAGTATTTTTACAAGACATTTTAATTTATGGGTAGTTATATCAAAAACTAATTTAATAATTTTGGCTAACTAGTTTGTCTCATAGGACATGTCTATGCATCGAGAGTATATATATAACTGGACCCCAACCATAACTCCATGTCCAATGAATTACACATATATTCAATGATCAAATTAATTCATAAAAAATATAGATTATCAATATATATATATTTTGAGTAAAGAATACAAAATATTATTATTACCCTAATCAAACAAATAACTTTTAAACCAAAACATCATATATAGAAATTGTATACAATTTAGGTAATAATAATATCCTTGATACAAAGAATACATATATTTAAGAGAAATTCAATTTCCATAGGTAAAAAAATTATTTTTTCAAGATAATGTTAATGATCAATAAATTAATAAGCGATGAAAGATGACCATTAATTCACCAGAAATATAGGTTTTGTAATAAAATCATGTCTTTTAGTGAAGTAAAGGATAAAATTTAAATATTAAAATAATATTTCATTAAATATTTTTCTTTTTAAAACCATTGAAAACTTTTATAAGAATCATAATAGTATAAAATTATTATGGCGGTGGGAAAATTCGTTAACATCATATAAATTAAAAAATATTCCTTTTGAATTTTTATAATTAAAGATAGAAATGAACATTTTACAAAAAATTATAAAGATTAATTTAAAACTTTTGAAAAGTAAATTATATATTAATATGTATTTAATACAAAATTTGAGTAACTAAAAATGGATTCTGTGAAATAATTTGGAAAAATATGGACATGGATGAAAAATATACCCAATCAAAATAATAAATAAGATTAGTTTTTATTTAAACAATTTATTAGAATAGATTTTAAAATAGAGGAGAAGATTTCAAAAATCATGTAAAACCCTTAAATACTAATAGGATATGAAAATATATGGAGTTTATAAATGATAGACTATCAGTTTCCTTCAATTAAAATAACATAAATCTTGATAAATGAGAATGTAAAATAAACTATAACGTCTTTTGTTTCATTCATATTTAAACCCATTAAAAAATAAAATGGAATGGAAAATTTAATCATAATTAATAAATATATATTTATGTTAAATACATAAAAGGGTCAGTATATACACCACATAAAAATTAGGTTCATAATACCAAATATGGATCAATAGAGTGAAAATTGAAATGAAATCCCTTACCTAAAATTCAACATGCCTTATAAGTACTATAAAAAAACTGTATAATAAATTTATATTTATTATAATTATATAAGAACCCATATTCATTATTATAATATCATATATTATCCATTTATAGCATTTTATCAACCAATATTTAATATTATGTTATTATTATCATCATTTTGGTGTTAACTGCTTTTCTTTTCATATACGTTTTGATTCTGTAGTTTCAGTAGTCGAATATTTCTAAAAGTTACACCATTTATAGAATTCCATTCGTGATATAAATATAATATATATTTATTATATATATTGTTTTATTTTTTAATTAAACTTAATGGTATAAAATTCAATTACACCATTTATGGAGATAGTAATCCATATATATGCATGAACACTATTTTAACTTTTCAATGGAAGAAAAAAAGGAAGGTAAATAATAAATAACCTCTAAAAATAATTATTATACCATATATATCATATATATTCATTAAAACTAATCCTTATTAATATCCATGTAAAATTTAAATGTAAAAAATCATATCTCTTCATAGAGGAGGAAGCCCACACATACTCAAAAATGATGTTATCATTTTCCAATATTTTAGAAGGTAAGAAGGTATATATGATATTATAATTCAAAAATAATAATTATTTCATAAATATCATATATATTCATTAGTTCCATCTTTATAACCATCCAAGTAATGTGGTGATGAAAAAAGAATTACATAGTTATATGTAGATGGTAAGTTGTGCGTACACCCGAGTGATTTTTTTTCACTTTTCATAGGATGGACAAGAGATATAAAATGGATATAACATAATAATAATAAAATTGTATTATATTTTTTATATTGTAGTTTTTTAGGAAGGGTATATTATATTTATAGGAAGTATAATAAGAAATAAACATGAAAGAGTCTGTAAAGATGATTATCTCTTATTTGGTAGGCTTCCTTTAAATCCCTTCTTGAGGACCCCTAAAATGGTATATTAAGAATAAAATAACTTCTAATTAATGGTTTTGTAAGTGTAAAAGATAATTTAATAGGTTTTTGTTAATGTATATGTCTCATTGTCGTGTAAATAAAATAGATAATCGGCATCCTTTTATAAGTGATGGGAGGGGAAATTTTGGAAATTAATGAAATATAATAATATAATATGTGTATAAATCATGTAAAATGGTTCACAAATGGAATGTATTATAATATAAGGAGGTTATTTCTCTTATATAACCATCAAATAAATTTTATATAGGTTTATATATCATTTTTACCCATATATATTTGATTAACCCCTTAGTTAACCATTTTAAACCTTAACCGCAATAAAAACTATATCAATATTAAAGGGTTATAGTTTAACTTATAAGGTTAAAATTGGATCATAAATGGTAAAGTGTTGTAATTATAGACTATATATCATCCCCTTATAATATTTTAATATTTTTAAGATTTTTTTATAATTTAATAAAATATTATTTTTATAAAATATGCTTAATTTCATTTTAGAAACTATTCATTTAATTTGACATTAAAAACACCAAGATTAATTTTTATTTTGAATATAAATTTTTAAAACATTCCTAATATTATATATTTATCTATAAAATGTATTTAAAATTTTAATTCATCCAAATTTTATTACTTTTAATATTTTAAAAATCATTTATTTTATTTTTCTATTAACTGAATAAATATTGTATTGGTGTTATGTAAGCATTTAAGGTAATAATTAAATCACTAAATAGTAAAAATAATTTATCATGATTAAAAAAATAATTCATATTTAAAATTGAAATTTAAAAATATAAATATCCTTTTTTTAATCTTATGGAAAAATATTATAGGAATTAAACTCAAAATTGTGTCATTTTATTTTCTTTTTTTCTTAAAATAATACAATGGCCAATATCCAAGTAAAATGAATCCAGGAGGACATATTTTGGAGACTTATATAGAAGTGGATGAATTTTATTTATAATATAGGATAAAAGAATGTTTTATAGAAAATTTAAAGCCTTATATAAATTATTTAACCATGTTTTACTCATTTTACCCTTACCGAGGTGAAAAATATACACCGAGTTTACTATTCATAATAAGTAAAAACTTAAATGGGAAATTTTTACAAAATTTTAACGTATTTATTCCAAATATGGAATTCATTTTATCAAATTAAATTAAAAAATAGTAGACATTCATTTAAGAAAAAAATGAAAAAGTAAATAAAAAAGGGGTTTTAAGAAAAATGAGTTCTTTTTTCAAGAGATGAATTTATTAAAAATATCCTATATAATGATGATTAAAATATTATTAAATAAATTATTTATAAATAATGTGGTATTAAGATAATTTATTATTAATTTTAAAGCGTTATCATGTTTTCTTAATTAAAAAATGGAAATTTTTAAAAAATTGTCAATGTTTACTATTCACAGAAAAATAAATAATTTTAGAAAAAAATCAAAACATTTCATAATAAGATAACAATAACAAAATAATTAAACAATTATATAATTTTAGAATAATAATATTTGAATATTTTGTCTTGGTTTGTTTAAACATGGTGTTTTATATAATAAAGGCTATTTGAGAAATTTATTGAAAGAGAAATATATCATAAATTCATTGGTTGTTTCCTCCAACTTTGGGATTATAAAAAAGAACACTAGGAAAAGAAAATATAGATGAGGAAAACCAATAGAGTAAATGTAAATTAATAAATTAATGATTAAAATTAGTTCAAGATTAATCAATGATTATGTGAGGGTATATTAAAAAGAATATGAATATGTAGGAGTAAACAAAAAAATTTAAGAATAAAAAAAAATAATAAAAAATCATATTAACCACACATGATAGAAAAAAGTATGTTTAACAGTAAATTAAACGAAAAATATGTAACTCATGATAAATTATATAATATTAAACAAATAAAATGATATATGCATTCCAAAAGATAACAAACATTAAGTAAAATAAAAAAATAATTTACATAATGTGTAGTTCTAAAAGATATTTTAAATACATATTTTAAATTCTATTAAAATTTACTTCTGGAATATATGATGTACCAACATAAAGGGTTATCATGGTTCTATATAAACAAAGAATCTCCACCCACTTTCTTGAGGTTTTCCTCTAATAAATTATAATAAAAAAGAACAAAAAATTATGATAAGGTAATACTGATCATACACATATTCTATTTAATGAAATTGAATATTTTTAAGTGTAATGATGTGACAAAAATATCAACTAGCTAATATCCAGTTCTAATAAATTCAAGAAAAATATAATCTTTTAATGTGTGATCTAAAACTAAATGTTGTCTTATATATGTGTGTTTATTCTATGGATGTTGTGAATGATTCTTAAACAAGTAAATATCAATGGTTATATCATAAAGAATAATGGTATGAGAAAAACTCATTATGAAATCAATTAATATTATCTTCATCAACAATAATTAATGAAAAAACATCTAGAAAATTAATATTTAGCATCCATAGTGGAAAGTGAAACAGATTTTTCTTTATACTCGAGAAATAAAAAAACCCTCCTTGAGAATATGATAAGTTATAAAATTAATATTACTACCCATCTTATAACCTATGAAATCTATATCTGAATACTTATTAAGAACAAAATCAGATATATATCTATAAAATGGTCTAAGGTCTAAATTTCCTTTAACATATCATAAGATCAGTTTGACTAACATAATTCAGAACTCTTTTTGATTTGCTAGGAATATTTTAAAAAATAACCTAGAGTACAGATTTTATGATCGATTAGATTTCATGTAATTTAAACTTCCAATAATCCCTATATTTGTTTTGATCTATCGGTTTCCCAGATTTATCAAGGTAAAGTTTACACGACATAACTATCGAATTAAATATACTAAAATAATTATGAAAATTAAAATGATTAAGTTAATAGTGACATATTTATATTGAGTTAATATAGTTCCATATAGTTTTAGAGTTATCTAGAAGACAAGAAAGTAGTTAAGTTCACCTATCATACTCATTTCAAATGAAATTTACATAATCTTTGAAAAATAAGTCATAGAATTTTTTTAATATAAACAAAAAATAATGTCATATATAAAGATTTTTTGATGATAGTGTCATTAAAAAGTATCTTGGTAAAAATAATAGGATATATCACTCATTTTTAATGAAAAATCCCATAATATCTACTGTACTAGGATCTCAAAGATTGTTTAAACCCATAAAGTGATTAATAAATTGTGAAAACATATTTCATAAAATTAATACATTTAAAGTCATGATATTGTTGGAAATAAAACCCCTTTTAAACATATTTATTAATGAATTATATCATTGTATCCATTCGAAATACTATAAAATTTTGATAAACTATTAAGGAAAAAATAATAAAAATAGATTTCAGTTTAGCTATGAGAGTAAAATTTTCTTAATAATATGTGCCCTATTTTTAATTAAAACCCTTATAAATAATACTAACCTTATTTTGAAAAATTCTTCCATTCTCATCATAATTATTTTGGAATATCAGTTTAACTATAATAAATTAAATATCAATTTGGTGTTCAACCATAGTATAATTGTTTTTCTTAATTTTAACCGATTAAGTTATTATTTCATAAAAATTATCCACCTCTCATTTCCCAAGGAATCATATTTTGTTTTAGGTTAGAATTTAGATAATAATGAAAGATTATCACATTCATCTCATAAATAAATTTTTCTTATAACTAGTTTATGTACATCAATAATGATATTTTCAATGATTTAATTCCATAATATCATCTGGTTTCTAGGTAAAAAGGAATGTTTTTCCACATCCACCATATGAGTATCTTCTGTTAGGCTAGCTTCCAAAATGATAGTTACTAGTGTATGTGGTTCAACATGAAAAAGTAAATTATAAATATTTTTAAAAAATGGGAAATTCTTTCATAATCCAAAACTTTTAATTTTTACAAGGATCAACTAAATTAAATTTGGCACAGACCATTTCTTCAATATATATGTCTCTATTAAAAAAATAATAATACTGACTAACAATAAAGTAATGAAGAAAAATAACTTCATTATATTTTATATTAAACGTATAAAAATTTTATATGGAAGTCAAGATAAATACTTTGAGTCCAAAAATTTGAAAGTATCCATGTATTGAATTCCGTGCATTAAAAAATTCAAAAGGTGTTTTAATTAGAAAAGGTGGATTAAGACTCTATTTATAGTGTAATTGGAAATAGTAACAGGGTTAGTCAAAAAGTTATTATTAACAAAATATTCACACGATATTGACCTAAATATTTCTTAGAGTTTTCATTCCCCCTTTATAATACCCTTCTTAGTTGTGGATTTTTTGGTGTTAGAAATTTATGAGAAATTACATTTTCAAATTTTTTTTTAAAAAAATTATAAATTTCAAACTTCCTACTATGATCAATCTATATAGTGACAATAGTAAGGGTTTTTAGATTCTAAATTGTAAAAACACCATTTATTAATGATAGTGCATCCAATTAAAGAGTTGTTTGAGAAACCTTTATATATATTGTGTGATCAGTAAATAAGATATAGATATAGTTTTTTCTATGATACTCATTGTTTGGTTATGTAGGAAAAGGTCAATGTGCACTAAATATAAAATTTTAGAAGTTCATATTTCACTTGTAGTTCTAAATATTGAATTATGTTTCATACCATATTGGAGAGGTTCACAGACTCCAAAAGAATGAAACATAATTTTTAGAGGATTATTTATAAGACATATCCTCGAAATGTTAGTAAAAAACTAAAAATTGTAATTTTGTTAACCTTTTTCAATAAATAAAATAATTTTTCTCAAATTTATTGACATAAATAATGTTTTTCAATGTACATTCCCCTATGTTATCACTGTTATCATTATCATGCATATCATAAGATATGTTTTGAACTCATTCAAAACATTTGTTAATACATCTTTTATTCCCAATGTTCATGAAGTAACCCCATAACATAATTGAATTATGCTAATAAGGTTTTTCTTATGTCCTAGAACATAAAAAACAATAGAAATTAAAGTATCACTGAGAAAATAAATATTAGAAATAAAAAAAATTGGTTCCCATTAATTTTATCTAAAAGTATCATGTCCTCCCTTGAATTTTATATGTTTTTAAAGTTGGACATCTTTCTGTTCCTGTGATAAGAACTACCACTATCTATTTACAAAGTATTCTGACTACAAGTAATCATCCTATTCTCTTAAAATAAATTAAACGAAAAATCTAATACCCAAACATGGTCATGTCTCGTAAAAATAACAAAAAAGCCTTCAGAACCCACATCTATTCAACTCTACAATGTTGAATATCATCCAATTTTTTAAAAAATAAAATATTTTTTCTATAATATTAAACCTTATTTAAGGAATAATTATTACTCTAACGACCCACCCTAAAAAAAACATAGGGCAACATAGTGCGCTCTTTATAATGAAATAATTCGTCCAAAATGATACCTTCTAGAAGTAAAAAAATCTATATGATGTTCTATTAGGTTTCAAATATCTATGAGGATTGTCAAAATTAGCACTTTCAAAATTAAAATTATAAATAATATCTTCATACTACAAACTTATGATTTTACATTTACAATCTCATTCCAAAAATTACTTTTTAGAATAAAAATTGATTTAAAATCCTAGTTGGAAGTCAATTTAAAAATCCCATATGAAGTTCCAATTGGTTTATTAGATATAGTTTTTGTAAATAAGTTTCAATATTTATGTATTAGTGATTATTGGGAGATGAAGTGTGTATCCACCCAAACCAATGTAAGCCCAAGTTGCTACCATAATAAGTAGAAAAGAATAAGAATCTACGATTGAATAAATCTCTAGGATGATTCAAGTGGGAAGTAATACGATAGATGATTTTTGAGATGTTATTTATGATTATGATAACTGATAACATGTGTAAAAATGATTTTCTACAAAAATGGTAATAATAGATTTGGGGATATTGAATAGAAATAGGCTGATGAACCCTACTATTTAGCTTTTACGATGTATTTAAAACGAATTAAATATGTTCAATGTCATGAAATGGATAATTAACGATATAGAAACCATAATAGTGATATCTATCATGTTTCAATCTAAAATTAGTGGAAAAATCACATAGATAAAGCTTGAGAGTGATTTTGAATTAAATTTTAACTAAGTTTATTAAATTAATCTAACATTAGTATGTAGATAAAATAAAGTACCTTAATATATATTTATACGTGTTTAGATTATTTTTATAATTCACATAAATTATTTGATGCTATTCTAAGATGATTTGAAGAGAGTTTATAAGGGTTAAAATGATGTGAGAATGATTCTTAGTTAATTTTGAAGAATTCAGAAATATGTAATTATAGAAGAGAATTATCTAATTCAATACTAAATATGAGTCATTGTAACTCTTTGTTTATTTCATTTGATCTTATTATATGAGTCATCTCATAGCCAAATGAGTATTTCTAAAAGATGTTTCAGTTCTATGTTGAGCCATTTAACTCTACTTAAGAGTTAATTGAAGTTATTTATGAGTCGTTATCAGTATACTAATAAATTTATAAAAGGAAATGTGTGTGATATTTATTCATGGATATTCATATGGTTCATTTTAATTTTTTCATAATTCATTGTTTACTATTTATGAGTCATTTGGAATTGAATATGAGACATTCTAGACTCAAAAAAAATGAGAATTCTTTTAGGCCAAAAACATTTGTTTTTAGTATTACATTCCAAAGAAGAAATGAAAATGTAATTATGTAACTTCCATTATTCAATGTTTGAAGAATTTAATACACCTAACATTTTATGTGATTCAAGCCTGAGAATTATGGGATTTGATCTTCATGCTTGGATATGAACACCAGGGAAAGAAGATAACTGAGATATGTTTTTAAAAGTAGAAAATTATGAGATTCAAAATATAATTATTATGATGAAAATAATATATCTAATGATTAAAAAACTATATTTAAGTGATTTTCACGTATTGAATCTTAATCAATCCATGAACTAAGATTTAATTGATAACGAATCTTAACCTAATGAAGTATCTTCAAATCTTCCAATAACATGGATTTAGAGGTAACTGATTATGACTAGAAGAAAATGATATAAGGAGACCATTAATAAAAATTATTATGATTATAAAATAATAATATTTGAAAATTAGTATTTGTGGTCTAATATGATATCAAAATTTATGATGCTTGTGTTCTACAATTATTCTTTAAATATCACCAAATGTCAAGATGGAATGAGGAATACATGTTCTTATGTTTGTTTTTAGTGTATAGGTTCAAGATGTAAGCTATACTAGTTTAAAAAATATATATAATTATGATATAATTAAAATAATTAGTACAATAATCCCATGGTTTAAATATTTCATCTTATAGATAGTCACATAACCCAATGACCGATAGGTTTAGTGTGTTGAAGACTAACTACATAGAAATATTATTTTACTACACATGGGGTAATTTCTCTATAATAATGACCCTATATAAACTTTCCTACATATATCAATTAAAATAATTTTAAGATACAAAAAATTTATTTTAAATAAATAATATGCTCGATAACTTTCTTATCACTAAACATCAATTCTTAAGAGAATTGAAATATATTTTAAAAATATTATTATTTAAATTTGTCTATTATAAAATACTTGTTAAATTGGAGGGTATAAATATGATTAAATTAATTTTTAAATATATGTATAATGGACCCACTAAATAAAAATTTATAGATTAATCATAGGAAATAAGAAATCGATTTTTAGTAAATTCATTTTATGCTTCAAAAATGAATATTATTCAAAAATGATTTCTATTTTACAATGCATGTGGAAATAAAAATTAATTATTTCCAATTATATAAATTTATTTCATAAAATAAACCTCATTTTTTAATCATTATATCAAAATTACCTTAGGGAGAAATTTTGGGATTTTCCTCATATAATTAATTATTTGTGAATAGGGAAAAATACAGATTTTGCAAATACAGTCATTAAATCAAGTAATTTAAAATTTTATTATATTTTTTATTTGGAATTTATGTTACATATGATCCATTTTATTATGAATATTCTAATTAATTCTATTCGAATAGTAAATATTAATGATTATGATATTAGTTGATTTTTTTGATTAAAAACTCATTTTTATTGAAACTATTTTTTGTCGTGTTTTACATATTTATATTAAAATTTATATTTTCCCCCTCTTGAGATTGAATCCTAAAAAATAGATACCATATTTTTAATCATGAGGCTCAAATTTTTTAAATAGGCCCCTATTATTTTTAGTCATTATGAATAATAACCGTGATAAATATTTGCCTCCATAGTAAGTGTAAAATGGAAAAAACAGTGTTAAAAACAAGTAGTAAGGTTTCAAAATCTACCGAAAATAAGAATTTATTTCATTTTTGGAATATAGTTTAATATAGACATCCAAAATTATAATATATGGTATTTTTGTTCCATTTTCCATTGATAATGAACTTTATATTATTTTATGTAATGAAAACTCACAAATTGTCACTCTCTTGAATCTAATATACTTAAAATTACTACACATTGATAAAAAGAGTATAATTTCAGTTCTAAATTATTATTCTATATAATAAATAAATTTTTTATCATGGTAATTTATTTATAACTTTTTTTAATTTAATAATTACCCTAAATGTTTACACAACATAAACATTATATTTATTCAATAAGTAGAAAAATAAAATAAATTATTTTAAAAATATTAAAAACAATTACATTTGGTTGAATTATAATGTTATAATATATATATATATATATATATATATATATATATATATAAAATATTAGGTATGTGAAAAAGTTTTATTTTATAATTCCATTACCTTCATGTTGTATTCAATGTCAAATTAGGTGAATAATTCTTAAAATGACATTTATAATATTCTTTTATATATTTTATTATTAAATTATTTAAAAAATATATAAATCATAAAATATGAGAATTAGAGTGATGAAGGGTTGAAAATATCTCCCCTAGTAATTTTAGATCAAATTTTTACCATATAAGAAAAATTATAACCCTTTTAAAATTAATAATGTCATTACTATGATTAAGATTAGATTTTTTTAACCAAGGATTTAAAACAAAATGATAACATTTATAATGACACCAAGAACTATATAAATTTTATTTCATGATTATATTTTGACTTTAAAATATTTTTATTGGAATATATGGCCATTTGCAGTCATTTATCTTGATAATGTCTTAATTTTATTTTAATATTTTTTTATTTCCAAGTGTTTGTGTTCCCTCCCATATAAAATGACACCCATTATATATTTTCTTTAATCTAATATGATCCATATATATTGAAATAAACTGAAAAATTTATTATAAACATCAATGGACCTGAATTATAGTTATTGTTCTTCTTAAAACCCCATTCCAATTATCCTAAAGAAATGATCAAATTGTTGGAAACTGAAGGAGAGGTAACCATCTTAGCCAACAACATTCAATTTTTTTCTTATTATACATCCTAAAATTATTTGGTATTAAACATAAAATAAAACCTAAATTATCCCTAATATAATTAAATTATATTATGATTATGTAACCACCAATATCCATCTTTATTTCATCATATTAGAAGTGAAAGTATCGCTTGTGTGTACGGGTGGACTACAGCCTCCACCTTGGGATATAATTCATTTTCCTTCACAATATTTTATTGATGATTATTATGATGAGTTAAAATTTTATATATAATATTCAAAATATAATTATTCTTATGTAATTATACAATCACATCTACCTTTTTACCATTCAATCCATTGGAAAATTGTAACGTTGTTCGTGGATAAGTGTGTACTACCACCTCCACATAGCGATGTTATTCATTTTTACTTTCTAATTTAAATGGATGGTAATAAGGATATATTTAATGAATATAAGAGGTATAGATTAAATAATAATGATTATTTAAATGTTAATTATGATTTAACTTTCTTTCTTTCCATCTCTTGAAAATTGAAAACAATGTTCTTGTGTACGTGCAACCTGTCTTCTCCATAAATGGTGCAATTCATTTATCTATATTTACCATTTATATATGAGTATATATATATATGTATAATTAATATATATATATACATATATATATGATATTTATATAACCATTAAAATTTTGATGATGATGGAACCATGATCAAAGTAAAACGCCAGAACTTCCGAATCAAAATTCCCATGAAAAATAAAATCATTTACACACGAAAATGATAATTTCAACAAGGGATTATTAATAAATGCATATTGAACTGTTATAAAGGGATAATATATAATATTAAATGTATAAAAACTATTTTTTATGTAATCATAATAAATTAATATTTATGAAATAGGATCATAGAACACTTTTAAAGCAAGTTGAAATCAAGGTTAGGGTTTATCATCTCAAATTGTCTTCTTTGTGACATATGTTATTTTATAAACATATCATCATTTATGAGGTATATTGTAAAACCTAGATATTTTTTTGAAATAATTGTTTCAAATAAATTTAGTTTTTTTATATTTTTTATAACACACAACACTAATATTATCTTGAATTATCCTCAACATTGAGTTTAAACACGACATAACATACTATTAAAATATTATTATTTAATATGATCATTTATCCAATATATTGTATTGGAGTGGATGAATATGTTTAATTAAATTATAAAAATATATGTTTTGTAGTTTTATATAAAATTAAAAATTTGGTGGGCAATTTATTAAAAAAATAAAAAATTTCTTGAAAATAAAGGTAATCCTTTTATGGAAAACAATTCTTTGGAAAAAAACTTGTTTTACAAAAATAAAATAAAAAACCATTTTTTAAATTATTTTATGGAAAATTGTATGTTATATATTTAATTGACCATTTAACATTCATCATATGTGTTTTATATAAAATAGATAAGAATAAATCAAATTTTACAATTAATAACTCTATTTTTCTAAAATGTTTTTTTTCTTTTTGTACACTTATTTTAAAAATAATGTTTGAAACTTTTATAATATTTATCTCAAAAAATGAATATATTTTTTTTAATCATCATGTAAAAATTACCTTAGGGTGAATTTTTTGAGAATTTTTCAAAAAGAGTAATTATATTGTGGATAATGAAAAATGCTAAATTTAAATTTAAAACATCCTTTTCATTTAAATTATTTATAAAGTTAAAATATATTTTAAGTTTGTTTTAAATTAAAATTAATTCAATTATAAATATTTTAATCAAAATTAAATCATTTTAATCAATTTAATATTTAATCATGATATAACAACATTATAATTTTTAAAAAATTGTTCATTGAAAACCTATTTTCTCATCGAATCCGTGGGATAAATTTTAAGTTAAAATTTGAAAATCCTATTAATGTAAATTATAAAAAATTTATTCCATAGTCGGAATAAGAATAATTAATTTATATAATAATTTAAACATGAATTTTTTCCATAGATAATAGTAAAAATATTAAAAATTATTTATCACATTTAAGGAAAATATGAGATTATAGGGGGTTAAACTAAAAATATAAGTGTTAAAATGACCTAAAACATTGTCGAAAATATATTTTATGATACTATTTAGAAACTATAATTTCTAAGGCTTTATAATATTCCATTTTGGTTCCTTGTTTCATGATAATAACAAAAGAATCCCTTTTTCATTTCAAACAATTTTAAGTGTTCCACTCACCTCACATATAAATGGATACCCTTCCCCTCTATTCTTCACACCTTAAAAACCTTTTTGGTTCATCCAATAAATAATCTAATTACATCCTAGATATCTTATTATCATCCAAGAAAGCTTATTTTTTCAATAAATCCATCCTACGAGTGATTTTTGTGAAAACCTAAAGAGGATAACTAAAGAAGAGTTAACGTTATTCCTTGTGCGTTTTTATTTTATTTTTTCAAAAAACTAATTAAATTATTTTTAAAACATAATGATATAAAAAACTCAATATATTCAATATAATTATAATTTTTTACCTTAATTTCCGGACCCAAAAATATCTCTACTTACTTCAAATAGGTTATTAAATCATTATTTGTGTGTAAGGAAGACTACCGCCTCAAAAACCAACGATATCATTTTTCTATTTCCCCCTCTCACAGTTTGGTATGATTATTGATATAAATAATAGATGTGATATATATAACATAATTATAACTATGGAGTTATTATATTATATATAAATATTTATTTTTCATTCAAAATTTTATAGAATAATGTCGTGCGTGTATACCGAGGTCCACCGCCTCATGAAATGATGTGATTTGTTTTTTCACTAATGCTTTACATGATTGAATACAAGGATAACAATATGTGTTATAAAATAAATAATTATGTTAGTAATTAAATATTTATCATTATTAAAAGATTATATATCATTTTATTTATTACATTTTCACTCACTAAAAGATGATAGTGTTGTTCTTATGGTGTGGAATACTGCCTTCACAAAGCGATGTTACTCTCTTTACACCACCATACCATATAGATGATATGTATAAGTATATTTCAAAAAAAATATACAATATTTATAATATGATTATTATTATGAATAAATATGATTTTACTTACCTACTTTCCATAATAATGGTTTAAAAATAGAAACGTTACTCTTGCGTGCATACGACATAATGTCTGCATGGTCGTAACATACTTCATTTCTCAAAAACATTTTCACGAGTGGTATTAAAAGTAAAATTTGTGTAAAATTATTTTAATTATTTAATTATTAACAATATGTATATTATGAAATCCTGATCAAACTAAGAGGACCGAAAATAAAAAATCAAAACTTATACAAAAAGCAAAGCAGGTATTACCCGAAATGTAACTTTAACAAGGAATTGATAATAAAAGGGTAATAAAAAGACATAAGTAAATCTTGTATGGTATTATATTTATAATTATGTTTATTAAATATAATTATAATAAACATATATTTATTATACTATATTTTTTAATGTGTGCAAAGTAACTTCAGACTTATGGTATTGGATTTCCGTCTCACTTTTATTTTCTATGTAAAAAATTCCATATCCACCACTTGTTTCTAAAATATGGTGTGTATACTATCAATAAATATATCAAATTATGATTATTCTTAAAATTATTTTCATTTATATATCCATTTTATGATAACTATTTCATGTCTCTTACGATTCAATGTTACTGATGTGGTAAGCGTTTTCTGATACAATGTCATAGTTTACTGGGATTTTTTATGATTTTGTTTAAAATGATGAAATATTATAATCCATCACTCAAAAAAATCAAGAATATTTATACCCTATGTTTATATCATGATAATACATGTTTCACCTTAATTTTACTCTCTTTATGTACTGAGGAGTTCAAAATAATGTTTTTTTGAAAAACTATATTTATTTCTCTCTTAAGTCTAAAAACTTTTTTCTTCCAAAATAATGTTTTCAATGTTTTGAAATTTTTTTATCATTATTAAAATGATTTATTAAATTAATTTTACCCATTTTTTAATTTTTAATAATTTTTTGAATGTAACCATCATGTCATTTTCTAAACAATATCCATTTGTATTTTACTGAAAATATGAAAGGAATATTCTTTTAGCATATATGACATGAATGAAATTTCCCACTTTACTGACCATTTTTTACTATTAAGTATCCTTTAATAATATCCAAATTGATTTTCAAAGAAATGTATTATGAAATTATCTTACTTTTTAAAAAGATTTTTTCAAAGTGGAAAGTCAATTTTCCTCAAATTATGTTCTATGTAACATTTCAAAACAATTTTTGATCTAAGATTTTATCCGTTGATACACCCAATGAATTATTGGGGATATGATACAAGGAGATCATTATTGTTCCTTCCATGAATGGTTTATCATTATGATGAAATTTTTTTCACGAAACCCGTTTCAATTCCATTTTTTATAAAAAAATAAAATGCTTCTGAAAACATCATGTTTTTCTACAGTTTATGCTATAATGAAATGATGAAATTATTATGAAACTTTTTTATTTTATATAGTTTCTGTTAAGATGAAATTTTTATGAAACCAATTTAATTTCATAGGTTCTGATACGATACATGTTTTATGACCTTGTTTCCCACATATTTATTATTTTCATTATCTTATAGTGGTTACATTATAACCACAGATGGGGGTTATATTATAACCAAGATGGGTGGGACCTATATCTCTGTCCAATGAATTGGGTAATGATTAATGATAAAAGATATCAAATGGTACCTGAGAGGTTATCCTAATCCTAAAAGATGGTATATGGTAGGTTATCTCATGCTTGAATGATTGTACATGGGAGGTCATCCCAAGATCGAAACAAGTGCACATGTGGTTGGCCCATGACTTACATATTATGAATTATTTGTTTGGTAGCCTTAACATAATATTTTATATGATTATTTATATTCCAAAAATATATCTATTACTATAATATTATGATATCATGTATTATGTTCTCAGATTTCATAATGATTCATGTCTTATGAGATGAAAAACCATATGCCATGACTCAATAAAATAATATTTGATAATCATGGTACGGTTTTAAAACATTATTATCATGTTCTCATACTCTTTCATCCATTTTTTACTCACATATCAAATTTGGTTTACCCATATTGATCATATAAGCTCACCCTTTCTTATGTTTCCTTTCCCCAAGTTATAAATAAAGGTTTTAACTAGGGAATGTTTTTGAAGATTACTAAAGGGGAAGTTATTTTTGGAAGACATTGAAGATCCTTTATGAATTGTATATATTATCTTCCATGTTTTCAAAGTAATTAAACTATTATAGTCTTTAGGTTTGTGGTTATATAGTTTAATGGATATTCATCTGATAATATTTAGTATCCATGTATGAGGAGCCTAGGTATCTATAGTTAGAAGTAAAGGAAATGTTTAGTTAACCATTGAAAAATAATATTAGAAAAATTTAGTGAGATATCATGGGATATTTCTGACGATATGTCATGTTATGTCTCTATGGATATGTCTAAGGATTAGTCAAAGAATGGGAAAATGTCTTGGAAATTTTTTAAAGGATATCGTAATCCATTTCAAAAACAAATCATGCCTTTATGGATACTACAAGGGGATGTGGCTCTTATATAGAGGTACCTAGTGGTAATAACTATGAAAAGGGTGGATTGAAATGGAATAGATCATCATCGTGTGCATGAAAATGGGACATTCTACACACTCAGTTTTAAACTCATAAGGGGTATGATTTGAAAATTTACAAACTCTTTACGAACCATTATGAAATATTTACATAGATGCTAACTATAAATGAAATTAGATAACCATAAGGTAAAATATATTAATAATATGGTTCCATGATTTAAACATCCTATATATTTTTTTATGTTTATTTGGTTTCCAATTATGATTATAATTCCTCACACTGTTATTTTTTATTTTTTTTAATGGTGGTCACCAAAAGAAACTAAGATTAAATTAAATGTGATATACAATTTTCTGATGAGTAGGCAAATGATATGATGACTTTCGTAAAAGATGTTGTGATTATTCAAAATTAGTTATAATTATATATGATTAACTACATGCACCTAAAAAAACTCGGAGACTCTTCAAAGAATATAAGGATAGAGTTTACTGTGACTTCTTATAATAGAGACCAGGGAGGAAATAAATCTGGTTTCTAAAATGTTGATAATATGGGAAGAATAATTCAAGGGAATGTGGTAATATGTTTTGAGTGTGGGAAATAAGGAAACAATACAAGGAATTATAGAGGAAAAAAATTAAAATTTCAGTTAATAAAATGGATGGGAATAATGTAATCCTTAAGATATCATGAGTTCTTGAATGTTTCAAATGTGGAATGTATGGAAATTATGTAAATAAATTTTCTATGTGGAAAGCTCATGAAGATAATTAGAAAGGTTATAATATTAATGGTTTTTCTATTGATAATGAAGATACTATTAGTGAATTATAAAATGAAGGAGTTATTAATGAATAATAGAGTGAAGAATAGATAATGGTTTAAGAAAGAATTTAGATGATTGAAGTATTTATGTATTAGATTTCAATTACTATGAAATATATAAGGATTTTTTAGTATATGTTTTTTTCTTAAGGATTTGAATGAATATGTTAAATGATGATATTGAACAAAAAAAGAGATTTAATGGAAATAAACTATTTGTATTATGGGAATAATACCCTTAATATGTTCATGATGTAGAGAAAATGATGCTTAGTTTAAATAAAGAAATTTTTATGTAAATAAATTAAACTGGATGGCACTGATGATTGTGAAACTAATTATTGATTTTTTGATAGTGTATTATATAATCATTGGTGGAGTCTACATAATTATTTGATTTAAATAATATATTCAATATTCTATGGTTTTATTCAATTAATGAGGAAGTATGTATGTGTTTAATAAGGTTTTATGGAAATTTAGGTAATTACCATGTTTTAAGAGAATACATGATAAATATATTCACATGATTGGAATGTGATAATTGAAGCCTAATTCATTTTTTTGGGGGATTGGTGTTAAGTTTATTTTAATAAATGTAGTAACCTTATTTATAAATACTTAATTGTTGAAGGGTTATAGGTTCAACCATTTATGAAATTATTTAAAGTGATCATTGGATAAAATTTTATAGATTAAAATATTACTTCAAAATATGACTATTTATCTATATTGGATAAAAAATGTTAACCTTTTTTAACTATATATTTAAGGAATACATTATCATTCTATTATGTATCTTATGATCCACTAGAGCTTCAGGAATTTAAAAACTAAAAATTATCTACATTTTATAGAGTAAGAGATAAAACAAAAATTGATCTAGTCACAACCAAAGGATAAGATTGTGCTTATTAAATATAATGTAATAGAGTAAATATATATTCTAATGATAATTCTTCAACCTAAAAAATTATCTTAAAAAAAATATTGTCCAGTTATCATCATTTTTATGATATCAATGTCCTTTTTCATGCCTCTTTGATTTATGGTTTTATGGTTTCTAATATTCTTTGGATTACCCACTTATATTTTCATCAATTATCCCAATAACTCTTAATAATAATTTATGTTTTTCTTCTATGTACATATATTCTCTTCCCACCTATGTTATTCTATTTGGAAACCTAGTATGTGTTATTGTGTATGAATTTCACATATTCATTTCTCTTTTTCAAAATAATGTTTTACTAACCCAATTTAAGGATGTGAGTTTCTATGATGGAATTTTAAAATGAAAAAAAATTTATGAAAAATGGAACTTTAGAGGGTGAAATTCATTTGGGGGGGGGGTAGAATTAAACACCCCATGATTTTGTGAAATATATTTTTTCAAATAAATTTAATCTATTTGATATTTTTCATTATATGAAACATTGAGTTTAGTTTGGTAGAATAATAATTTTCTATTTGATTTTAAAATACAAATTTATGGATGAATGGTAACCAACATACGAGGAAGTAATCAAAATAAAATTACTATATACCACATTTCAAAATTCAAAAAATTTCCAAACACTAGAGGAGATCCTAGAGAATCACCTATGTCAACCAATGTCAATCGCCAATCATATATATCACGAGTGTCACTAACATGAGTTATTAGCGTTGATATGTTCATACATCACATCATCATCATCACCATCCAACCACCACAATAGTGGCCAGATATCGTCAAAGAATTCTAGATACACCATAAGAATCACACCATGTAATCATCATTTCCCATCAATACAGTAAAAACTAAATCACTAAAACTAGAAAAAAAAAATCCGTAGAACTCTCCATATAACATTGCATAACCCCGATTCATCATCGACCCCCAATTATCCAGAAAGAAACCAAACACTGGTATAGATCAATCAAACCTTAGATAAATGAAAAAAATGGTTCTGTCTGGAGAAACCCGAAAGCCACCACCTATAAAAACATAGAAAAAAGTGAAATATAACCAGAAATTGAACACTATCGACCAGTAATAAATAGATTTTCCATTTATAATTAGAAAACAACATTTCCAAAATCATGATAAAGAAATCCAAAAACACAAATCCGTCAATGAACAACGCCCGACTAGAGAAATTAAAGGACTACTGGAATGAAACAACATGAGGGAATAAAACCCTAGGAAGGAACCATGGTATGGAAGCTTAAATGAAGAATAAAGGATCCTATAAGAATACCCATGACCACTAAACCATTTATCCCAAATCCTCAATGAGTCCATCGCTCGATATCCGACCTAGGGGTGGGCAATGGAACACAAGATTAGAGTAAAATATAGGTAGCCAGAGAGAAAGTGAAGCACCTACACAGAGAAAGGGGTGGTGAAACAAGGATAGGAGAACCAAAGAAAAGAGGGAACCTGGAGATATTGAAACCCTAAGTTGATAAATTAAAATATAAGAAAGAACTATAAGAGATATTAGAAGATGATCCAACACTACTGGGGAGAGATAGAAACCCTAAGAGGGGGAAGAAGAGCCAAGAGACAAGAGCCCAAGAGAGACCCAACAAATGAGGCATTATCCCCCATTAGTCCATTTAAAAATATGTTGAGTTTATCTTGAGTTGAATGAAACACCGAATAAATCATAAAATTTGGATCATTTTATCTTTGAAGACCCACTTTCTCATCACATATACATGATTAATTTTAAATTATATTCCGAAAATTTTGTTAGTGGAATTTCAAAAAATGGATTCCATATTTTGAATCATAATAATTTATATCATCCAATAATTTCAAATTAATTAATTACCATAATAAACTATAAAAACATTAAAAATTAATTACCATGGTTAGGAAAAAAAGGGATTACCAACGGGTTTAAATAAAGTGATAAAGGATAAAATGGCCTAATTTTTTAACAAAATCCATTTTAAAGACATATTAAAATCTATAATTTAAAATTCAAGATAATAATCCATTTTCGATCCCTGTGTCATTATGAATATGTAGGTACACCATTTTTATTTTCAAACTATTACAAGTGTGCTACTAACCCCGCTTATAAAAGGGCATGTCCTCTCCTCTATTCTTAAAATATACAAACCTTTTTTTTCAGAAAATACCTACTAAAATCACTTCCATAATTCTCTTATCTCATCTTGGAAGCTTTTTTGTATAAATTCAGACTTGGAAGGATTTTGTGAAATCCGAAGGTGGTGACCCAAAGAAGAGGTAACGTTCTTCAATGTGTGTTTTTATATTATTTATTATTATAAATTAAACCATATAGATATGATAAATTAATTATCATTCATATACGAATAATTGTTTTATGATAATTTCATTTACTACAATCATCTCCACTTACATTAAATGGATTATGGAATCATCATCCATGTGTATAGCGGACTATAGCCTCATGAACCAATGATAGTAATTTTTCCATTACCACCTCTCACAGTTGAGTGTGATGATTGATATATAGTATAAATATGATATATATATATAACATGATTAAAACTATGGAATCATTATATAATATATAATTTTTTTACTTTTCCGTCCCTAGTGAATACAATCAAGTTGCTCGAGTGTATGACATACTACGGCCTCATGAAGTGATGTGATTCATTTTTCACTAATTCTTTTTATGGAAGATAATAAGGATAAATATTTGTGATATAATGGACATAATAATGTTATTAATTAAATATTTAGAAGTATTAAAAGATAATATATCAATTTAATTATTATATTTTCAATCACTGAAAGATGATAATGTCGTTCATGTCGTGTGGACTACTGTTTTCACAAAGCGACGTGACTCACTTTTCAACACCACGCCATGTGGATGATATTTATAAGTATATTAAATGATATAATATGTTATTTATGATATTATTATAGTTATGTAATTATTATATATTACTTACTTCATTTCCACAATAATCATTGAGAAATGGAAACGTTGCTCATGCGTACGTATGACCTACAACCTCCATTATCAAAACGTACTTAATTTTTCAAAAAAATGTTTCATGATTGTTCATAAAAATATAATTGATGTATAAATATGATAATTATTTCTTCAATATTATATTTTATATTATATAGCCATGATCAAATTAATAGGAGTTAAAATAACAAATAAAAACATATACGAAAACAAACCGATCATTATCCAAAATATTAAATTAACATGGAATTTTTAATAAAAGTGTAATAAAATGACATAATAAAATCATATTTTGTATGATATATATAATTATGTTTCTATAATAAATTTATAATGAACTTATATTTATTATATATGGGGTTCAAAATGAGTACTATGGAAGTCGATACTTATAATAAGTGGCTTCTATCTCACTTTTATTTTCTATGAGTCAAAAGTCATATTCCTCCCATGTTTCTTTTATGTTTTGTATATAATACCCATGGATGTATACTATGATTATTATATATATAATTAGTTATATTTACATATCCATTTTAAGATATATCTTTCATGGTTATTACGATTCAATGTTACCAAATTAGTAAGGATTTTATGATATAATCTCATTGTTTATTATGATTGTTTATGATTCAATTTTTGATGATGACCTATTATAATCCATATCTCTAGAAACTCATGAATTTTATTATATTCTAGTTATTTCATGATAATATATGTTTCCCCTTCATTTTCCTCTCATCAGGTTGTTAAAAGTTCGAAATAATTCTTTTAATAAAAACATATTTATTTCTCACTTTAGTTGAAAATCCTTTATCTTCTAAAACCATGATTTCAAAAAATATTTTAAAAAATGTTTTTAACATTATTAAAATAATTTATCAATGAATTTGTTACCCATTTATTAATTTTTAATTTTTTTTTTCAAATGAATAATCATGTTCTTTTCTAAACAATTTCTTTTTAGGATTTTACCCAAAATGTGAATGGAATCTTTGTTTTAATGTGTACCACATGAACAAAATTTCCTATCATCATGACCATTATTTATTTTTAAGATTCCTTCTTAAGTTTAAAAAGATTTTTTTAATGAAATGGATTTTGAAAATATTTAAATTTTTTAAATTTTTTTATTGTGGAATGGTTATTTTCCTCAATTAATGTTCCATGTAATCTTTCAAAATCATTTTCCATATAATATGAAATTAAATTTTATTACCAATGATTTAGGCATAATATGTTCCAAGGAAACTATTATTATTCCTTATATAAATGGTTTATACATACAAATATATGATTTTTATGAAATGCAATTCAATTACTTGGGTTATACCATTATAAAATGCTTATGAAACCTTCTTCATTTTTCCATGGGTTATGCTATGATGAAATGATTATGAAACACATTTTTTTCTATAGGTTATATTATGATAAAATGTTTATAAACTCCATTTCATTTCATTGGTTCTGATATGATGAATGTTTTATGATCTTGTTCCACACATATCTACGATTTTCATGATGTGATGGTGGTAACATTATAACCAAGGATTATAGTTACATTATAACCAAGATGGGAGGGGCCACTATATACTTCCAATGAAAAGGGTAATTATTAATGTTATATGATCTCAAAGGGTAGATGCGAGGCTATCCCAAGCCCAAAAGAGGGTACATAGGAAATAATCCCAATCCTAAAAGAGGGTACATGAGAGGTTATCCAAATCCTGAAGCAAGAACGTTGTTGGTTATCCAAATACCAACATGTTATTAATGTTTTTTTAATAAAAGTGGTGACATGAATTGGTCACCCAATTCATTCCCCAAAGGAATTTATTGAAAGAAAAAACGTTACAAAGAAAGAATGAGCTGTAAAGAGCTTACACCAATAGGGGATTGAGGGAGGGATACAAGTTGTGACTTAAAAGAGAAACAATCCAAAAGATGTAGTTGAAAAAGTCATGTCAAAGTCTTGCCATCAATCTGTCCAAAAATTCTTCCTCCAGAAGGGGGAATTAGGCTGCCTATTGAGTGAACTGCAACCACATATAAAGATCCAATACTTTTCTATTTGATTATACTAGAACAGCAGCAGCATATGTCCATTGCTCATACACCTTGACATGAAAACATACTGTGGAACGAATGATCGTGCCTTTGTTATTGTCACAGCAACCAAAACATCTTGATATCCATTATCCTTTGATTTTGATGCATTCCATGTTGAAGGGTGAATAAATATACCTTGATACTCCTTATCAAATAGTTTTTTTCACAGGAAACAAAATTCAAGGATGTCATATAACCGACTTCTTTTCTGTCACATTCACACCAAGTTTGTCTGGTCTTTCTCATTGGCTTGGAAAAGGCTTAAAAAAACATTGATAGGCACACTTCCACAAGATTTATTGGCACTAATTAGAGAAATATTTGTCATTACAACCCCTCAAAATAGTTTTTTAGATTTCATAATTGAAAACAGTCCAGAAAAGCTATCATCAATCAGAAAACAATGAAGTAGTTATAGAGACGGACACACCAGTCCCATGGCTACCTAAGAAACCTTGAGAAAACATGATCAATTGAGTAGTAAATATCATTCTAAAGGGATGTATCTAAAGTTGATGTCATGATTCATCTTGTTTTTATCAACCATCCTGATGTACATTCATTTCCTAATTTGAAGATAAATCTCAGCTGAAATATCACCATTGGTGTATTTCCTGAATGTATTTTCATATTGTTCATCAATCCATTCATCAACTTCTTCACTCAATACATCTGTCTTCGCCATCTGGTAGGACTCCCTGTACACCAGATCATTATTTAAATCATGTTCCTCCACTTCAATTGCAAGAGTTGTAGCAGGTTCAACAACTATTAGCAGATTTGGAGGCTCAAGGTTTTCAATTTTAGAAGGGCTGAAAGACCTGTTAAGTATTGTTCTTTCAAGAGTAGTGTGGTCCCTGCGCTTCCTAGTTTTTTTGGGATTCAGTGTGATGTACCCATCATAATCCACCATATTCTTTTTTCCATTCCTAGAGCGCGATTTGAAGTATGTTTACCCAAGTTGATTAGTCTTGTCATCATCCTCCTGTAAGGATTCACAAGACTCATAGAGGTCACCCTGCTCCTTGTATGAGTCATGTGACTCAATTTGTTTTCCCTACCCCTCCACCAAAATAATAGTGGTAATGTTGGAACCTGTGGGAGTAGGATGGGAAGCAACAAGGCCTGACAACTCTTGATTTTCAGAGTACTGATCAGTGTTAACCAAAGCCTTCTTCTTCATATCAGACCCCTTACCTTTAGCAGATGTCCCAGGGAGGTCCAACATAACTCCATAGCTAACCTTAGTACCATCCAGTTACTCTGTATGTTTATTTTTCTCAACCCAAATGGCCTTCTTATCCTCAAGACGCACAGATTTATGTCCATAGTCTTTTACAGCGTGTCTAAGATTGAGGAAAAGGGAGCAATAATCAGAAAATATTTCATAAAAACCCTCTGGAAAGAATATATAGTCACCGTTTTGGATCCAAATTTGAGGGGGAGGGTCTTAAGAAACATCTGTTTCAACGCAAACCCTGGAAACAGATGGTCGATAAAGGTTCTTTGTTGCCGAATCCAGCTTCAATGGATTACCAATGAGCTTGGAGATATAAAATAGGGTGGTTTTTTTTGAAAAGGTATAGTGGCAGTGCAAGGAAGCCAATCCAAATCGGGACAATGGGGGTCTCGGAATATGAATCAAAATCAAGGGTCCATTTGAGGAATTTCATCAAGCATCCCCTGAAAAACCAGGAGCTCTTCGCCCATAAATGGTAGTAGTCATCCTTGGAAGATAGGCGAAAGACAACATTTAAGGAGATCAAAAGGCTGATATAGAATCCCAAAAAACCAATTGCTTCAAGGGAAGTTCTTAAGAAACTCAATACTGGTATGCGATTGAAAAATTTCCCAAAAAGAACAAAACGAAGGTCTGAAGTTAGAAGTGTTACCTCATTTATTGAGAACGAAATCGCCAGTTGACCACGGTGATGGAAAAGCTTCATATTGATGCAAGAGTCAGGAGTCGCGACACTATTTGAGCAAGGCTCATTATTCTCAGTCAATCTTCCGGCCACTACATCTGCGAAGCATCGTGGACTAGGGTTCCTCTCTCCCAGAATCGGGTTTATCACGTCACTCCATATCGGTCCCTCCATACAAACGTGTTATTGGGTAACGAGGTATTGGGGTGGCCTCCCCACCTACACGCCGCACGTCCCCAGCGATGCCCAAGGTGGCCAACCCTTGGTCTTAGGCCAGTTCCTAATAGGGTAGAAGGTCCCATGAGAGGTTTGTTAGAAAATAGTGCACATTGCCTTGTGAGGACTCGAACCCGGAACCTCGGGGTCAGGATGCCACCACCTTTAACCAACTCACCCATGCCCCACGGGTATATTATTAATGTGTTGGTGGGTTAACTTGAAATATCATTTCCTTTGCATATGTGTATAATAAAAAATCTATGACTTATTATATTGTTATACTCTCATGGATCGTGTTTTTTGATTATATTATGATTCATGACTTATAAATTTCTAATATATATTCCATAAGTCCATATTATTATCTATGATAGGTAAGATATGGCTTTCAGATATTATTATCATGTTCATATACTCTTATATTCTTGTTATGTTTATATATATCTTTCATTTGCCCTTACTAAACACATGTGATCACCCTTTTTTTATTTCCATTCCATAGGTTAGGAGGAAATATTTTATGTAGGGTATGTTTGTAAAGTGGACTAATGGGTAAGATATTTATGGGATAAATTTAGTATATTTTATGAATTAAGAATATTATGTTCCATGTTTCCAAATATAATAGATTACTATGGTCCTCAGTCATGTGGTAAGATATTTTCATCTCACTTTTATTTAAGTGAAACAAATGACATATTCAACACTTGTTTATTTTATGTGATGTATATACTAATCATTAATTATTTTTATGATTATTTTCATGAAAATTATGGGTTTTATATATCCATATAAGTTCTCTCTTTCATGGTGTTTTGATTCAAATGATACCAAAGTGTTAAGGGATTTATATTACAATATCATTTTATATCAGAATTGTTTATGATTTTTTTACCCTAAGGAAACTGTGAAAATTATCTCTAAATAATCAAAGAAATTTTATTCTACAATGGTTATTTACATAGAATAAATTGTTTTCTTTCATTCTACTCTCTTAAATAACTCAATATACCGAAGGATTATTTTTATGTAAAACATGCTTTGTTGATCTCTTCGATGAAAAATCCTTTTTCTTCCATGTACATGTTTTCTAAAAGAATTAAAAATGTTTTTATCAATTAAAAATGATTTTTTAAATTGATTTTCACCCATTTTATAATTTTAAAAAATGGTTTAAAAGTAATATTTATTTTATTTTACAATTGTGGTACTTTTGAATTTTGGATAGAAAATGTGAAAGAAATATTTTTTTAATATAAACAACAAAAACATAATTTCTCTCCTTCAATCCCACTCAATGATTTGAAAATTACATTACATGTTCCCATGGTTATTTTCAAATAAATGTTTTTCTATAATACTTTGGAACTTGTAATATTTTAAATAAGTCATTTCAATGTGATATGGTTATTTTACTCAATAAATATTCAAAGTGATCTTTTAAGGGAATCTTCATCTATGATCATAAACTCTAATGTTACCCATGATTTATTGGGTATATTATCTGATGATTTTATCCATGTTCATTATTTGGATGAATTATGATGATGATCATTTATGGATGATTCTATAAAACCTTTTTTATTTTATAAGATTTAATTTAGTTATGATGATACCTTTCTTAAACCCATTTCTTTTCCATGGGTTATATTATGATTAAATGAAGAAATGTTCATTAAACCCATTTACATTCCCTCTGTTATTATATGTTGAATATTTTATGATCATATAGATCATATATGTATGATTTTTATTATGTGACTCAGGGGATCATAATTATATACCTTTCAAATTCATTGGGTAATGATGGACATCTATTGAGTTAATAAGGATCATAATGGGTGTGTGAAACCAGTTAAATAATGGAATCTACCCACTATGATAATCTTGAGAGTGGATAATTAATAATGATATAATGGATTTAAGAGTGATCCCAATCTACTATGATAGTCTTGGAAGTGACCATTGATTAAGGAAATGATTTTTCATTAATATTTTTATGGAAAAAATTATTTTTTAAGCCTATGTTATACTATCAGGGATCATGTTCTATAAATTCATTACGATTCATGTCTTCTAAACTAATATGAAACATTTCATGAATCAATATTAAGATATATTGTATACAGGGTATGGTTTTAAAATAGTATTCATATATTATTAAACTATTCTTGACATGTTATGTTTAAGTGATTATTGATATCTCCATTATTCATCCTTACCAATCCTTAGAGCTCAGCCTTTCTTATATTTCCTTTACATTGGTTATGAAGAAATTTTTTAATTATGATGTGTATAATATGGGTTCATGTTATGAATTACATAGTGCGTGATAATGGAGATCTCTTATGAATAGGTTTTTTATATTTCCATGTTTCCAAACACACTAAAACTATATGATTCTAGAATTTATCATAATGTTATGTGTTGAATATTCATATAATAATATGTGATATTAAATTATGAAAAGTATCGGTTGGTATAGTCAGTATCATAGAAAGTTTTATTTACATTTGGAAACTTAGATGGTAAAAATTTAGTGATAACACTTAGGATAACCCTATTTATAGGAGAATGCTCTATTTCTTGGTAAAGAAAGGAGGGTGATTTTCATAGAAGAAATATACGTATTTAGATATAGAATGTGGACATGTTTTTATAATAGATTAATATAGGGATAATAACATCAACAAGATTTGTTCGAGTATATATCGACTATCATTCTGGTTTATGGTGTGTGTGCATTAATTACACACCTAGTTTGAAAATCTAGTGGGATATTATTTGGTTCATTCAGACATTATTTATAAAAAATTATAATGTATTATCATATATGATAACAAAGGATGACCTAGGATTAAAATAAAGTTTCATATATTGTAGATGATGTGCCATGATTATTACATTAAATTAATTATTTTTATGATCTCTCTCTCTGATTATTTTTTCTCACGCCATGGTTTCTAGTTTTATAAAATGGATTGAAACTTAAGGATTCGTGTTAATGATGAATGTGACAGAATATGTAATTATTTTTATCAATAGAAACTAAATAAAATAGAAACTATAAGGAGAAAACTTGTGGTAATTCTAAATCAGATACAAAAATTTATGATTAACAATGTCTAATACAATGAGTTTTATAAACGTAAAATAGTAGGAATATTTACATTCATGAAGGTTTATATGGTAATGACCATGGAGGAAATAATGTTCAATATTTTTCAAGTCAATAATGTAGGAAGTAGAACCATGAAGAATGACTCAAAGGAAGGGGAATATTTTTACTATGCGAAAATGAAGGTTATAGAAATATTAATTGAAAATTAATTGAATTCATTATGCATTGGGAACCTGGTAATTATCAATGATAATTCCCTAATCCATGGGTTAACTCTTATAATAGGGAATAAGCCACGCTATATAGATCATTGAAGTGAAAGGGTTAAATTGTGTATCAGGAATTAATAATTGTTGTGTATAAGTTTTATATAAATGATATTATAGTAATAAAAGCTATTTAATCTATAAGGATTTCCCTATAGTAGTATTTCTTTAAGAATTAGAAAATATATGTTCAATGGAACTGATAACTAAGAAAAGTGATTTAGTATTAAGGTCAAATTTTTTAATTAAACAGTATTAAGGGAAAGAAAAACCTTAATATGAAATTGATGCTGAATTATTAATGTTTAGTTTAGCGAGAGTGATGATAGATGTTGATGGGATAGTATTAGTAACCTTGAAATTAGTTAGCGTTTTTATGATAAAGTGATTTATGTCTTCATTGATTATGTTTATATCATTTTTAGATGTTTGAAAAATACTAGATATTATGTGAATTCATTTGATTAATAAGGATTATATTATTTTTTAGAAGTATATATGTTTCAATTGAGCATTTATGGTGATTCTAGTTATTAATATGTTTTAAAATAATATATGATCAAGCTATTATAGAATTTTTATAGATTAATGTATTTTATTTATCCTTATTGGGTACCTTATAGTAACTATTTTGATATTGGTTAATATTTAGTGGATTAGAGAATGAATTATGGGTTATATGGTTTCTTAAATGATAATTTTAAATCTTTAAGAATAAAAACACAATCTAGAATATTAATTTCTTGGAGTAAGATATTAATAGGAAATTAATCAAAACACAACTAAAAGATGAAATTTTACTTATGAAATGGAAATATATCTAGTAAGTATATTTTCCATTTTTCTATATCTTTATTTTAAAATAATATAAAAACATTATTAGAAGGATATTAAAATAAAAAAATTATACTTTGAACTACATTTTTTATGAATCGATTGTCTTTCACACATAACAAATTTATGGTTTTGTGGTCGTTTAATTTTTCATAAACATATTTTCTATCACTATCTATTAGTCCTTGGATGATAGTTTAATCCTCTATGACTATTGATTAACTTTCAACCAATTTTATATTTATGTGGGAAAATTACAATATACTATATTAGGTAACCTTTTTGTTTCCCACTTTCCCTTTATGAAACATGTTTTTTTATCACTATATACAATGTGAGTTTTCAATAAATGTATTTTCAAATATTGAACTCTTTATGACTGAGATAAAATTATGATGGTGAAATTTATTGGGGGGGATAATTTAGCATCATATAAAATTAACTTAAATGAATATTATGATTGATAGATTTCTTAATTAGTAATAACAATCTTTAAGTGAACTGAAATATATTAAAAAATATTTTTATTTAAATATGACCACTCTAACACAGACATTTTTTTGGTGGATAAGAATACAAGTAACAAAAATTTGAAATATATGATTAATGGTGCTACTCAATACAAATTTATTGATTAATTATTAGGAAATAAGCACTCAATTTTTAGTAAATTCATTTAATACTTCAAAAACGCATTTTAATGAAAAATTATTTTTATTGAATTTTCTGTATAAAATTATAATTAATTTCATACACTTTTTAGAAATTTTATTTTTTAAAATAAACATTATTTTTGAATTCATCATATAATATTTCACTTAGGTTGAATTTTAGGGATTTTTTTGAAATGATTAATATTGCAGTGAATAGTGAAAAATACAAATTCATTCAATAATGTCAGTAAATATAGTAATTTGAAATTCCCATTAATTTTTTTATTTTGTGTTAAAGTGACACATTATTCATCTTAGGTATAATAATCTAATTAATTTTTTTAAATCATAAATACTTATTTTTTTTTATTAATGATAATTTTTATTCATAGAAATAAATTTTTCTAAAAACTGATTTACATTGTGTTTTATGTGTTTAAATTAAAATTCATTTCAACGAGTTCCGGAGATTGAATTTTGAAAAATTTATACTCTATATGGAATTATGATGTTCAAAACTGGTAGATATTCCCCTTTTTGGTCTTTATGAATAATAATCAAGGTAAATAATTTTCACTTATGTAAGAGTAAAATGAGTAAAGTAGTGTTAAAAACATTAGGTATAGACTCAAAGAAAACCCAAAAAATAACATTAGTTTTTTGGTTGGATGAAATTAGACAATAGAAATAAATTTTTTTTTAATATATGGTTTTTTTGAAGGATTCCCTTCGTAATGATGTTTATATTATTTTAAGTAAATAAAATTATAATGTCTCACTCTTTAGAATTTAATATCTCTAAAATTATTAAATAAGTATAAATAATGTTTTTGTTTTCTTATAAATATTTATTTGATAGAATTATTTATTTATTTATTCTTGGTAATTTCATTATAATTTTTTGGAATAATTACCCTAAATTATTATGTAACTTTGACATAATATTTATTCAATTAATAGAAAAATAGAATAAATGATTTTAAAAATATTAAAAGTAATAAAAATTAAGTGAGTTATTGTATTCAAATTTATTTAGATATATATAAAATTTCTGGATTTCCTGAAAGGTTTATATTGAAATTCAATTGCGGTCAAGTTCTTTTCAAAGTCAAATTATGTGGATAGTTCATAAGATTAAATTAAAAGTATTTTATGATAAAAATATTTTATTAAATTATTTTAAAAAATTATAAATCTAGAAATAGGAAAATAATACTGATAAAAGTTCTAAAATTTCATCCTTTAGTCATTTATGATTCAATTTTTACCTTATAATTAAAAATATCACACTTTCATATTAAAACATTCCTTACCACGATTAATGATAAAATTGGTCAATTAAGGGTTTAAAACAAAATTATAATGTTTAAAATGACTCCAAAACCTATCTAAAATTTTTTGTATGATGTTATTTCTACATTAGCGTATTTTTGTTCAATTTTTTTTATATTTGGAAAATTTTTTATTAAAAATAACATAATTATTTTATTTTATTTTGAGTAATTCAATGTGCAACATTTTCCTCTCTTATAAAAGGAAACCCATTCTATATTTTCTTGACACCACATTAATCTATCTAGATCGAACAATGTAATTAATTTGAAATTTATATGAAACAATTCTTAATATTTTAAATAATCATCATGGATTTGGGTATGAAATCAGTGTGAAATTCTATAAATCAGAGAGCCTCGACACATATATATTAAAAATATTAAATATAATATATCACACATATGTATTTTTTATGAAATAACAGAATAAATCCTAAATAGAATCTTATATTGGAAAATAGAGACCAAAATTAAACCTGTAGCACATGTTTTATCCTAGGTGCAATACAACCCCTGTGTACATTAGCTGTTTGGTTTAAAGGTGGTTATGAGTGGATTGATAAATAAATAAATAAATAAATTTATTTATTATTTATTATATATAGAAATAAATAATCCTCTCTATTTAAAACATCTTATGGAAAAAACCTAGGTTTAACCACATAACTCTATGATGTTGGAGTGGATAATGGAGAGAGATCTCCAATGGAGAGCATGTTGGCGGATGATCACGAGGTCATAGATTGAGTATCAGTGTATCATAAGGATCATAACTATCAATGGAGTTCTTGGATCTCACCAATGATAATTATCTGGACACATTCTTCAATAGTGATTGATCAAAACCTATGGTAGGGTGTTTTTTTTGTGGTATAAATACTATTTATAGCTTGAGATGAATTCAAATTAATCATCTCTAAATTAATTCATGGATAATTCCTCATTGTTTTTCTAATATACGATTCTCTTCCTAGATCTAGTAATTTCATATTTTATTTATTTTGATTTAGTTATTCTGATAATCCACCCATTATCTTTGGATTCTAAAGACAATGGCCAAATGGACAGGTCTATTGATCGAAGCTCACTTTATGTTATTTTCCTTTATCCCTCTATTATTCGATGTTTATCAACAATATTTTTTGTTTGATGGTGATTTGATGACACCTGGGAGGACCAATCATTGTTCATTATTACTTTAAAACAATGGATCATGGTTACAGGTTTGGTTTTGGGTTATGAAGATGTGATGGAGGCATGTTGATGACAATGAGAATCAGAGGATGGATTGGGTATTGGTGGATCTGTGAGACGGATTGAGTAAATATCTCTAGATGATAAATGATGCGAGATTCTATGTAATGAGTAGCTAAAATCCACCCATAGGTAAATATGGTTGTTTATTGTTTTCATTTTATGTTGGGTTTCTATTATCTGAAGTAAAAAAAGTTTTGGTATAACAATTGCGATCCATTTTCCTAGGAAGAATATCCAGAATCAGACTTCTATCTAGCCATAGAGGGTGGTTAACAAAAACCATGGTGTTGTGGTGTGATTCCGAGTGGTTTTTAAGGAAGTGGTTTTACATAAGATAATACATTTGAAATATTTATAATTTCTTAGAAATTATAATGTACACATCATATAGATTAGAGGAACACACACCATTAGTCCCATATTTACGGTGGCTAGTGTAAGGTGTAGAGTTAAAAATCACAGGATGTGTGATTAGTCACATGATATGATACCCTTAACTAGCTTGTTTGTAGTGTATAGGGACTACACACAAAACAATCCATATAATGAAACATGATGTGTGTTGTAATCACCCATCACGTGACCCTTGGTGAATGGTTAGATGTATAAAAGGACTACAATAACTGGATTCCATAGGACCCCATGAGCCGTGTGTGTCAGGGAACTTGCCATTTTCTTGTGAATAATATATGGGCATGGGATTGGGATGACCAATGAACATGAAGATGCCCATATTATATTGTTATGGCCTAGAATACATAGGATTTACCAGATGGAACATGATAACTGTCAGTTTCAACCTGACATTCAATGTACCCTAGTGGTCATGTTGTGCATATATAGATGCACACACCGTTTGATATGATGAGACATAGGCTATGATATACTAAGAGAGACATAATGTGTACCCCATGGGACACATCATGTACTTCTTTAAGGAAATGTTAGAGACCTTTTTCATCTTATACTAGATGTGTTATAAGATTGGGTGTTTTCTTTGAAACCATATATGTGTGGGAGTGTTCCCTCCTTTTATTATTTCAGGTTGGGTTTCATCAGTTCAATACTATGAGGGTTCAGCGAGGCATCATGTTCATAGAATTTGAGAAGACCCCATCAGTGGACTACAACAATAATCCCTCAATGAGTCCAAAGGGTTATATCCTTATCTTCTTTCTTTCTCCCAATATATGGTTAGGAATCACATGAACAACATTCCTGGTTGTTTGATCCCCTACCTAGCAGGTTATTCTCATTAGGGTTAAGCATCCTCTATTTTCCTTTCTTATAAGGCTATATCCATGTATCGACATATATTGTCTTCCTATAATATATAGTTCAATTGAGTGAGTATCTTAGATGATCCCTCTCAGTTTCTTTGGTTATTCTTCAGGGAAATACCAAATGAGTATGTCCTCTCAGATGAGCTCCATCAGTGTTGTGAGATCCAATGAGTACTTACTCTCTAAAGGATCTCACTTTTTAGCCTCTAGTATAATACTAGGCTAGTAGTGAGGACATGAACTCATGTTGATACTTTCTATATAAATTTGGGAATATTTGGGTTAATTATTTTTATTGCCTCGTATTTGTTTTGACAGTCCTTCTTGTTTAAGAGATAACTTCTCTCATTTCTGATCTTGACGATTTTGGGGGTTCATATTGGGTATGTTTAGACTTACCCCTGCATGAACTCTTCCTACACATGTCATTTATTGTGTAGATGAAATTCCTTTAATTAGAGTCCTAGGTGGACCAGGAGAAGGTGGATATTTTTTGTGCTAGACTAACCTCAGATGGATAAGGAGTTACATTTGGTTAGTTTCCCCCTCATTGTCGATATTGGGTTATTTTACATTATAGGTGGGATTATATTTACCCTTTTATTTATAGAAATATATTTACTATGATGTGGGATAGACGTTATAAATTCATTTACACTATGATTTCTTTATCATTCAACATTAAACTGGTGTATGAATAAGTGTGCATGTGAACAAGTAATCTAGGATAATTCCTTCCATGTGTGTTATATAACTACTCAATGCTAGTATCCATCCCCTGACTTATTGGAGGTGGCCTTGGAATTTCATTCCCATCTTACTATTAGTTATGTGGGCATCAGTATGTTAGTTTGTGACCAATTGGTATTAGAGAAAGTCATATTATGAACATATTTTTATGATTTTCTAGCTATGAGGCTTGGTTTGGGAACAAGGGAAATAGTGTTAAAGTTACATGAGTTTGGTTCTATGGATTGGGAACCTAGTGCTGGTGAGATGATTAATGTACCCATTCACTAAGAATCTGATAACCTACTTTTTTGAATTCGCACATATAGGCAATGTTATAGAGAAAACATTGGAATGTGCATCATAAAAGAATGGATTGTGTTTTCTATATATTTCTTAGGTTTTCTAGAAAAATATGCTATTTTAACTATGGTGTGTCGCTGATATCATTGGATGCCTCCAGGATAATATTAATATTGGGTTCTATAGACAGACTTGGATTATTATCTATTCATCAGTGAAGATTCTTCTAGAGATCGGTACAAGAGGCAGTTCCTCCGGGTGATAGTGAGTAGTGTCTCCACCCATAGAATAGTATATTGACCCACCTTCAGTTGTTTAGGTGGATGGTCCTATTCATTTTGATTAGTGGTTGATCCTGTATGTACCATATGAATTTAACCTATTTGGAGTGTTCTTTCAGAGTCTCATAGATAGAGATCACCCAGGTTTTATAGTGATCTAAACCCCCTTCTCGAGTGGTAGAGGACTGGACCGAGCCTGTGGTGCGAGTGTTACACATGGATATGAATTCCCTATATGGTGGCCCTTTAAGTGAGAATTCTAAAAAGGTGATATAGGGTATTCGTATATCCCTATTCTACTAAAGATCTTTATAGCTTCAGGCATGCATGGAAGATGGACACTTCTACTATTGAGTTGTGTTCTTATGAAAAAATTTAAAACTGTGTAGGAAATTCAATTATTCCCAATGTTGATATTATTGAGTCATGGTGGATGGTTTCATTTTAATTCTTTATTTTTAGTTTTTTAATGATATAAGGTATGCTAGTGGTCCCTAGTTTGGGGGAATATGTGGATAATGGGAAGGTTAGTCCAAGCAGCTCGAGCTTAAGACCAGGAGGCTATGGGTGTGTTTCGAGCTATGACCTCTATCTTATCTACACCAACATCAGTTTTAGTATATAGTTTTAATCCTTTACCATGAATCAATCACTTTATTGGGACCTAATTAATCCATTGGAGTGATGTTTTATTGACCCTTATGTTTCGAGGCTCCTGTAGAGGATTATTTTTAATCACACACTTCTACTGAAAATGTGACATGACTCTTGGGGGGGGGGATCCCCTCATGGAATATTTCGATATTGGAGTTGAGGGACTATGATTTTTCCTTGATATGGATTATTTTCCTAGTATAAATTACATGTTTGACTATTACCAAAGAGGTTCTCAGTGTATCTATGTTAGTGGAATATATTTTCCTTCTTCGTAAATATGGGATCCAATGTATGGAAAGATGATCTCATGTGTAGGATGGTACAACATGTTTCTTATAAGTTGGGTACTATCACACATGGTGTAATGGATGATATGAGATTTAGTTTCATATGATGGTAGAGGAAAATGTGGTCATCTTTCCTGGGGATGTTCCATGCTTACCACCATATCAAAAGTTTATTTTCTGCATTGACCTACCCCGAGGGATGGTCTGATATCTACACTAGCATATTGAATGACCCATTAAGCTGTGATAGATAAAGGCATAGTTGGTGAATATATAGAGAAGGGTATATGAGACCCAATTTGTTTCTACTGGCCTCCTAGTGTTCTTATTCTAAAGGATAGATAATATATTGAGGGTTTTGTGTGGATTAACTTTGTATGAACTAGGTATCTCTCAAGAATGATTATTCACTCTCCAGAGCTGATACATTCATCATCCATGTGTGGCGAAGTGGTTCATGGAGTTTGAAATTAGATTGAGTTATAACTAGCTCTAGGTTTGAGAGAAGAATATATCAAAGGACTATTTCTAAAGCCACTATGGTTTCTTAGAGTTCTTGGTGATAACTTTTAGTATGTTGAATGACCCAACAATGTTTACGGGACTTATAAACAAGTTATTTTAACTCTTGTGAGACCGGATCATGGTATTAATATTTAATGAAATCATTGTCTACATGAATCCATAGGTGGGGCATGAGATACACTTAATTATGGTTATGGACATGCTCTTAGAGAACCAGTTTTATATATTGATCTCAAACTATTAGTTGTGAATTTAGGAGGTCCACTTCTTGGAATATTTATTATCAAATGTGGGAGTAACAATAGACCTAATAAAGTTATAGTAGTTCTAGATTTAGATCCACCCAAGGGTGTGGTTGTAGTGGCATATTCCCACAATAATGTTTTTATTCACTCTTGTTATGTGAGGTCAGAGAGTAGTTGACCTCTTGGATGTTGACCATTAATGATTAGGATTGTGAAAAAACTCTACTCAGTGATTTCCACCACTCATCTTTATTAGTGTATCAAGAGGCATAACTTATGGATATTGATTTTAAGATATTTCCTGACCAGATATTTATTGGACATATATCTAATGGATATTTTAATGGTGGGGATCATGTCAACCTTGTTTGAGGATGGATGATGAAACCAACCATGACATGGGTGGAGTTTTTGCAAAGGTTTCATGATTTCACTCAATAGTTAATCTAGTAGAAGTGAGGATATATTTGTATCCCTTTGATTTAGGTTTTTTAGAAAAGGATGTCTTAGCATGTTTCTCAGTTTATCTCTTGACACTTCACCTATCTATAGGTTAAGGATCAAGTACCTCAATGGAAGTGGAAATGAGATGACATATTTATGGTTTTTTGGATAGGGATTCCAATATCAGTGAGAGTTAATGAGGTTATCTAAATAACCATAGACCATCTCACCATGTTGGACCACTTACTAGCCATTGGAGAGTAGAGTTTAGTAGATATTTTAAGATTCCTATGTATGTAAGATTTAGTATGGATTCATGGAGTTTCATTGATGATCATTTTAGTAAATGATTATCAAATCACATAATAATTATATAGAGTATTATGGGAGGCTATGCGAGTCAATTATAGTTGATAATATTGTATCTACCATAGAAATATGTCCAAACAAAGAAGACCATTCAGGTTTTGAAGAACATGATTGAGGTTTACATATTAATATATTAATTGGATGGGAGGATTTTATACCATTGGTGGAGTTTTCATATAATGTAATTTACCACTCTACCATTGGTTTAACACCATTCGTGTCCATGTAAGAGAGAAAATGTAGGTCAATTTTTTATTGGTTAAAACTAGGGGAACATTGCTTATAGTATATATTTGGTTTAGTGGGAGTAATGTTCGTGTGGTGCAATTCATCATGGTATATATGTGAACTATCCATTAATTTCATAATTCTTATATGGAGCAATGATGGATACCTTTTAGGTTTAATGATAGAGACCATTTAGGGTCTCACCTTAATGATGATTATAGAGAAAGATATCCTTGAGGGTCATAGGCCTTTTATAGTTACAAAATAGGGTTAGTGAAGTGAAAATCATGTATCCCTAACACCACAGTTAGACTAGGTGTGCGATGTAATTCATGTGTCATAGTTGAGGAGATTTATGCATAACCATTTGCATGATTTCAGACTGGGTGAGATGGTTGCATAGGGAGGAGTTAGCTTTTTGAGGAGACTGATAGGGTTTGTGACGCAGAAGAGAAGACCTTTCTTGGGAAAATATTTTTCTTGGGGTACATGTTTGTTGGTATCATGATCACCTCCAAGAGTGATCGTGGGAGTGAGAGACTGAGATGCAAGCTCAATATACTCAATTTTGATTAGGTTTTTTCTTTTTGGGACAAAATTCCTTGAGATTGAGGAGAATTTAATAACTATAAAATTTCATTGAAACACTTTGGAATATTTTAAAAAATATTAATAGTGTTGGATATAAAGTCAGTGTAGAATTCTAGGGCCTAGAAAACCTCAGTATAGATATATTAAAAATATTAAATATAGTATACCACACATGCATAGTTTTTCTAAAATAATAGAATAAATCCTAAATGGTGTCTCAGATGGGAAAACCCTGACCACCATTAAATGTAGAGTGTGGGGTTTGCACTAGCCATGACATAACCCTTGTGCATATCATGTGATTTGTTTGAAGGTGGTCATTGGAGAATTGATAAATAAATAAATAAATAATTAAATAAATTATTTATTAAATGGTCCATAACACATTCATCTCTATTTAAACCCCATTATATAAAACCCTTGAATTATCCACATAACCCAAAGGAGTTAGAGAGGATCATGGATATATATATGTGTGTGTGTGTGTGTGTGTGTGTGTGTGTGTGTGTATGAGAGCGTGTTGGTGGTTGGTCATGTGGTCATGGATCGAGGATGATAGTACCGTGAGGATCATCACCACTAATGGAGTTCATGGAAATCACCAATGAAAATGATTTGTAAAATTTATTCACCAATTATCAATAAAAAAATGGTATGGTGTTTATTTGTATTGTTTAAATCTTATATATATCTTGATATAAAAGCTAACTAATCCTTTATAAATAAATTCTTCAGTCCTTATTTTTTGTTTTTCTAACATTTGTTTTCTCTTCGTAGATCAGAATTTGTGATTTCATTTTCATTAATTTTTTAGCTCAATAATACTCCCTAATCATTGTATTTTGGATAATATTTCAAAATGAACATGACTATTGATCAATGAAAACATTGTATTATTTTTCATTTTCCCTCAGTTTATTGATTTTATTCAACAACATTTTCAGTTGTGCGGTGATTCGACAATAACAAGGAGGAATTATCATTGAGCATTATTCATTGTTAAAAGATCATGGTCATGGGTTTGATTTTGGAATTTGGAGTGTGGATGAGTTGTGGTGTTGACAATGAGAATACAAGGATGGATCATGAAATGGTTGATCTACAATTTAGATTGAGAGAATATCTTTATAGGAGTAGTGATGGGAGATTCTAGAAAATGGGTAGCCAAAATCTAGTCACTGAAAATAGTGGTGTTCATATGTTGGCATGAGAAGTGTAGTTTCCATGAGATGGATTTTGTAAAGAATTATAATGGTTACCAAATTGAATTTTTGGTAATGAATTATTGGAATCCAACTTCTAACCAATCGCGGAGCATGGAAAACCTAGATAAGGGTGTCTTGGAGTGATTCCTATTGGTCCTAAAGGTATTGGTGGAATGTGGGAGAAGATGCATGAATATCATGGAATTTATCATAAATTTTAATGTACATAATATGTTGTTTAGATGATCGTTATCCATGAAGAACCTTCTATGTAATGACTTGGGATATTGATTGAGTTAATTTTCATATGACATTTGATTTACTCATATACGGTGTGACCCTTACTAGGCTAACTCAGTGTGTATAGGGAGTACACAACAAATACTCATTGTTTCGCAACATGTTGTGTGGTGTACTTACACACTATTTGACCATTGGTTAATTTTCTGATGTACATAGAGTAAATTCATTGGATTCCATGTTACACAACACTCTCTTTGTGTTAGAGAACACATCCAATACTTTGGAATGTTAATGGGAATGTGGTCGAGCACAACCAGTGTACATGGGTATGAACATAGTACACGAGAAATGTCTAGAGTACATGGGATTTACTAGATGACATATGATGAGTGCTAGTAAGAATGCTGCATTCCATGTTCCATATTAGAAAATACATGTATCTGGAAAAATACATGTCGTGTGAGATGGTGAGACCCAAGTAGTGCCAGACTCTGATAGACACACTGTGTACCCCAGGGGACATTATTTATACTCCAATAAGGGAATGTGGGAGAAATTTTTAATCTAAGAATAGCTATGGTATTATCTTAGATGTGTTCCCTTAAATTACATTAGTGTGGGTGTGTTTTCTCCTCCTATTTTTTGAGGATGAGTTTCCTTAGTTCACATCCATGATGGTTCATTATGGAATCATGTTCTTAGCATTAGTCAATATCTCCATGGTGGACAAGAGAAAGAATACCTGAGTGAGGTTAGAGGGTTGTATCATTATTAACCTTCTTCTAACCAAGGTAGGGTCTGAAATAACCTGACCTATATATTAGGACATTGAATCCCCTACCTAGTATACTATTCAAGTCAGGTTTTGGAATCCCTCATTGGCCCTAGGTGTGATCCCATATATGGTAATTGACACCTATTGTCTTCTAGTATGATGTAGTCTGATTGAGTGAGTATTTTAGATTATCCATGTAAGTTTATTTGGGGATTATTCATGGATTGACCTGTTGATTATATCCTCTTGGATGAGTTTCATCAGTGTAGAAATATCTACCAACTGTGTTATCTTGGAAGGATTTTACTTTTGTGCCTCTTATATAATACATGGATTACATTGAGGACATGCCCTCACTTTGATACACGGTGTCCATATTCAAGCATATGTATGTTAATTATGGTAATTTTCACATATTATTATTTAGATGACTTCATGGCGATGAGATGAATTATCTCATTGACGATTTGAGTTTGGTAATTATAGGGTGTACTATTGGGTATGGTTATACTCACTTATTTATGGGTTATACCTTCACATATCAAATATTATTAAGATGTAAGGACTTTCATTGGAGTTATATATATACCAAGATAAGGTAAGGCTTAATTGTTCTATAAGAAACCCTTATGGAACCATGAATTGCTTTAGGGTAGCTTCCCCATTATTATTATTAGGTTGAGTTCTTTATAGTTTAGATGTGATTTCATTTTCCCCTTTTATCTTTTGTAGTTCTCCTTTATATACTTTTATTTGGGATACATATTATATAATCATTTAAATTATGTGTTTTTTATTTATCAATAATATATTGGTGTATGGATATGTGTGTCTGTGTGTAATGTTACTTTATCCCAATTCCTCTCATGTGTGTGATATGCATCCTCGACGCTAGTTGGAATCCCCTGGCCTATTGAATTCTATCTTAGGGTGTCATTCTTATCTTACCACTAATTAGTTCGGCCCTGTTTGGTTGGCTCATGACAACAATAAAGATTATGGGTGAAACAAAAGCTCCTCTATGAGAGTTAAACCAAAATGGTTTGGTCGATTAGGTGGATCATTCAAAATATTGCATGTAATGTGAATTCCATGAAAAGTAAATGTTTCCACTAAATATTGACATAGAGAAACCTTCAATCTAGTGACAATTTTTCACATTGAATTTATAATTAATTTATTTATGATCAGAAGAAAAAATATATTATCATAGGATATTTCTCGAATATAGATAATGATATTTCTGACCAACCCTATTCAGATTACATTCATTTTTTAGAGAATATCCAAGGGTAAAATCCCTATATCAGTGATCTACATGTGATACTTTGATATCTAAACAACACCAATTGATTTCCAAGTGAAAGTGTAGAAATAAATTTCCTTTTTTGTTCATAATGATCACATCTAGTTCATTCAAGCTTGACGAAATATCTCTAGATCTTTTTATATTAATAGAAATAGAGGAGGATGAATAGAGATAAATTTTAATTGAGTGCACAAAATATAAAATATTAATTTAAATTATATAATAGACATAAAAATATATTTATAGATCTAGGGTTTAGGTTAAAATATTATTGAATTGAATATCAGTCCTTAAATAATTTAGTAATTGCAAGTAAAACTTATGTCATATAATAGTTACAATATCATTATTATTTTATAGAATTTGATAACTCACACATTGATTAGTATTATTCAAAAACATATAAATAAATATTCATCAAAATAAATGATATTTTTATTCTCCAATTCCTTGAAATTTATTTAATACCTGGATAAATATTTAATTAAATATTCCATTAATCAATAAATAAAATAAATATTTTATTCAAATTCAATTGAAGAAATATTTAATTAATCATTAAATAATAAAATAAATTATTTATTAATGAATAAATAAATATTTATTACCTTTTAAATATTAGTGTTCAATAAAACATTAGTAAAATTATTCCTTAGTGTTGAGATACTATTCATTATAATAATTAAATTCAAATAGAATTTAATAACGGTCAATGGAAACACTTAGTGTTTGAACATATAGGATTATTTCGCAATTGAATTATATTAGCTAACCTAATGTATAAGATTACAATATTTTAACGAGACAAGACTCCAAAAAGAAAGAAATTATTGTCATAACAGTGAAAACAACATATTAATTCTCACTATGTAATATAATCACTTTATCTCAATATCTCATCAAGAAAGTTGTACATATTTCTCATCAACCTATAAGTTTGATATTTATTTAGTTGAATATCTGAAATAAACATGTTACTACACCATGTACGTGGAATTAAATTTGGGGTTCTATTCTAATCAAAGGTTCACGATATCTAATCTATAAATATGGAAGGGACAAATCCTTTCTCGACTTATTCATTAATAACATATCACTCATTACACACCCAATGTATCCATATTTTCCTAGAATTATATTATCATGGTTTATGAAATACATCTAATTGCATGATTTGTAATTTTCATTAATAATAATCGTAAATTTTAAAGACCATCACACATGTTTTCATATAGGGATATACAATGAAACCAAAACATTTGTGATTCCTACTGATGAGTATGTTCCCATAATATCCCTTCGGGAATATTACCAAGTGTAAACTTCCTGAGAAGAAGCCACATTCTCTTATGAGTACACATACCTGACAGTCACATTCTATGTATCACTCATAGAATTCTATTTTATTATATAAATATATTTAAGAATATATGCATAGTATTTCATGGTTCTCATAATACTGAGGAACCGTTACAAACTTATCAATGTCATAGATAATTTAAGATATTATTAAATTAAATTCATATAGAATAATAAAAAATACATAACAAGGTATTATAATAATATTAAAATAAAAAACTTTCCATGTAATAAAATTACTAATAATTTTAATTTGGACACCAAATAAAAAAATTGAAATTTAACCAAGATCATACTACCTACGAATTTTAGTCTTCTAGACCTCACATGATAATCATGTGTCTACTAAGTTAAGGATTTAGTCATGGGGTTTCAAAAATTTTATTCCATGGAAATACTACTCATTGTGACTTCACCTATTTGAGTAAATCCCTTAAAATATGATAATTATGAATTATATGATCCAACTTATGATGTATCGTCAGATCATTTTTATAGATCCACCACTATAGTATTACCATGATATAGTGTGAAATGGTTATTACTACTAGGTAACAAATCAATCTCTTAGATGGAGTTATGCATCCAAAATACTTATTTATCTTCCTTAGAATACTAAATATAATCGACCTCTACTGTAGAATCAATGAACATATCCTTTTTTGTGATATTTCATCTCACAACACCTCTATTAAATGTGAAGATGTATCTTGTACATGAATTCAGATCATCTTGGTCAATTTGGAAATTGGTATATGCATATCCTCTGATGAATAGTTACTTATCTCCTCTGTAGACCATGATCATATCTTTGTTACACCTAAAATACTTTAGTATAGTCTTGAATTCCATCCAATGTAAGTCACTTTGGTATGGTTGATATATTCCTATCACACTAAACTCATAAAAAACATATGGACCATTATATATCATAAAATAAATGAATGAAACAATCCCTGATACGTATGGAATCCTTACCATTCATTCACTTTCCTTATGTACCTGAGGTCACATTTTCTTATAATTATGAATGACATCTAAAATTAGAAACAATACCCTCTTGGATTGATTAAAATGGAAAAATTTAGTATCTTTTCAATATATGTATCTTGACTTAGGACAAGCAGTCTCTTGGATATATCACAATAGATCTTGATCCCTATATTATATGATACATAAATTATTCCATTCATATAGTAGAATTTAGTCAACAAGGATTTAATAGATTGTAAGATTTTTATTTCATTTCCAATAAGTAATATGTCATCATCATAAACTATTTTGAAAACTACCACACTCCCACCAAACACTTTATAGACACAAGTCATACATTTGATATTTATGAAACTAAATTTCATTATGGGAATATTAAAATGAATGTTCCATAATGAGAAATATTTATTTGATGAATAAGTAGATATTTTCAATTTGAAAAACTTTAATGCATCATTCGGAGTCTCAAAACCTTTAGGATGTGTGATATAGGAATCTTCCAGAAGGTTCCTGTTAAGGATGTCTATTTTTTCAAATATTTTCCAGATATCATAGTCATGGAAGAACGCAATTACAAGTATAATTATAATGGATTTCAGCATAGTAACTGTACAAAATATTTAATTATAATCAATGCCTTGATTTTATTTAAACCCTTTGGAAACCTATAATGTTTTATGAATATTGAATTATCCATCCATGTCCATTTTCTTCTTAAATACCAATTTAAAACCAATGGGTCTACATATACTAGAGGATTGAACAAAATCTATAATTGGTTTTGGTATAAGTAATCTAGTTTAGAATATATGGATTCATTACACAAGGAAACATCTATACTTCTTCAATGTAGATTAGAGGATCATCATTATTAACTAATAATGAGTTACCATCCTCTGTGACTATAAAAACACATCGCTATAGTTCTCATCTGTATATTAACTCTTATATTTTTCTTGAGTCTCTATAACATCTTCTTTCATGGGTATTTCTATAATATTTTAATTCTCTAACTCTTGTATATCTTGACTATAGACTTCGTCGAAGTCTATCTTGCTCTCAGAATCTCTTTTATAGACATGATACTTATCATTGATTGTGGGAAATAAGTCAACTGAATTTTTTTTGAAGGATATTATATGTCATATCCATTTTATACCTTGGGATATCCTATAGCTATATAATTTTTTCCTTGGGGTGAAAGTATATTACCTGAAGAGCCCATAACAAACACTTCTAAACCCCATACATATTAATATGACAACATGGGTTTCTTTTCACTCTATAATTTGAATGAAATACTATCAAAAACAATATTTGGAACTTAGTTAAGTATGTATACTAGTGTTTTTTACATATATACCTGAAATGATAATGGATTACTTGCATGACACATCATTGACCTCACCATATCCAACAGGGTTTGGTTCCTCCTATCAATTATAACATTCCATTGAGGTATATAAGGATGATTGAGTTAGGATAGGATCTCATAATACAATAGAGAATCAATAATGTTTCGATTAAAATATTCTCCACCATTGTCTGAGTGAATTTTCTTAATATTCTTACCAAGATGGTTATCAACATAATTCCTGCATTCCTTGATTTTCCAAAAATAATCTATCTTTAATCTCATCATGTAGACATATCCATATCTATTAAAATCATTAGTAATGGTTATGAAATATGAGTACCGAAATATTGATTCAATATGAAATTTCTAAAAACATTGGTATGAACTATTTCTAGTAGCTCTGTATCCCTTTCACATTTCCCACTATATGAGACTTTCCTCATTTTTTCTCATAAACATACATGACATACAGCTAATTATTTGAGTTCAAAAGAATCCAACTATCCATCTTGATGGAATTTAGTAAAATTTTGTCATTTACATTACCAATCCAGTGATTCCAATGTTGGGTGTTTTATGATTCATGTGAATTAGTTTTTTATATATTATAATTACATGGTTTTTTAATCCAAAAAATAACTACCTTTATTTAAAGGTGTTTTACCAAAAAAATACTAATTATGTAAAATGAAAAATAGTTATTCCCAAATTTGAAAATAAAACCATTTATATCATGTCTAGATATAGAAATAACTTTTATGGTAACTAATGGAACATAGTAATTATCTTTAAAAATTAACATTATTTCCCTTGGAAATGTGAGGTGGTATTCATTTATTGATACAATTTTAACTATGTTGGATACATTTTGATCTACCTCCCCTTAGTGAATATTTTTGAATACATTTGGTTCTTTTATTCGAAAACATATTTGAGAATTAAAAGGTATATGTAATACCCAATTTGTAGAGGTAGTTAAATTATAATCGATAAAAAACACACCGTAAGATTATCCTTTATTCATTGGCTAAGCTCAGTTTTTCTCCCAACAGACCCTTTGGCCACGTGTGAAATAAAATGAATCCTATTACTTTGCATTCCCCATGAAATTTCTCTTATTATAAGGGACTTGACAAAAATATTTTGGATTATATATATTTTCATGGCCTTTTAATTTTTTCACTATAAGGATACAAGGTTTTTTATGATTTGTATCTTAATTTATTTTGAAAAGAAGAGTAAGTAGATCTGAGATAGAGTTATCATTATTTTTCATATTAAATTTAACAAAAAATATGGAGAAGCTCTGAGGGAGTGATTTAATAATGAGATCAGTGAGTAGTTCCTTAGGGTTTCTAAACCCAAGAACCTACAAGTAATCAATGAATCCAATGATATTGAATAAATGAGGCCTAGATGGTGCACCCTCCACAAGATTAATATATTATAGAGCTTTGTAAATCTCAAACCATTCTTGTCTAGATATCTCATTGTATAAACCAAGAAGATTATTGAGCATGATATAATAATCTATGTTTTCATGAGAATTCATGAGTTTAGTATACCTAGATTAATGTTTCAAACATTGAATGTGGACCATTTATTTCATGTTTTTTAATAGATAAGGAATTATTCATCACGTGTATCCTTTGAAAGAGGAGTAGGTAGTGTGCATTCTGTCATGTAAAATTTCCATTTATAACGCAACAAAACTAGAAGGTACATGAATCATTCATGTATTTTACCACTAGGGTAGAGACCCTATTTCTCAAATAATGATCATAGGGATAGTCTGGTTGATGAAATTTTCATTTATTCCTCAATTATAAAAGATAATATTATTTATACGTTTCTTGATTAAAAATTATGTGAGAAATAATTATAATTAAATTTATTATATTTCCCACACTTTTATCAAGTCTCATTGGCCGTCACCATTAAACTCAGGATGTCCTGTCACTTAAGAAAATATAGTGGAAAGGATCCATATTTACATTATCATAATCTATTTATTGTCCATGAAAATTATAAAAAAGTATTAAGGTATGTGATCTAGCCGACTACTATATTTTTTTCATGAAAGATTGAGTAGACTTCCTAATCAAAAAATCATATCTTGTATTTCCTCCACACTTTCCTTCAAATTTTTAGTGGATAGATGTAGTCCATTTAACCCAATAAATATTTGCTTATGGTGACCCATTATCTTAGTTAAGACTTACCAATAATTAAAATTTCACTAATGTAAGCTGAAATAACACCTTAAAGATGATTTTATCTTAATTAAGATGATGGAAGTCTTAGTGATCTAAATTTAACTTGAGGGATTTTTTTTCATTATGCTTAAATTTTCTCTTGTATTAGATTTTACAAGAGATATTAATATTACGTGGATCGTACGTAATTTATAAACCATGTTTGATAAAACATTTATGTATAATAAATTTATTTAAATTCAATATTTTAACATTAATTTGTATATTTATGTGATCAAGACTTGAATAAATTAAATAAATAATACTTAAGGCTGAAATAAATAAATAATTAAATGACCCTATCATGAGATTATCTAATAGTTGGTTTATTTAGAGAACAATAAATCAAGCAATGACTTTTGAAAAAACTCATTGTACTATTATTTTCACGATTAAAAACATTCTACCTGTCCACCTATTTATCACTTGAGTAGGAACCATTTTGGTTCCATCTTAAATCGAGTCCACATGCTTTAGGATAATCCATTTATTATAAGTTTTTATAAATCACATGTAGGTGAGGGGGGCCGAATTATTGTCTAAGTGGGATTATATAAATAAACGTGGACACATATGACTTAAATAATAATTGATAGAGGGATGAATCACATGTTTTTATATTTAAGATAATAATTTTTAATTTAAAAAAATTAATAAATTATATTATATTAAACTAATACATACCCATGTATTTTTCAATATCATGAACGGTAATAAACATGAAATTAATATGAAAAAGTAAAACTAATTTATATTAATTTATATTAATTCTTTATTAGTAATATAAAAACAATTTCATGAATTAATTTTTTAATTAATTCAATTTTTTCATAATGACCACCCCAATTCTCTGGATGATAATCTACAAAAATGTATTCAGGAAAAATAAATAAAAGAAATTATAATTATAAACAAATATAGTAAATAAATTGAGAATATAATAATTCTTAAACATTTTTAAATTGTCAAACACAATAAGTGATAATTAATATAACAACGCTTTAATGATAAAAATATTAATTTAATGAAATTTAATTATTTTCATTATTGGTATACTACTTGGTGTGTACTTAAGATCTACTTCTGTAAACCCCAGAAACACGTATAGGGCTTCAGAGTGTGCCTCAAATGGACTAAATGGTATTTAAAACCCCGCTACATGTCATGTATCAATCATGTTATATGTTTTTGAAATACACTTAAGGAATACGTGGGATTATCAGATGCAGGACTACATAATGTGTATAATCCACCTATACACAGTGTATCTCACATTTTTTGTGTCCTTTGAACTCATCAAATAGCTCGACATTTATTTCAAACATGGAAAACAATGAACTATACACCGAGTAAACTAACTACACATCATGTATGTCATTTATGATCCATGTTATCATTCTCAAATGGTTTGATTGTGTATTTTAATATACAGATTTCATGAATTTTTCTTCAAAATTGTGTGTTGTACACAATGTGTACTCCAGCTAAATATCGTGTAATCTGACAACCTGTGTGCTAGACTGGACTAGACTACATGCGGTGCATAATAATTCAAAATATTTAGTTACTATTTTTCACTCCATGTATCCTATAACATATCCATAAACAATGTACTTGTTTACACGGTATGTAATTTATATATAGTCCTTGCAACCTAGTCTCACAAGCCAATTGTTTTGGCACTTCCTGATAGAATCTTAGGCAATTCATCATTTTTCATTTGTTCTTTATGAAAATCAAACAACAAGTGATGATAATTAAAATTATAAAACCATGTTAATTAAATATCTTATTAAATAATGGATATTCTTGAAATTAAATATCTAAACACTATTGCATATATATATCAACAATCAAATAAATAATTATAAATTTGAAATTTTATTTCTTTGATACCACATAATGATAATGAGAGAAACATACGTTCCTTAATAAGAGATAAATAAAAAAGGATTTATCGATTTGGAAGATATTTTAAAATATTTTACATGACATGAATTCCCTGAATAATGAAATGTTTCACTAAATACTGGAATAGAAAAACCTGGGACCTTGGAGTGGATCTTTACATGTTTAATTTATAATAAATTTATTCATGATCATAATAAGAAATATTTTGTATGTGGGTCTTTCTCCGATGCAGATGTTGATCATCCTGAGAAAAGAATTCAAATTACATTAATTTATTAGATAAGATCCAAGTTTAAAATCCTTTTAGCGGTGATCCACATGTGCTTCTTTGATCTTCGAGTGCTGCCAATTAATTTCCAGGAGATATCATGGTAAATCAATCATCTTGAATTATTCATATTTATTGAATCTAGTTCATTTAGGCTTGAAGTAATATATATATAACTTCTTATTATTAATAGTAATAGAGGTGGAGGAATAGGGAGATAATTACATTGTGTTAGAGGATTCCCAAATCTCTATTAATCCTACATAATTTGCATAACCATATATTTATAAAACTGAGTTTTTGGATAAAATGTTATTTTGTTTTGTACCAAATCATTAATAATATTGGAATTATTACTAAACCAAATGACATATAATAATGATCATATTATTATTTTATGATGTGTAATAACTAAACAAATGATAAATACTATTTACCTGCTTGTAAATAAATATTCATCATCAGACATGATGTTGTTCCACTCCAATTCCATGAAATTTATTGAATAACTAAATATATATTTACTTATATATTTTATTCATTAATAAGTAAAATAAATATTTTATTTAAAACCTAGTGAATAAATACTTCTTTAATTTTCACATAATTATTCATTACCTTGAAAATATCATCAATCAATAAAACCTGAGTAAAATTATTCCACAATCATGATAATAGTATTTATTCTAATAATTAAATTCAAATAGAACATAATTGAGATCAATGAAAACAATTAGTTTGTGACCCTCTATGATTATTTCCTATTTGAATTAGATGGCCATGCCTAAAGTTCATGATTATTTTCTAGAGACGAGTCACAGAACCCAAGAGAGAGAAATTAATGTCACAATGAAGACAACCATATACAGATGATCACTATGTAAATTAATCCCTTTGTCTCAATATCTCATCAAGAAGTTTTCATATCTATGTCATCAACCTATATGATCGAAACATCACTCTTTTACTATCTAAATTAAACACATTGTTAAAACATTTCCACAGAATTTAATATGATGGGTCTATTCTAATAAAATGGCAGATATATCAATTTCCATAAAGATTGAAGATATAGATCATTCCTTGCCGTATTCATTAATATCACATCCCTCATTACAAACCCAAAAAATAAAATATCTCCATGAACTATATTAGGATGGTTTATAAAATACATCTAAGTGTGTGAGTTGTATTATGCATTAATAATAATCTTAACAAGTTGAACTTCATTAGAAGAAGTTTCATATACTTACTAATACTCACACTTTAATGTCACATTTTATGTGTAAAATCATAGAACATTATCTTATAGTAGAAATATATTTATGAATATCATCATATAATTTCATGGTTCTCATCCTAGTGGGAAAATACTTTGGACTTATCAATGTGAAAGATACTTTAGGACATTATTACCTTAAAACATGTAGAAAAATGAACAATATGTACCAATATATTTTATTAATATTAAAATCATCAAATATACATATAATCAATGTAAAAAAAGTTAGTCCAAAGACACCATGTACATTAACCCAAACCCTTCCCAACTCTCTTATCAAATTACCTAGATATTAATTATATGTTATGGTCATATTATAATATCATTCTAAGTGTCCCTATGAAAGGATCTAATGGAGGAAACTGAAGGAGAGGAAATAATCTAACCCAACCTATTTCAATTTCTTCCTTATTCAACCACCTCTAAATATGTGGTATTAATAATAAAATAAATAATTAATATACTAAATTTAATGAAATTTTATTATGATTACAGAACCACCAATATCAACCTCTATTTTATGAAATGGGTATTGAAAGTATCATTTGTGAAAACATGTGGACTACCATCTCCACATCACGATATATTTCATTTTTACACCACCACATTTCATGTATTGTTTTTGAATTTATATATAATATTTAAAAAATAATTATTCTTCTATAATTATAATAAAATTTCTACCTTTTTACCTTCTAAGACACTGAAAAACGATAACATCACTCATGCATACGTGTGGACTACCACCTCTACAAAGAGATGTGATTAATTTTTAATTTCCTATTTAAATAGATGGTAATAAAGATTTATTTATTTAATATCTGTGATATATATATATATAATATAAGAATTATTATTAATTGTTTAATTAATTTTTATCTTTATTTTTTCCATCTTTCAAAAGGTAAAAACAAGGTTGATACATACATAGAGCTTACCATCTCTATGAATGGTGTACTTAATTTTTTCTATATATATATATATTATGGAGGAAAATATATATATTTATATAATGAATATATATATTATATTTATATCATTATTAAAACTCTATAGGTTATTTAACCATGATCAAATTACAGTTAATGGAACTACCGAACTAAAATTATCATTAAAAACAAACAATTAACACTTAGAAATGATGATTTTAATAAGAATTAATAATAAATTTGAATTATGATGTCATAAGGGGATCATATATGATATTATAAGTTTTTAAATGATTCTATTATATAATTATACTAAATTTTAATTTATTATACAAGAGACTATATCACTTTTAATGAAATTTGAAATTGAGGCAAGGGTTAATTGTCTCAGATTGTCTCTAATGGGACATATGTTATGTGATACACCTACCTTAATTTATGATATTTATATACACCCAATGCTTACATGATATATCATGAATATCCTTATTTTAATTACATTTAATGTTTCATTTCAATTTATTCTTTCATGGGGCGTCTAATTCAAAAGATACCAAAGTAATGTTGGATTCTCATCCCATATTTACTTCTATGAGACACATTCCATATTCTAAATATGTTTATTTTTTGTGGTTTATATACTATCCATGAATTTATTTGATGATTATTATCATGAAAATTCTCGGGATATACATATCCATATAAGTTTCACTCTTTCATGTGGTTTTTATTCGAATGTAACCAATGTAGAAAGGGATATATATTCCAATATAATTATTTATCAGCATTGTTTATGATTACATATTTAATTATGAAATTTTATAACATATCTAAATATAATCTCATGAATTTTCTTCTACTATGGTTATTTATAGAGAATACATATTTTAAATTTATTTTCCCCTCATTTAAAACTCAAGAGACCAAAAGAATATTTTTAAGAATAAAAGTCTTTATTTTTCTGTTTAGCTGATAATACTTTCTATTCTATGTCAGGTTTTTCAAAATATATTTTCAAGAATGTTTTTATAATTTATAAAATATTTTTTCAATTAATTTTAAACTATTTTATAATTTTTATAAAATTCTTTGAAATAAATCTCTATGTATTTTTCAGAATGAGTCAGTTGTTACTTTTTTATAAAAATGTGAAAAGAAACTTTATTTTAACGTATATAAAATAAACCAAAATTTCCACCATCATGACAGCTCGATGACTTGATGCTTCCATATACTTGTCCACAATATTTTGAAATTCTTTTTTTAGAAAAGTTATTTCAAATACAAATTTTTATTTTCTTAAATAAATATTCCAAATGATTTTTTAAAGAAATTTCCATATAAGATGAAATTATTTAATGTATCTTATACTTTACAGAGGATATGATCCAATGAAACCATCCTCATTCTTTATTTGGATGGATTATGATAATGATGAATTAAGTATGATTCAATGAAACCCATCTCTTTCCAACGATTTAATTAATTTATTATGAAAACTTTATGAAATCCATTTCTTTTATACGAGTTTTTCTATGATAAAATCATGATATATTTTTAAAACCAATTTAATTTACATAGATTATTCTATGATGAATGTTTTATGATCTTATGGAACAAATATATTTGATTTTAATTTTAGTTTGGGTGGGACTGGAATTTTATATCCCTCTAATACATTATGTAAATATGTATATATAAGAAGATAATATGGGTTAAAAGTGGGAGTGAACTTAGTTCAGTAAAGGGTTGTGTCTATAATGACTGTATTGGGAATGAAAATTTACTAAGGATATGATGGAACTGGGAGTGAACTCAATCCACTATAAAAGTTTTTATAATGATCCTTGACTAAGTAAATTATTTTCCATAAAAATGTATATTCCACAAACTTATGTGTATGGCATAAAATTATTTCACAGGACAACATTATCCTCTCATGGATAATGTTATTTGATTCATTTACGATTCATGTCTTATGAACTTCCAATATTTATTAAATGAATCCATATTATGATCTATGTTATAGAGGGTATGGTTTTTAAATGTTATCATTATATTTTCATACCCATATACTCATGTTATGTTTAAGTGATCATTGATATCTCCCTTTTTATACTAATTAAACATTAGATCTCACTCATTCTTATGTTTCATTTCCCCATGTTATGAAGAAAGTTTTTAATCATGATATATTTATGAATGGTTCTAGTTATATTTAACTTAATAGTATATTATGTATATCTCTTCTGGGATACTGTTTTATGTATAGAACTTTTTAAATACACTATATTTAAAGGATTATGGCACAGATATTAGTGTTATATATTGAATATTCATATAATAATATGTGATATTTATTTATGAAACATATGGGTTACTAAATTAATCATTTTCACAACTTGGGGATTAGAAACATAATAAAGGATTGAGCTAAGAATTTCAATATGAAAAAACATATCATAACATGAAGGAGAACATGAGGGAGAGATAAATATCATAATAGAAGATCATTATAAATTAGAATATAATAATTAAACTTGGTTTAGTAATATAAGATCATAAAAATATCATTATGTGAACTTAAAATATATGACCTAGCTCAAAACATATCTCAATAATCCCATAACCTGAGAGCATGACATAAATGTCCATAATAATTTTGAAAAATATGAGATAATATTGAAAAAAATGTAATTTCTTGGAAATGCATCGTGTATTGAAAATTTAACATAACCTGATGAAAAAATTATACTATTTCATAACATGATAAAATTTATAATGTGGCACAACCATTGGAATATGAAAACTTATGTGAGAAAAATCATTTTGCATAACCTTATGTGAAAAAATTCATTCTATCCATTTCTGAAAATGTGAGAAAAAACGTCATGCTCTTGCATGTGTGATCAAACCCATTATGTAAAATCCTTACTATCTTATAAGATATTATCTTAAAACAATACATTGGTGGATGATATGGGACCCCTACCATAATCATCCATACATATGAATGCCACTAAAAGTAAATCATCAATACAACTTATATACTCCATGGGAAAGGAATGTTTTTCTTAAACTTTTTACATATAAAAATAATTAAAATCACATTTACTAAAAAGGTTTGTAACATAATAATATATAGAGTAGGATTTAAACATAACTTCATGGGATATAAACCTTACAGGAAAATTTGTTTTCAAAATTAAAAAGTTTTCACAAAACATTTTTAAACATTGTTATAAAATATAAAGATTAAATTACCTTCAAAATAAAATTTTTTAGAAGGGAATAAGGATAATTGTTTTTAAGACAATATTGGAAAGAGTATAAAATAAACTATACTTTATAATATATAAGGTTTTAAAATTGATAAGTTAAATTACTTTGAAAACATTTAGTTTTGAAAAAAATCATTCATAATAGAAACTTGATAGAGAACTACTGTTTTCAAAAAATAAATGTAAAAAAATTTGAAACAATTTACATTGAAAAATAATCAGTAATATTGGAAACCAGAAAAATAAAAAACATTTAATCAAAATAAAATTTATTGTGGATGATGAAACTTTTTATTGTCAAATGATCGAATTTTGGAGTTTAATATTTTGAAATAACCTTGTAAGAAACCTAAATCGTTTAAAATATGGAGATGCATTTTTTAAAATGGATAAAGGGTAATAAAATGACCATTTGAGTTAAATTTTTTATCTTCACTCTAGTTAAATGAAAACATTTTTGGGAAGTAAAAACATGTACATGGTAGAAAATCCTTTAAAATAAATCGGAATTATTCTAAACCAAAATACATTTTAATGATATAATAAGATCATCAAGGAACAAGACATCTATTTGAAACTAGGGTTACTCCATAAAAGAGGTGGGAATACATCCTAAATTCATGATAGGTTATGATATATCAACCCTGAAAATAATTGATGAAAAGATTGATTATGACCCAAGAAAGAGATTTGATTGAAAAAACCCCTTACAACCTTTGTATCGTTTAAATCAAAACCCGGTGAGTGGTATAACTATAAATAGAAAACTGAATAAAATGATGTATAATAGGATCATGATACAAAATTATATTAGGAATTTACTTAAACCAATGAAATGTAAATACGATTTATAATTTTAATACATCTCAAGGAATTTATATTTTAGAAAGAAGAACCATTATGAATTCAGAAACTTTTAAATCAAACCACATTAAAAAAGAGGGCATGTAATTAAACATAAAATGACATGATAAAATGATAATTCAGAATATGGATTCTAAAATAGGTTGTATAAATATCACATAAATGAAATTAGGTTCATAATACCAAACTTGTCTCAAAGAGAGAAAGTTTGAGACGAAAAATCCTTACCTTGTTTCCCTTCTCATTCAATGACACTCTCACCAATAGTCAAAAAAAAAATATCTACCTTAATCATATATTTAATAAAAATATTGATACATTTTACCTTTTATATCCCTTATAATTATTTATTATTTATAAATTGGTTGGTTATAATTTATATTCAACCATTTGGTGTTAATATCTTTTACAATTTTCACACATTTTATAATGTTGATGTCATTACCAATACATTGAAACCACATTCATAATTAATAAAAAATTATGATAATGAAATATATAACATATATTTATTTACAAATATATTTTATCTTTCCACAAATATTTTATTTATGTTGTGTAAAAATGGAATCAATGTTTCCTTATTTTAGTGATTTTACTAAATGAAAACGATACTTTGTTAATAAGTTAATTACTTAATATAATAGTTCCATTAATATATAAAAAATCATTATTTTTTAATTAAATTAAAATAATATTTGTTTTTATGTTCTTTTATTCATAAATAGTAGTGTTTTATAGCATTATTCATGTAGGCGGTTAAATCGACACGAACTTGAACACTCTTTAACTCAATGGGTGAGTATGTTTAAAGAGGTATTGATTTTGATATAAAATCATTACAACATAAGACTAATTTATATATTATTTTGAACCATACAATATTATTTTTTATATAATAATGAAAAACAAGAAGAAAACAAATGATTTCTCATATAGGATATAGTCCGAGAACATACACGATTGGTGTTCCTTTATTTTTACAAATGGATAGTAATGAATAAATAAAGGGTGTATCATTAATATTATAACATATTAGTATACTAATGATACTGAATTAATAATATTATTATGGTAATAATATATTTATAATACTATGATTAAAAAGAAGAGCTTAAGAAGAAAATCAGACTTACGTTGGAGATTTGATTTTTATTAGAATACTCCTTGGAATTGAAGGGATTAGGCTAACTTTGTGTGAAAAGGGGAATTATAATGAGTAATGGAATTATATGATATGATATTGGGGTATAATGTAATATAAATTTCTTATTTTAGGCTTATATTTTAAAGGATATAAGGGATCCCCTTTTATAAAGGAAGAAACTGGATATTATGGAATCACCTTTTATATTTTAATAATTCTATTACACCATTCAAAGGTAAATGACAAAAATATCAAAAATAAAGTCGTTTTTTTGTTTATTTATGTTGATAAAAACTCAAACAATATTTTCACACATTTTTTAAATATTGTATGGGGTTTTTACAATTATGTTTTTATATTTTACTCTACTTTTATACTCAGTGACATGTTTTTAACATGGTAATTTTAGGTTTTTTTTAAAATATAAAAAAACATTTAAAAATACTTTGGTTTTATTGAACTTAATTTATCATCTATTTACTCTAATTAAATTTATAAATATTATAAAATCAACTTTCTAATTAAAATGGTTAATTTGTAGAAAAACGTTTCTAGTAGAAAAATGGAATTTTTCCATTATAGTCTCTTAATATTATATGGTATTGAAAACCTATTAAATTAGTTTTATATGTTTATTTATGTGTTTATAGATAAACATAGATTCATTATTTAAAGTATTTAAATTTAATTATTTTTTTATAAAAACTTTTATATTAATAAAATAACAATTCTGAAATAATAATTTCACCATTATCATTATAATTAGTATTAAATATAAAAATATAAATTTTATTACAATAAATAATTTTTTTAAAATTTAATAATGTGTACATTATTAGCCAAAATATTAGAACTATTTTATCAAATTAATTTTCTATTTTTATGGGAATAAATCATAGCTTTAGCGCATGCAAAGCTTTCAAATTTTTAAGTTCATTTTTAAACGTAAAGGTTATGTATAATAAACAATTTTCAATGTTATTGATATTAAATTGATTTAATTTTTTTAAATAATATTTATATCTCATTAAAATAAAAACAAAACCTAATTTCCCTATGTATAAATTGAATTAAATAAATAAACAAAAAATAGTTTTTATAACTTATTACTTTTTTAAATGATATTCATGGGTCATAGAAATTGAAAGTAGTACTTTCAAATATTCATTTCTTGTTTTAAATAAAAAAAATTTATCAAAAATATTTTATAAACATTTAATTCAAATAATTATAACGATGTTTGAAAAATCTATTGGTTTTTTAATATTCACATGAAATTTAATTATTTTAGAAATATCCTAAAAACATGTCATACACTATTTTTTTGAAAAAATTCAAAAATGAATTTTACTTTATCAAATTAAAATTATTAAAATTATAAATTTATCTTTTTAAAATAAAATATATAATATAAATAAAATGACTTTTATTAAAAATTATTTTTTCAATATTAACTCATTCTAATTATATACATTATGATGGTAATAACAATTAATGGTTTAACATATTAGTATTTGATATAGATTTATTAAAAATTTCTTATTGAAATGTTGTTGTTTAATCACACTAGGTGTATAAAGTGACAAAATTTATTGAACATAACATGTATTTTAAAGAATCCTAATTCAAGGGTCGTTACATTCAACCCCTTAAATAAATCACATAATTACAATTTAATTATCATTTACTTTCACGAATATTTAAAATTGGATATATGATTTACTAGGCTCAATATATTATCTATGATGAGATATGATTCCCAATACCATAAAGAAAAAAAAATTTATCATACCACTTCAAAAAAATGTATATCAGAACTACGTATTAAGGACCATATGAAGGATTCAGTTTTCTTCTCAGATAATTCATATATATTTGTAATAATAGACATCCCTAGTTGATTTAGAATTTTTTATTACTTATCTTAGAAATTTATGTGGATTCAAAGTGATGATATCAATTATATTTCAAAAATTGAATAATTGTTTTAGAGGAGGATATTATGATTTGTACAAAGATTATTTCCACAAACATAATTATCATAACACTAAATGTTTTACATAAAATAAAAATCACTAAGTGTGGTGAATTTTTGTTCTTAAAAATCATCCTCAATACAATAGGGTTGATAGAACTATAATACATCAACTAATTTAGTGTAGAGGGTACATGAAATATGATTACCCTTTTCTTCATCATCAATATTAATTCTATAAGTTCTTTTTTTCTCCTAGGCTCTAGGAGGATGTTGATCCTTACCATGATCATAAATCCTTGGTTTTTAGAATTGGGTTAGATAATGAATTGAATTTTTAGTGGTTCTCTTTAAAAAGTTTTATTATCATTTCTTATGTTAACCGAATTCTTCATTTTACCTCAATATTTTGACACTAAATGGAAGTATTTAACATAAGTGAAGAATCTTTGAATCCCACTTACTTAATTCCTATGACGATTATTCAAATATTGTTTACACATAATAAATTAAATATTTCTTCATTCACAATCTTCATCTCTTTTTATTTTTTTAGACTCTATATTTTATTTCGGTGGTGTGTTTTGGAATTTAACTATAGATTCACATTATTAATCATATTATATGAGATCTAGTTTGGAATGATCACAATGTTTTTCATTTTACCGCCACTTGTAATGGGTTTTCCATTGATTTTATCCTCAAATTTTCCTTCATACACATGGTTATTTATAATTTCAACCATTATTTAAACAATAAGGGATGACATGAGTGAAGAAATTAACAATATTGATAAACTTATCATAATAATTATTTAAATTCAACCTTAAAACACCTTTTTGATTTATATTTTCATGTTGTACTATAATTTCATAGTGCAACATATATCAGTATTAGTTTGATGTTAGTTACATTAAGTTGTGTAATCCTATGATTCTCAATATAATTTCTCATATTATCTAGGACATAAATACTTCATGATGGTTCATAAATAGAATATGATCAACCAAATCATATATACCATTATTATAAAACTAGGTGTATAGTTATGCCTTTATGTTGTGCATTAAGTAATGATTGAGTTAATACCCAACACACCCTTTTCACAGTTATTACCCCTTGTTAAATTTTTTCCATACCATCTATCCACATGTAGTATCTAGATGATATGTATTTCTAGGTAAAACTATATACTCATGGCTTTACTAATATTTTAGGATATCATCATATACTTAGACACACACATGGGGTTATTACAATGGTTACATAATCTTGACATGATAGTTAACTAAAATTATCTTAAAAATTTGTTAACTAATCCCTAAATTAATTAGAAAATAATTGAACCCTCATTTGAAACAAACTATAGTGAAGCATGCTAAAATTAATAAACAGAGTACAATAATATCAAATTTTAAATAATATATATTTAAAATAGTCACATAACTCAAGGACCGATAGGTTTAGTGCCTTTTAAAAAAGGTACATAAACATATTATTTTGATACAATTGAAAACATTTATCCATAATCATGAACCTATTATCCCTTTCTAACATATATCAAAACATATAATTATATTCATAACCAGTAGAGTGGAAACATAAGAATGGTATGAGCTAAGACACCCAGTAAGTCAAAAAAATATATCATAACATGAAGGATAACATGAGGGAGACGTAAATATTATAATAAAATGTTTTGAGACTACAAATTATAATAATAAACCATGTTATAATAACATAATAACACAAAAATATTATTAATGGAAAATAAATGATAATAAATATCTTAAAACATATCTCAATAGTGATATAACATGTGGGTGTGACATAAAAGTTCCGAATACTTTAAAAAAACAATACATATTCTTAAAAACATGTAATATCATAGAAATAAAATCTGTATTGAAAATTTAACATAACTTGATGAACATAGTTTAATTATTTCATAACATTATAAAATTAATAATTTCACACAACCATAAGAATAGGGAAGCATGTGTGAGAAAACCATTTATATCCAAGCTTATGTGAATAAACTCATTAGGTCTATGCCTGAAAAGATAAGAAATCCATAATGATCATTTCTATATAAAAAATACAATTATATCCATTTATAACTATATCATGATATTTTATCATAAACTAGTGCATTTTAAGGTGATATAAGACCCCACCTGTCATCATCCAATGAAATGAGTTCCGCTTAAAATTGTTCATCCTAATAAATTAAACAACCCATGGAAAAAAGAATGGTTTTATTAAAATTATAACATAATATAAACTTAATAAATCATAAATATCTCATTTTTTAAAATTATTAATAATATAATAAAATATAATGGATGATCAAAACATAATTTCATGGGAGATAAACCATATTATAAAAATTGATGTGAAAATAAAAACGTTTTCAAGAAATCATTTTATATATTTATATAAAAGATAAAGTAGTAGTGATCATCAAAAAAATTGAGTAGGGAAAGAGATTAAATTTTGAAAATTTTACTATATTGAGTTATAAATAAATATAATTTAAAAAATATAAGGTTTCAAAAATTAGAAGAGGAATTACTTTTAAATAATTTACCTTTGAAATTCATATTTAATAATTGAAACTAAAAATAGACATAATGTTTTCAAAAAACAATTTATAATTTTTTATTTTAAAATAAATATTTAATAATATAAATTTTATGAAGACATAAATTTTGGAAAAATAAAATGTTTATCAGATGATAAAACCTTTAATTTGGAATGGATAGAAATCTCATTTGAAAATCTTGAAATAACATTTTTTAAAACCCACAATGTTAAAAGGATGGTGAGTCCTTCATTTTAAAATTAATAAAGGGGAATCAAAGGATCATTATAATTAATGTAAATTTTGTTTTGACACTATGTAAAGGAAAAAATCCAAGGGATATAGAAACAAATACATAGAAGAAAAATCCAATAAAATAAATGAATATTATTCTTAACAAAAATGAATTTTAACGAAACAATAGAATCATGAAAGAAGAAAATTTTAGTGGGAAACTTTATTTACAAAATAAAATAAGTGCTAAATACCTACTAAAATCATCATAGGTTATTATTGAGAAATCTATAATAATAATAGATAAATAAGATTGATTTTGACCCATGAATGAGATTTGAGTCACCAAAACACCTTACAACATTTTTAACTTTTTAATGAAAACAAAATGTGTGGTATAAATTAAAATAGAAAATTTATTATCATGAATTACAATAGAAATAATATTAAAAATACAATATGTAAGTACTTATATCATTGAAAAGAAAACATTGTGTATATCTTAAACATTCCTAAAATAATTTATATTTTAGACAAACACACCTGTATGGGTTAAGAAAATTTCAATTCAAAATTCCTTGAAACAGAATTCCTTTAATTAAAAATTAAATACCATTTAAAAAATATAATTTGTGATATTATATCTCAAATATAAATTATATACATCACATAAATGAAATTAATTGAATAATACCAAACTGGACTCAAATAGAAGAATGTTGAGATGAAAAACCCTCACCTTAATTACTTGATTATTTAATGACATCCTATGATTTAGTAAAACAAACAAAAAAACCTTAATAATATATTTTATAACCTTATTCATACATTTTACCTTTTATATTCCTCATTTTTAATTATTTATTATTTATATATTTCGTAGTTATAATTTTTTTTTCAACTATCAGGTGTTAACAACTTTGACCATTTTACACGTTTCATAATGTTGATTTAATTACCCATCCATTGAAAACAAGGTTATAATTAACATAAAATTTAAGATAATCAAATAAATAACTTATATTTATTTATAAATATCTTATATCATTTATATGGTTTTTAGGTATGCTATGTGAAAATGGAATTAGTGTGGTCTTATTTTGGTGATTTTGGAGAATGAAAATGATATTTTAATAATAAGTTAAATACTTTACATAATATTTATAGAACTATATAAAAATAGATAACTTATTAATTTATAATAATAATTATATTTTTCAGGTTCCCTTATTTATTCATACTATAGTTTTATATTATTGTTCATGTAGGAGGTCAAACTAAACCAAACTTGAACACGATTTAACTCGATGCATGATTATGGTTAAGTAGGTGTTTGTTTTGAAAAAAACATACTTATAAAATAATTCTAATGAAACTATTTTTATATCTTATTATGGTGAAAAATATTTTAATATATTTGGATAACTAATGAAAAACTTGAAGAAAAATGAAAAAAATATTCTTCTTGGTGGCAGTAGTCCACACACATGCACCATCGAAGTTCCTTTGTTCATATAAATTGTTAGAAATGAATAAATAAAGGGTGTACCATTAATATAAAAATATAAAAATATACTAATTATACTGAATTTTTTATATTTTTATGGTGATAAGATATTTTTAATAGTATGATTAAGATGTAAAACTAATGAAAGAGATAATACCTACATTGAAGACTTGATCTTTCCCTAGAGTTCCAGTTAGAATTGAATGACATAGGAAAACATAGTGTGAACATGGTATTTACAAAATGTTACTTACATCTACTAAAAGAGACTGGAATTATTTTCAAGGAAATTAATAATGGTAGGTTTATGTTTTATAGGGTGTAATTGATCCCCTTTATAAGATAGTTAAAGGAAACATTTGAATACACCCATTATATTATAATAATTATAAGAACAGTTTCCAAGGTAAATTGCTATAATATTTAAAAATAAATAAATTTGGGGTATCTTTGGTTCTATCAAGACTCAAATGAGGAATTCTAAATATTTTTTAAAAATGTTATAGGCTTTTTTTACCATTATGTTTTTACATTTTAGTCAATTACATTCAAACTAGGAAACTTGTTTTTGACTAAGTGATTTTATATTTTATAAAAACAATTACATAGAAACAAATATAGGAGTAATGAAACTAATTTTAAAATATATTTAATCCAATTAAATTTAAAAATATTATATAAAAAACTTTTAAATTAAAATATATAATTTGCAGAAAAGTTGTTTTGTAGAAAAATGAAATTCTAAGCATTATGGATTATTAATATTATTTCGTATTGACTATCAATTAAATTTATATTAATAAATTTAATTATGTGTTTATAAATTATTTTAGATGTTCTATTTAAGTAATTTTAAATTAATTAAATCGATATATATTACTTGATATAAATGAAACAATAATTTTAAAATAACTGTTTCACCATTTTCTTGGTAACTAGAATTAACACAAGCACATGTTATATATAAAATAATTTTTTTTAGAAATAATTTTTTACGTAAAAATTTTTTATAGGTAAAACATATCAATGTTATTCATTATAATTATATTAATCAGATTATAGTAATTTAAAAAGGAGTTATGTGATGTTAAAATAAATCCAATACCTAATTTACCCATGCATAAATTTATTAATTGAAACTGATGAAAAATAGTTTTCAAAAATTATCACTTGAATTTATTAAATTACATTCATGGGTTTTATAAATTTAAAATTTAACTTTTAATTACTTTATTTTACTTTATAAATATATATTGTTTATATACTAGTATTTCAAAAAGTTTTAAGTCATATAAATGTGACGGTATTATAAAATATTGGTATTTTTTACTATTCACCTAAAATTAATTTATTCTAGAAAAAAATAATATATACATCCTAATATAAATTTGTTGTGAGTAATTCAAAAATTAATTTTACCTTTTAAAATTTCAATTCTAAATTGTTAATTGTAATCGTTTGAAAATAAAATATATAATATAAATAAATATACATTAATTAAAAATAAAATTTTCAATATTAGCTCAAATTAATTATTTATCTTTTGAAGGTAATAACAATTAATGATTTACCATCTTGGTGTTTGTTATAGATTTATTAATAGTTTATTCTTAATATCTTTTATTTTTATCTTTTTAATAGATATATGTCAAAATATTGAGTGTTGTTGCTGGTGGAGTATGTTTGTAAAATAAAAACACTTAGTCCCACTATATAAATGAGAATATTTATTCAATCGAGACAAAGATATAGAAAATGAGATGATAAATAATTGGAATTTATATAATTCTATGAGGGAATGGGGAGTTGATGAAATAAGGGAAACAACCACATGAATCTATTAAATGATAATGATATAGATAAATTTGGACAATATGAAATAGGGGGTGTACCTGTGCCTGTAATTTTCAAGCTTTCAGGCCTTCCTTGGGATTTTTATATTCATGGAAATATTATAAGACCTTGAAAAAGGTCACCTATATAGCTATGTGTAATGACGAGAGAAAAATAAAAAATGAAGAATAAGAGTAAGTGTTTTATTCATGTGTATTGAGTAAGTGTTCCAAGAGAACTAGGTTGTCTCTTTAAAAAAAATAAGAAGCTGGGAGGGAATAATGTATCTCTATCCTAAATTTTTAATCGATAATAGACCCAGAAGTATAAATTGTTGTGTATCAAAGTTGAGAAGAAATTTTACCATTGCATTAATTTTCTATAAGGTAATGAATATATATTTACATAAAACAAGTATTAAAGTAATATTTTATTGAAAATATATAAAAGGGGATATTTAAATTTCATTTAGTTGATTAATGGTCTTTTTTCAAAAGTATCAATTTTTAGGTCATGGTGAGTATTTTGGGATAGTGTGAGTATCCACCCAAACCAAAGGAAGAAGAATCTACTTCCATCATAAATGGAAAATGAAAAATAATCTTCCCTTGATCAACTGGATAGACATATTAAAGTGGGAATCCATAAATCACATCATTTTAGAGCTTTTAAATATGGATATTAAAAGTGGTAACAAGTGTGAAAAAAAATTTCAATTACTTGGTAAGAATAAAGGAGATGATATTGAAGAGAGTATAGCATTAAACCATACTAGAAAGCTTATAAATTTATATTTAAATTGAATAAAATATGTTCAAATCCTTGGAGAAGCTACCTAATGTTTTTATAAACCATTCTAGTGATAGCTAATTATTGACAAATAAAATAAGTGATTAATATCACTTAGATTATAGCTGGGATTGAGGATGAATTGAAAATGCAACAAGCATATTGAAATAATATAACATGAGTATTTGGATATTTCAAAGTAACCTAAAATCAATTGTTAGGTATTGGGATCATTTTTATATTTCTCATAAATTGTTTGATGATGTCCCAATGTGATTTTAATATATTAGAGAAGTAATTAAATGGTGTGATAATAATTCTATGTTAATTTGGAAGAATTATGGAATCCAAAACAGTGTAATAAAAATAGATATATCCAAAATACGTATGAGTCAATTTTAAATAGTATGTGATTCATCTGAACTCAATATATAATTCATATCATAAGTATAAGACTTTTTGTAATAGTTATTTTTGTGTTGTGTATGATCCATTACTCTCTTTATAAAAGTCGAAAAATGTTACATAGGAGTGAATATCAATAGGTTAAAAAATTTAACATAGGAAAAGTGCATATGAATCATTCATAGACCTTAATATGAGATATTTGAATTTGGATATGATTCTATATCCATTGTATACAATTCATCTAGAATTTCATATGATTCACTCCAAAATTCAAAAAAAAATCAATTATATTGGGTAAAAAACCATGAGTTTTTTGAATTATATTCTAAAGAAGTAATGGAAATGGGATGAAATAGAAGCCATTATTAAATTATTTGAAAAAAAAATAAAATGGTATGTTAATTAATACAACAATTATGATGGATAATCATAAATATTAGAGATGAATATTATATAAAATAATAAATTGAGAACTTTTTTATAAGTATGAAATTCTATGCTTCAAGAATTGATTATTTTAATGAAAATAAAGGATCTAATGATACCAAATATATTTTTGTGTGTTATAAAAATAATAAAACAAAACCAATCCATGATAAAATCTTTAATTAATGAACAATGAATGAAAATTAGATCATGTGTTCACTGATAAATTTTATTATGACTTTCAAATAAATATATATTTGAAAACCATCACTTGTGATCTGAGATGCAATCAAAATTGAAGATATATGTGTTATGGTATAGTGTTTTAAAAATAAAAAAAATGATTCAAACAAGGATTGAGTTTTATATATATGTGATAATGTATAGGTTTATGTTAAAGGAATCACATGTTTCAAAGAATATCTCATACCACAAACTAGAAAGATCAAAATTGTAAGTTAGTTGTTATTTATTTTTTTAAAAGTTATGAAGAAATATTTCATGATAATTTTGATGGAGTGTTTTTTGAAGATAATAAAAATTAATATTTTTTGTATAAATGTGGATATTTATTTTTCTAGTAAAAATATAAATAAAATGAGAATGATTCTAATATTAATGTTTTTTAATAGTTGGATTACTGTGGCTTTAAACGATCCCACCAAATTTCTCAATATTAAGAATTTTATTTTTTGTTATAAATTATACCATTTATTGTATTAGAAACCATATTATTCTTGAACAACTTATATACTCTTGAAAAATCTAAAAACTTTTTTTGGTTCTCTAGTAACATTTTTTATCAAGGTGGTAATGAGAGGATCTTCATTCTCTGGAACCCTTTTTTTTAAAATGGATTTTGTTTCTTTACATATTGTCTACTGTATGATTAGATGGAATAATGTGTGGTGTTTGATTTTATTTTATTCTTTCAATTACATGAATATATAGTAATATGTTTTTAAAAAATTTGAGAATTTATATAATTATAATTAACCTTATATTAATTTTGGTCATTTTAATTATTGTTCCTCCACTGGGGACCACCTCTTTAGGAGAAAGTATTATATTAGGGATATCAAGGGGTTTAAAAATTTAAAATTAAAATTTAAAATTGATGAACCAAACTTTTATGACTTCCATATTAAAAGGTATAATAAACAAAAAAGTGTGAAATATATTCTTAGACAATTATATATGACTTTTGTTAATGGTGGATTCTTTTCAAAATTTTAAGATTTAGTGTTCAAATTCCCACCTCCAACAATTTCTTTCCAGATTCCTTGTGTGATGTACTCCTTCCTTTTGTTTCAAAAATATTACTTTTAATTGTTTTCTTTTGGTGAAAATAAGAGAACGTTCATCATAGATTACAACATGTATGGATTTATCATTTTTATCACCCATCACTTCAGCACATTTCTTTTACTCTAAAGGGTTTAAATAAATATTTTTTCAATTTTTTTGGGAAATAGAGACTAGATTAGGTCATAGGATCAATCAACATAAAATTGATGTCTATCCTCAGAGATATCAAATTATTCATCGGTCTAATAATCTATTCCTTTATAATAAGGGCATTGTTTTTGTTTTTTATTTTAACAAACTCCTTTCTCATGAGAACTTATTACTCAAGAAGGGGGTTAATGTTAATTAGATAAAAAATTATTCTAATTATAATTGTTTCCTGATTTTATAAAATCCCATAAGTATAATATATTTATTAGTATGATTTAAAATTGCGTTGAATTATTGGTTGATAATTGTAAGGATTAAAAATATGTATTTCTAGACTCCTTTTTAGGGATCATAGGGACCCAAGTCCCTATCTACGTAATTAAATTCAACATTATTGGTGTTAAAAATGTAGTTAAATGGTTAGTGTCATTGTAGATTTGTTCTCACTTTTTAGATAAATATATCAATTATTTTCTGTTTGATATTAGTAATGAAAAGTCCTTGGGTTAAGATAGTTTCAATTTATATTTTTTATAGAATCATGGTAGTTTTTTGATCAAATATAATTTGTGGTGTGAGAAATTTATTTAATAACCTTCCGATTCCTTCATGTTTCAATACCACTATTGTTGATCTTATCCCTAAAGTGGTTATCCCTGAAACTAAAACTGAATTTATAACTATATCGTCTAGAAGTTTTATTTCTAAATGTATTTATAATGTCATTTTTTCTAAGATTAATGGTTTACCTAAAATCATTGTTGAATAATAAAGGGAATTTTTCAGATATTGATATCTATAAAATATTTCTTGTACAATAATTTGTTTGAAATTAAAAAAACATGAAAATTATTCATATACATTCCTTAAAGATTAAATTTTCTATGTCATGTGAATTATTTTCTTAGTTTTTTCTTGTGACTGATACCAAGTCCTTTAAATTTCCCTCTAAATTTATTTTGTTTATTTTGGATTATTTTACTTAAACTCACTAATATATTATTATTAATGATCATATTTATATGTATATTCATGAGAGGATGGATTTATAAAATAGGTAACCTTTTTATCCCTTTATTTTTATTCCTATTATGGAATAAATATATAAAATTCTTAGATAATCCTTGAATTGAAAAGGTTTTTGATTCCATAGTAAATATCATTAACTAAACGTTTCCATGTTATGTTTGCTGATGATATATTTTTTTAAAAGATAATATTTTATCGACTATGGAATTGTTGAAATATCATAGAAATTTTAGTAACGTGTTGAGGATTTCCATCAATGAGAAAATAGGAATATATTTTTTGGGTGTTATTTCGAATATGTGAGGAGTTGTATTAATAAAAACTTCAATTTTATTAAATGGATAATCGATGTCAAATATTTAGGAGTCCCACTATCTTTTATGAGTGTTCCTCTATCATAATTTTTTCCATTATTAGAAAAATCACATCCCATATTTTATATTGGTCTTATCGAATATTTAATTATGTTTGGAGAGTGGTTATTATTATGTTTTTTATGAATTACTTTTTCTTGTATTGAGGTTATATTTTTAATATTTTGAGAATAATTATTAAAAACATTTATTCCCAATATTGAAGATTTATTTGGATAGGTAAGTTGAATTCTAATATATCCTTGGTTTAATGGGAAAATATAATGCATATAATAATTTTTTGTGCATTGGGTATCAATTTTACATTAAAATATAACATTTTTCTTATGATGCATCATCTCTGGATGTTGGTTTGAATGAAATATTACAGATTCAATGTCACACCTCGACCGCGGACGTCCGTAATTTTTCTCCTTTCTTGGTCCCGGTTTAAATTTTTCGAAGATTAGTTGTGATTGGTGGTTTCGCACCGGTGCGTGGTCATCGCATCGCTAGCGGTGATCGTGCGTTCGGCCCGGGTGACGATGTGTCCACCCGGAGTTTTAAATATTAAAGTTGTTATGTTGACATTTTATTATTATTACTATTTGAGTCACGTTATTATTATTGTAGTTGTTTTCTGTGTATAAGTATATATATATGTATGTCTATATATGTGTGTGAATATACCTTAATACGTTATGTTATATATATATATATATATATATATATATATATATGTATATGTATTGTATCTATGTGTATATGTTTATATATAGGTATATATGTATGTATATGTTTATATGTATATATATATATATATGTTTGTATATGTTTAAATATACGTATATGTGTCTATATCTATATATGGGGGTGTGCGCGCGCGCAAACATTTATTTTCAAATGGTTTTAATATTTTAAATTTTTGATTAAAGATAATTATTATTATAAATTTTCTAATTATTAATATTAATATTATTGTAAGGTTTTATTATTAATAAAAAGTTTTATTATTTCTATAAAGCATTATTAATTTTTAGGATTTGTTTTATTTAATTACTTATGTTCGATATTATTATTAGTATATTATTATGATTATAGTATTTCATTATTTTTATATATTATTATTAATATTATTCTCATACTATTATTTATATTTTGTTGTATTATTATTATTATTATTAGTGTTGTTATTATTATTATTATCATATATATATATATATATATGAGAACCAAAACTTTTTTCCCCCCTAACCCTACTCCCGCAGCCGCCTCTCCCTTCTCCCCTCTCCTTTCTCTCTCCCCCCATTTCTTTTCCTCTTCTTTTTCTTTCTCTGGTTTGGCCGACCTGCGGCTTCTCCATCCCTCTCCGCCGCACCGACCACCGTGCCGACCTCCCATCCAGAAGCCTCCCGGCTTCCCCACAGCAGCCCTGCACCGGCCTCGTCCGACGCTCCCCGACGCGCCTCTCCGGTCGCGCGCCACGCCTCCTCTTTCGTCCCAGCCCTTCTCCCGCCGCCTCCGGCGACCCCGTCTATCCCGGCCTCCTCCACCCCGCCGGCTCCTGCTCACCCCAGCACCCCGTCACCGACGCCCCGCCCTCTCGCCGTCCGGCTCTCCCGACCTTTGGCCGCCTTCTCCTCCCGTCCCGGACCTGTTTCTGCCGGTTTTCCTCCTCCGCGCCAGCGCCCGCAGACGTACTGATCCCCACCGCGCTCCTCCAATCGCACGCCGCGCCGCCCTCCTGCTCTCCCTCTCTCCATCCCATCTCCCCTGCGCGCCGCCCAGCGCTCCGTCCCGGCCTCCCCGTCCCAACCGCCGCCGCTCCCCTCCATCCCGCTACCGACCGGACCCCCCCCTGTGCCGACCTCCGGTTTCCGCCGCGCCCCGCAACCAGCAGCCTCCCTGCCGTCCCGCCTCGCCCAAGCCGGAACCCCGCGCCCCTCACCTGCCGTCTCGCCGGCGTCCGGCCTCCACCCCGATGCCCAGCCCCTGCCGCTGCCCTGTTTTCCTTCGCCCCCTCCGCTGTGAGTTATTTTCTTTTTTTTTTATTCTGTTAAACTATTTTTTATATATAACGTTTATTATTTTATCATATTAATAATATTACAATTCTTTTATTACTATTATGTCATTGTTATTATTATATTTTTGTTATTATTATTATTATTGTTATTATCATTGCATATTATTATTGTTTTTATAATTATTATTATGATTACTAACATATTATTAATATTATTATTATTAATATTATTATTATTATTGTTATATTATTATTATATTATTATTATATTATTATTATTGTTATATTATTATCGTTATTGTCATTATAATTATTATTATTATTATTATTACTATCATATTATTAATATTAATATTATTATTATTGTTATTATTATAATTATCATTGCGCTATTATATTTATTATTGTTCTTATTAGTATTATGTCATTATAATTATTCTTATTATTATGTTAATATTATTGTTATGATATTATTGTTACTCTTATTATAATTATATTATTATTATGTCATAATAATGATTATTATTATTATTATTATGACATTATTATTACTACTTTTTGGTTATTATTATTATGGATGCTATTATTATAGTATTATTATTCTATTGTTATTATATCATGTTATTATGATTATTATTATGTTATGGTTATCATTATTATTATTATTATTACGTTATTATAATTATTATTATTATTAGTATGTTGTCATTATTGAGCCTGCTTAACGGCCTATTGTTTTAGGACCAGTTTGACGATGCAATACACTGCGACCTTTACGCAACAGGAGTTTCGCGTCGTGTCGTTCTTCGTTCCGATCCAAGGTAGGTCTCCCTTTGCACTCGCCTTTAAATTTAGAATTTATTTATTCCTTGACTTTTATTAAGTTTCAGTAAATTTGGAAGTATTATTAAGTAGTTATCTATAGTTTGGTGATCTGCTGATGATAAAAGTTGTTTTAATTCTAGCGTTTCATTAAAAGCGTTTTCTTGGATTTAATCGTGTGCTTCCATGGTAGTGTTGCTAGATGGTTCCTCCTGAATAATGAAAGACATGTTGAATTGGGTTTTGAAATGTTTTTGGCGTGTGTAAATTAGTAGATGTATTGTTTATGGAAAATGGTGTTTTATGAGAACCTTGATTAGAGAAAACGTCGTGTGACCCTTTGAAATTGTTTTTGGAAACATCATGTGTGGTTCTTGGTTGATGAAAGATGTTTTCCCTTGTTGTGTGAACAAAAGTTTGGATTTCATTTGAGAAATAGTATTCCTTAAAAAGGTGATTAAAGGCCCGTTTGGCTCTTGATAAAAGTGGGGTGCGTTTTGATATTAGAAAATAACCCTACTTGTGAAACAATTGTGTTCCAGGGTTGATATGCTGATTTGGGTTTCTTAAACAATGTTCTAAGTGTTTTTTTGGTTTTCAATGAAATGGCATGTGTCATCTCTCTCTAAAAATGCTTTAGTCTTAAATGATCAAATGTAAGTGACATGACGGCCCGGTTTTCACTTTATCAAATGTGAAGTGATTATACATATATATATATATATATATACGTACTTGTGAGGTCATTTCTACAGGGGGACTTCCCTTCGAGGGTTGTCGTGTAGCGATGTCCGTGTAAGGGGTTGGCAAGTGCGGTGAGATGAGTCACGCGTGCGAGGGTCTCCCACTTACACAGTGTTACTAAAACCACCATGGGTTCCTGGGCGTCTTGTAGATTATCGAGTGACAGTTGCTTACTAACCCTGATTAGACGGGTTGGTACCCCCTGGAGTTGTAGACAGGCCAGGAGGGATGTGCCACTAGTTGGCTATTAGGGCGGCCAGTTGGTTATTGACTATGGAGTACCACGCCGGCAGGTAATCTGAACCCGAGTACGTCCAGGGGTTTTCTAGGGATGTTCAGGATCACCCATGGTTATTGCTGATAACTTCGGGATTATTTTTACTTGCACTTTGTTTTCCTTGCCTGTTTACCTTTACTTGCACTTGTTTTCCCTGCTTGTTTGCCTTCAGTCATATTTCACAGCCTATACTATTAGACTTTGGGGGAAATGGTTTTCAAATGAAAATGCTTTATTCTCTTTGGGTTAGATTTGAAAATGTAACACTTTGCTTTTTATAATGAGTTTAAAACTAATGAAATGGAACTAACTTTCGAAAAGGAATAAGGGAAATGTCTCGTGTTTGATTTTCAAGTAAAGCATTATGAAAAATTACTTCTATACATTATAGTTCAAACCTGGATTATGTAGATTCTATATTTACTGGCATTGCTTTGGGTTTTGTTGTTGGGCTCACCTACTGAGTACTTTTGTGCTCACGCCTATCTTTTACCTTTTTCAGTTGCAGGTTCCTTGTGTTCAGGTTTCCTGCTTGAGTCGCTCAGTGTGGGAGCGACGTTGGTTGTAGTTGGGTGGTGACCTGCGAGGTCACGAGGAGGTATGTCGTGGTGTAGGTTTGTGTATGTCTTTAGTGGTTGTTTGTTCGTTTAGTTTATATTCGTCCTTTTGATCCTGTTTTTAGTTTGGGCTAAAATCGTTCCCAACGATTGAAATATTTTAATGCCCGACACTTGTTGCCATCCTGGGGGGATCGGGAACGCCCCTCGGGACTTGCCACGGACCGGCTCGGGTGCCCGGTTTAGGGTCAACCCGAGCTGGTCCCTGACAAAATGGTATCAAAGGGAGGTTCTTGTTATTTGGGTTGTTTGGTAGAAGGAGATTAGGACTGTCGGAACTCGAGGGGTAAGTACGGGAAGAGCGTCGCGAACTCTTGCTCGCACTGATCTTTGAGTTACCAGGGGTAGTTCGGGAATTGTGTCCTTGTCTTTTCTGGTTTGTCTTGGATTGAGAGATGATAATGGAGGCAAGACGACGCTACATCGCGATTTCACATGGAGTAGTGACCCATGTGGAGTCCGAGTACAGGGTTTGAATTCCTCCTAGTGGTCGACGCTGACTTGGGACATGGCCCACTACCATGTCTCCAGGTTGAGCGTGAAAACTAGTCCCTCATTTCAGTGATTGATGCAAACTTGGATGCTGCTTTTGTTTTGGTCTGTGTAAGTACGTTGTTTGAAATGAAAAAAGGGTTTTTGAAAATTGGACTGGTTTCTTTTAAAGGACTTTAAATGTATAAAATGGGTTTTAAAACTGAAATCTCTTGATTTTAAAATCTGTTGTTTGCTTGGAGTTGGTTCAGAATGGTTTGGGGTGAAACCTCAGGTCCTCTTTATGAACGTTTCCACATGTGTGAGAATGCATGGAAAATGCGCGTTGGTACGAGTATTAATGGATAGTGGATAAAGACATGTGCAACGGTTCATGAGATTACCTGGGTGTGTATTTGAAGTTAAAGGCTTGACTTTGTTTTCTAAATTGGTTTTAAATGAGAAACAGTTTTGGAATGTTTTGGTTTGAAAGTGGATTGGTTTTTGGAAAGTGATCTTGAGAAAGGGTGGTTTTGAAATCAAAAATGAAAAGGGAATTTTAAAGAGGAGATTTTATTTTGGGTTGTGTTGTATTTGTTTGGTCCTTGTGCTGATTGTTTTTGATGAAGGCGCTTTTATTGATGTTGCTTCGATTTGATGTTGGTTTTGGCCTTGTGTTTTATATGTCGCTCAGGAAATGCCGCCCAGAAAGGTCCCTAAGGATTCTGATAGGTCATGCCCAGATTTTGGTCCTCCTCAGACTCTGCCTATTCTCCATGGTGATCAGGGTCCGTTAGAGGCAGTGAAATGGCTCGAGGAAGTGGAGCGTGTCTTTAGAATGTTGGGAACTCCCGATATTGTTAAGGTTCGTGCAATTATGAAGTTGTTCGAGGGTCCAGCTCATGACCAGTGGAAGGTGGTTGCCCCACCATCGACGCAAGTTGAAATGACGTGGGATGTCTTTAAAACCATTTTTATCCAATGGTTTGTACCTGAGGAAGTGAAGCTGGAGAAAAAGAGAGAGCTTGTGCATATTCAACAAGGCCAACAGACGGTGAAGGCGTATGTTGACCATTTCAAGGAACTAATATCCTTTTCTCCAGAGGTAGCGTCTCATGAACTCATGAAGGTCTCTCTTTTCACAGGGGGTCTTCGTCCATAGATCAAGGAGCGAGTCCTCCCTTATAAAGACCTTTGTTTTGAAAAGCTGGTGGAGGAAGCTTTCTTGGCTGAGTTGGTTTCCGGTGTGCAGGTGGTTAATCCTTCAGCGTCCCCTGTCGTTCGTAAGAGTTCCCCCTCTGGTGAGAAAGAGGTGCCAGAGACACCTATTCTTAAGGAGTTATCCCCTTTGGTCCCAGCTTCCAGTTCATCAGATCGTTCAATGGTATGCTATCAGTGTGGTCGTTTCGGGCATTCAAAGCCGTCTTGTCGCACTCCTCCGAAGACGTGTCATCGATGCGGCTGTCTGGGTCATCTGGAGAAGTTTTGCAAGAAGCGTCGCTTGAATAAGAAGATGTGATTGGAGAATGTCAGTACCTGACTGTGAGGCAGAAGATGCTTCAGCCATCAGAGCCCCAACCACAGGTCTTGGGGGTGAAGCTCGCGCGCATTCAGGAGTTCCCAGGGTTGTGAAGCCTTGGTCCTTATTCTGTTTTCCGTATTGATGGTGGAACAATTAGAAACCTCTTTCATACATGTTTTCCTGCTACTAAAGTTTCAAAGTCGTTGTAAGTACGTTGTTTCTCTATGAAGTAATGATGAACTTGTTCAATTATAGTCCATGCTTTTTTTTCTGTGTGGATGTGATCTTCTAAATCGTGTGTCCTTCTTAAAAGTATGTTTGACTCTCATGTGGGTTGACCTCGTTTTAGTTATGTTGTAGATATGGTTATGTTTTGTGGACTTCCATGGATCATGTCTCCAATTTGATGTTGGTTAAATGTTTTTCTATGGGTTTTCCCTGGGGTTGAAGGTTGTTGACTCTAGTCGTGGGTTCAAGGTTTCGACGGAGGTGTAAATATTAGCATGCTATAAGAGTTGGTTTAAATCTGTTGGGAGTTACCGCGTCGACCCCCCCCCCCCCTTAGGGTTTTCTATCTAGATGGTCAATTTTTCTGCACAAGTTGAGCTCTTGTGGTGGGGAGAACCCCTTCGTGTTCTCCCCTCAACCTTGGGCCTCAGTTTTCTCTTGAATTGGTCGGGTGTGATATGTGTAGAGTATGGTCATCACCGAGATTCTCAATTCTCTCCGGTTCCTTTAGTTCCGTTGGGGCATGGACTTAATTTTTGACCGACTTTTGGCCTGGTGACTTTCTGGCGGCAGAAAGTGTCTGTGGTGGGGAGAATTGTCACACCTCGACCGCGGACGTCCGTAATTTTTCTCCTTTCTTGGTCCCGATTTAAATTTTTCGAAGATTAGTTGTGATTGGTGGTTTCGCACCGGTGCGCGGTCATCGCATCGCTAGCGGTGATCGTGCGTTCGGCCCGGGTGACGATGTGTCCACCCGGCGTTTTAAATATTAAATTTGTTATGTTGAAATTTTATTATTATTACTATTTGAGTCGCGTTATTATTATTATAGTTGTTTTCTGTGTATAAGTATATATATATGTATGTCTATATATGTGTGTGAATATACCTTAATACGTTATGTTATATATATATATATATATGTATATGTATTGTATCTATGTGTATATGTTTATATATAGGTATATATGTATGTATATGTTTATATGTATATATATATATATATATGTTTTTATATGTTTAAATATACGTATATGTTTCTATATCTATATATGGGGGTGTGCGCGCGCGCAAACATTTATTTTCAAATGGTTTTAATATTTTAAATTTTTGATTAAAGATAATTATTATTATAAATTTTCTAATTATTAATATTAATATTATTGTAAGGTTTTATTATTAATATAAAGTTTTATTATTTCTATAAAGCGTTATTAATTTTTAGGATTTGTTTTATTTAATTTCTTATGTTCGATATTATTATTAGTATATTATCATGATTATAATATTTCATTATTTTTATATATTATTATTAATATTATTCTCATACTATTATTTATATTTTGTTGTATTATTATTATTATTATTATTATTAGTGTTGTTATTATTATTATTATCATATATATATATATATATATGAGAACCGAAACTTTTTTCCCCCCTAACCCTACTCCCGCAGCCGCCTCTCCCTTCTCCCCTCTCCTTTCTCTCTCCCCCCGTTTCTTTTCCTCTTCTTTTTCTTTCTCTGGTTTGGCCGACCTGCGGCTTCTCCAGCCCTCTCCGCCGCACCGACCACCGTGCCGACCTCCCATCCAGCGGCCTCCCGGCTTCCCCACAGCAGCCCTGCACCGGCCTCGTCCGACGCTCCCCACCGCGCCTCTCCGGTCGCGCGCCGCGCCTCCTCCTTCATCCCAGTCCTGCTCCCGCCGCCTCCGGTGACCCCGTCTGTCCCGGCCTCCTCCGCCACGCCGGCTCCTGCTCACCCCAGCACCCCATCACCGACGCCCCGCCCTCTCGCTGTCCGGCTCTCCCGACCTCCGGCCGCCTGCTCCTCCCGTCCCGGACCTGTTTCTGCCGGTTTTCCTCCTCCGCGCCAGCGCCCGCAGACGTCCTAATCCCCACCACGCTCCTCCAGTCGCACGCCGCGCCGCCCTCCTGCTCTCCCTCTCTCCGTACCAGCTCCCCTGCGCGCCGCCCACCGCTCCGTCCCGGCCTCCCCGTCCCAACCGCCGTCGCTCCCCTCCATCCCGCTACCGACCGGACCCCCCCTGTGCCGACCTCCGGTTTCCGCCGCGCCCCGCACCCAGCAGCCTCCCTGTCGTCCCGCCTCACCCAAGACGGAACCCCGCGCCCCTCACCTGCCGTCTCGCCGGCGTCCGGCCTCCAACCCGGTGCCCAGCCCCTTCCGCTGCCCTGTTTTCCTTCGCCCCCTCCGCTGTGAGTTATTTTCGTTTTTTTTATTTTGTTAAACTATTTTTTATATATAACGTTTATTATTTTATCATATTAATAATATTACAATTATATATGTCTTTGGTTAATGGTGGATTCTTTTCAAAATTTTAAGATTTAGTGTTCAAATTCCCACCTCCAACAATTTCTTACCACATTCTTTGTGTGATGTACTCCTTCCTTTTGTTTCAAAAAATATTACTTTTAATTATTTTCTTTTGGTGAAAATAAGAGAACGTTCATCATAGATTACAACATGTATGGATTTATCATTTTTATCACCCATGACTTCAGCACATTTCTTTTACTCTAAAGGGTTTAAATAAATATTTTTTAAATTTTTTTGGGAAATATAGACTAGATTAGGTCATAGGATCAATCAACATAAAATTGATGTCTATCCTCATAGATATCAAATTATTCATCGGTCTAATAATCTATTCCTTTATAATAAGGGCATTGTTTTTGTTTTTAATTTTAACAAACTCCTTTCTCATGAGAACTTATTACTCAAGAAGGGGGTTAATGTTAATTAGATAAAAAATTATTCTAATTATAATTGTTTCCTGATTTTATAAAATCCCATAAGTATAATATATTTATTAGTATGATTTAAAATTGCGTTGAATTATTGGTTGATAATTGTAAGGATTAAAAATATGTATTTCTAGACTCCTTTTTAGGGATCATAGGGACCCAATTCTCTATCTAGGTAATTAAATTCAACATTATTGGTGTTAGAAATGTGGTTAAATGGTTAGTGTCATTGTATATTTGTTCTCCCTTTTTAGATAAATATATCAATTATTTTCTGTTTGATATTAGTAATGAAATGTCCTTGGGTTAAGATAGTTTCAATTTATATTTTTTATAGAATCATGGTAGTTTCTTGATCAAATATTATTTGTGTTGTGAGAAATTTATTTAATAACCTTCTGATTCCTTCATGTTTCAATACCACTATTGTTGATCTTATCCCTAAAGTGGTTATCCCTGAAACTAAAACTGAATTTATAACTATATCGTCTAGAAGTTTTATTTCTAAATGTATTTATAATGTCATTTCTTCTAAGATTAATGGTTTACCTAAAATCAGTGTTGAATAATAAAGGGAATTTTTCAGATATTGATATCTATAAAATATTTCTTGTACAATAATTTGTTTGAAATTACAAAAACATGAAAATTATTCATATACATTCCTTAAAGATTAAATTTCTAAGTCATGTGAATTATTTTCTTAGTTTTTTCTTGTGACTGATACCAAGTCCTTTAAATTTCCCTCTAAATATATTTGGTTTATTTTGGATTATTTTACTTAAACTCACTAATATATTATTATTAATGGTGATATTTATATGTATATTCATGAGAGGATGGATTTATAAAATTGGTAACCTTTTTATCCCTTTATTTTTATTCATATTATGGAATAAATATATAAAATTCTTAGATAATCCTTGAATTGAAAAGGTTTTTGATTCCATAGTAAATATCATTAACTAAACGTTTCCATGTTATGTTTGCTAATGATATATTTTTTTAAAAGATAATATTTTATCGACTATGGAATTGTTGAAATATCATAGAAATTTTAGTAACGTGTTGAGGATTTCCATCAATGAGAAAATAGGAATATATTTTTTGGGTGTTATTTCGAATATGTGAGGAATTGTATTAATAAAAACATCAATTTTATTAAATGGATAATCGACGTCAAATATTTAGGAGTCCCACTATCTTTTAGGAGTGTTCCTCTATCATAATTTTTTCCATTATTAGAAAAATCACATCCCATATTTTATATTGGTCTTATCGAATATTGAATTATGTTTGGAGAGTGGTTATTATTATGTTTTTTATGAATTACTTTTTCTTGTATTGAGGTTATATTTTTAATATTTTGAGAATAATTATTAAAAACATTTATTCCCAATATTAAAGATTTATTTGGATAGGTAAGTTGAATTCTAATATATCCTTGGTTTAATGGGAAAATATAATGCATATAATAATTTTTTGTGCATTGGGTATCAATTTTACATTAAAATATAACATTTTTCTTATGATGCATCATCTCTGGATGTTGGTTTGAATGAAATATTATAGATTCAAAATTATTATTTTCATGGGACCTATTCTTGGAGTATTAATATTGAAATGTACTTCATGTGTGTAGTTAAGGGAAATTATCAAATTGTTGATCAAATATTTATTTTGTGTCAATATGTTTTATGATTGTATCTACTGGAAAGGTAATGTAAATACTTTTACTATTTAAGCTAATCAAGAAAAATATTTTTATATTATGTGATGATGATAAGAATAAATATACCTTTGTTTTCTGAGGGTCCATTTGATACAATTAAATATGGGTTTATTATATGGCTATTGGATATCAGTCGTCTTCTCACATGAGTGAAATGTTCAAAATTTACTATTATTTACTCTATTTTTTGGGTGTTCTATAATTTGGATTTTAAAACTAGAGATAATTTGTCTTTTTAATGTTTTGATACCTCCCATTTTATTTTTAATCTCAATAGAATAATGAATACTTCAATTCCAACCTGTGGATGAAATGGGTTTATTGATTTTGGTTTGAAGAACTAGGGATCTTCATTTAATCTTAACAATCTATTAAAAATAATTATTTAATAGACTAATTATAGGATCTTGAAATCCAGAAATATAATTGTTTTCTCTTTAAATTAACCCTTTAATGTCAATAGTATTCTTAGTAGGTTGTATTTATCTCAAATAATGAATCTAGATTAAATAACTAACCACAAAGAGACTCATTAAAAACGGATGTGAACTATGTTTCTTAATGTGGATTTCATATAATAATCTATAGGATAGAAGATGTTGTTGGTTCTAGTTCTTTACAAGGACATGTTTTCCATTTTTCTATAGCATATGTTCATAGTGGATCTTTTTGTACTAAATAACCAGTTCTTTATTTATGTTTTTAGTCATTGTTTGATTATCTTCTTACTTTTTTTTGGATTTGGCTGTAAAAATTTGTATGAGGGGTTCTGTAGTTTTTTTGAAGTAGTTGGATGAGGTAATACATGTAGAGACTCTGGTTATTCAGTGTGAGACTTTGGAATATCTCTAGGAACATTTTTGATGCAATAAGATGAGTTGACAAAATATTTCGAGTCCTTTAGATCATTCGTGTGGTGATATTAAAAATATTTATTATATTATATTGCATGTACAAAATTTTTATTGGAAATGTTTTCTAACTCAATATTAGTGTCTTGGATTGGAAATCTGAGATTTCATTGACTCATAAACAAGGGTTTTAACCTATGGGAAATATAATGTTTTTTTTGGAGTTTGGAACCCAGTTGGATGTAATTATTGGAGGGGAATTAAATGATAATGGATTATTAATTAAATAATATTTAATTAATAAACATAATATTCCCTCCCATATTGGTTATCATGAATGAAAGATGATAGGGAAGATCCACATTTTTAAGATGGATGATATGAGCTTGAACAAAATAGAGGAGGCACTGTCAAACTCCGTTCATGATGGTGATCACTCCCATATCATGGTGTAGTGGCTACATGGCACGAATATAGACCCAAATCATTGGTGTTTCATTATGAGGTATGAAGATATATGATCTTAACATCCCAATCCTCATATATTTTTTGTTATAAGTTTTTAGATCCATATTAAAACTACAAGAGATTCCCTAGGGATCAATATGTGGTGTTTTTATGTGAAAATGAATGGTTTTGAGCAGCTTATAGGGATTTCCTATTAGAAAATCCCAATCACATGATGTGTAGGGTAAGAGTACACCCATTGTGTTCTTCTCATTCATAGAATATGAAATTTTAGGAATACATGGCATGTAATGTGTGTATAATCCAAGTTTTGAGGCTCAATAATGTGGTTTGGGACACAGTAAATCACACTATGTAAGGTCACATGGTTGTGTGGATGTATAAATCTAGTTCCCAAGTTAACATGGGCCATAGGACACAATGAAAGGAACAAATTTAGTCCATGATAAGGGGAACATGTTGTGTACCTTGGGTACATGATGTGTGTGGTGACAAGGCTATCTTGGCCATGTGGTAGAGGTTTCATTCTCAGGTGATAGACAAGGGTTACACTCCATGTAACAATAAGTACATGATATGTATCCTCAATATATATTTTATGTATAGAAAGGGGACAAGACCATGGATCTACATCCTGTGAAACCCTATATACTATGTGTACAAGCTGTGTACTACCTTCAGAGAGTACTCTCTCACACATCCCCATCTTTAGGACCTGAATAGAGGCCAGTGAATATCCTATCATGAGTATATTTCCACATATAATTTGATGGTGGCCATGGTATTGGCGTGATAGATATTTAATAGGGGTGATTCTTGTGAGAAACTTGTTAGAAACACATAGATGATTATTATAGAGAGTGTTCCCTTGATCCTTGTATTTTAGGGTACAATGTGGTATTACATCCTCTACATAGGATTTTGACCCCCTTGAAAGGATGAGGCAAGATAGGGTTTATGTATCCCTCCAGGATCCTTGGATGTGATCCTCTATCTCTTTGTATTTCCTAAGTTGGTTCTGTGGTATTGGTGTGCCCCTCATGCATTGGAGTTTATTCCCTACATAAAGGGTTTATCCAGTGGGGTATGTTGTATCATTTTTTATGATCCCCTACATGATGGATAGTTAATGATTGGGTTTTCATTATCTCCTAGGAGTCACATTTGTGGTCCCCTATCTATGAATCATTGTTATGAGTCTAAATAGGGGGTTTGGTTTCCCTCAGATGACCTAGGTGTGACCCCTATCAATGGGTTTTGATATCCAAAGTTCCATATTGGGTTTTTGGTATCCACCATCAGTATTATGTGTGATAAGAAATCTGATTATTGATATATTCTAGGTTACAGTAGGGTTTTTGGAGTCCCCCATAAGGCATGGGTGAGATCCCTTAGCTCAGTATCATGATCTGTTAGGGGATAGTGAACATTTCTTCATGGAAAGATGCTATGAGCATGTTCTATTGAATGTAAACCATCGAGAATGGTGGGGATGATCCATAAACTTAGTGATAACATATTAGTGAGGTCTCTTGGATGAGTTTCATCAAGGATTCAAGGAATTCACAGTGAGTTATATTATAATATTGATACCTTCGAGCTATGAGTAGAATAATATAAAAGGATCTATAATTGAGACCAGGAGACTTGGAAATTGATAAGAATATATTTTGGTTTTTCTAGGAGTCCTTTTGATATTTATCATACCTTGATTGAAATACCATGTGGTCATTAGATGACTAGTCATGTGTAGTCATGGTGTGGAGATGAAGATTCTTGTTCTCTCTCTTTTGGGTATATATACTCTCATACTATAGGTCGAGTAGACTATTTCCTTTTAGTTTTTACCATTTATTGTTTTGGAGGATCTGTTAGGTTTTTTATACTCACACATAAATGGGATCTACCAGAACATGTTATTTATTATTAATAAAAAAGGAATTTTGATAGGGTCCGAGGAGGACCCAGAGCAGGAAAAACACAATGAGCTGGAAAGACCATTGTGTGTACTAGTGGTTGAATTTTACAAAATTACTCAGCTACTAAGATGGTTAGATGATTTTATCATTTTCTAGTGGGATTTTATTTTTCTCTTCCATGATTTATATTACTTTTTCTATATTATATTTGTGCGATATTGATGTATTCATGTATTTTCTATCAGTTGTATCATTTTCTTTGCCTTGTTTCATAGATATGGGCATGTATGTGTGTGTATAGGTACTATAGGCTAAGGATATCCATGGGTGTGTTATTCCAAGTCAATGAGGGTCTCTAACCCCTATCCTATTATTGGTGTACATGGGGTAGTCACACTAAACTCTTCATGGTATAGGCAGACCTTGGTGGGTCTGGTCAGGACAAAGTGCTCTTAGAGTGGGTTCCACTTTGGGACCATAGTGTTGAGTTTGTCTAGATGTGTGATTGGTTTGGGATATATGGTGACAATATTAATGTGTTTTGATTTTGGTTTTTAGGCTAGGGACTATATTATAGGTCTAGTGGATGATATATCAATTCACTAGGACTTTGATAACCTTCATGCTAATCCAGAACATGTAGTCACCAGTTTTAGTGAAACATTGGTACACACATATTATAAGAGTGGGCAGTGGTTTCCATGTCCTTTTTGAGTCATATAATTAGATATACTCTTTGAATGTGGTTAATATTGATTTTATTTTAGGATTCCACTATGAAAAAAGTATTCTAGCGTTCCACAATGGGACTATGATGAATACATTCCCAGTGATGAGTCTTTAGTGCAAGGGTATACATATAAGGAGGTACCTTCAGATGGTTTTCCAGTTGGTACACTACCCATTCAGCTAAAAGTTACACTGAAAGTACTAGTTGAGGATTTTTGTAGGAAGAGTGCAATATATTAGTTTCATAGGTTGATGCCTCCCATGTTTTGGGGTGATCTAGTCACCCAGGTTTCTGATGATTGGATTGTGACACGTGTTTTTTACCTCATGAGTACACCTCCTGGTCATATAGTCATCCTAGTAATGAGTCTTCTTTAGAATTATGTAGGAAAAGTTGGAGTCTGGTGGAATAGATAAGTAAAGATATTACACTCACTTAGACAGATTATGACTGAATCTTTACGGAAGAGTTTTGTCAAGATATGTTGAGATGAATGTGTATCCATGAGCTTATCCATCTTCAGAAGGGTTACATGGCTATGGATGAGTATTCAGTGAGGTTCAACAACCTATTAAGATACCCTTTGGATGTAGTTTAAGGTATATCTTTCTATGAACAAAAACTTTAGTAGGTATTACTCTGATATATCAGGGGTTCATTGATATCTATCTGCATTCCCACCTATCCTGGAGTGCATGAGCGGGCCTTGGTAGTGGGGAGATATCTGGATGAGAAGATTCCAACTTTTGGTTTAGGAACACATGTTATGAGAATTGAGAAAATAATAGTTGACTCTAGAATCAAGGATATGAGAATATGATATTATTTAGGAGAAAATAATAGTATAGTGAGTCTTTAGCTCAAGGCTTACATGATGGTTCTAGTTAGCCACATGAGAGGTGGCGTTTTTCTTGTGAGGGACAGGGAAATATCTTGCAGAATTGCCTAAGATTTTGAGAAATTGATAGGTATATGGTTGAAGGACCTCCATGGAAGATAAATTTATAAGATCAGGGAGTCTCATAGGATGAAGGATGTGGAAGAAGCGAGGTTTGAGCAGCATGAGGTGGTCGATTGTTTTCTATTTTACCACCACCGCCTCAAGTGGTTCATACTAAACTGAGGGAGCTGGATTATGGGGATAAAGATAGATTTAGGTCGAATAATCCTATGACCCAAAGGATCTGAGGATGATTATGGGTATGATTTTTATCATTTATACCTTTTCAGTAGTATTTTTATATATAGGTTTTTGATACACTTATTGTAGAACTTCGTGTACAAGGCCTAACTAGGGTAACGTGGGGCATCAGTAGAGAACTATGAAGGTGATATTTTAAATGGATTTATTCCAACATAAAATAGGGGCTCTTACCCTAATGATATATGTTCCTGTCATGTGATTCAAAACAGTGTTGGAGAGATATTTTCGCCAAAAGAGGATAGTGTCAAGGTTTGGTGGAAAAGTTCCTTGGAATTGCATATTTGGTGAATATAGTTTGTTTAAGGTATTATAGTAGGATATCATTGTTGTGAAAATACATGAAAGGGAAATAATTAGCTTCTGGTAAAAGGAAATTATGTTCTGGAGTCTTTAGTATAGTTTGATGTATGACATGTGACCTTACTGCCCCACCTACAATTAGCACAGAGTCATGATCCACATTTCCCTCATTGTTTCCCCTATTCAAGGCCTCAAGATACAAGTGGATCCTTTTATCTTAATCTGTATGATTGGAGGCTCCAACAGAGAGGATCGATGGTCACACACTCCAATTTATTGTGTGACTCGAATTTTGATGATAGAGATCCTTGCATAAAACCATTACATAGTAGCAGAGAGAGAGAGACCCTATGTTGTTTCCTTGATACATATTAGTTTTATACTATCCATGCCCAGATGTTTTCTTCCAATGGGTGTGAAAAAATTTCAGTATTTTGGGAAGGAGTTTCCATCTTTTTTAGGGGAGTGATCCCAAGCTCAACACAATGAGCTCATGTGCGGGCAGATGCTGCCAAATTTTATCAGTTGGCTAGTATGAACCATTGATAAGTAAATGATATAATATTTATGATACAAATATTGGTATTGGATTTGAAGAAATATTCTTGAGAATATTCTAGGTTTACCTCCCCATCGAGAGTTAAACTTCCTCATAGATTGGCATCTAGGGAATTCATTGATATTTATTTCATCATATCGGTTGGATCCCATTGAGATTAATAGGCTGGAGGTTCAATTAAAAGTTTTCTGACAAAAGGATTTGTAAGAACTAGTGTGTTCACTTGGTAAGCCTTGTTTTGTTCTCTTAGGATGTCTATATAGACTTGAGAACTATGTTATTCAACCTTAATTGGATCGATCTTCGTTATTCTTTGTTAGTACCCTCATTTGTTCAACATCAATGTTTCATACGAGACAACTATGAATAGATTCTAGACATTATATGAGAGTACCATTTTCATGGGGAGTTCTAATAGAGATTGGTATGGATAGAGAGGAACACGTTTGGTGATATTTATTAATATTCATTTGAGTGATAGTGTTCCTGGAAGTTGTTGGGGTAGTGCTAGCTTGAGATCCACCCAAGGGTGTGTCCATAGTAGTAGATGCTCATATGAAGGGTGTCTGACCATGATTTTTTATTAAGATAATAGATAAATTAGCCACTTTATATTTGACTCATGTGGATTGGGATGAAATAACATTTATCTAGTTTATGGTGGTTACAGATTCAATTTTTCAGCGAGGAAGGGGAAAAAATTAAGATATTCTGTTCACAATGTCTTGCATGGCTAAATATCCACTAGACATGTTTTTTTATGGATTTTAAAAAGGTGGGGAATACATAAAACATCTAGAGATTTATGATTAAACCAATCATAATATAAGGATAGGTTATGAGGAGGTTGTTTCACCTCAATATTAAACCCATGAGTTGTGGGTTTCTATAGATATCCTTTAACATCAGGTGTGGCGGCCAAAGATGGGGACTATTGGAAAACATTAGGAGTTCTTTATAGAACAATGATGGTGTCATTTTGATCTCATCGTGGAGATCTATTTTATAGGAAACCATGATTCATCAAGGGTTATAATGATTTATCTAGGTCGGTAGTCTATCTCTAGGGTATATTGAACCTTTTTCCAGTTTATGAATTTGGTTAGGGAGGTGGTGTATCTCTAGTCCCTATTATTGTAGTTGGATCAGGTGCTTGGTTTTTTTATCCCTATCATAGTTGAGGATACATAAGAATACCTCATTTCATGATGTAGACATAGATGTTGATGGGAGATAGATGTGTAGTTTACTTTTGGAGATATCTAGTGGGGAGGAAGTAGTTTCACCGGGTGCTTGATTTTGAATATAATTTAGACCATATATAGAGCTCACTGGAGTGGGGGACCTACATGTCAGCTCGGTTTCCCACACCTTTTTTGAGTGTAGGAGTTTTATTTTTAGGATAATAATTCATTAATGTGGATAAACTGTAGATACTATGGGTTTTTGGGTATGATTTCAGAATGTTTTTACGAATATTTTCAATGATAGGAACTGAGGCGGAAAGGGATTTCATGGCCTGGAGAGCCTCAGTGCGGTGATATTAAAAATATAATATCACAAGAGTGAGTTTTTATGGAATTGTGGTTTCAAATTTTATTGGTGTATCTAATTTGATATATTAGAACATGTGGGATTCTAGAATATGGGTTTCACCCTGGGTGTAACATAATGTTTGTCAGTATCAGGTGTCTAGTTGGAGGTGATCATTGGTGGGCAATAAAATAATAGAGGTTTGTTTATTAAATAAAATTTAATTTATAAAAAAATATCCCCCTTTAGTTATCAGAAATTACAAAGGAGAGGTAAGAGCTCCCATTTCATGATAAATGACCCAAGGATGAACCACGGTTATGATGCACTGAGGAACACCATTCTTGATGGCGATCACTCCATGATCATGGTTAAATGACTTTAGGTTGTGGATATGGATTCAAAGATTCATCATATCTCTATGAGGGATGTAAATTGACAATAATTGTGTCTCTGTCCTTATATATTTATAATTTTAATGTTTATTACCCTATTAAAACTACTAGGGATCCCCTTGGGTCCATTTTTTGGATTTGTGGGTGAATATTGGGGGTTTTGGGTTGCTCATAGGGATTTCCCATTCAAAAAACATGAAAATAAAGAGCGTAGTATATGATAAAATATCGTGTGTTCTTACTGTCCACATATAATGATGTTTTTGGACTACATGCTATATACTAGAGAAACACACCATGTAGTGAGGCTCGATCGTGTGGTCCGGGGGATAGGAACGCACACCATATAAGGGGAAATGGATGTGTGGAAGTACATTACTAGGTCTCATGTAAACATGGACCAAAGGCCACGAAGAGGCACACAGGCTTACGCTGGTTCAAGAGGAACACACTTTGTATGTAGAATACACACCATGTGTAAAAATATAGCCAGCTAGGCTACGTGGGTCAGGTTTTCTACCCTAGTAGTCGGGCATGGCTACACGTCATGTTATTATATTTTCATGCCATGTATCATCCTTATACATGATTTGTATAATTAGAGGACATGAACATGGTGCTGTGTTGAGACACAAGTCATTTACTATGGTTACACACTATGTACCCCGTTTGTAGAATTCTAACTCATGCATCTCTATCTTCAAGACATGGATATAGGCCCTGGAGTAGCCCACCCTATGTAGTTTTTCATATATAAAGTGATGATGATATGGTTTTCGTGTGAGGGATGTGATGTTGGGTTATAGTTTTGGGATTCTTGTTAAAAAAAGATGAGTATCATTAGAAGTGTTCCATGAATCCATCCCTATGGGGGTAAAGTGTGGTATTACATCCTATACACAGGATTGTGATCCCCTAGACAGGATAAGTTTAGACAGGGTTCATGTATCCCTCTAAGATCCTCGGGCAGGTTCCTCTATTATTTTTTCATTCCTGGTCAGGTTTTATAGAATCAGTGTGATCCTATGGAATTAGTGTTGATCCCCTACTTATAGGTTTGATCTAGTGGGGTTTGTAGTATCAGCATGTGTTCAATCCCATATATGGAGGATAATTACGAACTCATTTCTAGTACCTCCCAACAGTTCTAGGTGTGGTCTCCTATTTGTGTATAATTGTTCCAAGTCTCAGTAAGGTTTGAGGTATAACCCAACAGAGCTATGTGTGATCCACTATCTAAGAATTATGACCTCCATAGTTCCAAATTTGGTTTTTGGTGTCCCCATATGTCCTAGGTGATATCCCCTCTCCGATTGTTTTTGATTTTATGGGTTCTAATAGAGTTTTTGGCATCCCCCATGATACATGGGATAGATCCCATAGATGAGTATCACGATCCACTAGGTTGCAGTGATACTTTATTTACATAGTGAACCAATGATAATTTTCTCTCACATGTATGACATTAAGGATAATGGTGAAAATACATCAAATTAATGATACATGACAAGCAAGATCTATCTGATGAGTTCCATCAGGGATGGTAAGGGCTATGGAGTGGTTTCTCCCTGATGACTGATACCTTCAAGCCTTGAGTAGAATCCTATGGTAGGCTATATAGTTGAGTCCATGATACTTAGAGTTTGATATGAGTATATATGGGTTATTCATTGAGTTCTTGTAGTATATATCATATATTTAGTAACATACCATGTGTTGATTATATGACAAGTCATGTGTATCTTTGTTGTGGAGATGGATATTTCCATTCTCTTTCACTTATGTTTTTGTACTCTATAGTTATGAGTTTAGTGGACTATTTCCTTTAAGTGGATCTCTTTTATTCTGGTGTTTTGGTAATCCTACTAGGTATGGTTATACTCATCCCATGAATGGGATATTCCCACAAAATTCATGTATTATTGAGAAGGAAGGACTTTTGATATAGTTATAAGAGGAACTAGAGATGGTGGAGTAAATCAATTTTAATGGAATGAGGTGTGTACCTATGGTTTCATTTGAACGAATTCCACTCTTACATAGTAGGTTGGATACTTTTATCAGTTTCCAGTGGGGTTTTATTTTGACCTTTCATTCTTTACATACTTTTTTGTACATTAATCACGGTATATAGAAGTATCCATTCATTTTGTATCAGTTGAATTGTTGTCTCTGCACTTTTGAATGGATATGGATGTGTGTGTTTGTGTGTGTGATCATATGTACCATAGGGTAAGCAATCCCATGTGTGTGTTATGCCTACATGATATTGGTCACCATCCCCTGAACTTTTAGTGGAAGGTGGGGGGAATTCACACTCGACTCTTCACTGGACAGGTAGTCCTTGTTGGATCAGGTTGTGAAAACATTGTTTTATTTAATACCTTCTCATTTGATAATAAATATGGGAGTTACGAGGGGTTTTAAATTCTAGTGAATATTTTTAGGGATGATTCCAGTGTGTTCCTCATCCCTTATACAGCCAGTGCCTATGATACATTGGAATATCATTTTTGGGACAATCCATTAGTTTTCTTTTGTTTTTTTGGATATTGAATAGGTAGCCATGATGTATTTTCGTTCATTAGTTTGAACAATATTTATTGTTCTCTGACCTTTGAAATGAATTATCAAGGGTATTTTTTTATCAATTATTCACATAAAAATTAAATTCAATTTTTTATAAAAATAATATGAGAAAAATAAATAAAGGGAATTTATAGAATTATTCTGAGAACAATATGTTTAGAAAATGTTGGACACATCCACATGATATTATTAAATAATAATGATTTGGATATTATGGGGAAAGCTGAAAATGGGTGTTTGACCTATGCATATTATTTTCATGCTTTCACATATTCCGTGGGATTTTCCATTAATGGAAATTTTGAAAAGACCCCACAATAATTGGGTACATTTAAAAATGTGTGTATTGAAGTGAAAAAATGGACAAAAAAGATGAAGTTCTATACATGTGTGTGCATGTGTGCTAAGTATGTGTGATGAGAGAACATTGTGGTGTCTTAAAAAAAATAATATGAGAGAGAATACATTATCTCTCTTTAGGAAGGTATATCCCACAGTGGACCAATAATAAAAACCTTCTTTTTATCAACGATGAGTGTGACAACCTATTTTGATGGCCATACACAATCATAATAAAATATAATAAAGGAGGAATAATATTTACAAGGATATATATATATAGTCAGTAAGAAAATACCCATGAATTATAATGATTATATTTACCAGAAAGGTTATAAGAAGCTATTATATTCATTTTATACTCACCCAATAATATTTTATGGGGTTTTTTTTCTTGAAGACCAATCTATGAGAATCCAGCCGGAATATTATGAATTTAATAACAGAAGATTGGAAGAGAACAAATATTGATTTTTATGTGATATGTTCATAATATTATAAGTAAGATGAAGACTCTAAATACGATGAATTATATTAGATTTTTGATATAGTGAAATATCTATAAGGTGTCGTGATCTACATCAAAAAGTGGGTTAAGTGGTGAGAAATTAGAGGAGTGAGTATACAGAACCAACAAGATTCATAATATATTTGCAAGTGTAATATTGTGAACACTCACCTCGTTAATAAGGCAATTGGATTCAAGATGATCTATAAAAAATCCACTTGTTACTTTATGATAAGATTTATATTTTAAAATATATTACTTAGACATACCTAGAATAAAAAGAAACTAATTTTCCAAATTAGAGTCAAACCTTGTAACAATTCATGTTCCATACATTACTTGTTTACATGAATTATAAATAGGTGTATTTTATCGGTTTATGAAGAAATACCCATTTATCTTAACCAATAAAATATGTTCAAAGTAAAAAAAGGTTAAATATTAAAAAATATTATTAATTTGTTAAAAAATTGACCACACCTAATTCACCCACTCCCAGGTGTGTTTACACTAGTCAGATAGTCTAAACATGTTGTATCATTAAAAAGGCTTCCTATATTGAATATATATTGTTCTAAATCAAAATCAGTATCATGGAATGTGTTCCCTATGATGAGATCTATACTGTTTTATTATAAATTTATTTTATAACAAATTGTATCCCTGATTTGATCTAACTTTTCTCACCTTGTTGTCTTTACATGATTACATGAAGTGAAGATTTTAAATGAAAGTGTCTCATATGGAATAATCAAATATAATCCTCATAAAAAATAATGTGTAGGTTTTTCCCAAGAACATGAAAAATAGGAAAAAGGTGAAAAAAATCAATGAAATTTCTTAAATAATAAATAAGAACTTTCATTAGTTTAATGTAGTCTAAGTAGTAAACATTATTAAAAATCTATTGACCATGATTCCTCCAACCAACCTAGCTCAATCTATAATGACGATGAAATTAATAAATTAATTAGTGATCTATATTATGAAATGAAATAATATTTGAACCAAATAATTATTGATTTTGTTATGTAAATATTTTATTACATAAAAGGGATATAGGATGACAAGTCATAATCGGAGAAAGAAAATAATGCATTGAAATGTGTATTTGTCAAAAATGATAGAAGATAAAACACCCTCACAAAAGTATTTTAAGAAAAAGAGAAATCAAATATACATGGAAATGAAAAATTATCATCCATTGATGAATAATTTCAAGACTATATTTTTTAGAATGTTATATTTGATAATTTTGTCAAAGAACTTATCCATAAATTGGGAAAATGACAAAAATTGCCTATTATATTCAAAAATGAACATGTAGAAGCTAAGGAAAAGAGTTTGAATGATCTAGATTTTTCATTATAATAAAAAATAAGGTGAATGAGTATTGAGTTTTAATGATGAAAATAAAATAATGATAATGATAAAGTTTACTTAAATATTACAAGTATACATTCAATATTATGTTCTAAGAGTTGGAAGTAAAATTAAAAAATTTGAAATCTAATAAATTTGGGCCTTTCCAAAACCAGTGATATAAAAATAAAATCCATAAAATTATCGAAAATTAATTTTACTTCAAAAGGAAATAATTATGATAGAAATAATATTTTGATATCATCCTATTAATCGTCTACAATTTTCACATGGAGAATGTTAACCCATAACTCAATTGAATTTTTGTTTACAAAAACATGTCTCAAATATATCTACGATTTTAAATTAAAAAAATATAAAAAAGAAAGACAAAAAATTATACGAAAAAAATTAATGTATAAATGGTATATTTGATAATATGTTATAAGAGTTTCTCCCCAAATGAAGCCCATGAATTTTCTATTTCAATCCAAAAATACTAAACTCAAAAATATTGTTAGATTGCATAAACTAGAAAAAGGAAAAGTTTGGTTTGGAATATTTTGTTACTAAAAAAGGTTTCGAAACATGGAGAAGGAGTTCTGGAATAATATTTTATTATTTCAAACTGAAATAAGTTTTAAAATAATTGTGAGAAACTTTTAAATTCAGATAACAACTTCTGGAAAATATCAGATCACATAGAAATCGAATAAAATATACAAGAAAAGTAGATTTTAAAGCTGAGAAATGTTATGTGATATTTGTAATATATATGGTCACTACTATGAGGAGTATTAGTATAAAAAATCCCAAAAACCCTCCAACACTTATGAGAGTATAAGGACAAAATATAAGGTTAATAAAAAAAGAAAATAAAAAATCATGTTTTCCTAGGGTGTTAAATAAGTAAATAAGAATGTTGTGTATATCTCAACCAAGAATCCAAAGAAGATAAATGAGAAGGTATCCCCACCATATTTTAGAATATTATTATATTTTTTAATCATAGAATATAATATATATCATTAAGAAATGACCGTAGAAATCAAATACAAATAGAGAACACTACAATCTAAATGAAAATAGTTAACCTAGGAAATAGAAAAGATGATTAATACACTAAATCAAATTATATAGGAAGAACATTAAATATTTCCTATGAAGGGTAATAAAAATAACTATCATAAATAAGTGTGTTTAAGGTGAAAATAGGGAGGCACATCATTGTTAAATGTATGACTATTTTTCTGGGAGAAATAAAAAGAAAAGGAAAGCGTGACTGGCTTTATGTTTTTCTAATATTCCAAGAAAAAAGAGATCACATTGAAAATTTAGACAAAGGATATACCAAAATATTAAGTTATTAAATGGAATGATCAATTAAATATGATAAAATAATTTATCAATAATATAAAATGAAATTATATTTTTTTTCAAAATCCATGATGATTATTTCGCCTCTGAAGAAATATTAAAATTTAGAGATGCTAATACAACCTAAAAATAAACAGATTAGGAAAATCAAAAGTAGATAAATAATAAATATATATTTACACTTTAGAGCTTCAATGAAAGGATTTTATAGGTTTTATAAAATTTCTAAAACCTAATTATCACATTGAATTGCTAATTATAGTCCACCTTATCCCTATATTGTATTGGATATTCATATTGTAAAAGATAATTGAAGTCAAAACATGAAAAAGATAAAATGTGGAAATATATAAAAATTATAACGAATGAAAAAAGTATCCATCACTTAAATTATTAATTCTTATTATAAATATGGATAGAGATTAACCCTTTTTGAGGATATATTTTAGAATATCTAAAACGTTTCAGGGATTAGATATTTTTTGGGTTAATTCTAGATTCTAGATGAAACTAAGAAATATGATTATTAAGGTATCATTTTCTTTATACAATCTCTATTTTGACTCAAAATCACTTTTTTATTTAGGCTTAGTGATTATCTAAACAAATTTTGGAATAAAAAAATCTCACTTAAATGTTTTTTATGTGTTTGTTCATGTGAATTACAGGTCAATAAAATCTCTAGAAAAATCTATTGTTACATCCCCTGGAGAAGATACTTTTATATGTGGAATCACATTATAAGTAATTTATGGATACATTTTTAATCTAATTTCTGATCATATTTTTCTATACTTGGCTAGAAAAACTAGACTTATAATTGTTTAGTTAATGGAAAATTGCTATGAAAAATGTGGTTCCACCCTTCACTCAAAAGGAAATTGATATAATATCACAAAAAGTGGTGAAAATCACATCCCAAAATCATCTGAGCCATACATTTTTTTCTAAGGCTCTCTACTAGTTTAAATTTAACATTTTACACCAAATGTGGTCTCAAAAAATAGAAACTCAAAATTGAGTTAATTTTTTATTGCTAAAAATCTAGGTCACTATGATTTTTTATATTGTTTGTTTTTTATTTGTGTTTAAATTATATTTACCATTGTGTTTCGTTTCATTCATATATATGTTCTCTATTTGACATTAATTATTACTTATAATGATTTTTTTGGTTTATTTGTTGTATTTGACTCCGCTTTTTCTAGATTTATAGTATCTTATAATGTTTTTTTCTAGTTTTATTTTTCTTCTTTTTATTTAATTTTGATTATATCTTTTTATTATTTTTTATATTGATTATATAAAATAATTTTTTGTTTCACATTGATTTTTATAATTTATTTTTCACATTTCTTAATTACTTGTCACAAGTGGTTAAAATTTTATGTAATAACATAATTAAATAAAGATCCAGTCTTATTAAAACCTTTATCAAGCCAAAATAGTGTTATAAATATATTATGAAATAACCCTCTAAAACAAAAAATTCCATTTCAATTAAATGATCATGATTGGAAATAAAATCAACATGATTATCTATAATTATAAAGGATACATATCTCCAAATAAAGGCTAAAATCATACATATATAATATATGGAAGAAACAATTACAAGGAAATATCCCTATTACACGCCCCTCAATAATATTAAATTCAACTTATATAATTTTGAATTTAACCAAAATATAGATATTTAATATTAAATCTAATAAGAATGACAGATGTTACAATGTAAGAACAAAATAGAAAAATAGCTTATAAAGGGGTTATATGGTCATTTGTTCATATTGTTATATGATCACTTTTCCATTTGTTAATATAGTCAAATAATAATATGGTCATATGTTTATATTTTCATTTGATCATTTGTTCCCTGGGCATTTATTCATTTAGAAATATGTTCATATTTTCATTTGGTCATTTAGTCATTTATTCCATTGGTTATTTGGTCATATGGTATATGTTCAAGTGGTTATTTGTTCTGTTGTCCATTTTGTCATTTTTTTCATATTTTCACATGGTTCCCTGGCCATGTTTTCATAGATTTTATATGGTTATTTGGTAATTTGATCATTTGGTCATTTGGTCATTTATTTATTTGTCCTTTTTTTATTTTTGAGTTTATTCATTTTCTGAATTTGATCATTTTTTAATTCGTGGAGTTGGTCATTTTTTCACTTGGTCATTTGGTCATTTTTTTCATTTGTTCAAATTGAATTCCCTATATGAAATTATAATTAAATTAAACCAAAATAAAAAAACATGACCAACATTATCCTTCTAAATTGAAACTGACATGGAAAATTTGAACCTTGCCAAGCTATATCAAAAGAATACCAATTTTAAAAATATGAATAGTATTATCCTAAAAGACCCAAGAAGAGGTAAAATGAAGATCACATATATTGTTACTTCTATATATTATCCCATACTACTTTAGAATCATTGTAAAATTTTGAAATCGAAGTATTTGGTTCATCATATGAAAAAAATTGATTAAGGAAATTAGGGGAAGATTTGGTGTTAATTTAATTCCCTCAATCATAAAAACATATGTCATAGGATCACTTTAGTAATGGATCCAAATTTGGGGTTTAGAAGCGTTTTTTCACATAAACACTTGTTTTTTCCATTGATTCTAAAATATATGGCTCATTAGTAGAAAGAAATATACTCATGTCAATAACTCAAAAACCAAAGTAATCAAAAAATGTTCCTTGTCATGCCATTTAATCAAACCAATTGAATATTTTTCAAAGTGACAAAACCATGGGTGTAATAAGAAATGATTATTATTTTATAAATAAATATATAATAATAATAAATTATATATCGAGGCTGACTATCTGATGCATAAGAATAATAGCATGTCATTAAATTTAACAAAATACTATCTTTTTTGTTCTCATTTTCATTTCTCAGCCAATTCAAAAAACCTTAAAGCCATTGATCATTTGTGATTTTCTTTGATGAACGAAATTATTGGGAAAAAAATCCAACACTCTAATTTCTTGAGAGATAGAGACAACCGATAAACTCCAATCCTGAAATATATATTAATACATAAATTACATGAATATTTATTATTTAAATTATAAAAATAATGGTTGTACCATGTATTTCAATCAAGTATGAAACACTTTTCTAGGAAACGTTAATATCCTTATCAATATAAATAAATGATGAATTATATTTATAATTACTTTATATTCCCTATATAAAAAATAGTAATCTTTTAAGTGTACGATTACATAGGATGGTATTTTTTTTATTTGGTTCCCTGGAACTCACTTTTATGAACCTAATTATTACATGTATTCATTGTATTGAATTTTAATAAAAAAATTTATCACATCCTGATTATTCCTCTAAAAAAATAGTATGTGATAATTTCCTAAGGGTATACTTCATATATAAAGTATATAGAAGTTCCCCTCTATGATGATATACTTTTTATTATAGGATATTATTCCTTAAACCCATATTTCATGGGGGACTGATATTTATGAATGGACATATATGATATATTATATCCAGGGATGGAGTCTCAATAGAAATTTAGAAACCCTCTCATGGTGTTTTCCCTTGGTAATCTATAATAATGGAGGTTATGACAATATAACCGCTAGTAGGAAATCCACATTTTTTTATCAGATGTTTCTTTTTACAAACATGTGTATTTGTCCATAGAAATTAATAGTATCATTAAGAAATACCATAAGTTGCGTAATTTGATGCATTGATAAAAAATGTGACAACATATTCTCATAGAGAAGTATGATATGTTGGGCACAACATGAGTAATATAACATTAATGGATAATGATAGAAAGGATTTATCACCTTTGTTACTTGATATAAGTTAATATCTCAAGCCCTATGATAGAAATAGAATTGCATGGAAAAATTCATGACCATGGTGTTATATAGGAGAATTCATTTCCATAAAGTTAAAAAATGAAACATCGAGAATATAGGTTGATCACAACACTATGAAACCTTCTTTATTAGAGAAGTCATAGAAAATGAATTATATTATATTGTAAGTGTTCATATGATTTTCATGTCATTATGATATTAACTTCATTATCTGTGAGTGCCTTGTAGTGTTTCAAGACAATAACCTTATAATATGGACTTATTTTCCTATTACCATAGATAAAGTGGCCTATAGGGTCACACAAATAGTTTATATATAATCTATGTTAAATATAGTGACAAATTTAACAACTGATAATAAATATTATTCATGTTTGTGGTCTAATAATTTTTTAGGTTTAGTTGATCACCATGATTTAATCACATGTTATTCGAAAGAATATGTGGGTTAAAAATAATAAGATTTTTTAATTAAATATTTATTATATTTATCGATGGATAATTCCATTATATTTACTTGTTAGATAAATAGTCATTATTCATGATTCGGTAAATGTTAAGTAGGATAAGTACTATGGATTTAATGATATGATTGGAAATTATATCAATGAAATTTATTTATATATTTTTATGTGATTCACATTTCAAGTGAATAATAATAATAAGATTATTATTATTACTATTTAAGGTTCAAATAAGAATTTTCTAATTGGAAAAGGTCTTGTGTGAAAATTACCAGTCCAAGATTTTTCTTTATAAATATATAATTATATAACATTCCATAGACATTATTGTTTTTCACAACTAGTATTGAAAAGCTCTATCAGGCCCAAAAGATAGTTCTAGGGATATGTAGTGTTCTGTCTCTCCTACCCTATCAAGCCATCATGATAACACCAAGATTTATCCATCCTCAAAGATAATTCGATTGTGATCAACCATGAACAACTCAATTGATCGAGATCGACTATGCTAGAAACTGAAAATTCTACAATGATGTTTTGTGATTGTGGTGCACATGTGGATCCCTACAAAAGGGATTCTATACATGAATCATACAACACAACAATGATATAATGAACAACATGGGAGTGAATAATTTTGGAACTTCACGTCATGGGGACTGAATAATTTTGGAACTTCGAGGCCACACATAATGTAAGTTGAATGCATTACATGTACCTCATACATGTCTACAGCAAGGGAGAACAACCAATCCCTATACATATACTACATACATGGGAATAAGTGATTACACCCCATGTAACCTAGTACATGATGTCTAGTCTACTATATCCAATGTTCTTAATTTAATACAAAGTGAATAATTAATTATATAATTAAAACTATTCACATTTTTTTTGAGTGTCATTTATTTTAAAGTACACACCATACCATAGGATTGTTAATTATAAATAGAATTAATTTTTGTGTTATGTTACAAATCTACATGTTGTGTAAGGTTATTTCTTTTAGTGTACCGAATATACATCAATAACATCACATGTGATGAAATTCAAATGTGTTCTATGTGTAATTTTTTGATATTAAATGTCATTTTATAACCTTCCATGCATGTATATCGGATGCCAATGGAATACAAAAGCATAAGGATCATACAATGTAGTTTTCATGAATACATGTTATTTCCTCTAAGTACACTTTTCAACTTAAATATTTTCAACTAATATTAATTAATTTTTTTTTAATTATAGATGATGAAAATTCAAGGATTCTTGGATGAAATTAAGATAAATTGAATTGATTGGATTAATTCATGAATTTTTATCTTAATTAATGCATAAATAGACAAAATAGACAAATATATTGAAAATGTGTGTTTTTCATGCTATGTGGATGATCATGAGCTTAGACTATACCTATGTATGTGATTGGTTTGCTTTTAATTTATGGTTTACCTTAAATAAAAATAATTTCATGCATGTCATCCCATCCTCATTATGTAAGGGCATGTGTTGAAATTATTTATTTTATGTAAGCACACTTTATCCAATCCATTGGACCCCCTCACATGAATGTGAGTAAAATCTTATGTAAGGATAAGGATCCATGGAAATAGGAGGCAGTCTGAGTCCTTTACATAGGGTGAAAAAAATAATTGGGATATTTTAGATATGATGTGAAATGACACAACCCAAAGCAAGATAAAATTCAAAATGTTTTCCCCTAGGGTTGAGGGTTCATTTATTTTCTTCTAGATAAAATAACCATTAAAGAATATCATGATCAGGCGACTCATATTTTATTTTTTAAAGTTTCATAATCGAGTATTTATGTTTTTGGACGATTCAAAATAACTTTATAAATGAAATAACAAGCATGATATATGGAATAAAATAAAACTAGATCGTGTCAAAAAAAATTCGGCATGATTAAACACTTAAGTAAAATCCACTTAATATAAACACACCATGTGACAAGATTAATCATGGTTTCTTATTAAGAATAAAAATCAAAACGGGAAAAAGGACTTTTTGCGATGGGCCTTTAGCGATGGGAATAAATCCCGTCGCAAAAGGTCCGTCCAAGAGGTTATTTGCGACGGGGGTAACATCCCGTCGCAAATAACCAATAATTTGTGACGGGATTTCATCTCCCATCGCAACAAGTTTGGCGCAGGTAGCGTGTGAAATCTCACGAAGGTTATTTGCGATGGTTAGATCCCACCCTCACAAATAGTTAAGTATTAGCGACGGGGCCCGTCACAAATACCCGACACGGTTAATAGTTTTTTTGCGACGAGATGTCACCCCGTTGCAAAAGGTGTGTCGACAGGGACTATTTGCGACAGGTCCCGTCGCAAATACCTACGCCCGCATTAATTACTGTCGGTGGTTAAAAAGTATTTGTGACGGGGCCCCTCGCAAATACCCGGTGGAGGTTAATAGATTTTTGCGACGGGATGTCGTCCCATCGCAAAAGGTGTGTCAGCAGGTACTATTTGCGACGGGACCCGTCGCAAATAACATTTTAACCGCATACAATATTTAATGCGGGCGTAGGTATTTCTGACTTGTCCCGTCGCAAAAGATACTATTTGCGACGAGATACCCGTCGTAAATAATCTCGTCACGAATAATCTAACCTATATATACCCTCATTCGTTTTTCCTCTCATTCCTTTAAATTCTTAGATCATGTTTCTCTCTAAACTCTGGTTTTAGAGGGAAAAATTTTCAAAGTTAATTTTTTTTCACGAAAAAGTTGTGAAGCCGTCTACATCAATAGAAAATCAGCCTTAAAGGTATTTATGTTTTATATAATTTTTTATTTATTTCATTTTTTATGTGAATTTTTATTATTGTTGATTAGTTGTAATTAAATTAAATTTAAATTGTTTTCTCATTATTGTTTATTTGTATTAATAAATTGAAAATTTTACGACTAATTTTTAATAATTAGTAGTAATTAATAATTATTAGCGATAATTAGTAACGTATATAATTAATTTGTAGTAATTAATTATAATTGGTAATAAATAGTAATAAATACTAATAATTAGTAACAAATTGTAATAATTATTAATAAATAGTAATAAATAGTAAAAATGATTAATAAATAGTAACAAATTGTCATAAATAGTAATAAATAGTAATAATTAGTAATAAATGGTAATAATTAGAAATAAACTGTAATAATTAGTAATAAATTGTAATAATTAGTAATAAATAATAATAATTACTAATAATTACTAATAAATACTAATAATTAGCAAAAAATACTAATAATTAGCAATATTTAGCAATAATTACAAATAATTAAGCATAATTAGGACTAATTACAAATAATTAGGAAAAATTAGAAATAATTAGCAATAATTATGAATAAATAGCAATAATTTGCAATAATTAGCAATAATTAGCAATAATTGGCAATAATTAGCAATAAATAGCAATAAATAGCAATAATTAAGAATAATTAGGAATAATTAGTAATAAATAGGAGTAAATTGAAATAATTAGGAGTAAATTGTAATAATTAAGAGTAAATTGTAATAATTATTAATAATTAGTAATAATTAGTAATAATTAGTAATAATTAGAGATAATTAGTAATAATTAGTAGTAATTAGTAATAATTAGTAATAAATTGTAATAAATAGTAATAAATTGTAATAATTCGTAATATATTTTAATAAATAGCACTAAATTGTAATAAATAGTAATAAATTGTAATAATTAGTAATAAATTGTAATAATTAGTAATAAATTGTAATAATTAGTAATAAATTGTAATAAATAGCACTAAATTGTAATAAATAGTAGTAAATATTAATAATTAGTAATAAATTATAATAATTAGTAATAAATTGTAGTAATTAGTAATAAATTGTAATAATTAGTAATAATTAGTAATAATTAGTAATAATTAGAAATAAATACAAATAATTAGGAATAAATACTATTAATTACTAATAATTAACAACAATTAGCAATAATTAGCAATAATTAGCTATAATTAGGAATAATTATCAATACTTAGAAATAATTAGGAATAATTATCAATAAATAGAAATTAATAGAAATAATTAGCAATAATTAGCAACAAATAGCAATAATTAGCAATAATTAGGAATAATTAGGAATAATTAGTAATAAATGCTAATATTTACTAATAATTACTAATAAAAACTAATAATTAGAAAAAATTAGCAATAATTAGCAATAATTAAGAATAATTAGAAATAATTTACAGTAATTAGAAATAATTGGTAATAATTAGCAATAATTAGGAATAATTAGAAATAATTAGGAATAAATAGCAATAATTAGGAACAATTAGAAATAATTAGGTATATTTAGAAATAATTAGCAATAATTAGCAATAATTATCCATAAATAGAAATTATTAGCAATAATTAGCAATAAATAGAAAAAACTAGCAATAAATATCAATAATTAGAAATAATTAGGAATAATTACTAATAAATACTAAGAATTATCCATAATTATTAATACTTAGCAATAACTAGGAATAATTATGAATAATTAGGAATAATTAGAAATAAATAGAAATAATTAGGAATAATTAGCAATAATTAGGATTAATTAGGAATAATTAGGAATAATTAGTAATAATTAGTAATAAATTTCAATAATTAGTAATAATTATAAATAATTAGATATAATTAGTAGTAATTAGAAATAATTATCAATAATTAGTAATAATTACTAATAATTAGTAATAATAAGTATTAATTAAGAATAAATAGTAATAAATAGTAATAATTAGGAATAAATTGGAATAATTAGGAATAATTAGTAATAGTTAGGAATAGTTAGTAATAAATAATAATAGTTAGTAATAAATATGAATAATTAGTAATAAATAGGAATAATTAGTAATAAATAATAATAATTAGTAATAAATATGAATAATTAGTAATAAATAGTAATAATTAATAATAAATTGTAATAATTAGTTAAGAACTGTTAGAAATAAATTTTAATAAATTTTAAGATCTTGGCACAATTTCTAGTGGACTGATGACACTCCTTTTGCTCGATGACTTTTCTCTTTTCAACTCTCACCGACTCAAAACTAGTTAGTAATAAATTGTAATAGTTAGTAATAAATAGTAATAGTTAGTAAAAAATGGAATAGTTTGTAAAAAATAGGAATTGTTAGTAATAAATTTGAATGATTAGTAATAAATATGAATAATTAGTAATAAATAAGAATAATTAGTAATAAATAGGAATAATTAGTAATAAATATTAATAATTAGTAATAAATAGTAATAATTAGTTAGGAACAGTTAGGAACCGTTAGAAAGAAATTTTAATAAATTTTAATAGATTTTAAGAACATGGCACAATTTCTAGTGGATTGACGATACTCCTTTTGCTCAATGAATTTTCTCCTTTCAACTCTCATCGACTCAAAACATTATGAAAAATTTTGCTGCTACATAGGCATATTCAATCTCATGCATACAAGATTGGATATGCATTCATAGAATCATATTTTTTATAATGTTTTCAGGCGGTGACAGTTGGAAGGAGAAAATTCATCGATGAAAAGAGGGCTCTTTTGTCCGACGGCTCATTTACTCGAATCTTTCTCACAAAGAAATCACACTGAAGAATCTCCTCGGAGATACGCATATTCATTCTCGTGCATACAAGAATGAATATGGGTACCTCGGACCAGATTCTTCACTGTGATTTCAGTGTGAGAAAGATGCGAGTAAATGAGCCGTGGGATAAAAGAGTATCCATCAATCCACTGGAAATTGTGTCGCCCTTAATTAATGGTAATTATTAAGAACTATTATTAATTATTTATCTTATTTTTTCAGATTGTGTTTTTATAATTTCAAATTATTCAAAAATATTGATGATTTTATATTTAGTAGAAAAATATGGAACAAGGAAGTCAACATCAGTCATTATTAAATGACCGCGCTCTGTTAAATCAGCGCAGAAATCCAAATGGTTCTAGTTTAAATCCTATATATATTGAAGGTGTTGAAGCTTTCTTATAATTTCCATCATCAAAAATAGAATATGTTTTAAAAGGCACAATTAAGTGTCCTTGTAAAAAATGTTCTTTGAGAATGCTTGACACATTTGACAAGGTTGCGGGACATCTCTTGTGGTTTGGTTTTCAACCAGATTATGTTTTTTGGTATCAATATAGTGAATGATGTTCTAGATAAGATACTAATAACTTGATTCCAGATCCTTCATGGTTCCAAAATTTAGTTCATGATGTTGTAGGTCCATCTGTTCAAAAAACTAAAACTCATGATGATATTGATTTAACTCCTGAGTTGGCACCATACAAATTTTATGAGTTGTTGAGGTCTGATGAGGATGAGTTGTATCCTAGTTGCAAGATAAGAAAATTAGAAGTGGTTGAAAAATGTATGGCTATTAAATCAGATAGTGAAATCTCAAAAAACCTTTTTGATCTGATATTTTCTTTGGTTAAAACACTGTTACTTAAAGGAAATATGTTGCCTTTAAATTAATATGAGAGCAAGAGGTTAGTTCGTAATCAGGGCCTTAGTTATCAGAAGATTAAAGCATGCGAACATGATTGTATATTATATTTTGGTGAAAATGAATCATTGGATAGTTGTCCCACATGTGGAAAATCGAGGTATAAAGAATTTCAACCAGGGAAGTCTGGATCGATTCCTGTAAAATAGTTGAGATATTTCCCCCTTATACCTAGGATGCAACGTTTATTTATGTCTCATAACACAAATTCAATTATGGTACAAAACCAATATTTCAACAAATAAAACTTGAATCATCCATCTGATGGTGTTTCATGGAATCATTTTGATCGTCTGCATCCGTCTTTTTATTTAGAATCCCGAAACGTGCGATTGGGTCTTTTTACTGACGGTTTCTATCCATTTGGTTCTTATGGTAGTCAGTATTAATGTTGAACTGTCTTTATAACTCCATACAATCTACCTCCATGGATGTTGATGAAGGAGCCCTATATATTTTTGACCATATTAATCCCAGGACATCCGAAAAAGAATATTGATGTTTATTTAAAACCATTGATTGATGAGTTAAATGCATTATGGATTAATGGAGTCAGTTCATATGATGTTGCTATGAAATAAAATTTCACATTAAAAGTTGTATTGTTGGGGACGATTAGTGACTTTAGGACATATGACATGTTATCTGGCTAGAGTAAACATGGTCCAAAATCATGTCCTTATAGTATGAAAGACAAAAAAACTTTTACGCTCGTTAATGGAAAAAAACCTTTCTATTTTCACTTTCATCGCAGATTTCTTCCAACCGATCATCCTTTTAGATGGAAAAAATATCATTTTAGAAAAGGCACAATTGAATGGGATGAACCTCCAAAAATGATCTCAAGTACAGAGTTAAAATCAGTTGTATTTTCATTACCTCCCATCAAATTTGGGCCAATAGTATACGAACAGAAAATTCAAGGCTTTAGGAGAGAACATAATTGGATAAAACAAATAATTTTTTGGGATCCCCCATATTGGTCTGATTTGTTGGTCCACTACATGTTGGATGTCATGCATATAGAGAAGAACTATTTTGATAATTTATTTCATACTGTTTTGGATACACTAGGTAAAACCAAAGATACTGTAAAAGCATGATTCAATCTTGCCCAAATTTGCAGGCGACCAGAACTTGAAGTATTTGAAAATGTCATATCACAGAGGTTAATGAATCCAAAAGTATCTTATACACTTTCAAAGTGATCCGATTATTATTTTTCCAGTGGATTTCAGATTTGAGAATTCCAGATGGATATGCTTCTAATTTGGGTAGATGTGTTAATAATGGTCATATTACCAGATTAAAAAGTCATGATTTTAATATTATAATAGAAAGAATTATTCCTATTGGATTCATAGGCTTGTTGAATTCTATTATTTGGGATTCGATAACAAACATATCATATTTTTTTCGAGAAATATACGTCGCGACAACAGATTACGATGCGCTAAGAAAACATGAAGAAGATGTTGCTGTAATTATATGTACATTGGAAAAAATATTTCCGCCTTATTTATTTGAATCAATGGAACATCTGATATTACATTTTCCACATGAAGCTAAATGTGGAGGTCCAGTACAGTTTCGATGGATGTACCCATTCGAGAGATGCATGTATAAATTGAATAAAAAAGTATGTAACAAAGCATTAGTTGAAGGCTCAATTGCTGAAGCTTATTTGAAAGAGGAATTTACTTTTTTTCTCTCTCACTATTTTGAATCTGAATATCCATCAAAACAAAAACTCATGGGATAGAACAAGTGAAATTTTAAGGATGAAATGGAAAATCATTTATCAGTTTTTAATCAGCCAAATCTTTTCTTCGGTGGAGTTCAAGAATGATGTATTTCAGACGATGAACATTACAGATCTCATACATATATTCTGCTCAACTGTGATGAAATGACAGTATTTGTCCTATGAGTGCTTCTATAACTTATTCTATAATTTCTGTTACATTATTTGAACTTATTTTATTTGTAGGTTACATGATAATCATATCATGAAACAACATCCACAAATTACAGCAACTTCTCTTGAAGAACGTAGACAAAAAAATTCTCAATGGTTTATAAGATTGGTAAAATAAATTATTGATGGTGTAATATCAATTCAGTTTACTATTTATTATATTGAAAATTGTTTTACAAATTTTCAGGTGTCTCAACATGCTGATAAAATTGATAAGAAACTGTGTATATTGAGTAAACCACCATCGAAAATGGTTAAATCTTATAATGCATATGTGGTGAATGGTTTTTGATTTCATACCTGTATATATGGGAAATCAAAAAAACAATGAATATTGGATTTTTTTTAGAGGATCACATCATAGATGAACTTAAGTTGTCTTTTATGGAATTCTGGATGAAATTATTGAGCTATGTTATCTTGTAAAAAATTACATAACGATGTTTAAATGTTGATGGTTGGATACTGAGATAGGCTTGCGTGTTCATCAGACTCATGGAATCATTAATATTAAATATAAATGTATTCTTGAAGTAAATGAACCATTTTTACTGGCTCAACAGGCACATAAAATTTATTTCGCAAAGTATTATGCTACTTCAAGAGACATGAGTGATTGATGGAGCATAATAAAAATAAAATCTTATGAAAATCAATTTACCCAAACTGAATATGGATCTGCTGAAGTGGAAGGATTTGAAAATTTTCAAGTGGCTACTCAAAATCCATCTTTTTCACAAAGAAACTTCAATATCGATGATAACATCCCACAATTAAGGTTTGATGGTGACAAAGATGTTAATGATGTTACAAATGAATTTGAAATGACAAGGGATGGTGGAAGTGATACTCATATGGATATTTATGATGTCGAGGAGGAATATGAAGACATTGATATCATCAGATATGATGATGATGATGAAGGTGAACATTGGAATAGTTAAATACTAGTTATCATCGCAACTAATATATATATATATAATATTTATTTTCAACTATCTTCTAACAATAATAATTTTGTGTTTCGGATGGACTGTGATCTATTGTGTGGGTTAGAGGAGACTGAGCTACCTTTGGATGAGGGGGATGTGGGATCATCTGACCCTCAACCTACTGGTGGTTCAGGAGGTACACAGAGGGGGTGCGGTCTTGCGCGACTGATGATTCCTGACCCTATCCCTGAGCAATTTCCACGTCTTGGCTTCGATCCATGCATACAGAGGTATGGTAACCTGTATATTTTAGTTTGATTTCATTAATTTATTTATATATATATCTTAATTGTTTGGTTATTTATTCTTTTTTCATAGTTTTTCACGTGTAGTTTTTGGACAGAGGGGAGTGCTATGTTGCACAATTATTTTTCTCACCCATGGACCACAAGGGAACAGATTCACGTTGATGTGAAGCTCAGTATGTACAATCATTGGCTGGTACGTAAATAAATAATATTTATTTTAAAATTTATTTTGAAATTTATTTTATTAATAACTTTATATTATAAATTATTTGTAGGCTTTATGGTATCCCATCGATGATAGCATGTGTAACGATATCCATGCATCTTGGGAGGTGGCTATACGTGAGCGTTTGCGTCAGTTTTTGCACAATTTGAGAAAGATGCCCATTAAGAAAGCAGGAACGACAGTATTTGATGAGTCGTGTAGAGCCCACCGACCAGAGTACATTTCATCTCAGGTTTGGGATGGATTATGTGCACACTATTTGGGTAGTGGATTTCAGAGGATTTCTTCATTGGGTCGGTAGAACCGGGGGAGACAGGAGGTGACACATCGAGCTGGTAGTCATACATTCAGTACGCATAGAGAGAATCTAGTAAGTATTTTTTTTAAATATTTTATATGACTTAAAATAAAAATAGTTTATTTTATATTCATATAGGCAGTCGAGCATCCCGATATTACAATGTACGATGTTTATCAGAGGATGTATAACGATCCAACCACCAGAGAGATTAGAGGTGATCGCCAGCATCAGATTGTGGTTAGTCTTATTTTTTGAGTTTGAAAATTAAATGCATATAATAATTTCACAATATTATTTTCAAATCGTAATTTAAGGAGTCATATAAGGCTGTGACTTCTCAGACACTGGCGGAGGGTCAGGACGAGGCAACTGATCAGACCAGTGTCCACCATTTCCATGAGGCGACATGGATGCATGCGACTCAGTATGGCTTTGAGAAGGGCCGAGTAGTTGGTATCAGCTCTCATGTGATTCCTGGTACTTATTATAGTACTGCTGCGATGTCGGCGTCCAACTCAAGAGGAGTTCGTGGAGAGGCATCATCTTGCGCCTCACAGTATGAGGAGCAGTTTCGAGTTCAGAATGACCTTATAGAGAGTTTTCAAAAGCAGCAAGAAGAGATGCGTCAATAGCAGCAGTAGCAGCAGTAGCCGCAGCATGAGGAGGAGATGCATCGATGGCAGCAGTAGCATCACAAGCATATGGAGTACATGCATTGTCTGACTCGTAGTTTAGGGATTGAGTTTTTTCCACCAGCTCCTTCAGCTCCTCCACCTCCTCTAAAAGATTACCCCCAGTGATTTCTTTATATAAAAAACACTTGAATTTAACATTTTCGGTAATATTAACTACTTATAGTTTCTGTATTATATATCGGTATGAATTTTACATAATTAAAAGTTTAATATTTTATGATTTTTTTTGTGAATATTTAGAATTTTAATATTTTTTATTTTTTTATTATTTTAATAATATTAATATTATTTTTTCATTAATCAAAATTTTATTAACTATATATTTTTAGTATTATATTTTTTAATGTTTGTTTATTTTACTAATAATAATAATAATAATAATATTTTATGATTTGTTTTATATTTTTTTTTGAATATTGACAATTTTAATATTTTTTATTGTTTTTATTTTTTAAAAAATATTAAAATAAATTTTTCATTAATCATAATAATATTTTAGGAATTATTTATATATTTTTGTGAATATTGAGAATTTTAATATTTTTATTATTATTTTAATAATACTAAAATTAATTTTTCAATAATAATAATTTTATTAAATTTATTTTTCTTAAATTTATTTATTATTTGTGACTGGATTTGTTATGACGGGGTGCCATCACAAATAGCCTAAATATTTTTTTTCAAAAAGATATTTGTGATGGGATTGCGGGCCCGTCGCAAATAGTCTAAATAAAGATTTTCAAAAATGTATTTTCGACGGGATTATGGGCCCATCGCAAAAACGTATTTGCAATGGGACCATCACAAAAAAGTTTTTATATATAAAGTATATAATCAGAGACATATTTGCGACTGTGTAGTTGACCATCAAAAAAAATATTATTTGGGATGGGCCCGTCGCAAATACTATTTTTTGCGACAACGTTTTCTACAACGGGCTATTTTCGACGGGACCCATCGCAAAAGCTTATTTGCAACAGGATCCCATCACAAAGAACCCATCGCAAATACCTAGAATTCTAGTAGTGAATCACTCAACTAAAATTTTAAATGATTATAACATTTTATTACATATGTTAGAGTCAAACACATAGTTCAAAGTTCATGACTAGCCTATACATGGGTGCTATCAATTATCAGGGAACATTTTGCATAAAATTTTGGATTAAATTAATTTGGTTCACATCAATTGTTGACCGCCCAACCATGTCCTAGTGTAACCGGGAGGTAAGGGTTGGGGAAATATTTATCCAAGATTTTCTGATTGGGGAGTCCACTCAGCAGATCAAGGAACAATGATTTAATATAGTTGGAACATTAATCCTGCAAAAAATACATTAACTAATTGTTTAGGACCATGTATAGGTTACAATAAGGGAATATGGGTCCTTGCAACTATAATTTTCATAGAACATGATATTCAAAATCTAATGGATAGAAATGTTTGTTTTCAATAGAAATATTAGGTAATTAAAAATATTTAAAATTATTAATATGATGTGGTAATCAAGGAATTAATAATAATATACTCATAAATTTTGTAGAAATAAAAAACAACACAACTTCGACAATATCACTATGATCTATACTATAAATGGAAAAGCATATCCCCATCTTGAATTTTCTAGAATGGTATAGTCACATACGCATTATACTAAACCATGAATTGAAATTATATGTTCTAGAAACCCCACTACTAGAGTTACTTGAGAAAGTGTCTAGTGATAAAGAATATTTCTCTGCCTAAACCATGTGCAAGACATATTAGATGTAAAATATTTCCTTCTATCCTCCATATATACTGACCTTCTAAATAAATATGTTGTTATTGACAAATAAAACATCATTTCTCACCTTTGTGATCTTCATCAGGAGAATTCAAGAAAAAGAGATAAGAGAAGTCCAATGTATGGTTTACATGAAATCATAGAGATTCTGTGGTAGATTTTCCTCTTGTACTAATTGGGCACATAGAATGCTTAGACATCTTATGTTTTATGAACCCTGATGAATTTTACATATATCTCATTATTTACTCACCACCTAAAATTGTCTATAGTTTCATTTTGAAATATAACATGAGTAATTATTTGAAAAATCATTAAGACATTCTTAGTCACATTCTCAATGTTAATAAAGAGACTGGGAATGAGAAACATATGGTCTATATGGTGAATTAGAAAATAAATAACAAGGATAAGGGTCCAAAGATTCATTTTATATATGAGGCTCTAGACACATTCATTCTTAGAAGAAGAAGATCCAATGATAATAAAAGGAGTAGAATGAAGTGTGATTTACATTTGTGAAGTAAAGTCACTGGATGTTGAGAAGAACATAAAAACAATAATCAAGGGGAAGCTTCAGGTGCAATTATTATCAACACTAATCTTTCCATATCTACATGTTGTACAATAGATACTATATGTGATTCTCACATTTGTATCCAAATATATGAACTAAGTTGATTTAGGATGGTTTCAATAGTCTAGGTAGATCTAAGGGCTTCCAATGGTGTGACGCCAACTACTCTATCCATTAGAGACTACCACTTCAGATTACCAATAGGAATGATTTTTGTTTTAAATAAATTTTATTATGTGCCTAATGTTACTAAGAACGCCATCTCTATTTCTTATTTATAATTATATATATATATATATATATATGTATATATATTTATATTTAGTTTTCTAAATAATATTTGCTACATTTAGAAATATATCATATGTTATGGTATGGAATATTTGAATAAAGACTATTATGTATTAAATTAAGAAAACAAAATATTGGAAATTAGAAACAAATCAACATCACATGACTCATTTAACACAAATTTGTGGCATCAGCAACATGTACATATAAACGATAATCAATTGACTAAGAAATGTCAAGATGGTTACTCAGAATATATTGATCTTAAACAACTTGAAAGATGTCTTGATTTTTTATAAGTAATGATTAGAAAACATCCATTTTTTCAAGGTTAAAGGGCTATAGGGATTTTAGAATTAGTACACACTGATGTGTGAAGGCCTTTTCTAGTAGAATCTAGAGGTGGATTATAATAATTTATGACTTTTACTGATGAAATTAATTTGTAAAATTATGACTATGTGATTAGGTATAAGTATGAATCCTTTCTAAATATTGAAGAGTTAAATAATGAGGTTGATATTGAACTTGGTAAAAATATAAAGGCATTTTAATTAGATCTATGTGGTTAATATATTAACCAAGAGTTTATTGACATTCTACTAGAGTATGTTATTATTGCTCGACTAACTTCACCATGTACAACATAGTGGAATGGTGTTAGTTAATTGAGGAACCATAGCATAAAATATATGGTAAAGACAATAACAAGTCATGTAAGACTTCAATTAAACTTTTTGGGGAATGAATTGTAGAAAAAAAATACATACTAATGCAAGTACTAACTAAAGTGGAGATGATATTTCCTTTGAGTTATAGAGTTGAGAGAAATGGGTTTTTTCCCATATTAATTCTTTGGGGTACAAGGTATATTTTATGTCTAGCTCAATCGACAAACTAACACCCCAATGCATGAAGTGTAACTTTTTATGTCACCATAAATAAATAATGGGATACTGACTATATGACCACTCAGATAAATGGGTAATAGTTTCTTGGAAATTTATATTCCTTGAGGAGGAACCCATGTTCATAAAGGATAGTGGTGGAATGAGTGACTTTGTAGAAGATGATGATAAATATACTCAATGTTTGGTATAATAATATATTCCATAGTGCCCCATGGAAGAAGTTGTTACTAAAGAAAAAGAACTGTGTAGGAGCACTAGAGAGTTTAGAGAACCAAAAATATTTTATTTTCCAGTAAAATAAGATATAAATTCCTTATTGTTTGTCAATAATGAATTTATATTTGACATAGAGGTAGTGGAGAACTCATAATACACATCATGATATGCAACCATGAGTTCTGAGATGGATTCGATTAACTAAAATAGATTGTGGTTTTTTGGTTGATCGTCTGATATATGTATATACAATTGAGTGAAAATGGGTATTCAAGATAAATATGGAAATTTAAGGTCAAATTAGAAAATATAAATCCTAAATAGTGGCTAAAGTATTTAGACAACAACAAGCCATTGACTATGATGAATCATTTTCTCCATTTTCCATGTTTAAATCCATCACAGTTTTAATTCTTATAAAATATTTCCATAAATAAGAGATTTGAAATATGGATTTCAAAACTACTTTACTTAATGGTAATCTTTATGAGGATGCGTATATTTCAAAACCGGAAGGTTTTGTGACTTTATGGAATAAAGAAACTGCATGAAATTTGAGGATATCCATTTATGGATTAAAAGAAGAATCTAGGTCAGGGAACATATAGTTCAATAAAGATATAAAAGGGTTTTGTTTCAATAATAATGAATATGATCCAAGTGTTTATAATTATATTAGTGGGAGTACTATTATTTTCATAGTATTATATGTTGATGACATATTTCTAATTAGAAATAAGATACCATCCTTACAAGTGGTTAAAGAATGGTTGAGTAAGTGATTCTCTATAACGTACTTAATAAAGAAAACAAAAATTCTAGTGATCAATATTTTTTGTGAAAAATAATGGAGTCTGGGTTGAGTAAGTCAAAGTATATATATTGACCAAAGGATAAAGAGGTTTAGTATAGAACAATCCAATAGTATATTGGTTCCTATGTCACATGGTATAGATCATTCAAAGATGATGTGTCCTCAGACATAATATGAAAGAGAGAGAATGAGTAAGATCCCACCCACTTCTATGATAGTATATATCATGTATACCATGTTATGTATAAATTTTTATGTTTCCTATTTTTTTAGCGTGGTTTTACAATATCAAGATGATGGAGGTGAACAGTTTTGGACAAATATTGAGGCCATACATTAGTATCTTAGGAGAACTAAGGTCATGTTATTGATTTATGGAGAAGATTAAGATCTAGGCACCAGGAGTTATACTGATGCTAGCTTTTAGAATGATCTGAATAATCTGAAGTCACAATAAAAAAATTTATTCAGTCCCATTGGTGGATCTATGAACAGGAAGATTTTAATGTATCATGTTGCTTCTAATTCTAATATATATTCTGAAAAAATTACTATTTATGATACTATTAAGGATGTATTTTTTATTCAATACTTTTTCCATGATCTTGATGTGGTTCCAAGAAGTCAAGACCCCATCACAATTTATTTTTACAACACTATAGTAGTGGCTCTAAGACATGTCCACATCAATAGAAAAATAATGTACTTCAAAAGATTCACATCTTGAATTATTTTTATCAAAGAGGTTATGTTACAATTGGAAAAGTATCTACAAAGAAAATTACAACAGACCCCTTAATGAAGGCTCTATATTAGAGAATTCTTAAGTATCATTTGAGAGATAATAGAATGAAGGTTGTTAATAATTGTTTCTAGTTCCAGTGGGAGTGTAAAATTCCAAGATTCACATACATATACATTACATAACTTTTTCGGAATACTTAACCATTATACAAACAGACACCCAAATACCGTAATTGGTCAAGTGACTCTGTAAAATTGGAACACATTCTTCATCTTCATCATCTCTCATAAATATCTTCCACTCTAGTAACCCTAAATAAAACCTTTCTTTTTAAACTGATTAATATAAAACATAAGAAAAAGGGTGAGATCAAATTCTCAATAAGGGTAAATAATGGAGACGTGTTAAAATAATCACGAGAACAAGAGTAAGAGAAATCATGATCATGAAAAAAGAAGATCATACAATGCATTTCAAAGATCATGAACTGAAATAATGGCATAAAGATAGTAAGTTCATAAAAGATGAATCATGGGGAAATAAAGACAAAATGTAATTAAAACATTACATAGGAATAAATTATGGATGTGTGGAAAACACATAATCATATACTTATTTCCATAGTATCCAAGGAATATCTTCTAAGACCATCATAGTAGTATGGGTTCACTCATAATAACATTTTGATAGTCATGGTTCACTCTCATAGAAATATTAGTATCATGAGTTCACTCCTCATACCATCTAGGTAGGCATGGTTTACTTTCATGGCCATATTAGTAGTCAAGGTTCACTCTCAAGACCATTTAGTCCATCTCATGACATATAAATCTTTACCCAATGCATTGGAGAGAGATATCAGACCCTCCCATCTCATAATGAAATCATATATACATGTCGAACAAAATCATAAATAAACATATCACAACCAATGATATTTAATGGTTATTATAAACATGAAATCATATCATCACCCATATAAAAGATACATGTTTCAGAATCATTTCATCGAAATCATAACCCATGTAATGAACTGGGTTTCTTAAACAACATGCCATCAAAATATGGGCCATTCAGAGAATGAATATAAATTCTATTCTTAATCAATAACAACGTATGTTATCATATGTGGGGAAAGATATCAAAAGATCACTTAGAACATGAATTTTCTTTAAAACCCACCTTTTAAAACAAAAAATAAAGAAAAACCCTTATCTATAAAACCACTGTTTAAAATATGTAATTGATTCATGAAAATCATTTAAAACAATTCTTTAGGAAAATATCATTTATTTTTTTATATAGTTTTTTTATTAAAATTCCACATAATTTTAAATGAAAGGAATTTATTTGAAAATAACATGGAAAACATGTAAGGGAATATTCAAGTAAATAATGTGTTATGAAACTATAAAAACCCATTCACGTCATATAAGTTTAAAAAAACCATTCTTCTCACACTACTGATAAAATGATCTATACCCATAGTTCAAAATAGTGGGTATAGCCCCCAAAACCATAGGTATAGGCTATACCCACGGTATTGGTAATCGCTGGCAACTGAGGCATCGGTATAGCACCATGGCCTATACCCATGGTCTGAAAAACCATGGGTATAGCTTTCGTCCCACCATTTCATAACCTTGTATGCACTTTTCCACCTTTTATGGCCTCATGACCATAGTTTAAAACCATGGGTATAAATCGTGGGACTAGCAGTTCAATCACATGGCACCTCACCAATCAACCTACATAATTTACTTATATATATATATATATTAATGTAATTATATAAATTTATTTGTCTGTATTAGAAAATAAAAGTTAGTGAGATTCAATCGCAGGACCTCCCCTTCAATCATAATGTTCTTTTCCATAAAATCCATTGAACATATGTTATTATATATCTATTTTTATGTAAATAAATTAATTTAAATATTTGGATTCAAAAATTGAAGGTGACATGTTTCGAAACCGCAACTTCATATGAAATTGCCCATCACCTAACCAACTCAGCAACTTTTTATCAATTTATATAATTCCATATCTATTTAAATATATTAATATAAATGTTGAGTAATAATAAAAATCTATGCCTTGGTTTTGAACCAGTGCCTCTTCTACAATGTTGAAGCATCCTACCACTATGCAAAATGATATTATGTTTATTTAAATTCATATTAACTTAATATATATATATATTTTTCAGATGCCAAACATAAGGTACCCTACAACCACAGTTCATGATAATTGTGGGTATACACTTATATATCGATGGATATACCCATGTTTCATGAAAAGTGTGGGTATAGCTGTCACCTACACCAACAGTTAGCACGAACCATTGGTATAGGTTTTACCGCGACAATCTCACGCATTTGTTTGGATTCTTGTGCCTACGTGGGTAGCTATACCACAATTTTGTAATAATTGTGGGTATAGGTTATAAAATATCACCTATACTCATGTTTCATGAAAACCATGGGAATAGACCAATTTTCTAGTAGTGTTCTACTTTTTCCTTAAATATCAAAATCTACATAGTTTGGAAAATTAAAGAAACATTCCTTTAAAACCATGTAGTAAAAGTAAAAAATGAATACAAATAACATTAAACATTCATATGAGAATCATAAAAATTTCATGAAAACATTTTAAGAAAACACGGATGTGGATGATAAGATACCATAGTAAATATTTACATATAAACAATCTTGAATAATAAAGAGATTGTGAAATTATAACTTACCTTATATCTTGACTCTCTTCGTACTCGTAAAATATTTCAGTATAATAAATATAAAATTATTATATATATTTTATAGAATAATATTATTATACATAATACCATATATTGTTTTATTATGACCTTATATTACCTGCTTGTTAATGATCCTATGTTAAGGTTTCACTTCGAGTAATATTCACTTTGTTCTTTACATGTGTCATTACTTGTTAAACCGTTGGTCATTATACTTATATCATGATCCCGGTATGTAAATACTGATATAAATATCATTTATATCTATTATATTTATATTATAATAATCAATATCATAAATAAATTAGAAATGTAATACATCGTTCATGGAGACGGTAAGTCATACGTATTCATGAATAATGTTTCCGTTTTGATTATCGCATTGAAAGAAAGTATGTATATGACATAAGTATATATATATATATATATATTTCATTACTAAAACATCATTATTATATCATATATATAATATAATTTCACTAAAACCATCCATAATACATTCTATGTTGTGTATGAATGATTCTCATTGCTTTGAGGGGGCAGTAGTCCATACTTCCTCAAATGAGATTATCATAATAACACCAAATGGAAAGTAATAAGGTATGTGTTTGAAAATGTAATAAATAAGATCAATTACATAATAAATATTATATTTATCATATATATATATATATCTTCCATCATAATGGCCACCATGATTGGTGGTAAAGGAAAAAAATAAACAATCATCGTTTCGTGAGGCAGTAGTTAGTCATACATATAAACAGTATGTTCGATATCCATTAGATGGAGTTGTGTGTAATTTTAGTTCAATAAATTATCATAACAACATCCTAGTATATTTATTATAATGTGGTTTTCATAAAATATATTTAATAAATATAGTGTAGGGAGTGGAGAAGGAAAATAAAAGAATGGTGTTTGAGAGAAGACGTGACCTCTAAATCAGGTAACTCCTTTTGGTATGTGCCAAAAGGATTCCTTGAGATTCCTTATTCTCAAGGGATGTATTCTAGGAGGAATTAAGGGAAGTTATTAGGATAAATGATCATGGTTTGGTTAAGATAAAAGGAATTAGAGGTGTGAATAAAATAAAAGTAGAGGTGCCCTTTTATAAGAGGGATGGGGGGTACTTTAAGAAATTCCAAAACTATTAACTGATTATAAAATTATTTCCAATTTCAAATAGATATAACGTTATTTATTTAGAGTCTAGGATGAGGATGGGTAGAAATCCTCCCAACCAATGAATTTTATAAATGTTTGGGTCACACAATTAACCTTATATTTTGTCTTTAACCCTTAGTAAAATAATTTTACTTTTACTCTGACAAGTTATTTTTTTACACTAGTGGGTTAATAAAGTTATTATAAAATTAAAAAGGCACCCAAATTGGATCATTTTTATATATTTGAAACTATTTATGTTATTTATCCTAACTAAATTTTTTTATAAATTTTATAACATTTAATAAAAAATTATTTATTTTAATGTATCATATATGTTAATCTTCATACTATTCAATATTTACATTTTTAAAAATATTAAAAAAGATTTAAATTATAACCAATACTTAACATATTTAAAACCCTTGTCTAATATATCTATAAAATTCTTTTATGTCATTAATGAAGTGAAATTTTATTTGTTGTAATGTTTTTATAATAATTTATTTGTTATCTCAATTAATTAAACAATTACAACGTCATTATTATTCATGCCTTTAATTAAGATATTTATTTTAATAAAAATAAAAATAATTTATCATGATGAATATATATTTCTTCTATTTTTAATTAATAATTAGTGTATAATTTTCCCTTGGTATAACCCTATATTAAAAATTATTTAGTTGTTAACGTTTGAATATGACATTTTTAACTCCTCTTGAAATAAAATATAATAAATGTACTAATCTTAAAAAAGTGGCTTATAAAGGATCATAGTTTTGACTTTAGGATTTTTTGGGTCTAGAAAACAAATATAATGAAATTTAGATAAGTGTTAAGGTAATTTTATATTATTATAATATTATTTTTAACGTTAATTACCCTATTTACCTTTTACTTTGGTAAATAAAATACAAAAGTTACCATTCGCCAAAAATATAGTTTGATCTAATTAGACCATATTTTTCATACTGATTACAACCATTTATGTCCATTTTTCGAAAATCAATTTACAAAAGTGATAAAATTACGCTTGCTGCAAATCCTGCTAATGTAGCTAGAAGGCAGGAAAAAGAGATGCTCAAAAGTTAAATAAGTTTTTATATCTAATTATATTATAAAAATGATTCTGATGACTTAAATTGGATTAATATATGTATTATTTATCATTTATTACTTTAAAATCAATTTAAAGTAAAAGTAATTATTTAAATTAAAAAGTCGTGTTTTAACTACTATGCAATATTTTCTCTATTTATCAAAAATTGAAACTTCTCATAAAATAAAAAAAAATTCACCCTAAACCCATTTTTTATTCCTCATTCAAAAATAATGTTTATTTTTTCAAAATGAATTTCTATTATTGTTTAAAATTAATTTTATTAGTTTTCAAACAAGGACATGAAAAGCTATTTATTTGAGAAAATAGTAATTTAAAACATATAAAGAGTTTACCATAAATTATATTTTTCATCATCAAAACCATTATAACTAATATATAAAATTATTTTAATTCTATTCATATTAGAATTTTAATGGCTAGTTTATAACTATATTATATAAATAATTATAATAATAAAGTTTTTTTTATAGAAACTTGGTGTTGCATGTAACACAAGCCAGGTCGGTGTTTCATGTAGTAAAACATTCACTTGGTTTGGCATATAACATAATCCAAAACATAGTGCTATTATATAATTAAAAATATATATATTCAATTTTGCGTGAAGTGAAAATATAAAAAGGTTAAATTAATTCAAAAATAAATAAATTCACAAAATTACACGGTGTAACATTATACCCCCTTAAAATGAATGTCTCCCTAAAAATTCACCGGGGTTATAAAAATATATAAAATCACTTTAGAACGACAATGACTGAAACATTCTTTTAAAAAGGAATAGTTGGAAAATAACAGTTTTCCAATGTAAATCATGACTAGGCATCTATGTTAGAAAACATATGTGATGATTTGGGAATAGAGGAAAATGTAAATAATCAAAGAGATTGATAAAGATCACTTATCATAGGGAAGTGGATGATGTAGAGAAATTTAACAATCACAAAACCATAATCTAAAGAAGCATGAGAGAGGTCATTTATAACATAAGAAATATGATAATAGGACACTACTTTACATCATGATCACATTTTACTAATGTTGATGAATTTTTAAGAGAAGATATACTTACTTGATTTTAGCATAAATTCAAGCTTTATTGTTCCATGATCTATTTCTACTTCATCTCTTATTCCAGAAAATAAAATAAATTTTTATTTCATGAAGCACTAGAAGATCATGAGATATATAAATAGAATAACATAACATTCCATCTATATTTATCAAAAATAGTTTAACAAAAGTTATAAAATATTCATAAATATACCTATGGTGAGATAATAATTTAATCTCACTAATTTATCTGAAGTTTAACTTAATCTTTCCATAAATGTAAATGCCCAAAATCCATCCAAAAGCTGAAAATCTATAACTTTAGAAAGAAGTTCAATAAATCATCTTAGTAGTTATCTCCCATATAACATATGGAAGTTCGTAGTTCTGAAATTCCAAACATTTGAATTTCTTAATCTTGTATTCTCTTGAAACATGGAAATAACCTGAATTTCTATACATCCTTATTGAAAACATACATATTTCTTAATGCATAATTCCAAAGAGATGTAGACTTCATCAATGATAGAATAACCCATTTGTCAATAAGTCCTTAATCAGTTCCAAGGTAACTATTATCATCTATTGTACATATTCATATCCAACTTATCTTTATCCACATTTCATTACCTCAACATCATTCTCATATTAAGGGTTATCCTTCCCTTAGTCATGCGATTTCCAAAATTATCACCTTATTACCTCAATCACTTTTCATGGTTACCAATAGCATTCAACATATGTTCTTAAGTACTTATGTTAAAACTACAGTTCACTAATACATAGATATTCATTATTCCATAAAACCATTTATTTAATTCTATAACATTATTCATGAATTCCAATACATAAACACTCAATCATTCCACAACTTTGTTGTCATAATCCATTTTGGAAATTGTTTTAGCATGAGATTTTCAATTTATATTATCCTTAAGAGGTTTCTGGAATTGATCGTTATCGATAACCCTTGGATTATAGCATTGGTTGGCATAACACCCATTCTCCTTACACTTGTAGTGTAGATTTGGGGGAGGAGAAATATATGTGTCTTTATCCCCATTCTCATTCTTATCTAACTTGTTACCATCACTTCAACAATCGATTTCCTAATCACCACCCCTTTCGCACTTATATCATTTATTAGACCACTTAAGACAATCTCCACCATACTTCTTTCCACACGTTGAGATTAAAGAAACAATCTTCTTATTTTCACCATTTTTGTGAGATTTTCCCTTCAATTCTATAATTTGTTTCTTGAAAAAAAACATGATGTTGATATATAAAACCAACTTCCATTTCTACCTTGATATAACAACACACAATATATTCATATCTAATAAAGTCTCTTATAGCTAACACCCTTTGAAGACTCGGTTTATGCCATTGAAGAATTGATCATCATTACTTTTAGGTTGGATGAGAAGGCTAGAACCATACCATGTAAGTATTGTAAAATTTTCCACATATGTATCAACAGATTCATTATCCTTATTCATAGTCCCAATGAACTGGTTTTTGATCTTCCATTGAATAATATGAGAAAATTACTTATAGAAAAATAAGTTCTTAATCTCATTCCCATCCATGTAGACAAGTTCATTTTACGACATCATATTCTTGATTAGAGTTCACCACTTTTCTGATTCGCCTTCAAACCAATAAACAAATAGAATGAATTTCAATTTTTCTAAACACTGGAGAACAGATAATATATTTTCCATGGTACTAATCCATTATTTGGAAACAAGTATATAAAAAGATCCAATGAATGATGATGGACATTGCCTCATGAACGACTCAATATAATGTTGTTCCCTATGTTTCTCAATTGTATATCCAACATGATTTATAGCTTTAGAAAACTAGACGAGGATAGAAATGTAATTTTTCCTTCCAACTCCCATTTCATTCGGTTCCTCCAAAGTACATTAATTTCATTATCTATCATAATTACAATTAAATCGGTTCCTTTGGGTTCCAGCCATTGAATAAAACAAAAATCATATAGTAAGATACATTTACCATAATGAGGATCTATATAATCATGAAAATTCATTTATAAGATGTCAAAATTATAACACATTCCTTAATCATTGACACCGCTGTAACACCCCAACCCCAGTTAGCTAGAGTTGATGCATTATTCTAATACATTGTCATGATTACAAGGAATCAAGTCCCGAAGGAGAGATCGGTTTAGCAGTCTTGGAAAATATATTACATACAAGAATGTTACATTAAACTTATAACATACAAAACAACATAAATAATCCTTTATGAACACAATTATTCCCTTTCATTAACACTGCTTATTAAGCACAATACACTTCTTGGAATCCTTCAAAAATAAAACATTGAAAGGGGTGAGCTCAGATGCGCAGTAATCGTAACAATATAGCAGAAACCTTCATAAATAAACATAAACATTTAAGGCAATGTGTAACTAAAACAAAAGCCTTTCAAACTTGAACTTCATCAAAATATGGAAAATATAAAATGAAATAATTCCATTTACTTATTCACATGGATATTCTACTAGTCGAATAATCACATGAAAAAACAATATCCACTTTAATAATGATGGAATGCATAATTCGGAACTTTAATTTCTGTGTCAAGGCCTCATGCCAAGACCTAAGAAATAACTGTAACCGAACCCAACCCGGATAGCCTCTGTAACCAGAATCCATCCCAGAGAGCCTCTGTAACCAGACTCCAACCTGGAGTGCCTCTAATAACCGGACACCAACCCGAAGTGCCTCTAATAACCGGACTCCAACCCAGAGTGCCTCTAATAACCAGACACCAACCCGAAGGGTCTTCTGTAATTGGACCCCAACCCAGAGGGCTTACTTTTATCGGTCCCCATCCCGGAACATACTAGTCCAAGACTTTCATCTTAAAAAGAGGATGAAATATAACATAAACATTCGTATCAAAACTAGCATACGGAATACCAAAACATTAATCATAAACAATTAATGGCATAAAAATTACCAATCCATAGTCAAACATATCCCAAAACCTTAAATACAATATGGATGATTTGTATCATAATATATCTACTTCAAACAAATGTAACATTTATCAAAGGATGTTGACGTAGATGGAAATGATTTGTAAAACTCTTTGAGAGAAATACCCCTTTTCCATGAAAACAATTAAAATTCACACAATTCAGAAAAGAAGTCATTTAAAGTCATTTTTGAATCAAAGTGTCCCATAACAGTTTGAAACTTTTGAAAGGAATTAATATTTTAAAAACATTCACGTCCATATAAATAAATCCTTAAAAACCATTTTGAAGACATGGACATTAATGAGAAATATTTAGAAGAATAAATATTTAAAACATTTTAAATGATTTTCTAGTAAAAATTACCTTAAATAATCCCTTTGAAAAATCTTTCATGAAACACGGACATGGATAATAATTATGTCCCAGTAGATACTTACGTAAAAACAACCTCAAGATAATAAAGAGACTGTGAAATTAAACCCCACCAATTTCGTAACTTACGAAACATACAACCCATGAAAGAGGTATCATACAATGAATATGTAAATAAACATAAATTAAAGTTTATTACACAAAGAATACAATTATGGGCAGTACATACACCACACAAAAGGTAATAGTGGCAATATGGCATGAATCTCTTGGGAATAAGGAGTGAGATGAAAAACCCCTTACCTTGCACTTTCCTTTAGTCGAGGGTACGTTTAACCTCCTGTATGAAGACTATAGTATGTTATTAAATTATACCAGAAACATATTAATATTTATGATATCATACCTTATTTATGACTTTATATTACCCAATTAATAATAATTTCCATGTTATATTAATATTTCAGGTAATAATCGCTTTCTTTATCGTACGATTGTATCACATAGATCATGATTTAAATACTTCCATAATATAAAACATTATTTATATATCATATATATTTAGAATATAAATATGTATAATAGACATATATATGAAATGTAAAATACTGTTTATGGAGACGGTAGTCTGTACGTACACATAAATGGTGTTTCCGTTTTCATAGAGTATTGAACGGAAGTAAGTGAATAAGATATATGTAAGTACATAAATAATTATATATATAAATATATATATCTCCAATAGAATTATTATGTCATATATTACATACTTTTTAGTAATATATATATTTATAATCGTCGATGAATGGTGAACTTGGAAATGAATCTCATCGCGTCATGGAGACGGTAATCCGAACGTACACACGAGTGAAAATATCATTCTTTTGATATAATAATAATATATAATTGGATGTTATATTATATATACATAATCCTTATCATGTTATATTTATTATTTACATCAAATACACATCATTATTATACCCATCCAAATAATAATGTATTGAATAACAATTACACCACGACGTGGAGACGGTAAGCCGTACGTACACACGTATAGTGATATGTCATTAAAAGGGTGGATAGAATAATGAATTTGGTTGTACCATAACTACAATAACATCACAGTATATATAAGATACTGGATTTATTATTTTATAATGTAAACAACAAATAAAAAGGAAGTGGAAGAGGAACGGAACTTGAAAGATGGTGGTGAAATCATTACCTCTTCTTCGGGTTCTTCCTTTTGATTTGATCAAAAGGGCTCCTTAGGATGGATTTATGATCAAACTAAGGCCTCTAGGTTAAAGGGAGGATAGTTTATATGGTATTTGGGCAGGGTTTGGCCGAGCCAAATGGCTTAGAAGGTGTGAATTATAGTGAAGGGTGGGTGCCCTTTTATAAGAGGGGTGAGGGGCACCTTTGGAAAAACATAAAATATTTTTTTATAATAAATTCATATTTGATTTATAATGGCTTTAAATTGATTTATTTAGATGATAAGGTGGGTATGGGTATAAATTGTAGAGACCCAAAGCTTGACGTACACGGACATTACATTACTTTAGCAGAATACTTAATACATAACAAAAACAGACACACAAGGACCGTAATAGTTTAGTGTCTTTGGAAACTTGGAACGTAATCTTCTAATCATGGTGAAAGATCTTCAACATCTACCATAAAGATCTTTCCTTTTTTTTCTTACCTAAAACCTTTCTTTATATCCATGGGAAAAGAAAACATAAAAAGGGTGATCTCAAATTCTCAGTAAGGGTAAGCATTGATAAAATAAAACATACCATATACATTTGAACTTAAAAACATGAACATAATGTTTAAACATCAAAATCTTGAGAAATGACACAAAACATGGAAGTACGTAAGGAATAGATCATAAAGAAACATTAATAATGATAAAATAGCATGGGAATAAAACATGTAATTGTGGCAACCATTAAGCAGATGATATGATTTCCATAGTAGCCAAGGCATTGCTGCCAAGACCATCTTAGTGGACAAAGTCCCTTTCTGAATCGAGTTCACTCCTCGTTCCAGTCCTGATTACTGAACCGGTTTAACTTTCCGTTCCAGCCATGTCTATCTCATGAGATATAAATATTTACCCAATGCATTTGAGAGAGATATAGGTCCCACCCATCTCATAATGATACCATTCTTATGTGTGCCACAAAATCATAAATCATACATCATAGCATAACCCATTTAATAAAAATGGGAATTATAAACACCGTGACATCATAAAACAATTCATATAAGATAAAGGAATTCATAAAAATATTTCCATCACAACATAATCAAATCCATTTCATAATAGTGATAGAAACAAAACTCTATATAATCTTAGATGGAAAATAATTTTGATAAAACCCTTGAACTCCATTCTTGAGGAAAATATCCTTTCTTCTTCAAAAACATTTTTCCTTTCTTAAAAAGTCATAAAAATTTAAACTAAAAGAAATTTATTAAAAATAAACTTGAAAACTTGTAAAGGAATCTTCTAGGAAATAATTTTTTAAAAATCCATTCATGCCTTATAAGTTAAAAAAACATTCTTCTCGTACTTTTTTCGGAAAAGTCAAAAAGTACCTCGTTTGAAAAACGAAAAAAGATTCCTTTCATATCTTTTAATAAAAACTCCCCGAATGGTAAAATTGAATATAAACTATTTTATAAGAATATAAATATTACATATTTAGGAAACATTGATGTGGATGATAAAATACACCCCAGTAAATTCCAAAGTATAAGCAATCTCGGATAAAAATGAGATTGTGATATTACCCCTTACCTTAGGTCCGATTTGCTTCGTAAGTGTCCGAACCTCCTGTATAATGATTTAAATAATTTCATTGACTTATTCCTGAATCATACTCATTGTTATGATATCATATATGGTTCACTTATGACTTTATATTACCTATTCTTTTGTAAATTCCATGTTAAAGAGAGTTTTGGGTAAAATCGTCTCATTTGTTGTTCGTGTTTTAACTTGTAATTATTCATATGATTACTTAGATCATGATTACTTAAATCCAGAATGTAAAACATTATTTATATATAATATATATTCAGAATATATATATATAATAGATCAGTAAATGGAAAGAAATACACCGTTCATGGAGATGGTAGGTCGTACGTACGCATGAACGCTGTTTTCGTTTCCTTATTGAGTTGAATGGAATTAAGTAGATGAAATACATATATATAAAAATAAATACAGTATTATTATGTCATATATTTCATTATTACTTATTATATATACTTTATAATCATTCATGAATGGTTAACGTGGAGAATGAATCTCATCGCATCGTGGAGACGGTAGTCCGTACGTACGCACGAGCGATGATATCGTTCTCATGATCGTGGGACTGTATTGGAGTGTATGTATACTATTTCAGAATCAATATAACTTTAAAATAATCATATATAGTTATTATTTACACCATTATACCCATCCAAATAAGGTGGTGGTGGAAAATAGATTACACCATGGCGTGGAGACGGTATTCCGTACGTACACACGCGCGGTGATTTCATTTTCCATAGGATGGAAAGATGGTGAAATAGGGTTGTTTCATACATATAATAACATATAAGTATATGAGTGATATTGATGTTATTACTTCATAATGAAACAATCTAAGAAGAAGATGTGGAAGAAGAAATAAATTTGAAAGAATCGGTAACAGACATTACCTCTTCTTTGAAGCCCCTCTTTGAGACCTACTTTTAGGGCACTAAAATAGGTCTTTAAAGAAGACCAGAACCTCTAGGATGTTTCTAGGGAAGTGGAGAGGAGAAATTGGCAGGGGTTGGCCGAACTTGAAGGATCAAATTGGTGTGAGGAAGAGGGGGAGGAGGTGCCCTTTTATAAGGGAGGAGAGGGGCACCTTTGGAAAACTAAAAATATTATTTTATTATAAAGCCAAATTCGGTTTTAAAGAGCTCCAAATTGATTTATTTCGAACCGAAGGTGGGGATGGGTCAAAATAACCTCATCCAATAGAATTTAGACAATTTTAGGTTCCTATTTTAACCTTATCATTTAGTTTTAACATTAAGTTAAATAATTTTACTTTTACCGTGTCTTCTTGTGTTCTTACACTATAAGGTTAATAAACTTACTATATCTAGCCAAACGAACCCCAAGTTGTTTATTATTAATATATATAACCTTATCTAAGTCATTTGGCCGAACCTTATATTTTTAGGAATAAAATAACAATTAATAATATAATATTTGTTTTAAAAACTATTTTATGTCAATTTTGACACTATTTGGTAATTGATTTTTGTGAAATTTAAAACAGAATGATTTGTTCGAAAAAAATTAATTAAATCAATAATAACATGTCATATTAACATAGAAATATATTGGAATTCATAAAAAGTCTCAAATTACATTTATTTGGGTATTTATAACATCAATTATGTCAATATTTCATTAATAGGATAATTACTGCATCATCATATTATCATAAATAAATTAAATTAATTTAAGTCTAAAAATTACAAATATAATACCATTATGTTGAAAATATTTTTAAATTTATAATGAATATTTATAGTCGAATTTATCTTATGTATAACCCTATATTAAAAATGATTTAGTTATTAAACATTGATTTTAACTATTTAAACCCTTCTTTAAATAAATTAATAATAAATGTCCTAATCTAATCCAAGTTGGCCGAAATGGTCATATTTTATTCCTAAGGTTGTTTTTGGTCGAATTACACTTATCCAATAGAATTAGGACATGTGTTAGGGTAATAATAATAACACTTTTACCCTTAATTACCCTATTTACTTTTAACCGTGGTAAAAAAAAGTAAAAAGTTACTATTCACCAAAAATTATTTTCATCTCATTGAACCACATTTTAGTCCTTGATATTAACCGTGTCTCTCGGATTTTTGAAATTCCACTCACAAAAGAGGTAAAATTAAGTTTTATGAAAAATTCAGTTTTTTTTAACTACCACTTAGTGGTTTCACTATTCATCAAAAAAATGAATGTTTCCAGAAAAATACCAAAAATTAGGCCTGAGCTATATTTGATATTATGAATTAAAAAATTATTTCTATTTTATCAAATTCAAAACATATCAGTTACATTAACTAATTTAAAAATTAATTTGCGTCGTCAAAACAAATAGCGTGTTTTTAAGAGATAATAACTATCAAAAGATTGATACTTGTTTATAACTGGTTTAAATGTGAAATTACATCCAATGACCAACATTGTATTAAATTTTAAATATATATTCTAAATATACTTTAAAACCACTCAAATGAATAATTTATCAATATTAATTATTTCTTTTAAAAAGTTGTTTTTAATTAAAATTTAGTAATTTTCACTATTCATCAGAATATGAAAGTCATCCGAAAAGTACCAAAATTTCACCCTAATCTAATTTCGATATTCCGAATCCAAAAATGAAGTCCATTTTGAAAAATAAAATTTACAAAATTTCAAAAAGTGGTTATTACTATTCATAACGGCTAGTTTTAATATTTTAATAGCATATCGTTGTTTAGTGAAACTCGGTATTGCGTACTACACATGCTATCGAGGAAAGTCGCAATTGCGTGTAATGGAAGGAAAGTCAAGGATGCGTGTTGTGCAAGCTCCTTTTGGTGTAGTGTACAACACAAGACATTAATGAAAAGAATATTTTTCATAAAATCTCAGGGTGTTACATTCTACCCCCCTTAAAATTAATTTCGCCCTCGAAATTCATCGGGGTTATAAATGGTTTACTATTCGAAAGATTCTTTGATAGAAACCCACATCATAAAAAGGAATACCAAAACCAATCATTAAAAACAAAAGTATGAAATGTAACGGTTACCCAAATAAACTAATCACTGGGTTTCCACATAGGTGAAAATATGGATATGGAAGAGAAATCTAACCATCATGTTCTGATAGAGAGTGGAAGATAACATGGCTATGAAAAAGCCAACAATCACAAAGATATTGATTTGTGATGATCTAAGGGACCATATGATTCATCGGATATAAGGGAACTAGGACAACATTTTTGGTTTTCAAGATCATTTCCCTAAAGTTGATGAATTAAAAGAAATACTTAAATGATTTTGGTACAATCTCACTATTGCTCGTGAATTGAACAATTTCCACTTCATCCCTTAATGAAATGAAGTTGAATTTGTTATTCGTGATGTGTTTGCAGATCATGTGATAGAATGATGGGTCATTCCATCTTTTTCAAACAAAAGGTTGGCAAAAGTTATAAGTCCATCTTATGGTTAGATTAATCGTATATGGTTCCAAAAATGAACTTATACTTCATATATCATACCGCTTAATAAAATAAAACTAGTTTCTACTAATCAGGGACTTCATGTAGGCTAGTGGTATGCGATAAAGGCCAGTCACATTTCGGTTGTGGGTTCGATTCCCACAGCCTTGTCCGACGCGATGGGATGTCGCCCGTCCTATAGGTTGTCCTTTTTCTAAAACTATATTACTATAACATGCCATAAATAATATCGAAAAAAAAATTTATCCTTAAACAGTACTAACTTATGTCCAACATAGTCCATTCCAATCTTTAGGCTTATCCATAATACTGCAGTCCACTCTCATAATATAGTGAAAATGATTACCAGAGATTTAATACCATCGTTGATCCCCATATATCATAAGATATGTCTTGTTGGTCACATTCCAAACATTCAAAGGCCTTAATCATCTGTTCTCTTGAATACCCATTGAACCTTAGTGAAAACATGAATGCAGTTAAAAGTTAACACTTTCCACATACCAAAATCCTCAATATTCTATATACTCAAACCATGATATCACTTTGTCCTTATATCAATCATGAGCTCATGAATACTGTCAAATATGTCATTTTCTCGTTTTCCCTTCATTATGCGCATATCAGCTTTTTCCAAAAATATCTCAATCACTTTCCATGGTTACCGGTACCAGAAAATTATTGAAGACCACAATAGACCAATACATAAATATTCCAATACTCAACATTATTTTGGAATCACATTACATAAACACTTAATCATTCCACCACATCGTTGTCATATTCAACATCACTAATGGTGATCGCATGTGACTTCCCTTTGTCATTTGCCTTAAGTGGTTGCTCATGTCGATCATCACTAACCCTTGGATTAGAGCATTTATTGGCATAATGTCCCATCTCCTTGCACTTGAAACATTGAAGTGTAGTAGGTTCATTTTGTGTATCCCTTCCTTTGTTTGCATCATTAGACATCTTCTTCCCACCATTGCGGCATTCAAATGCCCAATGACCTTCCTTTCCACATTTGAAACATTTACTTGTCCCTTTAAGACAATATCCACCATGCTTCTTTCCACACTTTGAGCATAAGGATATATTCATCTTCTTTTCACCATTATTCTGAGATTTCTCCTTGAACTCCATCTTTCGTTTCTTGTCAAAACTATGAGATGGATAAGTAACACCAAATTCCATTTCTACTTTGATAGCACAACACACAATTTCTTCATAGCTACTGAAGTATTTTATTGCTAATGGCCTTCGAAGACTTGGTTTTAAGCCACTGAAGAATTGATCAACTTTACTTTCTGGTTGGATGATAAATCCAGATGCATACCTTGCAAGCCTTGTAAAATTCGCTTCGTATATACCAACAGATTCATCATCCTTTTGCTTTAGTTCAAGAAACTCCTTCTCCATCTTTGTTCTAAGAATACGAGGGAAGTACTTATTGAAAAATAAGTTCTTGAACTCGTCTCATTCCATGGACTCAATTTCATCTCTTTGCCTCATATTCTTGATAAGATTCCACCATTGATCAGCTTCACCTTCCAAACGATATACTGCTAAGATGACTTTATCATGTTCAGAACATTGAAGAACTGAAAATATCTTTTCGGTGGTACTGATCCATTGTTTAGCAACAAGTGGATCAGAAGACCCACTGAAAGAAGGTGGACGTTGCCTCATGAAGGACTCAATATAATATTATTCCCTTCTCTGCTCATTTGGAAGACCAGAATGATTCATAGCTTGTGTAAGTATAGCAATAATATTTTTCACTCCATCTCCCATAACATTTTTTTGTTCAGGGGGACAATCATTGCATTGTCCATTGCATTGATCAACACGGTTCCTTCGGGTTCCAGCCATCATCTAAAACCCAAAAAGAATAGTGTGAGAGGCAAAAATAATTGTAGGGAAAACAACATAATAAAGGGGGAGTACCTTCAATATCTAACATCTTAGGTTTAATTCTATGATCTTTAGCGTAATTCTAGGTCTATAACCTATACGTATACTTAACCTTAGGGATGTCCCTAGACATACCTTAGAAATATCTCTAGGGATCTCACTAAAGTTCTCGCATCATAGTTTCCAAAGGTTGACTAAACCATTCCTCTGATACCAACTGTAGAGACCCGAATCTTGACATACACGGACATTAAATTACTTTAGCGGAATACTTAATACATAACCAAAACAGACACACAAGGATCGTAATAGTTTAGTGTCTTTGGAAACTTGTAACATAATATTCTAATCATGGTGAAAGATCTTCAACATCTCCCATAAAGATCTTTCTTTTTTTTTCTTACCTAAAACTTTTCTTTATATCCTGGGGAAAATAAAACATAAAAAGGGTGAGCTCAAATGCTCATTAAGGGTAAGCATTGATAAAATAAAACATACCATATACATTTGAACTTAAAAACATGAACATAATGTTTAAACATCAAAAGATTGAGAAATGACACAAAACATGGAAGTACGTAAGGCATAGATCATAATGAAACATTAAGAATGATAAAATAGCATGGTAATAAAACATTTAATTGTGGAAACCATTAATCACATGATATGATTTCCATAGTAGCCAAGGAATTGCTGCCAAGACCATCTTAGTGGACAAAGTCCCTTTCTGAATCGAGTTTACTCCTCGTTCCAGTCCTGATTACTGAACCGGTTTAACTTGTCATTCCAGCCATGTCTATATCATGAGATATAAATATTTACCCAATGCATTTGAGGCAGATATAGGTCCCAACCATCTCATAATGATACCATTCTTATGTGTTCCACAAAATCATAAATCATACATCATAGCATAACCCATGTAATAAAAATGGGAATCTTAAACATCGTGACATCATAAAACAATTCATATTAGATATAGGAATTCATAAAAATATTTCCATCACAACATAATCAAATCCATGTCATAATAGGAATAGAAAAAAACCCTATATTATCTTTTATGGAAAATAATTTCGATAAAACTCTTGAACTCCATTCTTGAGGAAAATATCCTTTCTTCTTCAAAAACATTTTTCCTTTCTTAACATGTCATAAAATTTTAAACTAAAAGAAGTTGATTAAAAATAAACTTGAAAACTTGTAATGGAAGCTTCTTGGAAATAATGTTTAAAAATCCATTCATGCCGTATAAGTTAAAAAAACATTCTTCTCGTACTTTTGTCGGAAAAGTCAAAAAGTACCTCGTTCGAAAAACGACAAAAGATTCCTTTCATATCGTTTAATAAAAACTCACCGAATGGTAAAATTGAATATAAACAATTGTTTAAGGATATAAATATTACATATTTATGAAACATTGATGTGGATGATAAAATACACCCCAATAAATTCCAAAGTATAAACAATCTCGGATAAAAATGAGATTGTGATATTTCCCCTTAACTTAGGTCTGATTTGCTTCGTAAGTGTCCGAACCTCCTGTATAATGATTTAAATAATGTAATTTACTTATTCCAGAATCATAATTATTGTTATGATCTCATATATGGTTCACTTATGACTTTATATTACCTGTTCTTTTGTAAAATCCATGTTAAAGAGAGTTTTGGGTAAAATAGTCTCATTTGTCGTTCGTGTTTTAACTTGAAATTATTCATATGATTACGTAGATCATGATTACTTAAATCCAGAATGTAAAACATGATTTATATATAATATATATTCAGAATATACATATATATAATATATCAGTAAATGGAAAGAAATACACCGTTCATGGAGACAGTAGGCCGTACGTACGCATGAACGCTGTTTTCATTTCCTTATTGAGTTGAATGGAATTAAGTAGATGAAATACATATATATACACATAAATCCAGTATTATTATGTCATATATTTCATGATTACTTATTATATATACTTTATAATCATTCATGAATGGTTAATGTGGAGAATGAATCTCATCGCGTCGTGGAGACGGTAGTCCGTACGTACGCACGAGCGATGATATCGTTCTCATGATCGTGGGACTGTATTGGAGTGTATGTATAATATTTCAGAATCAATATCAATTTAAAATAATAAAGTATAGTTATTATTTACACCATTATACCCATCCAAGTAAGGTGGTGGTGGAAAATAGATTACACCACGGCGTGGAGACGGTATTCCGTACGTACGCACACGCAGTGATTTCATTTTCCGTAGGATGGATATATGGTGAAATAGGGGTGTTTCATACTTATAATAACATATAATTATATGAGTGATACTGATGTTATTACTTCATAATGAAACAACCTAAGAAGAAGAAGTGGAAGAAAAAATAAATTTGAAAGAATCGGTAACAGACATTTCCTCTTCTTTGAAGCGCCACTTTGAGACCTCCTTTTAGGGCACTAAAATAGGTATTTGAAGAAGACCAGAACCTCTAGAACGTTTCTAGGGAAGTGGAGAGGACAAATTGGAAGGGGTTAGACGAGCTTGAAGGCTCAAATTTGTGTGAGGAAGAGGGGGAGGAGGTTCCCTTGTATAAGGGAGGAGAGGGGCACCTTTGGAAAACTAAAAATATTATTTTATTATAAATCCAAATTCGGTTTTAAATAGATCCAAATTGATTTATTTTGAACCTAAGGTGGGGATGTGACGAAAGCCTCTCATCCAATAGAATTTAGACAAGTTTAGGTTCATATTTTAACCTTATCATTTAGTTTTAACATTATGTTAAATAATTTTACTTTTACCGTGTCTTCTTGTGTTCTTACACTATAAGGTTAATAAACTTACTATATCAAGCCCAACGAACCCAAAGATGTTTATTATTAATATATATAACCTTATCTAAGTCATTTGGCCGAAACTTAGATTTTTAGGAATAAAATAACAATTAATAATATAATATTTGTTTTAAAAACTATTTTTTGTCAATTTTGACAATATTTGGTAATTTATTTTTGTGAAATTCATAACAGACTGATTAGTTCGAAAAAAATTACTTAAACCAATAATAACATGTCATATTAACATATAAAATTATTGGAATTCATAAAAAGTCTCAAATTACATTTATTTGGGTATTTATAACATCAATTATGTCAATATTTCATTAATAGGATAATTACTTCATAATCATTTTATCATAAATAAATTAAATTAATTTAAGTCTAAAAATTACAAATAAAATACCATTATGTTTGAAAGATTTTTTTCTTTCTAAGGAATATTTATAGTCTAATTTATCTTATGTATAACCCTATATTAAAAATTATTTAGTTATTAAACATTGATTTTAACTATTTAAGCCCTTCTTTAAATAAATTAATAATAAATGTCCTAATCTAATCCAAGTTGGCCTAAATGGTCATATTTTATTCCTAAGGTTGTTTTTGGTCGAATTACACTTATCCAATAGAATTAGGACACGTGTTAGGGTAATAATAATAACACTTTTACCCTTAATTACCCTATTTACTTTTAACCGTGGTAAAAAAAGTAAAAAGTTACTATTCACCAAAAATTATTTTCATCTCATTGAACCACATTTTAGTCCTTGATATTAACCGTGACTCTCGGATTTTCGAAATTCCACTCACAGAAGCGGTAAAATTAAGTTTTATGAAAAATTCAGTTTTTTTAACTACCACTTAGTGGTTTCACTATTCATCAAAAAAATGAAAGTTTCTAGAAAAATAGCCAAAATTAGGCCTAAGATATATTTGATATTATGAATTCAAAAATGATGTCTATTTTATAAAATTAAAAACATATCAGTTACATTAACTAATTTAAAAATTAATTCGCGTCGTCAAAACAAATAGCGTGTTTTTAAGAGATAATAACTATCAAAAGATTGACACTTGTTTATAACTGGTTTAAATGTGAAATTACATCCAATGACCAACATTGTATTAAATTTTAAATATATATTCTAAATATACTTTAAAACCACTGAAATTAATAATTTATCACTATTAATTATTTCTTTTAAAAAGTTGTTTTTAATTAAAATTTAGTAATTTTCACTATTCATCAGAATATGAAAGTCATCCGAAAAGTACCAAAATTTCACCCTAATCTAATTTCGATATTCCGAATCCAAAAATGAAGTCCATTTTGAAAAATAATATTTACAAAATTTCAAAAAGTGGTTATTACTATTCATAACAGCTAGTTTTAATATTTTAATAGTATATCGTTGTTTAGTGAAACTCGGTATTGCGTACTACACATGCTATCGAGGAAAGTCGCAATTGCGTGTAATGGAAGGAAAGTCAAGGATGCGTGTTGTGCAAGCTCCTTTTGGTGTAGTGTACAACACAAGACATTAATGAAAAGAATATTTTTCATAAAATCTCAGGGTGTTACATAAATCCTCTCAACCAATAGGTTTCAGACAGGTTTGGGTCATTTTATTAACCTTATCTTTTAGATTTAACTCTTAGTTAATTAGTTTGAGAGTTACCATTTCTCTTTGTATTTTTATATTATATAGTTAATAAACATACTATATACTTCCAAAAGACCCCCAAGTGGTCCATTAATGACACATCTATCATGATATAAGTACTTTGGAAAAACCATAGATTTTTATGAATATAATATCAATTAATAATATAATATTTGTTTTAAAAACTCTTTTATGTCAATTTTGACACTATTGGGTATTTTGTTTTTGATAAATTAATAACAGCATTATTACTTCGAAACAAATTCATATAACCAATCCTAATATGTCATAGTAACCTAGAAAAGTATTGTAATTCATAAAAATTCTCAAATTACATTTATTTGGATATTTAAAATATCAATTATTTTAATATTTCATTAATTAGGTAATTACTGCATCACCATTGTGTCATAAATAAATTAAATAATTTAATGTCTAAAAATTATAAATAAAATACAATTATGTAGTAAATATATTTATCTTTTTAATGAATATTTAAAATTTAATTTATCTTTTGTATAACCCTATATTAAAAATGTTTTTGTAATTGAATTTTGATTCTAACTCTTTTAGCTCTCATTTGAATTAAATAATAATAAATGTCCTAATCTAATCCAAGTGGACCTAAATGATAATATTTTATTCCTAAAGTTGTTTTTGGTCTAGATACACTTGTTCAATAGAATTAGGACATGTGTTAGGGTAATATTAATATAATGTTTACCCTTAATTCCCCTATTTACTTTTAACCGTCGTAAATAAAAGTAAAAAGTTACTATTTAGCAAAAATTATTTTTATCTTATTGAACCACATTTTACTCCTTGATATTAATCGTGTCTCTCGGATTTTCAGAATTTCATTCACAGAAGCGGTAAAATTAAGTTTTACGTGAATTTCCAAATTCTCCTAGAAGATGGGTAAAAGACGGTGAAAAGTTCAATTAAATATTTATATATCTAAAATAATTTTAAACTAACGTCAATTAATTACATTGAACTTATATAAGTATTATGTATCTATTTTTACCTTAATTAAATTTTAATAAAATAAATAATTATTTAAATAAAAATTCGTTTTTAAACCATAACTCAGTGTTTTTCACTATTCATCAAATATTGAATGTTTTCAGAAAAATACCAAAAATTCACCCTAGGATAATTTTGATATTACGAATCCAAATATGAAGTCCATTTTTAAAGATAAAATTAATAAAATTTTAAAAATTGGGTACTACTATTCATAATGGCTACTTTGATTGGTCGATGTGTGTTAGAACTCGAAGTTGTGTATAACAAACGCTATTGTATTATTCAAAGAGAAGCGTACCATGGATGCTTGGGGTGTTACATTCTCCCCTAATTCAATAAATTGCGTCGTCGCAATTTATGCTTGGTATTGGAAACTTGGGGTTGACATGTCAAAATATCATAGTTGAAATCCCACATCGAAAAATGGATTAATGAGGCCTCTATTTAAAATAAAGATTGGTAATTATGATGGTTACCCAAAATAACACATACTAGGGTTCCATGTAAGAAAACATGGGTATGAGAAATAAATATAACCATCAATATCTGATGGATAGTGGTAGAGAACATGGCTATGAAAAGGCCAATAATCACAAAGCCATAAATTTGTGATGATCTAAGGTACTATCATGGACATTGTTTTTGTTCTAAGTTTTTTTCTTAATGTTGAGTAATTTATTTTTGAGATTGTATAAGATCATAAGGAGACATACTTACTTTATAATTAGTGTTTTATCCATTAATATATTTCTACCACAACTCATCTTTCACTACAAAACATAATACAACTCAAAGATACTCTATTTATCCTAATAGTATAGGGTTCCAAATATAATGAATTTATAATTCACATATCAGACCCTTTAAAAAAAGATACTACATTATACAATCCATGGACTTCACATAGTTCAGTGGTAGGAAATAAATCCCAATCACACTATGGTTGTGGGTTTGATTCCCGCAGCTTTGTCCGACGCGACGGGTTGTCACACAGTCTGCGTGTTGTAATTTTATAGAAATCCAAAAATAACCTTTCAAAGGTAATCCATTACAACCTTTATACATATCCAAAATACTACTATCTAAACTCATAGTCCAAAATTTATAAGGAATTTAAACACAATGAAGATCCTTTTTTCCATTTAATAACATGTGAACACCTCCATCGCGTATTATTTTAAAACATGGTAACATCCTAAATTACCATAAAACTTTATTGATTATATCCATGATCCCTTATTCTTTATAGAATACTGGATATAATCCTTCTATACAATAATGTTGTAAACTCCAACAATAAAAAATCATTAATCAGTTTCAAGGTAGGCAAGAATATCCAACATAATTTATTCAAATCAACCATCTCTTATTCCAAAATCACTACCTCAATATCAAGACCATATTAAGGATAAAATTTCCCTCAACCATATATTTTCAAAAAAAATTAAGTTGTTGTTGAGTCACTTTTCATAGTACCATATAATCTCAAATCCTCAATGAAATAGTACTGCAGTACAATACTTATTTATCTCCATAATTCATATAACCAGTACATTGTTGATACAACACTCAAATAAAATAATTATTTAATAACAACATAAGAACACTAGTCATTCCTCTTCATCTGTGGTAGTATAATAACTTTATTATTATCCAATAGCATCATTTGGGGCATACTCTGATGATTTGAACATTAATTTGTGTAGTTTCTCCACTCCTTACAGATGAAGCATTGTACATTTGAAACCTTTTTCTTACCCTCGCAATCACAAACGTGGTGTCCTTTTTCTCAACACTTATAACACACTCACATTCCTATAAATCATTTTCCAAGGGGATTATTTCCACAGTTATCACATATGGGAAAATCCTTCTTTACCTTCTTCCCTTTATCTGTCTTTCTCTCTACCATCCTTTTCTTCTCTTGATTCCCTTCAAATCAATAGGACTCTGACAACTCTTTACTTATCTTATCAACACACGATACTATTTATTCATATGATTGTGATACATGAGAGACTATTTCCCTTCTAAATTTTGGCTTAATACCGTGAAAGATATGATCCTTCTTACTCTTTGGATCATATGTATTGCTAGATTTCTCATTCCTTCTACTAGGCGCCATTTCTAAACAATGGAATACACTAGATTAGTTTATGAATAGGAATACCTAATCGAAAACTTTTAAAACACTTAAAATACATTAAACAGTTTATGGATATAATCCATAATCATAAAAATATTTTCTTTGAGGAAGTAATACATATAAACCCATCATAATAGTTTGTAAATAAAATGAGAATTATCCTAAGCATATCCCCTAGGAGTTTCATAACCAAGAGTGCATCAAGGCCCATTTTCATGCACTAGTTTCCGTTCGAGTCTAGCACAAAGCGGTGTTTTCGGGTTTTACCCCTAGGTACATCTATGCTAGATCCGCCTCTACCTGCTCGTATCCAGACAGGGATGTATTTCTCGGAAAACTCACAAAATCTCCACAATACCAAAAATCTAGGAAGTTCTTCTATAATAAATCTCAAAGTCTATATTAGGGTAATGTTCTCAAATCAGAGTTTATCTAAATCTAGTTTCCATGGTTATTGCTAAACTTCCTCTGATACCAACTGTAACACCCTGACCCTAGTTACCCATAGTCGGTGCATTATTTTAATACATTGGCATGATTACAAGAAATGAAGTCCCGAAGGACCGATCAGTTTAGCAGTCTTGGAAAATAGATTACATACATGAATGTCACATTACACTTATAACCTAAAAATAAACATAAATAATCCTTTATGAACGCCATTATTCTCTTTCCTTAACCCTACATTTTAATCACAATACGCTTTTTGGAATCCTGGGAAAATAAAACATTGAAAGGAGTGAGCTCAGATGATCAGTAAGGATAACAATACAGCAGAAACTTTCATAAATAAACATAAATATTTAAGGCAATGTATAACTAAAACAAAAGTCTTTCAAACTTGAACTTCAGAATAATATGGAAAAGATAAAATGAAATAACACCATTTACTCATTCACATGGATATTCTACTAGTCGAATAATCACATGACAAAACAATAACCACTTTCATAATGATGGAATGTATAATGCTGAACTTTAATTTCTATGTCAAGGCCTCGTGTTAAGACCTAAAACATAACTGTAACAGGAACCCAACCCGGAGAGCCTCTGTAACCGGACTCCATCCCGAAGAGCCTCTGTAACCGGACTCCAACCCGGAGTGCCTCTCATAACCGGACACTATCACAGAGTGCCTCTAATAACCGGACACCAACCCAGAGTGCCTCTAATAACTGGACACCAACCCAGAGTACCTCTAATAACCGGACACCAACGCGGAGTGCCTTTAATAACCGGACACCAACCCGGAGAGCCTCTAATAACCGAACACCAACCCGGAGGTTCTTCTGTAACTAGACCCCAACCCGGAGGGCTTACTTTTACCAGTACCCAACCCGGAACATACTAGTCCAATACATTCATCTTAATAAGTGGATAAAATATAACATAAACATTTGTATTAAAACTAGCATACAGAATGCCAAAAAATTAATCATAAACCATTAATGGAATATAAATAACTCATCCATAGTCAAACATATCACAAAACCTTAAATACAATATGGATGATTTGTATCATAATAAATCAACTTCAAACAGGTGTAAAATTTATCAAAGGATGTTGACATAGATGAAAATGATTTGTAAAACTGTTTGAGAGAAATATGCATTTTTCATGAAAACTTTTAAAAGTCACACAATTTAGAAAAGAAGTCATTTAAAGACCTTTTTGAATCAAAGTTTCCCATACCAATTTGAATCTTTTGAAAGGAATTAATATTTTATAAACATTCATTTTCATATAAATAAATCCTTAAAACCCATTTTGAAGACATTGACATTAATGAGAAATATTTAGAAGAATAAATATTTAAAACATTTGAAATGATGTTTTAGTAAAAAGTACCTTAAAAGAATCCCTTTTAAAACTCTTTCATAAAACACGGACATGGATAATAAATATGTCCCAATATATACTTACGTAAAAACAACATCAGATAATAAAGAGATTGTGAAATTAACCCTTACCAATTTGGTAACATACGAAACATACAACCCATGAAAGAGGTATCATACAATAAATATGTAAATACACATAAATTGAAGTTTATTACAAAAAGAATACAATTATGGTCAGTACATACACCATAAAAAAGGTAATAGTGGCAATATGTCATGAATCTCACGGGAATAAGGAGTGAGATGAAAAACCCATTACCTTGCAATTTCCTCTAGTCGAGGGTACGTTTAACCTCCTGTATGAAGAATATAGTATGTTATTAAATTATACCATAACCATATTAATATTTATGATATCATATATCATTTATGACTTTATACTACCCAATAAATAATAATTTCCTTGTTATATTAATATTTCAGGTAATAATCGCTTTCTTTATCGTACGATTGTATCACATAAGTCTTGATTTAAATACTTCGAGAATATAAAACATTATTTATATATCTATATATTTAGAATATAAATATGTATAATAGACATATATATGAAATTGAAAACACCGTTTATGGAGAAGGTCGTCCGTACGTACGCATAAATGTTGTTTTCGTTTTCATATAGTATTGAACGAAAGTAAGTGAATAAGATATATGTAAGTACATAAATATATATATATATATATCTCGAGTATCATTATTATTTCATATATTAAATACTTATTAGTAATATATATATTTATTTATAATCGTCGATGAATGGTGAACTTGGAAAAGAATCTCATCGTGTCGTGGAGACGGTAATCTGAACGTACACACGAGCAAAAATATAATTCTTTTGATATAATAATAATATATAATTGGATGTTATATTATATATACAGAATACTTATCATGTTATATTTATTATTTAAATCAAATAAACATCATTATTATACCCTTCTAAATAATAATGTATTGAATAACAATTACACCATGAAGTGGAGACGGTAAGCCGTACGTACGCACGTATGGTGACATGTCATTCAAAGGCTGGATAGAATAATGAATTTGGTTATAATATAATTATAATAACATCACAGTATATAGAAGATACTGGATTTATTATTTTATAATGGAAACAACAAAGAAAAATGAAGTTGAAGAAGAAAGGAACTTGAAAGAGGGTGGTGAAATCATTACATCTTTTTCAGGTTCTTCCTTTTGATTTGATTAAAACGGCTCCTTAGGTTGGCTTTTTGATCAAAATAAGACCTCTAGGTTGAAGGGAGGATATTTGAGAGGGTATTTGGGAAGGGGTTGGCCGAGCCAAATGGCTTAGAAGGTGTGAATTAAAGTGAAGGGTGAGTGCCCTTTTATAAGAGGGGTGAGGGTCACCTTTGGAAAAACATAAAATATTATTTTATAATAAATTCATATTCTGTTTATAATGGATCAAAATTAATTTATTTCTAGGATAAGGTGGGTATGGGTCTAAATACACTCAAACAATAGTCTTTAGATAGGTTTGGGTCATTTTATTAACCTTATCGTTTAGTTTTAACTCTTAGTTAATTAGTTTGACATTTACCATGTCTATTTGTATTTTTATATTATATAGTTAATAAACTTACTATATACTTCCAACTGAGCCTCAAGTGGTCCATTAATGATACACCTATCATGATATAAGTTTTTTTTTGGCAAAACCATAGATTTTTAGGAATAGAATATCATTTAATAATATAATATTTGTTTTAAAAACTCTTTTATGTCAATTTTGACACTATTGGGTATTTTGTTTTTGATAAATTCATAATAGCATTATTACTTCGAAACAAAATTCCTGCATCACCATTGTGTCATAAATAAATTAAATTATTTAATGTATAAAAATTATACAGAAAATACCATTATGTAGGAACTCTTTTTATATTTCTAATTAATATTTAAAATTGAATTTATAATATGTATAACCCTATATTAAAAATGTTTCAGTAATTAAAGTTTGATTTTAACTCTTTTAACTCTCCTTTAAATTAAATAATAATAATTGTTCTAATCTAATCCAATTGGACGTAAATGATAATATTTTATTCCTAAGGTTGTTTTTGGTCTAGATACACGTGTCCAATAGAATTAGGACATGTGTTAGGGTAATATTAATATCATTTTTACCCTCAATTCCCCTATTTACTTTTAACCGTGGTAAATAAAAGTAAAAAGTTACTATTCACCAAAAATTATTTTTATCTTATTGAACCGCATTTTACACCTTGATGTTAACCGTGTCTCTTCGATTTTTGAAATTCCACTCATAGAAGCGGTAAAATTAAGTTTTACGTGAATTTCCAAATTCTCCTAGGAGGTGGGTAAAAGACGGTGAAAAATTAAATAAAAGTTTTATATATCTAAAATTATTCTAAACTAACTTAAATGAATTACATTGAACTTATATAGGTATTCTGTATCTATTTTTACCTTAATTAAATTTAAATAAAATAAATAATGATTTAAATAAAAATTCATTTTTAAACCATAACTCAGTGTTCATTCACTATTCATCAAAAATTGAAAGTTTTCATAAAAATACAAAAAATTCACCCTAGGCTAATTTCGATATTCCGAATCCAAATATGAAGTCCATTTTGAAAGATAGAATTTATAAAATTTCAAAAAATGGGTATTACTATTCATAACAGCTACTTTGGTCACTATGTGTTAGAACTCGAAGTTGCATATAACAAACACTATTGTATTATTCAAAGAGAAGCGTACCGTGAAAGCTTGGGGTGTTACAACCGCAGTTTTAATCCAAGGTTATTCTTTATTGTTACCAAAAGTGGAGGATTGTAACATATATTAAGAATTATCCATAAGAACATCCCAAGACATATCCTTAGAAAAATATATAGTGAACTCACTAAAGTTTTCACATCTATGTTTCTAAATGTTAAATAAACATTTGATATGATACCAACTATAAAAAACCCAAGTTTGATGTACATAGACATTACATAAATTTTGCGGAATACTTAAACATTATATAAAGAGACGCCCAAAAACCATAATTGTTTTACTACCTTTATAAACCTAGAACACATTTTTCTAATTTCGTGAATGGTCTTTAACATCTCCCAAAAATAAATTCCCTTTTAGTAACCCTAAATAAAACCTTTATTTATAACCTAGGGAAAAGAAATCATAAGAAAAAGGGTGAGCTAAAATTCGCAGTAAGGGTAAACAATGCAGATATATAAAAATAATCATGAGCATAAGAGTAAAAGAGAATGATTATGAAAATCGAAGATCATACCTTGCATATCAAAGATCATAAACATAAATCATTGAATAAATATTTGTAGTTCATAAAACATGAATCATGAAGAAATAAAGAACATAAGCCATGGAAGCATAACATAGTAGTAAAATATAGAAGTGTGGAAAAAAATAAGCATATAATGGTTTCCATAGTATCCAAGGAATCACTTCCAAGACCACAATTGTTGTATGAGTTCAATCTATATACCATATTGTTAGTCATGGTTCACTCCCTTGGCTATCTTAGGATCATGAGTTTACTCCTCATACCATCATGGTAGTCATGGTTCACTCCCATGGTCGTCTTAGTAGTCAAGGTTCACTCCCAATACCATATAAGTCTATATCATGAGATATAAATATTTTCCCAATGTATTGGAGGGAGATATAGGTCCCAAACATCTTATAATGAAACCATACATACATGTGGAACACGATCATAAATAAACAAATCATAACCCAGGAAATGAAATGGGTATTATAAACATGAAATCATATCATAACCTATGTAAAAGATACAGGTTTCATAATCATTTCATCAAAATCATAACCAATGAAAATAATTGGGTTTCTTAAACATAATTATTTCAAAAAATAAACAACTAAAGAAATAATATGAATGGTATTCATAAAAAAACAATGTATGTCATCATAGGTGGGGAAGGATTTTGAAATATCACTTAGAACATGAATTTTTTCTAAAACACTTTCTAAGACATAAAAAATTTTCAAAAACCTTTTATTTGAAACAACTTTTTAAAACATATAAATGAATCATGGAAATCATATAAAGTAGTTCTTGAGGAAAATATCATTTCTTTGTTGAAATTGTTTTCTTTTCATAAAATACTATGAAATTTTAAAATATAATAATTTTTTCGAAATTAACTTTCAAAAAATGTAAGGGATGCTTCAATAAAATAAGGTGCTATGAAATTGTAAAAATCCATTCATAATGTATAAATTTAAATAAAACATTCTTCTCGTACTTTTACTGGAAAATTCAAAAATTACATCGTTTGGAAAACTAAAGAAATATTCATTTCAAGCCGTAAAGTAAAAAGTAAAAAAAGTTAAAAATAAATTTAATAATCCATATGAGAATAGTAAAAAAATTGATTTTTCTTGAATACATGGGAATGGATAATAAGATAACATAGTAAATATTTACTTATAAACAATCTTGAATATTAATAAGATTACGAAATTATCCATTACCTTGTATCTTGAATCTCTTCATACTGGTACAATCCTCTAGTATAATAAATATAATTTTATTATTCATATTTTTTATAAGAATATTCTTATACATAATAAGATATATGGATTTATTATGACCTTATATTACCCACTTGTTAACAATCCTATGCTAAGATTTCACTTAGGGTAATAGTCGCTTTGTTCTTCGCATGTATCTCACTTTGTTATATCATTGGTATTTATACTTATATAAATATTTAGTTATGTGAATAATGATATAAATATAATTTATATCTTCTATATTTATATTATAATAATCTATATCATAAATAAATATGAAATTGAATACACCGGTCATGGAGGTGGTAATTTGTACATACGCAAGAACGTTGTTTCCATTTTAATTATCATATGAAAAGAAATTATTTAAATGAAATATGTATATATATGTATGTATATATATATAATTATTCTAGTATCATTATTATATCATATAATATTAATAAAACCATACTTAATACATTCCATGTGGTGTGTGAATGAATCTCATCGCTTTGATGGGGAAGTAGTGCACACTTCCTCAAACGAGATTATCGTATTAACACTAAAAGGAAGGTAATATGGTAAGTGTTGTAAAAAAGAATAAAGGATCTTAAAGAATTAATTAATATTGTATATAACATATATAGATATATTTTCTATCATAATTTTAAAGACCTGGAAATTTAAAGGAAATTTTTTTTCCTTAATTTCTTTGGGAATTTACAAGAACGCAGTTTCTGACGGCGCTTGATTCCGAGGTCCTGTGTGCCCTGAATCAATTTCTGAAGTTTAGCTCGGGTACATTCAGTGAACGAACGAGCGGATTTTTCTATCTTTTTAACCGGTGCTCGGAATTGAAATCTGAGGGCACCGATGTAATCGTAGCGCCGGTAATTGCTTAGGAACACCTTTTCCGAAGGTGAGTTTGCTCAGGTGTTGATGTAAAAAAAAGTGGGGAATAAAAATATAATTGTTTTATTTTTATTTCTTCACTAATCGGTTTAAGTGAAATAAAGTTGTGTCTAAACTTAATTTATCTTTTCTAAGTGTTAGATCCTAGGTGTGGGAGTTGGAGTGGGACCCACCGGTTGTTAATTTCCCATGAGAGGATTAAGGGTGAGGTGGGTCCCACACGAGCCCCCACCTTTTCAAATTCCCTAACTCCTCTAAACCCCTTTTTTAATTAAGTGACTCCTCCCCTCCTCACCTCCCACATTAATTCATGCCACCTAAACACTAATTAATTTGACAACTTAAGATCAATTAATTAAGTATGTTAGGTTTGAATTTTGGATTTTTGAAATGCATGGTTTGAGTAATAAAATAAGAGGTGTCTTATTTTATTTGGGTTTTAGATTGTTGTGTTGAGTTTTTTTGAGAGTTCTAGTTTTTGAAGAGTTTAATCCTTCCACGAAGAACTCCATCCTCATCATTGAAGAACGTGAACAACGTCGGTGCCAACCTCAGCTTCCTTTTTCCCGACGCTTGATGAAGCGACGTCGTCATCCCGCAACAACATCTACGGAACAACGGATATTTCCCTTTCTTCGTCAAGCGATCAACCATCATGAATCGAGGTAGGGAATAAATTTGAGAATGATATCTTTTCCCATGGATGTTTCCTTTAAAAACAAGGAATGCGGATCAACTAAATAATAAGTTGATCTGCAAAAGAATATGTTTGCGAGATGGGAATACTTGATTGCGGGGAAAATGTAGGGGTTGATTAATTTTTGTTTGTGAATTATCCCTTGTCGTTCTTCATCTTTATTTAAGGGCCACTTGTTATAGTTGTAACGGGAGGAGGTTGGACCGCCCGAACACGGCAGACCCTCCTCCCCATTGTTGTTGATTATGTTGCGGCTCGAAAGAAGGCAGCGCGGTGCAACGACACCATGCGTAAACAAAGAGGAACACGGAAAAGAAGGGAGGCAATGTCGCGCCACGCTATGGAGGCCGAACAAAGCCGCGACACCGTCGCACCGCACCGGAAAACCACAAAGAGGCCTCAATTTGTTTCGTTTGACGTGCAGATCGACGGGCGATGACGAAGAGAGCCGAAATGGCGTTTGAATCCCTTCGCAGTGAAGATCGTGTCCCAGGAGGACCGTTGGCGAAGACGGAAGGCGAAACAGACCACCGAAGTGCATCCGTTGGTCCGCAGAAGGAGGCAGCGGCACGCTGCCGGAGCAAACCACCGCGGGCGAGCTGCGGTGGTGGGGGAAGAACCGGAACGACTTCTGCCGTTCTGGATTGGGGAGGCACGACTTATGTTGCGCCATTTCGTCAACCGCGGAGGTCTGTAACCGCCCCCCCCCCCCACACCCACTGGCCACGCGGGGGCCGCGCCAGCGCAAGGCTGCCCAGGCCGGGCCGGACCCGGATCGGGTCGACCCAGGGGGGTATCGGGCCGGGTCGGACCAGGCCCAAACCCCCTAATTTCGGACAGATCCGTTTAAACGTCCATAACATGGGATAGGGACCTCTGATCGACGCAAAGTCTATTGCGATGCGACCCTTGGATTGAGGCGGTCGTTTCGGTATATTACACTCAAGGTTTCAGAGAACTTTGGGAATAGCCGGGTTGGTTCAAACCCGAAACCAACCGGGCCCTCGGAGCGGAAACACTTATAACATGAGCTCTGGATGCATGATTGACGTGCCATTGTCTTTGTTGGATTCCTCTTGATGGGACGAAACTTTTGGCATACTTCGCCTGAGATTTGGATGCAGTTGGATTGTGACCGGGTTGGATTCTACTCGAAATCCAACCAGGCCCCTGGAACGGAAAAGACGATAACTTTCCGACCGGGCGTCCGTTTGACGAACCGTCAGCGGCGTTGGTGATAAAATTGGGAAATGGTCCCTATGAGTATACCCTATTAGAGTTAGGGGTATAGATGTGATATGGTCGGGTTGGTTTGTACACGAATCCAACGGGGCCCCTGGGACGAAAGGGCTAATAACTCACAGACCGGGCGTCCGATAGACACGCCGTCTGTTACGTTGATACCCCTATGACGAGGCGGTCCATTGAGATAATTATTCTTAGGACTTTTGATACTTGGAGTATCAACCTGTAGCTCATGAAGAAGACCCTCCTGGAGATGAGCGTACAGAGTACGGAGACCGTGTAGCCGGCTGAGACCAGACGACTGCTTGACTGACTCGACATAGAGTGAGTTGACTAGCCCAGTGGACGGAGCACTACTTTGTTTGGGTTCAGACCCATGGAGGACGGAGCACTACTGTGTTTGGGTGCAGACCCGTGGTACTCGACCAGAGAGTACCTCTACAGGCTATTAGGGGGGATGCACTGCTGTGTTTGGGTGGCAGACCCCGGCGGGAAGCATTACTGTGTTTGGGTGGCTGACCCGCGATACTCGACAGGAGGAGTATCTCAACATTCTTAGGTTAGTGAGCAGTACCTTGGAGTCATGACAGGATCACTGTACTCTCCAGAGGCGGGGCTCTTTAGTAGTTACGTTTTTGATAATGAAAATCCTGGTTTGTGCTGAGTCTATAACATTTGTGTTTACCTCTGGATTGAGATGGGTCACTTGATAACTTAGGTATATGTATGGGAATATACCTAGGTAGTGGTTATCCCTTGATTTCATAACCTTTGTGTTTCCTCATGATTGGGATAGGTTACATGATAACTTAGGTATAATTATGGGCTTATACCTAAGTAAGGGTTATCTATTGTGTTTCTTCTTTGTGGTTATCCTTGTTGGATTTAGAGAGACCCTGAGGGTATCGGGGTACCTACTGAGTATCATTATACTCACCCCTGTATGGGCTATGCCCGCACCTCGTTGTGTTGGTTGCAGACAACGGGCAGTGCTGATGGAGGCCGAGTGTTCGAGGATTGGACGATACCTGGAGGTGGACCTCACGACGAGTCAGTATCTGGAGGTGGACTTCACGACGAGACAATACTCGGAGGAGGTTGACGGGCAAGAGTGTTGTGGAGGCTATCTGTACCTACCCTTCAAGTAGGATCCGTGGAGGACGATCCAGAAGCTGGACTATCTGTACCTACCCTTCAGGTAGGATCCTAGGTGGATGACCCAGGAGCTGCTTCTTTTCTTTTAGCTGTTTTCTTTTCTGTTGTATTTTTGTTCAGTTGTAGTTGTACTTTCAGTTCTGTTTGTATTCTGACCCACTTACTTTTCAGCACTTTCTTTTGTACTTAGTGTATTACTTCTGCTTATACTCTGTGGTGTTTTGTTTACATTTATAAAGGCAATGCCTTCTCAGTTATCGGGATTTACGCCTTTGGTGCTAGTTGCCAGCCCCTGGCCTATGGAAGGTGGGCTTGGGTTAGTCACGACACGTGCCCTGAGGACGGGTCATGACAAATTGGTATCAGAGGGAGGTTGGTTCTACCGCAGAACTCAGAACTCTGATCATTCCTTTCTGTGAAGCAATAGTGTTAAGGATACCGAGTGTGGTCTTCAGGTCAGGGAGTCCAGTGTTGGTGCGGCGGCCGACGTATCCATACACCATGACCCTGACTACTGATTTCCGACTTAGTGCACGAAAACACTAATTGCGTGTGTGTTTCCAAAAAGTTTTTAAGTTAGCTCAAACCAAGTAAGCTCACCAGGTATAAATCATTGACCGTGTCACATCTGTTCAGGATATCTCCACGTAGACAGTCAGTTGGAGTTCTGAGATAGTACACGATGATGGCCCACCGAGCGACGAGGCTCCGGTGCAGGGCCGTTTTTACTATATTGGCACCCTCTGGTGGTGTACCAGCAGCACCACCACCTATAAGGCAGCAGATTCCACTTGCCATACAAGAAGACGGTGCACGCCGACAGAGCACGTTGCATGAGTTTCAACAGTAGAGGCCTCAGATGTTACGAGGCGAGGGAGATTCCCAGACAGTAGAGGACTGGCTGGAGGCGATTGCTAGAGTTTTCTGCCTAGCTGAGACATCAGTAGAGTGGGTGGTGGGCTTGGATACTAGTGTTTTCTAGTGAGTGACCATGAGGATGGTCCGCATAGTGATGACGCTTCGGTACGTGGACCGATGCCTGAGATAGTGCCTTCAGGTAGTGTGTCAGCTATACATCACTACCTATTGGTTAGCAGATACAACCGACAGTACCGGTAGGTGACACATGTAGGATTACTACCTTACAAGTGTTCCAACATCAGATACCCTCAAGTTCGTAGGTGATCCCGAATCACAGTCAGCTGAGCACTGGCTTGAGGAGGTGGCTGAGAGTTTTCTAGAGCTTATACAACTTCGGAAGGATGACATGTCGGTAGGTGAGATTTCATCGGGGCGTACCAAACCATTCTTGGTACTCGATGAATGCGATGTGATCGTTGTTTGAGGTCTCGGACATCCGAGCCAGCACCTTTTCTCTATGCATTCCTACTTAGGCTAGGGTGCTAGAAAGAACCCTTTTGGTTGAGATTTCTTTTGCAGAATGGATGCAGTCAGTGAAGGTTAGCAGTGGGAAAGCAGGAAACTGGTTCCAGTCTCGGAGACTTGGGTGTGTAAAATGTTTCAAGTAGAGGAATTAAAAATGATAGATGAGTCTGCGAAGTAGCAGACATGGAGGCAGAGCTAGGAGAACAGCATGAGCTGGTTTACATTTCATCATGTTACAATCACCCGCCTTTGTAGCCCCCGCCAGGCTCAGGGAGCTGGAGGGAAGGGGAAGAGAGTAGCTGCATGCGGTCAAGGAGTGTGAGCCAATGGCTCTAAAAATGATTTAAGTGATAGTCTTTGTCCACTACTAGTTTCCGTAGTAACAAACATTGATATGAATCATTCCTTCCTTCCACGAATCTTGTCCCAGACCTAGAGTTTTCGGTAAGCTGTAGACTTGACCCTCACATCTGGAGATACCTTGGAAGGAGACTCGATAATCACACTTGCACCGATAGTGTGATTTGACCCACGAGGCGAGAGTTTCGGTTGGAATCTCTTGGTGGCAGCGTTGAGGCCTTACGACGTTGGTCTCATTATGGATTGGATTCACAGTTCATGATCAAATTTACTGTATTAGGAAAAAAGGTTTTGGTTTAACTACAACATCGGGATGAGTTTTCCTTGGTCGGCGTAAAGGAAACCCCAGACAGCACAGGATAAACTCATGCCTAGGAGGGTGCGGCTGATCACTCTTGAGTTAGTCAACCTTACCCTCGTGGCAACATGAGTTTTGAGTTTCAGTTCTAAAAAGGAACTGGATGCCTCTAGAGTTCGAGGATGATGATCACGTCCTTATACGGGTCTCACCTCGACGAGGTTTACGGAGATATGGGCAAGGCGGCAAGTTATCTCCGAGGTTCAGTAGACCTTTTCAGGTCCTCAGCAGGGTAGGCAAGGTGGCTTACCATTTGACCCATCCACCTCAGTTGCACCAGGTGCACGACGACTTCCATGTATCTCAGCCGATGAGATATTAGCACGACCTTTCGCATATCATCGACCATGAGGAGCTGGACGTTAGCGATGAGGTGACTTTTGCGGGGTTCCATTAGAGGTTGAGGATCGACAGGAGCGGGTCCTACGGGGATGTTCAATTTCTCTTGTGCGCTTTTGTAGGCAGCACGAGAACCTCTAGGTGAGCACATGGGAGCGGAATGCTCAGATGCATGCTCAGTACCGCTTTTGTATCCCTATTTTCTGTTAAGGCTTTACGGGGACGTAAATCCCTGACGTGAGAGTAATGTAAAGACCCAAAAATTTCAATAAATTGTTTTTCTTAATGTCTTTGGGATTTTACAAGAACACACTTTCAGACGGCGACTGATTCCGAGTTCCGGTGTGCCCGGAATCAATTTCTGAAGTTTAGCTCGGGTATGTTCAGTGAACGAACAAGTGGGTTTTTCTATATTTTTAACCAGTGCTCGGAATCAAAATCTGAGGGCACTGATGAAACTGCAACAATGGTAACTTCTTAGGAACAAATTTTTCAAAGGTGCGTTTTCTCAGGTGTTGATGTAAAAAAAGTGGGGAATAAAAATATAATTGTTTTATTTTTATTTCTTCACTAAGTAGTTTAAGTGAAATAAAGTTGTGTCTAAAATTAATTTCTCTTTTCTAAGTGTTAGATCCTAGGTGTGGGAGTTGGAGTGGGACCCACCGGTTGTTAACTTCCCATGAGAGGATTAAGGGTGAGGTGGGGCCCACACGAGCTCCCGCCTTTTCAAATTCCCTAACTCCTATAAACACCTTTTTAATTAAGTGACTCATCCCCTCCTCACCTCCCACATTAATTCATTCTACCTAAACACTAATTAATTTGACAACATAAGATCAATTAATTAAGTATGTTAGGTTTGAATTTTGGATTTTTGAAATGCATGGCTTGAGTAATAAAATAAGAGGTGTCTTATTTTATTTGGGTTTTAGCTTGTTGTGCTGAGTTTTTGGGAGAGTTCTAGTTTTTGAAGAGTTTCATCCTTCCATGAAGAACTCCATCCTCATCGTTGAAGAACGCGAAGAACGCCGTGCCAACCTCAGATTCCTTTTTCTCGACGCCTGACGAAGCAATGTTGTCATCCCGCAGCAACGTCTACAGAACAACGGAGCTTTCCCTTTCTTCGTCAAGCAATCAACCATCGTGAATCGAGGTAGGGAATAAATTTGAGAATGATATCTTTTCCCATGGATGTTTCCTTTTAAAAACAAGGAATGCGGATCAACTTAATCCTAATTTGATCCGCGAATGAATATGTTTGCGGGTTGGGAATACTTGATTGCGGGGAAAACGTAGGGGTTGATTACTTTTTGTTTGTGAATTATCCCTTGTCATTCTTCGTCTTAATTTAAGGGCCACTTATTATAGTTGTAACGAGAGGAGGTCGGACTGCCCGAACACGATCGACCCTCCACCCCCTTGTTGTTGATTATGTTTCGGCTCGAATGAAGGAGGTGTGGTACAACGACACCGCGCGGAAACAAAGAGGAACATGACGAAGAAGCGCGACGCCGTCGCGCCGCATCGGAAAACCACGAAGTGGTCGCAGTTTGTTTTATTTTTTGACGTGAAGATCGACGGGCGACGACGAAGCGGGCCGCAATGGGGTTTGAATCCCTTCATAGTGAAGATCAGGTACTAGGAGGACCATTGGCGAAGACGGTAGGAGAAACGGACAACCGGAGCGCGTCCGGTGGTCCGCAGAAAGCGGCGGAGGCGCGCCACGCCAGCGCGGCGGCGCCGGCGACTGGCAGCTACGGCGCGCTGCCAGAGAAAACCGTCGCGGCGGTGGGGGAAGAACAGGAAAGGATTCAGCCATTCTGGATTGGGGAGGCGCGTCTTATGTCGCGCCGGTTCGTCAACCGCGGGGGTTGTAACCCCCCCCCCCCCCCCCCCCCCGCACCCGCTGGCCACGCGGGTGCCGCGCCAGCGCCAGGCCGGGCCACGCCCTTTTGGGCCGGACCCGGACCCAGATTGGGTCAACCCGGGGGGGTGGGGGGGTATCGGGCTGGGTCAGACCGCGCCCGAACCCCCTAATTTCGGAAAGATCTGTTTAAACGTCCAAAACATGGGCTACGAACCTCCGATCGATGCACCGTCTGTTGCGATGCGATCCTTGGATCGAGACGGTCATTTCGGTATATTACACTCAAGGTTTCGGAGAACTTTGTATACGGCCGGGTTGGTTCAGACCTGAAACCAACCGGGCCCTCGGAGCGGAAACGCCTATAACATGAGCTCCGGATGTCCGATTGACGTGCCAACGACTTTGTTGGATTACTCTTGATGAGAAGGAACTTTTGGCATACTCTGCCTGAGATTTGGATGCAGTTGGATAGTGACCGGGTTGGATTGTACCCGAAATCCAACCGGGTCCCTGGAACGGAAAAGCTGATAACTTTTAGACCGGACGTCCGTTTGACGAACCGTCAGCAGCGTTGGTGATCACGTTGGGAAACGGTACCTATGAGTATACCCTATGAGAGTTCGGGGTACAGTTGAGATACGGTCGGGATGGTTTGTACATGAAACCAACTGGGCCCCTGGGACGTAAGGGCTAATAACTCACACACCAGGCATCCTATAGACGCGCCGTCAGTTACGTTGAGACCCCTTTGACGAGGCGGTCTTTTGAGATGCTTCTTCGTGGGACTTGTGATACTTGGAGTATCAGCCTGTAGCTCGTGGAGAGGACCCTCCCAGAGATGAGCGTATGGAGTACGGAGACCGTGTAGCCGGCTGAGACCTGACCACTGTTTGACAGACTCAACTTGGAGCGAGTCGAATAGCCCAGTGGACGGAGAACTATTTTTTTGGGTGAAGACCCATGGCGGAATGAGAACTACTATGTTTGGGTGCAGACCCGCGGTACTCGACCGGAGAGTACCTCTTCAGGCTATTAGAGGGGATGCACTACTGTGTTTGGGTGGCAGACCCCGGCAGGAAGCACTACTGTGTTTGGGTGGCTGACCCGTGGTACTCAACAGGAGGAGTACCTCAGCAGTCTTAGGTTAGTGAGCAGTACCTCAAAGTCATGACAGGATCACTGTACTCTCTAGAGACGGGGCTCTTCAGTAGTTAGAGTTTCGATAATGAAAATCATGGTTTGATCTGAGTCTATAACCTTTGTGTTTACCTCATGATTGAGATGGGTCAATTGATAACTTAGTTATATGTATGGGCATATACCTAGGTAGTGGTTATCCATTGATTTCATAACCATTGTGTTTCCTCATGATTGAGATGGGTTACTTGATAACATAGGTATAAGTATGGGCTTATACCTATGTAAGGGTTATCTATTGTGTTTCTGCTTTGTGGTTATCCTTGATGGATTTAGAGATACCTTGAGGGTGTTGGGGTCCCTACTGAGTATCGTTATACTCACCCCTGCACGGGCTATCCCCGCACCTCATTGTGTTGGTTGCAGACGACGGGCAGTGCTGACGGAGGCCGAGTGTTCGAGGACTGGACGATACTCGGAGGTGGACCTCATGACGAGTCAGTATCCGGAGGTGGACTTCACAAAGAGATGATACTCGAAGGAGGTTGGCGGGAAAGAGCGTTGTGGAGGATATTTGTACCTACCCTTCAGGTAGGATCCGTGGCGGACGATCCAGGAGCTGCGCTATCTGTACCTACCCTTTAGGTAGGATCCGAGGTGGACGACCCAGGAGCTACTTCTTTTCTTCCAGCTGTTTGTCTTTTTTGTTGTATTTTTTTGTTCAGTTGCAGCTGTACTTTCAGTTGGGTTTTTATTCTGGCCCACTTACTTTTCAGCACTTTCTTTTGTACTTAGTGTATTACTTCTGCTTGTACTCTGTGGTGTTTTGTTTACTTTTATAAAGGCAATGCCTTTCCAGTTATCGGGATTTACGACATTGGTGCTAGTCGCCAGCCCCTCGTCTATGGACGTCAGGCTTGGGGTAGTCACGGCATGGGCCCTGAGGACAGGTTGTGACAATTATGGACACCATGATTGGTGGTAAATGAAAAATGAACAATCATCGTTTCATGAGGCGGTAGTTCGCTGTACATAGAAATAGTATGTTCGATATCTAATAGATAAAGGTGTCTGTTATTATAGGTAAACCCTTATCATAAAAAATTATTATTATATTGAGTTTACTTTTTTTGTCGTAAAATAATTTAATAAAGAGAGTGTAGGGGGTGGAAAGGGAAAATAAAGGAAATGAGGTTGAGATAAGACATTACCTCTAAATTGGGTAACTCCTTCTGGTTTGTGCCAAAAGGCTTCCTTGAGTTTCCTTATTATCAAGTTACGTATTATATGAGGAAGGGATGGAATTTGGGAGGATAAATGAGCAGGTTTTGGCCAATCCAAAAGACTTTAGACGTGTTAATAAAAGAGGAGAGGTTCCCTTTTATAAGATGGTGGAGGGGTACTTTTGGAAACTCCAAAATATATACTAATTTATTATAAATTAATCTTAGATTTCAAATATCTTAAAAGTGATTTATTTCAAGGATAATATTAGTATGGGTGTAAATCCTCTTAAAAATTTAATTTTAGACATTTTTAGGTCACAAAATTAACATTATCTTTTGGATTTAACACTTAGTTAAATAATTTAACTTTTACCGTGACATCATGTTCTTTTCACACTATATGGTTAATATAGTTACTATAAAATGCCAAATGAACCAAAATTTGATAATTTCTGAAATATTTGATACCATCCATGTTATTTGGCCGAATCCTATAGTTTTATTAATTTTAAAACATTTAATAAAATATTATTTATTTTAATGTATCATTTATGTCAATTTTGATACTATTGAATATTTTCATGTTTAAAATATCAAAAAATCATTACAACTTCAAAAACATACATCACATATTTCACTAAAATTTCTAAGATATATATAAAATTATAGTATGTTATTAATTAGGTCAAATACTAATTATTTTAATATTTTTAGTATCATTTATTTGATATCTCGATTAATTAAATAATTACTACATCATTATTATTCAAGTTTTTAATTATGTTATTTCTTTTCTAAAAATTAAAGACAAATTATCCTGAATAATATATTTTTCTTATATTTGTAATGAAAATTTATACTTGAATAATTATTATGTATAAACCTATATTAGAAATTATTTAGTTATTAATGTTTGAATAGGTCATTTTTAACTCTTTTCTAAAGAATATATAATAAATGTCCTAATCTAACAAAAGGGGAATAAAAGGATTATATATTAAAGCCTAAGGTGTATTTTGATCTAAAAACAATTATCTATCGAAATTAGGAATTTTTTTGGGTAATTTTATATTATTATTGTAACACCCGAGACTTTTATGTGAAATATTTTGTTTTTATGTTATATAAATCATAAAAGGAATCTTTCAATACACACAACACTATATTGGCTTGCTTTACATGCAACTGCGGCCTTCCTCGATATCTTGCGTCGTACGCAATACCGAGTTTCACTAAACAATGATATGCTATTAAAATATTATTAATACTAGCCGTTATGAATAGTAATAACCACTTTTTGAAATTTTATAAATTTTATTTTTCAAAATGAACTTCATTTTTGGATTCATAATATCGAAATTAGCCTAGGGTGAAATTTTGGTATTTTTCTAAAAACTTTCAATTTTTGATGAATAGTGAAACCACTAAGTGGTAGTTAAAAAAACTGAATTTTTCATAAAACATAATTTTACCGCTTCTGGGAGTGGAATTTCAAAAATCTGAGAGACACGGTTAATATCAAGGACTAAAATGTGGTTCAATGAGATGAAAATAATTTTTGGTGAATAGTATCTTTTTACTTTTATTTACCACAGTTAAAAGTAAATAGGGTAATTAAGGGTAAAAATGATATTATTATTACCCTAAAACATGTCCTAATTATATTGGACAAGTGTAATTCGACCAAAAACAACATTAGGAATAAAATATGACCATTTAGGCCCACTTGGATTAGATTAGGACATTTATTATGAATTTATTTAAAGAAGGGTTAAATAGTTAAAATCAATGTTTAATAAGTAAATCATTTTTAATATAGGGTTATACATAAGATAAATTCGACTATAAATATTCGTTAGAAAGATAAAAATATTAACTACATAATGGTATTTTATTTGTAATTTTTACACATTAAATAATTTAATTTATTAATGACACAACGATGATGCAGTAATTATCGTATTAATGAAATATTGACATAATTGATGTTATAAATACCCAAATAAATTTAATTTGAGACTTTTTATGAATTACACTAATTTTATAGGTTAATATTACATGTTAATATTGATATAAGTAACTTGGTTAGAACTAATCATTCTATTATGATTTTCACAAAAATCAATTACTAAATAGTATTAAAATTGACATAAAATAGTTTTTTAAAAAAATATTATATTACTAATTGTTATTTTATTCCTAAAAATCTAAGGTTCGGCTAAATGAATTAGATAAGGCTATATATATTAATAATAAACAACTTGGGGTTCGTTTGGCTTGATAAGGTACATTTATTAACCTTATAGTGTAAGAAAACAAGAAGACACGGTAAAAGTTAAATTATCTAACTTAAAGTTAAATCTAAATGATAAGGTTAAATTTGATACCTCAACTTATCTAAATTCTATTGGATGAGAGGATTTCTACCCCTACCCACCTTATCTTCGAAATATATCAATTTGGATCTATTAAAAACCGAATTTGACTTTATAATAAAATAATAGTTTTGGTTATTCCAATGGTGCCCCTCTCCTCCCTTATAAAAGGGAACCTCCTACCCCTCTTACTCACACCACTTTGAGCCTTAAATCTCGGCCAACCCCTGCCAATTTCTTCTCTCCACTTCCCTAGAAACATCCTAGAGGTTCTGGTCTTCTTCAAATACCTATTTTAGTGCCCTAAAAGGAGGTCTCCAAGAAGCACTTCAAAGAAGAGGTAATGTCCGTTACCGATTCTTTCATCTTCATTTCTTCTTCCACTTCTTCTTCTTTAGTTGTTTAATTCTGAAGTAATAAAATCAGTGTCACTCACATACTAATATGTTATTATAATTATGAAACAACCCTATTTCACCATCTATCCATCCTACGGAAAAAGAAATCACCGCGCGTGCGTACGTACGGAATACCGTCGCCATGCCGTGGTGTAATATATTTTCCACCACCACCTTACTTGGATGGGTATAAGGGTGTAAATAATGACTATATATGACTATAATAAAGTGATATTTATTCTAAAATAGTATACATACACTCCAATACAATTCCACGATCATAGGAACGATATCATCACTCGTGCGTATGTACGGAATACCGTCTCCACGATGTGATGCGACTCATTCTACATGATCTTCATTTCATAATGATTATATAAATGAATTGAATGAATTAATATGAAATATATTACACTAATACCATTCTGTAAGTGAGGTATCTATAACCTAAAGAGAATAATAAGAATTTATTCGACAAAACAAACATAAGAACAAAAAGTAATAAACACCCGGATAACAAGTAGTAATGAAATATTACTAATAAGAAGCTAAGAATATGACCATATATGATATCATAACAATAATTATGATTCTAGAATAATTCAATAACATTATTTAAATGATTATACAGTAGGTTCAGACACTTACGAAGAAAATCAGACCTAAGGTAAGGGAAATATCACAATCTCATTTTTATCCGAGATTGTTTATACTTTTGGTATTTACTGGGGTGTATTTTATCATCCACATCCATGTTTCCTCAATGTGTAATATTATTTCCATCCACCTACAATTTTTTAAATCCATTTTTACCCTTTGGTGAGTTTATAGTAAAAGATATGAAAAGAATCTTTTGTCGTTTTTCATACGAGGTACTTTTTGACTTTTCTGACAAAAGTATGAGAAGAATGTTTTTTAACTTATACGACATGAATGGATTTTTAAAACATTATTTACAAGAAGCTTCCTTTACAAGTTATCAAGTTTATTTTTAATCAACTTATTTTAGTTTAAAATTGTATGACATGTTAAGAAAGGAAAAGTGTTTTTGAAGAAGAAAGATATTTTCCTCAAGAATGGAGTTCAAGAGTTTTATCAAAATTATTTTCCATCTAAGATAATATAGGGTTTTGTTTTTATACCTATTATGAAATGGATTTGATTATGTTGTGATGAAAATATTTTTATGAATTCTTTTATTTTATATGAATTTTTTATAATGTCACGATGTTTAAGATTCCCATTTTTATTACATGAGTTATGCTATGATGTATGGTTTATGATTTTGTGGCACACATAAGAATAGTATCATTATGAGATGGGTGGGACCTATATATCCCTCCAATTCATTGGGTAAAGATTTTATATCTCATGATATAGACATGGCTGGAACGGTAGGTTATACCGGTTTAGTGAAACAGGACTGAAACGAGGAGTGAACTCGGTTTAGAAAGGGACTTTGTCCACTAAGATAGTCTTGGAAATGAGTCTTGACTAATAAGAAATGGTTCTATATGATTATGTATGTATGCCACACAGTTTCATGTTTTAAGTTATGATTATTGAGATTACATTTCACTACTATGATTTATCCCATGTTATGATATTATGATCTTTTTTGCTGGTTAAAATTTCCAAAATGTTATGTTCTTATGAATATGATGTGATAGATATTTCTTTTGTTTACCCTTACTGAGCATTTGAGCTCACCCTTTTGTATGTTTTCTTTCCCCAGGTCATGAAGAAGGTTATTAAGTAAGATATGCCAAAAGGGACTATAGATATGATGAAATAAATGGGAGACAGTGTAGACGCTTTATGAACCATTTGTTTATGTTTCCCAGTTTCTAAAGACACTATACCTATACGGTCCTTTCGTGGTTTTGTTATATGATGTAATAAGTATTCTTCAATTTTGAAGTATTAACAATTTATGTAAAGTATGAGTCGTTATAGTTGGTATTAGAGTAAAGGTATAGTCAACCTTTGGAAACTAGGATGTGAATGCCTTAGTAAGAACCCTAAGGATAATTCTAAGCATAGAACACAATCTTAGTGTTTTAGAAATGGACATGAATAACCTAGGATAAGACCTTAAGTGTGAAATTTTATTCATGATTATGTGGTTTTCCTAATATAATTAGTGTTTCTCACACTATTCTTCTTGGTTATAGTCAATGGCTAGAACCCGAAGGAACCATGTTAAGGCAGAATGTGACGGGTAATGCAATGATTGTCCCCCTGAGCAACCAAACTTTATGGGAGATGGAATGAAAAATCTTTTAGCCATTCTCACACAACTTTCTCAAGCTATGAATCATGCAAGACTTCCAAACGAGAAAAGGAAGGAGCAACATTCTGTTAAATCCTTCATGAGACAGCGTCCTCCTTCATTCAGCGGGTCTACTGATCCATTAGTTGCTGAACAATTGATTAGTACTACTGAAAAGATATTTTCAGTTCTTCAATGTTCTGAGCATGATAAAGTCATCTTATCAGTGTATCGTTTGGAAGATTATGCTGATCAATGGTGGAATATTATTAAGAATATGAGGAAAAGGGATGAAATTGAGTCCATGGAATGGGATGAGTTCAAGACCTTATTTTTCAATAAGTACTTCCCTCGTATTCTCCGAACAAAGATGTAGAAAGAGTTTCTTGAACTGAGGCAAAAGGATGATGAATCTGTTGGTACCTATAAAGAAAATTTTACAAGGCTTGCAAGGTACGCTTCTGGTATTATTATCCAACCTGAGAGTAAGATCGATCGATTCTTTAGTGGCTTAAATCCAAGTCGTCGAAGGGCCTTAGCCATAAGGGACTTCAATAGCTACGAGGAAATCTTTCAATGTGCTCTCAAAGTTTAGATGGAGATTGGAGTAACCCATCAGTAATATGGGTTTGATAAGAAGAGGAAAATGGAATTCAAAGGAAAATCTAAAGAGCACACTGAAAAGAAGATGAGCTTTCCCTTATGCTCAAAGTGTGGAAAGAAACATGGAGGGAGTTGTCTTAAAGGTACAAGTAAATTTTTCAAATGTGGAAAGGAAGGTCATTGGGCATTTGAATGCCGCGATGATGGGAAGAAGATGTCTAATGATGCAAAAAAGGAAGGGATACACAGAATGAACCTACTACACTTAAATGTTTCAAGTGCAAGGAGATGGGGCATTATGCCAATAAATTCCCTAATCCAAGGGTTGATGATGATGGTCGACATCAACAAACTATTAAGGCTAAATACAAAGGAAAGTCACATGCAATTTTTATCAGCGATGTGGAGTACGATAACGATGTGTTGAAAGGTACACTTACCCTCCACTCTAAAGTAGAAAATGTTTTATTTGATTCTGGATCCACCCACTCTTTTATTTCTGAAGAATTTTCTAAGGGTATCACCGTATTACCTCAACAATTAGATGTTGAGTTAGGTATGACAACACCTAATGGCACAACAGTCGCATCAAAAGTTTATAATTCTTCTCCGATCGAAGTTTGTGGGAAAGTGTTTCCTGAAAATCTTGTGATCCTTCCTATAGTGGAATTTGATGTGATTCTTGGCATGGATTGGATTTCTTTATATGGAGATCATATCAATTGACAAAGAAGGGAAGTCACATTTGATATTCCATATCAATCTATGATCGTCTATCGATGCAAGGATGAACATAACCTTCCAGTGGAAATTTCTTCCATCTTATGGGTATTGATTCCACTAAATGAAGGTTATTTATCTCAAATGGTTGCTGAGAAACTCATGATTAATAATATTCCCATTGTACGGGAGTTTGATGATGTCTTTCCGGATGAATTACCGGGTCTTCCACCAAATCGTGAAGTTGAGTTTTTAATAGAACTCGTACCAGGTGCTTTGCCTATTTCAAAGAAACCTTATAGAATGGCCCCAATTGAGTTGCTGGAATTGAAGAAGCAACTCCAAGAGAATCTTGATAAGGGATTAATACCCCCTAGTGCGTCACCTTGGGGAGCACCTGTTCTATTTGTTAAGAAGAAAGATGGATCAATGAGACTCTGCATTGATTATTGAGAACTTCACAAGATCACTATCAAGAACAAATATCCTCTCCCACGCATTGATGACTTATTTGACCAACTACGCAGAGCTCAATACTTTTCCAATATTGATCTTCATTCATGGTATCATCAAGTAAGGTTCAAAAGGGAGGATATACCAATGACAGCTTTCCGTACAAGGTATGGACACTATGAATTTATAGTGATGCCATTTTTTCTTACTAATGCCCCTGTTATCTTCATGGATCTGATGAATATAGTCTTTAGAGACTATCTTGATCAATTTGTGGTAGTCTTTATAGAAAATATTCTTGTCTATTCAAAGAGCAAGGAAGAACATGAAGATCACTTGAGAATTATATTGAAGACCCTGAGAAAGGATAAGCTTTATGCCAAATTTACCAAGTGTGAATTTTGGCTTCAAAAAGTTGCATTTTTGGGTCACATAATCTCAAAAGAAGGGATATCTGTGGATCCAGCAAAAACAGAGGTTATCGAAAGATGGTCAAGACCAACAATAGTAACTGAGATCCAAAGTTTTCTTGGTTTGGATGGATATTATCGACATTTTGTGAATGTTTTTTCACGATTATCTAATCCACTCACCAAGTTGACTCGGAAAGGAGTTAAGTTTGTCTGGATGGAGGAATGTGAAGATAATTTCAAGGAGTTGAAAACAAGGTTATCCAGTGCACCTGTGCTCACACTGCCTTATAGTGGATAACGGTTTGTGATCTATAGTGATGCATCCAAGAAGGGATTGGGGTGTGTTCTTATGAAAAATGATATGGTGATAGCTTATGCCTCACGACAGTTGAAAATCCATGAGAAAAATTACCCAACACATGACTTGGAGTTAGCTGCGGTAATCTTTGCATTAAATATTTGGAGGCGTTATATTTATGGTGAAAGGTGTGATATTTATACTGATCATAAAAGTTTAAAGTATATTTTCACAAAAAAGGAGCTGAATATGTGCCAAAGAAGATGGTTGGAGCTAATTAAGGATTATGACTGCTCAATCCATTACCACCCTGGGAAAGAAAACAAGGTGGAAGATGCATTAAGTCGACAAGACCATGCCAGTTTATCCATGATGAGGATCACAAAAGATCCAATATTTATGGATTTACAAAGGACGGATCTTGGAATTATAATGGAAGGGGGAAAATCTTATCTTTCTCAAATGAATGTTAAACCATCTATACATGTGAAGATTAAAGAGGCACAGAAAGAAGATGTCGAGTTACAAAAGAAGGTGAGAAATGTTCCTGAATTCAACACTGATTGTGATGGGATAATAAAGTTCAGGAATCGGGTTTCTGTTCCTCCCATCCCGGAATTAAAGAAGGAGCTGCTGGATGAGGCTCATAGTTCTTCATTCTCTATTCATCCTGGAAGCACAAAGATGTATAGGGACCTGAAAGAGTACTTCTGGTGGGATGGCATGAAAAGAGATGTTGCCGAATATGTCTCTCGATGCCTGGTTTGTCAGTAAGTTAAAGCTGAGAGACAGAAGTCTAAGGGGATGTTACAACAATTACCCATACCCGAATGGAAATGGGAAAACATCACTATGGACATTGTCACAGGACTTCCTAAAACATCCAAAGGCTATAATGCTATCTGGGTCATAGTTGATCGTCTTACCAAGTCTTCACACTTCATTGCTATTAGAGAGGATTTCTCTCTCGATCAGCTTGCAAAGATATATGTAAAGGAAGTGGTAAGATTGCATGGAGTACAACTTTCTATTATATCTGATCGGGATCCTAGATTTACCTCGAAGTTCTGGCGAAGTCTTCAGCATACTCTGGATACAGAGTTGAGTTTCAGCACTACTTATCATCCTCAGACAGACGGTCAGTCTGAGAGAACAATTCAAACCCTAGAAGATATGTTGAGAGCTTGCTCTATGGATTTCAAATGTGGTTGGGATCAACACCTACCTTTGGTGGAATTTTCTTATAATAATAGCTTTCACTCCAGTATTCAGATGGATCCTTATGAAGCTCTCTATGGAAAGAAATGCAGGACTCCAACTTGCTGGGATGAAGTTGGGGAAAGAAAGCTATTAGGACCTGATCTCGTTGATGAAATGGCAGAAAAGGTCAGATCTATTCAACAACACATAAGAGAAGCTCAGAGTCGACAGAAAAGTTATGCCGACAACTGAAGAAATGACCTAGAGTTTGAAGTAGGTGATAAGGTGTTCTTACGAATATCTCCCTGGAAGAGAGTCATGAGATTTGGAAAGAAGGGGAAGTTGAGCCCTAGATATATCGGTCCTTTCAAAATACTGGATCGTGTTGGGAAGGTAGCGTACCGATTGGCGCTTCCACCGAATCTCTCTCAAGTTCACGATGTGTTCCATGTATCTCTCCTGAGAAAGTACATACCTGATCCTTCACATGTACTTAGCTCAGAAGTTGTACCGCTGGAGCAAGATCTTTCTTTTGAAGAACAGCCGATAGAGATTCTAGATCGTAGCGAAAAAGTCCTACGAAGCAAGACCACTCGATTGGTGAAAGTTTTATGGAGGAACCACCAATTAGAAGAAGATACATGGGAGCTTGAGGATATGATGAGGGAGAGGTATCCCCATCTGTTTGTTACAAAGTGACGAATTTCGAGGGCGAAATTCATTTTAAGGGGGGTAGAATGTAACACCCGAGACTTTTATGTGAAATATTTTGCTTTTATTTTATATAAATCCTCAAAGGAATCTTTCACTACACACAACACTAGCTTGGATTTCTTTACACGCAACTGCGACCTTCCTCGATAGCTTGCGTCGTACGCAATACCGAGTTTCACTAAACAATGATATGCTATTAAAATATTATTAAAACTAGCCGTTATGAATAGTAATAACCACCTTTTGAAATTTTATAAATTTTATTTTTCAAAATGGACTTCATTTTTGGATTCGGAATATCGAAATTATCCTAGGGTGAAATTTTGGTATTTTTCTGAAAACTTTCAATTTTTGATGAATAGTGAAACCACTAAGTGGTAGTTAAAAAAACAGAATTTTTCATAAAACTTAATTGTACCGCTTCTATGAGTGGAATTTCAAAAATCCGAGAGACACAGTTAATATGAAGGACTAAAATGTTGTTCAATGAGATGAAAATAATTTTTGGTGAATAGTAACTTTTTACTTTTATTTACCACGGTTAAAAGTAAATAGGGTAATTAAGGGTAAAAATGATATTATTATTACCCTAACACATGTTCTAATTATATTGGACAAGTGTAATTAGACCAAAAACAACCTTAGGAATAACATATGACCATTTAGGCCCACTTGGATTAGATTTGGACATTTATTATTTATTAATTTAAAGAAGGGTTAAATAGTTAAAATCAAAGTTTAATAAGTAAATCATTTTTAATATGGGGTTATACATAAGATAAATTAGACTATGAATATTCATTAGAAAGATAAAACTATTTCCTACATAATTGTATTTTATTTGTAATTTGTAGACATTAAATAATTTAATTTATTTATAACACAACAATGATGCAGTAATTATCTTATTAATGAAATATTGACATAATTGATGTTATAAATACCCAAATAAATGTAATTGGAGACTTTTTATGAATTAAACTAATTTTATAGGTTAATATTACATGTTAGTATTGATTTAAGTAACTTGGTTAGAACTAATCATTCTGTTATGATTTTCACAAAAATCAATTACTAAATAGTATCAAAATTGACATAAAATAGTTTTTAAAACAAATATTATATTACTAATTGTCATTTTATTCCTAAAAATCTAAGGTTCGCAAAAATGACTTAGATAAGGCTATATATATTAATAATAAACAACTTGGGGTTCGTTTGGCTTGATATGGTAAGTTTATTAACCTTATAGTGTAAGAAAACAAGAAGACACGGTAAAAGTTAAATTATCTAACTTAAAGTTAAATCTAAATGATAAGGCTAAAATTGATACCTAAACTTGTCTAAATTATATTTGATGAGAGGATTGAGACCCCTACCCACCTTAGCTTTGAAATATATCAATTTGGAGCTATTGAAAACCGAATTTGACTTTATAATAAAATAATATTTTTTGTTATTCCAAAGGTCCCCCTCTCCTCCCTTATAAAAGGGAACCTCCTCTCCCTCTTCCTCACACCACTTTGAGCCTTCAAGATCGGCCAAACCCTGCCAATTTATTCTCTCCACTTCCCTAGAAACATCCTAGATGTTTTTTTTTCTTATTCAATGATCTATTTTAGTGCCCTAAAAGGAGGTCTCAAATAAGCACTTCAAAGAAGAGGTAATGTCCGTTACCGATTCTTTCATCTTTATTTCTTCTTCCACTTCTTCTTATTTAGTTGTTTCATTATGAAGTAATAACATAAGTTTCACTAAAATACTGATATGTTATTATAAGTATGAAACAACCCTATTTCACCATCTATCCATCCTACGGAAAAAGAAATCACCGCGCGTGCGTACGTACGGAATACCGTCTCCACGCCGTGGTGTAATCTTTTTTCCACCACCACCTTAATTGGATGGGTATAATGGTGTAAATAATGACTATATATGACAATTATAAAGTGATATTGATTCTGAAATAGTATACGTATACTCCAATACAATTCCACGATCATAGGAACGATATCATCACTCATGCGTACGTACGGAATACCGTCTCCACGATGTGATGCGACTCGTTCTACATGATCTTCATTTCATAATGATTATATAAATTAATTGATTTAATGAATATGATATATATTACACTAATACCATTCTGGAAATGATGTATCTATAACCTAAAGAGAATAATAAGAATTTATTTGACAAAACAAACATAAGAACATAAAGTAATAAACACCCGAATAACAAGTAGTAATGAAATATTACTAATAAAAAGCTAAGAATATTACCATATATGATATCATAACAATAAGTATGATTCTGGAATAATTCAATAACATTATTTAAATCATCATACAGGAGGTTCGGATACTTACGAAGCAAATCGGACCTAAGGTAAGGGAAATATCACAATCTCATTTTTATCCAAGATTGTTTATACTTTGGTATTTACTGGGGTGTATTTTATCATCCACATCCATGTTTCCTCAATATTTAATATTATGTCCATCCACCTACAATTTTTTAAATCCATTTTTACCCTTTTGTGAGTTTATAGTAACAGATATGAAAGGAATCTTTTGTCGTTTTTCGTACGAGGTGCTTTTTGACTTTTCCGACAAAAGTATGAGAAGAATGTTTTTTTAACTTATACGGCATGAATGGATTTTTAAAAAATTATTTCCAAGAAGCTTCCTTTAGAAGATTTCAAGTTTATTTTTAATAAAATTCTTTTAGTTTAAAATTGTATGACATGTTAATAAAGGAAAAATGTTTTTGAAGAAGAAAGGATATTTTCCTCAAGAATGGAGTTCAAGAGTTTTATCAAAATTATTTTCCATCTAAGAAAATATAGGGTTTTGTTTCTATCCCTATTATGACATGGATTTTATTATGTTTTGATGGAAAGATTTTTATGAATTCCTTTATCTTATATGAATTTTTTATGATGTCACGATGTTTAAGATTCCCATTTTTATTACATGGGTTATGCTATGATGTATGGTTTATGATTTTGTGGCACACATAATAATGGTATCATTATGAGATGGGTGGGACCTATATATCCCTCCAATTCATTGGGTAAAGATTTTATATCTCATGAGATAGAAATGGCTGAAACGGTAGGTTATACCGGTTCAGTGAAACAGGACTGAAACGAGGAGTGAACTCGGTTTAGAAAGGGACTTTGTCCACTAAGATAGTCTTGGAAATGAGTCTTGACTAATAAGAAATGATTCTCTATGATTATGTATGTATGACACATAGTTTCATGTTTTATGTTATGATTATTGGGATTACATTTCACTACTATGATTTATCCCATGTTATGATATTATGATCTTTTTTGCAGGTTAAGATTTCCAAAATGTTATGTTCTTATGAACATGATGTGATAGATATTTCTTTTTTTTACCCTTACTAAGAATTTGAGCTCACCATTTTTTATGTTTTATTTCCCCAGGTCATGAAGAATGTTATTAAGTAAGATATGCCAAAAGGGACTATAGATATGATGAAATAAATGGGAGACAATGTAGGTGCTTTATGAACCAGTTGTTTATGTTTCCCAGTTTCTAAAGACACTATACCTATATGGTCTTTTCGTGGTTTTGTTATATGATGTAATAAGTACGCTTAAATTTTTAAGTATTAACAATGTATGTAAATTATGGGTCTTTATAATTATAATATTATTCATACTTTTAATTTCACTATTTATCAATAACTGTGATAAATAAAATAAAACATTTTATATTCACTAAAATTTATTTTGATCATATTAGAAAAAAAATTCGAATATATTACTGTCATGTATATAGATTTTTCAAAATTCAATTAATAGAAGTAGTAAAATAGCATTTACTATTAATCCTGTAAAGATGGCTTGAGGGCGGGTAAAAGAGACGTTCAAAAGTTTGATTATTTTTTATGTCTATTTATATTATATAATTTTTTCCAATGGCCAAAATTGGATTAATATATATATTATTTATCTATTGTGACTTTAAAATATATTTAAAGGAAAAAATTATTTAAATGAACAATTTGGGTTTAACTACAATGTAGTATTTTTCACTATTTATCATAAGTTTAAACAAATCAGAAAAATAATAAAAATTCACCTTAAGATACTTTTTATATTCCGAATTCAAAAATAATATTTAGTTTATCCAAATAAATTTATTTGAGTGTCTACAAGTTAGTATATTATTTTTCATAAAAGGTCATGAAAAGTAGTTCATTTGAGAAAATAGTAGTTTTAAATATATAATAATTTTACCAGAAATTATATTTATATTATCAAAACTATTATAAATAATATTTAATATTAGTTATTACTAATCATATTCCATGTTTGATGGCTGGGTAATATCTATATTATTTAAATAATTATAATAGATATGTTTTATTTCACAGAAACTCGTTGTTGCGTGTAACGCAATCCATGTCTTTGTTGTGTGTAGTGTAAGCTTCACTTGGTTTTTTCTATAACATAATACAAAACATAGTGCTATTATATAATAAAAAAATCTATATTTAGTTGGGCGTGAAGTGAAAATATCATAAAATTAAATTAATTCTTATAAAAATAAATTCACAAAATCTCATGGTGTTACATTGAGTGTGTTGGATATGGTTTCCTAAAACTAACTTCTAAGTACTTCATTGTTCCATTGATTCTTCAACATAAATATTAATTAGGTTTATTATTACATTATGATTTTTTCTTAACATGAAATTGTATGTGATTATTTTATAAGGATACATTCCAAAACAAAAGTACATAGTTGGTCCCCACTATAATGATATACATTAGATTCTATGAATGTTTTCCTTAAAACCTTATTTTATCATTAGATGATATTGTATAAATGGATATATAAAATATAGTATACCAATAGTATGAGGATAAAAAGACATCAAGAGACTTTCTTAGGGTGTTTTCACTTAGTAATTTCCAAGAACGGTGATTATGAGAATGGGCCTACCAGTAGTAAATTCACATTTTTTATGTCATTAAATGTTCCTATATATGAATTTATGTATATGTAATTAGAATTTATGATTATAATTATCAAATATCATAAGTTGTTTAATTTTATTTTTTTGATGAAAACTATTACGACATATTCTCATAGTGAAGGAGGATGTGTTGGGTTCATCACGAGTGATATAACATAAAAGCATATTGTTAGAAGGGATTTATAACTTATATCTCCTGAAAAATGTTGATAATTTGGCCCTTTTATAGATATGGAAATTCTTGGATAAATCCATGGCCATGGTTTTTTTTGGGAAAGTTCATTTTTGGAAATTCAGAGAAATAATCATCGAGCATGTAGATTGATGACACCCATATGAAACCTGCATGATTAGATATATCATGATAAATGGATTATATTACAATGTAAGAATTCATTAGAGGTTACATTTAATTTTGAAATTATCCTTAACGGGTTCTTTGTCATGTTTCTAGATTCCAACCATGGAATTTAGGTTTATTCAATAATTACCACTGAGAAAGAGGACAAGAGGGTCACACACTAAGTGTATATAATATCTTAGTTAAATTCAATATTAAATTTAACAAGTCGGAATAAATACTATTCATTTTTTACGGCTTAATAATTATTCTAGTTTGGTTGATTTCTAACAATTAATTACCAGTTATTCAAAAGAATAAGTGATTTAAATAATGATAATAAATATTCATTTTCAATGTTTGGTGAATATAATATTTATTATATTTATTGAAAAATAATTCAGTGATATCCATTTATAAATAATTTTTCATTATTAATCGTTGAGAAAATGTAGTCGATGATAAGTGGATCGAGTTTAATGGTCTGATTATAAATGAAATAAATGATATTTATTTATATATTCTTATATTATTCACGTTGCATGCGAATTAAGATAATAATAATAATATTATTATTATTAGACAAGTGCTCAACTAATAATTAAGGAATTGAAAATAGGCTTGTTTGTAAATTTACAACCCTATACTTGCCTTTATAAATATCTAATTATCACCTTCCATCGATACACTTGTTCTAAAAAATGTTCAGTGAAAATATCTCTCAATTCATAGATAGAGTTCTAAATATCTGTAGTGTTCTCTCTCCTCATCCACTTTAATGAAATTGGGATAACATAAAAAATTCTTCATCCTCAAATAAAATTATATAGAATCAACCATGAATGATGCAAGCGATCTAGATCGACGATGCTAGAACCTAGTATCTCAATGAAAAAATTTATATATTGTGGTTCACGTGGAGATCGCCTTAATGTGGGTTGTTTACTTTGATCCTATAAATCATTGAAGGTGTGATGGGATCAATTAAACTAGATCATTAAGGAATAAAGTATTACATTTTCATGTGATTCTAGATCTCCTTATAAATTATTTATAAATTATACATGATGATACAACTCTTCTAGATTTTATGTTTAATGAACAAAATTAATATTTTAATTCCATTTGACATTAAATACTTTGTTATTTATAGCATGGATTATTATTAAATTAGGACTAGAATCCATGTTTTCCATGAAAAAAAATCTGATTCTACTATGCCCAATCGTACATGAATACTATATATATATACTCAAATTATGTGATGTAATCATCTTGAAAATAAAAAATTAATTAATTCTATGTGATGTTCCATCACCTACTCTTTAAGGCTTAGTGTATCCATTGTATATTATCCTAAAATTTCCTCTATTTGGGGATGTGATGGGAAATCCATCTCAATTTTCTCATAATACACATCTTCATTTCTCATTCATCGGTTTCCTATTATCCTCACCCTGACTAAATACATTGAAGGGAAATACATACATTCTTGAGTAAAATAACATTTTACTATGAAACCTTCATGAAGATTCATATTCCTTATATAAGACATTATTGTATAAATATTTCTTTTTTTGTTTGATAAGTATAATAAAAGGAAATTATTCCCCTAAATGTATTTCAGTTGGAATGTGTATAATTAGATGCATATTGGATGTGAAAAAAGACGTGGTTAAATTTTTCTTCAACTCATAGATATTTTATGGCACCTATTCAATTTTTTTTAAAAAAACTCACTAAAAAATTTTTATCATAAAGAACTCTATAAAAATAGAAGAACATAATCACCATCACCCAAAAATTATTGGATTAAAAATGATTTATTTCTATTAGAATAAATTCATGGGTAAAGATGTAATAATCATGAGTTTTTAGATATTTCAATTTCTCCATCCTTTTGTTGACATGTTTTGATATGTTTCTTGAATAACCATCCTAATCCTTGAGTATCTTTTACATCTAAATTTTTTTCTCTAATGATTTCATTACATTAGAATCACATGGAAAGTTACTGTTATTTTGACCAATACACTCAAGATGTAGTTATAGTATGATAAAATAATCTATCAACTCATGTGAAAATGTAAAATTAAATTTGGTCTTCCCCTTGAAATTCAAGAGGATTGAAAGAAACATTTCAAATGTATTTTTATCATTTATAATTATATCTAAACAATGATATAAAAAATAGGTTGATCAATAAGTAAAATCATTTATGACACTTTTATTTCTAAAATTGTAATTATATTCAGTCGAGTCTTATATTATCTTTATATATTTCATATGACGTTTTATGAATGGAATTATGACATCTTCAAATTCATTAAAAACATCAGTTCTAGAGAAATGTTGAGGTGCTTCTTTGTCTCAATGGTATTGTCAAACCTTTGATGATTTTTCCTGTATTGTTGATCCATTTGAAATAATCATCAATTTCACATAAATGAAAAACTATAATGATATTTAAGACTTATGGATTTCATATTATTAAATAGAATAGTATAGGAAGTGTAACCATAGTTCTCCATCCAAACATCATTGCATGAGTAGGAAAACCATTTATCATCCACAAAAGCATTAACACACATATGATTTATAACTTTTCAAGAAACATTGTTTGTGTGAAAAAACACATTAAAAATACACATAAAATCTTTAATTATGTTCAAAAGTACATATCTATATCATTTATAGGATGAAAAGGTCCATATATGAGTATACTTAAAAAAGTAAATGGTTGTTTAATAAAAATTCATAATGGAAGGTTATAAATGTGAAAGAAAACTATATATTTAATATGATAAGTTATCATTTAAAAAAATGGGTTGAAACCATCACATGATAAATCCAACATGATATTACACACTTACACTCTAAAATCCATGTATCAGATATCAAATATCATCTATACTATTTATAATGGTCTTGAACCATCTAGACTGGCCTTTTTTTTCTGATATCTTCAGTACTCAAAGGAGGCCTGGAGAAGGTTTGGAGGTGTTTAGTAGCTAAAATATCAAATAAGGTAGAATTAATGATTTTAAGTACTTCAAATCATGAATACACGGTTCACGTATTCTATGAGGCTGGTTCACGCGGTTTCCCATAACTTGAATTAATTCATATCTAAATGGTCTAAGGTGAAGATTTTTTTTGTTAGACTTGAAACCCAATGCTTACATACCATGAAAGGGTTTTGCATTTGAAAAGTATACTAGGCAGCACTGTCACACCCCTTCCCCAGTTTTCCCCAGAGGTGGTGTGTTTTCAATAAAACATTGTGTGTAAAAACATTTTTATAAAAACAAAAGCTGAAGAATTACACATGATGTTCCATACAGCAGGTATTGGCGGTTTAGGCTCTAGAAAACATGATATTAATATTACAATCCTTCAAAAATTTTATCTAAAAGACTCCCCAAACATTCCACTAAAGTGTGTAACTCAAATCTACTAATCCTATAAAAATAGATTGAAAATGTAGGGTGAGAAACCAAATGAAAAGTAAGGGATTTTTTAAATAATAAAACCTTTTAAAAATTCCCTTAAAAAATATTCATAAAACATTTTTCTAAAGAAAACCACAATATATTAAGCATATCAGAATAGTTTTCCAAGAATTATTGAAGATATTTTACAGAACATTAATAGGGCTACAATAAAACATATTCCAATCATAAGAATACTTATACGAAATTCATGGTGTGAATTAAATTATTCAGGATTTATTTAAACAGTGCTTTGTTAATCGTGAAAGGGTGCAGGTACAGAATTTACTTGGAAACAGTACATGATCAGAGTTGTTCTTAATAAAATTCACAATTAATTTATCCTATAAAAATTAACATTATAAAATAACTAGAAAACTACCATAACTTGTATTAATGTTCCAGAGATAAGTGCTGAATAACCATCATGCTGTGTGCATTTACTTCATCTGATACTCATAAGTACAGGCTCGTAACCAAGCATATTTTCCAGTTGAATACACACTTTTTTAAATAAAAAATATAAACATAAATAAGTAATTTATAATGCTAGACTGTGTCAAGGCCTCGTTCCATGACCTGATTTGGCTCATGAAAACTACTGATACCTCATGGGGATTTCATTAACTTGTCCCCAACCCATTGGGCTTGCATTAACCAGTCCCCAACCTGTAGGTGTTTCATTAACTGGTCCCTAACCCATTATATACTGAGTCCAATACATTCCTATTATGTATAGTGAGGTCATATATTCAAATTGAACCATACAACATTGAATATTTATCTTCTCTTATTCAAAGTGTCCCATACCACTTTGAATAATTAAATTTATAAATGAGTGATAAATATATAATAGTGTTTGATTTGAAAAATAAAATTTTAAAGATAACCCTTTCACTATGATAGTTAACGATTAAAGTATAAGCATTCCTGTTTATGAATTCATGATAGACATTACATTCACAAAACATGGAAATGATAAATGAACTTAAATAAGAAAAAGCATACATAATGACAATTCATTATGGATTGAATATATAATCAGTTTAAACGTAAACGAAATATTTCAAGTGAGGTATTGAAATCATGATTGTCTAGAAACCCATTAATTACATGTTTATGTATAACAATAACACAAGGGTACATACAACTATTTAACCCGAAGTTATAACTTGAAAAGCATGAAAATAAACCACACAAACTACAAACATAACCAATACCATTTAAACTTATGAAAATAAGTGTATAATATGTATATATATAAAATGATTATAAAGGGTATGTATTACTAAAACATATTCCAAATTGATCCCTGAAAACTTCTCACTCTTAAAAACACTTGTTATAACTTTTTATCATCCCTTTGAGAACCCATATTAATATCAGGATCAAATAATATATATATATATATAACCATATGTACTTAAGTGTTCTTCATCAAAACATAAGAATCCAGTATATAATTTATGTATAATAAAAAAATTAAAAAAAAGTTCAATATTTGAAAACCATAATGTAAAATTGAGGGTTTTATTTCATAAATTAATACCTATATATATATATGTAATAATACCCACATATTTATAATTTCATCAACATAAAACACTACTAAAGCTTACACGGTTCACATTCATTATGAATTCTATTAGAGTAGAAGTTCTTCATCAATTTGTAAAAGAAATAGATATGGTTTTATTAAGAACATATATATACATATATGTATATATGTAGTGAAACCAATTTTAGGAACAAACATAAAACACTATCTTGATTTTCATGAAAAGAACATCTTTTTAAAAATAATTGGTTTTTATAAGTTCATCCAAGAAAATCAGTAGGATTTAAGAACATCCATATATATATATATATCCAAGGATGTATATATATATATGCAAACCATAAAAAATCAATGCAAGGAAACACATAGGACCATAACCTGGTTTGAAGAAGAAATAGAAGAAGGACGAAGGTTGATAGAGGTATTGGAAGGAGAAAACCCATAGGGTTCTCAGTGAAAAAATGGTTATATATAAATATTATATAATATATTTTTTTAAGGCAACATGCATTGGGATCCGAGGCAGTTCGGTTTTAAAAAAAGACCAACTGTATTCAGTTTTATGGATGATAATAAGGAGAAGGGGTCACCATGGAGAAAGGTGGTGTCACAGGTGTAAAAAACCGAAGAATGTAGAAAAAGCTACTGGTGTGGCACAAAGAGGAAGAAAATTTTGTGGAGGAGATATGAAGAAGAAATGAACGGCTAGAATTAGCCACACCATGATTGAACAGTTGTTGAGAGACCATGGGTTTTAAAAGGGTTGGACGAAGAAGATTCAACCATGTCTAGATCTGATGGCTCAGGAAGAAGCAGGATTTAAAAAAAATATGGAGGGAGAGGATTAGATCCTCACTATATCAAACAGGTGATAAAAACATAGAGGGAAAGTCGTGGTGGTGTGGATTTGAAGGGTAGAAAGGTCGGATGTTCCAGATGCCACACGATGAGATCAAATGACTGAGACTCGATCCACGCTTACAAAATTCTTCCCACATCAAAACAGAAGGTATTTCAGGCTAGATTTATAAGCTTGGAGATCTTGGATTAAGCTCAAAAATCCCCAACCCCCTCCCCAGTACTACCCCGTGGCAGGTATCTGTGAGCGTGCTTCTGCACCCACCCCTACTGCTGTGCCTCCCCGCACAACAATTCTCTCTAGAAAATCCATGTGCATGGTCGTTCACACTTAGGACCTTATAATGCACGCCATCATGTGCAACTTAGTGTGCACCATGCGTGCACCGCCCTAGTTTTTTGACCAAGGGGATCTGAGTGAGATTCCAAACATAAACTTTAGTGGCTTTTTTTCACCTTCAGTTAGGTGGGTTACTCAATTAATTTTTAGCAGAAAATAATAAATTTCATTTTTTTCATCAAACATAATAATAGGATTATATATATAAAGGTGTCTTAAAAAATGGGTTATAAATTTTCTATTATGGTTAAACAAAATCATAAAGACCTAATAGTTTCATTACTTTATAAACATTTTAGTTTTAAAAACATCAAAGTTCAAAATTGGAAATGAAATTTTAATACATCATAAAAGAAATCCCACACTAGTATTATATTTTTTAAATCCAAAACATATTTTTTGTTAAAACATTATTTTTATTCATCCATGGATGGAAAACATTAATGGTAACTAATTTAAACCATATGAAATACTTAAACACCTATGTCACTAAGTATAGTTAAAACACTATATACAACCATAATCATCAATTTCATTTTCCCATTGTATAATTTCAAACTCAAAAAAATATTTCTTTATACCAAAAACCCAGGAGTAACAACTGTGTAATTCTCTATATATTTTCATTAAACATAAGGGTTATGATTTCAAATTTATTTTAAAATTGATACATTATTCTTTCAAAATCTAAAGAGGAATTAATTATAAACAAGTTTAAAAGATATTAATTTAATGTATACTTAAAACACTTGGAAATTTCAATAAAATAACTAGAATACCGAACGATTATATGGTTTATAACCATTAAAGATAAAACGGTCACCAAAATGAGGTAACAATAAAATTTACATTAGGGAATTATAAAAACATAATTGGGGTGTTCCAGCTTTAAAAACAAAGACAAAGAATATTGTGCTCCTCATTCATCGGATGCTTAGCACAATGGCTTTGGTTTGGGTTATAATGTTCTTCATGGTGACGGATCCAAAGGACATCCACTATTTTATTGTTCTTTTTGGTGTATTTGGTGGTCTCCCAGTGTTTCTATAGGTCTCTTTGTAGGTATCCTAGGGTAGTAGGTCTCTTTTGGATTTGTTGGAATGTAAACGTTTTCAGTGTTTCATTGAATAAAAAGTTCTTGTGTGTATTTTTCAAGTATTTTTTTGAATAGTATGAAGTAAAACCAAACAATATTATTATTACACCTAAAAAGGTTGAGGGTGTCACATTATCCCCCCCCCTCCAAAGAATTGTTCCCTCACAATTTTAAAATATTCGTGTACTTCTACTAGGAAAACTAGAAAGACATCACTTCTGAGGTCCCCCCTACCAAGACCACCACTGCGAAAAATATACTGATGTCCCCAGGTGGATTCCTAGATTAGTTTTTAGTACCTCGACCACTTTGGCTGATATACACCGTGATCTGTTAGGAACAACCCTATGCATAATGCATTCAGGTTTCCAGAGGAAGGCTTGATAGGTATGGAGATTAGAGATTTGAGAGTGGAATAGTTCCCTATAAATCCCTCATGCTACATTATGCTTCAAAACGTTGATATTTTAGAGCATCCCATAAATAGTAAAACATAGGACATGGAATAGATAAGCCGCTTGAAGGTTACCCTCTAATATAGCTTCTCAAAACATTCTCAAAGCTAGATAGTTCTCAGAAAAGGTAAAACATAAGAAGAGACCTTTGTGGTCTTTCCCTCTCTGACTATACTCTAAAAATAGTTCATTTTAGATACAGTTATAGATTTAGCTCTCTTATTTATAGGAATAGAGGTTGTTTGGGCAGATCGCCACTCAGTAAAGTCATTTATAAGATAGACATAGGTTTGCCAAAGGGTCTTAGTCTTCTGAACATGACTTGATGATTATGGGCTCTAATAATTTAGTAGGAAGTGATAAGAGGTTTTTTTGGTAAACCTCTGTCTTCCATCTGAAAATTACTAGGGACATGTTTTACTCAGTAAGGAATAACCATATTAAAACAGAGATGTTATTTTTTAAAATCATATTAAAATACCAAATCATAAAATATAATATTATCCATTGAAAACAAATTTCATGAAACTCAACTGGGTGTTACTTATTTATTAGTTCCCTCTTATAATCTCACTGGAACAGACTTTTTATATAGAGATCTAGAGATCTAGTCAAAGGTCACCCTATTTATGATAATGATTTATCTCGAGGTGCGACCTCATGTAGTGGTTATTGAGATAATGATGAAAAGAACTAGATCTTCACGGGATGGGATTCATTAAGATTCCTTATTGAGTAGAGTTGTGGTCCAGGTTTCCCTGTTTCTTAGAAAGAAGTGATTTCATTTAGGTGGGGGTAGGTCACAACCCTCATCATCTCATTTCTCTGGGGGTGGTGACTCATAGACCTATTCTATGCGATTATAATCATGTTTTTATTGTGTAGGTTGAGGTACTAAGCTGTTATAGTGCCTAAGATTTATGATAAGTCGGTGTTCACCAGGTTATCCACTTTAGGTTCCTCCTTTGAGGCAGTATTATCTATGGAAGTAGTAGAAAAGTGTTCTAGTTTGGTACTTGTAAAGAGGATATGGGGCATGTAGAGGATTACCTCAAGATGCTTCTAATCTCTATAGATCAAAGCATGGTTTTGAAGATGGTCCTCATCAGGGTCATATATATTATGGAGTAGGTCGTGGTCATATTTACGCTTTAGAGTTTCCCATGCCGGGAAAGACAAACATCGTCAGAGGTACCTTTTTCTTGTTTTCTACATTGATGCATTCTTTTTTTATTTAGGAGTTACTAATTTATATCACCTACCCTCTTCTACGGATTATAAAAAGAGGTAGGGAGGATTCCAATTCCTTTAGCATTGAAATTTCCATTTGGAGGTTTGGATGTATTTTATGAAGTATACAGAGACTGTGAGCTAGTGGTGGTCCAACACTGCTCTTGGAGAGATTTCTCATGTTTATCGATATAACCAATGATATAATCCACAATATAGATTTGTTCTATTATGTACAGGATATCATTGATTAATTTTGGAGGAATGTTTTTTTCTATGATGATAATGGAGATCCAAAAATGTTAATTGGTGAGAGAGACCCTTAGATGGGTTAGGGACATATTCCACTCTAGCCATATTTTCTATCTAAGCTGATGCTGAGTTCATCAAAGGTTCAGTAGTCCGTGTTTTTCTGGGATGTGGAAGAGTTTCTTGATGCTTTTCTAGAAGAGTTATTAGTGTAACCCCCTATGGGAGATCATGTTTTTTATTGGTCTACATCCTTGACTGTCTCCCATCTTGATTTCCCTGTATAAGATGGTTTCTTATGAGTTTCAAGAGATGAGAGAAAATATTGATGAACTGTTTTATAAAGGTTTTATTCATCTGAGTGTGTTACATTGGGGTGCACTAATTTTATTGGTGAAGAAGGCTGATGGAATTTTATGGGTTGTATTGATTATTTTCACATTAAACAAGTGACATTAATGAACCAATATCTTCCAAAATGGATTTATGATTTATTAGATCAATTAAAGGGAGAATGTTGGTTGTCCAAAATTGATTTGTGGTTAGGATATCATCATATGTGAGTGATGTATGGTTATATTTATGAAGAATAATTTCAATTGTCTTCATGGAAATTATGAGTTAGTTGTGATGTTGTTTTGTGTGATGAATGATCCAGTCGTGTTCATGGGGTTGATGAAAATAGTGTTCAGAGATTCCTGGATGTGTTCAAGGTGGTTTTCATAAATGGAATCCTTGTGTACTCTACGTCTTAGTAGTATCATGTAGAGAATATGTGAGATGTTATAGGAGATCTTAATCATTACCAGATGTTCAATAAGTATTCATAGTATGATATTTGTTCTCAAGAAGTTTGTTTATTGGGGAATGTCATGTCCCTATATAGGGTAGATATGGTGTTGATTCAAAAGTCTCACTTCATAATTTTCCATTCATTCATTTTTTGAAATCAAAATCATCTTTATAAAACTAGGTTTTATTAATGTTTATATCCAGTGTGTTTTAGTATATCTTTATAGAAATCATTAATTCATACCATACATAGAAATGTTTCTAATGATTTATGAATATAAACTTTTATTATTCTATCCAATCCATCAGACTGATGGTGTGTCTAATTAATCAGAATGAAATGTTTTCTAACCAATTTTTGGATATATATATTTTATATCATACTCAAAAAGTGAATACCATCATACTGACACTAGTATCGATACATAAAACTGACACATACTCTGTTCATTAGATTTAAAATCAATAATAAAATATGTCGGACTACCTGATGTTTATAATCATAATATTTAGATATGTTTCTATTAGATGGAATCCAAAATAGAACTATAATTCTGTTAAAACAAATGACCTTGGATATTCAGTTATACATTTGATTCCAAGTTCAAGATATCAAAGTTCATTGAAACTAACTAAAAAATATGATCATTGGAGATTCACATATAAATCAGATATCATTTGAAGAGTTGGTAGCCAATGTACTCACAACTAAAGTTGTCTAATCTATTCTCTATTGTGAACATAAAATTCCAATGTCTTTTTAATACATTAGAGTGTTGAATTTATAAGGAATCCTTTCATGGGATGTAATTAATTAATATTGAATTTTCTTTTGTATTCTGCATTCAATTGTGGTACTGATCGAGGGCATCTAGGGATATGAAGATAGTGAATCCTATCCATTAGTTCGAGGTCTTCAAGGGCTAAAACAATGGACACCAGTCATTATATCATGGGATTCTAGGGATAATAATACAAATGCATACTAATCATCATATTAAGGGATGTCATATTATGTAAAGAATAACCATGAAATAGGGAAAAAATTATACTTTTAGTCAACGTTTCTTGCTACCATAACTCTTAAGGTTAAATAGTAAATCCTTTAATTAAACCCTGTATGTCATTTTTAATTTTATAATTTTGTTGTTTTACTTGTTTTTATAACTTATACATTCTTCTGTTCATATACATTAGAAATTATATTTTTAATTAACTTTATAATATTAGTTTTATCGGACTGATTAGGATACCGATAAATTAAATTGATTATATTATACTGTTGGTGGTTTTCATTCATACACATTGATAATAAAATGATTCCTAAGCATGATATTTTTAATTAAATAGGTATTCTATTTTGTTCTAGTTTAATTTTTAAACTATAATTCAACCCCATATTGTATCATGCATAAAGCTCTTACGATCCAACAATTGGTATAAATGGAGTTTCTACTGCTTTTACATGTTTTTTTTTACATTATGTATCAACTGGATGTTTATTAAGTTTTTTTATAAACATTTTATTTATAAATTTGTATACACCAACTTGTTAGTATAAAATCGTTTCTATTGTTTTAATATGTAAGATCTTAATATTTCCTCTTCATAAAATCTAAATACATGTTGACAACCTACATTTTATGGTAATGATTATGAGTACTAGTGAGATATGATGAGATATTTTATTATCAATACTGGAGTTGATAAGTTTTGATTTCTTACAGGTGATTATGTGATACATGAGTATAAAGTTACTACTTTAACTAACAAATAGAGATAATGAATATCAACTAAATTATAGAGTAATGAATACTCTTTTATATTCTATGAAAAGGAATATATACATTAAGATATATTTTTGTGAATACGATAATATAATATATAAAATGTTATAAGTTTCACATTTTGGTACTTTTAATGTTGTTAAGACTGGATAAACTATGATGATAGAATAATTCTAGGATTTGAATTTCCTACTTGGAGAATTAGAAGAAAAAATGAGTCAATGATTTATTACTATTTTCAAGAGTTTTCATTCTCTCTAAGAAAAAGATCATGCTAATAGAATATTTTTTAAAATATTATATAGATCATGCTGAATGAATGGGAATCAAAAATCAAAACTTTCAATGACACAAGGAATATTGATAATATTACATTATATGATCTTATTGGTTCTCTCATGAAATATGAAGGCGGGTTGAATTGTGACGTTGAATTGGTAAAAAATAAGAATGGAGGAGTATCTTTTGAAACAACATCAATTTTTTCTAATAAATCAATGTCATCTATTTTTTTGAAATATTCATAAAAAATGAATGTTTTTGTCGTATCAATTTTTTTTTCATCAGCATATTCTATGAATTTATTAGAAAATATTTCTAGAATGATAATTAATATTATTGGACAAAAATATTTAAAATAAAAATTAAAAAGGGTCATAAGGACAAGATTGATAAGAAATACTCTTATGAGATTACTTTTTATGAGTTCAAGAAGACAAGACACATACAACCTATTTATCTAAAGTTGAAAAGGAAAGAAACGAATGAATGAAATGCTGACATGAATTAAAGGAATTATTACAATTCTAAGAAAAAGAAAATTTCCAAAATCTTCTACACCTAAAGAGATTATGGGGTAGATTTTTTTAGACAATGACAAATATGGAAATAGGTATAATAGATTTTTTTAAAGTACCTATGGTAAATAAATTTCTTATGGAAAAGGTATTCACTACTAAATCCCTTAGCAATATTTCATTAAATTAAAATTATCATAAAAGTGATAATGAGAAACATTCTCAGTCACCTAATAAATTTTCCACCTCACCTAATGAGGATAATAATATAACCAGTTATGAAGAACTATTTAGGTTTTAAAAACTTCTAGAAAATGAAAATTGTAAGGATTGTGAAAAACAAGATAATTACCAAAAAACATGCAAAGGGAAAATAAAGAATAACTACACTTAATAATAAAATATTAGATCTTTTTTAATATCATTATAAAACTAATTACAAAAAATAACACATTTCAAAATATTTTGAAGAATATATTTCTATGAAAAATTGTTCACAGAATGATTTAGTGAAACTTAGTTCTAAAACTTCTAATAATGATGATAAATATTTAGTTGTAAAACTAAATTCCTATATTTTAGTTTGATAAAACATTTATGGATGTTTACTTTTGGTAAAAAAATTAATAATATTTTAAAAAAATATACCTCATACTGATGAATCATGGATGGGGTTTAGTTATAAAAAAAATTATTTTTAATAAAAACTATTTTATTCAAAAAAGTGAACCATTTTCTACTAAGTGTAAATGTGGTGGACATTAAAAAAATAAGTGTTCTTTCAATAAAGATCAAACACTAGGTTTTCAAAAATCTTAAATTTCAAAGGAAATGAAAATTTTTCAATATAGTAATGTTATTCAAATATGGTTACCTAACATATTATTTTTTTTGAGAATACCAGACCTAAGAAGGCTTTTGTTTGAAAAACTATTTTCATTATTTTCAGGAAAATATAGAAAGTACAAATAAACAATATTTGGTACATGGATAGTGGTTTCTCTAGACATATGATAGGAAAAAAAAATATTTCTCCAATAAGATTATAAATATGAATGGCGGAATAGTAGCATTTGGAGATAATGCTCAATGAGAGATTAACAGTATTGGATATATTGTTCTTCTTGGAAAATCCATAATTTCAAATGTTTTATTTTTCGTAGCACCTAATCAAAACATTATATTCATAAGTAAATAAATTGATTAAGGTTATCTTGTGAACGTTATAAATGAAAAAATTAGAGTATATAGTTTTAAAGATGAATTTATTCTTTCCTCCATTCATCAAGAGAATGTTTACAGATTATACATAAAAGACCCGAGGAGCCAAGACTTACCTTGTCTTAGTAAAATGGAAGATAAATCTTGGTTTTGGAATATATGATTAGGAAAATATAACCCTATAGACATAGTTATGTTGACTAATAAAAATCATGTTAAGGATCTACTTGAACTTAGGTTTGACTCTTTAAAAGTTTTTTATCCTTTTCAATATAGTAAGAAGTATAAGTCATGTTTTTAATCTTTTATTTAAGTCTAAACTTTTAATGAATTATAGTTAGTTCACATGTACACATTTGGTCCTATAAAAACTAAGAGTATCAGAGGAAAATATTTAATATTTTTTTTAGGTTATGATTACACTAGATACACATGTTGGTATTTTTTATTAAGAAAACACAAAGCGTTCGGTGATTTTAATATTTTTTATCAATAGAAAAAAATGAGGAAAATAAAACCTTGATAATTATTCATAGTGATACTAGTTGGGAATTTTTAAACACTAATTTATAAAAAAAATTAGTAATAAAGGAAGTATACATAACTTTTTGGTGCTTAGAACTCTACATAAAAATGGTGTTGTTGAAAGGGGAAATAGATTTCCTAAAGATATTACTAAAACAATTCGGAGTAAATACTCAGTTTCTAATATTTTCTGGGATGATGTAATTATTGAATATATTTAAACTATAAATCTTATTTTAATAAGACTAATTTTTTTATGAAAACTCATTTTGAGTTGTGGAAATAAATAAAACCAAAACATTCCTAATTCAATAATTTTGGGTGTAAAGTATTCATCTTAAATGCTAAAGACAACTTAAATATGATTACATGAATTTATGATGAAGGAATATTTTTAGGTTTTTCAACAACTTTTAATGCTTATATATTTTTTAATAAAAACACAAGTACTATTTAGAAAGCAATACATGTTTAATTTTATGAAAATTATTCTTTTTTAGAAAACACCATCTTACATCCTCAGTTGTTATTTCTAAAAATGTTTTTCATCCTATGTTAGAATGTTATTATCATAAGAAAATAAACCAAGACTATGCTTCCAAAGTTATTCCTCAAAAATATTTCCAAAATATTTTTTCATAATAGTCTTCTAAAAATATATGAAATCAAATATTTCATATGAATCTTCATACTGATAACATCATTGGTGATGTAGATAAACATGTAAGGTTTATAAGTTATTTGATAAATGAAACTCAACATCTAGCTTTATTACCCTAATTTGAACTTAATAATACTTATGATATTTTAGGTGATAAGGATTGGATAAAATAAATACAATATGAACTCAGTGAGTTTGAAAGAAAAGAAGTTTGGACATTAGTGAAATGACCTATGTATACTTATGTAATTGGAGATAAATGAGTTTATTGGAATAAGTGTGAAGAAAATGGCATAATAGTTATAAATACATATAGACTTTTGGCTAAGGGTTATAATCAAAAAATGGGAGTAGAATATGAATAAACCTATTATCTGGTAACAAGACATGAATCCATGTTTAAACATCTAGATTATATAGAATTATTAAATTTCAAACTATTTAAAATGGATTTGAAGTGTGATTTCCTTAATGGATTTGTTCAGGAGAAAGTTTATATTGAAAAACTACTTGGTTTTGAAAATACTAAACATCCAGAACATGTTTATAAACATACTAAAGAACTTTATAGACATAAATAATACTCTAAAGCATGTTATTATAGGTTAACTAGATTTTTGTTACAATTTTTTAAGGGAGATGTGAATATAACAACTCAATATTTTATGACATGTGACTTCTTAAATAAATTTAATTTTTTTGATAACATACATTATACAGAAGACATAGAATAAACAAACAATTAAATGTTATTATTTAATCAAGGTAATTATCACCTAGCTGTTGGAATGAAAAGAATATATGAGATTAAATAAATTATGAAAATATAGTTTACACATGTTTATAAAATGAATTCATTTATTACCAATTGATTAGAAATTAAAATGAAAACCAATTGAACATAAATGATATAATTTTATAAAAAAATAGTAGTATGCACACAATGAAATTTTATCTTAATAATTTAAATTATTCACTATTTGTGAAAGATATTAATGAAATTTATAATTCATATATGCAATAAAATTATTTAAAAATCCATTCAATTAGTTTGATATACTTAAGATAAGAAAACAAATCCTGTTTTTAGGGTAAAAAACTATATTCTTATAAAACAATTTTTTTCCACCTTTTGATGGAAGACCTGTTTTAAATAAATAATTTGACACTTTAAAAAAAAATTATACAAAATAAAGTTCATTTTTTTAATCAGAATATAAAAAATTTTGTAAAATGTTTGTATTTTTCGTTCAAGTTTATGTTTGATCAATAGTGAAAGATATTGAAATTTAATTGAAAAATGATTTTATTTTAATTTATTTATTGTTATTTTTTTGTAACTTTTTTTAAAGTATAATTATCTGAGTTACACAACCATATAACTAATTTAGTTCTCTTTATTCGATTTCACATTGAAATTGGAAATAAACATTCAAACTTTTGAACTTTTAACTTTAAAACCCATCTTTTTAGTTGTGTCTGTAAATTTAATTTTAAATATAATTTTTATAATTATATAAATTGAATTTTATAAAATTTATTTTATATTTTTAATCATAATATCCAAATTATGTTTAAAGGTTATTTTTATTTTTATTCATAATACAGTACGTTGGTAAAAAAATATTTAACGCGATATAGGTAAAAAAATGAAACTTGTTAAAGTTAAAAAGGAAATGACCTAAAATAAATTAACAAATACAAACTTTAATGGTTGGTTGTGGTATTTATTGACCCTAAAAATCCTATAGAATATTAATTTCGAACCAAAGTCCTGGAACTTAATTCCACCTCAATGTGGTTTAATTTAAATATAAAATAATCATTATTTTATCCACTTATACCCATCTCTCATGAAGTATAAATACCACCCATCACCACCCCATTTCGACCCAATAGCCCTTAATATCCTCATATTTATGTCATAAAATCAATCCCTCACTATCCACACATCTCATTGCTTCTTATTTCACCAAAATAGGAAATCTATGTTCTTCAAGTGTCTCTCAATGAGGTGATATTTAAGATGTAAGTTTCTCAAAACATCTCTCTTATTTTATTTTGTTCATTTAATTTATTCTCATATTTTTAATTCATCAAAGAAAAATAAAACTAGAATGATTTAAATACTATAAATTTATGTTTAAATGGGAATATATTATATCCATCCATTATATTACATTATTTTATTTAAATAAATGAAACTATTGTCCAAGTTAGAAAGGTTAATCACATCTGAGAATAATGTTATTGTTCATTTTCCATTTCCATTTTCATGGCGTGTAATAAAACTATTATTCTAGTTAAATAATATTTTAATAAGTATATTGAATTATATTTAATGTTCTGAAACTAATCTATACCCATAATAGTAAATAAAATGAAACTAATTCATGGTGTTCATAAAAACCACCAAAATAAACTAAATGATTACGATTAACATTTTAAAAAATGAATCAACCTCAAGATATAAAAAAATGTATATGTGGGAAAATTTAAAATAATTTAAGGTAATTATTACCATTTTATTCCAGTTATGTAGTTTTATTCCCATTTTACAAGGGAATCCTTAATTATACACAAATGAGAAGATCATGAAACTATAAAATAAACACACCCACAACCATGAAAATAAGAAAATATTATTAATGAATGGTTCATAAAATATTATAAAATCACCATATATGGTACTATAAATATTAATTTATTTATTTAATGAGTCAATAAAATTATTTAAACCATTATACATGAAGATAAAGTATTCTAAACTAAAGGAAAACGTGAGGTAAGGGTGTTTTTCATCTCACTTTTTTAATTCGGTTAGATATAGAAATTATTCAACAATTAATACATGTGTGTCATGTATGTAATTACTTTTGAAATATAATATCAGGAATAAAATTAAATTCATGGTATTAAATTTATCTTTTTACGATTATTACTTTTATTAGGAATATGATTCGACTGATCACAAAGTTTCATGTAATTTTATAACTCAATTTTCATTTAGTGGGTTAAAATTATTCTTATTGATTATTCCATGAAAATAATATGTGGTAAATTAATTTTCATTATATTATATTGTATATCCAATTTATTTATGTAGATTTATATCTTATACACATAATTGACTCACTTTATTAATGCTCACTTCAATGACATGATATTTGTTAGAGACTATCTTTTTAAAATCCTATTTTATATTTCCTTTATTAAAAAGAATGTTTTTACATCTATATAATGAACATAATTTATTGATTTCATGAGAATTAATTTTTTGATGAATAATTTAAATGATTACATGGTTATTTTCAATGAATTTTTTTTTCTTTAATTATTATGTATAATTTCAAAAATAAATGATTTTCAAAGTGAAAATATGTATTTTCCTCTTGATTTTTTCAATGATCTTAAAAAAGTATTTTAAACAATGTCATAATCCTTTGTTGAATATTGTGATTCATTGTGTATGATCTCTTATGATACATTCATCCTTATTTTTTAAAATCAATATTAATTATTTTTTAATATTTTGATACCATTCACCATATTACTATGGATGGTTTGTGATTATGTTTAAAAATGGGGAAAGTTTTTTACATTTTGTATGCTAGTTTAAATAAAAATGTGTGTATTGATTTTATTTCAACCTTTCATATAAGAAATATATTAGACTTAGTAAGTGATGGGAGGGGTCCTCTTTAGCCCCTCGACACATCAGTAAGTCCAAAGAGAAAAATATATTGGGTTTTGGACAAGGGCTTGCCCATTTATTTGGTTTTTTAAATGAATACATGATGATGATAGAATATTGGAATTAAGCATTAAAAGTATTAGATTCATGTCAGGAAGCCTAGACAATATGTTTTAAATCTCTAGAATTATGCATTCCATCATTATGATTTGAGTCATTGATTTCCATGTGATTATTCGATAAGTAGAATATCAATTGTTAAGTTTTCTAATTCATGTGATGATTTTATATGGAATTATTTGATCATATTTTATTCCTTTCATATTATGCTCATGTTATAGATTAATTAGAAGGTTTATCAATCAGTCTTCATTCCATTATTATTATCCTTTATTTACAAATTATATATTCCATTGTACTTAACCCTTAATGAGTATTTGATATCAGCCCATTATTATGTTTTAATTTACCCAGGATTCCAAGAAGATTTTTTTTATGATTGATATGTAGGGATACTCTATAAGGAATAATGGTGTTCTCAAATAAAATATTTTTTTTAATTTTATATCATTAATTAAATTTTAATTTAAAATATGTATCTTGATTATTCAGGCTACTAAACTATTCATTCCATTGGGATTCCATTCCATTTTTTAACAAGTTGAGGGTAAATCCCCCTATATTAAAAATAAAACCTCCTTTAAAAAATGGGAGAAGAGGAAACCCATTACAAAAAACATGTAAAAACTCCTTAAAGAAACAAAAAAAAGGTAAAAATGGACCAGTACGTCCAATAAAAGAAAGAAAATTAGGGAATATAATCCTTAGTAAATTGATTTAGGAAAACATAGATTAGGGAATGTAACCCCATTATTTATTTTGATGGCAATTATAGTATAGAATAGTATCCAATACGTTTTTTAAAGACCATGGATAACCTATGGTAAAACTACATCCTATAAATGATCCTTCATGACTATGAAATTTATCATTATGGTCACTGTTTTCACTCTGTGCCTCGGTTTTAGTTAGTGGATGGAAATAGAAGGAATTATATTAATAATGAATGTGATAGAAAATATGTTGATAAGGATAGAAGAAACATCAAATTTAAACTCTTATTGTAATAAAAATATTTTTTGGGAGTAGAAAGAAGGATATAAAACATGTAATTTCAGAGGAACAAAAATAAAGGTTTGGAATAATGATCCCCATGAGGTTTTATTGATTGTTGAATGTTTTAAATGTGGAAAATAAGGGAATTATGAAAATAAAATTCCTTGGGGAAAAATAATTAACAGGAACATCATGGTTATAAAATTAATGGTTATACTGCTGAATATGAAGAGACTAGAAATGAAAAATGAAAGGATAATGTTATTAATAAATATGATGATGAAGTTTAGTTAATGGTTTAATAATGATGTATAATGGTTAAAATTATTATGTATTTGGATTCAAGAATTATTTTATCAAAGATGCACTAGTAATAATAATAATGATTTATATAAGTATTATACAATAATTCTTATTCTTTAAGGATTTGGAAGCATGTAAGAAATAATACAAATAACCGAGAAAAGATATTATGTTGCATGTTGATCTTTTGGAAAACAATTTATTTGGGGAAGAAAACATTTATATGTGTTATATGTTTAAATAAAAAGGAAAAATAGATACTTATGTGATATTATTACAGACAATGAAAATGGTTAGTGTTTTGAGGTTTTATACTGGGTTTAATACATGTTAGGATTTTTGGAATATATTCAACAACTAGAGATATTATTTTTTAGAATCATTCTTGTTTTAATTATAGTTTAACGATGATAAAGGAATTCATATATTTTGTATTTGACAATAAAATCTACATTACGTCAAAAATATAATGATTGTAAAAAATTATTGAAATTCCTTCTAAATTTTTGGTATCTCAAATCAGATTGACATATTTTGGATGTCTCTTAAGATTAAATACTAATAGAATGGATTTAGTTGAACTTTGGATATTTTTGTTTGATTTTAAAGTACGATTCATCATATTAGATAACATATGATAAGAATTTTTATTTTGGTAAATATTTAATGAATAAATGATTGAATTATGGATATTTTTATAAAAGTACTTCAATCATGAAAAATTCATCATGAATATCTATCTTTTAGTATAAGAAATGAATTGGGGAAATATCAAAGGACAATTGATGGATGATATTTTTCTTATGTGATGGAAATAAATCAAGTAAGTTTACTTTCTAAATAATTTATTAAGATATTAAAGTTATCCCACAACTCTATAAAAATAATTTTGGATAACAATTTTCAAGATAATAAAATAATAACCTAACTATAAAAACGTATTTTGAAAAAAAATTATCTATCTATTTTTATTACTGAGAAATAAATAGTCTTTTTACCCATCACATATTTGGGGTATTTTTATGGTTAAATTTTTAATGGTCATGTTCTCTATCACTTTCCATAATAACTTGATACTTTTCTTATAAGGACCCGACCTTAAACATTACTTATTACAGAATTAAATGAATAATTCACATTGAGGATCTTTTAAGGTTTAGAGTTTTAGAGAATTAGGACATAACTATTACTTCTCAAATATTACAAAGTAGACACATCTACTTAGTTTCCATTTTTTTCAAAAAATAAAAACTCTTGAACACAAGAGTCATGTCTAGTTCCTTATTTTAGAAAACCTGACATTTCCTTGATCCCATCCTTGACCCTTTTCATCTTTATGTCATGTGGAAAACATTTCAAAAAAACATGGGATGAGCATAAAAATCTCAGTAAGGGTTATAACAATACAGAAAGAAAACATTAGTCCATGTATACATAAGAATCAATGAAATCATACTTCACTCATAAAACCTAAGCAATTTATCATACCTCATGAAATCCTAAGATTTACGAATAACTCATATAAATCATAAGACATAAAGGTAACTTGAGGCATTCATAAAATTCTTACGTAGGGAGTAACCCTCATGGTTACGTTTGGAATACCCATCATAGTATATTCCCTAAATCTCTTCAGAGAAACCTTAACGTTTAACACCTTCGCGTTTCCCAATGCATTGGAGATCTATATCGGGATCACCCGCCCTTAGCTTATCACAGAACCAACCATCTCCATAAACAATGCCCAAGAACCATGACATAATCATAGCACATAACTTAAGAATAAAGTAAATATAATATTCCCACATTGAAATAACAATGTAACATTTTAATATATAGAAATAATGAATCCATTCTAAAAACCATTTTCAAAAGAATTAAAAAATTTAATAAATAGATTTTTGAATCAAAGTGTCCCATACCACTTTGAATATTTTAACATTTTGAACCATTAATATCCATATAAATAAATCCTTTAAACCATTTTAAAAAAATGGATGTTAATGAGAAATATTTATAAGAATAAATCATTAAAACATTTAAAATGATATTTTAGTTAAAGGGTTTTTAACAAAATGAGAGACACTTGAATAAAATAATTGATAAATAACATTTAGTCAGAACTTTATAATATCATGAGAATAAAGGGATTCATGGTATAATATTCCAAAGGGAAGTATATAAAACATATAAGAGTGAATTGGTGTGTAACAACAATGAAGTCTCAATAGAAATGTAAAATGAGATGAAATACCTTATAAACAAGGTGTCCTTAAATTAAGGATAAATCAATCTCATAATTATGTGTGAAAACTCTAAATACACCCAATAAAAGTGGATATTAATTGTAAAACAATCAAAAGTCATTCACACATATTCAAAGTATGACATATTCAATAACTACATGTTGAACCCAAAGAAATCGAAATTTGGTTAAGAAGTTCCCTTGGTAAAATTCGACAGCCTAACGACGTCACTTTAAAATTCATAAAATTAGTTGATGAGAGAGGAAATGGTACCTCATCACTTGGAAATAAAATTTTCATCAATAAGGATATATAAGAACATATCCCAACATAAAAAGATGTAAATTAAAAGACATAACAAAATAAGTCTTTTAAAAATAGGAGGGTGAAAGGTTCCCTTACCGATTTGGGTAACATTCAAAACGTACACCCCATGAAAGAATGACTATACAACATTGGTGTAAATACTCATAAACTAAAGTGTATTGCAAAAATATTAGAATAATGGGAAGTACATATACCACTCAAAGGAAATGGTGTAAAATGTATCATAAATCACATGGGAATAAAAGTGAGATGAAAAACCCCTTACGAAAACTCGGCAGCCTAACGGCACCACATAAAACTTCCAAAAAAATGAACTAATAAAAAAATAGGGTATCTCATCATATGAAAATATAAATTACAGTAATAATAATATAAAATAACATCCCCTAACTAAGAATGAGGAGCTTAAATGAAATGACATAAAAGAGAGTACTTAAAAAGAAAGAGAGAGGTTGGATCCCTTACCACAAGTCCAACTTGTTTTGTTCGTTTTTTATATTCCTGAATAATAATATTTGGTCAATTTATAATTTCTTAAGGTCCTCCTTAAAATATTATTATTCAGTTCATATCACATATTATAATGTTATAATAATTGGTTAATAATGTGTGTTCATATCAGACCTTTTTTCGATGTTTGGTACATGAGTCAAAAATGAACTTGTTTGAAAATGATTGTCCATGTAGTTATAAGTTAATCATATACAGAATAGTATTAATGATTTAAATATCATATATATTCATTATATATTCATTTTATACAATTACATAACATTTGGAGATAAAAAGAAATGAAATGCACCGTTCATGGAGACGGTAGGCCGTACGTACGCATGAACGCTACTTTCATTTCTTTGTCATATTAATGGAATTAAAAATAATTGAGATATATAAATATATATATATATATTATAATTCCAGTATAATATATATGTTTTATAGTTAACATATGTTCATTAATTTCATTCTTTATACATTCCATGTATTGCATGAACGAGTCACATCACTTGAGGGGGCAGTAGTCCACACTTCCTCATATGAAATTATCATATTTGCACAACTTTCAAAGAATAAAGGTATGTTTTAAATATAAAATAAAAAAGCATATGGAAAAAATTAATACCATATATATCATATATAAAATACAGTGACATCATAATGGCCACCATGAAAGGTGTTAAGAGAATATTGAACAATCATCGTTTCCTAAGGTAGTAATTCGTCATCCACAGAAACAGTATGTTCTTTAAAAATTAGGCAGAGGTGTGTGTAAGTTTAGCTTGAATACTTCACATAAAAACATCCTTGTATATTTAAAATACTGGTGTTGTTACAAAATAAAAAATATAAAAAGAGTTTAGGGGTTTGGAGAAGTAAAATAATACAAAAGAACACAAGTGAAGACATTACCTTTAAATCGGGTAACTCCTCTTGGTTTGAACCAAAAGGGTTTCTTGAAGAGAATTATGCCAAAAGAGAGGCTTCAATGATGAATATAGGGATGTGGAGAGATGAACTGGGTAGGGTTTTTCAGAGACAAAGTCTTGAGAGGTGTGGGGAAGGTGGTAGAGATGGGGGCCTTTTATAAGAGAAGAGGAGGGGCACTCTTGGACAGTTATAAAATATTACTTTATTATAAAATTATATTACGATTTTAAAGGTCCCAAAAGGATATATTTAGAGGCTAAGGTGATAAGGTTTCGAAATACACCCATCAAATAGGTTTCTGAAAAGTCTAAGACTTATATTTTACCCTATCTTCTCATTTTATTTAAATCGTTCATTTATGAGGTAATCACTACATTATCACGGTGTCATAAATAAATTAATTTACTTAATGTCTAAAAATTATAAAAAAAATATCATGATGTAGGAAATCTCTTTATATTTCTAATGAACATTTATAGTAAAAAATATGACTTGTATAACCCCATGTAATAATTTTTTTAGTAAAACAATACATGTTTGTGACATTTTAATTTTAACTTTAAATAAAAAGTTATTAATGTCATTTTCCAACCAAAGTGGCTGCATGGGGTCCCCAAGTCAACCCATGGACTGTGTTGGTCGGACATGACTCATACAATAAGTGTAGGACATGTGTCAAGGTCATTTCATATTATTATAACATTATCCTTACCTTAAATTACACTAATTACCTTTAATCGTGATTAATAAAACTTAAAAGTTACTATTCACCAAAAAATTATTTTAATCTCATTGAACCACATTTTACTTCCTAATGGAAACCATTTATGTTGTATTTTTTAAAATAAAATCACAGAAGTGTTAAAGTTTCATTTGAACGAAAAATCAGTTTTTTAACTACCACTTAGTGGTTTCACTATTCCTCAAAAATTAATGTTTTTCAGAAAAATACCAAAAATTCACCCTATGCTATATTTGATATTCCGAATTCAAAAATGATGTCTATTTTACAAAATTCAAAACATATAATTTGCATTAATTAATTTAATAATTAATTCCCGCTGTCAAAACAAATAGCGTGTTTTTAAGAAACAATATCTATTAAAAGATTAACACTATTTGAAGCCAATTTGAAAGTGAAATTAATTCCAATGACCACCATTGGATTAAACAGTAAAAATATATTATAAATACACTTTAATATCAATTAAAAATATAATCTATCCATATAAATAAATCATATTAAAAGGAGGTTTTGAATTAAAATGCAACATTTTCACTAAAAATGATCTTTATCGGAAAAATAAAAAAACTTTACACAAAGTAAATTTTGATGTCCAGATTCTAAAGAAGGATTTTATTTTGTCAAATAAAACATATAAAATTGTCAAAATTATATTTAAAAATGGTTCTCTATAAAAAGGCGGTTAATTGACCTTTTAAAGAATATTAGAAGATTTATGCTTAAAATTGGATTCATTTGCATTTTACGCCTCTATCATTTATTGGATAAAAGTAAAAATATTTGACAAACATATATAATAATTTTTTAGTTAGTTCCGTTCATTCCCGCCATTACAAAGGCTAGGCGTTAACTACCATTTAAAATAATATTATTTTTTATTAGAGTGCAACGTAAGATTTCCAAGAAACTCATTGTGGCATATTGGGTATGCCATCGAGCATAGCGTTCCCTTTAAAGTAATATTAATATTTTATTCACAAATATGGATAAATATGAAAATTTTATATTCTTTATTTACCTGGGGTGTCACATCCTTCCCCCCTTTTCGGAATTGCGTCCTAACAATTTTAAAATTGGGCTTGGAAACTTCATTGAAAATCCCACATCGGAACAAGAGTCAGTAAAAATATCACTTTAAAATAAAGAAAGAAAAGTACAAAGGTCCCTCGAGTTAACCCATACTAGTATTCCATGTAGGAAAACATGGACATGGAGGAGAAAACAAAGGGTCATGTTCTGATGGAGATTTATAGAAAACATGTTTAGGAGAAAGTTAACCACAAGAAAATCACAAACTTGTGATGGGTTAAAAGGCATTTGATTCCCCAGTAGAAAAACTTAACAGACAACATTTTTGTTTTAAGTTACATTTAATTGAGAAATTTATTTATGAGCTTAACTACAACATAAGGAAACATACTTACTTGTCATGTTGACTTTCAACTTTTACTAGATTTCTTACACAAACTCATATTTTCTCCAAAAGATGAGTATTTAGGATGACTTGTTCACATTAAGAGAGCTATAATCAACTTTCAGAGAATCACCTAATCCACAAAAGATAACTATATACATCCCATGTCTTTAGACATTAACCAAAACTAAATCAAAAAGGTTAGTATGAGATCATATAATACCCAAAAAGGATAATACTTTATAAAAAAAATCTATTCTTAATCTCCAAAATTTGTCAAACAATACCCAAAGTTCAACAAATACCATTCAATAAACATCTATCCATAAAATTCTTCAAAGTAATCAAAACTAAGACTGAAACCCAAATCTCTGAAGGATTTAATCACATAGTCTTCGAAGATAAACCTTAAAATTTATCTCCAAATAACATCAGTTACTCTTAAAGTCTCATACTGAAAATTAATTAACCTAATCACATATCCTCCATGATAGGTTAATAATTTCCATAGATAACCCAAAATCAACTTATTCTAGATTAATAAGATCATCAAACTAAAAATAATTAGTAAATCTAACCAGGGACTTCACGTAGTCCAATGGTATGCGATAAACACCAGTCACACTTTGGTTGTGGGTTTGATTCTCGTAGCTTCGTCAGACGCGACAGGTTTTCACACAGTCTACGTGTTTTCCTTTTTCCAAAACAACATAATTCTTATAACATTTCCAAAAAAGAGATAAAATCTTCATAATTAACCACAACATAATTTAAACTCAAGTTTATCTCATGTTGTTCATATTCTATCATAACATATAGTAACCCATAATTACCTCAAAAGTAATGATCATATAAACCCTAATGGTTACCTTTATAATTATTACCTGAACTTCCACATTGAGTTGGTTCTCTCATACATGATGAATTAGAGAACTCACCAAGGTTCAAGTGGTTGATCATGACTTCTGATAGTTGGTTTAGAATAACCACGAGATTTCTCATTGAGTCCCCCATTTCATCCAGTCTCTTAATCAGAGAACCACCACAGTTTCCTTCAAACCCATTTTCACTTTGGTGCCTTCTAGATCAATCCATTTACTAAAACCAAAAATTTCAGTGTGAGTATATCAAAAAAATCATCATGTACTAATGAGGAAGATAAACACTAAGATATACTTACTCCTTCACTTTATCTAAAAACTATGACTCTTTCTAAAATCCTAGCAATTATAGTAATGTAACTTATGCTTAAAGAATACCCTAACCTCTAAAGTTATCTAAACCGACCTTTGATACCAACTATAAGGACCCGAACTTAAACATTACTTATTACTGAATTAAATGAATAATTCATATTGAGGATCTTTTCAGGTTTAGTGTTTTAGAGAATTAGGACATAACTATTACATCTCAAAGATTACAAAGTAGACACATCTACTCAGCTTCCATTATTTTTCACAAAATAAAAACTCTTGAACATAAGAGTCATGTCTAGTTCCTTGTTTTAGAAAGCCTGACATTTCCTTGATCCCATCCTTGACCCTATTCATCTTTATGTACTATGGAAAACATTTCAAAAAAACCTGGGATGAGAACAAAAAGCTCAGTAAGGGTTATAAAAATACGGAAAGAAAACATTATTCCATGTATACATAAGAATCAATTAAATAATACTTTACTCATAAAACCTAAGCGATTTATCATACCTCATGAAATCAAAATATTTACGAATAACTCATATAAATCGTAAAAAATAAATGTAACTTGAGGCATTCATAACATTATTACATAGGGAGTAACCCTCATGGTTACGTTTGGAATACCCATCACATTATATTCCCTAAATCTCTTCAGAGAAACCTTAGCGTTTATCCCCATCGCGTTACCCAATGCATTGAAGAGCTATATCGGGCTCACCTGCCCTTAGTTTATCACGGAACCAACCGTCTTCATAAACAATGCCCAAGAACCATAACATAATCATATGACATAAATTAAGAATAAAGGAAAGATAACATTACCAAATTTCAATAACAATGTAACATTTTAAGATATTGAAATAATGAATCCATTCTAAAAACCATTTTCAAAACCATTTAAAAAAATTAATAAATAGATTTTTGAATCAAAGTGTCCCATACCACATTGAATATTTTAACATTTTAAACCATTAATATCCATATAAATAAATCCTTAATACCATTTTGAAAAAATGTATATTAATGAGAAATATATATAAGAATAAATCATTTAAACATTTAAAACGATACTTTAGTTAAAGGATTTTTAACAAAATGAGAGACACTTGAATAAAATAATTGATAAATAACATTTAATCATAACTTTATAATATCATGAGAATAAAGGTATTCATGATATAATATTCCAAAGGACAATATATACACCATATAAGAGTGAATTGGTGCATAACAACAATGAAGGCTCAATAGAAATGTAAAATGCGATGAAATCCCTTATAAAGAAGGTATCATTAAATTAAGGATAAATCAATCTCATAATTATGTGTGAAAAATATAAATACACCCAATATAAGTGGATATTATGTGTCAAACAATCAAAGGTCATTCAAACATATTCAAAGGATGACATATTCAATAAATACATGTTTAACCCAAAAAAATCGAAATTGGGTTAAGAACTTCCCTTGGTAAAATTTGACAGCCTAACGACGTCACTTTAAAATTCATAAAATTAGTTGATGAGAGAGAAAATGGTATCTCATCACTTGGACATAAAATTTACATCAATAAGGATATATAAGAACATATCCCAACATAAAAAGATGTAAATTAAAAGACATAACAAAATAAGTCTTTTAAAAAGAGGAGGGTGAATGGTTCCCTTACCGATTTGGGTAACTTTCGAGACGTACACCCCATGAAAGAATGACTATAAAACATTGGTGTAAATACTCATAAAAGAAATTATATTACACAAATATTAGAATAATGGTCAGTACATATACCACTCAAAGGAAATGGTGTCAAATGTATTATAAATCACATGGGAATAAAAGTGAGATGAAAAACCCCTTACGAAAACTCGACAGCCTAACGGCACTACATAAAACTTCCAAAAAATGGATTGATGAAATAAAATAGGGTATCTCATAATATGAACATATAAAGTATAGTAATAGGAATATAAATTAACATCCCCCAACTAAGAATGAGAAGCTTAAAAGAAACGACATAAAAGAGAGTACTTAAAAAGAAAGAGAGAGGTTGGATCCCTTACCTCAAGTACGACTTGTCTTGTTCGTTTCTTTATATTCCTCAATAATAAAATTTGGTAAATTTATAATTGCTTAAGTTAATCCTTAAAATATTATTATTCAGTTCATATCACATATTATAATGTTATAATAATTGTTTATTAATGTGAGTTTATATCAGACGTTTTTGTCGATGTTTGGTACATGAGTCAAAAATGAACTTGTTTGAAAATGATTGTCCATGTAGTTATAAGTAAATCATCTCCAGAATAGTATTAATGATTTAAAAATCATATATATCCATTACATATTCATTTTATACTATTCCATAACTTTTGGAGATAAAAATAAATGAAATGCACCGTTCATGGAGACGGTAGGCCGTACGTACGCATGAATGCTACTTTCATTTCTTTGTCATATTAATGGAATTAAAAATAATTGAGATATATATATAGTTATTATAATTACAGTATAATATATATGTTTTATAGGTAAAATAAGATCATTAATTTCATTCTTTATACATTCCATGTATTGCATGAACGAGTCACATCACTTGAGGGGGTTGTAGTCCACACCTCCTCGTATGAAGTTATCGCATTTGCACAACATGCAAAGCATAAAGGAATGTTTTAAATATAAAATACAGAAGCATATGGAAAAAATAAATACAATATATATCATATATAAAATACAGTGACATCATAATGTCCACCATGAAAGGTTTTAAGAGAATATTGAACAATCATCATTTCATGAGGTAGTAATTCTCCATCCACAGAAACAGTATGTTCATTAACAATTAGACGGAGGTGTGTGTAAGTGTAGATCGAATCCTTCACATAAAAACATAATAGTATATTGAAAATACTGGTTTTTTTTCAAAAAAAATGGAATAAAAAGTGTTTAGGGGTTTGGAGAAGCAAAATAAAACAAAAGAACACAAGTGAAGACATTACCTTTAAATCGGGTAACTTCTCTTGGTTTGAACCAAAAGGGTTTCTTGAAGAGAATTATTACAAAGTTGAGGCTTCAATGATGAAGATAGGGATGTGGAGAGATGAAATGGGTAGGTTTTGGCCGAGCCCTAGGCTTGAGAGGTGTGGGTAAGGTGGTAGAGGTGGGGGCCATTTATAAGAGAAGAGGAGGGGCACTCTTGGAAAGTTATAAAATATTACTTTATTATAAAATGATTTACAGATTTTAAAGATCCCAAAAGGATATATTTAAAGGATAAGGTGGTAAGGTTTCAAAATCCACCCATCCAATAGGTTTTTTACAAATCTATGACTTAGAGTTTACCCTATCTTCTCATTTTATTTAAATCGTTCATTTATGAGGTAATCACTGCATCATCACGGTGTCACAAATAAATTAATTTATTTAATGTCTAAAAATTATATAAAAAAATATCATGATGTAGGAAATATTTTTATATTTATAATGAATATTTATAGTAAAAAATATGACTTGTATAACCCCATGTAAGAATTGTTTTAGTAAAACAATACATGTTTGTGACATTTTAATTTTAACTTTAAATAAAAAGTTATTAATGTCATTTTCCAACCAAAGTGGCTCCATGGGGTCCCCAAATTGACCCATGGATTTTATAGGTCGGAAATGACTCATATAATAATGGTAGGACATGTTTCAAGGTCATTTCATATTATTATAACATTATATTTACCTTAAATTACACTAATTACCTTTAATCGCGATTAATAAAACTTAAAAGTTACTATTCACCAAATAATTATTTTAATCTCACTGAACCACATTTTACTTCCTAATGACAACCATGTATGTCAGATTTTTGAAAATAGAATCATAGATGTGGTAACGTTTCATTTAAAAGAAAAAACAATTTCTTTATCTACCACTTAGTGGTTTCACTATTCATCAAAAATTGAAGTTTTTCAGAAAAATACCAAATATTCAGCCTAAGTTATATTTGATATTCTGAATTCCAAAATGACGACTATTTTACAAAATTCAAAACATATAAGTTGCATTAATTAATTTAATAATTAATTCTCGATGTCAAAACAAATAGCGTGTTTTTAAGAAACAATATCTATTAAAAGATTAACACTAGTTTAAGTCCAATTTCAAAGTGAAATTAATTTCAGTGACCACCATTGGATTAAATGGTAAAAATATATTCTAAATAAACTATAATATCAATTAAAAATATAATCTATCCATATAATTAAATCAGATTAAAAGGAGGTTTTGAATTAAAAAGCAACACTTTCACTAAAAATGATCTTTATCGGAAAAATAACAAAAATTTACACAAAGTAAATTTTGATGTCCATATTATAAATAAGGATTTAATTTTTTCAAATAAAACATATAAAATTGTCAAAAGTATATTTAAAAATGGTTCTCCCTCAAAAGGCGGTTAATCGACCTTTTAAAGAATATTAGAATATTTATGCTTAAAATTGGATTCATTTGCATTTTATGCCTCTAACATTTATTGGACAAAAGTAAAAATATTTGAAAAACATATATAATCATTTTGTAGTTAGTTCCGTTTATTCCCTCCATTACAACGGCTAGTCATTAACTACCATTTAAAATAATATTATTTTATTATTAGAGTGCAATGTAAGATTTCAAAGAAACCCATTGTTACTTATTGGGTACGCCATCGAGCATAGCATTCCATTAAAAGTAATATTAATATTTTATTCACAAATATGGATAAATATGAAAATGCCATATTCTTTATTTACCTGAGGTGTTACATCTATTTCAATTATATGTATAGGTTTTCACTTTGTAATAATGTTATCCTATTCTAAATCGTAATTTTTTTGTAACCTTTACATTTCCCATTCCCTCTTATTAATGTGATGTTTTATTAACCTTATCTATGATGTGGATTTAACACAAGGTAATTTTGAAGTACTAGCCTTAGAATATCAAAGTGGAATTTCAAATTGTGAGGATGAAAAATATTAAAGGAGGGGATAATATAACACCTTAAGATTTTATGTTATGTTACATCTTAAATAAATTCAATTTCATTGATAACATATGTCACACAGAACATCAAGCTTAAGATAACCATTAAATATTACTATTTAACTGCGATAGTTACCACCTATTCGTTGAAATTTAAAGAATAAATTTGATTAAATAAATTATGAAAATATAGTTTACACATGTTTATAAAACTAATTCATTGGTAAATATAAATTGTAAATTAAAATGATAACCTTTTTAACATAAAGGATGTGATTTTATAAAAAACTATATTTATATCCACAATGGAAATTTTTATTTACAAATTAAATTAATCACTATTATTGAAATATATTAATGAAATTTATATATTATATATTCAATAAAATGTTTTTAAAATACATTCAATTAGTATGATAGGATTAAGATAAGATATTAATATAGTTTTAATCATAAAAACTATATGGTTTTAAACATAAATTTTACCTGATGTTGATAGAGAACCTGTTTTAAATCTAAATTTTGAAACTTTTCTATTTTTTATTTCAAAAAATAATTTTCTTTTATGAAATAGTAATATCATAATTATAATAGGGTGAAATATTTGTTTTTTAGAGAATTATTTTTAAAAAGGTTGGGGCCACAACCTCATTTTATTATTTAAATGAAGACCTCTTTAGACTGGGTAGGGGGAGACCCATTACATATCCCGAAGGCCCAAGGCCAAGTGGCCGGATGACTAGGCTTGAAAGCCCATTTTTTGGCCCAAAGAGCCCCTCATTGAATAGTACTACTACAGTACCTGGGCTGCTACAGTACCGCCACTGCTACAGTTCCTGCTACAGTGCCTCTGCCGCTATAGTGTCGTCACCGCTATAGTTCCACCGCTGCTACAGTACTGCTATAGTGCTACTACAGTACCCCCCAAAAAATTTCATTGCCAGATTTGATCCTAGGTCTTTTTGATTCCAAGCAGGAGCCTATACCACTAGGGTACATGATCGTTGTCTTAGAGAATTTTCAATTATAGATCGATAGTGAAAAATATAATGTTAATTGAAATTTACATAGTTAAATTATATTTTAATATTTCTAAGTATAGTTAGTTCCATTATACAACAATATATCTAATTTAGGTCATTGGAATCAATTTCACATTGAAATTGTATATAAAAAACATTTGAAACATTTGAACTTTTCACGTTAAAAACTCACTTTTTCATGGTGTCTAAAAAATTGATTTTATCTCCATTTTTTAATATTATATTTATTGAATTTTATAAATTGTATTCCATATTTTGAATCAGATAGTAAAAATTATAATATAAGGTCACATTCATTTTTAGGAATAAAAATTACCTGGGTAAAAAATTATTTAATGTGGTATATGTAAAGAAATGAAACATATTAATGTTTAATAGGTAAATGTTTATAATAAATAAAACTACAAAATTTATTGGTTGGTTGAGGTATTTTTAAACAGTAACTGGACCCTATAATAATATTTTAAGGTTAAATTTTATCATCCCCAACCCTCTTATCCCAGAGTTGGTGTTTGTATTATTACGATAGAATAGATACTGGATATCACATCGCCAATGATCAATTCGTCAAGTAGTCTTGATGAGAACTAGATACATACATGGTTCCCTTATTAAATTGATAATTAAACATAGATAATAACAAAAGAAAAAAACTTCTTGATGTCCCTTATTAAAAATTTTCATCTTCAAAACTTGGGGAGAGGAAACAAATAATTGGGTGAGCTCAAAAGCTCAGTAAGGATTTCATGAATCAATAATAAGTGAAGAAAATTCAATAAGTCATAATAATTATAGAAAGGTAAATAATTGAAAAACACAATCAAGAAATAAACTAAAAATTATAAATCATGAATTCATTTTTTCATAGTGAAAATTTCTTGGAAAGTTATAACTGAATTCTGAATGAATAAAATTCTTATTTGTTGTAAATCATGTATATGGAACATGAACCATTATTCTGTAAAGACAATTTAAATCTGGGTGTAAAAACACATATAATTCTTCTTGGAAATGAAGACAAAGGGTTTGTCCCCAAACATTTTGTCTCATGGGAAATATCGATGCATATAGGAGATGTCTATAACCAGGCCCCACCCATCACTCTATGTCCAAAAATATTTTCTATATAGATTAAATTCAAGAACATATGACATATCAAAATTTCCATATTGATTAGAGGATACATATTTATCAATATTTCTCAAATTAAAACAAAATTAAAATATAACACCTTATGCAAAAAATGTACATGTATAATGTAATAATAATTTCCATAATACCAAAAAATGGGATATTTAATGAAATTTTCAATAAATAATGATCACAAATAAAAGGGAAGTATACTTACACCACAGACACAGAATAAGTGGTGAATAATGCATAACCAAAGAGAATATCATAATGGTGTCTATAAAATATTGGATTAAAATCCTAAATGGACATTAATAATGTAAAATAGGAAGGTAAAATGATAAATGACGTCAAAATGAAGTGAAAAAATTTAAAAAAATTGATTTAAAATATTTATAAATGAGTCTCTCTACTATTGTTCATGGGAAAATAATTAGGAGAATTTAAAATTGAAAAATCATAATTGTTTGAATAAGACCAAAAATAAACAAAGATAATTTTTCATTATAACATATGTTATTTTATAAAAAATATGCGTTGATTGAAATATATTATGTACGATAATTGAAAATGGTTAAGGAATAAGGCAGGTCATTTTAACTGGGCAAGCTTATTGGGAGGAATTGAAAATGGATCCTTATAAAAAATGTATTTCCAAATAATAGAAAGAAAAATTGATCTAGGTTAATATATTTGGAATATAGATAAAAACTTTAAGATGAGTACATAAGAGTAATTAAGAATTTAATTTGGGTAAATAGAGAGAAAGTGTAACCCAAAGGAAAAATGGAGGTTTATAGGGAATCCCTTACCTTATGTCTGAATGTGTCCGGAAATTGAACTTAATGTCCTGGGTAATGAAATTTTATTAATTAATAATTTAATTTAAAACATATTCAACAAGATTTTTATTTTGAATAATTTTATTACATTCAATTATAGACATTTTTATGAGTTATATGTTTAAATATCATTGTTCGAGTGTGTTCATTTGCATAGTTTTCATGATTAGTTCACTTGTATACATGTGTGGAAGATCATGTAAAATGGGAATAGTTTTATAGAATTAAAATTAAGTTTTATTAATGAAATTATATAATATTAAATGACATTATATATGATTTTGTTTTGAGATATGAGTATTATTATTTAGATAAACGCCAATGAAAACTGTTTAGATTATTTTGTTGTATTTCGATCATCGTGCCCTAGTTTAGTTCTATTAATTAATATTATGTATATATAATGGATACATAACACTAAATAAGTTTTAATATATATTTTAAAATCTATTTTAACCATTATAATGGTTTTATAACTAGAATTTAAGGCATTAATGTAATCTCAAAACGTATCGTCCATGATGGAGGTAAATCTACACATCACGGATGGTGTTTACATTTTTGGAATAAATGGGAGAGGTGAAGAGGTTTGATGGTGGATTTTACATTAACATTATAAAATTAACATATATATAATATAATATAGTAATAATTCATATTTGGAAAGATGAGGTAATGAAATTATAAGAAATGAAAATACATTGAAAGGAAAATAAAGGAAAATAAAATAGGATTTTACCTCTTTAGTTTATTCTCCTTGATAACCTTTTTAGGGGACTTGTGTTTGGTGGTTTGTTAAAATAATAGGCTCCTACATGTGGGGGAGATAATCGGGAAGAGTACAGGGTAGCAACTAGACATGATTCAAGGCATATAACATTTGAGGAGAAGAGAAGGTGAGGGGTGGAATTTATAGTGGAGGAGAGGGGTGTTTGTGACTATTTTATTCATTTCTTTATTATTTTTTATCAAGAAAATGAATGGGTTGAACCTTATCACATAAAATATTGATATAGTTTAAGATAGTTCAATATTATGGTATTAAATCATACAAACATCATATATGACTCCATAATTCATTTATTTAGCTTGTCCCATAAATTACCGTATTTCACTATTCATAAAAATTCAACTATTTTAAAAAAATACTAAGAATTCACTGTAACCATTTTTTTATTTATATAACTCAAAAAGGAAATCCATTTTTTGAAAATAAGTTTTTTAAATATGAGAAATTTAATTTTTAATTAAAATCATCATTTATTCAAAAATACAGATTTTAAAATTATTACTTATATTGTGATACATAAAAAAATTAATTAAGGTCTCCCAAAATTATCATATAATCATAAGAAAAAAATCATTCATAAATATATTTTATGAAAATAAATTTTCTTTTAAAACATTATATTAATTATAAAATTTTAAATAATCATTTATGTTTCACAGAAATACAAATATTAATTTTTCATTTTTAAATCATTTATTTACTTAAACTATGATATAATTATATCATATTTCCTGGTATAAGATACCTAAATTGTATGTATACTTTCACTGGTGAGGTTACTATTCTAATGGTCACATTACTATTCCTAATGGTCAGATTACTATTTCAATGGTCATGTTATTATTTCATTAGTATATGTTCCTCAATTTATAGAAAATGCCTCTTATTTCATTCATTATTCATCTATAATTTTTTTGTGTTCTAAATTTGATTTTATATGATTTATAAGATATTAAATATTTTTTTTTTGAAGTGTAATATTTCAAATGAATTGAATTTTTTTAGGAGGAAAAATAGCATAAAATCATGGGGTGTTATATTCTTCCCTCTTTCTGAAATTTCATACTCAACATTTTTCATGAATATTTACCTCTAAACAGATGTGGGTGGTTCTTCTTTGTGACATCCTCGGGATCCCATGTTAATTCTTTCATTTTAAGGTATCTCTAAAGAATCGTTATGTTTTTAGTAGTTAGATTTCCCAATACTTTCTCTTTTGTGTCAATAATTTTGATAGGTTGTTCACAGTAAGAAAAACAGTGTTCCTATTCAATTTCCTCATTGGTGAGTACATTAACTTGGTTGGGAATGTACTACTATAATAATTACATCTGGAACACATCATGAACTTTGGAGATGCTTGGTATAATTTCTAATAGGGAAACTAAAACTTTAATTCATTCCAAAATTTTTAATGGTCTAAAGTACATGGGGATTTGATTCCCTTACTTACTGAACCTTAAGATACCATTCCATGGAAATACTTTCAAAAAGACATGATCACCCCCTTGAAATTCCAAATACTTTCTCTGGGTTCCATCAAAACTATTTTAATACTTTTAGATGATTTAACATGATCTATAATAGTAATTACCTTTGTCATTGTCTCTTCAATAAGTTATGGGATTATACATTTCCTCTCACTAACTTCATCCTAATAAGTTGGAGTTCAACATATCTTTCCATATAATTCTTCATATTCTACAATTTGAATAATGGAATGGAAAATATTATTGCAGGAAAATTACAACAATGGTAAATAATGATCCCACATTCCTTTAAAGTTAAGTGAGAATGATCTCAATATGTCTTTCATTGTTTTAATAGTCCTTTATACTATCTGTTGGTTTGAGGGTGATAAGAATTACTCATATGAATCTCAATATCCTATACCTTTTGAATAATCTTCCATAATACTGATATGAAATTGGGATCCTGATCAGACAAAATCGATAGTGGTTCACCATGAAGTCTTAAAACATCATTAATATAAAGTATTTTTAGGAACATCAATGGAAAATTCTCCCTTGTAATAAGGAAATGTTCATATTTGGTTTATCAGTCAACAATTATCCATATTAAATCACTATTTCTTGGATTATTTGTTAATCCAATGAAGAAGTCCAAAGAAATGTCATTACACTTCTACATAAGAATAACTAGAGATTACATGACTCATATAGGTTGTTGTCTCTTAGCCTTCACTCATTGAAAAACTAGGAACTTTAACACATAGTCAGTAATATCCCAAATCATATTATCCCACAAAATATTTTCCTTGACATCTTAATACATTTTCTACCTCTAGGGTGTATAGTGAATTTTAGCTATGAGAATCATCAAATAATTCCCTTTTTAGATTAGGAATTGATGGGACACATACCGTCCTTAACAGTTTCATAATTCCTTTATCATACACAAGGTATTCCAATCTTCCATCTTTAATGGATTTACTTTTATTTTGAAAATTCTCATCATCAGATTAAATTCTTGTTAACTTCTCCAATAATGATGGTTTAAGAAGAATTTGAAAAGTGTGTGATGTTTCAACTTTCATAACAATTATCATATCAATATTTACTAGATATATGAACAAGGATCTTTCTCTATCCTCATTGTGGTTAGAAGTGCATGATATTTCCAACTTAATGCATATTCTACCTTATTTGAATTTCTTGGGTAGTAGTGTATTGACAAATCATAATCTTCAAGTAACTCGAGCAATCATATTTTCCACATGTTGAGTTCTTTCTATGTAAAGATATATTTTAGACACTTGCAATCCGTATATTTCTCACATATTTACCTAAAGTGAAATTTTCTCCATATATTTAGATTAAAGATTCTAGCTGCTAACTCAAGATTATAATTATGATGATTTTGGTAATGAGTCTTCAACTACCTTGATTCATATGTATTGACTTAATATTTTTTTATAAGGACACAACCAAGTCCTTTATACGATGCATCACTGTATTCAAAAAACATTAATTTTCATGATGGTAAAGTCAAAATTGGATCAGTTAATAATCTTATCATTAATTATTCAAAACATTATTTACATTATTTTGTCCACACAAACATAACCCATTTACTTGTGATCTCAGTTAACGGGTTATCCAGTCATACAAAATTCAAAATGAAATATTGATAGAAACTTTCTAAATAAATAAAAATACTTACCTAGGTTATGTTCATTGGTGTAGGATATTATTGTATTTCCTTGGTATTCATAAGATCAAATGAGATTCTATCCTTAAAGACAATATGAAAAAAATAAATTTCGTGAAACATTGTTTACAATATAACTCTTTCATTATGAGAGTCTTAAGAATAATCCATAAGTGATTCTCAGAGTCTTTATAGCTTTTGGAATACACTAAAATATAATCTTCGAACACGTTAAAAAATCATCAAGACATTCCTTGAATACTATTTTCATTAGATACATGAAACAGAGGGTATAATATTCAATCCAAATGGAATTGCATTGAACTTGTAATGTCCATACCTCTTCCAAAAAGCTGACTTTTGAATGTACTCCTTCATTAATCACAATTGATGATACCCAAAACAAAGGTAAATCTTTGAAAAAGTATTTATCTCCCCAAATACGATCAAATTAATCATCAATTCAAGGCATAATATATATGTTATTTATTTTAATATCATCGATTTTACATAGCCAATTCACAACCTCAAGGTTAAATATTTCTTCTTAACAAAAAAACAGGGGATACATATGGAGAAACACTACAGAAAATAAATCCCCTATGAATCCACTCATCTAGTTGTTCCTTAATCACCACTAATTCCAAATTTTCCATTCTATAAGGATTCTTTGATATTGGTCATGAATCAGTGATTAAATCAATGGTATATTCAACATCACACTCTAGGGGGTGTCTAGGAAGTATTTTAAGAAATAAATCAATGTATACCTATAGAATATGGACATTCTTAATTTAAAGATGAATTTACTCATCCATAGATGTTTTTTCTCTTCCTCCACAATAATTTTATTCATTAGAGAAACTAGGGGTGGATCAAGATAAGAATAAGATGATGAAGTTTCTACTCTAATGATAAGGGATTCTATATCTTCCCCACAAATCGTAATTTACTTCTTCTTGTAATTAATTATCACATCATATTTTGAAATCTAGCCAATATTGTGGATGATATCAATATCAACCATAGGAATCATAATAAGGTCATTAAATGAAGCATGTTTGTAACGACCCAAACTTTCATTAATGGAAATTACTCTTGATCTAATTAAATTTTTATTATGGTTATATAAAATGGGAACTTAATTGGTTTTATGTTTCTATATATTAAAATACCATTATAAATTGTGATCGTTGCTAATATAGTAGTTGAATAGTGATCACATGATTAGTATAAATATAGGGCTTTAAGAAATCCAATTTACTTAGACAAAGGAAGCGATGACCTCATCCATTAGACTAGCCTCGTATGAAGACCTTTTTATGGAGCTCGGAAAAGAGGTGGCATCATTGGGATTCTCTCTTGGCCAATCCCAAGACAAGCTTGAATATGTTAGACTTGAGCAGAACCGACTATGAGAGAAGTGGAAGTTAATAGAGATTACCACCCGAGCGATGTTATCTGAGCCGCCCCAAGAGTCTCTCACCATCACACACCTTACACTTTAGTCTTATGTGGGTGTTATAAGGGGTTATGTAAAAAGACCCTAGAACTATGACTATGTACATTATTTTTGTATAAAGAATGTGCATTCATTTTGTTATTGTACTTTGTAAATAGTTTTTAAAGCACAAATAGTATTTTTAGTTAATATTTAACTAAGAAATATATTTTTATGAATAAATGGATTTTTTAATTAAATAATAGTTTAATAAAATATTATTATAATTAAATTACCTTTTATTAAATATAAATGATCATATAATTTTATGAATGCAATTGTAATTTTTATTAAGGTTTGAAATCTGGTTTTGTCAATAACCATGAATTTTCATTAAATGTCAGTTTTTATTTTAAAAGTAAAAATTCACATATTTATAAAATTATTTTGATAAAATTAATATTGTTTTTTCAATCAGGATGTCGAAATTATCCAATAGTGAAATTCTCATAATTTCTTGAGACAATAGAATTTTTGGGTAAAAATTTAATACCGTTTAAATAAATAACTTGTTTTATGACATCATAATGACCCAATAGTGATGTAATAAAATAATATAATCATTATTTTCCGCCAATATGTATGTTACATTAAAATAATGTTATTTTGGGATTTTTTGATTTATTTTACAAAGTTTTAGTGGACCCTTCATGGCTTATAAATCATTTGGTCTTTTTAAATTGTTTTCCTAGAGAATGTGACTCACCTCCACATAAGAAACACAATTATTTTAATAATTTAGGCCATTGGACTTATAAAATATTTTTTTCCACTCCACTTTGGAAAAAACGATGAGAACAAACCATGGTCTGGTTTGTGGTTTTGATTAGTTTTATGTGAGGTGTCCCAAACCAAAATAATAAACAATTCCCTCTCCTTTCCTATATAAACCCACCCAAGCTCCCACTTCCCCTTCACTAAAAGCATTTGGAGTTCTACCAACCCCTGACATCCCCTCTATATAATACTTCCAAGGTTCCCCAAGCTCCCAATATGCCTCTCCCAAGCCTCTCCCAAGCCTTGGGGATCACACTTCCAAGTAAGGGATTTCTTCCTTTCTCATTTTTTTCCAATTATCTTTAAGTTGTTATTCATTTTGTTTTCAATTAAAAATGTTGGGGTATGATTTATCACCTCCCCCATACTTACATATTTATGTTGGGATGATGGTATACCCCTTTATCTCTCATTAAATCCTCTCATGTACACTTGTTACCATGTCGAAATTCTATGAGGGATTTCACTCTCCTCTTTTACATCCAAGTAATTATTTTTTATTTTGCATCTAAATTCCATTAGGATTGTTGGAACATGTATCCATATGAACCCATTAATGTACATTTCATGTACATATGATGATACACCCTTTTCTCTTTCATCAACCATTTTCATGAATCTTTATATCATGTCGTTATGCTGCCGAAATTGCACCGCGTTTTTCCAAACCAAAATCATTGTCTAGTGAATATCATACCCATGTCTCTATCAAGGGTATTAAACTTTATGCACATATACATATTTAATCGTACATTCATGTATTTATTCCACATTACTTAATCTTTTATTAACTTATATTTTGATTGATTCCATGTTATATGATATATGTGGCACACTTATGCATGAAATGAAATGTTTAACAACAGTGCACCCTGATAGTGATCCAATGCATTGGGTAAAGTATAGTATCATGATAAGTCATGTTAAATGGTTGTTGAATCATTATAATTCAGGTGCAACGAGTTTTTACTTGTGATTCATGTGCAATTAGGGTTTACTCATGATCCATGTGCAATGTGCCTAGGCTCATGCTAATTCCATGTCAAGTGTTGTTACCACATTTCCATGTTATGATTATCATAATTTATCATGCCTTTATGTTCATGTTTCTCTTTTTCTCTATTGATATGAATATTCTCTGAAATGTATTGTATTCTTCAAGTTATTCATTGTTTATTCCCTTACTGGGCTTTATAGCTCACCCTTTTCTTATGCATGTCCTCAGGTTATCCAATGAAATGCTCACTACGATGGAATGTAGTGGTCATGTAAAGGATGTTTTCAATAAAGATGTTCTGTTTTTTATGTTCTAAGATATTATGTAATGTTCATATGCCCATAATATACTAGGCCTCTCAATCTTCCATTTTGTATCAAGAGAAGATTTTATGTAATAAATCTGGTTTAAGTGTGTAATAAAAATCAAGGTTGTTATAGTTGGTATCAGAGGATAGGTTTAGTTATTTTTTGGATTAAGATTAAAAAACCCTAGTGAAGACTTAGAGACAAGAATAAGTATAATAAAAACATCTCTATTTATTTTTGAGAATTGAGTAAGTGGTTTATCAAGAAAATACATCCCTTTCTGGATACGAGCAGGTAGAGGAAGCTCTGGCATAGATGTATCCTAGGGGTAAAACCTGAAAACACCACTTTGAGCTACACTCGAACAGGAACTGGTGCACGACAATGGGCCATGCTGCAATCTTGGTTATGAAACTCCTGGGGGATATGTTTTGGTAAATTCAGAAGCTTAGTAGGAACCCTTATTAAGGTAAAGAAAAAAATTCACCTAAGAATATATGTTAGAAGGTATATCATGAATAGCATAGATTGAAGCCTATGGATTCATAACTTAAGGAAATAAAATTTATTTATAAGTCATCAGTTTTGTCCTTCGATTACCCTTTATGTGTTACCCATAACATTGCTTTTATTACAGCCAATGGCCGGTAATAAGAAGACTTGGGCTAAAAACACATGTGAAGATCAATTTGATGACTGTGCTAATGAGATGACCATTCTGATGGCAGTGGGAATTGTGAACTTTTTCATGCTTCACTCTCAGTTAACTCAAGATTTGAATAGAAACATGGGTCAAGAGGAATGTTCAACCCCCCCCCCCCCCCCCTCCCAAAGAATGAACCAGTTTCTATCGAGAGATTCATGAGACAAAGGCCTCCTTCATTTAATGGATCATCTAATACCTCAATCACCGAACAATGGATCAAATCTATTGAAAATATTTTCTCCATAATTCAATGTTCTAAACAAGATAAGGTTCTCCTGGATTCTTATCGTATGAAGGGTGAATCTTATCAGTGGTGGACATTGATAAAAATCTACAAAGCCTAAGGAGGGGATCAAGGTGTTTGAATGAAAGGATTTCTAGAAGATGTTTTTTGATAAATATTTTTCGTGCACCCTCCGACTTAAGATAGAATGGGACTTACTTGACCTCATGAAAAAAGTTGATGAATCTGTCGAAGCGTACGAGGAAAACTTCACAAGTCTTGCACGATACGCCTCCAGCTTTGTCATTAACCCTAAATTCAATGTTGACCGCTTCTTTGGTGCATAGAAACCTAGCCTACAGAAAGGGCTGGCGATCTGTGACTTCGACAGCTATGAGAAAATTTTCTGATGTGCCTCAAGGTTGAAACGGAGATCAGATAATTTAATGGTTATCATGGGGATAAGAAGCGTAAGGTGGACTTCAGTGCTAGAGGTCCAATGGATAAATCTAACGGTGCTAAGAAGATCCATCACCCCACTTGCTCACGGTGCGGAATGAAGCACCCCCGAAATTTCTTGAAGGGGACGAGGAAATGATTTAGGTGTGGAAGAGAAGGGAACCTAGCTGTTAACTACTGACAAGAAAAACGCGTCACTACAACAAAGGAGAGGAATGCTCTGTTTGAACCTCAACGTGTTGTTCATTAATACAACTGCAACGAACCAGTGAATCTTTCAAATCAGTGCCCTAAACCAAAGGTTTTCAGAGGAAAGAAACAAACACAAATGAAAAACCCAAGTGCTTCACCATGGGGTGCACCATTCCTCTTTGTTAAGAAGAAAGATGGGTTAATGAGCCTTTGAATAAATTATCCTGAGCTTTAAAAAAATCACGATAAAGAACAAGTGTCCTCTCCCACGAATCGATGACTTGTTCAATCAGTTGCGTGAAGCACAATACCTCTCTAAGGTGTATTTGCAGTCGGGATATTATCATGTAAGGGTGAAGAAGGAAGATATCACCAAGACTTCTTTTCGTACAATATACGGGCACTATGAATTCATATTAATGACTTTCGAACTCACTAATTCTCTAGAAATCATCCTGGAATTAATGAATAGAGACCTTATGGATTACCTTGACAAATTTGTGGTAGTCTTTATAGATAATATTTTGATATTCTCAAAAACCAAGGAGGATCATGAGTAGCATCTATGAACTATACTAGAGACCTTGCAGAAATAGAATCTATATTCGAAGTACAAAAAGTATGATTTCTTGTTAATGGAGGTCTCATTCTTGGTCCATATCATCACAAACAATGCGATGTATGTGGATCCCTCCAATGCTAATGTAATTGAGTGATGGATGAGGCCATCATCGGTAAATGATGTCCATAGCTTCTTGGGGTTAGCTGGATATTATCGACGATTTGTGAGAAATTTCTCAAGATTGTCCAACCATCTTACCAAGATAGCTCGGAAGGTAGTAAAGGTTTCTTGGAGTAATGAATGTGAAGAAATCTTCAAGAAGTTAAAAATGAGGCTTATCACTATGCATGTGCTCACTTTACCCACTTGTGGAGAACATTTTGTGATATTCAGTGATGATTCGAAGAAGGCCCTGGGATGTGTGTTGATGCAAAATTACAAAGTCATTGCCAATGCTTCAAGGCAATTGAATGTTCATGAGCAGAATTATCAAAATGATTATTTAGAGTTGGCTGCGGTGATCTTCGCTTTAATATTTTGGTTCCATTATCTCTTTGGGGAGAAGTGTGAAAAATATATGGACCAAAAATCCCCAAGAATATATTCACATAGAAATAGTTGAACATGAACCAATGAAGATGGTTAGAGATGATCAAATACTATGACTGCTCAATCCATTACCACCCTGGGAAAGCGAAAATGGTGGCAGATGCTCTAAGTAGAAAGGACCCGGCAATTATATCATTGATCAGAATTGAGAAGGATACAATCTTCTTATACTTTATGATGATGGACATGGGAATAAAAAAGAAGGTAGCATCATCAATCCTTTTACAAATGATTTCTCAACCGTCTCTTTTGAAAAGGTTAAAGGATGCTCAAAAGGATGATGTGGGAATTCAGAAGAAAGAGGAAGCTATCAGAAAATGGAAATCATCGGATTTCAATGTCAATTAATATGTAATTGTGATATTTGGGAAAATAGTATGTGTTCCATCAAGTCCAGAGTTGAAGATGGAACTTTTGGATTATGCACATAGTTCAAATTTCTCTATTCACCCAGGAAACACAAATATGTATCTAGATCTCTAATAGCATTATTGGTGGGATAATATGAATAAGGAGATCACTGAGTATACATCAAAGTGCCTGGTGTTTTATAAAGTGAAGTTAGAGAGGAAAAAGTCTACGGAGATGATGCAACCATTGCCTATACCTGCATGGAAATGGTAGAACATCACCATGGACTTTGTCACCAGACTTCTGAAGACATCCAAAGGAAATAATGAAATCTGGGTTGTTTTGGATCGTCTTACAAAGTCTGCACACTTTATTTCAATTTGGGAGGATATCTCATTGGATCAACTGGCATAGATATATATCAGGGAAGTGGTAAGGCTGCATAGAGTACCACTATCTATTGTATCCGGTCGAGATTCAAGATTCACCTCTATGTTCTGGAAGAGTCTTCAACATGCTCTGGATACTAAACTAAACTTCATTACGACCTATCATCCTCAAACTGATGGCCAATCAGAGCAAACTATTCAGAAACTGGAGGATATGTTAAGACCATGTTTTATGGACTTTAAAGGAGGATGGGACCAACATCTTCCACTGGTTGAATTATCCTACAATAACAGTTTCCACTCGAGCATCTGAATGGAACCTTATGAAGCCCTATATGGGAAGTGGTGCATAACACCAGTATTCTAGGATGAAGACAGTGAACTTAAGATGCGATGACCAGAAATGGTCAAAGAAATTATGGAGATGTTGAAAACCATTCAGCAACATGTCACGGTATCCCAGAGTCTACAAAAGAGTTATGCAGATAACTATCGATGAGACCATGAGTTTAAAGTTTGAGACATTGTATTTCTATGAATATCTCCATGGAATAAGGTCTTGAGTTTTTGAAAGAAAGGGAAGTCAAGTCCTAGGTACATATGGCCCTTCGATATTATTGATCGTGTTGGGGTTGTGGCCTATTGACTAGCACTTCCACCTACCATGGCCAAAGTACATGATGTATTTCATGTATCCCTCTTAAGGAATTTCATACCAGACCCTTCACATGTATTTTATTCATAGGTAGTACAACTATAGGATGATATTTCTTACAAGGAGAAACCAATGAAGATCTTAGATCGTAGAGAAAAAGTTCTACAAAATAAGACAATGCCCCTCGTCAAGGTGTTGTGGTGAAACCACAAGTTTGAAGAAGGGATGTGGGAATCAGAGGAAGTGATGAAGCTGAGTTACCCACATTTATTTTAGTGTGGGCAAATGAAATTTTGAGGGTGAAATTTCATAATTGGGGAAGATTCTAATGACCCAAACTTTCATTAATGGAAATTACTCTGGATCTAATTAATTTTTTTTATGATTATAAAAAAGGTGAACTTCATTGGTTTTATCTTTATAGATTGGAAAAACCATTATGAATTGTGACCATTTCTAATATAGTCATTGAATAGTTATCACATGATTAATATAAATATTCGGCTTTAACAAATTCAATTTACTCAGACAAAGGAAGTGTTGGCCTCATCTAGTAGACTTGCCCCGTACGAAGCCCATTTTTCGGAGATCAGAAAGGAGGTGGCATCATCGGGCTTCACTCTTGACCAATCCCAAGCTGAGCTTAAACACGTTAAGCTTGAGAATAACCGACTATGGGAGAAGTGGAGGTTTATAGAGATTACCACCTGAGCGATGATATCCGAGCCACCCCAAGAGTCTGTCACCATCACACACCTTAACCTTTGTTCGTATGAGGGTGTTATAAAGGGTTATGTAACAAGACCCTAGAACTATGACTATGTAAATTATTTTTGTATAATGAATGTGCATTCATTTTATTATTTTTACTTTGTAAATATTTTTTATTGCATAAATAGTATTTTTAGATAATATTTATCTAAGAAATCTATTTTGAAAAATTAATTGATTTTTGAATTAAATAATATTTTAATAAAATATTATTATAATGAAATTAATTTTTATTAAATATAAATAATCATATAATTTTATGTATGCAATTGTAATTTTTAATAAGGTTTGAAAGTTGTTTTTGTCAAAACCCATGAATTTTTTGTAGATGTCGTTTTTTATTTTAAAAGTAAATATTCACATATTAATAAAATTATTTAGATAAAATGAATATTATATTTAGAATCAGGATGTCGAGATTATCCATTGGTGAATTTTTCATAATTTTTTGAGACAATTGAATTTTTGGATAAAAATTAAATATTGTTTAAATATATAATGTGTCTTATGACATCATAATGACCCAATAGTGAAGTAATAAAATAATATAAAAATTATTTTCTGCCAATATATGTTTTACCATTAAAATAATTTGATTTTGGGTTTATTTGATTTATTTAACAAACCTTTATTGGACCCTTCAAGGCTTATAAAACATTTTGTCTTTTTAAATTGTTTTCTTTGAGAGTGTGACTCACCTCCACATAAGAAACCCTATTATTTTAAGAATGTTCATCCATTTGCCTTATAAAATAGTTTTTTCCAATCCCCTTTTTCCAAAACCATGGGCAAAAACGATGGGTGGTTTTGTGGTTTTATTAGTTTAATATGAGGTGTCCCAAACCTAAATAATAAACAATTCCCTCTCCTTTCCTATATAAACCCACACAAGATCCCACTTCCTCTTTACTCAAAGCCTTTGTAGTTCAATAAACCCCTGACCTCCTATCTCTTGAATCCTATCAAGGTGCCCAAATCTCCCAAGAAGCCTCTCTCAAGCCTCTCCCAAGCCATTGGGATCACACTACCAAGTAAGGGATTTCATCCATTATCATTTTTGTCCAATTTTCTTTAAGTTGTTATGCCCTTTTTTCAATTACAAATGTTAGGGTATGATTTCTCACCTCCCCCATACTACCCTATTTATGTTTGGATGATGGAAACCCTTTTCTCTCTCATTAATGCCTCCCATGTACACCCATAACCATGTCAAAATGCTGTGAGGGATTTCTCTATCATCTTTTACATCAAAGTAATTATTTTTTATTATGCATCTAATGTCACGAACCATCCTTGGGGCCCATTCCGTGACTACCCCAAGCCCGGCTCCCATAGGCTAGGGGCTGGAGACTAGCACCAAAGGCATAAATCCCTATACTGGGATGGAATTTCCATTAGAAAAGTAACAAACTCAACAGAGTATGAAACTGAAGTAATCACTAAGTAGTACTATATACAAAAGTAAATGCTAAAAGGAAAAGGGGACAAAAATACAAGCCCAACAGTATGTATAGTAAAACTGAAAAGCTAGTACAACTGCAGTAAAGTAAAAAAGCAACTACTGAGTCATCCTCTGGGAATCCCACCTGAAGGGTGGGTACATATGACCTCCTCAGCACTCGAGGTTCGTCCGTCTGCTCCGTGTACGTCTCACCATGTGGGCCAACTCTGAGTACCATCTAGCTCCACATGTATCCTCCTCGATCAGTGTTGTTCATCGTCTGCATCCAACACAACGTAGTGCGGGCATAACCCGTGCAGGGTTGAGAATACGATAATCAGTAGGGACCCCAAGAACCCCGATGTTCTTCTAGAATCCACCAAGGATAAACCACAGAAGAAAGATACAATCACTAAGTATCAACCAACTCTACTTAGGTATATTCCCATACATACACCTAAGTCATCAATCCCAGTTTGGCTCCAAATCTCGAGCCCAAGCACAACCCAGTCCACATATGAATGAAGTCAATCACATCAATGCTAATGATTGAAAGTCAAGACTCAGCTCACACAGGTATACATCTTTCGTATAGAGATATAGATGATAAAATGTAGATACTGATTCATCTAAGCTGTCAGAACCAAATAGGATACTAGAACAACTAAGTTGTCGGACCCACATAGGATACAAGACCTGCTACTATGTCAGACCCACTCAGGATACAAGAACATAAGTCAAAACAATCAGACCCACGTAGGATACAAGAATAGTAGTCATCACTATCGAACCCATAGAGGATTTCATTATAGTATTCGTTTCTGATGAACCCACGGTGGATTCCAGTATATTTGTGGTTGATGCTGAACCCACAGAGGATTCCAGTATAGTAGTCGTCGCAGTCGAAGCTAGATCTTGGGTTCCCACACTCAGCACGCTCGATTCCGGTAGGGTCCGCTCCTCGAGTCAAAGTTCAATACATCAACTATCATGAAGCCCTGAGTTGAAGTATCTCGAAGTTCTGTCTTGACAAAAGAAAAACAACGTGACATATGGCGCATCAATCGGACGCCCGGTCTGAGAGTTATTGGTTTTTCCGTTCAAGGGGCCTGGTTGGAACAACGCTTGTTCCAAACCTAGACATATTCCAATTTTTTTCAAAACTCACTTATATTATTGAAAAAGAACAGCCTCGTTGTAAGGGTCCCAGTGCCGCAGACGGTGCATCGATCGGATTCCCAGTTAAGAAGTTATCCGCATTTAACCGAAACGGGCTCGACCCGTCAAGCCCAATGGGCTGGCGGGTCGGCCCGAACCGGTTCAGTGGGTCCGACCTGGCTGGGGGGTCGGTCAGGCCCAATGATGCATGGCCTGGCCCGGTGGTTCATGGCCTAGCCAATTGAAGGCGGCTGAGCCCAGGTCGGCCAGCTGGCAGAGCCGGTGCGCCCCCCCCCCCCCCCACCCCGATTTTCAGAACCGGCGGCGCTGCCCCTAATGTCCGGCCGGCCGAAGCTGGCCTTTCTTCCCAGTGTGAGTGGCCGACATGGGTGGGCCATGGTTCTCCCGCGTGGCACCTACGGTTGTCATGGCCTCCTTCAACCCGGCCGGCAGGCGGCCGGCCGGTTCACCGCCGAAGCGGCCCGTGGAGCGGGGGCTGCGGTTCTCCGCAGCGCGACGCCTTAGAGGTGTCAGGGTTCTCCAGCCCGGCCAGCTACGGCCGGCTGGTTCGGTTCATCTTACGAACGGTCCACGGATGCGTGCCATGATTTCCTCCATGTGGCCAGTGCATGGCCTCCGCCTCCGTTCGATGCCACCTCCGGTCGCCACCACCTCCCGTTACCGCCGCCAAAATATTCAAGAACCATCGGAGGGTCGTCGGGCCATGTTCGTTCGGCCCGTTCCCTCCGCATTAGGCGATATCAATTGGCCGAAGACAATACAAGAATTCACCAAGGACATGATATAAATTCATTCACATAAAATTATATCAAACCCCATACCTCGTAATTGAGGTTCGTTCATTGACGAGCCGCGGAAGAGGAGCATCGTGGTAGTCGGGCATCACGGAAGACGGCGTCACGGAGAACAATGTCCTCTCATCAACGTTGGAAGTCATTTTTATAGACGGCATTCCTCATGAGCGGTGTCTTCTCCCTTGACATAAAGGAAGAAGAAAAGATAAAGGTGTTCCTCACGATCTTGTTCCCATTGAAAAGAAAAGTGGAGAGGAATTTATTCCCGTATTCGAGTTGTGGAGCGTTCTTCGCAGAGAGGAACACTTCCTTCTAATTCTCCAGAGGTTTTCCCCACCGAAATATTTTACAAGGCCAATATTATAATAAGGCTTCCCAATTTTAAAAGAATTTCCATGCAATTCAAATTGATTCAAAAGAGTTTCCAATTAATTAATGTAGATATTAATTAGATAGGTTGGCACATTAAATGGGTGGGAGGTGGAGAAGATCGACCACAATAAAAGAGAGGTGTTGTCAAAATTAATAAAAGGGGAGTTAATGGGGAGTTTAAGGGAAGTTGAAGGGTTAGGGGCTCTTGTGGGCCCCACAACACATTATCCTCTCGTGGGAGGTTATGTGGTTGTGGTCCCCACCTCTAACATCCCCTTGTAGGAAATAACCACCATTTATAAATAAAATTGTGTACAACAATTTTATTTAATTAATTATAAATCCCCAAAATAAATTTCCATTCTGCATAAAACGCAGATGTGGTAAAGGTCCCTTTAAGAGAATATCGACGCTTCAAGTTCATCAGTGTCCTCAGATATTCATTCCGAGCACTGGTTCGAATGATAAAAAAACCCACTCGAACATTTACTAAACTTACCCGAACAGAACTTCAAAAATTGATTTCGGGCACACCGGGCCTTGGAATCAGGTGCCATTAGAAACCGAAGACTCGTAAAATTCTAAATTATTAAAGAAAAAAATTTCTTGAAATTTACAGGTCTTTACATTACCCCCACCTCACAGATTTAAGTCCCTGTAAAGCTACAACACACACTAGGGTAACAAATGGGGGTACTGAACTCGCATCTGAGCCTCTCGCTCCCAAGAGATCTTCTGGAGGTTAATGTGCTTCCAGTGAATGCGCACCAGAGGAATCGACCGTCCACATAGGACCCGCTTTTGTCAATCCTTGATCTCCACTAGAACCTCCGTGAATGTCTCCCCGTCATCGATGTCTAGATCCTCGTGGTCGATGATGTGGGACGGGTTGTGCACATATCTCCTCGACTGAGATACGTGGAAGACGCCATGCACCTGGTGCAACTGAGGTGGAAGGGTCAGGCAATAAGCAACGTCTCCTAATCTGCAGAGGACCTGGAAAGGCCCAATGAAACGTGGAGATAACTTTCTACCCCTGCCAAATCTCCATAGACCTCATCGAGGTGAGACCCATAGGAAAACATGGTCGCCATCCTCAAACTCTAGTGGTCTCCGTCTCTTATCAACATAGGACTTTTGTCTGCTCTATGTAGTCTTCATCCACTCCTGGATGATATGCACCTTCTCCGTCATAGCCTGAACCATCTCTGTTCCTACAAGTGCTGACTCTCCTGGGTCAGTCCACCATAGAGGGGATCTGCAAGTTTAGTCGTACATCGCCTCGTAAAGTGCCATCTCGATGGTGGAGTGGTAGATTTTGTTGTACGCAAACTCCACTAAGGGTAAGTGATCCTCCCAGCTGCGACCAAAGTCAAGTACAAATGCAAGGAGCATGTCCTTGAGAGTCTGAATGGTCCTCTTAGTCTGACCATCTATCTATGGATGGAAGGCGGTGCTCAAGCGAAGCTGCGTCCCAAACGCCTCCTGTAACCCCTTCCACAGACGGGATGTAAAACGAGCATCTTGATCAGAGACAATAGTCGATGGCACACCATGAAGCCATAAGATCTCCTGAATGTAGAGGCGTCCCAAGCTCTCTACTGAGCTCTGCTCTCTGATCGGTAGGAAGTGGGCCGACATGGTGAGACGGTCTATGATCACCTAGATAGAGTCGTGTCCTCTGGATGTACGTGGGATCCCCATCCCGAAATCCATTGATATCCTATCCCACTTCTACTCTGGGACCTCTAAGGGCTTTACCAAGCCTACTGGTACCTGGTGCTCCGCCTTCACTTGCTGACAAGTGAGGCATCATGAAACGAACTCTACTACTACATTCTTCATACCCGGCCACCAGTGCTGTCATCTGAGGTCCTGATACATCTTCACCACTCCTAGATTTACCGATAGAGGGGAAGTGTGGAACTCCCTCAGAACCTCATCCTGTAGTGAAACTGGTACCATGGTACGTCCCCTAAAGAGGATAACATGATCCCTCCTTCAGAAAATCCATCAGGCACCTACCCTACGGATATCAGAGCACGTCGCATCTCGTAGTCAACGTCCCCACGTTGTGCCTCTTTGACTCGCTGAAGAAGTGGAGGTGTGACTATGAGAGACTGAAGAAAGGCTGCTCCATCTCTATCTAAAAAAAATATTTGTAATGCATCCAGATGCTCTGTCGCCTCCCCTAGCACTTGAATGCTTGATCTCTTGCTGAGAGAATCTGCTACAGTGTTCCCCTTCCCAGGAGTATAGACTATCTCAAAGTCACAGTCCAAGAGGAACTCGAGCCATCGTCGCTATCTCAGGTTCAGTTACTTTTGTGAGAAGTGGTACCTGAGACTCTGGTGGTTAGAGTAGACTGTAAAGCGCTTTCCCATCAGATGGTTCCACCACATCATCAAGGCGAAGCACACTGCTACTAACTCCATGTCATGGGTAGTGTAGTTATTCTAGTGCTACCTCAACTGCCGTGAACCATACGCGATCACTACTCTCACCTGCATCAAGACACACCCGAGTCTGGTCCTTGATGCATCGAAGTAAACTACATACCCTACGCCCTACTCCGATAGCCTCAAGATGGGTGGACTGGTCAATCTCTACCTCATCTTCTGAAAGATCTACCGGAATCTCTATGACCACATGAAGGGTTTCCCCTTCTTTGTCAAAGCTGAAAGTGGTGCTGAAACTCTGGAGAATTCTGGAACAATCCTCTGATAGTACCCATCAAGAACCAGAAAAATCTGTACCTCTATCATACTCCTTGGTGGGTCCTAAGAAAGCACTGCCTCGATCTTCGTTGGATCCACTACTACCCCAGCCTCCGAGATGGTGTATCACAAGAAGTGAACCTCTCAAATCCAGAACTGGAACTTCAAGATCTTACCATAAAGCTGGTGCTCTCGGAGTGTATCCAGTATAACCCGCAAGTGGTAGGCGTGCTCCTCCTTAGTAGTCGAGTAAATCAGTATGTAGGTGATGAATACTACAAAAAATTGATCGAGGTAAGGCTAGAATATCCTGTTCCTGAGACTCATGAACACCGCTTGAGCATTGGTTACACCAAAGGGCATAACCAAGAACTCGTAGTGGCCATACCGACACCTGAAGGCCGTCTTCTGCACATCCTCATCTCGAACTTTGAGCTGGTGATATCCTGACCTGAGGTCTTTCTTTGAGAACCATCATGCTCCCTTGTGCTGATTAAAGAGGTCTTCAATCCCGGGGAGTGGGTACTTGTTCTTTAAAATCACCTGATTCAGGTGACGGTAGTCAACACACAGTCAAAATCTCTCATCTGCCTTCTTGGAAAACAAAATCGAAGAATCCCAGGGTGAAACACTGGGTCAGATAAATCCCTTCCCCTGTAAGTCCTCCAGTTGTACCTGCTGCTCACGAAGCTCAGCGGGAGCCATCCGATATGCTGGAGTTGATATCAGTGCTATCATAGGGTACAGGTCTATGTAGAACTCTACCTCCCTACGAGGAAGTAGTCCTGGAGCGTCGTTAGGAAAAACATTCGCATACTGATCCACCACAAGAGGAAAAATCGGACTCCGCACATCAATCGCTCCGAGGATGAGACTAGCCAACTGGTGTGTGACCGTCAACCCTCTCCTTAGTGTAAGTCCATCTTGCACTACAAAGGATCCTTTATCACCAGTGAAGGTGAACCTGGTCCCATCCATGTGGACACACCGCACTTTGCGCCTAACACAATCGATCTGAGAATGGACTATAGATAACCAATCCATACACAAGATGAAGTCTTAAGGCCTCGATGCTGCTACAAAAGATCCCAACTGAATCTCTCACCTCCTAGAGTAAGCTCAAACTATGGGCACCAGTGCGTAATGGTCGAGTATGCTCTCGTAGAAGTCTTTAGCTGTAAGGATCGAGCCAACAGCTTTGTCGGAATCTTCGAGCTCCGAACAAGGGAAGCAGCAACAAAAGAATGACTCGCACATGTGTCTATAAGTACTGCAACAAGGGTGGAGTAGACACAGATAGTACCTCAAATCATCTCATGTGTGCCATGGTCGTAGGCCTCGACCACCTGGAGCTGAGCCCACCTCGGTCCACCAGATCCCTGTGGTTTAGGTGGACCTTTTGGTGGTAGTGGTGGTAGAGCCTCAAAAAGTCATCCACCACCTGCTACTCGGCCAACTCCTATGCCACGTCCGCCTGCTCCCGGAAGACCACCATGGTTGAACCTCTGCCTCGGCCGGGGAGGTCCCTCTACTTTCTACTGCTCATCCATATGGTGGGTCGGACAGTCTCGATCCATGTGACCCTGCCCGCCGCATGCATAGCCCTGCCTGCTCCTCATATAGCTGGCTCTGTTTCGTGTGCCCCACACAACCGAACCTGTATCCTGAGGTTGCCCACCTGATGGCCTGGTCCTCTTGGACTCTGTGACATCTGTCTACTGCCGGCTGCAGAAGACTCTGATACGTGTTTCCCTGTGGTGGGTCTTGCTACTGGAGACTGTTTAGTGAGGAAGATCTCCACTAGAAAGGCTCACTCCAGCACCCCCGCCTACGTCGGGATTCTGAGGGGAATCGTCAAAGCCTCATTGAGTACTGAGCTACTGTCATATTTCCCTGCTGCAGATGAAGTAACTCATGAATCCGCACCTCATGAAGGGTGGCTAGAACAAACTCTGAGCGGAAGAGACTCTCAATGTCCGTCCAGAGTAAATATGCCCCGTCATGCACTAGGAGCATCAGGATCCCCCATCTACCTACTGCTTCTTGCAAGAGACTCGCGGAAAGGATCACCATAAGGTCGGCTGGTGTCCCTACCAATATGATAACTCTGAAGACAGTCTCCAGCCCATCCTAAACTGCCTGTGGGTCCATCTCTCCACGAAATATGGGTGTCTTCTGTCTCTGAAACTCATGAAATTCACTTAGATGGCGTGCACTCTCTGCTACTGGGGCTGGTGGTATTGGTGGCCCAGCAGGTATTGGTACCACTGGTGTCGCAGCTGTGATGGGGCCCTGCACCGAGGCCTCGTCGCTTGGTGGGATACCATCTCGTACGTAACTCGGAACCCTAGCTGGATGCCTTTGTGGGGCAATCCTAAAAAGAAACAGGTGCGCCACAGTCAAAGAGTATACCTGGTGAGTTGACACAATGTAATCACATAGAAAACTATTGAAACACACATGTAATCAGTGTTTTCGTGCACTGAGTCGGAAATCAGAGGTCAAGGTCCTGGTGTATGGATACGTCATCCGCCGCACCAACACTGGACTCCCTGGACTAAAAACCACAATGAATACTCTTAACACTATTGCCTCACAGAAAAGAATGATCATAGTCCTTAGTTCTGTGGTAGAACTGACTCCTCTGATACCAATTTGTCACGACCCGTCCTCGGGGCCCATGCTGTGACTACCCCAAGCCCGCCTTCCATAAGCCAGGGCTGGCGACTATCACCAAAGGCGTAAATCCCTATACTAGGAAGGCATTTCCTTTAGAAAAGTAACAAACACAATAGAGCACGCAACTAAAGTAAGCACTAAGAAATACTGTATACAAAATTAAATGATGAAAGCAAAAGGGGCCAGAAATACAATCCCAACAGTAAGTACAGTACACTTTAAAAGCTAGTACAACTGTAGTAAAGTAAAACAGCAACCATTGAGTCGTCCTCCGGGAATCCCACCTGATGGATGGGTACAGATGGCCTCCTCAGCACCTCAGTTTTGTCTTTCCGCTCCACGTACGTCTCGCCATGTTGTCCACCTCTGGGTACCATCCAACTCCACAAGCCTCCTCCTCAATCAGTGTTGTCCGTCATCTACATCCAACATAATGTAGTGCGGGCATAGCCCGTGTAGGGGTGATTATATGATACTCAGTAGGGACCCCGAGACCCATGAAGGTCTCCCAGAATCAACAAAGCATAAACCATAGAATAAAGATACAATCACGAAGTATCAACCAAATCTACTCATGTATCTGCCCATACATATACCTAAGTCATCAATCCCAGTTCGACTCCAACTCTCGAGCCCAAACACATCCCAGTCCACACAGGAAAGAAGTGAATCACATTGATGATAATAATTTAAAGTCAAGACACATCTCACATAGGTATATATCATTCGTATAGTGATAGTGATGATCAGATGTAGACACTAATTCATCTAAGCTGTCAGACCCATGTAGGATACTAGACCAGCTAATTTGTCGGACCCATATAGGATACAAGACCAGCTACTCTGTCGGACCCAATCCAGATACAAGAACAGAAGTCAAAACTGTCAGACCCACGTAGGATACAAGAACAGTAGTCATCGCTGTCGAACCAATAGATGATTCCAGTACAATAGTCATCGCTGCCCAACCAATGGAGGATTCCAGTACAGTAGTCATCGCTGCCGAACCCACGGAGGATTCGAGTACAGTAGTCATCAGAGTCGAAGCTTGCTATAGGGTTCCCACACACATCACACTCGATTCCAGGAGGGTCCACTCCTCGAGTCAAAGGTCGATACATAAAATATCTCAAAGTCTTGATTTGATGTACCACAATGTTCTGTCTTGACAAAAAAACCCAACGTGATAGACGGCGCGTCAATCAGACGCCTGGTCTGAGAGTTATTGGCTTTTACATTCCAGGGGCCCTGTTGGATTTACGCTCGTTCCAAACCCGACCGATTTACAAAGTTTTCCGAAACTCACTTAGAGTATCGCAAAAGGACCACATCATCACAGGGGTCTTAGTTCCGCAGACGGTGTGGCGATCAGACGCACAGTCAAGAAGTTATCCGCAATTAAGCGAAATGGCCCCGACCCGTCAAGCCCAGTGGGCTGGCGGGCCGGCCCGACCTAGTTCAGTAGGTCCGAACCGGATGGGGGGTCGGCCTGGCCCGGTGATGCACGGTTCGGCCCTATGGGGCACGACCCGGCCCGTTACAGGCAGCTCGGCCCTGCAGTAGGCGCCCCGGCCCGCGGTAGGTCGCGGCTCGGCCAGTTGGCCGAGCCGGTGCGCCCCCCTGATTTCCCGAACCGGCGGTGCCCCCCCTCCTGTCCGACCGGCCGAACACGACCGGTCTTCCCAGTGCGAGTTGCCCGCACGGGCGGGCCGTGGTTCTCCCACGCGACTCCTGCGGGTGACTCGGAATCCTTCAACATGGTCGGCAGACAGCCGGCCAGTTCGCCACTGAAGCAGCCCGCGGAGTGCGGGCCATGGTTCTCCGCAGTGCGGCGCCATAGAGGAGTCGTGGTTCTCCAGCTCGGTTGGCTACAGCCGGTCGGTTTGGTTAATCTTCCAATCGGCCTGCGGATGCGGGCCACAGTTTCCTCCACGCGGCCGGTGTGTGATTGTCGCCTCTGTTCTCCGCCCCCTCCGGTCGCCACCACCTCCCGTTACTGCCACCAAAATATTCAAGAACCATCGGAGGGTCATCAGGTCGTGTTAGTTCGGCCCGCACCCTCCGTGTTAGGCGATATAAATTGGCTGAAGACAATACAATAATTCACCAAGGACGGTCTATAATTTCATTCACTTAAAATTATATCAAGCCCCTTCCTTGTAATTGAGGTTCGTTCGTCGACGAGCAACAGAAGACAAGCGTCATGGTAGTCGGGCGTCGCGGAAGACGGCGTCGCGGAGAACGGTGTCATCCAGTCAACGTTGGAAGTCATCATACACAACGTTCCTCACGAGTGGTGTGTTCTCCCATGACGCAGAGGAAGAAGAAAGGATGAAGGTGTTCCTCACGATCTGGTTCCAGTTAAAAAGAAAAGTGGAGAGGAATTGCTTCCCGTTCTTTGAGTCATGGAGCATTCTTCGCGGAGAGGAACACTTCCTTCTAATTCTCCAGTGGTTTTCCCCACCGAAATATTTTCCAAGGCCAATATTATAATAAGGCTTCCCAATTTTAATTGAATTTCCATGAAATTCAAATTGATTCAAAAGAGGTTCTAATTAATTAATGTATATATTAATTAGATAGGTTGGCACATTCAATGGGTGGGAGGTGGAGAGGCTCCACCATAATAAATGAGAGGTGTTGTCAAAATAAATAAAAGGATAGTTAATGGGGAGTTTAAGGAAAGTTGAAGGGTTAGAGGCTCATGTGGGCCCCACCACACATTATCCTCTCATGGGAGGTTATGTGGGTGTGGGACTCACCTCTAAATTCCCCTTGTAAGAAATAACCACCATTTATAAATAAAATTGTGTACAACAATTTTATTTAATTTGTTATAAATCCCAAAATAAACTTCCATCCTGCATAAAACGCAACTGCGGTAAAGGTCCCCTTAAGCGAATATCGGCGCTGTGAGTTCATCGGTGTCCTTGGATTTCAATTCCAAGCACCGGTTCAAAAGATGGAAAAACCTGATCGTACGTTTACTGAACGTACCCGAAAAAAACTTCAAAAATAGATTCCGGGCACACCGGGCCTCGGAATCAGGCGCCGTCAGAAACCGCTGACTCATAAAATTCCAAAGTATTTATGAAAAAAACTTTCCTAAAAATTTCCAGGTCTTTACATCTAAATTCCATTATGTTTGTTGAGGAATGTATCTATATGACCTAATTACTATACATTTCATGTACATATGATGAGACACCATTTTCTCTCTCATCAACAATTATCATGAATCCTTATATCACATCGTTATGTTTCCAAAATTGCACCGTGCATTTCCAAGACAAGATAATCGTGTAGTGAATACCGTACCCATGTCTCTATCAAGGGTATTCACCTTTATGCCCATATACATATTTAATGGTAAAGTCGTGTATTTATTCCACATTACTTAATTGTGGATTAACTAATGATGTTGATTTATTCCATGTTATACGATCCATGTGGAAAACTTATGCATGAAATGAAATGTTTAAGAAGGGTGCGCCTTGATAGCGCTCCAATGCATTGGGTAAAGTATAGTAACTTGATAACTCATGTCCAATGGGTGTTGACTCATGCTAATTCATCTGAAACGAGGTTTTACTCATGATTCGTGTCCAATGAGGGTTTACTCATGCTCCATGTGCAATGAGCTTTTGCTCATGCTAATTCCATGTTAAGTGTTGTTGCCACATTTCCATGTTATGATTATCATGCTTTATCATGCCTTTATGTTCATGTTTCTCTTTTTCTTAATTGATATGCCTATTGTCTAACATGTATTGTATTCCTCATGTTATTTAATTTTTATTCCCTTACTAGACTTTATAGATCACCCTTTTCTTGTGCATGTCCTCAGGTTATCCCATGCAATGCTATGTACGAGGGAATGTAGTGGTCATGTAAAGTATGTTTTCAATAAAGATGTTGTGTGTTATATGGTCTTAGCTATTATGTAATGTTCCTAAGAGCCAAAGACACTATACCTCTCTATCTTCACAATTGTATCAATTGAATATTTTATGTAACAAATCAGGTTTAATTGTGTAATAAAAAGAAGGGTTGTTATAATGTTTATATTCCATAGTGGGAACTACCAAACACATTTTTTTTGAAATGACACTTATTTTAGGGGTTTTTGCTGACAAATCCTTTATAAAATAAAAAGGTAAATATCTAATTTTCTTGCAAAATTAGTTATTTATAAAATAGTGATATGATCTTGAATCAAATCAAACATTGGTTAAATTTTAAGACAAGATTAATGTACCTTCCCCCACATCATTGGGTACTTCTACTTCAGCTATAGTGATCGCATAATCCTAGTAATCTCCCCTTGGATTCTTATATGATAAATTCCATTAATGCTTGGGTAATTGATTTGAATAGTTTTATATTTCATTACAGTTAAATCAGTAACATCGTTTATTTGTTTTTTCTCATTACATTATTTCTCTCAAGGACCATTTTCTCCACACTTATAATAAACTCTCATTCATTTAAATCATTTACCAGGGTGATTATTTCCAAAAAAAATTCATAATAGAAATTGATTAATTACCCTATTATTCATTGACTCTTCACCCTATCCATGATTATTTAAATACCCCATCTTCTCTTAATTTTCCTTGAATATATAAGATCTAGTAAATTCCTTATACTTTTTGTCGAAGGTTAAAAATATTTCATCATATGATGAACATTTTTGAGAAACTAGTGTCCTTTGGAGCCTTAGTTTAAGTCCTTTAAAATATGATAAATATTTTCATTTAAATCATGTATGTAATCTACATCATACCTGACTATTCATGTGAAGGTATCCTCATACTCTACAACAAACTCTTCTTACCTTTTCATTAATCTAAGGAATTTTCTCTTCATTTTAGTTCATTTCTCATGAGGGAAGTATTTTTGGAAGAATATTTATTCAATGTTCTCTATTCCTTGTATTTTATTTCATCTTCAACCTTTTTATTCTAGATCAACAACCACCATTGATCATCATCTACCTTGATACAATATACACCTCATACTACCATTCTGTTTTCATTTCATTCAAATGCCTAAATATCTTTTTATGGGACTTGATGCACTTCTTAGATATAGTGGATTAGTAGTCCCACTAAAATATGGAGGCTTATTACACATGAAATGATCCATCTTAGGCTTATTATGGCTATTCATCATAACCTATTTATAGTGTCTTAATATAGTCAAGATCTACTCATCTTCAACACTAATTATGTTGACATGATCAGAATGGAACTACATACATTGGTTGTAGGTATTGATTATTTTTATTTTCATTTAGTACCAATAATAAATATTGTCACATACTAATTTATCACATAATCTTCATGAGTATTGAGCCAAAATTCACTTCAAGTAGTTATTATAATTTTCATGTTTATTTAACATCTAGTTCCCAAGGGTTCTACTAAACTTTATCTAATACCGACTGTAACAATGATGAACCATGTAGACGAGAGTAAATATTAGTATCATTACAATTTAATATATACTATAGATCACATTAACAAGGATCGATTAGTTTTTTAGTCTTTAGGAAACCCGATATATACCTGGTTACCTTATTACATTGGTATTTAATCATAGAATATAACAAAAATAAAATAAATTAATTCTTGAAACTTATTCATAGATTTAATCATCACAACCTGGGGAGAGGAAGAAAATAAAAGTGTGAGCTCAAATGATCATTTAGGGTTACATGAATCAATAATAAGTGATGAATAGTCTATAAGGCATAAGAATTAGGGCAAGGTAAATAACTAAAAAACACATGGCATAAATAAACTGAGAATGAAAATGTATCCATAGATTTTTTTCATATTGAAAATATCATGAAAATTAATAATGGAATATTGAATGATGAAAATTATTATTTAATGGATGTCATGTTAATTTACCATGAACCATTACATCATCAACATAGGTTATGTAAATGTGTAAAAACCTATCTGAATCTTCTTGGAAACAATACTGAAGGGGTTTTCACCTATTGTTTTGTCTCATGAGCCCCAAAAATACATGGAGGGGAAAGAAATAACTGGTCCCCCCCATAAATGCAAGTCTAAATCATTATTCATACATATATTCAATACATGAATAATTTGACTTATCAAAAAATCTATATTGAGTGGAGGATACATAGTCAACAATATTTCACCAATTAAAACTAAATTGAAATAAAAAATATATTTAGAAATGGTGCATAACTAGAGAAATAATAATATCCATGACACAAAATATATGGATATTTAATGAAATTTTCAATGGATGATGATCACAAATTAAATTGAAGTATAATTACACCACACATAAGTAATAAGTGTTGAATAAGGAATAACCAAAGAGAATATCATAATGGTTTCCACAAAACAATGGATTTAAATCATATGTAGAAATTCATAAGGGAAAAAAGTTATAGATCATGAAAAATTTATTCTAACTAAAGTAAAAAAAATGTAAAAAATAGTGTTTCAGAATCATTATAAATGAACTTCTGTAGTACAGTCTAAGGAAAATAATAAACAAACATTAAAATGAAAAAGAAATAATTGTTTTTATAAAAATAGAAATGAAAATGAAAAATTTTTAGGATAAAATAACTGATTTTTGAAAAATATTTTTAGGTTAAAATAGATTATGTACGGTACTTGAAAATGGGTAATAAATAGGGTAGTTATCTTAAATCGGGATTTCTTATCAAGGGTAATTGAAAATGGATCCTTATAAAATATGTATATACCCATAAATAAAAGAATAATTGAGCTAGGTTCATATGTTTGAAATATAAACATGAAATTTTGGATGATCCCATAAGAATAATTATGAATTCCATTTTGGTAAAGAGAGAGAAAGCGTAACCTGAATGAAAAATGAAGATTTTGGGAGAATCCCTAACCTTATGTCTGAAAGTGTTATAAACTTGAAAATAATGACTTGGATAATGACATCATATTCATTAATAATTTTTCTCAGAACCTATTAAAATTTATTTTATTTATTATAATTTGATTGTGTTAATTTATCTCATATTTTATGAGTTATATGATTCAATTTCGTCGTTCGAGAGTGTTTGTTTCCTTAGTTTTCATGATTAGTTCACTTATATACACGTATGGAAGATCATGTAAAATGGTAAGAATCATAAAAATTAAATTTTTGTGTTATTAATGAAATTAAATAATATTAAATGGTATTATATACTATATTTTCTAGACATGAGGATGATTTATTACCTAAAACGTTACTCATACCCATTTAAAATATTTTGTAATTTTTTGATCATCACAAACTAGTTTGGTTTTGTTAATTAATATTATGTATATATAATGGTTACAGAACACTAAATAAGTTTTAATATACATTTTAATTTTTTTTAACAATTATAATGGTTTTATTCCCGTCCTTTAATTCTTTAATAGAATATAAAAACATGTCGTTCATGATGGAGGTAAATTGATACATCATAGATGATGTTTTCATTTTTATAAAAAAAGGGAGAGGAGAATGGTTTTGATGATTTATTTTCAATTAATATAGTATTATTTGAGTATATAAAAGATACTAGAGTTATCATGAATTTTTGGATCGAGTAGGTAAGTAAAGGATTAAAAAATAAAATTAATTGAAAGAAAAATAATGGAAAATGAAAGAGGTTTTCAACTCATGAATTTATTCTCCTTGAGAACCTCTTTTAAGGGACTTGGGTTTTAAATTAATTGATGTCAAAGGATCATGAAAATGGTGATGTGAATTGGGAAGGGTATTGATCATAAATCGGACAAGATTCAATTCTTGGATGGTGTGAGGATAAGGAGAGATGATGGGCGGTTTTTATAGTGGAGGAGATGTGGTTTTTATTATTTTATTCAATTGTTTAATATTTTGGATCAAGACTATGGATAGTTTTAATTTTATCACAAAATATATTAAACTAATGAAAGATATTTTAATATTAAATTCTTATATCATCCACATATCATATATGAATCATTAATTATTGTATTTATCTTATAACATAAATTACTGTATTTCACTTTTCAGAAAACAAATCAACTATTTCAGAAAAATTAAAAAAATTCACCATAACCATTTTTGTGATGTGTAGAATTTAAAAATGAACTCCATTTTTTAAAAATAATTTTCTAAATATGAGAAATGTAGTTTTAAATTTAAAAAATCATTTATTTGAAAAATATTGATTTTAAAATTATAACTGATTTGAAAAATTATGTTCTCATAAAATTATCGTATAATCATAAAAAAAAATATTAATTCCTGAAATGTTTTTAGGAAAATATTTTATGAAAATAAATTTTATTTTAAGTCATTATATTAATTATAAAAGTTTGAATAATAATTTTTTTTACACAAAGTTACCAGTAATTAATTTATCTATTTAAATCATTTATTTACTTAAACTATGATACAATTATATAATATTTCCATGTATAAGATGCCTATTTTTTATTTATAATTTCATAGGTGAGATTGCTATTCTCATGGTCACAATACTATTTCTAATGGTCATATTAATATTCCAAAGGTCTAGTTAGTATTTCATTGGTATATGTTCCTTGATTTCAAGAAAGCCTTATATTTTATTCATTCTTTATTTATAATTTTTGTTTTTTGTTCTATTTGTGATATTATATGATCGTAGTATATGAAATAATATTTTGTGAAATGTAAGATTTAAAATGAATTGAATTTATTTAAGAGGTTAAATACCATAAAATATTGTGGTGTTATAAAATTTGGGAAATTAAATCCACCTTAATGTGTTTGGGTTTAAATATTAAATAATCATTATTCGACTCACTCAAACCCACCTCTCATGAAGTATCAATACCACCTCTTAACCCAGCATCTCAACCCATAAGCCTTTAATCTTCAAAAATATCTTTATAAACATCATCTCCTCACTCTCCCCATGTCTAAGTGTTTATGGTAACATCCATAGGACAAATAAAAGGTCTTAAAGGGTCTCTCAAGGATGTCATATTGAATAGGTAATTTTCTAAAAACACACCTCTTATTTTCTTTTATTCTTCTACTTTATCCTAATATATTTCATCCATCAAGGAATAATAATTATTGAATTATTTAACTAATAATATTTTATATTTCTAATGGAATATATTATATCCATTTCTTTTATTACCTCCTCTTATTCAAAGAAAAGAAACTATTGTCCAAGGTATGCCGGTTGATCGCCTCTGAGAATAATGTTTTTCTTTTTGCATTACCACGTTCATGGATGGTCATAAAACTATTATCATAATTAAAGAAAAATTTAATAAGTATATTATATCCTATTTCACAATCAAGAATTAAAATATACTCATAATAGTAAATAAAATGAAACTAGTTCAGGTTGTTTAGAAAAACTACCAAAATAAACTAAACATTCTTCATTAACATATTATTAAATGAATCATCCTCATGCTAGAATCCAAAATTATTTATGAGAAATTTTACACTCTTGAAAGATAAATAATACCATTTGATACCACATAATTATTTTTAATCAATTTGTTCTAGAAAATTTATAATTGTACACAAATGAACCAATCATGAAACTATAAAACTAACACACCCAAAACCATAAAAATAACGATATATTATTTATAAATGGGTCATAATATGTTATAAAATCATCATATAAGGTACTATAAATATAAAAAATGTTCTTTAATGAGTCAATAAGAATTTTTAAACCATTACACTTGAAGATAAAGTACACAAGACTAAAGGAAAGTGTGAGGTAATGGTTTTTCTCATCTCACTTTTTTACTTATGTTAGATATATTCTTTATTCACCACTAAATCATATATGTGGTGTATATACTACCTTTTGATATATAATATCATGAATCTTATTATCATAATTTGGTTAAATTTCTCTTTTAATTATTATTACTTTTTGGGCCATATGATTTGACTGATTACAAAGTTTTAAGTAATTTCTTAACTCAATTTCCATTCGTATGGTTAAACTTATACTTATTGATTATGTCATGAGAAGATTATGTGATAAAACATATTTGGTTATCTTATATTATATTTCAACTTGTTTTATGATGATTTATATCTTATAGAAATAATCAATTCAGTTGATTAACACTCACTTCAATGATAAGATATTTATTAGGGTATTTGTTTTAAAAATCATCTTTTAAAGTTTCTTTTTTCAAAGGAATGTTTTTTTAAATATATGGAATGAATAGAATTTACTATTTTCATGAAAAATTAATTTTTTAAATCTCATGTTATATGTTCATATGGTAATTTTCAATGAATTTTTTTTCTTTTATAAGTTCACATTATTTTAAAAATAAATTATTTTCAAAGTAAAAAATGGTATTTTCCTCAAGATTTTTTCTGTGTTATTTATAATGTATGTTCATTTTTATCAAAATATATTGTTGAATATTGTGATTCATTGAGCTTGATCTTTTAGGATATCATATTCCATATTTTATTAAATTGATATTTCTTAGTTGGTAATATTTGGATACTATCCACCACATTACTCTTAATGGTTTGTGATTATGTTTACTTTATAAGGAAAGTTATTTACATTTTGTATGTTATTTTTAATAAAAATGTATACTTTGGTTATGTTTGACCCTATCATATGAGGATTTTATTATAATTAGTTATTGATCGGTAGTTCCCACTATATCCCCTCAATGTATAAGTAATTCTAATGAGACAAACTAGGGTGGGTTTTGTTCAAGACCTTACCCATTTATTAGGTTCTTGGCATGAAGCATTGATAATGAAAGATTTTTGGCATGAAGGATTGATAGTATTAGATTCTTGGCATGAAGTGGTCATATTAGGTTTTAGATATCCAACAATATGAATTCCATAATTTTGATATTAGTTATTTATTTACATGTGAAAATTCTATTATTTGAATACTGTGGTTAAGTTATCTATCTTATGTGATTATTTTATATGGAATTTTTTGATTATATTTTATTCCAATCATATTATTCTCAATTTATTGATTAATTGTAATGTGTATAATTTATACACCATTCCATGATTATTATACTTTATTTTATTATGATGCCTTCTACTTTAATTAACCCTTAATGATCTTTCGAAGTCTCCCCTTTCATTTGTTTTTTCCCATGTTTCCAAGCAGATGTTTTCAATTTATATGAATTGTTATGATAAGGGGAATAATGGTTTTCTGAAAGAAACATTTTATTTTATTTTTTCTCTTCAATTTAATTTTAATATCAAATATGTACTTGGTATAACAAGACTACTAAAATAGTTGGTCCTTTGGGATGTAATTTTATGTATCTTATACCAATGTAATAAAGTAAGGCATCATATCTGGGCTACTAGATTCGTGGCTGTTACAACAGATCCAACTATTTTTATAAAATAAGTTAATAAAAATTCTATTATTGTACAAATTTATATTGGTGACATTATATTTGGTTTAAATCAATAATATTTAACAGATTCCATTATAGATCTTATGACATCTGAGTTTGAAATGTGTATGAAGGGTGAGTAAAGATACATTATAGGTTTCCAAATTTCATAAAAACATGATGTATCATTTATATATCATCATAAGTATATAAGATAATTACTTATGATATTTGGGTGTGAGAAAACTAAAAATATTATTACTCTTATTGGTACCTACAATACGTTAGATCATGATGAAGTTTGGAAATGAATTAATCAGAAAAATTATAGAGGTACGATTGAAAGATAACACTAGTTAATATCTAGACATCTAGATTTTATGTTTTCAGCATTCTTATGTGTTAGATATCAAGGAAATATAAAATAATCACATATTATTGCAGTAAAATGAATTTTTCATTACCATAATTGAATGATGGATTTTGGAATATTATCGTATTTTTGAAATGCTTTTGTACTAAAAAGATTTTCTGATGTTGACTTTGGTGAATGTAGAATGGATAGGAAAATTAATTCTGGAAATTGTGAATCCTTAAGAGACTATTTAGTTTCTTGGTATTATAAGAAACAATAATGAATATAACTTTATTACCCTGAAGCTGAATACGTAGCAGCTAGAATGTTATTGTTATCAAGTGTTGTGGATGAAACAGACACTCACAAACTATGACATGTGTTTTAATAATACTCAAAAACATGTGACAACACAAGTTCCATTTATTTAATTAAAAACGCTTCACATCATGCACATGATAAACACATATATATAATAACCCATTTACTTTAGGATTACACACTTAAGGAATATATAATTTTATAGTTCAATGGAATATAAGAACAACTGAATGATATTTTTACTAAACCCATTTGTTATGATTTATTTGAATACATTATACAAAATCTATAAATGATCAATATCAAGTGATTATTCATATCTATTTTCTTCTTTCCAAACTCATTAAATTAATGAAATCCTTTTTATTGGTGGAGTATATATGTTTTTTTCCAAAACTATTGTTTTCTAAAAGATTTTTTGTTTTATGAATGATTTAATTGTAATCACATTATTTATAATCAATTTAAAAAAAACATTCAGACCCAAAAATATTTATAAACATTTTTAGACAATATTTGTTCGTTAAAAAGATTCGTAATTTTTTTTGTTATAAAACTATCATAATCATAATTTATCATAATTAGTTTATGTTATAAAATTATCATAATCAGTTTTTATTATAATAGGTTTTGATTATAAACTATCTAAAGTATCCTAATTTATAAAAACTATGTATAATAGATTATTCATCCATATGAAAAGTTTATACTCGAAAAAATACTATTGTTTTAGTTTTTTGTACTTATAGTTTAATTTAGTTTATACATGTTGTTTATTACTAATTTATTTACTTTCAATCTTTTTTATGTTTCCAAACATAAAATATTTCTAATCAGACTATTCTATACTCCATGAAATGTTCTCTTAAAACTTTAAGAGTTGAAATTTTCGTTTAAAACATTCTTTAATTAAATATTGTCCATCGTATTACTTAAAAAATTTAATTTAAATGTTTACAATTTGAAAACATGAACCATAACCAGTCTGTACTAATATATGGGTGGGAAATCCCCTATCCCACATCACATTTGAAAATAATTTCTTCCAACTCTCATCACTTCTTAAAGCACCCAGTCCAATTGATTGGTCTTCGTCTGACTACCAAAACATGTTCTCCATATAATGGAAACCAAGTAAAATTTCATTTTGAAAGAAGTATTCATGGAATTACTTGTTTTAAGAAATTGATTTGATAAATATGAATCTACTCATAAAATAATTATTTATTTTCAAGAATGATAGAATGTAGGTATAGAAAAACCTGAAAAATATTTCTATTTGAGTTACCCTGAAATTTCTAGATAATTTTATGCCTCAATTGAGTTTTCATAAAAAGATGGTATGGATGACGTATCATTTAGTAATTTTTCAATAAAATAAAATCTTTCCATTAAAATAGTAGAAAATTTGGTTGATGTACCTTCTAAAGGTGAATCTTATATACCCTCACACAATTTACCTGAAAGACTTGGAAGTTTTGAAAAGAAAAAGGTGGATGTTTATTTTATTTGATGATTTTAGAATGTAAGGAATGTTTTACATCATTCACCAGAAGATATTTTTGTAGGTTTATGGATTCAAGGGTACCTTATACAATGGAAGGGAAATAGGGACTCCTTAAAGGTATAAAAAATATTCATTTTGAACTTTTTGATAAATATAGGACAAGTAATCCTAGTAACATCTATTTATATTATGATGAAAGAAAAATAGAATTATTATATAAAATAAAAATATCATCATGTTCCCTTCATTAATTAATTTTTATGAAGTTCCTAAAACTCTTGAATGTCAGGAATAAGACCTAACCTTTGTGAAAAATGGTTTCCTTCATTTGTAAAGAAACAATATCAAGAATGAAGTTAGTTTTTTTTACAATAATACAAAAACTTTTGTCAGAACAATTGATGGAATTGTGTCTAAACCACAACCTTCCTAGAAATTAGAGGGTCTTTATAAGAAAATTAAGTATGATTCTTCCCCACCAATGAATAAAAATAACGAAAAGAAAATTATAGCTATGTAATTCAAAGAATTCATGGATCATAAAGAAAAGAAGAAACTAAGGGACCTTGAGTTTGGTATTGACAAGGATGATGCTTTATCCTTAAAGATACATAATGATGATAAATTGAATTAGTCCTGAAAAATAGTAAATAAGTGACAGTATTATAAGAGGAAAAAATAAGTGGAAGTTTGTTAAAAGTTGTTGAAATGATTTATGAAAATCTAATTATTTTATTTTATAATACCAATAAAATAATTCCATATGCCGATATTGAATTTTTTTGATACATCATTTATACAATTATTAGTCCCCTTAGTTTTAAGAAAGGGAGAAGGGAAAAAGTGGCTAAAAAATATGTTTATAAAAAACAACCAGTTTCTATGATAGTTGGTAAATGATATCTCTGAACTATATGAAAGTTAAAAAAACATGGGGAGGAATAAGAAACAAAATAAGAAGAGGAATAATAAAAAGAATATGAATAAGAAGAATAAAAATAAGAAAAATAAAATAGCAATGATGAAACCCAGGTCGATAAATATTCCAAATAAGAGAAAAAATGGCTCATTATAATCCAAAACACCATTACCTTCTTAGTTTGATAATGATGTTTACTTAGAAGGTACAAATGAAAAAAATAACCATCATCAGATTAATAAAGTATTATTCAGAAGTGGAATAAAAATAATCCCAAATAGAAGAAGATAATGACCAACAATCCCTAATGAATGTTTTTGAAAAAGTTTAATATAATAATAATGTGAACAAAACATAAGTTTTTGAAGATAATAATGTTTCTATGAATAGAAAAGAAAATTATTTAGAGGAAAGAAAACTTGATGCTTGACCCTATAGACATAATCCTCCAAAAGCTTCATCAGAATCATTGGATTTAGAAGAAATTATTTCCAAAAAATGTTTTGATTATATTTTTTAAACATTGAGAATGATAATTGATATAATAACCTAATTTATAAATATAAAATTTAGATGTGAAATAATATGTAATAGTCTTAATGATAATTTGTTTTCAGAATTTCCTAATAGAATCAGTTTTTGGGATTGTGGAAGAACTAAATCTTTTTTAGGAAAATCCCAAGACTCAAAAGAAATTATAAAAGAAAATGGTGATTTGATAAAATCAAGCTGATAGTGATGTAATGTATCACGACACTCATCTTATTGAATTAAAGAAAAAATAATTATAAATTTGAGATTAATTTGAAAATTTATCAATAGATGTTTCATATTGTCTTATGTTTGTAAAATAATTCAAGTATACGACTAATGAACGTAATGTGGAAATCAAAGTTATTAAATAAAATCTTCACTATTTGGAGTTGAATAATTATACTATGAGAATATGTGAAGATGAAATTTTTATTATGAAATAGGTCAATAAGAATATTTATGATGAAGTTGAGTGACTTAAATTAGATTTTCCGAAGCAGAATCTGATGGTATTCCAAATCATGAAGCTACAATCGTTTCCAGTAGAGTATTAGAAGAATCTTGATGAGTTCATAAATATGAATGAAATTTCGATTAATTTTATAAAGAAATATTAAGCTTTTCAAATTTGATATCTAAATATAATATTTTCAAAAAATTTAATTGTAACATCCTAGGTAAATTAATAATAAGAGATTTTCATACTTATTAATATTTGTGAATTAAATATTTATTTTACTTTAAAAGTGTTTCTATTCTCAATAGCATACATGATACACAACAACATGTTTCTTTCAAATATTACGTTGCACACTAATAATATAACATTATTATTTTAAGTGGAAGTAAAATCATATCCATTGTATTGGCGGGAATGAAAAAAAATAACTACAATATGATTATACATGTTTGTTTAATGTATTTACTTTTATCCAATAAAAGTTAGAGGATTAAAATGTGAATGAATCTAATTTTAAGCATATTTTACAATAAAAGGTCGATTTACCACCTTTTAATGGAGAACCCTATTTAAATCTAGTTTTGGTCACTTTAATACATTATATTTGACCAAATAAAATCCTTTTTCATAATGGGGACATCAAAATGTATTTTGTGTAAATTTTAGGAATTTTTTCGATAAAGTTCATTTTTAATGAAGACTGAAAAATATTTTATGTTAATTCAAAACTGTGTTTTAATATAATTTATTTATATGGATAGATTATATTTTTAATTGGTTTTAAAGTGTAATTAGAATATATTTTTACCATTTAATCCAATTTTTTTTATTGTATTTAATTTCACTTGGAATTTAGACGTAAACAAGTGTCAATCTTTTGATAGTTATTGTTTCTTAAAAACAGACTATTTGTTTTAACAACAGGAATTAATTTTAAATTAATTAATGCAACTTATATTTTTATAATTTGGTAAAATAGACATCATTTTTGAATTTGGAATATCAAATATAGCTTAGGTTTAATGTTTTGTATTTTTCTGAAAAACATCAGTTTTTGATGAATAGTGAAACCACATAGTAGTAGTAAAAAAAAGAATTTTTCATTTAAATGAAATTTTACCACTTATGTGAATTAAATTTAAAAAATAAAACATTCATGGTTGTTTTTAGTAAGTAAAATTTGGTTCAATAATATGAAAATAATTTTTGGTAAATAGTAACTTTTGACTTTTCTTTACCGCGGTTAAAGGTAAATAGGGTAATTCAAGGTAAAAAGAATATTATAATAATTCAAAATTACCTTAACACTTGTTCTAACCTTATTTGATGAGTAATGGCCGACCATGGTCATCCTTGGGTCGATTTTGGAACCCCATGGAGCCACTTATGAATGATAATGACAATTTAGATTAAATAATTTAATGTAAAGATAAAAATTACAAAAACAAAAATATTTTAGTAAATCAATTTTTATATGGGGTTATATAAGTTATATTTTCGACTATAAATATTTTTTAGAAAGATAAAAATATTTCCTAAATCATAGTATTTTTTTATAATATTTTTACATTTAATAAATTAAATTATTTATGCCACAATAATGATGCAGTATTTACCTCATTAATAAATGATTTAAATAAATAAGATTATAATGATTGAAATATTATACAAAACCTAACCAATTATTATTGGATGAAATTATTTATAATATAAGTCATCTTATATTATACTTTAATGATTTTTGGACCTTTATAAACCGAATATTATTATATAATAAAATAATATTTTCAAACTTTCCTAAAGAGCCCCTCCGCCCCCTTATAAAATGAGACCATTTCTTTCAATTTCCTAACACCTATAAAACTTTTAGGCTCATCCAACCTCTTCCCTATTATACTCCCTATATCCCTATCTTCCACCTAGAAACCATACCTTAGGCATAATGCACTTCAAGAAATACTTTTGGTTCAAACCAAAGGGCGTTACCTAAATTAAAGGTAACAATTTCTCATAAATTGATTTCCTTAATTTTACTTCTCCAACCCCCTAAACTATTTTTATTACTTTATTTTATTACAACACCAGTATCCTATATGTACTAGTATGTTTTTATGAGATTTATTATAACTACACTTACACACACCTCCATCTAATGGGTGAAGAACATAATGTTTCTGTGGATGGAAAACTAACGCCTCGCGATACGATGATTGTTCAATTACCTCCTACCGCCTCTCATGGTGGCCATTATGATGGGACTATATTTATATATGATATATATTATTTTTATTTTATCTTTATTATTCTTTATTTTCCATTTATATCATACTTTTATGGTTTCCATTATTGGTAAATGCGATAATTTCATTTGAGGAAGTGCAGACTACCACCCCCTCAAAGTGATATTACTCATTAATGCCTTATGTGGGACATATAAAAGATGGAGTTAATGATATTAAATATGATATTATATTGTATTATAATATAACAATGTATAGTTATGTTTTAGTTCTATTAAAATGTGAAATAGAAATGAAATTAGCATTCATGCGTACGTACGGCTTACCGTCTTCATGAACGGTGCATTTAATTTCATACCTACAAATGTTATGTACTATTATAAATACATATATATACTGAATATATATGATATATATGATATCAAAATCATGAATATCATTCTGTATATAATTAACTTTTGATCACATGAACAACATGTAATTATAAGAAGTCCATTTTTGACTCAAGTACCAAATATTGACAAAACAAACGTTATTAACTTAAATGATTACATAATATTTATAACATAGTAATAAGTGATATAGACAGAACAATAAAATTGAAAAAGGTTCTTAAGAAAGTATAAATTAACTTTAGTTTATTATTCAGGAGATTAAAGAACGATCGAGTCAAGTCGGCCACGAGGTAAGGGACTTCGTCTCAATCTCCTTTCATTAAGGCATATTTTGTTTTAATACATGCCTTTCATTTATATGTTGTATAAACACCCATGAAATTTCAATGGAACTCTTTTTTTACGAATCGTTTTACTAAACGACCAAAAGGAATGTTTCTTTTAACATAAGCGATGACAATGACCCTTCCGCTGCCACGAGTATTATTTTTTCTTTGGATTCCTTATCAAGCCATAATGTTTTTTAGGAAAATAAATACCATATACTCTTATGTATTTTTGTATTGAAAATGGTTTTGATAATGTATTTTTTATTTCATTATATTTAAGTGATGTATTGTGATTGAAATGTGGAAATGTTTTCTTTCCTTTATATTTGTTTTATGTGTTATGATTTTATAATGGTACTTGAACATTTTACGTGTGGTTACGTGATAAACCAAATGATGGGTGGTTCCGTGATAAACCAGGATGGGTAGTTACATTATAACCTCCAATGCATTGGGTATGGATGTTGGTTGTATGGCTATTCAATTTAGTGATATGTTTGGAAGTCAACCGTATGGTTATTCCATTTAAGTATGTTTATGTCCCAAGTTAACTTTATATGTTACGTGTTCTCTATATGGGTTTTTTGGTAATATTTTCATTAGAAAATGGTAAGTAATGATCTTTTATTCAGTGAAGAGTATTTACTACTTCATAAAGTTGAAAAGTTTTACTTATGATAAAGTATTCATGGTTTACTTGTTGTTTTGAAAAACTAACAGTTTTAATTCTTTGTGTATCCCATACTAATCTTTTTATGCTCATCCAATGTTTTGAAATGTTTTTCAGAGGACATAAAGAATAATAGGTTCAAGGATGGGATAAAGGGAAATTCATGCTATCTTAAACATGGAACTAGACATGACTCTTTTTTTCAAGAGTATTTGTTTTGTGGAAAAATGGAAACAGATTATAAGTTTCTACTTTGTAATTTCTGAAAAAAAAATTAATAGTTATGACCTAATTATCTAAAACTATAAACCTGAAAATATCCTCATTGTGAATTATTAACTAAATTCAAGATTATGTATGTTTTATGGCTGGGTCCTTATAGTTGGTATAAGAAGATGGTTTAGACAACTTTAGGAGTGAAGGTATTGTTAAATAAATGTTCATAAATTAATTTATGGTAATATTGAAATGATATAGCATTTACAAATTACCATTTTTCTTCGCCTAAGATATTTCTATGTTCAGAATGGTTTTCTGTAGAGAAAACATGGAATCTATGTTGGGATGACATCAGGAAGAAGACAACCTTCCAAATCAGTAACCTGAGATGGTCGGAATCGGAATGGAACAGTTTATTGTAGTGATGGCACACTTGACTCAGGCTATAAATGGTGGTGGATCGATGCACGAGATCATCCAGATCAACCACAGAGGAACATGTTAGTAGTGGAGCATTTCATGAGGCAACATCCCCCATAATTCAGAGGATCATCTGAACCTGTTCTAGTAGTAGGGTAGATTAAATAACTGCAGAATATTTTCAATGTTATGGGGTGTTTAGAAGATCAAAAGGTTAGTCTCGCTATTTACCATTTTGAAGGTTGAGATAATCAGTGGTGGTCGATGGTAAAAATATCAGGGATAGTGATGAGATTGATGCTCTTGATTGGGATGAATTCAAAGGTATGTTTCTTGAGAAATATTTTCTAATGTTGTTTCGTCTTAGGATGGGAAACAAATTCCTAGAATTGAGGAAGGAGGATGACTCAGTGGATGCTTATGATGCAAAGTTCACTCGATTGGAAAGGTATGCACCAAATTTCATCTGAGATCTTGATGGTAAGATAAATATATTTTACTCATGATTGAATCCACGATATCGAAGATTGTTAGCCTCTCATGAGTTAAAAAGTTATGAAAAACATGTTCGATATGCGGAGAAGGTAGAAATGGAGTTTTCCAATTATCAGGTTTTCTTTGACAAACAACAGAATAAGAGGTCCAGTTGGAAGAAAAAGGGAAATAATTCATCAAAGAATCTTGGAGGTAAGAAAATTAAATATCCAACTTGTGAGAAGTTTGGTAAAAAGCATCCTAGAGAATGTTTCTCAATGTCTGGATAGTGCTTCTGGTGTGGTAAGTCTTGTCATATTTCTCGTAACTATAAGGAAGAAGATCAATAAGGTATTGAAAAACCAATGGTAAGATGTTTTAAGTGTAATGAAATTGGTCATTATGTAAATGAGTGTCCATCGAAGAACTCAACTGAGGGAAATCCATCAGACAACAAGTAGAAAGGGGCGGGGAAATCCATTGTAACTACTTTAGCAAATGTTGGTCCATCGAATGAAGTAGTATTAGGTACACTGTTTGTTTGTTCAGATTATGAAAATGTGTTGTTGGATTTAGGGTCTATACACTCTTTCATTTATGAGAAGTTTTCTAGTAAATTGGGAATTCCATATTATGATATGAATCCTAAACTTATGGTAAAACTCCTGAAGGAAATTTTGAGACAAAATTAAATTATAAGAACCTTCCTATCCTTTTGTGCCAAATGAATCTACCTGCAAACCCTATTGTTTTGCATCTAGTAGAGTGTGATGTTATTTTGAGCATGGATTGGATATCTGTTTATCATGATAAAATTGACTGAAGAGCTAAAGAGGTTTCTTTTTAGAAAGATTTTTAGTTTGTGTACAAGAATAAACCCTTTCTTTTGATAACATATCAGGAAGCTGAGAAACTAGTAAAAGATGGAAATGAATGTTACCTTGCACATATTTTTGAAAATAAAAGATCTTTTCAGATTAATGATCTTCTAGTGGTAAATGAGTGTCTTGATTTTTTTCCGGATGATTTGCCTGGTATTATACCTAATTGGGAAGTTGAATTTACTATTGACTTAGTTCCTTATATTAAGCCAATTTCAAAACCCCCTTATCGAATGGCTCAAATTGAAATTTTAGAGTTAAAGAAGCAATTGCAGGAGTTATTAGATAAAGGTTTCATTAGACCTAGCACATCACCATGGGGTGCTCTTATCTTGTTTGTTAAAAATAAATATGGTTAAACGAGACTATGAATTGATTATAGAGAATTGAATAACGTCACTGTTAAGAACATGTATCCTTTGCCTCATATTGATGATTTGTTTGATCATCTCTAGGGTGCTTAGTATTTTTCGAAGACTGAATTGAGATCGGGTTACCATCAGTTGAAAGTAATGGAAGCATACATTCCGAAGACCGGGTTTCGTACTAGATATGGCCATTATGAATTTGTAGTTATGCCTTTTGGATTAACCAATGAACCTACTGTATTCATGGATCTTATGAATAGAATTTCCTGTGAGTTCTTGGATAACTTTGTGGTTGTGTTCATTGAAGATATTTTGGTTTATTCTAAATATAAAGAGGAGCATGAAATTCATTTAAGGGTCATCTGGAAAACCTTAAAAGAAAAGAAACTGTATGGGAAATTTAGCAAGTGTGAGTTTTGGTTACAACAAATTTCTTTCATTGGTCACATTGTTTCAACAAATGGAATAACTATTGATCTTTCTAAAACAAAAGTTGCTGAAGAATGGACAAGACCCACAAATATAACCGAGATTCACAGTTTTCTTGGTTTGGTAGGTTATTATAGGTGGTTTTTGAAAAGTTTTCACAGTTATATAGTCCAACAACTAAGTTTACTCGAAAATGTGTTAAGTTCATCTGGACAAAACAATGTGATGATTGTTTTCAGAAATTGAAAAGAAGATTGGTGATTGCTCTAGTTTTGGCATTGCCTTCTAGAGATGGTGAATTTTTTATCTATAGTGATGCTTTATTGAAAGGCCGTGGATGCGTCCTTATGTAGAATGATCAGGTAATTGCTTATTCTTCACATCAGTTGAAACCTAATGAGTTAAATTACCCTACACATGATTTGGAATTTTCTTCTATTGTTTTTTCTTTAAAAATTTGGAGGCATCATTTGTATGGAGTAAAATGTGAAATATATATTGACCACAAATGTTTAAAGTATATATTCACTCAGAAAGAATTGAACATGAGATAGAGGAGATGGCTGGAATTAACCAAGGATTATGATTGCACGATCCATTACCATCCAAGAAAAGTAAAAAAAAGTGGCTAATGCTTTGATTTGAAAAAGTAATGCTTCATTAACCATGATACGTTTGGAATGAGATCCTTTGGTTTTTGATTTGATAAACTTTGGTATAGAATTTGTTTGTGAAATAAATTTATTCTTTTTTGTATCAAGTGTCAGTGAAATCATCTCTATCAGGCAGAATAAATCTAGCACATAAAAGAAGATAGTGAGTTGCAGAAAAAGGTAGAGTTGGTTCAGAAGGGTATGTTTCCCAATTTTAACATTGATAATGATTATGTTTTGAGGATTGGGAATAGATTATGTGTGCCTTGTGATTCACAATTGAAGAATGAGTTGTTATGTGAAACTCATAGTTCTGTGTTTTCAGTTCATCCTAGTAGTACTAAGATGTACCAAGATATTCATGAGTATTACTGGTGGGATTGAATGAAAAGAGATATTGCTGATTTTACTGTGAAGTGTTTGACTTGTCAGTAGGTTAAAAAAGAGTGGCAGTTACTGAAAGCTATTCTTTAGTCTTTATCGGTGCCAGAGTGGAAATGGGAAAATATATCCATGGACTTTGTTGTGGGATTACCGAATACATCTCGAGGTAATAATTCAATATAGGTTATAGTTGATCGATTGACAATATATTCTCATTTCCTTCCTATTCGAGATACGTTGTCTCTAGATTAACTTTCTCAGTTGTATATTAAAGAGATAGTCATGTTTCATGGAGTTCTCCTCTCTATTGTATCTAGTCGTGATCCCAGGTTTACTTCTAACTTTTGGAATGGCCTTCAGAAGTCGTTGGGTACTGAATTAAATTTTAGTACAGCTTTTCATCCTTAATCAGATGGGCGGTCAGAATGAACAATTCAGACCTTGGAGGATATTTTATATGCTTTTTCACTGGATTACTAGGGAATTCGGGTTCAACATCTTTATTTGGTTGAATTTACTTATAAAAACAGTTTTCATTCCAGTATATAGATTGATCCATTTGAGGCATTATATAGAAAGCATTGTTGAACTCCAACTTTTTGGTATGAAGTAGGTGAAAGGATGCTGATGGGACCAGAATTGGCAGAAGAGATGGTGGAAAAAGATTAGTTGATTTATAAGAACATGAGAACAGCTCAGAGTAGGAAGAAAATTTATACGGATAACCGGAGTAAGGATATCTTTTTTGAGGTAGGTGATCATGTCTTTCTAAAAGTTTCTCCATGGAAATGTGTGATGTGTTTTAGTAAGAAGGGAAAGTTGAGTCCGAGGTTCATTGGACCTTATGAAATCCTAGAGAAAGTTGGATCAGTTGCGTATAGAGTGGATTTACCTCCAAGATTCTCCTAGGTACGTAATAATTTTTATGTTTTGATGTTGAGAAAGTATATGCCAGATCCATCTCATGTTTTGAGTCTAGAGGTAGTTCAGTTGGAAAAGAATCTCTCTTATAAAGAACAACCAGTCCAGATTCTTGATGGTAGAGAGAATGTTGTTCCAAATAAGGTAATTCACCAGGTAATGGTTTTCTGGAAAAACCATATGATTGAAGAGGCAACGAGGGAATCTGAAAATTCTATGAGGGATAAATACCCCCACTAATTTTGATAAATGAATAAACATTGTGAGGACGAAATTTCCAAAAGGGGGGAATGATGTAACATCCCAGGTAAATGAAGAATAAGATATTTTCATACTTATTAATATTTTCTAATTAAATATTAATTTTACTTTAAAAGGGTTTCTATGTTCAATAGTGTACCCGATACGCAACAACGAGTTTCATTGAAATCTTACGTTGCACACTAATAATATAATATTATTATTTTAAATAAAAGTTATCTCCTAGCTGTTGTATTGGAGGGAATGAACAAAACTAACTAAAATATGATTATAAATGTTTGTTAAATTTATTTACTTTTATCCAATAAAAGTTAGAGGCTTAAAATGTGAATGAATCTAATTTTAAGCATAATTTACATTAAAAGGCCGGTTTACCACCTTTTAATGGCTAACTCTAATTAAATCTAGTTTTGGTCACTTTAAATCATTATATTTGAACAAATAAAATCTCTATTTAAAATGGGGACATCAAAATTTACTTTGTAGAAATTTTTGGAATTTTTCCGATAAAGTTCATTTTTTAATGAAGAGTGAATAATATTGTATTTTAATTCAAAACTGTGTTTTAATCTACTTTATCTATATGGACAGATTATCTTTTTAATTGGTTTTAATGTTTAATTAGAATATATTTTTACCATTTAATTCAATTCTGGTCATTGTAAATAATTTTACTTTTGAATTTGGACATAAACAAGTGTCAATCTTTTGACAGTTATTGTTTCTTAAAAACACGCTATTTCTTTAAACAATGGGAATTAATTTAAATTAATTAATGAAACTTCTATGTTTATAATTTGGTAAAATAGACATAATTTTTGAATTCGTAATATCAAATATGTCTTAGGATGATTTTTTGATATTTTTCTGAAAAAAACATCAATTTTCGATGAATAGTGAATCCACTTAGTAGTAGTTAAAAATCTGATTTTTTAATTTAAATGAAATTTTAACAGTTTTTTGAATTTAATTTCAAAAATACGACATACATTGTTGTTATTAGTAAGTAAAATGTGGTTCAATATGATTCCATATTTTTTTGGTGAATAGTAACTTTTGACTTTTATTTATCGCGGTTACAGTTAAATAGGGCAATTCAAGGTAAAAACAATATTTTAATAATTCCAAAATTACATTAAAACTTGTCCTAACCTTATTGGATGAGTAATGGCCGACCATGGGAAAACATGGGTCGATTTTGGAACCCCATGGAGCCACTTGTGAATGATAATGACACTTTAGATTAATTAATTCAAAGTAAAGTCAAAATGACATAAACAAAACTTTTTAGTTAATAAAATGTTAAATGGGGTTATATAAGTCATATTTTCGACTTTTAATATTATTTATAAAGCTAAAACGATTTCCTACATCATCTTTTTTTATAATTTTACGACATCGAATAATTTAAATTATTTATGAAACAATAATGATACAGTATTTACCTCATTAATAAATGATTTAAATAAATAAGATTATAATGATTAAAATACTATCCAAAACCTGCCCAATTTCTATTGGATGATATTATTTCGACTATGAGTCATCTTATCTTCTCCTTTAATTATTTTTTGACCTTTAGAAACTGAATATCATTATATAATATAATAATATTTTCACACTTTCCTAAACAGCCCCTTCCCCGTATAAAAGGAGACCATTTCTATCCAATTCCTCACACCTCTCAATCCTTTTTTCTCATCCAACTTCTGCCGAATTAATCTCCCTACATCCCAAAATTCCACATATAATACTTACCTTAGGAATAAGGCACATGAAGAATTGATTTTGGTTCAAACCAAAGGGAGTTACCCAAATTAAAGGTAACAGTTTCTCTTAAAATGTTTTCTTTTATTTTACTTCTCTAATCCCCTCAAATATTTTTATTACTTTATTTTATAACAACACCAATATCCTCAATATACTATGATGATGTTATGAGAAGTATTCAAACTAAACTTACTCACATCTCCATCTAATGGGTGAAGAACATAATGTTTCTATTGAAGGAAAACTTACGCCTCACAAAACGATGATTGTTCAATTACCTCCTACCGCCTCCCATGGAGGCCATTATGATGGCACTGCATATATATATATATATATGATATCTATAATGTTTATGTTTTCATTATTCTTATTTATTTTCTATTTATATCATACATTTATGGTTTCCATTATGGGTAAACGCAATAATTTCATTTGAGGAAGTGCAGACTACCTCCCCCTCAAAGTGATATGACTCGTTAATGCCTTACGTGGGAAGTATAAAGGATGGATTTAATGATATTATATATGATATTATACTGGAATTATATTACAACTATGAATCATTATGTTTTAATTCTATTAAAATGTGAAATAGAAACGAAAGTAGCGTTCATGCGTACGCACGACTTACAATCTCCATGAACGGTGCATTTCATTTCTTACCTACAAATGTTATGTACTATTATAAATACATAAATATACTAAATATATATGATATATATGATATCCAAATCAAGAATATCATCCTGGATATAATGAAATTTTGATCACATGAACAACATGTAATTATAAGAAGTCCATTTTTCACTCAAGTACCAAATATCGACAAAACAAACGTCATTAACTTAAATGATTACATAATGTTTATAACATGGTAATAAGTGATATAAAAGGATTAATAAACTTGAAAAAGGCTCTTAAGAAAATAGTACTTAACTTAAGTTTATTATTCACGAGATTAAATAACGGTCGAGTCAAGTTGGACACGAGGTAAGGGACTTCGTCTCAATCTCCTTTAATTGAGGCATATTTTGTTTTAATACACAACATTATTTTATACGCTTTATAAACACCCTTGAATTTTCAAATGGAATATTTTTCTATGAAGCGTTTTACTAAATAAAAAAAAGGAATGTTTCTTTTAATGTAAGCGGTGACAATGACCCTTATCCATCCGCGAGTATTATTTGTTCTTTGGATTCCTTAACAAGCCGTAATATTTTTTAGGAAAATAAATACAATATACTCTTTTATTTATTTTGGTATTGAAAATGGTTTTGATAATGGATTTGTTATGTCAATATATTTATGTGATTTATTGTGATTGAAATGTGGAAATGTTTTCTTTCCTTTATATTTTTTTAATGTGTTATGATTTTATAATGGTAATTGTACGTTTGACGGGTGGTTACGTGATAAACCAAATGACAGGTGGTGCTGGATAAACCAGGATGGGTGGTCACATTATGACCCCCAATGCATTGGGTATGTAAGTTGTTTGTGTGGCTATTCCATTTAGTGATATGTGTGGAAGCCGACTATATGGTTTCTCCATTTAAGAATATTATGTCCCAAGTTACCTTTATATGTTATGTGTTCTCTATATGGGTTTTATGGTAATATTTTGGTTACAAAAGGGTAAGTAATGATCTTTTATTCAGTGAACAGTATTTACTACTACTTAAAGGTGAAAAGTATTACTTATGATAAAGTATTCATGGTTTAATTTTTTTTGTAAAACAAACAGTTTTCCTTCTTTGTGTATCCCTTAATGAGACTTTTATACTCATCTGAAGTTTTGAAATGTTTTTCACATTACTTAAAGAATAATATGGTCAAGGATGGGATCAAGGAAAAGTCATGCTATCTTAAACATGGAACTAGACATGACTATTTCTTTCAAGAGTTTTTTTGTGTGAAAAAAATGGAATCTAAGTAAAAGTTTCAACATTGAATTTTTTGAAAAGGAATGTAATATTTATGACCTAATTCTCTAAAAATATAAACCTGAAAATATCCTCAATGTGAATTATTAACATAATTCAAGATTACGTATATTTTATGGTCGGGTCCTTATATGAATTTTTATTGAATGTATGTTATTTTTTAGAATATGAATGTGAATATTTTGTTAAGAATATGAATGTACGAGTTTGAAAATATTGGGAAAATGAGAATTTAAATAAGAATAAATTTTTGGGAAATGAATATATGTCACCATAATAGATAAAATTTTTCATTATAAATAATTTTTATTTCTTACATTGAATTCAATCATATAGCCTTATAATGATTAAATGTTGATTCATGAATAAAAATTAAAGGTATATTAATGTTCAATGGTAAATAATATCTTAATGAATCAAATGGGTGTTTGAATTTTATCGTTGATAATACAATTAAAATAAAGTGGTTTTTGAGACTTATATAAATGATATAATTGTGAATAAAGTGTTTATGAGTTTATTTTGATTTCATAAATATGGTTACATAATTAAATAATTATTTATAAAAGGGGGATTTTGGTGAATTAATGTGAATGTTAAGTGGATGTGATGAGGGTTTTTTTAGCATCTAAACATAATTGTTGAATAATTAATTACATTAAAACTAACTTGAATCATTTTAATTTATGTGAGGTTAAGTTTTACACAAAAGTTTTAAGAGATTAGAGGAGTTTATAGTTAATAAGTTTGAGTTCTAATAATGTTATTCTACTGCAATGAAGAAAAATCCTAATGATGTTGGTTACGTAGAAATCTATTTTAAGATTGAGAAAATCACACCATAATAAATGGGTTAAAAATATGATTTTTTTTAAATATGATTATGTTTTAGATCTAGTATATTATTATATGAGGTCACATCATCATCCAAAGGACAATATTTTTCATGTTCCCAATATTTTTAGAGAATATTGGTTTCACTGTGACACACAAAAGTCACTCCCCATTGAGTACAAAAGGAAAATTCAAATGGATTGAGAAAAATTATGATCTTGATATAAAGATATAGGTTATCTTTTAGAAAATCATATCACTCTTTTGTGATCGGTCTATGAGAATTGAGTAGATATCTAGAGTTGAAGTTGGAAATTATCATGTATCAAAAAGATATGGTTACACTATAACCGAAGAGATTATTTTCCAGAGGTTTAAGTATAATTTTATTTTATTTTCATAAAATCAATTGGATTAATAAAATAATGCGTTTATCACAATATAATACGAAGTTTTGTACTATGTAAAAGGTAAGAACAAGAATATTTTAATTATGATGCTTTCAACTTATTGCTTCAACATCTACTTCAACTCAAAAATTTAATCCATTTTATCATATTATAGGGTATTTAAAATGCATATATAGATCCATATTTTGAAAATAAGGTTTACAAGATAAATTGTAGGCTACTCACTATACTTTATATTTGGATTTCATATATTGACATATATGGTAGAGGGTATGAGGCTTATTATTTTGTATGTGTAGTGAGTTATAAATGAAGAAAAGGAAAATTTATAAGAATTTTAAAAAGTGCTTGTGAAAAAGAAATAAAATTAATTTATGGAAGTTGATATTTATTTAATTATATATCTTTTTTTCTATCATAATTTTGATATACTTTTTTGTGGGGGATAACATTATAATATTCTAGAGGCACATTCTGTATTATGAGTTCAATGAAAATATACTCCCATTTTTAATGCACATGGTGATTCTAGCGGAATCTGTGATTATAGTTTTTTCTCGAGTATTTTAAGGATTTAGCATTTTATTTTGAGTGATAAGACTTGAAAAACATAGACTATACATTTTTTTTATTCCATGATGTGTGTGTGCTTAAATAAATGATTATTTTATACTATTTAGTAGGTGTTAAATGTTATTTGAAGGAAAAAAATAAAATTCACTTATTTGGGACCACTCTCAGGGAATTATCACAATTAATGTCGTATCTTTTAAGTATAGGTAAAGATGGTATATAAATAACATACAATTATATAAAATAGGATATACCTGATATCTATATAAGAATAATGATATGCTATATGAGAGTTTCAATAAGAAAACAACTAATTATAAATGATTTTTTTATAAAAATGGATTAAGTGATGGTTGTATGTAGTATAGATATCCTTTAATATTAATTATGAAATTAAGAAGCTTTGGATTATATTAGCTGAGAGATTATATTATAGAGTATCCATAAAATTGTGTATGTTGTTTCTTATAAATTTGGATATTTCTATAATTACATGGATTTAAAAAATGGCCTGTTTTAATTGGATTCATGGATATCTACAGTTTGACCAGAGTGTTAGCGGTTGATATTAGTTATCTAATAGGGGAATTGTAGTATTTGGGATTAAAAATTAATGTTTATGAATCGATTATGTAATTAGTGTGATTTTCTTATAGATGGGGAGTATAAATACCACCTTTTTATGGATTATTTCAATAAGAGATTTAACAAAAAGTTAGTCCCTTTACATTAAAGATGTATATTGAGGAATATTGAATGATAAAGATATTTAGTGAAATTAAGATAGGACATGTGGTGTTTGTGAAGAAAGACACCAGGTCTAGATCCAAGGGTGAGTTAGAAGTAAGGTTCTTTCATACATAGATTAGTTTGATTATTGGTGAAGAAAATCTCATTAATTATTATCAAGAGTTGGAAGTTTATATTCATGGAGATTAAACAATGGTGTCATATGATTTTTATATATAGGTAGAGAACATTCTTAGTTTATATAGCCATTATATTTTTATGTCTAGTGTAATCCATTGGGTAGGGTAATGATTCAAAGGAACCTAGCCAACCATAATATCTACCCTAACCATTTCAACTATAGGAACATAAATAACCTAATAGACCACTAGTGAAGGGTGGTGTTGGTATAGGGAAAAAATTGTATTTTTCCGTACACTCGGTGACCATTGATTTATTAGAGGTGGGTAGACATAGGAAAGATAGATCGTATGGTAGAGAAGTTAGTTTTTGAGAACTATAATCAGTCAGTTTTGATGAGATGGGGGACATGAGGAAGTGAAATTTACAGTCTATGTCTTTTTATCCATTGTATTTTTTTATTTGAATTTTCAGATCACATGAACTTATTAAAACTATTTGAGTAATAAGAATAAAACAACCCAATGAGAGGCTCCATCAAGCCCTAAATTTATCAATATCACTAGGGTGTCATTCAATGTTTATATATACTATTCATGTTTTATAGTTAGTGATAAGGATATATTATTTTATGTGGGATATAATTTGAGTACATATTGTACCTTGTGACATCACACATGACATAAATAGGTTTCATTATATGAAATCATTTATTGATTACAAAAAAATATGACAAACTTATTCTAATATGGATGGAAATAATGTGATTTTTATTGTATAGTATTATCAATGAAATAGGTTATGGGGTAATTAACCTATGGGTATCACATATCAACATAAATTCTTATTGTTTTTTTACTTTAAGTTGAACGGAATGAATTATCTTTGTAATAATGGATTTTATACACACATTTCCTAAATAAATTATTAATTTACATTTAATGTGGGAGATCAATTTTGGAATATGATTTTATATAGGTGTATCTTCCATATCTACAAATTATTAATAGATAATGTCTACTGAGATTTGGGTGTGATGTATTTATATTGATGATATAAACTAGAGTGGTTTTATTCATCTTAGTGCATCTCTATTAGAAGATAATATTTTTTTATCATAGAAGGAAGATGATAGTTTATGTGTTTGTATAAATTACTATAGAAAAAATCATGTAATAGTGATGAGATAATTCTTATTATTGGGTATTAATGGATTATTAAACAATTTAAAATAGATTTGTTGGTTATCCAAGATAGAACATAATTTAGGAGACCATATAATAAGGGGGGATGAGGAAGATAGTCACATGACTCAATTTCAAAACCCTTATAGGTTTTTTGAGCCTTTGTTATATCATGTAGAGTTATTAATTCTCCTATGGTGTTTATTTGATTTGTTAATTGGGTGTACGAACTTTATTGTGGTCATTTTAGAGTGGTGTTAGAAAACGTTGATCAACTATGTATAGTTTTGGAACTTATTTTCCAATATCAGTTATACTTTAATATATAAATGTTTATGTTTTAGGAATTAGAAGTATTCCACTTTAAAGAATTTAATTAAATAAAGGGATTATTTGTGGATACATTTGATATTAATGTATTGATTTCTTGTTAAGTGAAAAGGAATGTCTCTTAGGTGAATATCTTTCTCAGGTTACTTGGTTATTATTAGGGGATTTTATCTTACTATATTGCATCAATCTTATCGGATCTGAATAAGAGAATTATTTTTAAATTTTTAAATTATTGTCTTGGTGAAAATTTATGTTCGCAAAGGAGAAATTAACTAGTTCCCCCATCGAATTATTTTATGAATAAGGAATGTTGTTTTAATTCTTCACATCATATCATAGATTTTGTGTTAATGTATAATAGGGAGGCTAAATCCTTTTTGTCCAAGAAATTATATTTTGATGAACATAAGTATGATGCATATTATATGGAATCAATAGTGGTGATGTATGACATAAAACTGGGGATACATTATTTTTTGATTAAAATTTTCTTTGATCTTAAAAGAATATATGAGTATTAATTATATATTATCACGGATATATATGATAATAATTTTGTGAATATGTGTTAGGTTCCAGTATGATTATAATTTCTAGATCTTTTAAACTTCTATACAAGTTAATGTTGTCGATGGTGAATTGAACTAGAGGATATTTAATGACATTTCTCCGTAAACAAAATTATAAATAAGAGACAATGAAGAATATCATGACTTTAAATTTGGAATTAGATGATGTCAATGATGAAGGTATCTTATATAGAATTATGGTTCATTATCTATTATTTAATTATTTGGAAGAGTCTCAATTAGGAGTACCTGAATTCAATTTATTATGTGACTATGTTTTATTTAGAGGTTTTACTCATGTTTTGGACCAGGATAAAGAACATCGAGTGTTGTTTCATGGGAAGCTTTATATTCCTCATATCATACCACAATTAGTCTTATGTGGATTTTATAGTTCACATTTAGTTGTTTATATTTTCATAAATCCAATCATAACATACCTAAATATTATATAATTTATGGTGAATATTATATACATCTAATAAAAATAAAATCCCTAGAAACATAAAGGACTAGTGTCTTTTTTGACTAGATAAAAAATAATCTTATTTCATCAAATATGTTTGAAATATCCCACAAATATCTTCTTACGTAGAACACTACTTATATATTACTGACACAAAATCATTCTTCATAATATAGGTAATGGAAAAAGAATAAAGAGTGCGATTATATACTCAGTAAGGGTAAACAAAATAGATATCAATCAATGATCCTTAGTGAGAATAAGATAATAATAAATTTATTATAACATGATCATAACTTATAAAATTAAAAACCAATCAGTCAAATATCTTTAATAATGAATTGTGGAATAATATTCTTATAAAAAATAAATAAGTCACAGGATTGTGGAATTACCAACAATCAATCTTCGGCCATGGGAACATGTCATAAGCATAAAAAATAGTTTCTTGGCCTACACATTATCATAGAAAATCATTTTCTTAGTCAAGGAAGACTATGAATTCTATCATAGTAAATTTAGTTAACTCCCCATTCCATCATTTCATTATTCATGGTTCACTTATGATACTATCTTATTGGATATAGTCCATTATAGAACTAGTTTTAATCTCACATAATGTCCATAATATCTTATTTAACATCAATCTTTCCCTAATACATTGGAGGGATATAGAATTTTGGGTCCACCCATAACATAATAAAAACCAAACATATTTATAACCAAAGATCCTAAAAATCATAAATTTAACATATAATAACATTTGAAAAGGAAATTATTTAATTGACATTCCATTATATCATTATTGTGTAACCTATATAAAATAAATAGGTTTTATAAATATTTCATCCTAACTTCATTTACCAATGTGAATGAGATGGGTTTCATACAATCATCCAAAAATAAACATAATATATGTAAAGAATGAAATTGGATTGTATATTAATATTATTTTAACAATTATGTATAAAAATTATTAAAATAGTTTTACATAGATGAAAAAAATTAGATGATCATTTGATAAATTCTTTTAAAATAGTGAAAATAAATTTTCATTCGGTATCTTTAAAAACTAGAAATTCCCAAAATATATAGAAAATAATTTTTTGAAAAATACCATGTAAAATTTAAAATGAAACTTCAAATTAATTAATACTCATTAAAGTGTGAAAATCCATTCATGTGATAAATGTTAAAAAAAGATGGTTTTCATAGGCTTTTCTAAAAATTCTTAAAAAATAGATAACATTGTAAAAAGATTTTTATTAAATTGTAAAGAAATTCAAATATTATTTGATATGATGTTAAATAGTCATTGGATCAATTAAATGAATGTCATTTAAATTGTTTTAATGAACATGGTCATGAAGGAAATATTTCATCAACCAAATAATAAATATGGTTAGTTTTTCTAAAAATGTACATTTTTACTAATTTTAAGTTTCAAATAGAAGAAATTTATACTATTAGTTGAAAATTAAAGTAGTAAACATATATGTATAAAATATATTATGTTTAATGTATAAGATCTATATAATTTACCTTAGTGTAAATTTTCCATACTAAATCCTTAAATGAAATGATATTTTTGAAATAACCCTTACCTTAAGTCCCATCTTACTTCATATCCATTGAAAAACATTGTATAATAAATATATATTTATTAAAATTCTATATAAAAACTATATTATTACTTAAACTACTATGTATCAATCGGTTATAATTTCAAATTATTCTTTTATTTACAATATCTTCATTAAAATAAATATTTAGGTGAAAACTAGTATATCTTCAAATCATGTTTAATTCAATCCTTACAATCCATGTAACTTGGTCATGGTTTCAACATCTCTATAATGTTAATTGTGATAAAATTATCATATTTATTCATTATATAGACATTTAATCTAATTATTTTAATTGAGTGGTGAAAAATGAATTACATCACTTCATGGTGGTGGTAATTGTCACTTATGCAATAATAATATTTTTACTTTTTTATGGATAGAATAAAAGAATGGTATATAATAAGACACCTTTATAGAACCACTATGTTTCATAAATATAATTTATATTAAATAAATTTATCCTTATTATAATCCATGTAAAGATGAAATGAAAAATTAATCACATTATGTTGTGGAGGTGGTAGTCCTCACTTATGCAAGGGAGACATTATCAATTTCAAAAAATGGCATGGAGATAGAAAATGGCTATAAAAGTAACATAAAAACATCTCAGTATAGTGAATAAACATATTATATCAATTTTATGGTTATATAACATTATATACTGTTTAATAATAATGAAATGTAAAAACATTTAGGAAGAACAAATACATTTTATTCTGGTATCCTCCAATGAAGAGCTTCTTAAGGATTACTATATTAGTATTTTGGGAGTAAAAATATATAATGGTTATGAATAAGGATGTAAGAATATTAATTTTTTTAGATATTTTTCATTCTAAATGGCTCATTTATTTTATAATAGAGGACATGAGGCACCATTTTATAAGTGAGGTGGGTGGAAAACATGTAAATACTTGAAATGTTATTATATAATATATGTCTAACTCAATAAAAGTTACTCCAAAATTCAAAATCATAAAATATAATATGATTAAGGACAAGATACTATCAACAAATTAAATTAAATCATGTTATTTATATTTTAAACCAAATCTCTTAAGTTAACATCACTTTTAACCCTTTTAACCATTTCCGGGGTAGCAAGTTTTTTACCTCAATAACTATTCATTATGGTAAAAAATTAAGTTTAACTTATTAAATTATATTAATTATTATGATTATGAATTTTTAATCCATTTTAAAATATTGAATTTAAATATGTTTTCAAAATTCATTTAAATATAAATGTTCAAAACACAATTAAAACCTTTGTTTAAAAAAAATGAATTTTTAAGATTAAAACTGAATTTATTCATATTCCTTGCCTAGTAAAAACCATTATATGGATGATAAAATATTTTAATTAATATATTTTATAAAAATATAATTAAAATAGTTCTTTAATTTATATGAATTTAATTATTAATGTAGAAACATATTACATGTATAAAAATAGTTTTTTATTAAATATATCTTTTTGCATTCAAATGATTTTTTTCATTTCTAACCATTTGAAAATAATTAAATTCAAATTATTTATATGTAAAAAATAATTTTCCTTTAATTTGTTTTCTCTTATTCATACCCTCAAATCCATAAACCATGATATATTTTTTCAAATTTAATAATAATATTTCAATAATATATCACATTTTGTTTAAATTCATTGTTGTATGTACATAATGCTCTCAAAGAGAAAAAAGTTATTTAAAAATAAATACATCATATAATATTAAAGTGTTACATTATAAACCCTTATAATAGTTTTTAAATTTAAATTTAAACACTTAAATTAAAAAATGAAGAATTCTTCTGCCTAATCACATCCTTGGGTTCACATATGGGTTCGTCAAATTTGTGATCAACACAAAATATTGACTGTGTGAGTGGTATTGTTACACAAAAAATTATTTATTAAATACAAAATTTTTATTGGATTTTACTCATATGAGATTTGATTCTCCAATTCTATAGCCTCTGAGTTAATAATGTGTGAAGGATTAGGTATTTACTTCCTCAGGAGAGATACATGTAACACATCATGTACTTGAGAGTGTTTCTATGGACGATCTAAGTGATAAAAAAACCATACATATATGATCAAGAAGTTCAAAGGGGATTGTCCTGACCCGTCCCCCAGGGCCCGTGTCGTGACTACCCCAAGCCTGCCTTCCATAGGCTAGAGGCTGGCGACTAGCACCAAAGGTGTATTCCCTAAAACTGGGAAGGCATTGCCTATATAACCTCTAAACATACATGTCCAAGAACACATCAAGATACGAACACAAGAAAACTGTATATTAAATAGAGTGATTATAGAAAGTAAAAAGTGGACAGAATACAAGCCCAACTGGAATGTACAAGGTTCTGAAAGGTACAAGTAAGCTGAAACAACTCCTTTGAACACCCACCAAGGATCTAACTTGAAGGGTAGGTATAGCTCTCGAACAGTCATCTCTGTGGTATGCCTCGTCTAAGTCCACCTCAGAGCTACCTCCAGTCCTGGTACCCTCATCCTCAATCAGTGTTGTTCATCGTCTGCAACCAACACAACAAGGTGAGGGCATAGCCCGTGCAGGGGTGAGTATAATGATACTTAGTAGGGACCTAGAGACCCTCAAGGTCTCACAAAAATCCACAAAGGATAAACCACAAAGCATGAAATCAACTGACATCCCTACTTAGGTATATGCCCATACATATACCTAAGTTATCAAGAAAACCCATCTCAATCACGAGGAAACATAGGGTCCAACCCGAAATCCCAAAGCTCAAATGTACCAAAAGGAAGGAATACCACAAAGGTAAGTACCACATAGGTACTCTACATAGAAGAATACCACCAATGTATTACCACGAAGGAAAATACCACACAGGTACGAACTCAGCTCACACCAGGTATAACTTATGTACAGTAGAAGATATGATTATATGTAACTACTGAATCATCTTACTCTATTAATAGGCATACCCACGAAGGATCCTAAATTATCATCTGACCCACAAAGGATCTTAGTACATCATCATACCCACAAAGGATCCTAGAACCTTGTCACACCCACACAGGATCCTAGTATATCGTCAGTAGCTCATCAGACCCACACAGAATCCTTGTACATCGTTAGTCCATTGTCAGACACACAAAGAATCCCAGTACCTCATCAGTAAATCGTGAGACCCACACAGGATCCATGTACATCGTCAGTACATCGTCAGACCCACATAGGATCCTATTACATCGTCAGTACGTCATCAGACCCACACAAGATCCTAGTACATCATCAGTATGTTGTCTGACCCACATAGGATCCTAGTACATCATCAGTACGTCATTAGACCCACACAGGATCCTAGTACATCTTCAGTACATCTTTAGACCCACACAGGATCCAAGTACATCGTCACTACCTCGTCAGACCCACACAGGATCCTAGTACATCGCCAGTACGTCGTCAGACCCACACAGGATCATAGTACATCATCACAGCCACCTACAGGGTTCTTTCCCAAAGCTCACCTATCTCCAAGAGGGTCCAGTCCTCAATCCACTGTTTGATACTCCAACATCAATGAAGACCCAAAAATAATTATCCCAAATGACTGCCACATAATAGGGGTCCCAACGCAACACATGGTGTGTCAATCAGATGTCTGGTCTGTATGTTTTTATCCTTTTAGTTCCGAGGGCCTGGTTGGATTCGTGCTCGATCCAACCCGAATATACACCAAATTTTTTGAAACCACAAGTGGTGTATACCAAAAGTTCCATCTCACTCCATTTTTTTTGGCGCCGCTGACGGTTCATCAAATGGATGCCCAGTGCCAGAGTTATTGCCCAATGTATGGGATCGGTCGAAACTGGTCCGGGTCCGGTCCGACCCGGTCGGACCGACCCCACCTGACCCAGTTCCGGTCAACCCGGCCCAACCCGCTAGGTCCGAACCACGTTGGGTCTGGCCCGACCCACACTGGGTCTGGCCCGACCCACGCTGGGCAGCCCCACCAATGCTGGGCGGTCCGTCCCACGCTGGGCGTCCCGACCTGGGCGAGGGGGCCGCGGTGCGTCGGGGGGAGGGGTGGGGGGGGGGGGGCGTTGGGCGAGGGGGTAGCCATGGTGTGGCGGGGCGCCACGACATGGTGGTGAATCCATGGTGGGGAACAGTGGCCTCAGTGCGGTGGGGCATCCGCGGTGCGGTATGGCGGCCATGGCCCCTTGCTCCGATGGGGGCGCATTGTGCGCCGCCTCTCCACGGCCGGATGAACGTCGGATGCCTTCCCCTATGTCACTACGGCACAAGTCATGACCCTTTCTTGTTTAGTGGTGCGGACACGTGCCGACATCACCTTTCTCCACCGTGTTGAATACAATAACCATGAAAAACAGTGGTGGGATCGGTCCGTGTTCGTTTGGCCCGCACCCTCTGAATTAGATTAGTAACATGCGGTTTAAGAGGATTAATTCAACATAAACCACGAAGAACAAAAAAAAATTTATCTCGAAGGTTCATTGATGTCATGAGGAGGGAAGGACGGAGGTAAGTTTGTCATCGTTGAAGATGTCCCACATTGGAGGATGTCATAAGGAAGAAGTCTATATCATTGGAGGTCATCGGCGTTCGTTGCCTCCGCAAGGTGCTTCCGATCCGGGCTCGTGGGTCATTCCTCGTTCTTCGTTGGAGAAGCGTTCTTTGTTGGAGAAGAAGTGTTACTCCATTGTTTTTCCCACAATTCCCCTTTCCCAACACTTTCCAAAATTCCACAACAAAAGAAATGGCCAATCAAATAAAATATATTTATCTATTTAATTTGTTGGAACAATTAAAGTTGTTAATTAATCGTGATGTGGTGGGAATAATTAAAGTGGAGGAAGTTCAAGAGACTTCTCCCCATTAAATAGGGAGTTTAAGGGGGTTGGTTTTTCCCCATCATTGAATTCATGTTGGGGGTTTTTAGTTTGGGTGGTCCCCAAATCCATAACCCATGATAGGTTTCAACAAAAATATAATAGAAGTTTTTTCATTTTATTTTTATTTCCACGAAAAATTAAAAAACTATCTTTCACCCCTAACCTACTACAGTCGAGGTAAAGGTATTGTTGTGAAAATACTGGCGCTTCATGTTGAACAGTGTCTTTGAATTTCAATTCTGAGCACCAGTTTAAAAGTTACAAAAACCTTCTTGCACGTTTTCTGAACGTACCCAAGAAACAAGTTCTGAAATTCATTCTGGGAACATCGGGCCTCGAAAGAACACGCCGTCAATTTTCGTGTACTTGTAAAATTCCCATATAATTAATAAAATTTACATTGAATTTTTGGGTCCTTAAATTCTACCCACCTCAGGGCTTTATACCCCCGTACGTCACAACTCAAACTAAGGAAACAAGTGGGGGTACTGACCACGAATATGAGCCTCCCACTCCCATATGCTCTCTTGGAGGTTCTCATGTTGCCAATGAACATGCACCAGAGGTATCAACCACCCATGAAGGAACTGATCATGTCGACCCTCAATCTCAACTGGAACCTCCATAAATGTCTCCCCATCGTCGATGTCCAGCTCTCCATGGTCGATGATGTGAGAAGGGTCGTGCACGTATATCCTTAGTTGGGACACGTCCAAGACATCATGCACTCGGTTCAACTGAGGTGGAAGAGCTAGGCAGTAAGCCACCTCGCCAACTCTACTATGGCCCCGGAAGGGTCCAATAAACCTCTGAGATAACTTCCCACCCCAGCCAAATCTTTGCAAACCTCTTCTTGGCGAGACTCATATAAAGTCATGGTCACCGTCCTCAAAATCCAGAGGTCTTTGTCTCCTATCGGAATAAGACTTCTACCTCCTATTTCCAGTCTTCATCCACTCCTGGATAACCTGCACCTTGTTCATGGTATCCCGTACCATATCTAGCCCTAAGAGTGCAGACTCCCCTGGTTCATTCCAGCATAGAGGTGATTCGCAAGGTCGACCGTACAACACCTCAAAAGTTGTCATCCCAATTGTGGAGTGATAGATGTTGTTGTATGAAAACTCCATCAAAGGAAAGTGATCCTCCCAACTGCGACCCCAGTAGAGGATTCAAGAACGCAGTATGTCCTTGAGGGTCTGAATGGTCCGCTCAGTGTGGACATCCATCTGAGGATGGAAGGTGGTGCTCAAATAAATCTATGTTCTGAAAGCCTCCTACAACCCCTTATATAGCCAGGAAGTGAATCATGTATCACGATCAGAGACAATAGTCGAGGGTACTCCATGTATCCACACAATCTCCTACACATAGAGGTGTCCCAATATCTGTACTGAACTCTACTCTCTGATCAGTAAGAAGTTGACTGACTTCGTGCGTTGGTCGACGATCACCCAGATAGAATCCAGGCCATTGGATGTATGTGGAAGTCCGGTCACGAAGTCCATGGATATCTTGTCCCACTTCCACTCTGAGACCTCTAAAGGATGAACTAAGCCTACTATTACCTGATGGCCCGCCTTCACTTGATGACTAGTGAGGCACCAAGAGTCAAACTCTACTACTTCTCTCTTCATTCCCAGCCACCAATGGAATCTTCGGAGATCCTGCTATATCTTCACCACTTCTGGATGTACCGCTAGAGGGTATGTATGGAACTGCCTCAATAATTTCTCCCGCAGGAACACTGTTATGATGGTACGTCCTCTGAAAAGAATGACGTGCTCCCCACCTTCAAAAAAGCCAATAGGTTTCTGTCCTCTGGATATATGACTACGTCGAGCCTCACAGCCAGTTTCCCCACACTGCACCTCCCTGACTCACTGATGGAGTGGGGGTGTGACCATCATAGACTAGATGTATGCTACTTCATCTCCATCTATGAAGGATATCTACAACGCGGCTAGATGATCTACCGATTCAGTCAGAAACGGCAGATCAGACCTCCTGCTAAGTGCATCTACTACTAAGTTCCCTTTCTCAAGAGTATAGATTATCTTGAACTCATTGTCCTGTAGGAACTCAGGCCAACACTGATATCTCAAGTTTAGGTCCATCTGATAGAAGATATACTCGAGACTATTGTGATCAGAGTGTACTATAAAACGTTCACCCATCAAATACTGGCACCACATCTTTGGCGCAAAGACCACTGCTGCTAACTCCAGGTCATGGGTAGCATAGTTCTACTTGCCAGGCACTATCTCAGCTCCTGAAATCATTGCTATCACTTCTCCATCCATAGGAAAGACTCCCCGTTTTTCATCAAAGCTGAAAAAGGTATCGCTACCCTAGATAAGACGAGTAAAAATCTCCGGTAGTACCTATCCAAAGCATATGTCCCTCTCCCTTCAGGGAGGTATTCATGGAAACATCTTTTGAAAAGATGACCCCAAGCTCTGCCACTATTTTTTTTAACTGAAAAGTCAAAACAACTTTTTCCACGTGGGTAAGTCTGCCCAACTCAAGAGTGATTAGTTGCACCCTCTTATACAAGAGTTTGTCCTGTGTTGTCTGGGTTTCTTATTTCTCTAACCAAGGAAAACACTATTCCAATGTTGTAGGTGAACCAAAAAAATTTTCCCTAATAAATTCAATTGAAGAATGAACTGTGGATGTCCAGTCCATACCCAAAATAACGTCTTAAGGCCTCGACGCTGCCACCAAGAGGTTCCAACCGAAACTCCTGCCTCAAGGGTCAGATCACACTGTCGGAATATGTGTGATTATCGAGTCTCCTCCCAAAGGTATCTCCAGACATGAGGGTCACGTCAATGACTTAACCAGAAACTCTAGGTCTTGAACAAGATTCGTGGAAAGAGGGAATGATTGGTGCCTATGTATACATATACGGTGTTGTAGACACAGACCTTACCTCGAATCATTCCAAGGGCCCTTGAGTCACACTCCTCAACTGCATGCAACAAATTCATTCCCTTATCCTCCACCTCCCTGAGCCTAATGAGGTCTACAAAGGGGGGGGGGGTTGTGAGATGTCAAAATGTTCACCACATGATTCTGCACTCCTAGCTCTTCTTTCATGTCTGCTTCCCTTAAGATTCAATTGTTCTTGACACATCCTCTTCCCGAAACATCCTACACACCCATGTCTCTGAGATTGGCACCAGTTTCCTTCTTTCCCACTGCTAACATTCACTAGCTATATCCGCTCATCCAAAAAACATTTAACTAAAAAGGTTCTCTCTAGAACCCCTAACATAAGTGGAATGCATTGAGGAATAGTGCTGGCTCATATGTCCTTCAACACATCTCGCTCAGAAGTCCAAGACTTGAATCATTGATCATATCGTATTAATCGAGTACCGGGAATGGTTGGTATGCCTCGACGAATACTCAGCTACCAAAATGTAATCCTGTCGAAGCTATAGAAGATCTAGAGAACTCTCAACCACCTCCTCAAGGAATTTTTTAACCACCTGTGAGTTGGTCTCGCCTCAGAACCTGAGGGATTTCTGATGCTGAAACACGTGTAAGGCACTAAGCCTAAATGTGTCCTCTACCTATACCACCAGTTGTAACTTCAACACCATGACAGTAATATAGATGACACACTACCCGAAGGTACTATCTCAGGAAACCATCCAGGTACCTATGCTTCATCACTATGAGGACAATACACATCTTCACTCACTAGAAAAGACTAGAATCTGAGATCACCATCTACTCTACTGGTGTCTCAACTAGGCAAAACACTCTGGCCACAGCCTCCAGCCAGCTTTCAGCTGCCTCAGAATCTGACTTGGCTTGAATCATTGGAGGCCTCTTCCTCTGGAACTCGTGCAATGCACTCAGTCTTCATGCATCATCTTCCAGGGCGCCTGGTGGAAAAATCTTCCCAATGGGTGGTGTTGGTGTTGGTACACCACCCAAAGGTGCCAACACAATAAGAGGGCCCTGCACCAGAACCTCATCATTTGGTGGGCCATCATCTTGTACTCTCTCAGCAATACTAGATTGTTGTCTACATGGTGGCATCCTAAAAAGAAATAGGTGTGCCACATTCAATAAGTTATACCTGGTGAGATGACTCAAAGAGATCACGAAGAAAACTTTTCAAAACACACACATGCAATCACAGTTTTCATGCAATGAGTCAGAAATCAGAATTCAGGGTCCTGGTGTATGGATATGTCGGTCGCCACACCAACAATGTACTCCCTGAACTAATAACCACAATCATAACACTTTACACAATTGCTACATAGAAAAGATCAGAGTCATAGTTCTTTGGAAGAACCAAACTCCTCTGATACCAATTTTTCATGACTCGTCCCTCGGGGCTCGTGTCGTGACTACCCCAAGCCCGCCTTTCTTAGGCCAGGGGTTAGAGACTAGCACCAAAGTTGTATTCCCTAAAAATGGGAAGGCATTGCATTTATAACCTGTAAACATACACATCCAAGAACACAACAAGATATGAATACAAGCAAACTGTATAGTATATAGAGTGAGTACAGTAAGTAAAAAGGGGCCAGAATACAAGCCCAACTGGAAAGTACAAGGAACTGAAAGGTACAAGTAAACTGAAACAACTCCTTTGAACACCCACCATGGATCCTACCTGAAGAGTTGGTACATCTCTCGAACGGTCGTCTCTGTGGTACGCCTAGTCTAGGTCCACCTCCGAGCTACCTCCAGTCTCGGTACCCTCTTCCTCAGTAAGTGATGTCTGTCATCTGCACCCAACACAAAAAGTTGTGGGGATAGCCCATGAAGGGGTGAGTATAACGATACTCAGTAGGGACCCCAAGACCCTCAAGGACTCACAAAAATCAAAAAAGGATAAACCACAAATCATGAAATCAACTGACAAGCCTACTTAAGTATATGCCCATACATATACCTATGTTATCAAGTAAACCCATCTCAATCATGTGGAAACACAAGGTCCAACCCAAAATCCCAAAGCCTAGCTGTTCCAAAAAGAAGGAATACCACAAGGTAAGTACCACATAGGTAGGCCACATAGAAGAATACCACCAAGTTATTACCATAAAGAAAAATACCACATAGGTACGAACTCAACTCACACTAGGTATAACTTATGTATATTAGAAGAGATGATTAGATGTAACTAGTGAATCATCTTACTCTATTAAGAGGCAGACCCACGAAGGATCCTAAATTATCATTTCTCCCATAGAGGATCGTAGTACATCGCTAGACCCACATAGGATCCTAGTACCTCGTCAGACCCACACATGATCCTAGTACCTCGTCAGACCCACACAAGATCCTAGTTCATCGTCAGTATGTCGTCAGACCCACATAGGATCCTAGTACATCGTCAGACCCACACAAAATCCTTGTACATCGTCAGTACATCATCAGACCCACACAAGATCCTAGTACATCTTCAGTACATCGTCAGACCTACACAGGATCCTAGTACATCGTCAGTACGTCGTCAGACCCACACATGATCCTAGTACATCGTCAGTACGTCGTCAGACCCACACAAGATCCTAGTACATTGTCAGTATGTAGTCTGACCCACACAGGATCCTAGTACATCGTCATTATTTCATCATACCCACACAGGATCCTAGTACATTGTCAATACGTCTTCAGGCCCACACATGATCCTAGTACATCGTCACAGCCAGCTACATGGTTCCCGCACTAAGATCGCTTATCTCTGGGAGGGTCCGCTCCTCAATCCACTGTTTGACACTCCAAATTCCACAAAGTCCCTAAAAAAGTTTCCCAATGGACCTCCATGTTATAGGGGTATCAACGCAATAGACGGTGCATCAATTGGATGCACGGTCTGTAAGTTATTAGTCTTTTAGATCCGAGGGCCCGGTTAGATTCATGCTCGATCCAACCCGACCATACCCGAACTATATCCAAACCTCAAGTGGGGTATACCAAAAGTACCTTCTCACTCCAAGGTTTCTAACATCACTGACGGTTCATGAAACGGAAGTCCAGTACCAAATTTATGGCCAAACGTATGGGATGGGTCGAAACTGGACTGAGTCCGGTCCGACCCGGTCGGGCCGACCCAGTTTGGGTTGACCCGGCCAGACCCGCTAGGTCCGAACTAGCCCGTTGGGTCCCACCCGACCTGAGCTGGGTGGCCTGGCCCACTCTGGGTGGTCAGGCCTCCGTTGGGTGGGCCGACCTGGGCGAGGTGGCCATTGTGAAGTGGGGCGACCGCGGTGTGTCGGGGCGGCCGCAGAGCGGCGGGGGTGGTCGCGGTGGGGTTGGGTGGCACATTGCGGCAGAGCGGCCGAGGTGCGGCATGGGGGCCGTGGTGTGGAAAGGTAGCCATGGTGTGGTGGGGTGGCCATGGCCCCTTACTCTGATGGTGGCGCGTCGTGCGCCGCCTCTCAGCGGTCGGCCGATCGTCGACCTCCTTCCCCTACGTCGTCGCGGCACAAGTCGCATACCTTGCTCGTCGGGCGGCGTGGATGCATGCCGCCATCACCTTTCTCCACTGCCTTGGGTATAATAACCATGAAAAACAGTGTACGGATCAGGCCGTATTCGTTTTGATCGCACCCTCTGCATTAGATTAGTAGCATGTGGTTCAAGATGATTAATTCAATATAAACCACAACGAACAACAAAAACCCATACCTCGATGGTTCGTTGATGTCGTGAGGATGGAAGGACGGATTTTGGATTTTTGTTGTTAAAGACGTCCGACATTAGAGGATGTCATGAGGAATAAGTCGAAGTCGTTGGAGGTCTTCGACATTCGTTGCCTCCGCAAGGTGCCTCCGATCCGGGCTCGGGGTCGGTTCGTCATTTTTCCTTGGAGAAACGTTCTTCAATGGAGAAGAAGAGTTCATTCAAATGTTTCCCCCCAATTACCCTTTGCCAACACCTTCCCAAATTCCCTAAATAAAGAAATATCCAACCAAATAAAATATGTTTATATATTTAATTTTATGGCACAATTAAAGTTGTTAATTAATTGTGATGTGGTTGGCATAATTAAACTAGGGGAAGTTCAAGAGACTTCCCCACATTAAAGAGGGAGTTTAAGGGGGTCGGTTGGTCACCACCATTGAATTTAGATTGGGAGTTTTAGTTCAGGTGGTCCCCACATCCATAACCCTTGGGAGGTTTCAAAATAATAAAATAGAAGTTTGTTTTATTTTATTTTTATTTCCACGAAAGAGTGAAAAAATATCTTTCACCCTCAACCTACTATGGTCGAGGTAAAGTTATTCTTAAGCGAATACCAGCACTGCCAGTTCAATGTTGTTCTCAAATTTAAATTACGAGCACTGGTTAAAAGTTATAAAAACTCGCTCGCACGTTTACTGAACGTATCCGAAAAAAAAAGTTTGGAAATTCATTCAAGGCACACCGGGCCTCGGAATCACGCGCCATCAATTTTTTGCGGACTCATAAAATTCCCATATAATTAAAAAACATTACATGGAATTTCCAGGTCTTTACAGAAATAATATATCTAGAGCTCATATTTATCTTCTTTATAAATATCATAACAATTTTTCAAGGTAATATTCATAGAATACCATGTCACTAAATTAAAATTAAAGATCATACCGACTATTTTCAGCATAAATTCTCCATGAACTATGAGTTTCCTTGATGTGATGTTGAATGACCCTAACCTTATCCTAAATTTCCTCAGATAACCCTTGTACCAATATCTTCTTTTATCAAACTTCATTCTATCATATTAATGTTTTTCACTTACTATCATAATGGGATTCATATAGATCTATATGAATGCATGAGTGAAATTTATTAGTGTAAGAACACTCAACTATAGAAAGGTCTTGATAACATACTCCTTTTAAATACATATAATAGTATATCATCATATATTATATAGTTTAAATGGTCAATTCATACTAACCATATATTTTAGGATGACATTCATTTCTAATGATTAACTCTGTTTTTAATGCTTTCTGAATACTTATCTAGAACTTCAAGTTAAAACATAGATCCAGATTAAATACAATAAAATGTGGTACTCCATGAAACCATAAAAATTTATTATTTTATTTCCAAGAAATATGATTAAGTAGGAAATATTAACTTATTAAAATGAAATGTGTTTACTTTATAAGGTGATAGACTATAACCACAATAACATAATGGAATTTATATTTTTTTGGGGAGTTCAACAATGAAATCAATTGTGATTTTTTCTCAATTGAATTAATCTATGGATAATGGTTTTAACATCCTATTAAACTAATATTTCTTAGAATTAATTTTTTTTACATTACAATAATTGAGATTTATACTATACAACATCATTTTTATTTTATCCAACCATAAATACATCTTCAGGTCTCTTTATATCGTTGTAATAATAGGATGAATATAGAATGTTGAACTATAAGATTAATATTATGAATCCTTATTCAAATATAGTATTAGTATGATACATAATTTTTTCATGAACCTTATCATTGTATCACAATCATGGTTGACCGTAGGAACATTAATCACCGTCTTTAGTAGTTCCCCATCTTCCATTTGTGCCACCTTAATCCATACACAAATGGATGGTTGTAAATTGATCAAAGAATGATTATATCTTTTCAAATTACTCATGATTTAATGATCGATCCTATAAAAATACATAAGAATTAGATATCATTAAATCCCCATGATGGAAAAACAGAATGGTTTTTTCGACACAGATCATTGGACACCTAGTTCTCCTTCTCGAGGTGGTAATGTATTATTTTGTCATAATATTTTATCAACTATAAATATATCATTTTTTGAAAATTAAATTCTCTCTATGTGAATATATAGTTAAATATTTTATGAATATTATATATATATATATATATCATATCCTTCACCATAAAGACAACGCCTTCATATTTTCACTACCAAAATTACTACAATCAACTTGAAATCAAGAGTTTGGTAACTTTTCTCATGAATTTTCAATTGGAATCATCTATAAACTATCACCATATAATTTTTCAGGAGGAATAATCTTATTCTGTTAATTGATGAATAACTATATATCATAAACCCTCCTCCAATTTAGGTTAATGTGATAATGAGTGCACTAACCAAACATCCGTTTAGTTTCTTGAATGATTCTCCCATTCATATATCTAATGGAACTTGTCTCCCTTCTGATTCAAAATAGTTATTTGATTAAATATCTATGAGAAATATATCACAAGGTATTAATAATATCAATAAAAAATAAAACTACATATCTTAGTCATTGGGGTTGGTCTGGGCCATTGCTTAATAACTTCTATTTTTAAAGGATCTACCGATATACCCTCATTTGAGATTACATGACCTAGAAATGAATCATTTTTTATATAATTAAAATAAGTAGAATTTGGAATAACAATTATTATTCATGGAACTATTTAATAAAATCCATAAATGATATTAATTCTCTTAATTGAACAAGTAATATATAAGATTATTATCTACAAACACTACCACAAACTGATCAAGGAAATATCTAAACACTATATTAATTAAATATATAAAGATAACATGATCATTGTTAAGTCCAAATAGTCACTATAAATTCATTATGATCATATATTATATGAAATAATATCTTGTTTATATCCTTCCTCTTAACCACAAATTAATGATATCCAGAATTAAGGCCAATATTGGAAAAGTATTGACCTCTACACAATTGAACAAACAATTAATCAATACAAGATAATGGGTAATTGTTATTGAAATTGATCTTGTTATGTTATCAATAATAAATAAAAACATGAATTTACTCATATTTATTCTTAACAAAAAGAGTATGGGCACCCCATGGAGATACACTAGGGAGTATGAAAACCATATTGATTTTACCATGGAGTTTCTTCTTCAATTACTCCAAATCAATCAGGGTTATTCTATAAGAAGTATTAAAAAAAGGTGTAACACCATATATGAGTTCTATTAAAAATATATATTCTTGCTTCATGTGAATAATATGAAACTATTTTTGTAAATATATCACTATATTCCAGAACAATATGATCATATTCAATGTTGAATATCTCACAAACCATTTTTGATAAATATCACTCATAAATAGATAGTAAGACTAGAAGAATAGTAATGATTCTCATTGGAAGTTAATATTTATCTTCTCATTGAAGTATGATCATAGGTGGATTTTTAATTTAAAATGTGATTTTCCTTCCTTGAAAATAGATATAAGATATATTCAAGTAAATCCAATGCATTCCTAGAAAAGCATAAAATTCCATTAGAAAAAGAATGATAAGATTTTTAGGAGGTATATCCCCCCAACATCTATCAAAGATGAGATATAGATGTCAAATGTGATCATCAAAGGATTAATATTTTTTAATATTAAATATACATTAAATTATTAAGGAGTTATGGGATTCCATTCGAACTTTATTCAAATATAAAATTGTTGGCGGCACAAGAATCAGATATAACATTTTCACTTCTAAATTAAATAGTAAGTATACCTTCAACCACCGCATTCATGTGACCCACATCAATAGTTGTGATCACATGAGCCTACAATTTTTCACTTGGATTAAGAGTATGATTATTTTTATTGTCTTCATCAACCATCAAATTCATACACCTATTAGTGTAATGTCCATACTACATATAGTTATATAATTAGAGTGTATATTGAATATTTAGTTGATATTTCTTACCAAAATTGACTGGAATATTCACATTATATAAACACTATTTCACTCAATTTGATTCATTACCACATATAGAAAATTTAAAAGTTCCCATAATGAAATTTAGACAAGTATTCCATCCACACTTCTCACAAGAAATAATACTACTTTTCATTAAACCATGGGTTTTATTATTTTAATTTCCTCAAATTTCATATATTAATTTGTGTCCCCAAAACCATGAGAACATTGAGATTGTACAGTCTCTATTTCTATCATGAGAGTAATTATAATTTTTTTTATCTATTAAATTATCTTATATAAAACTAATTTCATAAATATAGTCTCTATCCACCAATGTATCAATCAAATTTGATTTTGGGATCACTGATAAAACTTATGGACTAACATGAATATCTGATGATATTTTCACAATATGTACTAATAATTTTGTTATCCTTTTGATTTAGTTATTGAAATTACCCTTTTATTTTAATGCAATGATTTTAGGGAAAATAATTATTTAAAAACACCTTCTTAAAATCATCCAATTTTATTGAGTCAATTTCCACTTTTTCCCTTGTATTCTTGATAAATTTCCACCATTGACTAACTTCAAATTACAAATAATTCACAATTAAAATAACTATCTCATGGTATAATAATTTTATAATAGGGAATGTATTTTCTTTATCATTGATTCTTTCCTCAACAATAATTGGATTAGAGGAACCCTTATAAGAAGGTAGAATTTTCGTTATAAAAGACACAATAGTGAGTTGTTCCTTCCTATGTAAATTTGGAAGTACCTCATGATTAAAGTTTCCATTAATAACTTGAGAGATATGAGTGATAATTGCTATAATATTTCACATCCCATTTACTTTTTTATTTTGTTTCTCGTGAGTATAGTAATTACATTGGTTTTCACATTTCATGTTTATGATGCTTACATTTCATGCATACACTTTATAGAATTTAGAAATACAATTGTTGTCATTTTATTTATCGTTATTTATGATGTTTAATTGTTTGATTAATTTTTTGTATGATATAATAAATAATAAAAAAATGAGAACATCAAGAAAAAAAATTTATATTTACATCATAATAAAACCATAAAATGATGTTGGATGACCATTGGATGTATACAAGGATTTGAATGGAAGAATAGAGTGGAAACTAAGTCATGATAAATGGAAATTAATTATAAAAATCATTAATATCCAATTAAATATGTGAATATTTATTGAAATTTATGAATTGAAGCTAACTTATGAAAAAGTAACCTAGAGGAAGAGTTTTAAAAATCATGGAATGATACTGTGTGACACTTAGTGAATTGTGCTAAAGAGAAAATCTAGCTATGTCAGACATTAAATTTAAAACATAATAGTGCACCATTTAAACTAAAACCTCCATACACACATAAGATTATATTAAGAGGTTCTGGGTGAGTGTAATTCCCCGACCCCAGTTACCCAAAGTCAGTGCATTATTTTAATACATTTTCATGATTACAAGGAATCAAGTCATGACGGACCAATCAATATAGTTGTCTTGGAAAATAGATTGCATACATGAATGTTACATTACATTATCAAATGAAAAACAACAACAAAATTGTATCCATTGACCGTATTCATATCCATTGGAAAATCCATGAAGGTTAGTCATAATATACTACTTCACATCCTGGGAAATATAAAACATAGAAAGGGGTGAGCTCAAATGCTCAGTATGGATAACAATATAGTGAAAACTTTCATAAATAAGCATAAATATTTAAGGAAATGTATAAAACTAAAACAAAAATCCTTTTAATCATAATCTTCAGTATAATATGGAAAATAGAAATCAAATAATGCCATTTACTTATTCACATGGATATTCTTTTAGTCGAATAATCACATGTAATATCAATAGCTAATTCCATAATGATGGAATACATAATGCCACACTTTATAACCACATAGTCAATGCCTTGTGCCAAGACTACAAATATGATTTTGTCAAGGCCCTGTTACAAGACACTAGTTTGTCTCATTATACCTACCGCTGCATTGAGGAGATATTGTGGGCTCCACCCATCACTTACTAAGTCCAATGCATTCCTAATATAAGAAGGATTAAACATAACATAAACATTAGTATTAAAACTAGCATATGAAATGTCAATAATTTATCCCTAAACCATGAATGGTATAAAAAAACACATCCATAGTAAAACATATCACAAAACCTTCAATACAATAAGGATGATTTTATCAAAATAAATCAACCTCGATCAAGAATAATATCCCGTAAAGGATGTGGACAAAGTTGAAATTGATCAGTAAAAATCCTTGAGAGAAATATCCCTTTTTCTTGAAATCATTTAAAAGTCATATAAATAAAGTCATTTAAAAGATAGTTTTTAATCAAAGTGTCTCATACCAATTTTAAACTTTTGAAAGTAATTAAAATTTTAAAACATTCATGTCCATATAAATAAATCCTTAAAACCATTTTGAAAACATGGATATTAATGAGAAAGGTTTATAAGAATAATTCTTTAAAACATTTAAAATGATGTTTTATTAAAACTTAAATAAAAAATAATCCATAAGAACAAAATTTTATAAAACATGGACATGGATAATAAATATTTCCCTATAGATACTTACGTAAAAACAACCTTGGATAATAAATAGATTGTGAAATTAACCCTTACCTTGCACTTTCCTTTGGTCGAGCGTACGTTTAAACTCCTGTATAATGACCATAGAATGTTATTAAATTATACCATATCCATATTCATATGTATTATATCATATATGATTCATTTATGACTTTATACTACCCATTTAATAATGATTTATATGTTAAATTAACATTTTGGGTAATAATCGCTTTCTTTATCGTACGTGTTTTAACTTGTTATTTTTTAATCGTATCATTTAGATCATGATTTAAATAATTCAAGAATTTAAACCTTGATTTATATATAATATATATATATATATATAATATAAAGATTTATAATATATATATATATGAAATGGAAGGAACCATTTATGGAGACGGTAGGTTGCACGTACGCGTAAACATTGTTTCTATTTTCATATCATATTGAACGAAAGTAAGTGAATAAGATATATATAAGTATATATATATATATATCTCCAGTATCATTATTATGTCATATATTACATGATTATTAACAATATATATTTTTATAATCATCATTGAATGGTGAACATGGGAATGAATATCATCGCGTCATGGAGACGGCAATCTGTACATACGTACGAGGGACAATATCATTGTATTGATGGTGAAATTGTACGTAATTGTATGGAATATCATATATACATAATAAATAAAATTTTATATTTATTATATTCTATAGTTCTATGCATTATTATACCCATCCAAATAATGAACTGTTTGAATAACAAACTACACCACGATGTGGAGATGGTAAGCCGTACGTTCGCATGTATGGTGACTTTTTCATTTAGGGGATGGATAGAATAAATAATATGGTTGTACCATATTTATAATAAAATCAAATTATGTATGATGTAATGGAGTTATTACTTTGTTATGGAAGAAACAAATAATCAGGAAGTGGAAGATGGAAAGAACTTGAAAGAGGGTGGTGAAATTATTACTTCTTCTTCGTGTGTTTCCATTTGAGTTGATCAAAAGGGATCCATAGGTTGGATTTATGATCAAATTAAGGGATAAAGGTTTATTTGAGGAAATTTGGGAGGAAATTTGGGCAGGGGTTGGCCGAGGAAAATGGAATTGGAGTGGTCATTTGGAGAGAAGGGGAAGTACCCTTTTATAAGAGAGGTGAGGGCCAATTTAGGAAAAGCTTGAAATATTTTTTTATAACAATATAATTTTCAATTTCTAATTTCTAAAATATTATTTATTTCTATTATAAAGTGGTGAGGGTTTGAAAAACACTCAACCAATTTGTTTTAGACAAGATTAGGTGACCATATTAACCTTATCTTTTAGATTTAACTATTGGTTAAATATTTTAACGTTTACTGTGTCTTCTTGTATTCTTACACTATATGGTTACTAAACGTACTCTAAACTTCCAAGAGAACCTCAAGTGGTTCTTTAATTACATATATAATATTATTTAAGCCCTTTTCCCAAACCTTAGAATTTTATGTATATTATGTCAACCAATATTATAGTATTGGTTTTGAAAATTAATTTTGCTCAATTTTGACATTATTTGGTGTTTGGTTTTTGTAGAAGTCATCACAACTTGATCACTTAGAACAAGATACATTTAATAAACCCTATCATATCATATTCACCTATAAAATTTGTGGATATCATAAAAACGTTGAAATTATCTTTATTTTAATATTTACAATACCATTTATTTGATTCATTCATTAATAATGTAATTACTGCATCATCATTTTGTAATAAATAAATTAAATTATTTAATGTCTAAAATTTATAAATAAAATACCATTAGGTATGAAATATTTCTATATTTATAATGAATATTTATAGTCAAATTTATATTTTGTGTAACCCTATATTAAAAATGGTTTAGTTATTAAACATTGAATTTAACACTTTTAACTCTTCTTTAAATAAAATAATAATAAATGTACTAATATAATCCAAGTGGACCTAGAGGATCATATTTTATTCCTAAGGTTGTTTTTGGTTGAAATACACTTATCCAATAGAATTAAGACATGTGTTAGGGTAATTATAATATCATTTTTACCTTTAATTATCCTATTTACTTTTAACCATTGTAAATAAAAGTCAAAAATCACTATTCACAAAAAATTATTTTCATCTTATTGAACCTAATTTTGCTTACTGATATCAGCCCCGCCACTCAGAATTTTGAAATTCATGTCACAGAAGCGGTAAAATTATGTTTTATGCAAATTTGCAAATGCTCCTAGAAGGTTGATAAAAGAGGTTAAATGTTCAATAAAATTTAACAAATATAATTTTATTATAAAATGACTCCAATGAATTAAATTGAATATATATTGGTATTATATATCTTTTTGACTTAAAATAAATTAAAAAAAATAAATAATTATTTAAATAAAAAGGCGGATTTAAATAATAATGCAGCGTTTTCATTGTTCATCAAAAATTGAAAGATTTTAGAAAGATACCAAAAATTCACCCAAAGATAATTTTGATATTATGAATTCAAAAATAAATTTTATTTTACCAATTTCAAAACATAGAAGTTTCATTTATTAATTTAAAATTAATTCATGTTGTCAAAAACCAAAAACGAGTTTTTAAAAAGTAGAAACTATCAAAATATTGACATGTGTTTATGTCAAATTTAAATGTAAAATTTCTTATAATGACCAAAATTGTATTAAATGATAAAAATATAATATAATTTTACTTCAAAACCATTTAAATACAAAATTTAACACTGTAAATTATTTCGATTAAAAAAGTTTTTTCAATTAAAACACAGTATTTTTCACTATTCGTCAATATATGAAAGTTATAAGAAAAGTACAAAAAATTTATCTAAACTAAATTTTTATGTCCTGATTCTAAAAAATAATTTAATTTCAATAAATTAAATATATAAAATTGTCAAATATATGTTTTAAAAAGGGTTCTATATTAAAAGGCGGTAAAATTACATTTTTTTTAAAATACATATTTTATTTGAAAAGATGAATTTGTTCCTATATTATGTCTAAGAAACACATAATATGAATGTTAAAATTATATAGAGTATATAATATTCAAAATGTATTTAATACTATTCATAACTGCTTTTTGAACGGCTAGTTTGGTAAGTTGTGGTGCACTCGAACTCGGTGTTGCGTGTAGCGTAATCTATTGAATTATTTTAATGAGATAACGTATTATGAATGTCGAGACAAAAAGTTTTCCTTATGAATTTTATATTCCTTCATGTTTTGAAAATCACAAACACTCTATCTTAAGGAAAATTTCATTTTCCTCAAGATTTTTCTTAAGGAAAAAAATTTTCCTTCGCCAAGGAAAATTTATCCTTACTGGTTTTTCATTGTTCATATTTTAGTCTATTTTTTCCTAAGTAAAAATTTGGTTTCATATCTAAAATCTCAGAATTCTATAAATACTTAGAAATAGAGTATTCTGTTTTCTAGATCTGAATTCAGGTTCCAAATTCCCTGAAATTCAGGTTCCAAATTCTCTGAAATTTAGGTTCTGAATTCTCTAAAATTCCAAATCAGAATTATCTGAAATTCAGACTAGGAATTTCTTAGAATTTAGACTCTCAATTTCACAGAATTCAGACTCTAAATTCTTTAGAATTCAGACTATGATATCTATAGAAATCAGATTCTGAATTCCTTGAAAAATAGAAACCATATATCCTTGTAACATAGACTCCGAAGGTTTACTCTCCTAGACTCGGAATTCTATTTTTCATTAGACTCCGAAAAATTGAATTTCGTTAAGAAACTATATTTTAACTTACTATTGTTTTAGTTATAAAATGAAGTTGTGCATTCAGTTTAGAACCTACTTTTTTTGAGTGATACGTGAACTGGTCCATCCGAAATCCAAGGAAAAATATGACCGTTAGAGGAGGGAGCCGACCATTGAAGATGTACCTATAAATAAGATCTCATTTTAACGAGATCGATATACATTGATTAATCTAGAGATTACATGCTGTTGAAGTGATTTCTAGAGAGAGAGACTTCAATGCTTTTTGCGTACTGAACATCTTGTTCAGAATCTCTTCGGGCGGCTCCAAAGGTTACTGAGTACATTCGAGGGCTTTCGGGGATAGGAAGACAGAGGTACCGACTACCTTGAAGTTCGATGGCTTGCGGGGAAAGCAAGACAAACTCTTATATTCATATCGAGGGATTACCCTGCTGTGGGTAAGACAGACTTTCTTGAAAGTATAAATCTAGGGACCTTTATCCAAGGCTGTTGGATACCCTACTCTTTGGGTTAAAAGATTTCATACTTGTTAGTTGTATTGTTTTAAGTTTGTTTTCCGCTGCATTTTTATTAATAAGGAATGTATAACTATCTTATAATTTTTTATTCTTGTACTCTGATTAGTAAGATTCTATAAACATTAAGGTAGAATCTTTGTCCTCATAAAATTTTCTTACATTTCATTTCTGAAACCTTATTTCTGGAATCTATAATGTTTATAGAACTAAGAGGTCTGGAGAATTTACCTTGTTTAATGTTGTTAAACATTACAATCTTTAGAAGTTCCAAAGGAATTTTTAAAGTATACAATTCACCCCGCCTCTTGTATATTGAGCATCTACATAATTATTTCGATCCTACAATTGGTATCCATGGAGGTATCTAAAATACTTATTTTCACATATATGTTTTCTTGATCATGTTTTCATTATTCGATATTTTCCTTGCTTAGGATATTTTTTTCTTAGTTTACAAAACTTTTATTACTAAGAAATTTATGTGGAAAGAATTTTTTTCTTTGAGATGGAAGGAATGAATGTTGGTTCAATTAACAAACATAATACTAATAGACCACCTATATTTGATGTGAATGATTATGAATATTGGAGAGATCGTATGAAGACTTTTGTTCATAACACTGGAGTAGACAACATTGTAATGCTGACAGGAGATTATAAGATTCCTAATAAGAAAGTCAGAACTTATACTAATCAAGAAAAGTTAGAATATCAACTAAACAATAAGTTACACAATAATTTGTTGTGTTCCATAACCAGGAATATATATAGCTAGATTTCTTCTTGTGAGGCTGAAAATAGTATTTGGAGGAAGCTTGAACTCACTCGCTATGGAACTTCCAAAGTTATTGAAACTAGAAGAGATGTGATTAGAGCTGAGTATCATAGTTTTTTCTTTCCTTATGGAGAACCTATATGTAAGGTAAGACTGATATTTATGACTATTTTCAATAGCTTACAATCCATGGGAGAAAGTGGTTTAGATGATGAGGCACTTGTGGACAAGATTGTAGACATCATGATTAATGAGTGGGAATCAGGGAGAAAAGTTATTAATGAGAATAAGAAAGTCTCGTAGATTAATCTTGATGAGATTTTTGGAACTCATATCCAACATGATATTAGAGTGGAAAGAGATGCAGACGATGTTAAGAAGAATAATGGGAAAAGAAGCGTTACTTTTACAACTACCTTTAATCATATGAAAGCCAATACTCCTGAGAGAGTTACAAGATATAAATCTAATAAGGTCATTGTTTTATCTGAATCATGTGAAAGTGAACATTATTATAATGAACTAGATAACCTTGCTCGAAAGATGAACTAGATAGTTGGGAATAAATAATTTTAGTACAGATACAAGAAGAAATAAAGAAAGGACCAAAAAGACTCTCAAGTCACTTGTTATGAATGCAAAAGAGCAGGACATATAAGTCCAGATTGTCCAATGATTAATAGAAAACATATAAAGGAATATCATGTTGAGATGAATAGAATGAAGTACTAAAAATATAATGATAAGAAATTTTTGAAAGCTAATGACACCTGGACTGCCAGTGGGGGAGACACTTCTGATGAATCCTCATATTACGAATCTTCTGGACATAATAATATTTGTTTACATTCCAAGTTACCTATTGACAATCATTGTCTAATGGCCAAGGTACACAATGATGATTCCATAACCAATGTATCCTTGAATACTAATTATAATGATAGTAAATATTATGAATCTTCGGATGAATAATATTTTTCTGATATAGATAATACTTTACCTATCTATGGAGAAGTTTCTAGGTTTACTAAGCTTCTTGAAAATGAAAATTATAAATTCATGAAAAATCTTGATAAAGAAAATTCTAGGATTTTTATTCATACTAAGGAAATATCAAATCATTATAATGATCTTGATAAGAAAACCCTTGATTTTGAAAGTATTTCAAAAAACCATGAGGAAGTTAATTCTGAGAAGGATAAACATTCTAAGGATCTAGAAAAAGTAATTTCTAAGAAAAATGTTTTCGAGCCTAAATCTAGTTTTAAAACTCATGTTTTTGAGGATAAGAACTTAATTATTAGACTAAAGTCAGAAATTTTTTCCTTGAGGAATTGTTTTTCAAACTTTATCTTAGGTAAAGAAAATTTTGATAAGATATATTCTCAAATTTGACCTCTAAGGAATAATTCTGGTTTTGGTTATACAAGTTCAAAACCAATTTTCAGTAACAATTATTTTGTTCCTCAAAGTGCTCCATTCTTCACTAAGTGTCAGTGTGGTGGGCATTGAGAAAAAAATTGTTCCTTAAAAAAAACTCAGTCATTAGGTTGCCATAAATTGTTTTACAAAGAAAATATGGATTCCTAAAATTTTTCTTACTAATGTTTCTAGATCCAAGAAAGTGTGGGTTCCAAAAGGATAACATTCTTATTTTTAGGAAAATAAAGATAATACCAACAGCAATACATAGTACATGTATATTGGATTTTCTCGGCACATGACTGGTAACAAAAACTTCTTTGAAAAAATTATCAATAAAAAATGAGGAAATGTAACCTTCGGAGATAATGATAAGGGATAAGTTATTGGTATAGGTAACAATGTTCTTCTTAGAAAAACTTTGATTTCAAATGTTTTATTTTTTAAGGGTCTTAAGAAAAAACTCATTAGCATAAGTCAATTATGTGATGAATGTTACCTTGTGAATTTTAGGAATGACAAGTGCTTAATACACAATCACAAGGAAGAGTTTATTATTTCTGAAAATAGGAAAGATAATGTTTACACACTAAACATATAAGACTTTTAAATCCAAGATATACCTTTTCTTAGTGCAATGGAAGATCAATCTTGGTTATGGAATAGAAGGTTAGGACAATGTAACCTTAGGAACCTATGGAAACACTCAAAGAAAAGATAGTTTAAGGATCTATCAGAGCTTAGATTTGATTCTTCCAAAGTTTGTGATCCTTGTCAATATGGAAAGTAACATCAATCAAGATTTAAATCAATTGGTGAAGTCTCAAAAATTGATTTATTATAGTTGGTGTATATGGATATTTTTTTTCAACACAAACTGAAAGAATTGGATGGAAATATTATGTAATTGTTATAGTTGATGATTACACTAAATTTACCTGGGTCGATTTTCTAGAAAAGAAATCTGATGCTTTTTCTTTATTTAAAAAGTATTAGAGCCCATGTTAGAAATGATAAAAACATTACTTTGATAACTATTCATAGTGATCATGGATTAGAATTTCAAAATTTTGATTTTGAAACTTTTTTTAGTAGAAAGGTGTTACTCAAAACTTCTCATCCCCAAGAACACCTCAACAAAATGGTGTTGTTGAAAGAAGAAATAGAATTATTCAAGACATAAGAAGAACCATGTTGAGTGAATATTTAGTAGTCAAATTTTTTTTGGCGGAAGCTATAAGTACTACTAGGTATACTATAAATTGTGTTTTGATTAGACCTTTTCTTAATAAAACTTTTTATGAGTTATGGAATGGTAGAAAACCTAGACTTTCCTACATCATGGTTTCTGGTTGCAAGGTATTCATTTTGAATACTAATGATAATTTACATAAATTCCCACCAAAATCTAATGAAGTAATTTTCATAGGCTATTCTACAACTTATAAGGCTTTTAGAGTTTTCAAAAAAAAACTTATACTGTTGAAGAAACAGTACATGTCAAATTTGATGAAACTGATCATTTTGTTCATAAATATCCTCAACGTACATCTTCTGATGTGTTTTCAAAAACTGATTATCAACCCTTTATATAAGATCCTTCTTATAAAGAAAAATGTTCAAGAAATTTTTTCTAAATGATTTACCCCAGAATATTTTCTACCCTACGTTGATGAAAAGGTTTTACAAAACCCAAATCAGTTGTTTCTTAAGAATCATCCCAGTGATAGTATCACTGGTAATGTAAATCAACCTGTAAGGACTAGAAGTTCTTTAAGAAATGAACTAGAACATCTAGAATTCCTTTTCCAATTAGAACCAAAAAGCACCAATGAAGCTTTAGGTGATGATGACTGGATAAAAGCTACACAAGATGAGCTTAATGAATTCGAAAAGAACAAAGTCTAGACCTTAGTTGAAAGACCTAAGGAAACTTATGTTATTGGAGTAAAATGGGTCTTCAGAAATAAGTGTGATTAAAATGGAATCATTGTATGAAAAAACTCTAGATTGGTTGCTAAAGGATATAATGAAAAATAAGGAATATACTATGAAAAAACCTATGATCGAGTAGCTAGACTTGAATCTATTCGTATTCTACATGCCTTTGCAGCATTCATAAATTTCACACTTTTTAAAATTGATGTTAAATGTTCTTTCCTTAATGGTTATGTTCAAGAGGATGTTTTTTTTGAACAACCTCCTAGTTTTGAAGATACAAAACATCCTGAACATGATTTCAAACTTACCAAAGAATTGTATGGACTCAAACAAGCCCCAAGAGCCTGGTATGATAGACTTACATGATTTTTTCTTCAAAATAATTATGTTAAGGGAAATGCTGATCCAAACCCTTTTATAAAGAAAGATAAGAAAAATGTTTTGATTGTTCAAATTTTTGTTGATGACATTATATTTGGTTCAACCCAACAATATTTAACTGATTCCTTTGTGGATCTAATGAAATCTGTGTTCGAAATGAGTATGATGGGTGAGTTAACATTTTTCCTTGGTTTTCCAATTTCTCAACAACCAAAAGGAATCTATATATCCCAACAGAAGTATAATAAATATCTTCATAAAAAGTATGGATATGACAACACTAAGAGTATATGTACTCCCATTAGAACCTCATATTCACTTGATCGTGATGAAGCTAGAAAACTAGTAGATCAAACATAATTTAAAAGTATGATAGGAAGTCTACATTACTTGATAGATAGACATCTAGACATAATGTTTTTATCATGCTTATGTGCAAGATATCAATCAAATCCTAAGGAATATCATTTAATGGTAGTCAAAATAATTTTTCCCCACTTAAAGGGATCCATGAATCTAGGACTCTATTATAATTTTGGAAATGATTTTGTTTTAAATGGTTTTTCTAATAGTGACTTCGGTGGATGTAGAATGGATAGGAAAAGTGGATTTGGAACTTTTCATTTATTAGGAGAGTACTTATTTTATTGGTCATGAAAAAAGCAACACTCAGTAGCACATTCCACTGCTGAAGATGAATATGTAGCAAATGGAAGTTGTTTTACTCAAATATTGTCGAGGCACCACACACTCACATACTATGGTATGAGTTTTACCAAAATAAAAATATTTTGTGATAATACTTGTGCCATTGGCTTACGTAAAAACTCTTCACATCACTCTCGTGAAAAACACATAGATATTAGGCATCATTTTCTTAGGGATCACACAAAAAAAAGAGATATTATTCCTCAATTTATCGAAATTCAAGATCAACTTGCTGATATTTTCAAAAAATCTTTACCATTCGATAGATTTGATTATATAAAATATAAGTTAGGAATGATAGTCGTAAGGTAATTTTCTTTAGTAACTTCTTGTTGAAACCTATCTCCTTACAGTAAGAAACTCCTTTTTATAGGGGGATTACATTTTCTTGTTAGTCACAATTTTCGTAGTCAAAATTATCGTAGTCAAAATTATCAAAGTCAAAAAATTTGTACGTAGAATTTTTGTTGTTAAATTTATTTCGTAGTCAAAATTTCAGAATCTAATGTTCTCCATGAAAAAATTTCCTCATTACCAATAATCTTCCTACCAATCTGAGAGGTATGATTCCTTTCCTAGTTTTTTGTAATCATCTTTTACTAGTTGGTATTTTATTTTTGGTTTAAATTTTTTGGATTCATTTTTCATTAAATCTGAATTTTTTATCTTAAAAATCTCAAAATATTGGAATCTATCAAAATCCTTATTCGGCTATCATCTCAACCGTCAAATCTTCTCAAGTTTCTTTCAACCGTAGTATCAATCTGGGAAGCTAAATCATCACTTTGTTTTCCTATATAAAGGACCCCCAATGGTTGTCCCACATCGAAACTCAAGCCTTTGCATTCTGAAGCTCTGCCTCTCTTTTAAATTGATTCTGGATCTTCAAAGTTTCCTTACATCAGAATGTCTGTTGAAGCCTTTTCTCAGAAAGATATGTCAAGTGTTAAAGAAATATCGGTGTGGCAAATCTACCGTGAAAGGTTAGTCAATCTGATTTTTTATTCCATGTATGATTCTATTGTGTCTAAGAATATAAAACTGAATAGTTGGGAGAGCGTTTGCGTATCAAAAACAAGAGCACAAGATCCGGTGTATCTGGAATTACTGGTTGAATTCTTTGACCCATTTAGTTTTTTCAATGAAGGAGGAAGCGATAAATTTTCATTCAAGATCTATGGAAAGACATATTATCTTTCTTATAACATGGTAGAAAATCTGATAAGAATTCCTTATGAGGAAGAAGCTGAGTTTTTCTCTCATAAGCTACCAGATGTAATATGATCCTTTGATAAGAAAAAGGTTGTAGCTTGTCTTGGTCCTGAAGAAGTGAAGACTCCAAAAATTATTCATCTCTCCACAAATCTTCAGATTATTCAGCTATGGGTTCAAGGTTTTCAAATTCTGAGGAAATGGGTCAAGGATACCCTAAAGAAAAGTGATATTTATATATTGGATTTCCTGGTGAACATAAGAAAGATCAACCTGGTTAAGAATATCTTGGTTGCGATTAAGAATATAAAGAAAGGAAATATGAAGTCTCATATTATTATGTATCCATCCATTCTTTCAAATATAATTGTTCTTTGTCTTCAGTATTTTAAAACTCTTTGCAGTTCTAAGACGAATAATCGTAAGGTGATACTTTTGAGTGATGATACTTTGAGGAGGATGAAGATTGGATTTAATAATCAATCCGAAGAATTTCATGATTTGTCAGAAGAAGAAGTTGAAGCTCTTTTAAAGAAGCCGGAAGTGGCAGAAACTTCTAAGAAGGGTGGAAGAAAGAGGAAGGTGATGGAACCAGAAGAAAAGGAAAAATATCATGTGGCTAAGGAAAGTCATTCCTCAAATCCAAATCTAAAGGAGAAACAATCATATCCTGATAATGTAGTGGATAAGTGGAGAGAAGATAAGAAGAACATAAATGAAGGGGAGTCTAAGTTTGGCATGTACCCTGCTGAGGCAAAACATTGAAGGAAAAGACTAATAGTAATATTCAAAAGGAAGAAAAAGAAAAGAAGAAAAGGAATAAATTGTCTGAAGCTGAGATAGTGCAATCCCTTCTGAAGGCTGCCGAGAAAGCCACCAAGAATATTCTGGTACCAAAATCGTTTTTGATAGAACCATTTATAGAGACTCTGGTAAAAAATTTAGTGATTATAGAAAAATATCATGTCGGAGAAATAGTGAAAGAAGAAGAAGTAGAAGAAGAACAAGAATAAGGGAGTGGTGACACCGAATATATCATTAAGAAAGTGGAAGATTATCATGAGACGGGGAGTCCCTCTGAGATGTTATCAATCCTAACTTCTGAAGTAGAGTCTTCAAAACTTACTACCCCTAGAAAAGAGGATAAGGGTGAGGATAAAGTGAATAACTTGTCTGAAAATTATAGTATCAATCATGATTTCATTCACCCAGAGGATGTTGAGGTAGGAGCTAAGAAGGAACAAGTTGATGAAGACAAAAATTTTCATCTATCAGATATTGAACATAAATATCCTGATCAAGAATAAGTAATTTTGAAGGATTATAAGGGAAAACAGGTGGTTGTGGATATACCTAGAAAAGCAGTGGTAAAGAAGAATGAAGATGGTGGTTCATCGATGAAGAAGGCAGTCGAATTAGAAAATGAATCCTCACCAACCAAAGTCTCAGATTCATAATCATCCTCCCTTAGAAATGACTTTGTAGTTCAGTATTTGAAAAAGCTTGTTGGGACTATTCCGATATTCCCCAGTATAGACTCGAGATGCTAGATGCTTTATCATTCACTAAATAAAAAATTGGATTCAGTATCCATGGTTATGGATATTTGTGTCAAACTCAAGGAAAACTTCAAGACATTTCTTATTAGCTATGAAGCTCATAAAAGATCATGAAAAAAAGATGACAAGCTAGTCAATAAATATAGTAGATGAGATGAGAATATTTTATCAATTCAAAGAATGTATCAAGGATTATTTTGACACCGAAGATGTGAAGATCAAGGATCTCACTAATAGTTTTTAGGAAAAGATAACTCTTGAAAAGACTTCTCAGAATAAAGAAGGTATGGATCTAAATGGGAATCTAAACTCAGTTTCTTAGAGTTTTAAAAGGGAAAGGGATCTTAGAATTGAGATAGAAGGCTCAGGAAGAGAAAATTAAATCCTTAGAGAAGAAAATAGAAGATCAGGATCAGTTGTTCAACTCTGTAGAAGAGGATCACAATGACCTCAAGAAGTTAAAAACCATAGTGAATAATATGATGCTGAAGGAGAAGGAAGGATAATCTATTCCAAATCCATCTTTTTCTCTTATTTTACAGTTGTACAAATTCTTTCAATCATAATGAAATTCTTGATGCTCTTCATTTTTTTTGGTTGTTTAGTACAAATATTTCAGGTACTATATTTTATTTACATTCCCTGTATTTCTTTTTGAAAATCAAAAAGGGGGAGAAATGAATGACAAAAAATAATACTTAGTAAAGAAGAAATTTCCTTAAGTAACAGGGAGTTCATCTAAGGGTGAGTTTTCATCATGAAGATTTTTGTACGCAAGAAAATGAAAAATCTCATTCAAGAAATTTAGAATACGATCCTTAGAGTATACAAATACTAAGGGGGAGATAGTCATATTAACTTTGATCCATAAGTAAAGGGAGATAAGTTTTTTTTCAAGCCCATAAAAATTTCTAAGTCCTTATATTCTTTTTCGTAAGGATGTTTGTACTTTACAAAAATGGGAAGATTGTTGAGTCAATAAGGTTTCCTTATAACTTTTCCATTATTTCATGTTTTTAAATTCACAAACACTCTATCTTAACGAAAATTTCATTTTCCCTAATTTTTTTCTTAATGAGGAAAATTTTCCTTCCCTAAGGAAAATTTATCCTTACTTGTTTTTTATTGTTCATATTTTAGTCTTTTTTATTTCCTAATTAAAAATTAGGTTTCACATCTAAAATCTCGGAATTCTATAAATACTTTGATATAGAGTATTCTGTTTTTAGGATCTGAATTCAGGTTCAAACTTTTCTGAAATTCTGGTTCTGAATTCTCTGAAATTTAGAATCTGAAGTCTCTAAAAATCAGAATATGAATTCTCTAAAATTCAGAATCCAAATTTTCTGAAATTCAGAATCCGAATTCTCTGAAATTCAGAATATGAATTCTCTGAAATTCAGACCCCAAATTCATCATAATTACGACTCTGAATTCCTCATAATTCAGACTCTTAATTCCTCAAACTTCATACTCCAAATCCCTCATAATTAAAACTCCGAATTCCTCAGAATTTAGAATATGAATTCCTTTGAATTTAGACTCCAAAATCTATATAATTATGATTCTGAATTCCTTGAAAAATAGAATCCATATATCATTGTAACATACACTCTGACGTTTTACTCGCTTAGACTCCAAATTCTATTTTTCTTTAGACTCTAAAAAATTGAATTTTGTTAAGCAACCATATTTTTACTTACTCTTGTTTTAGTTATAAAACGATGTCGTGCATTCAGTTTATAACCAACCATGGTATGAGTGACATGTGTACTGGTCTCTCCAAAATTCAATGAAAAATATGACCATTGGTGGAGGGATCTGACCGTTGAAAATGTGCCTATAAATAGGATCTCATTTGAATGAGCTGGATATAAATTGATCAATCTATAGATTACATGCTGGTGAAGTGATTTCTAGAGAGATAGACTTTAATGCTTTGTGCGTACTGAAAATCTTGTTCAGAATTGCTCTGTGTGACTCCAAATGTTGATGAGTGCATTCAAGGGCTTCCGGGGATATGAAGATAGAGGTGTTGACTACCTTGAAGTTCAAGGGCTTGTAGGGATAGCAAGACAGACTCTGATATTCCTATCGAGGGATTACCCTTGTATGGGTAAGATATACTTTCTTGAAATTATAAATCAAGGGACCTTTATCCAAGGCTATTGTATACTCTACTCTTTGGGTTAAAATATTTCATACTTATTACGTGTAATGTTTTATGTTTGTTTTCCACTACATTTTTATTGATAAAGAAATTATAACTATCTTATACTTTCTTATTCTTGTACTCTGATTAGTAAGATTCTATATGCTTTAAGGTAGAATCCTTGTCCTTGTAAAATTTTCTCAAGTTTCATTTCTGAAACCATATTTGCAGAATCTAGCAGGTTTGTATAACTAAGAGGTCTGGTGAATTTTCCTTGTTTAACTTTGTTAACCACTACCATCTTTAAAAGTTCCAAAGGAATTTTTTAAAGTATAAAATTCACCCCTCTTGTATATTGAGCATCTAAATCATTATTTCGATCCTAAAATGAAATCATGGGGTGTTTCATTCTCTCCTCCTTCAATAAAATGCATCCTTTCAATTTGAAATTGTTCTTAAAAAATAAAATGTTAAAAATAGAAAAAATTCCTTTGTGGAAAACCCACATTGGAAATTTGGTAAATAAAATTTAGTCTTAATAAGAGGGAAAGGGAATGAAACATTTACCACAAAATTATGATCTTGATTAAGAAAACATTGGTTGCAGTTAGACATACATAATTTGAGAAAAAATGTAAATATTTATAGGGAGTGATTGGGGTCGTCAATCACAAACAAGTGAGACATTGAGGACCTCAAAGCCATCAATCTATGATGAATTAAAATATAGTTAGTCCAAAAAAACATAAGGTATTAGGATAACAAATTTTTGTTTTTAAGATCCATTCCATAATGTTTAGGAATTAATTTAATCATAGAATAAGAGAAAGAAATATACTAGACAAGTAGAGCTTCATCCTTCAACAAATTCATACCACAAACTCATCTTTCACTCCAAAAGATAATAGAATTAAAAAATATTCTATTTATCCTAATCGTATATAATTCATTTGTCGGACTATTTAAAAAAACTATATTATAAGAACTAGGACATCACATATTTTAGTGGTAGGTGATCAACCCTTGTTTCCCTTTGGTTACGGGTTCAAGTCTCGCAGCCTTGTCGGATGCGAGGGGTCGTCACCCGACCTCCGTGTTGTCCTTTTTATAGAAATCCAAAAATAATCTCAAGAAATCATTTAACCTTAACAATAGTATCCAATGTCAAACTTAATAGATTCCAACCTTTAGACTTATCAAAAATACTTCTATCCAAACTCACAGTCCAAAATTTATAAGGAAGGTAAACACAATGAAGATCCTTTTTTCCATGTAATAACATGTGAATACCTTCATCATGTATACTTTTAAAACACTATAACACCCTAAATTACCGTGAAACTTTATTGATTACATTCATACTCCCTTATTCCTTATAGAATACTGGATATACTCCTCCTATATAAATATGTTGTAACTCCAACAATGATGGAATATAAAAATCATTAATCAGTTTCAAGGTAGTCAAGAATATCAAATATAGTTTATCAAAATCAATCATATATTATTCCAAAATCACTACGTCAGTATTAGAACCATATTATGGTTTTTCTTTCTCTCAACCATATATTTTCAAAAACAATTAAGCTGTTATTGAGTCACTTTTATTGGTTCAACACAATCTCAAGTCCTTAATGAAATAGTACAGCAGTACAATCCTTTTATACTCTATAATTATTATAACATGTATATCATTAATACAATACTGAAATGAAACAATAATTTAAAAACAACATAAGAAATCTAATCATTTACCTTCATATTTGGTAGTATCATAAATTGATTAGTATCCAATATCAGCATTTGGGGTATACTCTGATGATTTGGACATTGCTTCTCGTAGTGTCCAAACTCCTTGCAGATGAAGCATTATACATTTGAAAAAAATTTCTTACCCTTTCAGTCACGTACATGGTGTCCTTTTTCTCCACACTCATAACAAACTCCCCCTCCCATCAAGAATTTACCAAGGGGGTTCTTTCCATAGTTATCACATATGGGAAAATCATTCTTTCCCCTCTTCCCTTTATCCATATTTCTCTCTTACATCCTTTTCATCTATTGCTTCCCTTCAAATCCATATGACTCAATGAATTATTTACTTATCTTATTAACACATTATATTATTTCATCATAGGATGAGAATATGTGGGAGACTATTTAACTTTTAAATATTGGCTTAATACAATGAAATATATGATCCTTCTTAATATTTCGATCATTCTTATAGCTAAAATTATCATTCCATATACTAGGCGCTATTTCTAAACAATGGAATACACTAGGTTTGTTTATAAATCACAATGAATAATTACAATCTTGTAAAATACCTATCATAAATTTAAAAGATTATGCATATAATCTATAATCATAAAATGTTTTCTTTGAGGATGTATTTAATTCTAAATCATTCATAATTGATGGTAATGAGATTGTGAATTATCCTAAGCATATCCATCGGGAGTGTCGTAACCAAGAGATAAGTAATGCCTGTTGTCCTGTACCAGGATACCTCGAGTCAAGCCCGAAAATCCTTATCAGAATTTTCACTCATAGGTACATCTCTTCCAAAGCCACCTCTACCTGCTCTTATCTAGACAGGGATATATTTCTTGGAAAATACACAAAATCTCTACATTACCAAAATTCTAGGAAGCTATTCTATACTAATCCTCAAAGTCTCTCTTAGGGAAATTTTTTCTAATAAGAGTTTATCTAAAACTATTTCAAAGTTTGTTGCTAAAATTCCTATGACTCCAACTGTAATGCCCTGACCCCAGTTACCCAGAGTTGGTGCATTAATTTAATACATTGGCGTGATTACAAGGAATCAAGTCCTGAAGGATCGATCAGTTTAACAGGTTGGGAAAATACATTACATACTTGTACGTTACATTACATTATAAAATGAAAAACAAAAAAAATTGTCTCCATTGACCACATTCATATCCCTTAGAATATCCCAACAGTTCAGTCATAATATACTTCTTTACAACCTGGGGAAAATAAAATAACGAATGGGGTGAGCTTAGATGCTCAGTAAGGATAACAATATAGTGAAAACTTTCATAAATAAGAAAAAATATTTAAGGTAATGTATAAAACTAAAAAAATGTCTTTAAACATAAACTACAGCATAATATAGAAAAGATAAATCAAATAATTTCATATACTTATTCACATGGATATTCTACTAGTGGAATAATCACATGTAATATCAATAGCTAATTTCATAATGATGTATTGCATAATGCTAGACCTCATAACCACATAGTCAAGGCCTTGTGCCAAAACTAAAAATATGATATTGTAAAGGCCTTGATCCAAAACACTAGTTTATCTCATGAGACCTACCAATGCATCGAGGAGCAATAGCGGGTTCCACCCGTCAATTACTAAGTCCAATGAATTCCTCATATGAAAAGGATTAAACATAACATAAGAATTCGTTTTAAAACTAGCATATGAATTGTCAATACCTTATCCATAAACCATAAATGGTATAAAAATAACACATCCATGGTCAAACATATCACAAAACCTTCAATACAATATTAATTATTTGTATCATAATAAATCAACCTTGATCAAGAATAATATCCCATAAAGGATGTTGACATAGTTGAAATTGATCGGTAAAAATATTTGAGAGAAATAATTCTTCTTAATGAAATCATTTAAAAGTCACATAAAGGAAGTCATTTATAAGATATTTTTGAATGAAAGTGTCTCAAACCACATTGAATCTTTTTAAAGGAATTGACATTTAAAACATTCATGTCCATATAAAGAAATCCTTAAACCCATTTTGAAAACATGGACATTAATGAAAAAGGTTTAAAAGAATAATTCATTAAAACATTTAAAATGATGTTATAGTAAAAAGTCCAATAAAAAATCCCTTCAATCACACTTTTAAGAAACATGGACATGGATAGTAAATATTTCTTAGAAGATACTTATGTAAAAAAAAACCTCATATAATAAAGAGATTGGGAAATTAACCCTTGCCTTGCACTTTCCTTTGGTCGAGGGTATGTTTAACCACCTGTATAATGACCATATTATGTTATTAAATTATTTCAGAACCATATTCTTATTTATTATTTCATACATGATTCATTTATTACATTATACTACACATTTAATAATGATTTTCATGTTAAATTAACATTTTGGGAAGTAATCGCTTTCTTTATCGTACATGTTTTAACTTTTTATTTTTGATCTCATCATTTAGATCATGATTTGAATTATTACAGAATATAAACCTTGATTTATAAATCATATATATTTAGAATATAAAAATTTATAATTTAATGATATATGAAGTTGAAGGCACCGTTTATGGAGACGGTAGGTCGTACATACGCATAAACGTTGTTTCCGCTTTCATATCATATTGAATAGAAGTATGTGAATAAGATATATGCATGTACATACATACATACATACATACATATATATATATCCAGTTTCATTATTATGTCATATTTTACATACTTATTAATAATATATATTTTTATAATCATAGTTGAATGGTGAATGTGGGAATGAACCTCATCTCGTCGTGGAGACAGTAATTCGTACGTATGCACGAGCGAAAATATAATTACATTGATAGTGAAATCATATGTAATTGGATGTTATATCATATATACAAAATAATTAACATTTTATATTTATTATTTAAATCAGTTATATTCATTATTATACCCATCCAAATAATGAAGTGTTTGAATAACAAACTACACCATGACGTGGAGACGGTAAGTCGTGCGTACGCACGTATGGTGAATTTTTCATTTAAAGGATGGATAGAATAAAACATATGATTGTAAAATATTTATAATAACATCATAGTATGTAGTAGGTACTGTATTTTATATTTTGGTATTGAAACAACAAAGAATGAGGAAGTGGAAAATTAAAAGAACATGAATGAGGGTCGTGAAATTATTGTTTCTTCATCGGGTGTTTCCTATTGAGTTGAACAAAAGGGATCCTTAAGTTGGATTTATGATCAAATTATGGACTATAGGTTTGTTTGAGGGAATTTGGGAGGATATTTGGGTAGGTTTTGTCCATGAAAATGGCTTTGGAGGCGTGATCTTGAGAGTATGGGAAGTACCCTTTTATAAGAGAGGTGAGGGTAACTTTAGGAAAAGCTTTAAATATTATTTTATAATAAAATGATTTTCTGTTTATAATGGCTCCAAAATGATTTATTTCTAGGATAAGGAGGGTATGGGTTGAAAACCACTCAACCAATAGGTTTTATACAGGTTTAGGCACCTTATTAACCTTATCTTTTAGATTTAACTCTTAGTTAAATATTTTAACTCTTACCTTTTTCTTGTATTCTTACACTATATGGTTAATGAATATACAATAAACTTCCAAGTGAACCACAAGTGGTTCATTAATGACATATATAACAATATTTAAGACATTTTTCCGAGCTTTATATTTTTTTGAATATTATATCAACAAATAATATAGTATTTGTTTTAAAAATTATGTTTTGTCAATTATGGCATTATTTGGTTTTTGTTTTTTTAGAAGTCATAATAACTTGATAAATTTGAAAAAGATACATTGAATCGACCCTAACATGTCATATTCACTTAGAAAATTCTTTGATGTCATAAAAACAATGAAATTGTATTTATTTTAATATTTATAATACCATTTATTTGATTCTTTCATTAATAAGGTAATTACTTCATCATCATTGTGTCATAAATAAATTAAATTATTTAATGTATAAAAATTATAAATAAAATACCATTATGTAGGAAATAATTTTACATTTCTAAGGAATATTTTTAGTCTAATTTATATTTTGTGTAACCCTATATTAAAAATGGTCTAGTTATTAAACATCAAATTTAACACTTTTAACTCTTCTTTAAATAAAATAATAATAAATGTCCTAATCTAATACTAGTGGAACTAAAGGATAATATTTGATTCCTAATGTTGTTTTTGGTTAATGTACACTTATCCAATGGAATTAGGAACGTTTTATGGTAATTATAATATCATTTTTACCTTTAATTACCCTATTAACTTTTAAACGTGGAAAATAAAAGGCCAAAGTTACTATTCACCAAAAAATATTTTCATCTTATTGAACCAAATTTTACTTACTGATATCAACCATGTCTCTCAGATTTTTGGAATTCAACTTAGAGAATAGGTAAAATTATGTTTTATGCCAATTTACAAATGCTCCAAGAAGGTGCGTAAAAGAGGTTAAAAAGTTCAATAAAATTTAATACATCTAATTTTATTATAAAATGAATCCAATGGGTTACATTGAACTTATATAGGTATTATTTATCTATTTTTAATTAAAATTTATTTAAATAATATAAATACTTATTTAAATAAAAAGTTAGATTTAAATAATAATGTTCTGTTTTTCACTATTCATCAAAAATGGAAAGTTTTCAGGAAAACACCAAAAATTCACCCAAAGATAATTTTGATATTATAAATTCAAAAATGAAGTCTATTTTACCAAATTAAAAACATATAATTTTCAATTATTAATTTAAAATTAATTTCCTTTGTCAAAACCAAAAAACAGGTTTTTAAAAAGTAGAAATTATTAAAAGATTGACATGTATTTATGTCAAATTTGAATGTGAAATTACTTATAATGACCTAAATTGTGTTAAATGATAAAAATATAATCTAATTATACTTAAAAACCTTTGAAATCCATAACTTAAAAATATAAATTATTTCGATTAAAAAGTTGTTTTCAATTAAAACATAGTATTTTTCATTGTTCGTCAAGATATGAAAGTTATAAAAAAAGTAAAAAAAAATTTATCCAAACTAAATTTTTATGTCCTTCTTCTAAGTAATAATTTAATTTAATTTAATTTAATATATAAAAGTGTCCAATATTGGTTTTAAAAAGGGTTCTCCATTAAAAGGCCGTAAAATAGCATATTTTGGAAAATATGTCTTTTATCTGAAAACAATGAATTTGTTATTATATTTTGTCTGAGAAACACATAATATGTATGTTAAAATTATATTGAGTATATAAGGTTCAAAATGCAGTTAATACTATTCATAACCACTTTTTGGACGGCTAGTTTGGTAAGTTGTGGTGCGCTTGAACTCGGTGTTGCGTGTAACGCAAACTATTGAATTATTTTAATGAGATAACATACTATGATATCATGGGGTGTTAAATCATCTCCTCCTTCAAGAAATTGAGTCCTTGAAAATTGAAAAAAAATTCAAAAAAAAGGTTAAAAATAGAAAAAATACCTTTGTGGGAAACCGACATCGGAAATTGGGTAAATAAAATTTATTCTTAATAAGAGGGAAAGGGAATGAAAAAGTTACCACCAAATTATGATCTAGATTTGGAGAACATTGGTGGCAGTTTGAGACACATAATTGGTGGAAAAACGTAAATATTTATAGGGAGTGATTGTGGTCATCAATCACAAACATGTGTGAAATTGAGAGCCTCAAAGCCATCAATCTTTGGTGATTTAAAATATCGTTAGTTCAACAAAACATAATCTATCAGGATAACATATTTTTGGTTTTAATATCCATTCCCTAATTTTTAAGAATTAATATATTCATAGAATAAGAGAAAAAAATATATTTGAAAAGTAGAGCTTCATCCTTCAACTAATTCCTACCACAAACTCAACTTTCACTCCAAAAGATAATAGAATTAAAAAATATTCTATTTATCCTAATCGTATGGGGTGTAAAAAATAATTAATTTATAATTCATTTATCATACTATTTAAAAAAACTACATTATACAATCTAGGAAATCATGTATGTGAATGGTAGGTGATCCACCCTTGTCACCCTTCGGTTACAGGTTCATGTCTTGTGGCCTTGTAGGACACGAGAGGTTGTCACCCACCCTATGGGTTGTCCTATTGATGAAAATCCAAAAATAATCTCAAGAAATAATTTAACCTTAATAGTAGTATCCAATGTCAAAACTAATCAATTACAACATTTAGACTTATCCAAAATACTTCTATCCAAACTCACAGTCCAAAATATATAAAGAAGGTAAACCCAATGAAGATCCTTTTTTCCATGTAATAACATGTGAATACATTCATCATGTATCCTTATAAAACACTATAACACCCTGAATTACCATAAAACCTTATTGATTACATTCATGATCCCTTATTCCTAATAGAATACTGGAAAAAATCCTCCAATCTAAAAATGTTGTAAACTCCAACAATAATAGAATATACAAATCATTAATCAGTTTCAAGGTAGTCAAGAATATCCAATATAATTTTTCCAAATCAATAATATATTATTCCAAAATCACCACCTTAGTATCAGAACAATATTATGGTTTATCTTTCTCTCAACCATATATTTTCCAAAATAATTAACCTGTTATTGGTTCACTTTTCTTGGTTCCACACAATCTCAAGTCCTTAATGAAATAGTACTGCAATACAATCCTTTTATAATATATAATTATTATAACATGTACATTATTAATACAATACTTAAATGACACAATAATTTAATAACAACATATGAAGTATAATCATTCCCCTATATATTTGGTAGTTTCATAACTTGATTATCCAATAATAGAATTTGGGGTATACTATGATTATTTGGACATTGCTTCGTGTAGTGTCCCAACTCCTTGCAGATTAAGCATTATACATTTGAAAAAAATTTCTTACCCAAGAAATCATGTACATGGTGTCCTTTTTCTTCACACATTTAACAAACTCCCATTACCTTCAAGTATTTACCATGGTGATTCTTTCCATAGTTATCACATATAGGAAAATCCTTCTTTCCCCTCTTCCCTTTTTCCATATTTCTCTCTTCCATCCTTTTCTTCTCTTGATTCCCTTCAAAGCCATAGGACTTAGAGAATTATTTACTTATATTATTAACACATGATACTATTTATTAATATTATGAGAATATGTATGAGTCTATTTCCCTTTAAAATGTTGGCTTAATACCATGAAATATATGATCCTTCTTAATCTTTCAATCATGCGTATTGCTAGAATTCGCATTCCTTCTACTAGGAACCATTTTTAAACAATGACATACACTAGGTTAGTTTATGAATCACAATGAATAATTACAAACTTGTAAAATACCTAACATTAATAGAAAAGATAATTCATATAATTTATAATCGTAAAATGTTTTCTTTGAGGAAGTATTTACTTTTAAATCCTTCATAATGGATTGTAATTAAAATGTGAATTATCCTAAGCATATCCCATGGGAGTGTCATAACCAAGAGTGAAGCAAGGCCCATTGTCCTGTACCAGGATACCTCAGGTCAAGACTGTAACTCCTTACCAGAGTTTTCACTTCTAGGTACTTTTATGCCAGAGTCGCCTCTCCCTACTCATATCCAAATAGGGATGTATTTCATGGAAAATACACAAAATCTCTACATTACAAAAATTATAGTAAGTTCTTCTATACTAATCTTCAAAGTCTATTATAGGGAAATGTTCTCTAATAAGATCTCATATAAATATATTCCCAATGTTGTTGTTAAACTTTTTCTGATACCAACTGTAACGCCACGACCCCAGTTACCCAGAGTCGATGAATTATTTTAATGCATTGGCATGATTACAAGGAATCATGTCCTGAAGGACCGATTAGTTTAGCAGTCTCGGAAAATAGATTACATACATGAATGTTACATTACATTATAAAATGAAAAACAAAAACAACATTGTCTCCATTGACCAAATTAATATCCCTTAGACTATCTCTACGGGTCAGTCATAATATACTTTTTCGCATCCTGGAAAAAATAACACATAGAAAGGGGTGAGCATAGATGCTTAGTAAGGATAACAATATAGAGAAAACTTATATAAACAAGCATAAATATTTAAGTCAATTTATAAAACGAAAACAAAATCCTTTTAAACATAAACATCAGCATAATATTGAAAAGATAAATCAAATAATTCCATTTACTTATTCACATAGATATTGTACTAGTCGAATAATCACATATAATATCAATAGCTAATTTCATAATGATGGAATGCATAATGCCAGACATCATAAACACATAGTCAAGGCTTTGGGCCAAGACTACAAATATGATTTTGTCAAGGCCTTATTCCAAGATATTAGTTTGTCTCATGAGAGATACTGATGCATCGAGGAGCTATAGCGGGCTCCACCAGTCACTTAATAAGTCCAATGCATTCCAATGAAATAAATTAAACAAAACATAAACATTCGTATTAAAACTAGAATACAAAATGTCAATACTTTATCCATAAACCATGAATGGTATAAAAATACCACATCCACATTCAAACATATAAAAAAACTTCAATAAAATATGGATGATTTGTATCATAATAAATCAAACTCAATCAAGAATAATATCCCGTAATGTATTTTGACATAGTTGAAATTGATCAGTAAAAATCATTGAGAGAATTATCCCATTTTCATGAAATCATTTAAAAGTCATATAAACGAAGTCATTTAAAATATATATTTTAATCAAACTCTCTCATACCACTTTGAAACTTTTGAAAAGAATTAACATTTTAAATTATTCATTCCCATATAAATAAATCCATAAAACCATTTTGAAAACATGGACATAAATGAGAATGGTTTAGAAGAATAATTCTTTAAAACATTTAAAATGATGTTTTAAAAAAATGTACCTTAAAAATTACCCCTTTAAACATACTTTTCTGAAATATGGTCATGGATAATAAATATTTCCCAGTAGGTAATTACGTAAAAACAACCTCAGATAATAAAGAGATTGTGAAATTAACCCTTACCTTTCACTTTCCTTTTGTCGAGGGTACGTTTAACCTCTTGTATAATGACCATAGTATGTTATTAAATTATAACATAACCATATTCATATTTATTATATCAAAAATGATTCATTTATGACTTTATAATACCCATTTAATATTGATTTCCATGTTAAATTAACATTTTGGGTAATATTTGCTTTCTTTATCATACATGTTTTAACTTGTTATTTTTGATCGTACCATGTAGATCATGATTTAAATACATCCAGAATATAAAAATTGATTTATATATCATATATAATTAGAATATAAATATTTATAAGAGATATATATATGAAATGTAAGGCACCGTTTATGGATATGGTAGTCCGTACATACGCATAAACAATGTTTTCATTTTCATATCGTATTGAACGAAAGTAATAGAATAAGGTATACGTAAGTACATACATACATACACACACACACACACACACACACACACACACACATATATATATATATATATATATCCAGTAGAATTATTATGTCATATATTACATACTTATTAATAATATATTTTTTATATCATAGTAGAATGGTGAATGTGGGAATGAATCTCATTGCGTCGTGGAGACGGTAATCCGTACGTACGCACTAGCGATAATACCATTATATTGATGGAAATATTGTATGTAATTGGATGGTATATCATTCATAAAGAATAATTAACATTTTATATTTATTATTTACTTTGGTTATACTCATTATTATACCCATCCAAAGAACGAAGTGTTTGAATAAAAAACTACACCACGACGGGGAGACGTTAAGCCTTACGTACGTACGTATGGTGAATTTGTCATTTAGAGGATGGATAGAATAACGAATATGGTTGTACCATATTTATAATAACATCACAGTGTGTTAGAGGTACTGGAGTTAATTATTTTGGTATGGACACAACAAGGAAAGAGGAAGTGGAAGATGAAAAGAACTTTAAAAAGGATGGTGAAATTATTACCTCTTCTTCAGGTGTTTTCTTTTGATTTGATCAAAAGGGATCCTTAGGTTGGATTTATAAACAAAGTAAAGAATATAGGTTGATGAAAGGAAAATTGGGAGGATATTGGGGTAGGTTTTGGGCTGAGCCAAATGGCTTTGGAGGTGTGATTTTGGTAGAATGGGAAGTATACTTTTATAAGAGATGTGAGAGTCACTTTAGGAAAATCTTGAAATATTATTTTATAATAAAATCATTTTCGGTTTATAATGGCTCCAAAATGATTTATGTTTAGGATAAGGTGGTTATGGGTCGAAAACCACTCAACCAATAGGTTTTAGATAGGTTTAGGTCACTATATTAACCTTATATATTTAATTTAACTCTAAGTTAAATATTATAACTTTTACCGTGTCTTACTGTATTCTTACACTATATGGTTAATAAACTTACTATAATATTCCAAAAAAATCTCAAGTGGTTCATTAATGACATAGATAATATTATTTAATACCTTTGGCGGAACCTTAAATTTTTAAGAATATTATATCAACCAATAATGTTGTATTTTTTTAAAACATTAATTTTTGTCAATTTTGACATTATTTGGTATTTGGTTTTTGTGAAATTCATCACAAATTGATTACTTAAAACATGATATATTGAATCAACCCTAACATGTCATATTCACCTATAAAATTCTTGGATGTCATAAAAACATTGAAATTATATTTATTTTAATATTTATAATACCATTTATTTGATTCTTTCATTTATAACGTAATTACTCCTTCATCATTATGTCATAAATAAATTAAATTATTTAATGTATAAAAATTATAAATAAAATACCATTCTATAGGAAATAGTTTTATCTTTCTAATGAATATTTATAGTTGAATTTATATTTTGTGTAAACCTATATTAAAAATGGTTTATTTATTAAACATTGAATTTAACACTTTTAATTCTTCTTTAAAGAAAATAATAATAAATGTTCTAATCAAATCCATGTGGACCTAAAGGATAATATTTTATTCCTGAGGTTGGATTTTTTTTGAATTACACTTATCTAATAGAATTAGGACACGTGTTAGGGTAATTATAATATCATTTTTACCTTTAATTACCCTATTTACTTTTAAACATGGTAAATAAAAGGAAAAAGTTACTATTTACCAAAAATTATTTTCATCTTATTGAAACAATTTTTACTTACTGATATCAACCATGTCTCTCAGGTTTTTTAAATTCAACTCATAGAAGCGGTAAAATTATGTTTTATGCAAATTTGCAAATGTTCCTAGAAGGTGGGTAAAAGATGTTAAAATGTTCAATAAAATTTAATACATATAATTTTATTATAAAATGACTCCAATTAATTAAACTGAACTTATATAGTTATTATATATATATATATATTGACTTAAAATAAATTTAAATAAAATAAATAATTATTTAAATAAACATTTGGTTTTAAATAATAATGTATTGTTTTTCACTATTCATCAAAATTTGAATGTTTTCAAAAAAATACCAAAATTTCACCCAAAGATAATTTTGATATTACAAATTCAAAAATGAAGTCTATTTTACCAAATTCAAAACATGTAAGTTTCATTTATTTATTTAAAATTAATTCTCGTTGTCAAAATCGAAAGTCGGGTTTTTAAAAAGTAGAAACTATCAAAATATTAACACGTGTTTATGTCAAATATAAATGTGAAATTACTTATAATGACCTAAATTGTATTAAATGATAAAAATATAATCTAATTATACTTCAAAACCTTTCAAACTCATAATTTAACACTATAAATTATTTCGATTAAAAATGTTGTTTTCAATTAAAACATAGTATTTTTCACTGTTCGTCAAAATATGAAATTTATCAGAATAGTTAAAAAAATTTATCCAAACTAAATTTTTATGTCCCGCTTATAAATAATAATTTAATTTCATAAAATTTAATATATAAAAGTGTCAAATATTTTTTTTAAAAGATTTCTCCATTAAAAGGCGGTAAAACTGCATTTTTTGAAAAATACTTCTTTTATCTGAAATATGAATTTGTTCTTATATTATATCTAAGAAACACATAATATGGATGTCAAAATTATATAGAGTATATAAGTTTCAAAATTCAGTTAATACTATTCATAACCACTTTTTGAACGACTTGTTTGGAATGTTGTGGTGCACTCGAACTCAGTGTTGCATGTAGCACAAGTTATTGAATTACTTTAATGAGATAACATACTATGAAATCTTTGGGTGTTTCAGTGAGGGTGGGGGATTATAGGGCTAAATTAATGGATATTAAATCCAAAACATTAAATATCTATTCTAATAAATATAGTTCCAAGGGGTATGCTACAAAGGATAATTCATTCATAGGAAAATGCTTGGGGCATCATGATGAAATGTTGTAGAGTCTTTCACCAGTCATTCTACACCATTTATTTTCTACATTATTTTCTATTATCCTTTATCCTCAATCCATAATAACTAGAATTAGTGGGTAACACCAAATCTATTCTTGGTGATATATATAAAGGGTGAAGGTGTTGTTGATTATTATTTTATCGTATATTGTTCATGTTTTGGGTTAATGTAATTTGAATTTGAATTTGAATTTATTTTTATTCTACAATATCATGACTATTGACATAATAATACAGGAAAAATTATAAAATTCTATTATTATTTACCCAAAACTAGTCATGACCATTGAATATTTTATGGAAAATATTTTTAAAAACATTATGAAGATAGTTAATTCATTAAATACCTAATTAAATAGCCATGGGAAAATGGGTTTTTTTATTAAAGAGGGGATACCTAAAAAAAATATCACTCATCTCAACTCTAACCACAATTTTGATCAAACAATTTAATTCATAAATCCACTATGACCTTGTATCAAGATCTACAAAACCCTGGCACACTTTCTCAAACTAATTTCAAACCAAATATTCTTTCCCATATCCTTTCATAACAAAGATTCATGTTAATTGGTTTTAAATTTAAACAATTATACTTAAATCATCACATATGTTTGAACTCGAATGTCTTATTTTCAATATTTAATTACATTTTCATATATTTTTGAGTAAATATAAATTCTTAAATTTATGTTTCCCCTTGGGAAATTAATGATTACCCACTAACTATTTTTCTTCCTCCATATGTTTTTTAGTTTTTGATTGATTTCGAAAATATCATCCCCTCCGGATCAGGTTGAGTGGTCATGAATAAAAAGTGATTTATATAATAAAAAACAACAACACTAATGTGTAACAAGGGAAAAATAAAATTAAGTAAGAAAATTAAAACATAAAAATTCCTAATCTATATAGTAAACCAATTCATAAATGACGATAGAAAAAAAGTATCATTTTTTGGGGGTATTAATAGGAGATAGAAGGCTAAAAATCATTTTAGATTATGGGAGGTCATCCATTATATGACTATAACTGGGAGTTCATAAGAAATGAATCAAACACAATAATTCATAAAATGGTGGTTTTCTTATTTAAAAACAAGTATTATGGATTTGTTAACAAATGAAACAAGAAAACCAATTTGTAATATGAAACTGACCATTTTTCTCATGGTTTTAAATTTGAAACCAATCATGTGATGGAGAATTAATTAGGAATAATGTTTTGAGTGTGTAAAAATCTAACTAAACTAATTTAAAGAGAGGATTAATTCCTAATACATTCTAAAGAAATGGTCAACCTTGCAGAGGAATTATTGAATAATATTCTTTATGGGGATATTTTTATAAATGATGTTTCTAGGGACATATTGCATTCATTAAAAAACTATTGAATTCAAGAACACTAAATTTGAAGATAAATCTTGAATATTAATAGATTTTAAAAATCAAATTGATAAGAGAGTAAACTTCATGAAGAAACACACTGGAAGGCACATATTTATGACACCATTACTAAACTCAATGACATTAATGATTAACCAATTTCGTATTACGGAGAAAATTAAAAAACAATTGGAATAATATTTACAGAGGAGTTCATGTGAATAATTTTTGTTAACAAAATTTGTTAAAGAAAAGAAACATGCACTAAAGGATTCACACAATGTATTTATCCATGTTAAGAGTACTCAACCAGTGATCAAGGAAAATAATTAACTTAATAGTATCCTTACATAAAATATGTGATTATGATTCATGAATAAAACCGATAAAAAATATATGATAAATTTGAATTCAAATTTAGGATCTTTGAAAATTAGAAGAACAATTCAAATTTGAAGTGCCTTGATTTTGTTGTAAAATTAGAAAACATTGATCTCACCCCAGCTGAAACTTTAAAAAAAGCTGAGAAAAGGGCCAATAAAATAATTCTTATGTATAATATTTCTTCTTTTAAGACTTAATATAGAGGAAATATGAATATAATAACATTAATGTTATATATTACAATATTTTTCATTAAAAGATAACCCCACATTACAATGATTATGTATTCCCTAAATCTGGTACATTTAATAGTGATTTTTCTTGTTGTAGAGTATTATGGGTGAATACATATATAGAGAAACCCAACACATGTATGATGGTGGAAAAAATTATGAGATGAATAAGATTTTCATAAATATTATTTAAGAATTTTTTTTCCAGAATAAACATCCACTAAAATAAATACTACTCAATGGAAGAATAATATATTATTTGGCTTTTTTGGTGGTGTGGAAAGCTATGAAAATTCTTACTGGTTTATAACATAATATTCTAGGGTATGAAAAGAATATAGTGCCTACATTAAGGGGAGTAATATAGTTTTTCTGGAAGAATCAACAATTTACACAGAAATATATCAAAATAGTAAAAACCTACTGAAAATAAACATATTTGAATATCTTGAAAATTTCTTTAAATGTTGTGAATAAAGTGTTCATGCTGATGCACAATATTTGTTTAATTCTACCATTTATAACATTGTAACTACATACAAAATTAGGCTACAAAAATAGAACAAAATTGAAAGGAATATAGAATGAAAGTATAGCTTGATGGTTAAACAATCAAAATTTATAAGGAAACTTTCACCCAAGAAGAATGTAATAGAATATTTTTGTCCTAAGATAAGATTCTACTTATGTAGAATAAAAGGAAACATCATGGACAATTGTTAAATCGCCAAGAATGTTCAATATAATATAATTATTCTTAATGAAGAGAGATAATTAATCAAATAAATATAAAATTGTATTGTAATGGTGGAATAATTCTCCAAAATAATAGGATAAATTTCTAATGACATTATCTCTAAAGATTAACTTACAAACAGATTAGAAGATGCATGGAAGATGTTTATTGGTTGACCACAGTCATGAATATTTCATAACCATTTTACAAGTGTATGATAATTTTGTACATAAAAATAGATACTTTTTAAAATAAAAAAGTAGTGTTGCAAAGATATATAATTATAAGAAGAAATTTAAAAATATTATAAACGAATTCATAGTTGTATGTCTATAATTGTTAGAGAGATCATGTAAGATGGAATAAGAATAAAATAATAAAATACCATGTTCATTTATTTTCAAAGTTAATATGAAACCACTACTTAATGTTAAATGAAAAATAAAATAAAATAAACCCATGCCAACAATGAATATTACTCATTTAAATGATAAGCATTAATACATGAAAAAAATTAAGATAAAGATAAGAGAGTTTTAAGGTTGAGAAAAAATTCTCTAACCTGTTGCTCAATCTGATGAGCAATATAAGGACCATTTTATTCCCTTATAAGTTCTGAAGATCCTATATTGAAAAGAAAATTTATGGTGAGGTTATTTATGGGTAGATATATTGTTATGTAGCAGATGGTTATTTCTTATAAGTTATAAGAACTTGACCCTCAACCCAGTTGATGAGGTCTCTCAAAGTGAATCCAAAAGACCCAGGTTCAAAACTAGGTAGATGAATAATTCTAGTTAATATAGAAATGATGTAGCAGGTACTGTAGCAGGTACTGTAGTAGGTACTGTAGAAATTACTATGTGGGTACTATAGTAGGTACTATACCAGTTACTGTTCGGTAGTGTAGCAGTCGGAACTATTCTCCTTGGGCCACCGGTTTGGGATTGGAGTCCTTAAGGCATTTTGGCCACCCAGGCCTTCGAGATAGCAAGGCCTTCGGGACACATGATCAATATAGTTTCCCTAGAAATACTCTACAAAAAATGGGCTTCCCTAGAGGAGGATTCAGAGCAAGCACACTCACTAGAGAAGAACCAACAGATTTATAATAATGATAGGGTATGGAAACGCCATCATGACTAGCCTATGCTTGCACAGAAAGCTTAGCTGGACAGCAATGCGAAGATGCAAGTCTACCATCATGATGTAGATGTTAGAGAGGCTTAGTTCCTTATAGTTATAGTTTGGTTGAATACCCTAAGACCTTTAGGTCAGGTAATGTCTCTTAGCCTACTTATCATGTAATATCTTAAGCCTACGGGCCATGTAAGGGTTCCCCCTCATCCGTTGAAAGGGGGGTTATCAAAAATAAATAAAAAGGAAAGCCTTTGGGCCATTCATGTCATAATTTATAATCTAAAAATAGTCATATTCAAAACAATCAAGGTGTTCCAAGTTGAGATGGTGAATATTCGGTGGATTGAAGATTAATGTTCTTAGAGGGTCGTTCTCTAGAATATGTTGAAAATATTATGGATATGGAAAAATAAAGATAATTGAATTTATTTTAATCCAATAGGTACATTTACTTTACTCTCCTATCTTCAAAAGTAAAATTAATGAGAAATTAGAAAAAAAAAATGAGAAAATTGATATGTTACTGAAAAAGTATTAATTATTTTTAAAAGGGTAGAAAACTGTTTTTATGCTTGAATGTTTCTTATATTATTATAGATATTGATTAAGGAATGTAAGTTGAATGAAAAATAAATGAACTACCAATATAAGTCTATTTTTTAATGTTTATATCACTTAGTGAATTTTTATTGGTAGCTCTAACATTTTAGTTAATCCCTCAAACCTTCAACACTACGAAATACTAACATAGAATTAGAGTTGGTTCATTTTTTGACTCATTTCTTTAGAAGAAATTATTTATTCCTTCCCTTAATAAATTCGTGACAATGTAAGAAAATGGTAGAATAAGAAAAAGAGTGGTGAATGTTTCCTTCTCACCAATTGGTGTCAATTAGAAGGATTAAAATTCAGATCAAAAGGGTAGGGGTGTATAATTTTTATCCCTCATAGGATAAGATTAAAATTTATTTTTAATAGGGTGTGACACGAATATTTACATTAATGAGAATTTGGTATTGTTAAAAAATCCCAAGGGGGAGATTCATGTTCTGTTGGATGATGGTAATGGAATAATTTTCAATATTGTCAATAGATTATGAAAATTCCAATGAGTAAGTGAATGAGGTTTCCAATAGCATTTCCTAAGGAGTTTTCTTTAGAGTTTTGTATGAGGGTTCCTATAGAGTTTCCTATATGTTTTCCATATGATTTTCCCAAAATGTTTTATATAGAGTTTATTAATAAATTTCAAATATAGTTTCATATTTAATTTAGGTGATTCATTGTTGATCCTCAATGTTACCGCCATCTTGAATACTAAAGGTTCTCGTGGTCCAAGAATGAATTTTTTGGAAAGTTAATGTTAATACAAAGTTAATTTTATAAATTGATTATGTTATAAACTATAAAAGTTTCATAGTTATGAAGTCTGAATGTTTCTGGTTTACAGATATTTCTATCTATTTTTTCATAAATAGAATTTCTACCACCGGAATAATAAAGCTGAATTCCATCTGATTAACTTTTAAAAAGTTGTTCAGAAACAAACATACAACATCAATCAAACAAAATTTTAAAAATTGAATAAGATATAATATTATAAATTCAATCACATAAAATGTTTCAAATTCCATCTAACAGATTCATACAAATTCTATTAAAAAATATTTACAATGTCCATAAGTGAGAAATTTACTATGACCACCTTTCATAGATTTTAAAATTCTATCTAGCAATATTTTACAAAGATAATTAGATATAATTTTATAAATATCACCCAAATAACTGCATTCAACATAGAGAAATTTATGATGTTATACATTATTGGGATATCTCTAAATTTATATCGGTCAGATAAATCTCTAGAGTTGAGCAATATTGTATCAAATATTTTTAAATTTTTACATATGATGTTGAGGAATATTATATCCAAGGTTTTTAAAGATAAACTTAATAATTTATATCTATATCATTTTCATGTTATGAAGTTTTTGGAGTATAATTATCATGTTACAAAGTTTCATATTTAAAAATCTCATGTTATGAAATTTTAGGTATATAATTTTCAATATACGAAGATGAAACTTCAAAAATTCTTAAGTAATGAAGTTGTAGTAATGTAAAATATTATTTATAATGTTTTATATATGATGTTTGAGTAATAAAATTAATCAATATCATATTTGAGTTTTAAAGTTTATATATACAAAGATTTAATTAAAATGAGGAGTAATACTTTGTTTGAGTTATTAATTTGAGAGGTACCAATTTTGAGTTAAAAATGTAATATGTTTATATTATGAGTTATGAATTCATGGATAATTTTTTAAATCTAGATATATCTATGAATATTTTGGAATAAAAATTATTAAGTGAAAAAAAATATGATGGTACATTTTTCTTTATTTATCGATTATAAATCAAGCTTATATTTGAGGATGATTTGAAGAAGTTCATTGACATAGATTTTTTAAGAAGTTATTATAAATTTTTTCGACTATGAACATTTAGAAGTATGATACATGTGAAAAAAAAATTGAGTTGAGTGGGAAATTCAAATTTGGATCCCACTCATACTCCTTGTGTTTTGAAGGATTAGTGCATATATAAAGAGGTTAACACTCTTTGTGTGGTGATGTTGTTATTGGACTTTATAGAGAGTGAAATTGCTAATGTTTTTTGTGCGTGAGGTCTCTACCAAGAGTCCTCACATTTGTAGAAGAGGTATCGAAGATATAATATCATGTATCTCATAATGGATAGATAAACCAGGCTGAGCTGCATCAGATAGACTGCTTCAATCTGAGGCACACCAAATTGAGGTGAAACAGACAAAGAAATACAAAATGGAGGCTGACGCGCATCATATGGATGCATACTAGATGGAGATTTACTGGATAAAAAAATTATGGAAAAAAATTAGTGATAATCTTTCATGTCATGATATTTCTTTGTCTTCATGTTTTTACAAAATAATATAAATGGTTATATATAGTATAATTTTCTACCAAGATATAGAAGGATCTTTATGGAAGCTCTCTCATTCAATTCACTTCATTATATAGTTGATATCCATAGATCTAATAGAGTCAACAAGACAAGTCTTATGTTCTCACATTGAGGACAAAACTTGTAAAAATCATTGTGTGATGTTTACTTTACGTTATATTTATAACATTAGGGAAAATAGTTTTGTCTGATTTATATATATCCATAAAACCTAATAAAAGATATTGGTTTGATAAAATTAAATGAATTCATAATTTATGTTGAATTTATTAAAAAAATATTATTCACCCCTGATTTACCCCCTCATACGGTGATTATGTCATGATCCGTCCCCTAGGGACCCTATAGTGACATTCCCCAATCCCACCTCCCAAAAACCACGAGTTGGCGACTAGCGCCAAAGGAGTCAACCTACAAGTGGGGCGAATTTTCCTTATTACCTATATGCATGCACACAAAACCACATCCCAAAGCTAGAAAAGAAAAAAGCATGTCACTAAACAAACACCGAGTACATGTAAAACTAAGAGCCAAATGGTCCAGATTACAACCCCAAAAAAGACTAACTAGAAAATAGGAAAGTAAAAAAAGAAACTTTGATAGACATTCGCTGAAAAACCCACATGATGGGTAAGTACAGAGTAGCTGCTAGAAGCCATAGAAGTATGCCCTTCCTGCCTGGTCTCATTGGGCACCACTAAATCCTGAGCCACCAAGTCTTCTATCATGGTGTCAGTCATCTACACCAGAAAAAACATGTTCTTTCAAATACCATGCATGGGTGAATAAAAATATACAGAGTAGGGACCTCAAATCACAATGGAAATACCACAAATAAATCCACAAAAAACCCGTAGAGAAACATAACCATGCATGATCACGAAGAATGACAGCTCACACCAAGTATATTCTAGAGTAGTAAAGTAAAACCATTATTTTCATCCTTGAACACCATGGGCTACTGGAGAACTATTAATAAATGAGTATAGTGTGCCTGATAGGTCACCTAGAAGCTGCTCCCTGCCGTGGGCATGTCGGGTCACACAGAAACTACTTCCCACCTATGGTCATACTGAGTTACTCCTTCATTCGAGTACCATGGGTCTGTCAGGCCACACAGAAGCTGCTTACCACTAGTCCATATCCTTCATCCTCTCATGTATGATCTGCACCTTCTAATTGGTAGCCCATACCAACTCTGGACCCATTAGTGCAAATTCCCCTAGGTCTTTCTAGCATTTAGGTGATCTGTATGGTTGCCCGTACAAGGCCTCAAACGGTTCCATGCCAACAATGGAGTTATTGCTATTGTTGATTAAAAAATCCACCAGTGGTAGGTGTTCCTTATAACTACGACCAAAATAGAGGACACACGCACGGGGAATGTCCTCCAAGGTCTGTATGGTCTGCTCTGTCTGACCATCTGTCTGAGGGTGAAAGGATGAGCTCAAGCGTAGTTGAGTCCTGAATGCCTCATACAATCCCTTACACAACAGAGATATAATTCGTTCATCATGTTTTAAGATGATCATTGATAGTACCCTATGAATATGAACTATCTCCGGGACATATAGGACTCCCAAGCCCTCTATTGATCTCTTCTCCTGGTTGGATAAGAAGTGATCCGACTTGGTGAGTCGTCCAAAAATCACCCAGATAGAATCATGGCCACTGGATGTGCATGGTAATCCTATCACAAATTCAATGGAGATACCATCCTAATTCCAGTCTGGTACCTCAAGTGGTTGTGCCAAGTTTACTGGGACCTAATACTCATCCTTCACTTGATTCCATGTGAGGCATCACGAAATGAACTCTGACACTACTTTCTTCATCCCTGGACACTAGTAAAAAAATTGGAGGCCTTGGTACATCATCGCCACGTGAGGATATACTACCAAAGGGGATGTATGTAACTCCCTCAACACCTCCTCTCGTAACATCATTGATACTAATGTTCATCCTCCAAAAAGGGTGATGTGATCACCACCTATCAAAAATCCATCAAGAGCATGTCCTGCGGATATCTGAGCTCGTCGGGACTTATAGTCAATATCAACAAGTTGTGCCTCCCTAACTTGTTAAAAGAGTGGGTATGTGACTGTCATTGACTAAAGATAAGTAACTCCATCACCATCAATGAAGGATACAAGTATCATGGCTAGATTATCTATCACTTTACTCAGTAGATGTGGACCATACCTCTTACTGAGTGTTTCTTCCACCACATTCCCTTTACCATGAGTATAGACTATCTCAAAGTTATTTTCTTGAAAAAACTCCAAACATCGCTACTATCTCAAGAGAAGGTCCTTCTATGAGAATATATACCTAATAATCTTGTGGTCAGAGTAGAATATAAATCATTCACCCATCAAGTAGTATCACCACATATTCAAGGAAACACCACTGCTTCTAACCCCGGGTCATGGGTCACATAGTTCTTCTCATGATTTCTCAACTTCCATGAGCTGTAGGTGATAACTACTGGATCCTTCATCAGGAAACAACCCAATCTTTTCCCTGATGCATCACAAATAACTATATACCCAACACCCTCTTCTTGTAGTCTCAAGATGGGGGGCACTCATCAGTCTCTGCCTCAACATCTAGAAACTCTGATTGCACATCTACATCCACAAGAAGGGCTATACTATCTCTGTCAAAGCTAAAAAGGGTGCTACAACTCTGTAAAAATTGGGAACGAACCTCCGGTAGTATCCAGCCAACCCCAATAAATTATACACCTCATCCACGCACCTGGGTGGCTCCCAAGAAAACACCGCCTCTATCTTCGCATGATCCACTGCAACTCTAGCCTTCGAGATGATGTGTCCCAAAAAGTGGACCTCCTAAATCTAGAACTGGATCTTCGAAAGATTACCATAAATATGGTTCTCTCAGAGTGTATCCAGGACTATCCATAGGTGTGTAGAATGCTCCTTCTCTGATGCTGAGTACACCAGTATGTCATCAATGAAGACTACAACAAAACAGTCGAGGTAAGCTTGGAAAATACTATTCATGAGTCCCATGAACACTATTGGGGGCATTGGTCATGTTGAATGGAGTCACCAAAACCTCATAGTGTCCATAACGACATCTAAAGTCTATCTTCGGTACATCCTCTTCCTGTACCCGAAGCTTGTGATAGCCTGATTTGAGGTCAATCTTTGAGAACCACCTCGCTCCTTTCTTCCAATCGAAAAGGTTATCAATCCTTGACAGTGGATAATGTTTTTCATAGTCACCTGGTTCACGCTCCGGAGGTCCACGTATTGGATGAAGATCCCATCTAAATTCTTTGAAAACACCACTGGGGCTGCACATGGTAAAACACTGGGTCTTACAAATCCCTTCTTTTGAAAGTACTCCGATTTTACCCTCAATTCATAAAGATCAGTAGGAGTCATATTATATTCTAGTATGGATATCGGTGTTGTCCCTGGGTATATATTGATGCATTATTATACCTCCTTGCGAGGTGGTAGTCCAAAAACTTCCTCGAGAAATACAAACTCATACTCGTCCACCACTAAAGGGATGCTTGGTCTCCTTTCATCCACCACATTGAGTGTTTGGGTTTCCAACTAGTGAGTGATCGGCTGCACCCTCATCAGATAAAGTACATATTGTGATGAAAAATTCCCTTCTCTCCAGTGAAGGAAAACCTAGTCCCATCCGTGCATACACACTGCAATTTGCGTCTAAAATAGTTGATATAAGCATGAAATATAGTTTACTAGTATATACCAAAGATGATGTTGTAAGGCCTCGATGCTTCTACTAGAAGATCCTAGCCGAAGCTATTACCTCCTCAGGAAATCTCACACTATCAGCACCAGGGTGTAATCATCAAATCCTCTCAGGTAGGAGTCTCTAATCATAAGGATCAAGCCAACGACTCCACCAGAATCTCTGAGCCTCAAACGTGGTCTGTGTAAAGGAAAGCGTGACTGGAACCAGTTTCTATAATAACTACAGATAATTTGGATAATACATAGATCATACCTCTAATAATCTCTATAGTGTCATGGTCATAGGCCTTCATTGCCTAAAGCTGGTCTCTCCCTTCTCTGATGGCTCCCTAAGCCCATGGTGGTGGTGGTGGAACCTCAAACTGTCATCTACCGCCTACTTCTAGACCTACTCCCCTACCATACCTGCCACCCTAAGAACCTCCACAATTGAACCTATGCCTCTTCCTTAGTGGTACCTTGACTGTATATTGATCATCTGTGTGGTTGGTCAGGGAGTCACGAGGCATTTGTCCCTACCCGCCGCACGTGAAGCACAAATTGGTTCCCTGCGGACTCCCTCTACTCTAGGTGCCATGTACTGCGGACCCCAAGTCCTGGGGTCATCCCATGAAAGACATGGCCTTCTTGGGCCCCCGTTTCATCTACCTAATGCTCACTATTGAAGAATGTACTTCCTAATGTTTGTTGATGGCCTTGACTTTCAGTGCCTGCTCCACTAGGAATCTCTCTAAAAGAAGGGATCACTCCAGCACTCCAACCTGAGTGGAGATACTGAGAGATCCCATGGATTCCTTGATCTCCCATCTGATTCTGTATTAAAAATTCTAGGCCCTAAATAAATAATCACACACCATGTATATGGAGTAAAAAGAGAGGTCTATAAACTTCGCAGACAACCCATCCCTCGAAAAACTTCCCTGATGCTGGTGAAGCAGCTCCAAGATGCGCACCGAGTTCAAGGTCGCAGGAATAAACCCTTGCAGAAAAAGTCTCATTAAGTCTATCAGGGTGAGGGTCACCTCATCATGAATCTAGATGGTCAAGATCCACCATCTCCCTACTGATCCCTACTGAAGGCTCACTGAAAGGATTTCCATCTTTTCATGTGGTGTCCTCCCTAAGAAGAATACCCACATCACTGCCTCCAACAAGACCTCAATAACCTGAGGATCTGTCTCTCTCATGAACCTAGGAGGTTCTATAAATGAAACTTATTCATGGAACTAGGTCTGCATACATCCTCTACTGGTATCACCGGTAGTAACTGCTGATCAACACGTGGTGGAAACACTAGTGCACCACCCGGTGGGGCCATCTCTAGGACTAGTCCCAGAACAGATAGCTCATTACTAGGTGGGATGTCCACATGATCCCGCATAGGAATCCGAGATGGCCTTATAGGTGGAGGCATCCTGATATAGATCAATATGTACCACAGGTAGAATATGTTGCCTAGTGATCTGAATCTAATTCAATAATATCATAAAAAGATAATTATGCGACTAGTGTTATCATTTATAGATCCGAAAAGTTGAATTTAGGGTCCTGGTTTATCGATACGTTGGCCGCCTCACCAACACTGGACTCCCCGAATCTAAAATATGAACTTGAAACATTGAACAATGTTTCCCCAAAAACAATAAAATAGACTCTCAGTATTTGATTTAGAACTAACCACCTATAATACAACTTTTTCATGACCCCCCCCCACAGGGCTCATGTCGTGACATACCCCAAGCCTGCCTCCCGAAGGCCAGAGGTTGGCGACTAGTGCTGAAGGTGTCAACCTAAAAGTGGGAGGCATTTTCCTGAGTACCTATATGCATGCACACACAACCATGTCCCCAAGATGGAAAAGTAAACAAGCATTCCCCTAAACAACCACTGAGTACAAGTACATTTTATAGTCAAATGAGACAGAATACAAACCTAAAAAAAGACCAACTAGAAAATAGGAAGGTAAAAAAATAATTTCTTGATAACCATCTGCGGAAAGTCCCACCTGATGAGAAAGTACAATTTATCTACTAGAAGTTATATAAGTACACCCTTCCCACCTGGTCTCACTAGGCACCACCAAATCATGAGCCACCAAGTCCTCTGTCAAGTCGTCGATCATCTGCACATGGCACAATATGTGCGGTCAAAGCCCGTGTGGGGGGGGGGGGCGTAACAATATAATCTATAGGGACCCAAAAACACAAAGTAAATACCACAAAGAAATATAAAAACAAACAACAGAGCAAGATCACCAAGCATGACAGCTCACACCTGGTATATTCTAGAATAGGAAAGTTGAACCATTAGACACATCGTCGAATACCATGGGCTGCTACAGAATTCCTCCTCAATGCATAAAGTGGGCCTACTGGGTCACACAAAATATACTTCCCACTAACCTATGACTAATTTGGTACTCATACCTGATGATTATTGTGGGTATGATGGGTCACACAGAATACACTCCCCACTGTGGGCATGTCGGGTTACACAAATCTTTCTTCCCACTTATGGCCATACTGAGGTACTCCTCTTATCGAGTACTATGGATATGTTAGGTCACATAGAAACTAATCCCCACCATGGTCCTACCAGGTCACATAGAAGTTGCTTCCTACTAGACCATAGTATCAGATTCACACAGTGTCGCTCGTTAGCGGACATTAGGTCTCAGCCAATAGGAGGGTTTCCGCACATAGCATGCTTGATCATAAGATAACCAATCACCAAGACATTTGTATAATTTTAACTTCATTTAAATACTAAATATATTTTTCCAAAAGATCTACCTCATCTCGAGGGTTCCAACACCACAAACGGCTCATCAATCAGACACCTGGTTTGCATGTTATTGACGTATCTCTAAAAAGGTGTCAGTCGAGTCTTATCCGACCTGGTCGGATGGACCCGACCCAACATAGCATGGGTCCACCGACACAACCCGGGTCCACTGAACTGACTCAGACCCGTCTTGGCCTGGGTTCGACATGGTTCAGCTTGACCTAGCCTGGGTCCAGCCCATGCCCTTCCTGTTCCGCCTGGCCATGAAGTAGCTGTAAGTTGCGTCCGACTCCCCTCGACCCGCGGGTCATCCGTGGGGCCACCTCTCCTCTGTGGTCAAGAGACAATATCCTACTACTACGTGACCCTCTATACTCCTTACATATTTTCAATCAACTATGTGATCTCATGATGTGGGTCCCATAGTTGCGGGATGCTCCACCGACACGGCTGAGGGGTTGCATCCCTGCCGCCAGCTGTCGGCCCAGTCGGGGCACTTCCTGCTATGCCATGGCCCGAGACGACCACGAAAGCCGACTCCGATGCACTGGTGGATTTTTATATAGGACTCTGGGTCCAAACTGGTGGTCTTTTCTTTGTACCAACTACTCTTCCAGCCTCTATGGGGTGTTTTCTTCCCTTCCAAGTCCCTGAATTTTCCTTGTCACCCCTTTCAAATGCTCATCCATGATAACCACGCTAGAGGAGTGGATTGGGACCTATTCATGTCATCCCAAGCCCTCCACATTAGAGTTTTAAAATAGTGGGATTTTTGGGGAAGATTTTCCATCGACAATAATTGAATCATTAATAGAAATCTTAGAAACATCACCCTTCCCTAAGAATTGACGATCCATATATCATCCTATTCATGGGTTGATAGGAAATTGTCATTTTAGAATAAGTATGGAGAAATCTTAAAAAAATTAAAACCCTACCTAGATCAAAGTTCATCATTGAAGCACTCTGTCCTCAAGGATTTGAGCTCTGTTGGAATTCGTCGCTCCACGGTCCAGTTCTTCGTTAGGCGTCGACGTTGCTAGCGATCTGCTAGTGTTCATCATTCATCGTTGGATGGAATCTTTAGAGTAGGTCCCTCTAATAATTTAGACAGCTTAATTATCATTCTTCTGATGCGTTATCTTTTTAAAATAAAACACATCGCATCGTTTTTGTTATACTATGATGTCGTGTCCTTACGCTTCAATTAATGTATCATTATACCGCACTAAAATAATCCATTAAGGAGCATCCTTTAATAATCTTAATCACCAAACCAGAGTGCCACCTTCCATATCTCATCAGTGAGGGAAGAAAAATAAAATATCTTTTTACGTTATTTTATTATTTTCCGAAAAGTCCAAAAAATAACTTTTCTATTCGACCCCTCCCAGTCAAAGTTAAGCCCTTTCTAAGTGAATCCTAGCATTCCGAGTTAAACGGTGCCTTTAGATTTTTGATCTGAGCAGCGGTTTAAAAGTTAGAAAATCCCACTTCCACATTTACTTAAACGAACTAAAAACAGTTCAAAATTTCGTTCGGGTCTTACCGGGCATCAGAATCACATGTCATGCAAGCATATTGGCTTGATACAATTCAATAAAAATTAAAATCAATTTTACAGAAATTCTGGTATATTACAGACTATATGATCCCCTAGGAGTTTCAAGTATTAAATATTAAATTAATAATAAAATTATTATAAAAATAATTCTTATGATGTCCTAATTTATTGAACTTTCTTTTCACACATTACACTATAAGTTTATCTCATGTCACTTTAGATTATCATGACCTTTTATTGGCTATATCATCTCTTTAATTACAGTGTTTTATAAAGGTAATGTGATTTAAATTAAAATGTCTTCTAGGATTTTCTAGCCATGTCTATAGTGTTTTTCCTACTCATCATGCACCAAGTGATGATCAAGTTAATCCTCAAAAACCCTTTTTAGGTTGTCTAACCCAACATACATCTATTATACAACCATATCCATTTACTAGTATCCCTATAGGTATTTTTTTTAATGAAAAAAACACAATCTCAACATTTCCAAAACCTTAGGATGTTATACAATACTTATAATTATCCCAATGGTTTTCACTAAGGTCATCTATTCGTTATATCTAAATATATTTAAACCCTTCTCTGAAATCAACTAATGAAACATGAGTGTATCATACTAGAATATAACATCATTTTAGATGAATATTTAATACATGTCATAATAGAAAATTCCCTTTGAATTCAATGTTTTAGTGTCTCTGGATACCAGAAACGTAATAATCTATTTCATTAAATATATTTATCATATCCCACAGTGTTCTTATCACATAGTAAACTTCTTATCCATAATATAATTAAAAAGATTATTCAATGGCTACTGTAATGGAACATAAGATAGTGGTAGCTTTGATTCTTAGTAATGGTAACCACAATACATATCAATCATTGAATGTAAGTGAGAATAATAAAATAATAAGAGTATGATAACAAGATCATAACTTATAAAAGAAATACATAATCGGTCAGATATCATTAATTAGGAATCATGGATGAAGTCTTTATTATTACAAAGGAAATCACTCATGACAATTTATAATCATCTATAATCAGTCATGATCTATGAGAACATATCTTAATCATTATTAATTGGTTTATGTCATTCACATAAGCATATAAAATCATTTCCTTATCTAGGGATTACCTACAATTCTATCATTGTGTATTGGGTTCACTCATCATTAAATAATTTCGTTAGTTAATGTTCACCCCCAAGATTATCACATTCAATGTAGTCTCTTACTAAACTAGTCTCACTCCTCATTCCAATCTATATTATCTCACCAGATATCCATTTTTAACTAATGCATTAGAGAGCTATATAATTCATGGATCACCCATATCATAAAAAATAACACATACGAGTGCCATAAAATCAAAAAACATTCATTAATTCATTATATGATAACTCATGGAATGTAAACTAGTTTCAATAACATTAAATCATTTCATCATATCATTCCACATGGAAAAGAAATAGTTTTCTTAAATATTTCATCCTTACCTAATTTACCTTTGGGAATGGAATTGGTTTCATAGGGCAATCCTTAAATAATTATAAGACATTGAAAGAATTAATGTGGATGGTATCTTAATATCATATTTTTAGTGAATCATATACATCATTAAAGGATGTTTACATATATTAAAAATACCTTTAGAATTGAATTTGAACAATTCTTTGATAGTAAATAAAATAACATTTTCAGGATCATTGAAAAATAAAAATTCATATAATATTGAGGAAAATATTTTTATTTTTTTTTTGAATATTTTAAATTAAGGTTGATAGAAAATAATAGTCATTATGGATGGAAATTTCATTCATGTGATGAATGTTAAAACATGCATTTCTTTTTCACTTTTTTTAAAAAGATTTAAATAACTAGTTTATAACACATTGTATAAATTCACTTTTAAACCATTTTAAAGAAATTAATATATTGTTTAAAATTAATTTAAAAATTAATTTAATCATATAAGTTAAACTTCTTGAAAAAATTATAATTAATATGAACATGGAATAAAATGTTTATCGACTAAAGTGGATACAAACATAGTTTTTTCATAAAAACATATTATTAATCAATTTAATTATCAAATAGGGGGAAAAGTTAATATTAAATTAACATTATAGTAATATCCAAAATATAATAAAACATATTTTATTAAAAGGATGAGTTCTTTATAACTTCCCACAAAATAACTTGAGTAGAGACAGTCCAGAAATGAAATGAGATTGTAACACAAACCATTACATCAAGTCTTGTATTGCTTCATACACATTTAAAATATATTTATAATAAATATTTATTTATATTAAATACATTATAGGAAAATAATAAAAGATAAATTACTATTTATCATTCCTTTATAATTTTCAATTATCCTTTTTTTAATTTAATCATTAAAATGAACATTCTGGTGAATACCGGCTCATTTTCTATGCATATTTCACATCGATAGATCCAATCCTTACAACATGGTTTCATAATCTCTATAACCTTATTAATGATATAATTTCCATATATATTCATTATAATAACTTTTATAACCAGTTATTTGAAGTAGTGATGAAAAATGAATTACATCACTTCATGGATGTGGTAGTCCACACATACGCACGAGTGATGTTTACACTTGTAAATGGATGGAATGATAGAAAGGAATATAATAATTTACCTTAAAGAATAATTTTTTTAAAAATTTCAAATATATTTATTAATTATATCAATATTATGGTTCATATAAAGAGTAAATGGAAAATTAATAGCATCACTTCCAGGATGTGTTAGTCTACACATACACATGGGTGAAGTTATCATTTTAAAACGGATGGGAAGAATAGATAAAATGTATATAAAAGTAACATAAAAACATCTCATAATAGATAATATAAATCTTAAATCATATTTTGGTGTATTTAGAAAATTATAGAGGTGAACCTTAAGGATTCTTGAATGGGTATTTTGGGAATACAAATACATCAAGTTAATGGATAATTATATTTAGTGAGTATTAGAGAAGGTATTTTTCAATATTTGTTCCTATGTTGTCTAGAAAATATAGTAGAGGTGATTCTCTTTTATAAGTGAAGTGGGTTGAAAACATATAAATACCTAAAACATTATTATATAATATAAGTATTACTCAAGTAAAGTGGCTCAAAATTCTAAATATTATAATATTATAATTATAAGATCTAAATACCATTAAACGGTATGTTTTTATGATATTTTAAACCTTATCTATTAATTTATCCCATTTTTACACCCTTTTAACCCTTAACATGATAACAAGATTTTAACTATGGAAACAATTCATCACGACTAAAATTTAAATTTACATTTAGGGATTATGTTAGTTATTTTTTTACTAATATAGAATACATTTTTAATGATTATGTTGTAATAATTCATTGAAAATCATTTTAAATTATGCTTTAAAATGAAACAAATCCCATTTTAAGGAAAAATGCATTTTTAAGATTAAAACTAAATTAATTCATATTCCATGCCTAGTATAAAATCATAGATTAATGATACAAATTGTATTTGAATATATTATCTGTAAAATTATATAAAATAAATAATCAATATATATTAATTTAATTTATTATGATACAAACATATTTCATGCATTAAAATATATTTTTAGAAAAACATCTGTTTTTTAACTTTAAATGCTATGATTTTCATTTCAAACCAATTTACAGCCAATCAGTTCATTTTCTACATATGTAAAAAAATATGTTTTCCATAACATAATTTTTAATATTAATATCCATTAAACCAATGGCTAGGATATATCTGTGATATTTAATAATAATATTTCAATAGTATATCACAGTTAATTTAACCTTAGTGTTTTGTGTAAAGATATGTATCAATGATATCAGGCATATTTAATGAAAAATATAACAAAATATATTATGGTGTTATAATAATTATTTAATGATAATCTTTATTTATCATTATTTACTTTTATTTATAGATAAACTATTTCTTAAATTTATGTAGTTGGGAATGTTTTTAAAGTGTTGATATATGGAAGAGATTTTGTGGATTTTTTAGAAATATTATAGAACTAAAAACTTTTAACTCAATGAATCATGATTTATGTACTAGTTAAAGAATATGGATTATGTAAAATTGATTCTATCTATAATTATTTTAAAGGAAAAATGGTGAAAAAACATGGCTATCCAATACCATAACACCAGTTCAAGGAAAATCTGGGTGGAAATAGGCTTGATAAAAATAGGGCCAGGGTGGAAACATGGTACAGAGTTTGTATGGGGAGGTTTTGGGTAAATTAATAATGTAAAAAATTGTAAATATTTGGTTATTAGAGTAGTTTTCATATTATGAGAACCACTATAGGATGATAACAAGCTGATGTTAGAGAGTCCTATGTGATCAATTGAATATGAGATCATGTGTAACTTCTATATGTAATTCACAAGCAAGAAATTAATTACAAATCCATGGAATTCACACTATAATGAATTTGAATCTTTAAAAATATAAGAGTTATCTAAAAACCTGAGTGATTCATAGGAGGCATTAGATCCATGGAGACCAATGACATGTTACAACATGAAAGTCAGAAATTTAGTGTAGTCAAAAATAATATAAGAGTAACACCATTGGAACCTCCCTATGATGTGTAAGGTTTTATACTTGGTTTATGGAGAATAATTTGTACACCATCCCATGTATGGTTGTGTCTCACCTCAATGTCGGTTCCTATGGATCACCGTTGGTATCATCTACCATGATTCTAGGGTGTGATTGGTGGAGGCTAAATCATGATATGTAGAATCTAATTGGGATATCGAAAAATTTAAGCATCATGACCAAAAATAGTTCCTTATGTGAAATGATAATTCCATATTAAATGATAGAAGATGATATCCCAACCGAATTGTTGAGATATCATGAATAAATTCATGAATAATGCAGACTTAAGTGACATGATAAATCCAAGATATAATGATTGAGGAATCTGTGTCCAGATATTCCAGGACAAATATGTCAAATATGATTTCTTTTCAATGTTCTATTCCAGTACACACCACGATTATTTCCATCACATCACAACTTAGGTTCAAAATATAAATATAAATATTTTCTAAAATTTATGGTGAGTCTATTTATTTTCTTTCCTTTTTTTGTATCCAATATGTACCATTTTTCCTTATTTTGGTCCTTTACAATCTAGTTATTTTTTACTGATTATAATAATTTTTTTACTTATGAAACATTGATTTTAATTATTCCATTTTATTATTATTTTATAATTCTCTCTCAAAAATTATTAGGATTAATTATTGATATATCATCAAGTATTATTATCTTATTCATAGATAGTTTTATTAAGGGGTGAGGGATATAGATTATAAGGATGAGTACGTAAACGTCATTTTCAATATCAGTCATGGATATTAATTTCAGTTAGTAATTTTTTTGGAACTTAGGTAAGTTATATTCCTTAACAAATATTTGAACAAGATATATATGAAGGAAGGAATCACACATAAATTGAGAAAAACAAGCAATTACCAATGCATCATATTAGCCTATTTCATAAAGGGTTGAACTTAATGAAACTCGAGTAGTAGATTACTCTAAAAAAGGGAATATTATTTCCATAGATAGATACAATTGTCTTTATGATAATTAATTTCTGACCATGGAATTCCCATGAATCCCAATAAATTGGCTAACCTATGTGTGTGAGAGGTAACCTACTTCAGGATCATATTTTGAATTTGACATTGAGTCCATATTCATTAGATAATTTTTACTATCATAACTTGTGTGTAAGTTTAGTATTATAAAAGAGTTAGTATGTTGGTTGAGTTGAAATTTAGTAGACAATGACTATTTAGGGTCAAACAACTTTATTATATTACTCACATTAGACTCCCCAATTCCATGCTTAGAAGGTATTGAAGTATCTAATAAATTATAAATTTAAAATATTATATTAGCTCATTGAATATAATGATGAAGGAAATTCCTATCATGTTTCTAGTTCTATTACTATTGATTACTGGAGAAATTATTATTTTTAATTTTTTTATTAACTCATCTTTTCTTCTCATATTTTTGTTTTTTATTTTTATTATTTTTTACATGTATGTTGTTTCCTATTCTATTTGTGCATGAATATTAGTTCATGAAAAGGAGGTCAAAAACCCATTTAAGGAGTGTGGACTATTTAAAGACATTTTATTATAATGTAGAGATCGATTTGTCCAACTTGTCACATTGAAATCTCACTATAGAATAAAACTACAACATCACTGAACCAAATAGATTCAATGCCCATTTTCCCATGTAAACCTATTGAATAGAGTGCAACCAATACCTCAAGAGTAAACTATTCATATATAAATTTTATTATCCATTGATGAGAATTCCATAGGAATCGTTCAGTATCATATCCTATAAAAAACGTATAAATCAAGACCAATACCATCTAGATAATTCAAAACATGGGGTGATTTAGTTGGATAAAATTTGAACACATTCATGATTATCTCACAATTTTCATAAAGACTCGAAAAACATTTATACATAATGGTTTATATTTAGAATAAATTGGGATAAGATTATTCAAATTTTTAATTTCAGATCAATAAAATTGTTAGTTAAAGAGAGAACTAGTGGTATCCATTACCAGCCTGGATAAGCTAGATAGATTCTTTTAGAAAAATATTTCCCACCGGATTATACATGAAACCGAAGGATAGATATGAAAAAATTTCAAGAAATTGATTTGATAGTTAACATTGGAAGTGTGATACATATTCAATGATATTCTTAAGAATTTCCCACACCATGAACTCAATGATTGGGTTCAAATGTATACATTCTATTATGTGTTATAGACCACATATCTAGTTATGTATGTTACTTCAATCAAAGAATGACTAATGTTAAAGACACTTTTGGTCAGCTATAATACCCTTCATAAAATATCTTATAGTTAATTATTTCTAAAAGTGATATAGGATCACTAATATGGTGAGTTCATCAGTTGGAAAATACCACTCATTTAACTACTCAAGTTGATGCACTTACTAAAAAAGTTAGATACACTCCAATTTATAGTGGCACTTACACATCCATATAATCCATCATTACATTCACCAATAATATATGTTCATTGTTGGGATATATGTGGTAGTAATAATGTTTATTTGGAGTGTTTTTTAGGATTATAAGACAATTGAACCCTAAATATTGACTTTTTAGTTACAATCAATCCAATAAAAATATCAGATATCTTATAATATAGGGAGACTAGTGAATACCCAACCACAAAATATAATGGGAGGAACCAATAAAAATGAGGGAATAAATTCCATATGAATGAATAAACTCATGGATAACCATATCATCCATAACATCAATGACCTTTTAAACCATTTCCACCCCCATGAGCCCAAAAACTATAACTCCAACAAGAATTTATTCTTAGATAACAACAAACTACCTAATATCCAAAAAATTCTCTCAATGATATGTTTCTTTATTTTATTTATAAATTTATACACTATATGGATATTTAATAAATTTATCGAATTAATTAGTAATCCAATGACTATAACTTCAAGCATGAGTTTGGGAATATTTTGAAGGGAACAAATTATGTATAAGTTATATTTGTTTTCAAAGTATTTATTAGTTTTTATATAATCAAATAAAATATAAATATTTAATTGATATCAATATAGTGACGAATTTAAATGAAATAATTTTCTAAAGTATCATAAATATAAAATCCTGATAAAAAATTAAATGCATCCCAGATGAATGGGCGAAGAAGAAAGTAATCTTCTCTCATTTTATTAAGGAATTTATTTTGATGACATTGAGTTTATAAATCTATTGACCATTGAAATGGTATTACGTTCAAAGGACATGCTTCAATAAGTCATTTGACTTAAAATATTGTTTAAAATAATTATAATGTTGTGAAAAATCAATGAGAATTAATTTCAAGAGTTATTTAGAATTAATATTCAAAAAGGGAAGAATATGAGGGATTAATGTAGATCATGAAAACATTTATTTTAAGGAATATAATTTGAATGATAATTTCATGAAAATATTTATTTTCATGAATATAATTTGAAGAATAATTTTATGAAAATATTTATTAAATGATAATATTATTTTAATACCATTAAGAATGATATTATTTTTCATGAAGAAAATTGAAAGGAGGAGTTTTGACATAGTGGTTTGGAATTTGATGGTGAGATATAGATTCCTATTTTATACTTAGAATATTATTCATGTATTATTTTAATTTTACTTATTAGAAAATTAGGCGAAGAACATATCCAACAAAGGGGTTACCATAACCACTACTTAGGTAGGTTAGACTAACCCTCATCCATCCTTCTCTCAATATTACAGAGCTGGAGGATGGATAGTGGGGACTTGTAGAGGCATTCTTATGTCTGTGTGGGTCAATGTGTATAATAGTGTTCAATTCTATGGGTCTGTAGCTTGGTGGTTCCTTGGAGCGGACCCCAGTTACTCACTTTTGTCCTTCTAAGTACAAGATATTTATTATTAATTATACATCAACCAAACTGAAGTTCAATGTGTGATGATTACCCTATGGTGTAATATTCATAGGTTAAGAGAGATATGAATATAAGTAGATCTACCTGATTAGATTTATCTGATACATTCAATTGAATATCTTTTTTCCTCTTCATCCTACTACCAAAGGGATAATCCTCCATTCATATCCAGTGTTGGATGATGGTTCTAGGGTTGGATGAATTTTATTTCATCCTTCTCCACTGATCCAACTGAAGGGAATAATACATGATCAATTATAAAAAATCATGCAAGAATATTAATCTTTCATGCATGTCATTATTCAAATAACATGACACTTATTAGGATAAAATGGATGTTACTATGTGATGTATAAGAATTCGAAATAATTTTGGAGTTTGTGATGTTTCTTTTTGTATTCTCACATTCACGTGATTGGTTTATTCTGAAAGAGGAACTCATTATCATATAATAAAAGACTACACAATTTTATGTGTCTCGTGTTAAAACCCTAATATTTAATATTTTTGATATCTTTGGTACTCAAGATATGGATTGAAGTAGCATAAAATGTGGCATTTGAGTCAGTTATTGAAATAAAGAATGTTTTTAATTATATTCTATAAAATTTGAAGCACAAATGGATTGACATGCAATTGTCGATCATGTTTTCATATGAGAGATCTCAAAGGAGAGTGTCTAAAAATAACTCCTATAATGTGAAAGGTAGAAGATCAGTGAGACTATTATATATGTAAATAAGGGGTGTTCCATTATCATCTATTACATGAATAGTAACCATGCACACGTTTTCATGAGAAGAACCATAGGCCTTTTAATTGTGTGAAACACACTCAAATAGCATTTGTGAAGAACTAGTTACACTAATCCTACTGTTATTGAATGAATAAATATCAAACGAGATTTATTATCTCTCAAATGAAGGATTCATGATACTCAGTGGAGTTAGTGATAATTGAATCACGTACTTACAACTCTGTACAAGAAGAGGAATAAGAAGTGATTCCATGGAAGTTTCACACAAGATGGAAGATATTGAGCATATACATTGTGCAATATACATATATATATATATAACCTATAACCATTTGTGAAAGGATATTATAATAATTGGAGAGATCAAATTTCATGTGCTTTCTATATATATGAATGCATTTTCCTATATGAAGATAACCAAATAGAACATACAAAACATTACATGAAGGAGAAACCATTTCTTTCACATGCATGAATAAAGAGTATACTTGCATAATCCTTTAAATTTAGTATCTTATTCCCAAGGAATCTTCAAATGTGCATGGATAAATTGATAAGAAAATATAACACGCCCAAAAATTAAACTTTCACTTGAGAAAATAATATATTGAACTAGATTTATAATTGAATATGTGATATTCTTTGCATGAATAGTATGAAGTGAGCTTGAGAATAAAGCAAGTCAGAATATCTGAAGAATTAATATATGAGTTTTTAATTTTTTGAGGTTGTGAACGGTTATTCTTTAATGAATTAACATTGAATGTGTGATAAAATTTAGGTTCATTAATATTTACTAAACCAAGAAGGACAATGGAGAATTGATACAATTACCATTGATGATTTTTTTATTGAAGAATAATTATGATATTTTAGTCTACAATAATATTAGAATCATTGTAACTAAATAAAACACAGTTGTTATAATGTTGAAAAAAAAAATTCAACCTTTTGACAATAAAAATGTTTTTTATTCTCGCAAGAGAAGAAGGGGATTTAGTGTAGTTTGTTGTGCACTGAAGAAGAAATAATAGAAGAGAAATCGTTACATATATGTGTGTGCATGAAGAAGAGTTATGAGATAATTATTTTTAAAAAATTAATATTATTGTTATTGATGATAGAAAAATAATAAAAGGGTGATTTTAGTTTACTACATTGAAGAAGAAGAGTTTCTTTCATATTACAGTGCATGTAAAAAGTGAAGAAGTTAGTGGAAGGAAAAAAAGTATAACCATGACATCCATTAAAAGTCTAAAAAGATGGAATACTTTATTGTTGTGTTAAAGAAATTAGTAGGATAATTTAGTCTTCAGTGGTATTATAAAGAACTAACTAGGAGCTATAAAACATTAACTTTCATTCGAATATAGTGCAATGAAAGTGAATTGTTATTCCCTACTTGTTGCAACCATATTTAAAAGAATTGTTTATAGTCATGGTGTGGTTGGTTTATTTCCAAGCCATTTCAAGAACTAGATACTCTTTTTTGAGTAGTAACCCTTATAAATAACAATGTTCTATCCATTATTTATTTCATATACACTCATGTGATAAATAAAATAGAATAATATAATTAATATCTTAAAACGTTTTAGAGGTAAAAAAGATAAAAGTTATGAAAGATAAAAAAGTTATTAATAGTAATTCACTACCTCTCAGTGATTATTATATCCTAAAGTGGTCCTATAAATTGGTATCATATCTATGGTTCACCTCTATTGGATTCTCAATATTGTAGTTATTATTTTTTAAATATTTTTATTTTTTCTTTGTATTAACAATGAAGTGAAATTTTTATTAATATTCATTTATCTTCAAGAAAAAGTTTATTTATACCAAGACAATGATGGATAAGAAAAATAAAGATAAAACGTATTTTATGATTAAATACCTATTATCTAAAGTAGAGTAAGTATTAGTACATTCATATTTGTTTCTAAAAGTAAAGAGTACGTTTCTCATTTTTCACTATAGACAAAGAAAAAATTCCCACCACATGTGAATCAAGAATGGTAAGTTACCAAGAGGGTTGAAAAATTCTATATGGAAAATTTACATTAGATGATGATTCTATCATATTTTGTGACAATGAACAATCTACAATTCAAGATATATTATTTTATAGTTTAAGAGATATTTAGCATTTCATTCCCACAAAAACAATATCTCTTTTTTTATGGATTGCAATATATGTAGTAATAAATCATCAAGATATAAGAGGAAGTTGATTATTTTTATAATGAATTATAAGAAAACATTATAGAATGTTTAATACTCTCTATATAAGTTGGACCCTTCAAATAAATAAATAGGGGTCATGAAATATGCACCAAAAAATTGAAAAATGATGTTCTTGAGAAAAAGGGTTTAAAATTAAATATCGATACACATAAAGAGAAATTGAGAAAATAATTTATTTTAGGGATTTAAAATTAGTATAAAATTTCAAGAAAACCAAAGAAGCTGACTCATTATTACCAAAAATAATGGTAAATTGAATGAAAATATTAATGAAAGAATGAATTAGGATGGTTAAGAGAAGATAAATATGATTAAATATTGAAACATCATCCTAAATATGAAATGTATATAATTATAAGTTCTCTTTTCCAATCATGAGAGGATAACATATTGAGAGTTCACAAAATAAAGTGACAGTTTTTGTTGCTACTTGATTCTCACTGGAGGAATCAATGGTAAAAAAACCTCCAACATGTGATAAAATATCATGAATTCATTCAATGGTCTTCACCGAGTAGATGTAAAGGAAGAGGTATTATCCATATCATCTTTTTTGAATGTTTCTAAATAGGTTTTCATAAATAGTGCAGGTTGTAAAACTAAACTTGAATAAGTTTTCATGACTAAATGTAAAAATAATATTAGCACCCTATCTATGTTGGATTGGAATAAAATTGTAGAAGTTGGTATCCCAAAAAAGTCTAACAGGATATGAATAAAACCCAAAAATACTCTACTGAAGAAATCATAAGATCAAAAATTGTGGGTCAAGGATGGTTTTGGAAGATATTCAAGAATTATGAACTATATATTTGGTACATTACTCTAAATTAAATAACACAAATAAGTTCCATGTGAAGGGGCACCAAGACAGATAAGAAGATGAAACATCCAAAGGGTTTAGAGGTATATGTATCTTTATCTAGATTTGTAAAGCATGAAAATATCTATGATTAATGCAATATTATTTTTCTGAAAAAAAGGTGAATTCTCATCTATTAATGTATCCAAATTATATGATAAAGGAAGACAAAATAATTTTTCTAGTAAATAAGAAGTAACATTTAGAAGGAATCAGGAGAATATTGAAAAAAATATTCCAAGAATATTTCAAGTAAGAAATCTAAGGGGACATAAGATTCCAAATCCATGATTTTGAAAAACAATTCACCATCCAAAAGAATCAATAAGTTGGTTAGAACATAGAATAATCCATGTGAAAATCAAAAAACACATCTAATTTTCATAGTAACATTTTAGTTATCTTTCAAGAAGATATGGAAAGAATGTTGAAAATATAAGATATACAAGTTAGGTCCAGTGAAAAATGAAAATAAAATATGACACATGATGAGGATAGAATACATGATAGTTTTTTTTTAAAAATAAATCTATTATGTAAATGAATTTTCATTTGAGAGATGTTACAAAGCTAGTATTGTTAAAAAAAGGCTGTTTAAATATTCTACTAGAACATGAACATGACCTTATGATGATTATGAATATTTCATTGAATAATAATTTTAAAATGAAAAACTCTACACACAAATCTAGAGTAAATTTGAAGAGATCCATTATTCCCTAATATAAATCACAACATAATTTTAGATGTCTAATCATAAATAATAAATGAAATAGATAAATTGTTTGAGAAAAAATCTCAAACTTTCTATTCACATTGATTAATGAAGAAGGATCCTCCTTATTCCTTTAATCATTGTGTATTTTATTTGTACTTATAATTTTTTTAATTTAATGTAAAGCATGTTCTAATGGGGATAATATGATAACTAGTGAGTGATGTAAAATCTTGACAAAAAATCTAAAAAAGTCATCATCATTGTCATTACTTGACCCCAGTTACCTAAAGTCAGTGCATTATTACATAATATTAGCATGACTACTGGGAATAATGTCCCGAAGGACCGATCGGTTTGGCAATCTTGGAAAATAGATTACATACAAGAATGTTACATTACATTATAAAATAAAAAACAAAAACAAAATTGTCTCCATTGACCACAATAATATACCTTAGACTATCCTTACAGGTCAGTCATAATATACTTCTTTGCATCCTGGAAAAAATTAAACACAGAAAGGGGTGAGCTCAAACGCTCAGTAATAGTAAGAAATATAGCATATGATAACACAAACATTAGGCATGGTGAATAAGTGAAAACACATGCCTTTATAAAAAATAAACATGAACACTTTATGCCACGAATATGATCTGAGTAAATAATTCTATAATAAAACATAAACATGGGTATTCTACTAGTCGAATAACAACATGATCCACCAATATTATTTTTATAATGAGGGAATGTATAAAGCAGGACATTCTAAAACATTTTTTCAAGGCCTCGGCCCTGACGTCTAAAAATTATTAAGGCCTCGTCCAAAATCATATATCAAATTGGGAATAGCCTCGACCAATTCCACATCAAAGTGCCTCATGAGACCTACTGATTCATCGGGGGGCTATAGTGGGCCCCACCCATCACTTACTAAATCCATTTCATTCCTCTTATGAAAATGTTTAAATATAACATAAAAATTTGTATCAAAACTAGCATAAGAAATGTCAATACTTCAGCCATAAACCCTGAATGGTATAAAAATATCACATACACAGTAAAAAATATCATAAATCTTTCAATACAATATGGAAGATTGTATTATAATAAATTAACCTCAATCAATAATAATATCCAAAAATGATTTTGACATAGTGGAAATAATCTGTAAAACCCTTCGATAGAAATATATTTCTTTTCATCAAATCATTTAAAGTCAAAAAATTTATAAAGGAATATGTTTAAAAGATATTTTTGAATAAAATTGTACCATACCACTTTGAAACTTTTTAATGCAATTAACATTTTAAAACATTCATGTCCATATAAATAAATCCTTAAAACCATTTTGAAAACATAGACATTAATGAGAAATATTTAGAAGAATAAATATTTAAAAATTTTAAAATGATGTTTCAGTTTTAAAGAGAACCTCAAAATAAAAATTTTGAAATGTATTTTATAAAATATGGACATATATAATAAATATGTCTTATAAAATACTTACACATAAACAATCTCGGATAATAATGAGATTGAGGAATGAACCATTACCTTGTACTTTTCCTTGGTCGAGGGTACATTTAACCTCATGTATAGTGACCATAGTATGTTATTAGATTATATCAGAACAATATTCATATTTATTATATCATACATGATTCCTGTATGACTTTATACTACACATTTAATAATGATTTCCATGTCAAATTAACCTTTTGGGTAATAGTCACTTTCTTTATTGTACGTGTTTTAACTTGTTATTTTTGATCGTATCATTTAGATCATGATTTAAATACTTACAGAATATAAAACTTGATTTATATATAATATATATTTAGAATATAAATATTTATAATCGATAGATATATGAAATGGAAGGCACCGTTTATGGAGACGGTAGGTCGTACATACGCACAAACGTTGTTTCCATTTTCATATCGTATTAAACAGAAGTAAGTGACTAAGATATATGTAAGTATATATATATATATATGTACAGTATCATTATTATTTCATATATTACATAGTTTTTAATAATATATAGTTTTATAATAATCATTGAATGGTGAACGTGGAAATGAATCTCCTCGTGTCGTGGAGACAGTAATCCATATGTACGCACAAGAGACAATATCATTATATTGATGGAGAAATAATATGTAATTGGATATTATATCATATATACAGAATCATTTACATGTTATATTTTTTATTTACATCAGTTATATTCATTATTATACCCATCCAAATAATTAAGTGTTTGAATAACAAACTACACTACGACGTGGAGATGGTAAGTCGTACGTACACACGTATGGTGAATTTGTCATATATAGGATGGATAGAATAAAGAATATGGTTTTACCATATTTATAATAACATCATAGTATGTAGAAGGTATTGGATTTATTATTTTGGTATTGAAACAACAAATAAAGGGGAAGTGGAAGAAGAAAAGAACTTGAAAGAGGGTGGTGAAATTATTACCTCTTCTTCGGGTGTTTCCTTTTGAGTAGATCAAAAGGGATCTTTGGTTAGTTTTATAATCAAATTAAGGCCTCTAGTTTGAGATGAGGTAAGTTGGGAGGATATTTGGGTAGTGTTTGGCTAAGCCAAATTGCATTGGAGGTATGATTTTGAGATAAGGGGAAGTTCCCTTTTATAAGAGGGGTGAGGGTCAATTTGAAAAAAGACTAAAATATTAATTTATTATAGAATCATATTCAGTTTATAAGGGCTCCAAATGAATTTAGTTCTAGCCTTAGGTGGTTATGGGTCTAAAACCTCCCAAAAAATAGTTTTGAGACATGTTTAGGTTACCATTTTAACCTTATCTTTTAGATTTAACTCTTACTAAAATAGTTTACCTTTTACCGTGTCTTCTTGTATTCTTACAATATATGGTTAATAAACTTACTCTAAACTTCTAAAAGAACATAAAGTGGTTCATTAATGAAATATATAATATTATTTAATCCCTTTGATCGAACCTTCGATTTTTTTAGAATATTATATCAGCCAATAATATAGTACATGTTTTAAAAATTAATTTGTGTCAATTTTGACACTATTTGGTATTTTGTTTTTTTGAAAGTAATTACAATATTATCACTTCGAAAAAAAATCTAATCATCCCTAACATGTCATATAAACCTATAAAATTATTTTAATTTATCATAAGTCTAAATATACATTTATTTTCATATTTATAATATCAGTTATTTTAATATTTCATTAATAAGGTAATTAATGCATCATGATTTTGTCATAAATAAATTAAATTAATTAATAACTAAAATTTATAAATAAAATACCATTATGTAGGAAATTATTTAATCTTTCTAATTAAAACTTATAGTCTAATTTAATTTATGTATAACCCAATATTAAAAATGGTTTAGTTAATAAACATTAAATTTTACACATTCAACTCTTCTTCAAATAAAATAATAATAAATGTCTGTTGACGTTCCTTTCCGTCACAGAGTCTAAAGGAATGAAAAGGGAAATTCCTTGAACCCAAAGTGATCCATCCTTTGAAGAAACATCAATAATTTACAAAGGCATGAACCAAGATTCAAAGGCACTTGGGTCGCTCAAGTTCCACCAAGGTCACGCAAGTATACTTGCTCGCCACCCATTGGTCGCGCAGGTGACTTGCGCGCCCTCTTTGAAATTTCACCCAGGGTCTCTCCAGCCTATAAATACCCCTGTGGGTCCCCTATTTCGAGGAGGAAAAATTTCCCGAAATTCAGATTTGAGCTCCTGGCGCCCTAGTCTCTTCTCAATGCTTCTGAATACTTCTAAGGTAGTTTCTTACCTAGAACAGAAGATCTAAAGAGAGGGAGTACGACCTAAGTGTTGAAAATCATCAACAGTTGCACGCCTGAGTGGCCAGCCCTTAAGGGAAATGGCCACACTGGTGCGCCACCTTACCCCTTCAACAGAACTTGCACGCCCCTCTTTTGGAAGCCTTCAGGGATAATACTAAAGGATTGGGCCAAGCCTCACCCAAGTTCTACCTTAAGGGATGAGCGGAGTGCAAGTACCCATGTGTCGCGCAGGTACACCTATGCGACCAAGACATGCGTTCCCACATAGGACTTGCACACCCCTCTATTTTTGGGTGCCCTTCCTGCCCATTTCACCCCTCCTACACCTATCCACCTCTCATATTCAAGATTAAGCCTTCAGAATTCTCTCCAAAGAAATTCATGGCATGATTTACTTGTTGGATTCCTTATTTGAAATGAATTCTATGGAACATCTCTCAAAACCTAGTGATTTACACATCTTTACATCTCTAAAATTAGAGAGTTCATTCATTCAACCTCATCCTTTAAAATGAGAGAATCTTTAACTTGGGCCTCCATTTCATGAGTAATCCCCAGTCTGAATTCTCATTAATATGGGAATCCTCATTAGGAGTAAGCCCCAAGTCCCCAAATCTGAGCATCCTCCTTAGGAGTAATCCCTAGTCTCAAAGTTCACAAAATCTGGGCATCCTCATTAGGAGTAAGCCTCAACCATAATTTCTCAAATCTGGGTTTCCTTTTTTAAGAGTAATCCCCAGTCTCAAATATGGGCATCCTCCTTAGGAGTAAGCCCCAAGTCCCTTAATTCTAAAAATTTTCTAAACCTGGGCTTCCTTTTCAGGAATAAGCCCCAGTCTTCAAATCCCTTTAACCTGGGCCTCCTCCTTATTAGTAAGCCCCAGTCACAATTTCTCTTAACCAGTCTAAATTTACATTTGATCTGGGCTTCCTTATTAAGAATAAAACCCAATCATAAGTCCCCTCCTAATTTGGGCATCTTCCTCAGGAGTAATCTCCAAGTAAGAGTATCCAAATCTCTATAAAAGCACATATACTTTTATAGACCCTGTTCCCAGGTTTCTTCTCTGAAGTAAATCCCAATCCTCATCTATTTGGGCAGTCATAAAATAGATAAGCCCCACATCATTTTCTATGATTGAATCATTCATGGAACAATTGTATGGTTTTACCAATACCTCTTGTTTCTCACACCTAGCATGAATCACGTGATCTTAAGTGTAAAAGTAATTATGACATCTTTCTTTGAGCCATAAATATTACATAAACATCACACTCCTTTACTCGAACTACGTGGGTTCTGATTCCTTTTCTAAACAATGGATACGTAGGTAGCCCATCTGTGGGTACGATCCCAACTCTGAAATAACCCATGTCCTTCTGAATGACAGTAAACATCAAGTGCCCCACTAAGTGGATTTAAAACCATTATGGTCATCATAATGACCAAGAGACTTTTATGAATTAAAGAATACCATTGACTAATAATTTCTAACAAATACAGATGATTCTCCATCAATGAAGAACCTCAAATACATATAAAATATTCTCTAAATTTCCTACATATCTAATCATTGATTGTCAGATCTAAAAAAAGTTCATTTTATACTTGGTAATTTAATAAGGATTCATGAACACAACTTAAATCTATAAAGAGAGTCCTGGAGTAGACAATAATTCCCCCCAAAAGGGTGTGATGAGTCTGACCTCCCATCCTCTCGACCAATGAAAATTCCTAAGTCTCATCAGTTCACAACTATTGAGCGCCTACCTTTGGAAAGTTGGTCCAAATGGATATGGAATCATTGAATGTTTCTGGTTCTATGAACAATCCTATTAGAAACCACTTGGAATGTTTGAACCTAAAACTAACGAGGTCATTCCCAGTTCCATAGGAAACAAAAAATGGTGAACCCGACGTGAATCCTTTACCAAGTTAAAGTAATGTTTTACCTATTTTGTTAGGCCCCTATTTAAACTCAATGAGAGGCCCAACAAAGAAATCAATAACATCTGTGCTCATCCAAAATATAATGTGGCTGAACTTATCTTGATTACGTCTATTATATCAAACATGCACTCTTTCCCAAGATCTTCTCCATTATAGAAATGGATTCTCTTAAGTTCACACCCATGAATACTTCTGTTGTGAATACTTCTGCTGGGAAGGCCTATGCTGCTACTCCTGCTAGATCTTCATCCACTTTAAGGACGACATCACCTACTCAACATCTTCAATGCTGGGTATCGAATGCACTGGTTAAAGAGTATCATCAACATGGTACTATTCTAACTCTACAGGATGCTCGACAAGCCCTCCATGTCAACAATTGACCCTAGTCATCCGGACAACGACGACCAGTGATCAAGAAGACGGTGGTTCCAACCACCGTCACTAACCGTTTTGGGTCGTTATCACCAGAACGCAATCACCATTCACTCCCATATTCTGGGGAGGTGAATGAGCAGTTCCCTCAGGTCCATAATTCAAGGAGACATGAGTCCTTCCTGAGAGCTCCCATCAACAATCACCGCCAGAATCGTGCAGAGGTGCACCCTCAACATGATGAGGGTATCCTCTCCAAGAATTCGGCTCAGGTTCCTCGAACCCGAGTAGGCAAGACGAACCGCCATAGACGAAATCCGGTCAACAGTGAGCATGTTCTCATATCTGCCATCTCCGGAGAAGTCCACTAACCTTACTAGGTGGAAAGAAACGAGCGGGCACACACACCCGTCCATTTTAATCCCACTGTCCAGCAGACTTGTCTGGAAATAGCACTCCAATCCCGCAAGGCAATTGCGGAGGAGTACTATAGACAGGAACATACACCTGTTTATAAATCATCAGCTAGTCAGTAGATTCGTCTGACTGCATACGATGGATCCCGCCAACCCAATGTATTGACAACTGGTAAACAGGCACATACACCTGCTTACACTTATCAATCCTGCCAGCAGCCTCATCTGTCAATATTGAAGGAAGCTCATAAACCACGTTCGGTGGAGTGAAATCAGCAGGCCCATAGACCTGCTAGTATTGATAAAGCCTACCAACAGTCTCGTTTGGTAGCATTCGGAGAAGTCAGTCGGAAAGCTCCAGTGACAAACAGGAGGCAGATTCAACTCTCGGCCCCAACACTTGAGTACTGTTAGGATTCAATGACCGGAAAAGAAGGACAGGAGCAGGAACAGACACCTACTCCAAGCACGTAATGGACTTATATTCCTGTTCTGGTGGCTGAAGTCACCAAGAATATTTTGTCAATGGTGAAAGATCAGACGAAAATCCCTACTCATATTCGGGATGCCTGTCAGGATATTATAACAGCTTTTGTAGCATCTCATGGAAAGACACATAAATCTATCCCTATCAGTGGGGTAAAAAATCAATAGTTAACTCTGGAACAGACACACATCTCTGTTCCAGTCCAAGATGGTTGTACGGCGTACTCCCCCATATCATACGGACAACCAAGTCAGGCACATACACCTGATTTGAGCAGAGATAATCAGCCTAACCTGATCATTTCTCCTAATCAGGAACATACACCTACCCATAATGACCACTTTCGTCAACAAGTGGTTCCTAAATTGAGTAAGAAGGCGTCTAAAAAGAAGACCCATTCAGCACAGTCAAAAAATCAAGAGCCAATTTGTAATAAGGCCTTTCTCGACACTGGAGTCCTTAAATCACTTAGATAATTATCTGTTGGAATTCAAGATTCTACTCCCTCATTTCCCAATAGTGGGAACATTAATTCTGAAGGTATTCATCGGACACTTACTCATGAAGGCTTGCTTTATGACAGTTCGGTCGATATCGATGTTTCATCTTCAGATGAGAGCCACAGGAACCCTCTGTGTGGTCAAAAGACCAAGGATCAAAATGTTTCATCTTTTGTTGTAACCCACCATGGTGGTCCTCCCCATGATGATGAATTTAACTGCGAAAGTCCTCTCCACGGTTATAATGCACATTCCCAGGAAAATGATCCAATGGAAAATGTAGTGAAGAGAAAGCCCTCTTATATTGAGGCACTTGAAAATGCGAATCCAGTCATGTTTGATGCTTCACCGCTAGTAGGTGAAATAATTTCTCAATCATAAGATAACCCAGGGTGTAGGTCATTCTCTGAACCACCCCTGGGTCATTCATCTTCTAGTTTGATCAGTGAATTCCCTACCGATCTTGTTGAATCTGATGAAGCAACAAAGAAGAACCAACTCTGGTCTAATCAGGTAGAAGAATCTCCATTGAATGATAAAGAGGAAGTACTGAATATGAGAAAACAATTGGCAAAAGGTGAAGTGCCAGTCATGTTTTGGCCTTCAGCTAACTCTCAGTATGACATTCTAGAGATGTTGACGGAAGATGGAATTCGTGATATTCGTCTCAACATATGGAAAACTATTTGTCAGTTTAAAACAAAAATATTATCTTAAGATGAATATGAAAATCATATCAAGATAATAGAAGGGTTACAATACCAAATTGACTTGGCTTCTCTCTCAGTTTCTTGATATCTGAAGGCTGAAAAGCAGTAGAGAGCCCTTCAGTGTGCATGCCTTGGTGCACTAAGAAGATTGGGCCAGTTAATTGACAATGCCCCATCTGATATTAATATCAGGGGATGGGGTGTTCATGGAGCACTGCATTTCACTGTACTCTCCAATCAGCAAAGCCCGCTGAAAATGGTCTCATGCAATGTTATTACCCATGGCCGGCCACAATCAATTGGCTTTGATTGTAATCAAAGGATTTCTCAAGAACAGGCTTCAACTAATTTTTCTCAAAATCAAGCATACTGAGAACAAGTTGTTGAATTACTCTTGCATCAAGTAGAGGAGAATATTGAACATGCCTCTCATTTGGAGCAAGCACATAATCAAGTGACAGAAGTGTCATAAATCATCCAGCGGTCTTTTGAGCTGGGTGATAAAAGTGGATGCAGGTTGATGCATCTATACAATTTCCAGACCAAAGTCTACAAGATTAGGAGAGCTTACAAAAGGTCTCAGATATAGCATTTCAAGAACCACCCCAGCTTGCCAGACTCGGGACGCTTTTAACCCAACCCTCGGAATCAACAAATAGGATTCGAGGAGTTGAGCAGGAACAGCCCCAGTCCACCGGACTGGGGACTTTTTCAAATCCTCAATCTCTTCCTCAGTGAAATTAAGTCTTCTCTAAATTAGGGAAGAATCCTCAAGAGGAACGAAGAGCCAAATTATTAGAATATTCCCTCCAAATTACGGTTCGTCATGAAGTTCCCGATGGATCAAATTGGAAAAAATCAATGTCTTATCAGAGACATGGAAGAATAAAATATCGCAGAAATGCTAATAGAAGGGATGCAATGACTTTTGCATCAATTAATGTCATTAATGTCGTTGTTTCTGATCCAGCAGATGAGGTTCACTCAGAGGGATCAGATGAAGAGGTTCCTACTCAATAAGTTGCACGCACAGACAAAAATGAAGAAGGTGTGCGTACAAGAAATCAAAGTCTTACCCATAATCTGGGTGTACCTTCAAGTAACCCACTTTCCCCTCTACGAAAGGGATCCAACAAGGGGAAAGGAAAGAATCGGGTTTCATACCCTTCCTCTGGAGAAGGCCAATCGCTCCCACTAGAGCAAAGATTTGTACAACAAGAGGAAGAAATGATGGAATTGAGGAGGATGAATGCAGAATTACATCAGGATAGTATTCTTCTTAAGAATTTTGGAGTCAGTCAGCCAAAGTAATTTGTTATGGCTACTAAAATGGATCAATAATATCCTTCTTTATCAGTACACCCTCAAAGGTCTAATCCTATCGGCCAAGTGCAACAATAATCGGCAGTGCTTCCATTGGTTGCAGTACCAGCTTCCAAATCTGTCCAAGCTCCAGTCATTGCACTTGTTCAGGTCAAAGCTCAACCAGATGTTTCTCATAATTTAATAACTACTATTGAGTCATTAACAACTCGGTTGGAAGCTATGGAGGGAAAAAAAGTTCAAATTCAACCAGAAAAGAGAGCTTAACTTGAATGGGTTGATGTAATTCCTCCCCCATCAAATTTTTCAAGTGCCACATTCCCAATATTTAATGGTTCGAGAGACCCAGAGCAACACTTAACACATTTTTTTCTCGTTGTGATCCTATGATGGGAACCCTTCAGCAACAGGAATTAGTTAAGCTAAAGTGTTTTGTACAGTCATTACAAGGGCCTACCTTTGTTTGGTACACAAGCTTGCAATCTCGATCAATTACCGGATGGGAGGATCTTCGCGAAAAATTCCTTCTTCAGTTCAACTCAATGTTTCCAAAGACAACAATTTTTTATCTTAAAAATTGTAAGCAAAGGGATAATGAAAGGGTTTCAGATATCATTTCTCACTGGAAGGGATTAACATATTCCTTGAGCTTAGAACTCCCTCAAGAAGAATTGTTTCCAATTTTTGTGGAAAATCTGTGTGATGAGTTATGCACGTCGTTGATCCCTGTGAAATAAACAGGAGGGTTTCAAGACCTTACTTCAATCGCTCAACAGATTGAAGACTCTCTTATAAAAACTAAGGATAAAACTCGTGTAATTCCATAAACTCCAGGAAGGAGAATGGGTAAAGCAGAGACTACTACAGTTATGCTTAAACAAGCACCTGTACATGCTTCTACTTCAAAAACTTCATCTTCCCAAAGGGATCCACCTCTTGAGCATCAAAAAGAGAGGCCGTTTCGTCAAGACGATCAAAGAGATCAAAGACGGAAACCATTTTTTGGATTTGAAAAAGCTAAGTTTACTCTTTGCGAAATGAACAAGTTCATGGATACTTCATTTCAGCTCTGGAAAATAATTTGGTCCAATTGCCAATGCCCAAAAGGCCGAACAAGGAAGGAGATGAAGACCATCCCAACTATTTCCCCTTTCATCATATATTGGGGCATCCCATTCAGGAGTGTTTTGTCATTAAGGACCTCCTACAAATATTGGTCGACTCGGGACAAGTAAAACTAAAGGATTCTTCAGCTCAGGTAGCATGTGTTACTGCTATAGATCCAGAGGAGGAATGCGAGTGGCAAGAATTCAAGAACAAAAATGCACAAAAATATGATGATTGGATGGTCAAAAAGACGATCAACCGAACTCATGCTTTTTGAAAACACAAATGAAGAAACCAATTGTGTCTTCTTCCATGAATGCCGCGGCAAAACCCTCTTCATAAAAGGGAAAATCCTCAATGAAATGGCATGATTCAAAGAAAGAAGAAGAGTCAGAAGAAGATGAGTCTGTGTCAAAGCCTGAGTTTTCTTTGATTCTAGGAGATTTTATGTCATCAACTTCGAAGCCACGGGCACCGTCCCGCCAAAGGGCACAACCTAAATTTGCAAGTCAGGCAGAGTCTAAATCGGATGAAGAGTTAATCTTTGGTTCTGATAACATGATTCACTTAACAGATCCTTATTCCAACCACAGTTTTGATTTCGACGAGTCTGGGTTCCTTGTATCAAGTAGAGGAATCAAAGGATGTTCCAGAGACTTAGGTTATAGGGGAATATGAGTATCCTTCAGAGGACACTATTCCAATTCTACCCCTGCTAGAACTGTTTATGCGGCAGAAACTCGTGGCAGAGCCCTTCAACGAGCTAAATAGGAACAAGAAAGTTCTTACTCACAAGGCAGATTCAGTCCTGGCATAGTTATTCTGGAAGATCGGTTGGAAGTTACACCTTCTTCCTCTTAGCAAATAAATAGAACTATTCGGTCTAATCTTCCAAATCTAGGAGTATTACCAACTCCTACCCCGATACAAGATGCATCAACTTCCAAAGCATCAAATTCCAAGGCACCTACTAAAACACATGTTTCTATTGGGAAACGCAGACCTTTGGATCAAAAGTATGATGTATTGAAACACCTGGCCAAAGTACCGGCCATGTTATCAATTCTAGATGCCTTGAATTTATCAAAGGATCTTCGGGAGTCACTCATTGAGGCTTTGTCAAGTCCTCAGGAGTTTGAAACTGAAATTGCTGCAGCTGAAGCCTACAATGTAGAGAATAATCTCACATAATTCCATGCAGTGATATCTTTCATAGATGAAGATTAAGATGATGTTGTGCATGGACATATTAGACCTTTGTATTTATCTGTCAAGGTCAACAGTGTAGAAATTCGAAGAGCTTTCATTGATAATGGTTCAGGAGTCAACCTCATGGTCATTCATACACTTCGTCGATTAGGCCTCACGGAATCTGATCTATATCCTTCTAATATGATGTTACAATGATATGATAAAAATGAACAAGAACCACTGGGTGATATTACACTCAGAACTCAGTTTGGAGATCTTGTATCCACTTCAGATTTCATGGTTGTTGATCAAGACTCAGCCTTCAACATCTTGCTTGGAAGACCCTGGATACATCAACATGCGACTATCCCTTCATCATATCATCAATGTCTCAAATATTGTTTCGATGGTCAAGTTGGGACATTGTATGGTGATAAGGCTCTATTCAAGACATGTGAATCTCAATAAATTGAGGCGAAATTCTATCACATGAAGGGAAAGGAGAAATCCACAACAAGGGAGATTACCAAAGTTAATGCTCCATATGGTTTGGAAAAGATTTCAGTAAATCCATTTATACATGTGAGTATAGATTATGTGTTTTATATCAGTCAAATTGATAGGATAGACTCAAATCCAAGTACTCTTATGGAAACCTCCATAATGTCAGTTACGGAAATTAAGCCAAACAACATGGGAGAAATTGGTGATTCACCAAGCAACGATGAAAGCTCAAATGAGGATGTCTTCATTTAATATGATGAAATTCAGAAAGTCTATACTTCACCAACCAGGCTATAAGAAGTTATAGCAATGTCAGAGGTGAACGAAGATGTTGATTCTCAATCCATCATCTTCTCCTTAATATGCAAGAAAGTCCCTTCATCATCAATCAGGTCGGAAATAGAAGATTCTTCTTTAAGATGTTCAAACATTAACATCACTTATGATCATGAAAATTCTACTTCATCATCTACTATGAAAGTAAAAACTGAAGAAATAAAACATGTTGATGAAGAAGAGGAAGATCTCAAGGATGCTCCTCCAGCATTTGAAGAGGGTATCTCTACTACCGTGGATGAACTCAGAGAAATAAATGTGGGTACAAAAGAAGATCCACACCCAACTTTAATTAGCGAGACCATGACTCTTGAAGAATAAGAAATGTATATTACATTTTTGAAGCAAAATTGAGATATATTTTCTTGGAACTATACAGAGATGCCAGGCCTTGATCCTGATGTCGATACTCATCGTTTTGGTTTTCCAGAAAAACATCGAGGATTCAAGCAAGATGCCAGAAGAATACACCCAACTTATGCTTCCAAAATTGAAGCTGATGTGAATAATATTATCAAAGCTAACTTCATCAGATAAGTTCAACATCGCAAATGGTTGGCTAATATTGTACCTGTGAATAAGAAGAATAGACAAATTAGAGTTTTTATTGACTTTCGAGATCATAATCGGCATTGTCCTAAGGATGATTTTCTAGTTCCGATCACAGAACTATTAATTGATGAAATAGCTGGCTATGAAGCACTTTCCTTCATGGATGGATATTCCGGGTATAATCATATCCAAATGGATCTAGAAGATGAGGAATCTACAGCCTTCATATCCCCTCACGGTGTGTTTTGTTATCGGCTAAAGCCCTTTGGCCTAAAGAATGCAGGTGCAACATATCAGCGTGCCATGCATCGTATCTTCAAACCCTTTTTAGGGAAGTTCATTGAATGTTACGTGGATGATTTAGTGGTTAAATCCAAACAACATTCCAATAACTTGGCTGATTTGGAAATAATATTCCACAAACTTCGACAACATAATTTGAAGATGAACCCCTTAAAATGTGCTTTTGGTGTAACCTCAGGAAAATTTATCGGCTCTGTTGTACACCATCGTGGTATCGAAGTCGATCTTTGGAAGAAAAAGTCAATAATTGGTATGTCACCTCCTCTAAATTTGAAAGAATTGAGAGGACTTTAAGGAAACTTAGCCTATATTTGGCGTTTTATCAACAATTTGGTAGGAAAATGTTTACCCTTCACCAAACTAATGAAGAAGGGAGTCACTTATCAGTGGACTGAAGAATGTCACGAAGCATTCGATTTTTTCAAGAAGTAACTCTTGAGTCCATCGGTATTAATGCCACCTGTTGAAGGAAGACCACTTATCCTCTATGTGACAGCTTTAGAGTGATCATTGGGTGCCTGTCTTGCTCAGAAGAATGATTATGGGAATGAAAACAGCCTCTACTATCTCAGTCGGACTATGCTTGAAGCCGAAACCTGATATTCAAGTATTGAGAAGTGTTGCCTAGCATTAATCCTTGCAGTTCAGAAGTTAAGACACTACCTGCAACATCACTAGCTCCAATTGGTATCTCGTAATAACCCGCTCAAATTCATCCTTAGTCCTCCAATGCTTACAGGATGTCTGGAAAGATGGGTAGTTATTTTGTAGAAATTTGATATCCAATATGTGTCTCAAAAGGAAATAAAGGGCCAAGCTCTGGCTGATTTCCTTGTTGAACACCCTTCAATGGAGGATACATCTCCAGATATTGAACTTCCAGATGAGGAAGTCTTATTTATAAAAGATATTCTTCAAACATGGGAAATGTACTTTGATGGTGCTTCCAGAAGTCCAACAGGAAGGAAAATGGAAAATCCTAAATTCAACAAAGTTGGGTTAGGAATTGTACTCATTTCTCTAGAAAAGGCAGTTTTACCCTATTCCTTCTCATTGTTGGGAGGCGGTACAAATAATGAATCAGAATACCAAGATCTCATCACAGTCTTGGAGTTGGTGCTTCAATCACAAGTGAATCACTAAAAAGTAAAAGGGGATTCAGACCTGGTAACCAACAAGTCAATAGGGATTATGCCATCAGAAAAGAAGATCTAATCCCTTTTTCTGATTAAGTCAGAGAGTTAATGGCTGAATTTCATACGGAATGGACATTTTCTTATGTCCCGCGGTCACAAAATGCCCAAGCTGATGCACTGGCTAATATATCCACAGCTCTGGTAGATCCAAATCGGGACAAGACAACCATCAGTATTTCCCACCGTCATACAATTTCACCTTATGTTCAAATCAGAACAGAGGAAATCAATGAAATTAGTCCCATTCCTGAACCATATGGTCACACTACAAGATGGATGACACCTATCAGGGGATACCTTCAAAATGGAATACTTCCACCTGATAGAGCCAGGAAAGAACAAATCTGGCGACATGTGGTCAATTTTACTCTTTATGATAGCCCAGATCACCTAGAGAAAATTCTTTACAAGAGTGGTTTTGATGGAGTTCTCTTCAGATTCATTGATGGTGAAGAGACAATGGTTTTCATAAAAGAAGTGCATGCAAAAGTCTATGGTGCCCACAAGTATGAACATAGACTGTCTGATCAAATTCGAAGGCTTGGATACTTTTGGCCTTCAATGATGCAAGATTGTGTTTATTTCACAAAGAAGTGTCATTCATGCCAAGTACATGCCAACTTCATTCATCAACCCCTAGAGTTGCTTCATACAGCTAAATACTCGTGACCATTTTCCACATGGGAAATGGATGTGGTGGGACCTTACCCTTCAGCTACAACCAAGCAGTTTAAGTATAATCTTACTGCTACTAACTTCTTTTCCAAATGGGAAAAGGCAATACCTCTCAAAGAAGTTAGTTCTAAAATCATTTTTTGCTTCATCAAGTCTAACATCATTACCAGATTTGGTGTCCCTCAAACCATATTGACAGACAACGACACCAACTTCTGTTCATCTGAGGTGAGGAAGTTGTATCAAGAATACAATATCAAATCCAATCATTCATCTCGGTATCATTCAGCGGCCAATGGACAGATAGAATCCTTCAACAAGATTCTTTCAAACACCCTGCAAAAGATGGTGGATAAAGATAAGAGGTCATGGCCTGTAAACTCTTTCATGATTTATGGGCTTATCGGACCACCACCCGCACTGCAACGCGGTCAACTCCATATTCACTGGTATATAGAACAGAAGCAGTCTTGCCCATTGAAGTTCAATTAACTTTGCTCAAAGTAGCCATTTGTGATCAGTCATCTATAGATGAACAATCTCAAAATCGATTGGATGAATTGGAATGGTTAGATGAGAAAAGATTGTGCACCCTGCACCACTTGGAAGTCTAACAGAATCGAATAGGACGAGCATTCAACAAAAAATTTCATCTTCATTCATTCATTCAGGGAGAATTGGTACTGGATCTCAGAATTCCAATGATACCAGGAATGAAACCTCCCAAACATGAACCAAAATGGGAAGGACCTTACTCAATACATTAGTTCAACTCCATTGGATCTTATGCTTTAGTCTCAATGGATGGGGAACTCGTCACTACTACAACCAATGCCATATTTCTAAAGAAGTATTTTGTGTAATGAAAATACTTACATGTCCTGCAAGATGTTAAACTGCATAACTTTGGTCCATGCATATGACCTTAAACTATTCGCACTTTCGTCCAACATGACGTTAAACAGTGTCCCCCTCATCATCCTTGCTATATGACATTAAACTATGCAGCAATGGTCCATGAATATGACCTTAAACTATTTTCATGCCATAGGTCTAGCGAGACGTTAAAATTCACCATTACGGTCCATGCATATGACCTTAAACTATTCGCACCATCGTCCAACATGATGCTAAACTGTATCATCTCTTTTCATCCAACAAGATGTTAAACTATGAAAAAGTCCCTAATACGTCCAACATGATGTTAAAATGTGTCCTCTTTTGTCCTTAATACATGAAATTAAACTACAAAGTCCCCCTTTTTGTCCAACATGACATTAAACTATATTGTCCACATCGTCCAAACTATATGACGCTAAACTATACAGAAATCCCTTAATACGTCCTCTAAGACGTTAAACTATATTTTGTCCCTGCTACATGACTCTAAACTATGTAGTACCAATATTCCTCACTGCAAGACTTTAAATTTCATAGTACCTTCATATTTCCTACATGACATTAAACTATGCATTGTTAATGTTGTTGCTAACTCTTGTTTCTCACACTGAGTATGACTCACGTGAGCTTAGTGAAAACATCAACAATAATACCCTCTCTGGGCCACTAACCATGCATAAGTCCCAACACCATTTTTTAGGTCGTTGTCCCCAAGAACAACTTGATCACTAATTCATTCTTTAATTGAACTACGTGGACTTTGATCCTTTCCTTTTAGGCTGGGTACGTAGGCAACCTCCTAAGGTTCAAGCCCAAAACCAATCTCTTCACATTGGTTCACCTTTGTCCTTGTTATATGACGTTAAACTATATAGAACTTTTTTCATGTAAGATAATAAACTACAACATTATTTGACACCCTTACTTGAGAAGGAATCATTATTTACATTGATCTCCAATCATGTTATATTCCAAATACTACGTTCATACATGGTAATGCCTAAATCTTTTATCTTGGTTCAAAACAATCATTGCACTAAATTACCCTTTTCACCCTTCACTTGTACAAACTAAATCTGTAAAAAGGTATTTCTAGAGCTACGTGGGCTTGATTCCCATCCGTATCGGATATGTAGGAACGTTCATGTGTCCCTCGAATCCAGCCCCAAGTCTTTTGGGCCTAACCCCAAATTCCACTTTCAGTCCCCTGGATGAAAAGTCCTTGTGAAAACACACATTGTGTATTCATTATTATTGTCTGAGATCTATGACCTTAAACTACGATCTCTCATACTCTCATCCCACACGACGTTAAAACTTTATTTCAAGAACTATGCATGGCTTTATTCCCATCCTTATGGGATACGTATTGAAGTCCAACATTTCAATTCAGGACCCATCCACAACATGATTATGGTTAGCATTGATCTGTGTATCTCTACATACATTGGAAAATACCCATTTTTTTATGTGTCATAATATTAAATATAAATATTTTTAGATCTTCATAACCCTTTTCTCGACTTCTGGTCACAAAATTTCTAAAACCAGAGAGTTCTTTTTCTTGACTATGCAGCACGTGCCCTTAGGCAGCCTTGCATAAGTAGTCTACATAATAGACCTGTCAGCCAAAAGATACAATCATTTGACTATGAAACCAATGTTCTTAGGTGGAACTGCATAATTCAACCCCCTAACGGGTTTTTTAAATAATGGTAACTTCATTCTTTGGAAGAAAAACTCTTTTGTCCTTATTGATATTAATGAAAATATGTAGGGATCTGCAAAAATATCCATCATTAACATATTTTTCCCATGTTATTTTTCATGATATGAAAGTATTAAAGTCTATGGTTTATATTTATCTTCCCTACGCTTGGGTCTGACCTTCATAGGAGTGACATTCACCCAGTTCTTAGGAAATCTTTTTTGGAAATATCTTCTCCTAATTTGTGTACCTATCTCCATACAGAAAACTCTATGGTTTGGAAAATATGAAACTCCATAAACATCCACCGACTTTTTAGCAGTAGAAAATTATATTTCTGAGAGTTATTTTTCTTGACTATGCCGCATGTTCCCTTAGTCAGCCTTGCATAAACGGTCCACATAAACATACCTGTTAGCCAAAATATTCTATTATTTGACTATGCATCCAATTCCCTTAGGTGGCCCTGTATAATTCAACCCCCTAATGGGTTTGTTAAATAATGGTAACTTTATTCTTGGGAACTACTTCTTCTAATGCCTTTTAGCCCTTTTTCATATCATTCCTCAGATTCAAAATTTCTTAAGTCATGGTTTACATATTTTCCTTCATACTTAGGTGTGGTAATATGTTTCCAGATGAATTGTCAAGGAATTGAGTCAATTTTAATCCATTCGGTCAAAGATATTTTGACCTTAAACATTAGCCTTTTTATGTTCGACATGCATGACTTTAAACTTCCCACAAAAGACAAGGGAACACTGAATAAAAGTAATGTTCCATCTCACTAAACATATATTTTGTATGATTTAGGTAATATTGAGAAATAAAATATTCAAAGTTTTTAGGTTTATTTATAATAATCCTAGTAAAAATCAAACTATGATTACTAGGACCCTTGGATTAGGTAAAATTTAAAGCAGGTAGAAAAAGAATACAGACACAAATGATTGAAGGTGAAACTGTTTTTCAATGATGCACAATAGTTAGAAGGACACCCACATACTGGAGTCTCTCCTCGTTTTCAGGAATTACAAAAGACATTCAACATAACACTTCATTTGATTTAAGGAATCCCGATATTCACCAGCAGCCACCTGGAATTCATTCATTCAACTGGATAGCATAAGATATGCAGTGATACCCGCTCTTCTTGGAACAATTGTAAAAGAATGTTCTTGAGTGTGATTTGAGAAAAGAAATTTCTAATCAAATAGTGACTCTATTTCTATCCAAGAGACTTGAAAGATGGATACATGGATTTGATAATGAAGAATTGGAAGTAAAGAGCCATTTGGAGAGAGTTCTCTTTTCAAATATTGTTCTAATTCCATGTTTGTCTTCTCTCCACCAACCAGCAGCAGAAAACATTTCATCCCATGGGTTTTCTATTTTCATATCGGCAAGGAAATGACATGGAGGAAAAATTTGAAAGTTCACACCAATGTTGTTTCCCTTAATGTAAATCATAATCGAAATAGAGGAGTAGCAGTGCAGCTTCATCTTAGGCATATAGTTCTTTGAATCTGGAACAATGAATCCTTGCAAATGAACATGACCACACAGAGGCAAGTAGATGCTATGTGGAAAATTAAGATGATATTTCTTCAAGTACTTAGCCAAATCTGGGAGAGTTCTGTCACAGATATCCTAGTAATCATGGACAAAAATGTTCATCATGTCATCAATCCACTTGCTAGCCAGTTCATCAGCCGTTCTGATTCTCTTGGGAGATATTGAACTTACACAAAATTTGAATAAATTAACTATTAAATGGGTTTATTTTTCATAAAATTTGTGAAGAAATTAGAAAAAATGTATAAGGAATTAAGATGCGCAAGTCCCAAAATTGTCACCCAAGTATCAGTGTGCCGTGCAAGTGTTGGCGCGAAGGTATCACCGTGTAGGTCTAAATACCTCTATAGAAGCATGATAGTAAAGAAACAGTGGCAAAAAAAGCACTTGCGTGAAAGAAGCAACTTGCGTGACGAGAGATCGAAATTTTGAAATTTGGTGCCTTGCATGTGGAATGACCGTGTTTATATAGGCCAGGCCGCACCCTTGTGCGTCGACACCTGCACGGCTCAATACTTGTGCACCTCCCTCTGTGCGATCAACACTTGCGCGCCACATGTTCCTTGGTTTTCTTCTTTTCCTCAGAGTCACATCCTCATTTCTTTCGGATCCAACTCTGAGGGGGGACTTCTGTTGATGCCCATTTCCATCACATAGTATAAAGGAATGAAAAGGGAAATACCTTGAACCCAAAGTGATTCATCCTGTAAAGAAACATCAAAAAGTGAAAAAAGGCATGAAACAAGATTCAAAGGCACTTGGGTCGCACAAGTTCCACCAAGGTCACACAAGTATACTTGCGCGCCGCCCATTGATTGTGAAGGTGACTTGCACGCCGTCTTTGAAATTTCACCCAGGGTCTCTCCAGCCTATAAATACCCCTGTGGGCCCCCCATATTGAGGAGGAAAAATTTCTAGAAATTCATATTTGTGATCCCGGTGCCCTAGTCTCTTCTCAAAGCTTCCGAACACTTATAAGGTAGTTTCTTACCTAGAACGGAAGATCTAAAGAGATGGAGTAAGGCCTAAGTGTTGAAACTCATCAACACTTGCACGCCTGAGTGGCCAACCCTTAAGGTAAATGGCCACACTTGCGCGCTGCCTTACCCCTCAACAGAACTTGTGCACCCCTCTTTTGGAAGCCTCCAGGGATAGTACTAAAGGTTTGAGCCAAGCCTCTCCCAAGTTCTACCTTAATGGCTGAGCGGCGTGCAAGTACCCATGTGTCACGCAGGTACACCTGCGCGACCAAGAATTACACGCCCATGCAGGACTTGCGCGCCCCTCTCTTTTTGGGTGCCCTTCCTGCCCTTTCACCCCACCTACACCTATCCACCTCTCCTCTTCATGATTAAGCCTTCAGAGTTATCTCCAAAGCCAATCATGACATGATTTCATTGTTAGCTTCCTTATCTAAAAGGAATTCTGTGGAACATCTATCAAAACCTAGTGATTTACACATCTTTACATCACTAAATTTAGAGAGTTCATTCATTCAACCTCATCCATTAAGATGAGAGAATCCTTAACCTGGGCCTCCTTTTTATGAGTAAGCCCCAGTCTGAATTCTCATTAATATGGGCATCATACTTGGGAGTAAGCCCCAAGTCCCCTAATTTGGGCATCCTCTTGAGGAGTAAGCCCCAATCTAAATGTTCCCAAAATCTGGGCATCCTCCTCAAGAGTAATCCCCAACCATAATTTCTTAAATCTAGTTTTCCTTTTTTAGGAGTAAGCCCTAGTCTCAAATATGGGCATCCTCATTAAGAGTAAGCCCCATGTCCCTTAATTCTAAAAATTCCCTTAACCTGGGCTTCCTTTTAAGGAATAAGCCTCAGTCTTCAAATCCATTTAACTTAGGCCTCCTCATTAGGATTAAGACCTAGTCTTAATTTCTCTTAACCAGTCTTAATTTACTTTTGATATGGGATTCCTTCTCAAGAATAAAACCCAATCATAAGTCCTCTCCTAATTTGGGTATCTTCCTCAGGAGTAAGCCCCAAGTTAGAGTATCCAAATCTCTATAAAATCACATATACTTTTATGGACCCTGTTCCTGGGTTTCTTCTCTGAATGAAATCCCAATCCTCATCTATTTGGGAAGTCATAAAATACATAATCCCCACATCATTTACTATGATTGAATGTTTCATGGAACAATTGTTTGGTTTTACTAATACCTCTTGTTTCTCACAATGAGCATGACTCACGTGAGCTTAGAGTGTAAAAGTAATTATAACATCTTCCTTTGAGCCATCAATCGTACATAAACATCATACTCATTTACTTGAACTATGTGGGTTCTGATTCCATTTATAAACAAAGGATACGTAGGTGTCCCATCTGCAGGTATGATCCCAACTCTAAAATAACCCATGTCCTTCTGAATGACAATAAACTTCAAGTGCCCCACTAAGTGGCTCTAAAACCTGTATAGTCATCATAATGACAAAGAGACTTTTATGAATTGAAGGATACTATTGACTAAGAATATCTAACAAATACAGATGATTCTCCATCGATGAAGAACCTCGAATACATATAAAAGTTTCTCTAAATTTCCTACATATCTAATCATTGATTGTCAGATCTAAATGAAAGTTCATTTTATACATGGTAATGTAATAAGGATTCATGAACATAACTTAAATATATAAAGAGAGTCCCAGAGTAGACAATAATTCCCCCTAAAAGGGTGTGATGAGTCCGACTTCCCATCCTCTCGACCAATGAAAATTCCTATGTCTCATCAGTTCACAAATAATGAGTGCCTACCTTTGAAAATTCGGTCCAAATGGATATGGAATCATTGGATTTTTCCGGTTCTACAAACATACCCGTTAGAAACCGCTTGCAATGTTTGAACCTTAAACTAACGAGGTCATTCCCAATTGCAGAGGAAACAATGTCCTAATCTAATCCAAATGTATCTAAAAGACAATATATTATTCCTAAGGCTGTTTTTGGTCGAATTAAACTTATCCAATAGAATTAGGACATGTTTTATGGTAATTATAATATCATTTCTACCTTTAATTACCATATTTACATTTAACGGTGGTAAATAAAAGTACAAAGTTACTATTTAAAAAAATATTTTAATCTTATTTAACCAAATTTTACTAATTAATATTAACCATGTCTCTAGGAATTTTGAAATTCAATTCACAGAAGCGGTAAAATTAAGTTCTATGCAAATTTTCAAATGCCCCTAAATGGTGGGTAAAAAATGTTAAAAAGTTCAATAAAATTTTATACATATAATTTTATTATAAAATGACACCAATGAATTTAATTGAACTTAAATAGGTATTATATATTTATTTTTACTTAAAATAAATTTAAATAAAATAAATAATTATTTAAATAAAAGTCAGTTTTAAATAATAACGCAGTGTCTTTCACTATTCATCAAAAATTGAATGTTTTCAGAAAAATAAAAAAATTACCCTAAGATAATTTGGAAATCCTGAATTCAAAAATGAACCCTATTTTTCCAAATTCAAAACATATAACTTATATTATGAATTTAAAATTAATTCTCGTTGTTAAAACCAAAATGCGAGTTTTCTTAAAAAGTAAAAACTATCAAAATATTGACATGTGTTTTTGTTAAATTTAAATGTGAAATTACTTATAATGACCTAAATTGTATTAAATTAAAAAAATATAATCTATTTATACTTCCAAAAAATTCAATTTTTTAATTGAACACTATATATTATTTTTATTAAAAAAGTTTTTTTTAATTAGAATTTAGTATTTTTCACTATTCGTCCAAATATGAAACTTATCAGAAAAACTCCAAATATTCATAGAAACTAAATTTTTATGTCTTGATTATAAAGAAGAATATTATTTTTTCAAATTTAATATTTAAAAGTGTCAAATATTGGATTTAAAAATGGTTCTCTATTAAATGGCAGTAAAATTGCATTTTCTGAAAAATACTTCCTTTACCTGAAAAAATGAATTTGTTCTTATATTATATCTATGAAACACATAATATGGATTTTAAAATTATATGGAATATATAAAATTCAAAATTATGTTAATACTATACATAACGGCTTTTGAATGGCTAGTTTGGTGAGTTGTGGTGCGTTTGAACTTGGTGTTGCACGTAGCGCAAGTTATTGAATTATAGTGAATAGATAACATACTATGGAATATTGGGGTGTTACATTCTCACCCCCTTAAATAAATTTCATCCTTGCAATTTGAAATTATTCTTCGAAAATAAAAGGTTACAATAGACAAATACCTTTGTGGAAAACCCACATCGGAAATTGGGTTAATAAATTTTAGTCTTAATAAGAGGGAAAGGGAAATGAAAAAGTCGCTACAAAATTATGATCTCGATTAGGAGAACATTGGTGGAAATTAGAGACACATAATTGTTGTGAAAACATAAATATTTATAGGGAGTGATTGAGGTGATCAATCACAAACAAGTGTACAATTGAGGGCCTCAAATCCATCGATCTATGATGAATTAAAATATCATCCGTTCAAAAAAACATAAGGTATTAGAATATCACATTTTTGGTTTTAACATCCCTTCCCTAAAGTTTAATAATTAATTTTTTCATAGAATAATAGGAGAAAAAAGTATACTTGACAAGTAGAGTTTCATCCTTCAACTAATTCCAAACATAAACTCATTATTCACTCTAAATGAAAATATAATTCAAAAATATTTTATTTATCCTAATCATATAGGGTTCAAAAAATAATGAATTTATAATTCATTTATCAAGCTATTTAAAAAAATACATTATACAAACAAGGACATCACGTATATGAGTGGAAGGTGATCCACCCTTATCGCCCTTCGGTTGTGGGTTTAAGTCTCGCGACCTTGCTGGACACGACATGTTGTCTCCCGACCTCCAGGTTATCATTTTTATGAAAATCCAAAAATAATCTCATGAAATGATTTAACCATAAAAATAGTATCCAACGTAAAACTTAATCGATTCCGACCTTCAGACTTATCCAAAATACTTCTGTCTAAACTAAAAGTCCAAAATTTATAAGGAAGGTAAACACAATGAAAATCCTTTTTTCCATGTAATAACATGTGAATACCTTCATCATGTATTCTTTTAAAACATGATAACTCACTGAATTACCATAAAACCATATTGATTACATTCATGCTCCCTTATTTCTTATATAATACTAGATATTCTTATTATATCCAAAAATGTTGTAAACTCCAACAATGATGGAATATACATATCATTAATCAGTTTCAAGGTAGTCAAGAATATACATTATACTGTATCCAAATAAATCATATCTTATTCCAAAATCACTTCCTCAATATTAGAAGCATATTTATGTTTATCTTTCTCTCATACATATATTTTCCAAAAAACTTAACCTGCTATTGAGTCACTTTTCTTGGTTCCACACAATCTCATGTCCTTCATGAAATTGTACTACAGTAACATCCTTATATACACTAAAATTATTATAACATGTACATCATTAATACAATACTTTAATAATATCATAGGAACTATAATCATTCCTCTTCATCTTCAGTAGTATCATAACTTGATTACTATCCAATAGCAGCATTTGTGGTACACTCTAATGATTTGGATATTGATTTGTGTAGTGTCCCAACTCCTTGTAGAGGAATAATTGTCTATTTGAAACCTTTTTCTTACCCTTAGAATCACGTAATTGGTCTCTGTTTTCTCCACACTTATAACAAACTACCATTCCCTTCAAGCATTTACCAAGGTGATTCTTTCCACAGTTATCACATATGGGAAAATGATTATTTCCCCTCTTCTCTTTATCTATCTTTCTCTCTTCCATCCTTTTCTTCTCTTACTTACCTTAAAAGCCATAAGACTCATAGAATTCTTTACTAATCTTATTAGCACATGATACTATTTCTTTATATGATGAGAATATGTGGGTGACTATTTCCCTTTTTAATTTTGGCTTAATACCATGAAAGATATGGTCCCTCTTAATATTTTGATCAAGCGTATTTCTGGAATTATCATTCCTTCTACTCAACATCTTTTCAAAACAATGGCATATAATAGGTTAGTTTATGAATCACAATGCATAATTCCAAACATGAAAAAACCTAATGTAAATTGAAATGATTATGAATATGGTCTATAATCATAACATTTTTTCTTTGAGGAAGTATTTGATCCTAAATCCTTCATAATGGCTTGTATTGAAAATGTGAATTATCCTAATCATATTCCCTGGGAGTGTCATAACCAAGAATCCAGCAAGGCCCGTTGTCGTGTACCACGACACCTTGGGTCAAACCCAAAACTCCTTGTCGGAGTTTTCACTCTAAGGTACATCTATTCCAGAGCCGCCTCTACCTGCTCGTATCTAGACAGGGATTTTTTTCTTGGAAAATACATAAAATCACTACATTACCTAAATTCTAGCATGTTCTTCTATACTAATCATCAATGTTATTCTTAGGGTAATGTTCTATAATAAGAGTTTATCTAAATCAATTTCAAAGGTTGTTGCTAAAGTTCGTCTGATACCAACTTTACCGCCCCTACCCCAGTTACCCAGAGTTGGAGCATTATTAAATAATATTGGCATGATTACATGGAATCAAATCCCAAAAGACCGATTTGTTTAACAGTCTTGGAAAATAGATTACATACATGAACGTTACATTACATTATAAAATGAAAAAACAAGATTGTCTCCATTGACCACATTAATATCCCTTAGACTATCCATGTAGGTCGGTCATAATATACTTTTTTGAATCTTGGGAAAAATAAAACATAGAAATGGGTGAGCTCAAATGCTCAGAAAGAGTAAGCAATATATTGGAAGATAACATAAACATTAGGCATGGTGAATAAGTGAAAACACTAGCCTTTACAAATAATAAACATGAAAACTGTATTCCAGGAATATGAGATAGGTAAATAATTCCATAATAAAAAATAATCATGAGTATTCTACTAGTTTAATAACCACATGAACCATCAATATTATTTTCATAATAGGGGAATGTATAATGGAGGACATTATAAAACATTTTTTCAAGGCCTCGACCAAGATGTCTAAATATGATTAAGGCATCGGCCCAGACCATATATAAAATTGGGAAAGGCCTCAGAAAATTCCACATCTAATTGTCTCATGAGACCTACTGATGCATCGAGGGGCTATAGTGGGCCCCATCAATCACTTACTAAGTCCATTTCATTCCTCATAGAAAATGTTGAAACATAACATAAATATTCGTATCAAAATTAGCATACGAAATGTCAATACTTTATCCATGAACCATGAATGGTATAAAAAGATCACAAGCACTGTAAAACATATCATAACTCATTCAATACTATATGGACGATTATATTATAATAAATTAACCTCACTCAAGAATAATATCCAAAAAGGATGCAGACATAGTTGAAAATAATCTGTAAAACCCTTTGATAGAAATTTTTTTTTTCATGAAATAATTTAAAAGTCTCACGATTTATATAGGAATAAATTTAAAATATATTTTTGAATAAAACTATCCCATACCAATTTTAACCTTTTTAATTGAATTATTATTTTAAAACATTCATGTAAATATAAATAAATTCATAAAACCATTTTGAAAACGCGGACATTAATGAGAAAAATTTAGAAGAATAAATATTTAATTCATTTAAAATGGTATTTTAGTTTAATAGTACCTTAAAATAATAATTTTAAAATTTCATTTTCTAAACGTGGACATGTATAATAAATATTTCCCAGAAAATACTTATGCATAAACAATCTTTGACAATAATGTGATTCATAAATTAACTCGTACCTTGTACTTTTCTTTGGTCGAGGGTACGTTTAACCTCCTATATGATGACCATAGTATGTTATTAAATTATACCAGAACCATATTAATATTTCTTATTTCTTAGATGATTCATTTATGACTCTATACTATGCATTTAATAATGATTTTCCATGTTAAATTACCATTGTGGGTAATAATCGCTTTCATTATCGTACGTGTTCTAATTTGTTATTCTTGATAGTATCACTTAGATCATGATTTAAATAATTTAAAAATATATAAAATGATTTATATATCAGATATATATATATATATAATATAAATATGTATAATAGATATATATATGAAATGGAAAACACAGTTTATGGAGATGGTAGGCCGTACGTACGCATAAACGTTGTATCCAATTTCATATTGTATTGAACGGAAGTAAGTGAATAAGATATATGTATGTAAATAAATATATATATATATATAACTCTAGTAGAATTATTATTTCATTTATTACATACTTATTAATAATATTTATTTTTATAATCATCGTTGAATGGTGAACGTGGAAATAAATCTGATCGCGCCGTGGAGACGGTAATCCATACGTATGCAAGAGTGACAATATCATTATATTGATGGTGAAATAATATGTAATTGGATGTTATATCATATATACATAATCATTGAAATTTTATATTTATTATTTTCATTAGTTATACTCATTATTATACCCATCCAAGTAATTAAGTGTTTGAATAAAAAACTACACCAAGACGTGTAGACCGTAAGCCGTACGTATGCACGTATGGTAACTTTTTCATTTATAGGATGTATAGAATAAAGAAAATGGTTGGACCATATTTATAATAACATAACAGTATGTAGAAGGTATGGGATTTATTATTTTGGTATGTAAACAACCAAGAAAGGGGAAGTGGAAAAAGAAAACAACTTGAAAGAGGGTGGTGAAATTATAACCTCTTCTTTAGGTGTTTAATTTTGATTTGATCAAAAGGGATATGTAGGTTGGCTTTATGATAAAATTAAGGCCTCTAGTTTGAAGTGAGGAAAGTTGGGAGGATATTTTGGTAGGTTTTGGTTGAGCCAAATGGATTTGGAGGTGTTGTTTTGAGAGAAGGAGAAGTGACCTTTTAAAAGAGGGGTGAGGGTCACTTTAGGAAAAGATTAAAAGATTAATTTATTATACAATCATATTCGGATTATAATGGCTCCAAATGAACTTATATAGATACTTAGGTGGATATGGGTAGAAATAGTCTCAACAAATAGGTTTCTGACATCATTAGGTTACAATTTTAACCTTATCTTTTATATTTAACTTTTAGTTAAATAGTTTACCTTTTACTGTGTCTTCTAGTATCCTTACACTGTCTAGTTAATAAACATTCTCTAAACATCCAAGAGAACCCCAAGTGGTTCATTAATGACATATATAATATTATTTATATCCATTTGGATGAACTTTATAATTTAATGAATATTATATCAACAAATAATATAGTATTTTCTTTAAAAATTAATTTTTGTCATATTTGACACTATTTGGTATTTTGTTATTGAGAAAGTCATAACAACCTTATAACTTTGAAATTTTTTTATATAATCAATCCTAACATGTAATATTAACCTATAAAATTAGTGGAATTTATCAAAAGTCTCAATATACATTTATTTGGATATTTATAATATCAATTATTTTAATATTTCATTAATAAGGTAATTAATGCATTATCATTGTGTCACAAATAAATTAACTTATTTTATGTATAAATATTATAAATAAAATTCCAATATTGTATGAAATATTTTTATATTTCTAATGAATATTTATAGGCTAATTTATCTTATGTATAACCCTATATAAAAAATGTTTGTATTAATAAACATTGAATTTAACACTTTTAGCTCTTCTTTAAATAAAATAATATTAAATGTCCTTATCTAATCTAAGTGGAACTAAATGATCAAATTTTATTCCTAAGGTTGTATTTTGTCAAATTAAAATTATCCAATAGAATTATGACATGTTTTAGGGTAATTATAATATCATTTTTACCTTTAATTACCCTGTTTACTTTTAATGGTGGTAAATAAAAGTCAAAAGTTTCTATTTACCAAAAATTATTTTCATCTTATGGAACCAAATTTTACTTAATGGTATTAATATTTTCTCTCAAATTTTTGAAATTCAACTCACAGAAGTGGTAAAATTATTTTTTATGAAAATTTCCAAATGCTCCTATAAGGTGGTTAAAAAACGTTAAAAAGATCAATAAAATTTTATACATATAATTTTATTATAAAATGAATCCTATTAATTTCATTGAAAATATATAGGTATTATATATCTATTTTTACTGAAAATAAATTTAAATAAAATAAATAATTATTTAAATAAAAAGTCAATTTTAAATAATAACGCAGTGTTTTTCACTATTAATAAAAAATGGATAGTTTTCAAAAAAATTCCAAATATTCACACTAAGATAATTTTGATATTATGAATTCAAAAATTAATTCTATTTACCAAATTAAAAATATATAATTTTAATTATTAATATAAAATTAATTCCTGTTGTTTAAAATAATATGCGGGTTTTAAAAAAAAGTAAAAACTATCAAAAGATTGACATGTGTTTATGTTATCTTTAAATGTAAAATTACTTATAATGACCTAAATTGTATTAGATAATAATACTATAGTATAAATATACTTCCAAACAATTCAAATTTATAATTGAACACTTTAAATTATTTTGAATAAAAAATTTGATTTCAATTAGAATTTAGTATTTTTCATTATTCACCCAAATGTGAAAGTTATCAGAAAAACACCAAAAATTTATCAAAACTAAATTTTTATGTCCTGATTATAAAGATAAAGTTTATTTTGTCAAATTTAATATATAAAATTGTCAAATATTGGATTTAAAAATGGTTCTCCATTAAAAGTTGTTAAAATTTCATTTTCTAAAAAATACATCCTTTATCTGAAAAAATGAATTTGTTCTTATACTATGTCTAATAAACACATAATATTTATGTTTAAATTATATAGAATATATAAAATAAAAAATTTAGTTATTCTTATTTATAACCACTTTTTAACAGGTATTTTGGTAAGTCGTGGTGCGCTAGAACTCGGTGTTACATGTAGCGCAAATTATTGAATTACATCGAAGAGATAACATACTAGGAAATATTGGGGTGTTACAATCATTGAATGATTCATAAATTATTATTCAATTTAAAATATGATTGGGGATTGTATTTTATTAATACTATGAATGTGATATAATATCCTAAGGAACAACAATAAAGATTATATCATCTTGGTTTTATCTTTTTTTATTCTAAATAACATTTTTTGAAGAAGATTATTCTTGGTAAATATGTGAAAATTTTCAAATCTGGATAGTCATAAGTTGAAGATTCATATTGGTGTATTCATAAAATTAGAAGACAATAAATTATATTTTATAATATATAAACCTTTATTATTATTGTGAGGAGTGTTTCCCCTGAGGGGTATACTCATAACGATTTCTGAAATTTCTTTTAGAATCATTATATCTATTGGTATCAAATATTATAATTCTAGAAATTTATTGAACAACATTTCATTAGAAAAGGTATTTTTTTTATTAATTTATAATTCTTGTTTCTAAAAATAAAAATAACTAAAAAAAAGTGGGATAAATTTAAGTAATAAATGAAATAATAAAATGGGAATAATGGAGGTTCCCCAAGCCCACTTATCCATCTAGTTTTACTTGAATGATTTTATCAATTTTTTCAATTGAGTACATGCCTTTTAGGTTGAAATTTTATAAACAAGTTTCAAATGTCATTTTAGTATATTAATAATGGAATAAAACATTATTATCCTTGATGATAAGTGTATGATTTCTTATTTCACAAAGTATCAAGATCATTTGGGAATTGAAAACTATATTTCCTAAATAAAATCCTCTTGTTTTCAACACTGAACATGACTCACATAGACATAGAGTGTAAGGATGAATGAAAATTTCCTTAAGTGTGTAATGATTCCCTTTTAACATGAACATTTTAGTATTTTCAAAGAAAATATTCTTTTTTAGAATTTGGATACTATAAGTGTATATGGATCTGGAACATATGTACCAAGGGGTATAACCTGAAAACAACTCTATGAGAAATAAGTGAATCTTGAACAACATATCCTATGGGAGAAGTTCAGGTTAGTGTAGATTTCCACTTAGATGATGTTGGATGATCCACCCCATGAAAAGTAGACTATAAAGAACATGTGTTGGTCTTTGAGGAAATTAATTAGTCTGATGACCCATTTGAGAATATGGGTGGGCCCTAGTGAAGGGAAAAAGTGTCTAAGGGGAAACTGGTGGTACCTGGAATGGAACGACCCCAAGACCATCTATTAAAAAACAAACTATTAAAAATAAAATATTTTAAATTATGGATTGTGTTTAATTAAATATTAAATCATTATAAACAAAATATCATTTCATTAAACATACTGAAAATGAAAAACTGTATCTTTTGGGGAAGGAATTTATTTGACCAAGTGTGTCTCCTTGGGGAGAACATAATCTCTTTGTGAAGTAGAATAATTGATCAATGCAACTATGCATTGAATATGGAGAATATAATGAGATCACTATGAATAAAAATTACCCTCTCTCAAGGATTCAAGTGTCAATGAGACAGAATTACCCTCACATTTTCTCAACTGAGAGAATGAGTTGAATTTTTGGGCATGAAATTTCTTGGGGGGGGGGGCTGTAACGACCCATCCATTAATTGAGATGAATTTTATAATTTTATTTTTAGATGAAAATAAACAACAATTTTATGTTTCTAGAAAATATATAGACTTTTATAATAAACAATTTTATTTTGAATAATATTTTTTTTATAAATTTGTCTGTTAAATCTATTTTATCAGAATATTAATGATAAAATAATTTTGTAATAGCCTATATTTTTTATAAGTTTCATAACTTTTATTGTTCCCTTAGATCACGAGTAATGTAACCTTGGGGGATTGAGGAAACCTAGAGGGGACTCCTTGGGGGGAATAACTACTAGAAATTTTTGGAGAATAGATTGAGAGTGAAGGAAATAGGAAAATGGGTGGTTATTTATTTTCCAATCAACACCAAAATCAGTAGATAAGTGGGGGAAAATACATCATCATCATCATATGAAAAAAATAAAGGTCTATAATTCTCTTTCAAAATGGTTAAAATAGATTATTTGAATGATGTGGTGGCAGGTAGAATCTTTATGCCCCCAAATCTAGCAAGAACTTTGTTTGAACCTTATAAGGGAATAAGAAATAGAGAGATATAACATGTGATCATGGGACATATAAAAAATCACATGATTTATAACAATAAGATATGAATAATAGTTATATCATAATAATAAAAACATGAATCGTAACCTGGAAATGTGGCCAAGGTGGTCCCCACATAAATCACTGAACATAAGATTGGGCCTGCACCATCTTTCCTTTTTCATTAGTGTTGAGAAGTTGAGGCTTCAACTCACCACAATAGTTTCGATCTATATGTGCATATCTTCTACTCATGTATCACTGTCCATGGGTTATCCCAAATAGTACTCTAATGAATTTGGTAACAAATTTAATCTCTAGATATGACATGTCTTATGATACCTTGGTGAACAATTTTTTTTATTTTCATGTATGAATCCTTGGTGATAGAAATTGGTGATATGCTCTTTAATTAAAGAGAAAGGAAGGATAATTCCCTTTCATTGAAGAGTTACTCCTAGATCTTGATTAATGGAACTTTAAAGACATGAGTAAACCTTTTGGGGACTCTTTTAGAGGTAAAACTACTATAAATTCATGGATGATAGACTGGGAGTTAGTGTAAGTAGATAAATAGGTGGGTATTTTTGAAAAAATGGAGATTTTGGATGGTAGAGACAATGACCTTTGCACAAATACTACATAAATCATCAACGTGTTGTGAAAAATCCATAAAAATGATGAAGTTATGTGGGAATAAGAGGTGACAATGAAATAGAATTATCACATCCTGTTCATAATTGAGTGAATGAGTTGAAATTTTGGGGATGAAATTTATTAAAGGGGGAAAAATTTAAGGACCTAGAATTTTTAAATGATATTGTTTTCCTGAATAAATTTTTATTATTGACATATTCATATTTAATTATATTTTATGTTATTTAGAAAAATAAAATAGGGGATATTGAAGATCCCCTTTTTTGAATGAGTTTTATTTCTTCAAGGGTCGTTTTTGGCCTTTTAGGGTGGTTATTGAAATAAAAAGATTTAAATGTTCTCAATATGATAAATATTTTAAAACAATTAAGTTAATGAAGTATCCAAAATATATAATGTTGATAAAAAATTGAATGTAGGAAGGATAAATGAATTCACAACAAACTACACTGAATATATAAAGAATTTATTCTGAAGATGTAGAGTTTATAACTCTGACTATTGTTTCATAAGTCAAATGTCACTATGTTCTTTATCATGAAACACTGTATACCATAATGAATAATCTGTAAAGAATAAACACGTTTTTATGTTGAATAATTATTTTGAATTAATAATAAATAAATTTAAAAAGATCATGAATAATGGAAGATCATGAAAATTATTATTTTCATGAATATAATTTAAAGGATAATTTCATAAAAATATTTAGTTTATGAGGAGGTTAATAAAATATCATGAAAAAATATATTATTTTCCATGAATAATATATAAAAGAAAAGATGAAATTTGTTGGTTTATAATTTTATAGTGATATATGGATTGAAATATTACCCATAGAATATTATCTAACAATTATTTATGTTCGTATTTATTAAAAAAATTAAGGAAGGCACCTAGAAAAATAGAGGGACCCTAAAACCACTACTTTAGTTGGATGGGTTAACCCCCAGTTCTACTTTTACTTATAGAGGAGAGATAGAGTATGAATAGTGGTCACCTGAGGTGGATAGCTTGGTCCTATGTGGGTTGACATGTGAAATAGTCAGTTGTGTCTTAGGTCAGAAGCATAGTGGATCCTAAGTGTAGACCCTAGTTTCTCACTTCATGTTTACATAAGACACTGAATTAAATATTAATTATACACCAACTAAACTGACATTTTATGTGTTATGAGTATAGAATTATATACTATTTATTCACTAAAAATATAGTTATATAGAAGATACACCTGATTAGATTAGTCTTGTCTGTATGGTTGAATCTCATCCTTCATCTTCAACCTCCTGCTGAAGGGGTGACCTACCATTTATTTATAGTGTTAGATGATGAATCTTGTGTTCTACGAGTTTTATTTTGGCTATCTCCACATATGAAACCCATGGGAAAAATACATGCTCGATCACCCAAAGTCATACGTGCAACTTCATCTTGAATTCATGTCGTTATTCAACAAACATGATACTACCATAGATAAAAAGAATATTACAGTATGATATACATGAATCCAAAATAATTAATGATTTTTTAATGATTCATGTGATATTCTCACATTCACATTAGTCATTAATTATGAATGAATAAATTGTTATCATCTTATAATTACACCTCCATTTTCGATGAGGTATGTGAAAACCCTACTTAAATTTTTTTTACACATCTTCAATATTAAGGATATGGATTGTCATGAAATAAAATGAAGAATTTTATTTGGTTACTTAATTATGTAAGGTAGTGCATTCATTCATATAAAAGGAGAAGCACCCAAGGTCAAATATTCTCCATCCACATTGGTTTGCATATGAGAGCAATAAAAATTTAAAATCTCTGAATAACTTATATTACATGAAAGGTAGAAAATACATGATCCTATCATCTTTTAAAATAAGGGGTGTTCTATGATCATATCAATTGTAAATGAGAACTAAACACTGCTTTGCATGAGAATAAGAACCACAGGCCTTCGACTTGAGTGAAACACACTCGAAGAGATTTTGTGGAGAACTAGTTCTGTTAAGATTTCTGTGATTATGTGAATAACTGTCTCGTGAGATTTCTTGTATCATGAAATATGTAATGATGATTCATAGTTGAGTACATGAATGTTTAATCATTTTATTTCCATTTCATACATAATGAAAATTAAGAATGTGTTTTCATGAGAGTTGGATGGAAGAAGGAAGAGAATGAGCATATATAGTGTGTGATATATATATATATATATATGAAGAACCTATACTCATTTGTGTGAAGTATATGAAAAGAATAGGGGAGAATATAGTGTATGTGTTGAATTAATACATGAATTCTTATGAAAATGTAAATATAACCAAATATAATTAACATATTTTTACTTGAACGAGTAACAATATCATGCACATGAATGCATAAGGATCTTGCATTAAAAATAATCGAAATTTAAAATTTTATTCATAAGGATTCTTCAAAATGTTAATGGATAAATTCATAAGAAAATAAAAGACTCAAAAAAATTAATATTTTACTTTAATTAAGAATTAGTTTTACCTAATTGAAAAATGAACATGAAATATTGTAAAAACTCAAGCATGGCGTAAATAGACATTACATAACATTTTCATAATACTTAAAAATTATACAAACAGAAGCACAAATACTGTAATTTTTTTGTGCCATTGGAAACATGGAAGACACTCTTTTAAATCAGTAAAATATATTCAACATATCCCATAAATATCTTCCCCTAAAGTACCCCTATCTAAAACCTTTCTTTATAACCTGTGAAAAAAACATAATAAAAAGGGTGACCTCAAATTCTCAGTAATGGAAAACAACAGAGACATGTAAACATAATTATGAGTATAAGAGAAAGATATAATGATCATAAAAATATAATATCATACCATGCATATCAAATATCATAAACCTAAATCATTGAATAAAGATTATTTGTTCATAAAACAGGAATCATGAAAAAATAAATATCATAAGTCATGGAATCATAACATAGAAATGAAACATGGAAGTGTGGAAAACACAAAAGCATATAATTATTTCCATAGTAGATAAGGAATAACTACCAAGGCCATCATCGTAGTGTGGGTTCACTCACCATACCGTCTTGGTATTCATGGTTCACTCCCATGGTTGTCTTATAAGCATGTTTTCACTCATCATACCATCTTGGTAATCATGCATCACCCCATGGCCATCTTCGTAGTCAATGTCCAATCCCAATACCATCTTATTCTATCTGATGAGATATAAATCATTACCCAATGCAATATAGGGAGATATAGGTCCAACCAATCTACTATATGAAATCATACATACATGTTTCCTAGGATCATAAATAAACATATCATAACCCATGATATGAAATTGGTATTAGAAACATGAAAACATATCATAACGCATAGAAAGGATACAAGTTTCATAATAAATTCAACAAAAGAATTATCTGTGAAAAAAATTGGGTTTCAAAAAAAATACCATCAAAACATAAACCATTCAGATAAATAATATGAATGGTATTATTGATAGATAAAAATGTATATCATCATAGGTCGGGAAGGATTTTGAAATATTATTTAGAACAAGAATTTTTTTTAAAAATAATTTTTTAAAACATAAGACATTTTCAAAATCCTTTTATTTTAAACCAATTTTAATATCATACAGAGGAATCATGAAAATAATTTAAAATAGTTCTTGAGTAAAATATCCTTTCATTGTTGAAAATGTTTTCTTTTCTTAAAATTTCACAAAATTTTAAAAGAAAACAATTTATTTAAAAATAACTTTGAAAACATGTAACGGATGATTCCTGGAAATAAGGTGTTATAAATGGGTAAAAGTACATTCCTTACATATAAGTTAATATAAAACATTATTCTCATATTTTTACCTGAAAATTCACTAAGTAATTGTTTTGGAAAATGAGATAAATGTTCCTTTCAAACCGTGTAGTAAAAAGAAAAAAATGGGTAGAAATATCATTAAACATCCATATGGGAATATAAAACATTTGATGAAACAAATTTTGGAAAAAAATTGATGTTGATTATAAGATACCATAAAAAATATTTACATATAATCAATCTCAAATAATAATGATATTGTGAAAGTATCCCTTACCTTGTGTCTTAACTCTCTTTGTACTTGTACAAACTTACTCTAAATCGGGTAGCTCATTTTGGTTTATCCCAAAAGGGTTCCATGAGTTTCTTTCATCTCAGGGGAAGTATTCTAGGAGGAATGGAGGGAATTTTTTAGGTTAAATGAGTAGGGTTTGGTTGAGATTTAGGCTTTAGAGGTGTGAATAAAAGAGAATGATAGGTAACCTTTTATAATAGGGAGGAGGGGCACTTTTGGAAACTCAAAAACAATTAATTTATTATAAAATTATTTTCAATTTCAAATATCTCCAAATTGAGTTATTTCTAGGATAATATGATGGTGAGTTGAAATCCTCACAATAAATTAATTTCATACATGTTTTGGTCACAATATTAACCTTTTATTTTGGCTTTAATCTTTGTTAAATAATTTATCTTTTACAATGAGAACTTATTTTTTTACACTATAGGGTTAATATAGTTACCATAAAATGTCAAAAGAACCCCAATTGGATCATTTATGAAATATTTGACACCGTATAGGTTATTTGAATGAACTTTATATTTTTATGAATTTTATATCATTTATTAAAATATTATTTATTTTAAAGTATCTTTTATGTCAATTTTGATACAATTCAATATTTTTATTTTTAAAAATATCACACCAACATGATAAAATCGAACCAATACTTACAATATGTCACTAAGATTTATAAGTTATTTATAAAATTATTTTATGTAATTAATTAAGTTTAATTATATTTATTTTAATATTTTTAACATCTTTTATTTGATATCTCGATTAATTAAACAATTACAACAACATTATTAATCAAGCCTTTAATTACGTTATTTCTTGTCTAAAAATTAAAATTGAATTATCATGATAAACAAAGAATTCTTACATTTCTAATGAATATTTATAGTCTAAATTTTCTTATGTATATCCTTATATTAAGAATTATTTATTTATTAAAGTTCAAATATGAAATTTTTAACTCTTCGTTAAATAAAATATAATAAATTCCATATTTTAACAAAAGTTGATTAAAATGGATCATATTTTCGACCAAAGTTTTATTCTGTTTGATAAACATTTATCCTATGAAATTATGACACGTTTTATGGTAATTTTATATTATCATAATATAATTTTTATCTTTAATTACACTATTTACCTTTAATCATGGTAAATAAAATTGAAAAGTTACTATTCACCAAAAATATTTCCAACCTATTAGACAAATTTTTTTTACTGATTAAAACCATGTTTGTCATTTTTTCGAAATTCAATTCAAAAAAATAGTAAAAATATATTTACTATTAATCCCGCAAATGTGGATAGAAGGTGGGTAAAAGAGATATTCAAAAGTTCAATAGTTTTTTATATTTAATTATATTATAAAACCAATTCCAATTTCCTATATTGGATTATTATATGTATTATTTATCTATTTTACATTAATATAAATTTAAATAAAAATTATTATTTAAATGAAAATGTTGGTCTTTTAACTATTATGAAGTATTTTTCACTATTCATAAAAAATTTAATCATCTCATAAAAATACCAAAAATTCACCCAAAGCTAATTTAGATATTATGAGTTCAATAATAATGTTTATTTTTAAAAAATAAATGTCTATTAGCATCTATGATTTATTTTATTATTTTTCAAAGAAGGTTGGGAGAAGTAATTCATTTAGTAAAATAGTAGTTTTATACATATAATGATCTTACCAGAAATTATAATTGTCATTATCAAACCATTAGAACTGATATTTAAAAAAAGTTATTACTATTCATATTCCATGTTTAACATCTAGGTTATAACTAACTTATTTCAATCATTATAATAGTAAAGTGTTATTTCGCAGAAACTCGATGTTGTGTGTAACGTAAACCATGTCAGTGTTGCATGTAGTGGAAGATACACTTGGTGTTACATATAATATAATCCAAAAAATATTCCTATTATATAATAAAAAAATATAACATTGAATTAATTTGAAAAAAATAAATTCACAAACTCTCGGTGTGTTACATTCTAGCCCCCTTAGAATTAATTTCACCCTCAAAATTCATTCAGGTTATAAAAATATAGAAATCCACATCGTAAAAAAAGACGAAAAAATTATTTTAAAAAGTAATAGTTTGAAAATAATAGTTTCCCAACATAAATCATGACTAGGTATCTACGTATAAGAACATAGATGATAATTTGGGAATAGAGAAAAAGCGTAAATAATCATAAAGATTAATAAAGACCACAGATCACAAGGAAGTGGGTGATCCATAGAAATTTAACAATCATAAAACCATAAATAAATAAGAATGAAAGAGGTTATTGATATCATCAAAAATAATGATAATAGTACACTCTATTACATCATGATCCCTTTTTCTTAATGTTGAAGAATTTTTAAGATAAGATATACTTACTATATTTTAGCATGACTTCACCCTCTGTTGATCCACGATCAATTTCCAAAAGGGAATATTAGAAACTCTATATATAAGGAAGCTTAGATATATCCAAATCATCCCTTGGAGATGATACATTATGATATTTGGGGTCCCATGAGTAAATAGTCAATAAATAGAAATAAATAAATTATTTCTTTTACTGATGAATTAAGTTACATTACATGTGTTGTTTTTTGTAAACATAAATAAGAGAGTCTATAAATATTTAAGAGTTTCAGGAGAAGAAAAGAAGAGAATGTGAATATTCTTTGAAGGTTATCTGTATTGACAATGGAGGAGAATAATTAATTTAGAGGTTCATAGATGATCTTGAAAATCAAATAATCCTTCATGACATTAGTTAATTGTATAATCCATATTATAATAGTGTTTCTAAAATAAAAAACAGAAATTTTGTGAATACGGCATGAACAATGTTGATCGATAATGATACTTATGAAAAAAATTTATTGAAGATATAAGTGTAGAATTTTATGTTAGAATCAATGTTTTTATAGGAAGGACTATAATATGACTCCTTAAAATAAGTATTGTAAATAAACCCCATTTTTGAATCACCTAAGTCTATTTTCAATTCCTTACATTATAAATTAAAAGGGTAAAAATCTTGGTAATATTTATTAGAGAGGTTTTTATTGAATTATTATTTGACATCCTATAAATGGTATAGGATACAAATTTTTTAATAAAGATACATGAATTTTTTTTGTTTTCACATGTTTTAATATTCTTAAAAATACATTTAATAATGTTTCATAAATAGTGTAAGATATGGAAGAAAGAGAAGATGAGGTGGTTGTAGTTTATTATTTAAAAAAAATATTAATGAGAGATATATTTTTGAAGCTACTTGAGATAAATAATGTGACTCAACTATATCATGTGAATAGAAAAAATTATGTTTATATCATGCTAGGATGATGGATCATGGGGATGTTCAAAACATAATTTGTGATCAATGACAATCCGTTCAAACCAGAAAAATACCAATGGCAGTTTCACAAACATCATTATATTAAAAATTTGAGCCAAATGTTTTTTATGATGATTTGGAATATTAGTAGTGGATTGATTCAATAAATTAAGATCTAGGTAGAATTAAAAATAATTATACATGGGAATTCATAATAAAATAAAATAAAAATAATTTTATTTGAAAAAAATGGTTGGTCAAAAACAAGTTCAATGAAAAATGTGAAGTTATAATAAACAAAAAATTACCAGTTTGAATACAATATAAAAATGTAAGACTTCAACTTTTAGAAGACATATTATCATGTGGAAAAAGTTTAAACAATTAGTATATTTCTTTCCACCACTACACAATAAAGAAATAAAATTTTGCAGATGGATGTCTAGTCAACTTTATATATTATAGAGTTGGAAGATGACATTTATATTTAACAATTGTGTGTATTCATTCACAAGAAAGAATAAAATTGTATTTTAATGATGAAGAATTAATTTTTGGGGTTGAATTAAGCTCTAAAATATTGTAATTCTAAATTGGATTATTTCTTAATGAAGTTTAATTTCAAAAATGAAATAGTTTATAGTAACCGAAATATATAAAAATTTCAATAGGTTCCCCAATTATGATTTTTTATGTTGAATACATCATATTCATATGAAATAATGAATAAAACATTAAAATATTTTATAAAGAGATGAATAACCTTTTTGAAATTTCCATGTAGGGGTAAATGAAATACATTCTTACCATACAAATATTGAAAAAAGGAAACATTTTTTCATATCTCCAGAAAAGTATGTAATGTAAATTCTAAGGAAGATTGGCATGGAAGACTCAAAGCATGTTTCCATACCAAATTCAGTGAGAAATGTTTTTTCAAAATATATGGAAGGAAGTGAGGTTGATCCCATAGGGTTTACAAATATTGTTTTATTTTTTTATATCTAATTGATTCAATATTAGATATAGTGTATGTTGTTACACATTGTTCAATGTATAAAGTTCCATCAAAGTAATCTCATCTAATGGATGGAAGGTGAGTTATTAGATATATTAAATGTAAAACATATTTTGGATTTAAATATGATAATGTATGAAGGATTAATTTGTTTGGTTATATCGATATAGATTGTTTAGAGTGTATATAATAAAAAATACAAGTTTGATGATGTTTGTTTCCTCAGAGAAAGATGCTTTATATGGAATACAGATAAATATAATTCAATAAATTTTATAATAATAGAATCTATGGATGTATCTTCTACTCAAGATGTAACAAAACTAATATTGATGGAGAAACATATGGAATACCTATTTATTGAAATGAAGTTTCTAATTTTCTTCGTTTGTGATAATCAATGTGATGAAAATATCACTAAAAATGTAGTTCAGTATTCTCATTCCAGGAACATTGATATAAACTATCACTTCATCAATGGAAATTTTTAGAATAATGAACTGAAGTTGGATTCTGTTCCTATAATGGATAATGTTACTAATATATTCAAAAACCCATTTCTAAAGAATATATTTCACTAGAAGAGGATGATCATGGGTGTTTTACCTCTCTCAAATCAATTCCAAGGTATGTTATTTCAACCCCTCGTCATCTTATATTGGGATAGTGTTGTCATGGTGTATAAAATGTTATAAAATAAATCTGTAAATACTTACGTGTTCACATTATGAAGGAAATCATGTATTTAGGGGGAGTTCATAAAAGGGGAAAGCAATGATTAAATTTTGTGTGAACTGATTCAATAGTTGTTTGAAGTGGATATTGGGAAATGTTTAATATAGTATGAATATTGGACTTGTGATGAAAGTTTAAAGTGGAATACATTGTTTCTTATAAAGTTCTTGAAAAGTTTTCTTTAGTCCCTTATTATGCACAAAATTGTATTTTTGATTGATTATTCTTGTTTCACACATTTATTTTTATCATGTAGTTTTTAAAATGGTTGGATAAATAATCCATTTAATGAGTTACAATGTTTTAGTTATTTTTGTTCCCTAGTTGAAATCAAAATACCAAGGGAGAGATTTTTGGGACTGTGATTCTTTAAGGTGTCTTGAATGTGTTGGAGGTAGTTAAAAACGTTTTTTAGGAATTTTGTCTTCTAATTTACTATATAAAATAACCTATGTTTGTAATCAATTTAAAAAAAAGTTGACTGTCAAATAATATCAGACTAAATTTTTCCCAACTAATTCTATCAGAAATAGTTTATTGGACTGAGGGTTTTAGATGATGTTTGGTGTGGAATGTTTTTTTCTATGATTCTTATAAGTTTCATTATAAATAATGTTTAAGAAAAAAAATATCAATATGATTTCATGTTCAAAGTGTTTCCTAAATCATGAGTTATGAATGATCTCATGATCCATGATTAAATTTAAAGAGGGATAAATCCTCTACATATACAAAGATCATACTATGATACTCTAAAGATGTTCATCATATATATGTATTTAGAACTATGTTTGGATAATAAGAGTTTACATTAAATGTTTAAGATGTTTTTTGGATTAGGTAATTTTTATTATGTTAAATGTGAAGATGAAAATAAATTTATTCGGATGAATTCCATTTTGGTTGAATACTTTTGGATGATCTATCATTATGACATCGGATGGAGTCTATCAAATTAACTAAATGTTAGACAATAGTATCTTAGTTTTAAGATAGATTTTTAAGTTTAAAACATCATATAAATGTTTTTATATAATGTTAACTAGATAGAGAATGGTGTAAGAATGAAATAGATGAATAATTATGATGTTTTTCATCGAAAAGTGGAACTATGTTTATAAGAATAATTCTAATATTCTCCTAGGATTTTGTAATGGAACATCAGATATAGTCTTAAATGATGGAAGTGATGCTATAAATTTTTACCTTAATAATTTTTTGTATAATGTAGTATTGATTTTAGGTTCTGTATGAAACAGTCGTAAATATATTCAATGCGATGAGGAAAACATTCCCTTTAAATGTTCTAAATATTATAGAAATAAGATCTATGATTCTCAATAACATAGAGGGATGTTTTTTAACGGCTATTAATGTTATAGTTTACAAGAACATTCAAGAATACATTAGAATAACTAATATGCATCTAATAAGTTTTTTAATGGGAGATTAAAAATTTATGTTTTATAAGGTTGGTGTTGGGTCCTACAAATTATTCATGAAAGAAGAAGATAAGTCCTTAAATTTGGAAAAGGGTAAAAGAATAAACCCAAAAAAAGATTTTGTAAAAAATGAGCAAAGGGACACTCAGAAAGTAGAAATAGTCCCATGATATCAAAATTCTACCTGGCCTCTACTCCACATGGTGTTATAATATTCCACATGGAATTCCACCACTACTCAAGGCATCTCACAATCTTCCAGTTCTCATGAATGATAAAAATCTATTTACAGTTTTGGATAGTGATTTCTACCCTTGTGAAAAAAAGACCTCATGAATGAAAAATTGTTTTTGGGTGGTAAAACTCTTTTATGTACACTGAAAATGATATAGTTTTTGGGCTTGTAATTCTTCCTAGGATCCCACAAATGGAAGCCTTGGTACCCACCATGATCGTCTAACCCATTAGTCAGTTATGACACATCTTTATAAATATAATAGAGGATGAAATCAGAGGATGACTGATGAAAAAAAAGTTATGGTAAGGTGCTAGAGAAATAATTCTATGCAGTAAAATCACCTAACCAGCCTAATACCTGAAATACTTTGTGGATGAACCCTTTCACATAGTGAATAAACCATTCTGTGAACCATATTTAGAAGACCCTCCACAGAAGATTCAACCCTGAGGAAGTGTTGTTAGCAACATGATGCATCATTTTATGAACCTATGAAGGAATAATTTCTTCAGGGATGGACCCTCTATATCCTACCCTTCGTTTACGATCCATTATAGATTCTCCTACATAAATGACCACTTACGGCCATCACTATACAGCAAGATCCTATGTGCCTATCCCTTTTGCGGAGGACCCCTTTTCAGGAAACCCTTTTTTTGGATGATGCTTCGCGGATGACCCTTTTAGGATAACCAATTTGTTGATAACCCCTTTGCAGACTCCCTTTATAGATAGTCCTTCATGAAAAATGTTATGTGAACATCCATATTCACTAATTTTCAAAACAATTCACTCATGTTGTTCCATACCGAGGGGGCCCCGGTCTCAGCCATTATGATTGCTCTCTTAGCTGCCTTTACTGGCCCCCATTAAAAATAGAGAGTCAAAAGACAATATTTTCAAGTTTGTTTGAAGAATTTTCTAGTTCCTCATTATACATCCCTAATGATCACCCCATATAATACGATGTGTCAAAACATTCCTCTTGCACATCATTAAATACTATCACATAACTCTTTATCCAGGTTGGACCGGAAATGACCTCTCTTGAATAAGTTCCATTAAAAAAATTCTATGATTTTTCTCATAGTTCTCCATTCCACATAATGTTAAATTTTATGGAACTCGTCCCCACAAGATGATGTTAAACTAAATTGTCTTCATCCCTGTTCCAAGACTTTAAACTATGATGTCATCATCTTTACAATAGGAAGACAAACTATGCTTCCATTGACCTCACTATATGAAATTAAACTATAGTATACCATTTTTGAAAACATGATATTTGTAATGCCTAAATCATCATATGCCTCATGTAATAATCATGATATGACCCCAAACCAATTTTAAGTCATCCCCCCTAGAGTAATCCCCTATCCTTTCATGTGAGGGGTGGTACTTTTTCTACTCTTCGACTCACCCAGGTATGTTTCTAGATAGATCACAAGAAACGATTATCCAAACTATGAAAATAAAAGAGGAATCAAGCACACTCAACTCCATCTCTCTCCCCCTTTTTGCATCGGGGTCTCATCTAGCAAAGGAAAAAATTGGTCATGTGATCTTTAGATTTAATTATTCCTCTTGTTTCTCACACCAATCATGACTCACATGATGTTATAGGTTTGCGGTGACCATGAAATACAAATGATCCCAGACTAGTTGGTCCTTATCTATATATGTAAGACCCAATAATACTCCAACTCAAATGGAAAACTTCCATACATAATCCCCAATCCCATTCAAACCCAAATGGGAGGCTTCCAGTCATAAGCCTTCCACCTTTCCTCAAACATCATAGGGTCATATTCCCAATGAAGCCACACCATACTATCATCCTCTAAGTGTAATCCCCAATCGTTCCCCCTAAAATAGGTATCTTCCATGTGTAATCCCCAACCATAAGAGCCTTCTTTAAGGTGTAAGCACCAACATACCAAAATACACGGTGTTTGAATCCCAACTAACTAGGTTACATTGGAAGCCTCCCTGTAGTCCAAACCCATTACCCAAATCCACCCTAATGTTCTCAATTCCACATCCCTCATAGGGTCATATCATCCAAGGAGACTGTATCTCTTCTGGGTCATTTAGGCCCCGTTTAAAGTGTAAGCACCAATACACCAAACTATGTGGGCTTTGATTCCCAACTTACTAGGACTCATGGGAAGCCTCCCTAAGATACTAAACAAAAACCCAAATCAACCAAAATGATCTCTAAGAGACTTCCTCAGTTCTGTTATATCCACCCAGGAGACCTTATCTATTTTGGGTCATTTAGTCTACCTCAACGTAAGTCTCTCACTATCCTTGACCAAAAACCTTCCACCTATAAATTCTTGCCGCAAGACGTTAAACTACATTGTTGGGTCCTTATCACATGACCTTAAAAGATTATGTTCCCTATTAAGTGACACAAAACTATGTGGGATCTGATTTCACTAATGAATTTACATAATAATCCAATCATATGGGTTCGATACTAACATAAAAAATCTCTCTTCTTACATGGATGATTTTATATTCAATAGGGTCTCAAAATGTGACTTAAAACTAGAATCATCAAAATAAACTACCAAGGGATACGTGATCTATACATTAAAGAGTATAATTCATGGAGAACTTTAGATACATATAGATCCATCTATTTATATATAACCTCAAAAACATATAGATGATTCTGAACCCATGATTATTAATGATTGATCATCACTTTAGGTTAATCCATAATATACACACTTGAGAATGAAAAAAGTATTCTTGAAAATATCTTAAATATATAAGAGGATCTTAGAATATGAAACAGTTACCCCAAAAAGGGCTGGATAAGCCTGACTTCCCATCCTCTCTACCAATGTGAGTTCTTATGTTTTGTTGGATATGTTACCCAATGAATTCATGCTTTTGGAATGTATTTCCATGAGTTATGGATATAAGAGTTATTGGGAATTTATGGATACACAAAAAAAACTAGATGAAGACAATTCAATGAAAGTTTACCCAATGTGAGTGATTTCACACCATTCAAACCCTTATAATCAACCACTAAAGAAAAAATAGTTTTCATTAGAAACATAATAGTGAACCTCACATGAATGTCTAAAATGTGGAACCTTTTTTACATGATAAAAAAGGATATAGTTTCCATTCCTCATCAAGAAATTTCATTCCTGACCCAAACAATGTTTCGAGGTAAATAGTGTGAAATGAAATTGGAGTTCCTTCCAATTCTAAATACAGTGAAATTATATAAAGGGGTATTAATATACACCAAAATTAACACTGTTCAGTTATTAGGAGGATTTTTTATCTACTATATAAATTGATATTTTTTCATATTGACATTGTGAAGAGATATTAGAAATACATAACCATAAATTGATTACTTATTAATTGAATTCTAATACAATATGGGCATAAAAAATCAAATTAATAGGGTTATAAAGGAAGAATTTCAATATTAATAAGAGGAATAGGTTGGAATCCTAATAGAGTTTCATATCAGGTTGGATCATACAGACTTTTTACATAGCCAAATAGATAGATGTAGTGACAGAATGTGGTACTGTTTTTTAGAAGGAACTTGATGAAGTTTTCAGGATAGAATAATGGATGGAGTTTTCCCAGAAGATGATCAACCAAAGCAAAATAGGTAGGTAATTATAGATGGATGTCTTCTATAGAATTTTTGGATAGAAGTTAATTCCTAATGATGGAAAATATAGTAAATAAGAACAATATTCAAGAATAAAAAGTATTAATAAAATACAGTAATCATAATGTAAACTTACTTCTTCCAATTGGTGAAAGATTTTAATAGTTTTTATGAAATTAATTATTATATCTTATCTATAAAGAGATGAAAATGATTTTTGTTTTATTATAGTGCAACATAAGTGTGATGCTATTCCTTGCTTGTTGTAACCACATAAGAGGGATTTTGTTTCTAGTAGATTGTGTGTCATTGGATTATTTCCAAACCATGATAAGGACTAACTACTTTTTTTGAGTTTTAAACATTAAAAATACTTGAGTTCTTATAGATTAATCTTGGGTTCATATGTTTAGAAATGTAGTAACTCTTTAATAGTAGGTGAATTTTGTTTCACAAGTAATAAACTTATAAAGAAAATATCATTTATTCACCGCCTACTCCTCTTAGTTGATAAAATTTTAATTGTTACTTTCAAAAAAAATACATAGGAGGAGGGTCTGTACAGTTGTATTCTAATGTAGGTAGACATAAATTGTCATAATGTTATGTTGTCCAACCCATGTGGTAGCTTTATAGAGGACACTTACATGAGAGTTGCACACATAAAGTGTTTGTAACGTCCCGGTTCCAGAAGCCACCCAGATTCGCCTCGTACCCGGTTGTTCACATGGCCTCAAGCGCATTTCCCCAAATTCCAGAGGCTTCAAACTTGCAGCGAGGGCCATAGGTGTGATAGTGGGGAAACTATGCCCTTATTGGCAGAGTACAAAGTAGAAGTAACAACATATACAACAACAGAAGTAGTAAAAATCCTACAATAGTATACATCAGAAGACTGATAAATAAACATCTGGAGCAGAATATATGTAAATTATGCATGATACATATATGTCTAGGAAAACAGCCAAACAAGTCACAAGGATGAATACAGTACAAAACCAAAGTACAAAATAAAATAGACGATCAACGCCTTAGCATCGCAAGCCTCAGCTTGGTCCCATGATCTCTAGCTCCAGTTCAATAAAGAACCTGAAGTAGAAGGGCGCTTGCCCTTATCTATACCTACAACAATATCATATTCTTGGGCACAAAATCATGGCCCAAATAGGGTGTGAGACAATGTTCCAGTAGGAAACAACCCAAAGATCTATTTCTAATAGTTAGTGAATATATGGAAGGTAAGTACAGTAAGAAGTAGACAGTAAATAGTAAATAGGATAATACACTGCAGTAAACAATCCAAAATTATAGAATATAATTTACAACAAGAAAGCAGCCACTCAAGAAAGTAGAACAAATATGTAACCTCTGGGTAGTTCTCACATCCTAACCCCTGTGGTTCAACCTTCAAGTACTATCAACCCTCTGAGAGGCACAAAGAGTCTCACCCATCTGGTTCTGCTAAGAATGAATTGAAAGAATAGAATCTCTGGGGAAGCACTCACCTTTATTTCCCCATATAGTTTCGAATCGTACTAAAGGCGCTTTGGGGAAGCACTCAATGTCTCATTCCCCCTATGGCCCATGTCGAGGAACTACAGACACTCTGAGGAATCACTCAACGTCAATTCCCCATGTGGTATCGCATAGTAAATTAATGACACTCTAGAGAAGCCCGAACATCCATTCTCCTTATAGTCTACTACACTATGTTCTCACAACCCTGTGTAAAGTCAGCAAGTATCGCATCGCATAATGGACAAATTATCCTTAAGAACTACTTTTCTAGAATTTTATTGCATCTCGGCATGGAATAACAGTCACATCATTCTATAAAATAGGCATGGAACTGGCAATATCCTAACATGAAAAACTAGACCAAATGGTCATAATAGGAAAACATGCATGGGAAAAACATCCAAGACATAGTAAATTACCCAATTCAAAATCAATTTCATCTACACAAGCATATAAGTAAAGAAGGAAAACAACCAGGGAAAATAGGAAACACGCAGTACCCCGTTCCAGGGTATTGGTGGAATTTTCACAAAATAATGAAATAATTTCTGCAAAAAGGCACAAACCACCTACTTCAACGTTAAGAGATCGATATACTGGATCCAAAGAGCTTGAATCTCTTTATAACTTCATAGATCTACAGAAATGCATAAAACATTCATCCTATGATAACTTGAGAAAGATGAAGAGTTGGAAAAGAAATCTCATGTAGAAGGAAGAGCTTACCGCTGCGGTTCCAACGCAATCGACGACGGTCGATTCAGAGAATGGATGGAGGCTCGGGGGGCTCGTAGAAGATCTTCGGCCATACGGAATGCTCTTGGTCGAAGAGGCTGGAGAAGAAGATGGTTATGGGGTTAAGACACGACCCCGGTCCGTTTAATGAAAAAAAAGTACACGGTGTGTACTTTTGGAGTACACAACGTGTACTAGGCTTTTCGGTACTCCTCTTTATGTGGCCTCCACATCACCCCAACATGGCTGTGTGTGTGGCCATGACACGGCCTGCTCACAGCCTCGAGCGACAATGAAGTAAATGGAATGTACTCATAAAGTATACAGCGTGTACTTCAAAAATTTCCAGAAACCCCTCTTTTCTCAAAAACTATAGAAAAAGGAAAAACGTACCTGAAAAGAAGGTCTTGGTTCTTACCAACTTCCCCCCTTAATGAAATTTGTCCCCGAATTTATCTAGAATGGCATAGAAGAAGAAACCTCCAACAACTCCGGCCACTACGATTGTATATCGGCCTCCCTCTCCCAATTCTCACTCTGTACTCGCTCGTGCTGTCATAGCACCCATACTAGAGGAACAGACCGGCCACATAGAACCTTCGTACTGCAATTGACAATCTAGATAGGATAATCCTCAAATGATGCGTCTGCTTCAAGCTCAAACTCTTTAGGTTGAAAGTCATGAGACACATCTGAAAAGTAACATCAGAGATGAGAAATGTGGAAGACATCGTGCATAGCCCGGTACCTCCATGGTAACCGCAACCGATAGGCAACTAGCCCAACTCTCTCCAACACCTCAAATGGACCAACGTACCATGGTGAAAGCTTACCCTATCTCTGAATCCTCTTATGTCCCAACCTCGGTGTGACACGCAGGAAAACCTGATCCCTGACCTTGAACTCCAAAGGTCATCTCCGCTGATTAACATAAGACTTCTGTCAAGACTGTGCCATAGCCATCCTCTACCAAATCAACTCTATCTGTTCTAACGTCTCCGGAACAAGACGAGGTCCCAGTAAAGCTGTCTCTCATGCCTCCACCCAACATAAGGGTGATCGGCATGGACTACTGTACAAATCCTCATAAGGTGCCATCTAAATAGTCGCTTGGAACTATTATTGTAAGAAAACTCCACAAGATGTATATGCTTCTTCCATGAACCTCTAATGCTTAGAAATCAAGCTCAAAGCATATCCTCAACCACCTGAATATTATGCTCAAACTAGACATCTGTCTAGGGATGGTATGATGTAATCAAAAGTACATATATACCCAAAGCCTTCTGAATCCCCTTCTAGAACTAATAAGTAAAGCACACATCCCTTTCTAAAATGATGGAGTGTGGAACTCCATGCAGAAGTACAATCTCTCGGATGTACAACTGTCCCAGCTTGTCAACACTGAAGGTCTCCTTGATTAGCAAGAAGTAAGAAACCATAGTAGGTATGTCGATGACAACCCAAACAGTATCATTCCCACAATGATACCTCAGCAAACCAGTCACGAAGTCCATCGTGACGTCGTTCCACTTCCACTCAGGAATGCAAACTACTGTAAAAGACCTACTGGTCACTGATGTTCCACTTTCACCTGCTGAGAAGTGGAACACCTCATGACAAAACCAGAAACATCCCTCTTCAGAACTGGCCACAAATACTGACAGTGTAGATCACGATACATCTTGGTGACGCCAAGATGAACTTCCCAAACTAAGGAATGAAAGTCTCGCATCAGCTCCTCGTGTATATCTGCTGGAACCCATACACTTCCCTGGAAATTCAAGATCTCATCCTCACCTATAGTCCATCCAGGAATAGGTTCCTCTCCTAACACGCTTTCCCATAGGACTAGGCCTTCAAAATTTGATAGCTTCCTCATTCGTACCCGATCAAGAAGTGTAGAGGTAACAACTATAGAAGATAAAAAATTCTTCCTTTGTCTGTCGTACACCTCCAGATGCATCTCAGAGAACAGAGCCATAAGATTCCACTCACTACTGGACTCCTGAAATGCTTGTATCTGAGTCCTCTTACTCAACACATCATCCAATGTGTTTCCTTTCCCAAGTGAATAGGAAAGCTCAAAGTCAAAGTACTGAAGATACATGACCCACCTACGCTATCTCATATTCAAATCACGCTGAGTAAAGATGTACTTGAGACTTTTGTGGTCAGTGAAAACCAGAAAATTCTCTCTCAGAAGATAATTTCCCCAACAGCATAAGGCATGAACAACTGCCGAAAACTCGAGATCATGTGTCGGGTAGTTCCTCTCATGTGGCCTCAACTATCGAGACTCGTACGCAACGACTCCATCTCCCTGCATAAGCACAGCTCCCGAACCGATACCTAAAGAATCACAATAAACAGTGTATCTCTTTCCCATATCTAGAAAGACTAGTATTGGTGTTGAAGTCAACCTCCCTTTCAGCTCCTGAAAGGATGACTCACAATAATCTGACAATTAGAACTTCACACCCTTCTTGTTTAGACATGTCAGGGGTGCTACTAAGCATGAAAATTCCTGTATGAATCACCTGTAGTATCCATCCATCCCTAGAAAACTCTCCACATCAAAGACGTTCTTCAGCTGCTCCTAGGAAACTGCTGCTCTCACTTTATATGGGTCTACTGATACTCCTGTCTCTGAGATAACATGACCCAAGAAGTGAATTTGATCCATCCAAAAGTGGAACTGTGAGAACGTAGCATATAAATGATGCTCTCTCATTGTACTCAAAACGATCTCAAGATGGGTATCATGGTCATGTCGAGTGTGAAAGTACACCACGATATCGTCCACAAAGACCACCACAAAAGATTCCAAGTGTTGATAGAACACTCAGTTCATTAGTTCCATGAAAACTATAGGGACGTTTGTGAGACCGAATGACATAACCATATACTTGTGTAGACCATACCTGCTCCAAAAAGCTGTAAGAGGTATATCAAATGGTCTAACGCACAAATGATGATAACCGGACCTCAAATCGATCTTTGGGAACAACCACGCTCCCCGTAACTGATCAAAGAGGTCATCAATCCTAGGAAAGGGGTATCGGTTCTTGATTGTCAACTGGTTCAGCTTTTGAAAATCCACACAAAGCCTAAGAGTTTCATATTCCTTCTTCGCAACCAGTATAGGAGACCACCAAGGATAAGTAATGGGTTGGATAAAACCCTTCACCTATAACTCCTCTAACTTATTCTTGAGCTCCTGCAACTCAGGTGTAGCCATCCTATAAAGAGTAATGGACACCGGGGTTTCTCCTGGAACGAGCTCAATAGAAAAGTCTACCTCACACTCCGGAGGCAAACCTGAAAAATTTTCTAGAAAGACATCTCTGAAACAATCCACCACTGGAGGAAAGTCTAACTATGAAGTCCCCTGGTCATCGACATACATACTGGAAATCTGAGTTGTAACTCCACCTAGCCTATGATGCTCGGGTCCTTCTCTACTCACCTGGACATCCCCCTCGCCTCGATGGAGAAAAGATCCACCCTCTGGTGATATGAAACTCACCCTGCAGCGATAACAGTCGATGACTTCCTGGAAGGAAACTAGCCAGTCCATTTCGAGAATGACATCATAGCCTGTCATCTCTAAGACATAGAGATCCCATAGAAAGTGATACCCAACCACCTCTAGGGGTCACTCCTTGTACTGAAGTACACTAACTTCTCTAGTCCCCACCAGTGTGTCTAGAGTCAAAGTATAGGTAGAGGAAAATATAAATATCCCATGGATCTCCACAACTCCAACAGAGATGAAGCTATGGGAAGCCCCTGTATCGAAAAGAGAAAAAGATAAAACTAAGGCTAATAAGATCGTACCTCAAACTGTAGAGGGTCCGAGATCCTATTCCTGCTGGGTCTTCTTCACTACAAAAGCCTAACCTATACCACGACCCTATGATGCTGCCCGACTCCTCTGAGCTACTCCACTCTGCTATCACTAGAAGACCGATGACTGACCACCCCGGACTCAACCTCCACCTCGGCCCGAACGGCCGGAAGAACTCCAATTCCCAGACTGGTGAGAAACTGGTGGTGCTGCTCCTGAATGAGGAGTCATGGAAGAACCTCTTTCCCCAGTTACTGGTCAGAAAAACTAACAGAAGCGCTGAAGGTGACCCATATTTCCACAAGATCAGCACTCCACTGGGTTTCTCTGGCACTACGGCCTCATATGCCCAGCCCTTCCACACCGGTAGAATACCACCTGGCAACCTGAAGATGTGTTTCGCTGCCTCGAATCACCGTGCATAGACTAACTAAGGTGCTTCCTATTGTCATCTGGTGAACCACTAACTCTAGAAGTGGAACTGCCCTGGCTCTCAACTCCAGAATCTCTCAGATTGTGGTCCGTAATCAATGCCTGGTTGACGATGGAAACTATGGATGTCATCCTGAAGATATTCACCTGTGAGTGGAACTCCCATCCGAGTCCATCCTCAAACTTCCTTTTGAAGAAAAACCAATATACACTCTAGAGGCGTTTGAAATGTTGAAGCTCGGTGAAACAAGAGAAATACTCCATGACAGAAAGAGTTCCCTACTATAGGCTCATGATCTCTTGGGTTCGGTCAGCCCTCAGGTTGTCCAGATAGAAGTAGTCATAAAAGACATGCAGAAAATTCTATCATGCCATAGCCTGCTAATGACCCGCCTATGAGATCAGGTCCTACCAACTCTTGGAGGAGTCTCGTAGCATATAGGTAGCGATCTTGACCCTCCTCTCTGGAGGCGTCTCCAGATGCTTGAAGATCATCATCATGGATTCTATCCATGACTCTACAGCCCACAGTCCTTCTTCCCCTAAGAAGGTGGGAGGATACTACTACTGGAAAACCCACATCAGGTCTTCCATAGTCGAGGTAGGAGGTAGATCTACCTGGAAGGAATGAATCATCCTCATAAAACCTTCCCTAAATTGTGCATCGATGCCTACAGCTAGTATAACTGCTGGTGTCAAGGCTGGCACAGTAGGAGGATCCGTCAGAGGTCCCTGATCAGCCATATCTGGCGTCTGATCACTTCCCTGCAACAGTTAGAAAACCGGAGGACGTCTCGGTTCCATAGCTCTGAAAGGTCAAAACCACACCTTAGATTTAGGATTAACAAGGATTGGAAAACTGAAGGCATAATAAGGAATAGGAAAAATAAGACATTCAAGTTATGAAAAACATGACTACACAGCGTGTTATTCCCCTACACAGCGTGTTCCCTTATGTCATTTACATGGGGGTGTACTTATACCTAAACTGGCCGTGTAACACCCCAAATACACAGCGTGTTGTCCTAACACATAGCGTGTACTTGAATCCTCTTCCCTGTCTGAGTCTGTCTACACAGTTAAGCCACACGACTCCGCTAAGACAACACTACACGACATGTTCAAGGCAGCCACGGCGTGTACTAGAAAATATTCACCTGGACCGTGTTGTTAGCGACACGCCCTGACACACGGATGACACTACACGGAGTGTTCCAAACGAACATGGCGTGTATGAGAAATGGTAACACCAACTCTTGTTGTTCGTGACATGGTCGGGTAACTTGATCAGACTACACGATATCTAAAATTCAAATATGGCGTGTATGTGAAAAGTTAACACGCCCAGTGTTGTTTATGAAACCCTTGGGGTACCTATTTCATACTACACGGTGTGCTAAAATAGTACACGGCGTGTTCCTACAGGATTGTTCACAACCCCGTGTTTCGTCCCACATAGTCAGTGACACGGTTTGAAAACTACATGGAATGTATTCATAAAGTATATGTCGTGTAATTTGGATTTTTACAGGTAGTAGCCTCGGAAACTGCTCTAGAGCCCATAAAACACAGAAAACAAAAGTTAAGGTGTCGTATTTCGATCTGTGAGGGCCCATACTCCCCACAAATCAAATCTTGGAATCTTATACAAGCCATAACAAGGAAATAAGAAATGATCCACCAAATTCCAGTCCATCAGGGACCATAACACCTCAAGAACCAAAATTTGGCATTTATTCAGGTAAAACCTTACTCAATCAATGCTCTAAGAAGAAGAAAATATTTTTATCAAGAATCTATCACAACAACATGCATATTCTACAAAACATCTATCAGAACAACATGAAATTGCTAATGTATCCTAGATGGGAAGGAAAGAATTCATGGCATGTGATTTCTAACAGGTGCCTATATGATGCATGGGATGGAATACCCTCATCTCATCGGGTTGTGACAGAAAAAGAACCTCAATAACAACAACAGTAATAGCACAAAACATTTGAATCACCCAACGGTGAAATCAAATCAACTGTAAAATTGAAAACTAGTAAAATTATAGTAAACGATGTAGTATGGATTTTCCCTGTACATGGGTTAGCTACTCCCGGGAACAAATTATTACCAAGTATATATTCCTTACTATCCCTGGATAAAGGATCCAAACAGTAAGTCAAGAGAAAAGAAAATCCTCTGATACCACTTTGTAACATCCTGGTTCCAGAAGTCACCCAAAGGAGCCCTATACCCGGTTGGTGACATGGCCTCAAGCGCATTTCGCCAAACGCCAGAGGCTACTGACTAGCAGCGAGGGCCGTGGGTGTGATAGTGGAGAAACTATGCCCTCATTGGAAAAGTACACAGTGAAAGTAACAACACATACAACAACAGAAGCAGTAAATATCCAACAATAGTAAACAACAGAAGACTGATAAATAAACAACTGGACCGGAATATATTTAAATGATGCATGATACATATATGTCAAGGAAAACAACCAAACAAGTTACAATGCTGAATAGAGTACTAAACCAAATTATAAAATAAAATATATTAGGAACTCTTCATCATCGCAAGCCTCGACTTGGTCGCATGCTCTCCAGCTCCAGTGCAATCAAGAACCTGAAGTAGAAGGGTGCTTGCCCTTATCTATACCTGCAACAATATAATCTGTGTCGGCCCAGAATCATGGCCTAAACAGGGTGTGAGACAAAGTCCCAGTAAAAAACCACCCAATGATCTATGCCCTACAGTCAATGAATATATGGAAGGTAAAGTATAGTAGGCAGTAAATAGGATAATACATAGCAGTAAACAATCCACAATTCTAGCATATAATTTACCACAAGAAAGCATCCACTCAATCAAGTAGAACAAACAGGTAACCTCTGGGTAGTTCTCAAAGCCTAACCCCTATGGTTCAACCTTCATGTACTAGCAACCCTCTAAGAGGCACACACAGTCTCACCCCTCTGGTTCAGCTAAGAAAGAATAGAAAGAATAGACTCTCTAGGGAAGCACTCACCATCAATTCCCCTTATAGTCTCGTATCATACTAAAGGAACTCTATGGAAGCACTCAACGTCTCATTCCCCTTGTGTCCCACATTGAGGAACTACAGACCCTATGAAGAATCACTCAACATCAATTCCCCCTGTGTTCTCACATCGTAAATTAAAGACACACTGGAGAAGCCCTTACGTCCATTCTCTCTATGGTCTACTACACTAGGTTCTCACAGCCCTATGTAAAGTCAGCAAGTATCACATCGCTTAACAGCCAAAGTATCCTTATGAACTAATTTATAGAATTAAACAGCATCTCAACATGGAAGAACAGTCACACCATCCTACAAACTAGGCATGGAACTGGCAATAGCCTAACAGGAAAAAACGAGACCAAATGATCATAACAGGAAAACATGCATGGGAAAAACATCCAAGGAACAGTAGATTTCCCAATTCAGAAGCAATGTCCTCTACACAGGCATATAATAAAATAAAGAAAACAACAAGGGAAAAACAAGAAACACACAATACCCCATTCAAGGTTATTGTTGCAATTTTCACAAAATACTCAATGACTTTGTACAGAAAGGCACAAAACACCTACATCAACATTAGAAGATTGATATACTTTAGCCACAGGGATTGAATCTCCTTAGAATGTCGTAGATCTATGAAAATGCATAAAATTTTCAACATATGATAACTTGAGAAAGAGGAGGAATTGGAAAACAAAGCTCTAGGAGAAGGAAGAGCTTACCGCTGCGGTTCCTACTCAATCGACGACGGTTGATTTAGAGAACAGATGGAGACTCGGGGTCTAGGAGAAGATCCGCGGCTGTATGGAACACTCTCAGTCAAAGAATCTAGAGAAGAAGATGGTTCTTGGGTTAAAATGCGATCCCGGTCTGTTTAATGAAAAAAAAAGAAAGTACAAAGCGTGTTCTTTTGGAGTACAAGGTGTGTACTAGGCTTTTTCATACTCCGCTTTACGCGGCCTCCACATCACCCCTACATGGTCGTGTGTGTGGCGATGACATGGCCAACACATGACCTTGAGCAGCAACAAAGTACATGACATGTACTCATAAAGTACATGGAATGTACTTTAAAAAATTCTAGAAACACCTCTTTTCTCAAAAAACTCCAGAAAAAGGAAAAACGTACCTGAAAAGAATGTCTGGGTTCTTACAGTGTTCATGGTGGAGGAAGGTTTATGTATTAAGATTCTGACCAATACCTCATGGAAGAGACTTCATAGATATAAGTGGCAAGGATTTACCCTAGTTCCACTAGAAAATAAATTAAATATGGGTTTCTCAAAGACGATGTGGAGGAAATTATTTACTCACCTTTGTTTTTTATTTCTGTCCTCATCTTTCTTCAGGGAATGAAAGACTTGGAATTCATATAAAAGGTTTGGATTAATTGTATTCCAAGATGGGAATTTGAATAGAACATCCAGTGTGACCATAAAGGGTTTCCATAAAAAATTCATGTACAAGGTATTATTCTAAGGGGTCCCATCAATAGAACATATATGATGGATATACTGCATAGTAGTTGGGCAGCTAGAGAGGTCCCTATAAGCATGGGCCAAATGAAATCATCTCACATAGGAGACAGGCACTGACATGGTTATCTCTTCACTTTTTCTTACAGAAGTATAGAGGTCACACAATGTAACAACCTAATATTTTTTGAAAATTTATTTTTAAAAATATATTTTTTCTTCAATTTCATTCTTCACAAGAAAAAACGAGTTTAAATGAAACACAGATTACTATTGAACTATTATTATTTAAATGTGGCTCTATAACCTTGTGGTTGATTTGGTGGGTGTAAATATGTGTTACCAAAATATAATATATATTTATCTATGTATTATATTTCCACTCAATACAATTTTTTTGATTTATTCTTATGAAATTAGAACTCATTTTTTAGTAAAGTCATTTTATGCTTCGAAATACTTTTTTTTTCAAAAAAAAATTATTTCTTTTTTGTAAGAAAATATGATAATTAATTTATTCCAAATTAATAAATTTTATTATTAAAAATTATATAATTTTTTAAATCATCATTATAAAATTACCTTCATATGATATTTTTCTATTTTTTTGAAAAGGATAATTTTTCAATGAATAGTGAAATGTGCCATTTTTGTAAATTTTTCATTTCTATTCATTAAATCAACTGAAATAAAAGTACAATTTTTTTAGTCTGATATTAACATAAAATATTTCACCTTTAATTATATATAATCTAATTAATTATATTGAAGTCAACATTATAGTTGATTTTGGAATATGTTCATTTCTAGGATAAAAAATACATTTTTCAAAAAAAATCATTATATTTTACAGATTTATGTTAAATATTATTTACCCCACTACAAGGAATAAATTCTTAAAAAAATGGATTCCATATTTGAAGTCATGAGGTTCAAATTTTTTAAATATTTCCCCTTTGTTATTACTAATTATAAATAGTAATCGCAGGAAATATTCGTCACCTCATTAAGGGTGAAAACAATAAAACATGTTTAAGAATATAAGATATGGACATTAAATAACCAATATACGTTAATTTGAATAATTGTATGAGTTTATTTTCGTAATTATCATCAATGATTCAAAAATATAGAAACTTGGTACCATTTTTCTTTGATTATGACCCTTGTATTATTTTATGTAATGATTAAATGAAAAATGTCACTATCTTTGTATTAATAAATATAATTTTTTTCATAGGTATTAAAGAGGTTATATTTAGTAATAAATGTATATTTTAAATTTTTTTATCATGGTTATTTATTTCCAATATTTAGTAATTGAATAATAACCATAAATTCTTAAGAAATTATTATACAATATTTTTCATGTAATATAAAAAATGATTTTAAAAATATTAAAAGTAATAAAATATAAACGAATTATTTTGTTCCATGAATTTTATAGATAAATATAATAAATTAGTGATATTTATAAATTTATTATTCAACAAATATTTAACTATTGTTATAATTAATGTCCAACACAGTGAATTGTCCCAAAAATGACATTAATCGTATCTTATGTGAAATAATATTTTATCAAATGACTAAAATTTATAAAAAAATATATTTTAGGGCTTATTAATGGGACATGATCTGTAATATCAAATATTTTCCACTTATGGTCACTTTTCTTATTATTGTGACATTATTAACCCCTAATGTGTAAAAACATTGGTGTCCTAATAATTATCATAAGGGTTAATGGGTGGTTAAAACTATATGATAAGGATTAAAACATCAAAAACAATTTTAACTGTTAATTTATAACATGGATTAGAATTATAATATTATTATTCCTAACATATATAAATATTTAACCTCATGAACCCAAAAAATATTTTATGTTAATTTATACTTTAATTAATTACACGGGTGCCCCTCCCATCATATATAAAAGGGGACCTCATCCTCTATCTTATTCAAAACTATTGAGCACATTTTATGGATAATGAGATTCACTAAAATAATCATATCCTTTATACCAACATCCTAGATATTTATTTATTTCTAAAATATCATCCTTTCATTGTTTAAGGTTTAAACCAATTGATATTTCCCAATAAAGAGGTAAAAATCTTAACCAAGTAATTTAAATTTTATTTATCATTCTACCAACTATAAATCAATGGAATTAAAAATAAAGTTATAAAATCAGTATTATAAACATAATAATATGTTATTCATATTATTTTATTATATTTATCAACCATCTATCCCATCAAGTTGGAATTAAAATTATCACTCTTTCATAAGTGGGGACATCCACCTCCACACAGTGATATAATTTATTTTCTATCACCATTATTCATGATTAATTATTATAATGTATTTAATGTTTATATTTTATATTGATGATAAAAATATCATTATGTTATAATAAAATATAATTTGACTTTATTTTCTCTTTTTTTAAGAAAACTAAAACAAAATTCATCCATGCGTATGGCCTACCATCTTAAGGAATGGGGCGAATTATTTTTCTATCTCTACGTTTTAGGGACGATTAAAATTTTATACAAAATTAATAAAAGTGATATATATATATATATCATGATGAAAATTCGATAAATTATGGAACCGAGAATAATTTACAAGGATTGTAAATTCCAAACAAAATTGTCATGAAAAAATAAAACAATCGAAACCTAAAAATGATGATTTTAATAAGGAAATATTTATATATGGATGATGAAGTATTATAAGTGGATCAAATAGGATATTATATGTAAATAAATGGTTTTTTTTTTAATAATAAATTTAAATTTATAATATAGTATATAAGATCACTTAGTAATCAATTCATACATTAGGTAACTAATTTATATTTATATCTCATTTTAATCAAGATTATTTAGGCTTGAATTTTCATTATAGAAGATTAAATTATCTTTATCAGATAAACCAATTTAATTTTATAATGCTTTGGATATTTATATATATTATATTTTTTTATTTCATTTTCCTCCCTTTATGTACACATGATACTGGAATATATTTTTAAGGGAATCGATATTATTTTAATATTTATCCAAAAATAATTTTCTTTCATGTCCATTAACTATTTAAAATGCTATTTTGGAATGTTTTTATTATTCTCATATTATCTTTTAAAATTATTTTTTTCCCATGTTTTAATTTCTATAATTTTTTTTATAGGAATCCTTTTTTCATTTTCTGAACAAGGTATTTTTTAATTTTTATGGAAAATGTGAAAGGAATATTTTTTTAATATACACAACTTGAACATAATTTATTACCATTATGACTAATAAAATTTTTAAGCTTACAAAAAAAGTATCCATATTTCATTTCCCAGAAAATGTTTTCCAAAATATTTTTTGAAATATTTATATTTTAAATAATTTATTTCAAAATGAAAATGTTATTTTCCTAAATAAATATTCCAGTGATATTTTTACGTCTTTTTCCATATACGATAGAAAGATATGATTTGATTTATTCATCACTAGAGATTTATTTTATGATAACATCACTATTATGTTTCTAGATGGTTTATGGTTATACTAATAAAATATCATGGAAACATTTTTTCATTTCAATGTGATTACTTATGATGGAATTATAAATGCTTCAATGAACTCATGGAATTAATATGAATGGATAATGAACATGAGAATATTTTATTTTAAGTTATATGTCCTTATATTTCATTCAGTAAATATTATTGTTTTATGATATAAAAGGGTACATTTTTTCCCAACTACAAATCAGGGTATATGAGAAATTATCAGAAGCCTAAAAGAGGGTACACAAGTGATTTTTTCTAGCTTGAAATGAGTTTACATGGTTGGTTATTTTAATATTCAAAGAGGTTAAATGGTATATTATCCTAAGATTGATGCATTAGTTGTTATACCAAGCATAACTTGTTATGAATCTCATAGAGAGTATTCTTAAAATGTTATATCTAGGATTATGATTATTCCACACTATATGAAAACCCATTAGGAAATGGTATTTTTCTAATTTTATCTTATCATGGGCCATGTTATCTGATTCACATATGATTCATTTCTTATTAACTGACAAGAATTATTTCATAAATCATGATTATGATCTATTAATTTTTGGGTATGGTTTTTTACAGTTATGATCATGTTGTCAGACCATTATGCGCATGTTATTCTTAAATGATCAATGATATCTCCCTTATTTTCCATTACTAATCATTTGGGATCACTCTTTATTATGTTTACTTTTCCCCAGGATATGAAGAACAATTTTAGGTATGATATGTATAACAAGGGTTCTATTAGTAAACTACTTAATGAGAGATGATTTATATCTTTCATGTACAACGTGTTTATGAATCCAGTTTCAAATAACACTAAACCATTATAATTATAGAATGTATCATAATGTAATGTAATGCATATTCATATAATAAAATCTAATATTTATATCTGATATTTAGGGGTTTCTTTTGTTGGTATCAGAGAATAGTTTAGTTAATTTTGGAAACTAGGAAGAGGAAACTTTAATGATAACCCTCAGGATAAGAAAAAGTTTATAAGAACATCCCATGTCATGGTAAGAAAATGAGTGATGTTTTCCTAGAGAAATACCACTATCTGGATACTATAAGTGGATATGGTGTTATCAAAAAGTCATATTGTGGAAATAACCATGAAATGTGTTGCTTGGGTATATATTGACTATCATTATGGTTCATAGTGAATGGTCCCTCACAAAGAAAATTGTTTGACACTATCAGAAGATATATATGAGCCAATTAACATTTTATTTATAAATAATTATTAAGTATTTGAATAGATGATGACCATGGATGACCTTGTTTAAACATAAGGTGTTATATATTGAAAAGTAAGTGTCCTAATTTAGAGATCCCTTGAATGATTTTTTATGATTATTTGGTTTTTCAATATAATTATTATTGCTTACACAATTTTTTGTTCTTAGTCAGTAGATTAATCCTAATGTAACTATGTTAATGAAAAATATGATTGAAATGCAACGCTTTTCCCATATAGTAACTAGATATTATGGGAGATAAAATGTAAAATCATGTTATTGTGCTTATAAATATTTCTCATGTTATGAATCATGTTGAGATTTGAAATCAGTAATGGATGGATCAACATTCAGTTTAGTCCTTAATTGGGAAAAATATTAATTATTTTAGTGGTTCTAGTATATAAATAGTTTCTATGTTAAGGATTAGTATAATTAAAATGATATTTCCATTCTAAAGTATCCACATCCTGAAAAAAAAATTTATGATGTTTATCATTTTGATAATGACTAATCTTAGTGGTGGAATCTAGTCAAGAACATGAGGAAATATGAAGAAATTAACTCTATAGAGTGGGATGAGTTTAAAAGGTTATTTTTCACTAGTAATTTACACATATTCTTCATAAAAATGGATTAGTAATTCTTTAAGATAAATAACAATGATGATGAATTCAATAATCCCTATGAGTAAAATTTCATAGGACCAATGATGTGTGATTATGGTATTATTATTGGACCAAAAAATATGATTGGTCGTTTATTTTGAGGCCTAAAAATAAGTCTCTAAAAGATTTTATCTACAAGTGACCATAGTAGGTATAAGTAAATCATTAGATGTTCTACCAAGATATTAAATGAGATTGGGGTTACACATAATTTTAATTATTTTTATAAGAAAAAATAAGTGTAATTTAAAAGAAATTGTAAAAATAAAAATCATTGAGATAGGTGGATAAGATATAGATTATGATGAATGTATGGAAGGAAACTTGGTGAAAATTATCTTAAGGGTTATATTAAATTCTTTATGTGTGGAAAGAAAGTTCATTGTTAAATAAAATTCCAAAGTGTTGGAAACAATTTAACATGTTATGTTAATAGATAGAATAATCCAAAAAATGAACCCCATACTCTAGTATTTCAAAATAAATGTTTATGGTTTTTACGGTAACTAGTTCTTGAATCTAATGTTTAATGATGTTTGTAAAAATCAACCATCTCTTAATCCTAGATATAATGGATAATCATATGTCTTAACTATAATCTCTATGGGGTAAGATAGTGAAGTGGTGAAAGGTGTAAATATTATCCACACTTTAACTAATAATTTCTTATTTTGATTTTATATATACTAACTCTATTATATCAGAATAATTTTCTAAGGGTGTCATAATATCACCCCAATGATTATATATCAAATTAGTATTTAAAATTCCAATGTGTATGTTGATCACATGTCAAGTATATGATTCTTCCTCATCTGATGTTTGAGGGAATATGCTTCCTATATATCCTGTTATTATCTCTATAAAGTAATGTGATCTTATTTTTGGAATGGATTGGATTTCATTATATAAATAACATATAAATTTACAAGTAAAAGAATCCTCATTTGATATTCTAAACCAACTGATGATCATATATCAGTGAGAGGATAAAAACAAGATCCACATAGAAATTAAATCCATTATATGTGTTCAGATTCTTATTCAAAATAGTTATTTATCTCAAATAGTTAAGGACAAACTAAACATAAAAGATATGAATATTGTATAAGAGTTTTTTGATGTCTTTAAAAAAGGGTTTTATTTTCTTAATCCAAGTCAAAAATATGAGTTTTAAATATAAATCAGACATATTTCTACACCATTTGAAATTATTCATAGATAATGGACCTAATAGAATTGTTATAATTAAATAGTCAACTTTAAGAAAATATTTATAAGTGATTATTTCATCTAATTGCGTCACCATGGGGTTCACCTATTATTTTTAATTAATAAGAAATATGGATCAATATGACTCTACATTGATTATCAAGAATTAACAAGATCTTTATATAGAATAATAAACCTCTTCCTCATATTAGTGAATTTTTTAATCAATTATTTGAATCTCAATATTTTTCCTAGATTGAGAATTGATCTAGATACCTTCATTTGTTGTAAAAAGGTGAATACGTACCCAATAAATCATTATGTATGAGGTATAGAAACTATGAATTTATTATGATGTCATTTGGTCTTACCAATTCTCCTATTATATTCATTTATTTCTTGAATAGATTCTTTATAGGCCACCTTAATTGGTTTTTGGTTGTCTTTATAAATGATATTATTAAATATTAAAAGTGTATGGTAGAGACTGAAGATCTACTTATAGTAGTAACGAATACCCTAGAAAAGGAGAAGTTATTATCAATATTTACCAAATGTGAATTTTGGATATAGAGGGTTTAATTTATTAGGTCATATAATCTCAAGGTATTGTATATTGTTTCATATATCAAATATTTATGTTATGGAATGTTGGCCTAGACTAACAATGATGTCTAAGATCAAAATTCTTCATGTTTTGGATATATAATATTGATTCTTTTTGGATAATTTATCAAGGTTATCTAATCTAATCACCAAGTTAACTCAGAAAAGATTCATGTTCCATTTCAAATATGCATGCGAGGAAAATTTGAATGAGGTGAAAAGAAGGATTGTTTGTGTACCTTTGTTAAAACAACCCTTCAATGGAAATGATGTTGTGAAGTATTATGATGAATCAAGTAAGGCACTAGGATTCATCCTCATGTAAATTGATATGGTGATAGCTTACGGCTCATTACAACCTATTTTTATTGATAAAAATTACTTGAATCATGAATTAGATTCAGCAATGGAAAAGTTTTTCATTAAATATCGGATGGAATTATCATTAAATAGAAACTTGTGACTTATCTACTGATCATAAAGTTTTAAAATATATATTCACTCAGAATGAGTTGAATATGATCCATAGAGTATTATTGAAATTGATTAATGATTGTGATTTCATAATAAATTACCACTCTAAAAAAGAAAATAAGGTGGTTGAATCTCTCAGTCGATAGGATCATACAATATTATCATTGATGAGGATCAAAAAGTGTGTAATATTTTTATATTGTTTATGAATGGATCTAGAAATCATTAAATAGGAGTATAAATGTTATATTTTTTAAATGATCATTCAACCATATTTCCATGTAAAGATTAAAGAGGTGCATAAAGAAGATGTAGAGATGTAAAAGATGTTAATAAATGTTCCCAGTTTCAACCATAAATATGGTATAATTATAAGGGTAAGGAATTGAGAATTTTTCCCATGAATAATAGACTAAAAGAAAGAGATAATGGAAATATGGCATAGATCACAATTATATATTTATCTTAGAAGTAAGAAGATGTATATAGATCATAAAGAGTATTTATTTTGGGATAAAATGAAATGAGGTGTTAGAGATTATATATCTAAGTGCTTGGTATGTTAATAAGTTGTTCTTGAGTGATATATTTTAATATGTATGTTACAACCATTACCCATGCCAAAAATTTATATTGGAGAACAACACCATGGATTTTATCATCAAAATCCCAAAAAGTTATAAAGGTTATAATGAAATTTCGGTTTGAGGCAATCTACTTAAAAATTCCACACACTTAATTAATACGAGATAATATTTCTCTCTTGATCAACATTCATGGATATATTTTAAGGATGTTGTAATATTTCACTAATAACCACATTCTATCATCTGTGATGGAGATATGAGGATAATCTCAAATTTCTAATAATTTATAAGTAAAAACTTTTTATACAGATTTATTTTTGTAATTCTTATCGTGATCATATATATGGTTAGTTTGAGGAAACCATTCAAAATTTTTAGGATATATAGTGACCGTCTTATATGTATTTCAATACTGGTTTGGATTAATACCATCCACTAGTTAAATTCTCTTAAAACAATATCTTTCTCTTGAGAATTTAGATGTCTCATTATGTATCCCTCAATGTAATGAAGTGTAGAACTACAATGTGCTGAGATAGAGTTGGTGAAATAAATATATCATGAATTAAGATATATGATGAAATGAAAGGGATGTTCAGATCCATTCAACATCACATCATGGTATATGAGAATCAATAGAATATTTCTAATGACAATCATTGGTGATATTTGGAATTTTATTTTGGTGAGAAAGTATTCCTGAGAATGTTTACATGGAATAAGGCTATGATATTCATAAGGAAGAGAAGGGTAATACCTAGTCATATTGGACATTTCAAGATTCCTTATTGAGTAGGGATGGTAGATTATTACTTGGAGTTTCTACAAAACATATCTCAAGATCATGATTTAACTCATATATCATTCATAAAGAAGTACATACTTGATCCATTACATGCACTAGTCTCATAGGTTTTACCACTGAATCATGATATTTCTTTTGTATAAAAACTAGAAGAAATATTGGATCATATAGATAAATTTCTATAAAACAAGACTACTCACATGGTTAAAGTACTCTAAATGAATCATGATTTCGATGATGCTACTTGGGAACACAAGGATTGTATAAAATAGAGATATCATCATTTATTTGTATGGAGTGATGGAATTTTGAAGGGTAAATCCTTATAAATGGGGTATAATGTAACATAAAAATATTTTATGATATATTTGACTTTAAATAAATTTATTTCACTTGATATATTTCTTTACATGTAACATAGAGATTAAATGAACTATGTTATACTATAGAGATATTATTATTCAAATACAACCATTATAACATAGTAGTTGAATTTTTGTGTGAGAATATTAGTAAAAAAAATATGAAATATATGTTACTCAGAATGAACATATTGATTATTTCTTATGAATTAAGAACTAAATTTTAAATAAATTAATATTATGCATCAAGAAATATTTTTCTTCATTAATAGTTGTAATTTATTTTTGTGAGAAAGTGTTATAATTAATATCTAAAAATCTAATAAATTTAATTTTATAAAATGTATCTAATATTTGAAATTATCATAAAAAATATCTTAAGTTGAATTTTATTCCTCAAAAGATTAATTTTTTAGTGAATAGTGAAAAATACAATTTTTTAAAAGTGTTATTTCATTTCATTAAATAAATTATTATAAATGTCAATTTATGTTTTTTAAATCATATAAAATTAAAATTAAAATTATTTTATTGGATATAATATAAATAATTACATGGTAATCAACATTATACTTCATTTTAGAATAAGTTAATTTTAATTGTTAAAAATGCATTTTTTGAAAAATTCTTTTCTTTTGTTTTATTAATTTTAATTAAAATTTATTTTTTAAAGTTTGTGTATTTAATATTGAGAAATGGATTCCATGTGTTGAATAATGAGGATCAAAATTAGTAAATGGGTACCTTCTATTTTTAGTCATTATGAATAGTAACCATGGAAAATATTTATCACCAAAGTGTAAAACATGTATAAAAGTTTTAAACTACGGAATAAGTCCAATAAAAATTCAATACAATTTAATTTATTCAAACTAAGTAGTTTATTTTGGAAATTATCGTTCGTATTTTAAAATTATGGCAACATAGTTCCATTTTTTCTTTGATTATGACGTGTCTATTATTTATGCAAAGATTAAATCCAAAATGTTAGTAATTTTGTTTTAATAACTATAACAGTTTTACATAGGGAATAAAAGATATTATTCTATGTTCTAAATCGTTATTTCAAATATGAAATAAATATTTTATCATGGTAATTTATTTTTATTTTTTATGTACGAAATAATAACCTTAAATTATTATGTAATGTTGACACATTATTTGTTCAAGAAATAGAAACATAAAATACATAACTTTAAAATATGAAAAATAATACAATTTTTATGAATTATTAAATTCCAAAAATGTTTTAGATACATATAATATATTATTTATTTTTTAATGTTTTTATTAAAAATTCATTTTAATCTGTTTGTCTTTAAAATCAAACTGAATAAATAGCCCCATAAAAGAATTTAATGGTATATTATATAAAATTATAATTTATTAAATGATTAAAAATAAAAAAATTATACTCATAAACCTTAATGTGATATGGTTTATTATATCAACCATATTCCAACTATTAGTCATTTTTCCTTTTATAGTAACATTACTGACCACTAAAAAGGAAAGAACCTTGATTTTACTATAAATATTAAAAGGGTTAAAGGAAGTTAAAACATCATGATAAGGGATAAAACATCACCAAAACATGTTTAATAATTATTTAACCAGATTATTTTAAATTATCCATATCCAGATATCTAGATCTATCAATTTTGTGCCACTTGAAAATGAAAATAATTTTTTAAAATTTTATACATTATGAAATTCCACGAGCACCCCTTTCCAAGATTATAAAAGGTCACCTAATATCCTCGCTTATTTAAAAAGTTTTATCTCTCTACCTTGGTTGATTCTTATCCTAATGTAATTACCCTAACACAACTAGCCTAGATTTTGTGGTTACTTTGATACATAGGTTCTAGATATAAGTGATCAAATACTGAAGGACCAAATTTTTTAGTAGTCTTGGTAAAGTAGATATATACATGAGAAATGTATTAAATTTGAAAACATGAAGTACAACATAGTGTAAGTAAAAAATTATGCATCCTTTAAATCATTCAAAAATTCATATTTTACATCCTTGAGAAAGGAAATAAAATAACTTTGTGCTCAAATTCTCATCAATGGTTTCATACAACTAAATCTATCACGACTTAATAAGGAATAATCAACATGGAAAGGTATATAAATTAACACACAACCCATTTAATAAATAACATTTCTATTGTGATTAAATAAGGAATAATCAATATGGAATGGTAAATAAATGATGAAATTGCCTTTTAGTAAATAACTGGAGCACAAAATGCATCCATAGATAATATAAAAGAAATAATATCATGGATAAAAATAATTATATTCAAAGTAAATTAATTTATTAATATTAGAATTCATGATCTTAGACATCATGATATCTATACCTTCATGTTATTTCACAAGAAGATTAATACTATAGTTAAAACACCATTTTATTTTGCCAACTAATTTTTCTCATGAGACATATTGATAGATTGAGGGGATATATAATTATATTACTAACCCTTCACATGAATTCCCAATTCATTCCATATATATGAAATAATTTATTTAATTCATGAAAATTATTCTTGATCAAAAAATATTCATATTGAGTAAAGGACAGTGATTTATAAAAATTTCCCTATTTAGTAAAATATCATTTAAATTAAACATTTTATGTAAAAAATTGTATATGGTTTATAAAAAAATAATTACCAAGATAAAAAATATGTATATTAAAGAGAACTATAATTTTAAATGATCACATGAAATATAATAATTCATGGGAAATTTAATTAAAAAAATTAATCCAAAACATGAATATGAATACTTCCCAGGGTCAAAATAATCATAAATCATCCATATAAACAATAAAGATGGCGTCACGAAAACATAACTCCAGTTTTTTATAATTAATGTAAAGGGTTTTTGTCATTTAGTAATAGAATTACCATAAACATTTCATTAGAAACATTCTTGATTAAAATAATATTTTTATATTTAAAATAACATTTTAAAAATAAGAAATTCTATAATGGTATGAATGAAATTTATTTGAAAATAATTTTCAAAAATATAGAGTAATATTAAATATAATTACTGATAATTATAGTGTTAATGTACTATTCATGTTGGCAATACTAAAATAATGATTCTATTAACATTTTTATAAGAAATGTCAAAAAGTAAGTTGTTTTGAAAATAATAGGATGATTCCTTTTATAACATTTATTAGAAATACAATTATGGTTAAAAATTAATTTAAACAATAATATTAAAATATTAAAAACATTATTGAAATAATTTTTAGAAAATGTTTATTGGGAAGATAATGGATTTTCAACCAAAGTGATAAATATAGTCTAATTTTCTTAAATCTGTTTTCTTAATCATTTTGTGTACAAAAGAGAGAAAATGAAACAATTACCTGAAAGCTTTATGAAAAAGTAGAGAAGAATAAAATAAAAGGATTTTACTATAAAATTGTGAAGGGATGTTATTCAATGGAAATTCAATCATAAAAAATCACGATTAAAATGTGATTTTGGAATAATCCCTTAAAAATATCATAATATATTTAAGTGGGAATTAGTGAAATAAGTTATTATATATGTAAAATGTGAATCAACTTAAAACAATTTGACACCCAACATAAATTAATCAAAATTCATAACACATATAATATTATAATATCAGTGACAATGAATAAGTACTATAACCTAATTAAACAAAATTGAGTTGTGAAATTTGTTAAAACTTATTAACTTCCAATTAAAATCCCATAAGGTAGAATAAATATAATTGATATTAAAAATACCATGAAATGATAATTATTCATAATATTACATGTAAAAGTACGAGATATGAAACATATAAAATAAATTGGTGCATAACATTAAAATATGACTCAATGAAGGTAAATTGAGATGAAGTCCCTTACCTCAATCTTTTTCATTCATGGAATGTTATTTAAACTCCTATATAATGGTTTTAATAGTGTTATTAATTTATTTCAAAACCATGATAATATTTATAATATCATATGTGATCCTATTATATCACTTTATATCCCATTCATTAATAATATTTCATTATTACAATTCTTTCATGTGGTATGTGCTTCATTTTCCCATGCACGCTTTGTTGTTGAATTTCTAGTTATATTCACATAGGATATAGTTACATAGTCCAAAAAATTATATTAATTTTTTAAATATCATATTTATTAATTATATCCATTTTTATAACAATTCTTTAATGTTTTAAAGGTAAAATTAATCATATTTTTTGTATAAATGGTAGGTCTTACATACGCATGATCTATGATATCATTGCCTTAATGGGTGAATGGGTAAGGAAGTTGGTGATATATTAATTTTATAGAATCAATATAATTTAATATATATCATTTATATTAATTATTTTCACCATTACAACTATTCATGTGAGTCGGTGATTGAAAACAAATTATATCGATTCATGAGCTGATAATATAAAGTACACATGAGTGATGGATTTTCTTCCCATTGGATGGAGGAGGAGATGGATAAATTTTATGCAATCAACATAGTAAAATTTTATTATATGTGATACAATAATTTTATTATATTGGAGTTTTTAATACTTAATTTAATGTGAAAATAATATGTAAAAAAGAAGGAGCATGGTGAATACAGTTACCCCTGCTTAGAATAACCACCTTAGGATCTATTACTATAGACCCTATAATTTGTATTTTGGGAATACCAAATAATCTATAATGTGGATAAGGATTTTGGAGAGTTATTTTTTAATGGTTTTGATGATATAAATGGATGTAGATGTGTTCAAAAGTGAAGGTAGGTGTTCCCTTTTATAAGACGGTGAGGGGACCTTCTTGGAAATCACTTAGAAATTTCCTAACAAAATCCAAAATGAAAATATCATTCCAAAGAATTATTATTAAAATAACCATATTTTAGAATGTTTGATATGATAATATTGAAATATTTCTATAAAATATGTTTTTTACATGTTTAATTGGAAAAAACCCTTGATTTTGTTTAACCACCCCCCTGTTAAACCCATTTACCTATTACTAGGGTAATTAATCTTTAATATATTTTCAATTCATTTTGACCAAAATTAAGTTGAACATATTACCTAATTTTAATTATTATTATTATTAAAAATATGGAATACATCTTTCAGAATTCATCTCAATGAAGTGGAATAATATAATTTAAAATAAACCCACAAATTATGTCGGAAAAAAAGGTTTTCAAGGAATGCATTTTTCATGCATGATATTATATTATATTAAATATTTGACTACTAATATTAAATAGATGAATTTAAATTAATATAGTTAGATATTTTATATATAAATTTTAATTATATACTTCACAATTATTGGTTTTTTTAGTTAATTAAAATTTATTAACATTAAGAACATAAACAAAATTTTCAGAAAATATGATTTTTAAATCCTAAAATAAAACTTATAGCAGAATTGGGTATAAAGATGATTAATATGAAATTAATTATATAAAATAAAACTAAATATTACTTATGTTACATTTAAATCAAAATAAAACATAATAGGAGTTTAAAATAAAATAATTAAATGATAATAAATAACATTATTTTAAAAATCAGTATATTCCAATATTCACTGAAAATCATCATTTTTGGGAAAAATATCAAACAAATCAAGGTAAGATAATTTGATATGATGATTTTGAAAATTATAATCTATTTATATAAAAAAGTTATAAATATGGGATAAAATAATTATAATTCCCAAACATAATATTAAAAAAACAATATTTCAGAAGAAAATTTATTTTTGAAGCGAAAAATATTTTTTTTGGGAATTAAGTTTTTATTTATAAATAAATTTTTAAAAACCAATATATATACTTTTCATGATGTTGGTAACAAATTTTATTCCAACGAACAAAATTTCTAGGTTATAATGGCTATATTAATGAATAATATTTTGATATTATATCACAGTTCACTTAAAACTCGACTTTGCTCGTTGAATATGCAATAAAACTTAATATTCTCCATTTAAATTCAACTTCACAAATTTAATAAATTTCATCCTATCAGTTTTAAATTTCACTCAGAAATTAATGGTTTTATAATTGAAAATACCTTTATTGAAAACCCACATCACAAAAAGGGTCAAAAAACATCCTCTTGAAGATTGAAAGGGAAATATGTAGGTCATCCAGAATAACACATAACCGAGTTTCCATATAGGAGAACATTGGTGGGAATTGAAAATATGGAAATGGAATAAATATGTAAATACATATGGATAGTGATTTAGATTATTGATCATAGGAAATTGAATGATCAAGATAAATTTAATGAGCACTAAACTCATAAATATGTTATGAATTAAATGGACAATGATTCATTAGATATGAAGGTAATAGGATAACATTTTTGTATCCATACCCTTTTTCAAAAGATAATAAATTCATTTACTGTCTAATAATAAAATTAAATATACATACCCGTTAAATTTATATTTCATAAGAACAATTTCATCCATTGGTTTTTCTTTGATCAATTACCACATCAACTGTTATTCTAGGGAATCAATATAAAATAAAAAAAAATCCTACCAAAAACCAAAAAAATAACATTTAATAGATCGTAAGATCCATAAAAGAATAATAGGTTATTCTTCTAATCATTAAATATTAACCAATACTAAAATGGGTACCAAAATATAATTTAATAAAAAAACGAATAACATTTAATATATATAAATAATATATTTTACCTCAAAATTTACACAATAAGATAAATATGTATTATTCAATTAATAAATAACTCTATATCCTAATTAAACTCAATATTATCAATAGTAAAGAATGTTTTCACCTCAAATGTGATCTCAAATCTTTTAACAAACATCACAAAATATTTAATTTCATTCTTCCACAAAAATCATTTACATTATATATAGTTTTTATATATACATCAACCCAATAAAACACCTCTTGAAATATCAACAATTAGTGAAAAATCAAAAAGTTATGATCCTATAATTAGTTTCCCAAAATAAAATTTTATTTATACGTTAAACAGTTTTATTAAAAGTAATGTCATACTAAATGGTAAATTATTTATGATAGTAGTATTTACTGCACTCTTTTCACTATTTGATTGTGGGTATAAGCCCCATGACCTTTCTAGATGTGTTGGGTAGTCACCCAGCTTGTGGGTTTCCTTTTTCAGAAACTATATTAATATAATTCCTATAATGATCCAAAATTATAATGACTTATAATTACCATAGAATCAATGAGGAGATAAACCATAAAGGTTACAAATACATTTAATCTCCTAGCCACTTAATTTAAATACATTCATCCCAAAAAAAATTACAAAAACATATAATAAATCAAGGGGTTGTATTTCCATAAATTTATCCCCAAATACAAATAATCTTGATAAATACCGCATCATGTAAACCTCAAAAATATGTTTTAAGTCATTGAACATATGATTAACCTTAAAATTAAAACCCATGATTTTATCCATAACTATTATGTTAATCATACATTAAGGCATATATTTTTCCAAAATTAACACTATCCTTAGATGTTTTATGATTCTTATAAGAAAAATACAATAGGTAAAAACACATCAAAAGCATAATTATTGAATACCAATACAAAAACATTTCATCTATTTTACTTCAAAATAGGCCTTTCATTTCTCTTTGAGTAATCCATTAAAAGGGTTAACTAACTTAGATTATTCCATGGTTTACCATATATTAGAAAATGAATAATAAATTGATCGCTAAGATGAATTGTTTATTATCTCCATTGAAATCCACACTTTTTTCTTGAAAATTCCTTTGCATATTCCATTATTTTAAAATTTTAAAACATTTAATTGTTCCTTTGAAACATTCTCCTCAATTTTCTTTTCTATATTTCTTATAGTAAGTAAATTGAGAATTTTCCTCAATGGTTTCCACCACATGAGCTCCAAGCGAACACCGTTATTCTCTTCTTTTCTGATTTTGAGAGTAGATTAAGGTATAATTTATTATTAATATATCATAATAATTGAATAGGAATTATGAAAATTTATTTCATATCTATCACGATCTCATTTGTTTGCATAGAATCATCACATTTTCCCCCACATTAAATGTAATCGTCATTCCTACTAGTTCTGTCCGTTGACTAAAAAAAGCATAGTTCAAGAAACAATAATCATAGTACAAGACTGTGTAATCATTTATTTTATTTATATATCATGAAAACATATTTTCAATATAAGACCCCTTATTTTTGACCTACATCGATAATTTTCATTATCTATTCAAATCCTTTATGATTGATCATAATGAAAATGTGAATTATTCTGAGCATATCCCTTTGGAGTACCAAACCCACTACACAATAAGGCCCATTTTGATGCACCAAGTCATGATCAAGACAAATACCAATATGACCAATTTGGATTTCTAAGCCCTAGGTACAAATATCCCAAAACCATTTCCACTAATAGTATCCATAAATTTTTTTATTTTTAGGGACTACAATATAATTTATTCCGTACTAAATACTTATTAAATCCTCCTATAGTTATCTTCAAAGACTACCTTAGGGTTTTGTTCTATAATATATGTTTTGTTAAATCTATTACACAAGAATTCTAAAAAACATTATCTAATTGAAACTATAAGAAGCAAAGCGTGGTATCCTAGAGTAAATGGTTACATTATTAAATTGGTCATATATACAAATGGTCACATCCCAATGGTCTAAATTGTTTAGTAATAATTTAAAACTAGGTAAATTATTGATCCCTTTTTCAAATTTTAAAAAAAGAAATACAACATAGTAAAAGTGAAAAATTATGCATCCCGGAACTCATTCAAAAATTCCTTCTATATATCCTCGTGAAAGGATATAAAACATGGGTGAGAATAAATGATCAATATTGGTTATGTGTAATGTAAAATCATGAATCTATAAGGTATAATCAATATTAAATGGTATATAAATAAACAAAATTTTAATTTAATAAATAACTTGACTATCCTTATTATAAAATCACTAAGTAATATATAGAGATAAATAACTAAAAAACATTCATTTTAATCAATATATTGAGAAAAATGGATCCCTAGATAATATCAATGCAACAATATCATGGATAAAAATTACTTAATTCAGGATTAAATATATTATTAATATTAGATTTCATGATCTTAGACATCATGGTATCTATACCTACAATAACTTTCAAAATATATTTTAAATCTGTCTATAAAAACCCATTTAATATCACAAACAAATTTAACTCATGAGACATATTGATGAATTAATGGTCTATATATTTTCGGATCCCACTCACCGCATGAATGTAAAAAGAATTCTTTATATATCTAATGATCAATTTAATTCATGAACAATATTACTTATCAAGAAATACTTGCATTGAGTAAAGGATACATAATTACCAATAATTTCCTAGCTAATCAAATAACATTCCAATTAAACACTAAATGTAAAAAAGTGTTATAAGGTTTAGGAAATAATCATATCCATTATAGAAATAGTTTGGATATTTACGGGAAATGTAATTTTCAATGATCACAAGAGAGTGGATGATTCAATGGAAATTTAATGAATACACAATTAATCAAGAGATTACATTTCAATACTCTCTATGGTCAAACAAATCATAAACCATCCAAATAAAGTATATTTATGGTATTATTAAAATATATAACTAGTTTATTATAATTAAAATAATTGTATTTTGTCATTTATGAATAGAAATACTGTGAAAATATCCTTAAAAACATTATTGCATAAAATATGATTTTTTACTTTGAAAATCACTTCTAAAATCTCAAAATTTCCAGAATATTAGGGAAACAATTTCTTTAGAATGAACCTTTTATAATTGTTATGGAAGTAGGAAATTAATATTTTGTTATGATGGCGTGTGAAGTTTATTTATGGATATTTTTTTAAAACTAATATTCATTTCACATTTTTGTATGAATTGTCACAAAGTACCTTATTTGGAAAAATATCAGTACACTATAATAATATTTTTATGAAAAACCAATAATTTGTATATATTACAAGAACAAATAATACCCAAATATTAAAAACTTTCATGAAATCCTTTTTCAGAACCCTATTTGTGTTAGAAAAAATGATTTTCGACCGAATAAAGGAATAAATCTGAATATTATTGAAAACATATTCTCAATCATTTTAAGTACCAAAGAGAGGGAAACGGTACTATTTCATAATATCATAATGAATAAAAAGAATATAATAAAGTTAGTTGGTTTTGTTATACAATGATAAATTATTTCTTTTATTGTAAATTCATGCATAAATAGTCTCAATCAAAATGGGATTGTGAAGTAAATCCTTACAAATATCAAATATTTTGATGTGAGAATTAATAAAATAAGTGATTATTTGTTTCAAATTTAAATCAACCTAAACCAATTGGGAACACAAAAAAGTGTATCAAAATTAACTACACACATAATCTTATAATATCAATAACAACGAAGAAGTAATATATCCTAATTAAAAAGAAATAGATCTATAAACTTCCTTACCACTTATCAAATTTAATGTTAATTTCCATTTGGTAAAATAATTAAAATTTAAACATAAAATACAATTAAATTTGATTGATTAATTATTTTACATGTTCACGGTGTAGTATAAACACTATTTAAAATAAATTTGTGCATAATATTAAAATATTCCCCAATAATGGAAAATTGAGACGAAGTCCCTAACCTCATAATTCTTTTTAGTCAAACATGATTTAAACTCATGTATAATGGTTTAAATAATGATATTAAGTTATAAAATAACTATAATAATATTAAAAATATCATATATTATCCTAGTGTATCACCTTAAAACCATTTCATTAATAATATTTCATTATTATCAATGTTTTAGGTGTTAACTGCTTCATTTTCTCATGCATGTTCTGTCATTGAAGTTATAGTTATTATGAATATAATATGTTTCCCTAATATCTATAATTACATTTATGTTATAAATATAATATTTATTCCTTGGATTCATTTTTAATACAAATTTTTGAAGTTTGATATATAAAATGAATCTCATCGCTTCGTGGAGACGGTAAGTTATTAGTACACAGGAGTGACAATATCATTCCTTTAATGCGTGAATGTGTAAGTAATTTTATTATATATTAATTTATAATGAATATATTTAATGTCATATATATCATATATATTCATTATTTAGACCATTAAAAATATCCATGTGAGTCGGTGAAGGAAGAATATTACATTAGTCCTTGAGGCAGTATTATACTGTAAACACGAGAAATGACTCTGCCACCCATTTGATGAAGGAGGATATGGATAAATATTTTTCCATTATCATAATAAAATATAAATAAAAATATGGAAAATAATTTATTTATTATATTTTAAGTGTTAATAAGTTATTTAATGTGATAAATAAGAATTTAAATAAGATTTTATTGAATACAATTACCTTCGATTAGAAGAACCTCCTTTGGATCTTTTAATAAGGGTCCTTGGATTTATTTTAGGAAGATCAGAAATCTAGAATATGGATAATTATTTTTGGGAGTAATCTTATTCAGGTTTTTATGAGATATATTTGTTGAGTGGGGTGAATAAGTGAGGGGAGGGGTGTCTCTTTTATATATAGTGGAGGGGACCTTAATGGAAATTACTTGCAAATTTCCAAAAATAATCACAAATGATAAAGTCATTCCCAATCCCAATGCTTCCAAATGAAACTTTAATCTAATTTGGGACATTATTTATTTTAAATATGGATTTTTAATATTATTTATACTTATTTAATTGGAAAATATACAATAATATTTGGTTTTATCCTTCAGTAAACATGTTTTATCCTCAACCAAGGTAATTAATTTTTACTATTTTTACTATTCATTATGAAAAAAAACATAAGTTGACATCATTACATAATTTTAATTATTATGATTATAAATATGGAATAAAGTTTAGAAAATTAAACTCACGTAAGTGGAAATTTTTAATTTAAAATAAACTTGAAAATGTATCAAAGAAATGGTTTTTCATGGAATGCATGTTTCATTCATAAGATGATCTTATATTAACTATATGGCTAACAATAATCATGATATGGATTAAAATTAATATATATATATATATATATTATTTATATATTTATTTATTAGTGGTTATTTTAATTAATTAATATGTAGGAACATTATGATCTTAAAAACGATTTTCAGAAAAATGCATTTTGAATCATTAAAATAATCTTACACAAAAATCAGATATAATAAATTTTCAAGTGAATTTATATATAATAAATAGTCATAAAATATACTTATTTTAATTTTTAATAAAATTAAAATAATAAGGGCACTTTATAATTACATAATTAAAGGAAAATAATAATATTTTTTTAAACATCAATATTTTCCACTATTCATTAAAAAATAATCCTTTTCAAAAAAATCAATAAATTTCACCAAAATTAAATTTTAATATTTTATTTTAGAAATGATATTTATTTATTAAATTAAATTTCTAAAATTGGTATACATTAATTAGAATTATCAGAAATACACTTCAAGTTAAATCCATTTTTGAAGAAAATGTATTTTTTTATGCGTAAAATAATTTTATTGAGAATTAAGTACTTATTTATAAATAAATTATATAAAACCATTATATATATTTTCATAATTTTGTTACAGAAATTATATCCTTCCTACTAAAAATCCTTCTTACAAATGATTCATTATAAATAATTTTCAATAGAATATCACAGTTTTCTAAAAACTCAGTGTTGTGTATCGTATATGCTATCAAACATGATGTTCAGATTTTAAATTATCATGTCTTTACTCATAATATCATCCAATATTCCTTACCCTCATATTATATCTTCTTTTATTTCTAAAATATCTTCCTTTCATGGATTAAGGTGTAAAAAATGAATATTTCTCAACAAATAGGTAAAACTTATAATTGATAACATTCAATTTTATTTCTTCTTATACCTTCATGAAATATATTGTATAAATCATATTTTTAACCACCTAAAATTTAAAAAAATAAAATTTTATTCAATATCATATGTGAAATTCCACACTGAGCTTAAACATCCCACGAAATACATTTCTTTACATTTAATTTATTTAATAGGTTGTGAAACATGTAACCCTGAGTCTAAGTGAAACGTAATATAATATACATAGGTAAACTAATAATTAAATTGGTGGGTATAAATAGTATAAATTAAATTATAAAAAATGTGATTATAAATTTATTAGATATAAAATAATAAATATTTAAAAGAAAAATAAATCCTTTTGGAAAAACTATTTTTTTTCTAAAAGACGGTTTTGTTGTGCTTTGTAATCATGATTTAAAAATACGTTTTACCATATTTATAAAATTTATTTGAAAAAATTAAATTTATTTTCAAAACCATAATAGCAAAATTAACATATGGTGACGTTTTTCGATTTTTATTGAATGTTTCATTTTGAGAAGAATATGGAAAATAATGTATTTTAATTATAAACTGTGTTTTTGTTTAAAATATTTATAAATATAAATTATATTTTATATTTTTTGAAAGTAAAATTAATTTAATTATACATAAATTAATTCAATTTATTTCAATTTAATAATCTTTATATTTAATTTTGATATAAAAATTTTGTAAACTATTCAACATTTTCGCTTTGAAACACCGCTTTCTCATCGCATCTGTGAGATTAATTATAAATGAAAATTTCCCACCTATGTGAATGTAATTTGGAAAAATGGATTTCATACATTGATTCGTAAAAATTTATATTATGTAATAATGTAAACTTATTTTTTATTATAATGAATTGTAAAAATAATATAAGTTATTTACTGTGGTTATGTTAACAACGGGTTTATGAGTAGATTAAACTAAGAAGATAAGTGTTACAATGGCCTAAAAAATTTTGAAAATAAAATTGGATGGAAATTTTTATACCTTATAATTTATAATTCTTCAGAATATTTCATTTTGGACCCCTTTGTAATGTGAAAAACAAGGATACACCATTTTATTTTCAAACATTTCAAGAATTCCACTCACATCACATATAAAAGACCACCCCTTATCCTCTCTAATTTACTCCTTCAACCCTTTTGGATTAGCTGATACCTACCCAAATAACATAATAATTACCTAAACTAATATTATAATCATTTTTCTTTTATAAATATATTATCAGAATACTTTGTGTGTAATTTTAAAGAGGTGTCTGGATAAGAGGTAAAATACCTAACTATATTTTTTTTTCTTATTCCAACTCCTTCAAATATTCCTCATTTATAGTTATATAATAAAACAATTATCCCTCATATATTGATATTTTATTATGTTAAAATAAATAATTATATCCATATTTTATTATCTAAAATGGTACAGGATAATGTCACTCATGTGTACGACCAACTACAACCTCACGATATAATGTGACACATTTTCCATCAACATCCCTCACAGTTGGGTGTGATGATGTATATAAAGTATATATATATTAGAAAAATATACATATTTCTTCATTATATCATATATAACTTTTATATTCCATTTCATAGGTGATACGATAAAGTCGTCCATGTGTACGATGGACTACCCCCTCACAAAGTGATGTTATTCTTATTTCACTAACGCTTTACATGGAAGGTAATAAATATTAATATAATAAATATATGTGATATAAATAACATATTTATGATATTAATGATATAATTATCTTTCTAAAAATATAATATATCAATTTTTTCTTACTTTTTTCACTCATATAAATATGATAACATCATTCATGTACATGTGTACCACTGCCTTTACGAAGTAATAGGACTCTCTTTTCATAACCACAAAAAATGGATTATATATAAGTATATTTAAAAACATAATATGGTATGTATGATATTATTATCTTTATATAATTATAAAATATTACATTCTACCTTTCCATAATGTTCATGGAGAAATGAAAATGTTTCCCATGTGTATATAAGACCTACAATATTCATGGTCATGACTTATTTCATGTCTCAAAACCGTCATTCATGACTGGTATTGAATTTATAATTGATATATAAATATTATATTTATTTCATGATTATTATTATTCTATACATTATGGAACTATATAATATTAAAATTGACCAAAATATTCAGGACAAAGCACTAATAAGAAAACAAAGAAATTAATAGACAAAATAACTAAAATAATGAATGACTATTAATGAACGAGTTATAATATATTATAAAATTATTGTATTTTATATTAAAAAAATTTATTCAGTTAATTTATAAGTTAATAAAATTTTTATATCAACTATATCCTATTTTAAAGAACATTAAACCAAAACGAAGCATGAGGTAAGGGATTTTCGTCACAATTTCATATCTTTGAGGCATATTGTAATGTTATGTGCATGATTTCTTTTATATGGGGTATATTATTCCCTTTATTAGTGTAATAACATTAATAAATATTAATTAATGATATTTTATGTTTCAATTTGAATAATTTTACAAAATTATTTTTGAATTAAATTTTACCAAGTGGTAAAGAATTTCGTAACTTAATTTAATTTTATTGGGTTATATTAATCTTTACGTGTCTTTAATATTGTAATATTATGTGAATAATATCTATTGAATATTATTTTTTTATATAACCCATTTTAATTTGAATTTACATTTGATACACATAATTGATTAATTTATTAATCCTCACTTCAGCATTATTACCTTTTTAAGGGTCGGTTTCACAAAATCATTTTAACCGGGATTGTTTTTTACATGAATTTAAATTGAATGAAATTATTGGAAAATGGATAATAAAACCATTTAGTTTTTTCTCCTATAGCAAATGATGATTTTTTTCAAGTAATAGTTCTATTTTTTCACTTATTTTTATAAAAAATAATTGATAAAATGATTTTAAGAACATCAAACTTTATTTGTCTTTTTAGTTGAAAATATGTTTTCTTATAAAAAAAATATAATTTTTATCCTTTTAAAAATTATATATTAAATTCATTTACATCCTTTTTTACTTATTTTAAAAAATTAAAGTAATATTCATGTCATTTAAAAAAAATATTTTGATTTTATATAAAATGTGAACAGAATATTTTGTTTAATTTAATATACATATGAATAATTTCATCTATCATTGCCACTCAATGTTTTAATTCTTATATTACCTATTTTAAAAGGATATTTATAAAGAAAATTAATTTAAAAATGTTTTGTGATCTTTTTTAAACAATTGATTTTCAAAATTAAAAGGATATTTTCCTCAAATTGTTTTTATGGTTTTTATTGTATTTCTATTCATATACAAAAACAACCTTTTATTTTTAATAAAATGAGTATATGTTGTATTTATACTATACTCATTATTTCTATTTATGGTTTATAATCATTTTTACCATTTAAAATATTGAAACTCACTTTCTTGATTAGTTTATCTAGTCATTAACTTTCCCTTAAAATATTCACTTACCTATGATCATTGGACATTAAATGTACCCTAAATATCCATATTATTTATCATGGATATCTTTATTTATTAAAATATATATCACTTATAAATAGGGTGAACTAAATTGAAAGTTATTTATTTATTTGGTAAAATATTGATACATTTGTATTCTGTACTCAATATGAATATTTCATAATAAGACGCATTATTCATGAATTAAATCGATCATTTGATATATGAGGGGTTAGTTTTACATGAAAACATGGTTACATCCTGGTTATAAATATGACTAGATACATAAATATTCTAATTATATTAATTAAATTGGTTTCATGTGTATATCTACCCATCTTTTATAAACTGTTTTGAGGAAAGATATTGATGGGGTAGGTATCATGATGCATGATATCGAGATGTCAAGAATTAATAATTTCATTTGTATCGAATTAACTTATATTCTTCCATTATATTTTTGCAATGATATTATATATGGTTTCATTATATTCTTAGTTTATATATTAAATGTCATGGGTTTTTAGTCAGTTACTTATCCAAATTTATTATGTCTTATCCTATCATGTTATTTTTATGAAATTTTTTTAGTTATTTAGCTTTCCATATTGATTATGTATTATCTAATTATTATAACCATGTTATTTACAAAATATTATGTTTGTTTAGTTATTTTCCATTCCATTTGATTATTCATTATTGAATCATGATATCTTATATTGTACATAATCTTTATTGAGAATTTGAACTCAACATTATTTTTTTATTTCTGTAGGATTCCATGAAGTGTGCTATGATTTATGTACAAGGATAGACTAGAGGAAATAATGTTATTCTTGAAAACAATTATTCCATAGTATTTTTTTCAAATGTAATATTGGACTCAAGTATGTATCTAGTTTACTAAAATAATAAACTATTTAGTCCTTTGATATGTGATTCCATGGATTTTATGCCAATTTCATAAAGAAGACATGGTTTTTGGGATACAGGGGTCATGGTCACTATATTTTGTATAAGAGGAAGTTTAGTAGAATCCATGGGAATTGCAATTTGTTAAACATAGATTATATATCATAACCCGTAAGATAGAAATTAAGGATAAGTATAGAAGAGCATCCTATAGTTTTGTTGAGGATGATATTATGATGTTTTTCCTAGAAATAAGGCCTTGTTTACATACTAAAGTAATAACTGGTTCTAGAAAAGATGTTACTACGGTTAATTACTCTTAAAAGGGATCATTGGGAATAACACAATCATTACCTGGTTCACGACAACATTCCTTACTATTCAATGGTTTGACACTCTCAAGAGATATTCTTAGGATACTTCAAATTTTATTAACAAATAATTATTAAATAATTGAATATATAATGAAAATAAATAACCTAGGTTAAACCTAAGGTGTCAGAAATTTAAAATAATATGTCTCAAAGGAATGAGAAAATGTATCCCGTGTGAAAAATATTATAAATTAATAAATTGCTGAAAAAAATAAATATTGCGATGAGGATGCATTTATAGTTAAATATCATAAATTTGGGTATCCAATGCACTATCTAAGTCAATGACCTCTTATAAATGTTGACCTCTAGACCAAGGGATGGACCTATGTTGAAATAAAAAGGATGAAGTATTTATGTATTGTGACTCAAGAATTAAATTTTAGAAGTAGTTTACCAATAGTATTTTAGTTATATGAATCAAGAATCATTTATAGAAGGTATTAAATTTTAGATGCATATGTGTATTTATTATCTTAAGAGTTATGGATACCTTCAAGAATTATGAGTTTAAGATTAATCACAAGTTCAAATTCTAAAACTATCATTTTTAAAATTCATGTTGTAGGAGTATAACATGATTAAATATATTTTTTTGCAAAACATTTATGGTAATACAACAATTATTTTTGTATATGAAATATTAATTATATTAATAACCCCTTTAAATTTAATATTAAAAAGTTTAAAGTTATCGATAGACTTTATGGTTAATATAATCATTAGTGAAATTGTTAAAATAGTTAAATAATATTATTATTCATTGTAAAACAAATACATTGAAAACCTTAGTAAAAAGGTTATCTAATTATTAATTGTATTTCAATGATCTCTATCATATTTTTTGATAATGTTATATGAATTATTTTCACATATTTTTAGAAAATGGATATCATGTTTGCAGGGTGATAGCATGTCATGTTCGACAGGGTCATGGGGAATAAACCCATGACCAATACAAAATAAGATTTTAACGCATGACACTAGCCAACATGATATCCTTGATAATATTTCATTAGTTAAATTATTTAAAAAATAAATATTAATGATAAACTAGTGGTGTTACTATTGTGGTTTACTAATTGTTTTATTATATTGGATAACTTAGGCCACCCATATCAATTTTGGAAAATAGTTAGAAACTGATTGAAATACTTGTAAATATTTTATAGTTCTTATGATATGTTAGAAGTGATGTTTAGTTCTTCATATATAAAAATCATTCATTTCATAATGAATTGGATATTAATAGAAGCATAAAAAGGATGAAATTGTGCATATAAAAAAGAAACATGTAAAGAAATTATATTTTCATATATTCCTATAAAGTAAAATAATTCCTCAATGTTAGAAAATGGATATTAAAAAAAAATTCCTATTACATTCATATCTAATGAATATAATGGTCTTTTAAATCATCTCATTTTTATGTTTTTAGGACCTTTACTTTCTATTGATAATTTACTTTCTTGCGATCAATTACTTTTATCACTCACTATAATTATTTATGATTTTTTTCCGAGTACATATCTTATCCTTACTCTAATTTTCTCTCATTTAGAAACCTATTTATGTGTTTTTTCAAACTACCTTAATACCTCCCTTTCTCTCTTATTAAGAGGATATTTTATTAACCCTTTTCCAATGATGTTTTATCAATAATGGTATTCCCAAATTATAAAACCATGATTACTAAGATCATGTATAAATTTTAAGGACAGAATTTATTTTTGGTTGGGTGAATGTAACAGACAAAAATTGAATAATAATAATATTTTATTCAATAGCATATGGGAGACACAACACCATGCTTAAACAACCCAAAAAAAATAAATTTCATTAAATTTAATCTCTTTGAAAGCTTTTGTAATATGAAACCCCAAAACTAAATGATTTTTAATATAATCTACCATTATAAACTAACTATTAAATTATAATAAATGAATAGTACTAACAAAATTATTGAAAATATGGTTATCTAATGATTATAAAGAAATAAAGAACATTTATAGGAAAAAGAAATGTTTTCTAAAAAACTATATTTTTTCTAAAATATTGTTTAATAACTATTTGTGCACAATATATAAATTAATTTTTAACACTTTTAGAAAATTTATTTTAAGAAATAAAGCTTTTTTTTTGAAATCATGCTTTGAATTTTATAACGCTGAATTTTATGGATTTTTCTGAAATGATTCATTTTTGGAATAAACAGTGAAAATAATGAATTTTAATTTGAAACTACATTTACTTAAATTATTTATAATGTTAAATTATAGTTAAATTTTTTTTAAACCAATTCATTTTATTTGAATACTTTAATAATGAATTTTGATATAAAAACATTGTAAACTTTTGATCAGTCTCCCTTTAAAAAATTGTTTTCTCAATGTGTCAGCGAGATTAATTATAAATTAAAATTTTCCACCAGTTTGAAAGTAATTTTGGAAAATGGATTCCATATTTTGATTCAGAACAATTTATATCATCTAATAATATCAAAATATTTTTTTATCATAATATATTCTAAATATAATATAGATTATTTACCGTTGTTAAGTTAAAAATGGGTTTACTACGGGGTTAAACAAAGCAAATAAGGGCTTAAATGAACTAAATACTTGTATAAAACATACTTTAAGGACAAATATAGACACTATCATGTCTAATATTAAATTATAATCCATTTGGGACCCTTTTCATGTGGAAAACGTTGGTACGGATTATTTATTTAAATAATTTCAAGTGTGCCACTCACCTCATTTAAAAAAGCCACCCCCTCTTCTCTCTTCTTCACACATTAAAACCCTTTTGGTCTAGTAAGTACCTTCAAAAATCACATGAAAAATTCAATAAAATCATCCTTTAATCCTTGGTTTTTTCATAAATCCATTCTTTGAATAATTTAGGTGTAATCCTAAAGTGGTGGTATGAGAATAGGTAAAATTCAAAACTATGTGTTTTTATTTTATTACTTCTTCCACCTCCATAAAATATTCTATTTTTATGATTATTTAATAACAAAATTATATCCTAGTTAATGTGATGTTATTATTTTAAGTACATGAACTGTGTCCTTCTCTTGTTCTCTCTAATGGTAAATGATAACATTTTTCATGTGTATAGAGGACTAACTCCTCATCAACTGATGTGTCATATTTTCCATCAACACCTATCATGGTTGAGAAATATAATGGATCTTAAGTATATATAATATATTTGAAACATAATTATACCTATTTTGTAGTTATATCATTTATAGCTTTTTTATTTTCCATTTCCTAGGGGATAGGGTAATGTCACTCATGTGTACGAAGGACTGCCTCCTCACAAAGATAAATGATTCATTTTTCACTAACGATTTACAAGAATGGTAATAAGTAAAATGTTAATAAATTTATGTGATATAAATGACTTAATTATGGATTTCATGAAATATTTATCATTATTTAATTATAATATTTAGATTTATTCCTTACCTTTTCACTCACTTAAATATGATAACATCATTTGTGTACTTGTGTACTACTACCTTCAAAGATCAATGTGAATCCATTTTCATCACCACACCATGTGTATGATATATATAAGTATGTATAAAAATATTATATTTATTATATTATGATCATTGTTTCAATATAATATTTTACATACATTATTTCCATAATGATCATTAAAAAATAGAAATGTTACCTTTGCATATGCTTGACCTACCATCTCCATGATCATAACATACTAAATTTATAAAAACACCTTTAATGATTGGTCATAAAATTATGATTGATATATAAAAAAGATAATTATTTTTTATTATTATTCTTGAGATGATTTACCTATATAATATGTACAAAACTATAAATTTCATGACAAATCCTGAATGAAAAATCAAGAGAATTTAATATAAGACCCCAAGATTTTATGTTACGTATCTTCTTAAATAAATTAATTTTATTTGATGGTGTATGTTACATAGAACACTAATCTTAAACAAATGATTAAATGGTATTATTTAATTTTTTTAATTATGACCTAGTCATCCTAATGGCTGTAATGAGTGATAATAACAAAATTAAGATAATATTGATTACATATGTTTATAAAATGAATTTATTGGTTACTAATTAACTAGAACATGAGAACCAATTGAACGTAAAGTATTGTTTTTATGAAAAATATTATTCCAACAACCACATTTTACCTTACAAAAATAAATTAATCATTATTATTGAAATATTATAATAAAATTTATAAGTTATTTTTTCAATAAAATTATTTTAAATACAAAAAATAATATTTATAGGTTTAATATATGAATGAATTCAATTTTTGGGAAAACAAACTATCACAAAAAATCATGGGTACCCAGGTAACCCGATAACTGAGTCAGTGCTGACAAAGCCTGGATGGAATTTGAAATCCAAACATAATGATTTCTAGAACCTAGAATCAAACAACATGAGAGTGGGAATGATATTTTCACTAACAATGAAGAATTAATAGAAGAAAAATAGTACTCATATCAAATGATGATGGTTGAGATGAGCACGGATTTGATACTATTTTGTCACGAACCAATGAGGGTACCCTAGTAACCTGAAAACCGAGCCAGCCATGACATAGCCTGAAGGGTGTTCCCAATCCCCATGAGTTGGAGGCTAGCACCCAGCATCATAGAACATTCTAGTTTGAATGATTTTTCTACTAACAATGCAGAAGTAAAACAAGAAAGATAGTATATATACCCAAAGAAGACTCCACTAGGGGTAAAGTACCATTATAAATTATAAAATAAACATGACAAAGGAACTATAACCCAAGTACTAAAATAGGGAAACACAACCTAGGTCCCGAAGGACACAACTCACCAAGGCCACAATTCAACAACTGTATCCACCTCTATGTGATCCTTTTTCCTTTTCTTGAATATGGAAGAAGATTATCTAAAAAAACCTGAAGGCACAAGTAGGGTGTCATCTAGAAATAATTTTAGGGTCTCACCAAATATTCTATAATAGATTACAACAATTGATTAAACAAAGGAAGTTCTTTTAATTTTAAAGTTGACAGTTTTATCATTATAAAGAATAATTAAACAAATCATGCTATATAGTTCAAATGATGGAAAAAACATTAATCACGGGTTTTAAATTACAAATGATTGTATATTTATAAAACAATGGATTAAATAAAACATTTTATATAAAACATTTTTTATAAAATCAAAATGGAATGTAAAATAGTTTAAAAATATTGTCATACATTAATATCTCAAACAAAACAAGCGAGAAACATGGTCATCTTCTAAATAGGGACGATAGTATTTCTATCTATAGGATATCACACTCTCTATGTGATCACAGAAAAATGTGTACATATACAACCTATGGAAACTGGTCAGAGGGGACTCTTCATCATCTCCTAAGTGATGTTACCTACTACATGTATGTTTTAGAACGTTGAATTAATCATAGATTGTGTCCATATAACTCACAATATACCTAATTCTTTTATGTTCTCTTATACAATAAATGATAGAGAATCTATTTTAAGACTACATAAAATAAAATTAAATCTCATACTTCTATATAAATGAAAATTTTTCATTTCAAAACCAAATCATGTTTTAATAAAAAAAAACATTCCAATTTAACAAGATAAAACCACTGGGTTTTTATTAAAACATTTTAAGACATTTTCAAAATTTATCAAATTCAAACAGTTTCATGACATGCCACCAATTCAATAGAATTGGGGTTTTAACAAATATTCCACCAAATTAATTTCTACAATTAAATTAAAAAATTAAATTTCATCAATTTCGATCAAAACCATAAATTAATGTTTTTAAATTAAATCTCTCCAATTGGAATTTACATTCCACAACCCATTTTTCTCAAAAACCACAATTCAACATAATTTGTTTTTCCAACAAAGCAATTGAAATATATAAGATTATGATTTAAACATTATCATCTGAATTCAAACAATTGAAACATAAACAAATCAATTAGGGTTAATATAAATTTGGCATCATGATGGAACCAACTATATCAAGGTTGTTATTGTCAGCAACAAATATAATCCACTCTGACTACATCAACACCTACACACGACCTTATTATCTTAACTGTTGACACACCAATCATCAAAATTCGGTAAGGGTTCCTAGAACCAATACAATTTATTGTTTTCCAAAAGAAATAAAATATTACATGGGATGATATATTATATTTCCAGAATAATATTTAGATTATCATTTAAATTGTCACATGTGATAATATTTATTTCTCTCCTATATAATTTTCAAATTATCATTAGGTAGATGCAGGTGCTCATAATTATCCTTTAATAATTTTCCATTATAATATCACAATTATTATTTTATAATTATAATAATTATTCTTTGAAAATACACATAATTATCTTATAAATATAAAATGATAATTGTGAGATTATCAAGGAAAATTATTAAAGGATAATTATTATCACATGAATTTATCTAATGAAAATTGGAAATTTATCTAGGACAGATAAAATATTATCACATGTGAAAATTTAAATTGATAATTTGAAAATTATTAGGGTAAGATAAAATATTATCACATGTGATAATTTAAATGACAATCTGAACATTATTCAAGATGGAGAAGATATTATCACAAGTGATATTTTATTTCCTTTTGAAATAAAATAACTTGTATTGGTTCTAGGAACCCTTGACGAATTTCAACCATTAGTGTGTCGACGCTTATGATTATAAGGTTGTGAGGAGGTGTTGAAGCACTCATAGCGGTTTATCTTTGCTACTGACATTGACAACCTTATGGAAGTTGGTTCTGTCATGATACCAAATTTATATCAACCCAAATTGATTTGATTAAGTTTCAATTGTTTTAATTCAAATGAAATTTTCTAAATCTGAATCTTATAGCTTTTAATTGATTTTTTTTTGGAAAACCCATATTCTCATGAATTGGGGTTTTTGACTAAAAAATGGTTTTTTCGCATGGAAATTCGAATTGGTGAGATTTAATTGAAAAAATTTAAATTATGGTTTTGATGGAAATAAAATAAATTGAATTATTAAATTTAATTGTTGAAATTAATTTGATGGAATATTTTTAAAAAATCCAAATTCCATTTAAATGGTGTCTTGTGATAACATTTTTGGAATTTGGTAAATTGTGATAATGGCTTAAAATGTTTTGATAAAAAATCAGTGGTTCTATCATGTTAAAGATAAACTTTTTTTATTAAAACCTCATTCGGGTTTAAAATGAAAATTGGAATTTAAATAGATATATGGGATTTAATTGTATTTTAAGTAGTCTTAAAATAAATATTTAGTGATTGATTGTGCAAGAGCACAAGAAATCCTTAGGTAGATTGGGAATTATTTGGAAACACTCTACGGTTGCTATAATATTCTAAAACATACATGCCACAGGTCATATCTGTTAGACGACTGTGATGATTCCTCTCTAACTAGTTTCTATAAGATGTATTTCAACACATATTTCTGTGATCACAAAGAGAGTGCATATTCTTATAAATTGAAATACTATCATACTTATTTAGAAGATGACCATGCTGCTCACTTTTTTTATATTTCAGATATAAATTTATTCCAATATTGTTAAACTAGTTTAAATTCCCTTATGATTTTATATAAACCTTTTTATATAAAATTTTCTATTTAGTCCATTATTTTAGAAATATTCCATCATGTGTAATGTAAAGCACGTTCTTAATGCATTTTCGATCATTTGAACTATATAGCATGATTTCTTTAACTATGTTATAAAATGAAAAACCTCACAAATTTAAAATTGAAAGAACTTCCTTTTATTAATAAATTTTTAGAATATGTTATTGAATCTACGGTGAGGCCCTAATGGTATTTTTATCTCACCCCATACTTGTGATTTCAGGTGTTTGTATATTATCTTATTCTAGGTTTGAGCAATGGAAAATGATCCCTTAGAGGTGGATCTAGTTGTTGAACTGTGGTCTTATTGAGTTATGTCCTTAGAGACATGGATTGTGTTTCCCTATTTATGTACTTATGATGTAATAATCTGGGATTGTTTATTCTTTAACATATTTTGGTACTTTACTCTAAGAGGAGTTTTCTTTTGATATGCATATTTTCTTGCTTCTTTTACTTTTACATTGTTAGTGGAAAAATCATTCCAACATGCATGTTGTATGATTCCAAGTGCTAGTTTCCAAACCATGGGGATCGGGAATAGCCTTTGATCTATGTCAGGGTCAGATCAGTTATCGGGTTACCTGGGAACCTGGGATGGTTCGTGGAAAAATGGTATCAGAGCTCCATGTTGCGATTTTGTCTTAACATTAGTATGAATTTGGGAAATATTGTTAAGACTTAATAGGTAGTTCCAATTGAGTATCTGGACAGCTCTCACTATAATGAACATTATGTCTCTAGGGGTGGTTAGGGAAAGGCATCTTATAGATTAGTTCTAGACTAATCCCTATTTTTATTTAGATAAATTGAAATAAAAAAATTATTTTTCCTTTCTGTTTGAATTAATTTCCCTTGTTTCTCTATTTGAGCACTACTTAATGTCCTCAATGTTGTATGATGAAGTTGTGTAACATCATGACTCTAAGAAGACGTGTGGATTAGATCCAGGAGGACGATACTATTGAACCTCAACAAGTGAATCCTATTTTGAATCTGAATCTAGTTGATGTAATCATGCATACATTACATGCATTGTGGTAGGCACCACCACGAGTCCTCATTCATGCTTCAGCTGTGGACAGTCATATGGATGTTCATTGAAATCATTATACATAGTTTGTTTTCCAAAAACCACCATTTTTTAAAGTCTCCACGGATCCTTGATATGATGAAGAATGGTTGGTTAGGATAGAACATTTTTTGATTTACTGGAGACACGTGGTGAGATTTAAGTGATGTGTGCAACCTTTGTGCTGAAGGGACCGAGCGGGAGATGGTGGGACATGATGTTGATGACAAAGAAACATGAGGGCATAGAATGGAATGAATTAAAAGAATTTTTCAATGACTAATTATATCCATTGTAAATGGTTTTGGCCAAGGTTGTGGATTCTTTCAAGCATGAGAAGGCCGATAAAACCGTGACTATGTATTCAAATCACTTTACTATGTTAGTGAAGTTTTCGGCTGAAATTGTATCTAATGATAGGATAAAGGGTCAACCCATAGATTTGGGACTTCGATCAGATATTCATTCTCATGTTTTCTTGAAAATGTTTCCCACATATATTGATGTGTGGGAGATGGCGATGATGGTTGAGTTGAACCTAGCTCTGATACCATTTTGTCATGAACTATCCCGGGTACCCTGGTGACCCAATAACCGAGCCAGACCTCACACAGACCAAAGGGCATTCCCAATCCCTATATGTTGGTGACTAGAACCTGGCATCATACAACATGAAAGTGAGAACAATTGTTCCACTGATAATGTAGAAGTAAAAGAAGAAAGACCGTATCCATATCAAAAGAAAACACTACTGGGAGTAAAGTACCAGAATATATTAAGGCATAAACAAGACAAATTAAAAAAACCAGTTACTAAAACAGAGAAACACAACCCAGGTCACTAAGGACATAACTCACCATGACCACGGTTCAGCAACTAGATCCACCTCCATTTCATCATTTTTCATTTGCTTGAACCTCAAATAAGATAATCTACAAACTCCTAAAGGAATAAGTAGGGTGTGATCTAAAAAACCTAGTTGGGTCTAACCACAGATTCCCTAACATATGCCAATAAATGATTAAACAAACTATGTTCTTTAAATCATAATGTATAGAGGTTTATCATTTTAAATATTAATTAAACACATCATTCTATATAGTTAAAATGATTTAAAATAATTTAACCACAAGCTTTAAATTATATGTGTTGGATTATTTCTAAAATAATGGCTTAAAAAATTTATAAAACAGTTTATATAAAATCAGAAGGGCATGTAAAACTTTTTAATAATATTGGCATACATTTATATCTCAAATATAAAAAAAATAAAGCAATATGGTCAACTTCCAAATAGGTATGATAGTATTTCTAGTAATATGACTCCACACTCTCTAAGTTATCACAATAATATGTATACACATACCTCCTCTGGATACTCATTCGATAGGACTCGTCACTATCTCCTAAGGGATGTGAAATGTTTCAATCATGTTTTAGAACATTTTAGTAATTGTAGAGTTTGTCCAAATAACTCACAATCAATATAAGGATTTTAGGTTCATTTACAAAATCAATGATGGAAAATTAATTTTATGACTGCTTAAAATACAATTAAATCCCATACTTCCATTTAAATTTCAATTTCCCATTTAAAACCAAATCAGGTTAAATAAAAAACATTCATCCTTATCAATAAAAAACCACAGGGTTTTTATCAAAACATTTTAAGAAATTTTCAAAATTTAAGAAATTCAACCAATTTCATCACCAGACCCTGATTTAGTGGAATTGGGGTTTTTAAAAATTATTCCATAAAATTAATTTCTGTAATTAAATTCAAAAATTTTTACCCCCCAAGCTTCTATAGAAACCTTCTCTTCTAATAATAAAATAGCATGTGATGTATGCAACACCGAGTTCTAGTGCACAACGACCTATCAAAACAGCCATTTAGAAAGAGGTTATGAATAGTAATAACCGCATTTTGAATTTTTTATATATCCCATATAATTTTAACATTCATATTTTGTGTTTCTTAGACATAATATAAGGACAAATTCAATTTTTTAGATAAAAAAGTATTTTTCAAAAAATGTAGTTTTTCCACCTTGTAATGAAGAACCCTTTATAAATCCAATATTTGACACTTTTATATATTAAATTTGATGAAATTAAATTCTTCTTTATAATTAGGACATAAAAATTTAGTTTGGATAAATTTTTTGTGTTTTTCTGATAACTTTCATATTTTGATGAATAATGAAAGATACTAAATTTTAATTGACAACAACTTTTTTAATCAAAATAATTTAGAGTGTTAAATTATAAATTTTATTTTTTTGAAGCATAATTAGATTATGTTTTTATCATTTAATCTAATGTTGGTTATTGGAAGTAATTTCACTTTCAAACTGGACATAAATACATATCAATCTTTTGATAGTTTTTAAATCTCAAAAAACTACTTTCTGGTTTTGAAAACAGAAATTAATTTTAAATTAATTAGTGAAACATCTGTGTTTTGAATTTGGTAAAATAGATATCATTTTTGGATTCAGAATATCGAAATTATCTTAGGGTGTATTTTTTTTTATTTTTCTGAAAACATTCAATTTTTTATGAGTAGTGAAAAACACTGCGTTATTGTTTAAAAATTGAATTTTCATTTAAATAATTATTTGTTTTATTAAAATTTATTTTAAGTAAAAATATATACATAATACCTATATTAGGTCAATATAATTTTTAGGAGTCATTTTATAATAAAATTAGATGTTTAAAAGTTTATTGATATTTTTAACGTCTTTTACCCACCCTCTAGACATGTTATCAAATTTGCATAAAACATAATTTTACCGCTTCTGTGAATTGAATTTAAAAAAATAGAGGGACATGGTTTACATCAGTAAGTAAAATGTGGTTCAATAAGATGAAAATAATTTTTGGTGAATAGTAACTTCTGATTTTTATTTCTCACCGTTAAAAGTAAATAGGGTAATTAGTGGTAAAAATGATATTATAATTACCCTAAAACATGTCATAATTCTATTGGATAAGTTTATTTAACAAAAATCAACCTTAGGTATAACATATGATCCTTTTGGTCCACTTGGTTTATATTAGGGTATTTATTATTATTTTACTTAAAGAATAGTTCAAAATGTTAAATTTATTTTTTAATAACTAAAACATTTGTAATATAGGGTTATACATAAGATAATATCGAATATAAATTTTAATTATAAAGATAAAAATATTTCCTACATCATGGTATTTTATTTATATTTTTTAGACATTAAATACTTAAATTTAATTATAACACAATGATGATGCAGTAGCTACCTTATTAATGAAAGATTAAAATAATTGATATTATAAATATTGAAATAAATTTAAATTGAAACTTTTGATGCATTACACAAACTTTCTAGGTTAATATTACATGTTATGGTTGATTTAATGTATTGTTTTATAATAAATCATATCGTTATGACTTGAACAAAAATAAAATACTAAATAATGTCAAAATTGACATAACTGAATTTTTAAAAATAAAATACTATATTATTAAATGATATAGTAGTCCTAAAAATATACGGTTCATCCAAAGGACTTATATAATAATATATATGTCATTAATGAACCACTTTAGGTTCTCTTGGAATTTTATAGTAAGTTTGTTAACCATATAGTATAAAAATACAAGGAGACATGGTAAATGTTAAACTATTTAACCAAGAGTTAAATCTAAAATATAAGGTTAATATGGTGACCTAAACCTGTCTAAAACCAATTGGTTGAGAGGTCTTCAACCCCGAACCACCTTATCGTCAAAATAAATCCTTTTGGATCCATTATAAACCAAATATGATTTTATTATAAAATTACATTTCAAGGTTTTTCTAAAGTAATCCTCACCTCTCTAATAAAAGGGTACTTACCCTTCTCTCAAAATCACACCTCCAAAGCCATTTGGCTCGACAAAACCCTACTCAAATAACCTCAAAACCACCTAAAATTCATCTTAAAGGCCTTACTTTGATAATAAATCCAACCTAAGGAGCCGTTTTGATCAAATAAAAAGGAATCACCCGAAGAAGAGGTATTTATTTCATCACCTCTTTCAATGTTCATTTCTTCTTCCACTTACTCATTGTTTGTTTTTTTCATACCAAAATAATAAATCCAGTACCTTATACATACTTTTATGTTATTATAAATATGGTACAACCATATTCATTATTCTATCCATCCTATGAATGACAAAGTCACCATACGTGTGTAGGTACGGCTTACCGTCTCTGCGTCGTGGTGTAGTTGGTTATTCAACACTTAATTATTTTGATGGGTATAATAATGAGTATAATTGATTTAAATAATAAATATAACATATTAATTATTCAGTATATATGATATACCATCCTATTACATATGATTTCACAATCAATATTATGGTATTATCTCTCATTCGTACGTACAAATTACCGTCTCCATGAAAGCGATGGGATTCATTCCTCATCACAACGATTCAAGTATAAATATCATTTTATGATTAAAAAATAATTTTTAAGAACATAATATCATTATGGATACAAATACCATACATCCTATCCATAACAAAAATGACATACCTAACAAAATATATAAAGAAAAATGAATCAGTTAACACCTGAAACAATGAAACTACTGAAATATTATTAACAAAGTAATGTTAAAAGATCATATATGATATCATATTTTTGTGTATGGTTATTATATAATTTAATAACAATTATTTATCCATTATAAATGAGGTTAGAATACCCTCAACTAAGGAAAAGTACAAGGTAACGGGTTTTCTTCTCACATCTTATTCTCGTGAGATTCATGTTATATTGCCACTAGTTATTTTTGTGTGGTTTATGTAATTCCCATGATTGTATTATTTTTGTAACATGCATTAATTTATGGTTATTTACATCTTTATTGTATGATCCTTCTTTCATTGGGTGTATGTTTCATAAGTTACCAAATAGATAAAGGAATTTCTAATTTCAATTTCCCCCTCATTGGGTTTTATGCAAACTTCATTGATTATTTTACTCCAAGATTTTGTGTGAAATCACTATTTATTTACTTATGTAATAATTTCCACTCCCCTTTTTGTGGATATACATTTGATACACATAATTTCCCCATTTATATATTCGCAAGTCATCGATATGAACTTGAAAGACTAATCTTAACTCAATTTCTATTCATTGAGTTAAACATCCAAGTCATTGGTGTTGGTTTTACCAGAATATTCTTTAATGTATTCTGGTTGTTTTACTCTGAATATATAATCATATTTTGTTTTTTTATATTTTTTACACATAATTATTTCATTTATTTATCCTTTACCCAAGGATACTTTCTTTATAAGGGATTTCATCTCAATTTACATTCTATTGAGACTTCTTTGTTGTTATGCACTAATACACTTTCATATGGTGTATATTCTATACTTTGACATATTATATCATGAATCCCTTTATTTTCATGTTATTATAATGTTTTTATTGCCTCAATTATTTTTATTCAATCATCTCTTATTTGTTTATGAACTCTAACTAAAATATTATTTTAAATGTTTTAAAGATTTACTCTTCTAAATATTTTTCATTAATGTCCATGTTTTAAAAATGGTTTTAAGGATTTATTTATATGGACATGAATGTTTTAAAATTAAAATTCAATTTAAATGTTTCAAATTGGTTTGGGACACATTGACCTAAAAATCTTATTTTTAACAGCTTCTTGATAAATAGTGAGACTTTTAATTATTTTCAAGGAAAAGTGGATATTTCTCTCATATGGTTTTACTGATTATTTTCCTCAATGTCAATATCCATAATTATTCTATATTGAGGTTGATTTATTAGAATAAATTATTACATATTGTATTGAATGAGTTATGTTTGACTGTGGATGTGATATTTTTATACCATTCATGGTTTGTGGTTAAAATATTTACATTTTGTATTCTAGTTGTAATACGAATGTTAAGATTATGTTTTGACCTTTTCATATAAGGAATACATTGGACTTAGTGAGTAGAGGGTGGATCTTTCTATAGTTCTTTGATACATTAGTAGGTATCATGGGACAAACTAGTGTCTTGGCACAAGGCCTTGAAAAAATATTATTTGTAGTCTTGGTACGAGGCCTTGACTATGTGGTTATGATGTTCGGCATTATGCATTCCATCATTACGAAATTATCTATTGATATTACATGAGATTATTCAACTAGTATAATAATCATGTGAATAATGAAATGGAATTATTTGATTTATATTGGGCATATTATGATTAAATTTAAGTTTAAAAGGCTTGTGTTTTAGTCTTACACATTGCCTTAAATGTTTATGCATATTTATGATAGTTCTCGTTATATTGTTACCCTTAATGAGTATCTAAGATCACACCTATCTAATGTTTTCTTTTTCCCAGGATGTGAAGAAGTATATTATGCTTGGACTATAGGGATAGATTAGGGCATATGAGTGTGTTCAAAGGGGGCACATTGTTGTTGTTTTTTATGATGTAATGTAAAACTTATGTATGTATCTAGTACATCCAAGGATACTAAACTAATCGGTATTTCAAGACTTGATCTATCATGATCATTCCAATGTTATGTAATAATTCACCGACTCTAGGTAACTGGGTTCAGGGCATTACAACAATTCAACTTCTTCTATTTCCATCAAAACAAAAATTAGAATTTTTACAATTAAATCTCGCAAATTTGAATTTCCATGCCAAAACTCCATATTTCTGAAAAACCACAATTCACCGGAATTTTGATTTTACACAAAATAATTGAAACCTATAAGATTCAGATTTAAAGAATATCGTTTGAATAAAAAAACTGAAACTTAAATAATTCAATTTTGGTTAATATAAATTAGGCATCGTGACGAAACCACCTACCCCAAGGTCTTCAATGTCAGTGGAAAAGAAAAACCAATCCGAGTTCTTCAATACCACCTTACAGACTTATTATTATAAGCATCGACACGCCAATGGTAGACTTTCTTCAAGGGTTCCGAGAACCAATACAATTTATTTTATTTTAAAAGGTAATAAAATATCACATGTGATGATATCTTATATTTCCTAAATAATTTTCTGATTATCATTTAAATTATCACATGTGATAATATTTTATCTCTCTAAGATAATTTTCAAATTATCATTAGGTAAACACATGTTCTCATAATTATCCTTCAATAATTGTCCTTGATAATTTCATAATTATCATTTCATAATATAAAGTAATTATTACATGAAAATGATTATTGAAATTCTAAAATGGTAATTACTTTTATTTTCAAAGAATAATTATTATAATTATAAAATTATAATTTCAAGAGTATCAAGGAAATGTATTTAAGGGTAATTAAGGGAACATGTGTTTACCAAATGATAAAATGAAAATTATCCAGGGGAGATAAAATATTATTAGTTGTGATAATTTAAATGAATATATGAAAATTATTTAGGAAAGACAATATATCATCACATGTGAAATTTTATTTCTCTTTGAAATAATATAACTTGTATTTGTTCTAGTAACCCTTTAAGAACATCAACTATTGGTGTGTCGACACTTACGATTATAAGGTTTTGAGGAGGTGTTGGATCACTCAAAGTGGTTTATCTTTGTCGCTGATATTGATGACCTTGAGGTAGGTGGTTCCATCATGATGCCTAATTTATATTAAATCTAATTTCATTATTTAAGTTTGAATTGTTTGAATTCAAATGAAATTTTTTAAATATGAATCTTATAGATTTCAATTGATTTGTTGGGAAAATCCCATTCCGGTGAAATATAGTTTGGAGGAAAATGGGTTTTTGGCAGGGAAATTTGAATTTGTGAGGTTTAATTATAATAAATTAAATTCTAGTTTTGATAGAAATAGAATCAATTGAATTGTTGAATTTAATTTCATAAATTAATTTGGTTGAATATTTATTAAAAACCCAAATTCCATTGAATTGGAGGATTGTGATGTAATTGTTGGAACTTGTTAAAATATGAAAATGACTAAAAAAGTTTAATAAAAACCCAGGGGTTTTATCTTATTAAAAAGACATATTTTTGATTAAAACCTGATTTTTTTGTAAATGGAAAATTTTCATTTAAATGGAAGAATGGGATTTAATTTTATTTTAAGATGTCTTAAAATAAATTATCCATAATTCATTGTGTAAGATCACATAAAATCCTTAGGTAGTTTGTGAGTTATTTGGATACACACTGAGATTACTACATTGTTCTAAAACAAACATGAAACAGGTCACATCCCTTTGGTGATGGTGATGATTCCTCTCTTACCAGTGTCTAGAGTAAATATGTGTACACATATTTCCATGATTACTTAGAGATTGTGGAGTCTTGTAGCTAGAAATACAATCATACCTATTTGGAAGATGACAATCTTTCTCGCTTGCTTTAAATTTCAGATATCAATTTATTCCAATATTGTTAAACTATTTTATGTGCCCTTCTAATTTTAAATAAACTATTTTATATACAAAAATATCTAAACAATTGTTTTAAAAATATTCCACCATGTGTAATGTAAATCCTGTGATTAGAGTATTTTCCATAATTTTTGCTATATAGCATGATATTTTCAATTAAGCTTAAAAATTACAAGACTATTTATGTTAAAATTGAAATAAAATCCTTTTCTTAATAAATTTTTGGCATCTGTTATGGAATTTATGGTGATACCCTACTTTTATTTTTAGATCACATTGTACTTGTGCCTTCGGGTGTTTGTATATTATCTTCTTCTAGGTTCGAGTAAAGGAAAGAAGGATCACATGGAGGTGGATCCAGTCACTGAACAGTGGTCTTGGTGAGGTGTATCCTTTGGTACCTGGGTTGTGTTTCCCTATTTCAGTTCTTGGGTTGTAGTACATTGGTCATGTGTATGCCTTAATGTATTCAGGTACTTTACTCCTAGTGGAATTTTCATTTGATATGCATATTGTCTTTCTTCTTTTACTTATGTGTTGTTTTTGGAAAAATTATTCCCATATGTATGTTGTATATTTTCATGTGCAAGTCACCAACATGTGAGAATATGGAATGCTCTTCTATCTATGTTAGGACTGGCTCAGTTATTAGGTTACTAGGTTACCCAGATACTTCGTGGAAAAAACTATACTTCTCTAAAAGACGATTTTGTCTCCTTTTGGGGGCGCACCTATTTTAAATATAAATTTTAAAAATTTTATTAATTAATTAGGGATAAATAAAGTTTATTATTGTAATAATAATATCAAAATTATCTTATGGAAAAATGCTTTTATATTTTTGGAGAATTTTCATTTTGTGACGAATAGTTGAAAATATTGGTTTTGTATTAGAAACTACTTTTTCGTCAAATTTACTTATATATTAAATTTATATTTTAATTTCATAAATGTTTAATTATTTGAAATATATATAATTTAGTACAATTTAGGTCATTTTAATCAATTTTACATTGAAATTGGATATAAAAACATATCAATCTTTTGTACCCTTCGCATTAAAACTCTGTTTTCTCGTTGTTTCTATTTGATTAATTTTAAATATAAATTTTCCAATTATGTAAATAGAATTTTGTAAAATGGATTTCATATTTCTAATTCAATTTTATAAATTAATATTTAATGTAATTATGATTTTTATACATAAAAATGAAACAATGGTACAAAAAATATTTACCGAAGTATTGTTAAAATAATGAAAAGGGTTAAAGTTAAAAGGTAAAATCATATACTTCATATATAATACAACTTTTAATGGGTGGTTGAGGTATTTCATGACAATTAACAACCTTCATAATATCAATTAATAATATAATTCATTGAAATTAATTCCACCTCAATGTGGTTACATTTAATTATAAAACATTCATTATTTAATCACTTAAACCCACCTCTCATCAAGTATAAAAATCATACCCCATATCCCATTTTCAACTCACAAGTATTTTAGAACCTAAAATATCTTCAAAAACCTATTATATTCACTCTAACCAAGTATAAGTTCTTCTGTTCTAACAAAAAATCTAATCGATGTTCCTCAAGTGTCTCTTAAGTAGGTGATATTCGAAAGGTAATTTTTTCAAAACACCTATCTTAAATTATTTGCATATTCTACTTTCCCCTAAAATATTTCACCCATCATGGAATAATAATTCCATAACAATTACCATATTTTAATTTTAGTTATTTAATGGAATAACTTATATACACCCTATTGTTACCTCCTCTTATTCAAATAAATGAATCTATTGTCCATGTTATATTGATTAATCGCCTCCATGGGTAATGTTTTTGTTCAATTTCCAATAACACCTTCATGCCTGGTCATAAAACTATTATTTTTGTTAAATAATATTTTAATACGTATACTGTATACTATTTCATGTTTTTAACTAATATATACTCATAATAGTAAATAAATTGAAACTAGTTCTTGGTGTTTGGAAAAATAACCAAAATAAACTAAACTTTTGTCATTAACATTTTATCAAATGAATCATATTCATGTCGGAAAAAAAATTATATATGGGAAAATTTATACTATTATACATTTATTAATACCATTTCTTTCCACTTATGAATTTTTAATCCCATTTTACAAGAACATCCATAATTTTAAACAAATTAACCAATCATGAAACAATGAAAAGAACATGTCTGAAATGAACCAAATAATGCAATTTTATTAATTAATGGGTTGTAAGTTCTTATTAAAGGATAATTTAAGGTATTATAAATATTAATACAGTTTTTAAATTTGTCAATAACATTATTTATAACATTATAAATAAGGTTAAATAAGGCTACACTAAAAAGAAGTGTGAGGTGAGGTTTTTTCTCATCTCACATTTACTTTTATGAGATATATGACTTATTCACCATATAATCCTTGTGTGTGATGTATGTACTAACCTTTGATATATCATATCATGAATCTCATTGGATTCATGGTTTTTAATTATTAATTTGATAAATATTACTTTAATGGGGAATACGATTCAACTGGTTAAAAAGTGGTAGGGGATTCCATCTAAAATTGCATTGAGACTTATTTGATACTGAACCATTTACCTTTAATGTGGTGTATATAATTTCCATTTGACATGTAATATCATTATTTACGCATTCCACATGGTATTTTAGGTTTCATTAAATTATATTCCTTAATGGGTCATATAATTCAAATTTATCAAAGTGGTATGTCACAATTTGATATAAAAATATCTTGTTAATTAGATCATTCGATATATAAGGAATGATTTTTACATGAATTAAAGGGTGGGTCACGGTTATAGATTTCCCCTTAATACATTATTATTATAATGATATCGTAATGTTATCCAAATTAAATATATTTTTACCCATAATGATTAAATCTCTTTGTGAAAGGTCATGACTGTACAGTTAACATGATGCCCTGGATCATGGAATCCAAATTATGAAGCATTTCCTTTATTAAGATCTACATGATTTAACTATGATATTATGAATGAAGTCATTTTTTGATCAATTTATTTATTAAATGTAATATGTGTTTAGATGTTTACCTTTCCATATTTATTAAGCACATTGATTCATTATTTCTTCTATTGTACTAAACACTTATTGACCATTTCAGCTCACCCATTTCAATTGTTTTATTTCCCTAGGTTTCCAAGAAGAATATTATGATTCATATGTAGGGTTTCAATAAAGTGGGTAATTGTGTTCTCAAATAATATACTTCTTTCATTTTATGTTTAAAATTAAAATTTAATATCAAATATATATCTAGTTTTCCAAGACTACTAAACTATTTACTCATTTGGGATGTGATTCCTTGTATCTATTCTAATGTAAACAAATAAGGCACCAAATCAGGGCTACTATGTCTAAGGTCATTAAATTTTGTATCAAATCAAGTTTATTATGAATCTTGGAAAAATATTTTGGTAATAATAGATTAGTAAACATATACCTAAGATATAATTGAAGGATAATTATATAGAAGCATCCCAAAGAAACCATGATAATGATTATGATATTTTCTACACATGATTTTTTCATTTTATGTTAAGTATTTCACTAGTTTTGAGATTATAAATTTTGGTCCATAATTTAATTATCTAATCAACTATATTCCACAATTTTGAAATTTATCCTATCATAAGTAATGAGAATCTTATAAATGTGCATGATCAATGTACAAATTTCCCTCCTAGGAAAAGCTGTGTTGTTGAAACTGGATTTGGAGCCCCAGATAGATATGAAATGTTTTAATTATATTGTGAAAACTGATATAGGTTATGGTAAATAAACTTACCAACATGGGGTGTCCTGATCTACAACGTGGTGTAACAATGCTATATTTCTTCATGCAATAAAAACCTCCAGCATTCAATGGGAATAAAAACCCTTTTGTAGATAAGAAGTAGATATGTTATTTACAGGACATATTTATTACTTTGGGAAGTAATTAAAGGGATAAGGTTGTTATGGAAGTTTTTATCTCTCTAGTGATGTAGATTAATGGTTCTCATTGACTTCGAACACTAAGGAGGATGAAGAAATAAAAAACATGATACTAAATGATTTCAAGGAACTTTTCATGGGAAAATATTTCCCTCATGAACTATAAATAAATATGGAGATATAAATCATGAGACTGAGACAAAAGGAGTATGAAAATTTTTCTATGTGTGCATCCAAATTTAATATATTACAACGGCATGATACATACTATATATGTTACCCAAAGAGAAATATTGATCATTTATTTTATGGTTTAAATCCATTCCTATGAAGGGAACGACTATCCCAAACGTTATCATCATATGAAGATAGAGGCTAATATTCTATCAAGAGAGAGACAGAATTCTCTAAATCATTTTAATTTAAAGGAAAGCATGAGAAGAATAGAATGATGGAGCAAGAGATGGATAATGGAAAAAATAGAAAGAAATATTTTTCCAATTGTGATAATTGTACAAAGAAACAGAATGAAACATTCCTAAAAGGAATGGGAGTTGGTAATATGTGTTAAGATAAAGGGAACCAAGCTCGTTATTGTAATGGAACGAAAGAATATTTAAATGTGAAATGTTTCAACTATATAAATATGGGACACTATGAAAAATAATTCCCAAAGTGGCATGAGAATATACCTCAGAATACAAAAAGGGGTAGATGTAAATCTTATGGTATTGATATAGCTGAAGTGGAATGATAAATGTTTTCTGGTATTTGGATCCTTCATTGATGTTTGGAAAGTATTTTATCAATGATATCTTGGTCATAATGGAATTGTATTGTGTCACTTTTTCGTTAACTATTTGAAAGTGTAGGTAGAAAGGTACCGATGAAAAATGATTCGTTTGAAAGTTTAATTTCGTGGAAAACACATGATTGTGATAATGATAACCCTTAATATGTTCTTAATGTTGAGATAATGATGTTATAATAAAAAGATTTTTGATATTCATAAAATAAAGTTTTTCGTATTGTATACCTTAAACTAATTACTAATTTTGGGTTTATATATTCATTAATAGAGTTTACATTACTATTGGATTTATGGAAAACATCATTAATCAGTGTTTTAATAAAGGAATAAGTAATTATGCATTTTTTTAATAATTTTTTATGGAAATTCATGTTATTAACATGTTTTAGGAGAATACATGATGAAGGTACTGAATTTTTTGGTATGTGTTGATTTAAAGAAATGCAATGTTATTTGAGAGATTAATGATAAATTAATTTTGAAAATTTAGGGACCATGCTTCGAAAGTTTTGGGTTTTAATCTTTTGGATGGTTTATAAGGGTAACCATTTATGAAATATTTTATGTTAATATTTGGAAGTGGTTAAAAGATAAATGTCTTTATGCATATTTAATAACTTTTAACAACCATTTTTCTTTTCAAAAATAGTTTAGACAAAAGGAACAAATTTTCACTCTTTATGGATCTTATGATCTATTTAAAGTGAATTTTATTACTTCAGGCATAAAAATTATTTTTTTGATATTTATTTCTTAGATTAATGGATAATTTTACTATGGGATTTTTCACTGATTTACCAAAGGCACAAATAAAGAATAACGCATTATGGAAATAAAAAATTAGACATATGAGATAACCTTTGAGGTTAAGACACTTATTTATTTTTTAATATATTAATATTATTTTTTATATTTTGTAAGGATTGTTTTAATATTGTTTTAGAAAAAGTATACCCCACATGTCAGATGAAAACATGTCACATCAGGCAAGGCTTCGATATTTAATCCCCCAACTGAAGGGAGACAAGGGTGCATCACCTACCACTAGCTTACGAGATTTCCTAGTTAGTACAAAAAAGTTTTATTTATTTAAAAAGTATGAAATATAATGTATAAGTTCAGTTTTTTTAACCCCATATGATTTAGATAAATATAATATTTTGTAATTTTATTGGGGAATAAATGATGAAATGTTGTTTAAAGGAAAAAAAAGTTTTTTGTGGAGTTTGTTTAAAGGATGAAGATCAACTTATCATGTATGTATATTCCCTTATGTTCTTTGTCTATGAACTAAAATAATTCCTCAAATCTTGGAAAAGGATTTTAAAATAAAAAATTTGTTTGTTTAAATTTCTTACCAAAAAATAAATGGCCCCTTTAAACCATCACAAATTTATGGTTTTGTGTGGGTAGACATTCCTATGACCATGTTCCCTATTAGTATCCATCAAAAAATAATTGTTTGATTTCTCTTCCAAGTACCGGTTTTCACTTCACACTAATCTTATCCTATTAAAAAGAATAATTTTGTGGTGACCTTCGCTTTTCCGTTTTCCTCTTATTGAGGGGATATTTTGTTAACCATATTCACGATGTGGGTTCCTGTAAATGAATTTTCAAGTATCAACATTTAACTTTCAAAGTAAATTTTAAAATTGAGAGGGAAAAATTTTATAATTTATTGGATAATGTAAAACCCCCAATATTTTATGGTATATCTCTTCTTAAATAAAATCAATTTTTTCGATAGCATATGTTAGACAGAACACTGTGTTTAAAAAAATGATTAAACATTATAATTTAATAGTGATAGTTATTACTTAGACATAAAAATGGATGGAAAAAATGAGAATAACTAAATTAAGAAAACATAGTTTACACATGTTGATAAAATTATTTCATTTTTTTCCAATTAATTAGAAAATGAGAACCGATTGAATATAAATGATGTGTTTATAAAAAAAACTATTTTTGTGCTCACAGTTACATTTTATCTTTATATATTAAATTGATCACTATAATTAAAATATGTTAATGAAATTTATATGATATATATTCAATAAATTAACTTTAAATACATACAAAAGTTATTATAGGCATAAGATAAGAATGAATTCAATTTTTAGCATAGAAAGCAATTTTTTTCTAAATGAAACAATTAGCCCCATTTTGATGGTGCCCATATTTATATTTAAATGATGACACTTTTATAAATTTATTTATAAATAATTGAATTAATTTTTAAAATAAAAATATAAAAATTATCTTAAGATAAAATTTTGGTATTTTTCGGAGAAGTTTCTTTTTTTGATGAATAGTGAAAATGTTGAATTTTAATTAAAAATTATGTTTTAGTCAAATTATTTATATAGTTAAATAATATTCTAATTTTTTAATTATAATTAGTCTAATTATAAATTAATATTCCAATTTATGTCATTTTAGTCAATTAAAATTGAAATCTTATGTAAAATCATTTCAATCTTTTGAACTTTTCACTTTAGAAACCAACTTTTTCATTATGTCTAAGAGATTAATTTTAAATTAAATTTTCCAATTATGTAAATAGATCTTGGTAAAATGGATTAAATATTTTAAATCAAAAGGCCCAAATAATTTTATAAGAGAATTTTTATTTTTAGACATAAAAATGTTACAGTGGTAAAATATTATTTACCCCAGTATGAGTAAAATAATGAAAACGGTTACAATTAGAAGTTAGAAGCTTAAACTACCTAAAAATAAGACCTTTAATGAGTGTTTTAGGAATTTATAGACCCTAACCAATCAAAAAATCTTTATTTACCTATATATTTTTGGTAAATTAATTCCATCTCAATGTAGTTGGCTTTAATTATAAAATATTCTTTATTTAATCACTTAAACCCACCTCTCCTCAAGCATAAATACCACCCCTCACCTTCCCATTTCAATTAAAAAGACTTTTATATCATCCCATATCTACCAAAAACTATCATAATAACTCTATCTTCTTCCAAGTGCTCCTGGTATAACCAAAATATCAAATCCAAGGTCCTCAAGGGTCTCTCAAGGTGGTGATATTCAAGAGGTAATTTTCTCAAAACACCTCACATAATTATTTTCTTATTATAATTTCTGCTAAACTATTTCATAGATACATGAATAATAATTATAAAATAATTTAAACAATTTAATTTTATGTTTCTAATGAAATATATCATATCCATCCTTTTTATTTCCTCCTCTTCTTCAAAGAAACAAAACGGTTGTCCATGTAAAGCTGGTTAATCGTCTTCATGATGAATTTTTTTATTTTTTTTCCTTACCAACTTTATGGATGGTCATAAAACTATTATTCTGGTTGAATAATATTTTAATAATTATATCATATCCTATTTAATGTTTTGGAAATAATATATAATCATTATAGTAAATAAAATTTAACTACATCATGGTGTTCAGAAAAACCTCTCAAATAAATTAAACGTTTATCATTAACGTTATATCAAATGAATCAACCTCATGTTAGAAAAAAAATGATTTATGAGAACATTTATAATCCTTTAATTTATTTAATATGACTTAATTCCACTTCTTTAATTGTAATCCCATTTTATAACAACATTTATAATTTTTCACCACTGAACTGATCATGAAACCATGAAACAAACACACCTGAAATGATGAAAATAATGAAATATTATTAATAAATGTGTTATAAGATAATATTAAATGATCATATAAGGTATGATAAATAAGAATATAGTTCTGTAAGGATATAATAACACTCTTTAAACTATTATATAGGAGGTTATAGAATGCTACACTAAAGACAAGCAAAAGGTAAGGGTTTTTCTCATCTCAGTTTTACATCAAAGAGAAATATTCCTTATTTATCACTTAATACCTGTATATAGTGTACGTAATGCCCATTGATATATAATATCATTAATTGCCTTATATTCATGTTATTAAATGTTTCATTTTATAAATATTATTTTAATGGGTTATAAGATTTTATTGATTTAAACGTGGTAAGGGATTCTTACATTAATTCGAATGATAATTATTTTTCACTAAGGACTAATTCACATAAATGGGGTGTACATACCATCCCTTTGATATGTAATATTATTATTTTTTCATTTTTCATTTTTTATGTTTTTTAAAATCATATTCATTCATGGGGATTATAATTCAAATATATCAAAGTTTTATGGGACACATTGATTTAAAAATATCTTTTTAAGCCGATCATTCGATTTGTGAGGAATGCTTTTTTCATGTAGACACAACTGAAGCCTGATTATAGATAAACTCTCGATGCATTAGTAGTTTCATGATTTGACAATGTTTTAAAAATTAAATGGGGTTTTAACCATAATTATTAATCCTTCTTATGAAAGGTCATGATGGTAGAGGTACCATAATTCCTTAGATTATAGAATCAAAATTATTAAGAATTGAGTTCAATAAAAGCAGTTTGATTTTCACTTTGATATTATCCATTAATTCAGATTGTGCCAATGTTTTTGATTTCGTGACATGTGTGTTTAGTTATTTTGTATTCCATATTGATTATTCTAATTGATTCATTATTGATTCTGTTGTACTTAACCATTACTGATCATTTTAGCTTACCCCTTCCTTATTTTTTATTTCCCTAGGTTGACAATAATTTTACTATGATTGATTTTAAGTGTTACTCTAAGGGGGCAATGGTGCTCTCAAAGAAACTATTTTTAAAAATTTTTGTTAAAATTTTATTTTAAATTTAAAATAAGTCTCTATTTTACCAATACTTATAATATGTTCAGTCATTAGGGATGTGATTAATTTTATATATTCTAATATACTAAAATAAGGAATCGCCTCTAAGCTACTGTAGTCAGTGTCATTACATTTACACATAAAACAGTTATAATAATTAATTATTATTCCAGAAAAATTTATAAGATATTTTAAAATGATAATATATGGTATTATAAATATTAAAGGTTCTTTTTTATGTTAATAAAAGATTTAATGCCACTATAAAGGTCATTAAATAACCTTCAACCAGAAAGAAAGTGTGAGGTAATGTATTTGTTGAGTCAAAAGTTCTCTTCTGAATTTTATATCTTGTTTTGGAAATTAAAGATGTCTTTTACCATGCTGATCATACTAAGCATGCTGATCGTACTGACCATGTTGATCGTACTGAGCATGTTGATCGTACTACCCATGCAGATCGTACTAACCATGCTGATCGTACTGACCATGTTGATCGTACGGACCATGCTGATCGTACTGACCATGCTCATAGTACTGACCATGCTGATCGTACTGACCATGATGATCATACTGAACATGCTGATCGTACTGACCATGATGATCTTACTAACCATACTGATCGTACGGACAATAATACCATACTGACTCTTTTAATCATATCGTGATGACTCTATCGATTGTACTCACTTTTGTGTATCTTTCTTTTTATCATATCAATACATTACATTTAGTAATACTTATAATACTCATGCTTTCATTACTTTCTTGTTTTGGTACATAGTCAAAAACACATGTTTCATATTAATCGTACTCTTGTTTATCATATTCATATATCTTTTGTTTTAACTACTACGATATCGTTGAGTTAGTCACAAACTAATCAAAACGATGTTGTGCTTTCTGTTTCAATATGACCGTTATAATGCCAGGTGTCCAAGTCCCTCTGAGTTTTTCAGAGAAATATGACGGTTGGAGGAAATGTGACTGTTGAAACCTGAGGCCTATAAATAGGAGGTCATTTGAAACCGAAAACCAACTGTGATACTTTTCTTCTATCGAGTTCTAGAGAGAGACGTTGTGACTTCTCTCATGCCTTGTGCTTTATGAGACCAATCTTTATATAGAGGGATTTCAAGTGATTTTAAGACAAGGGTACTGATTACCTAAAAAATCGACAGCTGCTGGGGATAGGCAGACAGACGATCCGATCATCGTATCAAGGGCTACAGGGGATAGGCAGACAGAAGAAAGGATTATCGTATCGAGGGCTGCCAGGGATAGGCAGACAGATGAACCGATCATCGTATCGAGGGCTTACCAAGGTGGTGGTAAGACAGACCTCTTATCCAAGGTGAAATGATGACCCTTCTCTTTGGGTCAAAATAATTGTAATACTTTTACATTTCTCCTGCTATTTATATTAGAAAGGAATTTGTATTGTTTCCTTTCTTCATTACATTTTCAATTGAAATTGTTTCAATTACAATTATTCTATTACATATTGTATTAACAGATTCTATACTCTTTATGGTAGAATCTCTCACACTTGTTTTACTCTGATTATTATATTCATCTTGAATACAATTACTTTACTTTTCTAATAGTATTACATTACATCATTCCTTTATAATCAATACAATCGTGTTTGTTTGAATTGTATTAGTTTAAGATCTTTTGAACTAATCTCTTATGTGTTTAAACACAAAGTTTTTAAACCTAAAATTCACCCCCCCCCCTCTTGTATTGTTCCATCTAATAAACATATACATCTACATATTCGATCCGACAATTGGTATCAGAGGAGGTTTCCACTGATTTGTATTACTAGCTTTATTTCATTCAAACTTTCATTTTAACTACTTACTACACTAACGTGTGGAGTGGGAAAGATTTTGTTTCATTAGATAGCAAGAATGAATATTGGGTCAATTGACAACCTAAATCCTTCTTGACCACTTATCTTTGATGGGAATGAATATGAGTACTGGAGAGATCGAATGAAGACATTTGTTATCAATATTGGTGTAGACAATTTTATTATGCTTACTGGAGGTTACAAAATTCCTGACAAAGAAGTTAGTACTTTCACTAACCAAGAGATGCAAGAATATCAACTGAAATACAGGGTACACAATACTCTATTATGCTCTACGACTAGGAATATATACAGTCAGATATGTTCTTGTGAAGCAGCCAACTATATTTGGAAGAAATTAGAAGTCACACATTTTGGTACATCCAAGGTTATAGAAACAAGAAGAGGAATTATTCGAGCTGAGTATCATGGATTTGTTTTTCCTTATGGAGAGCTAGTATGTAAAGTACAACAAAGATTTATGACAATTGTCAACATCCTACAATCTATGGGAGAAAAAGGTATTGATGATGATGCTCTTGTAGATAAGATTATTGATATAATGCCAAATTAATGGGAGTCAAAAAGTACCACTATTGATGAAAATAGAAAAGTTTCCCAGATTACACTTGATGAACTATTTGGAACTCTTTTACAGCACGAGACAAGAATGAAGATAGATATTGATTTCAACAAGAAGAAAAATGGAAATAGTAGTGTAGCTTTTACTACTACGTCTAAAGATAAGACACCTGAAAGGATAACAAGATCCAAATCCATGAAAGTTATTATATCAGGGTCAAGTGATAGTGATCACTCAGATAATGAGTTAGCCAATCTTTCTCGAAAAATGTACAAGATTGTGGGAAATAAATACTTCCAATACAGATTCAAAAAGAAAGATAAAAAGGACAAGAAAGATTCAGAGGTAACTTGTTACGAATGTAAGAAAGTGGGTCATATAAGGCCTGATTGTCCTTTACTGAAGAGAAAAGACAGCAAGGAGAGAAATTCTGAAAGAAATAAGAAAAATTATTAAAAGACAAACACAAAGAAAGTCTTTAAGGAAAATGATTCTTGGATTGCAAGTGGTAGCGAACATTCAGATAATTCTTCAGAATATGAGTCCTCAGGACATAGAAATATTGGACTTATAGACAGACTACCAATTCAAGATCATTGTCTCATGGATAAGGTACACAATGCTGAATCTATTACAAATGTCTCTTTGAATGAAAATTATACTGGTAATAAATATTATGAATCTTGAAATGATTATTCTTTGTCATCAGAAGATGATACATTACCTTCTTTTGAAGAAGTATCTAGATTTGGTAAATTACTTGAAAATGAGAATTCTAAACTTAAGAAAAATCTTGATAAAGTAAATTCTAGAATTTCAATTTTAACTAAAGAATTATCAGATCTTTCTAATGATCTTGATATAAAAACATCAGATTTTGAAAGTATTTTAATAACCCCTGAGAAATTAAAATCTGATAAGGATAAACTTTCTAAGGATCTTGAAAACTTAATTTCTATTAAAAATGTTTTAGAGCCTAACTCTAGTTCAAAATCAAATGTTTTGGAGCATAATAATTTAGTTTTAAAACTAAAGTCGGAAATTTTTTCTTTGAAAAAATGTTTTTCAAACTTTACTTTTGGAAAAGATAATTTCAACAAAATGTATTCCCAAATATGGCCTTTGAGAAATAATTCTGGACTTGGTTATACTCATTCCAAACCTGTGTTTAGTAATAACTATTTTGTTCCACAAAATAACCCTTTTTGTTCTAAGTGTCAATGTGGTGGACACTGGAAAAGAGAGTTTTCTCTTAAGAGAACTCGGTCTTTAGGATTTCATAAAGACCATTTTTCAAAACAAATGTGGATTCCTAAAATCCTATTATCTGACCATTCTAGATCCAAACAAGTTTGGATTCTGAAAAGCTAATTGTTTCTTTTTCATGAAAATGAGAAGTGTACCAACAAAAATATTTGGTACATGGATAGTGTTTGTTCTCGACACATGACTGGAAACAAATATTTCTTTGAAAATATTATTGAAACAAAAGGATGAAAGGTTACCTTCGGAGATAATGCTCAAGGAAAGATTGTTGGTATAGGTAATATTGTTTTTCTCAGAAAAGTTCTTATCTCAAATGTTTTTTTGTTAATGGTCTTAGGCACAATCTCATCAGCATAAGTCAATTATGTGATGAAGGTTACCTTGTGAATTTTCGAAATAATAAATGTCTAGTTCACAATTCCAAGGATGAGTTCATTATATCTGCCCTTAGGCAAGAGAATGTAAACACTATTAACTTAGAAGACCTAAGGAGACAAAACTTACCCATCTTAAGTGAAATAGAAGACCATTCATGGCTATGGAAAATAAGACTAAGACACTTCAACCTAGGAAACCTTTGTAAACTCTCAATGAAAAGACTTGTAAAGGGACTACCGGATCTTAGATATGATTCTTCAAAATTCTGGGATTCCTGTCAATTTGGAAAGCAACATAAAACTATCTTTAAGTCAATTAATGAAGTTTCAACTTCTAATGCATTACATCTAGTGCATATGGATATTTTTGGTCCTTTATAAACTGGAAGAATTAGAGTAAAATTCTATGTTTTTGTTTTAGTTGATGACTTTACTAGATTTACATGGGTCTATTTTCTAATAAAGAAACCTAAAGCCTTTTCCTATTTCAAAAATTTTAGAGCCCAAGTTAAAAACAAGAAAAACCTACCATTGATAACTATTCATAGTGATCATGGTGGTGAATTTCAAAATTCTGAATTTGAAACCTTTTTTAGTAAGAAAGTTATTACTCACAATTTCTCAGCCCCAAGAACTCCTCAGCAAAATTGTTTTGTTGAAAGAATAAATCGTATTCTTAAGGAAATGACTAGAACCATGTTGAGTGAATACTCAATTGCTAAGCACTTTTGGGATGAAGTTGTTAGTACTGTTTTCTATACTATAAATCGTGTTTTAACTAGAACTTTTCTTAAGAAAACACCTTATGAGTTATGGAATGGCCGAAAACCTAAAGTTTCATACTTCAAAGTTTTTGGGTGCAAAGTATTTATTCTGAATACAAAAGATAATCTACACAAGTTCGCACAAAAATCTGATGAAGGAATCTTTCTAGGCTACTCCACAACTTCTAAGGCTTATAGAGTTTTCAATAAAAACACTTGTACTGTTGAAGAAACAGTAGATGTAAAATTTGATGAAACTGATCCTTTTGTTTTTAAACCATCCCAACCTACATCCCCAGATGTGCTTTCAAAAACGGATTATCAACCTTTGTTAGAAGATCCTTTTGATAAGTAAAATGTTCAAGAAGATACTTCTGAAACTTTTACCCCAGAATATTTTCTTCCATATGTTGATGAACAGGTTTTACAAAACCCAAATCAATTGTTTCTTAGGAATCATCCCAGTGATAATATCATTAGTGATGTAAATCAACCTGTAAGGACAAGAAATCCCTTATGAAATGAAATAGAACATCTTTCTTTTCTTTCCCAATTTAAACCTAGAAGTCCAAGTGAGGCCTTAAGTGATGAATATTGGATCAAAGCAATGCAACATGAACTAAATAAATTTTAGAGGAATCAAGTCTGGACTTTAGTTGAACGACCCAAAGAAACAATTGTAATTGGAGTAAAATGGGTTTTCAGAAACAAATGTGATGAAAAAGGAATCATTGTATGAAATAAAGCAAGACCTGTTGCTAAGGTCTATAATCAACAAGAGGGAATAGACTTTGAAGAAACATATGCTCCGGTAGCTAGACTTGAATCTATTCATATTCTATTAGCCTTTGAAGCATACTTTAACTTCAAACTATTTCAAATGGATGTTAAATGTGATTTTCTAAATGTTTTTGTTCAAGAAGAAGTTTTTTCCAAACAACCTCCTTCTTTTCTAGACCCAAAACATCATAATCATGTTTTTAAACTTACCAAAGCCCTATATGGTCTTAAACAATCCCCTAGAGCATGGTATGATAGAATTACATTATTTATTTTACAAAAAAATTATACAAAAGGTACAGAAGATCCAACCCTTTTTATAAAAATGGAAAACAAAAATGTTTTGATTGTTCAAATTTATGTTGATGACATCATATTTGGTTCAACTCAGCAATCTTTAACTGATTCGTTTCCAAATTTAATGAAGTATGAGTTTGAAATGAGTATGATGGGTGATTTAACCTTATTTTTAGGTTTTGAAATTTCTCAAAAACTAGAAGGAACATATATATCCCAACATAATTATATCAAAGACTTGCTAAAAAATAATGGTTACGAAAATACTAAAAGTATTAGCACTCCAATTGTCACCTCAAATACACTTGATCTTGATGAAATTGGGAAACCAGTAGATCAAAAAAAATTAGAGGTATGATAGGAAGTTTGCTATACTTGACAGCTAGTTGACTAGACTTAATGATTTCCTTATTCTTATGTGCAAGATATCAATCTAATCCAAAAGAGTCTCATTTAAAAAATGTAAATAGAATCTTTCGGTATTTAAATGTCACTATGGATTTAGGACTTTTTTACATTTCTGGAAATTATTTTGTTTTAAAAAAAATTTCAAATACTGACTTTGGTGGTTGTAGAATGGATAGAAAAAGTACATTCAGAACATTTCATTTCTTAGGAGATTCTCTGATATCTTGGTCCTGCAAGAAACAACACTCAGTATCACTTTCCACTACTAAAGCTGAATATGTAGCAGCTGGAAGTTGTTGTGCTCAAGTTTTGTGGATGCAACACACACTCACTGACTATGGATTGAGTTTTTCCAAAACCCATATTTTATGTGATAAAACTAGTGAAATATATCTTAGTAAGAACCCAGCACATCACTCACATGAAAAACACATAGATGTTAGGCATCACATTCTTAGAGATCACACACAAAAATGAGATATTATTTTACAATTCATCGGAATGCAAGAACAACTTGCTGACATTTTTACAAAACCATTACCTTCTGATAGATTTGAGTTTATAAAACAGAAGCTAGGAATGATTACATTAAAATAATCATTCATATCTACTTCATGTTTTACATTTCTCCTTACATCAAACGATTCCTCTTAGAAAGGGGGAGATCATTTCTTACTGTGTTTCTTCTCATCTTATGATCTTTAATTATCTATTCTCCTGGTATGTGTTTTTTTTGTCTATTTGTTTATCGTATTGACAGTTTTATCGTATTATTTACCTATCTGCTTATCGTATCGACCATTCATGGTAATGAATTTCTTTTCCATTAGAACGTTCGATCATGGTAATGAATTTATTTTCCATCGGTTCGTCCGTTCATGGTAATGAATTTCTTTTCCATCGGTTTGACCTTTCATGGTAATGTATTTCTTTTCCATCGGCTCGTTTGATCATGGTAATGAATTTCTTTTCCATCAGTTCGTCCATTCATGGTAATGAATTTCTTTTCCATCAGTTCATCCGTTCATGGTAACGAATTTCTTTTCAATCGGTTCATCCATTCATGGTAATGAATTTCTTTTCCATCAGTTCATCCGTTCTTGGTAATGAATTTCTTTTCCATCGGTTCTTCCATTCATGGTAATGATTTTCTTTTCCATCGGTGCGTCAGTTTGTGGTAACGAGATTGTTTTCCATCGGCACGTCAGTTCATGATAACAACTTTGTTTTCCCTCGGCATGAAAATTGATTGTTTTTTTTTCTTCGTACGCTTGTTTTTTCTTTTGTTAATCCTACTAAAACCAACAATTACCTTACGATCTTCTGCAGGTACATTTTTTTTAAAAAAAATTCTTTCGTTTTAATCCTATTTTTTGATCTTATTTCTTCTAATCTCAACCGTAGAAGATCAACGGTCACCCATTTACCATTGTAGACACCGAAAAAATTCCGTAACTCCTAGAGGAAGTTTTGAAATGGAAAAAAGAAGTCATATTCAGAATCAGAGGCCCGGTCCAGAGGCCTGGGAAGTGGTGCGTGAAATAAAGGAGGTCTTGCACGAAATAAAGATGTGCACACGATGCATTCCCGGGATTCGCGTAATTGAGCCGTGGGTGAGCGTAATTTTGTGCGCCCCGGTTCCGCACGGTGAAGCTTTGCACGCCGACGGTTCCCATCACAGAAACTTTCACGCGCCGCCTGGATTCCGCACCGGCTGATACCTATAAATAGAAGGCGACCACAGACAGTTTGGGGGTTGTGGAATTCGGATCAGCTCTCGTGCACGCAATTCAACTCCCCCCACGCACAATATGACTTCCAGGTAATCCCCCTTTTCGCTCAACGTTTCCCCAGGGTTCGCCTTTGCGCGCAACTCCACTAGCTTAAGTGAATTTGCCTCCTCCTCTGGGTACTTCCCTTGAACGCGATCGTTTTCCCTTGCGCGCAATCCCCTTCTACGCAAAAAATCACCTATCCGCGCAATCCTCTGCCCCTATTGTGTTCCTTCCCGGTGTATTGTGCGCAAACCTTCCTTTTGCGCGCAACACCCAAGACCCCTTTACCTTGAAGCCCCTTGGCTGCCTTCCCGCGCCAGAACCTGATGTCTTCCCTACCGAGCATGCGCGCCATGCGTTGTTTTCCCGTACGGACTTCCAGGCTCGTACGAAGTAACCTCAAGGTCCCTTGGGTAGTGTTTCCCATTGCATTTATTTTCCTTATGCTTCTCCGCATAGGCACGCTAACGGCTATTGCTTCATTACATAGCAAGGATAACGTGGACCCCTCAATGGTTCGCCCTGCGGCCCCCCTTCACCACATCCTTGTCGATGCCTTCCCTCCCACAAGGGGTAGAGGGCATTGGGCATGTAATCCCTAGGGGTGTGAAGCGAACCCACCTCATCCAAGCTACAGGATGCTAAACGGCTAAGCACCTCATCCTTAACACATGCCGTTAAACTGTGGTCCGACCCCGTGCTTTGCACGCAGGGTCCCCCCATCTCGGAAATTTTTTACGCCTCTCCTCTCCACGGGAATGGATTATTCCTCGCATGGAATGAGATCCTCCTTGTCAGAGTGGTGTTTGTCCATGGGGGAAGTGTTTCCTCAGAGCGTAAGCCCCTAGCATCTCTTACGGAAGGTTGAACACATGCACCTCTGTACTTCCCCCCTCCCAAGGCCAGTGGAGTCCCTTTCCCACTGCGCTTTGTCGCACCACGGGCCTCCACCCTGGAGTAAGCCCCAGCACCCAGGGCCGCTAACCACGCGTAAGCCCCTGTTTCCTCTTTGGGCCGCTCCACGCGTAAGCCCCATTCCGCTTCTCACGGACGCACCCTTCGCGACGTGATCATGAGGTACCTGCTCCCTCTTGTTTCTCACACCGAGCATGACTCACATGGGCTTAGAGCGCGCATCAACCATGACATCCTCCGATGGGCCGCCTGAGAGCGTAAGTCCCATACCAGCGAACTACGAGGACTTTGATCTGTGCTAACGGATGGTACATAGGAAACCTCCACGAGGTTCAAGACCACCACCCGGTCGTTCCGACCTCTCCACGTCGGTTCCCCGGCCACCATGGACCGCCTTAGAGCGTAAGCCCCATATCCACCATGGGCCGCCTCAAAGTGTAATCCCCATATCCACCATGGGCCGCCTTAGAGCATAAGCCCCATATCCACCATGGGCCACCTCAGAGCGTAAGCCCCAGATCCTTCGTCCCGCATGATGTTAAATTGTATTCCCTCATACCGCATGACGTTAAACTGTATCTCGTCCCACATGATGTTAAACTGTATTCCCCCTCTTGGGTCGTCTTAGAGCATAAGCCCCATGCCTCACATCCACGTCTCATCCTGAATTCCCCCCTCAAGCCCACGTGACTTGGGAAGCTCTTGCCCTAGCCCGGAGATCTCACTTCCTCCAGGCTCCAATCCATGCGTCCATTCTCATGGGTCGCCTTTTCAGGAGTCCCACCGTATCACCGAACTACATGGACATTGATTCCCTTCCATGGGTATACCTAGGAAGCCTCCATGAGGTTCAAGCCCGTCACTCCATCATCCATCCTGATCCTTACCCGGGCCGCCACATCCTGGTGAGATCATGCCACCCCATCCCACTCCACAATATCCGGGAAGCCGCCCACATGCTGGCCCCAACATCGGTGTTCCCCCTAGGGGGACCTTCAATCTGATCCACTCTCAGTGTTTCGATCAGTCCGATCCGTCTCCGCAAGTCATTAAACTCGCGGCATACCTCGTGTTAAGCATGGGAAGCTGAGGAAAACCTCAGATGGTACACAATTCCTTGCATTCGATGTGGGATTCCTCGGGCTTCCGTGACCTCCATAAGCCCTGTGATAAGGGAAAGAAGGCAGAAATTTCGATCCCCAGCGTCAAGACATTCCAACGACACCCCAACGTGATTGTTCTCCTCACCGAAGGTTGCTTCTCCGACAAGACCCCTTGGAGCGTCTCGACGGAAGCAGCATAATTAACTGGCGTCCATGCATATATGGCACCAGGAACGAGCTTCACGAACCCATCTTAAATCTATAAGGGAGACCCAGATTAGGTGACAAGCTCTGAGGAGGTATCCACGGAAGGAAGAACCAACATCCCATCATCCCAGTTTCGATCAAGGAGTAGACGTCCCTGAATAAGGAACAGATGCTTCCCGACTTTGGAAAGCGGGAATGCGGGGAAGCAAGCCGTGCGTCCACCCATGTGTGACGGACACGCGTGCGTGCCCCGGCGTAAAAGCGTCAGAAATAGAAAATGGTGAACCCGACGTGAATATCTTCTCCTCAATATGAGGAAAGGTAGTGTTTGGGATGTCAGAAGGTCAGCATGTCACCATGTCCGGGTACCTATAACCGGGACGTGAAACCCGCCAGGGGTTGAGGCAGTCAGGATGTTGTGCACTCCGTTCTGCGACGTCGTCAGCGTGGATCCCTCTCACCGACCACGGAAGACAGAACGCCGTTGGGCTATTGGTTGTCGATTTCTTTTCCTGTTATTACTAATGGTTTTATCTCCCTGCTTCCATGAATCAGATCACTGCATTCGGAGCTCGATCGCCACCTACCCACCGGTGCAGGGGCAGGGGCAGTACCGACGCGCCCGTCAGAAATCATCCAGTGAAGGGTGATCAACGACCTTGTTCATAGGTATGACGACGAAGGGATCATCCCCACTAGGGGCCGTGCCCGTTTGGATCTAGAGGCGGTTGCGCCTCACTATCGTCGCCTCCCCTGAGGGCCGCGTAGGGAGCCGCCGCTCCCCACTCTAACGTTCAACCACTTTGGGAGCCTATCCCCGGAGTGCCTTGACACATCCTTCCCCTACGCCAATGAGATGGGGGATGTCTGGGTCTGCCTGATCGGAGACCCGTCCAAGGGGTTAACAGCAATAACCCCTGCCAGGCTGCTTCAACGTCATCACCCGACTCCTCGGGCCGAGGACCAGGCAATCGTTGTGCTCGCACCATCGGCTCCAACCTATCTGACCCGACTCCAGCATCGGGCGCGAGCGGAAGATAATTCCCGTCCTGGGGCACCAACCTCAGCAGCCACTGTGGCCCGAGCCGCTGCTGACTCCCGCTACCAGACCCCCGCACACGTTGAGCAGGGTCAGTCACATGCCTGACTAGGATTGAGGCCCCGACCGCCCTACAGGTAGGTCGGGTCGACTCCCCCGGTCGCAGGCACAGACAATGTCCACCGCGGACCAATCCGCGATAGTGCCACCCATCATGAAGGCTCATTCTGTGCCACTGATCTGGAAAGTTGAAGGCTTCTTCGCGACAGCCACGCTCCAGGTATGACTCCTTCCAGCGCCCACTACACTAGGTATGAGGTCACTCCCCCTACCGCTGGCCGCGAGTATGGAGCCGTTGCGTATCCAGTTGCTCACTCACATGGAGGTCCTCCCCATGTCCCTTTCGACATCTGTCTCGGTGCTTCCCACACCCCAGCCTTCAGTCCTCTCTACCCCAGCACTATTGCGGCTTGGGGACTCCTTGACGAAAATCATCCTTAGCCTGAGGAGACACCCTGGGGCAAGAAGGCGGAGCATCGTCACCATAGGAGGAATGTCAGGGGAGTCCGAACGGAAATTAGACAGGTCCGTCTCTCGGACTCTGAGGCAGAGTACGACTCGATGGTGGAACCTTCCCCTCGACCCTCTGAGTCGAGGGAAGGGATGGGGACGTGGAGTGTTAGTCTCGTACTCCCCGAATGTGAGATACGTATGATTCCATCCTCCCTATGAAGGAATATCCAGGAGGAAGAGGACTTGGCGTACCCCCAGGGGTCAAACCCGCAGTTATCACTGGCCTCCCCGGAAGCGCCTTCCACCTCAGTTAGGGAGGGTGGGGAACTTTTTTGGGGACCGACGGGAGAGTCACAAGGCAACACACCCTCAGCGATCACCGACACTGTTACAGGAGGCCCATTTTCTGGCCCATCCTATCGCGATGTGGTAGCCAGGGTACTGAAACCCGTATAGGATGACTCAGGGATTGGCGGCCAATCGGCCTGTTCACCGTATTCCCCGCCGGCCAGCCCGCCGACTCGGCGACCTGCCTCGACACCGTTTCTAGATCCTCACCCATTCTCGGTTGATGAGCTGGGGCAGCAAGGTCTGGACCCCGAACTACAGTCATGGATCTTCTGGACTGTCCTCGTAGCGGGCCACTTCCGAGAGAAGTTTTGGCCAGTCGCAGGATCAGATTTTGATATGCCAGAGGCGCTCACCCCGGGAGAGTTTGAATGTTTCCACCAGACTCTTCAGTTGACTCACTCCCATATTCACCATCAGTTATCTCCTTATCTCAGGAGTCAAGCACATCTCTAGGATATCGGTGAGCAGTGTCGTTGGGTCGACCTGGCAGCGCTCCCTGCGGTCCGGCACCCCGAGTCGCCTGGCCACCGCAGGGCCCTCCAGCAACAATGCGTCTAGAGTTTTCAAGTACGCCGCAAGGTTATCGAGAAATCCAACCCCCCCCCCCCCCATGCACACATTTTCAGATGGGGGTAGTACGCTGCCCTTATTTTCTATGTGATCCGCCGATAGCCCGATTCATCGGGTGGCCCTGAGGGAATGTCGCCAAAGGCAGTGGCGATAAACATGGATGAACTTTCAGATGAGGGAAACGGTGTGGAGATCCTCGATGGGGAGACACCCCCTAAGGACAAGCCACCACTGGACCCGTCTGGGAGGATTACTCACCACCAGAGGAGCCTCTTTGGTCTCCCCACACCCACTGAGGCACTGACACTGAGCCAAAACATCGGCAAGGGTAAAGAGCATGTCGGAGATGTCAAGCTCGCCGACCCATCTGCCTCGGTGTATAAGGAAGAGGAAGACTCTGAAAAGGCCACGCTACGCCAGCAGCTTTCTAAGAAAAATAGTCTGGTTAATGAGCTCTTGGCTGAATGCATTGCAGAGCGGCGGCCTGACTACGGTAATCCTAGGTCAGGACAGCGGGGGAAGGAGCACCTACCCCATGCCGAGATTCCCCCGGGAAACCGCAACCATGTCGCAATCGCCGACAGGGGAGAGGATGGTGCCCATGGAAAGAGGGTGTGATACGTCTCGCCAAACCCTCTCGAGCGGCGGGATCACCTGGGGGACCATGCTCGGTTTCCTCCCGCTGCCCCGAGAATCACTCTGCCAGCCGCCCCGTGAGTTTCTGAGCTTGACCACCAGGTTGGAGAGCCCGGAAATGCTCTTGTGGTTAGAGATCCCTGTCAGGAAATGAATATGTGTCCTGAAAATCTGATGGAAGTACTCATCGCCCGCCTAGAGGCCCTGGAAACTCGGCAGGTGGCAATCCCACCGGACGGCAGGCCATACCCACCATGGGTGGATGATATGCCGGCCCCACCGGGATTTGGAAACCCCACCTTTTCCCCCTTTAACAGGACCAGAGACCCACCACAACACCTGGCCCACTTCAACTCGAGGTGCGGGCCTATGTTAGGGACATCGGCATAGCAGGAGGCTGCCAAGCTCAGTTGCTTCATTCAGACACTGAAGGACCAGCCTTCGTCTGGTACAACCATCTCCCTGTTGGATCTGTGAGTATCTGGGTGGACCTTCGCTGGAAATTCCTCTACCAGTTCAGTTCCACAACCCGGAAGACGAACATTGCAGACCTCTTCAGGTGCAAACAGAAGCCCGATGAGCGGGTTGCGGACTTCGTCGCCCGGTAGAAGGGGCTCACGTACTCCCTTGACATGCCACTAACTCAGGAGAAATTACTGACAATGTGTGTAGGGAATGTCAAGGTAGAGCTAGTTCCTTCTCTAATGACTCATAATTACCCTGGAGGGTTCCGGGATTTCTCAGACAAGGCTCAATGCCTCAAAGAATCCCTGCAACAGGCCAGTCAAGAACGCCCGCTGCCTCCAAAAATCCCTGCAAGGAGAGCCGCCAGAGCCGAGACCGCTGCTGTAGCCCAGATAGAGGCTCCCAGATAGCTAGATTTGCTACCAGAAAGGCCAGATCAGCAGCCCCATAGGGGTCCACCCCCACGGGCACAGCCACCGGCCCAGCAGCGACCACCTCAAAATCGGCAGGCGCCTCCGCGTGACGCACCGCCACCACCCAGGTGAGATAATCAGGCTCCACCTCCTTGGCATGCTCCTCCAGCCCTTGGTCATGGTCAGCCTCCAAGAGCCTCCTTTCCAGATAGAAGGAATCGTACTTACTTGTTTGATGAGGCCCAGGTCCCCGTCTATTTCCGTAGCGCCTTGGAGCAGAGGATCGTGCGGCTGCCTGAGTGCCGGAAGCTAGAAGAGGTGTGTCTCACTGATCACCCTTACAACTTCCCTTATCACCAGATCTTGGGGAACACCATCGAGTGATGCTATGTGTTCAAGGATTGGCTCCAAGACCAGATTGAAAACAACATAGTCAAGTTGGGCTCGGCCCCGGCGCAGGTGGCAGGTGTCTTCGTGAGATCAGATAACATCGTCGGCAACGAGGATGAGTGGCAGCAGGTTTCCGACCATGGGTCCCGGAAGTATAACGACTTGATGGCCTGCAGGATGGTTGCACATGCCCATGGCATCATCCGTGCCCGCCTGAGTCAGCCAGAGCCCTCAGAATCTGCGAGTGACGCTTTGGAATCGTCGTCCCAGCTTACCTCTTCCCAGAAGAGCAAGCGGCGGCGCAAGAAGAAAGAACGCGCCCTGCCAGTGTCGTCATCTTCCCGCACGCTTGGAGATTTTATGCCCCCGGATATGGGGATCCCTACAAGACTTTGTCCGGTAGTGGATGACTCCTCGAGTGAAAGCCCGGGGTACGCTTCTGTTAACACCGTAGAGTTGCTAAATCCCTTTTTGGCTCCCGACGATAAGGAACGCCAGGTGGACCTCCCCAATGTCCCCAGTCATCGCCAACGTCAATGGAGACGTGGCTACGTGAATCACCGGGGCACGGAAATCGTTACCTCCAGTCAGGCCGTGCATGCTACTAAGTCCAGGGAGGAGGCCTGATATAGAGATCAGCGCACGCGGTCCCCTCACCTGGTGTTGACAGGTTCGCCTCCACCACCGTTTGTGTTTCTGGATCAGGCGGGACCGCCTCGTCCGTGTCGCAACCAGCCCTGCCCTACCACCGACCGACTACAGCCTTCCGGTCTTAACGTGGCAGCCACCTCCTGGGCTTCGACTAGTGAACAGTGATATGTTCCTAGTACCAGTCAGTAACTGGTCTCGCCGGTAGGGCCCGTCATGCCTCCAATCACGGAGCGGCCTCCTGTAAGCAGAAGCTCGTGTTTGGCTCGAAAGTATGATGTTCTGAAGCACCTGGCCGGCATTCTGTCAAGGCTTTCTATCCTTGAGGCCCTCCGTCTGTCGTCTGAAATGCGTGAGGTGCTCGCCGAGGCTCTAAGGAGCCCCCTACAGTTCGAGATGGAGGTTGCGGCCTCAGAAGCCTTCCACACCGAGGCGATTGAGGACACCGAATGTCAGGCGGTTATCTCGTTTTCCGATGAAGATGAAGACCCTCCCATACAGGGGAAAATTCGCCTACTGTACATCACCGGCCAGTTCAATGGCATGGAAGTTCGCCGCTGTCTTGTTAACACAGGTTCCGGGATTAACCTCATCCCAACTCAAACACTGCAGAAATTGGGGTTGTCTGAGGATGATTTAACTCCCTCAGACCTCAGGATCTAGGGGTATGACAGGACCGAGCAAACTCCACTCGGAACGATTCTTCTGAAGACCCAGTTCGGCGGCCTAATTGCTAATACCGAATTCATGGTTGTCTCTCAAGACACTGCCTACAACGCATTGATGGGAAGTTCATGGCTCCATCTTCACGCAGTGATCCCCTCCTCGTATCACCAGTGCCTCAAATACTCCCTTAAGGGTCGAGTGGGCGTGCTCCAAGGAGATGCGTCTCCTTTTGCCTCTTGTGAAGCCCGTTATCTGGATGCTGATTATTACAAGATCAAGGAAAAGCAGATCCTAGCAGGTGAGGTCGAGCCCGCCACTGTCGCGAGTGGTCCCTGGGTAGGTTTAGACGACGCATATGTCTTACCAATCCATCGGTTGGAGGCCACGACCCCCGACATGGGGAAGTGCTTTGTTGTTTCGAGTACCAGAGGAAGGCATATTTCCGGGTCCAAGCAACGAAGGGAAATCACCGTGTACTCTTACACAAGCTAGGCTCAGGTGATCCCCGAGCCTCTTACCCCTGTACGATATCGGGATTTTGGGTGCATGGCAACGACAGTACGTCATACGTTTCTATTTCGTCAGGCTGGAATCGATCGGCTCAAGCCAACGCACCACTACTGCTTTGATGCCATAAACTGTGGCCCCTTGGGCCGAAGGCCAGATGGGATTGGATCAACAGCCTTTGTCACCATGGTCTCCACAGTGCATGGGTCCCCTGACGTGGAAACCTATGCCGCCCAAGCTGGCACCAGCTTCCCATCAGGGTCAGGCATCCCTGAAACGGCTCCCCCCATGGATGATCCTTCTACAAGCGGAGAGGGGGAAATGGAAGATGCTCCTCCTGCCTTTGTGGAGGGCGTCCCCACCACGGTCGACAAGTTTGTGCAGGTGAACCTCGGTAGCGAGGCGGACCCGAGACCCACATTGGTCAGTGCCGCTATGCCCCCTGAGGAACAACAACGGTACATAGACTTCCTTAGACAGCACTGTGATGTGTTCTCCTAGTGTTATGAAGAGATACCAGGACTAGATCCCCAGGTAGCCGTCCACCGCCTTTGCCTTCCAGCAAACCATCGCAGGTTTAAGCAGCCTCCCATAAAGATGCACCCCTCTCACGATTCCATGGTTGAGGCCGAATTTGATAAGCTCATCAAGTCCAACTTCATCAAAGAAGTCCAGTACCCCAGGTGGCTAGCCAACATTGTGCTAGTCAGGAAGAAGAACGGGAAGATCAGGGTCTGTATTGACTTCTGCAATCTCAATCGCCACTGTCTGAAGGATGATTTTCTCCTTTCCATGATAGAGTTGTTGATCAATTCCACGGACGGGTTCCAAGCCCTTTACTTCATGGATGTGTACTCTGGGTACAACCAGATCGGGATGGCCCCCGAGGATGAAGAGTTCACTGCTTTCAGGGCACCCCAGGGTACTTTCTGCTACCAGGTTATGCCCTTCGACCTAAAGAATGCAGGTGCCACCTATCAACAGGCCATTCACCGCATATTCAAGCCGATTATCGGGATGCTGGTGGGGTGCTATGTGGGTGACCTGGTGGTTAAGTCTCTTCAGTGCCAGAACCATCTCAAAGACCTTGAGAAAGTGTTAAGCTTCCTCTGTTCTTGCCACTTGAAGATGAACCCGTTGAAGTGTGCCTTCGGGGTCACCTCTGGAAAGTTTCTTGTATTCATTGTTAGGTATCGAGGCATCGAGATCAACCCAGACAAGATCAAGGCCATCAGTTAGATGCCCCCCTCGAGTAATATTCGGGAGCTGAGAGGCCTTCAAGGCCACTTGGCCTATATACGCCGATTCATCGCGAATATGGCCAGCAAGTGTAAGCCCTTTTCCCGGCTCATGAAGAAGGGCACCGCCTAAGAATGGGATGAAGAGTGTCAGATCGCTTTTGAGGAAATCAAGCAGTATCTGCTTCAACCTCCGGTCTTGATGCCACCCATTTCCAGAAAGCCACTGGTCCTTTACGTGACCGCCCTAGAGCGATCCCTTGGTGCACTTCTCGCCCAGAAGAACAACGAGGGAACAAAGAATAGCCTCTACTACCTCATCTACATGCTCCTCGACACGGAAATTAAATATTCTCCCATCGAGAAGAGCTACCTAGCGCTCGTATTTTCCATGCAGAAATTGCGGCACTACTTGCAGCACCACAAGGTACAGCTGGTCTCTCGGGTAGACCCATTGAAATACATCCTGAACAGACCTATGTTGACCGGCCGATTGGTGCATTGGGCGGTGATCCTCCGGCAGTTCGACATCAGGTTCGTACCTCAGAATTCGGTCAAAGGATAGGCGTTGGCAGACTTCTTAGCTGCCCACCTAACCTCCGTGGACTAGCCACTGGATCTAGGCTTTCCTGATGAGGCAATCCTCTCAGTCGATCATGCCATCCCGTGCTGGTAGATGCACTTTGACGGTTCCTCCCAGAGCCCCACCGGTAGAAGGCTCAACGATCCTATGCTCAACAGAGTGGGCCTCGGTATCGTCTTCATCACCTCGGAGCAAGCCGTTCTGTCGTATTCATTTCTGTTGTCAGAAGGCTGCACCAACAATGAGGCAGAGTATCATGCCCTCATACTGGCCTCATGTTGGCTCTCAAGATTGACGTACCCCATCTGTATGTAAAGGGTGACTCCGAGCTAGTCATCAAGCAGGTTAATGGTGACTATGCTGTTAGAAAACCGGAACTTGTTCCATTGCTAGAGTGCACCCTCCGTCTAATGGCTAAGTTCCTCTCTCGGCCAGAGGTCGTTCACATTCCCTGGTCGTAGAACAGTCGAGCAGATGCTTTGGCCAGCCTGGCCGCATCACTTTCGGAGCCCGAACAGGATGACCTAATCGTCCACGTGGCGCACCGGAGAGTCATTGCTCCTGTTATTCCGGAGGGCGATCGTGGCCCGCGATTGAACCATCTCACCACTGGTGCCCCTACATCAGGATCCCTAGGGGCTTCAGGCGTGGTAATCGGGATAGTTCTTGACTGGAGGACGCCCTTGGTTGAATATCTCTAGAAAAGCAATCTTCCGCCAGACTGAGCCGAGCAAGAATGAATCCGACGCCGCGCACCGCAGTTCACCCTTCAGAGTAGTCCCATCCTTGAGCATCTCCTTTACTAGCGCTTATTTGATGGTGTTCTCCTCTGCTGTCTTCAAGTAGTCGAGATCCCACAGGTCATGCAAGAAGTGCATGCTGGTTCCTGTGGCGCCCACCAGGTCGGGTCAAAGTTGTCCCACCAGATTCGGAGGCTGTGATACTTCTGGCCCTCCATGATCTACGACTGCATTGAGTATGCCAAGAGGTGTCTTTCATGTCAAGTTCATGCTAACTTTGTGCATCGGCCACGGAGCCTCTCCATACTACCCAGTATTCTTGGCCCTTTGCAGTCTGGGGGTTGGATGTCATCGGGCCTTACCCACTGGCGACGACCCGCCAGTGCCGGTTCATCTTAACCACCACGGATTTCTTCTCGAAGTGGGCAGAGGCAATCTTGCTCGGGGAAGTCAAGGCATGTTCTATCGCTGACTTCGTGAGCTCCAATATCATCTATCGGTTTGGAGTACCTCACAATATCCTCACGGATAACGGAACCAACTTCCGAGCAGCTGAACTGACGAAATTATACGCTAAGTACGCCATTCTCTCTAACCACACCTCCCGCTACCACGCACAGGAAAATGGATAGATTGAGGCATTTAAAAAAACCCTCTCTAACATTCTGAAAAATATGGTTAATCAGAATAAGAAAAGTTGGCCGGATAAGCTCCCCAACGCCCTCTGGGCTTATAGGGCGACGACTCGTAACTCCACCCAGGTGACTCCGTATTCCCTGGTATACGGAGCTAAGGCCGTCCTACCCATCGAGATCCAGTTTCCCTCATTACGCATGGCGGTCTACGACCAACAAGCCCCGGATAGAGTTGCCGAAATCCGTCTAGCCGAATTGGAAGCACTAGACGAAGGTAGGATTCACGCTTTACATAACTTGGAAAGGCATCAGAGCATGATGGATCGAGCTTTCAATAAGAAGGTTCACCTTTGTTCCTTCCTGCAAGGTGACCTGGTGCTGGCTCTCAGAGCACCAATGATTCCTGGTAGGAAACCACCCAAGTTGGAGCCCGAGTGGGAGGGGCCTTTTATTTTTCATAAGGTCTATCCCAATGGCACGTATTCCCTGGTGTCAATGGATGGTGAGCGCATAACTCCTTCCACCAATGCTAGGTTCATCAAGCAGTACTTTTCCTAAGCCACCTACTGGTCCAGCATGACCTTAAACTGTATGGTCCCGCACGACCCTAAACTGCACTTTGGTCCGAGTTCTAAGACCTAAAACTAAGATCCGTATTTCGTCCAACATGACGTTAAACGGTGCTTCTAGAACTATGTATGGATTGATTCTCATCCTAATGAGATACGTAGGAACGCCCAGAAATTTGATCTCGGGTCTAGCCCCAGGAGCACCCAGACCTTCCGTCTTTGGGTCCAGCTCGAGGTCTGCTAATGCATCGTGTCTATCTCGCCTTTGGGACCCTGACCACAGGATCGCATGGCATGGTATGGGATTATGTCCTCATTCACGTCAGGTTTCCAATAGTGGCACCACGCACACCCTGTTCTTAGTATTATCCCTCCTTTGTCATGTTCCCCATGACATTAAAAGGCATCGTCTAGAACTACGTGTGGCTTGATTCCCACTTTTATGGGATACATAGGACCGCCTGAGCACTTAGATTTTAGGTCCAGCCCCATCTCTTAGGAGATCCCCCAATTTCCCATTTGCCCTGGTCTTTTGGCCTGCCCTTCCCTCGGCAATCCGCCATCTTTTGGATGCTCTCATACTGAGCCCTTCTACCCTTTCCAGTGGTCTGCTAATGTGTTCAGAGTACTCTGGACTATGATCTGGAGTGTCAGATTCGACTTAGACAAGTTTTCATCCACTTTTCATGCTTCGTGTTCCCCTTCATTCAGGCCCCACCATCCTTCACACCCGGAGGGACCCCCAAGAATGTCCTGGATACAACACCTAAGGGATCTCCTCCCATCACGAGCCAACACCCCCAAGGGTTTTGGGAGACAAATTGATACAAATCCCATGTTGCGAATATGTTCAGTGGTTGATACTCATTTGTTTGCCCCTACTTCTAGGCTAATGTGACAGGATCCTGTGTTGCGAACATGGTCAGCAGTAATCCTCAGTCGTCACACCGGCTTCCTCAGGCCTTGAATGTTGGTTGCATTATTCACATTGTGTTCCGCCCCCACCGTTTCAAGGTGGAATCTCGACACTCCTTGTACTAACCCTCACTACACCCCCACACATTAGACAGACCGAGCTGCATGACGGTGTCTCTCGGGGCTCCCGCAATCTGAGCGCTAGAGTATGTGCTTGGGTTTCTTCTCTACAGGTTGCGTGCAGCTTGACCCTCATCCCCATGGGGAACGAGGAGTCACCCAGACATTGTGTTTCGAGCCCAGCATAGCTGGGAGCTATCATCTCTTTCCCCCTGATTATTGAACCCTCGTAGGCCCCTTTGGCCCGAGGCTTCTCTCTCGGAACGGCGTGCGGTGATGGTATGGGATTACACCCTCACCCGCATCAGGTATGCTTTATCGCATCGTGCGTGTTTCTATTGGTCCAAACCTTATGAACTTAAACTGTTTTGTTGGTCTAAACCTTACGACCTTAAACTATGTTTTTGGTCGAAACCTTACGACCTTAAACTGTGTTGTTGGTCCAAACCATAGGACCTTAAACTGTGTTGTTGGTACAAACCATACGACCTTAAACTGTGTTGTTGGTCCAAACCATACGACCTTAATCTGTGGTTTTGGTCCAAACCTTACGACCTTAAACTGTGTTGTTGGTCCAAACCTTACGACCTTAAACTATGTTGTTGGTCCAAACCATATGACCTTAAACTCTGTTGTTGGTCCAAACCATTAGACCTTAAACTCTGATGTTGGTCCAAACCTTACGACCTTAAACTGTGCTGTTGGTCCAAACCATTAGACCTTAAACTCTGATGTTGCTCCAAACCTTACAACCTTAAACTATGTTGTTGTTCCAAACCATACGACCTTAAACTGTGCTGTTGGTCCAAACCTTATGACCTTAAACTATGGTGTTGGTCCAAACCATACGACCTTAAACTGTGATGTTGGTCCAAACCATACGACCTTAAACTGTGCTGTTGGTCCAAACCATACGACCTTAAACTGTGTTGTTGGTCCAAACCATATGACCTCAAACTTTTTTGCTAGTCCAAACCATAGGACCTTAAACATTGTTGCTAGTCCAAACCATACGACCATAAACTGTGATGAAATCATCCTGGCCGCACGATGAAAAATGGCACTGTATTGTGATGACCTCCCCATGGGGGACATCACACCAGGTATTGGTCGATTACCATGCTGATTTTCAACGCCTGTTATGGATTGATTATTGTGGAGACACCAGGAATTTCTACCCTAGGCCAGTCGCCCCATAAAAGAAAAACCATTTACCTTCAAGAACAAACAAGACATATCAAATGCTGCTTCTTTTGGTGCGAGGGCTAGACCCGAACGATTCATTTTTCATTTGCGCACGCGCCATATCGCGCAATGCTGCCTCTCAAGAACTACGTATGTATTTATTCTCATCCCTATGAGATACATAGGAGTGCCTGAGAACTTACCCACAGGCCCAGCCTAACTTTTCGTGTTCGGTCTCTCGGCCTAAACGTGTCACCAGGAGCACATAGTAAGCATGGCTTTTCCCCACACTCATGTTGGGTTTTGCAACCGATTTACCATGTGTCTCCCATTCCCCTTCTCCTTTGGTCCGAGTTCTAAGACCTAAAACTGAGATCCTTTTCTTGGCTTTCCGCAACTCGGACTCTCTTGTGGGATTGTACAGTGTGGTGCGGGATTATGTCCTCATTTACGTCAGGTTACTCTCCGTGTTGTGCCCATCCCCAGATGAGATGTGTCCCCCGTCCCGCATGACGTTAAACTATATTTCATCCAACATGACGTTAAACTGTTCTTCTAGAACTATGTGTGGCTTGATTCTCATCCTAATGTGATACGTAGGAACGCCCAGACATTTCGTCTTGGGTCCATCCCCAGGGATTACCAAACCCCGTCCCTCCTTATTGTCGGCCCCTAGGCCTGACTTCATGGGAAGTGGTGTAATAGTGACATCCACCCTGAATAAGTTCAGGATGCCCTATAGTAGTAATGAGAAGTGGCAGTTCTCTCACCAGAGAGGTCCTACCTGAAAATTGGGACGACTCGTGACCTGGTTGGTATGTCTGCCTGATGCGCCTCCGCCATGGTGGTGCAATTTCAGGAGTGTTGGGCTCAGTTCGAACAAACCACCACTCCACCTTCCACGCTTTTCATGCCCCTTTATTCGGATCCTCATACTCTTTCATGTTTGATGGGACCCCCTAACAGTATTGATGACAGACCTATGGTCCCCCTACTGTCCTGGGCCAACGTTCTGGAGGACTGGTCATGTTTGACGGGACCCCCTAACAGTATGGGTGATAGAATTTGGTCTTCCTGCTACCACAATATGGATGATAGACCTTTGGTCCGCCTATTGTAACAACATGGATGATAGACCTATAGTCCACCTGCTGTCCTGGGCCAACGTTCCGGGAAACTGACCGGCGATATTTGAGTTAGGCCACGTGTTGTGAACATTGTCAGCGGTCAGCCATCATTTATTGTCCCCACTCCAGGCCAACATGATATGGATGTTGTGTTTCCATCACGGTTAACAGTTATCATCCATCGTCGCGCCCACAGTGTTCTGAATTCGGGTAGTGTGATTCAACTTTGCTTCCCATCTCCATATGTTCGGATGGATTTCAATGCCCCCGGCATTGCCCCGCTCGTGTGTCAGAGCGCATTGAGAAGGTGATATATCAATCGGTCTGAGGTCTTCTCCTTAGAAATCCAGGCCCAATTTTGGATGCCTGAGGCTTGGTCAATGCCCCATAGTTGGACGAGATGACAACACGAGTATCCTTTTCTTCTCGCATTGGGTGTGAACCATAAGAGCTTAGTGATGGGTTGTTTGCATGCTAAGTGCATTGGACTGGCCATACTCCGGCGTTTCGGCGTTTCCCTTGGAATCCGACCGTTTAAACTTCTCGCCGATCCAATTCTGAGGGGGGGCATTTGTAGACGCCGAAAAAATTCCATAACTCCTAGAGGAAGTTTCGAAATGGAAAAGTGAAGTCATATTCGAAATTAGAGGTCCGGTCCGGAAGCCCGGGAAGTGGTGCGCGAAATAAACGAGGGCTTGCGTTAAATAAAGATGTGCGTGCAAAGCATTCCCGAGATTTTCGTAATCAAGCTGTGGGTGGGATCAATTTTGCGCGCCCCGGTTCTGCGCGGTGAAGCTTTGCGCGCCGATGGTTCCCATCGCGGAAACTTTCGCGCGCCGCCTGGATTCCACGCCAGCAGATGCCTATAAATAGAAGGCGACCCCAGATGGTTTGGGGGTTGAGGAATTCGGATTGGCTCCCGTGCACGCAATTCAACTCCCCCCGCATGCAATATGACTTCTAGGTAATCCCCCTTTTCGCGCAACCTTGCCCCGGGGTTCGCCTTTGCGCGCAACTCCACTGGCTTAAGTGAATTTACCTCCTCCTCCGGGTTCTTTCCTTGCGCGCGATCATTTTCCCTTGCGTGCAATCCCCTTCTACACGCGCAATCCCATGCACACAATCACCTATCCGTGCAATCCTCTAGCCCTATTGCGCGGCATCCCAGTGTTTTGCGCGTAAACCTTCCTTTTGCTCGCAACACCAAGGACCCCTTTACCTTGACGCCCCTTGGATACCTTCCTGCGCCAGCACTGGATGTCTTCCCTGCCGAGCATGTGCGCCATGCGTTTTTTTCCCGTACGGCCTTCCAGGCTCGTACGAAGTAACCTCAAGGTCCCTTGGGTGGTGTTTCCCGTTTTGTTTCTTTGCCTTATGCTTCTCCGCATAGGCACGCTAATGGTTATTGCTTCTTCGCATAGCCACGCTAATGTGGACCCCTCAATGGTTCACCCTACGACCCCCCTTCACCACGGGCTTGCTGATGCCTTCCCTCCCACAAGGGGTAGAGGGAATTGGGCATATAAGCCCTAGGGGTGTGGAGTGAACCAACCTCATCCAAGCTACAAGATGTTAAACTGCTAAGCACCTGGTCCATAACACATGACGTTAAACTTTGGTCTGACCCCATGCTTCGGACGTAGGGTCCCCCCAGCTCGGACATTTTTTACGCCTCTCGTCTCCACGGGAATGGATTATTCCTCGCATGGAATGTGATCCTCCTTGTCGGAGTGGAGTTTATCCACGGGGGAAGGGTTGCCTCAGAGCGTAAGCCCCCTAGCCACTCTTACGGAAGGTTCCATTCATTCACCTCCGTACTTCCCCCCTCCCAAGGCCAGTGGAGTCCCTTTCCCACTACGCTTTGTCACACCATGGGCCTCCACCCTGGAGTAAGCCCCGACACCCAGGGCTTCTAACCATGCGTAAGCCCCTGTTTCCTCTTTGGTCCGCTCCATGCATAAGCCCCATTCCGCTTCTCACGGACGCACCCTTCGCGACATGATCGTCTGGTCCATGCTGCCTCTTGTTTCTCACACCGAGCATGACTCACGTGGGCTTAGAGCACGCATCGACCATGACATCCTATTATGGGCCGCCTCAGAGGGCAAGTCCCATACCAGCGAACTACGAGGACTTTGATCTGTGCTAACTCATGGTATGTAGGAAGCCTCCATGAGGTTCAAGCCCACCACCCGGTCGTTCCAACCTCTCCACGTCGGTTCCCTGTCCACCATGGGCCGCCTCAGAGCGTAAGCCCCATATCCACCATGGGACACCTTAGAGCGTAAGACCCATATCCACCCTGGGCCGCCACAGAGCGTAAGCCCCATATCCACCATGGGCCGCCGCAGAGTGTAAGCCCCAGATCCCTCATCCCGCATGATGTTAAACTGTATGCCCTCGTCCCGCATGATGTTAAACTGTATCTCATCTCGCATGACGTTAAACTGTATTCCCCCTCTTGGGTCGTCTTAGAGCATAAGCCCCATGCCTCACATCCATGTCTCATCCTGACTTCCCCCCTCAAGCCCATGTGCCTTGGGAAGCTCATGCCCTAGCCCGGAGATCTCACTTCCTCCTGGCTCCAATCCATGCGTCCATTCTCATGGGTTTCCTTTTCAGGTGTCCCACCGTATCACCGAACTACGCGGACCATGATTCCCTGCCATGGGGATATGTAGGAAGCCTCCACGAGGTTCACGCCCGTCACTCCATTATCCATTCTGATCCTTACCCGGGCCGCTACATCCCGATGAGATCATGCCACCCCATCCCACTCCACAGTATCTGGGAAGCCGCCCACATGCTCGCCCCAACATTGGTGTTCCCCCTTGGGGTCCTTCAATCTGATCCACTCTCAGTGTTTCAATCTGTCTGATTCATCTCCACAAGACGTTAAACTTGCGGCATACCCCGTGTTAAGCATGGGAAGGTGAGGAAATCCTCAGATGGTACACAATTCTCCGCGTTCGATGTGGGATGCCTCGGGCTTCTGCGCCCTCGAGAAGCCCTATGATAAGGGAAAAAAGGCATACATGCCAATACCTAGCATCAAGACATGCCAATGACACCCCAACGTGACCATTCTCTTCACCGAAGGTTTCTGCCCCGACAAGACCCCTTGGAGTGTCTCGACGGAAGCAGCGTAATTAACTAGCGTCCATGCAGATATGGCACCGGGAACGAGCTTCAAGAACCCGTATTAAATCTATAAGGGCAACTCAGATTAGGTGACGAGCTCCAAGGAGGAATCCATGGAAAGAAGAACCAGCATCCCATCATCCTGGTTTTGATCAAGGAGCAGACGTACCTGAATAAGGAACGGATGTCGCCCGCCTTTGGAAAGAGGGAATGCGGGGCAGCGAGCTGCGCGTCCTCCCATGTGTGACGGACACGCGCGCGCGCCACGACACAAAAGCGTCAGAAATAGCCGCCTATAAATAGCCCCCCCTCCCCAAACCCACATTGGTTTTTTGGGTTTTGTGGCGATGCTCTGCTCCACCGATTTAAGTCATCGTACGATCTTTCAAGTGGCTTCGACTATATGTATCAGTCCTTTGATAATACGCCCACAGAAATGTCTTCAATGAATTTTACAAAGAAATACCTTTTCAGAGAAAGGTTAGTTTCTCGGGTCTTTTTTGATTCGTACGATTCTACAATCAGAAGAATCATTTTGTTTCAAGGATGGGAACATTTGTGTATTGAAAAACCAGTATCTCAAGATCCAGTTCTTTTTGATGAAGTCACTCAGTTTTATAAAACCGTATCATTTGATAAAAATGTGACCATCAACTTTTCTGTGTACGATAGAAAGATTTCAATATCTGTGAGTCAAGCAGCTCATTTTATGAATGTTCCGATAGAAGGTGATTCTTTCTGTCCATCTCATAAACTACCAAAGGAAGTTTGTACGTTTAACAAAGAGAATGCTGAAAAGTCTTTTTTTATTATAAATCAAGAGAAGAAAAAAGTGGATCATCTTTCTTCGAACAATAGATCTGTGGCTCTTTAGATGCAAGGTTTTCTTATCCCAAGAAAAGGGGATAGAGGGACTTTGAAGGTTTCTTATATCTTCATGTTGTACTATCTTATCAACATGAGAAAAGTAAATATTTTGGGATACATATTTTAAACGATTAAGAATGTCAACTCATGAGCAATTAAGTCTCATTTGATTATGTATCCATCTATTCTTACAAAGTTTATTCTCGAGAGTATGAGGTTTTGTAATATTCTTTTGAAAGGAAAACGAATAGATCTGAAGCCATCATGGATTAGTAAGAGTACTTTGAAGAAGTTGAATGTTCGTTTTGACCCGAATTCAAAACTTTTTGTAAGATATTTAGAAGCATAATCGGCTCAGAATCAATCAGAACCTATACCTGTCAATGATAATCCATCTGTTGGTGCTCCTCAAAAGTCAGATCCCCAAACCAGTTCAATTCCAAAGAAGAAACCAAAGTACAGTAAGGAGGTTGTGCCCAAGTGGAGAAAAGATAGAGAACAGAGAAAGGAAGGTGATCCAAAATTCTTCCTTGAACCAGCTGAAGCTTTTACAGAAATAATAAGGGTAGAGGAAACCCTTCAAGCTGAAAACAAAAAGAAAACTGTTTTGAAAAGAAAGGCTCAGGACCTTGATATCTCTAAAGTTCTGATAACGGTTGAGGATGCTAGTGCTCAACTAACGGAAGAAATACATCAAGAACCAATTGTACAGAGTCTTCTAGAGAAAGAAAAAGGAAAACAAATTTTGGAAGAAATAGAATAAGTTGAATAAGAGGAAGGATATTTTCTTTTAGAATTCCTTCAAAGTTCGAAAAAAAGTAGAGAAGAATCGGTTCAAAAGCAAAGTGAAGGTGTTTAACAAGTTCCACATGGCGATCAAACACCAGTTTAATCTTTTGAAACTCCGGATAAAACACCCTCTCAAGAAAATAAAGGTGCTCAATCCTCTCATACTGAAAAAGTTGTTGTCATCAGTGACAAAGTAGAAGAAGAAATAAGGGAGAAAGAAAAGGCAAAAGGAAAACAGCCAGTTGTTGACTCAAGCCGATCAAATGAACTAATTTCGTATGATGAAGATAATGATTCAGAACAAAAAAAATTCTCTAAAGAGAAGTGATTAAATTTTTCATGTTTTAAGAAGGGTTGAAAAGACTATTCCTTACTTTCCTAGGCTGGAAGAGAAATTTTATTTTATTACTAACAATCAGAAAAAGAAGTTTGGTTCTGTAAGAGAATTAAGAAAGAAATTTTTTTTATTTAAAGTTGATTTGAAAGTACTATCTAAAACTTCGGCTACTCATAAGAAGGCTTGCAACAGGATGGCCATGTGGTCATATAAAATAGAGAGCTCAGTGAATGACCATGAGATAACAATTGAAGACATAAGGAGGTTGTCAAACGATCTTGCATTTTATTTCAATAAACTAGAAAAAGAAACTGTTGAAAGGATGAATCAGGTAACTCATGGTGCTGATTTTCCTTCAGTGAAAGAATTGAAAGAGAGAATGAATGATTTTCAGTATGATTTCTTGAAGGTTTCATCTTTCAAAGATGAAATAGTTTTTTTGAAGAAACAAAATTATATGTTATCCAAAGATAACAAGAATTTGAAAAACATAATTGATACTCTTGAAGAAGTAATCGGAGTCCAGGAGGAGACTATCAAGAATCAAGATCATCTTTTTACTGAACAACAAGAGATTCTCAGTTCTCAGGGTGATTCAATTTCTGAAGACAAGAAAGAAATCAAAAAGATGAAAGCTGTTCTTCATGAGCTAATAAAGAAGGAAAAGGAAAGAGAAAACAAATGACTATTGTATTTGTTTTTCTTTTCTTATGGAACCTGTCTGTTTTGTAATGACATTTATGTTACTCTTTATTTTGTCCTACATTTCTTTTCTCTAACTCTTTCAGGAATCTCAAGGATACCCCATTCTTTTTGTAAATCACAAAGGGGAGAATGTTTTATAAGGGAGGAGAATGTTTTACAAAGGTAGAATGTTTTAATCAAATACTTCGAAACCAATGAAAATATTTGAATACAATCCTTAAGAAAGTATATACCTAAGGGGGAGTTAGTTTTATTCATTTTCATATTCAGAAGAGTTTCCAATAACTTAGGGGGAGATAAGTATTTATTGTTGTCTTTACTTTGTGTTTTGTGCTTTCCAAAAAGGGGGAGATTGTTGAGTCAAACGTTCTATTTTTAATTCTATATCTTGTTTTGGAAATCAAAAATGTCTTTTACCATACTGATCGTACTGAGCATGATGATCATACTGACCATGCTGATCGTACTAAGCATGCTGATCGTACTTACCATTCTGATCGTACTGACCATACTGATCGTACTGACCATGCTGATCGTAATGACCATGCTGATCGTACTGGCCATGCTGATCGTACTGACCATGCTGATCGTACTAACTATGCTGATCGTAAGGACAATAATATCATACTGACTCTGTCAATCGTATCGTACTAAATTTGTCGATTGTACTCACTTTTGTGTATCTTTCTTTGTATCATATCAATACATTACATTTAGTAATACATATAATACTCATGCTTCCATTAATTTCTTGTTTTGGTACTTAGTCCAAAACACATGTTTCATATTAATCGTACTCTTGTTTATCATCTTCATATATCCTTTGTTTTAACTAATACAATGTCATTGAGTTAGTTACAAACTAATCGAAATGATGTAGTGATTTCTATTTCAATATGACCGTTATAATGCTAGGTGTCCAAGTCCCTCTGAGTGTTTCGGAGAAATATGACGGTTGGAGGAAATGTGACTGTTGGAACCTGAGGCCTATAAATAGGAGGTCATTTGAAACTGAAAACCAATTGTGATACTTTGCTTCTATCAAGTTCTAGAGAGAGACGCTGTGACTTCCCTCATGCCTTTTTCTTTGTGCGACTGATCTTCGTATCGGGGGATTTCAAGTGATTGAAAGACAGAGGTATCAATTACCTACAAAATCGAGGGCTACTGGGGATAGGCAGACAGACGAACTGATCATCATATCGAGGGCTGCCGGGGATAGGCAGACAGACGAACCGATTATCGTTTCGAGGGATGCTGGGGATAGGCAGACAGACGAACCAATCATCGTATCGATGGATTACCAAGGTGGTGGTAAGAAAGACCTATTATACTAGGTAAAAGGATAACCCTTCTCTTTGGGTCAAAAGAATTGTAATACTTTTACATTTCCACTGTTGTTTGTATTAGAAAGGAATTTGTATTGTTTCCTTTCTTCATTACATTTTCAATTGTAATTGTTTCAATTACAATTATTCTATTACATATTGTATTAACAGATTCTATACACTTTATGGTAGAATCTCACACACTTTTTTTACTCTGATTATTGTATTCATCTTGAATACAATTACTTTACTTTTCTAATAGTATTATATTACAACATACCTTTATAATCAATACAATCGTGGTTGTTTGAATTTTATTAGTTTAAGATCTTTTAAACTAATCTCTTAAGTGTTTAAACACAAATTTTTTAAACCTACAATTCACCCCCCCTCTTTTATTGTTCCATCTCATATACATATACATATACATATTCGATCCAATAGTGTTTTCATCTCAAATCATTTCATTTTGGAATATTGTAATGTTATGAACCTAATTTATATTATATGGTGTATATACTTCCCATTTTTTTGGTAATATCATGAATAATTCATACAATTTTCTATTCTAAGTTTCAATTTTAATTATTTCATCTAAGGGTATTTGAATTAGTTATTACCATGTGGTAAAAAAAGTATAACTATATTTCTTTTCATTAGGTAATATTACTCTATTTTCTATGATATCCAATGATTCTATAAATAATGAAGTATAAAAATATATTTATTGTATCTACACTTGTTTTATGTGTATTTATATTTTATACACATAATTTATTAATTGACCAATACTCACATCAATGTTACAAACTTTTTAAGGGTTTAATTCATAATCACATTTTAATCGAGATTTTTTATAATTTAATTTCCATAAAAGGAAATTATTTAACAATTTCATAATAAACACATTTTCATTTTATTCTCCTATCTTTAATCACTGTGATTTCATTTAATAGTACCATTTACCCACAATTTGGTACTTAAAATAATTGAGAAGTTTTTTTATTAAAATCCGTCTTTATTTCTATCACCAGTCATAGATATCTTTTATTCCAAAAAAATATTTTCTAAAAATTATTTCAACCTTTTCATAATGATTTATTCAGGAAATTATTACCCATTTTGTCTTTTTAAAAAATAATTAAATTATTCTCATGTCATTTTGAATACAATCCACGTTTGGATTTTACTAAAATTGTGAAATTAATCTTTATTTTAGAATACTCGGCATATATGGAATTACATCACCACGACCTTGTAATGTTTTGAATCATGTATTATAAATTTTCAAAAGTTATTTTCAAAAAAAATTATTTTCAAAAAAATTGTGAACATTTAGTTTTAACAAGTGATTTTCAAAATGAAAAGGTTATTTTCCTCAAGAATTTTTTTAAAGATATATTTATGGAATTTCAATTAATCAATAAAATCAACCCATTATTCTTACTCTAATTGGTATATGTTGGTTTTAAACTATCTTTATTCTTTATATGGATGTTCTTTGTTTATTTTCACCCATGAATGTAATGAAACTATCTTTATTAATTCATTTTTGTATTTGTTAACATCTCCTTGAAATATTCACCTACTAATTCTCATTGGACATTAAATTTCCCCTAAATATCCATATAATTTATCATTAATGTGTTTATTTCTTAAAAAATATCTCAATTATAGAAATGGTTTTTCTATATTAGATTTTTTTTATCTGGGAAAATATTGGTAAATCCATATACATCAATCAATACCGACATTTGATGTTAAAATCCATTTTTCTTAAATTAAATAGATAATTAAACATATGAAAAACACTCTAGACTTATAGACTTCGGTGCGTACCATTAATAGAGAGCCCCTAGATGCATCGACCGTCTATTAGGGTGACTTAGTTTTATAGACTTACTGAAATGGATTTTTTGTGTATACCTACCCATCAATTTTAAATTGTATTAATGAAATATATTGATTGTAGTGGTATCATGATGCCTGAGATCATGATGTCCAATAATTAAGAATTTCCTTCATTGAAAATTCAGTTATTTTCATCCTTGATATTTTCTCAATTATATCATCTATGGATGAACTTCATTCTCATTTTATATATTAAATGTGATGTGGTTTTAGTTATTTATCCTTCCATATTAAATATTTAATATCCAGTCATGTTTTTTAAATGGAATGTGTTTTAATTTATATATTATTCCCTATTAATTATTTCTTATCTAATTATTACATCCATGTTATTTAATAAATGTAATGTTTATTAAGTAATTTAATATGCCATATTCATTATTCTTTATTGACTCAAAGTATCTTACTTTTTACTTAACCCTCACTGAGCATTAGATCTCGCATTTATTTTGTTTCATTTTACTAGGATTCAATGGGATTTATTATGATTAATGTGAAATTATATTCTAGAGGGAATAAGAGTATTATTGAAAAATTAGTTTTGTAATTTTTGTTAAAAAATGTAATATGGGCCTCAATTAGGTATCTATTTTACCAAGACTACTAAACTATTGGGTCCTTTAGGCTATTATTCCTTGTATCTTATTTCAATTTGATAATTAATATTAAGGGTTCGGGATACTAGGGTCAAGGTCACTATAATAAAGTAATAAATTTTATTTCCAAAACATGTATAAAAGTTATTATGATTATGAAACCACTATTATCCACACTCTATCCCATCCAATGATAAGTGAAAGTGTAACACACGTGTATGTTTAAATCACCGCCTTCACATATCGATATAATTTATTTTACATCACCATCATTAATTTTTTATTACTATGATATATTTAGTGTTTATATATTATATTTATGATATAATTATGTTTATAGAATGATAAATTATTATTTATCTTTGTTTTATTCTTTTTTATAGAAAATTAAAACATTGTTTCTGTATACATATGACCTACCATCTCCATGAATAGTGTAAATGATTTTTTTATATTTACCTTTTATGGCTGATAATAAATAATTATATAATTAATATATATAATATTAATATCATGATTATCATTATGTATATGATGTGACCATGGCCAATTATCAAAGGACAAAACTGTCAAATCGAAACGTTCCTGAAAAATGAAATGGTTGACACTTGAAAATGATGATTTTAATAAAGAATTATTAATAAATGGGTCATGAAATGTTATAAGTGGATAATATATGATATTAAAATTATTTTCATGATTGTTTTATATAGGTATAAAAAATTTTAATATCTTATACTAGATATTAGATTTCGTATAATGTAAGTTCGACATAAGGAAAGAGATTTATGTTTCATTCTCATTTTTATTAGGAATGTTTGTGCTTGAATTTATATTGTGGAAATTTATATTATCCTTATCTGATAAAACTCTCTCATATTATTCTATAATTTCTATTTATTATATTAAATGTCTTATATTAATTTTTCTATCTTTTCATACATAATATATCAAAAGAATGTTTTTAAATAAAACTGACTTTGTTTTGATATTTCTCTGGGAATCATTTTCTTTCATGTCCATGTTTTTTATAAAATGATTTTGATGATTTTTTTACTAATATACTATTATTTTCTAATGAAATTTTACCCTTCATTTAATTTAAATTAAAATATTTCAATGGATTCATAATTTTACTTTCTGAATGAGTTTCTTTTGACTTTTTACTGAAAATGTGAAAGAAAGTTTGTTTAACATCATCGTCGTGAAAAAATTTCAACTATAATGAATAATCAATGTTTTAACACTTAATTTACAAGTTTAAATGGTTATTTTCAGAGAAAACTTTTCCAAAAATAATAATGAAACTTTAAGATTTTGAATAAATAATTTCACAAACAAAATGGAATTTTCCTCAATAATATTCTAGTGAATTTTAATGGAATTTTGTCATCTATAATAACATTATTCTTATTATTTTTGAACCATTGTGGATATTATTATATGATTCTATCCTTATTCTTTCTCATGATTTTGTATGTTCAAGATGATGAAATATCAATGAAACTAATTTTCTTTTCCATGAGTTATGTTATGTTGGAATGATAAATGTCTTCATGATATTACATCTTATATATGAATGGAAAATGAAAATGTGTTAAGTGAGATAAGAATTATATAGTCTTATAAGGAATTAGGTAAAGATGAATGTTTTATGGGGATAAAGGGTGCATAAGAGTTTATACCAATCCTGAATAGAGAACATGGGAGGTTATCCCTTTCTTGAAAGAGGGTACACAAGAGTTATCCCAAGCTCGAAAGAATGTACATGAGATGTGATCTCATGCCTAGAAGAGGTGATTTGGGATGTTATTTTATGGCTAGACTGGGTACATGAGTGGTTATCCCAATCCTAACATGTGCTGAATTTCTTAGTGATAATACTTCACATAATATTTCTTTGATTTTGATTATTCAACACTTTATTTCACACTTTTATAACATAATATTTTTCTAATGTTATCATATTATGTAACATATTATTTGACTTGTTTATGATTCAAAAATTATTAAATGGGTAGCCTTATGACCTGAATCATGATTTTTAGACATGAATTTATGTTTATGGTTTTCAAATGTTAATCTCATGTTATCATACCATTATGCTCATTTTATTTTTAAGTGATCAATGATATATATCTTGTTTACCATTTTTTCTAAAGACATGGATTTTATAGGTAATTATTATTAATTATATGGAACTATTTCGAGGCTACAAAATCTGAAGGTGCCTGATTCTGATCCCCAGTGTTCCCGAAATGGAATTGTAAACTTTCATAATGTACGTTCAGTAAACCTGGAAGCGGGGAATCATAACTTTTGAACCAGTACTCAGAATTGAAATTTGAGGGCATCGTTGAACTCACAGCACTGAGATTCACTTTAGGGAGCCTTAACCTCAACCGCATTGGGTTGATAGAGGAAGACGATTTTTTCGGTTTTCGTGGAGGATTAATAAAATAAATCTAACTTATTTTAATTATCCTCCACCTCTCTTTATGTTTTGGTGGAGGGGACCACAAGGGGTGGTCAGACATTTAATGTTGAACATTAAAATTCCGGTTACCCAAAAATGTAAACCCACTCAACATGAAATTATGGAGGTTCATTAATTGCATCAATTAATGAACATCTCTTAATTATGTGTTGTAAGGTTAACTCCCACCATTTTTCTATTTTTGAATTCGTTTTCAAAAGGAGTGGTGTTTTGGGGGAGAGGATGATTTTGGAGGAGTCTCTTGACAAAGAACAGATCTATCAAGCTAGGATCCAAGATCATCATTTGAGTGGCATCATTGGGGATTGCTTCGGGATCAATGGAAACCGACTCATCTTCAAACGTGGGATGATCTCCAACGACTCACGAGGTAGGGTTTTTTCTTGTATAAATTTCAAGAGTTGTTTAGTCATTTATCTTCTCCCTTGATAAGATGCTAATGAGGAGGGACTATCCTTACAGTGGCATATCGTGGGGTAGTGACTTACATCCAAGTGTGGATTGATAAAAGAACAACTTCTTTGTGGATTATTTTTGGATCTTCTAAATTGAATAAGATGATATAGCTTAAGACTAATCATCTATATTTTAGATCTCTAAGTGGTATACCTGGTGTGAACTAACTATTGTTTCGTGATTTGTGATTGAGGTCTTTCTTTGTGGTTTTTCCTTTGTGGAACTGAGGGAGACCATCGGGGGTCTCGGGGTCCCTACTGAGTATTGTTATACTCACCCCTACACAGGCTTCTCTCACACCTTGTTGTGTCTTGTGCAGACAATAGATATCTTTGACCGAGTCTTGGGAGCCAGGACTGGAAGGTTCTCAGAGGTGGACCTTTAGATGTGACGTGCCGCATTGATGACTGACCGTGAGATGTGCCTACCCTTATGGTTGGATCCTTGGCAAATGATTCCTAGAGATGATTTCTGTTGTTGTTGTACTTTTCAGTTGAGCTTGTATTCCAGCCCCTTTTACTTACCGTACACACCTTGTTACTACTACAGTTTTACTACGTGGTTTGCGATCATTGTACTCTTAGACTTTCTGTTTGTAGGATTAAATGAAATTCCTTCTTGTTTATCTGGGATATGTCTTTCGATGCTAGTCACCAGCCCCTGGCCTATGGAAGGCAGGCAATGGGTAGTCACGACATGGGCCCCGGGGGACAAGTCGTGTCATTTTTGGGAATCAAATATCATCCTATCTAACGTTCTCATTTTTTTAGGATATAAATAATGGCTTTAAGTTTGATATGTCTAACAAGGGTTATAGTTATGAAGAAGTTATTGGAAGATGATTTTTATTTTTTACGTACCATTATTTATATATCGATGTTTCCAATAAAACTAACCCTATACAGTTCTAGAGTAGATCATAATGTTATGTAATGGATATTCATATAAAAATTTGTAATAATAATGTAAAAAATTATGGATGGATATTTATATATCTCACTTTATCAATCCAGTAAGGATACCAAAACTCACACAGTGTCCCCATCATCGGTCTACATATGAGAATAATGCCTCTGTGGTGCCTTCATCCATTGTATTTTGAGATTTCTTATCCTTTGATCTATATTTGTTTAATCCTTATATGTTTTTAAGAATCAATAAATTCCCCCTAAAAATGTATTCTAATCATCATGAAGATGAGTTAAATAATAAGAATGTATTAGAAACCTTGGTCATCACCACATGATTTGTATATGAGACCCATGATCATTATAAAGGCTGTATGGGTAGCTAAAGGGTCACAAATTATCATATAAATATGGAAGCGCCCATTTATTTTCCTTCTTATTCATTTTTTATATACATGAAATTGATGCATGGATGTTGATGGAGGAGCATGTATAGAATTCATCTTATAAGTTTTTTGAGCAACATTCACACATGAAAACCCACATAGAAAGGTCTATTTGATTTCTCTATGAACAAAATGAAGCTTCTAAAAATATTTTACATTAATTTATTATATATTTTTTATATTCAATCCATATGTGTGATCACTATGAAACAATATTTTAGTTACTACATAGAAACTCATATTCTACCAAATTTCTGTGGTTTTTCTCTCTGGTTTTAAAATCATCCCAATTATTTATTTTTATAGGTATGATGGATTCTTGATGTACTCAATTATATGACTCTATGACTACAGATGAAATAAGGGTTTCCAAGGATAAACATGATGTGGATTATAATTTCTACTATATTTCTCCTTAGAATTAATATTTGGATAATTTTCTTGGACTAATGATTTAAGATTATATATTATCTAATAGTTTTCTAAAATACAACATTAGTATGGGAGATGATATCGTGATCCCTGAGCCTAACTATAATAGACTAATATCATGCTTCACATCATCCCTATCTATATCCATGTGAACATATCTATTGATGGTCAGATCATAATAGAATATCTTTCATAGTGTTCTAATATTATGAATAGTTCTCCATTGACTCATGATGCCCAAGATTTGTTTCAACATCTTATTTACAATCATTAATTATCTATTTTAAACTTTTTTCCCGAAAAAACTAGTAAATTATGGAGTTCAAAGTAGAATTTATATATGAGTGTTAGCCTATCAATTGTATTGGCCTATGCCTTATAGGTGCGTCAAATTTCTACATAGTTCACTAAATATATTCATGAAGTAAATTTATATGTGTCATTATGGATGTTATAGATCCAAAAGTATCAACATACTATGATTTTATTGGAATTTTTCTATCATTGGTGCTAAGGTTCCAACATATTTTATCTACTATGTGTGTGATGGGAATTGGTTATGGGATATCTAAAAATATAGAAGACTCTTTATCCTTAAGAGGATTTATAATTTATTTATTATTTTAGATAATATCTTGGAAAATATAGGGAAAACCCCTCCCATGGTGTGATATTCTATAATTGAAGTCAATATAATATACTGGAGGAGCCTCCATCCTCAATTGATCGAACCATTCTAAGAATTAGTGGAATCATTCCTTTAACTAGTGAACTGATGAGGAGAGTTAGCTACTCCTGGATATCAATCACCTAATATTAAGGAATGTCGAAGGTTTATATTGAGATGCCATAAATTTAGGCTAATATAATTCATGGGGATACATAGTATATCATAATGTATCAACTGTCCTTCTATTAGTGGGATTTCTGACTATGTTTTTATGTTTATGTCTCCTCCCAACTAGGGATTTATTCTAGGGAGTTAGGGTTATCACCTTGGTTATAGAGGTCTTACAGGAACATGGTCAAATTATTAACCTAGAAATGGTGGACCTCGGCTAGATTTACCTTATCATGGGTCACATATAGTGTGGGAGGACTCCATATCTTATTAGTGGTATTCTCAAATTTCTATATTTTCTGGTTGTAGATAATTTAGGACCTATAAGTATCAGTACACTATATAAATTCCTTAGTTAATATTTCATCCCTTCATTCATATCATTTTATGAATCTAGATGATGTCCTCCAGTACCAATGAGGTTATCAACACACTAAGGAGTTATTTTTATTTCACCACTACAATTTCTGATAACACACCCTCCAGTAGGGTTTTGACAGCTGAAGTGACACTTGTGAAACAAAAAATCTTAATCATTTACTTCTATGATAGAGTCTTAGTAGCCTAAGTTAATGAGGTGGTCATATGTGATCTATATTTTCATTATAGGTTTTCTTGTCAAATTAGATACACAGAAATGGTATCTCTATTTCATATCACCAGGTTGAAGAGTGAATGAAATCTAGTTATCTTCCACCAACATTATATAATGCTAACCCAGGAGGATAAAAATTAAGAAATTGGGTTTCCAAGAATATTTCTAAAATTAACATATCTTGGGATTATGACAATGCATGGGGTAGAGAGATATCCATATGAGGTACTAGTACAAAGTTTTTGATGGCTGAAAAAACCTATGGATTTTTTGACACAATTACTAGATTTTACTTTAGAGAATATGTTTTTACTAGATGGTTCCATAGTGAAGATCTCTAACCATATTTTGGAGTCCCCATGATCAAAATCCTTTTATATCTTGATTGTGGCATGCTCATCCCCCATAAATGAATCCATATTCTATATTTATTGTATTTATTATACTACAATGATAATAATTGATCCACTAGTGGAGACTGACTTTACTGAGTTACCCATGAGGATAGATGGGGAGTGGTAGTTGATGATTCCTCTATATCTATCTTATGAGTTAGATCAGTTTCGAATATTAAAGAACTAGCTCCCCATTTTATGCTTATGGCGATAAGTGAATAAAGTTATGATCCTGAAGTTTTTGTTGATGATTAGAATGTGAGGAAGTAGACATGAAATTTTTTCCCCACTACTATTAAAAATACCATATTTGAGGTGAATAGTGATAAGTTATAGACACTTATATAACACCCATATAGCATTTATGTAGGTTGATTTTACTACCAACACCTATATGTTATCACCAAACATGTCTTAGTTACCTGATAGGGAGTAGAGGCCAATGAAAAATATCTCTTAATATTAAATAGTTACAAATATATTGTGGAATATATAGAGAGGGATATAAAATAGTTGAGTCACCTTATTGCCAAAGAACCAAAGTTTTATGGCTGGATTACAGGATAGGTTGAGAAGATCTAAGAATACAGGAATCACAAAGAAAAAGAGAAAGTGAAGATACTGAAACTACCATGAACCTCAAACCCATTGGGGAGAGAAGACAATTTTTTACTATTTTTATTGAGAAAATAATATTATTAGTCCAAGATAAAGTTACCAACTTGATGAATTTCTATAAATCTATTAGTTATTCCCACAAGGAATTATCTAACTTGATAAGAATGACTTAAAATAACCTATAATATTATTTTTTATTTTTTTCTATTACATTTAATGATTGAGAGGGATTCCAAATTGAGTATGCTCCTCCATTTTGTTATTGTATGAATGAATTTGATTTTTTATCAACCATATTCAATCATTTTTTTTATTTCATTTCAATAACAACTTTTTAATGAAAATGGAAAAGTGGACCCAAATGGTTTAGTCATGTTATACCTACTGGTTTTTCCCCTAGTTCTTTGGAGGAACTACACCAGGCTTGAGTATCATTGTGCTAAGACTATGTTTATATTATAAATATATCTATTAAATGGAATTATCTTAGTTGGATAATGTGTATCCACTCGGGTTGGTAGGCTCACCATTGTTTAATAGGGGTACTTAATAGACAACCATATTTTTCACGTAGGGGTTCATTGGAGATGTATCCACTGGTTATACCCCTTACTCTCTATGGGAACTAGATCAGTCTTAAATCCCAACAGAGTGAAACTCTATTCATATTATGAATAGTTATATTGAATTCCATTTTCTTAGTTGGGGGACATATATCTACCCGAGTGTGGGAAAACCTTCAGGTAAAATGGGGACCTAATTGGAAATAATAATTTAGCCCTTATGGGTTCATTAAGGTAGTATCCATAGGTTGTACCCCTCATTTTCTGGGTGAACTAGATCGGGTATGAGTCTCTCTAGGGTCATACACTATTCATATTTTGAATAGGTCTATTCGGTGTCATTTTTAGCTAGGTAATGTGTATCTACGTGGGTTTGTGGGCCCACCATCTGGTAAACCAGAAACTTAATTGAAAACTACATTTTTTCCTACGGGTTCAACTGAGTGGTACTATTTGGTTGTACCCATCACTCTTTGGGGAACTCACTTTGGATAGATTCCTTCTAGGCTCATACATAATTCATATTATGAACAGGTTAATTCAATGTCATTTACTTAGTCTGGGAATGTGTATCTACCAAGCTTGGAAACTCCACCTTTGGCTAAAATGGGGAATTAATTGACAACCATGTTTTAGAAATTGGGGTGGCTCTTGAGTGGTAAACCCTATAATCCTACATCCCAAAGATAAAGTTTAAAACTAAATAGGGGTGAACTCAAATTCTCAGTAAGGTTATGTAAAGTGAATTCAATAATGAATCAATCAGAATAAATCAACATGGAAAGGTAAATAAATAAAAACATATGAAATTAAAATAATTTGATAAGGAATAAAAAATATGGAATGGTAAGAAATTAAAACACATTCCATTTAATCAATAAAATGACTATGAAATGAATCCATAGATTTTATCATATGAAAATCTCATGGATAATATCAACTATAGCTAAAATATCTATGATGAAAATGCCTAATAATTAGACGTTGTCTATAAAGAAGATGAGAAACTATATTTTCAAGATCTATCCTCCATAATATTTAAAACTATAGGTCGAAAACTATTTAATTTGGCCAACATAATTTCCTTGTGGGAACTTATTGACGCATTGAGGCTCTATATAAACTCCAGTCCCCACCTATCATTTCTTGTACAAAACATTCCTCATATCCAATAATCAATAAATAAAAAATATTACTTATCATAAAATTTCCATATTGAATAAATAATATGTATTTGTCAATAATTCATTAGTGTAGTATAAGTAATAACAAGGGTTGTTGATGTTTATGAATGGAAATACACTTGAAATATCATTAAAATATTCTTGAGGTTAGTAATATTTAAACATTCCAAAGTGTTCCATACCACAATGTAACATTTTAATCATAATTACATATGAATCAATTGAAACTTAGACAATCATGAGAATAATTAGATTAATGATATAACATGTTTAAAGGTATTATATTCACCATATAAAAGAAATCCAATGCATAACAACAAATATGTCTTAATATAATGTAAATTGAAGAAAAATCCTTTACCATGCATTTCATTTTGTGTGAATTGCCGTTAACATATTTTATAATGGTTTTAATAGTGTTACTAACTTATTAAATACCAATATTCATGTTTATAATATCATATATCAATATCTTATTACCTATTTGATAACAATCATTCATTAATTTCACTAGTCCAGGTTTTAATTTCCTAGTTTATCCAATGTGTTTTAACATGTCACTTGTTGTTATCATTAATTAGATAATGGTTTAATCATCCTAATAATTTAAAACATTATTTAAATATCATATAAATATTCAGTATATATTTATTTATAATAATTAATAATAGTTGGAGACTGGGAATAAAATGCATCTTTTATGGAGATGATAGGACGTGTGTACGCATAAATGCTACATTCATTTAATTGTTTCTTTAAAATAGTGATAATTATATTATACATATGTATATTATAGTTATAGGATAATATTAATGTAATATACGTATCATAGGTTTAATAAAACCATCCTTTGTTTTTTCCATGTGTAGTTTGAACAAATCACGTCACTTTGAGGGGGCGGTAGTCCACACTTCCATAAACGATGCTATCATATTTACACAAAATTGAATTTATAAGGATATGTGTTATATAAAAATTCAATAACCATAAATAAATTATAAATACCATATATATCATATATAGTCATATTATGCACCATAATTCACATCATGAGATGCGGTAAAGGAAAAAATGAACAATCATCATTTCGTGAGGTGGTAGTTTGTCGTACACATAAATAGTTGGTTTGATACTAATTTGAAGGATGTGTTATTTAGTGTAGGTCTAAAAATTATTATAAAAACATATTATTGTATTTAGGATACTGTTTTTTTTAAATAATGGAAAAAGGAGACTTGAGGCTGTGTAAAATGCAAGCAAAATTAAAGAGCTCGAGGAAAGATGTTACCTCTTCTTAGGGTAACTCATTTCGGTTTGAATCAAAGGGATTCTATGGATAGATTTATTTCCAAAGGTAGGACTGAAGGATGAGGGGAGGTAATTATAGTATCTATTTAGTCATATATTGTTTGAGGAAAATTCTCTTGAGAGGTGTTAGGAAATTGGAGGATAGAATTCCTTTTTATAGTAAAGGAGTGGAACTCTTTTAAATTTTTGGGAAGTGAATTCCACCAAAACTTTTCTCATCTAAATTGGATCCAATAATGAAATAAATTATATATAATGGATTATATGGTATATATATGTCTATATAATGTATTTTTTACAAGTTTATATGTTATTTTGTCTCCTAAGATTAAGTTTTGGTATTTTGTTAAGCTAATTTTTCTCTTAGTCATTGTAATTAATTTCAATCACTTTCACTAATAAATATGGTAAAAAACTAAGATAATATTTCTAGATATTAAAAATTATTATGATTATAAATATTCTAACCATTTTACAAAATTCTAATCATAGAAGTGGTAGTAATTAATTTAAAATTAATCCTATAGATGGTCTGACATTGTAGGATTCTAAATAAAATCATTCTAAAGTTTGATACATTTTTATATTCAATTTAAAATTTAAATTGATTCCAATTACATAAATTAGATTAATTAATCAAAATTTAATCTTATTAAAATTTAAAAGCAATTAATATAATAAATTATCCTTATAAAAAATCATATGAAAAAGAAATTTTGAATTAAATTTCATTATTTTTTACTATTCATCAAAAAAATGAAACTTCACAAAAAATAAAAAAAATTCACCCTAATATAATTTTTATGTTCGTATTTCAAATATTAAGTTTATTTTTACATATAATATTTATAAAATTTCCAAAAACTATATTTAAAATAGGTTGGCCAAAAAAAGAGGTAAAAGTGCCTTAAAAAATATAGTATTTTTATGTATAAATTGGGATTTTAATCTTATTCTCATAAAATATATTGGATGAGTGTCAAAATATTTGGTTGGATGCATAATATATAAATTTATTATATAAAATCTCTAAAATTTTTATAATTTAGTTGAATGTGAAAAACATGACTAAATAGTGTCTTGTTTAAATCGAGTGTTTTGTGTATTTCAAATCTATCAAAAAAATAAAATTTATTCTAAAAGGAAGATGTGGTAATGTTTTGAGGTGCTACATTGTTACCTCCTATAAAACCTTTTCCTCTAAATTTCATTTTTATTACCTTCAAACAGATTTGGGTAGTTCTCCTTTATCGAATCACATAGTTCCCATGTTACTTCTTTCATTATCTGATTTCTCCATAGTACCTTTACCAGACGACTCTACTGATTTCTCAATACATAGTCTCTGGTTTCAATAATATGGATAGGATCTTATATAGATACCCTTGACTATTAAACTTTTCATTACATTATTTTAATCATAATTAAACATTAAATTACAAGCCCAAGATCGTAAAGGCTAATGTCTTTGAATATTATGTACATAAAACTGAAAACATGGGACTAAATAAAACTTTTCATTATTTTACATCCATTATGTGCGCCTAACCTCCTTTGAGAACTTAAATTTTAAATGGATAACCTAGGGTAACATGAAGAAAATGTATGAGATAAAATCCCAATAAGTTAATAAACATAAGGATAAGGATTAACACAAGGATTAGAAGGCATAACATAATGATATAAAAAGGCATGGAACATGATCACACATAAGGAATCCTAGAATATATAAAATGGGATCATATATTAATGGAATCATATTAATTTGCAGGAAACATAAAACATGAATGTTGAATGATTCAAGACTTGTTTCTCATAGAGGATCATGAGTCAAGGCTCATTGCACATAGACAAGAATGAGTCAAGGCTCATTGCACATAGAAGATCATGAGTCAAGGATAACCACAAAAATTGTCTCACATAACATCTCATGAGACTAAATGTTACCCAATGAATTTCGGTTTTATATAGTTTCACCTATCATAACATATTTATGAATATTAGTTCTACATGAAGAATCATACTTACGGAATTAATCATAAACATAAGGTTTACCAATGGTAAGCATTGGGTACCATAATCTTGTAAAAAAACACAATAAATGGTCATATCACAAAAGTGTCAATGAAAGAATGGATTTAGAACATATATGTTCATTAATAAAGTAAAATAGGAATATATAATGATAAATGGTTTCCAAAATAGGTTAAATCATTTTAAAATAGTGTTATGGAAACTTTAGAACTAAAACATTTAATGTGGTTTAAGGAAAACATTAAATGGAATTTAAAGAAGATAGGAGAATAGTATTTCATATTAAAACCCTAACTAAAAAAATAATGTTTTCAAAATTAAATGAGTTATTTTAAAAAAATAATTTTGGTTTAAAACATATTATATATTTTAGTTGAAATCGAGTAAGAATTTGTGAAGTTCCCTTAAACCGGGCTTTCTTATTGGAAAGAATTGACTAGGGAACCTTTTAAAAAATGTATATTAATGGAAAATAAGGATGAATGTATCTTGATACATGATTTTATAAAATATTTTCATAATTTATAATATATAAATAAAAATAAAAGAGAATCATGTTTGGGTAAAAACTGAGAAAGAATAACCTGAAGGAATAATGGAGGTTCGGGTATAATCCCTTAGCTTAAGTTTGGAGGTGTTCATCACTTCATCTAAATGTCATGTATAATCAAATTATATTAATTTATTAATATTTATATAACCATTTGATATATTTATTTTATGTATTATAACTTTATTAGGTTCATTTAGGTCTCTTTTGATGGCTTAATAGGTTCAACTTCATCGTTTAGGAGTGTTGCTTTCCTTGGTTTTCATGATCGGTTTACTTTTATACAACTATAAACAGTCAAGTAAAGTGGGGGTAATTATAAAAAATTGAACTAATATATTTTTAATCATCATATAGATATTAAATTGAACTTATAACATTTTCTTTTATGACATGAGGACGAATAATTAGTTAAATATTTAATGATAATCATTTGGTATATTTTGGTGGTTTTCGATCACAATGAAATCATTTTGTTTTATAAATTAATATAATGTGTATAAAATGATTATTTAACATTAAATAATATATAATAAATATATTATATACTTTTTAGATCATAAAAATGGTTTCATGACCACCCTTGAAGGTGGAATTTAATGATGAAAGAACGTCGTCCACAAAGGTGGTAAATCGGCCCCTCACTGACAATGATTTCATTAATAAACAAAATAAATGATATAACAGAAGACATTTGATGAATAATTATAACATAAACTTAATAAAATTAAATTATATATATGGTACTATATTTTTCATTCCACTTTAATAAATTTATGTGAGGATAAGATAATAAAATGAAATAATTTGAAAATAAATTGAAAGAAAAATGAAAAGAGTTTTACCTTTTGATTCCTTCCTATTGGGAACCTCCTCAAGGGTTTTGTTTTGGACTTTTTCTAAGAAAAAAAAGATACTAGAAATGGGGAAGTGTTTTGGGAGGAGCTTTGTGTATAATTTTTATGAGGGACAAGTCTTTAGAATTTTGAGGGGAAGAGGTAGTGAGGGTGGTTTTTTATAGTCAAAGAGAGGGGTGTTTTCGCTTTACATAATTCATTAGTATATTATTCTTCTCAAGACAAGATATAGTGTTGATTCATGAGACTTAATGAAGTAATTATATCATGTTAGTTCCAAAAAATGGTACTTACATCATCCATGACTCATTTAATATTGTATTTATATTATAATGTATATATAGAATAAATTAGAGTATTTTACTATTCACCAAAAATTCAAGTATTTTAGAGAAATATAGAAAATTAAACATAACCATTTTTTGATGTTTATAATTAAAAAATGAACTCCATTTTATGAATATAATTTTCTCAATATCATAAAATTAATTTTTAATTAAAATAATAATTTACATGAAAAATATATTTTTTTAAATTATAATTTATTTTATAAAACTTTGAAATATTAATTAATGTATCATAAAATTATCTTATAATCATGAGAAATAAAAATTTTAATTCATGAATAAATTTTATCAAAATAAAATTTCTTTTAAGTTATTATATTAATCATACAATTTTAATTAAATATTTATGACTTACAAAAATACTAGCACTTAATTAATAATTTTTAAAATATTATTTACTTATACTATAACATAATTATATCATATTGTCACTTATAAGATGGATAAAATTTATTTGTAATTTTATTGGTGATCTTTCAATTCCATTTTATGGTTTACTATTAATAAGTTTCATGTTACTATTCCAAAAATAAAGTTACTATTCCTTTGCTATATGTTTCTAAACCACTATAAATGCCTTTTCGTTCATTAATTCTTCATTTATAAATTTTTTATTATGTACTCAATGAGATTTAATGTGATTATACTATATTAAATAATAATAATAAGAGAATTTCCATAGATAAAACTTTGGGTCATTGTATCCTTTCCCCTTATGAAATTTCAACCTTGAAATTTTGTTTTAAAATTTCAGCTGAAAACAAGTGTGGGTACTTTCCCTTCATTACATCCTTAAGATCAATTGTTGCATATTCATAATTATGGTTCTACCATAGTACTTTGACAAGGTGAGTAGTCTTGTTGCATTGAACTTTTTGTTTATGATCCCAGATCTTTACTAGCTTCTCCTCATAAGAAAGATCATTATTCAACTATACCACCTCTAAAGTCAAAACATGTAAAGGATTTGGTATGTACATCCTTAAGAAGAATTCGTGGAATATGTCGTGTACTTTAGATATGGTAGGTGGAAGTGCTAGCTGATCAACCACAACTATTACCCGATCAAGAATCTTGAAGGGGCTGACGTACCTGGGACATAGCTTTCCTTTCTTCCCAAATCTCATGACCTTCTTCCATGGAGATATTCGGAAGAATCCAAAATATGTATCTTTAAACTCAAGGGCTCACCGAAGATTGTCTGTATAGCTCTTTTGTTAAATTTAAGTTTCCATGATGTGCTACTGATTGGTTTTTACCTTCACTACCATTTCAAATCCTAGAAGCTTATACTCACCAACTTTATCCCAACATGTCGGTGTTCTGCACCATTTTATATAAAGGGCTTCATATGGAGCCATTCAGATTATCCAATGGAAACTATTGTTGAATGAGAATTCAACCAGAGGTATATGTTGGTCCCTTTATCATTTAATGTCAATAGAACATGCTCTCAACATGCCTTCGAGTGTCTAAATAGTTGTATTGGATTGGCCATTCGTTTTAGGATGATAGGTTGTACTGATGTTCAGATCAGTTCTTAGAGAATGTAGGATAATTTTCCATAACATCAAGGTGAATCTTGGATCTCAATCAGATACAACAAATAGTGGTACTCTATGCAGCCTTAACACCTCTTTGATATATATTTGTGCAATTTGGTCCAACGAAAAGTCCTCTCAAATTGAAATAAATTGAATTTTCTTTGTAATATGATCCAAAATAGCCCATATAGAATTGTTCCCTCTCGATGTATTTGGAAGTCCATTGACAAAGTACAAGGTGATCTTTTCAAATTTCCATGTTTGTAGACCTTTATAATTTTTTATTCTATCCTTTACTTACATACATACCAGGCCCTTTGACGTATATTCAGCAATCTCCTTCTCTGTATTATCCCAATAATAGATCTCTCAGATATCTCGATATATATTTTTTCTCCATAGGTCAATAGAGATGGTTGAGCTGTGTGAGTCATTTAGAAGATATTTCTTTATCTTTGGATTGAGGGACACACATAGACGTGACCCAAATCAGATGAATCCATCCTTATCAACCTTTAACTCAGAGGATTTCCTATTTTTGGTAGATTCCACACTTTTTTAAATTTTCACATCATTTCTATTAGAATCCTTTATTTTCTCTAAGAGGGATGGTTGAGCAGTCATTTGAGAAAGGATTTATTATTTTCCTCCTTTAATTATTCTCATGTTCATCATCTACATGTATAATAATATTGGATCATTCTAAATTCTCATCACCGATAAAGATGCAGGATCCTTTCTACTTAGATCATCTGCCAACTTGTTTTATTTACCAGGATGGTATTCGATTGAGAAATCGTAGTTCATGATTGGATCAAACCAAATTCCCTGGTACATATTAATATCCTTATATGTGAATATATATTTGACACTCTTATGATTATTATATATCTCACACTTCTTCCCAATGAGGTTATGCTTCCATATTTTCAATGAAAAGATAACAGCTGCCAACTCCAAATCATGCGTTGGATAATTTTTCTCATCAATTTTAATCTTCATGGAGGTTTAGGCTATCATATTATCATTTTTCATTAGTACATAGCCTAATAATATCTTTGAAGATTCATTATACACCACAAAGGTTTCTCTAGTTTTCAAGAGTTTGATTACTGGCCTAGTGATACTACTATTTCTGAGCTCCATAAATCTTTCCTTGCATTATTGAGTCTGTAAAAGTTGTAGTCCCTTCCAAGTCATCTTTGTTATTGGGTTTTATAGTCATGATAAGTTCTTCACAAATCATCAGTAAAATCAGGATAGACCATGAAAGATGCAGATCTTCATTATAGATGTTTACATGGGCCACTCTTCAATTGCCTATATATTGAAAGGGTCCATCAATACTACTTTAGTGGTGATATCATTACTTAATAATGATACTTAATCCATCCAAAATTCACATTTATTGTACATTTCATATAGATTAACCATGTTCAATGTCTTTAGAAAAGTATTTAAATTCTCATCATGTTCCCCCTTTCTCTTGCAGTATATCAGAATGTCATCGATAAAGACTAACAGAAATTTATCGAGGTAATCTCTAAATACTCTATTCATTAAATCCATGAAAATTTATAGATCATTAATGAGTCTAAAGGGAATCACTATGAGCTCATAGTGTCTATACCTCATTTTAAAGGTAGTCTTGGTAATATCTTCCTTTCTCACCTTTTATTTGTCATATCCTGACTAAAGGTCCCCCTTTGAGAAAAAATTGGCCCCACATTGCTGATCGAACAAGTCTTCTATCTAATAAAGGTTATACTTTTTATTCGTCATGATTTTATTGAACTTGTGATAATTTATTCCAAGGTGCATCGATCCATCCTTATTCTTGACGAAGGGGATTAGAAAACCCCATGGTGAAGCACTCGGGAAAATAAAAACCCTTGTCTGTATTCCCCTATAACTAATTCATCAGTTCTTCTAGCTCAATAGTGGTCACTCTATATGGTGTATTTGATATAGGTAGAGCTCTAGGAATAAGTTCAATTGAGAACACAACTTCTCAGTCATGTAGAAGTCTAGGAAAATATTTAGGGAACACATCAGTGTTGTCCCCTACAATGGGAATGTCTTTGAGTATGATTCTCTCTTTTGTCTCAATCATCTAAGTAAGATATGATAGCTCATAATTCATAAATATCAACACTTGAGATGATGATTCTAAATTAGAATCATCCTCTTCCTTACACAAGTACAAAATTGGGGTATACTTTGGGATGTGAAGAGTGAACTACCTTTCCCGATAGTTGATTGTGGATTTATATAAAGATAGACAATCCATTCCAAATATATAATTGAACTCAACCAAAGGAAGTATGGTGTGATTTTCTATTATGTTTAGTCCACAAACATTAACTGCGGTGGAGTTATATACTTTGGATGCAATAATTTCCTCATTTTATGTTCTCACATATAAATCATCCTCTATATTTTGATATGGTGTTTCAATGGTTCTACTAATCATGCATGATATAAAAGACTGTGTAGACCTAGAATCAAATAGTATTATCGCTATTCTTGAATCAATAGTCGGTGTACCTATCACCACATCATTTTTGGGCTCCAACTTAGTATTAGTGATAGCGAAAACCCTTCCTTTTCACCTAGGAGGTTATTCTTGATTACCTTCGATAACCATGGGCATATTTCATTGGTTTGAAAATTCCTATGTTCCTTATAGTTGGGACAGTATACTACTGATTGAGTGTTTATTTGAACCTTCCTTTTTTATTCCATGTTAATTGTATTATTCATATACCTTATATTGTTCTTAGCCATATTCTCCATTCTTCCACATTTGAATCATTTCTTGGTTCCCTTTAGACAGATCTGAGGATGCTTCTTCTCATAATTTTGACATGTGGGATATGCGGTCTTGATTACATCATGGAATTTACTAGCTCATCCACCCATATTATACTCAACATTCCACTTTTTTCACTGATCTCTTTAGACCATTGAGATTCTCTGATCTCCATCTCATCCTTCAATGCATAATGGAAAATCTCCTCATAACTATCAAATTCTCAAATCTCCAATGCTTTTCATAGACTCAACATTAGTATTCTAAATAAGAGATCCAACTTGATTTTGGTGTTCATGAAAAATATTGAGGTGTATCATGTAAGACTTGTTATTTTTTCTTCATACACCCCAATAAACTCATCTTCCTTATTCTTAAGTCCAACGTACTATCTTTCCATCTTAAGATAGAGGTTTTGGGAAACATATTTATTGAAAAACGTTTTCATCAATTACCCCCAATACATAGAATAAAGTTTTTCATTAGAATTGATATTTTTGATCATTTTCCATTGTTGATTAGCCCCATGAAAATGATAGACCACGAATGTATCTTTCTCATCTTCTGTACACTGAAGGAAATAGAATATCACTAAAATGGGGTTAATACACTGTTCTGTGAAGAGGGGATCAAAAGATCCAGAAAACATGTGAGGTATTTTCCGCATGAAGGATTCAACCGACACATTTCTCTTTCCATAGAGAATGAGGGTGTTCCACATGATTCATGTATTTATTCATAACACGAGACAGCTGAAAAAGTATTGTCATAATGATTTGAGAATCCATTCCCATTATATTAGTAATATCATTAGGGTAATAATTATATTTCCAATAACATTTATTTTTGGTACTTCTTCTTGTATTTCCCTCAATTAACTAAGAAAAGGAAAATTCAATTAGGGGTGTTGAATATTTTGCTAATAAAAATATAAGAAGAAACTTTAATCATAAAAGGATAAACTCTTAGAGGAAATGTATATCCTAATTTAAAATTCACTAGGTTTTAATCTAGGTTATCAATTATTTTTTTCCAAACATATATTCTTATGGTATTTTTTTCCTTTAATAATGGGTCACAATGAGCTTATTAATTTACCAAAGAGTATCCCCTGGGAGTTTCAAACTAGGTGTGCAGTAAGGCCCATTGTTGTATACCAGGTTACCCTGAGTCTAGCATGGAATACCTTTTTGGAGTTGTTACTCCTAGGTATATATATTTTAGAAAAATATCCACTTTTAGTATCCAGAAAGGGATTTATTTTCTCAATAAACAACTTACTTTATACTTACCAAAATTTAGGAATGTTTTCTTAGACATAGTGTTATCCTTAAGGTTCTTGCTAAAGTTATCTATATCTAGTCTCCAAAAATAACAAAACATTTCCACTAATAACAAATATAGAGACCCTTTCCTTTTACACTTATCATTGCATGATTTTAATCATAATTAAACATCAAATTACAACCCAAGGTTCGTAAAGTCTAGTGTATTTTAAAGAATAGGTACATAAAACTAAATACATGGGACTAAATAATAAATTTCTTTATTTATCATCAATTATGATCTCTTAAGTCCCTTTGATACCTTACATAGGCATAGGATAACCTAGGTATAACATGAATAAAGGGATGTGCTAAAATCGAAGTAAGGGAATAAATAAAAGGATAAAACATAGCACTTGGGTTAGAAGGCATAACATAATGATATAAAATAGAACATGATCAAGAATAAGGAATCCTAACATATAGAACAAGGGATCATATATTAATGGAATTATAGTAATGTTATAAAAACATAAAACCTGACTTTATCATGGTACAATGATCATTTTACTTAGAGGAGCACGGTTCGAGGATCATTGCACATAGAGTAGCACGAGTCTGGGGCCACCATCAAGACCGTTGCACATAACATCTCATGAGACAAAACATTACCCATTGTATTAGAGAACTATCCAGGCACACACATCATGACATATTCATGAATATGTGTGACACATGAAAAACAATACATAAGGAATTATTCATAAACATAAGGGTAACACATGGTGAGAATTTTGTATCATAATATTGTCAAATGGCATAATATATGGTCAAATAATAAATGTTTCCATCAAAGAATGTATTTTTAACATACTTGGACAGTAATAAAAGAACATGGGAAATATAATGATAAAATTTTTCTAACTAAGGATAATTTATTTTATAATGGTGTTTTGGAAACATTGTACTAAAACATTTTACTGTGGTTGAAGGAAAAATTTAAAGATGATTTAATTAAGAAAAGGGAATAATAATTTATAAAAAACTATAAGTGATCTAAGAATGTTTTCATAATTAAAAGAGTGATTTTAGAAAAACAATGGTGTCTTAAAACATATTATCGAGTGCACTTGAAATTGTGTAAGAAATATTGAAGTTACCTTAAAATAATTATAGAACATTACATAAGATATAGAACATATATTATATTATATTTCAACTATAAAAATGGTTTTATGACCAGACTTGAAGGTGGAATTGAATGACGAATGCACATCGTCCATGAATATGGTAAATCGACACCTCAAAGATAGTATTTTCATTCTTAAAAAATAAAAGAGAAAGAAGAACAACATTGATAAAAAATTATTACATCAACAAGATGCAATTATAGTATATGTATGATATTAGAGTTTTTATTAAACTTGGAAAAATAGAAGTGAGTAGAAGATAAGAAAAGAAAAGAAATTGAAATAAAATAGAAGAGGGTTTTACCTCTTGATTCCTTCCTCTTCAGAGCCTCCTTAGGGGTTTGGTTTTGGTCTTTTGTTAAGACCAAAATCTCCTATACGTGGGTAAGTGTCTTGGGATGATATTTGAGTAGAATTTTTACAAGGAACATTTCTTGAGAGGTTTTAGGAGAAGAGGTGGAAAGGTGTGGTTTTTATAGTGGATGAGAGGGGGTTTTCTCATTATGTAATTCATTAGTTTATTATTTTTATCAAGATAAGTAATAGTGTCGATTCATGATACTAAATATAGTAATTAGATCATGTGAGTTTCAACCAATGGTTCTTAAATCATCCATGACATAATAAATAGTGTAATTATATGATAATGTATATATTCCATAAATTACGGTATTTTATTATTCACCAGAAACTCATGTATTTCAGAAAAATACCAAAACATAACCCTAACCCTACTTCAATGTTTAAAATTAAAAAATAAACTCCATTTTATGAAAATAATTTTCTAAACATGTGAATTTTAATTTTAATTACAATAATAATTTATTCATAAAAAACATATTTTAAAATTATAATTGATTTTATAACACATTGTAAAATTAACTAAGGTCTCATAAAATTATATTATAATCATAAGACATAAAAATATTAATTTATGAATACATTTTATGAAAATAAATTTTCTTTTAAATTATTAAATTAATCATAAAATTATATTTTAATATTTATGACATACAAAAATACCATCACTTAACTAATAATTTTTAAAGTAGTATTTACTTATACTATAATATAATTATATCATATTATCACTTATAAGATGAAAAAAATTTATTTATAATTTCATTGGTTATTATACTATTCAATTTCCCAGTTTACTATTCATAAGGATCATGATGTTGTTCCAAATTTCAGGATACTATTCCCATTGTATATGTTTCTTAACTTCTAGAAATGCCTTTTATTTCATTAATTATTCATTTACGAAGATTATATTGTGTTATTAATGTGATTTTATGTGATTATACTATATGACATAATTATAATAAGGGAATCCCCATTGATAAAACCTTTGGTCATTACATCTTCACAGTATAAAAGGTCAATTTACAACTCCATTTCATTAGAAGTAAACACATGCATTGGGTATATCATGTAGCTCCTTAGAATTGATTTCTGGAACACACAGTGAACCTTTGATAGATTAGGTGGAATTTACAAATGATTAAAAACAAATCCTACCCTTTCAAGAATCTTCAATGGACTGATGTACTTGGGACTCAGTTTCCCTTTCCTTCTAAAACATATACCACCCTTCCATGGTGATAATTTTAATTAAAAATGATATCCCACATAGAACTATAAATAATTCCTCTAATTGTCTTTATAAATCTTTCCCCTACTTTGAGTTGATTTAATATGGTCTTGAATTGCCTTAACCTTTGTTGTTATTTCTTCAACAAGTTTTCGGCCTATGGGTTTCCTTTCACAAAATGAATCCCAACTAGTTAGAGTATGACCTCTCTTTCCATATAATTTTTTATAAGGATCTATTTGAATACTTAAATGAAAACTATTAATTTAGGGAAACTCTACCAAAGGTAACTACTTATCCCGCATACCCTTAAAGTTGATCGTGAGTGACCTCATCATGTCTTCCTTGGTTTGAATATTACTTTTAGATTGTCAATAAACTTGAGGGTGGTAGTAAGTGCTCAAATGAAGCTCAGTGTCGAGATACTTCTAAAAATGTTTCCCCACTTTTGATATAATGAGGGGATATCAAACAAAAACAACGATATAGGTACTCTCTGACGTCTTAAAAATTCATTAATATATAGCCTCGTGAGGTTCTCAAGAAGACAGTATTCTCTTATGGAAAATAAATGAGCATATTTGTTTAATAGATCAATAACAAACCATATTTTATCATTCCTTCTAGGAGTATTTGGTAGTCTAGGGACAAATTCCATATTAATTGTATCCCATTTTCACACGTTAACCAGAATAGGTTAAAGGAATCCTTTAATATTCTGCCTCATGGACTTAACTTTTTGAAAAACCAATCATCTGAATACATAATCATCAATTTCACAATTCATATTATCTCCCAAAAAATGTTCCTTCAAATATCTATACATTTTTTTTGATCCCTAGGTGTACAGATAAATTTGTTCTATGAGAATTTTCCAACAAATACCTTTTTAGAGTTGGTATAGATGGAACACATATGTTATTCGCAAATTTTAAAACACTATATTCATAGAAAAGTATGCTAGTTTTCCTTCATTAAATCCTTTACCTTTCTTCTAGAAGTCCCTGTCATCTGATTAATAATTCTTTATCCTTTCTAATAAATATAGTTATAATAATCTAAAAAATGATTGATTTCTCCCCTTCCATCAAAATTCTCATATACATATTTACTAGATCCATGAACATATGATCCATCTCAATCCTCATTTGTGTTAGAACTCAATGATCCTTTCGACTCAAATCATATACTACTTTATTTACTTTCCCTGGGTAGTGGTGTACTAAAAAATCATAATCATTATGTATCTCAATCCATATCCTTTGTATTATATTTATTTCTTTCTATGAGAAGATGTATTTTAGGAACTTATGATCACTTTATATCTTTTATTTTCACCATAGAGATATTGTATCTGTATTTTCAACGTGATGATTATAGCCTCTAACTTAATATCAGTGGTTGGATAGTTCTTTTTGTGAGTCTTCAATTTTCATGATGTATAAGAAATAAATTTATCATTTTGGATTAAGACATAACCAATTACCTTATTTGATGCATCACTATATATAAAAAACCCATCACATCCAGATGGTAGATTCAAAATTGAAGCATTGATTAATCTTCACAACATTTCATCAAATCATTATTCACATTTCTTTTTCTAGACAAACATCACCCCTTTACATGTAACTATCATTATAGGTTTAGCTACTCTGGAAATATTGTGAATGAATATCCAATAGTAACCTTCCAAACCAATGAAACTATGTACCTCAGTTATGTTCATTGGAATAGGTCATTCTCTAACTGCCTTTGTCTTCAAAAGATTAACTAATGTTCCATCCTTGTAGATAATATGTCCATGAAAATAAAAATTTTAATTCCATAAATTCCTCTTACTAAATTTCCCATATAAATATTTCCTTATAAGATTATTAATAATTGATCAAAAGTGATTCTCATTGCCCTCATAACTATTAGAATACACCATAATAACATTAATGAATACCACAAAAAATTTATCAATGTATTACTTGAATATTTATTCATTATTTCCATAAAAATAGAGTGTGCATTAGTCAATCCAAACGGAATTACCTCAAACTCGTAATGTCGATACTTAGTCCAAAAATTTTCTTTCAGGATATCTTCCTTCTTCACTCACAATTGGTGTTACCCAGAATGAAGATAAATCTCCAAAAAATATTAAGATCCAGAAGTTGAGAAAAAAATTCATCAATTCGAGGAAAATGATACTTTTTTTATTTTAATATAACTGATCACCCTATAATCAATGTACAACCTCATGGATCCATATTTATTCTTAATAAATACGATGGGGGATCTCCATGCTGAAACCTTAGGGTGAATAAATCCCTTATTACCCAAATCGTCTAGTTGTTTCTTCAACTTTATTAAATCCTATGCGTACAATATATATGGAGTCTTTGATATTCTCCTTTCATTGAGGATTAAATCTATGGAAAATTCATCTTTACACTCTAGGGGATGTCTAGTTAATTCCTCAATAAATACATCAATGTATTCTTTTACAATATGCACATCCTCAATTTGAAGATTACCATTTTCTTCAATAGGTGTTGTTTTCTCTTCTTCCCCTCGAATTTCATTTAGTATACCTACTGGGGGTCGATCTAGATAAAAATCAGGTGAATAATCTTCTTCTCTAAAGACAATTGATTCTACATATTCCTCAAAAATTGTAATTTCCTTCTTCTTGCAATAAATTTTTTAACCATATTTCAAGATCCAATCCATATTGAGGATAATGTAAAATTGAACCATATGTATGATAACAGGTTTAGTAATTAAAGTACATTTAAATTCCATAATGGAGACCACATGACACATTTTTTTTCCAATGATACATCCCTATGGAGTTTTTATAGACAAATGCCCTTAATAAATTAAAAGGGAAATATCTAATTTTTTTAGAAAACTAGGTATACGTAAATGAGTGAGATGGTCTAGAATCATATATTCAATTGGATTAATTTGAATATAGAATTAATGTACCTTATAACACATCATTTAGTACTTCTACCCCCACTGTAGTGATCTAATAAGCTTGGAAATCCCTCCTTGGACTCTACTCTGGTGGATTCCCTTGATGCATGGTAAATTTCATTTATATAGTACCCCATCTCCCAACATTTTAAAAATTGTATGGAATTTGTTTTCCTTCTTCCCTATTCAATAACGGGCCTATTGACCCCTATCCCTACACTTATAACAAACTTTGAGTCCCTTAAAACACTTCCCAAGGTGCTTTTTCCTACAGTATTCAAAAGATGGAAAAGGTTGAGTTTTATTACTCCTCTTAGACATATTACCTTTTACATGATGTTTAGATGGACTCACCTTTTCTTGGTTTCCCGTTAATATATTTGATTTATAAAAATTATTCTATTTTTAATAGAAAATAAATCTATTTCTACATATAATGAAAATTTTTGATAAACTAGTTCCCTTAGGAGATTTGGCATAAGACTTTCAAAGAAGTTATAGATCTTGCACTCAGTGTTGCATATATAATATGTATCATATTTAGATAACTCTGTAAAGGTGGATTCATAATCTAAAACACTCTATTTTTAAATTTTATTTAAGTTAATAAATATCCTCTCAATCTCAATTTTTTGATCATGAGGGAAGTATTTATCAAATAATATCTCTTTAAAGGTTCTTTGTTCCATGAGTTCTGTTTATTCTACCTCTCGATTATTTTGGATAAAGGTCCACCATTGATTAGTATTACCTTGTAGACAATACACCACAAGTTTAGCCTTTTCCAATTCACATGATCACATGTTCAAAAAATATTTTTTACTAAGACTTAATCAATTAATCAGTAATAATTTGATTAGTAGTCCCATTAAATTGGGGGATTATATTTCATAAAGTGCTACTGCATAGGATTTTCTCTCTATGGAATAGGTTACTCCAATTGGGAAAGGTTATTTTTCATTACCTGATTATGTTTCCCAAAAAATTTCATGATTTTATCTGTTTTAATACTGGAATTATTTCTTTCCTCAATAGGAAATTATCTATATGATCCATGAGTATTGAAATCATTCATCCTTCCGGGATCCATTTATAAACAATGTAATGTACTAGATTAGCTCATAAAATCATAATATATAATTACAAATATGGTTTAATAAATAACATATATTTATGCTTTGTAAAATCAAGAATGATAATATTTTGTTTCTTTTGGGACATTTTAATTTTAAATCTGTAATAATGGTTTGTAAATAAAATATGAATAATCCTAATAAAAATGAACTGGGAGTGACAAACCAGGTGTTTAGTAAGGCTCATTGCCGTGTATCATATTATGTTGAGTCATACCAGACACACCTTTTTAGAGTTATTACTCCTTAGTACATCCTTTTTAGACCCACATTCACATGTAGTATCCAGATAGGGATGTATTTCTAAGAATACCCACATATTCTCTACCTTACCAAAATTATAGAATGTTATTATTTACTTATCCTCAATTTCTATCTTGGGGTTATGTTCACTAATCTATGTTTTCTAAATCAAGTTTCCAAGGTTGTTTCTAAACATCCTTTGATACCACCTATAATGACCCAACCCCTGAATCACAGAGCAGGTGCATTATTTTATTACATTGGCATGATTACAAGGAATCCATTCCCTAAGGACCGATCATTTTATAATTTTTGGACATCCATATTACATACATGTTACCCATAATACATTGGTAAATAGAAAATACAAACATGATACACAATAAATTAAAATAATCACCATCCTTTAAACTCATTCAATGTATTCCTCTTCATAACCATGGGAATGAAAAAATAATAAGAGTAAGCTCAAATTCTCATTAAGGTTAATTAAAGCGGAACTAATAATGAATCATTTAGAATAAATGAATAGGTAAAGGTAAATGAATGATGACACATGCCATTCAAATAACATGATATGACATAATAAATATGGTAGGGTAAGAATATAAAAACACATGTCATTTAATCAATAAACTGAGAATGAAATGCATCCGTACATTTTACCATATGAAAACCACATGGATAATAGTAATTATATGTGAAATATCTATAATGTAAATGACTAATTATTGGACCTCAGGTCTAAGGAACATGAGAACCTATACTGTCAATATCCATCCTTCACAAATTTTAAAACTATAGGTAGAAATGTTTTTAAGTTTTTCACCCTAATTATCACAAGATAACCAATCGACGCATCAAGGGGCTATATAATTTCTGGGGCCAACATTTCATTGCATGCCCAAAGTATTATTCGTATAGAATAAGTAATAAAGAAAAAATATTCCTTATCACAAAATTTCTATATTGAAAAAATAATATAGATTTATCAATCATTCCTTAGTTTAGTATAATTAATAACAAGGGTTTTTTATGTTGATGAGTGGAAATACCCTTGAAATATCATTAAAATGTTCCTGAGGAAAATAATCTTTTAACATTCTAAAGTCACATACCACTTTGAAATATTTCAATAATAAGTATCAATTAATTAAATGAAACTTTTTATATTATGATAATAAAGAGATTCAATATATAACATTTCTAAAGGCAGTATATACTCTATATAAAAGCGTGTTGGTTCATAACAACAATTAAGTCTCAATAGAATGTAAATTGAGAAGAAATCCCTAACCTTGTGTTTCATTTCGTGTGAAAAGAATATAAGATCTTAAATCATGGTTTTAAGAGTGTTACTAACATATTATAGAACTATATTCATATTTATAATATCATATATTAATATCTTATTACACATTTGATAACAATCAATCGTTATTTTCACTATTCTGAGTGTTAATTTCCTAGTTTCTCAGGTATGTTTTAACGTATCACTTGAATTTATTATTAATTAGATCATGGTGTCATCATCTAAAAAATGTGTAACATTATTTAAATATCATATATATTATGTATATAAATAATTATAATGATTTATGATATTTTTAGATAGGTAATGAAATGCACCGTTCATAGAGATGGTAGGCGGTATGCACGCGTGAACACAACATCAATTTATTGTTCGCACTAAAAGAGTGATAAGTAAATAATAAATGCGTATATTATAATTATAGTATAATATTAATTTCTTAAATGTACCATAAATTTATAAACCCATGTTTTATATGTTTTATGCATAGTGTGAATGAATCTATTCGCTTTTAGTGGGTGGTAGTCCACACATCCCCAAACGATGTTAGCATATTTAAACAAAGTGGAAATTATAAGGGTATGTTTTATATATAAATTAAAGAATCATAAATAAATTATAAATATCATATATATATATATAATGTAAATATTAAATCCATCATAATTCCCACTATGGGGGTGGTAAAGGAAAAAATGAACAATCATCATTTCATGAGGTGATAGTTCGCCATACACATAAATAGTATACCGGTTACCCATTAAATGGAATTGTGTGTAAGTGTAGGTAGAACCATTTGAATAAAACATATCAATATATTTTTTATACTGGTGTTTTTATGTAATCATTAAATAATGGTATTTGAGTGGGTGGATAATGGAAATGAAACTAAAGAGCATGAGGAAAGATGTAACCTCTTCTTTGGGTAACTCATTTTAGTTTGCATCAATGGGATTCCTTGGATGTTTTATAACCAAAGGTAGGATTATATGATTGTGGGAGTGATTTTTTGGATCTATTTGATCATATATTAGTTGATAAAAATAGTATTGAGAGGTGTGTAAAAGTAAGAGGAGAGGAGTCTTTTTATAGTGGAGGATGAGTGATGCTCTTATAAATTCTAGGAAAGGGCATCCCACCCACATTTTTTCCATTGAAAGTGGATACAATAATATAATAAATTATATAAAATGTATTATAATGTCTAAATATGGATATCCAATGTTTTTTTACTATTTTATAGGTTATTTGGGACACTAAGTTTAATGTTTAGTATTTTTTCATGTTAATTTTTCTCTTAATTGTTGTAATTAATTTTAATCACTTTCAGTAATATTTTTTTTAAAAAACTTATTTCACCTTATTATAAATTATAAATTATAAATTATTCTAATTTAAAATATTTAATAAATTTTACCAAATTCCAATCACAAAAGTGGAAGAAATTAATTAAAAATTATTCCTACAGGCAGGATGATAATGCGGGTTTTTAAAGTAAAATCATTCAAATGTTTGCTTCGTTTTAATATTCAATTTCAAATCAAAATTTTTTACAATTATCAAAAGTATATTAATTGATAAAAATTTAATCTAATATAATTTTAAAACCAATTAATATTATAATTTAACAGTTTAAATAAATTATATGAAAAAGAAGTTTTGATATAAAATTCAGTGTTTTTTACTATTCATCAAAAAATGAAGCATCACAAAAAAATTAAAAAATCTCAATAACCAAATTTTTCTGTTATTATATAAAATATTATGTTTACATTTATATATAAATTTTACAAAAGTTTCAAGATTTTGATTTAAAATAGGTTTATCATTAAAAGGCGGTAAAAGTGCTCTAACAAAAATATAGTATTTTTATGTATAAACTGAGTTTTTATATTATTAAAATAAAATATATTATATGAGTATAAAAATATTTGGTTAGATATATAATATATAAATTTATTATATAATTTCTATAAAAGTGATAGAAATTAACTTATTGTACTAAATGTGACAAAATTGTGTTTTGTTTCAATCGGGTGTTGTGTGTATTGAAAATCTAGAAAAAATTAAATTTATTATAAAATGAGAAAATGGTAAAGTATTGGGTGATAAAAATATTATATATATTAAGGGAATGGTAAAACTTGAAGTTATTAGAAGCTCCTAATTCTAATATATATAATCTCTTAGGTGAGAAAACATAGTTTAATTTCGATGTTCACTGACCAAATGCTAGTGGAAAGTGACAACCAAATTGAGGCCCAAAGTCTACGATTTCCCAACACCTATAAATTAAAAAATGTTGACATTATAAATCATGACTTTACATTTATTAGACTTGAGATAATGATTTCATAAAATTGCCCAAGCGATGACTACTAACCCCTTTGTAATGGTGAGTACTGATATAATGTTGCATGTGGATACGTAGATTAGATTACCTCCTCCCTAGGATGAAAACATTATTCTGGTTGAGCGACCATATTGGGGGTTTGTATGCATATCAAAATAGAAGTTTCCTTTAGTGTAAGATAAAATATTTATTTTATATCCATTGCAGATTTATGGAAATATGAGACACTTGATATGAAGTGAGGGTTATATAAGTGGGATGTTTAGTAAATGATGTTTATATATTATGGAACTCGGTATTACATGAATATGTTGATATAATTCATTATAGAGGGTTAAGATAAAAATGACTTATGGATGAGTATACAATATAAGTTCCAAATTTCCATTCATATATTATAATAATAAGAATAAATAATTACTTAATTCTTATATGAAAAATAGTCACTTCACTAATATAGCTCAAATGTTATGGAAGATCATTTTGTATCCAGGCACGAGATTGGATATTCAAGGAAACCCATGATTTAACACGAGTTTATTTACTGAGGTACGAAAAAATATGAATATGGGGGAACTAAACATAAGATATTCAATGGATAAATGGTCATTTTATCCTAGAATATGGCCCTGTATTCCATGTTATCTTACATGGATATCACTCTCATAAAGGATAGTTATTTCATATGACTCAAATTACTCTGTTCCATTTATGGAAATGAAAATTAGACCATATATCATGAAAGTTAAAGTTATGTGGAATTAAATATAATATTCTATAGTTTAATGTCATGGAAGAATGACCATGTGTCATGTAGTTCAACATAATTTGAAAAACACTTAGATATTCATTATTTTAAGGTCGTTGGATGAGGACCATACACAATACAGTTTATCATCATGTGACAAGAACTCTAATGCTACTTTTAGAATGTGGGGACATTTTTTGTAGCATAATGTTTTATATATTCTACCATGTGATGGAGAGGATTCTTTGATTAGGTCACACATGGAATGTAAAATTTTTTCTCATCCTATAAAATATGAATAAAAACATCAAAACAAAGGTCAAGACATGTTGAAATTGGTGTTTAATATATGGTTCCACCAATTATATATCATTATATAGCTACTAAATCAATTACGCAGTTATGATTTCAGCAATATATAGTTCTTTTCGAGGATAACAATTGTATCGATATAACTTTGAAGGTTGTAAATTTCATTTTTTTTAAATTGAATATAGATCAATCAATTCACTAAATCCTCACATATAGAATATACTCTCACATTCGGGAAATGGATACCATAAATAGGCCAACCAAAATATAATGTTAGCCTCTATACTATGGATTTAAAACTGTGTAATTTAACATCATGTGATAAGGTCCTAATATATATAGTTTAACATATTTTAGTGAGGAAAATAATTGTATTGGGGATGTTTCCCTTGGATGAAAATAGAAAATTTTGAAATAATACACAATTTGAAAGCATACAGAGATATGCCTCACATTATAAAAAATTGGGTTGAATATATTGTAGCTTTTTATATAGGACCAAGATAAAAAAATACATGTGTCACTAAATATCTTGTAGAAAGAAGAATCAAGCCACACAAAATTCATTACATCCCAATACTCATATAAAAAATTCATGTGTAGGGGAGGAAGATTCTGTTTTTTCTTAACATGGGGCCACTGAGAAAAATAAATCTGAATGAGGTGGCCTAGAAACTTAGGTGTGGAGGGAAATGTTGTTTCAATGAATTCATAGCTATGCCTATGATATAATATCTATACATCATTACATTTCCCATGAGAACAAGCAAAATACAACATATAGTTCCAATAATATGGTCACCCTAATTGGGTGGTATGTGAGTGAAGGGAACCCATCATGAGTAGGATGAATGTATTGTAACCAAAACAAAGTGGGGGCTTATTTGGTGTTGGGTTTTTGGATGGGTTAATATATTCATATATCGCTACGTATCTTGAAATAATAATAATCAAGCCATGTGTAGTTCTTATAGGTAGGGTAATTTTACATGCATGGGGGTATATATGTTGGTGACATATTACATTAATTTTGATATATTGTAAATGATTTAAGCCATACGATGTAGGAATATCTATGAACATTAACGCCTATCAAAATGGAAATATGTTTTTTAGTTTAATTTTCTATGTTAATTTTGATATTAACTTTTTGATTTTGAATGTGATGGGTCTCAATTGTGTTATCTAGCATAATCAACCAAAACCCATAGTAAAATGTGTTTATACTCAGTGTGAGAAATAGCATGTGATTGGAATATGATGTTTATCTACCTATAGATCCTTATAGGGGTAATTATTAAACATAGAGTATAATTTCATACTAGTAGGGTAGATATGCCGTGAATAAGAGAACAATCCTTACCCCACAATGGCATGTAGTTGAATATTTAATTTCATGCATATTTTATAAAATAGTTTATATGTGGGAATGTGTTCCATTGATGTGAAATTTTGAATGATGGTACCATATTATAGGAATATATAGGCTCTTTAGGTAGATATTTCGTATACATAGAAGTGATTGGACTGACATAGTGGACCACCCTTAAGAAGTTTAAGTTCATGAAGGTTTGACCATATGTTTCACAACTCATTGTTGTGTAAAAAAGACTTATATGGAATGTAGCTTAAGGTTATAAAATAATTACATATATATTATATAGTTTTATGTAACTTGATAAGGACCTAGATGTCATTCTGTTTAAGTCCATGCGATGGGAACCCATTCCAAATAGTTTAATGTCCCACAGAAGGGACTTGAGTAGGCATGAAGTTTAAGGTCATGATACTTAAACCATTATCATGTATAATGATTTCAAGTTACCAATATATAATTGTTATGTTGTGTAACATCATACCAAAATTAAAAAATATGAGATGTTAAGAGTTATATGTAATGAATGTTTTCTATAAAGTTTAATATTTTACAAATAAAACTTCATGAAAAGATGTGAAATTATTCAAATTACATTATGAGAAAACAAGTATTAGTGAGAGGTTTGATGTGTTATAATTCCATTATTATCAATGTATAATCTCTATTTATATTGGCCAAGTTTTGATAATAAGGTCCCTGCCATTTTTTTTTCTAGATATGGAGGATTCATTATCGATGTCATAAGAGTTATAAGGGTTAACATAACTTCACCTTTAGAAAATTAACATCAAAATACCTTCTTATTTATGGCTTGAGATTTTTTTATTTTATTTAATCTCAAGGTTTTACAATTTTCAAAATATTTTCTCATCAATCTTCTTCAGTTCATTGATTATCTATTAAGATTGTTCATCCTTATTGATCTATTTCTAGATAGAAATATGAATAAAATTAAACTAAACTTATGTTGAGGGTTGAGTTGTGGTGGGTTAATCCCGTAACGCATGAATCAATTTTCCCATCCATGAATTTTTATCCCTATCAACTATATTTTGAATAATATTTGATTTTTTTTTGAAAACCTATCTCAATCCATTATCCACTTCATAAGAGTGAGATTAATGGTTAGACTAGATATTTTATTCCTGGTATACTCTTTTCCACTCTAAACTGTTGAAATTCGTACCATTATCCTTCAATAATGTGTAATAGATATCTAAAATATAAATGATGTTGTAATTCAGGAAATTGATTATGGCATTTTTTATAACATCTTTGATGTATATAACCTCTAGTCATTATGTTAAAAATTAAGTGGTAGTATGTATATACTTGAACACCAAGATTTATATGGGGGATATGGCCTCATGAAATCAATTCTCTATAAATAATATATCCAAGAGTATTCGATGGTGTCAATCAAATCCCAGGGAAAATGGATGGAATTGGAATGTACCTAAAAACAATGGAAACTTCTAGGGAACTGTATGAATTCATGTGTCATAAATGACAAGAAATAAAAAAGTATTTTGATTTGATAAGATAGATTGAGTCCTTATTAGTGGGTAATTTAAGAACCATATTGAAACTATTCTATTGTAGTGCTAATATAATTCATTTGACTCATATCGTTATAGTTCTTTCAAAACATATGTTTTATTTGAAATTTTAGGAATTGAGGTCACCATAGAGGGTAAACTTCACTAGTTGAGGATGAATCTTCTCTTTCTTGTCTCACTCCAGTACAAGTATCCCATTTTAATATAGTATAGATTTAGGGGGATCGATTCATTGGTGGAATAAATAGATAAAGAGAGGGGATCATCCTAGTCAAGGGTAATTTTTAATTTATTGATCTCCTATCTTGAACTAGTATGGGTACCCTGGTAACCAAATAAATTATCTAGCTTTGACATTGATCAAACAGTATTCCTGATCCCCATGGGATTGCGACCAGAACCTAGCATCAAACCATATGAAAGTGGGAACAAATTTTCTATAAAAAAGAAGAAATAAATATAAACATGTCAATATGAATACATTAAAAACTCCATATTGAGAACTATAGTGGAAGTCAAACAGGTATAAATAACCCAAAGTGAAACCCAAAAGAACCAGAAAAAATGTTAACCACCAAATTCCCATATAAAATAACTCTATGATCCCAAGGATCAATAGCTTTTACCACCTTCAAGTGGTTCCTTAACCTTTCTCAAATGAAGAATATGATAATCTACAAATTCCAAAATGAACGGGTAGGGTGTGAGATAAAATATTATTAGGATCACACCAATAATTACATAATAAGATTCCAACATTTAATTAACCAAATAATTGTTTCAATTTTAAATAAACAGTCATGGAAGTAAAAAATAATATTCAGAAAAATAATGTTTTAAATTTCAATGATATAATGCTTTAAGAAAATGGATTAATAAACATTTTATATAAAACTATTTATATAAATTCATAAGGTATGCATAAAAATTACAGTAATGGAATATATTTCAAATATAAATAACAAGCTTCATGGTCATCTACCAAATGGTTTGACAGTTCTATGCTACATGATCCTCACACACTCGAATGTGAATCATGATAATATGTGTATATTCATATCACTTTTTTACTGGTCAAAGAGGAATCATCATCATCCCATTGAGGATGTGACTTTCTCCACTAGGTTTTGTTTCAATTGTAATGTTTCAAAAGACTGTTACCCTAATAAGTCACTAACTTAATTAGGATTTCATGTTCTCTTTTAATAGTCAATAATGGGAAATGTTATTTAAATTTTTTTAAAATACAACCCTTCCCATTCTTCTATTACAAGTTTATTAATTTCCCTTTAAAACCCAATACACCAGTTTTTAATAAAATAATGCATTTTTTCAAGATAAAATAAATGGATTTTTTTCAAAACCATTTTAAACCATTTTCTCAAATACTAATTCGAAATAAATTTCCTCAAATAAATTTCACAATACAAATTCTACAATTAAATTCCATAATTTAATTTAAATATATTCCATCAAATGTCTCGACACACCAGAATTCAATATAATTGGGGGGTTTCCCTAATTTCATACCAAATACAATTTGAAATCCCTATTCAATGGAAGTGAGTTTTAAATAAACTAATTGAAATTAATTACATTTCAATAAAATAATTAATTTTAAATCAATAAATTTGGGGTTAAACAAAATTGTCTATCATATTGTAACCAACTACATTGGGATCACGGGATCTCAAAATACCAATCCCAAATAAGAAAACACCAATGAATAATTTCAGCAATGAGAATTTGAGAATCAAGCCTAGATTCATGATCCAAAACAATAGGGAACAAATCCTCTAGCAATATAGAGATATAAAAACTCCTGATAAGGAAATAAGATAGAAGTGGAGAAATAGAGTGGAAAGAGTAAAATTCCTGGGAAGGAATTGAATGTACTTCACCTAGATTTGATTCACATCCGGAGGGGTTTAAAGTGTCCATGAATACCTCTTGGGAGTATCGAAGGAAGAATAAAATTAAATGGGGTCATACAGGACCATTATTCACCAAAAAAAGTGTTTCGGTATTCTTGAAAATAATTTTTAGATTAAAAAATCTTGCACACACAGTCTCCTAAGAAGGGTCACATGGTTAGAAAAAATGTAAACCCTTTTCATGTGTCTCTTTATATTGGGTTGTAATGGTTTCTCCTTGTTGGGAACATGGTTTTTCAAATCGTGTTCTAATTGTACAAACCTACACTATCTAGGTTTGTTCAAGGAGGGCTCACGGTTTTGGAAAACCATGTACCAACTGTACATTTCCCAGAAACATTTTAAATTTACAAAAATTTAACCCAAAACATCCTTAAATGAAACCCAACCAAATAGTTATCAAAAGAGGGATTTTGGAATACCATAGAATAGTTATAGGATATTAAAACCTAAACATTATAGAAACTTTATGTCCCTATAAAGCCTAATGTGAAGCTTCCATGCCAAAAAGATGAGGCCACTACTCCCTCATTATTGACTCCCTCTCCCACATCTCATGAGAATCAGAAACATGCTATTATAGTACTGGAACCAAGGTTATCATCTTCCCATTAAGCACCTTGGTTTTAGAATAAAAAATACTAACTAGATTCTCCGTCATAGATAAATCTGGTTCAGCCTCATGATCACACAGCCTTAGAACATAATATTGATTAGATAGATATTTTCATAGTTGACAATCATAAACCACATAATGTATTGACTTCAACTGTGGAGAAAGTTATACATGGTAAGAAAAATTCCCCACTTACTCAACAACCTCAAAAGGTCCCAAAAACGAGGAGAAGGTTCAATTTCCTCCCATTCCTTCGATTACCCAACTGGGGTGAAACTTTCAAGAACACATGGTCACAAACTGAAAATTACATTGGTCTATGATGATGATAAAAATAAGAAATATACCATCTTTGTGCAGAAAACATTATTTTATGACTAAACTGAATCTTTTTTGTCCTATTTTGAACCATTCTTGGTCTAACCATGTAACTTTCACCAATCTTTGTCCAACATAGTGATGATTTAAAAGGGCATTCATACAAGGCCACAAAATGACCCATTTTGATTGCAGATTGGTAACTATTGTTATAATAAAACTCTACCATCTCTAAGTGATCATCCCAAGCTCTGCCAAAGTCAATGACACGGGCATAAAGAATATCAACAAGAATTTTTACAGCTCTTTCTATCTAACTATCTGATTATGGATGGTATGTCATGCTTAAATAGAACTAAGATCCCAGTGACTCCATAAGGTCTCTCCAAATAAGATAAGTGAAATGGGAATCACTATCAGAGACTATAGAAGACAGAACTCCATAAAAATGAACAATATATTTCACATAGGAATTTCCTAACTCCTAAAATTTGGTTGTATCATGAATGGGTATGAAGTGAGATGATTTAGTCAACCTATCAATCACAAACCCTGTTGAATTTTTGTTTCTTTGGTTATGTGAAGACATAACCAAAAAGTCCATTGAGATCTCATCCCACTTAAAATTCAACACTTGGAGTTTCTAAAGAAAACTTGAAGGTTTCTTATGATCTTCCTCGACCTGTTGGTAGGTATAATAATGAGAGACAAAATTAGAAATTCCTCATCTCATACCTAGCCACCAGAATCGACGCCTGATGTCATAGAACATCTAATTAGTTCATGGGTGAAATTCCCAAAATGAATTATGGAAATCCCCCATAACATATTTCCTTACTTATAATGGAACAATGTTGATGCTTCTTTCCAACATAGATTATAAAGAATGGAAAAGTTGAATACCTTAAGCACAAGAAGAGTCATCTTTTAAATAACATCAAAAATTGACAAAGGCATGAACAAGGAACCCTTTAAGAAGAGGTCGTGCAAGTTTCCTTCTAGTCGTGTAAGTCTCTTGCGCGCCACAAATGGGTCGCGCAAGTCACTTGTGAGCCCTATTTCTTTTTTCGCCCAAGGTGCCTAGTGGCCTATAAATAGCCGCTGTGGGCCCCCCATTTAAGGGGATGAATTTTCCAAAACTAAGATTCAAGATCTGGTCACCCAAGTCTTTTTCTGACATCTTTCGAATACTTATAAGGTAATTCTTTACCTAGAATGGACTCTCTAATAAGGAAGAATAAGGCCTAAGTATTAGAACTCATCAATACTTGCGCGCCTAAGTGTCCAGCCCTTAAGGGAAGTGAAGGCACTTGCGCGTCGGCTTTCCCTCTCAAGGGAACTTGCGCACCACCCTTCTAGAAGCCTTTAGGGATGATACTAAGGGCTTGAGTTCATAGTCTCCCTAGTATTACCCTATGGATTCTTCATCGGTCAAGGTGACTCATGTCATGCAAGTATACTTGCGTGAAAAGGTCTTGTGCACCATAACAATACTTGCGTGCCTCCTTCCTATCACCTAATTTCCTCAAATCCACCTCTCTTTTTCAAGATATGGCCTTTAAAACCCTCTTCAAAGCCATTTATGGCATGTTTTCTTCTTTGGATCCCTTATCTGAGAGGAATTCATATGGGCCTCCTCTTCACGAGTAAGCCCCAATCATAATTTCCTTTAATTTGGTATCTTTATTAGGAGTAAGCCCCAGCCTTAATTTCTTTTGCTTTGGGCTTCCATTTCAAGAGTAAGTCCCAGGTTAAAATCCCAAATCTCCATAAAGTACAAATATTGTTATGGACCCAGATCTTGGGCAGTCATACATACGTAATCCACACATCATTTCTTATGATTTCATCTTTCGTGGCACAATAGTCGATTTTAATGATACCTCTTGTTTCTCACACCGAGCATGACTCACGTGAGATTAGAGTGTAAAAGTAATTACGATATCTCTCTTTGGGCCATTAATCATGCATAAACATCATACATCTTCACCCCGAACTATGTGTACATTGATCTCTACCTTAAAAGTAGTGTACATAGGAATACATTTTAAGGTTCAAGACCATCTTTCAATAATTCCTTTATGTCCCATATGACATTAAACTATATCCTTCCTGTCGAACTACGTGGGTTCTGATTCTTTTCTTTTTAGTAAGGATACGTAGGTAGCCCATCTGCGGGTACGATCCCAACTCTAAAATAATCATGTATTTCTAAATGACAATAAAATTCATGTGCCCCACTTAGTGTCTTTAAAACCAGCTTGGTGATCAAAATGACCAAGAGATTTCTATATAATATATGGAAGGATACCATTGACTAAAAATCTCTAATTAATATGGATGATTCTCTATTGATGAAGAACCTCAAATACCTATAAAAGACTCTCTAAATTCCCTACATATCAATCATTGATTGAAATATCTAAAGGAAAAACTAATTTTCTTTCTTGTTAAATTAATAAGGATTCATGAACATAACTTAAATAAATAAGAGAGTCCCAGAGTAGAAAATAATTACCCTAAAAAAGGTGTGATGAGATTGAACTCCCATCCTCTCGACCAATGAAAATTCTTAAGCCTCATCAGTCCACAACTAATGGGAACCTACCTTTGGAAAGTTGGTCCAAATGGGTATAGAATCATTGGATGTTTCCGGTTCTACGAATAAATCTGTTAGAAACCGATTAGAAAGTTTGAACCTTAAAACAAAAAAGGTCATCCGCATTTCCAGAAGGAACAAAAAATGGGGAACCCGACGTGAATCCTTAAGCATGTTAAATGATGTTTTACTTATTTGTTAGGACCCTATTTAACTCAATGTGAGGGCCAACAAAGAAATCAATCACATATGTGTTCATCCAAAAGATGTATTCTAGCCATGATTTTCTTGATTATGTCTATTATATCAAATAGGCACTCTTTTACAAAGATCTCTCTGCAATACAAAAATGGCTTCTTTAAAGTTCACACCTCTGAATTCCCCGGCCGCTACTCCTGCTGGATCCTGGTCCTCTTTGAGGATGACATCACCTACACGGTGTCTTCAACGATGAGTCTCAAATGCATTGGTGAGGTAATACCGTCAACATGGTACCATCCCAACTCTGGAGGCCGCTCGACAAGCCCTCCAAGTTAATAACTCACCCTGGTTTTCTAGACAGCGACGACCAGTGGTCAAGAATTAGGTGGTTCCAACCACCATCTCCAACTCTTTCAGGTCATTATCCCTGAAACACAATCACCAGTCCCTCCAATATTATAGGGAGTTTAAAGAAGAGGTCACCCAAGGCCTCAATTTAAGAAGACAAGAGGCCTTTCTAAGGGCTCCCATCAACAATTTCCACCAGACTTGTGTGGTAGTGTACCCTCAATATGATGAGGGTATCGCCTTTAGGGGTTCAGCTCAGGTTCCGCAAACCCGAACATGCAAGACGAACAACCATAGGTGAAATTCATACAATAGGGAGTATGTTCTTACTTCTTACCCTTCTAGAGAAGTACATCAAGCTAACTTTATGGCAAGTAAAGAGCGTCCATATACACCCATCCATCATGATTTTACTGCCCAGCAGACTTGTCTGGCAGTAATACGCCAATCCCGCCAGGCAATTTCAGTGGAGTATTATAGCTAGGCATGTACAACTGTTTATAATTCATTATCTAGTCAACAGGCTCATATGACTGCAACAAAAGAAACTCGCCAATTATATATGGTGGAGAACAATCAGCAGGCACATACACCTACAATTCATCAGGCTAACCAACAGTCTCGTTTGGTAGCACCTGGAGATGTCAATTGGAAAGATCCAATGACAAGCAGGAGGCAGACACAATTTTCTGCCCCCACATATAAGTACTGTCAGAATTCATTGACAGGAAAATGAAGAAAAGAGCAGGCACATACACCTACTCCAGACACGGAATGAACGTATATTCCTATTCTAACAGTTGAAGTCACCAAGCACATTCTGACAATAGTGAAAGAGCAGAAACAAATCCCTGCCCATATTCTGGGTACCTGTCAAAATATTATAAAAAACATCAGCAACATCACTGGGAAAGAATCATAAATCTATCCCTATCAGTGGAGTGACTCATCAACATATCACTCCGGAGTAGATACACACCTATGTCCCAGTCCAGGAGGGTTGTGGGGCATACTCTCCCATGTCATATGGACAATCAAGTCAGACACATACACCCGATTTAAATGTAGATAATCATCCTTACCTGACCATTTCTCCTAAGCAGGAACATACACTTTCCCATAACAACCACTTTCATCAACAAGTGGTTTCCAAAGTCAGTAAGAAGGCATATAAGAAAAATACACATCCAGCACAATCAAGAAATCAAGATCTAATCAACAATAGGGCCTTGCTCGATGTTGGAGTTCTTGATTCTCTTAGACAATTGTCTGTTGAAAATCATGATTCTACTCTCTCATTTCTAGATTTCGGAAGTAACAACAATAATTTCAAAGGTCTTCATCAGAAATTTCCTCATAAAGTCTTGATTCATGATAGTTTGGTCGATCTCAAAGTATCATCCTCATATGAGAGCCACAATAACCTTGTGTGTGGCTAAAAGACCAAGGAGAAAGAGGTTTCATCTTTTTCTATAAACCACCATGGTGGTCCTCCCCATGATGATGAATTTAGCTACAAAAGTCCTCTTCACAGTAGTAATTCACATTTCCTGGAAAATTATTTAATGGACAATGGAGTAACAAGAAAGAACTCTTATCTTGAGGAACTTGAAAATGTGAAGCCAGTCATATCTGATGCTTTACCGCTAGTGGGTAAAATAATCTCTCAATCAGAAGATAGCCTGAGGTGTAGGTCATTCTCTGAACCACCCCCGGTTCATTCATGTTCTAATTGGACAAATGAATTTTCTACCAATCTTGTTGAATCTGATAAAGCAACAAAGAATCACCATCTTTGGTCCAATCAGGTAGAAGAATACTCATCAAATAATAAGGAGGAAGTGGTGAATATGAGAAAAAAACTGAAAAAATGTGACGTACTAGTCATGTTTTGGCCTTTGGCTGGCACTCAGTATGATATTCCAGAAATGTTGACTGAAGATTGTATTCATGATATACGTCTCAACATGTGGAAAACTATTTGTCACTTAAAAGAGAAAATATTATCTTATGATGAATATGAAAATCATGTCAAGATAATAGAAGGGTTTCAACGCCAAATTGATTTGTAATCTCTATCAGTTTACCGATATCCAAAGGTTGAAAAGCAGCAGAGGGCCCTTTAGCTTTCATGCTTTGGCACACTAAAAAGGTTCTACCAGTTAATTACCAATTCCCCATCTGGTATTCATATAAGGGGATGGGGTGTTCATGGAGCACTACATTTCACTATACTCTCCAGTCAACAAAGCCCACCAAATGTGGTGTCATGCAATATTATTTCCCACAGCTGGCCACATCTAGCTGGTTTTGTGCATAATCAAAGGATTTCCCAAGAACATGCCTCAACAAGTTCTTCCCAAAGTCAGGCATATAAAGAACAAGTTATTGAATTACTCTTGCATCAAGAAAATGAGAATATCGAATAGGCTTCTTGTTTAGAGCATGCACATCATCAGGTGAAAGAAGTGTCAGAAATAATCCAACGGTTATCTGAGCCAAGTGATTTGAGTGGATGTGGGATGATGCATCCAGCTAATTTTAAGACTAAATCCCGCAAAATCAGAAGATATTTTAAGAAAGTTTCAGATGTAGCATCTCAAAAGCCACCTCATCTTGCCAAACTGTGGAATCTATTAATCCAACCCTCGGAATCAATAGATAGGATTCTAGGAGTTCAGCATGAACATCAGGAACAAACCCAGTCCACCGGACTGGGGACTTTTTTAAATTATCAATCTCTTCCTCACCAAAATTCAGTCTTTTATAGATTAGAGAAGAATCCTCAATAGGAACGAAGAGCTGAATTATCAAGATATTCCCTCCAAATTATGATTCATTAAGAAGTTCCTAAGGTATCAACCAAAAAAATGCAACATATCAAAAAGGACATGGAGGAAGACAGTATCGTAGAAGCACTAACAGAAGGCTGCAATGCGTTATGCATTGATAAATGTCATCAATGTTGTTTTCACTGATCCCCTAGAACATGATGCTCACTCAGAGGGATCATATGAAGAAGATCATATTCAAGAGGTTGTGCAGACAGAAACAAATGAAGGAGGTGTGTGTACCCGAAGACAGAGGGTTCCCCAGGGGAAAGATATTCCTTTGGGTAATTCCCTTCCATACTCTAAAATGTCACATTCCAAGGAGAAGGGTAAAAGTCAGGTTACACCCCACACTACCTCTAGAGAATGCCAATTACTCTCATTAGAGGAATGTTTCGCATGTAAAAAAGAATAAATGAAGGAGTTAAGGAGGTTAAATGCAGAACTACTTCAATGTAGTATTCCTCCTTAGCATGCTAGAGTTAATCATTCATGGGAATTTTTTGTAGGTACTGGGATGGAGCAAGAATATACCCCTTTACAAGTACACCCTCACAGGTCCAATCCTATGGGTCATATGCAACAACAACTAGAAATACTACCATCATTGGCAGTCCTGGTCACCACACCCGTCCAAACTCCAGTTATTGCACCTGCTCAGGTCCAACCTCAACCAAATGTTTCTCAAAAATTAATTACTACCATTCAGTCATTAACAGCTTGGTTAGAAGCTATGGAATGAAAGTGTGCACAAATTCAACCAGAAAAGAGAGCTCACCCTAAATGTGTGGATGCAATTCCTCCCCCATCAAATTTTGAAAGTACCACATTCCCAATTTTTAATGGTTCAGGAGATCCAGAACAACACTTAACACATTTTGTTTCTCGTTGTGATCCTATGATGGGAACTCCTCAACAACAAGAAGCAGTTAAGCTCATGTGTTTTTTACATTCATTACAAGGACTTACTTTTGTTTGGTATACAAGTTTGCAATCATGGTCAATTACTGGGTGGGAAGATCTCCGTCAAAGGTTCCTTCTTCAATTCAGATCAACATTTCCAAAGACGATAGCTTTCGATCTTACCAATTGTTAGCAAAGAGAGAATAAGAGAGTTTAAGATTTCATTGCTCACTGGAAGGGATTAACATATTTCATAAGCTTGGCACTACCTCAAGAAGAAATGTTACAAATCTATGTGGAAAATTTTCATGATGAATTAAGCACAACATCGAGCCCTGTGAAAAACGCAGGAGGATTTAGAGACCTTACTTCAATCGCTCAATAGAGAGAAGACTCTCTTATGAAGACTAAGGCTAAGACTTGTGTAATTCCATCAGTTCTAGGAAATAGAATAGGGAAATCATAGACTGTTACGGTCACACTTAAAGAATCACCTATACCAGCTTCCACTTCAAAACCTTAATCATATCGAAGGGCTCCACCTCCTGAGCGTCAAAAACAAAGGACGCCTCATCATGATGATAAAAGAGATCAAAGGAGGAAATAGTTTGAATATTTGAAGAAAAAAGTTTATTCTTTCTGGAATGAACATGATCCAGGATACTTCATCTCAGATTTGGAAAACAATCTGGTTCTGTTACCAAGGCCCAAAAGGCTGAACAAGGAAGGATATGAAGTCCTCCCCAATTATTTCCCATTTCATCAGATGTTGGGGCATCCCATTCAAAAGTGTTTTGTCTTCAAAGACCGCCTGAAAAAGATTGTGGATTCTAGACAGGTGAAACTGAAAGGTTCTTCAGCCCAGGTAGCATGTGTTACTGCTACTGATTCAGAGGAAGAGGGCGAGTGGCATGAAGTTAAAAGAAAATATGTGCAGAAATATGATGATTGGATGGTCAGAAAAATGATCAACCGAACTCATTCCATTTTACGAACACAATTGAATAAACCAATTTTGTCTTTTTTTCTGAATTCCATAGAAAAAACCCCTTCATCAGAAGGTAAATACTCACATAAGAAGCGTAATTTGAAGAAAAAAGATCAGTTAGAAGAAGACGAGCTCGTGTCAATGCCTAAGTTGTCTTTCAGTCTGGAAGATTTTATGGAATCTGCTTCAAAAGCACAGGCACCGCCCCATCAAACAACACTGCCTGAACTGGCTAATCAGGCAGAATCTTCATCAGATGAAGAGTTTATCTTTGGTTCTGTTAACATGATTCAGTTAACGGATTTGTATGTCAGCCACAGTTTCGATCTTGATGATCCTGATTTCCCTGTATCAAATAGAGGAATTAGAGGAAGAGACATAGTTCTAGGATATATGGGAAGATGTGGATATTCCAAAAGCCACTATTTCAATCCTACCCTTGCTAGAACTGTATATGCGGCAGAAACTCGTGGTAAAGCCCTTCAGTAGGCTCAACAGGAATAAGAATGTTCTTCAACACATGGTGGATTTAGTCCTGGAATAGTTATTTTGGAGGATCAGTTAGAGGTTACACCTTCTTCCTCACAGCAATTAAATAGACCTAGTCGGTATAATCTGCCGAAGCCAGTAGTATTTCCAACTCCTACCCCGATACGAGATACATCTACTTCCAAATCATCAACTTCTAAGGCATCTTCAAAACCATAGTTTTCTATTAGGAAACACAGACCTTTGGATCAAAAGTATGATGTCTTGAAACATTTTTCCCATGTACCATCCATGTTATCAATTCTAGATTCCTTGAATCTATCAAAAGATCTTTGAGAGGCTCTTATTGAGGCTTTGTCAAGTCCTCCGGAATTCGAAACTGAAATTGTTGCAGTAGAGGTCTACCATATAGATAATGATCCTGCAGAATGCCATGCAGTGATATCTTTTATAGATTAAGATGAAGATGATGTTTTACATGGACATATTAGACCTTTGTATTTATCTGTAAAGTTCAATGATGTAGTCATCCAACAAGCTTTCATTGATAAAGGTTTATGAGTCAACCTCATCCTTATTCATACACTTCATCGGTTGGGTCTCACCGAATCTGATTTTTCTTTGTCTACTTTGGTGTACCAAGGATATGATAAAAATGAACAAGAACCTTTATGCGAGATTACACTCAGAACTCAGTTCGGAGACCTTGTGTCTAATTCAGATTTCATGGTTGATCGTCCTGACACAGCCTTCAACATTCTGCTTGGAAGACCTTATCTACATCAACATGCGACTATACCTTCATCATACCATCAATGTCTCAAATATTGTTTCAATGGTCAAATTGGTACATTGTATGGTGATAAAGCCCCATTAAAAACATGTAAATCTCAAACATTGAGGCAGAATTCTATCACATAGAGGGAAAGGAGAAATCCACAACAAAAGAGGTTACCAAAATTAATGCTCCAAAGGGTTTTGAAATGATTCCTGTAAACCCATTCATACATGTGAGTATAGATTATGTGTTTCTTATTAGTCAAATTTACAGGATATACCCAAATCCAAACACTATTATGGAAACTTTCATAATGTTATTTACGAAAATTCATCCAAATAGCACGGGAGAAATTGTTGATTCACCCAGCAATGATGAAAGTTTTAATGGAGATGTCTTCATTTCATCCGCTGAAATTCATAAATTCTATACTTCATTAAATAGGCCAGAAGAAGTTATAGCAATGTCATCGGTGAAAAATGATGTTGATTCTCAATCCATCATCTCCTCTTTATTACCCATGGAAGACCCTTCATCATCAATAGGGTCAGAAATGGTAGTCTCTTCTTCAAGATATTCAAATTTTAACTTCTCCAATAGTCATGAAAATTCTACTTCATCATATACTATGAAAGTATAAACAAAATAAGTAACACATATTGAAGAAGAAGAGGAATATCTCACGGATGCTCCTCCAGCATTTGAAGAGGGTATCTCTACCACTGTGGATGAACTCAGAGAAATAAATCTGGGTACAAAAGAATATCCACACCCCACTTTAATTAGTGCGGCCATGAAATTTAAAGAGAAAGAAATGTATATTTCATTTATAAAGAAAAATAGAGATGTATTTTCTTGGAATTATACAGAAATGTCAGGGCTTGATCCCGATGTTGCTACTCATCTTTTGGGTTTTCCATAAGAACATCGAGGATTCAAGAAATATGTAAGAAGAACACACCCAACTTATGACTCCAAAATTGAAGCTGTGGTTGATAAGATTATCGAGGCTAACTTCATTAGAGAAGTTCAATATCCCAAATGGCTGGCTAATATTTTCCCTATGAAAAAGAATAATGGAAAAATTATAGTTTTCATTGACTTCAAAGATCTTAATTTGCATTGTCCCAAGCATGATTTTCCTATTCCGATCACAGAACTATTAATTGATGCAACAGCTGGCTACAAATCCCTTTCCTTCATGGATGGTTATTCTGGGTACAATCAAATAGGAATGTCCCTAGAGGATGAGGAGTCTATAGCTTTCTATGCCCCTCAAGGGGTGTTTTGCTATCGAGTAATGCCCTTTGGCATGAAAAAATGCAGGTGCAACGTATCAACGTGCCATGCACCATATCTTCAAACCCTTTTTAGGGAAATTTGTTGAATGTTATGTGGATGATTTGGTGGTTAAATTAAGACAACGTTCTGATCACTTGGCCGATTTGGAAATCATATTCCACAATCATTGACAACACAATTTGAAGATGAACCCCTTGAAATGTGCTTTCGGGGTAACCTTAGGAAAATTTCTCAGCTTTGTTGTACACTATCGTGGTATCGAAGTTGATCTTGAGAAGAAAAAATCAATCATTGGTATTTCACCTACTTGAAATTTGAAATAATTTAGAGGACTTCAAGGAAAATTGGCCTATATTCAGCATTTCATCGCCAATCTGGCTGACAAATATTTACCCTTCACCAAATTAATGAAGAAGGGATTCACTTACCAGCGGACTGAAGAATTTCAAAAAGCATTCAATATTCTCAATAAATATCTCTTGAGTCCAACGGTATTAATGTGACCTGTTGAAGGAAGACCACTTATTCTCTATGTAACTGCTTTACAACGATCATTGGATGCCTTCCTTGCCCAAAAGAATGATACTGGGAATGAAAATAACCTTTACTATCTTAGTCGGACTATGCTTGAGGTAGAAAATCGGTATTCAAGAATTTAAAAGTGTTTTTCCTAGCATTAATCTTTGCAGTTCATAAATTGATACACTACCTATAACATCAGTAGGTTCAATTGGTATCTCGTAATAACCTGCTCAAATTTATCCTTAGTCATCCAATGCTTACAGGACGTCTGGAAAGGTGGGAAGTTATTTTGCAGTAGTTTGATATCTAGTATGTGTCTCAAAAGGAAATAAAGGGCCAAGATCTGGATGATTTCCATGTTTAACACCATTCAGTAGAAGATACATCTTTAGATATTGAACTTCCTGATGAGTAAGTCTTCTCTATTCAAGATAATCATCAAACGTGGGAAATGTACTTTAATGGTGCTTCCAGAAGTCCAACAGGGAAGAAAATGGAAGATCCTAAATTCAACAAAGTTGGGTTAGGAATTGTGCATATTTCCCTAGAAAAAGCAGTGGTACCCTATTCCATCTTATTTCTGAAAGGTGGTACAAACAATGAAGCCGAATATCAAGCTCTCATCACAGGATTGGATTTGGCGCTTCAGGCATAGGTGAATCACTTAAAGGTAAAAGGTAATTCAGATTTGGTAATCAAATAAATAAATTGGGACTATGCCTTTAGAAAAGAATAGTTAATCCCTTTTTATGATTATGTCCAAGAGTTAGTGGCGGAATTTCCTTTGGAACCGACATTTTCTTATGTCCTACGATCACAAAATACCCAAGCTGATACACTGGCTAATGTAGCCAAAGCCCTGGCAGATCCAAATTGGGATGAAAAAATCATCAGTATTGCCCACTGTCATACAGTTTCACCTTATGTTCAAATCATAGCAGATTAAATCAATGAAATTAGTCCCATTTTCGAACTATAGGATTGATATCACCTGTCAAGGAATTCCTTCAAAATGGAACACTCCCACCTGATAGAGCCAGTAAAGAACAAGTATGGCGACGTGTGGTCAATTTTACCCTTTATGATAACCCAGATCACCAAAAAAATTCTCTATATGTGTGGTTTTGATGGAATTCTCTTCAGATGTAGTGATGGTGAAGAGACAATGGATGTCATGAATGAAGCACATGCAGGAGTTTGTGGTGCCCACTAGTCTGGACATAGACTATCTGATCAAATTCGAAGGCCTGGATACTTATGGCCTTCATGATACAAGATTGTGTTTAATTCAATAATAAGTTTCATTCTTTCCAAGTTTATGCCAATTTCATTCATCAATACCCAGAGTTGCTTCATACAGCTAAATAATCATGGCCATTTTCTACATGGGTAATGGATGTAGTAGGACCTTTTCCTCCAGCTACATCCAAGCAGTTTAAGTATATTCTTACTACTACTAACTTCTTTTCCACATGGGCAGAGGCAATAATTCTCAAAGAAGATAGTTATAAAGGATTTTTTAGCTTCATCAAGTCTAACATCATTTCCAGATTTGGTTTCCCTCATACCATACTGAGGTACAATGGCACCAAATTTTGATCATCCGATATGAGAAAGTTGTATCAAGAATACAACATCAAATCCAACCATTCATCTCGGTATCATGTAGTGGCCAATGTCCAAATAAAATCCTTCAATAAGACTCTTTCAAGAATACTGCAAAAGGTGCTGGATAAAGATAAGAAATCATGGACTGATAAACTATTTCATGCTTTATGGGCTTATCGGACCACCACCCGCACTGCTATACGGTCAACTCCATATTCATTGGTATATGGAACAAAAGCAGTCTTACCCATTGATGTTCAATTACCTTCTCTCATAGTATCCATTTGTGATCATCCATCTATAGATGAACAATATCAAAATTGATTGGATGAATTAGAACGATTAGATGAAAAAATATTGTGCACCCTACACCACTTGGAAGTCTATCAGAATCAAACAGCACGGGATATAAACAAAAAAGTTCGCCTTCATTCCCACATTCAAGGAGAATTGGTATTGGTCCTCAGAACACCAAGGATACTAGGAATGAAACCTCTAAAGCTTGAGTCGAAGTGGGAAGGACCTTACTCAATACATAAGGTCTACTCCAATGGAGCTTATTCTTTAACTTCAATGGATGGAGAACTCATCACGACTCCAACCAATGCCAGATTTCTGAAGAAGTATTTTTTGTAACAAAAATACACCTCATAGTCTTTACTGCAAGACTTTAAACTGCATGGTCCCTTTAGTCCTTACTACAAGACTTTAAACTGCATGGTCCCTTTTGCCCTTGGTGTAGGACATTAAACTGCATAGCTCCCTTCATTGTCCAACATGACATTAAACAATGTCCAGTCCCTTATATGTCCTACATGACGTTAAACTGTGCATCCTTAGGGTTGTTTCTACCTCTTGTTTCTCACACCGAGAATGAATCACATGAGCTTAGATTAAGCTTCAATCATAACACCCTCTCTAGGCCGCTAGACACACGTAAGTTCCAACACCATCTTTAGTTCATTTTCCTCAAGTACAACTCGATCAACAATTCATTCTTCAATTGAACTACGCTGACTTTGATCCTTTCCTTTTAGGCTAGGTATGTAGGCAACCTCCTCAGGTTAAAGCCCAATACCAATATCTTCATATCGGTTCACCTCCATCTCATACAATGTTGATTTGTGAAGCCACCCCCAAAACCAATATCTTTACATTGGTTCACCGTTGTCCTTGCTATATGACATTAAACTATATAGTCCCCCATTTTCCTCATTGCAGGTCATTAAAACTGGATAGCAATACGTCCTAGCTACATGATGCTAAACTATGCAGCATTGGTCCATCCATATGACCTTAAACTATTCGCACTTTTGTCTTGTATGACAATAAACTACAACATTATTTGACCCCCTCACCTGAGAGGGAATAATTATTGACATTGATTTCCAATCAACTTATATTCCAAAGACTACGGGCATACATGGAAATGCTTGAACCTTTAATCTTGGGTCAAACCATCATTGCACTAAAGTTCCCTTTCACCCTTCACATATACGAACCAAATATATACATAGGTTATTTCAAGAACTACGTATGGCTTGATTCCCATCCTTATGGGATACATAGGAATGTTCGAGCATCCCTTGAACCCAGCCCTAAGTCTTTGGGCCTAACCCCAAATTCCACTTTCAGTCCCTTGGCTGAAAAGTCCCCCCGTGAGCACATGAATGTGGTATGAAAACCCTGGTCATTATTCACATCAGGTTTATAACAAACACACAATGTTTCTCCCTCATTATGGTCTAAACTCTATGACCATAAACTAAGATCTTCTATGTTGTCATCCCACATGGCATTAAACTATATTTCAATAACTATGTATGGCTTGATTCTCATCCTAATGAGATATGTAGTGAAGTCCAACATCTCAATTTAGGACTCATCCACAACATGATTATGGTCAGCATTAGTCTATGTATATCCTTCATGCATTGGACAATACCCATTTTCATGTGTCATAATCCTAACCTTAAATACTTCCAGATCTCCATAACCCTTTTCTTGACTTCTGGTCACAAAATGTATGATACCTGGGAATTCTTTTGCCTGACTATGTAGCACGTTCCCTTAGGTGGCCTTGCATAAGTAGTCCACATAACATACCTGTCAGCCAAAAGATTATATTATTTGACTATGAAACCAATTCCCTTAAGTGGACCTGAAAAATTCTAACCCCCTAATGGGTTTTTCAAATAGTTGTAAATTCATTTTTTGGGGGAAAACCTCTTTTATCCTTATTGGTCTTAACGACAATATGTAGGGATCCAAAAAAATAGCTATCCTTAACATATTTTTCCCATACTCTTTTTCATGATATGAAAGTATTGAAGTCTATGGTTTATATTTCCCTTCCCTGTGTTTGGGCCAGACCTTCACAGGAGTGACATTCATCCAATTCTTTGACAATCTTGATTGGAAATATCCTCTCCATATTCAAGTACCTCTCTCCATACAGCCAACTCTTTGCTTTTGAAAATTTGAATCTCCATAAACTTTCACTAGCTTTTAGTAATAGAAAAGTAGAATATTTGAGAGTTCTTTTTCCTGACTATGCAACACGTACCCCTAGGTGGCCTTACATAAGTAGTCTACATAACAGACCTGTCATCCAAAAGATGTTATTATTTGACTATGCAGCTAATGCCCTTAAGTGGCCCTGCATAATTCAACCCCCTAATAGGTTTGTTAAATAGTCGTAACTTCACTATTAGCAAATACTTCCTCTAATTATTTTTAGCCATTTTTTCATATCATCGCTTAGATTCAAAATTTATTAAGTCATAGTTTACATGTTTTCCCCCATACTTGAATATGGTAAAATGTTTTCAAAAAATTTATCAAGGAATTGAGTCAATTTTAAACCATTTGGTCAAATCTATTTGACCTTAAACATTAGCCTTTTTATGTCTAACATGAATGACTTTAAACTACCAACAAGAGATAGGGCACTCATTAAATTGGGAACCAAGGAACACTGAACAAAAGTAAAGTCCAAGCTTGCCAAACTTACATATTGTATGATTTAGGCAATCTTGAGAAATAAAAGATGCAAAGTGTTTGGGGTTGTTTGTATAATCCTATCACAAATCAAACTATGATTTTACATGTCCCATTGGCTTAGGTAGAAATATATTTAAGTAATTAGCAAGAGAATGAAGGTACAAATGATTGAAGATAAAATGTATCCTTAATTGATGCACAAAATTAGAATAACGTCCACATATTAGATTATCTTCCATTTTTCAAGAATTACAAGAGTCTTTCAACATAACTCTTCATTTGATTTACAGTATCCCGAGCTTCATCAGCAACCACTTAAAGTTCATTCACTCGACCAGATTCACTCTTTTCAACTTGATGGAGTGCCATCTTGGCATCTATGATAGATTTCATACCATTAATTTGGACACCTTCCAATGAATTGTTAAGATGGTCAAGTTCCCCAGTAACGGCCTCTATCTGTTGCTGAAGATGCATCTGCTGGAAAACTTTCTCCTTGATCTTATACTTCAGCTCCATCAGTTTTGCAGCATGATCAGCCTCAACTCGGGACACCGCAGCCTCAAATTTGCCAATATTGGTTAACATCCTCACTCTTGTCAGATCTTGATGGCATTTTTGCTCATGATCCCTCTTTAAGATGACTTGTTTCACCGCGGCATGGATCTCTTGATATCCAAAACCACCAAGTCCTAACATGACGAACAAGGATGCCAGTCGTGGGATTTTCGAAGACAGCTCTTCAAGAGGAACTTCAGATATGATCTTCCATATATTCTTCCATGCCTTGCGATGTGAGAATTAGAGCACCTTCTGCACCCGTGGATCTGACTCAGCATCACTATCACAGGGGGGAATAAAGTCCGGCATTAATGCACTTAAAGAAGTGCCATGTTCTTCTCCTTCCCCCCTGACCCTTGGTACTTCACTTTCTACTCCCGTTCGGGCTGAGGATGAGGCTTCACCTCCGGATTTAGCCACTGAAATTGACGGCACTGCATAGTCAATTGAAAGTTTTGGTTAGTTCCAAAGGATAACAAAAGTTGTTTATCTGTCTTGCAAATTAAATACAGCCACATATTATCATCTTTTACCCAAGGGTAGATCAGCAGCATGAGAAGGTTCCTCCCCATCTTCCCTAGCCTCAACAAGATTTTTAGGACGGGTTTCAGGAAGCTCTTCCAGGTTAATTTCCACTTGAGCTAGCATCTCTGCAATGATAGGGTTGTCTCTATCTTCTTCAGGCATCGGAAGGTCAGTAGCTTGCTCAGAAGGAACTGCACATTTCAACCAATCATGGTTAGAGATGTAATAAGAAATTTTTAACAGGACGAAGGATAACACTCACGTCCAAAATATTCTAAATTACATGGTAATTTAACATGATCTAAAATTTGTTCAAACAATGCGCCTTGTTTCATCATTTCATCCCGTGATATCTCAAATTCCTAGTTAGTCTTACCAGTGGGAGAATTTGATATGTCTTCTTGGTGACCTTCCTCCTGCGACCTCTGACCCCGGACAACTTCTTCAGAGAAAATTATGGAATCGGTTGCAATGGCCGCCAAATGTTTTGGTGCAGCTGTTGAAACTAAAGCATCACATAATGGAAGTCAGTTGATGTTTTCATTCCACGTTATATAAAATATTGTTAATTTACTAGAAGTAGGCTCTTCTCCCCTTGCAGAAGCAATAAGAGCAGTACTGGGAACATATGCTGGCTCTTCTTCTCTCACGGTTTCTTTAGGAGAACCCAGGTCAGCATGAGTTTGCAACTGTTTTCCAGCACCCTTCGTCATCCTCAGAGGAGGGTCTGTCCTATCCCTTATAGGATAAATTGAAGAATCCCCTACAATCCCAATAAGTATGAGCAATCTTTTCCTGATTTAGGATTCATGACTATCCGAAGGACTTACCACTACTAATGAAGCATTTAGCTGTGGAATGCTTCCTTCGATGCCTTTGCTTCTTTGACTTTTTGGGTGTATTGACATCATCACCTCCAAATATAGGTATTGGAGAGTGAAAATCCCTTTCTAACTCCTAGTCCATGGCTTGCCGGCCTGGAGATACCATGCCTGGCTCACGAGGAGATTCAGCGGCTCCAATAGCGGTGCCACCAGGGCTATACTATTGTGAGGGGACCTTAGTGGTTCCTTTCTTAAAAAGAGACAGGTTGAAGAAAGTAATTTCCTTGAGTAAAAAAGCTTTAACTAAAATCAAGTTACAAAGAAAATAAGGAAAGAAACTTACATCTTCAAGAGCCACGTAATCATGCCACTATTTGTCTACTGAAGCACCAATCCCCTCAGTAGTGCCACGATTCATCATTTCCTTCACCTGTTGGTAATAGGAATGGAATCATCAGTGGCATATATGAGAATTTCCAGCTCTCTGATGCAAGCCAGCACTTCATAGTGGTTATCCTCGAAGCAGATATCAGAAGTATCTCGGAGATTCCCCAGTCCAGGTATATGTTTCCCTTCGCATAAGTCCATCCAAGAGGTTTCAACATCACAATATAAACTCAACCATGTCTGGACATCCTCTGGTCATAAATATTTAGTATATGCACCAGAAGGCTGCGAGGAGGGTCCTACAATCTGGGACATCAACTTCTTCCCAACTCCTACAATCATAGATAAAGGATAAGAAAATTAAACTTCTTTCTCTATAAAATAATAACGATTAAATTACCTCAATGATATAACTCACTAGGAGTTAATGGAGTAGGTCTCTTGACTCTGGAAGGAGGATTATATCTGGAACGAGGCCGCTTTGAAGCATGATGTGCCTCGTCATCCTCATCCTGGGAATCCGGTGAATCATCCCTGGGTGAGGAACTCGGTGAATCAGCTCCGGGTGAGAAAGATTCACCTTCCAGATGAAGGGTTTCTTTCCTGACAGTTCTCTTTTTTCCCCACCCGGGGAACCGAATGATTCAATACCCCTTCATGGCATGATGCTACCCAGTTCTCGGCATACCATGTAGTCAATTGAATCGCCGCTCCAACAACTGGTTGATCAAACACTTCCTTGGTCTTCTCCATAGCTTTTAGAAACCATAGTTGTCGGGAAACCATTGGATGCTGCTCTGACCTGACATGAAAAATAGGGGATACAACAATATGCTGCAGACACTTGAATTGTCGTGCAAATATATATGGAGCATAGGCCTCGCATATAATCTCTCCATCAATTCTAGTGGCCAATACACCATCTTTTCAATCCAGTATATACGACCTAAATTCCAGGATAGTTGTTCCATCATCAAAACACCGCCCGGTTGGTGGGTTTCCATAAGGAAATAAATGCAATTCCTTGAACATGCTCAGCCTCACCTTCATATCATAAGGATTGAGGGACAATAGAGAAATTCCAGAAAAGCCCTGCACCGATGGCCTAAAAGAACTTCCAGGAACATGTACTCCGCTCTATACAGCATAAGTCCTGAAGTGAGTGGCGATCCATCCCCAAAAAACATGGAATGGTCCCACTATTCTCAAAGAATAATTACCCACATGGGCATGGAGTAAGCTCCTCTGAATCTTCACCAAAATCCGGGTGGCCAACCCAACCATTTTCCTCTCATCCAACTTGGCTGCAACAATGAAGGTCCCTGTCCCGACACCTTCCTTCGAATCCCTAACTGGAAGAAGATAAACACTGATCCACAAAGCTAAAAATCCCGCCATATGGGTCTTCTCGGGGATTCTTTGATCCACTTCATACCCCCACTATTCAAACTCTCCCACTTCCAGAGTTGGTGAGAATGTGCTAAGAGCACCCCTATTCTCTGTTCTGGGGAAGCTGGTAGGATGAGTACAGGTGGGCCCCTTCCCCTTCTTCTTGATAAGAAACATATCCATCCATTCCTCTGGATGAATATCCTTTCTAGAATGAGTATTGGTGGACTTTGAATTCTTGATCTTGTGGAAACTTTTTAATAACTCTTGAGCCAAAGCCAGATTTTTCTCCGAATCATTCCAGGTCACCTTGTGGGGAATGAATTCATCATAAATATCGCCCAAAATTAGATCCCCAAGATCTTGTAGACATCCCACAAAATGATGCCTAATTCTCCATGAGTGAAATGGAAAGAATTGGTTTCTGGGATCCAATTGCTGATTAGCACTGGCACGAAGTTATCATTCCTGTAGACATATGTGTGCCCAGCCCAGATGGCTTCATATATTGCAGCTCATTTCAGATCCTCAGAAAACTCTGCATAGGTTTGTCTCACCCATTATGCCCACATCCAAGTCGGATTCACACCTCCTCCGAGACGGAAATCCCAACTCTTTTTCCATCCCTTTGATTGATCTATTTGAGAATTTCGGAAAATGGAGGGATAGCAATGCGGCTGCAGCTCAGGATTTTGAGGTTTTAGATCTAGAGTACATGGGCTATGATACATTATGTATGCCTCCTCCAATGTTCTAGAATTATCAAATGATCATACAACTGAGACATTTGCTGAAGCGAAATTGGTGTAATTCTGAAACCAGGAATGAGGAATATAGTTATTTGCATCTGGAATGTTGACTCCTTGCAGATGACCATGGCCATATAAAGGAAAGTAAATACTATGTGGGAAATTGACATGATATTTCTTCAACTACTTGGCTAAATCTGGGAGTGTACTGTCGCAGATATCATAATAGTCATAGCCAATGATGTTCATCATATCATCAATTCTCTTTCTTGCCAACTCATCAGCCGATCCAATTATTTTGGGAGCCATTGAATCTGCACAAAGATCTAATTGTTAACTTTTAAATAATTCTGTTTTTTCTAAAATACTTGTGAAGAAAAAAAATGGATAAGGCATTAAGGTGAAAATGTGTGGTCACGCAAGTGCGGTTGAGCAAGTGTGGTCGCACAAGTGTGGTCACGCAAGTGTGGTTGCGCAAGTACCGTCACGCAAGTCAAAATATTACTGGAGCAGCACGACATTGGAAAAAAGCGATCGACCGAATAGATGCAGACACTTGCACGATGAGAGCTCAAAAAATTGGAATGCAGGATGAGAAGCGTGAAGTAACACCCATATATATAGGCAATTCCGCAACCCTGCACACCAGAACCTGCACGCCTACCACCTGCGTGCCGCTGAACTCTTGTTTCTCATTTTCCTCAGAGTCAAATCCTCTTTACTTTTTCGGATCCAACTCTGAGGGGGAACTTTTGTTGATTCTCATTTCCATCACAGAGTCTAATTAATGGAAAAGGGGAATAGCTTAAGCATAAGAAGAGTCACCCTTTGAAGAACATCAAAAATTGACAAAGGCATGAATGAGGAACCCTTTAAGAAGAGGTTGCACAAGTTTCCTTCTGGTCGCGCAAGTCACTTGTGCACCACATATGGGTCGCACAAGTCACTTACGCGCCCTATTCCTTTTTTTCTCCCAAGGTGCCCTGTGGCCAATAAATAGCCCCTGTGGGCCCCCCATTTAAGGGGAAATTTTTTCCAAAACTCAGATTCAAGCTCTGGTCGCCCAAGTATTTTTCGAACATCTTCCGAACACTTCTAAGGTAATTATTTACCTAGAATAGATGCTCTGAAGAGGAAGAATAAGGCCTATGTATTAGAACTCATCAATACTTGTGTGCCTAAGTGTCCAGCCCTTAAGGGAAGTGAAGACACTTGCGCTCCACCTTTCCCTCTCAAGGGAACTTGCGCGCCACCCTTTTAGAAGTCTCTAGGGATGATAATAAGGGCTTGAGCTCAAAGTCACCCAAGTATTACCCTATGGATTCTTCATCGCTCAAGGTGACTCATGTCATGAAAGTATACTTGCGCGACCAATACTTGTGCGCCAAAACAATACTTGCACGCCTCTTTCCTAGACGCATCCATTCCTCAAATCTACCTCTCTTCTTCAAGATATGTCCTTCAAAACCATATTCAAATCCATTTATGGCATGGTTCTTTCATTGGCTTCCTTATCTGAGAGGAATTCATATGGGCCTCCTTCTCAGGAGTAAGTCCCAATCATAATTTCCCTTAATTGGCCCTCCTTCTTAGGAGTAGGCCCCAGCCTTAATTTCTTTTGATTTGGGCTTTCTTTTCAGGAGTAAGTCCCGGGTTAAAATACCAAATCTCCATAGAGTACAAATACCTTTATGGACCCTACTCTGGGCAGTCATAAAAATGTAAGCCCCGCATCATTTCTTATGATTTCATCTTTTGTGGAACAATCATCAGTTTTACTAATATTTCTTTTTTCTCACACCGAGCATGACTCACGTGAGATTAGAGTGTTAAAGTAATTACGACATCTCTCTTTGGGCCATTAATCATGCATAAACATCATAATTATTCACCCAAACTATGTAGACGTTAATATCTTCCTTAAAAGTACAGTAAGTAGGAAGCCTTTCTAAGGTTCAAGCCCATCTTTAATTAATTATTTTCCATCCCATATGACATTAAACTATATACTTATTATCAAACTACGTGGGTTCTGATTCCTTTATTTTTAAAAATGATATGTAGGTAGGCCATCTGTGGGTACAATCCCAACTCTGAAATAAACATTTCTTTCTGAATGACAATAAACTTCAAGTGCCCCACTGAGTGGATTTAAAACCAGTATGGGCATCATAATGACCAAGGGATTTCTATATAATGTATAGAAGGATACCATTGACTAAGAATCTCTAATTCATATAGATGATTCTCTATTGATGAATAACCTCAAATACATATAAAAGACTCTCTAAATTCCCTAATTATCAATCATTGATTCCAAGATATAAAGGAAAAACTCATTTTCATGCTTGGTAAATTAATAAGGATTCATGAACAAACCATAAATCTATAAGAGAGTCCCAGAGTAGACAATAATTCCCCCCAAAAAGGTGTGATGAGTCTGAACTCCCATCCTCTTGACCAATTAAAATTCTTAAGCCTCATCATTCCACAACTAATGGGAACCTACCTTTGTAAAGTAGGTCCAAATGGATATAGAATCATTGGATGTTTCCGGTTCTACGAATAAACCCGTTAGAAACTGATTGGAAAGTTTTAACCTTAAAACCAACAAGGTCGTCCTCATTTTTAGAAGGAACAAACAACAAATAGATTCTTATAGCATAGAATTTCCTTTGTGGAGAATGACCAGTATGTCATGATCTCCTCACTATTACATGATTCTATAATGCTATAGAACTCATCATTAAGATCTTGTTACTAAAAAATCATCTCAAGATGAGGGGAGGTGAATTGAACACTAAATAAGGAGTCATTTCCCCATTATTCTTAGACTCCAATATGAAACTATGAAAAAATAATCATCATGTTCCACACTTTTGATGACTCTTTCACTACCTAGTTCAAATGTTTTCCAATAAAATCATCCTAAACAACATTCCCATTCCCCTGGGTATAGGTTATTTTGAAATGAAAATATTTTAGGTATTTTACCCAACCCATCTGGAAGATATTCAAATATGTTTTAGAGAAGATATAAGTCAAGATTTTTTGGTTGGAAAACACATTAAACCTTTCTCCAAAAATTTAATTCAATAAACTCTTTAATACAATAATCAAAGATGTATGATCAAGTTCATGGGTTAGATAATTATTCTCAGGTGGCCTAAGTTTCTGAGAGACATCGGAAATGAAATGACCACCCTGCATAAGAACACATCCCATACCTAATATCTATGCATCACAGAAGACCACATAGTCTTTCTTGTCCTATATAAGATTCAACAATGACATAGTATTCCAAAGGAGTTTTTTTCAACAAAATATATATATCATTTCTCATACCAAGAAAACATTAATTCATTCTGACTTAGAACATTCATTAGAGAATCCCACTTTGATAAGTCATTTGTGACCGATGATAATAACTAGCTAATCCTAAGAATCTTAAAATTTCAAAAACATTTTGTTGTTGTTCCCATATCATAACAGATTTCACCTTATCATGATCAACTCAAATTATATGATTCAAAACCGTGTGTCCCAATGACTTCACTTCATGAATCTATAAATCACATTTTGATAGCTTTTCATTATTTTGATGATTTCACAATAGTTCTATAACTTCTCTTGGATAACGTACAAGATCCTCCTCATACATAGAATAATAAAGGATGAAATTCGCAAAGATAATATAAAAGTATCATGATACACATGGAATTTCATGTTCATTAAACCCATAAAGACGTTAGGATCATTAGTTAGACCAAAAGGTATGAAAAAGTATGCATAACGGCCATAGAAACTCCAAAAGGCATTTTTTTGAATTTTAGAATTTATTATTCTCAATTGATGGTAACAAAATAAAAGATAAATCTTTGAAAACTACTTTTCCCCTTTCAGTTGATCAAATAGATCAACAATATGTTGCAATGTATATTTTTTATTTACCGTAACTTGATTTATTTTTTGATAATCAATAAAAATGTGAGGTGAAACACTGTCTTTCTTAGAAAAGGGAACCAGCGATGCCCAATATAACACACTCAAGAATTTAAATACTTTATCTATAAGATCATCCACTAGATTCTTTAACTCATTCATTTCAACTAGTACAATGTGGTAAGAGGTAATGGATACTAGTTGATTACCAGGCACTAAATCAATATAAAACTCATCAACCTTTATTGATGGAAAACCAGAGAATTTTGGAGGTAAACAATGGAAAACTCAATGACAGTTGAAGGGAGTTCACTGCTCATTGATTCTCACACCAGTCAAAAGTGAACACTGATATCACTTTCACAAAATCTTAATAAGAGGGTTTAGCACTACTCAACCTCAGGTCTCATTATCCTTGTTAGATACGACGTACACCATCAATTTTAATAAAGGATACCTATTAAAAATAAAAAACATTCCAGGATTTATTGGAAATGGTCCAATCCATCCTAAATATTATGTCAATATTTTTTATGTCGAGAACCAGAAATCGACAAGAAAGAATGACATCTGATAAAGAGGAAACACATACAAGACTATATATACCTACTCTCTCTTTGTTCTAAGGGGCGTAGTAATATCCATCACATAATATAAAATCTCCATTGGAATATTAAGAAGATTAAAAATATGGGTTCAAATAAAAGAATTATATACACTAGTATCAAATAAAGTAGTCACTAGTTATTAATCTATAGTGATGATACCTCTCAGAGTCACTGGACCTATATATTTTTCCTCTAGAGACTCTTCCACTACATGAAGAAGCTTCAATCTAGATTCTTCTGGATGGAACCCATTTATATCTGAAGTATCTAATGTCACCGAAACTTTGGTAAGCATTGATGATATCGTTCCACTAAACAGAGTGGAAAATACTTGACAATACTTATATAGGTGACCCAGGCATCTGTTGGAGCCACATATATTGGATTCCAGAGTGAAAACCTGTTTCAAATGCCTAGGATTTCCTAACTTGTAACAAATAAAAGTGTCTCTTCCAAGAACTACAGGAGGTCTAGAAGAACCCTACAGTAGAGAGACTCAACAAGATTCACAAAACTTCTTTTTCACATTTAAAAGAACTTTAACTACCACTGGGTTAAAAAGAAACACCTATCAACCCTGATATGATAGCTATGGAAATTTCGACCATCAGCACTCTATCCAACACAAAACCATAAGAAGGAAGATTCTTCAAGAAAACCTTAGAAAAAAAACTGGATCAAAGTCCCATATTGAACCATCAATACTTCATTTTCTCATTGAATACTATCTCAAGTGAAAACTGCTCAAGATTATCAATTCAGTTTGCATATGTACTCACAGTCTTCTCAACCTGCTCATATTTGAAAATCACAATAGCCATGGCCAACAACATTGACTATAGATAGAAATTATCATTGAAAATATCCTTAATTTCTTCCCACTCTAAGCCCCCATTATTTTTCATCATCACCATTTTATCCCACCATGTCCTTCTTGGTCCCTCCAGCATGAAGTTGGAACACTTAACCTTTATTTAATCAGGTATCACCATGAACTCAAAAACAATTTTCAATCCTGATCAACAATTCTTCATCCTCTTGAGGATAATTAGGTACATTGAATGTTGGTGGCTACTGGTGAAGGAACTCATTAGAACGAGTCCATAAAACATCCCTTCTAGGTTCCATAATTGGAGCCTAAATGGGAATTGGATCAGGTGCTTTCCCCAGACATTGGACAATACACACAATTACCTCAACCATATTCAGGTCCACAAAAGGGTTTTCTCATTGTGGCACATCATAAAATTCCTCTTGGATCAAATTCACACTTTTTCTTGTTGGAATGATGTTTCACGACATCAATAGACATTGAAGAAGATGTTAGATTAAATCTCAAATATATAATCACTAAAAAAAATAATCCCAAAAGAAGATAAACAATCTTTTTATTTCAATCCATCCATATATAAATTATGGAAAATAATAGAACTAATCCTCAAGAAAACCTTCCCAAAAGACCCTTGGTGACTTAAGGTTCATTATGGTGAGAGATGGATAGGAACTCAATTTCAACTACCTCATATGTTACAAAAAAAACACACATTCATACTGACATAAAAAAGAATCTCAACCTAGAGTTATGACGACACTATTCCACGAAACAGTCTTTCTACCATGGTAAACTAATAACCGAGCTAAATGTTATATGGACCGAAGGGTGTTCCTGATCCTCATGTGATAGTTTCTAGAACCTAAAATCATACACTATGAAATATGGAATGTATTTTCAACAAACTACATGGAATTAATATAAACAAGGTAGTTGTATATAAGAAAAAAAGTATAGGAGGAAGAGTACAACAATCCAAATAAACATAAATACCCAAAATGAAACCACAAAGCACCAGAATATAGTATAACCTCCCATGTCTGAGAGAAATCAACTATCCAATCCCCAGGATCAAAATATACTACCACCTCCAATTTATTCCTTACCCTTCCTTGAACCTGTAAGAATATAATCTACAAACACACTAAGGAACGGTTGTAGTGAGATAAAATCATAGTAGGGTCTCACCAAGGATTCCATAATATGATGATAACATATAATTTACAAAAAAAAGATTTCAATTTTAAATAAATAGGAATGTTATTTCATAATCATATTTAAAAAACTCATTCTTTAAATTTAAAATTTGAAAATACTTTAAACAAATGTCTTAACAACACTTTATATAAAATAGTTTATATAAATTCCTGAGGAATGTGTAAAACAATTTACAACTTTGGAATATATTTCAAATATAAAAAATGAGAAACAAATTCATATTACAAAAGGTATGATAGTTCCAAGCTACAAGATCCTCACATACTCGAAGGTGAATCATGAAAATATGTGTATACACATGCCCCTTTGGCACTGGTTAAAGGGAACTCATCATCATCTTGTCGAGGATGTGACCTGATGTACTAGGTTTTTCAGTTATAAATCATAAAAAGGGTGTCATCCTAATAACTCAATGATTACCTAGGATTTCATATGATCTAATAACAATTAATGATGGGTAATTTATTTTAAAACCTTTTAAAATACAATCTATCTCATTATTTCATTTCAACTATTCCAATTTCCCTTTAAAAACCAATACACGTGTTTTGAATAAAATAATTCATTTTACAAGATAAAACCATTAGGTTTATATGAAAACAAGATTATGAAATTTTCTAAAATTCCAATTTGAAATCTATTTCATCAAATCAATTTTATAATTCAAATTCAACAATTTAATTTAAACAATTTCCATCCAACTTCACAATACACCCCAATTCAATAAAATTGGGGGGTTTCCCAAATTTCATTCCATATCCAATTTCAAATCCCAAAATCAATGGAATTTGGTTTTTGATAAACTAATTGAAATAATTAACATTTAAATAAAAAAATTAATTTAAATTAAATAATTTAGGGTGAATCAAAATTGTCCATCATAAAGGAACCACCTACCTTAGGATCACAGGATCTCAAAGCACCAAGCCCTAATCGTAAAACTCCAATGAAAAACATTTGAAATAATGATATGAGAATAAAACCTAGATTAAAAATACAAAATAACATGGATTAGATCCTCCAACAAATTAGATATCTATAAAACCCTATGATGGAACGAGGAGAGAATGGGACAAAGAGAATGGGAAGAGGAAACATACTGGAATGGGAACGAATGTCATTCACCTAGATTTGATTTTCTTCTTAAGTGGTTTAGACATACCAAACAACATATATTGGGTGCCTCTAAGGAAAAGAAATGAAATTTGGTCATACAGGCCCATAAGACACCTAAATAGAGGGTTTCGAGATTTTAGAAAATAATTTTCGGATTAAAAAATCATGTACGCATAGTTTCCAGGGAAGGGATGCACAGTAAGTCAAACCATGATCCCTAGTAATGTTCCCCTTTTTGTGGGGTTTTATGGTTTCCCCAATATGGGTGTATTGTTTTTCAAACCATGCGCCAACCGAGAAAACCCACACTATTTGGTTTTGTACAATTCTCAATAGCAAGGCACAAAAATTTGAAAAATTGTTAACTAACTGTGTGCATCCCAAAAACATTCAAAATTTTCCAAAATTACAATTGAAGATTCTATGAATGAAACCCAACCAAATCATGATAGAAATAGGGGTTTAGGAATACCTAAAATAGTAACAGGATGTTACATCTCCCCTACAATATTGTTGGTGAATGTGGAGACTAACCAATGATGTGTAATATGGATGGTTGTATAATCCTAGTCTAGGAAATCCACGGTATTATCTACATTAGATAGGCTATATGAAAATTAATTATATGATCATGGAACGTGGGTAATATTCATCTCGCTGTGATACTTTGTCATCAATTGTGATATATATTCTTGTAATGGGATTAGTTCCTCCTTATTAACGTCATACTCGATATTGTTTTTCTTGATTACTAGCTATGAATAACCTTTAAGTTGTGGTAATAGACTATTATATGTAAGGATAACTTCATAATACCAATGAATTACTAATAGAATTCCTTATAGTTGTTGAAACCATCTAAAATTAGAATGTAATAGGGAAATAATTGCATGGTTTGAGAAACAAATATAATTCCCATCACAATATGTTCATAGTTTGGGTTCCCCATTCTCATACCATTCATTATCTAGAAAAAACCATAAAAGTAAAAATAAAATGATTAAGACTCATCTTATATGGGGAATATTTCTTTATCAGGGAGATTCATGTGTAATAGAATTCTCTCAAAAGTAGGATGAGATAAACCGTAGTATATCAATGCCCAACCCTGGATTTTCTTTTTGAGAAATAAATCAGATGTCAAAACAATATAGAATGAATGGTCAATTCTCTTGGTTTCATATTAATATCTTGAAAATAAGGATATATTTGAGTGGGTTAGCATGAGAGGTTAAATAAATATCTGATTATGGATATAGTACTTCAAATGTTTTTGATATAAAGACCAATACAAAATAATTCTTCTCAATGATATAATATCGAGTCTCAATGTCTTGGAATGTACAAATGAGATAACATAGAATTTTTTTTTTCAAAATCATTTCTCTGAGCTTGATTTCTACCATATGATTTCCTTAGGGATACCACATATATGATTAGAGTATTACCATTGATATGTATCATCAAAACTACTCAGCTGAGGAGATACTACCTAAGGTCATTGAAGGCTCTCTAGTATTATTTATCCAACTAGTAAAGAAATCACAATTTTAGTAATTCAATGAAAGGTACGAATTTACCAGTGAGATTAGTGGTGAAGTGGCTGATATAAAGAATTTATAAATGTTTTATAGGTGGATTTATATTATTAATTTCTTTTTACTACTTGTAAAAACATAAATACTATAATGGATATACTTCGATTCCATGAAAATTTTCTTAATGTTACCCAAAAATCACAATTTAGGGGAACTATTTTAAGGATATATTGTCGAATCGTGTTAATTAATCCATTGAAGAAAATAAAATGATCATGTAATTGTTGAAATTTACCTATGTGGTTATCCATATATCATTCCATGGGTTTTCCCAAGAATTGAATGGTGGTATAATGTATCGGGTGTTGGTAAGCAGACCTGGAGTTTTTTAAGCCAAGGGGAATTGCTTGATGGTAATATATTACTTGAAGAACTTGGAAAGAAGTGGCTTCCCCATTGTTTGGGGACATCTGAATTTGTTTGTAACTAAATATCCCATCTATGAAGGATATGGATTTAATGCACAATGTCACATCAATATGTATATCTTTGATTGGAACAGAGAAGTTATCTCTCATGAATTCTTATTGAGGTTGATAATGGTGAAATTTACTTGTATATAACCATTATTCTTGTTGAGAGGGATGATGTGTTCAAATAACTTTGGGTAATAATTTATATAGATGATTATTTAATTGATGAGTTTAATAATATCATATTCTACATTGTAAGAATGATTTGAATGAATTATTTTCAATGATTGTATATATTCACAGGGGTTATCTAACAATCCTAGGTGATGGGTGGATACCTCAGGATTCAATACTATCATTTCAATGTAGTTCTAGGATAATACAACCTGAATCAATTTATGGAAGGAATTATACTCTTTTTGATACTTAAGAGATATGGATGCATTGATGATCTTGTATCACATATCCTATTCTATACATAAATTCACTTTCTTGATCACATAAATAGTTGAATATATTCCTTTATCAAATTATGGATAGGTATGTATGAGATCATCTTACATATATTCCAATAAATAAATGTTTTATAACTTGAATATGTAGGGTAAAATTTGTATCCATGAGATAATATGAGGATATCGTCATCTTCTGTGAATGGAAAAGTGGTGTCTATAGATTTTGAGGGTGGAAAGTGTTGTATCACCCTTAGGGGAATCCTGGGTATCCTTCCCTTCTTCCCTACTTCCATTGGGGGAGAAATCGGTGCCGAAAAACTATAGTTTAGAAGATGGTATGAGGGAATCATGAAATTTCTATAATTATTTAGAGGTCTCTTTTGACCCTTATAGTGATGTAAGGATCTCCTTGGTGCACTATCATTTTCTTTCCATCTCCCTTATAGAAGTACACTTAAGTGTATTTGTTTTAACAAGACTCAAAGGGAGAACCTTCACCACTTAGTACACTATCTTATCTATTAATAGGGTACTTTAGGAATTGTTTTTAGGATGAAACACAACCTCATTCATATAGAGACATATTCTTCATAAAAGAAAAATATATTTTTTGTCCTACCAAACTAAAATGGATTTTGATTTAGACACGGGATACAAGAATTTTTATTTGTGTTTTATTCTTAAATGTGTAGTATTTTGAGTTTTTTCTAACACTTTAATGATCAATATTGAGGGATAAATATTTTACATTCCATGACCCAAGAATCAAAAGGTCTGAACTAAGAAAAGATTGGACCCAGAACCATTTCAATCATATCTAGATAGATATCAACATTTTCAAGCATTAGTAATATATAAAAGGGTCTGAAGGACCCCTAGATGGTGATATATTGATATGTTTTGGTAAAAGAGATAACCATATAAAATTACATTTTTCCTATCATTCCTTGAAATGATTCAATGATAATAAATTGGGATTAAATATCTTGGAGGCTCTGAAGATCCTTCAAGAGTTCTTTCCAAATCTCCTCCAAGTGGTGAAGTGCATTTAGGATCACAATTTTTCCTTAGATGATGACCAAATACTTCAATATTTCATAATTGTGAAATATGGAATGGTGATTCTGATTTTGGTGTTGTTCCTAGGTATAACTATTTATGGTCAATTCATTTTTTTTTGTGGTTCTGCTGCTTGATTTGATCTTGAATAATTTTTTTTCAAGTGGTTTGTGTTAATCTGGCTTACTAGAATGATGGAATTGATTGTAAAATCATACAACTACTTACCAAACATCCATTAAAGTATGATTTGAATGACAGTTGGAAGAATTGGGGGAGAATATTTTTTCTTAATGGGCTCTATGAAATCATTTCTATAATGTTTTGGTAATATATTGTAGTGCCCCAACTCGGGTTCCACATACCGGTTCCCCAAACCAGTCAGTAATATGACCTCAAGCATGCCTCTATGTATTCCAGAGGCTCCCAACTAGTAGTGAGGTTCTGATAAGTCGTTCATGGGGTGACTATAACCTCTTTTATTAGAGTAATATAGTTGCAGAAATAAATAAATAATAGCAAAAGCATATATAACCATTATCAGTAATACGGTGCATAATATTAGGATTAAACATCCATAGAAAAACTAATCATAAACCATTTAATAAAATTTGGTAGACTAAATAAAAAAATATTAATCCCAATTAAGTATAATATTCAACAATTGGTGTTGAAATAGATGAAGATACTCTCTTAAACTTTTTAAGGAATTATTGAGAGAAATCCCCTTTTTTACTTTACAAAGAAGATTTATTTTCAAAAATATCATTTGTATTTTTCATAAAATCATATTTTAAATATGTATATGTAATAAAATAGAAGTGTAAGACAATGAAATTATGTTTGAAGAATAAATTATTTCCAACTTGTACAAAGGGTTATTAAAAAACTTTATAATTAGGGAACTTCAGTGCGGTTTAAGAGAAAATATAAAAGCATCTTCAAAATGAAAAAAGTAATAATTATTTGAATAAAACTAAAAAAGAAGAAATATAGTATTTCATGAGAAAAATAGTAAATTTATAAAAATAATGGTGACTAAAAATAGATTATGGACAATACTTTAAAATGGGTAAGAAATTGGTATGTTCCCTTTAATCGGGATTGCTTAGCGGAAGAAATTGGGGAGAGAACTTTATAACATATGTATTTACCCTTTAATGGAACAATAATTGAGATAGTTAAATATATTATAAACATACACATTTAAATTTTTATGTGAAGAAAATAATAATTAATAATTATTTTGGGGTATGGAGAGAGAAACTGTAACCCCAATGAAGAATGGATGTTCTAGGAGAAAACCCTACCACTTTGCAATCAATCGAATTGTATGACCCAAAATTTAATAATAAAAAAATTAAACACTGAATACAATTAATATAAATATATAAATGATATTATATGTCAAATTATAGTATAAATATACCACATACAATAAATAAGTGTTGAATAAGGAAAATCCCATAGAAACAAAATTGAGATGGAAACCCCTTACCTTGTGTCCAAAAGAGTTTTTTACTTGTACTTAATATCTTAGATAATGAAATTAGATTCATTAATAATTTAATTAAGAACAAATATAACATTTTTTTGTTTTATTATAATTCTATTAATTTCATTTATAGCCGTTTTTATGAGTTATAACATTCAATTCCGTCATTCGGTAGTGTTTGTTTTTGGTTTTCATGATTGGTTCACTTGTATACATGTATGAATGTTCATGTGAAATGAGAATAATTGTCAAGAATTGAATTTATATTTTATTATTAAACTTCCAGAATATTTAATGTAATTATGTTTCATTTTATTAGGTATGAGAGTAATTAATTAAATAAAGTGTTAATGATAAACATTTATATTATTTTTATGTTTTTTATCACAACAAATAAGTTTTGTCTAATTAATTAATATTATGTATATATAATGGTTCTAGAAAATTAAATATGTTTTATCACATATATTATGTTCTATTTTAAGCATAAAAATATTTTTATGTCTGTCCTTGAAGTTGAAATTGAAAAATGAAAACTCATCATTCATGAAGGCGGTAAATCGGCAACTCATGGATAATGTTTTCAATTTGAGAATAAAAAGTAGAAGAGAAGATAATTAATGTTTGATATACCATTAAAACAATAAAATTATAGTATATAAAATTTAATATGGTTGTCATGTCACTTTTTTATAGGGGAGGTGAGGTAAGGATAAGAAAATAAAAGAAATTTAAAGAAAAATAGAATAATGAAAGGGGATTTAACCTCTTGAATTCCTCTCATTGAGAACCTATTTAAATAACATTGAAATTGTATTTTGGTTGAGACACGAATGACTATAACATGGGGTAGAGGTCTTTTAGAGGCATTGGGAATAAACTGGACAAGCTTAAATGCTTTGGTGGTGTGGGGGGAATAGGTGGTGAGGGGTGGTATTTAAAGTAGTTGATAGGGGTATTTTTTAAATATTTTATTCATTAGTTTATTTTCTTGGTTCAAGACTGTGAATACTTTTTATTACCATGAAAAAATAAATTAAATATAGAAGTATATTTCTAGAATATATTTCTTACATCATCAATGACATATGAAATAGTGTATTTAATTTACAATTCTATATACCGTAAATTACCGTATTTCACTCTTCACCAAAAATTTAACTATTTTATAAAAGTCACAAAAATTAACCATAACCATTTTTTGATGTGTAAAAATAAAGAATGGAGTCAATTTTATGTAAATAATTTTCTAAATATGATAGATTTTATTCTAGATTAAAATCATCATTTATTCGAGAAATACAGATTTTAAAATTATAACTGCTTTTAGGACACTTTGAAAAATTAGTTATGATCTCATAAAATTATCATATATTCATAAGAAAAACATATATTAATTTATGAATCTATTTTATGAAAATAAATATTTTTTTAAATGATTACATTAATTGTAAAATTTTAAATAAACATTTACATTTCCCAAATAATACCAATACTTAATTTATCACTTTTAATACATTAATTAACTTATTCCATGATATAAATATGACATATTTTCATTTATGATATAAATAAATTTTATTTATACTTTCATATGTGATATTTATTTAAAATAAAAAATATACATTTTATATAATGAAATTGGTAGTTTAATAAAATTCGGTATTTTTTACTATTCACTAGAAAATAAATATTTATCAAAATATACCAAAATTTCACCCTATGATAATTTTGATATTACAATTTTAAAAATTAATTTTAAAATTTTAAATATAATTTATAAAAGTGTCAAAATTTAGTTTTAAAACAAGTGCGCCATTAAAAGGTGGTAAAACTGCCTTTAGAAAAAATATAGCATTTTAATGCATAAAATTGGATACATTCTTTCTTTATGTCTATAAAATAATTTTTATTAATCTAAAAAATATATTAAATATATAATATATAAAATTCATTATTTGGTTAATAATATTTCTTCTCACCAATTTGATGCCTAGTTAATAAGGATCGATTTAAAATAATGAAATTTAATTATATATCATTGTTCGTTTAAGCATGATGTTATGTGAAACCTATGATGTCGATGAAATTAAATTTAAAAATAGAAATATGATTAATTCATGGGGTTTTATAGTAGTGAAACACTTCTATGGAATAAGACAATGCACCTGGTCAAAGAGTTGTAGAGAAACAAAAAGTTCAAACAAGTAACATGGGAACCAGAGGAAGTAATGAAATAGAATTACCCTCATTTGTTTTGGTGTATGAAATGAAAATTTCAGGGGAAAATGTTTTGAAGGGGAGGCGATTTCACTAACCCAATATTTTATAAATAAAATTCCCCTTATGATTTAATTAGGTGTCTTATTGTGTATTATGGTTATAGAAAAAACATGAAGTTCATTAGTTTTATTATATCCTAACTATTTTAAAAAATAGTTAAAAAACATTACCATTGATAATATTGTCTTTTAACAGTGATCAAATGATTATAATGAATATAGGGTTTTAACAAATCTAATTGACAGAGAAAAAGGATGTGATGACCTCAACTAGTACTATTATACCCTATGAAGCCCATTTATCAGAGCTTTCTAGGGAGATAGAAACCTTAGGATTTTCCCATAACCAAGACAAAGATAAGATCTAGCACGTTAAGCATGAGAGAAACCATTTATGAGATAAATTCAAGCTCATCAATATCATGACCCAAACCATGTACACTGAACCACCCCATGAATATCTCATTATCGCATGCCTTACACTTAGGGTATTTGTTGATGTATTAATGGGATATGTATCGAGACTCTATAAATGTAAAGACACATACCCGAGTTTTCTGGATCTGGTTCCTTGCTTCAATAAAATGGTATGATTATAGGGAAGTCATATCCCTAAATAGCGAATAGTTTAGTAGTTTTGGAAAATAAGATACATACATAAGTTCAACATTACGTCTTAAAAGTAAAAACAATATATAAATTCCATTATAAACACCCATAACTCTTAGATTATCCAAGAAAGTGATTCATAATATAATTCTTCATATAATGTGGAAAAATAAAACATAAAAAGTCGCGAGATCATATTTTCAGTAAGTGTAAGTAATACAGTAGAAGAATAAGTAATAAGGATTGGTTAATAAATAAAATTACACATGCCATTAAAAGTAAAATTGATCATAATTTGAAAGTAATAACAGATTAATAAATAATACCATAATAAAACATAACCATGGATATTCTACTAGTCGAATAATCACATGGACTATCAATTATAATTTTAATAATGACGGAATGAATAATAAAGGACATCATAACCAAATTGTCAATGCCTCATGTTAAGACCATACATAAATGAGTAAAACCCCAAACTGGTTAGACTCATGAGACATACTGATTCATCGAGGGGATATAGTGGGCCCCACATGACACTTAATATGTCTAATTCATTCGTGAAATTAGATTTTAAACACAATCAACATATAAATTCATATTGAAACTTACATATGAAATGTGAATTACTTTCCCTAATCGGTAAACATAAATACTAACCATTCAGAGTAATATGGGGAATGGTATCAAGATATAACATCCACATTCAATATAATCATAAACCATTAAATAAAATATAGTATATGATATCATAAAACATTAATCTGAATTGAAATTAATAATCAAAAAGAGTGTAGAAATATTTTAAAATACACTTATAAAATCATCATTTAATTATAGAAAGAAATAAACTTTTACTTTGAAAAGAAGAATTATTTTGTAAAAATAGGATATTTTTTCATAATAAAATTATTAATTTTATAAAAATAAACATTTAAAAAAAATTATAGAGTGACCTTGAAAATAGGTTAGAATTTGATAAGTTCCCCTGAATCGGGATTGTTTATCCTGTAGAATATGGGAAATACCATTTGAAAACATATAACTCTCCATCACATAAAGAATGATTCTGATTGGAACACATTTATAAAACATTCACATATAATTTTAAAGGATTAAATAAAAATAATTAATAACTTCATAGTTGTAAGGACTGTAAAAGAGTAACCAGAAAGAAAATAATGGTTCGAGTAGAAAACCATACCTTAGGTTCGAATGTATTTTTCACTTTACCTTAATGTACTATATAATCAAATTAAATCCATTAATTAATTAATAAATAATCATTTATATATTTATTTTATTTATTATAATTTTTTTAAATTCATTTATATCCTTTTTTATGATTTATAAGATACAAATTTATCGCTCTGGAGCATTCGTTTCCTTGGTTTTCACGATCGGTATACTTGTTTATGAGTATGGAACTTCAAATGGAAAGAATATAATTCTCCAAAATAGAATTTATATGATAATAATGAACATATATAATATTAAATGTTTATATAATTCATTTTTTTATATGGTATTAGGATGAGTTATTAGATAAAACATTAGCGGTAATTGTTTATATTATTATTGTGGTAATTTGATCATTACAAACCAGTTTTGTCGTAGGAATTAGTATTATGTATATATAATGGTTCCAGAAAATTACATGGGACATAATAAATATTTTATAATCTGGTTAAATAATAAAAATGGTTTCATGACAATCCTTGAATGAGAAATTGAAGAAAGCTGGTTTGTCATCCACGAAGGTTGTAAATCGGCACCTCTCATACGATGATTTCATTTTTAAAAATAAAAGAGAGAGATATAGTAGTTTAAGGAATGATATTATATTAACATAATATCATTATTGTATATAGATTATAATTTTGTTTTAATGATCATTTGAATAGGGGATGTTAGGATAAGATAAGAAAATAAAGTAAATTGAAAATGAAATTAAAAGACAAGGAAGAGGGTTTACCTCTTGAACTAACCTTCTTGAGAACCTCCTTAGGGAGATGGGTTTTGTTATTTTGTTAAGAATTAGAGATAATGGATGTGGGGAGATACTGGGGAGGAGGATTTGGGATAATATTGTAACTCTTCAAGTCTTAGAGGAGTGAAGAGAAGAGGGGGTGAGAGTGGTTTTTCTAGTGGATGAGAGGGGTCATTTTTGAATATTTTATTCATTTGTTTATTATTTAGGATCAAGACTGTGAATAGTTTGAGAATTATCTTCAAATGTATTAAAATAATTAATGAATTTTCATTATTATGGTTCTTACAGCAGTGATGAATCAATTAATAGTTTTTTTAGCTTCTAATGTATTTATACCGTAAATTACTGTATATTACTATTCACTAAAAATTCATGTATTTTTTGGAAAATGAAAAGAAATCACCATAACAAATTTTTGATATATATAATTAAAAAATGAAATTCATTTTATCAAAATAATTTTATAAATTTGTGAAAATTAATTTTTAATTAAAATAATTTTTTACTTGAAAATATATATTTTAAATTTTAAATTGATTTTATAACACTTTCATAAATTATCTATGGTATCATAAAATTATTCTAAAATCATAAGAAATAAATATTGATTTTTGAATCCATTTAGGAAAAATAATTTTCTTTTAATTAATTTTATTAATTATAAAATTTTAATTAAATATTTTTGACTTATAAAATACCAACACTTCAATATTAAGTTTTAAATTATTCACTTACTCTTATTATTATATAATTATATCATACTTTCACTTATGAGATTTATAAATTTTATTTGTACTTTCATGGGTGATGTTACAATTGATTAGGCCAATTTACTATTCATAAGGTTCATATTTCTATTCTTTAGGGAATGTTACTATTTCATCAGTATTGGTTCCTTAATATCTAGAAATACCTCTTATTTATTTTATTCTTCATTTATATCCCTTGTTTTGTGTCATCTATGTGGTTTTATATGATTCACACTATATAAAATAAACATAATATGGTAAATTTCATTCATAGAATTTTGAGTCATTAGATTCTCCCCTCCTATAAAAAATTCATCATCAAACATTTGAAAATGTCACCACACAATAACATTTTTGTATTCATCATAAGCTCCTCAGTCTCCCGCATCTCCTATTCAATTTTATTATTTTTCAAAGTAACTTTACTAGCCTAGTTGTCTGATTCCACAACACATGTTCTATAGTGTCCAGAATTCAGATAGGCTCTTCATAGTTAGATAAGTCAGGTTCTAATTAGATACCTTCATAAGTGAGTACATTTGTTGGATGTAGCATTTATTATCCCCACATGACACATCGAACATGTTGTGTGCATTAAAAAGGATAGGTGGCATCACTAAATGATAAACCATAGTTCCAACTATCTTTAAAATTTCAAAAGGAATAATGTACCTGGGGCTCAGTTTCCCTTTCTATCCAAATATTATAACACATTTCCATGGAGATACTTTCAAGAAAATGTGTTCTCCTAGTTGAAATTCCAAATAATTCATTCTATTATCGGTATTTCTCTTTTTATTATATTCAGCTAATTTGATATAGGTTTGAATAGTCTTTACCTTCACTATTTCTTCCTCCATAATCTCTGGGACTAGAAGATTTATTTCACCGACTTCATCCCAACATGTCACTGTATTACATCTCTTTCTATACAATGCTTCATATGGTTCTATATGAATACTAGAATGGAAACTATTGTTGTAGGAAAAGTATACCAAAGTTAAATACTTCTCCCACTTACCTGGAAAATAAAGTGAGTATGATCTCAATATGTCTTCTATTTTTTGTAACTACCCATCAGTTTGAGGGTGATAAGAAGTACTCAAATAATGATCAGTATCCAAATTATTCTGAATACTTTTCTAGATTTCAATGTAAATCATGGATCATGATCAGACACAATTGATATTGGTTCTCAATAATGTCTTACAACATTATTAATATATATCGGTACAAGTAACTCCAACGAAAAATACTCCCTTATAGTGAGGAAATGTGCAGATTTGGTAAGTCAATCAACAATCACCCATATTGCTTTATTACTTCTTGGATTTTTTGTTATTCCAATGAAAACATTCATAGTGATTTATCCCATTTACATATAGGAATAGGAAGAGGTTACAAGAATCCTCTAGGATGTTATCTTTCAGCCTTCACCTATTTATAGACTATACATCTTTATACATAATCAATAATTTCCCTCTTCATGTTATCCCACCAGAAATGTTCCTTAAAATCATTATACATCGTAGTGATTCGAGGGTGTATAGAGAAATTTAAGCTATGGTAATAATCAAATTACTCCATTTTTATCTCAAGTATAGAGGGAACACAAAGTCTATTACCAAATTTAAAAATTCCATCTTCACACATGAAGACATTCAACTTCCCATCATTCACACTTCTAATTTCATTTTGAAGATTCTCATCATTATATTGTTAAATTTTAATCCTTTCCAAAAAATATAGTTGTGCAACCAATTGAAAATGTAATTATTTATCAACTTCATTGTTAGTTTTTATATCCATATTTTATAGATCTATGTTCAAATTATCCCATTTAATCCTCATTTTATTTATAACTCCATGATCCTTCCTGCTTGATGCATCAGCTATCTTATTTTCCATTCCTGGGTGAGAGTATATTAAACAATCACTACCCTTGAGTAATTTTAGCTATATCCTTTGCCTCATGTTGAGTTCATTTTGTGAGAATATATATTTGAATCTCTTGTGACCTGTATATATCTCACATATATCACTAGAGAGATAATGTCTCTATATCTTCATAGAAAATATTACAGCTACTAGCTCAAGATCATCAGTTGGATAGTTCTATTTATGAGTTTTTAACTGTCTTGTTGAATAGGAAATAACTATATCATTATGTATTAGGAAAAAACTTAGTCATTTATTTGATGCATCACTATAAATCACAAATCCATTATTTCTTGATGGTGGAGTCAATATTTGAGCATTCACTAACCTTTTTATTAATTCTTCAAAACAATCTTTACATTATTTTTTTCCATATGAACGTAACCCCTTTATGTGTAAACATAGTTAACGGGTTAGCTAAACAGGTGAAATTCTCAACAAAATTCCGATAATAACCTAATAAACCAATAAAACTACATACCTTGGTTATGTTCATTGGTGTAGGCTATTAGGGAACTGCCTTTTTCTTCACTGGATCAACTCATTCTACATCCTTATAGACAATATGGCCATGAAATGAAACTATTTGAATCTAGAATTCACACTTGCTAAAATTTCCATTTAACTCATTTCTTCTAAGAGTTTTTAGAATAATGTGAAAGTGATTATCATGATCTTCTTAGCTTTTGGATTATAAAAATATATCATTAATAAATACCACAACAAATTAATCAAGATATTCCTTAAAAACTCAATTCATTAGATACATGAAAACAAAGGGTTCATTATTCATTCCAAAAGGCATTACTATAAACTCGTAATTCTCATACATGGTTCTAAATGTTGTATAAAGAATATCTTCCTTCTCCTAACACAAATGATGATATCTAGATTGAAGGTCAATCTTTGAAAAATATTGGGATCCATGAAGTTGATCAAATAAATCATCAATAAGAGGAATATGATAATTGTTCTTTATTATAATAGAACTGATCTCCCTATAGTCAATTCACAACCTCAAAGATCCATATTTATTCTTAAATAAAATAACTTTAGATACCCCTGGAGAAACACTTTTGTGAATAAACCCCTTACAACTCAACTCCTCTAGTTGTTTCTTCAGCTCCGCTAATTCCATTGTGTCCATTATTTAATGATTCTTTGATATAGGCCTTGAACCAGAAATTAAATCAATATGAAACTCAATTTTAGACTCTGGTGGATATCTAGGTAAATCCTCTAGAAATACATAAATGTATTATTAAAAAATAAGCACATCCTAAACTTTAACATTTATTTCCTCGCCCATAGATATTGCATCCTCTTCCTCCCCAAAACTTCAATTCAGTAGAGCTACTAGGGTGGATCTAGATACGAATCATGTCTAATCTAAAGATAAGGGACTCCACATCATTCTCAAAAATTGTAACTTCATTATTTGTTAAATAAATATTCTCATCATAATTTTAAATCCAACTCATACTGAGAATTATATCAAATTCAATCATGGGTATAATGATAAGAAAAACAAATAAAGCACGTTAATGTCTCTTAAGGGGGACTAATCGACAAATCTTTATTGCAATGGTACTTCCCTTATGAGGTTTGAATGAAAACTCCTTTATCAAATAAAATTTGATATGTCTAATTTTTGTGGAAAACAAGGAATATATGAAAGAATGTGATTATCCATAATCAAATAAAGCATTGGCCAAGTTTGAGGAAATGATTAAAGTACCTACCACTACATCATTTAGAACTTAAACCTTAGTAGTTGTGACTGCATAAGCTTGGCCTTTCCCATTGGACTTCATTGGGAAACGTTTCCTCAACATTTTCAACATTTATATGCAAAATGTTACATCACTTTAAAAATATATAATTGAACATTTTCAGATTCTTTTTTATCAAAAAATCATGATATTGGTGGCCTTTTTCTCTGAACATGTAACAAACACCCATTCCCTTCAGGCTAATACCAGGGTGTTTTTCCCCACAATTATACAGGTTGGAAATTAAACACTTCCCTTCTTCCCCATTTCCTTATTTCCTTTTACAAAGTCTTAATTTTCCCTATTATTCTATTTATTTTATTTAAAGTCATAACACCTAGAAAAATATTTTTATATCTTGATACCACATGAGACTATATCTTCATCTGATGAGAAATTTCGAGAGACCAATTCCCTTTAGGGGAATGGTTTTAAACCATAAAATAATTGATTGATATTTCCCCTTAGATTATGCATGTAGTCTGAATCATGACTTTCTAAAATTGTAAATTTTGCTTCATGCTTCACAATATTTCGTCCTCTTTCTATCATAAACATGATAATTGTCTCTCTATATCTGCTCTTTGTTCATGAAGAAAATGTTTTTCTAGGAAATTTCCCTTAAACTACCTCAACTGTATATTTTAAATCTCTTACTCCTCTTTTTTTTTAATCAATTACCACCATTGATCAGAATCTCCCAATAGCTGATACACTACCATGAAAACCTTCTCCATTTTGTTACATCCCAACGCAAGAAATATCTTCTCTGAGAAAATTATCCAATTCTCTGCTATTAATGGATTTATAGTCCCATTAAATGATGGATGTGGTTGTCCCATAAAGTGGTCTAACATTACTCCTCCACATTGTTGATTAGGAAGCTCCATACATATAAGGTTATTGTTCATAACCTGGGTAAGTTGTCCTAGTATAGCTATAAGTTTCTCAAAAACCGTCACAGCTCCAGAACCAAAATCATTATCTTACATTGGAGTGAAATCCCTAGATGGGATACACATGCTCATGTGGTTCCCATTAATTACTCTAGGAACTGTTTATAAATAATTTCATACACTAAATTTGGTTATGAATCATAATTTATAATTTTGAACTAGTAAAATACTCGACATATATTGAAATCCAATGCATATCTAGTATCGTAATCATAAGCATGGTTTATTTGGAGACATATTTACAATTAAGTCTTTGATAAAGGTTTTTAAAGAAAATTTGGATTGTCCTAAGAATATTCCCCAGGAGTGTCGAACTAGGTGCACTGTAAGACCCATTTTCACGTACCAAGTTACCCCGAGTTAGTCACGGAACACCTTGTCGGAGTTGTTACTCCTAGGTGCATCTGTTCCAGACCCACGTCAACATGAAATATCCAGAGAGGGATATATTTCTAGGAAGATAGACATAATATATACCTTACTAAAATTATTGGATATTATTGTATGATTATCATCAATGTCCATCTTAGGGATTTGTTCACTAATCTACATTTTCTAAATCTACTTTACAAGGATTATACTAAACTTCTTATGATACCAACTGCAAATACCTAGACCCATGTTCCCCAGAGATGGTGCCTTACATTAATAAATTGGTATGATTACAAGGAATTTATTTCCCAAAGGAACGAATAGTTTAGTAGCTTTGGAAAACAAGATACTTACATAAGTTCAATATTACAACTTGAAAGAAAAAACAATATTTTAATTACATTATAAACATCCATTACTCCTAGATTATCCATAAAATTTATTCATAATATATTTCATCACATTCTGGGGAAAAATAAAACATAATTAATGGGTGATATCTGATGCTCGGTAAGGGTAAGTATTATATCATAAGCATAAGTAATAAGGCATGGTGAATAAATAAAATTGCACATACCATTGAAAGTAAAATTGAGAATAATATGGAAGGAATAAAATATGAATAAATACTTCCATAATAAAACATAACCATGGATATTATACTAGTTGAATAATTAAATTTACTATCAATTAATAGTATCATAATGAGGTAATTTATAATGTGATAAAATTAATGTTTTGAAACGTAATCAATATATAAATTCATATTGAAACTAACATATGAAATGTAAATAACTTTCCCCAATTGGTAAACATAAATACTAACCATTCGGAGTAATATGGTGAATGGTATCAAGACAGATCATCCACAGTTAGACTAATCATAAACCATTAAATAAAATATGGTATATGAAATCATAAAATATTAATCCCAATTTAACATAAGAATCAATAAGAGCATTGAAATAGTAAAAAATACTCGTATAAAATCATCATGTAGTACTTGATAGAAACACTATATATTTCCCTTGAAAATATTTGTACAAACCAGAAGTGAACTAAGTTAGTTTTATCATAATAAAAAAACTATTTCTTAAAATAAATATTTGATTAAAATAGATTATATATTTCCCTTGAAAATATGTAAGAATTCGAGAAGTTCTCTTGAATCGGGGTTGTTTATCGGGAGGAATTTGAGAAATATCATTCTAAAACATGTTACTCCCCCAAAAAATAAAGAATTATTATGATTGGTATAAATATATAAAAACTTAAAATATAATTTAAGAGGATTAAATAATAATAATTTAGAATTTAATTGGTGTAAAGAGAGAAAAAGAGTAACCCAAAAGAAAATAAAGGTTCTGGTAGAAAACCCTACCTTATGTCTGAAATGTATTCTACACTTGACCTTAATGTCATGGATAATAAAATTAAATATATAAATTAATTAATTAATTAATTGATAAAATTTTATATATTTATTTTTTTATTATAATTTTATTAAGTTCATTTATGGCTTTTTGATGAGTTATAAGTTACAAATTTATCCATCGGGAGCATTCGTTTCCTTGGTTTTCACGATCGGTATACATGGATATGAGTGTGGAAGTTCAAGTGGAATAGATATAATTCTCCAGAATTTGATTTATATAACACTAATTAATATAAATAATATTTAATTTTCATATAATTCATTTGTTTATATGTTATGAGGATGAGTTATTAGATAAAACATTAGTGATTAGCGTTTTGATTATTACGGTAGTATTTTGATCATCATGTTCCAGTTTTGTCTTATTAATTAGTATTAAGTATATAAACTAGTTAAATAAAATTAAATGATACATAATACATATTTTATAATCTATTTCTACCATAGAATTCAATTCATGACCATTTATGAGAGAGAAATTGAGGAACAAAGGTTCGTCATCTATGAAGGTTGTAAATCAGCACCTCTTGGATGATGATTTTATTTTTTAAAATAAAAGAGAGAGAGATAGTAGTTTGAGGAATGATATTTCATTAACATGATATCATTAAAATATATATATTATAATGGATTTATCATGATCATTTAGACATAGTATGTTAAAAAATAGAAGAAAATAAAGTAAATTGAAAATGAAATTGAAAGAAAAGTAAAAGGGTTTACCTCTAGAATTAACCACCTTGAGAACCTCTATAGGGAATGGGGTTTAGGTATTTTTCTAAGAAAAATATCTCCAAGATCTGGTTAGATACTAGGTTTGTTTATTTGGGTATACAATTGACAAGCTTATGTTATTAGAGGAGTGAATAGAAGATGTGGGCGGGGTGGTTTTTATATTGGATGAGAGGGGTGATTTTTTATTATCTTATTCATTTGTTCATTATTTTGTCTCAAGACTACAAATAGTTTGAGAATTATCATAAAATATATTTAAAGAATGATTTAAATTTTTAGATTATGGTCCTTAAATCAGTGATGAATCAAGGAATACTATATTTAGCTTCTAATGTATCTATACCGTAAATTCCTGTATTTTACAATTCACCAAAAACTCAATTATTTTAGAAAAATATAAAACATTTACACTAACCATTATTAGACATTTATAACTAAAAAATGGAAATCATTTTATCTAAAAAAATTCTAAATATGTGAAATTAAATTTTTAATTAAAATCATTTTTTACTTGAAAAAGCATATTTTAAATTTGAAACTGATTTTATAACACATTAAAAAATTAGATGAGGTCTCATAAAATTATCCTAAAATCATAATACAAAAAAATATTGATTTATAAATCCATTTTATGAAAATTAACTTTATTTTAAATTATTTTATTAATTATAAAATTGTAATTAAATATTTATGACTTATAAAAATACCAACACCTGAATATTAATTTTTAAAATATTCACCTACATTTACTATGATATAATTATCTCATACTTTCACTTATGAGATTCCAAAATTTTATTTATAATTTCATGGGTGATTTCACTATTCATTAGGGCAGTTTACTATTTATAAGGGTCATATTACTATTCCTAAGGGTAATTTACAATTTCATCAGTATTGGTTATTTAACGTCTAAAAATACCTCTTATTTATTGTATTCTTCATTTATAATGATTGTATTTTGTTCTATATATGGTTTTTTATGATTAATACTATATAAAATATGCATAAGAAGGGAGATTTTATTGATATAAGTTTGTTTTGTTACAATAAATAAGAATATGTATATTTTTTTCAATTGAATAATATTTATATTAACTTTTTATCGTTACCTTATAAATGATTTTGAATATTATACATTAAGAAACTAGTATTCAATTACAATTAAGGTGTTTATTTTTATGAATTAGATAATTTTAAGAATAAATAATATTTTAATAAAATATTATTTTTAAATTATTTTTAACAAATATAATTGATCGTATAATTTTTATGAATCCAAATTTTATTTTCATAATGGTTCGCAAACTATTATTGTCAAAAAACCCCATCATTTATCAATAAATTCTGGTTCTTATTTTAAAAGTAAAAATTCACATATTTAGAAAAATATTTAGATAAAATGAATATTATTTTTGGAATCAAAACATCCAAATTATCCAATGCTTATTTTTTTCATAATTTTTTGAGATATTCATCTTTTCGAGTAAAAATTAAATTTGGTACAAATATACGGTGTGTATTATAACATCTTAATGACCTAAAATGATGTAATAAATAATATAAATGGAATATAAGACCAAATATATGTTTCCCCTTTAAAATAATGTGATTTTATGTCTATGTGATTAATTTTATAATGCATTTATGAATCCTATAAAACCTATAATATATGTTAATATTTGAAAATCATTTCTTGAAGAGTATGACTACCTTACACATCAACAGGGGTATTTGTTTAATACATCAGACCCTTTTAATTATCAAATATTTAAAATCACACCACTTTTTTAGAAAACATAAGAAAAACTATGGGTTGTTTGGAGGTTTTTTTATTTTATTATATAGACCCGAAAACCTAAGTGTGTGAAATAATAAAGAACTCCCCTCACTTTTCCAATATAAACCCACCAAAGATTCCATTTCTGTTTGCTCAAAATACATTTATAACTTCATTACTCTATCCTATCCTTTATATTTTTCTCCCACAGTTTCCCCAATCTCTCAAGAATCTCCTCCCAAGTATTTGGTGTCACACTCTCAAGGTATCTGATCCTCTCCTTCTCCTCTTTATTCAAGTTTCTTCATTATCTTATGTCTTTTATCTCCAATTATAAATGATAGGATATGTTCTTTTGTATCCCCCATACTGTTAATTTTATATATAAATGTTGAGATACTAATTTCACTCTCACAAATTCCTCCCATGAACTTTCATACTCCCCTGTTATGCTGCAGAAATTTTACCGTGACTTTCCATGGAAAACAATTGTGTAGTGAATACCTATACTCATTTCATATCAAGTTTTTTCCCCTTTATTCATGTAAAAAAAGTTATTGGGTACATTAATTTATGTATTAACAATCCTTTCCAATTTATTAAACTTTTATGATAAATTATTCCATTTTTTTATATCTATCTGGGACACTGAAACATGATACTGTATTAAAAGTGACGTTTGTGCCCAAAAATATATAGCTCTCTAACACATTAGGTATTTTTTTAGTCTTATGGGACATCATGAATGGGTTTAGATAGTGAACCTAATCCATCATATCACTTTTTGTATCATGATTTCTTAGTAGTTATCCAAGACCAATGTTTATAATGTAGTGTTTGAATTTTTTTCCCGCATTTCCCATGTTTCCATTATGTTATCATGTTATATAATGCCTCATTTTTCATGTTTATGAATCTCACTTATTTTATTCCCCATTGATATTACTATATTCAAAAATTTATTACAATATTCATTTTTTTCGATGTTTCAAACCTTAATAGGCTTTATAGATCGCACATTTATTAGGTATGTCCCTTGGTTATCCCATGAAATATTAAGTACAAAGGAATAATATTACCATGTTAAGGATGTTTTAAAAAATTATTATGTATTACCTATTTTAATTTGTTTTTTAATATACCTAATTCTGAAATACACTATACTTATTGATCTTCTTGGTTGTATTATGTGTAATGTTATTTAATAAATCAGGAATTAATGTGTAATAAAGTGAAGGGTTAACATAGTTCGTATCAATGAAAATGTTTAGTTATTTTTTGGATTAGGATTATAAAACTCTAGTACAATTCATATGAATACGGCTAATTATAAGAAAAAATCTCTTAATTTTGGTAAGTACAGATTAAATGGTTTATCAAAAAAATACATCCCTATCTAGATACTACAAGTATATTTGGGTATGGAACAGATATTCATAAGGGTAAAACCTAAACACACCAGGTTGAGAAACTCTCTTCTAGGAACTGGAGAATGAAATCAGGCTTTGTTACACACTTGGTTTGACACTCCTTTGGGATATTCTTTTCTATATTAATAATCCCATTATGAACCATTATTAAGGGAACAAAAATAACCATAAGAATTTATGATAGGAAATAGGTTATGGATAACATAAATTAAATCCTATAAAATCATTAGTTAATAAAATACATTTAATTTATAAGTTATATCTCTAATATCATTTTATTATCATTTATGTGTTTAATAGTTTAAAAATAATCATCCCTAATTTTCCCTTTATTTTAGATAATATCCAAAAATAATAGGATTTGGGCAGACAACCAATGTGAAAAAAAATATGATGACTGGCCCAACAAGATGCTCAACTCGATGGGAGTGGGGATCACAAACCTTATGATAATACTATCTTATATTAATTAGGTTATAAATACAAACCCATATTTTTATGAGTTCCCATATCCCCCTAAATATAACAAGATGCAATTGCGAGCATTATACGACAAAGGAATCTGACTTCCAATGGATCATATGATCCCTTAATCATGGAAAAGGGATCAGCTTCCTTGAGAATATATTCACCATCAATAAATATTCTGATAAAGAGAAGGTTTTTGCATTTTTTTATCATATGGTGGGATAATCTTATTAGTGGTGAAAATTGAACAAGAATACAAAGCCTATTGAAGAGATCTAAGTGATGGGATGGAAGGAATTTTAGTAAAAAAATTCAATAAATATCTTCCTCACACTATCTGAATTAAAAGGGAAGGGATTTCATTATCCTCAATTAAAAAATGAATAACTCTTAGAGTGTATGAGGAAAACATCACAAGAAATTCATGATACACCATTGGCAATTTTTTACGCTAGTTTTCATGGTTGACCACTTCTTTGGTTGGATAATACATAGACTATGAAATTAACTTGTGATCATAGACTTTGATAGAGAAGAGTTATTTTTCCAATGTTCCCTTAAATTCAAAATAGATATTAGAGAATATTAAAGGGAATCATGGGGATATGAATCCCAAAGTTGTGTTTAATTCTAGCCGTCGAATGGATAAATCTAATGGTGCTAAGAAATTTCAACATCTCACTTGTCAAATGTGTGGAAAGAAGCACAACGAACATTTTCTGATGAGGCAAGGAAGTTATTTTATGTAGTAATTATGGACACCTATATGAAGATTAATGATAGGAGAAACCCACTAATTCTATGGCATAAAAGAATGCTCTGATTAACCCTCAGTGCATTGTTCATTGCTTCAAACACAAGTAACCAGGTCACTTTTCAAACCAATGCACTAAGAAAGGGGTTTTCAGATAACACAAAAAACCTATATAGAAAAAAGGTAGATCTTTTTCTATCCCAACATCTAAGGTGGATCACAAAAATGACATACTTATAGGTACCCTAGTTATTTATTCATAATATTGAGTGTACTTTTTTATTTTGTATCTATTAATTACTTCATATCTTGAACGTTTAGAATAACTATTCAATCATTACACCAAATCCAGGAAGTAGAGATGTCGATGAAAATAGAAAATATGGAAATGTTTGTATACTATGTATGTAACTCATACCCTAACAAATATTTTGGGTTTAACATCCCAAGAAAAATTTTCATACTCTCTTTTTTGAAATTTGGTGAAATTATGGGTATATAATGGCTTTCCCTATATAGATCCCACATAAATTGTTATGATAAGGAAATCACTCTTTATATTGTGATTGTCCCCCAATTCTATAAAATAGCAAGGAGGATGATGAATCTTCTTTAGCACTAACATCACATTCATAGATATTATTTCCCTATGAGAAAGTGTATCTAGCTAAAATTACTGAGTTTAAGGAAAGGATCATCCTTAAAGACATTCCCATTAGGAGGGAATACCCTAAAGTGTTTGTCGACAAATTTTCTAGCCTTCCTCCTAGACAAGAGGTTTAATTTTAAAAAGAGCTTATACTTGGTGTATTTCCATTATCCAATAATCTGTATAGAGTGGTTGTTCTGTAACTTCCGGTGATGAAGAAACAACTACATGACAATCTTGATAAATTTTTCATACTCCCAAGTACTTCATCATGGGGTAAACATGTCCTCTTCATCATGAAGAAGGATATGTCAATATGCATTTGTATGGATTACTGTGATCTCAAAAATATCATAATAAAGAAAAAGTATCCGCTACCATGGATTGAGGACTTTTTCAACCAGCTACAAGGGGAATAATAATTCTCCAATGTGGATATATTTTTGGGATATTATAGAGTTAGGTTAAAGAATTAGTATATCCCCAAGACTTCATTTTGTATAAGGTAAGTTCACTATGAGATCATATTATTCCCATTCAAACAAACTAACTCTCCTGCTGTCTTCAGGGACTTGATTAATATATTACTTAGGGTTTATATTGATTAATATTTGGTACTATTTACAAATTATATTCTAATATAATCCACAATTAAGGAGGCTCATGAGGAGAATCTAAACACTATGTTAAAGAACTTGTAAAAGGATAATATTTATGCCAATTACAACAAATTTGTGTTCTTGTTGAAGGAATTATCATTCAGGGGCCATATTATCAATATCAAAGTGATATATGTGGAACCTTTAAAAATATAAACAATTGAAATATGGACAAGTCCAACATCTTTGACAGATATCTATTGTTTCCTTGGATTAGCTGGGTACTATCATCAATATGTGAGATATTTATCATGATTGTCAAAACCTCTAACCAAGATAATTGGGAAGGGATTCAAGATTTTTTTGAATGATGAATGTTAAGAGATCATCATGAAGTTGAAAATGAGGCATATCACTACACATATACTTATACTACCTATAAGTGGACATAATTTTTTGTTATTTAGTAATACTTCAAATAAGGGATTGGGTTGTGTGTTAATGAAAAATGGAAATGTGATATCCTATGATTCAAGGCAGTTGAATGTTCTCAAACAGAAGTGCTGAACATATTATCTGGAGTTGGCTTCAGTGCTCTTCACTTTTAAAATGTGGCATCATTTTGTCTTTGGGGAGAAGAGTGAAATATAAAAAAATCACAAGATCATAAAGTATATATTCCCATAGAAAGATATAAATATGTGCTAGAGGTGATGGTTTGAGTTGATCAAGGACTATGAATGATAAATCCACTACCATCCTAAAAAATCAAATAAATTATCATATTATCTATTTGGAAAGGATCTAGAAATTTTATCATTGATGATAATTGAAAAGGGATATGGTCTTATTATATTTTAAAAGGAAGGAACATCACATACCACTTCATGGATTATTTCTCAACAATATATTCTAGAGAAGATAAAGAATCTAAAATTAGTTCATGTGGTAATTTATAAAAAAGTGGAAGCTATTAGAAAATATATATCCTCAGAGTTAAATATAAATGAAGGAGTTGTGATATTTGGGTCAATATGTTGTCTACCATAAATTCTTGATCTAAAGAATGATGTTTTAGATGATGCACATAGCTTGACCTTCTCCATCCATCAAGGGAGAAAAAATATGTATCTACCTCTTTAAGACCCCAATTTTTGGGAAAATATGAAGAAGTAGATCACATATTATACATCAATATGTCTTGTATTTTAGAATGTGAAGTTGGAAAGGAAAAAATCCAAATAGATGATAAAACAATTGCTCATACCTACATGGAAATGAGAAAACATCACCAAGGTCATTTTCACTTGTATTCTCAAGATTTCAAGAGGAAATAATGCTATTTGGGTTGTGGTGGATAATATTACAAATAATTCTCACTTAAGTTTTATTAGAGAGGACATATCAATAGAATATCATGAAATGATATACATTAGATATGTTGTAAGGCTGCAGTAACGACCACTATTGATTGTATCTTATCAAGATCCATGATTTACCGCTATGTTCTGGAAGCATCTCCAACATGCTCTAAATATTGAGTAAAACATTAGTTGGGATTGTCACCATAAAGTTGATGTCCAATCTAATCTGACTATATAGAAACTTTAAAACATGATGAGATCATTCTCAATTGACTTCAAATGATGATTGAATTAACATATTTCTCTGGATGAGTTCACATAAAATACTATTTTTCACTCAATCATCCAAATGGCTCCCTATGAAGCCCTTTATGGGAGGAGGTGTAAAACACCTACATGTTAGGATGAGCATGGGGAACAAAAACTTCTAGGTCCAGAAATAGTCAAGGAAATGGTGGAAAATTTAAAGACCATTCAGGATCACATCAAGGCTTCTCATAGTTAATAAAAGAATTATGATGACAGTCATCAATCAGATCTAGAGTTTGATATTAGAAACATGGTATTCCTCTATATATCTATGTGGAAGAAATTAATTTTATATATGAAGAAGGGAAAGAATAGTCCAAGATACATCAACCCCTTTGAGATCCATGATTGCATCAGAGTGGTGTACTATCAATTATCACTCCCACCTAACCTATCTCAAGAATTTTATTTATACCTTGAGTCCCTCTTGAGAAAGTACACACCTAACCACTCACATTTAATCAATCCAGAGGTGGTACCATTGGAGAATTAATTTTATTATGAGGAGCATCCAGTTAAGATATTAGTTCAGAGAGACATAATTCTAGGGAATAAGAAAATGAACCTCATCAAAGTGTTGTAGAGAAACCACATGTTTGAATAATAAATGTGGGAACCAGAGGAAGTGATGAAAAAAAATTTCCCTCATATATTTTAGTATGTGAATTAATACTTTTGATGGTGAAATGTCTGATGGGGGGAAGAATTTAACGATACAAGTGTTTATAAATAAAAATACCCTTATGATATAATTAAATTGATTATTATGTATTATTGTTATAGAAAACACATGAACTTACTATATTTTATTATATCCTATTGAATTTAAAATACTGCTACAAATCATGACCATTGATAATATAGTCATTGAATAGTTATTGTATTATTAGTATGAATATTGGATTTTAAGAAATCCAATTGAAATAGAAAAAGGAAGTGATGTCCTAAAATAGTAGGATTGTACCATATAAATCCCATTTATTAAAGATTATAAGGGAGGTACCATCACTAATATTTCTCATTGACCAATCCCAATATGAGAACCAGTAACATAACAATGGGAAAAAAAATTATGGGAGGAGTTCAAGATAATCGAGATCATGGCCAAACCATGTACGTCAAACCACCCCATGATAGTCTCATTGTCGCACACCTTACCCTTAGGGTGTTTGTTGATGTATTAAAGGGGTATGTATCAAGACCCTAGAAATATGAATGTGTATATTATTTTCAATATGAAAATTTTTATATTTACTTCATATCATTACTTTATAAAGGATTTGGATTTTTATACAAGAAAACACAAATGATATTTTTAATTGGTATTCAATTTAAATTAATACGTTTATTTTGGTAAACTAGTGGATTTATGAGATAAATAATATTTTAATAAAATATTATTATGAAATAAATTTAATCAAATATAAATTATAACATAATTTTTATGATCTCAACATTAATTTTTATAAGTATTAAAAAACTATTATTTTCACAAAAATCCAACATTTCTCAATAAATATCGATTCTTCTTTTAAAAATGAAAATTAAAATATTTAAAAAATTATTTATATTAAATTATGTTTAATTTTTTAAATAGAACATAAAAATTATCTAATGGTTAATTTCTCATAATTTTCTAAGACAGTCGAACTTTCAGGAAAAAATTAAATATGGTGTAAATATTTGATTTGTGTTATGAAATCATAATGACCCAAAAGTGATGTAATAAATACTATAAAGGGTATACAAGACCAAATATAAATTTTCACTTTAAAATAATAGTATTTTATTTTTATTTTGTTAATTTTATAAATCCTTTTTGAATCCTCCAAAACATATAATATATTTTACGATTTTAAAATCATTTCTTTAAGAGTATGAATCACTTCCACATCATCAAGGGTATTATCTTAATATTTTCATCAATTTTACTTATAAAATAATTAAAAATACCCCTATTTGGATGAAATAATTGGAAAAAACAATAGTATGGTTTGTGTTTTTGGTTATTTTATTATATAGGGTCAAAAACATACGTGTAGGAAATAATAAAGAACTCCCCTACATTATCTTATATAAACCCAACCAATATCCATTTTCATTTCAATGCAAACCTTTTACAATGTCTTTAATATTTCATTTCCTCTCTAAATTCCTCCCAAGGATTCCCTAAGATCTCAATAAGCTCCTTCCCAGCATTTGGAGTCACACTCTCGATGTAAGGGATCCTCTTCTTCTCCTCTTTATTCAAGTTTCATCATTATCTTATTTATTTTATCTATAATTTATAATGATGTGATACGTTCTTACATATCTCCACTACATTAATTTTTATTTTAGAATTATGATATACCCCTGTCACTCTCATCAAGCCCTCCCATGAACATTCATACACCCTCGTTATATTGACAAAATTTCATCGTGATTTTCCAAGTCAAACTATTGTGTACCAAATACCCATACCCATTAGAAATCATGGGTGTTAACCTTTATCCATTTATAATAATTTATTGGGAACATACATGAATTTATTCAACACTCCTTGATCATGTAATAAAATGTTATGATAAATTATTCCACATTTTATGATCTTTGTGCCACACTTACGAATGATAATGAAATTAAAGTGACAGGTGCACCTGAAATTATATAGCACTCCAATGCATTGGGGAAGATTTTATTCACATCAGATGTCATTAAAGGGAATATAGAGTGAACCAAGTTCATCATGGGACTTATTTCCTCATAATTCCTTGAAATGTTTCCTTGACTTATGTTTATGATGTATTGTTCTATGTTTTTGTCACATTTTCCATGTTTTCTTTGTGTTATCATGCTATATCATGCCTCATTGTTCATATTTATGATTCTCACTCTTTGTATGACCCATTGATATAGAAATTATCTTACATGTATTACATTATTCATTTTATGAAATTTTTATTCCCTTACTAATATTTATATCACACACCTTTCTTATATATTTCCCCAATTTATCCCATGCAGTGTTAAGTACGAACGAATAATATGATTATGTTAAGAAAGTTTTAAATTAAGATGATTTATTCCATGTTTTAATTTTTTATATAATTCCCCTAATTCACAAATACAGTATAATTGTTGATCATTTGGGTTTTATTTTATGTAATATTATGTAATAAATCATGATTTAATGTGTAATAAATAGAAGGGTTGTCGTAATCATCATATATAGATGAATACGTCATTAAAATTTAATCGTAATATACAATTATCCTTTTTTTGTAACTAGAACTTGATGTTGGGTCCCTTCAAACTATTATATAATATGTTCCTACCCTTCGGTAGATTATAAGATGTGATTTTGGTCTTCATCAAATAGAAATCTTGAAAGCCTGTATTCCAACTTTTGATCCTCTACAAGAGTATTATCAATGAAATATTCAGGTTATTTAGAGATTTGATACCCCTATAGAATCTCCATCAGAAAATTTCTATTCTCCTATGGAATGTAGGTAGGTATATGAAACAACTCTTGAATAGATTCAAAGAAATTATAATGTCTCTCTTCATCATTGGTGAGGGTAGGGATATGGGAATTCCCGCATCCAACCACCAAAATATATTAACAATAAAATTTTGTTGCTACTACTATGATATGCTAATATCTCTATATGATTTGGAAAGATATATAATCCCCATGTCCAATACTTATTATAGGTAATGGTGTGATTTTATAATAATAATGAAAACATGTTCCCATTAATCAGTTATAAATAGAATTTATACCAATTGCATCTTCTTATTTTAATAGGGATATGATATCATGATGCTCATAATACCATTGGAGTGTACTAGAAGGCCTAATGTGTTAGAATAGTAATATGATCATACTCTACTAATAGTTTATCCTAATGGGAATAATTATAGGGAATAAAAAAAATTATGTTCCAAATGATGTATGTTTCTCTTCCCCCATCAAGATTTCCTTTTAGGTTCTCGATCCTACGTGGTTAGGGTTTCAATCTATAGGATGGAATCCTATATAGAGTACTAAAGATATGGTTATTTATAATGTTTTTTATGATAGTGATTGGTGGAAGGATCCATCCATACAAACTTCTCTTTTTAGTGAGGGTGCATTTAACCTCTTGATCAACCTCTCAAAGATATTAGATGATCACATTACTTAACTTTAGGGATAGGATCATAAATAAATTGGTGATTTATATGGGTGTCAATATCTTCGTTTATAGTTTCCAATAATGGGGTGGGATGCAAAAATTCTATTCCTAAAGAATATCTCAATCATCATACATGTTCATAATGGTGCCACATTGGCTTTAATCCCTCACTAGTTCCTTTTTCACCAATTTTTCATGGCTCCATGTTGGAAACAAAAACAATTCAATGACTCGATCCCCAACCTTCATGGTAGATAAAGAATACTAAAATTTTCCTATAGAATACATCATTACATTAGATAGAATAGAGTCTTGTAATGGGTCTAGAAGTCCTATATTAACAATAGATACAAACAAGAAAATTCTTAGTATAATATCACAAATAAGCATATTCCTGATTGATCATTTCAAAATTAAAGGATTAAATCTTGGTTCTCCATTCTTATTTCTAAAAAAATTATGCACATTAAGTAAACAATATTCCTTGAATTTATAGTAACTTAGTTATTTTCTTATCCCATTATTTCACTTTGGGTTTACCATTTTCTTGATGGAAATATGCATGATTGGGAAACAAAATTCGTAACTCATAAAGTAACTAATTTTTTTCATTCATTGATTCCACATTGGGTTGAATATTTTTTTCTATTAAGCTATTCATGTTAAGAAAAAAATGAATGATGCCTATGGTAACTCGTTTTTTTTATCCCATGATTTAATTCCTGTTTCACAATTTTTGTTTCCAACATAAATTCAACCACAACTCCACCATGATGTTTTGAGTTGGTAATCACATGCTTCTCAAAGGTAGGTGACCGCTACAACTTTTATAGAGGAATATTATGCACATTGGTTAAGAGGTCGGGAGGTAACGATCATCTCACCTTTTAGGGGGAACTATTTTCTTATTTGGGACTCTCTTATAGACTTATTTCATATTCTTGAATCCTTACCAAACCCTGTCATTGGGATCATTAACCCTGTGCTAATAATAAATTATTTAAATCCATCAATGATACCATCTATATAAATTAGAGGTTCTCTATCAATGTGGATGTCTGTATGGATCAAAGATTATCAATTGATGAAATTTTCTATATATATCAAATGATCTCCATTTTTACCTTACTAATCAATTATATTATTTATTAAAGCTACCAAAATTTGGAAATATAGATTTTAACACCTTTCTGGAAATTAGTGGGTATTTAAGGTGTTGGGATCAAAACCCTGAGAACAGATTCCTATAAATCCCCATGAATGTAATATTAATCAATTTTTTCATCACCACTTAATATGACACATTTTTTCTTTTAAGGTCATGGGATGGAGACCATCATGGTACATATTATGTTCATGCAACCCTAACCATTTGATAAATAGAAAAAATAATCCAATTAATGGTTGGTGTCGATTTACATATAGGAGGCCCTACATGGGTCGGGCTACAAAAACAGAATATGGATCATTGAGGATATGATTTATTTATGAGTAATATGGCCTTATGATACATGTTGTTGGTTTGGATAGTAGGAATATATCCCACTGAGTAGGATGTGGTCTCATATGGAATATAACATAGATGAGAAAGATATGACAGCTATCTTGAGGGAAACAGAAACTCCAAGTGGGGGAATTATTTCATTCGGAATATTGGCCAATGAATATATGATATATTTGTATGTATATTTTATACCTTAGATAGGTATCATACATATTATAGTTAATAAGAATTAATACCTAGGTATTTCAAGGTGTGTAGTTTAGGGTTATACATGAGGACCATTCCATTATTTTTAGAGTCATGTCGTAAGGACTTTAATGTCATGAAAGGGGAGAAAATGATGGATTTAATGGGGTATTCACATAGGTTTCCCTGAAGTATCCTTATTTAGTAATATTTCCCTTTTAAGGAATATAGATATAATTTCATATGGCTCTTTATGTTTGATTTCATAATTTATTGGGCCCTGTAAAGGTATTATAGACGCTGAAAAAAGTCCACAACACCTAGAGGAAGTTTCGAAATGGAAAAGCGAAGTCATATTCGGAATCAGAGGCCCGGTCCGGAGGTCCGGGAAGTGGGGCACGAAATAAAGGAGGGCTTGCGTGAAATAAATATGTGCGCGCGAAGCATGTCCAGGATTCACGGAATCGAGCCGCTGGTGCGTGCAATTTTGCGCGCCTCGGTTTCGCGCGGTGAGGCTTTGCGCGCCGACGGTTCCCGGCGCGGAAACTTTCGCGCGCCGCCTGGATTCTACGTCGGTGGGTTCCTATAAATAGAAGGCGACCCGCGACGGTTTGGGGGTTGAAGAATTTGGATCGGCTCTCGGGCGGCAATTTGACTCCCCCTGTGCACAATATGACTTCCAGGTAATCCCCCTTTTCGTGCAACCTTGCCCTGGGGTTCGCCTTTGCGCGCAACTCCACTGGCTTCAGTGAATTTGCCTCCTCCTCCCAGTACTTCCCTGGAGCGCGATCGTTGTCCTTTGTGCGCAATCCCCTTTTATGCGTGCAATACCTTGCGCGCAATCCCATATCCGCACAATACGCTGACCCTATTGTGAGTCATCCCAGTGTTTTGAAAAAACCTTCCTTTTGTGCGCAACACCCAGGGCCCCTTTACCTTGACGCCCCTTGGCTGCCTTTCCGCGCCGGCACGTGATGTCTTCCCGGCTGGGCATGCGCGCCATGCGTTGTTTTCCCATACGGCCTTCTAGGCTCGTACGAAGTAACCTCAAGGTCCCTTGGGTGGTGCTTCCCGTTGTGTTTCTTTGCCTTATGCTTCTCCATATAGGCACGCTAACGGCTATTGCTTCTTCGCATAGCCATGCTAATGTGGACCCCCAATGGTTTTCCCTATGGCCCCCCTTCACCACAACCTTGCCGATGCCTTCCCTCCCACATGGGGTAGAGGGCATTGGGCATGTAAGGCATAGGGGTGTGGAGAGAACCCACCTCGTCCAAGCAGCAGGACGTTAAAATGCTAAGCACCTCATCCTTAACACATGACGTTAAACTGTGGTCCGACCCTTTGATTCCCACATAGGGTACCCCCAGCTCGGACATTTTTTACACCTCTCGTCTCCACGGGAATGGGCTCTTCCTCGCATGGAATGAGATCCTCCTTGTCGGAGTGGCGTTTGTCCACGGGGGAAGGGTTGCCTCAGTGCGTAAGCCCCTAGCCTCTCTTACGGAAGGTTGCACCCATGCATCTCCGTACTTCCCCCCTACCAAGGCCAGTGGAGCCCCTTTCCCAATGTGCTTTGTCACACCATGGGCCTCCACCCTAGAGTAAGCCCTGACACCCAGGGCCGCTAACCACGTGTAAGACCCTGTTTCCTCTTTGGGCCGCTAACCATGCGTAAGCCCCTGTTTCCTCTTTGGGCCGCTAACCACGCGTAAGCCCCATTTCGCTTCTCACAGACGCACCCTTCACGATGTGATCGTCTGGTCCCTACTGCATCTTGTTTATCACACCTAGCATGACTCACGTGGGCTTAAAGCGCGCATCGACCATGATATCCTCCTATGGGCCGCCCCAGAGCGTAAGTCCCATGCCAGTGAACTATGTGGACTTTGATCCGTGCTAATGCATGGTACGTAGGAAGCCTCCACGAGGTTCAAGCCCACCACCTGTCATTCCGACCTCTCCACGTCGGTTCCCCAACCATCATGGGCCGCCTCAGAGCGTAAACCCAATGCCAGCTAACTATGTAGACTTTGATCCATGCTAACACATAGTACATAGGAAGCCTCCACGAGGTTCAAGCCCACCACCTGGTCATTCCGACCTCTCCATGTCAGTTCCCTGACCATCATGGGCTGCCTTAGAGCGTAAGCCCCATATCCACCACGGGCCGCCTCAGAGTGTAATCCTCATACCCACTTTGGGTCGCCTCAGAGCGTAATCCCCATATCCCTCATCCCGCATGACGTTAAATTGTATACCCTTGTCCTGCATGACTTTAAACTGTATCTCATCTCGCATGACGTTAAACAGCATTTCCCCTCTTGGGCCATCTCAGAGCATAAGCCCCATGCCTCACTCCATCATCCATCCTGATCCTTACCTGGGACGCCACATCCCGATGAGATCATGCCACTCCACCCCAATCCATAGCATCCGGGAAGCCGCCCACGTGCTGGCCCCAACATCGGTGTTTCCCCTAGGGGGTCCTTCAATCTGATCCACTCTCAGTGTTTCAATCAGTCTGATCCATCTCCGCAAGACGTTAAACTCGCGGCATATCCCATGTTAAACATGGGAGGATGAGGAAAACCTCATATGGTACACATTCCCTGCGTTCGATGTGGGATGCCTCGGGCTTCCGCGCCCTCGAGAAGCCCTGTGATAAGGGAAAGAAGATAGACATACCGATCCACGGCGTCAAGACATGCCAACGACACCCCAACACGACTGTTCCCCTCACCGAAGGTTGCTACCCCGACAAGACCCCTTGGAGAGCCTCGACGGAAGTAGTGTAATTAACTGGCGTCCATGCAGATATGGTGTCGGGAACGAGCATCACAAACCCGTATTAAATCTTTGAGGGGGACCCGGATTAGGTGATGATCTCCGAGGAGGAATCCACGGAAGGAAGAACCAACATCTCATCATCTTGGTTTGGATCAAGGAGCAGACGTCCCTGAATAAGGAATGGATGTCGCCCACCTTTGGAAAGCGGGAATGCAGGGCTGCGAGCCGCGCGTCCTCCCATGCGTGACGGACACACGCGCACGCCCCCGCGTAAAATCATCAGAAAAAGAAAATGGTGAACCCAACGTGAAGCTCTTCTCCTCAATATGGGGACAGGTAGAGTTCGGGATGTCGGAAGATCATCATGTCACCAGGTCCGGGTACCTATCACCGGGACGTGAAACCCACCAGGGGTTGAGGCAGTCGGGATGTTGTGCACTCTATTCTGTGACATCGTCAGCGTGAATCCCTCCCACCAACCATGGAAGACGGAACGACGATGGGATATTGGTTGTCGATTTCTTTTCATGTTAGTACTAATGGGTTTATCTCCCTGCTTCCAGGAATCAGATCACTGCATCCGGAGCTCGATCGCCACCTTCCCACCGACACAGGGGCAGGGGTAGTGCCGGCGCGGCTACCCCGCGCAGTCCTGCCTTTTACACAGTCACTCCGGCTCTGATTTCCATGAATGTCGGGTGCTCACGCCCCCTCTCCCCGTCATAAATCATCCAGTGAAGGGTGATCCAGGACTTGGTTCATAGGTACGACGAGGAAGGGATCATCCCCACCAGGGGCCTGGCCCATTTGGATCTAGAGGCGGTTGTGCCACACTATTGTCGCCGCCCCCGAGGGCCACGCAGGGAGCCGCCGCTCCCCACTCCGATGTTCAACCGCTTCGTGAGCCTATCCCCGGAGCGCCTTGACACATCTGTCCCCTACGCCAATGAGGTGGGGGATGTCCAGGTCTGCCCGATCGGAGACCCGTCCCAGGGTTAATGAAAAGAACCCCCTCCAGGCTGCATCGATGTCATCGCCCGGCTCCCCGGGCTGAGGACCAGGAAATCTTTGTGCCCGCACCACCAGCTCCTACCCATCTGACCCAACGCTGGCATCGGGCGCGAGCGGAAGAGAGTTCCCGTCCTGGGGCACCAACGTCAGCAACCACTGTGGCCCGAGCCACTGTTGACTCCTGCTACAAGACCCCCGCACATGTTGAGCAGGGGCAGTCACATGCCCGACTGGGATCGAGGCCCCGACTGTCCTACAGGCAAGTTGGGTCGACTCTCCCGGTCGCGGGCATAGACAATGGCCACCGCGGACCAATCCGTGATAGTGCCACCCATCATGAAGGGCCATTCCGTGCCACTGGTCTGGAAAGTCGAAGGCTCCTTCGCGATAGCTACACTCCGGGTATGACTCTTTCCAGTGCCCAATACACTGGGTATGAGGTCACTCCCCCTACCACTGGCCGTGAGTATAGAGATGTTGTGTATCGAGTCGCTCACTCACATGGAGGTCCTCCCCATGTCCCTTTCGACATCTGTCCTGGTGCTTCCCGCACCCCGCACCCCGGCCCTCAGTCCCCTCTTCCCCAGCACTATTGCGGCCAGGGGACTCCTTGACGGGAATCATCCTTACCCTGAGGAGCCACCCAGGGATAGGAAGGTAGGGCATCTTTGCCGTAGGAGGAATGTAAGGGGAGTCCGGACAGAAATTAGACCGGTCCGTTTCTCGGACTATGAGGCGGAGTACGACTTGACGTTGGAACCTTACCCCCGACCCTTTGAGTCGAGGGCAGGGATGGGGATGGGGCGCGTCAGTATTGTACTCCCTGAATGTGATATCCATATGATTCCTTCCTCCCTCTGAAGGTATATCCAGGAGGAAGAGGACTGGGCGTACCCCCATTGGTCAAACCCGCAGTTATCGTTGGCCTCCCCGGAAGCACCTTCCACCTCAGTCAGGCAGTGTGGGGAACTATGCTGGGGACCGACGGAGGAGTCACAAGGCGACACACCCTCGGTGAGCACCGAAGCTGTGACAGGAGGCCCATTCCTTGGCCCATCCAATCGCGACGTGTCAGCCATGGCACTGAAGCCCTTGGAGGACGACTCAGGGATCGGCAACCAATCGGCATGTTTGTCGTATTCGCCGTCGGCCAGCCCATCAGCCCAGCGACCTACCTCAGCGTCGTTTCCAGCTACCCGGCCATTCTCGGTTGACGGGAATGGGTAGTAAGTCCCGGACCCCGAACCAGAGTCATGGAGCTTCTGTACCGTCCTCGCAGCGGGCCACTTCCCTGAGAAGTTTTGGCCGGTCGTAGGATCATATTTTGATATGCCAGAGGTGCTCACCCCGGGAGAGTTTGAATTTTTCCACCAGACTCTTCAGTTGAATCACTCCCATATTCCCCATCAGCTAGTGCCTTATCCCAGGAGTCAAGCACATCTCGAGGATATCGGTGAGCAGTGTCATCGGGTCGACTTGGAAGCACTCCCGGTGGTCCGGCACCCCGAGTCGCATGGACACCGTAGGGCCCTCCAGCAACAATGCGTTCAGAGTTTTCAAGTACTCCGCACGGTTATCGAGGAAGCCACCCCCCACACGCACGTCCGAGAATGGGGGTAGTATGCTTCCCTTTCTTTCTGCGCGATCCGCCGACAGCACGATTCACCGGGCGGCCCTGAGGGAATGTCGCCAAAAGCAGTGGCGGTCAACATGGTTGACCTTTCGGATGAGGGAAACAATGTGGAGCTGCTCGATGAGGAATCACCCCCTGAGGACAAGCCGCCACTGGACCCGTCTGGGAGGATCACTCACCACCAGAGGAGCCTACTAGGTCTCCCCACACCCACTGAGGCACTGACACTGAGCCAAAACATTGGAAAGGGTAAAGAGCATGTCAGGGCTGTCAAGCTCGCCGACCCATCTGCCTTGTTACAGAAGGTAGAGGAAGCCTTCGAGAAGGCCATGCTTCGCCGGAAACTTGCTGAGCAAAAGAGGCTGGTTGATGAGCTCTTGGACGAACGCATTACAGAGCGGCGGCCTGACTACGGTAATCCCAGGTCAGGACAGCAGGGGCAGGAGTGCATACCCCTTTCCAAGATTTCCCCAGGAAACCACAACCATGTCGTGTTCACCGACAGGGGAGAGGCCGAACCCCATGGCAAGAGGGCGCGATATGTCTCGCTGAACCCTCTCGAGCGGCGGAATCACCTGGGGGACCATGCTCAGTTTCCTCCCGCTGCCCTGACAGTCACTCCGCCAGCCGCCCCGCGAGCTGCTGAGCTTGACTACCAGATTGGAGAGCTTGGAAATGCGCTTATGGTTAGATATCCCCGTCAGGATAGAAATCTGTGTCCAGATGATCTGATGGAAGTGCTCATCGCCCGCTTAGAGGCCCTGGGAACTCGGCAGGTGGCATTCCCACCAGACGGCAAGCCATACCCAGCATGGGTGGACGATATGCCGGCCCCGCTAGGATTTGGGAACGCCATTTCTCCCCCTTTAACAGAACAGGAGATCCGCCACAACACCTGGCCCACTTCAACTCGAGGTGCGGGCCTATGTTGGGGAATCCGGTGCAGTAGGAAGATGCCAAGCTCTGTTGCTTCATTCAGATGCTGGAAGGACCAGCCTTCGTCTGGTACAACCAGCTCCCTATTGGGTCTGTGGCCAGCTGGGAGGACCTTCACCGGCAATTCCTCTACCAGTTCAGTTCCACAACTCGGAAGAAGAACATCACAGTCCTTTTCAGGTGAAAACAGAGGCCCGATGAGCGGGTCGCGGACTTCGTCGCCCAGTGGAAGGGGCTCACGTACTCCTTTGACATGCCACTAAATCAAGAGAAATTACTGACAATGTGTTTAAGTAACGTCAAGTAAGAGCTGGTTCCTTCTCCGATCACTCCGAATTACCCTGGAGGGTTCCGGGATTTCTCGGACAAGGCTCAGTGCCTTGAAGAAGCCCTGCAACAGGCCAGTCAGGCACGCCCGCTGCCTTCTGTAATCCCTACAAGGAGAGCCTCCAGAGCCGAGCCTGCTGTTGTAGCCTATATAGAGGCTCCCAGACAGCTTGAGTTGCGACCAGTAAGGCCATCTCAGCAGCCCCATAGGGGTCCACCCCCACGGGCACAGCCTCCGGCCCGGCAGTGACCACCTCAAAATAGGCAGGCGCCTCCGCGTGACGCACCGCCACCACCTAGGCGATATAATCAGGCTCCGCCTCCTCGGCATGCTCCTCCAGCCCCTGGTCAAGGTCAGCCTCCAATAGCCCCCTTTCCAAATATAAGGAATCGGACTTACTCGTTTGACGATGTCCAGGTCCCCAGTTATTTCTGTAGTGCCTTGGAGCAGAGGATCGTGCAGCTACCTGAGTGCCGGAAGCTAGAAGAGGCGCATCTCACTGATCACCCTAACTACTGCCCTTATCACCGGATCCTGGGGCACACCATCCGGCGATTCTATGTGTTCAAGGACTGGCTCCAAGACCAGATTGAAAACAATGTAGTCAGGTTGGGCTGAGCCCCGGCACAGGTGGCGGGTGTCTTCGTGAGATCAGATGGAAGCAGCGGTAACTAGGATGAGTGGAAGCAAATTTCCGACCGTGGGTCCCTGAAGTATAATTACTAGATGGCCCGCAGGATGGTTTCCTGTTCCCATGGCATCATCTGTGCCCGCGTAAGTCATCCAGAGCCCTCAGAATCTTCGAGCTCCACTTTGGCATCGTCGTCCCAGTCTACCTCTTCCCATAAGAGCAAGCGGTGGCACAAGAAGAAAGAACGCGCCCTGCCAGTGTCATCATATTCCCACACGATTGGTGATTTTATGCCCCTAGAGATGGGGATCCCTCCGAGACTCTGTCCGGTAGTGGATGACTCCTCGAGTGAAAGCCCAGGGTACGATTCAGTTAAAACCGTAGAGTTGGTAAATCCCTTTTTGGCTCTCGACAATGAGGAATGCTAGGTGGACATCCCTAATGTCCCCAGTCGTCGCCAACGTCAGCGGAGCCGTGGCTACGTGAATCGCTGGGGCAAGACAGTCACTACCTATAGCCAGGCCGTGCACGCTACTAAGACCAGGCAGCAGGCCCGATACAGAGATCAACACACGCGGTCCCCTCACCCGTTGTCAACAGGTCCGCCTCCACCACTATTTGTGTTTCTAGATTAGGTGGGACCACCTCTTCTGTGTCGCAGCCAACCCTGCCCTGCCACCGGCCAACTACAGCCTTCTGGTCCTAACGCAGCAGCCACCTCCCAGGCTTCGACTAGTGAACAGTGAGACGTGCCTAGTACCAGTCAGTCACCGGTCCTACTGACAGGGCCCGTCATGCCTCCAATCGCAGAGCAGCCTCTCTTAACCAGAAGCTCACGTTTGGCTCGAAATTATGATGTTTTGAAGCACCTGGCCAGCATTCCGGCAAGACTTTCTATCCTTGATGCCCTTCTCCTGTCGTCGTAAATGCGCGAGGCGCTCGCCGAGGCTCTAAGAAGCCCCATCCAGTTCGAGACAGAGGTGGCGGCCGTAGAATCCTTCCACACCGAGGAGATTGAGGACGACGAATGTCAGGCGGTTATCTCATTTTCTGTTGAAGATGAAGACCCTCCCATACAGGGTCACAATCTTCCACTGTATGTCACCGGCTAGTTCAACGACGTGGAAGTTTGCCGCTGTCTTGTTGACACGGGTTCCGAGATTATCCTCATCTCAACTCGGATGCTGTGGAAACTGGGGTTGTCTAAGGATGATTTAACTCCCTCCGACCTCAGGATCCAGGGGTATGACAGGACCGAGAAAACTCCACACGGAAAGATTCGTCTGAAGACCCAGTTCGTCGGCCTGATTTCCAATATTGAATTCATGGTTGCCTCTTAGAAAACTGCCTACAACGCTTTGATGGGAAGACCGTGGCTCCACCTTCACACAGCGGTCCCCTCCTCATATCACCAGTGCCTCAAATACTCCCTTAAGGGTCGAGTGGGCGTTCTCCAAGGAGATGCGTCTCCTTTTTCCTCTTGTGAATCCCGTTATCTGGACGTTGTCTACTACAAGTGCAAGGACAAGCAGATCCTGGAAGGTGAGGTCGAGCCCGCCACTGTCGCGAGTGGTCCCTGGGCGGGTTTGGACGACGCGTATGTCTTCCCAATCCATCGGTTAGAGGCCACGACCCCCGACATGGGGCAGTGCTTTGTCGTTTCAGGTACTATAGGAAGGCATATTTTCGGGTCCAAGCGATGGCGGGAAATCACCTCGTACTCTTACAACAGCCAGGCTCAGGTGATCCCCGAGCCTCCTACCACTATACGATATCGGGATGTTGGGCTCATGGCAATGACAGTACCTCATATGTTTCTGTTTTGCCGAGACAGAATCGATCGGCTCAAGCCAACGTGACACCACTACTTTGATTTCATAAAGCGTTGCCCCTTGGGCCAAAGTCCAGATAGGATTGGATCAACCGCCTTTGTCGCCATGGTCTCCGCAGTGCATGGGTCCCCTGGCATGGTGACCTCTGCCGCCCAAGCCGGCACCAGCTTCCCATCAGGGCCTGGTAGCCCCGAGATGGCTCCCCCCGTGGATGACCTTTCCACAAGAGGAGAGGAGGACATGGAAGATGCTCCTCCTGCCTTTGAGGAGGGAGTCCCCACTATGGTCGACGAGTTAGTGCAGGTGAACCTCGGTAGCGAGGCGGACCTGAGACCCACATTGGTCAGCGCCGCTATGCCCACCGAGGAATGGAAACGGTACGTCGACTTCCTCAGACGGAACTGTGATGTGTTCTCCTGGAGTTATGACGAGATGCCGGGACTAGATCCCCAGGTAGTCGTCCACCACCTTGGCCTTCCAGCAAACCATCGCGGGTTCAACCAGCCTCCCAGAAAGATGCACCCCTCTCACGGTGCCATGGTTGAGGCCGAATTTGATAAGCTCATCAAGGCCAACTTCCTCAAAGAATTTCAGTACCCCAGGTGGGTAGCCAACATTGTGCCAGTTAGGAAGAAGAACGGGCAGATTAGGGTCTGTATTGACTTCCGCGATCTCAATCACCACTGTCCGAAGGATGATTTTCCCCTTCCCGTGACAGAGTTATTGATCGATTCCACGGCCGAGTTCCAAGCCCTTTCCTTCATGGATGGGTACTCCGGGTACAACCATATCTGAATGGACCCCGAGGATGAAGAGTTCACTTCCTTCAGGGCCCCCCAGGGTACTTTCTCCTACCAGGTTATGCCCTTCGGCCTAAAGAATGCAGGTGCCACCTATCAACCGGCCATGCACCACATATTCAAGCCGATTCTCGGGACGCTGGTGGAGTGTTACGTGGATGATCTAGTGGTTAAGTCTTGTCAGCGCCAGGACCATCTCAAAGACCATGAGAAAGTGTTCGACTTCCTCGGTTCTCGCCACTTAAAGATGAACCTGTTGAAATGTGCCTTCGGGGTCACCTCCAGAAAGTTTCTTGGCTTCATTTTTAGGTATTGAGGCATCGACATCGACCCAGAAAAGGCCAAGGCCATCAGTCAGATGCCTCCCCCGAGTAATATTCAGGAGCTGAGAGGTCTTCAAGGCCACTTAGCCTATGTACGCCGATTCATTGCGAATCTGGCTGGCAAGTGTAAGACCTTTTCTCGGCTCATGAAGAAGGGCGCCGCCTACGAATGGGACAAAGAGTGTCAGATCGATTTTTAGGAAATCAAGAAGTATCTGCTTCAACCTCTGGTCTTGATGCCACCCATTTCCGGAAAACAGTTTCTACTTTACGTGACCTCCCTGGAGAGATCGCTCAGCGCACTTCTCGCCCAGAAGAACAACGAGGGACCATAGAATAGCCTCTACTACCTCAGCTGCATGCTCATCGACGCAGAAATTAAATATTCCCCCATCGAGAAGAGCTCCCTGGTGCTCGTATTTTCTATGCAGAAATTGTGGCACTACTTGCAGCACCACGAGGTACAGTTGGTCTCTCGGGTAGACACGTTGAAATACATCTGAATCGACCTATGTTGACCATCCGATTGGCGCACTGGGCAGTGATCCTCCAACAGTTCGACATCAGGTTCGTATCTCAGAAGGCCGTCAAAGGACAGGCGTTGGCAGACTACTTAGCTGCCCACCCCACCTCTGTGGACGAGCCACTGGATCTAGGATTTCCTGATGAGGAGATCCCCTCAGTTTATCACGCCATCCCATGCTGGAAGATGCACTTCGACGGTGCCTCCCGGAACCCCATCGGTAGAAGGATCAACGATCCTAGGCTTAACAGAGTGGGCCTGGGTATCGTCTTCATCACCCCGGAGTAAGTCGTTCTTCCGTATTCATTTCTTTTGTCAGAAGTCTTCCCCAACAATGAGGAAGAGTATCATGCCCTCATTACTAGCCTCGATTTGGCTCTCGAGATTGACGTACCCCATCTGTATGTAAAGGGGGACTCCGAGCTAGTCATCAAACAGGTCAATGGTGACTACGATGTCAGAAAGCCGGAACTCGTGCCATTGTTGGAGTGTGCCCTCTGTCTAATAGCTAAGTTCCCCTCCCGGCCAGAGGTCGTTCACATTCCCCGGTCATAGAACAGTCGAGCAGATGCTTTGGCCAGCCTAGCCGCATCACTTTCCGAGCCCGAACAGGATGACCTAATCATCCACATGGCGCACTGGAGAGTCATTTCTCATGTTATTACATAAGGCGATCGTGGCCCGCGAGTGAACCATCGCACCGCTGGTGCCCTTACGTTAGGTTCCCCGGGGGCTTCAGGCGTGGTAATCGGAACTGTTCCTGACTGGAGGACGCCCTTGGTTGAATATATCCAGCACAACAATCTTCCGCCGGACTGAGCCGAGCGAGAACGAATCTGACACCGTGCGCCACAGTTCACCCTTCAGAGTGGTCCCAGCCTTGAGCAGCTCCTTTACAGGCACGGATTTGATAGTGTTCTCCTCCGTTGTCTTCAAAGATTCGAGATCCCACAGGTCATGAAAGAAGTGCACGCTGGTTCCTGTGGCGCCCACCAGGCCGGGTCGAAGTTGTCACACCAGATTCGGAGGCTGGGATACTTCTGGCCCTCCATGATCCACGACTGCATTGAGTACGCCAAGAGGTGTCATGCGTGCCAAGTTCATGCTAACTTTGTGCATCGGCCATCAGAGACTCTCCATACTACCAAGTATTCTAAGCCCTTTGCAGTCTGGGGGTTGGATGTTGTGGGGCCTTACCCACCGGGGACGGCCCGCCAGTGCCAGTTCATCTTAACCGCTATGGATTTTTTCTCCAAGTGGGTGGAGGCAATCCCGCTCAGGGAAGTCAAGGCATGTTCTATTTCTGACTTCGTGATCTCCAATATCATCTATCAGTTTGGAGTACCTCACGCTATCCTCACGGATAATGGAACCAACTTCCGAGCAGCTGAGATGAAGAAGTTGTACGCCAAGTACAACATTCTATCTAACCACACCTCCTGCTATCATGCGCAGGCGAATGGACAGATTGAGGCATTTAAAAAATCCCTGTCTAACATTATGAAAAAGATGGTTGGTCAGAAAAAGAAAAGTTGGTCAGACAATCTCCCCAACGCCCTCTGGGATTATAGGACAACGACTCGTAACTCCACCCAGGTGACTCCGTATTCCCTAGTATACAGAGCTGAGGTCGTCCTGCCCATCGAGATCTAGTTTCCCTCATTACGCACGGCGGTCTACGACCAACAAGCGCCAGATAGAATTGCCTAAATCCATTTAGCCGAATTGGAAGTGTTGGAAGAAGGTAGGCTTCACGCTTTACATAACTTGGAAAGGCATCAGAGCAGGATGGATTGAGCTTTCAATAAGAAGGTTCGCCTCCGCTCCTTCCTGCAAGGTGACCTGGTGCTGGCTCTCAGAGCACCAATGATTCCCGGCAGGAAACCACCCAAGTTGGAGCCTAAATGGGAGGGGCCTTTTATTTTCCATAAGGTCTACCCCAATGGTGTGTATTCCTTGGTGACTATGGATGGTGAGCGCATAACGCCTCCCACCAACGCCAGGTTCCTCAAACGGTATTTTGCCTGAGCGTCAAGGGTCTGAATTCTAAGACCTAAAACTAAGATCCTCTAGTGGTCCGGCATGACCATAAACTGTACGGTCCAGCATGACCTTAAACTGCATTTTTCCCTACATCTAGGCATCCTTGGTCCTGCATGACCTTAAACCGCACGGTCCCGTATGACCTTAAACTACACCTTGGTCCGAGTTCTACGACCTAAAACTAAGATCCATGTTTCGTCCAACATGACGTTAAACTGTGCTTCTAGCACCCAGGAGCACCCATAACTTACGTCTTTGTGTCCATCTCGAGGTCAGCTAATGCATCGTTCCTGGCTCGCCTTTGGGACCTTGACCACAGGATCGCCTGGCGTGGTACGAGATTATGTCCTCATTCACGTCGGGCTTGCAATAACTGCACCACACGCACCCTGTTCTCAGGATTAGCCCTCCTATGTCATATTACCCATGATATTAAAAGGCGATTTCTAGAACTACATGTGGCTTGATTCCCATTTTCATGGGATACATAGGACTGCCTGAACACTTAGATTTCAGGTCCAGCCCCGTCTCTTAGGAGATCCCACTATCTCCCGGTTGCCTTGGTCTTTTGGCCTACCCTTCCCTCGGGAATTCGCCATCTTCTGGCCACTCTAAAATTGAGCCCTTCGACCCTTCCCAGTGGTCCACTAATGTTTTCAGAGTACTCTATTCTAGGACCTAGAGTGTCAGATTCGACTTAGAATGGTTTTCATCCACTTTTCAAGATTTGTGTTCCCCTTCATTCAGGTCTCACCATCCTTCACACCCGGAGGGACCCCCAAGAACGGCCTGGATACAACGCCTAAGGGATCTCCTACCATCACGGGCCAATGCCCCTGAGGGTTTTAGGCGAAAAATTGATACAAATCCTGTGTTTCGAATATGGTCAGTGGTTGATGCTCATTTGTTTTCCCCCACTTCTAGGCTAACGCGATAGGATGCTGTGTTGCGAACATGGTCAGTAGTAATTCTCAATTATCACGCTGGCTTCTTTGGGCCCGGAATGTTGGTTGCATGATTCACATTGTGTTCTGCACACACGGTGTCAAGGTGGAATCTCGACACTCCTTGTACTAACCCTCAGTACACCCCCACACGTCAGACAGACCGAGCTACGTAACGGTGTCCCTCGGGGCTCCCGCGATCTGAGCGCTAGAGTATGTGCTTGGGTTTCTTCTCTATAGGTTGCGTGAAGCTTGAACCTCATCCCCATGGGGAACGAGGAGTCGCCAAGACATGGTGTTTCGAGGCCAGCATAGCTGGGAGCTAGCACCTTCTGCACCCCTGATTGTTGAACCCTTGTAGGACCCTTGGGCCCGAGGCTCCTCTCTCGGAACCGTGCGCAGTGGTGGTATGGGATTACGCCCTCACACGCATCAAGTATGCTTTATCGCATCATGTATGTTCCTATTGGTAAAAACCATATGACCTTAAACTGTGTTGTTGGTCCAAACCATATGACCTTAAACTGTGTTGTTGGTCCAAACCATATGACCTTAAACTGTGTTGTTGGTCCAAACCATATGACCTTAAACTGTGTTATTGGTCCAAACCTTACGACCTTAAACTGTGTTGTTGTTCCAAACCTTACGACATTAAACTGTGTTGTTGGTCCAAACCATACAACCTTAAACTATGTTGTTGGTTCAAACCATATGACCTTAAACTGTGTTGTTGGTCCAAAACATATGACCTTAAACTGTGTCGTTGGTCCAAACCATATGACCTTAAACTGTGTTGTTGGTCTAAACCATATGACCTTAAACTGTGTTTTTGGTCCAAACCATATGACTATAAACTGTGTTGTTGGTCCAAACCTTATGACCTTAAACTGTTATGTTGGTCCAAACCTTATGACCTTAAACTGTGTTGCTGGTCCAAACCATACGACTATAAACTGTGATGATATCGTCCTGGCCACACGATGAAAAATGACACCGCATTGTGATGACCTCCCCATGGGGGACATCACGCCAGGTATTGGTCGATTACCAAGCCACTTGTCAACGCCTGCTATGGCTTGATTATTGTGGAGACTCTAGGAATTTATATCCTAGGCCAGTCTCCCCACAAAAGAAAAACCATTTACCTTCAAGAACAAACAAGACATATCAAATGCCGCTTCTTTTAGTGCGATGTCTAGACCCGCACGACTCTTTCATCCTTTGCGCAGGCGCCATATCACGCCATGATACCATTCAAGAACTATGTGTGGCTTGATTCTCATCCTAATGAGATACGTAGGAATGCCCAAACATTTCGTCTTGGGTCCAGCCCCAGGGATTACCAAACCCCGTCCCCCCTTATTGTCGGCCCCTCGGCCTGACTTCGCAGGAAGTGGTGTAATCGTGACATCCACCCCGAATAAGTTCGGGATGCCCTATAGTGGTAATGGAAAGCGGTAGTTCTCCCGCCAGAGAGGTCCTGCCTGAAAATGGGGACGACCCATGACCAGGTTGGTACGTCCGCCTGATGCACCTCCACCATGGTGGCGCAATTTCGGGAGTGTTGGACTCTGTTCGAATAAACCACCACTCCTCCTTTCACGCTTTGTGTTCCCCTTTATTCGGATCCTCATTCCGTTTCATGTCTGACGGGACCCCCTAACAGTATGGATGACAGACCTACGGTCTTCCTACTGTCCTGGGCCAACGTTCCGGAGGACTGGTCATGTTTGACGGGACCCCCTAATAGTATGGGTGATATAATTTGGTCCACCTACTGCCACAATATGGATGAAAGACCTTTGGTCCGCCTATTGTAGCAACATGGATGATAGACCTATAGTCCACCTGCTGTCCTGGGCCAACGTTCTGAGAAACTGACCGGCGATATTTGAGTTAGGCCTCGTGTTGTGAACATTCTTCAGTTATCCCTCATTTATTGTCCCCAATCTAGGCTAACACGATATGGATGTTGTGTTTCCGTCACGGTTAACAGTTATCCTTCATCGTTGCGCCCCGTAGTGTTCCGAATTTGGGTAGCGTGATTCACCTTTTCATTCCATCTCCCTATGTTCGGATGGATTTCAATGCCCCCGACATTGCCCCGCTAATGTGTCAGAGCACATTGAGAAGGTGATATATCAATCGGTCTAAGGTATCCTCCTCAGAAATCCAGGCCCAATTTCGGATGCCTGAAGCTTGGTCAATGCCCCACAGTTGGACGAAATGGTAGCACGGGCATTCTTTGCTTCTCTCATTGGGCGCGACCCGTAGGAGCTTAGAGATGAGTTGTTATTAATTTCAGAATTATGGTTGATAATGTTAAACCAAGGGTACAAATGAATGATTTGGCCATGTTTTTGATTAAGATGATGAGCAGTACAAGAAAGAGGTTCATGAGATGGCCAAAACAAATCCCTTAGGGATTAGCGTGCTGAATCGATCTTTCCAGCGCTGGTACCCTTTGGCTGGTGGCCTCCAGGACCAATTATCGCTCCTTGAAGACTCTCTCCTCATTGGCCTCCGCAGAGTGTAGCTTGCCAATCCATGCTTGTGCCTGTGCCCGCTCGGTTCGAAGTACGATTATCTGGTGACTCGCCTCCATCAGTTGTTCCTGCGCGTCAGCTAGCTGGGCCGTCAGTTTCTCCACAAGCTCAGAGCATGTTGCGATGAAGGCCTCCTTATATGCCGCCTGACCTTCGAGGTGTCGAGCCTCCTTCTCCAACCTCAGCAATTCTCAGGCACTCGCTGATCATCCCCGACCCTGGGCAACGTCGGCGCGCTGGCTGCTCCCACGTATCTTCTCGGCCATGTAATCATGGACCGTCAAATGAAGGTGCTGAGCCTCAGCCCCTTCGGCACACAGGAAGCGTAGCCAGGTCTGGAGTGATCCCCATCCGCCTCCGCCAATCTGACTGGGGTTGTCTTAGGAAGCGTCGGATACACTTCCACCCTTTGCGTCGTGTCATCCGGCTCTCCTTGGCTGCCTCTAAGTCTAAGTCATCTACCTCCTCAGGGTCAGTGGGTCATTATGTAGGGAAGGCAGCCAGCAGATCAGCAGTAGGATCTACCCCAGGGATGTATTCATGAGGAATAGGATCCTCGACGTCCGGGCGACCTTCCTCTCTTGCCCCAGCAGCGACGGTGCCCCCGTCAGCCTCTGGCCTCACCTCAAGAACAATGCCGCTAATGCCCGCTGGCCCCTGCTCACCAGTTTCCAGGGTTGACTCAGTGCAGGTAGAATGTTCTGAATGAGGTGGTATGTCTGCCACTGGTCCGCTCACGGATGGCCCAGGCTCCGCAGACTGATGAGCCTCCAATGTTGAGATCACTGCGTAAGGCGTACACCGATTAGTTGGGATCTTTTGATAACAAGCACCAGTAGTGAAGTGTGAGACTTACAGGAGTCCAGAGCATCGGTCTCCAATGTTCTGGCCGCTGCAGGAGCCACCATGATAGGGGACCCCTCTGCGCTTGTGAATTCAATGATGGGTGTCGGATCCCCATCATGTCCCACTGGTTCCTCTCCTCCCTCCTCCTCTGGTGGGGATACTCGTCCAACGCTCAGCTGCTCCTGAGTGAGGCAGGGAAATGGGTTATAAGTTGAAAAGCAGAATGGATGAATAAGGAAAATGAATGAAGATAGAGATAGACATTGAGTATCTTGGTTATGTCGAGATCAGAACCGGCAATCTCGCTGCTCTCTCAGAGACTCCCTTGGTGGGTCGCCCCTTCCAACCCCTCATCTTCGGGTTCTCCTTCTTCTTCGTCTTCTCCTTCGCCTTCATCTTCTCCGGTCTCCTCCTCCCCCTCCGACTCCTCGTCATTGTCGCCTTCTCCCGACGGCATTGCTTTCGGATCATGCTCCTGGCCGAGCATCACTTTCACTAAGAAAGTTGGCTCCGCACGCCGACCCCTTTGGCGTGCGTATGCGTCCATGGCCGTCAAATAAGCATGTTGCTGATGGATGTTCACCCGGTCGGTAATTCGAATGAGCCCGACCTCTGGCAGCTGGATCCCGTTTTTCATGATCTTATGCCAGACGACTTCAACGCTCAGCGATTGCTGCAGGGTCATCCAGGCCGACCACAGTGCCAGGAAAATCTCATCTTGGGAAGGTTCGAGCAGGTATCTTATCTGCTTCCCGAGCAGTTCCCTGGCCGCCTCATGTGACACCCCCATGGGCAACGAGGTCACAGCGGCGCTGCGTGATGTTCCCGCTTCTGAAGTCCCAGCTTGCGCAGGCCTCGCTGCCTGACGCACCCCTGGTTCCCCTCTTCCGGAAGCCCCTTTCCTTCTCCCCAGTCGCCCGGTTTCCGCGCGAGTGACCTAGAGTTTCCGGACTCGCTTGGGTAAAATCCCCTCAGGGTACGCGATGGTCCAGTGTTAGGCATAATCGGTTGTCAGGCCGGCGTCAACCCCGGTGGGATGAAGAGTAATGACTTCACTAGAGCCGAAGGTGGTGAACATAAACCACATCTGGCGTAGGACGTAGGGATTCTTCTCCTGCGAGATAGTCGTGAATACCTTCATTGGAATTCGTTGGAGGCACCCGAACTGCCTGGAAAATCGGGATGGCACGTAAGGCTCACAGATCACCTTCCCGTCGATCCGAGCCACGAGCACCCCACCTCGAATGCTCTGGAAATATTCCTGTTGTTCCAGAGAGCCTCACCCATTGTCCACCATCTGGCCGACCGGGGTGGGGAACGGGCTAAAGTGGAAGTTGTTGTGGTTGTCGATGCGGATTCTCATGCCCTCCTCATTGAGCGTCATCGGCGCCACCCCTGCGATGTTCATCAAGGAAGGTCGCAGGCCATCTCCCGGAGGATGGATGGCGTTTGGGAAAGTGTACCCGCCAAGGTGAGCTGACACCCAGCCGTGGAAGATCTGGAAGGGGCCACATACTCTCCAAGGCGACCCCCCTCGTGATATGCACCCCCAGATGGCATACAGCTTATCCAGTACGGGGACACCCAAGATGAACCGTTTTTTGGCGTCCATGGTGCACGCCATCACCAGTGTTGCTGGACGGATGCCCATCCTCGCATCCCGCACTTGTAAGAGCCACCCACTCAGGAAGGCCGCAAGGAACCCGGCATACCGGACATTCGGGTCCCGGGCCTCGATGACGCGATAACCCCGTGATTGGTATTGCCCCACCTCCAGGGTCCTCCAGTATGACCCGTCCCGGCTCCTCCGAGCCACGGTTGGGCATCGTTTTCCCCATCCCGTCATCTTGACGGTCGGATTCTTCTCAAGGAACAGGCTGAACCTACCCTTGTAGGTGATGTCCTTTAGAAATTCCTTGACCCCCAGTCTCTCTCTGTCCATCTCCAGCAGGTGCCATGCCAGCATGGGCGTCCGTGACCTGTCTTCCCAGGTGTTCTTTGGTGGAACGAACTCGTCATATTGGTAGCCCTCCAGTGGGATACCCCCGATGCAGTGAACATCCCATAGGTTGATGTCGACTTCTCCATGATGAAGGTGGAATGTATTGGTATCAGAAGACAATCGGGTGAAGAGCTCCGGCCCGAGCTGTAACACCCTGACCCCAGTTACCCAGAGTCAGTGCATTATTACATAACATTGGCATGATCACAAGAAAGATCAAATCTCAAAAGACCGATTGGTTTTGGTAGCCTTGAAAACACTAGATATATTCATAATGTTTTACATTACATCATAAAGTGAAAAACTACTACAACAATATAGTCTCCATATTCCACACTCATATCCCCACATAAAATCCTTACAGGTCATTCATAACTTACTTCTTCACATCCTGGGAAAAATAAAACATACCAAAGGGGTGAGCTCAAATGCCCAGTAAGGATAACAATATAGCGGAAACTTTCAAAAATAAGCATAAACATTTTAGGAAATGTATAACTAAAAAAAATCCTTTTAAACTCGAACTACAACATAGTATGGAAAAAGTAAAATGAAATAATTCCATTTACTTATTCACATGGATATTCTACTAATCGAATAATCACATTCAATATCAATAACCAATTTCATAATGATGGAATTCATAATGCTAGACTATCATAACCACATATCCAAGGCCTCGTGCCAAGACTACAAATAAGATTTTTCCAAGGCCTTGTGCCAAGACACTAGTTTGTCTCATGAGACCTACCGATGCATCGAGGAGCTATAGCGGGCTCCACCCATCACATATTAAGTCCAATGCATTCCCATATGAAAAGGTTTAAACATAACATAAACATTCGTATTAAAACTAGCATACGAAATGTCAATACTTTCACCATAAACTATGAATGGTCTAAAAATAGCACATCCACAGTCAAACATATCACAAAACCTTAAATACAATATATAAGTTTTGCATCATAATAAATCAACTTCAAATAAGCATAAAATCCATCAAAGGATGTTGACATAGATGAAATCAAAACTCTTTTTAGAGAAATATATCTTTCTATTTTGAAATCATTTAAGAGTTTTATATTTATGAAAGAAAACATTTTATTTGAAAATATTCTTATAATATTGTAAGGGAAGCTTCGACGATTTTATAACGGTGGAAAATAGCCGCACCCACTGTATAAGTTAAAAAAAACATTCTTACCTTAATTCTGTCGAAAAGGTTAAAAAGCACTTTGTTTGGAAAACGACAGAAATATTACTTTATAAACCACTTATAAAAGTCAAAAATGGTATAAATGACTTTAACCCATATTATAGTAAATAGTAAAAAATGTTTTGAAAATACATTTTTAAGAAACATGAATGTGGATGATAATGAAATCCCAATAGATTATTACGTATAAACAACCTTGGATAATGAAGAGATTGTGAAATAAACCCTTACCTTGTACTTTTCCTTGGTTGGGGTAGGTTAACCTCCTGTATAATAGTGAAATAATTTTTATTAAATTATAAAAGAATCATATACATTCATATGGTATCATATATGATCTTTTAACATTTCTTTGTTAATAATATCTTAGTATTATCGTCGTTTCGGGTGTTAACTTAATCATTTTATTTTATATGTTTTGTTACGTAAGCCATGTTTGTCATGGATACGTTGTATATTATTCATATACATAATTATATCAAGTCCTTAAACATTATTTTTAAATCATCAAATGATAATTATACTTGAATGGATACGATGGAGAATGAATCTCATCGCGTTCGTGGAGACGGTAGTCCGTACGTACGCACGAGCGACAATATCATTATTTTGATATTAAAATAATATATAAATGGATGGTATATCATATATACATAATCATTAACATGTTATATTTATTATTTACATGAGTTACACATCATTATTATACCCATCCAAATAATAATATATTGAATAACAATTACACCACGACGTGGAGACGGTAAGCCGTACGTACGCACGTATGGTGACATGTTATTCAAAGGGTGGATATAATACTGAATATGGTTGTACCATATTTATATTAAACATCACAGTATATATATGATACTGGAGTTATTATTTTATAATGGTAATAACAAAGGAAGAAGAAGTGGAAGAAGAAAGGATCTTGGAAAAGGGTGGTGAAATCATTACCTCTTCTTCGGGTTCTTCATTTTGATTTGATCAAAAGGGCTCCTTAGGTTGGCTTTCTGATCAAACTAAGGGATCTAGGTTGTAGTGAGGGAAGTTGGGAGAGTATTTGGGCATATTTTGGCCGAACCAAAAGGCTTTTAAGGTGTGAAGAAATGATAAGGAGGAGTGCCCTTTTATAAGAGGGGTGAGGGGCACCTTTGGAAAAGCTAGAAATATTAATTTATAATAAATTCATATTCGGTTTCTAATGGCTATAAATTGGATTATTTAAATTTTAAGGTGGGGATGGGTCGAAAACCACTCAACCAATAGAATTTAGACAGGTTTGGGTACTTATATTAACCTTATCTTTAAGTATTAACTCTAAGTTAATTAGTTTCACTTTTACAATGTCTCTTTGTATTTTTATATTATATGGTTAATAAACTTACTATATACATCCAAGAGACCCAAAAGTGGTCCATTAATGATACACCTATTATGAGATAAGTCTCTTGGCCGAACCTTAGATTTTTAGGAATTTAATATCAATTAATAATATAATATTTGTTTTAAAAACCCTTTTATGTCAATTTTGACACTATTCAATACTTGATTTTTGTGAAACTCATAACAGAATTATTACTTCAAAAAAAGTTAATTAAATCAATCCTAATATGTCATATTATCCTAGAAAATTATTTTAATTCATTAAAAGTCTCCAATTATATTTATTTGGGTATTTATAATATCAATTATTTTAAATTTTCACTATTATGGTAATTACTGCATCATCATTGTGTCATAAATAAATTAACTTATGTAATCTATAAAAATTATAAATAAAATATAATTATATAGGAAATCGTTTTATCTTTCTAATGAATATTTATAGTCGAAAAGACAACATATATAACCCTATGTAAAAATTGTTTTTCTAAAAGATATATGCTTGTGTCATTTTTGTATTCATTTTAACTAAGTTAAAATTAAGTGTTCCTATCACCTACAAGTGGCTCCATGGGGTCCCAAAATCGACCCAAAGATGTCTATGGTCGAACATGTATCAACCAATAAGTCTACGACACCCATTAGGGTAATTTAGTATTATTATAATATTATTTTTTAACCCTTATTTACCGGATTTACCCTTAACCATGGTAAATAAAATATTTACCGAAGTAATTATTCAAAAATTTCTAAAAATAAAAGTTACCTATTTACAAAATTTGGACATCCTGATTCAAAATATGGAATCCTTTTTTCCAAATTCAAAACACAGAAGTGGCAGAAATTAATTTAAAATTAATTCTCGTTGTTAAAACAAAAAAAGCATGTTTTTAAGAGATAATAACTATCAAAAGATTGACACTTGTTTATGTCCGGTTTAATTGTAAAATTATCTCCAATGACCAACATTGTATTAAATGGTAAAAATATATTCTAAATATACTTTAAAACCACTCAAATTCATTATTTATCACTTTTAATTATTTTCATTAAAAAAAGTTGTTTTTAATTAAAATTTAGTAATTTTCACTATTCATCAAAATATTAAAGTTATCCGAAAAGTACCAAAATTTCACCTTAGGATAAATTCGATATTCCGAATCTAAAAATGAAGTCCATTTTGAGAGATAAAATTTCAAAAAGTAGTTATTACTATTTATAACGGCTAGTTTGATCGGTTGTGGTGTGTGTTAAAACTCGAAGTTCCTTACAACACACGCTATTGTATTATTCAAAGGAAAGCGTACCGTGGAAGCTTGGGATGTTTAATTTTAAATTTAGTTTAAAATATTGTATTTAAAAAGGGTTCACTATGTAAAAGTTGATAAAAGTGCAATACTGAAAATGAATTTGTTCTTTCATTATGTCTAAGAAACCCATAATATGGATTCTAAAATTATAAGGATATATTAGTTTAACATTTAGTTAATACTATTCATAACCTCTTTTGAATGGATTATTTGGTAAGTCATGGTGCGATTGAACTCGGTGTTGCGTGTAGAGAAAGTTATTGAATTATTTTAAGAAATAACACACTATGAAACCTTGGGGTGTTACACGAGCTCAGGTTGACGGTGGAAGTGGAACTGTGAGCTCCATACCGCCTCGAACAGGCCGATATACCACAGTTCATCCCCGAACTGGTCACAGGTATGGTGAACCTAGAACGCCCAGTCCCATTCGCTGGTGAAGTTTCCCCCAGACCGCAGGTCCCAATCCTTCAGCCAGCCCTTCGCATCATCTGTGACGCTCTGGCGGAACGTGCTCGCGTAGAGGGCCGAAGAATTCTCTGCGACAGGCTCATCCCCGATAATGGTCATGGTCCTCAGGTTCAGAACATAGACTTCCATATGTCTGGTTTCCCTTACAGGACTGCTGTTGTTGGTGATGTTGTAGCAAGGAATCTCGTCCTCCCGGGTCACCCATGACCGTGGCGTGTCCACCTCGAAGCCCAGCAGGGGCACCTCCTCCAGGATGCCAAAGTTCTAGAGCGGGAGGTTGTCAGACAGCGGATACGTCTTCTGGGCTGGGGTCAGCAGATTGAACAAGGTCAGATTTTTGGAAACGATCACCTTGGCACCATAAACCTCCTCGTTCACCGCCATTTCGGTCCTACGAGCAGCGACTTCCCCCTCATCAATTCGTTTTGCGGCCATCTCAAATATTTCGGGAGTTGCACGAAACCAGAATGTAGTGCGCGGAATCGAAGAGTGCTGCGTGAAATCTGAAGTGACAGAACGAAATCCTGGAGTTGAGCGTGCAATCGGCAGGCTAAGCACAGAATATCCCGAGTAGGCGTGCAAGGACGGCCAAAATTCGGAAGGAATTCCGCGCTGCCAGAGCGTTTTTACGCGCAGCCGCGGGATCGATTTCGCGCACGAGAGCTATAAGCCTATCGCGCGGAAAAGCTGTGGTACGGATCTAGGACCCAGCACCCCTTTATATAGGCGAGGCCAGGGTTTCACGCCGCATGGAAAGTACATTCCGCACAGATCCGTCGTTTAGCACACCGCGTGGGTTGTTTGCGCGCAAACCACCTCGGATTGGCCCTGCTTCGACGTTTCAGCGTTTCCCTCAGAATTCGATCTTTGCGGCCTCTCGCCGATCCAATTCTGAGGGGGGGCATTTGTAGACACCGAAAAAAGTCCGCAAATCCTAGAGGAAGTTTCGAAATGTCAAAGCGAAGTCATATTCGGAATCAGAGGCCTGGTCCGGAGGCCCGGGAAGTGGGGCACGAAATAAAGGAGGGCTTGCGCGAAATAAAGATGTGCGCGCGAATCATGTCCGGGATTCACCGAATTGAGCCGCTGGTGCGCACAATGTTTCGCACCCCGGTTCCACACGGTGAGGCTTTGCACGCCGACGGTTCCTGGTGCGGAAAATTTCGTGCACCGCCTGGATTCCGCACCTGTGGCTGCCTATAAATAGAAGGCGACCCCCGACGGTTTGGGGGTTGAGGAATTCGGATCGGCTCTCGGGCGCGCAATTCGACTTCACCCGCACGCAATATGACTTCCAGGTAATCCCCCTTTTCGTGCGACCTTTCCCCGGGGTTCGCCTTTGCGCGCAACTCCACCGGATTCAGTGAATTTGCCTCCTCCTCTCGGTACTTCCCTAGCGTGCAATCGTTGTCCTTTGCACGCAATCCCCTTCTACGCGTTCAATACCTTGCGCGCAATCCCATATCCGCGCAATACTCTGGCCCTATTGCGCGCCATCCCAGTGTTTTGCGTGAAAACCGTCCTCTTGCGCGCAACACCTAGGGCCCCTTTACCTTGACACCCCTTGGCTGCCTTTTCGCGCCGACACGTGATGTCTTCCCTGCCGGGCATTCGCGCCATGCGTTGTTTTTCCATATGGCCTTCTAGGCTCGTACGAAGTAACCTCAAGGTCCCTTGGGTGGTGCTTCTCATTACATTGCTTTGCCTTATGCTTCTCTGCATAGGCACGCTAACGGCTATTGCTTCTTCGCATAGCCACGCTAACGTGGACCCCTCAATGGTTCGCCCTGCGGCCCCCCTTCACCATGGCCTTGCTGATGCCTTCCCTCCCATAAGGGGTAGAGGTAATTGGGAATGTAAGCCCTAGTGGTGTGGAGAGAACGCACCTCGTCCAAGCTGCTGGACGTTAAACTGCTAAGAACCTCGTCCTTAACAAAGGACGTTAAACTGTGGTCTGACCCCGTGCTTTGCACGCAGGGTCCCCCCAGCTCGGACATTTTTTACACCTCTCATCTCCATGAGAATGGGATCTTCCTCACATGGAATGAGATCCTCCTTATCAGAGTGGCCTTTGTCCATGGGGGAAGGGCTTCCTCAGAGCGTAAGCCCCTAGCCTCTCTTACAGAAGGTTTCACCTACGCATCTCCGTACTTCCACCTACCAAGGCCAGTGGAGTCCCTTTCCCACTGTGCTTTGTCGCACCACGGGCCTCCACCCTAGAGTAAGCCCCGACACCCAGGACCACTAACCACGCGTAAGCCCTTGTTTCCTCTTCGGACCGCTAACCACGCGTAAGCCCCTGTTTCCTCTTTGTGCCGCTAACCACGCGTAAGCCCTATTTCGCTTCTCACGGACGCACCCTTCGCGACGTGATCATCTGGTCCCTGCTGTCTCTTGTTTCTCACACCGAGCATGACTCACGTGGGCTTAGAGCGCACATCGACCATGAAATCCTCCTATGGGCCGCCTCAGAGCGTATGCCCCATGCCAGTGAACTACGTGGACTTTGATCCGTGCTAAGGCATGGTACGCAGGAAGCCTCCACGATGTTCAATCCCACCACCTGGTCATTCCGACCTCTCCATGTCAATTCCCTGACCATCATGGGATGCCTCAGAGCTTAATCCCCATGCCATCAAACTACGTGGACTTTGATCCGTGCTAACGCATGGTATGTAGGAAGCCTCCACGAGGTTCAAGCCCACCACCCGGTCGTTCCAACCTCCCCACGTTGGTTCCCCGACCATCATGGGCCGCCTCAGAGCATAAGACCCATATCCATCAGGGGACACCTTAGAGCGTAAGCCCCATATCCACCACGGGCTGCCTCAGAGCGTAAGCCCCATACCCACTTTGGGCCGCCTCAGAGCGTATGCCCGATATCCCTCGTCCCGCATGACGTTAAACTATATGCCCTTGTCCCGCATGACGTTAAACTGTATCTCGTCCCGCATGACGTTAAACTGAATTTCCCCTCTTGGTCCGTCTCAGAGCATAAGCCCCATGCCTCACTCTATCATCCATCCTGATCCTTACCCGGGCCGCCACATCCCGGTGAGATCATGCCACTCCACCCCACTCCATAGCATCCGGGAAGCCTCCCACGTGCTGGCCCCAACATCGGTGTTCCCCCTAGGGGGTCCTTCAATCTGATCCACTATCAGTGTTTTAATCAGTCCGATCTATCTCCGCAAGACGTTAAAATCACGACATACCCCGTGCTAAACATGGGAAGCTGAGGAAAACCTCAGATGGTACACATTCCCTGCGTTCGATGTGAGATGCCTCAGGCTTCCGCGCCCTCGAGAAGCCCTGTGATAAGGGACAGAAGACCGACATGCTGATCACCAACGTCAAGACATGCCAACGACACCCCCACACGACCATTCCCCTCACCGAAGGTTTCTGCCCCAACAAGACCCCTTAGAGCGTCTCGACAGAAGCAATGTAATTAACTGGAGTCCATGCAGATATGACACTGGGAATGAGCTTCACGAACCTGTATTAAATCTATGAGGGAGACCCGGATTAGGTGACGAGCTCCGAGGAGGAATCCACGGATGGAAGAACCAACATCCCATCATCCCGGTTTCGATCAAGGAGTAGACTTCCCTGAATAAGGAACGGATGTCGCCCGCCTTTGGAAAGCGGGAATACGGGGCTACGAGCTGTGCGTCCTCCCATGTGTGACAGACATGCACGCACGCCCCGGCGTAAAAGCATCGGAAACAGATATTTTGGGGATCATGCACTATATTTTACTAGATATATGATTTCCCAGGTATATGGATCTTTTATGGAATGTGGATTGTATGGAATATATAACCATGAGTTATATTTCACATAATATATGACCCCATAGATATGAATGAAGGAATACACACTTGGGATTCCCTGAAATACTCTTCTTTGTGTATATGAACCTTTAGGGAATATAGATCCCAAATAATATGACCCTTTGAGATGGATTTCATGAAGATAGGGTCATAATAATTTGAGTTTGGGGTTATTCATTGTGGTTTCTTATATTTGGGACTGTATCATTAATTGAATACAGGTGGTTTCCCTTGATGAGGCCGTGATTTTGGTTTAAACCTAAAATTAGGCCCAGAATGTATCTTGACAATGAAGAAAAAATGAGTGGGTCTTATGCATGGGTATGTGCTACCCAAATACGTGTTTTCTGGGATCATTGATGTCTCATCACAATTAAACCATCAATGGGAACATGAATAGTTCTTACACTAAGAACGGAAGCATGTTCTTGCATTACTCATTGATTGGAATCAAGGTTCAAGATGTGTAATATTATCTAGGAGAGACCAATCTAATGTCAACATGATAGGGAAACTCATTATAAAGGGAATACTCAATTTTGATTTTTAATGGGTTCTACCAATCTCATAAGACCCTTCCAAATCCTCCTTTTATCGAGGGAATACAATATCTAAGCGGTGAATTCTGGTGTACATTCCCTGACCATATATGCCAGATGTGTTTTGGGGAGGTCTCTATTTGTACTTTTAGGGTTTTAAACCAATAATAAGGAATCAAAAATGGTATTTTGGGAGGTTTGATATGGGTATAATTTCTAGGATAAATTTATGATAAGAGAGTTGTCCAACCCCCTATTTTTTAATGATTCATCTATTAGATTCTATAGGTTTATTAAATACTACATATATAGGCACCAATAGAAGAAGAGGATTGGATATCCCAAAAGAGGCTAGTCAACATGATAGGAACATAAGGTGGTATGTTCCACATGGTAGGATTGTGAGGGTGGGTGGTCTATGAGGTAGGCTCACCTGATAAGGGTTATCCTATATGTTAATCTCCCAAGGATTCAAGTCCACTTGAGTGGTATGTGAGAAGTTATGCATGGAGGAGGATTATATGAAAATAGCATAGAGAAGGATGATCCGCGTGATTGGATTACATTAAAGGATGATTAGTGTGGTCAGTTCAATAAGGGAGTTGACCCATATGGTATATTAATGGGGGAATTGTGTGGGAGAACCATGAATAGAGAGTTCATGGTGTAGTAGTTTTTTCACACTATTCTTAAAAATAAATCCGCATGGAGTACACTTTACTGAAACACCTTGGACTGAAATCCCTCTTTATTTTATCTAGAATAGAAATTACATATGGGTTTCTCTAAGACCATGATGAGGAAATACTTCCCTCTCATTCCTTTTTTCCCATTTGTGTCTCTGTTGATCATCATAAAATAGAAACCCGAATATTTATAAAGAATCATTAGGTACACTAATTTTTGAAATGGGTGACCACACAACAGAGTGTTTGGCCATAAAGGGTGTCATACAATAATGTAGGTAATGAGTGGAAATATAATGGGTTCCTTCATAATATTTCATAGGATTGACTTCCTTCATGTTATTTGGGGAGCCACATAGGTCCCTACCCTCCTGGTGTGAATGACATCAGTCTTCACAATAGGTGAGTGGTCAATATGCTATTTTCATTATTATCCTACATAAGATGTTATTGCTTATGTGGTTCTATATTCATTGGCCAATAAAATAGGCTTAATGTCATGTAGTAATCACATATTTTATCTTCACAAGAGTTTGATTCTTTCATGGTGCCTTTATCCCTAGTGTTTTGAGTTTTCGTGGCATCTAGACATAGTTTGGTTGATCCTTAGAATTTTTCATGCATCGGCACAATTAAATCCCAAAAACCCCAAGAATCAAACCAAAATCCCCAACTAAGATCAGTAAAAACTAATCCTATAATACAAAATAATTTTTCTATAAATGATTAATCATCTTCTAATATGTCATCCTAAAACGAAATTCATTATCTTCACAAGTTCGATAATAGATCAGTTGTAATGTATATATCAGGATTTAAATAGATAAAAGTATCCAAAAATTGTCTCAATAATATTAATATTGTTCAAAATATTTATTCATAAAAATATATTAAAATACACGTTCTAGAGAGTGTGTTTATATATATATATATATATCCAAATAATCACTCAAGAAAGAGGATTTTAGAAAGAAGATGTAAATAGGGGATTAGGGTACCTCTCATGAATGGGAATAAAAAATATTGGACAATTATATATGGGAATAAATAGTAATAATTATTTTAAATAATGAAACATTCCAAAATATTAGAATAATAAAAAGTATTTATATTATAAATAATTTTACCACGAACTCAAAATTATAATAATTGTGCAATTTTATTAATTTTTACCAATATATTTATCATTATGAGCATGGGAAATCACAAGATTCTAGCCGGTCAAAATATTTATCTTAAATAATAATGTCTATAAGATAAATAAAAGGTAAAAATTCAAATGGAGAATAAATATCCCATCCCATAAATAAAACATTGTCCTCACTATTTAACTCAATATGATAGGGATTAAAAGAAATAGACAAGAAAATTCACCAAGTAATATATCAAATGTAAAAAAAGAACTAAAATTGTTCCCCATTTAAAAAAAGTTTCTTTTCCTTGATCTTTGAAATGGAATTAATTTTAGTGGATTCCATTGTATCTAATTGAGTATTAGGTGTTGTGAAGCCCTTTAATAAAAATGATCCCCTTTAAAAATTGTCTAAAAGAAATATTTGATAGAAAATACTCAAAATTTTAGTGCTATTTAAAATATTCATATTCCATATATTTCAATAGATGGATATATATAATGACAAATAATAATTCATAAAGGAAATTAAATATATAGATACAAAACAAAATTGTATCATGTTTAGAAAAATTATATGCTATAAATGAAAAAAATAGCATAGGAGGATATCCTGGGACTCATGGTAATCCTCCACATACTCCCCACAAGTCTCATATTCTTCCTCATCAGGTGCTACAATATTGTATTTGCGGAACTCTATAAGGTACTAAACACACCTTCATCAAACATTCCCAATCACACCCATAAAATAAGCATCCATTTTTAAAACTAAATATTGTTATTGAGTTGTGGGCTCAATCAGATCTGTGATCTTTATTGGCTCAACAAATATATCTACAAATCATTCAATATCAGTTCAATCTAGTTATATAGTCCTAAGAGATGTCATGGGTTTAGGAAATATGATCGACATGGGTACCTTAGGGGTTATTGGTTGTAACACCCTGAGATTTTATGAAAAATATTCTTTTAATTTCATTGATGTCTTGTGTTGTAAGCTACAACAAGATTGCTTTGCGCTATACGCAACACCGTATGAGCTTGCAGTATACACAACACTATTCTTGGATCATGTTACACACAATTTTCATAGTATTTATTCTACAAAACATTGAGTGTATATATATATATTCAATGTATAAATGAAATACGGTTGTATTCTATTATACAAAACAACATAGGAGTCTTGCACAACACGTAACTCTAACTTGGCTTGCATTACACGCAACCGCAACCTTCCTCGATAGCGTGTGTTGTACGCAATACCAGGTTTCACTAAACAACAATATATTGTTATAATATTATTATTGACTATCCGTTATGAATAGTATTATCTAAATTTTGAATTTTATAACATTATTGTTCATCTTACACATTTTCTAGAATATGGTATAAGAACAAAATAAATTTTTCGTGTAAAATATGTATTTTTAAAAAATTACAATTTTCCCACCTTTTGATGACGCACCTACCTTAAATCTTGTTTTGACATGTCTATAAGTTCAATTTGACAAAATAAAATTCTTTTTTGGAATCAGGATATAAAAATTTACTTTGGATAAATTTCTCATATTATTCTGATAACTTTCATATTTTAATGAATAGTAAAAACACGCTATATTTTAATTAAAAACAAATTTTTTTCATCACAATAATTTATATGGTTATATTATCTTTTTAATTGGTTTTAAAATGTAATTAGAATATATTTTTACCATTTAATGCAATTTTTTTCATTGGAATTAATTTCACATTGAAATTAGATATAAACAAGTATCAATCTTTTGATTGTTTTTGTTTCTGAAAAACACGCTATTTGTTTTGATAACAGAAATTAAATTTAAAATTAATTAATTCCAGTTACATGTTATGAATTTTAAAAATTAGACATCAATTTTTAATTTAAAATATCAAATAATTATTAGGCTGATTTTTTTGTATTTTTCTGAAAAACATCAATTTTCGATGAATAGTGAAACCACTTAGTGGTAGTTAAAAAACTGACTTTTTTTAATTTAAATTAAATTTTACCACTTATGTGAATTGAATTTAAAAAATCTGAGACACACGGTTAATATCAAGTACTAGAATGTGGTTCAATGAGATGAAAATAATTTTTGGTGAATTGAAACTTTTAACTTTTATTTACCACGGTTAAAAGTAAATAGGATAATTAAGCATCAAAATGATATTATTATTACCCTAACACATGTCCTAATTCTATTGGATAAGTTTAATTAGACCTAAAACAACCTTCAGAATAAAATATGACCATTTAGGCACACTTGGATTAGATTAGGACATTTAATATTAATTTATTTAAAGAGGGGTTAAAATAGTTAAAATCAAAGTTTAATAAGTAAACCATTTTTAATATTGGGTTATATATAAGATAAATTCGACTATAAATATTTATTAGAAAGATAAATCTATTTCCTACATAATTTTAGTTTATTTATAATTTTTAGACATTAAATATTTTAATTTCTGTATGACACAAAGATGATGCAGTAATTATCTTATTAATAAAATATTGACATAATTGATGTTATAAATACCCAAATAAATGTAATTTGAGAATTTTTAAGAATTTAACTAATTTTATTGGTTAATATAACATGTTATTTTTTATTTAATTAATTTTTTTCTAACTAATAATTCTGTTATGATTTTCACAAAAATAAATTACCAAATAGTGTCAAAATTGACATAAAATAGTTTTTAAATCAAATATTATATTATTAATTGTTATTTTATTTCTAAAAAACTAAGGTTCTTACAATTGACTTATATAAGTTTATATATATTAATAATAATAAACTTGGTGTTCTTTTGTCTGGTTATAGTAAGTTTATTAACCTTATAGTGTAAGAAAACAAGAAGACATGGTAAAAGTAAAATTATTTAATTTAAGGTTAAATCTAAATGATAAGATTAAAATAGAAACCTAAACTTGTCTAAATTCTATTGGATGAGATTATCTAGACCCATACCCACCTTAGCTTCTAAATAACTCAATTTGGAGCTATTAAAAACCGAATATGACTTTATAATAAAATAATAGTTTTAGTTTTTCCAAAGGTGCCCCTCTCCTCCCTTATGAAAGGGCACCTCCTCCCTCTCTTCCTCACGCCACTTTGAGCCTTCTAGCTCAGCCAAACCTCGCCAAATTCTTTTATCCACTTCTATATAAACATCCTAGAGGTTCTTGTCTTCTTAAAATACCAATTTTAGTGCCCTAAGAGGAGGTCTCAAAGAGGCACTTTAAAGAAGAGGTAATGTTCGTTACCGATTCTTTCAACATTATTTCTTCTTCCACTTCTCCTTATTTAGTTGTTTCATTATGAAGTAATAACATCAGTATAACTCATATACTGATATCTTATTATATGTATGAAACAACTCTATTTCACCATCTTTCCATCCTACAGAAAACGAAATCACCGAGCGTGCGTACGTACGGAATACTGTCTACACGCCGTGGTGTAATCTATTTTCCGCCACCACCTTACATGGATGGGTATAATGGTGTAAATAAATAAATATATATGGTTATTGTAAAGTTATATTGATTCTATAATATTATACATATACTTCAATAAAATTCCACGATCATGGGAATGATATCATCGCTCGTGTGTACGTACGGACTACCGTCTCCACGAATGCGATGAGATTCATTTTCCATGATTAACCATTCAAGAATGATTATAAAGTATATATAATGAATAATAATGAGATATATGACATAATGATGCTACTGGATTTATGTATACACACACATATATATATATATATATATATATATATCATCTACTTAATTCCATTCAATTCAATAAGGAAACGAAAACATCGTTCATGTGTACGTACGGACTACCGTCTCCCTGAACGGAGTATTTATTTCCATTTATCGATCTATTATATATATGTATATTCTGAATATATATTATATATAAATCATGTTTTACATTCTGGATATAAGTAATCATGATCTAAGTAATCATATTAATAATTACAAGTTAAAACACGAACGAAAAATGAAACGATTTTACCCAAAATGCTACTTTAACATGAATTTACAAAAGAACGGGTAATATAAAGTCATAAGTGAACCATATATGATATAATAAAAATTAATATGATTCTGTAATAAGTCAATGAAATTATTTAAATCATTATACAGGATTTTTGGATACGTACGGAGCATATCAGACCTAAGGTAAGGGATAATTATTCCAATCTCGTTCTTATCCGAGATTGTTTATTATTAAGTATTTACTGGGGTTATTGTTATCATCCATGTACATGTTTCCTAAAAATTGTTTCATGTATGTTTAAAGTCCTTTTTACCCATTTTTACTCTTACCCAATGGTATGGAAGGAATCTTTCTTTTATTTACCCTACAAGGTACTTTTTGACTTTTCTGACAAAAGTACGAGAATAATGTTTTTTTAATGTATACAACATGAAAGGATTTTTATGATTTTATAAAGCTTTATTTTCACGAATCTTACTCCAAAATATTTCATGACTATTTTCAAAAAAATCTCTTTCTTTTAAAATCGCATGACATTTTGTGAAAAGAAATTCATTTTGAAGAACAAAGGATATTTTCCTCAAGAATTCATTCCAAGTGTTTTATAAAAACCATTTTTCAATCTAAGATGACATTATTTCATATGTGTATGTTTCAAGTATCATGTCTCTATGATTTACATGGTTTCACTTTTCTTATTCTGAAATGATATCCATTTATTTTATATGGATTATGTGTTGATGGGATGATTTTTATGAAACCCATTTTATTTATTGGGTTATTATGAATGATGTATGTTTATTTTGTGGCACAAGTAAGAATGATTTCATTATGATATGGGTGGGACCTATATCTACCTCCAATGCATTAGGTAATGATTTATATCTCATGATATAGACATGGTTGGAACAGTAAGTTAATCTGGTTCAGTGTTACAGGACTGAAACGAGGAGTGAACTCGACTCAGAAAGGGACTTTGTCCACTAATACGGTCTTGGCAGCAATGTCTTGGCTACTATGGAAATCATATCATGTGCTTAATGGTTGACACAATTACATGTTTTATTCCCATGCTAATTTATCATGATCAATGTTTTTTCATGATCTATGCCTTACGTACTACCATGTTTTATGTCATTGCTCAAGATTTTGATGTTTAGATTTTATGCTCATGTTTTTTTTTACATTCAAATGTCTAAGGATTGTTTTATGTCTTCTATGCTTACCCTTACTGAGCATTTGAGATCACCCCTTTTATGTTTTCTTTTCCCCAGGATATAAAGAAAGGTTTTAGGTAAGAAAAAAGGGGAATATTTTTATGGGAGATGATGAAGATCTTTCACCACGATTAGAAGATTATATTCCGAGTTTCCAAAGACACTAAACTATTATGGTCCTTGTGTGTCTGTTTTTGTTATGTATTAATTATTCCACAAAAGTAATGTAATGTCCATGTACGTCAAGCTTAGGGTCTCTACATTGGTGGTCAATTATGTGGTATTATTTCTCACATTTACCTCTATAATATGATAATCATTATTTCTATATGACTTATTAAGTGTTACATTATATGTGAGGGTAACTATAGGAGTATCCACTATCTTGGGTGTTTTCATAATGTCCATACCTATAATTTCCATAGTACCATAATTAGTGGTAATTACCTCATTGTACTGAGTTTTCTTTTATGTTGGCGTCCCAATAAATTTTGAGATAGAAAATATGTTTTATAGTGGGATCAATGAAAGGTATATCTATGTGTGAATTTGAAAACCTACTCTTTATCTTACCCTGAGATACAATCTATAGATCTTTATGTGCATGGGTTGCTTGTAGGCCCCCATTCACTTATGAAAAGCAATGGAGATGTGGGAACTCCTCCTTCTGAGTGTATGAATGATAAGTAATAGGGGCCATGTGTTATGGCTTGTAGATGCAGATGGGTTTGTGGGTTGAAAATGAGGAGTAGGCATGAATCAAATTTGGTTCACAGATAATGAATGATGTGGTGGGGGAATTGTACATTGGGAATGGGGGTGCTGCCAGGGTCAGGATATATGGTGAATTAGTGGGTGGACTAAATGAAAAATCTCAATTATAGAAATTATTATACTATAATCTAATTATATATTATAGTGAATCTTGAAAATACTTATTTTTCACCAGCTATGAAATAAAGGTGGGTTGTTCTGGAGTAGGATCTTGTTTGCATTAAAGTGTTGGGGATGGTCTAGTGGGGGAAATAGCATGAGAATATACATGTTTATCCTCATTATCAATCTTGATTCACTCATATTAATTGTACTAAAAACCTTTTTTCATTCCTTTTTATTTAACCCTATATTTATCAAGAGGGGTATTTTGGTCAAATGATGATTTCCTAGTGAGTTAAGTACCATCTATTTCAAGAATGATCCTAAATTTTTGGATAGAAAAATATTAATATTTCCCATATAATAATCACCTTGGCCTTCTTTTAATGGACCTAAAAATATAAAATGATTTTTGGGTCCATACGAATCCATTGATTTTGATAATGTATTAGTGAATGATGACATATTTCTAAATCACACTCCACTATGAGTTACCGTTGGAAAATCAAGAATCTGTTATTACTCTCTGGATGATGTTGAGAAGAGAAATATCAAACCATGTGCTCTAATTTTTTTCCTAGTCATGATTACACATCTGTTCAATTGTACTAGACATCCATCGATGATAACTAAACCCTTATTAGGATCCAAAATCAATTACACCAAGTCCTGTGACCTACAAAAGTCTTGGATATAGATTTATAACCTTAAAAATCTTCTATGGAAATATTCCAATGTTTACACTCCAATTAAAACTATATATAATCATCATAATTTTGATATGTTATCACATAACCTCATGTTAGGTCAAAGTATGCCTCCCCACATAGATAAATAATATTTTTTTGACGCATGGACCTCAATACCTCCATGATCATCTCATCCATAATGATATTTTCCAATTTTTTATATATAAATATTTTAATGGATGAAGTATATTCTTGTTTATACTTATAAATCACTTTTAATATCATTGGGTTATAAATTGGGGGCTATCATTGGGGTTTTTTATGTGAAATTCTTAGTTAAATATGATTTAGGGGAAAGGAATGGATAATGGGTTGTGTTTGGGTTTGATATTTGGATTATTTATGGAAATTGGAAATATATGAAGATGGAGGATAGGTTTTCATTGTTTCATGAACTTCAAGTGGATCTCTCTAGGCCTACTAGCATGTTATTTATTATTTTAGGGTTGAGGTGTAACATTATTATTATGAACCATGGTGAGAGAATAGAAAGGAATGGATTGTGAACTGGTTTTTTAAAGGTTTTATATTGTTTATTGGATATTAGATATTTTTTGTGTCAATTTGGGTGGGAAAAAGTGGTTATGATTATGAATTGAAAAGGGGGTGGTGAATGAAATAAAATCATTATGGGAGAGGTAAAAAATAAATAAAAAGGATGAAAGAAAATATTAACTAGTTGATCTGAGTGTATATAAGGTGATTCAATAAATATTTGATCATCTGGTATAAAGAACTAAGAGGGGGAGGCATGTGATTGATGAAGACATAGCTTAGGATCTATGTTGGAATATCTTTATTTTTTCTGGTTTTCTAGTGTGATATTAAAGCCCACACAATGATTATCCTTTTGAAAATTATGAAATTTTAAAATTGGAACCTCCAATAAATTATAGTGTGACATGTTCATTTTTGAATCAAGAACTTATATGATGATTTTTTGAGTTATGTTTGACCAATTGTATTACGAGATGCATGTGAACCCTAATAAAAACATTTATAGTTATTCCTTCCTCTTATAGTTTCATATGACAAAGAATTATAGGTTACTATATTATTTTGATTAATAACGTTTCCATTAGTACCTTACAGTGGCTTGACGTGTGATCAGAGACCCTATGAAAATTTTATTACAGGTTTTCCCTCCTCACTAAACTTTCATAATTAAATAATATACCATAGTTTTCTATGGTCTTAGGCTCCTCCCATTTTGAGGACATGATGTTGCAAGATAATACCCCATGTTTTTATTGTTTTTATGGTTGTTATCCACTTGATATTGTGGAATGAATATGTCTCCATAGATATGTTTCATACCTGAATGAACCTTGAGGGATATGCGTTGTGGTATGAATCATGTTATTTCAACATGATTTATAATACCATAGACAAAACATTATTTTCTATTACCCTATGAAATCAATATTTCATTTCTCATTTATAATCTATTTTCACTATTTTAAGGGGTATTTGGAGGTATTAAGTAGGTATTTTTTGGTGTTAAAAATAGATTCAAAACAGTGAAACATATATACCAATGTGTCATAACATAACACCTAAGATAAATAAAATAATACCAAATATAAAAAGAAAACATACGTAGGTTTCCTCTCAGAATGATATTTATTTAAATTCAAAATCGTGATGTACCTTAGTTTCATAAATTTGGAAATATGAAATGGACACACCGTAAATGAAAATATTCAATGTAGTTATAAAATAAAAATACATTCACCTTTAAAGAGGGTTTATCATTATAGTGAATCTCCACTACTTTGTGCAGAAATGTTTTCACCACCAAATAATTACAGACCATATTGATATGAACTTACTTAGAAACCATTACAAACATGTGTTAAAATGAAATAACTTATCTCCCAAGTGTGATTCTTTATTTTAATTTTTAATTCATTCCACTTTTCTTTTTAAATTGTATATGGAATTGTTTCTATAGGAATCCATATTGATCTCTTCATGTAAATGTAATATATTTTTATTTTGTTCTCCATATTCTCTTAGATTTAATTCCTAGATAGACCAATAATATTTTTAGGAAATATTAAATAAATTTTGGTATGGTTTCCAATAAAAAAAATACAGATATTCCACATGGAGTCTTGTAGGTTGTTCTAAAATCACTCACTATATCATCATGCTTTCTTGACAAATAATTCTAATATTCAGTGATGGTATTCTATATATTTTTCTTTATATCATGGTTTTTGAGCTCCACTTATCCAATAAATTTAGGGTTATATTTAATACTCACATTATACTAGATACATCTACTACACTCCCCTCAACAAATTGTTGTAAAAGTGTGTTTTCATATCAATGATTAATAGTTTGGGAACACTAAAACATGAAAAAAAATTCTTTTAAATATTTGTGACCACCTATAACTTGTTAATTGAGGTGTATTCTTCATAAAAAATTTAAATGTAGTATACACACACTTTAATATATATATATATATATATATATTGTAAAATAGATCTTAGAAATTACCCCTTAAATATATTCTCCAAACATTGAAAACATCAACAACCATGATGGGATGTTACAAAATCTCATCACTTTTTCTAATATTTGTTTGTGTTATGGTGGTGGTAAATGATATAAAAATTATCTTATAATCTCTATATAGTGTTGGATAAAAGAATATACTTTTTATGTTCTTAGTGAATACTTATTATGGTTCATTGTGTCCTCCTTTTTTTAGGAGTGAAAAAACTCAACATACATTTTAATTCATTATTAGGAACACATCAGTAGATCAATCCTTCACTATAACATTTTAAATGTAAATTATTTTTCTAAAATAAATCTTTTACTTCAACCATCAACCATTATAATGTTGTATAGTCATTATGGGTATATTTTACTTATCACTATATTATTTGAGATGTCGATAAATCATGTACATGTCACTAGTTCCATCATAAACAAAAATCATTCAAGAATAAACCATTAATCTCCACTTACTAATCTCTAATTTGATGTAAAAATATATCATTTATAGATGTATGGTGAAAAAATTCCTAAATTGTTTCAAATCCTTGATGAGAATATAAAACTCTTAGATAAAAAAATCCACTGAACTTAGGATATTTCCCCAACCTGATGACCTATTATTGAAAAGTTTGTTGATTTACTATAAAAATCCAATTGATATACATTATCATCAGCATGTAAGAATTTATTGAATCAATTCATAATAATTTAAAATATATTTGAACAAAAGGTGAGACATATTTTCACCATATATTATTCTACAAAAGAGCCTTATGGCTGAGCAATGTATCTTAAAAAAAACATAAAATGACCTAGAAACCTAATGAAAAAAGAAACATGCTATAATAAACCATAAAATTAATGAGTTTAAAATTTTAATTATATTAATAAAAAATGTAATATAAAAATAACTCCCTATGGGATACATCCATTGATAGTGTTTGGGCCCCTACACATTAACTTATTTTTCTATATGCACAGATAAAGGAATCATCATAGTGAAAACAATGGGGGAAATAACATCTTCAAAAAAACATTATCATTATAATTATTTATTAAATATTTAAGGCTAAATAGAGTATAAGTTTTTGTAAAAACTAATTCCAGATAATCTTAAAAAATCAATTGCATGGTGTTTTATTTTATCAGGTAACAATTTACACAATGTAAAAGGTATATATATCTCCATCAAAATATGTGGGTTTTGGATTTTAATTCTATATAATTTGAGGTGTTTTAAGTCAACACATATTGGAGTTTAACTTGAATATCCATTATATTTTTTAAAAATATCCTATTTTCAATATAAAATATCTTTTTTCTAAATTTTCAATGATAAAATTGTGATAGTATTAATTATATTATCATTTTCCAAAAGATGATGCTTTATATTTATTTATTCTTGATCCTTATAATAATTAAGATGATCTTTTGACTTTACCTACCCATTAAATTTCATAAAAAAATTTGTCACATACATTCAATTAAATGTGAATGAAATCTATATTATATTATAGAAATTTTAATTTTCAACAATTTAGTTTGAAATAAAAATATTTGTTTTCATCTGTTGTTTGGTGACAATTACATCTGATGATCTTTAAACTCTTTTACTATAAAACATAAACTATATAACTCCCCATACTTTAAATAGATTGATATCAATTCAATGTTGAAGAATATTAATTACAAATATAAAAAATCCATAGAAGGACTGTATAGGTATAGTGTCTTTAGAAACTACGAACAAAAACAACTAGTTAATAAGACATCTTCATTGTTTCCACTTATTTCATCATAACTAGACCCCTTTTTGGAATATCTTACTTAAACCCTTCTTGATGACATGGGGAAAATAAACATATAAAATTGTGATCTCATATGCTCAATAAGGGTAAGAAGGGGAAATATCATTCAGATCATAAATATATGACATAAGAAAATAACATTTGAAAATCTTATCATGTATATGAAATATCATGATATTATGTAATTGGATAAACCATAAAATTTTTAAGAATAAATGAACATAATCCCAAAAGTCGTAACATAAGACAAGGAGTTTTGTGGGATACACATAAGTATTGAAAATCATTTCACATCATTTAAGACTCATTTCCAAGACCATTATAGAGGACAAATTCCATTACTAAACTAAGTTCACTCCTCATTCAAGTAATGTATTACTGAATCGAGATCATTTCTCATCCCATCAATGTCTATATTGGGAGATATAAATAATTGCACTATTAATTAGAGGGATATATAGGTCTCACCCATCTCATAATTAAATCATTCTTATGTGTTCTAAAAAAACATAAATCATTCATCATAGCATAACCCATGGAATAAAATGGGTTTCTTAAACATCATTCCATCATAATCCATATAAAAAATTGAATTTCATAAATAGAATTCCATAATAAACCCAATAAAACCGTAGTAATAATAGTTATATAAATATAACCCTATTAAATAATTTCATCTTACATAGAAAATTATTTTGATAAAACACTTGATATTAATTCTTGAGGAAAATATCCTTTCTTCTTCAAAAACAATTTCTTTTATCAAAATATCACACAATTGTAAAAGAAAAAAAAAATATTTTAAAGTAAACATTATTTCAATTATTGGAAGATTCATGGAAATAATGTTTTATGAATATGTAAATAAAATTCATTTCGTATGAGTTAAAAAAACATTCTTCTCATGCTTTTACTAGAAAAATCAAAAAGTACCTCTTATCGAATAACAATAAAAGATTCCTTTCAAACTGTTCAGTAAAATTCACCAATGGGTAAAATTAACTTTAAAAAATTGTATAAATATATAAATAGTATTTAATATTTAGGTAACATGGATGTGGATGATAAATATACCCTAGTACAAACTTATGAATAAACAATCTCGGATAATAATGAGATTGCCAAATTATCCGTTATGTTAGGACTGATATCCTTCGTATGTATCCAAAACTCCTGTATAATGATTTAAATAATTTAATTGACTTTTTAAATAATAATATTAATTTTTATGATATCATATATGATCATATTATCATCTATTTTTCAATAACATTTCATTGTTATTCATTATTATGATATTAACTGTTTGATGTTATTATGCAAGTTTTGTCTAAAAGTTCTTATTTTCCTTCTTATATCATAGTTAAATAATTAAAAAATTATATAAAAATTATATAAACCAAGTTTATTATTTCTTTACATTTATATAATCATTCTTTAATGAATATCAGGTAGAATGAATCACATCGTATCGTGGAGATGGTAGGTCGTACGTACGCATGAGCGATGATATCATCCCCATATTTGTTAAATGGTATTGAATTGGATGGTTTACAATATTTTAGAATTAAAATAAAATTATAATAATCATATATAGTTATTATTTCCATCATTATAACCATCCAAGTAAGGTGGTGGTGAAAAACAGATTACACCACAGCATGGAGATGGTAAGGCGTACATACGTGATCACAGTGATTTCATTTTTCGAAGGATGGATAGAAGGTGGAATATGGTTATTTAGTAATTATAATAACATATAAGTTTGTACTGGATTTATTACATTATAATGAAAAAAATCAAGAAGATGCAGAAGAAGAAGAAATAAATTTGAAATAATTGGTAGCGATGATTGCCTCTTCTTCGATTTGCTTCCACTTAATCTCCTATTAGAGAACTAGAGTTGGTCTTTAAAGAGGAAAAAAGCCTCTAGAATGTTACTAGTGAAGTTTATAAGGGAAAAATCATTTTATGTCTAAGATTTAGGGATCAAATTGAAGTGAAGAGGTGAGGGAGGAGGTTCCCTTTTTTAATTGGGATGAGGGGTAGTTTTGTGATCTCCAAAAACATTAATTAATAATAAAATAAAACTGTATCAAAAAACCTCCAAAATGTCCTATTATATAAGATGAGATGATATATTATTGTAATCACATCACACAATAAATTTTAGTCAAGTTTTTATGTAAATTTAAACATTATCATTTTAATTAATACTTAGTTATTCTATTCAATTTTAATTAAGATAAGAAATATTTCAATATTAAAAGGGTGAAACAGTGACTTTATTGATTTCAATTAGACTATAAATAAGTACCTTAGAACATTATAGACCATATAATAATTATTATATGTTTTGTTAAAAAAATATGATTTTTAATAAATTTAATAAAACATTATTTTGATAAACAATCAATAGTGTCAATTTTGACACTATTCAACTCATTGATTTCTTTTAAAATATGAAGCTAACAAGTTAACATCAAACCAAATATTTAATTATCTTAATAAGATTTAAATTTAATGTATAAAATTAATTGTAAATATTAATTAACTGAAATTATATTTATTTTAGTATTTTTAATAACATTTAGGTGATATCTCTATTAATAAAATAATTATTACATCAATTCTGTGTAGTTATTTAGTATACTTATTTTGTGAATGAAAAAAAAATACCACGATGAAGATAAATCTGGTAGATTTCATAATAAGATAAGTAGTCTATATTATATTCTGAAAAATTTAGCATTTAAAATGATATACTCATTAAATTATAAATGTGACAACATTAACATCACTTTAAATAAAAGAATATAAGTGTCGCAATCTCTTAAATAAGCATCCAAATGTTCACGAAATCAACCCTTGTATGTTTATGGTCGATATATACTCTACCAATGATATTTGGTCATGTTTTTTGGTACTTTGATTGTTATTAATATTTTAATAAAAAAAAATTTATTGATTTCTCATCAATTAATTTATTTTTACATCGTGAGAGTATAAGTCTTTAAGGTAATTGTTTATTTTATAAAAATTAAAAATAAATTACCATGGTAAATAAAAAAATATATTTAAGACGGGTATTCATAATCAAATTTATATTATGTATAACCACATATAAAAATTATTTATTTATTTAAATTTAAGTGAGACATATTTAACTTTTCTTTAAATAAATTAAATTAAAAGTATTAATCTCATTCAAGTGGCTTCCAAAGGAAGACATTTCGACCCATGTATGATTTTTGTTGAAACATAATCATCCAATGATATTAATACAAGTGTTAGGGTAGTTTTATAAAAGTATTCGTACCCTTAATTGCTCATTTTAACCTTTGTCGTATTATTAAAAATTACAAATATTACTATTCATAATCCAAAAAATAAAACAAAGCAATTTAAATAATTTGGACCTACTGATTAATAATATGTTATCCATTTTCAAAAAATCGAAAAACATATGTTGTACTAATTCATTTAAAATTAATACATTTTTAGAAAAAGAGAACAAGTTTTAAAAGTAAAAGTATTGCAAAAGATTGAAATGTTTTTACATCTGAATTCAATGTAAAATTAATTATAATGACATAAACTTTGTTTAACGATAAATATATATTCTATTTATACTTTAAAACCGTTATAATTTATCCATATAAATTATTTTGATGAAAAAAAAAATTTTCAATTAAAATTTAGTTTATTTTTACTATTCATCAAAAATTAAAAGTTATTAGAAAAAATATTTAAATTTTATCCAAAGTAAATTTTTTTATCCCTATTCCAAAGAAAATTTTTAATTTTTCATATTAAATTATTAATTTATCTAAATATTAATTTAATAGGGATTATCCATAAAAAGGTATAAAATTAGCCTTTTGAAAACTATAGTTTTTTTATACAACAAATAGGGTTTATTTTATACCATATGAAAAAACAATCTATGGGATGAATATGAAAAATATTTTATTAAGTATATAACATATATATTTCATTAATTTAGTTTATTAATAGCAATTCACTCAATTTATTAATATGAAAATAAAAATATATAATTTATTTAAATTTTTTTCATAAATAATTGGTAATAAATTACTTCACCATACATTTTCATATATTAGATTAATTTATTCCCGCTATCCTAACAGCTAGGTTCAAATTTTCATTTTATACAAAGGGAAACTCTAATTTCATTTAAACTAATGATTGCATGTAATGAAAGCTATTGAATATTTAAAATTATTCAGAGAAAATATTTCATAAAAACAACTTGGAGTTACATTCTACCCCCCTTAAACTAAATTTCACCATTGAAATTCATCACTTGGAAACAAAAAAATGTGGATATATCTCTCTCATAATATCGCCAAGTTCCCACATAGCATCCTTAAATTTGTGGTTCCCCCACAAAACATTAACCAAGAGAGTGGTCTTGTTTTTTAAAACTTTTTCAATATGATCCAAAATCTATATTGGTTGTTCTTGATAAGAAAAATCATCATCCATAGGTATGAATTCTGGGTCCAGCACATGTGAAGGATCAAGTATGCACTTTCATATATGAGATATAAATAACACATCCTAAACTTTTTAGAGATTCTATGGAAATTCCAATTGGTAAGATACCTTCTCAACATGATCCATAATTTCAAAAGGACTGATAATCCTAAGTCTCATATTTCCCTTCTTTCCAAATATCATTACTCTCTTCTAGGGAGATATTCATAGAAACACCTTGTCATCTACTTAAATCTCTATGTCTTTTCTTTGTTTGTCAGCATAACTTTTTTTTCGACTCTGAGCTACTCATATGTTTTGTTGATTAGATCTGACATTTTTTTCCATTTCATCAACAAGATCAGGTCTTAAAATCTTTCATTCCCCAAATTCATCCCAGAAAGTTAGAGTTTTGTACTTTTTTCTGTAGAGGGGTTCATAAGGAGACATATGATTACTAGAGTGAAAGCTATTGTTTAATTAAAAATTCACCAAAGGTAGGTGTTGATAGCAACCACCTTTGAAATCAATAGAGCAAGCTCTCAACAATCCTTCCATATTTTGAATTTTCCTCTCAGACTGACCATCTTTTTAAGGATGATATGTAGTGCTGAAAGATAACTATGTATATAGATCCTACTGAAGACTTCTCTAGAAAATTGAGGTAAACCTCGAATCCTGATTAGATATAATCGAAATTGGTACTCCATGAAATCTTACCACGTCCTTTACATATATCCTATAAATCTGATATAGAGAGAAATACTATCTAATAGAAATTAAGTCTGCCAACTTCATAAGGATATCTACTATAACCCATATATAATTATGGACTTTAGACATTTTAGGAATTCTGATGACAAAGTCCACAGTGATGTTTTCCCATTTCCATTCCAGCATGCGTAATGGTTGTAACATCCCATTTGAATTCAATCTCTCAGCATTAACTTGATGACAAACCGAGCATAGAGAGATATATTTGGAAACATCTCTTTTTATTCCATCCCACCATAAATACTCTATGAGACCCCTATACATATTTATGCTTCCAGGGTGAAAAGAAAATGAAGAACTATTAGACTCATCCAATATCTCCTAATTTAATTCTTGTATGGGAGGAATACAAACCCAATTCATGTACCTTATAATTCCAACACAATAAATATTGAATTTAGGAACATTTATCTCATTATTTTGTAGTTGTACGTATTCCTTTTTTACCTCCTTAATATTCACCTATATAGACAGTTGAACATTTATTTGAGAAATACAATATTTCTCCCCTTACATTAAAAATTCTAGATCCATCCTTTTCAAATCCATAAATATTGGATCTTTTTTTATCCACATCATGGATAGGCTAGCATGGTCCTTTCGACTCAAAGCTTCTACCACCATGTTTTCTTTCCTAGGATGGTAATGTATTAAGCAGTCATAATCATTAATCAACTCCAACCATATTCTTTTGCTCATATTCATCTCGTTTTGTGTGAAATTATTCTTTAAACATTTTTGTTCTTTATAAATATCACGCCTTTCACTATAATGATAATGCCTCCATATCTTTAATGCAAATATTACCATAGCTAAATCCAAATCACAAGTTGGGTAATTTTTCTCATGGGATTTCAAGTATCACGAGGCATAAGATATCACCATATCATTTTTCATGAGGACACAACCCAACCCCTTTTTAAATCCTTTATTGTATATCATAAACCTGTCTCCACTACTAGGTAGTGAGAGAATAGGTGCACAGGATAAACATCCTTTGAGATCTTGTAAATTCTCTTCACATTCCTTTGTCCAAGTGAATATAACTATTTTCCAAGTCATCTTTGTGAGTGGATTAAATAATCGTTAAAAATATTTCAAAAAATGTCGATAATATCCTGCTAAACCAAGAAAACATCATATCCCAATTATCGTTTTTGGTCTCACTCAACTTTTAATAACTTCTGTTTTTTCTGGATCCATAAATATCCCCTCTTTTGATAATATGTGACCTAAAAATGATATTTTTTTAAGCCAAAATTCACACTTGTTAAATTTTTCATAAATATTATCCTTTCATAGGGTCTTTAGTATAATTCTCAAGTGATATTCATGTTCTTCCTTACTCTCATAATGGATAATAATATCATCTATAAATACTACTAAAAACTGATCAAGATAGTCTTTGAAGACTCTATTTATTAGATCCATGATGATAGAGTGGGAATTAGTAAGACCAGAAGGAATCACTATAAATTCATAGTGTCTATACCTTGTATGAAATGTCATCTTTAGTATATCCTCCTTTTTTACCTCTAATTAATTATATCTTAAATAAAGATCAACCTTGGAAAAGTATTGAGCACTATGAAGTTGGTCGAATAAGTGCCAATGAGAATGTACCCAAGTGGTAGAGACTCCTACTTGGCATCCAAAAGACCCAGGATCAAATTAGGGAAGGGAAGAATTCTCGGGGGTATTGTAGCAGTACTGTAGCGACGGCATTGTAGTAGTACTGTAGTAGTAAAGACTGTAGCAGTGGTGGAACAGTAGCGATGGAGGTACTGTAACAGGCATTGTAGCGGTGGTGGTACTATAGAATGTACTATAGCAGTGTGGGTACTATAGCCGTACTGTTTACCGAGGGGTCCTTTTGGCCAAAAAATGGGCTTTCAAGCCTTGTATTCAGACCACTTGGCCTTGGGCCTTCAGTATATGTAATGAGTCTCCCTCTACAAAGTCTTAAAAAGAGGTCTTTTCTTTTAATAATAAATTGAGTCTCAGGCCCCAACCTTTAAAAAAAGTTGGTCGAATAACTGCTTAATGCAGAGAAGATGATATGTTTTCTCCATAGTGATCTTGTTAAGTTCTCTATAATCAATGTAGAGTCTCATTGATCCATCTTTCTTCCTAAAAATAGAATAGGTTCTCCCCAAGGTAATTCAATATGGATTATGAATCCTTTATCCAGATTATATGGGAGTTGCTTCTTCAATTCTTGCAATTGAATTGGGTCCACTTTATAAGGTGTATCCGAAATAGGCATAACAACAGGTATGAGTTCTATTGACAATTCAATCTCACGATTAAGTAGAAGACCTAGAAATTCATCTAGAAAGATATCATTAAACATTTGTACAATGGGTGTATTATTAATTGTGATTTTTTCCAAACTATTTTTAATACATAACCTCCCACAAGTATAGAAATAGTCTTTAACATCGGTTTTTTTATTTTTACATCATTTTTTCACCAACAGTGAAGTTGCTGACGTAAGCAATATGAAATTTAAAATCAGTTTTTTTAAACTGCTTCCAAAAAGGAATTACATTTTTATCATAATTTATGTAAAAAACATAATTCTAAAAAAACCTATCAGTATCATTTTTAGTTTTGGATTCTTTAAAAACTGATGACAAATGTTTTTTAAAAAAATATTTTCAGCGTCAGTTTCAATAAAACTACACCATAAATTTAAAAAAATATAATTTTAGAATTTTTTTTACAAAAACCAATGACAAATTTTTTTTCCATTTATGTTTTAAATCATTTCCTAATATTTTATTTGACTGGTCTGGGAGATAAAAAGGATTTACGGGTCAAATTTTATGGTCTTCGGAATTTGAACATGTCATAGTTTTGATTAATACAACTCATTTCCAAGAAAACATGATAAACAAGAATTAAAATCACATAACCCAAATTGGACTAAATAAACATAATATTTCAAACATATTTCAATGGATTTAGGATATTTCTTCAAAATGATATATTGTTTATCATCATATCAATTATATTTAGGGTAGAACTCATGCGGCAATGAAAACAGTGATCAATAATTAAATTCACACCATGGTTGGTAAATCTCATTCAAATGTCTTATATTTGAAACATGATCATAAGAATAAATCATATTTATAAACAAACTAATCAATTTTATTAGAAATGAATGAAAGTAATAATAAACAAAACGAATGATTAGAATTGATACCGTGTTCAGATCAACGATTGAAGCCATGTTACAAAATTGATTGAGTCAAAAAAATCAAATATGATGAATAAAGGGGAAATAGATTTATATATAGTAAATAAAAAAATTAAATAGAATTGTATGAAAATGTATGTGGGATTTTAAACAGTTAAAAGTGTGATGTGAAAAAAAAATTGACATACTGATCTCACATATTACTCTTCAACATTAATTTTGTTTAAAAGGGACGCAAAAGGGGATTTAAATTGGTCTTTTAGCATCGATTTTTTATAGAACCGATGCCAATAATCCAATAAATATAATTTCTGGTGTCGGTTTTTAGATAAACAGACGATAAAAGGTTGAAAAAAATGTCAACCTATGTTTTTAAAAAGGCAAACCCAAAAGGTAAAAAATATATTTTTGGCATCGGTTTTTAAATAAAATGATTCAATAAAATTTAAAAAAAAATTCATGCCGTTTTTTTTTAAAAACTGATGCCAAAAAGTAAAAAAAATAGTGTTGGTGTCAGTTTTTAAAAAACCGACATGAAATATAAAAATTGTACTTTGGGCATCAGTTTTTATGAAAACCTATGCCAAAAATTATTTATTTGGTACAATGTTTTAGAGGATTTATTAATATTCTATTTGAATTGTCATGGAGCTAAAATGGAGTTATTGATTAAAAGTTATGGCATTTGAAATTTGGACTTCTTTAAGACTTATCTTAGATAATATCAACTTCTGACATCCATAACTATTAATCTATAAATCTGTTTTTTCTCCACGACCAATCAAATTGAATCTTAGAAAATAATATAAAACATTGTAAAAAAATATAATTACTATCTTTGGTTTTCATTAAAAACTGATTCCAATAATAGTTTTTTATTTTTGGAATCTGTTTTTAAAAAAACCACACCCAATATAATATTTTTTATTTTTTACATCGGTTTTTAAAAAAAACGATGCCAAAAAGTCTCCACAAACTTATTTTATATCGGTTTATAAGAAACCAACGTCAAATTTTTGACATTAAAACCCATTTTTCAACTAGTGTTCATTTATAGGAATCAATACCCATAAGATGGAAAAAATTTATACTGGAATTTTATATTCATCATTTCACTAACAGAGGATCATAGATTGATTTAGATTATGGAATGTGACATCCCTTCCTTAGAAATGTATATGACCTCTATGTAGAGAAATCCAATCCATGCCAATAATGATATCAAATTCCACTATAGGAAGGATCACAAGACTTACAGGAAGCACTTTAACTCAAACTTTAGTCGGATAATAATTATAAACTTTTGATGCGACTGTTGTGACATTCTGAGTTGTAACAGCTAACTCCACATCTAATTTTTAGGTAATATGGTGATACCCATAGAAGATTCTTCATAAATATAATATTGGTTGGATCTAGAATCAAATAAATCATTTTCTACTTTAGAGTGTATGGTAAGTGTACCTTTCCCCATTTCATTATCGTACTCCACATCACCGATAGTGATCTCATGTGACATGCCTTTTTCATTGGCCTTAAGAGTTTGGTCGTGTTGATAATTATCAATAACCCTTGGATTAGGGATTTTATTGGCATAATTCCCCATTTCCTTGAACTTGTAACATTTAAGTGTAGGATGGGAATTTTGTGTAGCCTTCTCTTTATTGGCATTATGAGAAATCTTTTTCCCATAACATTTCTATTCAACTTCTCAATGATCTTTTTTTCCAAATTTAAAACATTTGTTAGTCCCTTTAAGTCAATTCCCTCCAAGTTTCATTCCACACATTGAGTGTAATTGAAAACTCATCTTCTTTTCAATGTGGTCTTTATATTTTCCCTTGAATTCCATTTTTTTCTTCTTATCAAATCCATAGGACTGATGGGTTACTCCAATCTCCATCTCAACCTTGAGATCACATCAAACAATTTCTTCCTGGCTATTAAAGTCCCTTATTCCTAATTCCCTTCAGATACATGGTTTTAATCCACTAAATAATCGATTAATTTTATTCACATGTTCCATATTAATTCCAGAAGAATACCTTAAAAGTCTTGTAAAATTTTCTTCATAGGTACAAATGGATTCATTATACTTTTTCATAAGTACAAGGAAATCTTGCTCTATATTTTATTGAAGAATATGAGGAAATTAATTATTGAAAAATAAGTTCTTGAACACTTCTCATTCAATGGATTCAATTTCATATCTTTACCACATATTCTTGATAAGGTCCCTCAATTGATAAGCTTAAACTTCAAATTGATAGATTATTAATATGACTTTATCATGTTATGAACATTGGAGAATTGAAAATATCTTTTCAGTGGTACTGATCTGTTTTTCATCCACTACTAGATCAAAAGTCCCACTGAAAGATGGTTGAAACTATTGGGTACCGGGATGGTGCAACGGAAGCCGGTGGGCCAGGAATTTAAAATTTTTTGCATCACTGGAGTGACATAACCCTATCAACTCTAGTGATCTTGTCCTGGTTTGGTCAAAGGATCTCGCATGTTTTAAACAAAGCACAAAATAAACTGAACATGTATCTAGTTCGGATTTGACGTGTGCAAGTCCACCGCAGGACGTCGGCAATCATTGCTCGAATACTCCGATGTCGAATCCCTCTAGATTTTCCAAACACGCCTCTCGAATTTTCTCATGTGTCGTTCATCGAGATCTAAGTGCTAGCGTAGATCTTCAACGCTCACTTATGCATAGCGACGATCACCACATGGGAAGAAGCATCAATCCAAGATGGATGAACTTGAAGATCTTCCATTGATTGGGAGACTCTCTCTCTCTCTCTAGATTCCAAGAGGAGAGAGAAGCTCTCAATCACAACACATGAATAGTTAAATGGGAGAGCCTCTCTCTCACTTATATAGGGAATGTTTAAAACACGCAGTATGGATTATTGGCCCCCATGTAATAAATTTATGCTATATAAGTGTTATAAATAATTATTTATGACAAATGAAATTATGCCATAAATAATATTTATAATTTATCACTTACTTGTAATATATAATTATATTACGTGATAAATATGAGTCTTTAACTCGACTCACACCTCCTGCTAATATTAAATGAACCTAGGATATTAAAATCCATTCGAATAATATTAATACTTGTATTTTATATATAACTTGTAAATACATGTTATAAACAAATTCAATGAAATATTCTAAACTTGAATAATTTATGAATTTATTTATTCTTTGGAGATCCATAGAACTTGGATAGTGCTCAGACCCTTTGGCGGGGCCCACCAAGTTCTATATTCCTATTCCCAGAATAGGGCATATTCTCAAGGAGCTATTGTGTGTGACCCTCTAGGCCCTTGCCTCAATAGTAGTGAATAATATCCACCGGCCTAGAGTGGGGTCTAGAAACCCATCAAGGTCCCTATAGAGATAAGGTAAAGTCAAATCAACGACTAACTTCCTATGAACACGGTCCATGTAATATAATCTCTTAGTCATATATATCTCAATAAAGAAGAATGCACACTTGTGTCATCATTCTTTATTTTTCTTTATTTTATTTGTTGATTTTTCCGAATGGTCTTACCTTCCACTACCATGGCCATGGATTTAATGAATGTGCAACCATCCTAATCAACCAGGCCTGATATATCTCTTCTTGAACTCAAAATCCACAAATCCTTTCTTGATCATTCAATCAATGCCATGCCATTAATGACGTACCTGATACAAACTACCTCTCCACGACTTTGTCGCCATGTTTTTCTCCTTGCATAAAATGTACATAATTAAATGACATCCATTGAAAATTATCTCAAGTCTAAAGACAATTACACATGTTCGTAGATAGGAATGATCAATGAAACCTAAAACATGTGGTGTTCCTATTATGAAGGTCTATCCTCATGATCTCAACTACTAGATATCTTCAAGTGCAAACTTCATGAGAAGAAGTCTCAATGCTTATGAGCCCCCAACACCTGATGGTCACACATCATCTCTGTCCTTCCAGAATGATGTATCTGGACCATAATACATTACTTTAAGATTACTATCATGTCATCTTAGGGTTATCATTATAGTCTGGGATCTACTGTAACCCTTTGATGTGACATGTAATCTAAGGACATTGTCATAAACAAAGTGGATGCAGAAGTATCTACACTATTATGAAAAGATAAACACGTGTATTATAACTAACTGAATACATGTAGTGCTAATAAAATTACCAAAAAAGTTGGTTCTAGGGAACCCACTTTCAACACTCCCACTTGAACTAGAGACAACAACTAACAGGTTTCAATCTGCTAGCTCTCACATGTGAATCATGCTTCTATTAATAAATGGCTTTAGTTAGGGGGTCTACCTCATTGTCCTCTATGGATACTCTGAAAAGTGTCACTTCACCTCTTTGAGAAAAATACCTAAAGAGATTAAACTTCCAAAGAATATGCTTTGTCCTCTGGTGAGACCCGGGCTCTTGGCAAGCACCACTGCAGCAGTATTATCACAATATACTAGAATAGGGTCTGCACTGCTAGGTACAACACCAATGTATGAGATAAAGCTGTGTATCCAAACAACTTCCTTTTTGTATCAGAATCTACAATATATTCAGACTCTACTATAGAATCAGTAACCACAGCTTGCTTCGAGCTTCACTATCTCACTGTACCACCATTCAGGCAAAAGATGTAGCTTGACTGCAATTTCATATCATCACAATCTATCTGAAATCTAGCATCAATGTATCCCCTCACAACTATTTCCTCATCTCCTTCATACACCAAGAGCATATCCTTAGTACGCCTCGAGTACTTTAGGATATTTTTAGGAGTTTTCTGATGTTTCTCTCCTGGATTGGCTTAATATCTACCAACCATGCATAAAGAAAAGGTTACATCAAACCTAGTACATAACATGGAATACATGATAGAACCCACTTCCGAAGCATAAGGGACTCTACTCATTCTGTCAATCTCCACCTATGTTAGTGGACCCAATTTCTTGGAGAGATTTACACCATGTGACATAGGTAAAAATCCTCTCTTGGATTGTTCCATAATGTACATTTTGAGTACCTTGTCAATATATGTACTTTGACTTATCCCAATCTGCCTTTGAGATCTCTCTCAATAGATCTTGATCCCAAGTATGTAGGCTGCTTCACCTTAGTCTTTCATGGTGAAGAATCCATTTAACCAAGTCTTAACTGACTGTAAGACTTGCACCTGTGTCTCCCATAATTAATATTTCATCAACATATAGTAATAGGAAAACAATGGAATTCCCTTCAACCTTTTTATAGACACAAGGATCGCTTTCATTTTTTACAAAACCAAAATCTCTCATGGCCTCATCAAAGCAAACATTCCATGATCTTGATGCCCGCTTCAATCCATAAATGGATCTCTGCAGCTTTAATTCTTTATGGGCATTCTTTGACTTAAAAAACCCTTCGGGTTGAGTCATATAGACATCATCAACCAACATCCCATTTAGAAAAGTAGTTTTGACATCCATTTTCCAAATTTCATAATCATGAAAGGCTGCTATTGCAATAAATATTCTGATGGATTTAAGCATTGCTACTAGTGTGAAGGTTTCACCATAGTCAATACCTTGACCTTGCCTGAAACTCTTTGTAACTAGTCTTGCTTTAAAGTTATTAACCTCACCATCTATGTCCAGCTTCTTCTTGAATATCCATTTGCATCAAATGGGCTTTGCATCAGCTGGAGGGTATACCAAAATCCAAACTTGATTTTGGTACATGGACTCTATCTCAGAATTCATGGCTTCTTGCCATGTAACAGCTTATTTTCCTTCTATTTATTCCTTGTAGGTTAGAGGATCATCATACTCAATGAATAATGTGTCACCTGACTCGGTGATAAGAAAACCATAACGCTCTGGTTCTCTAACCTCTCACATAGACCTACACATTATCTATGTCTCAGGAACAATTTCTTCATCCACTTGTTCTTGTGGAGATTGTTCCTCTACCAACCCTTGTGCATCTAAAGAATTAACTTCATCGAAGATAGTATTGGTCCCACTATTTCCAATAGAAATGTGTTCCCTTTCTAGAAATGTGGTGTATCTTGTCATGATGAATTTTCTATCTAAAGGTTTATATTGGTAGTATCCTCTAGTTTCCTTAGGATAACATATAAAGATGCACTTAGTGCTTATGGATGCTAATTTTTCACTTGGTAAAGTCTTGACAAATGCCTCGCACCCCCATACATGTATGTGTGTTAGGTTGGGTTTCTTTCCATACCATAACTAATATGGAATCCTATCTGCATCTTTAGTTGGTACTCGGTTAAGGGTATATGTTATTGTCTGCAAGGCGTATCCCCAAAAGAATAATGGAAGAGTTTCATGACTCATCATTGATTTTACCATGTCAATCAAGGTCATATTCCTCCTTTCACTAACACCATTCCATTGTGGTGCATAAAGAGGAGTGAGTTGGGATACTATCCAACACTCCTTCAAGTGATCAATGAAATCTTGGTTAAGATATTCTATGCCTCAGTCTGAACAAAGTGCTTTTATCTTCTTACCAGGTTGGTTTTCTACTTCATTTTGGTATTCCTTATGAAACCGAAAGTAATCAGACTTATACCGCATTAAGTAGATATATTCATACCTACTATAGTCGTCGGTAAAAGTAATGAAGTATAGAACCCACCCCTAGCCTCTACTATAAATGGACCACATACATCAGTATATATTAATTCCAGTACTGCATTTTCCCTTTATCCCATTCATGAGAAAGGTGCTTTGGTCATCTTTCCTTGTAAACAAGCTACACATACATCTAAGTGTTCTAACTGTACCGAGTCTAGATACCCTTCTTGATGCAATCTTTATAATCGCTTCTCATTTAAATGACCAGGCCTGAAGTTCCATAGGAGGGTGATATTTGAGTCATGTTGATTGTTTTTTTCATTTATTTCCATTACTGAGTTTTCTTGTTCTAGCATATATAAACCTTTTTTAAGATGTTCCATACAATAACATATGTTATCCCTATAAAAGAGACAACATTTATTTCCAAACATGAAATAAAAACCCATAATGTCTAAACTTGACACAGAGATAATGTTTCTGGTACGAGAAGGTACATAATAACAATTGTTTAAAAATATAACCAAACCAGTTGGCGAGATTAAGTGATAGTCTCCCACTACCAAGGCTTCCAGACTTACACCATTTTCAGCTTGGAGATCCACTTGACCTTTTGCAATCTTCTTGAACCTACTTGGTTCCTTTATATGAATACAAATGTGTTAGCCGCATGCTGTATCAAATAACCAACTTATAGATAAATATATATTGTATTCAATGACAAAAATACCGGAAGTAGAAGCATCTACTTTCTTCTTCTTCCCAGCTCTGCAATTCTTCTTCCAGTGGCCTTTCTTGCCACATCCAAAGCAGACAGATTCCTTCTCATTACATTACCTCTGAATCTTTGGCTTCTTTGCAGGACGATGCATTGGTGTCTTAGGCCTTGACTTGGCCTTAGACCCCTTTGCCTTTCCCTTTTTTCTTGTTCACCATAATCATAGATGAATTGGTATTTCTCATATTCATATCAGCTTGGAGAACTAAATCCCAAAGGTCGAGGAGAGACTTTGTCATATCATTCATATTATAATTGACAATAAAAGTAGAGAAGCTTGAAAGTAAAGATACAAGAATGAGATCCACTGCTATTTCTTGATTCAGTTTGAACCCAAGGGCTTCAAGCCTCTCAATATACCCAATCATCTTGAGTACATGAGGACTGGATTGGTGCCCTTCTTCTAGCCTACACATGTAAAGCGCACTTGAGATCTCATACCTTTCTTGCATGGCCCTCTCCTCATATAGTTGTTGGAGATGTGAAACCATCTTGTAGGTGTCCTCATCCTCATGAAGTTTTTGCAATTGGATGGACATGGATGACAACATGATGCATTGTATATCAAGCGCATTGTCTACATGCTTTCTCCATTTATCTTTTTCCTCCTTACTTGCTCCCTGAGGAAGCTCAGCAGGAATTAGGGATTCCAGCACATATAACTACCTTTCTTGGCGTAGTACTATACGTAAGCGCCTGTACCACTCCTGGAAGTTATTACCGGTTAGGATATTTTCTTTATCCAAGATCAATCACAATGATAAAGTGCGTGTGGTGTTAGTGATTTCCATTTTGAATCTACATCAGATAAACATTTAGAAGTTAGTACTTTTTCTTGATTTCCTATTGACATTTATGATTAATAAATTATTATATCATTTTAATGTCTCCCACTATTTTAGCGAACCTTAATATCCCTCACTATTAGATTCGGAAAACTCTGTCACTTGAGTATTCTAGTGGAAAGGATCCTCGAAACCTCCCTCGTATTCTACAAGCTAGGGCTATGCCAATACTTGGAGGGTTTCAAGCTAGACACTAGATTGTCCAACCACTTTTTCTTGGGGTTCCTTGTGTTGTGAGTAAAGTCCCAACTTTTGGAATCTGAACATGATTCCCTCAATATCTTGCATATAAAGTGATAGTAAGCTAGAAAAGGTTAATCCTTGACTACTCACTTTAGTTAAGTAGACCCATTTCTCTCTTGTAAATACCCCGGTAATAAGAGGCACTCTAAACTATGGATGACAAGCACCCTAAACAGCCAGTTTTTTTAGATGTGAGAAATGGAAGGCTTTTAGACTTAATATATCTTTGATGGATTTTTATATTTATTAACGAATATAATCCTTTTTTATTTATTATGTTCAAACTGGGTTGTCTCAATCATAACTGAACATGAAATAGAATATAATTCATCACATCTTTATGCATTTTATCTTGTTTACTTTCTTATGTGATCATGCAATAATCATGAAGATGAAAAAAATAATAAACTATGCATAAAGTAAATCATGCAATCCGACTGGACTTGAGAATTCTATAAAGATCGATCCATAATGGATCAATCTTGACCTAGGGGAATCCATACCTAAGTTGGGACATAAATCATGTCACAGATTTCCCAGTGTAATGTTCTTGGCTCCCATTTAGTTTACCGCCTCATCTTGGTGGGGTCTGCGTCTCGGATTATAATTTAATTACAAATATACTCGCATACAGGCGAGAGGGTCTAGGTGTAAAAAATAAATCTTGTGTGTTGGACACGTAGTCCCTTATACATATTTGAAATTAAAAGAACGATTCTTAGACCGTCATTAATCTAATTAATTATTACAATCATCGAATGGATTGAATAAATAATTAAACACCAGACATACACAATTCAGTCGCTTGCTCAAGACTAGTCGGAGTAAAATATGCGCAAGAAAATTAAATTTCAATAAATTTAAATAGTTCAAGGGTGTTTTAATAAATTAAATGAATTTGATTAAATTCAAATAATTTATTTATCGATCCCATTTGTTTAATTTAATTTTAATTCTAAAAATTAAATTAAACCATTAATTTAATTTTAATCTTAAATTAAATTAATACTTCAGATTAAAATATATTTAAACCCCTGAATTAATTCTAATTAATTTAATTTAAAAAACTAAATTAACTAAAATTAATTTAAAGCAAGGTTACCTCTAGTCATGGAATAGTATGGAAGAACTGTGAGTCGCTGCTGGGTGTCGTCCTGGAGCAGGGCCAAATCACGGCATTACTGCGACTTGACCCTGGCATGACTACTCAGCCTACTGACTCCCGCAGTGGCAACAGCTTTCGGTGAGGTTTGAAGGGAGCAGGAAGAGGTCGATGAGCATTACGGCCAGCCGCATGGCCGGCAGCCCGCTACTCCGGTGAGCCGGTATGGCGGCAGCCCGGTCTGGCACGGCCCGGACCAGCAACGGTCAGGTCCTGCTCGACCGAGACTGAGGTTGGCCGGTGTGGGGCTCGGCCTGTGCGAGAAAGAGGGACGACCGAGGAGCGGTAGCGGCACGACGGTTTGGCGAGCTCAGGACGACAGTCTGGCGGGGCTTGGTCCGAGGCGGCGTGGCGCGGCCGGTGTGGGAGCGGCACAGCGGTCAGGCACAGGCTCGGGGCAGCGCGACCAGGCAGTCCGGCGTGGCTTGGGGAGGATGTCCAGGGGCCAAGGGTTGGGGGCACCGCTAGGGTTTCTCCACCAAGGGGGAGCAGCTTCCCATGTTCTCTGTGTGAAAGAGGAGAAGACCCACTTGGGTCTTCCATTTTTTTTAATTTTTCCTTAAAAAAATATCCACCTTTATGTTTTTTAAATAAAAGGAATAAGACCCCATTTTGGGGTCTTAGTCTCCCTTAGATTTTTTTTAATAAAAGGAGGAAGACCCCAAAATGAGTCTTGGTCCCTCCCATTTTTTTTATTTTATAAAACTAAAGGAAGACTTGACTTTGTGGAAAATATTTTCACACACCCCTTTTCTGGAAAATATTTTATAAAAAAATATTGTATTATATTTTATAATAATAAAATATAACATTTAAATTTATCTCAATAATTATTGAGATAAACATCAAATGAAAGAAAAAACAACAACGTCGATCCGATTAAATTTTTTAAATGATCGTAGCTTGAAGATTTGAAAACGAAACGACACGTGGTCAGATCCGAATGAAACATTTTAACAACCCCATACTTAAATTTAATGAATCTTAATTCTGTTGACTCAGAAAAACCTTGCGATCACTCCGATACCACTGTAGGGTACCGGGACGGCGCAATGAAAGCCAGTGGGCCGGGAATTAAAAATTTTATGCATCACCAGAGTGACATAACCCTATGAACTACAGTGATCTTGTCCCAGTCCGGTCCAAGGACCTAGCAAGTTTTAAAAAGAGCACAAAATAAACTGAACATGTACCTAATTCGGATTTGACGTGCACAAGTTTGCTACAGGACGCTAGCGATCATTGTTCGAAGACTCTGACGTCAAAGCCCTCTAGATCTTCCACACACACCTCTCGAATCTTCTCGTGCGCCGTTCGTTGACATCCGGGTGCTAGCGTGGATCTTTAACGCTCACTTCATCACAAAGATGAAAACCGCAAGGGAAGAAGATTCAATCCGAGATAGATAAACTTGAAGATCTTCCTTTACTAGAGAGACTCTCTCTCTAGATTCCAGGAGGAGAGAGAATCCCTCAATCCCAACACATGAATAGTTCAATGGGAGAGCCTCTCTCTCAATTATATAGAGAAATCTTAAAACAGGTAGTAGGGATTCCCAGCCCCCGTGTAATAAACATATTCTATATAAGTGTTATAAATAAATATTTATGAAAAATAAAATTTTTCCATAAATACTATTTATAATTTATCACTTACTTCTAATATATAAATATATTACGTGACAAATTTGAGTCTTTAACTCGAATCACACCTCCTGCTAATATTAAATGAACCTAGGATATTAAAATTCATTCGAATTATATTAATACTTGTATTTACTATATAACTTGTCAATAGATGTTATAAAAAAATTAAATGAATTATTCTAAACTTGAATAATTTATGAATTTATTTATTCATTGGTGATCCATAGAACTTGGATAGTGCTGAGACCCTTTGGCAGGGCCCACCAATATCTATATTCCTATTCCCATAACATGGAAGATTCTCATGGTGCTATTGTCTGTGACCCTCTAGGTCATTACCTTAGTAGCAGTGAATAATATCAACCAACCTAGAGCGGGGTCTAGAAACCCATAGAGGCCCCCATAGATATAAGGCAAAGGAAAAGAAATGACTACCTTCCTACGAACACAGTCTGTGTAATATAATATCTTCATCATCGATTTCTCAATAAAGCAGAATACACACTAGTGTCATAATTATTTTTTTTATTTGTTGATTTGTTCGGACAGTCTTACCTTCCACTACCATGGACATGTATTTAATGAAGGTGCAACCATCCTAATCAACCAGGCCCAAGATATCTCTTCCTGAACTCAGAAGCGAAAAATCCTTTCTTGATCATTCAATCAATGTCATGCCATTAATGAAGTACCTGATACAAACTACCTCACCACGACTTTGTCGCCATGGTTTTCACCTTGAATCAAATGTACATAATTAAATGACATCCATTGACAATGATCTCAAGTCTAATGACTATTACACATGTCCTTAAATAGGAATGACCAATGACACCTAAAACATGTGGTGTTCCTATTATGCAGGTCTGTCCTCATGATCTCAACTATTGGATATCATCAAGTGCGAACTTCATGAGAAGAAGTATCAATGCTTATGAGCCCCTAGAACCTGATGGTCACGCATCATATTTGTCCTTCCAGAATAATGTAACTGGGCCATAGGATGTTACTTTAAGATTACTGTCATGGAATCTCAGGATTCTCATTATATCCTGGGATCTACTATAACCCTTTGACGCCACATGTAATCTAAGTACATTTCCATAAACAAAGTGGATGCAGAAGTATCTACACTATTATGGAGAGATAAACACATGTATTATAACAAGATGAATACATGTAGTAGCAATTAAAGTACAAAACAAGTTGGGTCTAGGGAACCCACATTGAATAGAAACTACCTTATGAAGGACTCAACAAAATGTTGTTCCCTACTTTTCTCATTTAGAAGTCTTGCATGATTCATAGCTTGAGAAAGTTGTGTGATCATAGCTACAAGATTTTTCATTGTAGATCCCATAACATTTGGTTTCTTATGAGGGAAATAATTTCATTTCCCATCGCATTTAGTATTAATGTGGTTCTTTCGAGTTCCATCCATTTACTAAAACCACGAAACATGGTGTGAGAAACACTAGTAATAATATAAAAACCACATAATCAAGAATAAAAGTTAAATTTGGGACACTTTATGTTTTATCCTAGGTTATTCATGATCATTTATAAAACACTAGGATTGTCACTTATACTTTGACATATCCTTAGGGTTCTTACTGAAGTTTTATCAACCTAGTTTCCAAATATTAACTACGTATTTCCCCTAATACCAACTATAAAATCACATACTTTAAATGCATTCATATTAATTCAAATTTAAAGAATATTAATTAAAAAACATAACAAGGCCACAAAAGGAACATATAGGTATAGTTTATTTAGAAACTAGGAAACATAAATAATTAGTTCATAAGACCTCTCCATTGTCTCCCACTTATTTAATCATAACTGGAGCCCTTTTGAAATATCTTAATTAACAAGTTTCTTCATGAACTGGGGAAAGGAAAAATATAAAAGGGTGAGCTCATATGCTCAATAAGGGTAAATAAGGAAAATATCAATCATATCATAATTATAAGACATAAAAACATAACATTTGAAAATTGTATCCTGCATATGAAAGATCATGATATCATTCCATGGGATAAATCATAAAAGTTCATAAGAATCCATGAAAATAATACCAAAAGTCATAGCATAAGAAATGGAGTTTTTTATCATACACATACACCTAGAAAATCATTTCATATAAGTCAAGTGTCATTTCCAAGACCTTTATAGTGGAAATATTCTATTACTAAAACTAGTTCCCTCCCCGTTCCAGCCCTATATTACTGAACAGAGATCATTTCCCATTCCTACCATATAAATTTCATAATATATAAATATTTACACAATGAATTGGTTGGATATATAGGTCCCACCCATCTCATAAATTAATCATTCTTACATGTCCCAAAAAAACATAAATCATTCATTATAGCATAATCTAAAGCAAAAATGGGGTTATTAAACATCATTATTTATAATCCATATAAAAATGGATTTAATAAATATAATTCCATAATAAACACAATAAAACCATAGTAATAATATGGATAGAAACATAACCCTATTTAATAATTTCATCTTAGATGAAAAAATATTTTGATAAAACAATTGATATTAATTCTTAGGGAAAATGTACTTTTTTCTTCAAAAATGATTTCTTTTGTCAAAATGTCAAACTATTTTAAAATAAAAGAATTTATTTGAAAATAAAATTAAAATCGTGCAATGGAAGATTTATGGAAATAAGGCCTTATGAAGACGTAAAAATCTATTCATGGTTTTTAAGTTAAAAAAACATTATCCTCGTACTTTTACTAGAAAAATAAAAAAGTACATCGTATCCAATAACGAAAAAATATTCCTTTCGTACTATTTAGGAAAAAATCACAAAAGGGTAAAATTGACATTAAAAATTGTAGAAGAATATAAATAGTAGTATATATTTAGGTGACATAGTTGTGGATTATAACTATATCCTAGTAAACACTTATGAATAAACAATATCAGATAATAATGAGATTTCAAAATTATCCCTTACCTTAGGTTTGATATTCTTCATATGTATCTAAACCTATTATATAATGATTTAAATAATTTCATTGAGTTATAAAATAATCATATTCATTTTTATGATATCATATATGATCATATTATCATCCATTTGTTAATAAAATTTCATTGTTACTCATTGTTTGGATATTAACTGCTTTATGTTCTTATTCATGTTTTGTTGAATAAGTTATAGTTCCATTTATTAGGTTATAGTTATATCATTAAAAAATTATATTAACATAATATGTACCATTTTTATTTATTTTGTATATTTATATAATCATTCTTTAATGAATATCATGTAGAATGAATCACATCGCATCGTGAAGACGGTAGGTCATACGTACACAGATATATTAACATAATATATACCATTTTTATTTATTTTTTACATTTATATAATCATTCTTTAATGAATATCATGTAGAATGAATCGCATCGCATCGTGAAGATGGTAGGTCGTACGTACGCAGAGCGACAATATCATTCACATATTTGTTGAATGGCATTGAATTAGATAGTGTATAATATTTCTTAATTAATATAATTTTATAATAATAATATATAGTAATTATTTCCATAATTATACCCATCCAAGTAAGGTGGTGGTGAAAAACAGTTTACACCAGGCCGTATACATGATAAGTCGTACGTACGCACGCGGAGTGATTTCATTTTTTTATAGGATGGATAGAAGGGGAAATATGGTTTTTTTCATAATTATAATAACATATTAGTTTATACTGGAGTTATTAATTTACAATGAAACAACTCATGAAGAGGAATCATAAGAATAATGGATTTTGGAAGAATTGATAGTGGAGATTACCTCATCTTCGACGTGCGTCCTCTAAATATCCTCTTTGAGAACTAGAGTTGGTCTTTAAATAGGACCAAAACATCTAGAATTTTACAAGGGGTGTTTATAAGGTAAAAGGGTAATATATTATTGGGATTTAAGGATCAAAGTGAATTGAATATGTGAGGGAATATGTTCCCTTTTATAATTGAGGTGAGGGGCACTTTTGTGATCTCCAAAAATATTAATTTATAATAAAATCAAACCCTACCCAAAACCATAAAAATGTAACAATTTATAAGATGATATGATATAGTTTTGTATTCTAATCAAACAGTAAATGTTATACAAGTGTTTATTATAATTTAAAAATTATCATTTTAGTTAACACTTAGTTATTCTTTTTAATTTTAATTAAGATAACAAATATTTCACTATTAAAAGGGTGAAATATTAAATTATTTGATGTCAATTAGACCATATATATGTAAATTAAAACATTTTAGACCCTAAAATAATTATTATATATTTTTTAAAATGTTTTATGATTTTTAAATAATTTAATAAAAAAATATTTTTATAAACAATCAATAGTGTAAATTTTGACATTATTCTATACATTGATTTTTTAAAATAATATGAAGATAACAAGTTACCTTTGAAGAAAATATTTTATTACATTCATAATAGGTCAAGGTTATGTATAAACTTCATTGTACATATTAATTAACCTAAATTATATTTACTTTAATATTTTTAATAACATTTATTTGATATCTTCATTTATAAAATAACTACTAAATCAATTTTGTGTAATTATTTTTGTAAACATATTTATTGAATAAAAAATAAAACTAAAATACAAGGATGAATATGAATCTAAAATATTTCATAAGAATATAAGTATTCAATTTTATCTTCTAGAAAATCCACCATTTAAATCGTTATACATATTAAATTATGAATGTGACAACTCTAATATCACTTTAAATAAAATAATATAAGTGTCACAATCTCTTCTATAAGGCTGTAAATGGTCACAAACTTGACCCTTTGATGGTTATGGTCGATATATATTGGACTTATTAGATTTGGCCAATTGTTTGGGTCCTCTAATGGTTATTAATCTTTAATAAAAAAAGTTTTGTGGATTTCTCCTCAATTAATTAATTTTTACATCATAAAACTATAAGTATTTAAGGTTATTATTTATTTCACAAAAATTACAAAACAAATCAACATGGTAAACTCTTTTTTAAAAAAAAATTAGATGTTATGCAATTTATACCTTTACTATTTTTTCTATTAGCATTTGTGTGGCAAGATGCAGTAGGTTTTCGATGAGATCAATTCTATATTATTTTCGTAAAATACCATCTCTTAGAGATTAAAACTTTTTATTTTTATTGGAAATCATGTGATCAACCTGAATCAGACCTTTTACCATTTTTAAATTCCATATAATGAGCCTTTTTCTTCTTTTCTATTTTTATTCATTAGAACCTATTATAAAATAGATTTTCAATATATATTTTATCTCTAATTACTAATGATGTTATATGTTCTTTCATATCCCACTTACTATCCATTTTATTTATAAATTATGATAAACCCTTTCACTATAATTAATCTCTTCCATGAAAATTTATAGTCCCTTGTTATGCTGCCAAAATTTCACCCTGATTTTCCATGCCAAATTATTATGTAGTGAATATTCGTACCCATTTCATATCAAGGGTTTTCACCTTAATGCACTTATAAGTTTCTGATTTGATAACTAATTCTATTTATTACACACTACATTATCATGGAATAAAATGTGATGATAAATGAATCCATGTTTTAGGTTCTATGTGGCACACCTAATGATGTATTTTTTTAAGTTCTTTCCACATTTCTCATGTTGCCTTTTTGATTATAATCTTATATCATGCCTTATTATTCGTGTTTATGATTATCAACCTTTTATGCCCCATTTATTTTCCTATTTTCTATCATATATTACTTTCTTCATGTTATTCTATGTTTATTTCCTGGACGGGCTTTATAGATCTCCCTTTTCTAATGTATGTCCATAGGTTATCCCATACAGGTTTAAGTACGAGCATGTTAAAGAAGTGTTAAATAAATATGATATATTTACTATTTTTATTTGTTATTTAATGTGACTAATTCCTAAAGACAAAAAAATTCTCAATATCTTTGAGTTTATTATGTATAATATTATGTAATAAATCCCGAATTAATTTATAATAAAGATTAGGGTTTTCATAATATTGAACCATCTCATTTGATCGATTTTAAGGATATCGAGTTGATGTTTAATGTTTCATCTGAGGAGAGACCACACTAGTAGAAATATGATTTTTAACATCATCAATTTGACATCAGTTTCTTATAAACGGATGTAAAAAAATTTTGCGAAGCCTTTTTGGTGTCGGTTTTTTCAAAAACCGATGCCAAAAATTAAGAAAAAATTGTTTTGGCGTCGGTTTTAAAAATTTTTTTTTGAAAAAATAAAAAAAATTAAAATGATTTATCGAATTCTCTAATATTTTTTTGACTAGTCATGGAAAAAAAATAGAGTTATGTATTAAATTTTATAGATGTCGTAAGTTGATCTTTTATAAGAGAAGTCTTAAAAAAGTCCAATTTCAATGGCCATAACTTTTAATCCGTAACACAATTTTAGCTCCACGACTAGTGAAATCAAAGCTAAAGAAATTATGTAAAACATTGTAATTTGTTTTCAAAGTTTTCATGTCGTTTTTCATAAAAAATGATACCAAAACATGTTTGTTTATTTTTTTTGACATTTTTTAAAAAAACGACACGAAAAGTTTTTTCTTTTTAAATTTTTAGTGTCTGTTTATTTAAAAAATGATGCCAATTTTTTTATTACTTTTTGGCATGGGTTTTTAAACAAACCAAAGTAAATTTTTTTTAAACTTTTTAGCATTGATTTATTTAAAAACAAATTCCAAAAAATGATATCTATTGTCATTATTGGTGTCGGTTTTCTAAAATATCGGCACCAAAATAGCAATGTAAATCCTCTTTTGCATCAATTTCAAACAAAATCTATGTCAAAGTGTATTCTCTAATACGTAGGATCAGAATTTCAACTTTTCACAATGCACATTTAAAATTTTAAAATCCCACCTACATGTTCATACAACGCAATTGAAAATATTTTATTTTACTATATATAAATCCATTTTCTCATTCTTTCATCATTTTCAACCTCTTTGATTCAATCAAGTTTTCAACACAGCTTCAATCGTTAATTCGAACATGGTACCTATTCTATTCATTTATTTTCTTTATTATTATTATCCATTATTTCTAAAAAAACTCAATTAGATTTCTTATAATTATGATTAATTATTGTCGTCAAGTTAAAAATATAAAACATTCATATGATATTTACCAACCATGGTGTAAATTTAATTATCGATCACCGTTTTTATTATCATATGATTTCTACCCTAAATATAAGACATATAATGATAAACAACATATCATTTTGATAGAAGATCATAAAACCATTGAAATATGTTTGAAGTATTGTTTTTATTTTATTTCATTAGGTGTATATGATTTTAATTCATGTTTATTGTGTTTTCTTTGAAACGAGTTGTATCAATCGAAAATTTGATAGGTTCAACTTTTGACGGCCATAACTTTTGAACCATAACTCTATTTTAGCTCCAAAACTAGTCAAATAGACGCTTGGGAAATGATCTAAAACATAATATAAAAAAATTACTTTTTGGCATCTGTTTAGATAAAAACTGATTCCAAAATAGTTTTTTTCATTTATGGCGTCGGTTAGTTTCATGAATCAATTCCAAAACTATTTTTTTAAATTTTTGGCATCGGTTTTTAAGGAAACAATTGCCAAAATGAAATGGATGAGTTTTTTGTTGTCAGTTATTTACAAAAACAATGCTAGAACACAAATATAATTTTTTTTTGTTGGTGTACCAAAATTGACATAAAAATTAAAATAAAATTATGTCGGTGACATCAACGTCTATTAAAAACTGACGTCAAAAATACAAAAGACCGAAGTTAAAGGCAATTTTATACTAGTGATAATTTTTATTATGCAATGGAGAAAAAACTATTCCCAAAAAGAAATTTTCTTTGGAATGAGGGTAGTAGAATAAAGTTCATATATATAAGGGTATTTGGGATCAAGAATTAGATAAGTAGGCTTTGTTGCTATATTTTTTCTCCAATGAGGCTTGGTGATGTTCGATGATACATCCTATAGGTGGGGTGCCCTTTGGTGTGGAGGTTGTGGTAACCTACCTTTATATGAGGTAAAAGTACTTTAATTTTCACCAAATATCTTGTATTTTGATGTTTTTGAGCTATTGGAAGGGGTTTAATGGGACCATGGCCTCAGTTCTAGGATTTTTCGCTAGTTTTGGGATAAAATTACACTATCGGTGACCTATCAAGCTGAAAAACACAACGGTTGGGTCGTGGAGAGGGTATGTAATAGACAATCATGCCATAATAGAATGGGTTATTTCATGATAGGGGTATTTAAGAATGATTTTGAGTTATGTAATATTATATTTCATATGGGATTGAGTTTTATACCAAAAATGAAGTGAATTTCATTATGTTAAGTCCATCATATGTTTAAAAATATCTATAATTAGTAAAAAATGTTACAGCCTAAGGAGGTTTGGTGTTGGATGAGTTTTTTAGGAATGACTAGAGGTTTTTGTGAGATTAAGTTCTTCTATATTCAGTTTATTAAATTGTGACCCTCTAGGATATTCCATTAAGGCTAGGTTAAGGGGATATTTGACACACTAAAACAAGGGGATAGACCTCTAAAATAGTCTAATGAGTAGGAGTTTTTTTGTGAGGGAAGGGGGAATTTTATATCCATGGTTAGGGGGTTTAATTTTTCTATGAAATGGTGTGTCATTCTATGAAGTTCTGGAGGATTGAATTTTGAATCTACCCTATATAAGGGTGTTTCATCTGGACCAGAAGGGGCCCTCCATAAGGGTGACCCTGGAGGATCATTGCATCATGACGTGTATACTGATGATGCAATGTATATTCTAGTAATTTTTCAATTTAGTTGATTGATTAAATTAAATAATTTAAATATTAATATATTTTTAATGATATTTTCCTGATTTTTTGTAGTAGTTTTAATTTATCTTCTCTTCTCCCTTGGGTTCTTCCTCTGAAAAACTTGGATCTCGTTTGTTTGGGATCAAATTCTAGTTTCAACTATTCTGGTGGATTTCTATAGGTACACTAATCTTCCTCCCCCATATATTTCTAGTTTTTCATGATATTTTATAATTTTCCATCTCTTATTCCCTAATTTTGTATTTTTAGATATTTAGGGTAATATACATATTATTTTAGTTTTGTCCATAGTTTCTCCAAGAATAAACCTCTATTATATCATGGTAGGTGGTCTCAAATTAATCCCTATAGTTTATTATTATTTCATGAAATGTGTGTCATGTGGTCTCATCGACCATGTTAGAATGAAATAGAAAAAAAAATTAAATGGATTCTTTTCACCCTTTTTAAGTAGGGTATATTTTTTTATGGCCAATGTATACCCTTATGAAATTATACCCTATGAAGATGGTCATTGATAGCCATGATCCTAATGTAAAGTGTGATTTAGGTGAGCCCATTTGGAATTATTATTGTTGTTTGACAATATAGTGTACCTTAATTAGGTTCTCTTATCCCATTTTGAAATAAAGGAAGTATGTATTGGTGTGGTCAGCCTATGGTACGACCCATGGTGAGATTTCTAGTTTTTATTTAGGTAATAGATAGTGGAATTAAAATGGGGTGAGTGTTCCTCCCTCCTTGGCTTATGGAAATGTGTTCATTATGCCTCATTTCTCATAAAGACTTAGGTTCAGATGAATAATAAAATTATATTCTATGGATTATTGGATGATATTACAACCACAAATAAAATTGTTTACATGTTGATATTTAATTTTTTATTAATCCATGTTGTGATATTTGGCTTTATTGTTGAGGCAATATTCCCTTGGTGTTGTGATGGAAACGTGTGGTCGATATGACCAATTGTGACAAATTAAACATGATAAGGGAAGTTATGGCCATTAATTCACAGATTTTGGACCAATACACTATGTCTATGGTATTGGCATTTATTTCCACCCTTGTTATGATCACTATATTGAGTGAAATAATGATAATTATGTTTTTTCTATATTTAGGATGTAATACCTATAGAAACATGATGGAATGACCATGTTCCCCAAAGATGAGGGGTATGTGACACTATGAATAGTTATTTTTTATTTCCAATGGTAGTGGGATATTCAAAAAATATTAAGATACTTGTATAGAAGTGGATATGATGATCATACATGTTTTGATTATTATGGTATCTGAATCTCTTACAATCATGTGAAGCCTAAATACTAATGATTTTGTTCACACATGTGAGTTATTTTGGTTAGGGATGTTATTCCCTCTCTTGTTCATATATCTGAGTCAAGATTTCCACTTTTATATGTTAACTTGGTGACATTATTCCCTTGAATGTGACTATGTTTCAAGATCTGTTTCCCATATATCAATGGTTATGTCACCATAGGTACATTATGCCCTCATCTTTTGGCATATTATCGGGATATAATTTACATGTATTACTGATCTTGCTATCACAAGGATGATTTATCATCAATATTTCATTTTTCATTGGTATTTACTTCCCACATGTTTTTCATGATATTGTGATGATACAATATTTAGGTTTACTATTAATTTTTATCAATTTCATATTCAATGATTATTAAATATGTTTAAAGTTTCCTTGAAACTAGCTGAAGTAGGTATATATCACATAGGGTGTCTAAGGGTAACCCAAGCGTGTGATGTATTTTTATCATTTTAAAAAATGTATACATTCTTTATTAGCAAAACACATTGTACATGAACTTGCATTACTAGATATATTTATGGACATCATTAGTGGTGGACATTAGAGTTGTACTCACATCCTATCTTTTAAATATGGGTACCTGAGAAAACATTATAGTTGTAGTAGTAGATAAGATTAAGGGAAATATACTTGATGGTTAATATGGATATATATAGAATCTAGGAGTTAAGGACTGGGTATGCACTCAGAGCCATACTTATTGTATATTCTAACCCTTTTTAACATTTGGGTGAATTGTATACAATTTTCCTTTTCGGGATATTGATTATACATGTGTGACTACCTAAAATTTTTGTTTTTAATATTTTTATATCATGGGTTTTATTTCTATTTTAAATGGAATGTAGTTGTGATTTCTTACCTTTATCCTAATCTTTTTTTGTGATGATAGTTATATTTCCTCTACTATGATTTGAGGTAATATATACCAAATAGCATATATCCCCCTAATTTTTACATAGAACATCACTACTGGTCATCATCCACAAACATATATATGGAACACTTGATGTGTGTGGCACCTATTGTATCCACACTGGAGGTGTACTGGATCAGGGATTCTACAAGGTATGCCTCGGGTGTCTAAGTATTGGATAATGTTTTTTCATACAACTATTTACTGGATTAGGACACATTCAGGGTATAGGTTGAAGTTACTGACATATATTCTCATAAGGAAAAAAAACTAGAGATACATATATGTGAATTCTAGTGGACATGATGGGATTTTATGGAAGTATTATTGATATTAAGTTCTTCAAACACTTATTTATTGAGACATTTAGGGTGGGACATGCCTATATGATTATCCATGTTGTGTGGGGTAAGATTTCAGTCATGGAATATTATACTATGTTCATAGATAAGTTGTGGTTTACACTATCCTTAGAAATATATTTTTCACCATGGTGTAGTGATTTGAGAATAGTTTTATGTATACTATTAGGGTATAAGTGAAAATCCTTAGATTGACTTGGTTTTTTGAGGTATTGATCCAAACATTGATAGTATTGAAAAACTTCATTAATGGTAGTGCATCTAAATTGACATCAATATTATTTGGTGTTGATAGTAAATATTTATAAGGTAAGAATTAGGGTATCTGGGAGTCCTAGTTAAGAAAACATAGTACAGGACCACATTTTCCTCCTTAGATTGGTTCATCTTCTAGATGTTATCATTATGATAATCTAGGTCATATCTGATCATAGTGTGATAGACCACCAAATGAGTGTTAGGAATGTAGACATATAGAACATTTGGATAGGTTATTTCAAATGTTCACATGGTCTTTTGATGGTCATGGATCTATTTAGACTAAGGTATTTGAGGTTGGACTATGAAAAGTGCATCAAGGTAGTATCTAGGATTCCTATACATGCTCCGGTCATGGTAATAAATAGGGTTATTGATGGAGGGGTTAATAAAATACACCAAGTGTTGACCCATAAATATATTATGAGTCTATAGGGTAGGGGTCAGGTTAGTTAATGTATTTTAACCAACCCTTTTGAGTGGGATAAAATTATGTTAATAGTTATAGGGGTATCATGATTCCATTAGTTTTGGTTTTTAAGAAAAATAGTGGTGTACATTGGAATTTCAAAATCATTTCTCAGTAGAAACTAGTTTTAGTAATTTTGTTATGTAGGAAGAACCACTCAGAAGATAGACGAGTTTTAGGTTTGATGCCTCGAACTCATTCTCCAAAATACAATTCTATAAAAAAAACTATACATACTGGATTCGATACCAACTATAAATTCCAAGATATAATTATCCCATTATTACATGACTTAAAGAAAATATTTCATTACATGAATTCCTAAGACCTTTAAGGTTTATATATTTGTAGAATAATGAAAAAACACAAAAAAATAAATCCCTTTTCTTTCTCAGATAATTGAAATTTTTTCCATTATATATAAAACTACTTAATCCATAAAGATTATTCAATATCTCCCAAAAAAATATATATACAAGATATCCTATTAGCCATATCATGTGTAATGATCTTGTTCGTAACCTAGGGAAATGGAAAAGTAATAATGGGATAGGTCAAACACTTAGTAAGGTAAACATATAACTAAATCTTCTGAAAACATAATAATGTTATACTTTATATGGTAGGAAAAATGATTTGAATAATTGTATAATAAACTAAAATAGATAGCATATTGTATCCATGAAGATAAATGTAAACATGGATATCAATAATACTGATCTCATACTAATAGAATACATAATATCAAACATTAAAAATGTATTGTTAGGGATTTTCTCCAAGACACTATCCTATTATGGGAAAAGGTATACATAAAACCCCAATATGTTTCTTCTTATGATGCATATCAATGAATCAGGGGTATATAAAATTCTATAACCCACCAATCACCTGATTAATCCCAATGTATTCACCATAAGACTCAACAATACTTTTCATACCATCCCCTATGAAACCTCTTGCTGAATAAAAATATGGATATATATAAAATTAATGATACAGACTGCCAAATTTTTAATCAACCAGCATTATTTTTCAATAATCATCAAGAAAATCAATAATTTACTCCATGAAAATAACATGTATAACATGATCATAACCCGTACAGAGAAAAAATTGACATAGGAAAAAAATTAAACTTTCCAATAATAATTATTATTGGAATAAAAACATATGGAACACCAATATGTTTCCACATGTTTATAAAAAAAATCATTCTATGTGAGAATCCTCTAATATGAATATGTAAAATTAGATGTTCATGCCATTTTGGTTAATGATTATATGGGTCAGTTAATAATGGAATAACATTAACATAATTCATATAGATAAATAAATTGGATGGTTTCAAAAGAAAATATCCCCAGTGAAACATAGGAAACATAAGATGTTGTTGATGTAAATGAAAAACACCCTCATAAAATGAATTCTTTGAACAATATCAAAAAATAAGGGATCAAGAATCGAATAGTTTGATACCATGAGTTAAAATAATCAAAATTATAATATATATATATATTAGAGGATAAATAATGAAACATAAACCCAATTAGGGTAAATCCTTTTTAAAATGACAAGGGAAATGAAATAAAAAACATAGAAGATCATTTAGAAAAAATTTAATATTTGTGTAGAATAAAAATTTACATGTCACTTTCAAATGTATCTTTTGAAATTATAATATAAAATACATGGAAATTATTTAATTTAATAATAATATTTAATAATGGATCCTTGGAAATACATAAATTTTATCTTGTATAAATGAATTGAGGAAGGAAGATTATGTGAAAGTTAAAGGAAACCCCATTTTATTATTTTCAAAATAACTTTGTTTAAACTCGCATTTTAAGAAGAGTAAAAAAACATTAATTTATATTAAATATTAATTTTTTCAAATAGTATTATAAAATACTGTATAATAAAATTTTAGGCTGGTATAGCCCACACATATAAAATTAAAGTTCAAGTTGATACATTATAAATCAAATAAAAGAGATTAGAGTTATTAATATCTCTTATGGAAAACACACTCTATGAATCATGAAATATTTGAAAAGGGGTTGACATGGAAATATTTTATACAATGATAGAATCTCACATAATAAAATCAAATAGAATATTATACCCAACTTATATAAAATAATTTATAGTAAAGAATTGTAACTCGATAAAATAAAATTGATAAACCAAAAACTCTTACGACTTGAGTCAAAAAACATTTGGAGAAAAGAACTTTATTTAGATCAGTTTATCATATGTATTAAAAGTAAATAATGCTCATAAAAATCATGGGATATAAAATCAATATAACACAATGTAATGGAATCATGATGCATAATATGTATCAAGTCTTAATGAATCAGAATTGAGACCAAGAAATCTCTTACATCTTTAGTAATACTTTAATCAAAACCCCTTGAAAGAGTGGTCATGTAATTGAACTAAAAAATAAATTATTAAAATATAATTCAAGATATTATATATAAAATATTAGTTATATACACCATATAAATTAAATTAGGTGCATAATACCAAATATAAATCAAATAGAGGAATTATAGACAAAAACTCTTACCTAAGTCAGGATTCTTTATGAACCGGAACCAAACATCTTGAATAATTAAATTAAGTTCATTAAATAAATATAAAATAATAATAATAAATAATATAACCATTTATTATACTCATTTAGAATCATTATATATATATATATATTAGTTAGTTTTTACCTATTTTTAACACCAGGTGTGAGTAATTTTAATCACTTTGAGCTAGTTTTTGTAAAAATATTATTGGTATTAATTTTCATTAAAAATATCATAATTACAAGATAATTAAAGTTATTTTAATTTATAATCCATAATATAATATATATTTATAATTTAATTTCATGGTAATTTGGTTTATGATCTATGATGATGGAATCAGTAACGAGCATGTTTTCATGATTTTAATGAAAGAAGGGTGATTTATAAACTTTTGATTTAATTTTTGATATAACCTTACGGAAAAAAATATTATTTAAATATTTTTATTATATTATTATATTAAACATGTTATCATAGTCATCTATGATATAAATTCATAGTATTTTTTAAATAAGTTCTTAATCAGGCCCAAACATGAACCAGCTAGGATTAGTGGGTGATTATGAGGTGGTTTAGTTAAAATATAATTATAAAAGATGAATAATGATATTTTATGGTTCCTATTATTGTAATATATCATAATTTTAAACAATTAAAAATAGAATAAAATTTATTCAAATTCATTAGAAAAAAGATATCATTTTCCACTTATTTATCTCATTTGAAATGATTGAATTAACAATAATCATATGTTGATCATACAATTAATTTCATATATAATTAGTCATTAAATAAAATTAATGATACCATAAACATCATATTAATTCTTTAATCTCATCCCCATGAACATTCATGTAAGGTAGTGATTAAAAGTGAAAATGAAAACCAATCACTTTGTGGAGGAAGTAGTACACACGTATGCAAGGTTGAAACTATCATTTTCCATTAAACAGGAGAAATTAGTAAAATGGTTTGTTATTTATATATAATAAAAATGACATAAATATTATAATTAATTATTAAATTACCCTTTTATACCATACTATTAAGGTGGTTAATGAAAAAACACATTGTGTCGTAGAGGCGGTAGTATGTACAATGCAAGAAAGGTGATTTCATTTTTCTTAATAAAAAAGAAGGATATGTGATTAATCATTGTTCCCATGGAGTAATTATATTCAGTATATAAAAAAGTATATTTAAATTACATAGGTATTTTAAAAATATAATTATAAATTAAAAATATAAAAGAAATAAGTTATGTAAAAATGATTACTCACATTTAGCACTTTGAGATTTCCTTATAATATCCCTTGAAAATATATGGCATAGGAAAATCTCTTATGAACATAAGATCAAGATATTGAGATAATTCTGTAATGGAAGGAAAAAGTCTATATTTGCAGTATGGAACTAAATTTTTAGGAATTTCATGAAGGTTTTGTGATAGACCCCTTGAATTATTACTTTTACCATTTTAGCTTTTCCAACGATAACTAGTTTTTACGTATGGCAACTTAATCATTAAGAATAAAATAAACTGGTCATTATTAGATATTTTGGATCTAATGATTGTAAATTTTATTTTCATTTCATTTTATTCAATTTATAAATGTGATGAAAATTTATTTTAAATAAAAATATATAATGCATTCAAAACAATATTTGAAAAAAAATATTACTTATGTTCTAAAATATCAAGCACGGGTTTGTAAATTAAAAAAAACATATTTAAAATTATAAATTAACATATAAAATACATATTTTTTATTATAATTATGTTTCTGGAATTTTCTATTTATTCTTATATACTAATAATTTCATAAATTCTATGTTATTTGTAAAAACGGTATTTTTCGCTATTCACCTAAAAATAATTCATTTTAAAAAGATCCCAAATGTTCATATTAAGATTATATTTTAATGAAAAATCCAAAAATTATATTCCTTTTATCAATTTAAATATCTAAAATATTAAATTTAACTTTTAAATAAAAAGGTGAGGTATAGTGAAAAACTTTTTTATAGGAAAAATGATTTTTAGAATATTAACCATTATCCTTCATATTTCATATTATTTAATAATTATTATTAACGAGTAATTAATTTAAAATATATTTTATAATAATTAGTCAAATTTCTATTGAAATAGAATATATATCATATAAAATGAAATATTTAGACAAATTAATTTAAAAGCATAAAATTACTGTATTAGTAATTTTATATATACCAATTGGATTTCATTTATATTAAAAGAAAGTTTTATTTTATTTATATCAATATCTCAGAAAATTGTAACTCATATTCATTCATTATAATTCAATTTCTATGTTTTCATGGTCTAAACATATCTTGGTTCTATTTTATTTAGATGTTGTGTGTGGTGGAAGCTATCGAATACATTGAATTTATAAAAGGTAATCATATATTACTATCTCGAGATGTTAAAAAAACCCAAAATAATTTTATTTTTATAATGTTTAATTATAATTCAAGAAAAATGTATGTGAGGGAAGTATTAACATATTCACTATTCTTGGTATAACCACTAATATGATATCTACCATACTTTCTTAAGCTATATCATGTTACTTTTCTTTCTTCAAACCACATTATCCATTCATAAAACCATATACCCAAGTAAGTATACACCCTAATAATTTATTTTCCATAACATACCTTTCAAAACACCATTTCAATATCTATGTTAATAAACCACAAAAAAGTTATATATTCCTCCCTAAATTAAATCTATATTTAATCCTGAAAGGGTCTTACCAACTAGTTCATAAGGTTACACACTAGTTAATAAATATCATAATCCTTAAAATTGGATAAAAATTACCAATTAATTGTCATGAAGCCCAAGTATATTGATACTATGTAACTTATATTTTTAAAATAACACAACCCTTTATTATAACAACATAATGTGTATATTAATCCTATAGTTATCTATAAATCAATCATGTGTTCTCAAATATTTATCCCCAAAAATATAAAATTTTAAAAAAATCACTCTTCAAGATTATTGATACCATTTAATATATGTTTACAAACATTTAACATTGAACTAATGAAGAAAAATACTAAGGTGTTTCACATAATCCATAAAACATTTAGAATATACTAGAATATCATCGATAAATATCACACACTAATGAAATTAGATAATTGTATCAAATTTCAACTTCCCTTTAGATATCAACCTCAATACATTAGGTAATACAACTAAACTCATTTGTTTCCATTATAACAATAATATACTTAAGTTATCAACCATTGAAGTATGATCCCTTATTCAGTTATAATAAATGAAGGTTTCTGGATACATACATTTATTATCTTTAATTTTGTGATCATATTTCAACCAAAGACTAAAACTAAAATTTCTATAATGATATCTTAAATATGAATATAAAAACATCAAAAAAATTATTTCATCCCTTATTAAAACGTTTTTTAATAAATGATGCTTTCAGATCAACCTATGACTCTCCTTATTCAATCTATGGTTATCCATAGTAATTTTCCAATTATGTTATCTAAACTAATTAGTTAACATCAAACTCAAATCCTTTATAATGGTTCAAAAGAGACAGTTGTAATAAACCACAACATATCCTCAGGATTTTCAAAATAGTTGTGTATTTAGGGATTTTCGTATACACTAGGTGAAAATTGAGTTAATTCATAAACCACCCATTTTAGTGTTATTAAACCTAGGTAAATAGGTTCTAGATAATAAATCCACTTATAGTATCTAGTTAGGGATTTAATTTCTAGTAGAACCACACAATATCTACTTTAAAAAAAACTTTTTGATGTCATCATATACATAGAGTTTTTTATTAGACTTATCCATAGGGGTTTAACTAAAGTTCTCTAATCTTAATCCCCAAATAAAATATGAATTATTACCTTAACATTAAATAATATACTATATCAAAGGTTTATCTAATTCTTTAAAATTATGATCAATATCAACTTATAGACACTAAAATTATCCTCAACAAACATCCTAATTTCAAAATGTATCTAAAACCTACTTTGATACAAACTTCGATGCCCTAGACCCACACTCCATGTTCTAGTGCTATAATGATATACATTCCACTACATTTGGAATACCTTTTAGGTTTATAGATTTGGATAATTAGGGAAAAACATAAACTACTAAAGAACATGTCTTTCTTATATAATTTACATTTATCCCATTGTATATGAAACTTCTTAATCCATATTTATTCATCAACATTTCCCAAAATAACTCCACAAAATATATCATGTTATACATTTCATTTGTAATGATTTTATTCATAATCTTGTGAAATTGAAACATAATAATGGTAGATATAAAACGCTAAGTAAGTGAAACAAATAACTAAAGTTATCAAAAACATAAGCATGGTATACATAATATAGTAGGAATAAATAATATGAATAATTCCATAATCAACTAAAACCAAGAGCACATTGTATCCATGAAAATAAATGAAAATGGGTATATCAATAATAATAATCCTATATTGGTGGAATAAATAATTTTGAACAAAAAAACAAGTTTTCAAGGCCCTATTCTAAGACAGTATCCTGTTATGGGAAGAGGCATACACCAAAACCCAAATTGTTTCATCTCATGAGACTTAACGATGCATTGGGGGATATATAATTTTGTTCCCCAATTATCACCAGATTAAGTTAAATGAATTCACCATAAGATTAAAAAAACATTAATACAATCCATAAGGAACCTCTTACTCAATAAAAACATTTTTATAAAATAATGAAATATACAGAATGTCAATAAATAATTAACATGAATTGTATTCAATAATCATCACGAATATCAATACTTTTCTCTATGTCAATAAAAGCGATAATATGATCATAACCCATCCAATTAAATAATGTGTACGGTCAAACCATACATAGTAAACCTTCTAGTAATCATTTGTATTAGAATAATAACCATAAAAACATGAATATGTTTTCCCATGTCAAAAAATAAATGTTCATTTTAGGTGAACATCCTCTAATATAAATTTATAAAATGAGATGTTCACACCATATATGGTAATGATTATTTGGTTATGTTGATGATGGAATAACATGATTATAATTAATCCAGAGAAATAAATTATATGGTTTCAAAATAACATATCTCATGTGAAATAATTGAATCATAAGAGGGTGTTGATATAAATGAAAAAAATCCTGGCCAAAATAATGCTTCAAACGGTATCACAAATGAAGGGATCAAGTATCAAGTTTTTTGATACCATGAGTTAAATAACACAAATGATAATATATATATATATATATATTATTGGACAAATTATGAAACATAAACCTCATTATGGTATGTCATTTTGAAAATATTCAGGTAAATGGAATCCAAAAAATTCAAATATCTTTTATTAAAAAATTAACATTATTGTAAAATAAAAAATATACATGTATATTTTAAAGGAATGTTTTTAATATGAATTGTGAAATCCTTTGAAATAATTTAATTTTAAAAAAAATCCATGATAATGGATCCTTCATAAGACATAAATTGTATAAAGGAGAAATTATGATAGGAATACAAAAAAAATGTGAAAGTGAAAGGAAAATCCCTTTTTATTATTTTCAAAATACATTTGTTTAAAAATAAAACTGCCAGAAGATTAACAAAACATTTATTTGTACGAAAATATAATTTTCCCAATTGATAGTATAAAATACCATATAATAAAATATTATGGTAAGAAAACCCAATCCTGGATAATCAAATTTCAAATTAAAACATTGAGTTATCAATATTCATTGCGAGAAACATACTCCATGAAGCTTAAAACATTTAAAAAGGAGTTCATGTTGTAAAAATGTATATCGTGAGAGAATATAACATAGTAAAGTAAAAGGGTATATTTTACCTATATTATATGAAATAAGTTCAAATGAATGATCAGAACTTAATAAATGAAAATTGAGTTACCAAAAACTCATACAATTGGGGTAACATTTGATTCAAAAGAAATTTAAAAAAAATGTATTAGATTAGTTTATCCCAATAAATAAAAGGAAATAATTTATATTACATTCCTAGGATAGTAAATCAATATAACATCCTACAAAGGAAACATGTTTCATAACAATTATCATGTCTCAAATAATCAGAATTAAGATCATGTAAACCCTTACTACTTGAGTAACACATTCATCAAAACCCCTTGAAAGAGTGGGAATTTAATTAATAATAAAATAATATGATCAAAATATAAATTATGATATTATATATATAATATTATATATATACTACATATAAAATAAATTAAGATCATAATATCGAACATTTCTAAAAGAAATGAATCTGAGATGAAAGTATTTACCTCATTCCTTATTCTTTTTCCACATTCCCCAAACATCCTAAATAATTAAATTAAGTTAATTAAATTATTACCAAATAAACTTATTAATAACTACAACCATTTATAATCCTCATTTACCACTGTCCAATACATATAAATATATTTTATTTTTAATATATTTTTAACATCGGGTATAAGAAATCTTTATCACTTTAAACGAGTTCCATAAAAATGGTGTTGGTATCCATTATTGTAACAACTGGGCCCCAATGACATCACAGACACCCCGCCTTAACATGGTTGTCGGGTCCTTTCCACCAGGTACTACCAGTTTCCCCACAAACAACACATGTCCTTTTCAGTTTGTTTGTTCCTCACTCACACACACCCTAGAAAACTTCCCAGAAGGTCACCCATCCTAATCCCTATTCCATACTAGGTACACTTAACTGTGGAGTTCTAATCAGACAGGCTCTCGAAAAGGAATGTTCACCTTGTTGAAATGAGTCATATCATTTATTTATTTAATCATTTAGAATTTGGGGTGTTACAACAACCCCCCTAGAGAAAAATTCCCTTATTGTGGGCCCTACATCTCAACCTAGGTAGTGCACAGCACTTAAGGCTGGGTTCCTCCTTTGATACAAAATGTAACAACTAGATCCCAGTGATAGCACAAATACCCCGACTTTAATAGGTCCGTCGGGTCCTGGCCCTCCAGGTACCACTCGTTGCCTTGTAGACATGTGGTCCCCACCCTGGGATCCACCCACATGCCCAAACGGGTCATCTGACTAATAATAGTCCCCAGAGGCCAACACACGTCCTTTCCATTGTGTTTTGTCCTCACTCACACACTCCCTGGGAAACCTCACAGAAGGTCACCCATCCAGATCACTACTCCAGGCCAAGAATGCTTAATTGTGGAGTTCTAATAAGATAGGCTCTAGAAAACAATGTTTGCACCTTGTTTACATGAGTCATATCATTTTTTCATTTAACCCATTATCATTTGAGGGTGTTAAAATTATTATTACAAATTTCATTATTAAAATAAAATTTAAGGTACTATAATAGATTATATATCATAGTTTATTAATGTATAATTTCATTTTTTGTAATTTTTTTCTATGAACCATGATGATGGAATCAGTGACGGCCATGTTTGGGTGATTCTTAGTGAATGAATAATTATTTAATAATTATTGATTTAAATGTTTATATAACCTTAACAAAACCAAAAAACATTATTTATATATTTATTTCGTTTTATACTAGTAAATAAGTTCTCATATTCATTCATTATATAATGCATTGTATTTTTGAAGTAGGTGCATAAAAAAACAAACATAATCCTACCATGATTAATGGGGGATTATGATGTGATTTGGTTGTAATATCATTATTCCAGAAGCATAAAGATATTATTTAGTGATTATTAGAGTGATATATCATAATTATCAAGATTTATAAAGATAATATAATCTATATGATGTCTCTACTTATAAATAAGATTTCATTTTCCTCTTAGTTCACTTGTTTTAAATGATTGAATTAATGATAATCGTTTTCAAACAAAATAATGATTGAATTAATGATAATCATTTTATTTAGAGTGATATAATTGAAATGTTTTCCAATTTTCCAAACCATAACAGTATTAATATCATACAAATAATATTTATACTTTAATGACATATTTAAGGACTTCCATATAAGGTGGTGATGAAAATTAAAAACAAAAATCAATCATTCGGTGGTGGTTGTAGTCCACACAGACGCATGGTTGATAATTTAATTTTCTATAAAAAATAGAGTAATGTATTTTACTATTTTAGAATAATAAAAATGGTATAAATATTATAATTATTTATTAAATTTACCTTTTATACTATCATTGTAAGGTGGTGAATAAAAATAAAACACATTGTGTCACAGTAGCAGTAGTCTGCACCATGCACAAATGACAGTTTCATTTTGAATAATAGAAAAAGAAAAATTATGATGAATGATTTTTACCATAACATAATAACACATAGTATATAGAAAATAATAATTCCATTACATATGTATTTAAATATTATAATTTTAAATGTAAAGGATAAAAGAATGAAGTTAAGTAAATAGGATTACTCATGTTGAGAATCTTGAGATTTCCTTAAAAGATCCCTCGGAAATGTATGAAATAGGATAATATCTTATGACCAGAATCTCTAGAGAGTGAGATATTATTATTTTAAAAGTAAAAATAATATATTTTCATGAGGAAGAATTATTTTTTGGAGTGCCTTGAATGGTTGGTGATAGGTCCCTTTTATAAGCGGTAAGAATAAAAGGTTTGTAAATATTTCAGCATATAATAAAGGGAGAACATGTTTAAAAAGTAAATTAACTCGAAAATTGAGAAATAATTGATTTTTTAAGAGATATGTTATATAAATACGTCATTAACACAATTATAGACAAGTTTTTATCATGTTTGGAGCCCTTTACACCATGAATTTTTACTTTTATCATTCTAGGTTTTACTATAGAAACTAGTTTTTCACTTAGGTAACATAATCTTCATAATTAAAAATAAATTAGTAATTATTAGATAATTTGGAACCATTTATTATAGATTTTAAAACCATTTCATTTTATCCAATTTATAAAAGTGTTAAATTTAATTTTCAAATATAAATATATAACGTGTTAAAAAATTAAGAAAAATATTACTTATTTCTAAAATATCAAATTTGGATTTGTAAATTAAAACAAAAATATTCTAAATAATAAATTCACTTATAATATATGTATTTTTTATTATAAAAATATCTTTAATTTATAATTTATACTTATATTCTAATAATTACATAAAATCCATGTTACTTTTAAAAATAGAATATTTTACTATTCACCTATAAATAAAACTTTATAGAAATATCCTAAAGATTCATATTCATCTTATATTATTATTAATAATCCAAAAAACATGTTAATTTTTCAAATTTAATTTCTAGAATTTGAAATTTAACTTTTAAATAAAATGGTGATATATTGTGAAAAACTATTTTCTAGGAAAATATATTTTAAAATATTAATCATTCTAATTCATATTTCCTATTATTTAAAATTTAATATTAACCAATTATTCATATCAAATATATTTTATAGTCATTAATTACAAGTTTATTATAATAAAATTCATATCTCATTAAAAGGTAATTTCTATACAAATACATTTATAAGCATAAAATGACTGTATTAGTCATTCTTATTATACCAATTAGGTTTCATTTATATTAAAAGTATCTATTATTTTATTTCTATAAATATTTCTTAAAGTAGTTACTCTTATTCATTACCACTAATTCAATGGATATGTTTTAACATTTTAGACATATTACGGATCTATTTTAGTTTGGTGTTTTAGGTGGAGCAAGCTATCAAACACATTGAATTAATTAAAGGTAATCATATATTAAGATCACAGGTTGTTAAATTAGGCATCGATTATTATGCTCAGTGATGGTGTGTCTAGTAACCAGTATATATGGGTTCTAAGGTGATAGTTGATTAAAAATATCATCCACAAGTTGGGTGGTTTTATTATGGTATGATCATGTAGGAAATTCCTATGGTGGGGAGTACCCATGATTAAAATTAATCCTTCTATGTTTATTGGTCATGATGATAAAAAATTGACAGATGAGTTTGTTACTATCTCAATATTTCTAGGATCACAGGGGTAAAATGTCCAGGTTATAGTTGGGGTTGGTAATTTTTATCGATTGATATAATTCAAGGATGATCTGTTTAATGGTGGGGAGTTTGTATTTTTTAGGGTTCTTAGGTGAGGTATTTTAGGTTTAACACCAACCAAACCATGTGTATTTCAATGGTTTAAGGTTTTTAGAGTTATCTTTGCAGGCCAATAATTGGTATTTGAGTTTTTCACCTATAATTAGGCTAGAATACTATTATATGTCAAAGGTCATGCTACAATGTTGTGAATTGAGGAATAAAAAGGGATGTGTGAGATTCAATGAACTAGATCATGTGGTTTTTCAATACCAAATGTGTGATGGTTTCCAAATGAATCCCTATAAAATAATAGTTGTGTGTCATTATGGGTATAGTCACATGAAAATGTGACCCTAAGTTGTAGATGGTCAAGGTTTTTGATTCTCCTTTAGAGTGGGGATTTATTTCATAACCTAACAAACTATAGAATAATGTAATTATATGTTAGGGAATTCCATTATGACCCATATGGTCATTCTATATCTCACATCCTAGGTAGTTTTTTGGATTTTAAATAAAAATTTTAAATTGATAAATACATAATAAATGATGGTTTTTCTAATTATCTTCATAGGCTACAACTTGAGTTACCCTTTTTCCTCTCATTTTATTCTTCTCAAAGGTAAAAAGTCTTTCTTTTATTGTAGGACTTTTAGAGTTTTAGTCTATAGAGTTTTCCATATGTATAGATAACTTCCATCTTATTTCTATTCCCTATTTTTATCATTTTTCCTTGATTATAGAGTATAAATCCCAAATTTCTATAATAAATTTAGATTTTATGATTTCATTTTATTTGATTTAAATAATCTTATGATATTTGATCATTGAAGTCTTTTTAATCCTAGGTGGGTACTATCTATGAATTATTTATGTTTATATGTGTTTTCAATTAATTTCATTGTGTATGGGATGTTTTAACCCTATGTTGATTCCCTAAAAAACAATTTTATTGGTTTTCTATAGTGTGTGTTAGATTAACCAGGATGAGAATTGTCTTTATGGAGTGTTAATTAAATACCATGGTTATCAATGTTCATTTTTCTTATGTAAAGTATTGAGATAATGTGATATGAATATATGAGTGATTCAATTAGATATGTAATTTTTTTGGTACTCATGGTTCTGAGAAAACACTATTCACCGACATGTGGTTTGGGGAGACTGATCACCATTGATGAAAGTGACTAAGGTTCACTGAGTATATTTTTATAGGTTTTTAGTGATGCCTCTCTTATTGGGGTTGAGGTCAATGGATTCCATGAATATGAGGGGTTATTTTACCACTATATTTGTTGTGGGATCCTCCATAGTGGTAATAAGTTAGTGTGCTCATATAGATCATCAAACTAGTAAAGGGATATAATATATATGTGTCCATGAGTTTTGGGGATATTTTTTGTCACTATTTAGAGGCATGAAACTAATTGTATGTGGGTTTCAATCATGATTGTTGATATGGGTGTTGAGTTGTATAATGGGTTGGTATGGTTAACCCAATATTTTGGTGTTATTTTTTTACCCAGTGGAATGTAAATTATTATAGGATTGTGTGATCATCTATGTGTGTTCATACTATAATAACATCATCCCATTCTGGAATTATCTAATTCAGGTAGATATGGCATATGATTTTTCTACTGAGAACTCTATTATGTGATGGATTAATCTTATTACCTGATTTTATTAGCATTTAATTTTAAGAATACACATTTATTTAACGAATTTATTTAGGGACACCGTTGGTGGTTACCTACTGAGTTATAATCACATCCTACATAGGCTCTTAAAAGATCATGTAGACTTTATGTCTCATGAATTCAGAAAGTGCATGGTCCCTAAAACCAGTTCTTAGGGGATGGAGATACAATGGATTTATAGGTAGTGTGTTGATGGATTTATTTTTAGATATGGTTTAGGATGATCCTCAATGTCACATTGGAGATTTCACTTATTATAATGTTTTTTGGTTTTAATGTATATGGTTGACCTAATTTGGTAAAACTAGTGCTTTTATTTTTGTAATATAGTAAGTTGTATCTCATTTTTGATATCATGGACTGTATCATGTGACATTTTTCATTTTAATTGTTACTACATGTTAAAACATAGATATGAGGGTATAGTATCTTCACTTTCACCTATTAACCCTTACTTCTCTTAGAAAAATAGTATAATATGAGTAGGAATTCCTGAGATTAAGTGAAACCATCAATTTAGGGTTATTTGGGTCACCCAAACCTAGTACAATTACAATGATGAAAAAATGCCTTCAACTCCACCCAAATCATTTCTTCAAGGATGTTATCTTACATCTTTGACACTCATAGAGTTTCTTTATTAAATTCATGGCACAATCAATTACTAAAATCATTCTATTTATTGTCTATGTTTCAAAAGGTTTTTGGACATGAAATTGCATCTATCACAGCAAAATGGAACATTATTTACAAATAAAATAAATAAAATTAATAATAATATTACCATATTAGTTATTGGTGTACATATTTATTATATATGAATATATAAATATGACTCTACCTTTACTTGGATATCAAAAAACATATTATTATATAGAAATGTAATATTCCTATAATAAGTATAAGTAATGTGGAAGGATACCACCACACATTATAGTTACCCCAATATATACCCATAAAATATAATTGTGTCTGCAATAGGTACCCTAAATATTTCAAATGGGGCAACTATATTTATGTTGACGAAATTGAAAACTTCTTGAGTGTTTATGTTTGTCTCTTTTCTATTATTAGTTTCTTCTAGTTAACATATAAATTAAGTAATTAGTATAAATATTTAATAAATTAATTTTATCTCATTGAACATCATATTAATAATGGGTACATGTCAATAGGCTCTTGATGGTAATTAAATTACAGTATGACTACTACATGATTTCACCATACTCAACCCACCTAATACCCCTAAATACTTCACAAAAGGCATGATTTCTATTGAAAACATGCTAAGGAAACTCAAAATATGACCAAAATAATATTTAAAGGTATGTGATGAAGTGTACCTTATGTATTAAGGGTAGAATGGATATCTAGGGCATTTAATTCCCTATTTCATACATTTTTAAAAATTTTGTTCTATACTATAGGTTCACTCTATATAGTAGGATATGAATTATTATCCTCAATTTTTTGTGTGATCTGTTTAGCATGGGTAGATGTATTATATTGTTTTGTGGGGTAGATAACATCTATAAAACTCTTCAAGTACAGAATTCCAATAAAAATTATAATGAAACCATGTAGTTCAATTAAATTTTCATTTCAATTAGAAAAAATTACATTTAGATTTATTGAATTAAACTAGAAATGCATGAACATGTTGAAAATATATATATATAATCTATTTCTCAAAAACATAATAACCTTAGAACACATATATAAGATTAAAAAATGAGAAAATGAGGCCAATTTATATATTTTCATACAAAATTTCAAGACAATGTTATCAAGAAATAATAATTAAAGGGGGTTTTATTTACACTTTTAAATGAAATTGTAAGTTCTAACAATAAATATGGTTAGAAAAGTTAATATTTAATAGTTTTTTAGAAATGTATAATTATTTATTCTATTTAATAAAAATATTTTGTCTTTAAAATATTATATTTTTAATGATTTTGAACTTTACAGTTTTTTCATAATTTAGAAGATAATAAATTCACCAATTATCAAGATGAAAATTAAAAGTAATAGGGACTTAGTGTTCAAAAAAATGAAGGGAATGAAAATTAAGGACAGGAAAAATAAATTTTTAATCTATTTAATAGATAAATATGTTAATATGAGATATTAAAACATCAATTTTCACATCAATAAAAATTTAGGTGGAATGGAATATTATAAATGAAATCTTATTTTCAATTGTTTTAATTGTGGAAATATTGGGAAGGGTGTTTATGGATGAAATTTAAGAATGATTTTATAATTTAGAGTGTATAATATCCTTTAGATTTTAGGATTTATGTGGATTCTGGTATCTCAATATAGATACATCCTTTAATTCAGATTTAAAAGGGAAGTTGTGGTTTTATAAAAATGTCATATATGGTAATTTTCTTATTTATTGTAGTTGGTGAAGAAAGTTACAAAACATTGTAAATTCTTGACCTTCTTCTATTGGGATGTGATTGTATTAAAAAATATCTATAATTATTATAGAAATGAAATTTATATTTTTAATATTCTTAGGTAGGGGTGTGGATACCACCAATGAGAGTACTTAAAAGGAATATTACATTATCTATGAAGGAACGATAGGTAATGTTAAATATTAACCTATAGTTCTTATAAAATAAGTAGAGATTAGGAATGATGAGGCTCATTCAAAGAAGTTTTTAATTGATAAAGGAGTAAGTGATATAGTGGAATATTTTTTGAATAATATATATGAAACATGAAATGTAGAAGTGAAATATGATATAAATTAATTATATGGAAGTATTCATTTTTTACTGTTGTATTTGAATACATTATAGGTATCAAAAAATAGTGTAGATTGTTTGGGGGAAGATATTGTTGTCTAGTATTTATCTTATTTGGTTAATGATATTTTAGATAGAGGATCTAAGACTATTGAAGTTGGATGGAACATAAAGAATCTATTATTTTTCAATAGGTAATATTAATAAGGAAATATATATCCATTTCATAGTCAAAATTGACTTATAAAATGAATATACCTCATAGATTTCAATTGATACATACCACAAAACTCCATTGATGATTGATTCTAAATAATTTTTTTCCAAGATAATGGGTTAGAAAATTTTCTCTATATTTCATTATAGATCATTTTTCACAACTTTAATAGATTTTAATGTAGTTTAATATAAATTACAATTGAATGATAAAAAATACACACTAAAATAACCAAAAAAGTACAAACTGGGAGTTGGGGGAGGATTAAACAATAGGGGGGATGATAAAGATGGACCTATTAGTGGGAGTTTATAAAAATTTGGAGAAAAACAATTACATGAGACCATGATGATGGTGTTGGGTTAGGTAATTGATAGATGAAGAGGGGAATAAAAGAGAAATTATTTTAATTTCTTATAAAAATTTAGCGATGAATTAAAAAAATATATGTATAGACTTAGTAGTGGTTTGTGTAAATCTACATTAAATTGTTAACTTATCAAAGTTTTATAGGGTATCCATTAGAAACATTGAAATCAATTTCTATAAACATTTAAATGTTTATTTAGAAACCACCACTAAAAAATTGATACTTATACGTTTTCTTATAGTAATACTCCCTTCTTCACCAAATAAGTACTGAAAATTACAATTTGACACCTGATACATAACACACAGCCTTGCAGCCTTCTTAAAATCTACCTTGCTCTTAAATCATGGGTTTATATTATGGAATAATTCAAAATCCATAACCAATTAACAAAAACATCATCCTCATTATGGCCTCAAATTGAGGCATAAATTCTATGTCATGATGGTCGTCATTGTATCCACTATTAAATCATTATATTAATCATGATGCAGTATATAAACTTTTTGACACAATATTAATTTTACCATTTAATAAAAAACCTTAATAAATATTGTTACGTGATGAAAATATTTTCTTTTTTATTTTTATGTTTTATGGAAACCTAGATCCTAAGCTCCTCATAAATTCTCTAGAATTTATCAAAGCATAACCATTATCTAATTAGTCATATTGTGAGAAAAACAATTTTTTTCCTACATAAAAAATATCTTATTTTGAAAAAATTAATTCCAATATTTTTATTTGAATAACCTTGGATCCAACAAATTATTTTATGAAAACATAACTACAAGTTATAATAACAAAATTTCATGTTCTAAGAAAACATGTTATCCTCTGCAACAAAATTTCATGTTTTAAGAAAATATATTTTTTTTAAAATTTTTTTTTACAATCATATTTTTTTTCTTGGAATTAAATGTTCATTGATTAATAAAACTATGTAATAATTTTTAAAAACCTAAAAATTTAAATAATTCACAAAGTATTAGATTATACTATATTTATCATTCCATTAGCATTTCTTTTTACCAATAAAATCTCTAAAAATAACTTCATCAACATGTGTATGAATATAAACTTCAAGGTGATGTTGTTAAAGGATAACTAATACCAAAGAACACAATAATTCTTTAATAAGTTCTATGTTATATAAATCAAAAACTTCTATATTACTGTAAATTATAGAAAACCATCACAAGTGAAAAATAAATTTTAATTAGATCAAAAATATATAAACATATGAAAGTAATATATCTCATTTTTTACTTTATTTTATTCATTTTATTGAAATTATTGAAAATAATGTTCTAAAATAATATATGATATATAATTTTTATTATGATATAAGTATTCTTATCTAACCATCATTTCTTTCTAACTAATATTTATTATATGTTTTCATAGATGTTATTCAAAATATTCATTAATATCAAGTTAAAAACATTAGTTAAATACTAGAAAGAGGATACAAATTGTACTATAAGTTAAATGTTTATGTATTAAATTCATATAGATTAACTTTAATTAACATTAATCCTTATAATTTAAAATATCATTATTTTCATAATATATAATTTTTCTAATTGTTTTAAAATAAATTACACACCTGTTAGGTCTAACAATAGGTATGAAAAAGAAAAAATTGGGGTGAACTATAAACATTAATATATTATAGTAACCAAAATAATAATCTAAAATTTTATGGATGATAATGTTAAACACTTTTATTATAAAAAATAATGATATGCATGTGTGAAGAGTGAAATAAGTAAAGATAAAAAAGTGAGAATAAGTTATTTATAGAACTGTGTACCCAAAAATCCTAAATTTAGTCTTAACACTTTCAAACTAAGAGTATGAATATTCACTATAATATATCCTTTAACATGATTTCAAACCAAACCTAGCCTATTACATTGGTGTAAACCAAACTCGTACTTTCCTGGAAGCATCCATAAATTTTATCTTATACTCAATGACCATTTCTAGGTTATATAGAATTTTAGACTTAATATTTTCAATTATATTTTCAATTTATTCTTTTATCTTTTACTTCTCCACCTCGATTTTTTGATGTAGAGTTTGTAATCATGAACCACTATGTTGAATTTTATAGTTTTGGCTCTATGGAAATCTATTTCCTCAAGAGCAGTTTCCAATTCAACATGGAGATCAACTCTTCCTTCTAATCCTTCTTTATTATTATCTCTCTCTTCCCTTGTTCGATAATTTAGTGTAACTACTACCACGACATTATCTATATGGTCATTATAGTTTTAATTTATTATTCTTTAATTTATTCTGAATTATAATTTTCATCAAAAATTATGTTCATCTTCTTAAATAAATTTATTTTAGTGATTTTTCTACCTTTAACGTTTTATAAATACTTCTTCATAGTAATTTCATCATCGTCTGGAAACTTATATGGTCACTTTACTGAATGGTTCCCAACCTTTTCACATGAAAAGTATGAGAGTGGAAGTTTACATTCAAACATTCATTATCCCCTTTACATATTTGAGGATGAGAATTACCTGGATTATTTTTGTATGTATTCTTCATGTCCTTCCTCTATGGTGATATTCTTCATGGACTTGAATCCCAACTCTTTATAATTCCCTTTATTTATAGCCTTATTATCATAGTTTATCATTGCATATGAAACAACAGTACTATATAAACTATCCAATTTTATCTTTGTTGAATATTTATGCTCAATCATAGTGGATTTCAGATTAAATTAGGGTTAAAATATTCTCAGGATGTCTTTAACAATCTTTACATCATTTAGGATTTCTCCAAGATCATGCATGTCCTTCACAATCACATTCACCTTGTCAAATAATGCATTGATATATTCATTAGGGAGCATCCTTAGGTCCTTATACTTTTTCCATAGATCATGAAACATATCTTTTTGAACATTTGAATTTTCATTATAGGTATTTAACAACTTTACCACATAGAACATCATTATTTTCCTAACATTACCTTCATGTAGATTGTGTTCAATTGGGTTCCCTTTGAATAAATGATTCCTATGGAATCTCCATCTAGTTCCATCATTCATCATATAATGAATCCTCGCTATCCATATTAACTGAGATCCCAATCATTATAATTTTATACACATCTATACCTAATGATAAAATTCATTAATTTATCTGATTCTTCCATAGTTTTAAATATTCTTACTTGTTGATCGGAATACCTATGTCATTGATTGTGGTCATGGATTCAATTGAGAGAGAAACAATAACTTTAATCATTCACTTTGATACCAACTATTGTCCCCATTAAGATAAATACAATAAAAGTAGGGTGATTTAGGGTTTTATAGATTAAAAAATTTCCATTTTTTGATCTTGTTTCATAATTAAAAAATGATCTTCTCTCTCATTTCCTTAACAATATTTAATTATAAATAAAATCATATTTGAGGCATATAAATTTTACTTGGGTTTCCCTAAACTAGGCTTGTTTAAGGAGCATATAAATCCATTGTGTTGTTGTGCCTAATCCCCTAAAGTGTACCACTATTACAATTTTTAGAGCATACTCATTATTCGTCCTGGTTCACTACTAGTCACTTTGAAAGCTCACTTCTCACTTCACTGAAGTGTTATCATTTCCCCTCTATAAGATTTTCCCTTAATTTATTAAATAAATATTTTCTACACCCAAATAAATTCATTATGAACCACAAATTTTATCCACATTATGAATATAAATTTATCATTGAATTTCTTGACAATACATTTTGGTTCGTGAAAATTTTCAATTTCTTTCAACCTTTGCAAAATTTACTCACAACTTCCATGACATTCGCATGAATTCTGGGTCTATTGTGGAAAATCTAAAATTCATAAAACTTTTAATTTTTTAATTGAAATCCAAAATTCTGCACAACTTTTGATTTTTTATGGAAATAACGTTATCATATAAGCTCACATCACTTTTATTCATGCAACTGATCTTTTACAAAATTGTTTTACATAAGAAATACCATCAAATAACTCCTATGTGATTTCAGAGCCCTAACATTCTTTAAGGGTTGGAAAATATAAATGATGTTGTTAGAGGATTATTTTTAGATGTGGTTGACACTTCACACAACATCCGCACGCACCACCAACCTTGCGATCAACTTTCCTGGTTCACTAAACTTCAAAAAATTTACATCACCTATACCACACGACTTTCTATCATCACTAAACTCCCATATATATTTTTTGTGTTTGTGAAACATTGAAATTTATGAAACTATAGAACCTTAATGAAACACTTATCTTTAATTTATTTTGATTAGGAGTCCTTGAATATTCACTTTTATGAAACTTCATGGAACTCTATCACCCTTTCATGTAAATTTTGAATTTATGAAAAAATATATCCTTTTTATTTAAAAATAAATTTTCCCTTACTCTAAATTTTATGCACCAAAAAAATGGAAAACACTGGGAAATTCCACCATCTTATATTTGAAACTTTCTATACACCTTCCATAGCATCCATACCTCTGACCTGGATCTTCATTAACATAATTTTAAAAACTCATACTAGAACTTCATAACTAACCCTGTAATACCCCAATATTTTATAATATATATCTTTTTTTTTAAAAAAATTCTTTGATATCTAACATTACATAGAACGCCGAGCTTAAACAAAATATAAAAATATTATTATTTAATTTTGATAGTTACCACATAGTCATTAGAATGGAGGAAATGAATAAAATTTACTAAATTATAAAAATATAGTTTAAAATTTTTTATAAAATTAATTCATTTGTTACAAATTAATTAAAAATAAAAATGAAAACTAACTGAAAATAAATTATGTGTTTTTATAAAAAATATATATATTTTAAGCCCAAAATGACATCTTATCTAAATAGATTAATTTAATCACAATTAGTGAAATATATTAATGAAAATTATATGTTATTAATTCAATATTATGTTTTTAAATTCATAAAACAAGTTTCATAGTTTAAAGTGAACAAATAAATCCAATCTTAAGCATAAAAATATAAATATGTCTAAAGGTAGTTTTGTCACCATTAGATGATAAAAATATTTTAAATATAAATCATGAAAATTTTATAAGTTTAATTTAAAAAAGTAAAATTAGTTTTTGAAATATAAATATAAAAATTATATTAGGTTAAATTTTGGGTATTATTTGGAGAAGTTTTATTTTTTGACGAATAGTGAAAATACTAAATTTTAATTAAAAACTTCTTTTTTGGATAATTTATTTATATAGTAAGATTATATTTTAAATTTTTTTTAAACTATAATTAGTTAAATTTTATATCAATAAAACCAATTGAGGTCATTTTAATCAATTTTATATTGAAATTGGATATAAAAACATTTCAATCTTTTGATATTTTTCCCTTAAAACCATGCTTTTTCATTGTGTGTGCGGGGTTAATTATTAATATAATTTTTCCAATTATGGAAATAAAATTTTGTAAAATGGAATAAATATTTTTAATAATAAGGATAAAATTGTTTTTTAAGGATTATTTCATTTTTAGGCATTAAAAAAATTTCATGGTAAAAAAATATTTACTACGGTATAGGTTAAAAATGAAACCGGTTAAAGTTAAAGAGGTAAAAGCTTAAAATACCTAAAAACTAAAAACAATTAATGTTTTTTTGAGCTATATCTTGAATCTAACCAGAATATATAATATTAATTTATATAAAAAATCATGTGAATTAATTTCACCTCAATGTAGTTAGCTTTCAATATAAAATCATTATTATTTTAATCACTTAAACCCACCTCCCCTCAAGTATAAATACCACCCCTCACTGCCCCATTTCGACTCAAAATCCTTTTATCTCCTAAAATATCTAACCAAACCTTTAATACGTGCTCTATATGAATCCAATTTCTTCTGGTCTCATTGAAATACTAAATCCAAGGTCCTCAAGTGGTACACCAAGGAGGTGATATTCAAGAGGTAATTTTCTCAAAACACCTCTCTTAATTTCTTTTCTTTTTATACTTTATCTTCACCTCCTTCATCCATCAAGAAATGATAATAATAGAATAATGTATATAATAGATTTTTATGTTTCAAATTTAATATCGTATACACATCCTGTGTATTACCTCATATTATTTAAAAAAATCAAACTATTTTCCATGTTATGCCGATTAATCATCTCCGTGAAAAATGATTATATTAATTTTCAATTACAGCCTTCATGGCTAGTCATAAAACTATTAATATGGTTAAATAATATTTTAATATGTATATAATAACATATTTCCTGTTATGTATCTTATATATAGACATAATATTAAATAAAAAACTAGTTTGTGGTGTGTGGAAAAAACTGCCAAAATAAACGAAACATTTATCATTAAAATTTCATCAAATAAATCATCCTCATTTTAAATACCAAAATGATATATGGGAACATTTATAAACCTTCAATTTCATTAATACCATTTTATTCCACTTATGTAGTTTTATTCCCACTTAACAAGATTATCCATAATTGTACACAAATAAACCGATCCTAAAACCATGAAACAAACGCACACGAAACAATGAAAATAATGAAGTATTATTAATAAATATGTTTTGAGATGTTATAAACGGATAATATAAGGTATTATAATTATGGATAAAGTTTTTAATTAATTAATAACATTTTTTAAAACATTATACAATAGGATAAAGAACACTACACTAAAAATAAATGTCAGTTAAGGGTTTTCTCGTCTGACTTTTTACTTCTGTGAGATATATGCCTTATTCACCACTAAATATTCATCTGTGGTTTACATACTACCATTTGATATATCATATAATTAATCTCATTATATTTATGGTATTAAATGTCTCTTTTTATAATTATTACTTTTATGGTGCATATGATTCGACAGATTATAAAGTAATAAGTGATTTCATAACTTGATTTCCATTCATTAGGTTAAACTTATTTTTATTGATTATGTCTGACTAAGATTATGTCAGAAATGAATTTTAGTTATCTTATTTTGTATTTTCCCTTATTTTATGTGTAATTATTATAACATCCTAGGTATTTATAGAATAATTCATTTTTCGTATCTATTAATATTTATGAATAAGATATTAATTTTATGTTAAAGGGGACACTTTATCCGATAGAGTAATCAACACCCAACAATGGGTTTCTCCAAAATCTTACATTGCACACAACATTGAGTTATACCGAAAAATAATACAATAATATTTTTATTATTTTAAATGGTAGTTAACGCCTAACCATTGTATTAGTGGGAATTAACAGAATTAACTATAATATGATTAAACATGTTTGTTAAATTTTTTACATTAATTAAATGAATTTTAGAGGCTAAAATGAGAATAAATCAAATTTTAAGCACTAAATACTCCTATATTTTTTAAAGGTATTTTTACCGTCTTTTGATGGAGAAACCTTTTTAAATATATTTTTTTCCACTTTCAGGTGTTCTATTAGAAAAAAAATTCTTCTTTCGAATAAGTAAATAGAAATTTAAATTTTTGGAATTTTTTCATTTTTCTAATAAAATTCAAAATTTAATGAATAGTGAAAAATACTACAATTTAATTCAAAATTGTGTTTTCGTTTAATTTATTTTTATTGATGTATTATATTTATAATTGGTTTTAAATTATATTTAGATTATTTTTTTACCATTTAATCTAATTTAGGACATTTGAGGTAATTTAACATTGAAATTTGATATAAACAGGTGTCAATCGTTTGATGGTTTTTACTTTTAAAAAAACATGTTTTCTCATTTTGATAACGAGAATTAATTTTAAATTAATTACTAAATATTATATGTTTTGAATTTGGAAAAATTAATTACATATATTTAATCATAAGGTAAAAATTTTATAAAGAGGTCCCTTTTATTTTTGGACTTTATGAATAGTAAGTTTGGTATTTTTTATTACCACAGTTAAAGATAAATCGAATAAATTAAGATAACAAACAATATGATAAATATAATAACATTACCCAAACACCTGAAAAAATATTATTAAATGAATGAAAGTTTACCAGTATCACCTAACAATAATAATTTATTCATTTAATGGACTTTTCTCTTTGAAAGTGATGTAATTTTTATGAAAACAAAAGAAAGTGACAACATGTCACTCTCTTATCTCTTATAAGTATAATAATTAAAATGTTGTAATAAACATGATGATACCTCGAATATAAATTTTCTCCATAAATATCATTAAAGTATCTAAATTATTTTAATTTATTTAGATTTTTTAGAGCATAAATAATTACCATACATATTGACACAACGGTGATACAATAGTTATTTAATTAAGAGAAATATCAAATAAATGATATTATAAATACTAAAATAAATATAATATGATATAATTTATGCCATAATATATTTTTCTAGGTTAATATGTCATGTTATAAGACTATTAAAGGCTTTGATTCTAAGTTATATCTCTGTTTTGATTTTATTTAAAATAAATGAAATGAATAGTGTAAAATTGACATAATTGATGTTTTATAAATATATTAAATTATTAAATTATTTAAAAATCCTAAAAATATTTTAAAATTGAAAATTAGATATTATAATTTCTAAAAGTTAATTAATTGTCTAATTATGTTAAATTTACCCCATATAATGGAAATTAATAGCCTCTTAATAATTAAAATGTTGTTACATAAATTAAAATTAAGAGAGAGTAATTAAGGGTAAACTGAAATGATAAGGTTTAAAATAAAATAAATACATGTATAAAAATTATTTTAAGAGATTATTTTAAACTCTAATCATATTAACTTATAAATAAATGAGTTTTGTACAATTTGGAACCGAAATTGATGTTATATTAATTTAATATATTAATACTTTCTAAGGGTGACCCTCCCCTCTCCTATAAAAGGCACCCATTCCTTTCTTTTCCATACACTATAAATCCTTTAGTTTTGTCCACTACCTACCCAAAACTCTTCCTAGAATCCCAAAACTCGTCTTATAATCCTATCTTAGGGATGAAATCCTCCCAAGGAATCCTTTTGGTATAAACCAAAAGTGGTAGCTCGATTAAGAGGTAATACCTTCTCTTATGTTTTTTACTTTCATTTCCATTCTCCACTCCCTTTACTTTTCTTATTATATTATTATAAAACAAAATATGTATCATAAATATACTAATATTTTTTTATGATAAAGCTTCAACCTTGACTTACACACACCTCCATTTAATGGGTGACAAACATATTGTTTCTGTGTACGTTGAATTAATGCCTCACAAAACGATGATTGTTCAATTTTTACCTACCACCTCACATGGTGGACTTTATGATGGAAAATAAATTTATATTTTATATTTATTATATTTATTTTGTCTCTATTATTCTTTAATTTTTATTTTTAACATACCTTTTTGCTTTTCATGTTGTGTAAATAGGATAATTTCATTTGAGGATGCGTGGACTAACGCCCCCTCAAAGTGATATGACTCATTCATTCCACACATGAAACATCTAATGTATTGTGTTAATGAACTTATGTAACATATAATATATATATATATATATATTATACTATAATTATAATATACATATGTATCATTTAGGTATCAATCTTTTAATATGAAAAAGAAATAAAAGTAAGGTTCATGTAAATGTACGGCCTATCGTCTCCATGAACAGTGCATTTCATTTCATATCTCCAAATATTATGGATATTATAAATACATATATACTTGATATATATGTAATAATATTTTGGAGATTATGTACCATTGAATACATGAACAATTTACATCAAAACAATTACATTTTCATCTCAAGTATCAAATATCGACAAAACATCTAATATAAACATAAATAATTATGTAATTTTTATAACATGGTAATAAGTGATATAGAAGGGAAAATAAACTTGAAAAAGGTTCTCAAGATGTTATAAATTAACCTAATTTTATTATTTAGGAACATAACTACTTTACATGACTAGTCAGACTCAAGGTAAGGTACTTCGTCTCAAACTCCTTTCATTGAGACATATTTCGATAATATACATCTCCTTATTTTATAAATTATATAATCAACCCTTTTACTTCTAATTTAATTCAAAAGTTTTTAAATGGGAATATTTTTATATGAATAATTTTTTCTAAATTAAAAAATGAATGTTTTTTAATTAATGGAGTGACAATGACTTCTTTGCCGCTGTAAAAATTATTTTATATCTATCTTCCTCTACAATCTATAATGTTTTTAAAAGAAAAATAATTACCATATACCCTTTTTGTGTATTTTTGTATTGAAAATGGTTTTGATAACAGATTTATTATGTCAATATCTTGAAATTTTATCTTGTGATTGAAATGTGGAAATTTTATTTTTTTTCATTATACTTATTTTATGTGTTATAATTAGGTTATGGTAATTGGAAATTTGATGGGTGGTTATGTGATAAACAAAAGACAGCTGGTTACATGATAAACCAAAGAAGGATGGTTTCTTGATAAACCATGGATGGTTGGTTACATTATAACCTTCAATTCATTCCGCGTGGAAGTCGGTCGTAGGGTTATTCCATTTAGTGATATGTGTGGAACTCGATTGTATTGTTATTCTATTTAAGTAGGTTTATGTCACAAGTTACATTTATATTTTATATATTAATTTCTATGGGATTTATGGTAATATTTTGGTTATAAAGGGGTAAGAAATGAAATTATATTCAGTGAATTATATTTAAAAGTGAAAAGTATTAATTTATGATAAATTATTCATGGTTTACATGTTTTCTCAAGACTAAAAGTTTTCATTATATATGTCTCACATTCTAAGAGTTTTATGATCATCCTAAGATTTGAAAAAAAAATTCATAGTACTTGAAGAAGAATAGAGTTAAGGATGGGATCACGGAAAATTCATTTTTATAAACATGAAACAAACCATGTTTCTTTTTTGAAAAAAATTGTTTTATGAAAAAATTGGATAGTGAGTATAAGTGTCTACTTGTAATATTTAAGTTGTTATCTAAGTGTTATGACATAATTCTCTAAATATCTAAACCTAAAAAGATCCTTGAAGAGAATTTAAGTCAAATTGTTGAATTATCTCAATATTATGTAATGTTTAAGGTCGTAGCCTTATAGTTGGTATCACAGGTCGGTTTACATAACTTTAGGAGATAGAATATTGGTTAATAGAATATACATAAAATCTTTTTACTTTATGTTAAAATTAAAATGATATAGAATTAGAATATGACCATATTTCTTCATCTAAGATATGTTTTTTCAGAATGGTTTTCTATATAGGAAATAGGGAAGCTGTACTGGGAAGGCATACAGAGGGAAATAACCTTCCAAATCAACATTCAAATATGGTTCGAATCAGAACTAAACAATTTTTTTCAGTGATGGATCAATTGCTTCCGGTGATAAATGGTGGTGGTGTCCATCCACGAGATCAACCAGAACAACTACAGAGGAATATACTGATAGGGGAGCATTTCAAGGGCTAACATCCCCCATCATTCATAGGATCATTTGACCCTATGCAGTATAAGGGTGGATTAAAGCACTGGAAAAGATTTTTGATGTAATGGGTGTTTATACAATCAAAAATAATGTTTTTTGTTTATCATTTTAAAGGTGAATTCGATCAGTGGTGGTCAATGATTAAAAATATCAGAGGAAGTAAAGAGATTGATGTCATAGAATGAGATGAATTTAAGAATATCTTCCTTGAGAAATATTCTCCTAAGGCTGCTAGACTGAGGATGGAAAAGATATTCGTGGAATTTAGAAAAAAGGAGTAAGATTTTGTGGCTGAATATGATGAAAATTTCACTTGTTTGTCAACGTAAGTCCCAAATTTTATCTGGGATATTTATAGTAATACAAATCAGTTTTACTCAGGGTTTAAGCTTAAATATTGAAGGTCGTTAGCTTCCCATGAGTAAAAAAGATATGAGAAACTTGTTCGATATGTAGAGAAGGTAGACATGGAGTATTTTGATGATATTGTGTTCCATGAGATAAAGAAAAAGAAGTGATCTAATTGGTATGAAATGGGAAAGAATTCATCAAGGAATTCTAGATGTAAGAAAACTAAATTTTCAACTTGTGAGAAGTGTGGTAAAAAGCATCCGGGAGAATGTATCTCAATGTCTGAGAAGTGATTCTGATGTTGTAATATTGTTCATATTGCTCATAACATTAATAAAGATTATTAAGAAGGTAATGAAAAAACATCGGTATAATGTTTTAGTAACAATGAGTTAGGAAATTATGCCAATGTGTGTCCAAAGTTGATTACCCAGGGTGGAAACCAGCTAGATCGAAAAAAGAAGGGCATGGAAAAATCATTTTATACTACTACGGTTGATGTGGGACCATCAAATGAAGTGGTGAAAGGTATGTTATATGTTTTTTCAAAATATTCCAATACTCTATTTGACTCTAGATCTTCACATTCCTTCATTTCCAAGAGCATTTCAAGTTAACTGGAAATATCACCACATGAATGTGATATAGATATTTTGGTAAAGACTCCAGGTGGAAGTCTTAAAGAAAACAAGATCTATTGGAATATTTTTATTATCATTTGGGGGATAGTATTTCTGGAAAACATTTTTGAACTTCCCATAGTGGAATTTGATATCATTTTGGGTATGGATTGGATTGTAGTATATTAGGCGAAAATAGATTGTATGTCCATCAAAGTTTGGTTGAATGATTTCATACCTTTGATAATATACCAAGAAGATGAAATATTGATTATATATGGCAGTGAAACTTATCTGGATCATGTTGTTGAAAAGAAAGGAACATTTTTTATTAGTGATATTCCAGTAGTGAAAGAATTTATGAATGTTTTTTCGGATTAATTTCTTGGAATTGTTCCTAATCAGGAGGTTTCATATACTATTTATTTAGTGAATGATTATAATCTAAACCCCATTATCAAATGACTCAAATAGAACTGATGGAATTGAAAAATAGTTTCCTGAATTACTTGATAATGGTTTCACTCTACCTAGCACTTCACCATGAGGTGCTCCAATTTTATTTGTGAAAAATAAATATGGTTCTATGAGACTACATATTGATTATAGATCCTTGAATAACATCACGATTAAGAACACGTATATGTTGTCTCATATCGATGATTTTTTTGATCATCTCCAGGGAGATCAGTATTTTATGAATATTAATTTGAGGTTCGGGTACCATCAGCTAATAGTGAAGGAGGAAGACATTCCAAATTCATCTTTACAAACAAGATATGGGAATTATGAATTAGTAGTTATTACCTTTGTTTTATCTAATGCACCTTTTGTATTTATGAATCTCATGAGTGGAGTCTTTCATCAGTTTTGGGATTAGTTTTTGGTTGTGTTTATAGATGATATTTTTGTATATTATAAAAGTCAGTAGGAACATAAAAGTAACTTAAGGTTTGTTTTGAAAACATTAAATGAAGAAGAAACTATATGGAAAGTTTAGTTAGAGTGAATTTTGGTTGCAATAAATTTCATTCCTTATACATATTGTTTCTAAATATGGAATAACTATTGACCCTTATAAAACAAAAGTTGTTGAAGAGTGTCCAAGACCTACCAATATCATATAGATTCATAGTTTTCTTGGATTAACAAGTCATTACTAAAGGTTTATTGAAAACATTTCTCATTTATCTATCCCACTAACTAATAAAACACGTAGGGAAGTTAAGTTCATCAGCAAAAAAAATATGATGATTGTTTTCAAGAATTTAAAAGAAGATTGGTAAATGACCAAGTTTTGGCCATGCCTTCCAAGAATAGTGAATTTTTATCTATATTGATGCATCATTTAAAGGAATTGATTGTGTCCTAATGAAGAATGATCAGTTAATTTCTTATGCTTCACATCAGTTGAAACCTCATTAGTTAAATTACCTACTCGTGATTTGGAATTAGATTCTGTAGTTTTTTTATTAAATATTTATAGGCATCATTTGTATGGTGTAAAGTGTAAAATATATACTGATCACCAAAGTTTGTAGTATATATTCACTCAGAAATAATTAAACATAAGACAGAGGATATGGATAGAATTAATCAAGGATTATGATTTCACGATACATTACCATCCAAGAAAGTAAAATAAAGGGGATGACTCTTTGAGTTGAAAGTGTAATGCTACATTAACTATGCTACATTTGGAAAAATATCCATTGGTTATTGATTTAGTGAATTTTAGATTGGAATTTGTTGGTGTAGGTAATTACTTTTTTTTCAGGTGGCAGTGAAATCACCTCCACCGGACAAAATTAAACAAGTGAATAAATAAGATAGTGAGTTTCAAAAAAAGGTAGAATTGATTCAGAAGGGTAAGTCACCTGAATTTAACATTGATAAAGATTGTGTTTTGAGGTTTGGAAATAAATTAGGTTTTCATAGTGATTCTAAGTTGAAGAAATAGTTGTTATATGAAGCTCGTAGTTCTCCTTTTTCAGTTCATACTGATAGTACTAAGATGTATAGAGATCTTCGGGAGTATTATTAGTGGGATGGAATGAAAATAGATAATGCTGAAATTATTATGAAATGTTTTAATTATCAACAGGTTAAAGTATAATGGCAGTTACTGAAAGGGATGCTTCATCCTTTTCCAATTACGAAGTGTAAATGGAAAAATATATCAATGTATTTCGTAATGGTATTACCAAAGACTTCTCGAGTTAATAATAAAATTTGGGTTATTGTTGATTGATTAACTAAATCTACTCATTTTATTCCAATTCAAGATACTCTATCTCGGGATAAACATTATCAGTTTTATCTTAATGTGATAGTCATTTTACAAGGATTCCTCTCTCTATTGTATCTTATCATGATCCTAGGTTCATTTCTAACTTTTTTAAAGGCCTTCATAAGTCATTGGGAACTGAATTAAATTTCTATACATCTGTTTATCCTCGATCTGATAGGTAGTAAAAACAAACAATTTAGACCTTGGAGGATATACTACGTGCTTTTTCAATGTATTACTAAGGAAGTTTGGATCAACATCTATCTTTGGTTGAGATTTATTATATTAACAGTTTTCATTCTAGTACACAGATCACACCATTTTAAGAATTATATGTAAAGTAGTGTTGCACTCTAGATTTTTGGATTGGAGTAGGTGAAAGGAAGTTGATGGGACCAGAATTGGTAGAAGAGATGGTAGAAAAAGTTTAGTTGATTCAGAATCACATGAGGACATCTCAGATCAAACCAAAAAGTTATGCGGATAACTGGAGGAAGGATCTCTCTTTCGAGGTACATGATCATGTCTTTATAAAAGTTTCCCCATGGAAAAGTGTGACACATTTTGGTAAGAAAGGGAAGTTAAGTTTTATGTTCATCGAACCCTATCAAATCTTAGATAAAGTTAGTTCAGTTGCATATAGAGTGGATTTACCTATGAGTTTATCCTAAGTACATAATTTTTTTCATGTTTCAGTTTTAAGAAATTATATGCCGGATCCACCAAATATTTTGAGTACAGAGGTAGTTCAATTGGAATAGAATCTTTCTTGTTAGGAACAACCAGTACATATTCTTAACCACAAAGATAAAGTGTTGTTGAATAAGATGATTCATCAGGTACATGTTTGGCGGAAAAAATATATGGTTGTAGAGGCAATGTGGGAATCTAAAAATACTATAAGGGAGAAATACCCCAACTTATTTGATACATAAACAAAATTACGGGGACGTAATTCCAAAAGGGTGGAATATTGTAACATCCCAGGTATTTATAGAAAAATAAATTTTTCATATCTATTATTATTTATGAATAAGATGTTAATTTTATATTAAAGTGTTCACTTTGTTTGATATTGTACTCGACACGTAATAACAGGTTTATCTAAAATCTTATGTTGCACACAACACTGAGTTACACCCAAAAATAATACAATAATATTATTATTATTTTAAATGGTAGTTAACACCTTAATATTGTATTGGAGAGAATGAACAGAACTGACTATAATATGATTAAACATGTTTTTTAAATTTTTTTACACTTATCCAATGAATTTAAAAGGTATAAAATGACAATAAATCCAATTTTAAGCATTGAATACTCTAATATTTTTAAAATTTATTTTTACCACCTTTTTATTGAGAAGCCTTTTTAAATATAAATTTTGAAACTTTTATATGTTTTATTTGACAAAATAAACTTCTTATTTGGAATAAGGACATAAAATTTTACTTAAGTGGAATTTTGGCATTTTTCTGATAAAATTTATATTTTAATGAATAGTGAAAAATACTGTAATTTAATTCAACATTTCCTTTTCAAATAATTTATTAGTATTTATAAATTATCTTTTGAATTGGTTTTAAAATATATTTAGATTTTGTTTTTTTAATTTAATCCTATTTTGGTCATTATAGATAATTTCAAATTGAAATTTGATATAAACACATGTCAATCTTTTGATGGTTTTTACTTTTAAAAAAACTTGTTTTATTCTTTTTAACAATAGGAATTAATTTTAAATTAATTACTGAAAATTATGTGTATTAATTTTTTAAAAATTTATTCAATAGTTGGAATCATAAGGTCTAAATTATGTAAATAACTCCCTTTTATTTTTGGAATTTATGAATAGAAAATTTGGTAATTTTTATTTACCACATTTAAAGATAAATCTGGTAAATTAGGGTAATAAACAATATGATAAGGATAATAAAATTACCCTAAAACTATTTAAAATCCTATTGGATGAATTAAAGTATACCAATTTCACCTAAGGGTTATAATTTATTCATTTAATGGACTTTCCTCCATAACTGTGATGTAATTATTATTAAAATAGTAGAAAGTGACAACTTGTCACTCTCTTATCTCTTATAAGTATATTAATTTTGATTTAGTGTTAAACTTGATTAAAGTTTGAACGCAAATAGTCTCCAAAAATATAATTAAATTATCTAAATTATTTTAATTTATTTATAATTTTTATATATTAAATAATTACCATAAATATTGACACAACAATGATACAATAATTATTTTATGAAGGGAAATATAAAATAAATGATATTATAAATAATAAAATAAATATTATATGAAATACTTTATGTCGTACACAGTTTTTCCAGTTTAATATGACATGTTATAAGACTATTTAATTCTTTAGTTCAAAGTTATCTCTCTGTTTGAATTTTATTTAAATTCAATGAAATGAATAGTGTAAAAATTGACAAAATATATGTTTTATAAAAATGGTGATTTACTAAAATTATTTAAAAATCCTAAAAATATTTTAAAATTACAAGTTTTCTATTTTAGGTTCTAAATGTTAATTAAGTTTCAAATTATGGGAAATTTACCCCATATAAGTGAAATTAATGGCCACTTAATAACTAAAATGTTGTTACCTCAATTAAAATTAAAGTGAGTAATTAAGGGTAAATTGAAAGTATAAGGCTTAAAATAAAATAAATATAGGTATAAAAATTATTGGATGAGATTATATCAAACTATACTCATATTATATTTGAAATAAATGAGTTTTGGGCTATTTGGATTCCAACTTGATTTTATATTAATTTAATATTTTAATACGTTCAAGGGTTCCCATCCCCTCTCCTATAAAAATGTACCCATTCCTATCGTTTACTTACACGCTCAAATACTTTTTTATGGACAAGACCTATCCCAAACTCTACCTAGAATCGGTGTACTCATCCTAGAAGCCTCTCATAAGGCACAAATCCTCTCAAGAAAACATTTTGGTATAAACCAAAATAGGTTACCTGAATAAGAGGTAACACCTTCTCTTTTGTTTTTTACTTTCATTTCCATTATACACTACCTATAATTTTATTGTTCTATTATTATATAAAAAACTATTAAACTAAATATACTAGAATTTTTTTATGATAAATTATCGACCTACACTTACACACACCTCAATTTACTAGGTAATGAACATGTTGTTTCTGTGTATCGTGAATTACCACCACACGAAATGATTATTGTTCAATTTTTACCTACCACCTCTCATGTCATCCATTATGATAGAAACTATATTTATATATGATATAATTAATTTATTTTGTCTCTATGATTCTGTAATTTTTATTTAGAACATACCTTTATGCTTTTCATGTTGTGTAAATACGATAATTTCATTTGAGAAAGTTTCGACTACCGCCCCCTCAAAGTGATATGACTCATTCATGCCATACATGAAACATATAAAGAATGGTGTTAATGAACCTATGTAACATATATAAAATATATATTATACTATAATTATAATATACATATATATCATTTAGTTCTCATTCTTTGAATATGACATTGAAATAAAAGTAGCGTTCATGCATACATACGGTCTACCGTCTCCATGAACGGTGAATTTCATTTATTATCTCCAAATATTATGGATATTGTAAATACATATATACTGGATATATAGGGAATAAGTTTCTGTAGATAATTTAATTTTGACTATATTGAAAATTTATATCATAAAAAGTTCTTTTTCAACTCAAGTACCGAATATCGACAAAACTTCTGATATGAACTTAAATAATTATATAATTTTTATAACATGGTAATAAGTGATATAAAAGTAATAATAGACTTGACAAAGGTTCTAAAGAAATTATAAATTAATAAGTTTATTATTTTGGAACATAATGATTGAACGTGATGAGTCGACCCCAATCTAAGAAACTTCTTCTCAATCTCCTTTCATTATGGAATATTTTAATAATATAAACCTCCTTTTATAAGGTATATAATCAACCCTCTAACATTAAATTTCCTTCAAAAGATTTCAAAAGGGAATATTTTTATATGATTCATTTCACTAAACAGAAAAATGAATGTCTTTTAATGTATATGACGACAACAACTTCTCTGCCGCCACGACCATTATTTGATAATTGCCTTCCTCTATAAACCGTAAAGTTTTTAAAGAAAAATAAATACCATATACCCTTTTCATATATTTTGGTATTGAAAATGGTTTTAATAAAGGACCTATTTTCTCATTATCTTGAAATGATCTCTTTTGATTGAAATGTGGAAATGTTATTTTTCTTGTTAATATTTTTTTATGTGTTACGAATATATTACGGTACTTGGACATTTGATGGGTGGTTATATGATAAACCAAATATGGGTGGTTATGTCATAACCTCCAATACATTGGGTGTGGAATTCAATCATATAGAAATTCCATTTAGTTATATGTGTGGAAGTAGGCCTTATAGTTATTCCATTTAAGTAAGTTTATGTCCCATGTTATATTTATATGTTATATTTTTCTTTAAATGGGATTTATGGTAATATTTTTGTTACAAAAAGGGTAAGCAATGAGATTATATTCAGTGAAGTATATTTACTACTTCTTAAAGGTGAAAAGTATTATGTTATGGTAAAGTATTCATGGTTTACATGTTTTTTCAAGAATAAAAGTTTTAATTATTTATGTATCCATTACTGAGCTTTTTATGCTCATCCCAATTTTTGAAATGTTTTTCACAGGACATAAAGAATAATAGAGTCAAGTATGGGATCAAGGAAAATTCATATTGTTTAAACATGGAACAAACCATGTTTGTTTTTAAAAAGTTTTTGTTTTAGGAAAAAATTGGATACTGAGTATAAGTGCCTACTTGTAATGTTTATGTTTTTATGTATGAGTTATGACAAAATTCTCTAAAGCTCTAAATGTAAAAAGATACTCGAAGTGAATAAAAGTCAAATTGTTAACTTACCTCAAGATTATGTAATGCTTAAGTTTGGGGCCTTATATTTGTGGTAAATACACATTATCAGTCCATTTTATTAAATCTCACTTCAATGATATGATATTTTCAAGGTATTTTGTTTTAAAAATACTCTTTTAAAGATCATTTTTCAAAGAGAATGTTTTTTACAAATATTGCATGAACAGAATTTCCTAATTTCATGTCATGTTAATGTTTTGAAGATTCCTTTACATGTTTACATGGTTATTTTAAATTAAATATTTTTATTTTATAATTTTCTAGAGTTTTGAAAATAAATGATTTTTAAAGTGAAAAAGAGAATTTTTCTCAAGAATTGTTCAATAATATTAATAAAGTATTTTCATCTATGTTGAAATCCTTTTTTGAATCTTGTGCTTCATTGAGGTTGATATATTATGATACCATATTCCATATCATATTAAATGTATATTGATTAATTGTAATATTTTGATATCATTCATCATATTACTCTGGAATGTTTGTTATTATGTTTGCATAATAGGGAAATTTATTTACATTTTTATGATATTTTCAATATATATGTATATGTTGATTACATTTCACCCATTCATATAAATAATTTATTTGACTTGGTATGTGATAGGTGGGGACCTCTATATCCCCTGGATACATCGGTAGGTTTCATGAGACAAACTGATTGGGTTTTGGCTAAGGCCATACCCATTTATTAGGTTCTTGGTACGAAGGCTTGATGATGATAGATTCTTGGAATGAAGCATTGATAGTATTAGATTCTTGGGATGAAACCATAATAGTATTTTTAGATGTTCAACAGTATTCATTCTATCATTATGATATTAGTTATTGATTTCCACATGATTATTTGATTAGTATAATATCCATGGTTATGTTTTATAGCTCATTTGATTATTTATATGGAATTATTTGATCATATTTTATTTTAGACATATTATGATCAAATATTGATTAAATTGAATGTGTTTTAGTTATTTAATTTTCTATATTTGTTTATTCTTATTAATGATAGCTTCCATTGTACTTAACCCATACTGAGTATTTGAGTTTTCCCATTTCCTTTGTTTTCTTTTCCCCCAGGTTTCCAAGAAGATTGTTATGATTGTTATGCAGGGTTACTTTAAGGGGAATAATGGTGTTCTCAAAGAAAATTCCATTGGAATTTTATATCCAAAATGTAATTTTAATTTAAAATATGTATTTATTTTACAAAGACAACTAAACTATTCAGTCCTTCAGGATTTGATTTTTTATATCTTATTAAAATTTAACAAAGGCATCGGATTTGGAAAACTGGGGTTTGTGTCCTTATGGTTGGTATCAGAGAAAGTTTAGTAGAATCCTTTTGAACTAGATTTTGGAAAACAAATATTGTAGAATGAAACCCTTCGATTTTTTTTAAAATATATCTAAATAAACTAAGATTACTATTTAGAGATTAGTTTAACCTAAATTTTCAATTTATTTTATGTGATTTACTAGTTTTGATATTATACATTATCTTTCATATTATTGTGATATAATCTAGTTTATTCCATTTTTAAAAATATAACCTATAAGGAGGAATGGAAACCATATTAATTCCTATAGGGATTTTCCTCCAAAGAAAGATAATGAGACTAGAGCTCGAGCATCGGTTAGATCTGAAAAAATTATAACTATATTAGGACCGCTAACTCTGGTTAGGAGTAATAACCTCACTCACATGGAGCAACCTAATTCACAATGTGGTGTAAGAATGTTAGACTGATTTATGTGACAACAACATCCATATTTCAGTGGGACTAATTATTCATTTGTAGCTGAGAAATGGCTATGTTTTTTAGAAATTATATTTCTCTCTTTGGGATGTAATGAAAGGGAGAATGTTTTCATATATGTTTATCATCTCTCTAGAGATGTGGAATAATTATGTTCTTTGATTCAAAACACTAAGGAGGGAGAAGAAATAAAAAACATGGAATGGAAAAATTTTAAGGGAATTTTCATAGAAAAATTATTCCCCCGTGAACTATGAATAGATATGGAAAGAGAATTATTGAGTATGAGATAAAAGGAGGAACATGATATTTCTAAGTATGAATATAACTTTAGAAGATTAGCAAGGAATGTTGTGGACTACATATTTAACCCGAGGACTAAGATTGATCATTTATTTGATGGGTTAAAACCATTCCTCTAAAGGAAACTGGTCTCCCAATCTTTCTGATCATATGAAGATATAATCTCATGTGATATCAAGATAGATAAATAATTCTATAAGCCTTATGAATATAAGGGAAATTATAATAAGAGTTTTTAGGAGAAAGAGATGAATAATGGGAAGAAGGTAAAGAAGGATTTTCCTACATATGATACTTGTGGAAGGAAATACCAAGTTACATGCTTAAAAAGAAAAGGATTCTATTTGATGGGTTAAAACCATTCCTCTAAAGGAAACTGGTCTCCCAATCTTTCTGATCATATGAAGATATAATCTCATGTGATATCAAGATAGATAAATAATTCTATAAGCCTTATGAATATAAGGGAAATTATAATAAGAGTTTTTAGGAGAAAGAGATGAATAATGGGAAGAAGGTAAAGAAGGATTTTCCTACATATGATACTTGTGGAAGGAAATACCAAGTTACATGCTTAAAAAGAAAAGGATTCTATTTCAAGTTTGGGGAAAAATTCCACCATGTTCTTTATTAAAAGGGAAAGAAAGAATTTTTCAATGTGCAATGATTACACTATTAGGATATGGTACACTATGCAAATGAAAGCCTCAAGCATCAAGTGAATATACCACAAAATAAGCAAAGGGATCAAGGTCAATATTTTGATATTACTACATTAAAAGTGTAATAATTAAATTATTTAGGTTCTTTGGAAGCTGAAAATATATTGTAAAAGTATTTTATAAATCATATTATAGTTATAATAATCATGAAATATATAAGGATATCGATGCAGTACTTTTTATTTATTGATTTTTATGAATTCAAGTTTTATTATGGTTTTAAGTTGATCGAATATTTGGTATGTGAAAATAATTGATAAATTATGTTTTTAGGGAATCTAATGTTAAGTTGATATTGGAAATTTAGTGACCATACTTCAAAATTTTGGCCTTTTAATTTGGACAGACATTTTTGGATGAATCTTAAGATTAACAACTTATGGAATGGATTAATTTCAACTTTGGATATGGTTGTTTGAGGTTAAAATATGATTTATCATATTGTATAGAAAGTGCTAACAATGTTTCTTTTGGTAAATATTTAAAGTCTAAGCTAATTAATTATGGATATTTTGATAAAACTGATTCAATCATGAAAAATCTTCTTGAATATCTATCTCCTGGTATAAAAATTTAAGTGGGGATAGATTGAAGAACAACCAATAGATGAGATTATGAATTTGACATGAAAATTTATTAAGTAATTTTACTTTCTCAAGTATTTATCTGTATAGTTAAATAATCCATCAACTCTAGGAAAATGATCTTGTAACAAAAATTTTATCCACTTACTTTCTTACTGAGAAATCAATGGTCCTTTAACCCTTCACAAATTTCTATTTTTTAATGGTTAAATGTATAATGGTCATGGTCTCTAGAACTCTCCATAAAAACTTGATAATCTAATTTCTATTCTATGTCCTAGTTTTCACTTTACACTAATGTTATCCTATCCGAAAACCTAATTTTTTGGTGACCTTAAAATTTCCCTTTCCTTCTTATTAAGGGGATTTTTTCTAACCCTATATGATGTGGGTTTCCAATAATTGAATTTTCAAGTATCAACCTTTGAGTTTATAATTGAAATTTAAAATTAAGAGGACGTAATTTATTTAAGGAGGGGAGAATGTGAAACCACAATATTTTAAAGTATGTTTCTTATTAAATAAATTCATTTTTTAGATATTTTACATTATACAGAACATTGAGCTTAAACAAAATACAAAAATATTATTATTTAAATATAGTAGTTATCACCAGGACACTATAACAGTTGGAATAAATGATAATAAATAAATTATGAAAATATACTTTACAAATATTTATAAAATTAATTTATTCATTTATAATTAATTATAAATAAAAATTAGAACCAATTCAATATAAAGGATTTGTTTTTATAAAAACAACTATTTTTTCCACAATGACATTTTATCTTAATAAATTAATTTAATCACTATTAGTGAAAGATATTATTGAAACTTATATTTTATATATTAAATAATATTTTTATAAATTCATTCAATAAGTCTGAAAGGTTAAATATAATAAATAAATACAATTTTAAGCATAAAAACAATATATTTCTGAAGGCGGTTTTGCAACCTTTTGATGGTGTGCCTATTTTAAATCTAAATTTGGACAATTTTATAAGTTTTATTTGAAAAAATAAATTTTATTTTATATATTTTAATATAAAAATTATCTTAGGGAAATTTTTTGTAATTTTTCAGAGAAGTTTAATTTTTTACAAATAGTGAAAAATACAAAAATTTAATTAAAAATTTCATTCTTGAATAATTTATTTATATAGTTAAATTATAGTTTTAATTATTTTTAAAGTATAATTAGTTCTATGATACATAAAAAAACTAATATAATTTTTTTAAATAAATTTTATGTTGAAATTGGTTGTAAAAACATTTCAATCGTTTGAACCTTTCACTTTAAAAACAAACTTTTTCATTGTGTCTACGAGATTAATTTTAAATATAATTTTTCCAATTATGGGAATTGAATTTAGAAAAATGGATTCCATATTTTTAATCATAATGTAAAAGTTAGGTTATGAGTTCAATTTCATTTTCATTCATTAAAAAATTTATCATGGTAAAAAAATTATTTAACGCGGTATGGGTAAAAAATGAAAACGGTTAATGTTAGAGTGCTAAAGGATTAAAATTATGAAAAAACAACAACATTTAATGGTTTTTTGAGGTGTTTATCGACCCAAACAGCCTATAAAATAATAATTTCCATCCAAATTTATGTAAATTAATGCCACCTCAATTTGTTTGGCTTTAAATATAAAATAATCATCATTTTAATCACTTCAACCCACCTCTCCTAAAGAATAAATATCACCCCTCACTACCCCATTTCAAATAATAAGCCTCATAGAACCTCAATTATTTGACAAAAAATATTTTCCTCACTCTATCCAATATAAATTTATACTCGTATCACCAAAATACCAAATATAATGTCCTCTAGGGGTCCTCTAAGGAGGTGATATTGAAGAGGTAATTTTCTTAAAATACATCTCTTAATTTATTTTCTTTCTCTATTTTATCCTCATCTCCTTCATCCATAAAGGAATGATAAATACAAAATAATTTATATAATAGTTTTTTATGTTTCTAATATAATATCTTATATGCATACCTTTTATTACCTCCTCTTATTTAAAGAAATGAAAGTGTTGTCCAAGTTATACTAGTTAATCATCTTTGTGAATAATTATTTTGTTCATTTTCCATTACCACTTTAATGGATGCTTATAAAACTTTTATTATTATTAAAGAAAACTAGATTGTGATGTGTGGAAAATACCAAAATAAACCAATCATTTATCATTAACATTTTATCAAATGAATCATCCTCATGTTAGAAACCAAAATGATATATGGGACCATTTTTACTCAAGTAAGTTCATTAATACCATTTCATTCAACTTATGTATTTTTATTCCCACTTGAAATGATAATCTATAATTATAAACAAATCAACCTATCATGAAACCATGAAACAAATGTACACTAAAAATTAAAATAATGAAATATTATTAAAAAAGGTAGTAAAATGTTATAAAAATATTATATATGGTATTATAATTATGATTAAAATTCTAGAATGATTTAAAATATTATTTAAACCATTATATATGAGTTTAAATAATTCTAAACTAAAGGGAAATTTGAGGTAAGGGTTTTATCATCTCACTTTTTACTTCTGTGAGATATATGCATCATTTAGCAATTAATATAAGATTCCATCTTATATAGGTACATATAATTAAGTTTTTCATTGGTTCTTGGTGATATGGGAAGTTTTAAAAATAAGTTCTGACTATTTAGAATGTAAAATGGGATAAAAAATCAACTACATAATATTTACACGTTGTGTAATTATTTGAGGGTTATAATAAAAATAAATTCGAGGAAATGGGTTTTCCAGAGTATTCCATTGAAAACATTTACAAGATATGTAATAATATAATACACAATATAAATTCCTGAACTACTGTTTTAAATATGACGTGCAATTGAATTCTCAATCTTTTTCTTCTATTGCGCTTCCCATCTAATGTTAGGTATATTCTTAGAATATTTGGATCATTTTCCTCATCTCTGATCATTGAGGATTAGTGTTGGATACCTGGTAATCCCTTTTTTCTTTGTTTCCCTTTCATTCCTCCTTCTTCTAATGAATTAATGGAACCTTTTATAGTTTTGGTTTTGGGGTTGATCTTGATCCTAGGTTTTGGTCTAGATCTCTTCTTTCATTGTTTATTTGACCATCTTAAATCAATTGGGATTTTCCATTGTCAAGCGTTATTCATAAATTTTGAGGTAGGTGGTCTATAATTCAAATCTCATATTATTTATTGGAATTATGTGTATTTAATTATTGAATTTCTATTTGATGTTTTTCAATTGATTTCTTGATTGAATTAATTAATTTGTATAATTAATTAATTAAGGGAGATGTGATATTGGAGATATTTTATATTGTATATTTTAAATAATTAATTTAGTAATTAATTATGAGATATTAATATTACTAAATTAAATGATTAATTTGGGAATTGATAATGAGATATTGAGATATTTAATTTAGGATAATTAATTGATAAATTAATTATGAGATATTTAGATTGTGAATTAAGATAATTAATTACTAAATTTATTATTGGTTATTGATTAATTAATTGTTGAGTTAATTAAATGGATTTATGTCCTTAATTAATTGGGTATTTAATTAATGGGAATTATGTGATGACTAATTTTTAAATTATTAATGATATTGTGATGATTAATTATTTGGTGAATTAATTAATGGGATTTGGTATGATTAACTAAATGTTGAATTAGTAATGAAATTGATGTGGATAATTAATTGTTAAAATAATTATGTCATGATTAATGGTAACATGGTAATTCATGTGTGAATCAAAGGAATGAGAACATGGTTATTCAATTATGTGAGGTATGAATGGTAACATGGGCATTCCAGTATGAATTAAGGATTGGGAACAAGGTCATTCAATTGTGTGAGGTATGAATAGTAACATGGTCATTCATGTATGAATTAGTGAATGGTAATATAGTCATTCAAATGTGTGAATTAATGAAAGGTAATGCGGTCATTAAATTTTGTGAATTAATGAATGGTAATAATGGAATTCTGAGATATGATATTCTTTGGGATAAGTTCAAAATCTAGCATGGGGTGAGGCATGTATTGAGATATAGGTGTCTGCTGGAACCCGGGGGTTTATGTGGTTAATTAAAAAATATTTGATAATGTGATAAATATTTATTTTTTTGTTATGATTTATTATTTATACAACTGAATACATTTTTATTTGACTGTACAATGTTTTATACATCCTTGTTAGTGACCTATGAAGTTTTTCTCACACTCTACCCAGGCTTCCTAATTGGTACCGGAATAAATTTCATAGTTTTATAATGGAATAAGGTAAAATTCTCTATGTTGGATGGATGAGTTGGGATGGTTCATATATGAGGGAACTATACTTGGTTCGGTACCCACTTGGGAGTTTTTATTATATTTAATTTTGATTTTTCATTTGACACTTGTAACATATATTTGCATAGAATATCTCTTATTCATTTTTGGTATTGTATTTATAGTTTTGTTCATTATATTATATTGGAATCCTTATACTTATGGTTATATATTTGGTTATTGTTTATTTTTTTGCTGATGTTGTCAATGTGTCACAACTTTGGTGGTATCACCCTAACCCTTCTCATGTGATTAATATGGTTGATGTTGAGCTTGATATCGATGAGTCATTTGAGGAGCTTCTAATAAGTGTATTAGATAATAGTGAGAATGTTTTTCGGGGAAATATCATATTGATGGTTCAAGTATTTTTGGAAACATGGACGTGTTCAGGAGGAAACATGGGAGAAAGAAGAAGATAGGAGGGCACTGTAGCCTAATATTTTTACCTTGGAGTCTTAGAGATTCTTGAAAGTATAGTTCGAGGACGAGCTATTATAAGGTGGGGAGATTGTACGATTTTACCTTTTCAAGATACATCTCATTAAGTGTTTCATGGGTTCTTAGTGAGAAGGGAAATTTTAAAAAGTGGTTAACTTTTTTTAAAAAGTAAAATGGGATGAAAAATAAATTTTAGAACATTTACACACCGTGTAAAGGGATTACACATCGTGTAATTGATCAAGTGTTATAATAAAATAAATTCAGGGCAATGGGTCTTTTACAATATTCTATTAAAAACATTTACATGACATGTAATCACATTACACACTGTGTAAATACCTAATCTTTTGTTTTAAACATGATGTGAAACTAAATCCTATATTGTATTTTAGGTACACCTATCCTTCTCCAACCTTAGGGTGACTCATAGCATATTTTGATTGTTTTCCTCATATTTTATCATTGAAAATTGGTGCTAGTTATGTGGTAAGCCCTTTTTTCTTTGGTTTCCTTTAATTCCTCCTATATTTTGATGAAGTAGTGGAACCTTTGATATTTGGGGGTTTGTGGGTTGTTCTTGATCCTAGTTTTTTGTCTATATCTCTTCTTCCATTGTTGATTCGACTCTCTACAAATAGTAGAGTTTTTTGTTGTTGAGCATTGTACATCAATTTTAAGGTTGGTGGTATATAACTCATATTATTTATTGTAATTATGTGTATGTAATTATATAATTGATATATTATATTTAGAAATTTAGTTCTTGATTGAATTAATTAATCAGGTTAATTAATTAATTGATGGATATGTGATATTGGGGATATTTAAGATTATAGATTTGAGATAATTGATTATGGAATTAGTAATGGGATATTTAAATTTGTAAATTGAATGATTAAATGGGGAATTAATTATGAGATATTTAGATAGTCTATTTCATATAATTAATTGATGAATTAATTATGAGATATTGAGATTGTGAATTGAGATAATTAATTGTTGAATTAATTATGGGTTAATGGTTAATTAACTATTGAGTAAATTTGAAGTGATTGATGTGCTTAATTAGTTAAGGAATTAATTCAGGTTAATTATGTGAGGACAAATTGTTGAATTAGTAATGAGATTGATATGATTACTTAATGAGTAAACTAATTAGTTTGATTTGGTATGATTAACTAATTTTTGAATTATTAATGAAATTTTTGTGGATAATTAATTGTTAAATTAATTATGTGTTAATGAAAGATAATAAGGTAATTCAATAGAGAATAAAAGGAATGGGAACATGGTCATTCAATTATGTGAGGTAGGAATGGTAACATGGTCATTCAATTATTAATTAAGGTATGGGAACATGGTCATTCAATTATCTGAGGTATGAATAGTAACATGGGAATTCAAGTTTGAATTAATTAATGGTAACATTGTAATTCAAATGTGTGAATTAATGATTGTTAACATGGATATTCAATTGTCTAAATTAATGAACGGTAACAATATAATTCTGAGATATGATATTCTTTGGGATTATTTTAAACTCTGACATGTGGTGAAGCAGGTGTTGAGATACGGGCATCTATGGAAACCTGGAGGTTTATGTGGTTAAATAATAAATAGTTAATAATGTGATAATTTTTTATTTATGCATTAAGATTTATTACTTATACAACTAAATACACTATTATTTGACTATATATTGGTTTAGATGCCATTGGTGGTGGCCTACTAAGTTTTACTCACGCCTTACTCAGGCTACCTGATCGGTACCAAAATAGATTTCTTTCTTACAAGATATGATAAGGGAAAAGGCCCTATCTTAGATGGATAAGTTCTAACATAGCATATATGAGGGAACTAGATATGGTTTGGGACCCTCTTTGGAGTTTTTAGTGTCTTTAGTTTTGAGTTTTCATTTGAAACATGGTGCGTACATTAGCATGTCTCTTGTTCAGTTTTGATATTGTTTTTCTAGTTTTGGTCGTCATGTGATATTGGAAACCTTTTATTTATTGTTATATATTTGGTTATTGATATTTATTTTACACTAGTGTTTTACTATTACAAAGAGGTTATAGTATCCCAATGACTGATGTTATACCCTCACTGCTAGACAGCAACCTCTAGTATATGGGGAGGCATGCTTGAGGTCATGTGACTGACTGTTTCAAGGCACCGGTGTGTGGAAACCAGGTCAAAAATTTACACTAAATCTTTGTGTGTGGTGTATATAATACCCATTGATATATCATATCATTAATCTCATTATATTTTTTGTATTAAATTTCTCATTTATTAATTATTAATTTTATGGGGCATATGATTCGACTGATTAAAAATTTGTAAGTGATTTCTTCACTCAATTTCCATTCATTGGGTTAAATGTATACTTCTTGATTATTTATAGCTAAGATTATGTTAAAAATTAATTTTTTTTATATTATGTTTTATTTCAATTTGTTTTATTTTGATTTACATAGAATACATATAATATATTCATTTGATTAAATCTCCCTTTAATGATATGATATTTGTAAGGTAATTTCTTTTAAAAATACTCTTTTAAAGTTCCTTTTTCAAAAATAATGTTTGTATATATATATAATGAATATAATTTCCCTATTTCATGTCAACATAATTTTTTGAATCTTCCTTTATAATTTTATATAGTTATTTTCAATTAAAATTTTTTCTTATATAATTGTGTTGCGTTTTAAAAATAAATGATTTTCAATGTGAAGAAGGATATTTTCCTCAAGTAATTTTCAATGATCTTAAAAATTTATTTTCATCTATATTGACATCCTTTATTGAATATTGTGTTTAATTGAGGTTGATATATTATGATATCATCATCCATATTTTATTAAATAGATATTGAATATTTTTTACTATCTTTATACCATTTACCATACTACTCTCGATGGTTTATGATTCTGTTTACTTAATAGGGAAAGTTATTTATATTTTTTATGCTAGTTTAAATAAAAATTTATATGTTTATTATGTTCCATCATTTCATATGAGGAATTTATTTGACTTAATAAGTGATTGGTGGTACTCATTATAGCCCCATTTGCATCGGTAGATCTCATGAGACAAACTATATTGGGTTTTGGTAAATTCCTTATCCATTTATTAGGTTCTTGGCATGAATCCTTGATGATGATTGATTCTTCGCACGAAACCTATATAATATTAGATTGTAGTCATAAAGCCTCAATGTTATGTTTCATATGTCTAGCATTTTTAATTCCATCATTATGAGATTAGTTATTGACTTCCATGTGATTATTCGATTAGTAAAATATCCATGGTTAAGTTTTCTAGCTCATGTGATTATTTATATAGAATTATTTGATCATATTTTATTTCATCCATATTATTCTAAATTTATTGATTAAATTGAAATTTTTTAGTTATTTACCTTTCTATATTTTTTATTCTTATTTATGATATCCTCTAGTGTATTTAACCCTTATTGAGCATTTGATCTCACCCCTTTCTTTTGTTTTATTTTTCCCCATGTTTCCAAAAAGTTTATTATGATTGTTATATAGAGTAACACTAGGAAAAATAATGGTATTCTCAAAGAAAATAATTTTTAAATTTTATTTCCAAAATGTAATTTAAATTTCAAATATTCATCTAGATTACCAAGACTAGTAAACTATTGGGTCCTTTGGGATGTGAATTCATTTATCTTATGTCAATGTAATAAAGTAAGGTATCAGATCTATGATACCAGGGTCCGAGGCATTACAGAACTTTTCAACTATCTTTGTCAATAAACACAACCAACTCAAAAAACACTACAATGAAACCATGACGGAATTTTTTTCCCAACATTTACTAAATTAGTTAAGTTTGCGTTAAATGTTTTAGGATCATTAGGTCCTTAACATTTAAAAAAACTTCAGTTCATTGATAATGGTTGAAGATATCATGGTTAAAACATATAAATAATTTTAAAAAAATTAATAAAATCATGTTTATACATTAAAAATATAATTTACAACCATCTATGTAAAGAAATCATGATAAAATAAAATACAGTGTTTCCTAGAAAGAGTATTTTGTACATACAAATTAATGAAAATTAATTTTTCTAATAGATAAAATAGGAATAACATAGATAAAGGTTTGACTTTATAGAATCAAAATAATATTATAAATATGGTATTTATTTTTTAAATCTGTCACTATGAATATCCATTTTATATGGTAATCAAAACCCAGACACATTGCTTGGTGGAGGTGGTAGTCCACAAGTACGCTCGACTGACATTGTCATCTTCCAACAGATGATACTATATGAAGGTAAATAATATTTAATATTTAAATAATAATAATTATGTTATAAATTTCATATAAATCCATTAAATCCATCTTTATTACTTTTCATGTGAGGTGCTAATGAAAAAATGAAACACATCGCTTCATAGAGGCGGTATTTCACATGTACGCATGAGCAAAGTTTTGATTTACCATGGAATGGAAAAAGAGGTATAAAATAGTTATTATATTATCATAGATAAATTAAATATAGTAAATATACTTATGATATTATATTATTTTTTTTAATACATTTGAATTAGGTAGAAGAACAAATAAACTTGAATGAATTTGGGTAAGAATTATGCGTCCACCTTGGATATATTACCTTGGCTTACATGTTAATCCTTTAGGATTGGACTTTTGGTGATACTGGGACTTATATAATTAGGTGAGGATATATGGGAAGGTATTTTGTAAGATATTTTTTGAGATAAAGGGATCAAATTATATGGATAAGTGACAAGAGTATGTTCCTTTTTATAAGTTAAAAGAGTGGCACCCTTGTAGATTTTGATAAAATTAAAATATAATAAATTTATTTCACAAGGAATGTGGCTCTAAGGAAACTTAATTTAAAATATAAGATATTTTAATGTCTAAATACTCTCAACCAATTAAATTTATTGAATTTCTTAATATATTTTAATCCTTATATCTTAGTTTAGCACCCTCATTAATATTTTTAACCTTTACCGTGGTGAAAAACATTTACCATTGTAACAATTAATTGTGATTAAAAATTAAATTAAACACATTTAAAAAATTTAAAAATATAATTGAAAATATATAATTCATATTTTATGTCTAAATTTCAATAAGTAGTAAAATTTAATGTTAATATAAGTTTGTAAAATGCAACAAAAAATCGTTTCATAAAAATGAATTTTTTATGCATAAGAATTATTTTGCACAAAAATACTATAATATTGATTCCCTTGTAATTAATTAGATTATTTTATATAAAATTATACTTATTAAAATCTAAAATAAAACCAAACCCGAAAGTAACCTTTTTAAAACTTGATTAAAAGAGAATATTAGAAAATAACTTTTATTTGAATAAAAACTATACGTAGATTTCCAAAATGTCAAACCTATATTTCTAAACTCAAAATTATATTTTTATCTAAAATATATTATTTATTGAATATATATATTATCTTCAAAAAAAATTCTTAAACTTTAATGTCGTTATTTTATCATTATAATGTCATAAAAGTGATAGAATTTTTAAAATTATTATTTCTCATTATTTACCCAGAATTCAACTATTTTGGAAAAATACAAAAAAAACTAAATATTATTTTTAAATGGTCATGTAAAAAATGAATTCCATTATATAAATTTCAATTTTTTATATTAATAAAATTAACTCTTAAATAAAAAAAATATAAATAAAACCTGCTTTTATAAAAAAAATGATTCTTTCAAACTTTAAGTGTTCATAACCTTATATAATATAAATTTCAAATCACTATTAATTTATTTCATAAAAACTTTTACATTAATAATTTATTTAGTTTTACCTTTCATTTTAATAAATTACTACTCAATTTAGTTCGGTGTTACATATACCAAATTTTATTTACCAAGATATGTTTTTGAACAAGTTGATGGTTAATCCCCCTTTATTAAATAAAAAAAAGAGATCCTTTTTGACTAATGGGAATAGAAGAAACCCATTAAAAATAAGGAAATTTGAAAAAATAAGTCATAATAAAATGTGGTAACATGTTATTGAGATTCTAATTAAAAACAAACATCAAAAGAAGAAATAAAAGTAGTTTCATCTCCCCCTGACAGACATTGTAGTAGTGTCATCAGTTAAGAAAAAGTGTCGCTCCTTCTAAAAGATGCATTGTGCTAGAAATACAATAAGGAAGATCACCCCTCCAATACACTGTGAAAGTTAAGTAAGAATCGAATTATAGGATCTAGCACCCCTATATCTCTTTCAAGTCACCCACTCAAAAATGTTTGTTTGAAACCCATAGTAATTCAACCTGATGCAACACAAAACCAGACCAAAATCACTATGCAAGATCAAGTCAATGTTCCCATACATCCAAATAGATTAATAAAATAGAGATGAATGATGGGTTTTGTGACACCCATCCCTCTTTTGAGGCAGCCTACCCATAAATACCTACAATAAGTTATATCACCTCTAAATGTGATGGAACAATATCCAAAGCACAAAGTGACACATACAAACTCATCAAACAACTAGTCCCATGACCAGATCCTAGATAAGTTATACTAATACCATAGATAAAATGAAAACATCCAAAAATCATAAAAAACAAGATCCTAAAAATAAATAACCTATCCAATTAATCCAAAAACTATGACATCAACATACAACCTACACCATCACCATTATGGGAAACAGCAGCACCAAAAAGAACCTTCAAGCTGCACTAAGTTGAGAAGAGGAATCTGACGATCCACTAAGGTCCCCACATCACACACCCCCCAATGGAGGCTAATCACATCGAAGCATCCAAGTAGCATATCATTAATCGAAAACGCATCAGCTCAGCCGAAAAGAGAATCGTGGATCCAAATCACACCGGAGCAGCCAAGGAGTGCATCACGGTGCCAAAATTCTGACCAATCTATAATCCGAAAACTGATCCCAAAATCATACTATCAAAAACCACCACCCAAAGGGAGCCAAGACACTCCTTACCACCAAACATTTCCACCCTGTAGGGACACCATAAAAATACACACGATGGGAAAGCCACCACCCAAGTACCAAGCCAACGCCACTTAAAAGCCCAAGGAACATATCATGAATGATGATCCGAACTGAGGGATCCCAGATCTGAACCCAAATGTCACGACCCGTCCTCGGGGCCCGTGCCGTGACTACCCCAAGCCCGCCTTCCATAGGCCAGGGGCTGGCGACTAGCACCAAGGCGTAAAATCCCAGTAAACAGGGAAGGCATTGCCTTTATAAGTAACAACCACACAGAGTCAGCAAGCGGAAAGTAAAGTGCAGAAAAGTAAAGGGGGCCGGAATACAAGCCCAACTGAAAGTACAACAGGAAAAGTAAAGAACAGCAACTGAAGAAAAGACGGCGGCCTCGTGTCATCCACTGGCAATCCCACCTGAAGGGTGGGTACAGATAGCCTCCAGGCTCCTCGGGTCCCGCGTCCGCTCCGAGCACGTCCCGCCCAGTGGTCCACCTCCAGGTACCGTCCTGCTCCACGCCCCAACCGTGATCAGCGCTGTCCGTCGTCTGCAACCAACACAACAAGGTGCGGGCATAGCCCGTGCAGGGGTGAGTACAAGCTACTCAGTAAGGACCCCGAGACCCCCGAAGGTCTCCCGAAATCCACAAAGGATATAGCACAAAAGAAAGATGTAATCACGAAGTAACATCTGACTCGACTTAGGTATATGCCCATATATATACCTAAGTCCCCAATTCTAGCTCTGCTCACGAGCTCAAGAATAACTCAATCCACAAAGGAAAGCAAGACTCAAATCCACAAGGAGAGTAAACAGTAAATCCACATAGGATAGTTCAACACAATCCACGAAGGAGAGTAACATAAGATTCAGCTCAACCAGGTATACTTTTTCAGATGACGTCACAGATGATCACTGATCCATCTAAGTCGTCGGACCCACGAAGGATCGATAGGTACTAACCCCCGCAAAAGACCCACGTAGGATCGGGCTCACACAGAACCTGTAGGCAGTGGCTCACACAGAACCGGTAGTAAGGACCCACATAGGATCGGGCTCACACAGAACCTGTAGCACTGGTCCACGTAGGATCGCTGAGTGCAGTAGTCGACGCAGTCCACTGAGGATCTCTGCACAGTCGTCGCCGTAGTCCACGAAGGATCTCTGCTCTGCCGTCGTCGCAGTCCACGGAGGATCTCTGCTCTGCCGTCGTCGCAGTCCACGGAGGATCTCTGCTCTGTCGTCGAAGTCACAGCCAGCGCTAGGGTTCCCGCACATAGCGAGCTCGTTAGGAGGGTCCGCTCCACGAGCCGAGAGGCTGATACATCAACTGACACGTAGTCCGAAGTTGATGTATCCAAAAGTTCCGTATCGACAACAGGATCTCAACGCAACAGACGGCGCGTCAATCGGACGCCCAGTCTGAGAGTTATTGGCATTTTCGTCCCAGGGGCCTGGTTGGTTTTTAGGGCAAAACCAACCCGACCGTACTCCGCCTGTATCCGATCCTCGGGCGGAGTATGCCAAAAGTTCCATCTCACTTAGAGGAAACTACCACAGCTGACGGTACGTCGATCGGACGTCCGTAGCTCAAGTTATGAGCGTTTCCGCTCCGAGGGCCCGGTTGGTTTCGTGTACGAACCAACCCGGCCGAACCCAAAGTGTCCCGAAACCTTGAGTATAATATACCGAAACGACCGTCTCGATCCAAGGATCGCGTAGCCGCTGACGGTTCGTCAATCGGAGGTCCCAGGCCCAAGATATGGGCGAAAGACCGAAGAGGGCCCGAAACGGGGGTTCTGGGCCCGGGGCGACCCGGCCCGAACCCCCCCTGGGTCGGCCCGAACCGGGTCGGCCCGACCCGGCCCGACCCGGCTAGGCCGGGTCCGGTCCGGCCTGCGTGTGGCCCGGCCGACCGGACCGGCCGGCTCGGCTTCGGCCGAGCGGCCGAAGGAGCCGCCGCCGCGGGTTTGACCCGCGGCTTGAAGGAAACGCGGCCCCGCGGGGGGCCGCCTGTCACGCGGACGCGGCCGGGCCGCCGCGTCCCTCCCCGGTTCCGCGTGGCCGCGGAACCGGCCACCGCTGCCGCGGCTTCAGCCGCGGCAGATCTTCTCCACGGCGGCGCGCCGGGCGCCGCCGCCTCCGGTCGCCGGCGCCGCCGCCGCCTTCCGCGGGCCGCCGGAGTTGCTCCGGTGGCCCGTTTTGCCTCCCGTCTGCGCCGTTGCCCCTCCCGGGGGCCGACCTTCACTGCGGGATCAACAGATCGCCCCTGCCGCGCGGTTCGTCGTCGTCCTCCATATCCGCACAACAAAAGAGATCGGCGGAGGGTTGCCGGGTCTTGTTCGTTAGACCCGCATCCTCCGCGTTAGTCATAAACCACGGGAGGAATAATCAACAACAATTTTAAATAAATTAAAATTGTCGGATATCATGTTCTTCACTTTAAACGAATAAACACGGGGAAAGAATCATCAAGAAAAAAAAATAAACCCCTACCTTGTCGTCGTCGTCGGACGAGAGGTCGTCGCGGAATCGCTCGTCGCGGATGAAGGAGATCGTCGCGTCGTCGCGGTATCCGGCGTCGCGTCGCCAATCTCCGGATCAAGAACAAACGGATTTAATTAATTAAATCCGTTGCCATGAAATTTAAAAAGGGAGAATTTAAACGATCCGATTCTCACCTTAGTTGCCGAACGAGGATCGGCCGTGGAAGAAGAGGCGTCGCCGAAGAACGTCGCTGGTAAAGCTCGTCGACGTCACAGATCTTGGTGTGCGTCGTCGAATTCTGGTCGCCGGCGTTCTTCGCGTTCTTCGCGTTCTTCGCGTTCTTCGCGTTCTTCGCGGGGAGATGAAGAAACAAGGATCCTCTCAAATCCTTTCAAAGGATTTTTAGGTTGGTCTTATTTTATAAACATGCCAACAAACGCAAAAGCGTAAGTAACGACCCATCAGTTCGTTGAATTAATTCAACGAGCGAAACAGCCCATTTAATTCACGAAATAAACCGCCCAATTAAATGGTCTGTTAAGAATTAAAGAAAACGCGTCGGTTGACTTTTCAGTTACTTTGACGGGTTTTCGCGGGTGCGTTACTTAGCGAAAGAAACGGCGGGGCTCGTGCGGGCCCCACCGCACAAATATCCTAACAAGGGGTAGGATATTTCCGGATAGCACCCTATCCGCTTTAACTCAGTTCAAGTGGCTTCCAAGTGACTTCCAAGTAGCTTAAGTGAAATAAAATAAAGTTGTCGCACAAACTTTATTTTATTTCTGACTTAAAGCCGCAAAATTTAAAAACCACGTCTGAGCAAACGCAACTCCGGAAGAGGCATTTCTAAGCAAATACCGGCGCTGCGATTTCATCGGTGCCCTCAGAATTCGATTCCGGGCACCGGTTCAAAAGATAGAAAAACCCGCTCGTCCGTTCACTGAACGTACCCGAGCCAAACTTCGGAAATTGATTCCAGGCACACCGGGCCTCGGAATCAGGTGCCGTCTGAAGCTACGCTCTTGTAAAATTCCAAAGAAAATTAAGAAAAAAAAATTTCCTTGAAATTTGCGGGTCTTTACATTACTCCCACCTCAGGGCTTTACGTCCCTGTAAAGATACATCAAAAACTAGGGGAACAAATGGGGGTACTGAGCACGCATCTGAGCCTCCCGCTCCCAAGTGCTCTCCTGGAGGTTCCCGTGCTGCCATCTGACGCGCACAAGAGGAATCGACCGCCCACGTAGGACCCGCTCCTGTCGATCCTCGATCTCCACTGGGACCTCCGCAAAAGTTGCCCCATCGTCCACGTCCAGCTCCCCAAAGTCGATGATGTGCGTCGGGTCGTGCACGTATCTCCTCAGCTGAGACACGTGAAAGATGTCGTGCACCCGGTGCAACTGAGGTGGTAGAGCCAGGCGATAAGCCACCTCTCCTATCCTGCTGAGGACCTGGAAAGGCCCGATGAAGCGTGGAGACAACTTGCCGCCTCGGCCAAATCTCCGTAAACCACGTCGAGGTGAGACACGCAAAAATACGTGGTCGCCATCCTCGAACTCTAGTGGCCTCCGCCTCCTGTCAGCATATGACTTCTGCCGGCTCTGAGCTGTCCTCATCCTCTCCTGGATGATCTGGACCTTCTCTGTCGTGGCTCAGACCATCTCTGGTCCCACGAGTGCTGACTCCCCAGGGTCTGTCCAGCACAACGGTGATCTGCAGGGTCTGCCGTACAACGCCTCGTATGGTGCCATCCCGATGGTGGAGTGGTAGCTGTTGTTGTACGCGAACTCCACCAAGGGTAGGTGGTCCTCCCAGCTGCGACCAAAGTCGAGAACACATGCACGGAGCATGTCCTCGAGTGTCTGTATGGTCCTCTCCATCTGACCATCCGTCTGAGGGTGGAAGGCTGTGCTCAGATGGAGCCGCGTCCCGAACGCCTCCTGCAACCCCTTCCAAAGCCGGGAAGTGAAACGACCATCTCGATCGGAGACGATAGACGATGGCACACCGTGAAGCCGTACGATCTCCTGGACGTAAAGACGTCCCAAGCTCTCCACTGAGCCCTGCTCTCTGATGGGTAAGAAGTGTGCCGACTTGGTGAGTCGGTCGACAATCACCCAAATGGAGTTGTGACCTCTGGAAGTGCGTGGAAGTCCAGTCACGAAGTCCATAGATATGCCATCCCACTTCCACTCCGGGACCTCCAAGGGCTGTACCAAGCCTGCTGGTACCTGATGCTCTGCCTTCACCTGCTGGAAGGTGAGGCATCGTGAAACGAACTCTGCCACAGCTTTCTTCATGCCCGGCCACCAGTGCTGTCGTCTGAGATCCTGGTACATCTTCGCCACTCCAGGATGCACCGCCAAGGGAGAAGTGTGAAACTCTCTCAGCACCTCCTCTCGTAAAGCGACTGGTACGAAGGTACGTCCTCTGAAAAGGATGTCGTCCTCTGCTCCAAGGGAGAAGCCATCAGGCGCCTGACCTGAGGATATCAGTGCACGCCGGGTCTCACAGTCAGCGTCCCCACGCTGAGCCTCTCTGACCCGCTCTAGAAGTGGAGGAGAGACTGTGAGAGACTGAAGAAAGGCTGCTCCGTCTCTATCCACAAAGGATATCTGTAAGGAGGATAGCTGCTCCGTCGCCTCCTCAAGTAGCTGAATGCCCGTCCTCCTGCTGAGGGCATCGGCTACCACGTTCCCCTTCCCAGGAGTATAGACTATCTCAAGGTCATAGTCCTGGAGGAACTCAAGCCATCTCCGCTGTCTCAGGTTCAGGTCCTTCTGAGAGAAGATATACCTGAGACTCTGGTGGTCAGAAAAGACTGTGAAGCGCTCGCCCATCAGATAGTGCCGCCAAGTCTTCAGAGCGAAGACCACTGCTGCTAACTCCAGGTCATGAGTGGCGTAGTTCTGCTCATGCGGCCTCAACTGACGTGATCCGTAGGCGATCACGGCCCGCTCCTGCATCAGGACGCATCCGAGTCCAGTCCCTGATGCGTCGCAGTAAACTACGTATCCAACTCCCTCCTCAGGCAACCTCAAGATAGGTGCGCTGGTCAACCTCTGCCTCAGCTCCTGGAAGCTCTGCTGACATCTGTCTGACCACACGAAGGGTTTCCCCTTCTTCGTCAATGCTGAGAGTGGTGCCGCAACTCTGGAGAAGTCTGGCACGAATCTCCGATAGTATCCCGCTAGGCCCAAGAAGCTCCGCACCTCTGTCACGCTCCTGGGTGGCTCCCAAGCTAGCACTGCCTCGATCTTCGCGGGATCCACTGCAACTCCCACCTCAGAGATGACGTGCCCCAAGAAATGGACCTCACGCAACCAGAACTGGCATTTTGAGAGCTTGCCATAAAGCTGGTGCTCTCGGAGTGTGTCTAGAACAACTCGCAGGTGGTAGGCATGCTCCTCCTCAGTCGTCGAGTATACCAAAATGTCATCAATGAAGACCACGACAAATCGGTCGAGGTATGGCTGGAAGATCCTGTTCATGAGGCTCATGAACACTGCTGGAGCATTGGTTACGCCGAACGGCATAACCAAAAACTCATAATGGCCATACCGACACCTGAAGGCTGTCTTCTGCACGTCCTCGTCTCGAACTCTGAGCTGATGATAGCCTGACCGGAGGTCTATCTTCGAGAACCACCGCGCTCCCTTGAGCTGATCGAAGAGGTCATCAATCTGTGGCAGCGGATACTTGTTCCTCACTGTCACCTGGTTCAGGCGACGATAGTCGACACATAGTCGCAAGCTCCCGTCCGCCTTCTTGGCGAACAAAATCGGGGAAGCCCAGGGTGAAACACTGGGTCGGATAATCCCCTTGCTCTGCAAGTCCTCCAACTGTACCCGCAGCTCCCGAAGCTCGGCGGGGGCCATCCGATATGCTAGAGTAGATATCGGGGCTGTCCCGGGGTACAAGTCGATGTAAAAGTCTACCTCCCTACGAGGAGGTAGCCCTGGAACGTCGTCGGGAAAGACGTCCACGTACTGGTCCACCACTGCAGGAAAAACTGGACTCCGCACGTCCACTGCTCCCAGGATGAGGCTAGCCAACTTATGAGAGATGGGCTGCACTCTCCTCCGCGGAAGTCCATCCTGTGCTGCAAAGGTTCCCTTCTCGCCGGTGAAGGTAAACCTGCTCCCGTCGGTGCGAACACATCGCACCTTGCGCCTAAAACAGTCGATCTGGGCATGAACCGTGGATAGCCAATCCATGCCCAAGATGACGTCGTAAGGCCTCGACGCCGCTACAAGGAGATCCCAGCCGAAGCTCTCGCCTCCTAGAGTAAGCTCACACTGCCGGCACCAGTGCGTAATCGTCGAGTCTGCTCCCGTAGGAGTCTCTAGCCGTAAGGATCGAGCCAACGGCTCAGTCGGAATCTCCGAGCTCCGAACAAGGGCAGAGGCTATGAAAGAGTGACTCGCTCCTGTGTCTATAAGTACTGCAGCAAGGGTGGAATAGACACAGATCGTACCTCGAATCATCTCTGGCAAGTCGGGGTCGTAGGCCTCCACTGCCTGGAGCTGGGCCTGTCCCTGCCCGCCAGCTCCCTGTGGTCGAGGTGGCCCTCCTGGTGGTGGTGGGGGTAGAGCCTGGAAGCGTCGCCCACCACCCGATGCTCGGCCAGCTCCTCTGCCTCGTCCGCCTCCTCCCTGCGGACCGCCACGGTCGACCCTCTGCCTCTGCCTGGGTGGCCCCTCCACCGTCTGCTGCTCCTCTGATCGGCGAGTCGGGCAGTCACGAGCCATGTGACCCTGCCCGCCGCAGGAGTAGCACAGCCTGCCTCTCGGAAGGCTGGCACTCCGCTGTGTGCCTCGCACTGCTGAGCCGGTGTCCTGAGGCCGTCTGCGTGGGGGTCTGGTCTGCCTGGACCCGAGAGTCATCCGTCGGCTACCTGCTGCCGAAGACTCAGCTACCTGCCGCCCTGCGCTAGGTCTCGCCGCTGAAGAAGGCTCTGCCAGGAAGCTCTCGATCAGGAGGGCTCGCTCCAGCACTCCCGCCTGGGTCGGAATGCTTAAGGAGATCAGCGACGCCCGAATCTCCTGTCGCAAGCCCTGCTCGAAGGTCCGGGCCCGGAAGAAGGGGTCCCGTACCATGTCAGTCGAGTAGCGAGATAGGTCAGTGAACCTTGCCACGTACTGAGCGACCGTCATGCTGCCCTGGCGCAGCTGGAGAAGCTCCTGGATGCGCACCGCTCGGAGGGTGGCCGGGATGAACTCAGAGCGGAAGAGGCTCTCGAAGTCCGTCCAGAGCAAGGATGCCTCATCATGAACCTGGAGCATCAAGCTCCACCATCGTCCTGCCGCCGCCTGCAGGAGGCTCGCTGCGAGAATCACCATGAGATCCGCTGGTGTCCTCACTAGCCTAAAGATCCGTACCACCGCCTCTAGCCAGTCCTCGGTGGCCTGGGGGTCCGCCTCACCGCGAAACCTGGGTGGTCGCTGGCTCTGAAACTCATGCAGTGCCCTAAGGCGACGTGCATCGTCAGCGTCTGGTACTGGTAGCATCGGTGGCTCGGCGGGTAAAGCTACCGCCGGTGCCACTGCTGGCAAAGGGCCCTACACCGAGGCCTCGTCGCTCGGTGGGCTGCCGTCGCGCCCTACACTCGGAACCCTAGCTGGCTGTCGTCGCGGGGCCATCCTGAAAAGGAGAACAAGAGCACCATAGTCAGAACAGTATACCTGGTGAGCTGGCACAAGTAATCACAAGGAAAACTTGAGACTTTCATGAAGCAGATCAGTATACCCGGTGAGCTGACACAAGCAATCACAAAGAAACTTGAAACACACACGCAATAAATGTTTTCATGCATTAAGTCGGAAATCAGGAGTCAGGGTCCTGGTGTACGGATACGTCGGCCGCCGCACCAACACTGGGCTCCCTGAACTGATAACCACACTCAATACACTAAACACTATTGCTTCATATGGAAAGAAAAGACGATCAAAGTCTGCGGTAGAACCGACCACCTCTGATACCAATTTGTCACGACCCGTCCTCGGGGCCCGTGCCGTGACTACCCCAAGCCCGCCTTCCATAGGCCAGGGGCTGGCGACTAGCACCAAGGCGTAAAATCCCAGTAAACAGGGAAGGCATTGCCTTTATAAGTAACAACCACACAGAGTCAGCAAGCGGAAAGTAAAGTGCAGAAAAGTAAAGGGGGCCGGAATACAAGCCCAACTGAAAGTACAACAGGAAAAGTAAAGAACAGCAACTGAAGAAAAGACGGCGGCCTCGTGTCGTCCACTGGCAATCCCACCTGAAGGGTGGGTACAGATAGCCTCCAGGCTCCTCGGGTCCCGCGTCCGCTCCGAGCACGTCCCGCCCAGTGGTCCACCTCCAGGTACCGTCCTGCTCCACGCCCCAACCGTGATCAGCGCTGTCCGTCGTCTGCAACCAACACAACAAGGTGCGGGCATAGCCCGTGCAGGGGTGAGTACAAGCTACTCAGTAAGGACCCCGAGACCCCCGAAGGTCTCCCGAAATCCACAAAGGATATAGCACAAAAGAAAGATGCAATCACGAAGTAACATCTGACTCGACTTAGGTATATGCCCATATATATACCTAAGTCCCCAATTCTAGCTCTGCTCACGAGCTCAAGAACAACTCAATCCACAAAGGAAAGCAAGACTCAAATCCACAAGGAGAGTAAACAGTAAATCCACATAGGATAGTTCAACACAATCCACGAAGGAGAGTAACATAAGATTCAGCTCAACCAGGTATACTTTTTCAGATGACGTCACAGATGATCACTGATCCATCTAAGTCGTCGGACCCACGAAGGATCGATAGGTACTAACCCCCGCAAAAGACCCACGTAGGATCGGGCTCACACAGAACCTGTAGGCAGTGGCTCACACAGAACCGGTAGTAAGGACCCACATAGGATCGGGCTCACACAGAACCTGTAGCACTGATCCACGTAGGATCGCTGAGTGCAGTAGTCGACGTAGTCCACTGAGGATCTCTGCACAGTCGTCGCCGCAGTCCACGAAGGATCTCTGCTCTGCCGTCGTCGCAGTCCACGGAGGATCTCTGCTCTGCCGTCGTCGCAGTCCACGGAGGATCTCTGCTCTGTCGTCGAAGTCACAGCCAGCGCTAGGGTTCCCGCACATAGCGAGCTCGTTAGGAGGGTCCGCTCCACGAGCCGAGAGGCTGATACATCAACTGACACGTAGTCCGAAGTTGATGTATCCAAAAGTTCCGTATCGACAACAGGATCTCAACGCAACAGACGGCGCGTCAATCGGACGCCCAGTCTGAGAGTTATTGGCATTTTCGTCCCAGGGGCCCGGTTGGTTTTTAGGGCAAAACCAACCCGACCGTACTCCGCCTGTATCCGATCCTCGGGCGGAGTATGCCAAAAGTTCCGTCTCACTTATAGGAAACTACCACAGCTGACGGTACGTCGATCGAACGTCCGTAGCTCAAGTTATGAGCGTTTCCGCTCCGAGGGCCCGGTTGGTTTCGTGTACGAACCAACCCGGCCGAACCCAAAGTCTCCCGAAACCTTGAGTATAATATACCGAAACGACCGTCTCGATCCAAGGATCGCGTAGCCGCTGACGGTTCATCAATCGGAGGTCCCAGGCCCAAGATATGGGCGAAAGACCGAAGAGGGCCCGAAACGGGGGTTCTGGGCCCGGGGCGACCCGGCCCGAACCCCCCCTGGGTCGGCCCGAACCGGGTCGGCCCGACCCGGCCCGACCCGGCTAGGCCGGGTCCGGTCCGGCCTGGGTGCGGCCCGGCCGACCGGACCGGCCGGCTCGGCTTCGGCCGAGCGGCCGAAGGAGCCGCCGCCGCGGGTTTGACCCGCGGCTTGAAGGAAACGCGGCCCCGCGGGGGGCCGCCTGTCACGCGGACGCGGCCGGGCCGCCGCGTCCCTCCCCGGTTCCGCGCGGCCGCGGAACCGGCCGCCGCCGCCGCAGCTTCAGCCGCGGCGGATCTTCTCCACGGCGGCGCGCCGGGCGCCGCCGCCTCCGGTCGCCGGCGCCGCCTTGCCGGCGACCCGCGCCGCCGCCGCCTTCCGCGGGCCGCCGGAGTTGCTCCGGTGGCCCGTTTTGCCTCCCGTCTGCGCCGTTGCCCCTCCCGGGGGCCGACCTTCACTGCGGGATCAACAGATCGCCCATGCCGCGCGGTTCGTCGTCGTCCGCCATATCCGCACAACAAAAGAGATCGGCGGAGGGTTGCCGGGTCTTGTTCGTTAGACCCGCATCCTCCGCGTTAGTCATAAACCACGGGAGGAATAATCAACAACAATTTTAAATAAATTAAAATTGTCGGAGATCATGTTCTTCACTTTAAAAGAATAAACACGGGGAAAGACTCATCAAGAAAAAAAAAATAAACCCCTACCTTGTCGTCGTCGTCGGACGAGAGGTCGTCGCGGAATCGCTCGTCGCGGATGAAGGAGATCGTCGCGTCGTCGCGGTATCCGGCGTCGCGTCGCCAATCTCCGGATCAAGAACAAACGGATTTAATTAATTAAATCCGTTGCCATGAAATTTAAAAAGGGAGAATTTAAACGATCCGATTCTCACCTTAGTTGCCGAACGAGGATCGGCCGCGGAAGAAGAGGCGTCGCCGAAGAACGTCGCTGGTAAAGCTCGTCGACGTCGCAGATCTTGGTGTGCGTCGTCGAATTCTGGTCGCCGGCGTTCTTCGCGTTCTTCGCGTTCTTCGCGTTCTTCGCGGGGAGATGAAGAAACAAGGATCCTCTCAAATCTTTTCAAAGGATTTTTAGGTTGGTCTTATTTTATAAACATGCCAACAAACGCAAAAGCGTAAGTAATGACCCATCAGTTCGTTGAATTAATTCAACGAGCGAAACAGCCCATTTAATTCACGAAATAAACCGCCCAATTAAATGGTCTGTTAAGAATTAAAGAAAACGCGTCGGTTGACTTTTCAGTTACTTTGACGGGTTTTCGCGGGTGCGTTACTTAGCGAAAGAAACGGCGGGGCTCGTGCGGGCCCCACCGCACAAATATCCTAACAAGGGGTAGGATATTTCCGGATAGCACCCTATCCGCTTTAACTCAGTTCAAGTGGCTTCCAAGTGACTTCCAAGCAGCTTAAGTGAAATAAAATAAAGTTGTCGCACAAACTTTATTTTATTTCTGACTTAAAGCCGCAAAATTTAAAAACCACGTCTGAGCAAACGCAACTCCGGAAGAGGCGTTTCTAAGCAAATACCGGCGCTGCGATTTCATCGGTGCCCTCAGAATTCGATTCCGGGCACCGGTTCAAAAGATAGAAAAACCCGCTCGTCCGTTCACTGAACGTACCCGAGCCAAACTTCGGAAATTGATTCCGGGCACACCGGGCCTCGGAATCAGGTGCCGTCTGAAGCTGCGCTCTTGTAAAATTCCAAAGAAAATTAAGAAAAAAAAATTTTCTTGAAATTTTCGGGTCTTTACACCAAATATGAGGATGAAAAGGTCCATTTTTACCACCGTTCAAAATTCAATCCGCCATCCCTAACAAAACCTCAGGAGGAAACCTAACTCCCCCCCCCCCTCCACAATCTTCTAACCCCGAAGGGATGCCCAAATATGTCCATGTTTGGGACAAAGAAGGTTGAAACATCAAAAATACATTTGTGATCAAAACTGTGAGCATAATAGATGTTTAAAGTAGACCAGCAATAGTCAAAGGAGAACATGAGGGAAAGGAGGAAATGGAATATAAGATATCAAATCGAGTAGAATGATTGAGAAAGCTGTGAAGGGGGAAACCCTAGGGGTAGAAGAAATTATCTCAGGTTGTTACAATGGGTATATACAAAAATTTCCTCAAAAAATCTCAACCAAAGAAATTTATTTCATACTCTTAATATAAGAGAATAATTCCCTTCTTGGTTAATCATTATTAAATGTCTTGATCAACTACATACCCAACCACCCCATGATTAAATCATCCTCAAAGATGGTGTAAGAAAGGTATCAAAGTATGAAGGTTATCAGGTTAGGAATCATCTCAACCTCAAATCTAGGGACTTAGTATGAATCATGAACACCTAATATACTAAATAATTCGTGTAACACAGTCTATATGGTATACTTGGTTGGTTATTTTTCATATAAAACTCTTTTTTCTCTCATGAGTATATTTCATGTCCCTATATGAAATCATACCCAAGGTGACCTTAACAATTATTCACATCCTATAATACTCCATGAATAATATCAATTAAGGAAAATTCAAAGTCATACTTTGATAGGTCAATTATCATTTCACTTCATGAAATATATCCAAATAACTTGAAAGAATGATTAAGTAAAGATTTCATTTTGGTATAACATGATAATTTTTATGTTCTTAAACTTCATTAAGAATTCAAATAAACCATACATAGGCAACCATACAATCATATACCATATGATAGAATAATATATAGGACATTTTTACTCAACTTTTTGGGTATTTTCAAACTCATTACATCTCTATGTGAATCCCACTACATATCTATGTAATGATATAATAAAACCTTCCACAAAACTCATTTTGTGAGTAACAGCTACGAAGAAATTTTTTTGTATAATAATGAGACATAAGAATAATATTCTTAATATTTAAATATTTAAATATATTATTCAATGTTTATCATCATCATGATTCTTTTAAATTTTCCATTCAAAAATATCTTTGATATAATTTGATAAAAACTATGAATCTTTACATTAATATTGTTACCAATATACCCAAAACACATTTAGGATATTGAATTACATTCAATTTAAATTAAACAATTATAAATCATTATTTTTATACTTTTAACTTCTTTAAGTTAAAAAATACTTCCACTATCCACATAGAAACTATGTTTTCTTTAAAATATCATGCTAATATACCCAATCTCCATTTTATTTGAAAATAAAAATTATTTATATTAGAATTAATATTTAACATAACCATTATTAGAATTTATATATTTTATAGTATTCTATATTATTTTAGAAATGTTTTGAAATGAATAATTTAATCTTTAAATTATTCCATTGTTGGGTGGAGAGAACTATGTCCCTCATATTTTAGTAAACAACTTGAATAAACACTTTTATCTTGAATAAAAATCATTTTATCCTAATCTCCAATTAAATAATGTTCACATTTGATGAATCATAATCCATGTTTATTAAAACCATCATCTAATATTTTTCTTAATAATTTTTATTTACATCCAACTTCTGTTATCAAAAAACATAAATAAGATAAAAATATGCATCATTTATTCTAGTCTTATCCACGCTTGAAATAATTTTTTTCATTCAACTACATAATAGTAACCCTCTGAGTCATCACTTTAGTGTAAACTATAAAATTCAAGAATAATTTCCATAATTTTAAACTCTATTATTTTTACATAAATTGAGAAAATACTTTTCTCATAGTATACCTAACAAAATTGACTAATTGAATTAAATAAAACTAATACCTAACATGGGATCCCTAGGGAGTATCTTAAACTCCTTAAAGTATTTTAGAAACTTCCATCAAATGAAAATATTTTCCATACTTATTAACACCTCATTTTTTTCAATAAACTAGCCAAATTTTTTGACCAACCAATTATCATATTTGGCTTAAACCTTTACCCTTAAATGTTGTCTACACATAACCAGATCTTGAACATCTCATAACCATGTTATTTTTTACTAAAAAATATTAGAACATTGGTTAAACATGTTATTATATTCAATCAAATTATCAAAAAAAAATCTAACTAAATGAATTCCATAGACATATCCTTAATAGAAAACTTGACCCCCTCTAAGTCCATAAAATACACAATTATACTTTGTATATTAGAAGAGAATAAATTTATTTTTTTAATATTGAATCTAATTACTTTGAAACCTAAATTATTCATTTTATTATTCTCGTAATCAATTATATCCAATTGTAAAATAACTTCAACATTTGGTTTCTTAGGAATGGGGTTCTCTATTATATAGAATTTTCCTTCTTTCAAGATAATCATTTTCATGTCCCTATACCGATCTAGAATGGTTCTTCCAGTAGGATTTTTATTTTCCAATAATGATCTCAAATTCAGGTTCGATTATAATCATTTAATTTTATATATAAAAAATTATTTTATCAATTGAATATCATGATTTAAATTCATTTAATAATTACTTCTATTAAATGCTAACCAAGTAAAATTATGACCTCTTTTAAATCCATTGTATCCATTTGTGGTCTAATATCTATATATTACTTAAGTAATTATTCAAAATTATCATTATTCTCACTAATTAGTTATTTAGGTAGGTCATTATGTAAATCATATCATATATAAATCATTGGTAATTGAGTAGAAAACTATTTTACTGATCAACCATTTGGAATATATCAACTTCGTTGCACTTATATACTAACTCTTTTGATTTCCCAACAAAGTGTAACCCAAATAAGTATGGGAGCCTAACTCTTAGTTTCACCCATAACATACTTTTCTTGCACAAGATAATCTATAGGCACTTTAATTTGGGAGAACCATTCTTGTTAAATGATTGAGGTCATAATAAGTGTCTCTTTGGAAGGGATCTAACACATAATAATTTTAAGTGGATTTATTTTCTTACTATAATATCTCATGTATTCTCTTTAAATGTATGAATTGTCCTAATAATTTAGTTTGGAATCCTTATTCCTTCCATCAAATTAATAACCTACAATATTAATATATATATATATATATATAAATGTGTCTCATTCATAAGGTATATGAAACCCTCTCATATAAAATATTATAATCATATTAAATCAATAATTTCCACAAGGTTAACCATGTAGAGATAGTTATCTAACTATAACTTTTTGAGATCGACCCTAAAATTCTTGTCTAGCGAGTAGCTTGATCCAATTTCCCTCTACTCGTAGTTCATTACTCAATAGGGGGCCTAAATTCCATTATAATTATAACACCTAACATGAATAAACTATAACTAACTTCTTTATTCATGTTAATAACATAATACAATCCAAATTAAAGGTAGAATAAATCTAATTCAATCGTCATACCAGGAATACAACTCTATAAATGCATGTGTGATAATTTAAAGAAGCACTTTAAATACTTTAAAACTAAAAATACTAAAATTATTAATTTAAATAATTTATATATGGGAATAAATCTTGAAATAATAAAAAAAAAATGAACAATTCATACATTTATATATGAGATTAAAAATTATAAACATTTCATAAATAAAAAAATTTAAAAAAAAATTATAATTTTGGCATGATCTTATGGATACTCTATAAATATGAAAATTTCACATTTATTCTAATATGAACACTTTCATATTACCAATTTTCATGGAATTTAATTTTTAAATTACTCATGTTAAAAAATATATGATTTTCATTAAAAAAAATTATAACCATATAAACATTTCATGCTTTATGTATACACTTTCCACAAAATAAAAAAGAATACTTTACAAATAAGGTCTTATAATACAAATATTTATACACTCACTTATGAAAAATTCATAAATCAATATAGATACTTTTATATTTCACCATAATTTATTATTAATAAACATTTTATAAATTTTTCACCATTTTAATATTATTTAAACCAAAAATGACCTCTACAAAAAATAATTATATAGCCTAGGCTTGTAAAGGTTTTTTAAAAGTATAATAAAAATTAATTTTAAATTTAAATTTTATACTGAACACCCATTTTAGATATCGGTCATGATATAGTGGTTGATCTGTTTTGCATGCATCCTTATAAAAATCTTTGAATCGTATTTTCTTTCCATGAAGCATGACATAATTTTGGAAATTATCATTTTTTTGGAATTTTCATTCATTTGATGAATCAATTTAAATGATATAGAATGGTCTTCAATACCACTGAAGGGTTTTGGAGGAGGGTTACACATATCCAAATAGAGTAGGAAACATCAACCAAAACCTATAAATCCATGGAATACTCTAATAATATAGAACTGAATAAAATAAATAAATAATGTTGTATCTTTTATATATCTATTCAACTATGTTTAATCTCTTTTATACCCCATATTATTCATTTTTTCCATAACATTAGGTTAATGAGATAAATACAGAGAGAGAGATATATATAAATTGGGAGGGAGAGTGGTGTAGGGAGGGAGAGGGGGAGAGAAACATAGCATCAGTTTGAAGATAATACATACCATGAGTCTCATACTCAAATTCCACGCAAATTATATACTATGAGATCCTTTATATATAATTACAAGGAGACTTCAAAGATTATAAACTTTTGGAATTAAAAATTTTATAAGTTATGACTGAATGTAAACAATGAATCATCATTTTGATTCATTTTTAAACTTTTAAACAACTATTTTGGATTTTAGAAATAGTCTATATTATCATAAAATGATAATAAAACAATCTTTATAGCTTAGAGTAAAAAAATTAGGTTGAGTCATGCAGTATAGAATATCAAGTAATACTGTCACCAACACCGCTATAGAATTGTGGCATTCACCATTGAATTATATATCCCACCATTTACCATAATGTTCTATAAACAACCATTCCATGGTCGAGCCTTCAGTTCACATTTCCAATAATTATACGTAGTCACTGTAAGAATTCACTATGAGCACTCATTTTGATCACTCACTATTATCACTCACTACCAATATGTTATAAGTAATCACGGTAAACATTCACTATGACCATACGCTCAATATTCACCATGATCACTTACTATAACCATTCATTATTTCCAACTTTTAGTATGTTATATAATATTTTTTATATATATTTTTTCATTCACTGTTTCAATATTGTTAGTATGTTGTATATTTTCTTTAAATCATATATTTTTTGTTATATTGTTGTATAAGATTCCTTATATGTTATTCATAGAGATTTTCTATTACCATACAATTTATATTCTATTAATATATTATATAATATTTTCCATATATGATTTATCATATATATTGTGTTATAATTTTATACAATGTTTTTCATATATGTTCTGTTCCCATTCTCTTTAACAATAATCTTAGTATTTTGTATAGGATTTTTCATATAAGATATATTATATATGATCTAATAGAGTTTTGTAAAAAACATTCCGTACAAAATATTTTTTATACATTCAATTTTTTTAATGACTATAATCTTGTTTTTAGTATAATGTTTGTAGGTTGTACAATATTTTTCATATATATTGTGTAAGTATATTATGTAATATTTTTCATATACTCTATACAACCATTCACTATTACCATAATTGTTATTATACTATTATTATTTTGTTAGTATGATGTATAATATTAAACTTACTTATTTTTAAATAAATATATAACTCTCTTTAAAAATTAAATAAATACACCACTAGAAATATTATATATCTCATTGTATTCTGTTTCTCATAAATTCTTCTTATTTTTTCTATGTAGTTTTAAAGACTAATTATTTTATAAATATCTATTTTTATATATTTTTATTTATATTAAATAATCATTATAATTATTATTTCATTGATTCTTTTTAATAATGGTTCATTTCATTTTTATTTCACACAAATCAATGGAAAAATTAAGTATGCTATCTATATTTATGAACAATTAATCTACATCACAACCAACTTTTGTTGAGTTCAAGAGTTTTTTGGAAGCTTTTAATACTTTGGGGATATTTTTGAGTTACAAAGGTAAATGTTTTTCATCATATTTTTAAGAATATATCCTCCAAAATGTGATATTTACTTAGATAATAATAATTGGTGGATTTTTGATTAGATATGTTTAATGTGTTTGATTTTTTTCCAATGCATAAATCATATTAAAACATAAGTTCCTTTTACTATTTTATTTGAGTTGAATCATATTACATGGTTATATAGTGTTTCAAGGTGATTAGAAGAGCTCTGTAGAAGTTTGGTAATGTATGGAAGTGTTTTTTAAGTATAAATTTTTTATTTTAAATCTTCTTAAGTCCTCATAACATCATAAGAACCTTTTTTTGTCCATAGTAGAGAATTTTAAAAGCGATAACCACATTTTAAGGGTCATGGATAAATTTTAAGTGTCAATTTTTTATTTTATAAAGATTCATGTGAACTTTTTAACGATGACTTATAACTTCATAAGGATAATTAAATAACTTTGTATGGATCATCAATGACATCTCTAAGAGTAATTAATGAGTTTTTAATAGTCATTTAGACATTGTAAAAATGATTTCATGAGTTTCTAAGGACAATTCCATGAATTCATAAGAGTTTTTTTATGGATTCATAAGGATAATTTTAAAACATTAAAAGAGTTATTCTAAGACTCGGTGATAATTTTTAAAGGGAATGGGAATAAAATGACTTTGTAAGAGTTAGTTCCTTTATAAAATTATTAGTTCTATAAATAACAAAAAATATGATAAATAGAAGAAATAATTATCATTTTAAATAAGTGTGATGATTATATTACTGATCTTCATCAGTTTAAATATCAAAAAATGGAGTTTTGATTCTAGCAAAGGGAGAAGAAAGTTCACATCATGAAGATGTTTTTTCACTGCGAAGGAAGAATGAATTTATAGTTAAAGATAACTATTTGGACATTTCACAATGCATTTTGTTATTCCATGATGAATTAAGAATAGATTTTAAAGATGTGGTGAGAAGAATAATGAGTTTAGAGTAGTGAAACAATTTACCTCTATGAATTTTGAATTTGAAATTCAAAATCTAAAGTGGGGAAAATTTATACTCTAATAGAATATAATTACAGGGTTTTGAAAATTTTGAGGTGATATTGGTATGAAATAAAAAAATAGGTATTATAAATGATAAAATAAGGAAGTGGGAGAATAATGTACTTGTTACTGTATAAGTATAAGAATAACTAGAAGAAATAATAAAAATAAAATAGCATGATGGTCATCTCAATTGGTGGGAGAATATCTTATTGGTAAAATCATTTTTATATTATTGAAACTATATGTGAATCACATAAACTATCTAGATACTTTGGTGTTCCATGAGTTAAATTATATACCTTTATCAATGTAATCCACATGTTGAAACAAGTATATCATATAATATTGTATGAATCTGAATCATACCAAGGATTAGCCTTCTCATTTTGAGAGGCGAACCTTACAAAAATTATATTTTTTTCAACATTGAATTTTTTTGGGGTGTGTAATAGTTATTAATCTATCAATTTAATAAGTGGGTAATGAAATTTTAAGAATAAACTTAAATGGAAATTTTAAACCATTTATTCCACCTCTCTATATCAGTGATTTTCACTAATCATATGGGTTGTTTTCAAGTGGTATCGGAGCCCAATTTCCTTTGTTTTTTGATATATTTTTTTAAAGTTTTTTCTTATTTGATTAGTGTTATGCTCAATAAATTTCTATTTTAAATATATATATTCATAATTCATTGAAACATAATGGTATTCAAAACAATGATGGTAATAACTATTATATATGGAAGGATTATATGTTTCCCTAATTTATTTCTATCAGTTTAAATGTTTTCAAATCTATGCCTAATGAATTTTCACTATAAGATGATAATAATTCTATAAAATAGGTAGATAGAAAAACCCTATAGAATTATGTTCATGATTGAAATGTAATTCCATATTATTTATCTTAGAAAAAAATTCTAAAATTTAAATAAATTAAGATATCTAAAGTCATATGAGATAAACTAGAAAATATTTATGAATTCATTAAAAAGGTGAATCAAGTAAAAATAATAGATTTTGGAAATTTAAGTATGAACTCATGATTATGTAAGATGATGAAACTATAGATTTAGTCTTTATAAGTGTTAATAAAATTTAGATTAAAGTAATAATATATAGTTATAAGTTGAAGGATTTAGTAGTTTTTAAGAAAATATTATGCATTCTACCACGAAGGTTTCATATTTATGTTTCAAAATTTAAATATTGAGATCTAAGTAAACATATTCTACATCATCAAGAAATAATTATCATTTTTTATGATATGTGTAAGGGATTTTTGTTAAAGATTAAATTCAAGGTTGACATTGAAATTTAATTAAAAGATTTTATGAAAAATCTATGAGAGATGATTTTGAAGAAATATGGTTGTTCATATTTGAAAGAAAATGTTGATGAAATGTTTTATAAAATCTTATCTCTTATCTATAAAATTGTGGAAATATTTAATGGAATTTTTAATTGGAATATTCCCCAAAAAAATTAATTGTGTATTCATTAGAGTTTTTTCAGTAAATTGTACAATCTTAAGAGAGGAAGAACCCATTTATTATAAAAATGAAAGACTAAGAATATAACCTGAGAAAAAGGCTATAAATTTATAGAAGTCGTTTTTTCATAAAAAGAGAGGGGTAGTAATTTATAAAAAATAAAGAAATAGAAACTTCCTATAAAAATTTTATGCCAATGAGAGAAGTGATGTAGAAGAATAGGTTGAGACTTCCAATGATATTCATGAAAAACTCTATATTTCTAAAGTTAGTGAGGATAAATTCTCTAGTGATAAAATTAGTGATGTTATGAGTAAAGAAGAAACTAGGATGAATATTATATTAATGATATAATTGAACAAATTTATTTCAAATATCTCAAAACTAAATAAGTAGATCAAAAATCTAAATAAAGATGATCAATATTCTAGCAATAATGAATCTATTTATACAAAAGAAAAATAAAGGTTTTTAAAATAGATTGATGATTTAAAAAAATTATTGATGTTGAAAATATTTTAAAAGTAAATACGGAATAAATAGTAAATTATCATGATAACGATATTGAAATTTTTCAGTAAAAGTTGGTGGAGGATGAAAAGAAACTAAAAAAATCATATTCAACTTCAAGGACATTGTATAAGAAGTTGGAATCTTTATCAAAACAAATGTGAATGATTTTGAAGAGTCAGAGAAGATTGAGGATAAAGAGTAAAAAATCACACTCAAAGAGTGAAAATATATTAAAATTATTGATCAAAATTCTAAATTAAAGAAACACATAAAAAAGACCATGTTTGGGGGAAAATCAAGGGAATCACAAAAATTTTAAAAATCTTGGAACACCAAATTGACTACAAAAATGGATAACTGGTAAATATATAAATATATAAATAATCCCAAGTATAAGAATAAAGATTTTGGAATATATAATAATTTTAATTCACAAAAAATATCGAATATTAATGACTCAAAGAAGTAATAAATATAGGTTTCAATTTCTATAAAGCATGTTTCTTTTAAGGGTAAATTTACTTTTATGGATATTATTGGCACTGTGGATGATTTGGGAATATATAAAGTATTTTTTATTTAATATATAATATATTAACTACTCCAAACTGTTTGGGAAACTAGGTCTGATGGGGAGTCATCCCAATCAAAATTGAAAAGGTCAGAAGTTCTCTAAATGTTCTAGATAGATGTTTGAGATCATATTTCAGGCATTAGAGGAAGTTTTTAGAAGATGTGAATAGACTATTCACCTTACTAAATATTGTATTACCATCCTAAAAACCTAACTATGTATAGATTTTAATACTTATAAGTCTTAGAATAATAAAGACAAAGAAAAATATAAAACCTTTATAGTTGAAGTGGTGCTTAAAGAATATAAAGAAGAGTGTGAATTGATTATGGATATTGGATGTTCCACACACATGAAATTCAATTTAAAGCTCTTGAAAGATTTTTAAAATTGAAAAGAAGGTTTAGTGACCATTTTAAATGATGGTTCAATTAAAATTAATGATGTTGGTTCCATAGTTATGTGAAAATAGATGTTGAAATCTAAGAACACTTTTTATGTTCGTGGGCTAAAGCACAATCTATCAATTGTATCTCAGTTATGTGATGAAGGTAATAAAGTGGTTTTCTATAATGATGGTTTCTTATTAATGAGATTAAAATATATAAGTTTTCTTAAAATATGACGTATAATAAGGGGAAACTTTTTTCATGTTAGAGGTGCTGAAAAATTCTGAAACCTAATCTTGAAAGAAGAAAATAAATTACAGCATAGAATAAATTTTCATCTTTTCTAAAAGAAAATGAGAAATATTATCGAGAGATGAAATTTATATGTTGTTATATATTGAAAATATAGAGACCTAGATGTTCTCTACATGTCAAAAGTAGAAGATTATTAATTCCCCACAAAAGAAAATTGAGATTCAAATATCAAATATATAGGATCTTATTCATTCTGAGATTTTTGGTACAGTTGTAACACCCCAATATTTTATGTTATGTCTCTTTTATAATTTAACATCTTCGATAGTTTGTGCTTCACACAACACCTATATTACTACTATAATATACTAGTAAATATAAATGTTGTAATATTAATGCAATAATTAGGAATAATAATATGACTAATAGAATAGTATCCTAACCAAATAAATTATAAATAAAATTTGGGTAACTTGTAAATAATAATATTGTATATTTATATAATAGAATAAGTAAATAGATTTTTTTAAAATGATAAATTAATTGTTGATATTATTTTGAAACATAAATATGTATTTATAGTTTTATAAATAAAATAATTACTTAAAAGAATATTTTCAAAAAATAGATTCATAAATTAATATTTTTTGTCTTATTATTATAAGATAATTTAGTGAGACCTTAATTAACTTTTCAATGTGTCATAAAAAGAGTTATAATATTAAAATTGGGATTTTTTAGTAAATTATTATTTTATTTAAAAATTAAATTTCTCATTATTAGAAAAATATTTTCATAAAATGGAGTCCAATTTTACGACACCCTAAACCTATTTCATGTGTAATAATAATATTTTATTGTTTTACTTCGTTTAATTTTCATGCTATCCAAAAAATAATCTCAAAATAAAAAAAAGGACATGTTTTATTTAATTAAACAATGAAACGATTACATTACAACAAGGCCAAAAGACCACAGCTATCCTTGGAAACTAATGGAAAATCTAAGAAGTTCCACTGGGATACCTCTTAGCACCACAATGAGGCCAAGAAGGTATCCCTCATCCCTTGGAATGACTATACAAATGAATAAAATTTCTAGAATAATGGCACAAGTACTACGAATAATAGGAATATAAGGAACCATCCTTGTAAGCCAAACTAATATAAATATACGAAATACCCTACACACGTATTTATAAGGGTCTTCTTGACAATTGGAAATACTTATGACCATTATTATAGCCATTATTGAGACGACTATTGATTTTAAAATTGACCGTTGGAGTTTAAAATCAGGTGACCGTTGATGTTTATTAAATGGATATATTTATAAATTAAACATTTTTTAAGACATTTTTCTTTAAAAAAATAATTGAAAAAATAATATTTATTTATTATAAGTTCATCTTTGAAATTAAATATTATCTGAATTTGTTCATAGAATAATTTAAAATAACTATTTTTATTAAACATAATTTATTCTTATCAAATTATTATTTAATAGAATATTTTAAATAATAATTATACTAATATATGAATATAGCTAATTTGTTGTTTGATTTTCAAAATATGATATATTTATATATATATACATACGTATACTAGATTTGAAATATATGAAATTATTATATAGAATTAATACTATTATAAAATTATAATTTTATATTGAGGTTATACCTGACATTGAAAATTATTATTTTAAAGTATTTTAATGACATTATTTTGTAAAAATGCACTATTTTAATTTATACAGACAAATATTTAATCTATGAATACTTTTATGGGTTTTATATATTTTTAAAAATATGATACATATATATTTAAAGTAATAATTACTATATTATAAATTTTGATTAGATTAATGTTTTATAACATTAATAACTTTTGAATTTTTTTTAATAAATGTATAAATATATAATATAATTGTTTTAATAGAATGGTTAAAATTGTACATATATGAATGATATTTTTTTTTTAAATTGAATTATAATAATTTTGGTTCTTTAAATAAATATAATTAAATTTTTTATTTTCAAATGATATGATATATAAATATATGATAGTTTTGAATAAATAAATTATTTTTATAGAATCTTTACTTTATAAAAGATTTAATTTTTAATCAGATATCCATTTAAATAATAAAAATAATAAATTAAAGGTTTCAAATATTAAGAATGATATAATAATAATGACGATATAATAAGAATAATAATTGAATAAAATGGGAAAACAAAAAGAGAGGAGTCACGTGAGTGGGGGTGTCGTGACCCCAAGTCAGCGCTTAGGTTTTCATGGTTCATCATTCGAGGAGCTTCAACACAAGGGCTTCCAGAAGGGCTGACGATGGCTTCAAGAAGGGATGATTCCACCATGGGGGTTCCGGCCGTGGTGAACTGAGATTTGGCTGAGTGGATTCGGTAGTGGTCGTATGGAGTCAAGTTGTGTCGAGCTCTCCAAGTCAAGTTGTCGAGATCCACCGCTTCAGACCAGAGGAGCCTAGGTCGAGGTTGTGCATCATCAATGAGTACAACTAGGTTAGGGCCTCAGTCTTGGTTGATGTTTCAGTATTACCTTGATCTATCATGAGGTGGGGTTTTGGTTTTTTCTGGATCTACCTTGTTTGTTGTGTTCTTCTATTTAATCTTTCAACTGTTGTTGTATTCTGTTCATAGTTGACCTTCTTTCTATTTCAGATCATCCTTGTCCAAAACTGTTGTTGATTTTGGACTATAAATAGAAACTCTTCTTATTTTGGTCCACAATACAAGTCTCATCTATTCTATATTGATTCGAGCTAATTGAAATCCTAGTATTTTTGTTGAATCTATGACTATATTGTTCCCATGCTGTTATTTGGATCCATAGATGTCTATTTGACTATGATTTTATAATATTAATAGCAATTTTATTTTGTTTTTTTTCATTTTCTTATTGACTTGTATTGTTTTACCAGCTTTCACTATAAGTAGTTTGTTGTTATGGCTATAAAATCTTTATTCATTTTCTTCAATTTGAATGTGCAACTCGGTTTTTCAATCCAGGAGACCGTGTGCCTAGCACTCTGTCACTCCCATTGTGGTTTGTTTTAGTAAGGGATTAAATTTTTTGTGAAAAACCCTTATATATATATATATTGTTTATACACTGTTAGATATATATATATATATATAGTCATATAGTTTAAATAACTCACCTATTGAACCAGTTTTAAGTCTTTTAACATTGAATTTTCAATGTTTAATTGATGTTTAAAAACATCAGGAAGTTAAGGGTTACATGAAATTTGTTTGAATAAACCATATATAAACATATTATATATATATATACGTACCAAATACCTTCAGTTTCATTTTTCCCTTTTGATTAATGAGAAGTTCCACGGTAAACCTTACTTACATAACTCATATAGGAGTATAAACAGCTTCAGTTTTGGTTATAAAACCCATATATAAACTTTGTGTATATATGGTTATATGTATATACTTATGTTCAATATGAAACAAACCAAGTTTTCCAATGATTTCTTCAAATTCTAGAAATGTACTTTTTCTTATACATGTAAACCAAGTATATATTCAATTTCTTTTTGTCCAATTGAACTATATATACATATATATATATATACGGTTATATGTATATACCTATGGGTTTTAATCATAAAACGAATTAAGTTTTCATAAAACCAATTTTTGGTGACAAAGTTATGTTTGTGAGTTATACAATATTCATAAGGAATTATTAAACCATGTTTTGGCTATGAAAACCCCATGTATACACTTTGTGTTTACATAGTTTTATATAATTTTTAAAACCCACACATATATGTATGAGAACCAAAATCATACAGTGTAATGTCTTGATTTATACAACTTGTGTTCTCATGGTTTTATATAATTCTATACAACTCACATGATGCATTTTTATGTTATAAAACAATAAAAAACCTTGTTTTATTATTGTGTGCCTAAAAAATTAATGGAATACATCACATTATAAGTCTAATTGAATTTACAAGCATTTCTATTTTTTAAGGTTTAAATAGTATTTTGACTATGCATGAACACATATACATGATTATGAAAATTTAGAGAAATATGTTTAATTATAATACTACGCATGTATACTTCACATGAAACAATTTCTTTCCATATAAACTAGTGCACTTGAATATGCTACAAAATATGTTTTTAATTATTGAAGTTTAATTTTGTTAGATATTCCCATTTATCAGCATATGATTTAAATATAAATGAAAACTATCTTAAATTCAAAATAATGCATTTTGAAATATAGAATTTTTATTTTCATGAAATATAGAATTATTATTTTAATGAAATAAGAATTTTGGAATTTAAGGTTTATCACTTTATGTGACAAAACCTATATAACTATTTATTTTATGTGCATTAGGTATCATCGCATGTGCTATAGTATGTCTTCCTATCCATACTTTTCATTGTTAAATTTATTATATAAATAGAATAAATAAATAACTGACAAGACATGCAGTTGTTAGTTTAGTGTTGATAGTTAATGCATGATTCGCTATATTAATGTATATGCTAATAAATGGAATATAACTCTTGTGATATTTTATGGATTAAGGACTAAATTATTCAAAATGGTATGGGACACTTTGAATAATAATAAATTAGAAATTATATATTCAAATTGGTAAGGGACACTTTGAATATACAACCTTACTTGGGCATATGAGGAATGTATTGGACTCAGTATATGATGGGTCGGGGACTAGTTAATGAAATCCATACAGGTTGGGGGCTGGTTAATGCAAGACCTATGGGTTGGGGACCAATTAATGAAAGCCTCGCGACGCATCAGTAGTTCTCATGAGACAAATTAGGTCATGGAATGAGGCCTTGACATAGTCTATCATTATATATTCCCTCATTACTTTTATAGTATCTAATTGACCAAGTGTCTATTCAACTGGAGAATATGCTTGGTTAAGATATTTATAGTATTTAATTGACCAAGTGTGTATTCAATTGGAGAATATGCTTGGTTAAGAGATAGTTCTTATGAGTATCAGAAGAAGTAAAGGCACATGGCATGATGTTTATTCAGCACCCATCTCCTGAACTTTAATACAAATAATGGGAGTTCACCAGTTATTTTATGATGTGCATTTTATGTGATAAATTAATTGTGACTTTGTTTATGCATAACTCTGATCATTTACTTTTTCCATGTGTATATTCTATGCATGCACCCTTGTATGCTTCACTTTGCATTGTCTAATTAACTCCTTAATAATATGTTTCACAACATGAAGTCTGTATAAGCATGTTTATGATTAGAACATGTTTTATTGTATCCCTATCAGTGTTCCTCAAAATGTTCACTGATAATTCATGGAAAACTATTATGGTATGCTTCAAGTATTGTAGTTTTCTTTAGGAAAATGTTTTATGAATATTTTTTAGAGGCAATTTTTTAAAAAGTTTTACTGGAAAAATTCTTTTAAAAAACCCCTTACTATGAATTCTTGGCTCACCCTAAGTTTTCAATTTAATTTTACAGGTTTAGTAGATTGGAGTTACACTATATGGTGGCTGCTTTGTGGAGTCTTTTCTGATCAGTTTTGAAGAAGTGTATCATTTTTATTTAGTTTTCTAGAACTAAATTATAAAGATCCTCTCTATGGAATATTATGTGTAATTCATTAGCATTTCTTTTATAAGAAAATGACACACCATGCCTATTAATGCACCAGATCTAAGGTTTTTGGGGTCGGGGATTGATAGTTGGTATCAAAGGTTTGGTTTAGAAAACTCTAGAAAATTAGAACAATGCTAAAAATTTAATTATTTCTTACTAAGTTGAATGGTTTATTAAAAATTTCAGATAGCTGATGAAATAAGACTTCTGTCTCTCCTCACCGAATTACTAGAACACATAATTGTCAAGTCATATTCAGAAATATACCATCCATTTTTAAACCTGTGTCTAACTTGTAAAATCCTTTATAAAGTGTCTAAAAACCCAAATATCCTTCAACTTTATCACGGACCGAGTCATGTCTACTACCTCAGGTCGTAATCGTAACTTTCTTTTTACGCACACAAAAGAAGGTACTACAAAGGCCTCTTTTTTTGTTTCACCCTATCTGAGGGTTATCTTGCCCTAGAGAAGTTATGAGAAGCTATAGAGGCAGGAGAACCCTGCACAGCTTATATGTTCCAAGTCTTGAGTTTCATCAGGTATGAGAGGCTTTATAAAATCTGTTTTTTAAGAAACTCAAGTCATATGATTGGTCTATCAGAACCAAATTCATTAATATATCTCTGAACTCCACACCTCCTGTTCCACCCTTTCGAGTACCTACTATTACCTTCATGAGTTTGACTCGAGATATGAGAGGTGTATCAAGGAAAATGAAATTGAGGAATTTATGAATGTTTTGGGGATCAATCTAACATGAATAACCTACCAGGAATGTCTCTGATGATGGTGGACCTGGTGAAGGGGCATCAGGGGTGAAGTTTGTGGGTTTGTAATGGGAATCTTATGAGCACGAAGTAATTGCGAGGATTAAATTATGTGAAGGGGGGATAATGTGACACCCCGAACCTATTTCATGTGTAATAATAATATTTTATGTTTTTACTTAATTTCATTTTTGTGTTATCAAAACAATGATTTCAAAATAAAAACAATACATGTTTTGTTAAATTAAACATTGAAACGATTACATTACAATAAGGACAAAAGACCATATCTATCCTAGGAAACTAAGGATAAATCCAAGAAGCACCACTGGGAGACCTCCTAGCACCACAATGAGACCAAGTAGGTAGCCCTAATCCATTGGACTGACCATAGTAAAGAATAAGATTTCTAGAAGAATGGCACAAGTACTAAGAATCAAAGGAATATAGAGAACCATCTCTATAAGCCAAACTAATTTAAAGATATGAAATACCCTAAACATGAATTTATAAGGGTCTTCTTGAGCATTTCTATACTTATAACCATTATTATAGTCGTTATTAAGACGACTGTTGCTTTAAAAATTGGTCGTTGGAGTTTAAAATCAGGTGACTATTAGTGTTTTATTAAATGGGAATGTTTATAACATAAAAAATATTAATCTAGTTTTCTTTAAAATAATAATTTAAAATTAATATTGTTTCATTACAAGTACAGTTTTTAAAGTAAATATTATCTCACTTTTTTCAAAGAATAATTTAAAATAAATATTTTTATTAAAAAGAATTTATTCTTATCAAATTATTATTTAATATAATGTTGTAAATAATAATTATAATAATATATAAATATAGCTAATTTTTTGTTTTATTTTCAAAATATGATATATATATATATATATATATATACACAGACATATGTATACTAGATTTGAAAAATATGAAATTATGATATAAAACTAAAACTATTATAAAGGTATAATTTTATATTGAGGTTATACATGACATATAAAATTATTATTTTAAAGTATTTTATTGACATTATTTTGTAAAAGTGTACTATATTAATTTATGTAGAAAAACATTTAATCTATGAATAATATTATGGGTTTCGTATATTTTAAAAAAATATGATACATATATTTATAAAGTAATAATTATTAGATTATAAATTTTGATTATATTAATGTTTTATAACATTATTAACATTTTGAATTTTTTTAATAACAGTATAAATATATAATATAACTGATTTAATAGAATGATTAAAATTTTACATATATGAATAATATTTTGTTTTTAAATTGAATTATAATAATTTTGGTTTTTTAAATAAATATAATTAAATTTTTTATTTTCAAATGTTGTGATACATAAATATATGATGGTTCAGAATAAATAAATTATTTTTATAGAATATGTACTTTATAAAAGTTTTACCTTTTAATCTGATATCCATTAAAATAATAAAAGTTATAATAATAATAAGTTAAATGTTTAAAATAATAAGAATGATATAATAATACTAAGGATATAATAAGAATAATAATTGAATAAAAAAGGGTGAAAAGGAAAAGAGATGAGTCTTGTGAGTGGGCGTGTCGCGACCCCAAGTCAGCGCTTAGGTTTTCATGGTTCATTGTCCAGGGAGCATCGATGGAGGGCTTCGAGCAAGGCCGAAGAGGGCTTGAAGTGGGGCCGATTCCACTATGGTTGTTCTGGTCATGGTGAACTGAGAGCTGGATGAGCAGCTTCGGTTGTGGTCGTGCTGATTCGGGTCATGTCGAGGTCTCCAAGTCGCACTGTTGGCATGCACCGCTTCAGACCAGAGGAGTCGAGGTCATGGTTGTGCATCATCAACGAGTCTAACCGGGTTAGTGTTTTGGTCTTGGTAGATGTTTCTTTATTTCCTTAGTCTAACATGAGGTTGGGTTTTGGTTTTTATCTAGATCTACCATGTTTTTTGTGTTATACTATTTAATCTTTCAACTTTTGTTTCAGTCAATTCTTAGTTAACCTACTTTCTATTTTTTCTCATCCTTGTCCAAAACTATTCTTTATTTTTTACTATAAACAGAAAATATTATTATTTTGGTCCGCAATACACGTCTTGTCTATTCTACATTGATTCAAGCTAATTAAAATCCTTATATTTCTATTGAATTTATGACTATATTGTCCGCATGATGTTATTCTTATCAAAAAATGTCAATTTGAATATGATTCTATATTATTTTTTCAAATTTATTTTATTTTATTTTTTGTCCATTTTTGTTGTTTGGTACTGTTTTCCCAGCTTTCACTACAAGCACTTTGTTGTTAAGGCTATAAAATCCTTAATCCTTTGTGCAATTTGGTTGTGCAACTCAATTTATCATCCTAGGAGAGCGTGTGCCCAGCATTCTGTCAATCCAGTTGCAGTTTGTTTCAGTAAGTGATTATATTTTCTGTGCAAAAACCTTATATATATATATATTGTTTATACATGGTCATATATATATATAGTCATACAGTTTACATAACTCTCCATTTCGAACCAATTTTATGTTTTTTAACATTGATTTTAAATGTTTAATTGATGTTTAAAAATATAAGGTAGCTAAATGATACTTGGTTTATGTTTGAATAAACCATATATAAACATATATATGTATATTATATATATATACTAAATACCTTCAGTTTCATTTTTCCCTTTAGATTAATGAGAAGTTCCACGGTAAACCTTACTTACATAACTCATATAAGAGTATAAACATCATCGGTTTTGGTAATAAAATCCATATATACACTTTATGTATATATGGTTATATGTATATACTTATGTTCAATATGAAATAAACCAACTTTTTCCATGAAGTTTTCAAATACTGGAAATATAATTTTTCTTATACATATAAACCAAGTATGTAATCAATTTTGTTTTTTCTAATTGGACTATATATATACATATATATATATATAGTTATATGTATATAATAATGGGTTTTAATCATAAACTGAATTAATTTTTCATAAAACCAATTTTTGGTGATTAAATTTTGTTTGTGAGTTGTACAACATTCATAAAGAATTATTAAACCTTGTTTTGGCTGTGAAAACCCCGTGTATACACTTTTTGTTTACATAGTTTTATATAATTTTTAAAACCCTCACATATATGTATGAAAACCAAAATCATACAAAGGCATGTCTTGATTTATACACCTTGTGTTCACATTGTTGTATATAATTCTATACAACACACATGATGCAGTTTCTTACTGGAAAACAATAAAAAAACTTACTTTTTTTATTGTGTGCCTAAAAATTTTAATGGAAGACATCACCTTGTTAGTCCAATTGACTATATATGCATTTTTACTTGTGAATGTTGAAATAGTCTTTTGATTATGTATGAACAGATGTACATTCTTAAGAAAATGTAGATAAATATGTTTAATTTTAATCATATGCATGTATACTTCACATAAAATAGTTATTTTCCATATAAATTAGTGCATTTGAATCTGCTACAATAAATGTTTTCAATTATTGATGTTTATTTTTTTAAGATATGCCCATTTATAAGCGTATTATTTAAATATAAATGAAAAGTATCTTAAATTCAAATATATGAATTTTGGAATATTGAATGTTTATTTTCATGAAATAAGAATTTTCGAATTTAAGGGTTATCACTTTATATGAAAAAACTGAAATAACAATTCATTTTATGTTCATTAGTTTTCATCTAGTGTGTTATAGTATATCCCCATATCCATGCTTTTCATTGTTAAATTTATTATACCCATAGCATAAGGATATAACTGACAATCCATGTGGTTGTCAGTTTAGTATTGATAGTTAATGCATGATTCGCTATATTTATGTATATGCTGAATAATAGAATTTAACTCTTATAACCTTTTATAGATTAAAAACTAAATTATTCCAAGTGGTATGGGACATTTTTAATAATAAGAAATGATAAATTAAATATTGAAAGTGGTATGGGACACTTTGAATATACAGCCTTACTTAGGAATATGAGGAATGTATTGGACTCAGTATATAATGGGTTGCAGACCAATTAATGAAATCCCTAAGATGCATCGGTAGTTCTCATGAGACAAATTAGTTAATGGCATGAGGCCTTGACACAGTCTAGCATTATACATTCCTTTATTATTATTATAGTATCTAATTGACTAAGTTTGTATTCAACTGGAGAATATGCTTGGTTAAAATTTTTGTAGTTTTTAATTGACTAAGTGTGTATTCAACTAGATAATATGCTTGGTTAAGAGCCTATACTTATGAGTATTAGAAGAATTAAATGCACATATCCTGATGTTTATTTAGTGCCCATCTCGTAAACTTTAATACAAATGATGGTAGTTTACCAGTTATTTTATGATGTTCATTTTATGTGATAAATTAATTTTGACTTTGTATATGCACGACTCTGATCATGTAATTTTTTCATATGTAAATTCTATTCCTACACCCTTGCATGATTCACTTATCAATGTTTAATTAACTCCTGAATAATATGTTGTACACCATGCATTTATTATAAGCATGATTATGATTAAAAAATCTTTTATTGTAGACCTGTTAATGTTCCTTAAAATATTCATTGATAATTCTTCAAAAAATGTTATGTTATGCTTCATGTATTGCAGTTTTCTTTAGTTAAATGTTTTATGAATATTTTTTTAAGGAAAGTTTCTAAAAAGTTTTATTTGAAACATTATTTTAAAAAACCAATTACTGGGAATTCTTGAGATCATCCTACATTTTCAATATAATTTTACAGGTTTAGTATATTTGAGTTAAACTATATGGTGGATTTTTTTGGAGTCTTTTTCAATCATTTTTGAAGAAGTGTATCATTTTTATCTAGTTTCCTAGAACCTAAACTGTAAATATCCTCTGTATAGAACATGATGTGTAATTCTTCAGCATTTCTTTTATAAAAAACTGAACACCATGTCTATTAACGCCCCTGATCCAGGGTTTCTGGGGTTGGGGCTTGAAAATTTTTGAATTCAAAATTTTAAATAATGGTTAAGGTTAGTTTTTGGGATTTCTCTAAAATGGTTGATTTTTTGTGAATAGTGAAATGCTGTAATTTATGGTATTTAACATTATAAGTAAATAAATGAATTATTGAGTCATGGATGATGTTTGGAAGAGTTAATAACCTATTATTTAGAACTAAAATACACTAGTTAATATATTTAGTCTCAATAACTAACATTATTTATATTATTGAGATAAAATAATAAACAAGTGAATTAAATAATAAAAAACACATCTCCCATCCACTATAAATACCACCCCTCACCAACCCTTATCCACACACCTCCAAAGCCTAGAATCTGATGTAGATTCTGGTCATTTCCTCTTCCAAATCTATACCCCATGTTCCGGTCTTAATGGTATCACCAAAATACCATTTCCATGTCCCTTAAGAAGGTTCTCAAGGAGGCGACACTCAAATGGTAAAACCTTCTCTCTCCCTCTTTCATTCAATTTCATTTCTTTTCATATCCTTTTCTAACCTACACTATCCAAAGTGAAATGATAACTCCAGTATATTTTCTATAAAATTATTATATTATTTTAAAGGCATATCAATCATTAATTCTATTATCTTACCCCTTTTAATTCTAAAAATGAAAACATCATTAGTGAGGGGCTGATTTATCGTCTTTGTAGACGAAAAGTTTTAATTTTTCAATTTCTCCATCGAGGATGATCATGGAATAATTATAATGGTTAAAATAGACTTTGATATATGTAATAAATCTTGTTTAATGTTTCGAAACCATTATATATAGATAATATTAATTCATAAGACAAAATTAGTTTGTGATGATCGAAAAAACACCAAAATGATCTAAATGGTTATAATTAATGTTTTATATACTTAATCATCCTAATATATGACATAAACTATTGTGTTTTCTATTTTTTTATATCTCTTTAGATTAAAGTATGAATTTTAAAATTATATTTTTGAGGAAGAATATGAAGTCATTACATATTTGGAAAATACAAGGAAAACTTATTCAGATAGGTTTCAAAGTGAGGTGCATTAAATGAGTTTACTTTTTGAATAACCCTTTAGTTGAAAAAATAGTACAATAAAAATTATGGAAACCCAAATAGGGAATTTTATTAGTGTTATTTTTGTAAAGTAGTATGAAATCCATCTTGGTATACCATTCCGGATAATTTAAAATGAAATATGATATTTTAATATAATTTCCCATGCACCTAATAAAAATTATCTTATCTAGAAGAAATAAAAGTGAAGAATAAGGAGAAGTTATATCTAGTGGAGTGTTTTTTTATGTTATAATTCAAGAAAACTTGAATATTTTAAGGAACAAGAAGGATAAGAGGCCACTACATGATGTATTAAGGAAGAAGTGAAATAGAATCTAAACCTATGGTGAAGAATAAATTCATACCATATTTCAAAAAAAATAGAAAATAATGAGCTGAGTAAGATGATTTATTTTTGTTAGATAGTTACAGTTGAGGAAATAACAAGAAGTAGGTGTACTTATATCCAAGGAAGGGGCCATCTTGATATCAATTTATACATAATCTTATACTGCTGAAACATGTAGAGAAAAATATTAGATTCTATTTTTCAGCTATAGATTCTAAAAAACTAAAAGAATTATAGATATTTAGAGGCTAAGTTATATGGTTTTATTGTGAAAAATTTGAGTAATTTGAAGTAATTATATTATTAAGGAAGTGGACTAGTTTTTGGGTATAGTTTCATCCTTGGTAATAATTGTTTGTTGACTTAAATATAAGAAGAAAATAATTTAAGAATTAGTGGGACGCCAATTTGAAGATGTTAAATTCAATATTTCAATTGATCAATTATGTGATATAGTTATCTCCAACATGTGTAATATGGTTTGGGTTGTATGGGATAAAAATATCCCATACTCCACTTGTATTTATAATTATATTCTTAGTGGAAAATTAGTTTCCTATGGTAATTACCACTGTAGAAATGAGTAGGATATAAATAAGACCGAAGCTTATAAAAATACTTATTCTTATTTTCTGATTTATTTATATTATATATAGGTGTATTCTAGGTTAAAAATGATCCATCTACTTTAACCAGCATCATAGGTTTAAAACCAAATTTTATTTATAGGACTAAAAGATAAATTGGGTTAGATTATAGGTTCATTTTTATTTTGGATCAACAATATTAATTTCATTTGTAATTATAAAGAAAGGTGCCACTAATGAGTTTTAAAAAAATCATCGTGTTTTCTTATCTGTAAAATACGAAGTGTGTATTTGAAATGTTTAAAAAATTACCTTGGATATAAGAATTTGTTTCTAGCCCTGTCGTTATTGAAATAGATTTTTCGACTAAAACATAGAGAAACATGAATAATAAATAATACAATAATATGAGGAAGAATTAAAGATAACAAGAGGAACGAACAATAAATTAACATATTCATAGTGGTATATCTATATTTAAATTTTTTGGTCATGTTTACTCAAGTGAACAAATTTCAATATGTGATGATTTTTTCATTAATTCTTCCAAACACCTATACCTATAATATAAATAATATTTCAATAATGGTTATATTAATGTGGTAACCTATACATTTAAATTCATAAAAGGACTTCCTAATCATAATTTACTACTATAAGTTGAGTTTGATGCTATGGAAGAATCATTAGAAAATAAAATGAGTTGTTATAACACTCTCACAATTTCAATAAATGTTAAAGAAGAAATTTAATCACTTTTTAATAATAGATTATCTCAAGATTATGAACAATTAAAAATAAATTTATGTGAAAAATAAGTTTTTGATAATTTTGTTAAAGAATCGTTTCATACATTATAGAATTTTCATAAATTCTCTATGGATGTCAAGTCTACCTATCTAAAAATTAAATCAAATAGAGTGAAATGGATGAATAATTCTATATTCAAGTCAATGGAAATGAATGAAATTTAAATTTAAAATATGAATAAGGATTAAGAATATATCTTGGTATTATTTGAGAAGGATAATTATTCTCTCAAAATGAGATGTCTTCATTCTGAAGTGAAAATAAAGAATTTGGAATAGGTAATATGTAACAATTCCCAAACTATTGATACAAGAAAAACTATCACACATAACTCATATGAGTTTGTACAGTCAAAAGTGACATTAAATTTTGTGAAAAACATCTAGAGATCATCTTTAGAAGAATCTATCTTTAAATCATACAAAATAGTATCCCAAAACACGGTGGAATCTATTGGAGTTAAATATTTTTCAACTATATATACAAATTTGAATTCAAAAACTATACAAATTTGGAGGATTAAAGGTATTTTGAAAAACTCCAACATGTCAAAGGTTTATTTTTGAAATTCCAATAAACATTTCTCCCCAAATGAGAACAAAATATTGTAATTATGATCCAAAAATAGCAAGAATGTACATATAGATATACTATACTCACAATATAAATAAGTAGACTTAGTGGAATATGTTGATACCATTGGAGGTTTGGGAATAGTTCCGTGGAATTATGAAACAACTTATTAGTTTGTATAGGTTTTATAAATCCTAGATAATAGAGAATTAGATGTTCAAAAGAAACTTTCTTTGAAAACGGATGCTTCATCGATGAAGAAGAATTTGTATTTCAATAACATATTTAAATAACATGAAACTTTCTATGAGTTAGGAAACATAAGTGGTTAGTATTATTTTGAATTATAGTATAACCCTATCAGGTACCAATCATAGACTGGAGTGGGGAGAGATCCACCATAAAATAATATATAGGTAAAGCAAGAAATTGTTTCTATAGTGGGAATAAAATTAGTTAATAAAACTACTCCCAAGAGGTTAAAAAAGGTAATCAGGGTGTCAAACCAATAGGGAAGATATTATTTTGTCTGAATGTTTTTTGAAACTCCTAATGAATAAATTTAAATTATAAACAAAAAGGATAGATCAAAGGTAGAAAATGTGGTGTGTATAAGGTGAAATAAGGTTGGTCACAATGCTTTCAATCATATGACATGGCTTCCTCGATAATAAAAATTGATGAAATATAAATGAAAAGAAACAATGATCTTATGTTAAAAATTTGTTATTACAAATAAGAAATAAACACTCAAGGAGAAGTATAACCATGAACTAAATATATACTAATCATAATTCCTGAATAATTAGAAGAGAAGAGGAGATTTTAGCAAGATGAAAAGAATAAAAATGCTCTAGTTTTTCTATAAAATAATCTCAATCTAGGTGAGAAAAAAGTTCTAAAATATAATCAATCCATTCTACTAAGATAGGTTCATATCTATAACGTCAAATAAAATACTAACATGATGAATTATAAGCATTTTAGACCTTTAAAAAAAGCAGTTTCTAGGTTCAGAAATCTGATTCATCCACATTTCTCAAGAAAATGGTCTTTTTTAAGATCCATTACCTTAAAATATTATTATTTATTGTGATTTAATACTAGGAATTAAAGGTGATAAAGGTTTGAAATCATCCCCTATGGTAGATTTCCCAAAAAAATTATATTTCTATATATTAGTAAAAATATGTTCAATCAAGAAATTTTAATTAACCCTTTATAAATTGAAGGTTTATATATGTTTTTCATTCTCCCATACTTGTTTTAACTCATATATATTATCTTTATTAAGGGGAGTGATTATCTAAACAAATTATGAGATATAACTTGTAATATAAATGTTTTGACATGTGTATTCAAGGGAAGTAAAGGTTTCTGAAATTACCTAAAAATATGTTTAGATAACCCCCTGAGAAATTAAGTTAGAAGTTGGTACCACCTTTAAGTAAGTACTTGAACATATTTGTTTTCAAATATTGTCTCTCTTGTTTTCTAAAAACAATCCTATATAGACATGGAGTATATGGGTTGATGGAACATTCTTAAAATGTTTTGTTCCACCCTTCTCTCATTGAAACTAATTATGCACTTGAAAAGTATGTGAGAAAATGGGGAGAAGATGAATTTATTAAAATTAGAATAGTTAGTTTGAGAATTCATTCCTTTGTATTTATAGTATTCCTGAAGGGGATAAGCCATTTTCAACTCTACCATATCATTTCATTAATAGGGTAAAGAATTTTCCTCTTTTCAATTTATTTCCAATTAGGGGTATAAATATTAGATTGACTTTAAGATCATTTTTGAATTGACACCAAATGAAAGGGGGACATTGAAGTGACCATGGATATTAATAATATTAAGTAGTATATTTTTAATATAAATTAATTCAATGTGTTCAAAATAATTAATATTTAGTTTTAATGGAACATTAAAAGGATAATCTATTTATGTTAGAAAAAGAAAATGATGTAGTTTCTCATGGACTTGAGAAAAGAATAATAAATTTGGTTACTTACTGATAAACCCATCACATCATGTGATTGTCACACTGTTCTTAAAGAAGCTTAAATATATATATTTTTATTTCAAGATGAAACCATAATCAATTACATGTTACATGGTGTAAAGGAACAATCATATGCTTTTTTGATCTGGTATTCATGTCCATGACAGGTTCTGATAGTAGAGGATGCATTTTCATCAACATTAGAAGTAATTTCAATAGTTGAAGGATCTGGTTGTTGAACCTTATATTGGATATATTTTATAGTTTTATTTTAATGGTTTAAATTAGGTTAAAAATTAAGGTGAAACTATCCAAAAACATGTATAAACCACCCAATGAGAACCAAGTATTATTGTTGTTGTATTTAGTGTTTATAAATTCTTTGATTAAGTTAAGAAAAATCATGAGATACTTAGATTTTCCCTGAATTTAAATTCAAATTATTATATAATTTGAATATATAATTCATAATAATTGGAAAAGTCTATAATCTAGGGTACATTTCATCCTATCCAATGTTGGTGTCATCAATATTAAATGTATATTTGTTTCCCTTCATCATAGATGTTAATATATGCTATGTAGTTGTGATTTAGGGTCAGCATAAGTGTGATTCTTACCAAACATGAAATTTGGTAAAGGTTTATCCACATATGTGAGTTTCAAGCTAATCATGGTTGTTATCAACTCTTAATAAGTGTGAACCAAGAAAATGTATGTTCCTATAATATCAGTGTAGATGTGAAATCAATAAAAATATGTGTCATTAGATCTCAGGGTATGTTTAATCTCTTGAGTGTGCATTTCATTCAACACTTTTCAAAATTATAGTATTCTTATACTTGAAAAATTAAGTTTCTATATTTAAATTTAATGGAGTAAAAGATCTTTTGGGATTATGAAATATTTGTTCTACCATGATTCAAACATTACAAACACTAAGAAGAGTTTTTGGTTCAATCAAGAAAAATTCATGTTGTTAATATTCAAGAAAATAATATAGGATCCAAGAAAGATGAAAAAGAGGTTTCTGGAATTATTTAATTTTAAAGAAACTAAAAATATGATTATTATTATGTTGTTCATTTAAGTTAAAAATATCATGAATCTTATGAAGATAAATAATTCATGCCTAATTTTTGGAGAATATAGTGCATTTATTTATTATTGATAAAATTAAATTAATTATGTTTTTAAGAATAATACTGATGAAGTTCCATTAACGCTTTAGTTTTCCAACAAAGGTTAAATCATCCTAAACTGAGCTAAATGAATTAGCTTTCTAATCTCCATTACTAATATAAAGTAAATCAAGGTAACTGTTATGGAATATTGGGAATCCACCCAATCCTAAAAAGGGAAGTTCTATATTTAGTAAAAATTAGTGTTTCAAATTCAAACAATGCATGTGCAGGTATTTTAGTAGATTAAATATCATGAAATGTTTATGATTCAATATTGTGTAATTAAATAATTTTAAGCTAAGTTTTGTGTTCTTTTGCACCATAAGATACTACTTCACGCAGTAAGAATGAGTATTTTCACCATATAAGAAATTCACATGATACAAAATTGTATTCAATATAATTTTGTATAGCTGTAAATATTAAAGTATGGATTTTCTTTTTGTATATATGAGAAACAATACAAAGATGATTCGACTATGGAAAATACAATGAAACCTTATTTGGTTCTGTTTCAATGTAAGGTTCATTGAATGAGGTTACTTTTGGAATACCCCTTGAGTTGAAAAATGAGTGAATAAAATATCATGTGATCCCAAGCTGGGTATTTTATTAGAGTGTTTTTTAGAAATTATAAATAAATTCTTCTATTTATAACATTTTAGGTAATTGAAAATGAGAGATGGAATTTTAATATAATCACCCATGCATGTGAGAAGATTGATTATATTTATGAGAAATAAAATATAAAAAATAGGTAGAGTTGTTGCTATTAGAATGTGTGTTTATGATAGAAACTGAAAGAACATAAAGATCTAGGGGAAGGAAAATGAGAATATAGTCTAATATGTTATAGTGGAGAATTAGTGAAAGAGAATCTAAACATCAACTAAAGAGGAAACACCTACTAGGTTTATAATAAAGTGAAAAATAATAACTTATTAAGTTAATTTGTTTATATTATACAGTTATAGTCAAGTAATGATAATAAAGAATGTGTGTTTCTATGTGATGTGGTAGTCATTTAAATATTAGTTTATACCCATGATTATAGTACTGGGGTATTTAGAAAAGATTATTAGAGTTAATTATTCAACATTAAATTATGAATAATTGAAATCTATATAGAAATTCAGAGGATGAGGTCCATGGTTTAGTTATAAAAATATTTATGTAGTAGAAGTCACTGTTTTCTTAATGAAATGGATTGGTTTTTGGGTACAGTGGCATCCCTAGACCAAATTTTGGATTAACTTTGTGATGAGAAATAAATGTGTGAAGAACTTGTGAGATACCAGTTTGAAGATTTGTTGTGGGATTCTACATTTAATCATTTTTGTAATATAGTGACCTAACACTTCTGTAATACGGTGTAGGTGGGTTAGGATAAAAATAGTCTACCATCCTCTTGTATTATGTTAGGTACACTTTAGGATGTCCATATAATAGGTTATATGAATCAAGGTGGGATGAAATTTTTCTACTTTAAAACATTTATACCTTTCTTTACCTATGTTAAATATTCAGTAAATAGATTTATTATCTTCTTCACCTATGGTTAGCTTGAATGCACAAAAAACAATAAATAAAATAGAATATCGTTATTTTTAATGAGGTTCACCTCCTGTGTGGAGGATTACATCCTCTGTGCACAGTGGTTATTTCCCCCCACACACATTGCCCCCTTTTTATTATCAAATAAATCCTGGAAGAGGTAATTAATTTAGATCCATTTTCTTAGTATCGACTAGGTAAAATGAAATATTTATCTATAAATCACAAGATTACCTGATGTGGGAATGTCCCTCTTGAAGTGATCAATAGTCTATTACAAGTCTTCTTCAATATACACCAACAAAGTATGATCATATTTCTCAAACTATAGCAATAACGTGGGATTACCTCGAATACAGCAATAAAAATGTTTTATCTCCTTTTCATTCTATTAGAATAATATGAATATGTTATAGAATGGTAATCCTATAATTCTCTAATCCAAATATTAATCAGAAAATACTAGATTTGTTAAAAATTAATCTTTTGTTTTTGGTCATTGAGAAGCAATATGATATATTGAATTACAATAGCGGTTTCTCTATGTGTCTTCATTAAATCATGTCATGTGTGACATGAGTGGAATATCAAAAAATATCTCACGTACATACAATGTGTATTATGCCTATAATATTTCAATATACTTTCTTTATTGATGGTGAAACACACAAATTCCTGAATACTTAATTTATTTTTTTTATTTGTACACAAGTTTATATTCTTTCATGCAAGGGTTAATTCATGAATGGGTTTGCTCAAGTTTCTTCACAGGAAACATATCATGCGGATTCTCATTCTTTTAAGCACACACCAATTGGATTTATTATTATTAATCTTGTTTGTAAATTATTCCAAACTTGATATCATAAGAATTATTCAAACTTATTCACATAGAGTTATATACCCATACCCTTATTTTTCTTCACAAAGATTCCAATATGTGGTTCTTTTGATACTTCATGTGAAGAACTACCTAGGTTTCTTCTTCTTCACACAAACCAGTCATGAAACAACAATTTCTTCTTCATGAAAGAAATAGATGATTCTCGGGATCCTAATATAATATTATATTCATGTATATACACTAATATAATATTATTATTATTAATTACATGATCCATGAGTGTTATTAAAATAGGAAAGAGTACATGGTTCTATTCTTTTCAGACTCTATAGATCTTCTTAGAAATCTTATTTGTGTGCATGTGTCAAGAACAAATATTTTCTTTATGAGACAAAAGGTTTCACAGTTCTCAATTTCAATGGAAAATTAGGAGCATCTCCTCCTCTCATCTTGGGATGCTCAATATTTATAGGCAAGGTTCACCAACTTTAATCTATTTATCCACCAACTTAAACTATGATTTTCATGTCATGTATGATAAAAGTGATGAGTCAAGTATATTTTGAATATCACTAAATATTTTGATATTTAAAACTTCAAAAAAATTTCATGATGTTTAAAAGGGTGTTTCCTTTTATTATGTGAGATCGTCTTCTTAATTTGTGATGAATCACATGAGTTAATGTTGGAAAATTACATGCATAATTTCATGCACCCACACTACCTCGAATGATTTGTTCATAAACATATTCATTCGACAATGATATTTTCTTCAAATAAATTGTAGGAAGAACACTAAAACATACATTCATGTTAATTTATATGGTTCTCAATCTCTCAATATAAATAGAGTTCAACACTATTTATATTTTTTAGGATTTCATAGATTATGTACATAAAAGAACAGATGTTGAGGTTCATGGGAGCTTAAAGATGATGGTGGTAGTTAAAACTCATGTAGAATGGGAGATAGGATTCCCATATTAAAGAAATCATATAGTCCTCATTTTATCTATTTTAACATTGAAAAAATACTCGCACTAGTGGGATCCCACATCAGACTTCCAAGAATATATACACTTATTAACAAGATCCACTACTTTAAATTCCTCTCGAATCGGAACTTGTATCGACACCTAGATACACTTTCACACACACCCTACATGGGCAAGGCCACCCCATTGTGCGGTCCCCTAGGCAGCATCATATGTGTGTTGTGTGGATTCCATGCACATTCCTTCTCACTACCTATGGTCACTATGAAACCCCACTATTACACCATAAGTTTTCATCCTGGCTAGCTCTCCCACATGGTAGATCTTTCTCCCACAAGTGTGGGATTGATCTGGAAAAGCTAAGCCATCTAAGTTGGAAAACAAATTGGTAAAAACACAAAATATACTTAGAAATTACCAATAATGAAAATACCAATCCATCCAAATGTATTCCTAAAAAATGAGTCATCATGAGAAAATATAAATGAGTTTTTCTTTTTATAAGGACTTCATAAATCATCCACAACCAAGGTGTATTTATTCAAACTCCACAAGAAATAATTAGAATACTACATTCTTTCCTATAAGAATTTATCCAAAAAAATTAATATTTTTATGGTCTTAACATTTTTTTAAATGATGTAGATAATGTATACTCTCCTAGTGTAATTGTAAATTTTCATTAGACTTTAAGGATAGTTCAATAATCATCAAACTTATATTAACCTCATCCAAAATATAATATATGGCCTTTGATATTATATAGATATAACTCAACTTCTACAATAGGCTTGGGATCTCCAGTAGAATTCAATGTTATTATTCTTTTCTAATACATATTGGCATTAACTGATTCATCACTTACTAGGGTAGGATCATCAATATCCCCCTTTGTCTTTGTTTTCAATGTTAATGTAGAAAATGAGATGTTAATATTTTCTTTTTCATTTCTTCTCTCTTTTTTTATTTTCTTTTATACCCTTTATTGATAAAAAATACATACTAGATGAGATTGGATGGTATCATTTCTTTCTTAATTAATGTTCCAAAATAAGTCTACTTGGTCTAACTTGGTGTATAAAAAAAGAGGGTATAATCTAGATATCAATGTTTTCTATTCTCAATTCATAATATGATTACAATTTATATAACACAACTGGCATCCTTCACCAGAGACTTTTCAATTGTTTTTCTGGATGATAGTAACTGTTTGATACCAATTGATACAATGTGAGTCATAATTGTTTGATACCACTTGTAAATAAAATTATCAATATACATTCAATCTAAAATTACTACACTCAATGTAACATATATATCAAACACATTAAATTATAATTGGTTGTAGTTGGGGTTTGTCTTAGAGGTAAGCACCCTGTAATCCTACAAGAAAAATGGGGGTTCCAAACCCATTGGGCGCAGGTAATGTAGCAAGCACTGTAGTGGCACTGTAGTAGCGGCGGTACTGTTGATCGGTGGGTACTGTAGTGGTGACGGGGAACTATAGCAGCGGCGGTACTGTGTTGTACTGTAGCAGCCGAGTTACTATTCATAGAATGGAAATTAGGCCAAAACATTGGGACTACGGGCTATTTAATGAGCTATAAGCCCACTGGGCCTTCGGGCTATGTAATGGGTCTCCCTCGACCCAGTTAAAAGAGGTCTTTGATTTTCTTTAATAATAAAAATGAGGCTTCGGACCCAACCTTTTAAAAAAAATTCAATTATAATTGGTAGGTAGTATTCATGAAATCAGTCCTATAAATTCTTTAATATTACTTTGTTCATGTCATTGATTCATTTATATTATCCATTTTAAGAAGATACTTCATTTAAAAAAAATTAATTTGGATAGAAGAGTGTGCCCAGATACCTCATCAATGTGTTCTTAAATAATTTCCGTCCAGAGATATCTATTTTTAATGAAATATAATACTATAAGAACTTCTTTATATAATCCCCCTTAATGTATGGTCTCTAATTTCACTTCATTAAGATGGTTATTTTTATTAGTTATTCTTTATAATAAAAATTAATGTTTATACCAATTGTTTTAATAAAATTAATGATAGTGAATTCAAGTTTGTTAATAATCTATGACATATTGACTATATTTATCAAGGATGATCTCTAATCTTTTTAAAAAAATCATTAAGATCCCCAAAGATAGATCATACCAGAATAGTGATATCCATAAAACATAGAATGAATATTCCTTATTATAGATGTAGCAAGAAACATATTCATCATTTTTTCCCAAAGTATATACATTACCTTAAATTACTTACAAGTAATGAATAAATGCAAAGAAGAAGGAAATCAAGTTGAACTCCATTTTCCTCAGTAAAAGAAACAAGGATGAGAATTGTCTCTCAACCATGAAACTATTTTCTTTTCTACTCCATGTGAGGATAAACTATTCATATTGACTCTATTATCTTTCATAGTAGTCTTAGGTAGCATGGAATAATTTCTTTTAACCATATATTTGTGTGGAATTATATTCTTATTAACACCTTCCATCAAGGAACATTCATCAATTAGTGATTTAGGATTCTTCTTTAGTATTTCTTATGGAGATTGTGTTATAAACAAAAAATAATTATAAATATGTCTAGACCATTTTCACCTTCCACATAGTACTTTTGAGATTATTTGGTTATCATTTATTGAAAACCTCTCAGGAAATTTGATTTCATCATGAGGAGTCATTTTGTTATCATCTATTTTCATCCTTTTTTACACTTTCTATCTCTCTCTAGGTCATCTAGACTAATTAAAAGTATATCATCTAAAATATTCACAATATTATAGGTAGTTATACATGGCTTATCATGTGTACTCTTTAACATTTCAATACTTTAATTTTACCTTGGACTAATTTCTACCTTTGTTTCTTAATAATTACTATAATCATTTTGATGTTCATGAACTTCTTATAGTGATCCATGGTGTTACCTCTTCTCCAAAAAAAATAAGAAGCTTATTCTATTTAGTGAAGAACCCTTTTGGTTCATTTTAGGTTTGTGTTGATTATTAGTATTCTTTTGATTTTCACCTAAGGATGAATTATTTGAAGTCTTTAGATTCTATTCTCTTTTCTTAAAAATTGTGTTAGTGGAATAAATGAATGATTTTTACTTGAATTCCTCTTCATTATGACCGTTGTTATTGAAAATCTCACATAGATTCTTAAAAGTTGTAAATATATTTGTAATAGTCAGATTCTTCGTTTCCTTCTCTGGACTTTTCTTCATCACTAATTTTCTCACCCTTGATGTAGGATTACATTGGTTTTTAGATACTGACAAATTCTACCAGAAATCATATTTCATGTTCCTAAATCTATCACAACACCAATATTATCCAAAAAACCTTGATCCTTTCTTTTGAGTAAAGGTGTGGACTAATTAATATGCTTGATGGTTCTATTTTTTCATTATTTTTATGGGCTTATTTAGGGGAACAACTTCTTTTACACTCATCTTAATCCATTAAAAATTTAGTGTTGGTATCTTCATTTCCGTTAATCATCCACTGTTTCATAGGTTTTGATTTTGAAGATATAATTTTATATAGAACCAGAATTAACACAAATAACATTATTTGAATTGGATGGTACCTTCTGTATAGATACTACATGAGACTAAGAATTTAATTATTTCAACTTTTTTTCCACAAAGAATAGGTCTATTAGTATAATAGTCCTACTTATAACATTGTGTAGTTTCATCTCCTGTAGTAATATCTCTTCTTTCAGCTTTTCGTGAAGAATCAGCTCAAATATTGTTAATATTTTCTAATTTCAGTCCAAGTTCAAGACATTTCGTATTTTGGATGACTTTTTTATTATATATTGACTTAAAACTATATTCAAATTCTTTCTTGATCTTTATCATCATGAATTTTATGCTTCTCTTGTAGAATGATTCCAAGCTCCATGATCTTGTTTAACTTGATTTCAAGTTAATAATTTTTTACATAAAAGGTAAATTTCTATTTTTCTTCTAATGAATGGTACTTATTTTCAAATTCCTTACTTGAATCTAAATTCTCATGGATTTTATTTATCCACGGATCTTTAAAATGAGAGAATATTTCTTCATGTTCAAAAATCTATGCTTATTTTTCTCTAATTTGTTTTGGATATCTTATTATTATTTTGTATTCATTCATTAAAATATTTCTCCAAGTTTTCAAAATTTTCTTCAAGATAAATGATATCTTCCTATATTCCTTTAAATAATATATATATATGACTATTTCCTTGGTACAATTGTGCATAATATCATTCAAAGTAGAACTTTTTTCAGTATTTAATTCTTCGAATATGCGATCACTCCCACTAACACATGGATCTTCTTGAGGAAAAATTTCAAAAGTTATTTTTATCACCTTCTCTTCATGTAGGGATAAATCAATACAGGAGGTAGAACAATTTTCCTTCTCTTTAGTATTAGAATAAACTACCATATATTTAAATCCCATTAAATACTTTTCTTTATCAATATTATATTATGGGGAAAATAATTTATTATCCTTTTTGAATAAAAGAAAAGTATTATTCATCTTTATAAATTATTTATTCATTTTGTTCTTAAATGTATTTGAGGAAATAGATTTATAATTTGAAGTAGATAAAACTCCTCCAAGTTTTTTCTCAATTTTGAATTGAGAATAGAAATAAATTCTTTAATAAGCTTCCAGACAAATAATCTAATTAAAGGTGTGACATGTCCCAATAATACTAATTTTTGGAATCACTTTTTGATGAGTAAACTATGAGGGATTGAATTAGTGTGGGATTAATATTTTAAAATTTAAAATTTATATCTCTTTATTTACCTCTATTACTTATTTAGTATATGGATCTATTATCTTCTTCACCTATGGTTAGATAGCATACACACAAAAACAATAAATCAAAAAGAACACTGGAATTTTTAATGAGGTTCACCTCTAGAGTGGATGACTATTTCTTTATTGTTTATTGGTTATTATCGCACATGCACACTGATTCCTTTTTTTGTCAAAGAAATAAAGGTCAATTGAATTTCCATGGAGCTGTTTTCTTTTCTCCTAAAAGGTATAATGAAATATTTTTCTTTGAAGAACAAGATTATAAGATGTTATATTTTCCTTCCTAAAGTGATATAAAGTGTATAACAATTATTTTTCAATAGATAATAATAAAATATGATCAACTTCCTCAAACTAAAAAAAAATCCCAAGGTCTACCCATAAATAAAACAATAAATGGTTGCTTCTTCTTTTATTTGAGTTATAATAATATTAATATTTTGTATAATGGTAATCTTAGAATTCTATAATCCAAATAATAATTATAAAATAGCATCTTAGTCACAAATTCTTCTTCTTCTTTTGATCTTTGATAAACAATATGATATATTGATTTACAGTATTATTTTATTAATGTGTATTTATAAAACCATAACAAATGTGAACTTCATGTAATATCAACAATATATCATTAATTTAAAATTTTTATCACGCATGTAATATTTCAACATACCTACTTTCTTCTTGGTGAAACACACATAGTCTTTAATTCTTAATTAATGTTTTATAGGTGTACGATGTTATGTATTACTTCATGAAAGGTTTAATTAATTCAATCTTTTTCTTATGTTTATTCATTTGAAATAGATCACATGAATTTGTATTCTTGTGAACACACACCATTTGGATTTATTATTATTATTCATCTTATAAAATTATTCTAAACTGGTGTGCACAAGTATTCAAAGAACTTCTTCATGTATATTTATATAGGTGGATACTTTTTTTCTTTTCATATATTATTATACATGGTTCTTCTATTTATTTATGAAAAACATTATATATGTTTCTTCTCCTTCAAGAAAATCAATTACAGAATAGTATCCTATTATTTTTAAAATAAATTGATGATTTAGGGATCTTAATATAACACTTTATTCATGTATATACACTCATATGATATTATTTTTCTACTTCATGTAACACTTGAGTGTTCATAAAACAAGAAAGATTATGTTTTTATATTCTTCACAAACTAAATAGTGCTTCATTAAACTCTCATTAATTTGAATATGTCAAACAAGGATATCCTCTTGATAAAAAAAGTGCTTCACAATGCTCTGTTTCTCTAAGAAATACAAGCAGACACTTCTCTTGGCTTTGGCTAATAAATATATATAAGAAAGGTTCACCAACTCTGATATATATATCTATCAACCTAAACCCTGAGTTTCGTACTACATCCAATAACATTAGTGAGTTAAGTACATTTTTAATATCACTAAAGGTTTCAATATTTAAAACTTCTCATGTCTTACATGATGCTAAAAAGGGTGGTACCTCTTGTTTTGCGATATTGTATTCTTTTTCTGTGATGAATCGCTCATGTTCATGTAAGAACATTTCTTACATCATTTTATGAACCCAAACTACCTTGAATGATTTATGCATCATCAAATTCATTCAGTAGGGATATTTTCTTCGAATAAATGCTTGTAAACACACTAAAATATGAATGCATGGAGATTTGTATCTTGTATAATGTCTCAATATGAAGAGATATTAACACTATTGAACTTGCTTATGCAGTTGAAGATGATCAACATTGAAGGACTGGTATCGAGGTGTATAGTATGTTGAAGATGATTATATTGGTTTAAACTCATGTGGTGTGGGATATCGGATGGTCTGAATTGAAGTAATTGAGCGATCCTAGTTTTATTTACATTTCCTAATAATGAAACAATAATCATGTTGGTGGTATCCCATATTATACTTCTAAGCAGATTCACACTTCTTAATAGGGGTTTCTTCTTCATAAGCCTTTATATTCGACATTGGAGTTGGCACTTGGATACAGTTTCACATATTCCATTCACTGACTGATCCACCTCATTCTATGGTCCCCATGTCACCTACTTGTGTTTGTTGTGTGCACGTCATTCACACACCTTTACACTTCTTGTGGGTGGTATATAGTCCCCCTATTCCACCATATTTGGATGGCCTGGATGGCTCTCTGACATGGTAGATCCTTCTCCCACATGTTTGAGATTGATATAGCTAAACTTATCCATCTTGGTTGGCTAATTGTTTTAGTGAATTATCAATATATACTAGGTTACTATCATGTATGTAAATAAAAATCCAACCAAATTCCTTCTTTAATGATGAATCATAATAAAAATATATAAATGAATTTTCCTTATTTTCATCGCCTGAAAAATATTCCACACTAATTTGTGTTGCTACAAACTCCACATGAAATAATAGGGATAGTTCATAACTTCATCTAATAATTAATTCATGAAAATTAATATTTGTATGGTCTTTAACATATAAAAATTTTATAGACAACATGAACTCTCCTATTGAAATTTTCACATTTCATTGGGCATTAAGAATAGATAAATAATAATCACACTCATATTCCCTTCATCAAAAATATAATATATGACCTTTGATATTCCATGGATAGAACTCATATTCAACAAAATTTTTGGGGTCTCCAATAGACTTACAAGCTATTCTTATTTTCCAATATATATTGACATTAACTGATTCATCACTTACTAAATCATTCAAAAACAAATAAAACACAAATTCAAAGTAGGATCATCATATTGAAAATAATATTCATAGTTTAAAATCTATACCCAGAGATAATAACCGTTTTTCACAATGAGTGTGATCAAATTGAGACTAAAACATATAAAAATATGTGTCTCATATTTAATTATTTATCTATATGATATATAGGTGTATCCTAGGATAACCAATAAATGATATATCTTCTTTAACTGACAATAGAGGTTAAAAACCAAATGAGGTTTATAGGAATAAAACAAATAAAGGGTTTTTAGTAAATGAATTTGAAAAAACATAATTCACCCCCACCCCCTCCAAGGGTTCCCACATGGACCACTAGGACTAACATAATCAAATTAAATATAAATATATTTATCTATACTGATTCATATGGGGTTATAAATATATATGATAGATGGTATACATTTAGATAAATTTTCTTCTTGGGAGAAAGGTGTTTATGTTGGCATACTAAGAAGCAAAGTTCCATGACCTTCAGCATTGGTAATGAATAATATGTGGTTAAAAATCAAATCAAAACAAATTTACATGGATTGAACTCAATTATACGATCCTAATGTGTAAGTAAAGTTTCCACTACTTGTGGGTTGTGATATTCAAAGTTATATCAATTTATCAATGAATAATATTAATCATTCAATATTAGAGAAAATTTTTATATAATACCACTTCATCAAAAATCCTATGTGTTATAATATATTGAATATGTAATTTACACCTACAAATTAGAAAATAGCTCATATTTTCACTAAACCATTACCAAAGGATTCATTTCAAATTTTGAGGTTGTTGATGGGAGTTCAACCTCATTTCTCTCAAGGCTAAGTAATCCATTGATATGTATTTTACCAAACGGGGTAGAGATATCTTTTTTAGGGGTATTGTGTATTTAGAGAGATTTATTCAATGGGTAAATTTGTAAAACCTTCAAGTCATGTAATCCATAAATCCTATCAGTCTTGTAAGGGTTCCCCCTCATCCCTTGAAAGGGGGGATATGAAAAATCAATAAAAAGAATGCCTTCATTCAATTCTAGCGTAAGGATTTTGAATAAAGATACATGTATTTATAGGTTTTATGAATAGTTTTATGTAGAGGAAGAATATTTTATTCTCAAATTATTTCTCAAAGTGGTATAAAGGGTAGATTAAACTTGATGTTTTCAACTCGTATCAAGTAGATAAAGAACTATTAATATGATAATATAAATCCCTATTTTCTAGGAAACATGATTTTATTATTCAATTTTCTTATGTCATATGCCGAGTTCCCTTAATTAGGCTTAAAATTGTTAAATGGTTGTTTATTTCTATGTTTTTTGAGCTTAAAAGTTATTTATTTTCCTCATTTTCCAAAAAAATAAAAATGGTGAAATTGTTGAGCCCAAGATTTATTTTGGAATCTATTAATAATTTTTGAATATTGTTGTGATACAAGTGTGATTTGTTTTGTGATATTATGTTAAAAAATAAATCCTATAGAATTTAATATTTTTTAGAGAAAACTTTCAGGAGAAGTTTGGAGTGGATGTGTTTAATGAATTTGGTTTTATAATTAACAGATAAATCACATTTAAACTCAAGTGATTTATATTATTTAATTTTAAATTATGTATATTCCATGGTTATAGAGTATTTGAATATCATTGGAAGAGATTTGAATAATTTCTATAATGTTTGGAATTATTTTTTAACTGGAACACTTTTTGTCTGAAATCTATCTAAATCCTCAAACCTTCATAATAAACTTTTTTGGATATATAATAGAGAATTATAAAAGGTATGAATACTTCATAATATTCATGAAGCACGTTATAAGCATAATTTTTGAATTTATAAGGATGAATGTGAAATTCATATGGATGATTCATTACTTATTACGGATGATTTTACAACTCCACAAAGACTATACATGACTTTGTAATAGTCATTACTGAGTTTCTAAGTTTCATACAGAATTTATAAGGATGATTTATTGAGTTCATTACATTAATTCCAAAAATTCTTAGGATTATTTTTTTTATGACTCCATTCGGATATTTTTTTTAAATTCATAAGAGTTCATATAATACTCATTTATAATTTGGTAAAGGATGATAAATATAATGAATTCATAGGATTCTGCTTATTTTAAAACTATAAGCTTTGTGAAGAATGAAAAATGTGAGAAATATACAAATAAATTATTCTATAAAATAATTTATATGATTCCAATAATGATATTTATATATTTAAATATTATAATATTTATTTTTGATTATATAAAATAGTGGATTAATATTTTTTTGTAAGTATTTCAGTTTTACCTTGAAGGAAGATGAATTAAGTTACAGTTGAAAAAACATTTTGTCCATGTCACAATTCAGGTTGTTATTCCAAGATGACATAGGAATGTTTTTTAAAAAATAAGAAATAATTGGGAAAATAATAAGGAGTTTAGAGATGCTAAAATAGTTACTTACCTAAATTTCAAATTTAAAATTCAAAATCTAAAAAGGAAAAATTATTGTTTCTAAAGTATAATAAATTTACAATGTTGTGAAAATATTGAGGTGAGATCAATATGAGTAGAACATAAATATTCATGTATTATAAAAGAAATAAAAATTAATTTGAAGATGAATATGTTTTTCATTTCGTAAATAAAATAAGAATAAGAATAATAAATAGCACAGTAATAGGATGATGGCAGTCTTATTTTGTAGAAGACTCTTCTATTATTAAAATCATTTTCATATTATTGTAACTATGTAGAAATCACATACACTACCATAAGGCCTCGGTGTAGCAAGTGTTAAAGGACAGAACCAAACCATTTTATGCTACATGATTATATTAGTGGAATGTATGATCTTAGGTGAAACTTGTAAAAAATTATATTGTGCCTGTTGTGAATATGTTTTGGTGTGTGTGATAGCAATTAATCTATCAATTTAATATGTTTCTAAGGTTATTTCAAGAAATAACATAAAAATTAATTTTAAAAAATTATATTGGGCCTATTGTGAATATGTTTTGGTGCGTGTGACAGCAATTAATCTATCAATTTAATATGTGTCTAAGGTTATTTCAAGAAAAAACATAAAAATGATTTTTAAATCGTTGATTCACTCCCCCCCTCGAGTGATTTTAACAGATCCTATGGGTGATTTTTAATTATTACTGTCCCTAATTTTTATTAAAATGAATTTAAAAATTTTAAAAAAAAATTTATAGGTGTTCACAAACATTGTTCTTTAATTTTAGTGTTTCAATATTTTAAAATTATATAATATATATAATATACTATTTTTATCCACATGATTTAAAATATTTAATATATTCTAAACATATTCTTGTATTGAAATTTTGACATCATATTTATTCCCAAAATGAGGGAATTTTCCTAAAAGTGGTATAATTTTCAATGAAAAGGCCTTGATCCCTAAGACCACTAATTTGATATCTATATTTAAGTAATTGGTATATTAGAATAAACATATACTGATATTGTTTTGGAATCATGATGTGGATTCAACATAAAACAGTGAAGATGACATGGAATGGAGGAATCTAGAATAAAATATTTTTGGACTTTTGTTAGTAAAAATCCTCATAGAGTATTTTTGGGAAGTATTTATTGATAAGGTTATTGAAGGGACTTCTAAATTAGCTTAAAAGTCATGAAAAAACTATAAGATGGGTTATGGAGTACTTTTTTAGTGAATCTAGAGAAATTTGATATTGAGTAGAACTAGATCTTGGAAATTATAAATATCCCACAAGTTGGGGTAACTAGAACCCCATACATAAGGTTAACTAGATCCCAACGTGTAAAGGTCTCCATGATAATATGGAAGATTCGTCCAGGTCGTATTTTGGAAAATGGAAAGGGTGATACGTAAAGGTAACCAATTCTAATTAAAATTTATAAATTTATAAAATTCTTGAACACTCATATGAAACATAAAGGTAACCCATGAAAATAAATAAAAGTATTCCATATGGGAAAATTGGAAAATTATTGGGCTACAAAGTGATACAAAATGGTAATAAAGATGGTAAGTAGGCATCATTTATATGATAGATTCTTGGAATTTAAAGATCATTATGATGATATCTTATAGTAATTAGGTGATGTATAAAAGCAACCTGGTCCATAAATAAGGGTACTTTTCTTATCCAAATTTATAAAAGTTAGGAAGCGGCACAAGGTTGATATGTAAAAGTAACCAGGATATACTAGGTGATATGTAAATGGTCATTTCCTATATTTTATAAGGAGCGAAGTTAGTTAGAGGTAGGGTATGATATAAATTATCAATTGTAAAACATAATTTAAAATTCTACCATTCATAGATATTGTCACCATGTAATAGAGAAGGATATATAGTGATTAAAAGAGGATCATGATGTGATGTTTTATACATTTAAATATTATATTTTTATGAAGAATTTTGATCTATTTATTTAAAAAATATCTAGTGGATTCATTTTATATATAATTTTATGTAAACTTTATTTCAATTGATGGAGTGAGGATATAAGACTATAAATATTTTATGTAGAATATCATTCTTTTGATTTTATTGAATTTCAATATTAAATATGGAAAATATCTCCAATTATTCTTAAAATAAATATTAGTAAAAAATTTGGAATATTGAGATTCTATTAACTTAAGAGATATATATTTCTCTTTACATAAATAAATGAGGGTTTTTTGGATAATGATATCATGTTTACAAAAATAGGAATTCCAGACCTGTTCTAGAAAGTATGAGGATATGATAAAGTTTTTCTTAAAGTATATATCACTATAAGTTCATGTATTTCAGCAAGTATATGAATATGAAAATAATTGAAATAGGATTTATTAGTGTAATATCACTATTGGTTTATATACTTTTAGATAGTAACACTTTGATGATCAGTAAGTTGTCTGGGTGGTTGAGAGTAGTGAGTTACTTGTTTTGTGAAGGGTGTGAACTTAGAGGTTCAATGCAGTTTTTTCTAAAGTAAAAGAAACAAGTAGTGTACTTTGTTTTTCAGGTGAATTGACACATCATCATTGAATTATACTTATATTATTTCAGTTTGGGTAAGCCAAGTAAAATTAATTGTGTCCCTATTTGTTTATTTATTGATTCCTATTTACTGTAAGGGAGGAGTGTTCCAAATAAAAGTGGGAAGAGTTCATTATTGAGGTTCATTTGAAAAATATTTATATACCCTGATTCACCCCCACCCCCTCATTGTATTTACATTTCTTGTGACCAATAATAAGTATTAGATCTAGGTACGTGATGGAGTTTTCTCTCTCAGAAGCAATGGAGGTGATTTTCAACCATAAGGGAATTCTGGTCTTTGGCTGTAAAAATTTTCTTTTTTGGAAGAATCATGTGCAACACTATTTACAATATTTGGGAATGGATTTATAAAAAATTATTATCCGTGGGATATCAGTCATCATGGCTATAATAGAATTATAAAAGCAATACTTAAGGGGTCTTGATGAAAATTCCAAATGAGTCAATGCATTTTGGATATCTTTATCCAATGAAATCCACACAAAAGTGATTTCATGTAAATACTCACACATTGTCTTGGAAAAACTTCTCAATATCTATGAATATGATTCCAAGATATATGAATTAAAATTTAATATTTTATGCGACAAATATGAGTATTTAATAATACACCCTAATGAATCTATTGATGCATTCTTTGATTAGGTGAACTTCATTTTGGAGTACATTTTCATGCCAATAAAAAACCTATACAATATCAAAACCATGAAGATTATGTTAAAAATATTACCACTTTATTTTAATATAGTGGTACCAATCCTCAAAAAGAAAGTCCCCAAGACAGTAACGCTGGATAGTCTTCATAATGAACTCATTATGTTGGTCTGAGTAACGATTGAAAGATGGGGTTGAATTTTCTTTTAAAAACTTTTTGTAATTTAAACATTGAATATATGAATTTGAGAAATTAAAGATAAAATTTAAAAATGAGATATTTAACTATAGCATAAATATAAAACTGAAAGATAATTCATAGAAATTTGATAAATGCATTCAGCAATAATTCACAAATGGATCCCTATGTCTCCTCCCCAAAAGATTATTGAGAGTCTTTAGTTTAAACCCTTTATTTTTATCTAATACCCTTTATTTTTAGTGGTTTTAACAAGAAACCCACTAGAAATTTAGTTTTTTTGTCTAGAAACCCAATACCCCTCACTTTTAAAGTTGTTATCACTTATCCCCCTCACACTCAATGCTAGTGAGCACCCAAAATACCTCAATTTAAAAGTAGTGATCACTTGTCTCATCACACTCAGTGGTATTAAGAACCACATAAAATAAAAAAATAAGTTAATTTCTTAGAACAAGCCTTCTGAAGTAGAATTTCAATCCTCTATCATGATTACAATATGAATAGATTGGAGGAAGAGAGACAATTGTGAGATATATTTTGATAATGACACAAAGTATCCCAAAAGATCTATAAAATAATATTTAAGGAATATAAATACATAAATGAACTTTGGGGTGTGTATTTAAATCCTCTCATAGTCTTAGGATCACTTTGTAGGTGTTGGAGGCTGAATAGAGTTGTCAAGAGTTGAATTAAGGTATGTGAGGACCTATACCAATGGAAAGTTTTTGAGTTTGTCTTGGTTCTACTAGATAGCAGGTGGGTGTCACTGTCTAGCCAGTGGAACTAGGATAGAATTGGTATTCTACCCAATTCCCACTAGCCATTTGGTGGTACCGCACTAGGTAGTCACTCACACCTGCAGGTGGAGGTCTCTAAAAATTTCATCCACTCTCTTCCTGAGCCCGTTGTTTGGTCTGGTACTTTCATGATAAATTATCTGAAATAATAACATTGCAATTTATCAATATAAAATTTTATAAATATAGTTGGGTATTTTTTATAATTAAAACAATCTGATAGAGTGATTTTAACAACATTCTCATCATTTTGATGATCACAAACAACTAATCAATGAATAATACAAGGATTGTCATAATGGATTTGTCATGAATATAACTAAAAAAATTACAATATTTCATAATTAAATTAAATGAATAATTTCCTAAACATTACTACCCATTTAATAAATGTATTTCAAGAATGATTTCAAAAATTATTTTAACAATTTAATTTCAAAACTTCTCCCCCATTGTGATTATCAAAAATCCAATATCGCTAAAAATAATAATTCAATAATAATTTAATTTTAAAAACATTCAATTTTTAAAATAATTTAAATAATTCAAGATGAAATTGAAACTTTCCCCTTTTCCCCCATAAAATAAATATAAATGGTTCTTTTATGTCAAAACAATCTCCTCCATTGAAGATATAAAACCATAACTATAAAAATGCTTGAAATTATAATAATTTGAATAAAATAAATGAATTTGAAATCATACATTAGTGGATCATACATTTAATTTCATTAAAAAATAAATTTAAATAAGGTATTAGTGGAATCATACATTTAATTTCATCACCTTCTCCCCAATTGTGATTATCATAAAGCTCATAAATAAGGGTTATATAAATTAGTTTAATGAATTAATAATAAGAAGAGGTCCAATCATTTGAGATAAAAAATATAAATAATAATTTTCGTAACCTATAATGTACCATCAAGAGATATCAAAACTAAAAAATGAATTTGAAATACTGAAATATTTTAAATTTCAAAAACATATTTAGAAAATTAAAAACTATACATTCCGTATTTTTAAACAATCAAAATCCCTCCTTAAAATCTAAGAGTGGAAAACAATTGAGTAATTTTTTAGAAAAAAGATAACATTAAAATAATAAAATGACAAAAATAAGTTTCTCTATATGAATATATTTTGATATAAAAAGAAATTCACCTCTCACTCAATTCCAGCATTAAAACAATAAGAGGTCGTAAACTAATCCAATAAAGTTCAAAAGAGAAAAAAATATGAATCTAATATTCCAAAAAACAAAATATTTTATAATAAAATTTCAAATACTAAAAAGATTCCAACTTTCAAAAGAGATTTAAAGAACTAAAAACTACAAACCCATGTGCTATAAAATTTAATTTTTAAGGTTACTAGAGGATAAAATAGTATATATCATGTTATATTTCAATAAAAAATAGTTTGTATATTTAGGAATATTTTAGATTCAAAATGTTATACTACCCTTCAATTGATGTATACATTCAACGTGTAAGGGCCCACAAAAAATATATAAATAAACAGTCAAGAAAATAAAATACAAAACAAAAAACTGACCTAAGATAATGAAATCAATCAATCAACAAATTCGATATTTAAATAAAATATATAAATGAATCAATGATCTCAAGATTTAAAAAAATAAATATTTAAATAAATAACTAACTCAATATGAAAATATAATGACCAATAATTACAAGTTAAGATTTTAAAACAAAACATATAATTTAATAAAGCTCAATGTGAGAGTTTAAAAAGAGTGTAAACTCATCATGATTTCCAAATTTAAAAAAAATATGTAAGACATTTCTAACTCCCCATTAATAGAATAAAATCTTTCTCAATAAATGGATTTTTGATATGAAATGTTTTGAACAATTGTGGTGGAAAAATCATTTTCAAATAATAAATGATATTGAATTTCCATGTTAAAATAATTATCTAAATATAATTATAAAAATAATAATTCAAATCTAGTAAACCTAATATTAATTTCTAGCATGATCAAGAATATTAATTGAAGTATATATTTTAATATGCTTGAAAAATGTTTTAAAAAATATGTTTCGATAAGAAACATTCCAGGAAAATAAAAATAATCACCCCTTAATAAAAACATCCTTAATGAAAGGGGTTTAACCAATACGAAAAGAAAATATTTAATCAATTGAATTTTAAATGTACTTAAAAAATTTAAAACAATTAAAAATTCACTACATAAGTTTCTCGAGCACTTACTATTCATGTAGCCGTTTTCTCCTTGGGAAATTCTCTTCAGACATTATTCTTACAAATAAGTTAGAATCTTGAGATTTTTAAAACAAAAAATTGGGTCCAAAAATGTTATCTAATAAGGATTTTGGAACCAAAATTTTCATGGGATTTGAATTAATATAAGAGATATTATATCTTATAGAAACTATATTTGAAGAGTGGTGGGGAAATATTATTCTACCAAATTGGGAATTATTATAATTTAATTTATAAATCAATTTTCAAGTGTTTCTACAATAACTATAAAATTTATATAAATAGATACCTCTTGAAAAAACGATATTCATGCTCTTTTTATAGGTTCTTTTATTATAACCAAGGCCTTCATTATTTTTCCATTACTTTGTGATCCTAAAATTAAATTTAAATTCTTGATCATCTTCGGTGAACTTGGAAAGATATTTTTAGCCTCTTAAATTTTTTATTCCAATTTTTTAGCTTCAAAATTCTCTTTTAATTTCAAGGATATATATTTCTTTTCTTTTGATAGTTGGTCATTCTCACTCAAAACAAGATTATATTTCATTTTAATCACATTTAATTTTGTGGTGATTTCAAAAAATCCATCCATTAATTTCTCTATAGCATATTTGAGATATTCATAATCAAAATAGCCAAAGGAACTAGAAAAATAGGAATAACATACTTCATGGAATACCTCAGTTTGGGCCATAAGAAATTTGAAACTTCTATTACTTGATTCATATGAGGAGATGGAGTTATTTTTTACACTCCAATTTTACAATTTGAATGCCTTCTTACTTTCCTTATTCTATTTCACCTTCTTTTTTGATAAGGGGTACTCAGGATTGATGTTCCCCTTCCTATTGCAACCATAGAATCATACATTTTCTTCCCTCATAGATTTTATTTTCATTGTAATCTCATAGGTCATGAGTTACCTGAGGAGATCATAAACTGGTATATTATTTTTTCCCCTTTTTATCTAAAATTTCTATCACTTTGGGTTCTCAAGTGCTTTGAAAGACCCAAAGGATCTTTTTCAAAAATTTCTACAAACTATGATAATAACCAAGAGATTTACTTCCAATTCAAATGACAGTAAGTCGAGTAAAAATATTATTTATTGAATCATTATGATACATACTAAGTATTTGAAAATATTTTATATATATATCATGTCTAGTATCATTAACTACATTGGTACCTTCATGGGTAACTTCCAATAATTTTAAAATTTCATCTGAAGTTTTACACATACAAATTCTATTAAATTCATTCCTATATAAGACAAAATTTAGAGAAATAATGTCTACTAAATTAGACCCAAAATATGATATATCATCATAGGTTCATTTTTCTTCTTTCTATTGAGTGGGAATATATACATTTATAATTATTCTTCAAACTAGATATTATATACTTCTAATAGAAGTATATGTTATATTTTTACAATAACCATATTATGATCCATCAAAGTATGGATCTATTCCTATTGAATTTCACTTGGGAGCACCCAAGATATTTGAGGTAGAGGCCATATTTAATTGATCAGTCCATGAAATGGGTTAAGGTTTGGAAATCAATGTAGGATTTAATACTAATTTTTGGTCTGAGTAAAGATGGAAAGATGGGGTAATTTTACTATTAAATTTTTTTAGAAATTAACACTTAGAATATGTGAATAAAAATAATTAAACCTATAAATTAAAAATAAGAGAGTTGAGAATAGATGGGATATAAAATTATAATAAAAGGTATAAGAATATTATAAACAAGTTTTGAAATAATCTACAAAGGAATCCTTATTCCTCCTCCCCTCAATATCCTTGATAGTATTTGGTTTAAACCCTTAATTTTAATGGTTTTTATCAAGAAACCTGTTACAAGAAGTAGTACCCATACTTTTCAGTAGTTATAGAAAGAAACTTACTAGACTCTTAGTGGTTTTGGATATAAAATACAGTCTTCTTCACCTTTAAGGTGGTGATCGCATATCACCGCAGACTCAATGATATTCATCACTTAATCTCACTTATTTTAAAGGTATTTATCACCAATCCCCTAAAACTCAATGGTATTTATCACCCAAGATAAGAAAAAAATAATATTGTTGTTTATTATAATCCCTTTAAAGCAGACTCGTAATCCTCCAGCAATAATACAACAAGAATAGATGGGGGGAAGGGAGCCGATTTTGAGAGAGGTTGAGAATGACATGAAGTACCTAGAGAGATATCTAAAATGATCTTCAAGGTATCCACATACATCCATGAACCATTTGGGTGTATTTACATCCTCTCATTTCATTAAGATCATTTTGTATGTGTTGTAGTTTGAATAGAGTCTTTAGTATTTGAATTAGGGCATGTGGGTCCCTCCATCAATGGATACTTTTTGAGTTTATATGGGTGCCACCAGAAAGCCATAGGGTGTCTCCATCCATATAAGGGATCCATGATATAAGTAGTGTTCTTTCCAAGTCCCATTTGTCATCTAATGGGACCCAATTGGGTATCCTCTACCACCTGTAGGTGGAGGAATCTAAAAATATCCTTCACATTACTCTTGATCCCTTTGTCTGGTTTGGTTCCTTCATGATAAATTTTATAAAATAAAATCAATATAATTTATAAAAATAAAATTTTAGAAAGACAATTTTTTGTTTGTGATAATTAAAACTACCAAAGAGAGTGATATGTACAATACATTTCATATGAGGTGAGGAACAATGATAATGAGTCCTTGTAATAATAGAATTATTATGAAGTGCAATTTGTGGTGATGAAGAAAATGACATTAGAATATAATTTCTAAAATATGTAGGTTGATAATGTGATTAATTTCTTTTCTCAAATATCTAGAGGAAAAAAGTAAAATTGGAAGGAAATATTCCACTATAATTCCTTCAAAGTGAAAACGTTCGGCATCTTGTTGTAATATGTCCAAAGAAATTAAAGGATAATCATGAAGATGATAAAAGCATATATAATTTATATAAGAGTGTGAAAGGAAATAGGATTTTATAATATAAATTATTCAAAAAAGTACTTGTATGCATTAAAAGATGTTAACCTGGAATAAAATTAACTAGAACAAACTAAGCACAGTAAGGATCTTAATGAGGAAGTTCTTATGGTTGTCATATATGGTCCACAATCAGAGGAAATTGGTGATGTTGTCACTAAATTAAATGGATTATTATACCTTAATAATGACCTAGAATCTAATATTGAATAAATTGATGTTGTAGGTCCAAAAAAATAATTTCAAGGGAGTATTTTTTGATTCCAAATTTTATATGTAGTGGTATGAAGAATAAAAATTTGATTTCATAACTGAGATTCAATTACTCAAATATGTAAATCCTAGAAACTCAAAGAAATGAATTTATCTATAGATCAAAATCAAATAATGGGATCTGATTATCAATAGATTTATTGATTCTATGAATATCATGTTAAAAGGATCAAGGAGATTTAATCTTAAGTCATAAGGAAATAATAAAATATTGATGATCAAGAGATATTTCTCACTCCCACGTGATGTTTAGAATTTAGTGTGTATAAGCTATAAAATCAGCTAAGGAGAAACATTAAGAGTTAAATGAAAAGTTAAAAAAATTCCCAAAAGTCCATAATTTAAAATATATATGAAAACCATTTAAGGGAATTAATCACAACAAAAAAATCAGTGGTGTTTGATGTGAAACCACAAGCACTCACACCCTCGAAAGAAGGTTGATTTTCATGACCCACGAAGGACCTACCCAAATAACTCCATTTTTATTTAATTTTGTAAAAACACATATCTTAATGGTTAATATGGAACCCACAACAAAGTACCTAAATCAATCCATTACACCATGACCTAAAAACAAAAAGTAAAACACCCATGACTAAAACACCAAAAAAAAGACTGAAATATTAAACATTCAATCTAGGAGAAACATTATGATATTTATAGTCAAGGATATTAATGTCTGAATCCATATGATTCCTCATTTTTTCATTAAACTTGTCTTATATAAAATTGTAGTCTCCATGTATTCATCGACAAATAGAGTTTGGGGTCAATAATCCATTAAGATACCGTCAAGTTGTCTAATATACCATTTGAATATTTCTTCATCAAGGACTTAGGATTATCTTGTATTCTTTATTTTACCAATTTATTCCTATATAACATAATAAAAAATCTATTAAGACTTATTGTATTATTCCTCAGTTACTCTATAAAATTTATCATAGGTTAATTTCATCTCGTTAGTGAATTAAGGGTAAAATGAGAATTAACTTCTTAAACAACCTTCTATATCAACGTGACGGGCCTTTAGTTTATAATTATGGAGATATTGTTCCTATAAAACCTTCTTACTAAGCTAATTAGACACAAAAAAGTTGAAATGGTTCAAGAATTTACATCTCTTTGATCATTTAAAATGTTACCCCCTTAGGTGAGGACACTTGAACTGTCTTTTATCTCACTTTTGTGCCAATTTCTCTTTATTTTTGAACTTAATCTACTATGTCCTCACAAAATTCAATTGAAGTATCTTTATGAACTGATATCCCCTAACATGTTATTTAATTACATTTCACACTTTTTAATACCTAAATCTTTAAACCCCGTAAATTCACCAACTAATATTGACTCCATGGGTTTAGGTAAATGATAATAGTCTCAATGCCCTTTAGTTTTCTTTCATTAAGCCACTGAGTAATCACCCATGTCAATATTTCCTTTCATTACATTCCTCCTTCCTAGATATTAGTGTTATTCTATCAAAATATCTTATTTATATTCAAAATATACCTAAGAGGGGGAGTTTTCACTCGACCTTACCTCAAAAAGAATATTGATTTACTACTGTTTCAGTAGGTCATTCCCTTGTATTGAGTTAGCACATGATCTAGAAAATAAAAATAGACTTGAAATGCAACATTGAGATCAAAAAATACATGTAATTATATTCCATGAATTTGGTGTTATTTCTTTAGGAGTTTGGGGCATACACAATATGTGTGTTCAATAAAAAAATGCATTTCAAGGAACATGAGTAGCATAAAATGAGAAAACATTCTTTCAATAAATATGTTTTTAGTGGATATTATTTTTGGTTTGAAGGTTATGTACACAAATAATTGAATTTTTCATCAAGGGTACAAAGATATACACCTAAGGATATCCATAAAAAGATATCTTAGTGTATAAAAGCATCATCAAGTGGGATGAAAACTTATAATTAATTTTTTATCTTGTAGGATGAGGATGACTATGTGTATTTAGAGGTGGAACAATCTCATTCCCCACCAAAAAAATAAAAATAGTGAACATCGATCAAGAAATGAAAATATAATAAGAGAAACAATATATATATTTATTTAAAAGATAAAAGATTGATCTAGAGTTTCGATCCTTGATAGTGGTTGAACATCACATATGATGGGAAATATAAAATGTATCATAGGGATCAAATGTGATAAAGAAGGTGTTGATCTCTTTGTAAATGATGAATTTATAAAGATAATTGGATCTAGAAAATCTAACTTTAGAGGAAAACACTTGAGGAACATTGATGTTTTAGTGGTTTAAATCCTTTTAAAATTTTATTAATTGTAATTCATTTATGTTACGTATTTAATGTGGTAAATTTTAAAAAGAAGTCATGAATTATGAAAGGCATAAATGGTTCAATTTTCTTAAAATTAAAGTTCATAGAGGGGAATATCTACCTCATTTGTGGAGAACAAAACATTATTTTTCTAACCAAAAAATAAAATAACATGTTGTGGTATAAAAGGCATAGATAATTGATACAAAAATACCTTGAAATACTTGGTGATGAATGATGGAGCTCATGATATACCTAAACCTTTATGTGATCACACCCAAACGAATGATACATGTAAAAAATGGGAAATCAATTAGTATAATTACACGATGAAGGATAAAAATTCAATTATATTTCTTGTGTTTGTGCATGTTTATCTGTGGGGGAAAAATATTACCCAAATACATGGATTTAGAAAGGAATTGTTTTCTATTTATTGATGATTAAAATTGAATTCCATGGATGATGGTAATCTCTCACAAATTTAACGTATGAAACTATATTACACATTACCAAATATTATAATAGATAATATCTTGAGAACCCCTAGATGAGGAATAATCATTCAGTGGTGAAGACTCTAAAAAAATGGGGTCATTAAGGGAATAAACTAGATTATCAACAACATGGCTCATACAGTGCTCATTGAGATATATATCCTAGAGATATATTTGAAGGAATAAATTCTTACATTATTCTATAACTATAATAGATAATTGTTAAGTATAAATCAATAAAATATATCTTATTATATGTGGAACATGAAAAATCCGAAAATAAAGTACTTCTAAACTTTTGGAAGAAAGTTCTTTATTCTCGATAAGGAGAAGAACCACAGGTTTTAATATTATGGGTATGAAGTCATTTTTCATGGATAATCATACAAAATAAATTTATAAAAATGCTACAAAAAAATATTTGAAAATTCATAGAAATTAAGGATGTAACTATTATAGAAAATGAGAATGATTCTCAATCCATTGAACAGTTATCACAACAAAAAAAATGATTAAATTTGATATTAAATTGATGTTGAAGTGAGTAGACGAATAAATTGAATAAGTAAATAATGATGAGGAAAAAAAGTTAGGATTAGTAACTAAAAATAAGGCAAGAAGTGAGGTTGTAATCAGTAATGAAAATGTCATTTGTGATCAAATAGATTTGGTGAAAACATGTATGATAAATAATTTACCAAACAATTATCTATTATATCAGGGTAAAGACTATATGTTTTGAATAGTTTTACAAATATGAAAATTGGGTCAAAGAGATACATGAAGATCATGAAAAAATTGATAAGAATCAAATATAATATACTTTCTTAAGGATCTAAGATAAAAATGTAATCAAAACTAAGTGATTGTTCTATAAAAAAAACTCAATAAAGAAAAAAATATAAATTATAATAAATAATTTTTTTTATATAAGAGATATTCCCAAATCAAATGTATTGATGTTGATGAAACATTTTTCCATGTAGTATATTTGGAAATAATTTAACTTTTCCTGGAAATTTTAATAAAAAGAAAGTTCAGGTATATCAAATAGACATCAAAACAGTATTAATTAGTGGAATATTTAAAGATAAAGTGTACCTTAAGAAAACATGTGCTTTTATTTTAGATAAAAATGAGAAAAAAAAATATATTGGTTGAATATGGAATTTTATGGGATGAAATAATCACCAAGATCTTGGTATATTATTTTTTATCGATATTTGAGAAAGATTAGATTCCAGTGGTGAAAATTTGATCATAATATATACATTAAGAGAGAATGATAAAATAATGTTAGTGATAATTTATGTGGTTAAAATAATTTTTGGAGGATTATATGATTCATAATGAAATTTATTATAGAATATATGAGGTGTGAGTTTGTTATCTCCATGATTGAAGAGTTAACATTTTTCCTTGGTTTAGTAGTGATTCAAGTAAGGTATGGAATATTTATTTCTCAATAAAAATATGCCAAAGAAATACTTAATATGTTTGGAATTGAATATTGTAGACTAATAAGATCACTGATGGCTACCCATATAAATTTTTTTAGAGATTATGATGGTAAAAACGTTAATGTAATGAAATATAGGGAGATGGTTTTAAGTCTATTATACCTAACTGCAACATGAATTAGTATTCGGAAAGCTTACGACAGAGCCCTATTTTTTAAAAGAAAATAAAAGATCCCTTTTAACTGGGAGAGGGTAACCTATTACATGCCTAAAGTCCAGAGGAAAACATCCATAGGTTCAAGGGACAAAACCTTAGAAATACACGATTTAAAACAGAAAAACCCAGCAAATCAATTCCAAATGGACATGGCCCAAAAAAACAAATAGCATAGTGAAACCCTAGCCGCTTCCATGACATCTAGTATACTATCCACCATGGGCCATCACGAGAAGTTTTTTCCATCATAACCACCACCAAGACAATAGCCGGAATCAGCCCACAACACCACCGCGAAGCCGCATCACTGCACTAATCCCTACCCAAACACCCTTTGTCATCTGCACCACGTCGTCGCTCCCCCGCCTGCACCGTTGCCATGAACCGCAGCTTTCCTGCTCCATCGCCATGACCACCGGATGAGCCAAATCCACAGATACACTCCAACATCGTCGATCCATGTGAATCATCGCGTCGCCAGGACCATCGATGGTTAACCGAGACACCGACACCCCTCCAATCGCCGAATCCGACCAGATCTGGTCCGTCTGGACCAGATCTATGGATGTCGACCGCCAATAAGAAGCCCCTGAATCCCCCCGCACATAGAATCATCATGTCCACCAGTAGTTTCCAGGGATTATTACGCCGCTGCAAAGAGGAGACCGAAGCCGAAGTCGTCGGGCATGCGTCGTCGCCTTGACCGAAGCCGAGGAAGCATTATCCGCTGAGGAGGAGTCGTGGCCAAAGTCGTGGCTCATCAAGCAAGAGTTAAGTCACTAAATATCCACTGAAACATGAATTAGTATTTTTTTGACACTTGTCAAGTTTCATGGTATAAAAGATATCCCAAGTAAATCCAATTGTTATAGGTAAAGAAGATACTTAATTATATCAAAAACATGATGAATATTAAATTTTTTTCATAAAATTCCATAAGAGGAGTTATTAGGATACACAAATATAGATTGATCTGATTCAGTGGACGATCACAATTCAATAGCTAATGATACATTTTATCTTGTAGGTTTGTGAATTTCTTATTTGGGTAATAAGTAAGACTCTATTTATCTTATAACTATAGAAGGTTGTCATATTATTTCTACTCAATTATATTCTAAATTTATTTGGTTAAAGAAATAGGTTTAGGATGTTGAAGTTGATATGAAATCTCTTATTAAAATAAGGTGTTATAACTTGAGTTTTATCAGCCCTATAAAACATATTGTTCAATAATTATGGAAAATTCACATTGAGATAAAGTATCATTTCATTAGGGAGATTTCTAAAAAAACTCTAGTGAATTTTGAGTACGTTTCAAAATAATATCACTTTATGGACATCATGACAAAGGAACTACCCAAAGATTATTTTGAGAGGCATATGTTAGCTCTTGGAGTCCAACTATCTCCATCCAACTAGATGGTTCAGAGAAGGGATCCCTGGTCCCCTATAGAATTTTGTATTTCAATAAAGTTATGGAAATTATCTTAAATAAAATGTTTGTATTTTTATCTCTTTTATGTGAACTCTTAGATAATTTATTATAGGGTTCATTGATAAAGAGAGAGAAGTTGTCCATGAATTTCTTGAATGCATTTTCCCATGATTAGTGATGAATATGGTTGGGGTTTTTTTCCTATTGAAAAAGGGATATTTTTCCCCTGATTTTATTTTTTATGGGGGATATTACATGAATATATATTCTAGGGGAGTATCTTGGTTTTATATTTTTAAGAGTGTGAAAAACAAAGAAGTGGTTTAATGAGGAACTTTTTGTTTAACTCTTATTTCTCAAAATGATATTGAATCGTGTGGTATTAAATTTAGTTATTAGTAAATCATTGATACACTATATGAAGGATAGAAGTTTCAGACTGTGTAATTTGTTAGGGTTAATTTTTTCAGCTAGATATGGGTTAAATTCGTTTTGAAGAAGTGGTTATCAAACCCAAATTGGGAGATTGTTATACAAAATACCCTTTGAGTATTTTTGGATTTTATTTTTTTTCAAGGTTATTTTAGGAAATTCAAAAGTATCTTATAAAGTCTTGAAGAACCTATAACATAGAGGATTGAATAGTTTCAGAATAATTATATAAGAATCTAGTGTTGAGTATAACTGGATCTAAGAAATTTTTAATGTCCCATATATAAGGGTGGCCAGAACCCTATACATAAGGGTAACTACATCCCCATGTATCAAGGTATCCAAGCCAATATATAAAACTCATCCATGCTACACTCTAGAAAAGAGAAAATTTAATATATAATTGTAACCCATGTTGAGTAGATTTCATAAATTTAGAAAAAGTTTGGAACACTCATAGTGATGTGTAAAGGTAACCCAGTCTGATTAGAAAAGTGGTAAAGTGTTAGACTACACTGTGATACATAATGGTGATAAAAACAATATGTAAGGATTTTTTATAGAATAAAGTAATGATTTGTAATCGTCATTGTGATGATATGTAAAGTTCATCAGTTGGTTAATAAAATTAACTCAATCTATATGTAAGGGTAATTTATTTAGTAAAATTGTTTAAACATAGATTGTAGCATGTAAATGATATATAGAACTAGTCATAAAAATTTGGTGATACATATAGATTATTTACTTGGTTTCTTAGGAGAGTATTCAATCATCCATAAAGTGTGATATACATTATCAATCATAAAATATTAAATAAAATGTATCTAGTTGTTGATATTGTAACACTGCGATGGGGAATGTTATGTCATTATTAAATTAGGATTGGGATATGATGTAACGTCTCGGTTCCGAAAGCCACCCAGAGGTGCCCCGTATCTGGTTGGTCACATGGCCTCAAGAACATTTCCCCAAATGCCAGAGGCTGCCGACTAGCAGTGAGGGCCTTAGGTGTGATAGTGGGGAAACTATGCCCTCATCGTCAGAGTACATAGCGGAGGAGAAAACAATAAACAATAGCAAATGCATTAAACAATCCAAACGCAAGTAAACAGTAGAAGACTAAATATGATAAATATTAGGACCACACATATATTTATGAAATGATGCATGATACATATGTCTAGAAAAGCAGTCAAAAAAGTCAAAATGTTGAATACAGTACTAAACCAAAGTACAAAAGAAAACAGAAAAGCAACTCCTCGTCATCGCAAGTCTCATCTTAGTACCATGCTCTCCAGCTCCAATGCAATCAAGTACATGATGTAGAAAGGCTCTTTCCCTTGTCTATACCTGAAAAAATATAATCTGTTGGGGCCCAAAAGCATGACCCAAATAGGGTGTGAGACTAAATCCCAGTAGGCAACCACCTGATGATTTGTGGCTAACAGTCAGTGATTATATGGTAGGTAATAGTATAGTAAGCAGTAAAAAGTAAGCAGTAACTGGATAATACACAGCAGTAAAAAATCCACAGATCAACAAGCAATAGTGAATCAAATAGATAACCACAACTAGGAATCCCCTCTGGGAAGTACTCACATCCATCCCCTCTGGTCCTATCATAGAAGTACCAACAACCCTCTGGGTAGTACACTCAGCCTGACCCCTCTGGTTTGGTCATAAGAAAGTTATAAGACTCTCTGAGGAAGCACGCTCAGTCAATTCCCCTTATAGTCTAAGGTAGTCAAGGACTCGCTGAGGAAGATCACACAGTAAATTCCTCTTATAGCCCCAAGGTCTAGAGACTCTCTGAGGAAGCTCACTCGGTCAATTCTCAAGTCGATCACAGACTCTTTGAGGAAGCTCACTTGGTCAATTCCTCCTATAGCCTAGAGTGGTTTAAGAAACTTCAAACAAAGAAAAGACTCTCTGAGTATGCTCACTCATTCTATCCCTTTATAGTCTATAAAGCTCAAGACTCTCTGGGAATCTCACTCGATCTATCCCCTACAGTCTATAATGTCCAAGACTCTCTGAAAAAGCTCACTCAGTCTATCCCCTTATTGTCTATAGTACCAATTTCTCACGTCCATGTGCCAGTCAGTGCATAATAATGCTATAATACCAAATTAAACCAACAGAGCTACTTGACTAACCAGTCTACAGCATAATAAGAAATTTTAGGGAACATCAATACATCCTACGGTCACAAGGCATGGAAAACATGTATAACAGCCAATAAGATGAACAAGACCAAAAGGTCGTAAATAGAACAAGGAATGGACAAAACATCCAAGCATAGAAATTGTCCTTATACATACCCAAAATACCACTACACAAGCATACAAGCAAGTCAATAAAACAACAAGGGAAAAAAATCAAACACGCAATACCCCGTTTAAGGGTATTGGTAAAATTTGCGCATAAAACTCAAGGACTTTCAATGTAAAGGCACAAACAACCTACCTTGATGATAGGAGATCTATATACATGAACCACGAGGCTTTAATATCCTTAGAAAATTGTAGATCTACAAAAAAACACAAAATGTTCAACCCATGATAACTTGCAAAAGAGGAGGAATTGGAAAAGGATGCTCTAGAAGAAGGAAGAGCTTACCACTGTGGTTCCAACGCAATCAACGGTAGTTCATTCAGAGAATGGACAGAGCCTCGGGGGCTTGGAGGAGATTTTCGGTCTTACGGGATGCTCTTGGCCGATGAAACTGGAGAAGAAGCGTGTTCTGGTGATTAGAAGCGAGCCCGGTCTGTTTAATAAAAAAAAGTACACGACGTGTACTTTTAGAGTACATGGAGTGTACTAGGCTTTTCTGTACTCCGCTTTAGGAAACCTCCATGTCACCCCTACATGGTCGTGTGTGAGGCTCGGATACGGCCAGCACACGGCCTCGCGCGGCAAGGGAGTACACGACGTGTACTCATAAAGTACACGGCGTCTACATCAAAGATTCCCAGAAACTCATCTTTTCTCAAAAACTCTAGAAAAAGGAAAAAAATACCTAAAAAGAAGGCCCGGGTTCTTACGAACTTCCCCCCTTAAAAAAATTGTCCCCGAATTTCCCTAACGAGGCGTAGAAGAAGAAACCCCGAATAGCTCTAGCCACTTCGATCATACATCGGCCTCCCTCTCCCAAGTCTCATCATGTACTTGCCTGTGTTGCCATAGCACCCATACAAGAGGGACAGACCGGCCATGGAGAACCTTCGTACTACAATTTACAATCCGGATAGGATGCTCCTCAAATGAAGCATCTTCTTCGAGCTCAACCTCCTCAGGTTGAAAGACATGAGACGGGTCTGAAAAGTAAAGTCGAAGCTGAGAAACGTGGAAGATGTCGTGCATAGCCCAGTACCTCTGAGGTAACTGCAATAGATAGGTAATCGGCCCAACTCTCTCCAACACCTCAAACAGCCCGACATATAGTGGTGAAATCTTACCCTGTCATTGAATCCTCTTGTGTCCCAACCTTGGTGAGACACGCTGGAAATCCTGATCCCCGACCTCGAACTCCAGAGGTCATCTCCGCTGATGAGCATAAGACTTCTGACAAGACTGTGCAATATCCATCCTCTTCTGAATCAACTCAATCATCTCTGAGGTCTCCTGAACAAGATTAGGTCCCAGCAAAGCTGCCTCTCCTTCCTACAGCCAACATAAAGGTGATCGGCATGGCCTACCATACAAAGCCTCCTAAGGTTCCATCTGAATAGTTTCATGAAAACTATTTTTCTAGGCGAACTCCACAAGAGGTATACGCTTCTCCCAAGAACCTCCAAATTCTAGAATGCAAGCTCGTAGAATATCCTCAAGAACCTAAATTTTATGCTTGGATTGGCCATCTATCTGGGGATGGTATCCTGTACTCAAAATTATATGTGTACCCAAAGCCTTCTAAAGCCCCTTCCAGAACTGAGAAGTAAAACGTGCATCCCTATATGAAACAATGGAGTGCAGAACTCCATGAAGACGTAAAATCTCTCAGATTTACAACCACCCCAACTCATCAACACTGAAGGTCTCCTTAATTGACAAGAAGTGAGAAACCTTCGTGAGTCTGTCGATGACAACCCACACAACGGAGTTCCCTCGAGGAGACCTCAACAAACCGGCCACGAAGTTCATCGCGACATCATTCCACTTCCACTCCAGAATGGGTAACTGTCATAGAAGGCATGATGGTGGCTAATGCTCCACTATCACCTGCTGACAAGTGGAACACCTCATGATAAAACCAGCAACATCTCTCTTCATACATGGGCACAAATATTGGCGGTGTAGATAACGATAAATCTTCGTGATGCCAGGATGAACTGCCAAAAATGAGGAATGAAAATCCCACATTAGCTCCTCGCATATTTCTGTTGGTTCCCATACGCGTCCCTAGAAACGCAAGATCTCATCCTCGTCTACTGTCCATCTAGGAAGAGGGTCCTCTGCTGCCACACTCTGCCGAAGGACTAGCCCTTCTGAGTCTAATAGTTTCCTCATCCGTACTTGATCAAGAAGAGTAGAGGTAACAGCCATAGAAGAAAGAAATGTCTGCCCCTAACTGTCGTGCACCTCCAAATGCATCTCAGAGAACAGATCCATAATCTGCTACTCACTGTTGGCCTCCTGAACTGCCTGAATATGAGTTATCCTCCTCAACTCATCAGCCACTGCGTTGCCTTTCCCAGGTGTATAGGAAAGATCAAAGTCAAAGGAATGAAGATACACGACCCACCTGCATTGTCTCAGATTCAGATCACGCTGAGTAAAGATGTACTTGAGACTCTTCTGGTCGATAAACACCACAAAGTTCTCTCCCAGAAGATAATGTCTCCAACATCGTAAGGCATGAACAACAGCTGCCAACTCCAGATCATGTGTCGGGTAATTCTTCTCGTGTGGCCTCAACTGCTGAGACCCATACGCAATGACTCCATCTCCCTGCATAAGCATGGCTCCCAGCCCGATACTAGAAGCATCGCAGAAGATAGTATAGCCCTTTCCTGGATCTGGAAATACTATTATCAGTGCTGAAGTCAACCTCCCTTTCAACTCCTAAAAGGATGACTCACAAGAATCAAACCATAAGAACTTCTCCCCTTTCTTGGTCAGGCCTTTGAGTGGTGCTTCTAGGCGTGAAAAGTCAAGTATGAAGCATATGTAGTACCCATCCATCCCTAGTAAATTCCGTACCTCAAAGAAATTCTTTGGATGCTCCTAGGAAACTGCTGCCCTCACTTTCTATGGGTATACTGGTACTCCTGTCTCTGAGATAACATGACCCAAGAAGTGAATCTGATCCATCCAAAAGTGGAATTTTGAGAGATTATCATATAAATGATACTCTCTCAGTGTACTCAAAACGATATCAAGATGGGTAGCATGGTCGTGTCGAGTGTGAGATTACACCAAGATATCCTCCATGAAAACCACCATGAAGGAATCCAAGTATGGATGAAACACTCGGTTCATCAGTGCCATGAAAACTGCAGGAGCGTTTGTGAGGCCAAACGGCATAACCATATACTCGAATAGACCATACTTTCTTCTGAAGTCTATAAGAGGTATATCAGATGGTCTAACGCGCAACTAATGATAACTGGATTTCAAATCAATCTTCGAGAACACTCGGGCTCCTCGAAGCTGACTCTGGTGTAGCCATCATATAAAGAGGAATGGACACTGGTTCCGCTCCTGGCACAAGCTCAATCGAAACGTCTACCTCACGCTCCAGAGTCAAACCTGAAAAGTCCTCTGGATAGACATCTCTGAAACGTTCCACCACTGGAGTAAATTATAATTGTGAAGTCCCCTGGTTATCCATATGTATACTAGCTATATGGGTTGTAACTCTTCCTAGACCAAGATTATCTGGGCCTTCTCTACTCGTATGGACATCCCATTCGCCTCTATAAAGAAAGGATCCACCCTCTGGTGATACGAAACTCACCCTGCGGTGATAGCAATCGATGAATGCCTGGAAGGGGACTAACCAGTCCATTCCGAGATTGACATCATAGCTCGTCATCTCTAGGACATAGAGGTCCCATACGGAGTGACACCTTGCAACCTCAAGAGGGCACTCTCTGTAATGACATACACTAACCGCTCTAGGCTCTCCGAAACAGTAACAGAGATAAAGCTATGCGTAGCACCAGTATCAAAAAGTGATGAAGATAAAATTGAGGCTACTAAGATCGTACCTCAAACTGTAGAAGGGTTAGGATCTTAGTCCTACTGGGTCTACTCTACTGCAAAATTCTGGCATGTACCGCGGCCCTGTGACCCTGCCTGACCACTCTGAGATGATCCACTCTGTTTTCACTGGTAGTCGGGTTATTGACCACCACAGTCGTGACCTCCACCTCATCCCGAATGGCCGGAAGAACTCCAATTACTGGACTGGTGAGAAATTGGCGATGCATCTCCTGTACGCGGGGCCATAGGAGAACCCCTACCACTAGTTGTAGGTGAGAAGAACTAACAAAAATGATGAAGATGACCTATATTGCTCCAATATCCGCACTCCATTGGGTCTCTATGGCACTGAGGCCTAGTATGGCTGTTTTTTCCGCACTAGTAGCATACTACCTGGCTGCCCAAAGATACATTCCGCCTACTCTGATCTCCTCGAGAAGACTCCCTGCGGTTCTTCCTGCTATCAATAGGAGGAACACTAACTCTGGATATCAAACTTCCCTGGATCACTACTCCAGAATCCATCAGATTAAACTTAGTGATCAGAACCTAGTTGACGATAGAGGATATCAAAGTCAACCTGAAGATATTTACCTAGGAATGGATCTACTACCTGAGACTGTCCTCAAACTTCCTAGACAAAAACAACTCATCACCTGCTGGAATCGGCGTGAAACACTGCAGCTCGGTAAATTGAGACAAGTACTCATTAACAGAAAGAGTACACTACTCCAGACTCATAAACTCCCAGGCTCGATCGGCCCTCAAGGTCTCCGGGTAGAAGTAATCGTAGAAGATGTGCTGAAACTCATCCCACGTCATTCCTTGTTGGCGTCCTAAATGTGAGATCACCTCCCACCACGTCTTGGATGAGTCTCAGATCATATAGGTAGTGAGATTCACCCTCTTCTCTGTAGGTATCTCCAGATGCTCGAAAATTTTCAGTGTGGCCTCTAGCCATGACTCTACAGCCTAAGTTCCTCCTTCCCCTAAGAAGGTGGGAGGATGATGCTGCTAAAAACTAGTGTCAACTCAGCCATCAACGGGGCAGGAGGCGGTGCTCCCTGGAAGATCTGCATCATCCTCATAAAAACTTCCCTAAATTGTACATTGGCGCCTGCAACTGGTATAACTACTGATGCCAAGGCTGGCACAACAGGAGGATCTGCAGGAGGTCTCTGATCAGCCATATCCGGTGTCTGATCATCGTCTGGCAGTTGACATACAATCGGAGGACGTCTCAGTAGCATAATTCTGAAAGTACCAAAGCACACCTTAGATCAGGATTAACAATGACTGAGAACAAAAGAGTACAAGAGGGGAACAGGGGAAGGAAACATTCAAGTTTTGCAAAACATGACTACACGGTGTGTATAAAAAACTACATGGTGTGTTCCTTTAAGCCATTCACATGGCCATGTACTTCTTCAACAACTAGTCATGTAATGCCCCAAACACATGGTGTGTTGTCCCCACACACGGCATGTACTTGAACTCGATTCCCCTACCCGAGTCTCCTTAGACAGCTAACCCACGTGATCCTCTTAATCCTAGACCGCACAGCCTGTATGACCCCCACACAGCCTGTACTTGACAAGGTTTCAACAACCAGTGTTGTTAGTTACACATTCGGCTACATGGTTCACACTACACAACATGATCCCTGGGAACACGGCGTATACTTGAAGGTTTTCCCTGGCCCGTGGTGTTCGTGAAACGATCGGGTGCTTAGGTTACATGGCATAGCATGTGATAATAGGACACAGTGTGTATAGTCGAAGTTTCATCCATTTTTGGCGTTAGACACACGAGTAGACACACGGTCACTTCAACACAACGTGTACTTACCGTACATGATGTGTTCCTGAAGATTTTTCACAATCCTGTTTTTCTACCCACACATTCAGTGACACGGTTTAAAAACTACACGGTGTGTATAAATAAATTAAACGTCGTGTATTCTAGGTTTTTCCAGGGAGTAGCTTAGAAACTACTCTGAAGCCCAGAAAACATAGAAAACAAGAGTTAAGGTGACAAATTCTGATCTTTGAGGGCCCATAATCCTCATGATTAAAGCTTGACATCTCATACGTATCATATACAAGGGAAACAAGCAATGATCCACCAAATTCTGGTCGATGAGGACCAACAACACCTCAATAACCAAAGTTTGGCATTCATCTAAGCAAATCACAAAAAAAACAAATTCTCTATCAAACAATAGAGATTCTACCAACACATCTATCACAACAGCATGCGTACTCTACACTATTGGAACCACTTTGTGTATAGGATTGTATTTGTTGTCAATAGTTGTCAATGGAATACCAAAATGAAAGAGATCAAGAAGTACTCCAATAAAATGGAGGAATGGAAGCTCACAATGTTGTAGATCATGAAGTACTCCGGTGAAGTAGAGGAGTAGTGATTCAGACGATTTTTGTGTTGATCGTAAGTTCAAAGAACATGTGTCAAAGGTGATACATTGTTTACAACAATGAAGAATGTGAGGAGTAATCCATCCAAGGATGATTAAAGCAGGATGGTGTTTTTGGATGAAGACCATGCAATTCCTTCTTATTGCATAAGAACCATGGGCTTTGATAAAGACCATGCAATTCCTCATTATTGCATGAGAACAATGGATTTTGATGAAAACCATACAATTACTCATGATTGAGTGAGAACCATGCTAGAGACTTCTTGACGGATTGAATCACATGGTTTTCATGAAGTTGATCATGACAGTTGATGAAGGAGGCAATGTGCCAATGAGTTGACTTATGAAATGGCCATGCACATCACACTGTCATAGAAGATGATGGTACTAAAGTTGTTCCTTCAAAGAATACATATCACAATGGTGGAGTTTGTGATAAAATCAAAAGAGTTGCTGAAGGATACAGATCACCAAGAAGAAGTGTTGTTGAGGTGATCGTGCTTGTCGACAAAGCAAACAAACGACATACAAATTTTTTGACAAAGGAGATTCCATGGTGACATGTCGAGTTCAAGAGTTGTGTTCAACGATATATGTTTGATTCAAGAACATCGACAGAGGAATGGATGATCTGGAGGCGGTACAAAAAGAGAAGATACAAGGTGGCGCCGTTTTCCAGTGTTTTCCAAATTTCAGGGCCTCAAAATCAACAAATGAAGAAGAGTGATTTTGGCAAAGGGACTTGCGCGCCATACTCTTGGAGGATAGGAAACTTGTGCGCCATATGTTTTTGAGGATTAGAACATCAAAATTTGGCTATGGAAAGAAGTTCGTGCAAGTGTTGGTTAGGTCGCGCAAGTGAGTTGCGCGACAGAGGTTACTGGAGACAAGACTTGCACGCCGTCGAGGGACTTGTGCGCCGCCGCGCAGGGGGTCCAGTTTGCCTATAAATACTGGACTACCCCTCCTCATTTCTCACTGAGCTCAAGACTTTGAGATTGTTCGAGCTCTCGTCACGCAGGTGGTTGCGCCGCGCAAGTGGTAGTTTGGTCGCGCAAGTAGAGGTTGCGCGCCAATTGATGGTTGAGCGCCCCAGGTGATTTGGGAAAGGAAGGAAGTGAGTCGCGCAGGTTTGAAGTTCAAGAAGGAAGAGTTGCGCAGGTGATTTGGAGACACTTGCGCTCCAGGTTATACTTGCGCGCCTAAGACTTGCGCACCGGGGGAGACTTGCACGCCGAGCTTGAAAAGAAGAGCCAGATATTGTTGAAGCACGTCCGCCTTTCTGGAGTTGCACAAGAGCTGAAAAATAGCCTTATACTTCTGGTGCAAAGTGAGATTGAAGAAGAAATCTAAATGATACATGCATGATCTCATGCATACTTGGAGAACTGATTCTGACAACGCCGAGTAAGCTGAGCTTCATTTAGTAATCAATCACATCAGTGATTGTGATTCAGGCAAACGAAGACAAGGGGATCTAGTGCATTCATTCATTGCACTAAAGAAGAAGGATTGAACTAAAAGGAGTATCAAATATGAACCCCGATGCAAGCAATGTCTCATGCTGAACAGGAGATGAAGAACTTTAATGCACACCTATTGAAGAGACCTTCACGTCTATAAACTGAGTGGGACTTCACCAACGGCAGTGAGCCAGGGGGAGTCAACGGGAGTGACCCGAGGGACGCAGTGAGCTATCCCTGAACAATTGTAAAGGCAGTGAGCCTGGGACAGAGTGTATGTACCCGAACATTTGTAATCCGCAGCTAGTGAAGCATAGTGGATTTAGGTACGACCGACAATCTGTCGGCGTATGCTCCTTGGATGTAGCCCTTAGTGGTGAACCAAGTAAAAATAGCTGTGTCATCTCTCTTCATGTGAATGTTTAATTGTTGTTCATATCCATCATACAGGCTTAATTAGTTCCTACCAACGTGGGAACAAGATCCACAACTAAAAGAAGAAAAAGTTGCCACCCTGATTCACCCCTCCCCTCTCAGGGTGCCCCGGGGTCCTACAAGTGGTATCAGAGCGAAAGGTTAACGTATGTTGGATATTCTCCAGTAATTATATTGAGAAGAGGATTTGAGTTTATTTCCTAAAGTCAACAATGAAGAGCAGTCTTGATAATGACGCAGTGATTTCTGAGAAGAAATCTATATCCACCAAGACTTTGACAAATAGGAAAAAGAAAGAGAAGAATATGATGAAGAAGTCCCCCACATCCAAATAAGATACAGTGTCTTGTTCTCCATGCCATTGCAATAATGAAGAAACATTAGGCTTGGAAAGTATCAAGCAGGTGGCTCAGAACTCATCCAGAGGAAAGGATGATACCCCTAATTCAAGATTTCAGGAAAAACTCAGAACATATCTGCATGATATTCTAGAAGAAAGGTTTGCTATTATTTTTAGCCTATTCCAATCTATGCAGGTTGAGATCAATCGATTAGAAAGGGAAGCTGACAATATGGAAAAGGGGTTGGAAAGAAAAGTTATGGAAAGTATGAAGCTCATCAAATGGGTGAAAGTCTTTGAAGAAGAAGAGGAAGTCAATAAGACTTTAAAAGAAAGGATCCATGCACTTGAAGCTGAGCTGAAGAAGAGCAATGAAGTCAAGAATTTCTGTTTGGAAGAAACTTCCATTAAATTCAGGGAACTTGACTCTTTGTTACAAAACAAAGTTAAGATGCATGAAGATGAGGTTGAAAGGTTGAAGAAGACTTGTGAAGAGAAGATGATCACGATTGAAGATCAGAAGATCATTCTCAATATTGTGGGTCAAAGATTGGAAGCTCAGTTGGCCAAGATTGAGAACACAGATATTGAGACTTCACAAAAGAATGAAATGAGTGATGCTTGCACTCAATGTTCATTGGAGGAGTCTAAAGCTGAAATGCCTCCAACATGTGATAAGAAGATTATGACAACTCTTGATTATCCACATCAAGAATCAGTTGCTGCTGGTACTCAATGCTCACTGGAGGATTCTATTGTCAAAAGACCTCCAACATGTGATAAGAAGATCATGACTTCACTCTTTGATATATCACAAGCAACTGAGAAAGTGAAGGTACCATCCAAACCATCTTGTACTCATATTTCTAAATGCACTCCTACAATCAGTGCAGGTGGGAAGAAAAGTTCTAAAAAGTATGGATGAGGAAAGGTGAGAAGAAAAAACCTACCACCATGACTACGGTGGATAGGAAGAAAAAGGAGGAATATTTTTCCTCAAATAGAGCACAAACGATTAAGAAGATGGCCCAACAACTTAATACTGAAGAAACAAAGAAGAAAAGATTTGTGGGCCAATGTTGGTGCTGCAATAGATTTGGGCATTGTGCACTGGATTGTTTTTATAATCCCTTTCATAGAAAAGCACATGGAAAGACTATATCAAAGGGGAGGAAGCCAGAAAAGAAGAAGAAACATCCGCAGGTCCAGAAGCATCTGTTTACTGCAAACAGATTTGGAATTCTTGATAACATCTATGATGTATGGAACGCCAGTGGTCACAATGCAGGCACATGTCCACATCAACATGCTTTCACTGTCAAAAAGAAAAGAAGACCTCTGATGTCATCAAATAATGAAGCAGCTACCTTGGGGAGAAATCAGAAGAATGTTGTGAACACACACTTCCCCAAGAAGATCTCAAGTAGGGAAGCTGAGAACACCCGGGATTTTAGATCCATGAAATTGAAGGGCCATTCATCCAAAAGAAACACTAAGTGGGATGAATCTCGGATGAACCCATGTGGAAGACCTAAACCAGCTGCAAAAGATCCAAATGACAAATTGGTCATCTAGCTAGAAGATTTGAAAAGAATAAGGAAACTTGAAGATGAGAAGGTCAAGGCTGGTGAAAAAGGAAAAGGAAAACTTTCACATGATGCAGACACAGTGCAGGAGAGATTGCAAACAAAGAGAAACACACGTGTCAAAGAAGTTTTATGTGAGAGATGCAAGAATTCTGGTCACATTTCAAAAGGTTTTCTAACCTTAATACCAGAGAAAGAGGCAGTCCTTAAGAGGAGTAAGAATGTATCATTCATGATGGATGTTAAGCAGAAAAATTCTCCACACAAAGCAGAAGAGAATGTGAACAAAGCCATGCCACACCGACAGATGTCAGAACATATATTCAAATGTGCAGGCATGAAGACTGGAGTGAACAGAGGAACTTGGTTGAGAAATGAACCTCGACCAAGAAAGTCTTCTTGATGAAGCAATAAGGAACCACCTTATTCCCGTAATCATTTGTGTATTGTATTTGTGCTAATAATGCAGGGAATTGAAGGTGAAGCATGCTCTCAGGGGGAGAACCTGAGAAGTAGTGAATGTTGTCAACTATTGATAGCCAAGATGAAGAAGTTTCCATCCTTAGAAGATTATTCAATTGATATTCATAGATTATGATGATGAAGGATCACTCTTGATGAAGATGATGAGGAGTGTTTCCCTTGAGGGGGAGAAGAATGAAGAAGCTTCCATTATCACTGTTTCAATCAATATCAACTCCAACTGGACTCAAAAGCAGTAACTCTATGAATTTCTTGAAGAACGCGCCAATGGAGAAGGTATGTCATTTCTCAATCTCTATCCCTTGGTTACTCAGATCAAAGATTATTCTACAAAGGGGGAGTAACTGAATTGATCAGTGACATAAAGAGAATGGAAGTGCCCCAAGGTCACTTATCCTGTCGATTGCACTTGAATGTTTTTGATCTATTCGCTGATGTGAGTGCAGGAGTTTCAGGTTGATTATTCCCAATCATAGTTGATCTTCTTCTACCTGGAATTAAAGTGATAAACCCTTGAAGACAAGATACATGAGTTATCATCTCATGTTGGTATCATGATCTGTGGATAATGGACAGCCTTGTTGACTTAATCAAATCCTCTTATTTTCTACATCGAGCATTTCTCAAGTATACTTAGAGTGAAATGATTAATGAAACATTGCTTAAGTATGGATTGATACCCTCCCTACCCTGTGCTTGGTATTTCTTGTCAATAAGGGGTATAGAAAGTGAAATGAATGTTTGAAAAGAAAAGTTGATTGAATAGAAGATTCTCATTTTGACATTGACAAATTCATTTCAGAATATGTATACGGTATTGACAACAAAATAAAAATGGGGAGATTGTTGGAACAACTTTGTGTATAGGATTGTATTTGTTGTCAATAGTTTTCAATGGAATACCAAAATGAAAGAGATCAAGAAGCACTCCAATAAAATGGAGGAATGGAAGCTCACAATGTTGGAGATCATGAAGTACTCCGATGAAGTAGAGGAGTAGTGATTCAGATGATTTTTGTGCTGATCGTAAGTTCAAAGAACATGTGTCAAAGGTGATACATTGTTTACAACAATGAATAATGTGAGGAGTAATCCATCCAAGGATGATTAAAGCAGGATGGTGTTTTTGGATGAAGACCATGCAATTCCTCCTTATTGCATAAGAACCATGGGCTTTGATGAAGACCATGAAATTCCTCATTATTCCATGAGAACAATGGGTTTTGATGAAAACCATGCAATTACTCATGATTGCGTGAGAATCATGCTAGAGACTTCTTGACGGATTGAATCACATGGTTTGCATGAAGTTGATCATGACGGTTGATGAAGGAGGCAATGTGCCAATGAGTTGACTTATGAAATGGCCATGCACATCACACTGTCATAGAAGATGATGGTACTAAAGCTGTTCCTTCAAAGAATACATATCACAATGGTGGAGTTTGTGATAAAAGCAAAAGAGTTGCTGAAGGATACAGATCACCAAGAAGAAGTGTTGTTGAGGTGATCGTGCTTGTCGACAAAGCAAACAAACGACATACAAATTTGTTGACAAAGGAGATTCCATGGTGACATGTCGATTTCAAGAGATGTGGTCAACGGTCTATGTTTGATTCAAGAACATCGACAGAGGAATGGATGATCTGGAGGTGGTACAAAAAGAGCAGATACAAGGTGGCGCCGTTTTCCAGTGTTTGCCAAATTTCAGGGCCTCAAAATCAACAAACGAAGAAGAGTGATTTTGGCAAAGGGACTTGCGCGACATACTCTTGGAGGATAGGAAACTTGCGCGCCATATGTTTTTGAGGATTAGAACATCAAAATTTGTCTATGGAAAGAAGGTCGCGCAAGTGTTGGTTGGGTCGCGCAAGTGAGTTGCGCGACAGAGGTTACTGGAGACAAGACTTGTGCGTCGTCGAGGGACTTGCGCACCACCGCGCAGGGGGTCCAGTTTGCCTATAAATACTGGACCACCCCTCCTCATTTCTCACGGAGCTCAAGACTTTGAGATTGTTAGAGATCTCGTCGTGCAGGTGGTTGGGCCGCGCAAGTGGTAGTTTGGTCGCGCAAGTAGAGGTTGCGCGCCAACTGATGGTTGAGCGCCCCAGGTGATTTGGGAAAGGAAGGAAGTGAGTCGCGCAGGTTTGAAGTTCAAGAAGGCAGAGTCGCGCAGGTGCTTTGGAGACACTTGCGTGCCAGGTTATACTTGTGCGCCTAAGACTTGTGCGTCGGGGGAGACTTGCTCACCGGGCTTGAAAAGAAGAGCCAGATATTGTTGAAGCACGTCCGCCTTTCTGGAGCTGCACAAGATCTGAAAAATAGCCTGATACTTCTGGTGCAATGTGAGATTGAAGAAGAAATCTAAATGATACATGCATGATCTCATGCATACATGGAGAACTGATTCTGATAACGCCGAGTAAGCTGAGCTTCATTAAGTAAGCAATCACATCAGTGATTGTGATTCAAGAAAACGAAGACAAGGGGATCTAGTGCATTCATTCATTGCACTAAAGAAGAAGGATTGAACTAAAATGAGCATCAAATCTGAACCCTGATGCAAGAAATGTCTCATGCTGAACAGGAGATGAAGAACTTCAATGCACACCTATTGAAGAGACCTTCACGTCTATAAACTGAGTGGGACTTCACCAACGGCAGTGAGCCAGGGGGAGTTAACGGGAGTGACCCGAGGGACGTAGTGAGCTATCCCTGAACAATTGTAAAGGTAGTCAGCCTGGGACAGAGTGTCTGTACCCAAACATTTGTAATCCGCAGCTAGTGAAGCATAGTGGATTTAGGTACGACCGACAATCTGTCGGCGTATGCTCCTTGGACGTAGCCCTTAGTGGTGAACCAAGTAAAAATAGTTGTGTCATCTCTCTGCATGTGAATGTTTAATTGCTGTTCATATCCATCATACAGGCTTAAGTAGTTCCTACCAACATGGGAACAAGATCCACAACTAAAAGAAGAAAAAGTTGCCACCCTGATTCACCCCTCCCCTCTCAGGGTGCCCCGGGGTCCTACATACACAACATCTATCACAAAAACATGCAATTGCTAATGCATCCTAGATGGAATGGAAAGAATGCATGGCATGTGATTTCTAACAAGTTCATATATGATGAATGAGATTGCACACCCTCATCTCATCGGGTTGCGATAGAAATAGAACTGCAATAACAACAATGGTAACAACACAAAGCATGTGAATCACCCAACGGTGAAATCAAATCAACTGTAAAATTGCAAACCCGTAAAATTGAAATAAACGAGGTAGTACGGCTTTTCCCTATACACGGGTTAGCTACTCCCAGGAACATATTATTACCAAGTACATATTCCATCCTATCCCTGACTATAGGCTCCAAACAGTAAGTCAAGAGAAAAGAATTCCTCTGATACCACTTTGTAACGTCCCGGTTCTGGAAGCCACCCAGAGGTGCCCCGTACCCAGTTGGTCACATCGCCTCAAGCACATTTCCCTAAACGCCAGAGGCTACCGACTAGAAGTGAGGGTCTTGGGTGTGATAGTGGGGAAACTATTCCCTCATCAGCAGAGTACACAATGGAAGAGAAAACAATAAACAATAGCAGAAGAAGTAAACAATCCATACACAAGTAAACAGCGGAAGACTAAATATGATAAATAGCAGGAGCACACATATATATATAAAATGATGAATGATACATATGTCTAGGAAATAAACTAAAAAAGTCACAATGTTGAATACAGTAATAAACCAAAGTACAAAAGATAACAGAAAAGCAACTCTTCAGCATCACAAGCCTTGGCTTGGTCCCATGCTCTCCAGCTCCAATGCAATCAAGTACCTGAAGTAGAAGGGCACTTTCCCTTGTTTATACCTGCAATAATATAATCTGTTTGGGCCCAAAATCATGACCCAAATAGGGTGTGAGACTAAATCCCAGTAGGCAACCACCCAAAGATCTATTCCTAGCAGTCAGTGAGTTTATGGCAGGTAATAGTACAGTAAGTAGTAAAAAGTAGCTAGTAATAGTATAATACAAAGCCGTAAACAATCCATAGATAAACAAGCAGCAGTGAAGAAAATAGCTAACCATAACTAGGAATCCCCTCTAGGAAGTACTCACAGCCATCCCCTCTGGTCCTATCCAAGAAGTACCAAAAACCCTCTGGGTAGTACACTCAGAATAACCCCTCTGTTCTGGTCATTCTAAAATTATAAGACTCTCTGAGGAAGCACGCTCAGTCAATTCCCCTTATAGTCTAAGGCAGTTAAGGACTCTCTGAGGAAGATCACGCAGTCAATTCCCCTTATAGACTCAAGGTCTAGAGACTCTCTGAGGAAGCTCACTCGGTCAATTCCTCCTATACCCTAGAGTGGTTTAAGGAAATTGAAACAAAAGAAAGACTCTATGAGTAAGATCACTCGGTTTATCCCCTTATAGTCTATAAATCTCAATACTCTTTGGGAAGCTTGCTTGGTCTTTCCCCTACAGTCTATAATGTCCAAGACTCTTTGAGGAAGCTCACTCAGTCTTTCCCCTTATATTTTATATCACCAGTTTCTCATAGCCTTGTGCCAGTCAGCGCATAATAATGCTATAAGGACAAAATAAACCCACAGATCTACTTGGCTAACCAGTCTACAACATAACAAGAAATGTTAGGGAACATCAATCCATCCTATGGTCACAAGGCATGGAAAACAGATATAACGACCAATAGGCTGAACAAGACCAAAAGGTCGTAAATAGAACAAGGCATGGGAAAACATCCAAGGAAAGAAAATATCCTTATACATACCCAAAATGACTCTACACAAGCATACAAGTAAGGTAGGAAAACAACAGGGGCAAAACAGTAAACACGCAATACCCTGTTCAAGGGTATTGGTGGAATTTTCGCATAAAACTCAATGACACTGAACAGAAAGGCACAAACCACCAACCTTGATGCTAGGAGATTTATATACTTGAACCACGAGGCTTGAATATTCATAGAACGTTGTATATCTACGAAAAATCACAAAAATTTCAACCCACAATAACTTGAAAAGGAGGAGGAATTGGAAAACGATGCTCTAGAAGAACTAAGAGCTTACCATTTCGGTTCCAACGCAATCGACGGCGGTCAATTAGGAGAACGAACGGAGGCTCGGGGGCTCAGAGGAGATTCACGGCTGTACGAAATACTCTTGGTCAAAGAGGATGGAGAAGAAGCGTGTTATGGCGATTAGACGTGACCCAGGTCTGTTTAATGAAAAACAAAAGTAAACAGCGTGTACTTTTGGACTACATGGCGTGTACTAGGATTTTTCGTACTCCGATTTAGGCGGCCTCCATGTCACCCCTACATGGTCGTGTGTGAGGCCCATACACAGCTAGCACACGGCCTCACGCGGCAAGGGAGTACACGGCGTGTACTCATAATGTACACAACGTGTACTTCAAAAATTTCCGGAAACTCCTATTTTCTCAAAAACTCCAGAAAAAAAAACATACCTGAAAAGAAGGTCTAAGTTCTTACATATTATTTTTAAGTTATTTAAATATAATATTTTTTTAAATAATTTGAATCTGATTAATTCCAAAAAATCAAGTGAATTGTGTTATAATGTTACTTTGGGTAAATTATCTTTGATAGTCTAGAGAAAGGGATAAAGTCTATGATGAGTTTAAGAAGAAAATCACACTGCTGGTTTTGTGGATTTTTTATTTTCAAATATATAAATCACCCCATGTTATTCTTCAAAAAATATTAAAAAAATTTGGGAATTTGGATATTCTATTAACATTACAGATACCTTTTTCTTTATAAAAACAAGATTGAGGGTTGTGAAGATGGTAAAATTGGGTTCATAAAAAGAAAAAGGGGAATTATATACCTTTTTTGAAATTTCAAAGGAGAATAAATGGATGTTACATGAGTATATCTCACTATATATTCATAAAGTTAAACAAGTGGATGAATGTGAAGATAATTTTCATACCATTGATTAGTGTAAGATAACTCTTGGTTTTTAGAGTTCGAGATAATAACACTTGGAGAATTAGTGAGTTTTCTAAGTGGTTGAGAGTAGTGAGTTCCATTTTTTTTATGGTTTCAAACCTAAAGGGTCGGTGTGGATACTCTAAATTGTAATAAAAAATGATTTTCTTACTGCATCAGGTTCATCGGAATATCATCATTGAATTTACCTTTGATTATCCCAATTTGGGTGAAAGAAGTAAAATTTATGGTATCAATATTTGTGTTTATTTATAACTTCATATTTACAATGTGGGAGAGTGTGTTTCTACTAATAGTGGTCCAAGACCATTGGTGAGTTTCATTTGAATAAGATCGATATACCCTGATTCAACCCCACCCACGCACCCCCCCCTGGGTATTTACCCTGAATGAGACAGGCACATGTTATAGACATTATGAGAGGATTTTTCTATCATTTTATGAGGGTGGTTATTGTGATAATTAATGGTGTCTCATGGTGGAGCAATAGGGATATGTAATTTCTCCTCTCTATTATTCCTTTCCATAATTGAAAAATATTAGAGAGAAATATTTCTCCCTCTCCCCTCTTTATATTTATTATAAGAAGAATAATTTGTAGATTCCTCTCTCCATTAAGGATATAAATCATTCCTCAAAATTCTTCATTATGGTAGCAACAATGATGAGTGGGGTTTTTTACATGATCATCAAGTGAAGACTATTCTCTAACAAGGTAATACCTTTTGTTATTATGAACTCCTCATTATTCATAATAAAAATTTCTCTTCTTCTAAAATAAAATTCATTAATGAAAAACAAGATTAAAAATTCTATATCAAAATAACCAGATACTCAAAAATAATAATATTTTAATATACTATTTTTTTCTATCATGACACATGAAATGAAAATTAAGTTCTTGTTTCAAAACTTTTTGTTGTGTGACATCAGTTATTTAGGATTTTTTTATTAAAAAAATGATAATGATTTAATGAAAGTATGATTAAGTAATTGAATTGGATTATTTTTTCATCGTATGGAGAAAAAAAATTATTCTTATAAAATATTTTCCTCCCAAATCATGGAAGAATGAATATTTAAATATTTATTTTCTAGTAAGGGTTTAAGGTGGGGATGATGCCTCAATGTTTATTAGGATTTTTATTTGAGGAACTTCTATAGTTTATTTATCTAACAGAGTTTGTTCATCATGATGAATAATGATATTATAATTTACCACTGATAAAATATTTATTTGGAAAATTAATATGTTATTAGAAATTTTTATCCAGTTGAAATAATTTCTAGGGTGAATATTAACTTTATTATCCTCTCTATTTCACATCAAATATGTGTCCGTTTTTTGGTGGTTTAGTATTCCTTTAACCACCACCCTCTCATATAGTATTCTCTCATTATTCTTTCTTCAGTTTGATTATATTTTCATGATTTTATAATAGAGTAAAACTGTAGAATCAAGAGGTTTAGGCACATGGTAGATATGGATCAATAGGTTTATAGTAAGGTTTAATGAGAAATTGGATTAAAATAGACCAAACAAAAACAAATGGTTAAAAATATTCTTAGTGTGGTTCATTGGAGGCTTCGAGTGTGTAAATTTTGACCATTAATGAAAGAATGATGGGTAAAAAATATAGAAGAGTCAATTGTGGCATGGATATAATTCTTTTTAGATTATATATTTTTCATTATTACAAGATGTGTAGTCTCTGCTCAGACACTATGAACATAAACATCCATAGTTTTTTCATTTTCATTAATTTCATATAGCATGTAACCCTAGAAATATCAAAATGTGACTCAGAATTAGTGATGGTGCTAGGGTTTCTCAGTATTTTAAATATCACATACCATTTAAATTTGGGTTGCATGCCATGTATCATGGGACTTTGTACATTAGTGTGTAATCTCTTAAAATCTAAATCAACGAGTTTGACCCACTTAACATATTCAATCTTTACACAAATTGTTTTTATTTAGTCGAATCTCCCAGTATGTACAGACTACACACACTGAATATTCCACAGAGTAATTTTTTTTAGCTAATGAAGTCATATAAACCATGTATCTTGTTGGAAACACTGTATATTTCAACATCATGTGGATTGGTTACTAGCATTACATGGCCATCCTAGCCCGAGAGGCCCATATTTCATGTACCTTACTGGACACACAATTTTCTAGGAAAATTACAGTATTCTTTATGTTTTCTCATCTCAAGGCTAGTATTTTCCATATGAGTAGTCCATTTTAATAATTTTTTCACATATATAATAACAGTGTGCTCCTCTCATTTATTGGAGGCAATTCAAATAACTGTTTGGGAAGTTAAAGGATCTTATCTCTACTAAGGAGATGATAGAGTGCAGGTGAGACATTTGGAGTAGACATGTAGTTCAGGTACTCCCTCGTGTGTCTAGGCATATCCCTCCATGCATGGGGTTCTTGTACTCCCATGGAGATATTATCATGGTATGGAATGGTCCCCCATATGACATATGGGGTTATCACTTCCCCATGTTTCAGGTTATGATCCTCTATTCATGTATTTATTACACATCCATATATCAGAGTGCGGTCCTCTGTGGGGGTCATGTACTCCCTTAATCGATATTTAGACTCCTTAACAAGGTGTGATCCATGAATACTAATATAGAGAGATGTATTTTATGTTTTGAGTGTTGGTGTGCTTGGTTATGTGGTTCTCTAAGATAATTATGTCCATTTAGTATATGAATCATGTGAATCTAGGTTTCATTAAATAATTACTTACTTGAATTTTATTACCTATTTTCATTTCAATATATCTAGATACTTTTTATTGACCAAACATATTATTTTACTTTCCTCTTGAGTTCTTAGGGTGTTTAATTGGGTATATTTATATTCACCCATGCATGGGCTAAATGACCACACATGTTATGTCTATATTGACAATGCACATTTTGGAATTATACATAGAATATATGTAGTTGGTGGAGCTAGTGTATAAGAGATATTTGTGGTTTTTGTTGTTGGAGGGAATCATGCTGATGTTGAAGTGACAGGGAGTTCAACTATTTCATTATTTGTGATTGTTCTTTGTCTTGGGATGTTGGGAGTTGTAACTTTTCTTATTTATAACATTGGTTTGTATTTTATTATTAGGGTATTTTTTCTATTCACATGCATGATATTCTATAGATCCATCCTAATTATATTTTTATTCATTTTCAAAAATCCATTTTTAATATTTTAATGGTAACTTGAACAAGCATAAAATTAGACTTCAATGAGAAATATTGAACCATTCCAATACAACCTTAAATTATTGGATTCGTGCCTCCTATGAAGGATCTAGGTGATAGGAAATCTACTCTACTATAGATATTTGAGAATGATACCCTCAAATAGTATATCTATCTTATCCCATGTCTTAACGTACTCCTCTATGTTGATATTCCCTTTATTGAATCCCCAAAGTAAAATTTGATCATAATATTTTATCCAATATGATTTTCCTTGGTTTATATCAACTATAATGTCTTTATCAATAATCTTGTTATAATCCTATTACATGTTAGATTTAGTAAGAAATTACACTTCGAACATAACCTCATTGTAATGCATGATAATTTTAATAAATGGTGTTGGATGTGACAGAAGATTTTATATGACCTCTTTTAGAATCCTTTATACGGTGAACCCACATATGGCTTAAAACTTGGTCTTTCCTCACCATTAAAGTTTGAATTAGTTTGGGTAGGGAGGAATAATCCATCCTACTTCTGGTTTTCTTACCCTTTTTGACCGAGAGGCACCCCATATCTCATCCTACTTTCCTAGCATTTTAATTACCTGTGCGATATAGTTTTTGAGTTTGATATTCCCCTTCATAATTAGATGAGATATATTGAGAGTCAAATTACTCTTAGAGATCCTCCTAAGATGTATCTGAGACCTCAAAACACCATTTATCAACTTGTAGCTTTCCTGTTAGTACAACAAGTACCCTCTTAATACTAGAAGTCTTTATTTTCCATTTAGACATCGTTGTTTCATATCCATCGTTATCATCTCTACCCATGCAGTCACCTCCCAAAATCTCAAACCAATTTTAGAACATTAATATAGTTTTCAAATCCTATGAATTTCCATATGGATAGTTGATTATTTATTGGAATAGAATCATTGTAGGGAAGACTCTAGGGGTCACTTGGCCACAAAGGGCTACATATGAGATCACTCCCTACACAAGATAGATACAAAAACTATTATTCCCATTATTTACAGATCCTTGTGCTTCAATTTACATATTAGGATCATCCTAGAATCTAATTTTGATGTCCTCACCACTTTATAAATGGTGATCCATATATAGACTACCTCAATCTATCTCCATTCATCATTGTATGTAAATTCAAAGGTGTATTATTTTGATCTTTACCGGTACTATTACTGGAGATATGGAAATTCATAGAACCAAAACATTAGAGGTAGATACTTTAGTTGTTGGTTTACTACTAAGGTATAGATCATGGAACCTCATACCCTCTCCCTATACTGGTTAAATATTGAGTGCACTCCCAACTTGATTTCCAACTCATTGAGCTTCAGGCGCCTTAGCGAACATATGGGAACTACCATTTCTACATCCCTTGACATCATTACTAGGTTTCTATAGATTATTTATTAATACATGAGTTTTTATTATCGTATATGTTCTAACATATAGATATGTGGATGTTACAGTTTTATAGGCTAATGCCTCTTATATTATAGATATTACTTCTTATTTATTGTCACCAACTCCTAGCCTATTGGTGGAATACATGGGGTGGCGCACTCAACTTATTGTCATCCCAGGTGGGGTCCTATTAGATCATCCTATTTCAAAAGGTTGTCAAATAATTTAGGGTCATAGGGATGTAGTTTGGAGTTATTATTCTTGTGAGTACTAGTTTGTGATGCTTAGGGAAACAGTGTTAAGGGGTATTGATCTCTGTTAATAGACCAAGGGACCTAGTGATTGGTGTGGGAAATCAAAATAACCTTTCACCAAGACTCTGATAACATATTATTTGATGCATATATCTAAGTAATTGGTTGTAGGATTTAATGGGATGACACATGCATCATGTATAATGTATCATGTTAGTTGTGAACTCATTCATTATTTATTTGGGTCCTCTCTTCTAGATATTCATCAATAACCATATGTTCATATTCTCATCGCAATATGTTTCCCAGTATATAGTCAGCCTATACTTATATTCAAGGTTGTGTTAGGACTATTCTAGTGATCCAGCCTCTAGTCATCAACCAATTGTGTGAATAGGATTCGGTTCAAGTACCTAATATAGATGTGTTTCCTCCAATAGTGGATTAAAGAGATGATCCCCCACTAGTTTAGTAGAGATAAATCACTATAACTTCACCCCCACCCATAGTGCAGATATTACTCCCTCGAGATTAGGATGATTCTACCCATAGTTTGGGCACACTTTATTAATTATGAAGATTGAAACCTCTCAGGTTTAAATGCAAGCCATATCCTTAGGTAGTGAAGGATTTTCCAGAGTCAGTTTCTTGAGTCTTTTGATTGGTTAGGACATCAAATGACCATATGCCAGTTCTTGCACCAAGTCTTATACATGGAATAGTAAGATGCATGTATTCATAAACTAATAATACTCAAGATAATGCTACCCTACCCTAGACATATTTAAAGAAATTATTTATAGAGTATTATTATATAGAGACCCTATATATGATATGTCTTTGGGAGATGTTAGACCTATATTAGGTAAATATATCTTTCTCTCAGTATGTTATGAGGTTTATAAACCACATGAGGTATTCTTGGGATATAAGTCATTATATATATCTTCAATAAAAAAATTTACCATGACCTTTGGTGATATATATTAGATGGGATTTCATCCTTGTGTATTCCCACCTTTGTTAGGGTATTAGAGAAATCCCTAGTGATTGGTTATTTTATTTGTGAGACACTGACAACAAATAGGTATAGTTTTATTCTTCTTGAGGTGGAGTAAAAAATAGAACTATATAACACCAAATGTTGGGATGTCAACATTAAAGGCACTGGAATTTCTGATCCTTGTATAGGTGATTAGTAGCTGAGGTATCCTACATGGTTCCAACCGATAGGGAGGAAGACTCGGTTATACCTGCAAAGTACATGGATGTTGGATTCATTTCCCTAAAACTAACTTCTAAAAATTTTAAGATTACCTATATTCATGTTTTTTAATATTAATAATTTTCTTATCACAACATGATTGTTCTTTTGGGTGACATTTTATATTATAATTTCACAAGGGTACCTGTCACAATGAAAGTTCATACAAGTTCCATCCTATGATGAGAACATAAAATTGTTATGATGGTATTATAAAATATATGTTATATGGTCATCTGATATCATTTGATGTGATACAAATGATATAGACTATCAAAGATAAGGGATAATAAGATATTAAGACGTATTCCTTTCAAGTGTAACCTTGGTGATCTCCAAGAGATGGATATTACGAGAACCTAATCCTATAGTAAGAAATGCATATTTATATGTTCCATTTTATGTTTCTATATATGGACATTTGTAATTCTCTTTAGACTTTAAGATTATTATTAATTCATATCACGACTTGTGTACTTTGATGTATTGATGAAAAATTTTACAACATATTCTCATAGTGAGGCAAGATACAATGGGTGGGTTGTGATTGATATTGAATTAATGAATAATGTGAGATAAAGTATTTATCCCTTCGTTTTATTAAAAAAAATTGGTATCTTTATCCCTTTTATGTGAATAGAACTTCTAAATTAATTCTATGTCCATGGTGTTCTGTCGAAAAGTTCATTTTTGAAAGTAAAAGAAAGAGACATCGAGAAAGTAAATTGATGACACCGATATGAAACCTTCTTGATTTGAGATATCAAGATAAAGGGATTATATTACATAGTATACATTCATATGAGGTTTTATGTCATTGTGACATTAAATTCAATATTTATTTGTGTCTTAGAATGTTTCTACATGCTAAATTTATACTTTAGGTAGTTTCTCCTAATTCCACTAAGAAATGGACTAAAAGATCACACACTTATTGTATTTAGAACCTTAGTTAAATTCTACATGAATTTAAAATCTTGAATAAATATTATTCCTATGTGCAGTTTAATAAGTATTCATGTTTGGTTTATCACAAATATTCAGTCGCTAATATATATGTGAGTTTTATATTTAGTAAATATTTATTTTATATTTTAGTTAATATAATATTTATTTATCAATCCATGAATAATGAAGTGATATTCACTTATTTAAATAAATAGTAATTATTAGGGTCTGATAAATATTTAAGAGGATTTATGGGCCAAGTTTAACAGTCTGATGAGAAATGTTATATTAAATATTATTTGAATAAAATTTAATTTATTTATTCAATAAATAATATTTATTTGTTCTTGAGTTTAGCACATGTCCAGTAAATAATATTATAATTATTATTATTTAAACATTGGGTTCACTGGAGATTAAAAGAATAATAATGGAATATGCACAATTATTTATTATTTAACTCCAGGTATATAAATACCTAGATATGTAATTCTATAACACTATCTAATCCATTCTAATCATTGCACACGATGAGTTCTAAAGAAAGTCCTCTTAAGACCTAGATAAATCCTCTACAATAAATCTATCAAAAAATGAGATTGATCCTCTTCCACCACCCTATCAATTCAAGAGATAACAAAATAATTTCTTCGCATTAAAGATATTCTTGTGGATATCAACAATTAAGGACGTAAGTGTTAGAGTATTCCTCGATAGAAACCAAGGATATATGCAATGAAATTAGGATGTTTATAGAGCATGTTTGGATCATTCCTATCTAGATTATGTCCTTGAACTCTCTCATTGTAATTAAATTCCACCAAGAAGAGGTCAGCCAAATATTTAACAAATAAATATTTCCAACATGAGGTAATTATTAATCAAAATAAATTAATTATAAATTATTTGTTATGATTCTATATCAGGGTTCCTAGGTTTCTATTCAATTAATTCTTCATATAAATATAAATAATTGGATGAATTTCCATTAATGTGCATAGGATTGACCACTTTTGTTGTTCCCCATGACCTATAAGAGTTTTCATAGTAGTCACATGTGAATTTATAATTATGTATTGATCATTAATTGATTTACACATTTACCTTTAGTTTTTCATTTCTATAGTTTTTTCTTCAAAATAATAATGTAAATATATTCTATTATTCTTTATTCTTACTCATATAATCAATAATAGTCTAATAATATATAGATAATATCAAAATAACCTATCTGTAGGTGCATGGAATGCTGGTTGAGTTACACATGGTTACACGGTGTGTATGATGTTAGTACACATTATCTACCCATGTAAACTGCACCTAGATGAACTAAGAGAAATATAGGTAATCGTGTAGTAAATACACGTAGCATGTGTTAAGATATGCCATGTATTTACTAAGCCATCATGGAACATGGTTTTCCAAACTACATGGTTTGTAACTGACTTACATGCCATGTAGTCCATGAATTTTCACAATGGAAAATGAATAGTCAAAGATGATTCAAGCATTTATTACGTAGCACATGTCACTAACAACCTTGTAACAAAAAAGGTGACATGGTGTGTAAATCCCATACACACCATGTACCTAAAAAATAATTTCATATGACTTAGAAGCCCAGCCCTCAAGCATGTGTCATAAATCAATAGTGTAGAATTATACATGAAATATATTTGTCCTATACACATTATGTACCCTAATTGTTCATGTAAAAGGTAAAGTAAATTAATTATTCCTTTTAAACCTTATTAACTTGTTTATGTGTGTAATTTATTGATATTACACATTGTGTGATAGATTATGTATATTAAATTCTTAATTTATTTTCATTTTATGTTCATAACTATATGATGTGTATAGTCGTAATACCTTAAATACTCCATGCATAATAAAAGAATTATACACTATATAAATTAACACATACTTGTGTGTCATTTATTAATAGTACACAAAATGTAATTACATGACATAACATGTATGAAATATATCATAGGAGTAGATATTATACGACCATAATACATGATAGGAAATTTTGATAGGCACCCACTGTGTTTCTTTTTAAGCACAGACTTTGTACTTATTTAATTTAAAATAAAATTATTTAATTTAATTTGTTTAAAATTTCATCATATGGGAATATAAAGTATCGTCTAGGTAGAAATTATGATAAATGAATTTATTAATTAATAATGATAATTTATTAATTTGGTAATGTTTTATCATAGTTAATAATGTTTAAAATAAATTCTAGTTTATTAAATTTGTTGTCATAACATGTGTATGGATGATCATAAGATTAGACTAACCTATGTATGTGGTTGATTTAATTTAATTTATTGTCATTAAATTAAAATGGTGTCATGTGTTTTATCCCCTCCTCCTTATAATGTAAAGGTATGAATACGCATATTTTCTTTTATGTAGAACCCCATAAAACAATAATTTATTTTCCCTCACCTATGTGTGAGTAAAATAATATCTAAACGATGGAGCTACCATGATATTAGAGGCATTCCAAACATGGAGATGAGGTAAACCCAACCCCGAACATACATGGATCATATGTGGAATGAAGATACTCATATCAAAGAGTGGTTCAGTGAGTTTTTTCCCTATGGTCAATAGTTTGTTTATCATCCACTAGATAAAACAACTATTAAAAAGTCTCACGATCATACCACTTTATTATTTTATTTGTGTCATTTTCATGGTTAATTATTTATGGATTCTTTATTTTGATGTAACACCCTGACCCTAGTTTCTCATAGCTGGTGCATTATTTTAATACATTGGCATGATTATAATGAATCAAGTCCTAGAGGACTGATTAGTTTTACGAACTTGGAAAATAGATTGCATACATGAACTTTACATTACAATTTCTAACATAAAATACATCATAGATAATCCTTTTAGAATGCCATTATTATCCTAGATTAATCTTACATATAAATCATAAAACACTTCCAGGTATACATAGAAAATGAAATATAAGAAAGGGGTGAGATCAAATGCTCATAAAGGATAAAAAATATAGAAGAATCTATCACAAATAAACATAAAATTTTAAGGTAAGGTACAAAACTAAAACACAAGACTTTTAAAACACTATCTTTAGTATAATATGGTAAAAGTAAATAAAATAATTCCATTTAAACATTCACATAGATATTATACTAGTCGAATAATTGCATGTAAAATCAATAACTAATCTCATAACGAGGGAATTCATAATGGGGGACATCATAACCACTACATCAAGGCCTAGTTCCATGACTATACACGAATATTCTGTCAAGTCCTTATTCCAAGACACTAGTTTGTCTCATGAGACCTATCGATGCATCGAGGGGATATAGCGGGCCTCGCCCGTCACTTACTGAGTCTAGTACATTCCTCATGTGAAAAGGTTGAAACATACCATAAACATTCATATTATAACATGAATATGAAATGTCAATAATTTAATTGTAAAACATGAATGGTATGAAAATAGAACATCCACAGTCAAACATATCACAAAACCATAAATAAAATATGGAAGATTATATCATAATAAATCAACTTCAAACAAGAATAAATTCCAATAAAGGATGTTGAAATAGATGAAAATAATTTAATAAATTCATTAAAACTCTATGAGGAAAATATCCCTTTTTACTTTAAAACATTTCAAAGTCATGCAATTTTAAAATAAAACATTTCTTTTGAAAATAACGTTGTAAGGTTGTAAGGGAATCTTAAAATGATAAGGTGACAAAACGTTGGAAAATAGTCACTCGCGCCATATAAGTTAAAAAAACATTTGTTCCTTAATTTGTTGAAAAGGTCATAAAGTACCTCATTTGGAAAACAACCAAAAGATTCTTTTCAAAAAATCTTACAAAAATTGAAACATGGGTAAAATGACTATAAAAATCCATAGGATTGTAGTAAAACATTTTATGAATATGTTTTTAGAAACATGGACGTTGATGATAAAGATTTCCTCGTAGATACTTACACATCAACAACCTAGAATAATAATGAGATTGTGAAATTAACCATTACTTTATACTTTTCTTAGTCAAGGGTGAGTTATCCTCCTGTATAATGGTAAAAAAATATTACTAAATTATACCATGACCATATCCATATTTATGATATTATATATTATTCATTTATAACTTTATATTACTTGTTTATTAATAATTTTCAATTTAATGCAATGTTTCGGGTAATAATCGCTTTCTTTATCATACATGTTTTGACTTATTATTTTTTATCATATTACTTAGATCATAATTTTAATACTTTACGAAGGTAAAATATGATTTATATATCATATATATTCTATATATAAATATATATAATAGATAGATAAATAAAATGGAACACATTTTTCATAGATACATTAGGTCGTACGTACGTATGAACATTGTTTATGTTTTCTTATCATATTGAATGGATGTAAGTGAATGACATATATGTGTGTGTGTATATATACTTTAAAGGTTAAATGGTATGTAATTTTATGGAATATTAATTTAAAAGAAATAATTTCATGTTATATTTATTATTTACATCCATTATATTCATCGTTATACCTATATAAATAAAAATTTACATGAAAAACAATTTTACACCACGGTGTAGAGATTGTAAGTTGTACGTATGCACGCATGGTGATATTTTTTTTAGTAGGATGGTTAAAATGAATAATATGGTTGTACCATAATTATAATAACACCTCATAATGTTTAAGGAACTAGATTTATTATTTTAGTATGGAAACAACAGAGAAAGAGAAAGTAGAGAAGAAAAGAACATTGAAAGAGGTGATAAAACAATTTCCTCTTTTCGGGTGTCTCCTTTTGATTTTCACAAAAGGAATCCTTGTAATTTCTTTATTCCCAATTTTTATCCTCTAGAATGATATGAGGTATTTTGGGAGAGGAATTATTTAGGTTTTTTCCAAGCCAAGTGTCTTTTTAGATGTGAATTAAAGAGAAGGAGAAGTGCTCTTTTATAAGAGAGGTGAGGGGCACTTTAGAAAAATGTTGAAATATTAATTTATTAAAAATTGATTTTCAATTTCTAATACCTCAAAAGTAATTTATTTTTAAGATAATATGCGGATGGGTCAAAATAATCTCATAAAAATTGTTTAAGAAAACTTTATTTCATGAAAATAACCATATCTTTTGTGATTAACCCTTAGTTAAACAGTTTAACTCTTATCATGTCTTCTTATATTTTGACACTATAGGGTTAATATAGTTACTATAAAATTACAAAAGAACCTAAATTGGATCATTAATGACATTTGAACCATTATATGAGAAATTTTGATGAATTTTATATTTTTAGGACTATTATATCATTTAATAAAATAGTATTTTTTTCAAAAACTCATTTAGGTCAATTTTGACACTATTTAGTAATTAATTTGTTTTTTGAAGTCATAGAAACTTGATTCATTAGATAAAAAGGTATTACATAGAATAAAATATGTCAATATCATCCAAAAAATCCTTTTATGCATCAAAATGTTCAAATTACATTTATTTTATTATTAATAATATCTTTTATTTGAATCTTTCATTAATAAGTTAATCATTGCATCATCATTGTGTCATAAATAAATTTATTTATTTAATGTATAAAAAATATAAATAAAATACCATGATGTATTAAATCTTTTTATATTTATAATTAATATTTATACTCAAAGATATCAGTTATATAACACTATATTAAAATTGTTTTAGTAAAAGATGCATGTTTATGTTATATTTCTCTTTACTTTAAATTAATTCTTATAACATATCATTATAACACCCAAATGGATCTATGGGCTCCCCAAATAGACCCAAGGATTCCCATAGTTAGAATATATTATGAAATAGGATTAGTACATGTATTAGGGTAGTTTTATATTTTTATAATATTATTTTTTTACCCTTATTTACCTGATTTACCCTTTAACCATGGTAAATAAAAATAATTACAGATGTTACTATTCATAATGTCCAAAAATAAAAGGTTCCTATTACAAAATTTAGACCATATGATTCCAAAAATGGAATCCATTTTTTCAAATTCAAAACACTTAATTGACATAAACTAATTTAAAATTTATTCATGTTGTCAAAACAAGAAATAGGGTTTTTAAGAAGTAAAAACAATCAAAAGATTGACATGTTTTTGTGTCCAATTTAAATGTGAAATTACTTCCAATGACCTAAATTATATTGAATGATAAAAATATAATCTAATTATACTTTAAAACCACTCAAATGTATAATTTAACAATATAAATTATTTTGATTAAAAAAGTTGTTTTCAATTAAAATTTTGTTTTTTTCACTATTCATCAAAATATGAAAGTTATTCGAATAGTACCAAAAATTCATCCAAACTAAATTTTCATATCCCGTATCTAAATAATAATTCCATTTCATAAAATTTAATATATATAAAAGTGTTTAATATTTGATTTAAAAAGGGTTCATCATTAAAAGGATGAAGAACTGCTTTTTTTGAAAAATACTTCTTTTATTTGAAAAATTGAATATGTCTGAAAAAAAATAAGATGAATGTTAAAATTATATGGGATATATATAAAATTCAAATTTTGGTTAATATTTTTCAAAAAATATTTTTAAATAGCTAGTTTGATAGGTCATGGTGCGCTCGAACTCGGTGTTGTGTGTAGCGCAAGCTATTGAATTGTTAAGAAAAAGTGTATCTTGGAAGCCTGGGGTGTTACATGTGATCTATTAATAACTAAATTAAAAATAATAAAATATGTAATTAAAATAAAATTGTTCTAAATGTAAATTTTACCTCAACATGATTAATCATTTAAGTAAAATCCACTTAATGTTAAAAAGAATTCAATAAGATAAAATGAAAATTTTATGCATAAAAGATAAAATTCCATAAACAAAAATATTAATTCCTTAAATCCTTCGAATAATTTGGATGAAATATAACCATAGTTCAAAGTGCTTGATCAACATCTACTAGGGTGCTTTCAATTGTCGAGGATTTTATAACATCAGTTTTTGGTTGACTTAACCAATTTTTCATTAAGGGATGATAACCTCTATAAGATTTAATAAAACTAGTAGGAAATTATTTAGGAAATGAAATTATAGGATTTCATGATTGGGGTGTCTACTCAATGGATAAATGTGCTAAGAGTTAATGCAGCTGTCACGTTATGCCTACCTAAATACCTTTAAATGGATTATCAGGCCACCGTATGAGTTATGAAAAGCGACATTTGGATCTTTTCCATAGAATATCCATGAAAAATAAAATTCTAAAATAAATTATGATGAATATTAGGTTTCAATAAAAAATTGATAGATTAATAAATAAAATTTATTATCTAATTTTTTAATTCATATGATGTATTAAAAATATGAACTTATTTATTATAGAAATAGAAACTCATATAACTTTGAATATACCATTGTGATATATAATAGAGAAGGATAACCTTCTTATCAACTTAAATTTCTATGAAAGTTATAAACTATTGTGCATTATACTATTCCATGATCAAAATTTATACATATCAGAAACCCCTTTTTCTAAAGAACCTGGAAAAGAGGCTAGTGGGGAAAACTGTCTCTCTAAATGAAATATATGAAACATTAAATAGTTTTACAAATTTTCATGAAATATTCCATGTACAATGAGATTATAAATTAAAATGGGGACATGGATACATAAAACATCATGTCTCACATTCATGGTCATTGTCGTGAGGAGGAAATAAAAGAGAGAGATGAGATCTCCAATGAACTATTCACATGAAATCTTGGGGATTTATTTCTATATGTGCATCATGTGTTCAAGTAGATTAGAAACATAAAATGCTGAGAAATCTTAGTATTTAAGATCCCTTATGAGTTACACATAGATATAACCTTATCCTTACTACATAAGACCTTCTCCAAATTAATTTTTAATTATAATATGATAAATAGTATGAAGTATCTCTCATAACTCCTTACCTTAAATTTCTAAGTTGATAAGGACATGTGGCATGAAATACATATAGTCTTTATGGTGAATAAGATAAAGAATAATGAAAAGTTCTCCAAGAATCAATTTAAGTATAAGGATCCAAAGCCCCACCCCTCCAAGAAGATTAATATCCAAAGATAGATAAAGGAAAAAAGGTTTTATGTTTTTCATGTGGCAAGATGGGCCACTGAAAGAAGAACTAAACCTATTTAAAGAAGAAATTGTGGATTTAAGTGAATTTTTTTTATAAATTTAAATTTTTCCATATGTACTAATTATTTATTAGATATATATTTTTATAATCTCATATGTATTTAAATGTAGTAACAAAGTAGATTATATAATATTTATAAAGGAAAGGTGTATATTTGAGCTGCCAACAGACCATAACTTGTTACCTTGGATATAGGAGAATACCACTTTCCATTTCCAGTAGAGATGGTCCTAGTTTTGAAAGACTATTATTATATACCCATTATTACCAAAAATATAATTTATATATCCTACCTAGATTCAAATGGTTTTATTTTGAAATTTATAAATAAAAGTTTTTTATTTTATAAAGGAATCATATATTATGGTGTGGTGAATTTAAATAATGGTATTTATATATTATATTATAAAAACAAAGTATTTAAAATTGATAAAAATCAAGTTCAAAAGACTTTTTACACACCCAATTGGGGAATCACTAACATCGTCATGTAAATGATAAGTGGTTGAAAAAGATATACCAATATAGAAATTTAGAATCATTTTTAACTAAAACTGATTTATAGATTTCTCTAGTATTTACAAGGAAATATGATCAACACCTTTTAGTGGTATGGTTGAAAGGGACAAGGATCTTCAATAATCGGTACACACTAATGTGTGTAGACCCTTTATATTAGAATTTATAGGTATTCATTCATATTTAATTACTTTTACTGATGAATTGAGTAGACATGGAAGTGTATACATGATGAGGTATAAGTCTGAATCATTTAATAAATTCAAATAATTCAAGAATGAAGTGGATAATCAACTTAAAAATAAAAAAAATATGGTTTAATATAATTGGGGTGGTGAGGATCTTAACTAATATTTCATTAACTATTTACTAGAGTTATAGATTCTATCTCAACTTACTCCTCATTATACACCATAATGGAATGGTGTTGGTGAAATAAGGAATCATACCATACTTTAAATGGTGTGGTTGATGATGATTCATGCAAATATTTCATTATCCTTTAGGGGATATGCATTAATTACTACAATGAATATTCTAAATTGAGTTCCAAATAAGACATAAAATAGAATACATTATGAATTAATGTATGGAAATAAGTATGTATTGGCACATACTCATGTATAGGGTTATGATGCTTTTTATGGCCAAATATGGAAACAAACTAGCATCACAGGGCATGAAGTGTATCTTTAAAGGATATTCCATGGAAAAAATGTATATTACTGATATAAACCCTATGAAAATAAAGTTATTATGGAATGAACATATTTCTTGGGTGATAGAATATCTCTAAAAGAGATAATAGGAGAAAGATTAAATTTGAGGAAGTTTATGCTCAAGATACGCAAGGGTTGGTGTCGGAATATATTTCATAGGTCCTCAAAGAATAGGATGTTATTGAAACACAAGTAATTCATAGGAGCACTGTAGATGTTAGAAAACAAGAAAGATATGTTTTTATAGTCACTAATGATAGTGAATGGTTATTGGTAGACAATAATGATCCTCTTTTATATAAGGAGGAAGTAGAGATCTAAATATCTAAAAAATGGAAAGAATCTATGAATTCTAATATGTATTCTATATATCAAAACCAAATATGGGTTTTGATCAACACACCATTTAAAATAAAGAACATTGGATGAAAATGGTTATTCAATATAAAACTATAAATGGAAGGTAAAATGAGTACCTATAAAGCATAGCTAGTGGATAAAGGGTTTAAAAAACATCAAGGAATAAACTATGATGAAACATTTTCTAAATTTTCCATGCTTAATTCTATAATAATTATACTTGTTATATCATCTTTACAAGACTATATTACTGGGAAGATGGATATAAAAATAGATTTCCTTAATGGGAACCTTCAATAAGATTTCTATATGACATAACCAGAAAGGTTTTTCATTCCAAGTAATCTAAATAATGTATTCAAGTTACAGTGATATATTTAAGGATTGAAACAAGAATCTAGGTTATAGAAAATTAAATATTATAAAGTCGTAAAATAATTTATTTTCATAAATAATTAATATAATACTTGTCTTTGAAATAATTTTATTAGGTGTGTGGTTTTTTTCCTAGTAGTATATGATAATGACATATTGCTTATTGAAAATGACTTACCAGTCATGAATATAGTTAAGGAATAGTTAAAAATTACTTCTTCATAAAGGACATGGGTGAATCATCCAACATTATTATGATCAATATCATACATGATAGATATAATAGGATACTTTTACTATGTCAAGGTATATACACTGACCTAAAACTGAATATATTTGGTATGAAACAATCCAAGAGTTTCACATAGTATATATCTTTCTTAAAAAATGTGTCCTCATTCACAATAGAAAAGAGAGAAGATGAGAAGGATCCAATATGATTATGTGATAGGATCTTTCATGAATTCCATGTTACATACTAGGATTGATGTTTCCTACACCTTGATCATAGTATAGAGATATTAAATTGATCCATGTGAACAAAATTGAATTTTTTATAATGTTATCATTATGTATCAAATTTTAACTAAGGATATGTTCTTTTTATATAGATTATATTAGTATCTAGTCATCATAGGATATACTAATTATAGTTACCAAATATATTTTAATGATATAAAGACATAGTTGGGATATTTATTCAGACTCAATGGAGGATTTTTTATCTATAAGAGTAAGAATCCAATTTTCATCAGTTATATATTATAATATTAGTTTATTGTGGCTTCATTTGTAGTAAAGGAGGTAGTGTGGATATGAAACACCATTCATGATCATGGTTTATTTCCTAGTAGTAAAGATTCTATTAGATTATATTGTGATAATACTATACATTTTTGGATCTTGTAAAGGATCCAATGTCAAATAATTGTAAAAGGCACATACTTCATAATTATCACCACTTGAGGGATTTTTTTGAAAGGGGTGAGGTCATAGTGAGAAGTGTTTCCATAAAAGAGAATGTAGTGGACCCCTTAACTAAATACTTAACATTATAGAAGAAAAAATATCATATGAGAGCTAGTGGGATAAATATTTTTAGTAATTTTCTCTACTGTAATTGAGATTATGTTGGAGTTTGTTCCCTTGAATGAACATCAATGTATTTTTTATACCAATAGGAGTTGATATATATTTGTGATAAGATTATTTTTAATAATTTTTTGAAGAGATTGTAGTGGATGTATTTTTTTACATTTTTTATCATCAAATAAATTGTATTCAAACTCACATTTCTTATGACATGAAGATATTTGGAGAGTTATTCAGATGATTCTTAAGTCAGTTTGCAGTCATTACATATCATTGAAAGATTCTATGATGCAGGATGATTAAAGGAAGAAACGTAGTTGATGGAATCAGTCTCACACCATAGATCTTTTCTATGTGTTATAGATATTGTTTGGGGAAGATGTTTTTCACCATAATACTCTGCAACACTTCAAATGATGTTGGGTCAATTTTTTATAGCCCTATATAATTGAGGACCTCTATGACATAATGATTGGAAATACATAAACATGATGAGATCAAGGAAACCTATACCACAATATTGATTTCCACACTAAGAAACTCAAGTTTTCTAGAATTTTTTGTCCTTTAAAATTTAAGATATGCACACCTCAATAATTAATTTTGCTATAATATGTTTAGGTAGTAAGATAATTGTTGGGCAAAAATCCCTCAAGGTAACATTGCAGTATTTTTGGGTTGATTGTGTTTGTTGACAAAGCAGGTTTCCATGGAGAATTGTCGAGTTCCTGAGAATTTGTTGACAATCCTTATTGACAAAGAACGATGACAAAGTAAAGGAAGATCTGGAGGAGGTACAAAAGAGCAGTACAAGGTGGCGCCGTTTCCCAGTGATTGCCAAATTTTTGGGGTCCAAAATTTGGAGTTTGTTGAGCATCGTGAAAATAGGATTTCCATGAAGATAATAATTTAATATGGAAATGGCATGAATTTTGCGAAGATGGGATGCATGGATTGGATTTCACGAAGACCAGAAAAATGGATGTGGTGATGCTTCGCGATTACGTCAAAGCTTCACGAACATCAGAGTTTTAGAGCATCGCGGCAGTGAAGGGATTTACGAGGGAGCTTCGCGGTGAAGGCGCGAGATAATGTTGACGGTTATGCTCCGCGATTACGACGAGCTCTGCGATCCCAAAATTGCCGAGGTGCTTCGCGATTTGGACAGAATTCCGGCGGAAACATCAGAGCTTCTCAATTTGAGATGATGTGGCGTTGACTTCGCGCGGAAGGGTCGAGGGTCGGTGGAAACGCCTATAAATAGTGACCGACCCCCTCGAGAGGAGAAAGAATTTTCAGAGAAAATCCATTGCTCTCGATTCACAGAGGTGGTTCTCGAAGGCAGTGTGCTTCGCAAAAGGGGAGCTTCATGGCAGCTATTCTAGCTCCGCAAAAGGTGTGTGCCCCGCGTTGGCTCAGTGAGCTTCGTGGATAGGCAGGAGCTCCACGACGGCCTAAGCATTGCAAAGGTCTGTGCATCGCGAGAGTGATTCACGATAGAGCTTCTTGAAAATGTAGGATCTTCGCGAAGGATTGTTTGAGCTTTGCAAAATTGGGAGCCTAGCGAAGTAGGGTGCTTTGCGAAGGTGTTTCCAAAGTGAATTTCCCATTGGTTAAGAGGCAAAGTGGTATTCATCAGTGGATGAAAGTTGGACTATAACAGAGCATCCATCAATAGTTAAGGATGCATGTATTCATGCAAATGAAGAGACCTACATGTCTATAAACTGTGAGTGGATTCCCTTCCAAGTGCAGTGAGCATAGGAAGAGGAAAAAGGTGATCCTCTCCACCGGCAATGAGCCAGAGAGAGAGAAACAGGGAGTGACCCTTGAGAAAGCAGTGAGCTTACCCTAAAATTTGTAAAGGCAGTGAGCCTGGGAATAGAAGTGATCTAGCCCAAACTTTGTATCCACATCTAGTGAAGAATAGTGGAATTTGGTACGGCTGGCAACTTGTCGGCGTATGCTCCTTGGACGTAGCCCAGTGAGGGTGAACCAAGTAAAAATCTTTGTGTCTACCTGTTTTCTTCCCTGTATTGCATTCAAAGCATCATCATTAGATAAAGAAGTAAAGAATTTATCATAGTTTACATACAAGAGCAAACAAGGTGACCCTTGTGATAAAGAGGTCAAGATCCAGTGGGGTAGGAAGAACTTTGAAAAAGAATATCCATACCCTGATTCACCCCCTATCTTAGGGTATATAGGCCCCTATTGGCCCTAACAATTGGTATCGAAGGGAAGGTTGTTTTTATCGGATTTGTTTGCTTTGACTTGGTTTAGTCGATCTGTGTGTTTAAAGAATCAGTCTGCTCTTATCTCGGTGAGCCATGGAAAAGGGAAAAACATCCAAGAAGAAACATAAGTCAAGTAATTTCCCTCAGTGTGGAAGTGTTTTTGGAAAAAGTGTGATTCAACTAAAAGAATCAAACAGCTTACTGAATGAAGGTCTGGATGAATCTGATAGGGAAAAGATTGATTCACTCAATCATGATGTTAGAATGAGTGAAGTACATGAGCATCAGAGTGATCCTGAAACAGAAGAAGAAATTGAAGGAAGAATAGATATGCGAGCTGAGTTAGAGGCTTCTCTTGAGGAGATAGATGTTTGGAGAGCAAAAACAAAGAAATCTAACAAAGTTGTTCATGATGCCAAACTCTATATGCAGCAGCAGGAAGAAGAGAAGTCTGAGTTGATGGAAGAAATTGAGAAACTCGTGTTATCAACACGAGAGAACTCAGAATCAGTTTGTGGGTATAAGCTTAAGATTGAAGAACATAAAATGGAGATCGATGGCTTGAATAGAAAAGTGAAAGATCAAGTCAAGTGCATCGAATAACCTGGTATTCCAAGTTATGTTGGAACACCGATGAAATTAAGTCTAAAGAGATTCGGATCCAAGCACTGGAAATTGAGGTCAACAAGCTAAGAGGCTTAAATGAAAGTCTTATTGATGTGGAAACTGACCTAAAGGAGAAGAATGATTCCCAAGGTGGGGAACTACAAAAGCTGGATAAAATAAAAGGAAAACAAAAGGATGGTGATTATGAAGAGAGTCAAAAGTCAGATGAAGTTCAGAATTTAAAAGCCAGAAATGTTGATCTTTCTACACAACTATCTGATCTAGTTCAGAAGAATAAAAGACTACAACAAGACAATGCATGTTGTTCTGATTCTGTTGCTCAAGAAAAATTGAAAGTAAAGGAGCATAGTGACATGGTGGATAAGCTGACACGTGAGTTGGAAGATGAGATGAGTAGAGGGAAGCTTCTCAAGGGAGAACTTGATGTCCAACTTGAATCAAGGGATATGAAGATTCAAAAGTTGGAAGAAGAGCTAGAATCCGTAAAGACGAAATTGGAGAAATCCAATACCAAATGAAAGTCTAAAATAAAGGATGCCTTGAACTTACTATTTGATTATCCTTCAGCAGGTGATGATGAAATAAAAAGCAAATTTTCTATTTCTGAAAAGAGGCAGGGGCAAATTTTCTCAGCTCAAAGACCATACAGTTTGGGAAAAACTCGTATTGGGTTTGATGAATCCCCTTCCGTGCATGACAGAAAGAGAGATGTGAACAGTTCCATAAGTGGAGAAAAACATCTTGGTGATAGAGATAGGCCTAAGAGAACTATCTAAAAAGTAAATGATGGCATGTCCTACTTCTGTAGCATTCATGGACACAAATCAAACTTTTGTTCAGAGGCTCTGAAATACATCTCAGGCTGTGAAAATAGAAACTTTGATAAATATGAGAATAAGAAGAAGCATCATGAGAAATCAGAGTAAAGAGTCTCTCAGGGGAAAGCATTTATCAGATGCTATTACTGTGGAATAAAAGGACACACAATGAGTATGTGTTCGGAAGCTTATAAGATCAATGTCAAATAAAGAACTAAAAATGCATCAACATCTCGACAGGGAAATGATGAAATGAGGTATGCCTTTGATGGAAATTGTTTTATATATTCTAATTATGGTTATTTGTCAAGACAGTTCCTCAAGAAGAAAGAAAGAAATGAAAAGGGACTCGAAAGGAGATTCTCATCCCCAGTGATGCATAATGAGAAATTATACACTGGGAGACAAAGTGGTAAGTTTGAGAATAGGATTAGAGCCTCATGGGAATCACACGGAGCTGAAAGAAAGGTGTATCAATCACCTCCTCTGTCATACTCACAACAACTCTCAAGGAGAGAATGTGAACAAACCTGGAAGATTAAGGGGAGAACTACTCCAGCTGTGATATAGAAGAATGAACGTTCAATGGAGGACTCAACACTAGTGAAAAAGAGTGTGGCGACTCAAAAATATAATAAAAGAATGATGAACAAAGAATGTATTGAAAAATTATCACGTTGTGTTCCATAGCGAAAAGTGAAGGAAGGTGCAAGATCCTTGCAATGGTGGAAGAAGCAAGGGAAGATGGAAAGAAAAGAGATTCCTACTCAGAGAAATAATCAAGGAAAATGGGATTTTGGTGGAACATCAATGAAGGAAATGTGTACTAGTGGGTTTAAACCCCAAATGGTGAGAAAGGCCAAGCCTGTATAATCTACATATCAGAAAAAGGCTCAGCATGCGGGTAATGAATTCTTAGTCATATGGATAGAGCAGTTAAAGTTGGCTAGGCAGCTAGAAGAAGCAAGGAAAGAGTGTGATGCTCTTCAGAAAAGAATCAAAGGGTTGACCCATGAGGATCAACCAAAATCCTCATCTTGAAGATTCTATAAGCATCCCCTCTCCATACGTATATAAATGATATTAACTGATGATTCAAGTTTTTCAGGTTTTAGGGAGATACGATCCAAGGGGAGGTGGCATCTAAAGATGCAAAGTGTAGTAGTGATATGCTTCAGAGTTTCAATTGACTCAAATCAGGTTCCAAAGTTAAAGAAGAAAGGGAGCAACAGAGAACAATAAGAAATGATTGTGTTATTAACTTCATCTCTTGTTTCCTACACCGAGTTCCAACTCAATAGGCTTAGAGACTTGGTTAATGGCTCAATGTCGAGTTCCAGATTGGTATAAATGATGCAGGTGGAAATGAGAATAGATGGTTCAAGAGAAGAAGAATTTTTATGGGCTTAACTCCAGGAAATGTTGCATAACACAGGGGGCACATTCAATAATAGAATCAGATTCAAGATCCATAAAAGCAATAATTGGATGACTCAGCTCAGGCATTCCCTATCGAGGGAAGAAAGAATAATAGGGAGAAGCATAAATAATCATGCATCTCATGCTTATCTTTTTTCTGACAATGTGGTATCAGATGACTGCTTTTAGGATACCAAGAAGCTGCGAGGGAAAATCAAAGGCATGTCAACAAAAATATGAGAGAATAAGTTCAAATAAATGACATCAATGAACAGTGACACAAAGAAAAGTAGCTCAAAGAAATGAATCCACTGAAAAATGAGTCAGTGAACAACTTCCTGATGAAAGTGTTGAGGAAGTAAGCAACACAGGGAGAGCAGAAGTGGATGATACTGATTTAGAAGAAGACACTAATGATGAACAAGAAAGTGTCAAGTCTGTGTCTACAAGGAATTTGAAGATCTGAGTTGAAATTGATAGACAGAATATCATTGGTGATCAGTTAGATTCAGTTCAGACAAGAAAAATCTAAAGATGAAAACTACGTTCAGGCCATGAATGAAGAGCTAGATCAGAATTGAGAAGAATCAGATGTGGGAGATTGTTTCGAGGCCAGAAGATAAAAACGTCACCAGGACTAAATGGGTCTATAAAGAAAAGATGAATGAATATGGCATAGTGATTAGAAAAAAAGCATGAATTATGTGAAAAGGAGACTCCCAGATAGAGGGAATAGATGGTGATGATACATTTGCACCGATTTCAAGGCAGGAGACAATCAGATTATTCCTAGCCAGTACAGTGCAAGGAAAGATCAAAGTGTTCCAGATGGATGTCAAGACTGCATTTCTAAATTGGTTTCTGGAAGAAGAGGTTTACACTAAGAATCCAATTGGTTTTCTCATTCATGAGGATGAGAACAAAGTTTGCAGGATGAAGAAGGTGTTATGTGGGACGAAACAAGCACCAAGAGCATGGTACTGAAGGCTATATCAATATTTGAAGGAGCTTGGTTTTCTGCGTATGGGATTTGATTACAATATTTATTTCAACAACAACAGCAGTAATCAAAGTATTATGAGTCTGGTCTAGAAAGAATACATAATATTTGGAAGATCTGATGAATCATAGTGGAGACAATCTTCTGAATTCAAGAAACATGAGTTCGAAATGTCTATGATTAGTGAGCTGATTGTTTTCCTTGGTTTACAGGTTACCCAAGGCAGGAATGACACATTCATTTATAAATCCAAATATTCCAAGGAGGTTCTGAAATGATTTGGAATAGAAAATTCCAAGGATATGAAGACTCTGTTTTCTACTCGGATGAAATCATCAAAAGATGATAATGGCAGGGCAGTTAATTTCACTGAAAACTGGCAGATTATCAGCAGTTTGTTGTACTTGACCGCAACAAAGCCTGAAATTGTATTCGCTACATGCCAAGTAGTGAGATATCAGATTAATCTTAAATAAACCCACATGCTTGCAGTTAAAAGAATACTTCGGTATATCAGGGGCATGATAGATTTCGGGTTGACATATAATGGAAAATCTCAGTTGGAATTATTGGGATATACTGATGTAGATTGGGTCGATTCAGCAGATGACAGGAAGCCAACGTCAGGTGGTGCATTCTATCTTAGTGGATTGTGTATTTTTGGCTTAGCAAGAAGTAAGATTGAATTTCATTGAGCACCACGTAAGCTGAGTATATTGCGGCCACTCAAGCATGCACACAGTTATTGTGGATGAAGCAGCAGCTTGAAGATATGGGAGTTGAAGTGAAGTCTCCAATAGGAATCCAGTGTGATAACTCAAGTGCTATAAATCTCAGCAAAAATCTCATCCATCACTCAAGGAAAAATCACATTGAGATAAAGTATCATTTTATCAAGGAGAAGGTTGAGCAGGGAATCGTGAAGTTGAAGTATGTACCTACAGAGCTACAGGTTGCAGACATTATGAAAAAGGCCTTACCCAAGGAAGATTTTGAGAGACATCAACTGGATTTGGAGGTTCAGTCGACTCTTCGCACTTGAAATAGTGTGGATGCAGACCCCCCCCCCCTCCCCGAGGTATGGTGTGTTTTTCCCTAATGTGCTGATATTTGTTCTTTACTCTGTTACAGACTGCAAAGGAGTGACCTTTGGGTTCGTTGACAAAGGGGGAGAAAATAGTGATTGTTCAAGGGGGAGACATTGTGGAAATTTGATACATCATGGTTGATATGGGGAGAAGCTGACAAGTGGAGCAGCCAGATAGGGGGAGTTGAAGCTAGTTGAATGTGCTTAGCCAGAGCTTAGCTTGGACAACATAGGAAATAGGGATAAAGAGGTGTTGATGTTGTGAGCAAAAAGGGAGATTTTCAAATCTGACGATGATAGAAGTGATCGGTCAAAGCATAGATATCACGACAGCTGAGGATCGTGATAAAAGAGGAAGAGTGATGTTGGAATGGTGTGAAAAGGTGTCCAGCTATCATCAATTGGTATTAGTGTGGTTCAAAAAATTTTATCAATTTATGAATTGGTATCAGGTTGGAATCGAAAATTGGTGTTTGACATGAAGTGATTCATTGATAAACTTTTCATACTACTCTTTTTTATCACGCCGAGCATTGCTCATGTGGGCTTAGAGTACGTGTTAAGTGAATCCTTGAACGCTATCAGAATTTCAAGAGGCGAATGGTGGTAGCGGCTGGAAGAAGACTCAGTGAGGTATCAACGTGCAGAAAATCATTCTGAGAAGAGTTATGAAGAATTGTCAACAAACCCAAAGGGGGATATTGTTGGGAAAAAATACCTCAAGGTAACATTGCAGTATTTTTGGGTTGATTGTGTTTGTTGACAAAGAAGGTTTCCATGGGGAATTGTCGAGTTCCTGATAATTTGTTGACAATCCTTGTTGATAAAGAACGATGACAAAGGAAAGGAAGATCTGGAGGCGGTACAAAAGAGAAGTACAAGGTGGCGTCGTTTCCCAGGGATTGCCAAATTTTTGGGGTCCAAAATTTGGAGTTTGGTGAGCATCGCGAAAATAGTATTTCCATGAAGATCATAATTTAATATGGCAATGGCATGAATTTTGCGAAGATGGGATGCATGGATTGGATTTCGCGAAGACCAGAAAAATGGAGGCGGTGATGCTTCGAGATTATGTCAAAGCTTCACGAACGTCAGATTTATAGAGAATCGCGGAGGAGAAGGGATTTTCAAGGGAGCTTTGCGGTGAAGGCGTGAGATAATGTTGACGGTGATGCTCCGCGATTACGACGAGATCCGCGATCCGAAAATTGCCGAGGTGCTTCACGATTTGGACAGAATTCCGGCGGAAACTTCGGAGCTTTGCGATTTGAGATGACGTGGCGTTGACTTCGCGCAGAAGGGTCGAGGGTCGGTGTAAATGCCTATAAATAGTGGTCGAACCCCTCGTGAGAAGGAGAGAGAATTTTCAGAGAAAATCCATTGCTCTTGATTCGCAGAGGTGGTTCGCGAAGGCAGTGTGCTTCGCGAAAGGGGAGCTTTGCGGCGGCTATTCTAGCTCCGCGAATGGTGTGTGCCCAGCATTGGCTCAGTGAGCTTCGCGGAGAGGCAGGAGCTCCGCGACGGCTAAGCATTGCGAAGGTCTGTGCATCGTGAGAGTGCTTTGCGATAGAGCTTCTCGAAAAGGCAGGAGCTTCGTGAAGGATTGTTTGAGCTTCGCTAAATTGGGAGCCTAGCAAAGTAGGGTGCTTTGCGAAGGTGTTTCCAAAGTGAATTGCCCAGTTGTTAAGACGCAAAGTGGTATTCATCAGTGGATGAAATTTGGACGATAACAGAGCATCCATCAATAGTTAAGGATGCATGTATTCATGAAAATGAAGAGACCTACAGGTCTATAAACTATGAGTGGATTCCCTTCCAAGTGCAGTGATCATAGGAAGAGGAAAAAGTTGATCCTCTCCACCAGCAGTGATCCAAAGAGAGAGAAACAGGGAGTGACCCTTGGGAAAGCAGTGAGCTGACCCTAAACTTTGTAAAGGCAGTGAGCCTGGGCATAGAAGTGATCTAGCCCGAACATTGTATCCACATCTAGTGAAAAATAATGGAATTTGGTACGGTCGGCAACTTGTCGGCGTATGCTCCTTGGATGTAGCCCAGTGAGGGTGAACCATGTAAAAATCTATGTGTCTGCCTGTTTGCTTCCCTCCATTTCATTCAAAGCATCATCATTAGATAAATAAGTAAAGAAGTGATCATATTTTACACACAAGAGCAAACAAAGTGACCCTTGTGATAAAGAGGTCAAGATCTAGTGGGGTAGGAAGAACTTTGAAAAAGAATATCCATACCCTGATTCACCCCCCCCCCCCCCTCTCAGGGTATATAGGCCCCTATTGGCCCTAAAAATTGGTATCAAAGGGAAGGTTTCTTTTATCGGATTTGTTTTCTCCGACTTGGTGTAGTCGATCTGTGTGTTTAAAGAATCAGTCTTCTCTAATCTCGGTGAGCCATGGAAAAGGGAAAAACATCCAAGAAGAAGCAGAATTCAAGTAATTTCCCTCAGTGTGGAAGTGTTTTTGGAAAAAGTGTGATTCAACTAAAAGAATCAAACAGCTTACTGAATGAAGGTTTGGATGAATCTGATAAGGAAAAGATTGATTCACTCAATCATGATGTTAGAATGAGTGAAGTACATGAGCATCAGAGTGATCCTGAAATAGAAGAAGAAATTGAAGGAAGAATAGATATGTGAGCTGAGTTAGAGGCTGCTCTTGAGAAGATAGATGTTTAGAGAGCAAAAACAAAGAAATCTAACAAAGTTGTTCACGATGCCAAACTCTATATGCAACAGCAGGAAGAAGAGAAGTCTGAGTTGATGGAAGAAATTGAGAAACTCATGTTATCAACATGAGAGAACTCGGAATTGGTTAGTGAGTATAAGATTAAGATTTAAGAACAGAAAATGGAGATAGATGGCTTGAATAGAAAAGTGAAAGGTCAAGTCAAGTGCATCGAAGAACCTGATATTCCAAGTTATGTTGGAAACACCGATGAAATTAAGTCTATAGACATTCAGATCCAAGAACTGGAAATTGAGGTCAACAAGCTAAGAGGCTTAAATCAAAGGCTTATTGATGTGGAAACTTACCTAAATGAGAAGAATGATTCCCTAGGTGAGGAACTACAAAAGCTGGATAAAATAAAAGGAAAACAAAAGGCTGGTGATTATGAAGAGAGTCAAAAGTCAGATGAAGTTCAGAATATAAAATCCAGAAATATTGATCTTGCTACACAGCTATCTGAGCTAGTTCAGAAGAATCAAAGACTACAACAAGACAATGCATGTTGTTCTGATCCTGTTGCTTAAGAAAAATTGAAAGTAAAGGAGCAGAGTGACATGGTGGATAAGATGACACGTGAGTTGGAAGATGAGATGAGTAGAGGGAAGCTTCTCAAGGGAGAACTTGATGTCCAACTTGAATCAAGGGATATGAAGATTCAAAAGTTGGAAGAAGAGATAGAATTAGTAAAGACGAAATTGGAGAAATCCAATACCAAAGGAAAGTATAAAATGAAGGATGCCTTGCACTTACTATTTGATTATCCTTCGACAGTTGATGATGAAATAAAAGGAAAATTTGCTATTTCTGAAAAGAGGTAGGGACAAATTTTCCCAACTCAAAGACCATACAGTTTGGGAAAAACTGGTATTGGGTTTGATGAATCCCCTTCCGTGCATGACAGAAAGAGAGCTCTGAACAGTTCCAGAAGTGGAGAAAAACATTTAGGTGATGGAGATAGGCCCAAGAGAACTATCTCAAAAGGAAATGATGACATGTTCTACTTCTGTGGGATTCATGTCCACAAATCAAGCTTCTATTCATAGGCTCTGAAATACATCTCAGGCTGGGAAAATAGAAACTTTGATAAATATGAGAATAAGAAGAAGCGTAATGAAAAATTAGAGCAAAGAGTCTCTCAGGGGAAAGCATTTATCAGATGATATTACAGTGGAATAAAAGGACACACAATGAGTATGTGTTCAGAAGCTCCGAAGATCAATGTCAAATAAAGAACTCAAAATGCATCAACATCTCGACAGGTAAATGATGAAATGAGGTATGCCTTTGATGGAAATTGTTTTATATGTTCTAATTGTGGGAATTTGGCAAGACATTGCAGTAAGAAGAAAGCAAGAAATGAAAAGGGACTTGAAAGGATATTCTCATCCCCAGTGATGCATAATGAGAAATTCTACACTGGGAGACAAAGTGGTAAGTTTGAGAATAGGATTAGAGCCTCATGGGAATCACACGAAGTTGAAAGAAAGGTGTATCAGTCACCTCCTCTGTCATAGTCACAACAGCTCTCAAGGAGAGAATGTGAACAAACCTGGAAGATTAAGGGGAGAACTACTCCAGCTGTAATAAAGAAGAATGAACATTCAATGGAGGACTCAACACCAATGAAAAATAGTGTGGCAACTCAGAAATTTGATAAAAGAATGATGAACAAAGAATGTATTGAAAAATTCTCACGTTGTGTTCCACAGCGAAAACTGAAGTAAGGTGCAAGATCCTTGCAATGGTGGAAGAAGCAAGGGAAGATGGAAAGAAAAGAGATTCCTACTCAGACAAATAATCAAGGAAAATGGGATTTTGGTGAAACATCAAAGAAGGAAATGTGTACTAGTGTGTTTAAACCCCAAATAGTGAGAAAGGCCAAGCCTGCAGAATCTACATATCAGAAAAAGGCTCAGCATGTGGGTAATGAATGCTTAGTCATATGGCCAGAGCAGTTAATTTTGCCTAGGCATCTAGAAGAAGAAAGGAAAGAGTGTGATGATCTTCAGAAAAGAATCAAAGGGTTGACCCATGAGGATCAACCCAAATCCTCATCTTGAGGATTCCAGAAGCATCCCCTATCCCTACATATATAAATGATATTAACTGATGATTCAAGGGTTTCAGGTTTTATGGAGATACGATCCAAGGAGAAGTGGCATCTAAAGATGAAAAGTGTAGCAGTGATATGCTTCAGAGTTTCAATTGACTCAAATCAGGTTCCAAAGTCGAAGAAGAAAGGGAGTAACAGAGCACAATAAGAAATGATTGTTTTATTAACTTCATCTCTTGTTTCCTACACCGAGTTCCAACTAAATAGGCTTAGAGACTTTGTTAATGGCTCAATGTCGACTTCCAGATTGGTATAAACGATGCAGGTGGAAAATGAGAATAGATGGTGCAAGAGAAGAAGAATTTTTATGGGCCTAACTTCAGGAAGTGTTGCATAACACAGGGGGAGCATTCAATAATAGAATCAGATGCAAGAGCCATCAAAGCAATAATTGGATGACTCAGCTCAGGAATTCCCTATCGAGGGAAGAAAGAAACACAGGGAGAAGCAGCAATAATCATGCATCTCATGCTTATCTTTTTTTCTGACAATGTGGTATCAGCTGACTGCTTTCAGGATACCAAGAAGCTGCGAGGGAAAATCAAAGGCATGTCAACAAAAATCTGAGAGAATAAGTTCAAAGAAATGACATCAGTGAATAGTCACACAGAGAAAAGTAGCTGAAAGAAATGAAGCCACTGAAAAATGAGTTAGTGAAAAACTTCCTGATGAAAGTGTTGATGAAGTAAGCAACACAGGGAGAGCAGAAGTGGCTGATACTGATTTAGAAGAAGACACTGATGATGAACAAGAAAGTGTCAAGTCTGTGTCTACAAGGAATCCGAAGATCTGAGTTGAAATTGATAGACAGAATATCATTTGTGATCAGTCGGATTCAGTTCAGACAAGAAAAATCTAAAGATGAAAACTGCGTTCAGGCCCTGAATGAAGAGCTAGATCAGAATTGAGAAGAATCAGATGGGGGAGATTGGTTCGAGGCCAGAAGATAAAAACGTCATCAGGACTAAATGGGTCTATTAAGACAAGATGAATGAATATGGCACAGTGATTTGGAACAAATCATGACTTATGTGAAAATGAGACTCCCAGATATAAGGAATAGATGGTGATGAGACATTGGCACCGATTGCAAGGCAGGAGACAATCAGATTATTCCTAGCCATTACAGTGCAAAGAAAGATCAAAGCGTTCCAGATGGATGTCAAGACTGCATTTTTAAATTGGTTTCTGGAAGAAGAGGTATACACAAAGCATCCAAATGGTTTTCTCATTCATGAGGATGAGAACAAAGTTTTCAGGATGAAGAAGGTGTTATATGGGATGAAACAAGCACCAAGAGCATGGTACTGAATGCTATATCAGTATTTGAAGGAGTTTGGTTTTATGCGTATGGGATTTGATTACAATATTTATTTCAACAACAACAGCATTAATCAAAGGATTATGAGGCTGGTCTAGGAAGAATACATAATATTTGGAAGATCATATGAAGCATAGTGGAGAGAATCTTCTGAATTCAAGAAACATGAGTTTGAAATGTCTATGATTAGTGAGCTGATGGTTTTCCTTGGTTTACAGGTTACCCAAGGCAGGAATGACACATTCATTTCTAAATCCAAATATGGCAAGATGGTTTTTAAATGATTTGGAATGGAAAATTTCAAGGATATGAAGACTCTGTTTTCTACCCGGATGAAATCATCAAAAGATGATAGTGACAGAGTAGTTAATTTCACTGAAAACAGGCAGATTATCACCAGTTTGTTGAACTTGACCGCAACAAAGCCTGAAATTGTATTCACCGCATGCCAAGTAGTGAGATATTAGAGTAATCCCAAGGAAAGCCACATGCTTTCAGTGAAAATAATACTTCAGTATATCAGGGGCACGGTGGATTTTGGGTTGACATATAATGGAAAATCTCAGTCGGAATTATTGGGATATACTGAAATAGATTGGCTCGATTCAGCGGATGACAGGAAGTTAATGTCATGTGGTGCATTCTATCTTGGTGGATTGTGTATTTCTTGTATTAGCAAGAAGCAAGATTGCATTTCATTGAGCACCATGGAAGCAGAGTATATTGTGGCCACTCAAGCATGCACATAGTTATTATGGATGAAGCAGCAGCTTGAAGATATGGGAGTTGAAGTGAAGTCTCCGATCTAAATCCAGTGTGATAACTCAAGTGCTATAAATATCATCAAAAATCTCGTCCATCACTCAAGGACAAAGCACATTGAGATAAAGTATCATTTTATCAAGCAGAAGGTTGAGCAGAGAATCGTGAAGTTGGAGTATGTGCCTACAGAGATACTAGTTGTAGACATTATGACAAAGGCCTTACCCAAGGAAGATTTTGAGAGACATCGACTGGCTCTGGGAGTTCAGTCGACTCCCCGCACTTGAAATAGTGTGGATGCGGACCCCCCCCCCCACCCCCTCTCTCCGAGGTATGGTGTGTTTTTCCCTAATGTGTTGATATGTGTTCTCTACTCTGTAACAAACTGCAAAGGAGTGACCTTTGGGTTCGTTGACAAATGGGGAGAAAATAGTGATTTTTCAAGGGGGAGACATTGTGGAAATTTGATACATCATGGTTGATACGAGGAGAAACTGACAAGTGGAGCAGCCAGATAGGGGGAGTTGAAGCTAGTTGAATGTGCTTAGCCAGATCTTAGCTTGGACAACACAGGAAATAAGGCTAAAGAGGTGTTGATTTTGTGAGCAAAAAGGGAGATTTTTAAATCTGACGATGCTAGAAGTGATCGATCAAAGCAAAGATATCACGACAGCTGAGGATCGTGATAAAAGCAGAAGAGTGATGTTGGAATGGTGTGAAAAGGTGTCCAGCTATCATCAATTGGTATCAGTGTGGTTCAACAATTGGTATCAATTTAAGAATTGGTACCAGGTTGGAATCGACAATTGGTGTTTGACATGAAGTGATTCATTGATGAACTTTTCATACTACTCTTGTTTCTCACACCGAGCATTACTCATGTGGGCTTAGAGTACGTGTTAAGTGAATCCTTGACCACTGTCAGAATCGCAAGAGGCGAATGGTGGTAGCGGCTGGAAGAAGACTCAGTGAGGTATCAACGTGCAGAAAATCATTCTGAGAAGAGTTATGAAGAATTGTCAACAAACCCAAAGGAGGATATTGTTGGGCAAAAATCTCTCAAGGTAACATTGCAGTATTTTTGGGTTGATTGTGTTTGTTGACAAAGCAGGTTTCCATGGAGAATTGTCGAGTTCCTGAGAATTTGTTGACAATCCTTGTTGACAAAGAACGATGAAAAAGTAAAGGAAGATCTGGAGGCGGTACAAAAGAGGAGTACAAGGTGGCGTTGTTTCCCAGTGACTGCCAAATTTTTGGGGTCCAAAATTTGGAGTTTGGTGAGCATCGCGAAAATAGGATTTCCATGAAGATCATAATTTAATATGGCAATGGCATGAATTTCTCAAAGATGGGATGCATGGATTGGATTTCACGAAGACCATAAAAATGGAGGCAGTGATGCTTCGTGATTACGTCAAAGCTTCGCGAACGTCAAAGTTATAGAGCATCGCGGCGGTGAAGGTATTTCTGAGGGAGCTTCACGGCGAAGGCACGAGATAATGTTGATGGTGATGCTCCACGATTACGACGAGCTCCGCCATCCGAAATTTTCCAAGGTGCTTCACGATTTGGACAGAATTCCGGCGGAAACTTCGGAGCTTCGCGATTTGAGATGACATGGCATTGACATCGCACGGAAGGGTCGAGGGTCGGTGGAAACGCCTATAAATAGTGGACAACCCCCTCGAGAGAAGGAGAGAGAATTTTCAGAGAAAATCCATTGCTCTCGGTTCCTAGAGGTGGTTCACGAAGGCATTGTGCTTCGCGAAAGGGGAGCTTCGCGATAGCTATTCTAGCTCCGCGAACGGTGTGTGCCCCGCATTGGCTCAGTGAGCTTTGCGGAGAGGCAGGAGCTCCGTGACGGCCTAAGCATTGCGAAGGTTTGTGCATCGCGAGAGTTCTTCGTGATAGATCTTCGCGAAAAGGCAGGAGCTTCGCGAAGAATTGTTTAAGCTTCGCGAAATTGGGAGCCTAGCAAAGTAGGGTGATTTGTGAAGGTGTTTCCAAAGTGAATTTCCTAGTGGTTAAGAGGAAAATTGGTATTCATCAGTGGATGAAAGTTGGACTATAACAGATCATCCATCAATAGTTAAGGATGCATGTATTCATGCAAATGAAGAGACCTACAGGTCTATAAACTGTGAGTGGATTCCATTCCAAGTGTAGTGAGCATAGGAAGAGGAAAAAGGTAGTCCTCTCCACCGGCAGTGAGCCAGAGAGAGAGAAACATGGAGTGACCCTTGGGAAAGCAATGAGAAGACCCTAAACTTTGTAAAGGTAGTGAGCCTGGGCATAGAAGTGATCTAGCCTGAACTTTGTATCTACATCTATTGAATAATAGTGGAATTTGGTACGGCCAGAAACTTGTCGGCGTATGCTCCTTGGACGTAGCCCAGTGAGGGTGAACCAAGTAAAAATCTCTATTTATACCTGTTTGCTTCCCTGCATTGCATTCAAAGCATCATCATTAGATAAAGAAGTAAAGAAGTGATCATAGTTTACACACAAGACCAAACAAAGTGACCCTTGCGATAAAGAGGTCAAGATCCATTGGGGTAGGAAGAACTTTGAAAAAGAATATCCATACCCTGATTCACCCCCCCCCCCCTCTCAGGGTATATAGGCCCCTATTGTCCCTAACAATAATAACTATCATGAATCTCTATGGTACAAATTAAAGGGGGTTGTGTTTTGTGAAAGTGATCTTATGGGTAGTTCATGAATCTTTGATGACTTTTCTCTATCTAGAAGTTTTAGTGGTTATTTCAACCTATAATAACAACCGATTTTAATTTTATAGTGGAGATTAATTGAAAAATGATCCAAGGTCTATGCTTGAAAAATAAAATTTGAATTTATAATTCAAATTTAAATTTGAATTAGATAAAGAAGAATTATTTCTTGTAAATAATTTTGTGTGTCAATTAAACATTATTTTTTGTAACAAACTGAGTGGAAGAAGTTTTTTATATGTGAAAAATAGATAATATTTCTTTATTATCGAAACTAAAAGAAAACAAGAAGAAGAAGAAGAATGTGTTGTGCAGGCAAAGTAAATAAGCCAATTTTTCCTGTGCATGTTTCAAATAGAATTTATGATTATTTTATATAGTGTCAGTAGAAAAGAATTAGAAGAACTCAACACACTCAATAGATTAGATAAATTCTATTTGGTTGAAGACTCTTCCATTTTTGTCAAATTGTTATCATTGAAAAGTGCAGTATGGGATTTTATGCGTGCTACACCAAAGCATACTTGAGAGAAAATAAAATTTTAATTTCAGGGTTATAACGTGCTCATCATACTATATCCATCCAACAACAAAAAAAATTCAAGAATAAATTAAAGGAACAAACAAAGTAGATGAGAAACAAAACAAGATATAAGCACCATGGGACCACATGACTATGGTGGCCAAAATTAAATTCTCATCATATTAAATTGATTATTTTAGTGGGTAGTTTGGTCCTAAAGGAATCTATATAACACCAAGGACACGCCTTCTCACATTGAGTAGTGAAGATTATAAATCTGTTAATTTCCCTTCTGTTGGTGTGTGTTTGAGTGCGTGACCAGCTAACTAAACTACACTATAATAGGTGGTGAAGGTTATTTTCAATGAAATAGTAAAACATTACAGATCATGGATTCACCCCCCCCCCCAACACACACACACAGATATCTATCATTGATTCTGTAGTGGTTTTAGAAGTGGTATCAAAGGGAGGTTCCTTAATTTAGGGTTGGTTGTTTGGTTTTGGAAGTCTCTCCTGCCAAGAAGAATGTGTAACTAGATATATTTTCTTTAATCCATAATAGATAGTTTAAATTTTGTGAATAATAATGGGATACCTATATTTGATTCAAAATATTATAATATTTGGAAAGATATGATTTTTTATTCATTTATTCTATTAGCTATGATTTTTTGGAAGTTAAAACTTATGGATTTATTCCCTATATTGAAGGTGGTGTCATGACAGTAGTATATATGATGAATTTGGAGAATTATGGTCATACAAATAATGATATTATATCCTCTCTTTAATACAATGAATTTATAAAATTTAAAGGTCTCAAAATAGTGAAAGGTATTTGGTATAACCTTTATAATATCTATAAAGGCAAGCCTATAGTAAAACGGACTAAGTTTTAATTTTGGTGACTTAAGTATGAATACCTTAGAATGAATGGTGATGAGACCATTTATAGTTTCTTCACAATGGTAAATAAATTTTTGAGTACATTTAGAGGCTATGGTGAGAAGTTGTTAGATTATGATATTATTGAAAAGATCATATAAATATTACCAAATAAGTATAATTTTGATGTCTTATATTTTTAAAAAAAGGATCTTGGTGATATCCCCCTTGATTATTTTCATAGTATTCAAATTTTTTATGAAATGATGAAATATTATGTGGTTAAAAAAGTTAAGGCTAAAACATAAATTACTTTTAAGGCCTCCAAATCTGAGAAAGGTAAGAATATTTTTTATGATGATGATTTAGTTGTCTCTTGATGTTCATATTGTAATGTTGATATGAAATGTATAAAAATTATGTCTCTAATTTTTAGAAATTTAGGAAGACAGAAAGGTAATTTAAAATGAAAGATAACAATTAAATGCTTTAATTTAGGGGTTGTTTGACATTTTGTAGTAAATTTTACTAAACTAAAATAAGATGAATATGGTGATAAAGAAGATGAAATGTCTATGATATTCTTAATAAATAATGCATCTAAACCTAATTTTTTTTAGAATAATGGGTAAAACATTCTTGAATAAAAAAAATACATTTTTTATCTATGTTTGAGGAAGGTTGAAGTAGTGATGAAGAAGAAGTTGTTGAAACTAATAATGATACAGGTAAAAAAATTCTTATTGATAAATTTAATGATAAATATTTCACTAATAGTGGAAGATATGATTTTTAAAATCAATATGAGGAAACTAAAATTCAGTTCATGATGATGAGAGAATTATGAGTGAGTCTCTAAAAAAATAAAATCATGAAAAATCAGAACAGGAAATTGAATAAAGATAATCAATCTAATTATTAAATGGAACCAGTTCATGAAGATGAAAAATATAAGATTTTGAAGGATATTAATGATCTAAAATATATCTTAATATTAAGAATATTTTTAGTTTTAAGGTGGAAGTAATGGTTATAGTTTTGTAAAATTACTTTGATCTTACTCAAATGAACTTCAACCAAGTTGAAGAAGAACTAAAAATATCCATAAATATCTTTCATAACTCTATGAAATAAGAAATAGATTCTTCAAATAAGAATGAAGTTCCAAATTATCAATAAAATTATTCTTCTCAAAATGATGTCGATGTCGTAAATGTTGGAAAAATGTATAAGAACAATAAAATGGTCAATGGAATCAAGTTTATGGATAAATCAAATGAGTCTCAACAAATTAGAAAATTATGGGATCTCAAAATTTGATTCAAAATATTCCATTTTTAGTGAAACTAAATATTCTAAAATGAATTCCATTGTGAATAAAAACATGTTAAGATTTTATAAAAACTTTGTTTTGTAAAAATGATCCAAGACTAACAGTAAAAATATGGGTGAAAATGAGACATAGTTCTAGACAACATGTGTTTTAGAAAGTTAAATATTCTTTTTATGGATATTTCTATTATTGTGTAGGACTCAGGAATATAGTGTAAATGTTTTTGTTTAATTTATATCACCATGATTAATCTAGAATAATTAGGAGACAGAACTTATGGGGTAGTTGTCCCACTCAATGTAAACAGATAGAAAAAGTTTGAATATATGGTTTAAAGGTTGAGAATAGATTTAAACTATTGGAAGATAAATGAGAAATATGTTATTAGTTGATTCATATTTTTAAGGATATATCACCATATTTCTACCCCAAAGTCTTAGGAGAGAGTATAAATCTAAATAAAAAACTCTTATTGTTGAAGTTTCACTTAAATAATCAAAAGTGAGTCCCTAGATATTGGAAAATGGGTGATTTTCACATATGATAGGGGATTCAAAGTAATTAAAAGGATGTTGAAAATTTTGAACAAGGATTTTTGTCCTTTTCAAATTATGAATCACTTAAAATAAATGGGGTTGGTTCTAATTTTATTAGAAAATAAAAGTTTAAATTCAACAATAGCCTTTATATTGAATGGATTAAAAACAACTTGTTGAGAGTTTATCAACTTTTTGATAAAGGAAATGGAGTGATTTTTATAAATTATGGGTTCTTAGTTTATGATCTTGATGATTTAAAATTAATGAAAGGAGGATAATGAACTAGAGGTAATCTATTTAAAGTGGGTGATGATAGAAATTAATTCTATCTAAAATAAGATATGGGTTGTGGAATTGGATACATAGCCATCTTGGAAAAAATAATATGAATATTATTACACAACTAGATAGTGTTTGTGATGTTCCTATACTATGAAGGGAAATAGATTATAAGTGATCAACCTTCCAGAAGGGGCAGATTATTAACTCTTAAAAAAAATTGAAGATTAAATCTACTCAAACTTCATTTAGATGTGTGAAAATCACAAAGAAGTAATAAAATAATGTATATAATTACTTTATTACTTTTATTTATTACATTACTCTTATTATAGGTGTAATTTTTATGAATCACAATTCAAAGGCCTTTAAAATTATTTAAAAGTTTTCAAAAGAGCACAGAAAAGAAGGGTGGATTTTATATTAAGAAAAACCAAATAGATAATGTAAATGAGTTTACTAATGGTGTGTTTGAATAATATATTAATAGTTATTTAATTCTACATGAACTCAGTGAACCATACACATCATAATAAAATATTGTGGATGAATGGAAGAATCAGTGTTCGGTGGATATATCTCAGACAATGTTGAATATGATAATTCTCCATATTTTTGTTGGTTTGTTAGTGATGAAATAATTTATATTCCTAACATATGTTTACATATTTAAAATTTAGATAATACCTTTATGGTATGTGTTATAAAAAATACCCAAGTTTTAAGTATCTCAGGGTGTATGGTAGTCGTTGTATCATCAAAATAAAAGGTGAAAATCTAGGTAAATTTGAGCTATAAGTTGTTGTTAGAATATTTATTGGTTATCCCAAAAATGAAAGGGGATATCATTGTTAGAAAAATAAGACTAGAATAATTGTTGATAAAACTGATACAATGATTCATGAAAATACATAGAATGAAGTTTTTTATAATGAAGTAATTCCTAAAAGTGAAATTGATGTCAAATTTATTGGTCAATTTAAATAAATGTGAAACAAAGTAGATAATGTTGAGAATGGATAGGTTGGAAAATAATATTCATCCATTTAAAGTGATAAAGAAAAGTCTCATTTATCTTATACAAGTATAAGAATGAAATTTTAGGTTCAAAACATCATTGGGGGTTATGGATTGTAGGTGAAAACTAGGAGAACTAAAAGAAAAACAACTCATATCTCGATGTTTTCTCAAGTAAAAACTAGAGATATCTAAGAATAAAAGTATAATAAAGAATGGTTTGATGCTATTAATAAATTAATTGACTATATAGAGAAGAATGAAACTTGGGAGTTGGTTCCAAATCCTAAAGAAAATAATGTCATTGGTAAAAAGTGGGTATATTGAAATAAATTGAATGAAAAAAGTAAAGTGGTGATAAATAAGGTAAAAATTATGTGTAAAGTTTATTTTAAGGTTTAAGGAGTGTATTTTTATGAGACATTTTATTTAGTTTTAGGGATTTAAATATTTAAAATATTTCTTATTATTACAGTATAAAGGAAATATAAGATATTTTAAATGGATTCCAATTCTACCTTTATCAATGGTAAACTGAAAGGGGAAGTATATATTGATAAACCAAGTGGTTTTGTGCTTGGTAAACATGAGAATTGTGCTTTAAAGTTAAATAAGTATTTATATGGTCTAAAATAGTCCCCTAAGAGCTTGTTATTCTAAGTTGTATGCCTATTTGAAATGTTGAATTTTTAAAAGGGAAGAATATATAGAAATATCTACATCAAAAATGAAAAATAAGTATCTATAATTTTTATCGTGTGTATATATATAATAATATTTATTTGGAATAATGAGGAAATTTTTGAGGAGTAATCAAAAGAGATGAATGATTTATTTGAGATTTATATGCTTGGAGAAATGAGATACTTTCTTGGATTTTAAATTACTAAAGAGAGAGATCACATTTTTATTTCTCAAGAGAATTACACTAATGAAATCTTGAAATTATTTGGTATGGAATAATCAAATCCAATTTTCACACCCATTTTAGTAGTAACATAGCTATCAAAATATGAACAAGTAAAGAATGTTGATCCTAGAGAATCCAGCAAGTTTATTAGAGGTCTATTGTATCTTACAGCATCTAGGTCAAATTTAATCTATGTTATTACTCTTTATGCTAGATATCAAATTGCACCTTAATAATCTCATTTCATAGTCATAAAAATTATTCTTAGGTATATTAAGGGTACAATGGATTATGGAATAAAATATTATAGAAAAGGGAAGTTGGATCTATTTGGCTATGAATATGTAGATTGGGTAGGCCATGTTGATGAAAAAAGATCTTCATCTGGTGTATTTTTCTTCCATCGAGATAGGTGTGTTTATTATCACATTAAGAAGAATACCTTTGTGACTTTATGCACTATTGAGGTAGAATATATGGTTTCAAATCAAGACACAACTCAGTTAATGTAGATAAAAACATGTTTAGAATATTTGAAAATTTTATTGAAGTTTTCATTTTTTATTAGACGTTATAATAACAGTGTTATCAATTTGTAAAAGAATCATGTTCAATATTCTAGTAGTAATCACATTGACCTAAAATATTAATTTATCAAGTATCTTGTATCGAAAAACAAATTGAAGTTGGAGTATGTTCAAAAAAACAGAATATTATTGTTGTGTTTATCAATCCATTTTCTAAGGAAGAATTCTAAAATTTGATCTTCAAGTTAGGTGTTTAACCTAATTCATTACCAATCATGGTGATCAATCCCCTATCATTTATTTTCATTGTATATTTTTGTCAAAGGGAGATAAAAATGACAACATAAATCATTCTTTATATTTATCTCCTTAAATTGTGTGAAAGGGAGATAATATTTATAGGGGTATCCAATGATATATGTTTCTCTTAAGAGAGAACATATATTTTGATATAGTTCTTAAAAGGGGAAACTTATGATTTCAGAATAGTGTTTGTGTGTGACTTGTTCTAAAATTTTATCAAAGTGAATACTAAAATTCATTTGAAATATTTGTTTTGATTTGATGTGATGACATTTATTATGATGAAGTTTTGATTATTTTAATCTATCTTCAAGTAATATTTCATCATCAAGAATGTTTGAGAGATGTTTAGGTTCGAATAAATTTGAACATAGCTCGTTGTTATGTAATGGATAGCTTGGTATTATTTATTCAATGTTCTCATTTCCTATACTGAGTTCACTCACGTGGGACTAGAATTTGATTGATGAACTATTACAAGAGTTTCAAAATTTAGTAGTGAATTATGTTCCATAGTTGAAAAAAAAATCCAAAGGTGAGATTATTGAGACTAAGAGGTGTTGATATATATTTGTGAGGATTTTATTGAAGAGGTTATTTAATATATTAGAATGAATGTGAATCATTGTGTTGGATTTTATTTTTAATGAATAAAACATATTTAAAATCACATTTCTTAAAAGTAAAAGATGTTTAGAGACTTGTTCAGATGATTCATTATTAAATATCATGGAAATAGTTCATTATGAAATAAAATTAAAGGATGAAAAACTATTGATTGGAGAAATATCACACCGTAGATTTTTTTAATTGCACCATAGAAATTGTTCGGCGAATAAGGTTTATGTCTTGTGACTTTTCAACACTATAAAGGAATATGGGTTGATTTTTGGTGGCCCTAGATAATTGAGTACTTTCATTCTGTAAGGACTAGAAACGTCATAACCTATTGAGATCAAGGTATTCAATTCTATTATAGAGGTTTCCATTCCAATATGATCATTTTTTTAGAATTTTTTGTGCCTAGGAAATTTGATATCTCCACACTAAAATAATCCATTATGCTTAAATATGTTCAGGTAGTTAAAAAATAAATATTTTAAACCTTTATGTTATGTTTTAATGGGGTATTCTACATCATGAAAGTGTTTTTATGTAAAATTAGATCATCTTTTATGACTTGAATCTATATAAGATTATTTTTTGGTTATTTTAACCTATAATAACTACAAATTTGAATTTTATGGTGGAGAATAGTTGGAAGATAATCCTAGACCTATGATAGAAAAAGAAAATTTGAATTTGAAATTAAAATTTTAAATATAAATTATATAAGTTAGAAGGATTTATTCTGATAATTGAGTGTGTCCATTAAAGAATTTTTTTATAATATGTATACTGGAAGAAGTTTTAGATATATGAAAAATAGAGAAGATTTTATGATTATTGAAAGTAAAATAAAGAATGAAATATAATAATGTTTAATCGGATGGATGCATTTTTTCATAATAAGTGAAGAAGAAACTTATTCCTACGAAATTTTAAAAAATAATTTCTACTTATTTTATTTATTTAAAGGGGAGAATAATTGTAAGAATTTATCACACTCAATGACTTGTAGAAGTTTTATGTTTTTGAAGACTCTTCAGTTATTTTTAAATTGTTAAGTGTGGGATTCACTTTTGTGAGGGATACACCAAAGAATAATCATGAGACATGAAAATAGGAGTTTCATGGATATACCTTCCTCATTGTTCCCACATAGTTATTCTAGAAGATAGTGTGATATTAGAAGAATCCATATCTCATTATGGACTTTCATTCTCACATTGATAGATAAATTTTTTAAATTTTTTGTGTTCTCTTGTTTTGGTGTGAGTTTGAGTGTGTGATAATTAAACATCACTATATTATAGTAGGTGATGAAGGTTAATTTGAAATAAATGGTAAAACAGTACAAATCACTAATTCATACCCCCAACCAACACAAAGCAATCTATCATTGTTCATTTAGTGGTTCAATAGTATTTTATGATTGATTGTATTTATGGTTTTTAATATTAATGCATTTCATATCACAACATGATTTTTATTCTATGTGAAATTTTATGTGAAAACTTTTTAAGGGTACATAACACACTTAAAGTTCATAGTAGTTCCTCGCTATGATAAGAACCTAGATATATTATGACAGTATTCTGATATATGTATTCTATGGTTGGATGATATTATTTGATAAGACATAAATGATACTGGTCGTCAGGGGTAGGGGGCTCATAATATAATGAGAGTTCATATCATTAAGTTCATTTGTTGAAAATATTTAAGAGAATGAGATTATGAGAACTTGACCCAAAATTAGGAAATCCACATTTATACATTTCATTAGATATTCATATTTCTAAATGTGTGTTATGGTTCTTAAACTTTATGATTATTATTAATGATATCAGGAGTCATGTATTTTTATGTATTAAAGAAAACTATGGAGACATATTCTTGTAGATAGGTAGGATATGTTGGATGCGTCATGGGTGATATTTTATTAATAAATAAAATAATAAAGGTTTTTTACCTTATGTTCTTCAATCTAATATGATATATCTAGCCCTTTGATGGGAAAATAACTTCTATATTAATTCCATGGTCATGGAGTTCTTTTAGTAATCTCATTTCCAAAAAATCAAAGAAAGAGACATCAGGTACATGGGTTGATGACATTAGAATACAACTTTATTGATTTTTTAAAAACATGAAAAGGGTGTTTCATTGCATGTTGTGCATTTTTATGAGGTCGTGTGTCATTAAACATTACTTTCTTTATTTATGGGTTCCTTTTCATGTTTCTAGATGTTAACCATGAACTGTAGGTTATTCCACCTAATGCTTCTGAGAAAGGGGTCTATAGGGTTACACACTAAGTGTATCAAGAACCTTAGTTAACTTCTATATGAATTTAACATGTTGAATAAATATTCTTCCCATATGTGGATTAATAATTATTCATGTTGGCTGATTTTAGATATTCAATCATCAGTTACTAGAGAGAATATATATATGTCTTCAATATTTAATAAATATTTATTTCTTATTTTATAGAATATAATATTTATTTATTTATCATATTATAATGTAGTAACATTTATTTGTTTAACTAAATATTCATTATTCAATATCTGATAAATATTGAGGATAATCAGAGGACCTATTTTAAAGGTTTGGTAAAAAATGATATACTAAATAATATTTATTTATTTTTAGTTTTATCACATGTCAAGTTATTATTATTATTATTATTCTTATTATTATTATTATTATTATTTAGGCATGGGGTTCACTAGGGATAAAGAGAATAATATGGTCATGTATTCAATTATTTATTTCTTAACCTTCAGTATATTAAAACCTATTTATGTAATTATATAACCTTAGAAATTCCATTCTAATAATTATACACAATTAATTTTAGTGAGAATCCTCTCAATCACTAGAGGTATCCTCTCCTAAAACACTTTTAAGAATGTAAATCGATCCTCCCCCTCCACCATGTTGAGTATAAAGGGGGAAATAATCATTTCCCCTTAAAGATATTATTATGTTAATCAAAAACTAATGACGTAAGCGTTATTATATTTCATGTTAGCACTCGGGGATTTCTATAATAATGTTACGAGGTTTAAGGAGCATGCGTGCATCAATAATAACTAGATTCTTCCATTGAATCATGTCACTGCAGTGATTCTACATCAAGAAGAGGTCAAAAAATCTTTAATGAAGAAATAATTCCAACATGAGGTAATTATTTATCTATATAAATTAATTATAAATTATATTTTATGATCCTATCTCATGGAGTCTAGGGTTTATATTCATCTAGTTCTAAAGATAAATCTAAATAAATTGATGAATTTACATTGTTGATCATATGATTGACCACTTCCAATTCACCCTAAACCCTACAGTAGAAACATGGATAGAAATTTATCTACTGTGTGATTATTAGATAGTAGTCAGGGTAGTGTAGTGGATAAACTCCTTGGTAGAGGTAGCACACAAACTAGGGACCTCCCTAAGGTGAACAGAGTGGCCCTCCTAGAGGAAAACATGGAATATGAGCATCTAATTGTGGGTGATGTTTTTATCCACTCCTCCCACCACCACTACTATGTGAACCATGGTAGTCTTAGGGTGTAGGAATCCAAGGCATATTAAAAATGTGAGAAATTAAAGTTTTTATGAAATCTACACCCAAAATGGTTTGAGGGATTATTTTTGCCTTTTATACCTTATTATTCACTCTAATCAATAATAATTTGACTCATTCATTTCTGGTTAATTTTTTTTTTCATTAGCGAGAGAGCCCAATCGAGCTCTTACACCAACCTCTTAGGATAGATACTCTTATTATCAGTGATCATCCTCCCTATCATATCTATCATCAGTGTGAAATTATTCTAGTCAGAGATATGTTATCTTGTTACCTCATCATAGAATAAATGATACCTTATTATTTTATAATCTAAATATACTAATTGTTTGTAGTCTAGGACTATTTATATTTCTATTAGAATAAGGATAAATATCATCATTAATATGGTCCTAGGTTCACCTTTATTGGTGAATTGTACCACCATGCGGGATGAGTAGGGCCAGTCCTCTATTGATTGTAGATGATTACCCATCAGCTTTTGAGCCTAATATTATATGGAACAAATTCTAAAATGTAGTGTATTCTCATAGTGGTGGAGGATTATATAGATATTTTACCATAGTAAGTTATAAGTTTTACCCTCATCACAAGGTCGTTTTTTTATTGACTTGTACCCCAGGACTGTACTGTTATCCTTAGAAACATATTATATACCCCTAAAATTTTCAAGGATATGAAGATGTATTTGGAATACCTTCTAAATAAATACATTATTAGACCTAATGTTTTCCCTTAGGTAGTTTTATTTATATTCATTGATAAGTTAGATAATATATTGAGTATTTTTATTGATTGTCACCATAGTAATCAGGTGATAGTCAAGAAAGATACCCTCTTTTAAGGATTGATTATATCTTCAATATTCTAAAAGGAATAATATAGTTCTCAAATATTAATCTTAGGTCCTAGTATAAAAAACATTGGTTTCATGAGGAGGATATCCTAAAGATAGTGTTTGGGTGTCACTATGGTTACTATGAGTTCTTAGTGATGTGGTTCATCATAACATTCACCCAAACCATGTTCATGGGACACATGAACTAGATTTTATAACCATATATAGACCATTTCATAGTGTTCTTCATCAATGAAATCCTCATTTATTCTCAAAATGAGGGGGAGCATTCCCAGTATATTAGGATTATCCTAAACATAATTTTTGATAATTAGTTGTATAGAATGCCCTAAAAGTTAATGTTTTAGAATTGGAAGGTTTATTTACTTGGGAATATCCTTTCAAAGGGTGGTGTTTCAGTTGATCTCACAAATTTTGAGGTGGTTGTTTTTTCTTAATGATGTAGATATGTTTTATTCTCAGTGAATTATTTTTGGTCTTCACAGATCATATGATCCCCAAGTATAAATTTTCACAAAGGGACCTCAATTTTAGGTAGATGTGATGGTTGGTTTTTTACAAGGTTGTGTATTCAAGATATTATATACTCTAGGGATGAGAACTATTATAGATAATATCCTTAGAAAGAAATTTTATGCTCAACTAAAAGAGGAGGTCTATAAGTTGTTAGATTTATTGTAGTTGGATTATTAAGAGAAAGGTTTTGTTGTTTACATTTAGTTGATAGTGTTAGACCCAAAAATTATTCATTATTAAAGGAGGAATATCTTATAGATATCAATTTTGAACTAATTTTAGATCAGATTCCCTCTAGAGACACACCTAAGAGTGTTCTTAAAAGTGGGGAGAATGTTATCCTCTTCCTGTTGAAAATAGTCATTCTTGTATCGATGCAATAGGATGTGTGGAGAGAGTTATATACCTACACTATGATAGTTCCTCCCAGTGTAATGAAGAGTTATTGGGATCCTAAACATTGTTTTTGGTGTCTAGGTATGAATTAGGGTTTTGTTGATTTTTTTTTGCAGTGCCTCATCTATTAGTAGTTGAAGGATGAGAACTAGGTTCTCGCCGGTTTAAGCCATCTTATTAAGGTTCCTGAGTAGAAGTGGGAAATTTTATTGGTGGATTTTATGACTATAATTCCATAATCTTCCGAGGGGAATGCCATTATCTAGGTGATTTTTTATTGGATGAATAAGTCGGTTCACTTCTTATTCATGTGAACAGTTCGATGGAGACATTGGGACATCATTACACAGCTGAAAGTTTTGTGATTTTATGGAGTACCATTGAAAATTTTCTTACACTACAATTCTAATTTCACATCCCAGTTTTATAAGAGTTTTATGGATACTTGTCGGACCTATCAATGTTTAAGTACGTATTTTTACCCTTAGATAGATGATAAAACCAGGAGGACTATCTGGGTTCTTGGTGATATACTATGAGATTAAGTTCTATATTTTGGAAGGATTTTGACTAATCAACTACCCTTAGTCAAGTTTTTGTACAAAAACGCCTACCACTCTATAATTGGAATGACCTATTTAAAGGCCTTGTATGGGAGACATTTTAGGCCACCCCTTTGCTAGAAAGAGATCAGAGAGTCATCTCATATGGGGATAACCTAGCGTAATTGATATCATATAAGGTTCAGGTGATCTAAGAACATATAAGGACTGATCAAAGTTATCAAAAATCTCATATAGATAAGAGATAGGGACCCTTAGAGTTTGGGTATGGAGATAATGTGTTTCATAAGGTATCACTTCAAAATTTATTGAGGAGGCTTGGATAGGATAGTAATTTATCCAATATGTTCACTGGACTATTCCACATTCTAATCATATTGAGAAAGGTTTCTTGTCACATAGATTTACCCATGTAGATAGATTGGGTGCACAACATCATAGATGTGGTGGTATGTACAAGATGCACTACACATTATCAAATAAGGTGAGTTATATATTAATAAATACACTACCTTCACAGGGAAATTAGTGGTTATTGAGGATTGGTAAGAGAAGATATTTCATGGGTGAGTGATTCCATTAGTCTATATATTTTGGTATAATGATAATATCTAAGAGATCTCATGGGATTATAATAACTATATGAAATCATGGTACCCTCAATTATTTTCAAGATTTTTACTTTTTATAGTGAAATTTTTTAAGGTGAGAAGCATGTAGTGGCCCATATTTTTGAAAAAATTCCTTTGAAAAAAAAACTAATACTATTTTTAAATATGATCACAAAGTTGTTTCATTTAATATATCATTAAAATATTTTAAAAATATATAATCCTTAAAATATATTATTTTAGTTGTGTTCCCATAAACATTTAATAACACTTAAATATATTCTCTTATTTAAATTTGGATAGTGTGATTATATCTAGAATGGGGGGTTTTCCTAAAAGTGGTATAATTTTCATGGAAAATCCTTGAATCCTGGTATCTAGAATTAGTAGTCTTTATTTATATCATTGTTATATTAAAATAAAAAAAATTGATATTTTTTTTGTAATAATGGAATGTCAACAACATACCTTGAGGGTGATGGCGTGGTATGGATGAATCTATAATTGGATATTTTTAGCATTTCACGACCATTATAATAGGATTTCATTATCATTTCATAAGGGGGATTATTGTGAGAATTAATATTTGAGGATTGTGGAGATATAATTCCCCTCTCCTCCTTTCCAATATTGGAAAATCTTATAGAGAAATATCTCTCCCTTAATTGGTAGGATAAACCTTTAAAGAATCATTCTCTCTCCCTTGGTTAAATAAAAAATTATTCAACATTATTTATGTACTTATTGATGGTTCTAAAAATGATGAGTGGATATGGTAAAAATATCTTCGAGTGACGGTTATTCACCAATTAGGTATAATATTCATTATTGTGAATACTCAATTATTCACTATCTAAAATCTCTTTATTCAAAAATGAAATTCACATTTGAAAAACATAACTAAAAAATCTATATGAAATTAATCGAATATTTAAAAATAACAATATTGAAATATATTATTCATTTTCTATATTTATTCACACAATTAAAGTTCACCCGAATGGTTCGAAGGCCTTCTTTTTATTTTATTATTATGGATAATCCCCCTTTTAAGGGTTGAAGGGGAACCCATACATGACCCATAGGCCCAAGGCACAAGGCCCGACATGACTTGCAATACATGACCTGAATGCCCAAAGGCATACCATGCCCAATACATGACCCATAGGCCCAACCCACTAGAACTGCCCCTCCCCAGCTTCTACATCATTGATCACCTAGCTCTCCACATTGCATTGCTGATTGGATAGCATTTCCCCATACAAATATGCATGGTGCCTGGTCACGATGGTGGTTGACATACCCTCTCATTCTTCCTATCTGGTTAGCTCAGCTTCTAGTGACTACTATTCTTATTGCTCTGATCCTCTTCTGGGGCTTTCTCTATGTGAATTTGGCTACTCCATGGTCTAAATGGCCCAAAGTCCCTGTGGCCCGAAGTCCTTTGATGGCCCAAAGGCCCTTGAGACCCGTAGACCCAAACTGGTGGCTCGAAGGCCCAAATCGGGTGAATAGTTCCTACTGCTACAATACCGAACAGTATCTGCTACAGTTCTTCTGGTTCTCTTGGATGCCAATAAGGAGCCCTTAGATAATTAAATTCATTTATTTTCTCATTGTATTTTAAAAAAATACCTATGGTCATTAAAGCTTTAATATTTGAATATTTAATTTCTAATATCGATTAAAAACAGGGATGAAACATCCATGTTTATTGGTATTTTTATTTAATTTCTTTCTGGGGTTTATTTCTCTAAAAGAGTTTGTTCATGGTGTTGAATAATAATACTATAATTTACCACTGATAAATTTCTTCTTTGATAAATTAAAATGTTATTCAAAATTTTTATTCTATTGAGATATTTTCCATCATGAATATAAACTTTATGAACCTATCATACTAATGTTATTATAATAACTTGAATGTAATCTCATTCTTTTGTGGTATGGTATTCTTCTAACTACCACCTTATAAAATATTATTCTCTTACTCTCTATGGAGATTAATTATGGTTTCATTATGCTAAAATGGATGGTAACTATATAATCACAAGTTTAAGAATATATTATTCATAGCATGATGGGTTTTGTGTGTGATTCGAGGAATGGTTCGGTGAAAATGGTATATACATTTATATCCGGCTAGAAGTATTCTCAGAAAGGAGAATTATAATCTCTAAGCATGTTATATTTAGTTGGTAGTGTATGCATGGTTGGTAATAGAGGTAACAACAACATTTGTCATGTGAAGAAAAAGTTTTTGAGATTCCAAAATTTACATGGCTGCACAATGTATAGTCTTCAGTCACACACCATATACATCATTATGCATAGATTTTTTGTTATCATTAATTCCAAATGACATTTAAACCTAAAATTTTTTTTGTGTGACTCAAACTCAGTGGAAGCACTAGGGATTCAGATTATTTTAAATATCACACATCGTGTGACTTTAGGTCACAAACTGAAGTGACCCAAACATTCCATTAATAAATATAACATAATTTTAGATGATTATTTGATATATCTCATAATAATAAATTCCTCGGAACATTAATGGTTTTATGTATTTGGAAACTAAATACATAATTAACTTATTTTAGTAATGATCATAAATATCTCCCAAAACATTCTTCATACATTAAACCATTCCTAGACATACCCACTTAATACCTTTCTTCATAACCTGGGTAAAAGGAATCATAAAATAGGGTGATATCAGATTCTTGATAAGGGTAAACATATGATATATAAATGTATGATCATAATTTAGAATAAAATGTTAATAATTGTATGAAAATGTGATCATAAATTATTAAAATATACTCAAATTTTCATAAACCATAAATCATGAGTCAGGGAAAAAGGATTTTTCAAATCAAAATACATGATTAAAAAGAGTATCAAATCATCAATAATAAATCCTAATCCATGAGAGAATATCATAATCATAATAAAAAAAATTTTGGCATACACATAAGAATAGTAAATCATTTCCTTAGTCAAGGGTAACTTCTAAGACAATCAGAGTTTAAAGAGTCCCATAGTGTATTCGGTTCACTCCCCCTTCCCATATATACCATAGTCAAGATCACTGGAAAGACTATCATAGTGGATATAGTACCTTATTGGACTGATATCACTTCCCATTTCGGTTCATATTGTCTCATGATACATAAATATTTATCAAATTCATTAGAGAGATATATAATTTTAGTTTCACCCATTACATAATGAAAATCAAGCATATATGTGCCTAATATCATAAAAACGTTCACAATTTCAATATTTCATAATTAAATTATAGGAAAGAAAAGTATTTCATGAATTCATCCTTAAAAATCATCACTACAAATCTCTAAATAAATAAAGTGTATTGTATCATAATATCATATCCCTAGTGAAGCATAACAATCCTTAAAGGATGTTGACATTGATGAAAAATATTTTTTATATGAGCAATCAATATAAAACATCCCTTCTATTTCGGTGAATATTAAAAACTAAAATTACTATAAAAATGGTAAAAGTATTTTTATTTAATAAACATTGAAACATGTAAATTATTCTTCATGAAAAAAGAAGGACACGACATCAGGAAAATATTTTCATGTTGTATAAGTTAAAAGAGAACATTCTTCTCACACATTTTGTAAAATGTTAAAATTAAGGTATACAAATAACCTTTGAAGATAAATTAAATGGAATTCATATTAAATTTCTAAAAAAATAAGTATTTTTAAAAACATCCATAAAACAATTTGAATAAAACAGATACGAAAGAGAAATATTCATGATTAAAATAAGGAAATATAGTCAAATTTTATTAAAAAAAATTCTCAATTACTTTAAGTAATAAATATATGGTGATGAAATTAAAACATGAAAATCCCAAAAAAATAATTTTAGAATAAAATGGATGGGTTTTAATATAGAAATGGAATTTTATTTCCTCAAGGGAAATTTAAAAATGAACAATTCAAATTAAAAAAGTGATTGCAACATAAACCCTTACATTTGGTTCTAAATTTATTCATATACACTCTTAACCTCCTATATATTAGTTTTATATTTATAATACAAATATAAAAAACAATATTCATAATTTTATTATAATATAACATCCCTTATATGGGATGAGATAGAGAGTTTATCTCTCAATAATGGATATTCTCTCTCTCTAGACTCTCATGGGGTTTGCTTCGGCAGTTCAATCAAGGTCTGTGGAGATGACATTGTTAACCACTTTGATATGTTTTCACTTTTTGGTCTCAAACGCCATCAGGTTGAATCTGGAGGGAATAGTCATGGTGATGAAACTAGTGTTGATCTCACCACTGGAGAGCTTGCTGAGGATCGACAAGGAGTTATCTATAAGCGGCGAGGAGGTTCCCATTCCGGGGACCTTCGGTGATGATTTGTTGCACGAGTGGTGTGGCACTGGTATACGGATGCTGCTTCACCCCGGGCATTCCGATGTGTGAAAAAGACTCTTCTCGCTCAACAGAGAGAATGGGGGTTGGTTGATGCTGTTGATCATGGTGGTCGAGCGCGGGCTGGCCACATGCAGCCTTACCCTTGGGGAGATGGGATGGATCAACTTTTTTGGGTTCTTATTGCATCGGTGGTGATGATTGATAAGTGGATATTCCATCAACTGGTGTTGCGGGTGTGGGTTCCAATGACATGGGAGCCTGGTAGAGGCATTATTCTGGCTGGTGACCTTCATCGCGGGCATTTTTTTTGTAGGGACAATGGAAATTTAGTGAAGCCATTGGCGCGCAGGGAGATCTCGGGAAATATAGTCATGAACTATTTTTCAGATGCAGTGGCATCATGATGGAGCGATCTTGGATGGACGTCAGAGGTTGGTTTGGGATCACAGTGGCTGTTCAGAAATCTAATGAAGACCTCAGGAGGAGAGGCGGTGATCTCGAGATGAGAGGCGTCTGGCCGGTGGACATCGGTCATTTTATCCAGGCATGGCTCGCAGCGGCCCGACGAGATGATGGGATTTGCAGGCTGGCTCCGGCAACAGTGGCGTTCTTGTGCATCAACCTCGTCGATGCTCGATAGTGATGGCGAGGACATCGGAGTCACGGGCTGATTTTGACGTGGGGAAAGTCTTCCTTGGGATGTGTTTTCCATGAAAGGATTATGAACTTTGATGGGACCAGGTGGCTGTGTGAGACCTCGAGATGGGGTTTCGAGATTTGGATGGTTGTGGATTATAGGCTAGCGGGCACTGTGGGGCAAGTTGGCAAGAAGTAGGTGGAGATATTGGGGCACGGGACGGAGACTTGGGCCGTGATTATTGGATATTTATACATGGTTATGGATTTTACAGGCTGGATTCCCCGACTTGTTTTCAAGGAGGGTGACCTTTGGATGTTGGATTGACCGTGATTTCAAGATGCGCAAAGGCAGGCTGGCAAGAGTAAACATGGTTCGGGTAGGTGGAGTGATGTTTTGGGCCTCTAGGCTTTTTTTCATGTATTTGTGGGTCGTCGAGCCATGATGTGTTTTGTATGTTTGTTTTACTTTTTAATAAAACTTTGCACGGTCATGGATTTGGGTCACCAAATTCATGATCAGATCTGTTTCAGCAATAATTTCCAATTACCTATTTATTAAAAAAATTCACAAAAGTCAACATTTAGGCTGTTAATTGATCCATTTCCCATACAAGTTTCAGTTTTATGGTTCTAATAAATTCACCATGTTCATGTTTTCACAGTATATAGAATATTAATCATTTAATACTTATCATATTTATTCATTATATAATTTTTTATAATTATTTCTATAAATCAGTGATGAAGAATAAATTACATCACTTCAGGGAGATGGTACTTTGTACGTACACATGAGTGATATTTTCATTTTCCAATTAATGGAAAGTGAGAGATGTAATTAATATTATATATTTATATAATTATAATAATATCATAAATATTATATATATTCATTATATATATCCCTATTACTCTCTATATTAAGAATAAATCAAAAATGAATCATATTGCTTCGTGGATGTGGTAGTATACACGTACGCACAAGCGACATTATCATTTTCCAATGGATGGGTGTATGAAAAGGTGGATAATATTTTTTATTTAATAATAACTATTATTTTATAAAAAACATATATACCCATTAAATCCATCTATATAAACATCTATGAGAGACAGTGATGAAAAATGAAATACACCACTTCATTGAGACGGTAGTCTGTATGTATACATAGGTGATATTTTTATTTTATATTAGATATAAGGTAGATATAAAATGGATGTAAAATTAAAAAAATAATTATTTTATAGATACATATTTAATCATATTAATATTTTTTTATAATAGTTATAGGAGGTAAAGGAAGAAGGAAAATCAAAATAGATAGGTAAAGCAAATTACCTCTTATATGGGCATCTTTCTTTATTTTACACCCAAATCCTTATTGAGATATTATTCTGGTGATACCAAGACCTCTAATATGTGTGGAGGGAAGTTTTAAAGTGATTTTGGTATATATTTTATGAACTATAGTACTATAGCAATGTGTACAATTGAAAAGGGGATATGCCCTTTTATAAGTGTGGTGGGTGGAAAACTTGTAGAGGCCCGAAGCTTGATGTACATGGACATTATATTACTTTTTCGGGATACTTAATACATAACAAAAACAGACAGACAAGGACCATAATAGTTTAGTGTCTTTGGAAACTTGTAACGTAATCTTCTAATCGTGGTGAAAGATCTTCAACATCTCCCATAAAGATCTTCCACTTTTTGTTTCCTTACCTAAAACCTTTCTTTTAATCCTGGGGGAAAATAAAACATAAAAAGGGTGAGCTCAAATTCTCAATAAGGGTAAGCATGGATAAAATAAAACACACTATATACATTTGAACTCAAAAACATGAACATAATGGTTAAACATTAAAATCTTGAGCAACGACATAAAACATGGAAGTACATAAGGCATAGATCATAATGGAACATAAATCATGATAAAATAGCATGGGAATAAAACATGTAATTGTGGTATCCATTAATCACATGTAATTATTTCCATAGTAGCCATGGAATTGCTGCCAAGACCATCTTAGTGGACAAAGTCCCTTTCTGAATCGAGTTCACTCCTCGTTCTAGTCCTATAATACTGAACCGGATTAACTTACTGTTCCAGACATGTCTATCTCATGAGATATAAATCTTTACCCAATTCATTGGAGGGAGATATAGGTCCCACCCATCTCATAATTAAATCATTCTTACTTGTGCCACAAAATAAACATACATCATTCATAATAACCCAATGAATAAAATGGGTTTCATAAACATCATCCCATCATCACATAATCCATATAAAAGAAATGGATATCATTTCATAATAAGAAAATTGAAACCATGTAAATCATAAATACATTATACTTGAAACATACACATATTAAATAATGTCAACTTAGATGAAAAATGGTTTTGATAAAACACTTGAAATGAATTCTTGAAGAAAATATCCTTTCTTATTCAAAATCATTTTCTTTTCACAAAATGTGTTGAAATTTTAAAAGAGAAGGATTTTTTTGAAAATAGTCATGAAATATTTTGGAGGAAGCTTCATGAAAATAAGGCTTTATAAAACTGTAAAAATCCTTTCATGCCGTATACGTTAAAAAAACATTCTTCTCGTACTTTTGTCGGAAAAGTCAAAAAAGTACCTTGTAGGGTAAATAAAAGAAAGATTCCTTCCATAACATGGGATAAAGGTCAAAATGGGTAAAAAGGAATTTAAACATACATAAAAACACTTTTATAAAACATGGACATGGATGATTACAATAACCCCAGTAAATACTTATGAATAAGCAATCTCGGATAAAAATGATATTTGCAAAATTACCCCTTACCTTAGGTCCGATATGCTTCGTACGTATCCAAAAATACTGTATAATGATTTAAATAATGTTATTGACTAATTACAGAATCATATTCATTTTTATTATATCATATGTGGTTCACTTATGACTTTATATTACCCGTTCTTTTGTAAATTCATTTTAAAGTAGCGTTTTGGGTAAAATCGTTTCATTTGTCATTCGTGTTTTAACTTGTAATTATTCATATGATTACTTAGATCATGATTACTTACATCCAGAATGTAAAACATGATTTATATATAATATATATTCAGAATATACATATATATAATAGATCTATAAATGGAAATAAATACATCGTTCATGGAGAAGGTAGGTCGTACGTACGCATGAACGCTGTTTTCGTTTCCTTATTGAATTGAATGGAATTAAGTAGATGACATATATATATATATATATATCCAGTAGCATTATTATGACATATATTTCATGATTACTTATTATATATACTTTATAATCATTCTTGAATGGTTAACATGGAGAGTGAATCTCATCGCGTCGTGGAGACGGTAGTCCGTACGTACGCACGGGCGATGATATCATTCCCAAGATCGTGGAATTGTATTAAAGTTTATGTATAATATTACAGAATCAATATCACTTTAAAATAATCATATATATTCATTACTTTCACCATTATACCAATCCAAGTAAGGTGGTGGTGGAAAATAGATTACACCACGGCGTGGAGACGGTATTTCGTACGTACGCACGCGCGGTGATTTCGTTTTCCGTAGGATGGATAGATGGTTAAATATGGTTGTTTCATACTTATAATAACATATCATTATATGAGTGATACTGATGTTATTACCTCATAATTAAAAAACTAAAAAAAAAGAAGAAGTGGAAGAAGAAATAAAGTTGAAAGAATCGGTAACGGACATTACCTCTTCTTTGAAGCGCCTCTTTGAGACCTCCTCTTAGGGCACTAAAATTGGTCTTTGAAGAAGACCAGGACCTCTAGGATGTTTCTAGGGAAGTTTAGAAGAGGATTTGGTAGGGTTTGGCCAAGATTTAAGGCTCAATGTGGTGTGAGGAAGAGAGGGAGGAGGTGCCCTCTTATAAGGGAGGAGAGGGGCACCTTTGGAAATATAAGAAATATTAGTTTATATTAAATCCCAACCCCACTTAAAAACTTACAAAATGAATCATATCTGAATATTAGATGCGATAGGGTTGTAATCTCATCAACCAATAATATTTAGACATGTTAGAAATTTATTTTAAACATTATCAACTTGATTTATCCTTATTTATCAATTTAATTGTATTTGTGGTAATAATATTCTAAATTTTAAATTATTATAAATAATTACATATGTGTTGTGAATTTTCCATAATTTGAAACTTCATGACATTGTCGACCATATAAATTTTAATTTATAATTTTTAAATATTTTTGTTATTTTTAAACAATTTTATAATATGTTATTTTTATAAAATAACAATAGTGTCAATTTTGGCACTATTCATTTATTTGAATTTAAATAAAATATATACAAAAGATATGTTCACACTAAAAGCTTTAATAGATTCATAAAATGTCATATGTATCTATAAAATTAGTGTATCACATTAAATATTTCATATAATATTTATTTTAATATTTTTAAAATCATTTATTTGATATTTTAATTAATAAAATAATTTCAACATCACTATTGTGTCATACTTAATGATAATTATTTAATCCCTAAAATTTCTAAATAAATTCCTATGATGTATATAATTGTATTATAATTCTGGAGACTATTCATGTTGTAAGTTTCATGAAGTTTATCAGTAAATTAAAATTAATATACTTATAAGATTTAAGAGAGTGACATGTTGTCACTTTCTTTGGTTTTAATAATAATTAAATTATTTTCAAGGAAAAAAATCCATAAAATGAATCTATTCCAACCCTTAGGTGATATGTGTCATATTTTAGTAATACAATAGAATTTTGGCAGGTGTTAGGTTAATTTTATAATCTTATATTTACCCTTAATTACCCGATTTACCTTTAATTATGGTAAATAAAATTTACCGTAGTTACTATTCATAATGAACAAAAATAAAAAGTAGCTTATTTATATAATTTAGACCCACTGATTCCAAATATGGAATCTATTTTTCCAAATTAAATACAAAAAACTTTCAGAAATTAAATTAAAATTAATCCCGTTGTCGAAAGAAAATGGGTTTTTTGTTAAAATATTGCAAAAGATTGAATTGATTTAACCTACAAATTCAAGGTAAAATCAATGATAATGACATATATTATATTAAATGGTAAAAATATATTCTATTTATACATTAAAACCATTCAATATTATAATTTAATGATATAAATTATTACGATGAAAAAAGTTGTTTTTAATTAAATATAGTGTGTTTTTACTATTCATTAAAATATGAAAGTTATCAGAAAAATATCAAAACTTTATCCAATGTAAATTTTTATATCCTGATTCAAAATAAGAAGTTTATTTTGTAAAATTGAACTTATAAACATGTCAAAAACTATATTTAATGTGGGTGCGCCATCAAAAGGCAGCAAAACTGCATATTTTGAAAAATACTTATTTTACCCAAAAAAATTATTTTGTTCTCATACCATGTTCTAGAAAATGTGTAAGATGAATAATAATGTTATAAAATTCAAAATGTAGTTAATACTTTTCCTAACGTCTAGTTCGTGATAATATTATAACCATATATCGTTGTTTAGTAAAACCCGGTATTGCGTACAACACACACTATCGAGGAAGGTCGTGATTGCATGTAATGCAAGCCAAGTCAGGGTTGCGTGTAGTGAAAGACTTATTTGTGGTTTTGTATAACAGAATCCAACCATATTTCATTTATACAATGAATATATATATAGATATATATACTCAATGTTGTGTAGAATGACTATTATAAAACGAACTTGAAATTGTGTGTAACACAATCTAAGAATAGTGTTGTGTATACTTCAAGCTAATACAGTGTGGCGTATAGCACAAGATAATCTTGTTTTAGCATAAAACACATGACATCAAATAAATTAAAAGGAATACTTATCATAAAATATTGGGTTGTTACATTCTACCCCCCTTAAAATGAATTTCACCCTCGAAATTCATCGGGATTATAAATGGTTTTCTACTTGAAAGTTTTTTTTAATGGAAAACCACATCGTAAAAAGGAATACCAAAACTTGACTTTAAATACTAAAGTATGAAACGTAATGGTTACCCAAATTAAATAATCACCAGGTTTCCACATAGGAGAACATAGGTGAAAATATGGATATGGAAGAGAAATCTAACCGTCTTGTTCTGATAGAGAGTGGTAGAGAACGTGGCTATGATAAATACAACAATAACAAAGCTATAAATTTGTGATGATCTAGGGTACCATCTGATTCATCGGATATAAGGGCACTAGGACAACATTTATGGTTTTCAAGATCATTTCTCTAAAGTTGATGAATTAAAATAAATACTTACATGATTTTGGTACAATCTCACTATTGTTAATGAATTGAACAATTTCCACTTCATATATTAAAGAAATAAAGTTGAATTTGTTATTAGTGAAGCATTAGCAGATCATGTGATAGAATGATGGGTCATTCCATCTGTTTCAAACAGAAGGTTAGAAAAATTTATAAGTCCATCTTATGGTGAGATTAATCGTATATAGTTCCAAAAATGGACTTATACTTTATTTATCATACCGCTTAATAAAATAAAACTAGTTTCTACTAACCAGGGACTTCCTATAGTCCATTAGTATGCGATTAAGGACAGTCGCACTTCAGTTGTGGGTTCGATTCCCACAGCCTTGTCTGACGTGATGGGTTGTCGCCTGTCCTGCAGGTTGTCTTTTTTCTAAAACTAAATTAATATAACATCCCATCAATAATATCGAAAAAATTTATATCCTTAAACAATACTAACTTATGTCCAACATAATCCATTCTAATCATTAGGATTATCTAAAATACTTCGGTCCAAGCTCATAGTATAAAGAAAACAATTACTAGAAATGTCATCTGCTGAGCATGTGAATACCATCATTTATCCCCCATATATCATACGATATGTCTTGTTGGTCAAATTGAAAACATGTGAATAACTTAATCATTTATTCTCTTGAAAAATGAATACCCATTGAACCTTAGTGAAAACATGAGTGTTGTCAAAAGTTAACTCTTTCCACATACCAAAACCCAAAAATTCTATATACTCAAACCATGATATAACTATTTCCTTATATCAGTCATGAGCTCATGAATACTGTCAAACATTTCATTTTCCCTTATCCCTTCATTATGCGCATATCATCTTCTTTCCAAAAATATCTCAATCACTTTCCAGGTTTATCGGTACCATAAAATTATTGAAAACCACAATAGACCAATACATAAATATTCCAATATTACACGATACTATATACAACATTATTTTGGAATCCCATTACATAAACACTTAATCATTCCACCACATCGTTGTCATATTCAATATCGCCAATAGTGATTGCATGTGACTTCCCTTTGTCCTTTTCCTAAAGTGGTTGCTCATGTCGATCATCATTAACCCTTGGATTAGGGCATTGATTAGCATAATGCCCCATTTCATTGCACTTGAAGCATTGAAGTGTTGGTGGTGCGTTATCTGTAGTATTTTATTTATCATTAGTAACCCTTTTTCCATTACTTCGAAACTCAGCTCCTTGACGACCTTCTTTTCCACACTTAAAACATTTTCTAGTCCCTTTAAGACAATCTCCACCATGATTCTTTTCACACTTTGAGCATAAGGAAACATTCATCTTCTTTTCACCATTATTCCGAGATTTCTCCTTGAACTCCATCTTTCGTTTCTTGTCAAAACCATGAGATGGATATGTAACACCAACTTCCATTTATACCTTGATAGCACAATGCAAGATTTCTTCATAGCTACTGAAGTCTCTTATAGCTAATTCCCTTCGAAGACTTGGTTTTAAGCCACTGAAGAATCGATCAACTTTACTTTCAGGTTGGATGATAAAGCCAGATGCATATGTTTCAAGCCTTGTAAAATTCGCTTCGTATACACCAACAGATTCATCATCCTTTTTCTTTAGTTCAAGAAACTCCTTCTCCATCTTTTTTCGAAGAATACGAGGGAAGTACTTATTGAAAAATAAGTTCTTGAACCCGTCCCATTCCATGGACTCAATTTCATCACTTGGCCTTGTATTCTTGATAAGATTCCACCATTGATCAACTTCACCTTCCAAACGATATACTGTTAAGATGACTTTATCATGTTCAGAACATTGAAGAACTGAAAATATCTTTTCAGCAGCACTGATTCATTGTTCAGAAAAAAGTGGATCAGAAGACCCACTGAAAGAAGGTGGACGTTGCCTCATGAAGGACTCAATAGAATATTGTTCCCTTCTCTGCTCATTTGGAAGTCCAGAATGATTCATAGCTTGTGTAAGTATAGAAATAAGATTTTTCACTCCATCTACCATAACATTTGTTTGTTCAGGAGGACAATCATTGCATTTTCCATTACATTGATCAACACGGTTCCTTCGGGCTCTAACCATCGACTAAAACCCAAAAAGAATAGTGTGAGAGGAAAAAATCATGCTAGGGAAAACAACATAATAAAGGGGGAGTACCATCAATATCTAACATCTGAGGTTTAATTATAAGATCGTTACCAAAGTTCTAGGACTATATCCTATATGTATACTTATCCTTAGGGACATCCCTAGACATACCTTAGAAATATCTCTAGGGATCTCACTAACGTTTTCACATCCTAGTTTCCAAAGGTTGACTAAACCTTTCCTCTGATACCAACTGTAGAGGCCTAAAGCTTGATGTACATGGACATTACATTACTTTTGGGGAATACTTAATACATAACAAAAACAGACACACAAGTACCGTAATAGTTTAGTGTCTTTGGAAACTTGGAAGGTAATCTTATAATCATGGTGAAAGATCTTCAACATCTCCCATAAAGATCTTACACTTTTTGTTTCCTTACCTAAAACCTTTCTTTTAATCCTGGGGGAAAATAAAACATAAAAAGTGTGAGCTCAAATGCTGATTAAGGGTAATCATGGATAAAATAAAACATATCGTATACATTTGAACTTAAAAACATGAACATAATGTTTAAACATCAAAATATTGAGCAACGAAATAAAACATGGAAGTACATAAGGCATAGATCATAATGGAACATAAATCATGATAAAATAGCATGGGAATAAAACATGTAATTGTGGAATCTATTAAGAAAATGTAATTATTTCCATAATAGCCAAGGCATTGCTTCCAAGACCATCTTAGTGGACAAAGTCCCTTTCTGAATCGAGTTCACTCCTCATTCCAGTCTTGTAATACTGAACCGGATTAACTTACCGTTCCAGCCATGTCTATCTCATGAGATATACATTTTTACCCAATGCATTAGAGGGAGATATAGGTCCCACCCATCTCATAATGAAATCATTCTTACTTGTGCCAAAAAATAAACATACATCATTCATAATAACCCAACGAATAAAATGGGTTTCATAAACATCATCACATCATCACATAATCCATATAAAAGAAATGGATATCATTTCATAATAAGAAAAGTGAAACCATGTAAATCATAAGTACATTATACTTGAAACATACACATACTAAATAATGTCAACTTCGATGAAAAATGGTTTTAATAAAACACTTGAAATGAATTCTTGAGGAAAATATCCTTTCTTATTCAAAATTATTTTATTTTCACAAAAATGTGATGAAATTTTAAAAGAAAAGGATTTTGTTGAAAATAGTCATGAAATATTTTAGAGGAAGCTTCATGAAAATAAGGCTTTATAGAACCGTAAAAATCCTTTCATGCCGTATACGTTAAAAAAAACATTCTTCTCGTACTTTTGTCAGAAAAGTAAAAAAAGTACCTTGTAGGGTAAATAAAAGAAAGATTCCTTCCATACCATGGGGTAAAAGTCAAAATGGGTAAAAAGGACTTTAAACATACATGAAAAAACTTTTATAAAACATGGACATGGACGATTGCAATAACCCCAGTAAATACTTACAAATAAGCAATCTCGGATAAAAATGAGATTTGCAAAATTATCCCTTACCTTCGGTCAGATATGCTTCGTATGTATCCAAAAATCCTATATAATGATTTAAATAATGTCATTTACTAATTATATAATCATATTTATTGTTATTATATCATATATGGTTCACTTATGACTTTATATTACCCGTTTTATTGTAAATTCATGTTAAAGTAGCATTTTGGGTAAAATCGTTTCATTTGTCGTTCGTGTTTTAACTTGTAATTATTCATATGATTAATTAGATCATGATTACTAACATCCAGAATGTAAAACATGATTTATATATAATATATATTCAGAATATACATATATATAATAGATTGATAAATGGAAAGAAATACACCGTTCATGGAGATGGTAGGTCGTACGTCCGCATGAACGTTGTTTTCGTTTCTTTATTGAATTGAATGGAATTAAGTTGATTACATAAATATATATATATACACATAAATCCAGTAGCATTATTATGTCATATATTTATTGATTACTTATTATATATACTTTATAATCATTCTTGAATGGTTAACATTGAGAGTGAATCTCATCGCGTCGTGGAGACGGTAGTCCGTACGTACGCACGAGCGATGATATCATTCCTAAGATCATGGAATTGTATTAAAGTGTATTCATAATATTACAGAATAAATATCACTTTACAATAATCATATATATTCATTACATTCACCATTATACCCATCCAAGTAAGGTGGTGGTGGAAAATAGATTACACCACGGCGTGGAGACGGTATTTCGTATGTACGCACGCGCGGTGATTTCATTTTCCGTAGGATGGATAGATGGTGAAATATGGTTGTTTAATACTTATAATAACATATAATTATATGAGTTATACTGATGTTATTACCTCATAATGAAACAACTAAAAAGTAAGAAGTGGAAGAAGCAATAAAGTTGAAAGAATCGGTAACGGACATTACCTCTTCTTTGAAGCGCCTCTTTGAGACCTCCTCTTAGAGCACTAACATTGGTCTTTGAAGAAGACCAGGACCTCTAGGATGTTTCTAGGGAAGTGGAGAAGATAATTCGGCAGGGTTTGGATGATCTTAAAGGCTCAAAGTGGTGTGAGGAAGAGAGGGAGGAGGTGCCCTTTTATAAGGGAGGAGAGGGGCACCTTTGGAAATATAAGAAATATTAGTTTATATTAAATCCCAACCCCACTTTAAAACTTCCAAAATGAGTCATATCCAAATATTAGATGAGATAGGGTTATAATATTATCAACCAATAAAATTTAGACATGTTAGTAATTTATTTTATACTTTATCAACTTGATTTATCCTTATTTACCAATTTAATTTTATTTGTGGTAATAATATTCTAAATTTTAAATTATTATACATAATTACATATATGTTGTGAATTTTACATAATTTGACACTTTATGACATTTTAGACCATATAAATTTAATTTATAATTTTTAAATATTTTTGTTATTTTTAAACAATTTTATAATATGTTATTTTTATAAAATAACAATAGTACCAATTTTGACACTATTCATTAATTTGAATTTAAATAAAATATATACGGAAGATATGTTTGAAATAAAAGCTTTAATAGATTCATAAAATGTCATATGTATCTAGAAAATTAGTTGAGAACATTAAATAGTTCATATAATATTTATTTTAATATTTTTAAAATCATTTATTTGATATTTTAATTAATAAAATAATTTCAACATCACTATTGTTTCATACTTAATGATAATTATTTAATCCCTAAAATTTCTAAATAAATTATTATGATGTAGATAATTTTATTATATTTATGGAGACTATTCATTTTTGAAGTTTCATGAATTTTATCACTAAATTAAAATTAATATACTTATAAGATTTAAGAGAGTGACATGTTGTCACTTTCTTTGGTTTTAATAATAATTAAATTATTTTCAAGGAAACAAGTCCATAAAATGAATCTATGTAACGCCCCGACCCCAGCTACCCAGAGTCGGTGCATTAATTACATAACATTGGCATGATCATGAGAAAGATCAAGTCTCGAAAGACCGATTAGTTTAGTAGCCTTGGAATAACTAGATACATCCATAAATTTTTACATTATATCATAAAAAAAACATCTTGTCTTCATATCCCCTCATACTATCCCTGCAGGTCATTCATAAATTACTTCTTCATAATCCTGGAAAAAAAATAAAACATTGAAAGGGGTGAGCTCGGATGCTCAGTAAGGATAACATTATAGCAGAAGCTTTCATAAATAAGCATAAACACTTAAGGCAATTTATAACTAAAACAAAAGCCTTTTAAACTTGAACTTCAGCATAAAATGGCAAAGGTAAAATGAAATAATGCCATTTACTTACTCACATGGATATTCTACTAGTCGAATGATCACATGCAATATCAATAACCACTTTCATAATGATGGAATGCATAATGCCAGACTATCATAACCACATAGCCAAGGCCTCGTGCCAAGACTACAAATAAGATTTTGCCAAGGCCTTGTTCCAAGACACTAGTTTGTCTCATGAGACCTACCGATGCATCGAGGAGCTATAGCGGGCTCCACCCGTCACTTATTAAGTCCAATGCATTCCTCATATGAATAGGTTTAAGCATAAAATAAACATTCGTATTAAAACTAGCATACGAAATGTCAATACTTTAACCACAAACCATGAATGGTATAAAAATAGAACATCCACAGTCAAATATAACTCATTTGATACAATATGGAAGATTGTATTGTATCACATTAACCTCAATCATGAATAATGAAGGATGTTGACATAGATGAAAATAATCATCAAAACTATTTGAGAGAAATATCCCCCTTTTCTTGAAAACATTTAAAAGTCACACTATTTGTCAAGAAGCCATTTAAAATAGATTTTTGAATCAAAGTGTCCCATACCACTTTGAAACCTTTTAAAAGGATTTTTAATTTCTAAACTTTAATGTCCATATAAATAAATCCTTAAAACCATTTTTAAAACATGGACATTAATGAGAAAGATTTAGATGAATAAGTCTTTAAAACATTTAAAAATGGTATTTTAGTTAGCGATTCTAACCAAAAGAGAGACACTTGAATGAAAATAATTGAGGTAATCAAAACTTTGTAATATCATGAGAATAAAGGGAATTCATGATATACTATGTCAAAGTACATTATATACACCACATAAAAGTGATTTGGTGTATATCAACAAAGAAGTCTCAATGGAATGTAAGTTGAGATGAAATCTCTCATAAAGGCCATATCCTTAGGTTAAGGATAAATCAACAACATAATTATGTGTGAAAAATATAAATACACTAAATATTATTGGATATTCAGTGTAAAACAATCAAAGTATATTCACACATATTCCTGTAAAAACAACACCAACGAATTGGATGTTTAACTCAACAAATGGTGAAAGAGTTAAAATTACTCTTATCAAATTCATATCAATGACTTGAGAATTTTCAATGGAGTGATTATGTGTATCAAAAGTATATCCACAGGAAGGGGAGTGTAAATTATGACATAATCAAATGAATAGTGATTCCACACATAATCTTGGGGTAATATAATCAATGAAATATGCGTAAAGCCAAATGAGTGGAAATTGAAATCTCAAATTCCCTTATTGATTAGGTAACTTAAGAAACAAACACCCATGAAAGAAAGATCATACCATGATGATTTAAATACCCATAAAATAAATTATATTACACAATGAATACAATCATGGGTAGTACACATACACCACATGCAATAATTAAGTGGTGATCAATGGAATTCTCACGGAATTAAAAGTGAGACAAGAAACCCCTTACCACGTTAATCAACAGAGTCGCATGGCCAAAAGTTAATAACCACCAAATTATTTACAGAATAACATGAATATAAAGTGAATCATGATAATATATATCAAATGGAAGTACACAATACACCACTTTCAATAATTTAGTAGCGAACAATGGAAATCTCACGGAATTGAAAGTGAGATAAGAGAATCCCTTACATTGTACTTTTTCCTTGGTCGATGGTAGGTTTACCTCCTGTATAATGGTGAAATAATTGTTATTGAATAATAAAAGAATCATTTACTTTAATATGATATCATATATGATCTTTTATCATTGATTTGTTAATAATATTTTAGAATTATCGTCATTTCGGGTGTTAACGGGTTCATTTTACTTTATATTCTTTGTTATGTGAGACATATTCGTTATTAATGGGATGTATATTATTCATATCCAGAATGGTATCAAGTTCTTAAACATCATTTTTAAATCATCAAATGATAATTATACTTGAATGGATACGATGGAGAATGAATCTCATCGCGTTCGTGGAGACGGTAGTCCGTACGTACGCACGAACGCTACTTCCATTTAATTTTTATTTTAAAATAATCGAATCCAAATTATAAATAGGTATATTACTATTCCAGTATAATATAATATTTTATATATGTTACTTAAGTTCATTTACACCATCCTTTATACGTTCCATGTGTGGTATGAACGAGTCATATCATTTTAAGGGGGCGGTAGTCCGCACTTCCTCAAATGAAACTATCGTATGTATATACAACATGAAACGAATAATGGTATGAAATAAAATGGAATTAAAGAAGCTTATATATAAAATATATATCATTAATATCATATTTAATTACAGTTCCATCCTAATGGCCACCATGAGAGGCGGTAAGATGTATTTGAACAATCATCGTTTCGTGAGGCGTTAGTTTGCCATCCACAGAAACATTATGTTCATCATCCATTAGATGGAGTTGTGTGAATGTGTAGTTTGAATCCTTCTTATAACAACATCCTAGTATATTGAGTATACTGGTGTTGTTACAAAAGAGAGGAAATAAAAAGAGTTTGGGGGTTGGAGAAGCAAAATAAATGAAAATAATTTAAGAGAAATCGTTACCTTTAATTTAGGTAACTCACTTTGGTTAGAACCAAAGGACTTGTTGAAATGCTTTCTGCCTAAGGGGAAGCTTCAAGGAGGAGGAGAGGGATGTGGGGAGATTAGTTGGGCAGAGTTTGGACCAGCCAAGTGGCTTGAGAGGTGTGAGGAATGAGTAGAAGTGGTCTCCTTTTATAAGGGAGAGGAGGGGCTCTTTAGGAAAGTGTGAAAGTATTACTTTACAATATATTTGTATTCGGTTTATAATGGTCCAAAAATCATTGAGGTCGAAGATAAGATGACTCATATTCTAAATAACATCAACCAATAAGAATTGGACAGGTTTTAGATAATATTTTAATCATTATAATCTTATTTATTTAAATGATTTATTAATGAGGTAAACATTGTATCATTATTGTGTCATTAATAATTTTACTTATTTGATGTCTAAAAATTATAAATAAAATATCATTATGTAGGAAATCTTTTTAGCTTTCTAATGAATATTTATAATCTAAAATCCAACTTATATAACCCTATGTAAAAATTGTTTTGCTAAAAGATATATGCTTGTGTCATTTTTGTATTCATTTTAACTTAATTAAAATAAAGTGTCATTATCACTTACAAGTGGATCAATGGGGTCCCAAAATTGACCCAAAGATGCCCATGGTCGACCATGTATCAACCAATAGGGTTAAGACACGTTTTAGGGTAATTTAGTATTATTATAATATTATTTTTTAACCCTTATTTACCGGATTTACCCTTAACCATGGTAAATAAAATATTTACCGCAGTAATTATTCAAAATGTCTAAAAATAAAAGTTAACTATTTACACAATTTGAACATCCTGATTTCAAATATGGAATCCATTTTTCTAAATTCATAACACAGAAGTGGCAGAAATTAATTTAAAATTAATTCCCGCTGTCAAAACAAAAAAGCGTGTTTTTAAGAGATAATAACTATCAAAAGATTGACACTTGTTTATGTTCGGTTTAATTGTAAAATTTTGTATAATGACCAACATTATATTAAATTGTAAAAATATATTCTAAATATACTTTAAAACCACTCAAATTCATAATTTATCACTATTAATTATTTTGATTAAAAAAGTTGTTTTTAATTAAAATTTAGTAATTTTTACTATTCATCAAAATATGAAAGTTATCCGAAAAGTATCAAAATTTCACCTTAGGATAAATTTGATATTCCGAATCCAAAAATGAAGTCCATTTTGAAATATAAAATATATATAATTTCAAAAATTAAGTATTACTATTCATAACGGCTAGTTTGATCGGTTGTGGTGTGTGTTAAAACTCGAAGTTGCGTACAACACACGCTACTGTTTTATTCAAAGGAAAGCGTACCGTGGAAGCTTGGAATGTTTTATTTTAAATTTTTTGATGTCCCCATTTAGTCAAAAGGTTTAAAATATTGTATCTAAAAAGGGTTCACTATTAAAATTTGGTAAAAGTGCAATATTGAAAATGAATTTGTTCTTACATTATGTCTAAGAAACTCATAATATGGATTCTAAAATTATAAGGATTATATAAAGTTTAAAATTTAGTTAACACTATTCATAACCTCTTTTGAACAGCCTGTTTGGTAAGTCATGGTGCGATTGAACTTGGTGTTGCGTGTAGTGAAAGTTATTGAATTATTTTGAAGAAATAACACACTATAAAATCTTGGGGTGTTACATTCTCCCCTCCTTCAATAAATTGCGTCCTCGCAATTTGAAATTGTTCTTCAAAAATAAAAGGTTGAAAATAGAAAATATATTTGTGGGAAAACCCACATCGGAAATTGGTTTACTAAAATTTAGTCTTAATATGAGGAAAAGAGAAATGAAAGGGTCACCACCAAATTATGATCTCGATTAGGAGAACATTGGTGGCAATTAGAGACATATAATTGGAGGAAAAACGTAAATATTTATAGGTAGTGGTTGAGGTCATCAATCACAAACAAGTATAAAATTGAGGTCCTTAAACTCATCAATCTATGATGATTTGAAGTACCATCGGTTCAACAAAATATAGGGTATTGGGATCACACATTTTTGACATTTCAAAATATCTTAGTTGAAATCCCACATCGAAAAATGAATTAATGAGGCCTCTATTTAAAATAAAGAGTGGAAAGTATGAAGATTACCGAAATTAACACATACTAGGGTTCCATGTAGGAAAATATGGATATGGAGGAGAAATCTAACCATCAATTATCTGATGGAGAGTGGTAGAGAACATGGCTATGAATAGGCCAACAATCCCAAAGCCATAAATTAGTGATGATTTAAGGTACCATCTAGGACAACATTTTTTTTAAAGTTACATTATATAAGGAAGAGGAATTCATTTATGATATTGACTAAGAACATTATGAGATATACTTAAATTTTAAGTAGATTTTCATTCTTTAATAAATTTCCACCACTAACTCAATTTTTTTTTAAACGATGAGTATTCAAGAAGACTTGGTCACACTGGGAGAGCTAGAATAAACTTCTATAGAATCACATGATCCATGCAGGATAAACCATATATTTACATTGTCTTTGAAGATTAATCAAAACCAAAATGGTTAGTGAATGATCTAATGATCCCCTAAAAGGATATTCATTGATATAAATATGCACTAATCTTAATTTCTAAAATTAAACCAACAATACCCCAAAGTTAAATAGATACCATTCAATAACCAATTGTCCTTAAAATCCTTTAATATAATCCAAACTAATATTGAAACCCAAAACATAGAAGAATTTGATTATGTAGTCTCCCATGTTACATTGTATCTCCAAATTACATCAAATACTCTTAAAGTCACATACTTAAATGTAATCAACATCATCACATATTCTCTGTTATAGGTTAATCATTTCCATAAATAACCCAAATCACTATAAATCAACAATAAAAATGTAGATAAAAATCCACCATTACTCTACAAATGAAACCTCATTGTATTCTATTTTCCTTGGGCATATAGTGTTCCTAACAAAATGAACATCTTCCAAAATAACATTTATCACTTAATCACCAAATCATTTTCCTATACCAAGGGTATTCATTTGATAAGACATAAGAACCCAAATCATCTTATTATTGATCAATAAAATCATTTAACAAAAAAAATAGTCATACTAACCAGGGACTTCACGTAGTCCAGTGGTAGGCGATAAATCCCAATCGCACTTTGGTTGTGGGATCGATTCCCACAGCTTTGTCCGACGCGACGGGTTGTCACACGGTCTACGTGTTGTCCTTTTTCAAAACTATATTTTATAATATTACCAAAATGAGATAAATTCCTAAAAATAACATAATTTAACCACAAATGTTATATCATACTTTTCATTTTCATCCCAAATTATAATAACTTATCATTTTCTCAAACCCCAATGATCATATAAAACCAAATGGTTATTTATACCTATATCCACAAGAGAAGAGACAATTCTTCCTCAAATATCATTCTCACATGGCAAACTGCGGGGTTACAAATACAAGAGAAAATTATTCCAATGTAAACCCATCAACAAGTAGTGATAATTTTTCTCCAACCATTTATTTCCACATAGCTTCTTCTTTGACCAAGAAAATATCCTATAGAATAGGACATTCACTCGGGTAATGGCCAGGTCCCCTACATTTACGACAAATGACTGTAAATGGACTCTTGGGACCATTTTTATCTTCTTCCATAGTACTCTTCATTTTTCTTCGGCAATTCTTCACTTTATGTCCTTCCTTCCCGCACGTAAAACATTTCGTTGTCCCATTGAGACACTTTCCTAGGTGTCTCTTTCCACAATTCCTGCATGATGAAAATTGAGGTTTCTTTTCTCCATGGTCTCCATTGCTGGAGATCTTATCATTTATCACCTTTCTCTTCCTTGTTGAGTCTGGGAGTTGGTTAATATATATGTTGTTGATCATATTTTTGGAAAACTGATTTGGCATAAAGACGATATCTTTTACGCCTATCAACATTCCATTTTGTTGCTCATTGCCACCACTGTTCCCAACTTGTACATCACTCTCAAAGTCACTATGACTTCCTTGGAATCCAGCCATTGACTAAAACCAGAACGCATTGTGTGAGTAATAGTAGTCGTAAAATCATTTAGAGATTAAAATGTCACCATATTCTCAACTTGAAACATATTAGGATTAACCAAGGTCATTTACTCTCATCTTATGTACATATTACTTAAATCGGTTTGTAAAGAAAATGTAAATTATCCTAAGCATATCCCCCGGGAGTGTCGTAACCAAGAGTGCAGCAAGGCCCGTTGTCGTGCACCAGTTCCCGTTCGAGTCTATCTCAAAGCGGTGTTTTCGGGTTTTACCCCTATGTACATCTGTGCCAGAGCCGCCTCTACCTGCTCGTATCCAGACAGGGATGTATTGCTCGGAAAACTCACAAAATCTCTACAATACCAAAATTCTAGGAAGTTCTTTTATACTAATCCTCAAAGTTCATCTTAGGTCTACGTGCTCTAATCAGAGTTTATCTAAATCTAGCTACCAAGGTTTGTACTAAACTTCCTCTGATACCAACTGTAACGCCCCGACCCCAGCTACCCAGAGTCGGTGCATTAATTACATAACATTGGCATGATCATGAGAAAGATCAAGTCTCGAAAGACCGATTAGTTTAGTAGCCTTGGAATAACTAGATACATCCATAAATTTTTACATTATATCATAAAAAAAACATCTTGTCTTCATATCCCCTCATACTATCCCTGCAGGTCATTCATAAATTACTTCTTCATAATCCTGGAAAAAAAATAAAACATTGAAAGGGGTGAGCTCGGATGCTCAGTAAGGATAACATTATAGCAGAAGCTTTCATAAATAAGCATAAACACTTAAGGCAATTTATAACTAAAAAAAAAGCCTTTTAAACTTGAACTTCAGCATAAAATGGCAAAGGTAAAATGAAATAATTCCATTTACTTACTAACATAGATATTCTACTAGTCGAATGATCACATGCAATATCAATAACCACTTTCATAATGATGGAATGCATAATGCCAGACTATCATAACCACATAGCCAAGGCCTCGTGCCAAAACTACAAATAAGATTTTGCCAAGGCCTTGTGCCAAGACACTAGTTTGTCTCATGAGACCTACCGATGCATCGAGGAGCTATAGCGGGCTCCACCCGTCACTTATTAAGTCCAATGCATTCCTCATATGAATAGGTTTAAGCATAAAATAAACATTCGTATTAAAACTAGCATACGAAATGTCAATACTTTAATCACAAACCATGAATGGTATAAAAATAGAACATCCACAGTCAAATATAACTCATTTGATACAATATGGAAGATTGTATTGTATCACATTAACCTCAATCATGAATAATGAAGGATGTTGACATAGATGAAAATAATCATCAAAACTATTTGAGAGAAATATCCCCCTTTTCTTGAAAACATTTAAAAGTCACACTATTTGTCAAGAAGCCATTTAAAATAGATTTTTGAATCAAAGTGTCCCATACCACTTTGAAACCTTTTAAAAGGATTTTTAATTTCTAAACTTTAATGTCCATATAAATAAATCCTTAAAACCATTTTTAAAACATGGACATTAATGAGAAAGATTTAGATGAATAAGTCTTTAAAACATTTAAAAATGGTATTTTAGTTAGAGATTCTAACCAAAAGAGAGACACTTGAATGAAAATAATTGAGGTAATCAAAACTTTGTAATATCATGAGAATAAAGGGAATTCATGATATACTATGTCAAAGTACATTATATACACCACATAAAAGTGATTTGGTGTATATCAACAAAGAAGTCTCAATGGAATGTAAGTTGAGATGAAATCTCTCATAAAGGCCATATCCTTAGGTTAAGGATAAATCAACAACATAATTATGTGTGAAAAATATAAATACACTAAATATGATTGGATATTCAGTGTAAAACAATCAAAGTATATTCACACATATTCCTGTAAAAACAACACCAACGAATTGGATGTTTAACTCAACAAATGGTGAAAGAGTTAAAATTACTCTTATCAAATTCATATCAATGACTTGAGAATTTTCAATGGAGTGATTATGTGTATCAAAAGTATATCCACAGGAAGGGGAGTGGAAATTATGACATAATCAAATGAATAGTGATTCCACACATAATCTTGGGGTAATATAATCAATGAAATATGCGTAAAGCCAAATGAGTGGAAATTGAAATCTCAAATTCCCTTATTGATTAGGTAACTTAAGAAACAAACACCCATGAAAGAAATATCATACCATGATGATGTAAATACCCATAAAATAAATTATATTACACAATGAATACAATCATGGGTAGTACACATACACCACATGCAATAATTAAGTGGTGATCAATGGAATTCTCACGGAATTAAAAGTGAGACAAGAAACCCCTTACCCCGTTAATCAACAGAGTCGCATGGCCAAAAGTTAATAACCACCAAATGATTTACAGAATAACATGAATATAAAGTGAATCATGATAATATATATCAAATGGAAGTACACAATACACCACTTTCAATAATTTAGTAGCGAACAATGGAAATCTCACGGAATTGAAAGTGAGATAAGAGAATCCCTTACATTGTACTTTTTCCTTGGTCGATGGTAGGTTTACCTCCTGTATAATGGTGAAATAATTGTTATTGAATAATAAAAGAATCATTTACTTTAATATGATATCATATATGATCTTTTATCATTGATTTGTTAATAATATTTTAGAATTATCGTCATTTCGGGTGTTAACGGGTTCATTTTACTTTATATTCTTTGTTATGTGAGACATATTCGTTATTAATGGGATGTATATTATTCATATACAGAATGTTATCAAGTTCTTAAACATCATTTTTAAATCATCAAATGATAATTATACTTGAATGGATACGATGGAGAATGAATCTCATCGCGTTCGTGGAGACGGTAGTCCGTACGTACGCACGAACGCTACTTCCATTTAATTTTTATTTTAAAAGAATCGAATCCAAATTATACATAGGTATATTACTATTCCAGTATAATATAATATTTTATATATTTTACTTAAGTTCATTTACACCATCCTTTATACGTTCCATGTGTGGTATGAACGAGTCATATCATTTTAAGGGGGCGGTAGTCCGCACTTCCTCAAATGAAACTATCGTATGTATATACAACATGAAACGAATAATGGTATGAAATAAAATGGAATTACAGAAGCTTATATATAAAATATATATCATTAATATCATATTTAATTACAGTTCCATCCTAATGGCCACCATGAGAGGCGGTAAGATGTATTTGAACAATCATCGTTTCGTGAGGCGTTAGTTTGCCATCCACAGAAACATTATGTTCATCATCCATTAGATGGAGTTGTGTGAATGTGTAGTTTGAATCCTTCTTATAACAACATCCTAGTATATTGAGGATACTGGTGTTGTTACAAAAGAAAGGAAATAAAAAGAGTTTGGGGGTTGGAGAAGCAAAATAAATGAAAATAATTTAAGAGAAATCGTTACCTTTAATTTAGGTAACTCACTTTGGTTAGAACCAAAGGACTTGTTGAAATGCTTTCTGCCTAAGGGGAAGCTTCAAGGAGGAGGAGAGGGATGTGGGGAGCTTAGTTGGGCAGAGTTTGGACCAGCCAAGTGGCTTGAGAGGTGTGAGGAATGAGTAGAAGTGGTCTCCTTTTATAAGGGAGAGGAGGGGCTCTTTAGGAAAGTGTGAAAGTATTACTTTACAATATATTTGTATTCGGTTTATAATGGTCCAAAAATCATTGAGGTCGAAGATAAGATGACTCATATTCTAAATAACATCAAACAATAAGAATTGGACAGGTTTTAGATAATATTTTAATCATTATAATCTTATTTATTTAAATGATTTATTAATGAGGTAAACATTGTATCATTATTGTGTCATTAATAATTTTAATTATTTGATGTCTAAAAATTATAAATAAAATATCATTATGTAGGAAATCTTTTTATCTTTCTAATGAATATTTATAATCTAAAATACAACTTATATAACCCTATGTAAAAAATTTTTTGCTAAAAGATATATGCTTGTGTCATTTTTGTATTCATTTTAACTTAATTAAAATAAAGTGTCATTATCACTTACAAGTGGATCAATGGGGTCCCAAAATTGACCCAAAGATGCCCATGGTCAACCATGTATCAACCAATAGGGTTAAGACACGTTTTAGGGTAATTTAGTATTATTATAATATTATTTTTTAACCCTTATTTACCGGATTTACCCTTAACCATGGTAAATAAAATATTTACCGCAGTAATTATTCAAAATGTCTAAAAATAAAAGTTAACTATTTACAAAATTTGAACATCCTGATTCCAAATATGGAATCCATTTTTCTATATTCATAACACAGAAGTGGCAGAAATTAATTTAAAATTAATTCCCGCTGTCAAAACAAAAAGCGTGTTTTTAAGAGATAATAACTATCAAAAGATTGACACTTGTTTATGTTCGGTTTAATTGTAAAATTTTGTCTAATGACTAACATTATATTAAATTGTAAAAATATATTCTAAATATACTTTAAAACCACTCAAATTCATAATTTATCACTATTAATTATTTTGATTAAAAAAGTTGTTTTTAATTAAAATTTAGTAATTTTTACTATTCATCAAAATATGAAAGTTATCCGAAAAGTATCAAAATTTCACCTTAGGCTAAATTTGATATTCCGAATCCAAAAATGAATTCCATTTTGAAATATAAAATATATATAATTTCAAAAATTAAGTATTACTATTCATAACGGCTAGTTTGATCGGTTGTGGTGTGTGTTAAAACTCGAAGTTGCGTACAACACACGCTACTGTTTTATTCAAAGGAAAGCGTACCGTGGAAGCTTGGAATGTTTTATTTTAAATTTTTTGATGTCCCCATTTAGTCAAAAGGTTTAAAATATTGTATCTAAAAAGGGTTCACTATTAAAATTTGGTAAAAGTGCAATATTGAAAATGAATTTGTTCTTACATTATGTCTAAGAAACTCATAATATGGATTCTAAAATTATAAGGATTATATAAAGTTTAAAATTTAGTTAACACTATTCATAACCTCTTTTGAACAGCCTGTTTGGTAAGTCATGGTGCGATTGAACTTGGTGTTGCGTGTAGTGAAAGTTATTGAATTATTTTGAAGAAATAACACACTATAAAATCTTGGGGTGTTACAATCTATTCCGACCCTTAGGTGATATTTCTCATCTTTTAGTCATCTAATAGAATTTTGGAAGGTGTTAGGGTAATTTTATAATCTTATATTTACCCTTAATTACCCGATTTACCTTTAATTATGCTAAATAAAATTTACCGTAGTTACTATTCATAATGCCCAAAAATAAAAAATATCTTATTAACATAATTTGGACCCAATGATTCCAAATATGGAATCCATTTTTCCAAATTCAATACACAAAAGTTGCATAAATTAAATTAAAATTAATCCCGTTGTCGAAAGATAACGGGTTTTTGGTTAAAACATTGCAAAAGATTGAATTGATCTAACCTACGAATTCAAGGTAAAATCAATGATAATGACATATATTATAATAAATGGTAAAAATATATTCTATTTATAAATTAAAACCCTTCAATATTATAATTTAACCATATAAATTATTACGATGAAAAAAGTTGTTTTTAATTAAAATATAGCGTGTTTTACTATTCATTAAAATATGAAAGTTATCAGAAAAATATCAAAACATTATCCAATGTAAATTTTTATATCCTGATTCAAAAGAATTAGTTTATTTTGTAAAATTGAAATTGTAAAAATTTCAAAAACTAGATTTAATGTGGGTACGCCATCAAAAGGCGGCAAAACTGCATTTTTTGAAAAATTCTTATTTTACCTGAAAAAACTTATTTTGTTATCATACCATGTTCTAGAAAATGTGTAAGATGAATAATAATGTTATAAAATTCAAAATGTAGTTAATACTGTTCATAACGGCTAGTTCGTGATAATATTATAACCATATATCGTTGTTTAGTAAAACCCGGTATTACATACAACACACGCTATCGAGGAAGGTCGCGATTGTGTGTAATGAAAGGCAAGTCAGGGTTGCGTGTAGTGCAAGACTTCTTTGTTGTTTTATATAACAGAATCAAACCATATTTCATTTATACATTGAATATATATATATATACACACACACTCAATGTTGTTTAGAATGACTATTATAAAACGAACTTGAAATTGTGTGTAACACAATCTGAGAATAGTGTTGTGTATACTTCAAGCTAATATAGTGTGGCGTATAGCACAAGATAATCTTGTTGTAGCATAAAACACATGACATAAAATAAATTAAAAAGAATACTTATCATAAAATATCGGGTTGTTGCAAAACTTGTAAATACTTGAAACTTTATTATGTAATACATGTCTTACTCAAGTCAAGTGGCACTAAATTTTCATATTTTTGAATATAATAAGTTTAAGTTATAAATAAAATTAAATAATTATATTTAATCAAGTGTTTCATCTTATTTTAAATCATATCTTCTAGGTTAACCCCTCTTTTAACCCTTTTAACCCTTTCTGTGATAATAAAATTTTTACTATGATAACTATTCATTATGGATAAAAATTAAGTTGAACTTATTAAATAATACTAATTATTATTATTCAAAATATAGAATACATTTTTCAATATTCAATTCCTATAATTTTCATAAATTAATTCTAATATAAACACATAAAAAACCTTTTTAGAAAAAAAAGTATTTTATGTATAAAAATGAATTTATACTTATTTTGGCCAAAGATTATTAATTAATGGTGTTTACTAGAAATTTATTAGCTTGTTTTTAAGTAAATTAAGGCTTATTTACTTTAAATATATGCAAAAAATGAATATAATCATTGAAATTCATCATTAAAGGTAAAGAATCAAATATTTTTTTCTATTACAATAAAAATATAACTTAGGTCCCAAAAAGAAAGTCTTTGGTTTCAAAATTCAACATAATAGTTTTAAATAATTTATTTTAATTCTTCAATATATATTTGGTTAAGAGAAACGTTTTAAATATTTTTAATTCATGATTATATCATAATGATGTCATCAAAGTTACGGTAGTCTAAAAAATGATATTTTCACTATTCACCAAAAAAAGACCACTTTCAAAAAAAATACAAAAAATTCACCATAATATAAATTTTACATGTTGAATTAAAAAATAAATATCATTTTTTTCAAAATAATATTCCAAAATTTATAAATTCATCCTTCAAATAAAACATATATAATATAAAATAAAAACAATGTTTTTAAACTAAACATTTATGTTGATCTACTGATAATTAAAGTGGTACATATTATAATTGATTTTACTAATTTTTTTCATTTAATTTTATTCATAATATATTTTATTGTTTATTATAACAAGTAATTATTCACTTTATTTTGGTGTTGTGTGTATAAAAATCTATCAAACATAATGAATTTATTAAAGAGAAATATTTTCTAAAATCTCAGGGAGTTATATTCTACACCCCTTATAAGAATTTCAAGATTGAAATTTTTTTACTCCTATAAAAGCAAAAAATTATTATCATCACCTCCTCAAGTTCCTGTGTATCTTCCCTAAACTTATGGTTTCACAACAAAACCAAGGCCAAGTGAGTGGCATAGTTTCATAGTGTTTTATCTCTTTTTTCTAGAATCTCCACCAGTTATACAATATTAGAAACATAATGCTTCAGATATGAAACCACTATATAAAGTGCATGTGATAGATTAAGTATGTACTTCCTTAAAATATATAAATGAAACACATTATAAACTTGGGAGATATTTAATGAAAGTGTCAAGCAATAATATACCATTCTGATATGATCAAGGATCTCGAAGGGGTTGATATATCTAGGGCATAGATTTACCTTTTCTCTAAATATTATAAACTTATCCCAAAGATATATTCATAATAATGATTTTTATCAAAATTCAAACTCTAGATCTTGTTGATATTTATCTGTATAATGTTTTTATTAACTATGAGTTTCCACGATGTGTTGTTGAATGGTTTTAAATTTTCTACCATTTCCTCAGCTAGATCAGGTCTTAATAGATTTTTTTTCTCCAACTTTATCCTAACATGTATGAGTTTTTTACTTATTATCATAGAGGGCTTCATAAATATCCATCTGAATTCTCAAGTGAAAGTTATTATTGTAAGAAAATTAAACTAAAGGAATATTTTTCTCTCGAACACCTTTAAAATCCATAGAGTAAACTCTTAAAATATCTTTTAGGGTTTTAATGGTCCTATAAGACTTGAAATTTTTATAGGGATGATATATAGTTCTAATGCTCAACTCTATATTCAAATATTACTAAGGAGTTCTCTATAACATCAAATTAAACCTCAGATATCAATCAGAAAAAATATAATGTGGTACTCGATGCAACCTTACCACTTACTTAATGTATATTCTAGAAAGTTTTTCATGTGAGAAATCATCCCTCGTATCAATAAAATTCAATAAATTTGTTAGGAGATCAAATAAAACCCAAATAGAGTTATGGCCTTTAGATATATTGGATAGTTATATGATGAAATCCATGGTGATGTTTACCCATTTCCATTCTAGTATGGGTAATGGTTGTAACAACCCCTTAGAATTATTATATTTATCCTTAACATGCTAACATACCTAGAATCGAGATACGAATTTTGAAATATCCATTTCCATTTTGTCTCACTAGAAATACACTCTGATATCTCTATACATCCTCATTCTTCAAGGATGATAGAGAATTATAATATAAGTTCTTTATTCAGTAGTCCATTATTTAATTTTGATATTATTAGGACACAAACCTAGTTTCTAAATCTGATCATGACATCATGTTCAATGTTGAGCTTTGAAACAATCATTGCCTTCATTTTTAGCTTTATTTATTCCTCTGGTGCATCTTTAATATTCACATTAATGGATGGTTGGAAATTCATCTAAGAAATATAGTATCTTTCCCCTTTCCTTATGCTTTAAAGGTATATCGTATACAAATCCATAAGTATTTGAACTCTATGAATCCTCATCATGTAAAAACTAGCATGGTTGATACAACATAAAGGTTAAGACACCTTTTCATCCTTCCCATGGTGGTGACATATTGATCAGTCATAATCTTTAATCAACTATGAACATATCCTTTTGAATATATTCACCTCTTTTTATGTTAATATATACTTTCATATTTTATGATATGTATAGAAATATATATATATATATATATATATATATATATATATATCACACCTTTCAGCATATAGATAATTCCTCTGTATTTTCAATGAAACAATTACCATTTTCATATCCAAATCAGGAGTCGGGTAATTTTTCTCATGAAAATTTAATTTTTAGGAGGTATATGCTACTACCATTTCATTCTTCAAAAATAACACATCTCGGTACCTTAATTGATACATCACTATATATCACAAATCCTTCTCTGGTATAGGGTAGTGTAAGTGAAAGTGAACTGAACAACCTTCTCTTTAGTTCTTAGAAATTTTCTTCACATAAATCTATCCAAAGGAACTTGGATCCCTTCTGCATCACATGGTTATTTGATTTTATATCCAATAGAAATTTATTTAAAAAATTATATTGTTCATAAAACCTAAGAAAACTATGGGTTTTGATCACCATTATTGGTCTAGGACATTTTTTAATAACTTCTATCATAGAAGGGTCCACAAATATACCCTCTCTTTTGATCACATGGCCCAATAATGGTACATTATGTATCCAAACAACATAGTTTCTAAATTTGGAATAATGTTTCTCTTTCCTCTGGGTCTTTATCATAATCCTAAAATGATCATCATTCTCTTCATTTCTCTTTGAATAAAAAATAATATCACCTTTAAATACTACCAAAATCTGATCAAGGTAATGTCTAAAGACTCTATTCATTATATCCATGAAAATATTGAGGGCACGGATAAGTCTAAATGGAATCCTTATAAATTTATAGTGACAGTACCTTGTATGAAATGTTTTCTTAGGTATATCCTCATTATTAAGCCTAAATTGATGATATCTAGAATAAAGTTTTATATTTTAAAATTATTTAGCTTTCTAGAATTGATTTAACAAGACATCAATATAGGGTAGATAATACTTGTTCTTGATATTAATATTATTAAGTTCTTGAAAATCAATGCAAATATGCATTGACCTATCTTTCTTACTAACAAAAATAATAGGTGAACCTCATGGTGATTCACTTGGACACATGAATCCCTTTTCTAGATTCTCCTAGAGTTACTTCTTCAATTCCTATAATTCAATCAGGGCCATTCTATAAGGATTATTTGAAATCAGTATAACACTAGGTATCCATTTTTTAGAAAACTCAACTTCATGATTAGAGATACCCTTTATCAAATACATTAGCATACGCCCAAAAAATAGGTATATCTTTAATTTTGAGTCTATCTCTAGCTATTTGAGAAAAATACCCCTCATAAATAGGTATCAAGACCGATATAAGGTAAGTAATTTCCATTGGGAGATTATATTCATCCCCAAACCTATCGATTATCATAGGTTGATTCAGAATATCAAATATTAATTCTCTTACTCAAAATTTAATATGGGGTCTACTTAAAGATCTCCAATCCATGTTTAATATCACATCAAATTAAACTAGAGGGAGAATAAAAATGGTTATAGGAAGAATATTCAAAAAACTTCTATCTAAGAGGAGTTTTAGACTTAAGATTCAATCCTCATACTATTAAGACATTTTCAGCAATAATTCAACGTATAATTGTTGAGTTGGTGATTTGAAACCCATAGAAAATTATTCAGATTTAAAATATTGTTTAGAAGCAAAATCAAATAGAAGTTTTTAGTTTTAGAGTGGATGATAAGTGTAACTTTCACTACTTCATTATAATGAACCACTTTAGCAGTTTTGATCTCTTGAGATTTCTCTTTTTATCTTGTATTATGAGGTTGCACATGTCTATTTTTACCATTAACCCTTGTATTCATAAACTAATTAGAATAATGTTTGTACCCCATGCAATTATAGCATTGGAATTTGGTTGGGGCATTTAGTTGATCTTTATATCCATTCATTTCATTGGATATCCTATTCACATTAATTATGCATTAATTTTCTTGATGGCCTTCTTTTCCATACTTAAAACATCTATCATTCACCTAAAGGAAATTTCCTCTATTATTATTTCCAAATTTTTAGCATTAAAAAATCTTAAATTTATTTCCTCCATGGATTTTATTATTTGAATCTCCATATGGATCCATCTTTGTCTTATTGTACCTAAAAAAATAATAGTGGGAGTATCCACTATCCATTCCTACCTTTAAATCGCATCAAATGATTTCTCCATAGTTACTAAATCCCCTTATGGAAAACAACTTTTTGAAACTTGGTTTTAAGACTCTAAATAATCAATAAACATTACTTTTAGGTTCATTGATAAAACCATATTAATACCTTGAAGGTATGGTATAATTTTCTTAATAAGTAATGATGGATTCATTATAAATCTACTTAAGCCCAAGGAATTCCCTTTCCATTCTTATAAAAGGATTTTGGGGAAAGTACTAATTGAGAAATACCCTCTTAAACTCTTACCATGTCATGGTTTCAATATCATAATCTTGTTTTATATTCTTAATAAGAGTCCAATATTGATTATCTTCACCATTATAATGATAAATATCTAAGGGAACTTTTTCATGTTTTGAGCACTAGAGAATTGAAAAAATATTTTATGTTGTACTGATCTATTGTTCAAAAATTATTGGATTAGAGGACCCACTGAAGGATGGAAAAATTTTCCTCATAAAATACTCAACAAGACATTACACCTCTCTTTGTGAATTTTGAATCTTGGCTAGATTCATATATTGAGATAGTTAAATGATAATTTCAATAATATTTTTTATTTCATCTCTCATTCTATCTGTTTAATCATGAGGAAAGTAATTGTATTATCCTTCATATTCATTGTTAACATTATTCCCATAAGTTCTATCCAAAGACTAAAACCAAAAATCATGGTGTAATAATAAATAATTTTTAATAAAAGTGATAAATCATATAATCATAAAAAAAATATAAATATATCAAAAATTAAGGCACCTACATTTCAACCTAAGACACATTAGGTTCATCCTATCTCAATTTCAGTTCATCAATGGGTGTATTAGGTACTATACTCAATTTTTTCAAAAAATGATCTCTAAAAAATAAATTGTCCCTATTTTGATTACAACTGAGGTGACCCCATCATTACATACATAAATATTACATGATTTTATATGAAAATTTAATACATCTCATAATAGTACAAACCCTAGACCTGTAAATTCTTAGTGTCTTTAGATACTAGATATATAATCTGTGGGACTACTAATGTTGTTACAACATATCCCATGTACATTAGGTTTAAATGATATCAATTACCCTTCATATGTTACTGATTTTTTTCCATAAGTTTGTTCATTATGTTATATCATTATTTTAGTTCATTATGTTGAAATATTTAATTTCTATAATTTAGTTGAAATTTTTCCTGAGTATAGAAAATAGGATACATGAAGGAAATGCCTACTTGAAATTGATATATAAAAAAAGATATGAAAAAATTACCTACATCGATGAATCGATTATATGAGAAATCGAATACATAGATCAAATGGCTACCTGAATCGGTTACCTAAAGTAATTATCTATGTGATTTGGATACGTGGTGAAATAAGCTATGTGGTTTCAAATGGCTATGTAATTCTTTTTTATAGATCAAAATTCAGCTACATGATCAAGAAAAAACATGAAGAAATTTGGCTATGTGAATAATTCCTATGCAATTTTGATAATTAGATAAATGGGTTTTGTGAAGAAAATATATGTGGATCAATTTGGCAATATAAATTTAAACCTATATAATTCAGATACATTGTGATCTACAATCAGCTATGTGGCTCTTCAACCTTCTATTTATTTCCATTAGTGTACTTTCAAAGGGAATTAATTTTTTTAATGCATTCATTAAATTTTGGATTACCACTTTTTGGTGAAAACTATTATAAAAAATTTAAAGTATCGAGAAAATAAGATAGCATAAGGATAATTTAATATTCATTACTATTGTCTATGTATTTCAAAAAAAGGGACGTGTGTAATTTAAAATTCTAAACTTGGATTTTATGGATCTAATTTTGAGTGATTAAAAGATAATTTTTTTGTGAATATTTATATTTGTGTGTGTAGTGAATAATAGAATATACATAGGAAGATAAGTTCTTTAATTTTTAAGGAGGAACTCACTCTTGAAGATTTATATGTGCTACTCTTTTTTATGAGAAAAAAAAAAGAAAAATATTTGATTCTATAGCTATTCTACAAAGATAATTTCTGTTGTGTTCAGAAGCCTCCTCAAGATAAATTTTATTTTTATCATCTCTCCTAGAGATTTCTTATCTTCTATCATTTATATCTTATAACTATGAGTCTCATTTGTAAACTCTATATTTATACTCTCTCTCGCTATTAATGTTCCTAGTAAAATAATCTTAAAGCCTAGTGCTTAAAAATCCTTTTTGGAGACCGATTCAAAGCTTCTGATTTTGTACCAAGTTTTGACTTCTTTCACTCGGTTGTGTGGTCACTTGGAAAAGGACCAGAAGTCCCTAGTAAAAGGACTACTTGACTGAATTCACCAAGCTCTTGGAGTTGAGAACTGGTAAAGTGGACTAGGGTATTTTTGTTCCCCAAAAAACTATAAATATTTGTTGTCTAATCTCTTTTATTTGTACTTTTATTTCCATTGTGTGAATTTATTATGAAAGGATAAAAAGTAACTGTATCTATAAAGAGGGTGGTTTTTTATGAATAGAAAATTTCAAGAACTCAATTCACCCACCTCTTGAGTCTTAGTGAAGTCAGTCTCTAACTAACAATTGGTATCAAAGTGAATTTTGAGTTCTCAACTTCCAAAGTTTGAAGTCTTAAAATATTACTTATAATGGATGATATGATTGCTAACAAAAAATGTGTGATAATGGTATGATCTCTCTACATTTATGGTGAGAATTATGGATGATAAAAGGCACGGATGATCATATATCTAAATAAATTTGGTCAAAAGATTTATCTAAAAGACATTAAGCCTTATGAAATCCCCATGATATAACTTGAAACATGGGATGATAATACTAAAGCCATCTATGATCTGAAATCCAATTATATGAGTACTATAATATGTGTATAAGGTCCTGATGAGTTCGATTGAGTTTCCCAATTTGAAAAAACTCATGAAATGTGGACTATGATATTAGTGGATTATGAAAGAACATACAATGTGTGAGCTCTCAGATATAATACTACCAAGATTAATTTTGATTCTTTCTGAATGATGGAAGGATAAATAATTACCCAACTAAATGAAATATTTAATGGTGTTTTTATAAAATTTTGATTCTTTAGGAATACCCTATCATGAACCAAATCAAGCCTTGAAAATCCTCATAACTCTACAACCTAGATGGAGTGGAATCTCGGCTACCATTAGGAAATCTAAAAATGTTAAAAAATTTAAAATAAAAGATATTATTGGAAATATAATGATGTATGAGGATGAGTTGGAAGCTAAAGTCGGAGAGCATGGATTTATTAAGAAGATGAATTATGTTCTAGAAGTTTCAACTTCAAAAAATGATAATAAAAATGGATGAGTCATCTGATAAAGATACTTTAAATAGTTTTTCTTTAGAAAGTGAAATTTCACTGTTTTCAAAAAAAATCTATAACAAAATAATAGGTTTCACGACACCCTTCAATAATTACAAGAATATAGATATAAGTACTAATAAATTTAAATGTTATGAGTGTAAGAAGATTGGGAACATCAAGTGAGACATCCCACACTTGAATGATAATAAAAAAATTGAGAAAAATTATTTCAAGAAGGTTGGATATAAGAATAAATACAAGAAATCCATAAAAGAAAAATGGAGTGCTTTTGAAGATTATAGTGATGATACATCTTCAAATTCAAAAACTGAAATTTTAAAATAAAAGGCTAATATGTGCTTTATGGAACACTCTGATGAGATACATACTTATTATTATTCTGAACATGAATCTGAAACTAAAAGTGAAAAATTCTCTTATAAATATTTAAATGTGTATTATACCCTTATGGAAATAAGGTTTGAAATCTTCAAGAAGAAGAAAAAAAATCCCTCAAAAAATATTATAATGATGTTATAATTGAAAAAGAGTACTTAAATAAACAAATTTTAAATTCGAAATCCAAGTTGGAGAATTATGCTATTTCAAGTATTGAACCAGATAATAAGTTGAAAAGATTGAAAGAAATAAGTACAAGACCTTAAAGATAATGTAAGTATTTTCACAAAAGGTCAACATTACTTGAATCAAATTCTTAGAAAAAATAAAGTCCAGAAAAATAAATTTAGAATAGGAAGTTAAAGTGAAAAAAATGTTTTATAAAAACTATTTTATAACTAGTTCAAAGAATAAAAAAATCTAAAGTTATTTGTTTTCACTATGGAGAATTTGGGAACTATGATAAAAATTTCTAGTTTGAGAAAAGTAAAATCTTTTAGAGTCAAACATATTTTACTTTCAAAAAAAATCAAATTTTAGTGCTCACTACGGGAAAAAGGACTTTTAGAGGTGGTTTATTTCCGATGGGTAGCTCACCTGTCGCAAATAACCTATCAAATGAAATTATCTGCAATAGGTGAACATTGTATGACATAAATAATTCCTATGAAAAAGTATTTGTGATAGGATATGGTCTCTCATCACAAATAATATTAGTGTGAATGCCCTCTAAAATGCAGGAAGATTATTTGTGATGGGATTGTTCCCTCATCGCAAATAGTTGTTTATATGTTATATATATTCGATAGTTCTAGGAGATTGGGATGGTTCAAATTTCCAATGTAAAGTATTAGTGATGGGAACTATCGCTATTAGCCAGATATTGGAAATGATAACCATCGTGATTGTTTTGTCGGCAGTGTTTATTTGCGATGATAATCATCACAAATAACTATTAAATCTGCCATACGCATTTACAAAGGGTAGCTTTTTCAATGGGTACCCATCGCAAATAAACAAATTTATAATGGGAGTCCCATCACAATAAATCCAATTGCCAATAATCCTACCTATATATATTCCCCCCATTATAATTTTCACTCCACTCTACGCTCCTCTGCACTTTTTTTCTCTCCTCTACTCTTCCTTATTTCTTCCAATAAATTTTTTAATTTTTACAAGTACCCTTGTGAGATTCATCTCAATATTTTGATTTTGACAAATTTCCAACTTTGAGGTATTTTTTTAAAAAAATTAATTATAGATTTATTTATTTATTTATTTATTTATATTAAAAATTAGTATTTTTAATTAGTTGTAATTAGTAGTAATTAGTTATAATTAGTTATAATTAGCTGTAATTAGTTACAATTAGTTGTAATTAGTGACAATTAGCAATAAATACATCTAACAGATAAAAAATTAGTACTAATTAATGAAACTTATTAATATTTAACATATGTAAATAATAATTAATAATAATTTACTGGAATAAAAAATAATTAAAAATAATAAGAAATAGTAATAATTTTCAGTAATTAATGATTTATAATAATAATTTTAAAGAAATTAGTAATAATTAGTAATAATTATCTTTAATCGGTAAAAATTAACAGTAATTAGTAAAAATTGGCCATAATTTGTAAAAAATAGCATTAAAGATTGTTAATTAATATAAATTAACTATTATTAATTTTACATAGTAAAAAATAATGGTAATAAGTAAAAAATAATGGTAATTAACAAACATTAGTGATAATTGGTAAACATTAGCAACACTTAGTAAACATTAGTCGAAATCAGAAAACATTTGTGGTAATAAGTAAAAATTAAAAAATAGCATTAATACGTGATATATAGTAAAAATTAAAAGTAATTAACTATAATTAGTAAAACCTAGTGGTAATTATCGATACTTAGTAAAGATTAGAATTAGTTAGTATAAAATAGTAAAAATTTGTGGTAATTAATTATGTTTAATAAAAAATTAATTGTAATTAGCATTACTTCGTAAAAATTAGCAGTAATAAGCGATAATTAGTAAACAAATAGTAGTAATTAGTGATAATTAGTAAAAATTAGCAGTAATTAGTTGTACTTCATAAATATTAGTAGTACTTAGTAATAATTAGCCACAATTAGCAGTAATTAGTAAAAATTAGCAATAATTAGAAATACTTAGTAAAAAATAGTGAAAATTAGAGGTACTTAGTAAAAATTAGTGGCAATTATCTATATTTAGTAATAATTAGCAAGAATTAATAAAAATGAGTGGTAATTTACTATAATTAATAAAAATTATCGTTAATTAGAAAAACAAAATATGGGTAATTAGCAGTAATTAGTAAAACTTAGCAGTATTTAGAGGTGATTTTTAAAAATTAGCAGTAATCAGTAAATATTAATAAAAAATAGCTATAATTTCTAAAAAAAATAGTGGTAATTAACTACAATTAGTAAAAAAATAGTGGTATTTAGCATTAATTTGAAAAAAAATAGAATTAATTAGAATTAATTAGTAAAAATAGTGGTAATTAGGAGTACTTAGTAAAAAATAGCGTAATCAATAAAAATATAAAAAACTAGCAATAATTAATGGTGATTAGTGGTAATTAATAAAAATTAACTGTAATTTATGGTAATTTATAAAAAAAATAGTGGTAATTAGAGGTACCTTGTAAAAATTACCAGAAATCAGAAAAAAGTAGTAAAAACTAGCGGTAATTTAAAATAATTAGAGGTAAATAGTAAAAATTAATTATAAGAAGTAGTAATTAATGGAAATTAACGGTAATTAGCAGTAATTACTAAAACTTAGTGGTAATTAGTAAACATTAGTGATAATTAGTAGAAATTAATTGTAATTAGCAGTTATTATTAAAAATTAATGGTAATTACCAGTAATTAGTAAAAAAATAGCAGTAATTAGTAAAAATAGAGGTAGTTAGTAAAAATTAGCGGTAATTTGGAAAATTTAATGGTAATTTGTAAAAACTAATTGTAATTAATAAAAATTACCTATAATTAGTGGAAATTATTGATAATTAGCAGTAATTAATGGTAAATGGTCAAAAGTAATGGTAATTAATTCTAATTAGTGATAATTTAAAAAAAATAATGTAATTAGTAGTAATTATTAAAAAATTAGTGGTAATTAGCAGTAATTAGTATACATTAGTGATAATTACTAAATATTTGTGTTGTTTATATGTAATTATTAAAAATTTAATGTAACTAGTAAAAATTGGTAGTAATTAGTAAAAATTAGCAGTAATTAGTAAGACTTAGTGACAATTACTAAAAATTAGGGGTAATTAGTGATTATTAGTGGTAATTAGTAATAATTAATTGTAATTAGTAAAATTAGGGGTAATTAGAAAAACAAATAGTAGTAATTATTAAAAATTAAGTTATAATTACTAAAAATTAGAAGTAATTCATAAAACTTAATGGTAATTAGTAAATTTTACTTATAATTAGTAAAAATTTAATCTAATTGGGGGTTATTAATTGTAATTAGAAAAAATCAACACTAATTAGTAAAAATTAGTGGTAAATAAATAAAATTGATAATTTTTACAAGTAAATTGTAATATTTTTATTTTCTAATTTTTAGAGAAATATGGAACAAGGAAGTAGATAGCATTCTTTATTATATGATCATGATTGGATAAATCACCACAGAAATCCAAACGGTTCTGGTATAAATAAAATATATATATTGAGGGTGTTGAAGCTTTTTTGTCATTTCCATCATCAAAACCAGAATTTGTTTCTTAAGGGACAACTATGTGTCCGTGTAAGAAATATGATATGAGGAGGTTTGACATTTTTGAAAACATTGGGGGTTATTTATTGTGTTTTGGTTTTCAAAAAGATTTTTTTTTGGGTATTAACATGGTGAATGTAGTTCTGGGGAAGATATTAATAATTTTGTTCCAGATCCATCATAGTTTCAAAATTTAGTACATAATGTTGTTGGTCTATCTTTTCAACAAATTGAAATTCATGATGATATTGATTTCACTCATGAGTTAAAACTATCTTGATTTTATGAGTTCCTGAAGTCTGTTAAGGATGTTTTATATCCTGGTTTTAAGATAAGAAAATGTGAAGCATTTGAAAAATTTATGGCTATTAAATCGGATAATGGAATGTCAAATTTCTATATTGATCAGATATTATCTTTGGTTAAATAATTATTACCTGAAATAAATGTGTTACCTCTGGATTTCTATGAGTTTAAGAGGTTGGTTAGTAATTTGGTCCTTAGTTATCAGAACATTCATGCTTGTTCAAATGATTGCATCTTATACTATGGAAATGATTTGTCAGTTAGTTGTACTACATGTGGAAAATAGAGGTATAAAGACACTCAATAAGGGATGTCTTGATTGATTCCTATTAAACTGTAGAAGTATTTACCACTTACACCCAGATTAAAACATTTATTTATGTCTCAGAATACAGTGTCATTTATATTGTGGCACAAAACCAATATTTCAAGTGGTAAAATATTAATTCATCCTTGTGATGGTGATCAATGGAAACATTTTGACGAAGTACATCTCTATTTTTCTTCATAATCCCATAACATTCAATTGGATATTTCTATTAAAGGTTTCTATCCATTTGGTTCTTATGGTAGAAAATATTCTTTTTGGCCTATTTTTGCAGCTCCATACAATTGACCTCCTTGTATGTTGATGAATGAGACATATATATTTGTAACATTATTAATTATAGTACATCCAAAAAAGAATTTTGATTTTATTTTAATCCATTTGTTGATGAGTTAAATTTACTATGGAGTAATGGTTTCAATATATATGATGTTGTTTCGAAACAAAATTTTCTAATGAAAGATGCATTAATGTGGAAAATTACTGAATTTTCAGAATATGGCATGTTATCTGGCTAGAGTAAAGACGGTAAAAAATCATTTTCATACTATATGAGTGACAAAAAAGCATTTATTCTCTTCAATGGAAGAAAAAACTTGTTTTTTTTCATATTTCTTCCTAATAATCATCCTTTTTAAAGGAACAGGTGTCACAAACCAAGTTGGTACACCATCTGACATGGGGCTTGACCCAGTTTGTGGTATTGCATGAAGGAAATTCCTAATCCCCATGGGCTAGCAATAAGTTCCTGGGTATCAAAAAAATATATTGGGAATGATTTTACCCATTTATATAAACATAAACAATAAAAAACAACAAATAAACCAAAATTATATATTTATAACCAAATGTGGCATAACAGTTTTTATATTCAGTATACAACTTTAAAGGAAACCAAAATAGGCGACAAAAAAAGGGTACAACTAAACTATCTCAAAAAAACACCATATGAAAAGAGGATAATCATCCTCTAGCCACCACCACAACACCTACAAGTGAAAAACCTCTAGCATCCCAAACCACCATCTTTAAACACCTTAACTTTACCAGTGTGAAACATAACCGAGTCTACTTACACCCAAAGGTGCAAATAGGGTGTGAGAGAAATCCTAGTAAAATACCACCCAATAAAGGGTTCCATGATATAAACATTATAAGATAAATAAACATGAAATTTTTTAAAAATAAAGACTAAAAATAAATTCATGGAAAAAAATTTACAAAAGAAACATTCTTGTATTTAAAGTAACAACAAAGTGTATCCAATGCTGACGATAAGTGAAATATCACCATAGAGCACAAAGTCACGGGAAATACTTAGTGGGTATCTAGGAACATTTTATCTTGGTGGAACATGGTATAGCAACCACACTAAATAGTGTTCTCATGCATGATCCACTAGAAAGGATTACATCCCTAATTATAGTGGTCTCCAATCATCATAGTTTAGTTAGTGTTGTATATTTCAATTCAACTAAGTGAAACTAGGACTTTCCACTTCTGAATCACTAGTATACTAGTCCTATTTCATCCACCCAGTCACCTAAGATTCCCGTTATTCTCAATTTGTATTCCACATGTCACACATCATTACTTTTAAATAAACATATGCCAAAAAATTAAACCAAGCTTGATAAATCACCATTTTCACAACCAAAACAACTTTTGAATCCAAATGCATGCCAAAAAAATTTTAAAACATGATTCACACCACTTTAAAACTTATTAAACGTGTTTCAAAATTTATAAATCACATGAAAAATCCACAACAAGGGTCCACACATTAAAAAATTCCAATTTCCTTTAAAAACCTACATTTAGAACAAACACATATCAAAACCCATCAAAAACCCCTTTCTCACCACACACATAAATCATAAAACACTCTTAAAAACTCAATTAATCCATTAAAATTCATAAAATAATGTTTAAGTACGATAACACCTACCTCGAGTGAAGAAACTCCCAGAATCTGGTGCAAAACATCAATCACACCTCAATCGCACCCTAGAGAGGAAATATCAAACCTAAAACATCAATATTAAACCCTAAGAAATGATATATAACCCTAAAAACAACAACCAAATAATTGGAAATGTGAAACCTAAAGAAGGATAAAAGAAACCCTAGAATATATAAGGAAATCAATAGAGGAGGGACATTCTTGAGGGTTTCTTGAAGAATCTAAGACACATATCCCACTAAAATGTATCCCAAGCAACGAATGAGTAAGAGGGAGGCATTCCTAGGGTGAATAATCCTGAAGGGGGAGAGAAATGGATATTTAGGGTATAAAATTGGAGAGAGATAGAGAGAGAGAGAGATAGAAAGGAAACATCCAATTTTTAATGACATGGACAGTCCACATGGTTTTCCCACACAGTTTTCCAAAACTGTGCGGAAACTGTACTCCCCTTATTGTTTAAGAAGGACATGCCACACAATTAGCCCGCACGATTTATAAACTATGTTTTAACCGTTCAATAAGACACTATCCAAAAATACCACTTGGTTTCACAGTTACCGGGTAAATGGTGCACGGTTTTACAAACAGTGTGCTAGCCATGCGCCACCTATTTTTTACCCAAAATGTTTCATTTTTCTCCAAAAACATAAAGTAAAACCAAATGAAAATGGCTATACCAATAATAAATAGAAAAATACCTCAAAAAATCATGGGTGTGATAATGGAAATCATTTAAGAAAAGGTACAATTGAAATAGATGGACCTCCAACAATGATATCAATTATTTATTTAAAATCTATTATCACTTTATTACCTCCTATTACATTTGGACTGACTATAAATCAACAAAAAATATGGATTTGGGAAAAAACATAATTGGATATAACATAGTATTTTATGGGATCTTCCATATTGGTCTAATTTCTTATTCTGTAACATATTGTATTCCATTAATATTGAGAATCATTGTTTTGATAATATATTTTATAGAGCTTTGGACACACCTGTTAAGGGAAAAGATAATGTAAAGGCATGATTAGATCTTTCCTAAATTTGTGGGTGACCATAACTTGAGCTATTTTAAAATGAAATACCATGAAGTTAACAAAGCAAAAAGTGGCTTATATAGTTTCCAAAGAAAATCATTTATTATTTTGTCAATGGATTTTAGATTTGATGCTTCCAGATGGTTATGTTTCCAATTTGGATAGATGGGTCAGAAACGGTCATATTACCAGATTAAAAATCCATGACTGTCATGTTCTAATGAAAATACTTCTACTGATTGGATTTAGAGTTTTTTTAGTTATATCATTTGGAATACAATAATATAATTTTTATATTTTTTCCAAGGCATTTGTTCGGTGACAACATACTATGATGCACTTAGTAGACTTTAAGAAGTGGTTGATTTAATTTTATGTAAATCAGAAAAAAAAATATCCCGTCAAAATTCTTCGATTCAATGGAACTTTTGAAATTACATTTTCCACATGAATAAAAATTTGTAGGGATAGTATAGTCCTGATGGATGTACTCATATAAGAGATGCATGAAAAAAAGGAAGAAAATTGTTCATAAAAACATAAGTTGAAGGATCAATTACAGAAGCTTATTTACAGGGGGAATTTGTTTTTTCTTATTTCATTGTTTCTAATCTAAATATCCCTCAAAACATAATAGAATAGGTCATAATGAAGAAAATATTTATGATGCAATAAACAATCAATTATAAATTTTTAATCAGCCTAAACTTATCTTTGGTGGAGTTCATGAATGATAGTTTTCAAATGATAAACTTCCCAGGGCTCATACATATGTTCTTATCAACTATAAAGAAATGAACCTATTTGTATAGTGAGTTATAATATCACCAATTATATAATTTTTAAAAGTAAATTAATATTACCTTATTTTTAGATTATATGATGATCATATCAATAAAAAAATTTCAAAAATTATACCAGTCTCTCCTGAAAAACATCAGCATAATAATTTTTCCTACTTGTTTCAAATATTGTTAAAGTAAATTTTTTATGATTTAATATATAAAATCAATTTATTATTTGTTATATTGATAATTTATTTCTTATTTTTTAGGTTTCCCAACATGCTGATATAATTGATAATAAATTATGTGTATTTAGTAACCCACCATCCAAAATGGGTAAATGTTATAACACATATGTGGTGAATGGTTTTAAATTTCATAAATATATATATGGTAAAAAAAACAATGAATGGTGATTTTTTCTTGAGAGTATCTCATTATAAAGAAAGTAAAATTAACTTTTATGGCATACTGGATGAAATAATTGATTTTTTTTATCTAGGAAAGAATTATGTAATGATATTTAAATTTCATTAGTTGGATACTCATATAGTCTTTCATGTTTATCTGCACCATGGGATCATTGATATTAAATGTAAAATTCTTCTTATAGTAAATGAACCTTTTTTTGTCTTGTCAAGTGCATAAAATTTATTTTGAAAATTATTGTGCTGCTTCAAGAGAGTTAATTCATTGGTGGAGAATTATAAAAATAAAATCTCATGAAAATCAGTTTATACCAACTTAATATGGTTTATCTGAAGTGAAAGGAATTAAAAAATTTCAAGATACATCCCCAAATACATCTTTTCTATGAAGAGAAAAAAATTGATGATGACACCCCCACAATTATGGGTTGATGGTGATGACGATATTGATGATGTGACAAATGAATATTAAATAATAAGAGATGATTAAGTTGATGCTCCTATGGAAATTGATGATACTGAGGAGGAATATGAAGATATTGTCACTGTCATATATAAAGATGAGGATGAAGATAAAAAATGACACAATTACATGCTCCTTATAAACATAATTAATATATATATATATTACTCATTTTTAATTATTTCTTAACAATATTAATTTCATGTTTTAGATGGTTTATGAATTTTTAGTTGATATGTTACATGACTTCAAGGAGGATATGCTTCCTAGTGATGAGTTTGATTCTTCATTATCTGGTCCTTAGGTTGCTGGAAGTTCACCGATAACTTGAAGCGGTCGTGGTCTTGTGTGATTGATGATTCCTAAACCCATTCCTAAGAAACGTCTACTTCTTTATTTCGATCAATGCATGCGGAGGTATGTTCAGCTATGTATTTTAGTTAATTTTCATTAATTATCAGTAATTTTCATTAATTTATTTATGTACTTATTTTTTGATTATTTGTTCTGTTTTCCCATAGATTTTCACATATAGGGGAGTGATATTTTTCTAAACAATTTTTATGGATCATGGGTGACATTGGATCAGATTCTCATTAATGTTCAACAATACATGTTTGATCATTAGATGGTATGTAAATAAATAATATTTAGTTTGAAATTTATTTAATTATTAACTTATTATTATTAATTATTTTCATGGATTATGGTATCAAAATGAATATAGAATTAGAGACTCTATCTAGAAGTCTTGGGAGGTTGGTATGTGTGAATATTTTCATCATTTGTTTCACAATCTGAGGAGGATATCTATGAAAAAATTAAAAGTTTCATTTTTTGACCAGTCTTGTTTCACCCACTGACCAGATTATATATCATCTCAAATTTGGTATGAATTACCTTTATATTTTATGGGATATATTTTTTAGATGACATAGTCATTAGGTCATCAAAACCATGGAGAGACAGGAGGTGATGCATCTAGACGGTAGTCATATATTTAGTACCCATCGACGACATATTGTAAGTACCTTTATTTAATAATTTATAAAACTTTAAATGTAAACTATTTATTGTATACTCATATAGATAGTTTCACATATAGATATTATGGTGTTTTATTTTTATAAGAGGATGTATAGTGATCCTCTCACTAGAGAGATTAAAGGTGGTTTCCAACTTCGGATTGTGATCAGTATATTTTTTTGTGTTTTAAAATTAATTGAAAATAATATTTTAAGAATTTTAATTTCAATTTGTAATTAAATGAGTCCAATAAGACCTCAAATTCTAAGACATAGGATGAGAGTCAGACTGAGACTGAAGGTTAGGCCACCAATGTAACAGGATTTAATGATGTATCATAGATGCAGGAGACTCAATATGCTTTTGATAAAGGACAAGTTGTTGGCCTCGGTTATCAATTGACACCTAGCATTTATTATCATACCGTTGCATGGTTGGTGTCCATCTCAAGGGGATATCATAGAGAGTTTTCATCTTTGGCTCCATGGTATGAGAGGTAGTTATGAGCTTAGATTAAGGTTATTGAGACCCTATGTAGGGAGCAAGAAGAGCTTCTTCGATAACAGCAGCAGCACCAGGAGATGCATTGATTGATGGAGCAGCAGCATGAGTAGATGATGAAGTACATGCAATGGCTGACTCAGGGTGTAGGGATGGAGTTCCCTCCCCCACCTCTTCTAGGTGACCCTCCCCCTCACCCTCTAGATAACCCTCCCCCTCCATAGTTATTGATACATTATATACATATTTATTATATTAAGATTTGAATGAAAATATTTTATATAATATTTTTATTATTTAAGATGTTTACAGATTTATATATTACATTTTTTAAAATTATTTCTATTTTTTTATGATTTTTAATATATTTTTTATTTTTTATTTTTTTAAACTTATTTCAAATTAGGTGTTTTTATATCAAAAATACTTATTTCCAATGGGTTTGTTGTCCCATTACAAATAGTTTAGTAAAATACAATTAGTAATGGGAGAACGGCCCGTCGCAAAAGATTATTTTTTCATTGGCTCGTCACAAAAACAATCTTCTGTGATGAATTTTTTTTATAGTCTATTTTTCGTGGGACCTTATCACAAATACAACATTTTTTAGTTTGGGATAGATTTTATCTATAGTATAAATATATTTGGGTTCCCAAATCTCTAGTTGCTAACATTTCTAGACCCAAGAAAATATGGGTACTAAAACAATTTATTTTCTGATTTGTCTTTGTAGGGAAAAATATCCAAGATAATCAATGATAAATATAATATAGATAGTGTATTCTTAATACATATGAGTGACGGTTTCTCAAAATTTAAATTCCTTATAAAAAAATTGATTTAGGCTATTTCACTTTTGGTGACAATGCTAAAGGTAAGACTATGGGAGATAGATCCACTAGAAATCTAAACTCATTCCTCATCAAAAAAAATATTTATATAGAAGTACGAAATTAAAATATGATAAGTATTTTTAAACTTTATGATGGAGGTTATTTTTTATATTTTTATAACAATTCCTATTTTTTTTAGGATAACATTTTTATGTTTAAGGCACCTAGAATATATAATTTATATACACTAGATCTTAATTCATTAAGTAAAAAAGTGAACTATTTAAAAATGGAAACAAATGAATCTTGGATTTTTCATAGAAGACTAGTAAATTATAATGAATATTAGTTGAGAAATTTTTCTAAAATGAATTTAGTTTAATATTTAGATCAACTTATATTGAACAAAAAGAAACTATGTGATGCATGCCAAATTGGAAAGAAACACAAGTCATATTTCGAACCAATTAAAGTGGTTGGTATTTCTAGACCCCTAGAACTAATTGCAATGGATTTTTTAGGTCATACAGAACTAAAATTATAACAATAAAATCTTTTGTTTATATCTTAGTTAATGATTTTTCTAGATTTACTAGGGTTTTCTTTTTAAGTATTAAATGTGAATCCTGTTTATTTTTTATAATTTTTTTTGTGAACTAGTTCAAAATGAGAAAGATTCTAAAATTATTACTTTAAGAAGTGACTATGGATGAGAATTTGAAAACCATGAGTTCAATGCATATTGCTCAAAACATGGAATCAAGAATACTTTTTTCCCAAGACACCTCAATGGAATTGTTTTTTTGAAAGGATTAATAGTACTTTGTAATAATTTTCTAGAACAATGTTATGTAAAATTAACTTGTTCATTTTTGGGTTAAAGATTTAAATATATAATGTTATGTCATTCATATTTTAAAGAAAACACCTTATGACCTATGGAATAATAGAAAGCCAAAATTTGTATTTAAAGTTTTTGGATGCAAGGTTTATATTCTAAACACCAAGGAAAATATTGGTAAATTTGATCCAGATTCTAATGAATAAATATTCCTTAGATATTCTAATACTTCCATGTCAAATATTATTGAAGAATTAACTCACACAAAATTTAATGATAGTGGTCCTTTTGATCACAAAATGACTCAATTTGATAAGATAATATATTCTATTGAAAACATGATTCCTTAACCTCTCTTTGAAAATAAAAAGGATGATGAGTTGGAACTTGATTTTCTTAAACCAAATAATGAAATAATGGATACCAAAGGACCAGAAAGTGTGTTACCTAGATATCCTAGAACCCTTAAAATCCATCCCTTGGAAAATATTATAGTAATTTTAAATTAATGGATTATAACTTTAAGGAGTGTAGTGAATATTGTATAATTTTCTACCTTTCTATCTCAACTAGGACCTAAAACTATAGAGGAAGCCTTAATGGATAAGATTTTGGTTTTAAAAATGAAACAATAATTAAACCAGTTCAATAGAAACAAGGTATGGTAATTAGTTAATATACCCTCTAACTATACTATTATAATAAAAAAATGGGTTTTTAGAAATAAGTATGATGATCATGGTGTAATAATAGGTAATAAATATAAATTATTTGCTAAAGGGTATAATCAAGAAGAAGGTATAAATTATAAAGAGGCATTTGAACCTGTAGCTGGATTAAAATACATTAAAATTATCTTAGACTATGAATCACATATGAATTTCAAATTATATCAGATGGATGTAAAATCGACTTTCTTAAATGGCTTTTTTATAGAGGAAGTTTATGTTGAACAACCTCCTAGTTTTGAAAATATTCATTTTCCAAAAACATTTTTCGAACATACCAAAGCTCTTTATAGCATTAAATAAGAACCTAGAGTTTGGTATGAACATTTAAGTTCTTTTATTTTATCAAATGAATTTTCTGTAGGAGTGGTGTATCCTACTCTTTTCCAAAAAAAAACTTTATCATCAAATATTTAGTTAGTTTAGATATATGTTGATAATGAAATTTTTGGTTCTATAAAAAATTATGTAACCCATTAAAAAATAATTTTAAATGAGCGTAATGGATAAGTTAAATTATTTATAGATTTTTAGATAAATCAAAAAGGCGTTGAGAATGTCCTAAATCAAAGTAAATACATAATTGACTTACTTAATAATTATGGAATCAAAATTGGTAAATTACATATAATTCTAATGAGTTTTAATGAAAATATTGACTTGGATGAAGCTAGGAAACCAATTGACAATAATATATACAAAGGAATAATTTGGAGCATATAGTATTTGACTACTAGTAAACCAGAAATTATGTCTGAAATATGCTTATGTGTTAGATCCTAACCAAATACTAAGGAATATTATTTGAAATATACCAAAATAATTTTATGTTATTTAAAAATAACAATTTATCTTTCCTTACTTTTTCCAAAAAAATATGATTTTAATTTAAAATCTTATTCAAATGCCAAATTTGGTGGTTGTAGACTATATAGTAATATTACTTTAGAAACCTTCAATTTTATAGGTAAACCCATGGTATCCTGGTTTTGTAAGAAACAACACTTTGTTGCAGTATTTGTTGGGCGTGTGTTCCTCCAAAAATTTCCTATTTTTATTTTTTATTCTGATTATTAAAAACACCCACATCTATGTTGGTAATGAAGTGACTTTAATTTAATTTTAGAGTAATATTCACTAGAATAATTATTTTATTCTTGAAGAATTTTTATACTTTAAACCCATGGAATGTTATTTGATTTCTCAAATTCTAAAGTATTCTGGATTCTTTTTTAAATAATTATATAAACATTGTTTATTCTCTATGTTTTAAGTGGGATATATAGTTTTTTTACCCTAAATTTGGAATGAATGTATATGTAACGTCTTGGGATTTTGGAGTATGTTTAATTCCTCATCCATTTTGATTTTTTAGAGTTTGGTGGGTAGAACAACATCATTCTTGATTATCAAAACATAATTTTGAGAGTTTATTTAACCCAATTCCTTGTTTTTTGGATGGGTTTAGAGGCTTGAAAAATGACTCAGTGTTTTATTTGGGTTTTAGGTCTGTGATAGGCTGAAAACCGAAGTTTTCAAAGTACGCAAACTGAGGTGCATGGTTTTGGACAAACTGTGTGGCCTCCAAGGAGAAACTATGACTCCCCCCCCCACCAGTTATAATGATAATGGTTTGGTAAATCATGTAGAAGGGGTTGTATAACCATAATTGAACCAATATAGTTTTTATTATAGGAATCCACATGTCTTGTGAATGTTTTGGGAAAACCATGTGCAAGCTACATGCCTAGTGCCACTAAACCAGTGGCTAAACATGGGCTCATCACAGTTTTTCCAAAGCATGTGAGATAAAAATGTGGGGTTTGTCTCTTAAGTAGTATGATACATATATTTTATTCATGGTTTTGAAAACCATGCGAGCTAACTATATGGCCCATTAAAAGTGTGAAAAGTCAATTTCCATTCCCCCTTTATTTCTTTTTTCCTCCTCCTTCCTCCTTTGGTTGCGCACAATAGTAGGGAGCATTATTTCTCTTCCACCTCTAGATTTTGAGATAGATTTTAGATATGAGATCAATTCTTCAATCTTTATACATAATTGGATCTATATAAGTAATCCATTTAATCCACTTTCCTATTCTCTTCTTTTCCTTCTCCATACGATATGCTAAATTCGTGCGAGTTGTTTTACCCTATTTTTAGGTCATTCATCTAAAACACTAATTTTTTCCAGGTAGTCTTGAGTTAGAGGGTAATATCTCATGATTTTCCATCTACCAACATGAGGTAGGTGGTTCTTATCTTTATTTTTAATTTCATGAGTGTTTTGGGGGTGCAGGTTCGAGCACGATGTTGTGTTGACTGGGTGAGGACCCATTAAATGGTTTTCCCTAAATTAAATTTTCTTATGGTGTATTTATACATTGATGAGTTCCATGAGAACTATATGGGCCTAGCCTGAGGATTGAGATGGAATTGTCCATCTGGACTGATGTGATGTGGTCATCAGGCTGGGCGTGGCTTGATATATATTATGAGTAATATTGATCACTGGTTAGATGACATTGTCATTGGATGAGACAATAATTTCATCAGGTTTCATGCATGGATTGTATGATATTCGATGGTATTGACCATTATATGGAGTGGAACAGTCAAAGGGGCATGAGGTGCTAGATGATGTGTCTTAGGGACTATTTTGTGATTTTCACTCACCCATGTTGGTCAATGTATTGTTTGGATTCATGCGCACACGGTATGACTCGGATGATGAGGCGATATTGACCATTAATGTGGGTAGAGGCCTCTGGTTATTACAGCATAGGGACATGGTTGGAGGTGCTTGTAATAGAAATCCATGAGGTTAGGTAGGAGTCATCGGTTGGCAGTGTTGATACTTTCATTTGGGGGTTGAGGATCATCGTACTTGAGGTTGTTGGGACTAGATTATTTAAGAAGGATTGACATTGTTGTTCCTTGGGATGTCATATGTTGATATGGTGGTGATATTATTTGGAGGGAAAGCATCATTGTGCATCAATATGTTGGGTTTCAAGATAAAGGGAGATTTTGATCAGGGGTCTAAGGGACCTGATTCTAATTATTTGGGCATGCCTTCAGGATGTCAGTGACTTGACTTAGACATGAGGTTTTCATTGGAAAATGCTATCATGTGACTTTAATGTAGGTGGAACCCAAGGTTTCACTTGGAATAATCTATATCAAGGGATGCCTTGGGCATAGGCTATGGATCCTCCCCACTAATGTATATCGGCAATTGTTGAAGTAGGTGAATTGCCTCTCTATAGCTGTACAGAACAAGGGGAGAAGTGTATTTATATTTTTTTTTTGAAGTTTATATTTTATTTATTTTAGTAAACACCTTCTTAATCACATATGTAAGATAGGAACATGTTAGTGGTGGCCTACTGAGATTCTTTCTCACACCCTACAAGGGCCCATCAGGACATGTGTAGATTTTATAGATTTGTGTTTAGGTAAAGGTTTAGGCTTTGGAGATGGACCTTAGTGTTGGGCTATTTGGCATGGGATGGATGAAAAGGGACCATTGGTCCTTTACTCAGTTGGAGTTTCCTTTTCTTTTTCATTTTGTATTACCATGCTTATATGTACATATTTTGGTCGGTCATTGGTGACCCTCCAACTTATTATATATTTTACCTGATATATATAGATGTTTTGTTTCAGTAGTAACAAATAGAATGTTGTGTTGTTTAACTCTAAATATGGTTTATTTTAATATTTTTGATATTATTAATGATTTTTCTATCTATTGCGCTTCTGGAATGGGTGAGTTACTAATCTACTTTGTTGGTATTTATTTTCCACTGCTTATATATCTATTAGACCAACAATATATCATCACCAAATGGTATATTCTCCCCACTATCACCTCTTTACTCCCTCACTACTAGTCGGCATCCTTTGGCATGTGGGGAGGTGTGCTTAAGTCCTAGTGGAACTCAAACCATTGCAATGTTCGGGTGGAAATTCATGTTAGGGCACCATAGTATGGATCAAGAACCCTAAATTTGGAAGAAAACCTACATTTTTGTAATGAATGTATGGTTCATCATCCCTACTTTTTCAATCAACTGTACATTTTAAACTATACTTTTTATGTTTATTATTATGTACAGAAACCCTATGTTTGACTTGATCAATTATGGAATTTTTAATTATATATTATTTCCACGTTTTCTATAACAGTCTCACCGTAATTAAATATCCATTTAAATTTGTTTAAAGACCAATTAAAAATATCATATTTAACATATTGAATATATCATATTTATAAGGTAATTTGTGACATTCTTTGAATGTTTTAAATTCAAATACTCTTGATTTATCATGTAATATTTCTACATCTGTTTGACCCAAAGAAATTTGATCATCGTGATACATACTGAGAGTTTATTCTTTTAAACATATAGATGCATGTTTGAAAATAGTAATGTGTTGTCACCTTCATATTTACACTTTTGAGATATCCATGTTTTGATTCTTATCTAATTGATCAACTCAACTATTTATTATGTTTTATTTGTTTGTTAATATTTTATTGTAGTTTGACAAATCACTTATCAGAGCTATCCCTTGGAGATATATATGGTTGATCATTTGCCTAGTTCTTTCTCTAATAATTTTTAAACAAATATTGTTTGATGTTGAAGAATATTTTTTTGTTTTACTTTATTGAAGATCATTTTCATCTGTCAGTTATTATTGTAATTATGAGTTGAACCAATATTAAACTTCCACACCTCATCTTTTACTATTGAAGTATCGACTACTCATACTTAGTCATGGTGGGATTTCAACTTCTAATTCTAAACTTTAGATTTCTGGTTCCTTATAAAAGAACTAGAAGGCCTTGTAAAATCCTTGTTGTAAAGGTGTCAACTGCCTACACTTATTTGTAAAGGTATAAGGGAAATGTATATACTAGTAAAAGTCACCAAAATCGTGGAGAGAGCATTGGTGGAGTGTACTAGGGGATTCATATTCCCTAAACCATTATACATCATCGATTTCTTTTCTTTATTAATTATACACTTCTCACTCTTATTTAAGATATAAGGATTGGATCATTTCATTTTAAGAGGGATGATTTGAAATTATTATGTTTTTTAATGAATAAAATTCACCCCCCCCCCCCCTTGTATCTTCATATTTATCATTCCGACCCAACATTATCTGCTACTCAACAAGAATATATAGATTTAGGTAGTTGTTGTGAACAAGTGTTGTGGATGATACATACCTTAATGTATTTTTCATTAAATTATAATAAAGTCCTAATCAAATAAGATAGAAAAGTTCTATCAATATTTATATGAATAAGATAAATCATTCTATATTAAAGAACATATACCTAAGGCATTATTTCTTAAGAGATGACACTCAAAAAGATGATATTACGCTTAAATTTATCTCTACATAGAACCAGTTAGCGGATATTTTTACTAAAATAGTTGTATGTGAATGTTATGATTTTTTTAAAGATAATTGTGATTATTTGAATTTAACTGAGTTTAGTTTATTTTATTTTATTAATTTTTTAATGAATTATAAAAAAACTAAGAGAATTTATTGCACTTCAATTTGTTTGAAAATTTTATTCTGATTTTATATTTAAATTTTTCTTGTTTTTTTGTTAGAAAAAAAAATTGTGTCCCTTTTAGTTATTTATTTGTTTATTTATTTTAAGTCATAATCGACTCAAAATTTCAAATTGGGTATATAAGCCTTTTTTGAATAGGTTTGGTGGCCTAATTTACATTAGGTCCATGGCCCTTTTTATATTATCCTATATCCTTTATCTTGAAAGATAAACTATTACCCATCCCTCTTGTATATATCTTGATTCCATCTCAACCTTCTACCAATATACTACTATAGGAAGTCCAAGCATAGAGAATATAGAAGATTAGGTTCTTCCATGAAAGCTAAGTCAGATGGTGTGTCACATATAGTACTAACTATAAAAATTGTCGATATAGGTTGGTTGAAGGCTGTCGAGATTATACTGAAGAAAGGACTTTGGTTTCAAGGTTGGGAGTTCATTATTGATGAAAATAAGTTAGGTTTCTTATTTTAGGAATAAGTGAAAGAGTTCATGAGGAATGATTAGTTTCAGTACGGTGAAATAGAGGATATTGTTTCTTTGAATTTCAATAGAAATTTTGTTCTTATTTTGTTAGTAGAAATTTCTTAATTCTATCATTTTTCTCAGGAGGGGGAGTTTAATTTTATCTATGATTTGGTTACTATGAGTTTAGTAGGACCAGCTAATATTTTCATGTCTCTATTTGGAACCTCTAATTTTGAAAAGAATCTTGTGAAGGACTTAGAGCCTAAATGGAAAGTTTTATGCCAGTTTGTTTAGACTGTGATTTTCCAAAGAGCTAGTGAAATGGAAAATTTGTTATTCAAGACATGTACCTCTTATATTTCTTGATTAAAATTTTTAAGCTAAATATTTCAATGTATATGATGTGTTTTATGCATTACTGCTATAAAGGGAAAAGGAATTTGAACTATTTCCCTTTTGGAAGGCTCATCTCCCTAGTATTAAAGAAGAAAGAGGTAGATCTCAATGAGGGAAAGGAAGTGAAATTACATAAAATTAATACTCCTTATTCCATTATCTTGAAGACAACCAGATATTGTTAAGACACTTCCTAAAAATCTTTATAACCTATTGGGTAGGAAGGTGTGGCTTAGGGGTATCCATCATGATCTAGGGATGCAGAACCTTCTAATATGGTGCCTGCTAGGTAGGTGCAGGAGTCAATATATTCCAAATCAAAGACTTAGTTTCCAATGGTTAGACTAGTTATGAAAGAGATAGTATAGAGATATGAGGCATGAGTTTTTTAAGATGTTGAAGTAGTTCAGTATGTTCAGCTGGCTATTAAGACAAATGACGTGGCTCATGAGGAAAGTCTAGTTGAAACTTTACCAAGTGTACTAGTTTTTGTGTACATAGATAAACCAGAAGTGGACAACCCTAAATTTTATCTAACTATTTATGGATAACATGCTTTGAGATATGGATCTAGAGATGTGATTATTGAAACTATTGATCATTCTCATACACCATGTTTTTCATCACCTCATCCTTTTGTGAATGAGGATAAACCTTTAGTGAGTAAGAGATTTGATAATTCTGAAATTAAAACCTTTGATTCTAATCTAATTAATTATTTTTATTATCTCATAGTATAGTATAATGAGTTAAAGAAGAAGCTGATAAGTTATAAGGATGATATAGAAAACCTCAAGGAGAGTTCTGTTTCTAAATATTATGTTTATAAGTTAGTTAGGATCCTAGAAACATAAACAAATTTGATCAAAAATATTACAATAGACTCTTCCATGAAACAAGTTGATTCTGCGATAAGAAAAAAAGATCTTGAGGAGTTGAAATACCAAGTGAGTGGGATGAAAAATGCCTATGATACCAATTTAGAGTTTAATTATCTTGAATTGATGGTTTCATCTCAATGATACATGATTTAAAATCTTTCTATATTTAAATATGATATTTCTCATGATGTAGTTGTTGAAATTCAAAGTTTTAAGTCTGAAATAAAGTAAATATTTAATAATTTAAAGAGTATAGTGTTAAATTATTTTGATTTCTTTAATAGGTTTCAACCAACTTCCACCTCTTTATCTACACATTTAGTGGTTCCTAAATTTCATAATGAGGTCGATCAGATGCTTTATGAGTTTAATTTTATATCCTATTAGATTTAATATCTTTAGTGTGATATATTTTAACCAATCCTGATGAAATATTTCAAGATATATATTTTTGGTGAGTTCCAAGACACCATAGAAGCTCTTATAAATCTTGGTGTTGGAACTAACATGTTATTGAATGGCATAGTGGGATATCTTCCAGAATATGTTGGTGGAAGGATAAAATAGATCTTGTAAGTATCTTAATATATCTAGGGATGATATCTTGGTCAATTGGTTTTGTAAACATAAATAATCATCACCTTGAAAACTTTCTGGTAAACATTTATGAGGAAGTTAAAGGGTTATACTCTGAAGAGGATTTTAGTTCCTTGGAGTCTCAAGTAACTCCAATTGTTCCATTTTATACTATAGATAAAGATAATTTTGTTTATAAGCCTCTTAGAATTATTCCTTTAGTGGAACCATCTATTATATCTTCCCTTTCGATTACTAATCCTGTTATACCTGCTATTACTGTCGATTCTTTAATTCCATAACCTTCTTCTATTGTTTTTTATAAGGTAGCTCAAGTTTTAGTAGATTAGCTAGAAAATATAGAAAGGAAGCTACAACATATGAATACGATATTGGTTAGTGTTCAAGGATCTATCAACCAGATTCTTAAAAAGATATATTTAGACATTCCAGCTACTTTATCTATTTCTCATCTTTCTCCCATGTGCAGTGATCCTCAATATTTTTCCTCTGGTCAACTTAATACTTTAAAGGAATTTTTAACAATGGTCTCTACTCACTTTCCCATATGTATAGATAGACATATTCTACTAATCTAGATTTTTTTCAGTTCAAATATAATCAATATGATTGATATGTGTGAATATACTTTTTTATCTTATAAGAAGAAGGACTCTCAGACCAACTCCTCCAAATACCTTTAAGGGTACCAGAAAAATAATATAAGTTAGTTTTTTATCCAGTGCTAATTTATTAAAAATTAAAATACATGGTGGATGATGCCTTAGATTTTGAATGATATATGCAATAATATTCACCTTCAGACACTCCAAAGATGATGGATTTTATCCATAATAGAACTTATGATTTCAATATTGCTTCAGGAAATCTGGAAGTTGTTCTCAGCACACCTACTCAAGAACCAAGAGACGAATCAACAGTTGTCTCTACAAACCATGCTACTATAGATATGGGTAAAGCTATTTCTATACTAGTTATAGACCCTATTACTACCTCTCAAACATCTCTAAATTTTAAAATACCTCCACCCAAACCTCCTTTTCAGTTTGACCCAATCCATAAGATTGAGTCTTCTAACTGTTATATTTTATATCTAATTTTTCTTGGTGTTAATTGGATATACTTTTTTACAAATTTTAATAACTAATGAAATCATTATTTATTTATTTATTATATCTTTCTTAGTGATTGGTTTCATTTAACATATTTTATATCCTTTTTTCTTAGATATTTTTTTCATTTAATGTTTTAAGTCAATATTTATTTTATTTTTGGGTTATTTGTTTTTTTACTAAATTTTAAGTCTTTGAATAACATTCAATCAATTTCAGCACTATACATAATCATTTCATAACATTAAGTTCTAAATTAAAATTACTTTCCTAAACTTACCCTTCCTTTCTAGTAACACAAAAATGGGAATAAGTTTAATAAAGGGGGAAATTTTAATAAAAAGGGGTAATTTTACCCAATGTTTAATAAAAAGGGGAGAAGTATCCTTATTGAGAGAAGTCCTACAAAGTGAGAGAAGTGTTTAATTAAGGGGTATAAAAAGGATAAATAGAACATTTTAAAATCAATATATATATTATTTAGATTTATAAAAAATATTATAAAACCTTTTGAAAATTTCATGTTTAATGTCTTATGGGTTTTTTATCTTCAAAACAGGGGGGATTGTTGGACTAATAATGTTATTACAATATATCCCATGTACTTTAGGTTTTTATGATCTCAAATATCCATCATACGTTAATTATGTTTTTTCCATAAGTGTGTTAGTTAGGTTTTATCATTAGTTTAGTTAATTATATTGAAATATGAAAATTTTGGAAGTTTTCTAAAAAAATTCCTAAAAATGTAAAATCAGTTATGTGAAAGAAACACCTACTAGAAATTTCAATGTTTTGAAAATTTCTACATGGAAAATGTATATATCGATGAATTACCTAAATGAGAAATTCTATACATAGATCAAATGACTATATGAATTGGTTACATGGATTAATCAACTATATAATATGGATATGTGGTGAAATAGGCCACATGGTTTCAAACGACTACGTAATTCTTTCAACATTGTCAAAATTCATCTACATGATCAAGAAATAAAAATGGAGAGATTTTTTGTGTGAAGAATGCCTTTTCAATTTGGATATTTGGATAAATCATCTACATAAAGAATGGCTACATGGATCAATTTATCTACCAAAATTAAAATAAGTATAATTTGGTTATGTGGTGACATATAATCATCCACACAGTTCTATAACCAATTACTTATTATTTATGGTGTACTTTAAATGAGAATTAATTTTTTCATGAATTTTTAAAATATTGTATTGCCTCTTTATGGTAAAAATGATTAGAAACATTTTCGAGTTTATAGAAAAGAAGACAATACAGGGATAATTTAATGGTCAGTACTGTTATTGAGGTATTTCTAAGAAAACGACATGTGGGATTTAAAATTCAAACCTTTAATTTTATAGATATGTTGTTGTGTGATTAAAATAGAACTTTCCCATGCATATTTAAGTGTTTGTGTGTTTTTTAAAAGATAATTTACACAATAAGATAATCTTTTGAACTATCAACTTGGAACTCTCTCTTGAAGCTCTCTATGTGCTTCTCTGTTTTATGAGAAAAATAAGAAGAAGATTTGATTCTATAGTTTTGCTACCAAGATCATCTTTTTTGGGTTCAGAAGACTCTCCTTGATCTTAATTTTATTCTAATCATCTATCCTATAAATTTATTCTCTTTTGTTATTTATATCTTAAAATTATGAGCCTCATTTGTAAACTCTCTATTTATACTCCCACTCACTGTGAATGTTCTAGGTAAAATAACTTTTAAGGCTATTGTTTTTAAAAGCCTTATTGGAGCTTAGTTGAAAGAACCTAATATTTTAATATGTTTTGACTTCTTGCACTCATCCATGCAGTCCTTGGGAAAAGGACTAGAAGTCCCTGGTAAAAGGACTGTTCTAGTAAAAATTACCATGATCTTGGAGTTGATCATTGGTGGAGTGTACTATGATATTTATATTCTGCAAAATACTATAAATATCTAATTTATAATCTATTTTCTTTGTTATTTTATTTATCTTGTGTTTGTGTGTTATTAAATGATCAAAAATGATCATATCTCTAAAAAGGGTGGTTTTCTAAGCAAAGAAAATTTAAATAACTCAATTCAACCCCACTTAAGTCTTAGAGCAGTGAGTCTCTGGCCAACATAATCAACTTATTTCCTGAAATATGTACAACATTTCCTACAAATTTATTATTATATAGAACCCTTATTATATATACCCAACTTAATACCTTTCTTCATAACCTATAAAAAAAGAAACATAAAAAATAGTGAGCTCGGATGCTCGGTTAGGGTAAACGTGGGAGATATCAATTGATGATCATAAATGAGAATAAGATAACCATAATGTTATGAGATCATGATCATAATTTATGAAACCATACCCAAAATTTCATAGACCATAAATCATGAGTCTTGTAATAAGGCTTTATTATAATAAAATACATGATTTATAAGGGTGTAGAATCATAAATAATCAATCATGATCTATGAAAGCATATCATAAGCATAAGACATAAGTTTTTGGCATAAAAATAAGAATAGAAAATAATTTCCTTTGTTAATTCTCACTTACAAGATAATTATAGTGGATAGAGTCTCATAGTGGATTAGGTTCAATCCATATTCCCATCATGTCACGAGATTGCACGAATACTTCACATGTACCTCCAATTTCTTTGGAAAAAAGCCAAGGTGCAGATATTTCAAGTTCTTCTTTCTCATCTGATGCCTCTTCTATGAGTAAAAAAGAAAATAAATCCAGCCTTATCTCCTCACATGAGCCAAAATGGTCAACAAGGAAGAAGGGATCGGGTGGCACAAAAAAAGGAAGTGCTAACTTCAAACGCAAATTTAAATAAATTGTTTATTTCGGAATTGTTATGGTATAGAAAACTCTAAAACTATTATTGTGATTAAGAGAATTATTTTGACTCAAAAACCAAAATTATTTTCTATTTCGGAGCCTAAAATCAATTTTTCTTTGAAATATTTTCATTTGTTCCCTTTTGGATACAATTTCATTGGTGCTTGCAAGGATGGAATTGCTACTGAGACTCTCTTGTTATTTTATCATTCATCCTTGCAGTCTATTTCTGTTGTCAATTTTTCTGATAAAATGTTTACTTGTGATTTTTCCTCTGATGGTGCAAATTTTTTTCACTATGATTTATGCTAATAATAGATATCAAGAGAGAAGATCCCTTTGGCATGACCTTCTTTCCCTCTCTAGATTAATTCAGGACCCCTGGTATGTGATTGGTGATTTTAATGCCATTCTTTCTCCAAGTGAAAATATTGGACTGTCACACTCTTCTATTTCCTCAAGAGAATTTAAATATTCTATTGAGGATAGTGATCTCATAAAAATCAACCTCACTGGTGTGAAGTATACTTGGTACAGAAAGTGTCTCAATAGGGTAGTGGCTTGAAAACTTGACAGGTCTTTCACTAATATTGTTTCCCTCGATAAATGGGATTCCATATCTAGTATCACCTTACCCAAAATCAACTCTGATCATCATCCCATTCTTTTCATTCTCTACACTAAGGGATTTAGGTCTCTTACTCCTTTTAAATTTAACAATTCTTGGGTTGCGGATCTGGATTTCTCTAAAATGATAAAAGACACTTGGGATGGCATGAGACATCAAAATGATTCTTTTTCTTGCATAAACAAATTAAAACTTTTAAATAAGTGTATCAAGGGTTGGTGAAGCTCCAAAACAATTCAGATTGACAAAGACATCTCCTCCCTGGAGAATGAACTTATTTGGATTCAAAGTTCCAACACCTGCTCTAGTTTTTCTCTTCATCCACATATTGAAATTAGTGTTTCCTTGAAGCTTAACTCTCTATAGAACCTCAAAGATAACATGCGAAAGAAAATTTTCAAAACCAAATGGATTTCAGATGGAGACAGGAATATTAAGTTCTACAACTCTCTCCAACGAATTAGAAAATCCAGTAGGCCCCTAGCCTGTCTTAGAGTTACTGACACCTTTATTAACACTGAGGATGCTATTTCCAATCATGTTTTCGATTTTTTTCATAATCTCTTCAATTGGTCGGAGGTTTTCAAAGACCTTCTTCCTAACATCATTCCAAATATGGTTACTGTCAAAGATAATGTTCATCTATTAAGCATACCTAGAGATCATGAAATTAAGGACACCGTTTTTAGACTTAACCCTGATAGTGCCCCAGGACTTGATGGTTTCAACAATGGTTTCTTCCAACATTACTGGGATATAATTCACTTGGATGTTTGCAACCTGGTCAAAACCTTCTTTTCCACTGGTCACCTACCACATGGGATAAATTCTCAATTTCTTACTCGTATTCCTAAAGTGGAAAATGCCGCTGAAATTCACCTTTTACGGCCTATTATTCTCATCAACACCACTTATAAAATTATTACCAAATTACATGATAACAGAATTACCCCCATCTGCAATAAAATAGTTTCTTGGAACCAATTTGGCTTCATTAAAGGAAGTTCTATTCAATATTGCATCTTCCTTGCCTCATAATGCACTAATATGCTAAATAAAGTCACTAGGGGTGGTAGTGTGACCATTAAGCTTGATATCAGGAAGGATTTTGACACCATGGATTGGGTCTTTATCTTAAAAGTTCTCAAAATCTTTGGGTTTAATGATTCATTTACTGATATGATAATCACCTTATTCAATTCGGCCTCCATTTCTGTGATGATCAATGAGGATCCTAAAGGATACTTTAAATGCACCAAGGGAGTTCGGCAAGGTGATCCTATTTTTTCAATCCTTTTTTCTATAGACGAGGATTATTTGAGTAGACTTATCATGAGAATTGTGGATCAAAACAAGATTAATCCCATTCAGGCATCTAGAAACTTAAATGTTCCTACACATCTTTTATATGCCGATGATATTATTTTGTTTTTAAAAGGTGATAAAAGGAACATTCAAAACCTTAAAAGTGCCTTGGATCATTGTGAAGAAATTTCATTCCAAGTGATTAGTTTGTGTAAATCCTATGTCTTCTTTGGGAAGAATTTTTCCCCTAACAGAAAAAACATCATCATCAATTACTTAGGTATAAATGAAGGCTCTTTCCCTTTCACATATCTTAGTGTTCCTATCTTTTGGGGAAGGCCCAAAGACATTTACTTCCACAGCATTGTTGAACAAATTACCAACCAACTTTCTCATTGGAAGGGTAAAACTCTATCTATGGCTAGTAGAGTTTGACTTGTTAAATCTACAATTGTCTCCAAAATGGTCTACTCTATGAGTGTTTACAATTGGCATGCTGGTCTTCTTAAGAAAATCAATTCTTTCATTAAAAATTTTGTCTGGACTAGTAGTATGATTGAAAGAAAGCTTGTGACCATTCCTTGGGTCAATTGTTGTAAACCTCTGGATAGGGGTGGTCTGGGAATTAAAAATATTAATATTTTTAATGATTATCTCCAAGCCAAGATGACTTGGAAGCTGATTCATAACAATTATGATTCCTCTTCCTTTCTCAAGAATCACTTTATTACCAAGCTTAATAATGGTAAGAGGAATTACATGACTTCTTCCATCTGGTCTTCCATTAGACAATCCTTCATTAACATCATGAAAAACATGAGATGGATGGTTAGCGCTAATTCTTATATGAACTTATGGATGGATAATTGGACTAGTGTCCCTTTAATCTCCATGCTAGATTCCAACAATCCTCTTGATAGCACCAATTCTACTATAAGGGATGTTCTTATTTCACATGATATCACCCTCCCCAATCGTATCGGTAATATCATTGAAAACTATACTTTCTCCAACACTGATGATTTCTTCGTTTGGAAGCCTTATTTTAATGGCGTCCTTGACTCCAAAAGTTTCTATAAAAATAAATTCATTAATTCTGATTCCAACCTTAGTTGGTTTAAAACTTTTATCAAGCCTTGGATCAAACCCTCGAGACTTACTCTTATTTGGCATATTTCCCATAATAGAGTCCCCACGGAAGTGTGCCTACAATATTTTGGGATACCTCTTTTCTCTAGATATCACTTGTGCAATCAACACCAAGAGGATTCTAATCATTTGTTTTTTTCATGTGCTACAGTTGTAGCTCTTTGGAATTACATTCTTGACACTTTTGGTTGTAGATGGTCACCTATTGATACTATCAGCTCTCAATTGTAGCATTGTTTTAATCAGGATTTTTCTTTTCAAATCAAGAATCTTTTTTTGACTGCGGTGGAAGAACTTCTGCATGTGATCTGGTATGATAAAAATAATTTTATTCAAAATAATTGCTCATTCAGTTTCACTGCAAGTAGGGTGCGTATTCTCATTGCCATAAAGGATGCTGCCTCTCTCCAAAAATCTCACTGTTACAATTCTATTGGTGATTTTGAGATCATTTGCCGTCTTAGGGTTGCAGGTTCTTACAGGTAGCCTCGACGCACCCTTGAAGTATTCTGGCAAGCGCCTCTTCCAGGATGGATCAAGGTGAATGTCCTTGGTGCATCGAGAGGGAACCCGGGTCCGGAAGGTTGTGGCGCCATTTTTAGAGACTATCTTGGTAGGTGCCATGGATGCTTCTTCAGTAATTGTTGTACGGCCTCATATTTGGAAGCGTAAATATTGGGAGTGATTCATGCTGTGGAATTTTCCAAACAAAAGGGTTGGAACAAGTTATGGGTTGAAAGTGATTTAACCACTGTTGTCCAAGCTATCTGGAAGGGGGTGGTCCACCTTGCCTGGCCACTTACTACTGGATGGATGAATTGTCTTGATTTTCTCACAAAACTCAACTACATATCCACTCATGCTTTCCGTGAAGAGAACATGGTTGCTGATAGTCTTTCCAACAAGGGGATCAATCAGGATATTACTTGTCTTAATGATTTTCCTGGTGATCTGCTCCCGTATTATGAAAGGGATTGTAATAAGATTCCGTCTTTCAGACTTTTGTAACTTTTTTTTTCCTTGATCAATAAATTTTTCCTTGGTCTTTGACTAAGGAACCACCTTTTAAAAAAATCGACTAAAAACTAAAACAAGAAAAATAAAACTAAGAATAAACTAAAACTAGATTAAGCTACTATTATCTCCATGTGACCTCTTGGTTACCTCTAACCAAAAGACCAAACCCTCTCCAACAATGAGCACATGGTCCAGGATACCTGAAAAAATGTTGAACCTGCAAAACAACTTAGGTCTACCGACACCGAGTCATATAGGTAGGGTATGAGCTAACATCTCAGTAGAAAATCACCATAGATTCCAAGTGTTTCCATTTTCAAAATAGTCCTTTAACAATAGTTTTAAATAAAATTAAAAAAATAGATTTTAAACATTTTATTAAAAAAACACAACTTTCTTGTGTTAAAGTCTAACACACATCACTATCCATTTTTCAAGAAAACTACCATTTTATAAAAAAACCCAAACCAAATAATACTAGTGATAATTTTCAAGGGAAACAACTTTAAATGGAAAAAAATCCAAATAAAAATAACTTTAAAGGAAATAAACTTGCTTTTTAAATTACCAATCAAATATCTCGTATATCGACAATAAGTGAAATATAACCAATAAGCACTAGTCATTAGAACACCCCTAGAAACTAGCTAGATGTGGGGCCCTAGGTACATCGTATCTTGGTGTAAAAGTAACCATAAACAATAACCTTCTCATGCACGAGCCACTAGGAGGGGAAACCCCAATGGTCTAGTAGTCCCCAAACATCTTCATAGTTTAGTTAGTGTTGTCATCGTCAATATTTATAAGTGAAACAGGGACGAGGCCACTGCCAGATCACTAGAATACTAGTCCTAGTCAACCCACCTAGATACTCATGTTTCCCTTTTGTGCTCAATCAAGTTTCAAACATCACTTAACACCAGTTACACAATTTAACAACAAAACAAATCTTCACATATCATAAAAAACCACTTTCACATCACAAACCCATTCTTGAAAACTTACGCACACCAAATCCTTCACAAATAACTTTAAAAACCATGAGGAACACCACTTCCCCATGAATTTTCTAAACAAATATTTACACATTTTAGGAAAAACATGCAACTCTAAAAACATAAAAAATGGTCCTTTATGTTTACACACCCAAATACATTTACCAAAACATTTCTAAATCATTTCTAAAACCATATTCAAGTGTACAATGCCAAATGGGTCGTTACACCATTTAGAAACCAATCACATTACAAAATACCCAATGGTTCATACTTTAAAACATAATTTGAAACCAGATTCATATCATTTGAAAACTAAGAGGCCATTTTTAAAACATTGAGAATTTGAAAAGATGAGAGGGAGAAGGGGATAAGTGTTTTGAAATCTATGTCTTTGAATTGAGTAAATTTTATTCAAGACCATTGTCAATTGTGTTCCCATCCATGTATGCCTTTCAATCACCCATGGATGTTCTCACATCCAATGGTTCACCACAATCCTCTATGAATTTACCCAAAAATAATTTTTAAATAAACACCACATGTTACCAAACCAACACAATAGACCCCTCACATGGGCCATGCCATAAAAATCCCCAATTTCACACATACGATGCCAAATACAAAATCTATCAACTCTATCATAATATAATCAATGTTTGACACCAATAAAAATGTAAAATTTCATTTTAAAGAGACATTATACATTTTAACAAACACCTAGTGTTCATAAAATGTGTTAAAATTAGAGAGCACCCTTTAAAAACCACTTCCACCAATTTTTTTCAACATAAAAACATCATACGAAGCATGGAAAAAATACCACAAGCATGAAAAACACGTTTTAGTAATATTTAAAATTTTATAAGAATAAATGGAATGAGTTGGAAATGAAAATAATGGAAACACCTACCTCAATGGTGTGCGGGTGCGATGAAACTTCAAGGGAATGAAGAACTAAGCCCCAAAGATGAACTATACACCCTAACATCAATGACATTGACCAAAATCATCCAACCCTAACCCTAGGTTTCTTATATAAGGATTCCAATACAAAACAGAATGATGAGATGAGATAGGGGAAGAGGAGAAGAGGAAAGGGGAAGATTTGATGAAGAAATCATGAACAATGACTAACATTTCTTGAGAAATCTCCCCAAAAGTGGCCCAAAATGAAGAATAATAAAGGGGGCTCCCTATGGTCGATAGCCAACACATATGGATTAAAATGGGATGTGAAATCACCAAAAAAGTATTTTTAGGTGAAAAGATATTAATCCTGTAATTGGATTCATAATTTTACTGCATGGTTTTGTAAACCATGTGCAAACTGTGCGAAGGCTATTGAAAAAATCTACAACTTTGCAGGTTTAAGTTTCACAGTTTAGGAAAACCGTGATCAAACTTTGTGACCCAAAAAATTGTCCAAAAACCCTAAAATGACACCCCAAATACTAGGGAAGACCCACCCAATGATCCTTTAATGATTTAAACACAATATAATGACATTATGGGCATCATAGACTCTCCACCATTCCATTTTCTTCCTATAAAACTCATGATATCCATGAATAGGATTAGAAGAAAACTGAAACCAAGAAAATACAAATACTTTTGTTGGACACTCAATCTAAACCTCAACCAAAATATCCAACATCGAGAAATAAATGAAAATTGTGGTCGTGGTGTGACAATTCTCCCCACCACAAACACTTTCAGCTCCCAGAAAGTCACCTAGCCAAAGGTTAACCAAAACTCAAATCCATGCCCAATCAAAGCCAAGAGAAACCATGAACCCTGGGGTGACTATTTACTCTATAAGTCACACCTGACCCATCAAGATGAAACCAAAACATAAGAATGAGGATGAGGGGAGAACACGAGAGGGTTATCCTTACCAAAAGAACTCAACTAATAAAGACAACATTTAAACCCCAAACAACACCCTCACTGCAACCAGGAATTAGGGATTTTAATATTTAAAATTTATGGGTAGCTCACATGGTTTGGACGCATGGTTTACCAAAGCATGTTCCAACCGTTTGTGGGCTATTGTAAATAAGGGGCACCCCACACAGCTTAGTCGCACAGTTTCAAAATTGTGCGCCAACTATGTCAAACTCCTCTATCCGAAAATGACACCAAGTCGCATGGTTACCTAGGAAAGGTGAATGGTTCCCTCTAACCGTGCGCAAACAATGTGTAGGATAAAAATTCACTCAAAACATCCAAAAATTTGAAAATTTTAACCAGGACTCAACCAAAACTTCCTTTTACAATCTAGACACAACTGCCACTGAATCAGGGAACCTCCCACACAAACCAAAACCACAATACATCAATCCTAAAAAACTCAAGCATCTCCGAACGAGCACTGCAGAAAGTTAAAACTGAGATATACCTATTCAAAGGCAAGACATAGTTAAAGGATAAAAAAAAAGGTCACATTCATATAAACCCAATTTCTTGGGTTATAATAGAATAAGTCCATTATTCTTTACAGAGAAATGATTAACTTACAATAGTAGGAAAACACGAACTAGACATAGGTTCCACACACCTTTGGAAACTCCTGACTGTGCCCAAGAATCACCTAGAGACCTGTGGCTAGGGATATGATGGCTAAAGAATCTCCTGCCACGCAGTCAAGAAATAGAATCCTCCTATCATAATATCTTCTTTGGGAAACACTTCCTATAGAACTTCTTCAGATGACCCAAACGACCACAAAAGTGGTGGGTCTTTAGAGGGATGTGACAAGATGGCTTCGAATGTCTGGACTGGCCACACTGATGGAACACCAAAAAGAGATCTAATGAAAAAGAATCTATGATCATATAAAATGTCTCTATTGAGAAAAGTTCCTCCGAAATACACTCATCGCTAGATGGAGAACCTTCACAAACAACAAGATACATCAGATTGAAAACTGACTATGATTAGGAAACCAACTACCTCCATAGAAAAAGAAAAATAGCACCTTAAAGTGTTAAGCATAAACCATCACTATCTACAGGCCTTGTTGACTACTTATGAACTCATTCCTTCTTCTTGTCTTCACCTCCTCGGGTATGAACAATCAGATAAATATGGACTCAAACACTTCCCACGTCATCCCAACTTGTATCGGTGGCGGGGAAATAAACTCCAATTCGTCCAAATATAGACCCTCAACCAACCCCAAAATATTGTGTACTCTTACAACCTATGGGTTTACCAATGATATGAAGACATAGTCTACCACTTCAAGACACACCACTACCTCTAACATACCTCGATCATCATGAAAAAATTGGCAACACTCAATAATAACAAAAAAACTAGGCATGAATCACTAAGAATTTTGGGGATGTTTCTAGGAAGAATACTCTGACCAACATCAAAACACAGATCTAAAAATCAACATCAAACAAAAACACAATCGAAAGGAACATCTCAAACCAAAATAACAATCTTGAAAACCAAAATCATACAAACACAACCAAAATCCTCCTTTTGAAATCCCATTTCCATTTTAATTTTCAAAACCTCCTTATTTCAAGGACACTATCCAAATACAAATCCACTCTTCACAAAACCAAAACCCACATTATAAAACGAAAACCAACTTCCAGAATCATTTTCCTCCTACAAAAATCACTTTATAAAAACAAGTCCAATCCTTTGATTTCAAATGCCCACATGTGGCATCCTATGAACCATCAAACATGTGTTCATTTCTTCTTACATCATCCACACAGAAGTGCAAACCTGAACTTTCCATACATACTCTTACATATGTTAACTTTCATGAGGAGTACCAAGGGTTACACATATATTTTTATTCTTCAAAACCCACAAATTTACCAAATTTCAATCCAAAACACTTTTCTTTAAAAACAATTACCATTTTCTGAACCACTTAAAAGAAATACATTGCTATTTTAAAACCAATTTTCATTTCAAAACCCCACCCACACTAACTAGAACTAGAATGAAACCCAACATGCACCAAACTACCTGAAGGAGGGACTAGGGTCTATTCTAAACCTAGAGACATGGTAGTGGGACATTCCCCAAGTAATCCATTACACTAAGAGGAAGTTGAACCATGTACAAAGACTCCACAGGGGTCACTACTCCATGTGAGATCATAATGTGACATCGGTTAACCTCTGTTTTTATCCCTCAATACAAAATAAAAAAAAGAATCAAATCCCAAACTACCCCTGGTAACTTGAGGATCAAAATGAGAAAGGGTTCATGATGCCCTTTTCATACCTACCTATCGAGTCCCAAAAGTCCTAATGTTCAACTACTAAACGTACCAAATAATAAGGGCCTCCTCTGAAACCATTTTTTCATGAACCAACCTAGGTCAACCTTATATCGGTCACCCAATATGGTCTGCGACATGGCCCGAAGGGCGTTCCTGATCCCCCTAGCTGGCAACTAGTGTCGGGAATGAAACATAAATCGATTGTGATTCATTTTATCCCAATAACTATGATTAAATAAATAAACTAATCAAACTGAGCATGCAGCAATAACCCACAACTGAACATAATTATATAAATATCTGATCCAGATATAATATACAAGTAAAAAAAGAAAAATTAAACTAATAACAAACTAAAACTGGACTAAGCTACTATTATCTCCATGTGACCTCTTGGTCATCTCCAACCAAAATATCAAACCTGCTCCAACCATGATCACCTGGGACAGAAAATCTAAAAAAATGATAAACCTGTAAAACATCTCGGGTCTACCGACACCGAGTGGTATAGGTAGGGTATGATCTAACAACTCAGTAGGCAGTCACCATGGAGTCCAAGTGTTTCCTTTCCCAAAACAGTCCATTAACACTAGTTTTAAATAATTTTACAAAAATAGATTTTCAAATATTATTAAACAAACACAACTTTCCCGTGTTAAATTCAAACACATGCCACAATACATTTTTCACGAAAAATACCATTTTATAAAAAAATCAAACTAGATAATACTAGTGACAATTTTCAAGGGAAAAAATTTTAAATGGAACACAATTATAAAGAAAAAAACTTTAATGTAAATACAGTTTATTTTTAAATTACTAACCAAACATATAATATGTCGACGGTAAGTGAAATATAACCAATGAGCACTAGTAACGGGAACACCCCTATGAAATAGATAGTTGTGGGGACCTAGGTATATCATATCTCGGTGTAAAAGTAACCATAACCAATAACCTTCTCATGCAGCAGAAACTGGGAGGGGAAACCCCAATGGCCTAGTGGTCCCCAAACATCATCATAGTTTAGTTAGTGTTGTAATCGTTAATCTTGCTAAGTGAAACAGGGATGAGGCGACTACTGGATCACTAGAATACTAGTCCTAGTCTACCCATAAAGATACTAAGATTTTCCTTTTGTGCTCAATAAAGTTTAACACATCACTTAACCCCACTTACAAAATTTAATAACCAAACCAAGCATCACATATCGTAAGCCACCACTTTCACATCACAAACCCTTTCTTGAAAACTTACACACATCAAAACCTTTACAAATCACTTCAAAAATAGTGTGGAACGCCACTTTACCAAGAATTTTTTAAACTAACCTTTCCACATTTTAGGAAAAACATGATACTATAAAAACATGTCAAACGGGCCTTTATGTATACATACCCATCAATATTTACCAAAAAATTTCCATATCATTTCTAAAATCATCTTCAAGTGTAAAATTCCAGGCGGGCCTTTACACCATTTAGAAACCAATTGTGTTCCAAAATACCCAATGGACCATAATTTCAAATATAATTGGAAGCCGATTTCTAATAATTTGAAAACCAAGAGGCCATTTCTAAAACATTAAGAGTTTTAAGATAAGAGAGGTATAGGGGGATAAGTGTTTTGAAATCTGAGTCTTTGAATTGAGTAAATTTTATTCAAGAACATTCTCATTTGTGTGCCCATCCATGTGTGAATTCCAAGCACCCATGGATGTGCCTATGTCTAATGGTTCACCACAAGCCTCCCTAATGTTACCCAAAAATCATTTTTAAAGTAACACCACATGTTATCAAACCAACACAACAAACCCAACACATGGTCCATTCTATAAAAATCACCAATTTCACACATACGACACCAAATACATAATCTAACAATGATATCAAAATATAATCAATGTTTGACACAAATACAAATGAAAATTTTCATTTTAAATAGACAATAGACATTTTATCAAACACATAGTGTGCATAACATGTGTCAAAATTAGAAAACCCCCTTTAAAAACCACTTACACTAATGTTTTCCAATATAAAAAACATCATAACAAGCAAGGAGAACATAGCACAAGAATATAAAGCATGTTTTCATATTATTTAAAAATACTACCAGAATCAATGGAATGAGTCGGAAAGGAAAATGATGGAAACACAAACCTCAATGATGTTCGAATATGATGAAACTTTAAGGGAAATGAGAACTAATCCCCAAGGACGAACCACACACCCTAACATCAAGTAAATCAACAAAAATCAGCCAACCCTAACCCTAGGGTTCATCCAAAAGAGTTACAATCCAAAATATAACTATAATACGAGATATAAGGAAGAGTAAAAGTTGAATGGGGAAGATTTGATGAAGAATGCATCAATAATCACTAACCTTTCTTAAGAAATCACACCAAAAGTGGCCCAAAATGAAGAAGAACGAAGGGGGTGCCCTCTAGTATATATCTAACACATGTGGATTAAAAGTGGAGGTGGAATCACCCAAAACTGATTTTTAGGTTAAAATTTATTAATCTCGTAATGGGCTGCACGATTTTGTCATACGGTTTTGTAAACTATGTGCAAACAATATAAAGGCTACTGGAAAAATCCACAAATTTATGGGTTTAAGTTGCACAGTTTTGGAAAACCATGCTAAAACCATGTAACCGAAAAAATTTCCAATACCTTAAAATGACACCTCAAACACTAGGGAAGATCCATCCAATGATTCTTCAATGATTTAAATACAATATAGTGACACCATGGGTGTCACAAACTCTTCACCATTCCATTTTATCCCTATAACACTCACGATAAACATGAATAGAATTTGAAGAAAACCAAAACCAATAAAACACAAAAACTTTTTTTGGACACTCAATCTGAACCTCAACCAAAAGATCCAAAATGAAAAAATAAATAAATAAAATTAAAATTATGTTTGGGGTGTGACACAACATTCCCTTAGTGAAGGATCCCTACCAAGACTATCATAGTGGATATAGTCTCTTCAAAGACTGGTTTCACTCCCCTTTCAACTCCATATTATCTCATGAAACATATATATTTACCCAATTCATTTGATGGATATATAATTCTTATCCCACCCATAACATAATTAAAATCATATATTTTTGTGTGATAAGATCATAAAAACATTTATCATCTCATCATAGTGTATTAACCCATCAGAATAAAATGGGTTTAGTGAATTCATCCTTAAAACATTATCATCATAATTCATCCATATAAATAAAGTGGATGGTATCATAATATCATATCCTTAGTGAAGTATAAAAATCCTTAAAGGATGTTGAAAAAGATGAAAAATCTATTTTTTAAAAGAAATCAAAATATACTTTGAATAACAAGAGAAGACATCCCTTTTCTTTTGGTATGTATTAGAAACAAAAGTTCCCTAAAAAATGGGACAAGGTTTTTCTTTTTAAAAACTTTAAAAATTTCAAGTAATCTTCATGATGAAGGAACAACATGATGTCAGGGAAATCTATTCATACATTAAAAGAGAACATTTTTTCCCAATTTTATAAAAATTTAAAAGTGTGACATAAAAAAACATTTAAAAATATTCATTTTAATCATTTGAAAAGAAATAAAAACTTATTAATAAATGAAGTTTTTAAAAAAAATTAAGTATAGGTAAAAACTTCAATAAAAATAATTATAATAGCATGGATATGAAAGAGAAAGACTCTCAACCAGAAATAAGAAATAATATTCAATTTCATAAAAACATTACCTCAGATATTTTAAGCACCAAAGAGAGGATAAAAAAATTAAAACATGAACATAATTTAAATAAATATAATAGAATAAAATTTATGGGGTTTAAGAGAGAAATATCATATGATTTCCCTAATGAAAATTTAAACATGAAAAATCCCGATTAAAAACTATATTGAAATCTAAACCATTACCCCTGGTCCTAAATTTCTTTACATGTGATCTTAAACTCGTTTATAATAAATTAAAATTTATTATACATAAATATAAAAACCACATTCATAATTATTAATAATTATTAATTAAAATCAATATTCAGGGTCTTAACAGTTATGTTTCCCATGCAAGTTTCAGTTTGACAGTTTTAGTCCTTTCACCTTCGTCGTGATTTTATATTATTAGGAATATTAATAATTTCATATCTATAATATTTATCCATTATATACACTTAAATAATCATTCATATAAATTGGTGATGAAAACTAAATTATATCACTTCATGAAGGCAACAGTCCGTATATACTCACTAGTGATGTTTTCATTATCCAACGAATAGAAAGAAATAAAATTAAATAATAAAATAAATTTATAAAATCATAATAATATAATATATATAATATATATTCATTAAATATGTCCTTATTATAATCCATGTGAATTATAAATGAAAAACAAATCGTATCACTTTGTGGAGGTGGTAGTCAACACGTAGGCACGGGCAACGTTATCGATTTCTAATGGATGGTATGGTAAGAAGGTAGATAATATTTTATCTTTGAAAATAAAACTTATGTTATAAACATAATATATATACATTAAATACATCTATATAACCATCCATGAGAGATGGTGATGAAAAATAAAATACATCTCATAATGGAGATGGTATTTTTTACTTACACCTGAGCAATATTTTTATTCTGCATTATGTATAAAGGAGATAGAAAAGATTTAAAGATTAACATAAAAACATTTCAGTATAGTAAAGATACTTATTAAATTATATTAATATGTTTAAATAATATTTTCATGAGTCCAAGGAAGAACGAAACTCAAAATATATCAGTAAATCTAATTATCTCTACTCCAAGTATCTTCCTTTAGCGTGCACCTAAAGCCTTATTGAGATGTTATTATAGTGATATCAGAACATATAGAAAATGAATAAAAAAATTTAAAAGGTATTTGAGTATCTCTTGGATGAACTAGAGTGTTAAAATGGTTTGGAGAAGTGAGAATAGGTGGTTCCCTTTAATTAGAGAGGTGGATAGAACCTGTTAATACTTGAACGTTTATTATATAATAGATTCCTTACACAAGTCCATTGGATCCAAATTATCATAGTTTCAAATATAATAAGGTTAAGGTCAGAAAAAAATTCATTCAATGGGATTTAATAAAGTTTTTTAGGTTAATTTAAACCATATCTATTAGGATAACCCCTCTTTTAACCCTTTTAACCCTTACTGTGGTAATAAGACTTTTATCATGGTAACTATTAATTATGGATAAAAATTAAGTTGATCTGATTACCTAAAATTTATTATTTAGAGTCCAAATATGTAATTTATTTTATAATATTCAATTCTGATAAGTGATAGAAATTAATTCCAATATAAATGTATAAAAAAATTAGAAAAAAAGTATTTTCTGTGTAAAAATGATTTTATAATTATTCAAGAAATATATTTATGAGTAGTATGCATACCAAGAAATTATTGGATTATTATTAAGTAAATTAAGGTTATTTGATGTTATAACCATTAAAAAACTTAATATAATTGAATCGCCTCATTAAAGGTAAAAACAATAGTGTTTTATTAGGATTAAATATAAGTTAGGTTCTAAAAAGTCAGGAATGGGTTTTCAAATTCAACATAATATTTTTAAATGCTTTATCTTAATCGTTAAAAAAATTGGTCAATAAAAATGTTTAAAGTATTTTTAATTTATTCTTATATCATAATGATGTTATCAAAGTTATGATATTCGTAAAAACAATATTTTCACTATTCAACCAAAAAATAAAAAAAATGGAAAAATATCTAAAATTCAACCTAAGATGAATTTGACATAATGAATTCAAAAATTAAGTTAATTTTTTCCAAATAAAATTCTAAAACTAAAAAATATATACTTCAAAAAAAACATATATAATATACAAAAAAAACAATGTTTTTAAATAAAACATTTCTGTTTAACTATGAATAATTAAAGTAGTACTTTGTATAACTGATTTTACAAATTATTTTTCATTTTATTGTCTCATAATATAATTAATTTTTATTATAACAAGTAAGTATTATCTTTATTTTGGTGTTTCATTCATCAAATGTTATCAAAGAAATTGAATTTATTATTGATAAATATATTCTAAAATCTTGGAGTGCTACACATGTCATGTATCACGAGACAACATACTTCAGCATGAAACCATGTACATTTCAATTTAGTGAAATAGAACCACGTAATGTGTTCTTTATTTACACATGTCATGTTTATCTAGTCAAGCGGATCACTGTGTACAAACTATACATGTCCGAAGGCCACGTGGACTTAAATGCTGAGTATTCTATAAAGATACGGTGTTCTTGTTATGAGGTCATAGACATCATGTATTTTATTGTAAACACAATTTATTTTAGTGTATAGGAATGTAGAACCACTAGGAAGGGTGTGTTTAATTAGTGGTGATCTTTTTTACAATTTTCTTCCCTTGAAAATAAACATTTGAAACTTGTTAGATTTTCTATCTTCTCAACTTTATGACTCAACCTCACCCATATGTAAAGATAAGAAAAGGAAATAAATTTGTAGCCCATAGTTTTTTAAATCATCAGTATCGATGTGGGTCACTAATAATTATTGTGTTATAAATAAAATGATACGAAAAAAATTCACTAAAATCTATCACGGATAAAAATGTGGTCAGGAAAGGAATCACCCATAACCCAAATGATAGATGGAAGGAATCACCCTTTACTCAAGAATGTTTTTATATTGGTTTCTCCAGTTTAAAAAAGTATCACTTACAAAAATATCAATTTTCAATATAAGAATAATCTCTTGAACCATCATATTTTTTACTAATAATTAAGATCTTTCTATAAGCCTATAAAATATAAATATTTCAACTTCTAATCCAAAATCAATTCTACTGGATCTTTTGCGTTTAGAACTTATTCTTCCAAAACTTTTTCATCAGAACTTATTCTTTCAAAACATTATGTTTTTGGGAGATTGTGATACCCAAAATCCTTCTCTTCAATTATTATTTTAGTATCTATTTGTTCTCTACATTCTCAATAGAATTCAAAAGTTTCCTACAACCTTTTATATATGAAAACTTCTACTGATGAACAAAGGATAAATGTGGGATTCAAATTTGAAATTCCCACATAAATCATTCTTTATTTTACTTACTTCAAAGCCTAATAATAAATCAATTTCAACAAAATTCATAACAATTCCTCAAATATTGGCATCAATTATCATCAAATTTTCTTAAAAACACGTCTAGAATCATGATTTTTATATTGTGGATTCTTAATATTAAAATTATAGCTTAGCATCATCATAATAATATGAATTCACATAATTTATGTGAATTAATTATAAAACCTCCTTCCAAAAACTCCTTCTGGTATAATGTTACTTCAACTTATCCCTTCTATATATTCTTCCAAAAACATTAAGTTTCTTCTTTTGGTGAAATTTATATTTTCTATTTTTAGATTTTTTTTTCAATTATCTCACAATGTTTAGAGATGAAAAATATATAATCAGATCTATACTAAATAGTGTAAGAACTTCTCTATATGATTATTATTTATGAGAATTTATCCTTCTGGTACTACTTTAAAAGAACTCATTTTTCTTATAATTATTCTTTTAGTGTTGCTTTGTTTTAATCTTCTTCATGAAATACCTCTATGTTTGAAGCTTATTTGTTTGGATACACTCTATCTAGATACCACTATCTGATGGATTCATGAAATTCCATCTGGTAAATTGATAATATCATAACTTCAGGGATAAAATATTATATAGCCTCAACCCCATGAATTCATAACTTTTACTTTTTATAGATTTAAATTTTTCACTTCATAACTTTAACTTTTTACAAATACATATTCATTTTATAGAAATACTTCCAATTTAATTGTTCCTTTGAACTTAGTTTGATAACCTCATTCTGAAAAAATAATTCCAAAAAAAAATTACACCAAGTCTCACAAACTTATTCCTTTGAATAACTCCAACTCAGAATCATGACTAACTTTTATTTACCATGATGTTATAACTTATAGGATCATTAAATCATCATGAAACTTTATATATAAACCTTCCTAAAATGTTCTTCCAAAAATTTCTAGAGTTATCCTTTTAGAAATTTAATTCTTAAAATGGTAGCCTCAATCTCTTTCATATTGAAAACAAACACAAAACCTTCAACAAAATCATTTTTCTTCAACCTCCCTTTTTTCAACATTAAAATGACTCTTTTTCAAACTCTCTATCGAATCATAATCTATATCAAAGAGAAATGTCTTGATGAAATACTAATGGATAAGGTAATGTTTTTTAGATAATTTCATCCCTCAATGATAAGAAAGTTTTCATCCATGATATTTATATACTACCACTTTCTATCGATAATATCAGATTTAGATTCACAAAATATAAATAATAGAGTTTTCTTCTCCCATATTAATGAAAAAATATAAAGTGACATATTGTAAACTCATTAACTTTATTAAGATGGTAATGGAGAGTGAACATGTAGTTTTAGCCTTAATTCCAAAAACCTTTCCCTTGGAAAATATTAAATGAATATATCTTCAATTTGATCTTTTATAGAGATGTACTCTAGATTTACATATCCAATTTCAATATTTCCTTTCATTAAATGATACTTAATATCAATATGCTTGGATCAGTAATGTTAAACATGATTTTTGGATAGATCAATGGAACTCTGATTATCATAAATAATCTTCAATGGTTTTTCAACATTCATCCTCAAATATTCAATATGTTATTTCATCTACAAAATTTGAGTACATTAATTAGTAGTAGCTACATATTTGGATTCAGTTGTAATCAATATTACTGAATTTTTTTTATTGTTGTGCCAATGAACACAACTTTATCCCAATAAAAATGTTCCCTCCAATTTCTATTTTTTATTATAAAAGTCACCATTCCAATCAATACTTATTAACCCAAGTAAGTTTAAGTTATTACTTTTCATATACAATAAGCTATAATTTAAAGTTCCTTTGGCATACCTCTAAATTCGTTTGATAGTTGTTAGGTTATATTCTTTAGGATCACTTTGATACATAGAGCATGATGTTACAGCATGAAAAATATCTATATGAGACACTATAAGATATATTAAAATTCCTATCAACTTTTAAGATTCCTTATGAATCACACTTTAGTCAGCTTCATCTTTATTAATTTTCATACAAATAGATTTAGCTGTATAACATTACTTTGAATCTTCCATGACAAAATTATTTAATAATTCGCTCGCATACTTTTCTTGTGAATGAAATATATAGATTTTAGTTTACATGCTTTATAGCTTGAGAAATAAATTCATTTCCCAACTAATAGACATATTAAAGAACATATTTATCAATTATAATAATTATTCACATATATAATCTTTATCACCTAAAAATATTATTTCATCAGTATAAACTATAATAATAAAAGTTTAAAAACCTATTTCCATCACATAAATATTATCAACAACTTTTCCTCTAGAAAAGTTTAATTTTTATAGGAAATTATCAAGTTTTTAATAATAAGATTGAGGATCCTAATTCAACCCATACAATGCCTTATTCATCTTTAAAAATTTGAATCTATTGTTTCTAAATATGAATTCTTCTAGATGTTTAACATAAACTTGTTCTCAATTCCACATTTAGGAATACTGAATTAACATCCATTTAATAGAATTTGTATCTTTGATTAGGATCAATTACCAAGAACATTATTATAGTTTTGAGTATTGAAATTGGGGTGAATGTTTCTTTAAAATTAATACCATCAACCTATGGATACCCTTTGTATACAATCCTGGATTCATTTCTTAAAACCTCTTCTATTTCATACATCTTATTCAAGAATACCCATTTAGTTGCTGTGAAATTTTTTTCTTCTAGTCTTGAAAAAAATTTCCAAGTATAATTCTATTAAATATGGTATAACTCTTCACTCATAGATTCCAACCATTATTTATTTTCAAAAACTTCTAATGGTGATCGTAATTTTATTTTATAGATTACTATTGTTTTATTATATATTCTTAGATTCCTTTTTTTCTAAACTGAAGATTCACTTATTCCAATAATATTGGTTGGTTCAACCTATTTATGTATCTTTAAATTTTTTGATTTTTTGTTTTCCTCAGTTTATTCATCATCACTATAAACTTTAGAGTGTGTTTTTTGTAACTCTAATATAATTCTTTCATTTTTATCTTTAGTTATTTTGGAAGGTTGTAAAATTCATTATGTTATAATTTTGGAACAACCGTCCATTTCTTTTAAATTGTTTTCCAAAACCTTAAAATCACATGATTTTATGATTTTGTGTGTTCTTTTACTCCATTATGTTTAGATTCTTCTATTGGTTGTATACCCCAATAATATCCCTTCCTATTCTCTTTCATAAAATTTTATTATATTTGTATTTTTAATCTTTATTTGGTAGTAAATCTAAAAAATATTGAAGTATTTAATAATAAGCCTATTTTTGTAACATATTTCATTTGAATTTTATTATATTTATAGTCTTCTAAAATAGATATTTTTAACATGCTTTATCATACAAACTTATTCCCTATAAAAAATATTTCGATATTTTATACTCAAAAAGCATCACTCATCCAATTTCAACTAGACTTTAATTATTCCTATTTTCTACTCTATTTATATGTGGAGTGTAAGTAGCATTGTATTTATTCCTAATATAATGCATTGAAAAATAGTATTCAAAAGAGTTACATGTAAACTCCTTTCCATTTTTTTCTCAATTTTCTAATATATACACCTTATTCCTTCTCAAACTCCTTCTGAAATATATTAAAAATATCTATAGCCTCATATTTTTGTTGCATTAACATTACCTGAGTCATGCCTATAAATTCATAATTGGAGGTTATTAATTTCATATCATCTTTAGTTGAATGATGTATCATTGTTCTACAAATATTATAATGAATAGTTTCAAGGGGTTTATTAGAATAAATCTCTACCTTCAGATGAATTTTTCCACCATTCTCCCATTTTCACATGTTTTAAAAATAATATCTTTTTCCTACATAAGTTGAGTAAGATCTATCATGAATTCATTTTTAGATATTTTTATAAAATTTTATTAAATATTATGGACAAGTCTCTTGTTCCACAATTCATTTTCATCTTTATCACTCAAATAATATTAGTTACTTGAATCACTAATTTAGAAATAATCACCACTAGTTATGTCACCCTTGGTAATAATATTTCTATATGTTACTTTTTTATAATGAAAGAATATCATTTGAAGATAACTTCATTCTTATCTTCACAAAGTTTTATGAAACTTATTAAATTGTGTTTAAGTACATCAACAAATAGAACATTTTTTAATATCAACAAATATAATTCAATTTCAGTTGTTCCAATTCCTTTTATTTTAAAAGAAAATTAATTCCTAAATATAACATATCATCCATCAAATTCTTTGATGTTTATTAGGATTTTTATATATCTTTAAATATGATAAGATCTCCCACTATCAATAATCTAAGGTTTACCCTCTTTCTAGCTTTTAGTGCAACCTAAACTAATAATGAATTTTCTTCAATATTCCCTTTACAAAGTTCCTTTTTTCCCTAATGAGATGAACTTGTTTGGGAATAGTAAGAATATGTTATTTTTAATGATAAATAGAATGGTCACACCTTTTACATGCCTCATCAAGACACTCATACCTATTTTTTATTTTAGACTATTTAAATTATGTGATTTCCTTGTTAAAACCATTTTTTAACTTTCAGAATTTGTTATTAATATTCTCATAATTTATCATCCTTCCAGTATCCCCCTAACTCATTCCTTTCCTATATAATTAACATGTTATACCAATAATTATATTATTTATCCCCAAATACTTCACAACACTAAAAATACCCATTGAATATTATACTTCCATAGTTATATGATTGTTTATTGAAATATTTTGGTTGAGGTTCATCAAAATTTAAAATATCCTTCTTCTTTTTTATGGAATATAAGTATTCTAGGAGTGACCATATTTTTTTGAATGATTTTGAAATGACATAAATTTTTCATTATGATTTTTAATCTTTTCTTTCCCTACAACTTTAACTTTGAGAGATTTTATTTTCTCAAGATATCCTTATTATCTTTTAAGTAAATATTTATTTCTAAGAAATATAGATTCCTTATTGAGTTTGGTGTTTTTCTTGTAACAATATTTAAGTTCTGATCTCATAATATATTCTTTATATGTTTCATCACCTTCCCTTTCTTCACTACTAAAAGTTTCTTGATGTTTATTTACATGATCCATGAAGTTTTATATTTTGTTTAGAACATATTCATTTAATTATTTAAATTTATTTTATAAATTCTCATCTTATTTAAAAATAATTCTCCTTATACTTCTTCTGTAATATCTTCTTTTTTTCTCCCTAAATTTTTTTACCTCTTTTGAAGTTTTACCCCATTTTTCATTCAGAGGCCTATTAATTTTCTTCATCTTCTTTATTCTTTCCCATTTTATTTATTGGTTAGTTTGAGGGACAGTGGATAATTTCTCAACACTTAAAAAATTTTAGAGAAAGTTTTCCCTGGTAAATTTCTTTAGCTTTTCCAAGTTTCTTTGAGATAAAATGGATCATTTGTGAATAGTCTTTATAATCCAAATATTCCTACACTAAGATTTTGGAGCACTCTTTTTATTCTAAAATATTTAGTTTTTTCATTACTTCAAAATAAATTCCATCCTTTACCTTCTTCTTAAAGATTGAATCCTTCATCATTTCATAGGTAATTATAATGTTGTGAATCTCATCAATAGAAATAGTTTCTCTATCCACAATAGTAGATATTTTAGGATTAAATATATCATGAAATTTTCTCATCATTTTTTTAACAATAGATGAATATAACAATGTTTCTCTAAAACCTATGCTTTTACTAACTATTTGATGATTTAGGGTAGAAAATAAGAACCTATCGTAACTATAGAAAACTCATATTGTTTCAGATTTTATAGATCATTTTTAATATTCAAGATGTGAACGTCATTATGAATGAAAATATTTCCAAATATTATTGAAAAACAAAGCACTAGAACCAAGATAAGATCTTTTCACATTAATTTTATAATTAATTTAAGTGATGAAATAATGACTACCTCAGTCCTGAGATATTTCTTCATTTAGGGAGTTGATTGCTCTAACATGATTGGCATAGTGTCTTTATGTAAAAAGTACCAAAGTAGATCCCATCTAGTGGTGATCCACACGTACTCCTTCAATCTCTGAACAACATTGGAAAAAAAAGTTGTGTTCAAATGTGGTCAATTAATCATCTTGCATTATTCATCTTGATCGCATCCTGCTCTTTCATACTTGAAGGAATTTTCTCTTTCTTTTCTCAGTCTTCAGAGGAATATATGAGGAGGGAGATATTGAGATGAATCTATTGCACACAATAATTAACCTTCTCTAGAATTTAATAGAGATCTATTTGTAGACATAGGATTAGTGTTTAATGTTTAGTTAATTTCACAAAGTTCCTTAATAAAATATTAAATCTATAAGATGTCCCATTCCTTAAAAAAATAATATTATTATTTTTACTTTACGGTGTGTGTTAACCCGCATAATGATAAATATTAATTTTATAATCTGGTAAATAAATATTTATCACTAGACCTCAAACTCGGTATATTCATCCTCCTCCTCATTTGATGAATTTTCGAAACAAAAAATATTTTTAATAAATATTATTCATTTAATAAATTAAAAAAGAAATGTTTTATTCACAGTCTAGAAAATAAATATTTATTAAATATTCAAAATTAAATAAATTATTTATTAATGAATAGAAAATTATTTATTACCATACAAATAACAATAGATAAATAAAAATTATAAATATTCACATAATTAAACAATTACCTCATGAATAAATATGTATATAATATTTTCAATCAATTAATAAATCTAAAATAAATAATATTTATTGGTCTCGAAAATAATATTTATTCTATTTGTTAAATAAATAGTATTTATCTAAGATTGATGGAAATACTTTGTGTGTGGACCTCTAGGTCTCTTCCTCGATGGCATTGGGCAGGATTTCTTAAAGTCTAAGATTACTATATAGTAATAGGTTAAGGCACCCATAGAGGAAGAAGGTATGTCACAACAAAAAACACATAAAAACACTCACTATGTAAGTCATGATATCTCATCAAGAAGGTTTCACACTCATTGTTTTATCCTATATCCTTGATACGTCTTTCTTTGACTACCTAAAATAAACACATTATTACACCATGGACATGGAATTTAATATGAAAGTTAAAAGGGTAAAGATATCAAATTCTATAAATATGGAAGGTTCAAATCCTTCCTCAACTTATTTTTAACACCCCAAGATTTTATAGTATGTATCTTCTTAAATAAATTCAATTTCTTCTATAGTATACATTTCACGCAACACCAAGTTTAAACGAATCGCGATATGCTATTAAATATTATTATTTTTACACTAACTATTAAGTTTAAGGTTGTGAATAGGATAAACTTAATTATCAAAATATAGTTAAAACATGTTTATAAAATTAATTCATTGATTTCCAATTAATTTTAATCTAAAATAAAAAACAATTGAATATAATGGATGGGTTTTTATTAAAAAACTATTTCTATTCCCATGATGGCATTTTATCACAATAAATTAAATTAATCAATATTATTGAAAGATAATAATGAAATATATATTTTATATATATTTAAAAAAAATTAAAATTCATCCAATAAGTAATATAGGCTTTAGATAAGAATAAAACCAATTTTAAGCATAAAAGGTTATGTTTTTCTAAAGGTAGTTTTGTTACCCTTTGATGGTGCATTTATTTTAATCTAGTTGCTAATAATTTTATAAATTATATTTTATGAAATAAAATTATTATTTTAAATATTAATATCAAAAAAAAATTTGGTTGATTGTTTGGTATTTTTATGATAAGTTTTGTGCTTTCATGAATAGTGAAACATACTGGATTTTAATTGAAAACAGCTTTTTCATCAAAATAATTAATAGTGTTAAATTATGTTTTTTATTGGTTTTAAAATATAATTATATAAATTTTACATCATTTAATCCAATTAATTTCATTTTAGTCAATTTTACATTGAAATTGAATATAAGACATTTTAATCTTTTGAACATTTTTACTTTAAAAACTCGTTGTTTCATCCCATCTTCATGATTAATTTTAAATTAATTTCTGAAAATTATATGAATTAAATTATAAAAAATGGATTTAATATTTGGAATCAAAAGTTACAAATTTATTAAATATTCCTCTTTTATTTTCAGAGAATATGAATAGTAACTTTGGTAATTTTTATTGTCATGGTTAAGTGTAAATCAGGTAATTAAGGGTAAAAATAATATTATAAATATTAGAACATTACCCTAACACTTTCCCTAAATTTATTGGATGATTCATTTTCAACCAAAATTATCCTTGGGATGATTTTATGGCCTCTTAGAGCCACTTGTATGACTTTAAGGATTTTATAGTAAATTATTCTAAGGAAAGCTAAATATATCATACTCATGTTTTTAATACATATTAAATTTTTAATATGTGGTTATTCAGAAGATATATTCATCTATAAATATTATTTTAAAATATAAATTTTTTATATTCATCATTATAATTTATTTTTAATTATTAAAAAATAAATTATTACCTTAAAATCTTACACAATGATGATGCAGTAATTGTGTAATAAATTAAAATATCAAATAAATGAAATTAAAAATATTAAAATAAATATAATTTTTTATAATTAATGTCATAAAGAAAATTCTATATTACATAAACATATTATTAATGTATTAAAGGTTTTTTAAGTTATCTTATTGTTATGATATTTTTAAAAACTCAAGTAATAGTGTCAAAATTGGCATTAATGATATATTAAAATAAATAATATTTTATTAAATGGTATAAAATTCATAAAAATTTATAATTTTTCAAAATGATTTTAATAAAGTTTAAAATTTCATCCATGAATCATTTAAGGTTCTTTTGGAATTTTATAGTAACTATATTAACCATCAAAGAGTAGAAACACATGTTGTCATGGTAAGAGTTAATGGGTTTAAATAAGGTTGAAAACCAAAATATAAGGGTAAGAATGGCACATAAACATGTCTAATAATTTATTGTATTATATTATTTTGACTAATCATATTATTATCTTCTAAATAACTGACTTTATATCTATTTTTAATTGAATTTTAATTTATATTAATTTAATATTTTGAGAGTTTCCAAAAGTATCCCTCACCTCAATTATAAAAGGACACCTCCTACCTCACTTATTCAAACCCCTTTTAGCCTTATATCTTTACCAACCCCTGCCCATTTTACCTATCAACATCCTTATCTAATTTATTTATTTCATGGTCTTCCAAAAATACCAACCCTATATCCCTTAAGAATAGATCTAAAGGGATACCATTGAAGAATAGGTAATCCTTTTTACCAACCCATCCAAATTCATTTCTTCTTCTAATTCTTCTTCATGAGTTATTTCAATGATAAGTTAATAACTATATTATAATATATATTCTAAGATGTTATTATGATCATGGTAAAACCATATTCCATTATTTATCTATCCTGTGAAAAATTAAATCATCATATGTGTGTGTGTACGGCTTACAGTCACCATGTCATTGTGTAATTTTTTTTCATCACCAATTTACTTGTATGGGTATAATGGTGGAAATAATAGATATATATAGTACTTATAATATGATATTTATTTGGTATAATTAATATACCATCCAATTCCTTACCCTTTCACCATTAAGGGAATGATATCATCGCGCATGCATACGTACGGTCTACCATCTCCACGACTCGATGTGGTTCATTTTCCATTTTAACCATTCAAAGAATGATTATAAAAATGTATATAATGAGTAAATGTGATATATATTAACTTAATATAATTATTTAGATTAAATAAATATATTATATTCATAAGAAAAACGATATACATGAAAAAACATGCATAGGAAAATGTATCAACTACCACCCAAAACAAGGGTAATAATGAAATATTATTAACAAAACGATATAAGAGGATTATATATGATATAATAAATATGGAAATGGTTCTATTATAAATTATAAACATTATTTAAAATATTATACATGAGGTTAAAGAACATTCAACTAGGGTAAAGTGTAAGGTAAGGGTTATTTCATAATCTCATTATTATTCAGGATTGTTTAAGTTTAAGTCTTCACTGGGAACATTTTTCTTCCATGTCCATGTTTTATAATAATATTTTCAAAAAATGGTTTTTAATATTATTATATGTATTTTTAAATTATTTTTACTCATCTTTTAATTTTTATAAAATAGTTTTAATGGGATCTTTTGGTCTTTTTCCAAACGAGGTATTTTATGACTTTTCGAACAAAAACACAGAAGGAATGTTTTTTAACTTATATAGCATGATAATATTTTCCACTATCATCATTCCTTAATGTATTTAATCTTCCTTTATAATTTTACATGTTTTTTTCAATGAAATATTTTTATTTTAAAATTTCATGTCCTTTTAAATAAATTATTTAAAAGTAAAAAAATGGGTATTTATCTCAAGAATTTCCAATGATTTTATTAGAGTATTTTCATCTATATCAACATAATTTGTTGAATTTTATTTTTCATTGAGTTTGATATATTATAATATCATCTAAAATATTTTATTAAATGGTTTATGATCAGTTTGACTTTGGATGTGCTATTTTGATATCATTAACCATATTACTCAGAATAGTTTGTGTTTATGTTTACTGATTGGGGAATTTTATTTAAATTTTGTATTTATATATTGTTTTTGTTTATCCCTATTTATTTGAGTAATTCATTAGACTTAGTAAGTGATAGACAAGGCCCTATATAGAACAAAATGCATCGATAGGTCTCTTGTGATAAACCATACTGAGATTTGGTCGAGACCTTACCCATTTATTTTCATATGTGTTCGTCAATACCTTGACAGTATGTTTCAGATGTCCAACATTATGAATTCCATCATTGTGAGATTAGTTATTAATTTCCATGTGATTATTTGGTTAGTATAATTTCCATGGATAATATTTCTATCTCATGTGATTTGTTTTGATGAAATTATTAGATCATATTTTATTCTTTCATACTATGCTCAAATTATAGATTAAATGAAATTTTATTTAGTTATTTATGTTTCTATAGTTGTTTATGCTTGTTGATGATATCTTCAACTATATGTATACCCTTACTAAGTAGTTGATCTCACCTATTTATTATGTTTTATTTTTCCTTAGGATGTTTAGAAGTTTATTATAACTGATATGTAGGGATAATATAGGGAAACAATGGTATTATCGAATTAATTTCTATGTTGTATTTTATGTTTTTAATTATAATGTAAGATCTAAGTATTTATCTAGTTTTTGAAAACTATTAAACTATTAAGTCCTTGGGTATGTGATTCCTTATATCTGTGCAAATGTAATAAAGTGAGGAACCGGGCTAGACTATTGGGGTCAAGGTATTTATAGTTGGTATCATATCAAGTTTAGTTGAAACTTTGGAAACTGTATTTATAAAAATATAGATTGGGGAAACATAACCCTATAACGGAATTTGATAATATTCTCAAATTAACCAAGCTTATGATTTAGAGATTATTTATCCCAAAATTCTCAATTTAGGTTATGTGAATCACTAGTTCTATGATTATACATTATGTTTCATAATGTTATGATCTAATATATTATATTCCATTGTTTATAAATTTATCATAGTGGAAGGAATATAAATTGAATTAAATCACGTAACCCAAGTTAGGATTTCCCTCCTATGAAAGATAATTATGTATGAGATGGATTTTAAACTGGTACATAACAACTTAGAACCATAATAGGAAAACTGACTTAGGTTATGAACAATAACCTTACCCATATGGAGCATCCTAATCCACAACGTGAACGAACAATGTTAGACCGCTTCATGAGGCAACATCGTCCATCATTCAATGGGACTACAAATCCATTTATAGCTAAGAAATGGATAAATTCCTTAGGGAAGTTATTTATAACTTTGTGAATTAATGAAAGGGAGAATGTTATTGTGTAAATTTATCATCTATCATGAGATTCGGATCAATAGTGGTCATTGATTCAAAACACGAATGAGGAAGAAACAGAAAACATGGAATAGAAGTATTTTAAGGAAGTTTTCTTGAAAAACTATTTCCCTCAAGAATAGAGATCACATATAGAGGGAAAATTCATTAATCTAAGACTAAAGTAGGATGATAATGTTTCTAAATATGAATCCAACTTCACAAAATTAGTGGGTCATTTTGCGGGATACATAAATAACCCAAGGAGTAAGATTAATCGTTTCTTCAATGGATTAAATCCATTACTCCAAAAGGCATTGGTCTCCCAAAATTTCTCATCATAAGAATATATAGTCGTGTGTGATATCAAGAAATATAAATATTTCTATAAATATTATTAATTTAAGGGAAAACAGGATAAGAAGAGAATAGTGGAGCAAGAGTTGGATAAAGGGAAGAAGGGAAAGAAGGATTTTCCAACATGTGATACATGTGGAAGGAAACACACTAGTACCTTCTTAAAAGGAAAATAAATTTACTTCAAGTTTTTTGAGAAAGTCCATAATGATCAAGATTTCAAGGGAAATAAATAATTTACCAATGTTCAATACTATAATTATAAGTATATGGGACACTATACAAATGAATTCCCCAAGCGTCAAGGAAATATACCTTAGACGAAGAAAATGGATAAAGGTAAAGCTTATTTTATTACTACAGTCGAAGTGGAATAATTAAATCATTTTTGTTTTTGGATTCATGAATTATTTTATGATATTCTGGTTATAAGAAATCATGATATATATAAGGATTGTACCATAGTACTTATTCTTTTATGGATTTAGAAGAATGAACATTTTCATTAAGGTTTTTAAGGTGATCAAATATTTGGTATGTGACAATAAGAGTTATATTAAATTGCTTGGGGAAACTAATTTTAAGATTTATTTTTAATATTTAGTGACCTTTTTGTACTGTGGATTTGGACATAAGTATTTGGAAGAGTCTTAAGGATGGAATGGATTAATTTGAACATTGGATATTATTGTTTGAAGTTAAATTTTGATATAATGGGTGTTATGTGCTAATGTTTTTGGATTCAGTAAACATTTAGAGGTTTAAGGAATTATTTATGGACCTTATAATTCCTTAAAAGTGCTTCAGGGATAAAATTCACATTGACTATCCATTTCTTGGCATAGGAGATAAAGTAGAAATAAATCGAAGCACAACTGAAGGATAATATTATGCTTATAACATAAAAAATAATCAAGTATGTTTATTATCTCAAGTGCTTATCTTAATACAAAAAGAGTCCCTCAACTATAGGGAAAAAATATATTGGAACAAAAATGTTATCTATTTACTTTTCTTTCTAAAAAATAAATGGTCTTTTAACAGATCAGAAATTTACGATTTTATAATGGTTAACTTTCTAATGATCATGTAATCAATCACTCCCCTTCAGAACTTGATAGTTATATTTGATTTTCATGTCCAAGTTTTCACTTTCCACTAATTTTATCCTATTTTAAAGCTTACATTTTAGTGACCTTTACTTTTTCCTTTCCCTCTTATTAGGAGGGTGTTTTAGTAACCATATTTACAATGTGGGTTTCCCAAAAAGGAATTTTCAAGTATCAACCATTAGTTTTCAAAGTGAAATTTCAAATTGCAAGGATGAAATTTATTGAAAAATGGAAAAATTTGACACCCCAATATTTTATGGTATGTATCTTCTTAAATAAATTCAATTTCTTTGATAGTATATATTTCACACAACACCGAACTTAAACACATCGTGATATACTATAAAATATTATTATTTTAACACTAGCTGTTAAGTTGGAGGTTGTGAGTAGGATTAAATTAATTATGAAAATATAGTTTATAAATGTTTATAAAATTAATTCATTTATTACCAATTAATTTTAAATTAAAATAAAAACAAATTGAATATAAAAGAAAATCTTTTTATTAAAAAACTATTTTTATTCCCAAAATGGAATTTTATGATAATAAATTAAATTAATCACTATTATTGAAATATATTAATGAAATATATGTCTTATATATATTTAAAAAAATAAGTAAATCAATCCAGTAAGTTTTATAGGATTAAGATAAGAATAAAACCAATTTTAAGCATAAAAGGTTATATTTTTCTAAAGGAAGTTTTGTCGACTTTTGATAGAACACTTATTTTAAATATAATTTTTGACACTTTTATAAATTATATTTTAAAAAATAAACTTATTATTTCAAATAGGAATATAAAAATTTATATTGGTTGTTTTTTTATTTTTTTGATAAGTGTCATGTTTTGATGAATAGTAAAAAATACTGAATTTGAATTAAAAACAGCTTTTTCGTCAAAATAATTTATAGTATTAAATTATATTTTTGACTAGTTTTAAAGAATAATTAGATAAATTTTATATAATTTAATCAAATTAAGGTTACTATAATCAATTTCATATTGAAATTTGATATAAAAACATTCCAATATTTTGAACATTTTTACTTTAAAAACTCATTGTTTCATCCTGTCTGCATGATTAATTTTAAATTAATTTCTATAAATTCTATGAATTGAATTATGAACAATGGATACCATATTTAAAATCATAAGGTTAATATTTAGTAAATATTTCCCTTATATTTTTGGAAATATGAATAGTAACTTTGGTAATTTTTATTACCACGGTAAAGGGTAAATTAGATAATTAAGGGTAAACATAATATTATAAATATTAGAAAATTGCCCTAAAATATGTATTGATTTTATTTTATGAGTTATTTTTGACCAAAATTATCCTTGGGCCAATTTTATGGCCTCTTGGATCCACTTAGATCACTGTAAGGATTTTAAAGTATTTTATTTTAAGGAAAGTCAAATATGTCATACTCATGTTTTTAATAAGTATTACATTTTTAATATATGGTAATTTAGAAGATATATTTGACTAAAAATAGTAATTTTAAAGATAAAATTTTTATATTAATCATGATAACTTATTTTTAATTTTTAAGGAATAAATTATTACCTTAATGTCCTACACCATGATGAGGCAGTAATTGTTTAATTAATGGAAATATCAGATAAATGACATTAAAAAAATTAAAATAAACATTATTTGAGATAATTAAATTAATAAATTAATTTTATAGATGACATATACATATTAGTAATCTGTTAATGGTTTTGGTCCTAATTTATTATGATATTTTTTAAAATTCAAGTAATGAATAATGTCAAAATTGACATTAATGATATATTAAAATTAATAATATTTTATTAAAAGGTATAAAATTCATAAAAATATAAAATTGGTAAAAATTATTTTTATAAAGTTTAAAATTTCATCCATAACTCATTTAAGGTTTTTTTTTATTTTATAGTAACTATATTAACCTTCAAAGAGTAAAAACACATGTTGTCATGGTAAGAGTTAAATGGTTTAAATAAGGGTTAAAATCAAAAGATAAGGGTAATAATGAGACCTAAACTTGTCTAAAAATTATTTTTGAGAGTATTTTGACACATCATAATCTTATATTTGAAACAACTAACTTTTTACCCATTTGGAATTGAAAATTAGTTTATATTGATTAAATATTTTGAGAGTTTCCAAAAGTGTCCCTCACCTCAATTATAAAAGGGAACCTCCTACCTCACTTCTTCACAAACCTTTGAGCCCTCTATATCGACCAAACCCTACCCATTTCTCCTAAAAACATCCTTATCCATGTTTTTGATTTCGTGGTCTTCCAAAAATTCCAACCCTATATTCCTTAAGAAGTGATCTAAAGGGGTTCTATCGAATAAGAGGTAAACATTTCTACCAACTCATACAAGTTTATTTATTTTTATACTCCCTCTTCAAGATTTGTTTCCATGATAGAGTAATAAATAAAGTATAATTTATATTATATGATGTTTTTATGATTATGGGACAACCATATTCCATGATTTATCTATCCTATGAAAAATGAAATCACTGCACGTGTATACATACGGCTTACCGTCTCCACACCATGGTGTCATTTTTTTCATCATCACTTTACTTGGATGGGTATAATGATGTAAATAATAGATATATATAGTACTTATGACATGATATTGATTTTATATAATTAATATACTATTAAATTCCTTACCATTTCACCATTAAGGGAATGATATCGTTGCTCGTGCATACGTACGAACTATTGTCTCCACAACGCGATGTGATTCATTTTCCATGTTAACCATTAAAAATGATTATAAATATGTATATAATGAGTAAATATTATTTATATGAACTTAATATAATTATGGATATGAAATAAATATATCTTATTTATAAAAAATAGGACATACATGACAAAACATGCATAGGTAAATAAAGTAGTTAAAATAAAAAACAATGGTAATAACAAAATATTATTAACAAAATTATATAAGAGGATAATATATAATATCATAAATATATATATGTGGTTTTGTTACAAATTAAAAACATTCTTTAAATCATTATACAGAATTTTAAATCATGTCCAACTAAAGGAAAGTACAAGGTAAGGTTTATTTCATAATCACATTATTATTTGTGATTTTTTAAGTTAAGTCTCTGTTGGGGAACATTTTTCTACCATGTAAATGTTTCCCAAAAAGGTTTTAACTATTATCCTAAAAAATTAAATTCTTTTTACCCATGTTTTAATTTTTATAAAATGGTATGAAAGAAATATTTTTTGTCATTTTCCAAACGAGGTACTTTATGAATTTTTGATAAAAATATGGAAGGAATATTTTTTTAACTTATGTGGAATGAGAGGATTTTTTCATATTAATGATGCCTTAATGTATTTAAGATTATTTTATAAGTTTACTAGGTTATTTTCAATGAAAATATTTTCTTTTAAAATTTCACAGCCTTTTAAATAAATGATTTTAAAGTAAAAAAAGGGGTATTTCTCTCAAGAATTTCCAATGATTTTATTAGAGTATTTTCATCTTTGTCAACATCCTTTGTTTAATTTTATGATTCATTTAGGTTGATATATTATGATATCATTTACCATATTTTATTAAATATTTATGATCAGTTTTCCTGTGGATGTTCTATTTTTATAACATTCACCATATTGCTCAGAATGGTTTGTGTTTATGTTTACTGATTTGGGAAATTAATTTACATTTCATATGTATATGTTGTCTATGTTTCACCCCACTCATATAAGAAATAAATTAGACCTATTAAGTGATAGGTGGGTCCCTCTGTATCCCCTCAATTCATCGGTAGGTCTTATGAGACAAACTAGATTGGGATTTAGTTGAGGTCTTACCCATTTATTTTCAGATGTCTTGGTCGAGGCCTCGATGGTACATTTCAGATGTCCGACATTATTCATTCCATCATTATTTTATTAGTTATTGATTTCTATGTAATTATTCAGTTAGTATAATTTCCATAGATAAGTTTTCTAGATCATGGGATTCATTTATATGGAATTGTTTGATCATATTTTATTCTTCCATACTATGCTCAAATTATTAATTAAATGGAATGTGATTGTTATTAATTCATATCATGGCTTATGAACTTAGAAGCATTTCCATAAACCATAATGAGATAGTTTATGATTATGTTGGGTATGTTGAGTGTGTCTTAAATGACATGTTATTAATTTTAATTTAAGATCCAAGTATGTATCTATTTTTTCAAAACTACTAGACTATTAATTCCATTGGGATGTGATTACCTGTATATATTCCAATATAATAAAGTGAGGCATTGACTATGGGATACTAGGGTCAGAGTATTTACATTATTCATTAATAACATGTCATTTAAGATGCACTCATTATACCCAAAAACATCATGAACTGTCTATTTATGGTTTATATAAATGCATCTAAGTGCACAATCCATGATATGCATTAATAATAATCATAAAGTCTAAGTATTATTACACATACTCATAGAAAGGAATATACAATGACACATAAACATGTACAATTCCTACAATCAGGTCTATTCTCATAATCTTTTGTCTTGGAGATTACCAAGTGTGAACTTCATGATATTAAGTCTCATTTTCTTATGAGGACTCGAACTTGATGGTCAACATACTATGTGTCGCATTATAGAATATTGTCTAACCATAGAACAAGGTTTAAGAATATCATTATGGTATTTCTAGGTTCTCATCATAGTCGGGAACTAATATGCCCCTTTAAATGTGATAGATACTCTAGAAAATTATCACATTAAATTTATTAAAAACTATGAATGATATATAATAAGATATTTTAATTAATATTCACTTTTTTTAATATAAATTCACATTAAAGTACAAAAGTTTGGTTTTAGAACACAAACTCTAACATACTGTCACTTGGACTATATCCAAATGCTAATAACTTTCAGTTTGTAGCTATCATAATATGATCATGATTCTACTAAGTTAAGGTTGTATTAAAGGGGTTCACCATGTTGTCTTCTATAGAAACTCTACACATTAAAGCATCACATATCTAATAAAAATCCCACAAGAGATGATATTTCAAAATTAATATACTTCATTCACTAATGTAAACTTAGATCCTTTACAAGATCTTCCACTATAGAATTATCAAAATATAGTGTTATATAGTCTTTACTATTATGCACCATTTCAATCTATTAGATAAATTTTTGAATCAAAAACACTTATTTAACTACCTCAGAAGCTGTAATATATTTGGAATCTGATATAGAATAGATAACCATAGGTTTCTTTAATATCCTCCAGCTCAAAAAGCTTCCATTGAGAGTGAATATGTATCCGAACTATGATTTCAAAATATATTTATCTATTGTGAAACTAAAATCTTTATATACCATGACGATTAGTTCCTCATCTATTCAGGAACATATACTTAGTATTCTTTAGATACTTAAGTATAGTCTTGATTTCCATCCAATGGTGATCACCTCAGTTAGTTTGATATCTTCTTACTGTACTTAAGGTGTAAGAGACATATATCCTTATACATAGTATATCATACATAACTGAAACAATCACAAACATGTATGGAATCCTTTTCATCCTCTATATTTCCTCATATTTTTTAGATCACATTTTCTTGAAAAGATGAATTATATGTGATACTAGAAATAATCTCCTCTTAGATTGTTCCGTATATAATATCTTTAGAATTTTATCAATGTATGTACATTGGATCAATCCAAGTATCCTCTTAGATCTATCATGATGGATATTGATTCCAATAATATATGTTCATCCATATCTAGTTCTTGAATACCCATTTCCAACCAATAGGATTTACATCCACTAGAGGATCTACTAAAACATATAATTCATTTTAATACATGGAATTCATTCCATAATTCATAGATTCTATAAATTTTGTATCTTTCATGTCACTTATTGAATCCTTTTAGGTTATAGGGTCATTATTATCAACTAATAATTAGTCATCTTCCTCAGTGATTAGAAAATAATATCATTCTAGATATCTAACCTCTCTTATACTCATATACAGTACTTGTGTCACTGAAATATACTCTTCCACTAGGATTAGTGAAATCTTTCCTTATGCCATCTATTGTATATCTTGTTCCATAAATTTATCAAATTATATCTTTCTCTCGTTATCTCTTTTAGATATATAATCTCTCTCATGGAATGTGGGAAATTTTTTAAACAAAACACTCTTATCTAAGGGGTTATATAGGTAATATCCCTTATTTCCTTAGGGTATCCTATAATGATACACTTAGTACATTTGGTGAAATTTTGTTTCTATAAATATCCTTAACAAATCCTTCATAGCACCACACTCTTACATATGACAACATGTGTTTATTTCCTTATCAATGTTCATATGGAATATGGTTTTATGATTTAGTTGGTACTAGGTTTAGAATGTGTTCTATTTTCTATAATTAATATCACCAAAAGGATAATAAAAGACTCACATAACTCTTAATTAATCTCACCATTTATAATAAGGTGTGGCTCCTCCTTTCACTTACACCACTACATTACAGTGTATATGGAGGACTGAGTTGCGATAAAATCCCAAAATTCTGTAAATAATAAATGAAGTTTTGATTAAGATATTCTCCACTATGGTCTAGGTGGATCTTATTAATATTTATACCAAGATGGTTCTCAACTTCATTCTTATATTCCTTAAATATATCAAAAGAATCTAACTTATAGACCATTAAGTATGCATATCCATATATAAAAAAATCATCAGTAAAAGTTGTGAAGTATGATAACTACCCATAGATTCAATTGGAAATGGTCCACATGCATCAGTATGAACCAACTCAGGAAGATCTATTTCCCTATCACTTTTTCCACTAAATGGGGATTCAGTCATTTTCCCTTGAAATCATGTGTGACATGCACCAAGTGGTTATAGTTCAAATGTGTCTAAATAACTATCTTTGTTTAATTTTTTCAAATTCATTTCATTTACATGACCTAACTGGTGATTCCATAGTTGGGTGTGGCATGAGTCTTGTAAGATACTTTTTTATTGATTTTCATTACATGATTTGTGTAATCTAACACATAAATACCATTATTTAAATATTCCTTACCATAATAAATGATTTCTTTATAAAAGAATAAACACTTAATTCAAAATTTGAATATCAATCCATTTTTATCATGTCAGGACATAGAAAAAATATTTTTGTGACTGAATTCATATAATAAAAATCTTTTAGAACCAATATCATTCCATTCAATAAAATGAGGTGGTAGTCCATAATAGCCACAATAATAAGTCTAATTCCATTGGATGGTCATAGATATACATAACCTCATGAAATCTTACATAATATACATGGTCCCTATATTTTAATACATATGTGAGAAAAACATATTATATCTAATACCCAATTTATATAAATAGATAGATTACACTTTATAACAAATGCACCTAAATATTTCTGTTGCTTTTTTCTGGGTAAAATTTTACTTCTAGTGGCCTCACTTTCCACTTTCAAAACTAATAGTATCATGTTTCATTACTTTCCCCATGATCTACCTCTTCCTAGAAAGGAATTATAAAGAAACTTTAGACATGGGGTTAGTCTTGGAGTTCTTTACCAACCCTTTACTTCTATTCACTGTAAGAATTGAAGGATTTTCATACTTCATGTCCTTTTCAACTTGGAAAAATAGAGTGTGAAGATATGGGAGATACTTCTCTATGTTTTTCATTTTGAAATTGAATAATCTCTAAGGGAGTGATGAAATAATGAGATTAGTCTGAAATTATCAAGGCAGCTTAAACCCTATATTCTCTAGGTGCTCAATATAGCCAATACGTTTAACTACATAAGGCCCAGCTAGTGCACCATATTTAATATTTCTTTTGAAGAGAACTGTAGAGTTCTTAAAATATTTGAATCTTTCCCTCTCCTAATAAAGATTATAGAGATACAGGAGCATGCTACGGGCATCTATGTTTTCATGTAACTTTATGAGTTTTCTAGAAATGGATGATAGTATTAAACACTGAACATTTGGCACATCGTTTAGGTACTTTTCATAGATAGTGAACACCTTATCACTCACCTCCTTAGTGAGTGTATCAAGGATTGATGATTCTAGCATGTATGGCTTCATTCATGGCACAATAGTGCCCGTTGGCATTTGAACCATTCCTCAAAGTTGCTTCCAGTTAGTAGATAGTATTTATCCATAATTGATCATAGGGATAATATAGTTTATGAACTTTTCATTTTTCTATAATGATAAAATATTAGATTATTGATACTTTTGTTGATTACAAATTATGTGAGACATAGTGATTTTAATTTGATTAAGTCTCCCATTATTTCATAAAATCTCAGTGGTCATCACCATTGAACTCAGAATTACATGTTGTGTGTATTCTCTAGTGTAAATGATCCATATTTACCTTCTTATAATCTAGAAGGTTTCCATGAAAATTATATAAAATTATTTAAGAATGTGGTTTTTTCAACTAAAAATTGGAATCGCCTTAAACCTTTTAGTGGAATCCCCAGTCCAAAAATCCTAACTCAGATTTCCTCAAAACTTGCCTACAAATTTTTATTAGATAGAATAAGTCCATTAAATCCAATACATATTCAGTTAAGTTAACCCACTATCTTAGTTAAGACATCCTGATAATTAAAAGTGCCCCCGACAAAGGCTAAACCGACACTTTAACTATGTGTTACACTTAATTCAGATGATGGAAGGATTAATGACTTAATATTAACTTGATATATTTTATTTATTATTAATAAATTATCTTATTTTATTTTATTTTATATCTTGTTAATATTAAGTGGATTTTACTTAAGGGGTTAACCATGTTCCGATAAAAGATTTATGAATAATCCATTTATTTTAATTCAATATTTACATATTAGTCCATTTAATTATTTGATCATGGTATTGCATCCATAAAATAAATAATGCATAAGACTAAAATAAATAAATAAATAAAACGATCATGAGAAATGTATAATGGTTGATCTATTGAGTTTACAATAAATCAACCATTTACCCTAGGGGGAAATTCTTTATGTCAGTCCTAGAATGAGTTTTGGTATTCCACCTATGCACCTATTTATTACCTGGGTTGGTTTCTCCTAAATTCCATCCTGAACCACATCTATATACCTTTGGATATTCATTTTATTACATATGTTTTATAACTCACACATAGGTGAGGAGAACCGATATATTGGTTAAAGGGAATTGCATAAAACAATCTTGTACATGCACATCCTATATAATAAGTAGAAATGGATGACCCACGAGACATAATATTTAATTTAAATATAAATAATTGAAAACTCATGTAATAAAATTAAATTAAATAAAACCAACACATATATAGGTCTATTCAAATCTCATGATCTATCATACACATGCAATGAATATTTATATAAAAATATATCTCACATTCATTTCAATTCATTTTTCGATAAGATAAAGCATGGAATAATTAATTTGATTAATTGTCACACTAATAAATTAATTCATCTTCATCTTATTCCATCCAATCATACTCAAGATTTTCATCCACTGTGATTTTAAATAAAATAAATTATTTTATTTTATTAAAAATTTAATAAAATAGTACATGGCTTTGTACTTGGAAGAAACTCAGTGAGTACCTATATAAAATAATTTGTATGATCCTTGTTGTATACAATGTAATCATAATACATATTACATAAAAATAATGTATCAAAATTTCATGGCATGTACTATCAAATTAAGGACACATTGAACACATTAAAATTCCATTTCATGTATGATTTAATGCATGCTAAGTATTTAATATGCACCGATCATATATGACTTATAGTTTTTGTAACATCCAGAGAATTTATGATATATTTATTTTAAATAAATTTAAACTCTTTAATAAATTTTGATACATGAAACCCATATATTTTAAAAGAATAATATTAGGTTTTATGGCGAATACGACATGTAACACCGAGCTTAAACGACCCGTGAAACATATTATTTAAATATGACCGATATAACCTATTTGTTAAATTGGCGGGTATGAATAGGGATAAATAAATTATAAAAATTATATGGTTTAAACATGTATAAAATAATTATAATTTTTATATATTGATTAAAAATAAAATAATAATTTTTTGAAAGAAAAATATTTTTTTCTGAAAAAATGTATTTTTTTAAAGACAGTTTTGTCACGCTTTGCGCACATGCTTTAAACTTAATTTTTACCAATTTTAGAAAATTTATTTTAAAAAAAAAAATCTTTATTTTTTAAATTATAATTTAAAAATTATCATAGAGTTATTTATTTATAATTCTTTGAAAATATTAAGTTTTCAATGAATAGTGAAAATACTTGTTTTTTTTAGAAAACCGCATTTTTTTTCAACGCATATAAAAATTCATTTCGGATTTAAGATTATTTTAAAAGTAAAATTATTTAAAATATATTATAATAAATAAAATTTAATTCATCAGAATCAATTTCATATTTATTTTTAATATTAAAACTCTATATACTTGTGAAAAAAATTCTTTGGAAACCCGCTTTTTCATTGTGTCTGCACGATTAAATTTAAATTAAATTATTAAAATTATATTAATTAAATTTGGAAAAAAGGATTATATATTTTTAATAATTATGATTAATATTATATAATAAGTTCAACTTAAATTTTGTTTATAATAGATAGTAAAAATTAATTATTCTGGTTAAGGTTAAAACAGGTTTACCTGTGGTTAAACTAAATATATAAGGGTTAAAATGACCTATAAACATGTAAAATTCATATTTTATGGATGTATTTAGAACTTATATCATACATTGTTCTATATTGAGCCATTTTTAATCCTTTTGGAATGTTTAAAATGTGGGTATCCCTTTATCGTTAAAAAAAATCAAAGTGTGACCTCTCCCCACACTTATAATAGGCCACCCCCTCTCATATCCTCTTCACACTCCTAAATCCATTTGGTTCAGAAAATAACTAACCAAATATATTCATTAAATCTATAAATATTTATTAGAGTCCTTTTTTTATTGTAAATTCAATACATGAAGGCTTTAGGTATAATCCTAAAGAGGTTGTTCAAAGAAGAGGTAAAGTTCTTACCATGCGTCTTCATTTTACTTCTTCCTCTATCTCTATTAAATATTCTAAAATTATGATAAAATAGTAACACCAATATATACTACATAATTATATTTTATTATTTTAATTTAATAACCTATATCCATCTCTTCTTCCATCAAATGGGAAAAGAAATTGTTGATCGTGAATAAGGCGGACCACCGCCTCACGAACCGATGTAATTCATTTTTCATCACTGCCTTTCTCGGCTATATATAATGATGGATTTAACATATTTATAGTATATTTATTATATTACTATACTTATTTAATTTTAATATCACATATAACTTCTTACCTTCCTACCCTTTGGAAAATAATAACATCGCTCATGCATATGTGTGGACTACCGCCTCCACATAGCAATGTGAAATGTTTTTCATTTTATTTTGAAATGGATGGTAATAAGGATATATTTAAAAAATAAATATTTTATATTTTATATAATAATGGTTTTATAATTTTGGAATATTATTTACCTTTTTTCATTTCATTTGTTGGAAAAATATAAAGTGTTCATGCGTACATATGGCCTACTGTCTCCATGAATGGTGTAACTCGTTTTTTCATATCTAAATTTTATAGACTATTATAAACACTTATATAATAATTATATATAATATTTATATCATAGTTAACGTTTTTTAGATTATGGTTCCATGATCAAAGAAAAATGACCAAAATTACTGAACCAAAATATACATGAAAAACAAAATAATTATAACCCGAAACGGTGATTTTAACAAATAATAGTTAATAAATAAGTCGAAAAAGAATATAATTAAATAATATATGGTATGATATATATGATTATGGTTATTTAATATATTTATAATAAATTTATATCTTTTATACAATAATTATGGATAGGTATGAATGAAATCGGACTTGAGGTAAGGGTTTCTCATCTCACTTTTACTTCCTTGAGACATATGCCATATTTACCACTTAGTTATTTTATGTAGTGTATATATTTCCCCTTTGATATTTTATATAATTAATACCTTTATATTAATGGTATTTAAAGTTTCATTTGTATTTATTTCTTTCATGGGCTTTATGATTCATAAGTTACCAAAGTGGTAAAGGTTTGTGTTACAATTTCAATGTTTATTGTGATTGCTCATGATTATGTTTTTGAGGATGAAATATTATGATCTATATTTAAAGAAACTCATGAATGGTATTATCCTCTATTTATTTCTATAGAATATATTTTTTCCTCTCATTTTTTCTCTTTAATTACAAAAGTGATCAAAATAATGTTTTTAAAGAAAACCGACTTCATTTCTCTCTTTGGTTGAAAACCCTTTTAATTTAATATAAATGTTTTCTAAAAAAATAATTTACTAAAATTATCTAAATGATTTATAAAATGAATTTTTACCCATGTTTTTTTTAATTATTTGAAAATAATCTTCTTTTCATTTTCTGAATGAGACACTTTTTAACCTTTTTACAATAGTATGAAAGGAGTATTTTTTAACTTATATGATGTGTACGAAATTACACTCTATCATGAACACTCACTATTTTGATATTCCTTTATAATTTTACAAGGATTGTTTTCCATAAAATAATTATTTATATTTGGGAAAAATTTTATTTTTGAAAGTTATTTTCAAAGTGAAAAGTAACTTTTTCTCAAGAATGTTTTTAATTGAAATTTTTAAGTGATTTATTTATAAATGAAAAAAACTTATTTAAATTATGATTTGATGGTAATATGATGTATTGATACCATCCTTATTATTTATTTAGATGGTTTGTGATCAGTTTGACTGGGGATGTACTATTTTTATACCATTCCCAATATTACATTGAATGGTTTATGATTATGTTTATTTATTGGGGTAGTATTAACATTTAGTATGCTAGTTTTTCAATATGAATTTTTATGTTGATTATGTTTCACCCCTTTTATATGAGGAATGAATTAGACTTAGTAATTTTTGGGTGGGGCCTATTATAGCCCCTTGATGCATTGGTAGGCCTCATGAGACAAACTAGCTTGTGTTTTTGGATGAGGCCTTACCCATTTATATAAGATGTATTGACACGAGGCCATGAAGGTATGGTTATGATGTCCAAAATGATGCATTACCTCATTATGCAATTATTTATTGATGTTCTGTGTGATTATTAAATTAGTTATAATATCCATAGTTAAGTTTCAAGATCATGTGATTATTCATATGGAATTATTTAATCATCATTTATTTCTATCATATTATTCTCAATTAATTGATTAAATGAAATGTGTTTTAGTTATTTACCATTCCATATTTATTATGTCTTGTTTATTCATGATAGATTCCAATAAATGTATACCCTTACTGGTCATTATATCTTATCCCTTTCTTATGTTTCCTTTCCCTGGGATGCTAAAAGTGTATTATAATTGATATGTAGGGATATGCTAATGGGGAAAATGGTGTTATCAAAGCAAATACTATGTTGTATTTTATGTTTTCATTTGTAATGTAAGATTCGAGTATGTATCCATTTTTTCAAGACTGCTGAACTATTTGTCCCTTTATCATGTGATCACTTGTATCTAGTACTAATTTAATAATGTAACCTTTTACTCTGGTCTACTGGGATCATGGAATTTATAGTTTTGAATATTATGTGGAATTAATTAATCATTTAATATAACTTAAAACCTAATGATTAGAATGTACTATCAAATTAATGACACACAAAACACATGTTGATGAGTTTTAATGAAGTAATTAATTAATTTAATATTTCTATATAAATAAGTAAAGTACACATTGTGTGTAGGCTGTCCATAGGGTGAAGAGACCACTTTTTTTATTAGTTGTATTTGTTTTAAATTTTTGTTATTGGATGTCAATGGATGTCAATGAAATAGCAAGATTTAATTGATTTAAATATTTTGAAGAAGTTAGAAAGAAATAAGTGGCCCGAAATTCTATTGAAGTATCCAAGATATCCAATCTTGATATCAAAATGAATATATCTTGGATGGATTAATGAAGAAGAAAGTAATCAAGTCTTATTATCTTAATTAGTTTTAAATTATTTTCATTTATTTATCCTGATGATTAAATAAAAATTATTAATGACAAATACATGTTTCCATTATACTATGATAGTTTATATTTTTTACAGAATAATGAAGAATAAGAATTAAAGAAATCCATGAAAATGTTTATAATATTTATTACATAAGGATGTTAGTTTAATACCATTCAAATATTAATTTTCATGAATAATTGTTTAAATAAGATCATTCAAAATAGTATTTTACATGAAGAATAAAAAGAAAATCATAAAATATTATTTCATGAACATCATATGTTGTATAATTTTTTGTTGAGACCTTAATTTTGAATTTATACATTTTACACTAGATATTTTCTCAATTTAAATTGAAAACAAAATCCATATAAGGAAAATAAGGAGGAAACATGATCATCTAATTTTGGTATTAGACCTTAACCACACTGGAGACCTATCTCAATAAGCCATCATGGAGGAATTAGGTATAAATATCCTGCATATATGGGAAAGAGTGTGAGTGGGTTCATAGTGCGACTGTATGGTGAGAACGGTGGTTTGTTGGGGGGAAATCATGTCATCCCTCCCCATGTGTGTGTGTGATGTGTTGTGGGTGTCGAATGTAGCTTATATATTGAAATCTTAGTGACATAAAAATGTTTATAAAGGAAATCTCGACCGTATAGAGGATTGATGTCAAACATTTCATATATGTTTCTATTCATTTATCTTTAATAATATATAGATATAACACATTAATCCATTCAATTTTCTGAGATTTTTCTAATCAATATAGATGTTGTATTCTACCTCCATCCATACCGAGGGTTCCTGTATGCCAGAGTGTTGTGGGTCGAATGACATTATGACACAAGATGAGCTTGGATGGATGATTTCTCAGGATGAAAATAATGATAACTCTTGAATGAAATCTATGTATTAAATGAAATTGACTATCCAAAAATAATAAAGCTTTGATAAGGATGAAAACACATATAGCAGTGCATTGTTCATGGAATTTTTAATGCATGGATCAAAGGAAGAATCATGTGATTGTTTTTCATGAACGTCACCACAGAGGGAGAAGCCAGTTTTTCATAATAAAAGATGCCATATTATTTAGCATAGAATGTTTTAGAAACACCAAACATATCAGGTGTTTTAATATAGTCTTGATACAACATAAATATTGGAAGTTAGACACAGAATAAAAAGTAGATCCAAGGTGATGGATGAATGAATGAGATATAGTAATCCTATTCTATAAAAGGAGAGGGATCAATATGATCCAAATTTACTAAAACCTTAAGTGATCTCATTTTTGTTATGATAATAGAGTCTCCATGAAGAAGCATAAAGAATAATATAAAGTCCTGAAAACCTATTGGATGCACAAAGTAACTATGAATCCAAAACCTATCATGAAGTAATATCCCACAATCCTTATCTTTCATAGAAGAATATGAATCACATGAATTTGACATGTGTTAGACACACTCATAGATCTTTGTGAATAATAGGTTCTATAAATATCTATGATTATGTGAAGAAGAACTATATCATGATATTCAAAGTTTCTTAATGTTCAGATCCTATGATACTCCTATGTGAAGTGGTTGGAGAAATTTTCTACACTTGTGATAAAGAATAGTGAACTTACAGAAAATAACCCACATGATTAAGGATTCACTGTGTGAAAATAATATAGTTAATATCATGCATTTATTTATAAAATAAAGAAGAATGATCTACACCTATTTAGGTGTTTGTAAATGAGATAGTTCATGCATTCATTTGTGAATGGATATGCACAGTAGAATATAACTGAGACTTACGTGATAAGAGAATCAAAAAAAAGACAAAATTGATGAAAACAACATAAAATATTAAGAATAATATTTTATATATGTTCTAGGATTTTTTCATGTTAAAACCCTGAAATTTCTCATAAATACATGCATGAGATAATGTGATATGTTCTATGAAATTTGATTAGTTCACTAAGAAGATACCATCACTATAATTTAATATCTAATATTTTTTTGTTTAAGACTAAATATAGAATAAGTAATTATGATGATGTTGAGTTAAACATTCATTATTTTAATAATCACAAAGGATGTTTGTGGTTTTAATAATAATGGGACAAAAATAGTTAGTGAGTGGATTGATATAGGTTAATTATTATTTAGGTTGAAGAAGGATTATGATATTATCAGTCCACAACATATTCATATCATTATGATTGAATTCAGAAAAAGAAAGAAGTGTAACATTCAGTATTATTCTATGAAAAAGAATAAGAGTTACTTATCAACTGATGTGTGAGTAAAAAAGTATAGTAGACATGTAAGAATAAATAAGCACTATGACATCAAACAGAAGTCTCATATGGTGGAAGACTTTATTGGTGTTGCAAATTACCTTAGAAAGAAGGTGGAGGCTATCTTCAGAGGTAGTATAAATAACCATCCGGGAGTTATAAAACTATTACTATCATTTTAATGTAGTGTAATGCAAGTGAATAGTTATTCAATTCTTTCTATAACTACATCAAGGGATTATTTTCTAGTGTTTTGTAGTATTAAATTATTTATAAACCATGCCAAGGACTAGATACACTTATTTATTAGTGAACCTTGTAAAAATATCATGTTTCATCTTTACTTACTTTCATATACTTTCATATGATAAAGAAAAGAGAATAATATAATTATGATCCAAATAGGTCTAACAGGTAAAAGTTATAGAAGTTTTAATTAGTGAAAAAGTTCCCAAAACTAATTCACCCCCTCTTAGTGTTGAGTATATCCTGAAGTGGTCCTCTCAATTAGTATCAAAGTAAATGTTCACCTCTATTTAATTCTCTACATTACAGTTATTCTCTTTTGAATATTTGACTTTATTTTATATATTAATAATAAAGTAAATTTTCAATGAATATTCAGTAATATCTGAGTAGAATTATATTTCTACTTAGACTATGATGAATAGGAGAAAGAAAGAGAAAATAAATTTGAAAAATAAGTCCCTCTTATCTAAATAATATGAAGTATCATTGTATCTATGACTCACCAATAATAAATACATATCAGTCTTTGAAAGTAAATAGTAGTTGGATCAAGTTTTCACCAAGGATAATAATAGCATTCCTACCTCAAGTGAATCAATAATTGTTAGTGGTCATGAGTTATGTGAAAATTATTGTACGAACTATCCTCAAGAAGAATAACCTAGCATAAGTGGTGATGATGATAGATCTACAACTTCTCAAGATATATTAGCTGATATATTAAGATATATTCTTCATTGTTTTCGCATAAAAATAACCTTTATTATTTGTGGATTATTTCAAATTATGTAGGAAGAAATCACCCAATTAGAATAAGAAGCAAATAGTATAGAGAATTATTTATAAGAAAAAAATTCTAGAATGTTTTGAGATCTATATACAGGTTAGATCCTTTGAAGCAATAGAGATAGATCTTGAAATATACTCCAAAAAATGGATTAAATAATTTTATGATAAAGATGGATTCAAGAAGACTCTAGAATAAAACATCATTGCACTTAAATGGAAATTTAAAGATTGCATTGATTTTAAGAATTTACAAAGAAAGTAAAATCTAAAAGGATCAAGGAACTTTAATCTTTGTTATAAAAAAAAGTTAAACTACATGAAAAGGAATATAAAGGAATGATGATTGTTTGTGAAGATATGGTGATTATGATTGAAGATCAAAATACCACCTTCAATATGAAATGTCTATAATTAGAAGTTTAGTTGGCCAATTTTGATAAGACACATATTGAGATCGTAAAAAAGAAAGAGAAATTTGATACTCCAACTCAATGTTCACTGAATGACTCTAATGATCCAACATGTGATCAGAAGATCATGACTTTATTCGATGATCTATCTCAAATTAATATTATGAGAAATGTACCATATATACCATCCTGTAAAAATGTTTTTAAACCTATTATCATGAATAATTTAGGTTGGAAAAAATATGTACATATATGGATGAATAACGTCTATGAGAATCCTACCACCATGACAAGGGTGTACAAAAAAAGAATATGGAAGTTGGTTCCCTACTAAGATCCCAACTAGTTATGAAGAATAACCAAAAACATCATACAAAAGAAATAATCATATCAAGGTTTGTGGATCAATTTTGGTTCTATAATAGATTCAGGAATTTTGAATTGGATTGTTGGTACAATCCTCTAAATGAAAAATAATAATATAATCTCATCTCAAGGGGGGAAAGCTAGAGATGAAGAAGAAACATCCACATGTTAAGAAAAATCTAAAAACTTACAACATATTTGGAATGTTTCAAAATATATATGACGTATTAATTTTTTGTGGTCACAAGGTCGGTACATGTTCATATCAACATGTATCCAATGTTTATAAGAAAATAAGACCATATAATTTGGTTAATAAAGAAGAAGTGTCCCTGGGGAGTGAGAAAAAAATATAGTAAAAAAACCCTCCCAATAATATTTCACGTGGTAAAGTTGAGAAGTCCTTGGATTAAAAATATAAGAAGATGAAGAAAAGTACATAAAAATAACTGATAAAAAAATAAGTCACTCAAAAGAATCCATGTGAAAAATCCAAAACTACTTCCAATGTTCCTAATGATATTTCATATATCTGGATAGAATATTGAGAGATAATGTGAAAAATGGAAGGATCACAAGCTAATGCTAGTGTTAAAGGAAAACAAAAGGTTCCACATAAAGAATAATATGTTTAGTGTGTGAGGTGTTACAAGTATGGACACACTACCATAAATTGTTCTATAATAATTCTAGCATAAGAAAAAATGTTTAAAAAGATGAAAATTTCACTAGGTGATATAAGTTCTTTAAAATACCTTGAGAAAAGAATATTTGTGCACAAATAAATTAGAGAATTAATAATATCTACACATCCTTAATGAAAATTGAAGATCATATGTGCAAGTTTGAACAATGAGGGAAATAGAGAAACTCAATTGAGAAAACCAACTCAACCATTCTACTCACATTGATGAATCGAGAAAGATCCACCTTATTCCCTTAATATGTTTCTATTTTATGTTTTATTATAATACAAGGAATTAAATTTGAATCAAGTTCTTAGGGAGAGAACCTAAGAGGCAATGAGCATTGTTAATTCTTGAAAGCAAAGATGAATAAGTCATCATCTTTGAATGATTCTTTAATTTCTATTCAAATAAAAATATAATATAGAATCATTTATTATGAAGCTAAAGACTTTTATGTCATATCCTAAACAACTTTTATAAATAAAATACCATCTTGTTTTTATCATATATTTGGTATTCTTAAGAATAAGTATTGAAGAAGATTATCCTTGGTGGAGTTGTGGAAATTTTCAAATATGGATAGTCACAAGTTAAAGTTCTATTATGGTGTATTATCCAAATTAAAATATTTCAAAATGCATTCTTGAATAGATCATCCAATATGAAAATGTTGAGGTGTTTTTCCCTTTAGGGGGAGACAAATTAAGAAAGATAAATTTTCTTCCTGAATCACTATTTCAATTGGTAACCAATCTTATTATTTAAGAAATTCATTGAAGAACATGTAATTATAAAAGGTGCATTTTTTATTTTTCTCTCATACTTAGTTAAAAAAATTAATAAACTTAAAAAAAAAGGTTCATAATTAAATTAATCAATGACAACAAAAAATTGAAGTATAGAAGTTCTATAATGCTGATTAAACTGCTTGTTGCACTTGAATGTTTTTATTTGTTTTTTGAAGTGATTATAGGAGTTTTATGTTTATATTTATTAAAAAAGATTCATATCTAATTTAATTATCTTCATCCTACAATAAAAGTGGATAAATATTGAAGGAATTTATACAAGTTCTAATTTCATGTGGTATCAATATCGGTTGTTAAAAGACAAATTTGTTGTCTAAATAAAATCCTCTTGTTTTCTACACTGATCATGGATCACACAGACATATATTGAAATCATATATGGGACATTTCTTAAGTATGGAATTATTCCCTTTTCACATGAACTTGGTATTTATTTTCAATAAGGTGGATAGAAAATGAAATCAATTTTTGGGAAAGTAAAAGGGATAGATTCAAATATTGATATATTCAATTGAAAAGAACATTGAAGTAATTTCTGAAACATACAAAGGGGGAGATTGGATATCCCACTTTTTATATGTGTTGTATTTATTTTCAATGGTTATTATTGGTTTTTAATTGATTTAAATGAAATATCAATATTTCATTTATGTTAATATTTTTAATAATTTAGAACTAATAAAGTGGATGGAAGTTATAATGATATATCCAATATGTCCAATATTGATATAAAAATGAATATATCTTGGATGTATGGATGAATAATAAAGTAATCAAGTCTTATTATCTTAAGTATGTTATTTTTATGACTTTCAGATTATTTGGTTTGATGATTAAATAACTATTTTTCATGAAAAAGACATGTGTCCATCTCACAAGGAGAGTGCACACTGTATACAACATGATAAACAAGAGGAATTTAACAAATCCATGAAAATGTTTATAATATTTATTTAATGAGGATATTAGTTTAATATAATGAAATTTTTAATTTTCATGAAAAATAGTTTAAATAAGATTATGAAAAATAGTAGTTTTCATAAAGAAGAAGAAAAATAAATTCAAGCAATATTATTGCATGAACATAATATGTTTCATGATGTTTTTTTGAGACCTTGGTTTTAAATTTATACATTTTACACTAGATATTTGATAAGTGTAAATGGAAAAATGTCCATCCAAGCCAGATAAGGATCCAAAATCGATCACTGCATTGTGGGGGGATATCTTAACCACATGGGAGAACCAACTCACTAAGACAGCATAGCGAAAGGAGGTAGTGAACGCCTGTATAGGTAGTAATAAGTGTGAGTGGGAACATAGCGTGCCTATAGGGTGTACATGGTAGAAAACTATGGGGAAAGCATGGTGGATTTCCCACATGTGATTGTGTGATGTGTTGCAGGTGTCAAACCCCACTGTCGTCTTAGAATCTCAATGACACAGAAATGTTTATAAATCAGAGCTCAAACATATGGAGGACCAGTATGGGATGATTTGTATACATTACTATTTATATTTATTTAAAAATATATGGACATAACATATCCATATGATCTATTTCACAATAGTTTTCTAATCAATCCAGAAACCATCTTCTACCTCCAGCCTCACTGAGGGTTCTTAAACACTAGAGTGTTTCGTACTGAATGACTCCACAACACAAGTCAATCTTGGATGGATGATTTTTTGGGATAAAAACAATGAGAACCCTTTCATGAAATATAATTCTTGTATTCATGTGAATATATGAAAATAATGTTTCTTTTTTTGACATGAAACAACATATAATAGTAGAATGTTTCTGTCAGTGTATGTGCATGGAGCTAAGGGTGAAGCATGTGATTATATTCACATGCACATGAGATGATAACTATGAAGGTAGAAGATAACTTCACATATAAAATATGATATGTTATTTAGTGTAGAATATTTTAGAAACAATGAACATACTTGGAGTTTTAATATAGTCTTGCTATGTCTTAAATATCGAATGTTCGACGCAGTATAAAAAGTGGAGCTAAAGCAGTGAATGAATGAATGAGATGTGGTGATCCTTTATTATAAAAGGATAGGGACTGAGCCAAGAATAAGTTTTCAAACCCTTGATATCTATAACTTTCATTATAAAATTTGATTATCCATGAATAATCACAAAGAATAATACAAATCCATGTAAGAATTTTCGTTGTGTGAAGAAACTACGAAGCCCACAGCGATCACAAAGTGAGATCTCATGAAACTTGGATTTCATATAAGAAGAATAATTTAAGGCCTATGATATGTGTTAAACACACTAAAAGATCTTTGTAAAGATCAGGTTCTATGAAGTTATTTTCTTGCATGACTAAGAACTATATTGTGATATTTAAAGCTTCATGAATTTTAGATCCTATGATACTCCTATGTGAAGTGGTTAGAGACATTGTCTACACTTTTTAAAAGGAATAATAAACTTTCAAAGTAAAACATGAATCCTTAAGGATTCGCTTTGAGAGAAAAATGTAGTTAATATCATGAATTTTTTTAAAAGATCAAGAATAATGATCCTCCCCAATTCAATTTTGTTTGAAGGACACAATTCATAAATGAATATGTGAATAAATTTGCACATTATAATCTAGTTGAGAATTACTTGAGAAGAGAATATAAATAGAAGAGGAAAAATTAATGAAAAGAACATAAAATATTAAGAATAATATTTTATATATGTTATGGGATTTTTTCTTGATAATACCTTGAAATTTATCCTAAATACATACATGATATAATGTGATATGTTATGTGAAATTTAATTAGTTCACTAAGAAGAGACTAACACTACAATTTAATATCTAATGTTATTTGTTGAAGACCAAATATAGAAGAAGTAATTATGATGATGTTGAGCTGAAATTTAATTGTTTCCATAATCACAAAGTATATTTATGTTTCTATAAAGAAGAGGTGAATAAGAGTTATTGGTTGAATTGATATCTATTAATTTTCATTGGGATAGAAATATAATTCTAAGATTATCAATCCACAACATATTCATATTATTGTGACTAAAGTTAGATGAAGAAAGAAGTGAAAGTTTCAGTTTATTGTTGTTAATAAGAAGAAGAAGAAGGGTTACTTTACTATTTGTGTGCAAGTAACAAAGTGAATAAGTATAAAGAGAAGAAAAAAGTAACATTATGACATCCAATAGAATTATTATCTGATATAAGCCTTTATTAGTGTTAAAAATTACCTTAAAAATAAGGTGGATACTATATTTAGAGGAAATATAAAGAACCATCCAAGAACTATAAAACTAGAACTGTCATTTGACTATACTGTAACTCAAGTGAATGATTATTACTTTTTTACTGTAAACATGTTAAAGGATTATTTTCTAGTGTTTGTGTGGTATCATATTATTTCTTAACCATATCAAGGACTAACTACTATTTTTGAGTAGTGGATCTTGAAAAATATCATGTTACATCTTTACCTACATTAATATACTTGCATACAAAAAAGAAAAGAGAATAAGAGAATCAAGATCCTAAAAGCACTAAGAGGTGTAAGGGATAAAAGTTTTAATTGGTTAAAAAGGTCCCAACACTAATTCTCCTCCTCTTGGTGTTGAGTATATACTGATGTGTTCCTCTCACATAGCATGTACTTTTCATTTCTAGTTGTATATAGTAGATTTATATAGATCGGCGGATACATTTCGAGGTACATGCTATTTAGGAAAGATACATAGCATGTAATTAAAGTTTAACGACTGCCATACCATATGAATCATGTATTAAATACACATGGTGTACTAATTACATGTTGTGGATTGACCCTATGTTTTCCAATGGGAAAACATATGGAATACACAATGTGTCAGAAATCTACATGGCGTGTTGTCTATCAAAACTATGTGCCACCCTGGCTAGTTTCCACATGGTGGATTTAATTTACACTACATGTATTATTAAACTATAGCCTAGAATCTATGCAGGTGTCTTGGTGTAATTAATAAGGGTACATAATATGTGATAAAGGATTACATGTTATATAACCCTATGTTATCTAGCCAAAATTCTTGGAACTTCTAGATGGGTACTTCATATATGTTATTCATTAATTATTGACCAATACTAATAATGTGATTAAGAAATAAAGGGGAGGGAGAAGAAATATTGATTATTATATAAAGAACAAATAAAACATGAAATGAAATTTAACTTTTTAATGCGTAAAATAATCAATAATAATTAAATAATTATAAATTTAATGTGGTAGCTCAGATACCACTTTATGGTTCTGGGTGTAACGGAATCACCTATTAAGCCTATGGACAACTCATATTTTTTAAAATTTGATTGATCATTCACAATGTATATGAATTGAACAACATGACCAATTAATATTTTTTAAAAGAATATTGAAAAACAAAACACCAGAACCAAGAGGAGATCTTTTCATGTTAATTTTATAATTAATTTATATATAGGAATAATGGTTACCATGGTCTTCAGATCTTTCTTCATTAAGGGTGTTGATCATTCTAACCCAAATGGTGTAGTGTTATTGTGTATAAAGAACCTGAAGTAGATACCCTTTAATAGTGATCCACCAAAGATCCTTCGATCTCTGAACAACACCAATGAAACAACGGGTGCTAGCGCAATATATTGATTATATTATGTTATTCATCTTGATCGTTTCATGATCCTTTGAACATGGAATAATTTTTTCTTATTCTTCTTGATCTTGAGAGGAAGAGTGGAGGAGGGAGGTCTTAAGAGGAATCTATTATACAAAATTATTAACCCTCTCTATAATGTAACATCGGTATATTTATAGACATGGGATTAGGGTTTAATTAATTTCATAGGGGGGCTTAAAAAATATTAAACCCATAAGAGACCCCATGCCATAAAAAATAATATTATTATTTTACTTCATGGTGTACACTATCCCATAGAATAATAAATATTTATTTTACAATCTGGTAAATAAATATTTATCACCAAACCCAAAACTATGTTCATTCATCCTCCTCATAATTTATTAAATTCTTGAATAAATATTTTTAATAAATATTATTCATTTAATAAATTAAAAATAATATTATATTCACAGTCTAGTGAATAATTATTTATTAAATTTTCACATAATTAAATAAATTATTTATTAATGAATAAAAATTAATTAGTACCTTGAAAATAACAAGAGAAGAGTAAATATTATAAATATTCATATAAAAAATAATTACCTCATGAATATATATATATATATTTAATATTTGTGTTCAATTAATAAAACCTGAATAAATATTAGTTCTCAATCTGAAGATTAATATTTATTCTAATTGTTAAAAAAATTAACTAAGATTGATGGAGACCCTTTGTGTGTGACCCTCTAGGCCTCTTCCTCATTAGCATTAGGTGGGATTTCCTAAATCCCAATATTACTATCTAGAAATAGTTCAAGGAACCAATAAAAGAATAAGGTATGTCATAATGACAACAAGAACATACTAATTCTTATTGTGTAATATAATTCATGTTTTGTGATTTCTCATCAAGAAGGTTACATACCCATATTATCAACTTATATACTTTATATGTCATTATTTTACTACCTAAAATAAAATTATCGTTATACCATAGAAATAGAATTTCATGTGATGATTACATTTCAATCAAAGGGTTGAGATATCAACTTCCATAAATATGGATGGGACAATTCCTTCCTCAACTAATTCATTAATAACATTTCATTCATGATGCACCCAATATACCCAACTTTTCCATGAATTGTCTTATCATGATTTAAAAAAACATCTCAGTGTGTGAGTCAAGATATTCATTAATAATAATCTTAAATTTTAAAGATCATTACATATGATCACGGATAAGAATGTCTAATTACATATAAACATGTGTAATTTCCATTGGACGGTCTATTCTCATAACACATGTCTTGGAGATTACTAAGTATGGACATTTCAAGATGAAGTCTCATCTACTTATGTGTACTCTCACCTAGTGTTCAATATATTATATTCCCCATCATAGAATTTTTTTAACATAGAACAAGGTTTACGAATATAATCATGGAATTTCTAGGTTCTATTCATTTTGGGGAACTTATATTCCCTTTTCAATATAAATGATTCTTTAGTACATTACTACATTAAAGTCACATAGAACTATGAATTATGTGTAATAAGATATTTTAATTAATATTCGCTTATTTGAATATACATGCAATCTAAAGTATAGATAGTTAGTTCTAGGACACCAACTCCAACACTATTTCATTTACCCTTTTAAAATATTCATCACTTTCCTCTTCTTATACCATTTTTAGATCTTCAAATTTATTTCTCCATATTTGAATTTTTCTTCATTCACTTTAACATTACCTTAAAAAATTGTTTCATGTTTATCCAAAATATCCTTATCCATTTGAAGAACCCTTGCCTTTGTGAATAATATGTCAAAATGATACATAATATTATCATTTTGATCCTTACCATCATCTTCCATATTCCTTTTGTTAACAAAATTCATTGGTTCATCCTTTTCTATGGGTGAAAATCCAATTGTTTCTACTTCTAGAAATTCTAGGAAAAGTGAAATAATATAGGGTATCATCCTATTATTCCAACCATGATAATTATTATAATAGAAAGTAGGGGCTACTCTATTGTTAACTAAATTTAAATTCTCCACACTTCAACAAACAGACCTACAGAGGTGTCCTTTTCTCTTATACCAATTGTAAAGTTTGGGAATATAGAACCACTCTCAAGGGGGGTTGAATCAGTGGTAATATATTTTTTAATTTATTTACCTTGGATATAAACCTCTGTAACTTGTTATATTTTTGAACCACTCAAATTTTTGACTCAATCTCACCCATGTATAAAGATAATAAAATGAAATAATTGTAAGGAACATAGTTTTTTACAAGGTTCGATCCCAATATGGGTACCTACTACTTTTTGTGTTTGAAATCACCCAATATACAGGTTTTACACAAATATTTGTCACATATACAAATTTGGGTAGGGAATTAATCACCCTTAACCGAAATGATGGAGGGAAGTAATCACCCTTGACCCAAGAATATTTTTATACTAGTTTCCCCAGTTTAAAAATGTCTCGCTTATAAAAATATCACTTTTTAACCTAAGAAAGATCTTTATAAACCTCAGGTTTTTTAGAAATACTGAATATATTCTTCTAATCCTGTATAATAGAAGTATTTCACCTTTTTATCCAAACTTAATTATTCCAAAACATTTGTGTCTAAATTTTCTTCTTCTGATAATTTTTCATTTGAATCTTCTCTTCTTTTGAAACATTATTCTTTCAAAACTTTATGTTTATGGGATATTGTTCTTTAAAAACTCATTCTATTAAATTTTTATTTTAGGAGATCTTTGTTCTCAATATTATCAGTAAACATAAAAAATTTTATTCCACCCTTTATATACTCAAACTTCCTCTGATAAACAAGGGATAAATGTGCGTTTCAAATTTGAAATTCCATCTCAAATAATTCTTCATTTGACTACCTTCAAAGCCTCTGAATAAATCAAAGTCAACAAACTTAAAAATACTTTCACAAATATTTTTTTTAATGTTCTTTAAATCTTCCAAAAAAATGGATTGAATTATGATTTTTATATCTTGAATGTTGAACATTGAAAGAATATATCAAAATTATCATAAATAATGTGACTTCATAGAATTTATATGAATTACTTATAGAACCTCTTTATGGAAACTCCTTCTGTTACCATGCTTCATTAAATTATCCCTTATAGATATTCTTCAATAAATTTTAAGTTTATTCTTATGGTAAAATTTATATTTTCTTCTTCTGGAACTCTTTTCAATGTGATCACAATGTTTAGAGATGAAAAAAATTTATGAAGATCCATCCTAAATAGTGTAAGAACATCTCTGTCTGATTCTTATTTGGGATACTTATCCATCCAGTAGTAATTTGTAAGAACTCGTTTTTCAGATAAATATACATATAGTGTTTCTTAGTTTGGATATTATTCATCTATTACATATTTATCTAGATCTTATTTTTTCAGATCCCCTCCACTTTGATACCTCAATCTGATGGATTCATGAAAGTCCATCCATTAAATTCATAATATCATAACATTAGGGATCAGACTTTATACAGATTAAACCCCATGACAAAATAACTCAAACTTTGTAGAGGTAAAACCTTATCACTTAATAATGATAACTTTGTACAACTTCAAATTAATTCCAGAGGACTATGACTAATATATTCATTCTACTAACCTCGGTTTGGTAACCTCATTCTGGAAAACTCATTCTGGAAAACAAAGTTCCACCAAGTATTACCAACTTCTTCCTTTGAAAAAATTCCAATAGGAATCGTTAATAACATTGAGTTATCATGATGTTAGAAAAATTGAGGATCAACCAATAATCATTAGACTATATATCCAAACCCTCCAAAAATTTTCTTTTGAAAACATATAGAGTAATCCTTTCAAAAACATCCTTCCAAAAGTATTTTCTTCAATCTCTTTCATGCTGACAAAAAATGAAACACCTTAAAAAAAATTGGGCTCTTCATGTGTGTTCACTTCACATGGATTGGGTGGTGGTGATACATGACCATCTTTTCCCAAGATACCTACTCATTGTGTACTCTTCAATATATAGTATTCTTTTTCATTTCTCTTCTTTATGTCAGTCTCGGACAAATGAATAACCAATTATGATTTTTTTTTCTCATAGATACTAACACTACGATCCTCTAAGTCAACAAAATTAGTTTATATAGAGGTTTTGGTGGTTCAAGGATCTTAACTTTGGTGATGTAAGGAAGAAGTGTGGGTGAGAGTAGAAATAGAGTTCAAGTACTCCCTCATGTGTCGAGGCATGTTCCTCCATGAATGGTGTAACACCCCAAGATTTCATAGTGTGTTATTTCTTCAAAATAATTCAATAACTTGCACTACACGCAACACTGAGTTCAATCACACCATGACTTACAAAAAAAAGCCATTCAAAAGAGGTTATGAATAGTATTATCTAAATTTTAAACTTTATATAATCCTTATAATTTTAGAATCCATATTATGAGTTTCTTAGATATAATGCAAGAACAAATTCATTTTCAGTATTGCACTTTTATCAACTTTTAATAGTGAACCCTTTTTAAATACAATATTTTAAACTTTTTGACTAAATGGGGACATCAAAAATTTAAAATGAAACATCCCAAGCTTCCACGGTACACTTTCTTTGAATAATACAGTAGCGTGTGTTGTACGCAACCTTGAGTTTTAACACACACCACAACCAATCAAACTAGCTGTTATGAATAGTAATACCTACTTTTTAAAATTATATATATTTTATATTTTAAAATGGACTTCATCTTTGGATTCGGAATATCGAATTTAGCCTAAGGTGAAATTTTGGTACATTTCGGATAACTTTCATATTTTGATGAATAGTGAAAATTACTAAATTTTAATTAAAAACAACTTTTTTAATCAAAATAATTAATAGTGATAAATTATGAATTTTAGTGGTTTTAAAGTATATTTAGAATATATTTTTACCATTTAATATAATGTTGGTCATTGGACATAATTTTACAATTAAACCGAACATAAACAAGTGTCAATCTTTTGATAGTTATTATCTCTTAAAAACACGCTTTTTGTTTTGACAGCGAGAATTAATTTTAAATTAATTTCTGTCACTTCTGTGTTTAGAATTTAGGAAAATGGATTCCATATTTGGAATCAGGATTTTCAAATTGTGTAAATAGGTAACTTTTATTTTTAGACATTTTGAATAATTACTGCGGTAAATATTTTATTTACCATGGTTAAGGGTAAATCCGGTAAATAAGGGTTAAAAAAATAATATTATAATAATACTAAATTACCCTAAAACGTTTCTTAACCCTATTGGTTGTTACATGGTCGACCATGGGCATCTTTGGGTCGATTTTGGGACCCCATGGATCCACTTGTAAGTGATAATGACACTTTATTTTAATTAAGTCAAAATGAATACAAAAATGACACAAGCATATATCTTTTAGCAAAAAAAATTTTACATAGGGTTATATAAGTTGGATTTTAGATTATAAATATTCATTAGAAATATAAAAAGATTTCCTACATAATTATATTTTATTTATAATTTTTAGACATTAAATAATGTATTTTATTTATGACACAATGATGATGCAGTAATTACTATAATAGTGAAAAATTAAAATAATTGATATTATAAATACCCAAATAAATATAATATGAAACTTTTAATGAATTAAAATAATTTTCTAGGATAATATTATATATTAGGATTGATTTAATTGACTTTGTTCGAAGTAATCAATCTTTTATGAGTTTCACAAAAATCAACTGTTGAATAGTGTCAAAATTGACATAAAAGAGTTCTTAAAACAAATATTATATTATTAATTGATATTAAATTCCTAAAAATCTAAGGTTCGGCCAAGAGACTTATATCATGATAGTTTCATCATTAATGTACCACTTGGGGGTCTCTTGGATGTATATAGTAAGTTTATTAACCATATTATATAAAAATACAAAGAGACATTGTAAAAGTGAAACTAATTAACTTAGAGTTAATACTTAAAGATAAGGTTAATATAAGTACCCAAACCTGTATAAATTCTATTGGTTGAGTGGTTTTCGACCTATCCCCACCTTAACCTTTGAATAATCAACTTTGGAGCCATTAGAAACCGAATATGAATTTATTATAAATTAATATTTCTAGCTTTTCCAAAGGTGCCCCTCACCCCTTTTATAAAAGGGCACTCCTCCTACTCATTTCTTCACACCTTAAAAGCCTTTTGGTTCGGCCAAACTCTGCCCAAATACTCTCCCAACATCCCTCAATACAACCTATAGGCCTTAGTTTGATCAGAAAGGCAACCTAAGGAGCCCTTTTGATCAAATAAAAAGGAAGAACCCGAAGAAGAGGTAATGATTTCACCACCCTTCTCCAAGTTCATTTCTTCTTCCACTTCTTCTTCCTTTGTTCTTACCATTCTAAAATAATAACTCCAGTATCTCACATATACTGTGATGTTATTATAAATATGGTACAATCATATTCAGTATTCTATCCACCCTTTGAATAACATGTTACTATACGTGCGTACGTACGGCTTACCGTCTCCACGTCGTGGTGTAATTGTTATTCAATATAATATTATTTGGATGGGTATAATAATGATGTGTAACTCATGTAAATAATAAATATAACATGTTAATGATTCTGTATATATGATATACCATCCATTTATATATTATTTTAATATCAAAATAATGATATTGTCGCTCGTGCGTACGTACGGACTACCGTCTCCACGAACGCGATGAGATTCATTCTCCATCGTATCCATTCAAGTATAATTATCATTTGATGATTTAAAAATGATGTTTAAGGACTGTATATCATTCTGTATATGAATAAGATACAACAACCATGGCTTATGTAACAAAACATATAAAAGAAAATGAGTAAGTTAACTCCCGAAACAACGATAATTCTAAGATATTATTAACAAATCAATGTTAAAAGATCATATATGATATCATATTAATATATATGATTCTTGTATAATTTAATAACAACTATTTCACCATTATACAGGAGGTTAACCTACCCCAACCAAGGAAAAGTACAAGGTAAGGGTTTACTTTACAACCTCTTCATTATCCAAGGTTGTTTATACGTAATAATCTACTAGGATCTCTTTATCATCCACATCCATGTTTCTTAAAAATGCATTTCAAAACATTTTTACTATTTACTAGAATATGAGTTAAAGTCATTTATACCCTTTTTGACTTTTATAAGTGGTTTATAAAGGAATCTTTCGGTCATTTTCAAAACAAGTTCCTTTTTAACCTTTTCGACAGAATTAAGGTAAGAATGTTTTTTTTAACTTATACGGCGGGTGCGGCTATTTTCCGCCGTTATAAAATCTTCAAAGTTTCCCTTACAAGCTTATAAGAATATTTTCAAAGAAAATGTTTTATTTTATATGGATCTTAAATTATTTCAAAATAAAAGGATATATTTCTTTAAAAAGAATTTTGATTTCATCTATGTCAACATCCTTTGATGGATTTTAAGATTATTTGAAGTTGATTTATTATGATACAAAACTTCTATATTGTATTGAAGGTTTTGTGATATGTTTGACTATGGATGTGCTATTTTTATACCATTCATAGTTTATGGTGAAATTATTGACATTTCGTATGCTAGTTTTAATACAAATGTTTATGTTATGTTTAAACCTTTTCATATGGGAATGCATTGGACTTAATATGTGACGGGTGGAGCCCGCTATAGCTCCTCGATGCATCGGTAGGTCTCATGAGACAAACTAGTGTCTTGGAACAAGTCCTTGACAAAATCTTATTTGTAGTCTTGGCACGAGGCCTTGGCTATGTGGTTATGATAGTCTGGCATTATGCATTCCAACATTATGAAAGTGGTTATTGATTTTTGCATGTGATTATTCGATTAGTAGAATATCCATGTGAATAAGTAAATGGCATTATTTCATTTTACTTTTGCCATACTATGTTGAAGTTCAAGTTTAAAAGGCTTTTGTTTTAGTAATGCATTGCCTTAAATGTTTATTCTTATTTATGAAAGTTTCCGCTATATTGTTATCCTTACTGGTCATTTGAGCTCACCCCTTTTCTATGTTTTATTTTTCCCAGGAAGTGAAGAAGTAAATTATGAATGACCTGCATGGATACTATGTGGGGATATGAGTGTGGATTATGGATACATTATGTTATTGTAGTAGTTTTTCATTTTATGATGTAATGTAAAACTTATGAATATATCTAGTGTTTCCAAGGCTACTAAACCAATCGGTCTTTCGAGATTTGATCTTTCTTGTGATCATGCCAATGTTATGTAATAATGCACCGACTCTGAGTAACTGGGGTCGGGGCGTTACAGTTGGTATCAGAGTAAGTTTAGTACAAACCTTGGAAGCTAGATTTAGATAAACTCTGATTAGTGCACGTAGACCTAAGATGAACTTTGAGGATTAGTATAGAAGAACTTCCTAGAATTTTGGTATTGTAGAGATTTTGTGAGTTTTCCGAGCAATAAATCCCTGTCTGGATACGAGCAGGTAGAGGCGGCTCTGGCACAGATGTACCTAGGGGTAAAACCCGAAAACACCTCTTTGAGCTAGACTCGAACGGGAACTGGTGCACGACAATGGGCCTTGCTGCACTCTTGGTTACGACACTCCCAGGGGATATGCTTAGGATAACTCTCATTTTCTTTACAAATCATTATGAAGGGTTTATGAGTATATACTTCCTCAAAGAAAACATTTTTATGATTATGGATTATATCCATAAATAGTTCAATTTATGTTAAGTGTTTTATAAGTATGGGATTATGTGTTTTGATTCATAAACTGATCTAGTTTATGCCATGGTATAGAAATGGCGCCCAGTAGAAGGAATGAGAACTCCAGAAATACACATGATTCAAAGAGAAGGAAGGAACATATCTTTCATGGTCTTAAGCTAGAATTTATAAGAGAAATAGTCTCCCATGTATTATCATCATATGAAGAAATAATATCATGTGTTGATAAGATATGTAAAGAGTTTACTGAGTCCTATGGCTTTGAAGGGAAGCAAGAGAAGAAAAGGATGGAAGAGAGAAAGATGGATAAAGGGAAGAGGGAAAAGAAGAATTTTCCCATATGTGGTAACTGTGGAAAGAAACACCCTGGAACTTGCCTGAAAGGAATGGGAGTTTGTTATAAGTGTGGAGGAAAAGGGCACAAAGTACGTGACTGCAAGGGTAAGAAAATGGTTTTAAATGTACAATGCTTCATTTGCAAGGAGTTTGGACACTACGCGAACCTATGTCCCAGTCATCAGACTATGCCGCAAATGATGTTATTGGATAATAACCAAGTTATGATACTACCACAGATGAAGAGGAATGATTAGAGTTCTTATGTTGATTATGTCAATTGAGTGTTGTATCAACAATGTACTTGTTATAATAATTATGGAGTATATAAGGATTGTACTGCAGTACTATTTCATTAAGGACTTGAGATTATGTGGAACAAAGAAAAGTGACTCAATAGCAGGATAAATTTTTGGAAAATATATGGTTGAGAGAATGATAAATCATAATATAGTTCTGATACTGAGGTAGTGATTTTGGAATAATATGTGATTGTTTTGGATAAATTATATTGGATATTCTTGACTACCTTGGAACTAATTAATGATTTGTATATTCCATCATTGTTGGGGTTTAAAACATTTTTGGATTAATGAAGTATATCTAGCATTCTATATGGAATAGGGGAGCATGAATGTAATCAATAAGGAATATGGTAATTCAAGATGTTTCAGTTTATTAAAAGAATACAAGATGAAGGTATTCATATGCTATTGCGGGGTTAAAAGGATCTATATTATGTTTACCTTCCTTATAAATGTTGGACTGTGAGTTTGGACAGAAGTATTTTGGATAGTTCTAGTTTGGATTATTTTGGATTACCATAAAAGGAAAACCCAGAGGTTGGGCGGCAACCCGTCGCGTCCGGCAAGGCTGCGAGACTTGAACCCGCAACTGAAGGGCGACAAGGGTGTATCACCTACCACTGGCCCATGAGATGTCCTGGATTAAATAATGTTGTTTTTTTTAAAGATCTGGTAGATGAATTATAAATTCATTTATTTTGGAACCCTGTACGAATAGTATAAATAAATAAAAAATTACATTCTATTATCTTTTAGAGTGAAAGATGAGTTTGTGGTAGAAACTTATTAATGGATAAAACTCTGATTATAAAGTAAGTATATCTCCTTATGATCTTAGCCAATCTCATAAATAAATTCCTCAACATTAATAAAAGGAACTTAGAACAAAAATGTTTCCCTAGATGGTACCTTAAATCATCACTAATTTATGGCTTTGGGATTGTTGGCCTTTTCATAGCCATGTTCTCTACCACTCTCCATCAGATAATTGATGGTTAGATTTCTCCTCCATATCCATATTTTCCTACATGGAACCCTAGTATGTGTTATTTTCGGTAATCTTCATACTTTCCACTCTTTATTTTAAATAGAGGCCTCATTAATTCATTTTTCGATGTGGGATTTCAACTAAGATATTTTGAAACGTCAAAAATGTGTTATCCCAATACCCTATATTTTGTTGAACCGATGGTACTTCAAATCATCATAGATTGATGAGTTTAAGGACCTCAATTTTATACTTTTTGCGATTGATGACCTCAATCACTACCTATAAATATTTACGTTTTTCCTCCAATTATATGTCTCTAATTGCCACCAATGTTCTCCTAATCAAGATCATAATTTGGTGGTGACCCTTTCATTTCTCTTTTCCTCATATTAAGACTAAATTTTAGTAACCCAATTTCCGATGTGGGTTTTCCCACAAATATATTTTCTATTTTCAACCTTTTATTTTCAAAGAACAATTTCAAATTGCGAGGACGCAATTTATTGAAGGAGGGGAGAATGTAACACCCCAAGATTTCATAGTGTGTTATTTCTTCAAAATAATTCAATAACTTGCACTACACGCAACACTGAGTTCAATCACACCATGACTTACAAAAAAAAAAGCCATTCAAAAGAGGTTATGAATAGTATTATCTAAATTTTAAACTTTATATAATCCTTATAATTTTAGAATCCATATTATGAGTTTCTTAGATATAATGCAAGAACAAATTCATTTTCAGTATTGCACTTTTATCAACTTTTAATAGTGAACCCTTTTTAAATACAATATTTTAAACTTTTTGACTAAATGGGGACATCAAAAATTTAAAATGAAACATCCCAAGCTTCCACGGTACACTTTCTTTGAATAATACAGTAGCGTGTGTTGTACGCAACCTTGAGTTTTAACACACACCACAACCAATCAAACTAGCCGTTATGAATAGTAATACCTACTTTTTAAAATTATATATATTTTATATTTTAAAATGGACTTCATCTTTGGATTCGGAATATCGAATTTATCCTAAGGTGAAATTTTGGTACATTTCGGATAACTTTCATATTTTGATGAATAGTGAAAATTACTAAATTTTAATTAAAAACAACTTTTTTAATCAAAATATTTAATAGTGATAAATTATGAATTTTAGTGGTTTTAAAGTATATTTAGAATATATTTTTACCATTTAATATAATTTTGGTCATTGGACATAATTTTACAATTAAACCGAACATAAACAAGTGTCAATCTTTTGATAGTTATTATCTCTTAAAAACACGCTTTTTGTTTTGACAGCGGGAATTAATTTTAAATTAATTTCTGCCACTTCTGTGTTTAGAATTTAGGAAAATGGATTCCATATTTGGAATCAGGATGTTCAAATTGTGTAAATAGGTAACTTTTATTTTTAGACATTTTGAATAATTACTGCGGTAAATATTTTATTTACCATGGTTAAGGGTAAATCCGGTAAATAAGGGTTAAAATAATAATATTATAATAATACTAAATTACCCTAAAACGTGTCTTAACCCTATTGGTTGTTACATGGTCGACCATGGACATCTTTGGGTCGATTTTGGGACCCCATGGATCCACTTGTAAGTGATAATGACACTTTATTTTAATTAAGTCAAAATGAATACAAAAATGACACAAGCATATATCTTTTAGCAAAACAATTTTTACATAGGGTTATATAAGTTGGATTTTAGATTATAAATATTAATTAGAAATATAAAAAGATTTCCTACATAATGATATTTTATTTATAATTTTTAGGCATTAAATAATTTATTTTATTTATGACACAATGATGATGCAGTAATTACTATAATAGTGAAAAATTAAAATAATTGATATTATAAATACCCAAATAAATATAATATGAAACTTTTAATGAATTAAACTAATTTTCTAGGATAATATGATATATTAGGATTTATTTAATTGACTTTGTTCGAAGTAATCAATCTGTTATGAGTTTCACAAAAATCAACTATTGAATAGTGTCAAAATTGACATAAAAGAGTTCTTAAAACAAATATTATATTATTAATTGATATTAAATTCCTAAAAATCTAATGTTCGGCCAAGAGACTTATATCATGATAGGTTCATCATTAATGTACCACTTGGGGGTCTCTTGTATGTATATAGTAAGTTTATTAACCATATTATATAAAAATACAAAGAGACATTGTAAAAGTGAAACTAATTAACTTAGAGTTAATACTTAAAGATAAGGTTAATATAAGTACCCAAACCTGTCTAAATTCTATTGGTTGAGTGGTTTGAGACCTATACCCACCTTAACCTTTGAATAATCAACTTTGGAGCCATTAGAAACCGAATATGAATTTATTATAAATTAATATTTCTAGCTTTTCCAAAGGTGCCCCTCACCCCTCTTATAAAAGGGCACTCCTCCTACTCATTTCTTCACACCTTAAAAGCCTTTTGGTTCGGCCAAACTCTGCCCAAATACTCTCCCAACATCCCTCAATACAACCTAGAGGCCTTAGTTTGATCAGAAAGCCAACCTAAGGATCCCTTTTGATCAAATCAAAAGGAAGAACTCGAAGAAGAGGTAATGATTTCACCACCCTTCTCCAAGTTCATTTCTTCTTCCACTTCTTCTTCCTTTGTTCTTACCATTATAAAATAATAACTCCAGTATCTCACATATACTGTGATGTTATTATAAATATGGTACAATCATATTCAGTATTCTATCCACCCTTTGAATAACATGTCACCATACGTGCGTACGTACGGCTTACCGTCTCCACGTCGTGGTGTAATTGTTATTCAATATAATATTATTTGGATGGGTATAATAATGATGTGTAACTCATGTAAATAATAAATATAACATGTTAATTATTCTGTATATATGATATACCATCCATTTATATATTATTTTAATATCAAAAGAATGATATTGTCGCTCGTGCGTACGTACGGACTACCGTCTCCACGAACGCGATGAGATTCATTCTCCATCGTATCCATTCAAGTATAATTATCATTTGATGATTTAAAAATGATGTTTAAGGACTGGATATCATTCTGGATATGAATAAGATACAACAACCATGGCTTATGTAACAAAACATATAAAAGAAAATGAGTAAGTTAACTCCCGAAATAACGATAATTCTAAGATATTATTAACAAATCAATGTTAAAAGATCATATATGATATCATATTAATATATATGATTCTTGTATAATTTAATAACAACTATTTCACCATTATACATGAGTTTAAACTACCCCAACCAAGGAAAAGTACAAGGTAAGGGTTTACTTTACAACCTCTTCATTATCCAAGGTTGTTTATACGTAATAATCTACTGGGATCTCTTTATCATCCACATCCATGTTTCTTAAAAATGCATTTCAAAACATTTTTACTATTTACTAGAATATGAGTTAAAGTCATTTATACCCTTTTTGACTTTTATAAGTGGTTTATAAAGGAATCTTTCGGTCATTTTCAAAACAAGGTCCTTTTTAACCTTTTCGACAGAATTAAGGTAAGAATGTTTTTTTTAACTTATACGGCGGGTGCGGCTATTTTCCGCCGTTATAAAATCTTCAAAGTTTCCCTTACAAGATTATAAGAATATTTTCAAAGAAAATGTTTTATTTTATATGGATCTTAAATTATTTCAAAATAAAAGGATATATTTCTTTAAAAAGAATTTTGATTTCATCTATGTCAACATCCTTTGATAGATTTTAAGATTATTTGAAGTTGATTTATTATGATACAAAACTTCTATATTGTATTGAAGGTTTTGTGATATGTTTGACTATGGATGTGCTATTTTTATACCATTCATAGTTTATGGTGAAAGTATTGACATTTCGTATGCTAGTTTTAATACGAATGTTTATGTTATGTTTAAACCTTTTCATATGGGAATGCATTGGACTTAATATGTGACGGGTGGAGCCCGCTATAGCTCCTCGATGCATCGGTAGGTCTCATGAGACAAACTAGTGTCTTGGCACAAGGCCTTGACAAAATCTTATTTGTAGTCTTGGCACGAGGCCTTGGCTATGTGGTTATGATAGTCTGGCATTATGCATTCCAACATTATGAAAGTGGTTATTGATTTTTGCATGTGATTATTAGATTAGTAGAATATCCATGTGAATAAGTAAATGGAATTATTTCATTTTACTTTTGCCATACTATGTTGAAGTTCAAGTTTAAAAGGCTTTTGTTTTAGTAATGCATTGCCTTAAATGTTTATTCTTATTTATGAAAGTTTCCGCTATATTGTTATCCTTACTGGGCATTTGAGCTCACCCCTTTTCTATGTTTTATTTTTCCCAGGAAGTGAAGAAGTAAATTATGAATGACCTGCAGGGATATTATGTGGGGATATGAGTGTGGATTATGGAGACATTATGTTATTTTAGTAGTTTTTCATTTTATGATGTAATGTAAAACTTATGAATATATCTAGTGTTTCCAAGGCTACTAAACCAATCGGTCTTTCGAGATTTGATCTTTCTTGTGATCATTCCAATGTTATGTAATAATGCACCGACTCTGGGTAACTGGGGTCGGGGCGTTACAAATGGGGTTTGGGTACTCCCCTGGAGATATTCTCAAGAAGGGGTAAGGTCCCCAATATAATGGATAGAGTTATCACTCCCCCATGTGTCAGGTCATAACCCTCAGTCTATGGATTCAGTACTCCCCCATGTTTTGAGGTGGCATCCTCCATAGGAATCAGGTACTCTATTGATTAATATTCCTACTCCTAGATGAGGTGAAGTCCCCCGCTACTAATATATAGAGGTAGATTCTATGTTTTTAGAGTTGGTGTTATTGTTTCTTGACACAGTGAAGGTTCTTATCGGGCCTATGTATTACTCAACTTTTGTCAGATTCAATGGATTTTCCATAATGTACAAGATGATGAATTCCATGACCAAATAAAATTTTATAAATAATATTGAAAAATGATTTCATCATAATAAAGAGATAGTATATTTTCACATTAATTTATAATTAATTTAAAACCCAATAATAAGGATTACCTAGGTACTGTGATATTTCTTCATTGATGGTGTTTAATGTCTAAACTTGATTGTTGTGTCATCGTTGCATCGCGAGGACCCAAAGAAGATACCTACTACCTATGTTCCACATGTTCTCCTTCGATCTCAGGAAAATGTTGATGAAATGATGGGTGATATCATGGTTGATTGATCATATTACATTATTCTCCTTGATCATTTCACCTTTCTTAGAGCTTAAAGTAATCTCCCTTGTTCTTATCTATCTTGATAGGAAGAGATGAGAAGGAAATTGAGAGGAATATTACAACAACAATTAAACTCTTCTTAAATGAGATAGTAGTCTATTTATAAAACTAGGGTTAGTGTTTAATATTCAATTAATTTTATAAAATCACTTAATAATATATTAACCCAAAATGGAACCTCATGACATTTAATAAAATAATATTATTATTTATTTTATGGCTTGCACTACCCCACATAGTGATTAATATTTATTTTACACTCTGGTACATAAATATTTATCACTTGAAAAAATAAGGTCCACTCATCCTCTAAAATTTATTTAATTATTGAATAAATATCTAAATAAAAATTATTCATTGTATAAATAAATGAATATTATATTCATAGAATGATGAATAAATATTTATTTATTATTCATGTAATTAAATAAATTATTTATTAATGAAAAAATATTTTTTTACCTTGAGGATAACAAGAGATAAATAAATATTATATATTCACATAATTAAACAATTATATTGTGAATGAAAATTTATTTAATATTTGTGATCGATTAATAAATTAATAATAAATATTACTTCTTGGCTTGGAGAATAATATTTATTCAAACTGTTAAATAAATAATATTTAACTAAGATCAATGGTAACACATTGTATGTGACCCTCTAGAAATATTTCTTAGTGGAGTTAGGATTTCTTGTAAAAATTCCAATATTACTATCTACCAATGGATAAAATCACTCATAAAGGAATAAGATATTTCATAACAACAACAACCACATATGAATTCTCAATGTGTGATATAATCTATTTGTCACGATAACTCATCAAGCAGGTTTCACACCCATATCATCAACTTATATTCTTAATACTTCTTTATTTTTATCTCTAAAATCAACTTATTTATACACCATGCACATGAAATTTAAAGATACTATTCTTTTTCAATAAATGGGATGAGATATTATCTTCTATAAAAATGGAAAGTACAAATCCTTCCTTGAATTATTCATTAATAAAATATTATTTGTGATGAACCTAACATATTCAAATTCATCATGAATATATGCCATCAGGATTTATGGTAATAATTTTAAGTTTATGATTCATGGAATGAATTAATAATAATAATAATAATAATAATAATAATAATAAACTCTAATGATCATTACACACATTTAGAGACTGGAATATCCAGTGACACTCAAAACATGTGGAATTCCTACTGGCGAGTCTATTCTCATAATCTCACATCTTGGATATTACTAAGTGCAAACTTTATGAAATTAAGTCTCATATATTTATGATTACTCAAACCTGCGAGTCAGTATATTATGTATCCTATCATATAATTTATCCAACCATAGATAAATAATAAAAAATATTATAATATCATTTAAAGGTTCTCATCATTGTGAGGTACTATTTTGACCATTACAACGAAATTAATACTTTAGGATATTATTATATTAAAGTAATGAAAAATAATTAATGATACGTAAAAATATATTTTACTTATATTCATTTATCTAAATATACAATCATTTAAAAGTAAAAAACAATTGGTTTTAGAGCACTAACTCCAACATACTGCCACTTGGACTAAAACCAACTACTAAAGACTTTCAATATACTAGATATCACATTATGATCGTGCCTTTGTAGATTTATGGATTTAGTTAAGGGGTATTCCACATTACCTTCCATGGAAACTCTGTTCACTATAATTTCAACTCTATGAGAAAAATCCCTCAATATATGATATTTTTAGAGTGTGTTCTTTATCTACTAATGTGAACTTATATCCTTTGAAAGAGATACCACCATTTTATTATCATAGTATAGTGTGATAGGTTATTTACTGATCATCATCACATCATGATATTAGATGATTTTTTGTATCCAAACTACTTATTTAGCTACCTTAGAATCCACAATGTACTCAAACTTCACTGTAGAATCAGCAACCATGAATCTATTTGATCTCTTTTGGCTCATAGAACTGAAATTATGGGTGAATATGTATCCCAACTATAATCTTTGGGTCATTTTGATCTGTTTTAAAACTATCATATGTATATACCCTGATGAATATCTCTCGTCTTCTTCATAGACTAGGAACAAATCCTCAGTATGCCTCAAATACTTAAGTATAGTCTTGACGACTATCCAATGGAAGTCACCTGGGCCATATTGATATCTTCCCATCATGATTAAGGCCTAGTATATATCTATCCGAATATATATCATATCATACATGACTGACCCAATCATTGATGCTTATGGAATACTTTTCATCCTCTGTTTTTTCCATGTGTATGGGGAAATATTTTCTTGGAAATATGAATTCCATGTGAAACCAACAAAAAACCCCTATTTTATTGTTCTATATTGAATCCCTTTAGTATATTTTCAATTTATATACTTTTACTTCATCCAAAAAGTCTCTTAGATCTATCATTATGGATCTTAATCCTAAGAATATACACTGCTTCACCTAAGTCCTTCCTAGAGAAGAAAGTGTCTAACTAGGACTTAATAGACTTTAAGAATGGTATTTCATTTCTAATAAGTATTATATCATTGAAATGGACTACTGGGAAAATGACCACACTCTCACTAAACCACTTATATACACAAGGCTCACATTTATTATTTATGAAACCGAATTTCATTTTAGCTTCATCAAACCAAATATTCCATGATCTAAATTATTATTTTAATCCATAAATGTATCACTGCAAATTTTATATTTTGTTAGTATCCTTTGGATTCAAAAACCCCTTTTGGTTGTGTCATGTATTCATCTTCCTAAATTTTCCCATTAAGGAAGGATCTTTTTACATCTATCTTCCAAATATCATAGTCATGGAATATTTTTATGGAAAGTAAAATTATAATGGATTTCAATATAGAAACTTTTGAAAAGGTTTTTCCATATTTTATACCTTTACACTATTTAATCCCTTTTGTAACTATTCATTACTTGACTGAAAATTATTATTTTTTATTAAGGAAACACTTTTGTGGAGAAAGTGAGAAACCAAAAGGTCCAACAAGACATCCTAACAAACCCAAACAAAAACTGGAAAAAGCAGGAACTACCACATACATGCAACAACAATAACCACCATCCCTAAGCTGGACACTCGGAGATCCCATGCAAGCATGGTCCCTCCCGATGTTGCCATCCCTCAAAATCAGCCATATCCCAAATGACCTGCAAAGGAAATGGTAGAGTGCTCTAGCCCAATGAGGAAGTCCAGACTGCACTTCCCAAATCAGACCGGGGGAAAAGCCTCATAAGAAAAGGAAATGTTACCAAAACACAGCCTTAACCTATTATTTCTTTCTTCCCTGTAGAGATTATAATGCATTAGCCATACCTTAGCCTCAGGATCTTCTCCAATAACGTCTTCCAAACGGTTCACCATTTTGTCCCAAGTGCGGATATATTCTTCTTTGCTGATTTTCTTGTCGTTAAAGCCTCTCATTAAGATCAGATCTAGCTTTTCAATCCACTTTTCTTGTTCATGGTTGACCTCCTCTCTTACAGCTCTTCCCATCATATCTACCTCTTCCTGTATGTCAACATACAGAAATTCCTTGACCATATCCTCCTCGGAACAAAGGATACGTTCCTTTCTAGTCCTTAACTTCCCAGTAGAACTTCCCATTTCATTGACCTTTCCCTTGTTTAACGCCTGGTGATCCTCTTACACCGTGTTGGGCAGTGACACTGGTAGTTTCTTCCCAGAGCAGGTCTCCAAAGGAGGGGGAAGCAAGGAGTAATCTTTTTTCCCCTTCCTCTTTTTACAACTCACACTGTTCTTCTGAGTTGGAACCTCCTCAGTCACCTGATCCAATGCAACCATGTTGACCCCCTCCGGGTCCGCCTCACCACCACCCAGCTGTCCAACAATCATTCCATGGGAATAACCACAGTTTTGTATATCACCTTCATTATGTTTATGGCAAGGGGTTTGTTCATCTTCCCCCGCCTGGGACACTCTTCCATCTGAAATTTCCAGGACAGCAAATCGGTTTAGGGAAAATGGTATAGCATCATCCACCCTAACCTCAGTCAGACTGGATGAAGTATTCTGGACTGCAATCACAGGCTCACCATAGTCCTGCTGGTGCTCAAGTCCCCTGCCCATATACTTAATATTACAGGCCCCATCCTTGTCCCGGTCATGGATATTTATTGCAGCATCAAGGCTCTGGCCATTCGATTCACCATTCTCCCAGTTGTACATTTCATAATCCTCTGGAGGGGTAGCCACCACAATTCCAGACATGTTCTCCTTCCTCCTGACCTCATTCACTTCCACATGTACTCCTAAGTCTATACGCAGCTTGACAGAATTCTGTCTCCTATCTTCCAGATCAGTAGTTGAAAAAGGATCATCTACCTCCCCTGAAGGAAACCCATGAACCAGCAGATCATTGTCCCCACCTGATTTTGAGGGAGCATGAAAATCTTGAGGTAGGCCTGCAGGAGAATCGTTGTCTTGTTCAGCACTAATGGTGACCACACCTCCTCTCAAGGGACCATCCGCTGGCACAGCTAGAATATCAGAGCCTCGGACACCCCTAGACCTCCTTCGGCAACCATGTTCATAATGACCCTGCCTGTGACACAATGAACAGAATGGAGTCCAAGATTCGTAGACTGTTGATTGAGTATACCTGTACTCTTCTTCAACTACAATCCAGACAAACTCCGGCGGCAATTTTGAGAGATCCATTTCCACACAAATTCTCGCCGAGAATGGATGAGACAGAGAAGCTGTTCTTTGATCACTGCATATAAAGCGCCCTATCGAGTTGCCGATTGACCTCAGCAACCCAATATTCTGAAATGGCAGAGGAAGTCTAGGCAATTGAATCCAAATTGCCATGAAAGGAGAGTCACGGTTCATGTGCGCCTCAAAAGACTAGAGAAGTAAGTGAAAAGGCAGGCCACAGAAGTGTTTCCTCTTTCTCGACCAAGACCTACCCAAATATTCTTCATCGGAAAACAAAATGGGGAATTGACGCGGACCCAGTATACTTATAGGCACTCGGTTCTTCAAACCCGAATCTGTATTGATCGCTTTGTCGAAGTGCTCCACAAGAGGTCACCGCCTCGTAAACCTCACGATTAGCGCCAAGGAGAGTAACGCTGAACTCTCCCTTCCATGAGGCTTTATAAAATTTTTTTCATATACCAAATCTTGAGTACTTAGGCCATGACTTTATCAAATTCATTCTCACTCCCACTATATATTTTAGAGAGATAATCCCTCTCAAGGAATATGGGACATCTTCCAACTGTAGCCTTCTTATTTGAGGGGTTATATAAGTAATATCCCATTATTTCCTTAGGATATCATATAAAAATACACTTAATGCCTCAAAATGAAATTTTATTTCCATAAATAGCCTTAAAAAATGATTCATATCCCCACACTCATATATGAAACAATTTAGGTTCATTTCCATACCAAAATTATTATATAATATATATTTTTGCTTTAGTTGGCACTCGGTTTGGAATGTGTGTTACTATTTTTAATGTGTATCCCTAAAAGGATAGTGAATGGATTTTATCACTCATCATTGATATCAATATATCCAACAAGTTTTGGTTACTCCTTTTACTTACACTGATCCATTATGGTGTATAAGTATGAGTGAGTTGAGATAAAATCCCAAACTCTCATAAATAACCAATGAAGTCTTGATTAATATATTTTCCACTACATTCTAATCAAAGTTTCTTAATATTCTTACCAAGAAAGTTCTCATCTTAATTATTATATTCCTTGAATATATCAAATAAATATGACTTAATTATACATCATTAAGTTTAAATGTTCATATCTATTAAATTCATTGGTAAAAGTTATGAAGTATGAGTACCCACCTCTAGATTCAACTAGAAATGGTATACACACATTAGTATGAACTAATTCAAGAATCTATGTGGACCTCTCTATTTTTCTAAAAAATGATTATTTGATCATTTTTCTTTATAAACATGCATGGCATACACCGAGTGGTTTGAGTTCAAATGAATCCAAATATCCATCTTGGTTTCATATGGTTAAACACTTTTCACTTACATTACCTAGCTAGTGATGCCATAGTTTAGTGTGGTATGATTCATATAAACTATTTTAATTGTAATTTTCCATTACTTGGTTGATGTAATCCAACGTATAAAACCATTATTTAAATATTTCTTATTATAAAAAAAAATTTATCTGTAAAATAAGTAACACAAATTCTAAAATTTGAAAATAAATCCATTTATATCACATCTGAAAAAAAATATGTTTTTGGAAACTAGAGTCACATAATAACTATCTTTAAAAACCATGATCATTCTAGTTGGAAATGTGAGCTGGTAGTCTCCTATAGCCACAACAACAAACCTAGATCTATTTGTCTTCTCATAGATCCACCTCACCATGAGTAATCTTATGGAATCTAATTAGTTCTCATATTTGAATACATATGTGAGCGCTACATTTTGTATCTAATACCCAATTTTTAGAAATAGATAGATTACACTTGATAAAAAAAATACACTTGACTCTTTATCTTACTTATTTTCCTAGGTGAATTTTTTCCTTTAGTGGCCCATATTTCAGCATGTGAAACAAATAGCATCTTTTTCCCCTTTCTTTCCCCTTGATCCTTCTTTTCTTATAAGGGTGTTACGAAGAATCTTTAGACTTGGAGTCAGTCTTAGATCTCTTCATATGGACTTTATTCTTATTCACTATAAGGACATAAGGATGTTATCACTTCATATCCTTTTCAACATAGAAAAGTAGGGTGAAAAGATCTATGAGATACTTTTATATATTGTTCATGTTGAAATTTAAAATGAAATAAGAGAAGCTCCATGTTAGTGATGAATGAATGAGATTGATGTGTAATTCATCTGTTATCTCAAACCCTCTAACCTCTAGGTACTCATTGTATCCAATAAGTTTGATTATGTGAGGCCCAAATAGTGCACATTCTCTATGTTTTATCATGAAGAGTTCCTTGGAGATCTCTTACCATTTCTATTTGGATTTCACCTTTTAAAATTCATATAGATGTTGGAGCATACTATAAAAATCCATGTTCTCATGCAACTTTATGATTTCTCCAAATATGGATGAAATTATTAAACAATGAACATCTAGTGCATAATTTACATGTTTTTGGTAGAAATTCAACTTCTTAGCACTCGCCGCCTTAGAATGTAAACCAGGGATTGAAGATTCTAGCACTTAATACTTCTTTTCATGTTACATCACAACCCCTCGTCACTCACCTCCTTATAAGGCGGATTAAGGATTATAATTCATATGAATTTTGTTCATAGTGAAATGAAACCCATAAGCATCTAAACTATTTCTATAAGTTACTTACAGTTGAGAGATATCCTTTCCCCAAAATTGATCATAGGTATAATGTGGTTGACAAAATTTTAATTATTCTAAATAATATAAAATTTTATTATCAGTAATTTTGATTAAAAATTATTTGAAGTATAATTATTTTATTTACATTAATTATCCCATTATTTATCAAGTATCAATACCCCTCACCATAGAACGTAGAATGTACCATCATAAGGAAATTCTAGTGGCACGGGTCCCTATTTTCCATCTTATAATCTAGATTAATTTCAAGAAAATTATAAGAATTTATTTAGGTAGGTAGTATTTCCAACTAAAAATGGGTAACTCCTTGATCTATTGAGTATACTCCCTGATCCAGAAATCTTGACTCAGATTTCATCAACATTTGCCTCCAAATTTGTATTAGACAAACTGAGGTCATTGAAACCAATAGAGATTCTATAATTTCAACCCATTATCTTAGTTAAGAATTCCTGATAATTAAAATTTCCTCTAACAGTGGATGAACTAAAACGTTAACTATGATTTTATCTTAATTAAGATGATAGAAGCTTATTCTAACTTAATATTTTATTGATATATTTTCTTTATTATGCATAAATTTTCTTATTTTATCTTTTATATGTCTTGTTAATATTTAGTGTAGTTTAATTTTTATTAACTAAGTACTAATAAAATATTCATGTACTATTCTTTTATTTTAAGTTCATCTTTTCATATTAATCCATTTATTTATGTGAACATGGTCTTACATCGATAAAATAAATCATGCATCAGAACGAAATAAAATAAAAAAACAAGTCATGATCATGATATTTAACTAGCAGTTTTTTATTGATCATAAAATAAACAAATCATTGACCCTAGTAGGGAAATCCCTGATTTGTATTGGGCTCGAGGTACATCATTTCACCTCTAACCTATGTATCCCCTAAGTTTGGTATCACATTGGAACCATCTTGAACTAAATTCATGCACCTAGGAGCTCCATCCTTACAATGTATTTACTTCACACATAGTTTGTAAAGACCCATAATTTCCATGGAATTTTTTTTTAATTATATGGGAATTTTATGAGTCCACAAAAATTGACGGTGCGTGATTCCAAGGCCCGGTGTGCCTAGAATGAATTTCTGAACTTTTTTTAGGTACGTTTAGTAAACGTGCGAGCGGGTTTTTGTAACTTTTGAACCGGTGCTCAGAATTGAAATCTGAGGACACTTTTGAACTCATAGCGCCGGTATTCTCTTAAGGAGACTTTCACCTCGATGACAGTTGGTCGAGGTTGAAAGTTGGTTTTTTTGTTTTTCATGAAAGAATAAAATAAAATAAAAATGTTTAACATTTTTATTTGTTGAAACCTCCCATGTATGTTATGGAATGGGAGAAACCCCTCAAACACCCTCATTAATAAAGAGTTAACCCATGGAATCCCTCCAACTTTAATTATACCAGCACTTTTCATTTAATTGAGTCAATTAATTGATCCAATTAATTATGCCAACATTCCAACATAATTAATCTACCCAATTTAAATTATATTGGAACCTCTTTCCTTTGGGAGTATTTGGTTGGAGAAGGAGAAGGGGGAGCTTAGAGAAATTCTCTCCAACGAAGAACAACCTCCATCGAAGAACGATTAACCGACGAACTGACGAACGAGCCCGGGATCAGAGCTGTGTGGCGGGCGCGACAAACGTCAACATCTTCGAATTCTTTCTCACGCCAACATAAACGAACCTTTGAGGTAGGGTGGTTGTTTGAATTTCCCCCCTTACCTATTCTTGACAATTCTTCGTAAATCAAGAAGAAATTATAGCCGCTTGCTACCACTCTAAAGCAGAGAGTGCGGGCCAAACAAACATGGCCCGACCTCTTCACAAATCTTATGATTAATTGTTGTGTTCTTCACGATGGAGGATGGAAACCATGACTGGTGGGGCACAAGAATGGAGGTCGGCACCACGGTCGACAGCGATGAAGGTGTTGGTGCAACCACACTGCTCGACAGAAGAGAACTGCGGCCTGTGCCGTGGCGGTGAAGGGAGGATGGCCGAGCTGAGCCGGCCGCTGGCGAAGGCGCGGCACGCGACTGCGTCGTGCGGAGAGGATGGATTACCTTTAGGCCAGCCACGGCAGACCGCCGCACTGCGGCCCGTGCTCCGCCCCTCTCCCCACGCCCCACACCGCGGCCCCCGCGCCGCCCCACGGCCCCCGCACCGCCCCGCGGCCCCCGCGCCGCCCCGCGGCCCCCGTGCCACCCCACAGCCCCCACACCACCCCGCGGCCCCCGCGCCGCCCCACGCCCCCTGGGCCACCGCGACAGGCCGCCAGTCAGGGCCGTCCACCACGGTCCGGGCCAGACCCAGCGGTCCAGGTCGACATGAACTGGGTCGGTTCGGCTCAAGCCAGGTCAGACCGGACCTGGACCAGCTTCGACCCATTTCCTCTTTTTGTCCATAACATTGGCACCGAGTGTTCGTTTGATGAACCATCTATGGCGCTGGAACCCTTGGAGCGATACGGTCCTTTTGGTATACCCCACTTGGGATTTTGATGATGTTTGGGTACGGTCAGGTTGGATCGATCACGAATCCAACCGGGCCCTCGGGACTAAAAGGCTAATAACTTACAGACCGATCGTCTGATTGACGCACCGTCTATTGCGTTGAGACCCATTTTTTGTGGAGGTCCATTGGGGTACTTATTCATGTGACTTCTTGGTAGTCGTAGTATTGACCAGTGGATTGAGGAGCGAACCCTCTCGGAGACAAGCGAGCTTGGTGCGGAAACCCTGTGGTTGGCTGTGACGATGTATTAGGATCATGTGTGGGTATGACGACGTACTGACGATGTACTAGGATATTGTGTGGGTTTGATGACATACTGACGATGTACTAGGTTCCTATGTGGGTCTAACAATGTACTGATGATGTATTAGGATCATGTGTGGGTCTGACAACGTACTGACGATGTACTAGGATCATGTGTGGGTCTGACGACGTACTGAAGATGTACTAGGACCTTATGTGGTTCTGACGATGTATTGATGATGTACTAGGACCCTGTGTGGGTCTGACAACATACTAACGATGTACTAGGATCCTGTATGGGTCTGACGATGTACTGACGATGTACTAGGATCCTGTGTGGGTCTGACGACATACTAAAGATGTACTAGGATCTTGTGTGGGTCTGACGACGTACTGACAATGTACTACGATCTTATGTGGGTCTAAAAACGTACTGACGAAGTACTAGGATCTTGTGTGGGTCTGACGATGTACTGATGTTGTACTAGGATCATGTGTGGGTCTGACGATGTACTGACGAGGTACTAGGATCTTGTGTGGGTCTGTTGAGGTACTAGGATCCTATGTGGGTCTGATGATGTACTACGATCCTCTATGGGTCTGATGATGATTTTGGATCATTTGTGGGTCTGCCTCTTAACATAGTAAGATGATTCAGTAGTTACATCTAATCATCTCTACTATTGTATTTGAGATATACCTGGTGTGAGCTGAGTTCATACCTATGTGGTACTTTCCCTCATGGTAATACCTTGGTGGTATTCTTCTGTGTGACGTACCAATGTGGTACTTACCTTTGTGTTATTCCTTCCCTTGTGGAATAGTTGAGCTTTGGGATTTTTGGTTGGACCCTGTGTTTCCTCATGATTGAAATGGGTATACTTGATAACTTAGGTATATGTATGGGAATATACCTAAGTAGGATTGTCTGATGATTTTATGCTTTGTGGTTTATCCTTTGTGGATTTCATGAGACCTTTTGGGTCTCGGGGTCCCTACAGGGTATCGTTATGCTCACCCCAGCACGGGCTATGCCTGCACGTTGTTGTGTTTAGTGCAGACAATGGACAGTGTTGATCGACGCGGAGGGTACCAGGACTAAACAGTGCCTAGAGGTGGACCATACAGCGTGTCAATACGCAGAGGAGACAGGCGTACATGGAGTTCTAAGGAGGCGATATGTACCTACCCTTCAGGTAGGAACCTCAGAGGACAACCCAGTAGTTTTCTTTATCTTTCTTCAATTGTATTTTATTTTCATTTGTACTTGTACCTTTACTTTTGGGCTTGTATTTCAGCCCCTCTAACTTTCAGCACTCTTTTTTCCATACAATTTGCTTGTGTTTGTATCTTGTTGTGTGCTTGGTTGCGTGTGTTTATAGGATATAAAGGCAAAGCCTTCCCGGTTTTGGGGAATATGCCTTTCGGTGCTAGTCGCCAGCCCCTGACATATGGAAGACGGGCTTGGGGTTGTCACAGAACGGGCCCCGGGGGACGGGTCGTGACAAATTGGTATCAGAGGAGTCAGTTCTACCATAGAACATTAGACTCTGATCTTTTTAATGGAAATAGTGTTAAGTTTAGTGAGTGTGGTTATTAGTTTAGGGAATCCAGTGTTAGTGCGGAGGCCGACGTATCCATACAACATGACCCTGACTTCTGATTTCTAACTCAGTGCACGAAATCACTGATTGCGTGTGTGTTTTGAAAAGTTTTCTTGTGTTTTCTTGAGTCAGCTTACCAGGTATCACTAAATGACTGTGTCTCACCTGTTCCTTATCAGGATGTCACTGCATAGATAGCCATCTAGTATTCCCAAGAGAGAATATCATGACAGCCCATCGAGCGACGAGGCTCCGATGCAGGGCCCTCTTACTATGTTGGCCCCTTCAGGTGGTGTACCAACAGCACCACCACATGTTGGGTAGTAGATACCACCAGCCGCACTAGCGGACTATGCACACCAACTGAGCATGTTGCACGAGTTCCAGCAGCAGAGGCCTCTAAGGTTTTGAGGTGAGACAGTTTCCCACACAGTTGAGGGCTGGCTGGAGGCAGTTGCTAGATTTTTCCACCTAGTTGAGACACCAGTAGAGCAGATGGTGATCTCAGCTACTAGACTTTTTCAGTAATTGACCATGAGTGTGGTCCGCATAGTGATGAGGCTTCGGTACATGGACCATTACCCGAGATAGTACCATTGGGTAGTGTGTCATCTATATCACTACCCGTTGGTCAGTAGTTACAACTGGCGGTACCGGTAGAGTACATGTATAGGCTTAGTGCCTTACATGTGATTTATCATCAGATACCCCTCAGGTTCCAAGGCATGCCTGACTCACAGGAGGCTGAGTAATGGCTTGAGGAGGTTGGTGAGAGTTCTCTAGAGCTTCTACATATTCAGTAGGACGACATGTCGGTAGCTGAGTATTCATCTAGGTGTACAAATCATTCCTAGTACTCGATGAATACGATACGATCAGTGCTTCGGGGCTCGGAATTTCGAGTGCAGTGTGGTTAAGGAAGTCTGATCCAGCACCATTCCTCTTTTCATTCCTACTTATGTTGGGGTGATAAAGAGTACCTTTGTGATTGAATGTTCTTTGGATGAGCAGATACATCTAGTGAATGTTAGTAGTGGGAAAACAGGAAACTAGCACCAGTCTCAGAGACTTGGGCATGTAAAAATGTTTCGGGAAGAAGAACTGTTGGGGATAGATGATTCTGTAGGGCTACAGACGTGGAAACAGAGCTAGGAGTGTAGCATGAGGTGGTGTACATTTTCAAATTTTACAACCACCCCCCTATGTGGTCCTCATCAGGCTTAGGGAGATGGAGGACAGGGGAAGGGAGTAGTTGCATGTGGTCAAGGAGTGCGACCCAAGGTCTCTAGGAATGATTCGAGGTACAGTTTGTGTCTACTACTAGCTTATGTATCAATAAACATTGGTACCAATCATTCCTTCTTTCCACGAATCCTGTTCATGACCTAGAGTTTCTAGTTAATCCATTGACTTGAACCTCATGTCTGGAGATACCTTTGGAAGGAGACTCGATAATCACACTTATTCCGACAGTGTGATATGACCCTTGAGGTGAGAGTTTCGGTTGGAACCTCTTGGTGGCAGCGTTGAGGCCTTATGACGTTAGTTTGGGTATGGATTGGACATCCACAGTTCATACTCATATTGACTTTATTAGGAAAAAAGGATGTGGTTTCTCTACAACGTTGGAATGGGGTTTTCCTTGGTCAGTGAAAAGGAAACCCAAGAAGCACAGGATGGACTCATTCATAGGAGGGTATAGCCGATCACTCATGAGTCAGCCAGACTTACCCATGTGGCAGCAGGATTTTTCATTTTTCAGGTCCAAACAGGAGTGGCAGCGCATGGGGAAATCTTTTCAAAAGATGTTTCTAGGATTACCTCACCAAAGGGAGAGGAATGTCTACTTTGTCTAGTTACTACCGAAGATTTGTACCCGACTTCCCTAGGGTAGCATCACCCCTTTCAGCTTTGATGAAAAAGGGGGACCCTTTGCTGTGGACGGAGAAGTGTCAGCAGAGTTTTCAGGAGATGAGACATAGACTGACAAGTAGAACTACGCTACCCATGACCTGGAGTTAGCGGCAGTGGTCTTTGCGCTGAAGGTGTGGTGGCATTACTTGATGGGTGAATGTTTTACAGTCTACTCAGACCACAAGAGTCCCGGGTATATCTTCTCCCAGTAGGGCCTAAACCAGAGACAAACGACGTTGGATCGAGTTCCTCTAGGACTATGACTTCGATATAGTCTATACTCCTAGGAAGGGGAACGTTGTAGCAGATGCACCCATTAGGAGATCTGGTATACAGCTTCTAGGTGAGGCGACGGAGTAGCTGGCTGCTTTACATATATCCTTTGTAGACCAAGATTGAGCAGTTTTTATTTAGTCTCTTACAGTCGCTCCCCCACTTCTTCAGCGATTTAGGGAGGTGCAGCGTGGGGACACTGACTGTGAGGCTCAATGTGCTCAGATATCCATAGGATAGGCACCTGGTGGATTTTCTGAAGGTGGGGAGCACGTCATTATTTTCAGAGGATGTACCATGGTACCAGTGTCTCTTCGGGAGGAAGTGTTGTGGTAGTTCCACACTTCCCCACTAGCGGTACATCCAGGAGTGGCGAAGATGTACTAGGATCTCCGATGACAGCACTGGTGGCCGGGAATAAAGAAAGCAGTATCATAGTTTTTCTCTCGGTGCCTCACTTGTCATTAAGTGAAGGTGGAGCATCAGGTACCAGCAGGCTTGGTTTATCCTTTAGAGGTCTCAGAGTGGAAGTGTAATGGTATATCCATGGACTTCATGACAGGACTTACACATACATCCAGAGGTCATGATTCTATCTGGGTGATCGTCGACCGACTCACCAAGTCATCCCACTTCCTACTGATCTGAGAGAAGGGTTCAGTAGAGATCTTGGGATGCCTCTATGTGCATAAGATTGTGCATCTACATGGAGTACCCTCATCAATTGTCTCTGATCGTGATGCACGTTTTACTTCCCAACTATGGAAGGGGTTACATAAGGCTTTCGGGAAGCAGCTTCATTTGAGCACTGCCTTCCATCCTCAGACAGATGGCTAGACTGAGCAAACCATTCATGCCCTCGAGGACATGTTGTGTACTTGCATCCTCAACTTCGGTCACAGCTGGGAGGATCACTTTCCCTTGGTGGAGTTTACGTACAACAACATCTATCACTCCACCATTGGGAAGGCACCTTTTGAGGCGTTGTACGAACGAACTTGTAGATCACATTTATGCTGGACTGACCCAGTGGATTCAGCACTCATGGGACCAGAGATGGTACGGGCTACCACAGAGAAAGTGCAGATCATCCAGGAGCAGATGAAGACTGAACAGAGCGGGCATAACTCCTATGCCGACAGGAGACGGAGACCTCTGGAGTTCAAGGATGGAGACCACGTCTTTCTACGGGTCTCACCCCGACGAGTTTTATGGAGATTTTGTCGAGGCATAAAGTTATCTCTGAGGTTCATTGGACCCTATCAGGGGTCCTCAGTAGAGTTGGTGAGGTTCCTTACCGCCTATCTATTCTACCTCAGTTTCACCAGGTGCACGACGTCTTCCACGTATCCCAGTTGAGGAGATACGTGCATGACCCTTCTGAAATCATCAACCACGGAGAGCTAGACATTGACGATTGGGCAAGGTTTACAGAGGTTCCAGTGGATATTGAGGATAGACAGGAGCAGGTCCTTCGTAGGCGGTCGATACCTTTGGTGTGCGTTCGCTGGCAGCATGGGAACCTCTAGGAGAGCACATGGGAGCGGGAGGCTAAGATACGTGCTCAGTACCCCCACTTGTTTTCCTAGTTATGTGTTGTGGATTTTGGGGACACAAAGTCCTAAGGTGGGGAGAATGTAAAGACACGAAATTTCTAAGTAATTTTTTTTTAATTATATGGGAATTTTTAGAGTCTATGAAAATTGGCGGCTCATGATTCAGAGACCCGGTGTGCCTAGAATGAATTTTTTAACTTTTTCTTCGAGTAAATTCAGTAAATGTGCGAGTGGGTTTTTGTAACTTTTGAACCGGTGCTCAGAATTGAAATCTAAGGACATTGTTGAACTCGCAGTTCCAGTATTCACTTAAGGAGACTTTCACCTCGACGGCAGTTGATCGAGGGTGATAGTTACTTTTTGTGTTTTTCATGAAATAATAAAATAAAATAAAAATGTTTAACATTTTTATTTGTTGAAACCTCCCATGTATGTTATGGAGGTGGGGACCACCCGAACCCTCTTAATGGGAGAAACCCCTTGAACACCCTATTTAATGAAGAGTTAACCCATTTACTCTCTCCATCTTTAATTATGCCAACACATTTCATTTAATCAAGTCAATTAATTGAGCCAATTAATTATTAAAACATGCCAAAATAATTAATCTACCAAATTTAAATTATATTGGCACCTCTTTCCTTTGGGAGTATTTGGTTGGAGAAGGAGAAGGGGAGAGCTTGGAGAACTTCTCTCCAACGAAGAACAACCACCATCGAAGAACGATTAACCGATGAACTGACGAACGAGCTCGGGATCGGAGGCATGTGGCGGGCATGACGAACATCGAAATCTTCGAATTATTTCTCATGCCAACATCAAAGAACCTTCAAGGTAGGGTCGTTTTTTGAATTTTCCCCCCTTACCCATTCTTGAAAATTCTTCATAAATCAAGAATAAATTATATCCAATTTCTACCGCTCTAACATGGAGAGTGCGGGCCAAACAAACATGGTCAGTACGTCGTCAGACCCACACAGTATCCTAGTACATTATCAGTACGTCGTCAGACCCACACAAGATCCTAGTACATCGTCAATACGTCGTCAGACCCACACAAGGTCCTAGTACATCGTCTGTACGTCGTCAGACCCAAACATGATCCTAGTACATTGTCAGTACGTCGTCAAACCCACACAGGTTCCTAGTACATCGTCAGTATGTCGTCAGACCCACACAGGATCCTAGTACATCGTCAGTACATCGTGAGACCCACACCAGATCCTAGTTCATTGTCAGTATGTTATCAGACCCACATGGGGTCCTAGTGCATCGTTAGTACGTCATCATACCCACACATGATCCTAATACATCGTCAGTAGATCGTCAGACCCACACAGTTTCCTAGTATATTCTCAGTACGTCGTCATACCCACACAGGATCCTAGTACATTTTTAGTATGTCTTCAGACCCACAAAGGATCCTAGTACATCTTCAGTACGTCATCAGACCCACACAGGGTCCTAGTACATCGTCAGTACGTCGTCAAACCCACACATGATCCTAGTACATCTTCAGTACATCGTCAGACCCACACAGGTTCCTAGTACATCTTCAATATGTCGTCATACCCACACAGGATCCTAGTACATCACTAGTACATCGTCAAACCCAGACAGGATCCTAGTAAATCGTCAGTACGCCATGGACCCCATGCCGCTCCACTGGATATGATGATGTACTAGGATCCTGTCTAGGTCTGACAATGTACTGACGATATACTAGGATCCTGTGTAGGTTTGACGACATACTGACGATGTAGTAGGAACTTGTGTGGTTCTTACGGTGTACTGATGGTGTACTAGGATCATGTGTGGGTCTGACGACGTACTGACGATGTACTAGGACCCTATGTGGGCTGACGACATACTGACGATGTACTAGGATCCTGTGTGGTCCTGACAACGTACTGATGATGTACTAGGATCCTGTGTGGGTCTGACGACATACTTACAATGTACTAGGATCTTGTGTGGGTATGACGACATACTGACGATGTACTAGGATCATGTGTGGTCTGACGACGTACTGATGATGTACTAGGATCTTGTGTGGGTCTGATGATGTAATGACAATGTACTAGGATCCTCTGTGGGTCTGACGATGTACTGACAATGTACTAGGATCTTATGTGGGTCTGACGATGTACTGAGGAGGTACTAGGATCCTGTGTGGGTCTGACTAGGTACTAGGATCCTGTGTGGGTCTGATTATGTACTATGATCCTCTATGGGTCTGATGATGATTTATGATCCTTCATGGGTATACCTCTTAACAGAGTAAGATGATTCAGTAGTTATATATAATCATCTCTTCTACTGTATCTAAGATATAACTGGTGTGAGATGAGTTCGTACATGTGTGGTACTTTCCTTCATCGTAATACCTTGGTGGTGTTCTTCTATGTGACGTACATGTGTGGTACTTACCTTTGTGGTATTCCTTCCCTTGTGGAATAGTTGATATTTTGTCTTTTGGGTTGGACCCTGTGTTTCCTCATGATTGAGATGGGTATACTTGATAACTTAGGTATATGTATGGGCATATACCTAAGTAGGTTTTTCTAATGATTTCATGCTTTGTAGTTTATCCTTTGTGGATTTCTTGAGACCTCGAGGGTATTGGGGTCCCCACTGAGTATCGTTATACTCACCCTTTCATGGGATATTCCTGCACCTTGTTGTGTTTGGTGCAGACAACAGAGAGCGTTGATCGAGGCTGAGGGTACCAGGACTGAACAGTTCCTGGAGGTGGACCATAGGGTGTGTCGGTACGTAGAGAAGATGGGAAGACGTGGAGTACTGAGGAGGCGATCTGTACTTACCCTTCATGTAGTAACCTCAGAGGACGACCCAGTAGTTTTCTTTCTATTTCTTCAGTTGTATTTTATTTTTAGTTATACTTGTACCTTTACTGTTGGGATTGTATTCCAGTCCCTCTTATTTTCATCACTATTTTTTCTATACAGTTTGCTTGTGTTCGTATCTTTTTGTGTGCTTGGTTGTGTGTGTTTACAGGATATAAAGGCAATGACTTTCCGGTTTTGGGGAATACGCCATTCGGTACTAGTCTCCAGCTCCAATCTTATGGAAGGCGGGCTTGGGGTAGTCATGGCACGGGCCCTAGGGGACGGTTCGTGACATAGGTGAAGGAAATTAGAAGGATGTTTACATAAAAGAAATTGTGGGTACAGAGACTCATACATAAAAAGGAGTTTGGGATGACTCACAAACTATTAATTTAATTTAATAATAATAACTAAAAAAATACATTAAATAATTTAATTAAAGTAAATAATACACATATATATATTGTACCATGCTCATGATCATCCAATTTTGTAATAAATACTCATCTAAAATAACTATATAGCATTCATTTTGATTAATTATTTTATTAAGATAAAACATGTGTGAATTAATTAGATTAATTATCTAATTAATCAATTAATTATATTTAACTTAATATATATCTATGTCTATCCTGGAGATTACCATTCACTGTGATTTTAAATAAATTAGTATAATTTAAAATTAAAAAAATAATTACACATCTTGTACTTGGAAGCAACTCAGTGGGTACCTATTTGAACTACTCAAATTTTATAAAGATTGTATATAGTCTACTCATGCAGCATATATCATATAGGTTTTATCACATAATTACATAATGTGTATGAGTCAATAAATGTCACATGAAACACATGTTAATTAACATAATGTGTACTAGTTTTAATGTACATGAAATAGATGGTGTATTATTACTATACGTGGTATGTAGTTTAGAATTTTATTTAGAAATTAATTAATCATTTAATATCATATAAACCCAATTATATGGCATGTATAAGTAAATAAATAAAACATGGAACGCATAATGATGATGTTTATAGAGTAATAAATTTTTATTTTTAATTTTTCATTTAAATTTTTTGGGTACATAGTGTGTACAACCAGCTACATATCGTGTATCTGACTTGTCGTATGGCCATGATACATGTATAGGGACTAGGTTTGTATATAGACATAGAAATTTATGAATTAAATGACTTGTATAGATAATACACTCCATTTTACCTACTTTTTACATGACTTCCAGTTCTTAAACATCATGTGATAATTACATGATGTGTATTGGACCATGTGTGGATAACATGATGTGTAACCAAGTTACACTATGTGTAGTCCGAAATATTGTGTTCCAGCTTGTTCTAGTCAACATGATGAGTATGTTTAATACATATTTGTGTTCTTTATTTCACAATTACCCATGAAGACTAATTTTCATCCAGATTCAATATATAGGGATACATAGTGTGTACCTTCGGGCTACATGTTTTGTACTCCTATACTATCTGTCTAGAATCACTAGCAACTCTAGATGAGTTTTTCATCTATTTTTCATTAATTATTAACCATATTTGGGTTATATGAGTGAAAAATGAAGAGTGGGATAATATATCTCAATAATAATATTATAAAAATGAATTTTCTAAAAGGAAAAGTAACTTTTAAACACATAAACATTCATCAATTGATAAATAATTATAAATTAAATATGATCACTTTGATACCATTTATTAGTTCCGGATGTAGTATAATAACCTATTGGTCCTATGACCAACTTATATTTTTTGGATTCAATGGATCTTCCAAAATATACATGATCGTGAACAACATGACCAATGAAATTTTTCTGAATAATATTGAAAAATAATTTTTCCAGAACCAAGAGAGATGATCTTTTCAAATTAATTTATAATTAATTTAAAATAAAAGATGAAAGATTACCTTGATCTTGAGATATTTCTTCATTAATGGTGTTAATCATATAAACCCAGTCATTGTATCATCATTTCATAGTGATTCCCTAAAGAAGATCCTCTCTAGTGGTGATCCACACATGTTTCGGATGGGTTGAATTTTACTAAGTAATTTGAGTTTTTTGTTTGGTGGACATTACAAATTTCAAAATAAGATTTATAAGATAATGTTGAGATTTGGAAAACTTTAATTTGTTGTTTTTGTATGAGTTTTAAGACTCAATATATTCCTTGGGTGTATTAATAAGTTTCGTAAGCATCGGGCTTTGAAATCCTGGTTTTTAGAAAGATAAGGAAAGGCGCATGATTAGTGCACAGTTAGTGCTAACCATGTAACTCGATCATGTTACCTTGTAGGGGTGTCGCATGGTTCATAAAACCATGAACATGAGGCCACATGACCAAGAAAAATTCTGTAGTAAATTCCATAGGTAAACCACATAGCTTAATCATGATTTTTTAAACTGTTCTCCTATCCCATAAGGGTTGTGGGGGTGAGCCAGTACTGAGGGCATGGTTGGTGCATGGTTTCCTTAACTGTGTAAATGAACCATATGGTGTGTGGATCTTGGGTAGTGTGATATATATTTTTGGTTCATCGTTATCCAAACCATTCAGCTAAATCTTGATCCCCTTTTAAAAAAAGTTAAAATAATTAATTTTCCCCTCATGCCTTTAACTCTTTCTCCCCCTCTTATTTTCATCAAATACAAAGAAGTGGCCACCATTGGAGATCTACTCCATTTATACTCATAGTATTTTATGGATCTTCCTTTTCTGATCTAGGATTCAAACTTCGTTGATCATGTTGGACCCCCCTTAATAAGACTACAATTCCACTTTCTTATTTTTACCTTTTCTCTTTTTGTATTGGATTTTATTTCCATACAAGCTCATATGCCCTATTTTCTATGTGTTTTTCTAGTTTCTATGATTTATCTCTTTCCATCCCATAAAAAGGACAATAATGGATGAGTTAACATTTCCTAGTAGAGGGTATGGTTTCTATGACTTTTCCCTCAAAGTATCATCATTTATAAAAAATTTATAATTGTGCCGCATGAAGGACTTTATGAACATTGCTCCTAAATTGTGTAAGTACTTTAATTAAATTATAATACCTTATGTTTGATATTATTTAGACCCTATGACATGGATGGAGTTTTTTAAACTCATCTTGGAACTCCCTTTTGGGTGTATCTTATCATTTTCCCTTTATTGACCATTTCTTGAAAGTGAGAAAAATACCACTCATGTGTGTTTAGTTTGACTACTTAAGTGAAAATGAATTAAATGGTAGTAGATGATTTTATTTAATCATAATAGGGAATTAATACTCACTTTTACCTTGTTAAATTATGTAGTGACAAGTGGTTCACACTTGAATCCTATTTATTACCTTTCAGTCGTATGAATTAAATGATTAAATGAATTGATAAAAGGCAGGGTGAAATTAGTTAGCCTTGATTGTAATAATTAATGGATATGATTACATTATGATTACCTTTTATAATGGAAATGTGGATCCTTATTGTTTATGTGGAATTAATAGACATGAAGTTCCTTATTGTTTAATTAGACACAACATTCCTTATTGTTTATGTGTTATTAATGGACATTATGTTCTTTATTGTTTACTTGGACCTGATGTTCCTTATTGTTTATGTGGAAATTATGGATAGGACATTCCATACTATTTATTTTTAATTAACAAACATGATGTTCCTTATTGATTATATGAAATAGTTGGACAAGAAGTTCCTCATTATTTATATTGAAATAGTTGTACATGGAATTCCTCATTATTTATATTGAAGTTGTTGGACATGGAATTCCTGATTATCCATTGAAATTGTTGGATTGATTCTCCTTATTTAGATGTAAAACACGAGATGATTATCTTTGTATATAGATGCTTTGATTTATTTACATGGATAGTTTTACACATGGATACCTCATATTATAGTCATGCATTCTATTTTTATACTTTATTGCCCTTGGTTTTAGATATATTATAGCTTAGTTCAAAGCAGGTACAATCAGCCAGGGATCCTATGAGGATCCCAAGATCAACATGTTTTACATTTACTTTACTATTTTAATTTTGAGATACCTTCACACTACATATTTTATATCTAAAGACTTTATAGCATTAAACACCATTTTTGGTGTACTGGTGAGTTTTACTCATACCCTATTCAGGTCATTGTTTGGTACCCATACAAATTACTTGTATGCATATATAGATCAGGGGAGGTATCTAACATTGGATGATTGATTTTTGTTAGGATGGGAGCTTAGTAGTAGATGACTAATCCATTGCTCAAGATTCCCATGGGATAGTGTTGGGTCCTTTTTCTTTTGTGATACACATATTTTATGTTTTCCTGCTTCCATTTATGCTTATTACATTCTTGTATAATCATGAAATTATTTTTTATATGACATTGGTTATTGTTTATGTCTAATTATTATCTTTTCTATGATTACATTTCTTATACTTATTGATTTATTCTTTCAATGGGTATAGTGTCATGACCCATCCTAATGATGCCTATGTCGCGACTCCCCAATCCCACCTCTAATAGGTTAGGGGTTGGAAACTAACATAGAGTAAGAATATCACTCACATGGGAGGACTTATCCTAAGTACTTGTACACACTGATACATCTTTAAGCCCATATAATGATAAAATGTAAAAAAAACTGAACAAACATGTATGCATACATCTAAATCCCACAATTAGAGTACAATAATAAGTAAAAGAAAATAAACAGGTCCAAATACAAGCCTGACACAAAGAGTTTGAAAATAAGTACAACCAAAAAGTAAACTAGGGACTATTGTCAAGATACCATAGGAACACACCTTGGTCTGACCAGTATCACTAAGAATTTTCTGATCTTGTTCAATCTATGACTCTATCAAGAGGTTGATCATCTTCACAAGAAATGAAATTTTCTAGCAAATCCCATGAAAGGGTGAGTATAAAAATACTCAGTAGGACACTCAAAAACCATAAATCATACAACAAAGTAATAATAGTTTGTTCTACATAGGTATATATCTATAGTACATATAATAATAATATCCAGATATACTCAATAAAGACACATAGTCTAAAGGTAAGTCAAAACTGTAATTCCAGACTAGGATTCCAACTCGAAGGTTCCACAAAGCACTCATTCAGGAGAATACATTCCATGAGTCTGATAACATATATGATTTCCTTCTGGGAGGTAGATCTCTTCGTGTCTCTCCATAGAAAGAACATGTTGTAAGTCTAAAGAGATATGATACACACATGAGGATCACACCAAATTTCATGGGGTATACCAACAACTTAATCTGGATTAACCCACAAAGTATAGGATCAAACAAATAATATTGTTGGTCATGATGATACCAAGAACTCCACCAAGTGCACGAAGATGAATAGAGGATCTCACTATGGGCCTCACAAAAGGATTCCAACAACTCTATCCAATAATTCTAGCTGAAGGGATCTTGGTTTTATGTATAGGAGGAAATTTTTTAATAACCCTTAGGGAAAGGATATAGGGAATACACATTAACGAAACATGTACAAGATAAAGAGGACAAGGGCTCTAAGAAAACATCAATGGAGTACATGGAATGTAGTAGGGGTGCACGTCGTGTACCTTAAACCCTAGGTTTTTTCCATGTGAATGGCCCATGTCCATATCTATGTGAAAGTACACGGCGTGTTGTTGCCTGTGTACTTCTTCCCATGTACCAGTACACGGGTATGCCCATGTACACCTAGCTAAGATGCATGTGTGTGGGAGTACATAGTGCGCTCTAGCCTGTGTACTCTATCCCATGTATTTCTACCCTCAGTAGTACATGTCGATCTATCAGGGAGGGGTCACACACCATTTTATAGGTTCACAAATCGTGTGATCCATAAATTCCTACCTAAACCCGAATCACTGTTAGGAGGGTCCCACATGCTGTTTAATCCCGGATTACACACCATGTGGGTTAGGTTTTTTTAGAAACCTTGGTTCTTTATTCCACACACACTTTCACCACCACTACCTCAAAATTTAGCCTCAATCTCACTGATAATTTTGGATCCATCCCAACCAAGCCTCGCTATGGTTGTTCATCAAGATCTGGCCTTCGAATCCTTTCAGAAAATGGCATCCTTCATCATTCTTTGTTATGTGATGAAGAACATGGAAATTAGATATCTAAATCTATCTTATTTTCTACTTCTTTCATCATCACACCTCAATCACATCATGCCAAGCCCATATCTTCAATAATAGATCATTACACTAAGAAAAGAGTGTGTAATGATTGATTAATTAGGGTATGTAGAAGCACAGTCCAAAAAAATAATGCCTAAAATAAATGTAGAATCATTAGAGAAAAGCACAAGGAATAATCGTGAAAAATAGAACTTGGTCTATGTTCATGTTGACCGTGATTATTTTCATTAAAATGACAAACTAAGATATAACAAATAATCAAAAAGAAATTATCCCAATAAAACCCTACAATAATCTCATCCCACAAAATGGATGATCCACAAATCATTATTTCGGTTGATTGATTACCTTTTTGTAGAAATAAATAATAGAGAAATAATATAAACACAAAAAAATGTATTACCTAGAGATGGATCGATCGTTGATGTAGAATGAGTTGGCATCATCACTGTTGGAATAATCTTTGAATCTTGTTGCACTGGGATCATAGTTCTTTGATTCAATTGATGTTCACCTGAGAGATATCCTCCAATGCTCTCTCCAAGGGTTCTCCAATGGATCCAAGTTTATTCGACTAACCTTGTAATTCTATCATAAAAGTATAATCAAATACATGTCAGTTGTTGTGTCAATGAAATAAAACTAAAATAATTTATTTAATTATTTTATTCATTTCATGCTCATGATGAATTTTCCACAAACATCTAGCACCGATAAAGGTTATGTCATTCCTAGGGTAAAATCTATGTTCTGAACTCAATAGTGCCTTTGGATTTTTGATCTGATCCCCCATTTAGAAGTTATTAAACTTTTCAATAAAACCATGTGTGTGTGCTATTTAATATATTTAATATATTTCAAACAATTATTATTGGAATATTGGGTCTCTAAATCACATGTCGGCTCAGCACCTAGTCTTGAAAATAATCCATAAAATATCTAAAAATAATACATAGAAAATCTGGTCATTAAATTCTCCCCACCTTGGGGATTTACGTCCTTGAAAATCCAAAAATGTTGATTTAAAAAGATATGTGGGTACTGGGCATGTATCTAATCCTCTCACTCTCGGGTGTACTTTTGAAGATTCTCGTGATGCCATCAGATACGTACTAAAGGAATTTTTCACCCATAAAGTATCATCTCATGATAATCCTCAATCTCCATTGGGTACTTAGCAAAGTTATCTCCATAATTGATGTCTATCTCACCCTAGTTGATAACGTTTGATGGGTCATGCATGTACCTCCTCAGTTGCAACACATGTAAGATGTTGTGTACCCTGTCTAATTATGGTGATAGAGCTAAGTGGCATGCCACCTCATTAACTCTACGTAGTATCTGGAAAGGTCTAATGAATCTCAAAGATAGCTTTCTACCTTAGCCAAATCTCATTAATCCACATTGAGGTGAAACCTATAGAAACACATGGTCTCCCTCCTCAGTCTCCAATGGACTCCTTTTTCTATTATAATAAGACTTCTAACATCTATGTGCAGTCTTCATCCACTCCTGGATGATCTGCACCTTCTTGATAGTTGCTCACACAAACTCTGGGCCCATGACTACTAACTCTCCTGTGTTATTCTAGCAAAGTGGTGACTTAAAGGGTTCCCCGTAAAAATCCATGAATGGTTCTATAATAATGTTGGAATGGTAGATTTTTATGTATGAAAACTCTGCATGTGGTAGGTGATCCACCCAGCTATAGACAGAGTCCAACATGCATGACCACAGCATGTCCTCCAGAACCTGAATGTTCCACTCATTCTAGCCATCAATCTGGGGGTGAAAAGATGTTCTCAAGCGTAATGAATTCCCAAAAGTATCCGGAAATCCCTTCCATAACTGAGATTTTAATTTATCATCATGGTCATAAATGATCGTTGATGGAACTCCATGGAGTTAGAATATCTTCTTCATGTAGTGGTGTCTCATGCTCTCTACTGAAATCTGCTACTGAATAGCTAAGAAGTGGTTTCACTTAGTGATTCGTTCTATGATCACCTAGAAGGAATTGTGACTCTTGTAAGTACATGGTAAACCCATCACAAAGTCCATAGATATCCCATCCCACTTCCACTATAACACCTCAAGAGGTTGAGTCAAACACATTGGAACTTGGTGCTCAGGCTTCACTTGCTAACAAGTAAGGCATCAAGCTACAAACTCTATAACTCCCTTCTTTATACCTAGCCACTAAAATTGCTTTCAGAGTTCCAAGTACACTTTTTTCACACCTGAATGTACTTCTAAAGGAAATGTATAAAAAACTCTCAGAACCTCCTCATGCAACATCTCTAGTGTCATCGTACGTCCTCTGAAAACAATGATATGCTCCCCACCTTCATAAAATCCATCAGTAGAAATTCCAATAGATATCTGAGTATGTAGGGTCTCATAGTTAGTATCCACAAGCTGTGTATCCTAGACTCACTAAAAAATAATAGGGGTAACAACCATCGACTGGAGGTAATTTTTTCAATTTCCATCCACAATGGATAACTGCAATAAGGCCAACTGCTATGATTCCTTGTTCATCAACTATAAAAAAAAATCTTCTATTGAGATCATTTGTTACCATATTCCACTTCCCATAAGTATAGATAGTTTCTAAGTCATAATCCTAGATGAAATATAACCATATCCAATGTATCTAGTTTATATCCTTCTGAGAAAAGATATACTTGAGACTCTTATAGTCGGAATGAACGGTAAACATCTCACCCATAAGATAGTGCTTCTATATATTTAGTGTGAATACTACCACTACTAACTCAATATTTTGGTTCATATTGTTCTCCTCATGTGGTCTCAGCTAATGTGAACAATAGTTAATCATCACCTTCCTCTGCATCAGAACACAATCAAGCCTGGCTCCTGATGCATCTTAGAACACTACATACTCAACACCCTCCTATAGAAATCACAAGATGGGACTACTCATCAATATCTACCTCCACTCCTTAAAAGCCTATTGGCACCTCTCTATCCATACAAAAGTATTCCCATTTCAGGTTAAAGTTGTCATGGGTGATGATATCCTAGAGAAATCATATATAAATCTCTAGTAATATCCTTCCAACCCAAGGAAGTTCTGCACCTCCATCATGCTCTTGGGTGGCTCCCAAGATAACAATACGTCAACCTCGTCTGAGTCCACTTCCACTCCATTTGGTGAGATCACGTTTCCTAGGAAGTTGACCTCTTATATCTATAACTGACACTTCATGAGATTTATGTAAAGTTGGTTCTCTCAATGTACATTCAGAACCATCCTCAAGTGTCTCGCATGCTCCTCCTTAGACACTAAACAAGGGTATCGTAGATGAATACTTCCATGAACTAGACTAAGAAGGGATAAAATATCCTATTAATGAGTCCCATGAAAATTTCTAGGGTGTTCATCACACCAAAGGGAATCACCATGTACTCATAGTGACCATAGAGACATTTTAATGTCTTATTCAATATATTATAATCTCATACTCATAACTGGTGATAGTATTACCAGAGGTCAACCTTTTAAAACCATATTTCCCCTCTCAATATATCAAAGAGGTTATTGATCCTTGGTATTGGATACTTTTTTCTTTATGATCACCCAGTTTAAGTGCTGGTAGTCAATATATAACCTCAATCTCTCATCCTCCTTAGAAAACAAAACTATGGCTTCCCAGGGTGAAACAATGAGCCTAAAATATACCTTCCTCTGTAAGTCCCCCAACTACTCCCTCAACTCATGAAACTCTTTAGAAGACATCTGAGATGTTTTCATATATATTTTTGTCATTCCTGGTTGTAGATCAATTCATAAGTATATCTCTTGATGGGTAGGTAATCCTAGAACATCCTCAGGGAAGACATCCTCATTCCCCAACACCACTACAGGGAACTAAAAACCCATAAAATCCACTACACCAAGGGTCGTGATATCCAAATGATGAGTAATAGGTTGCACCCTCCTATGCATTAGTCCATCTTGTGTTGTCTGGGTTTCCTTTTCACCCACAAAGAAAAATCCAGTTTTTTCACTGAAGACACATCGCATCCTCTACATAAAACATTCAATATGGGTGTGAATTATAGATAACCAATCCATACCTAATATTATGTTATAAGGCCTCATCATTTCTAAAAATATATCACAAAAAAACTTTGACCTCCCAAATTCAGGTCACACTTTCAGCACAAGTTTTTGATTGCTAAGTCATCTCCAGTAGGAGTCTCCAAGCGCAAGGATCGATCCAATGGCTCAATCAGAATCTCTAAGCCTTGAAATAGATAGGTAGTAAGAAATAAATGAGTATAAATTGTGTCTATAAATACCAAATCTAAGGTATAAAAGAAAATATTGTACCTAAAATCATTCCTAGGGCCTCTAGATCATAAACCTCGATCACCTTTAGTTGACCCTACCCCTATCATCTAGCTTCATGAGCCTGGCATGGACCACCTGGGGGTGGTGGTGGTAACAAGTCAAAGCATCTACCACCTCCATATACTCTCCCAACTCCTCTACCATGTTCACCTCCTTATATACCTATATGCTCCTAGAATTGCCTCTACCTTGGAATCCCATCCACGGTCTCCCTGTTAGGAGTATGGTGGGTTAGAAAATATCGAGCAAGATGTCCCATGGCGTCACATGAGTAGAACTGCCTCTCCTTGGGCTGACTGGACCCATCCAGTAAACCCTAAATTTCTAACCCTCTAGTGAACTCATCCGAAAACATCTCACACATACGGGTCCATGATACTAATGTCATCTCCCTTGTTTCAAGTCATCTTCTCCTTATTTAGCACTTCTGAAAACCACTAGCTATGTTTACTCAGTAAAGAAACTAGAAACCACCAAAGATTTCTCTATCACCCATGCATATGTAGGAATTCATAGAGGGATAATACTAGATCATATGTCTCTAGGAATTTTTCCCTCGAAGGTCCGAGCCCAAAAAAACGATTCCTGAACTTTATCTATCGAGTACCTGGAGAGGTTGGTAAACCTCAAAGAATACTCATCTGCTATTGTGATTCCTTGATAGAGCTATAAAAGCTATTAGATATGTATATCCCTAAGCATTGTTTGAGAAAAATGATCTCTAAAAAGGCACTAAAACTCTAACCACACTAGAGTCGCCTTGTCATAAGACTGGGTCACCAAACCCCACCATCATCCCATTGATCCGGGAAGAAGGTGCATTGCCAGGACCAATATTTAATCTTTTGGTGTCCTGGACAGATGGAAAACGCATGTCACCACCTCAGGCCAGCACTCAGCCACCTGTGGTTCAGGATCACCTCAGAACTTTAGGGGTATCTATCACTGAAACTCATGAAGTGTGCTCATCCTGTGTACCCCATCCACTGGAACTTCGGGTACCATCAGCTTCTCAATAGGTGGTGGTATAACTGGTGCACCATATGAAGGAAACACCTCTAGAACCAGACCCTATATCGATGTCTCATCATTGAGGGGATCATCCTCATGATCCATAAACTAAATCCTAGTTAGTGTACGTCACAAAGGTATCCTAAAAATAAACAATATGTACCACACTAAATGAGTATATCTAGAGAGATGACTCAAGAAGAGCATGGAAACTACAATGTACCATTGTTTTACCTCCAACCAATGTTCTCATATACTGAGTCAAAAATTATATGATGAGATTCTTGGTGTACATATACATCGGTCTTCGCACTAACACTGGAGTCCTTAGCCTGAAATCCAAATTTGAAACACTTAACATTGTTTCCCCAAACCAATCTCACAAACTCTGGTCATAAGGTAGAAATAACTACCTTTGATACCACTTTGTCACAACCCATCCCAATAGTGTCTATGTCACAACTCCCCAAGACCACCTTCAATAGGCTAGGGGTTGGAGACTATCATTGAGTAGGCATATCACTAGCATGGGAGGCCTTAGCCTAAATACCAATACACATGTACGTATCTGCAAGCCCATACAATGATGAAATGTAAGAACAAATGAACAACCATGCATGCATACATCTAAATCCTAAAACCAGAGTATGATAGAAATTAAAGTAAAGTAAATAGGGCCAAATAAATCCCATCACAAAGAGTCTGAAAACAATTCCAACCTAAAAGTAAACTAGGGACTCCTATCAAGATACCTTAGGAACACACCTCAGTTTATCTGGTCTCATTAAGAACTATCTGGTCCTAGTCCATCTAGGACTCTGTCAAGAGGTTGATCACATGCACAAGACATGACATGTGTGGGAAAATTCTATGTATGGGTGAGTGTAACAATACTTTGTAGGATACCCAGAAACCACAAAGCATACAAAAAATGAATAATAGAAAAATCTACATAGGTATATGTCTATATCACATATAATAAGAATTTATAGATATAATTATAAAAAACACATAGTATAAAGGTAATTCACAACCATAATTCTATATTATGATTCCATCTTGAAGGTTCCACAAAGAAATCATCCAGGAGAACACACTCCATGTGTCTAATAGCATAGATTAAATTCATCTGATAGGTTGTTCTCATTGGGCATCTCCATAGGAAGTACACACTAAAAGTCTAAGAAGATATGATACATAAATTAGGATCACACTCAAGGCCATAGGGTATACCAACAACCCAATTTGGATTAACCCACTAAGTAGAGGATCGGAGCTCACATAGTTATGTTCACGATGATACCAAGAACTCCACCTAGGGAATAAAGATGGATAGAGGATCTCACTTCAATCCTCATGGAAGGATTCCAACAACTTTATCCAAGAAGTCCTTGGGAAGGGTTCACAGTTCTATGTACAGGAGTCAATTTCATAATAACCCTCAAGTAAAGGATATGGAAAACACACCCTAATGAAACTTGTCTAAGATACATAGGATAAGAGCTCCAAGCCAACATAAATGGAGTACATGACATGTAGTAGGGGTATATGTCATGTCCCTTCAACCCTAGGTCTTGCCTATGTACTCCAACGGCCTGAAGTCCTTCAAATATTTTTTATTATTGATAAGTCCTCCTTTTAAGGAGATAAGAAGGAAACTCAAAGACTTCATGGACATAGGACAATCACACCCGAAGTACAAAAAGAGATACAGCCATATTGAAAACTAGAGCAGCCCCTCCCCTGCATAAAAACAAGATGAAGCACTCCAACGATGCAAGTACATGGCGTGATTCTGACCATGTACTTATACCTGTGTACCAATACATGGATATTCCCATGTACACCTAGCCAATCCATGTCTGTGTGAAAGTACATGGTGTGCTGCTGACCATGTACTTCTACCCGTGTACCAATACATGGATATTCCCATGTACACCAAGCCAATCCATGTCCATGTGGGAGTATAAGATATTATCTATAACATGTTCTCCAACTCATGTTCGTGTACCCTCTGTGGTACACACTGGGATATCGAGGAGGGGTCACATTCTGTGTGATCCTTAACTTCCTCCCAAAAACTTATCCACACTAGGAGGGTCCCATGTGTCATGTAATCTCAGATTACACACCGTTTGGATTGGGTTTTTTTTCATAAACCCTGGTTCTTTATTCAGCATGTGCTTGTCCTTCCACCACCAAGAAATATGGCCTTAATCTCTTCAATAATCATGGATCCATCCCGACCAAGCCTCACTGAGGCCATTCATTGGGATCTGGCCTTCGAATACATTTAGAAAATAGCCCCGTTCTTCATTCATTATTTTTTCACAAAAGAACACAAAAATTGGGTATACAAATCCCTCTAATTCATTTCTACTTCCATCATCTCACCTCTGTCGCATCATTCCAAGCCTAGATTTCCAATATCGGATCTTTACGCCAATAAATAGGTGCACAATAATCGATTATTTAGGGTATGTCGAACCACTTTCCAAATGAAAAACACCCACAATGAACGTAGGATCGAGGGAGAAAATCACAAGTAACAATTGTGAGGAACTGACCTGGGTTGATGTTCATTTTGACCTCGATTCATTGCTGTTAGAATGAAAATTTAATATATAACAAATAATCACAAAGAAATTATCCCAATAAAACCCCATAATAATCCAAACTCGCAAAATAATCGATCCACGAATCAATCCATTGGTTGATTGATTCTCATTAATTATAGAAATAAAGAATGAGGAAATAATACAAACACACACAAAAAAGTCTTACCTCGAGATGGATCAATCACTGAAAAAGAACAAGCCAGCATCATCATCAATGGAGATATCTCTAAATCATGTTTCACACCAATCACCAATCTTCGATTTGGTTGATGTTCTCCTAAGAGAGATCCTATAATGCTCTCTCCAAGGGTTCTCTAATGGCTCCAGGGTTATGAGGATAACCCTAGAATTACATCATAATAGTATACTTAAAGACATGTTAGTTTCTGCATCAACAAAATAAAAAAAAAATTAATTATTTTATTCATTTCTTTCCTATGATTATTTTTCCACAAACGCCCCATGCCGAAAAGAGTTATGTTGCGACTAGGGTAAAAAAAACATTTTGAACTCAATGGTGACCTTTAATTTTTGATCCAAGACCCCATTTAGAACTTATTCCACTATTTTAGGAAAATAGTGTGCCGGTTTTATTTAATATATTTAATATATTTCAAAAATTTAATTCAGGCACACCGGGCCTCATAATCACACATTGTCTCAGCAGTTAGTCTCTAAAATAATCCATACAATATCCAAAAAAATACATGTAAAATATTATTCATTACATATAGTCTCCCAACCAAACCATAATTAGACCCTCACTGCTAGTTGACAGCCTCTAGTATATGGGAAGGTGTGCTTTAGGCCATGTGGCCAACCAAATTTAGTTAATTCAGTGTGAAATAATTCTAGGACATCAAAAAGTGGTATCAGATATTTCTTTTTTCCTTATATTTCTATTTTAGGATTGTATAATATAGACTATAAATGTGTTGGAACATGGTAAATATCTCATATTTGGGAATTTCCAGCCCACACATGGGTGAAAGATCAAGTTGTCATGGATGGGACATTTGTTCATGTTGTTCGTTATTATAATTGATTATCAGTTCACCTTGAGTTACTTATGTTGTATTTCCACTGGTTATGGATTTGTGGGATTTACCTCTTACCCAGTAAGGTAAGATAGGAGGCATGTTCATGCATCATTTCAGGCACATAAGATTCACATGTTATTATCATGATTACTTGTATACCATGCTTGTGTGATTATGTGCCATGAATTTGTACACCATGCTTGTGTGATTATTTAGAATTCATATCAGTATACCATACTTATGTGTTTGACTACTTTCATGCATGTATTCCATGATGATTTGATAGATTTATATGTTATCGTTATGATGTAAGGTTAGTTAAATAAAGTGTTTACATCAACCTAAACACCATTTTCCCACATAGATTAATGATAGAATTCTATCTAACCAACCAATGATAAATTAAAGAAATAAAATGATTTTGAAATTGAATATTTAAAATGGTAATAAATTGGTTAGTTTTTAATAAATCGAAGTCATTTATTATGGATTTCAGTTAAATGTTGTGTCAGTTTCAACTTATAAAGGATTATACCTTTATAACTTGGCAATGATGAACCTTATAATAAAACCCTCTTATACTTGACTCAAACCTTGTGGGTGAGTTTTATCACCATATCCTTATAAGATAACCCTGCTAAGGGTGTGTTAAAATTATTTATAAATTTTAATACTTAATGGTTTTTACTTAAATGGGATTCCAATTTTAATTTATAGAGTGTTTAATCCATAAATTGGGAATTGATGACTATATAACTGAACCAAGGTTGGCATAATGATACCCTCATAGGTTGCCTTTATTCTTACATATTTTGGTGATTAAACCCATGGAGGTATGTTTATGATAAATAGGGAAATGGTTTTAAGGAAATTATGAGATAATTTTCCTAAAATTTTATGAATCGTTAGCTAAATAAAGTTTCAATTTCATTTTTTAAAATGTTTTCCTTTATTAATGGTACTTAACTTTTCATATATCTAATCCACTTTAAATTTTCTAATAAATGTGAAGTTTTGAAATGGATTAAATAAAACCTTTTCATGATGTTTCTAATGAAGATCCCTCGTGTAAGGGTCATCTTTAGTTTTGACTTGAGGTATGTCTTGAATAGGAATGTGGATGTTACCTTTGAGTCTTGGTTAGCTTCTTTTTTATGATTATTGAACCTATAGGTTATGTGGTAGAGCCTAGTGTCATTTTAGGTGTGACTCTAGTTTTAAAGTTGATGCCTTTTGTAAGTGATGGGTTATACTAGTTGTGGTAGATCGCCTGGATATAGGAAGTCAGTGGCCTTTTGATCCAAGTTCCTAGGCACATTAAGTGTCATTCCTTTACCGTATGATTTGAGTAGGACTCTTAGTTGATGAAATAAAACCACAGGGTAGGTGGGTGTTGTTATATTTAGTTTAACCTTGAGGGGTTATTACCGTATGTGGATACCTATTGATTGTCAGATATTTTTCCTTTTATGTTGGTATTGGGACCCTTTAGGGAGAAATCCCCTATGAGAATTCCTGGAGAAGATCAGGTCCTGGTAGGTCAATTCTTGGCAGGTTATGTTGTTATTCTTATGGTAACTGGTTTTGACCCTTATGGGTTAATGATCCTTTTTATCTATACAATTTTTCCTCTTTAAATAGAGTTTATATGTGTGTTATATTTTGTGTAATAGAGGCCCTTAAGTGGGATGTGGATCTTGGTAAGAGAACTTTTTGGGTGAGGTGGAAGGACCTATTGTCCCTATTTTAAACTTAATTGGTGGTTCTAGTTGAGATAACTAGAGTCCCTTATTTTTAACTCAGATATTAGTGAGTCAGTGGTTAAAATGATCTAGGGTAATCTATGATAGGGTTTATCCTAAGTTTATAGATACCTTTTAGGTGATGAGCTTGGTTGTATGCTTATTTCCATACCGATGTATGGAGGGTGATTGGGTTTTTCTACCTATGGTTTTCAAGGAATATCCTAGGGTGCTTTGGTATCAAGTCTGGATTTCATGGGAAGTAATGTTCAAGTGCTTGTCTTAGTTGACCAGTGATTTTATGGTTGATGCTTTAATTTCTGAAATGATTTTTTGAGGTGGGAATTCATTTGATAAATCATGGAATAAGCCCACTTTTTAATAGGAGTTCCAAGGGAGATCCTATCATGTTAATAACTAATGTTTCATATAGCATGGTAAACTTATCCTTGATGGTGGATGACTTGTAAGGGCACGATACAAGTCTTGAACCAGGTAGTGGAATATTGTACACCTGTTGTGTATAGTGAGTTTAGATCAAGCTGGTTCCATGTAGTAATTGGTTGATATGGAATATTGATGAGCATTCAAATGTAGGTTGAGGATATATAGTTTTATATGTGACACATTAGTTCATGGTGAACTATAGATTTTGGTAAATTAAAAGGAAGTTCCCATGATGAGGGCTATATTTTAAATGAATCAGGTTCCATGAAATAGTTGACCGGTGGGTGGACCTTGAAATGCATTGTCGGGAGACGTGGTGTCAGGGGTTAGTAAAATAAATTATAGCCTAGTTTGACGTGAGTGTGGCTCTGTGAGAGTGATATAGACCTATTGATGAAATATTGGTGTACTCCTGGTTTAGAGATGATGATTCCCAATATCTTGACATCATCCTGAGTATGGTGAGAGAGAATAGGCTATACGATAAGTTAGCTATACATATTTTTATGGTTTGATGGAGGTACTCATTAGGAGTTTCCATCATGGAGTATTATAAGTTAATATATATGGTGGGGAGTACAGCGTTTTCTGTTTGAGGGCGGTGGACCTCATTATGAGTTGAAACTCAGTGAATTCCATGAGAACCATTCTCAGGGAGCAAGAATGGGTGATGGGTGATATTTACATTAGAGCTCGGGAATGAGAGAGTTCTTATACATATCATTCATGGTTTATGAAAGTGGATAGGTAATTATAGAAACCCATACATTTCATACATAGATATTACATCATAGTAGATGAATATTTATTACATAACATTATGATCCACACCAAAATTTTATATGTCTAGTATCTTTGGAAACTTTGACACAAAAATGACTTGTTCGTAAGATTATCCCATTAAGTTATTCATAATTGGAACCATTATTAGACATATCATACTTAAAATATTTTTTCATAACCTGTGGAAAGAAAACATAAAAAAAGGTGAGATTATATGTTCAGTAAGGTTTAATAAGAGGGAGATCAATGATAACTAAAATATATCATAAGAATAAGGTTATGAGAACATGATCATAACATTTGAAAACCATACCCTGCATATCAAAGATCTTAATCTTGAGTCAAGGCATAAATTTTGGTGGTTTATAAAACATGAATCATAAAGGAATCAAAGAACATAATCCATGAGAGCATAACATAGACATGGTAATGTTGAAAAAATATAATCTTATAAAATATGAATATATATAAATATAAAAAGTTTCACTTATTAAGTTAAGAACATGAAACCATGCCCTCATATAAACTTATCAACATGAAAAAAAATGTCCACACATAATCTTATATACATGAAATCCAAGTCCACGCATAAAATTTTGGACATGAAATCCAGGTCCATGTATAAACTTTATGGACATGAAAGCTAGGCCCATGCTTAATCTTATGGACATGAAAACTCGGTCCATGCTTAATCTTATAGAAATGAAAACCATATCCATGAAAGAAATTATGAAAATGAAATAAGTTTCATGCATAACATATTTACCTCATGAGTTATCCATCTTTAACCAATGCATTCGAGGGATTTAACAGACCCAACCATCACATAATCATAATTCATTCATATAAATTCCAGAAGATCATAAATCATAACATTATAACATAACCCAAGGAAAATAAACAGGTTTTATAAACATCTCATCATCATAATAATAAACCACCCAGATAAAGAATAAGTATGATTTCATTGGATCATATCCCTGTTAAAGTATATGTAACATAAAAGGATGTTATCATAGATGAAAAATTCCTTTAAAGGATCTTTGGAAAATTTCTTTAGGAAAATGTCCTTTTTGCTTTGAAATAATATTTTTAAATCATAAAAATTTACCAAATATTAAGGAAATCATTTTATTTGAAAATAAACTTGGAAACATGTAATGGAAGCTTCAAATTATTTATCTATCATGATGGTGTGAAATTTTATTTATTCTATATATTTTAAAATAAAACATTCCTTTCACACTTTTGTAGAAAAATTACCTCATTCAAAAAACAATAAGAAACATCATTTTAAAAAAAATTTGTAAAAAAAGTCAAACAAGGGTAAAAATGAATTTAAAAAATCATATTTTAATAGTAAAAAAATTAATTAAAACATTTTTAGAAAACATATATATATATATAAGAAAATTTATTTCCGACCGAAGAGAGAGAGAAAGTCGATTTTCCTTAAAACATATTTTCGGTCTCTTGAGTATTTAAGGTGAGTAAAAATGAAAGTAAAACATGTATTTTAAATAAATAAATAAAGTTGAATAAAATTCATGAATTTATTGAGATTTATATAATAAAATTTCATCATTTTAAACTTAATAATAAATAATCCCAATAAACAATGAGATTATGACGTAAAACCCTTACCTCTTTGGTAACATTTGAATCATAATACCCATAAAATAAAGAAACTTATATGGATATGTAAATAACCAAAAATTCCATAATAATAATCATAAAAAAATTAATGGGAAATATATACACCATATAAAATAAATAAGTGGTGAATGTGGCATGTGCCTCATAGAGATAAAAGTGAGACGAAAATCTCTTACCTCAAGACTCATCTTTCTTTGTATGTGTCTAAAATTCTTGTATAATAAATATATGTTTATTATAAATTTATTAAAAACCCATAATAATATATATAATACCATTTATAATTTACTTATGAAATCTTATCACCTGTTTATTAACAATTTTTTATTAAAAATCATTGGTCTAGGTGATAACTGCATTATTTATCATTCATATTTTGGGTCAGCAGTCCTAGTCCATATACATTGATCAGGATTTAATCATATAAAAAACTTTAATCATGATATAAATATCATATATATTCATTATATATATATATATATATATCCATAAAGTATAGAGATATAAAAATTAATTACATCGTTTATGGAGACGATATGTCGTATGTATGCATGAACGTTGTTTTCACATTTCGGTGGATTGAAAAAAAAAGAAAATTAAATGATAATTCAACTATAAAAAAATAATTATTATATCATATATATCATATATATTCATTAAATATATCCTTTTTACCATCTATATAAAGCTGAAAAGAAAAATAAATCACATCGCTTCATGGAGGTGGTAGTCCACAAGTTCGCACGAGCAACGTTATCATTTTCTAATGGATTGGAAGGTAAGAAGGTAGATGTGATATTATAATTAAAGATTAATAATAATTTCATAAATATAAATTATAAATATTAAACCTATAATAGTATTGATCCATGAAATATGGTGATGTAAAATTAATTGTATCATTGTGTGGAGACAATACGTCGTACATATGCAATAGCGATAATTTCACATCCCATTTGATGAAAAAAAGGGTGGATAATGGTTATTTAATAATCATGATAAAATTTATGTATATTTAGTATAATTAATTTATAATTTTATAATAAATACCATATATTTAAATGAGGAAAATAATAAGTAAAAGGAAAGTGGTCGGTTAAGGCGATTACCATTTCTTTGAAAGATATCTGTTAGATCTCCCCTTAAGGATCCTAGGGTTAGTCTTTTGGGAATACCACAAACACTATAATGTGTCTATGAGAGTTTATAAGAGTATTGTTTAGGGTTTTATTGATCTATAAGGCTAAATGTGGTGTGAATAATAGAAAGGAGGGTTTCCCTTTTATAATTGAGGGTAGGGGGACTCTTGGGATTTTTTAAAAGATTAAAATAAAATAAAGTCGTTCTCTAGAAAAATGATTAAAAATGGAAAGGAATTTAAATTTAAGATATGATTTGGTTTAAATACTATTAAATAAAAAAAAATTATAGGTTTAAGTGGTTTTTTAAACCATATGTTTTGGTTTGACCCCTTGGTTAACCTATTTTGACATTAATTTCACTAACATATATTTCACTCTTAAAGGGTTATAATTTTACATATAAACTAAAAATTTCCTCATAAATGGAAATGGAATTAAATTTTAGATCAAATATTAACATCTTTTTCCTATTTTAAGATTTTATTATTTTTAAATTATTTAATAAATATTATTTTGATAAAATATCATTAAGGTCAATTTCACATTATTCATTTAATCTGACTTAAAAAAACATAAATACAAAGTTGTAATTAAAATATAATCCTTTAACATAACACTTATATGTCATATTCACCAATAAATTCATAGAACTTTATAAATCATTCAAATTATATTATATTTAGTATTTTTTAAAATCATTTATTATATTTTTTATTAATTGAAGAAATGTTGTGTCGGCATTACATAAGAATTTGTGGTAATTATATAATTACTAAGAATTATAAATAAATTTAATTCATCAAAATAAATTAATTATTCTCAAAATATAAATTTTGATTCATTTATAACTTTATTTTTTCTCAATGTGGACACATAATAGATATTTAAAAGTAAGAGAGTGACATTTTTGTATTTTTATTTACTTTAAATATAATATAGGCCATTTTCTTGAAATATTGTCCCTCAAACAATTAAGTTTAAATCCTAATGTGATAATTGTTGAATTATCTTCATCCAATAATAATTAATATGAAAAATGGTGACTTTAACATTTTTTTAACCTAGTTTAACCTAATTTACCCTTTACCAAGGTGATAAATTTAACTAAGGTTAATATTCATGTTGACCAAAAATAAAAAGGACCTATTTAAAAATTTTGAACATACTGATTCAAAATATTGAATTTTTTTATAAAATTCAATTTCTATAAGTTTCAGAAATTAATTTCAAAAGAAGCACACAAAATGCATTGAAAAATTCTTTTAGAAAAAAAATACATTTTTAAGAATAAAAAAAGATTTATTTTTATCTGGTACCTAGAAAAAATATTAGATGATTTATAAAACAATTTATTTAATATATAGTATATAAATTTCATTAAAATCATTCACCAATGGTTTTTAATTTAATTTATTAAGATAAAAATACATTGTTCACGTAAAAATAGTTTTTTATAAAAATTTCTATTTTACTTTCAAATAATTTTTATTTTTATTTATAATTAATTGATTCCCAATGAATTCATTTTATACATATATAAACCATAAAATTTTCATAATTTATTTAATATTAGTTATACCCTCTAATCCAATGGCTAGGTGATAACTAGCACATAATAATATTTTAATAGTATATCGTGGTTTTTTTGAACTTGGTGTCATGTGTAACACAAGCTATCGAAGAAAAAAATCATAAAATCTTGGGGTGTTAGATTCTCCCCTCCTTTAATAAATTTAATCTTCACAATTTGAACTTGTTCTTGGTAATCAGGGGTTTTTTATTTTAAAATTTATTTTATTTAAAACCCATATTATAAAAAGGGATAATAAAACTTCCTCTTGAAAAGAGGGAAAGAGAAATTTAAAGGTCATCTAAAATAACACAAAACTAGGTTTCCAAATAGGATAACATTGGCAGGAAGTGAAAATACATGCATGGAAAAGAAAACTAACACTCAAGGACTAATAAAGTGTGATAGAGAACATTTTTATGAGAAATTTAACAACCACAAAACCACAAATCTATGATGGGTGAAAATACCATTGATTCATCAAAAATGGAGGTAAAAGTGTGACATTTTATTTAAAAATACTTTACCTAAATTTGAGGAATTATTTTACTATCAAGGTATAGAACATGAGAAAATATACTTCATTTATTTCCATTTCATAACCACAATTTCATCCTTTAGTTGTGCTTTGATCAATTTCCACTCCATATCTTACTCCAAGAAATGAATATTCAAGATGAATATTTTTAGGCCAGAAGCACTAAAATTAACTTTTAACATATTATAATATCCATAAAATAATAAAATTTTTATTTTATTAATATTTTCATGAATTATTATATACTCCCCTTATTTATTTTATATGAAATGTGCATAATTTGTGTGAAATATTAATGTTTCAATACTAAGTATAATTTTTGAGCATTTTTAGAAGTAGTCCAATTGAGTCAGTTTATTATTTTATTTATAATGATCACCCTAATGATCTGAATTGTGTGGTTCTTGTTTTTTAGGATTACTTATTAAATTTCTCACATATCTTTAGAAGGCATCATTGTACACTTTTTCTATTTGAAGGGTCATATGAACCACAGAATAAGGCCCACAGAATCTGTGATGAAACTGGCTCATCCATAAAGATTGAATTACTAGGATCAATCCAAAAGTGAAAATTCCTTCATTATCCTCAAAGTTTCTGGGGATAATGTAATGAGTCTTGGAAAAAAATTCAAGGCCCAAATCCAAATACAAGGGGCCCAATAGATTCATTTAAACTCAGACCACCATTCTGGATGGAAAATAAAATCAGTACTGTATTCATGACATATCTCATGATGTAATCATCAAATAAATATTATATTTTGTAGTTTGAAAGAGGATATATAAGAGTCTGACTTTTTTGAATAAATAATTCATATTTTAATGCATATTCCTATTCAAAAACCCATTCACATTGTGACCTTCAAAAAGTTTGTATTGAAATTGATAGATTAAAATTGTTTAATCCAACTTCCATAACATTGGATCCTTAAGTCCAATGGTTGCCAAATTTTCAGAGTAGACAGAAGAGATAGTTATCTACAACATGTAAGAAGATCATATCTCTAGATTCAGCTATCTAATTTATCCAAGTGGTGATGCACGTGGAGGGGTAGTTTTGAAATGCAAACAGCCTACAACATTGGGCTATAAATACATCCCCTCCTCTCCTTTCAAAAGAGTTGGAAATTCATAATATAGTAGGATCAATTGGCATGAAAAAGTCTCTGTCAAAGTCCTAGGAGGACATTCCAAACTCAATTTTTCACTTGAGATACCCTTCCTCTTCTCTTTTATTTCATGTTCTTTCCATTCATTTTCAATTGTAATTTCATAGGTGTTTGTATTTGTAATTCTGTTTTAATGCATGTTTATTCTTAATTATCTCTTATTCTCATCCACCTTATATAGTTTAATATTAATGTTTTTAAAATAGTTTAAATATTGTTGAATCCCCTTCCCTTCTTTTTCTTTCTCATTCAATCTAAAGTTCATTTATAATTATCATCATCGTTTTTGCGTGTTTTCGTCGCACCAATATTTTCTTAACCCTTTCTTTTTCTTATCTTCTTAATTTTTCATCATAATAATTATAATGAGATTACTAATCATTTAAATGGTTTAGTAAATCTCTCATTGGGGTCAGTTATAATTTAGGGATGTTAAGCGATTGAGAGCTTTTTTTGGATGAGTATTCTTTGAATTAACATTGTGTATGTTGGACTTAACATGTCATGGATTAATGATATATTTTGTTTAACATGTGGATTACATATATTATTGGATCCATAAAGACACTACACAATCAAGTACTGATTGAGATTAGAATTCTAGTTATGTTAAGGCTTGTATTAAAGCATTAACACTTAGGAATTCCAATCCACGTCAACTTGTGACATGGGTGTTAATTTAATGCAATACAAAGCAAGGCTCAAGGATATCACAAGCTTAAATACCTATTAATGAACTCACCCCAATATTTATCAAATTGTTAAATCAAACACCAATCATTAATCACTTCATTTAAAATCTGCAAACAACCCCCCCCCCCCCAACCAAAATACAATCAACTAAAAACAATCGACTATTAAAGTGTATCATCACCGAGGATTCGACCCGAGTGCTGCTATACACATTAGCAGAGCATCGGAACTTTTACCGGTCGATAGGCAACAATCTTCTGTGCTTTTAAATGGAATTGTTTCTGGGGATGGTGCTTTATGTAGTCATTAGTTTCTTGTTATTGTAAAAAAACCCAAAAAAACCAAACTTAAAAAAAATGAAAAAATTAACACAAAGAAAAACTCACCTTCTCATAAAAATCATAAACGGAATACACAAAAAGAAAAAAACCATATTTTTCTTTCTTCCAACATCTCTCTAAATTCCCTATAGCCTTCCAAATAATCCCTCATATTTTTTGACCCTGAAATTGAGCAAACACTTTGCCAACTTAGGAGGAACATAAGAGATAATAAAATAATTCGATAACCATTCCTTGTCCAACCAGTTGAATTAGAAATGGAAAATCCTAGGGAAAAAACAATTAAAGAACTTGCTACCCCTGATATGAATTACCAACCTCTTGGTATTCAATATCCAAACATAGAGGCTGACTTCGAACTCAAATCGGGTTTGATTCATCTTCTCCCTCATTTCCACGGGATAGCCAGTGAGGATCCACATCTCCACATTAAAGAGTTCCAAGTGGTGTTCTCTACCATGAAGCCTCAAGGGGTTTCTGAGGAACAAATAAAACTTCAAGCATTCCATTTATCCCTAATTGACTCCGACAAGTCATGGTTATACTGCCTTCCTCCTGGTTCCATAACCACAAGAAATGACATGAAGCGACTCTTCTTAAAAAAATTCTTCCCGGCTTCTCATACTGCTTCTATCCGAAAGGAAATAAGAGGTATTTGTCAGTTCCCAAGTGAATCAATCCATGAATACTGGTAGAGGTTCAAAAATCTTGTTGCAACCTACCCACACCACTAAATCCCTGACCAACTCTTGATCCAATACTTCTATGAGGGGTTATTTGCGATGGATAGAACTCTCATTGATGCCGCAAGTGGCAGGGATCTTGTTGATAAAACTCCAACAACTACAAGAGATCTTATAAGAAACATGGCTGCAAACATACAACAATTCCATACTCGAGCACATGCTCAAGTAAAACATGTCCAAGATAATCAATCTATAGAGCCGAACAATATGATTGAGTGGATGATTGAACTTACAGGACTTGTGCGACAACTAGTTGTGGCATCCAAATCCCCAACCTCATCTTCTCCACAATTAATGTTTCCTGGACTTGTCAAAAATAGTGGAATCTGTAACTCTCCAGCTCATCCAAAAGACACATGCCCACAACTTCAAGATGGTCCATCTGATTCATCTGGACCAATGGAGCTCAATGCAGACTATTCTTATCAGAACACCAACCCTAAACTATCAGGTCAGTTTGTTAGAAACTTCAACCAACCTCACTTTGAGCCCTTATCTTCTTCTTATAACCAAGGCTTATGGTATGGAAACCTTGTCCCGCAATTTCCTCCTCAAAACCCAAACCAGTTCCAATATGGTCAAGGTGTTGGTAACTTCCAAAAACCTTATCCATTTTTTCCTCAACAACAAAGGAGAAATCCTCCTCTTGCTCCTCCTAGATTCCACTATACTAGTGAGCCTTCTCAATTTACAAAGTAATACAATCGCTTTCCCAAGAACCAAAATCAAGGTAATCCCAAGTATAGACAAGCCTCTTCTTCCAAGAAACCATGGGAAAGTGAAATGGAAGATCTTGCCTCATTCACCCGTTCCATCCTCAAAAACATGGAAACAAAAATTGGTCAACTTTTATCCCACCTGAGGCAGAAACAACAATAAAATTCTTTCCACTCAACCATTACCCAACCCCAAGGGTAATGTAAGTGAAATTGAACTTAGATCGAGGAATAAAATTGTTATTGCTCAAGATAAGTCCTCCAAACCCCCTTTAAATGCTGACCTAGAAAATGAAAAGAAAAAGAAACTTGAAAAGGGATCTGAATCCATTCCCTTGCCTCCTTTCATTCCACTTAGGAACCCAATTCTTTTTCCTCAAGTCATTTCTAAGCCAAATAAGTCCTTTGAACCCGATCCGGAAATGATTGACATGTTTAGACGTGTTGAAGTCAACATTCCCCTCTTATATTCCACAAAATAAATCCCTAAGTATGCCAATTTTATTAAGGAATTGTGCAACCACAAGATACAACTTAGGACCTTTGAAAATGTTTCCACCTAGAAGTCTATTCCCATAATGTGCAAAGATCCAGGGACCTTTATGGTTCCATGCCAAATTAGAAGTTCAAACTTTGATGATTCACTCATAGACCTTGGAGCCTCAATTAATGTCATCCCCAAATCCATCTTCTCTGACCTTGTTCTAGGTCCCTTTCACCCAATGGGTGTTGTTATTCAATTGGCCAATCAAAGCACTTCTAGTCCTGAGGGCATAATTGAGGATGTCCTTGTTTGAGTCAATGATCTTATCTTCCTAGCTGACTTCTATGTCCTTGACATGGAAGGTGAGACAACTTCTTGCCAATCTCCTCTGATTTTAGGAAGACCTTTCCTTAAGACATCTAAAACCAAAATTTATGTTCATGTTGGATTCTTATCCATGGAATTTGGTGACCAACTGGTCATGTTTAGTATTTTTCAATCCATGTGATACCCATCAGAGAATCAATCTATATTCTTTATCCATACTTTTGAAAGTATCTCTGAGAGTGTCTTGAATCCCAATCCATCATGTTCTTCTTGTTCTACTAATAGAGGAGTTTGTGAATATTGCATCCTCATTAACCAAGTCATAAATGGAGAATTTGATGTTGACATTACAAATTCAAACTCCATTGATCTAAAGGATCTTGAAAATTCTTTGTAATCCCATCTCACCTCTGGCCTCTACTGGTCCAATATGGATAGTAATGGGGAAAACGAATAAGTATGTTCATTTTTTTATTCAAATCTGATTATCCAACATTCATAATTTCCTATCCATGATTCTGAAAATTATGTTATATATGAGGTGAACCCTGAACCAATGTGTTTATATTGTCCCGATGGAAGTGAAGGTTGTGAGATTTGTTCTATAATTAATAAAGAGGTCACTAGTGATATTGAAATTGACCATTCTTTGGATAGAAACATTGATATAAAGGATATTGACAATTTTATTCAGTCTTATGACTCTACTGATCATCATTACTCTACATCGGTAAGTGATGAAATAAATGAGTTGAAAACAATTGGTATCTCATACTCTGGTTTCATGTTATATGAACCATACATAAATGAACCATCAGAATTGAGACATATTCCTGAATTTCTAAGCATAGAAAACCATAACTTTGTGGATAAAATCATTCCTCACATTGAAGACTAAAGGAAGGATAGTCATATTATCTTTCCAACCCCATTTAATTGCAAGCGAAATAATAATCAAGGGTTGAAATTATCTAATGAATCATCGATCCTCCCAATGGAATATTTTTTCTGGAAGCACACTAAATTTGAGAAAATATGATGTCCACCGTTAGATTATGGGTAGTCCACTACAAATTTCTATCTGTAGAAAAATAAATGCAGCACTTCTTGGGAGGCAACCCATGTTTTCTTTTACTTCTATGAAATTTTAATTTATTTTTAATTTTTCATTAGATGAATAATGATTTTTATTTTTCAGGTAACATCCCACAATCCTGGAACCACATAAACTTCTATCGGATCCCCAACTTCTACAGTTGACCCACCACTGAATGGATATGAAAACCCACCAAATCCAAACCAGGGGGCACATCTTTACCTTTAACTCCTCTTCTCTCTCTCTATCTCCCCCTCTCTTTCTTTCTTCTTCTTCTTCCCTTATTCTCATTTTGTTTGTTTACCACTTTCCTCATCACATTTTTACTTACTCTTTCTCTTTTGTGTTGGTGTGTAATTTAAAAACACAAAAAAACCTAAAAATTTAAAAAAATGAACAAACAAGAGTCATACTTACTCACCTTCCAATTTTCAAATTTTTTCCAACCATTTTTGGGAGTCAAAATACATGGTTTCAACTCAAAAAAATTGTGGTTTCTTTATAAATTTGGATAAAGAATATTGTGTCAAAACCAACCAATTTTGAATGATCAATTTTTTATTTTCAAAATGATTTTCCCAAACTGTGAGGAACAAAATTAGCTTTCATGTCAAGGCCACCAATGTCCATCTTTTCAAAATGTGTTTTTTTCACCCCCATTTGTGAATCTTGAGTTTTTGGACCTTTGAGCTGAATTTATTACTTTAGTGTACATTAATATGATAGAGGCATTTTCTGAACCACATGATAATTATAATAGCCAAATAGCCTCCCATTAACAATACATTAATCCTCCTTTTGAAAGCCCCTTCAAGACTATGAAAACCTTTTCTTTGATAGCCACATTACAAGCCCAATACCTTATCCCACCCAATATCGACATGGATTTTCATTGCATAATTTTATGAAATTTACTTTTGGGGAGAATGGATTTCATTGTTTGGGTTCCCTTTTATTGATTTTCAATGATTTATCATATGCTTAAGGGAAAGCATAAATTTTAGTGTGGGGTATAGTTTGTCCTTCAGTTTGGTTTGGGAATTTATATATTCTTATGACATATTGTTCAAGGTTTAATGAAAAGTGTTCAAAAAAACTAATTAGAAAAATCAAAAAAATCAAAAATAAAAATAAAAAAAACAAACATTTGGGTTGTTTCTTGGGTAGGTGAAAAATAACTATTTCTTAGCCTTTTATCTTTTTATAACTAAGAAAATTAGTGTTGTGAGGAGATCAATCATGGGTGGGGATATGAGTATGAGATCTGTTTCAAGTTCAACTTTCGAAAAAAAAAAGAAAAAAAAAGAACACTTGCACTATATTCTTAGGTCATTGGGAGAAGTTTCAGGTTTTGTAAATATTCCATATTCTCATTCCATTCATATTTCCTTCCTCTTTTGTGTATTATTTTACATTTTCATTCCCTCATAAATATGTGTTTCCATTTCCTTTCATGTCTTGTTTCAAAAAAAAATGTGCATTTCTTTTTCCATATTGGTGTTTTACCCCTCTTCTTCTCTCTCTTGGACATTATATTACTACTGTCCCATAGCCATAGAAAACCCCTAAAAAGACCTCTTGATTTTTGAGCGCTTTAGGATAGGTATTGGAAGCTTAGAGCTCTTACAAACTCTAAGATTTTCACTTTTGGTTGGTGAATGAGTGAAGTTCTATAAGTTAATTATATCATCTTGAGAGGAGTAAGTTTTGTGTGCCACCATTTTCCATTTCTAAATTTGAGAATGAAAAAATGAATTGTTTTTTGGAACATTGTTTCTGTAAAAAATTGTGGTGGAATTCAATATGGATGAGTGAAATTATCTAAACCTCCCCTGATTGGGGAAAACAAAATTTTAATATTTGTTGGTGAGTGAAAATGATTTTGTTATATATTTTTTATACATGATGACATGCACAAGACAAAGTGTAAGGGATTTGATGTTATTAATATTTTAATGACTTATTATATACTCCCTTTAGTGATTTTATATGGAATGTGCATAATTTGGGTGAAATATTAAGGTTTTAATAATAAGTATAATTTTTGAGCATTTTTAGGAGTAGTCCAATTGATTAAGTTTACTATTTTATTTATAACGCTCACCCTACTGATCCAAATTGTGTTTTTCCTATTTTTTAGTATTCCTTATTCAATTTCCCACATATCATTAGAAGGAATCATTGGCCACTTCTGCCATTTGAAGGGTTATATGGACCACACAATAAGGCCCACAGAATATGTGATGAAACTGGCCCATCATTGAAGATTGAATTACTGGACTCAATCCAGAAGTGAAAATTCCTTAATTCTCCTCAAAGGTTTGGAGGATAATTTAATGAGTCTTGTATAAAAATTTCAAGGCTCAAATTCAAAGACAAGGGGCCCAACTGATTCATTTAAACTCATACCACCATTCTGGATGGGAAATAAAATCAGTATTGTATTCATGACATATCTCATGATGTAATCATAAAATAAAGTTGCGATTTTGTAGTGTGAACAAGGAGATATATTCGGCCAATGTTGTTGAAGAAATTATTCATATTTTAATGCATATTCCTATTCGAAAACCCATTCACATTTGGGCCTTCAAAACTTTTGTATTTAAATGGACAGATTAAAATTGTTTAATCCAACCGCCATAACTTTGGCTCCTTAAGTCCAATGGCTGAAAAATTTTCCAAGTAGATATAGGAGATAGTTATCTACAACTTGTAAGAATATCATATCTTGATATTTGGATTTATAATTTATTAAAGTGGTGATGAAAGTGGAGGGGAAATTTTGGAATGCAAACATCCCACAACATTGGGCTATAAATACACCCTCTCCTCTCCTTTCAAAATCGTTAGCAATTCAGAATATAGGAGGATCAATTGGAACGACAAAGGCTCTGCCAAATGCCTAGGAGGACATTCCAAACTCAAGTTTTCACTTGAGATACCCTTCCTCCTCTCTTTTATTTCATATTCTTTTCGTTCATTTTCAATTGTAATTTCGTATGTGTCTGTATTTGTAATTCTGTTATAATGCATGTTTCTTCTTAAGTATCTCTTATTCTCATCCACCTTATGTAGTTTAATATTAATGTTCTTAAAATATTTTAAATATAGTTTAATCCCCTTCCCTTCTTTTCCTTTCTCATTCAATCTAAAGTTCATTTTTAATTATCATCATCGTTTTTGTGTGTGTTCGTTGCACCAATCTTTTCTTATCCCTTTATTTTTCTTATCTTCTTAATTTATCGTCATAATAATTATAACCATATTAATAATAATTTCAATGTCTGAGTAAATCTATCATTGGGGTGAGTTATAATTTATAGATGTTAAAATATTGAGAGCTTTTGCTCAATGAGTATTCTTTGAATTAACATTGTGTATGTTGGACTTAACATATTATAGATTAATGACATATTTGGTTTAACGTATGGATTTCATAGATTATTGGAACCATAAATACACAACCACAATTAATTACTGGTATAGATTAGAATCCTAGTTATGTTAAGGCTTGTATTAAAGCCTTAACACTTAGGAATTCCAATCAACGTCAACTTGGGACATGGGTGTTAATTTAATGCAATACAAAGCAAGGCTCAAGGATATCACAAGATTAACTATCTATTGATGAACTCACCTAAATCTTTATCAAATTGTTAAATCAAACATCAATCATTAATCAATTCATTTAAACTCTGAAAACAAACCCCCCAATCAAAATAAAATCAACTAAAAACAATCGACTATTAAAAAGTATCATCGCCGAGGATTTGACCCGGGTGCTGCTATACGCATTAGTAGAGCATAGGAACTTTGACCAGTCGATAGGCGACAATCGGTCGCGTTTTCAAATAGAAAAATTGCTAGGGATGGTGCTTTATGTAGTCATTAGTTTCTGTTTTCTGTAAAAAAAATCCAAAAAACAAAATTTAAAAAAAATTGAACAAAAAAACAAAAAGAAAAAAATGCCTTCTAATAAAAATCATAAACAGAAAACACAAAAAGAAAAACCCGACTTTTTCTTTACTCCAACATCTCTCGGAATTCCCCATAGCCTCCCAAACAATCCCTCGGATTTTTTTGACCCTAAAATTGAGCGAAAACTTCGCCAACTTAGAAGGAACATAAGAGATAATCAAATAATTCAAGAACCAGTCCTTGTTCAACCGGTTGAATTAGAAATGGAAAATCCTAGGGAACAAAAAATTAAAGAACTTGCTACCCATGATATGAATTACCAACCTATTGGTATTCAATATCCAAACATAGAGGATGACTTCGAACTCAAATTGGGTTTGATTCATCTTCTCCCTCATTTCCACGGGCTAGCCAATGAGGATCCACATCTCCACCTTAAAGAGTTCCAAGTGGTGTTCTGTACCATGAAGCCTCAAGGGGTTTCTAAGGAACAAATAAAACTTCAAGCATTCCCTTTCTCCATAACTGAATCTGTTAAGTCATGGCTCTACTTCCTTCCCCCTAGTTCCATAACCACAAGAAATGACATGAATCGACTCTTCTTAGGAAAATTATTTCCGGCTTCTCGTACTGCTTCTATCCAAAAGGAAATGAGCGGTATCTGTCAGTTCCCAAGTCAATCACTCCATGAATACTAGGAGAGGTTAAAAAAGGTTATTGAAACCTTCCCACACCACCAAATCCCTAACCAAATCTTGATCCAATACTTCTATGAGGGGTTATTTGGGATGGATTGAACTCTCATTGATGTCTCAAGTGGTGGTGCTCTTGTTGTTAAAACTCCTACAACTACAAGAGATATTATAAGAAAAATGGATGTAAACACACAACAATTCCATAATTGAGCACATGCTCAAGTTAAACAAGTCCAAGACAATCAATCTATAGATCCGAACAAGATGACCGAGTGGATGATTGAACTTACAGGTCTTGTGAGACAACTAGTTGTGGCATCCAAAGCCCCAACCTCATCTTCTCCACAATCAATGTTTCCTTAACCTGTCAAAATTTGTGGAATTTTAACTCTCCAACTCATCCAACAGACACCTGCCCAAAACTTCAAGATGATACATCGGATTCATCTGGACCAATGGAGCTCAATGCAGCCTATGCTCCGCAGAACACAAACCCCCAACTATCAAGTCAGTTCGTTAGAAACTTCAACCAACCTCACTTTGAGCCCTTCTCTTCTTCTTATAACCAAGGATTAAGGTATGGAAACCCCATCCCTCAATTTCCTCCTCAAAACCGAAACCAGTTCCAATATGGTCAAGGTGTTTGTAACTTCCAAAAACCTTATCCGTTTGTTCCTCAACAACAAAGGATAAATCCCCCTCCTGCTCCTCCAGGCTTCCACTATCCTAGAGAGCCTTCTCAATTCCCAAACCAATACAATCACTTTACCAAGAACCAAAATCAAGGTAATCCCAATTCTGGAAAAGCCTCTTCTTCCAAGAAACCATGAGAAAGTGCAGTGGAATATCTTTCCTCATTCACTCATTCCAGCCTCAAAAACATGGAAACACAAATTGGTCAACTTGCATCCCACCTGAGCCAGCAACAACAACCAAATTCTTCCCCACTCCCAACTCAACTATTACCCAACCCCAAGGGTAATGTAAGTGCAATTGCACTTAGATCGGGGAAGTAAATTGCTAATCCTCGAGATAAGTCCTCCAACCCCCCTTTAAATGATGACCTAGAAAATTAAAATAAAAAGAAACTTGAAAAGGGATCTTAATCCATTCCCTCGCCTCCTTCCATTCCACTTAGGAACTCAATTACTTTTCCTCAAGCCGTTTCTAATCCAAAGAAGTCCTTTGAACCCGATCCTGAAATGATTGACATGTTTAGACGTTTTGAAGTCAACATTACCCTATTAGATGCCATAAAACATATCCCTGAGTATGCCATGTTTCTTAAGGAATTTTGCACCCACAAGAGGCAACTTAGGACCTTTGAAAATGTTTCCACCCAGCAGTCTATTCCCATAAAGTGAAAAGATCCAGGTACCTTTACGGTTCCATGCCAAATTGGAAGTTAAAACTTTGATGATGCACTCATAGACCTAGGATCCTCAATTAATGTCATTCCCAAATCCATATTCTCTAACCTTGGTCGAGGTCTCTTTCACCCAACGGGTGTTGTTATTCAATTGGACAATCAAAGAACTACTAGTCCTAAGGGTATAATTGAGGATGTCCTTGTCTGAGTCAATGATCTTATCTTCCTAGCTGACTTCTATGTCCTTAACATGGAAGGTGAGACAACTTCTTTCCAATCTCCTATGATTTTAGGAAGACCTTTCCTTTTGAAATCTAAAACCAAAATTGATGTCCATGTTGGCATATTATCCATGGAATTTGTTGACCAACTGGTCATGTTTAGTATTTTTCAATCCATGAGATACCCATGAGAGAATCAATCTATATTCTCTATCCATGCTTCTGAAAGTCTCTCTGAGAGTGTCTTGAATCCCAATCCATCATGTTCCTCCTGTTCTACTAATAGAGGAGTTTTTGAATATTGAATCCTAATTAACCAAGTCATAAATGGATAAGTTGATGTTGAAATTACAAATTAAAACTCCATTGATCTAAAGGATCTTGAAAACTCTTTGGAATCTCATCTCACCTATGACCTTCACTACTCCAACTTGGATGGTAACGGGGAAAACGAACAAGCATGTTCATTTTTTTATTCAAATATGATTATCCAACATTCATCATTTCATATCCATGATTCGGAAAATTATGTTTTATGTGAGGTGAAATCTGAACCAATGTGTTTATATTGTCTAAATGGAAGTGAAGGTTGTGAGATTTGTTCCATAATTAATAAAGAGATCACTGGTGATATTGAAATTGACCATTCTTTGGAGAACAAAATTGATATAAAGGATATTGAAAATTTTATTTAGTCTTATGACTCTGCTGATCCTCATTACTCTAAATCGGAAAGTGATGAAATAAATGAGTCGAAAAAAATTGGTATCTCATACTCTAGTTTCATATTATCTAAACTATACAGAAATGAACCATCATAATTAAGACATATTCCTGAATTTCGAAGCATATAAAACCATAACTTTGAGGATAAAATAATTCCTCACTTTGAAGACCAAAGGGAGGATAGTTATATTCTCTTTCCAACCCCATTTAATTTTAATAGAAACAACAAGGAAGGGATGAAATTATCCCATGAATCATTGATCCTCCCAAAGGAAAAGTTTTTCTAGAAGCACACTAAAGTTGAGAAAATATGATGGCCATTATCAGACTATGGGTAGTCCACTACAATTGTCCAGCTGTAGAAAAATAAATGCAGGGCTTCTTGGGAGGCAACCCATGTTTTCTTTTACTTTAATGAAATTTTAATTTCTTTTTAGTTTTTTGTTAGATGAATAGTGATTTTTCTTTTTTAGGTAACATCCAACAATCCTGGAACCACATCAACTTCCATCGGATCCCAAACTTCTACAGTTGACCCACCACTAAATGGAGATGACAACCCACCAAATCCAAACCTGGGGGAAACGCTTTCCCTTTAACTCCTCTTCTCTCTCTTTCTTTATTTTTCTTCCTCCCTAATTATCATTTTGTTTTTTTACCACTTTCCTCATCACATTTTTATTTAATCTTTCTCTTTTGTGTGGGTGTGTAATTTAAAAACACAAAAAAACCCTAAAAATTTTAAAAATTGAACAAATAAGAGTCATACTTACTCACCTTCCAATTTTCAAATTTTTTCCATCCATTTTTTGGAGTCAAAATACATCGTTTATCTCAAACAAATTTTGGTTTCTTAATAAATTTGGATAAATAATATTATGTCAAAACCAACCAATTCTGAATGCTCAATTTTTGATTTGTAAAATTATTTTCCCAAACTGTGAGGAACAAAATTAGCTTTCATGCCAAGGCCACCTATGGCCATCTTTTCAAAATGGGTTTTTTTTCACCCCCATTTGTGAATCTTTATTTTGTGGACCTTTGAGATGAATTTCATACTTTAGTGTGAATTAATATGATAGAGGAATTTTCCTAACCACATAATAATTATAATATCAAAATAGCCTCTCATTAACCATACATTAATCTTCCTTTTAAAATCCCCTTCGAGCCTATGAAAACCTTTTCTTTTATAGCCACATTACAATCCTAATACCTTATGCCACCCAATATCAACATGGATTTTCATTGGATAATTTTTTGAAATTTACATGTGGGGGTAATGGATTTCATTGTTTGGGTGCCCTTTTATTGATTTTCAATGAGTTATCATATTCTTGAGGGAAATCATCCATTTTAGTGTGGGGGAGAGGTTATCCTTCAGTGGGGTTTGGGAATGAATATATTCTTATGACATATTGTTCAAATTTTAATGACAAGTGTTCAAAAAAAATTAATTAAAAAATCAAAAAAAATAAAAAAAAATAAAAAACAAAATTTGGGTTGTGTCTTGGATAGGTCAAAAATCACTATTTATTATCCTTTTATCTTGTTATAACTATTACAATTAGTGTCATGAGGAGATCAATCATGGGTTGGGATATGAGTGTGAGATCTGTTTCAAGTTAAACTTTCAAAAAAAAAGAAAAAAAAGAACACTTGCATTATATTTTTATGTTATTGGGAGAAGTTTTGTGTTTTGTAAATATTAAATCTTCTCATTCCCTTCATATTTTCTTCCTCTTTTGTGTCTTATTTCACATTTTCATTCCCTCGTAAATATGTGCTTCCATTTCCTTTCATGTATTGTTTCAAAACAACATGCATTGCTTTTTCCATGTTGGTGTTTTACCCCTGTTCTTCTCTCTCTTGGACATTATATTAATACCCTCCCATAGCCACAGAAAAACCCCTAAAAATACCTCTTGATTTTTGAGCACTTTAGGATAGGGAGTGGAAGCTGAGAGCTCTTACAAACTCTATGATTTTCACTTTTGGTTGGTGAATGAGTGAAGTTACATAAATTAATTTTATCATCTTGAGAGAAGTAAGTTTTGTGTGCCATCATTTTCCATTTCTTAATTTTAGAATGAAAAAATTATTTTTTTTTTGAACATTTTTTCGGTAACAAATTGTGGTAGAACTCAATATAGATGAGTGAAATTATCTAAACCTCCCTTGATTGGGGAAAACAAAATTTTAATATTTGTTGGTGAGTGAAAATGATTTTGTTATATATTTGTTATTCATGAGGACATGCATAAGACTAAGTGTGGGGGAGTTGATGTTATTAATATTTTAATGACTTATTATATACTCCCTTTACTTATTTTATATGAAATATGCATAATTTGTGTGAAATATTAATTTTTTAATACTAATTATAATTTTTGAGTATTTTTATAAGTAGTCTAATTGAGACAGTTTACTATTTTATTTATAACTCTCACCCTAGTGATCCAAATTGTGTTTTTATTATTTTTAGGATTCTTTATTTAATTTACCACATATCATTAGAAAGAATCATTGTCCACTTCTTCCATTTGAACGGTCATATGGACTACACATTAAGGCCCATAGAATCTGTGATAAAACTAGCCCATCCATGAATATTTAAATACTGGGCTCAATCCAGAAGTGAAAATTCCTTCATTATCCTCAGAGGTTCTGGGGATAATGTAATGAGTCTTGGATAAAAATTTCAAGGCCCAAATCCAAATACAAGGGGCCCAACTCATTCATTTAAACTCATCCCACCATTCTGGACAGGAAATAAAATCAGTACTGTATTCATGAAATATCTCATGATTTAATCATAAAATAAAGCTGATATTTTTCATTGTTAAATAGGAGATATAGGTGGAATAATTGTTTGAATAAATCATTCATATTTGAAGGCATCTTCCTATTCAAAAACTCATTCACATTTTGGCCTTCAAAACGTTTGTATTGAAATAGACAGATTAAAATTATTTAATCCAACCGCCATAACTTTGGATCCTTAAGTGAAATGGCCACCAAATGTTCAGATTAGACATAAGAGATGGTTATCTAAAACTTGTAAGAAGATAATATCTCTATATTCTACTATCTAATTTATCAAAGTGGCGATGCAAGTGGAGGGGCAGTTTTGGAATGAAACTAGCCCACAACATTGGGCTATAAATACATTCACTCCTCTCCTTTCAAAAATATTTGGCAATTCAGAATAGATTAGGATCAATTGGCACTACCAAGGCTCTTCCAAAGGCCTAGGAGGAAATTCCAAACTCAAGTTTTTACTTGAGATACCCTTCCTCCTCTCTTTGATTTCATGTTCTTTTCCGTTCATTTTCAATTGTAATTTCCTAAGTGTTTGTATTTGTAATTCTGTTTTAATGCATGTTTATTCTTAAGTATATCTTATTCTTATCCACCTTATGTAGTTTAATATTAATGTTCTTAAAATAGTCTAAATACATTTTAATCCTCTTCCCTTCTTTTTCTTTCTCATTCAATCTAAAGTTCATTTTTAATTATCATCATCGTTTGTGTGTGTGTTTGTCGCACCAATCTTTTCTTATCCCTTTATTTTTATTATCTTCTTAATTTATCATCATAATAATTATAACCAGATTACTAATCATTTCAATGGTTGAGTAAATCTCTCATTGGGGTGAGTTATAATTTAGGGATGTTAAGCGATTGAGAGCTTCTGCTCGATGAGTATTCTTTGAATTAACATTGTGTATGTTGGACTTAACATGTCATAGATTAATGACATATTTTGTTTAATGTATGGATTCCATGAATTATTGGAACCATAAATACACTACCACAATCATTTACTGATTGTGATTAGAATCCTAGTTATTTTAAGGCTTAGATTAAAGCCTTAACACTTAGGAATTCCAATCAACGTCAACTTGTTACATGGGTGTTAATTTAATGCAATAAAAAGCAAGTATCAAGGATATAACAAGCTTAAATACATATTGATGAACTCATCCCAATATTTATCAAATTTTTAAATCAAACACCAATCATTAATCACTTAATTTAAGCTCTGCAGACAAGCCCCCTAATCAAAATACAACCAACTAAAAACAATCGACTATTAAAAAGTATCATCGCCGAGGATTCAACCCGAGTGCTTCTATACACATAAGCAGAGAATTGGAACTTTGACCGGTCGATAGGAAACAATCGGCCGCTCTTTCACAAGTCATTCCTCTTGTCTCTATAAATTAACCAAAACCAAAAATGGTTAGCACAAGGTAAGATAATTCCCAAAATGAATAAAGCTTAAAATAATACATTTGAGTCCAGAAATTCCACAATAAAAAAAAAGGTTACACATTGATATTTTCATAAATAAATTCAACATTAAATAATTTTTTAACCAAAAAAGTTCATCTCATACCATTTAGCATACATCCCCAAAAATTTAAATTCATTGTTCCCAATTAATCTTTTATGTTAAATGACATGTTAAACCTAAGAGTTATATATTCCACAAACCAATGAAACATATCCCAAAATATCATTAATCACTACAATAGATCTTATAATATAGTAAACTTCCCCAAGATATCATAAACCAAATTTAGATACTGACCGTAAAGGTACTCATTAGCTTGACCATAAATATGATTTAAATTCCTCCTTGTGAAAGAATTGCTTTTAAATCATCAAGATTTTCTATATACCACTGTCAAATATATCATAATTATCTTAACATCATATTATCCCAAAGGTTTATTTAAACCTTAATAGAATATTATTTCTAAAACCCAAAAACAATTTACATATCACATAAAAGTCCCATCACTAGAAACATTAAAAAGATGGTGTTGTTTCCTTTTAACTTATGATCAATATTAAATTTATAACCTCATGATGGTATCAATAAATTTTAAGTTATCCTTACATGAAAAAATATATTATTCAAAAAATTTACACGATCCTTATTCCTAAAATAACATCATAAACTATTGAATATATTCCATAAATCCAAAAATAAAATAAACTCCATCAAATATGACCTAAATCACTTTGTCATCAAATCATTACACAATATCTAGGTCACAAATACTATACCATTAATTTCAATCATCTCTTTATCCCATGTAAATATTATCACTTTACCATTAACCACTTTTCTTGGTTATCAAAACCATTCAGCATATGTTTTCAAATCCTTTAAGAATACTATTGTGGATTAATCTTTAGATGTTTCATGATTATTATATCCAAAATATCATTGATATAATTCTTTAATCCCAATGCATAAACACTACAATACTTTTACTTAAAAGAGTTTCATATCATAGGTCCTTCATTGGTCTAGGATTTAACCCTTAGATTATGGTATTGGATTAGATAATGCCCATATTTCCCACACATGATACTTTGAACTATAAATGGTACCTTGGTATGGGATACATTTTCCACCATCAAACTCTTCATTTTTCATTGGTAATTACTCACTCTATTCCTATCATTTACACATAGAAAACATCTTCTCATTCCTTTGATACATTCCCTTGAGTTATTTTTTCCAAATTCTTGACATATAGGAAGTTGAATCTTCTTTCCACTATAGTATTCATGAAACTAATTTTTCTCTTATTAGGTGTGTTAAGAAGACCACCCAAGTATATATTGTTAATCCTATAATGGGATGGATGATTATGAATAATCATAAGGTTTTAAATTCAAACTCCCATTTCATTTGGTTTATCAATAGGAAAATCATTTCATTGTCCATCTTCATTAACATGATTCTTCTTTTTTCCATCCATTGACTAAACCAAAAATTATAGTGTGAGTAACAATATTCATAGTGAGTAATCATGAAAAATAATTTATAGGGTTTATAAATCATGTCACTTACTTTTTAATCTATGACACCTTAGGTTTAACCTAGTTCATCCATGATAATTACCAAAACTTTAGGATGTTATCATATACTTAAAATTATCCTTAGTGTTTTCACTAATGTTTACTCATCCTAGTTTCCAAATGTAATTAAACCTTTCTCTGATACCAAATCTAGAGACTAATATTTTCATACATATACATTACATCTTATTAGATGAATATCCATTACATAACATTATGATCCATGTCAAAATAATATAGTTCTAGTATATTTAAAAACTTATACACATAAATAACTTGTTCATAAGAGACTCACATTAAGTTCTTCATAACTAGTACTCTTCTTATACATATTAGAATTAAAATATTTAATCATAACCTTGGGAAAGGAAACATAAAAAAAAGATGAGCTGAAATACTTAGTAAGGGTGAACAAGGGAGATATCAATGATCACTAAAATATAACATGAGAATAAGGGTATGAGAACATGAAAATAAAATTTGAAAAATATACCCTACATATCAAAGATCTTAATCTTGAGTCATTTAATAAAGTTTGGCAGTTTATAAGAAATGATTTACAAAGGAATCAAATAATATAATCCATGATAACATAATATAGACATAGGAATGCATCAAAAACATAATCTTATAACATTTTTAACATGTATAAGGTTCACCTATTATGTTAAGTGCATAAAACTAGGCCCACGCATAAACTTATGGGCATGAAAACTAAGTCCACGCATAATCTTATGGACATGAAATATAGGTCCATACATAAACTTATAGACACAAAATCTAAGTCCATGCATAAACTTATGGATATAAAATTAAGTTCCACGCTAAATCTTATGGATATGAAACCCAGGTCCATTCTTAATCTTATGGACATTAAAACCAAGTATATGAATGAAATTTTGAACATGAAATCAGGTTCATGCATAACATAATTAACTCATGAGTTATCATTGTTTACCCAATGAATTGGAGGTATTTAATAAACCTAACCATTACATAATCATAATTCATTCATATAAATTCCACAAGATCATAAATCATAGCATTATAACATGACCCATAGAAAATAAATGGGTTTCATAAACATCTCATCATCATAATCATAAACCACTCAGAGAAAGAATAAGTATTGTATCATTGGATTATATCCCCAGTAAAAAATATGTAACGTCAAAGGATGTTATCATAGATGAAAATTTCCTTTAAAATATCACTGGAAATTTTCTTGATGAAAATATCTTTTTCACTTTGAAATAACCTTTTTAAAACATAAAAAATTTCCAAATATTTAGTAAATCGTTTTATTTGAAAATAACCTTGAAAACTTGTAGTGTAATCTTCAAATTATTGATCATTCATGACATCTATAAGTTTTATTCATACTATATAAGTTAAAATAAAACATTGTTTTCACACTTTTATATAAAAAGTACCACATTCAAAAAATGATAAGAAAATTAAATTTAAACCATTTTGTAAAAAAAATAAAACAAGTGTAAAAATTAATTTAATAAATCATAGTATAATTGTAAAAAAAATCCTTAAAAAATATTTAGAAACCATATATATGGAAGAAAAAGGGTTTTCTAATGAAGAGAGAAAAAAATTAAATTTTCCTTTAATCATATTTTCAATATATTTAGTGTTTAATGTGGAAAAAAAATGAAATTAAAACATGTATTTTCAAAAAATAACCATATTATAATAAAATTAACGAGTTTCTTGATATTTATATCATAATATTTTGTTATTGGAAACTTAATCATAAACAATCTTGATAAATAATGAGATTGTGACATAAAACCCTTACTGCTTTGGTAACATTTGAATTGTAAGCCACATAAAATAAAGAACCTTAAATGGATATTTAAATCCATATAAATTTCATAATAATAATTATAAAATAAATTCATGATCATTATATACACCACATAAAAGTAACAAATGGTGAATATGGCATGTGACTCACATAGATAAAAGTGGGACAAAAATCCCTTACCTCAAGTCTCATCTTTCTTCAAACATGTTTAAAACTCATGTATAATAAATATTCATTTTTTATACATGTATTAATAACCATAATAATATATATCATACCATTTATTATTTACTTATTCCATATTATCATCCATTTATTACCAATTTGTCATTGAAAATCATAGTTTTGGGTGATAACTGCTTCATTTTTTCATGCATGTTTTGATTCCGTAGTCATGGTACTTGTAAATTGATCATGTTTTCATAATATTAAAAACATTAATAATGATATAATTATCATATATATTAATTATAGATATATTTATATTCACCCATAAATGATATATACACAAAAATTAATTACATCATTCATAGAGACGGTATGTCATACATATGTTTGAACGTTGTTTTCACTTTTTAAAAAATAGAATGAAAGAAAGGTAAATAATAATTCACCTTTACATAATAATTAGTATATAATATATATTAATTAAATATATCCTCATTACCATCTATATAAAATAAAATTGAAAAAAATGCATCACTTCATAGAGGTGGTAGTCCACACGTACGCACATGCAAAGTTATCATTTTCTAATGGATTGAAAGGTAAGAATATAGATATGATATTATATTTAAATAATAATAATAATTTAATAAATATAATTTATAAACATTAAACATTTCATAAAAACCATCTATAAAATATGTTTATGGAAATTGAATTACATTGCTACGTGGAGATGGTACGGCGTACGTACGCTCGAGTAGTACTTTCACTTCTCATTAGATGGGAAAGAGGGTGGATAATGGTTATTTAATAATTATAATAATATTTCATAATATTTAGGATAATAAATTTATCATTTTATGATAAATACCACATATTTATAGGAGTTAAATAAGATGTAAAAAAAAAGTGGTCAGTTAAGGCGATTACCGCTTCTTTAAAAGGGCTCCTTTAGATCTCCTCTTAAGGATCCTAGGGTTGGTATTTTAGGAATAAAAAAACCTATTTAATGTGGATACGTAATTAGATAATATAATTTATTATGGTATTTTCTATCTATAATACTCAATGTGGTGTGAATAATAGAAAGGAGGGGTTCCCTAATTGAGGGGAGGGGCACTCTTGGGATTTTTTAAAATATTAAAATATAATAAAATCATTCTTTAGAAAAATGATTCCAAATGGATTAGGATTTTAATATAAGGTGTTTTTTTAATTCCATAAAATAATAAAAAATTTATATGTTTAATTGGTGTTTTAAACCTTATCTTTTTGTTTAACCCCTTAGTTAACTACTTTTGATATTAATCGCAGTAATGTCTTTTTCACTCTTGAAGGGTTATAATTTTAAATCTAAGGGAATAGTTGGCCCATAAATTGAAAAGGGGTGAAATGGTAGATCAAATATTATCCTCATTGTTCTATTTCAATATTTTTATGATTTTAAAAAAAATATTTTGATAAAATATCATTAATGTCAATTTTGACACTATTCATTTAATTTGAATTAAAAGACATAAAGGTATAGTTGGAATTAAAATATAATCCCTTAACGTAACACTAATATGTAATATTCACTTATAAAATTAATTTAACATTATAAATCATTCAAATTATATTACTTTTAATATTTTTAATATCATTTATTATATTTTTTATTAATTGAATAAATATTGTGTCGTCATTGCATAAGAATTTAAGGTAATTATATAATTAGTAAAAATTAGAAATAAATTTAAATCATTAAAATATTTTCATTATTCTAAAAATTTATATTTTTATTCATTCATAAATTTTTTATGTTCGTATGTGGACACATGATATATATTTAAAAGTAAGAGAGTGACATTTTGTATTTTTCTTTACTTTAAATATTATATAGGTTATTTTCATGGAAAAGTGTTCCTTAAACAATTAAATTTCAATAATATTGTTATAATTGTATAATTACCTTCATATAATAATAATTAAGATGAAAAATGGTAACCGTAACATTTAGTTTTAACCTATTTTAACCTGATTTACCCTTTACTGAGGTGATAAATTTTACTAAGATTACTATTCATATTGACCAAAAATTAAAGGTACATGTTTACCAAATTTGAACATAATAATTACAAATATGAAATATTTTTTATCAAATTCAATTTCTATAAGTGACATAAATTAATTTTAAAATAAGCATGCAAAACTTGACAAAACCCACTTTTTAGAAAAATATATTTTTAGGCGTTAAACTGGATTTACTCTTATCTGATACCTAGAAAAAATATTAGATGAATTTTAAAAAAGTTATTGAATATATAATATATAATTTTACTTAAAAACATTCAGTAATAATTTTTAATTTAAATTATTAAGATAAAAATACATTGTGCGCATAAAAATAGTTTTTCAAAAAAATATCACTTTTACTTTCAAATGTTTTTTATTTTTATTTCTAATTAATTGATACCCAATGAATTCATATTATACATATTTAAACCATAATATTTTCATAATTTAGTTAGTTATATTCATATGTTCCAATCCAATGGTTATGTGATAACTGTAAAATAATAATATTTTAATAGTATATTATGGTTCATTTAAACTTAGTGTTGCGTGTAATGCAAGATATCAAAAGAAAAAATATTTCATAAAATCTTAGTGTGTTACATCAATGAGTTATGATTATCAAGGATTATTTTCATTGGTGCGGTGTCTAATATTCTTATAATATGGGGAGAGAGACATCAATCATTGGTGGGAGACCCTCATGTGTGAAGGGTCATGAGACCTTGAGACTGCTTATGTGAAGCTCATTATGGATTTTGTATGTCGTTAGATAAATAGTACATTGTATAGTTGGATTTCTCAATAAATTATAGATATAGGCTCAGATGCGTACTGGGATAGAGTTTGAGTGTGGGTGTTAGGTATGGGTTTAATTTTACTAAGTAAATTTAACTTTTCATTTAATAGATGGGTCAATTTGAAAACTAATATTTAGAAGGAAATTATAAGAGTTTAAAAACATTAACGTGTTTTTTTGGACAATTTTTAAGGCCCAAGATGTGTCTTTAGAGTTTGAAAGAGTTTTGGAGCGTGAGGCTTTGAAATCCCAATTTTTTTTAAAGACAAGGGAGGTGTACATTTAATTCTTACCATGAACCTCAATCATGCAGCCCTGTAGGGGGTTACATGGTTTTTAAAATTCTGCATCTAAGGTTTCACGATTTTGTTAAAGTATGCATTGATTTCAATGGTAAACTATATATCTTGTGCACAATTTTTCTAATTTTGCACCTAGATCATGTTAGGTATGGGGGTGAGATAGTGCCAAAGGCACAGTTGGTGCACAGTTTCCTTAACTGTGCACACGAACCATGTGGGGTGTGGCTCTTGGGAAGTGTGATCAACATTATTTTTACACTGTTATCCAAACAGTGCGGCTAAACTCTACACCCATTTAAAAAAAGGTAAAATGACCAATTTACCCCTCAATCCTTTAAATCTTTGTCACCCTTTTATTTTCCTCAATTATGTATTAGCGGCCACTTTGGGAGAGATCATCCATTTCTCTTCCTAGGCTTTGATAGATATCCCTCATCTGAGATCTGATTCGAATTTTTTCAGTCACTTTAGATTCCCCTTGTTAAGACTATGATTCTTATTGATTCCTTTATCCTTTTATATTAATGTATTGGATATTATTTCCATGTGAGATAATATACCATATTTTCAAGGGTTTTTTTCTAATTTCTTCAATTTATCTCATTCCATCCAGAAAAAAAGGTCGAAAATGGATGAGTGAAGCTTCCTTGGTATAATGTAGGTGTTCTAAGAATTTTCCCTCAAAGTCTCGTCATTTATAAAAAAAACATTGTGTTGTACACTAAACATTACATGCATTTCTACTAGATTTTTTACTCCTTTAATTGAATTACAAGACTATAACATTGATGTTATTTAGACCCTTTGACATGGATGGAGGTTTGTGACCTCATCTTGAAATACCCATTTGGATGTGTCCTATAATTTTTACTTCATTGTACATTTCTTGAAAATGACCAAAACTCCACTCAAGTGTGTTTGGATTGAATACTTAAGTGGTAATGAATTAAATGGTAATAAATTATTTGATTAAATCGTGATAGGGCATGTATACTCACTTTGAACTTGTTAAATGATGTAGTAGTAAGTGGTTCACACTTGGCCCATTTTATTACTCTTTAGTTGCATGACTTAACTAATAAAATGAATTGATAAAATACAAGGATGAAATTCTTTATCCTTTATTGTAATATGACATGGATATGATTACATCATGATTAATTTTTTGTAATTTGAATGAGTCTTCTATTTGTTTATGTGGAATTAATGGAAATTATTTTCCTTATTGTTTACTTGGAAACAACATTCCTTATTGTTTCTATGGAATTAATGTACATGATATTCCTTATTTTTTATGTGGAAATTTTTCACATGATATTCCATACTATTTATTTGTAATTAATGAACATGACATTCCTTGTTGATTATTTTAAACAACTAGACAAGACATCCCTCATTATTTATATTTAAATAGTTGGACATGGTGTTCCTCTTTATTTCTATTGAAGTTGTTCGAAATGTAATTCCTCATTATCCATTGAAATTTTTGGATTGATGATCCTAATTTAAATGTGAAACCCCATAGGATTATCCTTTTATATGGATTCCTTGGTTTCTTATTGGGACCCACATGACTAGTGTTACGCATGGATTCATGGCCTTATAACGATGGGTCCTATTTTTATACTTTATTATTCTTACATTCAGAGGAATTACATCTTAGGCTGAAGCAGGTATAGTTAGTCAGAGATCCTATGAGGAGCCTGAGCCTGAAATAGTTTGAATTTACTTTACTACTTTACTTTTGAGATACCTACACGTTGTACATTTTATATTCACATACTAGATAGCGTTATTCACCATTAGTGGTGGCCTAATAAGTTTTACTCACACTCTATTTGGGTTGTTGTTTAGTACCCGGATAGATTACTTGTATACAAGTATGGATCAGGGAAAGATCCCAACTTTGGGTGATTGATTTCTATTAGGATGGGATCTTGGTAGCAGATAACTGATCTAATGCTTGGGATTCCCATGGGATAGTGTTGGGTCTTTGTCTTTTATGATACGTGTATCATATGTCTTTCTTCTAGCATGTATGGCTATTACGTTCTTGTATACATATGAAATCATTTCGTATTTGACACTAGTTATTGTTTATGTATGATTATTATCTTTTGAATGATTACATTTCTGATACGTGTTTATTTATTCTTCCATTTTAATAATATTGATACAAAGGATATAGTCTCCCCATTGAACCATCATTATACCCTCATTACTAGTTGGAAATCTCTAGCATGTGGGGAGGTGTGCTTATGGCCATGTGCCCAACCGAGTTTGATTACTTATGAGTGAACTGAGTCCGAGATGTCAAAAAACCCATCTATACACCATGGATATGGAATTTAAAATGGTGGTTCTATTTCAATAAAAGGGATTAGATATCATCCCTCATAAATATGGAAGAGACAAATACTTCCTTGAATTATTCATTAATAACATGTTATTAGTGATGTTACTAACATACCTAACTTCACCATGAATATATGTCGTCACAATTTACATCAATATGTCTAAGTGTGTGAGTTATGACATGCATTAATAATAATATTAAAGTATAAATATTATTACATATTTTTACATATGAGAATATCCAATGACACACAAAACAAGTGGAATTCCTACTATTAGGAATGTTCTCATAGTCTCATGTATTTGAGATTAATAAGTGAGAACTTCATGACATGAAGTCTCATCTGCTTACAAGTACTCACACCTTGCAGTTAACATACTATGTGTCTCATCATAGAATGTTATCTGATATTAGAATAATATTTAAGAATATTTTCATCGCATTTCAAGGTTCTCATAATAGACAGAAACTAATCTATCATTTTTAATTTGATAGATACTTTAGGACAATATTACATTGAATTTTTGCATAATAGTGAATGATGTGTGATTAGAAATTTTATCTATATTCACTTCTTCAAATATACATGAAATCTAAAGTACAAACAATTCATTCTTAAAAAAACAACTTTTATTTTTTGGTCTATATTTCTCTAGGTTAATTAGGTCCTTTTAGTAGATGAATCATATAGAGCTAAGCTGCATATAATGGAGACCAACTTGATTTTGATTACCTATTTCCATTTAATCGTGGGTGGACACTTTCTATTGAGTAGACTTCTTATCTTACATTCCTCCTGTGTTTTTTATGTGTCCTGCTAGGTATATTGAGTGGCCTACAAAATTTAGTTGATTCCACATAAGCATGATCAAATTATAAATTTATAATTTCCCAAACTACACTAGCTACAAAAGGTGTATCATAGAGGAAGTACAGGGTCGAACCCACGGAGAGTGGGGAACGCAATGATGATAATTCTTGAACAAAGGTTGGGTTGTCCTCATTTTGATTTATTTTATTTAAACTAATTAAATTTTGAAAATTAAATAATGAAAATTCGTAAAGAAATATAGAAAAAGTATAAGAGAGATAAATTAGTTTCCATGGGAGGTTGTGCTAAAAAGAAATCATGGTTGCACTTGCAAAATAGTAACACTCATTGGTTGCACAATCAAACAATTTTATCAATAAATGAAATGGTCAATCCCTATCAATCTAACCTAAAACAATAATTATTCATTGGTAGATGGATTAAAATACTAGGACGCTTTATGATCATATTGCAGAAGTGAATAATAATACAATTCGGTGGTTGTGAATTAATTACATTGATTATATTGGATTTTTTTCAACTACCAAACACACTTAGTTCGTGATTTAATAATAGATATTAATGAGTCGAAATTGTAACGACTCGGAATTTTGAATAAATCTTGTTTCCTAATTTTGTGTGTTATTTTATTTCATACTCAATAAAACTTTTTCATTTAATAAAATGAGTATAATTAAAATGAGACTGTTGGGTTTCGACTGTTATATGACCATTGGTCAATATGACCATTGGAAACTAAATGTTGTGATTATTGTCTCTAAATACAAGTGATCTTGGTTAATTAATATAGAAAAAAGATTCGATGGAATCATTCAGTAGTCTCGGGCCAATCGAAGCCCATCTAACAGAACTTGGGAAGAAGGTAGCACCACTGGGCTTTACTCTGGACCAAACCCAAGCCGAACTTCATCATGTGAAGCTAGAACGGAATCGCCTTCACAAGAAGTTCAAACTGATAGAAATTACTACTTGTGAAATGTTGGTCAAGCCACCCTCGGATTCTCTCACCTTAGCACACCTTACACTTAGATCCTATGCTGGGATTATAAGGGGCTATGTAAGCAGACCGTAACTGCTTTGTGTAATCCTTTGATAAATAAAAATTTTGATTTCTTCTTATGAGGAAGTTTGTGAATTTTCAAAATGTCTGAATAAATGTAGGATGTATATTACTGAGGAATTTGAAAAAAAAGGATATTTTAAAATATTTTTTAAACCTTAAATAATTAATGATGTGTAATGATTTTCAAAGAATGGTCTTCTACAAATGTGTTCAGTAAGAAATTTTAAGTCTAATAAGATCAAATTAATTTTTGGTGAATAGTAATTTATGAATAGTGATTTTACGCTTAGGATTAGTAATGTGACCAAATGGATTAGTAATCTCACTTAAAGAAAGTATTACTATAATCTAGGCACCTTGATTAAGTAATGTGATTCAATAAAATAGGTAAATAATTGTTTCAGAAATTATTAGTCAAGTATTAGTTTTTTCGGGTGAATAGTGTTTTTTAATTAAAAATTAAATTAAAAATATTTAGAAAATTATTTTTATAAAATGGAATTTATTTTTTAACTCAGACCATCGATATTATGTTAAGGTAATTTTTCGGGATTTTTCTGAAAAAAATAAATTTTCAGTGAATAGTGTTTTTATTTAAAAATTAAATTAAAAATATTTAGAAAATTATTTTTATAAAATGGAGTTTATTTTTGAATTCAGAGCATTGATATTAGGTTAAGGTAAATTTTTGGTATTTTTCTGAAAAAGTTGAATTTTCGGTCAATAGTGAATTTTCATTTTAGAGTTTCGAGTGTTTAATGACATCATTAATGATGTATTAAGTATGTAATCAATATGGTCGACTTATGAATAGTAAGATAAGGTATGAGGGGTCCCATGTGGCCAAAACCATGGGCAAATACCATGGGAAAGCCCATTGTTTTTCCAAAACCACTAGTGAGGTGTCCCTTGAAATTATTAAAGTATCACCTCCCTTTCCCTATAAATACCCACCCTTTCCTCATTTAGTTTTCACTCCCAACTCTCCCCCAACGAAGCTATGGTCCCATTACCTCCCAAGTAGTCCTCCCAAGGTGCCCCCAATCCCTCAAGGTCCCAACCTTTGAGTTTTAAGAGTTACGTTTTAAGGTAAGGGATCCTACCTCTCTCTTTCTTTCCAAGTACTCTCTTTTATGTCATTTCTTTTATGCTCCATGATTTTATGTTGGGGATGTTCTTTTATATTCATACTATTGTCATTTTCACGTTCATATTATGAGAGACCCCCTCTTGCTCTCATCAATTCATTTTAAGAATGTTTAAGTGGCGCCGTTAGGCTACCAAATTTGTAAGGGATTCTTTCACCCTTCTCATTTTCAAGTTTTATTTTCATGTCAAGTTTTTCAAGTTATTTTTTATTATGTTTGGGTATGATCTCTATATCTATCATACTGATATTTTATTTTAATATTATGAGATACCCTATTTGATCTCTTCAATTCATTTTTTGAAGTTTTAAGTGACGCCGTAAGGCTGCCGAATTTTCATAAGAGAAATCTTATTTTTGTCTCCCCTCCATGTTTTTCATTTCATATGGTATGTATTTAAAATTTCATTAACATGTTCTTATATCCTTTATATTATGTCCCTCTACTTTTTTATGGATCATTTATGAATGGGTGACCCATGTCCCCTCTCTTTTCAATGTTTTCTAAAACCCTGTAACATAGCCATTATGGTACAGAATTTTCGTCTCAAAATGTCTCTCTCTTTTATCTAAATTTTTTTTATTTTATTAAGTGAATAATCAAAGCTCTTTCTTCTACATGGGTATTCACATATATATCAAAATTTTCTATTTTAATTCTAGAATTTACATACATGAAACCCGCTTTCCTTTTCTATGGGTTTAAAGTGACATAAAGATCACGTCTTTAAAGCAGTTTTTAAAATGTTATGACTATGAAATGAAACCCATTTCTTTTATGTTATATGGGTTGTTTATGAAATTATTGATGATGATATATGTGGATAACATGATAATAAAGGAAAATTTAAGGGTGTACCCTGATATCACTCCAATTCATTGGGTAAAGACTTAATCTCTAGAGATGACCATTTTTAACGATATCTTGGTGAATAACCTTGTTAATTTTAATGACACCTTGGGGATGGACCTTGGTGAAACGGAAATGATTGTCTATGTTAAATGTTGTAGCCACATATTCAATTTATGAAACACGTTATTTTTATTATGATATGCCTCATGGTCTCTTTCTCATGCCTTAAAGTTATTTATCATGACCTTATTGATGTATCTCAAGTTCACATGTAAAATGTTTATCTTGTTTCCTTTACTGGGCCTTCTACTCACCCTTTCCTTTGATGTATTCTCCCAGGTTATGAGATGATTTAATGAACTTAGGATTAACAATGAATAATCCTTTCAAGTGTTAAAGAAGAATGTTTTATGTTGTTTTCATGTATTAAGTTCCTGTTTTCCAAGACACTAAACCTTAAAGATCCTTGGTTTTGTATAATGTAAATGAAAGTTTATGTGATAAAAAGGCGGGATGTTATAGTTGATATCAAAGGATGGTTTAGTTTTTTTTGTAAATTAGGATATGAAAATTTTAGGAAGAACCCTATAGAAAAGTTTAAATTTAGGAAATCTTCCTGGTATTTTGGTGAGTATTGTGTAAGTGGTTTATAAATAAAACACATCCCTGTCTGGATACGAGCAGGTAGAGGTGGCTCTGGAATAGATGTACATAGGGGTAAAACCTAAAAACACCGCTTTGATCTAGAATCGAACGGGAACTGGTACACAACAATGAGCCTTGTTGGACTCTTGGTTATGACACTCCTGGGGGATATGCTTGGGTAAATTCATAAGCTTGGTATAAACCATTATTAAAAGAATAAAGATAAAATAAAATAAAGATTCACATAAGAATATATGTGTGACAAATGGGCCCTGCTGATAGCACAAACACCCCGCCTTAACATATCCGTCGGGTCCTGGTTCGCCAGGTACCACTAGTTTCCCCACAGACATGTGGTCCTCACCCTGGGGCCCACCCACGTGCCCGAACGGGTCATCTGACTAATGATTGTCCCCACAGGCCAACACATGTCCTTTCCAGTGTGTTTTGTCTTCACTCACACACACCCTGGGAGACTTCCCAGAAGGTCACCTATCCTGATTACTACTCCAGGCCAAGCACGCTTAACTATGGAATTCTAATCAGATAGGCTCCCAAAAAGGAAGGTGCACCTTGTTCACATGAGTCATATCATTTAATCATTTAACCCTTTATTATTTGGGGGTGTTACAATAACCCTCCCTTTAGAGCACAACATCCTCGTTGTGGGCCCTACATCTCAACCCAGGCAGTGCACCGCACTTAAGGATGGGTACCACCTCTGATATCAAATGTGACAAATAAGGTGATTAATAACCTTATTAATTATTTTTGTCACACCTCTTGACTTTTTTTTGAATTTCTTGGAGATATTTTAAAAGATGGAGACTTAATGAAATATTTGCTTGGCAAATATTTTGGGAGAATCAGAGGAGAGCTTTCTTCATCCCCGAAGAACTAGTTCCTCCCTCGACGAAGAACGGTCGACATGCTTCTTTTTCTTTTCTCCGCGACAAGAGGGAAGACACAACATCTTTGGATACACTCCAGCGTCGCCAAAGAATCTTTACCCCGCAACACCATCTTCCGCAACGCCCGACGTGCGACGTTAATTATTCAATGTAGGGGGATTATATTTGATTTTATCTTTACCTTTTGATAAAAGAACGACAAGCGCGGACCAAACTCTACCCATTTGATCTTCGGATCTCTCGTTCATGCGGGTTGGATGCAGGGTCAAATTTTTGGGATTGGGTTTGAGTTTGATCTTGATTGAAAACCTCTAACGCGGAGGCCACGGGCTAACGAACAAGCCCGGACACTCCGTAGATTGTTTGTTGTGTGCAGATTGATGGAGACGATGAAACAGGATCTCAAAGGTGATTTGAAGATTTCGTAGTGAATTTCGGGTCCCAATATGACCTTAGGCGTAGACGGCGGGCGAAACGGACCACCGGAGTGCGTCCGGTGGTCCGTGGAAGTTGGCGACGGCACGCCACGCCGGTGCGGCGGTGCCGGTGACCGAAGGCGACGGTCGGAGCCATTCAGCCGCCTAGAGGTGGCGGCGCCCCAGCACGCCACCGGAGAGGACCCGTAGCGGCTTTGCCATGGCGGCGAGGTAGAAGATCCCACATGGCCACGAGATCTGGGACAACAGGGCGGTGTCGAGCGCCGCTGGTTCCAATTAGCGGCGAGCCCCCCCCCCCCCCCCCCCCACTTCACGGCTTCCGCTCAGCCACGCTGGCCGAGCCATGGCTGGCCACGCAGCCGGGTCGTTCCGGTCGGGCCGGACCGCGCCCAACCGGGCCGGACCCGGACCTGAGTCGGGTCGACCCAGTTCAGGTCTACCCAGGGGGTATGGGGCCGGGTCAGACCGGGCCCAGACCCCCTATTTTTGGACCATTTTCGGTTAAACAGACATATCTTGAGCTTCGGACCTCCGATCGACACACCGTCAGTTACGTAGGATTACTTGGATTGAGATGATCGTTTAGGTATATTACACTCAAGGTATTGGTGAAATTTGGGTACAGTCGGGTTGGTTCGAACCCGAAACCAACCGGGCCCTCGGAGCGGAAACGCTTATAACTTGAGCTCCGGATGTATGATTGGCGTACCGTCGACTTTGTTGGATTCCTCTTGAAGAGACGGTTCTTATGGTATAATTCAACTAAGATTTGGACCCAGTTGGAGTATGGCTGGGTTGGATTGTACCTGAAATCCAACCGGGCCCCAGGAACGAAAAAGTCAATATCTCTCAGACCGGAGGTCTGTTTGACGAATTGTCAGCGGCGTTGGTAATCTCATTGTGAAGCGGTTCCTTTGAGTATACCTCATGGGAGTTCGGGGTATAGATAAGATACGGTTAGGTTGGTTCGTACACGAAACCAACCGGGCCCTCGGGACTAAAAGGCTTATAACTCACAGACCGAGCGTCCGATTGACACGCCGCCTGTTGCGTTGAGACCCCTTTGACGAGGCGGTCCTTTGAGATACATCTTCATGGGACTTTGTGATACTTGGATTATCTACTAGTGGCTCGTGGAGCAGACCCTCCTGGAGAAGAGCGCAAGGAGTGCGGAGACCTATTAGTTGTAGACCTGATGACTGCTTGACCAATTTGAGTCGGAGTGATTCGATTAGCCCAGTGGACAGAGCGCCCGGTATTTGGCAGCAGACCCACGGCGGACGGAGCGCCTGGTAGTTGGCATCAGACCCGCGGTACTCGACAGGAGGAGTACCTCTGTACACTATTAGGGGGATCTCCCGGTATTTGGCGGCAGACCCACAGCGGAAGGAGCGCCCGGTATTTGGCAGCAGACCCGCGGTACTCGACAGAGGAGGAGTTCTCCAGCAGTTGTGGTATCGATAATGAAAAATCCTGGTTTGAGCTGAGTCAGTGACCTTTGTTTTTACTTCCTGATTTATATGGGTCAGTTGATAACTTAGTTATATGTATGGCCATATACCTAAGTAGTGTTTATCCATTGATTTCATAACCTTTGTGTTTCCTCATGATTGAGATGGGTTACTTGATAACTTAGGTATAAGTATGGGCTTATACCTAAGTAAGGGTTATCTATTGAAATCCTTCTTTGTCGTTATCCTTGTTGGATGATGCAGAGGTCCAAGAGAACCAGGCCAACAGGTAGGAGACCTCGGGTTTTAGGTTCGGTTGTGCGAGGAAAATGAAACAGAGTCATCCATATGAGGATCAGGAAGTGTTATTCATGCGGCAAGCAGGGTCATATGGCACGTGACTGTCCGAATCCCCGCGCAATTGATCCACAGGCATTGGAGGAGCCACCGAGACAGAAGCAGCGGCGAAATCTTGAGTAGCAGCCGAGCGGTGGACAAGGATGTGGAGCTCCGGAAGCAGGTGGACAGGAGCGAGACCAGTTCCATGCATGGGGCCTTGGTTATTGGTGCTTCTAGATTCCTTTTTTTTTTGTTATGTGTCTTTGTACTTTGAGCTGCAGTAATAAAAGACACTTATCTTTGTGACGTTTACTTTCTTTTCCTTTTGTATAGTTGATACTAAGAGGTTCTGGTTTAAAACTTTTGACTTGATCCTCACTTTCAAGATACCTACTGGAGGAGACCCAGTGACCACACACTACTGCCGATAGTGTGACTCGACCCTTGGAGGCGAGAGTAACGGTTGGATCTCTTGGTAGTAGCGTCGAGGCCTTACGACGTCGTCCATGGCATGAAATAGTACTATTAATGTCAGGATTGACTGTATTAGGCAAAGAACGTGGTTCATCCAGGGGATGAGACCAGATTTCTCTTTTCGGCAGAGGAGAAATCCCAGAAGCTCTTTGGTGGAACGTAGACGAAGAAGGGTGGAGATGAGTTCTTACAATTGGCTAGTCTGACCCATTGTTCGTTGAGTGAACGGTTTACGGTTATCTCCATCTCAATAATCTCAAGAGTATCTTCTCTCAGAAGGACATGAACCTGGGACAACATTGATGGATTGAATTCCTCCAGGACAATGACTTCGAGGTAGTTTATACTTCTGGATAGGGGGACGTTGTAGCAGATGCTCTTAGTAGGAGATCAGGCATTCAACTGTTAGGAGTGGCGAGACAGCAGCCGAACGCGTTTCAGATATCCTTTGTGGATAGTGATAGAGTTAGCACGTGTAGAACCAAAGATGGTTCAGGTTATGAGAAAAAAGTTGTAGATCATCCAAGAGTGGATGAAGACTGCACTGAGCAGATAGAAGTCCTATGATGATAGGAGACGAGACCACTAGAGTTCGAGGGTAACGACCATGACTTCTTACGGGTCTCACCACGACGAGGTCTATGAAGATTTGGCTGGGGCAGAAAGTTATCTCCATGTTTCTTCGGACCTTTCCATGTGCCTAGCAGAGTAAGCAAGGTGTCTAACCGCCTAACCTTTCCACCTCGATTGCACCGGTTGCACGAAGTCATTCACGTATCTCAGCTGAGGAGATGTGTGCAAGACCTATCTGTCATCATCGACCACAGAGAGTTGGACATCGATGATGGGGAGACTTTCACGGGGTTCCAATAGAGATTGAGGGTTGACATGAGTGGGTCCTACGGGGACGGTTGATTCCTCTTGTGCGCTTTCGTTGGCAGCATGAGAACCTCCAGGAGAGAACATGGGAGCGGGAGGCTCAGATGCATGCTCGGTACCTCCTTTAGTTTCCCTAGTTGTGTTATAGCTTTATGGGGATGTAAAGCCTTGAGGTGGGATTAATTTAATGACCCATAAATTTCAAGGATAATTCTTTCCTTAATTTATTTGGAATTTTATGAGTCCGTAGTTTCTGACGGCACCTGATTCTGAGGCCCGGTGTTCTCGGAATCCATTTCCAAAGTTTAGCTCGGGTATGTTCAGTGAGCGAACAAGCGGGTTTTTCTATGTTTTGAACCGGTCCTCGGAATTGAAATCTGAGGGCACCGATGAACTCGCAGTGCTGGTAATTGCTTAGGGGGACCTTTTTCATAGTTGAGTTTTGAACGGGTTGAGGTTTAATTTTGGGGATTTAGAATAAAATAGATAAAATTTATTGTGTACAAATTTTATCTAAGGAAGGTGGTTTTTATCCTATAAAGGGGGGAGTTAGAGGTGGGTCCCACACCCACCTAACCGCCCATGGGAGGGTTTAGTGTGGTGGGATCCACACAAACCCCTAACTCCTCACCTCCCCATAACTCCCCTTAACCTCTTTAATTCTCCCTTGTTAATTACTTGACAATTTCCCTTCTTAAAGGGGATCCCCTCCACCTCCCAAGCTTAATGAGCCAACTAAGGTGATTAATAACCTTATTAATTATTTTTGTCACACCTCTTGAATTTTTATTTTGAATTTCTTGGATATCTTTTAAAATATGGATACTTAATGAAATATTTTCTTGGAAAATATTTTGGGAGAATCTGAGGAGATCTTTCCTCATCCATTAAGAACGACTTCCTCCCTCGACGAAGAACGGTCGATGTGCTTATTTTTCTTTTCTCCGTGACAAGAGGGAAGAAACCACATCTTCGGATACACTCCAGTGTCACCAACGAATCTTTTCCCCGCAACGCCGTCTTCCGCGATGACCGACGTGCGACGTTAATTATTCGAGGTAGGGGAATTATATTTGATTTTCTCTTTACCTTTTGAGAAAAGAACGATGAGTACAGACCAACCTCTTCCCAGTTGATCCGCGGATCGCTCGTTCATGCGGGTTGGATGTGGGGTTAAATTTTTGGGATTGGGATTGTGTTTGATCTTGATTGAAAACCTCTAACGCGGAGGGTACGGGTTAACGAACAAGCTCGGACCCTCCATAGATTTTTTTTTGTGTGCGGATTGATGGAGACGATGAAACAGGATCGCAAAGGCGATTTGAAGCCTCTGCAGATAAGTCCGGGTCCCGAGGTGACCTTAGGCGTAGACGACGGGTGAAACGGACCACTGGAGCGCGTCCGGTGGTCCGCGGAAGTTGGCGGCAGCGCGCCACACCGGCGCAGCAGCGCCGGAGACCGGAGGTGGTGGCTGGAGCCGTCTGGCCGCCTGGAGGCAACGGCTCCCCAGCGCGCCGCAGGAGAATACCCGTCGCGGCTATGCCGCGACGGCGAGGCAGAAGATCCCGTGTGGCCGCGGGATCTGGGACGACAAGGCGGCGGCGAGCGCCGCCGATTCCAATCAGCGGTGAGGGGTCCCCCCCCCCCGCTCCACGGCTTCCGCTCGGCCACCCTGGCCGAGCCGCGACTGGCCACGCGGTCGGGCCGGACCGCGCCGGCCAGGCCGGACCGCACTAGCCGGGCCGGGTTGTACCGGTCGGGCCGCGGCCAACTAGGCTGGACCGAAACCCGGGTCAGGTTGACCCGGTTCAGGCCGTCCCAGGGGGCATTGGGTCGGGTCAGATCGAGCCCAGACCCCCTATTTTTGGACCGTTTTCGGTTAAACGGACATATCTTGAGCTTTGGACGTCCAATTGACGCACCATCAGTTGAGTAGGATTACTTGGATCGAGACGGTCGTTTCGGTATATTACACTCAAGGTATCGGCGATGTTTGGGTATGGTTGGGTTGGTTCGAACCTAAAACCAACCGGGCTCTCAGAGCGGAAGCGCTTATAACTTGAGCTCCGGACGCCCGATTGGCGTACCGTTGACTTTGTTGGATTCCTCTTGAAGAGACGGTACTTATGGTATACTTCACCTGATATTTGGACCCATTTGGAGTATGGACGGGTTGGATTGTACCCGAAATCTAACCGGGCCCCAGGAATGGAAAAGTAAATATCTCTCAGACCGGACGTCCGTTTGAAGAACCATCAGCGGCGTTGGTAATCTTGTTGAGAAGTGGTTCCTTTGAGTATACCTAATGGTAGTTTGGGGTATAGATGAGATACGGTCAGGACGAAACCAACCGGGCCCCCAAGACTAAAAGGCTTATAACTCACAGACCGAGCGTCTGATTGACGCGCCGTCTGTTGCGTTGAGACCCCTTTGACGAGGCAGTCCTTTGAGATAGATCTTCGTGGGACTTTGTGATACTCGGAGTATCGACCAGTGGCTCATGGAGCGGACACTCCCAGAGACGAGCATACAGTGTGCGGAGACCTAGTAGCTGTAGACCTGATGACTGCTTGACTGATTCGAGTCGGAGTGATTCGATTAGCCCAGTGGAAGGAGCGCCCAATATTTGGCGGCAGACCCACGGTGGACGGAGCACCTGGTAGTTGGCAGCAGACCCGCGGTACTTGACAGGAGGAGTACCTCTGTAGGCTATTAGGGGGAGCGCCCGGTATTTGGTGGTATACCCACAGCAGACAGAGCGCCCGGTATTTAGCAGCAGACCTGCGGTACTCGACAGGAGGAGTAATTCAGTAGTCTAAGGTTAGTGAGTGGAACCTCAGAGTTGTGACAGGACCACTGTACTCAGCCGAGGATGATTTCTCCAGCATTTGTGGTTTCGATAATGAAAAATCATGGTTTGAGCTGAGTCAATGACCTCTGTTTTTACCTCATGATTGAGATGGGTCACTTGATAACTTAGGTATATGTATGGGCATATACCTAAGTACTGGTTATCCATTGATTTCATAACCTTTGTGTTTCCTCATGATTGAGATGGGTTACTTGATAACTTAGGTATAAGTATGGGCTTATACCTAAGTAAGGGTTATCTGTTGAAATCCTTCTTTGTGGTTATCCATGTTGGATTTAGTGAGACTTTGAGGGTCTCGGGGTCCCTAATGAGTATTGTTATACTCACACCTACACGGGCTATGCCCGCACCTTGTTGTGTTGGATGCAGATGACGGATAACACTTACAGAAACTGAGTGTACGAGGACTGGACGGTACCCGGAGGTGGACCTCATGACGAGTCGGTACCCAGAGGTGGACCTCACGACGAGTCAGTACCCGGAGCTGGACTTCACGACGAGACGGTTCTCGGAGGAGGTTGGTAGGCGAGAGTGTTGAGGAGCATATCTGTACCTACCCTTCAGGTAGGATCTGAGATGGACGACCCAGGATCTAATTTTATCTTCCATTTGTTAGTCTTTTCTTTTGTACTTTCATTTAGTTGTAGCTGTACTTTTCAGTTGGGTTTGTATTCTAGCCCATTTACTTTTCAGCACTATCTTTTGTACTTAGTGTATTACTTTTGCTTGTACTATGGTTGGATGTGTTTTTGTTTTATAAATGCAATGTCTTCCCAGTTTTCGGGATTTATGCCTTTGGTGCTAGTCGTCAGCCCCTGCCCTATGGAAGCCGGGCTTGGGGTAGTCACGGAACGGGCCTCGAGGACGTGTCGTGACAATATGATCATGGATAACCTAGATTGGAACCTAGGGGATCACAAGTTAGGATATACATTTCTTCTACAAGTTTATATTTCTATGATTAAAGTTTAATTTTCATTATTATTGGCTAAGTATTTAAGCCCCCTAATTATACTTTCTTTTATTAGTTAATGGAGGGAAATGGAAGAACATGTCCCAACAACCAATGTGATAGGAAATGTGACGATTACCCTATTAAGGTGGATCTCCCTGTTACACCCAACTCAACTGTGGAAGGGGTGGTGAGCTTGACAGGGAGTTATGTTCAAGATCTTTATGACTCTCATGTTCGAAGCTGGGAGGATTATAACAAGGATTTACAGTTCATGGGTCGTGGATATGAGAAAATTCCTGGATCTGACATGGTACAGGGAAATCCCTTGGGGGTTGCAACAGAACCTCTTGGCGGACAAGGGAGGCAAGACAGTGCGAGTGTCCTGGGGCCCTTAGACCCAAACACCTTCAGTTCCAAAAAGGCTGGGCCCGTGGGGAATGAAAATGGCCTAGAGAAGAAGGCAGGTAAGGGGGTGTCTCTAGGTAAGCAGAGGCCCCCCAAAGAAGCCATGGCGATAACATTGGGGAACCATTTTGATGGTTTAGAAGTTGATGAACCTCCATCAGCTCAAGAGGATGATTCTTCAGATGATGATAGCTTTATCCAACTTTCACTGGATTCCATGGACTGCTTTCAAGGGAAAGTTCCTCAAACCATTAGAAAGAAGAAAGGGAAAAAGGCATTAGAGACCCAGGAGAATGTATTGTGGTTCGAGGGAAAAACCAAAGGGACGCAAAGATTACTCCCACTTGCCAAAACCAATGGAGACTAGGTCGGCCAAGAAGGGTATAAATACGGAAAGTAAAACTCTAAAGAAGAAGAAATGTGAAAAAGATGGGGAATTTTTGAAGCTTATCCTACACTGCAAGTAAGAAATGTTTGAACAAGAGGTATGACCCAATGTATCAGAGAAGGATCTTAAAAGGATTTATGAACGAAGGCTCCTAGTGGATGCCAATGAGGAGCAAGAAGTGTGGTTAGATAAACAAGATCAAATCCTGGCACGGGGCTTCAATCAGAGTAAAATCAACTCAGAGGAATTCATTCACACAATGGAATGGATGATCACTCACTTTGAAGATCTTATCAGAGAGGATCTAGATACCCAGGTTAGTACGCTGCACTGGGAAATTTTTAGAATAGCTGAGTCAAGTAATCTTAGTTTGGTGTTTAATAATTTTGTGAGATCTTTTAGCACGTAGTGGTGCTTGGTTGTGAACTTCGGTTTCCCCATTTCTCCTAAAAATGGATTAATAATAAAAAATTAAATTTGGATGGATGGATAATTGGTACCTAGTTGAATGCCCAAATTCATCAAGGAAGAAGAAGATGAAATCTCAAGGAGGTTCATCTGATAAAGTTGATAAGGGAAAGAAGACCCAATTTCCTTTGTTCAAAAAGTGTGGAAAAGACACCAAGGAGAATGTCACAAAGGAACCGGGAGATGTTTTAAGTGTGGGGTGATAGGGCATAAAGTAGCCAATTTCTTTAAAAAATGGATAATGTGATGAATAGAGATAAGGTTCGATCTAATGTACCTTATACTTTTCAATGTCATAAATGTGGAGAAGTTGGACATTATCCAAGGAAATGCTCTCTTGGAAGGGATGAGAAGCATGATGAGCATCAACAATATTCAAGGAAAAGGGAACAATGCAATTCCTATGCTGAGATGGATCATGATTACTAAAGTACATGTAACTTCTTCGCAATAATTGTCTATGTCATGTTTTATTTTAGTTCGTTCTCTATGAGAATATCTTTTATATTTTCTTAGATCATCGAGTCACTACCTAAGATGATTTTATATCATTAAGGAAAACACCTATTGTTATGTATCACATGTTTATTTTATGAATATGTTCTTCTTGAAACAAAAGAGATGATTAGGGGATTAAAAGATGAATATTATTTTGGAAGACATTCACTATTTTGGGAACCCTATATGATCAAGGTAAATAGATTACTACGGTATTTTCTTTGAGGAGTAAAGGTTGACTTATATTTTGAAGAATCGATGAATTTAAGGAAAACTTATGGTAATTTAGGTTACTTATGGAAATTATTAACCTATCTTGGGGAAAATGTGATTAGGTTAGTTAATTTTGTTATAAGATGATAAGAGTGGTTGATGTTGTTTGGAGATGAACGATAAAGTCTATCTTGGAAGACTATGTTATGAGATCATTCTTATAATTGGGTTTCAATCTTAGTTTGGTTTATTTTGAGGAATTTTAAGGACAATTATTTATGTAATGGTATATGATGAACTTTGGGTAGTACCGTGGAATTTTGAAGATTTAAAGAGGTTTCCCTTCCTATGGGATTCTTTCTTTTTGAAGAGTTGTTTTACCTTACCCTTTCTGTTTTTGGGATAAATGTTTAAAGATAGATAGTTATTCTTTTATGGATTACGTGATTCCCTAAGAGATGATTCTTGTGCTTTTGAGGAGACCAAGTGTTTTTGAATGCTCATCGTTTAGAGAAAAGATTAGTTTTGGTAGAAACTTATTAAAGGATGAAACTATACTTGAAGGTAGGTATATTTCCTTATGTTTTTATTCTATGTAGTAAATGAATTCCTCAAAATTATTAAAAGGAATGTAAAATAAAAACGTTGTTGGTTTAAGTTTTCTACTGGGTAATCAAAGACCGTTTAACCCATCACAATTTTGTGATTTTATGATGGTTAACTTCCTCTTAGACATGTTTTCTATCACTCTCCCTCAGAACTTGACCCTTTGTTTTCTCCTCCATATCCATGTTTTCCTACATGGAATCCTAGTATGGGTTAACTCGGGTGACCTTTGTACTTCCTTTTCTTTATTTTAAAGTAATAGTGTTACTGACTCTTTTTCTGATGTGGGAATTTCGATGAAATTTCCAAGACCAATTTTAAAAATTGCGAGGACGCAATTTATTAAGGGGGGAAGATTCTAACGACCCGAAATTTTGAATAAATCTTGTTTCCTAATTTTGTGTGTTATTTTATTTCATAATAAACAAAACTTTTTCATTTAATAAAATGAGTATATTTAAAATGAGACCATTGGGTTTCAACTGTTATATGACCATTGGTCAATATGACCATTGAAAACTAAATGTTGCGATTATTGTCTCTAAATACAAGTGATCTTGGTTAATTAATATAGAAAGAAGATTTGATGGCCTCATCCAGTAGTCACGGGCCAAATGAATCCCATCTAACAGAACTTGGGAAGGAGGTAGCACCACTGGGCTTTACTCTGGACCAAACCCAATCCGAACTTCATCATGTGAAGCTAGAACGGAATCTTCTTTGTGAGAATTTCAAACTTATAGAAATTATTACTCGTGCAATGTTGGTCGATCCGCCCTTGGATTCTATCACCTTAGAACACCTTACACTTAGGTCATATGCTAGGGTTATAAGGATCTATGTAAGGAGACCGTAACTGCTTTGTGTCCTTTGATAAATAAAAATTGTGATTTCTTCTTATGGGGAAGTTTGTGAATTTTCAAAATGTCCGAATAAATTTAGGATGTATATTACTGATGAATTTGAAAAAAAAAAGATATTTTAAAATATTTTTTAAACCTTAAATAATTAATTATGTGTAACGATGTTCAAACAATGGTCTTCTACATATGTGTTCAGTAAGAAATTTGGAGTCTAATAAGATCAACTTAATTTTTAGTGAATAGTAATTTATGAATAGTGATTTTACGCTTAGGATTAGTAATGTGACCAAATGGATTAGTAATCTCACTTAAAGAAAGTATTAATATAATCTAGGCACCTTGATTAAGTAATCTGATTCAATAAAATAGGTAAATAACTGTTTCAGAAATTATTAGTCAAGTATTAGTTTTTTCAGGTGAATAGTGTTTTTTAATTAAAAATTAAATTAAAATTATTTAGAAAATTATTTTTATAAAATGGACTTTATTTTTTAACTCGGAGCATCGATATTATGTTAAGGTAATTTTTGGGGATTTTTCTGAAAAAAATGAATTTTCAGTGAATAGTGTTTTTATTCAAAAATTAAATTAAAAATATTTAGAATTTTTTTTATTAAATGGAGTTTATTTTTGAATTCAGAGCATTGATATTATGTTGAGGTAAATTTTTGGTATTTTTCTGAAAGAGTTGAATTTTCAGTGAATAGTGAATTTTCAGTTTAGAGTTTCGAGTGTTTAATGACATCATTAATGATGTATTAAGTATATAATCAATATGGTCAACTTATTAATAGTAAGATAAGGTATGAGGGGTTCCATGTGGTCAAAAACATGGGCAAATACCATGGGCAAGCCCATGGTTTTGCCAAAACCACTAGTGAGGTGTCCCTTGAAATTATTAAAGTATCGCCTCCCTTTCCCTATAAATACCCACCCTTTCCTCCTTTATTTTTCACTCCCAACTCTACCCCAACTAAACTATGGTACCATTACCTCCCAAGGAGTCCTCCCAAGGTTCCCCCAAGCCCTCAAGGTCCCAACCTTTGAGTTTTAAGAGTTAAGTTTTAAGGTAAGGGATCCTACCTCTCTCTTTCTTTCCAAGTAATCTCTTTTATGTCATTTCTTTTATGCTCCATGATCTTATGTTGGGGATGTTATTTTATATTCATCCTACTGTACTTTTCATGTTCATATGATGAGAGACCCCCTCTTTCTCTCATAAATTCATTTTAAGAATTTTTAAGTGGCGCTATTAGTCTGCCGAATTTGTAAGGGATTCTTTCACCCTTCTCATTTTCAAGCTCTATTTTCATGTCAAGTCTTTTAAGTTCATTTTTATTATGTTGGGGTATGATATCTATATCTATCATACTGATATTTTATGTTCATATTATTAGATAACCTATTTGATCTCTTCAATTCATTTTTTAAAGTTTTAAGTGACGCCGTTAGGCTGCCGAATTTTTATAAGAGAAATCTTATTTTTGTCTCCCCTCCATGTTTTTCATTTCATATGGTATGTATTTAAAATTTCATTATCATGTTCTTATATACTTTATATTCTGTCCCTCTACTGTTTTATGAATCATTTATGAATGGTTGACCCATGTCCCCTCTCTTTTCAATGTTTTCTAAAACCCTATAACATAGCTGTTATGCTGCAGAATTTTCGTCTCAAAATGTCTCTCTCTTTTTTCTCAAATTATTTTATTTTATTAAGTGAATACTCAAAGATATTTCTTCTACATGGGTATTCACATATATATCAAAATGTTCTATTTTAATTATGGGATTTACATATATGAAACCCGCTTTCCTTTTCTGTGGGTTTAAAGTGACAAAAAGATCACGTCTTTAAAGCAAATTTTTAAAATGTTATGACTTTGAAATGAAACCCATTTCTTTTATGCTATATGGGTTTTTTATTAAATGATTGATGATGATATATGTGGATCACATGATAATAAAGGAAAATTTAAGGGTACGCCCTGATAGCGCTCCAATGCATTGGGTAAAGACTTAATATCTAGAGATGACCATTTTTAACGATATCTTGGTGAATAACCTTGGTAATTTTAATGACACCTTGGGGATGGACCTTGGTGAAAAGGAAATTATTGTCTATGTTAAATGTTTTATACACATCTTCAAGTTATGAAACACGTTATTTTTATTACGATATGCCTCATGATCTACTTCTCATGCCTTAAAGTTATTTATCATGACCTTATTGATGTGTCTCAAGTTCACATGTAAAATGTTTCTCTTATTTCCTTTATTGGGCCTTCTGCTCACCCTTTCCTTTGATGTATGCTCCCAGGTTATGAGATGTTTTAATGTACTTAGAATGAACAATTAAGAAGCCTTTCAAGTGTTTAAGAATAATGTTTTATGTTTTTTTCATGTATTAAGTTCCTGGTTTCCAAGACACTAAACCTTAAAGATCCTCGGTTTTGTATAATGTAAATGAAAGTTTATGTGATAAAAAGGCAAGATGCTATAGAAACACAATACCAATTAAATAGAATCATTGTGCAAGTAAAGAAAGAAATATAAAAATTTGGTATGCACCCATTTCAACCGATTCTACTCTCCCCTGTGGATTTAGCTAACCATCATTGGGTGATCGCTAATGATGAATAAACTCAAAACTACAGGAGAGATAATAAATGAGAAATAATTGTAATGAAATAAAATCCAAGAAAATGTAATTTAACTAATGATAATCCAATGTTACATAAAAGTAGAATAAAGAAAAGTGGAATGATAACCTAACTATAAAGAATTATCTCTAAGTAAGAAACCTAGCAGCAGTCATCCATTGGTTGAATCCATACGCCTGGAATGAATCCTCTTTTCTTTGGTTAGAACCCCATATTTATAACCCCATAAATCAAATTAGGGTTTCCCTAGGTAAAAATGGCGTTAAATGGTTTTCCAGGTCAATAAATATATCTCTTCATCAAATGATATTTCAAAATCCTGAATCTAGGTCTGTCAGGCATGTTTCATGGTGTGAAACATGTTTCATGTCATGAAAATCACAAGATCCACATTTTTTGACCTTTTACACTTCATTTCTTATAGTAGGTTCATGTATTGTATATTTAACTCATTTTGAATTTGATTCACAACATGAATCATGTATTTCTTGTGGCAGAAGCCTCACTTTTCTTTGGTTCATTAGTTTCGAGCCACCAGAACATCCTATGATCATCCAATCATCATGGGAAACCTTCATTCAATGGAAATATTGGTCATTTTGGATCCATTTGTTCATTTTATTTAGATTGTTTCATCATTTGGCTTCAATATTCAACCTCATCTTCATCATTATTTTTCATTGTCGTGTCGCGAAATGTCACGATTTTTTTTATATTATTCCAAATGTCAGTTCTGGAATAATAAATAAAACATTAATATCAAGCGTGAATTTTATATTAAATCAATCAATATTCAACTAAAATTCATATAAGAACACATAAATATAGAGATACAAAATATAGATATCATATATTTATGCTCAACCATGTGGGGGATACATGCCCCATGCAAGTTTTTTATGTACAGATGATGCACAATTTAGAGCTAGACTCTGAGGATATAAATTCAATTCATAGGAGAACTTGGTGGTGTTCATTTCCAATGGTGCTCATGTCGATGTTGACATGACATGGAGTTTGACTATTTTATTTTTCGAGTTTAGTCTTTGTATTGGGATTTGGGGCTTTGTACCTTGTCTTATTTATGGTTCTGGTTTGTATTGAATTATTTCAATACTACAGATTTGGATTTTAATAGTGCTTAGATTTACTAGTGCTTTCTCAAAGCTCTCATAAAGGGCTTCCCTTTATCAGTGATAATAAAAAAGTGATGATAAAGGGGTTCCCTTTATCAATTCTAATAAAAATCAGTGATAAAGGGGGGCATTTATCTGTTGGAGTTGGTGTCTTATGACCAACTTTTTGTAATTTGATTACATAAATATTCATTGTATTGAATAATAATAAAACTTCTTATTAGATATTGTTTATTGTTCTGCATGACTCTAATGTAATAATTTCCTAGAGTATACGTTGTATTGATAAGGTCGTAGCAGTTTCCCAATATGATGAGAACCTTGATGTGCTATGAAGATATTCTCAAATAATGTTATGCGGTTGGATAACATACTATAATGGGATATATAGTACATAGATGACATGCTTGCACACATCATTGAATTCATGCGGGATGCGATCATATTAGAATTTTTTATTTCCCAAACTTCACTTACTAATTAGGCATAGTATAGCGACGGTATGGGGCCAATACCACAAGGAGCATAACTAGCTTCTGAAATTCAATGGATTAAGACCCATTGGGGTAGGATTCCTTTCAAGTTTACTTCAGTTTGGTAAATACTTGATCTATGGTGGTTAATGGTTGCTTCAATAATGAGAGAGGGATCAGGATCAATTTTAGGTATCTATGGAAAGGATTATATTAATTATAACTTAGTAGGATCTTAAGGTTTAGGCTGCGAAGAAAGTGGAGGTTGGTAGTTTACTTTGGTCAAGTCACCTAGTTCTACCTAGGAGGTAACTATTCCTTGATCCGAAGATGGTGACAACCTAGATTCATTAAGATTGGATTATATGTTGGAAAGTATTTTAGGCTATTAGTTGTAGCCTAATCTACTCCAACTAGGATAAGGTCCTTCACTAGAATATCCCGCGATCGGGGATGCTCCAATGAATTGGATATTCAATTAAATTTTGTTCTGATTACTATCCCTTAAGGTTACCAAGATTATAATTAAATATTTAATTATGTTCAGATACACCTACTCTCAATCCCTACCCTGGGTGATTTTAGCCACTCGTGGCATTTGGAGATGAAAATAATTAATTAATTAAAACCATTCTTGACATGCTATGAATGATTGAATTAAAATTTTTAATACATATTAAATATTTCAGATTCAAAGAACATAACGAGCATACAATCAAGATTAAAAATATGTAAATCACAATGCAATCACGTACTTACTCAGAATGAGAATTGAAATGGATTCAACGCGAACTTGTTGATGATTGATGATGAACAATTGTGGAGATGTGAAATGGAAAGGAAAACGATAATGAAAAATGATCTGCAACACTTATATTTAAACAAAATAATTAAAAAGGATAATAAATTTGAGTTTAGAGGTAAGGTAATAAAATATAACTTGTAGAAAACAGAAAATGAAAAGAAATTATATTATAGAAGCCTCTCAAAACCGTTGTCAATCTACTTTAGTTATAGCTGAAAAATTACATGACATGTAATGAATTTCAATTCGTGTAATGTTGAATCCATGTATATCTCTGTGGTTTTTTTATTTATGCATATATCATGCATATCTCATTTTATATTTGAAAGTTTGACTGCTTTTACAATGTGAATCATGATCTCACAGAGTGTATCCTCTTTCTAGATGAATCTTTAGAGCGGATTTCCTATTCAGGTGCTTCACAACGTGTATCCCCAACTCACAATTTGTAATGGATGCTTCTCATGAAAACTTCATTACTTGATTCACGACATGGTTCATGACATCTGGCATCCCGTGAGACTCTATTATACGACATGAACTGAGGTTTCACAATGTGTAATAGGTAACTTCTTCTATTTTTATGAAGTTTCTTCTTTGAAACCTTGGGAACCTATTTCTTAAAAAATTCAGCATATACCAAGTGCATTATCAAATATATCATTTAAAAACCTGAATTAAATGACATAAAAACTTATATATGATTTCAGATTATCAAATTCCACCACACTTGAACAATTGATTATCCTAGAGAAAAAAGTTATCAACAATGATTTCAAAAGGATAAGAAATTTTTAAAACAGAAAACATTCATTATGTCTAGGAAAATAAAAATAAGTGTAAGAATAAAATGTTAGTTTCTAGAATGAACCCTGCATAGAAAATTAGTCATGCCTCATTTCTCAGTTCTTTTAAACAAATTCTAAAATTTTTTAAATTGAAATCTATTAACTGTTACTTAAGTTCTATACCCATTTTCAATCTACCTCACAGTGAATTTTCTCTCATCACTTAGGGTAAAATGAAATCAAAGTTATGATTATACCCTGATTACAAGTTCCTAACCATAGGCTTGAATTAGTTCTATCATCTCTGATTTTTAAATACAAGTACAAAATTAATCATGAGGGCTTCAACAATAGGGTTCTAATGACTCTAAGGCTGTGGGTATATGGGTAAAAGTAAAAATAAAGCAAAAAAGGAGGGTAAGATCTAAGGTAAAGTGCATGAATGTCTTGAAAAGTGTAATATAATGACTCCTGGAATCTATTGAAGTCTTCACTCCTAGTATCTCAAATTGGATCAATGTATATGTCATGTAAGTGAAAAAAGGGTATCCTATTCCTTTCCTTTTTCTTTTATATTTTCATTTTTAGAAATTCATGTCTAGACCAACACTCACGTCCATCCCCTAACCATGTACCATCCTTCAGTGGATTCATCGGTCTAAAAATGGTGATTTTGACCTTCTTAATACACAACCTGTGTCAATTTTTCTTTTCTTTTTGTATTTTTCAGAGAAACATAATAAAATTGAAATGATACAAAGTATACATGGATTGAAACCAAAAAGTTTTATGAGTATCACAATAAATATTTGTAATAAAATCATCTTGTGTTGTTTAAAAGACTCCCCCACACTTGTTCAAAGTAAAGTCATGCATTACACAAAGAGCAGGGTAGGAAGGGAAAATTGGCTTGGAATAGATTCATCGTATAAGGTCATTCATGGAAACTATGGGCTTAATGAAGAAAAGATGAAAGGTGGGTCTTAGGAAAAAGTGGCTCAACAAATATTTCCTCAAAAATTTTAAAATTATACTTGTTCAGTCATATCCTTGATAAAATCTCAATGCAAGTTCCAATAGGTTTACATGCCCCATGTATCACTCAAGAAATATGCTCAGAAAAGAATATACAATTGTAGGATTAGAATACTCTCGGGTAATGAGAACAACAATAGAAACTGGAAATCACAATGGGTATAAAATCAAGTAATAAGTCAATTAACCCTAATTTTAAAAATGTTGAATTTGAATTAAATTTATAAGCTCACCAATCATTATAAAATTCTAAATAGAGACAAAACATGGATTTTAATCAACTTCTAACTTAAATTTTTATTTTATTTAAATGGGAGAAATGTTTTTCATGTTTAAATCATGTTTAAAATTTTGAAAAATGCCCCCTAGACGGATGAGAACTTGCAATAATCCAAATTTATATAAAGTTCAAATCATGAGAAACTCCCCCACACTTAGAAAGAGATAGTGTCCACACTATTCATGGAATTATTGTGGGAGTGTTATAGAGAATAAAGAACAAAAAAATTGAAAAGGAAGTTGAAAATTTTAATAATGAGGGAATCAAGAGATCCCTGTTAGAAGTGGCATGCCATGAGGGAATTTGGGATGTCTTTGGAAAAATCTCAGTTACCTACAAAATGGAGAACACAAATCCTACACTAGATGAAACATTAGTCCATAGGTGTTAATCATTTGAAATTCAGAATAATAGGTAGGTGCACAGTAAGATAAACAAGAATATCCAATTTTATTTTAATTATATATATTTTTACAATAAATTTTAAAGGGATTCAAATTGAAAAAGAAAAGACTCAATCATGATGACTCAATCAAAGTGGTGAGATATAGGTTTCCTCCTATAAAGAGCTAACGGAACATCATCATCCAGAAAGATGGACCAAAAATATCTTATAGTAGGCTCCATCGGCTCAGTTGTTCCTATTTCCTTTACAGCTACTAGTGGCAGTGTCCTCCAGCTCACAGGGCCTCTTGACCAGATTGATAACTTTAGGGGAATCATGATCATGAATCATATGTGGAAAGAATAGAATCATAGCTCTAGGTGGTTGCTGCTGGGTAGGAATCTCTATGGAAAGTTCCTAAAGTTGATGTTCTATTTTTGCAATGTGCTAGGTCACCCTTTGGATAAGAACAGATGGTGGAATGGGTCCATCGAAAACTATATATAACACATAGAATCTAGACATTTCATTTTAAAAATAAAATATAAGAAAAGAAAGAAAATTAAGAGTGACACAAAATCAATTCCCAAATATATATATAAATAATCAGTACAAAAAGTGTCATACACAGATTTCAAAATGAAAAGAAACATCCCTATCTCAAAAAACATCTACAATCAAAAATGATAAAAATGTCTGACTAAGATCAACCATCAAGTCCAAAAATCTCCTCCAATTTCATCCCACCCATTGGTGGTGATGAAATCAATCCTGCTAGATCAGATTCTATGGCGGTAGTAGGAGCAGGTGGGTCAAAGATGGAGGGTGGGGTCATAGAGCTAGATATATGGGATAGAGTGGGTGGTGGAGAGGTATTTATCTATAGGGAGACCGTGGGTTTGGTAGTAGGATCAAAGAAAGGTACCTCTATGGGTGAAGTAGTGGACATACCCTTTTCATGTCGGGCCTGCTCAACTAAAAATTCCTACTGGGTAGAACGGTTAGTAAGATCTGGGGGAAGGTTTGGGTGGGATATGGGTGATATGGGAATGGTAGAAGAGGAGGATTCGGTAGAGGCTGGTGATGGTGGAGTGGTGAACTCTGAAGGATTTATGAAAGGGAGATGAAGATGAGTGGAAATCTGGTGCAGGTTCTCCATGCACAACTATGTAGCCCAAATTTCTATCAGGGTGGGATGGGTGGGTGGAGGGATGGTGGATTATGTGGTGGAATATTTTTGAGTATGAGTGGGTGGTGCAGGTGGGGAGGTGGTGTGTGTCTCATCTGGTGCAGCAAGGGGGGAGGAGGGTGTGGGTGAGAGGGAGAGGGATGTGGGTGTGCGTGGGTGGTCGTGAGGGAGGTCAAAGATGATGAGGGAGGGGGTGTAGGTTGAGAAGGATAGGGTCTCGAGTTTTTGAAAGAGGGGAGGAGGGTGCGCATATGATTGAGGGAGAAGGGAAGGATATGGAGGAGATGTGGTCAGTCGGGATAAGAAGGGGGGTTCGGGGTTCGCGTCATGAACCTAGGGTTCATGACCTATGTTTTAAAAAATAGACTCGATGAGTTATACAACATGTAACATAGGTTCACTTCATGTGCTGGTGTTTTAAAAAGAATTTTTGGAATAAAAAATTACACATCGTGTAACATAGTTACACGATGTGTAATTGAATATTTTAGTTTAAAACTTATCCATCCCTATACTTCAGCTCCTAGATTATCTAAAACTTTCCTAAGGATTATCCTAATATAACCTAGGTTAAGATGTCCTACCCTGGGTTTCCTCCCAGTTAGTGCTTCCTTTAAAGTCGAGTGATTGACTCAATTAAGTCTCAATTGAACTTGATGCTGATGAAACAACCTTCATGGAAGTGTTCTTGAAATATTTTCAATATTTGGTTGTTCACTTTAAAAGGTGGTCTACCATCTCTCTAAATTTTGATGGTACCATATGGGAAAACTTGAACAACTTCAAAGGGGCTGGACCATCGAGATTTCAGCTTACTAGGGAATAATTTCAATATTGAGTTGAATAAGAGGACCTTATTCCCTAGGATAAAGATAAACCGTGCAATGAATTATTCATGCCATTTATTTTTTATTTCTTTATAAATTTTTCTATTTTCATAAGCATATTTCCTGATTTCTTCCAACTCATTCAAATGTAGCAATCGAGCTTCTCTAGCTTTCTCTAAATCCAAATTTAGCTTATTGATTTCCCAATGTGAGTGATGATCCAGTTCAACTGGGAGATGAAATGGTTTCCCATAAACAAATATGAATGGTTTTTTCCCTATAATTGTTTTTTATGAAGTATGGTATGCCCATAGTGCATCATCTAGTTTTAGAATCCAATCGCTTTAGCTAGTATTCACAGTTTTCTCTAGGATTTTCTTGATCTCCCTATTTGACATTTCAACTTTCCCACTTGTTTGTGGGTGGTAGGAGGTTTCTGTATTGTGTCGGATTCTATAGTTTTCAAGAAATCATTTCATAGCTTGGTTGGTAAAATGTGTTCCTCAATCACTGATGAGTAATCTTGGAAATCCAAATCTTGAAAACACATTCCTTCTCAGGAAGTTCATGACCACTTTCTCTATGTCATGTGATGTTTCTTCGGCTTCTACCCACTTTGATACATAATCAATGCCGACCAAAATTCAGGAATTTCCATGTAAATTGGGAAATGGTCCCATAAATTCTATTCTCCATACATCGAATATTTTGACTTCCATGATAGGTTTTTGAGTCATTTCATTCCTTTTTCCAATATTCCCAGATCGCTGTCACTTATCACAGCTTTTATAGAATTCCCTCGCATCTTAGTGTAGTATGGGCCAAAAAAGTCCACTTTGTAGACTTTTTTTCTACAGTGCGCTCGGGTCCATGATTTCCTCATGTTGGTGATGTATGACATGTTGCTATTATATTTTGGAATTCTTCTTCGAGAATGTAGCATCGCAACAAGACATCAGCACAACACTTGAACAGTAGTGGTCCATCCCAGTAGTAATGTTTTCCTTCAGCTAAAGATCTTTTCCTATGTTGATATGAAAGGTCTTGGTGGAAGAATCATGTGGAGAGATAATTGGAAATATCAAAAAACCACAGTTGCACCTTATTGATGAATAGTGTTTTATTATGGAAATGGACTTTGATATCAGTATCATATTCATTGTTAATTATGGGAATAGGATGTTCGGATAAATGATTAGTGATCACATTTTCTATGCCTTTAGTATCTTTGATCACAATATCAAATTCTTGTAGTAGGAGGATCCAGCTTATCAGCCTTGGCTTGGAATCCTTTTTTTCAATTAAGTACCTTAAGGCTACATGATCGGTGTGCACAATTACTTTAGATAAGACCAGATAGGAACAAAGTTTTTCAAAGGCATACACAATGGCCAAAAGTTATTTTTTTGTAATTGTGTAGTTGACTTGTGCTTCATTCAGTGTATGGTTGGCATATTAGATAGTACAAAAGATATGGTCGACTCTTTTTCCTAAAACAGCACCAACAACAAAATCATTGGAATTACACATCAGTTTGAATTCCTTGTCCTAATTGGGTGAAATGATCACATGGGATGCTATTAGGATTTTCTTCAAAGCATTAAATGATTTCTAAATTTCCTCAGTGAATTCAAATGGAACTTATTTTGATAAAAGGTTTTTTAGTGGGTGGGAATCTTTTACAAAATCTCTGACAAATCCTTTGTAGAATACAACATGGCCCATAAAGCTTCTTATACCCTTTACTATGGAAGGTTCGGGTAAATCATTGATTACCTTGATCATAGGTTGATCGACTTCCATGCCTTACTTGGAGATTTTATTTCTGAGTACTATACCTCCTTGAAATATAAAATGACACTTCTCCCAATTTAATACTAGGAATTTTTCTTTATAGCATTGTAAAACTGGCTCCATATTGCTTAGGAAAACTTCAAATGATCTTCTATAGACTGAGAAGTCATCCATGGAGATTTTTTAGAATTATTCTTCCATATCATGGAAAATATGATTCATTAATCTTTGAAATGTTGTTGGATCATTACACATACCGAATAACATACAACTGTAGATGAAGGTTCCAAATAGACAGGTGATTGTGGTCTTTGAATAATCATCTGGGTCGACTGTAATCCGGTTGTATCCTGAATATCCATCCAAGAAACAATAGAATTCATGTCTTGCAAGTCTTTCTAAAATTTGTTCTGTGAATGGTAAAGGAAAATGATCCTTTCTTTTTTCTACATTCAGACTTCAATAATCTATGAAAACTCTCTATCCAGTGATGTTGCGTATTGATATTAATTCATTATCATCAGTTTTATCCACTATAAGTCCACCTTTCTTAGGCACTACTTGTTACAGGATCACCCATTCACTATCAGATATGGAAAATATTATCCCTACATATAGAAGTTTCATAACATCCTTTTTGAAAACTTCTTTCATTGGTGGTGTGCGACACATTTGAGGTTGACATTTGGGATTTTCATCTTCTTCAAGTAGAATCTTATGGGTGCAGTCAGTTAGACTAATCCCTTTGATGTTTTATACTCCCCATGAAATTGACTACTTTTTATTCTTAAACACTTCAACCAATTGTTCTTCTTGTGCTTGAGAGAGTTTTGAATTGATGATCACTGGTAGGGAGGTTGAAGCTCCTAAGTATGAATACTTAAGGGCACTAGGTAGAGGCTTCAACTCCAGTGTTGGTGGTTGAATAAATGAGGGGGTGAAGGGCGGGAATGTATCCCTCATAGTAGGTTCATTGAAACTTAATTCCTCAAAATCATACTATTATTATGCATCTGAGAGTGACTCATCATTTTCTTCTTCTACTACCATGTATTCATTTCCTTCTTGGGTAAGAGATATGGCATTGCAATCAACAAAATTTTATGATTATTGGGAATCTTTGACAAGGTTGAGGACTACTTGGTCTTCTCCAACTTGAAAGATCATATATCCTTGGTTCACATCTATTAGAGCCTTTCTTGTGTCTAATAATGGTCTTCCTAGAATTATGGGGACATCACCTTCTTCTTCCATATCTAGAACTATGAAGTCTACTAAAAATATGAATTTTCCAACTTTGACTAGAACATATTCTATAAGTCCTCTAGTATACTTCACTGATCGATCTGAAAATTTTAGTGCTACTCAAGTTTTTTTAAGCTCTTTGAGTCCTAGTTTGTGAAATACACTCATTGTCATTGAGTTGATGTTTTCTCCAAGATTTCACAGAGCTCTTACAAACTTGCATTCTCTAATAGAACATAGAATTGAGAAACTTCTAGCGTATCTCATATTTGGTGGGATTTTCTACTGAACAATAGTATATAATTCTTCATTCAATGAAAATACACCAAGATCTTCCATTTTTCTTTTATTGGATAGCAGATCCTTCAGGAATTTGGCATACTTGTGCATTTGAGTAGTGGCTTCTATGAATGGTATATTGATATGAGGCTTCATGAACATCTCTAGAAACTTCTTGTATTGTGCCTCGTATCTTCCTTCTCTTTATATTTTGGGGAATGGAAGAGATATCTTTTATGGTGGTTGAGAAACATAAAATGGTTTCTTTGATTGCTCAGAAGTCTGGATTTCTATATCTGGTGATACTTCTTGAGGTGTCGCTAGTGTGGTTTTATCAACTTCTTCTTCTATTGGTGGTTGCTTATTAGGCTCTTCTGGTTGTCTTTCATCTCTTCTACTATGTTTCTGAAAATCTTAAATATTTCCACTTCTTATCACTACAGCCTTAGATTCTTCCCTTAGGTATGTCTCTGTATTTCTAGATAAAGTGCCTAGTAATATTTCAGACCAGGTATTTGAGATCTGTTCCATTTGAACTTCAAGAATGTGCAAGGTAGATCATTGGTTATGTATCTCTATCTCCTAAGTATTCATTCTCTAGTATTCCTTTTGAATAAAGGTGTCCAGGAGGTTCTCTAAGTTGCTTTAGAGAGGATCAGGTTTTTGTTGAGGCCTTGGCTGACAAGGTTGAAACTATTGTCGTGCTCTTTGGGAGAAAGTTTATTGTTTCACTTGTTGTTATTGTCTTGGTACAGGGTTTATGGGTGGATACCCTGGTGGTCCTTGATTTTGAAATGGTACTTTACCACTTTGCTATTGGTAATAGACTTGATTGTTCTAAGGTGGATGCTAAGCTAGACTTTACTAATAATAGTGTTGCTGCTATTGGAATGAAGGGTTCTACTTATTGTAATTGACATAATTACAATATTGGGCTTGCGGTTATTCAACTCATGCCTTGAAATCATGGTATAGATGTGATCCACCACACATCTCGTAGGATTTTATTTCCATCATGAGGTTATGAGGGGGTTTTGTAGAAGGTAGCTGAAATGATTCAAGCTTCTTGGTTAGTGCCTTGACTTTCACTGCCAATCTAGTATTCTCATCAACTTGGTGGATACCATGTCAAGGTGGTTCACAATCACTTTGTCACATGCTGGAATTGTTAGAAACTTCTTCAAGAATGGCAATTCCAACTTTTGGTGTCTTGAACGTCAGTCCTCCATCAGCTGTGCATCGACGACTATTCGTGCAACTAGTTGGAGGCCTTGGTAAAACGTTTGTAGCTGAATCCAATTGTCCAATACATGGTATGGTAATTTCCTCATCAACTCCTTGAATTTTTATAACACATCCCATGTGGATTCTCCATCCATCTGAGTGAATTTTTGAATGTCGTTCCGGAGCTTCCAAGTCAGGATTGACTTGGGAGATTGAATTTTAAGCCCATACTTAGCTCGATCTTGTAAGTAAAATGGGAAGATGAGGATTCTTATTGTGTCTGAAGATACTCCCTGGTTGTGAAAGGTATCTCAAACTTTTAGGAAGTTGGATATGTGCTCATGAGGATCTTCACTTTGAAGACCACTGAATTTCCCACCGATCGATGCAAACCAAGAAGCTTGATAGAGGACAAATGATGCTTGGATAGGAGGACGAATGATTCTTGGTGTGAAACCATGGATTTATGGAAATCTATAATCCATGATGGTTCTCTCCTGATGTGTTGGATTCTCTCTAGGAACTACTTGATGCATATTCAGAGGATTTGGCAGGTTCGGTCCCTCTTGATTGTGTTGATCAACCATGGTTGACTGACTGCATGCAAGAAGGTACTGTTCGATCTTGGGATAGAAGGCCAGTTGTTATTTTGAATAAAGGATCTTCAAATGAGTTTAAGGACCTTGTTACATGCACTGTACTATGAAATATATACACAAGGGCATGTTGAAAAAGAAAGAAGGAAATGGGGTCACGAAAAGTTAATCACATGTCTTTTTTCTAGAGGATTTGTTAGCACAACATTTCTTCCCTAGAAATGGTGCCAAAATTTGATGCACCCACACATGCTGTTGAATTATTGTGGGCTACGACCAGATTAGAATTATTTATTTCCAAAATATTCACTTATTACTTAGTCATAGTATAGCAATAGTCTTGGTTCGATCCCACGGGGAGTGTAACTAGATTATAAAAGTCAATTGTAACACCCCAAGTTTTATAAATAAATTTAAGATTGAATGAATGAAACACTGAGTCTCTACAAAACATCATTTTTTTATAAATTATACAGTAAACATGATTTTTCACCTCTGTGATTTGAATTTCGAAAAACTGACATACACGGTTGCGTTCGATGAGATATTTAGAGTCTGATAAGACAAAATTAATTTTTGGTAAATAGTAACATACCCTTATGAATAGTAATATAAATAGTAATATGGAAATTATGAATATTAAATCATATTATTATTTTATTGTTTTGAGGTTATAAGATAATGAGATATTGATTAATTTTTCAAGGTGATATAGAATGAATTATAGTTTTAAAATTGTTATTTTTAGAACAAATTATGATTTTATTTAAAAATTAAATTAATCATATTTAGAAAATTATTTTTAAAAAATGGAGTTCATTTTTGAATTCTACATGTCAAAAAATGGTTTAGGTGAATTTTTGGTATTTTTCTGAATTACTCGAATTTTTTATGAATAGTAAAATGCAGTAATTTACTGTATATATACATTATCATCTAAATTCACTATTCCTAGCATCATGGTTGATGTAAGAACACTTGGTTCAAACTCACATGAACTTATTTCTATTAGGGGTCACATTAATCAACACTATTGGTTGTCTTGATGGAAATGATAAAATAATGAATAAGATATTCAAAAATCATCTCTCTCCTCCACTATAAAAACCCCCCTCACTCCCTCTTCTCTTAACTCCTATCAAGCTTTATTCCTTGTCTAAATTATGCCCAAATATCCTCCCAAGATCCTCCCCCATTTCCATAATCCCTTTGTCTCATAAAAATACCAAAATATCTCCCCTAAAGAGGCTCTCAAGGAAGATAATTTCAAGAGGTAAATTCCTCTTTTCATTTCTTTTATTTCGAGTTCCTTTCTTTTCTTTTTATTTCATCACCACCTTTCATCCAAATTTAATGTTAACTATATTAAATTAAATTTACTATAATTTTGTTATGATAATTGAATAATTCACCATCATCTCTCATTTCCACTTCTTTTATACTAGAAATGAAAACATCATCCAAGATGTGTTAATTTATCACATTCAAGGATGACGGGTTTTCAATTTCTATTACCATCTTCAATCCCGATCATGAAACCATTTTTATGGTTGAAACAAACTATAATATATGTATTATAACTTATTTAAGGTTCTAGAATATTTTTTTACACATGATGTTAATTTATAAATCAAAATGTGTTCGTTGTGATCAAAACCCACCAATTAACCCAAACAATTATCATTAAAGTTTTATATAATGATTCATCATCACTCCCAATAAACAAATAAATTTTATAACCATGTAATATTATATATTTTAACAAATAAAATAAAACTTATATTCTTTACAACCATTCTCATCTTACATTTTTATCCTTACATGTATATAATTAAGTAAACCGGTCATAAATACCAAGGAAGAAAACTCTGCCAAACAATAAAATTGAACCTCTTAAACCCATCAAGAAAGGAATGAATGAACTTAATAAGGATATAATGAATCAATTAAATAAATGATTTGACCTTTAAATATTAATTAATTAAATTAATTTATTTTTTCTTGAGACTAAGATCAAGTGAAGAACGTCATCAGACTTAAGGTAAGGGTTTTTTACCTGAACCTCCATTTTCATTCGGGTTAATATTATCCTCTACATACCTTGATTAAATTATTATTTATTAATATTTAATCCTCATAAATTATTTTTTAATGTTATATATATGTGTACCAACTAGAATCCTACTTTAATTTATGTGAGTTATATGTTTTAAAAGGATCTTTCAAAAATTATTCTTGAAATACAAGCCCGATTCAAGTGAATTTCTCAAATTCTTTCCTATTTTCAAGGGCACTATATAATATATTTTTAGAAACCATTATATTTATAAAATCACTAATTTTATTATTAAAATACTACCTTACTTAAATTCTGGTTTTATACAAATATTTTTCCAAAATAACTCTTCTTTTCAAAGTAAAGGAGTATTTATCGCAAGAATTACTCGATGATTTTATAAGAGTATATTCATCTATCTCAACACTCTTTTTTATTATTATGTATTATTGGGATTAATATTTTATCATATCATCTACCATATTTAATTTAATGGTTTTTTATTAGTTTGATTATGGATGTGATATCTTAAAACCATTCATCAATTACTTCGAATGGTTAGTGTTTATGCTTAATGTCCGGGGAAAGTTATTTACATTTCATATGTTAGTTTCAATATGAATATATATATTGCTTATGTTTATCCCCATTCATATGAGGAATGAATTGGACTAAGTAAGTTATGGTTGGGGCCCATTATATCCCCTCTATACATCGGTAGTTCTCATGAGACAAACTACGGTATTGTCACAAGGCCTTAACAAAATGGTTATTTATGGTCTTGGAACGAGTCCTTAATGGTATGGTTATGATGTTAGGCATTATGCATTCCCTAATTATGAAACTAGTAATTGAAAGTTCATGAGGTTATTAGACTAGTATAATACCCATGATTATGTTTTATTATGGAATTATTTATTCATCTCTTATTCCACCCATAATGTGTTCAAGTTTATTTCTTTAAAGGCATGTGTTTTTAGTTATTCACCATGATTAATGTTTATGTTTATGTTTATGATATCTTCCATTGTATTGTTTACCCCTACTGAATATTTGAGCTCAACCCTTTCTTATGTTTCATTTCCCCATGACATAAAGAGGTATATTATGAATGACATACAAGGATAACCTAGGAGTTATGGATGTTGTCAAAGGAAGTTATATATTTCTTTTCCTTTAAGTTGTAATGTTAAACTTATGTATGTATCCAGTTTTCCAAAACTACTAAACTATTCGTTACTTCAGGATATGACTTTATTATAATAATGTCAATGTAATGAATTAAGGCACCAGCTCTAAGCAATTGGGGTTGAGTCTTTACATTAATAGATTAGGACTCTTTGGTGTAGGAGTCCTTTATAGTTTGCTTAAGTTTGGGAAATACTATATCTATGGTGGTTGATGGTTGATTTAATAATTAGATAGGGGATGGGATCAATTTCAGGTATTTGTGGAAAGGATGATCTTAATTATAACTTAGTAGGATCTTGAGGTTTAGGTTGAGAAGAAAGTGGAGGTCGCTAGTTGACTTTGGTTAAGTCACCTAGTTCTACCTAGAAGGTAACTATTCCTTGATCAGGAGATAGTAACAACCTATATCTATTAAGCTTGGCTTCTAAGGTAGAAATTATTCTAGGCTATTGGTTGTAGCCTAATCTACTCTAACCAGGATAGGGTCCTTCACTAGAATATCTCATGATCGGGGATTCTCTAATGAATTTGATAGTCAATTAACTTTTATCCTGATTATTATCCCTTAAGGTTACCAAGATTATAATTAAATATTTAATTATGTTTAGATACCCTACTCTTGATCCCTATATCGGTTGGTTTTAGTCACTCATGGTAGGCAGAGATGAAAATAATTAATTAATTAAAACCATGCTTGACATGTTACGAACGGTTGAATTTAAATGTTTAATACACATGCAATGGTTCAGATTTACAAACCAGAACGAGCATGCGATCGAGATTAAAAATATGTAAATATCAATGCGATCACATACTTTCTTGGAATGAGAACTGAAACAGATTCAATGTGAACTCGTTGATGATTGATTATGAATGATGGTGGTGATGTGAAAGGGAAATCAAGGCGATGAGGAAAAATGATCCACGACACTTGTATTTAAACAAAATAATGAAAAAGGTAAATAAATTTGAGTTTATAGGGAAGGGAACAAAAGAGAACTCGAAGAGAAAAAAACACAAAGGAATTATTTTGTGGAAGCCTCTCAAAACCACTATCAGGATGCTTTATTTATAGACAAAAAATTACACCACATGTAATGTATTTCTCATTGTGTAATTCTGAATCTGTGTATAACTCCACTGTTTTTGTATCTATGTGTATCTCATATGAGATTTAAAAGTTTGACTACTTTCACAATGTGAATCCTGGTCTCACAGCATGTGTCCTCTTTTTATCTGAATCTTTGGAGCATATTTCCCATTCAAGTGGTTCATGACATGCATCCCCAACTCATGACATATAATGGATTCTTCTCATGTAGACTTCCTAACTTGGTTCAAGATATCCAGCATCCTGTGAAACTCTATTACATGATGTGAACTGAGGTTTCATGATGTGTAATAGGTAAATTATTCTCTTTTTATGCATTTTCTTCTTTGAAACCTTGAGAACCTATTTCCTTCAAAGTTTGACATATACTAAGTGAATTGTCAAATATATCATTGAAAACCCTTAATTAAATGACATCAAAAATTATATATGATTTTATCTTATCAATAGACTATAAGGTTCTAGTACTCATAAAAAGATGAGTATTTTTATCATGAATTTCACACTTGGTAATCTCCAAGACGGGAGATTATGAGAACATACCTACCAGTAGGAATTACACATGTTTTGATGTCATCGGATATTCCTATCTACGGGAATGTATGATAGTCCTTAGTCTTTAATATTATTATTAATACAGGTTACAACTCGCATACTTAGATGTATTTCATAAACCATGATGATAACAGTTGATGGTGAAGTTAGATATGTTAGGTGTGTCACGAGTGACATGTCATTAATGAATAAGTTGAGAAAAAATTTGTCTCTTCTACCATTATTGAAGCTGATATCTCATCCCTTTGATTGGAATATAACCATCGCATTAAATTACATGCCCATGGTGTAATGATGTATTTATTTCAGATAGTCAAAGAAAGGCATATTGAGCATATAGGTTGGTGACACAGTTATGAAATCTTCTTGATGAGATATCATGAAAAGGGGATTATATTACATAGTGATCATGCATATATGTTTGTCGATGTTGAGACATTAATTTATTTCTCTTGGGTGCCTTGACCCATTGGTAGACAATAATCTTGGACTTTAGGCAAGCCCGCCTAATGCCAATGAGAAATAATTTTAGAGGGACACACACTAAGTGTTTCTATTGATCTCGATTAAATTATAATTGAGTTTAATTAATGGAATAAATATTATTCTCAAGTATGAGGAATAATTTTATTCAAGTTATATTGATCGCATAAATTAAATAAATATTTATTAATTGGCTTGTGAATATAATATTTATTTTATTTATTGAATATTGTAATAAATATTTATTCACTAGATTGTGAATAAAATATTTATTTATGAATAAAATATTTATTCAGATATTCAATAAATGTTAAAGGAGTTCGGATGGACCAAGACCGAGTCTGATGACAAATATTAATTAACAAAACTGTTACATAATATTTGTTATTGTTCAAGTTGGTGCACACCACAAAATAGTAATAATATAATTATTATTATGTGTCATGGAGTTTATTAAAGGTAATAAATGTTATTTAATGATTTCTATGTAATTATATAATATTTTAACTTAAATCCCAACTCTATAAATAGATGGCTATGTCTATTTTGTAGTGAAATCAAAAAAAATTGAGAATAGAGAATTGTTGCACACAATTAATTCTCTCTCAAATCCTCCTTTTCTCTCCCTATTAAGAATGATAAGTACAAGAGATATTTCTTCAAGATCAAAGAACGAGCGATCGATAATGAACAACGCAAGACATTCAACTCAACGAGCTAACATCTGATGATCGAGTGGTGTTTTTTGGAGATCATAGGAGCTCATGTGGATCATCTCTAAATGGATTCTATCCTTGTATCCTCATAATGAAATGAAGGTAATCTTATTTTTGGATGATCAACGTTCACCGATGAAGAAATTTCCTAAGCCCAAGTATTTATTTCTTCGAGTATTAAATAAATTAATTATAAATTTGATGTTCAAGATCCTCACTCTTAGTTTCAAGAAACGATTATTAAAAGAAATTAAATATATCACCCACCTCCACATGCTTCTGTTACACTCAGATCCATCAAGTGGAATTAGAGTGGTCACGTAAAAATTTGTAATTGTTTATTTGAGTATTGATTTTTGTGCAATTATCATTAGATTTTCATTTCATGTTATTCATTATTTAATTTTATTTGAATTAACATGTTATCGACATATTAATCATGTTTGTTAAGTGTTTCATTTTCTTAAAGGTTTAATAAAAATAAAGAATGACCGGAGATGCCATCAGAAAGTGCCAAATCATTGGCCAGTAAAAATGGGTTACATGGTGTGTGGCTAGAGCACACTTCATATACCCATATGCATTTTATCTATATGTATTGAGCAATTAATTACATATTATGCTTTTATTACACACTACATGTTGATCGGACCAACCTGGAACAAGGTAAGCTGATACAGGGTGTGTAGCTCACATGTACACACCATGTAGTCTGGCCGAGTTAACACGCCTAATCCACAGGCTTGTGACTTGGATATACGGCAACCGAGGTACAGGGAGTGTAGCTATATGTACGCATCTTGTGGTCTCCCATTAATAGAAAAAATTAAAATTACATTAAATTTGAAAATTGTTGCATTAAAACCTTATTTTATTGATTAGTACACCATTGTGTGCTTGATAATTTAATAATAGTTTTAAAGAATTTTAAATTCTCAATTAATTTATTGTAATTAATATGTCATTATTAGTTATTCCATTTATTTTCTATGAATTTCATTAATTATGGGTATCTCCAAATAATATTGGATGGTCATTAATATGAAATAGAATTAATTAATTAATTAATTAATTAATTAATTCAATCGTGTTTATCTTAAATAATAAAATAATGGATAAAATGAATGAATATTGGCCCTTTACTTTTTCATATTTGTTGCATGTATGACTGTTTATAATCTTGATCAAGACATGTACATATGTTGGATGTTTTAATTTAAATTATTATATGATATTAAAATTATTTAATATTAAATTAAATGATGGAATGTGAGTCATTCATCCCTCCATTTTTATGTAGGACCTACATGTCCAATGATATTTATATAACCCCTTTTAACTAATCCATTGGTTCCCCTCACCTGTGTGTGAGTAATAAATATTTATAATTAATAGAGCATCCCAAGCCATGTGGAGATGATTCCAGATGGAACCATAATGATTCCAACCTAGGTGATACATAAGTGGACAGGTGGAATGTTGTGAATAATGCCAAGACTGGCAATAGGAGTTATTTCCCCCAAGACAAAGGTTGATTTAATATCCACTCATTAAATCAATTGTTGGATAAAGCTCATGAATGGTTCATTTAATTATTTATTTATTTCTATCTATGCAATTATTTATTTTATGGATGTCAAGTCGCAATCACGTATATAAATGAATTAATTTGAAAAAATGGAAATTAAATAAATGAATTATGCGTAAATGTTTTACCCAACATGGTAAATTAATTAAGTAACATCCACTTAATATTAACAATATGTGTAAAGGATAAAACAAGATAAAAAATTATGCATAATAAATTAAAATCACTCAATTAAATATTAAGTCAGACTAATCCTTCCATTACTTGATAGAGAATGAAACCATAAAACTATGTGTAGTACATGGAAAAAGTCTGGACACTTGCTTTTATTGAGGATTTTTCATGATATTTTTGGGTTGACTTAACTAAAATTGTATTGAGTTTAATGAAAAAAGTCTATTCAATAAAAATTTAGAGGAAAGTGTTAAGTAAATCCAAATCAGGATTTTAGGATGGGGGAATCCACTCAATGGATCAATGAGCTTCAAGTCCACGGTTGGTAATACCACCTATCTAATTACTTTATTATGGTTTTCATGGACAAAGTTTGGATCATTAAGAAAAGAAATGGAGATCCTTGCCACTAGAATGTTGAATCAATTAGACATTTTGAGTTCAATTGTGAGGGCTATTGAGACTTGATAAAATAGTAGGAGATTTAATAAATAATTACATAAAAACATTTAAGTTATTATATCTCACTTATTTTGTAAACAAGAAAAGTACTAATAATCTTCTCTTTTTAATTGTAGAATAAAAGTACAATTTCATCATCCACACTATCCCTATAATCAATATTGGAGAAATATAACCTCCTCACTAGTAGTAACTTCCATGAGTGGTTTAGATGCCTTCAGATTGTGCTACACCATGAAAAAAAATCTTACGTGCTAGAATCCTTAATGCATGATCTGTCTGCTAAAGAGGTGAGTGATGAATAGTTTTTTTCTATGAAAAACATTTGAGTGACATGGTCGATGTTTAATTTTTGATGCTTTAATCTATGTCTATTGAACTAATGAAGTCTCATGAAAACATGTATGTGTATAGCATTCTTGAGAACCTCTGTAGTCTTTATCATGTGATAGATAAACAGAAGAGGTTTGAGATTTCCAAGGTGCTCTTTTAGAGAAATATTGGAGAGGGTGTCCCATATGAGCCTCATGTAGTTAAGATCATTGGATACATTGAGTGCTTAAAGGTTCTAGGGTTTAAACTCTCCAAATAACCGGGCACTGAACTCATTATAGAATCACTCCCTTAGAGATTCTCTAGTTTTTCTGTGAATTTTAATATGAACAGCATTGAGAAGTCTCTTCTAGGTCTTCTTACTCTTATTTTCCAAATAGATAAGGATATGAAGTAGGGAAAAACTTTCATCCTTATAGTGAAAAAACATATAGGGAAAATAGATATCTTTAAGTCCAAAGATTTTTTACACCCTTCCAAGAATAGAAAGATCAAAGGGAAAGAAAGGGAATAGTATGTTGTCTATTTTTCATGTGGAAAGAAGGGCCACTGAAAGAAAAAATTTCACCCAACTAAATAAGTAAGGGGAAGCTTCAAGTGCATTTTTTATCAAGTGCAATTTATCTATTTCTATAAATTGGATATTAGATATAGCTTGTGGTGCTCACATATGTATTGAAATATAGGAACCAAGAAGATTCAAAAAGATCAACTGAGGAGAGATAGATATTTGAGCATCCAACAGAGCTAAAATTGTTGTTGTAGCTATCAAGGACTACTAATTCACATTGTCAACCAGAATGATCTTGGTTTTAAAGGGTTGTTATTATGTTCCTTTAGTTACCAAAAACATTATTTTTGTATCCATACTTGATAAGGATGGATTTATTTTCAAATTTGAGAATAAATTTTGATTATTTTTTTAATATATCATTTGTTATGGTAAGACACATTTATATAACGACATTTATGTATTTTATTACACAAATCAAATAATGGAAATCGATAATGAAGTTAATTCACATGACTCATACCACGCCTAACTTTGGCATCACTTGATAGTTCATGTAAATGAAAATCACTTGAATAAATTATATCAAGATGAATATTTATATTATTTTGAACTAAAAAAACTTGGTGTATGTCATGCATGTTTACAATGAAAGATGACCAAATCCCCATTTAGTGGGAAAGGTGAAAGGGATAATGAGCTTCTTGAATTAGTTCATACCAATGTGCGTGGACCATTTCTTGTTGAATAAAGGGGTGGTTACTCATACTTCATAACTTTTAATTATGATTTTAGTAGATATGTATATGTCTACTTAATGAGGTATAAGTCGAATTATTTTGAAAAAATCAATGAATACAAGAATGATGTTGAGAAACTTCACTCAGATTATGGTGGATAATATCTTAATCAATACTTTATTGATTATATATGGGAGTTTGGGATTTTTTCTCAACTTACTCATTATATGACTTAGTGGAATGGTGTAAGTGAAAGGAAGAACCACACCTTGTTAGACATAGTGATATCAATGATGATTAATGTGAGTCTTCCATTACCCTTTTGGGGATACACATTACAAAAAAAAAAGAATACATACTAAACCGAGCGCTAACTAAATCAATTTATGGTATACCATACCAATTATAGAATGGAAAGAAACTAGTGTTGTCTTAATTACATGTGAAGGGTTGTGAAGCATTTGTTAAGGCCTCTTCAGGTAAAAATATTTCTCCTTGAGGCACAAAGTTTATCTTTATAGGATATCCTAAAGAAATAAATGGATACTACCTATATAATCTGTTAGAAAAAAAGGTTGTGGTTGACAGAAGTCCCATATTTCTTTATGAGGGTATTATATTTAAAAGAGATAGTGGGAGCAAGATGGAGTTTTATGAATTCCAGGCTTAAGATACACAAGATTTGGTACAGGAACAAATTCTACAAATCCCCGCAGAAGAAGAAATTATTACGTAGACACAATTATTGTGTAGGAGTAATAGAGAGGTTAGAGAACAAGAATGATGTGGTTTTCTAGTCACTAAGTATTTTGACTTGTTATTAGTTAATAATAATAATCCTCTAACCTACAAGGAAGTCGTAAGTGGAACAGATGTTGCCAAGTGGCAAGAAGATATGAATTCTAAAATGGATTCCATGTACTAAAACCAACTCTAGATTTTAGTAGACCCTCTAGTATATGTAAATAATGTTGGTTGAAAATGGGTATTCAAGAATAAACTAGACATAGAAGGACAATTCAGCACCTATAAGGCACAATTGGTTGCAAAAGGGTTTAAACAGCATCAAGGCATTGACGAAGACAAAACCTTTTCACCAATTTCAATGCTTAAATCCATCAAAATTCTACTTTACATTATGTATTTCCATGATTATTAGATTTATAAAATGGATGTCAAAATAGCCTTCCTTGATGGGAACCTTCAGGTAGATGTCTATATGACATAACCTGAAGGGTTTGTGACTCCAAAGGATGACAACTTGGTATGAAAGTTGTAAAGATCCATTTATAGATTAAGGTAAGAATCTAGGTCATGGAATATTCATTTGTATGAGGTCATGATGGAATTTGGTTTCATAAATAATGAATGTGATCTTTGTGTCTATAAACGGTTTAGTGGTAGTGGAGTCATTTTCTTAATAGTATATGTTGATGACATATTACTCATTAGAAACAAAATACTAGTCTCACGGTTTGTTAAGGTGTGGTTGAATAAATGATTCTCTATGAAGGACTTAGGCGAGGCGGCATATATTCTTGGGATCGATATCCATCATGATAGATCCAATAGAATTCTCAGCCTAAGTCAAAGTACATATATTGAAAAGATACTAAAGATATTCCGTATGAAACAATCCAGGGGATTGTTTCCAGCATCACATGACATTCATATTTCCATGAAAATGTTTCCTCAGACACATGAGGAAATAAACATAATGACAAGGATTCCATACACATCAGTGATTGGGCCAGTCATGTATGATATGTTATGTACTAGGCTAGATATTGCCTATGTGTTAAGTGCGGTAGGAAGATATAAAGCTGATCAAGGTGACCACTATTGGATGTAAGTCAATAATATCCTTAAGTATCTAAGGCGTACTAAGGATATGTTCCTAGTTTATGAAGGAGATGAGGAACTAGTCATTAGAGGATATGAAGATGCTAGTTTCCAAACTGATCAAGATGAAATAAAGTCACAAACGAGATACATATTCACTTTGAATGAAGGTGATGTGAGATGGAAGAGCCCAAAGAAGGTTTTGGTTGCAGATTCTATAGTAGAGTCTGAGTATATTGAGGCTTTTGAGGCAACTAAAGAAGTAGTATGGATGTGAAACTTCATCCAAGAGCTTGATGTAGTACCTAGCAGTAAATATCCCATCACACTCTATTGTAATAATATTGTAGTGGTGGATCTTGCAAAAGATCCGAGTTCACATCAGTTTACAAAACACATAATTCAGATGTATCATCTCTTGATGGATTTTTCACAAAGAGATAAAGTTTAAGTGAACTATATTTCTACATAATACAACATAGAAAACCCCTTAACTAAAGCCTTGACTCATCAGAAACATGACAATCATATGAGTTCTAGCGAACTAAAGGTCATAAGTAGTTGGATCTAGTCTAAGTGGGAGTTTATTAGAGTTGGTGTCCTAGGATGAATTGTTTACACTTTGATTAAATAAATATTCGATGTATTTAATATGAATAAAACTTCTTATTACATATTGTTTGTTGTCCTGCATGACTCTAATGTAATAATGTCATAGAGTGTACATAGCATCGATAAGGTCATAGCAGGTCCCCGCTATGATGAGAAACTTGATGTGCTATGATGATATTTTCAAATAATTTTATGCGGTTGGATAACATACTATGATGGGACACATAGTATATTGACTATATGGTATGAGTACTCATAAGAAAATGAGGCTTCTTCTCATAAAGTTTGCACTTGGTAATCTCCAAGATAGAAGATTATGAGAATAGACCAGCCAGTATGAATTCTGCATGCTTTGGTGTCATCTAATATTCCTATCTATGAGCATGTGTGATGGTCCTTAGACTTTAATATTATTATTAATGCACATTACAACTCGCGTGCTTAGATGTATTTCATAAATCATAACAATAATAGTTCATGGCGAAGTTGGATACATTGGGTGTGTCACGAGTGACATGTCATTAATGAATAAGTTGAGGAAGTATTTTTCCCTTCCATATTTATGGAAGCTAATATCTCATCCCTTTGATTGGAATATAACCATCACATTAAATTTCATGGTCATGGTGTAACAACGTGTTTATTTTAGAAAGTCAAAGAAATAAATATCAAGCATATAAGTTGGTGAAACGGTTATGCAACCTACTTGATGATATATTGTGACAAAGGGATTATATTACACAGTGAGTGTTAGTATATGGTTTTAGATGTTGCAACATAAATTTATTTCTCTTGGGTTTCTTGACCCATTGCTAGACAGTAGTCTTGTACTGTAGGAAAGTCTGCCTAATGCCAATGAGAAAGAATCTTAAAGGTCCACACACTAAGTATTTATGTTGATCTCAATTAAATTATATTTGAGTTTAATTAATGGAATAAATATTATTATCAAGTCTGAGTAATAATTTTATTCAAGTTATATTGATTTCATAAATTAAATAAATATTTATTCCTTGGCTTGTAAATAAAATATTGATTTTATTTATTGAATATTTCAATAAATATTTATTTTTGAGATTGTGAATAAAATATTTATTTATTAATAAAATATTTATTCGGTTATTCAATAAATTTTAGAGGAGTTCGAACGGACCAAGACCGAGTCTGGTGACAAATATTAATTAACAAAACCGTCACATAATATTTTTTATTGCACAAGTTGGCGCGCACCACAAAATAGTAATAATATAATTATTATTATGTTGAATGTGGATTATAAAAGGTAATAAATGTTATTTAATGATTGGTATATAATTAAATAATATTTTAACTTAAATATAAACCGTCATGACCCGACCCGACAAGGACCGAGTCACAATTCCCCAAGCCCACCTCCAATAGGCTAGGGGTTGGCGACTAGTGTCGAGAAGGCATATCACTAACACATGAGGCATTGCCTAAGTACCTGTACACACGCACACATATCCAAGCTCACAAAATGATGAAATTCAAAAAAAACTCAAAGGAAACCAATGCATGCATACATCTATATCCCACAACAATAGTAAAACAGAAGTATTGAAAGCGTAAAAGGGAAAACAACACCCACCAAAGAAAACTGTAAAAGAGTCTAACCTGCTCAGAAGGAGAGGATCATTGTCAACTGCAACTACCAGAAAGCTCCTCGGCCAAGCTCTAGTAAACACCTCAAACTATCTATCTCACTAAGCTCTGCCTGCCTCAGGACCTTCATGGACTTAGTCTAAAGGCATATGGTATGCACAAGACACAAATCATGTGTGGTCAACGACTGTGCAGGGTGAGTATAAAAATACTTAGTAGGTGCCCCCAAAACCCCCAAAAAAATGAGAGAAACTGAAAGGAAACTGTTCACTCAACCTAGCCAGATGGAAACCCAATTGAGAGAGAAAATCCATCTTAAACAATCTTCAGCTGTACATGACAAGTCATCTTGGTCTACCTGGGGTGTCAACCCCAACATGTGACAAAACCATAAGGACTCCCATAAATCACCCAAATATACTTTTCTCAGACACTAAGTCTCATGAGGTTACAACCTCATAGCCACCAATAAGATTTTCTTCATAATATCTAACCATAACATGAAACTAAGAGAACACACTCCATGAGCTTAGCCATCCTAGATGGAACTTGTCCAAGAGATTCACTCCATCAGGAAAAAATCTACCATTATTAATAGTATGTCTGAGAGAATGTGCTCCATCAGGAACATATTACTAGGTCCGACTCTAGTTCCCAGCACCAAAGGTCCTGTCATCGTTACCTCATGCCCAACACAAGCTAAAGAAACCCAAGTGAAGATTCCTGCCCCTCACCATTGCACACATTTGAGGGAGAACTACTCCATAATATGCACTGTGTATATCCTTTCTAACAAGAGAGAATGGAGGGACTCACGCCTCACCACTTCTCCATTATCGAGTGAGTACTACTCCTAAATAACCCGTGAAACCTATGTCGCTCCTGTAAGAGGTGATCCTCAACTTAGTCTATCAAGGGAGAACTAACCCATATCTAGGTATCTTTCACATATAGTGGATGGTCCCACTCCTTGTAACTATATCCCACAGTAAAGAGAGCTCCAATCCCAATGGAGGACCCACTCCCCACTGCTACTCAGATACAGGGGAGTATTACTCCTTAAGTAAAGACTTGTGCCCTAATCCAATATGTGAGTACTACTAATGAAGGAACCACACCCTGATATGATAGGGGAGTACCACTTCATAAATCAAGGACCCACACCCTAACCCAGTAGGGGAGCACCCCTCAGTCACTAGAGGACCCGCACCCTGGTGGGATAGGGGAGTACTAACTTCACTGGCTCGTTTACTATGGGGGACCCGCACCCTGAAACAGTAGGAGTGTATCAACCCCAGGCTTGAGGACCCACTCCCTAACACAGCAGGGGAGTACTAACTCTTTAAGATCAACATGTATGGAGGACTTGTTCCCTGTAATGACATGGGAGTATTGACTCCTAGAATAGAGTAACTTCACCCTGGTGCAACAGGGGAGTACCCACTCTATCTATACATCATATATGGAGGACCCGAACCCTGGTCCAATAGGGGAGTACTGAGTCCATGGATAGAGGACCCACTCCCTGGATCGACATGGTAGTACCTACTCTACCTTCACGAACTTCATGAAGAAACTCGCACCCTAGTCCATCAGGGGAGTAACACCCCTAGAGGGAATTATCCAAAGGTAATGAACCTTCAACCATGACATGGGGAGTCTCATCTCTACATAAGCAGAGAGATAAGGAAAACCTTCACCCTAGTCCAATAGGTGAGTAACGGTCCTAGAGTCCCTCTATACAAACCACACTAATCTCCAACGTCATCTCGGTACCGCTCCACAAACGCCTTACTCAATTTACACCACCTCATATCTCATAAGCCTTAATGGAGGCCACCATCACATCCTATGAATAAAACCACATAGTATAGACTACTCATAAGACTAAATATGAGTCCCATAGAAGGATATACGGAAGGCGGAAGATCCTAGAGGATCGCCTTGTAGTACACGACATGCACCAGGGCACACACGGCATGTGAGCTCACCCGATCGCCTACTCGTGTATCTTTTCCACACTAGTTCCAACCAATGTAGGGGTAAACAACATGTAGAGGAGTTACGTGCCATGTCCCTCATCTCTTAGCCCCAATCTGTGTTCTTCTTTTACACGGATCGGCCGACTGTGTCCCTCGCACACTGTGCATCCCATACTACACGGCGTGTTCGGATAAACAGCTACTTGTCCCTATAGTTTTCCCATGTACATGTACTAGATCCCATTTCTTTGTATCTTGGTCATGTGTTAGTACACGTCCATGTGTTTTCACATGGCTATCCCAATCCATGTCCCATGGTCACACGATTTAGGGCACTACATGGTGTGTAACCCCTATACATGGCATGTAGTCCCAAAATCTCATCTTCCCTGAATAGGAAGAGCTACATGGTGTGTGTCACAAAACTACACACCATGTAGATGGTGATTCCAGTTGGGAATCACCCAAAAAATCACCTGATTCACCCTGATTCAACCCAAAACCCATTGATCTACCTAGCAGGGATCAACAACAATTGTAATGGGCACTAGAACCTTAGAACAGCACAAAATGAAAGGGATCGGGATCAAAACTCAAATATGCATACCTCATTGGTGAAATGCCAAATATTTGGATCAAGAATGATGTCCGGATCATGCTGCTCCTCAATCTAATGATGATTTGCATCAGAAAAAGAGATCGGCAGCACCTTGCTTCGTCGATTTGGACTGCTTCTACCTATCGTCCAAAGAGAAGATAGGTGGAGAGGAGGAGATATGTTATTCATTCGGTTGTGTGTTCCAACGTTAGGGGAGGGGGTGAGGGTATTAGGTTTAATAAAATTAAACCTATTAATTCCCCTTTAATGCCACATCACCCGAAACGGGTCCCAATCAAAACTCTCAGTGTAGATGACCTTAGGTCATTCCTAGGGTAAAAATGACATTCTGGACTCAATAAAGTTCTCATAAATCCGATCCAAGACTATGAAAATGAGTTATTTAAACTTTAATATAAACTAAAAATGCATGAAAAAAATATATTTAATATATTTAATATTTTTAATATTGTCGTACTGAGTCTCCCTAGGCCTCGTCTTCCCGCGCCGACTCAGCATCTGACTCCAGAAATATTTTCTGAAATATTCTAAAGTCTTACGGGTCAAAATATGAGTCTTTACATTCTCCCCACATTAGGGTTTTTCATCCCCAAAAATCAAAACCTAAGTACAAGGGAAGAAACTAAGCTCCCCACTGGACTCCCATGCCAGCAAGCTCAGCAAGGGTTCCTATGATTCTTATAAGCATGCACACAAGGGAACCACCAAGATCAAACCACTCTTATATCGATCTTATACTAGGCCAACATTCTGCAAAAAAAAGGCACATGTATCCTTAGATGCGACAAGTGGGAAAACACCAAGCACCACAATCCATCTACAGTCATGGGGTCTAGCGGTACACCGCCACACTGACCTCACATAAACACTGATGGAACCCCTTATTTCCCATGCACCCCTGGATGGACTGTACAATATCCTCCTCAAGAATTTTTGATTTAAAGGTCAAAACTGAGAATGCGAGGGTATTCACGAACAAAATAGGGCTTCCCAAGACTAAACACTGGGTCTTACCAAGCCCTTCATCTACAAACCTCTAGCTTTAACACAGCTCACAAAAACAGAAACCCTACAACACCCACTAGTGGAATACCAGTTGAGTATGGATGGTAGGAAACCAATCCATACTGCGGAAACATCGTAGGGTCTAACTTTGTCACTAACGAACGATTCTAATCAAGGCCCTCCCTCTTCCATGGCCACCAAGATAAAGGGGGTCGAGCAGGAAAAACTATGTTGGTCGGTCCAGGACCTACTCTGACACTTCATCGGATAACCTCACCCTGAACACACAAGTATAAGGAACTTGTCCACTGCACCTTGATATCGTTCGCTTTGGGAGGCACTGACTCGCCCTCACGATTCTGATCATGTCACAAAAACATGTCTCGGTGGGGAAAGTGCCCCCCTTTCTCATGAGTTCAAAGCTATGTCAAACTACACCACATCCTCCTCGAGCATGTCGTATATAAAGTTAATTCCAAACACACGAGGGTACTAACGAAAAATACAGGGATACCCAAACATGCACTGGGTCTTATCGGTCCCTCTTTCGCAGCTACCAATACAGGGTTCTACCGACGCCCCACGTCACCCTGGTTAAACCTTGAGCATGAGCAGAAAGAAAAGAGTTCCCAAAACAGCGTCTAACAATTCCTACTACAGAAGCTCTTGGATAAGCACTGATCTCAATGTGGTTGAGTAAAACTCTTCCCAAAAGAGTCGCTTAAACTCCTCCCATGTGAGAACCACCTCTTTATGAGTCTGTATCACCAGACTCCACCATCGCTCAGTTGAACCCTACATAAGGCTCGCCACTAGGACCACCATTTGATCGGGGGTGTCATCACTAAGCGGAAAACTTGCATGACTGCCTCAATCCAGTTGTCTACCACCTAGGTATCTGGATCACCCCGGTACCTTAGAGGTTGATGCCTCTATAACTCATGTATCGTACTCAATCTGTGCGCATCCTCAGCCTGAACTGCTGGTAAAACCTGCTGCTCTATGGGTGGTGGCACCACCGACAGACCACCCGGAGGTAACGTCTTGGAATCGGTTCCCTACACTAAAGCTTCATCATGAGGCGGATCTTTATCATGATCATGCTATAGAATCATGTTTAGTTTTTTTCGAGGAGGCATCCTGAAATAGAATCAAGATGTACCATGGTCAAAGAGTATATCTGAGGATATGACTCAAGAAGGACATGAAAAAACAAAACCCAATCCTATATGATGCATGTACCATTTATTTCATAGAAAGCTATGTCCTAATGTACCGAGTCAAAAAACAGGTTATCAAAGTCCCAATGAATAGATACATTGACCACCACACTAACACTAAAACCTCTATCTTGAGATCTGAAATCAAAATATCATAACAATGTTGCTATGAAACCCAAAGCAAACTCATGACACTTTGGTCCCAATGTGTAACCAACCACCGTTGATACCACTTTGTCACAACCCGACCCGATGGGTCCTAGTCTGAAACTCCCCAAGCCCGCCTCCAAAAGGCTAGGGGCTGGAGACTAGCACTGAGATGACATATCACTAACATGGGAGGCATTTTCTAAGTACCTGTATGCATGCACACATCTCCAAGCTCATAAAATTCTTAAATGTAAAAAAAATAAAAGGCAACCAATGCATGTATAAATATATATCACACAACTAGAGTACAAAAGAAGCACTAAAAGTGTAAAAGGGAAAAATAATTCCCACCAAAGAAAACCCTAAAAGTGTCCAACCTTCTCAGAAGGAGGGGATTGTGGTCAATTGAAACTGCTAGAAATCTTCTTATCCAAGCTTCGATAAACACCTCAGTCTTTCTAGCTCACTAAACTACGCCTACCTCATGTCCTTTGTAGACTCTATCGAAAGGAATGTGGTCTGTACAAGACACAAAGAATGTGTGGGAAAATCTCGTGTAGGGTTGATTATAAAAATACTCAGTAGGCACCCCAAAAACCCCAAAATAAAAAAGGGAGAAACTGAAAGGAAACATTCCACTCAACCTAGCTAGAGGGAAACCCAATTGAGAGAGAAACTTCATCCCGAACCATCCCAATTGTACATGAAAAGTCAGCTTTGTCTACCCGGGGTGTCAACCCTGACATGTGAAAACACCATAAGGACACCCCAAAATCACCTGGATATACTCATCTCATACACTAAGTCTCATGAGGTTCCAACCTCATAGCCAGTAACAATATTTTATTTGTAGGCTCTAACAATAACATGAAAATAGGAGAACACACTCTGTGAGATCATCCATCCTAGATGGAACCCATCTGATAGATGCACTCCATCAGGAACAAATCTACCATTCCTAATGGTATGTTCGATATAATGTGCTCCATTGGGAACATATTATTATGTCCGACTCTAGTGCCCAGCACCAGAGTTCCTGTCATCATTACCTTGAGCCCAGTACAAGCAAAAGAAACCCAAGTGAAGATAACCACCCATCACCACTACACAAAGTTGTGGTAGAACTCCTCCAAACTATGCACTATGTGCATCCTCTCTAACAGGAGATAATGGAGGGACTCACACCTTGCCACTTCCCCACAGTCAAGGGAGTACAGCTCCTAACTAACCTAGGAAACCTCTATCGCTCTTGTAAGGAGTGACCCACACCTCGGTCTATTGAGAGATCACTAACCCCTATCTAGGTATCATTCACATCTAGTTGATGGACCAAATCCTCGTAATGGTATCCCACATCCAAGGGAGATCCAATCCCAATGGAGGAGCTTCTCCCCACTGCTACTCAGAGACGGGGGATTACTACTCCATAAGTGAGGACTCACACCCTGATCCAACAGGGGAGTACTACTCATAAAGGACCTGCACCCTAATATGATAGGGGAGTAACACTTCATAAATCGAGGACCCACACCCTAACCAAGTAGGGGAGTACCACTCAATGACTAGAGGACCCGCACCCTTGTAGGATAGGGGAGTACCAACTCCACCAACTCGTTTCCTATGGGGGAATTGCACCCTGACACAGAAAGGGAGTACTAACCCCAGGCTTGAGGACCCACTATCTGACACGGTATGGGAGTACTGACTCTACCAGCTCAACGCGTATGGAGGATCCATGCTCTAGAACGATAGGGGAGTACTGACTCCTAGAATAGAGTACCTGCACCCTAGTGCGATAGGGGAGTATCCACTCTATCTATATGTCATATATGGAGGACCCGCACTCTGATCCAATAGTGAAGTAAAAACTTCATGGATAGAGGACCCACTCCTTACTCCAAAAGGGGAGTACCTACTCTACCTTCACAAACGTCACGGGGAAACTTTCTGCAATTTAGTCCATCATGGGAGTAGCACCCCTAGATGGAATTACTCAAAGGTAACGAACCTGCGCACACGACATGGAGAGTCTTGTCTCCACCTAAGTAGAGAGGTAAGAAAAACTTGTTCCTTAGTCTAATGGGGGTGTAATAGTAATAGATTCTCTCTATAATAACCACACTGATCTCTAACATCGGCTCTGTATTTCTCTACAAGCATCTTGCTCGATTTAGACCACCTCGTATCTCGTAAGTCATAACAGTGGCCACCATCACATCCTATGCAGAAAACTAATTAGGATAGGCTACTCACAAGACTAAATCTGGGTTCCAGAGAAGGATATATATAAGGAAGAAGATCCTCATAGGATCTCTTAGTAGTACATGGTGTGCATCGGGCCCACCCGAGCACCTGCCTATGTATCTTTTCCACATGGGTTCCAACCCATGTAGGGGTACATGAACATGTAGAGGTGGTACACATCGTTTCCCTCATCTATAGGCCCATTTCCATGTTCCTATTCTACATGGATTGGTCGACCGTTTCCCTCACACACAGTGTATCCCGTACTACACAACATGTTTGGATAAACGACCACTTGCCCGTGTAGTTTTCCCATGTCTGTGTACCAGACCCTGTGTCCGTGTATCTTGGTCATGTGTTAGTACATGACCATGTGTTTTCACATGGCTATCCCAATCCATGTATCATGGTCACACAGTTGTTTCCTCTGGAATTGGGAATGACCTCATTGATTTAAGGTTTAAACATTCCAAGCGGTTTCTAACAGGTTTGTTCGTAGAACCGAAAATATCCAATGATCCTATATCTATTTGGACCTACTTTCCAAAGGTAGGTGCTCATTAGTTATGGACCAATGAGACTTAAGAATTTGAATTGGTCGAGAGGATGGGAGGTCGGACTCATCACACTTTTTTTAGGGGAATTATTATCTACTCTGGGACTCTCTTTATAGATTTAAGTTATGTTTGTGAATCCTTATTAAATTACCAAGTATAAAATGAGATTTCCTTTAGATCTGAAAATCAATGATTGATATGTAGGAAATTTAGATAATATTTTATATGTATTCAAGGTTATTCATCGATAGAGAATCGTCTGTATTTGTTAGATATTCTTAGTCAATGGTATACTTTAATACATTATATAAAAGTCTCTTGGTCATTATGATGACCATACTGGTTTTAAATCCACTCAGTGGGGCACTTGAAATTTATTGTCATTCAGAAGGACATGGATTATTTCAGAGTTGGGATCGTACCCACAAATGGTCTACCTATGTATCCTTTATTTAGAAAAAGAATCAGAACCCACGTAGTTCGAGTAAGGGAGTATGATGTTTATGTATGATTGATGGCTCAAAGAAAGATGTCATAATTACTTTTACACTCTAAGCTCATGTGAGTCATTCTCGGTGTGAGAAACAAGAGGTATTGTTGAAACCAGACAATTGTTCCACAAAAGATGCAATCATAGAAAATGATGTGGGGATTATGTATGTATGACTGCCCAAATAGATAGAGATTGGGACTTATTTCAAAGAAGAAGTCCATGAATAGGGTCCATAAAGGTATATGTACTTTATGGAGATTGGGATACTCTAACTTGGGGCTCACTCCTGAGGAAGATGCCCAAATTAAGAGGGGACTTATGATTGGGTTTTACTCCTGAGAAGGAAGCCCAGATCAAAAAGTAGATTAAGACTGGTTAAGGGAAATTAAGACTGGGACTTACACCTAAGGAGGAGGCCCAGGTTAAAGGGATTTGAAGACTGAGGCTTACTCCTAAAGAGGAGGCCCAGGTTAAGGGAATTTTATAATTAAGGGACTCGGGGATTACTCCTAAAGAGGATGCCCACATTTCTAGATTTGAGACTAGGGCTTATTCCTGAAAACGAAGCCCAGGTTAAGGGAATTATGGTTGGGGCTTACTCCTGAGGAGGATTCTCAGATTTTGGGAACTTTGAGACTGGGGATTACTCCTGAGGAGGATGCCCAGATTTTGGGAACTTTAAGACTGGGGCTTACTCCTGAGGAGGATGCCCAGATTAGGGGACTTGGGGCTTACTCTTAAGGAGGATGCCCAAATTAATGAGAACTTAGGGCTTATTCCTAAGGGGGATTCCCAAATTAAGATAACTTGGACTAGGGATTACTCTTGAAAAGGAGTCCCAAGTTAAGGATTCTCTCATCTTAAAGGATGAGGTTGAATGAATGAACTCTCTAACCTTAGTGACATAAAGATGTGTAAATCACTAGGTTTTGAGGAATGTTCCACAGAATTCCTTTCAGATAAGGAAGTAAACAAAGGAAACATACCATAAATGGATTTGAAGAGGGGTTTGAAGGCTGAATCTTGAATAGGAGAGGTGGATAGGCATAGGAGAGGTAAAATGGGCAAGAAGGGCACCCAAAAAGAGAGGGGTGCGCAAGTCCTGCGTGGGCGCACAAGTCCTAGTCACGTGGGTGTACCTACAAAAAACATGGGTACTTGCGCGACTGTCAACCCTTAGGGTGAAACTTGGGTGAGTCTTGGCTCAATCCCTTATTACTATCCCTAGAGGCTTCCAGAAGAGAGGCACGCAAGTTCTATTGAAGGGGTAAGGCAGCGCACAAGTGTGGCCATTTCCATTAAGGGCTGGCCATGCAGGCGTGCAATTGTTGATGAGTTTCAACACTTAGGTCTTACTACCCATCTTTAGATCTTCCGTTCTAGGTAAGAAATTACCTTAGAAGTGTTCAGAAGCTTCGAGAAGAGACTAGGGAACCGGGAGCTCAAATCTGAGTTTTTGTAATTTTTTCCTCTCCCTTAATGGGGGGCCCACAGGGGGTATTTATAGGATGGAGAAGACCCTGGACGAATTTCAAAGAGGGCGCGCAAGTCACCTGCGCGACCAATGGGCGGCGCGCAAGTATACTTGCACAACCTTGGTGGAACTTGCGCGACCTAAGTGCATTTGAATCTTTTTTCATGCCTTTGTCAATTTTTGATGTTTCTTCAAAGGATGAATCACTTTGGGTTCAAGGTATTTCCCTTTTTTTTCGTTAGATTCTGTGACAGAAAGGAGCGTCAACAAAAGTCCCCCCTCAGAGTTGGATCCGAAAGAAATGAGGATTTGACTCTAAGGAAAACGAGAAACAAAAGGAAATTGGGGCGCGCAGGTAGTGGCGCGCAAATTCTAGCCGGGCAGACTTCAGCACGCAGGGTACGGCTTTGGCCTATAAATATGTGGCCCCATTTCCGTACAAAGCATCCGGATTCAAACTTTCGAGCTCTCGTCGCGCAAGTTACCTTCGCTGCGCAAGTTGATCTGTTTTCCGCTGTTTCTTTGTTGTCGCGCTGCTGTAGAGGTATTTGGACATGCGAGGTGATACTTGCGCACCAAAAACCTACGCGACACATCCATACTTGCATGCCGAAACTCTTTTGCATCAATGAAAAACACTTTCAACTTCAATCATTTGTGCACACATTTTCCTTTGCTACCTGCTTTAAATTTTTACCTAAGCCAATGAGCCTAGTAAGCATAGTTTGATTTTTGCTAGGATTATTATAAATAACCCTACAAACTTTTGAAACTTTTATTGCTCAGTATTACCTAAAATAATACAAAATGTATGTTTAGTGAGCTAGAACTTGACTTTTATTCAGAGTTCCCTTGTATTTTGTGGGAATTTTAAAGTCATGCACGCCATACATAAAAGGGATAATGTTTAAGGTCGAAATAGCTTTGACCTAATGGATTAAAATGGACTCAATTCCTTGGAAAGTTATCTGAAAACATATTACCACACTCAAGTATGAGGGAAAATATGTAAACTATGACTTAAGAAATTTTGAATCTGAGGAATGATATGAAAAAGGGCTAAAAAGAATTAGAAGAAGTGGTTCCCAAGAATAAAGTTACCATTATTTAACAAACCCGTTAGGGGATTGAATTATGCAGGGACACCTAAGGGCATTGGCCGCATAGTCAAATAATAGCATCTTTTGGCTGACAGGTCTGTTATGTAGACTACTTATGCAAGGCCGCTTAAGGGCACGTGCTGCATAGTCAGGCAAAAGAACTCTCGGAAATTTACTTTTCTACTACTAAAAATCCAGTGAAAGTTTATGGGGATTCAAATTTTCCAAAGCATAGAGTTTGATGTATAGAGATAGGTACTTGAACATAGAGAAGATATTTACAAACAATATTGTCTAAGAAATGGATGAATGTCACTCCTACGAAGGTCTGACCCAAGCGTATGGAAGAGAAATATAAACCATAGACTTGAATACTTTCAGATCATGAAAAAGAGTATGAGACAAATATATTAAGGATGTATATTTTCTACGGATCCCTGCATATTGTTGTTAATACAAATAAGGACAAAAGATGTTTTGTTCCCAAGAATGAAGTTACCATTATTTAACAAACCCGTTAGGGGGCTGAATTATGCAGGGTCACCTAAGGGCATTGGCTGCATATGTTGAGTCAATAAGGTTTTCCTTATGACTTTTTCATTCCTTCTTGTTTTGAAAATCACAGACACCTTTCTTAAGGAAAAATGCTTTCTTAAGGAAAATTTCTTTTATAAGGAAAATTTCTTTCTTAAGGAAAGTTGCTTTTATAAGAAAAATCGCTTTTATAAGAAAAATTATCCTTATCTTATTTCCATCCATATTTTTTTTCCTAATTATGAGATTCTGATTCATTTCTATTTTCTCGGAATCGTTGAAACTTTGATAGAAGCATTCTGTTTTAGGATTCAGATTCTGGATAAGAACTATAAGGAAGTTTCATTCCGAATTCCGGATATGAACTCTGACTAAGTTCTATTCCAGATTCAGGATATGAATTCTTATGAAGTTCGATAACGAATTCTCAATACGAATTCTAATGATTAATTCTTATTACGAATTCTGATGACGAATTCTCATTACGAATTCTGATGTTGAATTCTCATTATGAATTCTGATGAGGAATTCTCATTACGAATTCTGATGAGGAATTCTCATTATGAATTCTGATGATGAATTCTCATTACGAATTCTGATAATGAACTCTCATTCCGAATTCTCTTATTAAACAGAATCTGATTATCTTTGTTTTATACACTCTGAATTAATTCAGACTCCGAAAAATATTTTGGATAGACTCCGAACTTTTATTTTACTTACACTTCTATAATTTGTCTACTCTTTATTATTTTCATTACACTCCGAACATTTACTCTGAAGCGTTCATTCCGAACTTTTGAGTTAAAATTAAAACGATGTCGTACTTTCAGTTACACTTGTTTTGTTATAAAACGATGTCGTCTATTTTGTTATAAACTAACCGTTGTCTAAGTGACACGTGTATAGGTCCCTCCGATATTTAAGGAAAATATGAACGTTGGAGAAGGAGCCAACCTTACCTATAAATAGGAGCTCATTTGAAAGAGCTCGATACTGATGACAGATGAACAACTTGGTTTTGTGCATACATGTTGTTGAAGTGATTTCTAGAGAGAGAGGCTCTTATTAACTCTCAAAGCTTCGTGCGACTCTGAATGTTGGTGATTACATTCGAGGGCTTCCGGGGATAGGAAGACAGAGGTGCCGACTACCTTGAAGTTCGAGGGCTTCCTTGCTAAGGAAGACAGAGGTCGCCAACTACCTTGAAGTTGAGGGCTTGCGGGGATAGCAAGACAGAGACTCCGATCTTCGTATCGAGGGCTTACCTTGGTGTGGGTAAGACAGACTTGCTTGAAAGTATAAATCAAGGGACCTTTATCCAAGGTTGTTGGATACCCTTCTCTTTGGGTTAAAAGACTTATATCTTGTTACTTGTAGTTTAACTACTTGTTTTATTTCCACTGCGTTTTGTATTATAAGGAAAGTATAACTTTCTTATACTTCCTTACTTGTACTCTGATTCATTTAGATTCTATACGCTTTAAGGTAGAATCTCACTTTGTAATCTTTCATTAAGTTTCATTTTCCGGAACCATATTTCCAAAACCCACTTTCTGAATCTCATTTCAAGTTTGCATTCGGTGTTAGAGGTGTTGTGAGTTTTCTTAGTTTAACTTTGTTAAACTTAGCCCTTTCCTTTGCTTAAGGAAAACATAGTTAATCGTAACTAACTTTAAAGGTTCCAAAGGAATTTTTAAAGTATACAATTCACCCCCCCCCCCTCTTGTATATTGAGCATCTGCATCATTATTTCGATCCTACAGCATAGTCAAATAATTGTATTTTTTGGCTAACAGGTCTGTTATGAGGACCACTTATGCAAGGCCGCCTAAGGGAAAATGCTGCATATTCAAGCAAAAGAACTCTCAGGTTTCGGACATTTTGTGACCAGAAGTCGAGAAAAAAGGGTATGGAGATCTGAAAATATTTAAGGTTAGGATTATGACACATAAAAAAATTGGTATTTTCCAATGTATGTAGAGATACATAGATCAATGCTAACCATAATCATGTTGTGGCTAGGTCCTGAATTGAAATGTTGGACTTCACTGCGTATCCCATATGGATGGGAATCAAGCCATACGTAGTTCTTGAAATACAGTTTAACGTCATGTGGGACGAAAGTGTAAGATATCTTAGTTTAGGGTCATAGAACTCAGACCATTATAAGAAATACATAGTGTGTGTTTTCACAGGGACTTTTCAGCCAGGGGACTAAACGTGGAATTTGGGGTTAGGCCTAAAAGACTTGGGGCTGGATTCAAGGGACACTCAAATGTTCCTACATATCCCATAAGGATGGGAATCAAGCCCACGTAGTTCTAGAAATACCCTCTGTACAAATTTGGTTCGTACATGTGAAGGGTGAAAGGGGACTTTAGTGAAATGATGGTTTGACCCAAGATAAAAGGTTCAGACATTTCCATGTATGCACGTAGTCTTTGGAATGTAACATGATTGGAAATCAATGTAAATAATGATTCCCTCTCAGGTGAGGGTATCAAAGAATGTTGTAGTTTATTGTCATACAGGACAAAAGTGTTGTACAGTTTAACATCGTATAGCAAGGACGAAGGTAAACCAATATAAAGATATTGATTCTGGGGGAGGTTTCATGAATCAACATCATATGAGATGGAGGTGAACCGATGTGAAGAGATTGGTTTTGGGCTTGAACCTTGGGAGGTTGCCTACGTACCCAGCCTAGAAGGCAAGGATCAAAATCTGCATAGTTCAATTAAAAAAATGAATTAGTGATCAAGTTGTTCTTGGGGACAACGACCTAAAAAAATGATGTTGGGACTTACACATGGTTAGCGGCCCAGACAGGGTGTTATGGTTGAAGTTTACTCTAAGCTCACGTGAGTCATACTCGGTGTGAGAAACAAGAGGTAGCAACAACCCTAACGATGCACAGTTTAATGTCATGTAGTACATATAAAGGGACTATGCAGTTTAAAGTCTTGTAGTGAGGACTATTGGTCCTGCACAGTTTAGTGTCATGTAACAGGGACAAAATACAGTTTAAAGTCATATAGGATGTATTAAGGGATTTCTGTACAGTTTAGCATCATGTAGTTAGGATGATGGGGACAATATAGTTTAAGGTCATGTTGGACAAAAGGGGGACCGTGCAGTTTAATGTCATGCAGTAAGGACAAAAGAGGACACAGTTTAACGTCGTGTTGGACGTATTAGGGACTTTTTCACAGTTTAACGTCATGTTGGACAAAAGTGCGAATAGTTTAAGGTCATATGCATGGACCGTTGTTGTATAGTTTAATGTCATATAACAAGGACGATGAAGGAGACATAGTTTAACGTCATGTTGGATGAAAGTGCGAATAGTTTAAGGTCATATGCATGGACCATAGATGGTGCAGTTTAATGTCTTGCTGGACATGAAGCATGAAAATAGTTTAAGGTCATATGCATGGACCATAGATGGTGTAGTTTAACGTCTTGCTGGACATGAATCATGAAAATAGTTTAAGGTCATATGCATGGACCATAGATGGTGCAGTTTAACGTCTTACTGGACATGAAGTATGCAAATAGTTTAAGGTCATATGCATGGACCATTGATGGTGCAGTTTAATGTCTTGCTAGACATGAAGCATGCAAAAAGTTTAAGGTCATATTCATGGACCATTGATGGTGTAGTTTAACATCTTGTTGTACATGAAGAATGCAAATAGTTTAAGGTCATATGCATGGACCATTGCTGATGTATTTTGTGTTTATACAAAATACTTCTTCAGAAATATGACATTGGTTGGAGTAGTGATGAGTTCTCCATCCATTGAGATTAAAGAATAAGCTCCATTGGAATAGACCTTATGTATTGAGTAAGGTCCTTCCCATTTTGGTTCAAGCTTGGGAGGTTTCTTTCCTGGTATCATTGGAGTTCTGAGAACCAATACCAATTCTCCCTGAATGAATGAACGAAGACAAACTTTTTTATTGAAATATCGTGCTATTCAATTCTGGTAGACTTCCAAGTGGTGCAGGGTGCACAATCCTTTCTCATCTAACCATTCCAATTAATTCAATACCTTTTGATATTGTTCATCTGTAGATGACTGATCAAAAATGGATACTCTGAGCGAAGGTAATTGAACTTCAATGGGCAAGACTACTTCCGTTCCATATACCAGTGAATATGTAGTTGACCGCGTTGCAGTGCGGGTGGTGGTCCGATAAGCCCATAAAGCTTGAAAGAGTTTATCAGGACACGACCTATTATCTTTATCCACCATCTTTTTGCAGTATGTTTGAAAGAGTCTTGTTAAAGGATTCTATCTGGACATTTGCCACTGCATGATACCGAGATTAATGGTTGGATTTGATGTTGTATTCTTGATACAACTTCTTCATCTCGGATGAACAGAAGTTGGTGCCGTTGTCCGTCAATATGGTATGAGGGACACCAAATCTAGTAATGATGTTAGACTTGATGAAGCTAACAATACTTTTAGAACTAACTTCTTTGAGAGGTATTGCCTCTGCCCATTTGGAAAAGAAATCAGTTGCAGTAAGAATATACTTAAACTGTTTGGCTGTAGCTGAAGGGTAAGGTCCCTCCACATCCATTCCCCATGTGGAAAATGGCCACAAGTATTTAGCTGTATGAAGCAACTCTGGGGGCTGATGAATGAAGTTGGAATGTACTTGGAATGAATGACACTTCTTTGTGAAATCAACACAATCTTGTATCATTGAAGGCTAAAAGTATCCAAGCCTTCGAATTTGATCAGACAGTCTATGTCCAGACTGATGGGCACCACAGACTCCTGCATGCACTTCTTTTATGACAACCATTGTCTCTTCACCATCAATGCATCTGAAGAGAACTTCATCAAAACCACGCTTGTAGATAATTTTCTCTAGGTGATCTAGGCTATCATAAAGAGTAAAATTGACCACACGTCGCCGGATTTGTTCTTTCCCAGCTCTATCAGGTGGAAGTGTTCCATTTTGAAGGTATTCCCTGATAGGTGTCATCCATCCTGTAGTATGACCATATGGTTCAGGAATGGGACTAATTTCATTGATTTCCTCTGTTCTAATTTGAACATAAGGTGAAATTGTACAATGGTAGGCAATACTGATGGTTGTCTTGTCCCGATTTGGATCTGCCAGAGCTGTGGCTATATTAGCCAGTGCATTAGCTTGGGCATTTTGTAACCGCGGGACATAAGAAAATGTTAGTTCCTAAGGGAATTACGCCATTAATTCTCTGACGTAATCATACAAATGTATTAGTTCTTCTTTTCTGATGGCATAATACCCATTGACTTGTTTTATTACCAGGTCTGAATCACCTTTCACCTTTAAGTGATTCACTTGTGCTTGAAGCTCCAACTCCAAGCCTACGATGAGAGCTTGGTATTCCGCTTCATTATTTTTACCACCTCCCAACAATGAGAAGGAATAGGGTAACACTGCCTTTTCTGGAGAAATGAGCACAATTCCTAACCCAAATTTGTTGAATTTAGGATTTTCCATTTTCTTCCATATTGGACTTCTGGAAGCACCATCAAAGTACATTTCCCATGTTTGAATACTATCTTGAATAAAGAAGACTTCTTCATCAGGAAGTTCAATATTTGAAGATGTATCTTCTACTGAAGGGTGTTCATCAAGGAAATCATCTAGAGCTTGGCCCTTTATTGCCTTTTGAGACACATATTAGATATCAAATTGCTGCAAAATAACTTCCCACCTTGCCAGACGTCCTGTAAGCATTGGATGACTAAGGATGAATTTGAGCGTGTTATTACGAGATACCAATTGGACCTCGTGATGTTGCAGGTAGTGTCTCAACTTCTGAACTGTGAAGATTAATGCTAGGCATCATTTCTCAATACTTGAGTATCGGGTTTCTACTTCAAGCATAGTCCGACTGATATAGTAGAGGCTGTTTTCATTCCCAGCATCATTCTTTTGAGAAAGAAAGGCACCCAATGATCGCTCTAAAGCTGTCACATAGAGGATAAGTGGTCTTCCTTCAACAGGTGGCATTAATACCGGTGGACACAAGAGATACTTATTGAGAATATTGAATGCTTCTTGACATTCTTCAATAAACTGGTAAGTGACTCCCTTCTTCATTAATTTGGTGAAGGGTAAACTTTTGCCTGCCAAATTGTCGATGAAACACCGAATATAGGCTAAGTGTCCTTGAAGTCCTCTCAATTATTTCAAATTTCGAGGAGGTGACATACCAAGGATTGACTTTGTCTTCTCAGGATCGACTTCAATACCACGATGGCATACAATAAAGCTGAAAAAATTTCCTGAGGTTACCCCAAAAGCACATTTTAAGGTGTTCATCTTCAAATTATGTTGTCCAAGTTTATGGAATATGATTTTCAAATCATCCAAGTGATTATAATGTTGTTTGGATTTAACCACCAAATCATCCACGTAACATTCAATGAAATTCCCTAAAAGGGGTTTAAAGATACGATGCATGGCACACTGATATGTTGCTCCTATATTCTTTAGGCCAAAGGGCATTACCCGATAGCAGAACACACCCTGAGGGGATCTGAAGGCTGTAGATTCTTCATCTTCTAGAGACATTCGGATTTGATTATACTTAGAATATCCATCCATGAAGGAAAGTGCTTCATAGCCAGCTGTTGCATCAATTAAGATTTCTGTGATCGGAACTGGAAAATCATCCTTAGGACAATGCCGATTAAGATCTCTGAAATCAATGAAAACTCTAATTTATCCATTATTCTTCTTCACAGGGACAAAATTATCCAACCATTTGGGATATTGAAATTCTCTGATGAAGTTAACTTTGATAATATTATCCACTTCAGCTTCAATTTTGGAATCATAAGTTGGGTGTGTTCTTCTGGCAGCTTGCTTGAATCCTCGATGTTCTTCTGGAAAACCCAAACGATGAGTAGCGACATCAGGATCAAGGTCTGGCATCTCTTTATAGTTCCAAGAAAATATATCTCAATTTTGCTTCAAAAATTAAATATACATTTCTTGTTCTTCAAGAGTCATGGCCGCACTAATTAAAGTGGGGAGTGGATTTTCTTTTGTACCTAGGTTTATTTATCTGAGTTCATCCATGGTAGTAGAGATACCCTCTTCAAATAATGGAGGAGTATCCTTGAGATCTTCTTATTCTTCTTCAACATGTGTTATTTCTTCAGTTTCTACTTGCATAGTAGATGATGAAGTAGAATTTTCATGATCAGAAGAGATGTTAAAATTTTAACATCTTGAAGAAGAAGCTTCCATTTCTGACCCGATTGATGATGAAGGGTCTTTCTTGGGTATTAAGGAAGAGATGATGGATTGAGAATCGACATCATCGTTCACCTCTGACATTGCTATAACTTCTTCTGACCTGGTTGGCGAAGTATAGACTTGCTAGATTTCAGCAGAAGAAATGAATACATCCCCATTTGAGCTTTCATCATTGCTTGGTGAATCACCAATTTCTCCCATGTTGTCTGGCTTGATTGCCATAATTGACATTATGGAAGTTTTCATAAGAGTATTTGGATTTGAGTCTATCCTGTCAATTTGACTGATAGGCGACACATAATCTGTACTCACATGTGTAAATGGATTTACTGGAATCTTTTCCAAACCATATGGAGCATTAACTTTGGTAATCTCCTTTTTTGTGGATTTCTCCTTTCCCTTCATGTGATAAAATTCCGCCTCAATGTATTTAGATTCACATGTCTTGAACGGGGCCTTATCATCATACAATGTCCCAAATTGACCATCAAAAAAATACTTGAGACATTGATGGTATGATGAAGGGATAGTCGCATGTTGATGTAGCCAGGGTCTTCCAAGCAAGATGTTGAAGGCTGAGTCTTGATCAATAACCATGAAATCTAAATTGGATACAAGATCTACAAACTGAGTTCTGAGTTTAATATCAACCAGTGGTTCTTGTTCATTTTTATCATATCCTTGTAACATCATAGTATAAGGAGATAAATCAGATTTTGTGAGGCCCAATCGACGAAGTGTACGAATGGGCATGAGGTTGAATCCTGAACCATTATCAATGAAAGCTCTTTGGATGTCTACACCATTGACCTTGCCAGATAAATACAAAGGTCTAATATGTTCATGCACGACATCATCTTCATCTTCATCTTTGAAATATATCACTGCATGGCATTCTGCAAGATTATTCTCTACATGGTAGGCTGCAGCTGCAGCAATTTCAGTTTCAAACTCCAGAGGACTTGACAAAGCCTCAATGAGTGCCTCCCGAAGATCCTTTGATAAATTCAAGGCATCCAAAATTGATAACTTGGCTGATACTTGGACCAGGTGTTTCAATACATCATACTTTTGATCCAAAGGTCTGTGTTTCCCAACAGGAACATGTGGTTTAGCAGGTGCCTTGGAATTTTATGCTTTGAAAGTTGATGCATCTTGTATCGGGGTAGGAGTTGGTAGTACTCCTAGATTTAGAATATTAGACCGAATAGGTCTATTTACTTACTGAGAGGAAGAAGGTGTAACTTCCAAACGATCTTCCAGAATAACTGTGCCAGGACTGAATCTGCCTTGTGTGGAAGAACTTGCTTGTTCTTGTTGAGATCGTTGAAGGCCTCTGCCACAAGTTTCTGCCGCATACACAGTTCTAGAAGGGGTAAAATTGGAATAGTGGCCTCTGAGAGATCCACATCTTCCCCTAGACCTTGAGCCTCTGGAACTCCCTCTGATTCCTCTTTTTGATATAGGGAACCTAGGTTCATAGAGATCGAAACTGTGAATGGCATAAGGATCTGTTAAGTGAATCGTATTAACAGAACCGAAGATTAATTCTTCATCTGATGAAGACTCTGCCTGACTAGCCAATTTAGGTTGTGCCATTTGGTGGGACGGTGCCCGTGGCTTCGAAGTAGATGGCATAAAATCTGCCAGAGTCAAAGACAACTTGGTCTTTGAAACATACTCATCTTATTCTAATTCTTCTTCTTTCTTTGAATTATGCCATTTCTTTGAGGATTTTCCCTCTGATGAAGAGGGTTTTGTTGTGGCTTTCATAGCAGAAGACACAATTGGTTTCTTCAATTGCATTCGCAAAATGGCATAAGTTTGGTTGATCGTTTTTCTAACCATCCAATCATCATATTTCTGCGCATTTTTGTTTTTGACTTCCTACCACTTTCCTTCTTCCTCGAGAGTTGTAGCAGTAACACGTGCTACCTGATCTAAAGAACCTTTCAGTTTGACTTGTCCCGAGTCGACCATTTTTTGCAGTAGGTCCTTAAAGAAAAAAACACTCATGAATGGGATGTCTTAATATCTGATAAAAGGGAAAGTAGTTTGGACAGTCTTCATCTTCTTCCATTTTCGGCCTTTTGGGCCTTAGCAATTGAACCAAATTATTTTCCAGAGCCGAAATGAAGTAGCCAGGAACTTGTTCATTTCAGAAAGAGTAAACTTTTCTTTTCAAATCCTCAAATTGTTTTTGTATTTGATCTCTTTGATTATCTTGATGAAATAGCCTCTGTTGCTGATGCTCAGGAGGTGGAGCCCTTCGAGAAGATGAAGATTTTGAAGTAGAATCAGGTATAGGTGCTTGTTTAAGCATGACTGTAGCAGTCTCTGCTCTACCCATTCTTCTTCCTGGACCTAATAGAATTACACGAGTTTTGTCCTTAGTCTTTATAAGAGAATCTTCAATCTGTTGAGTGATTGAAGTAAGGTCTTGAAACCCTCCTATGTATTTCACAGGGATCAACGGCGTGCATAACTCATCACATATATTTTCCACACAGATTGGAAACAATTATTCTTGAGGGAGTGCTAAGCTCAGGGAATATGTTAATCCCTTCCAGCGAGCAATGAAATTTGAAACCCTTTCATTCTCCCTTTGCTTACAGTTTCTAAGATCAAAAACTGTTGTCTTTGGAAACTTTGAGCTTAATTGAAGAAGGAATCGTTGAAGAAGATCCTCCCATCCGGTAATTGACTGGGATTGCAAGCTTGTGAACCAAACAAAAGCAGGTCCTTGTAATGACTGTACAAAACACCTGATCTTAACTGCTTCTTGTTTCTGAAGGGTTCCCATCATAGGATCACAACGAGAAACAAAATGTCTTAAGTGTTGCTCTGGGTCTCCCAAACCATTAAAGATTGGGAATTTGGTACTTGTAAAATTTGATGGGGGAGGAATTGCATAAACCCATTCAGGGTAAGCTCTCTTTTCTGGTTGAATTTGAGCTCGTTTTCCCTCCATAGCCTCCAACCGAGCTGTTAATGACTCAATAGTAGTTATTAACTTTTGAGAAACATTCGGTTGAGCTTGGACTTGAACAGGTGCAATGACTGGAGCTTGGACAGATGTGGCAGCTGGTACTACAACCAATGGCAGCATTGCCGATTGTTGTTGCACTTGACCCATAGGATTAGATCTGTGAGGGTGTACTGATAAAGGAGGATATTCTTGATCCATCTCAGTAGCCACAAAAAATTCCTTTGGCTGACTGACTCTAGCACTCTTAGGAGGAAGACTACCCTAAAGTAGCTCTACATTCATCCTCCTCAATTCCTTCATTTCTTTCTCTTGTTGTGCAAATATTTTCTCTAGTGAGAGCGATTGGCCTCTCCAGAGGAAGGGTATGTAACCTAATTCTTTCCTTTCCCCTTGCTGGATCCATTTCGGAGAGGGGGAAGTGGGTTACTTGAAGGAACACCCATATTCTAGGTAAGACTTTGATTTCGTGTACGCACACCTTCTTCATTTGTGTATGTGCGTACAACTTCTTGAGCAGGAACCTCTTCATCTGATCCCTCTGAGTAAACCTCATCTGGTGTATCAGCAACAATGGCATTTATGATATTAATTGATGCATAATGCATTTCATCCCTTCTATTGGAATTTCTGCGATATTTTCTTCTTCTATGTCTCTGATGAGACATTTCCTTTTGTCGATTTGATCCCTCAGGAACTTCTTGACGAACCATAATTTGGAGGGAATCTCCTGATAATTTGGATCTTCATTTCTCTTGGGGCTTCTTCCCTAATCAAGAGAAGGCTGACTTTCTCTGAGGAAGAGATTGAGGATTTAAAAAAGTCCCCAGTCTGGTGGACTGGGGTGGTTCCTATTGTTCCTGCTCAACTCCTTGAATCCTATTTATTGATTCTGAGGGTTGGGTTAAAAGAGTCCACAGTCTGGCAAGATGGGGTGGTTCTTAACATGCTATATCTGAGACATTCTTGTAAGATCTCCTGATCTTGTGGACTTTAGTCCAGAAATTGGCTGGATGCATCAACCTGCATCCACTTTTATCACCCAGCTCAAAAGACCGTTGAATGATTTCTGACACTTCTGTCACTTGATGATGTGCTTTCTCTAAATGAGAGGCATGTTCAATATTCTCATTCACTTAATGCAGGAGTAATTCAACAACTTGTTCTCTGTATGCTTGATTTTTAGAAGAACTAGTTGAAGAATGTTCTTGAGCAAGCCTTTGATTACAAACAAAGCCAATTGATTGTAGTCGGCCATGGGCAATAACATTGCATGAGACCATTTTCGGTGGGCTTTGCTGACTAGAGAGTATAGTGAAATGTAGTGCTCCATGAACACCCCATCCCTTGATATGAATACCAGATGGGGAATTGGAAATTAACTGGCGCAATCTTCTTAGTGCACCAAAGCATGAACGCTGAAGGGCTATCTACTGCTTTTCAGCCTTCAGATATTGAGAAACTGAGAGAGAAGCCAAGTTAATTTGGCATTGTAACCCTTCTATTATCTTGATATGATTTTCATATTCATCATAAGATGATATTTTCTTTTTCAACTGACAAAGTGATTTCCATATGTTGAGACGAATATCATGAATTCCATCTTCCGTCAACATCTCTAGAATGTCATACTGAGAGTCAGCCGAAGGCCAAAACATGACTAGCACTTCACCTTTCGCCAATTGTTTTCTTATATTCATTAATTCTTCTTTATCATTCAATGGAGATTCTTCTACCTGATTGGACCAGAGTTGGTGCTTCTTTGTTGCTTTATTGGATTCAACAAGATCGGTAGAGAATTCTCTGATCAAACTAGAAGATGAATGACCCAAGGGTGGTTCGGAGAATGAACTACACCCCGAGCTATCTTCTGATTGAGAAAGTATTTCACCTGCTAGCGGTGAATCATCAGACATGACTGGCTTCACATTTGCAAGTGCCTCAAGATAACAGGGCTTTCTCGTCACTACATTGTCCATTGGAGCATTTTCCAAGCAATGTGCATTATAACTGCGGAGAGGACTTTCACAATTAAATTCATCATCATGGGGAGGACCACCATGGTGGGTTACAGCAAAAGATGAAACATTTTTCTCCTTGGTTTTCTGGCTACACAGAGGGTTCCTATGGCTCTCATCTGAAGATGAAACTTCGAGATCGACCGAAATTTCATGAAGAAAGCCTTCATGAGGAAGTTTATGATGAAGAACTTCATAATTAATGTTCTCACTATTGGTAAATGAGGGAGTAGAATCTTGAATTCCAATAGATAACTGTCTGAGGGCTTTAAGAACTCCAGCTTCGAGCAAGGCCTTATTACAAATTGTCCCTTGATTTCTTGACTGTGTTGGGAGGATCTTCTTTTTAGATGCCTTATTACTCAATTTAGGAACCACTTGTTGACGAAAGTAGTCATTATGGGCAGGTGTATGTGCCTACTCAAGAGAAATGATCAGGTTAGGCTGATTATCTCCGCTCAAATCAGGTGTATGTGCCTGACTTGGTTGTCCGTATGATATGGGGGAGTACGCCCCACAACCCTCTTGGACTGGAACAGAGGTGTGTGTCTGTTCTGGAGTGAACTGTTAATGTGTCACTCCACCAGTAGGGATAGATTTTTGTGTCTTTCCCTGAGATGTTGTTGAAGCTGTTATAATATCCTGGTAGGCATCCAGAATATGAGTAGGGATTTTCTTATGCTCTTTCACCATTGACAGAATGTGTTTGGTGACTTCAGCTGTCGGAACAGGGATATACATCCATTACGTGCTTGGAGTAGGTGTGTGTTCCTGCTCCTGTCCTCCTTTTCCTGTTAGTGAATCCTGACAGTACTCAAGTGTGGGGGCAGAGAGTTGATTATGCCTCCTGTTTTTCGTCAGAGCTTTCTGACTAACTTCTCTGAATGCTACCAAACGAGAATGTTGGTAGGCTTGATCAATACTAGTAGGTGTATGTGTCTGCTGATTGAACTCCTCCAAACGTGGTTGACGAGCTTCCTTCAATACTGACAGACGAGGCTGCTGGCAAGATTGATGAGTGTAAGCAGGTGTATGTGCCTGTTTACCAGTTGTCAACACATTGGGTTGGCGGGATCCATCGTATGTAGTCAGGCAAGCCTGCTAACTAGCTGATGATTTACAAATAGGTGTATGCTCCTGTCTATAGTACTCCACTGGAATTGCCTGGCGGTATTGGCGTGCTATTGCCAGACGAGTCTGCTGGATAGCGGAATTAAAACGGACGGGTGTGTGTGCCCACTCATTGCTTTCCACCAAGTTAGGTTAGTGGACTTCTCCAGAGATGGAAGAGATGAGAACCTACTCACTGTTGACCGTATTTCGTCTCTGGAGGTTCGTCTTGCCTTCTCGGGTTTGAGGAACCTGATCCGAATACCTAGAGATGATACCCTCATCATGTTGAGGGCGCACTGCCGCACGAGTCTGGTGACGATTGTTGATGGGAGCCCTTGGGAAGGACTCATGTCTCCTTGAATTAAGGCCCTGAGGGACCTTCTCATTCACCTCCCCATAATATGGAAGGGAATGGTAATTGTGTTCTGGGAATAACGACCCAAAACGATTGGAGATGGTGGTTGGCACCACCTGCTTCTTGATCGCTGGTTGTCGCTGTCTGGACGACCAGGGTGAATTATTGACTTGGAGGGCTTGTCGAGCAGCCTCCAGAGTCGAAATAGTACCATTTTGACATTACTCCTTAACCAGTGCATTTGATACCCAGCATTGAAGACGCTGAGTAGGTGATGTCGTCCTTAGAGAGGACGATGATCCAGTAGGAGTAGCAGCAGAGGCCTTCCCAGCAGAAGTATTCACAGCAGAAGTATTCACGGGTGTGAACTTAAGAGAAGCCATTTCTGTAACGCAAAATATCTTGGAAAAGAGTGCATGTTTGATATAACAGACGTAATCAAGATAAGTCCGGTCACTACATCTTTTGGATAAGCACATATGTTATTGATTGTCTTATTAGACCTCTCTTTGAGTCTAAATACGGGCTTAACAAATAGGTAAAACATCATTTTAACTTGGTTAAGGATTCACGTCGGGTTCACCATTTTTTGTTTCCTCTGGAATTGGGAATGACCTCGTTGATTTAAGGTTCAAACATTCCAAGCGGTTTCTAATGGGTTTGTTCGTAGAACCGAAAATATCCAATGATTCTATATTCATTTGGACCTACTTTCCAAAGGTAGGTACTCATTAGTTAGGACCGATGAGACTTAAGAATTTGCATTGGTCAAGAGGATGGGTGGTCGGACTCATCACACCTTTTTTAGGGGAATTATTATCTACTCCGGGACTCTCTTTATAGATTTAAGTTATGTTCGTGAATCCTTATTAAATTACCAAGTATAAAATGAGCTTTCCTTTATATCTGACAATCAATGATTGATATGTAGGAAATTTAGAGAATCTTTTATATGTATTTGAGGTTCTTCATCGATAGAGAATCATCTGTATTTGTTAGAGATTCTTAGTCAATGGTATCCTTTAATACATTATATAAAAGTCTCTTGGTCATTATGATGACCATACTGGTTTTAAAGCCACTCATTGGGGCACTTTAAGTTTATTATCATTCAGACGGACATGGACTATTTCAGAGTTGGGATCGTACCCGCAGATGGGCTACCTACGTATCCTTTATTTAGAAAAGGAATCAGAACCCACGTAGTTCGAGTAAGGGAGTATGATGTTTATATATGATTGATGGCTCAAATGAAATATGTCATAATTACTTTTACACTCTAAGCTCATGTGAGTCATGCTCGGTGTGAGAAACAAGAGGTATTGGTGAAACCAGACAATTATGCCACGAAAGATGAAATCATAGAAAATGATGTGGGGCTTATGTATGTATGACTTTCCAAATAGATAGATATTGGGACTTATTTCAAAGAAGAAGTCTGGGAACAGGGTCCATAAAGGTATATGTACTTTCTGGAGATTGGGATACTCTAACTTGGGGCTTACTCCTGAGGAAGATGCCCAAATTAGGAGGGGACTTATGATTGGGTTTTACTCCTGAGAAGGAAGCCCAAATCAAAAAGTAGATTAAGACTGGTTAAGAGAAATTAAGACTGGGACTTACTCCTAAGGAGGAGGCCCAGGTTAAATGGATTTGAAGACTGGGGATTACTCCTGAAGAGGAGGCCCATGTTAAGGGAATTTTAGAATTAAGGGACTTGGGGCTTACTCCTAAAGAGGATGCACACATTTGTAGATTTGAGACTGGGGCTTATTCCTGAAAGGGAAGCCCAGGTTAAGGGAATTATGGTTGGGGCTTACTCCTGAGGAGGATTCCCAGATTTTGGGAACTTTGAGACTGGGGCTTACTCCTGAGGAGGATGCCCAGATTTTGGGAACTTTGAGACTGGGGCTTACTCCTGAGGAGGATGCCCAGATTAGGGGACTTTGGGCTTACTCCTAAAGAGGATGCCCAAATTAATAAGAACTTAGGGCGTATTCCTAAGGGGGTGCCCAAATTAAGAGAACTTGGGCTAGGGATTACTCCTGAAAAGGAGGCCCAGGTTAAGTATTCTTTTATCTTAAAGGATGAGGTTGAATGAATGAACTCTCTAACCTTAGTGACATAAAGATGTGTAAATCACTAGGTTTTGTGGAATGTTCCACAGAATTCCTTTAAGATAAGGAAGTAAACAAAGGAAACATAACATAAATGGCTTTGAAGAGGGGTTTTAAGGATGAATCTTGAATAGGAGAGGTAGATAGGCATAGGAGAGGTGAAATGGGCAAGAAGGGCACCCAAAAAGAGAGGGGCGTGCAAGTCCTGCGTGGGTGTGCAAGTCCTGGTCGCGTAGGTGTACCTGCGCGACACATGGGTACTTGTGCGACTATCAACCCTTAGGGTAAAACTTGGGCGAGGCTTAGCTCAAGCCCTTAGTATTATCCCTAGAGGCTTCCATAAGAGAGGCGCACAAGTTCTGTTTAAGGGGTAAGTCGGCGCGCAAGTGTGGCCATTTCCCTTAAGGGCTGGCCACGCAGGCACGCAAGTGTTGATGAGTTTCAACACTTAGGGCTTACTACCCCTCTTTAGATCTTTAGTTATGGGTAATAAGTTACCTTATAAGTGTTCGGAATCTTCGAGAAGAGATTAGGGCGGCGGGAGCTCAAATCTGAGTTTCTGGAATTTTTTCCTCTCCCTTAATGGGGGGCCCACAGGGGGCATTTATAGGCTGGAGAAGACCCTGGGAAAATTTCAAAGAGGGCGTGCAAGTCACCTGCGTGACCAATGGGCAGCGCGCAAGTATACTTGCGCGACCTTGGTGGAACATGCGCGACCTAAGTGCATTTGAATCTTTGTTCATGCCTTTGTCAATTTTTGATGTTTCTTCAAAGGATGAATCACTTTGGGTTCAAGGTATTTCCCTTTCTGTTTCGTTAGATTTTGTGACAGAAAGGAGCGTCAAAAACGGTGTGTAACCCCTATACACAGCATGTAGTTTCAAAATCTCATCTTACCTAAATATGAAGAGTTGAGAGGTGTGTGTCCCTGAACTACACACCATGTAGATGGTGATTCCAATCAGGAATCACCTAAAAAATCACACCATTCTCCCTGATTCAACCCAAAACCCATAGATATACATAGTAGGGATCAACAATAATTGCAATGGGGATCTAGATCCATAAAACAGCACAAAACGAAAGGGATCGGGACCAAAACTCAAATCCACCAACCTCATTGGTGAAATGTCAAAGATTTGGATCAAAAAAGATGTTTGGATCGTGCTTCTCCTTGGTCTGATGATGATCTGTGTCAAAAACAGAGATTGGCAGCATCTTGCTTCGTCGATTTGGCGTGCTTCCGCCCATCATCCAAAGAGAAGAGAAAAGGTGGGGAGGAGAGGAGGAGACACAACCTCCTTTGGTTGTGTGCTCCAACGTGAGGGGAGGGGTTGAGGGTATTAGGTTTAATAAAATTAAACCTATTAATTCCCCTATAACTCCACAACATACAAAACAAAAATGGCCCCTGATCAAAACTCCCGACGTAGATGGCCTTAGGTCATGCCTAGGGTAAAAAAAACATTCCGGACTCAACTGCGGTCTCAAAAATCCAATCTGAGACTCTGAACAGGAGTTATTTATACTTTAAGAGGAATTGTTCCTGTGTGAAAAATATATTTAATATTTTTAATATAGCCACACTGAGGCTCCCCGGGCCTCTACTTCCCTCGCCGACTCAGCTCCCGACTCCGGAAATATTTTTCGAAATATTTTAAAGTCTTACGGGTCAAAACCTGAGTCATTACATAAACTCTATAAATAGACAGTTATTTTTATTGTGTAGAGCAATCCAAAAAATCAAGAATAGAGAATTTTTGTTCACAATGAATTCTCTTTCAACTCCTCTTTCTCTCTCCATCTAAAAAACAAGAAGTGAAAAAGAGATTTCTTCAAGACCGAAGAACGAGCGGTCAAGAACGTACAACATAATACATTCAACTCATCATGCTAGCACCCAAAGATTGAGTGATGTTTCTCAGAGATCATAGAAGCAGGTGTGGATCACCGATAGAGGGATTGTATCCTTGGATCCTCACAGCGCAATGAAGGTAATCTGAAAAGGTCTTTTTAGACAATAGACATTCACCAACAAAGAAAGTTCCTAAACCCAGGTATATATTTCTTCAAATATTAAATAAATTAATTATAAATTTGACATGTAATATCCCATATCTTGGTTTCAGGCAGTGGTTATTAAAAGAAATTTAATATATAGTCAACCTCTGCATGCTTCTGTTGTGCCCGGATCCATCATTATCAGCACTGAAAAAAAAGTGCTAATAAGGGGGGCTTTAGCAGTACCTGTAAAAAAGTGCTGATTAAGGGGGGGGATTTATTAGTGCTTTTTTACTAGGCCTGATAAAGACCCCCCCCCCTTTATCAGGGCTTTTCTCTAGCACTGATAAATAGAATATTCAATAAAAAAATTATTTTCATTACAAATATTATATCAATATATAAATATATTTATATTGATAAAAATATTATATATATATTTTAAATATGTTTTAGATAAGAATAAATATACATTTACACTTAATATATAAGATATTTGGTGAAAATGACTTATAAAAAAATTAAAAAATAATATTAATTAATAATTTACTAATTATTATCAATTAATAGTCATTTAATGACAATTTGATGATATAAAAATTAAATGAATTAACGAACGGTCTATGATAAGTTCAAAACATGACTTGGAATTCAAACAATCATACCTTTTGATTCGGTTGTCTATTTGGGCTCTACTACATATCAAATCAAATCCTACAATGAGCTCTACACCTTGGTGACTGGGGGGACCCCAAATCATGTTTTTTTTAGGCCAAAAAAGGCCCAGAAGACCTCCAAAAGTGAGTTTTTAGTTTGGGTGTCTCAATTTTTTAACATTTGATGGAATTTAAGCCTCTTTTAAAGGGAACTTATTGAATTTTTTAAATAGAGATTAAATTTATCGTTAGGAGTTACATTCATATTGATATTATGGTTTTGAAGTTTTATCATTTTTCACAATGTAGTTTTATTTATAATTAAATATATGCATATTTTATTATATTTACTTATAATAAATCAATTGTATAAATACATATATCAATATATTTACATAAAAATGAATTTTTAAATATATAAAAAAAATATTTATTATTAATTTTATTTATATTAAAAAATTATCCATTTTATTTGCATTATAAAAATCATTAATATATATATATATATAATGTTTATATATACATGTTTGTGTGCATTAATAAACATATATATATATATATATATATATATATTCATCTATATTCTAATGTAGATAAATGAATATTAATGTATAATATATTTAAATAAATATAATTATATATATCACACATTTCTAAATATATACAAATAAATAGAAAAGACGTCAAATATACAATAAAACACACATGACATAATGGTAAAGAGATTCTAGTCCCATAAGGGAGGTCTTGGGATCAAATCTAGGCATGCAGGGGGGTGGGGTGTGTGATGGCAGTTGGGGAGTGGAAAGCCTTGAGAAAGGGGGGTGTGGGGTGTGTGAAAATTTAATTTCTTTTTCAGATTTTTTAACAGTTCTTTTTTAGTGATGTTAAAAGCTAAAAAAGCACTGTTAAATAGGGATGGGGTGTGTGATGGTGGTTGGGGTGTGAGAAAGGGGGAGCATTGTGGGAGTGTGGGAAAAATTAATTTCTTTTTCAAATTTTTTAATAGTTCTTTTTTAGCGATGTTAAAAGCTAAAAAAAGAATTGTTAAATGGGGGGTGGGGTGTGTGATGGTGTTTGGGGAGTGGAAAGCACTGAGAAGGGGGGTATTGTGGGGGTGTGTGAAAAAATAATTTCTTTTTTAAAAAATTTAACGGTGCTTTTTTAGCGATGTTAAAAGCTAAAAAAAAACGTTGTTAAATGGGGGTGGGGTGTGTGATGGTGGTTGGGGACTGAGCAAAGCCTTGAGAAAAGGGGGGTGTTGTGGGGTTGTGTGAAAAAATAATTTCTTATTAAAAAATTTTAATAGTGATTTTTTAGCGATGTTGAAAGCTAAAAAAAGTGTTATTAAATTGGGTGGTGGGGTGTGTGGTGGTTGTTGGAGCATGACAAAAGGGGGGGGGGTGTTGTGGGGGTGTGAAAAATTAATTTCTTTTTCAATTTTCTTAACAGTTCTTTTTAGCAATGTTAAAATCTAAAACAAACGTTTTTAATTGGGGGGGGGGGTTGGGGTGTGTGATGGTGGTTGGGGAGTGGAAAGTGCTAAGAAAGGGGGGGTGTTGTGGGGGTGTGAAAATTTAATTTCTTTTTCAAATTTTTTAACAGTTCATTTTTAGCGATGTTAAAAGCTAAAAAAAGTGTTGTTAAATGGGGGTGGGGTGTGTGATGGTATTTGGGGAGTGAGAAAAGGGGATGGTGTTGTGGGGGTGTGTGAAAAATTAATTTCTTTTTCAAAATTTTTAAAAACATTTTTTAGCGATGTTAAAAACTAAAAAAAGCATTGTTAAATGGGGGGTGGGGGTGTGATGGAGGTTGGGGAGTGGAAAGCGCTGAGAAATTGGGGATGTGATGGTGGTTGGGGAGTGTAAAGTGCTAAGAAAGGGGGGTGTGATGGCGGTTGGGCGGTGGAAAGCATTGAGAAAGGGGGGTTTTGTGGGGGTGTATAAAAAAATAACATCACTTTTTTAATGATATTAAAAGTTGACCTTTAATAGCTCAAAAAAGGAATTGTTAAATAGGGGGTGGGGTGTGTGATGGTAGTTGGGGAGTGGAAAGCACTGAGGAAGGTGGGTGTGATAGTGATTGAGGAGTGAAAAGTGCTAAGAAAGGGGGGTGTTGTGGGGGCATGTGAAAAATTAATTTTTTTAAAAAAAAAATTAACAGCGTTTTTTTAGCGATGTTAAAAAATGACCTTTAACAGTGCTAAAAACAATGTTAAATGAGGTTGGTGGGGTGTGTGATGGCGGCTGATGAGTTTAAAGCGCTGAGAAAGGGGAGTGTTGTGGGGCGTGTGAAAAACTAATTTTTTTTCAAATTTTTTAACAACACTTTTTTAGTGATGTTAAAAGCTGACCTTTAACAATGCTAAAAAAACACTGTTAAAGGGAGTATTTTAACATTACTTGCAATATCAGAAATTTTTAAGTGCTAATAAAACCCTTTTACGAGCGCTGTTAAAGGCCCGATTTGTAGTAGTGTTGACATATTTGTCATGGTCACATGCATGATGTTATGCAAATGATTTATCAAATCCAAGCCTGCTCAAGTATCTAGGTAGACTTCTAAGGATGATAAAGGGGGTGGAGTGTGTGATGGAAGTTGGGGAGTGGAAAGCACTGAGAAATGGGGGGTTTGATGGCGGTTGGGGAGTGGAAAGCGTTGAGAAATGGGGTGTTGTGGGGATGCGTGAAAATTTAATAGTGATTTTTTAACAATATTAAACGTTGGCCTTTAACAGCACTAAAAAAGTGTTGTTAAATGGGGGGGAGGGGTGTGTGATGGTGATTGGGGAGTGGAAAGAACTGAGAAATGGGGTGCGATGACGATTAGGGAGTGGAAAGTGGTGAGAAAGGGGGGTGTTTTTGGGGTGCATGAAAAAATATTTTTTTTTTGGAATTTTTTAACAATTCTTTTTTAATGATGTTAAAAGATGGAATTTAACGGTGCTAAAAAAAGAGATGTTAAATGAGGGGTTGGGGTTTTTTATGGAATTTTAGGAGTGGAAATCTCTGAGAAAGGGGGGTGTTGTGGGGGTGCATGAAAAAATAATTTTTTTTCAAATTGTTTAACATTGCTTGCAATATCATTGATTTTGAAGCATAGATAAAACCTTTTTCCTAGCGTTTTTAAAGACCCGATTTGTAGTAGTGTTGAAATATTTTTCATGGTCACATGCATGATGTTTTTCAAATGATTTATCAAATATAGGTGCACACAGGTATTTGGGTAGCTGATCGCACTGCAATTCACTGTTCCATTTTCTCCCTTACACCACTGTGTTAAACTAGTTTTGTATTGAAAATTATAAAAATAATAAAAAAATTCACTTCATGTTTGATTCAATTATTTTTTATTTATTACTGTTAAAATGGAAATGATACTTGTTTTGATAATCTCATTGAAGGTGGAGGTGATTTGGAGGGCCCATGATGATGTTCAAGAAAAATGGGACAAACTGCGCAGGATCCATGCACACCAGTGTACTCAACCGCATATTTATACTAAACCATGAATCCAAATGGGATAAAATTTTGTGGGATGGTCCAAATTTTAATTGGGTACATTTCATATGAAGGAACCAAAGCCTCATTAGGCTTCTAAGATGCACATCCTAACTGATCTATCCATAGAATCAAATTTGCACAAAGTCAAATGCGGTGTTTTGTATTTTATCAATATCTCAAGATTTATTTGTCCAAATGGTTCCAAACTTTCGGTGGAGACATTAAATATGTGGGGAAACATGTTTCTAGTTTTTTACAAAGCTATATTCAACTGTAAAGTGGTCTAAAACCATGGGCCAAGTGGTTTTACACAATATGTGTGCCCAAAACCACCTTCCACTTTGACTATAAAATGGAAGCTTGGGCTCCTCAGTTGCAAGTTCGTCCAAGGAGTGAATTTATGACAATTTGGAGTTCCAAAGTATTCCTATCCTCATCCTATAAGTTCTATAGGCCCCTATCCTCATAGTAGGGTCAAGGATGACGAAGGCATTCCACCCGAGCTTCCTCCCCCTCCCGATGTTGAGCTAAACGGTGGGTGATCATCGTGAGGGAGCTACACACTTGAAGAGGGAGTTCTGGAACCTTATATTCTACTGGTTTTGTATAATTTGTGTGTGAATTATTTCACTTATGTTTAATATTTATATGCTTCTTATCTGAATGCATTTATTTGGTTCAATTAAGTGAAACATTTCTCATTTCAATACCGATTGGGTTGAGATTCAAGTGGGAATCTTGAGTTGTTCTGATTTGACAACACAAGCATCCTATTTCTCTCACACATAATTGAGATTTCAATATGATTTGGTAGACCTCACTCTATTCTTGAGGTCCAAACCTTGACAACACAATTGTTGTGTCAAGGGGTGGTTCTTTGTGCATTATTTTAAGAGGAAAGAGGGGAACCAAGATCTTGGTCATCCCTCAACCAAAGGATTACAACAAAACCTAATAATCAATTGATAACAAGGAACTCTTAAAATGTTGTGGTAACTTAGAAATGATCACTTATTTATCTCATATTTTTTTAAATCCACTTTGTCTTTCAACTTTACAACTCTTTACGTTAAGTTATTTTCTTAAAATTGTTTACAAAACCACCCCCTCTTTTGTTCATCTTGTTTAAAATACACACTCAAAACCTATCAATGCTCCTTGAGATACAAACTAGGGGCTTCCCTAGAATATAAATCAACCTTAAAAACATAATCAATTTTACGTGTCACGACAGTGCGATCATTAGCCTTCTAAGAATGAGAAAGGGGTGGAGTATGTGATAGCGGTTGGGGAGTGGAAAGCCCTAAGAAATGGGGGTTGTAAGCATTGAAAAAGGGGTGTTGGGGTGCGTGAAAATTTGATTTTTTTTTTCAAATTTTTAAACAACACTTTTTTTAGTGATGTTAAAATCCGACCTTTAACAGTTCTAAAAAAACATTGTTAAATGGTCTATTTATCAGCGTTTTTTTTAGCATTTTTAAAGGGTGCTTTAACAACGTAGTTAAATGTCAACTTTTAACATTGCTTGCAATATCAGCGCTTTTGAAGCACTGATAAAACTCTTTTACTAGCACTATAAAAAGACTAAACTTCTTCAGAGTGGCACACGGGATGGGCATGATCATATAAAGCAGCTCCCTTGATACATCAACACCTCTTACAATCCCAAGACCCGCACACTAAGGCAATTCAGAATCATGAGATCTAATTTCCAGGCCAACTATAGTTTCATTCATGCTGTAGAGAATTTCAGACCTAGGGACCTGGAAGTGGATATTTCTAAGAGTAATACAATATATGGAGATCTTATAAGGAGGGTGTGATTCCAATTCATGTGTAAGTTCCTTGATAGTGGGGATGTTCACACTGCTTGTGATACACTACCTAAAATAATCTATAATTCACATTTCCCGCTAGAGTCGTGCATCATTTCATGCTAACATGGATCTGTTAAATGAGTCTCAACAAACAGAATTGATCTAAATCAATGTCTTTTCCCCGTCACTATCACTGTTGATCTAGAACGGCCCGGCTGGTAGATTCTTGCATAAAACTGGTATGTTGACCTTCAAAATATGGGTTGGAAAAAACACTCACACTTAATGACACCATAATAACCTCTAGAAACTTTTGGATAAGTGGCATTTGTTCTGTTAAAAAACACTCACACAAAAAAAACACTCACACTTTATGACACCATACCAAGGGAAATGCAGTGAAAAATTAGAAAGATTCAAAAATAGAGTAAAAATATATAAGGAAATGTAGGTATAAATGCAATGTAAGAAATGATATTCAAGGGGGGGAATGCAGTGGAAGAAATGAAATAAAATAATGGGAAATATAGTGAAAAATGATATGCAGGGGAAATGAAATAAAATGTAGGGAAAAATAATTTCTTAACAAAACAATTAAAACTTTTACGGTAGATGGAAATAAAAACAATGAAAAAACTAGAATCTATATTGGACAATATCCAAACTAGATGGAGATAAGACACATTTACATTAGATGGAAACTATTTTAAATTGGCTATAGTGGAAATAGACATTGATAGGTTTATGGGGAAACTTCCTTGTGCTTGAAGTTATAAGATGTAGTATTCTTCCACATGGGAAGAATGTTACCTTTTTTCCCTCTAGCTTTATTTTTTTTAACTTCACCCTGATCAATGAATAATATTCTTCTTTTATTCATATTTTAATTTAATACAAATTACCAATTTAATATATGAAATTTTCATAAATAAACAAATGTATCAGGATTTAACCCACATGAAAAATACTTTTGATTCTATCACATTGTGAAATACAAATCCATGTTATGGTCCTTAATAGTTTTTATACTATAAATCATTTCATTCCCCCTTGATGTGTTTAAAAATTTGACTATGTGTTCTCATACTGATTCCTCCCATTTATTGTTGGCATGGGACACTAACATAGAATGTATTATGTTCCATGGTGTGGGAACCAGTATATTTTTAGTATCACTAAACATGTCATAACTTCTTCACAGGATGGCTAAAATTCCAATAATGTCAGATTCTTTGATAAAAACAATAGCTGAAACAAATAGACAAAAAAAGTACATGAAACCAACTTTGTAGAAGATGCAATGACAGTGAGAAAATTACATTAAACACTATTGAAAATGTGATTAAGAAAGAATACATAAAAGTAGAAAACATATTATTAATGAGGAATGGAATCAGTTTAAAAGAACTGAAATCAGTTTAAAAGAGATGATGCATGTCATTACAGGAAAAAACATATGAAAAACAATAAATGAAAATTAGAAATATGTAAAAATAACAAAATACATAATTTAGAATATGAATAATTACCTAAATTCTCTTATTCCCGATGAACAATTTATGAGACAAATAATTAGTTTGTGTACTCATGTAAAATATTAGAAAATATATTTATAACTAAAATTTTAAAATCAAAAGATAAATGGAAAAATGAAAAACTAAATTTTAAAACTAAAAAAAGTAATAGAATCATTATTATAAAAAGAAAATTCATAATAACAAACTAACCTTTGTGTGGTGGTACACATCAGCCATTTTCATCGCATCTCTCTATAATAGAGCTCCCATATAAACAAGTAATGTTGCTTAATATATATAAAATAAAAAATGAAATAGAAAGGGACTACAGTAATAAAAAGTAGATTATGGGAAAATAATATTACTGAAATATGATCATCAAATGTGTACTATGTATAATGGATGCATGCATAATATGTGACCATATATTTATAACTAAATTCGTAACAAAAAGATAAATGGAAATATGAAACAGACATCGTGCTAATTACTACAACTGAGTAGGCCAGAGTACTCTGTCCTCCCAAATAATGGAGAAACCTACAAACACCATTGTCATACACAACATCATAATAAGATTTCGGCAACAACAATAAAACATAGAATCAGTATAAAATCAGAGTTACACAATAGGAACAACCACAATACTTATAAAAGAAACCTATGAAAATAGTGGGAAGAGGATTAGAAGGAAGAATAAAAAAATGGTATATAGGGATTTGAAAAAACCTATCTCGGAGCAGACCTATTATAGATTAGTGGATGTTTATGCTCTCTGAAAAAATAATGTTCTAAATAAATGTTGACCAAATGAAAGAAGTAGATCCTTAATTCCTGAAATAGTAAAGAATATGGATTGAAACAGATTATGGGAAATTTGTATGAATATAGTGAAATTAAAAGGTGAATACTGGAGAAACTTTTGACAGAGGAGATAGGGAGACGAAATTACTGTATGAGTGATGCGTCTGGTAATGGGATGAATCTTTGCAATGGGGAAATCCTGACCCGTCGTCGAGATCTGTGAATGAATAAAAATATATACTTTCGAATATATGGTTCGTTTGTGGGTGTTGAAGCTTACATCGGGTTGTGTAGGTGAAGAAGATTGAATGCAGACTTGCTTTAAGAGAAGGAGATAGTAGGATCCATAGGTGAGGAAGTTCGCATGACTTGTTGCGGGAGCAGAAGGAGGCAATGGTAGTCGTAGGCAAGGAACATCGTCCGATGGTATGAAGGTGTTGAAGCAGATATCCCGAAACCTAGGCGAAGAGGATGTTCTGATGGATTCTTTGAGGAGGATGATGCATTGACATCTGGAGGTGAGGCAGTGGTGAGGTATTTTGTGGATGGAGAATGAGGCAGGGAAACCCTAATAGGGAGGGAAGATCGGTGGCAGCGCGAGTTGGGTAATGAGATCACGTTCGACGAAAGCGTGATTACGGAGAGAGAAGGAAATGTTAATTTGGTAACGTGGGAGCTCAATTTGGTGACACATAATCATAAAAAAATCGATCTTTAGTATATACAATTGATATCTTTTTTAAATTACTTTCCATTTCAAACCAAAACCATTTATTTACCTTTTTTCCTATCATTTCCTACACTCGACTTCCACCCAACCAAACTGGACATTGGTCCGATGACATTTAAAAAATGTGGGAAAATAGACAACAATATTGAATAACCACCTTTAAAATATAAAAAATGGTTAAAGAAAAAAACCATGATGGTTAGAAATTTACAAAGATTTTCAATTTAATCTAAATACTTAAAATCTGAAAAAATTGGCTTTACCAAACATGTTCAACAAGTTCAATTTAAGCAAACATAAAATGAAAAAAAAAACTAAGGAAATGCGAGCATTAAATTTTGAAAATGAAAAAGGAAACCTTGAACACTGAAAAAATAAATTAGAAATTGAACATTTATACGCATGCGAAAACAACCGAAACAACTCATACCTGCCCATTGAAGTCTAATTCAAGTATTATTAAGTCAAACTCAAAAAGCACATGAGTATCGCTTTATTATTAACCCATTGATTTGTAAACAAATTAAAAATTTCTAAGTCGTTAACTGTAAATCAAATCCTGGATCAACCAAACAAAATAGGATGATGGTCCAACGACATTTAAAAAATATGGGAAAACAGACAACAATAATGAATGATCGCTTTATAGATTTCAAAAATGATTAAAGAAAATAACCTTAATAGTTCGAAATTTACAAATATATGCAATTTCATTAAAATGCTTAAAAACTGTAAAATATGGGTATACCAAACATGGTAAGGTAGTTCAATTTAAGCGAGCATAAAATAACAAAAGACAAAAGGAAATGTGAGCATTTAATATTGAAGATGCAAAAGTCAACCTTGCTTGCTGAAAAAATAGGAATTGAACATTTATGCACAGTCAAAAACAACCAGAACAACTCATACCTTCCCATTGAAGCCAAATTCAAGTACTATCAAGTAAAACTCAAGAAGCACATGATTATTGATGTATCATTAACCCCTTGAGTTCTAAACAATATAAAATTAATGAGTCCTTGTCCATAAATAAATTCGAGATGAAGAATTAATTGGTAAAAAACAATAGGATCAAACCTCCTTAAGCCATAAATTGTATGTCTCTTATGTTTATCCTCCTCCATTCTTGTAAATCGAAGACATTCATTCCATAAGCCCATGCACATTCATCAAGATTTAACTTCTTCACTATGTGAGGATGATAAAAATTGAAGTATAGTTAATAGGATAATTGCATGTGGATGTAGAAACTGACATTGAATAAATATAATAAAGGATTGTCACGTACCAACTTCAAGTGAACCAACACTTTCCCATGAAAAAACTTGTTCTTCGATGCGAACCCATCACTTAAAATTAATAGAGTCCACACATCAGTTACCAAAAAAAGGAAAAAATCCCAGCAAGTAGACATCTGAGAGCAAATGAATCAAAAAATCCAGTATGTATTTACACATAAAACCAAGAACAAAGTGAAGAGAGATTTCTACCAAAAAAACTCAAACTAATATTCAGTTTAGAAGATTGAAGGAGCATACATAGAAAGCAGTGATAGTCCCAGCTGAAGTGCCAAGTACCTATTTCATTTGAAGCGATTCCTTCCCATAAAAATACCTGTTTTTTTATGCGAACTCAACTCCTGAAATCAAAAGAATACACACATCAGAAGCCATACAGAGAAAACAATACCATTACTTTTCCATAAGTGAGCCTGCATTGAGACACTATTCCAATCAGAAATTGAAGATATGTTTCTAGTCCTGGCCATTGGCACACTTACACCGATTCTACGGTTGTAAGAGTTTTCTAGGTCAACGCAACTTCCTCATCTTGAATCGATATCTGCATATCACTAACAATTTTCATGAGACTCATAGCTCCAATCTTTTAAACATGAAAACCCTTTATATGAACTTGAATTTACCGTAAAGATTCCCAAGAATAAGCTTAAAAAACAGTGGCTACAACCAACAAAATTGATCATAAAAATCCAGCGAAAGAACTTAAGGCAATCATCTTAAATCCTTTGCAGTGCAAGAAAAGCATAATAAAAGACTCAATTAAGATCCTACAAATTCTCTAAAAAATGAAATACAAGCATAGATCTAGAACCACTGAATCAAAATCATTGCAGAATAAGATCCAGACAGGCCAGTGGTTTACTTCATAGGAGATGGCGCAAGGTAGGGAATGAGGGAGACCTTAAAGCATTTGAAATAACCTAGGAGCTGAAATGAACACCATCTTCTGATATAGTTCACTAGATAAAAGAGACAATTTTTCAGAGAATAATCCAACCAAGGGTTTTTGTAGGAAGCACGGAGGGGGTGGAGGCGGAGCAAGCGAAGGCAGAGCCGACCGGTGGGGAGGAGCCGGAGGTGGTGGAGGCCGAGTTGGGCTTTGAAAACCGAAGCTATGAGTAGTCCCAGAACCGCCAGCTGGAGCGGTGCGGGCTGGAGGGGAGAATCGGGAAGGGGAGCGAGAGAGGGGATTCAGGGAGAGGAGCGGAACTGTAGGGGATTTGGAGAGGGGAGCGGGAACCCTAGAGCAGGAGGAGGGGATTCAGGGAGGGGTACGGGAACCCTAGAGTGGGGGGAGGGGAAATCGGGGAGGGAATTCGGGAAGGGGAGGGAGAAGGTGAGGTAAATCCAGATGATGCGCGGGGGGAATTGATAACGGGTTCGAGGGAATCCCGAAAGTGGAGGGAGGTGAACATTTGCTGAGGTGACTGCGTATGCAGGTGACACATAAGGTGGAATAAGCCACCTTAAGTATATATAATAATAATAATATAAGATAATAGATTTACATTTTGTTTTTTATTAACTCACTTTGTTACTTTATTTCATATTCAATCCCGGAACCCGAAGGCACAGTCGTTTCCGAAATTACCCTCGGGCGGGGTGGCAGTGTAGAATCCAAAACCCTAACGTCGATGGTTAAAAGTCTCCACTATGCCAGAATTCAGGGAAGAAGGTGTCCTGAGTTCTTATGGCGGCCGTGGCTTCAATTCTTCGGAAGTCCGGCTCTTCCGTGTCTCACCTTGCTTTTCGTCTCATCCCTAGACGGACACTCCACCGGCCTGCGCCATTAATCGCTTTAAATCAGGCCTCCACTACTTTGGTGCCCGGCGGTTTCGCGCCGCGCTACTACTCGGAAGCTACGGCGCCCTCCTCCAATCAGACTCTTATTGATGTCGTTAAAACTGAGCTAGAGCTCACCCGGGAATCTGGTGCGTATGATGGGCGCGATCCAATGGAAATTGTTCCCAAGGACTTTCCTTTCAAAATCGAAGACACGCCCGGGCACAGAGCCGTGTTCCTCAACCGAGAATATCAGGGTGAAACCATCAGAGTTGAAGTCCAGATGCCGAATCTCGTCACCGGTGTCAATCCCGACACTAACCTGCCTTCCGACCCGGGCAGCGACTCCGCCTTCCCCATGCTCGTCACCATCACCAAGAAGAACGCCCCGGCCTTGCTCTTCCTCTGCACCGTCCGCCCCGAATCGATCGCCATCCGGGGCCTCTCGATTAAGAACCCCAAAATTCCGGAAGGTGTGGTCCAATACGGAGGCCCCGAATTCGAGGACCTAGAGGAGAGCCTGCAGAAGGTGTTCTACAGGTACCTGGAGATAAGAGGGATTAAGGCCAGCTCGATGGAGTTCCTGCACGAGTACATGTTGGATAAAGACGGCAGAGAATATATGTTTTGGTTGCAAAGCCTCAAGCAGTTCGCTGAGAGGTGAGAGGTTCATCTGTCCTTGTATCCGACATTGCCTAATTACTCTAGCTTTGACGAGTCCCTCGACCGTTTCATGGTTTCTTTGATTGTTTGGGGACTTCTTATGTTTTTCTTCTTCATGATTGAATCACAATATGGAACTATTTACTCATATATTGTTAGTTGAATTGTCCATTCTTTATATGCTTCAACTATGTCCATAGTCAATTTTCTGCCAATTTAACTGTTATCTTCAAAGGCAGGCAGCTGCTGTAAACAATCTATGCGGATTCTTCTAATGTTCTCTGGATATGATAATGCCTATGATCACATTTTTAAAGACTTTCTTTCCTTTATTCTGGATTGCCTCATTTTTCTGATTACAAGCTACAACCATCGAAAATTTTTAAGTTTAAAAATTTATTCATTAGTTTTTTTATTTAAACAAGGTTTCTAATCTTTTCACTTTATACAATAACTCGTCATTAAATTTTTTCAATTTCAAATTTTGTTTGTCTATGTTTCTCCCACTTTGGAAAATTAAAATATAGAAGAATAAAACATTATGAGAGAAAAATGTAAGTGAAATTTGATTAGAGTAAAATAAGAATCATGAAAATATATCTAATTATATTAGAGAATTATATATAAAAGACTATCTGGGTAGGAAGGACTCATATTTAATTATATTGTCTGCAACAATGTCATGTAACTGTGTTAATATAAATGGCTAAGGTATGCATGTTTAATCTCTTATTTTAGATTTCTTTAGAAAATTGTTAACATAGTTAGAAAACCCCAAGGGTGAAGCCTTGAAAATTCTATTTGTTGAACAAATTGTATAATTTCCTTTGAAACATGCAAACAACAAACACACCATAAGCCCAATTAAATGAGGTCACCTACGTGAACCAAACATCGTCAATTAGGTCTATTAAAGATCATATTTTTATTGAAACTATTTAAAACAAGATCATCTTGAATGATTTGTTTGAGTCTTTTTAGGTCTTTTTTTTAATAAGAGAATTTGTCATTAAGCTTACCCTATTAAAATGTGTATTCATAGGTTTTCAAAAAGGGAATTTGTCATTAAGCTTACCCTATTAATCTAGTCTTACACATTTTCTCGACATTCGGGGCCACTTCAATTTTCTCTTGAACACATTCATTTTTAATCGTATCCATCTTAGTATGTCGACATGTTCATCTTAATATTTTCATTTCCGCTACCCCTGTTTTTTGTTTAAGACGTCCCGTCAAAAACCAACACGCACTACCATATAGAATAATTGGTCTTATAACAATCCTATAAAATTTACCTTTTGTTAGGCAGCCTGATGGCTGCATGACATTTCAACGAGGGTGGGCCGCCCACCCGTCTAATGGTTAATGGCTTGAGGAAGGAAATCCACTGATAGAGAGAAAGAAGTGTGATCATCAATAAAAATTTGTCTTCCTTTTTCTATTCATCTCTCTCCGTTATTCTAGTTTTTTATCGTTTAAAATTTTTTTTTTCAACACGTTATCAGCACGAATGCTCAAAAAGGAGAAATGTATGTTTTTGTTTTTATTTTCACTGTCTGGTTGGATGGTTCTAATTATTTATCTTTTTTATCTTACTTTTATCGCCAAATTGGACGGTTTATGTGGTTTATTTTAATTACCACCATAGAGGTTGGTTTGCCGTTTGTTCGGACGGTTTAAATTTATTTATTTTGTTTAGCCTGATTGGACGGTATAATTAATAAATCAATACACACAAGAATGTTTTAAACGAGTAACGTGATACTGATGTATTTATTTCAAATCTCCACGTGAAAGATTTATTAACCGATTAGGGTGGTATATATATATATATAATTAAATGATAATATTAACTCGATTTTAATGTTTTCTGGTTATCATCATGTCAAATCTCGCGAAACTCGAATTCACCGCTCTTGACATTACCAAAAGTAATTACTTGCCATGGACGATGGATGTGGAATTGCATCTCGAATCAATAGATCTCATGGAAACAATTAAAGAAAATAATTTACAAACCCTCCAAAATAAAGAAATCCACGCAAAAAGAGATCCATGTAAGTTCTAAAAGAGTTTGAAAGAGAGGTATGATCATTAAAAAAGATATTGTTCTTTCAACAACCCGTGATGAATGGAATGCTTTACGCTTCCAAAGACTTTAAAAGGGCCAATGATTACAATTCTGCCATATATAGAACTGTATCACAGAAAGTAATGTGGTATTGGGATTACACATGCTGATATGCTTGAAAAGACATATACGACATTTCACGCATCTCACATCACCCTACAACAACATTATCGCTTGCGAGAGTATTTAAAATATTCAGATCTCATATCATCATTACTTGTAGCAGAGAAGAACAATAAGGTTCTGATTAAAAATCATCAGTTTCGTCCTACTGGCTCAACGGTAACATTTCCTGAAGCAAATGCTATTTTTCATGAAAATAATCACGGAAGAAGTCGGGGGGTGTGATTCTCGTGGTGGATGTGGTTTTGGCAGCAGACACGGTCGAGGACGTGGTCGTAACCATGAGCCTGCTCAAAATGAATATCAGAATCAAAATATGAGATCAAACACTCCGAGGAATCCTGAAGATTCCTTCTATAGGTGTGGTTCTAAGGGACATTGGTCTCGAGTTTGCCGAACCCCAAAGCATCTTTGTAAGCTCTATAAAGAATCTCTTGAAAGCAAAGAAGAATGAACCACACTTTGCTGGGATATCTTATAAAGAGAAAGAAAATGAGGTGAATTTTACTGAGAATCATGAGCCATCAAAATGATGATTTCATTTACCTCGAAGTGGGTGATTTTACTTGTGAATTTGATGAGATGATAACTGAAAATAATTCAGAAAAACTACAGTAGTTATGATATATGATATGTCATTTTGTTCTGTATGTTTTATATTTTAGATGTTGTATTATTTGAATTTCGCAAGGTGTTTCTTATAATATTATTCTCTTTACTTTGAAGCATTGAAGTGAATTGCTTAAATGAGACAAATATTTGCATACCGGATAGTGGAACGACAAACACAACTCTTAAGAATAAAAAATATTTTTCTGATCTTAAATCAACAAGACCGATTGTGAATACTATATCAGATCTTGCAGATCTAATAGAAGAGACTGGTAAAACGAGTTTTTATTTACCCAATGGGATGCAATTTTTTATAAAAGATGCACTGTTTTCCACAAAGTCCAAAAGAAACTCTATATCTGAGAGAAATGAAAAGTAAATGTGCATTACCATTAATAAATTTGGTAAAAGTAATGTACTAGAAAAACTACCAAAATTATCATCCGGATTGCATTATACATATATAAGTGCGATCAAAACAAATATGATAGTAAAGAATGGACCACAAATTGTTAATTTGTGGCATGACTGATTATGTTGTCCTGGTTCAAGAATGATGCGAAAAATAATTGAAAGTTCTCATGGACATTCAGTAAAGGTCTAGCAGATCTCTCTACTAAGAAAAATTTCATGCGAGACTTGTTCGCTTTGGAAGCTGATCGTGAGACCATCTCCACTTAAAATTAAAGCTGAAATGCCAGTCTTTCTTGAACGAATTCAAGGGGATATATGTGGACCAATTCATCTATCGTGCAGTCCATTTAAATATTTTATGGTATTGGTTGATGCATCCAACAGATAGTCACATGTATGTTTGCTCTCAACTTGTAAGGTTGCATTTTTACGTTTTCTAGCTCAAATAATTAAATTGAGAGCACAATTCCTTGATCATTTCATCAAGAAAGTAAGACTTGATAATGTTGGAGAGTTTACCTCTCAAGCTTTCAATGATTACTGTATGACAATGAGGATTACTGTGGAGCATCCAATCGCCCATGCGGATACACAAAATGGTTTAGCTGAATCACTGATAAAACACCTACAATTTATTGCTAGACCATTAATAATGAGAACATCGTTGTCGAGCTCTGTATGGGGTCATGCAATATTGCATGCCTCGACATTAATTTGCATCAGACCAAGTGCATATCACAAACACTCTCTACTCCAATTGGCTTTTGGCCAAGAGCTTGACATCTCCACTTAAGAATCTTTGGTTGTGCTGTATATGAGACCAAGTGCATATCACAAACACTCTCTACTCCAATTGGGTTTTTGTGCGTAAGCGTAATGAGAAAAACGGGATTGTAAGATACAAAGCTTGTCTTGTTGCACAAGGTTTTTCTCAGAGACTTGAAATTGATTATGAGGAGACATATTCTCCTATTATGGATGTTATTACTTTTCGATATCTAATCAGCCTTGCAGTAGCTGAGAAGGCTAATACGTGTCTTATGGATGTTGTTGCAACTTATTTATATGGGTCACTTGATAATAATATATATATGAGAATCTCTGAAGGATTCAAGATACCCGAAGTATTGAAATCAAAACCCAAAGACCTATATTCATTTAAATTACAGAAATCCCTGTATGGATTAAAACAATCTGGGCGTATGTGGTATAATCATTTTAGTGAATATTTGTTAAATAAAGGGTATGCAAATAACCTCATATGCCCATGTGTTTTTATTAAGCAAACAACATCTTTATATGCAATCATTGCTGTTTATGTTGATGATTTAAATATCATCAGAACTCCAAAAAAGATCAATGAAGCAATGAGAAAAAGGATGAATTTGAAATGAAAGAACTAGGAGAAACCAAGTATTATCTTGGATTAAAAATTGAGCATACGCCAAGCGGTATATTTTTACATCAATCAAATTACATTGAAAAGGTCTTAAAACGTTTTAATATGGATAAAACAAATCCTTTTAGTACTCCAATGATTGTTCAGTATTTAAATACCGAGAAAGATCAATTTCGACCTTGTGAATAAAATGAGGAGTTGGTTGGTCCAGAAGTATCATACCTCAGTGCTATCAGAGAACTAATGTGTCTTGCTAATTGTACTTGTCATGATATATCTTTTTCTACTAATTTATTGGCAAGATTTAGTTCATCCCCTACATGAAGACACTAGAATGGTATTAAACATATTTTTTGTTATCTTTGTGGAACTATTGATTTTTGTTTATTCTATTCTAACAAATCAGAAAGGAAGATGAACGGTTTTGCAGATGCAAGTTATTTATCTGATCCGCATAATGTGCGATTACAAACTGGTTATGTGTTCACAGTAGGAGGTACTGCCATATCTGGAAGATCACAAAAGCAGACACTCGTCACAACGTATTCAAATCATGCAAAAGTGATAAAATTACATGAAGTATGTCAAGATTGTGTTTGGTTGCAGTCTATGACTCAACACATTCGAGCAACAAGTGGATTGACTATGGATAGTAGCCCAACAATTTTATTTGAAGATAATGTTGTGTGCATTACATAATTGAAGGAAGGTTTTATCAAGAATGATCAGAAAAAACACGTACCACCAAAATTTTTCTCCTTCACACAAGAGTTAATGAAAAATAGAGATATCAACATGCAATATGTTCGATCCAACAACAACGTTGCATATATATTTACAAAGGCACTACTAACTGTGATCTTTAAAAAGTTTGTACATAATATTGGGATACGTAGATTACAAAATTTGTAATGTAATGTAACTTTCAGGGGGAGTCTACGTGACTGTACTCTTTTCCTTATTCTGATTTTTATCCTACTGGGGTTTTCCGGAAAATGTTTTTAATGAGGTAGTAACAAAACACGTATGACATTGGTAGGGGTGTGTATCCCAAGGGGGGAGTGTTAGGCACCCGGTGGCTGCATAACATTTCGATGGGGGTGCGCTGCCCACCCCCACCAAACCCTTTTCTGCACTACCTATAAAAGGCAGTGCAACCCCCTCTAATGGTTTGTGACTTGAGAAAGGAAATCCGCTGATAGAGAGGTAGAAGCGTGATCATCAATAAAGATTTATCTTCCTTTTTCTATTCATCTCTCCCCATTATTTTAGTTTTTCTTCGTTTCAAATTTGTTTTCTCAACACCTTTCAATTTCAAAGAAATTTTATGATCACTAAGCATTCCAGGAGCCTTTCTTTATTTTATCCATCCAGTTTCAATCCTATGAGATACACTCATTAATATCTCCATCACATTGCTAAAATAAACTTAAATATCGAAAACGATAAAGTTTTGAAATAACGTGGTCTCCCAATCTCACATCCATAGCATTGATAAACAATCCTTTGATAAAACTACACTCTATATATTATGTCTTACCTCTACTAAGACAAAAATCTTCTGAAGCATACAAAGATCTTCTAAAAATAACTATGGTGGAAATATGGTAAAAGAGGCTAGTGAGACGAAGAGGGTTGACTAGGGTCATGTTAGGCCTAGTAAGATGTTTGTTGGAGTCTTCGCCTTTGAGCTATGAATTCCCAGTTGGGAACTTGGCTAACCTTAAATGATTCCAAAATCTTATTGGTGGCATCCTTGATCGAAATAGTTGTGCAATGTTGTGTTTCTTCCTTTTCTTCATCTTCACCCAAAATTACAAACTTGACACATACTAATTTGAAATCAGCTTGAATCACTCCCTTGATAAACTCATTTTAAAGAGATACTAAGTCATGTGAGTTGATTTCTAATTTTAGTTCATTCTTTTATCTAATAATTTTATCAATTTTCTCATTAAAGAGGAAAATATTAATTTAAATATCTTATATTATGAACAAAAATTCATCAAACCCATAAGAAAATGGTAGCTTCACCCAATGTTTTTTTATAGGAAGCTCCATGCCATTTGTGATACCCTAATATAAATTTCTGATATTCTCTAACTAGTTGTGATTTCTTTAGAGAAATCAATTCTTCATGTGTTTATTGAATGCATTGCCTTGTACTGTCAAAATTTCTTGGACTTGTAAAGTTACAGAGTGATGTTAACAGTTGCAGTCACTTGGATTATGGAAACGACTTAATGCCTTTTGATTTAGTGTTTCAAGTGCTCTTCCACTATTTGACAATTGGATTTTAGGGTCTCATTAGTGATCATAGCATTTTTCAATGTATAAATGTTTTCTTTTGAAGCAAATTATATATTTTTCTTGGATGATCTGATTTTGCTCTTAATCCATTCATTAGTGACTCGATTAACCACATTGTCTCTTTTATTTCTACAAAAGAAGAATCCACTACTTCCACATGAGGTGGTAGTGGAATTGTGGGGTTTTAGTAGGGAAAATAATGTAGGATCTAAGTACAGTGAAAGCATCCATGTTGAGGTACCAGATTTAAAATTTTACTCAAATTTGTATTCTTAGTTCTGAAGAACAGGATCTACAAACTTATTTTATGATCAAATATTAAAATAAACAATTATCTTAGGTAATTGTTGTGCGATTCAATTTCAGCTCGATGTCGTTATCTTCATTTCTCAAGGACCTTAACTTGAATCCCTCTAACAATGTCCACACGTGTCGGTCTCATTCAGGTGTTAGTGTAAAGAACCGAGATCATTCCAATATCATTGTGTCAATTGCAGATGAATTTCTCTAATTTTATCTAGACCTTCAGAGAATTTTGGGAGAGTACTCTTATTTCAGTGAAGTGTGAATGAGAGATCTTGACCACTAAACCTAATTGACCCCTTCCAAAGGACATAATATCTATAGGGTTTAGAAATAAAAAACTCCAAAAAAGGTCTCTCCTCTTTTGCCTATTCCAAAAAATAATGCCCATGTCATTAGCACTTATTTAATTTATCACTAAATAATAATAACTATTATTTAATAAATAAATAAATAACTATGGTACCAATTAATATTTATCTATTTTATCAATTATTAAATAAATAATTTTTTAAGTGATATAATTAAATAAATCCTATGTAATAATTAATCTAATTAAATAATTACATGGACTTTGACCATATACTTAGTCTGAACTCCCTCTATATAAATAAATAATGATTTACTTGTTCCCACTAGGACAACTTGTGAATTTTAAGAGATACAAACCAAACTACGTTATTCCTGATCAAGAATAACTTGGAAGTGAATTACGATTGGTATAACTCAAAAATATACATTAATATACAAACTGAGATCACTTTTATTCTGAAAAATCAAATTTGATTGAATCTGATGAGTTTTTGGATACACTTAGTGTGCGATCTTATAAGTCTTTTTTCAGTGAGAGTGGTATCTAGAAACACATCATGACCCTTATAGATGAAAAAATTGTAGCAGCAACAACCTTCCTATGAACTATAACTATGTAATATAATTCATTTTTCATTTGATGTCTTATCAAGAAGTATGCATACATGTTTCATCATCCATTATTGTTTGATCTATCCTTCTTTGATTTACCAAGATGAACTTGTCTGTGATCACCGTGGACATGGATTTAAGTATACTTTAATCTCAATCGAAGGGCTAAAGATATCTTCTCCCATAACTCATAAGAGGAAATCCTTTCTTGATTATTCAATTAACATCATGTCACTTATGATGCACCTGATGTAAGATACTTCACCATGAGCATATACATTGTAGTTTTCATACATGATTCATGATACACATTAATAATGACCTTAAGTATAAGGATTATTACACATGGCCATAGATTAAAAATTCCATTAACATATAATATGTGGAATATTTACTGGCATTTCTATTCTCATGACCTCATATTCTTGGAGATCACTAAGTGTGAGCTTCATGAGAAGAATTTCCAATACTTATGGGGTCTGACAACACCTGATAGTCTGACATCGTATGTGTCATGTCAGACTGATGTATCTAGACCACAAGACATAACTTTAAGAATATTATCATGACATCCCAAGTTCTCATTAAAACAGAGTTTGCTATAACTTATCGATGAAACAAATATTCAAAGGATACTATTATATATGACACACATAAGAGTAACCAATATGAAATAAAAATAAAACATGTATATATCAAACCAAATACATGATGTGGTAATCCAAAGTATTTGATAACATTGCTTTTAGGGTATAAACTTTTTATACTCCCCCTTGCATGAGAATCAAATGTTAACTATCCCACTAGTCAACACTCATATGATATTCATGATTCTATTAAGTTATGGAACTAGTCATTGGGTCTACCATAATTCCAAATATGGATACTCTTTCAACTACAAATTCATCTATCTGAATAAATCCCCTCAAGGAATGATCCTTATTAATTTTATGATTTTCCTCTTGGTGTGATATGGGCTCTTTGAAAAGAATCACTCCTACAGTGTTATCACATAACATTGTGATATGACTGCCACTATTAAGTACCACGTCAAGCTCTGGGACAATGTTACAAATTCAAATTGCTTATTTTGATGATGAAAAAGTTTTAATATACTCAGATTTTATAGAATTGGTAACCACAAACTACTTTGAGCTCCTCTTACTCACTGCCAATAACTACAATATTAGATCAACATGATTTATTTAGAGACTAGCACACACACACACACACACATCCCCTCACTACTATTTTCATATCCTTTCCATGCTCTATGAAAATATACTTTGTACTCTTAAGGATAGTTTTAACTACTACCCATTATTGTTCTTCTAGAATTTACTTGATATAATTAAGCTTAGTACATAGTATGGTATATATGATAAATATGATCGCTAAAGCATACAAGAATATAATCATTCTATCTTTCTCTTCCCATGTTCGAAGACACTTCTTTTTTAATGATTTATGCTATTTGACATAAGCAACAATCCAATATTAGATTGTTCCATCTTATACTTTTCAATACATTGTCAATCTATATACTTTGATTAATTCCAAGAAACCTATTAGATCTATCTATGTAGATCTTGATCCTTGGAACATAAATGGTTTCTTTAAGTCCTTCGTGGAGAAGTATTCATTCAACAAAGTATTATATAATTGTAAGGTTGGCATTTGTTTTCCATATATCACTAGGAAAACTATGACACTCTCACCAACCTCTTATATACTTTATTGGATTTATTTTTTATCACAATACTATTTGGTTATGTCGTATATACATGTCCAAATAGTTTCCATTTTGGAATGTGGTTTTAACATCTATATGCCAAATCTTATAATCATGGTTAGTTGTTATGTACTACTTTCTTATATGATAAGAGTTCATCATTCTTAGTGAATGATGTGCCATTTTCTTGATAATAAGAAAACCATATTTATCAGGTTATCTATCTTCCTTTATTGACCCACACAATATTTGTGTCTTTAGAACATTTACTTCCATTGGGTCTTGTGAAGCTTGTTCTTTTTCCAACTCTTGTGCATTTTGAACCTTGACTTTATCAAAGTCTATCTTGCTCCAATATCTTCTTTGAATATTTGATTATTTTTTATAAATATAGTCTTTCTCAAGACTATTATCTTTCTATATCAGGGATTGGATAGACTATCCTTTTTTTTTAATTTAAAATAAATTACAAAGATGAACTTCTTATCTCTTGATTCAAATTTGTTGCCAGATTTAGCCTTGAAAAACACTTCTGTCACGTCCCGATTCATTGGTAAGTGAACTCTTCAAGACCTCCTCCACTAGCCCAAGGGTTAGTGACCAATGTTGAGATATCTGCACATCATGGGAGGAATTACCTTTAATCAAATTTTCACCCGCTAACACACATTCAACATCCAGCTTACATGCATGGAATATAAAGGTGAACAAAAAAATGCATTTATATAAAAGATCCATGGTACAATGTGAAATGGTATATATGAATCACCAAACACAACCATCTCATCCTGATCAAAGGCCTTCCTGAATAATGACGACACAAGAGTGGGCGTCATCATGATCATATTCATTCCACTAGCTATCCAAACCCGTCATCCATCTCCAGGCTCTATGATCATCCATCCACCATATCAGTTCATCTGTATGGACACAAGATGAAAAATGCGCAAGTGCACATCCAAGGGTGAATATAACAATACCCACTATGGTCATCTCAATCAGTGAACCAACCCCATCAATAACTAGTGTCTACATGCTGTTAGGTTTTTAAGGATCAAACAACACTTTTTCAATGCAGCAGAAAACATTAAAAACATTAAATCCCAAGATCACCATGTATGAAACCAAATCTATGTGTATATAAAATGAAGAACAAGTACCTTTCACTAAAGGGCTGTTATTAATATCTTCAAACATATTCTTGATTAAGATTCCTCAAAGGTAGCTAATCGCCTCCCTCCACCATGGTGTATCCATAGTCTGAATCTAAATCACCCAATGCTTGGGAAGATTTCTCCACAACTCCCATGGTATGCTAGTACCTCTTGGTGGAAAATAGAGGAAGCAAAAGAGAGATTTAAAAGGTAGAGAATTTGATAGTGGATGCTTGGGAAATGATCATATACCACTGAAATGGCTTCCACCAAACAAGCTTTGAGGATAGTCCTTGAGCCTTTCCATGCATTTACTCATATGTTCACAACGTATGAGTAAATGGATTACAATTATAACTCATTATAACCTTCATTCGACACAAATCTCATTAATTCTTCCATATGAAACAACTATAATCAATGATAGCTTATGTGGAAGTTGATTTGAATGTTAACACTTAACGTTTGGCTGCCTTATGAATCATAGGATGCCATGATTATCATACAATATGAATCATAGCATTGCAACATAGTCAAATCGTATAGTATGGATAGTTAGGTAGTGGCGCTATGATGTCACTATATCATAGGAAGAAACAAACCTTTTTTCAGTGCTTTATGATATAGCAATAAGTCGTATGTGTGGAATCCTGCCTTTTTATAACATAACTTTCATTACATTACAAAAAACTGAGGATATTTAAGGTTTAGTGTCTTGGAAACAAGGAACATAATACATGAAAACAACATATAACATTCTTCTTAAACACTTGAAATGATTCTCCTTAAGTTCATCCTAGGTTCATTACTGCATCTCATAACCTGGGGACATACATCAAAAGAAAGGGTGAGCAGAAGGCCCAGTAAGGGAAACAAGAGAAACATTTTACATGTTAACTTGAGATACTTCAATAAGGTCATGAAAATAACTTTAAGGCATGAGAAAGAAATCATGAGGCATATCATAATAAAAATAACTTTTTTCATAACTTTAAGATGTGGCTACAACATTTTACAAAGACAATCATTTCCATTTCACCAAGGTCCATCCCCAAGGGGTTAATAAAAATTACCAAGGTTATTCACCAAGGTATCAGTCTAAATGGTCATCTCTAGAGATTAAGTCTTTACCCAATGCATTGGAGCACTATCAGGGCGCACCCTTAAATTTTCCTTTATCATCATGTGAGCCACATATATCATCATCAATCATTTCATAAAAAACCCATATATCATAAAAGAAATGGGTTTCATTTCATAATCATAACGTTTTAAAAACTACTTTAAAGACATGATCTTTGTGTCACTTTAAAGCCCACAGAAAAGGAAGGTGGGTCACATGTATGTAAATCCCAGAATTTAAAATAGAACAACTTGGTATATATGTGAATACCCCTATAGAAGAGAGAGCTTTGAGTATTCACTTAATAAAATAAAAGAACTTTAGAAAAAGAGAAAGACATTTTGAGACGGAAATTCTGCAGCATAACGGCTATGTTACGAGGTTTTAGAAAACATTAAAAAGAGAGGGGACATGGGTCACCCACTCATAAATGATCCATAAAACAGTAGGGGAACAGAATATAAAGGATTTAAGAACATGTTAATGAAATTTGAAGGACATACCATTTGAGATGAAAAACATGGAAGGAAGACAAAAATTAGATTTCTCTTATGAAAATTCGGCAGCCTAACGACGTCACTTAAACTTCAACAAAAATGAATTGACGAGATCAAATAGGGTCTCTCATCATATGAACATAAAATTTCAGTATGATATATATAGAGATCATACCCCAAAATAATAAAAAGGAACTTGAAAGACTTGACATGAAAGTAGAACTTTGAAAAAATGGAAGGGTGAAAGAATCCCTTAAAAATTCGGCAGCCTAACGACGCCACTTAAACATTCTTAAAATGAATTGATGAGAGAAAGAGGGGGTCTCTCATCATATGAACATGAAAAGGGAAGTAAGATGAATATAGAAGAACATCTTCCAACATAAGAACATGGAGCATAAAAGAAATGACATAAAATAGATTACTTGAAAAGAAAGAGAGAGGTCGGATCCCTTACCTTAAAACGTAATTCTTAAAATTCAAAGGTTTGGACCTTGAGGGCTTGGGGGCACCTTGGGATGACTCCTTGGGAGGTAATGAGACCAGAGATTTATTGGGGAAGAGTTGGGAGTGAAAAATAAAGGAGGAAAGGGTGGGTATTTATAGGGAAGTTGAGGTGATACTTTAATAATTTCAAGGGACACCTCACAAGTGGTTTTCTCAAAACCATGGGCTCTCCCATGGTATTTTCCATGGAGTTAGGCCACATGGGGCCCCCAATACAATAATTCATCACCTTTGGTCGGACAACCCTTAAAATATCTCATGACATCATCATGACACAGTTATGATGTCATTAAACATATTGAAACCCTAAAACTGCATTTTTACTATTCACTGAAAATTCACCTTTCTCAGAAAAATCCCAAAATCTCACCTTAACCAAATATCTATGCTCTGATTACAAATATGAACTCCATTTTATAAAAATAATTTTCTAAATATTTTTAATTTGATTTTTAAATAAAAACACTATTCACCGAGAATTCATTTTTTTCAGAAAAAACCCCAAAAGTTACCATAACATAATATCGATGCTTCGAGTTCAAAAATAAAGTCCATTTTATAAAAATAATTTTCTAATTATTTTTAATTTAATTTTTAATTAAAAAACACTATTCACCCGAAAAAACTAATACTTGACTAATAATTTATGAAACCGTTATTTACCCATTTTAGTGAATCACATTACTTAATCAAGGTGTCTGAATTATATTAAAACTTTCTTTAAGTGAGATTACTAATCCATTTGGTCACATTACTAATCCTAAGCGTAAAATCACTATTCATAATTTACTATTCATCAAAAATTAAGTTGATCTTATTAGACTCTAAATTCCTTACTGAACACTTTTCTAGAAGACCATTTTTTGAAAATCAGTACACATCATTAATTATTTAAGGTTTACATAAATATTTTAAAATATCATTTTTTTTTCAAAATTCATCAATAAAATACATCCTAAAATTATCCAGACATTTGAAATTTCACAAACATCACTAAAGGAAGAAATCTCAATTTATTCATCCCAAAGGATTACACAAAGAAGCTATAGTCTCATCACATAGCCCCTTATAACACCAGTATATGACCTAAGTGTATGGTGTGCTATGGTGAGAGAATCTGAGGGAGGCTCAGATAACATTTCCCTAGTAGTAATCTCTACTAACTTGAACTTCTCCTGCATGCGTTTCCGTTCAAGCTTGACACGCTGGAGTTCGGCTTGGGCTTGGTCCAAAGCGAAGCCCAAAGATGCCACCTCTTTCCCAAGCTCTGATAAGTGGGCTTCATAAGGTTCGAGTCTACTGGATGAAGCCATCGACTCCTCTTTCTGCATTAACCATTAACATCTCCATTAAATCGTTAAGAGTAAGTTAATATACTATTCAAAAAGTTTGGGTCGTTACGGTATGTATATATTTGGAACCATGCATGTTATAGTTCACATCATGATCAATTATAAAGTACAAAATCCCACATATATCACATACATACACTACTATAAAATAGGAATTTAATAGTGCTAAAAATGTTCTTTATCAGCGCTGACTACCGGAGCGAGATTAAAATCCCTAATCTTTTATCAACACTAAAAAAGCACTGATAAGAGGTCCTTTATCATCACTTTTATTTAGCACTGATAAAGTAGACCTTTATCAGTGCTTCTATAAGCGTTGATAAAAGTTACCTTTATCATCACTTATAAAAGCGCTGATAAATGTTACCTACATCATCACTTTTAAAAGCAGTGATAAAGGGGCATGTTGTAGTGTGATGTAACAACAGAGTGCATCACCAGTGAAATGTGTGGTAACAACACACCGTAACACAAAAAACACCATAAAATCCACAGAATCAAGTACCAATACAGAATTTAAATGACATAAAATTTACAACCCAAATACAAGAAAAAAACACTATATTATATACATTTCAAATATTGGTTTATACAATTACATAAGTACAAATTATTACATACATTCAAAAACATCAATATTCCTTTGTCTTTTGATCCTAACCCATGCTCAAGAAAATAACGCACCTATATAAGAAAACAATTTTTATGTTAGAAATAATAAAAAAAATAAATTAATAGAAAGTATTAATTTTAAACTAAACTTTGAGTCATACAAGGAACACTGTGTATCAGATTGAGTTATGCTTGATTCTTGCACATCACACCATTTTTTGTTCGTATTCAATCATTATCTTTACGAAAAGTAACTAAATAAGTATAAGATACAAATAATAAGGAAATTAATTAAGTAATAACTAATAAAATGATGAGAAAACAATCTAGGCTTGTTTTCTTGGTTTTGGCGATGTGATGCACGTTTTAAACTAAAATGAAATTTATATATTGAAAAGATGCACTTGGAGTCATACCGATCACACGGTGCATTGGATTGTGGTGTAACTAATTATTACACATCTCAAATGAATTATGGATCGTTTTCTTAAAGTATCAAAACAATCCGAATGCATTTTCTCAGTTTTGAGTACGTCACTTTTCTTTTTTTCTAAAATATAATTTTAAATTGGAAACACACACTTTGACTCATATCAAGCACATTATGTGTCATTTTGACATGAGACAAATTCATACACATCACAAATGACTTATGAATCAATGTCCTAAATTATCAAGACAATCCGAGCGCATTTGCTCAGTTTTCAGTGAGCAACACTTTTTGAACTAAAATGTCGATTTTAAACTGATGACACATTGAGTCGTACCGGTCACACTGTGCTTTGGATTAAGGTGTGACTGATTCATACACATCCCAAATTACTTATGAATAATTTTTATAAAGTACTAAAACAATATGAATGATTTTTTTTGTTTCGAGTTGGCTAGTTGTCCTTTTTACTAAAATTGATGTCAATTTTAAATAAAAAGATGCAATTGGAGTCATACCAGTCACACCATGTGTCAGATTGAGGTTCAGATGATTCCCACACCTCCCAAATGACTTATCAATCATTTTACTAAAGTATCAAAACAATTTGAATGTGTTTTCTTGATTTTTAGTACGTCACTTATCTTTTTTACTAAAATGTCATTTTAAACCAAAAACATACACTTTGACTCATACTGATCACATGGTGTATCAGTTTTATGTGAGACCAATTCCTACATGTCACAAATGATTTATGAATCAATGTCTTAAATTATCAAGAAAATACGAGCACGTTTTCTTGATTTTCAGTGAGTGACTTTTTGAATTAAAATGCCATTTTTAAACTAATAATGAATACTTTGAGTCATACCAGTCACACCATACGTCGAATTAAGGTGATGTTGATTCCTACACATTCCAAATGACTTATGGATCATTTTACCAAAGTATCAAAACAATCAGAATGCTTTGGTCAGTTTTGAGTATGTCAGTTGTCTTTTTGACTAAAATTGATGTCAATTTTAAATAAAAAGACACACTTGGAGTCATACCAGTCACACCGTGTATTGAATTGAGGTAGGGATTATTCCTAAACATCTAAAATGACTTATGGATCATTTTTGTAAAGTATCAAAACAATCCAAATGCATTTTATCAGTTTCGAGTACGTCACTTGTCTTTTTTACTAAAATGTCATTTTAAATTGGAAACACACACTTTGACTCATATCGATCATATTGTGTGTTTCTTTGACATGTTACTAATTCCTAAATATTAAAAATGATTTATGATTTGTTATCCTAAATTATTAAGAAAATACGAGCGTGTTTTCTTAGTTTTCAGTGAGTGACACTTTTCGAACTAAAATGTCATTTTTAAATTGATAACATACACTTTGCGTCATATCGGTCATACCATGCATCAGATTGAGGTGATACTGATTTATACACATCCCAAATGAATTATGTATCATTTTAATAAAGTATCAAAACAATCTGAATGCTTTTGCTCAGTTTTGAGTAGGTCAGCTGTCCCTTTTAATAAAATTGATGTCAATTTTAAATAAAAAGACGCATTTGGAGTCATACCGGTCACACCATGCGTCATATTTAGGTGAGGATAATTCATACATGTCTCAAATGATTTATAGATCATTTTACTAATGTATCAAAACAATACAAATTCATTTTCTCAGTTTGGAGTATGTCACTTGTCTTTTTTACTAAAATGTCATTTTAAATTGGAAACACACACTTTGACTCATAATGATCACATCGTATGTTGGTTTCATGTGAGACTGATTCCTACACATCACAAATGACTTATGAATTGATTTCCTAAATTGTCAAGACAAATTGAGCATGTTTTCTTAGTTTCCAGTGAGTGGCACTTTTTGATCCAAAATGTCAATTTTAAACTGATAATGGACACATTGAGTCATACTGGGTACATCGTGTATTAGATTGAGGTGTGAATTATTTCTACACATAAAAAATGACTTATTGATCATTTCTATAAATTATCAAAATAATCTGAATGCGTTTTCTCAATTTTGAGTAGGTCAGTTGTCCTTTTTACTAAAATTGATGCCGATTTTAAATAAAAACACACTTAGAGTCATATCGGTCACACCGTGCATCGAATTGAGGTGAGAATGATTCTTAAATGTCCCAAATGACTTATATATAGTTGTAATAAATTATCAAAACAATCCGAATGTGTTTTATTGGTTTTGAGTACATCACTTATCTTTTTTTACTAAAATGTCATTTTCAATTGGAAACATGCAATTTGACTCAGACCAATTACATCGTGTATCGGTTTTACATGAGACCAATTCCTATACATAAAAAATTATTTATGAATCGATTTTCTAAATTATCAAGAAAATTCGAGCATGTTTTCTTGGTTTTCAGTGAGTGAAACTTTTTGAACTAAAATGTCGATTTTAAACTGACAACAAACACTTTGAGTCATACCAGACACATCATGTATAATATTGAAGTGAGGTTGATTCCTACATGTCACACATGAATTATGGATCATTTTCTAAAGTATCAAAAGAATCAGAATATGTTTTCTTGATTTTGAGTTTGTCACTTGTATTTTTTTACTGAAATTAATGCCAATTTTAAATAAAAAGAATCACTTGGAGTCATACCGGCCACACCGTGTGTCGGATTGAGGTGTGAATGATTCCTACATGTCCCAAAGTCTCAAAATAACCTTAACTTATAATGGTAACATGATTTACATTGTCTTTATTTGTGGAACTTCCAATACTGCATATTGACTCGATGTTCCTAACTGAAAAAACTTTCTCGTTGTTGAAAGACAAAAGAGAAAAGGAAGATCATATGTCCATTATATCATGAGAAGTCACCATAATGGGAATATGAGTTTCCTCTACTTCTCTATATTTCAACAACAAGGAAGGTTTTTCATCTAAGAACATCGATTTAATATGCAGTGTTGGCAGTTCCATAAAGAAACAAAATGGAAATCATGGTAACATTGGCAGTTAGGACCATTTTATATCTTTTGCGGATTATTGTAGATAGTTGAAAGCAAAACATGACTTCCCAAAAGATATGTGAAAAAAACTAAATAACTATTAGATAAAAATGATAAGGAAATTAACTTACAAATAATAGATAAAATTATGACAAAATTAATTAAATAAGTAGTAGGAATTCACCTTTTCATGATAGTTGTATGAATTCTTGATACATTTCCTTGTTTTCATTATCTCAGTTGCAGACTCAAACAAAATAATCCACCTGTATAAGAAAACAATTCTTATGTGATTAATACTATAAAGAAATAAATTAAAGATAAATATAAAACAATACATCAATTCGATGGACAATGATTTTACTGTATAAACATCAAGATTACCTTTATGATTGAGTAGTGGAGGGAACTTAAAGGAAATTGATAAATGCAAACATTGTAGGGGTGAAACGGTTTTGAGGGAGAATAATTCTGTGGAAGTTTTGGTGCAGAAAGGCATGAAATATGGATAGACCACCCCAAATCGAACAAAATAATCCATCTATATAAGAAAACAATTCTTATGTGAGTAGTATTAAAAAGAAATAAATTAAATATAAATATGAAGCAATACATTAATTCTATGGAAAATGATTTTACTATGTAAATATCAAGATTACCTCTGTGATTGAGTAAAGGAAGCATCGTTTCTCTTCCTACAAAGACAGTGGAGGGAACTTGAAGGAAAGTGATAAATGCAACACTGCATAGGTGACAAGGTTTAAGGTAGAAGAAGTTTGTTGAAGTTTTGGTGCATAATGCCATGAAAGATGAAAATAAATATTCTAAAATAAACGAACTCTATAAGGAATAATGAAAATTAAATCAATTTTTCATTATATAATGTTTCTATAAAATAGATAAAGTATATCGTAACATTAACTTTACATCTTCCCATGAGGTTTACTTTGTTATAGTTTGTTCTTTCGAGGGATTGGTAACATCATCATGTGTAGTAGACATTGTCTGTATGAATATCCAAACATTTAATTTAGATTTTGTTAATATTGTAGATAACATATAATATTATGAGGAAACATAACATTTGATTGTTTCAAATAATTTCAGCAGGATTTGAAGAAAATGGGTAATTGATTTTAAGAAAAGAATTACTCCATTATGGTAGGTTTTATCCTCTAAATTCATCCAACGATGAAAGTTACAGACAACTATCATCCTCATCAGCTCATCTTCTGAACAATTATCATTACATTTTTTTTACACTCATCCTCCATCTCTTGTAGACATGCACCTATGTTTCTTGAAATACTCAAAGGAGTATTCATCCATAGTATGACTACTGCTCAGAGTAGTACAAGCAATATAAAAGATGTAATGACCCAAAGTTTCATTAATGGAAATCCCACTTGATCTAATTAAATGTCATTTTTTATAAAATGTTTATATAAAATGTCAACTTCTTTGGTTTTATGTTAATAATTTTGACCGTTGCTAATATAGCCATTGAACAGTGATCACATGATTAGTATAAATATAGGGCTTTAACAAATCCAATTTACTCAGACAAAAGAAGTGATGACCTCATCCATTAGAATTGCTCTATACGAAGCCCATTTGTCGGAGCTCAGAAAGATGTGGCATCCTTGGGTTTCACTCTTGACCAAGCCCAAGTTGAGCTTCATCATGTCAAGCTCAAACGAGATCGTCTATGGGAAAAGTGGAAGTTGATAGAGATTACCACTCGAGCGATGTTATCCGAGCCACCCCAAGAGTCTGTCACCATCGCACACCTTACCCTTAGGTCTTATGCGGCTGTTTTAAGGGGTTATGTAACAAATATCTAGTACTATGTTCATGTATATTATTTTTTTTGTATATAATAATGAATATACATTCTTGTCATTATTGACACTTTGTAAATAGTTTTTTTAAAGCACAAATAGTTTTTTTAGTTAATATTCAGCTAAGGAATCTATTTTGATGAATTAATGGATTTATGAATTAAATAATATTTTAATAAAATCTTATTATTATTATTAAATTAATTTTTATTAAATATAAATGATCTTATAATTTTATGAATGCAATTGTAATTTTTATTAAGGTTTGAAATCCATTTTTGTCAAAACCCGTGAATTTTCGATAAATGTCGGTTTTTATTTTAAAAGTGAAAATTAATATATTTAGAAAATTATTTACATAAATTAAATGTTATTTCTGGAATCAGGACGTCAAAATTATCCAACGGTGAATTTTTCATAATTTTCTGAGGCAGTCAAATTTTTGGGTAAAAATTAAATACCGTTTAAATATATAATGTGTTTTATGACATCATAATGACCCAATAGTGATGTAATAAAATACTATAAGCTTTATGTTAGGCCAATATATGTTTTAACATTACAATAATGTGATTTTGGGTTTGTTTGACTTATTTTACAAAGCATTAATGGACCCCTCAAGACTTATTAAACATCTTGTCTTTTTAAATTATTTTCCATGGGAGTGTGACTCATCTCCACATAAGAAACCCCATTATTTTAAGAATTTCAGACTTTGGCCTTATAAAATATTGTTTTTCTCTTCCCTTTTCCAAAAACCATGGGCAAAAACCATGATCTTATTTGTGGTTTGGATTAGTTTAATGTAAGGGGTCCCAAACCTAAATAATAAAGAATTCACTCACCTTTCCTATATAAACCCACCCAAGCTCCCACTTCATCCTCACTCAATGCCTTTGTAGTTCGTCCAACCTTTGCCCTACTCTCTATAGAATCCTCCCAAGGTGACCCAATCTCCCAAGAAGCCTCTCTCAAGCCTCTCTCAAGCCTTTGGAAGCACACTTCCAAGTAAGGGTTTTTTCTTCCTTTCTAATTTTTGTCCAATTTTATTTAAGTTGTTTTGCCATTTTAATTTCAATTATGAATGTTGGGGTATGGTTTCACACCTACCTCATACTTCCCTGTTTATGTTTGAATAATGGGAGACCCATTTATCTCTCATTAAATGCCTCCCATGTACACCCTTTACTATGCCGAAATTCCGAAAGGAATTTCCCTCTCCTCATTTACATTCAAGAAATTCTTTTGTATCGTGAATATAAATTCCATTAAATTTGTTGGGAAATGTATATATATGACCCTATTACTGTCCATGTCATGTAAATATGATGATACACCCCTTTATCTCTCATCAACCTTTTTTATGAGTTCTTATGTCACGTCGTTATGCTGCTGAAATTGCACCGCGATTTTCCAAGCCAAAGTCATTGTGTAGTGAATACCATGCCCATTTCTCTATCAAGGGTATTCACCTTTATGCACATTTACTTATTGTTTAATTAGTTTCATGTATGTATTCCACGTTCCTTTATCGTGGAATAAATTATTATGTTGAATGATTTAATGTTTTATGATCCATGTGACACACTTATGCATGAAATGAAATGTTTAAGAAGGGTGAGCCCTTATAGCGCTCCAATGCATTGAGTAAAGTATAGTATCATGATACGTCATGTGAAATGAGTGTTGAATCATGATAATTCAAGTGCAACTAGGGTTTACTCGTGCTTCATGTGTAATGAGGATTTACTCATGCTCCATGTGCAATGAGCCTTGGCTCATGCTAATTCCATGTAAAGTGTTGTTGCCACATTTCCATGTTATGATTATCATCATTTATCATGCCTTTATGTTAATGTTTCTCTTATTCTATATTTATATTCCTATTGTCTAAAATTTATTGTACTCCTCATGTATTCCATGTTTATTCCCTTACTGGGATTATAGGTCACCCCTTTTCTTATGCATGTCCTCAGGTTATCCCATGCAATGCTAAGTACGAGGGAATGTAGTGGTCATGTAAAGAAAGTTTTTAATAAAGATGCTATATTTCATGTTTTAAGTTTTTATGTAATGATACTAATCCCCAAAGACACTATACCTATCGATCTTCCATGTTGTATCAGGTGAATAGTTTATGTAATAAATCATGTTTAAGTTTGTAATAAAAGCAGGGTTGTCATAGTTGGTATCAGAGGATAGGTTTAGTTATTTTTGGGATTAGGATTAGAAAACCCCAGTAAAGCCTTAGAGACAAGACTAAGTATAATAAAAACATCCCTAAGTTTTGGTAAGTACTGAGTAAGTGGTTTATCAAACAAATACATCACTGTCTGGATACGAGCAGGTAGAGGCAGCTCTGGCACAGATGTATCCTAGGGGTAAAACCCGAAAACACCGCTTTGAGCTAGACTCGAATGGGAACTGGTGCACGACAATGAGACTTGATGCACTCTTGGTTACGACACTCCTGAGGGATATGTTTTGATAAATTCACAAGCTTAGTATGAACCCTTATTAAGGGAATTAAAAAAAATTCCCCTAAGAATATATGTTAGAAAGTATATCATCAAAAGCCTAGATCGAAGCCTATAGACTCATGAGTTAAGGAAATAAAATTTTATTTATAATTCATCAACTTTTGTCTTTGGATTACCCATTATGTGTTACCCCCTAACTTTCCTTTTATTCCAGCTAATGGCCAGTAATAGGAGGACTCGGGCTAACAACCGATGTGAAGATTAGTGTGATGACTGTACTAATGAGATACCCAATCCAATGGGAGTGGGAATCACAAACTTTTTCACCCTTCTCTCTAAGATAACTCAAGCTTTGAATAGAAACACGGGTCAAGAGGAATGTCCAAACCCCCCTAAGAAGGAACAAGTCACTATCGAGATCTTCATGAGACAAAGGCCTCATAATTTTAGTGGATCATATGATCCCACGATCACTAAACAATGGATAAACTCCATTGAAAAAATCTTCTCTATCCTTAAATGTTCTAAACAAGAGAAGGTTCTCCTAGTAGCTTATCGTATGGAGGGTGAAGCTGATCAATGGTGGACGTTGATCAAAAATACAAAGCCTGAGGAGGATATTGAGGCATTGGAATGGAAGGATTTCCGGAAGATGTTTTTCGATAAATATTTTACGTGCACCCTCCGGCTTAAGATAGAAAGGGAATTCCTTTACATCAAGAAAAAAGAAGAATAATCTGTTGGAGCGTATGAGGAAAACTTCACAAGGCTTGCACGATACGCTTCCGGCTTTGTCGTTACCCCTGAATGCAAGGTTGACCACTTCTTTGGTGGGCTGAAGCCTAGCCTGTGGAAATCATTAGCGATCCATGACTTCGATAGCTATGAGGAAATTGTCCAATGTGCCCTCAAGGTCGAAATGAAGATCAAGGAATCACATGGGTATCACGGGGACAAGAAGTTTAAGGTGGAATTCAATGCTGGCAGTCCGATGGATAAATCCAACGGTGCTAAGAAGATCCATCACCCTACTTGCCAAAAGTGCGGAAAGAAGCACCTTGTAAATTGCCTCAAGGGGATGAGGAATTGCTTTAGGTGTGGAAGAGAAGGGCACTTAGCTGTTAACTGTCGGCAAGAAAGACCCGCGGCTGAGACAGAGGAGAGGAATGCTCCGTTCGAACCTCAACACGTTGTTCATTGCTACAACTGCAAAGAACCAAGACATCTTGCAAATCAGTGCCCTAATACAAAGGTTTTCAGAGGCAACCAACAACCTCCAAGGCAGAAAGGAAGATCTTTTTCCATCACTTCTGCCGAAGTGAACCCCGACAACGAAGTGGTGACATGTACGCTAGTTATTCATTCAAGAATAGTGAACGTACTTTTTGATTCAGGTTTTACGCATTCTTATATATCTCTATAGTTTAGTAGAACAATCCCTGCACCACCACAAATCATGGAAGTGAAGATGTCGGTGAGTACGGAAAATGGGGCAATCATTGCATCCCATGAATATAACTCCTCCCCTATCATAATATGTGGATTGAATTTCCTGGTGAACCTCATCATACTCCCTCTAGTGGAATTTGATGCAATTCTTGGCATGGATTGTCTTTCCTTATATATAGCCAACATAAATTGTCGGGAGAGGGAAATCACACTCCATATGGAGAATCGACCCCCGATTCTTTACAAGTGTAAGGAGGAAGATGAATCTCCTTTAGCTCCATCATCTCAAGCATGGATATTACTACCCTATGAGCATGTGTATCTAACTCAGATGATTGAGTCCAAGGAAGAAACCATCCTTGAAGAAATGCCTATTGTGAGGGAATTCACTGAAGTGTTTCCCAAGGAACTGCTTGGTCTTCCTCTTATAAGAGATGTTGAATTCTCAGTTGAACATATACTAGGGGCACTACCAATATCCAAGACTCCATATAGAATGGCTATCGTGGAGCTTGAAGAGATGAAGAAACAACTACAGGAGAATCTATATAAAGGGTTTATACACCCAAGTGCTTCACCATGGGGTGCACCAGTCCTCTTTGTCAAGAAGAAGGATGGGTCAATGTGGATTTGCATCAATTATCGTGAACTTAACAAAATCACGATAAAGAACAAGTATCCTCTGCCACAGATCGATGACTTGTTTGATCAGCTGCATGAAGCACAATACTTCTTCAAGGTAGATTTGCGGTCGGGATATTATCAAGTAAGGGTGAAGAAGGAAGATGTCCCCAAGACTACTTTTCGTACAAGATACGGGCAGTATGAATTCATAGTAATGACTTTCGAATTCACCAATGCTCTAGAAATCTTTATGTACTTGATGAATAGAGTCTTTAGAGATTACCTAGACAAATTTGTGGTAGTCTTTATAGATGATATTATAATATACTCCAAAACCAAGGAGGATCATGAGGAGCATTTAAGAACTGTACTGAAGACTTTGCGCAAGGAGAAGCTCTATGAAAAGGACAACAAGTGTGAGTTCTGGTTGAAGGAAGTCTCATTCTTGGGCCATATCATCACAAGCAATGGGATATCTGTGGATCCCTCCAAAATAGATGCAATTGAGGGATGGCCGATGCCAAAATCGGTAATAGATATCCGTAGCTTCTTGGGGTTAACTGGATATTATCGACGATTTGTGAGAAATTTCTCACGATTGTCCAACCCTCTTACCAAGATAAATCGAAAGGGAGTAAATTTTTCTTGGAGTGATGAATGCGAAGAAAGATTCAAGGAGTTGAAAAGGAGGATTATCACTGCACCCGTGCTCACTTTACCCACAAGTGGGGAAATTTTTGTGGTATTCAGTGATGCTTCGAAGAAGGGATTAGGATGTGTGCTGATACAGAATGATAAAGTGATATCCTATGCCTCAAGGCAGTTGAAAATCCATGAGCGAAACTATACAATGAATGATCTGGAGTTGGCAGCGGTGATCTTTGCCTTGAAAATCTGGCGGCATTATCTCCACTAGTGCAGAAAACATTATTTACGTCACCATTTTTTATGTCGGTTATATATAACCGACCTGATAATCTGTGAAACATGGTTTTTTACATCGGTTATTTTATAATTGACGTAAAAAATGCGGTGAGTAAATTTGTAACGTCGGTTATTTTAATAACCGACGTTAAAAATCACGTGCGTTCGTTTTTTACGTCGGTTATAAATTAACCGACGTAAAAAACCAAAGAGCGGTGTTTTTTACATCGGTTATTTGATAACCGACGTAAAAAATGAGGTATCTACAAATTTTTTACGTCGGTTATAAAATAACCGACTTAAAAAAGTGGCTTTTGAGGCCTTTTTGACGTCAGTTATTTGATAACTGATGTAACAAAACAACCCGCAGAATTTTTTACGTCGGTTATAAAATAACCGATGTAAAAAATGTGACTTATGATGTATTTTTTATGTCGGTTATTCTATAACCGACGTAAAAAACCAACACGCGGATTTTTTTACGTCGGTTATAAAATAACCGACGTAAAAAAAACCATATCTGATACATTTATAACTTCGGTTATTATAATAACCAATGTTATAAATGTAATAAAAACAGTTTACAATGTCGGTTATTAAATAACCGACGTTCTAAATCATTTAAAAAATTAACACGCCCCATGGATTGTCATTTACGATTTTTCGATCGACAGTCTGACGACTCGTCTCTCTCGCGCGGTAAACCCTAATTGACTCGTCGATCTCGTTGCGTTAAAATAATTTTGCCATCATTGTTTATCATCTTTACTCTCCTCAAATCTATTATCTCAACTCACAACACTCAGGTAAGCCTCCCATGACTTTATTTCATTCGTTTTTTTCCCGGATAGTCTATATTTACGTTTTGTGATTTTTTTGTTTAAACTAGGTAAGATTCTTAGATTTCGAACCCTCTTACCAATTTTTTCCACCATCACCTTATTTATAATCCCCAAATCTATTAGATCGACTCAAAATATTCACGTAAGCCTCACCTACTTCTATTTTGTTTGTTTTTGTTTCGAAAATGCCCGACCTTGATGGTAATTTTTGTTGTCATTGACAACTAATGACCTCATTCACCTATATTACTGCAATTTATATGTAAACCATTGTGATACACCCATTTCGTGTACCAGTTGTTGGGCGGAGAAAAATGGGAAGTGATGGCAAGAGGGGGGGTGAATTGCCTTTTAAAAAATGATTAACAAATTAAAATCAAAGTTAAAGGTGCAGCAGAAATAAAAGAGGCAAGACACGCAATTGATAACGAAGTTCGGCCAAAAACCCGGCCTACGTCTCCGCTCCCAACTCAACCGTTGAGAGATTCTACCGCTTGCTTTTCAATGGTCTTAGCAAGAAACCCACTAGGCTTTGAGGTAGCACTAGAACCTATTACAACTTGCTTTTGAATTGGTTTAGCAAGAACCCACTTGCTTTTGATGGTTGAGCAAGAACCCACTAGCCTTCTTACAGGTGAAGGCTAGCTCACCTATGACACAAGCCTTTTAAAAGGAAAGGCTTGAAGAAACCTCTTCACACCTTAGTGGTGATGTGAAACCCAAAAGAAAGAGGGATGAGAAAAGGTGTTGGGGTTTGTAGGCACAAACCCAAATTTAAAGCTCAAAATAAATATACAATAAAAACCGTATTGGGAGAAGCCTTGGGCGCCTTTGATTGATTGGAGATGTTGAAGGCCGCTTCCAAGCTTCTTTGATGGAGCTCCTTGGATGTGGAAGTTGTTGGAGCAAAGAGGGTTCCTTTGAGGAAGTCCGCCGGAGGTACGCCAAAGATGGAAAATGTGTATGGTGGCTTTGTATATAATCCGATTGGTGTCTGGGGCTTCCTTGGCCTTTATTTATAGGCATGGAACCCTTGGGGAGTCTTCGGAGCCGTTGTAAAGGGCCTCGGAGCCGTTGGAGGCCAAAAGAGGGTTGACTGGTCAAAGCCAACGGCTAGTTTGACTGGGCTACCGGCTGGCCGGTACAGATCCACCGGTTGGCCGGTGCCTTGGATGTTGAGAAGGCCTTCTTCCCAGACAGCACCGGCTGACCGGTGACAGAGCCACCGGATGGCCGGTGGTGAGGCAGTAGCCATCACTGTTGCATCAGGTTGCCACCGGCTGGCCGGTGACAGAGCCACCGGCTGACCGGTGGAACCTGGCAGTGGGCAATGCCTCTGCCAGGTCCACCGGCTGGCCGGTGCTATTACACCGGTTGGCCGGTGGACTGAATTTCAGTCCACTGAGTGTGCTTCATGGCCTATTTCCTTGGCAATCTTTTGCCTATAAAACAAAAACACTTAAAACAATGTTAGATAAATAAGAAAGTGATTGTGATCATGAAAATTACACCATGAGGGGATACGAGAGGTACAACAATCTCCCCCTATTTTGATGATCACAATCACCGAAACAATCAAAGTAAAATACTGAAATTAAAGACATTCTTAAAGGATAATTTGAAAATAAATCAAAGCATGATAGAAAATACTCTCCCCCAATCAATCAAGAAATTTCTCCCCCTTTGTGATTATCAAAATAGCGTGGGGCATAAAAATTTGATTGAGGGAAAATTGAAAATCAAGATTTTTAAATCGATTGGAATTTTTGAAAATTAAATTGAAAAATTTGAATAACAGTTTGAATTGAAAGTTTTGAATCAAAATTGAAATGAAAATTTTGAACCAAAAATTGAATTGAAAGTTTTGAATCTAAGACAAGGTTTTGAAAATACTCCCCCTAAATAAAAACAATAAGTCACCGGGGATAGGAAATAAATTTTGGCCCGGAGAGACTCGCAAGAAGGGATTTTTCAATCCATACTTGTCGTGTAGCGGGTCTTCTCCTATAGAATTCATCGGAAAAGAAAATAGATTTGGGTTGACCATACCGGGCATTTTTGCAATCACACTCATAAATGAGGTGCCCAGGTTTTTTACAATAATTGCAAAATTTAAAACTAGAGCTCCCCCTTACAAAAACAGTTGGTGCATGGGAGGAGGAAGCTATATTGGTGTAGCCAAGTCCATTGGTGGTTCTAGATACTCGTTGAGAACCTAAGAGTTTGGACAAATTTTGTTCACCTTGGGTGAACTTGGCTAAGGATTCTCTAAGGTCCTTGATGGTTGATTCCAAAGAATCAACATTTGGGAAATTTTGGATTTTTAGGGAGAGTTCCTCCTTCTCTTTGAGAAGTTGTTCTTTTTCAGAGGAAAGTTTTTTGAAATTCTTTTTTAAAGCAACAAATTTTGACGATAATTCATGAAAACATTTTTCTAGTTGGTCTCTAGCGTGTGAGAGTTCTTCATAAGATAGATGATTAAATGAATTAGAAGAACTAGAGGAGGAAGAGGAGGAAGATACCTCATGTTTTGCCATTAGGCAATTATTACCATTGTCGCTCGAGGAGAAAGAAGAGAAGGAGGAGCTATCACTCCATGTTGCCTTTGAAGCCTTCTTCTTTTTCTTCTTCTTGGCCCTTTTCTTGTGAAGTGGGCAAGCGGGTTTGAATTTTTCGTCGAGTTCTTGCTCTTGAGCGGGTTCTTGCTTTGGAGCCTTGATAGTACCTTCATGGGTTAGCTCTAAATATTTCCAAATATCATAAGAGGTAGTGCAAGAAGAAATACAATTAAATATATTACAGTCTAAGCCACAATGAAGAGCATTCATGGCTTTTCCATCAAGCTCGAAATTTGCAATGTCGGCGGGGGTCCATTTAGACTCATCGGGAGAAGAGAGCGTAAAACCATGCATAACAATTCTAAAAATAGGATAGCTAATGCTTTTAAGAAAAGTTGACATGCGGGTTTTCCAAAAAGTATAATCAGCTCCATCAAAGAATGGAGCACGATCCAAAGAATGTCCTTCGGGGGATTGAGAGGAAGAAGCGGTAGAAGCCATCAAAAAAAAATAGGATCTTTAATTTGAAACCGGTTAAGGAATTATTCAAAATACCCCTCTGATACCAATTGTTGGGCGGAGAAAAACGGGAAGTGATGGCAAGAGGGGGGGTGAATTGCCTTTTAAAAAATGATTAACAAATTAAAATCAAAGTTAAAGGTGCAGCGGAAATAAAAGAGGCAAGACACGCAATTGATAACGGAGTTCGGCCAAAAACCCGGCCTACGTCTCCGCTCCCAACTCAACCGTTGAGAGATTCTACCGCTTGATTTTCAATGGTTTTAGCAAGAAACCCACTAGGCTTTGAGGTAGCACTAGAACCTATTACAGCTTGCTTTTGAATTGGTTTAGCAAGAACCCACTTTCTTTTGATGGTTGAGCAAGAACCCACTAGCCTTCTTACAGGTGAAGGCTAGCTCACCTATGACACAAGCCTTTTAAAAGGAAAGGCTTGAAGAAACCTCTTCACACCTTAGTGGTGATGTGAAACCCAAAAGAAAGAGGGATGAGAAAAGGTGTTGGGGTTTGTAGGCACAAACCCAAATTTAAAGCTCAAAATAAATATACAATAAAAACCGTATTGGGAGAAGCCTTGGGCGCCTTTGATTGATTGGAGATGTTGAAGGCCGCTTCCAAGCTTCTTTGATGGAGCTCCTTGGATGTGGAAGTTGTTGGAGCAAAGAGGGTTCCTTTGAGGAAGTCCGCCGGAGGTACGCCAAAGATGGAAAATGTGTATGGTGGCTTTGTATATGATCTGATTGGTGTCTGGGGCTTCCTTGGCCTTTATTTATAGGCATGGAACCCTTGGGGAGTCTTCGGAGCCGTTGTAAAGGGCCTCGGAGCCGTTGGAGGCCAAAAGAGGGTTGACTGGTCAAAGCCAACGGCTAGTTTGACTGGGATACCGGCTGGCCGGTACAGATCCACCGGCTGGCCGGTGCCTTGGATGTTGAGAAGGCCTTCTACCCAGACAACACCAGCTGACCGGTGACAGAGCCACCGGCTGGCCGGTGGTGAGGCAGTAGCCATCACTGTTGCATCAGGTTTCCGCCGGCTGGCCGGTGACAGAGCCACCGGCTGACCGGTGGAACCTGGCAGTGGGCAATGCCTCTGCCAGGTCCACCGGCTGGCCGGTGCTATTACACCGGTTGGCCGGTGGACTGAATTTCAGTCCACTGAGTGTGCTTCATGGCCTATTTCCTTGGCAATCTTTTGCCTATAAAACAAAAACACTTAAAACAATGTTAGATAAATAAGAAAGTGATGAAAATTACACCACGAGGGGATACGAGAGGTACAACACCAGTGTGATTTATTTTATAAGTATATATATGGTTTTTCATGGTGGAATGTTTGTTTTGGATCCTTGGTTGTTTCTATTTTGGGTATCACTTTTTGTTGTTCCATAATCTATTTACGTCGCTTATTTTTGTGGACTATTATAAGTCTTCATATGCTATTAAAAAATGATTCATTGCACAATAGATCATTTTAGACTAGTAGGAGATACAATTCATGGTTCTCATTTTGAATAATGGCATGATACCAAAACTAGTAGCATGAGGTTAAAATCACTAGATATGAAAAAACTAGTAGCTTGAGGTTAAAATCCCATGGTTTTGGGGGGCTGTCAAAAGGGTTGGTGGCTGTCGAGGGGGTTGGGGGCTGTCCAGGGTGTCCATGGAGGTGGGGGGGGGGGGGAAGTCCAGGGGTGTGTGTGTGGGGGGGGGGGTGTCCAAGGGGGTGGGTGGGCTATCCAAGGGGGTGGGTGGGTGGGTGGGTGGGGGGGTGTCCAAGGGGGTGGGGGCCTGTCCAGAGGGTTTGGGGGGTTGTCCGGGGGGTGGGGGCTGTCCAGAGGGTGGGGGGGGGGGGGGGGGGTCCAGGGGGGTGTCCAAGGGGGTAGGGGGTGGGGGGGTGGTGTCCAGGAGGGGTGGGGTGTGCTGTCTAGAGGGGTGGGGGGCTATCTAGGGGGTGGGGGGGATGTCCAGAGGGTTGGAGGGTGTCCAGGGGGTGTCCAAGGGGGTAGGGGGTGGGGGGGGGGGTGTCCAGGAGGGATGGGGGGTGCTGTCTAGAGGGGTGGGGGCTGTCCAGGGGGGTGTCCAAGGGGGTAGGGGGTGGGGGTGGTGTCCAGGAGGGGTGTGAGGTGCTGTCTAGAGGGGCGGGGGGCTGTCCAGGGGGTGGGGGGGCTGTCCAGAGGGTTGGGGGGGGGGGGGTGTCTAGGGGGGTGTCCAAGGGGGTGGGTGGGTGGGGGGGGGGGGGGGGTTGTCCAATGGGGTGGGGGCCTGTCCAGAGGGTTTGGGGGGTTGTCCGGGGGGGGGGGGGCTGTCCAGAGGGTTGGGGGTGTCCAAGGGGGTGGGTGGGTGTGGGGGGATGTCCAAGGGGGTGGGGGGATGTCCAGAGGGTTTTGGGGGTTGTCCGAGGGGGTGGAGGGCTGTCCAAAGGGTTTGGGGGTGTCCAAGGGGGTAGGGGGTGGGGGGTAGTGTCCAAGAGGGGTGGGGGGTGCTGTCTAGAGGGGTGTGGGGTTGTCTAGGGGGTGGGGGGCTATCCAGAGGGTTGGGGGTGTCCAAAGGGGTATGGGGTGGGAGGTGGTGTCCAAGAGGGGTTGGGGTGCTGTCTAGAGGGGTGGGTGGCTGTCTAGGGGGTGGGGGGGGGGGGGCTGTCTAGGGGGTGGGGGGCTGTCTAGGGGGTTGGGGGGGGGGGTCTGGGGGGGGTGTCCAAGGGGGTAGGGGGTGGTGTCCAGGAGGGGTGGGGGGTGCTGTCTAGAGGGGTGGGGTGCTGTCCAGGGGGGTGTCCAAGGGGGTAGGGGGTGGGGGTGGTGTCCAGGAGGGGTGGGGGTGCTGTCTAGAGGGGCGGGGGGCTGTCCAGGGGGTGGGGGTGTCCAGGAGGGGTGGGGGGTGATATCTAGAGGGTTGGGAGGCTGTCCAGGGGGTGGGGGTGTCCAGGAGGGGTGGGTGGGGGGGGGGGGGGGGGCTGTCCAAGGGTGTGGTGGTGTCCATGGGGTGTCCAAGGGGGTGGGGGTGGTGTCTAGGGGGTGGGGGGCTGTAAAAGGGGGTGGTGGTGTCCAGGGGGTGTCCAAGGGGGTGGGGAATAAGTGTCAGTTGGGATTGACTACTGCATCGTGGTTTTTGAGATTTGACATGATGATTGTTCCGTGATGATTGACTTTACATTGTGATTTTCTCCATCTGAATTTTTATTTTAAATTTGATTTGATTCTTAGGTTTACTCCATTTTCTCCAATTTTCTATCAACCATTATAGGACCCATGGTTTTCTTTGATTCAATGGAATTTAAAACTGTTATATCTAACTATATTTTGTTTTTAAAATAATATTCAAGCATATTTTTTTAAATACGCATAGATTTGTTTTATATTTCAAAATTGTATTACATTCAAATTATGATTTTTTTCATATAAACATATATTTTTCTTATCTTAAATATATATATATTTTTGATATTTGTTATAGGTAATAATGAGTCGAAGTTGGATTACGGAACATCGAATGAGCAATGAATATGAGGAAGGTATTGATGCCTTTTTGGAATTTGCTAAACGAAATGTTTCAAGTAGTGACATTTTTTTCTATCCATGCCTGAAATGTTTGAATATAAAGAAGTTGAAAAGTAGAGAGATAAAAGATCATCTGATTTGTCATGGTTTTAATCCGAGTTATAGCCCTTGGATTTGACATGGTGAAACTGGACGGAATGTCACTGATGATGATGATTTGCAAGATGGTAACTCCGATGGAATTGATGAAATAATTCACGATATTGTATCAGAACAAATTGAGATAGAACCAATAGTTGTGCGTCTATATGGCGATGCTGAAAAACCATTATATCCTGGTTGTACAGATTTTACGGTTTTGTCGGCAGTGTTAATATTGATTAACCTGAAGGTGAAACATGGATGGAGTGACATAAGTTTTACAGAGCTGCTACAATTGATGAAAGACATTCTTCCAAAAGATAATGATCTTCTAGATTCACATTATAAGGCCAAGAAAATATTATGCCTGATGGGATTGGGATACAAGAAAATACATGCCTATCCGAATGACTGTATTTTATATAGGAAGTAATATGAATTTCTGTCAGAGTGTCCTAAATGTGGGACATCACGGTATAAGGGGAAAGAAAAATCACTGGCTGATGTAGAGATTACAAAGATCCCTTCAAAGGTATTTTGGTATCTTCCTATAATTTATCATTTCAAACATTTATTTGCTAATTCACATGATGAAAAAAGGTTAAGATGGCATGCTGATGAGCGGGTATGTGATGGAAAAATACGTCATCTAGCTGATTTTACACAATGGAAGAAACTTGATGCGTAGTATTCTACATTTGGAAATGAAATTAGAAATCTCAGACTAGGGTTGTGTACAGATGGAATGAATCCATACTGAACCCTCAGTAGAACACATAGTTCATGGCCTATTTTATTGGTAATTTACAACCTCTCTCCTGAAGTTTGTATGAAGCGAAAATATGTCATGTTGTGTATAATGATCTCTGGTCCAAAGCAACCCGACAATGATATTGATGTTTACTTTTCACCGTTGATTGATGATTTGAAACTATTATGGGCTGATGGTATTAGGGTGTATGATTCTTATAAAATGGAATATTTTCAACTGCATGAAGTGCTTCTGTTCACTATAAATGACTTCTCAGCGTATGGAAATTTGTCTGGATATAGTGTTAAAGGGCATAAAGCATGTCTAATTTGTGAACAAAAGACGTCATATTGTCAATTCCATCATGGGAGGAAAACAGTGTACATGGGTCATCGAAAGTTTTTGCCTATGGATCACCCTTATAGAAGACTAAGAAAGGAATTCAATGGATCACAAGAATTTGATACTACTACAAAACCTTTATCCCCTGATCTGTATTTTGAGAGGGTGAAAAACCTTGATGTGACATTGGGAAGGACACAGAAATATAGTAATGATAGACATATTTGGAAGAAAAGGTCAATATTTTTTGAGCTACCATGTTGGAGGTATCATGAAGTTAAACATAATATTGATGTCATGAACTTGGAGAAGAATATATATGATTGTTTGATTGGAACATTGTTAGATATTAAAGTAAAGACAAAAGATGGGTTGAATGCAAGATTAGACTTACTATCAATGGGAATACATTTGGAGTTATCTCCCACTCTTAAAGGAAGACAAACATTTCTTCCCTCGGCTTGTCATACATTATCGAAGAGGGAGAAAATTAGCTTTTGTCAGTGTCTTCATGATATCAAAGTAACTTAAGGTTATTCTTCAAATGTAAAAAATTTTGTCTCATTGAAGGACTTAAAGTTGATAGGTATGAAATCACATGATTGTCATGTCATGATGAAACAAATTCTACCAGTTGCATTGCATGGAATATTGCCCATCCGTGTCAGAAAGACTATAATGAAGTTGTGTTATTTTTTCAATTCAATTTGTAACAAGGAGATTGATGTGAATTATTTGAACATTTTGGAAAAGGATGAAATTTTTATACTTTGTCAATTGGAAATGTATTTTCCTCCAATTTTTTTTGATATAATGGTGCATTTAATGATTCATCTGGTTCGAGAAATAAAGCTTTGTGGACCTGTATATCTTCGTTGGATGTATCCTTTTGAAAGGTATATGAAAATATTAAAGGGGTATGTTAAAAATCCATATCGACTTGAAGGCTCCATTATTGAAAAGTATATTTCTGGGGAGGTAGCAGAGTTTTGTACGAGATACTTGGCTACGGCGCAACATATAGGTTTGCCTCCATCTCGCCATGAACGAGTTAATAATGAGGGAAAAGGGATTCGTGGCTTGAAAGTCAAATCATTGTCAGCTGAACAGATGAAGAAGTTAGAATCATACATCTTGAATAACATAGCTGATGCTCAACCATATATCAAATTGCATATTAATGAGTTGAAACAATGTCATCCAAAGAAGAAAGAAATGTGGATTTTGAATGAGCACAACAATTTTTTTTCATGGTTTAAAAAGACCTTTCTTGGTAGATCAGATGTATCAGAGACATTAAAATGGATAGTGGGTGGTCCATGTTTAAATGTGATAACATGGTCTAGTTATGACATTAATGGCTATACATTTCATACGAAAGCTCAGGACAACAAAAGTGCAGTTCAGAATAGTGGTGTATTGGTGTTTGCAGAAGCAATGCATTTTTCGAGTGCTAAGGACAAAAACCCAATTTCTGCATCAAGTGCATATTATGGAGTGATTTAAGACACATGGGAGGTTGATTACTTTAAAATTAAAGTTCATATTTTTAACTGTAAATGGTTTATCGGTAAAAACAGTGTCAGACACGATGAATTTAGAATGAAATTTGTTAATCTGAATAGATTGGAAGACACAGATGATTCTTTTATAATGGAAACACATGAAAAACAAATTTTCTATGTATTAGATTAATCAGATATGCAGTGGGCTGTTATTTTACAAGGGAAAAAAATATGTTTGTGAGGATGAACTTGATGAAGATGATGATTTATGTGAGATACCTAATTCCATGGAAATATTAATAGAACATAATTATGATCATGTTGAAGACATGGTTTGTGCCATAAGGAACGATCACGATGAAGGAATTTGGGAAAACAATCCATTTTTACATTCCTAAAATTACAGGTAACATATGTTTATTTCTTGTTTACATTTATTTTTTTCATAAAATGTTAGACATTGTAAGTTTTTTCTTTAATAAAACATGTGTTAAAACAAAATAAGTATAAGTTTTTTTTTTGTTTTAAGTTTGTTTAGTTTACTTTATCATGTTTACCATTACATGAATTATATATCTATTATTTTTGTTCAGTGACAATTACTTTACCATGTTTACCAGGTTTACCAGGTTTACCATGTTTACCATGTTTACCATCTTGACCATCTTGACCATATTTACCATTGTTTAACACGCTTACCATATTACCAATGTTTACTATTATGTAACTTAGTACACTTTTCTATTTTCTGATTACAGTAGTATTAAAATATTTGAATTTTTATATTTGTGAACTAATGTTTGTTTTTTTGATTTGAAGGATAATGACAGATCATTCAGTTGATCAACCACATGATTCTGTAGATGAGCATATTGGTCATACCTCTGGGGAGGAACATTCACATTCTTCTCTTGATGTTCCCCAATCTTCCTCATGTGCTCTTATTACGACAAAGAGTTCAAAGGTTGGTAAATGTGAGTGCACATGTTTACCAAAATTAGCACTTTCCTGTACGCAGGATCAGAGGATACTTGTTGAGTTTGATGATGATGATATTCCTAGAGGTCCAAATGAAAAAGATTTTAAGAGTTTTGTATCAACTCTGGATAATAGAAAATTAAGAATTCTGTATGATGAATGGAGAAGTGTGGATGAAGCGATAATTTCTCAGTTGTGGGAGACGATTTTGGTAAGATCTTTTGCTATTGTTTGACTATTATTTAAATGTTTCTAGTATATATAATATGTTTAACCTCTTCTTTATCAGATGACATTTGATATTCCTGACACTGGAGGAGTCAGGAAGAAATGCTTATCGGTGGCTACCAGGAGATGAAGGGATTTCAAATCAACCCTCTCATATGATTTCATTTATGGTCATAGGAGTCATGAAAATCCATGTCGTATATATCCATTTATAGATGAAGACACATGGAGATAGTTTTTTGAAAGTAGAAGAACAGATTCATTTTTGGTAAGGGCAATGTAAACTTTTATAAGCTTTCTTATATAAATGATCTTATTATTATTTTGTTAATGATTTCTTATTCTTAATTTACAGCAAACAAGGAAAGCTCATCAGGAGATCCAATCTAAAAATGTATACCCTCATAGTTTATCTCGGGGAGGGTATACATTTTTGGAAGAACAAATGATGGCGGAAAAATTTCAACAACTAAGAGTTGAGTCTTCAAGCTCTAGAGAGGTGTCCCCTCCATCCCCTCCATCTAGACATGAAAATTGGAAGAGAGATCGGAAGGGAAAAAAGGGAAATATCTTTTGGAAGAATCGAGAATCGTAGTTGAGAGGATTGCAAGATATCTATTTTATTTATTTAAGTTAACTATTTTCTTCATATAATTTCAATCATTACAGAAATGTTCAATTAATTAATACAGGACTCTCTTGAGGAGAAGAGTTCACAAGGGGCATTTACAGCTACTGGGAGGCAAGATATTTTATCTGTAGCATTGGGAAAGCCCGAACATCCTGGTCATGTAAGAGGATATCCGGTAGGTGTATCGGTAAGAAAAGTGTTTCCATGTTCTTCAACTTCTAACATTGAGGGGGTTTATAAAAAAATAGAATCCTTGGAGGCTGAAGTTCATAATATTAATGCGATGATGGAGGAAAAGATTAGAGTATCAGTACAGTCTATGTTTACAAACATGCAAAGACAATTTCAGACTGCAACTCCCACTCCTCCACCTCCCCCTGCAGACCCCATTATTTATCCTCCACCTCCACCAGTAGCTCCCACTCCCCCACCTCAGCCTGCGGACCCCATTTTTTATCCTACTCCTCTACCGCAGCTTCCTACTTATTGCGAGTTGTATGTTGATGATCCTCAACATCATATAGTTGCATATGGGTTGGTATATTGTATATAAGATACAATTCATCATCAACAATTAGAGGCAGAGAATCATAGGGTCACTGTACAGGATATTATAGATAGATCAGCTCGAGTACCATTGCCTACTGATGAGGTGATGAAAGTTGGACATAGTATCGGCCATTTTTTAATTTGGCCATCTAGACTCTTTCGACTCATTACCATATAGGTATGAATGTTATATATTTTATTTTATTTTTTTATTAAATTTGTTTTATCATTTTAAAACTAATATATTTTTATATTTATTTTTACAGGAATACTTCAAAGGTAAAGAAATATTGTATAGATAACAACAAAGACAAATGATTATGACATCAGATACCGATTCTAGTAGTCTTGATAGATTGTCAAGATATTCAAATTTTATGGCAGGTCATTATGAGTTTCCAATGGAATATCATGTTTGTGGATGTGCAATAAGTGTGGGGATTATGAAAACTAATATCATGGAGCTTGTTACTGGAGATAAGTTGGGCATCAACGTGGTGCAGATTTTTTCCATGTAAGTCTTAACACCTTTTACCTGCATTATATTTATTAAAAATGTATACTTATATCTATTTTGTATTAGGTATATTTATAAAAATTTTGAGAGGAATGAGCTGACAGATGTATATGGATTCATGGACCCACAATTGATTTCCCCTGAAGCATGTGCATTGGATGAGGAACAAAGAATGCTTTATATTGCTCAAAGACTTGAAAGGAATATAGTCACACAATGTTGGATTATGCCTTTTTGTGAGAGGTATGAAACACATCTCTCTCAAAGAGTTCATTATCTTTTAACATAAAAAACCACTAACCTTAAATTTCCTTTTATCAGTAATCATTGGATGTTAGGGGTTTTTTTCCCAAGGGAGAAAGCACTTTATTGGATATGCTCTGTCCATGATGATGTGCGGGAAAGTTTTAAGAATATATTGGAAAAGTAAGTTTCAATTTCTCAATTGTTTTATATATTATAATGAATTTTAAATTTACCCCATTCGTATTATTTTCTAACAGGGCATGGGCCTACTTTCGAAAAAACACAAAGAAAAGGAGTTGAAAGATTAAATATGTAAATGCAAAGGTAAATATCCATTTATAATTTTTGATTTTTGATTTATTACATAAAAATAATATATTGAATTTACACTCATTCAAACAGAATTTTCATGAACAACAAGGTGTCATAGAATGCAGATATTATATGTTAATATTTATGTATGAAATAATAACAACTGGGACAGTTGTGAATTTTGACCTGTTAAGATTTACTCTTAAACTTTGCCATAATATTTCAATTTTATTTATTCATTATACACGTTAACTACTATCCTTCTCATTTGTAGCTTTTTGATGACCCTCAACCCTATACTGCTGAAGAAATCAAACACTTACAAGTAGAGTGGTCAAATTATTTTACAGGTTTGATTGAATTTTAGTTGTTTGTAATGTAAAATGTAATTTTGAATATTGTCGTTGTAATTGTGTATTTGGTAGTCATTTAGGTTGGATTTAGTTTTTTTTTAAGTTTAAAGTGTAAGTTTTGAATGTTATATATATGAATGTTTAATTTTTCTCTACTTATTGTTTTGGTCTACTTATGATGGGTTTTCTGGTATGGATTCTAGTCTGGGGGGAGAGGTTCCAAGGGTGTGGGGGGGTGTTCAGTGGGGTGGGGGGGGGGGGGGGGGGGTGTCCAGGGGTCTGGGAGGGCTGTCCGGTGGGGTGGGGGGTCCTGGGTGTCCATGAGAGTGGGGGGGGGGGCAGTCCAGGGGGTGGGAGAATTTCTAGAAGTGTGGAAGGGCTGTCCAGGGGAGTGGGAGGATGTCCAGGGGGTGTCCAGGGGTGTGGGGGTGTCTTGTGGGGTGAGGGTGGTTTCTAGGGGTGGGGGGGGGGGGTGGGGTGTCCAGTGGGGGGGTGGGGGTCCAGGGTTTCCATGGGGATGGGGGGGGGGAGTCCAGGGGTGTGGTGGGGGCTGTCTAGTGGGTTGAGGGGGTTTTGGTCTGTTTTTGGTAACTTTTTTGTCTGTTTCAAGGGTGTGGGAGGGCTGTCCAAGGATGTAGGAGTGCTGTCCAGGGGGTGGGGGGTCTACAGAAGGGTGGGGGGATGTCCAGGGGGTGGTGGTGATGTACAGGGGTGTGGGGGGGAGTGTCCAGGGGTGTGGTGGGGGTAGTCTAGTGGGGTGACGGGGTTCTGGTTTGTTTTCGGTAACTTTTTGGTCTGTTTCAGGGGTATGGGAGGGTTGTCCAGGGGTGTGGAAGTGCTGTCCAGGGGGTGGGGGGTATACATGAGGGGGGGGGGGGGGGTTGTCCAGGGGTGTTTGGGGCTGTCCAGGGGGTCGGGGGCAGTCCAAGGGTGTGGTGGGGGATCCAATGGGGTGGGGGAGGGATGTCTAGGGTGTGTGGGGGGGGGGGGGGGGTTGTCCCGGGGTGTTTGGGGCTGTCCAGGGGGTCGAGGGGCAGTCCAGGGGTGTGGTGGGGGACTGTCAAGTGGGGTGAGGGGGTGCTGTTCAGAAGGGTGGGGGGGGGGGGGGGGTTGTCCTGGGGTGTTTGGGGATGTCCAGGGGGTCGGGAGGCAGTCCCTAGGTGTGGTGGGGGCTGTCAAGTGGGGTGAGGGGGTGCTGTTCAGGGGGTGGTGGGAGTTTAGTGGGGGGGGGGGTTGTCCCGGGGTGTTTGGGGCTATCTTGGGGTGTTTGGGGCTGTCCAGGGGGTCGGGGGGCATTCCAGGGATGTGGTGGGGGCTGTCAAGTGGGGTAAGTTTTATATGTTATCAATGTAATTGCTTAATTTTTCTTTAGTTCTTGTTTTGATCTACTTCTATTTTTGTGGTACGAATTATTGATTTGGTTTCTGGTTTTTTCTGGGGGAGAGTAGAAGACTACATTCGATTTTTTTAAATTTTTTTTGTCTTCCACGTCGATAATTTTATAACCAACGTGATAAAGAAATCAGAAAGAGTTTATCACATCAGGTTTTTTAATAACCGACATGATAAACACCTGTGGAATGGTTTATCACATCGGTTATTTAATAACCGACGTGATAAAAGTCCCGGTAAATGGTTTATCACATCGGTTATTTGATAACCGACGTGATAAACCCCCCCGGACTGGTTTAGCATGTCAGTTATTATATAACCGACGTGATAAACCATTTCCCAGGGGTTTATCATGTCAGTTATTTAATAACCGATGTGATAAACATCCCCTGCACGGGTTTATAACATCGGTTATTATATAACCGACGTGATAAACCCCCCCTCGGTTTATCACGACGGTTATATAATAACCGACGTTATAAACCCCCCTCCCCCGGTTTTTGCACGTCGGTTATTAATTAACCGACGTGATAAACACCACGATGTTATGTTTTTTACGTCGGTTTTTAAATAACCTACGTAAAAAACGTTATTTATAACGTCGTCTGTATTAACGTCGGCCAAAAACCGATGTAAAAAATGAAAAATAACCGACGTAAATAACGTTTTCTACACTAGTGCTCTATGGGGAGAAATGTGAGATATATACTGACCACAAGATTCTTAAATATATATTCACATAGAAAGAGATTAATATGTGCCAGAGAAGATGGATAGAGCTCATCAAGGATTATGACTATTCAATACATTACCACCCTGGGAAAGTGAACAAGGTGGCAGATGCCCTAAGTAGAAAGGACCCAACGATTCTATCAATGATGGGAATTGAGAAGGATCCAATCTTCTTAGACTTGATGAATATGGACATGGAAATCATAAAGAAGGGAACATCAACAATCCTTTCACAAATGATTGCTCAACCGTCTCTTTTGGAAAGGTTAAAGGATGCTCAAAAGGATGATGTGGGAATTCAGGAAAAAGTATAAGCTATCGAAAAAGGGAAATCCTCGGAGTTTAATGTTAATGAAGAAGGAATTGTGCGATTTGGGAAAATACTATGTGTTCCATCAAGTCTGGAGCTGAAGAAGGAACTTTTGGATTATGCACATAGTTCAAATTTCTCTATTCACCCAGGGAGCACAAAGATTTATCGAGATCTCTGAGAAAACTTTTGGTGGGATAATATGAAAAAGGAGATCACTGAATATACATCAAAGTACCTGGTGTGACAGAAAGTGAAGGCATAGAGGCATAAGTCTAAGGGGATGATGCAACCATTTCCCATACCAGAATGGAAATGGGAGAACATCACCATGGACTTTGTCATCGGACTTATGAGGAAATCCAAAGGCAACAATGCAATCTGGGTTATTGTGGATCGTCTTATAAAGACTGCACACTTCATTGCTATTTGGGAGGATTTCTCATTGGATCAACTGACACAGATATATATCAGGGAAGTGGTAAGGCTGCATGGAGTACCACTATCTATTGTGTATGACTAAGATCCAAGATTCACCTCTAAGTTTTGGAAGAGACTTCAACATGCTCTATATACTGAACTGAACTTCAATATGGACTATCATCCTCAAAATGATGGCCAATCTGAGCAGTCTATCCAAACACTTGAGGACATGTTGAGAGCGTTCTCAATGGACTTTAAAGAAGGATGGGATCAACATCTTCCTCTAGTTGAGTTCTCTTATAATAATAGTTTCCACTTGAGAATCCAAATGGCACCATATGAAGCCATTTATGGGAAAAGGTGCAGAACACCGGCGTGTTGGGATGAGGTCGGTGAACGTAAGCTGCTTGGACCAGAAATGGTCGAGGAAATGGTAGAGAAGGTGAAAACCATTCAGCAGCATATCAAGGTAGCCCAGAGTCGATATAAGAGTTATGTAGATAATCTTCGATGAGACCTTGAGTTTAAAGTTGGAGACATGGTTTTTCTATGCATCTATCCATGGAAGAAGGTCATGTGGTTTGGAAAGAAAGGTAAGTTAAGTCCAAGTTACATCGACCCCTTCGAGATTCTTGATCGTGTCGGGGATATGACCTATCAACTAGCACTTCCACCTACCATGGCCAAAGTACATGATGTCTTTCTTGTATCCCTCTTAAGGAAGTACATACCAGACCCTTCACATGTACTATCTTCTGAGGTGGTACAGTTGGAGGATGATCTTTCTTATGAGGAGCAACCAGTGAAGATCTTAGATCATAGAGAAAAATTTCTATGAAATAAGACAATGCCCCTCATCAAGGTATTGTGGCGAAACCACAAGTTTGAAGAAGTGACTTGGGAATCAGAGAAAATGATGAAGCTGAGTTACCCACATCTGTTTTAGTGTGGGAAAAGGAAATTTCGAGGGCGAAATTTCTTAAGGGGGGAATATTATAATGACCCAAAGTTTCATTAATGGAAATCCCACTTGATCTAATTAAATGTCTCTTTATGTAAAATGTTTATATAAAATGTCAAATTCTTTGGTTTTATGTTAAGAATTTTGACCATTTCTAATATAGCCGTTGAACAACGATCACATGATTAGTATAAATATAGGGCTTTAACAAATCCAATTTACTCAGAAAAAAGAAGCGATGGCCTCATCTAGTAGAATTGCTCCATACGAAGCCCATTTGTTGGAGCTCGGAAAAGATGTAGCATCCTTGGGTTTCTCTCTTGACCAAGCCCAAGGTGAGCTTCATTATATCAAGCTCAAACGTGACCGTCTACGGGAAAAGTGGAAGTTGATAGAGATTACCACTCGAGCGATGTTATCCGAGCCACCCCAAGAGTCTGTCACCATCGCACACCTTACCCTTAGGTCTTATGCGGCTATTTAAGGGGTTATGTAACAAATCACTAGTACTATGTTCATGTATATTATTATTTTTGTATATAATAATGAATATACCTTCTTTTCATTATTGACACTTTGTAAATAGTTTTTTTAAAGCACAAATAGTTTTTTTAGTTAATATTCAGCTAAGAAATCTATTTTGATGAATTAATGGATTTTTGAATTAAATAATATTTTAATAAAATATTATTATTATTAAATTAATTTTTATTAAATATAAATGATCTTATAATTTTATGAATGCAATTTTAATTTTTATTAAGGTTTGAAAGCCATTTTTGTCAAAACCCGTGAATTTTCGATAAATGTCGGTTTTTATTTTAAAAGTGAAAATTAACATATTTAGAAAATTATTTAGATAAAATAAATGTTATTTCTGGAATCATTACATTGAAATTATCCAACGGTGAATTTTTCATAATTTTCTGAGACAGTCAAATTTTTGGGTAAAAATTAAATACCGTTTAAATATATAATGTGTTTTATGACATCATAATGACCCAATAGTGATGTAATAAAATACTATAATCTTTATGTTCGGCCAAAATATATTTTACCATTAAAATAATGTGATTTTGGGTTTGTTTGACTTATTTTACAAAGCATTAATGGACCCCTTAAGACTTATTAAACATCTTGTCTTTTTAAATTATTTTCCATGGGAGTGTGACTCACCTCCACATAAGAAACCCCATTATTTTAAGAATTTCAGACTTTTTCCTTATAAAATATTCTTTTCCTCTTCCCTTTTACAAAAACCATGGGCAAAAACCATGAGCTGATTTGTGGTTTGGATTAATTTAATGTAAGGGGTCCCAAACCTGAATAATAAAGAATTCACTCACCTTTCCTATATAAACGCACCCAAGATCCCACTTCCTCCTCACTCAAATCATTTGGAGTTCGTCCAACCTCTTCCATACTCTCTCTATAATCCTCCCAAGGTTCCCCAATCTCCCAACAAGCCTCTCTCAAGCCTCTCTCAAGCCTTTGGAAGCACACTTTCAAGTAAGGGGTTTTTCTTCCTTCCTCATTTTTGTCCAATTTTCTTTAAGTTGTTTTTCCCTTTTGATTTCAATTATGAATGTTGGGGTATGGTTTATAACCTCCCTCATACTACCCTATTTATGTTTTAATTATGGGAGACCCCTTTCTCTCTCATTAAATGCCTCCCATGTACACCTGTTACTATGCCAAAATTCCGAAAGGAATTTCCCTCTCCTCATTTACATTCAAGCAATTCTTTTGTATCGTGAATCTAAATTCCATTAAATTTGTTGGGACATGTATATATATGACCCTATTACTGTCCATGTAATGTAAATATTATGAGACACCCCTTTCTCTCTCGTCAACCTTTTTTATGAGTTCTTATGTCACGCCGTTATGCTGCCAAAATTGCACCGCGGTTTTCCAAGCCAAAGTCATTGTGTAGTGAATACCATGCCCATTTCTCTATCAAGGGTATTCACCTTTATAAAAATTTACTTATTGTTTAATTAGTTTCATGTATGTATTCCAATTTTCTTTATCATGGAATAAATTATTATGTTGAATGATTTAATGTTTTATGATCCATGTGGCACACATATGCATGAAATGAAATGTTTAAGAAGTGTGCACCCTTATAGCACTCCAATGCATTGGGTAAAGTATAGTATCATGATATGTCATGTGAAATGAGTTTTGACTCATGCTAATTCAATTTCAACGAGGGTTTACTCATGATTCATGTGCAATGAGGATTTACTCATGCTCCATGTGCAATGAGCCTTGGCTCATGCTAATTCCATGTTAACTGTTGTTGCCACATTTCCATGTTATGATTATCATGATTTATCATGAATTTATGTTCATGTTTCTCTTATGCTCTATTGATATGCCTATTGTCTAACATGTATTGTACTCCTCATGTATTTCATGTTTATTCCCTTACTGGGCTTATAGCTCACCCCTTTTCTTATGCATGTCCTCAGGTTATCCCATGCAATGCTAAGTACGAGGGAATGTAGTGGTCATGTAAAGGAAGTTTTCAATAAAGATGTTGTATTTCATGTTTTAAGTTGTTATGTAATGATCCTAATCCCCAAATACACTAGAACTCTCGATCTTCCATGTTGTATCAAGTGAATAGTTTATGTAATAAACCATGTTTAAGTTTGTAATAAAAGCAGGGTTATCATAAAAGAGGTGGAGGATGAGTCCTAAACAACAAATTGGAATAATAACTATTCAAGAGATGAAACTGATGAGGATGACAGTTGTACTCCACTTTATTCTCTAAATGGGGTAATGTCTCCCATTTGTGAGAATTACATGGATGGTAATAAGAGATTCTTAAGGGTGGAACCAAAAGGAAATATTAAAGAATGATCTTTTTTAGATGGATTAAAGTAAAACATACATAGTGTTTATTAGATGTGTGATGAAAGAAATGAAGTGATTGTTAAGAAGTATTAATGAGTGGGTTATCATTTCAAAGATGAATATATTTTTACAAAGGTATAGAAAACTAGCTGAACCATTTTTTGATTTGGGGTTGGTAAAAATTTATGGTAATTGTATTTGAAAGAAGAAATTGATTTGTGGTAGTGAAAAATTAATCATATTAGATAGTGAGACAATTAAATACTAACTTACGAAGGGTGGGTTGAGATGTTTTTATGATGACAAGATAAAATTGAAAGATATTTTTTACTAATCAGAATGGGGATATTGTTAATAATTAAATTATGATGAAACATAAGAGGAAATTTATTTACTCCCATAGCTCGAAAATTACTAGATCAAAGACATTTATATTTATGATAAATTTACTCTCATAACTCAGTTGAAAACTCTTTGAATTTTCTTAGATATTTCAGTGAAAATTTAGTTAAAAGTATACCAAATGGATGTCAAATTTATGTTCCTCAATAAAGTTCTTAAGGGGGGAGTGTACATTGAGAATCTGGATGGGTTTATTATGGATGAAAATGAGAGAAAGGTGTTCCAGTTAAAGAATTATTTGTATAATATAAAGAAACCATTGGGGACCTGGTATTTGAGGTTGGGTCAATACCTAAGAAAGATTTGCTTTTAGAGAGGTAGAGTTGATCACAACCTCTACATCAAGAAGAAGAATGATCAAAGGATGTTGGTACTCATATATGTCAAAGACATAATATTTGAGGATAGGAAAAAACACAATGCAATTTTTTTGTGGATCATATGAGGTATGATATCAAGATGTCTATGATTGGTGAGTTAAAAATTTCCTTGGTTTATAGGTGAATTAAGAAAACCATAGCACATTAATTTCTCAATAAAAATATGAAAAAGATGTTCCCAAGTGATTTGTGATGGAATATTCCAAACCAATGACAACAACGACTGCTATATGGATAAATTTTTCAAAAGTTGACATTGTAAAGAGGTAGATGTCATATATTATTGGTGTTGGGAGCCTATTATACCTCACAAAAACATGACCCAACATTGGGTTTGATATATTTCAAGTCGCTCAGTACCAATGTTGTCCCAAGGAGAGGCACATGCTATCGAGGAAGGTGATACCTCAATATATCTAAAAAATAGTGAATTTGGGCTATTTTATTATAGGATTGTAAAACTATAGTTGTTGGGATACATATATGTGAGATAAGAAGGTTCAGTGGATAACCGAGGGAAAGTAGAGATATCAGAAAACTTGGATTTTGTTCGAGCCTTGTTTTCATTCGGCCCTTGAATTGGTCAAGTATTGGATTCAAGCCTTAGAATAGTTGGAGCTTTAATATTAGCCTAGATTCGAACTTGGATTCGACAATGAGGAGTGCCAACAGTAGGTGGCTTCTACAGAGAGCTTTGGATATCACGAATTGGTTCACGATGGTTAGAGTTCTTAAAATAGATTGGGACACTTTTATCATCTATTCCAAAAAAGCGTTGATAAAAGATTTATAATTATAATTATAAATATTTTTTTTGAAATATATTTATATATATATATATATTTAATAAATAAATAAATATATATATATAAAGTAGTTAGGGGATTACCTGAGTGGTAAAGGCTCTCCGTAATCCTGCATTAGACCCAGGTTCAAATCCAGGTGAGAGAGGATTTTCATAGGCAGGTGGTGACACAGACATGGCGCATGTAGGAGATGACACAGACATGACGCAGACAGATGGCAATGCAGACATGATGCAGGCATGCGGCAACACGAGCATGATGTAGGCTTGGTGACACAGGTAGTATGATGCAGGTATGACGTTGCCCTGGGCCTTCAAGCTAGTTAGTGAGCCTTTGAGCTATGTAATGGGATTCATGCCCACTAGGCCTTTCGGGCCATGTACTGAATAATTAAGGCTTGATGAGTGGACTATCCCTTGGAGGGCTATGACCTCCCTTTCTGGTCTATGTGTGTGGTGTGTGCGTGTTTAATATAATTGTACCCCCAAGCACCTAATATATATATATATAAATATAGTAAATATATTCTTTATTTAAATATATATATTATAAATTTATAATTATTTAAATATGTAATTATTTAAATATATAATTATTTATTTATAATTAGATAAATATTTTTCAAAAAATAATATTTATATCATTATATATATTTATGTAATTATATATATATATAATAAATATATATAAATATAATTATAGTAAATATATTCATTATTTAAATAAATTTATTAGAAGTTTATAATTATTTAAATATATATAATTATTTATTTATAATAATATAAATAATTTTTAAAAAATATTTATTTATTTATAATTATAAATGTATAAATATAGTAAATATACATTTATAAATATATATATTTATAAATATTTAATTACAAATATATTTTTAAAAGTATTAATGAATAATTAATCTTAAGTGCATGCATGTTAAAAATGAGTGAAATTGAATAATTCAAAATGAGTACACTAATAATATTGAAAAAATGGACAAGTTTTATTAATTAAATATTATATATTAAAAAAATATGGATATATATTGACATAAAGATGAATAAATATTTAAAATAGTAAGACACAATGAATAAATATATATATAATAAATAATAGAAATTGATTAAATTCCCCAAAAAATAAAAAAATAGAAAATAAAAAAATAGAAAATAAAAAAATAAAAAAATAAAACATATTAAAAATGAATAAATAATACCTAACTTTAATAATATTAAAAATAAATAAATAAAATTTCCTAATTCAAAACATAATATATTAAATGTGTTCTGTTATAATGAAATTCTAAAATGAATACTAAAATTTGAATTAATTATATAAATATTATATGTGTTTTCTATATAAGATTTCATTAATTGCATAAATATTTGTGTGCATGCATTGTATATAAAAGTGCATTAATTACGTATATGTATGTAAAATCAATATAACACACGTTTGATCTATATTAAATTGAAAATTCAAACAACATTCAATTATGTCCATTACTCGATGCAATTAGTCTGTATTTTTAATTCATATTAATTTTTAATTACAAACCATTATTACCTAAATATATTACTATTTAATGTGAAAGCATAAATATTTTGTATTATATAAATCATATATATATATTTAATATATACTATTTATTAACATTATCAACAATTATTTAATTAATAAAATGTTTAATATTTTTCTCAATTTACTTATTTTTAATTTTTACTTGTTTAATTTTCATTTTACATATATCTATATATTTAATATATACTATTTATTAGTATTTATAATTTATATATAGTATAATATGTTTATTAATTTTTATCAATAATTATTTAATTAATATTTTTTAAATATTTTTTTAATAAACTCATTTTTATTTTTTTTTAGTTTAATTATTTCATTTTTTCAAACCTATATCAGCATTAAAAAGCACTGATAAAGAATCCCTTTATGGTCACTAAAAATTAAGCAGTGATAAATGATATCCTTTATCAGCATTAAAAATAAAGCGTTGATAAAGTGACCCTTTATCATTGTTAAAAATATACCATGAATAAAGGGTACCCTTTATAAGCGCTAAAAAAAGCGCTATTAAAGGTCTGTTTTTTAGTATTGATATTAGGCTTTAGGGCATATCCATCAATCTGCCACGTGTACTAAAGCCTCATAAACTTGGTTTCATTTTGCCTCATATTGTACCATATACAATAACTTGTGAAACTATATTCAAAACTCCATTTAGATATCTTCAAAAACTCTTATGGAAAGTTATCATCAAATTCGTCATGTATCACATCATGTGAAATACCACAAATCAATTTTATTTATTTATTATTGAATGGTCAAAGAAGAACAACATACAAAACCCACAAAGGTAGGTTCAAAACAAAACAAGAATCAGGGTGGCCTAAAATGAAAAAGACCAAGAGCATCACCCCTAATGATATTAACACCTTCCACCTTGAGACTAGCGAAATCATGAAAGAATAAATTCTCCGAACCTGGAAATTCCACTGAAGCAAGAAAATTCACAGCTTTATTACCCTCTCACCGAGTATGGGACACCTTGATATGATCATCAATCATACACCAACATTTGCGAATAGTATACAAGATGGAACAAGGAACATTACCTCTACCACAAAGTGAATTATACAAGATTGTGGAATCAGTTTCCACCACAGAAATATTGAGCCCCCTCTGAATACATAAACTCAACCCAGTGAAAAGGGCCAGTGTCTCCGCCTGAAGAGAATTCCCATGCCCAAGCTTGATGGAGAAGGCCATAAAGACCAAACCACTGGAGTCCCGAACAATCCCTCCTCCAATGATTGCTCCAGAAATACAAGATCCATCACAATTAAGTTTCAATCCACTTTGAGGAGGAGAACAGCGGATCCAGGAACCCTGAAAATTCCTATTAACCAAAGGCGGAGCATAAAATATAGGTAGGAGATGCTGCAAAGAAGGTGCCTATCTCCCGCACCCAATCGCTCTGACCAGGTCTAGAAGGAGATTTATGCTTCTACAAATAATACTACGACTATTTGAAGCTATCTCCTTAAAAACCCAACTATTTCTTGCCTACCACAAACACCAGCATACAGCAAGAAGGATGGCAAGGCGAGCATCTTTTTCCATACCATTAGAATCCGAGCCATAGAACCACCATTCTAGGAAAGGTCGATCATCCATATTATTAGAGGAAAATCCAGTAAAACCACCAAAGAAACTCCATACAGCATGAGCCCACTTGCTATAAAAAAATAGATGTTCTGACCTTTCTTCATTATTGCTGTTACAACAGACACATCTGGAGACAAGAAAAATCCCACAACGTCTCACATTTTCATCCGTAGGCAAAGCTCTCATCTGAATCCTCTAGAGAAGAAAGTTATACTTTAATGGAATTTTCTTTTCCCAAAGAAATCCAAAGTTATCATTGTCAATAACTAGAACAGAAGATATCCTTCTGTAATCTTTAGAAGTAAAAGATCCGTAGGAGGAAGGAGAAAAGACCAGCTTATCCTCATCAGGGGAAAGTTCCATGCGATTAAACAAAGCCAGCTGGTCATTGTTTAAAACAGAATTAAAGAAACCAGGATGATTATAGGATTCTTTAAAAGAAATTAGAGGAACCAGACATCCTAGGTATTCAAGGATCTCCCCACACCAATTACTTCTGCAAAAATAAATATCCCCTCTCCCAACAATCCATCGGAAATGTGGTTTTATAAAGCTGATAATTGAAGCAATTTCAATCAAGAAAGGAGAAAGTAGAGTAACCCTGTTACTATCCAGATAACACATCATAGAATTCCCCCAAAGCATGCGACCCTCCAAGACTTCCCAGGCTAACTTGGTCTGCATTCATTTGATAGCCCCCTCAAGACTATTCACCCCAACACCTCCATCAATAACAGGCCGGGCCAACCTCCCCCATGAAACCCAGTGCCTTTTACTTTCCATATTTGGATCCCATAAAAAATTGTCAATAATCCTCTCAATATTGCATATCAGACCCTTGGGTACTTTAATAGACGAAAGAGAATGGATTGGAGAGGTCAAAAGAACACTGTTAATCAAAGATATTCTCCCACCAAAGGAAAGAAAATAATTCTTCCAGTTCAGAATACGAGCCAAGATTTTACTAGAAAGATGATTAAAGTCATGAATATGCAACCTCCTAGAAGAAAGAGGGGCTCCCAGATATTCCATAGGAAAAACACCTCTTTGAAGATTAAGATTAGAGACCACCAGATATATCCTTTCACTAGTGCATCTGCTGGAAATGTAAAAACAGATTTTATTTTTGTTAACCTGATGACCACTCCAGTAGAAATAATCATCTAAAACTTTATTCAGACCCCGCAACGAACTACTTGAGCCATTTATGAATATCAAAGAGTCATCAACAAACATCAAATGAGAAACCATAGAAACCCCCAATATCCTTCAATAAGACATAATTCTTCCATTAATCAAGCTTAAATGTAAATGCCTACTAAGAACATTCTAAGCAATGATAAAAATGCTTGGAGATATTGGATCCCCTTGATTAAGACCATGAGCTGCTTTAAAAAAACAATAAGACTTTCCCATATAAGAAACTTCCATCCAAGGAGAAGAAATACAACGGAAGATAAGATCAACATTTCTATGGTAAAAGCCCATACCTGCCAGAACTTTGTTAATAAAAATCCACTCCATCCGATCATAGGCTTTACTCATATCCAACTTTATAGCCATATTAGACCCCCTGGTTTTTATATTGATATCCCTGATCAAATCTTGGGCCAAAGAAATAGCCCCTTGTATAGAGCGTCCTTTCACAAACCCATGATGTTCTAACGAAATCCACCTGGGAAAATAGACAGATAAAGGAGAATTTATTATACTATCCAAGATTTTATAGGGTACATTACACATGCTTATAGGTCTAAATTGCAGAATAGAAGAAGGATCCTTTGATTTGGGAATGAGCACAACGTTCATGGCACTAGCAACACGAGGCAATTGGCCTCCCAAAAATAAATCTCTGACAGCCTTGGAGATATCACCCTTAATAATATCCCACAAAGACATATAACAGGAAGAAGGAAAGGAATCCAGACCAGCAGCACTATCCGGATTAATATTCATCATGGCCTCAAAGATTTCCCTCTCCTGTGGCATGGAACCCAAAAAAACATTATCCTGTTCAGAAACACAACTCTGGATAACATCAAAAAAAACTGTAGGACCCCCTGGATAACCATTTTCCATCAAAGGATTAACACCCTCCAGCAGCTCCCTAATATGGGAACTAGCCAGATGACCAATAGTCCCCCTATCATCAGTAATAGATCCATCTTCCAGCACAACATTTAATTTCCCAAAACTTTTCTTTTCCTTAATACAGGCATGGAAAAAGGCAGTATTTTTGTCTCCCTCTTTTAGCTATTTAACTCTAGCCTTCTCTCTGGCCATCCTCTCTTGTTTGAGCATCATCTCTATTAGATGGTCTTTCCTATTTGCCAATTCACCAAAAACACCAGGATCCCAATTTCCTTCCAGTTTCTATTCTAGTCTATCAATGATATCCATAGTATCCTGAATATCACTATTTGGAGGAAGAATTTCCTTCGACCATATGATAAGACTATGTTTGAGCCGTCTCAACTTATGGTGCACTACAGACCATGAATTACCCTCACACAGCTCCTCCCAGGACTTCCGAACAATTTCATGAAAACCTGGACATTTCTCCCAGTAAGGAAAAAACTGAAACTTCTCATGATGGATAGTACCTGAAGATAGGGTAATCAAGAGGGGGGAATGGTCCTAAATACCTCTCATGAGATGATTCAATTTCACATTAGCATAGAAGGAAATGGTCTGGAGATTACCAAGGAATCTGTCCAGACGAATCCAAACTCTATGGTCTCCTTGCTGATTGTTACACCAGGTAAATTTATCACTAGAAAAACGAAGATCAAGGAGACGTTTTCCCATCATGAACTGGTTAAACTCAAGGCAAGACTGTCTATTAAAAGGACCTCTCCCTTTTCCCCCAAGGGATGCAATAATGTTTAAATCCCCCGCAATAAACCAAGGGGTATCTCCAGGGTCAAAGGAACTGAGTCTATTCCAAAGAATTTTCCTTTGAAGATGATCACAGCTACCATAAACAAATGACATGAAAAAACCATGAGAATCATAAGAAACCCTAACAGTAATGAATTGGTCACCTTGCTGAACCAACTCCACCCTGAAGTCCTTATGCCAGAATATCCAAATATGTTTATTACCCGGGTCAGCATGAAGACACCCCTGCATCTTAATCCTTCTATAAAAATCATCAATCCTGGAGGGATGTTGTTTGTGCTCCAAAATACCCACCAAAACAATCTTATGTTTAACAATCTCAGAAGTGAGGAAATCAGTCTTTATCTGGGCTCCAAGTCCCCGGGCGTTCCATATAAGCATAGGAATCATAGAAATAGAAGGGCTCTGGGATTGGCTCCAGATATAACTGCCTTTTTAAATCGTGACAAAGATTTTCCCATAAAATCTTTATAAAAAGGGCTAGATCCCCACATGCCCTTATAAAAAACCAAATCTTTCTATCCATCCAGAATGGTTCCAGTCCCCCCAAACACTCCTTCTAAGTAGGGACAAATCATCTTCTTCCCCCTGGAACATGGAGAAAAGGTAGAAGATATCAAGGAAACTGAACTATCAGAGAATGCAATAACATTCTCACCACTAGAAAAATGCACCACTGTAGAATCCTCAATGTGCTCAGAAAAATCCAACAACAAAGGCTCCTGAGGTAAGCTTTGAGAGCCTGAAACAACTCGATTGTCATACAATAGGCTATGCATCAAATTACCAAAGACAGGAATAAGTCCATTAACCACTTGGAATGGGGGAATAGACCTTGGAACAAAAGGCACAATTTCCCTACACATATTAGGAACATCCTTCTGAATACATTGAGAAATATCTTAAGACTCATGCAATCCACCCTCCTCCAAAGACCCATTAGAGATAATCCCAACAGGAGGAGACTGATTCACATTAGTCCTTCCCCCTTGACTGACAATAGGGTGAGACCGCTGCTTACCTTTCCTGCAAACTGCCCGAGAATACCCCTGCAGTAGAAAATTAGTACAAAAATTTGGATACATCGGATACCAAATGTATTGATTCCAATAGAAATAATCCTGCACCTGAAGAGAAATTTTGTCTGAAATCGGGAGGAAGAGGTCAAGTTCAACACAAATGCGAGCCACCGAAAAATCATCACAAGAACAGGTCCTGGAATCCAAACAGAAAAAATCACCCAAGGAGTCTCCAATAACCTTCAAGAACCCCTCGTTCTGGAAAGGGAGTGGGAGTCCAGGTAAACAAATCCAAACCGATGCTACTGAGCTTTCTTTCCCACGATGTGCATCTAGAGACCACTTGGAAAGATTGAAATGCCATCGACCAAACACTCTAGGGGAAAATCACCATACCTGTAGGAAATCATCCCGGGAGCCCAAAATTAAGAATAAAGATTGTTTGTGAATAGCAGATATCTTGACCAGAGATCAAAGACCCCAAGAAGCCACAAATATTTGAAAGGAAGATAGAGAAGGATTCACCCCACCAAATCTAGCTACTAGAGTCCATTGCAAACAATCCATTGCCTCCTCAAAAGCAGACCTCAGAACATCAATGCAAAAACGAGATCCTTCCCGTTCTACATGCGGGTTAAAAGTAGAAATTTCAGGAAAACAAGGTAGAGCTATAGGACCACCACAAAGAACATCCTTGAAGGATCCCTGGCCAAGACCCCCTGAATTTGGAGAAACCGACCCCCGAGAACCAGGAAAAACCAAAGTTCCTGGATAAAAAACCGTCGGAGAAGAAGCTCGCGCCGGAGGCCTATTCGAAAAATCACAAGAAGAAGAAAGGGGTGGGAGCACGTGATCCATCTTAGCACATCATGTGCAATACATTATGAATATGCACCCAAAAATACTTTTGGATAAACTGTAAAAAAACTTTTAGATAAACTAGATGAGTTTTTTCAAACTTAATCCCTATTTAGTGAACCAAAAAGTGTGACCCCATGAGCCTTTGTAGCATTGATAATAAATATGGATTTCTAAATCCATAAATGTAAGAAAAGAGTAGCCTCTAGAAAAGAATCAGTGTTACTTAAGCTTGAAAGGGATCTAGAATGATCTCCATTAAACACATATATCTCTATACCCGTGTCCACCAGTTGTATCATATACATACATACACATTCATATGATCCATTTGTCTATGTCTTTAAATAAACACAACACATTGTGTATGTCAATCCCATATATTCTACTCATACATTCTCTATTCTATATGTATAGACTAGCCAGGTAAATGGATACATCACATGTTATCAACCCTTATAGATGAGCACATCACATGCCTCTCATCCGATAGATAAGAACATTGTAGGTCCGAGTGGAAAGTAAAATTCTAATAGGGGTGGGGGTGGGGATAAGTGAATTACCTTTTAAAAATTATGGTGATAAAAGAAAATTAAAATTTAAAAATAAAACAATTTCCATACAAAAAAATAATAAAGTGATAGATTTGATCGATATTAAAGATATTATCAAAGTTAATTAAGAGTTTAAGCATAACAGAAAGATACATATTAAATTTGTGCACTTTATATGTATTGAGTTTTGGATGATGCAATTGATTAATTGAAAGAAAAAAAGTGATAAATAAATGGAAAATGTGGAAAGTAAACGAGGCTAAATATTTGGTAATTAATTTTGGAAATAACTCTAAAATATCTCCTATGTCTAACGAGGAGAATTCCAACCCAGTTAATAATGAAAATTTCTCAAATATCAAAGATGATATCAATAAACTAAGAGAAAAACAGGGTATTCATGGAAAATGGGATGATATTGAAGATGATTCCCTAAAAAACTTTCTTATATTCAGGCATTGTCTAAAGGGAAAAAGTTCTTATAGATGATGAAGGAATTCAACCCATCCCACCAAGGAAATCAAGACGAAGGAAATACTATTCACACCTTAATCCAACCATGGTCACCAGGTCTCACAGACTTGTTGATTCTGATTTAGAATGGTATGATGGTTATGACTCTTCATGTCAGTTTGATTATGACTTTTGATGCATTTTTTTGGGTCTTTGCATGAGGTCATAACTGCTTGTATGACCCCGTCTATATTTATTTCTTTTCATTTTCTTTGTTTTTTAATAAAAAGGTGCCTTTCCCTTCAAAAAAATATCTCCTATGTCTACCAACTCAATTTCTTGAGGATTTAATGTATTAGTCCCTTGCCTTTAATGATAGCCAAGATACTATAACTCCCTTTCTTCTAAAGTTATAACAAGAAACCAAAATTACAATTAACACTAGTGTTTTAATGGGTATTGTTATGACCCATCCCAAGGGGGCCTATGTCGTGACTCCCCAAGCCTGCCTCCAATTGGCCAGGGGCTGATGACTAGAGCCGAGTAGGAATATCACAAACATTAGAGGCCTTAGCCTAAATACCTGCACACACACACACACACATCTCCAAGCCTATACAATGCTAAAATGTAAAAAAAACTAAACAACCATGCATGAATACTTATAAATCCTACAACCAAAGTACGAAATGAAGTAAAAGAAAGTAAACAAGGCCATATACAAGCCCACCAAAAGAGTCTAAAACACAGGTCCAACCTAAAAGTAAAATCGAGACTGTTGTCAGAATACCATAGGAACACACCTCGGTCTGTCCGGTCTCACTAAGCACCATCTGATCCTGGTATTCCAAGGACTCTATCAGAAGGTCAATCATCTTCATAAGACATGAAACATACAGACAAATTCCGTGCATGGGTGAGTATAACAATACTCAGTAGGACACCCCAAAACCACAAATCACACAAAAAAGGAAATACAGTAAGATCTACACATGTATATGACTACATCACATATAAAAATAATATCCAGATATACTCAACAAAGACACATAGTCTAAAGGTAAGTCACAACTGTAGTATGCCATCCAAGGATTCCAGCTTGAAGATTTCACATAACACTCATCTAGGAGAACACACTCTTGAGTCTGATAACACTTATGAAGTCTGTTTGAGAGGTAATTCTCAATGGGTCTCGCCATTAGAAGTATACACTAATAGTATGAAGAGAATACAATACACAGATGGAGATCACTCCTAAGTCCATGGGGTGTTACCAACAAACCTTCCAAGTAGAGGATCAGTGCTTGCATAGTTTTGGTCACAACGATACCAGGAACTCCACATAGGGTACGAAGATGAATAAAGGATCTCACTTCGGGCCTCACATAGGGATTATAATGACTCTATCTAAGAAGTCCTGCTGAAGAAATAATTGTCCTAGGAGTAGGAGATGATTCCATACTAACCCTTAGGGAAAAGATTATGTGAACACACCCTAACTAAACTTGTCCAAGATACATAGGATAAGAGATCCAAGCCAACATTTATGGAGTACACAACGTATAGTAGGGTTACACACCGTGTCCCCAGACCCCAGACCCTACCCATATAAACAGACCATGTCTCATGTCATGTCCCTGTCCGTGTAGAAGTACATGGTGTGTCAGCTGCTCGTGTACTCTACCTATGTGCCGGTACACAACTTAGTCCGTATACTTGGTCTAGTCCCTATATGTGTAAGGGAGTATATGGCGTGCTCCAACCCATGTACTCCAACCCATGTACTCCAACTTGTGTCAGTGTACCTTTTGAGGTACACACAGATTTGCCGGGAGAGACCACACACCGTGTGATACTTAAGTATCTACCAAAAACCTATCTGCCACATAGGGGGACCCACATGGCATGTAGATCTGGTTTACATGTCGTGTAACATGAAATTTCCCAGAATCCCAGATTTGATTATGCGCATTCATTCTGGTGCCTCCTAACTTTGATCTGATGACTGTCTTACCGGGAAAATAAAGGGACCATCTCATCTGAGCCTCTCCGTCATCGAACAAAAAGTTTCGGCCCTCCGATCCACTCAGAAAATGGATCTATACATCATTATTTGTTGAGCTCTGAAGAAAATGAAATCATGTATCCAAATCCATCTGATCCGTCGCCACTCTGATCATCGTACCATCTACATGTCGTGCCAATTCCAGATCTACTATATCTGATCGTTGGGCCAAGAAACGAGCGTGCAATGATCGATTTCATCAATAAATGTTGAACAACGGGCCAAACGAAGAATGTTCATGATGAACGAAGAATCGAGGGAGAAATATACAAGAACAATCAAGAGGAACATAATTCAATTAATGTTCATGTCAACATCGATTCATTGTTATTAGAATGATAATCTAATAATCAATAATTTAATCATGAAGAAAATTCTCCTGAATCTTGATTAAACTAACCCATCCTACAACCAACTAATCTGAAAATCAATCCGTTTTTCGATTGATTTGCGTTTGTCATAGAAATTAAGAATGGGGAAAAAATCCAAACAAACAAACTTCCTACCTCGATTCATATTGATTGCTGATGAAGAATGGGGCTTTGCCATGATCATTGGAAAGATCCTTCGATTCCTTTGTGTGTCGATCGTCGATCTACGATCCGGTTGCCATTCGCCTGAGAGATACTACAAAAATCTCTCAAAGGGTTATCCAACGACTCTAAGGTTATGTGGATAACCCTTTAATTCTATCATAATAGTCTACTTAAATACTTTCCAATCACTTTATCAATGAAAAATAATTAAAAGAATTTATTTAATTATTTTATTCATTTTTGCGCCCGCGATGAATTTTCCACGAACGCCCTACGCCGACCAAGGTCAAGTCGCGCCTAGGGTAAAACCCACATTATGAACTCAATGGTGCCATGATATTTCTAATCCAAGCCTCTTTTTATAAGTTATTATATTTTTTAGGAAAATTTCTCATGCACGCTATTTAATATATTTAATATATTTCAAACATTTATTTCGGGCACATTGGGCCTTAGAATCTCACTATGTATCATCACCTAGTCTAAAAAATAATCCATACAATATCCAAAAATAATACATGGAAAATACGAGTCATTATATTTTCCCCACCTTTGGACTTTGTGTTCATGAAAAACCAAAATAAGGGCTAGACAAAGAGATGTGGGTACTTAGCACGAATTTGATCCTCCCTGACTCGATGTAAGGGAAGATGGGTAATGACCATAGATTTTAGATAAGCTGCTCTATCTCTATCCACAAAGGATAAATAAAACAAGGCCAACTACTTCAACACCTCGCTTAGAAACTACGAACAAGATCTCCTGCTAAGAGCATCTGCTACCATGTTCCCCCTCCAAGGAGTATAGAAAATTTTGAAGTTGTAATCCTGGAGGAACTCTAACCATCACCTCTTTCTCAAGTTAAGATCCTTCTTAGAGAAGATATACTTGAGACTCTTTTAATAATAATAGATGATAAAAATATCACCCATCAGGTAGTGTTGCCACATTTTTAGTGAGAATACTACCGCTACTAACTCAAGATTGTGGGTCACATAGTTCTACTCATGTAGTCTCAACTAACATGAACCATAGGAAATCAATGCCTTTCTCTACATCAGAACACAACCAAGCCCTATTTATGATACATAAAAGAACACTATGTAATCTAAACCCTCCTCTAGAAATATTAATATGGGATCAATCATCAAACTCTACCTCAACTACTGAAAAGCTTATTGGCACCTCTCCATCCACATGAAAGACTACCCCTTTCGAGTCAATGTTGTCATGGGTGATGATATCCTGGAAAAATTATGTATGAATCTCCATTAATAGCCTACCAACCCAAGGAAGCTCAGAACCTGCATCACTCTCTTGGGTGGATCCCAAGATAACACCACCTCAACCTTGGACAAGTCCACTACCACTCCATCCACTAAGATAACGTGTCCTAGAAAGTGGACCGCCTACATCCAGAACTAACACTTTGAGAGATTTCCATAAATTTTGTGATCTCAAAGTATGTCCAAAACCATCATCAAGTGTCTCACATGCTTCTCCTCAGACACTGAGTATACAAGGATATCATTTATGAAGACTACCACGAATAGGTCTAAGAAAGGATGAAAGATCTAATTCATGAGTCCCATGAAAACTACTGGGGCATTCTTCATGCTAAAGGGCATCACCAAGTACTCATAGTGACCGTAGAAACATCTGAATGCCTTATTTGGTATATCCTCATCCTATACTCACAGCTAGCGATATCCTGACCTGAGGTCAACCTTTGGGAACCATCATGACCCTCTCAACTAATCAAAGAGTTCATCGATCCTCAGTGGATACTTGTTCTTCATACTCACCTAGTTTAAGAGCTGGTAGTCCACACATAACCTCAAGCTCCCATATGACTTCTTGGAAAACAAAACTGGGGCTGCCTAGGGTGAAACACTAGGTCTAACAAATCCTTTCCTCTTCAAGTCCTCTAATTAAATCTTCATCTCAAAAATCTCTGCAAGAACCATCCGATATGCTGACGTAGATATCAGTGCTATCCCAGGGTGTAGATCAATGCATAAGTCCATCTCTTGGTGGGGAGGTAATCCTAGAACATCCTTAGGGAAGATGTACTCATACTCTACCACAACTACAGAAAACCGAGAACTTATAACATCAACTGTACCAAGGGTTAGGATATCCAATTGATGAGTAATCAAATGCAATATCTTTTGCACGAGTCTATCCAGCGCTGCCTGGGTTCCCTTGTTTTTGAAAAAGGACAAACTAGTTCTGTCATTGTGTACACACTGCATCCTCCTACTAAAATAGTAAATCTGGGCATGAACTGTGAATAACCATTCCATACCTAAGACAATGTCATAAGACCTCATCGTTGCTAAAAAGAGATCCCAATAGAAACTCTCACCTCCAAGATCCAGGTCACACCATTGACACAAGTTTGTGATCACTGAGTATTCTCCAGTAGGAGTCTCTAAGCATAAGGGTCGAGCCAATGACTCAACCAAAATCTCTAAGCCCTGAACAAGATACATAGAAAGAAAGGAATGACTATTATCTATGTCTATCAGTATTGCAACTAAGGTAGAAAATACACAAATCGTACCTCAAATCATTCCCAGAGCCTTTATGTCGTAATCTTAGAACGCCTACAACTATACCCTCCCTTTTCCACCAGCTCCATGAGCCTGGCATGGACCACCTAGCGGTGGTGGTGGTAACAATTCAAAGTATCGACCAACACCTCCTACTCTCCCAGATCCTCTATCACATCCGCCACCTTGGAAACCTACCTACTATTTCCACTGCCTCTACCTTGGTGGCCCATCCATGGTCTATCTTCCAACTATATAGTGGTTTGGATTATCTCAGGCAATATGTCCTCTAACATCACATGGGTAGAACCACCTCTCTCTGAGTTGACTCAACCCACCCTGTGATCCCTAAACAAAAGAACCTTTGTCCTAAAATATCCTCTTGGAACGTCACGCATGTCCAGGTCCCTGGTACTGACATCAGCTACCAACTACTGAAGTCTCTTCTCCCGCATGCCCACGGTCAACGAAAAATGACTGTATCTACTCATCTAGGAAACTCTCAACCACCAAAGCTCACTCTGGAACTCCAACATATGTAGGAATGCATAGGGATATAACACTGTCTCATATGTCCCTACGTATCCCTCATTCAAAGGTCCAATCCCTAAATAACTAGTCACAAACCATATCCATTGAGTACCTGGAGAGGTTGTTAAACCTCGATGAATACTATGCTACTATCGTACTACCTTGCTGGAGTTGTAGAAGCTCATAGATATATACAACCCTCAATGTAGTTAGAGATAACTCCTCTCTATAGAGGCGTTCAAACTTTGACCATGGTAGAGTCATCTCATCATAAAATTAGGTCACCAAACCCCACAATCGCCCTATCACTGCCAGGACCATCATACGATCTTCTGGTATCTTGAAAAGATGGAAAACTTGGGTCATTGCCTCAAGCCAGTCCCCAGTCGCTTGTGAGTCAGTCTCACCTCAAAACCTAAGGGGTCTCTATCGCTAAAACTCTTGAAGTGTGATTATCCCGCACACCTCATCCACTGGTACTATAGGTACCATCAACTGCTCAATAGGTGGTGGTATAACTGGTGAAACACATGGAAATAACACCATTGGAACTGATCCCTGTTTCAACAACTCATCTCTGAGGGGATCATCCTCTTGATCATGATGCTTAATCCTAGATGGAATATGTTGCGAAGGAATCTTGAAAGTAAACAAGATGTACCACGATCAATGAGTATATATGGAGAGATGAATCAATAAGGAAATGAAAAAACAAAACCCATTTCTATATGATGCATGTACCATTATTTTCCCTATAACTAATGTTATCATGTACCGAGTTGAAAAGAAGGTGATCAGAGTCCTGGTGTATGTATACATTGGCCTCTGCACCAACACTGTAGTCCCTGGCCAGAAATACGAACTCGAAACACTTAACAATGTTTCCCTAAACCAATCTCATAGATTATGGTCCTAAAGTAGAACCGACTACTCTGATACCACTCTGTCATGACCCATCCCAATGGGGCATGTGCCGTGACACCACAAGCCCGTTTCTAATAGGCCAAGGGATGATGAATGGTGTCGAGTGGACATATCACTAACATGGGAGGACTTAGCCTAAGTACCTACACACACACAAACACACATCTCCAAGTCTACACAATGCTGAAATATAAAAAAACTCAAAAACCATGCATTCATACATCTAAATACCACAACCAGAATGAGATATGAAGTAAAGTAAAGTAAACAGGGCCAAATGCAAGCCCACCAAAAATATTATGAAACAAAGGTCCAACCTGAAAGTAAAACCGAGTCTACTATCAGAATACTATAGTAACACACCTCGGTATATCCGGTCTCACTAAGCACCATCTAGTCTGAGTTTGTCAAGGACTATTTCAAAAGGTTGATCGCCTTCACAAGACATGACATGTGTGGGAAAAGCCTATGCAGGGGTGAGTATAAATATACTCAGTAGGACACCCCAAAACCAAAAAGAATATAATAAAAGAAATAAAATAATCTCTATATAGGTATATGTCTACAACACATATAAGAAGAATATCCAGATATAATCAGCAAAGATACACATTCCAAAGGTAATTCAAAACCGTAGTATGCCATCCTAGGGTTCCAATTCAAAGATTCCATATATAACTCGTTTGGGAGAACACACTCCCAAGTCTAATAACACTGATGAAGTTCATCTGAGAGGTAATTATCATCAGGTCTCACCATTAGAAGTACACGCTAATAGTCTAAAGATAATACGATACACATATGAGGATCACTACCAAGGCCATGGGGTGATACCAACAACTCAATCTAGATTAACCTGCTAAGTAAAGGACCAGTGCCCACATAGTGTTGGTCACGACGAACCAATAACTCTATCTAGGGCATGAAGATGAATAGAGGATCTCACTCTAGGTGTCACATAGGGATTCCAACGACTCTATCTAAGAAGTCTTGCTGAAGGGATCATTTTACTATGAGTAGGAGATGATTCCATACTAACCATCAGGGAAGAGATAAGAGGAACACACCCTAACTAAACTTTTCCAAGATGTATAGGACAAGATATCCAAGCAACATTTAAGGATTACACAGTCTGTAGTATCGTTACACACTGTGTCCCCTGAATCCAGGCCCTTCCCATGTAAACGACCCATGTCTCATGATGTGTCTCTGTCTATGTAGAAGTACATGGTGTGTCAGATGCCTGTGTAATCTTCCTGTGTTCCAGTACATGACTTAGCCCATGTACTTGGTCTAGGCCATATTTTTGTAAGGGAGTACACAACGTGCTCCATCCCACGTACTCCAAACCATGTCCGTTCACCCTCCGAGGTACACCCCGAGTTTCCAAGGAGAGACCACACACCATGTGACAAGGGTCACATGCCATGTGATACTAAAGTATCTCCCAAAACCCTATCCATCACACTAGGGTCCCACACGGTGTGCAGATCCAGTTTACATGCCATGTAACAATAAATTTCCCAGAATCCCAGATCTGGTTCCACGTGTTCATTTTGGTGCCTCTAGATTTTTATTCGGTGACTGCCTTGCTAGGAAAATAAAGGGATCATCTCATCTGATCCTCACCGTTGTCGAACAAAAAATTATATCCCTTCGATCTGCTCAAAAAATGGATTTATACAATTTTATTCCTTGAAAACCAAAGAACGCAAAATTGAGTATCCAAATCTATCCGATCTGTCACTACTCCCATCATCACACCACCATCATGTTGTGCCAATTCTAGATCTACGACATTAGATCATTGCACCAATAAATGGGTGCGTAATGATCGATTTCATCTGTAAACATCAAACCATAGTCCAAACAAAGAATTCCCACGATGAACAAAGAATCGGGGGAGAAAATCACAAGAAAAATTAAGAATAATGAACCTCTATAGATGTTTGTGTCAATCTTGGTTCATTGTCGTTAGAACGAAAATTGAAGAATCAACAATTTCATCGTGAAGAAAATTCTCCCAAATACCGATTAAACTTACCCATCCCACAACGGACTGACCCACAATCAATCTGTTCGTCGATTGATTTTCATTTGTCATAGAAATTAAGAATGAGGAAATAAATCCAAATAAAGAAACATCCTTCCTCTATTCATATCAATCCCTGATGAATAATGGGGTTATGCCATGATCTTTGGAGAGATCCTTTGATTCCGTTGCGCGTTGATCGTTGATCTATACTCCTGTTGTTGTTTTCCTGAGAGATTCTCCAATGCAATTTCTAAGGGTTCTCCAATGGATACATGGTTATGTGGATAACCTTGTAATTATATCATAACAACTACTTAAATAATTTCCAATCGCTGCATCAAAAAAAAAGAATTAAAATAATTTATTTCATTATTTTATTCATTTTCGCGTCGATGATGACTTTTTTCACAAACACCCTGCACCGACCAAGGTTAAGTCATGCCTAGGGTAAAACCCATATTTTGAGCTCAATAGTTCCCTCATATTTATGATCAATCCTCAATTTATAAGTTATTCTATTTTTTTTTGGAAAACTACATGTGTGTTCTATTTAATATATTAAATATATTTCAAACATTTATTCCAGGCACACTGGGCCTAAGAATCGCATGCCATCTTAGCACTTGGTCTCAAAAATAATCCTCACAATATCCAAAAATAATACATGGAAAATCCAAGTCATTATAGGTATAGCTAGAACCTTCCAAAATAGTGGTCCATTTCCTTTTAACGGTTATGGTAAGAAAACCTAGGTTTCTCAATCTACTAGTAGTGAGGAATAATATATAAAAAGGAGGATGAGAGAGAGGATTCCTTATAAACAATCAAATTTTAGATTAGTCTTGATTATCACAAAATAATATGACAAAACATTAGGAGAGAATGAGAAAATGATGAGAGTGATAAAGATAATACAATTGACACACACTCAAAAAATAAGAAGAGAAGATTTAGAAAAGGAGATCTCTTGAGAGAGATTTGGAGATCATTTTGATAAGAACGCTGAATAAAAAGTTTTTTTGATTCAATTGTTCCAATTTTTTAGATCTAAGAACCCTTGATCCTCTATTTATAACCTTCAAGACACCCAGAAACCTTATGGAATCCTTAGGGTCGAATTAGAGCATTAAAGAGTTGATCAAGATGCTTTTTGACCGTTATTAATGTGTCCTCAGATCTTCTGTCTCAACACCATAATTTAACTGGTAACGTCCACCTGGTAGCTGGTGGCCTACCTAGAAATACTTGCACATTTTTTTCTTCCACTAACTGGATAGCACACCTCTAATAACTGGTTGGTGGACTTCTGGAGGATAGGGGCATTCTGTCCATGCTATCAGCTAGCTTGTGGTACTGGACTAACTAGTCAGTGTTGCATGCACATCACCAACTTCAACTAGTGCAACTTCCACTTCAAAAAACATCTTGTGATGACTCTTAAATCCTCTATACATGGTATTGAAACATATAATTGTATTTTTAAAAGATCTTCAATAACACTACAAATTATTCAATAATCTTCAAGATTTCATTGAATTCCATCACTTGATTTTTTAAGAGAATTATTTATAAGTCAATTGATATAGATAAGAAACACATAATGAAATTATAAGAACCATAAGAGAGTGTTTTTGATCAATAAAACACTATAAAAGATAGATAGGTGCACCAATATCTCCCTTTTAATGATAAAAAAACACTTAACATAAAAATATAAATTAAGTGAAAATAAATAGATAAAGAGATATCAAAGAAAATATTTTATAATTTAAGATAATAAACATGTTCAAGAGATCAATAATGATATTCAACATGCTTAAGTGATACACAAACTTATCCCCCCAAAATAAGAAACATCACCCCTTTGAAAACCAAAAAAATTCTTTCCTTTTAACCTAATAAAACAATTTTCAAAAACTTATCAAACTATGAATTGAAACACCTAAAACTTATCCAAAAAACAAAGCTCCTAAATCTTATCCCCCTTTGAAATTATGTAATAGGAGAAAAAGAAAGGGAGTAGAGAAGACCTTTCCAAAAAATGATTTCAATAAATCATAAAATATTAAGAACATGTTTAGAAAAGGTATTAAAAAAAATAGATCATTATAAAAACTCCTCCTATATAAAAAAATAGATAATATAACATGATTGAAATAAGTAGAGCATTTGATATGAAATAAAGAAAAAATACTAAAGAACATATTATTTCAAATTATAAGGATATTCAAAGAAATTTTTCAAAGGGAAATCAAAAGAAAGAGACAAGATTCATTCTCAATATTGTAAAGATAAAATAAATTAAAAGAAAATTTTGAAAAAGATAAGAAAATAAAATAATAAAAAATAAGAAAATAAAAAGGAAAAAGAGAAAAAAAGGAATTTTGAAAAGAAATCCTCTCCAATTTTAAGAAAACATAGACATGTAGAGAGGTGATATTTCAAAATAATATTCAAGATAGAAATAAAATAAAAAATGTCAAAAAACCCTTTTCCTATGTAGATCAAGGTTGATAAAAAGGAAATATCTAAGCTCCCCTTCAATTGGATCACTGAACAAAGAGATCAAAATTTAATATTTAATCAGTCACTTCAAGGGTTTAACACAATATTTTTTGAGAAACCACCATATTACAGATCAATGAAGCTCAGCGGATTAGTCCTATAAAATATCAAAACAAGTGCCTTTGGGTACTCTTGAGGGTCTGATAATGTGAGATAATAAATCTTGAGAATACAAAATGATTTTTTATCTACTAAGATCAGCTAATAAGGATTCAGGAACCAATTTTTTTTTAGAATTATAATTTATATTAGAATAATGATAATAATGATGAATGAATTAGGGAATTCTATATCAAACATTTTTATGACCAAATTCATAAATGAGATGCTTGAATTTTTTACAATAATTTTAAAATTTATTTTGAGGAATTACTTTAACAAAAGTAGTATTTTTCAAAGATATTAGTTTATTTGAAAAACCAAAACCATGATTATTTATAACAATGAGAACTAATGATCATGTTAAAATTTTATTCACCTTGGTTGAATTTTGAAAGTGAGGTTTTGAAATCCCTTATTTCAGTTTTGAAAAATTGATCACTCAGTTGATTTCTAAATTTTAAAAACAAATCATCTTTTTATTTTATTAGAAGAACCCTTTCATTAAGAAGCTATTTTTTTCTCATTAAGAACACATTCACACTTCTTTAAAGGGTTTTCGTATTTTGAAAAAAATTATTGGAAATAAAAAATTCTAATTTTATTTTATAAATAAGAAGAGAAAGAAGAAGAGGAAGAAGAGTAATTTGAAAGAGAGTGCGGACTAACCTCGTCACCTACCTCAACATGAGACATGAGTAATTTTAGAGTTTATTGGGTTGATTCGTATGTTGAAATTTTGTTCTCACTAGCACTAATTGTTGAAAATTTTAGATATTTTTTTACCCTGCTTCTTCTTTTTTAAGGTAAAATCTAGCTTGATGTGACTCTTGTTTTTTAAACCAAAGAACATAACTTTTGAAACAACAATTTGATCTTTTTTTCTAGATCATTTTAAGAATTTATTTTTTTATTCAGCTTGATTAATTTGTTCAATATTATCATAGAGCATTAAATTTCACTTTCATTATAAGAGTTTCTTTCAAAAGAATCATTATCCTTGATTTCTTTAAAATCTAAAATCTTCTTGGTTTTCTTGGTTTCTATCTCTTCTTTAATGGCTTGTCTTGTCTTCATTATTTTATATGTCATTAAGAGAGTTTACGAGCTCTTCGAGTGATATATTCTTTATGTATTTTTCTTTTTGGATCACAATGACTTAAGGAGCAAAATATTTAGGTAAAATGCATTGGATTTTCTTTACGATCATTTCTATAGATAGACCACCATAGAGAGATTTTCTACCATTACAAAAATCAGTAAATACTGCAAAAATATCAGTAATATATTAATTTTAATGCATGAAAAAAATTTCAAAGTCCCATCTAAACACATCCATTCTAGTGTATTTGACATTATTTGTGCCTTCATGGGTGACTTCTAAGAGTTTCAAAATCTCATTAGTCATTTTCCAAGTATATATTCTATTAAACTCAATTTTATCTAAATCAAAATGAAAAACATTCATAGCTTTACCATCTAATTCAGAAGTTGAAATATCCTAAAGATTCCATTTATATTTAGGTTCAGTTGTAGGAGTTAACCATGCATAACCATTTTCTAAACTAGATATCCTATACTTATAAGAAAAACAGACATGTGAGTTTTCCAATATGAATAATTGGAACCATCAAATAAAAGAGAATGTGTAATGTATTGGACTGGGTTCCACTACACCGGCACCCCAAACTGGTATGGTATGTGACCTCAAGCACACATCCCCATACACCAGAGGCTGCTGACTAGTAGTGAGGGTGTTCAAAAATATGTTGGGAGACTATACCCTCTTCAACAAAGTAAAAAATAATATAAAATCTCAATAAACATCAAAATAAAATAGTAATACCTATTTAGGTATCACAAACCATATTTCTAATTGGTGAAGTACTCACAAAACAATATAAAAAAATATGTCATGTCTTGATAGTCTAAAGTGCCAAAAGAAAAACAAAATAAGACACTAAATACAATCCTCAAAATGGGTAATAACATCAGTTCAATCCCCTAATCTATGCTCCATCCAAATACCAAATCAACCATCTAACATAGGGACCTTTCCCTTATCCTGACCCGCAACCATGAAGTTTTCTTGGGTACCAATGGTGACCTGAGAAGGGTGTGACTGCAACTCATTAGGTCACTACCAATAGTGTTTACAACAATATCTAGTCTAATGAAAAAGTTTAGTAAATAATATACAAGCAGTAGATAAATCGAGTTTCATTATTAGAAAATATTTAAATTAACCACATGTTGTTGCAGAAATTCTCGAAATCATAATGAAAAAAGATCTCAGATGAAGAAAAGACAGAAAAAAAAGAATAACAAGAAGAATAACATTAAAACACATTTTTACATGGTTTAGGAATAATTCCTATATCCACAGATAGGTATAATCACTTCACTATAATTTGGGAGAACAATTACAGGGAGATCAGAGTTTCACACACACACACACACACACACACACCAAAACCCTAGATCAAATGATCTAATAAAGAAGATGAAGCAATGTGCTTCCAACTACCTAGTAACTCTATTTTGGTACAGTGAATGGTGGATGGAAGTCTGCACCACTACAGTGCTATGACCACCCAAGTCCAAGCCACTAAAGTTTCCAGTGGCTAGAAGTCCATAGAGCTACAATACTACTATCTCCAAATTTTGAGATGATATAGTAACCATACCAAAGTCTACACCACTACATCGCCCTATCAATGTCACTTGGTCATCTATTCTATAGTTGGTTAGAGTTTCTACAGTCCCCAAAATTTGGGCCGGGGACCTTTATCTCCCAAACCCCCGAAGCAGGGGCACGTTTCCCCCTACACCCCGGACAAGATCACTATAGAACTTGAACCGTGAGAGTTTTGGACCGGTATGCGGTATGGGATGCTTTCATTTGGCCCAACATCATCCAAATAGATCTTGCTACACTCTTGGTTCCAAGTCACACCCAAACCTATCAAACCTTCTTCGGCCCATTCCAGTTGTCTGAACTATATTTCATAGGGGTCACATGTAAACATACAAATAGAATCAATATAAATATTAAAATAAGGATTCAAAATGCCATGTCTAACCATCCCAACCATGTTATGGAATTCCATGTCCATAACCTTAGAGTCTGTAGAGTCATTCCAACCTCTGAACCATGCATGAATCGGGTTCTTAGAGCATCAATCTGGCCCACCCAAGGATAAATAACCTTAGTCTAATAGAAAAACCATCCCATTATTCATTTTTTTCTAAGGTTCATCACTAATGAACTTTTGATAAATAATAACAACAAGGGCGAACTTTTTCATTTACCAACACTTCCATGGTCCATCATGTTCAACAACTTAACCCCATCATATAATTCAATTATTTCTTTATTAATTTACAAAAATTTAACCATTAAATGTTTATAAAACCATTTAACATATTAAACATACCCCTTTATCCATTTACTATCTCATTTCACCATTATATAGGAATTGGCACACCCCATGGGTGGCCTTAGGCCCAGTCTACTCATAATCAATGAACCCAATGGGATCAGTGAAATGTATAACATACCATTTAAACACCTAATTTATAATTTCCTACCAAGGAATCAAATACGTAGCACAACTACAAAAAATCAAAGCCACATACACATGAAATAAAACATGAAGTCCATGATAAATTACTTATAGACCACCTACCTTAGGGTCATTGAAAAACACTCTCTCAAACAAGAACCTTTATTTAATCCCAAACAACCTTAAATGACCAATCTAATAATTTTTTGGAAAACAAGGGTTTAGGGATTTGGAATGATATAAAACATTTTACCATGAATCTTCCAAAAAATAGAGAAATAGGACTCGTAGACTCACCCGGAGCTTCGATCCACAACCAAAGGTGCTTCAAATGACCAAATATTGAAGAAAAAACATCATTAAAGGTGGAAGAGGCCTAGGTTTGTAACCCTTTATTTTGGAGGTAGAAATGGAAGGAAAATTTGGCAAGAAACCTTAAAGCTTGAGAAAAAAAGAAATTTTTCCAATTTTAAAGGGGTGAATAGTTTGGCCACATGGTTGGCCAAATCGTGTGCTAACCATGAGATACCCTCTATCTAAGAGGTGGGACAAGCCGCATAGTTTTATGGGGATACCACATAGTTTTCCAAACCATGCGGAGGCTGTCTGGTTGGATCTACCCAAATTTTCACTATTTTTACCCTCCCCTTGCATAATTTAGAAACTATGCACCTCCCTTCTCCGGGGATCATAGTTCTGGTGCATAGTTTAAACTAACCCTATTCCAGCTGTGCATAATGAACATGATGACCATCTCCCCTTTTTATGACCCAAACCCCCATGACACTCCCAACACGTTTCCTATTCCCTAGAGGCATTCCATTAACCAATTCAAAGGGCATTAAACCAAGCTTTAAATAAAACAACCTTTTATGAAGTTTGAGATCTTACAACCTCATCACCATATAACAACTCATCCTCAAGATTCCCTCCCAAGTATAACTAAGGTTCTATGGAAAAAGGGTAGTCTACTAGGCCCACATATTAGCTTCTCTCTCCCAAGTTTCTTCTTGAACCTGACCATGTTTCCACAACACTCAGATTAATGATATGATCTTACCCTGCAAAAATTTCTCACTATAATCCACAAAACAAATTGAACGATCCTCAAAGGATGCATCAATTTGAAGCTAAACATCATCAACATCAATTACATGGGAAGTGTTGAGGTGATAATGTAGAAGCTATGACATATTAAAAACATCATGCATAAAACCATACTACTATGGAAGAGCCAATCAGTATGCCACCGGTCCGATCCTCTCCACAATCTCAAAAAAACCCACATAGCAGGGCACCAATTTTCTCTATTTCTAAATCTGATGGCATCCCAATCTTGGTGACACCCAAAGGAACACACAATATGTAACTCCCTAAATATTTATAAATAAAATTCCCTTTATGATTAAATTCAATTCCCTACTATGTAATGTGGTTATAGAAAAAAATACACTTATTTGGTTATTTTAGAACGTTACATCTTGTCAGATTTAAAAGACCGTTAAGCATCATAATCATTTATAATATATCCATTGAATAGTTATCATATGATTAGTTTATATATGAGATTATGATAAATCCCAATTGATACAGATGAAAGAAGTGATGACCTTGACCAGTAGGATCATACCCTATTAAGCCCATTTATTAGAGCTTCTGAGGGAGATAACATCTCTGAGATTTTCCCTTGATCAAAACCAAGCTGATATTAAATAACTAAATCATGAGATAAACCTTTTATGGGAGAAGTTCAATCTCATTGAGATCACAACCCAACCCATGTTCACCAAACCAACCTATGAATATTTCATGATCGCACACCTTACCCTTGGGACATTTTCTGGAGATAACATCACTGAGATTTTCCCTTGATCAGAACCAAGCCGATGAAAATGCGATCCGCTTCCAAGAGGAATAGTGAGGTGACTGTGGGATTTGAAAAGGTTATCAGGGTCAAGAGGACATCACCAGATCATGCTGTTCTGGAGCAGCTCAGGAATCGGGTTCAAAGTGTTAACTACTGGAGGACACCGGGATGGGATACGACCACGACCACCAGAGATTACGAGTCCATCAAGGGATGCGAAGATGAGTATAGTTTTGATGGTATGTAATTATGTGTTTATGTGCTGTCTAAACCCTATTTGTTTTTGTGGTTGTAAGTTTGGGCACCAGATTCCCATCAACCGGCATTTGAAAATCAAAAAAAAAAGATTTGAAGTCAGTATCTAGACCCTAACAATATGAATATCTATATTCTTATTTAATAAAAATAATTATTATATTTATCCCTTTTTAATATCACTTTTTAAATGATTAGAAAATTAATTTGATAAAAATTAGATTTTGATACTTTGAAACACAAATTATATTTTTTGGGAAATGTGCAGTTTCAATAAAGACACTCTATTATAACGAATTCAAGATTTTTTTTGTAAAAAATTGTATTTTAATATGAATTTTTTTAAATAATTTTTATCAAATATAAATGATAACATAATTTTACGAAGTCAAAAATATTTTTTATATGGGTCAGAAAACTATTATCATAAAAAATAGTATTTTTCAATAAATGTGTATTTTTGATTTAAAAGTGTAAATTCTCATACTTAGATACTTTTTTAGATAACATAAATATTATTTTGAAATAATCACATTATAATTATCCAACAGTGATCTTTTTCATAATTTTCAGAGAGCTAAAATTTTGGGTCAAAATTAAATACAATATAAATATATAGTTTGTATTATGACATCATAATGACCCAAAAGTGATGTAATATATTCCATAAATAGTATACATGAACAAATGTATATTTACCCTTTAAAATAATGTGTTTTTAGGTCATTTGATTAATTTTATAAAACCTTTAAGAATCCTCTAAAACATATATTATATTTTAAGGTTTTAAAATCAATTCTTTACAAACATGACTCACTTCCACATCACCAAAGATAATATTTTAATGAGGTGGGTTATTAAAACTTTAAAATAATGAAATCCAATTAACTTTGGTAGAAACCATGGGAATAAACCTTGTGAAAGTTTGTGGTTTTGAATACTTTATTGTATATAGTCCAAAACCTTAGTTTGGAAAATAATAAAGAACTCCCCTCTCTTTTAAAATACAATACCACCCAAAATCCCATTTATCTTAACTAAAAAACCTTTTATAATGACTATAATCTACCATTACCTCTCTAAAGACCTCCCAAGGTTCCCCAATCTCTCAAGAATATCGTCCCAAGCTTTTGGAAACACCCTCTCAAGGTAAGGGATCCTCTCCTTCTCTTTATTCAAGAACCTTCTTTGTCTTATGATTTTTATTCCCAATTTTTTCATGTTGGAATATGTTCTTACATATCCCTATTACTAACCTTATTATTCCCAAGTGACTAGATACCCCTTTCACTCTCATTAAGCCCTCCCTTGAATCTTTGAGTACCCTCGTTATGCTACCAAAATTATCCAGCGATTTTCCATGCCAAACTTTTGTTTTGTGAATACTCATACCCATTTATACTCAAGGTTATTGAACCATATGTAACTATCCTTTATTGATTAGGAAATTACATGTATGTATCACACACTACTTAATTTTTTTAAAGGTTGGTGCCGAAGACTCATTTATTATTAAAGAAAATAAAAAACCTCTTTAAACTAGGTAGAGGGAGACCCATTAAATAGCCTGAAGGCCCAGTGGGCATTTAGCCTATTACATGGCCCATAGGCCCAAATTTTTGGCCCAAGACCCATTCTATGAATAGTACTGCTACAGTACCTGCCTGTTGTAGTACCACACAGTACCCACCACTGCTGCAATCACACACTACTTAATCATAGGATTAAATATGATGAAATATAATCCTATATTGAATGATCTATGCGGAACACTTATGCGTGTGCATTATAGGAAAGTGGCAGGTGTGATCATGGTTATATTTACCTCCAACGCATTGGGTAAAATTTTAATCTCATAAATACCATGTATTGTACGTAGGATGTTATCCTATGAACATTATGTTAGGTTTTATTGGAGGTTAGGCTTTACTTATTTTTATGATGTCATGTTTTAATTTGTTGCCACTTTCATTTATTTCCATTATGTTATCATCATATATCATGCTTGAATATTAATGTTTATGATTATCACCCATTTTATGTCCCATTTAAATGATTATTGACTAACATGTAATAATTTCATCATATTTTTCTTTGTTTAATTTCCTTAATGTGCATTATAGATCACCCCTTTCTTATGTATGTCACCAAGTTATCCCATGCAGTTTTAAAAGAGTAATGAAATTTTAGAGCATGTTAAGGAAGTTTTTGATAATATTTTTGTATCCATGTATCAAGTTGATATTCTATGTACCTAATCTACCAATGAAACTAGGATTAATGATATTTTGAGATTGTTTTCTATGTACCTTTATGTGATAAATCACGAAATAAAGTGTAGTAAAATATGGGTTGTCATAATTGGTATCAGAGGAAATCCTAGTTATTTTTGAGATTAGGATTAGAAAACTATATAGAAATCCTTAGGGATAATACTAAACATATGAAAACATAAAATTTGGTAAATTATAGAGTAAGTGGTTTCCAATAAATTATATTCCTGTTTGGATAATACAAGTGGATGTGGTTCTGGAACATATGTACCTAGGGGTAAAAACCCTAAAAAAATGTATTGAGCTAGAATTGATCATGAACTAATGCACAAAAATTGGCCTTGCTTCACACCAAGGGGATATGTTTTGGTAAATTCACAAGATCATTATGAACTATTATTAAGGGAATAAAAATGACCATAAGATTTTATATTTGGATATAGATCATGGATAATATATAATGAAGCCTAGAAATTCATAGGTTAAGGAATATATGTCATTTATGAGTAATCCCTTTATTGTTCATGGTTTCCCATTTATAGGTTTAATATTTTTAAAATACCCATCCCTAATTTTCAATTTATTCTATTCAATAGATTAAAATAGATGGAATTGAATCAAAAACCAATGTGAGGGTAAATATGATGAATTCCCAAATGGGATTCCTAACATGACGAGACCTGAAGTAAGACATCTTGTGATTATGCCAAACCACCTATCAAAAATCATGATTAATAACTAAAACATTGTTGAATTTCCAAACATGTCAAAGAATAGGAGGACACCATCTCAAGGAAGTTCATTTGATAAAGGTGATAAGGGAAAGAGGACCCAATTTCCTTTATGAAAAAAATTTGTAAAGAGACACTAATGGAAATATCACAAATGAACTATGAGATATTTTAAGTGTGAAAAAATAGGGCATAAAGTATTTAATTTCCATGAAAAATTGAATAATGTGATGGATAGAAATAAATTTCAGTCTAAGGTACCATAAAAAATTTTATGTCGTAAATGTGGAGAAGTTGGGAATTATCCAAGGCAATTATCTATTTTAAGGGAAAACAATAATGATGAGAACCAACAATCTCTAAGACTAAGGGAACAAGAAAAGCACTATGCTGAGATGGATTATGATGACTGAAGTACATGTAACCTCTACTCTAGAGTTATGTATATCATGCCATATTATCATATTGTGTAATTTCTATAAGAACATTGATTCACCACCCCAAATGATTTGATATCACCAGTGAAAATCTTCTATGATTATTGTATCACAAGTTGAAGTTTGTGGGAACATTCTTCTTGAAAATATTATCAATCCCTCTTTAGTGGAATTCAATTTTATCCTAGTTATGGAATGATTTTACTTTTATAAATACAATATAAATTTTGGATAGAAGGAAATCACCCTCCATAACATGAATAGATATTTGATTCTATACAAGTGTAAGGATGAGGATGAATCTCCTTAAGTATCATCACATCAAGCATGGATATTATTACCCTATGAGTAAGAGTATCTAGCTCAAATGATTGATACTAAGGAAAATATCATCCTTGAAGATATTCCCATTGTGAGGGAATATATTAATGTGTTTCGTGAATAATTAACAGGTTTTACTCATAGCTGAGATGTTGAATTTTAAATCAATCTTATACCCAGAGCTTTGCCAATATCCAAGACTCTATATAGAATGGTTGTTGTTAAACTTGAGGGGATAAAGAATCAACTACAGGATAATCTAGATAAAAAGTTTATATTCCCAAGTGATTCACTATGGGGTGAACCGGTCCTCTTTATTAAGAAAAATGATGAGTCAATATGCCTCTTCATTTATTATTGTGATCTCAACAAGACCATAATAAAGAAAAAGTATCCTCTTCCACTGATTGTTGACTTGTTAGATCCGCTACATGAAGCCTAGCATTTCTCTAAGTAGGATATTTGTTTGGGATAATATTGAGTAAAGGTGAAGGAGTATATCCCCACGATTTCTTTCCATACAAGGTATGGGAACTATGAGTTCATATTAATTCCATTTGGATTCACTAATTCTCAAATAATCCTCATAGACTTGATGAATAGTGTATTTAGGGATTACCTTGATTTTTTTGTATTATTTATAGATGATATTATCATTTACTCCAAAAGCAAGGAGGAACATGAAGATAATTTGAATATTGTACTTAAGACCTAGAAGAAAGAAAATATGTATGTGAAGTATAGTAAATGCGAATTCTGGTTAGAGAAAACAACATTTTCGGGGTATGCTATCACCAACAAAGGTATATCTATGGACCCTTAAAAGACAGATGTAATTAAAGGATGTCCAAGACCAATATCTATGATGGAAATTCATAGCTTCATTGGATTAACTGAGTAATATCATTGATTTGTAAGAAAATTATCATGATTTTCAATCCCCCTAACTAAGCTAACTTGGAAATAATTATTGTTTTTTATAGAAAAATGAATGTGAGTAATATTTTAAAGATATGATGAAGATGCCAATTGATGAAACTACGATCACATTACACACCAGTGGGGGAGGATTTGTGATTTACAATGATGCATCCAAAAAGGATTTAGGTTGTGTTCTTATGAAATGTGAAAAAGTGATATCCTATGACTCTTTCCAATTAAAGATCCATGAGTAGAATTACCGAACTCATGATCTAGAATTGGATATAGTTATCTTTTCATTGAAGATCTAGAAACATTATCTCTAAGTAGGATATTTGTTTGGGATAATATTGAGTAAAGGTGAAGGAGTATATCCCCACGATTTCTTTCCATACAAGGTATGGGAACTATGAGTTCATATTAATTCCATTTGGATTCACTAATTCTCAAATAATCCTCATAGACTTGATGAATAGTGTATTTAGGGATTACCTTGATTTTTTTTGTATTATTTATAGATGATATTATCATTTACTCCAAAAGCAAGGAGGAACATGAAGATAATTTGAATATTGTACTTAAGACCTAGAAGAAAGAAAATATGTATGTGAAGTATAGTAAATGCGAATTCTGGTTAGAGAAAACAACATTTTCGGGGTATGCTATCACCAACAAAGGTATATCTATGGACCCTTAAAAGACAGATGTAATTAAAGGATGTCCAAGACCAATATCTATGATGGAAATTCATAGCTTCATTGGATTAACTGAGTAATATCATTGATTTGTAAGAAAATTATCATGATTTTCAAGCCCCCTAACTAAGCTAACTTGGAAATAATTATTGTTTTTTATAGAAAAATGAATGTGAGTAATATTTTAAAGATATGATGAAGATGCCAATTGATGAAACTACGATCACATTACACACCAGTGGGGGAGGATTTGTGATTTACAATGATGCATCCAAAAAGGATTTAGGTTGTGTTCTTATGAAATGTGAAAAAGTGATATCCTATGCCTCTTTCCAATTAAAGATCCATGAGTAGAATTACCGAACTCATGATCTAGAATTGGATATAGTTATCTTTTCATTGAAGATCTAGAAACATTATCTCTATGGGGATAAGTTTGACATATATACAGATCATAAAAGACTCAAGTATATATTCACACAAAAGGAACTTAATATAAGCCAATAAAGGTGATTAGATAAGATCAAGGATTATGATTTTTCAATCCATTACCATCATGGGAATAAAAAAAGTAGTAGATTATTTGAGTAGATTAGATCCCACCACCATATCTATAACGATGATTGCAAGGGATCTAATATTCTTGGACACACAAATGATGAATATGGGAATAATAAAATGATATTCATCCTACCTTTCTCAAATAACCACTCAACCATCCATTCTTGAGAGGATCAAGGAGGCCCAAAAAGGTGATGAGTTTTTACAGGATAATGTAGTGAATATTCTAGAGTTTAACTTTATTGAAGATAAATTTGTAAGGTTTGGAAGATAGATATGTGTCCCCTAAAAACTAGAAATAAAGAGGGAACTTCTTGATGTTGTTTATAGATCATCCTTCTTTATTTATCTAGGAATCACTAAGATGTATAGAGATCTGAAGAAAAATTTCTGTTGGGATAACATGAAGAGAGAGATTGTGGAGTTCGTATCTTGATGCTTGGTATGCCAACAAGTCAAGGCTGAATGACTTAAGTGTAAGGATATAATGAAACCATTTTCTATACTAGTATAGAAATAAGAAAACATAACCATGAATTTCATCATAGTATTCCCCATGACATCTAAAGGAAATAATTCCATCTGGGTGGTAGTCAATCACCTTACAAAGTCAACGCATTTAATTTCTACCAAGGAAGATTTATCTCTAGGACAACTCGCTATGATATACACAAGAGAAGTGGTAAGAATGCATGGAGTGCCACTAGACATTGTATCTGATCAATATTTTAGGTTTACCTCAAGGTTTTGGAAAAGCATTCAGCAAGAGTTGAATACAGAACTGAGCTTCAACACTACATATCACCCTAATACGAATGGTCAATCTGAAAGGAACATTAAAATTTTGAAAAATAAGTTGAGATCATGTTCAATGTATTTCCAAGGATACTGGGACCAAGACCTGCCCCTAGTTAGGTTCTCATATAACATCAGTTTCCATTCTAGCATTAAAATGGATCATTATGAGGTTTTGTATGGGAATATGTGTAAGAATCCAACATGTTGGTATAAAGTTGGGGATAAAAAGATTATGGGACCAGATATTATCCAAGATATGAAAGATAAGGTTCAAACCATTCAATGTCATTTGAAATCCACACAAAGTTAACATAAAATCCATGTAGACAATCGCTGATGCGGCCTGGAGTTTGAGGTCTGTGATAAAGTGTTCCTTCATATATCTCCATGAAATATTACTCATTACAACATTCACATTTCATCACAACCCATAATATTCCCTGATAAACATTGGTTAGGGATAACTCAAAGTCGTACTTTGAGAGGTTAATTATCATTTTTCTTCACACAATATATATGCATCCAACAATAAATAATGAAAAAACGGAGTTTTTATTTTGTATAACATGATAAATTTTTTATTCATAAAATCTTTTAATAATATTTAGAAAACCATAGATAAATTCCTATTCTATTCAGTTTTTGTGTTTTGTAAAACTTTCTCTATGTAATTCCCACCACATCTATATGTGGCCATAAAATAAAACCCTCCAACTAAAATCCATTAGTGAGTAACATCTATGATCTAAAATAGTTTTAATAATGGTAAGATTTAAAAATCATATTTCTAATGTTCAACTCTTTGGACATATTATCAAAATTTCTCTACATTACAACATCCAATGTTAATTTCACCATCATCATATTTCTTGGAACCTTTCCATAAAATATTTCTTTGATATTAGTTTTGGTAAAGAAATGTGACACTTTAGATTTTTTGCTTATCAACACATCCTAAATCACTTTAGGATCTAAAGTGATATTTACTTTATCATAGTTACTAAATGAAACTCTTTACATTTTTTCTTTACAGATATAACCTAACTTTTATAGGATTTTAAGCGACATTAAATTTTTATTTTGAATGATTTTTTTATACTTTTAAATCCTTTAATTAAAAACACACTCCCACTAATCTCTTTGATACTAAATTTTCTTCAAAATACCATGTTTAGATACACAAACTTCTTTATGTTCAAGAAATGAAACTTATTTTCTCTTAGCAGAAATGTTTAACAATTAAACTATTGTATCCATATATTACATGGTATTATAAGTGTTTAAATTAGTTTTCAGAAAAGAATATTTTATTCTTTAAAATATGCCCCTGATAGGTGGTGGGATCACATCCCTCATGTTTTACCAAACATCTGGATAAACTATTTTATCGTGAATATTTTTTATCCTTATATTCTTATAAAATATATTATAGAACCAAATGAATGATAAATCGTGTGTTTTAAATCCATAATATTATATTATTCACAAATAATCTTTGTTAATAAACAACTTCTCTTATCATATATGATAAATGAAAATAAAAATCCTTTATATAGACCTGTATGAGATTGATTTATTCATTTTCATTAAATTACATGATTTAACAACCCTTTTCATCATCATTTTAATACAAAATATATGATACTCCAATGAATAACTTTATTTTGAACTCTTGTATATTTAAAACATTTGTAAAACACACAATTGGTATAACATACCCTTCAAAATCGAAGAATTTATTTCTCTAACATCAATACCTGACATAGTCTCTCCATGAAGTTTCAAAAACCCATTCATGTTTCTTAGAAAATTACATTAACTCTAGGTTTCAATGATTGAGGCTAACTATTGTAAAAATCCAATCTTCTATTTTTGGATTACAATTTTACCCTTTTGTACTATTAGCACAACACGTGATCCTAGACATCACATGTCATTACCATCTATCATCAAAATTTTGAGGAAATATTGTAAACTTTTATCAAATCAGAACATTTCCAATGATGATTATAGAATTCATTTCTTAGCCATAATATGCCTTACATGGGACATTTTGTTTCTCCAAGTCATTAGCACACTCAATAACATTGAGTATATGAATGGAGACTAAAGTTATTTTGATCATCTTGTATATAATGTATTTGAAAATTTTATTGGATTCGTCTCTATTTATTATAAGCATCTAAAACCACATTTAAAAAAACTTTAACATTTTAAAGACCCCAAACCTAGTATCCCGAAGCCAGTGTCTTACTTTATTACATTGGCATAGATACAATATTCAAATATCAAAGGACTGAATAGTTTAGCAGTTTTGGAAACCAGATTACATACATGGATCTTACATTACAAATTAAAATATAAAATAAAACATAATGAATCCTTTGAGAACACCATTATTCTCCTATATTATCCCTGCATGAAAAACGTAATATACATCTTGGCATCATGGGGAAACATAAAACATAATAAAGTTATGGGATCAGATGATCAGTAAGGGTAATCATACCACTGAATCTATTATAAATAAATATAAGCATTAAGAAAAGGCGAATAACTAAAAACACATGACATTAAAACATAATCATGAGCATAATATGGTATGAATAAAAGCCGATCAAATAATTCCATATAAATAATCACATGAGAATGAGACTTAACCATGAATATTCTACTAGTCAAATAATCACATGGAATATCAATAACTAATTTCATAATGAGGGAATTCATAATGCGGGATGACTAAAACATATCATCAAGGCCTCAGCCAAGGCCTGATTTAGTTTATCACATGAGACCTATCAATACATCTAGGGGATATAGTGGGACCCTCCCATCACTTACTAAGTCCAATGAATTATTCATATGAAATGGGTGAAACATAATCAACATAAACATTCATATTTAAACTATCAAACTAAATGTAAATACTTTTTCCATTCAATAAACATAATCATAAACCATCTAGATAAATATGGTGAATGGTGTCAAAATAGCACATCCCCAGTCAAACTAATCATAAACTATTCAATAAAATAGGGTAAATGGTATCATAATAGACCAAAATCAATAAATCATATGATTCAACAAAAGATGTTGACCTAGATACTTTAATAATATCACTATATAATTCTTGTGGAAAATATCCCTTTTAAATTTGAAATCACTTATTTTTAAAAATATTCAAAATTATGAAATAAAAAGTTTCTTTTGAAAATAACCTTATAATCTTGTAAAGGAAGATTAAAAAATTAAGGCTTCATTAAATCAGGATAAAATACTCATTCCGTTATAAGTTTTGAAAAAAAGTACTTTTAAATTTTCAAAATGTAATATTTAAAAGAGCATTTTTAAAATAAAGTCCTTACTAATATCATACCATTGACGTGTGTGTTAATCAAATTAAATGATCAAATTTAAATACACATGAAACAAGTGGAAATACAACTTAAGATAATTAAAATTCATTTTAAACATAATTATATCATGACATAATCAATGGAGTAAAAGTTTAACCCAAAGAATAGAAATTGGTTAAGAATTCCCTTACCACTTTATAATCGATCGAACCGTATACCCCATAAAATTAATGGTTTTAAAATGATAAATTGAATGAAATAAATATAAATATATTCATTATATGATATATTAAAGGTCAATATGTACAACACACATAATAAATAGGTTTGAATAAGGAATATATATCACAAAAGTAAAAGTGAGATGAGAAAACCCTTACCACTTTGTAATCAGTCGAATCATATGCCCCATAAAAGTAATAATTATCAAATTAACAATTAAATACCATGAAGATAATGATATTCATGATATTAAATATCAAATATAAGTATATACACCACAAAAAATAAATTAGCGGTGAACAGGACATATTCCTCACAGATATAAAAAGTGAGAGGAGAAAACCTTGCCACTTATAATCAATCGAATCCTATTCCCATAAAATTAATGAACATAAAATGAAACATTTAATACCATGAATATAAATAGATTCATGATATGATATATGAAAGGGAAGTATATACACCAAAAAAAAATCAGTGGTGAATAATACATATTTCCCACAGAAATAAAAAGTGAGAGGAGAAACCCTTACCACTCGTATTCAATCGAATAGTATGCCCCATAAAATTAATGACCATAAAATGAATCACTTAATACCATAAAGATAAATAGATTTATGATATGATATATCAAATGTCAGTATAAATACACCAAACATAATAAATAAGTGGCGAATAAGTCATATCTCACAGAAATAAAAGTGAGATGAGAAACCCTTACCTTATGTCCGAAAGCGTTCTGCACTTGTACTTAATGTTCTGGATAATAAAATTATATTAATTAATTAATTAATTAAAAAAATATTCAAGATATATTTTATTTATTATAATTTTATTAAGTTTATTTATGACCATTTAGATGATTTATAATGTTTAATTTCATTATTCTAGAAGCATCCGTTTCATGGTTTTATGGTCAGTTCCATTGAGTATAAAATAAGGAAGTTCTTGTAAAATTGGAATAAATTCTCCAGATGTGAAATTATTTAGTATTAATGAACTTCCATAAGTTTATATTATCTCATATATCATTTGGTTATATGGTTTGAGGATGATCCTTTAGATAAAATGTTGATGAAAAAATCTTAATTTATTTTGGCGGTTTTTTCGACTATCATGAACTTGTGTCATTTTATTTAATATTATATTGATATATTAGTTAAAAAACATGATATAAATTATAATAAATATATTAAAATATTATTTAACCATAATAATTGTTTTAGGACCATCCTTGAAGGTGGTAAAGGAAAATTAAAAATCGTCATCCATGAAGGCGGTGAATCGACAGATCACAGATGATATTTTCATTTTTAAAAATAAAAAGAAAAGAGAATATATTTGTTAATAGATATTATATTATAAAAATAAATTTATAGTATATATATGATACTGGAGTTACAATTCCACTTTGAATAGGGTAGGTGAGGAGATGATAAGAAAATAAAAAAAATTAAAAGGGAAAGAAGGAGGATTTTACCTCTTGAATATCGACTCCTTGGCAAACTTATAAAGACACTTGGGTTTGTTTTTTTTGATAATACTAGAAGGACTTAGACATGGGGATGAAGCTTGGAAAGGTAATTGGGTAGCATTTATACATGATTCAAGGATTATAAGGTGTGAGGATAAGGGGTGGTATTTATAGGGGAGGATATGTGTGTTTTTTGATTATTTTATTTTAATTATTTATGTTTTTTTTAATCAACAACACAATTTATTATATTTTATTAAAATAAAAATTATTAAATGATATTTAAGGGTTCTTATAGATATTAATACCTTGTTCCTCTCTAATAAAAATACCTGCACCCCCTGGGGGAAGGGAACCAATGCTAGTAAACTCTTTGAGAGGGAACTCCAGGGAGGCCTTGGAAGCCAAAAAGTCATCCAGATGATTTCCTTCTCACCATGTATGCGAAATCACAGTATTATTAGGGAGGAGGGAATTAAATTTAAGAATAAAGTAAGTTATTTCCCAAGGAGTGGAATAAAGACCTTTTATGGAGCTCCATATAATATTTGAGTCTGTCTCCATTGTAGCCAAGGAGATTTGTTTGGAGTGGCACATTTCAAGACCATTGAGCATGGCCTATATTTCTTCCCTTAGTGAGTCACCAGGCCCATAGGGGGGTGATTGTGCTGGGAAATTCATCACATTGGTTCAATAGACTTTCAAGATCCACAAAAATTTATCTATTCCTCACCAATAAAGCTGGCTCTAGGGGGGGTTGTGCTGGGATTGGTTCCTTGCTTCCCACATACACCAATAACCCACTGCGAGAAGGAGCGATCAAGACTTGTTCTCATGTTTGTTACTATTAGTGCCTCTGAACCATTACTATAGGGACTCCTATATAGATTCTACAACCAAGTTGAAGCCACTTAATTCTACCAGCATTATCCATTATTTTCCCACACACTCTCTGAAAAAAAAAAGGTGGGTCATGTTTTCCTCCTTATGAATCTTGTAATATGAGCATCTAGAGACTATTTGAATACCCTTGAACTTAACTGCTGTATCCATATGTAAATCATGATTCCAGATCCTAAAAATATGAAAATATAATTTTTCTAGGATGACCTTGAACCAAATAGTACCTCCCCACATACCATTAGATTTCTACAAGTGAATCACGTTTCTGTAGGCCTCAATAGAGAATATTCCAAAAAAAGTGCCCATGAAAATACATACATATGGGGTATCCTCTATCTTAATACAATCAAAGTCATTTTTTCTGGGTGGGGTCAAGGATCACATGAATAAATAATGGGTAGGAACTGACCTAATTGAAAGTCAGATCGGGCATGGGACACCGTGGATAACCCAAAAACTCACTTACCCAATTGAAGTCCCAAAAGATGATGTCTCTACATCCAAGAAGCCACCCGGAGTAACGTTGAAGCCCCAGAATGTGGCCATAAAGATACTTAAATAAGGGGGAAGAGTGACCTATTATTGTTCTCAGAACATTTCCCTACTTACCTTTGATGAATATAATCTATAGGGAACGTCCCTCAATAACCTCCCATGTTAATTTTCATTACAGGTAATACATCGCCTCCCTCAAATTCCTCACACTGATTCCCCCATTCTCCGTCAGTCTGTCAAGTTTATTCTAGGAAGCCTAGTGGAACCTTCCCTCACCCTGTGAATCCTAGATAAAAGCACTTAAAAGTTTATCAATATTCTTCAAAACCACCTTTGGCTCCTTCAATACTGATAAAATATGCATGGGTAGAGATGTCATCACACAATTGACTAGAGTAATTCTACCGCCAAATGATAGAAACTGGTTTTCTAGTTTTTAATTCAGTTGGTGATCTTACTAACCAAACCATCAAAGTGCCTAATACAAATTATTCCTAGATCTATAGGTTCTCCCATATACTCTATAGCGAAGGCCTTCCTACTAATACCCAAAATAGATTCAATATTACTCCTCTATCTGTACGAACATGATGTTTGAAGGAACACATGAATTTTTACACTATTGATGATTTACCCACTACATATGGTATAAGTTTACATGGTTTTAATCAAGCCTCTCATTAAAACACTATGATCATTGATAAAGAAGATCATGTAATCAATAAAGAAAAGTCAAGACACCCCAATGAAGTGAGCTCCATAGGGTAAGGTTTGATGGTACTGTGCTGTATACAATATTTTATTTGTCTAATAAGGGAATATTGGTCCATGATATAGATGATGAGAGATATGGGGTTACCTTGTATTATCCCCTACGTGGTTTTATAAATTCACATTTACTCCCCCTGAAAGTAATGTTGAACTTGGGTGAGCTATAACACTGGAAGCACAGGTCAACAAACCATTCTGAGAACCCCATGCTCATCATGACCCAAAGGATGAAGTTCCATTAAATGTTATCATAGTACTTATCCAAGTAAAACTTAATTACTATGTTGGAAACCACCAAATTTCTATTAATTTTACTAATCAACTCATGAACTATACCCATTTCTCCTTGTGTGGACCAAACTTGGATAAAAGAATGTTGTTCCTCAGAAACCTAGGAGTGGATGGAATATGAGATAATTTTATTGACGATGGTATCCAAAAACTTGTAAAACAATTACACATGCTAATGGGTCAATATTTGGATATAGAATATGGATCTTTTTCCTTAGGGATAAGAACCATAGTAGAGATACATGCAACCCGAGGGAGAGCTCCTCTGCAAAACAAGTCTTGGATTGCTTCGAAAAGATCATTCTTAATGATATCCCAAGAGTGAATGTAGAAGGACCCTAGGAAATCGTTTGGTCTTGGTGATATCTCATGATTAAGAGAATTTATTAAGGCCTTGACCTCTGCCTCTTCTAGACTGCTCTTTATGAGATCATTAACATGGTAAGAGATCATACACAAGATTGAACCAAAGAGTTCTGCCTGACCACCTGGGTATCTATTCTACATAAAAAAGTTAGGATAAAATAATAAAAAGTTAAAATTATAATCCAATATATCACCAATCATTTCTGGATCCCTAGTGAAGGAGCCATCATTCAGTCACATGTTCATAGCACTAACACGTCGTTTTTATTTCAAGCATGTATGAAAGAAACTATTATTCGAATCCCTATACTTGAACCACGTGACATGATAAATTTATTTATAATGGGATATTACCTCATAAATACATCATACATGAATCAATAATTCATTTTTTTACTTATAATGTTAAATACTGTAAATTACCGTATTTCACTATTCACTAAAAATTCCACTATTTTAGAAAAATCCAAAAAAGTCATCCTAACCATTTTTTGACATGTAGATTTCAAAAACAGACTCCATTTTATAAAAACAATTTTATAAATATGATAAATTTAATTTTTAATTAAAATCATCATTTATTCAAAAAATATCGATTTTAATATTATAACTGATTTTACGACACTTAAAAATTAACTATGGCCTCATAAAATTATATTATATTTATAATACAACAAAATATTAATTTATGAATATATTTTATAAAAATAAAATTTCTTTTAAATCATTATATTAATTATAAAATTGTAAATAAACATTTACATTTTATAAAAATACCAACACTTAATTTATCATTTTTAAAACATTTATTTACCTATTCCATGATATAAATATATAATATTTTCATTTATGAGATACTTAAATTTTATTTATAATTTTATATGTGAGGTTATTATTCTAATGTTCATATTACTATTCCTAACAGTCAAATTACTATTCCAATAGTCATGTTAATATTTAATAGTACATCATAGTTCTTTTAAGTTTAGCGATGCATGAAACGTAAGCTATCAAATAAATTGAATTTATTTATTAAGATACATACTGTAAAATCTTTAGGTGTTATATTCTTCCCTCCTTTAATAAAATTTATCCTCGTAATTTGAAATTTCACTTCAAAAATCAAAGATTGATACCTTAAAATTCTTTTGTGGGAAACCCATATCATAAATATGGTTGATAAAACTTCTTCTTAATAAGAGGGAAAGGGAAATGAGAAGTTCAGCACAAAGTTATGATTTTTAATAGAATAAAATTAGTGGGAATTGAAAACATTGACTTGAAATAAAAATAAAACTATAAAGTTCTGATGGATAGTGATAGAGAACATGGTCATTAGAAAGTTATTTATCAAAAAACTATAAATGTGTGATTGGTTAAAAGATCATTGATTTCTCAAAAAGAAAAGTAAACAAACAATGTTTTTGTTCTAAAATACTTTTCCCTAGAGTTGATGTATTCTTTTTCTAGATATATAAGAACTTACTTGATTTATTTCTATGTCATAAGCATAATATCATCCTTTAGTTGTTCTTTGATCTATTTTCACTTCATCCCTAACTCCAGGAAAAGAATGTTCATGATGAATTTTTTTTATGTCTGAAGAACTTTAATGAATCATAAGATCTACAAGTCATTACTTTAGCCTTTAAATGTTTACTAAAAGAAAAAGGGTGATCACATGACACCTAATATAATAAATCATACTTTAACCTCAAACATAAATATCCAATGTTCATCATAATCCATTCCAAAAGTAGTTAATTTTATAACTCGTCCAAAATACGCATGTCCAAATTCATAGTCCATAAATTTAGAAGAAATGTTATTAAATTTCAAAAATAAACTTAACATAACATTTCCCCAAATAATGTAGCTCTTATTTTTACAAAACAAATACATGGAAACATTAATATCCTTTAAACCTTTAAGAAACATGCATGATTCCAAGAGTAAAATCTCAGGTTGTTTAATGTATTTCTTAAATCCTAACATTTAATAAATCCAGCATAACATAAACCATCAAATCACTAACTAACTTCATGGTAACCAATAATATTCCATAAACATCTATTTATTATTATCTCAATATCAATCACATATTTAGGTTTATCTTTCCCAAGTCACGTGTTTTCAAAAATATCAACTTACAACAGAATCACTTATCTTGATTACTAGTTCTATTCATCACATGCTTCCAGTTTCTTAAAGAAGAAGTACTGAAGTAAAATCCTTATATATCTCATGATTTTTATATCCATATAATTATTTATAAAATAATCAAATAACATAATTCTTGAATCCAAAAACAATCATATTAATCCTTCCTCTTCATCTTTGGTAATAACATAAGCTTGACCATGATCCATTGGACTTTTTTGGGGTATATTCCTTTTATGTTCGAGACATTGATTCGCATAGTGTCCCATATCCTTGTAGTTGAAGCATTTCACACTAGAAACCTTTTTATTACCCTTTAAAGCACTAGAATGATGACCTTTATCTCCACACCTATATAAAACATCCATTCCTTTTAAGCAAGTACCAGGTTGTTTCTTTGCATGATTATCACATGTGGGAAAATAATTATTTCTCTTCTTTAATTTATACATATTTTCCTATAATTAATCTTGTTATATTTATTCCCTACTAATATATAATACTTAGATAAATATTTCTTTATCCCATTATCATATGATACTATGTCCCCATATGATGATAATTTTTGGGAGACTTGTTCCCGTCAAAAGATTAACATAAGGCCATACAAGATATGATCATTCTTACTCTTTGGATCATGTGCATTAAAAAGGTTACAATTCCTTATGCTAGGTTCCATTTTTAAATGAAGACATACACTAGATTAATTCACTTCTTTATGTATAATCTCAAAACTAGTGAAATACTTAAAACAAATTGAAAAATTTATGCGTAGCTAATCTCACAAACATGATTTGTTTGGAATTTTATTCTACATTCATCATCAAATTCTATCTTAGGGTTATGTTATATAATCTATATTTTCCTAAATCTAGTTCCCAAGGTTTCTTCTAAACTTTATCTGATACAAAATAGTAAAGAACCTAACCCTAGTAGCCCGAATCTAGTGCCTTACTTTATTATATTGACATAGATACAAGATTCAAATCCCAAAGGATAGATCAGTTTAGTAGTTTTTTAAAACATATTACATATATTAATCTTACATTACAAATTAAAATATAAAATACAACATAGTTAATCCTTTTATAACACCATTATTCGCCTAGATTATCCCTGCATGACAACCATAATATACATATTTGCATCTTGGGGAAAAATAAAACATAAGAAAGGGGTGATCTCATATGATATGTATGGGTAATAATATAGAGAAATATATTATAAAAAAACATAAATAATAAGGTAAGGTGAATAACTAAAAACACATTCCATTAAAACATAATCTTGAGCATAATATGATAGGAATAAAATCTGACCAAATAATGCCATATAAATAATCACATGAGAATGAAACTTAACCATACATGTTCTAATAGTTGAATAATTACATGGTATATTAATAAATAATCTCATAATGAGGTAATTCATAATGAAATATGTTTAAAACACACTATCAAGTCCTCATCTAAGAAGTTTGCATAAATGGGTAAGGCCTCAGCCAAAAATCGGTATAGTTTGTCTCATGATACCTACTAATGCATTGAGGGGATATAGAGGGCCACACCCATAACATACTAAGTCCAATTCATTCCTTATATGAAATGGTTGAAACATAATAAACATAAACATTCATATTTAAACTAGCATACTAAATGTAAATACTTTTCCTATTCAATAAACATAATCATAAACCATCTAGAGAAATATGGCGAATGGTGTAAAAATAGTACATCCCCAATCAAACTGATCATAAACTATTCAATAAAATATGTTAAATGGTATCATAATATATCAACCTAAATAAATCATAGTATTCAAAAAATTATGTCAACATAGATACTTTAATAAGATCACTGAAAAATTCTCAAGAAAAACACCCTTTTTATCTTTGAAATCACTTATTATTAAAAAGATACATAATTATAAAAGAAAATATTAATTTTGAAAATAACCTTGTAATCTTGTAAATTAATCTTAAAAAACTAAGGTGTCATAAAATCCAAATAAACTTATTATGCTGTTATAAGTTAAAAAGACATTACTTTTAAATTTTGAAAAAGTAACATTTAAAAGTGTATTCTTAAAAGAAATTCCTTAATAATATCATATCATTGATGTGGGTGTAAATAAAATGAAATGATCAGCTGCAAATACACATGAATTAAGTGTAAATACAACTTAAGATAATCAAAATTCATTTGACACTTAATCATATCATGACATAATCAATGGAGTAAAAGTTTAACACAAATAATGGAAATTGGGTTAAGAATTCATTTAACACTTTGTAATCAGTCGAACCGTATGCCCCATAAAATTAATGGTTATAAAATAAAACATTAAATTACATTAAGGTAAAGTGATTCATGATATGAAATATTAAAGGTTAGTATGTTCATCACACACAATAAATAAGGGTTGAATAAGGAATATATCTCACAGAAGTAAAAGTGAGACGAGAAAACCATCACCACTTTGTAATCAGTTGAATAATATTTCCCATAAAATTAATAATTATCAAATAAATAATTGAATAACATGAAGTTTATGATATTAATTATATGATATATCAAAGTTAATTATATACACCACACAAAAGAAATTAGTGTTGAATAAGACATATTTCTCATAGAATTAAAAAGTGAAAGGAGAAATCCTTACCACTTGTAATCAATCAAATTGTATGCCCCATAAAATTAATTACCATTAAATGAAATATTTAATACCATGGATATAAATATATTAATTATATGATATATCAAATAAAAGTATATACACCATAAAAAAATAAATTATTGGTGAATAAGACATATTTCTCATAGAAATTAAAAGTGATAGGAGAAACCCTTTCCACTTGTATTCAATTGAATCATACGCCCCATAAAATTAAGGAACATAAAATGAAACATTTAATACCATGAAATTAAATATATTTTTGATATGATATATCAAATTTAAGTATACAAACACCATACATAATAAATAAGTTGTGAATAAGTCATATCTCACAGAAATAATAGTGAGATGGGAAACCCTTACCTTATGTCCAAAAAAGTTCTTCACTTGTACTTAATGTCTTAGATAATCAAATTAGATTCTTGAATTATTTAATTAATAACCTATTAAAAATATATTTTATTTATCATAATTTTATTAAATTCTTTTATGGTCATTTTGATGAGTTATAATGTTCAATTTTGTTGTTCCGAGAGTGTTTCTATTAGGGTTTTATGGCCAATTCCTTTGAGTATAAAATATGGGAGTTCTTATCAAATGGGAATAACTTATACAGAATTTAAATTATTTAGTATTAATTAACTTTCATAATTTTATATTATCTCATATATCATTTTTTTATATGGTATGATGATGATTCCTTAGATAAAATGTCAATGAAAATCTCTTAATTTATTTTAGCGGTTTTTGCGACCATCACAAACTTGTGTCATTTTATTTAAAGATATGTTTATATATTGATTATAGAATATGATATAACTTATAATATGTATATTAAAATATTATATAACCATAATATTGGTTTTATGTCCATTCTTGAAGGTGATAAAGTTAAATAAAAACTCACCACCCACAGAGGCGGTGAATCAACATATCACGAATGATATTTTCATTTTTAAAAATAAAAGGAGATGAGAAGAGATACGATGATAGATATTTTTTTAGCACAATAAAATACATTATATATATTATACTGGAGTTACCATTCCACTTTGGATAGGGTATGTGTGGAGAGGATAATAAAAGAAAATAAATTAAAAGATAATGAAGGAGGATTTTACCACTTGAATATCATCTCCTTGGGAACCTCCTTAAGACACTTGGGTTTGGTCTTTTGGTAAGACCAGTAGGTCTTGGATGTGTGTAAGAAGCCTGGTAAGTTAATTGGGAATAATTTATACAACATTAAAGTCTTAGAATGTGTGATGAGAAGGGTTCATGAGGGGTGGTATTTATAAGCAAGGAGAGGGAGTTTTTTTGAATATTTTATTCATTTTTTTTATTATTTTGGATCAAGACTATCAATAGTGTTGATTATCATAACTAAATATAGTAAATAGAGAATGTGAGTTGAAAATAATAGGTTATTAACTCATACATACATCATCTATGACAAAATAATTCATTTATTTACTTATAATGTTAAATACTGTAAATTACCAAATTTCACTAGTCACCAAAAATTCAACTGTTATAGAAAAATCCCAAAAATCCACCCTAACCATTTTTTTGAAATTTATATTTCAAGAATGGAATAAATTTTATGAAAATTATTTTATAATTATGATAAATTTAATTTTTAATTGAAATAATCATTTATTCAAAAAATACCAACCTTTATATTATAACCGATTTTAAAAAACTTTTAAAAATTAATTATGGTCAGATAAAATCATCTTATAATTATAATAAAACAAAATATTAATTTATGAATCTATTTTATGAAAATAATTTTTCTTTTAAATCATTATATTAAGTATTAAATTATAAATAAACATTTTCATTTCACAAAAATACCAACACTTAATTTATCATTTTTAAAACATTTATTTACTAATTTCATAATATAAATATATCATATTTTCATTTATAGGATACCAAAATTTATTTATACTTTAATAGGTGAGGTTATTATTCTAATGGATATATTACTATTCCTAATGACCACATTACTATTCCAACAGTCATGTTAATATTTAATATGTATATCACGTTTTTAAGCCCAGTCTTGTGTGAAACTTAAGATATCGAATAAATTGAATTTATTTAAGAATATACATACCATAAAATATTTTGGTGTTCTAAAAATTATGTTATTTAGGAAATATTCTCTAACATATATAATTTATCTCTCTTTATTCAGAATTATTCTTAAGTTTTGTACCAGCCTAAGAAGTTACTTACATTAAGATTATTTTTTCTCTATGATTGATCCCAAAGTTATGGTCAATGGTGATGATGACATTAAACTATAAGAGAAGATTATCATATGAGTATCATGTTTTAAATTAATTTAATAAGGAATTTTTTTAAATGTGCTCTTACTAAAATGGTGACCCCTTTTAGAATTTTACATCATATCCATTAGTGGGTCAAAATCAATATTCCATCATGACCAACACTAGTGAAACATGTAAACAATTCATGAAAATATCTGGTAGATAATCATTTCAATCATATCATATATGAATCATGATGAGTTTTAAAGGATTATTTAACACTTAATCCAAGTTGTAGAAGGGAATTAGAAACTCAAATCCCAAGATCTACCACACTAGATAAACAAATACATGCTATAAATAAATGAAGAAACTATATATGTGCCTTAATCTAAAGAGACACAACTTTAATCTTCATCATTATACTTATTACAGATCACTAAAAAAGGTATCTATCAAACACCTCTCTATATGGTGTATCCATGAGCTGAAACTGAATCATCCATCTCTTGGATAGGACCCTCCTCTCCAGGATATTCTAGTTTCTCACATGGAAAAGGAGAATGAAGGAATATTTCTATGGGTATGTTAAAATTACAGGGGACCAAACCACTCCATCTCAATTGTGTTTGTCTACTTTTATAACCACCCTGGATACTATTATCCATGAATTAACTCATATTTTATGAAACATATGAGTTATGAATGCAGTTTACAAAAAATTTTGTATCCCTAAACTATTATGATTCTTTAAAATGTTTCAGCTTATGTAACACTAGAAATAAATGGTAGAGAATATTATAAGATTTAGGCATTAGTCCTTCTATGACTTTGTCAAGGTAGTGACTTTTTATCACATAAAAGGTTTAATGATATCTATAGTCAAATGACTTATGATATTGGAACATGGAACATGCTATTCCTTTTGAACCATACATGTCATACTTTATAACATTATCAATCATAAATCATAGTAAACACATATATGCCACATATATATTAGGATTTTAGGTCATATCTCTAACAATTCTTGGATAATTGGGTGGATAACTCTTTATCCTAATATATTATATGGATTCACTCAACTCCATTCCTCTGGTATCATAATGGTTAGGGTTTCCTAGTGAAGTGTAAATCAAAGAAAACAACAAAAACGAGACACTTAATAGTTAATTTCACCTCATTCCTTTCTCTCTTTACAAAAGATAATTCATGGACACCCAACATGTTAGGGTCACTCATACTAAATGATTAAGGTTTTTACAAGTTTTTACTCTATAATAAATCTAACACTTAGTATTTTTAAAGGATATTCAATCTCAATATCTTATCTCATGTATTCCCTTAACATGTATGCATGATTTTAATGATATTTTTTGTAATCCATTACATCCATCATATCAATTTGTTCAAACCATATTTACATGTAACTATTTATACAATTGAGAATTTGTGTTACTAACCAAAATCTAAATCCAGTTATATTCATACATATGAAAATGCATCCCATTTATATGGTGCATGAAACCCTTTTATATAAAATATTATAATCATATTAAATCAACAATCCCCACAAGAGTAAGCTTGAGAGAAAGATAACCAACCCCACTTTTATAAATAAGGAATAAGCTTCTAGGCCAATGAGTAGTTTGAACTAAAGTACCTCTACCTATTTAATCAAGAGATACCTCAATTTGATGGAAATTCTAGAACCTAATCTATATAAACTATTATTAAACTTTAAATTCAAGCTCATAACCTAATACAAGTCAAAGTCAAGTTAGAAGAAAAATAAATCAATTATCATACCAAACATGTAACTACTTAAATACATGTATGGAACTTTATAGTAGTCTAACTCTTTAAACTAAATCATATAACCAGTTATAATATAATAATTGTATTCACGAATATAATAGGGAATAAACTCAATAAATGAACAATTCATATATTTGAACATGAGATAAATAATTTTTTGAAAAATTCATAAATAAAGATAATTATAAACACTTTTTAATATATCCATGCGTTATGGTAACTCTATAATCAAATAAATATAAAATCTTTATATTTATTTTCAGTATTAACTCCTCCATATTATCCTTTTTTATGAAATTTTAGTTAAAAATATAATATTAAATGAAATAAAAACATTTTACAATCCAAGTCCATTATGTATATAATTTACATGATTAAAATATCACATATTTATGTTATCTAAACCTCAATAATATTAATTATCAAAACTCATTTTGATATAGTTAAAATAATTTTGAAAAAAGACCTTTAATTTGAACAATTCAAATTAATAACAATTCACAATTCATAATTTAAAATAAACTCCTTTATATTTATCCTTATTTTTTAATTTATAAACATTTTATAAATTAAATTTATAATTTCCATATTAACATTTTATATCCATATTATAAGTCCTCCATATAATTTCAAAAATTTATTTAATATTAACACTTAATATTATGAAATATTTAATTGTGGAATGATTTATAAATATTTAATAATTAATTATAAGCATTTTATAATTAATTAATTTATAAAATTTTTATAAATTAAATAAATATACTAAACTTTAATTTTATATAATTTATAAAAAATTAATAAATTATATAATCAATTCATAAAATTTAGAAAATAAATTTTTTATGTATATCATATTTAACAAAAAATCTTATATTGTAAACCATGATTGAAAATTCAAATCATGTTATCAACTAACAATGCTATCTACCATACTTTAAAATATATAATCTATGACTAAAATATTCTTTTGGCACTTGGGTACCATATTTAATGATACAACATATATCACCTTAATGATTTGAAGCACTGTTTTGTGACATGTATTCAATGTTATTGGCTAAGACAACCTCAATCGCATGTTGTGATATATATAAAACTAAAGGATTCCAAATATGTCACCAATTACAATATCCTATATCATATTAAGAAACTATATCATGGTCTATGATATCGCATATCATATCACTAGCCATGGAACAAAATTCTAATCGTATATTATGATTCATTATACGACTCCAATACGATATCAAATTTTGCACATGTAATCCAAAGACAACTACAGAAAGGCACAAACCACCTACCTTGACGTTGTATAATCTATATAGTTTAACATCAACCATTAAATATACTTATAACGTCATAGATCTACGAAAACTTCAAAAACGCTCAACCTTGAATATCTCATGAAAGAAGAGAAATTAGGAGGAGATGATCTAGAAGGAGGAAGGACTCACCAATGGGATTACAACACACCTGCCAGAGTTCAATTCAGAGAATAGATGACAGATCAGTGGATCGAAGAATAATCATCACTTTTGGTCACTCTTTAACGAGATGGGGTTAGAAAAAGATGATCCTGGGGATTAGACATGACCTCGGTCCGATTTATCAAAAACAAAAGAAAAGTACATAGCGTTTTCTTTTAATATACATACTATGTACATGCCTTTACCAGACCCCACCTTAGGTGGTCTCCAGGTCACCTCACACAACCATGTACTCAGCCATTACATGACCAGTACATGGCTACCCACGGAAATCGGGTACATGACGTGTATTCCTAAGTACACGATGTGTACTTATAAATTTTCCCAAATCTCCCCTTTTTCTCAAAAACAATCGAAATCAAGATCCACACCTGAAATGAAGATCTTGGTTCTTACACATTATGGATATAGTTGAAAAGGTAAAACCAAAAAAAGATGAAGATAATCAATCAAATAGATTTTTTGATCTTATGGTGGAGCTTGAGGGTGCTCTTGATGAGATTGAAATTTAAAGAAAGAAAAATAGAAATTTGGGATCTTTGTTGAAAGAGTAATCTCGGTATGTGAATCAACTTGAATAAGATATAGATCAACTGTGAGGAGAGGTAAAAGAACATGTGACAACTCTTAAAATCTCTGAAGATTTTTTGGAAATTAAACTTAGGATTGAAGAGTATAAAAAATTCGTTAATGAACTTATATAGAGAATGGAGGAAAAGGCTAACATAGTTAAATGACTTGAAGAATAAGTTTTTACTCTAAGGAGTAAACTAGAAAATGAATCAAAATAAAGAAAAACAAATAGGAAATTACAGCTTGGAATATTCTTGGATGTAAAGCTTTTGGAAAGAGATAAATATGGTTTTGAAGGAGTAGAGAAGGCCCTAAATGATTAAATATTCACATGTTTGGAAAAAATTGGACTTTGTTGTGATGAAAAAACATTAAAGTCTATAAATAGGATGAGCCAAAATAAAGGGTAGTAGAAAGTTGGACATATCACAAAGGTTCCTATTTTCTTAATGAAGAGATATTTGAACCAAATTTAAAAGTGAGATGAAAATAATTCTCAAATATCCATAGAGGATCACCTGTCAAATACCTTTACAAAATAAGGGGACATGTGGAGGAATGGAAGTGAGAAGGTATTTTCCCTATTGAAATTTTAATTATGTGGATTTCTATGTCATACCATGTCTTATTGTGAATAGTCAAGGAGCTATCTAATTGGTGAAGAACTTGGAAGTCAACAAAAGAGAATGAGACTATATACTTCATAATATAGAATAAATAATTTCTATGGATATTTGTTTCACTATTCTAACTATAGTCATAAATCTATTCATTTCCAGCAGAGGAAAGGTCGGAAAAATACCTACAAAATTAATAGAAAATTCAATACCCATCAATCAAGAAAAGCTAATATTAAAAATAGGCATTCTTCTCTAGAATAAAAATATGAGTATGATGAATCCATGTATATTGATAAAAGACTAGAAAAGACATCTTTTTCCTCTACTCAATCATGCATCTCATGGAAGGAAAATAAGTAAATAGAGAAATACAATATTGTATAAATGGCCATCAAAGCTACAAATAATAGTAGTGTTTAGATTCTTGATAGCAGATGATCATCCCACATGATAGAAAATGTAGATTGTTAAATAATTCTATGAAAAGTGTTGATGGAATAATGATATTTGGAAACTATGGTTCTTTAAAGATCAAAGGCATTAGAAATGCATAACTATAAAATGATGATATAGGAAAATGAAGATCTCTATGTTGAAGGATTGTTTCACAATATTTCGAGTGTGAGTCAACTCTATGAATCATAAATTACAGTTAAATTTAATTAAAAGTGGCACATTATCACAATAAAGATAAGTAATTTTTAGAATGAAATTATGAAGAGCAGATAAAAATTTATACCAGGTTGACAGTAAATATAAAATTTGTTACTTAACAATTGAAGAAGAAAACAAATTTTGGCACTATAGGTCGGGTCAAATTAATCAATAGATCATGGAATACATATCTAACAATAATATAGTTGTATACATTCCTAATCTAAAGCCAGATCGATAAAAGACATATGATGTATGCATGAGATGAAATATTGTTGGGAGTTCATGTCTGATGAAGAACAAAAGGGCATCGAATCTACTTGATCTCATCCACACAGATAGGAAATATAAAGTTATTTATTACTTGCATATTTATCGTCAACGAGTTGATAATGAAATTTTCTTCACAATCAAGATTCTATGATCTGATAATGGATGATAATACACATCCATTGAATTTAAAAATTACCATGAAAAACGTGGGATAAAGCTTGAGGTTTATGCAAAGAGAACCCCTACAAAAATGGGGCTATTGGATGTAGAAATCAATAGAAGAAACTTGGATACCATATGAGATATTTTATGGAAGCAATCCCTCTATGAATTATTTTTTTTGAAATTAAATGTTTCCTCTGAAGAAAGAAGGAAATCAAGGTAAGTATGGTGATGCTGCAGATGAAATAATATTCCTTGGATATTCAATGAAGAGTAAAGCCTACAAATGTTACAATAAGAATCTTTTAACAATTAGGGAAAGTAATAATGTCAATATCATTGAGTATAAAACCATAAATACCTCAAGGATATTATATGTTTATATGATTAAATATGAATAAGAAAGTGGACAATGAAAAGATTCAAATGTATAAATATTGGATGGCTTAAAAAACATCCAGGGCTAAAAAAATGATGATGATTCAGACGAAGAATTCGATGAAGAACCCATTGCTAAAGAAACTTTATCAGAACCTCATTGGAGAAATAGAAGAGCATAAATTGATCAATTCAACATCATTAAGGATTGTACATCACCAATATATACAAGGAGAATGAGGAATGAAGCACATTATTCCTTCCTATCAATTGTATAACCAACCTCATTTGAATAAGCATTGAAGGATGAATCATGGGTTAAGACCATGAATGAATAAATGGATCATATTGACACAAACTAGACATGAGATCTTGTTAAGGGACCCAAAAATCACAAAGTGATTAGAACAAAGTGGATATTTTTTTTGATGAGAATAGAAATGTGATCAGAAACAAAGCACACTTAGTGTGTAAAGGATATGCACATATAGAAGGTGTTGATGTTGAAGAAATGTTTGATCTAATAGCTCGAATGGAGTCGATTAGGTTCTTTATTTACATGTAAATCAAAATAAGGTACATTTTTTTATCATATGGATGTAAAAAAAATTTCTAAAATGGTGTTCTTAAAGAAGAAGAATACATGAACAACTAGTGGGATTTTTAATTGGAAATGATGACAAAAAGTTTTTCATTTTTAAATAAGTCTCTCTACAGTATAAAGTAGGAACCAAAATCATGGAATTATCGTCTGGATTCATATTTTAAAAATATATAATTTAAAATAGGAGGTTTTGATCATAATATCTATTTGAATATTTCTCAGTAAGATCAATTTATGGTGCTTATTTATGTGGATGATATTATTTTTGGTGAAGGAAGGCATGGATCAATGGAATTTTTTTAATCACATGAAATAAGAATTTTAAATGTCCATGATTGGTGAACTCACATACTTCTTGGGACTACAGGTGATTCAAAAGAAGGATTTCACATTCATTTCTTAGAAAAAATATACAAGAGAGATTCTAAATATATTCAACATGCATGAATCCAAACTAAATTTGAATCATATTATGGTCAGGAAAAACATAAAAATAATGAGGTTGTGACATATGTGTATCCCACCCTATATAGGAGAATCATTGGAAGCTTATTATTCTTGATTGCAACATGACCATATATCATATTTTCAACATGCTTAACAAACCACTTCCAAATTAATCCTAAATAAGAGCGTTTAGAATAAGTTAAATGAATCATTAGGTATATTCAAGGTACACTCAATTTTGGATTATACTTTGCAGTAGGAAGATATAATGAACTATCAACTTTTTATGATATTGATTGGGCTATTGATGTTGTGGATAGAATGTCCAACAGTGGTGGAGCATTCTTCATTGGAAACAAATGTGTGGTCTGGTTGAGAAATAAATAATAAATAAATTCTCTTAGTATGAATGAAATAGAGTACATCTCTACTATAAAGGCACACACTTAGATATTTCGGATGAAGCAACAATTGACTTATATTTGTGTTGAGGTGAAACAACCAATGGTGATTCACTGTGATAATAAGAGCGTGATTGATCTTAAGAAGAATCTGGTTCAACACTCTCATTCTAAATATATTGATATCATATATAACTTCATAAAATAAAATTTTTAATAAGGTGCGATTAAAATGGAGCATGTTGGAATTGATAACCAAGTGTCTAACATTTTAACTAATCCATGGTAGCACATATGTTCGAGAAACATCAGTTGAACCTTAGTGTTTAGTAACCTCCCAGTGCATGATGAGGTTACGATTGATCCCCTCTCCCCTGTTGTGTTAACTATTTTAATATTTTAGGGGATTTGATGCAAGTATATGGGGGAGATACGATCTAGGGGGATTTTTTTGAGCACTAAAAATAAAAATAGCGGCTCTTTGGGTTTATTAAAAAAGGGAGAGATTAGTGGAAAGTTGAATTTAATGATTGATATATAGGTTTTTAGCTTTGGTTGGTGGTCTATGGTGGCATGAAATTATATTTTTCCATTATTATTTTCTAAACTGATCTTTGCTAACATATACTTAGATTGATGGATGATCTATTTCAGACCTATCAGGTTTTTGAGCGAGGATGGTGCTTTATTGATTTTTTATAGATTTCCAACAAAACTAAAGGGGGAGATTATTAGAACCAAGGATTTTCATAGCCATGAATGGAGTTTATTTTGTGTTTGTTTTAAATCCACACTAGGGTTGATTAGGGATTTTACAAGGAAATAGATCTTATGATGTAGATGGATTTAGTATTGAAGGTGGTCTCTTTTCCTAATATTTTCCAAATTTATTGAGATAAAAAATAGGATGAAGGAACATGTTTTGATAAGGGTGGATTTACAAGATTGAATATCCATAAATATTGTAAAGTCATGCATTTTGAAAAGACAGGGTTCTACGAAGGTTGGGTTTTTGCGATGGTGTGGATCATTTTGAACTCATGATGTAAAGATGGTGTTCTCACGACTATGAGAATCATCACGAATGCATGATGGCATGATGGTAAAATATACTTGACTATGAGATGGTTTGAGAATGGGTAAATATCACTAGATATTTATAAATAAAGGAGTTTTGTGAACATGGTTGAAGAGGTTCGCAAAAAATCCACTAAGATCATGGGATCTTCGTGAAGGGATTAGTCTATAAATAGATAACCACACCTCATTTGAATCAATGAATATAATTGGAGGAAAGGGTGAATTGATCTAATTTTAAGGTCTAACTAATTAGGAAATATTCATGAATCAGGAATCATTAATGAGATTAATCTTTGAGAAGTGAATGGATATAAACTGATGGATTCTAAGTCATATCAGAAAAGTATGTTTTTGAATACTAGGATCTTCGTGAAGACTATGAATTCTACAATGGTTGGGAGCTCTGAAAAGTCTTATTTCTTCATGAAGATTGGAAGCTTTGAAAAAGTGTATGGGTTCATGAATGTTGATACTTATTTAAAATAAAAGGTGTTTTTGATAAGGCTTTGAGTTTCATGAATAGTAGTGTTGAACATCTGGTTTAAGTGAATAGTAAATTCAAGTGCATCAACTTAGGAATATGATGGAAGAAGAGTCTCATGATAATCAGGGACAAGGAATTAAATTCTAAATCTATTGAGGTAACCTTCAAGTAGTTAAAATGAGTAAGACTTCACCCAAGATAACGAGCTAGGGGGAGTCAACAAAAGTTTTATAAGGGAGGTAGTGTACTTTTCCTAAAATTATTGTAAAGGAAGTGTTCCTGGAACATAGTGATTGTGATTGATATTATATACTCCACAATAACTAGTAAATATTAGTGAATTGAGGTACAAAAAAAACTATCGGCATATGATCCTTAGAATATCACCTAGATATGAACTAAATAAAACTACCATGTTTTTTCTTTGAATTTTAATGTTTCATAACTGTTTGATTCCATTATCAAGGTTTTTTAAGTTCTTACAAACATGGGAATAATATATGAAAATTTAAAAGAAAAAGTTGATACCCTGATTCTCCCCTCCACTCTCAGGGTGTTCTAGGGTCCTACACTTTTATGAGGTGTATATAATTACCCTTGAAATTTTATATCATGGATATACTTATATTTAGGGTATTTGAAGTTTCATTTGAAATCATTTATTTCATGGGATTAAGATTCAAAAGTTACCAAAATAGTTAGGTTTTTTATGATACAATATCAACTTATTTCATGATTGTATATGTTCAAAGTTCTGTTGGGAGGGATAAAATGATCTTATTTTCTTAAAGAAAATATTTCTCTTCTCCTTTGTATTGAATATTTTTTTTGTTTAATTTACATTTCCTCCCTGATTGATTAAAGAAACATCAATAAAGTTGTTTGTTAGTGATACCGATATTGTATATTCTTTTAGATAAAAAATCTTTATCTTCTATATATATGTAATATAAAATGTTTTCAAGAATGTTATTTTATAAATATAAATTATGTCCTAAAGTTATTTTATACGATCTTGGAACTTATTTTAAAAGGTTTTAAAATGAAATTTCTTAACATTTTCTGCATGGTTCACTTTTGACCCTCTTTACAAAAGTTTGAAAATAATGATTATTTTTAACGATTACGACAAAAAAAAATTCCTATCGTCATGACAATTTAATTATTTGAATATTCCATTAAAAATGTTCACATTTTTTTTCAGATAATTGTTTACCTAATATTATAGAAATTTTTAGTTTTTAAAAGTGATTTTCAAAGTGGAAATGTTTTTTTCCTTAAGAATGTTTTAATGATATTTTTATAGTGTTTATATTCATCAATAAAAATCCTTGATTTTAATTATTCTCTATTGGAGATATGTTGTAATAATACCATCCATATTATTTTTATGGATGGATTTTGATTATTTCAAATATATTTTTATGGAACCCATTTCTTTTCCATGGGAAAAACAAGATATGAAATAAATATGGTTATTGTTATGTTGAAAAATGAAATATTTCATGTGTTATGTTTATGTTATTGTTCTTGGGAATTGTTTATGATGATGTGTGAGCCTGATATAGATCACAATGATGGGTGACCCTGATATAGATCTCCCATACATTGGTTAAATATATGGAGTTAACAAGTTATTGGTTTCTCCTAAGATATTATTGGAATTTATCTCGTAGATTATTCCCTTTGTAAGAGTGATTGTAATAGTGATATGAAAATGATGTTCCAAGTTATGAAGATGTTTTCTTTATGTTTACATCAGGTTCTTATGTATCATTTCTCAAGGATTTTTTTCGCATGGTACATGATTGTTGACTTATATGAATCTTGTCTTATATTAAATATTTATGCCATGTATTATGATTTATATTCCATGTTTTATGGGTATGGATTCTCTTATGTTATGATCATACACTTTGATTATGTCATTATATGATTATTCCCATTTTATGATCACTAATGACATCCAATTTTTAATGATTTTGTTTACCCTTACTGAGAGTTTGAGGTCCCTGTTTTTATAGTTCCTTTCCATAGGTTATAAAGAAAGGTTTTCAGTATGTTGTGCCTAAAAAGGTTACTAGATGTGAAGAACTTAGTTTGATATAATGTATATTTTTACAAACCAATTATTTATGTATCCAAGTTTTTATGTAATAGTTTTTACTAATTTTCTAAATCTCTAAACCTAAAGGGACCTTATTTATGTAAGTGATCCAAATTTTTTGTTTGATGTTTTATGTTTTAAAGGGAATAATTTTTGTCATGTTTATTGGTGTGAAAGAAAGAAATGTAATGATTATGTTTTAATAGTTCTACCCTTTGAGTTTGATTTTTTCTATGTTCATGAAGTCTTCTTGGGTTTCACCCCCTTCATCCCTTAAAAGGTGGCTTTATCTTATAATACAAAAATTTGAAGGCCTTCGGGCCATTGGATAGTAATGATTATGTTTTAACACCAGATATAGGTTTGTAGGTTTGGGGATGATATAGTTTGTATCAGAGTAGAGTTTAGATAAGTTTGGATATTAAGATATTTTCATGTGATTTTAATATAAAAATTATGGATACCATCATGGTTTTATAAGTTTAAGTTTTACCACATGCTCAAAGGCATGAACACCCATTTTGAGGTTTTAAGTGATAAGATTTTAAAGTGATTAATGATATCATGGGAGATGTTTTATTGGGTTGAGGTATATGTAACACATAGTTTTAATATAAATGATTATTTCATAAGAATACTATTAAATTTTTAGAGATGTAAGATAAAAGGTATGAGACAACCTTTGAGGTTAAAAGATTCTTTAATGTTCAGGTTATTGAGGTTAATTCATATGTGGGGTTAATTATTTTTGGAATTATTTGATTTGAACTTTTGGTGTTACTGTTGAATTTTAGAGATTAATGTATTATTTATTCATATAAAGGTTTATTAATTTTGGATATTATCTTAAATTTTTTATAACCATTTTAGTTTTGTTTAATATCTTAATATAGAAGGAAAATATTTTTATCCTTTTATAGATTATGTGATCTGTTCAAAGTTGATTTTAGTACTTAAGGCATAAAAAAACATAAAGAATACTCATAATTTGTAGAAAAAGATGAGATTGTGGTAGAAATTGATTAAAGGATTAAATTTTACTTGTAAAGTAATTATATTTTATTATGTTATTATTATATATGGTATATGAATTATTCAACTCTAGGAAAATGTTCCTGAAATAAAAATGCTATCCTATTACCTTTATTTATGATAAATAGATAGTATTTTTCACACCGCATTGATTTATGGTTTCGGGGTCATTTACTTTCTCATGATCATTTAATTTATTATGATAAATGTTCTCTATCACTGTCTATAATTATTTGGACATTATGTTTTCCTCCATGTTGATATTTTCACTTCCCACCAATTTTATCCTATTTGTAAACTCAATTACGTGTTATTCTAGATGAACTTCATATTTACCTTCCCCTCTACCCAAAAATTTGTTTTATTATCCATTTTTATGATGTGAGTTTTAAATAAATGTATTTTTAAATATTATGTTTTTTCATTCAATGACCATATGTTTTATCTTGCACACCTTAGAATTGATTTTGAAAATGTATTAAACCCTTTTTAGTAGGTATGAGATAAAATTGCAAGGAAATAATTTCTAAAGGAGGGGAAGAATGTAACAATCAAGTTAATGTTCATATAAATCATTCTTGTACATTATTAATATTAATTATTTATAATTTATAGATTTATATTCATTATAATAATATTTGGTATTTTTTCATTTAAAAGGAAAAGACTTTATTTCTAACAAAATTAGGTTTTCATGCATGATATGGTTTTATTTAAAAGATTGATTAAAAAATTATAGAAATTGAATTTGAATATTAAAAAAATAAATTCATTTTTTAACTCATCATTTCAAAATTATCTTAGGGTAAATGTTTTTATAATTTTCTGAAAAGTTTAATTTTTTAACGAATAGTGAAAAATACCGATTTTTATTGAAAACTGTCTTTTATTTTCAAGTATTTACAAAGTCACATTCAATTTTTGATGATTTTGAAAATTTAATTAGTTAAGTTTTGTTAAAAATAATCCAATAAAATTTATTTTAGTCAACATTATACTTGAATTTGGTATAAAAACATTTTTATACCTAAAAAGGCATTTATATGAAATACCGCTTTTCATCACGTTTTGCGGGTTTAATTTTAAATTAAATTCTTCCAATTATGTAAATTAAATTTGATAAAATATATAAAATATTTTAAATAATAATAATTAATATTATTCAATAATTTCAAATTAATTTTTGGTCATAATTAATAGTAATAATAGTAAAAATAATACAAATATGTTTTCACAGTTTTGGATAAAACATATTTATGAGGGGTTAAACAAAAGTGACAAGGGTTAAAATAGACTAAAAACTTGTTTAAATACCATTTAATGGAAATATTTAGACCCTATATTATATAATATTCATAAGTGGTCTATTTTGGAGCTATTTTTCTGGACTAATACATTATTATATTTTAATCTTTTTAAAAATTCCAAGTGTCTCCTCTCCCCCACTTATAAAAGGACACCCCTCTCCTCTCCTCTACATAGTTAAAGAGTATTTTGGTTAAGAAAATAACTAAAAAAATGCCTTCCTAAAATCCATCCCCACATCATATATTCCTTGGTTTGATCATAAAACCAACCTAGGAAGGGTTTAGGTAAAACCTAAAGAGGTTGTGTAAAGAAGAATTATAGTTCTTAAACGAGCATTTTTGTTTTATTTATTATTATAACTCCTTAAAATATTATTCAAACATGAAAAAATAATAACATTAGTATATTAAATATACTGTTATTTTATCATGTTAATTGAATAACCTATATACCTCTCTTATTCCATCAAACGGGAAATGAAACCATCGTTCGTGTGTACGACGGACTATCGCCTCATAAACTGATGTAATTATTTTTTCATCATAACCTCTCATGGAAGGTTATAATGATGGATTTAATGTATATATATATATATTATATTAATGAAATAATTATCATTATTTAAAGATAATATATCATCTATTTTATTACCTTTCCATCTATTGAAAAATGATAACGTCATTCGTGCGTACGTGTGGATTACCACCTCCATAAAGCGATGTGATTCGTTTTTCATCACCACATCACATGGATGGTATATATAAGTTTATTTAAAGAGTAAATATGATATTTATTATATAATAATAATTATTTAAATATAAAATTACACTTAACTTCTTTCCATCATTCTATTTGAAAAATGAAAATGTTACTCATTCGTATGTACGACTTACTATCTCCTTGATTGAAACATAATTACTTTTTGATAAAAATATTTAATTATTGGTTTTAAAAGTATAATTAATGTATAAAAATTATAATTATTTTTTTATTATTATTCTAGATATGATGTAATAATTACCTCTTTGACTACAATCAATATACCGAAGTCTTTTTACAACTATGAATCAAACATCCTCAAGACACCCGAAGTGGACTTAAATGATTAAGTAATTGAATATGTAATTATAATAAATGAAATATTTTTTTTAATTATAATTAATTATACCTAAAAAAATTTCTTAATAAATTAAATAACTGATACAATTTTATTATACAGGTATTGAAGGACATACATAACAAGTTTGGACTTGAGGTAAGAGATTTCTTCTCAATTTCCCTTCATTGAGGCATGTTTTGATGTTATATAACTAATTTATTTTATATGGTGTATATTTTTAACCTTTTATATGTTATATAATTAATCCTTAATAATTCATGGTATTTTAGGTTACAATCCATGTTAATTCATGCAATGGGTTTTGGTCTGAAAGTTACCAAATCGGTAAGAGGTTTCTAAACTCAATTTTCTTTCATCGGGTTATGTCACTTCTTCATTGATTATATTATATAAATATTATACATGAAATGGATTTTTATTTATTTGTGTTTTATTTTTTAATTTTTTTGGATTTAATTTTTTTACACAAAATCACTCCATTGATTAATTCTCAATTCAATTATTTAATATATATAAGGGTTATTCATCTTAAATTTTCCTTTGTTAGGACATATGTTTATATTATGCACTTAAATTGTTTTATAAGGTGTATATAATAACCCTTTATATTTTATATCATGTATATACTTATATTCACAATATTTAAATTTTTATTTCTTTTCATTTCTTTCATGGGTTTAAGATTCAAAAGTTACCAAAATTGTAAGGATTTTTATGATACAATCTCATCTTATTTTGGGATTGTATGTCTTAAAAGTTAATTTGGGAGGGATCAAGTGATATTATTTTCTTGAACTAAATATATTTTATTCTAATTCATAAATAATGTGTTTTACATAGTTATATTCTGTTTCCTCCCTTATTGATTACAAAAACATCAAGAAAGTTGTTTGTAAGCGATACCGATCTTGTATCGTTTTTTAGATTAAAAATATTTCAATTATATATCCATGTTTTATAAAAAAATTTAAAGAATTTTCTTTTATAAGAATAAATGGTTTCTTATATTTTTTTTACATGATACTTGACATTCATTTAAAAGGTTTTAAAAGGAAATTTCTTAATGTTTTTATATGCCTCACTTTTAACTCTATTTACAAAAGTTTGAAATGAGTGTTTATTTTTAACGATTATGGAATGAATATAATTTACCACCATCATAACCAATAAATTATTTGAATATTACTTTACAAGTTTCCATAGTTATTTTCAAGGGATTTTTCCCCTAATATTCAGGATAATTTTTTTAAAAGTGATTTTCAATGTGGAAGGGGTATTTTTCCCCAAGAATGTTTTTAATTATCTTTATATGGTATTTATATTAATCAACAATAAAAAAACGTTATTTTAGTTATGATATAATGGGGATAATTTGTAATTATACCATCCTTATTCTTCCTATAAATGGATTATTATTGTTTCAAATAGATTTTCATGGACCCATTTATTTTCCATGGGAAAATCATGATATGAAAGAACAATGGTTATTGTTATGTTGAAAAATGGAATATTTATTCTATTATGTTTATGTTATAGTTATTGGAAAATGTTTATGGTAATGGGTGAACCTGATATAGCTGATTTTGATGGGATATCCTAATATAACTCTCTATTACATTGGGTAATATAGCATCCCACCATTTTAATACATAACTTTTCATTACATTTAAAGAAACTGAGGATATTTAAAGTCTAGTGTCTTGGAAATCAAGAATAAAAATATGAAAACTTAAAAACCATTTAAATCCCCTTGAAATGATTCTTGAAAATTTCATACTCTGTACAATTACTTCATCTCATAACCTGGAGACATATAATCAAAGGAAAGGGTGAGCAGCAGGCTGAGTAAGAAAAGTAAGTGAATTAGTTTACTTGTGATATCAATAAGAACTTGATGAAAAACATAAAGACATGAGCAATGGTAAAAGAGGAATATAATAATAAAAATAAAATTAATCAAAACTTGAATATGTGGCTACAAAATTTCATTTATACATTCATGAACATATCACCAAGGTTCATCCCCAAGGTGTCATAAAAATTACCAAGGTTATTCACCAAAGTATCGTGAAACTTGTCATCTATAGAGATTAATTCTTTACCAAATGCATTAGAGCGCTATCCAGGAACACCATTAATATGTATTTAATTTCATTTGAGCCACATATATCATAATAAAACATTTCATAAATAACCCATAGATAATAAAAGAAATGGGTTCATTTCAAAATCGTGACGTTTTAAAAGTTATTAAAAATAAGATCGTTATGTCATTTATAACCCATGGAAAGGGAGTGAGGGTTACATGTATGTCAATTAAAGAATCAAATATATCATTTTTTTATAACTATGAACACCCATATAAATTAAATAGGTATGGGTATTCACATATATAAAATAAGAGAATTTCTTGAGAGACAGAAAATTAGAGACGAGATTTTTGCAGCATAACGGCTATATAACTTGGTTTTAGAAAATATTAAAAGAGAGGGGACAAGGTTATCCAATCCATAAATGGATAATTTTTCAGTAGAGGGATATAATAAAAGAAATAATATCATGGTGTGGATATTTGAATGAGACACCATATGAAAAGGAAGTTGAAAAGAATGAGAAAGCGCGATTTCTTTTACGAAAATTCGGCAGCCTAACGGCGTCACTTAAAAATTAAGAAAATAAATTGATGAGATATGAAAGGGTATATAATAAGTTGGAAATGAAATTAAAAGTATTAAAGATATATAAGAACAATCCCCCACATAATAAAATGGAACTATAAGACAAACTATAAAGGAAGTCATGACTTAAAAGAGGAGGATGAAAGGATCCCTTACCGATTTGGTAACTTTCAAAACACACACCCCATGAAAGAAGGATCATATCAATAATATGTAAATACCCAAAAATTAAATCATATTAAACAAAGATTACAATCATGGGTAGTACATACACCACAAAAAGGAAATATTGTAAAATATACCATGAATCTCACAAGAATAAGAAGTGAGATGAAAATCCCTTACCACGTTGTATTCAATCGAATCGAATGACCAAAAATTAATAACCACCAAAAGAATCACAGAATATGATGAATATAAATATAATAAAGATAATATATATCCAATGGCAGTACAAAATACACCACATTCTATAAATAAGTGATGGGCAATGGAAATCTCACGGAATTAAAAGTGAGATAAAAATCCCTTACCACGTTGTAATCAATCGATTCGTATGAAAAAAAGTTAATAACCACCAAATTATTCACAGAATAACATGAATATAAATAGAATCATGATAATATATATCAAATTTTATTACAAAATACACCAAATTCACTAAATTAGTGGCAAACAATGGAAATCCCACAGAATTAAAAGTGAGATAAGAAACCCCTTACCTCGTTGTCTGACTTGACTCGCTCGTATGTTCCTTGTTATTACTGAATAATAAACTTAAGTTACTTTATACTTGATTAATAATTTTTTTAAAGTTTATTATTACTTTTATATTACTTATTACCTTTCTATAACAATTAGTTAATTGTTTGAGCTCATATCAGACATTTTGTCAATGTTCGGAACTTGAGTAAAAAATAAACTTTTTATAATTATAAATTGTCCATGTAGTCAAAAGTCCATTATCTACAGAATTATATTCATCATTTAGATGTCATATATATCATATATATACAGTATATATATATATATATATTTATTTATAATAGTACAAAACATTTGGAGATAAGAAATGAAATGCACCGTTCATGGAGGCAGTAAGTCATACGTACGCATGAACGCTACTTTCATTTATATTTCATCTTTTAAATGGAATGAAAAAATAGTGATTCATAGGTATATTATAATTTAATTATAATATTTATGTAATATATTTTACATAAGTTCATAAATTATATCCTTTATATGTTCCACGTATGGCATGAACGAGTCATATCACTTTGAGGGGGTGGTAGTTCACACTTCCTCTAATGAAATTATCGCATTTATCCATTATGGGAACCATAAAGGTATGATATAAAAATTAAAATAAAGAATAATAAAGAAAACATAAATAAAATATATGACATATATAAATACATTTCCTACATAATGCCCACCATGAGAGGCGATAAGAGATAATTGAACAATCATCATTTTGTGAGGCAGTAGTTCACCATCCACTGAAACAGTATGTTATATACCCATTAGATGGAGGTGTGTGTAAGTGTAGCTCGAATAATTATCATAACAACATCCTTTTATATTGAGGATACCGGTGTTGTTATAAAATAAAGGAATAAAAAGATTTTAGGGGGTTGGAGAAGTAAAATAAAATAAAAGAACTTAAGAGAAGACGTTACCTTTAAATATGGTAACTCCCTTTGGTTTGAACCAAAAGGATTTTTTTGAAGGTCTTTTTGCCTAAGGTAAGGCTTCTCGGATGAAGAGAGGGATATTGGGAGATTATTGGAGAAGAGTTTGGATGAGCCAAGGGCTTGAGAAGTGTGAGAAATGGGTAGGAAGTGAGGGATTTTTATAAGGGAGAGGATGGGATCTTCTAGAAAGTTTGAAAATATTATTTTATTATATAATTATTTTCGGTTTCTAAAGGTCCAAAAATCATTAAAGTCAAAGATAAGGTAGAAAATGTTCAAAATAAAATCATCCAATAAGAATTGGACAAGTTTTTTATATTTTTGTAATTTTTAGCTTCTTATTTATTTAAATCATCCATTAATGACGTAAACATTGTATCATCATTGTGTCATAAATAATTTTATTTATTTGATTTATAAAAATTATAAAAAAATTCCATGATGTAGGAAATATTTTTAGCTTTCCAGTGAATATTTATAGTCAAAAGGATAACTTATATAACCCCATGTAAAAATTGTTTTAGTAAAACAGTACATGTTTATGACATTTTTATTTTTACTTTAAATAAAAAGTTATTAATGTCATTATCTTACCCATGTGGCTCTATGGGGTCCCAAAATTGACCCATGCATTTTTGTGGTTGGCCATTTCTCATCTAGTAAGGTTAGGACAAGTGTCAAGGTAATTTTTTATTATTATAACATTATTTTTAACATTAATTACCCTAATTACCTTTAATCGCGGTTAAGAAAAGTCAAAAGTTACTATTTACCAAAAATTATTTTCATCCCATTGAACCAAATTTTACTTACTAATGACAACCATGTATGTCATATTTTTTAAATTCAATTCACAGAAGCGGTAAAATTTCATTTAAATGAACAAGTCATTTTTTTAACTACTACTTAGTGGGTTTTTTAGAAAAAATCCAAAAATTCACTCTAAGATAATTTTGATATTCTGAATTCTAAAATGATGTCTATTTTACCAAATTAAAAACATAGAATTTTCATTAATTAATTTTATAATTAATTCCTGTTGTCAAAACAAAAAGTGTGTTTTTAAGAAATAATAACCCTCAAAAGATTGATACTTGTTAATGTCCAATTTCAAAGTGAAATTACTTAAAATGGCCAATATTGGGTTAAATGGTAATGATATAATCTATTTACACTTTAAAACCAATTAAAGAAATAATCTAACCATAAAAATAAATTAGATTAAAAGGTGGTTTTGAATTAAAATACAACATTTGTTTCACTATTCATTAAAAATGAACATTATCAGAAAAATATCAAAATTTCATCCAAAGTAAATTTTTTATGTCCCAATTCTAAAGTTGAAAATTATTTTGTCAAATATAATATGTAAAAGTGAAAAAAACTAGATTTAAAAAGGGTTCTCCATCAAAAGGTGGTAAATCGCCCTTTTAAAGTAAATTATGCTTAAAATTAGATTCATTTACATTTTAAGCCTTTGAATTTTATTGGATGAATATTAAAAAATTTAACAAACATATATTATCATATTTAAGTTAGGTCTATTAATTCTCGCCAATACAAAAACTAGATGTTAACTACTATTTAAAATAATAATATTATATTATTAGTGTGAAATGTAAGATTTCAAAGAAACCCATTGTTGCGTGTCAGGTACACCATTGAATATAGAATCCACTTTAAAATAAAATTAATATTTAATTCAAAAATATTAATAAATATGAAAATTTTATATTCTTTATTTTCCTGGGATGTTACAGGTAAAGAGATGGAGTGAACCAATTATAGGTATCTCCTTAGAGATTATTGGAATTTACCGATCATGTTATTCCATTTGTAAGAGTGAATGTAAGAGTGATATTAAAATGAAGTTCCAAATTACCAAGATGTTTTATTTATGCTTTCATGAAGTTTTAATATATCATTTGGTTAAGAATTGTTTTCAAATGTCTCATGATTGTGGAATTATTTTTCTATTTTATTATGTTAAAGATTTATGCCATGTATCATGATTTATTATCCACATTTGATGGGTATGAATTCTATTATGTTATACTCATGAAATTTGATTATATTATCATACAATTATGATTATATTATGATCACTAATGAAATCCAATTTTTAATGCATATGTTTACCCTTACTGATCATTTTATCACACCCTTATTATTTTTCCTTTCCCCAAGTTCTGAAGAAATGTTTAAAGTATGTTATACCTAATAAGGTTACTAGAAGTAAAGAACTTAGTTCAAGATGATATAGATTTTATTGAACTAGTTTTTTAGATATCCAAGTTGTTATGTAAGTGTTTTTCCTAATTCTCTAAAACAATAAACCTAAAAGGTAACTAGGTATATAAGTGATCCAAATTTTCAATTAGATTTTTTATTATTTGAAGGGTTAAATTTGGATCACATTTATTGATATCAAATCTAGAAATGTAAAGATTGTGTTTTAGCACCAGATTTGGGTGTTCAGGTTTGGGTATGTTATACTGTGATTCCACTATTAGGTTCCTAAGGATCGAACAATAATTTTTCAACATAGTATAAAACATTAGAAACCTTCAATCCTAAGACCATCATGTATAAAATAGAAACCATGTTTATATAAAATTAATAACATGTAATTTTCACTGAAGAGATTGTGCTACTTTTTCAAACAGATGCTTAATAGAGATCCCTCCAGGGTAGCTAATGAACTCCCTCCTTTATGGTGTATCCATAGGATGAATCTGGATCACACAATTCTTAGGTATAATTATCTATAACTATCATGGTATACTAGTAACTCTTGGTAGAAAAGGGAGGAGGATAAAGAGAGCTATAGGGGTGATAGAAATCAGTAATGGAAGCTTGAGATAGGTTTTCATACCATTAAAATGGTCACTACCACATTTATATAGGCTTCAAGGATATTCCTATACTCTTTTGATGAATTTACTCATACATTCATAACATATGTGTAAATGGATTAAAGTTAGAACTCATTGTAACCTTCAACTGATACATTTCAAATTCATTCTATCATATGAAATGATACTAATCATTAATAGATTATGTGTAAGATGATTCTAATGCTAACACTTATCATTTTACTATCCTATCAATCATAGGATTCCAGGAATATCATACAATATAAACCATTGTATTACAACAAAACCTAATAATAGAATAATATTATCCTAAAAGTGGTTCTATGATATCACTATATTATAGTAAGTGACACACCCATGTTTAATTCTGTATGATATATCAATAATGCATACAATATGCCTTTGGAACCATGCATGTAATACTTTACGACATGATCAATTATAAAGCAAAAAATTACCATATATATAACATATAAATTAGGGTTTAGGGAACATATGTTGGATTATGAACTAAAATGGGCATGACCAAAACATAGTCCATATCATGGTCTGTATTAGAGTGTATGATAACATAGTGAATTTCACTATTTAATGATGCATGTTTATGGAATTACCAATCCAGGTGATAATGATCTATTTCCTTCAATATTATATTCCTATAAATATCACATTTTGTTATTCATTATATGATGGTGATTTTTTTGTGGATTTTTAGCATCACAAAAAATTATTTAGCATTAAATGATTATTAATGGGCTTGTGTCGAATGTTACAAGAGTTGAAAAATTTGGTGTTCTTATAAGACACTCAATAAATTTTGGCCAACTATTTTTGAGGTTTTATAAGGACTATATAATTTGATTCATTCCCCATGAAAAATGTTGTGTTTCATTATATTGAGATTCCTATTAGAACTCCTAGAATCTAATACCGTTCTTAGTTATCACTTCTCCATATTCTTTAAACTCGAAGTTTTAATAGATAATTAATAGATATAGATCTTAATTGAGTGTCAATTGATTCCCATTATTTTTAGATACCTTAGGATATATCTGGAGGAAGGAGTCTTTTAGCTACTTCTCAGTGATCTCGATTAAACACTTGTGAAAATATTTGAAAGGCTGAATCAACTGGAATATGGTATGCCACTCTTATTTTTTTATTCTTTCCAAAAGTATATATAGATTCCAGGATTAATGACGTTTTGGAATTTTTCTTCTACTATGTTAGATGTTGGAAATCCCTCTAAAAATCAATAGTGGTATAAGAGAAAATGTTAAATAATTAACTAATTTCTAGAACTCAGACACATGAATATTGTTGAAGCATGAATCTCCTATTAGGAGATCCATTATCGATGTAATGAGTTACATGTTCCAAAGAGTTTGGTAAATGGAGTGATTTGATAGGATAATATGGTTGTCACATTTAACATGTTGATATGATAGATTTTATATTACCATAAAACAAAATTAGATCAAATATATCAATGTTTGATTTGAAATTTTAATGGATGAAGAAAACTGGAAAATATTTTTTTAGGTTCTATGACATAGTCAAAACCAAAATGCCTATTTCTGCTATCAAGAATTCAAAATCACAATAGTTTATTCATAAAAATAGTTTTTTTAATTAATATTATTTAGAAACCATGACACCATCCATACATAATGGTAGTCTCATGTTTTGACAAATTTTCATAGAAAACAGAGTATCATAGGATGATTCTTTATGTCATAGTTTGGATGTTTCTATTCTGTGATCGAGCTTCACCATGAGGACCACTGTAATTAATGGTAATGAGGAATTATATAGAAGAAAATGGGATGTGAATTTAAAATTTTCATCACTGGATTGATATAATTATGTCAAATATAGTGATTCAAACTTTAGTAAATGGTCAAGGATATCATGTTAACTAACATAAGCATAAAAATTAATTTAACAATTAATTTTTCTGAATTGAAGGTGTATTCATAAAATTATTTTCACTAGTGACCATTTATCAAAGGATCCAAGGTTGAATACCTCTAGATTGTCCACACATGCTTTAAGAGTCCATGGGAATGCCAATCATCATAATCTGGATGATAGCGTGGAGGACCAATGAAGCCTTCGATGTACCGACAATCAACACAACTATGTTACTTCAATTCATGAAGAAAATATTGTATTGAACACTTGGAAAAGGAAATTATATCTCTAGGATACATGAATAAGGATAGAGGATCTCTTAAATTCTAGTTGAATAATAGTACCTTAGAAAAGATCTCCCTATTGCCTATATAGTGGAGGTTAACACCCAAAAAGGGTTCTCCGACCCCCATATAAATAACACTCACTAAATAATCTATAAAAAAAACATTATTATCAATTAAATATTTCATAAACATCCTTTATATTTTTATCAATTACTTTTAATATATAATAAATATATCATGTGATAAAAGTGAGTCATTAACTCGACTCATAATTCCCACAAATATTAAACAAACCTTGAATATTAAAATAACGTCTGTTCATTATATATTTTCCCATGTATTTACTTAAATACTAGTAAATAAATTAAATAAATAAATTCAACTACAATTATTCTATAATTGAATAATAATTAATTTATTTATTCATTAGTGATCGTTTATTCCTATACATCTCTCAGACCCCATGGTGGGGCCCACCATATCCTATACTCCTATCCATCAGAATAGGGCTGTACTTTGGAATACACAAAGTTTGTGGCCTTATAGGACCTTATCTCAATATCAGCGAATACTATTCATAGACTAGGAGTGGATTTTAGAAAACCATCAAGGACCCTAAGGAGATAAGGAAAAGTCATAGAAATGGAAACCTTTCCTAGAAACACACATCATATCATATAACCTCTTTGTTATACCATATCTCATAAATATAGATGCACAATATGTATCATTTTCCTTTATTACTTTATCATTCTTTTAATTTACTAGATGAAATTTCCTTATTGTACCATGGTCATGGATTTAGTTAAGGTACTACCATATATATTAACAAGGCATGAGATATCACATATTTTTAGATGAAAAAAATTATATGTTTTTTATTCAATAAATTTCATACTATGAGTGACAGACCCAACACAAGCTATCTCACTATGAAATAAATGGCACAGTTTTCATATTGTATCAAAGTATATAATCAAATAATATAAACTGATAAAAATCTCAAGTCAGGAGTCCATTTCAGATGTTCACAGATAGGAACTACCAATGAAACATGAAACACGTGGTGTTCCTATTGGCAGGTTAGTCCTCATGATATCATATACTCAACATCACCAAGTGAGAAATTCATGAGAAGAAGTATCAATGCTTATGATCCCCCAAAACCTAATATTAACACACTATCTATGCCTCATCGACATGATGTATCTGGACCATAGGACATAAGTTTAAGATTACTATCATGGTATCTGCAGGTTTCCATTATAGTTTGGTAACTGCTATAACCTTTTGATACAACATGTAATCTAAGAATATTACCATAAATACAGTGGACGTATAAGTATCAATAATATTATAGTAAGTTAAACACACACACACAAATATACATATCAAAATATATACATGTAATGGTAATTAAAGAACATAAAGGAGTTGGGCCCAGGGAACCCACTCACAACACCACCACTTACACTAGAGTCAACTACTATAATCATCAAACCACTAGCTCTCACATGATAACCATTAGTCTAGTGAGATATGGATTTAGTTAGGGGGTCTTCCACATTATCCTTTATGGATACTTTGATAACTATAACTTCACCTATCTGAGTAAAATCACTCAAGAAATTAAACTTCTAAAGTACATTCTTTGTCCTCTCGTGTGATTTTCACTTCTTGGAAAGCACCGATGCTACAATATTATTAAAAAAAACTAGAATAGGTACTTCAATACTTGAAAAAAAACCAATATATAATACAAAAATTTATATCCAAACTTACTTCTTATCTGCATTAGGAGTTGTGATATACTTAGATTCTACTATAGAGTCAGTGACTATAGGTTACTTTGATATTCTCCAACTCACTACACCACCATTTAGGAAAAAGACATAGCCTTACTATTATTTTATATAATCATGATTTGTTTCGAAACTAGTATTGGTGAATCCCCTCACCACTAGTTTTTTAGATCCTCAAGACACTACGAATATATCCTCTGTAAGTCTTAAGTTATTTAGGATAGTATTTATAGTTTCCCAATGTTTCTCTACCATATTATCTTGATATCTTCTCACCATTATTAAATAAAATGAAACATAAAACATAGTAATTAGAATGGAATAAATTATAGATCCCACTTTATATGCATAATGTATTCTACCCACTCTTTCAATCTCCTCCCCATTTTTTGGGCACATATTCTTGGAGAGATTGATACCATGTGACATTGGAAACAACTGTCTCTTGGATTTTTCCATATTGTACCTTTTTATTACCTTGTCAATATATATACTTTGACTTATCCTAATAATCCTATGGGATATATCTCAATAGATCTTTATCCCTAGGATGTAGGCTAATTCAACTAATCCTTTCATGGAGAATAATTTATTTAAAAAAGTCTTAACTGAATATATAACTTGCACTTCATTTCCCATAATTAATATGTCATCAACATATAATAGAAGGAAAAAAAAAACAAAATTCACATTAAACTTCTTGTAGAAACATGGATCACTTTCATTTTTAATGAAACCAAATTCTCTTATGGAATCATTAAAATTAACATTCCATGATCTTGATGACTACTTCAACCCATAAATGGATCTCTATAGATTGAATACTTTATTGTGACTCTTTGAATTAATAATCCCATTTATTTTATTTATATAGACATCTTCAATGAACATCCCTTTTATAAAAGTAGTTTTGACATCCATTTTCAAAACCTCATAATCATAGAAGGATTCTATTGCAAGTAATATTCTTATGGATTTCAACATCCTAGCTGATGAGAAGGTTTCATCATAGTATATACCTTGAAATTTTCTAAAACAATTTTCCACCAGTTATAACTTATATTTATTTACTTTACCTTCTAGGTATATATTTTAATTGAATACACATTTACACCCAATATGTTTTACATCAACTAGATGGTCTACCAAAATAAAAACATTATTTTTATACATGGAATCCATATCAGAATGTATGGATTATTTCTATTTAGAAGTTTATTTTCCATTTACTACCTCCTTATAGGTTAGATGTTCATAATTCTGTAGGAGTAATGTGTCACCTAATTTGGTGAAAAGAAACATATATTTTTTTGTTTATCTAATCTCTTAAGTAGACCTATGAAATACTTGTGTCTTGGTAATATCTTCATTTCCTAATATCCCCTATCGATATTTTTTCCGTACCAAATCCTATTCATCTAAAGCATCAAATTCATCAAATTCAAATTTTCTCCCACTATTTCCATTGGAAATGTATTTTATTTCTAGAAATATGGAATTTATCATCACAATATCTTTTCTATATTAAGGTTTGTATAGGTAATATACTTTAGTTTCTTTAGGATAACCTATAAAGATTAACTTCATACTTTATGATTTTAATTTTTCACTAGGTATAGTATTGAAAAAATACTTGTATAACCACATAAATATGTGTGAAAAATTGGTTTTATTTTCATACAATAACTCATGGAATTCCATATGTAGATTTAGTTGGTACTCAGTTAAGGGTATATGCCACTTTCTGCAACATGTTTCTACAAAATGGTAATGGAAGATTTGATGATTCACCATTGATCTAACACTGTCAAGAAAGCTCTAATTCCTCATTTCACTAACAATATTCCATTTCAGTGTATAAGGATGACTAAGTTGGGATACTATCCCACAATACATCATGTGATCAATGAAGTCTTGGTTAAAATAATCTCTATCTTGGTCAGAGTAGAGTGACTTAATATACTTTCCAAGATAGTTTTCTACTTCATATTGGTATTCCTTAAACATATGAAAGGAATCTGACTTATACCTCATTAAGTAGATATAACCATACCTATGATAGTCATTAGTAAAAGTAATGAAGTATTAAAACCCACCTCTTTCTTCTTTTGGAAACAGACAAAAAACATAAGTATGAATTAATTCCAATAATTCAGTGTCTCTTAATCCTTTCCTAGTGACCAGCGATTTGGTCATATTCACTTATAAATAAGAATGACACAAATCCAGGGGACCCTTCTTGATGTATTTTTTAACACTTCTCATTTACATGACCAAGCATAAAATTCCATAATATAGTGTTATATGAGTCATTTTCATTGTTTTTGTTATTGATTTTCATTATGAGTTTTCAAGTTCAAATATAAACAAGACATTGTTAAGATTCACTGTACCATAACACATGTTATCCTTATAAAAGAGAAAAACATTTATTTCCAAACTTGAAATAAAATATCATGGTTTCCAAAATAGACACTAAGATTATGTTTCTGGTAACTAAAAGAACATAATAAAAATTATTTAATATAAGAACCAAACCACAAGGTAAATTCATATGCTAATCTCCCACTGCTAAGGCTTCTAGTCTCACACCATTTATAGTTTGGAGATCCACCTGACCCTTTGTAATCTTTTATAATCTATTTTTTTCATATATATGAATACAAATGTGTGATCCGCATGTTGTATCCAATACCCAACTTGTAGATAGGGAGATATTTCATTAAATGACCAAAATACCCGTGGTAGAAGAATTGCCTTGTTTCTTTTTCCTAGCCTTGTAATTTTTCTTCCAGCGGATTTTCTTGACACATTCAAAGTAGAAATACTCCTGCTCATTTCCCTCCCTCAACATATTTTCCCTTTTAAAAGGATGATGCATTTATGTCTTTGGCTTGGGTTTAACCTTATACCCCTTATAATTTCCCTTCCTCCTCTTTTTCACTATAAGAAGTAAATAATTGGTATTTTTTATATCCTTATCAACTTTTTGAACCAAAGGAAATAGTTTTGGGAGTGACTGTCATTTTATTTATGTTGTAATTAATAATAAAATTTAAGAATCTTAGTGGTAAAAAGGTAAGAATGAGATCATTTCCTTGTTCTTGGTTTATTTTTAACCTAAGGGATTTGAGTCTCTCAATATACCCAATAATCTTGAGTACACGAGGTCATGATGATTCTCTTATTCTACCTTGCACCTGTACAATGAATTTGATATCTAATATATTTCTTTCCCTGATATGTCTTGATACAACTCTTGTAGATGAGTTATCATATTTTAGTCATCATTATCCTTAAATAATTTTCTACAGTTATCAGGACATCGATAACAACATGATACACTATACATCTAGTGCAACATCTATATAATTATTATATTTTTTTTGTATTTATATTTCCCTGATGGATCTCATCAGGAAGTTAGGACTCTATTATATAAATATTTATCTCTTGGCATAGTACTATGTGAAAGCACCTGTACCACTCCAAGAAGTTATGGCTGGTCAAGATATTTTCTTTATCCAGAATTGATCATAATGATAATGTACTCTTGGTGATGATTTAAATTTTATCTAAAATAAATAAACTTAGTAGTTATTAATTTATTTTGAAAACAAATTAGACATTAATAATTAATTAATTCTTTAAATTTCTTCCATAATTTTATTGAACCCCTGTAGCCCTCACTACTAGATTCAGAATACACTGTCTCTTTAGTATTCTAGTGGAAAACAATCATTGAAACCTATCATCATAGACCAAGATATGGATACACCATTACTTAGAGAATTTTTAGGTAGGATATAGACTATCCAACCAAATTGAATTGAGGCTCTTGGAACTATTTATTGAAGTACGAGATTCTTAGAATTATAACCTTGATTCCCTCAACACTTTGCCTCTAAAGTGGTAGAAAGATAGCAATGGCTACTTATTTGTTTCCATTTTTAGTTAAGTAAACCTATCACTCTTATAAAGAGTCCCCAATAGTAGGAGGTACACTATACTAGGTCTAATGAGAACTCCATACACCCAATTTTGTTCAAATTTATGTGGTGGAAGGTGTTATGACTAAATATTACTTTGAAGGTTTTTATTCTTACTTGATGAGTAAATTAATTTTTCTATTTGATATATTCATACTATGTGATCACACTCACAATTGAACATTCAATAAAAAGAAAACATTCATCGTGTATTTATTTATTTTAATCTATGCATTTTTTATTATTATTTTATGTGTTCCTGAAAAAATTCATATTCAAAAAAATAATAAACATTGTATAAATTATATAAACTACTTAGCTGATCTTGATAATTTGTTATTGGTAAATCCAATTAGGCTCAATTGATCAAATATGACCCTAGGGCTAAAATACTTGAGTTGGGTCTGACTCATTACACAACTCACACCTCATTCCAAAATTTCTACATCTCATTTAGAATACTAGCTCATATCAACATGGTCTACATCTTATAACACCATAATAAAAAAAATACTTTCATGCAGGATAGGGGGTCTCTAGAAGTGAAAAATACATAAATAATTATACAGTTAAACATGAAGACCCACACATATATATTATGCAAAGAAAGAAAATGTGAACACTATCAAAAAAATAAATTAACTATTACATTCATTGAACAAAGATATAATAGTTAATAAAATAAATATAAAACCTGAAAAAAATTGGATGGTCAATGATCAAGACCAATAAATAGATAAATTAAATTCATAATAAAATAAAAAATGTGTTAAATTCATCTCAATGGAAGTTAAAAGAATTAACTTAATTAATTGAATTAAATGAATTATTTTAATTCAAATAATTTATTTCGTTTGGTACTGTAGGGTCCTGAAAAATCCACAAAGGAGATTCTACCCAATTCCCCCCAAAAGAATTGAGGGAAAGCATGGAGAAAACTCAAAGGATGGCACAAGATGAATCGGTCCACAGACCGGTACAACGATAACACCACGCAGCCGGTTCTGTGAAGCACCCCCTTCGCGGACCGCTGTCGTTCACGGAATGGAGGTGGAGATCCTCCGCAGGCGCAAAGAACGACGGGCACCAAACCGGTTCATCATCACGAACCACCCCAGCTGCGGACCACGTCAACTGGCCCAAGCCACATCCGCTGTTGTTCGCAGAATAGAGGCAGAACCCGGCGCGACTGCGAAGCATTCCCCGAGCTCGTTCGGTTCGCGGGGGAGATGCGTTCAATGCCCCCCATGAGTTGTAGATTGACCAAGTCATCTGTAAACCAGGTTTTCGGTCAAGGTCCTCTACAAAAGGTTCCGCATGACAACAAACACATCTCTTTCCCCACTCTATAAAAGGAGACCGAGGGGGAAGAGGAAGAGGATTCAGGGAGATCGATCAGATTCGGGTTGAAGGATTTCGAAGGGAGGAGCTTAGGATTTCACAAAAAACAAAGTTCTAGTTCACAAACCAAAGCAGGTATGAACCTAGGAATGAATTAATAAGGAACTGGAAAACACATAACAACTTGGTGAACTGAGAACCTAAAATAACAAATAAAATAAGACCGCAAACCATGGCCCCTCCGCAGATGTACTCCCCACGGACCAGGGAGTTTATGCCCCTTTTCCGATTCGTCGCACCATGTATCACCCTTCTACGCGGGAAAATCCCTGACCGACGAACCCCCGACCGGCGCCTCCCTCGGTTGCCACTGCTCGCATGGATCCCTCCACGTACCACCATGGTACGCGGGCCGAACCCGAAGCCGCGAACCACCCTGGTTCGCGGGATGCCCGCCAGTCCGCGAACCACCCTTGTTCACAGGATTCCCATTAGTCCGCAGACCACCCTGGTTCACGGAAGACCTCTCTATCCATGTAGAACCTCCCTACGTGAAGTGCACCACCACACATACATGTGTGTGGCCCACCAGATCCTTCGAAGTTCTCATTCCTCGAGCCAGATAAAATCCTACCGATTTGGCCTGATCCACCGCAGCTCCCTCATTGGCCAATTCATCGGCCCTGAGATGAGGCCTCCACCAGAGCCACCAGACCCATGTTATGTAACCTTCAGGCACATCAACGCGCCGTTTTGAGTTCACATACCCATGGTAAGTAGGAGAGAAGGGGTTTCCCCAACCCTTGGACGGATTCTCGAAGCATTCTGGGTTCACATTCCCATGGTAATGTAGAATCCGAGCCCGAGAGCCCCCTTTCTGCCCCTCCACATATTAGAACTGAGGCACTTCTCCCCTCCCTGGGGTATGGCAGAATACCCATCACAAGGAAGCCCCCATGAACCTCAGTACTTCCCCATGACCATGCCCAAGGAAGGGCGTAGCGGGGAAGGGTGATGCTCCGTCCTTCTTTGGGGTCAAGTCCCTCTCCCGCCGCGCTTTGTCACCCTGGGCATCCACCTTGGAGTAAGCCCCGACCTTATGGGCCGCCTCTATGCGTAAGACCCATTCCACTTCCCACGGATGAACCTTTCGCGACGTGATCATCTGGTCCCTACTACCACTTGTTTCTCACACCGAGCATGACTCACATGGGCTTAGAGTAAGCGTCGACCATGACATCCTCTTATGGGAATCATCAGAGTGTAATCCCCAATACATTACTCTGGGCCACCTCAGAGCATAATCCCCAACCCAATACGAAATATGTGGTCTTTGATCCCTGTCTCCTAGGCACGGTACGTAGGAAGCCTCCCTGAGGTTCAAGCCCAATAACCGGTCGATCCGACTATTTTCATGTCAGTTCACTGCACCACTCCTAGCGCTACCTCAATGAGTCTAGACTCATTGGGGTCATTAATCCAACGAGGGATGGTAAAACTCAGAAATAAATGATTCCAAACCCCTGCGTCCAGCTGACCATTGCCAACCAGGAGAAATCCATGGATACTATTCTTGGGTATAAGCCAAAGATTCGCAAACATATGAACACGTCTTAAATCTGTAATAGAGTCCTAAAATAGGAAATAATTTCCCCACCAAAAGGGTGCGATGAGCCCGAATTCCCATCCTCTCAACCAATGTGAGTTCTTAAGCATCGCTGGTCAAACCACCCAGCGAATGTCTGCCTTTGGAAAGTAGGTCCACGTATTAATGGATATAGAACCGTTGGGCATTTCGAGGTGGAAAATGGTTCACCCGATATGAGTGATTAAGCAGAACCTAACCTTCTCTAATCAACCATTGGGTAGCGCACGTTTCTTCCCCACGACCCCATCATGCACTGCGAGAAAAAAAATGGTGAACCCGATGTGAATCTTTAACCAAGCATGGAAGATTTAACCTCCCACCCTGTGCCCCCTTTATATTTTCAAGGAGGTCCAAGCAAGGTCATTAATTATGCATGGGATCATGAGATGCTGCTTTGACGGGTTTGCTGTTTGTATTTGTTAAAATTTTTTACAGGTACCACACCAAACTCCCTTCGATCCAATGGCGTCATGAAGGGATTCTCAAGTGCGTGCTTCCAACAACACAATGACCAGACTTCCTCACCAACGGAGGACCCTGTCACCCACCCAGCGTCTTCAACGCTGGGTCTCGAATGCGCTGATCCGAGAGTACCACGTGAATGGTACTCTCCCGATGGTGGAGGCAGCCATGCGTTCCCTCCAATTGGCCAGGACTCACCGGTCGCCTTCCCAGCAATGACTGCAAAGGTAGATCCAGACAGCTCCTGTTTCCATCTCAAACCATTTCGGGAGTCTATCCCTGGAATTGGACAATGCGTACCTCCCTTATCTTAGGGAGGCGGATGAGGTAGACATTCATCCTTGCTGAACGAGGGTTCCTCTCTAGGGCCCCCCACCGGAAGACGTCATCGCGGTCACGCCATGACTCAACATCCACATGTTTAGGAGGATGTATCCCTGAGGATCTAGGCCCATGCTACCTGATCTTCGGCCCCTCAGACCACCCGACAAGGGCGGAAAACTTACAACTGGGGACTGGTCATCACCCTTGTCCCCGAGGAGGAGCTCCACTTCCCAGTCACGAAGACGCATCACGAACAGGCACATACACCTGTTCGCTCCTCTAAATCCCTCCATCCAGATGTGGCAGCATCATACGAGCAGGCACACATCCCCGTCGAGCTCCGTCAAGCCCGTCGCTCACACCGGATGGAACTTACCGGGCAAGCACCTCTCCCTGCCCAGGGTCATGAAGCCCACCAACCCGACGGGGTGGCGACCCAACGTCTGCAAGACCAGCTCCTAGCATGTACTCTTGATGCCTACCATCCCAATGTGGTGGAAATCAACAAAGCCCGCCATCCAGATGTGGCAGAAACTAATAGGCGGGCACGTCTCCCTGCCAATAAAGGCCACCGACTCAATACGTTGGGAAACCAACATATGTAGGGCCGGGTCCCTACTGATGCAAGTAAAGTCCGCCATCCCGATGTGGTGGCAAATGGAGAGATAAACCAGCATATCCCAGCCTAGGGGCAGATTCGTTCACCTGCCCCGACACAAGGGAATTGTCAGTACCCACCGACCACCAGAGGACCAGAGCAGGATATTCCTACTCTGATACTGGAATGGACCTTCACACCCATTCCATCCAAAGATGTATCTCTATATATCCTGGCAATGATGGAGGAGCTGGTATCGATCCCAGATCATATCTTATAGACTTTCCAGAATGTAATTGCATCGGAGAAAACAACAAGGACTCGGGCTCGTGAGCCCATCTCCCCAATTGAGGCGACTCATCTAAGAGACAAGATAGCCACCTCAGAGCAGATCTGTATCCCTTATTCCGCCCAGGAGGGTCTCCGGCTATATTCCGCGATGCAACGACAACCAGATTGAGTAGATTCACTCGTTCCAACTGGGGGACACCCGTCCATCACGGTGGATGCTCCAGAGCAGGCATATATCCCTGCTAAAAGTCAAGATGTTCGTCGATGTATCCTGACAGCATCACGTGACCCAATTATATAGGGACCCAAAGGTGAAGGCCATTGTCAAAAGCAGACGGTCCCTGCTGCCTGCAAGAAAGCACCCCGAATGCGCCGAAGGCAGCTGGAAAATAAAGAGTGGGTTCATGACTCCCCTCAATCTTTCTACCAGCAGCTCTGAAGGTTCTCCCTAGAGCACCCATGGGGGCCTCCACCACGGGCATATAACGACCAATCATGAGAGCTACACTTTTGATGCGATTCACAGAAACCCTCCACGTGACCAGAAGATGGAGTAGCAAGAAGGTCCTCCACTAGCTGCGGTCCACCCTGAAGGTCCTCCCTGGGGTATATGCTGCAAACACTCTCCATGCAGTGGGACCACATATTATGATATTAGTCCTCGCTATCATAATCGCAACTGAGGTGGCCCTCCCCGCAGAGACATCTCATCACGACAAGAAGGCCCTCCCCTTGTCGTGGCCTGCCCTGAAGGTCCTCCCCAGGGGTTATGTTGCAACGACACTCCGCGCAACCGGGCATCAGATCATGGCGGTAGTCCTCGCCACCCTGATAATGGAGGTCCTCCCCGTAGAGACTTCGAGCAACGAGAAGGCCCTCCCCTCGTTGTGGTACATTTTGAAGGCCCTCCCCAGGGTGTACCCCGCAGATATTCTCCCAGCGGTGGCTGTAATGGTAGTCCTCGCTATTGAAGCAGTTGTGATGATAGTCCTCGCCACCAAGACCGCCATTGCGAAGGTCCTCCCTGCAGTGGCCCCAAGAAACAAGAAGGTCCTCCCCTTATCGTAGTTTGTCTTGAAGGTCCTCCCCAGGATGCACATCGAACGTCAAACCATGAAGGTCATCCTCACCATGATGGAAATTGTTGCGAAGGCCCTCCCCGTAACAACGCTACGCAGCCAGAAGGTCCTCCCCTTGCTGCGACATGCCTTGGAGGTCCTCCCCAGGGTATGCACTGCAAAAGTCCTCTATGCAGCGAGGCGTCAAGCAGTAATGGTAGTCCTCACCATTACGACCGCCATTGCAAAGGTCCTCCCCGCAATGACATATCATATCGACAGGAAGGTCCTCCCTCTGCCGAGTCAAGAACAAAAAAGACCTCGTACACTGAGGCACTCAGAAGGACGAGATCAAGCATGTCAGATTCCCAGCCAGTCACCAACGACAACCTTCTTCAATTGGGAGATGTTCCGGGGCCACGTTCATCATCTGAACCACCTTGGAATTTCCCATGTGACAATTCAACACCTACTGATCCCACTGGCTCTGACCACCCTATCGGTGAGTGTCTCAGTTGGGCTGACCAGGTAGAGGAATCACTAGCAGAGGAGTACGCCGACATGTTTCACCTGAGGAAATGGATGGCCAGGGATGATATAACAGTTATGTTTTGGCCCACGACCACCTCTCAATTCAACATACCCAAATAATTGTCGGAAGAATGCGTGCATGACATCTGCTACAGTATATGGACAACCCTATGTTGGCTGAAATCAAGCTTCCTGCCCTACTATGGGTATGTAGACCACGTCAAGACAATAGGAGGCCTCCTGTGTCACATTGACCTGGAAGCTCTTCCGTCAGCATAGCAACAACGACCTGAGAGGTGCAAAGGAAACATGGAGATAGCCTGGCTCTGTGCACTGCACCAGTTGCGTCACCTCGTTAGTAACACGCCGACGATATTCCATATCAGGGGATGGGGTGAACATGGAGCTTTGTATTTTACTCCGCTCCCCGCCCAGAAGAACTTGTTCAGCGTGGTGTCTTGAAACATCATCACAGAAAGATGTCAATCGAGTGGTCTCCCTGTTCAGGAAAGGCAACACACCCAACAGAGACATGCCTTGAGTAAGTCCCAGAAGCATCAGGCCCGACGAGAACATGCTATTCAAGAAATCCTGAATTAGGCCACCGAGAGCATACAACATGCCTCTCGCCTAAGAGAGGCCAATCAGCTGTCATTGCCTACCTCCCCAAAAGGGACTGATTCACAAAATAACTTGGCACCAAACCCAGTTCACCCCCGAATGGGGGCACACAAGATCAGACAGGTGGCGATAGCAGCAACCACTGCCGAAATCCATGGTCAACCCCAGATTGTAGGGATGGGGGCATTTTTAACAACAAATGCCCCCATAAGACCAGTGAAAACGGGAAGAGACTCAACGTCCAAGGAACGGAGCCAACCCCAACCCTCAGGGTTGGGGGCATTGTTACCTCCTCAACAATAACCTCCCCCATGAGAATCAGTATTCTCTCGTCTAGGGAGGATAGTCACAAGAGGAGTTTCCTGCCCTATCCCATCGTTTGAATCATCATCCCCTCCAAGAGGGAGGCATACAGTAAGGTTACATCAAAGAACTCTCCGCGTCACCCTTTGTCATGGTTTCCAATGGCCATCTAGGGACATGAAAAGGAAGGCCAGTAAGAGACGCGAGAGATCCTCTTCCTATTTTGAAGATGTCACCTTATCCACCCCATGATATGCATCCATCAATGCCATAGAGGCTAACCCCACGTGTGATACCAGAGATGATGCAAATCTGGATGGATCGGGAGACGATGGTTCTGATCAGGCTGAAACCCACAAAAAACCACCAGGTGTGAACACCTGGAACCAGAGGGCCGCCCTGAACATGGACGCCCCTTCAGCTAACCTTCCTCTGCTCACCCTGCGAGCTCCCAATAAGGATAAGAACAAAGTGCCAGTTACCCTTAACCCGCCCCCTTCCCTCGATAAAAATGACCCACTTACGCTCGAAGAGAGGTTCACTCGACAGGAAGAGGAAATGAAAGAATTGAGTCATCTTAACGCCGATCTACTCCAGAGGAACTGCCTTATTGAAAGTGCGTCCCAAGAAGAGCCACACCTTGCACTCCTGGTAAGTGCACCTCAAAGACCAAGGTTTGCCCCGGAAAACGAAGCACGATCAAAGCTCTCGTCCAACGAGGCGCCCGACCCATCCAACTACCTAAATGTGGATCCAGATGAATACCAAGACTTCCCTCCACTCAGGAAGCAACTGGAGAGAGTACGTCTAAATCCTCTGAAGGTGTCACAAACGACACATGCACCCCTGGTGCCAACCGAGATGGATCCTAAAGCAATGCCTCGGGCTACACCTGCCCAGGACTAGGCCCAACAAGATGTAAACCAGCTTCTCACTAACACCATCGTGGAACTAACAGCTCGATTGGAAGCAATGGAAGGTCGATGCGCTCCGATACAGCCAAAGCGGAATCCCTACCCAGATTGGGTAAGAAACACACCACCTCCACCCAAATTTGGGTGCCCTGTATTCTCTATCTTCAATGGATCAGGCGATCTGGAATAGCATTTGATGCACTACGCGTCTTATTGTGACCCTATGATGGGAACTCCAGAACAACAAGAAGCAGCGAAAATCAGATGCTTCGTACGGAACCTACAAAGATCTGCCTTTGTCTGGTATACGAGTCTGCCAGCTCAGTCAATCAAAATCTAAGAAGACCTTCGGCATCAGTTCCTCTTCAACTTTAGCTCGATGTTACCTAAAACAATGTCCAGTGACCTCATGAATTGAAAATAGAGGGAGAACGATAGGGTCTCAGATTTCATCGCCAGATGGAAAGGTCTGACCTACTCTCTGAACATGCCAATGACTCAAAATGAGTTGATTTCCATATGCATCCACAATCTTTGAGATGAGCTGTGAACACCACTCATACTAGTGGAGTGCACCACTTGATTCCGCCGTCTCTCAGCCATTGCCTAGAGAATCAAGGACTCCCTGCAGCGGACCAATTTGAAGTCCCGAATATCCTCATAGGCTTCTGTGAAGAGAACAGTTAGAGCTGAAGCGTCCTCTGTCACGCTCAAGCCAGCCCCTGTGCCTGCTCCACCACTCTGGCCTCCACTAAATCGTCAAGGTCCCCCTGTACATCAGCGGAATCCTCTGCCTAGGTGGTACGATCAGAGAGGGTTGAAGAAGAACCAATTTTAGGAAAGTAGACATAAATCATACTCATTCCGAGAGGATCAAGTTTGCGGCTACTTCATCGCCACCATGAATTACAACTTGCTCTGTCTCCCTGAGCCGAGGAAACCTGAAGAAGTCGGCCATGATGACAGACCAGATTACTGTCCCTACCATCGAATGTTGGGGCACAATATTCGGGAATGCTTCGTCTTCAAAGACCTCCTGAAAAGGATGGTAGAATCCGGGCAGGTCGAGCTGGGACCACCCCCATCACATGTGACATATATTTCTACCACTGACTCTGAAAAAAGGGAGGAGTGACAGGAAGTCACTAGAAAGAAGGGGAAGAAGTTTGATAACTGGATGACTCGGAAGACTATCAATCAAGCCCAGGGAATACTCTGAGCTCAACTACAACATCCAGTGTTGCCACCAATATCCCCTGATGCCGCACAAATGACAATATCGGCCTCACAACCCTCCATGGGCCTGTCATCCAGGCGTAATCGAAAAAGGAGGAGACAAGAGAAAGAGGAGAAGTCCATGACGAGGCTAAAGTTATCCCTGACATTGTCAGATTTAATGCCCTCAAACTTAGCGCCACGGGCACCGACCCACCAAATGGAACCATCAGGTACAATCGACTAGGTTGACCTGTCAGAGGATGAAGAGACAATATTTGGTTCCATCAACATCATCCATCTTAAGGAATCATTCCCTGAAGAATGGTATTGTTATGAACCCGAGTTCCCAACATGTGGATCCGGGATGAGGAATCATAGAGGTAGGGGATATCAGGGAAGGCGCAGTCATGGCTGAAACCAACCCTACGGTTGGACCTCGGCCCAAACCATCAATATCGCGGAAACCCGCAGAAGAGCCCTTCAAAGGACTCAACAGGGGAACAAATACCCCTCTACCTCCACAAGCGGACACTCTGCCCCCATCATTTTACGGTACCCATCAGAGGAAGAACAAGTGTCTAGCCTCCCAGTGCACACAAACAAACCGGTCGAGCGGAATCCCCAGAACGTGGGGACACCGTCAACCTTTAGCGCCGCATCCGGTCCCTCCTCATCACGTATTCCAACTCCCAAGATTCCCACTAAAACTCCCCCTCTAATGGAGAAGATCCGGCCGCTGGAACATAAATACGACATCCTTAAGCAGCTGGCATTGGTACCAGCCAAACTATCGATCCTGGATGCTCTGAGTTTGTCAACAGACCTCAGGGAGGCGCTTATAGAAGCTTTGCTCAGCCCCCAGGAGTTTCAAGCTGAGGTAGCTGCCGCTGAGATTTACCGGATAGAGACTGATCTGGATGAATGCAATGTAGTGATTTCCTTCATCGACCAGGATGAGGATTCCATCATGCATGGACATATCAAACCACTATATGTGTCCGACACATTAAATGATGTTGAGATCTATAAATTATTTATTGACAACAGCTTTGGAGTTAAACTCCTTCCCCTATGGACACTTCGTAAGATGGGCCACAGTGATGATGATTTAATACCCTCAGCCACAACTCTGTTAGGTTATGAAAAGAGCGAGTAGAATCTAATGGGACAAATTAAGCTAAAGACCCATTTTGGCGACCTCGTGGCCTACTCAGAATTCCTGGTGGTCCGACAGAACACAACATTCAATGCCCTGCTGGGAAGGCTGTGGCTCCATAAGCACATGGCCATTCCTTCATCCTACCACCAGTGCATTAAGTACTCCGTCAATATGAAAAGTGGGACATTTCACGCTGACAAGGCCCCTTTAGAGCTCTCCGAGTCACACTACATCGAAGCCGGGTTTTATGAGAAAAAGAGGAAGAAAACTTTGACTGATGGTGTTGAATGGATCCCTGCTCCAAATGGTCTGGAAATGGTTCCTGAAGACCCCCTCAGACAGCTTGGAAAAGACTACATGCTGCCCATCAACCACGTTGAGAGCAGGGATTCAAGCCCGGACACACACTCAGCTGTCCTCATGACTTCATCCATAACGGCTTGATGTAACGATATAGAAACGACTGATAAACCTCAATCTAGGGGAGAATACTTGAGTGAGGATTCCCACGATGCCTCGCCCTCAAACTCCCGAAATCCCAGGCCAAAAACTCTCCCCCCGTCGGATCAAGAAGATGAGGATTTGGGAGAAGAAGAGGAGGAAGATCTCAGGGATGCACCTCCCACATTTGAGGAGGGTATCTCCACCACAGTGGATGAGCTCAGGGAAATAAACCTGGGTACCGAAGAAGATACGAGTCCTACTCTCATTAGTGCAGCCATGTCCCCCGAGGAGCACGAGGTATATACCTCTTTCCTGAAGCAACATTGGGATGTTTTTTCCTGGAATTACATAGAAATGTTGGGACTCGATCCTGAAGTGGCGACGCATCACTTGGGTCTTCCAGAAGACCACCGAGGCTATAAAAAGAACACCATAAGGACACACCACTCACATACTTCCAAGATAGAGGCTGAAGTCAATAAGCTCATTAAAGCAGGCTTCATTCGGGAGGTCCAGTACCCCATCTGGTTTTCCAACATCGTCCCTGTCAATAAAAAGAACGGTCAAATCCATGTCTGCATTGATTTCATAGATCTCAATCGGAATTGTCTGAAAGACTATTTCCCGGTCCCGATCACTAAGTTATTAATCGATGCGACGGCTAGGTATGAGGCTCTATCATTCATGGACGGCTATTCTGGGTATAATCAAATCAGGATGGCCTGAGAAGACGAAGAAGCCACTAACTTCAGGGTCCCTCAAGGAATATTCTATTACAGGGTCATGCCCTTTGGTCTCAATAACGCTGGCGCCACATATCAGCGTGCCATGCATCGTATCTTCAAACCATTCCTGGGGATATTTGTCGAGTGCTACGTAGATGACTTGGTGGTCAAATAAAGACAGTACTCAGATCACCTATCAGAACTTGAGACCGTATTCAATAAACTTCGACAACATAGTCTGAAGATGAATCCCTTGAAATGTGCCTTTGGGGTTACCTCATGGAAATTCCTTGGCTTCGTCGTATGCCATCGTGGCATCGAAGTCGACCCGGAAAAGAAAAAGGCTATCCTCGGCCTGCCAACTCCCCACAATATCACCGAATTGAGGTGATTCCAAGGACACCTGGCCTATATCAGGCAGTTCATAGCCAACCTAGCAAGAAAATGGTTTCCCTTTACCAGGTTAATGAAGAAGGGAGTCACATACCAATGGACAGATGACTGCCAAGAGGTGTTCGACAGCCTAAAGAAGTACCTCTTAAGCCCACCAGTGCTCATGCCCCCGGTTGAAGGAAGAACTCTCATTCTATACATGACGGCCCTAGAGCGGTCACTGGGAGCCTTCGTCGCACAAAATAATGACACCGACAGTGAAACCAGTCTCTATTACCTCAGCCAAACCATGATCGATGCTGAGACTCGATACTCAAACATCAAGAAGAGTTGTTTAGCCTTGGTCTTCACAGTTCAAAAGTTATGGCATTATCTACAGCATCATAAAGTCTATTTGGTCTCGTGTAATAACCCGCTAAAGTACATCCTCAGCCGCCCGATGCTGATTGGGCGCCTATCTTGATGGGCAGTCATCCTGCAACAGTTTGACATCCGGTTTGTGCCTCAGAAGGCCATCAAGGGCCAGACATTACTAGATTTTCTGGCATAGCACCCTTTAGAGGGGACCGCCGCACCGGACATTGAGCTACCCGATGAAGACATCTTCACGGTTCAAGAGGAGCTCCCAACATGGGAAATGTACTTCGATGGCGCATCCCTAAGCCCAACCGGGAAGAGGATGGAAGACCCAAAATTTAACAAGGTGGGCTTGGGGATAATACTCATGTCCCTAGAAAAGGCAGTCTTACCGTATTCCTTCTTCCTGTCAGAGGGATGTACGAACAATGAAGCAGAATATCAAGCCCTCATTGCAGGCCTGGAACTCGCACTCTAGGAACAAGTACAACACCTTAAGGTAAAAGGTGACTCAGAACTGGTCATTAAGCAAGTCAATGGTGACTATTCTATTAAAAAGGAGGAGATGATTCCCCTGTTTGACCATGTCCGAGGGTTAATGGCGGAATTCTCCACAGAACCAACATTGACCTATACTCCCCGGTCTCAGAATGTCCAGGACGACGCATTAGCTAATGCGGCCACAACCCCAGCCAACCCAGACCAGGATGAAACATTAATCAGAATTACTCATCATTGAATCGTCTTGCCATTTGTTCAGACCCAGAAGAATGAAATCAACGAAGTCAGTCTTGTCCCTGATCCATATTCTCCCTCCACCAGCTGGATGACCCCCATTGCAAACTACCTTCAACGGAGAGAACTTCCATCAGACAGGGCTGAACGAGAGCAAATACGGAGAAGGGTAATCAACTTTGTCCTATATAGTGATGCAGGTGAGCAAGAGGTCCTCTACAAACGAGGCCTCGATAGAATCCTCCTCAGATGCATTGACGGAGAAGAAACCGCTGCCGTCATGACTGAGGTGAATGAAAGAGTATGTGGAGAACATCGGTCAGAGTCCAAGATTTCCCATCAAGTTCAAAGGCTTGGGTACTATTAGCCCATAGTGCCACGAGATTGCGAGCGCTTTACTGCGAAATACCACTCATGCCAAATTCATGCCAACTTCAAACCCCAACCCCCAGACTTAATTCAGCAGGACAAGTACTCCTATCCATTTTCCATCTGGGGAATGGATGTTGTGGGACCATATCCTCCCGCCACAGCCAAATAGCTGAAGTATATCCTCACGGCAACCAACTTCTTTTCCAAATGGGAAGAAGCTGTGCCCCTTAAGGAAGTCGGGGCAAGAAACATTGTCATCTTTTTGAAAACCAATATCATCACCAGATTTGGTGTCCCTCATACCATACTGATGGATAATGACCCCAACTTCTGCTCTGCTTAATTGGAGAAACTATACCAAGAATATGGTATCAAGGCTAACCACTCATCCCACTACCATGCAGCGGCCAACAGACAGATAGAGGCTTTCAACAAGACCCTGTCCAACATTCTCTAGAAAATGGTGGACAAAGACAAGATGTCATGGCCGGATAAACTCCTTCATGCAATGTGGGCTTACCGAACCATAATCCGCCCCGCTACTTGGGCTACTCCGTACTCATTAGTATACAGAACAAAAGCGGTCCTGCCCATTGAACTCCAACTGCCCTCACTCCGTGTTTCCATTTGTGATCAGCTATCTAATGATGAGTAATCAAAAAATCGGTTAGGGGAATTGGAGCATCTAGACGAGAATCGGTTTCCCACTTTGCACCATCTGGAAGTATATAAAAACCAGATTGCATGAGCCTTCAATAAAAAGGTCCGTCTTTGGTCTTTCTTGGAAGGAGAATTGGTGTTGGTCCTCTGGACCCCAATGATACCCAAAATTAAACCTCCAAAGCTGGATCCCAAGTGGGAGGGACCATATGTTATACACAAGGTCTACTCCAACAGAGCATATGCCCTGATCTCCATGGACGGGAAATTCACCACCGCTCCTAAAAATGCGAGATTCCTGAAGAAGTATTTCGCATAGAAATCAAAAGCAGTTATCGTCCGAGCTGCATGACATTAAACTACCAAGCACCCAATGGTCCAAACTCTATGACCCTAAACTAAGTGTATTACATCCGCACCGGCATAACTAAAAGTAGTTATCGTCTGAGCTGCATGACGTTAAACTACCAAGCACCCAATGGTCCAAACTCTATGACCCTAAACTAAGAGTATTTCATCCTCAACGCATGACGTTAAACTGAAATGATTTCAGAGAACTATGTACGGCTTGATTCCTACCTTCGCAGGGTACGTAGCAACGCTAGGGTTCCCCGTCCTGGCCCATCCACCCCTCGGATAAGAGTTAAAAAAATGCCCCCTTCCCCCGTGTACGGACTAGACCTGCATGGGGTATATTTAGCAGAGAACTACATACGAATTGATTCCTGCCTTCACAGGATACATAACAACGCCGGGATACCCTATCCTGGCCTATCCACTCCCAAATGAAATAAAATAAAAGTTAACAATGTCCCCTTCCCCCGTGTACGGACTAGCCCTGCACGGGTTGTACTTCTTTCAGAGAACTACGTGCGACTTGATTCCTGCCCTCACAGTGTAACACCCCGAGATTTTATGAAAAACATTCTTTTTAATTTCAATAATGTCTTGTGTTGTATTCTACACCAAAAGGAGCTTGCACAACATGCATCCCTGACTTGGCTTGCATTACACGCAATAAAGACCTTCCTCGATAGCGTGTGTCGTACGCAATACCGAGTTTCACTAAACAAAGATATATTATAATATTAGCTGTTATGAATAGTATTAACTGAATTTTGAATTTTATAACATTTTAATTCATCTTATACATTTTCTAGAATGAGGTATGAAAACAAAATCAGTTTTTTGGATAAAAGAAGTATTTTTCAAAAAATGCAGTTTTACCGCCTTTTGATGGCGCAACCATATTAAATCTAGTTTTTGACAAGTTTATAAGTTCAATTTGACAAAATAAAATTATTCTTTAGATTTAGGATATAAAAATTTACTTTGGATAAATTTTTCATATTATTCTGATAACTTTCATATTTTAATGAATAATAAAAACATGCTATATTTTAATTAAAAACAACTTTTTTCATCACAATACTTTATATGGTTAAATTATAATATTGAATGTTTTAAAAGTATAAATAGAATATATTTTTACCATTTAATATAATGTATGTCATTAGCATTAATTTTACATTGAATTGATAGGTAAAAACATTTCAATCTTTGGCAATGTTTTAACTTTTAAAACCCGTTTTCTTAACAACGAGATTAATTTTAAATTAATTACTGAAACTTCTGTGTTTTGAAATTTGAAAAATGGATTCCATATTTGGAATCAGTGGGTCCAAATTATGTTAATAAGTTACTTTTATTTTTTTGATATTATGAATAATAACTATGGTAATTTTTTATTTACTATGGTTAAAGGTAAATAGGGTAATTCAAGGTTAAAAGAATATTATAATTATTCAAAATTACCTTGACACTTGTCCTAACCTTATTGGATGAGTAGTGGCCGACCATGGGCATCCTTTGGTAGATTTGGGGACCCCATTGAGCCACTTTGTAGTGACAATGACAATTTGGATTAATTAATTTAATGTAAAGACAAAATTGACATTAACAAAAATCTTTTAGTAATTAATTTTTATAAGGGGTTATATAAATTATATTTTCGACTATAAATATTCATTAGAAAGCTAAAACGATTTCCTACATAATGATATTTTTTTATAATTTTTAGACACCAAATAAATTAAATTATTTATGACACAATAATGATGAAGTGTTTACCTCATTAATAAATGATTTAAATAAATAAGATTATAATGATTAAAATATTTTCCAAAACATGTCCAATTATGATTGGATGATTTTATTTCGACCATGAGTAATCTTATCTTCGTCTTTAATGATTTTTTGACCTTTTTAAACCGAAGATAACTTTATAATAAAATAATATTTCCACACTTTCCAAAGGTGCCCCTCTCCTCCCTTATAAAAGGCCACCTCCTCCCTCTCTTCCTCACACCAATTTGAGCCTTCAAACTCGGCCAAACCCTACCCATTTCACTTCCCCAATTCCTTAGAAACCTACTACAGGTACTGGTCTTTTCAAAAGACCAAATCTAGTGCCTTAAGAGAAATTTTAAAAGAGACACTTCGAGAAAGAGGAGGTTTGGATACGTACGAAGAATATCGGACCTAAGGTAAGGGATAATTGTGCAAATCTCATTTTTATCCAAGATTTCTTATTCAAAAGTATTTACTGGGGTTATTGCTATCATCCATGTCCATGTTTTATAAAAGTGTATTCATGTATGTTTAAAGTCCTTTTTACCCATTTTAACTTTTACCCCATGGTATGGGAGGAATCTTTCTTTTATTTACCCTACAAGGTACTTTTTGACTTTTCTGACAAAAGTACAAGAAGAATGTTTTTTTAACGTATACGGCATGAAAGGATTTTTACGGTTTTATAAAGCCTTATTTCCATGAAGCTTCCTCCAAAATATTTCATGAATATTTTCAATAAAATCCTTTTCTTTTAAAATTGCATGACATTTTGTGAAAAGAAAATGATTTTGAAGAAAAAAGGATATTTTCCTCAAGAATTCATTTCAAGTGTTTTATCAAAACCAATTTTTATCTAAGATGAAATTATTTCATGTTTCAAGTATAATGTCTCTATGATTTACATGGTTTCACTTTCCTTATTATGAAATGATATCCATTTCTTTTATATGGATTATGTAATGATGGGATGATGTTTATGAAACCCATTTTATTTATTGGGTTATTATGAATGATGTATGTTTATTTTGTGGAACAAGTAAGAATGATTTCATTATGAGATGGTTGAGACCTATATCTCCCTCCAATGCATTGGGTAAAGATTTATATCTCATGAGATAGACATGGCTGGAACGGCAAGTTAAACCGGTTCAGTAATACAGGACTGTAACGAGGAGTGAACTCGATTCAGAAAGGGACTTTGTCCACTAAGATGGTCTTGTAAGCAATGCCTTGGCTACTATGAAAATCATAACATGTGCTTAATGGTTTCCACAATTACATGTTTTACTCCCATGCTATTTTGTCATGCTTAATGTTTCTTTATGATCTATTCCTTACGTACTTCCATGTTTTATGTCATTGCTCAATATTTTGATGTTTAAACATTATGTTCATGTTTTTAAGCTCAAATGTATATGATTTGTTTTATTTTATCCATGCTTACCCTTACTGAGCATTTGATCTCACCCTTTATATGTTTTATTTTCTCCAGGATATAAAGAAATGTTTTAGGTAAGAAAAAAAAGGGGAAGATCGATATGGGTGATGTTGAAGATCTTTCAACAGGATTAGATGTTTATATTCCAAGTTTCCAAAGACACTAAACTATTACGGTCCTTGTGTGTCTGTTTTTGTTATGTATTATGTATTCCACAAAAGTAATGTAATATCTATGTACATCAAGCTTCGGGTCTCTACACGCAGGATATGTAGCGACGCCAAGGTTCCCCGTCTTGGCCCAGCCACCCCCGAATAAAAGTTAAAAACACCCTCTTCCCCCCGTTTATGGACCAGCCATGAATGGGGTGTATTCCTCGTCCTTACCGCACAACATTAAACTAAAAAGATAAGGATAAAAAAATTCCCCTTCCCCCGTGTACGGACCAGACCGACACAGGGTGTACTCCTTGTCCTTATCGCATGACATTAAACTGCATGGATAATAATATTTAAAAATTCTCCCTTTCCCCCGTGTATGGACCAGACCTGCACGAGGTTTATTTTTGCATCCTTACCGCACGACGTTAAACGACATGGATAATGAAAGTTAAAAATGCCCCTTTCCCCCATGTATGGACCAGACCTGCACGGGGTGTATTTTTCGTCCTCATCGCACGATGCTAAACTGCATGGATAAGAAGTCAAAAATTCCCCTTTTCCCCCGTGTATGGACCAGACCTGCACGAGGTGTATTTTTCATCCTCACCGCACGACGTTAAACTGCACGGACCGCATCCTCACCGCACAATGTTAAAATGCACATATTTTGTCGCGAACCACATAAGATATATAGTGAAACGAGATGGAGATACTCCTTGCACATTTGGATGCATCCTCCCCATACATCAGACTCCACGACCCATATAATTATGGATCTTTATAACCATTGATGGCCATTGGAAGTGGAAAGTCATCGACCCACGGACACCTTTGCATGACTATGCATACCATGCCCTCAGCGGCTCTGCATATTGATAGCCCCTGGCCCGTCTACCAAAGGAATGATTTCCACAACTGACACTCTTCCTAGCTTCGTATGCTTACCGGCCTCAGAGACCCCATACCATACCTCATGATCCAGGAATTTATGGCACAGTGGTTTACAAGTTCGTCCCCTTTTCACATCCAAACGTCACCAGGGTATCCCTACCCGGTTAGCCTATGTATCTGCCCATGGTTCACATAACAACCTGCATCTATGAACACAAGCCCGGACTAGGATACTCTGACTCAATGGACAATTGCAGTGAAGATGTTTCTTGTAAGCTCGGACACCATTATCCCCACATGCCGAACTCTGTAATGTGAGCAATCTCAGATTTTCATAATCATTCATGGCCATCGGAAGTGGAAAGCTATCGACCCGGGGACACCTTTGCAGAACTATGCATACCATGCCCTCAGCAGCTCTGCATATTGATATCCCCTGGCCCATCTACCAAAGGCAAGATTTCCTCGAGTGACACTCTTCCTATCTTCATAAGCTTACCGGCCTCAGATCCCCCACACCCTATCTCCTGATCTGGGAAACCTCAGAGTTGCAGTTTACAAACTTCATCCCCCACCCTATTCAGAGTATATCAGAGCATGTTAACTCAGTAATCCTTTGAGTGACTGCAACAATAGTCACCCAGTGGTCCGAGCTCTATGACCATTAAACTAGGAGTAATTCATCCTTACTTCATGACGTTAAACTGCATGGAGTAAAGGTATACCCCCACGCACAAAATAAATCAGCGTAGGGAGCTCTCTAAGCTTTAACAGCAACCAGGGCTGAGTATGCCCGACATGTCCAGACATTTTCTTACCAAATGACAGACTTTGTGGCCCGGAAAATTTAGGATCCTCATAACCATTCATGGCCATCGGAAGTGGAAAGTTATCAACCCGTGGACACCTTTGAAGGACTATTCATACCATGCCCTCAGCGGATCTGCATATTGATAGCCCCTGGCCCGTCTACCAAAGGAAAGATTTCCACAGACGACACTGTTCCTAGCTCCATACGCTTACCGGCCTCAGAGCCCCCATATCATTTCTCCTGATCCAAGAAGACCTGAAACCATGATTTACACCAATCAACCCCCTCTCCATGTCTTGGGAATTCCAAGATGTTCAATCCCAGTTACATTCTGATGAAGAGCGGCCTTTGCAACTACGTCCTTACTATATGAAGTTAAACTGCACGGAACATCTTGGACGCTTGGCATAAAATTGAAAAGACCAAGCATTAACCATCCTGGGAAATGCCTTCAACTAAAAGCATTTTAAATGGTTTAAAAATGCCCCTCTTCCTCACTGCATGACATAAAACTGCACAACATCCTTTAAAAATGCTCCCCATCCTTACCGCATGACGTTAAACTGCACGGAAGCCATCCTTGTCGCATGACGTTAAACTACACGAAATTTAAAAGTTCCCCCATCCTCGCTGCATGATGGTAAACTGCACAGCATCCTTGAATAATGCTCCTCGTCTTTATCTCATGATGTTAAACTTCACGGTCAAACCCGTCATGGGTTCAGTAAGGAACAAAGGCTTTCCTCTATCCCTCAGTGCACGGGTCAGACCTGCACAAATCACCATCTCACACTAGTGTGAGAAGGAATGACTTCACCCATTCTCGGGATATTTATCCTAGATGCTTCTCCCATATCTAGGCACCCTCTCCTCATAAACCATACTCTGTACTCATAAAAAAATCCGAACTCCCGTAAACCACCCCTGGTGGTCCCGAATCTCAAACTTCCTTGAAGTTGCCCAGCTATCGAGAGAATGAAATCATTGACCTAAGGACACATTTGCATGACTATGCATACCATGCCCTCAGCGGCTCTGCATATTGATCACCCCTGGCTCATCTACCAAAGGAAATATTTCCTCAGGAAATGCTCTTCTCTATACGCCTCTTGGCCCCGGAGCCCCCATGTCTATCTCAGGATTCAGAAACCCTCTGAGATATAGTTTACCAACCTCTTTCACAACCCTGCCTAAATATTTTGGAACATCTCTAACGAGATTACCGAGGACTAGGAGAAGCTGTTCCATTCTAGATAATGTCCCAGCTGCAAGACTTCAAACTGTGCAAAGATCCAACTGTCCTTTACGCTAGATAAATGCATAGGACATGAACCTTTCTTCCACACTCCTGATTGATATAGATGTTCTCAAAACCTTTCAGACTTCACATAACCTTTCCAAGCCACCCCCGGTGGTTTTCATAATTCTCCAATCCACCCATGGTGGTTTTCATAAGCCAGACTTTCCTGAAATCCTATGGCCATTAGAAATGGAGAGTCATTGACATAAGGAAACCTTTGAATGACTATGCATACCATGCCCTCAGTGTCTCTGGATATTGATTGCCCCTGGCCCATCTACCAAAGGCAAGATTTCCTTAGTCGATGCTCTTCCTACCTCTACACGCCGATATGGCTCCCATGCCTTGAGACATGCCCTGCATGTCGTTCAAATCTAAACACACTCCCTCCACATGCGTCTGAAGAATATCAAGACATATTTTAATCAACCAAACCTCATTGGGCCCCTTGCCCCACCATATTTGGTCAAAGATGTTCGACCAAAAATATCAGTAATGATAGTCTTGACGGTGTGCCTTTAAACTGCTCACAAAAAGAGGCACAAAGTCTGTTAGGCTGAAAACCCGAAAAAGGCGACCTAAGAAAAATTCGGGCTATACCTGCTGGGCCCACATCAAATGGGTCCGAAAAAAATTAAGGCATTAAAAGAAAAGACAAAAAAGTTTGTGGGGTTTTTTTTCTACAAAACCCTAGTAATAGTCAAACTATGCTCACTGGATCCCATGGTCCGGGAAAAAGTCAGAGCCTATTTTCATCTTTTATCATTTTCCTGAATTATGATCAATTCTGATTTAGTGAGTTTTTATTTAATAAATAATTGTTCTAGTAACAATTAACATTTTTTGCAAAGAAAGATTGACATAGATTGCATTCCGTTCGGACAAAAAGGGAGGGTGTCCACAAGCTGGGGTCTCTCCCTCACAACAAAAAAAGAGGTAAAAAAAGAATGCACAGGAATGGATCTGATAGTCACAAAGGAGCCTGGTTCGCCCTCTCCACCAGATCAACGAACGTGTGGCAGAGGTTGTTGCAAGTCTGCTCCAGCACGACCTTCTCCTTGGCCTTAACCTCAGCCACCGAACGAGTATGATCCACTATTGTTTGGAGATCGTTGATCCCTTTTCTGGTGGCTTCAAGGAAACCAGTCATAGATGAAAATTGACCCCTCAGCATCGCTGCCTGTTCTTCACATTCATGCAAATCGGAAGATAGGACGGCTGCCTGATCTCGAGATCTCTCCTCTTGTGCTATCAGCTGATGGAGCGTTATCATGGCTCCCTCCAGGGCTTGGGTCCCACAATGAGAGGCAGCGACGTGAGAAAGTTTGCGCTCACTAGTAGAAACTTCCTCACAAGAACTGACAACCTAGAAAGCGAGAAAATGAAACTGCCGATAGTCAAAGCCACCCGATCCCAAACCCAGGAAGAGTTGTCAGAGAGCTTCAATTTTAGTTTCCATTTCAGCCAGAGGATTTTCAGTAAAAATCTCGCAAATCGGGGGCCAGGCCCACCTGTGCACTGCTCGGTGGTCCTCCATGACACGAGGATCTTTGGTATCCTCACTAGATGGAATGGGAACGAAGTCTGGCATTGCGACCAGTGCAGGCATGTGCATGCTAGACGATGGTTCTGAAGCTGGAAGGCCTGAAGCTTCTAACCCCGGTTCGGGCTTGGGAATCAAGTTGATAAGTCTGGTATCGGCCGAAAAAACTTCAGGAATTATCTCACTAGGACCCGAAGCCACATGGTCATCCTCATCCACATCCAAGAAGGCTGGGTCCATCTGAACTTCGTCCGCAGAGGGGATGTGAGAGGAAAATCCCATGAGTCGCTTTGACTGACGAGCCATCAGTCATTCCTCCCTCAGAGTCGATGAGGAAGGTGCGGTATGCACAACCGCCATGATGAATCTTGATTTGGGAACTTGCCGTACAACCTTCCCTAGGATTCCATTGGGATAATGTTTTACCCACATTCTTGCATACTCCAAGGATAGGCTGGTAGCTTCTCGTTTTCCATGTAAGGGAATGCTTGTGTCAGATCCTTCCCGCATCAGCATCAACCACCATTGAAGGAGAGTGGCTGGGTGCAGTCCTCAAACCTGAGGAGGAGGAAGGAAAACTTGGAGTTTCATACACCCAAACTGGCAGGAAAAATGATGTGGGGCATACAACTTTCATAGAGAAACACCATCAATCTGTGTAGAAAAAAACTCATCCTGCAGAAAAATCATGTAAGAATGTTCTTCAAGGCTCCCCCTGCGGTTGTCAACCACGACGCCAGAAGGGGTGGGATAGGGAGTGAATGAAAACTAAGAGAAATCACTCAGATTCTCGATGACTTCGTCAGAACTAAGGGACTTCAGAAAAACCCCAGCTATATCAAGAAGGGTAGGCTGGAAGGTAGGAAGCGGGATGACTGTGTTATGACAATAATAATAATAGCGGCAATGATTCGCTATCCAGCCGTATAAGAATTGAAATGGCCCACTTAAACAGTAGGGTGAACCGTCCTCCTACATGTGGCTCAGTAGTTCATAAATACGAGCCAAAGTGGGCACGACCAAATTCATTGGGCGACCCTCTGCCAACTCAACTGCCATCATCGAGGTGAAAGCCCAGACACCTGGGTTGATATCCCAAGAAGGGAATAGCCACCCGCTAAAAAACACAGTGAACAGACCTGCCAGCCAGAGAATTGGCGGCAAACCAGGGCGCACCTTGTAACCCCATGAAAGGTAGTCGCCCGGCTCCAGAGCCGCCCAGTAGGAACCTAGGATGGTTCGTGACTGTTGAGAAGGATGAGTCCTGGGGCGCTTGATCTTCGGCACATGACCAATGGTGTTCAAAAATAACCTTATCCAGGTGCTATAGGGAATAAGATAGTGGGCACACAAGGCCTGACCTAGTGACTGCTCCGCCATAACCAGCAAATCCCTCACCAACGAAGGGACTTGTTCGATGTTGTCCCACGCATCAAGAGTGGGCAGAAACTCGTCATACATCTCACTGATGATCAGAAGCCATCTCAATTGGTATATGTCCCACAAGATAATGCCAACTTCACCATGGGATAGGTGGAAAGTATTAGTGCTTGAACACCATCGACTGAGCAGGTCAGGCAGGATCAGAGATGGTGGGTAAACAACAAATTGGGAAGCCCACATTGCAGAGTACAAATTGGCTTCTTCTAGTGACTTGGGATATTCTTGACAATGATGATGGACCCAGAAGGCCCAGGCCCATTCATTTGAGAAAATCCCACCAGACCGAAGATCCCAGCTAGGAATCCACCCTGCGTCAGGATCCACTCAAGAAAGGTTGATTTTAGTCTGCGGACCATCAAAACAACGGAGAAAGTTCCTATGCGTCCCGTCGTGACTTACGTTTTAATTAATTATAAGTATTGGTTCGTGGTTGGGAAATTGGTCCGTGGGTGAAGGCAAACGCAAAGGAGGAATGGTTTGCGGAAAGTGGCAGTTGGTTCGCAGACGAGGCGTTTTGCGAAGGAATGAGCACGCAGAGACAAAAAGCGAGAGGGCTCTGGTTTTGCGAAGAATCTAGTAAAAGACAAAGGAAGGGCCCCCCGTATTTATAGGCGTGGTCCCCTACCGGGTCCACCCCTCTACCGCAAACCATCCAAGTTTTAGGACCAATCTGTGTCAGAATGGCCTCTTCTTCGTTCCGATCCGAACCCATTCCGATGGGGGCATTTATAGGGTACTGAAAAATCCTCAAAAGAGATTCTACCCAATTCCCCCCCAACGAATTGGGGGAAAGTATGGAGAAAACTCAAATGATGGCACAAGACAAACCGATCCGCAGACCGGTCCAACGATAACACCATGCGGCCTGTTCCACGAAGCACCCCCTCTGTGGACCTCTGTTGTTCGTAGAATGGAGGTGGAGATCCCCCGCGGGCGCAAAGCAGGATGGTCGCCAAACCGATCCATCATCACAAACCGCCCTAGCCGTGGACCGCGTCGACCGGCGCAGGCCGCATCCGCTGTCATTTGCGGAATAGAGCCGGAACCCGGCATGACCGCAAAGCATTCCCTAAGCTCATTCGGTTCGTGGGGGAGATGCGTTCAATGCCCCCCGCGAGTTACAGATTGAACAAGTCATCCGTAAACCGGGTTTTTGGACATGGGCCTCTGCAAAAGGTGCCGCATGAACACAGATACATCTATTTCCCCACTCTATAAAAGTAGACCAAGGGGGAAGAGGAAGAGGATTTGTGGAGATCGATCAGATTCGGGTGGAAGGATTTCGAAGGGAGGAGCTTAGGATTTCACAAACAGCGAAGTTCCAGTTCATGAACCAGAGCAGGTATGAACCTGGGAATGAATTAATAAGGAATTGGAAAATGCATAACAACTTGGTGAACCATGAACCTAAAATGACAAAGAAAAGAAGACCGCGAAACATGGCCCCTCCGCGGATGCACTCCCCACGGACCAGGGACTTTATGCCCCTTTTTCGATTCGTCGCACCACGTAGCACCCTCCTACGCGGGCGAAGCCCCGACCGACCTCGCCCTCGGCTGCCGCTGATCACATGGATCCCTCTGTGTACCGCCCTGGTACGTAGGCCGAACCTCAAGTCACGAACCACCCTGGTTCATGGGATGCCCGCCAGTCTGCGAACCACCCTAGTTCGCGGGATACCCATTAGTCCGCAGAACACCCTGTTTCGTGGAAGACCTCTCCATCTGTGTAGCACCTCTCTACGTGAAGGGTGACACCACTCATACACGCGTGTGTCCCACCATATCCTTCGGAGTTCCCATTCCTCGAGACAGATAAAATCCTACTGCTCTGGCCTGATCCTCCGTAGCTCCCTCATTGGCCCATTCATCGGCCCTGAGCTGAGGCCTCTACCAGAGCCACCAGACCCGTGTGATGTAACCTTCAGTCGCATCAACATGCCATTTTGAGTTCACATACCCATGGTAAGAAGGGGCGAAGGGGTTGCCCAGACCCTTGGATGGATTCCTGAAGCATTCCTGGGTTCACATTCCCATGGAAATGCAAAATCCGAGCCCGAGAGCCCCCTTTCTTCCCCTCCACCTATTAGGACGGGGCACTTCTCCCCTCCCCAGGGCGTGACAGAATATCCATCAGAAGGAAGCCCCCATGCACCTCCGTACTTCCCCACGACCATGCCCAAGGAAGGGCGTAGCGGGGAAGGGTGATGCTCCATCCTTCTCTGGGGTCAAGTCCCTCTTCCACTGCGCTTTGTCTCCCTGAGCATCTACCTCGGAGTAAGCCCCGACCTTATGGGATGCCACTATGTGTAATCCCCACTCCACTTCCCATGGACGCACCTTTTGCGACGTGATCGTCTGGTCCATGCTGCCTCTTGTTTCTCACACCGAGCATGAATCACGTGGGCTTAGAGTAAGCGTCGACCATGACATCCTCTTATAGGCCTCCTCAGAGTGTAACCCAATCCATTACTCTGGGATGCCTCTGAGCATAAACCCCACCCCAATACGAACTACGTGGAATTTGATCCCTGTCTCCTAGGCAGGGTACGTATGAAGCCTCCCTGATGTTCAAGCCCAATAACCGGTCGATTCGACTATTTTTCATGTCAGTTCACTACACCACTCCTAGTGCCGCCTCAATGAGTCCAGACTCCTCGGGTTCATTAATCCAACGAGGGATGGTAAAACTCGGGCATAAATGATTCCGAACCCCTGTGTCCAGCTGACCATTGCCAACCAGGAGAAATCTGTGGATACAATGCTTGGGTATAAACCAAAGATTCGTGAACATATGTACACGTCTTAAATCTATAAGAGAGTCCCGGAACAGGAAATAATCCCCCCCCCAAAAGGGTGTGATGAGCCCAAATTCCCATCCTCTTGACCAATGTGATTTCTTAAGCGTCGCTGGTCAAACCACCCATCGAACGCCTACCTTTGGAAAGCAGGTCCACGTATTACTGGATATGGAACCGTTTGGCATTTCGAGGTGGAAAATGGTGCTCCTGATATGAGTGATTAAGCAGAACCTAACCTTATCTAATAAACCATCAGGTAGTGCACGTTTCTTCCCCATGACCCCATCGTGCACCGCGAGACAGGTACCAAATTAATTTTTTTAATATTTTTTAAATTTCAAAGTGTTAAAATTATTTTTGAATATTTTAAATTTTTTCTTGGTCCCCATATGACATGGAAACTACTTAAAAGTGTTTTTAAGTTTTTCTTAGCCCAAATAGGGTTGGGAGGGTCAGACAGAACCTGTATAGGCTTGTTTATGGCTAGGTTGACTTAGCTTGGCTATGGGTAAGCCAATATGTAAGAGTCTATATGGGGGGGGGGGTGTGACAGGAGGCCATCAGGGTTCTGTTCACTATAGGAGGTCATTGGAGGGGACTATAGACAATAGGGGAGGTGACCCTAGCGAGAGGCTGGCCAGGCGGGAAGTGTTGCCAACAGGTGGTGTCCAGATGGGAAGTGGTGCTGATAGGTGGGAAAAAGGTGTGTGTTGGGGATACTAACCACAATTGTGACAACAAAAACAGATGGAGAGGCCAACCACAATAATGGTAGAGGAAATGGTTGTAAGTGGATGGGATATGGCATGTTGATTGGTGAAAGGGGAATTGGTAGCATCGTCTATAGTGTGGCGGGGATGAGGTGGTTCCATTGAGAGGAGGAATGACAGTGGTCGGGCAGTACAACTACCATCCCTTTTTTAATTAAAAACTAGTTTCTAAAAAATAGTATTCTAGCGGACACAACCCCCATTTCGAATTTTCTTTATTTTTTTGTTTATTAACCCTTTATAAAAGGAAATCCCCACCCCTTTCCACTTTATTGTTTTTATTCCAATTTCAAAAAGCTTTTCATTTTTAGGATTGGTATTTTTGTATAATTTCACAACCATGTAGAATAATTTCCCATGGGATAGAACTATTTTGGCCTTCAAAATTCGACCAGAACCTGAATTGAAAATGGGAGGTCACTAAAAATTTTCACCACCCACCGCCTCTAGGTAAAATTAACACACACACACACACACATATATTAATATATGTTCTTCGGTTTTATACCCATATAAAAATGGTTTCGATCCAAATTAAAATTTTGGATATCCATAACTTGGTTTTCCAAGATCAGATCGATGCATGGTATTTTACATCAGGACCAAAAATATATAGTCTACTTAAATTTAATGAAAATTTAATTTTTATTATCTTATATAATTCACATGATCCTTTTGGTACCAATTGATGGTATCGGGGCACGCAGTGGAAGAATTTGGACCAAAGATTTAAAATTTCCATCATCTGATTGATATAACTATGTAGACTCTAGAGATTTGATACTTGGTAAAAGTACAAGGATCTCATATAAATTTATTTAAGCAAAAAAATTAAATAAACAATTACCTCATCTGAATTGAAGGCATGTTCATCATCCGATTATTTTTGGAGACCGTTTCTTGAAGGATATGAGGTCAAATACCTCTATATAATACACACTCACACACACTTAAAAAGTTTATATGAATTCCATTCATTATAATCTGGGTTCCATATTGGATTTCTAATGAATCCTTCGATGTCCTGATGATCACTATGACCCCATTCCTTCAATCTGTAAAGTAAATATTAGACCAAACACTTGGAATGTTAAATTATCTCTCTATAATGTGGGTAAGAGGAGTGAGGAGATTTAAAATTTTAGCGGATGAATTATAGAGACCTAATACTTTTTACACATAATAATACATTATTTTTAACATAAATATCTATTAAATACAACCAAAGGATCGAAATCCCGAGTGTTTTTGGAAGACTAGGTACATAAAACTGCATCATGAAACTAAAATAAAACTTCTTTATTTTAATATCCACAATGAGATCCTAAATCCTTTTGAGATCCTAAAACTGCATGAGATAACCTAGGTAATCCATAAATAGAAGGGGTGATCTAAAAATACCAGTTAGTTAATAGACATGATAAGGAAGCAAAACATGTGAGTCAAAGGTATAACATGATATCATAAAATAGAAGGATCATAAGTTATCACATGGGAGCATAACATAAATAACATGGTATCATATGATCATGTAAACATAATATATGTAGAATAAACACTAAAATGACATAATCATAAGTTAATTCTAACTTCCAATACAACATCACATGATAGAAAGAGTCCTATCTTAGATTAGGTTCACTCTCTAAGGTTCACTCTCTAATCCCATTAAAAACATCTCATGAGACAAAAAAATTACCCAATGCATTGGAGAGATATATAAGTCCACCCATATAACATGTACATGATTATGTGTTCCACAAAAATAAATCAATCATAAGGCCTAAATATAATAATTTCCCACAAATTTAAACGGGTTGCATAATCAAGTCTCATATCATAATCAAAGGGGATTTCATAAAGAAGACATTTGAGAAATGAACATAACACATGTATTAACCCATAAAAGTAAGGGAGAATAAGATAGGTATATATTCTAGATAAATATATATATATAATTTATAATCATTAAATAATATGAAATAGAGAGAGAAATCGATTTATAGATATAATGGTCATAACTCAAAGAAAAGGGGTGGTTCGGAGAGATCCCTTACCATAAGTCTCATCTTTCTTCATAGGTGTTAAACAATACTATATAATAAATATATATTTATCATAATTTTATTATAGAAATATAATAACATATATAATACCATATATAATTTTCTTATAACATTTTACGACCCATTTATTAACAATTCTTTATTAATATCACTGTTTTGGGTGATAACTACTACATGTTTCATGCATGTTTTGGTTCGACAGTCTCGATCTTTATACATTGATCATGGTTCAATCATCTGAATAATGTTAACCATGATATTTATATCATAAATATTCATAATATATATATATATATATATCTAGAGTCATCCATAAAAGGTATAGATAAAAAAATCAATTACAGTGTTCATGGAGACGGTAGGTTGTACGTACACATGAGTGTTGTTTCCATTTTCAATGGATAGAATGAAAAAGGTAAAAAATAATTCATATTTACAGAATAATAATAATATAATAAATAAAATGTATTTTTATTAAATCCATCATTATAACCAATCATGAAAGGTGGTGGTGGAAAATGAATTACATCGGCTCGCAAGGCGGTAGTCCATCGTACACACAAACAACAATTTCAATTCCCATTTAATGGAATAAGAGATAGATGTAACTGATAAAATTAAAATAATAAAATATCAATATATTTAAGATAATTTTTTTAATATTTCATCATGTTTTAAGAATATTTTAAGGAGTTAGAAGAAGAAATTAAACTAAAGCATTCAGTTAAAAACTATACATATCCTTCAGACAACTTCCTTTTGTTTTACACATCAAACCCTAAAAGGATGGAATTATAACCAAAATGAAACCTATATAACATGGGGAGGTATTTTAGGAAGGTATTTGGGCAGGTTTTTGTTTGATGAAAAGGTTTTAGAAGAGTTAAGAAAATAGGAGGGGAGGTACCCTTTTATAAAAGAGGGGAGGGGCACTCTTGGAATTTCTTAATGTATTAATATAAATTAATTTTAATAAAAAAGGGATCCAAATTGATATAATTTGAATGTAGGATGATTATGAGTTTAAATAATATTAACTAATAAAATTTTAACAATTTTAGATTAGGTTTTACCCTTATCTATTTGCTTTAACTAGCATTGACCCTTTTTGATAATTTCCGTGATAATGATGTTTTAAAATTTGGGGGTCAATATAGTTTCTATAAAATGATGATTGGACTATAAATGGAAAATATTTGATACTTTTAAACATAAAATAATCATTGTATTAATAATTCATTTTTAGGAATTTTAAATCATTTATTAAAATATTATTTATTATAAAATAACATTAATGTCATTTTTGGGACTATTCATTTAATTTGACTTTGAAAACATCACGAAGGAAATATAATTAGAATATAATCCATTAAAACATTTTAAAAATGTTATTTTTATCTAAAAAAGTTGTGAAACACTATAATCCATTAAAATTATATTACTTTAATCATTTTTGAAATCATTTATTTTATTTTTCTATTAATTGAATAAATATTATGTTGATGTTGAATAAGAATTTAAGGCAGTTATTTTATCAAATTATAAATTAATTAACATGATGAAAATAAATAATTTATCTTTCAATTAACTATTTATAATCAGACATAATTTTTTTTAATCCTCATCACAAAATATTATAGTTATTAAAAGTAAGAGTGTGAAATTTTTAACTTTATCCTTCACTTAAATATTATAATGGTCAAAATCAAATATAAATGATAAAAAAGGGTCAAATTTTTTCTTTTTGGATGGTTACGGAAAAAATAGACTCATCCAATGAAATAAAGTCAAGCGTTTTGGTCACTTTTTAGTCCTTATAATATTATTTTTAACCTTAATTACCCAATTTACCCTTACTGAGGTGACACAATTTTACTAAGTTTACTATTCATAATGAAAACACTAAAAGGTACCTATTTACCAAATTTATACCTCTTGATTAAAAATATGGAATTCATTTTTCAAGATTTAATGTTTAGAAACAAATTTTTTTAACATTAGGGTGAAAAACGCAACAATAAAAACATTTTTCTAAAAAATGTATTTTTAATTATAAAAATATTTTTATACCAAATTCAAGTATAAAATTCATTCCCAAGAATATAATTCCAATACAAAGGAAAAAAATAGAATTATATGGGGCAAGAATTTAAAAATTTTCATCACTGGAGTGGTGAGACTTATCATCTCCGGCGATCCGAGCCCCGGTAGAGGTCTGATGATCTCATGTGAATTTAATAAGCATAAAAATATAAATGAACAAGTACCTTGTTCAATTCAGTGGTGTGTTCAAATGAAGCTAGTATCCAATGATCATTTCTCAAAGGATTTGAAGCCTAACCCCTCTAAACCATCCACATAAGCTCCAAGAATCCATATAGACATCAATCATTGAATTCCGATTGCTATTTCAAATCTCCAACAATTCCTTCGACATCACAACGATGACCTCAATCCCACTCCTTCAATCCATTTAAGGAATTCATGGATCAATTTCTTAGAGAGAGACTTTATCTCTCTATAATTTGGTAGGGGAGAGAATCTATCAATCCAAATGAATGAAAAGTGTATGGATTGAGATTTTCCTTCAACTTATATAATGGGATAATCAAATACCCAGTTAGGGTTCCCCTACCCCTAGAAATAAAATTAATGCTAAAAAAGTAGTGAATGACACATGATGATGTTATAGCTATGTCATATTGTTATTTATATTTTTATCACATAATCTTAATATATAATAAATATATTATGTGACAAACCCAATCCATTTAACCTGAATCATAATTCTTGTAATATTAAATAGAACTTGAATATTAATATAATATTCATTTATATAATAGTTTTCCATGTATTCACTTAATAAATCATGTATAACATTAATAAATAAATTCAATCTAATTATTTTTTAATCAAATAATAATGAATTTATTTATTCATTGTTGATCGATTTCCTGGAAAACTCTTGGACCCTATGGCGGGGCCCACCATGTCCTTTTATAGCTATTCATCAGAATATGGCAGATTTTTGAATATGCTATCATGTGTGACCCTCTAGGCCCTTATCTCAATAGTAGTGAATAGTATTCATGGACCAATATAGGAGTCTAGAAACGCATCAAGGCCCCTAAAGAGATAAGGAATACTTACAACAATAACAACCATCATATGAGCACATATTGTGAAATATAATCTTTTTATCTTTAGATATCTCTTAAAGCAAGATGCACACTTGTGTCATAATCCTTTATTGCTTTATTATTTATTGATATAACTGGACATAAATACCTTTTAATACCTTGTCCACGGATTTTTAAGGTACCACCATCCTAATCAAATGGGGTTGAGATATTACTTCCTCAATCTGGAATCGACAAATTTTATATTGATCATTTAACCAATGTCATACCACCAATGATGCACCCAACATAAGCTTCCTCACCATGACTTCATTGTCATGGTTTTTGTCTTACATCAAAGTACACAATCAAATGGAACACATTGATAATGAAATCTAATTAGGATACCAATACACATGTCCATAGATATGGAAAACCAATGAAACCTGAAACATGTGGTGTTCTTATTAGCAAGTCTTCCATCATGATCTCACCCACTAGAGATCACAAAGTGTGAACTTCATGAGAAGAAATCTCAGTGATTATGAGCCCCCAACACTTTATTGTTATTCATAAACTATTTATAGTCAGTATGATATATATGCACCATATAAAATAAATTTAATATTAATGTTATAGTATATCAAGGTTCTCATTATAGCCTGAGAACTACTATAACCTTTTTATAAAATAATTAATATGTGTACATCACCATTTAAATAGTGGACGTAGAAATATCTACACTATAATGGTAAGTGTACATCATGCAAAACTCACTATATAAATGGTATGTTAATCCAAAATTACTGTTCATGTTGGGTATAGGAAACCGACTATTACAATACTCCCACTTGCACTAGAATAAACTTTCTAAATATACTTATTAGCTATCACATAATAAGATCAGGTTTTTGCAAAGATATTGATTTAGGTGTTGAGTCTACCACATCTCTGCTGTGTGGCTATTCTGTTATGTATGAGTTTACCTCCTTGAAAAAAAATTATCAAGAGATGATATCCCCGATTATATACCTTTTTTCCACTATCTAAAATTAACATCTTGGCTAGTAACAGTAAATGAATTTTCATCAAGATAAAACTTTACATACTAGGTGTGATCCCTTGAATTGGAACAAATTGTTTCATATTTTACACTGCTTATTTATCTTCCTTAGAAGATGCAACGAACTTGATATTTTTAGATATGGATACAACTAGCTTATATGAACTTGTATTTCTCATCACCTTATCCAGATTGAAATATTATATCACATTGATATAATTAATACTAGTTTGTATCCCCTTATAACTAGTATCCCTTCCTCTCCACATACCATGTACATATCATTTGTACTTTCTCAAGTACAAATATATACCTTTAACCGCTTCCCTTACAGTTCTCTTGGAAATAATTGATATTTTCCTATCATAAATTTTAGGTTGGAAATATAATTTTCATCACATAACATGACCTATGTGATTTATCTATCATAGAAGTGTATGTAATTCAACTTACCACATTAATCTCCTCCCATTCCTATGCATGTTTTCTTGGAGAGATTTATTCCATGTGAAATTGGTAACAACTCTCTCTCAAATTATTCCAAATTGTATTTTTCAATAAATTTCCATTATTTGTACTATTGAATTGGTATAATAAAAAATTAGATCTACCTTAGTAGATATCATTCCTTATAACTTTAGTTTATACTTAAATCAGTCTCTAGAGAGTTACTTTCATCCCAATCTTAACTAACTGTAAGACCAATAACTATTTTCCAGATTTTACCAAACATATTTCACTTGGAAAACCATAGCTCTCCCACTAACCTCTAGCATAAAAATGGGAAATATTCATTCCAAATGAATTTTATAGGATATAATTGATTACATTAATACAAAAATAGATTTTAGTAACTTTCACCCTTATTGGTATTCTATGATGTCACCGCCCCTTTCTGGTTGTTTCGTATAGTCATCTTTCTCAATTGGTAGTCTTGACATCCAATCATCAATTTAATGATCATATAAAGTAGCTATGACAAGTAAAATTTTAATAGATTTTGTTATAAGAAGTTGGTATTTCCAATTGAGCCTCATTAGTACCATGTTTGTACCATCCGCGTAGCCCATGATATTACTTCCTCAACTCAGAAGAGAAAAATTATACCTTGATCATTCAACGAATGTCATACCACCAACAATTCACCCAATACAAGCTACCTCACCATGAATTTATTTTCACAATTTCTTTACTTGCATGAAAGTATGTGATCAAATGGAAGACATTGAGAATGATCTCAAGTTAGGATACCAATACACATGTCCATGGTTAGGAACAACCAATGACACATTAAACATGAGATGTTCCTATTGGTGGGTCCATCATCATGATCTCACCTACTATATATTACTATGTATGAGCTTTATGAGAATAAGTATCAATGATTATGAGCCCCCAAAATTTAATAATCAAATATCAACTGTGTCCAATCACTATGATGTTTCTAAACCATAAGAAATATTTTTAAGATTAATGTTATGGTATTTCGAAGTTATAATATATCCTAGTAACAATTGTAAACTTTTGATACCACCATTAATCTATGAACATTAATATTAAAATAGTGGACTTATAAATATCTACACTATATTTGTAAGTGTACATCATACATAACTCAGTTTATACATGGTATGGTGATTGAAAAGAACTATTCAAGTTAGGTCTAGGGAACCCTACATTATGATATATAATTAGATTATGTTTAATGAAAATGAACTAATGAAATTTTAAAACTAATCAAAAATAGAATTTTTCTTTGAAAATACTTTAATATAAAATATAGTTTTTAATAAATATCAGTATTTTCACTATTCATTGAAAACTAAATATTTTAATAAAAATCCCAAAAATTTAACCAAATATATTTTTAATACAATGATTTAAAAAATGAAGTTTATTTTCCATTTTCTAAAAGTTGTAGAAATTAATTATAATATATTCTTACAGAAATAAATAAAAATAATTTTTAAAGAAAGCATATTTTTTTAAAGAATAAATTGACCTTACTAAAAATTGAGTGACTATTTACTAATAATTTATCAATAAATTTATATTGAATAGTAAATTTAGATATATATATTTCATAAATTATTTTATCATATTCATTGTAACCAATTTAATAGGTAGTTTGAAATATTCATTTTTAAATAATAATACTTCACGGTTCCTTTAGGCCCGGTGTTGCATGTTGTATATGCCATCGAATATAGTTTTATTTTTAGAATATGAGGGTTTTAAATTATTCCCCCATTAATAAATTTCTACTTTGAAATTTCATATTACATACTAAGGTGAAAACGAGTGATGGTACTTTTATTTCAAGGCTTACTCTAGTTCCCATGTTGCCTCCTCGTATATATGGTTTCACCATAACACTTTGACTATGTGACTTGTCTTATTGCATAAAATTTATACATATGATAATATATTCACCAGATTATCCTCATAAGAGTGATCATTTTCCATCTACACCACCTTTGAATTTATTACATGTGAGGGTTTTGGTGTGTACTTCCTCAAGAGGGATATATGGAATACATTGTGTACTTGAGATAGGGTTAGTGGGAGTGCTAGTTGACTGGACACAAATCCAATGCAATTGAAAATGTAAAAGGGGTTGATGTACCTAGGACTTATCTTACCCTTTTTACCAAATCTCATGAATCTATTCCATAGAGATATTTGAAAAAACACTTTATCTCTAACCTCAAACTCCAGGACTCGTCGACAATGGTCAGCATAAGGCTTCTGTTGAATTTGAGAATCCCTGATGTATTTTTGAATGGTATTGAACTTTATACCATTTACTTAACCATTTTAGGTCCCAATATATTACGTTCAACAACTTCATCCATAACCACATATATTCTACATCTCTTTCAATAATGGGATTCATAAGGATCAATTTGGATGCTTGAGTGAAAAATATTATTTCACAAGAATTAAACTAGAGAAAGATATTGATCCCATCCTACTTTGAAGTCCATATAGAATTCTATAAACATGTATTCTAGTGTCTGAATAGTCTACTTAGATTAGTTATCGGTTTGGGGGTTATAATCCACACTGAATTTTAACGCAGTATTTTGATCATGTTGGAGAATCTTAAAAAACTTGGAGGTATATCTTAGTTCTTGGTCTAATACAATAGATAGTGGTGTTCCATATAGCTTCAACACTTCTATGATGTATATACTTACAATTTGATCGAGTTGTAAGACCTCTCAAATAGAAATTAAGTAAGAATTATTTATAAGATGATCCACCACAACCCAAATAGAATTATTTTTTCTTGATGTTTTTAGAAGACCAGTGAAAAATTACATAGTTAAGTTTTCCCATTTATATATAGGTATGGGTAATGGTTACATAATCCCCTTAGAATTTTTCTTTTCATCCATCACTTTATGACATACCAGATACTTTGATGTATATTTTTCAATATCCTTATTCATATTGTCCCACCAATAGTGTTCTTGGAGATCTTAATACATCTTCATAATCCCTAAGTGGATGGAGAAGGTCGATCTATGTGAAAAATTCAACAACTCCTTCTTTATCTTAGGATTTTATGGTACACATAGTCATGATCTGAATCTTACAACTCTTTGTTCACCAATTTTGAACTCTAAGAATTTTCCTTTCCTTATAGATTCCACCTTCTTTTGAATTTCCATATCAACTCTTTGAGCATCCTTTATCTTACTTAAAAGGGATGGTTAAGAAATAATTTGATAAAGTAATGATTATGTTCCTTCCTTTATGATCCCCATGTCCATCCTCTTTGAGTATAATAATATTAGAATCTTCTCAATTCTCACAAGTGATAAAGTTTCTAGATCCTTTTTATTTAAAGCATCTGCCACTTTGTTTTTTTACCAAGATGGTAATGGATTGAGTTCTTATAGTTTTTAATCATCTCTAAACATTATCTTTGGTTCATATTAACATACTTACATGTTAATACATAGTTGATGCTCTTATAATCCACATATATTTCACACTTATACCCATAGAGATAATGCTACCATATTTTCAAAACAAATATCACTACAGGTAACTACAGATCATGAGTAGGATAGTTATGCTCATGAAATTTCAACTTCCTTGATTATTAGGCTATAAAAGTTTCATTTTGAATTATTAAGAATCCAAAACCCTTATTTGAATCATCTATAAATACCAAAAAAAGTTCTCCATTTGAGGGAAGCATGAGGATTGGTGCAACAATAATCCTTTTTTTCAATTCCTTGAAGCTCTCTTTGCATTCACTGGTCCAGAAAACCTTTACCCCATTATGAGTTAACTTGGTTAGAAGGATTTAAAATCATGATAAGTTTCTCAAAAATCCTTAATAATACCTATATATTCCAAGAAACTATGTATCTCTATTTAAGATGTTAGTCTAGGACACTTCTCAATATAAGTTGTCTTATAAGGGTCTATATATATCCCTTTGCTGGTGATAAAATGCACTAAGAATGATATTTCCTTCTTCTAGAACTCCCATTTACTATAATTTTCATATATATTATCCTTTAAAAAAGTCTTTAGCATAGTATTAAAATGATTCTCATGCTTCTCATTGTTTTTAGAGTATACCAGGATATCATCTATAATGACTATGAATTTTTTTGAGTTAATCTCTAAAGACTCTATTCATTAAGTCCATAAATATTGTTATAGAATTAGTGAGTTTGAAAGGAATTACTATGAATTCATAGTGTTAATACCTTGTTCAAAAGGTAGTTTTTGAATATATTCTTTCTTCTCCTTTAATTGGTGATATCCCAAATTAAGGTCCACCTTAGAGAAATATTGGTCCCCATATAGTTGATCGAACAAGTTATATATACATGGATAGGGATACTTGTTCTTTATCATGATTTTGGTGAGTTAATTATAATCAATACAGAGACACATTGATCCATCCTTATTATTTATGAAGAGAACCAGAACACCCCTTAATGAATCACTTGGGAATATAAAACCCTTTTCTAGATTCTATTGTAACTACTTTTTTAATTCTTACAACTTAACACTGGATATTCTATAATAATTATTGGACACAAGCATAGATCCAGGTATAATTTTGATTGAGAACTCAACCTATTAGTCAAGAGGAAGACCATGAAAATATTTAGGGAATAAATTAGTATAATCACTAATAATGGGAATGTATTTAAGCATGGTTCTCTCCTTTGTCTCAACCATTTGTGCTAGATATGATTGTTCATAAGGAAATAATATTTATGAATGAGTAGAATATTTTAATGGAGATTCATCCTCCTCCTCATACTTGTAAATTATTGGAGGATTTCTTGGGATGTTAATAGTGATACAACTCTCTCTGTAATTCATGTTGGATTATATATGGATATCCAATGTATGCCTAATATAGAATTATGCTGCACTAAAGGAAGTAAGATGAGATTTTATAGGAGATTCAGTCAACAAAAATTGAATGGGGAGGAGTTATATACTTGTAATGGAACAACTAATCTATTTTATATTCTCATAGATAGATCAACCCCTATTTTTGAGGTGGTGTTTTAATTATTCTTCTAAACATACAAGATATGATAGAATACATAGAACTTGAATGAAAAAGTATTTTTTTATGCTTTAATGAATAACTAGGGTACCAATCAGCACACCATTGTCAATATCTACCTCATAAGTAGTTATAATATATGCCCTTACTTGATCTGTAGGTCTTGGAGGTTTATTCTATTTATTGTGAATAATTATAATGTTCCTTATAGTTGAAACACTGTACTGCCAAGTGAGTGTTTATATAAACCTAATTTTCCTCTATTACATTAATGTAATCTTCATATCTCTTTGACATTGATTATCTTGATTCCCTTGTTTTCCACACATGAAGTATCTCCAAATTCCCCTTATACAATTTTCAAGATGATTCTTCCCATACTTTTGATATAATGGATGTTGGGTTTTATTTCCTTCAGAATATTTATATGTTTATCCTCCCAAATAAAACTCCATTTTACGCTATTTATATTCATTTCTATGAGACCACTAAGAGTCTCTAATATATTTATCAACCTCGAGGGAATAATGAAAAATATATTAATAGTTGTAAAATTATTGAATCACCAAATAATTTTATATACTTGGATTTAATTCACTAAATAAGTGGTCCACCTTACTTTCAAAATTGATGACAAAGTCAGAGGCATACCATGCAATCCTTGTGAAGTTTAACTCATATGACCTAATAGAATCATATTAATTTTTCTTTAGTATAATAAAATACATATCCATTTTAGGATAGAGAGTTTATTGAAAATATTTATTGAAAAATATTTTCTTTAATTCTTCCCATTCCATTAAATAAATATCCTCTTTGGACTTTGTGTTCTTGATCAACATCCACCACTAATCTGCTACCCCCTCCATGTGATAAATGGCCATCAAAAATTTATATTTTTATAAGAATCAGAGGAAAATTGATATATTCTCAATGAATTTAATCCAATTATATATTATTAGGGGATCAAAAGATCCAATAAAGGTAGGACACCTTTGTTGAATAAAAAACTCAACCATAACTTGTTTCTTTTTAGGAGAAGGAGGACATTCCGTATGATTCAAATTATTATTCATATCATGAGTTAGATGAGCTATAAATCCCTTGAAGTTCCTATATACCACTATTATAAGGTTAGTAATATCATTAGAGAAATCATCACATTGCCTATAATATTGGTTGTAGGCCCAGTTTCTTTTATTTCCCTCCATTAACCAAAAAAGAAAAACAATATAAGAATTCATTAACTAATAAACATTTAAAAGGGAAAATTATGAAATTATAAGGAATAAATTATAAATGATAATTATATCCTAAATTATGAGTCTCAAAGTTTAAATTTAGGTTATCCATGGTAATTTTCCTCTTAAGTTTTATAACATAACAATCTATTCAAGTCCTTCATAATAGTTTGTACGAGTTTGTAAAATTTTCAAAGCATATCCCCTAGTAGTGTCACACCAATTTTGATACGAGGCCTCTTTTTTTGTGAACACATAACAATAGAGTTAATAACCAATGAACCCTCTTCAGAGATATTAACCATAGGTACAATTGTTCTAGAGCCACATCCACTTATAGTATACAAACAAGGATGCAATTTCTTGGAAACCACCCTCTCTATACTTCACCAAAATTCCAGGATATTTTCCTACAATTATAATTATCCATAGGTTTATCACTAAATTATTCTAGTAATAATACCCAAAAATAACTAGTCCTTGATCTGATACCAAATATAGATACCCAATCTATTTTACGCATATTAATACATGATTTTTAACATAAATATTCATTAAATATAACCAAAGGATTGAAATTCATAGTGACTTTGGATGAATAGGTACATAAAACAATAACATTAAACGAAATTAATAATTATTTATTTTAATCTTAATAATGAGATCCTAAATCTATTTGAGCTCTTGAAACATCATGGGATAACCTGGGGAATTCATAGACAAAAAGGGTGATCTAAAAAGCCCAGTAAGGTAATGAACATGATAAGGAAACATAATGTGTGAGTGAAAGGAATAACATGATATCATAAAAGAGAAGGATAATAAGTAATAACATGTAAACAACATGGTATCATAAGATCATGGTAACATAGGAAATGTGGAAGAAAAAAAAAAACATTACATAATAATAAGTCAAGGCTAACTACCAAGAGAACATCATATGGTGGACAAAGTCCCATCGTGGATTGTGTTTACTCTATAATCCCATACATAATGTCTCATGAGACAAAACGAATACCCAATGAAATATATTTCTATCCAGGAACACCCATAATAACTTGTAAATGATTATGTGTTCCTCAAAATAAAATCAATCGTATGAAATTAATATAATAAATTACCATATAAATAAATGGGTTTTATAATTATTCCTCATATGATAATCAATAAGGATTTCATAAAGAAGGAATTTTAGAAATGAATATAAGGAATGCATTTCACTATAAAATTAAGGTATAATAATATAGGTATATATATGTGAGAGAAATATATACATAATTTATAAGCATTCCATTATATTAAAGAGATTGACGAGAGAGAATGGTCATAACCCAAAGAAAGGGGGGGGGGGGGGTTCAAAGAGATCCCTTACCTTATGTATCTTATTTATTTTTACGTGTCATAAAATTATATATAATAAATATATATTTATTATAAATTTATTCTATAAATATATTCATATATATCATACCATATATGATTTTTTTTATAACATCTTACTACTCATTTGTTAACAATTCTTTATTAAAATCACTGTTCTGGGTGATAACTGCTTCGTTTTTCATGCATGTTGATTCAGAAGTATCAATATTTATAAATTTATTATGGTTAAATAATATTAAGAATATTAAACATTATATTAATATCATATATATCCATTATATATATATATATATTCATCAATAAAATGTATATATAAAAAATGAATTACACCATTCATGGAGACGGTAATCCATACATATGCATGAACATTGTTTCCATTTTAGATGGATAAAATGAAAGAAATTTAAATAAAAATTCACATTCAAATAATAATAATAATATCATAAATAACATATATATCTATTAAATCCATCATTATAACCACTCGTGAGAGGCAGTGATACAAAAAAATACATTAATTCACAATGTGGTTGTTTGTCATACACACAAATGATGATTTCGTTTCCCATTTGATGGAAGAAGAGATGGATGTAAGTGTTGAAATAAACACAATAAAATATTATCATATTAAAGATAATTTTGATATTATTTTAGAATTTTTTAATAAGAGTTGAATGAGGTCGAAGAAGAAATAAAATTAAAACATTTGGTTAATGACTATATCTCTCATTCAGACAATTTCCATTACTTTACATCTTAAAATATCTAAGTCTAGAATTATTACCAAAATATGACCTCAAGTATATGGGGAGGTATTTTAGGAAGGTATTTGGGTATATGTTTTTAGAACCAAAATGTTTTTTATGTGTGAATAAAAGAGGAGATGATGTTCCCTTTTATAAGATAGGGGAGGAGAACACTTGTAATTTCTTAAAGTATTAAGTTAATATAAATTAGTTTTCATTGAAATAAGGAAATAAACTGATATAATTTTAATATAATATTATTATGGGTCTAAATGATTTCATAAAATAAAATTTTTACAAGTTTAGATTAGTTTTTTCCCTTATCTCTTTGTTTTAACTTACATTAACTCTTTTTGAAAATTATAGCGACAACAAAGTTTTTACTATTTGGGGGAAAATAAAGTTACTATAAAAAGAAAATTGGGACATAAATGTACCATAGTTTATATTTTTAAACATATATAAATCAATTGGCCAAATATAAGATTTTTAATAATTTTAAATCATTTAATAAAAAATTATTTATTATAAAATAACATTAATGTCTTTTTTGGGACTATTCATTTGATTTTACTTTGAAAAAAATATAACAACAATTAAATTAGAATAAAATACATTAAAATATCTATAATATGTTAATTTTTTCCAAAATATTGATGTAAAAAATAATTATTTCAAATTATATTACTTTTAACATTTTTAAAATCTTTTATTTCATTTTTCTTTTAATTGAATAAATACTGTGTCGGTGTTGCGTACGCATTTAAGGTAATTATTTCATCACTAAAAATTAAAAATAAATTACCATGATAAAAAACTTTTATATTTAAAATAAATATGTCTAAACCAACATAAGTTATTTTAATCCCTATCACAAATTATTATAGACATTAAAAGTAAGAGAGTGACATTTTTTACTTTATATTTTACTTAAATATTATAAAGGTCAAAATCAAGACTAAATGAAAATAAAATTATATTTTAAAATTTTGGATGGGTATAGATGAAATAAAATAATACAAGTAAATAAAATCAAGTTTTAGGTTTATTTTGTAGTCCTTATCATATTATTTTTAACTTTAATTACCCAATTTACCCTTAATAAGGTGACCAAATTTCTAATAAGATAAATTTTAACAATGTAAAAAATAAAATAAACCTATTTAAAAATTTTGGACCTCATGATTTAAAATATGGAATTCATTTTTCAAGATTTAATTTTTATAAGTGGTAGAAATTTATTTATGATTGAAATGAAAAATGCAATAAAAAAAACAGTTATCCAAAAAATTTCCTTTTAAGTATAAAATTTATAACAAATTAAAGTATAAAATTAATTCTAAAGACTACAATTTTATTATTTATAATAAAAGGTACTAATTTAAGTTTAAAAATAATCTAAAATATAATTTTACTTGGTAAATAATTTAAAATAAAATGCAGTTTTAATAAAAATAAATATTTTTCATATTGATTGAAAAAAAATATTTTAAGGAAAATCCACAAAATTCACCCTAAGATAATTTTAAGATGATTATTTTAAAAATGATGTTCATTTTAATTTTTTTAAATTTCTAGAAATTAATTACAATAATTTCTAACTAAAATAAATAAAAATCATTTTTGAAGAAAACATATTTTTTGGATGAATAAAATGACTTTTATAAAAATTGAGTGATTATTTACTAAGAGTCTATCAATTAATTTATTTTTAATATTACCTATATCTATATATATATATATATATGTAGTTCAAAAAACATTTATTCCCCTTCATACCCTCTAATTTAGTAACTATATTAGAAAAATCATATTTAAATAACGATGTTTTATGGTTTATTTAGGCTTAGTGTTGCGTGTCGTATACACTGTAAAAAATAGCTTTATTTTTGAAACCACATAGTGTTACATGAATAGTCCCTCAAAAAATGACCTCCCAAATTCTTATATAGTGGAGGTTAAACACGTATAAAGGGTTACTCAACCCCTATATAAATAACACCCACTAAATAAGTCATAAATGACACATTATGACCAACTAACTGTGTCAGAAACGTATTTTATATTTTTATCACTTAATTTTAATTTATAATAAATATTTTATATGATAAAAGTGAGTCATTAATTCAATTCACAGTTCCTGCAAATATTAAATGAACCTTTAATATTAAAATACTATTTATTCATTAAATATTATTTGCATGTATTCACTTAAATACTCATAAATACATTAAATAAATAAATTCAAATCCAATTATTATATACTCGAATAATAATAAATTTATTTATTTTTCAGTGATAATTTATTCTTAATCATCTGTCGGGCCCCATGGTTGGGCCCACCATGTCCTATACCCCTATTCATCAGAATAAGCTCAAGATTTTGAACACGCTAAGTGTGTGACACTCTAGAAACTTATCTTGATAATAATGAATAATATTCATAGAGTAGGAGTAGAGTCTAGCAACCCTTCAAGACCCTTAAGGAGATAAGGAAAAGGCGTAGAAACAATAACCTTTCCTACTAACACACACTGTGTAATATAATATCATTATCATATAAAATCTCATAAAGTTGGATGAAAACTTTGTGTCATCATCCTTTATTGCATTATTATTAATTGACCTTATGGGATAGAATTATCTTCTTTTACCATGGCCATGGATTTAGTGAATGTACTACCATCCCGATCAACAAGTCTCGAGATATCACTTTTTTTATAAGAGAAAAATTATATCTTGATTATTCAATCAATCTCATTCCACCAATAATGCACCAAACACATGCTATCTCACTATTAAGTTTGTTCCATAGTTTTCATATTTCATCAAAGTACACTATAAAATAGTATATATTGATAATAATATCAATTCAGGATACCATTACATGTGTTCATAGATAGGAACTACCAATGACACCTAAAACATGTGGTGTTCCTATTGGAAAGCCAGTCCTCATGATCTTATCTAATAGAGATCACAATGTGAGAACTTCATTAGAAAAATTCTCAATGCTTATGATCCCAAACACCTGACAATCACACACCATCTGAGATCCATCAACATGATGTATCTGGACCATAGGACATAAGTTTTAGATTACTATCATGGTATCTCTAAGTTCTCATTATAGCCTAGGAACTTCTATAACCTTTTGACATGACATGTAATCTATGTAAATGAATATAAATACAGTGGTAGTAGAAGTATCAATACTATTATGGTAATTTAAACACATGTATATTTAAAACTGTATACATGAAATGGCAATCAAAGTACATTAAAAGAGTTGGGTCTAGGGTACCCACTCACAACAGTAACATCCCATCCCGACTCATTATATTATAACTGAATTGGTTTGTTATATGACCTTAGAAATGCCTTCCCATATACCAGAGGTCTTTGAATAATAGTGAGGGTTTTAGGTGTTACTTTTGGGAGACTATACTTCCATATAATATTAGAAAAATATTAGAAATACCATATACTCAACAATCACAATGATCATATGAATGAATAAAAAACACAACCCTAGCCACTAGAATAAATAATAAACCCATTCAGTAATAATTAAATATTTAAAATGGAACATTGTTTTGGCTAGAATCAATAAGATATCCCATGGTAATATCATATATAATCCAATGAACATGAAGATAAATAAATAAAATCACCACCAGGTCTAGTGTATCAACCTAGTCCCATCTACTGACTTCATCCAAGCTATCTAGTGCAAACATCTAATGCTAGTACTTTTCCCCACTTATACCCATGATTGAAAGGTCTACCTAGGTATCAACGTGCTAGGGCCACTCGAGAAGGATATAAGTATAACTCAGTAGGCCACCACTAATAGTGATCCTAACAAAACTAGTATATACAGTGAATGTGCAATGTGATATTCTCTAGACAAACAAATAAATGATTGAATGTAATAAATAAATCACAACTGATCCTTGGGTTCTAAGGTGACACCCGATGTCAATTATACCTTCTTCATCCTATGTCATAAATATCTAAGAATAATTCATTATCACTGAGGGGGAACCATATCCCTCCATAGAACTATTTCCATAATATCATCATATAGGGGGAACAATGTTCAGCCCTATAACCTATTTATAATATCACCCAGGAGAAACCATGTCCTACCCCAGAACATGTTTATAATATAATACACTTGAAGGGGGGGGGGGTAAATATCACCCTAGAACCTATTCCAATGTATTATACACTTGGGGACTGCATCCCACCCTAAAACCTCATATAACATACACTCATGGGTATGTTTCCCTCCTTGAAACATTTACCAAAAAATCATACACCTAGGGCTCGCATCCCACCCAAAATCCTTCATGTAGCACACACCCATGGGGTTGCATCCCACCATATAAAATTCATATCACATACACCTAAGGGACTCATCCCACCCTGAAACAGTTACTAGGACATCATTACTTAGGGGCTGCATCCCACCCCAACACCTTTGTTATCCTTTACCAGCATATCATACACTCGAGGGTGAATCCCACCCCAAAACCTTGCATATCATAATCACATGGGTTAGTTACTTTCCCAAACCTGGAATACATTACTCAAGTTATCCTTTAATGTTTAAAACCTATTCTCAACACTATATTTACACTAGATTATTACCATGGTAGCCTACACTTACTTACCCTCTCTAAAGTCAACACAAGACTGGGGCACCCATAACGATCTCCTAAGTCACATCTTGGTCTGGACACCCCATTTGGGTTGCTCTATCTCATTCCCTACTCTAGGGTAAATCCAACCTCTCAATGGGAACAACACCTAACAACATAACCATGATCGTACCATAACCTAATTGGTCACATTGGAAATTCCATATCAGTAAAACATAAGGGAGTATCAAAACATCCACCACCCTTCCAAAGAAAAACTAGGCCAATACTCTCACAAAAACTACACAAAAAAGTCTCTATGATACCCACATATCAACATCCATCAAATAGTCTCTAAGATAACTTACATTTTCACTAGACCTACCCCTAGGTCAACCATTTCAATCTATCACACTCTCCTATATGGATAGGTATAAGGGAACATATTATAATGTCCACTATATATCATTCGTTTCATTTATACCCCTCCAAGATATTTACATGTCATAACACATATTTATAGTTGAAACCTTTTCCATCGATGATCGAGGCATTAAACTAGTGTCAAAGTGTCCATCGAGACCCAAGACACTTCTATTATTGGCATGGGTTAAGAAACAATTCTATTATAATTCAAGGTATATCATTCAAAAGTAGTGAAATTTTAAATCAAATTCACATAATAAAATTTAAGAAACCTTACAAAATATGTTTAGGGACCACTTAACTTATACATATTTGTTTTCTTTAGTCAAATATCAAACACCATTTCTTGAGATCATCCATGGTTGACTGACCATCACTCACAAACACAAGGCCCTATCTCAAGAAATCACATCAAAAAATAATTAATTATAGTAATTTATAATTAATTACATAATTCAATTCAAAGATTCTTAATTACCTAAAATATCACCTGCAACATAAAAACACCAAAACCATGAGCAATGAGGTGTGGACTACTCCTAACACACACCCATACCTAGGACACATAAATTACTGTATTTATTCAACTAAATAAATGTAAAATTAAGTCCAATTTTTCAAAGACCCTATGTAAATACATAGGGAAATATACCTCAACTGAAATGAAGAAACAAGACATGTGTTCATCCTTTCAGGACATCCTCTATCCATTGCATGAAAAAACCTCATCAATTAGGATTATTTCCACTATTCTTCAATGGAATTGTTATCAAAACCACTATCGAAGACAATAAATTAGTGGCTAACAAACTTAAAGAATAATGGATGAAAAAAAGAATAATAATTGTAATGATCATTGTAGAAAACATTAAGAAATCATCCCTGATGAAGGTGAGTTGAATGGGGAACAAGAGGGGTATGACATGGATGAAATGGTTTTCCCTAAAACCACCCTTCCCCTAAAACTCACGAGGGTTCACTTTGAAATGATAGTCTTATCCCTACTAAAAAAATAGGAAGAGAGCCTCATAATTACCTAACTTTCATCGATTATGACACAAAAACCTCCCTTAGACACCCCTCACGACACGAACCCTTAGGTTATGGTGTAGTGAAATTCCCTCATACAGAATCAAAAAACACATGAACTAACCCCTTAGGGTGTTACCCTTTTGGTCACAGTGTGGTACAACCCATTCAAGTGGAACCAAAATACCATGTCCTTGGAATCCATGAAACATCCTCCTCCTATATGGTGTGGACATTTCTCTTCAGGTCATGGATCTATCCCTTATTGAACAATTCCTCACAATGATTCTCCCTTTATAGTCTAACCTTCGTGCACCACATCGTGACTTCTTGTGTGAAAATTATCAAAACATGACCTAAGGGCCAGGGTGTGATCAACCATTCTCTATAAAAAACACAAGGGAATATGTAAAAGTCTTCAAATTCCATATAGTAGGGTTTCTATATGAAATAAAACCACTGATGTGACATTCATACATAACAGTATTCAGACAATATGTAAAATTAATCATCTTGATGAGATTCCCATCACTACATTATGACAATACGTAAGGGTTGTCCCTTAGACCCCCCCACAATATTATACCATGCCATGAAACTAACTTTTAATAGCGTGAACCACTGCCTCTATGACATGGTGCCTCCATTAACATGATGTGATCCATTAACCATCCTGTTAGCATAGAGTTAACATCACCTGTTATGGAATGATGAGCCACATGTCATAAAAATTCAGTGGCAGGACCACCCCTACCCCACCACAACATTCACCCGAGCACCTGAAACACATCTTAAACTGATTAACACACCCAAAAAACCTCCAAGAATAATTTAAACTATTTAAATGCTATGTAGAATCCAAATTGTTAGGATGTACCACACTCTAGGAGAAAAACTAAAATCTCACTTGATTTTAACCAATCCATACAATGCGGGTTGTTATAACCTCCCCACATAATGCTTCTTGTTTGGGGGAAGTCTTTGAGAATCTTCCTCGAACCATACTAGTCACTAAAACCAGATGTGTGATCCAAATTTCATATCTCATGTCACACCTGATCATCAACCATGAAAACCCATGAAAACCCATAATATCATTCATGGGATAATAAACAAAATACAAGGCATCTCATTTTTGTACATATCGATGTGCTATCCATAAGTACCGATATTTCCAATAATCTATCACTCCCCCAATAAATTTCAAAAAACACATACTTGGTCATAATACCTAACCATCAAATAGAATCTATCAACTATCAGTTATCAAGTATACTGACTCAACTCGATCCTCATAGACCAACACTCACATTTGGGTATCATCCATTTAACACAATTAACCTCACCAATTGCATCTAAGTGCCATCAAAAAATTGAAACCACATTCAGTTGGGACCATTATCACATCACACTCAAAGTTTATAAAAAAATACTTAAAATGAGTATCTCACTCTTAGATCATCTCTGATGTACTCCACACCATATTAATTCCCCTATCACTAATACACAAGCATGATCCTACTCAATATACACCATCAATCAAACACTAGTATCCATGATCCCACTCACATTCCTTAAATTCATCCACATTATAAGACCCAATCTATGGTCCAATGATACCATGGTGCTCCATAAAATAATTTTCCAATTCTAATAATAATCCACCATTATGAACCTGATCTTAATAGATCCAACTCAAGTTCCACAACCTTTCTCACCATCAAGTGAATCTCTCCTACCTTTCAACCACAAGCCCTACCTAGTCCCACTAGAAATTTAGAATCACATTTATTCTTAACTCACAATATTTATGACACTTTTCTAATTCCTTATCCATCACTTCAATCCACTCAAACCCTTGGAGTTTCTATAAGACCCAATAGTCATGCCACTCCTTTCCACTTTCTAGAAGATCACAACTCATCCCTCACAAGATCTGATCATTTTGACATATCTGAAATCTCTTGACCCTATTCAATCCTCCATCATGCCAGAAATACTTCATCTCACTCACTATTCATACCCCATTACACCATTTCCATGGGTCAAATCCACCTAACAAACCCCCAGATAATTCATTTCTCTAATAAATACACATCATTGAATCAAGGGTAAACCCCCTTTTTTATTTCTCAATCTGAATGTGGTGTCTCACACCTTCCCATTATCATCACACATAAGATCAAAATCCACACATGCTCATCCACTAATCCAATCAACAACCCACGACCCAACTCCATGACATTAGAGTCTAATGAGTCCTAGACCCCATCATAATATGCTTGTACCTCTCGAAGACCTACAACTGATATAACCTATATATAAAAAAGGGAGGCATAAAATGAAAGTATTGGTCATTTTTATTCGTTATTGTGACCTCACACTGGGATCCACATAACTCACATAACTCGATCTCTATATTCCAAATATTTCCTGAAAACCCGATCATCAAAATTTCCCACATGCCATCTAAGGCTATCTACACCTAATAAAACACAAAACTCACCACTATTGGATCAATATTATGTCATACCAATCCACCTACTACATAGACTAAATAGAAATCACTATATTGACCCATGGAAAGAGAGTATATATATAACCAATCCTACATTGGATCTTGAAAAACCTAATTACCATAACAAAGTATACTCAAGAAAGCATACACTCCAATGATACCCTTCCATACTATCCACTCATGCTGTATTGAGTCACATACCATCAATCATAGGATTAAAATACTTATCCATTAGCTAATAAAATGTTACACATCAGTTTTCTTTATCAATTCTAGATTTCTATCCTAATTAACTAGATGACCATACCTACCATGCATTTTAGACCTATCACAAATAAGTATTACCCTTTCTTGCATATCCATGATACCCAAGGAATCCCCATACCTATATCACACATTAGATAACACCTATTTTTATTCAATATCAATTAAAATAATTTACCCATGCTTCCCATATCTAAAGGAACTCATAAGTCCATACTAACTCCTCTCTTGGGTTATCCTCCAACATCATAACTCATCTCAATAATAATAACAAAAATATCATGCTAGTTAATTATAGCATTCAGATCAAAAATATCTTAAGACTCATTTCAATATCACCGGGATATATATATATATACATATATATATATATATATTTCTCACATAGTCTATAACCATACTGAAAGATGTCATAACTCAAAAAAAATACCCATGATCCCATATCTGATACCATAAGGAAACTCATAGGCTAAACACTTAGTATAGGGTTCTCAAATATGTATCAGATATCTCAAAATCAATCCACTACTTACTCTAGGGTAATAATACTAATAGGGATTCTTTATGCTTGACTATCCACTCGAGGATCATGGTTTCATACATGTGAATATATATATATATATATAACATCTCCCTATGACAATTTGTATAAAGTATATCATAATCTTAGTTTGGTTAAATGAAATTCCATTAATAGGTTATAAACAAAAATTATTTATAAGTTGTTATAATGATTTTATTTAACTGATACCATATGATAATAATAACCGTCAATCACCAACAAAAATAAAAATTCATTTGGTTTGGTTAAACAGAATCCCTCTAAGAAACTATATGGGAAAACACCATATTGATCGTTGATGACACTTTATGTAAACAAACCCATTTTTTTATTTTTATTTTCTCTTTCCTGCATTAATTTCTTTACCACACACAATCATTCACATGTAATATGAACTTACATGTCTGATATGATAAATGAACACACACACACACACACACACACTCTTTCCTCTCCAGCCTAAGAGAAAAACTAGAAATAAATAAATATAAAAAATAATTCTTAAAAAAATAAACACAAATATAGCATTGAAAAGTAGAAACATCAATTACAACTCCCTGGTTACATGGAATTTAGGTCTTAAAAGTGTTGGATAGGAAAAAGACATAAAATCTATGCCAATATCCAACTAGTTTTATCTCTTATCCACCACGACCAAAATAACAATACAAATAAAAAAATTCTCTAATATTACTTTGTAATGTATCATCTTGGATCACTCTACAGCAACTAGACTGGTTCATTACATTACATAAAGCATGAATCCCTATAATTAATGGGTTTATTACTAGTAGTGAGTGTCTAGGGTATTAATTTCAAGAGATTATACCCTCATATTAGGGTAGTTTAATAGTGGAAATATCATACAATAAAAAATCTCAATAACTGGATTAATGAATAAAAAATTTTGTTTAATCCACTAGAATAAATAATATACTCATGTGGAAACAATTAAATAATTAAAATAGAACACAAGTCATATAGATATCAAAAAATTTTCCAATGGGAAGATCATATAAAACCTGACTAATATGAAGATAAATAATAAAAAACACCACTAGGTCCCGAGTCCCAACTCAGTCCAATCTATTGAAAATATCAAAGCTATCCAGTTGAACAATCCAACATTGTGATTCTACCACACCTGTAATCACATTCATGTGGTCTTATTATATACTAATGTTACATGGCCTACTAATCAGGGTGTGAGTATAACTCATTAGGCCACCACCAATGGTGTTCATAAAATTACTTGTATATATAGTGCATGAACAATGTGACCTGATTAGGAAAAAATAATAAATTACTGAATGAAATAAATAAATCACTATTGATCCTCAGTTTTTAGGGTGACACTAGAGGTTGACCACACTTTCTTCGACCAGTGTTGTATATATTTGTTTCTAGAATATCATCACTAAAGGGGAATAATGAATTTCTCCAAAACCTATTTAGAATATCACCCATGGGAAACTACGTCCTACCCTGGAAACTATTTATAATATCATACACCTTAGGGGCTTCATATCACCCCAAAAACTATGCCATAATATTGTACATCTGAGGGGATGGTCACAACTTATAACCTCACATTACATATACCCAAGGGGATATATCCTACCCTAGAACAGTTATATCACATATAGCTGGTGGACCACATCCCACCCCAAAACAGTTACTAGGCCATCATTACCTAGGGGGATTCATCCCACTATGACAAATTTAATAAAATACCATATATATGGGGGCTTTATCCCACCTCAGAACCATGCATATCATAATCACATGGGTTGGTAACTTGATCAAACCTGAATTACATTACCTAATTTGACCTCTCAAGTACACAAAATGTTCTCTCCACCATAGTCACACTATTCTATAACTATGGTAGCTTCAATTTACTCATTATATTTAAGGTAAATATGAGACTAGCACACCCACTATGCTTCACTAAGTCACATATCATTATAGACAACCCATATGGGTTCCTATATCACATTAAAAACTTTAGGTTAAATCTTGCTTCTCAATGAGAGTAAACCCTACCAATATAACCATGATCACACAATGGACTAATTAAACACACTAACAATTCCATAAAAATAAAACATAATAGAGTGGCATGAAATCCACCACCCTTCCCAAGACAAACTAGGTCATACATCTCACTGAACCTACACAAAACTCCTTACCACAAAATCCCCACTCAGATACCTACACATCCTCATCCATCCAAGTGGCTATAGGATATCTTCTATTCACACCAAACTTACCCCTTTTCCAACAATTTCAATCTATCACTCTCCCATATATGAAGAGATATATGGAAACCTTTTTCAATGTCAATTACATATCATTCATTTCATCTATACCCCTATTTGGTCTTTAAAATTCATTACACATATTTTATAATTTAACGATCAACCATCAGAAGTTGAGGCAATGAGATAAAGTCAAAGGGTATATTGATACCAAAGACACTTCCATTATAGTCATGGGTTTTTAAAAGAAAAAAAATTAATTATAATTCAAGGTTAATTATTCACAAGTGGTGATACCATATATCACATGAAAATAACCAAACCAAATCAACCTTAGGGAGATTATTAGGGGAAACATGCCTCATAAAAAGTTATTTCCTTTAATTGAAGCTCATACACCTTTTCATAAGCTCATACATGCTTGAACAGTCATCAATCACAAAAAACAAGGCCCTATCTTGATTCATCACATCCAAAATAATTAATTGTAAAAATTTATAATTAATTATTTATGTTATATTAAAGAGAATTAATTTCCTAAAATCTCACATGTGAAATAATATCCCTCAAACCATGCACAACAAGGTGTGGTCCACTCCTGACATGTACCTGGACCAAATCCACACAAAACCCCCAATTTATTCACCCAAATATATAGATAATTAAATCTAATTTATCCTAAAAAAATTAATAAAACCATGGGAAAACATACCTCAACCAAAATGGTGAGATACAACGTGGGTTCATCCTCTTAGGATATCCTATATCCATTTCATAGAAAATGACTATCAAGTGGAAAACTTTACACCATGAACCAATGGAATTTTCATTAAAACCCTAGTTAGAGACACTAAATTAGTGGATAAAAAATGGGAAGAAGATCATAGGTAAGAAGGGAAAAATCATACCTTAGATAAATGTAGAAAACACTAAGGAATGACCCCTCACCAAAGGGAATCGAATCGGGAATAATAATGGGAGGATCTGGTTAAATTGTTTCTCTTTAACACCCTATTTCCAATAAAACTTGAGAAGGGATGAACTAAAAATGACAATTATACCATTAATAAAAAAATAAGAAGAGAACCCTATCACAACATGACCTAAAAGGATCACAACATGATGCCCTCCCCTAGTCATGGATCACAGTATGGACCCTTGGGTCATAGTGTGGTGTAACTCCCCCAGACAGAATAAAAAAACCCCATGAACTAACCCCTTATGAGTGAACCCTTTGGCTACAACATGGAACAAGCCCTTTGGAATAATTAAAATCACGAGGCACTAGCCTCAATGTAAAACATACTCCTCTAGGGAATGATCTTTCACATTTTTAGTGTATCCCTCACCCTTACAGCATAACACGTCACCACAATCCTCCCTTTATAGTCACAAACTTTGTACCCCACACCGTGACTTCCTTGAAGACATGCTTTTATGTCATAATCCTATCACGGTGTGACCTAAGGGTCATGATGTGAATAACCATTCACCATGGAAAATCAAAAGGTAATATGTAAAAGTATCCAAATTCCATTGTTAAAATTCAATGAGAATTGGTATTTTTATGTGGTTTGTGTTAGATTTATTTTTAACCCCATCACTACCAACCCTGGTGAGTTGGTGTGTTTGATGAAATGTTTTGATTTATATACTATAGTGAATCATGTTTAATTTTCTATTAACCATGTCAATAAATGATTTAGACTATGACATTCCTATTAGAGTGAAAGTTGTGGAGTGAATGAAGCAACGTGCGAGCCCATAATTTCAATAATGATAATATTTTTAGATGGGTTGAAGATATCAAAGAAAGAGGATCACCTAGAGAGGGATGGATCATGAAAAGGCCAATTCTAAAATTCCTAGTACAATTTTAGACCATGTATATTGAAAAATATTCCAAACATAGGTATGGATTCTTTGTAAGTGGTATGAAAAATTGTGTGTACAAGGTGGTTTTGTTTCCTAGTTTTTTCTAAATTTTAGGTGTCTAGAATTTAGAGGAAGGGAAAAGTTTCATAAAATATGGATTTCTAGGACTGCATCATGAAAATATGGAAAAGGCATGAAATTTATGAAAGTTGTATGTCAAAAAGGTTTGGAGATTTAGGAAGGAATGTTTCATGAAATATAGCTCATGCACGAAGGAAAATGTGGAAAATTATGTGAATATGAAGATTTTCATGAATGAAATATTTCTTAGAAGTTTCATGAAGAAAGGTAGTTCTATGAACATGAATGGAGAGTTTTTAAAACAGAAGGTGGTGAGATTGAAAGTTTTTTAAAGGGGAGGAAACGTCTATAAATATGTGTCTACCCCTATCATTTGAACAAGCTTGACTCTTTGACTATAAAAAGACTCTGAATTCATGAAAGAGTTTCAAAAAGTTTTTTCTTGCAGGAAGGATTTATAAGAACATCTGTTCTACGAAGAAATGATTTTGTAAATATGAATAATGGGTTTCATGAAGGTGTAAAAATATTCATGAAAGGTTGAGAGTTTCATGAAAGACTATGAGTTTTTCAAAAGTATGTTGTTTCAAAAATTATAGGAAAGTTTCATGAAAGTGGTGAGAAGGTTCCACAAAAGTGTTATGTTTTTAGACATAGAATTTTATTGGAACTCCTTGAAGAATATTTCAAATAAAGTTAGTATTCCTTGAAAACTAGTTCATCAATGAGGAGAAGCTACTACATTAGAGATGTTCACAACTGGTTTGTGAAAGATTAGAGTGAATATCAATGGGTACAAATCAGTGAATCAACTAACAGATAGTGAAAATGTTTATTGTCCCCTGAGCCAAAAATATTCCCTCTTGAAGAAATGAGAAAAGGGAGAGGAAAAAGGGAGTTACCCTTGGGTGGTAATGAGAAATACCCTAAATCATATAAAGGTAGTGATCCTAGAATATAGTGACCATAGAAAAATCATTGTATCCATAAGAATAGTGAATATTAGTAAATTTTGGCACATCAACAGAATGATGGTTTGTGCTCCTTGGACATAGCCTAGTGCTGGTGAATGAAGTAAAATTATCATGTCTAATGTGATTTATTTACTTACATTCTATAGGATGAAAATCAGTTTATGTGGATTGAGATAACATAAATCTTTTCTGAATAAGGCCATGATAAGAACAAAATTTAATCAGATCATCACTTGAAAGGTGAAAAAAGAGTGACCCTAATAATAAGTGAGGTTAATATCAGTTAGGACATTAATATTTTCATGAGTATGTGGGGAAACACAAACAAGTTTCGTACCCTGATTCACCTCTCCTCTCAGGGTATCTCTCACTAAAGTCCCCTATGGGTCCAACACCTATACGTAATGGTTATCATCACAACATGAAACCACCGACCATAGTGTTTCACTAATATGTAAGGCTCTCAACCAAATATGTAAAATTAATCGTCATGGAATGAAACCCCTCTCCACTATATGAACACATGAAAGTGTCTTTCACTTAATGAAAAACCCCACAATATTCTATCGTGCCATGAAACTCATCATTGCATGATCCACTGCCTCCACATCATGGTGCCTCCCTGGACATGATGTAATCCTTCAACTATCCCCTCATCACAATGCGATATTTACCAATCACAACATGATGAGACACCTACACAAAAAACATTTAGCTGTAGGGCCACCCGACACCACTCTAACTATAAGGTCCTGAATCTATCTAATCTGACCCTTTCCATGTTTTCAAATCCCTTGGTTCTCAGAGGAGACCTATATTGAGTCTGGAGGTGTTTTTGTACTAAATTATGGAAGTAGGGAGAATTCATGATGTGTAAGGGTTTCACAATGTGAATGCGAGGTTCAGGGATTGTGTAAGGCTGGTTCACAAGGTGATTCACAATGTGAAATAAATCAGGATTAAATAGTTCAAGTTGATGCATTTTTCAGAGAGACTTAAAAACCAACATTTACACGATGTGAAAGGGTTTCATTCTGTGAAAATAAACTATACAGTGAACCTTTATAAGATGCAGAACCTCAGGTTTTATCAAACCCTATACTTTTCTCCCAAACCCTCGACAACTAACAACTCTCTCTACATGTGTTTTTGGAATCCCTAAAATTGGCATCAATTCTTAGCCTTCTATCTTTAATCTGTAGTGATCTGAGGAACATACTACCTTTTCTCTCATGGTTATTCAATCTAGATCCTCTTACTTATTATTTCTATGTGATAGAAGTTTATCTTTATCATTATAATAGAGTTTTCTTCATTATTTGTTGGTGTGTATTTGGCATGATGTCCTTGAAAGGATATATCTCTTGCAGAAGGGGTGATTAGGATCTATGACATTGGTCCATTCTCATGTGAAGAATATTTATGCCTTTGAGGTAGGGGATTCATTGATCCTTCTATTTGTTTATGTTCAATCATAAAGATGACATGGTTTATCCCTTTGTATGGAAAAGGAATTATCCTAATAAATATTTAACAAGATTAATAATGAATCGTTTGTAGCGATCACATGTTGTTTCTTTCTACCATTATAATTTTTTGCCACTTGATTTTATAGATAGTGTTATATATATGATATGATTGTTATAATATCTTGTAATTCTAGGGATTAACATGTTATTCTTGATGAAAATTGATAAAGAACATAAATATGAAATTAATTCATTATTTTAAAAGGTTGGGGCCAAAGACTCATTTTTTATTATTAAATAAAAGACCACTTTCTGACTGATTAGAGTGAGACCCATTATATAGATGAAAGGCCCAAGACCAAGTGGTCTAAATACAAGCCCAGAAATCCCATTTTTGGCCCAAATGACCCTTTGGTGAATAGTACTACTACAGTACCCGGGATGCTACAGTTCCCGCTAGAGTACCACCACCGCTATAGTTCCTACTACAGTACCTCCACCACTACAGTGTCATCGCTTCTATAGTTCCGTTGCTGCTACAGTTATACTACAATACCCTACTACAGTGCTACTACAGCACTTGTGAATTCCTCCCCTGCTCGAATTCGATACTTGGTCTTTTGGATGCCAAGAAGGAGTCTTTACCACTTAGGTACATTCACATTGACTGAAATTAATTCATTAATTATATTAAGAATTAAATAAGAGGTATGTTTGAATTCAGTGTTTCTTATAATTTGATATAAATTCAAAGTGATACAATTCACATAATTAATTAAATGTGTTCTTCCACGTGTTACTAGAATTGATAAATTATGAACAGCATGATAATTCTTGTTGAGAATGTTGGTAATAATGAAAAGGCATGTTAATGTGAATGGTACTTCTCTAAGTTTGTTGAAATTGGTTTTAATTCTAAGAGAATGTTTAACTTTTGATAGTTTATTATATCTTTATGCCTTAGATTTCCCCTAGTTGGAACCTATGAATAACGAATCACTTAATTCAATATGGAATAATAATTGGTTGTGTGAGAAAGATAATTTCTAGGGCCTTAGTTTCCAATCTTTTTAAGAAGGCCAAGTGCCCTCAGTTTGGACCCGTGAGAGATCCTTTGTGTGTGAAAGATGGATGCCTTGTTTTAGAGCCTAGATTTCACTTTTATATATGATTTTTTATTACCTACTGATTTTTTGATGTGATTTAGATGTGATATTTTCTATGAGATGTGATATAGGGTGAGGAGGCTTGGATGTGATATGATCCTAGGATGGATAATCCTAGGATGGATGATGTTATATGGGTTGTGAGGGCCGAATGATGTGGATACAATTGACGCTTGTGATGATGAGATTCATTGGGATATGCATGTAGGTGTCAAGGATGGCACCAAAGATGATATAATGGGTTGAAGTTGAGCTTACCCATTGATTTGATGCTAAGATCTACCATTCTAACTTATGAATCTATTTATTGGCCAATGGTTGGGTTGCTTATTTTATATGAATTCCTTTCTCTATTTCTTGAGGTAGCTAGATGTATTTGGTTTAATTTTTCTTCTTGGTGGTATCTTAGGTTGTTTTTCCTAGTGTACCTAGATTATAGAATGATGATAATAATGAATAGATAATTCTTAACCCATGGGGTTGGTGTTGATGGAATGAAATTGATGAAAATATATTAATATTGATAAATCACAGACTTAGTTAGGATTATCCCTGGAGGGAATGTAATTCATGCTAGTAGTTAATAAATATATCTTGAAATAATTTTAATGGTTAATTTATTGGATAATAAACTAATTATTTAAAATAAATGATAAAAATAAAATAAGTAATTAATGTGGCTCTTTAAATGAATATGTTCTTATAGGATATCTTGTCCGTCGTACTGGTAGCCAAGTGTCTGAGCTATAATATATGTAGTTGAGATTTGGACTAGGTTATTCCTATAACATGATTTTGAACTATATTATATCATGTATACCATGTGATTTTATATGTCACCCCAACCATGTTGGTTAGGGTGACTAACACCCAGTGGGACTCTATGATGGTGTTTTTCCCAATATCCTGGTGGGAGGATGGATGGATGACTCCCCCTGGCCCCTTTATCTTCTCTTGTTAGTTACTTATGCTAGTATTCACAACGATTTGTTTCCCCATATATGCATGTAGAGGTATGTAATGGATTGTGGTTATTTACACACATGTTTCCCTAGATATAGTATCCAAAGGATTATTATAGATATAACATTTATAGGCTATGATGGATTGAGTTACTTACTCAGTGTATGGGTTATGATGACTTGAGGTATAATACCCGATATATGATACACATCATACATGATGCAGTGACTTCTAAAAACGACTTGAGTACTATATAAATATTTCTAGATAATATTATGTGATGATGTGATGAATGAGGTTCATGTTTTGAGCCTTTCCTAGGTGTCAATGAGATGGATTATTTTTGAGTGAGATGGCTCAAGAAGTGAGATGTTGGGGAAGAGCGGGAAACTAGTGGGGAAGTGGGAGCGGGGTGCCCTTTATATTTCATTATTATATTATATGCTATCATGTATGAGATACTTGGTGAGATTTATCCATAATGATGATGGGAACTTAGTATATCTCTTTAGGCAATGAGTTCATTTCACTATTGTTCATTTTGCTTTAGCATGATTTCTTTATCTATTACCTAAGAGGCTACAAGGAGGATCCTACTGAGTATACTGTTATGCTCACCCTACATATATATAAACTATTTTCCAATTTATCTAGAGAAGGTTTAAGATCGGAATAGATATTACTAGCTCGTGGTTTTTCTGGAGCTATTTGGGATTCATGGTCGCTTCTAACTTTACCTTTTGGTATTTGCAGTTTTCTTTTCAATCGTTATAGTACTATATAAAATTGCATGTTTTCACTTAGGATTTATTTATATATATGTATGAGAAGGTTTTGATTGGTGTATCCATCTTATCTCTCTCTTCTACATGTTATCTTAGAGGGTAATGCCTCTCATGTGTATGTTTATTACACCCTCAGTGCTAGTCGCCAACCCAGGGACTACCAGTGGTGGGAATTGGGTATTCACCATCTCTCATCCTTCATTTTCATCTTAAGAGGGGTAATCTTAGGGGGAGGGGGGTCATGAAAAAGTGGTATCAGAGGTTTAGGTTGAGGGTTATGATGGAGTTTGGAGTTAGGTACATGTGAGATTTTATGGGTTTATAGGGAAATAATGTTATCTAAGATTAGTGAGAGATGTTAACATGGGAGACCAACCAAGACATAGGAATTTAGGGCCCCTTGTGATCTGATTCACAAACCTTTATGTTTACTAAGGCTACTAAATGAATTGATACTGGTTTCAGGGTAGAGAACATGGAAAGGATCATGCATCATTCTTCTTTTTTCCAATGTTTAAAATGGGTAGACCTTGGGATAGGTTAAAAAATTTATAAGATATCAATTAATTAATTAATTAATGTAAAATATTATATATTATTGGTTTATATGATCTAATTATTTTTGTAGGTACGTCTTCCAGTCAACATCCTCGTTAGGTTAAAACCTAATATGTTCAGTAGGATGTTCTATAAGATCGTCGTAGAGTGTAGGTTGAATATGGTGGCACTTACAGAATGAAACTCTGAGAGTTTTAGCACCAGAGTATATAGAAGTATGAGGAATAAATTTTAGATTTAGTCATAGAATAATGGTTAGAGGAGGTTTATATATCTTTCTGTTTAATCCTTTCTTAGATGGGGAACTAATTTTCATTGGCTATGAATATTCTTCGTGCAGTGTCAAAGTAGTGGTGTTTCTTATTCCTTATAGAAAATGAGGATTTGACAGTCTTGTGGGAGAATTTCGGAGACTAGTTTTGATTATTATTACTTTGTTTGAATATGAAGGTGTCTAGTTTCCAGGAGCTGGTTTCCCATCAATAGGGGAGTTCCAATGTGTGAAAGTTAAGGATCCTTCTTAGGTGCCTTTTGTAATATTCTTCAGGCCTATTTTTATATGAAGTGTCTAGGGTGAGGTATTTCAAGGAGGCGTTGCATCTAGAGATACTACTCCAGGTCACCCCGTTTATGCCAAATATGTGTCTTAAGGTGCTGGTGAGAGAATAAGTTATTGAGAGGACACTAGATAGAACTAGGTCAATATGAGAGGGGATTCATCAGTATTGAACACAAAGTATATTTGTGATATGGGGTTCCCATTTGTCTAGATAGAAGATCTTTTAATCAGCCGAGGGTAGGTCCTAGGCCTGATCATCTTGTTTCTCTAAGGGTGGAAGCTCTCAGAACTATTACAAGAGATTAGGTACATGTTTTTCTTATAGAGTCTAGGGACATAAATGATGAGAGTGGATTAACTTTATGAGCAGTCAATGTGCACAAAGTGTTCTACTTTAGGTTCCTCCATTGAGGTAGTTTTAGATGAGGCAACAACAACAGGGTGTTATAGTTTGGGATCAGTAGATAGGAGATGGGGCAGGCAATGTACAACCCCGGGATGCTTCTCATCCTTAGAGAGAAGAGCGTGGACATGGAGGTGTTCGTTAGTAGGGCCATAGAGGGTGTGGAGTAGGTTGTGGTCAGCTTCATGATTTAGTATTTCTAGCACCGGATGAGCTAGAATTCGTTCAATGTACCATTTTTTTGTTTTCTACATGGATGCATGATTTTTTTGATTTAGTAGAAACATAATTCTTTATATCACCCACCCTCATCCATTCATTGGGATTTGTGATAGAGAGGATTCCAGTTCCGTTGGAACTGACTACATTAGTTGGAGGTCGAGCTGATTTGTATGAAGTATGTAGATATTGTGATCTAGTACTGGGGTAGTGCCACTCTTGGGGAGATTTAACATGTTTATAGATACAACTATATGACATCATCATAAGAATTAATTGGATGTATTTAGTATATGATATCATTTATTTTTTAGGATGTAGGTTGTATTCTATGATGTTGATAGAGATCTAGTTGTGTTTTTTGGTGAGCGAGACCCTTAACTGGGTCATTAGCATGTTCCACCCTTATCTTAATTTATGACCAAAATGATTCTACATTTTTTGGAAGTTCAAAAGTCAATATTTACTAGGTGTTTATATGAGTACACTAATGTATTTTGGAGGAGGATGTATCATTACCCACTTTATGAGAGATCAGTTTGGGATCAAGCTACAACAAGGCATGTCTCCTATCTTAATGTCTCTGTATAGGATAAAACCTTTCGAGTTGCGAGATATATTAGTGAAACTCAATGCCCTATTGGAGTGAGGTTTTTTGGACAAGTGTGTCACCATGGTGTGCATGAGTTTTTTTCATAAAGAATACTAATGGTAGTTTGTGGATTTTTTTCAATTATCATCACTTGAACCAAGTGATAGTGAATAACCACTATCATCTTTCACATATTGATGATTTATTTGATTAGATGAAGGGAGAAAGTTGGTTCTTGAAAATATATTTTCATACGGGATATCATCAGATGTGGTTGATGGATGAGGATATTCAAAAGACTACTTTTTATTGTCATCATGGGAATTATGAGATCATTGTGATGTCATTCAGTGTGATGAAGGATCCATCTATGTTCATGTGGTTGATGAACTCATTATTCAATGATTTTCTATATAAGTTTTTTGTGGTTTTTATAAAAAAATCCTTATGTACTCCACATTTAAGGAAGAGAATGTAGAGTATATGTGTGGCATTATGGGAGTTCTTCATCACGAGTATCCATTCAGGTAGTTGTTGAAGTGTGAGTTTTCGTCTTGTGAAGTCTGTTTCTTGGGGCATGTTGTGTCCCAATAGGGAGCAGCTGTGGATCCTTCAAAGGTAGAGGTGGATGTTTCATGGAAATCCCCCAAGATAATGGTAAAGGTGAGGAGTTTTCATGGTCTTGTAGGATATTACAGGAGGCTCATAGCCAATTTCTCTCATATTACGATTCTTATGATATACTTGAACTAGAAGGATCAAGAAATCTTATGGACTGACCAGTGTCAGGTAACTTTTTAGTACTTCAAGGAGAAGTTGTTCAGTGCTACAATAATTTGTTTTCTAGTAGAAGGAGTTCAGTTTGAGGTTGTGACACTTTTTGTTTTGGATTGGGATGTGTTTTAATGTAGTAGATATTAGTTGTTTCTTATGGGTCTCAGTAGTTATATCCCCTTGAGCGTAATTATTCCACCCATGATATTGAGTTAGTGGCTGTTGTGTTTTATTTTATTTTTTGGAAAAATTACCTCATCAATGATAGTTTTTTGGTTTTTAATAATGATAAGAGATGAAGTTCTATCTTCTCCCATCATGACTAGAACTTATGTTAGCATTGGTAGATGGAATTCTTACATTATAAAGACTTCATGATTTTGTATATGCCTGATAATGGAAATTCTATAGTTGATACACAGAGTATAAAGTCACATAGTGATGTCATTCATCAATCTAGAGATTATTAGAGAGTGATGGAAGATATTTCAATGATTCATCTAGATATGGTATAAGTTGGAGGTAGAGGTTTTATTTTACAAATTAAAGTGTAGTCATATATGGTGTAATAGGTGGGGGATTCCCAACTAAGGTATTCTGAGGAGGATGTCTAGAGAGACTGAGTTTTTTTTACGATGCCAATGATGGTTGGTCTAAGGGTGGATAACACTAGGTGTTATTACAAGTAATTATTTTAGTCTATTTTTAAATGTGTGAGATAATTCTACATGAGTTCCCTAAATCAGATTTGTTGGAACATACTGGCATGAAAAATATGTACTGAGCCTTGAGAGGCCATTTCTGGTGGCCTAGGTTGAAGCATGCGGTTGAAGAGTTTTTTTCTTGATGTTTGGTTTTCCAGAAGGTGGAGGTTGAGCACTATGTTCCAAGTGTTTTGTTCTATCCATTAGACGTTTCCCATTGGAAGTGGGTGGAAATATTTAGGGAATGTTTTACTGGTTTACCTAAATATTAGATAGGATATGATTATATATGGCTGATAGTGTATTGTTTGATGAAACCATCCCACATTTTAGTGATTAGGGAGTCGATCCCAGTTGGGGTTTTGTTGAGGCAGTATCTAGAGAAGGTGGTGTGTCTCCGTGGAGTCCCGAGGATGATCATATCTAATTGGGATCCTTTCTTTACCTCTAGTGTGTAGATAGGTCTCCAAAATTATTTGGGATCTTAGTTATTCCTTAGCATTACTTTTCATCCACAAATGGAAAGTCATACAGAATGGACCATCTAGACTCTTGAAGACATGTTGTGCTCTTGGGTCATAGATTTGGGAGGTTTATGGATGAGGCACCCACCCTTGGTCAAGTTTTCTTAAAATAATAGTTTCCACTCCACTATTAGTATGTCTCCATTTAAATACTTGTATAGTAGACCATACCATTATCCATTGTTCTAGAATGGTGTTGGAGAGGTAGCAATTATTGGGCTAGAACCAATAAAGAATAAAATAGAAATGGTTTAAGTAATTAGAGAGAAGATGAAAGAAGCGTATGATCTTCTAAAATCATATTCTGATAATAGGAGGAGACTTTTTGAGTTTAAATATGAAGATCATTTGTTCTTGAAGGTGGATCCTCATCGTGGGTAGTGAAGGTTTGGTCATGGGAGTATATTTTATCCCTTGTTTGTTGGGCCTTTCAATGTGTTTTCTCATGTTGGAGCTGTGGCATATCAGATAGCACTTCCCCCATAGATGAGTAGAAAACATGATGTTTTCACATCTCGCAGTAACGTCATAATATTCATAATGTCTCTCATGTCATAGATTGGGTATAGATCGATGTTGACACTGATATGACCTTTGAGGAGTGGCCTGTGGAGACCCAACACCACTAGAAGAAGGTGTTGCAAGGTAATTCTATTCCCTTGGTTCATGTCATGTGGAAGCACGTTGGAATGGAGGATAGTACCTTGGAATTAGAGTTGTTGATTTTCACTTAGTACCCCATCCTTTTTGATGTTTAGGTCTTCTATTGTAACATTGTTTGTTTTGTGGATGTTGACCTTTTTGATTTATGAGATGGTTTATACTTGTTTTATTGTGTATTTACTCTTATTTTAGAGGTATATCCCCTAGTAGAGTGTTTAAGCGATGGTTGTTGTTATTTTATGGTTTTGTGTTGGTCCTATGATGAGGTCGTTGAGATCCTATGATGGAGATATACATTATAGGTATCTCGCAGGGTGGTTGTTTAAATGAACCCCTTTGTATTTTCTATTTGGGTTTGGTTTTGGATTCTCAAAGATGATATTTTTTAGAGGTATATCATTTAAGGGGTGTGGATATTTCTAGTCCTTCCCTCTTCAAATTTCTTAAGCCCTTGGTGCTCAAAGGAGGACTATAATGGGACTGAAGGTGTTTGGATACTAAATACTGGAAGCATGGAGAATTCATGATGTGTAATGATTTCATGATTTGAATGTGAGGTTCACGGCTTGTGTAAGGATAATTCATGGGGTTCTTAATGGTGTAAAATAAATCGATATTAAATTGTTTGAGGAGACGTGTTTTTTAGTGAGAGTTAAAACCTGATACTTACATGGCGTGAAAGGGTTTCACAACATGAAAATACACTGTAAACTGTGCCTTTATAAGCTGAAGCACCTCAGGTTTTCTTAAACCCTATGATTTTCTCCAAAACCCCAGGTTATGAGTGGATATATCTTTAAGAGTTTTAGAATCCATTTGATTGGGATTGATTCTCAGCCTTCTGTCTTCAATCCAAGGTGATCCGAGGTATGTACTACCTTTCTATCTTGTGGTTCATTAATTTGTATCCTCTTTATTCCTTCCATTCGATGGAAGTTTCTCCACATCATTCAAACAAATTTTCTTAGTTTTTTTGTCTGGTTTTGGAATGACATCCTTGGGGGGTGCAACTCTTATAGGAGGGGTGATTGAGATCTACGACATTGGTTCGTCCTCATATGAAGAATGTTGACACCTTTAATGTATGGGATTTTCTTCTTATATTTATTTACATGCAATCATAAATTTTTCATGTTTTATCCCTTTATATGTAAATGGAATTAACCTAATAAATATTTAACCAAATTAATAATGAATTGGTTATAGCAATCAAATGTTGTTTCTTTCTACCATGATAATGGTTAACCTTTTGATTTTCTAGATAGTGTGCTATCTATGTTATGCATGTTATCATGTATTGCGATATTATGAATTAGCATATTATTATTAATGGATGTTCATAAAGAATATAAATCTAGAATTAATTAATTAATTAGATTAATAATTAAATAAGAGGCATGTTTGAATCTAGTGTTTCTTATAATTTGATTGTAATTCAAATTGATGCAATTAAAATTCTTAATTAAATGCTTTCTTCAACGTGTTAATGGAATTTATAAAGAATTTTACTCATGTGATTTTTTTGAGAATGTTGGTAATAATGAAAAGGCATGTTAATGAGAATGATACTTCTCTAATTTTATTGAAATTGATTTTAATTCTAAGAGAATGTTTATATTTTGATAGATTATTGTGTCTTGATACATTAGGTTGCTCATAGTTTGAACCTATGAGTAATGAATCGGTTAATTCAAGATGGAATAATGATCGATTTTGTGATACAGTTAATTGTAAGGGCCTGAATTTCCCATCTTCTTGAGAAGGATGAGTGCCTTAAGTTTGGATCTGTGGGATATCCTTTCTATGTGAAGTCTGGATGGCTTGTTTTGGGCCTAGATTTAACTTTTGGAAATTATTGTTTTTTTCTTGTTGATTTTGTGATGTGATTCATATGTAACCATTACTATGCAATGTGATATGGGCCTGGGAGTCTCGAAAGTGACATGATCTTGGGATGGATGAGCCTGGGTTGGATGATGTGATGTGGAAGGGGAGGCCCAGATGATGTGGAAAAATTTAATGTTTTTGATGGAGATATGCATCATGATATGAATTTTAGGGTTAGGGATTGAACTAGAGATGATGGAACATGTTGAATCTAGGATTACCCATTTATTTGGTGCTAAGTGATAGGATTATTGCTTATGAATCTGTTTAATGGCCGATGACTGGGTTGTCTGTTTTATCTATATTCTTTTCCCCACCGCTCGAGGCAGTTGGATGTGTTTGGATTCATGTTTCCTCTTGGTGGTAGCATATGATAATTTTATTGGAGTACCTATATTATGGAATGATGTTAATAATTAATAAATAATTCTTAACCCATGGGGTTGGTGTTGATGGAATGAAAATGATGAAAAGATGTTAATCTTGGTAAACTGTAGACTCAGTTTTGATTATGACTGGAGGTCACGGACTTTACATTGGAGGTTAATGAATGTATCTTGAAATAATTTCAATGGTTAATTTAATGTATAGTAAATTAATTTTCAGAAAGTAAATGATAAAAATAAAATATGTAATTATTATAACTCTTTAAATGCTTCTTTTCTTATAGGATATCTAGTCCCTAGTAGTGGAAACTGGGTGTCCGAGAAAAAATGTCTACAATTAAAATTAGGACTAGGTTATTCCCATATTGTGGTTGTGAGATATATTATATCACATATATTATTTGATTTCATAAACAATCCCGCCCATGTTAGTTAGGGATACTGACACCTAGTGGACTATGGGAGTGTATTTTCCCCAACATCCTGGTGGGAGGATGAATGAATGACTACCTCCTCTGGCCTTGTTATCTTCTCTTGCTAGTTACTTGTGATGGTATGTACGATGGTTAGTTTACCCATATATATATATAGAGGTTCATGATGTCTTGTGGTTATTCACACACATGTATCCTCAGATATAGTATCCAAAGGATTATTATAGTTATGACGTGTAAAGGCTATGATGGATTGAGGTATTTACTCAATGTATGGGATGTGGTGGCTTGAGGAATAATAACTTATATATGATACACATCATATGGGATTTGGTGGATCCAAGTAGCTACTCAGTTACTATATATGGGTATATGGATGGGATAGTTTGATGATGTGATTCACATGGTTCATGTTGTGATGCCTTTCCCAGGCGTCTTCAGGTTGTCCTATTTTGGAGAGACATGGCTTAGGAAGTGCAACATTAGAGTAGTGTGGAAAACTAGTAGGGAAGCGGGAGTAGGGTACCCTTGATATTTCATTATTATATTACATTCACTATTTTATGTGATAATTGGTTAGATTTATCCATGGTGAGTCTGGGAAATTAGTATACCTATTTAAGTGATGAGTTAGCTTCACTGTTATTCATTGTGGTTTAGCATGCTTTATTTATCTTTTTCATGTGAGGATATAGGGAGGATCCTACTGAATATACTATTATGATCACCCTATGTATATATAAACTTATTTTTAGGTCATCAGAATCAGGCTAGAGACCATGATGAATATTACTAGCTCATGGTTTTACTGGAGCTATTTGGGCTTTATGGTCATTTCCATCTTTATGATTTGGTACATACAGTTTTCCTTTCAGTTATTATAGTATTGTATGAAATTGAATGTTTTCACTTGGGATTTATTTATATATATGTATTATTAGGCACTAATTGGTGTATCCATATTATCTATCTCTTATGCATGTTCTCTTAGAGGTTATTGGCTCCCATGTGTATGTTTATTATACCCTCAGTGCTAGTCTCCATCCCGGGGTCTACTAGAGGCAGAACTCGGGAAGTCACCATATCCCTTACCTCATTTCCTTACCTGGAAGGGTACTCTTGGGGAGAGGGGGGGGGGGGGGGGGGTTATGACACTAACATTTATCTGAGTACCCAAAACTCCTCTTTGTCCTCTGAGCACATCCAAAAAAACCTTAAAGAGGTATTCCAAAACTCATAATTCTATTTTGAATCCTAATTTACAAGATGTACCCTACTATGGGACTAGAAATTTAACTTTACTCTAATTTTCACCAACAAATTAAATGTGTGTTTTTACAAACACTATGAAATAGTTTAATAAATTCCATGGTTTAACCATATAATGAAATTTACATAGAGAACCAAAATAGCCAACCTAAACTCCCACTTTTAGGGCATGACCATGACTCAAAACCGCATAAAAAATTATCGGGGATCATGGAATTTATAGAGAAAAACAACAAAATTAATTACACCATTGTGTAATCTGTTTGGGATATAATTTTAAAGAAATTATATATTTTTTAAAATACACAAAAACCTTCCATGGAATGGGCCCTATGGACTTGTACCAAATCTGAAGGGGTTCTTTAAACTATACCAAAAATGTTTTGGTAGATTTGATTATGGTTTAAAGTGAATTTACATGGTGAATGATTTTTAAAGTGTTTATAAATTAAAATAATGGAAAATATAAGTTTATATATATATTTATGAATTGTTCATAAATATAAATATAAAATTTTTATATTAAGTCCTTATTTAGAAAATATATTTGAATTATTTCAAAAGGAGTGTTGGATATTAATTTGATCAATGTTTTAAATATAATAAAATATGTGATATTTAATTATGTAACTTGATAACATAAAATAAGAAATATTTATTATTCAATAATAAAAGCGTTCATAAAATATATCATATTTGGATTATGAAGGTGTTCATATTTAATCCAGATAAATGATAATATGAAATTTTCATATTAGATAAAAGTGAATTTCTCATGTTTGTCCATGCCTAAAATTACAGTGTTTATAATTTATTTATGAATGGTTTATAAATTATTTATCTTATGTGTAAATATTTAAAATGTTCAATCATTTAGTTCATTCACTGATTTATTCATGATTATACATTTTATATTATGAATTGGGATGTATTCTTTAGTTTGATATGTTACACTTATTCTAAATTTTCATACAAGAATCTAAGGAGTTACATGCTAGGTATGCCAATGAATTTAGATTTCTTCTACCTTTATTTTTATTTTATTAAGTTCTGATATTGAATTAAGAAGTTGATTATACTTTATACATATTATGTTTTAGAGTTATGATGGAATTTATATCACTCTTGAGTAAAGTATCCCCGGGTAGAAGAATTATGAAACAAACTACTAACTGGACTGGAGGCTTATACCATGTCCAAAAAATGGAGGTTAGTTAAATGTCACTACATACCTAATCTCATGGGAAATGTTAATTTCATATGGCTATAATCCTCTGCATGAAAGGATTTCATGTACCTTATGTATGAAATTCATTCAGATATGTATGAATATAATTGAATTTTAATTTGGGATAGTAACACAAGGTATGAGTTGTGTAAAGAGTTACACATGAATATGGTTTGAACATATTGATTTTTCGGGGGAAATGGGATTTTAAACTAAATAATTAGAATCACACATACATAAAGGGAATAACATGAGATAATATGATGAGAAAAATTTCTGTTTAAAATATTAAGTTTTACATTCCTTCCAAGGAGAACAAATATCAAAACCTCAATCATTAAATCAGGTAGGTTCAGCCAAATTAGGGTTTACATGGATTATCTGGTGAAATATTTGATGAAAATAGATAACCATAAGAGTTAATTAACCAAATACCTCTATGAGATTTGTGTTTAACTAATTTGGGTTTCCCTAAGAGTTAGTATAGTAGAGTAATGGTGTTGAGTTTATCCATATGATGGATAAGATAAAATGTTATCCCCTTAACAACCCAAGAGTTATATAAAATATGATTAACATAGTATCCAACATAAATAAATAAGTGGTGAGAGGAATTATAAAGTGGGTTCATTGCTTATAGAAATATGGATCTTTGTCCACTAATGAATATGATAAAAAATTCAAAAGGTGTAATCATTTTAGTGGGTGAACATTTAATAAATTTCACTTTTAAATGAATGTAAAACCTGATACTCATATGATAAAATATTATGTTATAGATATAATGGAATCATCATTAAATTTAAATTTTAAATCAATCATATATACGGATAATATTAATTTAAAAAACTTATATGACTGGTATAAAAACTTAAAAAATGTTCTTAATCATGGAAAATTCAATTTGTTAAAGTGTAACCCCTTCTCGAGTAACTACCTATTGAAGTAGTATATCCGGTGAGTCTAGATGATTATGAGAAGAATATAAGAATTTACTTAAGGTTTAAAAGGGATTAGATAAAAAATAACCCAAGAAAACTTGACCAAAGGATGGTGTCATTACCAAGATCTACCAAGGTCTAAGAAACATGACCGCAACATATACTCCAGCGTCCATATTGTACAATCCATTTGTTCATCTATCTAAGGGTGGAAAGAAGATCTGAGGCATAAATAGGTGCCAAAATCATACTGTAATCCCCTCCAAACTCACAAGGTAAAATATATTCCTTAATCTAAGATAATAGAACTTTTAAATACATGTAATTGAACCAACTCATCCACATAACTCTTATATAAAGAATCCAATGTGACCAACTCCTTGATTAATAAGAATTAGAACAATTTGATCAACTAATCCATGATTACCTAGATACAATCACAACCTCCTTGATCTTGGGATAACCTTATGAAAAAATCCATTGTGATTTCATCACATTTCCACTTGGGAACATCTAAGTGCTGCAAAAAACTGTCCGGAACATTATTCTCATCCTTTATCTAATGGAAAACCAAACACTTAACCATGAACTCTTACACTTCCTATTTCATCTCAATATACAAAAACTACATTCTAAAACCACAGTAAATATTGAAAAATCCTATGTGTACTACTAAAGGTGATTTATGAAACTCATGAAGGACTCCCTCATACATCACTACCGGAACAAAAAACCTCCCAAGAAACAACATATGGTTCTAACTATCCTCTTACTATCCCTCTTGATCATCACCATGGAAAACATGATCACACATAACCTCTACCTCTAAGTATTCCCCCTAAGACTACTCCACATTCCATATCATAGAAGACTTCACCTTTATCTAAAACAAACAACCTATACCATCATCCAACCTTATATATAAGTTCAAGGATTCCAACTACTTTATTCCTCTCCAAAAATTCCCAGACTCCTAAATTACATCCTTCCACAAATTTCTTCTCGAAAAATCAGTCACAACACTCCCTTTTCTTGAAGTGCATGAGATCTCAAAATCACAATCCTAAAGAATCTCCATTCACCTTTGCTTCTAAAAATTTAGATCATGCTAAGAAAATATAAGCATAAAAATATTGTGATCTTTGAAGACTATAAAGTGATCCCCAATGAGGTAATTCCACCACAACTTCATTGAAAACACCACCATCAATAACTCCAGATCATGGGTAAAATAGTTACACTTCTGGGGATATAAATTAATAGACCCATAAGAGATAACCACCCTATACTACTTCATATAATCAATATAAATCCTTAACTCCCACAACTCATAAGGTTTCATCCAATAAGGATCCATCAAAATTGAATAATCACCAACTTGCAAGTTTTTCCCAAAATTAACATCACAATGAGGGGGGTAACATCACAACCTCCTTAAGGAAAACATCTAAAAACTACTCAAAAAACCTGGGGACCCCCACTGTCCTAATGTAAATTGATTATAACAATAAATCAGGAATAAAAAAAAGAAGGGGATCCACACAGTGATTTCCCACCAGAAAATCCGACTCACCAAAGAAAACCACATGCTGGCCATCCACATCTAAAAACATGACTCTCCTATGGAAGAAGTCGATAATATAACTTATAGAATAAAACTAGTCAATATAGGGGATAATATCACATGACTTCATATATAGTTAGAAAATATCCCCATGAGACTGATGTGGCCCCATCATTAGTGTACACCCTTGACACACATCAAACAGAATGGTCTAGCCTCCGAATAGAATAGTCAACACCAGGGGTGCAGGAATCCTTTCTACATCTATTCCTAGATAACTTACTAGATTGAGTACTATAAAGAAGTGTTAATCTCTTGAATCAAAAAAGGTACAAAAAAGGGTACTAAAAAAATAATCATATCTCTATTTATATTTGGCCCCTATTACACTTATGCCTCCAGTATGTGAAACTAACCACATTGAATCCTCTACCTCTTTGTTGACAACCACCTCCATCACCATGATTAGGTTGAGGTCCTTGAACAAGAATAACATATTGAGGAAAGCCCCTGCCTAATCCATCTCCAATCGGTTGAGAATAAGCCTACTTTCCATGTTGCTGAAATGATCTCACTAGAAATAGCTACTGAGGTTGGTGCTAAACCTATCCTCCTTGACCAAAATGAGATTATGGAACCACTGGGAACTGGTTCTGGTGGTAGACACAAACTACACAACTAAAAACATTAGCCTAATATCTCTAGGAAAATCATGGAAACTATTGGCCCCATAAAGATGAAAGGGAAACTACTGAGGTATACTCCTTACTAGTTGAAACCTATATGGTCTTGGTCCTTGAGACCTTCCACTAAAAACCTTACACATTAAGGTACCATGAAAGTTCCCCTCTCATGAAAAACCTCCTCATGATTTCTTCTGCTCAATCAACTCCACCTTCTTATGAACATATAGACTTGTTGGAAATATAAAAGGAGTAACTTGACACTATATAGAAGGACATAATTCCCCCTAAATTAATATCACATAATACTACTCATCTGGAAAAATATTTAGGGAAAGAGCATAAGGTCCTTAAACTTGATCTACAACTCTCACACTGACATACCCCTATACTAAAGAGAAATAAGATCCTACCTCTTTACTTCCTTCATGGTCGATGAAAGGAAGTCTTCCTAAAACTCTCTTTGAAAGTCAACCTATGAAACATTAGCCTCCTTACACTCACCAAGATACAACATCCACCATTGATGCACAAATCCTTGTATCCAACGGACTGAAAAAGGGACCTAGTATCCCATCAGGGCCTAAATCAAACAGAAAAGTGATCTTGAGATCTTCCATCCATCACTCTATCTCCATATCTGAAACACCACCATCATAATTCCCCAAATCCTATTGTTGAAAAGTGATCAACACCCTCTTCCAAGATTCATAATTCTCTAATAGATCAACCATACAGGGATCAACCAGATCATCCAATTGAACCAAAACATCCTAAACCACATGCATACGATGAATAAAAGCCATAGATGAAAGAGGAAAAAAATATTTCCATATCCTAGGTAGTATTGAATTCCATTTATATTTATTTTAATTCACTTTATTCATTTTAAAATTCAAAAAAAACCTACTCAAATAGGAACACAAGTCATCATGATTCATGTACCTACCCTAGGTATCTACCTTGAAAATAGGTCCACCGTAATTGGTCATTAAATAAGATCAGAGTTTGTTCATTGGATCATGCCCCCCTAAAATCCCTTATTCTAGCTAATTTTACTAACCTATTTAAAACACCTTGGTCAACTAGCAATACCGCCATACCAATACATGAAATCCTCACTATGCCTAACTCCAAACTCTATCCAATCTGCTAACCATGACCTCTAAAACAACTATGTCATGATTCACTCCTTCCAAAGATACCACAATGTGGGGAGAGAGATAATAAACCCTGGTTCTCGCCTCTATTAGGTCCTAGGTTGGAAACTAACATCGAGGGATTAAAAATATCATGAAATAGAAGGCATTACCCTCTAAAATATATATAGGTTTGGGATATAAGATGAATCAACCAAAAGGGAATCCATGAAATAATATAAAAAGAAACCAAAACCATCCTACACACATGTATAAATAAAATTCATATAGATAAAAGTCACCAAATTAAATACCCAAAAGAAAAGCTAAAATAGTGACACAATAACTATCGAAATATCCAAGCTAGTAAAGTTTAGTATGTTCCATGTAGACCTCCTGGAAACCTAGAAATCAGTTTATATATGTAAGGTGAGCATAAAAGTATACTTATTAGGAAAACCAAAGTCTCTTGTGTATATATGAAAGAATCATACTAATGCACCCATGAGAAAATAGTGGAACTAACAACACTTCTCCACAATCACAGTCACATCACATGCCACCTAAAATCACCCAGTCCACAACCCCACATCACATTCACATCACATCTCGCTCAAAAATACATGTTCCATCACATCAAAACCATAACTAGAGTAGTAAGGTATTGTGAACATGAAGAAAATCAACCTCGTTCCATCCTTCTACCATAAACAAACCCCACCATAAGCTTCTCCATAGCACAGACATATCACATCTCACCCAAAAACACCTAGTCCCCTGCCCCACTACATGGTCATATCACATATTTCCTGAAAAAACCTAGGCAATCACCTAATTCACTTATAGACCCTGAGACATCATAACCTATTCATATCTACTCCCCTAGAAGAGAGAGTAGGGAAGACCGAGTAACCAAATATCCATTCTCATCACTGGGATGTTGGAAAAATATCCCATGTGAATACATGGGTAAAATCACATAATTCTTGATGTGGGTGGGGTTCATATGAAAATAACAAGGAATATACAAGTATATACATATATCCACAAACAAAACCAAAATATGGGTCCAAATTCCAATACTAACCAACTCACAACACCACCACTTTCACTACCACTACTAAATTCATAACACCACACAACAAGCTGCAATACCCATTTAACATTTCTAACCAATTTCCATTATCCAGACTATTCATTCAATTATTAAGAATCAATAAAATTTTACCATACATCCCAGCATTTATTTTTTCATTAATCATTTCCATCCCATTAACCAAACCAAACCCTATCCATTTCAATCAATATTAAAATACTTATTCCATAACTACCTATCCATTTATCACAAGCGACCACACATAACAAGAAGATTATCACCCCCATTGAACCATCGCCCACTACCCCAAAATAACGACCAAACAACCACCACCTAACCTCCCTAAAATCATGGAAAAAATGACCACCTATCCATCCCAAAATCTTGACCAAACTTCACAACCTCAACCCCAAAAGAACAACCATACAACCACAAACTCGCCACCCTAAAATCATGATCACATCTCACCCACCAGCCCCACATTTCATTACAACTACAAATAACAACCCCAAAATCAAGGATACGCATCATAACACATCAAAGAAAATTTTATAGATTTAACAAGGAGTATTTTATCACATTTCAATTTATTTTAGAGGAATTATCATACAAGACATAATCTAGGGGAAACCATTTTATTATCCAAATATAATTGGTTAGCCAATTTAAATTTTAGGGTGATATCACAAAAATAAAAACAGAAACAGTAGTGAAAACAAATATCATCAATCAAAAACAAATCCCATAACAATTACCATTTTTAACAGGGCATCAAGCTCATAGAATTCATCATATCACAATAATATCAAAGATGTAAAATTATTCAAATTATTCCCATTTTCCCACCTTCAATTTCAAATAAACAATTCCTTATATTTTGTTAAGACAACATAACAATAACCCATAAATGAAAAAAATAAATACCCTCTTGTATGATACACAATAAAGATAAATGAGGGGTTACCTACATTGAACAAGCTTTTCAAACTCAATGCACACCGTAGGGAAAAGAAGAAACTCCCACAGGCAACAACCGCACCATGAGATCATGGATCAACCTACACCACACCCAAGTATCATAAAATTCATTAAAAATTACTCTGTAAACTAAAGTAACATAACCACAATGAATTACCAAGATAATAATGAAATAAAAAAAACAAAAAAGAAGGAAAGGGATTACCACCAATCGCTAATGGGAATCCACCAGATCCAACAAATCAAAGTGGGAGAAAGGGGCTAGAAGATCTTCTCAGGGTGCCCAGGGATCATTCAAAATGAGAGGAGAGGAGGTGTTTCTAAATTAATGATAATCAGTTGAGAAAAGAACTTAAAACCCATAATCCCACCAGTTTCACATCTTGTAAACATTACCTGACATGTAAACCTCAGCTTCTATGAAATTTTCCAAATTTCACTGAAAAACACATAGTCTCAAAATTTATTTAATAAAAATTGTGAATTCCACTCACATGATGTGTTATCCAACTCATAGATTCCCCCTATACCCACAAACAAGCCATGAAATAGCCATCTTCACAAGCCGTGAACTATCAACACATGTCATGTAAATTTACAAAATGTGAATTTCCTATTGTAGATCTAGCCTCCATAAAAAACTCTCAAAACATCCCCCAAACAACTCCAATCACCAAAAATGGAAAAGTAATGGGACAGGATGGTACGAGAAGTTATAGGGAGGGTTATATTTGGAAAACACATAGATATTTGATAAGAACTACATAGATATGAAAGGAGTTTAACAATAACCAAAAATTGTAGCAAACATAAGGTTGATATGTTAGTCTATCACATGTGATATAATTATATAGGATATAATATATTTTTTTATTAAGTGTTATTAAATTTTTTATATTAAATGTACCATGCTATATAAAAAGAAAACTCTCTATTATCATTCTTCCACATTGGATATATATTGTTGCGAAAACGTCGAGATTCACAATGTTAGAGGTTTTCAGATGAATAAATGGAAAAAAATAAGAAGAAGAAGATTAACATAGACACATAGATTTATATAGTTTTGAAAAAAATTCCTAAATCCATAGAGAGGTAGAATCACTTCACTAGAATCTGAGAGCACAATGATAGGGAGATCAAAGTTTCACAAACACACACACACACCAAAAACCTAGATTGAACGAGCTAATAAAGAAGATGAAGCACTGTGTCACAAGCGAAATTGTATGTCCATTGTGCTATAGTGAATGATGGTTGGAAGTCCACATTTCTACAGTGATGCAACCACCTAATTACAAGATACTATAGTGATCAGTGTCTAGATGTACTTGGATCCACATTACCACCATATCCAAAATCTGAGATGCTATAATAATCGTCCCAAATTCTACATCGCTATAGTACCCTATCACTTTTTCCTGATCAATTTTTCTACAGTCGGTCAGAGTTGATATAGTCCCCCAAAATTTGGACTAGGGGCCTTCCATCCTGAATCCTCAGAGCTGCAGTATGTTTCCCCTACAACCCCCAATGATCTCACTATAGAGATCGACTCATGAGTGTTATGTCCTGATGTGCAGTATGTACTACAAGTATTCGGCCTGACATCATCCAAACAGATTGAGCTACACCAATCCAAAAATATCCCACTTAGATCCTAATCTTCTAAATTGACATGCTTTGATGTAATTGACTTAGATAAATTAGTTAATATAAACTCTTCTTCTTCACTCTTCAGTGATTTATTTGCATTGATAACTTCAATTTCAGGTCGTTAGTTCAAGAAATACCAGCTATTTTACCTTTTTTACTCCCATAGTGTTCCCCAATATTCCAGCAATTATCCTAAAATCGTCATTGGATACCAACAGTGGTGAATCAATGCCTCAAATTCTGTATTACTAATGGTTTAATCAATATTTATGCTGGATTTTTTGTTCCATGAATCTTCTGCAATGTCACCAACCCATCATGTATCAAGATTCTGATAAAATAGTGTGTCAATTGAATGTGATTTTTTTGCACACAAAACATTGGTCTCTTTACAAGATTTATGGAACTCTGACCATGACAGTGCAGTACATTTTACTCTCACTTTCTACCTATCTCAACCAATAATTTCTTCATCCAATCCATCTCCTTTATAGCTTTTGTTGCAACAATATATCCTACCTCTATGGTGGATAGATCCATCACCTTCTATAGTTAAGATATCCAACTCACTATAGTTCCTCTATAGGTAAATACATAAACTGTGGTACTCCTTATACCATTGATATCACCTCTAAGGTCATCATCCAAATATCACTATAATTGAATTTCCTTTACCAAATCATAGAGATACTTCCTTGATTCCATTCAGGTATCTCAGTGTCAACTTCAAAGATTCCCAATGTTTATTTCTAGGGTAATCCATGTTCCTTCTCACAAATCTCACTAAATGAGCAATTTCAGTTCGAGTATAGACCATGACATACATCATGGTTTCAATAGATGATGCCTATAAGATATTTTCCATGTATTCAACTTATTCTTTCATATTCAGTGATTTCTCCTTTGATAATTTTAAACGGATCACCATGGGAATAGAGATTGTATTTTATTCCATCATACTAAACATTCCCATAATGTTTCCTATGTAGTGATCCTATGATAACTGTACTGTTCCATCTTCAAGGTCTTTATTGATCTTCATCCCCAAAATCCTGCTATCTTCTCCTAGATCTATCATCTCCAAATAATCATCTAGCTTCCCTTTCATCTCATCAATACTCTACATACATGATCCTTCAATGAGCATGTTATCAATATGTAGAAGCAATATAATGTATTCGTCACCAAAATAATTTGTGTATAAACATTGATCCATGAAAGACCCTTTGTCTTCATTTTTAGTGATAAATGAATCAATTTTTTTATTCCACTACCTAGGTGCTTACATAAACCCATAGAAGATCTTATGAAGTTTTCAAACTAGGTCTTCCTTCCCAGACTCAACATATCCCTATGGAAACTGTTTATAGATGGAATCCTCCATATCTATATGAAATAAAGTAGTGTTGACATCATGTTTCTCAATATATAAGTCTTTTTACACCACAATGCTGAGAACCACCCTGATGGTGGTAAGATTTACTATAGGTGAGAAAATTTTAGTGAAATCTACTCCTTCTTTCTATTGAAAAATATTATCTACTAGTATTTAATTGTACCTCCTCTTTCCATAATATTATTCCTCGACCTGGTATACCCAGTTGTTATGTAATTATTTCTTTCCTTATGGATTAGGTGTAAAGTACCAAGTATTGTTATTATCCAATGAGAAAATCTCTTCCTTCATAGCTATATCACACTTTATTGAATCCTTCAAACACATTAACTCTTCAAAACATTCTAGTTCTCCACTGCAGTCAATAAAAAATAATGTAAGGATGGTGAATACGTATGAACAAGTATTCTTACCCTTGTTGATATACTCAACTCCACTTGAGGAGTTTGATCCACATGATTTGGCATCAAATGATCTAGAACACCATTAACCTACACTTTCTTATGGCACACTGGTTCTTTATTACCACTATTAACTTTAGCTACATGATGATCCTTGTACGTGATACCTTCATTAAATATCACATTCTGGATTCTAATGACCATCTTGTTATGATCATCCCAAAAGTTACAACCAAACTCTTTAGCACTATAGAGAATAAAGAAACATGGTTTGGACTTAGCATCAAGATTGTACCTTATATCAGGATCAATATGTACATATTAAAAACAATAAAAGACTCATAAATGTGAGGGTCTTTACTCTTTACCAGACCAAAGCTCCTCAAGTAGACATTCTTCCATTGGTACAAATGGATTACTGTTGATGAGAAATGCTCCCATGTTCACTGCATTATCCCAGATGGTATTGGGTAACCCAAAGTGTAACCTCATACTCCTAGAACATTCATTAATCATCATATTCATAATTTATACCACATCATTATGTTATGGTGTATCTATAAGATAATTCTCCCACCGAATTCAATTTTTAGAATAGAATTACATGAACTCATTACTTCTATACTCCCCACCAATGTCAGACCTCAAGTATTTTAGATTTGGTCACGGTTCATTCTCCACCATGGTATTCCACTTCTGAAATATAATAAACACATCATTTTTTATTTTCAAAAATTTAACTCATACCTTCCTCCATGATTCATCAATAAATGTCACATAATATTGAGACCCTCTAAGAGAATGTACTAGTGAGGGCCCCCAAACATCACTACACACTAGGTCTAGCTTCCTAGCCTTCAATTTTCTAAATCCTTTCACAAATTACACATTCTTCTACTTTCCGAAGATACAATCTTCACATAGGAAAACATCCGCTGAATTTGATCTTGTATAAATCATTTTTTTTTCAGAACCATTAACCCCTTATCACTCATGTGGCCTAAACTATAGTGCTACAATTGTGAATCCCCGATAGAATTTATTAATTCAAGCATGTCTGTGAAAGTTTTTTTCATGTCGTATAGGGTACTATTATTTACCCCTTGAGCTATAACCATAAACAATTTAGTGATCTTCCATGAAACACCAGTGATCATGGTACTAAAACCTATATCATAAAGATATTTTATATAAATAATATTTCTTCTTAAACCAAGGATATACCTCATGTTTTCCAGAACCAAGAAACTCCAACTGTTGGTCTTGATCCGTACATCACCCTTACCCATGATCATCAAGGGTTCATCATCTACAAGATGTACCTTGATAAATTTTTTAGAAACATAGTTTTTTTAGGAAACTATTATATAATGTGGAATAGAAAAAGGGGATCTCTGACTCCAAATCCAGGTTTTAAATGGAATTCATTTTTTGGAACTATCAGGGATTAGCGAACCCTGAAACTCTTTCTGTGCATAGAAGAATTGTTTTGAATCATAAAACAAAGATTTTTTGCTACCACTGAACCAGAAATTAGATTTTCTATGAAATTTATGCATCTTGATTATTCTGGTTATAATTTTCTTGGTTCTTGCAATAATAGTAGTTCTGTTGATTCTCTTTGGGTTTTTTATCATAACTATTTGCAGGATATCAATGCTTATAATTTTTCTGACCAAATTCTCACTTTTGATTTTTACCTAAATAGTTCACATATATTTTTTACTTTGGTTTATTCCAGGAATAAATATAGAGAAATTATATCTCTTTGGCATGACCTCTCTGTTTTGGCTACCACCATTCATGTTCCTTGGTTTGTATTGGGTGATTTTAATACTATTCTCTCCCCCAATGAAAAAATTGGACCATCTCACTCTCACATTTCTTATAATGAATTTAGGGATGCGTTAGAAGATTATAATATGATTGAAATCAAACTCACGGGTGCTAAATTCACTTGGTACAACAGAAATTACAATAGGACTGTGGCCAATAAACTCGATAGGGCCTTCACGAATATCACATCTTTGGATGCTTGGGACTCTATCTCTAACATCACTTTACCTAAACTAAGTTCGGATCATCACACAATTATTGTGAATCTCCTATCTAAAATAACCAAACCTAGAATTCCTTTAAAATTTAACAATGCTTGTTCTATGGACTTGGAATGCTCTCTTCTCATAAAAAATGCTGGGAATCCATGAATCACTACTCTAACGCTTTTTCTTGTACTACCAAACTCAAACATATTAAACAGTGTCTCAAGGGAAGGTGTGGGGCTAAATATAAACAAATTGAGAAGGACATAGCCACCCTTGAGGGTGACCTAAATCAAATTCAAAATACTACAACAAATTCTTATTTCTCCTTATACCCTCAGAATGAAATGAAAATATCTTTGAAACTCAAATCCCTTATGGTGCATAAAGATAACATCTTCAAGAAAGTTTTTAAAATGAAATGGCTCGTTGATGGAGATAGAAACTCTATGTTTTATAATTCTCTACAAATAATTAGGAAAGTATATAGAACTCTATCTTTTCTTAAAGACAATGAAACCCTTTTTGAAACTAAGGCGGCCATAGCTAATCATGTTGTCTCTTATTTTGACAATATTTTCAATGGTCTGAGCATTAAAAAAGATATAATTCCTGAGGTCATCCCTATTCTAGTTAGTGAAGAGGAAATTAAATTTCTCTTGGGAATCCCTCTAGACCATGAAAACAAAGCCACTATTTTTAGTCTCAATACTGATAGTTCCCCGGTTCCTGATGACTTCAATAATGGTTTTTACCAAAAATACAGGGAAGTTATCCATTCATATGTTTGTAAGCTTGTCAAATATTTCTTCTCTAATGGGGGCCTTTCTCATGGTCTTAATTCTCAATTTCTTACTCTTATCCTGAAAGTCTCCAATCCGTTGAAAATTCATTTATTCCACCCTATTAATCTCATCAACTCTCTTTACAAAATCATTACCAAACTCTTAGACAACAGACTTTATTCCCTATGTAACAAAATCATATCTTAGAACTAATTTGGATTTATCAAGGTTAGGTCCATTCATGATTGCATTTACCTTGCCTCAGAATGAACCAATGCTCTTAACAAAGTCTCAAGAGGTGGGAATTTGTACATTAAGCTTGACATTAGGAAATCCTTTGACACTACAGACTGAAATTTTATTTTTAAGGTTCTCCAGTATTTCAGTTTCAAAGATGTCTTTATAAGTAGGATAAACTCTCTCTTTAAATTGGATTCCCTCTCCATCCTTGTCAATGGGTCCCCTAAAGGTTATTTTAAGTACACCAAAGGAGTTCATCAAGGTGACCCCATATCTGCTATTATTTTTTCCATTATAGAAGATTATCTTAGCAGACTACTTACTCGACTTGTTAGCCAAAATAAACTCAAGCCTATTCAGGCGGATTGTATCCTAAATGTGTCGACCCATCTTTGATATGCCGATGACATAATCCTATTTCTAAATGGGAGAAAAATAAATATTCTTAATCTTAAAAATGCCTAATCCCACTATGAAGAGGTTTCTGGACAATCTATTAGTTGGAAATTTTTTTTTATCTTCTTTATAAAATGTTTCCCATTTAATAGGAAATCTAACATCATTTAAAACCTTGGTATCAAAGAAGGTGTATTCCCTTTTATCTACCTGGGTGCTCCCTTATTCTGGGGAAGATCTAAATTCAAGTATTTCTCTAATTTTGTGGAACATGTTATCAACCAACTTTCTTCCTAGAAGGGGAAATCCCTCTCCATGGCTGGCAGGATTTTCCTGGTTAATTCTACCATTATCTCAAAAATGGTTTAATCTCTAATGATCTATAAATGGCCAATTTCTCTTCTTAAGTGAATTAATGGCTACATCAAAAAAGTTTTTTGGTTTGGAAGCATTCTTGATAGAAAGCTTGTTAACATCCCTTGGTCTACTTGCTACAAACCATTAGATAATGGTGGTCTGGGCATTAAAGAATCTCAAACTATTTAATGAGGCCCTCCAAGCCAAACTCACTTGGAATTTGACCAATCAAAATTCTGAATCCATTGATTTTATTCGAAAAAAATTCCTTGAGAAATTAAAAAAAGGAAGCTTGAGCCATGTTAACTCCTTAATCTGGACCTCTATCAGAGACTCCTTTGCCAACATTATGAACAAATCTAGATGGATGGTCAATATAAACTCTTCCCTGAACTTTTGTCTTGATAACTAGACTTGCGCCCCCTCATTTCCATGTTGCCTCCTAACTCCCCTTCAGATAACATCAACTACACTATTCAAGAGGTGATACACTCTCATAACCTTAACCTCCCGGAGTCCATTATGCATGTTGTCGATAACCACATCTTCTCTAATGCAGAGGATTTTATCACTGGGGAACTTTCTCATAATGGCATTTTAGACTCTAAAAGTTTTTACAATCATAATTTCACTCATCCTGATCTTATTTTTGGTTGGATGAATCACTTTGAAAAATATTGGATTAAACCCTCTTGACTAAACCTTATCTAGCATATTGATCACAATCATATTCCTACTGAGGTTTGCCTTCAGACTTTTGGTATCTAACTCTGCTCTAAATGTCAACTCTGTCACCAATATAGATAGGATACTAACCACCTATTCTTATATTGTGCTATAGCTTCTTAACATTGGAATTATATTACTAACCAGTTTGACTGTATATGGAATCTCTCTAACTCAATTTAGTCCCAACTAAAATGCTGTGTAGAGATTGATTCCTCACAGATAATCAAGAATATATTCCTTTCCACTGTCACTGAGATCATCCACATTATCTGGTATGATAGAAATGATATTATTCATAATAAACACTCAACCAATCTTAATTCAGGTCGGACGTGTATTCTCATTGCTATCAGGTATGCCGCCTTGCTTCAAAAATATCACTGTGAAAATTCCATTGGGGACTTTGTGATCCTATGACCTCTTCAAATTGAAGGCCTCTATAGAAAACTGAGGCATTCAATTGAGGTATTTTGGAAGGCCCCTATTCTTGGATGGATAAAGAACAATGTAGATGGAGCTTTCAAAGGAAATCCTAGTCCAGGGGGCTTTGGAGATATTTTTAGAGATTTTATGGGACATTTCCATGGCTGTTTCTTTGTAAGCTGCAGTAATGCCTCTTCTCTAGAAGTAGAAATGATGGTTGTGATCCAGGATGTTTACTTTGTTAAAATCAAAGGTTGGAACGACATCTAGATTGAAAGTGACTCAACCACCATTGTCCAAGCTATTTGGAATGGGGTGGACCACCTTGCATGGCCTCTTACTTCTCAATGGATAAACTGCTTTGATTCGCTTTGGGAGATCAGATACATTGCCACTCATGCTTACCGTGAAGCAAATATGGTGGATGATGGTCTTACCAATAAAGGAATCAACCAGAGTGTTATGTGGAGCGATGATCTGCCGGTTAATCTTCTTCCTCTCTATGAAAGAGATTGTAATAAAATCCAATCCTTTAGACTTTTTTAGTTCCTTTCTTGTTTTTTAATAAATTGTGTCTTAGTATTTGACCAAGGGATTACCTTTTAAAAAAAATTCCCTTGAGTCTAAAATCTAAGAATCTATAGGGATATCCATGATTAACAATAGAACATCATATATTCCTCTAGATGATGTGTTTTATATATTCATTATAGGTGACTTTCATTTTTATCTTCACTCTTTCTTAAAATGTACTTACTTCCTACAAATCAAGAAGGTGGGATTGGCCCCCTTTTCCTTGTTTTAACTCTTTCCTCTTAACTTTGATCATCCTATATGATTATCTCACTATACATATCTTTATATTCCTTTAATTTTTATAGAATGACCATAGAATATTCATGATTCTCTTATACAAATATCATCACTAAGGATTAGGTCATGTGAATCCTTCAAAACTAGATTGGTATTCCCTAAATAGAATCCCATAGCTGTTATATTCACTTCCTAACCATTGGGTAATGAAGATAGTAAAACCAATTCACATAACTCATTTTAGAACACAATTCCCACTGATTTCAACTGATTTGTGATGGTGTTGAATTCATTAACATGATTTGAAACAATCCTCCCCTTAGTTATTTTCTGATCGAATAATCTTCATATAAGGTAAACTTTATTTGACATTGAAGAATTATCATACATATTCATGAGAGATGTCATCAACCCAACCATCATCTTCCACTATCTAATGTTTAACACCATGTTTTTCACCAATATAAGGCACAAAACTACTAAAACCTATCATTCTAGTATATCCCACTCTGTATGCTTCATATATATTGTTTTTAGACACATATGTGGAATATGAATATTTTTCTAATAAAGATAATGGTTGATATGACCCCCCTAATAACTGAAGTCAATTCCATATAAATGATCGATATTCACCTTGAATATTTATGTAGCCAATGTTTAATTATATAATTAAGAACTCAACTTATGATACAAGTTTTTGTGTAAATTCCAAGATTTATATAAACATAGGTTTGTAGATGAAGAAAATACAAAAACAAAAGATGAAGAAGAATATAAACACAGACACAACAATTCAAATGGTTTGGGAAAAAACCCCCACATCCAAGGAGAGGATTAATCACTTAACTATAATTTGGGAGAAAAATTACAAGGAGATATGTGTTTCAAACACACACACACACAAAAAAAAACCTATCTCAAATGAGCTAAAAAATAACATGAAGCACTATTTCACCAACTGCATAGTAAATCTACTATGTTACAGTGAATGGTGACTGGATGTCCACACTGCTATAGTGTTGCGGCCACCCAAGTCCAAGATTCTATAATGGCTGATAGCTAAAAGTACACAGAGCTATAGTATTGTTGTATCAAAATTCAGAGATGCTATAGTAACTGTTCCAATGTTCACATTAATATAGTGCATTGTTGGTGTCTCCTGACTAGCTCTACTAGAGTCAGTCATAGTTTTTCTATCCCCCAAAAATTTGGGATGGGGGCCTTCAGCCCCTAAATCACCGGAGCTAGGGTGAGTTTCCCTACTACCACAAATGATCTCACTATGAATCTCAAACCACAATATTTGTGACTTAATGTATAGTATGGGCCACTGGAATTCGGTCTGAGATCAACAAAATGGATCGGGTTACACCAATCCAACATATATTTCTGAAGTGAAATTCTAATTAACTTGGTAATAGCTGAGTTATATCTAATAAATCTCCATCATGGAGTATTATAGGCTGTGATGAAATGTTATGGTTAGTATGAGTGGGATTCATGTACCGAGATATAAAATATTCCTGATAGGATTTGACAATGTTGCTACTTTTGATGGCCCACCAAATTTTATAATTTTAATTTTTCTAAAAACCACTAATCCTAAAATCATAGTAAGGTGAAAGTGTAGGGTTGATCCCATGAGGAATATGTATTCCTAATTATGATCTTAAACCAAATTATGAGGTCTTCATAATATTGTTACTGAATTATGAAATATACAAAACTAACTAAATTAACTAAAAATAAATTTAACTTAAGAAATATTATACTATGCCTGGATGGATAAAGAGAGGGGAATTAATTTCTTGGGATAGTTTAGATTAATATATAACAATTAAACTTCACTCATAAAACTTCTCCAATGAATTGTTTTAAGACTTCATAGGGTATCTAGATCTACCTATTGGTACAAATTAAAAATCTCTAGGCCTAAACAAACATAGATGAATTAAATTACTTATCTAAAGTGAGAGGAAAAGTTAAGTCAACTCTCAATCCCACACTCCCCTCTATTACAATGGTTTTCATCCCCATAATATTTAAACTCAATGTGATACAAATTATAAAGAAAAATTCACAATTTAAGAAGAATGAATAATTGAAGTACACACCCATTTCAATCAAAACCACCATCCACTATGAAATTAGTCAATCATGGTTGACAGTTCTATGGAAATGAATAAATTACATTTTGTATAATATGGAATAGAATTAACTTGAATAAAAGTTTTTAATAGTGATGAACGAGTTACTTTAATTACTGGTGAATACCAACACATGACTTCAAATGTTCCATAGTGAAATTTAAAATGAAAACAAAGACTTATCTAAGTAGAAACTCTGGTGGTCTATACACTCTCACTTCTTCAATATATATGTTATATATCCTTTGGATTAATTCATTATGTTCCTTTTATTATTCCTCTATTTCCCAGTGGTAAAATCATTTGTAAATTACCTTCAAAACCGAGTCAAATTTCACAAAAAATATATAGTAAAAAAATCCTAAAAGATAGGAATTCCTATTTTAAAATTGATGATTTGTCAATAGTTGCCGAATATAACAAAGAACCAGGACTTATCCATATACTTTATAAGTAAAAATGATTCATCAAAATTTACTTCATGAGGAACCTTACAGTGTAAAGAAACTATTATGGTGCAACCTTCAATCCATAACAGATATGAAAATAGTTGAAAAATCATCCTATTTAATTTAGTAAACTATTATAGATTCTACTTCTTTCCCACTTAACTCGACGATGGATTAGAATTATTTTATCTCCTAAAAAAATCCCTACAGTGTATCCTAGATTCCTTTAGTACAAGATCACATAATCAATATTCTAAAATACTTCTATATCCTTGTCCTTCATGGTGCAATGTATCACCTACGTTGAAACCAGCTTTCATGAAATCTTTTTCACTTACCATTTACCTTTATATAGTTGTGGTGAAAATCCTCTCACCCTTATAAAAGCATAGATATTTCCTCACATAGTTTCTCATCATGTTTTAGTGTAAACCCCTATTCCACAAGCCTTCACAATTACACCTTTTACCTTTACACATCGATGGAGGGACCCTCATGAAAGAGCACCTCTACCCTAATGTAGTCTATGAATTACCCTCAAGAAGATTAATAGACCTTTATAGTGCTAAGTAGTACCATTATATAGCTAGAACACTTATATGATTACCTTTATATAAGCTAGGTTTACCTTTATGTGAAATCATCCATGTTCTTATATGGTGTATGTAATTTCCTATTCCATAAATATTCTATGCAAGATTCAACCATCCTCCCCTATACACACTCCATGATGTAGTACAATAGATGGTGGAACAACTTATTTACTCTTAACTTTGCTCATGGTATAAAGTTGGACTACATTATAACTTTCTGATAGATTTGAACTCTCTATAAATTATTTTCCACTAAACTTCCTACATGTATTGTGCCTATCTTATTCATCTTATCTTCCTTATACTGTATGAATTTCATTCTCTCATACCAATCTTGAGCACCCCAAATAGTGCATGCATAGTGATATTCATCATCCTAGATCTTAACAAATATAAGTTCAATATTCTTTAGTAGATTCTATAGTGATTACAACCAAGGTCATGTGACTCTGTTGAAAATCAAATAATAATTCCACGCCCATGTAACATAACACACATGAAAAATGAGATAATAATGTTTTTTTGTTAATAAATAGTTCCCCATGTGTGATCATCCCACATCAGACTCTTGCAGTTGAAAACTATTATTTTTTACCCAGGATGTAGGGAGAGATATCCAGATGAGAAACACCATCCCCTCCCCATGACAGTCCTGTTGAAAAATTCCTAAACATGCTAGGACTTCCTATATTCACACATTCACATACTCATACCCCTATATTGACTAGTTTCAGGATTTCCTTAGGATCTTCACACACCACCCATGATTTGGGTCTGAAATTGAAGATTGTATCATTGGTGTGATCTTCTACGGGCCTGGTATAACGGACCATACTTTACATACATAGATATTACATAAAAATTGAAGAATATTCATTACAAAACACAACACAACCATGAAAGTACCATATAGGTTTAGTATATTTAGAAACTAAAAACATAAAAAATTGGTTCATAAGACATCTACATTATCTCTCACTTATTTCTTCAGAACTAGACCTTTTTTTGACATATCTTACTTAATACACTTCTTCATGACCTAGGGAAAAGATACAAAAAAAAAGGGTGAGTTCAAATTATTAGTAAGGGTAAAAAGGGGAGATATTAATCATATCATAATCATTAGACATAAGAACATAACTTTTTTAAATCTTATCAAACATATGAAAGATCATGATATCATGTAATGAGATAAATCATATAACTTTATAAGAATCAATGAATGTAATCCCAAAAGTCATAACATAAGACATAATTTTTTTTGGCATACACATAAGTATAGAAAATCATTTCATATTAGTCAAATATCATTTCCAACACCATCATAGGAGACAAAGTCCATTACTGAATTGACTTCACTCCTCGTTCTAGCTCCGTATTACTGAACTGAGATTATTTACCATTCCATCCCTATCTATCTCATGAGATATAAATCTTTACCCAATAAATTTGATGGAGATATAGGTCCCATCCATCACATAATTAAATAATTCTTATATGTTCGACAAAGACACAAATCATTCATCATAACATAACCCAAGGAATAAAATGGGTTTTATTAACATCATTCCATCATAACATAATCCATGGAAAACAAATATATTTCATAAATAACATTACATCCTAAAAATTATAAAATCATTGGAATAATAGTGATAATATAATTGAAACATAAACATATTAAATAATTATATATTATATAGAAAATAATTTTGATAGAACACTTGAAGTTATTTCTTGAGGAAAATATCCTTTTTTTCTTCAAAACATTTTCTTTTCTTAAAATACCATGAAATTCTGAAAGGAAAGAATCTATTTGAAAATAAACTTAAAAACTTATAAGTGAAGTTTAATGGAAATAAGGCTTTATGAAAATATAAAAATCCGTTCATATTGTATAATTTAAAAGAAAATATTCTTATCGTACTTTTTTCGGAATGTCAAAAAGCACTTCGTATCGAAAATGACAAAAGATTCCTTTCACACCATTTAATAAAAATTCACCAATGAGTAAAATTGAATTTAAATAATTGTAGAAGTATAAAAAGAATATATTAGAATAATATTTAGGAAACATGGAAATGAATGATAAATATACCCTAGTAAATACTTATGTATAAACAGTCGTGGATAATAATGAGATTGAAAAATTATCCCTTACATTAGTTTTGATATCCTTTTTATGTATACAAAAATACTTTATAACGATTTAAATAACATAATTGAATTATCCTATAATCATATTAATTTTTATGATATCATATATAATAATATTATCAGCCTTTTGTTAATAAAATTTCATTATTACTTGTTATTCGGGTAGTAACAACTTCATTTTATTTTGCATGTTTTGTTGAATAAGTTGTAGTAATACTTATTAGGTTATATTTATATAATTTAAAAATTATATTAAAATAATATATATCATATTTATTCATTATATACATTTATATAATCATTTTTAATGGATATCATGTAGAATTAATCTTATCACATCGTGGAAATGGTAGGCCGCACGTATGCACGAGCGACAATATCATTCCCATAATTGTGAAATGGTATGGAAGTAGATGATATATATTTTGTTAAAAAATCAATATAATGTTTTAATAATAATATATAGGTATTATTTCTATCATTATACCCATCCAATTAAGGTGGTGGTGAAAAACATATTACACCACAGTGTGAAGACGGTAAGCCATACATACACACATGTGGTGATTTTGTTTTTTATAGGATCGATAGATGGTGGAATATGGTTATTCCATAATAATAATAAAATATAAGTATATATATATATATATATGTTATTATGTATTTATTATTTTATAATGTAAACAACTCATGAATAAGAAGTATAATAAGGAATAATTGTGAAACAATTGTAGAAGAGATTATCTCTTCTTCGACGAGGTCCCTCTAGATCACCTCTTAAAGCACTAGGGTTGGTCTTTGGAGAAGACTAGAACCTCTAGAATTTGACTTGGAAAGTTTATAAGTTAAATGGGTAGGGTATGTAAAAGATTTAAGACTCAAAGTGATGTTAATAAGTGAGGGAGGAGGTTCCCATTTATAATTGAGGTGAGGGGAACTTTTGGAAACTCCAAAAATATTAATTTATAATAAAATAAAAACTCATTAAAAAAACTGCAAAATATCATAATTTCTAATATGAGATGAGATAATGTTGTAATATGATCATAAAATAAATTCTAGGTAAGTTTTTCTTTCAATTTAAACCATATAAGTTTAATTAACACTTAGTTATTCTATTTAATTTTTAACTAAGGTACCAAATATTTCAATATTAAAAGGGTAAAAAAGATATCTTATTTGATGTCAATTAGACCATAAATGAATAATTTAGAACATTTTAGACCATATCATAATTATTATATATTTTTAATTTTTTTTATTTTTAAATAATTTAATAATAATTTATTTTACTAAACAATCAATAGTGTCTATTTTGACACTATTCAGTTCATTGATTTTTAAAAATATAAAGATAACAATTTAACTTTGAACCAAATATTTTATTACATTCCTAAGAGGTCAATTTCACCTATAATTGTTTTTGGATATATTAATTATCCCAAGTTATATTTATTTTAATATTTTTAATCACATTTATTTTTTATCTCCATTAATAAAATAATTACTACATCAATTTTTTGTAATTATTTAATATACTTATTTTTTGAATAAAATTTAAAAATAAAATACTATGAAAAATATAAATCCTACATATTTCAAAATATTACTTATAGTCAAACATATCTTCTGAAAAATCCTATGTTATAAATGTTATATTTATTTAAACTTGAACATGACAACTTTAACATCACTTTAAATAAAATATTATAATTGTCAGAATTTTATCCATATGGATTCAAATGGTCAATAACTCCACCCCCAGATGATTATGATCGCTATATACTATACCAATAAGATTTTGTCAATTTTTTGGTTATTTTAATAGTTATTATCATTTTAATAAAATTATTTTATTTATTTCTCATCAATTAAATAGTTTCTGCATCATCCATGTATAAGCCTTTAAAGTAATTATTTATTTCCTAAAAATTACAAATAAATTACGATGATAAAGAAAAAACTATATATTTCAAATGAGTATTTGTAATCGAATTTAGAACTTATATTAAAAATGATATAGTTTTTAAAATTTGAGTGAGACATATTTTACTTTTCTTTAAATAAAATAAATTAAATGTTTTAATCTCATCCAAGTGGCTTCAAAGGATACCATTTTAACCTAGGGATTATTTAGGTCAAAACACACTCATACGATGATATTAGGAAAAGTGTTAGGGTAATTTTATAATTTTATTTTTACCCTTAATTACCTGATTTACCCTTTTATCATATTAATATAAATTTCTGATGTTACTATTTATAATGCCAAAAAAAAGAAAACTATTTACATAATTTGGACCTACTGATTCCAAATATGGAATCTATTTTCTAAAATTCAAAACACTGAATTTTTTGTAATTAATTTAAAATTAATCTCATTATTGGAATGAGAAAATGAGTTTTAAAAGTTAAAACATTGCAATGCAAGGTGGGGAGGTAGACGATCAAGGATGCAGAAGCTGGGGAAGGGCACTTCTGTGGGTTGGGCCTACGGGTCATGTAATGGGAATAATATGTCTCTGGGATTTTGGGTCATGTATTGGATTCAGGTCATATCAGGCCTTGTGTCTTGGGCCTACGGGCTATGTAAGGGTTCCCCTTCAACCCTTAAATGGGGGATTATCTATAATAAAATAAAAATTAAGGCCTTTGGGCCATTCAGGAGAAAGTTAAAACATTGTAAAAGATCCAAATGTTTTTACATCTAAATCCAATGTAAAATTAATGCTAATGAACTAAATTATCCTAATTGATAAAAATATATTCTATTTATAATTTTAAACCATTCAATAATATAATTTAACCATATAAATTATTTCGATGAAATTGGTTGTTTTTAATTAAAATTTAGTATATTTTTACTATTCATCAAAACCTGAAATTTATCAAAAAAATATCAAAAAGTCATCTAAAATAATTTTTTATATCACACTTCCAAATAATACTTTTATGCTGTCATATAAAAATTATTAATGTGTCAAAATTTTAATTTAAAAAGGGTTCACCATTAAAAGGTGGTAAAATCACCCTTTTGAAAAATATAGGTTTTTATACATAAAATAGGGTTTATTCATACCCAATGACTGAGATATCCACTGGATGAATATAAAAAATATTTTATTAAATATATAACATATATATTTTATTAATGTAATTCAATTAATTTATTAATTCAAAAATAAAAATATTTTCTTTACATTTAATTGGTTTATATTTTTCATAAATAATTGGTAGCCAAAGAATGCACAATAAATTTTCATATTTTAGTTATATTTATTCCCATTAACTTAACTAATAGTTTATAATGGTCATTTTATTCCTTGGGCGTATTGTGGTTTGTTTAAACTCATGATTATTTGTAACACAAGCTATTGAAGAATTAAATTTATTTAAAGAAAATATTTAATAAAAAATTACAGGTGTTACATTTGACCCCCCTTAAACTGAATTTTTCCCTTGAAATTCATCACTTGGATTCTAATAGATGAGGATACCTCTACCTCATCACATCCTCAAGTTCCCATGTAGCTTCCTCAAATTGGTGGTTCCTCCATAAAACTTTAACGAAGAGAGTGGTCTTTTTTTGTAGAACATGTTCACTATAATCCAAAATCTTTATCGCTTGTTCTTCATAAGAAAGGTCTTTCTCTAATGTTATTACTTAAAAGTTTTTTATATGTGAAGGATCAGGTATGTAATTTCTCAGGAGAGATATATGGAACACATCATGAACTTGAGAGATATTCAGTGAAAGCGCCAATCAATAAGCTACCTTCCCAACACGATTTAGAATTTAAAAAGGACTAGTATACCTAGGGAATATATTTCCCTTCTTCCCAAATATCATTACTCTCTTCCATGGAGATATTCAAAGAATCACCTTGTCACCCACTTCAAACTCTAGGTCTTTTTGTCGGTTGTCAGCATAATTTTTTTGTCGAATATGAGTTTCTCTTATGTGTTGTTGAATAGATATGACCTTTTCTACCATTTAATCAACAAGATCAGGTCCTAATAGTTTTCTTTCCCCAAATTCTTCCCAAAAATTTAGAGTTATGCACTTTTTTCCATAAAGGTATTTATAAGGATCCATCTGAATAATGGAGTGAAAGCTATTGTTGGAAGAAAATTCTACCAAAGGTAGGTGTTGAAACCAACCACCTTGGAAATACAAGGAGAAATATATCAACATGTATTCTAGAGTTTTAATTTTCCTCTCAGACTAACTGTCTGTATGAGGATGATAAGAAGTGATGAAAATTAACTCTGTATCTAGATCCTACTGAACATTTTTCCATAACTCCGAGGTAAACCTCAGATCCAGATTAGAGATAATGGAAAATGGTAATCCATGAGATATTACCACTTATTTTATATATATATTTATAAAATAATCTAGATAGAAATAATCTCTAATATAAATGAATTGTGCTGACCTCGTAATGTGATAAACTATAACCCGTATAGCATTATCGCCTTTAGATGTCTTGGGAAGTCTAAAGAAAAAGACCATAGTGACATTTTCCCATTTCCATTCTAGTATGGGTAATGGTTGTAACATCCCCTTAGACTATTGTCTCTTATCCTTAACATGATAACAAACGAAGCATCAAGATACATATTCTGCAACATCTCTTTACAAGCCATCCCACCAGAAATACTCTTTTAGGTCCCTGTAAATCATTGTGCTTCTAGGATGAATAGATAATTAATAACTATGAGCCTCATCCAACAACTCATTCTTTAATTCTAGAATGGGAGGAATACAAACAAAATTACCGAACCATATTATTCTATCATAATCAAGGTTGAATTCAAGAACATTTCTCACCTTCTTTTATAGCTTTACATCTTCCTTATGTGCCTTCTTAATCTTCACTTATATAGATGGATGGACATTCATTTGAGAAAGAAAATATTTCTCCCCTTCCATTAAAATTTCAAGATCCATCCTTCGAAAATACATAAATATTGGATATTTTGTGATCCTCATAATGGATAGGCTAGCATGGTCTTTTTGACTTAAAGAATCCGCCACCTTGTTTGATTTCCTAGGGTGGTAATATATTGAGTAGTTGTTATCTTTAATCAACTCCAACCATATTCTTTGGAACATATTCAGCTCATTTTGTATAAAAATATACTTTAAACTTTTATGATCTGTATAAATATCACACCTTTCACCATAAAGATAATGCCTCCATATCTTTAATGAAAACATTTTCTTAGCTAACTCCACATCATGAGTTGGGTAATTTTTCTCATGGATTTTCAATTGTCATGAGTCATAATCTATCACCATATCATTTTTCAGGAGAAAAAATCCCAATACCTTATTGAATACATAATTTTAGATCACAAAACTTTAGCCACTAAAAGTCATTGTGAGCACAGGTGTACTGGATAACCTTATTTTTAGCTCTTTTAAATTATATTCACATTCCTCCATCCACACAAATGTAACTCCTTTTCGAGTCAAATTGGTAAGTGGATTAGATAGTAATGAAAAATATGTCACATTACATCAATAATATCTAGCCAAACCACGAAAACTATGGATATCTGTTACTATTGTTAGTCTAGTACAACTTTCAATAACTTCTTTTTTTTAGATCCACAGATATCCTCTCTCTTGAGATTATATAAACAAAAAATGAAACCTTCTGAAGCCAAAATTCACACTTGGTAATTTTTTCATAATGATTATCCTTTATCAGGGAATTTAGTAAACATATCAAGTGATATTTATGCTCTTAATTACTCTTCAAATAAACCAAAATATCATTTATAAAGAACACAACAAATTTATCAAGATATTATCTAAAGACTCTATTAATTAGATCCATGAAGATAGTGGGGGAACTAGTAGGAAAAAAGAAATCACTATAAATTCATAGTGTCCATAACTTGTATATAATTTCATCATTAGTATATCCTCATTATGAACCCTTAATTGACGAAATCTTGAAAGGAGATCAATCTTGTAAAAGTATTGAGCTTTGCATAGTTTTTCGAATAAGTCATCAATGCGGGGAAGATGATATTTTTTCTTGATAGTGATCTTGTTATGTTCTTGATAATTAATGAAGAGTCTAATTGATCCATATTTCTTCTTATCAAATATAATATGTGCACCACAAGGTTACACAATAAGGTATATGAATCCATTTTCGAGATTCTCTTAGAGTTGCTTCTTCAATTCTAGAAACTCAATTGGGGCCATTCTATAGGTTTTTTTTTGAAATTATCATAGCATCATGTATGAGTTCCATTGAAAACTTAACTCCACGATTTGGTGGAAGACCTGAAAATTATTCTAGAAAGACATCATAAAACTCTCATACAATAGGTGTATTCTTAATAAAGAGTTTCTCCCCAAAAATTTGAGATAGATAAACTTAATTTATTGGAATCAAGACCTTTAAGATGGAAGAAATTTCCACTGGAAGGTGATACTCATCCTTTCATCGATAGATGATCATAGATTGATATGGAATATGAAATGTGACTTCCCTTACTTGGAAATTGATTTGAGGATCCATATAGAGAAATCAAATTCATGCTAAGAATCATATCAAATTACACTAAAGTAAGTACCATAATATTTGTATGAATCACTGTCCCACAAACTTAAACTAGAGAAGAATTATAAACATTTGATGTGGTCATTATACCATTAGGAGTTTTCATAGATAACTCAACATATAATTTATGAGGTAATATGGTGATACCCTTAGAAAATTATTCAGAAATAAAAGAGTTCAAGGATCCAAAATCAATTAAAACATTTACTACTTTAGAGTGGATGGTAAGTGTACCTTTCACTAATTCATTATTATACTCTAGATCACTGATAGTGACCAGATGCGACTTGACTTTGCCTTTTTCTTTAATAATTTACTAAAATCGATCATCATCAATAAACCTTGGATTATGGAATTGGTTGGAATAATGATCCATTTCCTTGATCATGTAGAATTGAAGTGTATGCGGTGAATTGTTTCTAGAATTTTCTTTATTCAAATAATTAGACATATTTTCCTATTACTTCGGCATTCAACTACCCGATGGCCTTATCTCTCACCCTTAAAACATTTTCCAGTACCTTTAATAAAATTTACTCTATGTTTCATTCCACACTTTGAGTATAAGGGAAAATTCATCTTCTTTTTAGTGTGGTATTTATATTTCCCCTTGAATTCTATTTTTCTTTTATTATCAAACTCATGGGACTGATGCATTACTCAAATCTCCATACCAACCTTGAGGTGAAATTGAAAAATTTACTCATATCTATTGAAGTCCCTTAGGGGTAATTCCCTTCAGATATTTTGTTTTAAGAAACTAAAGAATGGATCAATTTTAGTCTTAGGTTGGATAATAATTCTAGAAGCATACCTTGAAAGTCTTGTGAAATTTTCTTTGTTGGTACTAATAGATTCACCATAATTTTTCTTAAGCTCAAGGAAATACTTCTACAACATTGTTTGGATAATACAAGGAAAGTACTTATTGAAAATTAAGTTCTTAAACTCATCCCATTCCATAGATTCAATTTCATCTCTTTTACCCATATTCTTAATATGATTGCACCATCAATCAGCTTCACCTTCCAAATGATAGTATTTTAAGATAACTTTATCATGTTATGAACATTGGAGAACTGAAAATATCTTTTCAGTGGTACTGATCTATTGTTTAGCCACTAAAGGATCAAAAGACCCACTGAAAGAAGCTGGACGCTGCCTCATGAAGGACTCAACAGAATGTTGTTCGCTCTTTTTCTTGTCTGTATGTCTAGAATGATTCATATCTTGAGAAATGTTTTGTGAGCAGAGTTAAAAGATTTTGTATTCCAGCTCCCATAACATTTGTTTTATCAGGGTAAAAATCATTTCTTTTTACTTGAATTCAGTATTAACACAGTTTCTTCAGGTTCCATCCATTGACTAAAACCAAGAAGCATAGTCTGAGAAACATTATCCATAATAGGAAAACCACATAATCAAGAAAAAATTTCATCTTAGGGGACTTTAGGTTTTATCCCATGTTATTCATGATCATTTCTAAAACACTAGGATTGTAACCTATACCTCTACATATCCTCGGGGTTCCTATTAAAGTTTTCTCACCCTAGTTTCCAAAGGTTAACTATACCTTTGTCCTGATACCAACTATAATGGACCATAATTTACATACATAGATATTACTTCAAAATTGAAGAATATTCATTACAAAACATAACAAAACCAAGAAAGGATCATATAGGTTTAGTGTGTTTTGAAACTGTGAAATATAAACAACTGGTTCATAAGACATTTACATTATATCCCACTTATTTCTTCATAACTAGACCCCTTTTGACATATCTTACTTAATACCATTCTTCATGACCCGAGGAAAATAAACATAATAAAGGGTGAGATTAGATGCTCAGTAAGTGTAAATAAGAGAGATGTCAGTCATATCATAATCATAAGATATAAGAACAAAGCATATAAAAATCTTATCCTACATATGAAAGATCATGATATCATGTTATGGGATAAATCATAAAAGTACATAAGAATCAATTAACATAATCCAAAAAAGTCACAACATAAGACATGAAATTTTGTGGCATATACATAAGCATAGAAACTTATTTCATATTATTCAAGTCTCATTCCCAATAAAATCATAGCAGACAAAGTCCATTATTGAACTATGTTCACTCCTCGTTCTAGCCCAGTTTTACTGAACCAAGATCATTTCCTCTTCCATCCTTCTCTATCTAATGAGATATAAATATTTACCCAATGAATTTGAGGTAGATATAGGTCCAACCCATATCATAATGAAATAATTCTTATATGTTCCATAAAAACATAAATCATTCATCATAACATAACTTAAGGAATAAAATGGGTTTCTTAAACATCATTCCATCATAACATAATCCATGAAAAACAAATGGATTTTATACAAAGCATTCCGTCATAAAAATAATCAAATCATAGGAATAATAGGAATAATATAATTGAAACATAAACATATTAAATAATTCCATCTTAGATGGAAAATAATTTTGAAAGAACACTTGAAATTAATTATTGAGGAAAATATTGTGTCTTCTTTAAAAACATTTTCTTTTCTTAAAATGTTGTATAATTTTTAAAGAATTTATTTTAAAATCACCATGAAAACTTTTAAGGGAAGATTCATTGAAATAATAAGTTATGAAAATATAAAAATCCATTCATGCAATATATGTTAAAATAAAACATTCTTCTCATACTTTTATCAAGAAGTTAAAAAGAACCTCATATCAAAAATGACAAAAGATTCATTTCATACCAATTAATAAAAATTAACCAATGGGTAAAATTGAATTTAAATAATTTTATAAGGATTGAAAGAATATTTTTGAATATATATTTAGGAAACATGGACATGGATGATAAATATACCCCATTAAATACTTTTCTATAAATAATCTCAGATAATAATGAGATTGGAATATTATTCAATACCTTAGGTCTGATATCTTTTGCATGTATCCGAAACTCCTATATAATGATTTAAATTATGTCATTGACTTATCCCAAAATCATTTTAATTTTTATCATATCAAATATAATAATATTATCATCTATTTGTTAATAACAATTTATTATTACTCGTTATTCAGGTAGTAACTACTACATTTTCTTATGCATGTTTTGTTGAATAAGTTCTGGTTATCCTTCTTAGGTCATAGTTATATCATTAAAAAAATGATATTAAGATAATATATTTCATATTTATTAATTAAATACATTTATATAATCATGTTTTAAAGGATATCATGTAGAATGAATTACATCGCATCGTGGAGATGATAGATCATATGTACGTACGAACAACGCTATCATTCCCATAATTGTGAAATGGTATAGATGTGGATGATATATATATTTTTTACAAAATAAATATAATGTTATAATAATCATATATAGGTATTATTTCCATCATTATACTCATCCAGGTAAGGTGGTAGTGAAAAATAGATTACACACACACACACACACACGGTGATTTCATTTTCGGTAGGATGAATAGAAGGTGGAATATGATTGTTACATAATCATAATAACATATCAGTATATAACCGATACTTTATTTGTTACTTTATAATGTAAATAACTCATTAATAAGAGGTATAATAAGAAATAAGTTTGAAATAATTGGTAGAGGATATTACTTCTTCTTCGACGAGCTCCCTCTAGATCACCTCTTAAAGAACTAGGGTTGGTATTGGGAGAAGACCAGAAACTCTAGAATGCGACTAGGGAAGTTTATAAGGAAACTAGTTAGGGTATGGCTGAGCTTGAAGTCTTAAATATAAGTGAATAAGTGAGGGAGGTGGTTCCCTTTTATAATTGAGGTGAGGGGCACTTTTGGAAACTCCAAAAATATTAATTTATAATAAAATAAAAACACATTAAAAAACCTCCAAAATGTCATAATTTAAAAGATCATATGAGATAATATTGTAATAGAATAAAAAAAATAAAATTTAGACAAGATTTTATATCAATTTAAACATTATCATTTTAATTAACACATAGTTATTCTATTTAATTTTTAACTTAGGTAACAAATATTTCAATATTAAAAGGAGAAAATATTTACTTATTTGATGTCAATTAGACCATAAATGAACAATTTAGAAAATTTTAGACCATATAATAATTATTCTATATTTTTTAAAAATGTTTTAAGATTTCTAAATAATTTAATAATAAATTATTTTGATAAACAATTAACTGTGTCTATTTTGACATTATTCAATTCATTGTTTTTTAAAAATAAAAAGATTAAAATTTAACTTTAAATTTTTTTATTATATTCCTATGAGTTAATGGTAATCTATAAAATTCATTGGTTATATTAATTATCAAAAAATTTATTTATTTTAATTTTTTTATTCACATTTATTTGTTATCTCCATTCATAAAATAATTACTACATAATTTTTTTTGTAATTATTTAATATACTTATTTGTGGAATAAAAATTGAAAATAAAATACTATGAATAATATAAATACTCCATATTTATAAAGAATACTTGCAGTCAAACAAATATTCTGTAAAATCCTATATTAAAAATATTATATTTATTAATGCATGAATGTGACAACTTTAACATCACTTTAAATAAAATATAATAAGTGTCATAATCTTTTCCATATGGCTCCAAATGGCTAATAACTTGACCCATGGATGATTATGGCCGAGATATACTTGAAAAATAATATTTGGTTTAGTTTTTGGGTAATTTAATTGTTATTATAATTTTCATGAAATTATTTTATTGATTTCTTATCAATTAAATAATTTCTGCATCATCAATGTATAAGACTTTAAAGTAATTATTTATTTAATAAAAATTACAAATAAATTACCAAGATAAATAAAAAATATTTTAGATTGAAAATTATTATTTATAATCTAATTTATCTTCTGTATAATCTTATATTAAAAATTATATAGTTATTGAAATTTGAGTGAGTCATATTTATCTTTTCTTTAAATAAAATAAATCAAGTGTCCTAATCTCATCCAAGTGGCTTCAAAGGACACCATTTAGAACCAATTGTGATTTAGGTATAAAAAATCATCCAATGATATTAGGATAAGTGTTGGGGTAATTTCATTATATTATTTTTACCCTTAATTACCCGATTTAGCCTTTTACCATATTAATAAAAATTACCGAAGTTACTATTCATAATACCAAAAAAACAAAAGAAATATATTTAAATAATTTGGAACTACTAATTAAAAATATGGAATCCATTTTTTAAAATTCAAAGAACAAAAGTTTTATTAATTAATATAAAATTAATTCCTTTGTCGAAATGAGAAAACACGTTTTAAAAGTTAAAATAGTGTAAAATATTGAAAAGTTTTTGCATCTAAATTCAATGTAAAATAAATGCCAATGAAATAAATTATATTAAATGATAAAAATATATTATATTTATACTTTTAAGCCATTAGATAATATAATTTAACCGTATAAATTATTTCAATAAAAAAAGTTGTTTTTAATTAAAATTTAGTATATTTTTACAATTCATCAAAACAAGAAAGTTATTAGAAAAATATCAAAAATTCAACTAAAGTAATTTTTTGTGTCCCAATTCCAAACAAGAGTTTTATGTTTTCCATTAAAAGGTGGTAAAATTTCCCTTTTGAAAAAATATAGGTTTATATACATAAAATAGGGTTTATTCATAAACAATGACTAATATATATATTGTATTAATATATTTTTTATTAAATATATAACATATACATTTCATTAATGAAAATCAATTAATTTTTTAATACAGAAATAAAAACATTTATTTTACATTTAGTTGGTTTATATTTTTTATAAATAATTAGTAGCGAAATAATTCACCATAAATTTTCATATGTTAGTTATATTTATTATTGCTAACTTAACAACGAGGTTATAATAGTCATTTTTTACCAAGGTCATCTTGCAGTTTGTTTAAACTCACGATTGCATGCAATAAAAGATATTAAAGAATTAAAATTATTTAAATAAATTATTTTATAAAAACATATGGGTGTTACACCTTGCCTCAAAGATGGAATATCTTTTACAGAATCTTCTCCTAATTTCCCTTTTCAAAAAATCTAGTGTTTCTAGTAGAAATATTCTAGATTTACTAGAACTCATTCAAACTCAATAAAAAATTATTTTAATATGATAAAAGTAATATAATAATTATATTCATAAAATTTAAAATGAATACATTTATATATATATATATATATAAATTTGGTCTATCAATGATAATGAGGCATAAAAAAAGTTTTGTGCGTTAGATGACCCACTAATTATGTAGCACACAATGTATCAAACACTATGTATTTAGTATACTAGGGGTGTATATTTCATATTGAATCCCTATGCCTAAGTTTTGGAAGATATGTAGAATGAGAAACTTTATACTTTAATATATTTCTTACAAAAGTCTTAAGACATAGCTAATCAGTGGCAGTTGGGTATGTTTCTAATCATGTCTTTAATTGGAGCTAACAAAGATGGGAATTTTCCTCTTATATAAAAAGTATAACATCCGAGCCCTCGATTGAAATAGATTGGGAAGTGTATGTTGATACCTAGATTGTACATATGATTTTATTATCTATTCGGGTGAGGGTTATGCGATGTGATCATACCCTAAGAGGAATAACATGTGATGTATTTATTGACTTGGTTAGTTTATAATTAGAGAATTGAGAACTTATGAGTTGACTACATGAGATTAACATAATACATGGCTTGGAAAAAGGGATTATGTTATAATATAAGGTCCTAAAATACATACCCTAAGACGGGTGGGGGTGAATTTGGGTGACTTGAAATTTCCCCTTATCTCATGTTTAACTAGATCTTATCCTCATGTTTGTAAAGACACCTTGAATCTATCACAATGATCACCCACAAGTAAAAAAAAATATCATAAAATAAATAATCATGTAAAAAAAGATTTTATTTGGTTCACCATCACTAGGAAACAACCAAGGATCACATATTGACAATGTGTTGATATATTTATTAATCCCTACATCACTAGTTTTCCATTATAATATTTAAGAAAATCTAATTGCTCACCCACATTTCATGACAACTTTATCTCTTCCAATCAATAATTTACAAGTGGTTTATAAGATATTATTGAGTATATAAATAGTTAAAACTCTTTAGAATAAATATAGAAGAAATAAAAATAAATAATAATGGGAATTCTTGATGATTATCTATTCTTAATTTTCCAATATGCATAGGTATGCACAACAAATCTTCACTTCCAAATCCATTCTTAAATTGAATTTAATATTTCCACAACTCACTCTCAAATTCTAGATATTCAATGAATCCCAATTTATTCTTCTCTCTCCATTATAAAAAACACTTTATCATTTTTATTTATTTACTTTCTTAGTTTTGTTAAGAAATTTTCTCTTTTTTTATTACATCCATCTCCCTCTATTTCCAGTTAGGATATTTAAATTTTAAATTAAAATTCAAGAAGTTAACTAACATGAAATTATAATTGTTCACATTCATCTCTTAGTTCATTGTTTGCATCAAAAAATGTGTTCCATCAACTTTTATGTAGAACCCATGATATGGTCCTAGATCAGATGATACAAATCAACTATGACCATAAAAGTGTCTATGTGCATGAATAAGATGAAAATGGGATCTCCATGTGTCATATGACTACGGAGACATCGAGGGATAGAGATTCCTAAAAAAAATTCTTCATCTTGTGAATTGGTGGTGAGAACTACCCACAAGGAGTTGGCCACGTATTTTATCAGCTAATGATGGAAAGGGGTTTCAAAGTCATAAAACCCATTTTTAGGGTCATAATGGAACTCTTTTGGCTAAAAATAAAACATAAAATAGGAAAACCCATACCTAAGGGAATATTTCATTTTTAAGTATTATATTTGACTGCTCTTGGTTCTCAAATAAACTTAAAAATCAATGGTTATGCCCATTTGAAGTTGGAATGTTTTTTTTCATGATTTTTGTCTCACACTTAGCCTTGTGGACAACTCTACACATGCACTAATCATACACCCTAAATCTCACTCTCATCTACTTTACCAAATTTTCACATGACCTACTCATATTCTCCTCCTCTCACACCGTGATCACATTCCCTTCCCCTCATTCTTATCCTTGAACACCATACGCCACACATGTAGTGTCGTGCGATTAGTTGTGTGTTCCATACCTCATGATCCCCACTTCACATTCCCAGATGTAGTTATTCACACTCAGATACACACCTGGGTGAACAAGGAGGATACCTACTCACATGGTCTTCCAAGATGAGGGTTTCTTATAAAATTACCCACAATCCTCTCATTTTTCATAAATGGATGTTCAACCGAAGCACTTAAACAAATAGATCTCTATACCATACACCCAAGTATTCCCTAAAACCCTATTTAATGTGATTTTTAAATAAATAATCCAAGGAGATGGAATAAATTGTCCATGAATTTTCTCTATTAATTTGACTAGTTCCCTAGGTGCTGGACCACCTAATCCCTTGAAGTTGGGAACCACCATTTTAGTGCCTAAACGTTAGTACTACCACTTGAGAACACTAACCTATGTGCCACCTCTCGAGTGACCAAACCTGGGTACCACCACCAGAGTGTATGAAATTGGGTGACACCACATGAGAGAATGAACTTGGTAACCACCACTTGAGTTCTTGAACATGAGTGCCACCACATGAGCACCCAAACCTAGGCACCAGCACCTACTCATCTGAACCCAATCGTCCAACCACCTGAGTATTCATGATACTTGGTTAACCATTCACTTGGTCTCTATACCTGGTTTTCCGTTCACCCATGACTCTATATTTAGGAATCCATTCACCCATGCCTTCATACCTAGGTTATACTTCACTAAAGAACCCTATTCAGAGATGTTTCTAACCCTTAAGAGTATACCTAAGTACCACTTCGCCCAGGTCTCCTACCTAGGTGACACTTCTCCCATGCTATCAAAATAGGTTGCTAATTTTCCCAGGTATCATACTTGGGAGGAACCTCATCTAGGCATCCTACCTAAGAAATATTTCCCACCTTTCTATTCTATAAGGTGCAATACATAAACATAATTTCTCCTATTGAGAAACTAGAAAATAGGTTAATATATTATGGAAACTCATGCATAAACCCCCATTTATCTCCCGTTTTCAAAAATTTTATATCACATGAATTCTACCAAGGTGTTCTACATAGTGTAAATATGAAAAAAATTTCTATAGTCTAGCTATCATTAGATATGATAATAAATTAAGGTAGCAGATACACAATCCTCAATCCGTATCTGGTCATCACCCCTTTTAGATCACATGCGTCCTACCACGTCTTCCAAATAGTGTAATCCCTAACCATACATTCTCTAGTGTAGCTACCAAAAGACTTGTTAATCATTTAAGGCAGAAATTTTTAATAGTAATAATGATGTTCTTCCTTATCCATGATAGTTTTAAGTTAATTCCATTACATGCATGCTTTCCAAAGGTAGGAAATCACTAGGGTTTCTTACCAGCGATGCTTTAGAATGCATGTTGGTCAAGAGGATGGGAGGTTGGGATCATCCCACCTTTTTAGTAGGAATTATTACCTACTCTAAGAATATATTATTGGTTTAAGATTTTTTATGTATCCTGCCCAAATCCTAGCGTGATATTAGTTTCCCCTATGCCAATGATTTGATTGAATTCATGTATTTATATGCACATTTTCATATATCAAAATTATATCATATTTATATTATTAATTAACAATGGTAGGGTTTATATATATAATTGGGAAATCTGAAATTTATCACACAGAGGGAGGAATATGGTGTTTTTATTTTGGGATCAAGCCCTTGATAAAGGATTCCTATATATCCCAATGAATGAAATAAGAAACCATGTAGTGTAGTGACAATTAATGGGACACATTTTACCTTTTAAATTCATGTGACATGGACCAATTATAAGTAGTTTAACATCCGATAAAATTGAAAAATAGGAGAAATATTCCTATAAATATATGATATGGAACTTAAATAAGAGAAACCCTTTCTGGAACATGAGCCTCAGCCCAGTTGGTGAGGTATCCTTAAGTGAATCCAAGAGACCCATGTTCAAAACTAGGTAGAGTCATATTTTTGGGTCCCTATAGCAAGTACAGTACCAGGCACTGCAGCAGACTATACACTGTGCAGGTATTGTAGCATAACTGTACACTATACAGGTACTGTAGCAGAACTGTACACTGTGCAAGCACTATAGCAGGCACTGTTCAGTACTATAGCAACTGGAGCTATTCACCTTGGGCCATCGGTTTGGGCTTGGAGTCCTTACGGATTTTGGGCCACCCAGGCCTTTAGGTCAGTAGGGCTTTTGGGCCACCTTTAAGGCCTTTGGGCCACGTCATGGCCTTTGGGCCACATGTAGTTGCCCCGAACAGACTCTTCAAAAATGGAGCAACCCCAGAAGAGGATTTAGAGTAGGTGTACTCACCAGAGCAGAGCCAAATGGATTTTTCAGAATGAGAGGGTATGGCTATGCCATCGAGACAAGCCTGTGCTTGCACGAGAAGCCTAGATAGACGTCCATTCGAAGGTGGAGAGCTACTATCCTGATGCAGATACCGGGGAGGGGCAGTTCCTTGTAGGTAGTCTGTTTGAATTCCCTAAGACCTTCGGGTCATGTAATCTCCTAAGCCTAAATGCCATGTAATCTCTAAGCCTACGGGCCTTGAAAGGGTTCCCCCTCATCCCTTGAAAGGGGGGTTATCAAAAATCAATAAAAATGAAGTCCTTAAGGCCATTTGGGGGGAGAAACCCTTTCTGTATTATTATATTTGTCAGTAACTAAACAAGAGAAGGTATGATTGGGGTTTACACCTAGTTGGAGGCCCACATTATATTTCTCATGTCAATACATGAGGGAATCTCATGCTCATCACATTATTTATTATGGATCATTATTGTCTCTTCACTAGGGGAATACCTAGCTCTATAATAGGGTAATCCCTAGATTATTCCTATAGAAAGATGATTCACCATATGGTCATCAACATAAGGAAATCCTATGATCATCACATAGGTTTTCTATGATCATCACCTAGGGGTAGTTGATCACAATCACCTTAGAATCATCAATTGAGGGAGAATTAGGTAATTCCATGCTCATCACATGGGTTTATAATGCTCTTCATATAAGAGGAAACTAACTTAGGTTATGGAATACACATAGTAAGAGGCCTAGATATGAGCATACTCCACTTTTCTATTGATAAATAGACAAGGAAGTAAGATGATGTGGTTGGGGATTACACCAAGTAGGAGGCCAAAATATTGGGAAACTAAGAGGGGTATTTCAACTCAAGGTATTTTTGAAACCAAGAGGATAGTCTAAAATCCAGGTGTATATGAAGAATCCCTAAGAAGTATCTCAATTTCAGGTAAAAATGGGACATCTTATGCTCACCACATAAGAGAAAATATTTTTTTTGTGGATGTTGGGATTGAAGTTAGAGAATTTTCCTATGTATCCTAGTTTATATAAATTGAATCATATATAGTTCTAGTTCCATAGTTTAATTTAATATTTTAGGATAGGTCTATGAAGTTTAACATTGTACAGTAAAGACATGGTTTATGCAGTTTAGAGTTATATAGATAAGAATTCAGTGTTCTCCCTACTTTTAAATTTGATGGGTCTTGATCATGATAACTAAATTATCAACTAAAACCTATAATCCCATGTAATTCATGATCATTGTGAGAAATAAGAGATACTAGAAAATCCACCACATTTAATGAGAGTGTATAACATGAGATTGAGTGCAGAATATGCATTGGGATACCCATTCTCTTGTCTATTGTCGACTATACATGAGATGATATAGATGGGTTTTACACCTAAGAAGATACCCATAAATGATTATTGTTCCATTAAAGGGGATAACATTGTGAAGGGACTAATGTGAGAGATAAAACTACTCCAATAATAGATTATATTACTTTTAGTATCTACCACACCCCATCTCCATTTTTTTAAGGTGGGTATATGGTATTTTAGGTGGGGTTGGAAAACAGATCCCCTGAAATAGTCACTCACATAGGATGCGTACGATAAAAAATGATGTGTAAATCCATGTAGGAGGTGTGTGTCTGCAAAGGAGAACGAAATCTATATAGGGAGTATGTAGTCATGTATCACAACTGGAAACCATGAGGTATCAAGAAGGAAGTACATAGAGGGTAAGAAATTATCATATATGAGATGTTAATGATAACAACTTCATGAAGACGCCATGAAATGGGAACATAATCACCACCTCAAAGTCATGAATGATGAGCTATTGTAAAGAAATCAAGGGGTTAGATAGGATGCCATATTATCTTCATAAATGGATATGCATTAATAACTACAAAGTGACTATGTATCTCTCCTAAAAACCATGTGGATCATTTAGTTTTTATGAAGTAAATAAAACTATTCCATTTTATTTTTTGTAACTTTCCTTTGTCAAATTTATTTTATGATAAAAATGGATTTCGATTTAGAATGACTATAACTTTGATATATAAGTCTTCTCTGGCTCCAAAAACTATCAAATCAAAGACTATAAAGAAAAGGGTTTCCCTAGAGAAGGTATTTTCTGAGGATGAAAATTTCTCAAAACAACCTAAAAATGGTTTTAAGGATTCAACAACCTTTTCTTTATCAATATGTGAAATCCATAGCCTAATATTGGAAGGTGGTTATCACCACCACATCATCGAACTTGAAAATAGTTTTTAGGAGTCTCCATCCCACTGTGTGTGAGAAGTATTTTGGCACATGGAAATATTATTTTATTCATATTTAGATAAGGAAATACGTTTCTAATAAAATTTGACTTATTTTGTTTGAGTGAGGACTATGTCATGGATTTTGCAACAAAGTTCATGGAACAAATTTCTTAATGCCAATATATTCTCACGTGGAAGCCCCACTCATTCTTCTATTATCTACCATTTTTGACACATTCATCACCCCAGGGCCTCTAACTAGTTGTAATCCCTAACCAAACCAAATACTATTTAGATAAGAATAGATAGAGTGATCCTGAAAGTGCATCCAAATCATAAGTGCCACTAAATCCACTATTTTCACCCCATTCATGAAACAAAAATACTTAAAATATAATCTTAAGAAACATGGAATGGTCCTATCACTCAACCTTAAACATTGAAACTAAAATTACATAAGATATGATTTCTATTAACCAAGATATGTAGGATGAATCTATGAGGTTATATCCCAACATCTCATTGGTCATGGATATACAACCTTAAAATTCACCACAATAGTCTTTGTCACATGATCTTAAGAGGTCAGACATGTCCTATTAAGTGGGAACCAAACTATGTGGGTTCTAATTCCCTTCAATAGGATACACAGGAATCCCCCTTCATAGGCCTGATACCAAATCCAGAACTCATATCACCACTCTAGATAGATATAAACTCTATAATACCCAGTTGTGTGGTTTTAAGCTATACCACCACTAAATAATAAGATATAGATAAATAACCTATAATATATATAGATGTTTACATCATCTCATGATTTTAATAAATAAATTTCTTGGTGGAAATTAATAAAACACTGATATTTGGGAAGGATTTATGAACATTTCCTAAATCTCTAATAGAATCATGGAGTTGGTAATAATTCCCCCTAAAAGGGTAAGATGATCCCAACCTCCCATCCTATTGACCATCAAACATTCTAAAGTTTCACTAGTATGTCCCAACGACCACATGTCTTTGGAAAGAAGGTCCATGACCATCATAAAACATTCATAGATCTTAAATACATTACAAATAATCATATATAAGAAAATAACCACCATTGAACTTCATTTAGGCTATTGAAGTTCATTCTATAGCAGCTTAACAAATTCATGACCACATTATCAATTGTATTTGATGATTGAAATGTATATAGTAATCTTTATATGGATATAATATCAATCATATTTAATGACCGATAATAAAAAAAATCTTATATATCAAACAACAAACTATTAATTTTCCATTTTTCTATCAATTAAAAACATTGCATAATCTATATAAAGTATTATATACCATAAGTAAGCTTCTAAAAAATCTTATGTACTGGGAATAATAACTTATGTACCAATAAAAACCATACATACAGAAAAAACTAAATTTAGGACTTCGTAAATTTCAAACCCAGTTTTCTCAAGAATACCATTATGTAATATCTATAAAAATCTTACATATTAGACCTTTCTATTTTCTTATAATTATAGGATCTTATGTTTTCTCGCATAGTTCAAAACTTTGATACATTTCAACATTCATAAGATATTATGCATTATCCAAATATCTTCATTATCACTTGAAAATTATTATGTATTATCTAATGGATGTTACTTATCATATTAATACCTCAAATAATTTATCAATTCTTCAACTTTTAGAATATCTTACTTATACAAAGATAATATCTTACGTATATAGGGAATTTATCAAATTTGTGAAACTCTAAATTACTCTAGCCAAATAAACTATGCTCAAAAATTATTTACACATTTCAAACTACATAAAATTAATTCCAATTGAATTCCAATTGGAAAAAATACAACATTACAACATGTGGTTATAACATTCTCCCCCTTTTTATTTTCTTATCAATTTAACCATGTATAAATCCATTTTCTATAATAAATTTTCTATTCTCCCCCTGTAATATAAATCGCACCTTATAATCATTCCCCCCTTTGATAACAGAATTTAATGTGTTTCACCTGTTCCAGTTATAATCACATTCAAACATTTATAAAATTCCCACTATGCAAAAAACTATGTAAAGACCTATGAAAAAACATTCTCTAAACTATATTAGTCAAATATCATTGTAGGAAATAAAAAAATTAGTTAATTTAAACAATTTTTTCCATATATTTTCAAATAAAACCTTAATTATTTATTTTAATTTTCCATGGATTGTGTCTCCATAATAGTCTTATACTCAACACAATATAAAAACCAACAAACACACAAAATATCCAAGTAAATAACTATGTACGGTCATTAGAGGGGTTATACATACCTACTTATCTTTAGAAAATGTTTTCACCTCAAAGGTCTAACTGATACTTTTTAAACACAATTAAAACCAATGTTTCTGTAAAACAATATGACACTTACTACTAAATTTCAAAAAATTAAAATTTCATAATAATTTGATCCACCTTTTAATTTATAAAATGTTAGCACAGATCAATGTGTTTTTTCATGAGTGTTTTTATAGGTTATTTTTTAACTTGATGACACTATTTTTTTCACATTGAATCATCATTGGTTGTCACACATCTTCCCCATGATCTTTCGATTAATGCTTCATCCTCATTAATTGTGTATAATACTTGGAAACTAAAATATATTCTCCCTGTTTTGTACACAAGGATACATTTTTTTCTTTTTACTCATCCATACAATACAATTTCATTAGTTGAATATAGCTCCACCTCTTGTGTATTTTTGATCCACAATATCTCCAATCCAATCTTCATATGAATAATCCACTGAATCTCAATCTTATCTTGATTTTTAAAGAAAACCATAGTTTAATATTTCTTATTTGTACCTCATTATCCTCTTTACAATTGAGAGTTTTCCTTACATTATATAAATATGAAAATATATTTCTAATAAAAAATCTTAGAATATATCTATCCTTATTGGTGTGAGATATATTATATTCTTAATAATTTTTTATAGAATGTTGAGAACGCTCCCATGATTTCCAAGTTTCATTCCAACTCCTATCAGATTAGAAACTAGTTTTCATTCTTCCATTCAAAACTTCTTTAATACCTATATTTCATATTTCACCTATGAGATGGATGAGTTTCATTTATTTTGATTTAATTATAGTCTACGAAATAAATTCATCCCTCCAACCATTGACATCTCAAATGTCAAACACATCAAATGTGAAAACGTTTCACTATAAAATTTCTTATTTCTTCCATATATGATATCATTCACATACACCATCACCATTAACTACTCTTCATATGATAATTTCATATATAGGTTGTGATCAAACCCTAATCTCTTAAAATTTAACATTTTTAGATATGTGTCCAGCCATGAATACCTAGTATGGGGTGCTTGATTTTTTCCATACAATGGAATTTTCAATCTAAAAATATTTAAATAATTATATTTAATAAAATATACTACCAGTTATTTGATTTACAATTATACATTAAAGTCTCTATTCAGAAATATTTTCTTCACATCCATTTGAAAATGTTTCAACCATGAGATGTCATGTTTTGGATTTGTTAACAATCACTAGAAGTTGTATGTTCTAGTAGTTATCTTGGAAGATATAATAAAGTTATTCTAGATATTATAAAATTTAGTATGGTAGTGAATATCTTGATTTTTTTGGTAGTTTATGTCCATAAGTTGATTTTGGAAGTGGATGTGAAGGTTATATGTTATAGAAGTTTTATGTTCTATAAGTAGATAAATAAGAATATGTGAAGATTAATTTGTTTTAAATTGAAAGTATGGAAGCTAAGTCTATATTTTTATTAAAGTGAAATTCTAAAAGTTATTTGGAAGAAAATTTTAAAGATTTTGGAAAATGGACTATGATATTTTAAAGTTCGAAGAACCCAAATAAGTCCATTACATAAGTTTTTTTTTGATATGTAAGGTTAATACCAGTACTAAAATGAATCAAAGGAAAAAAATCCCTAAGTATGTAATATTTTCTAGACATTATTTTTTTTCCATGAACACATAAGGGTTTTATTTAGGGATACACTACTGATACATAATAAACTGGGGATCATACGTAAAAATATTTACTTTAATGATGGAAGGGTTTTAGCCAAGCTAATTTGACATGTGATATTTTAAGCTTTGTAAAATCCTAAGAAGACCAGCACACACCACAACCTATTCCCATACAATGTAATGTTTTCATTTATGGGAAGATATCAAACACCATAAATACCTTTTATATTATGATGGATGAAGGTCACACCATTTTGATGTGAATATTTGGCACCAAGGAAATATGTAAGAGTAACACTTTTGGAGAAACATACATCTAAAGGTTACTATCAATCACAAAATATGATTGATAAATAATCCAACTATGGTTTATGATAGGAATAATATATTTAAGAATGATAGATAATGTATCTGTTTCATGAATATTATCACACCATGGGAAGGATTACTATGCCTTGAAGAAGATTATGTGGATTTCAATGGATTTTTCTATTTGAAGGTTCTCATACTATTAAATAATTTATTTCCATAATAGCTTTGAAGATTGACATGAATTTTTAGTCACACTTTGATCTTAAAAGGAGTTTTTAAATGATATTCCACTAGGTTTCATGGATATTAGATTTTATTGAGCATCATGGAATAAAGAATAACATCACATCATGATAAAGTTAAGAAAATATAAGACCATATTATAGTTAAGAATATCATGTTATGAAAATTATAACAACATATATATAGTATATTTTGTTGAAATTTAAAAAGGGAATATGGCATAATATTTCAGAGTAGTTAAATAAGTTTGGCTGGAATATTATTAACACATTAAAATTCATGTGCACATGTCATGATTTTGAATAATTATATGGAAAAGGATTGATCCCAACCATTAGAATAAGGGTTAGAGACCTAAATATTATATAAAAACTACTTGCAATAGTTTCAGTAGATAGGAGAGAATAAAATTTAATATCAATTTTCACAAGATAAGAGAAGTGGAAATCTATAGAGGGTATGTCATTGACCAGATATATTTTTTAATGGAAGAAGGATCAATTATGTAACAACCCGAGATTTTAGGAAAAATATTCTTTTTAATTTCATTAATTTCGTGTGTTGTACGCTAAACCAAAAGGATATTGCACAAAATGCATCCTTGACTTGCCTTGCATTACACGCAATCGCGACCTTCCTCGATAGCGTGTGTAGTACGCAATACCGAGTTTCACTAAACAACGATATATTATTATAATATTGTTATGAACTAGCCATTATGAATAGTGTTAACTAAATTTTGAAATTTATAACATTATTATTCATCTTACACATTTCTAGAACATGGTATAAGAACAAAATAAATTTTTCGGGTAAAATAAGTAATTTTCAAAAAATGAAGTTTTACCACCTTTTGATGGAGCACCCACTTTAAATATAGTTTTTGACATGTTTATAAGTTTAATTTGACAAAAAAAAATTCTTCTTTTGAATCAGGATATAAAAATTTACATTAGATAATGTTTTGATATTTTTCTGATAACTTTCACATTTTAATGAATAGTAAAAACACACTATATTTTAATTAAAAACAACTTTTTTCATCGTAATATCTTATGTGGTTAAATTATAATATTGAATGGTTTTAAAGTATAAATAGAATATATTTTTACCATTTAATATAATGTATGTCATTAGAATTGATTTTACCTTGAATTCGTAGGTTAAATCAATTCAATCTTTTGCAATGTTTTAAAAAAAACCCGTTTTCTTTCGACAATGGGATTAATTTTAATTTAATTTCTGCATCTTTTGTGTATTGAATTTGGAAAAATGGATTTCATATTTGGAATCAGTGGGTCCATATTATGTTAATAAGCTACTCTTTATTTTTGGGAATTATGAATAGTAACTACGGTAAATTTTATTTACCATAGTTAAAGGTAAATCAGGTAATTAAGGGTAAATATAATATTATAAAATTACCCTAACACTTGTCAAAATCCTATTGGATGACTAAAGGTCGACCCATATCACCTAAGGGTCGGATTAGATTCATTTAATGGACTTTTTTCCATGAAAATAATTTAATTATTATTAAAACCAAATAATGTGACAACATGTCACTTTCTTAAATCTTATAAGTATAATAATTTTAATTTAGTGACAAAATTCATGAAACTTAGAACATGAATAGTCTCCAGAAATCGAATACAATTATCTACATCATAGGAATTTATTTAGAATTTTTAAGTATTAAATAAATATCATTTATTATGACACAAAGATGATGCAGTAATTGTCTTATTAATGAAATATTGACATAATTGATGTTATAAATGCCCAAATAAATGTAATTTGAGACTTTTTATGACTTAAATTAATTTTATAGGTTAATATGACATGTTATTGTTGATATAAGTAACTTGGTTCGAACTTATCATCCTGTTATGAATTTCATAAAAATCATGTACCAAATAGTGTCAAAATTGACATAAATTAGTTTTTAAAAAAACTATTATATTATTAATTGTTATTTAATTCATAAAAATCTAAGGTTCGGCCAAATGACTTAGATAAGGATAGATATATTAATAATAAACAACTTGGGATTCGTTTGGATTGTTATGGTAAGTTTATTAACCATATAGTGTAAGAAAACAAAAAGACACGGTAAAAGTTAAATTATTTAACTTAGAGTTAAATATAATTGATAAGGTTAAAATAATAACCTAAACTTGTCTAAATCCTATTGGATGAGAGGTTTTATACCCATCCCCACTTTATCTTAGAAATAAGACCCTTTGTAACCATTATAAACCGAATTTGACCTTAATATAAAATAATATTTTGAGATTTTCCTAAGGTGCCCCTCTCCTCCCTTATAAAAGGGCACCTCCTCCCTCTCCTCCTCACACCAATTTGAGCATTCAATCTCGGCCAACCCCTGACAAAATCTCTTCTCCACTTCCCTATTATCATCCTAGAGGTCATGGGATTCTTCAAAGACCATCCTTAGTTCTTTAAGTGGAGGTTAAGAAAAGGTGCGTCAAAAAGAGGTAATATCCATTACCGATCTTTTTCAATTTCTTTCTTCTTCAACTTCTTCTTATTTAGTTGTTTCATGATAAAGTAATAACATCAGTATTTATTATATACTGATATGTTATTATAAATATGAAACAACTCTAATTAACCTTCAATCCATCCTACGGAAAAAGGAAATCACCGCGCGTGCGTACGTACGAAATACCGTCTCCACGTCGTGGTGTAATCTATTTTCCTCCACCACCTTAATTGGATGGGTATAATGGTGTAATGAGTAACTATATATGATTATTATAAAGTGATATTGATACTGAAATAATATACATACACTTCAACACAAGTTCACGATCATGAGAATGATATCATCGCTCGTGCGTACGTACGGACTACCGTCTCCAAGACGCGATGAGATTCATTCTCCACATTAACCATTCATGAATGATTATAATGTATATATAATGAATAATAATGAAATATATGAAATGTTAAATCTACTGGATTTATGTATATATATATATATATATGAATTTCATCTACTTACTTCCATTCAAGACAATAAAGAAAGGAAAACAACGTTCATGCGTACGTACGGACTACCGTCTCCATGAACGGTGTGTTTCATTTCATTTATCTATCTATTATATATATATATACTGAATATATATGATATATAAATCTTGTTTTATATTCTGGAAGTAAGTAAATCATGATATAAGTAATAATAATGTCAAGAACAACAAGTCCAAACACCTACGATAAATGAAACGATTTTACCCAAAACGCTTCTTTAACATGGAATTTACAAAAGAACAGGTAATATAAAGTCATAAGTGAACAATATATGATATAATAACAATGAATATGATTCTTTAATAAGTTAATGACATTATTTAAATCATTATACAGGAGGTTCTGATACGTACAAAGCATATCGGACATAAGGTAAGGGAAATGTCACAATCTCATTTTTATCCGAGATTGTTTATACTTTGGTATTTACTGGGGTGTATTTTATCATACACATCCATGTTTCCTCAATATGTAATATTATTTCCATCCACCTACAATTTTTTAAATCCAATTTTACCCTTCGGTGAGTTTTTAGTAAAGGATATTAAAGGAATCTTTTTTCATTTTTCGTACGAGGTACTTTTTGTCTTTTCTGACAAACATACAAAGAATGTTTTTTTAACTTATACGGCATGAATGGATTTGTAAAACATTATTTCCAAAAATATTCCTTTACAAGTTTTCAAGATTATTTTTAATCAACTTCTTTTTGTACGACATGTTAAGAATGGAAAAGTGTTTTGGAAGAAGAACGGATATTTTCCTCAAGAATGGAGTTCAAGTGTTTTATCAAAATTATTTTACATCTAAGATAATAAAGGGTTATGTTTTTATCCCTATTATTACATTGATTTGATTATGTTGTGATGGAATTATTTTTATGAATTCCTTTATCTTATATGAATTGTTTTATGATGTCATGATGTTTAAGATTCCCATTTGTATTACATGAGTTATGAAATGATGTATGATTTATGATTTTGTGGAACACATAAGAATGGTATCATTATGAGATGGGTGGGACCTATATCTCCCTCCAATGCATTGGGTAAATATTTTATATCTCATGAGATAGACATGGCTGGAACGGTAGGTTATACCGGTTCAGTGAAACAGGAATGAAACGAGGGTGACTCGGTTCAGAAAGGGACTTTTTCCACTAAGATAGTCTTGGCAATGAGTCTTGACTAATAAGAAATGATTCTCTATGATTATATGTGTATGCCACAAAGTTTCATGTTTTAAGTTATGATTATTGGGATTTCATTTCACTACTATGATTTATCCCATGTTATGATATTATGATCTCTTTTGCAGTTTAAGATTTCCAAAATGTTACGTTCTTATGAATATGATGTGATTGATATTTCTTTTGTTTACCCTTACTGAGCATTTGAGATCACCCTTTTTGTTTTCTTTTCCCTAGGATATAAAGAAAGGTTTTAGGTATTAGGAAGATCTTTATGGGAGATGTTGAAGATCTTTCACCAGGATTAGAAGATTATATTATGAGTTTCCAAAGACACTAAACTATTACGATCCTTGTGTGTGTGTTTTTGTTATGTACTAAGTATTCCGCAAATGTAATGTAATGTCAATGTACGTCAAGCTTCGGGTATCTACAGTTGGTATCAGAGGAAAGGTTTAGTCAACCTTTGGAAACTAGGATGTGAGAACGTTAGTGAGATCCCTAGAGATATTTCTAAGGTATGTCTAGGGATGTCCCTAAGGATAAGTATACGTATAGGATATAGTCCTAGAACTACGGTAACGATCTTAGAATTTAACCTAAGATGTTAAATATTGAGGGTACTCCCCCTTTACTATGTTGTTTTCTCTAGCATGATTTTTGCCTCTCAATGAATTCTTTTTGTGTTTTAGTTAATGGAGGGAACCAGACGGAATTCGGTTAACATTGAATCCAATGGACAAATTGGTGACTATAAGCAACAAAATTATGTAATGCCTAGAGAGAAAGATATTGTGATTATGCCGAATCAGTCATCGCGATATATTATTAACAAGGTGAAATTTAGTGGTATACCTAATTCATCAAAGAAGAGGAAGATAGACTATTATGCATGTTCGCATGTTGAGCAGCATAAAGAAAGGAATATTGAGATTTCTAAAGAAGGGAAGAAGAACCTTGAAGAATACCTCAAATGGAGGGACCGATGTTATTTGTGTGGAGAAAAGGGTTATAGAGTGACAGACTGTTATGGAGTTCAATGTATTATTTGTGGAGAACATGGGCATTACCCAACTCAATGCTCTGACCTAAAAAGTTACTTCTAAATCATGGAAGGACTTATTCCAGGACAATAATTGAAGAGTATGGATTGAAGTGTTTATGTATTGGTATTCAAGAATAATGTTGTTGAGGTAATTTTATTGTTTATTAGAATATTTTTGTATTATTGTGTTTTTCAATAATTTTAAGGTACCGGTAACCATGAAAAGTGATTCAAATATTTTGGAAAGCAGATGATATGAGCATAATGAAGGGATAAGGAGAAAATGAAATGTTTGACAGTATTCATGAGCTCATGATTGATATAAGGAATAAGTGATATCATGGTTTGAGTATAAATAATTTTGAGGATTTTGGTTTATGGAAAGTGTTAACATTTAACTGCATTCATGTTTTCACTAAGGTTCAATGGGTATTCAAGAGAATACATGATTAAGGCCTTTTAATGTTTGGAATGTGACCAACAAGACATATCTTATGATATATGGTGATCAACGATGGTATTAAATCTCTGGTAATCATTTTCACTATATTATGAGAGTGGACTGCAGTATTATGGATAAGCCTAAAGATTGGAATGGATTATGTTGGACATAAGTTAGTATTGTTTAAGGATAGAATTTTTTCTCTCGATATTATTGATGGGATATTATAGTAGTATAGTTTTAGAAAAAGGACAACCTGCAGGACGGGCGACAACCCATCGCTTCGGACAATGCTATGGGAATCAAACCCACAACCGAAGTGCGACTGGCCTTTATCGCCTACCACTGGCCTATAGGAAGTCCCTGTTTAGTAGAAACTAGTTTTATTTTATTAAGAGGTATGATATATGAAGTATAAGTTCATTTTTGGAACCATATACGATTAACCCTAAGATGGACTTATAACTTTTGATAACCTTTTGTTTGAAAGAGATGGAATGACCCATCATTCTATCACATGATCTGCTAACACATCACGAATGACAAATTCAACTTCATTTATTTAAGATATGAAGTGGAAATTGTCCAAAGAACGACAAATGGTGAGACTATACCAAAATCACGAAAGTATTTCTTCTAATTCCAATTTCATTAACTTTAGGGAAACGATCTTGAAAACCAAAAATGTTGTCCTAGTGATCTTATATCTGATGAATCATATGGTACCTTATATCATCACAAATTTATGGCTTTGTGATTGCTGGCTCTTCCATAGCCATGTTCTCTACCACTCTCCATCAGAACATGATGGTTAGATTTCTCTTCCATATCCATATTTTCACCTATGTGGAAACCCAGTGATTAGTTTATTTGGGTAACCGTTACATTTCATACTTTTGTTTTTAAATATTGGTTTTGGTATTCCTTTTTACGATGTGGGTTTCTATCAAAGAAACTTTCAAATAGTAAACCATTTATAACCCCGACGAATTTCGAGGGCGAAATTAATTTTTAGGGGGTAGAATGTAACAAGCCAAGATTTTATGAAAAATATTCTTTTTAATTTCATTAATTTCTTGTGTTGTACACTACACCAAAAGGATATTGCACAAAATGCATCCTTGACTTGCCTTGCATTACACGCAATCACGACCTTCCTCGATAGCGTGTGTAGTACGCAATACCGAGTTTCACTAAACAACAATATATTATTATAATATTGTTATGAACTAGCTGTTATGAATAGTGTTAACTAAATTTTTAAATTTATAACATTATTATTCATCTTACACATTTCTAGAACATGGTATAAGAACAAAATAAATTTTTCTGGTAAAATAAGTAATTTTCAAAAAATGAAGTTTTGCCGCCTTTTGATGGCGCACCCACTTTAAATCTAGTTTTGACATGTTTATAAGTTTAATTTGACAAAATAAATTCTTCTTTTGAATCAGGATATAAAAATTTACATTAGATAATGTTTTGATATTTTTCCGATAACTTTCATATTTTAATGAATAGTAAAAACACACTATATTTTAATTAAAAAAAACTTTTTTCATCGTAATATATTATGTGGTTAAATTATAATATTGAATGGTTTTAAATTATAAATAGAATATATTTTTACCATTTAATATAATGTATGTCATTAGCATTGATTTTACCTTGAATTCCTAGGTTAAATCAATTCAATCTTTTGCAATGTTTTAAAGAAAACCCGTTTTCTTTCGACAACGGGATTAATTTTAATTTAATTTCTGCATCTTTTGTGTATTGAATTTGGAAAAATGGATTCCATATTTGGAATCAGTGGTTCCAAATTATGTTAATAATCCACTCTTTATTTTTGGGAATTATGAATAGTAACTACGGTAAATTTTATTTACCATAGTTAAAGGTAAATCGGGTAATTAAGGGTAAATATAATATTATAAAATTACCCTAACACTTGTCAAAATTCTATTGGATGACTAAAAGTAGACCCATATCACCTAAGTGTCGTATTAGATTCATTTAATGGACTTTTTTCCATGAAAATAATTTAATTATTATTAAAACCAAACAATGTGACAACATGTCACTTTCTTAAATCTTATAAGTTTAATAATTTTAATTTAGTGACACACTTCATGAAACTTCGAAAATGAATAGTCTCAAGAAATCTAATACAATTATCTACATCATAGGAATTTATTTAGAATTTTTAGGGATTAAATAAATATCATTTATTATGACACAAAGTTGATACAGTAATTGTCTTATTAATGAAATATTGACATAATTGATGTTATAAATGCCCAAATAAATGTAATTTGAGACTTTTTATGACTTAAATTAATTTTATAGGTTAATATTACATGTTATTGTTGATATAAGTAACTTGGTTTGAACTTATCATTCTGTTATGAATTTCATAAAAATCATGTACCAAATAGTGTCAAAATTGACATAAATTAGTTTTTTAAAATAATATTACATTATTAATTGTTATTTAATTCCTAAAAATCTAAGGTTCGGCAAAATGACTTAGATAAGGATAGATATATTAATAATAAACAACTTGGGGTTCATTTGTCTTGTTATGGTAAGTTTATTAACCATATAGTGTAAGAAAACAAAAAGATAAGGTAAAAGTTAAATTATTTAACTTAGAGTTAAATCTAATTGATAAGTTTAAAATAATAACCTAAACTTGTCTAAATCCTATTGGATGAGAGGTTTTCGACCCATCCCCACTTTATCCTAGAAATAAGACCCTTTGGAACCATTATAAATAGAATTTGACCTTAATATAAAATAATATTTTGAGATTTTCCTAAGGTGCCCCTCTCCTCCCTTATAAAAGGGCACCTCCTCCCTCTCCTCCTCACACCAATTTGAGCATTCAAGCTTGGCAAACCCCTGCCAAAATCTCTTCTCCACTTTCCTAGTATCATAATAGAGGTCCTGGTCTTCTTCAAAGACCATCCTTAGTTCTTTAAGTGGAGGTTAAGAAAAGGTGCGTCAAAAAGAGGTAATATCCATTACCGATATTTTTCAATTTCTTTCTTCTTCAACTTCTTCTACTTTAGTTGTTTCATGATAAAGTAATAACATCAGTATTTCTTATATACTGATATGTTATTATAAATATTAAACAACTCTAATTAACCTTCTATCCATCCTACGGAAAATGGAAATCACCGCGTGTGCGTACGTACGAAATACCGTCTCCACGTCGTGGTGTAATCTATTTTCCGCCACCACCTTAATTGGATGGGTATAATGGTGTAATGAGTAACTATATATGATTATTATAAAGTGATATTTATACTGAAATAATATACATACACTTCAACACAAGTTCACGATCATGAGAATGATATCATCGCTCGTGCGTACGTACGGACTACCGTCTCCACGACGCGATGAGATTCATTCTCCACATTAACCATTCATGAATGATTATAAAGTATATATAATGAATAATAATGAAATATATGACATGTTAAAACTACTGGATTTATATATATATATATATATATATATGTATGTCATCTACTTACTTCCATTCAAGACAATAAGGAAAGGAAAACAACGTTCATGCGTACGTACGGACTACCATCTCCATGAACGGTGTGTTTCATTTCATTTATCTATCTATTATATATATATATACTGAATATATATGATATATAAATCATGTTTTATATTCTGGAAGTAAGTAAATCATGATATAAGTAATAATAATGTCAAGAACAACAAGTCCAAACACCTACGATAAATGAAACGATTTTACCCAAAACGCTTCTTTAACATGGAATTTACAAAATAACGGGTAATATAAAGTCATAAGTGAACCATATATGATATCATAACAATGAATATGATTCTTTAATAAGTTAATGACATTATTTAAATCATTATACAGGAGGTTTTGATACGTACAAAGCATATCAGACATAAGGTAAGGGAAATGTCACAATCTCATTTTTATCCGAGATTGTTTATACTTTGGAATTTACTGGGGTGTATTTTATCATACACATCCATGTTTCCTCAATATATAATATTATTTCCATCCACCTACAATTTTTTAAATCCAATTTTACCCTTCGGTGAGTTTTTAGTAAAGGATATGAAAGGAATCTTTTGTCGTTTTTCGTACGAGGTACTTTTTTACTTTTCCGACAAACGTATGAAGAATGTTTTTTTAACTTATACGGCATGAATGGATTTTTAAAACATTATTTCCAAAAAGATTCCTTTACATGTTTTCAAGATTATTTTTAATCAACTTCTTTTTGTACGACATGTTAAGAAAGGAAAAGTATTTTGGAAGAAGAACGGATATTTTCCTCAAGAATGGAGTTCAAGTGTTTTATCAAAATTATTTTCCATCAAAGATAATAAAGGGTTCTGTTTTTATCCCTATTATTACATTTATTTGATTATGTTGTGATGGAATTATTTTTATGAATTCCTTTATCTTATATGAATTGTTTTATGATGTCATGATGTTTAAGATTCCCATTTGTATTACATGGGTTATGAAATGATGTATGATTTATGATTTTGTGGCACACATAAGAATGGTATCATTATGAGATGGGTGGGACCTATATCTCCCTCCAATGCATTGGGTAAAGATTTTATATCTCATGAGATAGACATGGCTGGAACGGTAGGTTATACCGGTTCAGTGAAATAGGAATGAAATGAGGGTGACTCGGTTCAGAAAGGGACTTTGTCCACTAAGATAGTCTTGGCAATGAGTATTGACTAATAAGAAATGATTCTCTATGATTATGTGTGTATGCCACAAAGTTTCATGTTTTAAGTTATGATTATTGGGATTTCATTTAACTACTTTGATTTATCCCATGTTATGATATTATGATCTCTTTTGCAGTTTTAGATTTCCAAAATGTTATGTTCTATGAATATGATGTGATTGATATTTCTTTTCTTTACCCTTACTGAGCATTTGAGCTCACCCTTTTTGTTTTCTTTTCCCCAGGATATAAAGAAATGTTTTAGGTATTAGGAAGATCTTTATGGGAGATGTTGAAGATCTTTCACCAGGATTAGAAGATTATATTCCGAGTTTCCAAAGACACTAAACTGTTACGATCCTTGTGTGTGTGTTTTTGTTATGAACTAAGTATTCCGCAAATGTAATGTAATGTCAATGTACGTCAAGATTCTGGTCTCTACAAATTAGTACAAGAATTACACTGTTATACTGGACTATTAAAGGAGAAGAACAAAATATTTCTAGGGTAGAATTATCTTAATGTAAAGAAGACTTATTGATATGATTTTTTTAAATTACATGGAATCAACTCTCAAATCAAGGATTTGATAAAATGAGGCCTTAAAGGATTATAAGATTATAAAACGTATACATTAAAGAAGAACCAAATATAGATTTATGATTCAAGAAAAATAACATGTTGGACATAGAGAGACCCTCACATTTATGAACTCAATGTTTCATTCAAAAAATTAGTCTATGGAAGATAAGAAGAGGGAGTATCCTATATATTGACAATGAGTCTTTCCATAAACTTTAAAATTTATTTCTCCTTATAATAGAGTGAACCTAACATAAAAACAGACATTCATAAAAAGTGAGTTTAGTGGATTCTGGTACATCAACAAATCATTGTGTGTATAATCCTTAGATTATTCCTTAATGGTGAACCATAAAACATACTTGTGTGTGATTATAATTTACTTTCAACATTCAAGTTTTATATTTAGTAAGAATTATATTAAGATAAAGTGAGATATTGAATGTGTTTCTTCCAATAAGGGAACAAGATACACATGGATTGGATGTTCGAAGGAATAGAAAAAGTTTAATCTGATGTGGTCCCTAATCCACCCTCCTCTTAGGGTGTATATATTAAATTAGGTCCCAAAAATTGGTATCATAGCTAAAAAGTTAAGATTAAGTTTTCAATATAAAAATATTTTGTTTGTTTGTTGTACACAAGGATTCAATGATAAAGCCTCCATTTTTCATTGGGGTTAACTTTGATTGTTATAAAAAGGAGATTTCTATATTTTTTAGGCTTGTGGTAAGGAGATCATGGAGAATGTACTTGAATTTATTGACTTGACTAATAAAATTAAATGAATTGGATATTCAAGGATATAAAATATCTTATAAATATCACACTCCAATGAAGAATGCAAGAAAACCACTCATTGTACTACTACCTTCAAGATGTGGAAGACATTAGAAATGATATATGGGAAATCAATGGGTGGAAGGAATGTTGAAAATTCCACCTCCATATATGAATTTAATCATATTTATAATGAAAAACTAGTGAAAAAATCTAGAGAAGACTAAATAATTTTAAAATTAATGAGGTTCAGAAATTAGAGTAAGACTTTTGAGAGTAAAGACACACCCACTAAGGTAAGTGGGATTGATATCAATGTTAAATATATGTATAACATTTTTTTGAACGATACTTTTACATATAGGAATTTAGAGTCCTCTTTAAGGAATGAAATAAGTGGAGAGTCCATGGAAAAAGTTTCAATGACATATATTCATTAGTTTAGAGAATTTTAATGTAGAAAACAAGATAATATTCAATCCCTATATGAGAAGGTGGGTCAGCAAGATATTATGTATAGAGTAAATTATGTATTTATTATAGATTTGGATTTTTTTAATAAAATATTAAAGAAATAATATGTGGTCTTGAATGGATAAATAATGACAATGGGTGTAAATATGAAGGATCAAAGTGATATACTTATAGAACTTGCATGTGATATGGGAGAATTGATGGTCATATAGATGAAACTAGAAGCTAATATTATTCATCTTAAAATCAAATTAACAATAGGATAAAATATGGAAAATATTACAACTCAAGGTTGGAGAAGTTGGATACTAAATTAAATGATAAGGATGAGAACATCAAGGAGATCAAGAAGTGGTTGAAACCCTTCAAGAATATAAGAATATCCCTCCCATGAAAGCCTTAATAAGTAGTGTCCACAAAGAAGGAAATAAAAAATCAGTGAGAAAATTGATAGTTATAGTAAAATCGTAAATATATGTCTCTCAAAATAAGGTAACTAAAAATTTACACTTCTATGGAATATTGGGATACACTATGAGTGTGTTTCTATAATCCTAAGGTCTCAAATGTGGGAGAAAATTTTCTACATCAACATCTCAACTGATAAATAACTACATGTGGTATGAATTCAATGAGATATTTTTTTGTGATAACCATGGGAATGTTCTAGTAATTTTACCAAGAGAGGATCTAAAGGTGTAATAATGAATTCTTAGTTTCCTATTAAAAATGGGGAGAAACATTGCATCGAAAGAAAACATGTTGCGTTAGAAAATTAATTTTTTTACTCTGGAGGAAAATAATGGAACACAATGAAAGGTGAACCAAAAAATAATGATTTTATATTCATAGAAGCCCACATATAGTGAATTAAAGAAGATATGAAATAAAAATAAATAAGCTAATCCAGTTGTGAGAAATATATATGATCATGTTAAGAGAGTTCCACCAAGGAAGACATATTTTCCGAGGACTCACATGGCCATTAAAGAGGAAAATCCTGAGGCATGTCTAAGGGATATTAAAAATACCACTAAAAGTCAAGATATGAAGAAATTTTGAAGATCCCTCATATAGTGGAGTAATCACGAAGAAATATACAACAATGGTGCATCTAATGAAGAAACATGTACAAGTGGGATTTGTCTCATAATGAAAGTAAATACTAAGCCAAAAAATCTTAAAAACTCTAAATATCTTATCTAAAGGGAAGTGTGTACAAGTGGTATTATAAGATTAATTACTAATAAGACTTGGAATGAAGTTTTAATAAAATGGATGATTTACCAACACTAATTAAATTCCCTATTTTGAGAATTTCTGGGAAGTACCTCTCTCCCCAAGTGTTAAAATATTTTCAACTATTGTTTTATGTGATGAATATTTAAGGGATATATATGATATATGGTGTATGATTATGCGGAAAATAGATTAATTCAACAAGTTGGATTCGAGTTATTTCACCCTAAACAAGAATAATACATGATATCAAGGCCCTATATGACTTAAGAAGTGGTTTGAGGAAACAACTTTGGATTTATAAGTTGAATATGGAGTTATATTCTATAATGAACCAGTTCAAATGATATAGTTCCCAATATAGAATTAAATTAGTGTCAAAGCCTTACCTGACACATCATATGTTATTAGGATAACTTTGGCAGTCTATAAATGATATTAGGACATATCTTAAGTAGTATCATACCACAAAATATGGATAATACAACTCAAGAGAAGAAGAAATAAAATTAATGGAATTCATGTTCTTTTATTCATGTACTAACTTAGTGGTATCAATTAATTATTTTCTCCTAAGATACTGAAAGTTACATGGAATAAAGGGTCATAACCAAAAATTGGTTTCACTATGCTGATAATTATCTCAATACTTGGGCTCAATAACAGAAGGAATTCATCGGGAGTTGGGGAAGATAACTTGAAGGTCATTTAGCCATATTTAGAGAAAGATAATCCCTATGAAGAAAAGAAGAACCACTGATAGAAAGTGGTTTCAAAAGTTTTTCAGGGATAAGTGGTTAATTATTTCAATATATGGAACACATCATACACTTTATTATTCATTGATTATTCACTGGTGATTTTTTTAAGTTTTTGAGTTCAAAGGAATAATTTTTAAATAAATTGAAAGATAAAATTACATAGATCTAATTGGTTATGTAAGTGAGTTAAATGGAAAATTTTGTCATTATTGAATTAGAAACTTGCTTCCTACATTTATTTCCAAATCAGTAGGCTTATAGAGTTCATGAATGGTTAATTTACTAGTGGTAAGTTCACTAACTAAAAATATTTAAGTAAAATATAGTTTTAGATAGGAATTGGTTCAGATACTGAAAAAAGAAAATATATAAATTTTTATTCAGTAAGTGGGATCATGGATAAATTGACAATTCTGAAGTTTCTCTAGTGATAAAAGAGTAAAATGTTCAATAAACAGGTGGTTGGGGGAACCTAAAGGTTTCAAGGTGTAAAATAGATCCAAAAGTTTAGGAGTTAAGGATGAAATGGAAGTAATTAAAACAATCATTGTTTTTTAACGTAAATTTCAAATGATTGATAGATTCAAAAGTTTTTTATGTCAACTAGTTTTATTAAATGTGATATGAAAATGTTTCATGAAAAATTTTGTGAACAAAAATATCTAAATTTAGATTTAATAAAATTGATGTGAATCAATACGTCCCAATAATATTTTGGTAGAAATAATTGAAAATATTGAGAATTAGTTGTATGGATGAAGGGGGAAAATACCTTAAAAGATACCCCTTTGTGATTATATGATAAAGGCGGAGAGAATGAAAATAATGGATAATAATAAAATTCTTTTGTGTGTATATGATTTCATTTATAGTGGATTCTAGTACATCGACACATCACTGTGTGTATTCTCCTTGAAAAATCCCTTAGTATTGAAAATAAAATAAAATTATTGTGTGTGTATAGGATTTAATTTATACATTCATGTTTTATATTAGGCGAGATTAGAATTAAGATAATGAGTAAGATTGAATGTGTTCATTTTAACGAGGGATTAAAATCTATAAAACCTAAGGGACTGAAAATATGGAAGAAGGAAAATTTAGTGTGTAATCTAATTTGACCCCTCTCTTAGGGTGAAGAAATTCAAATTGGTTTCAATAGGCGAACTCTAAACATACTTTAAACAACTGGTGTTAAGAAAATTATAATTGATTCCTTTCTTACCACTAAGGTAAAAATTTCCTTAATGCCAACTCATTCAATATGATTATACCATTTTAATACCTATCTCACCTTGTTACAAATCACTCTTAAATGTTAATCAAAATTGTTTTTAATGAATAAGTTTTTAATAGTCATGATATGATATCTATGTCTATCTACTAGATACCATATTTGATTCTTATCAATTTTATTAAACTCTTCATTCATGGATTTTACACATGATTAATCTATTATCGCTTCTTCAAATAAATTTATTTTTACCTTTGATAATATAGAAGCATGTTCTATTCTTCTCATTATCCGATTCTATGTCAAATTATATTTTTCACTAATAATATTTATCAGATCAACTCTATCTATAATTAAAATTGTTTTAGTCATAGGTATAATCACATTATTATAATTCACTTTCTCCGATTTGACTTTAGAATCATTATCTACTAGAGTAATTTGAGATTCTCCAGAATCCACAATTTTGTATTATTATTTATCATTCACTTATCTAGGGACAATATTTCTAGATTTTTCCCTATATTTATATTATAAAACTTTCACATCATTACTTTCAACTATTTTATTGAGAATTCGATTAAAATATTTATAGTATTTACTCTAATGAGTAGACTAAAAATATTTCTTTATCTTCCACATAATTATAATTTCCTTGATTTACCTCATTATTCCTATTGAAAAATTTACTTGTAAATATTTTTAGATGTTTAAATAAGAGTTTCCTTCCATTCCACATTTTATATGGTATCTTATATTCTCCAGGACTGACTAATGATTGATTTTGAGTGTGCATAGTCACTTTTATAACTTCTTTCCAATAGTGTTAGAGTGATGAAACTTTCAATAAACAATGTATTGGACATATTATTTGTCATTTGATTATTTATTTCCACCGTTATATTCTATTGAAGAGTCCTTACAGCTGAAACTTCATGCTTTATTCCATATTTCTATAGACAATTTTCAACTTTAACAGAAGTGTATTTGTTTCCATTATATGACCATAAAATCTTAAATCTTCTTCTAGTTTTATATTCAAATATTTTTTTAGAATATTTTGATGCAGTCCAACACTTCTCTATTATACCACATTAATATATCCCATTCAATTCTACTATAGTCCTAAAAAAATAAAATGAAGTATTTCTCACCATAACTTCTTGTCGGATTGATTAATCCACATACATCAATGTGGACCATATAAAAAAGGTTTGATTATTGGTTATTATTTATATGGTAAGGTCTTATATTAATATTTCCCCTCAATCATGAATAAAAAATCTTATCATTTTCCTCTTTAGTGAAGGAATATCACTAGTAACTTTTAACATTGATCAATTCTTCACACTATGTTGATGAATGTGACCAAGAATACAATTCCATAAATTTTTGTCCTCTTCTATATTAAGGAGACAATTATTATCATTTCAATACACCTGATACACATTTCCATTAATTATATATATCTATAAAATAGATTTTATATCTTTTCTTTTTATATTTAAACCTTTCAAGTTGAATTTAACTTCGAATACCAAGTCATATAACTAACGTACAATTAATTGTTTTTTGTAAAAACTCCATCAACATAGAGAAGAATTGTATTATTAAATTAATATATAGATAATAAATTATTATCACTAACTTTTATCTTTATAGATCCATCATTTCCAAACCATAACATTCCATGAAATCTTCTATTCATGTTCTTGAGAAGATTCGTATTACCCATCATGTGAGATAAGCACCCACTGTCAATAATCCAATTAATAATATTTTCATACCTTTCAAAGTAATAATAATAGATTTCTCCTTTATAACAATCTTCTTATCTTTATAGGAAAATCTAAAATTAGATAAGACATATGTTAGTATCTTCACATTTTATTCAACACAAGAAATCAAGTCATATTATTCTTCCCCCAATGATTAAAATATATTTATCAAAGGAAATGAATTGGTTTGAATTGAATATATTTTTATTAGTACTAAATAGGAAAAAATTCAAATTATTTTCTTATAATCTAATGTTTTATACCAAAAGATTGAATATTTGGAACAATATCCATAAAATTATTTTCTATTCTGATATGGAGGATACTTGTCAATTCTCCTTTGTGAATTCTAATTTCTTATCCTTTCATGTAACTTTCAGATTAAACACAATAATACATTGTGTGACTTAAGTAACAATAAAATTGGGACTTCCTTAGAGGAACTATTTTTTTATTACAATCCCTCAACATGTACCCTATTTTGAATAAATCCTTGATTATTTGTAAGTTCTTGATGATTGAGAACATTATTATTTATTTTTTTTATATTTTTCACTTCAAATTTTCTATTTTTTATTTTGATGTTTTAAAATTATATAACATACAACGTTTACCTATGAAATTATGTCTTTGAGAACTTAACACTTCCTAAAAAATTATTATGTCTCATTTATCCCTTTCTTCAATAATTCATATAACAAATTTCTAAGCTATTTATTTATCCTTGTTCAATTTTTTATTTTAGACTCAAGATTATTTCTCTATGATTTAACTTCCTATTAATGTATTTTAATCTTATTTGTTCTCTCCTCTATGTACATACCAATATCATCAATAATCTTAAATTGTTCCTCAATATTTAACCTATAGTTCACTGATTCTTCAAGTTTTACTTTAACATTTTCATCTTCTTACATAACTTTCTCTATGTGATCGATTTATACTTAAAGATCATCAACATAGCTTAAGTATTCCTTAAAAAATCCTCTAATATTCTTGTTCTTCTTTCTTTATAGTTTAATCTCTTTGAGATGACCTTATAATTCTACTTCGATATCAACAAATCCCTCTGGTTGATAATATTTTTCTATTAATAATTATGATCGATCCACTATAGCCATCGTAACATATTATGAGTCTAAGATAAACTTAGTTTCAACACATTCTAATGGATCTTCCTCTATATCTTCTTTCTCTTTTCTAACCAACACCTTTATTTGAAATTTATTTCCACATTTATTTCTTTAATTAAAATTTCTTATATGGGAGATCTCATTTATATTTTTTTTTGTGAATTAAACTCACCATCACCTCTATCAAAACTTTTTAGACACCTAATAGTGATATGCCCAACATTTATAGAATAAAAAGAAAAGTTATATTTCCATATAATCTTAATTTTCTCTCTTAATCTTCATTTCTAAAAGTGATGTGAAATCATCACTAATATCTTATTCAAATTTTTTATCTAGAATCTATTACTACTATATTACATTGAAATGAATTTCTTTTGATGGTTATTATAATGAACTTTTTATATTAAATCAAATCTCATATGTGAGGAGTTTGTTATATATGCCGGTGAGAGATAATTCTCCATGATTTACTTATTTATGTGATGGAAATTTTGGATTTTAAATTGGTGGTGATATTCATATAATCTTCTTCACTATATCAATATATTTTATCTCCAGACTAATTCTATCAATAATTCTAAACACTTTAATAAGATAATTTAAGAAAAAATTATCATTTCACTTAAACTCATTTTCAAATCTTCAAATATGTTTTGAAGGAGATATATATTTCCCTCTTTGACTTTGTTATCACCTTCATAAACATTATAATGATTTTACCTAATTATTTTGGTTGTCATGAAACTCATCACTTTCAGGAATCTTGAGCTAGGTTTTTGAAATAGCCACCACCATGGTCACTCCCACCTTTACTGTGGGGAGAGTAAATGATAACCAACCTTAACTTATGAGTAAACTTCTCATGGGTTCATCTCTTTACTAGAATATAAATCTATTCATCTCTTTTTGGCTATTTCTCTATGCCTTAAGGTCATAATATTCATTAATGGTACACCTTATCCACTTATAACTCCACCATAGTTCTCAAAAGTTTCATACCATCTTATATATTCTCTTATTATGTAATTTAGACACCAACAACCCTCCATAAATTCTTTTTGTAGGTTCTCTATGGTGGGACTTGTTTATTTTATTTACATTTTAATTTATTTATTTGATTATATGACATGATTTATGCATGGTTTAGATCTTATTATTTATTTAAATAAATTTTATATTATCTTCAATAATGATCATTTTATTTCTATATGAATCATGACTCATCCTTATTAGTGATATTAGTAAGTTTTATTAGTCTTCCTCTCCCATTACAAAACCCATATATCCTCAAAATGACAAGAAAATAGTTTCTCGTTATATATTCTTATACCAAATAACTCAATCAATTAGTCATCTAGTCACCCTTAACATATGTGTTGAGATTTATGTTTTGAGTCTATAAGTACCTGATTCTTATTCATCCCATAATTTCATTTTATGAAAATATTTTACTTTCATACATTTCTAGGATCTTTTCTATTTAATAGTTTTAGATAATTCAACCCAAACTCTTACACAACAAAACCATAAAATACATGATGGTCAAATCCTATTAGTATCCATTTTTTCCATGATACAATACTTTTAAAAATAAATATGTTTTTTTCCTAAAAAATATTTATGAATTTAAATTTGAGTTATTCTTTGTTCCTACCCATCATTAGAACTATGAAAAACATTTATAAACATTATATGAGCACAAAATCTTAAATAAGGGACATAAAAAGGAATAAATGCACCCATTAGTCATTGAATACATATAAAAATTTTCCTTCTTAAAAATAAACTTTGGGATAAAAACAAACATTTTATTACCTAAGAAATAATTTTTATAACTAAATCTTTTCATAAAACATTTCATAATAAATTTCAAAGGAGAAATAGTACTCATAAATGATTCTTTACAATCAAGAAAAACTTAAAATAATTTTTTTAAAAAAGTTCTACATCTCATCCTTAATAAGTTTAATATATTTTTATTTAAACACAATATCATTACCTTAATTTGGGAAATAGTATTATTTAAAAAAAACAATAGAAAGAATAGATAAATCATGTAGGTAACTTGAGAAATCATTTTTCATATCACTGTTACAAACAAACTTAAAAATGGAAAAACTGTCACGATCCCCTACCCCCAAAGAGTACCACTCTTGAGCCAACAATGAGGGAAGGGGGATGTTGATTTCCCAAGTCCCACCTTCAGTCGACCCTGGACTGGAGAGTAGCACTGATGGTATAATAAACATACACATGGGAGGAATTACCCTCTAAGAGAAGATAGATAAGAGATAAATAAAATGGAAAAACTAATCAAAACCTACCTATAAATATATATAATGAAATATCAAGTGAAAATATGAAATTCTATATAGTATTATAAAAACTGAAGGGAAAACTAAAAATACTAAAAAATAAAGATGGAAGTGACCATAAAGCCCAAACAACATCAGCAAATCCACAACCTAGTAATGTCCATCCTTATCTCCAACTTTCTTCGGCTGGCCTAAAAAAAGTTTATATATATGTAGAGTGATCATAAAAATTCACTTAATAGGATACTATCTAGATCCTCTCATGTAAAAGATAAATAAATGATGAAACAATATAATGAACAATAGGGAAACTAACTCATCACCTAAGTAGTTATACAAAGTTCTTAGCCTAAACATGGTTAACTCTCCCCAAGTATTACAGACAATAGAGAATATAATATAATAATGAAACATCAAGGGTACCCCAATACTTCTTCCCCACTAGTTTTTTGCTCTTCCCCAATGTCGTACATCCTGATCCATATCTCTCCAAAATAAGCTAACCTGAAGATAGTTGGTCAAGGCATCACAAAATGAACCTCGTGCATCATATCATCCCATAATCCTATCCACATATCTGTATATAGTAACAAAGTAGTTCCTAGGAGGAACCAAATACCATATACCATGTCTTATACATTAGGTATTATATCTCAATCCATCATATCCCATACACTGAGTAAGTACCTCAAGATATCACAACCTATACACGTCATACCTATAATAATCCTTTAGATAAGAAATTTTTGGATACATGTGTGTGATTAAACACAAGACATAATATACCTATAAAAACATATATTGGTAAACTAACTATCATGCATACCAACAAAAGTAACTCTTAAGAGAAGAGATAAGGGATACATGGGGTAGTATGTCATCCATCCTCAAATTAAGATGTTACGGAAAGCACCATCCCAGAGTCCACTGTATGTCATTCACCCTAACAGACATGGGTGGTGAAGCATATAAAACCACATAATATACATGATATAATATAGTTTACAACCACTCTATGTGCATAACCTAGTCCTAAAATCAACTTCAGTTATCATTACTCAGACACCCATCTACCCCTATTAGAGACTAGATATCTTATAAACACACAATCATTTAAAGAGATACATTAATTAATTATTTTATTTTTATCATTCAATTTTATTAATTAATTTATTAGCCTTTAAGTTAAACATTAAAATAATTTCAAGATACATTCGTTAACCACTGGCATAAAGTCCATGTCATCTAGGAATAATCTAATCAAAGTCAATGGTTTATCAAGATTAACATATTTTTAGTATTTTCATTCCATCAATATGAACCCCTTGGGTTATTAATTATTTATTAATTATTAGAATCATTACATAATCTATGTACTATATGAAAAACTAACATAATTTACCACCAAGAGTAAACATAAAATGAAGAACATCCAGGTACCTCATGCAGTGGGGAAAGGAATGAAGAAAAAACAAACAATCTTTCCATTTTTCATTAAAAAAATCCATAAGAGAGGATCCTATCTATTAGAATAAAATAAATGGGTAATCCCATATTCAACCAATGATATCATATCCAGTTTCATCTCCAACAACCACATGAATATTTCAATTTATCTCTCTATCACACACATCAACTACTGCCACATCATCTGGGCCTCCTCACTCCATATCACATCAGCCATCCCAGGCTTAGCCACACTATAGTCATATCACATTAGGGCCTCCGCACCCCATATCACATTGAAAAATGAGTATCACATATTGAGAACATCACAAAATCAATAGTAAACAAACAAGCATATCCAATAGGAAAATCTGGTCCCTAAAACAAGGCATCCAACCTTCACACACAAATGAGATATCATATCTCCAAACTCAAAGAACTCAGCCTTCTCAAGTAGATGGGAAACTCAGGGCCTAGAGATTATCTTTATCAAAAAACTTACTCTTATTCTTAATTGAATTAAATGATTCATTATTCATAGGTTCCAACTATGGGAAACCTAAGGCATCAAGCTATAACAAGTTATCAAAATCTAAAAATTCTATTAGAATTAAAAATAGTTTCAAAAAGATTAGGGAAGTAACATTCTTATTAATATGAATTTTCATTATTACCAACATACTCAACAGATATTATCATTATCCAAATCATTTTTCAATTAAATTAACACATGTAATAACACATTAAATTAATCATGTATATTTCATCAATTTGAATTAGCATCAAATTACAAGAAACATCATATTCAAACTTGAATCTTCTTTAATTATTAATCCAATTAATCAATTAATTACAAATTTATATTATTTATCAATTTAAATTAAGAAAAACATGCTAATCCATAACATCAAAAGACATGTTAACAAGTATAACATAGATAACATGCTATTAAGAAAAACAAGATTCAAACCATTATCATGGTAGAAAGATACAACATGCAATCACTACAACCAATTTATTATTAATATAGTTAAACATTTATTAAGTAAATTAAATTTTCATCAAAATGGATAAAACATTACAACATTAATATTTCATGTAAATAAATATGATAATAAATGAATTACCAACCTAAAAGGTGTCAATATTCTTCACATGAGAACATACCAATGTTGTAGATCCTGATCACCCCTCTAGAAAGAGCTTCATCACTCCAAGGATACCACACCACATCATAACCAACAAAAAACCAATAAAAATCCATCATAATTATGAAGAGAAAACACCATTCCATGGAAAGAAGATATAGGATAAGACAAATCATGTTTGGGACATGGGGAGGATTGTGGTTATTATGATGTATAACTCTATGTTGGTTTTGTATGTTTGTTGTTTTGGTTTCTGTTGTACTGCTTTGGCGTTGTATGTTGGGCACCGGTCACCCATAAACCGAATTTTATAAAATTAAAAAAAAAATGATTTGCAGGCAGAGATGGAAGGCCAAGAATAAATCCTTGTCAAAAGAATTCCAAAAAAATGAATATAGAGCCACAAGACTCCTGGGTTTTGGGAGGAAAACACATAGTTTTAGAAAACCCTAGGTGCTTTTGCTTATAAAGGAATACCACATTGGGTATTTTTATGGTGTGAAACCCTTTCATGTCATGTAATTATAAGGTTTTAAATATAATTGAAAAATGTGTCACATGAAACCATTTAATACCTATTTATTTCAAATTTTTAAGCATATCATAAACTAGCCTCATAGAATCTTTGATCCTCACATTCATGATGTGAAACCCTTACATGTAATGAATTCTCCCTGCTTCCAACATTTAGAATCCAAACACCTCCAAACTCTCACTAGGCCTCCTCCAAGAATCACAGGCTTCAGAAACATGAAAAGGGTCAGACTAGATAGATCTATGCCCTTACATTAGATAACTATCAAAACATCATCATCCTCAAGAATCTGAAGCCAAACCCAAAGATAAAATTAAAAGGGGTTCATCCGAACAACCATCCCATGAGATACCTCTCAAGAATCTTTCCATCACAGGATCTCAACCACCTCATTAGAGGAACAATGAAAAACCATGAAACAAAAAAAACCATCTCAAAAAGGCTATCCTAGGGTAACTATAAAACAAGAGTAAATCCACAACAAATAATAAGTGGAAACCATCTCATAACCTAGAAAGGTCAACATCCAAAAAATGACAAAAATTACAAGAGATGAGATAAAAATCGAACAGCTATGGGTACTAAGTGGACATATGCGACTCATGTTCCTAGGTACTCTCCTCCAAACCAGTATCCTATTACTTGAAACAAACCAAGAGAATTACATTCACGTGAAACACCTTATACTAGTATTTCTATATCTCTATTGGATGGTCCTCAGAGGTTGCATCACCGTAAACATCAACATTTCCCTAATTGATGATATTAAAGTCTTTATGAAGATAAAAATAGAGATGAAACACATGAAAAACATAATGTTTCTAGATCATATATTGGGGATGTGTTATCCAATATTCCACAACTCTAATATGATCCAACAACTTGAAAGGTCCAATAAACTAGGGATAAAGCTTAATCCCATGACCAAACCTTCACTACCCACGATGATGAGTCCCCTTCAAGAACACATTCTCTCTAAAATTTAACTCTAGAGGTCTCATCCTATGATTGAAATAGGATTTCTGATAACCCCATGCTTCCTTCATCCTCTCAAAAATTACATGAACCAACTCTGTCATATTCTATACTAGTTTTTTCCTGAGAATTACCGCCTCTCTAATTGGATCTAGTTTGAAAATTTCTTCCATACAAATATTCAAATGGTGCCATACCAATGGTGTAGTGGGAACTATTATTATAAGAAAAATCAACCAATGACAGATGCCTCATCCAAGATCATCAAAAATCCAGAACATAAGAGAAAAACATGTTTTCAAGAGTCTAGATGGTCCACTCTGTCTGACTGTTTTCTATGGATGAACAGAAGTTCCAATGAATAACTTAGAGAAAAAATCATTCTTGAGACCTCACCACACTTTGGATGTAAAACGAGGATCCATATTAGAGATGATCATCTTAGAGACTTTCTATATTCACACCGCCTCCTCTAGATATTTTCTTAACAAAAACTCTATTGATATTGAATCCTTGACTGTTGTAATGTGGGTAGATTTCATAAAATGATCCACTATAATCCATATAGAATCATAGCCTCCCTGATATCAAGGTAGACTATTAATGAAGCCCAATGATATTTCCTCCTACTTACACTGGGGAACATATAATGGCTAGAGAAAACCATTGGGAATACAGTGCTCAACATTAACATTATGAAAGACCAAACATTGATAAAATTTTTTTGTAACTACATTCTTAAAACTATGACACCAAAAATAACCACTATAATATCAGTACATATTTATCAAGATGGGATGTACCACCAAATATGATCTATATAACTCATAGAGAATTATCTCACACATCACTGAAGGAATGAAAATAGTTCCTTGGAACAACACCCATTGTTGTATATCCTCTGACCAACCATTAAGGGAAATTATAAAAACAACTATATATCTCTATATATCCACAAAAAAATCCCCGAAATGGGACTCCTCCACCCACTACATCAAAGATAAATGTGATTTCATCTGGAAAAGAAAAAATCTACCTCCAACCTATACCTTATATAGATTCATCACTGAGATCTCTTCCCCCACTCTCCAAAAATATCCATATTCATGCATGACATCACTACATGACTTTCTTATCAGTATGTTAGCTATAAAATCTCCCTTAACTAGCATATACAAAATCTTGAAGTCATAATCCCGTAATATTTCCATACACCAATGCTAATGAAAGTTCAAGTCACACTGGGAGAATACATACCTTAGGGTTATATGGTTAGTAAAGACCAAAAAACACTAACCTATGAGGAAATTTCTCCAGAACTTCAATGAAAAGACAGAAAAAGCAACTCAAGATCATGGGTGGCATATTTACACTCATAATTATGTAACAGCTGATACCCATAAGAAACAATTGATCTATTCTCCATCAGAATAAAACCCAAGAAAATAAGAGAAACATCATAGAAAACCTCAAACTGAAATTTTTTATGTTATAAATCAAAGGACTGGAGTGATTTCCAACTTCTCTTTCAATTAATCAAAAGATAACTAACATTGTATAGTCTGCATGAACACATGATCTTTTCTGGTCAAGGCTTTCAAAGGATTCACATATTGATATAAATCAACTATGAACCTCTTATAATAGCCTGAAAGACCAATGAAACTCAACAACTTTACCACTATCCTAGGGTTTGTCTAAAAAAAAATGCCTCTATCTTCAAATGATCCATAACTACTCCCTGATGGGACACAACATGACCCAAGAAATAGAATTCAAAATCTTAGGACTCAAACCTCAAAAACTTCCTGAATAACTGATCACAATGAAGAACTACCAAAACATCATGTAGATGCTCGAAATGATCCTTCTACGATGCAGAGTATACAAGGATGTCATCAATGAAAACCACATTAACATATCTAGGAAATCTATTAACACTGCATTTATCATCACCATGAACACAACTCGAGAATTTTTCATAGATAAAAATATCCCAACGAACTCATAAATCCCATGAAAATAATGAAAAAAAGTATTCTGAATATCCTCATCCTTCACTTGAATATGATGTATCATGACTGAAAATCGATTTTCAAGAACCTAGTTTCTCCCTTCAGCTGATTGAATAAATAATCAATCTATGAAAGAGGATAATGGTTCTTCATTGTCAATTATTTTAAGCGATGATAATCAATATAAATCCACATAATATTATCATCCTTTTTTATGAAGAAAACTGGTGCACCCCAACACGACACACTTAGCCAAAAAAACCTCACTACAATAGATCATTGAGAAATAATTTCAACACCTTCAAATCATATGGTTACATACCATACCGAGACATTGAGATAAGATACAACCCTAGTAATTACTATATCCCAAAATAAATCTCCTGTCGAGGGTGTAATGATACAACCTATTTTGGAAAGATATCAGGGTACTCTTCTACGACCTTGCGAAACACTGACTACTAAACTTCCGATGAACTCAATATCACCTCGAACATCAATGAAGACAAGGAAGGAACATGAATATGAACCATATGAGGGTCTCACTCACTAAAAAATACTACTGGATCTCCATTAACATCATAGAACACTACTTACCTCATAAATTAATCCATGAAAGCCTACATAGAATACAAGAATACACATGTTGAGGATGATGACATATAACTGTATCTATAAACATAGGAAATATATCTAAGAGAGGTGATTCCCCATAACCAGATCATGATCTCAACATTCTTAATACAATTCAATTTGACCTCAAACTAGAATATTCAATGCCAAGAGAATTGAAAGGCACTCTACCTCAATTCCCAAAACATGGACGAGGGTAGGTGATATAAATGAGTGTGTCACTCCTGAATAAAAAAAGTAGGAACCCATGTAAAAAAAGAAAAGGGTACTTTGAATGATGTATAGATCACTCAAAACTGGAAATTATAAATCATGAATCTAACCACTACCTTCTTCATGACCTTTATGACCCTGCAAATGACCACCTCAATATATTTTCTTTACTCTCTAAGGACAAGGAGAGTTTCGAGGCTCTACTCTGCCTACCCATTCTCCTTTCTAATGATCCCAAACTAGTAAAATCAACTAATACTACCTCAACTAAGACTAAATCAATGGAGAAACCTGAAGTGGAACACTGGGTGTACGATGACTACTCAGAATGGTCGAACACTCTCACTGCTAATGAAATTTCCCTACACAAGAAAATAATGTGCCTGGTACGTTGGAATAGGCCTAAGAGTCACCAAACCCAGGTAAATGAGATGATGAGGACTGGGACCAAACCATAGCTGAACAAAATATCTTCTCTCCATGAAAATTAGAACCCTAGACCATATCTTCACTTCATGAAGAATCTGGGAAACTATCCTCTCATGATGATCCAGTTCTAGCCAGCATCCTCTCAATAACTTATAATCTTCCTGACACCTTAAGATATATCTTTAGTATAAATTAAATGACTTTGTGATGGATATATAGATACAAAACCTCATCAAAATTTATTTTTCTAGCCTCCACATATGAAAAAATGTCTAAATCAAATCATAGAATTGTCTCGAAATGGATCCTGAACTTTTTCACACTAGAACTCCCCTATAGTAGGGTATACATCTCCTAGAGACTGGATTCCATCATTTTAAAAGAAAGAAATAATGCTTGAAACATGTCTCAGAACTTATCCCATGAGACTACCAAATCCTCATGGTCCTTAAGGAATAAGAACCACCACTTCCTCAATTCTCCATGCAGCATCATCACAACAAACAAAACCCAGTGCTCCCTCAGAGTATGGATAAATCTAAAATATATCTCAACCTCCTCCAACTAGTATTTTATGAATGAATCTAAAATAAAGTCATCATCCTTCTATAGACTCTGGTACTAAAACTCTTAGAGTGAGTTTCCTTGTAAAACCCCAAGATTTTATGAAAAATATTCTTTTTAATTTCAATAATGTCTTGTGTTGTACACTACACCAAAAGGAGCTTGCACAACACACATCCCTGACTTGGCTTGCATTACACGCAATAAAGACCTTCCTTGATAGCGTGTGTCGTACGCAATACCGAGTTTCACTAAACAACTATATATTATAATATTAGCCGTTATGAATAGTATTAACTGAATTTTGAATTTTATAACATTTTAATTCATCTTATAAATTTTCTAGAATGAGGTATGAAAACAAAATCAGTTTTTTTGGAATAAAGAAGTATTTTTCAAAAAATGCAGTTTTACCGCCTTTTGATGGCGCACCAACATTAAATCTAGTTTTTGACAAGTTTATAAGTTCAATTTGACAAAATAAAATTCTTATTTAGAATCAGGATATAAAAATTTACTTTGGATAAATTTTTCATATTATTCTGATAACTTTCATATTTTAATGAATACTAAAAACACGCTATATTTTAATTAAAAACAACTTTTTTCATCGCAATAATTTATATGGTTAAATTATAATATTGAATGTTTTAAAATTATAAATAGAATATATTTTTACCATTTAATATAATGTACGTCATTAGCATTAATTTACATTGAATTCATAGGTAAAAACATTTCAATCTTTGGCAATGTTTTAACTTTTAAAACCCGTTTGCTTAACAACGTGATTAATTTTAAATTAATTACTGCAACTTCTGTGTTTTTAATTTGGAAAAATGGATTCCATATTTGGAATTAGTGGGTCCAAATTATGATAATAGGTTACTTTTATTTTTTTGATATTATGAATAGTAATTACAGTAATTTTTTATTTACTACGGTTAAAGGTAAATAGGGTAATTCAAGGTTTAAAGAATATTATAATAATTCAAAATTACCTTGACAGTTTTCCTAACCTTATTGGATGAGTAGTGGCCAACCATGGGTATCCTTGGGTCGATTTGGGGTCCCCATTGAGCCACTTGGTAGTGACAATGACAATTTGGATTAATTAATTTAATGTAAAGTCAAAATTGACATTAACAAAAAGATTTTAGTAATTAATTTTTATAAGGGGTTATATAAATTATATTTTCGACTATAAATATTCATTAGAAAGATAAAAATATTTCCTACATAATGATATTTTTTTTATAATATTTAGACACCAAATAAATTAAATTATTTATGACACAATAATAATGAAGTATTTACCTCATTAATAAATGATTTAAATAAATAAGATTATAATGATTAAAATATTTTCCAAAACATGTACAATTATGATTGGATGATTTTATTTCTACCATGAGTCATATTATCTTTATCTTTAATGATTTTGGGACCTTTTTAAACTGAAGATAAGTTTATAATAAAATAATATTTCCACACTTTCCAAAGGTGCCCCTCTCCTCCATTATAAAAGGGAACCTCCTACCTATCTTCCTCACACCAATTTGAGCCTTCAAGCTTGGCCAAACCATGACCATTTCACTTCCCCACTTCCTTAAAAACCTACCAGAGGTACTGGTCTTCTCAAAAGACCAACTCTAGTGCCTTAAGAGAAAGTTTAAAGGAGACACTTCGAGAAAGAGGTAATACCTTCTACCGTTTTCTTCAAGTTCCATTCTTCTTCTACTCCCTCTTCTTTAGTTGTTTCATTATGAGGTAATAAAATAAGTATCCCTAATATACTGATATGTCATTATAAATATGAAACAGCCCTATTTCACCTCTTATCCATCCTACAGAAAACGAAATCACCGTGCGTGCGTACGTACAAAATACCGTCTCCACGCCGTGGTGTAATCTATTTTCCAACACCACCATACTTGGATGGGTATAATGGTGTAAATAATGACTATATATGATTATTGTAAAGTGATATTGATTCTGTAATAGTATACATACACTCCAATAAAATTCCACGATCATGGGAACGATATCATTGCTCGTGCGTACGTACGGAATACCGTCTCCACGACGCGATGAGATTTATTCTCAATGATTAACCACTCATAAATGATTATAAAGTATATATAATAAGTAATCATGAAATATATGACATAATAATGATACTGGATTTATGTATATATATATGTATTCCATCCAATTAATTCCATTCAATTCAATGATGAAACAAAAACAGCGTTCATGCGTACGTACGGCCTACCGTCTCCATGAACGGTGTATTTCTTTCCATTTATCGATCTATTATATATATGTATATTCTGAATATATATTATATATAAATCATGTTTTACATTCTGGATGTAAGTAATCATGATCTAAGTAATCATATGAATAATTACAAGTTAAAACATGAAAGACAAATGAAACGATTTTACCCAAAACGCTACTTTAACATGAATTTACAAAAGAACGGGTAATATAAAGTCATAAGTGAACCATATATGATATAATAACAATGAATATGATTCTTTAATAAGTCAATGACATTATTTAAATCATTATACAGGTGGTTTGGATATGTACGAAGCATATCAGACCTAAGGTAAGGGATAATTGTACAAATCTCATTTTTATCCAAGATTGCTTATTCGTAAGTATTTACTGGGGTTATTGCTATCATCCATGTCCATGTTTTATAAAAGTTTATTCATGTATGTTTAAATTCATTTTTACCCATTTTACTTTTACCCCATGGTATGGAAGGAATCTTTCTTTTATTTACCTTACAAGGTACTTTTTGACTTTTCCGACAAAAGTACGATAAGAATGTTTTTTAACGTATACAGCATGAAAGGATTTTTTATAGTTTTATAAAACCTTATTTTCATGAAGCTTTCTCCAAAATATTTCATGACTATTTTCAACAAAATCATTTTCTTTTAAAATTGCATGACGTTTTGTGAAAAGAAATTGATTTTGAAGAAGAAAGGATATTTTCCTCAAGAATTCATTTCAAAAGTGTTATCAAAACCATTTTCCATCTAAGATGACATTATTTCATATGTGTATGTTTCAAGTTTAATGTCCCTATGATTTACATGGTTTCACTTTTATTATGATGAAATGTCCGTTTGTTTTATATGGATTATGAGATGATGGGATGATGTTTATGAAACCCATTTTATTCTTTGGGTTATGATGAATGTTTTATGTTTATTTTGTGGCACAAGTAAGAATGATTTAATTATGAGATGTGTGGGACCTATATCTCCCTCCAATGCATTGGGTAAAGATTTATATCTCATGAGATAGACATGGCTGGAACGGTAAGTTAATCCAGTTCAGTGTTACAGGACTGAAACGAGGAGTGAACTCGATTCATAAAGGGACTTTGTCCACTAAGATGGTCTTGGCAGCAATGCCTTGGCTACTATGGAAATCATAACAAGTGCTGAATGGTTTCCATAATTACATGTTTTATTACCATGATATTTTATCATGATTTATTTTCCATTATGATCTATGCCTTATGTACTTCCATGTTTTATGTCATTGCTCAAGATTTTTAATGTTCATGTTTTTTAAGTTCAAATGTATATGGTATGTTTTATTTTATCCATGCTTACCCTTACTGAGCATTTGAGCTCACCATTTTTATTTTTTCTTTTCCCCCAGGATTAAAAGAAAGATTTTAGGTAAGGAAACAAAAATGGGAAGATCTTTAGGGGAGATGTTGAAGATCTTTCACCACGATTAGAATATTACGTTCCAAGTTTCCAAAGACACTAAACTATTACGGTCCTTGTGTGTCTGTTTTTGTTATGTAATAAGTATTCCACAAAAGTAATGTAATGTCTATGTACGTCAAGCTTCGGGTCTCTACAGTTGGTATCAGAGGGAGGTTTAGTCAACATTTGGAAACTAGGATGCAAAAACGTTAGTGAGATCCCTAGATATATTTCTAAGGTATGTCTAGGGATGTACCTAAGGATAAGTATACGTATAAGATATAGTCCTAGAACTACGGTAACGATATTAGAATTTTACCTAAGGTGTTATATATTGAGGGTGCTCCCCCTTTACTATGTTGTTTTCCCTAGCATGATTTTTTCCTCTCACACTATTCTTTTTGGGTTTTAGGAAATGGCTGGAAATAGGAAGATTCATGATAATAGAGGATATGAAGGACAATGGAATGATATTCTTCATGAGAAACCAAATGAAACGGGATTTGGAAGTCCAAACATCGTTATTATTCTTAATCAGCAATCTCATTATATGATCAATAATCTCAACTTTGGTAAGTTTCCCGACTCAGATAATAAGAGAAAGATGGAGTTTCATGATGATCATAGAGGAAAGAAAGTTCAATTTCCCTCATGTAAATCACGTGGGAAGAGGCATCGGGGAGAATGTTTCAAAGGAACTAGAAGATGATTTGGGTGTAGAAAAGAAGGACACAAAGCCAGTAAGTGCAAAGGAAAAGGTTCAGTTAACACCATGGATGAGGATAATGGTATTTCTACGACATCAACAATGGTTAAATGTTTTAAATGTGGAATGTACGGGCATTATGAAAACCAATTCCATAAGGGAAAGTCTCATGAATAGAATCAGTACGGTCGTATGGGTAGTATTTATGTTGATGATTATGAAGAGACTACAAATGATATGTGAGATGAAAGAATTGTTGAGGCTTGATCAATGGTTTAAGAAGGTAGTGGAATGATTACATGTTTATCAAGTGTAATGTTGTTTAAGTAATCTCATGGTACTATGGAATAAAGAGACATCTAAGGATTGTTACACTATTGTCTTTCCTATGTTTTGAAAGTGTATGATTAATGGTACTAGTAACCATGAAAGGTTATTCAGGTATTTTTGGAAAGTAGATGATATGTGCATAATGAAGGGATAAGGAGAAAATTAAATGTTTGATAGTATTCATGAGCTCATGACTGATATAAGGAGAAGGTTATATAATGGTTTGAGTATATAGAATTTTTGGATTTTGGTATGTGGATAGAGTTAACTTTTGACAGCATTCATGTTTTCACTAAGATTCAATGGGTATTCATTTTTCAAGAGAATACATGATTAAGGCCTTAGAATGTTTGGAATGTGACCAAAAAGACATATCTTATGATATATGGGGATCAACGATGGAATTAACATGCTTGTTACATGAAATCTCTGGTAATCATTTTCACTATAATATGAGAGTGGACTGCAGTATTATGGATAAGCCTAAAGATTGGAATGGATTATGTTGGACATAAGTTAGTATTGTTTAAGGATAGAAGTTTTTTTTCGATATTATTTATGGGATGTTATAGTAATGTAGTTTTAGAAAAAGGACAACCTGCAGGACGGGCGATGGCCCATTGCGTCGGACAAGGCTGTGGGAATCGAACCCACAACTGAAGTACGACTGGCCTTTATCACCTACCACTAGCCTACAAGAAGTCCCTGTTTAGTAGAAACTAGTTTTATTATATTAAGCAGCATGATATATGAAGTATAAGTCCATTTTAGGAACCATATATGATTAATCTCACCATAGACGAACTTATGTATATTTGATAACTTTTTCTAACCTTTTGTTTGAAACAGATGGAATGACCCATCATTCTATCACATGATTTGTTAACACTTCACAAATAACAAATTCAACTTCATTTCTTTAAGAGATGAAGTGGAAATTGTTCAAATCACGAACAACAGTGAGATTGTACCAAAATCAAGCAAGTATTTCTTCTAATTCAAAATTTTAAACTTTAGGGAGATGATATTGAAAACCAAAAATGTTGTCCTAGTGCTCTTATATCCGATGAATCAGATGGTACCTTAGATCATTACAAATTTATGGATTTGTGATTGTTGTCTTTTTTATATCCATGTTCTCTACCACTCTCCATCAGAACTTGATGGTTAGATTTTTCTTTCATATCCATATTTTCACCTATGTTCTCCTACGTGGAAACCCAGTGATGAGTTAATTTGGGTAACCGTTACGTTTCATACTTTAGTTTTTAAATCCATGTTTTGGTATTCCTTTTTACGATGTGAGTTTCTATTAAAGAAACTTTCGAGTAGTAAACCATTTATAACCCCGACGAATTTCGAGGGTGAAATTCATTTTAAGGGGGGTAGAATGTAACACACCGATATTTTATGAAAAATATTATTTTTAATTTCAATAATGTCTTGTGCTGTAAGCTACACCAAAAGGAGCTTACACAACACACATCCCTGACTTGGCTTGCATTACACGCAATAAAGACCTTCCTCGATAGCGTGTGTCATACGCAATACCGAGTTTCACTAAATAACGATATCTTATAATATTAGCCGTTATGAATAGTATTAACTGAATTTTGAATTTTATAACATTTTAATTCATCTTATACATTTTCTAGAATGAGGTATGAAAACAAAATCAGTTTTTTGGATAAAAGAAGTATTTTTAAAAAAATGTAGTTTTACCGCCTTTTGATGGCGCACCCACATTAAATCTAGTTTTTGACAAGTTTATAAGTTCAATTTGAAAAAATAAAATTCTTATTTATAATCAGGATATAAAAATTTACTTTGGATAAAATTTTCATATTATTCTGATAACTTTCATATTTTAATGAATAGTAATACCACGCTATATTTTAATTAAAAACAACTTTTTTCATCGCAATAATTTATATGGTTAAATTATAATATTGAATGTTTTAAAAGTATAAATAGAATATATTTTTACCATTTAATATAATGTATGTCATTAGCATTAATTTACATTGAATTCATAGGTAAAAACATTTCAATCTTTGGAAATGTTTTAACTTTTAAAACCCGTTTGCTTAACAATGGGATTAATTTTAAATTAATTACTAAAACTTATGTGTTTTGAATTTCGAAAAATTGATTCCATATTTGGAATCAGTGGGTCCAAATTATGTAAATAGGTTACTTTTATTTTTTTGATATTATGAATAGTAACTACGGTAATTTTTTATTAACTGCGGTTAAAGGTAAATAGGGTAATTCAAGGTTAAAAGAATATTATAATAATTCAAAATTACCTTGACACTTGTCCTAACCTTATTGTATGAGTAGTGGCCGACCATGGGCATCCTTGGGTCGATTTTGGGACCCCATTGAGCCACTTGGTAGTGAAAATGACAATTTGGATTAATTAATTTAATGTAAAGACAAAATTGACATTAATAAAAAGATTTTAGTAACTATTTTTTATAAGGGGATATATAAATTATATTTTAGACTATAAATATTCATTATAAATCTAAAAATATTTCCTACATAATGATATTTTTTTATAATTTTTAGACCCCAAATAAATTAAATTATTTATGACACAATAATGATGAAGTATTTACCTCATTAATAAATGATTTAAATAAATAAGATTATAATGATTAAAATATTTTCCAAAAAATGTACAATTATAGTTTGATGATTTTATTTCAACCATGAGTCATCTTATCTTCATCATTAATGATTTTTGGACCTTTTGAAACCGAAGATAATTTTATAATAAAATAATATTTCCACACTTTCCAAAGGTGCCCCTCTCCTCCCTTATAAAAGGGCACATCCTACCTCTCTTCCTCACACAAATTTTAGCCTTCAATCTCGGCCAACCCATGCCCATTTCACTTCCCCAATTCCTTATAAACCTACCAGAGGTACTGGTCTTCTCAAAACACCAACTCTAGTGCCTTAAGAGAAAGTTTAAAGGAGACACTTCGAGAAAGAGGTAATACCTTCTACCGTTTTCTTCAAGTTCCATTCTTCTTCTACTCCCTCTTCTTTAGTTTTTTCATTATGAGGTAATAACACAAGTATCCCTAATATAATTATATGTTATTATAAATATGAAACAACCCTATTTCACCTCTTATCCATCCTATGGAAAATGAAATCACCGCGCGTGCGTACGTACGAAATACCGTCTCCACGACGTGGTGTAATCTATTTTCCACCACCACCATACTTGGATGGGTATAATGGTGTAAATAATAATTATATATGATTATTATAATGTGATATTGATTCTGTAATAGTATACATACACTCCACTAAAATTCCACGATCATGGGAACGATATCATCGCTCGTGCGTACGTACGGAATACCATTTCCACGACACGATGAGATTCATTCTCAATGATTAACCATTCATAAATGATTATAAAGTATATATAATAAGTAATCATGAAATATATTACATAATAATGATACTGTATTAATGTATATATATATGTATGTCATCCAATTAATTCCATTCAATTCAACGAGGAAACGAAAACAACGTTCATGCATATGTACGGCCTGCCGTCTCCATGAACCGTGTATTTCTTTCCATTTATCGATATATTATATATATGTATATTCTGAATATATATTATATGTAAATCATTTTTTACATTCTGGATGTAAGTAATCATGATCTAAGTAATCATATGAATAATTACAAGTTAAAACACGAAAGACAAATGAAACGATTTTACCCAAAACGCTACTTTAACATAAATTTACAAAAGAACGGGTAATATAAAGTCATAAGTGAACCATATATGATATAATAACAATGAATATGATTCTGTAATAAGTCAATGACATTATTTAAATCATTATACAGGATTTTTGGATACGTACGAAGCATATCAGACCTAAGGTAAGGGATAATTGTGCAAATCTCATTTTTATCCGAGATTGCTTATTCGTAAGTATTTACTGGGGTTATTGCTGTCATCCATGTCCATGTTTTATAAAAGTTTATTCATGTATGTTTAAATTCCTTTTTACCGATTTTACTTTTACCCCATGGTATGGAAGGAATCTTTCTTTTATTTACCCTACAAGGTACTTTTGGACTTTTCCGACAAAAGTACGAGAAAAATGTTTTTTTAACGTATACAGAATGAAAGGATTTTTTACAGTTTTATAAAGCCTTATTTTCATTAAGATTCCTCCAAAATATTTCATGACTATTTTCAAAAAAATCCTTTTCCTTTAAAATTTCATGACGTTTTGTGAAAAGAAATTGATTTTGAAGAAGAAAGGATATTTTCCTCAAGAATTCATTTCAGAAGTTTTATCAAAACCATTTTCCATCTAAGATGACATTATTTCATATGTGTATGTTTCAAGTTTAATGTCTCTATGATTTACATTGTTTCACTTTTCTTATGATGAAATGTCAATTTTTTTATATGGATTATGGGATGATGGGATGATGTTTATGAAACCCATTTTATTCTTTGGGTTATGATGAATGTTTTAAGTTTATTTTGTGGCACAAGTAAGAATGATTTCATTATAAGATGGGTGGGACCTATATCTCCCTCCAATGAATTGGGTAAATATTTATATCTCATGAGATAGACATGGCTGGAACGGTAAGTTAATCCGGTTCAGTGTTACAAGACTGAAACGAGGAGTGAACTCGATTCCAAAAGGGAATTTTTCCACTAAGATGGTCTTAGCAGCAATGCCTTGGCTACTATGGAAATCATAATTAGTGCTGAATGGTTGCCACAATTACATGTTTTATTCCCATGATATTTTATCATGATTTATGTTCCATTATGATCTATGCCTTATGTACTTCCATGTTTTATGTTGTTGCTCATGATTTTTAATGTTCATGTTTTTTTTAAGTTCAAATGTATATGGTATGTTTTATTTTATCCATGCTTACCCTTACTAAGAATTTGAGCTCACCCTTTTATATGTTTTCTTTTCCCCCAGGATTAAAAGAATGATTTTAGGTAAGGAATCAAAAATGAGAAGATCTTTATGGGAGATGTTGAAGATCTTTCACCACGATTAGAAAATTACATTCCAAGTTTCCAAAGACACTAAACTATTACGGTCCTTGTGTGTCTGTTTTTGTTATGTACTAAGTATTCCGCAAAAGTAATGTAATGTCTATGTATGTCAAGCTTCGGGTCTCTACATTCCTCTTCCAAGTGTCTTCGTCACCAACTTCCACTTTGTGATGATCTGCTAGCACATCTTTTTGAACATATTTTGTGAGAACTTGATGAGGGCGCCAACTTGAAGCCATGTCTACAAAAAGAAAAAACTGTTAGAGCTCCTAAACCTAGAATATAGAATATTTAACATTAATTAATTAATTAATTGTTATATTGTTAAGGTTTTAACCTATCCCAATGTATCGTAGTTGGGGTTTGACTTAGTAGTAAACACCCCATAATTCTACATGAAAAATGAGGGTTCAAAACCCATGGGGCGCATGTTACTGTAGTAGCAATGTAGATCTATTGTAGCAGCAGAGATACTATTGCAATGACAACACTGTAGCGGTGGCGGGTACTGTGCGGAACTGTAGCAGCGCGGGTACTGTAGCAGTATTATTCCCAGAATGGGTCTTGGGCCTAAAATTTGGGCCTATGGGCTATGTAATGGGGTAAATGTCCATTGGGCCTACGAGCCATGTAATGGGTCTCCCTTGACCCAGTTAAAGAGGACTTTGCTTTGATTAAATAATAAAAATGAGGCTTCGACCCCAACCTTTAAAAAAAACCTATCCCAAGGTATACCCATTTCAAGAACAGGTGAAAAGAAGAATAATACAAGATCCTTTCCTAGGTCTCTACCCTGCAAAAAATATCACTTCATTTAGTAATCTTATTATACTTATAGATCTGTGCATTAGGTCACATGGGGTCCTAAATACCCATGCCTCAATTGGTCTCCCATTTTTACATCGCTCAGTAAACTTAGCTAGCACCATTTCCCAACAAACCCTTGAAATATCACCAATGATTAACTTCAAACTCCATCTTATCCATTAGCCTAAACATCTAATACCACATTGTAACAACCCCCCGAAAGAGTACCCCTTTGGGGCCATTAATGGGGGAATGGAGATGGTGACTGCTCGAGTCCACCCCCCAGTAGGCCCTGAGTTGGTGACTAACACCAAATGTATAATAAACATACACATGAGATAAATTAACCTCTAAGAGAACATGAAGAAAAAATAGATAAGACAGATACAAGAAATCCACACCTACTTAGAAATATATATAAATAAACCCCACGTGAAAACATGCAATTCCATATAGTACTATAAAAAATGAAAGGAAAAATAAATGTGCCAAAAGGTAAAGATGGAAGCGACCATAAAGCCCAAACTTCTCTAGCAAAACCAAAAGCTAGTAATATATAAATTGATATCAAAATTAATTTATATGACTTGAAAATATTTTATATATACATAGGGTTATCATAATGGTATACTCTATAAGATCCTCCCTAGAGCCTCTTGTGCAAAATATATATAAATCATGCTAAATCACAGTGAACTACAATGAAGCTAAATCATCACATAAGCAAGTATACTATGTTCTCAGCCTCACCATGGATAACTATCACTAAGTATCACATAAAATAGATAATATAATATAATAATGAAACATCAATGGTACCATTCTCCCAATTCCCCATTGGTTTTCTAGCCTGCCCTAATGTTGCACACCCTGAGCCATGTCTCTCCAAAATATGCCATCCCAAAGACACCAAGGAATAAAATCACAATATGCATATAGTGAATCACATAATCACATCATCTCATCCAAATATACTTATATAGTAACCAATTAGTTACCAAGAACCACCATATCTTGCATAACATGTATCATACATCGATTATTGTACCTAAATCCATCAAAACCCATACACAAAGTAAGTACCTCAATCCATCACAAATTATATACATCATATCTATAATAATCATTTGGATACTATATCTGGGGATACATGTGTGTGAATAAACAAAAGACACCAAAAACCTCTACACACATATATGGGGAAACTAACCAATGTACATACCAACATAAGTAATTACCCGGAGAAGAGAGCGGGGCTATAGGGGTTAGTCAGCCATCCATTCTACCACCGAGATATTGGGGAAAACACCCTCCTAGAGTCCACTAGATGTTAGTATCCATAATATAAATGGGTGGATAAGTGTATTAAATCACAGAATATACAAGATATAATATATCTCAAAAAAACACTACAAGAATAACCTAGTCCTAATATCAACTGCAGCTATCATCGCTTGGACACTCGACTATCACTACTAGGGACTAGATATCCTATAAGAATAAAATAATTTAAAGAGATTATATAATTACTTATTTTATTTTTATAATTTCCTTTAATTAATTGAGTTATTATCTATTAAATTAACCATTTAAATTATTTCAAGATATATTCATTAACCACTCGTTTTAAGTCCATCACCTCTAGGAATAATCCAAACCAAGACCATTGTTTGTAAAGACTAACATCTTTTCAGAATTTTCATTACATCAACACCAACCTCGTGGGTTAAGAATTATTTATTAATTATTTTCATCATTCTATAATCAAGGGACTCTAGGAAAAACCATACCAAGCTACCACGAAGAGTAAACATGAAACCAAGCACATCCAGCTGCATCATATAGTGAAAAAATGAATGCATATAAAATAAGTAACCCAACCATCGGGAATTAAATATATTAATAAGTGAACATCCCATATAACTAAATTACATTAACTGGTAAGCCTAGATTCAACACATTCCATCATCTCCAATACCATCCCCAAAACCAAAATGCATATCTTGATACATATCACCATCACATGCATCAACTACTTCCATATAATCTGGGCCTCCCTGCCCCACATCACATCAACCATTCCATTCATAGAAATAAATGGATCATATCACATATGGACCTACCCATCCTATATAATATTTCATAGAAAATCTCAAATCTAGATAACATCAAAAAAGAAGTAGGAAAAAAATAAGAATATAAAATAGGGTAATCTATACCCTAAAATAAGGCATCCATCCTTCACACATAAATGAGCTCTCACAACTCTAAACTCAAGGCATTCGACCTTCTCAAAAAAATAGTAAAATCAAGCCCTAATAGTTGTATTTACAAAAAACTAGCCCTTATTCCATCTTTAATTAAATGATTCATTATTCGTAGGTTCTAACTACGGGAAAACGAAGGCACAAATCTATTACAAGCTATCAAAAGCTAAACATGATATTAGCATTAAAACCAGTTATAACAAACATTGGGAAGTAAAATTCTCATTAACATGTATTTTTATTATTACTAACATTATCAACAATAATTATCATGGTTTAAATTATTTATCAATTCCATTAATACATGTAATAACACATTTAATTAAGCATGTGCGTTACATCAATTTGAATTACCGTCAAATTATAAGAAACACCATATTCAAACATGCATATTATCTAATTCTTAAACCAATTAATTAATTAATTTTTAGATTTACATTCTTTATCATTTTCCATTAAGAAATATATGCTAATATATAACATCATTAGACATGATAACAAGTATAACATAGATAACACACTATCTTGAAAAATAAGAGGCCAACTGTTATCATGGTCGAAAGTAAGAACATGTGATCACTACAACCAATTTATTATTAATATGGTTAAATATTTATTAGTTTAATTACATTTACATATAAATGGATAAACCATGCCAAATTTACGATTTAATGTAAATAAATAGAATAAGAAATGAATCCACTACATAAAAGGTGTCAACATTCTTCGTATGATAACAAGACAACATTGTAGATCCTGATCACCCCTCTCTAAAGAGATACATCCCTCCAAGGATTCCATGACACAGCCATAGCAAAAAACAACCAAGAAAGCTCTATTATAATGATGGAGAGAAACCACCATCTCAAATCAATAATAAGTGAGAGGATCTAGATTAAACATCCACAAGAGAAAAAGATACAATGTACCTCATATCACCATAGACCGAAGACGGAAGGCCGATAATCAATCCAAATTGAAGGGATTCCAAAATTCATGAATAGAGAGCTGCTGTCCACCTAGGGTTTAGGAGAAATGTTAAGGGATTTAAAAAACTTGATGCGCTAGATCTTATAATGGAGTGATTCACAACGGATTTTCACTGTGTGAAACCCTTTCAAGTCATATAAGTAGTATTTTTTTAGTCTCCCTAAAAATGAATCACCTACGACCATTTAATTTGGGTTTATATAAAATCATGAATCATCATGTAAACCATCCTCACATAAGATTCAAACCTCACATTCATGATGTGAAACCTTTACATGTTATGAATTCTCCATACTTCCAGCATTTAGTAGCCAAACACCTCCAGATCCATTCTAGGCCTCCTCAGAGCAAAAAAATCTTCAAAAACATGTAAAGGGTTAGACAAGATGGATATGGTCTCTTAAAATAACCTTCATGGTTATGAATTAAATAACTTTCACTGTTAAAAATGGAATAACTTTCACAGTATATTACAACAATCTCTTAGGAGACACTTTATCAGTTAAGTCCATACCTTTACCCAATGCATTGGAGATTTATAATGGGTTCACCCATCAAAAATTTATAAAATAAAAAAACATATTCATAATTAATTTCATGAACTATAACATATTACATGATATATTTTATCATAAAAAAATCTTTTTACCCATAAGAAAACATTTTCAGATATTGATATATCCCTTTTATTTAAAACCTAATTTTTAAAACTAAAATTAGTAGAAAAAATGGAAGGGGGTCTTATTTGAAGAAAACATGTAATATTATGAAGGAATAAAAAAACAAATAATGGATTTGGTGGTGGAAAATGGCATTGATTTCGTATATGTAAAATTATAACATTCATTTTTTCCTTTTGTAAAGAAAGTCAAAACATTCTATAAAAATATTGATATAAAAAACCTTTTAAAGTAGGTAAAAAGAGACATAAAATGCCATTTATAATATATTTATGACCATATAAATACATACATAATTTTTTTTAACAAAAATATGGACAAAAAATAAAAATATTTATAAAATAAAACTTTAAAATATTTAAAATGAAGCTTTCAAAGTTAAGTGTCCCTTAACTCAAGTATAAATCATCATGTATGTTTCTTATCTTTATGAATAATAAAATTATGTTAATTAATTACTTTGTTAAGAACCTTGTTAAAGTTTATTAAACCTTTTACCATGTTATAATTAATTACTTAATAAATTAAGTTCGCATCATATGTTTTGATGATATTCAACTCATATATCCAAAATGACCTTGGTAGGTTGACTATGGTTAAATAGGTCATTATTTTATCATATCCAGAATAATAATCATTAAATAAAAATAATTTTTATATATAAATTATAATTTTGAAACCAAATATTAAATATGGTTATAAAAAATGAACTATATTACAATCATGGAGATGGTAGGTCTTACATACGCATGAGTAACACTTCCATTTTTCAATGATCATAATGTAAAGAAGGTAAGTGTTATTTTATATTTACATAATGATAATTATATAATAATTATCATATTATATATATAAATAAACTCACACACATATATAATCCATATGACGTGGTGATGAAAAATGAATCACATAACTTTGTGGAGGTGGTAGTCCACACATACACACAAACGATTTTATCATTTTTTAATGAAAGGAAATATAAGAAAGTAGATGATATATTATATTTAGAATATGATAAATAATTAATTAATATCACACACACACACACACACACACACACATATATATATATATATTAAATCCATCATTATATTAGGTCGTGAGAGGTGGTTAGGGAAAATGAATCACATCTGTTCGTGAGGCGGTAGTCCATCGTACACGTGAATGATGGTTTAATTTCCCATTTGATGGAATAAGTAGGAGGATATAGGTTATTAAATTAATATAAAAAATATAAGTATATGTTATATACCTAATTTATTATATCATCATTACTGAATAGATTTGAAGGAGGTCGAAGAAGAAATAAAACTAAAACATTCGGTTAAAAGATGCACCTCTTTATCAGACAATCTCCCTTTGTTTACACCTCAAAACCTATAAGGTTGGTATTATGGATAAATAAATAACTCTATAATTAGTTTAGTTATTCTAGGAATGGATTTTAGAAAGTATTTTCCAAACCAAAATGCCTTTTAAGTGTGTAGAAAATAGGAGAGGAGGTTCCCTTTTATAAGTGAGGGAAGGGGATCTTTTGGAATTACATAAAGTATTAAATTAATATAAAAAAATTTATAAATGAAAATGACTCCAAAATTGAATAATTATAATATAGAATGAATATGGTTAAAAAAATCCCATAAAATAATATTTTCATAATTTTAGATTATGTTTTTACCCATATCTTTTTATTTTAACTTATGTTCACTCTTTTTGACGATTAACATGATAACAAACATTTTTACTCTTAAGGGGAAAATATATTTACTATAAAAGTAAAATTGGACCATAAATGGACCTTTATTGATATTTTAAACCATATCCCAATAAAATGGATTAATATAGTATTTTTATGAATTTTAAATTATTTAATAAAATACTGTTTATTATAAAATATCATTTAGGCCATTTTTGGAAATACATGAAATATTATAATATAAAATGTGTCTAAATATTGTCAAATTTTTCTAAAATTACATTTATTCTAGGATAAGGAATATATTATATTAATTAAATTATAAAATAAAAATTTTAATGGTTTTTATATCATTTTAAAACTTATCTTTTTATTAACCCCTTAGTTAACCAATTTTAACCTTAACAACGATAATAATATTTTCAATATTAAAGAGTTATAATTTTACTTATAAGGTAAAAATGGGATAATATATAGTAAAGGGATGAATTTTTTGACCATTTATCATCCTAATTTTCCTTTAAAAAATATCAATAATTTTATTTTTGACACTATCCATTTAATTTTACTTTAAAGGCAAGAATACAACAAATGAATTCGAATATAATAATTTAATACATCCATAATATGTTATATTTATATAAAAGATTTATGAAATAAAATAATTAATTCAAAATATATCACTTTTAATATTTTTAAAATTATATATTAAAATTTTCAATTAATTTAATAAATACTATGCTCGTGTTGTGTTAGAATTTAAGGTAATTATTTCATCACTAAAAATTAAAAATAAATTATCAGTATAGAAAATTATTTTATCTATAAAATGAACATTTATAACTAAAAAAATATTTACATATCCCTTTTATAAAATATTTTAGATATTAAAATCAAGAAATTAACATATTTGACTTTATCTTTTACGTAAATATTATATATGTCAAAATCAAAGTAGTATGGATCCAAATTGCAATATTGTAAAAACATGGATGGTAATTGATGAAATATAATTCTAAAACATGATAATTTTAAGTGTTAGAGTAAATTAGTAGTCCTTATTATATTATTTTTTACCTTAATTACTCGATTTACCCTTATCGTGGTGATAATTATTTACTATTATTACTATTCATAATGATAAAAAATAAAAGGGAACTATTTTCCAAATTTAGGAACCATAACTAAAAATATGGAGTAAAATTTTCAAGACCTAATTACTACAAGTGGAATGAATTAATTTAAGATTAAAACTTAAAATGTAGTGAAAAACAATTTTTCAGAAAAATGCCTTTTTAAGTATGAAAATGTTTTTATACCAAATTAAACCATAAAAATTATTATAATTAAATTAATTGGATTATTAATAATATAAAAGAAATAATTTTAATTTTAAACCATTTTAAAATAAAATTGGTCTTTTTAAATTCATGAACAAAAAATAGGGCTTCTAAAAGAAATTAGTTTTTTTCACTTTTAGTTGGAAAATCAATATTTTCAGAAAAATACCAAAATATTATCCTAACAGAATTTTGATATGATGAATTAAAAAATTATATCATTTTTATCAATTAATGTTTCTAAAATTTTCAGAAATTAATTATTATATTCGGTCAAAAAATCATTAAAAAGCATTTCTGAAAAGAATTTTATTTAAAGAATAAAATGACTTTGGTAAACTTCGGTGCTTATTTTCTAAAAATTAATGAATAAATATTTATTTATTATAAATTATATATATATATATATATTTATATCATAATTTGGTTATTCATATTCATACCCACCAATTCAACGGTTAGGTTATAACAGTTATATTTAAATAATAATATTTTATGGTTTGTTTTATCTCGATCTTGTGTGTCTTATAACCTATAAAACAGAATGTTATTATTTTAAAAATATTAGGGTGTTTCATTATCTATCCATTTAATAAATTACATCCTCACAATTTAAACTTGAGCTTGATAATCAAATGTTTGAAATTTTAGAATATTGTTTTTGAAATACCACATCATAAAAAGGGTTAATAAAACTGCTTGCTAAAAAGACAGAAAAAAGTACAAGGTTATATGGAAAAACACATACTAGGTTTTAAAAAGAGATAAAATTAGTGGTATGTGAAAATATGGGCATATATAAAAAATGTATTCTATAAATACTGATGGAGAGTGATAGAGATCGTTGATCACAAGAAATAAAATGATCATGATAATGTTAACGTCCACAAAACCATAAATCAATGAGGTGTTAAAAGACCATTGATTTATCAAAAATGAAGGTAATATGATTAATGTTATTGTTTTAAGATCCTTTTCCTAGATTTGTGGAATTTTTTATCATCTATAATAACAATATAAGGAAATATACTTATCTGTCAAGTAAAATATCAACCAATAATAAATTTCCACCATAATCTTATCTTTTTCTCCAAATGATGAGTATTCAAGATGAATTTTTAGGATTGAAGAACTAAAATAAAATTCTAACATATCACATAATCCATAAAAGGATAAAAAGATTTTACTTCTATACTTATACATTAATCAAAACCAAAATGATTATCATAAGGAAAGATAATTCCAAAAAATGAATAAAGATTCATATGAAGAAATAAAAAATTAATATAAAAATATACAATAATAACAACCAAAGGTCAAAATAGATAATTTGATAAATACAAAACCTTAAAATTCATTAAAATATACCTAACCAAGTTCAAAACCCAATAAATTATAAGTATTCAGACACATATTCTTTCAATATTAATTTAACATTTATAACCTATCAATATTAGTCACTCATAAAGTCATATACCAAAAAATTTATTTTCCCTAATAATATAATCTCCAATATAGGCTAATAATTTTCTTTTAGTCACTATAAATCCCCATTAAAATAATATATTATTCCAAAATATAACTTTACCTTGATGCATCAAATAAATCCCATAATATCTTATTATGTTCCCAAAAATTATAGCTATCTTCTTTTAAAGTTACATTAATCACTTAATCAATAAATCACATTTCAATCACATGGTTTTATATATGATAAAACATATTTTCCCAAATTTTAATTACCCATAATTACCTCATTATCAAATATCATATAAAATCTAAAGGTTATCGATGCCTTTAAAATTATGGCCAAAAAATGTAAAGGAATTATTCCTAAAATAAAACTTCATGTTAAGAATAAGGGTTACATATACCTGAACCCAAAAAAACACCTCCCAAAATATCATGAAAATCCCCAAAATATCTTTAACCATCAAATCAATTTTTAACCTATAATGTTTTCTATACAACTTATTTTTCCACAAAATCACAAAAATCCATATTTAATATTGTTTCCTTAACATCAAGAATATATTAAACCAAAGTTTTATTTATCCCTCTATCATATGTCCTTAAATGAATGTCTCCAAAAATTATCACATTTTTCTACAACAATTAAGGTATCGATTCCATTTAACATATGTTTCCTAATTTTGAATAAAAAATATACTAAATAATAATCCTTAGGTGTTTTGTGATGATAATAATATTTATAATATATCTGAATATCATTACTATAATACACTACAACATAATTATGAAAAATTTATATGTTAACACATACTTCATTCAACTTTTTTCTAAACCTTTAACCATGTTTTTTATCCAAATCAAATATATAAAACCCATCCTTTTGATACTTCAATATCAACCCAATAATTTTTCATACTTATAATATAAGAAAATAATCGATAACTGAAATGAAAATATCATGGTATTATTTTATAATGTTGATATTTCCTTCATCATTCAACATTAAGTCTATATATATAGAAAATAAATATTAAAGTCATTGGTGGAATTTCCCTTCACAAATGAGGTCGATGAGTTTAGATTTTGAAATCAAATAAAAGAGACACCATGATCCATAGAAATATTAGAGAAATAAAAAGGTGTTGGATAGATCATGTAGTTTATTGCAGTTTATTTGGATGTTCTAAAAGATTTTAAAATCATCTGAACAAGATTTTTATAGTATATTGATGATTACATTATGAGTAAGGGATAATAATTTTGTATGAGATCCCTTTCCTTTCATATTTATAAAAGATATTTAATATGTAGAAAAGAACATCATTAAAACATGAAATGAATTATTGTATGTTAAAATGAAAATGGTCCTTGTAAAGTCAATACCTATATAAATTTTATAATAATTTAACCTTCAAACCATTTATACCTAAGTCAATTATCCTTATAAATCCAATCTCCAAAAATAAAAATATTTTTCGTTTACATAATAATCCCTAAGGTTATATGATACTACTAAATTATGATTAAAAACCAACATATTAACCCCTAAAGTGTTTCAAATATTTTAATTATACACTTCTAACAATATAATAAACTTTATAGTTATCTAAACCTTTCCTCAGATACTAACTATAAGAACATGATCCTTATTCAGACAATAATTTCATTTTAAGGAAAGAATCCAATTTCTTGAATTTCGAGGATATTTTCAGGTTTGTAATTTTAGATAATTAGTCCATAAATCTTATAAAAAAACTTAATACAATACATGTTTGACACTCAATCTTAGTATCCATTTTTTCCAAAATAAAAAACTTTTAAAAAGAAACATGTTTTATTTTTATGAACAATCATTATGAATTTTTAATTGACATATTCTTTATTCCTAATAATCTTTAAAACCTATTAAAAAAAATTTAAAAACATGGTATGATTAGAAAAAAGATCAGAAATGTACATAAAAAATAAAACTCAAGAATATTTATTTAGAATCATGAAAAACTCATAATAACTTTTTTACAAATTTATACATTTCACCCTTAAGAAGAAGATTAAAATTTGATTTTAAACAAAATCTCATTATATTACTTTGTGAAATCATAATATTACCATAATAAAACCATAGAAAGAATCTATAAATTATGTAAATAACATGATACATCATTTTCATATCACTCTTATAAATGCAATAACCTTCACAGTTTCAAATGAAATAAACTTCATGATTGTCAATGAAATAAACTTCATGATAAATTCTAATAATCTCTTAGGAGAAACCTAATTGGTTAACTTCTCCCCATTACGTAATTCATTGGTGTGATCCAAAAGCTCCAGTGTGCACTTCTTTCATGACGACAATAGTCTCTTCTCCATCAATGCACTTGGGAAGGACTTCATCAAGGCCTCATTTGTAGAGAACCTTTCCATGGTTTACCCCATTGTACAAGGTAAAATTGATTTCCCATCTTCAGACCTATTCCCTTCAAGCCCTATCTGGTGGGAGTTCCCCCTTACAAAGGAAATTTTCAATGGGCTTCATCTAGATGTTGGTGTGGCTATAATTCTCAGAAATGGGGATAGTTTCATCAATCTCCTTCGTACTTCTATAAATTAATGGCAAGAACATCTGGATGTGGGAAATTCTAATTACCATTTCATCCTAGTTGGATTAGCCAAGGCCGTGGATATATTTTCGGAATCTTATGGTTGATAATTTTAAGACTGGGGGACATAATTCAACTTTGGTTCTGATAGTAATTATACTAGAAGTTCTCGAACATGGTTCATCAAGGGGGAATATATTTCTTTCTTAATGACATAGTCACCATTGACCTATTTGATGACTAGCTTTGAACCCCCCTTTATCATCAGGTGTTTGGATTGCATATGAAGTGCCAGTTCGAGGCCCACAATGAGGGCCTAATATTCTACTTCATTATTTTTATACCCTTCTGAAAGTAGGAAAGTTCAAAGTTGGATGACATTTTCAGGGGATACAAGTATAATTCCTAACCCCAATATTTTGATCTTGGTATTGAACATCCTTTTCCCTATAGGGATTTGGGAAGCACCATTGAATTACATTTCCCATGTCTGGGGGTCCTCCTGGATGGAGAACACTTCTTTATCCAGAAGTTCAGAATCCAATTGTGTTTTTTGTTCTGAGGGGTGCTCTTCCAGTAAGTCCACTAACACCTAGCCTTTGATGGACTTCTATGGTACGTACCATATGTCAAACTATTGTAAGATGACTTCCCATCGTGATAGGCATCCATTTAACATGGGACTATTTAGGACATATTTGAGTTGTTTCAATGGGAGACCAGGTGGGCCTCATAGTGCTATAAGTAACTCTTGAGTTTCTGAACCACAAATATTAGGGATGGCATTTATTTTCAATGTTTGAATACCAAATTTTAGTATAAATAATTGTTTGAATGAGGTAATAAAGGATGTTCTCACTACTGACATCATTATTATGCATGAGGAAGGCTCCTAATGACCATTCTAGGTAAGTTACATACAAAATTAGTGGTCTCCCATCAATTGATAGCTTCAAAAATGGTGGGATCATGAGATATCTTTTGAGATCATCAAATGATTCTTAGCAATCGTTATCCCACTCATACATAAACCCTTTCTTCATTAACCTAGTGAAAGGTAAACATTTACCTGCCAAGTTGTCTATGAAGCACTGATTATAGGTGAGGTTCCCCTGTAGACCTCTCAACTCAGTGAGGTTGTGAGGTGGCGGCATGCTAAGGATTAATTGTTTCTTCTAGGGGTCAACTTTGATGCTGCGATGGTGTACGACGAAGCCAAGGAATTTTCCATAGGTAACTCCAAAGGCACACTTTAGGGGACTCATCTTTAAACTGTGTTGGTGCAATTTATTGAAGACAGTTTCAAGATCGGCTAGGTGGTTTGAGGAATCTCATAATTTAACCACCAGATCATCGACATAACACTCAACGGATTTCTCTAATAAGGGCTTGAAGATGCGATGAAAGGTGCACTGATATACGCTGCTAGAATTTTTTAGACCAAAGGGAATTACTTTATAATAGAGCACTCTCTGAGGGTCCCTAAAAGTAGCAGCTTCTTCATCTCCTTGGTCCATCCAGATATGATTGTATCCTAAATATCCATCCATGAAGGAGAGGGCCTCATATCTGGTGGTTGCATCGATAAAAAATTCTGTGATCGGGACCAGGAAATATTCTATTGGGAAATGTCGATTGAGGTCCCTAAAGTCAATAAAGATTCTAATATGTCCATTCTTATTTTTTAAAGGGACTATGTTCTCCATCCAGATCAGATATTGGACCTCCCGTATAAAGTGGGATATGATAATCTTGTCAAATTCAGCCTCTATTTTGGTAGCATGCATAGGGTGGGTCCTTATGGATTCTTATTTATAGCCCAAATGGTCTTCTGGTAATCCTAGATGGTGAGTGGAAACCTTAGGATCGAGGCCTGGAATTTTTTTGTAATTCCAAGAAAACAGATCTTGATTCTTCTTTAGGAAGGAGGTATATTCCTCCTTCACCTTGACATGCAAAACCACACTGATCAGAGTGGGCCGCATGTCATCATCGGTGCCCAGGTTTATCTCCTTAAGTTCATAAATTGTGGTGGACACACCTTCTTTGGATGCATGAGGGGCATCCATGAGGTCTTATTCTTATTATTCATCTTCTTCATCTTCTTCCTCTTCTGATGGAGAGATAATTCTTGAGATGAACTCTCCAACATTGGGAGAGAAATTGTCTTTTTCCTTAGTGAGTAAGGCGAGGGTAGTTTGGGGTCCCATGGAAGGGTTGGGAGCATCTCTTTTAATGATTTTCATAACATCATGGGAATCAGCTTGCTCTTCTATGTCTTTGGACTTGACGATCATAACATAGAACATGCAAACAATTGAGTCTGCATCCTAACTTGCACTTAAGCATTGAACTTGGTTGATGGGTAATACATACTCTTCCCCAAGTTACTGGAGGGGGTTGGCGGGAGCTATTTCCAATCCATTTGTGGAAGTAATCCAATCAACATCATAAGTCAAAGAATGTTTTTCTTTCGATTCATAGAACCATGCATTGATATAATGTGACTCACAAGACTCAAACATGGATTTATCGGTGTGTAATGTCCCGTTTTACCCATTAGTTAAATATTTGATGCACTGATGGTTAGATGAAGGAATTGGAGCATGATGATGTAGCCAAGGCCTCCCTAACATGATGTTGAAGGCCTCCCTTTTTCGCACTACTAGGAACTCAGAATTTTACATGAGGTCTCCAAGCCAAGTTTTAAGCTCGATTCATCCCAATGGTTTTTTACCACTTTTTTCATATCCCAACAGAGTTCTAGTGCATGGTGTCAAGCTGTCTTCATCATAGCCTAGCCAACGAAGCGTTCGTAGTGGGAGGAGGTTGACTCTAGAGCCTTTGTCGATGAAGATCCTTCAAAAATCAATTCCATTTATCTTTCCAGAAACATAATGGGGTTTTATGTGGAATTTCATGATGAAGTATTCATACCTATCTATAAGAGAGATGATGGTGTGAAATTATTTGGGACTGGTATCCATTATATAGACTTCAGCTGCTACTACTTCAGCTTCGAATTATTGGAGACTTAGTTGGCTTCAATTAGAGCCTCTCTAAGATCTGTGGATAGGATTAACACATATAGGATCATCACCTTTGTTTTTACTGAATCAATTTGGTTTAGAATATCATAATTATGATCTAAAGGTCAGTTGTTCCCAGCTCAAGATTTCCCTTTCACAGAAAAATTAGGGGTTTGGACTTTGGATGTGGGTGGTCTGGCCCTTGTGAAAGGAGCTGGCAGTGTTGCGTTCCTTTCTAGGTTTTGCAGAACTGGTCTACCCATATGCCTTGGGAAATTTTATATTTGTTCTTCCTTTGATGGATGAGCTAGTATAACTAGGCTTTTATTTCTTACAACACCGTCATAGGAGCATTCCTGTTATTTTTGTGAATGTTGGAGGGTCCTTCTGTGAGTTTCTGCAATGTTAACGGTTTGACTTATGGTGTGGCCATGAATTTGAGTACTTCCATGATCATGAATTCTAAGAAACCTCTGGCCTCTATGACCTCTTACTCCAGATATCTGATTAGGAATGTGGAATTTTGGTTCACGGCCATAGTCTCCATCGGAAAAGGGGTCCATTAAGTGAATGAAATTAATGAAACTGAAGATCAATTATCAATCTGACAATGTTTTTGTATGACTGTATCATTCTGATGGTGTCGTTCTGTAGGGCGGTTCCCATTGTACCATTTGGTAGGGTAGTTCCCTTTGTACCAAGTCTATTGGTATGAAGTCTGAAAGTGTCAAAACTGACTTGAGATTTGGTATCATCCCATCTTCTTTCTCCTTCTTTCCGCCCTTCTATCCTTTAGAGGGCTGCGGGGCCGAGGAGGATGACTATGTGGTATTAAGAAATTTTGGGGGAATAGTTGGTTGCTTCAACTACTCATGGATGATTCCATGGACTTAGTTGACAGTCTTCTAGGTCATCCAATTTTTAACCTTTTTTCCTTCTTACTAGCGACTGTTTTCCATTCATATTCCTCTCTTGGGTCTAAGGTGGAAACATATTCCACTTGTGCTAGTGGTAGGCCCAAATTTACTTTCCTTAATTCCACCATCTTTTGTAGGAGATCCATGAAATTGAATCATTTCTGGATTGTGTGTCCTAGTAGTCAGTGATAGGTATAATAATTTAGATGGTCGTCAAGACCCACTTCATCAGATCACTTTGGCTCTAGTAGATGAAGCAAGTTATAATTCATAGAGGCTATGAAGTAGCCGCAGACCTGGTCCTTTTGGGATGAGTATACTTTATTTCTTTTTTCTTTGAAATGATTTCTTTTAGCACCCTGTTGCTCCTTTTTTTTGAGATGGGGGTGGTTGTTGGTTTCCAGGGGGTCCTGCATGGTTCGGTGTGGGCCTCTCAACTAGAGCTGGTGCCAGGGGTGGCTTAAGCGTGACTGAAGCTGCTTCATCTTTTCCCTTTATTTTCCCTAGGGATGATGGGGCTACTCAGGACTTGAAGTTGGTCTGTTGAAAGGAGTCTTCTATACTTTAGGCAATGGTAGAGAAGCCTCTAAACTGTCTTGAGTACTTCACTAGGATAGGCGGTGTTCACAATTCATCCTGAAGTTTATCAATGCACATGTTGAGCATTTCATCTTGGGGAAGTGGCCAGTTGAGGGAATAAGTCTGGACTTTCCATATGGCAATGAAGTCTAAGACTCTTTCATTATCTCATTGCTTTCAATTTATGAGATCATTGACCATCATTTTAGGAAGTGTTGAACTGAACTGGAAGAGAAACAATTGCCAGAGGTCCTCATAGTCTGTGATTGAATTGGATGGAAAGCTAGTATACCATTAGATGGTCGAGCCCTATAGGGTTTTCACAAAGCACATGAGTTTTATTGCTTCTTGTTTCTCCGGAGATCCCATCATGGTGTCACATTAAGAGACATAGTGCATTAAATGCTATTCAGGGTCCCCTGAGCCATTGAATACTAGGAATATGGGGTTTCAGAAATTAGGCGGTGTAGGAATGTTTCTCACCCAATTAGGTTAGGGTTTGCTCTCTGGTTGTATTAGAGCACACCGCCCCTCCATGGATTCTATTCGAGATATTAATTGATCAACGGTGTTCAAGAGACCTTGATGCATATCCTGTCGAGCTTGATCATGGGCTGGTGTGGTAGTGGCCAAAAGTGGGTGTGTCGGTGCATCTGGAATTTGGGGTTGATTCCCAACTAGAGGTATCATTTTTGGTTTTACCTGAATATATTCTGGTTTCTTTTCCAGTAGGGGAAGTCTTGATGTCCTTATGGGGACAAGTTTAAGAAGGTTGATGGTCTCGATGCCGAATTGAACAGGCCAATGATCTTGGATTCATTTACAAGGATGAGTTCATGTGGTGTGGGTGCCTCTTTTGGGAACACCTACTAATGTTACGTAGGGGGAAAATTTTTGGCGAGGTAGCTCCGTTGACATAGCTCTACATTAATTCACCTGATCTCTTTCATTTATTCCTCTTGCTTGGCGAAGCTTTCCTCGAGGGCGAGGGACACATTCTCAAGGGGATAAGGAGGAGGTTCATAGAAGACCTTGGATTTATTCTTCTCCTTGTTGGGGTTTCGCACATGAGGTAATGTCAAATTAATTGTGAGGGGGCACCCAAATTTCAGACCGCTCTCCAGTTCTGGGTATGCACACCATTAGGCTCTGATATAACCATCATGTTTTTTGGTGAATAATAACACACCCTTATGAATAGTAATATGAATAGTAATATGACCCTAATGAATAGTAAATTTTATTTTTATACAAAACTTTAAAGTGAAGAAAACTTTCAGATACAAGGTAAGGAGAAATTCTTGAACCCAACTTTCTTTCTTCAGGTTCTCCCTCTTTCACTTCATTTTTGGAATGGTTACTCTTTAAAAATAATTTTTTCATCATTTTATTTCCTATTCAAGGATATACATATTTTCCACTTTATTTTATGAAAAAACAAATGTTTTCTGAAACAACTCTTTCTTCAATAACACACCTTTTACTTCTCACTCAAAGTTAATGGTTCTTGTATCAAGTATGAAATTTCTTCTTTCTCTTGGGAAAAAATGTTTATGAATGTATGATGTGAAACCAATTTCATTCTATGGGTTATTTTATATTCATGTTTCAATTATTTATAATGTGTCATTCATGATAATGTTAATATTATGATGTGATAGCTACACCCGATATTATATAGCACAATATGAATGTTTGAATGTGATGGGTGCACTCAGAATTATACCACACTCCAATGCATTGGGTAAAGTGATAAATCACATGAGTAAAAGTGAAATGATGTGTGAACATGATTCTATCATTGTTCACAAGTATGTGTGGTAGTTAACCACTATGCCATGATGTTTCATTTTTATGTATTGCCACATTTCATGTCTTTTATTAATGCTTCCTATTATGTTCACGAGTATATGCCCAAGTTATAATAATTCTCACCCCATGTTATATTTTTATTATCTATCCTCTTACTGGGCTTTTAGATCACCCCTTTTTTATGAATATCCTTAGGTGACTACATGTACTAAGGAGAGGTAAAGTGCCAATAAGAAGCTAGTGGAGAAGGAAATAAATAAATTTTTATGTATGATGTTATAAATGTTATGTTTGGTCCTAGTTTTCCAAAGAAAATAAACCATTGGATCCTCTATGTGTAATACTATTATGTTGTTTATCATTAAAATTATGTCATAGTAATGTATGAAAATTAAGGGTCGTTATAGTTGGTATCAGAGGAATGGTTTAGTTAATTTGGGAATTAGGATTAGTGAACCCAAGATAAAACCTATAGCATGAGATTAAGTAAAAACATGCACACAATAATTTTAACATAGGGATCCAATAAATCATGCTTTTATTGTAATATTTACAAAGTAATGAGTTATTTATTCAAGACTTGTTGACTTATGTTTTCTTCTAACCTTTTATATTTTAGAGAATGGTGGGAACTAGGAGAAACCATACCAACAACTCGTGCGAGGGCCAATGCAATGATTGCTCGAACGACATCCCCAATGATTTTGGAGGTGGAGTTTAAAAATTCATGGAAATTATTACACAACTATCTCAGGTTATTAACAACAACCAAAATAATGGGGATCATCCTCCATCACCAAAGAGGGAGAAACTAGCCATTGAATGTTTTATGGGGCAATGACCACTGGCGTTTAGTGGATCCTCTGATCCCCTAGTTACAGAATAGTTGGTCAAGTCCATGGGGAAGATCTTTTCTGTGCTTCACTATTCTGAGATAGAGTAGGTGACACTAGCAGTTTATCATCTAGATGGAGGGGCTTATCAATGGTTGGCTTTGATTATGAACACCAAGCCAAGAGATGAAATTGATGAGATGGAATGGGAAGACATTAAGATAATGTATCTTAATAAGTATTGCCTCCAAACTCTTCATATGAAGATCGAGAGAGAATTTATAGAGATCAATAAAAAAGAAACATAATCTTTCAAAAACTATGAAGCGAATTTCATGAAGCTTTCATTGTATTCCTTGTGTTTTGTTATAAAATATGATAATAAAAATTTATATATTCCTTAGTGGATTAAAACCACATCTTAGAAAGTCTCTTGAAATTTGAGACTTTGGGAGTTTTGAAGAAGTTGTTCGATGTGTTCTCAATGTGGAGATGGATTTTAGAGAATGGTCCCATGGATTTGTTTATAAGAAAAGGAATATGGGGTTTCAAGCAGGAGGATCTAATGATAAATGTGGGGAGAAAACTCAATAACCCACATGCCCAAAATGTGGAAAGTTGCATCATGGTAATTGCCTCAAATGAATGTGGAAGTGATTATATTGTGTGAAAGAAACCATGCTCAATAGTATTGAAAATACATTAAAATGAAGGATAATCCAGTGTATGAAAGGAGAGAACCACCCATGGTTCAATGCTATAACTGTAGGGAGCAAGGGCACTATGCAGGCCAGTGCACTAAACAATGAGCCCTTATGGGTAATTAGTTTCAGCAGCCACCAAATCCAAAGAATAAAAGGAATGATTATTCCATCACTAATGCAGAAGTGTAGCAAGATAATGAATTCATACAAGGTACACTTCTTATTCACTCAATAATGAAAAAAGTCTTATTTTATTCCAGTTCTATGCATTCCTTTATATCATTCAAGTTTTCTATAACTTTATAATCGAAGCCCCGAAACCTTGAAGTAGAGATATCTATAAGAACACCAAGTGGTGTAGTCATTGAAAACCAATTGTTTGACTATTCCCCTATTTGAATATGTGAGAATATTCTTCTAGTGAATCTCATAATACTTCCCTTGGTAGAATTCATTGCTATAATGGGAATGGATTGGCTCTCGTTATATTGAGCACATATCAACTGTCGGAAAAATGAAATATCTTTTCATATTCTGAACTATCCCAAGCTCCACTACAAATTTAAGGAAGATCATGAATCTCCTTTGAAAAATAATTTAACAATGTGGGTTTGGATTCCCTATGAATAAGCATACCTCTCCAAAATGGTTGAGTCAAAGGAGAGTTCTAACCTTGAGGAAATGCCCATCGTGAGGGAATACAATGACGTATTTCCTCAAGAGATACCAAGAATTCCCCCGGATCGTGAGGTAGAGTTCAAAATAGAACTCATACCCAGAGCTAATACTATCCCAAAGTGTCCCTATAGTATGGCTCCTATCAAACTGGAGGAGTTAATGAAATAGCTGTAATATAATTTGGACAAAGGGTTTATAGGCCCTAGTGAATCACCTTAGTGTGCACTAGTGCTCTTTGTGAAGAAGAAGGATAGAACAATGCAGCTGTGTATCAATGATTATGAACTAAACAAGATCACCATAAGAACAAGTATCCCATTCCAAGTATTGATGACTTTTTATATCATTTAAGAGGAGCTCAATACTTCTTGAAGCAGGATCTTCATTCTGGATATCATCAGTTAAAGGTGAAGAAGGAAGATATTCAGAATACTGCCTTCCGTACAAGGTATGGGCACTATGAGTTTCTAGTGATGCCCTTAGGACTTAAAAATACCATACAATATTTATGGATTTGATGAATACAGTCTTTAGAAATTACCGTAAAAAAATTTTGGTGGTTCTTATCGATGATATTATCATCTACTCCAAGAGAAAGGAGGAAGATAAAGAACATCTGAGACTTGTGTTGGCAACATTGAGAAAAGTGAATTTGTACACCAAGTTCAAAAAGTGCGACTTTTGGATGAATTAAGTCACATTAATGGGACATTTGATCACAAGTGAAGGAATTTATATGGACCCTTACAAAAACAATGGCGATTGAGGAATGGACCATGCACTCTATTGTCACATAAATTCGTAGTTTTCTTGGATTAGATTGGTACTACTGACGTTTTGTGAGAAATTTCTCCGGATTTGCAAGCATGCTAACTAAGTTAACAAGGAAAGGGGTAAAGTATGTATAGACAAATGAATGTGAGGGAAGATTCCAGGAGCTAAAAAGAAGGCTGATCACTGCACCTGTACTCACATTACCGAAGAGTGGTGAAAGTTTTGTGATATACAGTGACACTTCAATGAAAGTATTGAGTTGTCTACTCATGAAAAATGATAATGTGATTGCCTACGCTTCATTAAATTAAATGATACATGAGAAGAAATACCTGATGCATGATCTGGAGTTGGTAGTCGTGATTGTTTCCTTGAAAACTTGGAAGCACTAACTTTATAGTGAGAAGTGTGACATATACACCGACTACAAGAGCCTAAAGTATATATTCACACAAAAGGATCTCAACATTCATCAAATGAGATGTTTAGAGATAATCAAAGACTATTATTGATCTATTAACTATCATCATGAAAAGGTGAACAAGGTAACTGATGCTCTAAGTAGAAAATAACCTACAACTCTATCCGTATTATGGATTGAGAAAGACAATATCTTCTTGGATATGCAAAGGATGGATTTTGAAATCATAAGGGTAGGGGATACATCATACCTTGACCAAATTATTTCTTAACCACCAATCCAAGAGATGATTAATAAGGAACAAAGGGATGATCAGGTGTTACCAAAGAAGGTGAATGTAATAAAGGAAGGGAATCTTCCAGATTTCCATATCAACAATGAAGGTGCGATTCAGTTTGGAATGCGGCTTTGTTTTCCTTCATCAACCAGGATAAAAAAGGTTCCAATGGACAATGAACGTAACTCAACATTCTCTATCCATCTTAGTAGCACCAAAATGTTCCATGATCTCCGAGAACACTTCTATTGGGATAACATGAAGAAAGAGATTGTGGAATATATCTCAAGGTTCTTGGTATGTCAGCAAGTTAAAGAAGATCAATAAAAGTAAAAAGGGTTGATGCAACCATTTCTTATACCCATGTGGAAATGGGAGAATGTCACTATGGACTTTTTAATGGGTCCTCCAAAGATGTCGAAGGGAAATAATGCGATATGGGTTGTGGTTGACTAACTCCCCAATAATTCCCATTTTCTCTTTATTCAGGAAGATATCTCACTTGAACAACTTTCAAGGATATATGTGAAGAAATTGGTGAGACTATATAGCATTACACTCTCGATTTTCTCTAACCACGATCCAAGGATGAAATATAAATTCTGCAGGAGCCTTCGACATACTTTGTGTACTGAATTAAATTTCATCATGACCTATCACTCCCAAAATGATGTCCAATCTAAAATGACTATTCATACACTTGAATATATTCTAAGAGTATTCTCTCTAAAATTAAAAGGTGGATGAGATCATCATCTCACATTCGTTGAGTTCTCATACAAAAATAGCTTTCACTCAAGTATTCAGATAGCTATGTATGAATCTTTGTATGGAAAGAGATGTAGAACTCCAACTTGTTGGGCTGAAGTTGGAGAAAGAAAGAAAATTCGACCCGATCTTGTGCAAGAGATGATTAAAAAGGTTCATGTCATCTAGAAACACATATAATCTTCTCAAAGTTGGGAAAATAGCTATGATGACAACCATCGATGGGACTTGGAGTTCGAAGTTGGAGATAAAGTCTTCCTTCGAATACCACCATGGTAGAGAGTCATGCAGTTTGGAAAGAAGGGGAAGTTAAGCCCAAGGTACATTGGCCTCTTTGAGAGCCCTGACTGCATAGGATCTGTGGCCTATCAGCTTGTTCCTCCACCAAATATGGCCAAATTTCATGATGTGTTTCACATATCACTCCTGAGGAAGTACATACTAGACCCATGACATTTACTGAACTTATAGGTGGTACAAATAGAAGATGATCTCTCTTATGAGGAGAAACCAGTAAAGATTTTGGACCAGAGAGATAAAGTTCTAAACAATAAGACAAAACATCTTGTCAAAGTGTTGTGGAGGAACCATATGTTTAAAGAAGAAACTAGGGAACCAGAGGAGGCAATGAAGGAGAAGTACCCTCACCTGTTTGTGTAAAACAAAATTTTGAGGGTGAAATTTCCTGATGGAAGAATGTAACGACCCAATGTTTTATCAATGAAAATCAATTCTTATAATTATGCCTTATAATATAGTCACATTTTTAAGCAATAAAATATCATCATACTAAATACTATGTGATCACTAAACAAATTTTTTCCACTTCTATGTTTTGAAATTTGATAAGTGATTATCTACATTTGGCTTTAGTAAGTTATTTAGAGTTTGATGGAACAAACATGTTTTTTAGTGAATAGTAACATACCTTTATGAATAGTAATATGACCCTAATGAATATTAAATTTTATTATTAATTTATTTTCATAAGTCTTTAAGATAAAGACATCTTGATTAATTTTTCAATGTAATATAAAAGCAGTTCTAGTTTTAAAATTGTTAATTTTTGAATTAAGTATGATTTTATTTAAAAATTAATTAATAATATTTGGAATTTTTTTTCAAAAATGTATTTAATTTTTGAATTATACACATAAAAAATGGTTAGGTCGAATATTTGATATTTTTCTAAAATAGTTGAATTTTCAGTGAATAGTAAAAATACAGTTTGGAGTTTTGATGAGTTTAATGACACCATTAATGATGTAATAATTCTGGTGGACTTTTTTAAAGTAAAATATGATGTGAGGTGTCCCAAGTTTATAATACCATTGGAAATTACCATGAAAAAATCCATGGTTTTTCAAATACCACTAATGAGGTGTCCCTTGGAAATTATTAAAATATTCCCTCAATTTTGCTATAAATACCTACTCATTACTTCATTCCATTCATTCCAAATTCCTCCTTAATGAATATATGGACTTATAATCTCCTTAGTAGTCCTCCCAAGGTGTCCTAAATCCCCCACGACCCAACCCATCAATTCTTTGGAGTTACTCTACTAGGTAAGAGAATTCTCAACTTCTTTCTTTTTCCATTCAAGTTCTCTTTTATGTGGTATAACTTTCATTTTTCCATAAAATGCTCTTATTACTATTTTATAATTTATCTATACTATATTATTATTCATTTCTGGAATGGGGATCCTTTTCTATTCTCTTTTTAGTCTTTTCTAATACCATTACGCATAACCTTTAGGCTGCCGAATTTTCATAAGGAATTTCTCAAATTTTCATCAAGTTCCTTTCTCTTCTTTATCTTTCATCACATTACACTTATACAAGAGTAATTATCGCTACAAAAGTTTTGTATATTCGGGATTTTCTCATTTTCATGGAAAATTCATAATCATTCTTCTTCTCACCTACCACTTATTCAAGGAATAAAAACAATGTATGTGATGTGTCGAATTATCGATATCATAGACGATGTGATTTCAATTTGATTAAATTCATTCAGATCTGGTCAGGAAACCATTTTTATGACTGAAAAAAATTATATTATATGTATTATATCCTATTTAATGTTCTTTAACTGACTTATGTACCTATTACTAACTTATTAAACAAAACAAGTTCGTTGTGGTTGAAAAATCTCTGGAAATAACCCAAATGATCATTATTAAATTTTAACAAATGATTCATCCACATGGTATATAAACTAATTATATTTGAACTCCTGGAATATCATTAATAACATGTAATATTAGTTCTGGATGTTTACCCATTTTCTACAAGAACTTCCATTTATGATTGCAAGTCAACCATTCAAGAAAACCATAAAAACATATATTCCCAAACAATGGATTTGAACCCTATAACTCATCCAAAGGCTCCTAAAATAACATAATGAAACCATAATGAACCACTATAATGTATAAAAGGTTCTAGTATTTTTAATTAATTAATATAATGTGGTTATATATGACTTTAATTTGAATAATGCTTTCAGATACATGGTAAGGGGAAATTCTCGAACCCAACTTCCTTTCTCAGGGTTCTCCCTCTTTCACATCATTTTTATTATGGTTACTCCTTAAAAATCATTTGTTCATAAATGTATTTCATATTATTGGATATAAATGTTCTCTACTTTAATTTATGAAAAACCCAATGTTTTCCAGAAGATCTCTTCTTTCAAGAACCCAACTTTTTCTTCTCACTCAAAGTTGATGGTTATTGTAACAAGTATGTTATTTCCTCTTTATCTTGGGAAATAAATGTTTAGGAATATAAGATGTGAGAACTATTTCATTAAATAGGTTATTTTATGTTGTATTTTGAATTATTTGTAATGCAGCTTGCATGATATTGTTAATATTATGATGTGACGGGTGCGCCCAGAATTATTTAGCGTAATATGAATGTTTGAATTTGACATGAGTGCCCAAAATTATACAGTGCTCCAATGCATTGAGTAAAGTGATGAATCTCTTGAGGAAAAGTAAAATTATGGGTGAACATGATGTTATCATTATTCACAATTATGTGTGGTAGTTAACTACTAATACATGATGTTTCATTTTTTATTCTTTACCACATTTCATATATTTTATTAATGCTTACTCTTATGTTCATGAGCCTTTGACTAAGTTATGATTATGCTCACCCCATGTTATATTGTTTTTATCTATCCTCTTTTTGGGCTTTTAGCTCACCCATTTTTGATGTATATCATCAGGTGACTACATACACTAAGGATAGGTCAAGTAACAATAATAATATAGAGAAGAAGTAATTAAATAAATGTTTATGTATGATGTTGTAAATGTTATGTTTGGTCCATGTTTTCCCAAGACACTAATCCTTTGTATCCTCTATGTGTAATATTATTATGTTGTTTATCATTAAAATGATGTAATAGTAATGTAAGAAAAGGTTGGGTTGTTATAATGATTATTTCATGTTGTGTCTTATTTTTACATTCCTATTATTCAATGATTACATGCCACCGTGTTCTACATGAAATAAATCCTTGTTTTTATTCATGTTTAATTCCTTTTTATGACAACATGTCATGCCTTCTTACCTAAGTTTTTGGATTTATTCAGATGTTTATAACTTTACTAGACTTTTTAGCTCATCCCTTTGTTCATTTATTCCCAAACTTATCCTTTAAAGATATAGGAGTTCAATGTAACTTAGGATCTCATTATGGATGTTTTAAAAAAATATGTTTTATTCTATTTCCATTTTTCTCGTTTTATCTACCTAATAATCCAAATACAATAAAATTTATGATCCTTGGATTATAATTTGATGGATAATTATTATTATAATAATCTAATAATAATTTTACAAGGTTAGGGACAAAATAAAAATCCCTCATATCCTCAATGAAAAAGGATAACTTCCAACACAACCACCTAATCCAGAAATTTCTGGAAAATCTTGAAAATATGAACTACCGAATTTATCCAAACATTTTTTAATAAGGGATCAGGATACCTATGAAACCTTAATGGACCATAGCGCTGGAACATGTGGAGTGTGATAATCTTGTGTGAATTATTATCCATCCCCGCTGGTATGATCTACTACTAAATAGGTGGGGGATTTATAACCTATCCACATGAAGGATGGATATCACAGGATAGACACTTAACTAAGGTCTCATCACTAATTATATAATCATCATGATCTAGAACTAAAATCTTAGCTGGATATCATCACACAAGAATCCTAAAAATTTAATTGAAATGTACCAAAATTATATGAGAATAGATATATAATGGGGAGTTGAATCAAAATGGGTAATCAAAGACTCCATCTTATATGATTCATGTATTATTGATCCATACAATCAATTTCTCTGAATTAAAATTCACAAATCATGTAGTCATGGTCCTAGGGAATTTATATATCTGTTGTTTCACCAACACTGTATTCCTTGGCCTGAGAGCTACACACAAGACACTTTGACACAGTTTCCCTTAGTCTCAACCAAATCCACATAAGGGGAATACATAAAACACCATCCTAATGATCTAACCATCATTGATACCAATATTTCATGAGTCGACCCAATGAGGATCAATCCTTAATTACACTAAGCATGGCTCCATAGGTGAGGGGATACTGACAATAACTGAAAGACATATCTAAAGTGGTATTTTTTTTAATGTAAATATACCCACACACCCAAAAATCACAATGTAGTAATGTAGATATATAATGATCAAGGTACAATATCTATAATAAAACCATGGATACGATAAACCACTATTAATTATAAGAGTACAATAGAAAAATGAAGGTAAAAGGAAACAATACACACCAAACCAAAATGATGTCCCAAAATAACATTACTGGAAAGTAAATTTTTAAGAGTGATCATATTTTGATCACCAATCTTAGACCACCATATGTGGTCCAATGCAGCATGTATCCCTAAGTTCCTGTATTATCATAGCCAACATGTCTGACATCTTAATAAGACCTGACACATGTGGGGAAAATATCATATAGGGATGAGTGTATACATACCCTATAACAACCTAGTCTTTACATTAATTAACATTTAATGACTTTTATATAATATTATAAACATTATAAAAAACACACAAAGATTATAATTGGTCTAGAGATGTTGGATACATAAAAACATAATCAATGGTACATTATCAAGCTAAATTATATCCCACTGGGTTCTTCATGACTAGAACCCTTTGATGACATAACATAAATAGACATATCTTCATTACATGGGGATAGAAATATAAAAAGTGGTGAGCTTAGATGATCAGTAATGGTAAAACAGGATGAATGTAAGTAAAAACATGGGAATAGGATTATGATAATTTGATCATAAAATTAGAAGACCATACCATGCATATCAAAGATTATATACCTGAATAATGGCAGAGTGAATGGTAGTTCCTAATACATGAATCACACAAAAATAAAGAACATTGCCATGAAACCATAACATAGGAATAAGACATGGAATTTTGGAATTGATAAACATGTGATAACATTCCCTATAATTCAAGACTCATTGCTATAACATATCAAGGCACTTTATAGGAATTAAACCTATTGGGTGAGACACATCACCATCCATAGTCACAGTACATTCCTCTAAGGGATCTGGTTTCCCCATCTTCCCATTGTGGATCGGGTTTCCCCATCTTCCAATAGTGGATTCTGTTTCCCCATCTTCCATCATCATGATGACTGCATCTACTTGGTGGGATAAGGCACCATCCCCTGTCGTAGTCATTTCCTTGTAATGGATTGGGATTCCCCATCATCCCATAGTGGATCAAGCCCATCGACTTGATTCACATCATTACCTCATGAGATATAAATATTTATCCAATCCATTGGAGGGAAATATAGGTCCCACCAATATCATAATAAAATCATTCATACATGTTATAGCATATAATAAACTTTAATCATATCATGACCAATATAGCCGATCTATTTTAAAAACATCCTATCATAATCCTAGGAAATAGTGGGTAACTATAACTTTTAATCACATCATAAATTATGAAAATATATAGGTTTGATAATCCTTTAATAAAATAATAACCCATGAAAATAAGCATGTTTCAAATGAATATAACCTATGGAAGAGAAATAGGTGTAAAAATAATCATTACATCAAAACATAAACCATTAAAGAAATAATAAAAATGAAACATTTGGATCATTTTTTAAAAGGGCATGAGTAACATAAATAGATTTAATCTTAGATGTAAACTATTTTCTAAATATCTTTCAAAATAAAATCTTGAGGAAAATATGATTTGTTTTTTGAAAATGGATCTTTAAAACATAAAATCTTCTGAATACCATTTTCAAGAAAATAAATATGAAATCAGATAATGAAATCTTTGAAAAAATCATGAAACCCTTTATCATTGTAAAAATATAAAGTGAAATTGAAAACACATTGAAGCCTATTTTCATTGAAAACATAAAAAAGGACATTGCAAACATTATGAAAATCATTTTATTTGTAAACTTATAAAAGGAGAAAGAAAATGTTCTGAAAACAAATTTATGTGAAAACTTATAAAAGGACCATGAATAGTTTTTTATAACAATTTTAATTGAGAACATTTAAAAGGATAATAAAAACATTTTGAAATCTATTTTACATGGAAATTATAAAAGGATCTTGAAAATATTTTGAAAACCATTTTACTTAAAGACTTACAAAATGAATAAAAGGATCATGAAAACTTTTTTGAATACAATTCAATATGAATATAAATAAAGATATCTTGAATAAATTTTGAAAACATTTTACTTGGAAAAATATCAAAGGAGCTTGAAAATATTTGAAAAATCATTTTCCTTGAAAACATATAAAATAATATTGAAGAAATCTTGAAAAAAAGATGCATAAAAAAATTATAAATGAAGCTGGAAAATATTTGGAAAACATTTTATCCATTAAAATTAAATTGAAAAAACATTTCATAAAAATTAACCATTTAATAACTCAAATTAATCTTCAATGATATGAAGATGGGTAAATTTTTACACATCGTATGAGGTAAAAAGAACATTCCATTTACATGGTAAAATGGTAAGAAAAAATTCATTTTTCAGAAAGAAAAATGAAGATTAATTTTAAATCATTTCTAAAAGAAAAAATGTTGAAACATTCTTCTAAATATTATATGTTAACAGTATAATATTCAGGGATACTATTTTTTTTGACAACCTCGTTTTGAAAGAATGCATATTTCTGAATGAAGAGTGAGGTAATGTTAGACTTTTTTAAAAACACTTTCTTGATCATATTTTATACCAAGGAGTGGGGAAATGGTACCATTACATGTATATAACATGAATAACCATAGGGTAATAAATATCATAAGATTTATTGAGATATAGATCATATTATTTCATATATATTCTCGTAATCATATACAATCTTGATAAATGGTGACATTTTAGTCGTAAACCATTACCAATTTTGTAACATTATATCACAAAAAATGGAAAGAATAAAATTAAATAAAGATTATCAAATCATGAAAATAAATATATTCATGATATAACATTTAAAAGGTAGTATATACTCCTAATTTCAAAATATAGGTGCATAACATGGTATGTGTCTCGAAAAAGGAAAATTGAGACAAAATCACAATACTGATTTGGTAACTTTTGATGCATATATCCCATGAAATAAAGATCATAAAATGGATACCTAAATGAACATAAATTAAATTATAAGAGTAATGGAATACATCCATGGTAATTATAAACACCACACAAATTAAATGAGTGATGATTCATTTATATATCTCAGAGAAATAAAAGTGAGATGAAATCCTCTTACCTTGTGTCTTGACTCTCATCATAATCATTCAGAACACTGATATAATAAATGTTAGTTTATTATAAATATTTTAAAGAACCATATTCTTATATATATTACCATATATGGTATTATTGGTACTTTATTTTACCATATTGTTATCAATTTCATGTTAAGGTTGTGCTTCAGGTAATATTCTCTTTATTTTTCGCTTGTGTCCTAATTTGTTATATCATTGGTCCTTAAATTAATATCATGATTTCAGTAATGTAAAAAATGATATAAATTAAATTTATATTAATTATAGGTTTATTATAATAATCTATATAATATTGATGTATGAAATAGAATACATTATTCATGGAGATGGTAGACAGTATATATGCATGAATGTGGATTATGTTTTGTTGACGTATTGAACGAATAAAAGTAAATAAAATATTTGTATATATATGTATATAATATAATTAATATAGAATTATTATAACATATATATCATATTGGTTCACTAAAAATATCCTCAATACTTTCCATTTAGTTTTTGTGTGAATCACATAGCTTTGAGGAGGAGGTAGTCTAGATTTCCTCAAACAAAATTAGCGTATTTACAAAAGATGGAAAGCCTAAGGGTATGTTGTAAAAAAATGAATGAATAATAAATACAATATAAATATAATAAATATCATATATATATATATTCAATAATAATCTCCACCATGAGATGTAGTAAAATGAAAACGAACAATCAATATTTCGTGAGGTGGTAGTTCACCATACGCTTAAATAGTATGTCAGTTACCATTAGTTGGAAGTGTGTGAAAGTGCATGTCGATTACTTATAATAATAAAATAGTATATTTATGATATTTGTGTTTTTATAAAAGCATTTAGAAAATATGTTTAGGGTGTGGAGAATATAAATCAAATAAAGGAGCGTCAGGGAGGCCTTTACCTCTAAATTGAGTAACAACTTTTTCTCACAAAAGTGATTCCTTGGAAATTATTCAACCCAAAGGGAGGGTTCAATGGGTAATTTAAGGTTTTGGGAACTGTATATGGACAATAATTTATGAACCTAATTGGTTTCAATGGTCTATGTAAGTGGGATAAGTGGTGGCCTTTTGTAGGGATGAGAAATGACACACTTGAGATTTATGAAAATAAGTTTGTTGAACCCACCATTTTAACTAAAAAAAGACACAAAAACCATAAAAATAAATAATGTAAGGTCTAGGGCCAAATTATGGACATAAATGGGTTTTATAAAAGTTTCTACTTCATATAGATCTTAATAATAAGGGTTTTTCCCTCAATAAGCTTAATTCTACCTTAATCACTATAACTAAATTTAAATACATTCGCTAATATTTTTGGTTCAAAACTAAATTGATATTATCTTAAATTATAAATTATGAATATTTCATATATTAAATAATTTTTTTCTAATTTAAATAATATAAGTGAAAAAATTTAAATTTATTTTAATCTCTTTGATGAGATGACACTGTGTTTTTAAAGTAAGAACATCCAAAAGATTGCTATATTTTTATAAATATTTTCAAAGTAAAATTGATTGTAATGACCTAAGTAGGATTAAATGATAAAAATATCATCTAATTTCACATTTAAATCAATTTAAAATATAATTTCACCGTCTAAATAAATTATACAAAAAATCATTTTAGAACTAAAATTCATAATTTTTCACAATTTATTAAAATTACAACCTTATAGAAAAATAAAAAAATTACTCTAAACTAATATTAATGTTTTTTATTTCAATGATGAAGTTTATTTTGACATATATAATCCATAAAAGTTCTGAAAATTTGATTTAAAATAGGTTCTCCATTAAAAGGTGGTAAAAATGATTTAATAAGAAATATAGTATTTTGTGCATAAAATTGGGCTTGTTTTTAACTTAATCCTATAAAATATATTGGATGAATGAAAAAAAAATTATTTAATATAATTTATATAATATTAATATAAGTCTCTAATTTTAATTAATTTAATTTATTATGGTAAAATATATTTATGGGTATAATAATTTTTTCCTTTATATTCCATCAGTCTTCAAATTCATTTATAATTAATTCGTCAGCAATGAATTAATTTTATATTTTTACAAAATGTATATTTTCATAAATTAGTGACCCATTTTCATAACTACTAATTTAACAGCTAGTTAATGTAAAATTATATATTGTTATTCAATAAAACTCTTTCTTGTGAGTTACACAATCCATCGAGGAAAGTCATACTTGCATGTAACGCAAGCTAACTTTGATGTTATATAAATTGAATAAATTTTTTTTGTTGAATATAGTGCATGATTAACTTGGTTAAATAAACTATTCGTAGTTCTATTTAAAATGAAAAAAAATAAAAATTATTAAATTAATTTGAATAAAATATTTCACAAAATCTCGGGGTGTAACATAACTAGTAGGATACTGCAAAAGATGTAGTGGGGTGGGGGATGTAAGAGTCATAATAGGAATTTATAGATGGTAGAAAACACAACCTAAATAAAGAGAGTAATCATGATCCAACAACTTGTATACAGATATATATATATTCTAAAAATAAAGAAACCCAAAAAAGAGAGATTTTTATATCTATCTCACAACCTAGACCAGGAAAAGAGTGTAATCACTTCCAGAAATCCATAAATGATGCTTATATTCTCTTTCATCTTCCTAGAAAATATAATCCAAGACCAGTGACACCTCACCATCTTGTTGAACAATCAAGGGGCCTAATATCAAAGTAGAGGACCCATGCCTTGGTAAAATAAGAGGGTGGAACTCAATAGAAAATAGAGGTCTCATGACATGAATAGTTGTAGGGTGCCACTATGATGGATGAGGACCCATTCCTTGACTCCACTAGAGGGTATAACTCATGAAATCAGTAGATGACCATTGCCCATCCCGGATGGAGGGTGCAACTCTAATAGTTAGTAGATGACCCATAACTAACTCAACTAGAGGTTTACACTCTAATTGTATAGGACCCATACTTTGATATAGTAGGAGGGTTCCACTCAAATAGCTAATAGAGGACCCAAGATCTTCCCAACAGTAGGGTTCCACTCTTAAAGTCTAGGACCCATACCCTTACTCCATAGGAGAGTGGAACTTAGTGGCTAGGTAGAGGACCCATGAACTATCCCAGTAGAAGGGTGCCACTCTAATTTTTGATATAGTACCCTATACTTTACCCATATTAGTGGTCCACCAGCTAGATAGGTATAAGACACATACCTAACCTTATTAGATGGTGCCACTCTAAAACACCAAGTGGTACTTCTTGATCACATGTTTCATCGATCATTTCTTAAGGATAAATCCAACTGAGATTATCTCCCATAGAATCTAAAAATCCACTACGGAGGCTATCATCGCATTCTAAATGGAAATAAACTTCAGATAGGATACTCATGGGCCAAAATTTGAGTTAAAACTAAGGATATACGAGGGATGGATGTTTACTCAAAATGGACGATGGGGTACACGGTGTGTAAGAAGTACCACATGTAATTTGGTCTAGCTCCATTTGATGTCTATGTTCCTACAGGTACATATATCATTGACCATGTATCCATAAACATCATTTATGTCAATTACATAGTGTGCCTCATCCACTCGGGGTCCAACCCATGCTACTTGGTTGTCTCTATGTATCTTTCATGTGTTCATACACTTAGGAATATGATGTGTTTCAAGCCATGCATGTCCCATTGTACTATAAGAGTACACTTAGAGTCAAAATAAAAAGGGTCACACAACATTTGGGGGTCCCACATGATGTGTGATACTTATAATCTCATCAAACTCTAGATACCACAAATAGGGCCCTACATCTCCTGTATTCTTCCGACTACCGAGCATGTAGTCATATTTTCAGTAGAAACTCAGATCAATTATCTAGAGTCCATATTAATATATATCATAGTGATATATGCCTCTAAACCTTCCTAAATCAAACGTAATTCTATTTTTCTTCATTTCTAGTAATCTATTGCAAGGACATCAAATTTGGATTCATTTTGGTGGTTCGACGTACGCAACTCATGCCTGTTGTTTCATCACACTTGTTTTGGATCATATAACCATGAAATCAATATCCATTATAAATTTATTCACCCTAAATTTTATCCTTCACCACTAATCTATTCATCTCACACAAAACATTCATGAATATGGTGTACGATCGGGCTTGGTCCCACCCAATAATTTCGATCTGTGACCCCATGGTCCAATAACGACTAACACAAAGTATTTATGAGAGAAATAAATTAGAATATACATTTAGAAATCATTGTAAAATCATTATTTTACAATAGATACAATTAAGATGATATAGGATGATAAAAAATTTCATGCTTAATTAAATTTCTACACAGTCTCATGCTACAACTTACAATTGTCATAGATGAAAGAAAGGAATGATTTTTCTCAATCAATTTAATAAATAATACTATAATACATGAATTGGAGATTCCTAAATTATTTTGTATATTTTTTCGATGATGAATGAACTTGCCAATATAGAAGAGGTGTTCTAGTGTTTTCTATTGATTGATCTTCCTAGATCCATAGTTTTATCACCTTTTAAATCATATTTTTCAATGAGAGGAGGAAGAAGCTGCAACACAATTATCCCAGGTATATGAAACATACCTTGAAAATACTCCATTAATGATTTATTTATAGATGAAATCATAATTATTTTAATTTAATAATAAAATAATATAAAATATTTATTTAACTAAATGCACCCTCCGAAGGAAGCTTTTACGAGAACACCCTGTTGTGACCAATTTTAGGTCACACCTATGGTAAAAATTATGTTTTGGATTCAAACACTTGGTATTCAATGGCATTAGTGACGCTTAGTGCATAGTAGGATTATATTGAGTAATTGAAGAAGTCATATTATCATTTATATTAAATTTTAATTTAATTATTTTACTCGTTTGATAAATGTTAGAGCCACTAGTGCACTTCCCTTGTAAGAAAAATGACTTGTAACACCATGAGATATCAAAATAAAACTATTTTCGATAACATATTCAACATGTAACACTTCGTTTAAAAGAACGTCAATATATTATTAAAATATAAATATTTTTATATATACTTTTTTTAACATATCCTTTAAATTATTATGTATGAATATGATTACATAGTTTATGCAATTTATATAATTTTCCAACATAATATAAATTTATTTGTAAATTCAAATTAACTTTTCAATAAATTTTATGAAATCTCATTTTATTCATGGAAAATATATTTTCCTAAAGAACGATTTTTACTAATTTATGTGAGAAATTAATTTAAATATTTTTTTATAGTTTTAGACTAATTATTTGATAAAATTGTCTTGATTTTAATTCATCATATCCATTTTAACATATTTTTATATTTTTATATTCTTTAGATAATATTACTTTTTTAGTGAATAGTAAAAATACAAAGTTTTATAAAATTTTCAATACATATAAATAAATAAATTAAATTAAAAGTCCATTTTTTTATTCTATGATTTATTTAGTTATATTATATCCAATTATTTATATTTAAACTATACATATTTATTATTTTAGTATATTCTTATCGATAGGCTTAATTTTTTTTTTCTGAAAAATATTTTAAAGTGTATAATATTTCTCCATTTTAGTTTATTAAACTAACCTATAATAAGAAATGATTTAAATAAAATGTATAGATTATATATCAATAAATATAAATTAAATTAAATTAAATATTATTATTTTCATATTGTAATTATATAATATTATTATGATTTAGAAAAATACATTTCTTGGAAAACCGTTTTTTCGACAGTTAGATGGGTTTAATTTTAAATATATTATTACACTTATGTTAGTTGAATTTGTAAAAATGGACTCCATATTTTTGTTATGAATAATTTATATCACTAAATATGGTTATCTTAATTTTTTTCCTTAATTAACAGTGAAAATAGTAAAAACCTAATTATAATAGTTAAGGTAAGGAAAGGATTACCAGGTTGTTAAATTCACACGATAAGGGTAAAAAATGACCCAAATTATGTCTAATTACTATTTAATCGTCATATTTATACCTTATATATTATATTGTTCAGTAATGTTATATTTTGGAATCTTTTTTATTTTGAAAAACATGGGTATAATCTATCATTTAAAAAATTCCAAATGTGTCCACTCCCCCACTTATAAAAGGTCACCACTATCCTCTATTTTAAACACTTAAAAAATAAATTTTATCTTAAAATAACATCCCAAATAATTTCATTACTTCCCAAAAATCATCATAGATTCATTTTGTATCATAAATATAGCCTAGGAAGGTTTTTGGGGTAATCTTAAATATGTTTTCAAAATAAAAGGTATCATTATTAACTAAGACTTTTGTTTAATTTCTTCAGCTGCCATGATAAAATATTATCAAACATGATTAAATAATGAGAATATTATATTAAATATGAAAAAAATTAAATTAATTGCATGAAGTACATAGATCTCCTCCTCCCGAAAATAGGAAATGAAACTGTTGATTGAGTGTGTGACAAACTACCACCTCTTGAACCGACGTAATTCGTTTTCTATCACCACTTATCATTGACAGATATAATTATTTTTTAAGTAAATAAATAAATATATATATATATTTTATAATTATAATATTTTATTATAATATCACATATAACTTCTTATATTCTACTCTGTCAGGAATATGCTAATGTCGCTAGTTTGTACAAGGGACTACAATCTCTAAAAATGACATGATTATTTTTTCAAATACACTTTACATGGATGCAAATAATGATTAATTATAAGATTATATATTATATTAATAAAATATTAGTCATTATATTAAATAAACATATCATATAATTTTTTACAATACAATCAATTGAATATATGATAACATCTTTCATGTGTATAAAATAATACACCCTCAGGAAGTGATGTGATTCAGTTTTATTATAGAATAACATGGATTGTATATGTAGGGGTATTAAAATAAATTACATGATATTTATTATATAATTATAATCATTTAAATATAAAATAACACATATATTTTTTCCATCAATATCATCAAAAAATTGAAATCTTACTCATGTATACATACGACCAACCATTTATATGAGAGTAACATAGTTCATTTTTCATTAACATATTTCATGGTTGGTTTTAAAAATATAAAATATTTATATAAATTATAATTATTTCATGTTTAAAATTATATATATTGTTAAAAAATAATCTATATTACCTTAGTCAACTTACTAACTTTATTTTTGACATATAATATATTTATCGTTAGATCGTGTGATGTGAAATTAATTAGTTAAGTTATTGAATTTGACATGTTAAAAAATAAAATAAAATAAATAAAAATATTAAAATTTTATTATGAAAATTAATAAATAATATAATTCTATAATTCATGGAAATAAGTAATGCATGTGAGGATTCAAGCCCGATGTAGGTGTTTTGTCTCAAAACATCCTTCTTTGAAAGACATATTCTTTTCTACACTTAGTTTATTTTATATAATGTATATAATACCCCTTTATATATTTTATAATTAGTCCCTCATATTTCATGGTATTTTTAGTTATAATTCATTTCATTCATTCCTGGGGATTATGATTAAAAATTTACCAACGCGGTAAGGGTTTATTTCACAAACACATTTTAATCGTGATTATATAGGCTTACATTTCCATTTAATGAAATAATTTGATAATTTTATAATAAATAAATTTGATTTAATTCCACATGGGTTATTCATGAAATTTTAATGAAATTACAGAATTTTCATCTTCTTTATAATTAATATGGGTGATCATTTCTTTTTAAATAAAATCTATTTTTGTTGTTTCTTTGGTCGAAAATGATTACCCTTACATATCCATATTTTCCTTAAAATTTCTTTAAATATTTTAACAAAATACATGAATTTATTAATTAAATTTTAACCATTTTAAAATTTTTTAACAATAGTTTCAAAGGAATCTTGTTACCATTTTCTAAATGAGGTTCATTTTCACTTTTAACCGATGTGTGAAAGGAATGTACTTTAACCTCATATAGAATTTATAGAATTACCACCCCTCATGATCATTATTTTCTTTGAATACTAATTTAAAATTTTCAATTTCTATTTTCAAGGAAAATAATTTCCCCAATATTTGTTGAATTTTGAGTTTCTCATAAATTATTTTCAAATTGGAATGTCAATTTTCTCAAAAAAAATTAATATTTTTTACCAAAAACAATATTAATTCATAAAAACCAAACTTAATGTTGTGTGAATATAATAAACTCTATACATATCCTTCTTAAATATGTACCTATCAAATTCTCCTTTACTTTTATGGAGTAATATGTGCCTTTATATCATTTCTCAAATGAGTTCATTATGAAATTCCCTTTGACTACATTATAAATAAAAATTATGTACCCCATTTTTTTAGTCGTGTAATTCTTATGTTATGACTTATGAATGATTTAACTTTTGTGTCACACATAGAACATGAACATATTATGACAGCTGTACCCAAATAGAGATCCAATTCATTGGGTAAATCTATAGTCTCACTAGGTGTCATGTATGGGATTAGGGAGTGAACCAAATCCTTTATGGAACATTGTCCACCATTTAATATTGTCAAGGTCGTTAGACTTGACTCAAGTTGTTGTAATTTTTTTTATTTATACCCCATTTACTATGATTAAAGGATCTTATTATACCTTGTTTCTTATATTATGATTCTACGTGATTACTAATGATAAATCTTTTTTATGATATCAATTTATACATTTGACTTACATGTTAAGATTCTTTTCATGTTTATTCCCTTACATGGATTTTTACCTCACCAATTATTTATATATTCCCAAGATTATCCAATGTTGTTTTAGGATCATTAATGTATTTAAGAGATAATTATGGAGAATAAAATAAAATAGTTTTTTTTAACCTTACGTTGATGTATTGTGAACCGAATCATTAAAAGAGACTTTTCCACACAATATTAGGTTTGTAATTAATTAATGTTTATGTTTAAAATCTTGTAATGATATGTGTAAGAGGCATGAGATTCTATATTTGGTACTAGAGAAAATGATTATTTATCCTTTGGAAACTAGGATGAGAAAATTTTAGTGAGAACCCTATGGATACGTATATGGATTACACTACGTATATTGAAATATCTTCCAATATTGGTGAAGTATAGAGTGAGTAGTTTTTTAGAAATTACTTACTTATCTATATAAAAAGGTGTACATGATTGTTGAACAAATTTACCTAGTTGTAATAACCCTAAAATAAAGAAAGTTTGTTTTTATTTGATCATTACATGGTATACGAGAATGGCCCTGACCACGTGCCTGTTTTAAAACCCTCGCGAGATATGTATTATAAATTCAAAGACTCTTTACGAACCATTATGAAGGTAGTGAAAAACATTTTATATAATAAATCATAATTGAAAAATTATCATGGACAACAACGATTGAATCCTAGAGGCCAATAATTCGGGACATGTTTAAAATTTATATGTTAATCCTTTTTGGTTTATATTTTTCCCTTACATAGGTTATTGCGTTATCATCTTGATTCTCATCATCTTTTTAGTTAATGGTGGGAAATTAAAGAAATAATTATACCAACCAATGTGAGGGGAAATGAAATGATTTATACAATGATATGTTTAACCTAATAGGTATGATAGTCAAAAATATAATGGTCATTTTAAAGGAGCTATATGAAATTATTATCAACAACTGGAACATAGTTAAATTTCAAAACACATCATAGAAGATAAGGATTCTATATCATGGAGGTTCTAGATTTAAATAAGATAAATAAAAGAATAATTTTCATCCAACATGTCATGAATGTGGTAATAAACACCTATCTAGATATCTAAAATGGAGGGGAATATTTTTTGTATATGGAAATAAATGGAATATAGTAGTAAATTTACAAGGAATTAAACACATTATTTTTGGGGAACTAAGGAATTATCCATTTAAATTTCTTAAAAAAATGGTTATATCTTAGAATAAATAAGGAAATGTGTTATAATAGTCATTTAGGTGAATTATTAAGATATGTGGATATTGGAATTATTATGTAAAATTATTTTTATCAATGATATTTTGGTAATAAGTATCCTCAATCTTATGTGGAATTTTATGTAGTGGTTTTTCATTAAGGATTTGGATGAATATTTTGAATTGTCACAATAATTGAGAAAGGTTACCTAATGGTAAGGTGATTTTTTATAGAATAGAATACACTGCATATAAAACATTATTAGATAAATATTTATTTGAAAATTAAATTGTTTTTGATGGTGTTGATCATATTGATGAAAAAATAACAAGAATTATGTAAACAATGATTAAAATAGGACTACTCACATGTTGGGTGACAACTCATCGCATCTAGAAAGGATGTGAGGTTGGAACCCACAATTGAAGGGAGATAAGGGTTAACTTCTCCCCATTACGAAATTCATTGGATAGATAAAATGATATCACCCATCCTTGGTTTATAATGGAACTACCCATATTCATAAACAATTTCCAAGAAAAATAACACAATACCTGATAAATTTCATCATAAAATTTTTATTTTCACCCATAAGAAAACATTTTTGAATATTGATATATCCCTTTCCTTTAAAACTAAATATTAAAAACTAAAATTCCTAGAAAAGAGTTGTGGGGGGTTTTTTATTTTAAGAAAACATGGAATATTATAAAGGATTTCAAATATCAAATAATGGTTTTGGTGGCAGGAAATGTTGTTGAATTCGTATGCATTAAAATAAAACATCGATTTTTTTCCTTTTGTAAAGAAAGTCATTTTTTGTGTAAAAATATTACTCTTGAAATACTTTGAAATAAATTAAAAAGAGACATAAAATTTACTTTATAATTCTTTTATGACCATATAAATACATCTATTCCACCTTCGAGGTGGCACGTTCATGGGTGATGAGGAAATGGTATGATGAGAATCATCACCCTTATTCTTTTCTAGAGACGACCTCTTTCCAAATTCACCATTTCATTTGTTTTGACACATTCTGCATCATTATCCTTTAAATGAAGGTTGGATTAACCCCACAGGGACTGTGAAATTTGTCCCCCTTGTATTTTGAGGGAGACACGATAGTTAAATGGTCTCAGTAAGTGATTTCATGGGGTCAAGTACTGGTGAAATCGGTCCTTCTCAGATATAAATTACTCAAATGTTCTCCAACGGGTATATTAATGGAGCCAAAAACGTCCAATGAACCTGGTATCCCTGATTCATGGATATTCATTGTAAAGGTAGGTGCTCGTTGAAAAATTATTCACCCAACGACACTTAAGGACTCCATTGGTTGAGAATATGGGAAGTCAGGCTCACCACACCCTTTTTGTGGAGGATTACTTCTTAGTCTAGGACTTTCTTATAGATTTAAGGCATGTTCATATGTTCATGAATCCTTGGTTCATTCTCAAAGAGTGTGTCTTCTAGCAACCCCTGGTTTGTAGGATAGTCGTAAGCATACATATATTTGATTCTATAAAGGTGATACTGACTTGAGCCATACAATAAGGTGCTCTGGATATTATCATCATCCATGGGGGACAGAAGGTGACTTGACATTAGGATCAGACCCATAAGATGGGTTTCCTACGTATCCTCAAGAGAGGAATCAGAACCCACATAGTTTGTAACAGCTAGGGTTAATGCATAGAAGCTTTTCATTTAAGAGGGCATGATTGGGTGGACCCTTTTGAATGAGCCCCCTTTTGAGCTCAAAACATTAAGTAGGCATCCTGTATATCCTAGTTTTATCAGGAATTAGAGTTTTCATAGTTCAGATTGTGTGGGTCCTACGCGTGGAAGCAGCCCATTTGAGGGGGCATGGTTGGGTGAACCTTTATAAATGTGCACCCTTTTGAGCTCGATCCTTTGAGTAGGCACCCTACATATACTGGTTTGATCAGGAATCATAGTTCTCATAGTTTAGATTGTGTGGGGATTATGTGTGGAGGATATCCATTTGAGGGGGCATGTTTGTGTGAACCCTTGTGAATGGGAACCCTTTTGAGCTCAGGCCTACAAGCAGGTGTCCTACGTATCCTGGTTTGATCAAGAATCAGAGTTTTCATAGTTCATATTCTGTGGATTTTTTAATCATCACAAACCTATAATCCCATGAGATTCATGCTCGATGTGAGAAACAAGATGATGTTAAAGACTCAACAAAGAACATACTTCCTCTCCTGCTGGTGGGAGATGGAAAGCCTACAAAAGATGAGGTTGGGGTGACAATGGGCGAGGGTAGGAAGAAACAAACCATTTAATGTGAGATTACATTAAAGTTTACATAACTCAGCCTTAGAATAATGGGGAATCACCTGAGTAAGAGTTCCACAGTTAATGTTTTGGTAAGGGGAGGTGTTTCTTCCTCATCAAAGGGGGTAGCAAACATAACCCATTTGGATGATCACCATTCCTTATTGAATGGAAAAGCAAGTGATCACCCGTAATCCCTAGAACGGGGAGGTTCACATTGGCATCCCAAGGTTGGACTCTAGGTTACCATGGGAATGTAGACCCACAGACATTCCTAAAGCCCAAACTGTTGTGGGGAGAGCCTTCGTATCTCCACTTACCATGGGTATGTAGACTCAAAGGGGCACACTAATGCACCAAATGGTCTGATCATACGGGTTCAGTGTCTATGGAGGAGGATTTGAACTGATATCAGGGGACTGGTTCATGCAGGTTTTATGGAGGATTGGACGGTAATGAAGGGGCAAGATTGTAACCAGAGGAAATAATACTTGAAAACACCCCATTACACATACCAGTTTCTTATGCGGGATGGGGGGAGCTCTGCATACCGTAGTGGTATGTAGGAAGAGGGTCAATCCACGTATCAAAGTTGTATGCAGGCATGAGTATATACCACCGCGCATCATAGTGGTACACAGTGCGTTATGCCTCTTTGGGTTCCACCTGCATACAGGTGAACTACGTGGTGCCAGGTTAAATCCATGCAGTGATACACTAAATGGAACACCATTTTTAAGGAGGGACTGGGGGACTGTCATTTGCGGGGATTTCATCCATGAGAATTATGTTGTTTATGGTTTCACCAATTAGGTTCATGGTTCTATTATTATTATTATTCAGTTCTCATGTTTTATGGTTTGTGGCTGGCTATACATGCAGAGAGTGTAGTTCACGACTAGATCCTCACTGATGATTCAAGTCTAGATCCAAAATCTTCCCCGAGTTCTTTCTTTCAAACTTTGGGTTCCCTTCAATATTTTTTCGTTTGTCCTCCTCAATTCCTTCTATGCTCCTTTTATAGATAATAAGGTAAATTTTATCTATTAGTAATGCAGAACCATTTTGAGAAGTCCCATTAAGAGATATCCTGACCTGCAGAAGAATCGGTAAATTGGGGTTTGTGGAGGCTATGTGGTTCATGATCATGGTTCGCATAACTCGGTCAGTTTTCTTTGTGTGTGAACTGCTGAGTTCATAGGACGGTATGCAGATCTCCTTTCTTCGTATGAGTCCTTTAACAATGTGTTTCATGGTCCATTATGTTCTCTGGTCATCACTCTATGGGCCAGTGCCTCGTAGATCATTCCACGTACCGGTGGTTCGCGATCCAGGTGGTCTACGAACCCTTCCTGGTGATAGTATACGGGCCACTTAAAATCCTTTGAAAACTTGAGTTCCTTCAAGTTTCTTCTAGAATTTGAAACTCAATTTGAGTCCATTCACCTTTATGGACTTGTAGGAGTACTTTTTTTCTTATGGAAAGTGATTGTGGGAGTATTTTCTTCCTTTGAAGAATTTTTAGGACCCTACAAATGCCCCCATCAGAATGGGTTCTGTTTGGAAAAAAAGGGGGAATATTCCAATGTAGAAGTAGTCCTAAACTGAAATGGTTTGTGGTAGAACTAATAGGCTGGGTAGGAGGGTACCACACCTATATATAGAGGCCCAATGTCATTTTTATTTTACCATTTCTCAGGGCGAAAAGTTCTCTTGAATTCCTAGGATTCCTCTAAATTTGTGTACCGCACTTCTTGTGAAAATTCATTTTGTGAAACACTTCATATATGCTGAGAACTAATGATTTCACTATATCTCTATACACATACTGAATTTTGAATTTCACAAATGAGATTGTGGAATTTTAAATCTAAATCTAGATTCCTCTTAGGAAAATGCTACACTGCTTGTCTATCAACATACTGAGCTTGAACCAGCGAAACGAACTTTAAAACTCAATAATCTGAATTAAAACTTTTAATCTATGATATTTGAAAATGAACTTAACGAGTCCTAGTTTCATGGTATCCACATTCTTCAAACCTTTCTGTTCTCCGAGAAATGATCAACGGTCCGACACCTTGCGGATGCTTCACGTACCATGGTTGTACGTGGTGCGTTGCTTCCACATACCATCGTCGTATGCGGTAGTTGCTTCCAGTCATTATGCAGGATGTGGGATATGAATACCATTTACCTTTTCCAAAAATAGCAGGTAGAGCCTTATGTAGACATATTTTAAGTCCATTATCCATTATTTTTGTAGCATTTTATCCAACAACTTTTATTGGACTAATTTTTTGTTGACTTTTGGATCTTCCTATACGGGGTACAATGGATGCTCCACAGGTTGATGTTGATGTTGCTACTTCTTCTGAGGATACTATTACTACCCCTCTTTCTACAACTGATAAAATATTGAGTAATATAGTGACTTTGGTTGACGATAACATTCTGGTCATTCCATTTGACCAATCTCTGGTGAATCTGCTTACAGCGAGCCAACTGGATTAACTGACTTTAGACTGGCTTCCTTCTTATGGGTTTGGTTTGTTGTCTGATATGAAGATCCTGGCATGAAATCCCAATGATCAACCTAATTCCGAGATAATTAATACCTCTATTCTGAGGACATTGATTTCTTCCAAGGGGCGGTACCTTTAGAGAGATACTACCTATGGGTCTTTGCTGAACTATGCACCTAGAAAATTAGAGGAGGTGTAGCAGAAGCCTAACCATACATCCCACTGTTACCACATCATTGCATAGAAAACTACAATGAATGTGAATCAGGGTTGGTCAACCCTATGGGATCTTCTCTCTAGAGGATCATTTGTCTTGGATTGGGGATGACCATTTTGGGTTCTCCAGAGTTGCGAAGAATTTCGAACTAAACTATAGACTGTGGGACTGTACGAGGATACTTAGGTTTCTCTAACATACACCCATCATCCTACTTCCCTTATTTCACAACTCCTAACCAAGTGGAGTCTAGAAAACAATACCTTCCATTTGACCCATGGGAAGGTCAGCATCAGTCTTTGGGAAATCCTACTAATTTTGGGAGTCCCTATCATCCGGGACATGTGTGATGAATTCCTTACTCCATCCTCTTTTAGGGATGATGAGAAAATAACCCCCCCTTTATCCAGGAAACTCATCATTCAAGAGAAGAGGCTTTTGATGGAGATTGATCCCTGTACGTAGTAGGACATTCCTTTTGTTGACTGGTTTGGTGCTTTTGTTAAGCATACTACTCTAGCGTCCAATCCTTAGTGACCTAGGGAATGTCCTACCAAAACCACCTAAAGGAGAGCAATTACTTACTGGCTTACCCTGGAAGAGGGGAATTTTCAAGAAATGGGGATGGGGGATCATCCTTGATGTCGATCGATTATTTCGACTGGTGGATTTATTGGCCTTGTTTTTGAGTGGGTGTGTCTTACCAGTATAGGTATCTAGTGGTGTAAGAGCTTCAAAATTTATCATTAATGCTCAGTTTTCCACTGACAGATATATTAATTTAGCTATCCTAGTGTTGACCAAGATTTACCTCTTAATGGGTCGAATTAGAAGGGGAGGGGGGGGGCACCTTATCGGATGACTAGGCCATTCTAAATTATTTAGTGCTGGATGGGAACCAACATATGAGAATACTCCTTCATCAATTCCTTACAAATCTTGCATTCCACCCTCCAACCATATCTTTAAAGCACCAGTAGGGTCAGATCAGAGGCTTGGGCTTCACAAAATAAACAAGAAGAGAAAACCAAAAAGAACGATCCATACTTAATGGATTATCTCCAGATTTACAAACATTTCTATTATTACCATTATGATTCCCCTATTATTACTATTAAAAATAATGAATCTGAATACTTTTTCAACTGATGTTACTTATTTTATTTGAGATAAGGCTTCCTGGTTGCCTGTGTCGGAGGGAATCTTATTTGCGAGGGATATGCACCCTGTCAATTTAGTCGTCAATTTAACTGTGTTCAGAAGCTGTGGTCTCATGCTCTCAAAAATTCTCGTCAGGAGAAACATTTGATGATAGCCCATCAATTATGGATACTTTTCACTTGGGACGACACCCAGTGCCAGACCATACATCCGGATCCTAAGGATTATGTGCCCTTCCTGAAAAAAAAACTATGATGAGGGCTGGGTTAAATTATATACTGATGGCCAATTATCCGACCTAGTGCCTATCAAGACAAATTACAAGGTATTTAGGGTAAAAGGAAAGGAGAAAAAAATGTGTTATCAAACACTCTCAACCAGGAAAAGTTATCCGAAGGCCTCTTTGACCCCCCTAAGAATGATATGAAAGAAGGGGTCGTGATCTCATGGGTTTCTGAACAAGCTGCTGAGGCTGATACCAGGAGTCCATTTTCCATTCCTTATGATTCTGATTTTCTAGTAGCCTAGAGGAAATGATACCTTTTAAAAGGTCATCCATCTACTCGTGACTGGTCTTCTCACAATTTATGGAAGTTCCTCCGAACTAGGAAAGTTTGTCTTACTAGCATTGGCTATGTGTTGTCATTGACTGCCATTTATTTTAATGAAGATCTGGATAGGGTGGGTTGCTACCTTAAAGACCTCAAGACCCTCATCCACTCCCAAAGTGGTCATTGCAAGTACTCACATTGGGTACTTTCCATGATGAGACTAGAAAGCATTGATGATGATGACGACATCATTGGATCACCTATTGTGGCTGCCATGGAAAAATATTCTTACTTACTCCCATCGTCTCATAAATGCTCCTCTTCTCAAGGTCCTGAGTTTTCAGGTACACTCGAGAAATGTTTGTTGTTGTCGAAACCCGGTTCGTTCCCTTGTACCAACTCTCCAGTGCTGTCCATCCCAATTACAACTAAATTTCCAGATGCTTGGAGAGTCTGGGTTGAATTTAGGGAGAGCGCCTCAAATACAGATATATGAAGGATTATTCTAGAGGGATGTTTTGACCTTCTGGGTTTTGGGGGATCCATTGCTCCTTCCAGAATTTCAGCTAACAAAGAGCCCGTGGAGGTGGATGATTACTTGAATGAAATCGAAAAGTGTCTCTACACCCCTTCAGATATGAAATATTGGTCAGACTGTGTGTATTTGATAGAAGTACTCCTGTGGATGAAAAGATAGGTTTTATCTGCAACCGCTAACCTTAAATTCTTTGGATGTAGAGATTATCATGGTCCCCCTACCCGTTTTATTTTGCAGGGGACTACAGGGTCTTAGGAAATAGATTTCCCCCAAATTTATTCTCTTGGAGGTGCTATAGTTGAGGAGTGTGCCCTATCAATGTTAGGGGTACTATGTAAGGATCCCATGGAGCCCAAGAACACATGGAAGTCTTCATTGTTGACCCTTCTAGGACATTTCCCCCTCCACCCCCCCTTGGTGATCTTATTTATCATCCTTCCCCCTGACAATCAAAGAAACGCAAGCAAGACTCCCAATTGTCAAAGAATATTTGAAGGGGAATCACAAGTAATTGTCTGTTCACTTAGTGATTGAACCAAGTACACTTATCATGTTGAATCACTTGTACATTTATGTACTTTGATGTAGGGCCTATCAGTAACTAGATGATGACCACTTAGATATCTACAACTCCTGTACCTTTTAGGGAAGAGGAAGGTTCACCATCTTTTGTGGCTGACGAAAATAGGTAAACAAGGGAATCTGAAGAGACCGAGGGTGCTATTGACCCCCCAAGTGTGCCTGATCCCACTCAAAAAATTTATACCCCAATAATAGATGGATATCCATAATTTGAGGGTTCACTTGATCGTGCTGAGCTGACTCTCAGGGAGAGAGACAAGGTAGTCTTTATAACAGGGGACAGGTCTAGAGGCGAGTCCCAAGCCTTGCTGGATTTTAGAGGGGCCTTGAATATCGAGGAGCAAATAAATATTTATTGAACTACATTTTCTCCTATAGAGGGAGTCACTACAGATATTTATATTCCATCTGCTCATGGTGGCTCTAGGGAAGTCACAATCAGGGAGGATGATGTTCCGACCCCTGAAAATATGGAGCGGGCTATCATGCCCTTTTCTTCAGTTCTAAGAGGAGTTATGTTTTCTACCCCTAAGATCCTGAGTCCAGTACCTTCATATAGAAGGACTATCTCTACAGGCCTTATATTAACCAGTAACCTTTTGAGGGAGGCCATGAGGTCTACTATTTTGGCCTAGCATGGCCCCATGTATTCAGTATTCCCGAGTAACCAAGGAGCACAATTAATGGTTGAAGATGTAGCACCACCCATATTTGTATAGAGGTAGTACTGCGGGGGTGGGAGGTACTGAAGCTGTGTCCTTCATATCCTCAGAATTACAACCATAATCCTTAGTAATAGCAAAATATGTTCCCTCTTTTTCCTCCATTGTAATTACTAGAGATGCGGCTGTTGTAGGGCCGAGCCACACTGTTGCTAATGAATATTGTCCCTCGCTTGTAACGTTCATTCCTGACTACGTTTCATCATCAGGAAGTGACTCCAAGACCGATCAATAATTCTTGGTCGATCTTCAACCTATTTGGAAAAAGGCATGGAGGAATATTTGGAGATTAATTTCTCAGACTCCATTGGATGAAATTCTAGTGACATTTCCAAAGTTACACAACTAGTTTTTGGTCCTGGGTTTTGGTGGATTTTATTATCATGGTATTCATGATATAATTAGGAATGTGTTCACTGCTCAAGAGGAAACTCGTATGCTCTAATCTCAACTTTCAGCGGAATATTCGACAACTTATCTTGCTGATAAATAGAAAATTATCATCTATGAGATGAAAATCATACCGGAGTGATTTCAAGGTTGTAGAAAGAACTCATGAAGAAAGAGTATTTGATAGAATAACTCAACCAGGAAGTGGATCAACAATGCCATAAATTGGAGTGGCTCAAACAGGAGCAGGCCTGGGCTACAGTCGCCATTGAGGAGGGGAGATGGAAAATGTAAGAAGGAGAAAGGATCGACCTCTAAGACGCGAGGGACACAGAGTCACTATGGGTGAGCATGAAGGCCTAGATGTAAAATTTATTGAATCATCTCCAAGCCATTGAGGAGTCATATCAATCATTGATGCAACTCGACAACACTGCTGAACGTCTCTTATAAAGATCCTATCTTTCTTATAAGAAGATGCACTAGGTTGCGGATGTCCACCATATATTTTTATGATATATGATGGATCCAATTTTCCTTTGAATTCTTCTTCTTTTTCTTTTCCAATCATGTCGATTGATCACAATCAATCATATAAACATCATTTCTATCAGGTATTAATTTTAAACCATGACCAGTAAACTGAAATAATTGACTCGGGCTCTAATTGTTTCCTGAGCCACAAGACTCAATGAGTGTAGTTCAACTATTGATGAGTTTTTTTGAACACCTCAAAAACTTTCATGTCTTTTACATTATAACCCTAATTTTTTCCTAAGCCTTATTGACACGGGATTAACGGGCATAAATTGACTTTTTCTTAGGCCGCCCTTTACTGGTTTTGGACCAAACAAGATTTAAGTCTCTTTTGATGGCTCAATGTTTTTTAAAGAACCAATACTCGACTTTTAGCTAGAGGTTCCTTTTGCGGATTTTCCCTCTAGAAAGTATGTCATCTTTTTATTTCTTTGGCAGTTCATAGTCCTTCCAATAAAACTTATTACTGATGTTTTAGGTCGAACATCTTTGACCAAACTTAATAGGATAGGGGCCCATATTTGGGATCGTTAGCTGGGAATGTTCTAATATCCTTTAAACATGGATTAGAGTTTTTTCTTGACCCTAAATTTGTGAATTGTGGACATGAATGAGGCTCAGAAGTTGTTTTAGGTATGAAAAGGTAGGTAAGGACTCTCATGGGGATGAATTGTCCTTTGATTGACATTATTTTTGTAGGTGACATATATAGAGATACTGTGGAATGATGTGCATAGTCAAACAAAGGTTTCCCCTAGACACTGGCCTTCCATCTCTAATGGCTTGGTAGGGTTTGCAACACTTTGAATTTATTTTGATGTTTGGATCCACAATGTGTGGCTGGTCTGAGTAATGGTGTCTAAAAATATTAGGGACACTCATATCGGTTTTGAGTGGGAAACTATTCCCACACAGTTCTTATTTCTGTAAGGTAGAGCTGGTGAATGGTAAGTTTAGTTAGAAGTATTTTTTATGTCATGTGAATTTGGAAAGAAGATGGTATATAAGCCTTTATCCAGAAGTTTTTCAAATATGGGGGTGTGACAGGACATGAACGTCATTTGAGCATACGAAAACCGGAAAAGACTCTCTTGAGAACAAATTTTCTTTTGATTGGAAGCCATTTTTAGGTGGTATATGCAGAACCTCCAAGGAATGATGTTCATAGTCAAATAAAGGTTTCTGTAGGCCACTGGCCTTCCATATCTGATGGCTATGAAAGATTATGGAGATTGGGAACTTTATGAATACGGTATGTGACCTTTTATAAGGGGTTAACCTGAACACAAAAGGGGCATTTTAACTAAATTTATTCAGGGAAACCCGAAAATGAGTGGGGGCACTCTTCTTTCATATGTGGATTAACTTCACACATATAGATGGGGTATCTTTAGAAACCTCATAAGAGATAATAGATAAATCAGGCCTGTATATTTTGATATATCTAGGATGTGTGTAGGGAGAAAAATATAAACCATGACTTTGAGGGTCCTTGAATCAGGAGAAATGTAATGAGGCTTGGAATCCATTAGGCGTACTTAGATAGTAGAGGAATCTCAAAGGGAAAAATTTACCTTTGATTGACAGCCATTATTATGGGCAATATATGCAGAGCCACCGAGGCATGATGTACATTGTCAAACAAAGGTGTCTGCATGACACTGGACTTCCATCCTAGATGGACATGAATTATTATGGGGATTAAATATCGCTCAGATCATGGAGTTTAAGGTACATCAAGAGTGTATCTGGGCATATTGGGGACATTTGGGCTATAATTAACTCATGGAATCAGGGATCCCTTACGTAGATCTAGCTCACATGCAGGGCAAGGATTTCATCCCATATTTTGGGTACCTGGTCATTTAACATTACATGGCTTGGACTTGGGGTTCCACTTGAGGAAGGTAACTGTGACATGCATTTTAGGTTCATGATTCTAGGACCAAATTCCTGAACTGTTTTGCCATAATTTCATAATAAATCTCTTGCTAAGATCCCTAAGCTCATGTGATCTAAACTAGGTGTCATAAAAAAAGATTATGAGGATTTTGGGTCATTAACTAATAATATAAAAATCAAAATCAGAGGAAACTTTAGGTTTAAAACATTGATATTCAATTTAATGTCGTACTATAAGAACGATTTTGTCCTTGCAATTTAACATCGAGCAGTGAGGACATGATGCTGTGTAGTTTAGAGTCATGCTGTGAGGATGGTTTTTCTGTCATAAAGATATTTAATACCTCTAAGATAATATAAATCAATATTTTTTGGCATTACTTAGATGTGAGTGATTACAGAAGGTTTAAACCATATTCTTAGGGGGAAACTTGGATCAGGAGGGATGGCATGGGGCTTGGAAGACATCGGGAATACAAAGATGATAGAGGACTCTCCTGGGGACAAATTTTACTTTGATTTATGACCATGTTTTGTGGGAAAAAAATGCATAACCATCGAGGTATGATATGAATAGTCAAATAAAGGTGTCCTAAGTACACTAACATTCCATCTCAGATGTCCATGAATGATTATGGGAATCCAAGTTTTCCCAGAATATGGAGTGTGAAAAATGGGAAAGATGTGTCTCGGAACGTAAAGAATACCTTGACCATGATTAACTGTGAACTAATGGAGCTTCGACATAGTTTTGAATCATGTGTATAGGGGTAAGAATGATCTTTTGACTTCTTATGAGTGGGGGTCCATGTGTGGGATCTTGAAAACTGAGAATTGGGCCCACATAATTATAGAATAATTTTGCAGTTTAATGTCATGTGGTTAGGATCATTCATGGACTCCCCATAAAATTCTGACCTACGCATGGGGAAAGGGTAATTTATTTATGGTGGCTGGCCCAAGATGTCAAATATGGAAGTCACGACATATCCTACAAGGGAAAGAATCAAGCCATACGTAGTTCAGAACGTTCCCTATTCTAATCTAGCTCATTCCATGTATAAGGACCAATGAGGGATTTTTTTCAATGATGGATGGGATGTGATTCCAAATCCAGTGATCGCTACTTATCCTAAAAGAGCAGGAATCAAGCCACACATAGTTATGAACAATCCCCATACCGATATGGCTTGGTCCATGTGTAAGAAATTTTTTGTTTCATTCGCTATGGGTGTCAGGTCTACCATACTTCTCTATAACCTGTTTTCATAAAGAAATCATTACCACTGATCCTAAGCTCATGCGAGTTATACTCGATTTCAGAAACAAGGAGTGGATATAGGGTTTTATTCTCAAGTGTTGGGAGGTAAAGGATATTATGGAGGCATTTGTTTCTTTAATGGGGGATGGTCTAAGATCGAGGATCGAGGCATCTCTACATATCCTGTTAGGGTCGGAAGCAAGCCATACGCAGTTCTGTGGGAGATCATGAAGTTTATTTTTAGGTGATTAGGATGCTTTGTTCCATGTAGTTTAACATTCTACAGTGAGGACATGAGTGACAGTTTAATGTCATGTTTTAGGGATGAGTTCCTTATAGTTTAACATCATGTGGAAAAGATAACAACTCATAGTTTAGGGTCATAGAGTTTGGACCATGACATGGGGTTATTATAACTCATACTTTAGGGTCATAGATCTTGGACCATGAAATGGGGGTATTATAACTCATAGTTTAGGGTCATAGATCTTGGACCATGACATGGGTGTTGCTATTACATGGAGTACTTCTTCAAAAACATTTCATTTGTGGGAGCCGTGATGAGCTGTCCGTCCATTGTTATCCGGGCATATGATCCATTGGAATAGACCCTATGTATGAAATATGATACTTCCCACTTTGGTTCAAGCAATGGGGGATTCTTCCTGAGTATCATCAGGGTTATGAGGACTAACACCATTTCTCCTTTGATGAAATATTGAAGGCGGACCATTTTTTTGAAGGCTTGTGCAATCTAATTTCGGTAGATTTCCAACTGGTGTAAAGTGTGCAGCCTTTTTTCATCTAGCTGCTCCAACTCATCAAACCATCTATGAAATTTCTCACCCAAGAATATTTGATCGCAAATGGACACACAAAGTGATGGCACTTGGATTTCAATAGGTAAAACCACCTCTGCCCCGTATACTAGTGAGTACAGGGATGCCTAGATGGAAGTACGAGTCGTGGTTTGGTAAGCCCACAAATCTTGGAGGATATTTCCTGGCCACGATTTATTATCCTTATCAACCATATTTTGGAGTATTTTGAACAAAGTCTTGTTGAAATACACTATCTACCCATTGGCCACCACGTGGTAATGATATGAACGATTGGCTTTGATTCCATGCTCTTGGTATAACATGTCCAACACAACTGAGCAGAAGTAGGTGCCATTGTCCGTCTGTATTGTATGAGTGACACCAAATCTGGTAATGATTTTGGCCTTTACAAAGCTAACGATGTTTTTTTCCCCGACTTCTTTAAGGGGTATGGCTTTGGCCCATTTTGAAAATAAGTCAGTCTCTATGAGTATGAACTTGAATTGTCTGGCTGTGGAGGGAGGATATGGTCCCACAAAATCCACCCCCAGGTAGTGAATGGCTAGGAGTACATAGCTTCATGAAGTAAATTTGGGGATCAATGTATAAAATTGGCATAAACTTGGCAGGAATAGAACTTCTTGGTGAATATAGCCCAATGCTGTATCATTGTGGTCCAGTAATACCAAAAAATTTGGATGTGGTGAAGGATCTTGGTTGCTGATTGGTGTGATCCAAAAGCTTCAGTGTGCACTTCTTTCATGACGACAATAGTCTCTTCTCTATCAATGCACTTGGGAAGGACTTCATCAAGGACTCATTTGTAGAGAACATTTTCATGGTTTACCCCATTGTACAAGGTAAAATTGATTTCCCATCTTCAGACCTATTCCCTTCAAGCCCTATCTGGTGGGAGTTCCCCCTTATGAAGGAAATTTTCAATGGGCTTCATCTAGATGGTGGTGTGGCCATAATTCTCAGAAATGGGGATAGTTTCATCAATCTCCTTCGTACTTCCTCTAAATTAATGGCAAGAACATCTGGATGTGGTAAATTCTAATTACCATTTCATCCTATTTGGATTAGCCAAAGCCGTGGATATATTTTCGGAATCATATGGTTGATAATTTTAAGACTGGGGGACATAATTCAACTTTGGTTCTGATAGTAATTATACTAGAAGTTCTCGAACATGGTTCATCAAGGGGGAAAATATTTCTTTCTTAATGACATAGTCACCATTGACCTATTTGATGACTAGCTTTGAACCCCCCTTTATCATCAGGTGTTTGGATTGCATATGAAGTGCCAGTTCGAGGCCCACAATGAGGGCCTAATATTCTACTTCATTATTTGTATACCCTTCTGAAAGTAGGAAAGTTCAAAGTTGGATGAACTTTCTAGGGGATACAAGTATAATTCCTAACCCCAATATTTTGATCTTGGTATTGACCATCCTTTTCCCTATAGGGATTTGGGAAGCACCATTGAATTACATTTCCCATGTCTGGGGGTCCTCCTGGATGGAGAACACTTCTTTATCCAGAAGTTCAGAATCCAATTGTGTTTTTTGTTCTGAGGGGTGCTCTTCCAGTAAGTCCACTAACACCTAGCCTTTGATGGCCTTCTATGGTACGTACCATATGTCAAACTATTGTAAGATGACTTCCCATCGTGATAGGCATCCATTTAACATGGGACTATTTAGGACATATTTGAGTTGTTTCAATGGGAGACCAGGTGGGCCTCATAGTGCTATAAGTAACGCTTGAGTTTCTGAACCACAAATATTAGGGATGGCATTTATTTTCAATGTTTTAATACCGAATTTTAGTATAAATAATTGTTTGAATGAGGTAATAAAGGATGTTCTCACTACTGACATCATTATTATGCATGAGGAAGGCGCCTAATGACCATTCTAGGGAAGTTACATACAAAATTAGTGGTCTCCCATCAATTGATAGCTTCAAAACTGGTGGTATCATGAGATATCTTTTGAGATCATCAAATGATTCTTAGCAATCGTTATCCCACTCATACATAACCCCTTTCTTCATTAAACTAGTGAAAGGTAAACATTTACCTGCCAAGTTGTCTATAAAGCACTGATTATAGGTGAGGTTCCCCTGTAGACCTCTCAACTCAGTGAGGTTGCGAGGTGGCGACATGCTAAGGATTAATTGTTTCTTCTTGGGGTCAACTTTGATGCTGCGATGGTGTACGACAAAGCCGAGGAATTTTCCATAGGTAACTCCAAAGGCACACTTTAGGGGACTCATCTTTAAACTGTGTTGGTGCAATTTATTGAAGACAGTTTCAATATCGGCTAGGTGGTTTGAGGACTCTCATAATTTAACCACCAGATCATCGACATAACACTCAACGGATTTTTCTAATAAGGGCTTGAAGATGCGATTCAAGGTGAACTGATATACACTGCTAGAATTTTTTAGACCAAAGGGCATTACTTTATAATAGAGAACTCTCTGAGGGTCCCTAAAAGTAGAAGCTTCTTCATCTCCTCGGTCCATCCAGATATGATTGTATCCTAAATATCCATCCATGAAGGAGAGGGCCTCATATCTGGTGGTTGCATCGATAAAAAATTCTTTGATCGGGACCAGGAAATATTCTATTGGGAAATGTCGATTGAGGTCCCTAAAGTCAATGAAGATTCTAATATGTCCATTCTTATTTTTTAAAGGGACTATGTTCTCTATCCAGATCAGATATTGGACCTCCCGTATAAAGTGGGATATGATAATCTTGTCAAATTCAGCCTCTATTTTGGTAGCATGCATAGGGTGGGTCCTTCTGGATTCTTATTTATAGCCCCAATGGTCTTCTGGTAATCCTAGATAGTGAGTGGAAACCTTAGTATCGAGGCCTAGATTTTTTTTGTAATTCCAAGAAAACATATCTTGATTCTTCTTTAGGAAGGAGGTATATTCCTCCTTCACCTTGACATGCAAAACCACACTAATCAGAGTGGGCCGCATGTCATCATCGGTGCCCAGGTTTATCTCCTTAAGTTCATAAATTGTGGTGGACACAACTTCTTTGGATGCATGAGGGGCATCCATGAGGTCTTATTCTTATTATTCATCTTCTTCATCTTCTTCTTCTTCTAATGGAGAGAGAATTCTTGTGATGAACTCTCCAACATTGGGAGAGAAATCGTCTTTTTCCTTAGTGAGTAAGGCGAGGGTAGTTTGGGGTCCCATGGAAGGGTTGTGAGAATCTCTTTTAATGATTTTCATAACATCATGGGAATCATCTTGCTCTTCTATGTCTTTGGACATGACGATCATAACATAGAACATGAAAACAATTGAGTCTGCATCCTAACTTGCACTTAAAAATTGAACTTGGTTGATGGGTAATACATACTCTTCCCCAAGTTACTGGAGGGGGTTGGCGGGAGCTGTTTCCAATCCATTGGGGGAAGTAATCCAATCAACATCATAAGTCAAAGAATGTTTTTCTTTCGATTCATAGAACCCTGCATTGATATAATGTGACTCACAAGACTCAAACATGGATTTATCGGTGTGTAATGTCCTGTTTTACCCATTAGTGAAATATTTGATGCACTGATGGTTAGATGAAGGAATTGTAGCATGATGATGTAGCCAAGGCCTCCCTAACATGATGTTGAAGGCCTCCCTTTTTCGCACTACTAGTAACTCAGAATTTGACATGAGGTCTCCAAGCCAAGTTTTAAGCTCGATTCATCCCAATGGGTTTTTACCACTTTTTTCATATCCCAACAGAGTTCTAGTGCATGGTGTCAAGCTGTCTTCATCATAGCCTAGCCAATGAAGCGTTTGTAGTGGGAGGAGGTTGACTCTAGAGCCTTTTTCGATGAAGATCCTTCAGAAATCAATTCCATTTATCTTTCCAGAAACATAATGGGGTTTTATGTGGAATTTCATGATGAAGTCTTCATCCCTATCTATAAGAGAGATGATGGTGTGACATTATTTGGGACCGGTATCCATTATATAGACTTCAGCTGCTACTACTTCGGCTTCGAATTATTGGAGACTTAGTTGGCTTCGATTAGAGCCTCTCTAAGATCTGTGGATAGGATTAACACATCTAGGATCATCATCTTTGTTTGTACTGAAGCAATTTGGTTTAGAATATCATACTTATGATCTAAAGGACAGTTCTTCCCAGCTTAGGATTTCCCTTTCACAGAAAAATTAGGGGTTTGGACTTTGGATGTGGGTGGTCTGGCCCTTCTGAAAGGAGCTGGCAGTGTTGCGTTCCTTTCTAGGTTTTGCAGAACTGGTCTACCCATATGCCTTGGGAAATTTTATATTTGTTCTTCCTTTGATGTATGAGCTAGTATAACTAGGCTTGTGTTTCTTACAACACCGTCATAGGAGCATTCCTGTTATTTTTGTGTATGTTGGAGGGTCCTTCTGTGAGTTTCTGCAATGTTAACGGTTTGACTTATGGTGTGGCCATGAATTTGAGTACTTCCATGATCATGAATTCTAAGAAACCTCTGGCCTCTACGACCTCTTACTCTAGCTCTCTGATTAGGAATGTGGAATTTTGGTTCATGGCCATAGTCTCCATCAGAAAATGGGTCCATTAAGTGCATGAAATTAATGAAACTGAAGTTCAATTATCGATCCGACAATGTTTTTGTATGACTGTATCATTCTGATGGTGTCGTTCTGTAGGGCAGTTCCCATTGTACCATTTGGAAGGGCAGTTCCCTTTGTACCAAGTCTATTGGTATGAAGTCTGAAAGTGTCAAAACTGACTTGAGATTTGGTATCATCCCATATTCTTTCTCCTTATTTCTGCCCTTCTATCCTTTAGAGGGCTGCGGGGCCGAGGAGGATGACTATGTGGTATTAAGAAATTTTGGGGGAATAGTTGGTTGCTTCAACTACTCATGGATGATTCCATGGACTTAGTTGACAGTCTTCTAGGTCATCCAATTTTCAACCTTTTTTCCTTCTTACTAGCGACTGTTTTCCATTCATATTCCTCTCTTGGGTCTAAGGTGGAAACATATGCCACTTGTGCTAGTGGTAGGCCCAAATTTACTTTCCTTAATTCCACCATCTTTTGTAGGAGATCCACGAAAATGAATCATTTCTGGATTGTGTGTCCTAGTATTCAGTGATAGGTATAATAATTTAGATGGTCATCAAGACCCACTTCATCAGATCACTTTGGCTCTAATAGATGAAGCAAGTTATAATTCATAGTGGCTATGAAGTAGCCGCAGAACTGGTCCTTTTGGGATGAGTATACTTTATTTATTTTTTCTTTGAACTGATTTCTTTTAGCACCCCATTGCTCCTTTTTTTGAGATGGGGGTGGTTGTTGGTTTCCAGGGGGTCCTGCATGGTTCGGTGTGGGCCTCTCAACTAGAGGTAGTGCCAGGGGTGGCTTAAGCGTGACTGAAGATGTTTCATCTTTTCCCTTTATTTTCCCTAGGGCTGATGGGGCCACTCAGGACTTGAAGTTGGTCTGTTGAAAGGAGTCTTCTATTCTTTAGGCAATGGTAGAGAATCCTCTAAACTGTCTTGAGTACTTCACTAGGGTAGGCGGTGTTCACAATTCATCCTGAAGTTTATCAATGCACATGTTGAGCATTTCATCTTGGGGAAGTGGCCAGTTGAGGGAATAAGTCTGGACATTCCATATGGCAATGAAGTCTAAGACTCTTTCATTCTCTCATTTCCTGCAATTTATGAGATCATTGACCATCATTTTAGGAAGTGTTGAACTGAACTGGAAGAGAAACAATTTCCAGAGGTCCTCATAGCCTATGATTGAATTGGATGGAAAGCTAGTATACCATAAGATGGTCGAGCCCTATAGGGTTTTCAAAAAGCACATGAGTTTTATTGCTTCTTGTTTCTCCGGAGAGCCCATCATGGGGTCACATTAAGAGGCATAGTGCATTAAATGCTGTTCAGGGTCCCCCGAGCCATTGAATACTAGGAATACGGGGTTTCGGAAATTAGGTGGTGTAGGAATGTTGCTCACCCAATTAGGTTAGGGTTTGCGCTCTGGTTGTATTAGAGCACACCGCCCCTCCATGGATTCTATTCGTGATATTAATTGCTCGACGGTGTTCAAGAGACCTTGATGCATATCCTGTCGAGCTTGATCTTGGGCTGGTGTGGTAGTGGTCAAAAGTGGGTGTGTCGGTGCTGCTGGAATTTGGGGTTGATGCCCAACTAGAGGTATCATTTTTGGTTTTACCTGAATATATTCTGGTTTCTTTTCCAGTAGGGGAAGTCTTGATGTCCTTATGGGGCCAGGTTTAAGAAGGTTGATGGTCTCGATGCCGAATTGAACAGGACAATGATCTTGGATTCATTTACAAGGATGAGTTCCTGTGGTGTGGGTGCCTCTTTTGGGAACACCTACTGATGTTACGTAGGGGGAAAATTTTTGGCGAGGTAGCTCCCTTGACATAGCTCTACATTAATTCACCTGATCTCTTTCATTTATTCCTCTTGCTTGGCGAAGCTTTCCTCGAGGGTGAGGGACACATTCTCAAGGGGATGAGGAGGAGGTTCATAGAAGACCTTGGATTTATTCTTCTCCTTGTTGGGGTTTCGCACATGAGGTAATGTCAGATTAATTGTGAGGGGGCACCCAAATTTCGGACCGCTCTCCAGTTCTGGGTATGCACACCATTAGGCTCTGATATAACCATCATGTTTTTTGGTGAATAATAACACACCCTTATGAATAGTAATATGAATAGTAATATGACTCTAATGAAGAGTAAATTTTATTTTTATACAAAACTTTAAAGTGAAGAAAACATTCAGATACAAGGTAAGGGGAAATTCTTGAACCCAACTTTCTTTCTTCAGGTTCTCCCTCTTTCACTTCATTTTTGGTATGGTTACTCCTTAAAAATAATTTTTTCATCATTTTATTTCCTATTCAAGGATATACATATTTTCCACTTTATTTTATGAAAAAACAAATGTTTTCTGAAACAACTCTTTCTTTAATAACACACCTTTTACTTCTCACTCAAAGTTAATGGTTCTTGTATCAAGTATGAAATTTCTTCTTTCTCTTGGGAAAAAATGTTTATGAATGTATGATGTGAAACCAATTTCATTTTATGGGTTATTTTATATTCATGTTTCAATTATTTATAATGTGGCATTCATGATAATGTTAATATTATGATGTGATAGCTACACCCGATATTATATAGCACAATATGAATGTTTGAATGTGATGGGTGCACTCAGAATTATACCACACTCCAATGCATTGGGTAAAGTGATAAATCACATGAGTAAAAGTGAAATGATGTGTGAACATGATTCTATCATTGTTTACAAGTATGTGTGGTAGTTAACCACTATGCCATGATGTTTCATTTTTATGTATTGCCACATTTCATGTCTTTTATTAATGCTTCCTATTATGTTCACGAGCATATGCCTAAGTTATAATAATTCTCACCCCATGTTATATTGTTATTATCTATCCTCTTACTGGGCTTTTAGATCACCCCTTTTTTATGAATATCCTTAGGTTACTACATGTACTAAGGAGAGGTAAACTGCCAATAAGAAGCTAGTGGAGAAGGAAATAAATAAATGTTTATGTATGATGTTATAAATGTTATGTTTGGGCCTAGTTTTCCAAAGACAATAAACTATTGGATCCTCTATGTGTAATACTATTATGTTGTTTATCATTAAAATTATGTCATAGTAATGTATGAAAATTAGGGGTCGTTATAGTTGGTATCAGAGGAATGGTTTAGTTAATTTGGGAATTAGGATTAGTGAACCCAAGATAAAACCTATAGCATGAGATTAAGTAAAAACATGCAAACAATAATTTTAACATAGGGATCCAATAAATCATGCTTTTATTGTAATATTTACAAAGTAATAAGTTATTTATTCAATACTTTTTGACTTATGTTTTGTTCTAACCTTTTCTATTTTAGATAATCGTGGGAACCAGGAGAAGCCATACCAACAACTCGTGCGAGGGCCAATGCAACGATTGCCCGAACGACATCCCCAATGAATTTGGAGGTGGAGTTTAAAAATTCATGGAAATTATTACACAACTATCTCAGGTTATTAACAACAACCAAAATAATGGGGATCATCCTCCATCACCAAAGAGGGAGAAACTAGCCATTGAATGTTTTATGGGGCAACGACCACTGGCATTTAGTGGATCCTCTGATCCCCTAGTTACAGAATAGTTGGTCAAGTCCATGGGGAAGATCTTTTCTGTGCTTCACTATTCTGAGATAGAGAAGGTGACACTAGTAGTTTATCATCTAGATGGAGGGGCTTATCAATGGTCGGCTTTGATTATGAACACCAATCCAAGAGATGAAATTGATGAGATGGAATGGGAAGACATTAAGATAATGTATCTTAATAAGTATTGCCTCCAAACTCTTCATATGAAGATCGAGAGAGAATTTATAGAGATCAATAAAAAAGAAACATAATCTTTCAAAACCTATGAAGCGAATTTCATGAAGCTTTCATTGTATTCCTTGTGTTTTGTTATAAAAAATAATAATAAAAATTTATAGATTCCTTAGTGGATTAAAACCACATCTTAGAAAGTCTCTTGAAATTCGAGACTTTGGGAGTTTTGAACAAGTTGTTCGATGAGTTCTCAATGTGGAGATGGATTTTATAGAATGGACCCATGGATTTGTTTATAAGAAAAGGAATATGGGGTTTCAAGCAGGAGGATCTAATGATAAATATGGGGAGAAAACTCAATAACCCACATGCCCAAAATGTGGGAAGTTGCATCATGGTAACTGCCTCAAATGAATGTGGAAATGATTATATTGTGTGAAGGAAAACATGCTCAATAGTGTTGAAAATACATTAAAATGAAGGATAATTCAGTGGATGAAAGGAGAGAACCACCCATGGTTCAATGCTATAACTGTAGGGAGCAAGGGCACTATGCAAGCCAGTGCACTAAACAATGAGCCCTTATGGGTAATTAGTTTCAGCAGCCACCAAATCCAAAGAATAAAAGGAAGGATTATTCCATCACTAATGCAGAAGTGTAGTAAGATAATGAATTCATACAAGGTACACTTCTTATTCACTCAATAATGAAAAAAGTCTTATTTGATTCCAGTTCTATGCATTCTTTTATATCGTTCAAGTTTTCTATAACTTTATAATCGAAGCCCCGAAACCTTGAAGTAGAGATATCTATAAGAAAACCAAGTGGTGTAGTCATTGAAAACCAATTGTTTGACTATTCCCCTATTTGAATATGTGAGAATATTCTTCTAGTGAATCTCATAATACTTCCCTTGGTGGAATTCATTGCTATAATGGGATTGGATTGGGTCTTGTTATATTGAGCACATATCAACTGTCAGAAAAATGAAATATGTTTTCGTATTCTGAACTATCCCAAGCTCCACTACAAATTTAAGGAAGATCATGAATATCCTTTGAAAAATACTTTAACAATGTGGGTTTGGATTCCCTATGAATAAGCATACCTCTCCAAAATGGTTGAGTCAAAGGAGAGTTCTAACCTTGAGGAAATGCCCATCGTGAGGGAATACAATGACGTATTTCCTCAAGAGATACCAAGAATTCCCCCGGATCGTGAGGTAGAGTTCAAAATAGAACTCATACCCAGAGCTAATTCTATCTCAAAGTGTCCCTATAGTATGGCTCCTATCAAACTGGAGGAGTTAATGAAATATTTGTAATATAATTTGGACAAAGGGTTTATAGGCCCTAGTGAATCACCTTAGTGTGCACTAGTGCTCTTTGTGAAGAAGAAGGATAGAACAATGCAGCTGTGTATCAATGATTATGAACTAAACAAGATCACCATAAGAACAAGTATCCCATTCCAAGTATTGATGACTTTTTATATCATTTAAGAGGAGCTCAATACTTCTTGAAGCAGGATCTTCATTCTGGATATCATCAGTTAAAGGTGAAGAAGGAAGATATTCAGAATACTGCCTTCCGTACAAGGTATGGGCACTATGAGTTTCTAGTGATGCCCTTAGGACTTAAAAATACCATACAATATTTATGGATTTGATGAATACAGTCTTTAGAAATTACCGTAAAAAAATTTTGGTGGTTCTTATTGATGTTATTATCATCTACTCCAAGAGAAAGGAGGAAGATAAAGAACATCTCAGACTTGTGTTGGCAACATTGAGAAAAGTGAATTTGTACACCAAGTTCAAAAAGTGCGACTTTTGGATGAATTAAGTCACATTAATGGGACATTTGATCACAAGTGAAGGAATTTATATGGACCCTTACAAAAACAATGGCGATTGAGGAATGGACCATGCACTCTATTGTCACATAAATTCGTAGTTTTCTTGGATTAGATTGGTACTACTGACGTTTTGTGAGAAATTTCTCCGGATTTTCAAGCATGCTAACTAAGTTAACAAGGAAAGGGGTAAAGTATGTATAGACAAATGAATGTGAGGGAAGATTCCAGGAGCTAAAAAGAAGGCTGATCACTGCACCTGTACTCACATTACCGAAGAGTGGTGAAAGTTTTGTGATATACAGTGACACTTCAATGAAAGTATTGAGTTGTATACTCATGAAAAATGATAATGTGATTGCCTACGCTTCATTAAATTAAATGATACATGAGAAGAAATACCTGATGCATGATCTGGAGTTGGTAGTCGTGATTGTTTCCTTGAAAACTTGGAAGCACTAACTTTATAGTGAGAAGTGTGACATATACACCGACTACAAGAGCCTAAAGTATATATTCACACAAAAGGATCTCAACATGCATCAAATGAGATGTTTAGAGATAATCAAAGACTATTATTGATCTATTAACTATCATCATGAAAAGGTGAACAAGGAAACTGATGCTCTAAGTAGAAGATAACCTACAACTCTATCCATATTATGGATTGAGAACGACAATATCTTCTTGGATATGCAAAGGATGGATTTTGAAATCATAAGGGTAGGGGATACATCATACCTTGACCAAATTATTGCTTAACCACCAATCCAAGAGATGATTAATAAGGAACAAAGGGATGATCAGGTGTTACCAAAGAAGGTGAATGTAATAAAGGAAGGGAATCTTCCAGATTTCCATATCAACAATGAAGGTGCGATTCAATTTGGAATGCGACATTGTTTGCCTTCATCAACCAGGATAAAAAAGGATCCAATGGACAATGAACGTAACTCAACATTCTCTATCCATCTTGGTAGCACCAAAATGTTCCATGATCTCTGAGAACACTTCTATTGGGATAACACGAAGAAAGAGATTGTGGAATATATCTCAAGGTTCTTGGTATGTCATAAAGTTAAAGAAGATCAATAAAAGTACAAAGGGTTGATGCAACCATTTCTTATACCCATGTGGAAATGGGAGAATGTCACTATGGAATTTTTAATGGGTCCTCCAAAGACGTCGAAGGGAAATAATGCGATATGGGTTGTGGTTGACTAACTCCCCAATAATTCCCATTTTCTCTTTATTCAGGAAGATATCTCACTTGAACAACTTTCAAGGATATATGTGAAGGAATTGGTGAGACTATATGGCATTACACTCTCTATTTTCTCTAACCACGATCCAAGGATGAAATATAAATTCTGCAGGAGCCTTCGACATGCTTTGTGTACTGAATTAAATTTCATCATGACCTATCACTCCCAAAATGATGTCCAATCTAAAATGACTATTCATACACTTGAATATATTCTAAGAGTATGCTCTCTAAAATTAAAAGGTGGATGAGATCAGCATATCACATTCGTTGAGTTCTCATACAACAATAGCTTTCACTCAAGTATTCAGATAGCTATGTATGAAGCTTTGTATGGAAAGAGATGTAGAACTCCAACATGTTGGGCTGAAGTTGGAGAAAGAAAGAAACTTCGACCCGATCTTGAGCAAGAGATGATTGAGAAGGTTCATGTCATCTAGAAACACATATAATCTTCTCAAAGTTGGGAAAATAGCTATGCTGACAACCATCAATGGGACTTGGAGTTCGAAGTTGGAGATAAAGTCTTCCTTCGAATACCACCATGGTAGAGAGTCATGCCGTTTGGAAAGAAGGGGAAGTTAAGCCCAAGGTACATTGGCCTCTTTGAGAGCCCTGACTGCATAAGAGCTGTGGCCTATTAGCTTGTTCCTCCACCAAATATGGCTGAAGTTCATGATGTGTTTCACATATCACTCCTGAGGAAGTACATACTAGACCCCTGACATTTACTGAACTTATAGGTGGTACAAATAGAATATGATCTCTCTTATGAGGAGAAACCAGTAAAGATTTTGGACCAGAGAGATAAGGTTCTACACAATAAGACAAAACATCTTGTCAAAGTGTTGTGGAGGAACCATATGTTTAAAGAAGAAACTAGGGAACCAGAGGAGGCAATGAAGGAGAAGTACCCTCACCTATTTGTGTAAAACAAAATTTTGAGGGTGAAATTTCCTGATGGAAGAATGTAACGACCCAATGTTTTATCAATAAGAATCAATTCTTATAATTATGCCTTATAGTATAGTCACATTTTTAAGCAATAAAATATCATCATACTAAATAATATGTGATCAGTAAATTTTTTTTTTCCACTTCTATGTTTTGAAATTTGATAAGTGATTATCTACATTTGGATTTAGTAAGTTATTTAGAGTCTGATGGAACAAACATGTTTTTTTAGTGAATAGTAACATACCTTTATGAATAGTAATATGACCCTAATGAATATTAAATTTTATTATTAATTTATTTTCATAAGGCTTTAAGATAAAGACATCTTGATTAATTTTTCAATGTTATATAAAAGCAGTTCTAGTTTTAAAATTGTTAATTTTTGAATTAAGTATGATTTTATTTAAAAATTTATTAATAATATTTGTAATTTTTTTTCAAAAATATATTTAATTTTTGAATTATACACATAAAAAATTGGTTAGGTCAAATTTTTGATATTTTTCTAAAATAGTTGAATGAATAGTAAAAATACAGTTTGGAGTTTTGATGAGTTTAATGACACCATTAATGATGTAATAATTCTGGTCGACTTTTTTAAAGTAAAACATGATGTGAGGTGTCCCAAGTTTCTTATACCATATGAAATTTCCATGGAAAACCCCATGGTTTTTCAAATACCACTAAAGAGGTGTCCTTTGGAAATTATTAAAATATTCCCTCAATTTTGCTATAAATACCTACTCATTACTTCATTCCATTCATTCCAAATTCCTCCTTAATGAATATATGGACTTATAATCTCTTTAGTAGTCCTCCCAAGGTGTCCTAAATCCCCCACGACCCAACCCATCAATTCTTTGGAGTTACTCTACTAGGTAAGAGAATTCTCAACTTCTTTCTTTTTCCATCCAAGTTCTCTTTTATGTGGTATAACTTTCATTTTTCCATAAAATGTTCTTATTACTATTTTATAATTTATCTATACTATATTATTATTCATTTCTGGAATGGGGATCCTTTTCTCTTCTCTTTATAGTCTTTTCTAATACCATTACGCATAACCTTTAGGCTGCCGAATTTTCATAAGGAATTTCTCAAATTTTCATCAAGTTGCCTTCTCTTCTTTATCTTTCATCACATTACACTTATACAAGAGTAATTATCGCTACAAATTTTTTGTATATTCGGGATTTTCTCATTTTCATGGAAAATTCATCATCATTATTCTTCTCACCTACCACTTATTCAAGGAATAAAAACAATGTATGTGATGTGTCGAATTATCGATATCATAGACGATGTGATTTCAATTTGATTAAATTCATTCAGATCTGGTCAGGAAACCATTTTTATGATTGAAAAAAATTATATTATATGTATTATATCCTATTTAATGTTCTTTAACTGACTTATGTACCTATTACTAAATTATTAAACAAAACAAGTTCGTTGTTGTTGAAAAATCTCTGGAAATAACCCAAATGATCATTATTAAATTTTAACAAATGATTCATCCACATGGTATATAAACTAATTATATTTGAACTCCTGGAATATCATTAATAACATGTAATATTAGTTCTGGATGTTTACCCATTTTCTACAAGAACTTCCATTTATGATTGCAAGTCAACCATTCAAGAAAACCATAAAAACATATATTCCCAAACAATGGATTTGAACCCTATAACTCATCCAAAGGCTCCTAAAATAACATAATGAAACCATAATGAACCACTACAATGTATAAAAGGTTCTATTATTTTTAATTAATTAATATAATGTGGATATATATGACTTTAATTTGAATAATTCTTTCAGATACACGGTAAGGGGAAATTCTCGAACCCAACTTCCTTTCTCAGGGTTCTCCCTCTTTCACATCATTTTTATTATGGTTACTCCTTAAAAATCATTTGTTCATAATTGTATTTCATATTATGGGATATAAATGTTCTCTACTTTAATTTATGAAAAACCCAATGTTTTCCAGAAGATATCTTCTTTCAAGAACCCAACCTTTTCTTCTCACTCAAAGTTGATGGTTATTGTAACAAGTATGTTATTTCCTCTTTATCTTGGGAAATAAATGTTTAGGAATATAAGATGTGAGACCTATTTCATTAAATAGGTTATTTTATGTTCTAGTTTGAATTATTTGTAATACAGCATGCATGATATTGTTAATATTATGATGTGACGGGTGCGCCAAGAATTATTTAGCGTAATATGAATGTTTGAATGTGACGTGTGTGCCCAAAATTATACAGTGCTCCAATGCATTGAGTAAAGTGATGAATCTCTTGAGGAAAAGTAAAATTATGGGTGAACATGATGTTATCATTATTCACAATTATGTGTGGTAGTTAACTACTAATACATGATGTTTCATTTTTTATTCTTTACCACATTTCATGTATTTTATTAATGCTTACTCTTATGTTCATGAGCCTTTGACTAAATTATGATTATGCTCACCCCATGTTATATTGTTTTTATCTATCCTCTTATTGGGCTTTTAGCTCACCCATTTTTGATGTATATCATCAGGTGACTACATACACTAAGGATAGGTCAAGTAACAATAATAAGATAGAGAAGAAGTAATTAAATAAATGTTTATGTATGATGTTGTAAATGTTATGTTTGGTCCAAGTTTTCCCAAGACACTAATCCTTTGTATCCTCTATGTGTAATATTATTATGTTGTTTATCATTAAAATGATGTAATAGTAATGTAAGAAAAGGTTGGGTTGTTATAATGATTATTTCATGTTGTGTCTTATTTTTACATTCCTATGATTCAATGATTACATGTCACCATGTTCTACATGAAATAAATCCTTGTGTTTATTCATGTTTAATTCCTTTTTATGACAACATGTCATGCCTTCTTACCTAAGTTTTTGGATTTATTCAGATGTTTATAACTTTACTAGACTTTTTAGCTCATCCCTTTGTTCATTTATTCCCAAACTTATCCTTTAAAGATATAGGAGTTCAATGTAACTTAGGATCTCATTATGGATGTTTTAAAAAAAATATGTTTTATTCTATTTCCATTTTTCTATTTTTATCTACCTAATAATCCAAATAAAATAAAATTTATGATCCTTGGCTTATAATTTGATGGATAATTATGATTATAATAATCTAATAATAATTTTACAAGGTTAGGGAAAAAATAAAAATCCCTCATATCCTCAATGAAAAAGGATAACTTCCAACACAACCACCCAATCCAGAAATTTCTGGAAAATCATGAAAATATGAACTACCGAATTTATCCAAACATATTTTACTAAGGGATCAGGATACCTATGAAACCTTAATGGACCATAGCGCTGGAACATGTGGAGTGTGATAATCTTGTGTGAATTCTTATCCATCCCCGCTGGCATGATCTACTACTCAATAGGTGGGGGTTTTATAACCTATCCACATGAAGGATGGTTATCATGGGATAGACACTTAACTAAGGTCTCATCACTAATTATATAATCATCATGATCTAGAACTAAAATCTTAGCTGGATATCATCGCACAAGAATCCTAAAAATTTAATTGAAATGTACCACAATTATATGAGCATAGATATATAATGGGGAGTTGAATCAAAATGGGTAATCGAAGACTCCATCTTATATGATTCATGTATTATTGATCCATACAATCATTTTCTCTGAATTCAAATTCATAAATCATGTAGTCATGGTCCTAAGGAATTTATATATCTGTTGTTTCACCAACACTGTATTCCTTGGCCTGAGATCCACACACAAGACACTTTGACACAGTTTCCCTTAGTCTCAACCAAATCCACATAAGGGGAATACATAAAACATAATCCTAATGATCTAACCATCATTGATACCAATATTTCATGAGTCTACCCAATGAGGCTCAATCCTTAATTACACTAAGCATGCCTCCATAAGTGAGGGGATACTGACAAGAACTGAAAGACATATCTAAAATTGTATTCCTTTTTTTAATGTAAATATACCCACACACCCAAAAATCACAATGTAGTAATGTAGATATATAATGATCAAGGTACAATATCTATAATAAAACCATGGATATGATAAACCTCTATTAATTATAAGAGTACAATAGAAAAATGAAGGTAAAAGGAAAAAATACACACCAAACCAAAATGATGTCCCAGAATAACATTACTGGAAAGTAAATTTTTAAGAGTGATCATATTTTGATCACCAATCTCAGTCCACCATATGTGGTCCAATGCATCATGTATCCCTAAGTTCCTATATTATCATAGCCAACATGTCTAACATCTTAATAATACCTGAAACATGTAGGGAAAATCTCATATAGGGATGAGTGTATACATACCCTATAACAACCCAGTCTTTACATTAAGTAACATTTAATGACTTTTATAGAATATTATAAACATTATAAAAAACACACAAAGATTATAATTGGTCTAGAGATGTTGGATACATAGAAACATAATCAATGGTACATTATCAAGCTAAATTATATCCCACTGGGTTCTTCATGACTAGAACCCTTTGAAGATATAACATAAATAGACATATCTTCATTACATGGGGATAGAAATATAAAAAATGGTGAGCTTAGATGACCAGTAATGGTAAAAAAGGATGAATGTAAGTAAAAACATGGGAATAGGCTTATGATAATTTGATCATAAAATTAGAAGACCATACCATGCATATCAAAGATTATATACCTGAATAATGGTAGAGTGAATGGTAGTTCCTAATACATGAATCACACAAAAATAAAGAACATTGCCATGAAATCATAACATTGGAATAAGACATGGAATTTTGGAATTGATAAACATGTGATAACATTCCCTATAATTCAAGACTCATTGCTATAACATATCAAGGAACTTTATAGGAATTAAACCTATTGGGTGAGACACATCACCATCCACAGTCACAGTACATTCCTCTAAGGGATCTGGTTTCACCATCTTCCCATTGTGGATCGGGTTTCCCCATCTTCTAATAGTGGATTCTGTTTCCCCATCTTCCATCATCATGATGACTGCATCTACTTGGTGGGACAAGGCACCATACCCTGTCGTAGTCCTTTCCTTGTAATGTATTGGGATTCCCCATCATCCCATAGTGGATCAAGCCCGTCGACTTGATTCACATCATTACCTCATGAGATATAAATATTTATCCAATCCATTGGAGGGAAATATAGGTCCCACCAATCTCATAATAAAATCATTCATACATGTTATAGCATATAATAAACTTTAATCATATCATGACCAATATAGCCGATCTATTTTAAAAACATCCTATCATAATCCTAGGAAATAAGTGGGTAACTATAACTTTTAATCACATCATAAATTATGAAAAGATATAGGTTTGATAATCCTTTAATCAAATAATAACCCATGAAAAGAAGCATGTTTCAAATGAATATAACCTACGGAAGAGAAATAGGTGTAAAAATAATCATTACATCAAAACATAAACCATTAAAGAAATAATAAAAATGAAACATTTGGATCATTTTTTTAAAAGGGCATGAGTAACATAAATAGATTTAATCTTAGATGTAAACTATTTTCTAAATATCTTTCAAAATAAAATCTTGAGGAAAATATGATTTGTTTTTTGAAAATGGATATTTAAAACATAAAATCTTCTGAATACCATTTTCAAGAAAATAAATATGAAATCAGATAATGAAATCTTTGAAAAAATCATGAAACCCTTTATCATTGTAAAAATATAAAGTGAAATTGAAAACACATTGAAACATATTTTCATTGAAAACATAAAAAAGGACATTGAAAACATTATGAAAATCATTTTATTTGAAAACTTATAAAAGGATAAAGAAAATGTTCTGAAAACAAATTTATGTGAAAACTTATAAAAGGACCATGAATAGTTTTTTATAACAATTTTAATTGAGAACATTTAAAAGGAGAATAAAAACATTTTGAAATCCATTTTACATGAAAATTATAAAAGGATCTTGAAAATATATTGAAAACCATTTTACTTAAACACTTACAAAATGAATAAAAGGATCATGAAAACTTTTTTGAATACAATTCAATATGAAAATCAATAAAGGTGTCTTGAATAAATTTTGAAAACATTTTACTTGGAAAAATATCAAAGGAGCTTGAAAATATTTGTAAAATCATTTTCCTTGAAAACATATAAAATAATCTTGAAGAAATCTTGAAAAAAAGATTCATCAAAAAATTATAAATGAAGCTGGAAAATATTTGGAAAACATTTTATCCATTAAAATTAAATTGAAACAACATTTCATAAAAATTAACCATTCAATAACTCAAATTAATCTTTAATGATATGAAGATGGGTAAATTTGTACACATCATATGAGGTAAAAGGAACATTCCATTTACATGGTAAAATGGTAAGAAAAAATTCATTTTTCAGAAAGAAAAATGAAGATTACTTTTAAATCATTTCTAAAAGAAAAAATATTGAAACATTCTTCTAAATATTATATGTTAACAGTATAATATTCAGGGATACTATTTTTTGACAACCTCATTTTGAAAGAATGCATATTTCTGAATGAAGAGTGAGGTAATGTTAGACTTATTTAAAAACACTTTCTTGATCATATTTTATACCAAGGAGTGGGGAAATGGTACCATTACATGGATATAACATGAATAACCATAGGGTAATAAATATCATAAGATTTATTGAGATATAGATCATATTATTTCAAATATAGTCTCATAATCATATACAATCATGATAAATGGTGACATTTTAGTCATAAACCATTACCAATTTTGTAACATTATATCATAAAAAATGGAATGAATAAAATTAAATAAAGATTATCAAATCATGAAAATAAATATATTCATGATATAACATTTAAAAGGTAGTATATACTCCTAATTTAAAAATATAGGTGCATAACATGGTATGTGTCTTGAAAAAGGAAAATTGAGACAAAATCACAATACTGATTTGGTAACTTTTGATGCATATATCCCATGAAATAAAGATCATAAAATGGATACCTAAATGAACATAAATTAAATTATAAGAGTAATGGAATACATCCATGGTAATTATAAACACCACACAAATTAAATGAGTGATGATTCATTTATATATCTCAGAGAAATAAAAGTGAGATGAAATCCTCTTACCTTGTGTCTTGACTCTCATCATAATCATTCAGAACTCCGATATAATAAATGTTAGTTTATTATAAATATTTTAAAGAACCATATTCTTATATATATTACCATATATGGTATTATTGGTACTTTATATTACCATATTATTATCAATTTCATGTTAAGGTTGTGCTTCAGGTAATATTCTCTTTATTTTTCGCTTGTGTCCTAATTTGTTATATCATTGGTCCTTAAATTAATATCATGATTTAAGTAATGTAAAAAATGATATAAATTAAATTTATATTCATTATAGGTTTATTATAATAATCTATATAATATTGATGTATGAAATAGAATACACTATTCATGGAGATGGTAGACAGTATATATGCATGAATGTGGATTATGTTTTATTGACGTATTGAACGAATAAAAGTAAATAAAATATATGTATATATATGTATATAATATAATTAATTTAGAATTATTATAACATATATATCATATTGGTTCACTAAAAATATCCTCAATACTTTCCATTTAGTTTTTGTGTGAATCACATAGCTTTGAGGAGGAGGTAGTCTAGATTTCCTCAAACAAAATTAGCATATTTACAAAAGATGGAAAGCCTAAGGGTATGTTGTAAAAAAATGAATGAATCATAAATACAATATAAATATAATAAATATCATAAATATATATATATATTCAATAATAATCTCCACCATGAGATGCAGTAAAATGAAAACGAACAATCAATATTTCGTGAGGTGGTAGTTCGCCATACACTTAAATAGTATGTCAGTTACCATTAGTTGGAAGTGTGTGAAAGTGCAGGTCGATTACTTATAATAATAAAATAGTATATTTATGATATTGGTGTTTTTATAAAAGCATTTAGAAAATATGTTTTGGGTGTGGAGAATATAAATCAAATAAAAGAGCGTCAGGGAGGCCTTTACCTCTAAATTGAGTAACTACTTTTTCTCACAAAAGTGATTCCTTGGAAATTATTCAACCCAAAGGGAGGGTTCAGTGGGTAATTGAAGGTTTTGGGAACTATATATGGACAATAATTTATGAACCTAATTGGTTTCAATGGTCTATGTAAGTGGGAGAAGTGGTGGCCTTTTATAGGGATGAGAAATGACACACTTGAGATTTATGAAAATAAGTTAGTTTTACCCACCATTTTAACTAAAAAAAGACAAAAAAATCATAAAAATAAATAATGTAATGTCTAGGGACAAATTATGGACATAAATGGGTTTTATACAAGTTTCTACTTCATCTAGATCTTAATAATAAGGGTTTTTCCCTCAATAAGCTTAATTCTACCTTAATCACTATAACTAAATTTAAATACATTCGCTAATATTTTTGGTTCAAAACTAAATTGATGTTATCTTAAATTATAAATTATGAATATTTCACATATTCAATCATTTATTTCTAATTTAAATAATATAAGTGATGAAATTTAAATTTATTTTAATCTCTTTGATGAGATGACACTGTGTTTTTAAAGTAAGAACATCCAAAAGATTGCTATATTTTTATAAATATTTTCAAAGTAAAATTGATTGTAATGACCTAAGTAGGATTAAATGATAAAAATATCATCTAATTTCACATTTAAATCAATTTAAAATATAATTTCACCGTCTAAATAAATTATACAAAAAATCATTTTAGAACTAAAATTCATTATTTTTAACAATTTATTAAAATTACAACCTTGTAGAAAAATAAAAAAAATTACTCTAAACTAATATTAATGTTTTTTATTTCAATTATGAAGTTTATTTTGACATATATAATCCATAAAAGTTCTGAAAATTTGATTTAAAATAGGTTCTCCATTAAAAGGTGGTAAAAATGATTTAATAAGAAATATAGTATTTTGTGCATAAAATTGGGCTTGTTTTTAACTTAATACTATAAAATATATTGGATGAATGAAAAAAAATTATTTAATATAATTTATATAATATTAATATAAGTCTCTAATTTTAATTAATTTAATTTATTATGGTAAAATATATTTATGGGTATAATAATATTTTTCTTTATATTCCATCAGTCTTCAAATTCATTTATAATTAATTCGTCAGCAATGAATTAATATTATATTTTTACAAAATGTATATTTTCATAAATTAGTGACCCAATTTTATAACTACTAATTTAACAGCTAGTTAATATAAAATTATATATTGTTATTAAATAAAACTCTTTCTTGTGAGTTACACAATCCATCGAGGAAAGTTATACTTGCGTCTAACGCAAGATAACCTTGATGTTATATAAATTGAATAATTTTTTTTTGAATATAGTGCATGATTAAATTGGTTAAATAAACTATTCTTAGTTCTATTTAAAATGAAAAAAATAAAAATTATTAAATTAATTTGAATAAAATATTTCACAAAATCTCGGGGTGTAACATAACTAGTAGGATACTGCAAAAGATGTAGTGGGGTGGGGGATGTAAGAGTCGCAATAGGAATTTATAGATGGTAGAAAACACAACCTAAATAAAGAGAGTAATCATGATCCAACAAATTTTATACAGATAAATATATATTCTAAAAATAAAGAAACCCAAAAAGAGAGATTTTTATATCTATCTCACAACCTAGACCAGGAAAAGAGTGTAATCACTTCCAGAAATCCATAAATTATGCTTATATTCTTTTTCATCTTCCTAGAAAATATAATCCAAGACCAGTGACACCTCACCATCTTGTTGAACAATGAAGGGGCCTAATATCAAAGTAGAGGACCCATGCCTTGGTAAAATAAGAGGGTAGAACTCAATAGAAAATAGAGGACTCATGACATGAATAGTTGTAGGGTGCCACTATGATAGATGAGGACCCATTCCTTGACTCCACTAGAGGGTATAACTCATGAAATCAGTAGATGACCATTGCCCAGCCCAGATGGAGGGTGAAACTCTAATAGTCAGTAGATGACCCATAACTAACTCAACTAGAGGTTTACACTCTAATTGTATAGGACCCATACCTTGATATAGTAGGAGGGTTCCACTCAAATAGCTAATAGAGGACCCAAGATCTTCCCAGCAGTAGGGTTTCACTCTTAAAGTCTAGGACCCATACCCTTACTCCATAGGAGAGTGGAACTTAGTGGCTAGGTAGAGGACCCATGAACTATCCCAGTAGAAGGGTGCCACTCTAATTTTTGATATAGTACCCTATACTTTACCCATATGAGTGGTCCACTAGCTAGATAGGTATAAGACACATACCTAACCTTATTAGATGGTGCCACTCTAAAACACCAAGTGGTACTTCTTGATCAAATGTTTCATTGATCATTTCTTAAGGATAAATCCCACTGAGATTATCTCCCATAGAATCTAAAAATCCTCTACGGAGGCTATCATCACATTCTAAATGGAAATAAACTTCAGATAGGATACTCATGGTCCAAAATTTGAGTTAAAACTAAGGATATACGAGGGATGGATGTTTACTCAAAATGGACGATGGGGTACACGGTGTGTAAGAAGTACCACATGTAATTTGGTCTAGCTCCATTTGATGTCCATGTTCCTGCAGGTATATATATCATTGACCATGTATCCATACACATCATTTATGTCAATTACGTAGTGTGCCTCATCCACTCGGGGTCCAACCCATGCTACTTGGTTGTCTCTATGTATCTTTCATGTGTTCATACACTTAGGAATATGATGTGTTCCAATCCATACATGTCCCATTGTACTATAAGAGTACACTTAGAGTCAAAATAAAAAGGGTCACACAACATTTGGGGGTCCCACATGATCTGTGATACTTATAATCTCATCAAACTCTAGATACCACAAATAGGTCCCTACATCTCCTGTGTTCTTCCGACTACCGAGCATGTAGTCATATTTTCAGTAGAAACTCAGATCAATTATCTAGAGTCCATATTAATATATATCATAGTGATACATGCCTCTAAACCTTCCTAAATCAAACGTAATTCTATTTTTCTTCATTTCTAGTAATCTATTGCAAGGATATCAAATTTGGATTCATTTTGGTGGTTCGACGTACGCAACTCGTGCCTGTTGTTTCATCACAGTTGTTTTGGATCATATAACCATGAAATCAATATCCATTATAAATTTATTCACCCTAAATTTTATCCTTCACCACTAATCTATTCATCTCACACAAAACATTCATGAATCTGGTGTACGATCGGGCTAGGTCCCACCCAATAATTTCGATCTGTGACCCCATGGTCCAATAACGACTAACACAAAGTATTTATGAGAGAAATAAATTAGAATATACATTTAGAAATCATTGTAAAATCATTATTTTACAATAGATACAATTAAGATGATATAGGATGATAAAAAATTTCATGCTTAATTAAATTTATACACAGTCTCATGCTACAACTTACAATTGTCATAGATGAAAGAAAGGAATGATTTTTCTCAATCAATTTAATAAATAATACTATAATACATGAATTGGAGATTCCTAAATTATTTTGTATATTTTTTCTATGATGAATGAACTTGCCAATATAGAAGAGGTGTTCTAGTGTTTTCTATAGATTGATCTTCCTAGATCCATAGTTTTATCACCTTTTAAATCATATTTTCCAATGAGAGGAGGAAGAAGCTGCAACACAATTATCCTAGGTATATGAAACATACCTTGAAAATACTCCATTAATGATATATTTATAGATGAAATCATAATTATTTTAATTTAATAATAAAATAATATAAAATATTTATTTAACTAAATGCACCCTCCGAAGGAAGCTTTTACGAGAACACCCTGTTGTGACCAATTTTAGGTCACACCTATGGTAAAAATTATGTTTTGGATTCAAACACTTGGTATTCAATGGCATTAGTGACGCTTAGTGCATAGTAGGATTATATTGAGTAATTGAAGAAGTCATATTATCATTTATATTAAATTTTAATTTAATTATTTTACTCGTTTGATAAATGTTAGAGCCACTAGTGCACTTCCCTTGGAAGAAAAATGACTTGTAACACCATGAGATATCAAAATAAAACTATTTTCGATAACATATTCAACATGTAACACTTCGTTTAAAAGAACGTCAATATATTATTAAAATATACATATTTTTATATATACTTTTTTAACATATCCTTTAAATTATTATGTATGAATATGATTACATAGTTTATGCAATTTATATAATTTTCCAACATAATATAAATTTATTTGTAAATTCAAATTAACTTTTCAATAAATTTTATGAAATATCATTTTATTCATGGAAAATATATTTTCCTAAAGAACGATTTTTACTAATTTATGTGAGAAATTAATTTAAATATTTTTTTTATAGTTTTAGAATAATTATTTGATAAAATGGTCTTGATTTTAATTCATCATATCCATTTTAACATATTTTTATATTTTCATATCCTTTAGACAATATTACTTTTTCAGTGAATAGTAAAAATACAAAGTTTTATAAAATTTTCAATACATATAAATAAATCAATTAAATTAAAAGTCCATTTTTTTATTCTATGATTTATTTAGTTATATTATATCCAATTATTTATATTTAAATTATACATATTTATTATTTTAGTATATGCTTATCGATAGGCTTAATTGTTTTTTTTGCTGAAAACTATTTTAAAGTGTATAATATTTCTCCATTTTAGTTTATTAAACTAACCTATAATAAGAAATTATTTAAATAAAATGTATAGATTATATATCAATAAATATAAATTAAATTAAATTAAATATTATTATTTTCATATTGTAATTATATAATATTATTATGCTTCAGAAAAATACATTTCTTGTAAAACCGTTTTTTTGACAGTTAGATGGGTTTAATTTTAAATATATTATTACACTTATGTTAGTTGAATTTGTAAAAATGGACTCAATATTTTTTTTTTGAATAATTTATATCACTAAATATGGTTATCTTAATTTTTTTCCTTAATTAACAGTGAAAACAGTAAAAACCTAATTATAATAGTTAAGGTAAAGAAAGGATTGCCAGGTTGTTAAATTCACACGATAAGGGTAAAAAATGACCCAAATTATGTCTAATTACTATTTAATCTTCATATTTATACCTTATATATTATATTGTTCAGTAATGTTATATTTTGGAATCTTTTTTATTTTGAAAAACATGGGTATAATCTATCATTTAAAAAATTCCAAATGTGTCCACTCCCCCACTTATAAAAGGTCACCACTCTCCTCTATTTTAAATACTTAAAAAATAAATTTTATCTTAAAATAACATCCCAAATAATTTCATTACTTCCCAAAAATCATCATAGAGTCATTTTGTATCATAAATATAGCCTAGGAAGGTTTTTGGGGTAATCTTAAATATGTTTTCAAAATAAAAGGTATCATTATTAACTAAGACTTTTGTTTTATTTCTTCAGCTGCCATGATAAAATATTATCAAACATGATTAAATAATGAGAATATTATATTAAATATGAAAAAAAATTAAATTAATTGCATGAAGTACATAGATCTCCTCCTCCCGAAAATAGGAAATGAAACTGTTGATTGAGTGTGTGACAAACTACCACCTCTTGAACCGGCGTAATTCGTTTTCTATCACCACTTATCATTGACAGATATAATTATTTTTTAAGTAAATAAATAAATAATTATATATTGTATAATTATAATATTTTATTATAATATCACATATAACTTCTTATATTCTACTCTGTCAGGAATATGCTAATGTCGCTAGTTTATACAAGGGACTACAATCTCTAAAAATGACATGATTATTTTTTCAAATACACTTTACATGGATGGAAATAATGATTAATTATAAGATTATATATTATATCAATAAAATATTAGTCATTATATTAAATAAATATATCATATAATTTTTTACAATACAATCAATTGAATATATGATAACATCTTTCATGTGTATAAAATAATACACCCTCAGGAAGTGATGTGATTCAGTTTTATTATAGAATAACAAGGATTGTATATGTAGGGGTATTAAAATAAATTACATGATATTTATTATATAATTATAATCATTTAAATATAAAATAACACATATATTTTTTCCATCAATATCATCAAAAAATTGAAATCTTACTCATGTATACATACGACCAACCATTTATATGAGAGTAACATAGTTCATTTTTCATTAACATATTTCATGGTTGGTTTTAAAATATAAAATATTTATATAAATTATAATTATTTCATGTTTAAAATTATATATATTGTTAAAAAATAATCTATATTACCTTAGTCAACTTACTAAATTTATTTTTGACATATAATATATTTATCGTTAGATTGTGTGATGTGAAATTAATTAGTTAAGTTATTGAATTTGACATGTTAAAAAATAAAATAAAATAAAATAAAATATTAAAATTTTATTATGAAAATTAATAAATAATATAATTCTATAATTCATGGAAATAAGTAATGCATGTGAGGATTCAAGCCCGATGTAGGTGTTTTGTCTCAAAACATCCTTCTTTGAAAGACATATTATTTTCTACACTTAGTTTATTTTATATAATGTATATAATACCCCTTTATATATTTTATAATTAGTCCCTCATATTTCATGGTATTTTTAGTTATAATTCATTTCATTCATTCCTGGGGATTATGATTAAAAATTTACCAACGCAGTAAGGGTTTATTTCACAAACTCATTTTAATCGTGATTATATAGGCTTACATTTCCATTTAATGAAATAATTTGATAATTTTATAATAAATAAATTTTATTTAATTCCACATGGGTTATTCATGAAATTTTAATGAAATTCCAGAATTTTCATCTTCTTTATAATTAATATGGTTGATCATTTGTTTTTAAATAAAATCTATTTTTGTTGTTTCTTTGGTTGAAAATGATTACTCTTACATATCCATATTTTCCTTAAAATTTCTTAAATTTTTTTAACAAAATACATGAATTTATTAATTAAATTTTAACCATTTTAACATTTTTAAAAATAGTTTCAAAGGAATCTTGTTACCATTTTCTAAATGAGGTTCATTTTCACTTTTAACCGATGTGTGAAAGGAATGTACTTTAAGCTCATATAGAATTTATAGAATTACCACCCCTCATGATCATTATTTTCTTTGAATACTAATTTAAAATTTTCAATTTCTATTTTCAAGGAAAATAATTTCCCCAATATTTGTTGAATTTTGAGTTTCTCATAAATTATTTTCAAATTGGAATGTCAATTTTCTCAAAAATATTTAATATTTTTTACCAAAAACAATATTAATTCGTAAAAACCAAACTTAATGTTGTGTGAATATTATAAACTCTATACATATCCTTCTTAAATATATACCTATCAAATTCTCCTTTACTTTTATGGAGTAATATGTGCCTTTATATCATTTCTCAAATGATTTCATTATGAAATTCCCTTTGACTACATTATAAAGAAATATTATGTACCCCATTTTTTTAGTCGTGTAATTCTTATGTTATGACTTATGAATGATTTACCTTTTGTGTCACACATAGAACATGAACATATTATGACAGCTATACCCAAATAGAGATCCAATTCATTGGGTAAATCTATAGTCTCACTAGGAGTCATGTATGGGATTAGGGAGTGAACCAAATCCTTTATGGAACATTGTCCACCATTTGATATTTTCAAGGTTGTTAGACTTGTCTCAAGTTGTTGTAATTGTTTTTATTTATACCCCATTTACTATGATTCCAGGATCTTATTATACCTTGTTTCTTATATTATGCTTCTACGTGATTACTAATGATAATTCTCTTTTATGATATCAATTTATACATTTGACTTACATATTAAGATTCTTTTCATGTTTATTCCCTTACATGGATTTTTACCTCACCAATTATTTATATATTCCCAAGATTATCCAATGTTGTTTTAGGATCATTAATGTATTTAAGAGATAATTATGGAGAATAAAATAAAATAGTTTTTTAACCTTACGTTGATGTATTGTGAACCGAATCATTAAAAGACACTTTGCCACACAATATTAGGTTTGTAATTAATTAGTGTTTATGTTTAAAATCTTGTAATGATATGTGTAAGAGGCATGAGATTCTATATTTGGTACTAGAGAAAATGATTATTTATCCTTTGGAAACTAGGATGAGAAAATTTTAGTGAGAACCCTATGGATACGTATATGGATTACACTACGTATATTGAAATATCTTCCAATATTGGTGAAGTATAGAGTGATTAGTTTTTGAGAAATTACTTACTTATCTATATAAAAAGGTGTACATGATTGTTGAACAAATTTACCTAGTTGTAATAACCCTAAAATATAGAAAGTTTGTTTTGATTTGATCATTACATGGTATACGAGAATGGCCCTGACCACGTGCCTGTTTTAAAACCCTCGCGAGATATGTATTATAAATTCAAAGACTCTTTATGAACCATTATGAAGGTAGTGAAAAACATTTTATATAATAAATCATAATTGAAAAATTACCATGGACAACAATGATTGAATCCTAGAGGCCTATAATTCGGGACATGTTTAAAATTTATATGTTAATCCTTTTTGGTTTATATTTTTCCCTTACATAGGTTATTGCGTTATCATCTTGATTCTCATCATCTTTTTAGTTAATGGTGGGAAATTAAAGAAATAATTATACCAACCAATGTGAGGGGAAATGAAATGATTTATACAATGATATGTTTTACCTAATAGGTATGATAGTCAAAAATATAATGGTTATTTCAAAGGATCTATATGAAATTATTATCAACAACTCGAACATAGTTCAATTTCAAAACACATCATAGAAGATAAGGATTCTATATCATGGAGGTTCTAGATTTAAACAAGATAAATAAAAGAATAATTTTCATCCAACATGTCACGAATGTGGTAATAAACACCTATCTAGATATCTAAAATGGAAAGGAATATGTTTTGTATATGGAAATAAATGGAATATAGTAGTAAATTTACAAGGAATTAAACACATTATTTTTGGGGAAATACGGAATTATCCATTTAAATTTCTTAAAAAAATGGTTATATCCTAGAATAAATAAGGAAATGTGTTATAATAGTCATTTAGGTGAATTATTAAGATATGTGGATATTGGAATTATTATGTAAAATTATTTTTATCAATGATATTTTGGTAATAAGTATCCTCAATCTTATGTGGAATTTTATGTAGTGGTTTTTCATTAAGGATTTCGATGAATATTTTTAATTGTCACAATAATTGAGAAAGGTTACCTAATGGTAAGGTGATTTTTTGTAGAATAGAATACACTGCATATAAAACATTATTAGATAAATATTTATTTGAAAATTAAATTGTTTTTGATGATGTTGATCATATTGATGAAAAAATAACAAGAATTATGTGAACAATGATTAAAATAGGACTACTCACATGTTGGGTGACAACTCATCGCATCTAGAAAGGATGTGAGGTTGGAACCCACAATTGAAGGGAGATAAGGGTGAACTGCTTACCAATAGAATATGTGATGAAATGGATAATATAATACTATATTAATATAAAATTTTTGGTTGATAAATATTAATTTTATTATGTAAAACATAATATATGATAAAATGTTTTATAATTATTATTGATTTTTATGTGATTAATGATATATTTTGAAACATTTTATTAGGATAAAATTTATATATTATCTCTAATCTGAAGATAAATAATTATTTAGGATGAATGCCATCATATTTTTGGATATGTAAGTTGAAGGGTATGAGATAAACTTTGGCATTAAAACCTTCTTTATTGTTGAGTTTATTAAGGTTATTATTGATATAAGGTTATTTATTTAAATAATTATTTAGGTTAAAACTTATATTTTATTGTAAAATTTTGGATATTATTATATTCGTATTCATATTGAGTATTATTTTACTTTGTGCTAACCATTTTTATTTTATTAAATAGAGGAGGAATAACTTGTTACTATTTTATGGAACTTATTGACTTTTAAAAGTTAATATTAGTGCTTTGGGGATAAAAAAAATCCAACTTGGATATTTTGTTCTTATACTAACATGTTAAGAGGAAAGTGATTAAAACACGACCAAATGATGTAATTGTGTTTATGAAATAAAATTATAACATGAAAGTGTATTTCATGGTATTCCCTATATTAGTATTAAAAGTGTCCCTCATCTCGAGGGAATGGATTTAAAAATAAAATATTATCATATTAACTTCATATCCAATGAATCAATGGTTTTTAAATCATCATTGATTTAAGGTTTTCTGGATGTCTACATTCTCGTGACCATTCACTTTATTATGATTAATGATCTCAACCACTCTCTATAATTATTTATAATTTTATTACATGTATATATATTTAAATTCAACCAATTTTAACCTATGTGTAAACCTATTTATGTGATGAATTTATTCTTTCCCTTTCCACTATTTTAGGATAATGTTTTATAAACCATATTTATGATGTTGGATTTTCCACAAATAAATTTTCATATATCAAACCCTGGATTTCTGACCATAATTTAAAATTGATAGGGTGAATTTTTTTAATGGGGTAGAATGTAACAATCCATGATTTTAAAATAACACTATTTAATTATGTATTCAACACACCAAACTAATTTCATATGAACAGTGACATATTATTAAAATATTATTTTTTAAATATGATAATTTTAACCTAGAAAATAAATTGGTGGTTATGGAATGGATTAACTACATTCTAAAATTTATTTTAAAGTCCTATTAAATATAAAATGTCTTTATAATTTCTAATTAAATAGTATTCCAATTTTAATTAAATTATTTTTATTCATCGAAAATATATTTAATTTTTTTACTATAATATTTGTTAAAATAATTTATTTTTTGTAATTTTAGAAAATATATTTAATCCTATTGAAATAATTTTTGAAATCATTGTATTTATATTAACTAATAGATATATATTTGGATTTTTAGAATATATTATTTTTCATTGAATAGTGAAAACACCTATTTTTAATAAATTTTCATTTATTTTTAATAAACTATAAAATTTAAAAGTTAAATTATAATTTTAATTTTAATTAAGGTAATATTTAGTTATATTAAATCCAATTTATTACATTTATATCATGTATATACTCAACTTTATCATAATTTTATTGTTTTTCTTTAAATACAATTTTCCTAAAAACTATTTTAAATTGAATAATGTTTCTACATATTAATTATTTAAAATGACATCTAATGAGGAATAATTTAAAATAAATATATATTATATAAATAAAAATCTTAATTTAATTTTTTTATAATTATTACATTCTATATATAAATTATAAAACCATATTAGTCTTGATAGAAATTAATTTCTTAAATAACCATTTTTTGACACATATGTGGGATTAATTTAAAATTAATTTCTTAAATTTTTTGTGAGATGAATTTGTAAAAATGGATTAAATTTTTTTAACTAGAATAATTTATATTATCTAATATGGAAAACATAATTTCTTACCTAAATGGATACTGAAAGTATTAAGAAGTTAATTACAATGGTTATTGGAAAATGAGTCTATAGGGGGTGGTAAAAAAAAGATAAAAGTTTAAAATGACATAAAATTATCTAATTAATATTTAAATTTAATATTTAGAACATATATATAAAATTATTAAATAATGGCCTAATTTCAAGCCTTGTGGATTTTGAAAAACGTTGGTGTAATTATTTATTTTCAAAAGAACTTAATTGTGTCATCTTCCCCAATTATAAATGGACACCCCCTCCTATAATTAAATAAAATACAAAACACCTTGGTTTTGAATATAAATAACCAAATACCTTCATTAATACCCTATAAAAATAATATAAGTCTTTTGTTTGTTATGAATCCAACCTAGGTAGGGTTTTGAGGAAGATATAATGATGTTTTTTGAAGAGTTATCGTTCTTAACTGAGTGTCTTGTTTTATTTATTTTTCCACATAATTGAAATATTATTAATCCATGTTTATATAAATACATCATAATAATCCATGTAATATGTTTTTTATGTTATGATAATGAACTATATCCTTCTTCTCATCCCTCAAATGGGGAATGAAACTGCTGATCGTGTGTATGGCGAACTGCCACCTCACGAACCAATGTAATTTATTTTCCTTAATCACTTCTCACATCTTGATATAATAATTTATGTAAGGTTTATATAAGATATTTATTATATAATTATACTTATTTAATTATAATATAACATCTAACTTGTCAATTTTATTTTCGCATGGTATATGATAATGTTGAACATGTGAACGATGGTATGCCTCCTCAAGAAGTGAAGTGATTATTTTTTCAATTACTATTTACATGGAAGGTAATAAGGATTAAATATATATTTAGATATTATATTAATGAAATATTAATCATTATATAAAATAAATATTTCATATACTTTCCTACCTTACTATCCATTTAATAAATGATAATGTCATTTGTGTGTATGGTAGACTACCGTCTTACGAGGCGATATAATTTTTTTATTAAAACGTCATATGGATGTTATATAACAATATTTAAATTAATAATATTAAATAAATCATATAATTATATCCTAGGAAAGATAAAATGACACTCACATTCTTTTAGTCATGATCGTAAATAATGGAAACGTTACACTTGCATATGTATGGCCAACTGTCTTCATAATCACAACGTTGTTCATTTTTTATATCCCTATATTATGGTTGGTTTTAAATATATAATATATTTTTATAAAATTTATTTATCTAATTATAAAAATTCTATATATTATTTATTTATAATCTCTTTGTTCTTATCCAACTTAACAAAGTGGGTTTAGGCATATGATTTTTTATCATTAAAATTTTCAATGTGAAATTAATTGGTTAGGTAATTTAATATGAAATGTTGAAAAATAAAATCAATGGAATAAAAATATTTAAAATTTTATTATGAAATTAAATAATTAACATTAGTTTATTATTTATGATAACAAGTAACAAGCATGATTATTCGGGCATAAGGTAAGTTTTTTGTCTCAAAACATCCTTCTTTGAGGCACATGTTCTGTTATACACCCAATTTCTTTTATTTGCTGTATGTGAATACCCTATAAATATTATATCATGAATCCATAAAAAATTATGGTATTTAAAATTAAAATCTAATTCCTTTATTAATTGTGGTTATTTTTAAAAAAATACCAATACTGAAAATGATTATTTCACAATCTCTTATTAATTAGAAATAGTTAAACTTGATTTTCTAGTAAAGGAAATTACTAGATAATTAACAAATAAACCACTTTCATTTTGTTCTCCAATTTTAATTCAATAATTTATCAAATAAAATTACCATTTTCCCATACTTGGTACATAAAATCAGTGATATAATATTTTTTTAAGGAAAATGAACTTTATTTCACTCTTTGGTCGAAAACTATTTCTTTTAAATGGACATGTTTTAAGTAAAATATTTTCAGAAATGGTTTAATATTATTATAAGAATTTTTAAATTAATATTTTAAAAAATTAATCTTTTTAAAAATGGTTTTAAAAGGAATATTCATTTTTTTCCAAATGAGGTACTTTTTGACATTTTACCCAACTTTGAAATGAATGTTTTTAACTTATATAGTATATTTCGATTTACTAACCGTTATAGCCATTATTGTATTTAAACATTACATTATATGTTTTTATTTTTGTTTTAAAAGAAAACGATTTCTAAAATATTTTGTGAATTATTATTTCCAAAATTATTTTCAAAGTGGAAAGGTAATTTTCTTAATGATTTTTGAATACCTATATTCAACAATAAAAATAACCTTTAATGTTATGTAATTCTTGTAAATTATGTATATATGTCTCTAAAATATTCAAAATAATTATAATTTCTTCATTTTAATGTTTAATACATTCCTTTGCATCATATCAAAGATGAATTAAATATGAAATTCCCTTTGATTATGATATAAATTGATATTGTAAAACCAATTTACATTCCATGGGTAATTATAATGTCATTACTTATGATTTTCTCCATTATGTGGAACTCATAGATCATGAATTTGTTATAATGGGTGTTCCCAAATAGAACTTCAATGAATTTGGAAATGATTTAGTATCATGAGGAATCATGTAGAGGATTAGGGAGTAAAAATTATCCATTTGGGACTTTTTTCAACATGTAATATTATTTAGGATGTTATAATTAACTGATGTTTATGTTATGTTTTGTGTTTCTTCAATATTTAGTATAATTTTATGATATTATGATACCAGGTTCTTTATGTTATTATTATATGTAATTTGTAAGAACCAAGATCTTCTTCTCAAGTATATCTTCCTTTTTCTGGTGTTCTTGATTAAAAATAGTATTTTTCTCGAAATTTCTTAATTACACACTGTGTACTTTATAAATTGATGCCTTGTACTCGGTTACCGCGGTTAGCTGTATGCTGGTCGTGTAAAGGCTGTACACACGGCTGTGTATGGTGGCTTGGAGACCGCCTAATACAAGGGCTGGTAAGGGAAAGTACACGCCGTGTATGTTATTTTTTTAATTAAATGTATCAGGATCACATCTGATAGACAGAACTATATCCTTCTAGGTCTGGTTCAACCGAGAGTGACCGTGCAACTGCTGAACTTCTCTGAGCCCCAAACCGAGCATCTGTTCTCTGATTCGACTATCGTCAATTGCATTGGGATCGCCCCAGTAATATCTTCATTCTACAAGAGATTCGTTTCCTGATTCCTCCTCTTTCTCAAGTTATCATCAGTTTATAATTTTGAGCATTTTTTTAGATCTACAGTGTTCTTGGGTTATTCAAGTCTTGAGGTTCACATATAACGATCCTACAACACCAAGGTAGGTGGTTCGTGCCTTTCCATTGAATTTCTTTGAGTTTTATATGTAAAATTTCTCAATAACATTGATCGAGGTATTGCATGTTTACGGTTTTAGCCATGTTTTATTGCCTGTTATGCTTGTGTGCTTGAGTAGAGCTTAATTGAATGTGAATAGGGTTATTTTATATGCTTTGGAAGTATTTTACCTTGAATTTTTTGTTTATGACTGTTTGGTCTTACTTAGCCTATTAGGCTTCCTTGTTTGTTTCCCATGCCCAGTATTATAGGATGGAGTGTTTATTATCTGACATGATGTTGTAATGTAGACTTTTTAGCCAAGTAGTTCTTGAGTTTTACATTTATAGCTTTTCATTTCTATGCTTGTTTGACATATAGAGGGCCGTGAGAACCTAGTGTAGTGGACCATAGGGATAATGGACGTATAGACTTCTCCAGAGTGTCTGTTATTATTATTATGATGCAAGACCATAGGGGGAATTGATGTAAGTGATTCCTTAGAGTGTCTGTAGTTCCTCGATGCAGGCCATAGGGGGAATGAGATGTATGTGATTCTCCCAAATTCCTTTTAGTTACCGATACGAGATAATAGGGAGAATTTACAGTGACTACTTCCCCAAAGAGTCTTTAATAAAGTTGAACCAGAGGGGTGAGGCTGTGTGTACTGTCCAGAGGGTTACATGTGATTCTTGTGTTGTTTGGTTTAACTAGAGGGGTTAGGTTGTGAGTACATCCCAGAGGGTTACCTCTTTATGTTTCTATGCTTACTTGATATGTGGTGTTTGAATTATTTGAAACTGTAGAAATTTTTACTGTTGATTTCTTCCTTGTTTACTTCTTCTTTTGTTTATTGTCTGCCATATATATTCACTGACTATTAGGCACATATCTCATAGTGGTTTCCTACTGGTATTTAGTCTCACACCTTGTTTGGGCCATGCTTTTGGGACCAAACAGATTTTATTGTTGTAGGTATAGACAAGGGAAAACGCCCTTCTACTTCTGGAACTTGACTTCTTTGGAGCTGGAGAGCATGGGACCAATCTTTGGCTTGTGATGCTGTGGAGTTGTTTACTATTTTTCATATACTTTGGTTTAGTACTGTATTTCATCATTGTGACTTGTTTGGAAACTTTCCTAGACATGTGTATCATGCATCATATATATATATATATATATCTGTGTGTTCTACAGTTGTTCTTACATTAGTCTTCTGTTGTTTACTGTAGTTTGGTATGTTTACTACTTCTGCTATTAGATATTTGTTATTTTTTCTCTTCCACTGTGTTAATCTTCCAATGAGGGCATAATTTCCCCACTATCACACCCAAGGCCCTCACTTCTAGTAGGCAGCATTTGGAGTTTGTTGAAATGTGCTTGAGGCCATGTGACCAATCGGGTACGGGGCATCTCTGGGAGGCTTTCGTAACCTAGGCATTACAAAGTGGTATCAGAAGGAGGTTCTTTTATTCTTCACAAACTATTTGGAGTCTATAGTCAGGTATAGGGAAAAAATAGGTACTTGGTAATAATTTGTGCCTAGAAGTAGCTAACCTGTGTACAGAGACAATCCAATTTACCCCATTTATTGCAATTTTCTGGTTTTTCAAGTTTATGGTTGATTTGATTTCACCATTGGGTGATTCATATGCTTTTTTCTCTTATTGTTGATATTATTAAGGTTCTATTTCTATTGAAACCTGATGAGATGAGGGTATTCCATCTCATCCATCATATAACATCTTTCTAGAATTCACATGTCATGCATTCTTGCCTTTCCATTTAGGGTGCATTAGCGATTGCATGTTGTTGTGATAGATGTTGTACTAGATATGTATTATGTTGTGATAGATGCCAAGATGAAGTAACTGTTGTTTGACTGGGTATTGATTTGTGTATGGTATTGTTCGAATGAATGCCAAACATTTGGTTATTGAGGTGTTATGGGCCCTCATGGATCGGAATTTGGTGGATCATTTCCTTGTTTTCCTTATTTATGACATTAATAGATGACATGATTTGACTTGTGAGGAGTATGGGACCTCACAGATCATAATTTGTTACTTTATTGTTATTTTCAATGTTTTCTGGCCTTCTAGTGTAGTTTCCAAGGCTTAGTGTTAGGAAAAACCTAGAATACATGTCGCGTAGTTTTGAATACAAACCATGTGTTCTTATGTTTGGGAAGAAACTATTTTTCTTAAGAACACACTATGTACTCTATGTACATGACGTGTAGTCTCTGACCATCTCTCTAGCCATGTGGGCAGAGAAATGGGGTTGGGGAAAAACCTTAGTGGAAGATGCCATGTACCGGACGTACACGCCGTGTGTTTAGATCATGTGTCTTTTCGTGTGACTAATGACATGGGTGGATAAAAACATAATCAATACATGTCCATTCAGTCTTGAACACACCGTGTAGTATAATCCCTGGAATACGGTGGTGTAACTAACAACACATGTCAGTGGAAATCCTTTAGTGCACGTCGTGTCCGTCTGGAATATGCTGTGTATTGTGAGCCGTGTATCCAGTTGTGTCACTAACAACACGGGTTGGTAAAGCTCATCTAGTACACACCGTGTCTTGAACAAACATTTTGTGTAGTCTTTTTCTAAGAGAACTATGTAGCTTAGTCATGTAGAAGGACTCGGCCAGGGGAAGAGGATTCAAGTACATGCCGTGTGTTAAAACAACACGCCGTGTGTTTGGGGTGTTACACGACAAATTTTGGTAGAAGTACACGCCCATGTACAAGGATTAAGGGAACACACCATGTAGTTATGTATACATGCCATGTATCCATATTTTGTAAATCTTGAATTCTTTCTTCCTTATGCTCCATTCATTCTCTTCTAGTTTTCAGTCCTTGATAATCTTGATCAAATGTGTTCATTTGACCTTGAAAATTCATGCCACTGAGACGTCTTCCGGTTGTACACTAGTTTAGAGGTAGTGATCAGACGCTAGACATGGATGATCATGGACTTCCAGCAAATCCTCTACTTGTTCCAGTCTTGGAACGAGACGTCATTCCAGACACAGGTGCCGATGAAAAATTCCAAGAGGGCTTCATGAGGTTCATACAGACCTTCAATAGAGTACCACATCCTGCCCCATCTATGGAAGAGTTTACGCGGGTCTTTCAACAGTAGCATCCACCCACTTTCACCAGGGAAGGAGGACCCCAGGATGCAGAGTCATGGTTAGAAGACATGATTTCTATCTTCGAGCATCTGGAGACACCTCCAGAGAGGAGGGTCAAGCTCACTATGTACATGCTTCGGGACTCTTCCAAGAGATAGTGGGATGTAATCTCACAGGTGGGACGCCAGCAGGTTATGGTGTGGAACGAGTTCTAGCATGCCTATTATGACTACTTCTTTTTGGAGACTTTGAGGGTCGATCGAGCCCGAGAGTTCATGAGTCTGGAGCAAGGTACTCTTTCTGTTATTGAGTATTCTTATCGATTCACAGAGCTGCAATGATTTACACAAATCCCAAGAGGTGATGAGTTATTCATGTCAAGAAATTTTAAGGATGGTCTGGGGAATGACATCCAATCGTAGGTGAATATCTTCAGGTTTACTTCTATCACTTCTATCGTCAACTAGGTGCTAATCACAGAGCATAATCTGAGGGATTTTGGAGTTGTGAGCCACTGAGGTTCGACATACGGGGTTAGTATCTCTCCTACTGATAGCATGAAGCACCATAGGGGGTCTTTAAGCAGTGATCCAATGAGGAGAGACACTTCTTCTAGTATTCAGGTGATGTTCTACCAGTACAGGAAGAGTGGGAATATGAGGCCACATTTCCCAAGAGACCCAGTGGAGTGCCGATCTTACGGAAAGATGTGTCATATTTAGTGTTTCTATTAGATCTTCTCACCAGCATCTAGTGAAGGAGGTTCTTCTATAATTCCCCGTACATGAGCAACACCACTAGATTATCAACAGTATGGGAACTAGAGTTCTTCGGGCCATTTAGGACAAGGTGGAGGTCGCAACCATGGTAGTGTGTCACCAGGATTTCAGCGACAATAGGGTGGATCAGCTCAGAGTGGTCAGGCAGGGTCACAGGGTTGCAGTACAGGCCAGATTTTTGCAGTGGAGTAGACCCACTAGGAGCAGGATCTCGGACCCTCTACAGTTCAAGGTACCATCCTAGTTTCCTCAGTTTTAGCTTATTCTCTTTTCGATATAGGGGATTCCCATAGCTTTATATCTATTGCTATTATGGAGAGCCTTAGGCTCTTTGTCTTTTCTTCTACTGATATCTTGATTCTAGACACACCATTGGGGAAAATAACTGCAAGTGTACAACATTTCAAGGAGTTCCCTCTTGAGGTTAGTGGGTGTCACTTCTTATGAGTTCTCTATGTCCTAGATATGATAGGCTATGATGTCATTCTCATAATGGACTTGTTAGTTCCCTTCCAGGATTTTGTTGACTATTATCATCGTAGGGTGAGTTTAAAATCCTCAGAAGTCATATCGTTTATTTATAAGGGAGAATGAGATGTCCATGCAATTAGAGCGGGACCTGAGCATCATGGTTTGGGAGGAGTTACAGCCTAGATTGATGGTCAATATCTGGATGACTAGGGGACTTCATAGATGGACTTTCCAGCAGTGGTGGATCATTTATGGGATGTATTTCCAGAGGATGTTTCAGGTTCTCCTTCAGAGAAAGAGGTAGAATTTTATATATATATCATTCCAGGAGAGGCACCAGTGTCCATTCCTCCTTATAGGATGTCTACAATAGAGTTACAGGAGCTCAAGAAGCCATTAGAGGAGTTTACATCAAAGGGTTTCATCTGACCCAATACTTATCCTTTGGGTTCTCCTATCTTATTTTCACTGAAGGTGGACAGTACCCTCAGAATGTGTGTGGATTATTGGAAGTTGAACTAGTTGATGGTCCAGAACCGATATCCTTTGCCGAGGATTGATGATCACTTTGATCATCTTCAAGGATCCCGGGTTTTCTCAACGATTGAATTGAGGTACAGTTACCATCAATTTCATGTTAGACCATCTGATATACTTATTACAGCCTTCAGGAGTAGGTATGGTCTAAATGACTATGTTTTTATTCCATTCGATCTCACGAAAGTGCCTGCAGTTTTTACAGAACTAATGAACCTAGTGTTCCATCCATACTTGGATTCATTCATGGTAGTCTTTGTGGATGATATCTTGATGTACTATCACACTCGAAAAAACCATTCCTCACATCTTGATATCATTTTGAGTACACTGTGACAACATCAGTTATATGCTATGCTCTCAAAATGCTTCTTTTGGATGGACCAGATTCACCTCTTGGGTCAATTTATCTCAGAGACATGAGTATCTGTAAACCCAGAGAAAGTGAGAGGTGTAGTTTCTAAGGAGTAGTCGAAGAATTTCTTTGAGGTACGAAGTTTTCTAGGGATGGATGGATAATACAAGCATTTCATACAGGACTTCTCACGTTTAGCAGCGCCACTGATGGGCCTGACTAAGAAGGGTGCATGGTTCTTGTGGTCAGATTCTTGTGATTCAGTCTTTTAAGAGCTGAAAGGGAGGTTGACTTAAGCACCGATTCTCGTTTTTCTAGAGGTAGGAAAAATATATATTGTTTACTGTGATGCATAAAGTATTGGGCTGGGAGTTGTGTTTATATAGGGAGAATGAGACTCTGTGTATGAGTTTCGGTAGTTAAGGCCACATGAGAGGAACTACTCGACATACGAGCTCGAGCTGGTTTCAGTTGTTCATGCTTTACGATGTTGGAGACACTACCTATTGGGATATAATTTGTGGTTTTCACTGACCAAAAAAGTCTCAAGTATATCTTCACTCAGTGTGACATGAATTTGAGATAGCAAAGGTGAGTTGAGTACCTTTATTCCTTTGACTTTGAGCTTTTCTATATGCCAAGGAAAGGCAAGGTTGTGGCTGATGCGTCGAGTAGGATGACTTAGATACATGTAGTTTAGGAGGCCAACAGTGAGTGGAAGCTTATGGATCTGTTATCTGAGATGCATTTGGAGGTGCATAACAGATAGGGGCATACATTTATTTCATCTGTAGCTGTTACCTCTACTCTTCTTGACCAAGTGCGAATATGGAAACTATCAAATACTGAAGGCCTTGTCCTATGGGAAAACCTGTCAGGAGAGGACCCTATTACTAGATGGACAATACACGAGGATAAGATCTGGTGTTTTCATGGGCACGTTTGGGTGTCAGCAGACACACATGAGGATTTTATGTGGGACTTTAATTCCTAAGATTGGGCAGTTCATCCTTGCGTCACCAAGTGGTATTGTGATCTACACTATCAGTATTGGTGTCCAAGTATGAAGAAAGATGTTACTGGGTTCTTCATGAGGTTTTCCACCTTTCAGCAGGTGAAGACAGAGCATCATCGACCATTAGGGATTTTTCAGCAGTTACCCATTCCTCAATGGAAATGGAATGATGTCTTCATGGAATTCATGATAGGTTTACCGAGGCCGACTCAAGGGAACGATGTAGTTTTGGTTGTCATTGACAGACTAACAAAGGTTACTCACATATTTTTGATCAAGGACACATTTAGTGTTGATGAGTTGGGATGGTTGTACATCCATGAGATTGTACGTATTCATGGATTTACACACTCTATTGTTTCAGATAGGGATACCTATTTTACTTCTCGGGTCTGGAAGGGCCTACAAAAGGATTTGGGTACACAAGTATTATTGAGTACAAATTTCCACCCTCAAACAGATGGCCAGTCTGAGTGTACGATTCAGGTGGTTGAGGACATGCTTTGAGAATGCATCATAGATTTTGGAGGTTCTGAGGAGAAGCACATACCTCTTTTAGAGTTTTCCTACAATAATATTTTTCAAGAAACTATTCAGATGACACCTTATGAGGCTTTGTACGGTAGGCCATGCCGATCATCCTTATGTTGGCTGGAGGCTGAAGAGGTAACTATGCTGGGACCATGTCTTGTCCAGGAGACCAAAGAGTAGATAGAGTTGATTCGGAAGAGAATGGATACTGCACAGTCTCAACATAAGTATTATGCTAATCAGTGGAGACGACTTCTTGAGTTCGATCTCGAGGATCAATTTTTCATGCATGTCACACCGAGGTTGGGGCACAGGAGGATTATGAGATAGGGTAAGCTTTCATTGTGGTACATCAGGCCGTTTGAAGTTTTGGAGAGGGTTGGGCTGGTTTCCTATCAGTTTCAGTTACCTCAGAGGTATAGGGCTATGCATGACGTCTTTAACGTTTCTCAGCTTTGACGTTACTTCTCAGACCCGTCTCATGTACTTCAACCCGAAGAGGTTGAGTTAGAGGTGGATGCCTCACTTGAAGAGCATCCTATCTAGATTATTGATCATCGTACAAAGGTTCTCCGTGGATGGTATATTCCTCTGGTACGAGTGCTATGGCAGCACGGGTGAGTACAGAACAAGACTTGGGAGAGGGAGGCTGATGTAGGATCACAATGGCCGGAGCTGTTTGAGGATTGTTTTTCTACACCCCCTAGCTAGGGAAATTTGGTGACAAATTTCTTTAAGGGGGGAAGTTAGTAAGAACTCAAATCTTATTTTAAGGTATGTATTCCTTTTTCTGGTGTTCTTGATGAAAAAGATGAGTTTTCTGGAAATTTCTTAAGTACACGATGTATACATTATAAGTACATGCAATGTACTCGGTTACCGCAGGTAGCCGTGTGTTGGCTGTGTAACGGCCATACAAATGACCGTGTATGGTGACCTGGAGACCGGCTACTATGGGGGCCAGTAAGGGCAAGTACACACCATTTAATTATAAAGTAAACACCATGTACTTTATTTTTTTCATTAAATATACTGGGGTCACATCTGATGGACAAACCCGTCTCCTTCTAGTTCTGGTTCGACTGAGAGAGACCGTACAGCTATGGAACTTCCTTGAGCCCCCGAACAAGCTTCCATTATCCGATTTGACCACCGTTAATTGCATTGATATTACATCGGTATGCTCTTCCTTCTACTAGAGCTTCATTTCATGATTCCTCCTTTTTCTCAAGTTATTCTTAGTTGAGCGTTTTGAGTGTTTTTGTAGATATATAGTGTTCTTGGGAGATTCAAGTATTTAGGATCGTGTATAACGATCCTACAACACCGAGGTAGGTGGTTTTTTCCTTTCTGTTTAAAGCCTTTGAGTTATATGTGAAAAAGTTCCTAATACCCTTAATCGGGGTATTGCGTGTTTACAGTTTTATCCAGATTAATTTCCTACTATGCTTGTATGATTGGGTAGAGGTTAACTGAACATTAATAGGGTTAATTCATATTCTTTGGAAGTGTTTTCCCATGAATGTTTTGTTTAGAAACTTTTGGTCTTGCTTAGCCTATTAGGCTTCCTTGTTTGTTTTCCATGCCTAGTATTATAGGATGGAGTGTCTATTATCTTACATGATATTTTGTTATAGAATGGTTAGCCATGTAGTTCTTGAGGTTTACTTTGGACGCTTGTAATTTCTATTCTTGTTTGACATACCATGGGCTGTGAGAATCTGGTGTAGTAAACCATAGGGAGAATGGATGTAAGGTCTTCTCCGGAGTTTCTGTTATTATTGTTACGATGCAAAACCATAGGGGTAAATGAAATAAGTGCTTCCTCTGAGTGTCTGTAGTTCCGTGATGTAGGACACATGGGTAATGAGACATAAGTGCTTCCCTAGAGAACATTTTAGTTACCGATACAAGACTATAAGGGGAATCGATGGTGAGTGCTTTTCTATAGAGTCTTTACTAAAGTTGAACCAGAGGGGTGAGGTTGTGTGTACTACCCAGAGGGTTAGTTGTGATGCTTGTGTTGTTTGGTTGAACTAGAGGGGGTATGCTATGAGTACATCCTAGAGGGTTACCTATTTGTGTTTTTCTTTTTACTTGATATGTGGTGTTTGAATGCTTTTAAAATGTAGGAATGTTTACTGTTGACTAATTCCTTGTTTACTTCTTCTTTTGTTTATTTATGGTCATATATTTTCACTGACTATTAGGAATATATCTCTTGTTGGATTCCTACAAGGATTTAGTCTGAAACCCTATTTGGGCCATGATTTTGGGCCCAAAAAAATTGTGTTATTGCAGGTATAGTCAAGAAAAAGTGCCCTTCAACTTCAGGTACTTGACTACTTTGGAGCTGAAGAGCATGAGACCATTCTTTTGGTTGGGATATTGTGGAGTTATTTACTGTTTTTACCATACTTTGGTTTAGTACTGTATTTCATCGTTGTGACATATTTGGATACTTTCATAGACATATGTATCATACATCATTTATATATATATATGTGCTCCAATTTTACTTTCATCAGTCTTCCGCTATTTACAGTAGTTTCGTATATTTACTGCTTCCGCTATTGGATATTTGTTATATATTTCTCTTCCAATGTGTTACTCTATCAATGAGGGAATAGTTTCCCCACTATCACACCCAAGGACATTGCTTCTAGTCATTAGCCTCTGGCATTTAGGGGAATTCGCTTCAGGCCATGTGACCAACCAGGTACAGGGCATCTCTGGGTGACTTCTGGAATCGAGGTGTTATAAAGTGGTATCAAATGTTTTTAGAATTTTTTAGCTTTTAATGTTATTAATGTTTTTTTTGGAAATATATCATTGGTTTATGATATGTATATAACATATAAGTTTTATTTAAAGGATTATTTTTTAATAAATCCATCCTATATTTAGAGATGTAAGTTGAAAGGGTTTGAGAAAACATTTTTGGTTAAAACCTAATTTTATTTTAAGGTTGTTGACGTTATTTTTGATAAGTTGTAATTTATTTAAGGAGTGATCTATATTGAACCTTTGGATTCATTATTTAATTATATAGATTAATATATTCTTATTAATTTTGGGTATTATCTTAATTTTTAGATCTCTTTTATTTTTGATATATATGATGAAAAACATGATACTCTTTTATAGTTATTATGATCCATTAAAAGTTAATTTTATTTCTTTAGGGATAAAAAAACATCATTTTGTATATTTATTACTTAGAGTAAGAGGTTAAAATAAATGTGATAATAGCGCAACCAAAGGAATAAGTTTTGTTTATGAAATCAAATTAAATCAGGTTAGTGTATTATATACTTTTCTATTTATTAATAGAAAACAAATACCTCATCTCTAGGAAAAGGATCTTGAAACAAAAAACTTATCTTATTACCATAAGATATGATGAATCAATGGCCTTTTAATTCATCATAGAATTATGGTTTTGAAGATGTTGACTTTCGTAAGATCTTTCACTTTTTTATCAATGATCTTTACAAATATCCATAATTATTTATGTTTTTTTTCATGTCCATATCTTCACTTTCCACCAATTTTCTATTATGCGGGAACCTAGTTATTGGATGACCTTCATATATACCTTTCCCTAATTTTAGGAAAACATTTTATTGACCATATTTATGATGTAGAGTTTTACACCATTAAATGATCAAATTTAAAATCATAAAGTACTGAAAACATGGAAAATTTTTGAGGAATCAATTTAATTAAGGGGTTAGAATGTAAAACAATCAGATTTTAGAAACTTCATGTTTGATAGCATATTTAATATGAAACACTGTGTTTAAATGAACCATGACATATTTTTAAAATATTAATATTTAAAAATGATAATTTTAATCTAGATGTCAAATTGGAAGGTATGATTTGGATTAACTACTTTATTAAATGTATATAATAGTCCTACTCAATATAAATTAATCTATAAATTATAAATAACTAGTCACTCAAATTTAGTCAGTGTCGTTTTATTCATTGAAAATACATTTTCTTCACAAAAATGTGTTTTACTAATTTCTATGAGAAAATAATATATAATTATATTTTAATGTTTTTTTAAATTTTATAATATAAAATGAAGTTAATTTTTTAAATCATAATATCTATATTATATTAGGGTAAATTTTTTGTATTTTTCAGAAAAATAATTCTTTTATATTAATAGTGAAAAATATACATTTTTATAATATGTTATTTTTTGAATAACATAAGTAATTTAAAAGTATAATTATTTTTTTAAAATTATTTAAATTATTATTTATTTATACTGAGTCCCATTAATTACCTTAAAGTCATATTTATATTAGATTTTATTATATGTTAGTTGTTTAGATTAAAGACCAATTTTTCTTATAACTGTTTAAAGTGAATAATGTTTCTCAATTTAAATTAATTAAATGAAGAAATAACGAGGAATGAAATAAATTAAATTTATATATTAAATTTATATATTTATTGATGAAGATTCATTTAATTATTATTACTTTTCACATAGTTATTATAATATCACCAAATGATTAAGAAAAATGTATTTATTGAAAAAACATTTTTTGACACCTCTATATGTTTAATTTTAAATAAACTTATTCTAATTTAGATAGTTAAAAGTGGGAAAATGGATTTCATATATGAAATAATCATAATTTGTATTATATAATAAGTTAATATTTATTTTTTGAATATTATGAATATAGAAAATAGTAAAAGAATTAATTATCAATGTTAAGGTAAAAACAGGTTTACTATGGGGTTAAACTAAATTTATAATGTCCAAAAATGAAACCAAAAATGTATAATTATTATTTTATGGCCATATATTGACATTATAAAAAATAATTTTTGAAAATGATCCATTCTGGGGCATTTTTTCTTGTGAAAAACATGGGTGAACTTCTCTCTTTCCAAAAGTTACAAATGTGTCATCCCCTAACTTATAAAATTCTATCCTCTATACAATCATTTATATAGTTTAAAACGCCATTTTATTGGCCATGATCAAATTAAAAACCTGCCTTACTTCCCTCCCATTATCCAAGAGGCATTTTTATAATCACAAAACCAACCTATAAAGGACTCTTTTTTCCAACATAATGAAGTTGTCCGAAAAGAGATATTGATCTTAACCTAGTGTTTTATAATATTTATTCCTAAACATCATTAATTTTTTTAGTCCTTATTGATATAATAAAATTAGTATATCCCATATAGGGATATGTTTTTAAGTTATTTAAATTATCAATATATATATCCTCCTCCATCAAATGGGAAAAAACTGTTGATCTTGTGTACTGCGAACTACCACCTCACGAACTGACATAATTCATTTTCTATCACCACTTCTCGTATATATATATAATTAAGTATTCAATATATATATATATACACTATAATTATGATATAATTAAACTTATTGAATTATAATATCACCAAGACATTGTTACTTCTATTCCATAGGGGATATAATAACATATATTGTGTGTACGATGGACTACCGTCTATTGAAGTGATGTGATTTGTTTTTCAATTAAACTGTACATATAATATTATAAAGATAAATTTTATTTTTATATATAATATTTATTAAATATTAATAATTCTATAAAATAATTATATCATATAATTTCATAACTTACCATCCATTGGATGAATAATATTGTCATTCTTATGTACGGTAGACTACCTCCTCAAAAAGTAGTGTTATTACTTTTTATTAACAAACCGCATGGTTGGAATGTGTAATGTTATTTAATCCAAAAATATTATATTTATCATATAATTTTTATCTCTAAAAAATAAAACAAAAATTGTATTCTTTCTATAATGATCATTGAAAAATGGAAATGTTACTCATGCGTACGTACGTCCCACTATCTTAGTGATTTTATCATAGTTCATTTTTTCATAAACATATTTATGGTGGTTTTTTAAATTATAATATATGTATTAATGTGATAGTTATATCATGATTAAAATTATTTATATGATTAAAAATATATCTTGGACCTTATTCAACATACTAAAGTGACTTTGGATATATGATCCGCTTATCTTTTCTTTGCTTTAATAATAAAATGAGGCTTCGACCCCGACCTTTTAAAAAAAATTCATTATAAAATGGTAAAAAATAGAATAATAGCAATAATAAACATGAAATGTTTTATTAATAAATGAAATAATTAATATAAGTTCAATATTCATGAAAATAATGAACACAAATGATGATTCGAGCCCGAGGTAAGGGTTTCATCACAATAATTATTTCTTTGAGGAAACTGTTCTTCCATGAACCAAGTTTCATTAATATGGTTTATATACAACCCAATTTCATATTATACCATGAATCAATGAAAATTATTTCTATTTTATATTTTAATTAATTTCCTTCATTTGTGGGGGTTATGATTCAAAAATTACCAATACGGTAAGAGTTTATTTCACAATCACATTTTAATCATGATTATTTATGCGTAAATTTACATAGAAGGAAATTTGTTGATAATTTTCTAATTTACCAATTTAATTTTATTACCATATGGTTATTCATGAAATTTTCTAGTAATAGCATCATTTTCCATCCTAGGAACATGAAATGAGTGATAAAATGTTTTTTAGAAAGATCAACTATATTTATATTTTCTATGAAAAATATCATCTCCTTAATGTCTATGTTTTCTACATAATACATTCAAAAATTATTTAATGTTATAACTATAATGTTTGAAGTAATTTTTACCCATGTCTAACATCTTAAAAATTCTTTAAAAGGAATATTCTTTTCTTCTTGGAATGAGGTACATTTTGACGTCTTACCAATGTTTTAAAGGAATTATTTTTTAAATTATACCACATATACACAATTACCCTCCTTAATGAAAATTATTAACTTTTAATATTCTATTATATGTTCCAAGGGTTATTTTCAATGAAAAGTATTTCAACAATATCATGTTACTTTTTAGTTTAAAAAAATATTCAAACTGGAAAGGTTGTTTTTCTGAATTTTTTTTAATCTTTGTTAAAATACCATTATTCATCAATGAAAATTTTAGGTCCACTAGGTTAGATACCCTGAGAGGGGGGGGGGTGAATCAGGGTATGACAGATTAAAACAACTGCCCCTATTGATCTTGTCCCGCTGTTAAGAAAGACACTCTTTTCTCTCTTTCCTGCATCAAAGTATAAATAGAAACTAAAGCATGCACATGACACATCGATTTTTACTTGGTTCACCCTCACTGGGCTACGTCCAAGGAGCATACACTGGCGATGTGCTGATGTACCAAATCCACTAAAAGTGCACTACTGTTTACAAAGTTCGGGATAGATCACTTCTATTCTCAGGCTCACTGACATTACAATGTTTAGGGTCAGCTCACTGCTTTCCCAAGGGTTACTCCCTGTCTCTCTCTCTCTATCTCACTACTGGTGGAGAGGATCACCTTATTCCTCTTCTTTTGCTCACTACTCTAGAAAGGATCGACTCACAGTTTATAGACCTGCCGGTCTCTTCATTATCACTAATGAATGAATCCTTTATTTTATATAGATTATCTGTTGAAGTCCAACTTTCACCCGTAGATGAATCTCACTTTGCACTGAAGGTATCGAGCATTATTCCAGCTTTCATGTAGCCCTGGATCACTGTAGTGAATCAACCTTACTTGGCCCCCTTATCTAAGTCGGCGCGCAAGTATCAGTTCAAAAGTTATAACTGGCATGAAAGTCCACCTCAACCACTTGCGCGACACAATATTCTGCAACTCCAAACTTGCGCGACTCACACCCTTTTACGCCCAAACCAATATTGGCTCCCAACTATCACCTGGTACACAACTTCTACTCACGCGACCACACACCACTTGCGCGACCACCACACCTGCGCGATGGGAGCTCTGATTTTTCTAATTGTTGAACTCTTCACAGAATGATGAGGGGTCAACCTCTATTTATAGGCATTTGGACACCCTACGCGATGACACACAAGTCTCCCCTCAGCATGCAAGTTTCGGCATGCAAGTCTCTGCCGCACAAGTCACTTGAGAGACCAACCCTCGAACTTGGGTGACCCTTTTACATTTTCCATATTGTGATGTTCTGATCTTTAAAAACATATGGTGTGAAAGTTTCTTCTCTTTCAAGTAAATGACACAGAAGTCCCTTTTCCAAAAGCTCTTTTCTCCTTTTTTCAAATTTCAGGGCCAAAAATTTGGCAAACACTGGAAAATGGCACCACCTGGTATCTGTTATTTTTGTACCGCCTCCAGATCATCCATTCCATTGTTGACATTCTTGAATCAAACATGGATCATTAACCACATCCCTTGAACTTGACATGCCACCATGAAATATCCTTTTTCAACAAATTTGTATGTCATGGTTTGATTTATCAAAAATCACAACACATATGCCCACATTGTCAACAAACACAATCACCTCAAAAATGCTTCAATGATACCTTGCGGGATTTTTTCCCAATAGAAAACAACCTATAATGCCATGGAATTCTTCTAAATTTCATATTTTTTCTCTAAAAATATACTTACATTATTTACCTTCCTTTGACATGGTAATATATTCCATGAGATCATTTTCTAATTTCCATTGTTATGAAATTTCATTTTTTTATTATGATATGATATTGGATTATGAAACCCAATTTATTTACCTAGGTAATTATCATGTTATTCTATATGATTGATTTTCTTTAAGTATCACTCATGGATCATGAAAATTTTATGATGGGTGTTCCTAGATATCATTATGGTTAATATTGTAAATATTTTGCCTCATATGGTGTCATGAATGGGATTTGGGAGTAAAACTAATCCATTATTGGCTTTTCCATTATGTGATATCGTCTTGGTAGTTACCTAGAACTCATTTTTATTTTATGTTTTGTGTTTATTTCACATTTCCTATAATTCCATGATCTTATGATGCCTTGTTAATTATTCTATTCTTCCATGTGATTACTCAAGATCCTTCTTTTTTATGATATTATGTTTTTCCTTTGACTAGCATGTTATGCTTCATTATCAGGTTTATTTTCATATTTTTATTTTTATATCACCCATATATTTATGTATTCCATATGTAAATCTGGTATTTTCCGAATATTGAAAGGATTTTGGTTCTTAATATGAGGCATAAATTAAAGAAGTTTTATTCTGGCCTCAATATGATGAATTATGAACGTTTTACTCCAATGAAACTAGGATTCATGATCTTAGAGTTTTAATTGATATATGTTTCTAATTAAAATCGTGTAATTATATGTGTCCATGTATTGGGTTTTTATATGAACCTTCTTCTCATCCACTCCCTTTTCTTGTGAGTTTCTTCCCAAAAATTTCTCATAATGTATAATAATTCATCAAATTGGACCTTCAGAGGTCAATCATACATTTTACTCAACTCTATTCAATTTTTTAGTTTCCCTAAATTCGAATTAAATATAAAATAATTTGGATTATCATATATATTAATTGATATAAAATAATAATATTTTTAAAATACATTATTTATTACTGGAAAATTTTAAATTTACTAACATAACCATAATAGAGTTATTAGGTAATTTATAACTTATAATTAATCTGATGGTTGTAATGTTAATGGTGTAATAAGTTAAAATAAATTGAAAACATAAAGATGAGGGAGAACATAAGAATAAAATGATTACATTATATACTTAAATTGGTTTAAACCTAATTCAATAAAATTTACAATATTAAAATTAACTAAATTGAAATTGATGTAGAGGATCATCACATATTAAGGATATTTGAAAAATATTTCAAGAAACAAAATATTTCTACATGTGATTTAATTTTCAAGTAATACAAGATAGAATTGGTTAGTAAAAAAAGGAAATACATTTTGGTGAAATGATTAGTTGTGAATAAAAAGCGAGGGACAAATATAATATGTATACCTAATTTTATATATCAAGAGGAAATATAATTAATGTATGTATCTAAATTACATAATGATTGATAAAACCTAGAGTTCCAATATAGATATCTCTAATGAGTTCAAAAATTTTAGTAATGATAAAAATATATGTGAAATGAAATTTATGTTTTTTGAAATATAATTTTGAGGAATTGTATTTTTTATAAAAAATAAATGTTAATGAAACTGTTATAGAAAATTAGGAATAAAGATAAAATTTATTAATATTATTTATGTCTATGACATGATATAAGATAATATCCTAATTGAAAAAAGTGACATTTAGGATTATATAATTATAATGAAGTTCTTATAGATGATATTTACAATAATAAAAACATGTAATTTAAAATAACAATTCTCAATTGAAAGAAATGTCATCATTGAGAAGATATAAAAGGATATATTAAGGGTATATTGACCTTGATATAAAGTCTAGTGTCCTAAAAACCCTAAAAATAAATAATTTAATTGGATTATTTATAAAGGAATAAAAAGTTTCTAGAAAATTTATTTATTCTCAGTTCAAATTCATATCAAGGAACATATTCTCTAAACTATATTGGTTAAAGTATAAAAAGGAATATCTTGAGATATTTTCTAATAATTCAAACTTATTATTTTTAATTCAAGAGTTATTCATTTAAAAATTCATTTTTAACTTTATATATTGATCGTATGAGATAAAAATTTGTGCTTCATTAAATTATTTATGGTTTTTTGGATGTCTATATTCTCATGATCATCCACTTTATTATGATCAATGATCTCAACCACTCTCCATAATTATTTATTATTTTATTACATGTCCATGTATCTAAATTAAACTAATTCTAAACTATGTGTAAACCTATTTATGTGATGACTTTCTTCTTTCCCTTTCCACCATTTAAGGATACAGTTTTAAAACCCATATTTATGATGTTGGATTTTACACAACTAAATTTTCAAATTTCAATCCCTAGATTTATGACCATAATTAAAAATTGATAGGGTGAATTTTTTTAATGAGGTATAATGTAAAAATCCATGATTTTAAAATAACACTATTTAATTATGTATTCAACACACATAACTGATTTCATATGAACCATGAAATATTATTAAAATATTATTATTAAAATATGATCATTTTAACCGATACATTAAATTGGTTTTTATGGATAGGATTAAATACATTCTAAAATTTATTTTAAGGTCCTAATAAATAAAAATTTATTTATATTTTCTAATTAAATAGTAAGTCAATTTTATTTAAATTCATTTTATTCATTGAAAATTTATTTCAGAATTGTTTTTTACTACACTCTTTGAGAAAATATTTTATTTTTTCGAATTTTAGAAAAAATATTTAATCCTATTGAAATAATTTTTGAAATAATTATATTTATATTAACTGATGGATATATTTTTGGATTTTTTGAATGTATTATTTTTCATTTAATAGTGAAAAATACCAATTTATAATAAATTTTCATTTATTTTTGAAAAACTATAAAATTTAAAAGTTGAATTATTAATTTAATTTTAATTAAGATACTATTTAGTTATATTAAATCAAATTTATTAAATTTATATCATTTATATACTCAAATGTATCATAAGTTTATTATTTTTCTTTAAATAAAATTTTCTTAGAAACTATTTTAAATTGAATAATGTTTCCCCATTTTAATTATTCAAAATGACCTCTAACGAGGAATAATTTAAAATAAATAATTTTTATATTAAAAAAAACCTTAATTTAATTTATTTTATAATTATTACATTCCATATAGTAATTATAAGATTATATTATGCTTGATAGAAATTAATTTCTTAAATAACTATTTTTTCGATACATATGTGGGATTAATATAAATTTAAATTTGTAAAATTTTGTGAAATGAATTTGTAAAAATGGATTAAATATTTTTAACTTTAATAATTTATATTTTCTAAACTATATTAATTTTTTAATTTCCCTAAATTCCATTTAAATATCAAAAAATGAGGATTATCATAAATATTAATTGATATAAAGTAATAATATTTTTAAAACACTTTATTTATTAAATGAAAATTGTACATGTACTAACATACGCATTATAGAATTATTAGCTAATTTATAACTCATAATAAATGAGAAGTTTACAAAGTTAATGGTGTAATAAGTTGAAATAAATTCAAAACACACAGATGAGGGAGAATATAAGAAGAAAACGATTACATTATATAGCTAAATTGGTTTAAACCTGATACAATAAAATTTTAAATATTAAAATTAAATAAATTGAAATTTATGTAGAGGATAATAAAAGATGAAGAAGATTTGAAAATTATTTCAAGAAAAAAAATATTTCAATATGTTATTTAATTTTCAAGTAATACTAGATATAATTGGTTATTGAAAAAAGGAAATATATTTTAGTGAAATACCTAGTTGTGAAAGAAAAGGGAGGGACAAATATAATTTGCATAAAAAATTGTCGAAATCAAGAAGAAATATAATTATTGTATGTATCTAAATTTTATAATGAAGTATAAAACCTAGATTTCTAATGTAGATATCTCTAATGACTTCAAAAATATTAATAATGATAAAAATATATGTGAAATAGAATTTATGTTTTTTGAAATCAGATTTTGAGGAATATTTTTTTTTAAAATAACTATTAATGAATCTGTTATAGAAAATTATGAATATGGTTAAAATTTATTCATATGATTTAATTCTATGACATTATATAGGATAATATCCTAATTTAAAAAATAGACATTTAGGATTATCTAATTATAATAAAGTTATTATAGATGATATTTACAATAATAAAACCTTGTAATGTAAAATAAAAATTCTCAATTCTAAGAAAAGTAATCATTTAGAAGATATAAAAGGATATATTAAGTATATATATACCTTGATAAAAATTCTAGTATCCTAAAAACCCTAAAAATACATAATTTAATTGGGTTATTTATAAAGGAATAAAACGTTTCTAAAAAATTTATTTATTCCCAATTATAATTCATATCAAGGAATATATTCTCTAAAATTTATTGGTTACTATAGAATAAGTAATATCTTAAGATATTTTTTAATAATTCAAACCTGTTATTATTAATTTAGAAGTTATTCATTTAAAAATTCATTTTAAACATCATATATTGATCATATGAGATAAAAATTTGTGCTTCATTAAATTATTTCAGTCTATTATGGAATGAATGAAATTTTAATAATGAAATTAAATTTATTTTATTTTCTATATGTTATGTGTATAAGGAGAACTAGTATGATTTATTTTCAACTTTTCAAATAATTTCTCAATGAATATTAATTTTAAATACTTATGTGGGAAAATATTAGTGAAATTTAAAAGGAAGGAATGTGAAACATTGAGTAAATGTAAAATAAACAATAAGTGGTCATGTGTATATTGGAAATTAAAAATTAATTCAAAATTTAAAATCATAATTTAATTTTAGACTATTATACAGTTTTCCATGTATAATTCCATAATGTAATGTTTTCTAATACATGATGATTAAAAATAATTAACATACGATATATAAAACATGGAAATATGTGAATTTAAATGAAAATATTAATAAACATATTTAGTATACTAATAAAATTTTATTTATTTCAAATATTTTATCAAGTCCTAATTCTTTTCTATAGGTGTCTTGGCAATGATTCAAGATACATGGATAATTAATGTTTTTTGACCTAGGATTCTTAAATTTTTTTAGTTATGTATATTTTATAAATTTATTTTTCAAAAAGTTAAATTCTAAAATCTATTTGAAACGTTTAAGAAATAAATGGTTTTACTAAATCTAAGAAAATAGGTTTTCTTCACTCAAACTTCATAATTAGTTCATATTTATGTATTTAGATCACAACGTGATTTTCGTCTATTTTTAAAAGATCATGTATATTTTGTTACTGAGGACTACCAAATATTTTATTATGTTTCATATTTTACTCAAAAAGGGAGAGTTACTTCTATTTTACTATGTCTAGAAGGAAATTTGGGAACATATGTGACCTTTCCATTAAGAAAAAGATTTGTGATGATGAAAACAAATTTCAAAATAAAGAGTTGGAATCTCTGTTTTCTATATATGGATATAGTCCCAACTTTTCTATGTTTATAGAACCATAGTAAAATGGGTTGATTAAAAGGATAAAAAATGCTCTAATGGATAATACAAATAATTCTAAATGAAAATGTGTTTCCAATTTATTATTAAACTATGGTAGTTTGTAAAAAATGTTATATAATCAGTAGAAATTGATGAAAAATATTTCCACTGAATAAACTTTTGAATTATGGGATTGAAAAAAAGTTAAGGATTGACACCTCATGGTATTTAAATTCAATGTATATATTATCAAAAGAATATAACAAAGATAACTATAAATCCATATTGATGAAACAAAATTCCACAACTAATTAAATACAAGTATGTACTATGTCTTTTTAATAATAAAAAAAAGATAAAGAGGAGAACAATTTATTTTCAAATAAAAATGATACATCCTAACCCCCCAAGGAAATAAAATTTCTAAACTAAAATAAATAAATAAAATTTGGTCAACAAAAATACTATAACTCCCCCAATATTTTAAAATAATAAAATTTTGTTCAGTAGCGTAAAGCATACGGAAAAATAGCTCTAAGATGAGAATAAAACTCCACAAACCATTGCGAAAGACTAATTTTTATATAAATTTAAAATATGTAATAAATTTTGGTACACAAAACCTTGAGATTATTATGTTAGATAAAATATTTAACAAGAAACATTGAGCTTAAACGACCCATGATATATATACCTGTTTTAAACATCCCAATAAATTGGTAGATATGAATTTTATTAACTACTTTAGGATATATATATATATATCTGTCATAATTGATATAAATTATTGATAAATGTTTATCAAATAATCAATAATTATTTATCAATTAATATTATTCATTAAAAATATGTTTTTATAAAAAAATTGTTTATTTTCATTTCTAAAAAAATAGGATAATTAATTTTTGAAATATTTGTAAAATTTATTTGATAAATTTAACCTCATTTATCAAATAGTAATATAAAAAATTACCTTGGTTTAATTTCTTTTATTTTTGAGAATGTATTGATTTTAAATGAATAGTGAAAATAACATCATTTTTAAAATGTCTATTATATTCAAATAGCTATGTAATTTAAAACTTACATTATGTTTTGAATATGATAAAATTTACATAATTATTCATTAGTTTTATTTATTACACTTAATGATATTTGATTCATCATTATATTTTATGTTAGCATATGTTGGTTTTTGGGGTTAAAAACATAATTTCTCTTAAAACCATTTTAAGTGCATAATGTTTTCCATCTTAATTAATTAAAATATTAAGAAATGATATATTTTCTTAATGAACTTTATATATATTATATATTAGTAAATTTTAATTTATATTCATTCAATGATTGTTATTAGACCTTGAGTTAATTTAAAATCATCTTGTGATTTAAAGAATATGCTTCTCGATAACCTATTTTTTTATAACATCTACGAGTTTTTTTTTAAATTTAATTTTTTATTATTTTTGAAAAAATATACCAAAAATAAAATTAATTTTTAAATCATCATTCCAAAATTACATTAGGGTTAATTTTTTCATTTATTCTAAAGAGATTAATTTTTTTAATGAGTTGTGGAAAATACTGAATTTTATTTGAAATCTACATTTTCATTTCTGTTTGTTTTAAAGATAAATTGTTTTTAAAAAATATTTTGAAGTAAAATTAGTTCATTTATATATATTAATCTAATGTAGGAAATTGTATTCAATTTTGATACCGAAATTGATTATAAAAACATAGTAAAGATGCGGAAATTTTCTCTTTGAAAACATGCTTTCTCATCGCACAAGAGGGATTCATTATAAATTAAATATTTCATCATATGTAAATGGAATTTGATAAAATGTATTCCATATTTTTAAAAAAAATTATTTATATTTTATAGTCAGTTATCCTAATTTTTTACCAAAATTAATAGTTTAATTATTAAAATTAATTTAAGTTGTAAACGCAAAAAGGATTTACAAGGGGACTAAACCAAAACAATAATGGTTGAAATGGCTTAAAAAACTGCGTAAAATATATTTTTGGGATATATATATACCTTTTAATCTATAATAATTATAATGTTTATTTACTGGATCCTTGTGACTTGAAACAAACATGGGTGGAATTCATTATTTTCAAAATTAAAAAGTATGACACTCACTTTATGTATAAATGGTTATCCTATATCATCCTCTATTCACACCATAAAAACCATTGGTTCGGCCAATACCTTCCCAAATAAATTTTTTAATTCCATTATATCATCCCACAATCCTACGTTTCAGAATAAATACAACCAAGTAATTTGTTTGATGAAAAGCTAAAATAAGGTACCCAAAGAAGATGTAATGTTCTTCAACAAGCATTTTTTTATTTCTTCCTCCAAACCATTAAATTATTTTTAAAAAATTATTATATAATAAAATTAGTATAATAAATATTTTTATAATTTATTATGGTAATGGAATAACATAAATATATATTCGCATCCATCAAATGGGTTAAAAATTCATCATTCTTTTGTATGGCCGACTACTACCTCATGAATTGGTGTCATAATGTTTTCCATTAGAACTTATAATAGTTGGAGATAATGGTGGATCTAAATTATATATATATTATATTTATAAAAAAATTATACCTATGGATTTATTATGGCAGATATTCCTTTTTTACTTTCTATTGCATAGTGGATATGATAACATCGTTCATTTGTAGGGAGGACTACCATCTCGCGAAGCGATGTGATTCGTTAACACTAATGATTTATAAGGAATTTAATAAGGATAAATTTAATGAATATATATGATCTAAATAGAATAATTATTTTATTCATGAAATATTTATCTTTCTGAAAATATAATATATCATTTTATTATTTATACTAAAAAATGATTACATCGTTCACGTATGAGTGGACAACAACCTTCACAAAGAGACATGATTCTCTTTTCATCCCCACATGAAATGGATGATATATATTTATATATAAGAATATATAAAGAAGTAATATGTTATATAATAATTTAGGATTATTTTGTAAAGATAAAACATTTCTTACCCTCTTTCCATAATGATAATTGAAAAATAGAAATGTTACTTAGGTGTACAATGACCTGCAATCTCCATTATTGTAACATACATAATTTTTCATAACCATATTTCATGAATTTTTTTAAAATTATATTTAATGTATAAATTTGATTATAATTTAATTATTGTAAATATATATATTATATTACTATATTTTATGCATTAGAATCAAAACATTCCTAATAAAGCATGAATGTGAAAACAAGGAAATCAACAACTGAAATGGTGAAATTAATGAAATATTACGAATGAATGGAAGATAGGTTTTTTATAAAAGTAACTTATATGATATTATAAATATTAATATGGTTTTTTAATAATTTTATTACATGTTTATAACTAGTATACATTATTTTAAATCACTTTTAACCAAAAGGTTGCATGAAGTAAAGGATTCCTTCTCAATTTCATTTAATTGAGGATCATTTGTATATTATGCACCAATTTATTTTAGTTTGTGTAAATAATGACACATTTATATGTAATATCACAATTCATTAATAATTCGTGGAATTTTTACATAATTTTAATTATTTCTTCCAAGGGTATTTTTCTTAAAAGTTAATAAGTTGTAGGGGATTCCTAACTCAATTCTCATTCATTGGGTTTGACTTCTACAACACTAATTATTCTATACTAATATTATTTTTTAAATAATATTTGATTATATTATGTTTTATTATAACGTTTTGTTTGTGTATTTAGGTTTTAAATACCTAATTAACTAATTTATTAAAACCCACTTCAATGATAAGATCCTTGTAAGGGATTCCATCTCAATTTATTTTCATTGAGTCACATTTATATATTGGGAAACAATTGTTTTATATAGTGTATATACATAAATATTTGAAATTAAATATCCTAACTACTTAATAATTTATGGTATTTTGATAATAAATTTAAAATATGAAATCTAGTGGAATTTAACATCACAATTATGAGGTGGTAAATAATTTCATATGCTCGATTTTTTTAATAGGTCATATTACATATTCATCATCTTTGATATTATAATATTATTTTTACATGATTTTTATACTTTATTTTGTTTATAATTTTTATTTTTATTTTTATTTGACACACATAATGTATTCATTGATTAGTTGGAACTTCAACATTATGATTCTTATAAGGGTTTATTTCATAATCACATTATAATTGAGATTTTTTATTTCAGAATTTAATTTAAAGAAAATAATTCTACCATTTACTAAAATGATATTTAATATAATTTTACACCAGTTATCAATGATATTTTCAATTAATATTCCATGTTCTATTTTTTGGTACATAAAATAATTGACCCAATCTTTTAAAGAAAATCTCACTCTATTTCTCTCTTTGGTGATTAATATTTTGTTCCAATCCCATATTTTTAAAAATTGATTTCTAAAATAGTTTTACCCTTTTAAAATTTATTTATAAAATGAAATTTATCATAATTTTAATTTTTTTTAATAAAAATCAAATTACTATTTATTCTTTTTTTAAAAGAATGATAATTTGGATTTTACCAAAAAAATAAAAGGAATAATAATTTTAACATCAACAGAATGAATGAAAATTTCATCATTTATGACCAATAAATTTTTTTTAATATTAATTTATAAGTTTAAAAGATCCTATTCAAAGAAAAGTATTTTCATTCTTTTATTTTTATTTTAAAAAATTTATTTTCCAAATGAAAAAGATTTTTTCCCTCAAAATATTTTTTAAAGATATTTTTATGGTATTTATATATATCAACAAAAAGAAACCTCTATTCTTACTCCAATGGGTATATATTGTATTGATACAATATTAATTCTTATATCTATATGGATTAATATTTTTTCAAATAGATTGTTCTGGAACCCCTTTATTTTATATGTGTTAATCATGATTCAAGGAGATTGTTATGGAACACATTTTTTTCATAGGTAAAACATGTTTCAAAGATATTTTTATAGAACCCGATTATTTTTTATAGGTTTACCATGTTTCAAAAATATTTTTTGGGAACCCATTTTTTTCCATGGGTAAATAATGTTTCAAAGATATTTTCCAGAAACCTATTTCTTTTCCATGGATTAACCACATTATAAAAGGAAGAATGATTATTGTTATGAGTTTTATGATGAAATGAAACCTCTATGTACTTTATTCATTTTGTGGTTCTTAGAATTTACATATGATGTGTTTTCCTGAACAGCACCACAAGACCCCATTATAGCTTATTTGATGGGTGTTCCCAGATAGCACCATATTATCCAAATATAACTTATAAAATGGGGTTCCAAGATAGTTCTCCAATGTGTTGGGTAATTATTCTGTTACCCAAAGAATCATATTGGGAGTAAAATGTATGGTTATTTAAAATAAAAGGGTTCTGTAAGGATTCTATGATGATAATGTTCCAAGATACCAATACTTTTTATATATTATTTCTGTGTGTTTATGATGTTTCTTATGAAAATATTGAATATCACATGTCTCATGATTATTATTTCTGAAAAATAATAACTTTATTAAATCCTTTATGTAATTTTCTCATGTTTAATGTTCATGATAATTATGGGTATGAATATTAATTTTTTATACTCATGAACTTTTAATATTTCATCATACCATCATGTTATTATTATTCTCACCGATTTCATTCAATTGCAAATTCTTACATTTACCCTTACTAAGAATTTGAGATCACCCTTATAGTGATTAATTTTATATAGTTTATAAAGATTTAGGTTGGAGGAATTATTATGGGAGGGGGTTTACATATATATAATTATTATGATGTGATGTTAAATAATAAAATCTAGGTTAAGTGGGAGAAACTATCATTTAAAGGAATCATTAATGTTTATGATAGAGTTTTCCTTTATTATCTATAACTATTTACCAAAAACACCCTTTATAGTATATGTGATCCAAAATTTCCTTTTTATATGATGTGTTTTGGATGTAGAAAATTGGGTCACCTCGATTGGTAGTAATACTATAATTGTAATGTTTATGATTTCATTATAAATCCGGATGTACAGGTTCTAGGATATTGTAATTGGTTTTAAATAAAAGGATTATATAACTTTGGAGATTATTATGTTACCATGTGAGGATATCTTAATATTTATAGATACCATCATTGGACTATAAGATTAAGGATTATCATAAGTTCAAAGTCTTAAACTCCCCTTCTGAGGTTTAATGTGATGAGATCTTAAAGTGATTAATGAAACTGTAAGAGACGTTTTATTAGGTTGAATTATATATACAACTTTTATTTATTGTTATGTATGTATTTATATTTTTAGAAATAATATTTAAGGTATTGATAAAATTTATGGTTTATATGATCTTTACTATTTAGGAAGTTATGGGAACACAAGTTTTATTGTATAGATAACCATAAAATTGAATGGTGATTTGATGACTAGGTGATTAATATTTTTTTAAAGAATATATCCATATTTTGGGGCATGAAAGTGGAATGTTATGAGATAAATTTTTTAGTTTAATCAATCTTTAATGTTGAGGTTTTTAGGAATGATTTATATTTATCATTGGTTATTATTAATGAATTTGAGTGATTAATGTATTATTCCATCATATGATGTTTTACCTATTTTGATAATTATATTACCATGTGATAACCATATTTTTTTGTTATTTTCTAAAGATAATTATAATATATTGTTATCCCTTTTATAGTTATAAGATCCTTTAAAAGATGATATTTAGTACTTCAGGTCTGATAAATTCATCTATAATATTAATTATTTGGAAAAAATAATGCGATTGTGGTGGTTTTTGAAGAATGATGAAATTATACTTTTCAAGAATTTATATTTCACTATGTCCTTTATCTAGATGGTTAAATAATTCCATTCCTCCCGGAAAATGATCTTGGAAAAATGTTGTCATATCAGATCCATATTGGATAAGTTAGATATCCTTTTAGTTCATCACATCTTTATAGTCGTGAGGCCATTAAGATTCCATTGATCTTTTAATTTCTTGTGATCAATCACATCAATCAGTCTCTATAAATATTTTCTCTTTTCTACCATGACTTAATCATCACTTCCCACCTATGATCTCATATTTTGAAACCTAGTATGTGTTATTATAGATGAACACTGTACATCCCTTTAGCTTCAATTAGCAAAATTATTTATGAATCCTTTTTATAATGTAGGTTTATAACCAAATTATTTCCAAATTTCCATCATTGTTTTATCAATATAATATTCAAATTATGATAACATAATTTATTAATGGGTAGGATATAACACCCTGAGATTTTAAAAGAATAAAATTAGGTTTGATAGTATAGAAAAACATGAAACAATGAATATATATGAGAATATAACTACCCAAAAATTTATGATATACTTATTTTCAAAACAATTAAATATCTTTGATATAGTGAGGTACATGAAACCCCGATATTTTTATGTTCGATAGCTTATTCGACACTGAACAATGAACTTAAACTACCCACACTATATATACCTAGTATAATTTACCTGTTAAATTAGAGAGTAAAAATAGAATTAACTAATTTATTATATACATGTATACATATCATAATCCATAAAATTATTGATAAATATTTAGTGAATAATCAATCAAATTTTCATAAAGTAATTTTATTTTTAAAAAATAAATTTTATTCAAAAAAGGATTTTTTTTAATTTACATGAAAAAAGATATAATTAAAATTTTGAAATTCTATATAATTTATTTGATAAAATTAAATTAATATTTTAAATCAGAACATCTAAATTTACTTTGGCTAAAGTTTTAGTATTTTTTAGATTCTATTTATTTTTAGTGAATAATTAAAAAACGATTTTTTTAAAATGTCCTTCATATTCAACAAATTAAGAAATTTAAAAGGCACAATATATTTTGAATATGGTTTAAAGTAACAAAATTATTCTTTATATATATATATATATATATTTAATCCATTTAATTACATTTGAAACATTATTATATTTTTATTTCAGTATATTTTCTTTTTTCGGTTTAAAAATGAGATGTGTCTGGAAAATGTTTTGATGTGTATAATGTACATCCATTTTAAATAATTAAAACAATAAATAATTGGGAATTTTTTTAATGAAATTTAAAGATTATATATTATTAAATTTTAATTTATATTAATTAAATTATTTTTATTAGACGCAGAGTTAATATAAAATAATCTTGTTCTTGAAAAAGTACACTTCTTGAGAACCCACTTTTTCATTTCATCTATGGGTTTTGTTTCAAATTAATTTTTTCCTAATTTTATGAAATTTATTTTAAAAGGTAAAATTATTTTTCAAAATCATCATCTCAAGATTATATTCTGGTGAAATATATTTAATTTCCAAAAATAATATTTTTTTATGAATAGTGAAAACTTCTGAATTGTATTATGAAACATCATTTTAGTTTAACTTATTTATAGAGATAAATAATTTTTTACTCTTTTTAAAAGAAAAATTATGTGTAATATATATCAATGAATCTAATATATGTAATTTTGATCAATTTTATATTGAAATTGGATATAAAAACATTATAAACATGTTAGAATTTTCTCTTTGAAACCCCACTTTCTCATCACGTGTACGAGATTAATTTTAAATTAAATATTTCTACATCTATGAATGATTTTGTAAAAATGGATTCCATATTTTTAATCATAATTATTTATATTCTATACTACTTTCCAAATAATATTTGGCTAAAATGAATAGTGAAAATAGAAAAAATAAATTACCATTGTTAAGGTAATCATAGATTCACATTGGGGTTAACTAAAATTATAAGGGTTAAAATGACTTGAAAACATTATTATAATCTATTTTATTCCCATATTTATAACTCTTACCTTCTAGGATATTTAATTCTTCATTATGTGAGCCTTAGTACTTGAAAGAAACATTGTCATAATTCATTCCTTTCAAAAATTACATGTGTGCCACTCACCTCACTTATTAAAGACCACCCCATCTCCTCCACTATTCAAAACATAAAAAACCCATTGGATCATACAAGACCTTCAAAAATAAATTATATAATTATATAATATAATCCTTGAAACATTATTTTTGGTATAAATACAACCAATTAATTCATTCTCTGAAAACCAAAAGAAGTTACCTAAAGAAGAGGTAATGTTCTTCAACGAGTGTTTCTATTTTATTTCTTCCAATACCTCATCATATTATTATTAAATAACTATTATATAATAATATCACTATATTCCATATAATTATGTTTTATTATTTTAATTTCATAATCTAATTCATCCTTCTCTTCCATCAAATTGGTTATGAAATTACCATTTGTGTGTACGACGGACAACTGCCTGACAAACCAATGCCATTCATTTTTCCATTACCATAACTCAAGGATGGGTATGATGATGTATCTAAATTTTATATAAATATTTATAACATAGTTATACCTTTTTATTTATTATATCATATATACATATTTAACATTATATTTTATTGGGGATACGATAACATCATTCATGTGTACGACAGACAACCGCCTCACGAAGCGATGTGATTTTTTTTCACTAATGAATTACGTTCGAGGTAATAAAGATAAATTAAATGAATATATGTGACATAAATTAAATAATTATGATATTCAAGAATTATTTATCATTATTATTATATAATATTTTAATTTTTTTTACACAGAAAAATGATAACATTTTTCCTATACGTGTGGACTACCACCTTCAAGAAGCGATATTTTCATCATTTCATCACCAAACATACAGAATGATATATATATATAAGTATATTTAATTAAATATTTTTTTTTGATATGATATTATGATCATTATTTAGATTTAATACTTTACTTACCCATATTTCATAAGGGTCTTCGAAAAATGGAAACTTTACTCAGGCTTATGTACAACCTACCATCTCCATGATCGTAATGTACTTCATTATTTATAACCATTACTCATGATTGGATTAAATAGTAAAATTGATTCATTAATGTGAAAATTATTTCATTGAAATTATTCTTTTATTATGTAACTATACAAAATTCATAAGAACCAAAACATCCATAATAAAGTAGAAATGAGAAAACAAGGCAATACACACATGAAACAATGAAAATAATGAAACATTATTAATGAACGGGTAAAAATATATTATAAAATGATCATATAAGATATTATAAATATAAATATTTTTATTTAAGAAGTTAATAACAATATTAAAACCAATATACAAGGTTTTAATGTGTGATCAACTACAAGAAGCATGAGGTAAAGAATTTTACTCAATTTCCTTTCATTGAGGAACATTTTTATATTATTCACCACATTCCTTTATATGATTCATATACTTCTGATTTTACATGTAATATCATGATTAATTGAAAATTATTTTAATTTTAATTTTCAGTTTGAATTATTTTATCAAAGTGTATTTCACATAAAATTTACTATGTGGTAAGGGATTTCTTAACTCAATTTTCAGTAATTGGGTTAAACATTTATTTCCATTATTATGGAAAGCTACGCTTTTTTTGTAAAGAAAATTTATTATTTAATGTTTTATTTCAAATTGTATATTTTTATTTAAATTCAATATAGCTAATAAATTAATTTACAAATCCCCACTTCAACGATATGATCTTTAAATTGGATTTTTTCTCAATTGTTTTCATTAAGTCGCATTTGTATGTTATGCACCAATTTATTTTATATGGTAGATATACTTCTCATTTGAAATTTTATATCATGATTTATTAATAATTCATTGTATTTTTTGTTTTAATTTAAATTATTAAATCTAAGTGAATTTTACATTAGAGTTACCAAGTGGTAAATTATTTCATAATTAAAGTTCTTTTTATTGGGTTATATTACTTCTTCATCTTCTTTGATATATAATTATTATGTGTGAAATTAATTTTGATTAATTTTTTTTCATTTCCTATTATTTTATATTTATTTAAAATTGGTACACATAATCGATTAATTTATTAATTCTCACTTAAAAATTAGGATCATTATAAGGGTTTGTTTCATAATCTCATTCTAATCAAGATTGGTTATTCTTAAATTTCAGCTGAAGATAATAATTTTACCATTTTATAATAAACCTATTTATGTTTCTACTCTTTTGGGTATAAATTAAATTTTCAAGTAATAATACAATTTACCACTCTTTGGAACATAAAAAAAGAAAAAACTGTTTGTAAGGAAATTGGACTTCCTTTCTATATTTATTTAGAAATCAATTTCATTCTCAAACCATGTTTTCAAAAAATATTTTCAAAAATACTGTTAATCGTTTCCCAATTATTTTTGAAGGATTTTTTCCCATTTTTTTTATTTTTACAAAAAAAATTAATAGGAATGATTATATTTTTTTCAAAATATTGCATGTTTATCTTTTAAAGGAAAAAAGTTTAAGGAATAAATTTTTTAACATGCACAATAATGATTAAATATATAGCTATCATTACCACTAAATATTGGAAAATTTTATTTATAAGATTCAAATATTATTTTCAAAGTAATTCATCTTCATAATTTTTTTTTAATTTCTAAATTATAAAGAAAAATCTTGAAAATGAAAAGGATATTTTTCTTAATATTGTTTTTATGGTATTTATACTATTCTTAATCTAAAGTGTAATTTTTTTATTGATAACTTATTTAATATTATAAATTTATGGATTTAGATTGTTTCTGATAGATTATTATGGAATTTGTTTCTTTTCGAGGGTTTAATCTTATTTCAAAGAGATTATTATAAATCTGATTCATTTTCGATGAGTTATATATATTTGAAAGAGATTTTTATTGAAGCTCTTTATTTTCCTTGGGTTAAAATTTTTTATATGGTATTTTCGTAGAAACAATTTATTTTCAATATTTTAGCACGTTTCAATGAAATTGACATGAAAGATATTTCATTTCCATAGGTTAATCATGTTATAATTGAGTAATGATTATTTATATAAGTTTTATGAAGAAATAAAATATCTATTCACTTTACTCATGTAGTGGTTATAAAAAATTATTTATGATAGGAGAATCCAAATAGCTACATGTTTGCCTATTATATCTTATTATATGGGTGTGCCCATATAGATATGGTTAATCCTGATATAGCTTATTTGTTTGATTTTCTTAGATAACACTCCAATGCATTGGGTAATGATTATATTATCTGGAGAATTATATTATAATTAGGTTTTATGGTCATTAAAAGTAAATTAAATCTTTAAGGGTTCTATGATGATGATGTTCAAAGATACTAATATGATTTATCCATTTTTTATAGGGTTTTATAACATTTCTGATAATCATGATTGAATATCACATGGCTCATGAATATTGATTCTGAGGACTCATACCCTTGTTAAATACATATTCCTTGTTTTAATGTTTAATGGTATATGTATTTATGGATATTAATATTCCAATGTTATACTCATACTCTATGATTATGTCATTATACCCTCATGCTCTTATTATTCTCACTGATGACATTCAATTGTTAATAAGTACATTTACCCTTAATAAGAATTTTATCTCATCCTTATTATGTTTCTTTTTTCCTAAGATATAAATAATGTGGTTGAATGAATTATCTCCTGATTTGTTTCTTAAGGATGGTGATTATGACTTAATCTTAACTAATAAAAGATGGTTTAAGTGGGAGAAATTATGATTTAGTGACATGGGTAATTTTCAAGTTATAATTTGTCAAATTCTCTAAAACTATGAACTAAAAAGGTCTTTGAGAATGTAAGTGATCCAATATTTCCTTTAAATATTGTATGTTTTTATGGAAAACATCCGGTCACCTCCATTATTATCAAAGTTAGAAATTTAATTTTTATACTTTTAGAAATGAATCCATAACTGTGGGTTTTGGACTATTATAAAGACCCCTTAGAGCCATGAATAAGAAGCATATTGAAAAAAATATCTTGTATAAGTTATATTCAAGCCTCCCATAAAAATATTTTGATGTGGATCAATACACAAATTATTATCAACAATTCATAATATCCATGAAGGGAATCCTTTGGATATATTTGTAGGTAATATTCAAAAATGGAGTAAAAAACCGCCTCTTTAATAAACCTGGTAAAACATTGATCTTACATGTAAAAATTGTAGAAAAGAAAATTATTCATTATATTTGTGATAAATATTTAGTGATTTCTTTGCAATAAGAGAAAAAATAGTATAAGTAAAACAAATTTTCATTGATTTTGGAAGATTACGAAGAATATCTTATTATATAAACAAATTTTGAATTTATAATAATAAAATATAGGTTTAAAATCCATTCATATTTTTATTAGTTTATATACAATAGGAGAGGATTGATTATGAGGATAATGTTTCTTAGGATTGTATAATTGAATCCATTAAAATACTATGACAACATAAAAATAATTCAATATCATATATTAAAAAATTAAACTGAAATGGTATTTTAAATGGATGCATTAATATATAAATATATATATATATATTGAACAACCCATGGATTTTATAAAAAATATTTTCCAAATCATGTTTTCACATGATCTAAATACATTTATAGTTTGATATAGGATTATAGAACTTGGTATGATAGGAATTTCACTTTTTTCCAATGAAATAGTTTTAAATAAGAAAGTGAGATCATAACGGTTTTTTAAATATCATTAAAAATGTATTTTTAAAGATCATATATATTTTAATGATAATATTTCTAGTCATATGTGAATATATTGTTGTGATGTTTTTTCTCTATTAATAAAGAATTAGTTTTTAATGAGTTGTTTTGCAGAGTAAAAATCCACCCATTTTTAAAAACCATTTTATATTTCTTATAATAAATTAAAATAAAAAATGGATATTTTAAAACATTTTGGTTTGGATTGTGTTAGGGGTAGTTATAACCCTATTATTGGTAACAAAATACAAAACATGTATGATCTTTTTAAAACTAATTTAATTATCAAAATAAAGTCGTATAAATAGAAGATTAATATATATAACTATTATAAGCCTCGATTTTAATTTTCACTTTTAATAAGTTCCATATTCCCATATAATTATATATAATATCAATTGGTTACTAGATAATTTATTATCAATTATCTCATGTGTAATTTATATTGTTTATTATGTTATACTAAAGGACAATAAATTTATTTAATCAATTAAACTACTTTAATTTTTAGGGCAAAATTGTTTTTATAAATTTATCCTAGGGACTATATCACATTTTTGTAAATTCTATATTATAATACATTATTAAATATATGATCCTAAATTATATATTACTAAAGCTAAGTGTATTAATGTTTTTTTATTGTGTATACCATATAAAAATGAATTAAACCTAATAAAATTATGGATTTCACTCTATACATGTACCTATAAATTTGTTATAAACAATGTGGGGAACATTTTTATAATAATCATATATAATATTATAGGACAATTCATTTTGATATAAAGAATAAATTTCAAATATATTATTACCACAAAAGTGTTATTAATCTATAGTTCATCGGTAGTAAATTTAATATTCGGAATATTTTTACCATTCTATTAAATGTTGAGGGAATTAATTATATTAATTAAGAAATAAGGATAATTAATTATCATTATATGTTATTTGATGATTATTTCGTTTTTTATATTTTTTAATATTATAAAATATTTTACGAAATGTTTTTTTTATGTTTTTATTTTATTTTTTATTTATAACCTTTAATTAACCAGATTCATTATGTTCTATAAGATATTATAATCATTTATTGATGTATATTATTTATATTATTAATTTTTACGCCTATATTTAATTAAATTGCATTAATTCATTTATTATGGGGTTTTTATTTTATATTAATTTTATTTTTTGATTATTCGTTCAATTTAAAATAATAATATAAATTTATACTAAAAAACTTTTTAAATTATTTTTCATAGCATAAAAAATTTATTCATAATTTTGTGTTTTTAGGATTCCTATAATCTCCATCTTAAATTAAATCAAATCATTCCCTCATAGAATCATGATGCAAACCAACCCTTTAGAATAATATAACCACACTTGATCAACAACTATATATGAAGAATGATGATCAGTGTAATTGATGTGTAGTGTATCAATATCCTTTATGATTTTCAATAATTACCAAAAATAATAATAGTTATTTACTATAAGGTTAATTATGATCTAATAAAATTTGATATTATAAAAATTAAATGTTTCCTATATTCATAGGAATGATAATTTTTATTGAATATATTTTAAAACTATATTTTGGAATATTACTGTAACTATATTAAAAAAATTATTCCCATTTCTTTCTTGAAGAATATGTAGTTCATATTCTTGTTAATGGATATGAAATGTGATTATAGGTGGTGGAGAAAAATAATTACAATATTATATATATATATATATCAAATATCATGTAGTTGGAACTAGTAATAATGATTTTTTTCAATTAGTTATTGCAATGTATATTTGTTTTTCATGATTGTTAAATGACATAAAATCAATTAATATAGATTTGGGATTATCCAGAGGAGGAGGTATGAAATAAAATTTATAATATTCTAGATCAATACTTTAAAATAATTATTTAAATTCCCTTAGAGTATAAAATACATTCTATTTGAGGAGATTATTCTTCCAAGAAATATCTTGGTGATTTCCTATGATACAGAATCTATAATTAGTTGGTGTTTTAAAAGATTCCTAAAACACAATATTAATTGGGTGATAAAGTGATTTTTGGTAGTTCATTTTCACTAAAAACAATAAATATCACCACTAGAGTGGTTTTAGTATCTATATTTTGAAGCTAGATGAATTATTTGAGATGGGTTAATGTTGAAACTAAGTGTAATGTTCATGTCGATAATTCTGTGGATAGTTAATATGTTCTATCTAAGAACCAATCATTCCCCAATGATAATGAATAATATTTTGATATGGATTTGAAAAAATAAATATCATACAAATCATATTGAAAATATTAATTTTTATTCACATAAGGATGAAGAAAGTGGTGATGAAATCATTATTATAGACTTAGACTCCTGATAAATTTGGTAAATAGTGGAAAACTACCTAAATCTATGGAGAAACTAACCAACATTAATGTTTTTTTACTTTTTACATAATATCCAAATAATTCAGTGGATATAAAGAAAACTGATAAGAATATACTTAGTGATATACATTTAGAGTACCCAGTGCTCTTGAGGATTGAAGAATATAGTCTTATTGAGACCCTACATGCTTATATTATCTGAAAAAACAGACGATTTTATAATAATTATTAAATAGTATCCACCAACTAAATTATATGAAATGTGAAATACTTTTTGATAAAGGTGTAAATGGTATAGTTTGAACATATTATTATTTCACAATTAGATATTGTATGCTAGGTAGTAGTATGAATTATTAATGATGTTATAGTAGAAAATTTCCTTTTAGATAATGTTGAGGAGCCTCCCAAATGTAGTTTTTCGTTTTTAGAACAATATTAGTAAATGTTTATATTAGATAAAAAATATAATGAATTTAGTATAGATTTAAAATGTTTCATGATTCATTTAGATGTCATAAAATGTAAAATATAATCTTTATAAACTGATACATAATATAGAGGACTAATTATAGAAACAATATACCTCATATAATGATCATCTTAAATTTCAATAAGACGTATAAAATTATTTATGGCTTCCCAAATATTCAACACATACATTTTTATTACAATGATGAATATGTAAGGAATAATTTGAGAAACATTAAAAATTAGCCTGTTATGATAAAAAATCAAAATATTCAAATCCAAATAAAATTTGATAAATTAAATATTTTAGGAATTAAAAAGGGTATATAGTTATTTGAGTAATTTATTGGCAACCATATTTCCCAATTTTTCAAAAAACATTAACATTTATATATTTTTTTGAATATGAATATCATATTTGTAAGACTATGTAAGGACTGTTTTAAAGGAGGGTGGTCAATACTAAATCACTTTGGATCATATCCCTTCACCATTATTTTATTTCAAGTTCATTAATAATGATGTTTCAATTGGAGGCCAGAGATTATTTTTACCAATAAAAGGCCAATTTTTTTATATTTATTGTAGTTGAAGATACTTTTATCAAAATAATAATATTGGATAATTTGATTATAATGGTCATAATATTAGATAAATATCACACCAAATAAATACATAAATATAGTAATTGAATATAAATTATAAATTTTTTTTTTCACTTGGATAGTGAGGTGAACCAAGTATAACATACATGAACATTTTATCGTTTTAGATTAATACATAATATATAACACGAATATACATTCCCTAAAACAATACCATTTTATGTATTTGTGGACTAGTTATATAAAAATATTATTTTATAAAGGATATTCAACATAATCCATAATTTACTTAATATTAATACATAAACATAATTAACACACATAAAACCTACCTTCAAAATATGGGTTAGAAAACATAAGAAAGGGTGTGCTCAGATACACAACAAGGGTAAATATAGGATATATCAATAAATGATTATATGTGGGTGTAAGGGTATGTGAACATGATCAAAATTTAACAAATTCATACCCAATAAATTAAATATATTTAATCACAAGTCATGATATAATAATTTTTCATTTTAAAAAATAAAAATAAAATTATTTTGGAATCCTGAAAAATAAATCATGACCCATGGGAACATTTTATAGACATAGGATTATTAAAACAAAAAATATTATTACAATTTGAACATGTATAAATAGTAAGATGTTTATGCATTATGTTAAGGACATAAAATGAGGTCCTCAAATAATATCATTGACATCAACCTAGGTCTACGAAATGACTTATGGTCCCGAAACTAGGTCCATGAATTAACTTATGGACATTAAACTAATGCATACATAATATTTTGAACATTAATTTAGATTCACGCATATCATATTTATATAATTTGTTTTCCATATTCACTAAATTCATTGAAGGTATATAAGAAACCAACATATCAAATAATGAAATCCATGAATATGTCTTCCACTAGATCAAAATGAAATTCAAAATTTCATTATATCATAACCTGTGTTAATGAAAAATGTTTGATAAACTTTCATAATTTTATCATAGAATAACCCATGAAAAAAAACCGGATTCATAAAAGTTTTATCATACTTAATTAACACATAGGAAAGAAACATTGTATTCAATCATCCATAAATTATAGTCATCATATGCCATCTAGAGAGTGAAAGTGGATGAGATCACAAGGTCATATTCCTAGTGAAGCATAAAAATAGTTAAATTATGTTAATGAGAATAAAAATACCTAAAAATATCACATGAAAATTTCTTGATGAAAATATGCTTTTCATTATGAAAGAACCTATTTAAAATTGGAAAATTTCCAAAATACTAGGATTTCATTGAAATGAACTATGGAAACTTATAAAGTAACATTACAAACAAAAAATGGTCTTGAAAGTGATAATGTTTGTTCATGCATTATACATTAAAAAAGAATATTTTTTACCAATTTATAAAATTTCAGAAAAATGATAGTTTAAAAATATTATTTTTAAAACATTGAAATTTAAGTAGAAGGTAATGAAAATTACCTTTAAAAAACATTCCATGTATAGGTAAAAAATCACAAAAACATTCAGTGGGTAATGTAAAAGGAAGAAATGTTTTATCTACAAAATAGGTAATAAATTTATGTTTTCTTTAAAATCATTATTCTGGATCATTTTAGGTACAAAAGAGTAGAAAATGCTACTATTAATTTAAAATTACATTAATAACCACATTAGAATAAAATATATATCTATTTTAATGTATAATATCCATATAATTTCCCCCAATGTAAATTTATCATAGACAATCTAAAAAACCATTATATGATAACATAAACCCCTTACCTAAACTCTAATATTGCTTCGTTTGCATTAAAATATGTTGTAAAATAAATATAAATTTATTATAAATATATTAATGAATATTATTAATATGTAACATTCTTTTTAATATTCCTTTATAATTTCCAATTGTGTCTTTATTAATAGTTATTTATTAAAATGAACATTTTTATAAAAAGTGGTCTGTTTTCCGTGCATTTTTTTTGTTCTATAGTACAAATATTATCACCTCAGTCATGGTTTCATAATATAAGAAGTATTAACCATGAGAAAATTATAATATATATTTATCATATAAACTTATATAATAATTTATATAAATTTTGGAAGAAAAATTAATTATATCACTTCATGGAGACTATAGTATGTACACACATACGAGTGATGTTCCCACTTTTTGATTGATGGAACTTAAAAAGGATAAAAAAATTCACATTTATATAATAGTTATTATATCATAAAGATCATATATATTCATTAAAACTATCCTTATTACTATTAATGTAAATCAAATAATAAAAATTAATTACCTTGCTTTGTAGAGGTGGAAGTCCCAATGTAACCATGAGAGACATTATCATTTTATAGTAGATAGAATGGTATGATTTTGGATAAAATATTAAAATTAAAAAATAATAATAACATAATAAATATAATATATAAATATTAAATCCATATTAATAACCAACAATGAATTATGGTGATGAAAAACAAAATATATCACTTCGTGTGGTGGTAGTTCGCACATACATACAAAAGATTCTTTGGTTTCCCATTTGATTTTGAATGAGATAAATAATGGTTACAACATAGAAATATTAATGTATAATAATATTTATGATAAAATATTTATCATTTTATGATTGATACAACATGTTTTGAAAATATGGAATAAGAAATTAAATTTAATGTACTTGGTTAAGAGTGAAACCTCTTCATTGAGAAACCTCGTTTGGGTTAATCATGAAGCCTTGATAGGGTGGTATTGTGACTAAAAAGGTTCATTTTATACATGTAGGGGGATTTTATGAATGTATTAGGTAATATATTCATTAATATAGAAGGATCATGAATTTTGAGGATGATAGGAGAGGTGGTATCCTTTTAAAAGGGTGGGAGTGGACACACTTGGAATTGTTCAAAAGTTTAAAATATATTGATGTCATACTAAAGATAAGTATCCCCAAAATGATAATTATTTTAATATAAGAACAATACGATAAAAATAAATTCAAAAATCAAATTTAATCATGTAATTTTGATATTTTAAACCTTATCTCTTTGGTTAACCTCCTGGTAAACCTTTTTAGCTTAACCATGGTAAAACAATTTATAGTTATTACTATTAAATTTGATAAAAAATTTACGATAAATAAATTAAATAATATTAATTAATATAATTATAAATATATCATAAATTTAAAATGATTAAATTTATATAAGTTTCAGAAAAAATAATTTTATATAATTTTTCAATACACAAAAAACCCATTTTTAGAGAAATTTATTTTTACCATAAAATAAAGATTACATCAATTCTATTCCCTATAAAAACTAATATGTGAATGTCAAAAAATTTGATTGAATATATAATCTATAATTTTTGATAAAATCATTCATCAATCGTTATTAATTATTTTTATAGTAATAATGCTTTTCTAGCATCAACACATTTTCTTATGAAAAAAGTAACTTTTATGCTTTAAAAACATTTATTTTATTTTCTATTCAACTGATAACCAATGAATTAATTTTATATCTCCATAGAGAATAATTTTTCAATATTTAGTTATAACTATTTATACCCACAAATTCAATGAGGTGATGATATCCATCAAATTAAATGATAAAAATTTAATATTATATAGCTATTAGTTTAGACTCAGTGATACATGTAAAGAATGATATGAAATTTACTAGATTAGAAATATATCATAAAATATCATAGTGTTACATTCTACCCCCTAAATATATTTTATATCTATAAATTAAATTACTTTAAAACAAATTAAAAAGGATAATTCTGCCTCATCACATCTTCATGTTCCCACATAGATTTCACCATAAAAGTTTAACCAGGTGAGTGGTATTATTTTATATAACAATATCTCTTCAATAATTAATCCTTAATTGATTTTATTCAAATGAGTGATCATTATCCTATGAAATTACCTTTGAGTTTGATACATATGAATGATAAAATATGTACTTCCATGAGAGAGGTACATGGATGACATATTAAACATGAGAGAGATTTTGTGGAAGTTTTAGGAAATAATAAACTATATTTATGTGATTAATAATTATTAAGTGATCAAAATATCAATGGACCAAATTTCCCTTCATTCCAAATCTTATAACATTACTCTATGTATACATTTTTAAGAATACATTTTCAACAACAAAAAAATATTAGATATCAAAGATGATTATAAATAAAACATTTCTATTGAATCCAATATGCACTGATTTGTTTCTAAATAATGTTAAAATTATAAGCTATTTATAATATTATCTCAGGGTTGAAGATATTTAATTCTCTAACTTCATCCCAACACATTAGATTTTTATTCTTCCTTCTATTTAGGTATTTGAAAGGAGAATCTGAATGCTATACTGAATGCAATGGTTATATGAAAATTCTACCAAAAGAATATTTTTATCCCAAATACAAATGAAATACATTGAATATGATCTCATCACATCTCCAAGTATTTGAATGGTACTTTTATACTTACCAAAATATTTAGTTTGAAATGCAGTGAAATAATTTTAACATCATATTCCAATATTGTTGAATACTTTTACAGAACATCGAGATAAAACATAGATACTGATTAGATACAACAGAATATGGTACCTCAAAAAAATTACAACTTTCTTATTGTATATCATAGAGAATGAATCGAGACAAAAATATTTATTTAATGAAACAAAAGGACATGATTTTGTAAATAAATTAAGTAACTCCCAAATAAAATTATCCCCTTTAGATGTTTTGGGGAGTCCAATGAAGAAATTCAACATAATATTTTTCTATTGGAATGCTTGTAGGGGTAATGGTTATAACGTACCCTTTGGAATTTATCCAAATAATTTACTTATGAACATACCAAGAATTGAGATATATACTCTATAACATCTCTTTACATGTTATTTGACTAGAAATACTATTTCATATCTTTATACATATTTTTACATCTAGGATTAATAGATAATGATGAACTATGTGCTTTATCTAAAAGAAAATTCTTCAATTAGTATATTAATTGGACACATTAATGTTATTGAACCTTATAATTCCATCACAATCATTTTTGAACTCAGGAACATTTCTCATATTCATCTATAGTTCAACATCCTCCTTATGTGCCACCATAATCCTCACTTTGAAGGATGGTTGAAAATTCATTTATGAATGATATGAACTAGTCCCCTTCTCAAGATTTCAAGATAATGTATTCTGATAATTACTAAATATTTTATCTATTTCAATCCTTATTATCTATAATGAATGATGGTCTTTCAAGATTAGTGAATCAAATTATTTATTAACCTTCCCATGATGGTAGTGTACTGAAAATTCATAGTGTTTAATTTAATAAAACCATATCATTTAGAACATATTAAACTATTTCTATGTGAACATATACTTTAATATTTTGGGATTATAATATATACCACCCCATTTACGAGGGAAATTCCCCAATATGATTAGTGGAAAATTTATGCTTCCAAATCTAAATCATGAGTTGGGTAATATTTCTTGTTAATTTTCAAATGGAATGAGGTATAATATATCACCATATCATTCTACATAAGGATTAATCGAATTCCCTTCTATTTTGGTTCAATATTAATCAAAAACCATTCTCCCCTATAAGGTAGATTTAGAACATATATTCTGACCAACCTTCTTCTCAACTCCTTGTAATTGTACTCATTTTAATTTTCTAAAATGTACATGTATCTCATAGAAGTAATTTTTCATTGAATTAGTTATCTATGATAAATCTTTCACCAAGAATGAGTAGTATCCTTAAAACACAATAAATCTATAGATATAAGTTACCATTGTTGGTATAGTCTACTATTTAATAACTAACATATTTCATGTATCCAATGACCTATCCTCACTTGAGATTATATTACCATTGAATATGATTCTCTTTAGATAATATTCACACATAAATAATTAAGCATATAACTCCTCCTTTAGGTGGGTCTTTATCAAAATCCTCCAAAATTCTTCATGCTCTTGTTTTGTCTTAAATACATATAGGATTATTATCTATAAAGAATTCCTCAAACTAATCAAGGTAATCTATAAATACACTATTCATTAAATAAATGATAATTTAGAATAATTTTTCTGTCCAAATTTTGTTGACATAAATTCATAATGACCATACCTTGTTTAAAAGTATATTATAGGTATATATTCCTTATTATCCCTTAACTGATGATATCTAGATCGAGGATCAATATTGAAAAAATATTGATGTAACACCTTTATTTTTTCAATGTAATTATATTAAATATATAAGGTAATATTTTCTATGCTAGGTGTTAAGACGACATGAGATTCCAGTCCCCAGTGGACCATAATCGAATTTAATAAAAATATTAAAAATATTATTATAACACATGAAAAATTCTCCAATAATAGACATATAATTTTCAAATATGGTATTATATGGGAAATCCAAGACATCATTGAGTCTAGAATGTTGGTTTCCCCTTATACACAACATAAGCTTTGTCAGCAATGGCCAATCAATTAAAGTTATATCATGGGAGAAAATAAAAAAAATATTTATTTATTTAATTGTGTTTTAATGTAGTGACTAAGTTAAATTCTATAAATATACCATTATTTCTGATTCATAATATAATCTATATAAAACTAATAATTGAGAAAGATAATTAGAGGGTGGATTGGAAAGATATGATGATGGATTCAGGGTCATTTTCACCAACATGGTTCGAGGAACTATTCTAAGATGATGAAGTAGATTGTATCTTCATCTGTTATAGAACCAACCCATGTTATGGTGTTTTATTATTATTATTTTGACCCCATTGATTATCCCATTATGAATAAAAGTAAAATCTAAAAATAGATTTATTTTTGTGTCGATAATATTGTGTGGGTTTGATGTTTGTCTTCCTGGGTTATGGGGAATCGATATAATCTATTTTCTTATCATTTTTTGGCACTAATAAATGATTAATGACCCAAAAATAGATGATTAATGGTCCTCAGTTTTTAGTTTTTTCTCATTTCTCCCCAGTTTATTCATAAGAATCATCACAGGTATTTTATTGGCCAATTGTTTGACGAATAACCAGTATTAGATAACTGTGGGATCATTATTTGGTAGAATATATATATATATAATGAGTACAATTGGTTTTCAATGGTGAGATAGTGTTGTGAAGATTGAGGAAAATTAGAGGTAGATCATATCAGAATAGTTATTCATGTTCTTCCCAATTTGAAACACATGATGATGGCATGATCCATTTATAATGACCTAAACATTCATGAAAATAATCACCTTTATTTTAATGACTTATGGATATAGAAAACACATTAATTTTGATTAGGTTTAAACAACTCTAAAGTATCATTAATATTGATAATATATTCATTGAATAATGATCACATGACTAGTATATATATAGGGTTTTGCCAAGACCTTTTGACATAGAAAAAGGAAGTGATGACCTCGACCAGTATGATCATTCCCATTGAATCCAATTTATTTGATCATTAAAGGGTGATATAATTTCAGGGATTTTACCTAGACCAATCCCAAGCTGATATCCAATAGTGTAAGCATGAGTGAAACCGTTTTTAGGAGAAGTTAAATCTCATCATGATCACAACCCAAACCATGTTCACCGAACGACCCCAAGAATGCCCCACCATTACACATCATAGTCTTAGGGAATAGGATGGGGTAACATAGGGGTATGTAACAAGACCATAGAATTATGATTATGTTAATTATTTTGGTATAGAATAAATAATATACATTTATTTTTTATTGTTACTTTTTAAATGGGTTTTATAGAACAAATAATATTCTTAATTAATATTTAAATTCAATTAAGAAATCTATTTTGATGAATTAATGTATTTTTGAATTAAATAATATTTTAATAAAATATTATTAATAGATTAATTTTTATAAAATATAAATGATTATATTACTTTTATCAATACAATTGTAATTTTTGTTATGGTTTGAAAACTATTTTTTTCTCAAAACCCATGAATTTTAATAAATGTTAATTTTTATTTTAAAAAGTGAAAATTCAAAAATATTGAAAATTATTTAGATAAAATAACTATCATTTGGGAATCAGGACTTTGAAATTATCAAATAGTGAGTTTTCAATATTTTTTAAGACAACTGAATATTTGGGAAAAAATTAATTACATTATAAATATATAATGTGTTTTATGACTTAATAATGACATAATAGTGAATTAATAAAATACTATAAATGGATTATTCAGACAATATATGTTCTACCTTTAAAATAATGTTATTTTAGATTTTTTTATTAATTTTACAATACCGTATTAGACCCTCCAAGACTTATAACAATTTTTTTCATTTTCAAATGATTTCCTTGAGATTGTGACTGTAAATAACTTAAGAAAGACTAATATTTTAGAATGTTAGTCCATTGTACATATAAAATAATATATCCAATCCCCTTTGTATGAAAACATGGGAAAAACCATCAGATGGTTTGTCGTTTTGAATATTTAACTATATATATTCCAAAACCAATGTTTGTGAAATATTAGATAATTCCCCTCTCATTTTCTATATAAACCCACCCATGATCCCACTTCTCTAATATTACAATTCTTGGAGCACATCCATACTCTTCCATACTCTCTCTATAATCCTCCCAAGGTTCCCCAAGCTCTCAAGAAGCTTCTCCTGAAGCTCTTGAAGTCACACACTCATGTAAGGGATTTCACTCTTCTCATTTCAATTCAAGCTACCCTTTTGCATTATACTTCTTAAGATTCATATTTATATGTTAGGTTATGGTTTTAAATGATCCCATACTGTGAATTTTATTTATATATGATGAGATCTTCCTTTCACTCTCATCATTCCCCCCTACGATCCTTTAAGCAGACCCATTACTATGCTAAATTTCGGTAATGGATTCATTCCTTCTCTTTTTTCCTAGTTTATTTATATTTTTATACCCTTTTATTTTCAATTACAGATGTTGGTTTATTATTTTTAAACTCCCCATACTTCGATTATTATTTTTTAATAATGATATACCTCTTTACCTCTAATTAATTCTTCCCATGTATGCCTATTACCATGCTGAAATTTTGTAAGAGTTATTCTATTTCTCCTCTTTCTTCATGTTTCTATATTTTGTTATGACTTATACTTCCAAATTCCATGTTTTGGGATATTTATATCTATTACACCCTTACATTCCATTTCATGTACATATTAGGAGATACCACTTTCTCTTTCATCAACCATTTTCCTAAATATTTATGTAATGTCGTTATGCTGCTGAAATTACACCGTGAGTTTCCAAGCCAAAATCATTGTGTAGTGAATAACATACCAATTTATTTATCAAGGGTATTCCCCTTTATTAACATATAATTATTTAATGGTATTTACATGTAGGTATTCCACATTCTTTAATCATGAAATATCTTATAATGTTGAATGATTCGATGTTATATGATCCATATGGAACACTTATACATGAAATGAATTGTTTATAAAGGGTGTTCCCTTATAGCACTTCAATGCATTGGGTAATGTTTAATATCATGATATGACATGTGCAATGAGGTTTTACTCATTATAATTCAATTTAAATGAGTGTTTACTCATTCTAATCCATGAGATTTCATGTTTTATGTAATTGACACATTTCCATGTTATAATAATCATATATCATGCCTTTTTGTTCATTTTTATCATGTGGTCCATTGATATTAATATTTCCTAACATGGACTTTATTATTCAATTTATTCCTTCTTTACCCCATTATTAGGATTTATAGCTCACCCTTTTCTTATATATGTCTTAATGTTATCCCATAAAATGCTAAATATGAAAGAATGTTGTGGTTATGTAAAAAATGTTTTCAGTAAAGACGTTTTATTTTATATATTATGTTTTCATGTAATGTTCCAAAATTTCAAGTAAAATTCACCTCTAGATCCTCATAGTTGTATTAAGTTCATTTTTATGTAATAAATCATGTTTAAATATGTAATAAAGAGAAATGTTGTTATAGTTGGTAATATAGGACATGTTTAGTTATTTTTGGGATTAGGATTAGAAGACCCTAGTGAAAGCCAATGGGATAAGACTATGTATAATAAAAACATGCCTAAATTTTCCTGAGTATATAGTATGTGGTTTATCAAGAAAATACATCCCTGTCTGAATACAAACAAGTATAGGTGGATATGGCACAAATGTATCTAGGTATAAAACCTGGGAACACCATTTTGATCTAGAATCGAATGAGAACTGCTACACTACAATGGGCCTTACTGTACTCCTGGTTCGACACTCCCTAGGAATATGCTTTGGTAGGGAAATAGATCATGGATAACATAGAATGAAGCCTATAAATTCATAAGTTAAGGAAATAATTTTTATTTATAAGTTATCCCTATTTTTCATTTTATTACACATTATCTGTTACCCCTAAATTTCCTTTTATTCTAGAAAATGTCCAGTAATAAAAGGACTCAGGCTAACAACCGATGTGAAGATCAATGTAATGAATTTTCTAATGAGATTCCCAATTTGAGGGGAGTAGGAATCACAAAATTCTTCCTAATACTCACTTAGTTGGCTCAAGTTTGGAATAGAAACATGGGTCAAGAGGAATGTCAACCCCCCCCCCCCAAGAAAGAACAAGACACAATTTAGAGATTCATAACACAAAGGTCACATCCATTTAATAGGTCTTCTGATCCATCAATAATCAAACAGTGGATCAAATCTATTGAGAATATCTTCTCCATACTTTGATGCTATTAAAAAGAGAAGTTTCTTCTAGATGCTTATCATATAGAGGGTGAAGATGATTAATTGTGGACACTGATAAAAAATAAAAATCCCAAGGAATAGATCTAGATGTTTGAATGGAAGTATTTATGGAAAATGTTTTTCATCAAATATTTTCCATGAACAATCGACATAATATGTAAAGGGAATTATTTTACCTTAATCAATAAGGATGATGAATCCATCAGAGTGTATGAGGAAAACATCAGAAGTCTTGCATTATATGCCTCTGGCTTTATGGTCACCACTGAATTCAAGGTTGACCACTTATTTGGTAGGCTAAATCCTAGCCTACAGAAACCCTAGCGATCCATGTCTTAGAAATGGAAATTGGTGAATTTCATGGGTATCAAGGGGATAAGAAGAGGAAAGTAGAATTTCATTTTAGTGGTTCGATGGATAAATCCAACAGTGATAAGAAATTCCAGCACCCCACTTACCAATGGTGTGAAAAGAATCACCTTAAAAGTGCCTAAAGGGGGTGAGGAAATGATTTTGGTGTGGAAGAGAATGACACATATCCGTTAACTGTTGACAAGAAAAACTCGCTACTATGATAGAGGATAAGAATACTCCATTTGACCCTCGACGCATTGTTAATTGTTACAAATGTAAATAACTAGGGAACTTTGAAAACTAGTTCCCTAAGCCAAGGTTTTTTTTGAGGAAACTATCAACCTCAAAGGCAGCATGGGAATGATTTTTCCATCACTACCACCGAAGAGAATCCCAAAAACTATGTGGTCATAGGTAAGCTAGTTATTCATTCAATAATAGAGAACATTCTTTTGTATTCTGGTTTTATTCATTCTTTTATATTCTTAAAGTTTACTAGATCAATCCCAACACCACCACAAAAAATGGAAGTACATATATCAGTGATAATGAAAAATGGTTCAATTATTGCATCCAATTAATATAACTCCTCCCATATCACGATTTGGGGATTGAACTTCCCAGAGAACCTCATCATACTCCCTCTGGTGGAATTTCATGAAATTCTTGGCATGGATTGGATTTCCTTATATAGAGCCAACATACATTTCCATGAGAGGGAAATCATTATCCATATGGAGAATTAACCCATGATTCTATAAAAGTTCAATGAGGAGGATGAATCTTCTTTAGCACCATCATCTCAAGTGTTGATACTACTTCCCTATCTTGCTTAGGTAATTGAATCTATAGAAGGAACCACTATCTAAGACATGACTATTGTGAGAGAATTCACTGAAATGTTTCCCAAAGAATTTATTAGTCTTACTCCTAGAAGATATGTTGAATTCTAGATTGATCATATACCTGAAGAATTTTTAATATCCATAACTCTATACATAATGGTTGTTGTGGAAATTGAGGAGATAAAGAAACATCTATTGGAGAATCAGGATAAAGGGTTTATATGCTCATGTACATCACTATGGGGGTGCACCGGTCCTCTTTTTCAAGAAGAAGTATGGATCAATACCCCCATTGCATTGATTATCATGATCTCAACAAAATCATGATAAAGTACAAGTATCCTATTCCACAAATTGATGACTTGTTCCATCATCTATATGGAGAACAAAACTTCTCCAAGGTGGATCTACGGTCGGGATATTACAATGTAAGGGTGAAAAAGGAAGATATCCCCAAGACTTCTTTTTTGTATAAGGTACGGGCACTATGAATTCATAGTAATGCCTTTCAGACTCACTAATGCTCCATAAATCATCATGAAATTGATGAATATAGACTTTAGAGATTACCTCAAAAAATTTGTGGTAGTATTTATATACGATATTGTAATATACTCTAAAACGAAGGAGGAACATAAGGAGCATCTAAGCATTGTACTAGAGACCTTGTGAAAGGAGAAGATCTTTCCAAATATAGAAAGTGTGAGTTGGGGTTGAAGGAGGTCTCATTTTTGGGTCATATCATCCCAAGAAATGGGATATCTGTTGATCCCACCAAGAAAAATTAAATTGATGGATGGTTAATCCCAACATATGTGATGGATATCTATAGATTCCTTGGGTTACCTGGATATTATCGATGATTTTTGAGAAATTTCCCAGGATTTTCAAACCCTCTTACCAAGCTAACTTGAAAGGGATCCAAGTTTTCTTGTAGTGATGAATGTGAAGATAGCTTCAAGGAGTTGAAAAGGAGGATTATCACTATGCCCATTATCACACTACCCACAAGTAGAAAACGTTTTGTGGTATTCAGTGATACTTCAAAGAAGGTCTTGTGTTGTGTGTTGATGTAAAATGAAAAATTCATTGCCTATGATTCATGGAAATTGAAAGTTCATGAGCAGAACTAACCAACACATGATATGAATTTTCATTTAGTAATCTTCAATTTAAAATTTTGGCTACATTACATCTTTGGGTAGAAGAGTGAAATATTTACGGATCACAAATTCCTCATGTATATATTCACACAGAAAGACACTACTACCAAAACGGGCTCTATCTGCACTCAAAACGGGCATTAACAGCACTACAAAAGCGCTGTAAAGTCCAGAGCTGATAAATGTATCCTTTATCAGCGCTAAAAAAGTACTGATAAATGCCTCTCCTACTGTAACATAAAATTCTGCAACATCACACACAAACAAGGCCTGCAAAAAAATTAGCATATCAACAAGTATACCCATACAAAATTAACACATAATTCAAAAGGTAATTATAGAAATAATACACATACAACAAGTATACCCATACATCAAGTATACCCATAGACCATTAACACATAATTCACAAGTTAAGTAAATACATGAAGAATTAAATTCAGAATTAAGGGGGTTGGGGGCTGTTCAGGGGTTTAGGGTGGCTATCTAAGGGGGTAGGGGTGTCCAGGGGTGGGGGTGTCCGAGGGGATGGGGTTGGCTAGGGGGGATGTCCATGGTGGTGTCCCGGGGGGTGGTGTTTTGTCTAGTGGGTTAGGGGGGTTTCTAGGGGGTGGGGTGTCCAGGGGTGGGGTGGTGTCCAGGGGGTGGGGGTCCACAAGGTTGGGGAGCTATCCAAGGAGGGAGGGGTGGTGTCTGGGGGGTGGGGGTGGTTGTCCATGGGGGTGGGGGTGTCTAGGGGTTGGGGGTGTCCAGGGGTTGGGGTGTTGTCTAGGAGGGGTGGGGGTCGTCTAGGAGGTGGTGTCCGTCTAGGGGTTTGGTGGTGTCTAGGGGGTGGGGGGATGAGTGTCCAGGGGTTGGGGCACTTTCTAGGTTGTGGGGGTGTCCAGGGGTGGGGTGGTGTCTAGGGGGGTGGGAGTGGTCCAGGAGGTTGGGGGCTATCTAAGGGGGTAGGGTGGGGTACATGGGGTGGGGGTGGCTATCCATGGGCGTGTGGGTGTCCAAGTGGTGGGGTGGTGTCTAGGTGGGGTGGGGGTTGTCCACAGGGTTGGGGTGTCCAAGGGGGTGGGAGGGGGGCTGTCCAGGGTGGTGGGGGGGCCAAGGGGTGGGGTGGTGTTCAGGGGGTTGGGGGCCTATCTAGGGGGTGGGGTGTCTAGGGGTGGGGTGGTGTATAGGGGGTGGGGGTGGTGGTCCATGGGGGTGGGGGTGTCTTGGGGGTGGGGGTGTTTATGTGGTGGGGTGGTGTCTAGGAGGGGTGGGGGTCGTCCAAGGGTGGGGGCCATCTAGGGGGTTGTGGGGTGTCCAGGGGGTGGGGGTTATCCAGGGTGGGGGGTGCTGTCCATGGGGTGTCTATGGGGTGGGGTGGTGTCTAGGGGGAGGGGTAGTGTCCAGGGGGTGGGGTGGTGTCCTGGGGGTGGGGGTGCTTTAATGGTTTTAATGGAATGAATTTCATGGATTTTAAGATCATTGGTATTTTTAAAATGGTTTTGGAATAGTGTTTCTTTTAATAGTATGTGTTTCTTTTAGAAAAAATTAATGCTTTTGCTGTGTATGGTAAGAAGGGGATTTCCGTACGTCAGTTGTTGTTTTGACTTAAAATTCTATCCATTTAAAAAAAAGATAGATAGTTTGAGTGATACCAGCCACATTGTGCCATAGATTTAAGAGGGGGTTTACTTTTACACTTCAAAAATGACCCATGGATCGTTCTCCTAGAGTATAATCACAATCTGAATGTGTTTGGTCAATTTTCTATATGTTAGTTGTTGTTTTCACTTAAAATTATGTCCATTTTAAACAAAAGAGAGACACTTTCAGTGATACTGGCTACACCATGCCTCGTATTGAGGCGTGGTTGACTTGTACACATCACACATGACCCAGGGATTGTTCTCCTAAATTATCAACACAATATGAATTCATTTGGTCAGTTTTTCGTAGATTTGTTGTTGTTTTCACATAAAATTTTGTTCATTTTAAACAAAAGAGAGACACTTTGAGTGATACTAGCCACACCATGCCTCAGATTGAGCTGGGGTTGACTCGTACATGTCACAAATGACCCATGGATTTTTCTCCTAAAGTATCAACACAACCTGAATGTGTTTGGTCTGTTTTCTATACATCAGTTACTGTTTTCACTTAAAATTCTGTCAATTTTAAACAAAATAGAGACACTTTGAGTGATATCGGTCACACCATGGCTCAGATTGAGGTAGGGTTGAATCGTACATGTAAAAAATGATCCATGGATAGTTATCCTAAATTATCAACACAATACGAATTTTTTTGGTCAGATATGAAGGTTTTTTGGATATTTTACTGTTTTTTCTTATCCAAAGCCCAAAGAAAAGTGCTTCATAATTCTTGCATGTTGATGTTGCATTTCATCTATTAAAATGGATAAATGAATCATTATAGAAAGGAGGTTTTATTTAATAACAATTAAAATTTTCTTACGAAAATTTACATATAATGATGTTTCATCTTTTGATCTCCTTAACCCCTCTAAAAAATGGCCACCAATTGTACACGTCCCCAAGTCATATCTTCATGATATTTGTGTACAATATTCCATCAGGTATGTGGCCCACTCATTCATGAACAAATCTATATCGTCTTGTAAATATGAGGCCTTTCGACAGTCAGGGTAGTGTTGCGAAACATATAAATAATGAATTAATAAAAATTTGAAATGAAATAGTTGTTGCTTTTGAAAATACCCCTTTAGGGATGCTAGTTTTTTGATGGAAAACAATCTCTCTCATAAATTTACAAACATAATAACCACAATAATTATTGTTTGTTTTTTTGGACACTTCAAAAACTTTTATCATTAGGAGAATAAGTAACTTCTTTTGATATGTGTTTGGATGGTGAAATTTTATTATATATACCCTAATATCGTTCTAGACATTGTTTTTTCTCACCTCCGTATGCTTAGCCCCTTTCCTCATTCCATGTTTTAGACGATATTGATACACAACCCTATCATAACAGAATCCTCATTAAAAGATAATATAAATTATATAACTTGATGTTTAGACATAAAACGTAGGATGTGGTGTCTTACAGATTCACAAACACTATCATGTGTGGTCAGTTTGTTGGATATCCATGCATTGAATCTAGAAAATAAATATTTGGAGTATCCAAGTTCACCAAAATTAGGAGCCCACATTTCCTAAAAACTCAAAAAGGAATAAGTAATAAAAGAAGTGAAAATATAATTTATATTCTTTAATCATAGAGTTTTACCCTTCCATGGTTGGTATTAGGAAGAGTCTGTTATCCGTAATATTTCTTTCAAATGTTTTTAGCAAGCCTTTCACTATTTCATCCTTTTTTATGGCTCTAATTTTGTTAGTTATGTTGATGTGATGTGAGGACTAATGGGTCTGAATTTCGGCTCATGGGAAAATCCCTTCAACTGTTTTTCATATATACGCCCGATAATAATATAAATGGCATTTATTCATAATTAGCACATTATATCAGCTTTTAGAAAATCGATTCATGAAAACATACCTCATATATAAATTTAAAATTGTGACACCTATCCAAACGTATTCAAGGATCTAATTTAAATTTTTAGAAGCAAAAAATATTTAATTTCCTCTCCATATATATTCTTTTCAAAAACAACTATATGACCACTATCATTTTTAGCTTCGTATCCACATGATTCTTAAATTCTAGTAAATGTGGATAGAGAACAAGAGGTGTATTTTTCTTTCAGTGGCTCTTTAGGATCGGTTGGTTAATCCTTTGGATGCTTTTGAGCCCATGTTTCTTATCACCCCCTTCAATTTCTCCATCTATAATAACATTCATTTGTTCATACCTTTTTTTCATTAATTATTAAAGGTTTATCTTGAAAAATGGATATAAATACCTTTTTGTCCACTTGTACTCTTACATGTTGTGACAACAATGAAATGAATGTCCCAATAGACTTTTAGACCATATGAATATCATCATCATCAAGTGGAATAGGTAGCTCTGAATTTGGATCATGACCTATAGTAATCATTACTTTTAGATGATCTTTTGGAAGTGGCCTATTATGCAGCTTGTACTATGGGATATTGAACAATGTAGCCCTCACTACAAGGTGATAGGTGGTTGTTGACAGATATAAATCACAGTCATTATCACCTTGTATAAGATCAGTACAGAAAAATTATCAGTGTTTTTATGATTTACATTTCATGGGAATAATTATTAGAAAATTGATTACCATGGCTAAGACTGCTCTTTGAGGGGAATGGCTTGCCTCAAAGCTGGTGGGGGTGGGGTGGGATCTTCACACACTAGTTTTTCTTGAGTTGTGTATTCTCCTTGCTTCCCACCTATAAAAGTTTCTAGAAACTCTCCCTGCCATTGAAATCATTCTTCAAGAGTTTCTAGTCTTTCTCTCATTCATTTCATTTCTTCATCTCTATCATCCGTTTGGGTTTTTTTCCTCAAAATATACTTAGGGTGTCACCCCAAACCCCACACCTCTGACATGACTATATTGTTCTGACCGCTTCAAGGACGTCGATAATAGGTCTTCATCCACTACAATAGTAGCTAATTCATGTGACTGTTAGATATAAAAAAATAAGCAATTATTATTATGTTATAGAAATTTAAAACAACACTTTTTATTGTGTCATACTTACACATATTTCCCACACTTTTGTCTGTTTTCATCTACTATCTTCCCTTCCTAATTCACACGTGCCTCCTTCCTTATCACATGATTTGGGATGGAAGTGTCTTTGGCTTTAAACTCATCAATCTACATATAAATATTGAAGGATAATTATGATGTTGTTTCTTGGAACCTAACAATATTTCTGTAAATTTAAAATATGTACCATTTTCTTTTCTTGTGAAGTGTACCTCATCCTTTCTTTACAATAGGGGTATGTTGGTTTTAATGCACGTTCCTTATTTTTAGTACTGATTTGTTGTTTTATAAATGAAATATTGACAATCAAAGTGATGAATTCACGTATACTCAAACAACGTATTATTAGGGAAAATGTACCTGAAACTTCTCTTCCCCATGGTGGCCAGTAAATGCATCCCATGCTTCTTGGGATATCAGGTGAGTGTATACAAGGGGTGGGTGTGGGTTTATTTTACCCATGGAATATTTCAGGTGATATTTTGTTAGAATAGTGTGAAAACGTTGATGAATCCTTCCTTAAAGCCTTAATACATAATTCTTGTGTGAATCATCTACTATAAATGTACTCTGAAAAAGAATGAGAAGTGTAAGACATTGTTTCATTATTTTATTTTCTAGTAAATTAATAAAATAATATCATAATTTTACCGTAATTTCATCCCAGATCACAATCTTCAGCCCGTACACAACACAGTGCCATGAATCTATGTCAATCATCACGCGTTGCTGAGTGAAAATTCCAATGTAATTGCTAAACATATCCTTATTGGGATTCAAATATTGGCCTCGTGCATTCCATCCAACATCGAATTTGATGCATTTTCTTTTTTCCTTATGAAATTTGGCTAACACCCTCAAAATATGATGCACCTGTGTTTTCTGTGATATCAGTCCTTCATCCCCGACCATTTCATTGATATCAAAATCATCAATTTGTTCATTTGAAATGGTAGCAACGACATGTGCAGATGGTTGTTGAACCTCAACACTAGGAGAAACAAAAGGTTCAGAAACTTTTTGTTGCTCTGCACTGTGAGCAGCAGCTGCTACTGCTGCTTGAGAGTCTAGTTCATCCTTGAGGTTAGGAGCACCAAAACGTGCAGAAGCCATTATCTACAAAAGTGGTTGAACAACTAATTTAGATTACATAACCTAGGTTTATCCAAAATTACTGTGGAATATCATAGGTATTGTTACAAAAATTGACATAAGAAATAGAAAATTAAGGTTAGTGAACATAAATTGTATCATGAACCTCTAAAAGATATGCAATAACTCTCCCTCACCTTCCCTAAGCTCATACCTAGAACCACACTCGAAGCCTCTATGATATCCTATTTCTTGGAACACACCCTTTTCATTTCACACTAGTTCACTAAAAATAGGGATTTATATGACACTTTAGCACATAAAAAGGACCTCAAACACACAATTAAAAGGACCCCATCTACAACACCTATATAGTAACCACTTTAGGAGTCACTAACTTTCCCACATGTTTTTGGATCGCCTCTCAAGAACACATCTGGATGGGGGAATTTTTCATCTACCTTGTAAGTCTAAATTCATACCAAACATCACTAACACGGGGCTCTACCAACACCTACCTTATTCCTAGAAAATAATTGAAAAAATTTGGAAAAATAGTTTCTTGTACCCATTTCTAATAGTACTACAAGAAAACTATAACGAACATAGATCATACCTTCAAACACTCCTGGAGCTTCCTGGTAAAAAGACTCTAGTGACTATAACTATCCAGGATTCTAACCACTAAATTCCCAATTTAAGAGTGGTATACTTAGGGGTAGTATTAGTAGAATCAAATCAAAGTTCCATCCACCTCATGTTTCTACCCGATCTCCTCCATAACTTTAGTGCTATACAGAATTCCTTTCTCTAGTTCCTTCCTCTTCCTAGGATATTCATTGACTGCCTCTCTGACTATAACATGAATGTTAAGAAAATGAAATGTGATATTTCTATACCCATCACAGTCATATTAAATTCCTTGGTGTAATGGGATATCTATGAGGTACCTATGAATGACAATGCCCCCTTAGATGAGACTTGAATCACACACCTACTTTTGGTGGGTGCTGCTAACCCTACATCCCAGAAGATCACTACCTTAACATATTATGATATGAACTCAAACCAAAGGCATAATCATAGAACACTAATATATCCATCAAAATATTAGTATTACGTGTTGAATTCCCCCAAACCACTAGGAGTCAGTCTATTAATTAAACAACAAAAATTAATGGATTTAATAAAAAGAGCTGAAATACAATCCAACCAAAAAATGGGAAATAATGTATGACCTACATAGAAGGAGGGGACATATGTTAACTCACCATTGGAATACACCTCATTCTGTGTATCCCAAACTAATATCTACCTTATCCTAGTCCACCATGGACTCTATAAAATTCTCCATCATCTGTATAAGACATGACATGTATGGGAAGATCCCTTATAGAGATGAGTATTACAATACCCAATAGGACACCCCAAAAACACTATACATAAATCATCAAGAGTATTAATGTCACTAAACATAGGTATTACAAACAATATATGAGATATAATGATAAACAAATATATCCCAAATATAATCATAAAAGACTCTGAGTCAAAAAATATCTCAACCACTTCTAGTTGTAGATCTACTTAGGGTTTCAAGGTAACACTCCTCCGAGAAGAAATGCTACCCAAGCTATAATTCCAATGAAGACACTCATCCTTGAGGTCACACTCATCCTATCTAGAAAAGAAGAATCACATAGGGAACTGAGAGTGTTCACTCAAGATGTACACACCATCAGACTAATACCCCATTAGAAATATTAGCCCATGATATAAATATAGGGGGTCAATGCCCAAGGCTTGATGGGGGGATACTAGAGTCTAATACAATAATCCTCCAAGATATGGGATAGAAACGTGTTGGTCATGCCAATTCAACAAACCCAACAAAAGGAAAACACATTGTAAATAAGGTTTGTTTCATGCCTCTTGGAGGGATACAAGCTCCATGTCACTAAGTGACATGTGGTCCATTGCTCAGGATCATATTCCACACTAACCCCCATAAAAGTGAACTGAGACCACTCACTATAGAATAAGTATATTGAAAACAGAGAGGGTTCATCTGAGATACACGCTCCATCAGACTAATACACTATCTGAAATATCAGATCCTTATAAAAAGAGAGGGGATTAATTCCAAAGGCTTGATGGGGGACAATAGACCCTACTTGAAACATCCTCCAATATAGGGGATTAATGACCATGTAAGTGTTGGTGATTCCAATTCTACAAACCCAATATAGGGACAACATGAATGAATTGAGGATTGCTCCGAGTCCATTGAATTGATACATGTTCCAAGTCGTTGAGGGGTATGAGTTCTAATGAATGGGACCTAAATGGGACCTAATTCCATAATCACCCTCATAAAAGTGGACTAAGACAACTCAATCAAGAATAATGGAACTCACCAATACTACCCTGATCATTAAGAAGATATATAGGAACCAACATCCTTGGACGAGGTCATGAAGCTGCATCAAGCCCTTATAAGAATGGACCAAGGGAACACAATCCACACATACTAGTCCATGGAAGCTCAAAAATATCACAATAAAACTAAAATAAAAGGAAATAAAGCTCATAACTATCCTTAAAGGAGGACAATATGTGTCCCTAGGGGTATATGGTGTGTCTAAAAAAGACTAGAACTTCCCATGTGTCATTTTAACTTGGAGAGATCTGTGATTCCAACTATGGAATAACCATTCACCAATTATTCATTGAATAATTGGCCAAATGAGAATTAAAACGATGAACACATGTAGATCAGGGAGATAAATTTCAAAAAATAAACCTAAAATGAGAAGTGTGAGACTTTCCTAGAGTAGATCGCACCTGCAATAGAGGGAAAGAAGAAGCGTCGAGTGGTTAGGGAGCCTTCTACACTATGTCGGGAGGGGAAGGCGTGACTTCCAGAGGAGGAGTACGGGAGGAGATTCCAACCATTGAGAAATGTAGGAGTAGGGTTCACGGGGAGTATACTTCAGCAGGGAGGAGGAGATGTAGTGTTCGTGGGGAGGAGGATACGCAGAAGGGGTTTGAGGGGGGGATAAGAAGTAGTGATAGCGGCGGGGAAGGGCAAGTAGCAGAGGTCCGACAAAGAGAAGATCAGGGGGAGTTGTCGCAGGGGTATAGTACCATGAGAGCTTGATGCCGCGATAAACAGAGGATACTATAAACCTGATTTTATAAAATATTGGACTATGGTTTTCTTAGAACTTTTCTAGCACTCATAAAGGCTTCCTTTATCAGCACTACACAAGTGCTGATAAAGAATCCCGTTATCAGCGCTAAAATATTAGTGATGATAAAGGAATTCTTTATCACCACTTTTTTAGCACTGATAAAGAAGCTGTTTATCAGTGCTAAAAAAGCATTGATAAATAATACCTTTATAAGTGAAAAATTTTATCGCTGATAAAGGGATTATTTATCAGCACTAGAAGAGTGCTGATAAAGGGAGCCTTATCAGTGCTTTTAATTTGCACTAATAAAGATTTACCTTTATCATCACTTTTTTCTTAGTGGTATTAAAAGGTGAAACTTCCCATGCCTGTCTTTGTAGTATTGAGAGTTGAATATGCACCAATGAAGAAGGTTAGAGCTGATCAAAGACTATGATTGCTCAATCCATTACCACCTTGGGAGATCTAACAAGGTGGTTGATTCTCTAAGTAGAAAGGACCCAATGATTCTATCATTGATGAAAATTTAAAAAGGATCCAATATTATTAGATTTGATGAATATGGACATGAGAATCATAAAGAAGGGAAAATCATCAATCATTTCACAAATGATTTCTCGGCCATCTCTTTTGGAAAGGTTAAAGGTTTCTCAAAAATGATTATGTGGGAATTAAGAATAAAGTGGAAACTATCAGAAAAGGGGAATCCTTAGAGTTCAATGTTAATGAAGAAGGAATTGTGAGATTTGGTTAAAGACTCCGTGTTCCATCAAATCTATATTTAAAGAAATAACTTTTGAATGATGCACATAGTTAGAATTTATCCATTCACCCAGGAAATAAAAAAGATGTATCAAGATATATGAGAGTATTATTGGTGGGATATCATTGATAAGGAGATTACTGAGTATACATCAATGTGTCTGGTGTTTCAACATGTGAAGGTTGAGAGGCAAAAGTCTAAGGGGATGATGCAACCATTACCCATACAAACATTGAAATGGTATAACATCACCATGGACTTTGTCACCGATCTTCTAAAGATATACAAAGGAAACAATGCTATCTGGGTTATTTTGGATCATCTTACAAAGACAACACACGTGATTCCAATTTGAGAGGATTTCCCATTGGATAATCTAGAACGAATAAACATCAGAGAAGTGGTAAGGCTTCATTTACTTCAACTATCTATTGTATCTTATTGAGATCCAAGATTCACCTCTACGTTCTATAAGAATATCCAATAGGATCTAAATACTGAGCTAAACTTCAGTACAGGCTATCATCCTCAAACTAATTTCCAGTCTGAGCTGCCTATCCAAACACTTGAGGACATTTTGAGAGCATTCACAATGGACTTAAAAGGAGGATGGGATCAACATCTTCCACTGGTTGAGTTCTCTTACAATAGTAGTTTCCACTCAAGAATTTGAATGGCTCCTTTTGAAGCCCTTTATGGTAAGAGGTCTAGAACACCAGCATGTTGGGATGAAGATGGGGAGAGAAAACTTCTAGGTCCAGAAATGGTCGATGAAATCATGTAGAAGGTTAAGACTATCCAACATCACATTGAATATACTCAGAGTCAACAAAAGATCTATGTTGATAATCATCGACGAGAGCTAGAGTTTAATGTTGGAGACATGGTATTCCTCTACGTATCACCGTGGAAAATAGTTATGATATTTTGGAATAATGAAGATATTGGTCCATGGTACATCAGCCCTTTTGAGATATTTGACCACGTTGGAGTAGTGGCCTATTAACTAGAACTCCCACTGAACCTATCTCAAGTAAATTATGCATTCCATGTATCACTCCTAAGGTAGTACATACCTGACCCATCGCATGTACTCAATACATAGGTGGTATCATTGGATAATGACTTCTCCAATGAAGATAAGCCGGTGAAGTTCTTAGATCATAGGTAAAAAGTTCTACGAAATAATAAAATTCCCCTCATAAATGTGTTGTGGAGAAACCTCAATATTGAATAAGCAATGTGGGAACCAGATTAAGTGATGAGGCAGAGTTACCCAAATCTATTTTAGTGTGTGAAGAGTAAATTTCAAGGGATAAATTTTAGAAGGGGGAATGTTGTAACGACCTGAAAATTCACTTATAAAATTCCATTTCTTTTAATGTCTTATGGATATAGAAAATACATGAATTTTTATTAGGTTTAAATAACTATTAAGTATCATTACTATTGTTAATATATCCCTAAACAGTGATCACCTGACTGGTATATATATAGGGTTTTAACAAATCCTTTTAACACCAAAAAAGGAGGTGATGGCCTCGACCAGTAGGATCATTCCATTTGAAGCCCATTTATCAGGTCATTCAAGGGAGATAGCATTTCTGGGACTTTACCTAGTCCAATCCCAAGCTGATATCCAACATCATAAGCATGATTGAAACTATTTATGAGATAAGTTCAATCTCATCGAGATCACAACCCAATCCATGTTTACAGAATGGCTCCAAGAATGCCCCACCATCGCACACCATACTCTTAGGGAATATGCTGGTGTAATAAAAAGATATTTAACAAGACCCTATCATTATGATTATGTGTATTTTGTTTTTAAATAATTAAGAATATACATGCATTTTTTTATTTTTACTTTGTAAATGGTTTTTAAAGAACAAATAGTATTTTTAGTTAATATTTCAATTCAATTAAGAAATGCATTTTGATGAGTTAATGGATTTTTTAATTAAATAATATTTTAATAAATTTTTATTACTAAATTAATTTTTATTAAACAGAAATTATCATATAATTTTTATCAATACAATTGAAATTTTTATTAATGTTTGAAAACTATTTTTTTTAAACCCATGAATTTTCAATAAATGTCGTTTTTTATTTTTAAAGTGAAGATTCACATATTAATAAAATTATTTAGATAAAATGAATACTATTATTGATATTATGTTATAGAAATTATCCAACTATGAATTTTTCATAATTTTCTGAGACAATCAAATTTTGAGGTAAATATTAAATACCTTATAAATATATAATGTGTTTTATGACGTCATAATGACCCAATAGTGATTTAATAAAATACTATAAAAGGGGTATTTGGACAATATATGTTTTAAATTTAAAATAATGTGATTTTATATTTGTGTTATTAATTTTAAAATGCCTTAGTGGACCCTCTAAGATATATAAAATATTTTAACATTTTAAAATGATTTCCTTGAGAGTGTGAATCACCTTCACATAAGAAAAACTAATATTTTTGTATTATTGGACTTTGGACCTATAAATTAATATTTCCCACTCCCCTTTGGAAAAAAACCTACCCAAAAACCATTATATGGTTTTTGGTTTTGAATATTTAATAATATTGATTCCAAAACCTACGTTTGTGAAATATTAAAGAATTCACCTCTCATTTACTATATAAACCCTCCCAATATACCACTTAAACTCATTAAAAATCCTTGGATCACGCCCCCAATATACCCTCCTCTATCAATATTCCTCCCAAGGTGACCCAACATACCAATAATCCCCTCCTCAAGATCTTGAATCCACACACTATAGTTTGGGATTTCACTCTCCTCATTTCCATTCAAGATACTCATTTACATTATGTTTCCTAACTTCCATATTTATATGTTGGGTTATGATGTTCCACGACCCCATATTGTCCATATGATACATAGATGATGAGATCTTCTTTTTACTCGCATCAATACCCCCTATTATCCTTTAAGTACACCTATTACTATGCCGAATTTCGGTAAGGGATTCCTTCCTTTCTCTTTTTTACCACAGTTTATTTATGTTGCTATACCCTTTTATTTTCAATTAAGAATGTTGGGTTATGATTTTACACCTCCCCATACTTCCCTCCTTATATTTTAATGATTATATACTTATTTATCACTCATTAATTCCTCCCATCTACGCATGTTACCATGCCGAAATTTCGTAAGGGTTATTCTATTTCTCCTCTTTCTTCAAGTTTTATTTATTATGTTACACCTTCTATTTAAAAATTCCATGTGTTGGTACATGTATATATATCACCTCTTACTTTCAATTTCATGTACATATGATGAGATACACCTTCTCTCTCATCAACTATTTTCATGAATTTTTATATCACGTTATTATGCTGCTGAAATTACACCATGATTTTCCAAGCCAAAATAATTATGCAGTGAATACCATACCCCTTTCTCAATCAAGGGTATTCAACTTTATTCACATATACTTAATAAATGGTACTTAAATTTAGGTATTCCAAATTCTTTAATTATGGAATAACTTAAGATGTTGAATGATTCCATGTTATATGATCCATTTGTCACACTTATGAATGAAATGAAATATTTATAAAGGGTGAACCCTGATAACGCTAAAATACAATGGGTAATGTTTAGTATCATGATACGACATGTAAAATGTGGGTTTACGCATTCAAATTCAAGTGAAATAAAGGTTTACTCATTCTATTCCATGTGCAATGAGCCTTGGCTCATGTCAATATCTTTATGTGTGTCATTGCGACATTTCCATGTTATGATAATCATGCTATATCATACCTTTAGGTTCATGTTTCTCTTCTGATCCATTAATATGGATATTTCTTAAAAGGTACTGTATTATTCATATTATGCCTTGTTTACTCCCTTACTGGGCTTTATAACTCACCCTTTTCTTATATATATCCTCACGTTATCCCATACAATGCTAAGTATGAAAGAATGTTGTGGTCGTATAAAATAAGTTTTCAATAATGATGTTGTGTTTTTTGTCTTAAGTTGTCATATAATTATCCTAATTCCCCATGACACTAGACCTATCAATCCTTGGAGTTGTCTTAAGTGAAACTTTATGTAATAAATCATGTTTAAATATGTAATACATATCATGGTTGTTATAGCATTGGTGGATGATATTTCAGAGGATCGAAGGATGGAATCTAGTGAACGGTGAAAAAAACTCCTATGTGCCATAGATTTGAAAAAAAATGAGTGTTATTTTTTTTGTGCTGAGAAAATAAACATAACATGTGAATAAAACATAAAATATATAATTTTTTTCATTAAATGTTGTGTAATGTGAAGAATACATGTTGTGTGGGGTCCATAGCTTTGATGCTAGGGTTCCTCGTGTAATTAAATAACACACACCATGTGGCACATTTCACATTATGTGTGACCCTCTGATGGGAGGGCTTCATGTATCTCATATTATATATAGCCTCAATCATGGACATAACCAGGGACACATTAATGGGTAGAGTACACGGGCACAACGTGGTACTTGGAAATGGCCAAGTACACAAGCATGACTACAATACATGGGAACTACCATATATACATGGGAAAGAGAAATTGTACATATTCACATAAAGATAAACATATGAATAGACACAAGAAGGTAAAAATTTATAGTTACATGTCATGTACCACCTATATTATTTGTCTATTACATATGAGATAGCTTAGAGACATTATTATATTCATAATAGACTAGGTTATATTGATTTTGTTTTCTTGTTTAATGCCTATGAGGGTACAATGTGTCATTAGGTCCTTGGTATATGATTATAATCCACTATATGGGTTTAGATTTATATAAGGTTTTTGTTTTCTTATTCTTTATAAATAATTTTTATTATGTGTCCCTCAAGATCATGGGGGTCTAAAATGGTAAAAACTGAGGGCATCACCACTTGGTAAAATGTTAGAATCATAAGGTGAAGACCTCTGCTATGATAAATAATTTTCTATCCTCTGGCATCCATTTACTTGAAATAGAATTAGCAGCAAATTTACCCTCCCTCCTAGTGTGTATTACTTCCATTCCATGATCAATGAAAAGGTTTCATCTCTTGATGAGGTAGGTTAAATTCGATGTGGCGGGGCTAGCGTTATTGAGAAAAATATAACCATAAGTTTGTAGTTTTATTCAATGGTATAAATGTAAATGTTGTGGCCTTTTCATAAATAGAGACCATTAAGTAATTCCAAATATAGATTTTAGTATCACATCATGATGCTTGGGGAATGATACTCTTTAATATAACTCCTCGGCGAGGTTCTATGCATCATCATGATCATCATGTATAAGGAATTGATCCATGATATATAATATTAATCCATAAGGGTAAGTGACATCTCCCAAAGGCACTGGGTATTATATCTAGTGAAGGAATCTTGATCCCCTAAGGCTCACTATGTATGTCGTAGCTATGATAGAAGAGAAAAAAATTGTGAATGTGTTTTGTTAGTGACATAATGAATATTGGAGAGATCCATCATATATGTGCATTACCTTGATGTATCAAGAAGAATCACATGGATTTCAGTATTTCTTGAAACCATCATATACAAATTTTTAGTAATGAGAATATTTTGTCTATTAATATTTTTTCAATTAATTATCATATATTTATTGAAAAACATGTGTGTTTATTATAAGAATTCTATTCATTATTTATGTTTTGTTATTTTATAGTTTTCTATTATGTATTTTTATAATCACCCCTATATGGGTTCTTCACCCACATATCATTTATTATGAAGATGAAATTCCCTTTTATTTTGTCTAATGAGGACAGAGAGCAGGAAAAATGTGGTATTTAGGTTAGAAATATTGAGGTTCTCACTGATGTTACTTTTGATGGTTTTGTTTTACATATAAGAATGGTGGACTTATTTCTAGTTTTTATGGGCTTGTATTGGGTCCTTTTATGCCTTCACTAATATTTACATTCATTGATGGTGGGTTTTATATGAATAAAATAATTTCTATAGGTGTTGTTGTTCAAAATTTAAGTATTGTATTGGAATTGTGGTGTGTGTGTACAATAACTTTAGTATAATATCTCCCATGTGTGTGATATTCATACTCTACACTTATTGAAAACCTTTAAACTATTAGAGGCAGGGTTTTGGTGTCACACAATATATCATCAACATCCAAGTATTCCCTAGTGTGTTGGGTCATGATCTTCTAACATCAAATGAGTCCATCCTTGAAATTCTATATGATCACCACCGCATGGGTTGAGTTTTTTAGTGACAACATTGGTCATGGAGTGATCCCTCCTAGATGAGGATTACCTTGGAACCTTGAGTATAATCTTATTGATGGAATTATTTTTTGAGACCTTATGAGTTAATTTTTCTATTAAGACTATATCTTGGTTGTTCCTATGTCTGTAAATTTGTCTTATATATTGATTGGAAAACTTGTTTATTGATGAGTTTACTTACCTTGAGGATTTATGTTTTTTTATTTGGGTGTTATATACTAGAGGTTTTTATGCTCACCCCTACATGGGATCTTTTGACACATGTCATGAATTATTTAGATGATTGGCCATTTGACGTTGTCTAAGACTGACTGGGAGTTGGATGAGAATTTTATTTAGGTTAGAAAGAAAATGTTTTTTTTACCAATGTTATATTAGAAAGTTTTACCCTCCTTCTAATAAAATATGGTATTATATCATTCTCAGGTGGGATTGAATTTGGACCATTAGTTCAATCTATTTTTTTTCATACTATTATTGTGGTATTTTAATATTTTCATGAATTTTTATATGTTTTATTATTTTACATTTCATAATTTTATGGGATTGAAGATGTGTGTAAGTATAGCGGCCCAGCCTTTTCTTACATAAATATTAAATTGTTTTAAAGATAAAAATATAATAGTATTATATATTGAGGATCAAAAGGTTTAGTGTCTTGGGAAAACTAAGACCATACATAACAACTACAACATCAAGCGTAAACATTTCTTTAATTCCTTCTTCTCTAGCTTCTTATTGGAACTTGACCTCTCTTTAGTAATAGTTCTCACCTAAGGATATACATCAAAATGGGAGAGCTAAAGTCTAAGTAATTGGATAGATAATAACAATATAACAATGGGTTTTCATAACCATAACATAGGAAAAGGATCATGAACATGAGAGGAAGCATTAATAAGAGACTTGAAATGTGGCAATGCATAAAAATGAAACACCATGTCTCAGTGGTAAACTACCACAAATAATTTTTAAAAAGTTATCATCTTTTTAAAACATCATTTCACATGAAATAATGAGATTAATCACTTTACCCAATGCATTGGAGTGCTGTAAAATTCCTGGTGCACCCGTCACATTGAAACATTCATATTGCACTATATAATTTTTGGCGTACTCGTCACATCATAACATTATCGTTTATCATGCATGAAATAATGAACATATATAAAAAATGAAAGTAACTAAAACATGTAAAGGAATGGGTTTCATCACATAATAACACATTCATAAACATTGGGTTCCCATAATTAAGTGGAAATAACATACTTTATACGATAACCATCAACCTTGAGTGAGAAGTAAAAGGAGTGTTTTAAAAAAATAGTTCTTTTTGAAAACATATGTTTGACATAAAATTTATTAGAAAACATATATATCCTATAAAACCTAATATAATGATGAAAAATTTATTTTTAAGGAGTGACCATACCAAAAATGGAGTAAAATAGGGAGAACCCAAAGAAAAAAAAGACGGGTTCGAGATTTTCCCCTTACCTTGCATCCAAACGCTTTATTCACTTTAATGTCATGTATAACCACATTAGATTCATTAATTGAAAATTATAGAACCTTGTGTACATGAATATGGTTCATTATGGTTTCATTAATTTATTTTATGGTCATTTTTATAAGTTATAGAGTTTAAAAACATTTTTCGGGAATGTTCGTTTTTAAGGTCTACTTGAGCAGTTCACATGTATTCATAAATGGAAGTTCGTGTAGAACATGGGTAAACATAGAGAATTGATATTTAATGTTACTAATGATATTAATGATGTTTAAATGACTTATAATGAATTATATTATAAACCATGTTGATTAATAATTGGATAATAATTAAATGATGATTGTTTGGGTTAATTTGGGCGGGTTATTTCTACCACAACGAACTTGTTTTATTTAATCATTTAGTAATATATACTTAAGTTAGTTACAGAACATGAAATATGATATAATACAAATAATATAATCTGTTTCAACCATAAAAATCGTTTCATGACTAGATCTGAAATCTGTAAATGAAACTGAAAACATGTCATTCTTGAGGGTGATAAATTAACACCTCACGAACAACCTTCTCTTTTATAAAATAAAAAGAAGAGGAGAAGGGGGGTTGGATGGTATAATATCCCATTAGTATCATAAAATTATAGAATATGTATAATACTGTAGTTACCATAACATGTGTATGAAGAGAGGTGGGAGATATTAATAAATGAACTTTAAATTGAATGGAATGTAAAATAAAAAAGAGAGGGGGTTGGATTACCTCTGGAATCCTCTTCTTGAGATCCTCTATAAGGAAGCTAGGCATGGTCTTTTGATGAGACCAGAAGATATTGGAAATGGGGGGAGGGTCCATGGAAGATTTTTGGGTAGTGTTTATACAAGTCTTGAAGCTTGAGAGGTGTGAGGAAATGTGGGTGTGAAGGGTGGTATTTATAATAGAGGGGAGAGGGGATTTCTCAATATAAAATCCATAAATTTATTATTTTCCCACAAGACACGGAATAGTGAGTATTCGATGACAATAATAGTAATTGTATCATGTGGAACCGAATAATTGGGCTTACATCAGTATAACATCATTCATGACTCTATAATTAGCTTATTTAGCTTATTTTTTAAATTATGGTATTTCACTATTCATAAAAACTCAAGTATTTCAGAAAAATCCAAAAAATTCACCCCAACGATTTTCAATGTGTAGAATCCAAAAATGAATTCCATTTTTAAAATTAATTTTCTAAATATGATTATTTTAATTTTTAATTAAAATCATAATTTACTTGAAAAGTATAGTTTTTAAAATTAAAACTGATTTTCTAATGATTTTAAAAATTAAGTAAGGTATTATAAAATCTTCTTAAAACTATAAGACATTGATTTGTTTATTTATGAACAGATTTTAGGAAAATACATTTTCTTTTAGATTAATTAACTAATTATATTTAATTATTTATACTTTCAAAAATTCCAATACATTTACTATGGTCCAATTGTCACTTATAAGATACCTAAATTTTATTTAAATATTCATGGTAAAGTTACTCTTGTTTTGGAAGAATTACTATTAATAAGGGTCATATTACTATTCATAAGGGTTAGTTACTATTCACCAAAAAATATTTTTTCCTATCAGACTCCAAACATCGTACTAATCCCAACCGTGTTTGTCAGATTTTCAAAATTCAAAACATAGAAGTGGAAAAATTATGTTTAATGGTCACATAGTATTTATTGTCATAATAGGTCATTATTCTTACTAATGAGATTATACTATAAGGCGTAATTATAGTAATTTAATTCCATTGATAAAACATTAGGTCATTAAATTCTTCCCCCCTTATGAAATTTCACCATCGATATTTCACTTTACACAAATAGGTGAGGGTGCTTCTCCTTCATCTCCTCTTCCGGTTCCCAAGTTTCTTCTTCAAACTTATGGTTTCTCTATAACACTTTGACAAGGTGGGTTGTCTTGTTCCATAGAACCTTATCTCTCTAGTCCAAAATCTCTACTAGTTTCTCCTCATTTGAGATATCATATTCGTCTTGTACCACCTCTGAGTTCAACACATGTGTGGGATCTAGTATGTACTTTCTCAAGAGTGATACGTAAAACACATCATGTACTTGAGAAATATTTGGTGGAAGTGAAATTCTATTGGTTACGACTCATATGTGGTCAAGGATCTGAAAGGGGCCAATGTACCTTGGGATTAACTTCTATTTCCTTCCAAACCACATTACTCTCTTCCATGGTGATATTCGAAGGAAGACGTTATCTCCAACATTGAAATCCAAGTCCCTTCGATGGTTGTCAGTGTAGCTCTTTTTCATCTCTAGGTAGCTTTAATGTGTTTATGGATGACTTGAACCTTCTCTGTCATCTCTTTCATAATATCGGGTCCATGTAGTTTTCTTTCTCCAACTTCATCCCAAAAGGTTGGATTTCTACATCACTTTCCCTACAAATATTTACACAGATCCATCTGAATACTTGAGTGGAAGCTATTTTTGTATGAGAACTTACCCAATGGGAGATGCTGATCCCATAAACCTTTGAGTTCTAGAGAGAAATATCTTAAGATATCTTCTAGTGTCTAAATAGTATTTTCATATTGGCCATCAGTTTGGGGGAGATAGGTTGTGCTGTAATTTAATTCAATACTCAAAGCATATTTAACACTCCTCTAGAATTTAAATGCGATCATTTGATAACAATTAGATACAATCGAGAGTGGAAATCCATGTAGTCTCACCACTTCAAAAATATCTTTGAAAGTTTTTCAAGCGAGAGGTCTTCCTGAATAGTAATAAAATGGGAAGCCTTGGTGAGTTAGTCAACCACAACCCATATTTCATTATTTCCCTTCGACGTCTTTTGGAGACCCTTGAAAAAGTACATATTGAAATTCTCCCATTTCCTTATGGATATAGTTAATGGTTTCATTATACCTTTGGACATTTTTCTCTCTTCTTTAAGTTTATAACATACCAATCACCTTGATATATATTCTGCAATCTCCTTCTTCATGTTATCCCACTAGAAGTTTTCTCAGAGATCACGGTACATCTTGGTACTCCCCGGATGGATAGAGTGTGTTGAGATATGTTCATTGTCCAGTAGATCCTTCTTTATCCTGGATGATGAAAGAACACAAAGTCGTGTTCTAAACTGAATCACACCATCATCCTCAATATGGGACTCTTGCAGCTTCCATTTCATTACTACATTCACCCTTTTTTTATCTCCACATCATCCCTTTATGCTTCCTTAATATTCTATTGGATGGAAAGTTGAACAATAATTTGGGAAAGGTAGGATGTATCCCATTACCTTGTGATTTCTAAATCTGAAATTTCCATATCCAAGAAGAAAGGGTCTTTCTCAATCCATAACATGGATAGAGTAGAAGGTTCTTTTTTGCTTAGAGCATTGGCAACCTTGTTTGACTTTCTAGGATGATAGTGAATAGGTAAATCGTAATACTTGATTATCTCTAATCATATCCTTTGAGGTATATTGATCTCATTTTGTGTTAATATATAATTTTGGCTCTTTGTTCGGTGTATATGTTGCACTTATTTCCATAAATTTAGTTCCTCTATATTTTCAAGTTAAAATCATAGTTGCCAGCTCTAGATCATGGTTCAGGTAGTCCTGCTCATGGATCTTCAACTACCGTGAGGCATAGGCTATCACGTTTTCATTTTTCATGAGTACACAACCCAATCCTTTCTTTGAAGAATCATTGTATGTAAGAAAAAATTTCTCCACTTTTCGGTAGTGTGAGTACAGGTGTAGTGATCAACCTTATCTTTAGATCCTTTAATATTCCTCACATTCGTCTGCCTAAACATACTTTTTACCCATTTCCTTGTTAACTTAGTTAGCAGGATTGAAAATCATTAGAAATTTCTCAGAAAACATCGGTATTACCAAGCTAATCCAAGAAAACTACGTATTTTCTTGACACTAGAGGGCATGGGACATTCCAGAAATACATTTGTTTGAAGGGTCAATAGAAATTCCCTCACTTGTGATCACATGTCCTAATAATGTGACTTGCTTCATCCAAAAGTCCCATTTTTTTTAACTTGGAAAACAACTTATCCTTTCTAAATGTCACTACCATAAGGCTTAGATGTTCTTCATGTTCTTCCTTTCTCTTGGTGTATCTAAGAATATCATCAATAAACACAACCAAACATTTTTCAAGGTAATTTATAAAGACTCTCTTCATAAAATCCATGAAGATTATAGGGGAATTAGTAATTTGGAAGGGCATCACCAGAAAATCATACTACCCACACCTAGTATGGAAGGTAGTCATCTGAATATCATCCTTATTAAACTTTAGCTAATGTTATCCAGAATGGAGATCCACCTTTTAGAATTATTGATCTCTTCTTAACTGATAAAACACGTCATCAGTCCTTGGAAGTGGATACTTGTTCTTTGTGGTGATCTTGTTGAGTTATTGATAATCGATACAAATATTCATTGTTCCATCCTTCTTCTTCACAAAGATCATGGGAACACCCCATGGTGATGCACTAGGGCATATGAACCCTTTGTCCGGATGCTCTTGCATCTACTTCATTAACTCATCCAGTTCGATAGGAGCCATCTTATTAGGGCACTTTGAGATAGGAGTATCTCCGAGTGTGAGTTTTATTGAGAACTCTACCTCACAATCTGGGGGAATTCTGGGTAACTCTTTGAGAAATACATTATTGTATTCACTCACGATGGGAATTCCCACAAGGTTGGTAATATCCTTTGACTCAGCCATTTGGGAGAGGTATGCTTCTTCATAGATAATAAACACACACACCATTGAAGGATTTAATACAGAATATTCCTGATCTTCATTTCATGTTAGAGGAGCATATGATGGTTTGAAATATGGAACGATATGTCCTTTTCCTGACAGTTGATACGTTCTCTATATAACGAGAGCGAATCCATTCCCATTATAGCATCAAATTACAACAAGGAAAGTATTACGAGATTTTCTAGAAGAGTCATACCACATATTCCAACATGAGAAGAGTCAAAAACTTGGGTTGAAATGATTTCACCACTTGGTGTTTTTACATATATCTCAACTTCATGTTTTCGGTTATTTGGTTGTATAGTTCTATAAAACATTCAAGATATAAAGGAATGTGTGGAACCAGAATCAAATAAGACATTTTCTATTATTGAGTGATTAGGGACTGTACCTTGTATTATTTCATTATCTTTCTCTAATTACACATTATTGATGGCATAATCCTTCCTTTATTCCTCTGGATTTGGTGGCTGCTGAGGCAGATTACCCTTGAGAACTCGAGGTTTAATGCACTGGCTTGCATAGTGCCCTTTCTCCCTACAGTTATAGTATTGAACCATGGGTGGTTATCTCCTTTATTCCACCATATTATCCTTCCTTTTCATGTTTTTTCAACACTCCTAAGCATGGTGTCCTTTCCCATACTTTAATAACTTCCCCAACCCTTTGAGGCAGTTCCCATGGTGAAACTCCCATAGTTTTGGCATGTGGGTCATTGAGTTATTGTCCCTCCTTTTTCATTAGATCCATTGGATTGAAACTCCATATTTCATTTAATATCACCATAGCCATATTACATTTCTCCAAACTCCATCTCTACTTTGAGAGAACATCAAACAACTTCTTCATAACCCCAAAAGTCTTGAATTTCTAGCACCTTTTGAAGGTGCTGTTTTAATCCACTAAAGAATATATCAATTTTTCTATCATTATTGATAACAAAACTAGAATCATACCTTGCAAGCATTGTGAAATTCACTTCGTAGGTTGTGAAAGATTCTCCTTGTTTTTTCTTGAGCTCTATAAATTCTCTCTCCATATTCGTGTGAATAGTTCTTATGAAATACTTGTTAAGAAACATTATCTTAAAGCTTTCCCATTCACTATCTTCAATTTCCTCCCTTGGCTTGGTGTTCTTAATCAAATCCCACCAATGATCGAACTCTCCATCTTGACAGTAAATGGATAGTGTCACCTTCTCCATCTTAGAACAGTGAAGTACATAAAAGATCTTTTCTATGGAGTTAACCCACTTCTTCACCACTAGTGGATCAGAAGATCAACTAAATGTCGGTGGTCGTTGCCTCATAAAACACCCGATATCCAATTTCTCCCTCTTTGGTGAAGGAGGAATTTATCTATTATTATGTTTGTTGTTAATAACCTGAGATAATTGGGTAAGAATTTCCATGAGGTTCTGAACTCCACCTCCCAAATCATTAGGTATGTCATTTGGGAAATCATTGCGTTGGCCCTCGCATGAGTTGTTGGCCTGGTTTCTCCTAGGTCCCACCATTTTCTAAAATATAAATGGTTATAAAAAACATATGTCAACATTTTGCAAATAAATTATTCATTTTTACAATTTATACTAAAATAAAAACATATGGGATCTCTATTTAATGATTCTTGTGTGCTTATTTGTACTTAGTCTCATACTAGAGGTTTTCTCTTCGACTCACTAATCCTAATTCCCAAATTAACTGAACCTTGACTTTGATACTAACTATTGCGACCCAGTCTTTTATTAAATTACTATTACATCCTTTTAAAGATAAAAAACATAATATTATTACACATACGGGATAAAAATGTTTAGATTATTGTGAAAACAAGTACCATACATAACAATTACAACATCAAGCATAAACATTTCTTTAATTCCTTCTTCTCTAGATTCTTATTGGAACATGACCTCTCCTTAGTACAAGTAATCACCTAAGGATATATAGAAAAAGGGTTGAGATAAAGGCCCAGTAAGAGGATATATAAGAACAATATAACAATGGGTGAGCAAAACCATAATATATGAAAAGGATAATGAACATGATAAGAAGCATTAAAAAGAGACAAGAAATGTAGAAATGCAGACAAATGAAACATCAGGTCTTAGTTGTTAACTACCACACATACTTGTGAACAAAGATAAAATCTTGTTCATAAATCATTTCACATCAAATCGTGAGATTCATCACATTCATCAATGCATTGGAGTGCTGTATAATTCTGGGTGCACCCGTCACATTGAAACATCTATATTGCGCTATATAATTTTGGGCACACCCATCACATCATAACATTATCATTTATCATGCATGAAAAAATGAACATATATAAAAAATTAACACAACTATCCCATTGAATGTAATGGGTTTTATCTCATAAGAACACATTTATAAACATTGGGTTCCCAAATTTAACTAGGAATAACATACTTGATACAATAACTATCAACCTAAACTGAGAATTAAAAGGCGTGTTTTGAAAAATAGAGTTCTTTTGGAGAAAAATTTGTTTGACATAAACTTTAGAAGAAAACATTTATATCCCAAAAAGGTAATATAATCATGAAAAAATTATTTTTAAGGAGTGACTATACAAAAATGGAGTGAAAGATGGAGAACCCAGAGAAAAAAAGATGGGTGTCGAGATTTTCCCATTACATTGTATCTGAACGGTTTCTTCAATTTAATGTAATGTATAACCACATTAGATTCATTAATTGACTATCCAGGAAACTTTTTTTACATGAAAATCATTTATTATGGTTTCATTAAGTTATTTTACGGACCTTTGGATGAGTTATAGAGTTTTAAAAACATTTTTCATGAATGTTTGTTTTTATTGTTTTCTTGAGCGGTTCACATGTATTCATAAATGGAAGTTCGTGTAGAACATGGATAAAAATACAGAACTGATATTTCATGTTATTAATTATATTACATAATTTTAAATGATCTTTTAATGAATTATATTATATTCCATGTGGATGAATCATTAGATAAGAATTAAATGAGGATTTTTTGTGTTAATTTGGGCGGTTTTTTACCACAACAAACTTGTTTTGTTTAATAATTTAGTAATATGTACCTAAGCTAGTTAAATAACATGAAATATGATATAATACATATAATATAATCTGGTTTAACCATAAAATGGTTTCATGACCTGATCTTAAAGTTGTAAAGGAAATTGAAAACATGTCGTTCTTGAATGTGATAAATTAACACCTCACAAACAATATTGTCTATTATAAAATCTAAAGAAGAGGATAAGGGGGTTTGGATGGTATAATATCCCATTAGTATCCTAAAATTATAGTATATGTATAATACTAGAGTTTATATACCTTGTGGGTGAAGAAATGTGGGGATATATTAAGAAATGAACTTGAAATTGAAAAGAATTTAAAGTATAAAAAGAGAGGGGGGAATTACCTCTTGAATCCTCCTCTTCAGATCCTCCATAAGAAAGCTTGGATTAGTATTTGGATGAGACTAGAAGCTCTTAGACGTGGGGGAGGGCTAGGGAATATCATTGGGCTTATTGTATACAATGAATGAAGATTGAGAGGTGTGAGGAAATGAGGGTGTGAGGGGTGGTATTTATAGCGGAGGGGATAGAGGATTTCTCAATATAAAATTCATTAATTTATTATTTCCCCACTAGACAAGAAATAGTGAGTCTTACTTGACCAAGAATAGTACTTTTATCATGTTACCCCAAACCAATTGGACTTACATCATCAGAACATCATGGATGACTCTATAATTAGCTTATTTAGCTTATTTTGTAAATTTTGGTATTTCACTATTTATAAAAAATTCAAGTATTTTATAAAAGCCCCATTACTTCACCCCAACCATTTTTCAACATGTTGAATACAATAATGGAGTCCATTTTTCAAATATAATTTTATAAATATTATTACTTTATTTTTTAATTAAAATCATAATTTACTTGAAAAATAATGTTTTTAAAATTAAAAATGATTTTATAATGATTTCAAAAATTATGTAAGGAATTATAAAATTATTTTAAAACTAGAACATATATCTTTTTTATTTTTTGAATAGATTTTAAGAAAATAAATTTTATTTTAAATTAATTAATTAATTATAGTTATTAATTTATGACTTTGAAAAATACCAATACTTTTACTATGGTCAAATTGTCACTTATAATATTCCTAAATTTTATTTAATTGTCCATGTGTAAGGTTACTCTTATTTTGGACGATTTACTATTAATAAGGGTCATATTACTATTCATAAGGGTAGGTTACTATTCACCAAAAATTATGTTTTCCCTATCAGACTCCAAACATCTTACTGATCACAACTGTGTATGTCAGATTTTCAAAATTCAAAACATAGAAGTGGAAAAATTATGTTTAATGATCACATAGTATTTAGTATCATAATATGTTATTTTTCTTCCAATAAGGATTATACGATAAGGAATAATTATAAGAAGGGAATTCCATTGATAATCTTTGGGTCGTTATAGTGTGGATACCAGAACTGTAGGCTAATTCCTCTTATATGTGGAATATTCTTACTTGGTGAAGGTATCCAACCATTAGCCTATTATTGGAGGGATTGGCATTTTACACTCATCTCATAACTAACCATCTGGGACCAAGTATGTTCAGTTGTGATTGAGTGTTATCATAGAAAAGTTATACCTTTGGGCTGAGGGTCGGAGTTATTATGTAGCTATGAGGTTTGGTTTTAGAATTTATAAAATAGTGTAAATGATTTTGAATCTCTTCTTTTAGGCTTGGGACTCTTGTGTTAGTCTGGTGGTTGTTGTATCCAATCACAAGTACTCCAGTAAGCAAGTTGATGACTTAGTACAAAAAGAAACTATTTAAAATGAAAACTATTAGTACACAAATCATATATAATGGGGGTTTGGTTTCTATATCCTTTTTGTGTCAGCTTCCCTGATATAATCATTGATCGTGGTGCATCTTGTTTATTTTAGGACACCTCCATGAAGAATGTAATCTAGTATTCCACTACATGATCACAAGGATGATCCACTGAGTGGCAAGTCTTTAGTATATGGGCCTTTATGAGAGATACTACCTATGAGTGGTTTTCCAGTAATGTCATGACCCATTGAGAGGCATATTGTCCTGGATGTACTGATCATGGATCTTTGTACACTAGGTGGAATCCATGAGTTTTATATGTGGTGACCTCCCATGTTTTTTGGTGATTCAGACCTGTAGAAGCTGTGAGGCACTAAATGGAGTTTTTCTCCTTGCGAGGACACCTACATATGAGATGGTGCACCGTTAAGTAAGTATTCTTTATAGATTCATTGGGTAATGGTGGTGGCTGGTGACATTCCACATGTGAAGGAAACACCCTCATTAGATTTCAAGAGTCTCTTTCAGGAGGAGTTCTATAGAGAAACATTGTGATCAGTGAAAATCTATGAGATTCTATAGTTGTAGTAGTGAATCATGACCATGAAATAATATTCAATTAGGTTCATTGACCATCTATGATACACTATATATATGAATCTAGATACATTATTCATAGAATAAACTTTATAGTGGGTCTTATGTCAAGATATCATAGATTGAGTGATATCTCTATGCATTCCCACCTATACTGGAGTGATTGAGTGGTCCATATTATGGTAGAGGTTATTGGAAAACAAGGAAAAAATAGAGGGTTCTATTAGTTGGTACACAAAATCTGAGACCTTAGAATCTGGTAGATGACATCATTCAATGCGTTCTATGAATGATAGATGTTTTAGGATATGATCCCAATATAGAGGATCGGTAGTTCCATACTCTCATTATAGATCGAGTCAATCTAGATAGAGGTGATTCTTTTCTTTCAAAATATGGGGACATATATCTTGGGATTTTCAAAATTGTCATATAGTTTATAGGGAGACGGATGATGGGACACCTATGTAGAGACAACATAATTTGTAAAGATCTCTGTAGGGTTGAATATGATGAATAAGAGTGGGAAGATATGTATGAGGTAGTGGGCGCTTTGACCTATTTTCAAAACCACACCTTGGTTGTTTGCGCCATCCTCATAGAGATGGTGGTCAGGGAAGAAGGCATCTCTTTAAAGTAGAGGCATAAAACCCTAAGTTTCATATAATTTTTTAGGTATGATATTTGTCTTTTTTACATTATCTAATGTTCCGATAGACTCATGTACTAGACACTCTTTTCATTTCACTTATCTAGATTGAGAATTTGATATTACAATTGAACCCTTTCATTGATCCTTGCACGAAGTAACTTCAACCAAAGGTGACATGTGTATCAAACACTACTAATTATAGTGTTATTTGTCACTTGTAAGTGAGAGTTTCATATAGGTTATCTTTGTTGAAATTATGAGGACATACCACTTCATCGTAGGTATGGACTATAAATCCATACTTTATGCACATATTGATAACTTTAGGTGGAGGATGTAGTGTACTTAACATGATGAATTGTGGTTTTCATTCATGGTTGATATAGAAACCCGTGAGGAGCATAATAGGCTCTCACGTAGGAGGATACAATAGATTAATCATCAGTTCTTAAGTATTTAACATGGAATAATGGATGTCTTTGGATTACCAATTCTTTTAGTGGTGGCTGAGTATGAAGAAGTATGTCCTAAGGATGTTCCAATATGAACACCCAACATATATATAGATTTTTTCAATGATTTATACCCAATAAAAACCCAATATATAAACCTTCATAATTTTTGGATCCCATTGAGCTTTTAGAGTTAAGGGTGAAGTTAGAGGAGTTATAAAGGAATGTATTTATCATACATAGAATTTTCCCCTAGGCATCCCTAGTTTTTATATTCAAGAATGAAGACGGGAGACTGATACTGTGTATAGATTATCAGTTCTTTAACAATGAGAACACGATGAAAAAGAATCCACAAATGAGGATTGATGAACTATTTGATTAGTTGGGAGGCTCAATATGGTTCTAGAATATTAACGTCAGATCCAGCAATCATCAAATTTGATTACGAGAAGACGATAGAATAATGACAATGTTCAAATGTCATTATTGTTACTATGAGTTCATTTTGATTCCATTAATCATGAAAAATTCCATAGAAATGTTCATGGGACTCATGAAATATATATTTCATTGTTTCATAAAGCGGTTTGTGGCAGTATTCATCAATTATATCTTGTTGTACTCGGTATCTAAGGTGAATCTCATTAGACAGTAGAGGATGTTCTTATATAGACTCTAGGAGAATAAAATTTATAGTAATATCTATAATAGTCATTTTTTTTATTTTGGAGGTCCACTTTTGGGATATTTCATATCAACTAATAGAGTATCAGTGAACATGGTAATGTTAGAGGAAGTGTATGTAGGGATACACTAAAGAGCATGATAGAGGAGTGGAGAATCCTTTGGTTGAAAGGCTACTAAAAGAGATTTATATCTAATTTATCAAGGATATCTACACCATTTACTACTTTTATTGGTAATGGGAAGCCTTTCATGTAGATTTTATGGTTTAAAAAGTCTTTTCAAGAGTTGTAGAAGATGTTTAAAAGCACTGCAATCCTGAAATTTCTAAATGAGGGTGTCAATTACTCTTTATTTCGATATTACATTAGGACCAAACATTGTTGTGTATTAATAAATAAGTAGACAATTATTTCATATTCATCCCAATGTTTGAAACCACATAATAAGGTCAATGAAACCCTTGATGTAGAGTTGGAATTGATTTCCTTTACCCAGAATATGTGGTGACACAACCTTATGGGTGAGAATATTATCAACTATTCGGACAATAAGACTCTCAATTTCATCTTCTATTAGAATGATCATTACTTTAAGTAGTGGTGATGGATAGAGTTCCTCTAGGGTTATGAATTTTATATAGAATGAATTCATGGGATGGGGAACATAGTGGAAGATTCTCTTCAATGGATATATTGTCCACTGTTGTTGAATAATGCATTAAAGTAGTCTAGCTCATTATAGTTTTCCATTGAAGAAACTGATGGTGTGATATTTCTAAATTTAATGGTTGTTCCCTCTCTTCTTCAATATCATGTTAGGGAGGATTATAATAGATATATAAATATGAGACCTTATGTTCTCATATATCTACTAGATGCAGGCCTGGTGGATTTTCTAATTGCAGGGACCATTCCACCCTTTTCAAGGGATGAATAATGATTCCAATGGTGTTGTATATGGAGGTTTTTAGGGCGTTTTATATATACCCATCAGAATTATATCCCAAAGTGTAAAATCTGTATGAGGACCTTCAATTTTATTATTGGGGGCCATGTATGAATAATTGAGTAACATAGTTTGTCTCTTGATTCCTCACATGTTAGATGGTGAAGGATGAGAACCCCATTTCAATTGGTTTAGGTTATCCCTAAGAGGTTCTATAGTGTATATTGGATAGTATATCTATGGAATTCATGAATAGAATTAAATTAAATTATATAGGAAATTATGTAAAATGGGTAACTATAGATCCACTTAAAAATTCATTCAACATTATAGCTATGTGAGACAAAGTTCAATATAGATAATGGTATTTTCTTATGTGTAAGAAACAACTGATCTCCACAGAGTTCCCATAAAAATAATTTCATAAAATGATTCTAGCTTCACATTGTATTTATAGAGAGGATTTCATGATGCCTTTGATAATCATTTGAGTTTCATTAGGAGGTTCCACCAATAGAATGACGGTCAGACTGTCCAGATCATTTATTTTCTAGAGGATATAATATAGTATTTCATGATAGACATTGTCCAATGTTGGGAGGACCACCTTCCCTTGGTTTATATTGTGTATAAAATCAATGACCATTCCCCCATTTGTATGGACCTATTACAGACTTGAATGGTATACCCTATAGGCCCCCAATAAGTTGGACTGAAGAATGTGAGTTAGAACTCATGGACCTAGAGTTGGTGAGATCTATGAAAAATAAGGTTATGATCATTTAAGAGAAGAAGAATACTATGAAGATTCATTATAAGTCTTATGTTGACTGATGACAGAGGCCTTTGGAGTTTGAAGAGGGGGGATATGTGTTCAGGAGGGTGTCACATAGATGTGGAATATAAATAATTTTCCACGAAATCAGGTGATCTATAATATTTATTATACTATTCTATATATTCAATATTATTAGGGAAGCCGTGTACATCGTGACACTACCACCGTAGTTATTCTGGGTACATGAAACCATCCTCTTATCATAGTTAATGGATAATATCTAAGACCCATTGAATGTTATGGATTTGGTATAGATGGAAATTCTATATGGAGATACCTTTTTGGATTTCTAGATGGATATAAATGATCCATAGGAGAAGATCCTATATGGGTGAGTGATTCCCTTAGTGTATTCCTAGTGGTTCCATGGGAATCTGTTGGAAATCACTTTGGAGTGGGAGACTCATAAGAGAGATTAGTCCCCACAACATTTTGATTATTATTTTCAGGATAAAAATAATTAATGTGTGGAGAATGTAACATCATTTTTTCCATTTAAATCCTTGAAATATATCAAGTAATTGTTTTGGGGAAAGATGAAAAGATGAAAAAAGATTCTGAGATCCAATGATCCCATAAATAATATAACAAAAATATTAAATATATTAATATAATACAAACAATTTTTTCAAAAAAATAGTTGAATAACTCTTGAACTCGGACTGGAGGTGAATCCAAGACCATTTACATGTCTGGAATGTCTGTTTTACCCTTGGCATGATAAAATATTTTTCGGTGTCATACGTTCTGCTAATGTTTTGTCCTAATAAAAAATAATCAGATAAATAATTTTTATAATTATTATTTTTATTATTTTTTTCTGTTTTGATATTGTAACCTAGATAAATTCTATATATGAACTTTTATGGAAAAGTCACAAGATTATCCATATAACCTTGATAATTGAGAGAGAGAATTGGAGGAAGGGTTAGAGAGAGACAATGCTATATCGTGGATGTTTTTTTCTAGTGAAGATTGAGGATTATGTCAATTATGATGATGAATATTTTTTCATAATCAATGATCAATCTAACATAAGGACGTGAATTGTTTTGTATTGGTTTATTTCCTTATTGATCATGCAATAAATAATTAAAATTAAATCAAACAACATATTTATTTGTAAACCGATCAAATTGTGTGGGTTTCTATTTTATCTTCCTAGGTTTTGGGGAATTTATATAATTGTTTTTATCTCTATTCATAATTTAAATGAAAAAATTAATTCCAACATAATCATGGTTTATGTTTCCTCATTAGTTAATTTCTCATTTCTTCCCCATTTCGTCACCTAATTCATCAATAGTATTTCATTCTGTGGATTTTCAAAAAATACAAAGTATTTGATCATTTGGAGACCATTCTTTGATGAAATTAATTAATACCATGATTGTGGTTAGTGATAAATATTTGATGATGGAGGAATACTAGAGGTTTATTTTATCAGACTATTGAGTTTTGTTCTTCTCTATTTTACATGAATGATAACAACATGATGTGACAATGATAGATTTTTGAGACAGTTAAAGGATAGAAAAAATCTTAATAGAAGGTCATATCTACTTGGGATCCAAAATACATGAGCATGATTTGTGTATGTAGTGAATAAATTTAATGAATTCTTGAGGAACCCATAAAATATAGAAAATAACCATTAAAATCCGTTTACCCTAAAAAAAACATCGTGTGTGGTCCATGGATGGGGATCCAGGGTTCCGACTGAAATTAAATATTACACATCGTTTGACACATGTAACAATCCATGTGACCCTATGCTAGTCACTCATCTTGTATCCAAGAAAATTCATGATCACTACCACATACACAACTACTAACACGAGAATAGGAAGAATACATGGGCATATGCTATTACTAATTCTTGGCCTTGTACATGGGCATGGTGGTAGTGAATATACAGGGCCATATGTACAAAAAAAACTACTAGGTGTAAAGAGGAACGGGTAGAAATACATTGAAACATACACATGAAGGTTCCTATCTAGTGGTTCACACTATGTACACTCTATACATGACATATAATTCTATTGAGATATTTAGAAGCCCTTTGTCTTATAAATATACAACAGTTTCATTTAATTATGATTCCTTTGTCTATCCATATGAGGGGATAGTGTGGCATAACTTCATTAATATCATATTGTGGTCCTCTATATGGGTTTTTATTCAGATATAGTTCATAGTATCCCTCTATGAGCCATGGGGTGGGATCCTCTATCATATCTATCCCAAGATAAGTTTGTGTTATCAACATGACCACCAATCTTATAACCTCTATCCCCAAACTATATGATTAATCTAATAGGGTTTTTCATGTCTCCTAGTAGTCTTGGGTGTGATCCACATCTAGTAAGCATATAATTTAATGATCTAGTGAGTACATCATGGTGAAACCCAATGAAAATGACCTCTTAGATGATTTTCATTAGTGATAGGATATTTAGTAGGGTGATACCTACGAGATGAGTAGTTCCTTGAATCCTTTAGTAGAATCATATGGTTGGTATCCTTAGTTGAGAACTTATGAGGTCATATCTATGTTTTGAGTATATATGGTTTATTCCACTATTTGACATTATGTCTGATATCATTATTAAAATACCTGTGTGTTGATGAGATTACTACACTGGATGATTTATTTTTAGGTTTCATACTGGATATTTTTATACTAATACTTTCATGTGATATTCCAACATATTTTAAATTATTATAAATATGATAGTCCATTCGATAGTGTTCTATGAGGATCAGGACAAGGTAAAGAATTGTATTTGGGATAGATAGATTGAGGTTCTTACTGGGGTCACTTTTTATTGTTTCCCCCTCCTTATAAGAAGGTTAGACTTTTTAATAGTTTTAATTGAATTCTCTTTGGATTTTTATTAGTTTTAATATATTTTTTTCAAACTCTGATGGTGGGATTTAGATATATGAATTCATTAGTATCAGTTTTCTATTTTATATTTCATCATTGTATGGGCTTATATATTTGTGTGTGTTTAAAATAACATTTGTATAATTCCTAACATGTGTGAGATATTCCTACTCAACACTATTCCCTATCCCCTAGCTCATGAAGGTGAGTTTGGGGGGTCACAGTCCACTCATCACCACCTAGTTAGGCCCTTGTGGTCTGGGTTATGATCTTTTTAGCTCCTCATAGTTGATCAAACTAATCATATATATATGGAATAGGACACAAGTTATTAGTAATTATCATATCAAATTCACAATAATCAATTAAAAGACACATTCATCCATCTTTATTATTGAAAAATATATAGGTACACACCATTGGGATACACTAGAGAGTATGAATACTTTATTAATATTCTACTATAGTTTTTATTCAAATAATATAACTCAATCATGGACATTCTATATGGTGTCTATAAAATAGGTGTACCACTGGGTATGAGTTCTATTGAAAACTCAACATCATTATTCATGGAAATATTAGGAATATTTTTAAGAAATACATCAAACTAATCCAAAAAAATAGTAATATCTATGATGTGGATTTTACCTCCAATAATTAGAGATAATATCCCTCATAAATTTTTAGTAATACCTATATAACTGAGGTAACATCCATTATAAGTTCATATTAATCCTCACAATAAAACATGATCATATATTTATTTGTAATATCAATTGTGAAACCCCATTACTGATAATTTATATTGGCTCTATATAGGTAGATCCAATCCATGTCCAAAGTCACGCCAAATTCAACAAGAAAGAGATTTATATGATTTTTAGGATATATGTTCCCAAACACTTATATTAGATAGGTTCTATACAATTGAGATAATATCAACATACCATTAGGATATTTACTATTAAATCAGCATCAAGTCATTTAGGTGGTAATGTGATACCATTACTAGATTCATTTGATATAAAAAATGGGAAGATCCATAATCAAATAAAACATTAGTTATCCTATAGTGAATGATTAGTATACCTTTAAACAAATAATTATAATAACCCAGTTTTTATTTAGTGATCACATGATATTACTCATTTTTATTTGTCTTTATAGGTTTTTTAGGCTAAATTTTGGAATTATTTGGTAGTTTTGGGAATTTATTCTCATAATTCCCAAAATCCTTACATTTATTGAACTAAATGTTAGTAGTGTATTGATTTTATGCTTATCCCTATTCATTTATATTACTAGACTCTTCACATCAAATTGAACATATTCTTCTTGATGGTCAAACCTACCACACATGAAAATCTTCTCATTCATTCATAAAATATCTTGAGTTATCCTACCCACATTTTTGGATTGTAGAAGGCTGAAAATTATTCTTCCTTCCATATTAGATTCCTCTTGATAATCTATTCACCTCCATATTCATTTTATTATCATTAGAACCTTGAAAGTTTATATTATTAATTTTCCTTTTATGTAAATATCGAATGATTTATTCTTAGATTCTAATGTCCCTTCTGGCTAATTCTTTTTGAACACTTGATTTCAAAACACTAATGAATAAAGAAATCAATAATTTTTGGTCAACGATAAAATAAAAATATCAATGCACCAATATTTTATTGTTTTCTTCAAAGGATCTGATGCATTCTTCATCTTCATACTTTAAATCATGAAATTCCCTCTCAATTTTGTTATGAAGTGTTCGGGGAAAGTATTTACTTAAAACACCCATCTTAAAATCCTCCCATTCCATCATATTAATTTATACTTCTTTCATCTTATTCTATAAATCTTTCCACCATTTATAATATTCTCCTTTAAAAATATCTTCTTCTATGAAACATTTCTCATAGTTCTGAACATTGAATAATGGAAATTATCTTTTCCATCTAACTAATCAATTTATCTGAAACTAGTGGATTACAATACCCATAGATGGAGGTTGGAAGTTATGACATAAAAAATTTAATAGATTATTGAATTCTATTTGATTAATTTTATGTTCATAATGATTTATTTTACCTCCCATTCATTGTTATAGTTGCGTGATTATAGTCAAAATATATCACATCCCATCTTATATTAAATTTATTATATCATGAGTATGGTAAATTCATTTTTTGTAACATTTTTTGTACACATGATTCATCTAGGTTCCAACAATTGACTAAAACAAATAACATAATCTAATCATCATGATACAAAAAAAGTAAAAATTTAAATATTCATGAAACTTAGTTTTGATATTACCTAATTTATAGAACCTTCTAATCAATCTATGAAAACATTGTTTTATCCTCGGATATTCATGGTCATCATATTTTCAAATAAGTCATATTGGTTCATAAATTAAATTATAATTGACCAGATAATAACCTCCAAGGGTGTCTATCTAGGTGTTCATTATTAGTATGATTCATTATGCATAAGTGATTATCATGTTAATACACATTAATCCCATTTCGAGTCATTACCCCTAGGTGTATCTACCCCCATTCATATTTACAATATATTATAGAGATAAGTATGTATTTTAAAGGAAAACCACAAAGTCTCTACCTTACCAAAGTATCAGGATGTTATCATATACTTTCAATTATACCTAGGGTTTTCAAAAAATTATCAATTTTTAATATCCAAAATAAATAAACCTGTTCAGATAAATACAGAGGTGACCCAAGTTGGAAATTTATAAATGTTATATCATTTTTGATGATTATACAGTTGATAAAAAAATTATACACTCCCAAAAACCATAATTGTTTAGTTTCATTTGAGACTAGATACATAAACATCTAAGTTTATAAATTATTTTAACCATATCTTAAAATGTTCTTTATATGAATACCCTTTATTATATATCATACTTAAAACATTCCATAAAACCTATGGAAGGAAAACATTGTAAATGGTATGATCAGATGCTCCATAAGGGAGAACATATGAGATATTAATAAATCAACATTCAAGAGAATAAGTGCATGAGAACATGATTATAACAAAAGTAAGTCATATTGAATCAATTAAATATCAATAATCATGAGTCATGGAATAACACATTCTCATAACAAAATACTTGTAAGAACCTATTTTTTATATCTACTCAAGATCCTTTAAAATTTGGTCTAATTTAATATTTTGGACTTAATATGGATGTCTAAAAATTTTATATTGTTTTCGAGGTGTTTAGAGCTTGTTTCAAGCCTAGAACCCTAACTGGTGGGGAAAACAACTAGGTCACACGATTAATAGAAACCATGAATCCCATCCCACATGGTAGCCTCTAACTATATAAGGATAGAAAAAGAATCCTATATGACCCACAATTTTCACTAACTGGACACCTTTAATGACCAAACCTTGATATACATGGACATTACATTTCTTTTTTAGATTACTAAATACATTACGGAAATAGATTCCCAAAGACCGTATTAGTTTAGTGTCTTGGGAATCTTGGAACATAATCTTCTAACTTGGTGAAAGATCTTCATCATATCCCATAAAGATCTCCCCCATTTGTTTTCCAAAAAGAAACATTTCTCTGTATCCTGGGTAATAGAAAACATATAATGGGTGAGATCAATTTCTCAGTACGAGTAAACATTTAAAACATAAAAATCCATAAAAATAATAATGTAAAAACATGAACATAAAGTTTAAATATCAAAATCACGAGTCATGAAATAATCCTAGACAGTACGTAAGGCATAGATCATAAAGGGACACTAAACATGATAAAATAACATTAGCCTAAAACATGGAATTTTTTAAAACAAATAATATCATAATATGATTTCCATAGTATCCAAGTAAGTGTTTACAAGACCATCATATTGGACAAAGTACATTAACGAACAGAGTTTACTTGTCATTCCCACCATGTATTACTGAACCGGATTTACTTGCCGTTCAAGCCCTGTATTACTGAACCGGATTTAATTTAAATTCCATTCATGTAATTAACATGATATATAAATCTTTAACCAATTAATTGAAGGGAATATTGGTCCCACCCATCTCAAAATGAAATCATTCTTACATGTGACACAAAACATAAATCATCTCTTATAGCATAACCCTATAATTAAAATGGGTTTCTTAAACATCATTCCATCATAACATAATCCATATAAAATATCATTCCATCATTAACTCAATAAATTAATTTTAATAATAGGGATATAAACATAATCCCTATTTAAAGAGAGTCATCTTATATGGAAAATAATTTTGATAAAACACTTGAACTTAATTCTGATGAAAATATCCTTCTTCAAAAACATTTTCTTTTCTAAAAATCATGTGTAACTATTTTAAAAATAATTTAGTTGAAAATAAACTTGAAATAATATAATTGAATCTTCTTGGAAATAAGTATTTGTTAATATTCAATAATCTACTCATGTCATGTAAGTAAAAAAACATTATCCTCATACTTTTACCGAAAAAGTCAAAAAGTACCTTGTATCAAAAAATGATAACACATTCCTTTCATACCATTTAATAAAAATTTCCCAATGGGTAAAATTTAAATTAAAAAATTTTATAAGAATAAAAATAATATTTCATAATTAGGAAACATTGATGTGGATGATAAATATACACCAGTAAATATTTATGTATAAACAATCTCGGATAATAATGAGATTGAAAAATTAACCTTTACATTAGGTCTGATATCATTCATATGTATATGAAACTCCTGTATAATTATTTAAATAATGTTACTAACTTATTCTAGAATCATAATAATTTTTATGATATCATATGTGGTTATATTATCATCTATTTGTTAGTAACATTTCATTGTCATTCATTATTCAGATATTAACTACTTTATGTTCTTATGCAAGTATTGTCAGATAAGTTCATGTTCTAATTCTTAGGTTATTGGTATATAATTTATAGATTAATATTATTATAATATATATCAAATTTATTTATTACATTTAGTTATATAATTGTGGTTTAATGAAGATCATGTAGAATGAATCACATCACATCATGGAGATGGTATGTTCTACGTAGGCATGAGCAACGATATCATTCACTTAATGGTTAAATGGTATTTAATTGGATGGTATATTAATTATTAATAATAATTATAATGTTATAATAAATATTCAAATCCTTAATACACATCATTATACCCATCTAAATTTAGTATTATTGAATAACAAATTACACCATGACGTTGTGACGATAAGTTGTATGTACGCACGCATGGTGATATTTTTATTCATATGACTAATAAAAGGTGTTATAAGGTTGTCCCATAACTATAATAACATCTAATAATTTATAATATAATGTATTTATTACTTAATTTTGGATACAAAACAATAATAGGAAGTAGAATAAGAAAAGAATTATGACAGAGTTTATAAAACAATTACCACTTTTCCGAGTGTCTCATTTTTATTTGTAGAAAAGGTATTCATAAGATTTATTTCAACCCAAAGTGTGGCCTCTAGGATAAATTTAGGGACGTTTTTTGAGTAAATGGGTAGTTTTTGGCCCATAAAAAGGTCTTTATAGATGTGATTAAAAGAGAAAAGAAATTTTCCTTTTGTATGAGAGGTGAAAGACACTTTAGGAAAGTATTTAATTATTAATTTATTATAAATTTATTTTCGGTTTCTAATGGTACCAAACTCATTTATCTAGAATATATGATGATTATGGGACTAAATACTCTCAAAAAATAGGTTTCATACATGTTTATGTAAAAAATGTAAGTTTATTTTTAGCTTTAACCCTTAGTTAAAACATTAACTCTTACCATGTCTTCCAAAAATTTCATATTATATGGTTACTATAGTTACTATAAAATTCCAAGAGAACCACAAGTGGATAAATAATGAAATTTGTCACATTATATAATTCATTTTCATAAATCATATATTTTTTGGAATTTTATAACATTTAATAAAATAGTATTTTTTTTAAACTCATTTAGGTCAATTTTGACACTATTTAGTAATTGATTTTTGTTAAAGTTATAAAAACTTAATTTGTTAGAAAAAAAATGAATTAACTAATACCTCATATGTAAATTTAATCCCAAAAATTAGTTTATGTAATAAAAATGATGAAATTACATTTATTTTAATATTTATAATATCATTTATTTGAACATTTCATTAATAACTTAATCACTACATCTCCATTGTGTCATAAATAAATTTATTTATTTAATTTATTATAATTATAAATAAAATACCATGATTTAGGGAATATTTTTAGATTTATAATTAATATTTATAGTAAAATATATCATTTATATAAACCAAAATAAAATTATTTTCTTTAGGAGATACATGTTTATGTTATATTTCCCTCTTCTTTAAATTAAAAATTACAAGATGTCATTATCACACCAAAGTGGCTCCATGGGGTCCTAAAATTGACCCATGTATTCTCATGGTTAGATATATCTCATAAAATTGGATTAATATATGTGTTAGGGAAGTTTTATATTATTATAATATTAGTTATAACCCTTATTTACCTGATTTACCCTTTAACCATGGAAAATAAAGATAATTACTAAAGTTACTATTCATAATGTCCAAAAATAAAAGGTATATATTTAAACAAATTGGAACTTATGATTATAAATATGGAATAAATTTTTCAAAATTCAAAACCTATAATTGGTTGAAATTAATTTAATTGTAATTCTAGTTGTCAAAACCAGAAACTGGGTTTTTAAGAAGTAAAAATTAACTAACAATTGACATGTGTTTATGTCCAATTTAGAAGTGAATTACATCAAATGACCAAAATTGGATTAAAAGATAAAATAATAATCCAATTAAACTTTAAATATTATTAAAAATAGTGTCTAACTTGTCATGACCCATCCCCCGGGGCCCGTGTTGTGACTACCCCAAGCCCACCTTCCATAGGACATGGATTGGCAGCTAGCACCAAATGTGTAATTCCCTAAAACTGGGAAGGAATTTTCTTTATAACCTATAAAAAAACACACAAGAAAGCACACAGCTGGAAGAAACACTAAGTAAACTGTATAAAAAATAGTGTTTTACATAAAAGGGGCCAAGATAGAAGCCCAATTAGAAAGTATAAGTACAACTGAAGAAAGAGAAAGATAACTACTGGATCGTCCTATGAGGTTCCTACCTTAAGTGTAGTTACAGATCACCTCCTGTGCACTCCACATCCGTCCATCTCCTCCACGTATCGACACACTGTACGGTCCACCTCCGAGTACCATCCAGTCCTGGTACTCTAAGCCTTAGTCGGCATTATCCGTCGTCAGTATCCAACACAAAAAGGTGTGGGCATAGCCCGATTAGGGGTGAGTATAACGAAACTCAGTTGGGACCCCGAGACCCTCAAGGTCTCACAAAATCCACTAAGGATAAACCACAAATAAAGAAATCAACAGATAACCTTAATTAGGTATATGACCATACATATACCTAAGTTATCAAGTGATCAATCTCAACCATGAGGATAACACAGAAAAACAGACTCAACTCAACCCGGATTTTATTCCAGGGGTAGTATCAAGTAACATACCTAGTAACATTATCGAAACCACAACTATTGGAGAACTCCCCCACTGTCGAGTACAGTGGGCTTGGCGTGACACCAAGTGTGCTTCCCACTAACCTTGGACTGCTGAGATACTCCTCATGTCGAGTACCATGGATCTGCGATGTCACCAAGTGCGCTCCCCACCAGGGGTCTGCCACGTCGCCAAGTGCGCTCCCCATCATAGCTTACTGAGGTAGTCCTCTTATCGAGTACCGTGGGTCTGCCCCAACAACCAAGGTGCTCCCCACTGTGGGTCTTCCGCAACACCAAGGCTCTCCCCACTAGGCTAGTAGAGTCACTCTAAGTTCAAACGGTCAGCAGCCGTCAGGTCTCATCCAACTACTAGGTCTGTGCACTCTGCCTGCTCGTCTCTGAGAGTATCTGTTCCACAAGCTACTGGTCGATATTAAAACTACCACTAAGTCTCATGAATAAGTATCTCAAAGGTCCTCCACGTCATGGGTGTCTCAATGCAATATACAACGCTTCAATTAGACGCTAGGTCTGTGAGTTATTAGCCCTTTTAGTTCTGGGGGCCCGGATGGATTCGTGCTTGATCCAACCTAACTATACCTCAAATAAAACCAAAAATCTAGTAGAGTATACTCAAAGGGACCGTCTCGCTCCAAGATTTTCAGCATCGTTGACGGTTCTTCAAATGGATGCCTGGTTCCAAAGATATGGCCAAAAGAAAATAAAGGGCCTGTCATGGGCCTGAGTCCGGTCCGACCCGGTTGGACCGACCTGGCCCGACCTGGCATGGGTTGACCCGGTTCAGGTTGACCCGGTCCACTGGAAAGCCTGGCAGGCCGTGACGGGACACGGAGATCCGCGAGGGCTGCTCAGCCGCGGAGGGTCCTACTAGGGCACGAGTCCGGTTCGACCATGGCGTCGCGAGGGGCGCATGGCCGGTTCGACTGGGGCACCGTGAGGGGCATTGGCCGGTTCGGTCGGGGCCCTACGAGGGGCGCGGTCCGGTTCTGTTACAACCCAATATTTTATGAGAAGTATTCTTTTCAATTTATATTATGTCTTTTTTTTATGATACACAAAGATTATCTTGTGTTATACACAACACCGTATTAGCTCACAGTATACGCAACACTATTCTTGGCTCATGTTACACACAATTTTATGTTCGTTTTGGGGAAATTATTCTACACAACATTAAGAATAGATTTCGTTTAATGTATAAATGAAATAAGTTTTGATTATGTTATACGCAATACCAAAGGGATCTTTTACTACACGCAACCCTGACTTGGCTTGAATTACACTCAATCACAACCTTCCTTGATAGTGTGTCTTGTACACAATACCTGGTTTCACTAAACAACGATATGATATTAAAATATTATATAAACTAGCCGTTATGAATAGTAATAGCCAATTTTTCAAATTTTATAAATTTTATCTTTCAAAATGGACTTTATTTTTGGATTCGTAATATCGAAATTAGTCTAGGGTGAATTTTTGGAATTGTTTTGAAAACTTTCAATTTTTGATAAATAGTGAAAACAATGGGTTACTATTTAAAAACTGACTTTTTATTTAAATAATTATTTATTTTATTTAAATTTATTTTAGGTAAAAATTGTTACATAATACCTATATAAGTTAAATGTAATTCGTTGGAGTCATTTTATAATAATTTTAGATATATAAAAATTTTATTGAACTTTTCACCGTCTTTTACCCACCTCCTAGGAGAATTTGAAAATTTACATAAAAATTAATTTTAATGCTTCTGTAAGTGGAATTTATAAAATCCGAGAGACATGGATAATATCAAGGAATAAAATTTGGATCAATAAGATAAATATAATTTTTGTTGAATAGTAATTTTTTACTTTTATTTACCACGGTTAAAAGTAAAAAGGGTAATTAAGGGTAAAAATGATATTATTATTACCCTAACACATGTCCTAATTCTATTGGATAAGTGTAATTCGACCAAAAACAACCTTAGTAATAAAATATTACCATTTAGGTCCACATGGATTGGATTAGGACATTTGTTATTATTTTATTTAAAGAATAGTTAAAATAGTTAAAATCAATGTTTAATAACTAAAACATTTTTAATATAGGGTAATATATAAGATAAATTCAACTATAAATATTCATTAGAAATATAAACAGATTTACTACATAATTGTATTTCATTTAAAAATTTTAGACATTAAATAATTTAATTTATTTATGACACAATGATGAAGTAGTAATTACCTTATTAATGAAATATTAACATAATTGATGTTATAAATACCCAAATAAATGTAATTTCAGACTTTTTATAAATTAAAATAATTTTTTAGGTTAATATGACATGCTATTATTGATTTAATTTATTTTTTTACAACTAATCATGCTTTTATGATTTTTACAAAAATCAATTACCAAATAGTGTCAAAATTGACATAAAATAGTTTTTTAAAACAAATATTATATTATTAATTGTTATTCTATTCTTAAAAAATATAAGGTTTGTCCAAATGACTTATATAAGGTTATATATATTAATAATGAACCACTTGGGGTTCGTTTGGCTTATTATAGTAAGTTTATTAACCATATAGTGTAAGAAAACAAGAAGACACGGTAAAAGTTAAATTATTTAACATAGAGTAATATCTAAATGATAAGGTTAAAACAGTAACCTAAACATGTCTAAGCATCGAAATAAATCAATTTGGAGCTATAATAAACCGAATATGACTTTATTAGAAAATAATATGTTAAGTTTTTCCTAAGGTGCCCCTCTCTTCCCTTATAAAAGGGCACATCCGCCCTCTTCTATTTACACAATTTTGAGCCTTCATGCTCGGACAAACCCTGCCCATTTCCCTTCTAAACTTCCCTAGAAAAATTATAGAGGTTATGGTCTCCTCAAAAGAACAACTCTAGTTCCTTAAGAGGAGGTTAAAAAGAGGCGCGTCAAAGAAGACGTAATATGATTTACCGATTATTTCCCATTTATTTCTTCTTCTAATTATTCTTCTTTATTTGGTTCATCATAAATTAATAACATCAGTATCAATAATATACTTATATGTTATTATAAATATTAAACATCCATATTTGACCTTCTATCCATCATACGAAAAATGAAATCACCGCGCGTGCGTACGTACGAAATACCGTCTCCACGCCATGGTGTAATCTGTTTTTCTGCCACCACCGTACTTGGATGGGTATAATGGATTAAAGAATAAATATATATAGTTATTATAACATCATACTGATTATGAGATATTATATCATCCACTGCAATTCAATCCAATAATTATAGGAATCATATCATCGCTCGTGCATACGTACGGATTACTGTCTCCACGACGCGATGAGATTCATTCTCTATGTTAACCACTCAAGAATGATTATAAAGTATATATAATGAATAATTATGAAATATATGACATGATAAAGCTACTGGGTTTATGTATATATATATATGTGTGTGTGTTTCATCTACTTACTTCCATTCAAGTAAATAAGGAAAAGAAAACAGCGTTCATGCGTACGTACGACCTACCGTCTCCATGAACGATGTATTTCATTTCATTTATCTATCTATTATATATATATATATACTGAATTTATATGATATATAAATCATGATTTTAATTCTGGAAGTAATTAAATCATGATATAATTAATAATAATATCAAGAACAACAATTCCAAACACGTACGATAAATGAAACCAATTTACCCAAAACGCTACTTTAACATGAATTTACAGAAGAATGGGTAATATAAAGTCATAATTGAACAATATATGATATCATAAAAATTAATATGATTCTATAATAAGTCAATTACATTATTTAAATCATTTTATAGGAGTTTCGGAAACATACGAAGCATATTGGACATTAGGTCAGGGATAACTTTTCCAATCTCGTTTTTATCTGAGATTGTTTATTCGTAAGTATTTACTGGGGTTATATTTATCATCCATGTCCCTATTTTTTAAAAATGGTTTAATGTATGTTTAAAGTAATTTTTACCTATTTTTGACTTTTACTACATTGTATTTAAGGAATCTTTCTTTTGTTTACCATACGAGGTACTTTTTGACTTTTCTGACAAAAGTACGAGGAGAATGTTTTTTTAACTTATATAGCATGAATGGATTTTTACAGTTTCATAATGCCTAATTTTCACAATGATTACTCTAAAATATTTCATAACTATTTTCAACAAAGTCCTCTGCTTTTAAAATTTCCTGGAATTTTGGTAAAATAAAATGATTTTGAAAAAGAAAGGATATTTTACTCAATAATTCATTTCAAGTGTTTTATCAAAACTATTTTCCATCTATGATGACATTATTTCATATGTGTATTTTTCAAGTATAATGTATCTATGATTTACATGATTTCACCTTTCTTATGATGAAATGATATCCAATTTTTTATATGGATTATGTTATAATGGGATGATGTTTATGAAACCCATTTTATTCTTTGGGTTATTATGAATGATTTATGTTTATGTTGTGGAACATGTAAGAATGATTTCATTATGAGATGGATGGGACCTATATCTCCCTCCAATGCATTGGGTAAAGATTTAAATTTCATGAGATAGACATGGCTGGAATGGTAAGTTAATCTGGTTCAGTGTTACAGGACTGGAACGAGGATTGAACTCAATTCATAAAGGGACTTTGTCCACTAAGATGGTCTTGGTAGTAATGCCTTGGCTACTATGGAAATCATATCATGTGATTAATGGTTTTCCACAATTACATGTTTTATTCCCATGCTATTTTATCTTGATTGATGTTCCATTATGATCTATTCCTTACATACTTCCATGTTTTATGTCATTTCTCAAGATTTTGATGTTTAAACATTATGTTCATGTTTTTTAAGTTCAAATGTATATGGTTTGTTTTATTTTATCCATGATTACACTTACTGAGCATTTGAGCTCACCCTTTATATGTTTTCTTTTCCCCAGGATTTTAAGAAAGGTTTTAGGAATGAAAAAAAAGTGGAAGATCTTAATGGGAGATGTTCAAGATATTTCACCACGATTAGAAGATTATATTCCGAGTTTCCAAAGACACTAAACTATTACGGTACTTGTGTGTCTGTTTTTGTTATGTATTAATTATTTCAAAAAAAGTAATGTAATGTCCATGTTTGCTAAGATTTGGGTCTCTACAGTTGGTATCAGAGGAATGGTCTAGTTAACCTTTGGAAACTAGGATGAGATAACTTTAGTGAGATCCTTAGAGATATTTCTATGTTATGTATAGGGATGTCCCTAAGGATTAGTATAACTATAGGTTACAGTCTAAGAGTTATGTTGAAGATCATGAATAACCTAGGGTAAAACTAAGGTTTCATGGATTAAAGAATGTGTTATAAGTTGGACATCCCATAAGTGACTTTTAATGATTATGTGGTTCCTCGTTATTTTAAATGTTACTTACACTATGGTTTCTGGTTTTAGTCATTGGAGGAAACGAGACGGAATTCAGTTAACGTTGATTGTGATGGACAAATTGGTGATTGTGATCAACAAAATCGTGTAATTCTTAGAGAGAAAGATATTGTGATTATGCCGAATCAGTCATCACGATATATGATTAACAAGGTGAACTTTGGTCATATTCCTAAGTCATCAAATAAGATAAAGATGACCTTTTATACATGCTATCATGGAGAGGAACATAGAGGAAGGAAGATGAAGCTTTCTACATATCAAGAAGAACGGAAGAATAACCTTGAGGAATACCTCAAATGGAGGGGAAGATGTTATCTATGGGGAGAAAAGGGTCATAGAGTGATAGACTGTTATGGAGTTCAATGTCTTATTTGTGGAGAACGTGGGAATTACCCAACTCCATGCCCTGACCTAAGAGGTTACTTCTAAATCAAGGAAGGACTTATTCCACGACAATCATTAAAGAGGACAGATTGAAGTGTTTATGTATTGGTATTCAAGAATAATGTTGTTGAGGTGCTTTTATGGTATATTGGAATATTTTTTGTATTAGTCTATTGTGGTTTTCAATAATTTTACTGTATCGGTAACCATGAAAACTGATTGAAATATTTTTGTAATGTAGATGATATGCGCATAATGAAGGGATAAGGAGAAAATGATATTTTTGATAGCATTCATGAGCTCATGACTAATATAAGGGCAAAGTGGTATCATGGTTTGAGTATATAGAAGTTTTGGGATTTTGGTATGTGGAAAGAGTTAACTTTTGACAGCATTCATGTTTTCACTAAGGTTCTATGGTAATTCATGTTCCAAAGAATACATGATTAAGGTATTCACATGTTTGGAATGTGATCAACAAGATATATCTTTGGATATATGGGGGATAAATGATGGTATTCACGTGCTTGTTATGTGACCATTCAAGTAATCGTTTTCTTTATACTATGAGATTGAACATATGTATTTTGGATAAGCCTAAATATTGGAATGGATTATGTTGGACATCAGATAGTATTATTTAAGGATAGAACTTGTTTTTTGATATTATTTCTGGAATGTTATAATAGTATAGTTTTAGAAAAAGGACAACATGCAGAATGGGCGACAACCCGTCGTGTCGGGCAATGCTATGGGAATCGAACCCACAATCGAAGTGAGACAGGACTTTATTGCATACCACTGGCCTACAGGAAGTCCCTGGTTAGTAAAAACTGGTTTTATTTAATTAATTGGTATGATAGACGAAGTATAAGTCCATTTTTGAAATCATATACGATTAACCTCACCATAGATGGACTTATGTATATTTGATAACTTTTGTTAACCTTTTATTTGAGACAGATGGAATGACCTATCATTCTACCACATGATCTGCTAACACTTCACAGAAGACAAATTCAACTTCATTTCTTTAAGGGATGAAGTGGAAATTGTTCAAGGCACAAACAACAGTGAGATTATACCAAAATCAAGTAAGTATTTCTTCTATTTCAAAATTTTCAACTTTAGGGAAATGATATTGAAAACCAAAAATGTTGTCCAAGTGCTCTTATATATGATGAATCAGATGGTACCTTAGATCATCACAAATTTATGGCTTTGTGATTTTTGGATTTTTCATAGCCATGTTTTCTACCACTCTCCATCAGAACTTGATGGTTATATTTTGTCTTCCATATCCATATTTTCACCTATGTTCTCCTATGTGGAAAACCAATGATTAGTTAATTTGGGTAACTATTACGCTTCATACTTTAGTTTTTAAAGTTTAGTTTTGGTATTCCTTTTTACGATGTGGGTTTATATTAAAGAAACTTTCAAGTAGAAAACCATTTATAACCCCGATGAATTTCGAGGGAGAAATTCATTTTAAGGTTGGTAGAATGTAACAACCCGAGATTTTATAAGAAGTATTATTTTTAATTTATTTTATGTCTTGTGTTGTATGCTACACCAAGATTATCTAGCACTATACGTAATACCATATTAGCTCAAAGTATACGCAACACTATTCTTGGCTCATGTTACACACAATTTCAAGTTCGTTTTGTGGAAATTATTCTACAGTACATTAAGTATAGATTTTGTTTAATGTATAAATGAAATAAGTTTTGATTATGTTATATGAAATACCAAATGGAGCTTTCACTATACGCATCCCCGACTTGGCTTGCATTATATGCAATCACGAGCTTCCTTAATAGCATGTGTAGTACGCAATACCGGGTTTCACTAAACAACGACATGTTATTAAAATATTATATAAACTAGCTGTTATGAATAGTAATACCCACTTTTTCAAATTTTATAAATTTTATCATTCAAAATGGACTTCATTTTTGGATTCATAATATCGAAATTAGCCTAGGGTGAATTTTTTGTATTTTTCTGAAAACGTTTAATTGTTGATGAATTGTGAAAACACTAGGTTACTATTTAAAAACTAACTTTTTTATTTAAATAATTATTTATTTTATTTAAATTTATTTTAGGAAAAAATTGTTACATAATACCTATATAAGTTCAATGTAATTAAATGGAGTCATTTTATAATAATTTTAGATATATAAAAATTTTATTGAACTTTTCACCGTCTTTTATCCACCTCCTAGGAGAATTTAAAAATTTACATAAAACATAATTTTAACGATTCTGTGAGTGGAATTTCAAAAATCCTAGAGACATGGTTAATATCGAGGAGTAAAATGTGGTTCAATAAGTTAAAAATAATTTTTGGTGAATAGTAACTTTTTACTTTTATTTTCCACGGTTAAAAGTAAATAGGGTAATTAAGGGTAAAAATGATATTATTATTACCCTAACACATGTCTTAATTCTATTTGATATATTTAATTCGACCAAAAACAACCTTAGGAATAAAATATTACCCTTTATGTCCACTTGGATTAGATTAGAAGATTTATTATTATTTTATTTAAAGAATAGTTAAAATAGTTAAAATCAAAGTTTAATAACTAAAATATTTTTAATATAGGGTTATACATAAGATAAATTCGACTATAAATATTCATTAGAAAGCTAAAAATATTTCCTAAATAATGGTAGTTTATTTATAATTTTCATACATTAAATAATTTAATTTATTTATGACACAATGATGATGCAATAATTACCTTATTAATGAAATATTAACATAATTGATGTTATAAATACCCAAATAAATGTAACTTGAGACTTTTTATAAATTAAAATAATTTTTTAGGTTAATATGAAATGATAGTATTGATTTAATGAACTTTTTTAGAACTAATAATGCTGTTATAATTTTCACAAAAATCAATTACCAAATACTGTCTAAATTTACATAAAATAGTTTTTTAAACTAAATATTAAATTATTAATTGTTATTATATTCTTAAAAAATCTAAGGTTCTTCAAAATTACATAGATAAGGTTATATATACTAATAATGAACCACTTGTGGTTCATTTTTCTTGTTATACTATGTTTATTAACCATATAGTGTAAGAAAACAAGAAGACACGGTAAAAGTTAAATTATTTAACTTAGAGTTAATGCTAAATGATAAGGTTAAAATAGTAACCTAAACTTGTATAAAACCTATTGGTTGATAGTATTTCTACCCATACCCACTTTACCTTCTAAATAAATCAATTTAGAGCTATTATAAACAGAATATGACTTTATTAGAAAATAATATTTTAATTTTTTCGTAAGGTGTCCCTCTCCTCCCTTATAAAAGGGAACCTCCTCCCTCTTCTCTTTACACAATTTTGAGCCTTCAAGATCATCCAAACCATGACCATTTCCCTTATCAACATCCCTAGAAACATTATAGAGGTTCTTGTCTCCTCAAAAGACCAGCTCTAGTGCCTTAAGAGGAGGTTAGGAAGAGGCGCATCAAAGAAGAGGTAATATCCTTTACCGATTCTTTCTAATTTATTTCTTCTTCTACTTATTATTATTTATTTTTTTTCATAATAAATTATTAACATAAGTATCAATCATATACGTATATATTATTTTTAATAGGAAACAACCCTATTTCACCTTCTATCCATCCTATGAAAAACGAAATCACTGCGCATGCGTACATACGGAATACCGTCTCCACGCCGTTGTGTAATCTGTTTTTCCACTACCACCATACTTGGATGGGTATAATGGTGTAAATAATAAATATATATAGTTATTATGAAATAATACTAATTCTGAGATATTATATCATCCACTCCAATTCAATTAAATAATTATGGGAACGATATCATCGCTCGTGCGTACGTACGGATTACCGTCTCCACAACGCGATGAGATTTATTCTCCATGTTAACCTCTCAAGAATGATTATAAAGTATATATAATGAATAATAATGAAATATATGACATGATAAATCTACTATATTTATGTATATATATATTTTTCATCTACTTACTTCCATTCAAGTTAATAAGGAAATGAAAACAGCGTTCATGCATACGTACGGACTACCGTCTCCGTGAAGGGTGTATTTCATTTCATTTATCTATATATTATATTAATATATATATACTGAATATATATGATATATAAATCATGATTTACATTCTGGAAGTAATTAAATCATGATATAAGTAGTAATAATATCAAGAACAACAAGTCCAAACACGTACGATAAATGTAACGATTTTACCCAAAACACTACTTTAACATGAATTTACAAAAGAACATGTAATATAAAGTCATAAGTGAACTATATATGATATCATAACAATGAATATGATTCTCTAATAAGTCAATAACATTATTTAAATCATTATACAGGAAGTGCATATACATACGAAGCATATCGTACATAAGGTAAGGGATAACTTTTCCAATCTCGTTTTTATCTGAGGTTATTTATTCGTAAGTATTTACTGTGGTAATATTTATCATCCATTTCCCTATTTTCTAAAAATGGTTTCATGTATGTTTAAAGTCCTTTTTACCTATTTTTTAATCTTATTACATGGTATGTAAGGAATATTTCTTTTGTTTTCTATATAAGGGACTTTTTTACTTTTCCAACAAAAGTATGAGGAGAATGTTTTTTAACTTATACGGCATGAATGGATTTTTACGGTTTCATAACGACTAATTTTCATAAAGATTACTCTACAAGATTTCATAAATATTTTCAACAAAGTAATCTTCTTTTGAAATTGCGTGGCATTTTGTGAAAAGCAAATGATTTTGAAAAAGAAAGGATATTTTCCTCAAGAATTCTTTTCTAGTGTTTTATCAAAACTATTTTCCTTCTATGATGACATTATTTCATATGTGTATGTTTCAAGTATAATGTCTCTATGAATCACATGGTTTCACTTTTCTTATGATGAAATGATATCCATTTTTTATATGGATTATGTTATGACGGGATGATGTTTATGAAACCCATTTTATTTGTTGGGTTATGATGAATGATTTATGATTATGTTGTGGCACACATAATAATGATTTCATTATGAGGTGGGTGGGACCTATATCTCCCTCCAATTCATTGGGTAAAGATTTATATCTCATGAGATAGACATGGCTGGAATGGTAAGTTAATCCGGTTCAGTGTTACAGGACTGGAACGATGAGTGAACTCGATTCAGAAAGGGACTTTGTCCACTAAGATGGTCTTGGCAGCAATGCCTTGGCTACTATGGAAATAATATCACGTGCTTAATGGTTTTCCACAATTAAATATTTTATTCCCATGCTATTTTATCTTGATTAATGTTCCATTATGATCTATGCCTTACGTACTGCAATGTTTTATGTCATTGCTCAAGATTTTGATGTTTAAACATTATGTTCATGTTTTTAAGTTCAAATGTATATGCTTTGTTTTATTTTCTCCATTCTTACCCTTACTGAGAATTTGAGCTCACCATTTATATGTTTTATTTTCCCTAGTATTTAAAGAAAGGTTTTAGGTAAGAAAACAAAAGTGGAAGATCTTTATGGGAGATGTTGAAGATCTTTCCCCAAGATTAGAAGATTGTATTCTGAGTTTCCAAAGACACTAAAATATTACGGTCCTTCTGTCTCTATTTTTGTTATGTATTAAGTATTCTGCAAAAAGTAATGTAATGTCCATGTACGTCAATCTTTGGGTCTCTATAGGTTCGGATGGGGCACCTTGAGGAGCGCGGGTTTGGTTCAACCGGGATGTCACGAAGGGCACAGGTTGGTTCGGCCGGGGCGCCGCAAGGGGCGCAGGGCCAGTGAGGCCGGGGCGCCATGAGGGGTGTGGGGCCGGTTCGGCTGGGGCGCAGGCTGGTTCAGTCGGGGCGTAGTGAGGGGCGCGGGCCGGTTCAGTCGGGGTGCCGCGAAGGGCATGGGCCTGTTCGTCTAGGCCACCATGTGGGAGGCAAAGGCGACTCAGCTCGGGGAGGCGGCTCAACTCGGCGGCTCGGCATGGCGACGGAGGCCGTGGTTGGTGGAGCATCGTTGTCTTTGTCTCCTTCCTCCATTTCGAAGTACACATCTAAGAAGAATGATGGAGGGGTCGGGCAATGTTCATTTGGCCTACACCCTCCGCGTTTAGAGAAGTATAAAGCAGTTAAATTTCTTCTTGAATTTAAAAGAATTATCAAGAATGGAATAGTGAACAATATCAATCAATCACTATAAAATTTCCCACAAATAATCAAACATAATTAAACCCCTACCTTGGGTTCATACGTTGAATGAGTCATGGGGAAGAAGACGAATCATTGGGAAAAGATAGACGTCGGTGTCTTCGGAATTTTACTCGATCATCGGTTTGTGCGTTGGTTTGCTGTAGTCAATGACATCTTACGTCAGAGGAAGTCCCGAGGAAGAAGCTCAAAGTTGAGGTTGGCGTTATTCATCGGTGGAGCGTTCTTCGTTGGAGAGTGTAATACACCAAGTGTTGGGCATCACGTTAATTTACCAGCTCTTTGATGCTTGGTGAAGTTGTCCCAAATCCTCCTCTCGTGATCCATATATATAGGAGGGGTAAAGTTAGGCAATGATCATGGAATTTATGACGGTTCATATATTAAGAACCTTCCTAAATTCCAACGATGCTGTTACTTAATTTCAAAAAAAGGAAATCAATTTATTTAAGTTGGCATAATAAAGTGGGGTTTTGGCACAATTTAATGTGTAGGAAGTCAAGAGACTCTTCCATATTAATGAGGGGGTTGAGAGGTTTTTCTCAATTAAAGGGGAGTTTTATCCCGGGTGGTCCCCACCACCATAACCTCTCATCGGAGGTTACAGTTCGGGTGGTCCCCACCACCATAACCTCTCATGAGAGGTTATGGTCTGGTGGTCCCCACACCCCAACTTCCACATAAAGGTTTAGTTCTGGTGGACTATACCTACCAACACCACATGGGTGTAGCGTATAAAAATAAAATGTTTGCACAATTTTTTTTATTTTATTCTTACACGAAAAACCCAAAAAGTAACTTTCACCCTTGACTAACTGACGTCGAGGTGGAAGTATCTTTAAGTGAATATCGGTGCTATTAGTTCAATGGTGCCCTCGTATTTCAATTCCGAGCACCAGTCCAAAATTTTTAAAAACCCAATCGTATGTTTACTGAATGTACCCGAAAAAAAGTCAGGAATTCATTCCGGGCACTCCGGGCCTCAGAATCAAGCGCTGTAAATTTTCATGGACTCGTAAAATACCCATTTATTTAAAAATATTACATGTAAATTTTGGGTCTTCACATAAGTATATAAATAAATTATATGAAAAGGAAGTTTGGATTTAAAATACATTATGTTCCACTATTCATTAAACTATTAATTTTATCAAAAAAATACAAAAAATTCAACCAAAGTAAATTTTGATATCCCACATCCAAATTATAATTTTATCTTTGGAAATATAATATATACAAATTTAAATAACTAGATTTTAAATGGGTGCACCAACAGAAGGTGGTAGAACTGTATTTTTTGAAAAATACTTCTTTTATCCCAAACAATTGAATTTGTTCTTATATCATGTCTAGAAAATACAAAAGTTGAATTTTAATGTTATATAAAATTCCAAATTTGTTTAATACTATTCATAATAGCTAGTTTATATCCCACTAAATAATAATATTTTAATTATATATTGACGTTTAGTGATACTTGGTATTGCGTACAACACAAGCTATCGAGGAAGGTCGTGCTTGTGTGCAACTCTAGCCAAGTTAGTGTTGTGTTTAGTGAAAGCTTCCTATGGTTTTATGTAAAAAAAAATTCAAACATAGTTCTTTTATACATTGAATATAATCTATACTCGTTTTTATATGTATCATACGCCAACTGGGTGTTGTGTGTAACAAATTACAAGTCGATTTAGTGTGAAATAAATTTTCGACATAGTGAAATTCAATATATAAATGAAAATTTTAATTTATTCAAAAAATGGTCCATAAATTCTCTGGGTGTTACATTATACCCCCTTTAAAATTAATTTCTCCCTATAAATTCTTTCGGGTTATAAAAGTTTTCTACTTGAATGTTTCTTTCATAGAAACTCACATCTTAAAAAAGGAATACTAAAACATAATTTTTAAAAAGTAATTGTAAAAACATAACGGTTAACCAGAGTAACTCCTCACTAGGTTTCCATATAGAATAAAATAGTTGGGAAACAAAAACATGGATAAGGAAGAATAATATAACCATCACGTTTTGTGGGAGAGTGATAGAGAATAATTTTTTTAGAACATTAACAATTAGTTAGCTATAAATCTATGATGATTTAAGGGATCATTTGGTTCATCAGATAAGAAGGTAAAAGGATAAAATTTTCAGATTTCAGGATACTTTCCCTAAAATTGAATAATTGTTCATGAGAATAAATACGTATTTTATTTTGGTACAGTCTCACCATTTCTTATTCCTTGAACAATTTACACTTCATCTCTAATTTAAAGAAATGATGTTGAATTTTTCATTCTTGAAGTGTTAGTAGATCATAAGATAGAATGATTATTCATTCTATAAGTCTCAAATAAAAGTCTAGAATTGGTAATCAAATATGCATAAGTCCACCTCTAGTGAGATAATACATTAATATGACAAACCTCAAATGGAATATAACTTATACTATCAAAAAATGGATAATATTACATTCCTTCCAAAAACTGAAAATATAAAACTTCATAAATAAGTGAAATAAATCGACATAAAATTTATCTCCCATATCGCATAAGGTTTCTCTTGGTTATCACATTCAAAACATCTGAATACCTTAATCATGAATTTTTTTGAAACCTAATAAAAACATAAATTACCGTAGAACCTTAGTGAGAACATGAATTCAGTCAAAATAAAATATTTCCACACACCAAAAAATTTCTATATACTCTAACCATGATATCACTTTGTCCTTATATAAGTCATGAGGTCATTAATAAAATCAAACATCTCATTATATCCTTATCCCTTCATTATGTTCATATCATGTGCTTTTCAAAAAATATTTCAGTCAATTTTCATTGTTAATGGTACCATATGCTTATAGAAAACCACAACGGACTAATAAATTGATATTCCAATATTCCATAATACTATAAATGAAATCCTACAAGACTATTTTGGAATACCTTTACATAAACATTTAATCATTCCACCACTTTGTTTTCATGCCACTTCACTGGTGGTGTGGTGGTGAAGGTGAGTGGTACAACAACGCCATTCTTTGGGTGGTTCTGGGTTCGAATCATGGTAGTATTCTTTCAGGACAAGACTCTCCCCCAGGATCCACCCATCATTCTGGGTTTCCTGATCTCGACATGGTGGAAAAAATGAGTCACAACCCACTATGCTGATAGATTGATTTAACGAACCATCATCGATCGGGCCATCACCCTTTGAGATGCTCTTCCATCTCAGCTAGAAACGGCTCCTTCAACGGGTGGGGATCTACCTCTGGGTAGTGACCCCTTTGTGGGGGTGGGGGTTTACCATGTGTGGAGGGTTTGAAAAGGCCACACATGGGAATTCCCATTTAAAGAGAAGAACCAATTTGTTTTCATACTCAACATCGCAAATAGTTATCAAATGTGAGTTTCCTTTCTCTTTGTCCATAAGAGGTTTTTGGTGCTGATAATCATCTATAACCCTTGGATTTGGTAATTAGATAGAAAAAACCACCCTTTCATTGAACTTGTATCATTGATGTTTGTGTGGTGTGTTCTCTATAGTCTTTTCACTATTTACACCATTATAAACCATTTTACCATTACTTTGGCACTCAACTACTCAATTACCTTATTTTCCAAACATAAAACATTTTCTAGTCCCTTGAACTCAATATCCACCATTATTCTTTACACACATTGAGCATAAGGAAACATTAATCTTCTTTTAACCATTTTTCTGAGATTTTCCATTGAACTCCATCTTTCGTTTCATGTCAATACCATGAGATTGATATGTGATGCCAACTTCCTTTTAAAATTTTATAACACAAAGAAAAATCTATTAATAGATAGTATAATATCATATAGCTAATCCACTTTAAATACTTGGTTTTAATCCATTTAAGTATCGAAAAAAGTTACTTTTAGGATGGATGATAAAGCCATAATCATACCTCGCAAGCCTTGCATCATTTTTTGTGTATGTACCAATAGATTCATCATCCTTTCACATAAACTCAAGGAACAAATTTTCCATATTTTTTCAAATAATATGAGGAATGTTTTCATTTAAAAAGGAGTTCTTGAACTCATCCAATTCCAGGGATTCAATTTTGTCTTACTTCCTTTTCTTCTAAATTAGAGTCCACCACTGGTCTGCTTCTCCTTCTAAATGATAAACATCCAAAATTACTTTTTCATATTATAATCAGTGATGGATGGAAAATATATTTTCAATAGTATTGATCCATTTTTCAATGAGAAGGGGATCTGATGACCCAATTAAAGAAGGTGGAAGTTTCCTAATAAAGGACTCAATAGAATGTTGTTCCCTTATCTATTCATTTGGATGTCCAGATTGATTCATAGCATGTGTATGTATGAAAATAGGATATTTCATTACATCTCCCATAAAATTTGGTTTTTTAGGAGGAAAATAATTGTATTTCCCAGTGTATGGATCTTTAAAATGGTTCCTTTGGGTTCCAATCACTATCCAAAACCAAAAATTAATAGTGTAAGAGACAAAAATCATACTTGGAAAACAAGATAATAAAGGGGGTACTTTCAATCTCTAAAATCATAGGTTTAATCATAGGTTACTCATGATTGTTACAATAATTCTAGGATTGTAACCTATTGTTATAATTACCCTTATAAACATCCCTACACATACCTTAGAAATGTCTGGAGTGATCTCACTAATGTTCTCACATATTAGTTTCCAAAGGATAATTATGGCTTCACTCTGATACCAACTCTAACGACCAAACCATGACATACATGGAAAAATGGGTTCATTATGAGATGGGTGGGACATAAATATCCCTCCAATAAATTGGGTAAATATTTATATCTCATGAGATATACATGATTGGAAAACAAGATAATCAAGGGGTACTTTCAATCTCTAAAATCATAGGTTTAATCCTAGGTTTCTCATGATTGTTACAATAATTCTAGGATTGTAACCTATTATTAGAATTACCCTTAGAAACATCCCTACACATACCTTAGAAATTTCTAGAGGGATCTCACTAATGTTCTCACATATTAGTTTCCAAAGGATAATTATGGCTTCACTCTGATACCAACTCTAACGACCCAACCATGACATACATGGAAGAATGGGTTCATTATGAGATGGGTGGGACATAAATATCCCTCCAATACATTGGGTAAATATTTATATCTCATGAGATATACATGATTGTAATGACAAGTAAATATCTTCAACATCTCCTTTAAAGATCTCCCCCTTTTGTTCTCCAACCTTAAATGTTTCATTATATCCTGGGGAAAAGAAATCGTTAAAATGTTTAGCTAAAATTTTCAATAATGGTAAACATTGAGAAAATAAAACAAACCATAAACATAATAATGTAAAAACATGAACATAATGTTTAAATATTAAAATATTGATTAATGAGATAAATATTGGTAGTACGTAAGGCATATATCACAAAGAAAAATTAACCGTGATAAAATGACATTGTAATAAAACATGTAATTTTGGAAAAAAATAAGCACATAATTCTATTTACATAGTATCAAATTCTTTGCTACCAATACTATCATATTGCACAAATTCTTTCAAATAATCGGGTTTACATGTTGTTCCATCCATGAAATAATGAAACAGATTTACATGTCGTTCCAATCATGTCTATCTCACAAGTTATAAATAATTACCCAATGTATTGTAGTGATATATATGTCCCACCCATCTCATTACGAAATCATTCTTACATGTTCCACAAAAACATAAACCATTCATCATAGCATAACCCAAGAAATAAAATGGATTTCTTAAACATCATTCCATCATAACATAATCCATATAAAATATCATTACATCATTAACAAAATTAAATAATAGTAATAATTGGGATAAATACATAATCCTTATATAATTAAAATCATCTTAGATGAAAAATAATTTTGATAAAACACTTGAACTTAATTCTTGAGGAAAATATACTTTCTTCTTGAAAAATGGTTTATTTTTTCAAAATGCCATGAAATTTTAAAAGAATAGAATTTAGTTGAAAATAAAATTTAAATCATTTAAAGGAATCTTCAAGTAAATAAGTCTTTAAAAATATGTAAAAATATGTTCATTCCATGTATGTTAAAAAAAAATTCCCCATACTTTTACCGAAAAAATCTAATAATTCATCGTATCAAAAATGCCAAAAGATTCCTTTCATACCATTTAATAAAAATTTTCCAATGGTTAAAATAGACTTTAAACACTTTTAGAAGAATAATGATAATATTAAATATTTAGGAAAGATGAATGTTGATGATAAATATACCCCAGTAAATATTTACGTATAAACATTCTCGAATAATAACAAGATTCAAAAATCAACCATTACCTTAGGTCAGATATCCTTAGTATGTATCCAAACCCCATGTATAATGACTTAACTAATGATATTGACTTATTAAATTATCATAATAATATTTATGATATTATATATGATAATATTATCATCTATTTGTTATTAACATTTCATTGTGAATCGTTATTCAGATATTAACTACTTGATGTTCTTATGCAAGTTTTATCGGATAAGTTCATATTCCACTACCTAGTTTAACATTATATAATTTTCAAAATTATATTAGTATAATATATATCATATTTATTTATTCCAATCATGTATATAATATTGGTTTAATGAAGATCAAGTATAATGAATCACATCACATCATGGAGACTGTAGGTCGTATATACACACGAGCTAGGAAATCATTCACTTAATTGTTAAATGATATGGAATTGGATGGAATATTACTCATATAGAATAATTATCCTGGTATATTAATTATTTATATCCATTATATGCATCATTATACCCATCAAAATGAAGTATTTTAGAATAAAAAATTCCACCATGGTGTGGAGACAGTAATTTGTACGTACACACACATGGTGAAATTGTTATTCGTAGGATTGATAAAAGGTGGTATAAGGTTATAACATAAGTATAATTACATCTAATAATGTAGAAGATACTAGATTTATTAATTTACTATGTAAACAAAATGATAATAGAATGTATAAGAATACAATAATTTTGAAAGAGGTGATAAAACAATCACCTCATTTTCAAGTATCTCCTTTTAATTTTCACAAAAGGTTTCCTGAGGATGATTTTTTTCCCAAAATGTGGTATCTAGGATAAATTTAGGGAAGTTTGGAGAGTAAATGGGAGGGTTTTGTCTGAGAAAAAGGGCATTATAAGTGTGATTAAAAGAAAGGAGAAGTTCCCCTTTATAGGATAGGTGAGGGGCACTTTAGGAATATCTTTAAGTATTAACTTATTATAAATTTACTTTTGGTTTCTAATTATCCCAAACACATTTATATAGAATATAATACGAGGATGGGTCTACACCCACTGATATGATATGTTTTATACAAGTTTAGTTCACAAGATTAACATTATTTATTAGCTTTAATCTTTGTTTAAAACATCAACTCTTACGATGTCTTCTAATATTTTCATAATATATGGTTATGATAATTACAATAAAATGCCAATAGAACCAAAAGTGGATCATTAATGACATTTTTAACATTATATAATTCATTTGAAAGAATCTTAGATTTTTAGGACCAATATATCATTTAATTAACTAATATTTGTTTTAAAAACTCATTAGTGTTAATTTTGACACAATTTAGTAATTGATTTTTTTAAAGTCATAACAACTTGATTCCTTCAAAAAAAGTATTTAAATAATCCCTAAAATCAAAAAAAATTCTTGTGTGGAATAAAAATTATCAAATTACATTTATTTTAATATTTATAATATCATTTTTTTGAATATTTCATTAATTAGTTAATCACTACATCACCATTGTTTCATAAATAAATTTAATTGTTTATTGTATAAAAATTATAAACAAAATACCATGACATAGGAAATAAATGTATCTTTGTAATGAATATTTATATTATAAGATATAATTTATATAATTCAAAATAAAATTGTTTTAGTTAAGAGATATATGTTTATGTTATGTTTCCCTTTTCTTTAAATTAAAAAATATAAAAGGTCATTACCACACCCATGTGGCTCTATGGGATCCTAATATAGACCCATGGATGATAAAGGTCAGCCATATATAATCCAATAGTAGTAAGATATGTGTTATGGTAGATTTATATTATTATAATATTATTTGATATCCTCATTTACATGATATTACCCTTTAACGATGGAAAATAAAAATAAATACCAAAGTTACTATTCATAATTTCCAAAAATAAAAGTTAGATATTTAAAGAATTTAGAAATTATGATTAAAAATATGGAATATATTTTTCTAAATTAGAATAAATTAATTTAAATTTAATTCCAGTTGTCAGAACTAGAAAGTTGGGTTTTAAGAGGTAAAAACTATCAAAAGATTGACATGCGTTTATATCCAATTTAAATGTAAAAATACTTCCAATGACCATAATTGAATTAAATGATAAAAAATTAATCCAATTAAACTTCTAACTCAATTAAAAATATAATCTATATATATAAATAAATTAGATGAAAATGTAGTTTTGAATTAAAATAAACAAATTGTCACTTTTCATTAAAATATAAATTTTATTAGAAAAATACCAAAAATTCAGCCAATGTAAATATTGATGTACCAATTCCAAATAAGAAGATTATTTTGTAAAATATAATATATAAAATTTTAAAAAACTATATTTTAAATGGTTGTACCATCAAAAGGAAGTGGAATGTCATTTTTGGAAAAATACTTCTTTTATCCGAAAAAATGAATTTTTTCTTATATCATGTCTAAAAAATACATAATATGATTGTTAATGTTATATAAAACTCCAAATGTGGTTAATAATATTCATAATAAATAGTTTATATCCCACTGAATAAAAATATTTTAATAATATAAAGTTTTTTAGTGAAACTCAGTTTTGCATACAATGCAAGCTATCGAGGAAAGATGATCTTGGGTGTAACGCAAGATAAGTTAATGTTGAGTGTATTGAAATCTTACATTAGTGTTGTGTATAACATAATACAAAATTAGTTCTTTTATAAATTTAACAAAATCAATAATCAATGTTGTGTGTATCGTACGCTGACATGAAGATGCGTGTAACATACGACAAGTCGGTTTAGTGTCAACGAAATGTTTGGATTAGCGCATTCCAAGATGTAAATGAAAAATTAATTTATTATAAAAAAAATTCATTAAAAATGGGGTGTTATAACACCAAGTTCTACATTCCCATGAAGAATCTCTATAGTTTTTATAATAGGTAATTCACATGGCTGGCACATGGTTTCCCTAATTGTGGAGCCTAACCCTAAGGGATCCATCCTTAAGTAGTTGGAGGCACATGGTTCACACACAGTTTGGAAAACCATTTAGCCAAACTGTGTGAAACATATATTTTGGGTAGAAATAAATTTTTCCCGAAATTATATTTTTATTCACCCTCTCTCTATCTTTTCTCTTTCATTAGACATTATGGCCTCCATTCTCCACTTTTCATCTCCTAAAGACTCTTCCATATGATATTATCAAGTTCTTCCATTCAGTGTCTGATTTGATCCCCATTCTACATGTTGGATATGTTTTAGTGAGTAATTGAATCCTTTTTTGGTTTATCATTATTCTTTCCCTTGGAAAATCTATTTAGATTGAGGCTCATATGCCTTATTTTCTGGAAATTGATCCATTATTTAGGTTTATTCCAATCCAGGACAAACTAATGGCTATTATTAGGCGATGAGATTTGTACGATCTTATTAAAGTTGGGTTATGAATCATCCAACAAGATTCATTTTTTTATAAATTACTATAATTTTGTGCGAGCCTATTTTATTAGGAATGGCTTACTAAAATCACATACCTTACTTATAGTCATTAGAATCATATCTCAATACCCTTATTATATTTTTATCGATATTTGGAGGTTAGAACCTTTATAGTGACCGCCCTATGTAGGGTGTTTCCATTGTTAAGCCTTTATTGGATGTTATAACTATCTTCACCATCATTCCTGTGTACATTGACTTAAACTTTATGAAGGTAAGAGTTAATTAAATAAACTAAAAGTAGTGGCTAGAAAAACTATGTTTATCAATTGGCCATTCTAAGGTAAGGGAATAAAAATAATAAAACAAATCATAAATATGATAGGAAAGTATATTATATATATCACATGGATTATTGAAATGTAAATGGATGACTTAGTTGAACATCCATAGCACACCATTCTATTCTTTTGGAAGGTATTGGATCTAACCAAATTAATTGTTATCTAAAATAAATATAAAATGGTTGTATTTCTTATTACCCTTATCACACTAATTAAATGAAACATCTTAAACCAAATTATTTATTAAATAGAATGACTATTGCATGCCCTAATTAATTAATAAAATATGTATAAGGTGCCTAATGACCATGAAACTATTCATTATTATAGGAGTGGTCATACTTGATATTGTCTTGGATTTTCGAGGGAATTCCTTAAGCTCTCCTAGACACCATTCGGATTCAGGGATGTTTGTTTCCTAGGGTGATACCAAACTTGAAACCCAACCATTGTCTATGTGTGGATACTAGGTATGGCACCATATTATTCATCCATTTTTATTATAGAATGTCTTGGATACACCCCTTGGATCATTAATGATGTCTATAGACTTTTTTCCACTCAGATACACCCTTGGGAATAGTTATTTCTTATCCCATTTTAATTTGGATGAATTCCATGGAGTTAGTTAGAATCATTATTGTGGAATGCCTTGGTAGACTCCCTGTGGATTAAACACTCACCCCTTTGGCCAATATATAAATTAGTACAACGTTGGATTGAACCCTAAGGTAATGGATTCCTTTGTTATTACCTTGGATCCTCTTTACAATTATCACCATCACAAGATGGATAGTTATATACTAGATCCTTTACTCTTATTATCATTATATGATATTAGTTAATGTTTTTACTCACATGAATTACTATATAAACTGGAAAATAATTAATAAATGAAATTTTTATATATTAAGACACCAATTTAGGATGAAGAAAGTACATTCCTTTTACATTACTATACTGAATCAGTTTTATATATGTGAAACAACATAATGTTTCAGTTTATATTACGTAGACAGTATTTTATTGGTGTAATTTATGGAGGCATAATAAGATTTATCTCATGTACTATTTGTGCCTCCATTAGTGACTACAAATTGTACATTTATATAGGTGTTTAAAATTTGGAGCATCATACCTAGGACACTTGATATTTCTTTCTTTCTTAGGAAGGATCTTCATAGTAGATGACCGAGATGGAACACATGATGATGGGGATATTTTTTGGATTCTTTTTTATAATATGATTTTTATATTTCTATGCATTGATGTTTTCCATCATTATTGATTCTTGAAATACATCATCATTAAATTTTGAGTATTATTATCATTGGATTTTATTATTCATTATTCCTATCTACATTTGGCGTTCCATCATTTAATCACACTACATCTGAAATTTAAGTGTTATTATACTTATCGATAGTTTTCCACTCTAGTAATGAGTGAATATCCTCCACATGGACATATCCTAGTCTCTCCTTACAAATCCATAGCCTCTAAAGTTTAGGGATATGTGCTTGAGGAAATATAGATAATTGATCTTTTGTATCCTCTAAGTGTAATCTTGGTATAGGAATTCAAAAAGTGGTATTAAAGGGTATTTTCTTGCCTTACTATTTTGAGAATGTAGAAAAGAGATTCGAGAGTGATTCGGAACTTGGTTATAATCTATTCATGGGAATAGATTACCTATATTTAGGGTAAATGAAGAGTTGTTTGAAATAATGATTTTGATCATCTGTTTTCTATTATAGTAGATATCCTTTCATGATTGGGTGAAAAATGATATATGATTGTTGTTATTGTTATTATTAATAAGGATTTTATTTCATCCTTTTCCTGATGACATGATGGTTATTAGAATTGTTACATTCATCATCGTAGGCACCTAGAAATCACAATCCATGCATAAGACATGTTATATTGGTCAATTTCACTTCTTGTGTTTCCCTATATTACCTATGATTTGTGAGGGATTATATAGTATTTATAGTATTCCTATGATTTTCATTGGATGTGACTGAGTGATTTATAATTTCAATTAATAAGGTGTTATGGCCCTCATGGGTTAGAATTGGTTGTTTACTGAGTGATGTCGTGATAGATAACCTGTTACATTCTAGGGACTGGGTATCGACCGGGTTAATTCAAAACAAAATGTGTGTCTATTATAGTGATAATGTGTATGAGTCCTGATTTACTATAATTGAAAATAAATTTCAATAATATCTTGATATATATTTAAGAAATTTAAAATATAAAATTTTGATGTTGATTTGTAAAAGATAAAGGGTTTCCAATCAATGAAGGGGAAAGGTATAGTTAAAACTTCACCTAATGGAAGCCATGTAATACAAACTTCAACACTTACAAATACTTGGCCTTTTGAGTGGTTAGTTAGGGTAGTACACATTCAATATTGTGCCTTTATAATTATGAGTTGTTTCTACTAGTTTTTCTTTATATTCTTAAATCTTGATATGAGGGGTGTGATGAGAATTTGTACAGATATTCCACCATGACATCTGCATGTCTTGTTATAGGAGTGTGGAAGTGACCATGTTATAGATGTGGAGGGACCTAAGATGCCAATATTACCATAAGGAGTGCCACTTGGGGAATGGACTACTATACCTAATCTGGGAACTCACAGTCATCTTCATGAGAGTTTCATACACTGAATGCATTCCATGCATGGTGCACCATAACCAGCTCCTATGATTGTTGATCTAACACGTGAATTCCAACAACATCATCCTCCTACCTTCTCGAGGGATGGTAGTCAATAAGCAATGTTTTCTCTTCTAGAGGCCACCCTATCTATATTTCAACATCTGAATATGATTCTAGATTATAGGGCCAATCTTTCCACCAATATTCTACTAGATTCATTCATGTGTTGGTCGTATGTGATTACCCATTCTAGTTTTCAATGGGGCATGGTATGGGCTGATTTACAGACATTCTTTTTTAATCACTTCATTCTTTAAACACTGAGCGCTGGCTAAGCCAGAAAGTTCATGCCTATAGTGTATGTCTCCATGTTATTCATGGAATATTCAGCTCATTATACAGATTTTTAGCGATTTCGACCACCTCTATCTAGTGATAAGATTTCACAAGCTAGATTCTTTGTGGATCTGATCTATTATGCCATCCACACTTAGGTTAATGCCATTATCCTATCTAATTTCTCTGAGATTTGAAAAGAGGATATTTTCACTAAGAGAAACCCAAGGGAAGCAGATAATATCAGTCATGGAGGATTATCTCTGAGGTAGTCCAGTAGTTCTTCTAGTATAAAAAAATATTCCCTTGAGGTTTCTGGTCAGAGTAGTTCCAGTCAGAGTTTTTGTAATGGCATCTTCATCACATGAAATTAGTGTGTATGATAGGTGAATCTATACCCTCATTGTGATATAGACCCAATGGAGTGTTGTTATTATAGCCATATGGGAATTCATTAGATATTATTTCAAACCTTTCTATCTTCTTCCAGTAGAAGAGGATCCACACCAGATCCACCTTTTGGGGTATGTCCTTTTATGTTGCGTCAAGCAGAGAGTTGGAGGAGCACTAAAAGGACCAGCCGAGGAGAAGGTCATGGCCTTGGTATCCATACTTCATTTCATCAGTGCCAATAGAGTCATCATTCTTCAGGTAGTTTAGCAATAGAATATGGTCATGGGTGGGGCTAGTTTCATGGTTTATTTTTGATGCCTGAGGATCATAGTGTCAGACCATATACAATATGAGTTAATATTCTAATAGAATCTGATATACTATCTACACTATTTGATATATGTGCTTCACATTCCTTCATCTATTCAATATAAAAGAATTTATTGGGCTGGAAATTCATTATTATCATGATGTAATGACTCTAGATAAATAGTTGGGAGTATGTTCAGAGGAAATATGTCAAAGCAGGAACTGACCTATTGAGGTAGGCAGTTACCCTTTCTTGTGGGACGATTTTTTCTTATGATGAAAGGATTTTATGTCATTATGGATGGATTGACTGGTTCTGTATGAAAACATTTTAGATTTATATCGCTACATGGTATCACTTTTCTCCAAAAGGCATAGTGGGATGTCTAATATAGTATATATATACTAGAGCATCATGGGAAAGGTGGAGTGACTACCCTGATTTCTAGTCTCTTCATTAAGGAATAGAGAGTGCACATGGTAGATTTTACTCCCATAGTAGATCATATCTTTGATTTCATTCTTAATGATTTTTCTATCATACCTCATATGAGAGAGTGGTAGGGTTTAATTTGGAGCTCGTTCCCAGAGAATCTCCAATGTCCATTCCTCCATAAAATATGGCACCTAATGGGCTCGAATTTCTCAATAAGAAGTTTCATGCTTTAGAGGCCAATGGTTGTATATAGTCTTGAACATCCTCTTTGAGTACAACCATGATTTTCACCAAGAATATGGATATGAACTTCCATTTATGCGTGGATTATAGAAAGTTGAACCAGATTATAGTCAAGAACCTATATCCCCTACATCAGATAGATGATCTCTTTGACTAGCTCTGAGAGCTATGATTTTCTCAAATATTAACCCTAGATTAGGCAATCATCGTGTCGATTCATAAATCTAGAAATTACTTTTACGCCATTCCATATATGGTATGGTCTATATGTGTATCTTGTTATGTCGTCCAGTTATATGAATGTTCCTACCTTTTCATGGATTTGATGAATATGTTTTTTCCAGTATATATATTAATTCATGGTATTTGTGGATGATATCTTTTTGTATTCTCTCACTCATAGAGACAATTATAAACACCTTGATATTGTTTTGAATAAACTGATAGAGCATCAACATTATTCCAGGATTCCTAGGATCCACTTCTATATTAAAAAAGATAACTTCATGGGTCAAATTATCTCAGAATTGTGAGTATATATTGACCCTAATATGGTGATTTATGTGGTTTCATGGTATCATCCCATGAGTTTGTTTGACATACGATGTTTATTGGGATGGATGGATATTCCAGGAATTTTATAAAGGACTTATCATGGATTTAATCACTTCTTACTGGTATTAAAAAGAAGGTTGTAATGTTTAGATGGTTAGAAGAGTGTGAGAATTCCTTTCATGATCTAAAAGGATGTTTTTATCATCATCGACTCTAATTTTTCTTTATCCTAAAAGAGGATATATGTTGTTTTGAAATTCATACAACATCGGCTTAGGTGGAGTCTTAATGTAGGTGGAAAGAGTTTTTGCTTACAAATCTTGATAGTTGGGTGCTAAGGAATAAAATTTCCCTATCCACAACCTTTAGCTACTAGTAGTTGTTCACAATTTATGTTGTATGAGACACTAACTGATGGTTGGGCACTTTTGGTGTATATAAACACAAGGGTATCAAATATTTATTAACACAGCATGACATTAATATCATACAGTGAATATCTTTTAAATATCTTTAGTTTGTCGATTTTGATCTTTCCTAAACTCCTTGAAAGGGAAATGTAACAGTTGATGCACTAATTTATAATACTTTGGAACATTCCATACAAGAATCTAGCGATGAATAGAAATTGATGGACCACTTATCTGAGTTTCATAAATTTTTTTACAAAAGTTATGAGCAGTCTTATCTTGCATCCCTGATAGATACCTCTTCACACCTTGAGAGGGTAATGTGTAGAAAATTTTCAGAACCATAAGGCTTGGTTCTATAGGAGATAATTTCAAGTGTTGACCCACCAATGGATTAGTCTATAGAAAGAGACATCATCCTATGTATTGTTGGATGTTTCTAGGTTTATACTGATATAAGAGAAGAACTAATGCATGATCCCCGTGATTTTTATTGGTCAGTTCATCCTAGAATCTCTATGTTTTGTCAAGACATGTGATGCTAGTATTGGTGTCCTGGGATGAAATGTAAGATATCATGCATTAACATTGGGTGTTCCATCTATCAACAGGTGAAGGCTGAGCACCAGTGACCTTCAGGATTATTACAGACACTTCTTATCCTGCAATGGAAATGACAAGATGTTTCTATGGACTTTATAGTAATCTTTCCGTGGTCTCCATGAGGTAGATGAACAGTTTGATTAGTAATGGATATAATGATGAATGTATCCCACTTCCTATATAGGATTATTTATAAATTTATGATATAAGAATATTGTAAGTTGGTGAGATCATCTAGCTACATGGGGTCCCTTGTACAATCATTTCAAATATGGATTCTCATATATTTTATCATTTCTGGAAGGGGTTGCAGAGAGATAGCAATACAAAGGTGCTAGTGGGAACAAATTTTTTGCCTCAAATCGATGGTCAGTCAAAATGGATGATATATGTGTTAGAGGATATGATATGGGCATGTGTTCTTGATTTTGGTGGTTATTTGTAGAATCATATCCTTATCATTGAGTTTTCCTATAAAAATATCTTTCACGAGACAATTTAGATGGATATTTCTAATGCCATGTATGGTAGGCCATTCCATTCACCCTTACGCTGGTTAGAGGTATGATAATAGTGTTACTAGTTCCTCATTTTTTTAGGAGACTTCAGAGAGGGTTCTGCTGATCTGGATGTGTATGTATACTTCTCAGCCTATAGAAAAATCATATGTTGATTGACATAGATATGCTCTATAGTTCAAGATTGTGGATCATGTTTTCCTACAGGTATCACCTAATCTCAGGCATATAGGGATATTGAGGAAAGGTAATCCATCACCTCATTATATAGGGCCTTTTGAGATCTTAGAGAGAGTTGAGCTGGTATCCTATTATTTTTTACTATTTCATAGGGACCATTCCATGCATGAAGTCTTCAATATTTTATAGCTTCTCCAATATCATGTAAACCAATCTCAAAATTTTGATACTAAGGAGGTTGAATTATATGATGATGTAATATTTGAGGAGTGTCCTATATGCATCATTGATAAGATCACAAAGGATCTTTGAGGTTGATCATTCCCTCTTGTATGGGTGTCATGGTAGCACGACCATGTATAGGATGGGACATGGGAGTGGGAGGGTGAAAGACATTCTAAGTGTCCAGAGTTATTCTCAAACAGTGCTTCTCTGCCCTTGGAAAGTAAACATCATGATGAGTTCATTTAAGAGGGGAATATTGTATGAACATAATTTTTATCTCACATATAGATCCTTTGAAATTTGGTCTAATTATTTTTTTACCTATTAAATGTGATTAAATAGTTCACGAAGGTTTCAGGTGTGTTTAAAGTTTCTTCAGAGCTCATATCCCAAGCCAGTGGAGGAAATCACTAGGCTGCAATATTAGTAGAAATTATGTGACCCATCCCTCATGGTATCTTCTAATAGTGAGAGGTAGGACATAGGAGTAATCTGGGAACACAGTTTTCCCTAACCTGGCACCAAGGGACATACGCCAATGAGAAATTTCTGTTGTTTTTAGTAGAGGATATTCACATGGTCGGCACATGTCTTCCCTAACTATGTGTCCTAAGATTATGGGTTACCTCCTTATGTAGTGGGATCTGTGTGGTTAGTGAACAGTTTGGCCAACCTTATGGTCAAACCGTGTAACACATATATTTTTGGTAAAAGAGAATTTTTCCCTTCATTATACTTTAATTCACCCTCTACATCCTATTTTTATTAATGTGGATATAAGGGTATATATTCTCCCTATTGATCTCCAAACAACTCTTCTATATGTTTTGATCCTGTTCATATGCCCGATGTATGATTTTATCTTTGTTCATCACATTGGATATACATTGGTATGTACCAGATTCCTTCTTGTCCATTCATTGTTAATGTTTCCTTGAATGATACAATTTTGATTATGGTTTATATACCCTGTTTATAGTGTGTTCATCCTTTCATCATATTTCTTCTGATGCAGGCTATCCTAAAGGATGATACTAGATGTGGAGAGTTATATGAGCTTAATGTATGTTGTCTAGGAATGATTTCTTATGTTTCAACATTTTATAAATTGTTGTAGTTTTGAACAAGAAGGTTTCATACGGAGTGTCCTATTAAAATCATATTACTTTTTATAGTTGTTATAATTATATTCTAAGACCCTAGTTATACATTTCATCCTTCATGGGAGGTTAAAACCTCAACTTCAACCACCCCAAGTAGGGTGTTATAATAGTTAAGACTTTGGTGGATGTTATGCCTATTTGTGACACTGTTTGATTGTGATTGACTTGACATTTATAATGGTAAGTTTTAATTAAATAAATCAAATGTATTGTCCAAAACAAGTTTTCTTATAACATGACCCTTCTAACATAAGTGATTAAATATAATAAAAAAATCATAAATGTGATTGGTATGTATATTATATATGTCACATGGGATATTTAAATGTAAATGGATGACTTGGTTGAAAATCCATTGAAAACCTTGAACTACTTGTGGAAGGTGGTGGAGTAAACCAAATTAATGATTATGAAACTTAAATACTAAAAGGTTTCATTCCTTATTATCCTTGTAAAACTAATGAAAAGAAATGGCTTGAGCAAAATGATTTATTAAATTACATGACAATTAAATTGAATAATTAATTAATGAACCAAGTATAAGGTGTTTATTGCATATGTGACTATTCATAATTATAAGAGATGTCATAATATATCTTACCTTGGATTAATTTGGTAATTACTTGATCACTTGTGGATGCCATTCCAATTCACAGATTCTAATTTCCTTGGGTGATTCCCACCATGAAACCGAATCTTTTTCAACTTGTGGATATCTCATGTGACACCATAGGTTCCCTCCATTAATTTTATAGGATGCCTTGAATATACTCATTTGATCTAACATTATGTCTATAGATATGGAGAGCCTCATATATAACCATGTACCTAGTAATTAGTTATCTAATCTTACCTTGCATGAATTCCTTATACTCAGTTAGAATTATTATTGTGGAATGCCTTCTATAATGCCACTTGGATTACACTCTTACCCATTTATCAATGATATATATTAGTACTAAGTTGGTTCAACCCCTAAGGTTATGATTTCTTGGTTATTACCTTGATCCTCATTAGTGTTATCATCGTCACATGATGTCTTTTTATTTCTAGGATCCTTTTCTATTATTATCATGACATTATATCAGTTGTTGTTATGCTTTATGTGACTTATTATATAAACTGGAACATAATTAGTAAATGAAATGGTTACATGTTCAGACACCAGCTAAGGCTAAATCAAGTACTTGGGTATTTACATTACTATACTTCTTTACTTATATATATCCATGCATGAACACTCTTTCAGTTTATATTACCTAGATTGGATGATGTAGACTTCATCAGTAGTGTATTACTATGATTTATCTCAAAACATATCAAGGAAACCATTGTTACCCAAACTGATTCCAAGTAGGTTGGTTTTGATAAAGGGAATCATTCCACCTTGGTCACCCGAAATTTCTTTCTTTTTTTGGATAGATCTTGGTAGAAGATGATTGAGCTATAGATCCAGATACTAGGGATTGTTTTTGGATTCTTTTTTCTTCTTCTGTATGGAATTTAATTACTGATTCCTTGTATCCATTTTCAAACTTCACAAATACATGACATATATCATAGTCAACTTTTTTGTATTTTCACAAGTTTCTTCTATTATTAATTATCCATGTCTTCTTATTCTTTTCAATTTTTTTATTATACTACTTCCACTATTTATATATTATTATATCTATGAGCTTTTTTACACTTCGGTAATGTGGGTATAGTCTCTCCATAGACACACCCTAGCACATTGCTTCTAGTCAGTATCCTCTAGAACATATGGAGACGCATTTGATGCCATGTTAGAAATTGAGCTCAAAGCACGTCTTAGTAGAATATGAGTCTGGGATGTCCAAAGAAAAAATTACTAATAATCATAATCATAAATAATCATTAATGACCAATGAAATTACCTCTTTGAAATATAAATCTATTAATAATATAATCTTAAAATATTATAAACATTCATAAATCATTATAGGTTCAATCATTATGTTAAGGGTATGAAATCATATCCTCACATAAACACATTAACATGAACCCAGGTCAACACACTAACTTATAGAGATTAAAATATTTTCATAGATAAGACTCTGTACATGAAACATGGTCCATGTATCATATTTTGAAATTAAAAAAATGACCACACATATGGTAGTTATCTCACAAGTTATCCATGTTTTCACAATGAATTGGATAACAATAGTGGAACCACCAACCACATAATAAAAACAATACAAATGTGTACCACTATATCATAAAACATTAATCATTACATAATATCATAAATATGGTAAAGAAATGTTTTTTAGAGACCCATACTTAAAATACATACAAATTACATCACTTTTTAAGAATATTTATTTAATTACACAAACACTCACCTGAGGACTATAATAGTTTAGTGTATTTGAAAACATGGAAACATAAAAACTGGTTCGTAGGTGAGATACATCATCTCACCCTATTTTCTTTAAATTGATCACCATTATTAGATATAACATGCATAATAATTATCTTTATAACCATTGAAAAAGAAACATATGAAATGATGAGCTCAGTTCCTTAGTAATGGTAAACTAGGGAGATACATGGGCATAACAATATCATAATTTTATTAGAACAAGAGAATAAAAAATGAAAATAAAACCCTTCAAATAAAATTTAATAAAAATCAATTGGGGCTTAATAATTGGAATTTTATAAGATAGGAATCACAATGAAATCAGAAAAAATCATCCATGAGAGCATAACATTGGCATAACCCGTGGAATTGTTTTCATACACATAAGAAACGAAATTAATTTTATTATAGTCATGGATCACTGACAAGACCATCATACCATAAAATTATTTTACTGAATATTATCCACAACTTATTCCAGCCCTATATTACTGTATCAGGTTTACATCCCATTCCAACCAGGTATTACTAAACTGAGTTCACCTCCAATTCTTACCTTGTATTAATAAACAGAGTTTACTATTCATTCCAGTTATGTTTATCTCATGTGATATACATATTTTTATAATTATTTGTAGATTGATATAGGTCCCACCCATTTCATAATGAAACCCATATTTATTATTTCTATAACATCATAAACACACATCATATCATAAATTATAAAATGGAATGGGAATCATAAACATTTCATCACATCATAACCTATGGAGGAAAGATAGGTTTCCTAATCATTTCATCATTGAATAACCCATGAAAATAATAGGGTTTCATAAGTATTTATCATGTGGAATAGTAAAAGGTATCATAAACAACATGCAAACGAAACATAAAACCATTCAGAGAGAGAAAATGAATGGTAACTTTGGATCATATCCTCGTCAAGGAATGAGTAATACTAAGAAATTCCATCATAGATGGAAAATTATTTTGAAATATCCTTTAATTTATTTATTGAGGAAAGTATCATTTTTTTCTAAATAAACACTTTCTAAAACATTAAACAATTCTAAAACATTTTTCCTTGAAAATAACAATGAAAACTTATAGAAAAAGATTTTGAAATATTATAAAATAAATTTTAAAATATAAAAAAATTTCAAAACAATTTTCTTTGAAACTAAACCCAAAAACATTTAATGGAAGCATCAATATAGTGATGGGTCATGGAAGCGAGAATTCCTTCTATACCTCACTCATTAAAATGAATGTTCTATTAACATTTTTTGTAAAATCCAAACGGTCATTATTTTTAAAAACGACATAAATATTCCATTTATTTTTTTAAAAGTAAAATGTGGGTAGTATTTTATTTAAATATAATTTGATGATATCAAATAATTTTTTCAAAAAAACAAGTTTACATATATTTGAAAGAAAATATATTTTTTACTGAAGAGAGAAATAATAATAGTTTTCATGAAAACATTTCATTAATTATTTAAAGTACCAAATATTGGTAAATGGTGCTATTAAATGAAGATATCATGAATAAATATAGGGGAATAAATTTCAAGAGAATTAATGATAAATGGATAATAATATTTTATCAATTTAAGAATAATCATAAACAATCCTAATAAACGACGAGGTTAGAGAACTAAACTATTACTACTTTGGTAACATTTAATGATAATATCCCTGAGAGAATACAATTACATAAAGATTTTAATATCATGAGAGGAATTATATTAATGATAAAAATATTAAAAGTTTCAGTATATAAATTTCATAAGAGAATATAGTTTCATAACATAACGTGTGGCTCAAAGAAGGAAAATCGAGACAAAATTCCCTTGCCGATTTTTTAACTTTTGAATTGTAAACCATATAAAATAGAGAAAATAAAATTAATATTTAAATACAAATAAATTTTAGGAGAATTATCATAAAATAAATAAAGGTTATTTATATACACCATATTAAATAAATTGGTTGTGAAAATTGCATGTGTGTCACAAAAGTAAAAAAGTTTGACATAAGTCATTTACCTTAAGTCTTGACTCTATTCAAAATCATTAAAATGTCATATATAATAAATATAAGTATATTATAAATATATTAGAGAACAATATTAATATATATAATACCATATATTATTTACTTATGACTTTATATTACTTTCATCTTAGCATTTCCATGTTTAAGTCACATTTCGGGTATTAACCACATTGTTTTTCATGAATGTTTTGATTCATTATGTTTTATTGTTATCATAAATATATCACAAATTAATAATATCCATTATAACAAACATGATATTAATATCATATATACTTATTATGTATTTAATAAAAATGTATTAAATATAGAAATAGGAAATGAAATACATTGGTTATGGAGACAGGTCACTATATGTACGCATGAATGTTGTTTAAATTGTAATTTCAGGTTGCAAGAAAGAAATTATATTATGTATAATCATTATAGAATCATTATTATGTCATATATTGAAAATATATTTATTAAAACCATACATAATACATTCCATGTAATTCATGAACAAATAACATCACTTCATGGGGCAGTAGTCCGGTGTACACTTGAACAACATTATCATATTCCCACAAAATTAAATTTATGAAGCTATGTGTAATATAATAACTAAATAATATAATAAAACAAAAAAATCATAAAAATCTTATATAAAAATTAATTCCGTCATTTTTCTTATCCTCGATAGGTTGTAATTGAAAAATGAATGATAATGGTTCACGAGGCAGTAGTTTCTCATACACATAAATGATTAATTTGTAACCCATTTAATGTAACTGTTTATGGTTTTAGTTCATAAAATAAAAAAAAATTAATTAAATTAAAAAAATATAATTATGATATAAAAATAATTCAAGGTGTTTTAGGATAAAATAAAACAAAAAAAATTGTTGATAAATGTTACGCGTTCTTTGGGTATCTCCTTTTGGTTTTCACCAAAGGACTTCATTGAATAGATTTCTACCCATATTAAGGATTATAGGATAGGAAGAGGTAAATTGGGAAGTTATTTGGATAGGGAAATTCTGATGAATATTTCATGAGAGGTGTGAGGAGAGGGGAAGAGTGGATGTCCTTTTAAAATGGAGGTGGGTGGAAAACTTGTAAATTTTGGAAAAAGAGAATTCCATCGATGTTTTTTATTTTAATAAAGTGTAAAAAGTAGGTAAAATTAGAAAATTAGACAAGATACAGTCCCAATATTCCTATTAAATGGGGTTTGGCTTAATTTTGGGTCATTTTTACACCTTATTTTCTATGTTTGGCTACTAGTTAATCTTGTTGTTACCTTTATCACAGTAACAGAATTTTAATTTCTTTCACTAATAACTTTGGAAGAAAAATATTTTAACCATGTTAAATTTAATAAATTTTTATTAATAAAAATATAGAATCCAATTTTCTAAATTCTTATTTCAGAAGTGGAAAAAATTAATTTAAAATTAATCATACATACCTGTCGAGAAAGAGGGGTTTTAATGCAAAAATAGAAACTTTTTACAATGTTTTTATATTCAATTTCAATATGAAATTTATTCCAATGACATATATTGGACTAATATATGTAAAATCTAACAATATGTATTTTAAAACCTAGTTAAAATATAATTTAAATATATAATTAAATTATATCCAATGGTAGTTTCCAAATAAAATTCATTATTTTTCTATATTTATTAAGAAAATGTAACATCTTGAAAAAACTCTAAAATTAAACTTATGAAATTTTTTGAAAATATGATTTAAAATATGATGTTTATATTATAATATTAAATTTCAAAATGTGTCATAATTTAATTTTATTATTGTTAAAAAAAGACATAAAAACATTATTTTTTTAAAAATAAAATATTTCAAAAATTTGAAGATTTGACAAAATATTATATATATTTTTATCAATGTGGTTAATTTATGTAATAAATTATATTAAATATTTTAAAAATAGTTATTAATATTAATTTTTCATATTGAAATATCTATTTGACAAATTTCATGTTTAAATATTAATAGTATTTTGATGTTTTTTTAAAACTCGGTGTCATGTGTCACACAAGACAACCAAGTGTTGTGTGTAGTGAAATATAAACCAAGGTTCTGGTCAATTATTGTATTAAATGGGTTAGTGTGTAAAATAAGACACCCATCAAATTTAATTTATTTTAGAAAATGTTTATAATAAATCTACGTGTTATAAATTTCATAAACATTTTGTCATTTCATCATAACATAAACTACGAAAAATGAGGTTCATAAAGGATCCATCATAACATAATGAATCAGCAGGAGAAAAATAAGTTTCATAAAATCATCAATAAATCAATATAATCATATGAAATATGGAGAAAACATGTTTATAGTATTGTAAGATCATATCACTTGTGAAGTATAGCAATTTGTAATAGCTGTTGATATTGATGAATATACCATAAAAGATAGTTGGATCCTTGATTAAGGGAAAAAAATTATTTCAAAATAAATTATTTAAAATCTGAAAATTATATTATATTTGGAAAAAATATTTATTTCAAATTACTATGTAAAATTATAAAACAATATTCAATTAAAATTATGGTTTTAATGATATAAATATTTATTCTTGTTGTACATGTTCAATGAGAACATTCTTCTCATCCTTTTGTAAAAATTTGAAAAAATAAATCTGGAAAATGTTTCTTATATAATATTACTTTGTATCCATTAAAAATTAATTAAAATTTAATTAAAATATTTTTTTAAAAAAATTCAGTTGTAGTTTAATAGTTAGTAAAACTATTTTTAGATGAATGGAAATGGAATAGAACCTCTATCAACAAAAGTAGAAATGATGCCTAATTTTCATTGAAAAAATTTCCTAGAAAATATTATGTAAAAAATTGGAAAATTTTTAATTATAATTTTAAATTCCATGAGTAAACATAATATAATAATATATATTCTTTTCAAAGTATATGATCTATATGATTTCACTCAATATAAATTTAGCTTATACAATCCCGGAAATAAATGGGATTGTAACACTATCCCCTTACCTCAAGTCCCATATTAATTCAACCAAATTAAAATATACTATATTTTAAATATATATTTTGTATAAATATATTATATAAAAATACTCATAAATAACATAATATGTACCATTCCTTAATAATCTATAATTTACCTTTTATTAACAATTTCTATCTTAAAATGGAAAATTTGGTGAATGATGATCCATTTTCCATGCATGTTTCTATTTAATGGTCCTTGTAATTGCATCTACTTACTAGTTTAATCCTCTATATAATCATAATAATGAATCATGTATCATATTGTTTCACCATAAATAATTTTACAATCATTCATAAAAATTAGTGATGAAAAGTTAATTACGTCACTATATTGAAATGGCAGTACGTACACACACATGAGTGGTGTTTCAAATTTTCTATTGATAGAATGAGTGAAAGGTATATAATAATTCACCTTAAAATAATAATTAATATATAATAAACATAATATATATTCCTTAAATCGATCATTATTAACATCCATGTAAATCTTAAATGAAAATGAATCACATCACATTACGGAGGTGGTAATCCACACGTACGCATGAGGGATGTTATCATTTTCCAATAGATTGAAAGGTAATATGATTGAAAAGATTAAATAATTAATTAATTAATAATAATTTCTTAAAAATAAAGATAATTATAAATCTATCAAAATAACCATTGATGAATGATGTTTTTTAAAAATGAAATACATTACTTTGTGAGGCGGTAGTCCGTATGTATGAATGGATGATGCTTTTGTATCCCAGTTGATGTTGAAAGAGATGAATAAAGGTTAACAATTGAAATAATAAAATATTAGAATATTTATGTTTCAATATTTATTATTTATTTTATTATAGATACAACATGTTTATATAATGTGGGAGAATAAATATAATTGAAATTACTAAGATAATAGTTAAGCATCTTCATCTAGAAATCCCTTTTACCTTACACCTTAAGGCATGTATGGATGATATTTTGAAAAAACAATCTTCTAGGTAATGGGTAGTTATTTTAAGAAGGTATTATGGTAGGTATTGGCTTTTAATAATTGCTCAGGAAGTACGAGGAATAGAATAGAGGTGGAATCCTTTTATAAGGGAGGGATAGGGAAAGCATGGATTTTTTCCAATGATTAATATATATTAATGTCTTACTCAAGAAAAGTGGATAGAAAATTAAAATTATTCCAAGAAAATAATTATATGATAACAATTACATAAAATTATCAAATTATATAAGGGTTTTTAAGATATTCCTAACCATATCTCATAGGTTAAACCTTAGGAAACCCCACATTAAAATTAATCATGGTAACAATTTTTTACTATTCATCTTGAACAGAAATTAAGTTAGAATTATTACATAATATTAATTATAATGATTCAAATTTTTTAATCTATTTTTATATATTATATTTATATAACTTCCATAAATTGTTTTAAAATAAGCACGCAAAACTGAAGAAAAATGTTTTTCAAAAAAATTCACTTTAAAGCATAAAATAGTTTACCTTCATTTTGTGACTTGTAATACAATTTTATGATTGTAAAAATATTTCATTGAATATAAAATCTATACCATTCATTAAAATTATAAGTATAAAGTGATTAATTTCATTTATTAAAATAAAAATACATTTGAAATGGGAAATAATTTTTTTAGAAATAATATCACTTTTTAAAATTGAAATGATTTTATTTTCATTTCTAACCAATCGATAACCAATAAATTAATTTTATACCTATGTAAACAATAACTATTAATAATTTCATTAGTTATGTTAATATCCTCCAATATAACAACCAAATGATAACAATCAAATTAAATGACAACAAATCAGTAGTATATCATGGTTTGTTCAAACTCAGCATTGTGTGTAAAGAAAGCTATAGGATTGATTTAAATAAAAAAAATTGTAATATATTTGTGAGTCAAATTATAACCCATTTTAAGAATATCAACCTTTAAATTATGCCACTTTTATAGAAAAAAACATATGATACATTTACCTCCTAACAATGTTGGGCTCCAAAATACCTTCCACAATTTTGTTGTTTCTTAATAAATCATTGACCGTGTGAGTGGTATTATATCAGAAAATTTATATCTTTGATCTAAAACATATAAAACGTTTTCTTAATACGATATATCATTATAAAGTGGTATCAAAACATATTTTAGTACATTATAATGATAATATATGTACTTCTTCATGAGATATGCATGGAACACATCAGGAACTTGAGTGATATTAAGTGGAAGTTCCAAGTGATATTAATCATCCCAATAAGATCGATAATTTTTTAGAGAATGATATATGTAGTCCTAAGAAATCCATTGTTTAAAATATCATAAACTTATATTAAGGTTATATTTACGGGAACTCCATGTTACCAACATAAAACTCTATATCATATCCACGATTGTCTGAAAAAAAATTGTGTCGACTCTGAGATGATTTTTTCATGCTTCTGAATAGATCTAACCTTATCTTCAATTTATTTAATTATCTTAGTTCACAATAGATTTCATTATCTAAGTTCATCCCACAAACTATGATTTCATTATTCCCTCTATAGATGGCCTTGTAAGGAGCCATCTTAATTCTCATGTGAAATATACTATTTTAAGAAACTTCTAAAAATGGAATTTGTTAATCCCAACCGTGTATGAAATCTATAGAATAACATCTTTCTATATAATCTAGGGTTTTAGTGGTCCTATCTTTTTGTAAATTTGTTTGATAATGATATGTAAAATTAATCATTGTATTTAATGGTTGTTGAAGACATCTCAAGAACGTCAATATTAACCTTGGATCCAAGTCAAATATAGTAGAATATTATAATACATGAAATATTACCACACTATTAATTTATATCATGAAAATATTAACAAGAGGGAAATATTAATTGATGGTGATCAAATGTACTGATTTTTTAAGAGATTTACTACGACTCAAATAACATTCTTCACTTTAAATATTTTTAGAGTCTAAGTATAAAATTCATGGTAATTCATTCCATTTCCATTCTTGTATGGATAATGATTATAACATACCCTTAGACTTCTATCTCTTATCCTTATGCTTCTAGAATACTATGTATTGAAATTCATGCTTTGAAATATAACTTTTAATATTTTCCCACCATAAATAGTATTTTAGATCACTATAGATCTTCCTAAATATTGAATGAGTAGAAAAATATTAACTATGATCTTCATATAATTGATCTTTCTTCACATCTAGTGTTAATGGGACACATACATAGTTCATAAAATTTTCATTTCAACCCAATCATGGTTTAACTTAGGAATATTTTATTCTTTTTTTATTGTTACACATCCTTCTTCACCATGTAATGACCCAAACATTCATTAAGGGAAATTACTCTTGATCTAATAAAATGTCTTATTATAGTTATATAAAAGGTAAAATTCCTTGGTTTTATGTTTCTGGATATTAAAATACCGTTATGAATTGTGACCGTTTCTAATATAGTTGTTGAACAGTGATCACATGATTAGTATAAACATAGGGCTTTAACAAATCCAATTTACTTAGACAAAGGAAGCGATGGCCCCATCCAGTAGACTTTCCCTGAACGAAGCCCATTTTTTGGAGCTCGTAAAGGAGGTGGAATCATTGGGATTTACTCTTAACCAAACCCAAGTTGAGCTTGAACACATTAAGCTTGAGCGGAACCGACTATGGGAGAACTGGAAGTTAATAGAGATTACCACCTGAGCGATGTTATCCGAGCCGCCCCAAGAGTCTGTCACCATCGCACACCTTACCCTTCAATCATATGCGGGTGTTATAAGGGGTTATGTTATAATACCCTAGTACTATTACTATGTATATTATTCTTTTTATTAAGAATGTGCATTCATTTTATTATTGTTACTTTGTAAATAGATTTTAAAGAAAAAATAGTATTTTTAGTTAATATTCAACTAAGAAATATATTTTGATGAATTAATGGATTTTTGAAGAAAATAATATTTTAATAAAATATTATTATTATTAAATTAATTTTTATTAAATATAAATGATCATATAATTGTATTAATGCAATTGTAATTTTTATTTAGGTTTGAAACCTGTTTTTGTCAAAACCCATGAATTTTCTATAAATGTCGGGTTTTTCAAAAAATAAGAAATTCACATATTTAGAAAATTATTTATATTAAATGAATATTATTTTTTGAATCAGGACATGAAAATTATCTAACGGTGAATTTTTCATAATTTTATGAGATAGTCAAATTTTTGGGTAAAAATTAAATACTGTTTAAATATATAATTTGTTTTATGACATCATAATGACCCAATAGTGATGTAATAAAATAATATAAACATTATGTTAGACCAATCTATGTTTTACCAATAAAATAATCAGATTTTATAGTTTTTTTATTTATTTATTTTACAAAGCATTAGTGGACCCTTCAAGGATTATAATACATTTTATCTTTTTAAATTGTTTTCCTTGACAGTGTGACTCACCTCCACATAAGCAACCCTATTATTTTAATAATTTAGGCCATTGGACTTATAAAATATTTTTTCCCACTCCCCTTTGGAAAAAAACATGGGCAAAACCATGGGTTGGTTTTTGGTTTTGATTAGTTTAATGTGAGGTGTCCCAAACCCAAATAATAAATAATTCTCTCTTATTTCCTATATAAACCCACCCAATCTCCCAATTTCTCTTCAATAAAAGACTTTGGAGTTCGACCAACCCCTGACCTCCTCTCTCTAAAATCCTTCCAAGATGACCCAAGCTCCCAAGAATCTTATCTCAAGCCCCTCCCAAGCCTTTGGGATCACACATCCAAGTAATGGATTCCAACCTTTCTCTTTTTATTCAAGTTTCTTAATATTATTATGCCCTTTTATTTTAAATTAAAAATTTTGGGGTATGATTTCAAACCTTCCCCATACCGCCCTATTTATTTTTGAACTACGGGATACCCATTTCTCTCTAATTAATGCCTCCCATGTACACCTGTTACCATGCTGAAATTCCGTGAGGGATTTCTATCTCGTATTTTATATCCAAGTTATTCTTTTGTATTATGCATCTAAATTCTATTAAATTTGTTGGGACATGTATATATATGACCCCCATACTGTCCATTTCATTTACATATGATGAGACACCCTTTTCTCTCTCATCAACCATTTTCATGAATCTTTATGTCACACCGTTATGCTGCCGAAATCGCACCGCATTTTTTCAAGCCAAGATCATTATGTAGTGAATACCATACCCATGTCTCTATCCAGGGTATTCAACTTTATGCACATATAAATATTTAATGGTACTTTAATGTATTTATTTTACGTTACTTAATCATGGAATAATTTATGATATTTATTGATTCAATGTTATATGATCCATGTGGCACACTTATGCATAAAATGAAATGGTTAAGAAGGGTACACCCTGATAGCGCTCCAATGCATTGGGTAAAGTATAGTATCATGATACTTCATGCGCAATGAGTGTTGACTCATGATAATTCAAGTGCAACGAGGTTTTACTCGTGCTTCAGGTGTAATGAGGGTTCACTCATGCTCCATGTTCAATGAGCCTTGTCTCATGCTAATTCCATGTTAAGTGTTGCTGCCACATTTCCATGTTATGATTGTCATGATTTATCATTACTTTATGTTCATGTTTCTCTTGTGCTCTATTCCTATTCATATTTTCTAACATGTATTTTATTCCTCATGTTATTCCTTGTTTTTCCCTTACTTGTTCATGACAACAGACCTTACTGTACTCCTGGTTACGAAACTCCCGTGGGATGTGCTTTGGTAAATTCGCAAGCTTAGTATGAACCCTTATTAAGGGAATTAAAAAAATGCCCCTAAGAATATATGTTAGAAAGTATATCATGAATAGAATATATTGAATCCTATGGATTCATAAGTTAAGTAAATAAAAGTTATTTATAAGTCATCAATTTTGTCCTTAGATTACCCTTTATGTGTTACCCCTAACTTTATTTTATTCCAGCCAATGGCCTGTAAAAGGAGGACTCGAGCTAACAACCAATGTAAAGATTAATGTGATGATTGTGGTAATGATATGCCCAATCCGATGGGAGCGAGAATTGTTAACTTTGTTACACTTCTCTCTCTGTTAACTCAATATTTGAATAGAAACATGGGTTAATAGGAACGTTCAACCCCCCTAAGAATGAACAAGTCACTATCAAGAGATTCATGAGAAAAAGGCCTCCTACTTTTAATGGATCATCTGATCCCTCAATCACTGAATAATGGATCTACTCTATTGAAAACTTATTCTTCATCCTTGAATGTTCTGAACAAGAGAAGGTTCTCCTGGCTTCTTATCGTATGGTGGGTGAAGCTGATCAATGGTAGATGTTGATCAAAAATACGAAGCCTGAGGAGGAGATCGAGGCGTTGGAATGAAAGGATTTCCGGAAGATGTTTTTTGATAAATATTTTTCGCGCACCCTCCTGCTTAATATAGAAAGGGACTTCCTTTCCCTCATGTAAAAAGACGAAGAATCTATTGGAGCGTATAAGGAATACTTCACAAGGATTGCACGATACACCTCTGGCTTTGTCGTTACCCTCAAATTCAAGGTTGAATGCTTCTTTGGTGGCATGAAACCTTGCCTACGGAAAGCACTGGCGATCCGTGACTTCGACTGCTATGAGGAAATTGTCTGATGTTCCCTCACGGTCGAAATGGAGATCGGAGGATCTCAGGGGTATTATGGGGATAAGAAGAGTAAGGTGGAATTCTATACTGGTGGTCTGATGGATAAATACAACAGTTCTAAGAATATCCAGCACCCCACTTGCTAGAGGTGCAGAAAGAAACACCCCAAAAATTTTCTGAATGGGACGAGGAAATGCTTTAGGTGTGGGAGAGAAGGGAACCTACCTATTAACATCTGAAAAGAAAAACATGCGGCTTCAACAGAGGAGAGGAACACTCCGTTAAAATCACAACCCATTGTTCATTTCTACAACTTCAAAGAACTAGGGCATCTTGCAAATCATTGCCCTAAGATAAGGGTTTTCGAAGGCAACCAATAACCTCCAAGGTAGAAAGGGAGAGATTTTTCCATCACTACTGCCGAAGTGAACACCGACAACAAAGTAGTGATAGGTATGCTAGTTATTCATTTATGAATAGCGAACATACTTTTTTATCCAGGTTCTACGCATTATTTTATATCCCAAAAGTTTAGTAGAATGCTCCCAGCACCACCACAAATCATGGAAGTAAAGATGTTGGTGATAATGTAAAATGGGGAAATCATTTCATCCCATGAATATAACTCCTCCCCTATCATAATTTGTGGATTGAATTTACTAGAGAACCTCATCATACTCCCTCTTGGGAAATTTTATGCAATTCATGGCATGAATTGGGTGTCCTTATATAGAGCAAACATAAATTACTGTGAGACGGAAATCACTCTCCATATGGAGAATCGACCCCTGATTCTATAAAAGTGCAAGGAAGAAGATGAATATTCTTCAGCTCTATCATCTCAAGATTAGATATTAATTCCCTATCAGCATGTGTATCTGGATCAGATGATTGAGTCTAAGGAGGCAACCACCCTTGGAGACATGCCTATTGTGAGAGAATTAGCAGAAGTGTTTCCTGAGGAATTGCCTGGTCTTCCTCCTAGAAGAGATTTTGAATTCTCAATCGATCTTATACACCTTGGGAATTTCCAATATCCATGACTCCATATATAATGGTTTTTGGGGAGCTTGAGGAGTTGAAGAAAAAACTACAGGAGAATCTGTATAAAGGGTTTATATGCCCAAGTGCTTCACCATGGGGTGCACCAGTCCTCTTCGTCAAAAAGAAATATGGGTCAATGCACCTTTGAATCGATTATCATGAGCTTAAAAAAATCATGATAAAGAATAAGTATCATCTCCAACTAATTGATGACTTGTTTGATCAGCTATGTGGAGAACAATACATTTCCAAGGTGGATTTGCAGTTAGGATATTATCAAGTAAGGGTGAAGAAGGAAGATATCCCCAAGAATTATTTTCGTATAAGATATGGGCACAATGAATTCATAGAAATGCCTTTCAGACTCACTAATACTCCATAAATCTTCATGTACTTGATGAATAGAGTTTTTAGGGATTACCTTGATGAATTTGTGGTAGTCTTTATAGATGATATTCTGATGTACTCCAAAACCAAGGAGGTTCATGAGTAGCATCTAAGAATTGTACTAGAGACCTTGCAGAAGGATAATATCTATGCAAAGTACTTCAAGTGTGAGTTCTGGTTGAAGGAGGTATCATTATTTGGGCCATATCATCACAAGCAATGGGATATCTATGGATCCCTCCAAAACAAATGCAATTGAGGGATGGTTGAGGCCAACATCGGTAACAAATATCTGTATCTTCTTGGGTTTAGATAGATATTATCGATGATTTGGGAGAAATTTTTCACAATTGTCCAACCCTCTTACCAAGCTAACTCGGAAGGGAGTGAAGTTTTCTTGGAGTGATGAATGCAAAGAAAGAATCAAGGAGTTAAAAATAAGGCTTATCACCATTCCCATTCTCACTTTGTCGACAAGTGGATAACTTTTTGTGGTATTCAGTGATGCTTCGATGATGGGCATGGGTTATGTGTTGATGCAAAATGAAAATTCATTTCCTATGCTTCAATGAAATTGAAAGTTCGTGATCTTCGGTTTAAATATTTGGTGGCATTATATCTTTGGGAAGAAGTGTGAAATATATACGGACCACAAAATCCTAAAGTATATATTCACACAGAAAGAGTTGAACATGTGCCAATGAAGATGGTTAGAGATGATCAAAGACTATGACTGCACAATCCATTACCACCCTGGGAAAGCGAACAAGGTGGAAGATGCTCAAAGTAGAAAGGAACCGATGATTCTATCATTTATGAGAATTTAGAAGGATCCAATCTTCTTAGATTTGATGAATATGGACATGGGAATCATAAAGAAGTGAACATCATCAATCCTTTCACAAATGATTGCTGAACTGTCTCTTTTGGAAAGGTTAAAGGATGCTAAGAAGGATTATGTGGGAATTTAGAAGAAAGTGGAAGCTATCAGAAAAGGTAAATCCTCATAGTTCAATGTAAATAAAGAAAGAATTGTGAGATTTGGGAAAAGACTATGTGTTCCATCAAGTCCATCGCTAAAGAAGGAACTTTGGGATGATGCACATAGTTCAAATTTCTCTATTCACCCAGGAAACACAACGATGTATTGAGATCTCCAAGAGCATTATTGGTGGCATAATATGAAGAAGGAGATCGCTGAGTATACATCAAAGTGCCTGGTGTGTCAGCAAGTGAAGGCAGAGAGGCAGAAGTCTAAGGGGATGATGCAACCATTACCCATACCAGCATGGAAATGGGAGAACATTCCCCATGGACATTGTCACCGGAATTCGGAAGAAATCCAAAGGGAACAATGCAATCTGGGTTGTTGTGGATCGTATTACAATGTCTGCACAATTTATTTCAATTTTGGAGGATTTATCATTGGATCAACTGGCAGGGATATATATCAGGGAACTGGTAAGGCTGCATGGAGTACCACTGTCTATTGTATCCGATCAAGATCCAAGATTCACCTCTAAGTTTTGGTAGGGTCTTAAACATGTTCTGCATACTGAACTGAACATCAGTATGGACTCTCAACCTCAAATTGATGGCCAATCTGAGTGAACTATTCAGACACTAGAGGACATGTTAAGATCATGTTTTATGGAGTTCAAAGGAGTGTGGGACCAATATCTTCCATTGGTTGAATTATCCTACAATAACATTTTCCACTCGTGAATCCACATGGAACCTTATGAATCCCTGTATGATAATAGGTGCATAACACCAGCATGTTGTGATGAAGTCGGTGAATGTATGCTACTAGGACCAGAAATGGTCAACGAAATGGTGGAGAAGTTGAAAACCATTCAGCAGCATATCAAGGCAGCCCAGAGTCGATAACAAAGTTATTCAAATAACTGTCGATGAGACCATGAGTTTAAAGTTGGATACACAGTATTTCTAAGCATATCTCCATGGAATAAGGTCATAAGGTTTGGAAAGAAAGGGAAGTTAATTCCTAGGTACATCGGCCCCTTCAAGATTCTTGATCGTGTTGGGGTTGTGGCCTATCGACTAGCACTTCCAGCTACCATGGACAAAGTACATGATGTCTTTCATGTATCCCTATTAAAGAAGTACATATCAGACTATTCACATGTACTCTCTTCAGAGGTAGTACAGTTAGATGATGATCTTTCTTATGAGGAACAACCAGGGAAGATCCTAGATAGTAGAGAAAAAGTTCTACGAAATAATACAATTCCCCTTGCCAAGGTGTTATGGAAAAACCAAAAGTTTAAAGGAGAAACGTAGGAATCAAAGGAGGTGAATCTGAGTTACCCACATCTATTTTAGTGTGGGAGAAATAAATTTTGAGGGTGAAATTTCTTAAGGGTGGAAGTCTGTAACAACCCAAACTTTCATTAATGGAAATGCCTCCTGATATAATTAAATGTCTTATTATTGTTATATAAAAAGTGAACTACCTTGGTATTATGTTTTTAGATTTTAAAATACCAGTATGAATTGTTACCATTGCTAATATAGCCATTGAATAGTGATCACATGATTAGTATAAATATAAGGCTTTAACAAATCCAATTTACTCAGACAAAGGAAGCGATGGCCTCATCCAGTATACTTGCCCTATACGAAGCCCATTTTTCAGAGCACAGAAAGGAGGTGGTATCATTGGTCTTTTCTCTTGACTAAGTACAAGATGAGCTTGAACATGTTAAGCTTGGGCAGAACTGACTATGGGAGAAGTGGAAGTTAATAGAGATTACCACCCGAGCGATGTTATCCGAGCCACCCCAAGATTCTGTCACCATCGCACACCTTACCCTTTGGTCTTATGCGGGTGTTATAAGGGGTTATGTAACAATACCCTAGTACTATGACTATGTACATTATTTTTGTATCAATAATGTGCATTCATTTTATTATTGTTACTTTGTAAATAGTTTTTAAAGCACAAATAGTATTTTTAGTTAATAATCAACTAAGAAATCTATTTTGATGAATTAATGGATTTTTGAATTAAATAATATTTTAATAAAATATTATTATTATTAAATTAATTTTTATTAAATATAAATGATCATATAATTTTATGAATGAAATTGTAATTTTTATTTAGGTTTAAAAGCTGTTTTTGTCAAAACCCATGAATTTTTGATAAATGTCGGGTTTTATTTTAAAAGTAGAAATTCACATATTTATAAAATTGTATAGATAATATGAAAAATGTTTTTGGAATCATGATATCAAAATTTTCCAACTGTGAAGTTTTCATAATTTTCTAAGCCAGTCAAATTTTTGGTTAAAAATTAAATATCGTTTAAATATATAATGTGTTTTATGATATCTTAATAACCCAATAGTGATGTAATAAAATACTATAAACATTATGTTTGGAAAATATATGTTTTACCATTAAAATAATTTTATTTTATATTTTTTTGATTTATTTTACAAAGCTTTAGTGGACCCTTCAAGGATTATAAAACATTTTGTTTTTTAAATAGTTTTCCTTGGGAGTGTGACTCACCTCCACATAAGAAACCCTATTATTTTAAGAATTTCGGAAATTGGACTTATAAAATATTGTTTTCCAATTTCCTTTGGCAAAACCCATGGTCTGGTTTTTGGTTTTGATTATTTTAATGTGAGGTTTCACAAACCTAAGTAATAAAGGATTCCCTCTCCTTTCGTATATAAAACCACCCAATCTCCCACTTCTTCCTCACTAAAATCCTTTGGATTTTGACCAACCCCTTCCCTCATCTCTCTATAATCCCCCAAGGTTCCCTAATCTCCCAATAATCTTCTCTCAATCCCCTCCCAATCCTTTGGGATCACACTTCCAAGTAAGGGAATCCTACCTTTCTCTTTTTATTCATGTTTCTTAATATTGTTATTCCCTTTTATTTTCAATTAAAAATGTTGGGGTATGATTTCAAACCATCCCAATAATTCCCTATTTCTTTTTGGATGATGGTATACCCCTTTCTCTCTCATTAATGGCTCTCATGTACACCTGTTACCATGCTGAAATTATGTGAGATATTTCTCTCTCTTCTTTTACATCCAAGTAATTATTTTGTATTATGAACCTAAATTCCATTACGTTTATCGGAAAATGTATCTATATGACCCCATACTGTCCAATTAACGTACATATGATTATACGCCCTTTTCTCTCTCATCAACTATTTTCATCAATCCTTATGTCATGTCGTTATGCTGTCAAAATTGCACCGCGTTTTTCCAAGCCAAGATCATTTTGTAGTGAATACCACACCCATGTATCAATCAAGGGTATTCACATTTATGAACAGATACGTATCGAATGGTACTTTAATGTATTTATTACACATTAATTGATCATGGAATAACTTAATATGTTGATTGATTCCATGTTATATGATCCATGTAGCACACTTATGAATGAAATGAAATGTTTAAGAATAGTGTGCCCTGATAGCGCTCCAATTCATTGGGTAAAGTATAGTATCATGATACATCATTTTCAATGAGTGTTTACTCATTCTAATTCAAGTGAAACAATGGTTTACTCAATATTCATGTGAAATGTTGGTTTACTCGTGCTCCATGTCCAATGAGCCTTGGATCATGCTAATTATATGTTAAGTGTTACTGCCACATTTCCATGTTATGATTATCATGCTTGATCATGCCTTTATGTTCATGTTTCTCTTGTGCTCCATTGATATGCCTATTTTCTAAAATTTATATTATTCCTCATTTTATTCCATTTTTATTCCCTTTATTGGGCTTTATAGCTCACCCTTTTCTTATGCATGTCCTCAGGTTATCCCATGCAATGCTATGTATGAGGGAATGTTGTGGTCGTGTAAAAGAAGTTTTCAATAAAGATGTTGTGTGTTTTATGTTCTTAGATGTTATATAATGTTCCTAATACCCAAATAAAATAGACCTATCGATCTTTTATGTTTTATCAAGTGGATATTTTATGGAATAAATCATGTTTAAGTGTGAAATAAAATGCAGGGTTGTTATACATCACCTCATTAATCCTCACATGGATGGATAGTTAAACATTTATTTTAAAAATATATGATTTATCTCCATTCCTAGTTATTTGAAGAACCATATTCAAGAAATACATAAATATTGGATATTTTTTAGTCATTATCATAGAAAATGTAGCATGGACTTTCTAATTTAGAGAATCATCCACCTTGTCTACCTTTCTAGGGCGGTTTTCAATTTTGTAATCATGATATTTATTCAACCAAAAACTTCACCTTTCCAAAATATTCAAATAAATCTTTGTGAAGATATACATAAGGATTTTTTAATTTGTATATCTATCACACCGTTCACCATAATGATAATTCCACCATGTTTTAAACTCCAAAATTACTGCTATCAACCCCAAATAATGAGTTGGGTAATTTTTCTCATTAATTTTTAACCATTGTGAGGGATAAGCTATAACAATATATTATTCATGAGGATTAATCCTAGCTCCTTCTACGATACATCACTAAATATTACACACTCTTCTCAAATGAAGTGATGCGAATGAATATGTGTGACCACCAACCTTCTTTTCATCACCTTGATCTTTTCCTCACAGTTATATGTTGAAAGGGTTTTTTCTCCATTCCAAGTTAACTATTTTAGGACCTTAGATATACATGAGAAATATTTCACAACGAGTTAGTAATATCCTACCAACATAAGAAATATTGATTCTCAGATGCCATGGTTGTTATGGTCAAATGTTCAATAACATCCACCTATATATTGTCACATGATATTATATTACTCATGAATTTTAATTTATTTATCCAATATTCACACTATGTAAATTTATTATGAATTTTACCTTTACCTGGTGTTTTATCCACCATCCTTAAATATTCTTCATGATCTTTCTTTATCTTTGAATATAAAATAATATCTTTTATTAATACCACCACAAACTGACCAGTGAAATCCCTAAATCCTCAATTCATAATTCCATAATGATAACTACATCATTGGTAAGTCTAAATGGAATTACTATAAATTAATAATCACAGTACATCTTAAAAAATAATATCTTATGGTATATCCTCTTTCTTGAACCTTATCTTGTGATTTGTATAATGAAGACCAATGTTGGAAATATATTGAGCTCCTTTTATTTAATCAAATATATAATCTATATTGGGTAGAGGATATTTATTAAAAATAGTGATATTTTTGTGTTCCCAATAATCAGTGAAAATATGAATTTAATTATATTTCTTCTTGAATAAAAGAATAGGTGAAACCATGATGATGAACTAGGGTTAATAGATCCTTTATCAATATTATTCTCAAATGGCTTCATTAATTACTAATACTCAATTGAGGCTATTATATATTGATTCTATAAAATTAGTGCACCAACATGAATGAGTTTCATTGAAAAATCCAAATCAATATTTAGGGTATTATTAAGAAATTATTTTGTAAATAAATTATAATAATCATGAAAAATATGAGTATATTTGATGTTTTGTTTCTTACCGGATTTTAGAGATAAATATCCCTCTTGAATAAGCTGCAAGACCCATACAACAGAAGAAACATCCATGGGATGTTAATTATTTTTTTAATAGAATATTGACCATAGATTGATTTGGAATATAAAACATGACTTTAGTTCATTATAAATTGATAATGAATCTATATAAAGAGATATATTGAATTTAAAATATAACATTGAATTCAACTAGAGATATAATCACATGATTTTTAGGAATCACATTCACAGTCAATTCTATTAGAGAGGAGTTATAGACTAGAGATTCAATTATCATACCACTGTTATTTTTCACCACTAACATAAAATCAATTATTTTAGGTGGTATTGTGATACCCTTAGAAAATTAATATTATATAAAAGTGTGAGTAGACGTAAAATAAAATAAAATATTAACTATTTTAAAGTGGAAGATAAGTGTAACATTCACCATCACTATATCATTACGCACTTTTGCAGTCATGATCACATTAAATTTCCCTTTGTATATTGTCATTAGATGTTTTTAAATATTATTACCCTCTTTAAACTTATGATTAGAGAATTTTATCACATAATGTACAAAATAATTTCCTTTAAACCACAAAAGTATGGGTGGTGTATTTGGTTGAACATTATCTCCATTCATTTTATTAACTATCATCTTAAAATCACATTTACATTATTTTTCTTGATTTCTAGTCCTCCAACACATGAAACATATTCTCTTTCATTTAAAAAAATTGTATGTTATCATTCAAACATTTTTTTAATTTAATAGGTTGAAACTTCATCATCCCTCCATGTGACATGCTAGTGGAGGTTCCATGGAACTCCATCATCCATTTCTTATCACCAAAACTATACAGGTTTCTAGATTTCATTTCCAATTTTTCTTCACATCGAACAATTTATTTATAGCTTCCAATGTACCTTTTAAAAAATTCATTTTGAACACTGTTTTTTGAACCAATAATAAATATATTGTACTTATTTTATTGGTTGATGATAAAACCAGTAGCTTACCTTACATTTCTTGTAATGTTTTATTCCTAGGTATCGATATATTTATCATCCTTGGAACTCAAGAATGTCCCAATACATTTTAGTATGAAGATTTTATGTAATGGAATTACTATGTCAAATCATATTAAAAATTTACTATTCCATGGAGTTTAATTCATTTTCTCTCATTGAATACTTGATAGCAGCACCTGGTTGATTATGTTTTCCATCCAATCGATATACTGTTATGATAAATATATAATGGAATTAGAACTGAATAAGGAAAATAAATTTTCTATTACATTGACACATAGATCAATAACATGTGTTCAAAAGTCCCACTAAAAGATGGTAGAAGTTATCACTTAAAAGATTCAATGGGATGTTGCTCCATCCTTGGTGAAATTGTAAGTACAATATGATCCACAATAATACTCATAGCTTGAGATAGTTGAGTGAGAATTGTCACAAGATATTGTATCCTAGCTTATAAGGTATTTGGTTTCTCATGAAGGAGGTCATTACATTAGTTGTCACATTATTTGTACACAAGATTCCATTCGGTCCCATCTATTAACTAAAACCAAAAACATAGTATAGGAATCATGCAACTAAAATTAGAGTGGGAAATAATATACACATGAAAATAATGACAAAGAAGCCTGAAATTATGACTCTTTAATATCATTCTATGAAACCTTAGGTTTAACCAAGTCCACTCGTCATCATAATACATTCAATTCCCTTATAATTGTTTTTAATGAAAATGTGAATTAACACAAGTATATCTCCCATCAATGAGTAGATATGTGTCTAGTTTCAACCCCCCTCATCATGCATAATTGAAAAACACATTAATAACTGATCCTCATATTTTATTATTTTTACCCCAAGGTTCATCATAATGAATACCAACATTTTTATGAAAATATCTAGATATGGGTGTATTTTCAATCAAAATGATAAAATCCATACTTTACCAATGCTTTAGGATGTTATCTTATAATTATACTTATCCCCAAACCATTGAACAAAATTTTTTAATCCAAATATACAAAAATAAATAAACCTTATTAGGATACAAACTCATGTTAACCAATCATGAAAAAAATAAATATTGAAAAATATTATATGAATAAAAAATACAAAAAACATTAAGACATGTCATATAACTATTAAGGTATAGTCTCTTTGAAGACTAGATATATAATAATATTATTTTATATAGGATATTCTATGTTGATGTAAGATCCCAAAGATTTATGGAGTAGTCTTGAAGATGTTTTAATGTTCTATTTTTTTATATTTGAGTAATTTTCGTTCGGGATGTAAATTATGATGTGGTTGGGTTAAAATTTAGAAAAATGGAAGAAAAAGGGTTGTACACGGTTGGAACAATGTTAGAGGAAATAGTGTACCCCAGCCTATGAAACCATGAAACCCAGGATAGTGGGGGTGTTCAAGGTTGGCACATGGTTTTTCAAACTGTGCCCTTGAAAAAGAGAAACCATGAAACCCAAATATAATGGGTTAATGGTTAAGGAAAACCATGCACCCCTACCTAGAAAATTGTGCATGATATTTTAAAAGCCCCGAAAATTAGTTGTTAATCCACTCGAACCCCCAGTACATCCCCCAATTTACCAAAACTCAGGGAAACTTAGTTTCTGATACTTTTAGAGGTATCTGATGGGATTCTAAGTCCATCCAACCTCTGTTCTACACAATTCGAAGCCCGGATTGAAGATCTGCAACCCTCCCAGTAAGTTGATCCTATCTAGTTGGTTTCTTGTTCATCTTCCTTCATTCTATCCTTCTATGGTGGGAATTTATCTTCTGTTTTTTTAGATCTAGATCTATATTTTTTGAAACTAGATCAAGTTTTACGAATCTAGAACTTGAATTAATGGATATCGATTAGGATAATATTGATTTAACGTTTTAAATCTTGATTCTGATATACATAGTTGTGCTAGCCAAATTTTAGGGATTTTTGTTTGATGGGCATCATCAAATCAATGAGGTAGGTGGTCTACTATTCAAATCCAATATTTGTGACTTTGATTGTGTTTAGAAAAATATTATAATTTCTAGGGTATTTATTAATTTATATTCTTCATTAAATTAATTGATTTTGGTTAATTAATTAATGAAATAATTAAGAAATGTGGTATTTAAGAATAAATAATTGTGAAATTAATTATGTCATAATTAGATACTCATTTGAGAAAATTAATTATAAAATTAATTATATGATATTGATGTTATGAATTAAATAATTAATCAGTAAATTAATTATGATATATTGAGATTCTAAATTATATAATTAATATTGGGATTATTTTTGAGATATTGTAAGTAATTAAATAGATTAATTAATTATATAATTGATTAATGACATGTGTGTGATTAATTAATTGTCAGACTAATTAATTATAATTATTTTGATAAGATGAGTCATTTTGGTTAATCTTGATTGATGTGATATAATTATTTTGGTGATATTAATGATATATATATTTATATATATTAATGTTTGATGAACATGTGTGGGATGTGGTCTACTATTTCCAAAGCCTACATGGGAAAGACATGGTCTGCTATTTTCAAAGCCCATAGTGATAAAATATTTTATGAACATGTATAGAACATGGTCTACTGCTTCCAAATCCCATGAGAGTGGGAAATTGTCTACTGTTTCTGAATACCATAGTGATAAACCAGTGTGGGACATGGTTTGTCGTTTCCAAATCCCACTGGGTCCTAGGATTGAAGACCTATAACTAAATTCATGGAATTAAGCTAGGGTCCCAAATATCCATTTTAATAATTTTAAATGAATTGGAGAATAAAATACCATTATTTTATTGAATTTTGATTTCAAAATGTGACATGACTCAGAATCCATTATGAGTTGGAAAAGGTTTTGAGGTATGGGTGTTCATAGAATCCTAGGAGCTATGTGGTCAAATAAATAATATTTGATAATGTGAAAACAATTTAATTAAGCATTTTACTTATTTCTTTATAAAAATTCATTCAATGTTTCAAACTAGGTTTTTTCTCGACACCATTGGTGGTGGCCTAATTAGTTGTACTCATACACTACTTGGGCTGCCTAAACAGTACCAGAATGGTTTTTATTGTTTTAAGATACTTAAATGGAAAAGGCCCTGAGTTAGATTGATAATTTGGGAATGGATATTATATTAAGGAACAAAATTTTGTTTAGGACCCAACTTGGATTCATCAATGTCATTATTTTCAGTTTTAATTTTAGACACTAGACACTTAAATTTTCATGGAAGATTTTTTATTTTAGTTGGATATTTAATTTCTTTCTATGTTTATATTGAGATATTGGTATTTTTATGATGATTATAAGTTTTTATTATTGTTTATTTTGTTCTCTTGGTGTGTTACTTTGATAAAAAAGGGTATAATATACCCATGATCAACTTACCATAACCACACTACTAGTCAGAAGCCTCTAGCATACGGGAAGGCATTCTTGAGGTCATGTGACTGACTGGCTTGGGGTACCAGTGGGTGACACCTGGTGTAGAACGTTAGTAATTGGTATAAAATGGGTTTATTATATTTTTCCTATTTTATTAATGATTGATAAATTTATAAAGAATAAATGAGTATTAGGGCCTTAGTAATGAGCTCGTGCATAGTAGTAGCTTCCCCATGTACGGGGGAGAACCCAAGTACCATGGGTAAGGATTGTTGTTTTTTTCTATTTGCTGTTAAATTTGAATATTATATAAACTTGGGGGACACAATTGTTCTATGATGTGATTATTGTTTCTAAGATTTTTCTAAAATTTTACTCATGTCATGGTAAGGAATGAGACATCAGTTTCTATGCATCATTTTATGCACTCAGTATTATTGTGACATGCATCATTTTAGGCATGCCCAGAAAATAGGTTAGGGGTAAGTTGCGAAACGTGAAATTGTTTCCTTTTTTGTAAAATTAAATAAAAAATGGTGTCTAATACGAGGTTTAAAATTGTAAAATGATGAAAACATGTGAATAATGAGAACATGTTTACCATAGTTAACCAAGTCGTAGGTGTATAAGGGATAAGGGTAGTAATGGTGCCTTAGTTTTGACTGTGTAGAGATGATTGAGGAAAATACTTATTGTGACTCATTGGGGTTTTACTTTTTCTTAAATGTTATATCTTTTTTAATTAGGTTTTATGGTTTGTGTTCGACATTGTATTGTTTTTCCTCCATTATAACACTTGTGGAGTGAATTACTAGAGGACGTGGTGGTGGATGATCTTCCAATGGTGGAACATGTGGCACCGATAGAGCCAGGTGAGGAAGCATGGGGTATTATCTAAGGGAACATCACTTTCTTCATGAAATTAATATAAAGAGGACCAGTGCTGTTTGATAAGAGAATGTATAACCTGAAGAGGGAGTTTTTATTTTAGTACCATCTGAGTAATATAGGATAGGGTGGACTAAAGGGAGATGAGTTTTGTGTTGATTCCATCGATATGATACTTGACACATGGAGACTCCTACTGAGAAGAGGGTCAATTTTATCACTAATATTCTATGAGTATTAGAAAAGAGCTTTAGGGACATTCATGTGCAGATAGGACATACTAGTGGTATAATATGGAAGGAATTTTTAGATAAGTTCTTGGAGCACTTCTACCCAGATACAATGATATGGGAGAGAGTATTTGGGTTTGTGATATTGACTTGGGGGAGTATGTCTATGATGGACTATGATGGATTCTTCATTGATTTGCAATAATTTCCTCTAGTGTTATTAGAGTATGAGATAGCTACAACAAGACACTTTTCATGACAAACATAAATATGAGATTAAGTCCCAAGTTATCCATTTTGGTTTAAATAAGTTTTTTGAGGTGGGGGATCAAGATCTCATAGTTGAGGGGAACCTGAGGTAGACTTCCCGTGTTTGAAAAGAAGTTACTTCTAAAGGTCTAGGGGTACAAATCCAAATAGTAGAAAGCATCACTATGAAAATGTTAGCTAGAGTAGTGGGAAGCAGAATACTCAGCTAGGGGAATCGGTTGAACATGAACTTACTCATGTGTATCTTCACTGGTGTGGTATGAAGGGAAAATTACAGAAAAAAATACTCCGACCACCAATGGAATGTCGACTCTATGAAAAGATGATACATCTATAGAGGTTCTGTATGAATAAAAAGAAGACAATTAGTGATGGAGGATCTAGATAGAACCTGGGCATGGGAAGGAGATATTCTACACCATATAAATCTGGTAGCTATATTTCAACTAGATGAGGCAGTAGAGGCACTATACATGGTGATATCACCCATATTAGTAGTGTGGTGAAACTCAGGGGAGTCAGACAGCACCGCAGGGAAGAGGGGAAAAACAGTTTCATGCAATGTAACATACACTTATGGATAAGGAGGTTAGACCATCGATACTGAGAGGTACTATTCTGGTTTCTTATACATTAGGTAGTTTCTTATTTGATCATGGTGCCTCCCATTCCTTTATATCTACAACCAATGTTAATGAACTTTTCCTGGTGGTGGAGTTTGTGAGAGGGGTTATGCCTATAGATTCACCATTGGGATCATTTTCTAGAGACATCTATATGTGAAAGGTATGTTCTCTTGTGATTGGGGTGTTTCATTGTCTCTGGGATCTTTATATTCTTGACATGTCATGTTGATACCTTTTCATGGGTATGGACTAGGTAGGCACATACTAATCCCTCATTCATTTCCATCAAAGGAGAGGGACTTTTACATATCCTAAGGGTGACAACTATATTCACCATGGTGAGTGGGATATCTAAGTGGGCTGAGCAAGACCAATTAGTCAACAACTAGGAGAGCTCACACCCCAAGATGAAAGTTAATTACTAGATGATGGAGGTGTTGAGGAATAATTCCTTCCACCAGTAGTGGAACTGTTTCAAGATGTATTTCCAGAAGACTTTTCTAGTCTACCTCCTATGAGAGATGTGGAATTAACTATTGAGCTCATGTAAGGGGTTGAGATAGTATCTATTCCACCATATATAATGGAAGCTACATAGCATCAAGAGATCAATAATCAATTAGAAAAGATGGTTAATAAGGTATTTATCTATCCATGTACATGACCATGGGATTCACCTGTATTTTTTTCAAAGAAGGAAGACAAGATTTTGTGCTTGTGTGTTGATTAGTGGAAGTTGAAAATGATGAATGTAAATAACGGGTATCCTCGTCCACATATCAAATATCATTTTAACTGGTTAAAGGGAGTGTGGGTGTTCCCAAAGATAAACTTGAGACCGAGTTATCATCATTTGAGAAGTCGTACTTCCATCATACTGAGGACCTCTTCCAGAAGTAGGTATGGCCTATATTAGTTATTCATAATGACTTTGGGGTTGACGAACACACCATTAGTTTTTATTTCCTGGATGAAAAGGATCTTTCATTTGTACCAAGATCAGTTTGTGGTAGTGTTTTTGGATAAAATATCGTTGTACTACAAGACTCATGAAGATCATTCCCTACATCTTAACATTGACTTGAGTATACTAAGAGAGAATCATCTATACACCAAGATATCTAAGGGTAAATTTTTGATTAATCAAGTAAACTTTTTAGGAAAAATCATCTCATATGTAGGTGTCTACAGACCTAGATATTGTTTAGGAAGTTGTTTCTTGGGAGAAGTTAAATAATGTTTTTGTTATATGAATTAATATATGGTTAGTTAGATATTATCAGAGATTTATCTAGAACATTTCCCATTTGGAAGAGATGTTGTAGGGATTTACTAAAAAGGGTATAAATTTTTATTGGACTAAGTCATGTGATAAGACCTTCGAGGAGTTGATAAAGCATTTAACATCAGCAGCGATCTTAATCCCACCTGATCCATGTGAGGAGTATTTAGTGTGTTGTGATTCTTATGGGATTGGAATTGGGGTAGTGTCTACATAAGGAGATCAAGTTGTGAAGTATGGTTATAGGTAGTGGAAGTTTCATGAATAGAATTACCCCACACATGACCTTGGGTTAGTTGTATTGTTTTATGCTCTGAATCGTTGGTAGAATTATCTTTTTGGTGAAAAGTTTACAGTGTATACGAATCATATGAGTTTAATGTTTATATTTTCACATTGATATTTGAATATCTGGAAGCATATATGGGTGTAATATATGCATTCATTCTATTTTGATCTATAATATATGATCAAAAAGGGAAACAATATAGTTGATTTGTTGAGAATGAAAAATCAAACATAGGCGGTTCGAGAGTCTCATGATGAGTGGTAGATGATGACTTTGCTGGATGAGATGAAAATTATGGTTTATAAGAGTTAGTATCAGATGAATCTCATGTCAGTTTAAGTGACGGTATAGTTTTTCGATAGATCGAATAATAACATTTTGAGAATCCATAGTGTTTTTTAGGGAAAGCCTTGAAGGTTGGGAGAGACATTCAGACTAGAGAATAGATGAGAATGTATTCATCTATGTCATGAATCATGTTGTTGTGCCTATGAGCATGTGAGAGGAGATTATGTGGGAATTTTATGCCTCAAAGTAGGCGGTACATCTAGGGGTGACCAAAATATACCATGAACTATGATGACAATTTTGGTGGCCTAATAGGAAAAGGGAGATAGTAGGGGTTGTGACACGATGCTACACGTATGAGCAGGTGAAGGTAGAGAAACAAATACCAGGAGGAATTCTATAGTTGTTACCCAATCTAGAATTGATATAGGACAATGTGACAATGGAATTTGTGGTGGGTTTCTTGAAGACACAATGGAAGAATTATGCTATATGGGTTATTTTAGATTGAATGATAAAAGTAGCTCTTTTATTACCAATATGGGAGAGTTTCTCAATAGAGCAGCTAAGAGATTTGTATGTTTGGGAGATCGTTTTTATGTGTGGGGTGGCACAAACTATTGTTTTGGATTGTGAATCACGCTTCACTTCACACATGTTGAAATCGATGCAGAATTTTATTGGTACACATGTATTATTGAGTACAACCTTTAACACATAGACATATGTACAGTTGGATCATACTATACAAGTGGTTGAGGATATGCTATGGGAATATGTTCTTAACTTTGGTTGGAATTGGGAGAAGCACTAGGCTTTGGTAGTGTTTTACTATAACTATTATACTCAGGAAACTATACAGATGGAACTATACATGGATCATTATGGTAGACTATACTATTCACTGATATGCTGGATGTAGGATAGTGAGTCAAATTTTTTGGGACTGAGTCTCATGTTGGAGATGTCGGAGTAGGTGTAGTTGATTTGAAAACACATGGCTATAGCTCAGAGTTTAGATAAGTTATATGCTAATAGGAGGAGATGACCCAAAGATTTTACAATTGGTGATCATGTATTCTTTTAGGTTTCTCCTAGGTTGGGTCACCACAGGATATTGAGACAGGGTAAGTTGGCACCCATATTTATTAGACCATTTGAGGTTGTGGAGAGAATCTGGCTGGTGGCATACCAATTGTCTCTTCTACAGAAATATCATGTTTTTTATGAAATTTTCCATGTGTAGAAACTACTATAGTATCACCCCAACCCTTCTCATGTGATTGATGTGGATAACATTGATCTTGAGGTAGATGCGCCCTTTGAGGATCATCTGATACATTTGTTGGATCGTAGTGAGAATGTGTAACAGGTAAGGACCATGCTAAAATTTCTTGTACTGTGGAAACATGGGAATGTACAAGAGGATACTTGGGAATGGGAATCTAATATAAGGGCTCATTTCCCTGATCTTTTTTGTCTCAAAATCATAGAGAATATTTGGGGCACAGCTTGAGGATGAGCTTTTATAAGGTCTAGAGATTATAAGATCCTGGCCTTTTATCGAGTTTTCTTGAACTATCTTATAGGAAATATTTTGCATAATTTGAATAATTTTTATTTGGGTTGTATATTGTGGTGTTTTTGGGTGAAAAATGAGATAAATGGAAGGAATAGTGGATGTTCATAGTTGTCACATGATTAATGAAATCCAGATGCCCCAACCTAGGAAACCATGAAACCCTAGAGAGTGGGAATTCACACATATGGCACATCATTTGTCAAACCATGAACCCCAAAAAGAGAATCCATGTACCCCAAAAATAATGGGTGCACAATTGGTGCAATGTTATGGAAAACTGTGAACCCTTACCAAGGAAATTGTGTGTGATATATTAAACGGACTAAAAATTTATTTTCATTCCACCAGAACCCCTGAAACATCCCTTATTGGACCCAAACATTGCAAAACTTGTTTTTTAATGATTTTAGATATTTTTGAAGGGATTACAAGACATAAAACCTCCGGGATTCATGATTCCAATCTCAGATCAAAGATCCACATCTCTCTCAGTATGTGGATCATATCTCATTTCTTTCTTATTCATATTCCTTCCTTATATGGTTCTTCAATGGGATGTTATCTTCTCCTTTTCGAGATCTATATCTAGATTTGGTGATTCTAGATCTAGGATTGTGAATCTAGATCTAGAATAAAGATATATCATTTTGGTAAATCTTGATTTAGGATTTTAAACCTGAATCTGAATCTATGTTGTTGTGTTGCTTGAATTTTAGGTATTTTTGTTGGATGATCATCATAAACAAATTGAGGTAGGTGGTCTTATATTCAAATCCCATAATCATGTTTTTGATTACACATATGAAAATTTTATAATTATTATTTTTTTATAAATTTAAGTTCTTTATTAAATTAATTAAATTTTGTGAATTAGTTAATGAATGAATTTTTAAATTTTGGGATTCTGGAATAATTAATTGTGAAATTAATTATTTGATATTGAGATACATAATTTTGATAATTAATTTTAGAAATAATGAAGTGATATTGATGTTATGAATTGAATAATTAATCGGTGAGTTAATTATGAGATTTTTATATTTTGAATTATATAATTAAATTTGGAATTAATTATTAGATATTGTAATTTATGAAAAGGTTTAATTAGTTATAGAATTCATTAATGGTATTTTTGTGAATAAATAATTTTTATATTAATTAATGATAATTATTATGATAAGAAGATTAATGTTGGTTAATCATGATTGATGTGATATAATGTTGTTTTGTGATATTGGTGATATATATGTGTATATATATATATGTGTGTGTGTGTGTGTTCTATATATGAACGATGAACATATACGAGACATGGTTTGTTGTTTCCAAAGCACACATGAGTGGGACTAGGAGTTCCGTTTCTAGTGCCTGTATTGATAAATTGTTTGTTGAACATGTGTGAGACATGGTATGCTATTCCCAAATACCATGAGTATGGGACTGGTAATCTATTTCTAAAATCCATAGGGATGAACTAGTGTGGGACATGGTCTTCTATTTTTAAAGCCCATGGGGTCCTAGGCATGAAGACTGAGACCCAAATTCTTGGCATTTCAATATGGTTCCAAATATCTATTTTAAAAAGTTGAAATGAAATGTATAATGAAATTCCATTATTTGGTTGAATTTTTATTTGAAAATGTGACAAGATTCAAACTTCAGCAAGAACCAAAGTATGTATTGAGGTACGAGTGTTCTTAGAAACCTAAGGGGTTATTAGGTTAAATAATAAATATTTGAAAATGAGATAACTATTTAACTTACCATTGTACTTATTTATTTATACAACTGCATAAAATGTTTCAGACTGGATTTTTTCAAGGCAACATTCTTGGTGGCCTACTGAGTTATTCTCACACCATACCCGGGCTTCTTGATCAGTACCCAAATAGGATTTATTTTTTCATGACGTGTTAAGGGAAAATCCTTAGGTTATATTGATGATTTTGGAATAGATTATGGATGGGGAAACCTGATGTTGGTTTGGACTTGCATGGGTGTCATTGATGTATTTATTTATTTTTTCATTATAGAAACTTGAAACATACTTTATAATGACATGTTTTCTATTTCAGTTGGATATTGTATTTCTTGCTTCATGCTTCTTGATATATTGGTATTTTCATGATTATATAAGATAATTTTATTGTTTATTTATTTCTACTGGTTTTTTACGATGACAAAAGTGGGTATAGAATCCCCATGACCGACTTGCAAGATCCTCTCAACTAATTAGTAGCTTCTAGAGTATAGGGAGGCATTCTTGAAGTCATGTGACCAGACACCTCTAGGCACAGGTGTGTGGCACCCGGGCCGGGATGTTATAGTTGACCATGACGTTCATCTTATTGATACACTTCTAAATTCCTCAAACAAAAAACATTCCATAAAAAAAAGGAATGAAAATATAAGTAATTGTGAGTATAAATGATTTGTAAGGGTGAACATAGAAGATATCAATCAATGAGTGTACATGAGAATAAGGGTACAGTTACATGATCGTAAAAAAATATAGTCATACATAACCAATTTAATATCATTAATCATAATTGAAGGAAAAATAATTTGAAACATCCCAATAATTTCAACATATTTTTTTTAATAAATTTTTATTAATTGAATTTTTTCATCATTAAACAATCTAAAATATTTTTTTAAATAAAAAATTCTTTATGAAACTGAATGATTTTCTTTAATAAATATTGTTTTTTGTTATATGTTAAAATTTAAAATATAAAAAATACAATATTTTGAAAATATTATAATAAAAATTAATTCAATTAAAGAATATAAAATTTTGTTTTAATGAAAATATATTAATGTTTTATTAAATGTTATTATCAAACTAGCTAAAATATACTGTCATTAAATATTTCAAAAGATATGATTCATTATACTAAACATGAGTTATTCTTTATAAAGGTAATTAATAACCCATTTTGAAATTATTTATTAAATTATATTCTTTTATTAAAAAATTGTATTTAAAATGGAAATAATTACTAGTAATATAAAATTATGTTTACTCGGTATTAAATTTATTTTTATTGATTAAAATTAATGACCAATTTTTTTTTAAAATTATTATATATAGATATATTAATATTTTTCAGGAAGTATTAATATAATTTAAATTTAATAATATCATTAAAAAATTAAATAAAATATATGATAACATGTGTAGAATGTAAATTATCAATATTATAAATATAACAACTTTATATGGATAGTCAAATAATTTATTTGTAATGATAAATTTTAATTTGTGAAATTAATAAGCGATTTAGTTTTCTTTTTAGTATATTAAAATTTCCATATGTAATTTTTTTTTGAAAACCATGAGTCAAACATGTACCCACCTTAATCAAATGTGGAACCAAGGTTCAACCACATGGAATTTAGGTCTAATTAGTAGAATATATAATAACATGTGGTTAGAGTGCCTAAATTAGCTGGACGATGGGATGAAAACTTTAGTAGGGTGCGTACTCAGGTGAATACATAGGTTTGAGCCTACATGGGTATAAATGACCTATTATCCTATGGTGTGTGTTGTATGAATATGAGAGTAGACCCTTTGATACTCACATCAGAACACTACGAAACGTGTAAGATTATATGCGAGATCTCAACCGTCTAATGTTTTGATGCGGGATCGGGAAACATGGTTACCATTTGTCATTTAAAAACACCCACGTATATCCTCATCATTCAATAAATTAAATTTTAGATGTCTTATAAACCTTATTATCATATCCTTCCCCTATATAATAAACCAAAGAACCCCCATCATCTAATCCAACTTCCTCTAGTCCAGACCTTGTCCTCTCTCAGTATGTGTGACTAGATAATGACCCAGATTAATTTCTATTTCATCAGTAGTTTTTTTCATGTACTTGAGGGTGAGTGATGAATAAAATAAGTTATATAATGATATATATATATATAACTATCATATTAAAATCCTGGATGATACAGAAGGTTCTATTCCCTTATATTCAGTTGTGAGATTATAAAATAAAATATTTCATATAGAAGCCACCATTTCTTTATCATGTATAATGACAAACAATTATGTATATATCACTTGTGTTTCATCTTCCTCATACGATTACACGAGAGGAAAATATGAGGCATATATATATATATACATATTCTCTATTAGAATATATAAATGGAAGACTAGAACCTTTTGAAGGGCCTTTTGTAGCTCATTTTAATATTCTCCATGATATACCAATTTTTGTGATGAAGGAAAAAACATATACATACATAATGATATAATTTAGACTTTTGAAATCGATTTATTATTTATAATAATCTTTATTGATCCTCATTCTACCATTTCCAAATGAGAAAAACAAAATTGTTCTCATAAGATATGTGATGAGATTCATTGAATAATTAGGTAAAAGTTTTACGATCGAAGTATTAACTGTGATTAATATTGGAACAATACAATTTTATCTTCATAACCCATTTTTACAAATTTTAAAATATTAAATGTATTCCAACTTCCACTATATAAAGGATTTAGGCATTCTCTTCAATGCCAACCCTCACACCCCAAGTCCCCTATTTACCAACTTTCTTTTTTAATCCTTATGTTCCCAATCATAGAATATATGTTCATCATATTTGCACCTCAATTTCACTAGATAAGGTAGGGGAATATATTTTTATCAGGGTATCATTTTTTTCTTAAAAAACCCATTCAATGAGGAATATTTTTAAAATACATAGAATATTAAGGTAAACTATATTTTTCAAAAAATATATAATAGTTTTTTCAATATGCCTATCGTAAGGGAGGAAAATAGTTTTATTGAAACCACTATTTCCTTTAATAATTATTTCCATTTTAAGGAAATTTATTTTTAAAAATTTATTTTATTATTTAAAAGGATGATACTATCATGGAAAATGGATTAATTCCTATTTTTGAAATTTTTATAAAAATTATCCAATCTTCCTAAAATTCTATTTTCCAAAAATTGATTTTCCAGAGAAGATGTTTTATTCTATTTTCAAACCCACATTCTTTGGGAATTTGTTTCAATAGTTTTATTTATTAATTTGATGTTATCATTAACATTTTAAATTTATAATCTATATGCTTGAAATTTTCATTCTAATCTATGGATATTATTAATATAGATATGACCATATTTATAATTTATATTTGACATTTATATGAAAACCATTTTTTATAAGTTAATATTTTTATAGGAATGATTTAACAGTGTTCCCTATTAATTTTTCTATAATTTACACTTATTATGAATGTGCGGATTTAATTTTAATGAAACATTGTTAAATTATATAGGAAATGAATTTTTTTCCTCTAGAAAACAAATTAAAAATAATTGATTTTTTTGAAATGTTTTTATTATATTAGTATTGAGAAGGGAAATATTTATAAAAAAATAGTTTATTTTAAACATCAATACATGGGTGTTGATTTTCATAATGGAAAATGGATAGTGAACCCAAAAACCAAATCAGACATGGTCCTAAAATGATATTAGAAATAAATAGTACTAGTGGATCCATGGTTTTCTTAGTTTTTCCATGTATAATTATATTCTGCTAAGTGATATTATGGGAAATTTAAAGTATTTAATGGTTTCAAGGAGAAATCAATGCTTATTCCTGAATATTTTTATATCTTCAGATATAATGGTATTTAAATGAAATTAATATTGTATATTTTTTGAACAATACTACTTATGGATTTATTGTTTAAAACCAAATATTTATATTTGGTAAAATTACTTATATAATTAATTTTTTTGTATTTGATATGAAATTAATTTTTTAGAGTTTTTTAGTATTTATATGAAAACAAATTTCTCATAGTTTTAAATATCCTTGCCATGAAATTTGTTCTTACCCATGATTTAAAATGTTTTTTATAGGTTTAGTGATGAATAAGAGATCATAATTTTTTTGAATTAATTTTGAGTCTAGATTGAGTGAATCCAAATAGTTGATATAGTGTATTTTATAACTATGATATATTGTATGATTTTTCTAATCCTAAAAAACCAAAACTGAAATAATCATTTGGTGTGTAATGATCAATATATATCTTTACTTTAAAATTATGTATATAGAAAATAATATTCCATATATTTTTATCAATGGATCTTAGAGTGTGGGCTATGGGCTGTTGTATTTGGCATCAGAGTAATTTTTTAGACTAATTTGGCGATTAGTATGTAAAATATGATTTAAAAGATATAGGAATACTTTTGAGGATTTTAGTGACTAAATTATAGGTTAATTTTAATAAAATTTATCTTGCGATCCAAGTTTTTTTTATTTTGATAAGTGAGATTTAGTTTTTCTCTAAGTATGAAAATGGAATTATGATAAAAAAAATTATTAAGGGGGATGAATGTGACATCCCAATAATTTTATCATATTTTCTATTTTAATAATATTTTATTAAATGGATTGTTTTATATATAAAACCAACAAATATATGTTTTAGTATAATGAATTATCAATGAAACTAAAGTATTTTCTTTAATATATGTATTTTTCTCGTAAGATAATACTCAATTTTAAAAAATAGATATTTATTTTATTTTTTACAAAATGAAATTTTTATTGAAAAATATAAAATGATATTTTGTTGAAAATTTATTTAATTTTTAATAAATATTATAGATTAATAGGTGGTAAAATGTTTTCATTCAATGTTTTAAAATCTATTATTCATTACGAAAAATATACATTATTATTTGCAAAGGTAATTAAAAATAATTTTATAAATCATTTTATAAATTAAAATATTTTATTGATAAAAGTGTATTTGAAATGAAAATTACATTTTAACTACATAAAAGAACACTTATTTGGGATGAAATTTAAATTTTAGAGTAAAATAAAATTCTTCATGTTTTTATTACTATTATATTTGAATATATTTTTAATTTTCAATAAGTAAGATATATATATGTTTATATTATCAATATCATTTTTAAATTAAAATTATATATATATATATAGTAAAATGTGATAAGTGTAAAGTGTCAATATTATTAATATAATGTATTTATAAGACGATTAAAAACATTTTTTTGTATTTAAATGTTAAATGTGTGAAAATAGTATTGCTTTTAATATTATGTATAGTTTATTAAAATTTCTTTGTGCAACAAATTTGGCCAACCATAAGACTAAAAAGAACCATCCACAACCAATTGTTGGACCAGGGGTTAGTCACATGTGAGGAAGGTCTATATAATAGACCAGATGGGATAATGAGGAGGGAGAACCATTATAAGTAGGCCGATGAGTGTATAGTTCCCATAGGGTGTGTTCTTTAGTGAGAGAATGGGAATTACCTATGTGGGTGAGCACGACATGTGAACCCAGTGTGTGTGAAATGTGGATGTGGTTGTTGAATATGTTCTACTCACATTAGACTGTTATGAATCATAAAATATTATATGTGAGAGATCTACCATCTGATATTTCAATGTGGGATAGTAAAAAATGGTTATTGTTCCCTAGTTTGAAAAATCTTTCTCATTTCCCCACTATTTGATCAAAACTACATCGTCCATTTGATCAACCCAAGTATTGTCCACTTCTACAATATAATGAACCTAAAACCCCTTATTATCTTCTCTATCTTGAAAAGTTCACATATCATCATCTCCCTTTATATATAACACCCAGATGGCTTAGATCAATGTCGATTTACTTAGATAATTTTTTCATGAACTTGAGGAAGATACACAAAGAAAATAATTTTTATATACATATGTAACAATAAAATTAAAATAATGTATTAATAAGAGTCCAATATTAAATTATCTTTAGTAGTGGAATTATAAAATTATAATTTTCATTTTGAAGCAACACTTTTTTACCATTAAGGATCGTATAAAATTATTTTTACATCACCTTGATGCATCTTCTTCCTCCTTGTGTTAAACTAGAGGTGAGGAAAAGATATATATATATATTCTTGAATGGTATATGAATATAAAATATCAAAATTGTTAGGAATGAAATTTAACAATTGTTTTAAGATTATTCATTCTATACCAGTTTCCAAGAAGAAGGAATATAAATAAATAATTATATATAGTGATATTGCATATTTTGGTGACTTATTTGATATTTATTTTAATCTTACACATATGATCAATCCACCATTTCCTAATGACATATTGGAAATAATTAACCGCATATATGGGGTGTGATACCAAGAATAATTATAAAAAAATTTCATGATAGAATTATTAACAACATTTATGTTATAAATTATTAAAGTTTGACTTCATAATACATTTATACATTTTTTTAAATATTCCACATGTTCACACTTCTTTTGTATAAATCCCTTAGGAATATCTCCACTCTCAACCCCCATAGTTAAAATAATTTATAGACCCATTTTTTATCCTTCTTTTCCCAATAATAGAATGATTTTTAACCGATATTCAACTTAGTTTGGGTTCATATGTTGAAGACATATATTTTTATCAAGATTCAATTTTGTTTAAAAAAATATTTAGGAATAATATTATTAATACTCATAGGATTGTAAGGGAAATGGTTTTTTATGAAGTTTTATTTTTCAAAAACACCTATTATAAGGGAAGAAATGGTTTTAATTAAACTCTTTTATTTTTGATAACCCTTTTGTGTAAGAGAGTTTTATTTTTGAACACTTATTTTATAGATTAGAAAAACCTTAGTATAAAGAAAAAATGTTTTAATTCCTTATTTTTAAAAATTTATATAAATGAACATATTTTATTGAACTTATATTTTCCAAATCACTAGTTTTTTAGAAGATATTATATTCAATTATTAAACTATCATTATATTGGAATTTTTATATAGAATTTTATTTACCAATCCCAAGTTGTTTTTAAAGTGTAAAAAGTATAATTTTATGCATAAAATGATCCTTGAAGTTTATGGATGTTATTAATATAGGTATGGTTATATTTATCATTTATATAATACAATTTTATAAAAAACTATTTAAATAAATTATTATTTTTTAGTAACCATTTAATATAGTTTCCTATAAATTATTATATTATTTCTACTTCTTATGAAATTATATATTTTCATCAAAGGTAACCATGTTCAAGTATATTGAATTAGCAATTGTTTTTATCCTTAAAAAATTACATATAAGTGATGTTATTAAAATATTTTTAATTGATTATTTATGAGAAAGGTATGATTTAAAAAATAAATTTTTATTTATAATTTGGAACTTGGGTATTGATTATTATGTATAGAAATGGGAAGTAAATACATAACCCAAAGGTTTAATAATCATGAATAATCCTAGTTTCCCAATGGTTTTATTATATTTTTCATGTGTTGTTATATTCCATAAAGAGATATTAATTTCAATTTAATGTTTTTAATGTTTTCTATAAGAGAAGAACAGAAGTTCATGATTGATGAATGAATGATTTATTTTTTGTTAGTATATCTTAAATTCAACATAATTTTAAGATATGAGCATTCTTAGAGAGGGGATGCCATGATAATTTTAATGAATGTAGTTGTGATTCTTGTAGAATTGTTAAGGAACTATCTTATAGAATTGGATTTAATTCTTGGAAAATTATTCTTTATATGGAATTGGATTTAATGCTTGGAAAATTCTCCTTAGTAAAAATTTGATGATATTTGGATTTTATCTTCAATTATTAGAAACGTGTTCAAAAAAATCACATAGGTTTCATCTTGTGAAGTCCATGCAGAAATTAATGGAATAAAAAAGACTTGAAGAGTTGAGAGGATATTTCCATGAAATGGAAAATGAATAAATGCATGATGATGTTGAATTTATGGCATCCATGAAAACATATATGTTCAAATATATAAATATCATGAAGGATAAGGAATTGTGACAATTTTTTTTATCTTAATGACCAAAGACATGTGTCACTTAGAATAAATTGTTTACAATAAGTGTAGAAGGTGAATTTAGGATTTGAGGAGTTTAGAGTTTCTTGGAATTTGATGATAAGTTTATATGTATTATAAGATATTTATACTTTGTACTCACTATTATCTAATATTATTTTTTGAATCCTAATATGAAAGTAATCGGATAACCCATTAGAATCTCAATCCAACTTCATCCAGGGAATTTGTGGGACCCAAAGGTTAACCACTCCATTAGGGGGAAATCTCAATCCAGCAAGAAAGTGTTAGGGTCTATATTTAGTCCCAAAGGTAGTAAAATCATGTATAAGTCCCATAGAGAATTCCCCCAAAGGAGGACTTGGGTTGGTCCAGAAGCCCACATTAGAAGAGTGGAAGAGGATCCACTTTGAGGGACAACATAGTGGCATAGGATTGAGAATTATAGATGATTAGTGGATGGTCTTGGTTGATATACCCCGACCACTTAATATAGAGGTTTCAATGTGGGATTAATTTATATGGGTACTATAAACCCATAACATAAAAATATGAAAATAATGTGGTCATTCAATCTGATTTCATTATTTAAATGGGATCCATTCAATCATGTAGAAGATATCTTCTTCCTCCCTCAAACGACTCCTTTTCGGATGTAGATATAAAATCCCTAATATTTATTACACATTAATTAATGATTTATTAGAAAAAATTAAACATAATACAACAAAAAATATTGATAAGACTGGAGTCTTTTGGAATTAGGTATATAGCATAACACCTTGAACATAGGAAAAAAACATTTATGAAAACATCTTTAACATGATTCTCAAATTCGTTGGTTTTTTACAACTCCACTGGATATCCTAGTTAAAAACATAAGAAGTGGATGAGCTATATGTTGTACCTCTCGAACCCCTCAAGGTTTTATTTTCATGATCACAATCACCCTCATATTTATCTAATCCTCTTTCAAGTGTTTTTGGATTGATAGGAATCAAATCAGGTGGCCAAGGAATTGGGCCAAGCAAACTTAAGTGGCAAAGGAACACAAGTGGACTTAAAATCAGTCCACCGGCCAACCGGTGGCTTCACCACCGGTCGGCCGGTGGACCCTGGGAATGATGCTGAGCCACTGCCATCTCACCGGTCAACCGGTGGCCAAGCACCGGCCAGCCGGTGTCACTCAGATTGAACAGGGTTTGCTTCTGCCTCACCACCGGCCAGCCGGTGGCTCTGGCACCGGTCAGCCGGTGGTGCCTGGAAAAGAAGACTCAGCCACTGTCAAGGCACCGGCCAGCCGGTGGACCTGCACCGGCCAGCCGGTGGACCTGCACCGGCCAGCCGGTAGCACTGGTCAAACTAGCCGTTGGCTTTGACCAGTCAACTCCAAAAGCCTCCCAACGGCTCCGAGGCCTTTTCCAACGGCTCCAAAGCCCTCCAACGGATACTTGAAGGTTCCTAGCCTATAAATAAAGGCCTAGGAAGCACCGGATCATCACCCAAGCCACCGTACACATTTTTACATCTTTGGCGAAGCTCCGACGGATTGTTCCAAGGGAACCCAAAGTGCTCCAACAACTTCCACATCCAAGAGCACCTTCATAGAAGCTTGGAAGCGGCCCTCAAACATCATCAATCAATCAAAGGCGCCCAAGGCTTCTCCATTACGGGTTTTATTGTTTTATTTATTTTGAGCTTTAAAATTGGGTTTGTGCCTACAAACCCCAACCCTTTTCTCATCCCCTCTTTCTTTGGGTTCTCACACCACCACTAAGGTGTGAAGAGGTTTTCTCAAGCTTTTCCTTTAAAAGGCTTGTGTCTCGGTGATCTAGTCTTCACCCGTAAAAAGACTAGTGGGTTCTTGCTTAACCATTAAAAGCAAGTGGGTTCTTGCTAAACCACAAAAAGCAAGCTGTAATAGGTCCTAGTGCTACCTCAAAGCCTAGTGGGTTTCTTGCTAAAACCATTGAAAAGCAAGCGGTAGGAATCTCTCAACGGTTGAGTTGGGAGCGGAGACGTAGGCCGGGTTTTGGCCGAACTCCGTTAACAATTTCTTGTGTGATTGCCTCTTTATTTCCGCTGCACTTTCAACTCTGATTTTAATTTGTTAATCAATTTTTTAAAAGGCAATTCACCCCCCCCCCTCTTGCCATCATTCCCTCCTTGGGGTGTTCTTCCGACACAACAATTGGTATCAGAGGGAAATTTGTGTAATACCCTAACCGGTTACAAATTTTAAGATCCATTAAGATGGCATCAACCTCTTTCGCCCCCGAGGGCTACTCTTTGGGTCGGGCTCCATTTTTTGATGGGTCCGACTATAATTATTGGAAAACCCGCATGACTACTTTCCTTAGAAGCATAGGATATCCCATTTATAAAATAGTCATGCAAGGTTACACTCTCACTTCCCCCGACGAATCCAAATGGACCCAAGCCGACATTAGAAATTTCGAGCTTGATGGCAAAGCCATGAATGCTCTCCATTGCGGCCTTGACCGAAACGAGTTCAATCGAGTTTCCACATGCACCTCCGCACATGAAATCTGGAAACTTTTGGAGGTTACCCATGAGGGGACCAACAAAGTCAAGGACACTCGATTGGACATGTATCGTCAAGATTTTGAGTCATTTTCTATGCATACAAATGAATCTATTTCTGAAATGTTTACTAGATTTACTGACGTGTGCAATGGGAGAAAGTCCCTTGGTGATGATGTTTCAGCTGAGACGATGGTCAAGAAGATCTTATGGGTCCTTCCGAGCTCATGGGCACCTAAAGTGACGGCGATCCAAGAAGCTAAGGACGTCAAAAATATGCCGGTCGAGGAGCTCATCAGATCCCTAATGACCTACGAGATCACGATGAGGAGGCAAGCACAAAAGGAGGGCACCCCTATCAAAACTCCAAAGAACATCGCCCTCAAGGTACAAAAAGAAGTAAGCTCCTCATCATCCTCTTCCTCCTCATCCTCTTCATCATCAAGCGGCGACTCGGAAATGGAGAATCTCGCCCGCCAAATGCACAAGTTCATGAAGAAGCACAAGAAGAAGAAGCAATCCCGCAAGCACCGAAAGCAAGAACCCACCGCAAGATCCGAGCCCAAGGTGAAATGCTACGGGTGCGGCGAAAAGGGCCATTACAAGCCCGATTGCCCACTCAACAAAAAACGGGCCACGCAAAAGGAAAAAGGAAAGAAAAAGGTCCTCAAGGCCACATGGAGTGACACCTCCTCATCCTCCTCCTCCTCCTCGAGTGACCAAGGTACAAAATGCCTAATGGCATTCCATGAGGTAACATCTTCCGATTCCTCTTCCTCATGTTCTTCAAATTCCAATTCTTTAAATCATCTTTCTTATGAAGAACTCTCACACGCTAGAGACCAACTTGAAAAAGGTTTTCATGCTTTATCGTCAAAATTTGTCGCTTTGAAAAAGAATTTCAAAAAACTTTCCTCCGAAAAAGACCAACTTCTCAAAGAGAAGGAGGAACTGTCCCTCAAAATCCAAAATTTCCCAAATGTTGATTCCATGGAATCAACCATCAAAGACCTAAGGGAGACCCTTGCTAAGTTCACCCAAGGGGAACAAAATTTGAACAATTTGCTTGGTTCCCAACGTATATCTAGAACCACCCAAGGGTTAGGATATACCAACCGAGCTTCCTCCTCCCATGCACCCACTATTTTTGTAAGGGGGAGCTCCGATTTTAAATTTTGTAACTATTGCAAAAAACCCGGGCATCTCATTTATGAATGTAATTGTAAAAACGCCCGGTACGGCCAACCCAAATCGATTTTCTATTCCGATGAATTTTATAGGAGAAGACCCGCCATGAAACAAATTTGGATTGAAAAATCCCTTTTGGCAAGTCTCTCCGGGCCTAAATTTGTTTCGGTTTCAAAAACCACTCCCCGGTGATTTATTGTTTTTATTTAGGGGGAGTTAGGTTTGTTTAAGAATTTTTGTTTTATTCAAACTTTCAATTTCAACTTTTGGTTTCAAATTTCAAATTTTCAATTGGTTTTTGATTCAAAACTTTCAATTCAAACTGTTTTTCAATTTTTGTTTCAAATCTTTCAATTTCCAAAATTTCAATTTATTTTCAAATCCCATCCCTTGTTTTTCAAAATTTCCCTCAATCAAGTTTTATGCCCCATTCTATTTTGATAATCACAAAGGGGGAGAAATTTCTTGATTGATTGGGGGAGAATCTTTTCTCTCATGCTTAGTATTTCCTTTCAATTTCAGCATTTTACATTAATTGTATTGGTGATTGTGATCATCAAAATAGGGGGAGATTGTTGTACCTCTCGAACCCCTCAAGGTTTTATTTTCATGATCACAATCACCCTCATATTTATCTAATCCTCTTTCAAGTGTTTTTGGATTGATAGGAATCAAATCAGGTGGCCAAGGAATTGGGCCAAGCAAACTTAAGTGGCAAAGGAACACAAGTGGACTGAAAATCAGTCCACCGGCCAACCGGTGGCTTCACCACCGGTCGGCCGGTGGACCCTGGGAATGATGCTGAGCCACTGCCATCTCACCGGTCAACCGGTGGCCAAGCACCGGCCAGCCGGTGTCACTCAGATTGAACAGGGTTTGCTTCTGCCTCACCACCGGCCAGCCGGTGGCTCTGGCACCGGTCAGCCGGTGGTGCCTGGAAAAGAAGACTCAGCCACTGTCAAGGCACCGGCCAGCCGGTGGACCTGCACCGGCCAGCCGGTGGACCTGCACCGGCCAGCCGGTAGCACTGGTCAAACTAGCCGTTGGCTTTGACCAGTCAACTCCAAAAGCCTCCCAACGGCTCCGAGGCCTTTTCCAACGGCTCCAAAGCCCTCCAACGGATACTTGAAGGTTCCTAGCCTATAAATAAAGGCCTAGGAAGCACCGGATCATCACCCAAGCCACCGTACACATTTTTACATCTTTGGCGAAGCTCCGACGGATTGTTCCAAGGGAACCCAAAGTGCTCCAACAACTTCCACATCCAAGAGCACCTCCATAGAAGCTTGGAAGCGGCCCTCAAACATCATCAATCAATCAAAGGCGCCCAAGGCTTCTCCATTACGGGTTTTATTGTTTTATTTATTTTGAGCTTTAAAATTGGGTTTGTGCCTACAAACCCCAACCCTTTTCTCATCCCCTCTTTCTTTGGGTTCTCACACCACCACTAAGGTGTGAAGAGGTTTTCTCAAGCTTTTCCTTTAAAAGGCTTGTGTCTCGGTGAGCTAGTCTTCACCCGTAAAAAGACTAGTGGGTTCTTGCTTAACCATTAAAAGCAAGTGGGTTCTTGCTAAACCACAAAAAGCAAGCTGTAATAGGTCCTAGTGCTACCTCAAAGCCTAGTGGGTTTCTTGCTAAAACCATTGAAAAGCAAGCGGTAGGAATCTCTCAACGGTTGAGTTGGGAGCGGAGACGTAGGCCGGGTTTTGGCCGAACTCCGTTAACAATTTCTTGTGTGATTGCCTCTTTATTTCCGCTGCACTTTCAACTCTGATTTTAATTTGTTAATCAATTTTTTAAAAGGCAATTCACCCCCCCTCTTGCCATCATTCCCTCCTTGGGGTGTTCTTCCGACACAACACTATAAATTTCCTTAAAGGAATAAACATTGAATAAGTTGATACATGTTAGAAAATTGGAATATAAAATGAAAAAAAAGAGTTTGAATCATACAAATGAACAAAGAGACATGATATAATATGATAATCAGAACATGGGAAATGTGGAAACAAATTAAAAAATTGCATCATAAACATATCTAAGGGATAGAAATTCAATACCTCATAGTAGAAATATTTATATAATGAAATTGCGTTCACTCCCTATCCGTACATTACATATCAGTATACTAAATATTACATAATTCATCGGAGAACTATATAATTACTAGCGCACTAATCGAATTCATTTAAATCTCATGCTTAAGTGTATTACATAGCTCTTACAACATAGATCCATTAATAATAATAATGTATTCAATGCTAATAGAGTGGGGAATCCATACATGAATGTACCCATCAAAATTAAATGTGAATAAAGGTTAAAACCATTGATAGAAAATGGGTAATGTATTCACTACTCAATTGGTTTAGCATGAAAAATAATTGTGAAATTTCTGCTGCATAACGAAGCCGCTTAAAGAATCATAAAATGGGTTTACGAGAGATAATGGGGTCTATAATAACTTATAAATTCAATGGTATGTAATAGGGACGTTAAAAAATATCCCAAAAGTATAAATAAGAAATAAAAGGCATAAGGTAATGATGAAACTTGAATAATAAATAAAATACTAACTATATAACGGCATAGTGATAGGTGTACATAAATTATCTTGGGAGGAATATTGATATTGAAAGGGGGATCTCATAATTTATTAATTAAATGTACATTAATGGGAATATATAATAACACAACCCAACATAACAAATTTTAATTTAAGATATATTACATAAAATAAGTTCTTGAATGGACAAGATAAGAGAGAAATCCCTACAAAATATTGGAATAAAAATCAGTTTACTTAATGGATCATGGAATGGTTAGTGAAAGTGAAAGAAATATCTAATTATTTATAAATAAAATGGATATAATAGGGAATATTTAAGAACATATCCCATTATAATAAAAACTAAATTTAGATACATAACAAAAATATGTACTTGATATAAAAAGTGGAGTGTGGAAGATCCCTCACTTGAGTGTGTGACTCGAAAAACATTAGAGGGGCTTAAAAGAGATTGGGGTGACTTGTAAGGACTCTTGATAGTGGTGGTTAGAGTATGGATGTGATTAAAGTATTTTTAGTGATGTGAGATGATATTTTTGCGCGTTTATATAGGAAATGATGAAGAATTTTTTATTATTTAGATTTTAGACTCTACATAATAAAATAACCAAAACCACAAAACTCCTCATGGTTTTCCCCAAACTTTCTAAAAATTTGGAGTGGTTATAATTATTTTATAAGTAAAAGGGGAAAACATAATAAAATAATTCCATTTATTATGTGAAGGAGAGTCATAATCTTAAACAAATAATTTTAAAACCTTAAAATATATTAATGGTTTTGGAGGATTCATAAAGTATTTATAAAAATTACAAAACAAATATAAAATTGAATGATTTTATAGGTAAAACAAATATTTGGTCATCTAAACACTTTATTGTATTTAATAAATTACTTTTGATTAATTATGAAGTCATAATACAGAAAGCATATTTATATGGTATTTAATTTTTACCCTAAAAATTGAATGTCTTGGAAAATTATGAAAAATTAACCATTGGATAACATAAATTTTTTAATTCCCAAAATAATATTCATTTTATCTAAATACTTTTACAAATATTTTTATTTTCAATTTTAAAATAAAATCATCATTTATTGAGAAATATTGGGTTTTTTACAATAATAGTTTTTGAACCCTTATATTGCAATTACATTTGACTGCATAAAAAATATAAAATCATTTATAATAGATAAAAAATTATTAACAATAATAATTTATTAAGATATTATTTATTTCAAAATAACCATTTTTTCATCAAAACAAATTAATTATTTTAATATAAATATAAATCAAAAATAGTTTTTTTGTTTTATTGTATCAAAATAAAAAACATTTAAAAACTAAAAATATTTGGATGAAAATATTTTCATTATTATATAAAAAAAACTATATACACATGTTTATTGGGTCTTGATACATATCCCTTTAATACACCAGAAGACGCTATGTGGGTATGGTGCGCGATTATGGGACTTTCATGGGGTGGTTCAACGAACATGGTTTGGGTCATGATCTCAATGAGCTTAAACTTATCCAAAAAAATGGTTTCTCTAATGCTTAAGTTGTAGGATATCAGATTGGGATTGGTCAAGGTCAAATCCTTATGATGTTTTATCCCTTGGAAACCCCAATAAATAGGCTTCATAGAATATGATCCTATTGTTTAAGGCCATCAATCCTTTTTTCTATGTCAATTGGGTTTTTTAAAACCTTATATTTATAGTATTAATGTGATCTCAATTAGACAGATATACTATCAATGGTAAAGATACATAACATTATTTAAAGAATGGATATAATAAACCAAATAAGTGACTGTGTTTTCCATAACAATATTATATAATAAGAAATTTAATTAAATCAAAAGGGAAATTTTATTTATAACAGTTCAGGATGATAAGTTTTTTTTACCTTAAGAAAATGTTTCCTTGAAATTTTCAATTACCACACTAAAATAGTATATGGTTACTCTATTTAATCACCTCCTCGGGTTACCACATTTCTTATTCAAACTTTTTTTCTTTGTAACAATTTTTCATGGTGTATTTTCTTATTTTTTACATCTTTATCTCTATGATCCAAGATTTTCATCAACGGATCCTCATAGGAAATTTGATTACCCAATGGTACCAAATCTAGATTTACTATGTTAGAGGGGTATATTATGTACATTTCCAATATGGATACATGGAATACAACATGTTGTTGATAGAGGATCATTGGGAGTTCTAGTTGATGGGCCACCATTCGATGTGATCAATGATCTCAAAGGGTCCAATATATCTTTGACTAAGCTTTCCCTTCTTCCAAAATGTCATCACCATCTTCCATGGAGATATGAATAGTAATACCATGTCTCTAACATCAATCTCTAGGCCTCGTTGATGATTTTTGACATTGTTCTTCAGTTTAATCTGATAAGCCTTGATGTGTCGTTTAATAGCTTTAACCTTCTCCACCATTTCCTCAACAATTTTAGGACCTAGAAATTTGTGTTCCCTAACTTCATCCCAACATGTTTGTGTTCTTCATTTCTTACCATAAAGGGATTCATAGGGATCCATTTGGATGCTTGATTGGATGTTTTTGTTGTAATAGAACTCAACCAAAGGAATATATTAGTCCCACCCTCCATTTAAGTATGTGGAATATGTTTTCAACATGTATTCCAGTTTCTAAATATTCCACTTATACTGGAAATCAGTTTGAGGATGATAGACCATACTAATGTTCACCTCAGTTTTTATTGAATTTTGGAGACTTTTCTAGGACTTGGAGGTGAATCTCATATCTCAATCAAATACAACCAATATTGTTACTCTTTGTAGCCTTACAACTTCTCTGATGTATATCCAAGCAATTTGACCTAGTGATAAGTCCTTTAGAATTTTTATAAAGTGAGTTTTCTTTACAAGATTATCCACAACAACCCTTATAGAAATATTTCCCCTAGATTTCCTTGAAGTTAGGTGATATGGTCTATCGATATGTTCTCCCATTTCGATGTTTGATAAATAATGGTTTCATAAACCCTTTAGACTTATGAATTCCTACCTTCAATTTCTGGAACACTTGGAACTTTTATGCATATTCCGTGATATGCCTCTTCATATTGTCCCATAAATAGTGCTCATAGAGATCTTGATACATCTTTGTGCTCCCTGGGTTAATGGAGAAATTTGAACTTCATGCATCATCCAATAGTTCCTTATATAACTCAAGATTTCGTGGATCACATAGTCATTACCTAAATCACAGAATTCATTTTTAATAAAATTTTAAACTATGAGTATTTCCCCTTTCTCAACGCTTACACCTTTTTCTGAATTTCTACATCATTTCTTTGAGAATCCCTTATTTTTTCCCTGAGTGATGGTTGTGAAGTAATTTGAGAAAGGATTGATGATGTTCCTTCCCTAATGATTCACATGTATATCCTTTTCTGATATTAGAAGATTAGATCCTTCTCAATTATAATCATTGTTAAATATGCATGATCCTTTCTAAGTAGATCATATTCCACATTATTTACTTTTCTAGGATGGTATTGAATTTAGAAGTCATTGTCTTTGATGAGATCTAACCTTCTTCCCTTTTTTATATTAACCTATTTCCATGTCAATATCTATTTATAACTCTAGTGATCAATATATATCTCACACTTCTCCCCATATAGATTATTCTACCAGTTTTTCAACACAAAGATCACAAATTTTGACTCCGTGCCATGTATGGGACAGTTTTTCCATGAATTTTAGACTTCCTTGAGGCATAGGCTACCACGTTTTCATTTATCACCAGTAAAAAGCTTAATCTATTATTTAAATAAACGTTATATACTATAACGAGTTCCCCACTTATCATTATTATGAGCACTGCTAAAGTGATCAACATCTTTTTTAGATCCTTAACTATTTCCTCACATTCTTCCATCTAGAAAAACTCCACTCCCATGCATGTTATCACGGTAAGAGGGTTCGACAATAAAGACAAATTTTTAAAAAATTGGTGATAATACCAATGTAACCCATAGAAACTATTGATACTTATCACATGTGTTGGCCTCAGATAACCTTAAATTTCATAAAATCATTGAAGGTCCCATAGATATCCCATTTCATATGATGATATTCCACAAGAAAGTTTCTTACTTAAAATAAAAATCACATTTCCTGTACATGGAAAAAATATTCTCCTTATATTGGACCATTAACATAGTTCTTATATTATCCTCATGCTCATACTTGCATTTGGATTCCAATATAATATCATCTATAAATACTACTAATAAATTATTGAGGTAATATATAGTGTCTCTAATCATCAATCCCAATAATATTTATAGAGAATTTGTGAGCCTGAATAGACTCACTATGAACTATTAGTTCATTTACCTTGTATGAAAAAAAATCTTGGCGATATCCGCCTTCTTCACCCTAACATGGTAATATCCCAACCACATATACACCTTGGAAAAGTATTGTTATCCACATTGTTAACTGAACAAGTCATCAATTTGTGGCCTAGGATATGTGTTCTTTATTTTGATAATGTTGATCTCCCGATATTCAATTAAAAGGTGCATCAACCCATCCTTATTATTGACAAAGAGGAGTAGTGAACCTCATAGTGAAGCACTTGGGTGTTTGGACCCTTTATTCAGATTCTCCTATAGTAGTTTCTTTAGTTCCTCATCTTCCTCAACATCCAATCTATATAGACTCTTGGATAATGGAAATTCCCCATGTATGATATAAATTGAAAATTCAACCTAATTGCTAGTAGGAAAACTAGAAAATTCCTCAAGAAACACATCACTGTATTCCCTCACAATAGGATTATTTTAAAGATGATTATTTCATTAAACTGAATCATTTGAGCTAGATATGCTCTATCATAGGGAAATTATATACACTCTTTAGATTTTGGTGATTTTGGTGCTAAATAATATTCATATTCTTCTTCAAAATTTTATAGAATCAGAGAACAATTCGAGATACACAGAGTGATTTTCTTCTCTTGACAATTTATGTCAACTCTATATATGGAAAGTAAATCCATTCATAGAATTGCATCATATTACACTAACAGGTGTATGAAAAGGTTCTTTTGGAAGTTTTTCCTACAAAATTTTGAATGGGAGAATTTATATAATTGGGATGCAATAATTTTCCCATTTTCCATTTTCACCAATAACTCTACATCCATTAATTGTTGTGGTGTTTGGAAAGTTATACTAAACATTCATCCTGTGAATGGATTCATAGAACCAGAATAAAAATGTATCTTCTCTATCCATGAATGAATATCTAGAATACCTACCACCACTTAATTTTTGGGATCCAATTTGGCTATTGTGATGGAAAGTGCTTACCCTTCTTACCATAGAGGTTGATGGTTGTCTTTGAAAACCCTTAGATTAGTGCATTAGTTTGAGAAGTCCTCTAGTTCCTTATAGTTGAAGCAATTAACAGTGAGATTAGGGTTTAATGGATTACTTCATTCATCAATTACATATTTGGGTTTCTCCTATCATAAAGTTTTAGCTAGGTTTCCTTCCTAACCACACCTATAGAATTTCTTTGTCCCCCTTAGGCAATTTTCAGTGTGCCTCTAGTCACACATTTGACAGTTTCCATGCTGATTTTTTTTGAAATATTAGATTTTTCCATCTAACAAACAAAATTAAAATTCACATTCTTCTTCTTATCCCCATGATACCCTTGGGATTCTTCGATATCCATTTCCACTTTGAGGGAACATCATATAATTTCCTCATAGCTGTCAAAGTCATGATATTTCCAAGACTTTTCATATAATATGTTTTATACCACAAATCATGTAGTCATCCTTGCATTCAGGGGTAACAACAAAGGCCAAGGCGTGTCGTGCATGTATTGTGATGTTTTCCACATATTCACTGATAGACTCTTCGTCTTTTTTGCTTGAGGGTAAGAAAATCCTATTCTATTTTAATTCAGAGAGTGTGAGTAAAATATTTATCAAAATGAATTATCCAAAATTCCTTCCACTGTATCATTTCAATCTCTTCATCATGATTTCTATTCTTGATCATTTTCCACCATTGATTAGAATCTCCCTCCATATGATAAAATTCCAATATAATTTTGTGTTTCTCAAAACATTGATGGATAAAGAATATCTTTTCAATAGAGTTGATCGATTATTCTATGAATAAGGGATCATTTGATCCATGAAAATTCTGAGGATTGTTTTACATAAATATCCCAATTGTACTTGGTTCAATATTAGGTGGATTTGTAAATTCTTCTTTATCTAGACTTATATTCATAACATCAGTCTTATAAGAGTGTGTCTTTATAAAGTTCATGATTCCCAATCCCTCCAGGTTGGTCATCTCATTGGGTTTGTTATCATGTGTTTCATTGATTATTTACCTCATTACTCTTATTTATGAAGGTTGGCTAGAATGAAAGGAAAATTAGGGATGGTTATTTTTTTAAACTATTAAACACATAATGTATAATCTATTGACATTAGAAATATAACATTATTAATTAAATTTATTTCCTTTATATATGAATTTTAAGCTTCAATATATGTTATCTATTGTCTCTTTCTTAATATATATTCTTATACCCATTTTGTAACACCCCTAGATTTTATGAAAAATATTCTTTTAATTTCATTAATGTCTTGTGTTTTATTCTACACCAAGATTACCTTGCGCTATACGCAACACCGTATTAGCTTGCAGTATACGCAACACTATTCTTGGATCGTGTTACACACAATTTTGATAATAGTTATTCTACGCAATATTGAGTATATATATATATATATATTCAATGTATAAATGAAATATGGTTGGATTATGTTATTATAAACAACGAAGGATTCTTTCACAACACGCAACCCTGACTTGGCTTGCATTACACGCAATCGCGACCTTCCTCGATAGCGTGTGTTGTATGCAATACCGGGTTTTAATAAACAATGTTATATTATTATAATATTGTCATGAACTAGCCATTATGAATAGTATTAACTAAATTTTGAATTTTATAACATTATTATTCATCTTACACATTTCTAGAACATGTTATAATAACAAAATAAATTTTTCGGGTAAAATAAGTATTTTTCAAAAAATGCAATTTTGCCTCCTTTTGATGGCGCACCCACTTTAAATCTAGTTTTGACATGTTTATAAGTTAAATTTGAAAAAATAAAATTCTTCTTTGGAATCAAGAAATAAAAATTTACTTTGGATAAATTTTTCATATTATTCTGGTAACTTTCACATTTTAATGAATAGTAAAAACACGCTATATTTTAATTAAAAACAACTTTTTTCATCATAATATCTTATGTGGTTAAATTATAATATTGAATGGTTTTAAAGTATAAATAGAATATATTTTTACCATTTAATATAATGTATGTCATTAGCATTGATTTTACCTTGAATTCGTAGGTTAAATCAATTCAATCTTTTGCAATGTTTTAAACAAAAACCCGTTTTTATTCGAAAACGGGATTAATTTTAATTTAATTTATGCAACTTCTGTGTATTGAATTTTAAAAAATGGATTCCATATTTGGAATCAGTGGGTCCAAATTATGTTAATAGGATACTTTTTATTTTTGGGAATTATGAATAGTAACTACGGTAAATTTTATTTAACATAGTTAAAGGTAAATCGGGTAATTAAGGGTAAATATAATATATTAAAATTACTCTAACAAATGTCAAAATCCTATTGGATGACTAAAAAGCGACCCATATCACCTAAGGGTCGGATTAGATTCATTTAATTAAATTTTGGCAATGAAAATAATTTAATTATTATTAAAACCAAAGAATGTGACAACATGTCACTTTCTTAAATCTTATAAGTATAAATTTTAATCTAGTGATAAACTTCATGAAACTTCGAATATGAATAGTCTCCAGGAAGATAATACAATTATCTACATCATAGGAATTTATTTAGAATTTTTAAGGATTAAATAATTATCATTTATTATGACACAACGATGATGCAGTAATTGTCTTATTAATGAAATATTGACATAATTGATGTTATAAATGCCAAAATAAATGTAATTTGAGACTTTTTATGACTTAAACTAATTTTATAGGTTACTATGACATGTTATTGTTGATTTAAGTAACTTGGTTCGAACTTATCATTATGTTATGAATTTCATAAAAATCATGTACCAAATAGTGTCAAAATTGACATAAAATAGTTTTTAAAACAAATATTATATTATTAATTGTTATTTTATTCCTAAAAATCTATGGTTCTGCCAAATGACTTAGATAAGATTATATATATTAATAATAAACAACTTGGGGTTCTTTTGGCTTGATATAGTAAGTTTATTAACCATATAGTGTAAGAAAACAAAAAGACACGGTAAAAGTTAAATTATTTAACTTAGAGTTAAATCTAATTGATAAGGTTAAAATAATAACCTAAACTTGTCTAAATCCTATTGTATGAGATTATTTCAACCCATACCCACCTTAGCCTATAAATAAATCAATTTGGATCTATTTAAAACCAAAATTGACTTTATAATAAAATAATATTTTTAGTTATTCCAAAGGTGCCCCTCTCCTCCCTTATAAAAGGGCACCTCCTCCCTCTCTTCCTCACACAACTTTGAGCCTTCAAGCTCGGCCAATCCCTGCCAAATTCTCTTCTACACTTCCCTAGAAACATCCTAGAGGTTCTGGTCTTCATCAAAGTCCAATTTTAGTGCCCTAAGAGGAGGTCTCAAAAAGGCGCTTCAAAGAAGAGGTAATTTCCGTTACCGATTCTTTCACCTTTATTTCTTCTTCCACTTCTTCTTCTTAGGTTGTTTCATTATGAATTAATAACATCAGTATCACTAATATACTTATATTTTATTATAAGTATGAAACAATCCTATTTCACCATCTATCCATACTACGGAAAACGAAATCACCACACGTGCGTACGTACGGAATACCGTCTCCACGCCGTGGTGAAATCTATTTTCCACCAACACCTTACATGGATGGGTATAATGGTGTAAAGAATAACTATACATAGTTATTATAACATCATACTGATTCTGATATATTGTATCATCCACTCTAATTCAATTCAATAATCATGAAAACGATATCATCGCTCGTGCGTACGTACGGACTACCGTCTCCACGACGCGATGAGATTCATTCTCCACTTTAACCATTCATGAATGATTATAAAGTACATATAATAAGTAATCATGAAATATATTACATAATAATGATACTGTATTTATGTGTATATATATTTATTTCATCTACTTAATTCCATTCAACTCAATAAGGAAACGAAAACAGCGTTCATGCGTACGTACGACCTACCATCTCCATGAACGGTGTATTTCTTTCCATTTACTGATTTATTATATATATGTATATTATGAATATATATTATATATAAATCATGTTTTATATTCTTTAACTAAGTAATCATGATCTAAGTAATCATATGAATAATTACAAGTCAAAACATGGACGACAAATGAAACGATTTTACCCAAAACGCTTCTTTAACATGGAATTTACAAAAGAACGGGTAATATAAAGTCATAAGTGAACCACATATGATATCATAAAAATGAATATGATTATAGAATAAGTCAATGACATTATTTAAATCATTATACAGGATGTTCGGACACTTACGAAGCAAATCGGACCAAAGGTAAGGGAAATATCACAATCTCATTTTTATCCGAGATTGTTTATACTTTGGCATTTACTGGGGTGTATTTTATCATCCAAATCCATGTTTCCTCAATATGTAATATTATTTCCATCCACATACAATTTTTTAAATCCAATTTTACCCTTCAGTGAGTTTTTAGTAAAATATATGAAAGGAATCTTTTGTCGTTTTTCGTACGAGGTACTTTTTGACTTTTCTGACAAAAGTACGAAGAATGTTTTTTTTAACTTATACGGCATGAATGGATTTTTAAAACATTATTTCCAAGAATATTCCTTTAAAAGTTTTCAAGTTTATTTTTAATCAACTTCTTTTAGTTTATAATTGTACGACATGTTAAGAAAGGAAAAGTGTTTTTGAAGTAGAAAGGATATTTTCATCAAGAATGAAGTTCAAGTGTTTTATCAAAATTATTTTCCATCTAAGAAAATAAAGGGTTATTTTTTTATCCCTATTATTACATTGATTTGATTATGTTGTGATGGAATTATTTTTATGAATTCCTTTAACCTATATTAATTGTTTTATGATGTCATGATGTTTAAGATTCCCATTTTTATTACATTGGTTATGTTATGATGTATGGTTTATGATTTTGTGGCACACATAAGAATGGTATCATTATGAGATGGGTGGGACCTATATCTCCCTCCAATGCATTGGGTAAAGATTTTATATATCATGAGATAGACATGGCTGGATTGGTAGGTTATACCAGTTCGGTGAAACAGGACTGAAATGAGGGTGACTCGGTTCAGAAAGGGACTTTGTCCACTAAGATAGTCTTGGCAATGAGTCTTGACTAACAAGAAATGATTCTCTATGATTATGTGTGTATTCCACAATGTTTCATGTTTTAAGTTATGATTATTGTGATTACATTTCACTGCCATGATTTATCCCATGTTATGAAATTATGCTCTCTTTTACAGGTTAAGATTTTCAAAATGTTATGTTCTTATGATGTGATTGATATTTCCTTTGTTTACCCTTACTGAGCATTTGAGCTCACCCTTTTATGTTTTCTTTTCCCCAGAATATAAAGAAAGGTTTTAGGTATAAAAAAAAGGAAGATATTTATGGGAGATGTTGAATATCTTTCAATAGGATTAGAAGATTATATTCCGAGTTTCCAAAGACACTAAACTATTACGATCCTTGTGTGTGTGTTTTTGTTATGTACTAAGTATTCCGCAAATGTAATGTAATGTCAATGTACGTCAAGATATTGGTCTCTACACATTTATTCCCTTAAGAATGGTTTGTTATGAGCTTATGATTTTACCAAAGAATATCCCCAGGGAGTGTCTAACCAGGTTCACACTAAGGCCATTTTTCATGAACCAGGTTACCTCGAGTTAAGATTCATACTCCTTGTGGGAGTTGTTAACACTAAGTACATATATTCCAGAACCATGTCCACTTCTAGTATCTAGATAGGGATTTATTCAATTGATAAAGACATTAATTTGTACTTATAAAAAATTTGGGGATGTTTTATTATAGTTAGTCTTATCCCTAAGGATTTTGTTAGAGTTTTATATTCCCAATCCAAAAAATTACTAAACATTAGCTCTGATACCAAAAATAACAACCACATTATTTATTAAACATTAATTAATGATTTATTTTATAAAATTATACATAACAAAACAAAAGATATCAATAATTATAGTTTATTTTAGAATTAGGTACATATAATAACATCTTGACATGGGATATAATAACATTATTGAAATATTACTTAGCATGCTTCTAAAATCCCATGGATTTTTCATACTTCCCAGGATAACCAGGTGACAACCCTAAGAAAGGGGTGAGATATAAATCCCAGTAAGGTTATAAACATGGAATAATGTGATAAATATTAGACAAAAGGTATATCAATGGGGTATAAAAAGAGTATAAATCGTAAACGTGTTTCTTAAGACATGATATAGCATGATAATCATAACATGGGAAATGTGAAAGAAACTTATAATACTACATCAAAAAAATTGGTCAAGTATAAACCACAAAGACCAGATAGTGGAAAAGTATAATAAGATAATTAGGTTCACTCCCAACCCAAACATGACATATTTTGATTCTAAACATTACACAAAGATTTGGAGTGTTATATAATTATCGATGCACCCATCACATTCATTTCAATCTCAAGCTTAGGTGTTCCACAAAGATCATAAAAATGGACTCATTCATCATTCTAATTTATTTCATTATAAAGGAGTTTTGGAATAAAGTGATGAAAACACCCAATCAAAAGTATATGTGCCTAAAATTCTTACACACTTTATAGGATATGGATACAATATTCACTACCCAATTATTTTTTCATGAAAACCCATGGAGAAATTTCTACAGCAATGTGGAATCACTTAAATATTCATATAATGGGTTTATGAGAGAGAAATGGGTATCTTATACCATATAAATAATATTTTAAGTAATAGTCAAATGTAAAAATATATCCTAATGTTATAAATTATAAATAAAAAGAAAAAGGTAATGAAAAAATAGGAATAAAGATGATAATCCTAACCGTGTTTATGTATGTTAATAGGTGTACATAAAGGATCATGAGAGGAATAATGAGAATGAAATGGGTATATCATAATTTATAAATATATTTTATAAAAAGGGTAATATGTAAGAACATATGCCAATATAAAAAATGGAATCTAAGATATATAACATAAAATAAGTTCTTGAATAGAAATTAGAAGAGAGAAGTCCTTACAAAATATCAGCATAGTAACGTATGTACATAAAGAATCGTGTAATGATTAATGAAAGTGAAAGAAACATATAATTATTTATACATAAAATTTAAATTATGTTTAATATGTAATAAAATATCCCAACATAAGAAAATGTAAATTTAAAGATATAAAAAAGATGTTCTTAATAAAAAGGGGGAGTAGAAGATCTGTCACTTGAGTGTGTGACTCCATAATATTCGAAGGGGATTCTTGAGAGAATGGGGGTGAATTGTGAGGGATATAGAGAGTGGAGGGAAGAGTATGGACTTTCTACAAGGAGTTTTAGTGAAGAGAAATTGGATCTTGTGTGGGTTTATATCATACATGATGTGGATTTATATATTATTTAGGTTTTGGACTCTACATAATAAAATATACGAAACAAAAAACCTTCCCATGGCTTATCCCATGGTTTCTTCCAAATGGGAGTGGTTATAATTATTTTACAAGAATAATGGTGGAGTAATAAATTAATTCACTTTCTTATGTGGTGGTGAGGAATACACTTAATGAAATTATTTTAAAACATTAAAATACGATCATGGTTTGTATAATTCATAAAGTATTTATAAAATTAACCAAAACACATAAAATGAAATTATTCTAAAGGGAAAATATATATTTGGTATTGTATACACTTTATTGTATTTATTACCTCACTTTTGGGTCATTATGATTTTATTAGTCACACACAATATTTATACAGTATTTTATTTTTACTTGAAAATTCAATAATCTTAAAAAAATTATGTAATATTTGTCATTGGATAATTTAGATACACTAATTAAAAATATAATATTCATTTTATCTTAATGATTTTCTAAATATGTGAATTATATCTTTTGAAATAAAATTGACAATTATTAAAAAATGATGGGTTTTTTGACAATAACAGTTTTTGAACCCTTATAAAAAAATATATTTGACATAATAAAAATTATATAATCATTTATATTTCATAAAAATTATTTAAATATTTTATTTTATAAAAATATTATTTATTTCATAAATCCATTAAATGCTAAAAATATAATTTATTATATTTTAATGTTAACAAAAAATAATATTTGTGTTTTATTATATCAAAATAAAAATCATTTACAATGTGACAATAATCAGATGAAAATATATTTTTTATTCTATTAAATAAATGTACATAAACTCATTTATAGGGTCTTAATAAATATACCATTAAAATACTAGTAAATTCCATAAGGATAAGGTGTGTGATGGTGGGACTTTCATGGGGTGGTTCGACAAACATGGTTTTGTTTGTGATGTCGATGAACTTTAACTTCTCCCAGAAGCAGTTTTTCTCATGCCTAAGTTGTTGCTTCTCAGCTTGGGATTGGACAAGGGTAATTATAAATGATGTTATCTCCCTCATAATCTCTAATAAATGGGCTTCATAGGGTACAATCCTACTGGTTGAGGTCATTTCATCCATTTTCTATGTATATTGGATTTGGTAAAACCATATATTTATAATAATCATTTTATCATTGTTAAATTTCTATATTATCAATGGTAAAGATGCTAAAATTTATTTTAAATAGAATTGGATATAATAAAACATTATAAATTCATATTCTTTCTATAATCATATTAGATAATAAAAAATTTAATTAAATCAAAAGGTGAATTTCAGTTCTAATATTTTTGGTCGTTACAGAAGCACCTCATATATGAGGATTTTTCTATCTAAGTTCCAACAAGCTCAGGTGCCTTGTATAATGTTTCAACAAACTTCAGCAGTTAGAAAAATTGGATAAGGATGATTTCCAAAATTAAATAAAATATGATATATTGAAATAATACTAAGTGTGGTAAAGGTGTTTCAAGGATAGTGTTGTGTGGAGAAGCATCGTAGAGGAAGAATGGTACATGATAATAGTGGTTTTTGGATAGATAAAAATCCCAAAATCATCCAAAATTTTCTTTCTTTGTAGATGATGTGCTTTGACAAAGAAATTCGTTGTGGTTGAAGGTCCTTCATGAGTTTCTATGTAGTTTGTGGTGAATTCATTTATGTATAGTGGTATGTGGTGAAGTCATTTGTTGAACAATTTAGTTCATGGATGAGTACATCATGAGGTTATTTTATGAATGATGAGTTACTATGATCATGGTATGCATGATGTGACTTGTTATAAAGTTAAGAAGAGTACTATATGTATATGTAGTATGTTGATGTAGAGTTCCAAAATACTGCATGTTGAGAAGCTATGAATTATGAAATAAGACACTATGATAAATCCCATAGAAAATGAAATGCTACGCGGAAATGAATGACCATGAAATATGAAATGGCAGAGTTTATAGAAGTGTGTTACATCCTTGTAGATGATTTGTTTTATAGTTTTTTCGTATGAATATATGAGTTTTCATTTAACATCCATGATATATTTTTGAATTATAGTATGCAGAGAAAATAATATTTGAGTCAGAAGCAATGAAATATATGGAATGACTATATTTAGTAATGTGATTTGTAGAGAATTATAAAATACTATCTATAGATAGATTTTGCAGTGTTGTTATACAGAGACCATTGAACTACTTTAAGACTACTTACCACGATTGAAGAATTATTAGGTAACAACTACTTGTTTATCTTTTCTTTACTTCCTAAAGATATAAGTACAATCCTCTATCTAAAATTAATGAGGTATTTTTGGGATATGTATTAATCAAGATAGGAAGATGATATTGTTCCCGAGTTGTGTTCCAAAAAGCATATTATACTTCTAGAAAAGGATAACATTTTGTGAAGAGAAATGCTATGATATGTGTTATATAGTTTAAGTACTATGTGAATTACACTTTTCTGTAATTTCATGCATGGAGTTCCATATACTAGAAAACATTATTCAAGGAATTTTGAAGCATCGGTTTTCTAAGCATCATGAATGTCCATCAATAATACATAATTATTTATTTATATAATTTATGTAAACATGGTCAATATGTTGTACTATTTTATGTTTAAAATTTTGAAAATAAAATGATAATTCCATGAAATACACGTGATTTCAGGAAATATTTGAGTTCATATTGAGAAGAGGGATTATTCTGAGATTTACATGTTTAGTATTGAAGAATACAACATTGAATAAATTGTTTTTATAACTTTCTCACATTATTTAATGTTGGTACATCATCACAAGAATGAAGAATCTTTGATCAAGCATCAGTCGAAGAAATATCTCATCATCACTGAAGATCAGAAGTTGAAGAGATTAAAGCACAAATAGACTTCCTGGAGAAGACAGTTAGGTCTAATATTTCATAAATAATAGAATAATCATATCATTCTTGATCTGCTATGAATTATTTTCAAGAAAAACAGTCTTATACTAATAAGATGTTGATGATAAGGAAGTTATAAACATGTATAATAGTTCCAGTACACTCTTGGTGGAATATGTATATCATGTGTTGTAGGAGAAACCAGAATCAAACATAGAACATACTATTTTTTGATCAAGAACATTGAGAAAAAGATATTGTGATTGGGGTGTCTAACTAGTTTCTGATATGGCTCGAGGTTGGGGTGTATATGCAGTATAAAAGGAGGAGAAAAGAATATGGATAGGGTGTAAAACCAACTGAGGAAGGTGTTTTTTCTTTGGTTTAGAATAAAAAATAAGTAATGGATCATATACTGGATGTATTTTTTATTCACTGTAATCACCTTGTTATAAAGTAGAGAATATATGTTTGATAGATTAACCAACATGGAAATGAGTTGGTCTTTATATTAAAACTTATAAATACCCTCTGTTGGGATCGCAGTGATTATTTATACATATGAAGTGAGATTGTGAGATATCGTTATATGGATCAAGAACTATAAAATTTTAGACATGTTGAATTCAAAGGAAAATAGTTTTTAAAAAGTAATAAACTGATTCACCTACACTCATAGTGGTCAATCCATCATTAGAAACTACTACTGGAATTAGAGCATAGCTCCCTATAATGATTAAAAAGCTTTCCTGGAATTTTTTAATGGCCGTTAAGAATTGTAGATTTTTGGAAGTATTTGAGTTACCTCACATTGGGAAAAATGAATTTACACCTGATGATAAAATTCTTGGGAGTTCATTCAAAACTCAAATAAACAAGAAGAGAAGAGTTTCAAGGACATTAAATAATGAACCAATATATAATAGATAAGTATTACTAAATGAATTTTATTAAAGTGCCCTAAGTTTTAATTATTCTTAAAATTTTTATTCTTCTAATGAACCATGTTCAAGATATGAGGAAAATGAATTACTAGGTGATCTTTATTTTGAATTCAAATAAAATTGGAAGGAAATTCCAAAACAAGTGTCCTAGTTTATATTTGGTACAATCAAGGGACACATTTTTTATAAAGCACAAGAATAAGAAGAAGTTGGCGAATTAGAAGATGCACTATGTAAGAATTTCATAAAGTGAATCACTCCCACAAACCTAGTGGATGTAAGAGAACAATCCATTTTTTATAATGAGTAATAATTTTAATGGAATAGCTATGAAAAAGTTGTGATTGAGATTCTTGTTAGATAACCCTTTTATGCACATAAAACATTTATATATGTGTCTATAGATGTCATGAATTCCCAACAAGATATCAAACCAAATAAGATTAAGGATCTCATCTCATTTTTCAATGAAAGAGTTGTATTTCATGAAGTGGTTGTTGAGAATATTAGGAATTACTATAAAAATATAGTGGAGTTTATTTAAGATCATAAGAATACCCTCACCATGAGATATTGTGAATTCAAAATTAAATTATCATGTTTTGAAAAGACAAGTGTAGAAAATCAATACTCAATAATTTTTATATCTACTGCAATACAATTCTATTTGAAGGATTTTAATATTAAAAGCTAATAATATCATTACATCATCTAATGATATTTCCAAATAGGAAGTAATGAAAAAGGTTCCATCCATATCCCAATGTAATAATTGTTTTATATATATTTCTATAGAAAGTAAAGGTTTAAATAAAAACTCTATACAGCTATGTATAAGGAGAAATGCAGAAGAGCCTACCACTATGTCAATGGTGGATATAAGAAGATTTATAAGTGATGGTTCCCAATAAGAAGCCCAACAGGTGCTGAAGAAGACCCAAAAAAATTATGCTAGAAATTTTAGACAATATTCACATAATAAAAAAAGGAACAAGGCTTGTGGGTCAATGTTAGTGCTACAACAGATTTTGGAATTTTATTTTGTATTTCCAGTAAAATACTTTAAATGATAAAGCACAAAATAATCATATACCATGGGAAATAATCCAAGATAATAAGATGAAACTACATGCATATACTATGAAAAAAATTCATTTTCAAATAGATTTGAACTTCTTTATTAGGTTTTTTATTTTTGAAATAAAATGGGGTCACAAAAGTTATACATGTACAAATGAACACGTATCAAAAATATATGGACCACATGATAATGAATTTGTATACTTGGGTGGAAATATGGAAAGTGATGTAAATAAGATCACTCCCATGATGTTTTTGTATAATTCATCTTTAGACTCAACACATAAGAACGATAAAAAACAAACCATTTCCATGAAAATAAAAATTAAGACTACATCATAAAATAGAAATATTAATAAAGTAACTCATTTTAATACAAGTGTAAATACCCAAATATCTATCAACATTCCCATATATATTTTCTTGATTTTTTCATTAGATTTGGAGAAATAAGGAAATTCCAAAAAAGTATAAGAAATATCTCATGCTAAATGTAAAATGAATATTCTACATGAAGAAGGGGAATTTTATGAGTGGTTTTCAAAGAATGAAAATTCATGTTTTTTGAATGTTCTATGTAAGATATATAATATAGATGGACATAATCCATGAGTATGATCAATGAAATTTCTAGCATAATAAGAAGGCATGAAGAAAATGAAGGTTTCATTAGAATATGTATATGAAATTAAGGATAATTGAGGAAGAACCATCTAAAGCAATGTAATTATATCTAAGATAAGATCAATGTTACTAAAGGATAAATCAGATGTTAAAATCGGATGTGGATGCATAAAGGTTGGAGAAAGTGGAGCAACACGGTTGAGAGAACCATCTCATCCTTGATGTTCACAATGAGAAATAAGTACCGCCTATTTATTCTCTAATATTATTTTTCTTCAACTAATTATGAAGTGAATTTAATGAGATGTTTAAGTCTATAACTTCTAGACATCATGATGAGGTTTTACTACATATATTTAATTGATTTCTATTAAAAGGAAGAGAAGTGTGTATCCCTTTAAGGGAAGAATTTATGAGAGGAACCTGTTAAATCTTCACTACACAGTGAGTGAGGAACTTCTAAATAGATAAATAAAATTTGATTTAGAGATATTTTAATCACACATTGGTCCTTTTTTCTTAATTAAAGTAATCATATCAATTAAGGGGAAGTGATCGATTGATGTTATGATAAGACCAATATAGAGATATATCATTTTCACATTATTTTTTGTATGTCATTGTAGACGTTTGTGGATGAAATAATATATCATTTATGAATTAGATTATTTACCATCTATTTAGTGAGAGTTGATAAAATATAAGATTAATTTCACATGAATTTTATTTTATGGATTACTTATACATCCATGGTTATATCTTCCATATTTTCTATAATGGGTTAGACCATGTAGGCTTAGAGTTGATCAAATGAATTATCTTTTCACATAGAACAATGTGATACCATTACACTCATTTAAGTGATCTTGAAATTTTTAGTTAAGGGATAGAACAAGTTTTTTAGATGAAATATGAGTTGAGAAGAAAACATTTTCCCATTGTATTTTTTTATAAATAAGGATGATAAAAATATTGACTTTATGAAGTGAAAAAGTATCACAAAGAATAGAAAGGGGATATTGAAGAGAACAAGTTCATGATGGATGAATGGATGTGGTCATCGTTTTCAGTATATCATTGTTTCATTGGGACTTCTTGTAAGGGGATGTGTTTTTCTTGTCACATTACCATTTCACTTTTTCCAAAAACACTCAATAGTTCCCCCATCCGTAGTTGAGTATAGAACTGCTTTCCAAAGTCCAAAGGTCATCTGGGTTCTGAGGCATAGAGACTCTTAGAGACTCCCATTGGTTGAGAGGATGGGAGGTTGGGCTCATTGCACCTTTTTGGGTGGAATTTTTTCATACTCATGGACCCTATTAGAGATTTAAGAAATGTTCATGAACATCTCTCTAATCCCAATATGATATTGGTTACACTGAAAAATGGTTATGGGTCAATTATCTATGATGTACAACAAGCCAGGATTCATCTTTATGTATCTGAGGTTCACCATTATTTTCTGATAGTGGGAAATCACTTATGTGATCAAGTCACATTACAAAGTGACTTGAGATATGCTCCCATGTGTCGAGGTAGTTGATATTCTGAGGATTGGATTGATCCATTATGAGGAATCCTATATATCCTGGTTATTTTAAGAATATAACCATGTATTTCCATTGGCATTGGGACTTACACACTCAGTATTTCCAGTTAATGATGCCTAATGAGGTGATCGTTGCATCCCCTAAGCCCATGTGAGCCATGCTCGTTCTGTGAAATAAGAGGGAGTTAATGATCATCCTCATGGCATGTGAATATGGGATCTGCATATTAGGGTAGTCCTTGAGATATTTGATATTGATCTCGATCCATTAAATAGGGCATTCTCTATATCCCGATTATGGAAGGAATCAAAGTTCTTATTATTCTTTAAGGATGAGGATTACACACTGAGGCATCCCTATTTATGATGCCTAATGGGGTTATCATTTCATCCCCCTAAGCCCACATGATCTTGGATCATTGTGAGAAACAAGGGGAAGTGAATGATCAAACTCATGGAATGTGGATATCATATCTGTATATTGGGCTAGTCCTTGAGATATTTGAAGTTCATCTCAATCCCTTAAGGAGGAATCCTACATATGTAGTTTATAGAGGAAATCAGAGTCCTCGTAGTTTTTTAAGGCTGGGGATTACACATAGAGGCTTCCATAATGAATGGTCCTTCATATATGAAAGTTGTCTTGTGATACACTAGGCATAACCTGTGAGTCATCACCTGACCAGGCTCGACACATATTGGGGTGGCATGAGATCCATGATGATGTGGTCTGGGGGGTGTCACGGGTCATGGATGACACCTTAGGGAGACATCACAAGTCCAGGATGGCATGTATAGAGGTGTTCTGCATGTTTTTCATGACACCTTAGGGAGACATCAAGAGTCCAGGATGAAATGTCAAGAGGTGTGGCACATGTCTTGGATGACATGTCTAAGAGACATAATGATACAAGGCTGACATGTCCAGCTGTGTCACGACTCTAATAAGACTCATTTTGCATGGTGCGCCATGAGAGATGGATCATCATGTACAGATATGTCGAGAAGACTCATCTGACATGAGTAAGAACCATCATATGAGTCAGGAAATGCATCTAAGGGACATCACATGTCAAGGGTGAAAAACCCATAGGGTTTGTGGGATCCATGTGGTGATTTAATAAGGTTCACAAGACATGTCTTGACATGTCTAGAGTATTATGCATGTCACAGATGACATGACGAAGGGATGTCATGAGATTTGGGTGGTGTGACTTGGCACTGTAACGTGTCTTCAGATGGAACACATGAAGCCCACATAGGTTTCTTCTCATGTCCTTCACTTGTTTTTTTCCACATTGAATGCCTACTTTTTTCATTCAATTGCGAGTGCCTTAGCTTGGTTCAGTATAATTTGTTTGGCTCTCTTTTGATCTGGAATCCATGTGATGTGAACATTGCATGTCTCAACGGGATTCCTTTGTGTGATCATTGATTGGTCATGTGATGGACTTTATTCTAGGTATATGACTGCTCTGGTTATCTGATGGTGTATTATATGGTATAAAGTTGGTCGATTGGGTGATCTGATGTGCGCATAATACCAAGAACTAATCATTGATGTGTGTAGCCTCTGGCGTCTAATCAATCAACTCACATGCCAACTGATTATCTAAACAACATTTTTGGTGTTGGAGTAAATAATTTATAGGCACATCCATTCCCTATACTCACCGGTTTGTGCAGTATATATGAAGTGAGTCCAAGATGGAGTCGATGCAGGCTCTTTTGTTTAGTGGTTTCATGAGTCTCAATTGTGGACCGTGTCTAGGGCACCATCTGATTGTCAGTGGTCACAGTCCCTGCAATCCTTTATTGTATTATTGTCGATTATTGGAGACTAGTTCCTTAAAGGGCTTCCATTCCATCATATCGACATGTACAATGCTCTTCACGAGATTTAAGTTTCTGTCGGAGGGCACTCGCAAATCCTTGGATGGAATTTGTCAAGGTCTCACGGTCCGTGTTGAGGGTGATATGGTTGCATCTCATGTCCTTCAGTGACTGTAAACCCTTATCACCTCCCCTATTTCTATCTCCTTTGTTTTATTTGATGAAGGGTAGGAATTATGTGTGATTACATGAATGGAACTGATGGTATTTCCACTATTTTTTGGATATGAGTTGCTTGAATGATAGGTTCACATGGTGATGAATGATTATTTCATGGAAATACATATTTCTTCATCCTTAGAGAACCTTAGGGTTTCTTGGACATGTGCTAGGTCTTTTAGTGTTGTGAAATTGACAAGCCATAGGGACCTTGTGAAGCAAGGCAGTCAGGACACTAAGGTCTCACAGTGTCTCATGGGTCGCTCAGTGTATGCATCACAAGTATTTCAGTGACAAAAGACACCACTCACCCACCCTCCTTTGATACACATTGTTTTTTTAGAAAGGGTTGGGAGGTACATGAGTTTTCTTGGGTAATATCCATGTATTTTACTAAGTTTTTTGTTGATGTCTCTCATGAATAATGTGGATTATATGAGATTTCACATGTATTGTGCCAAAAATTACGCATTTGTATTTAAAAAATTGTAGTGTTGTCTAGCGGTTCTCATGTGATGTGGCTAACGAGCTGAATGGGATCCACGAGACTCATCGGATAGGTTGGGGTGTGTTATGTGTCTTTAGGGGTGCATTGCATATCCTCCATTAACTGTAGACCCCTCTCACCTCCCCTTTTCATCGTCTTCGTTCACTTTGGAGAAGCCTCAGAGGTTGCGTGAGATGTCTTGGACAACATCTAGGTATTGTATTCTTCACAATGAAGCTCTAGTGAGTGATCTTTGAGAATAATTGGGGTCTCTAACTTGGGATATTTCTTTCATTGATTTTCAGGGTATTTCGGGCATATTTTTAGGAATGTTCCATTGAAAAATTGTGCAGCCTTAGGGGAAACTCATCTTTACTTCATCGTTCATTCACTGGAGAGAAAGGTATCATACTAAGGAGGGTTTTAGGGGGCTTAATACTAGATAAGTTCCACGTATGGGGACTTTGTGTGACATTGAGGTGGTCATGTGATCACAATCCTTTTAGGGTCTTCCCAAGTCTAAAACTATCCTCTTATCTCTTTCCTTCATGGGAAAGATAAAATCCATGTTCAGGTATTTCTTCCTTTGTAATTTTATCTCGTGCTCACTTGGAAGGTTTCAACAAATCCCCCCAAGGAGCAACATATGAGGGGACAAGGACTTAGTCCTAAGGACAATATAATGACTGCTAGAGACCTTGGCAGTGTCACGAACCGGTGCTTTCACAAGATTTTTGGTTAACCAGGAATCCTTTGGTGTTCTATGAGCCACCTATATATAGGGGTTGAGGGAATTTCATTGCACTGGCCACCTTCTTCTTAAGATAACTCCCTCTATTTCCCTATATCAATACTTTACTGTGAACCCTAATTGTGATCCTTGTCCACAAGTCTCCATCACAAGTCTTTACCACGATCCGTACTCTTCTGCATGATTGATTCCTACCCAAACAAACATCTATCTCATATTCTAACTAAACATTGGTAATTTATCAGACTTTGGTGGCTGTCATGAGGACTTTATGAGTTCCACCATCTTGGCCACTCGATCAGTTCGTGTGGGTAACGCCCCGACCCTAGTTACCCAGATTCAGTGCATTATTACATAACATTGGCATGATCACAAAAGATCAAGTATCGAAAGACCGATTAGTTTAGTAGCCTTGTAAATACTAGATACATTCATAAGTTTTACATTACATTATAAAATGAAAAACTACAACAACACAATCTACATAGGACACACTCATAACCCTTATACTATCCTTGTAGTTCAGTCATAACATACTTGCAACACCCCGAGATTTTATGAAAAATATTCTTTTTAATTTCATTAATGTCTTGTATTATACGCTACACTAAAAGGAGCTTTCACAACACACATCTCTGACCTGGCTTGAATTACACGCAATCGCGACCTTCCACGATAGCGTGTGTTGTACGCAACACCAAGTTTCGCTAAACAATGATATGCTATTAAAATATTATTTAAACTATCCGTTATGAATAGTAATAACCACTTTTTGAAATTTTGTAAATTTTATTTTTCAAAATGGACTTCATTTTTGGATTCGGAATATCGAAATTATCTTAGGGTGAAATTTTGGTAATTTTCGGATAACTTTCATATTTTGATGAATAGTGGAAATTACTAAATTTTAATTAAAAACAAATTTTTCAATCGAAATAATTAATAGTGATAAATTGTTAATTTTAGTGGTTTTAAAGTATATTTAGAATAGATTTTTACAATTTAATACAATGTTGGTCATTGGATGTAATTTCACATTTAAACCAGTTATAAACAAGTGTCAATCTTTTGATAGTTATTATCTCTTAAAAACACACCTTTTGTTTTGACGACGGGAATTAATTTTTAAATTAATTAATGAAACTGATATGTTTTGAATTTGGTAAAATAGAAATCATTTTTGAGTTCATAATATCAAATATATCTTAGGCCTAATTTTTGGTATTTTTCTGAAAACTTTCAATTTTTGATGAATAGTGAAACCACTAAGTGGTAGTTAAAAAAACTGAATTTTTCATAAAACTTAATTTTAACTCTTCTGTGAGTGGAATTTCAAAAAATATGAGAGACACGGTTGGTGTCAGTAAGTAAAATGTGGTTCAATGAGATGAAAATAATTTTTGGTGAATAGTAACTTTTTACTTTTATTTACCACGGTTAAAAGTAAATAGGGTAATTAAGGGTCAAAATGATATTATTATTACCCTAACACATGTCCAAATTCTATTGGATAAGTGTAATTCGACCAAAAACAATCTTAGGAATAAAATATGACCATTTAGGATCACATGGATTAGATTAGGACATTTATTATTATTTAATTCAAAGAAGAGTTAAAAGAGTTAAAATCAAAGTTTATTTACTAAAACATTTTTAATATAGGGTTATACATAAGATAAATTCTATTTTAAATATTCATTAGAAATATAAAAGGATTTCATACATAATGGTATTTTATTTGTAATTTTTAGACATTAAATAATTTAATTTATTTATGACACAACGATGATGTAGTAATTATCTTATTAATGAAATATTAACATAATTGATGTTATAAATACCCAAATAAATATAATTTGAGACTTTTTATGAATTACACTAATTTTATAGGTTAATATGGCATGTTAGTATTGATTTAATTAACTTTGTTACAACTTATCATTCTGTTATGATTTTCACAAAAATCAATTACTAAATAGTGTCAAAATTGACATAAAATAGTTTTTAAAACAAATATTATATTATTAATTGTTATTTTATTCCTAAAAATCTAAGGTTCGGAAATATTACTTATATAAGGTTATATATATTAATAATAAACAACGTGGGGTTCGTTTGGCTTCTTATAGTAAGTTTATTGACCTTATAGTGTAAGAACACAAGAAGACACGGTAACAGTAAAATTATTTAACTTAATGTTAAATCTAAATGATAAGGTTAAAATAGGAGCCTAAACTTGTCTAAATTCTATTGTATAAGATGATTTCAACCCATCCCCACCTTATATTAGAAATAAATCAATTTGTAGCTATTTATAACCGAACTTGACTTTATAATACAATAATATTTTTCGTTATTCCAAAGGTGCCCCTCTCCTCCCTTATAAAAGGGCACCTCCTCCCTCTCTTCCTCACACAACTTTCAGCCTTCAAGCTGGCCCAAACCCTAAAAAATTCTCTTCTCCACTTCCCTAGAAACATCCTAGAGGTTCTGGTCTTCCTCAAAAACCAATTTTAGTGCCCTAAAAGGAGATCTCAAAGAGGCGCTTCAAAGAAGAGGTAATTTCCGTTACCGATTCTTTCAACTTTATTTCTTCTTCCACTTCTTCTTCTTAGGTTGTTTCATTATGAAGTAATAACATCAGTATCACTCATATACGGATACGTTACTATAAGTATGAAAAAACCCTATTTCACCATCTATCCATCCTACAGAAAACGAAATCACCGCGCGTGCGTACGTACGGAATACCGTCTCCACGCCGTGGTGTAATCTGTTTTTCCACCAACACCTTACATGGATGGGTATTATGGTGTAAAGAATAACTATACATAGTTATTATAACATCATAATGATTCTGATATATTGTATCATCCACTCCAATTCAATTCAATAATTATGGAAATGATATCATCGCTCGTGCGTACGTACGGACTACCGTCTCCACGACGCGATGAGATTCATTCTCCATGTTAACCATTTAAGAATGATTATAAAGTATATATAAGCAATAATAATGAAATATATGAAATTATAAAGCTACTGGATTTATGTGTGTATATATTTATGTCATCTACTTAATTCCATTCAAGACAATAAGGAAAGGAAAACAGCGTTCATGCGTATGTACGGACTACCGTCTCCATGAACGGTGTGTTTCATTTCATTTGTCTATATATTATATATATATATATATATATACTGAATATATATGATATATAAATCATATTTTATATTCTGGAAGTAAGTAAATCATGATATAAGTAATAATAATGTCAAGAACAACAAGTCCAAACACCTACGATAAATGAAACGATTTTTCCCAAAACGCTTCTTTAACATGAATTTACAAAAGAATGGGTGATATAAAGTCATAAGTGAACAATATATGATATAATAACAATGAATATTATTATATAATAAGTCAATTACATTATTTAAATCATTATACAGGAGGTTCGGACACTTACGAAGCAAATAGGACCTAAGGTAAGGGAAATATCACAATCTCATTTTTATCCGAGATTGTTTATACTTTAGTATTTACTGGGGTGTATTTTATCATCCACATCCATGTTTCCTGAATATGTAATATTATTTCCATCCAACTACAATTTTTTAAATCCAACTTTACCCTTCGGTGAGTTTTTAGTAAATAATATGAAAGGAATCTTTTGTCGTTTTTCGTACGAAGTACTTTTTGACTTTTCCGACAAAAGTACGAAAAGAATGTTTTTTTTAACTTATACGGCATGAATGGATTTTTAAAACATTATTTCTAAGAAGCATCCTTTACAAGTTTTCAAGTTTATTTTTAATCAACTTCTTTTAGTTTAAAGTTTTATGACATGTTAAGAAAGGAAAAATGTTTTTGAAGAAGAAAGGATATTTTCCTCAAGAATGGAGTTCAAGTGTTTTATCAAAATTATTTTCCATCTAAGATAATAAAGGGTTATGTTTTTATCCCTATTATTACATTGATTTTATTATGTTGTGATGGAATTATTTTTATGAATTCCTTTATCTTATATGAATTGTTTTATGATGTCATGATGTTTAAGAATCCCATTTTTATTACATGGGTTATGCAATGATGTATGGTTTATGATTTTGTGGCACACATAAGAATGGTATCATTAAGAGATGGGTGGGAACTATATCTCCCTCCAATGAATTGGGTAAATATTTTATATCTAATGAGATAGACATGGCTGGAATGGTAGGTTATACCGGTTCAGTGAAACAGGACTGAAACGAGGGTGACTCGGTTCAGAAAGGGACTTTGTCCACTAAGATAGTCTTGGAAATGAGTCTTGACTAATAAGATATTATTTTCTATGATTATGTGTGTATGCCACAAAGTTTCATGTTTTAAGTTATTATTATTGGGATTTCATTTCACCACTATGATTTATCCCATGTTATGAAATTATGCTCTATTTTGCAGGTTAAGATTTCCAAAATGTTATGTTCTTATGAATATGATGTGATTGATATTTCATTTGTTTACCCTTACTAAGCATTTGAGCTCACCCTTTTATGTTTTCTTTTCCCCAGGATATAAAGAAATGTTTTAGGTAAAAAAAAGGGAAGATCTTTATGGGAGATTTTGAAGATCTTTCACCACGATTAGAAGATTACGTTCTGAGTTTCCAAAGACACTAAACTATTACGATCCTTGTGTGTGTGTTTTTGTTATGTACTAAGTATTCCGCAAAAGTAATGTAATGTCCATGTACGTCAAGCTTCGGGTCTCTAAAGTTGGTATCAGAGGAAAGTTTTAGTCAACCTTTGGAAACTAGGATGTGAGAACTTTAGTGAGATCCCTAGATATATTTCTAAGGTATGTCTAGGGATGTCTCTAAGGTTAAGTATACGTATAGGTTATAGTCCTAGAATTGCGCTAACGATCTTAGAATTTAACCTAAGATGTTAGATATTGAGGGTAGTCCCCCTTTAATATGTTGTTTTCTCTAGCATGATTTTTTCCTCTCACAAGATTCTTTTTGTGTTTTAGTTAATGGAGGGAACCAGAAAGAATTCGGTTAGCATTGAATCCAATGGACAAATTGGTGACTATGAGCAAAAAAATTGTGTAATGCCTAGAGAGAAAGATATTGTGATTATGCCAAATCATTCATCGCAATATATGATTAACAAGGTGAAATTTAGTGGTATGCCTAATTCATCAAATAAGAGGAAGATAGACTTTTATGCATGTTCGCATGTTGAGGAGCATAAAGAAAGAAAGATTGAGATTTCTAAAGAAGGGAAGAAGAACCTTGAGGAATACCTCAAATGGAGGGACACATGTTATCTGTGCGGAGAAAAGGGACATAGAGTGACAGACTGTTATGGAGTTCAATGTCTTATTTGTGGAGAACATGGGCATTACCCAACTCAATGCCCTGACCTAAAAAGTTACTTCTAAATCAAGGAAGGACTTATTCCAGGACAATCATTGAAGTGGATGGACTGAAGTGTTTATATATTGGTATTCAAGAATAATGTTTTTGAGGTACTTTTATGCTGTATTAGAATATTTATGTATTGGTCCAATGTGGTATTCAAAGTGATTGAGGTATTTTTGGAAAAAAGATGATATGCCCATAATGAAGGGAAAATGAGAAAATGAAATATTTGACAGTATTCATGAGCTCATGATTGATATAAGGACTAAGTGATATCATGGTTTGAGTATATAGAATTTTGAGGATTTTGGTATGTGGAAAGTGTTAAATTTTAACTGCATTCATGTTTTCACTAAGGTTCAATGGGTATTCAAGAGAATACATGATTAAGGCCTTTGAATGTTTCGAATGTGACCAACAAAACACATCTTATGATATATGGGGATCAACGATAGTATTAAATCTCTGGTAATCGTTTTCACTATATTATGAGAGTGGACTACAGTATTATGGATAAGCCTAAAGATTGGAATGGATTAAGTTAGACATAAGTTAGTATTGTTTAAGGATAGAAGTTTTTTCGATATTATTGATGGGATGTTATAGTAATATAGTTTTAGAAAAAGGACAACCTGCAGGACGGGCGACAGCCCATCGCGTCGGACAATGTTGTGGGAATCGAACCCACAACCGAAGTGCGACTGGCCTTTATCGCCTACCACTGGACTACAGGAAGTCCCTGGTTAGTAGAAACTAGTTTTATTTTATTAAGCGGTATGATATATGAAGTATAAGTTCATTTTTGGAACCATATACGATTAACCATAAGATGGACTTATAACTTTTGCTAACATTTTGCTTGAAAGAGATGGAATGACCCATCATTCTATCACATGATCTGCTAACACATCACGAATGAAAAATTCAACTTCATTTCATTAAGAGATGAAGTGGAAATTTTCCAAAGAACGATAAACGGTGAGACTATACCAAAATCACGAAAGTATTTCTTCTAATTCCAATTTCATCAACTTTAGGGAAATGATCTTGAAAACCAAAAATGTTGTCTTAGTTCTCTTATATCTGATGAATCAGATGGTACCTTAGATCATCACAAATTTATGGCTTTGTGATTGCTAGCTTTTTCATATCCATGTTCTCTACCACTCTCCATCAGAACATGATGGTTAGATTTCTCTTCCATATCCAAATTTTCACCTATGTGGAAACCCAGTGATTAGTTTATTTGGGTAACCGTTATGTTTCATACTTTTGTTTTTAAAGATTGGTTTTGGTATTCCTTTTTACGATATGGGTTTCTATTAAAGAAACTTTTGAATAGTAAACCATTTATAACCCCGACAAATTTCGAGGGCGAAATTCATTTTAAGGGGGGTAGAATGTAACACTCCGAGATTTTATGAAAAATATTCTTTTTAATTTAATTAATGTCTTGTGTTATATGCTACACCAAAAGGAGCTTTCACAACACACATCTCTGACCTGGCTTGAATTACACGCAATCGCGACCTTCCACGATAGCGTGTGTTGTACGCAACACCAAGTTTCGCTAAACAATGATATGCTATTAAAATATTATTAAAACTAGCCGTTATGAATAGTAATAACCACTTTTTGAAATTTTGTATATTTTATTTTTCAAAATGGACTTCATTTTTTGATTCGGAATATCGAAATTATCTTAGGGTGAAATTTTGGTAATTTTCGGATAACTTTCATATTTTGATGAATAGTGGAAATTACTAAATTTTAATTAAAAACAACTTTTTCAATCGAAATAATTAATAGTGATAAATTTTTAATTTTAGTGGTTTTAAAGTATATTTAGAATATATTTTTACAATTTAATACAATGTTGGTCATTGGATGTAATTTAACATTTAAACCAGTTATAAACAAGTGTCAATCTTTTGATAGTTATTATCTCTTAAAAACACGCCCTTTGTTTTGACGACGGGAATTAATTTTTAAATTAATTAATGCAACTGATATGTTTTGAATTTGGTAAAATAGAAATCATTTTTGATTTCATAATAACAAATATAGCTTAGGCCTAATTTTTGGTATTTTTCTGAAAACTTTCAATTTTTGATGAATAGTGAAACCACTAAGTGGTAGTTAGAAAAACTGAATTTTTCATAAAAGTTTATTTTACCACTTTTGTGAGTGGAATTTCAAAAAATCCGAGAGACACGGTTGATGTTAGTAAGTAAAATGTGGTTCAATGAGATGAAAATAATTTTTGGTGAATAGTAACTTTTTACTTTTATTTACCACGGTTAAAAGTAAATAGGGTAATTAAGGGCAAAAATGATATTATTATTACCCTAACACATGTCCAAATTCTATTGGATAAGTGTAATTCGACCAAAAACAAGCTTAGTAATAAAATATGACCATTTAGGCCCACATGGATTAGATTAGGACATTTATTATTATTTAATTCAAAGAAGAGTTAAAAGAGTTAAAATCAAGGTTTATTTACTAAAACATTTTTAATATAGGGTTATACATAAGATAAATTCGATTGGACATATTAATTAGTAATCTAAAAAGATTTCCTACATAATGGTATTTTATTTGTAATTTTTAGACATTAAATAATTTAATTTATTTATGACACAACGATGATGCAGTAATTATCTTATTAATGAAATATTAACATAATTGATGTTATAAATACCCAAATAAATATAATTTTAGACTTTTTATGAATTCCACTAATTTTATAGGTTAATATGACATGTTATTATTGATTTAATTAACTTTTTTCGAACTTATCATTCTGTTATGATTTTCACAAAAATCAATTACTAAATAGTGTCAAAATTGACATAAAATAGGTTTTAAAACAAATATTATATTATTAATTGTTATTTTATTCTTGAAAATATAAGGTTTGGCCAAATTACTTAGATAAGGTTATATATATTAATAATAAACAACTTGGGGTTCGTTTGGCTTCTTATAGTAAGTTTATTAACCTTATAGTGTAAGAACACAAGAAGACACGGTAAAAGTAAAATTATTTAAATTAATGTTAAATCTAAATGATAAGGTTAAAATAGGAACCTAAACTTGTCTAAATTCTATTGGATAAGAGGATTTCGACCCATACCCACCTTATCCTCTAAATAAATCAATTTGGATCTATTTATAACCGAACTTGACTTTATAATAAAATAATATTTTTAGTTATTCCAAAGGTGCCCCTCTCCTCCTTTATAAAAGGGCACCTCCTCCCTCCCTTCATCACACAACTTTGAGCCTTCACGATCGTCCATCCCCTTCAAAATTATCTTCTCCACTTCCCTAGAAACATCCTAGAGGTTCTGGTCTTCCTCAAAGACCAATTTTAGTGCCCTAAAAGGAGATCTCAAAGAGGCGCTTCAAAGAAGAGGTAATTTCCGTTACCGATTCTTTCAACTTTATTTCTTCTTCCACTTCTTCTTATTAGGTTGTTTCATTATGAAGTAATAACATCAGTATCACTCATATACTGATATGTTATTATAAGTATGAAACAACCCTATTTCACCATCTATCCATCCTACGGAAAACAAAATCACCGCACGTGCGTACGTACGGAATACCGTCTCCACGCTGTGGTGTAATCTGTTTTTCCACCAACACCTTACATGGATGGATATTATGGTGTAAATAATAACAATACATAGTTATTATAACATCATAATGATTCTTATATATTGTATCATCCACTCCAATTCAATTCAATAATTATGGAAATGATATCATCGCTCGTGCGTACGTACGGACTACCGTCTCCACGACGCGATGAGATTCATTCTCCATGTTAACCATTTAAGAATGATTATAAAGTATATATAAGAAATAATAATGAAATATATGACATTATAAATCTACTGGATTTATGTGTGTATATATTTATGTCATCTACTTAATTCCATTCAAGACAATAAGGAATGGAAAACAGCGTTCATGCGTACGTACGGACTACCGTCTCCATGAACGATGTGTTTCATTTAATTTGTATATCTATTATATATATATATATACTGAATATATATGATATATAAATCATATTTTATATTCTGGAAGTAATTAAAACATTATATAAGTAATAATAATGTCAAGAACAACAAGTCCAAACACCTACGATAAATGAAACGATTTTACCCAAAACGCTTCTTTAACATGAATTTACAAAAGAACGGGTAATATAAAGTAATACGTGAACCATATATTATATAATAAAAATTAATATGATTATTTTATAAGTCAATTACATTATTTAAATCATTATACAGGAGGATCAGACACTTACGAAGCAAATCGGACCTAAGGTAAGGGAAATATCACAATCTCATTTTTATCCGAGATTGTTTATACTTTAGTATTTACTGGGGTGTATTTTATCATCCACATCCATGTTTCCGGAATATGTAATATTATTTCCATCCACCTACAATTTTTTAAATCCAATTTTACCCTTCGGTGAGTTTTTAGTAAAGAATATGAAAGGAATCTTTTTTCGTTTTTCGTACGAAGTACTTTTTGACTTTTCCGACAAAAGTACGAAAAGAATGTTTTTTGAACTTATACGGCATGAATGGATTTTAAAAACATTATTTCTAAGAAGCATCCTTTACAAGTTTTCAAGTTTATTTTTAATCAACTTCTTTTAGTTTAAAGTTTTATGACATGTTAAGAAAGGAAAAATGTTTTTGAAGAAGAAAGGATATTTTCCTCAAGAATGGAGTTCAAGTGTTTTATCAAAATTATTTTCCATCTAAGATAATAAAGGGTTCTGTTTTTATCCCTATTATTACATTGATTTGATTATGTTGTGATGGAATTATTTTTATGAATTCCTTTATCTTATCTGAATTGTTTTATGATGTCATGATGTTTAAGAATCCCATTTTTATTACATGAGTTATGCAATGATGTATGGTTTATGATTTTGTGGCACACATAAGAATGGTATCATTAAGAGATGGGTGGGACCTATATCTCCCTCCAATGCAATGGGTAAAGATTTTATATCTCATTAGATAGACATGGCTGGAATGGTAGGTTATACCGGTTCAGTGAAACAGGACTGAAACGAGGGTGACTCGGTTCAGAAAGGGACTTTTTCCACTAAGATAGTCTTGGCAATGAGTCTTGACTAATAAGATATGATTATCTATGATTATGTGTGTATGCCACAAAGTTTAATGTTTTAAGTTATGATTATTGGGATTTCATTTCACTACTATGATTTATCCCATGTTATGAAATTATGCTCTATTTTGCAGGTTAAGATTTCCAAAATGTTATGTTCTTATGAATATGATGTGATTGATATTTCATTTTTTTACCCTTACTGAGCATTTGACCTCACCCTTTAATGTTTTCTTTTTCCCAGGATATAAAGAAAGTTTTTAGGTAAAAAAAAGGGAAGATCTTTATGGGAGATTTTGAAGATCTTTCACCACGATTAGAAGATTACGTTCCGAGTTTCCAAAGACACTAAACTATTACGATCCTTGTGTGTGTGTTTTTTTTATTTACTAAGTATTCCGCAAAAGTAATGTAATGTCCATGTACGTCAAGCTTCGGGTCTCTACAATACTTCTTCGCATCCTAGGAGAAATAAAACATAGAAAGAGGTGAGCTCAGATGCTCAGTAAGGATAACAATATAGCTGAAATTTTCAAAAATAATCATAAAAATTTAAAGAAATGTAAGACTAAAACCAAATCCTTTTAAACTTTAACATCAACATAATATAGAAAATATAAAATAAAATAATTCCATTTACCTATTCACGTGGATATTCTATTAGTTAAATAATCACATGAAATATCAATAGCCACATTCATAATGATGGAATGCATAATGTCAGACTTCATAACCACATAGTCAAGGCCTTTTACCAAGACTACAAATTAGATGTTGTCCAATCTATATTCCAAGACACTATTTTTTTTCATGAGACCCACCGATGCATCTAGGAGCTATAACAGGCTTCACCCATCACTTACTATGTCCAATGCATTCCTCATATGAAAAGGTTTAAACATAACATAAACATTCGTATTAAAACTAGCATATGAAATGTCAATACTTTATCCACAAACCATGAATGGTATAAAAATAACACATCCACATTCAAAAATATCACAAAACCTTCAATACAATATGAAAGTTTTGTATCATAATAAATCAACTTCAAATAAGCTTAAAATCAATCAAAGATTGTTGACATAGATGAAATCAAAACTTTTTTTAGAGAAATATCTATTTCTATTTTGAAATAATTTAAAAGTAATATAATTATAAAAGAAAACATTGGTTTTGAAAATATTCTTATAAGCTTGTAATGTAAGATTTCATGATGTTATAATAGTGAAAAATCTCCACACTCGTTGTATAAGTTAAAAAACATTCTTAACTTAATTTTGTCGAAAAGGTTATAAAGTACCTTGTTTGGAAAATGACGAAAAGATTCCTTTAAAAACATATAAGGTCAAATAAGGGTTTAAATGAATTTGACCCATTGTCTATTAAATTGTAAAAATGTTTTTAAATACATTCTAAAGAAGCACAGATGTGGATGCTAAAGAGGTCCCAGTAGATACTTACGTAAAAACAACCTCATATAATAAAGAGATTGTGAAATTAACCCTTACCTTGTACTTTTTATTGGTCGTGGGTAGGTTAACATCTTGTATAATGGTGAAATAATTTATTTTAGATTATTCAATAATCATATACATTAAGATGATATCATATATGATCTTCTAATATTACTTTGTTAATGATATTTCAGTAGTATCATCGTTTAGAGTGTTAACAAATTTTTTCCTTTTATATGCTTGGTTATATAAAACATGTTTATTATGGATAGGATGTATTTTATTCATATACAGAATGATATTATTTTCATAAAAATTATTTTTAATCATAAAATGAAAATTATTCTTGAATGGTTATGATGGGGAATGAATCTCATCGCGTTTGGGGAGACGGTAATCTAGACGTACGCACGAGTGACAATATCATTCTTTTGATATTTAAATCATATATAATTGAATGGTATGTCATATATAAATAATCTTTATCATGTTATATTTATTATTTACATCATTTATACTCATTATTATACCCATCCAAATGATGAAGTGTTTGAATAACAAACAACACCACGACGTGGAGATGGTGATTCGTACATACGCATGTATGGTGATATTTTCATTTATTGGATGGATAGAATGATGAATATGGTTTTACCATTTCTGTAATAACATCATAGTATATAGAATATAATTAGGTTACTATTTTAGAATGAAAATAACAAAGAAAGAGGAAGTGGAATAAGAAAAGAACTTGAAAGAGGTCATGAAATATTTACCTCTTCTTCGGGTTCTTTCTTTTGATTTAATCAAAAGGGCTCCTTAGGTTTGCTTTCTGACTAAAGGAACGCCTCTAGGATGAAAGTAGGACAATTGAGAGGATGTTTGGGCAGGGTTTGGCCGATCCAAATGGCTTTTAAGGTGTGAATTTTAGAGAAGGGGAGGTTCCCCTTTATAAGAGAGGTGAGGTTCGCTTTAGGAAAATCTTGAAATATTATTTTATAATAAAGTAATTTTTAGTTTCTAATACCTAAAAAATGAATTATTTAAAGGATAAGGTGGGTATGGGTCGAAAACCTCTAAGAAAATAGGTTTTAAATAGTTTTAGTTCATCATATGACCTTATCTTTTAAATTTAACTCTTAGTTAAATAGTTTGACATTTACCATGTCTCTTTGTATTTTTATATTATATGGTTAATAAACTTACTATAAACATCCAAGAGAACCTCAAGTGTTTTATTAATGTCATATATAATATTATTTAATCCCTTTGTAAGAACCTTAATGTTTTAGGAATAGAATACTAATTAATAAAATAATATTTATTTTAAAAACTCATTTATGTCAATTTTGACACTATTTGGTATTTTGTTTTTTTTAAATTCACTACAGCATTATTAATTTAAAAAAAATCATTTAATGAACCCTAACATGTCATATTATCCTATAAAATTTATTTAATTCATTAAAAGTCTCATGTTATATTTATTTGGATATTTATAATATCAATTATTTTAATCCTCTATTAAAAAGGTAATTGCTGCATCATCCTTGTGTCATAAATAAATTTAATTATTTAATGTATAAAAATTATAAATAAAATAGCATTATGTATGAAATATTTTTATCTTTATAATGAATATTTTTAGTAGAAAATATATATTTTTTAACCCTATATTAAAAAAATAATAGTTATTAAACTTTAAATTTAACTCTTTTAACACTTCTTAAAAAAATAATAATAAATGTCCTAATCTATTCCATGTGGACCAAAGGGGATCATATTTTATTCCTAAGGTTGTTTTTGGTCTAATTACACTTATCCAATATAATTTGGACTTATTCAAGGGTAATTATAATATCATATTTACCCTAAATTACCATATTTACTTTTTACCGTGGTAAATAAAAGTAAAAAGTTACTATTCACCAAAAATTATTTTCATCTTATTGAACCAAATTTTACTTACTCATATTAACTGTATCTCTCATATGTTTTAAATTCAACACACATAAGTAGTAAAATTAATTTTTGTACTAATTTTCAAATGATCCTAGGAGGTCGGTAAAAGACGGTAAAAAGTTCAATAAAATTTATATATATCTAAGCTTATTATAAAATGAATCCAATTAATTAAATTGAACATATATAGGTATTATGTATCAATTTTGAACTAAAATAAATTTAAATAAAATAAATAGTTATTTAAATATAAAATTGGTTTTAACAAATGACGTAGTGTTTTTCACTATTCATCAAAAATTTAATGTTTTCAGAAAAATACCAAAAATTCACCCTAAGCTAATTTAGATCTTCCAAATTCAAAAATGAAGTCCATTTTGAATATAAGATTTATAAAATTTCAAAAATTGGGTATTACTATTCATAGCGACTTGTTTGATTGGTCACGGTGTGTTATAATTTTGAAGTTGCGTACAATTCAAGCTATTGCATTATTCAAAGGGAAATGTACTGTGGAAGCTTGGGGTGTTACATTATTCCCTCAAAATAATTTCATCCTTGAAATTTCTAGAATATTACTGCTTAAAAAAATTCGGGTGGTTCTTCATCATAAGTTCTTCGGGTTCCCACGTTGCCCCTTCCATCTTATGGTTTCTCCTTAGAACTTTTACCAGACGAATCGTCCGGTTACTCATCACTTTTTCTCTAGTATTAAGAATCTTGAGAGGATCTTCACAATAAGATAGATCATGTTCCAGTTCAATTTCCTCATAGGCAAGTACAAGTGTTGGGTTAGGCATGTATTTTCTCAACAGTGATACATGGAACACATCGTGAACTTTAGAGAGACTTGGCGGCATTGCCAAATGGTAAGTTACAACCCCAGTTAGTTTTTGAATTTAGAAAGGTTCTATTTACATGGGACTTAATTTATCCTTTTAACAAAAATGTATAACATCATTCCATGGAGATACCTTCAGAAAAACATGGTCTCCTACTTGAAATTCCAAATCCTTCCTTCAGTTATCGACATAGATCTTTTGCCTACTTTAGGATGCTTTGATGTGGGTTTGGATAACCATCACATTTTCCATTGTTTCCTCAACAAATTTGGGGCCTACAAGTTTTCTTTCACCAACATCATCCCAACAAGTTTGTGTGCGGCATCTCTTTCTATATAACGCTTCATATGATGTCATCTGAATACTTGAATGGAAGCTATTGTTATAGGAAAATTATACCATAGGTAAATATTGATCCCACATACCTTTAAAGTCAAGTAAGAAAGATCTCAACATGTATTCTAAGGTTTGAATAGTCTGTTTTGATTGTCCATCAGTTTGAGGGTGGTAGGCAGTTCTCAAACGAAGTTCAGTATCCAGGGCTTTTTGAATACATTTCCCGAATCTTGATGTAAAACGGGGATAATGATAAAAAACAATCGATAGGGGTACTCCATGAAGTCTTAAAACTTCATTAATATATAGTCTTTCCATGCATTTAAGTGGTAAATCTTCTCTTATAGAAAGAAAATGTGCTGACTTGGTAAGACGTTCAACAATGACCCATATTGCATCATTCCTTTTAGGAGTCTTTGGTAGCCCCATGACAAAGTCCATCATAATATTATTCCATTTCCACTCAGGTATGGGAAGAGATTGCATGACTCCTCCAGGTTGTTTCCTTACAGGTTTCAATTGTTGACAAACCATACATCTTGACACAAAATCAGCAATCTCCCTCTTCATGATGTCCCACCAAAATTGTTCCTTCAAATCTCTATACATCTTGGTTTTTTCGGGGTGTATAAAGAAATTGGAGCTATGAGAATCATTTAACAATTTCCTTTTTAGAACCAATATATCAGGAACAAAATGTATCTTCCCAATTTTCAAAATCCCATATTCATATATTAAGTCACTCAATCTCCCATCATTCACAGCAATAATCTTCTTCTGAAACTCTTCATCCTCAGTCTGAGAAATTTTTATCCTTTCTAGAAAATATCCTTTGGAAACCTTTTGAAAATGTAATTCTGTTACACCTTACATGATTATTACCATATCTATTTTCACTAGATCCATGAAAATAAAATCCCATTCAACTCTCATCTTGTTCAAAACTCCATGATCCTTTCTGCTCAAATCATTTTCTACCTTATTTTCCATCCCTGGGTGGTAGTGTATTGTGAAATCATAATCCTTGAGTAGTTCAAGCCATCTCCATTGCCTCATGTTAAGTTTTATTTGTGAGAAAATATACTTCAAACTCTTTTGATCATTATAAATCTCACATTTTTCACCATAGAGATAGTTTCTCCATATTTTCAGAGCAAAGATTATAGTTGCTAACTCACGATCGTGAGTATGATAGTTTTTATCATGAATTTTTAGCTTTCGTGATCCATAGGCAATAACTCTATCATTTTTCATAAGGACACAATCAAGTCCTTTCTTTGAAGCATCACTATAAATAAGAAACCCAACATTACTTGATGGTAGAATCAATAAAGGTGTATTGAATAATCTTCTCTTCATTTCTTCAAAACATTCTTCACACTGTTTTTTCCAAACAAATTTAACCCCTTTACATGCGAACTTGGTTAATGGGTAATCCAATCGAGAAAAATTAGACAAAACACTGATAATAACCTGCTAAATCCATAAAACTTTGTGCCTCAGTTATACTCAACGGTGCTGGCCATTCTTGGATGGCCATGGTCTTTGAAGGATCAATAGATATTCCATACTTAGATACAATATGGTCAAGAAATGAAATCTTTTGAATCCAAAATTCTCACTTTCTAAACATCCCGTATAATTCTTTTCTTCTGAGGGTTTTCAAAATGGTGCGCAAGTGATTTTCATGATCTTCATAGCTTTTAGAGTATACCAGGATATCATCAAAAAATACCACTCCAAAGTCATCAAGATATTCCTTGAAAACTATATTCATTAGATCCATTAAAACAGAGGGTGCATTACTCAGCCCAAAAGGCATTATTGTAAACTCATAATGTCCATACCTGGTTCAAAATTCTATTTTTGGAATGTCTTCCTTCTTCACACACAACTGATGATATCCAGATCGAAGGTTAATCTTTGAAAAATATTTTTCTTCGTGAAGTTGGTTGAATAAATCATCAATGTGAGGTAGGGGATACTTGTTTTTTATTGTTATAGAATTGATCTCCTTGTATTCAGTGCAAAACCTCACAGATTTGTCTTTCTTCTTAACAAAAAGGATCAGGGCTCCCCATGGAGAAACACTAGGGTGGATAAATCCCTTATTACTCAATTCCTCTAGTTGTTTCTTTAGTTCCACTAATTCCACAGTGGCCATTCTATAATGGTTCTTCGATATGGGCCTTGAACTAGGAATTAAATCAATGGAAAACTCAATTTCTCATTCTGGAGGATGTACAGGTAAATCCTTTGGAAACACATCAACATATTCTTGCACAATAGGTACGTCATGTATTTGAACATTTTTTCCTCACACATAATTATTTCATTCTCATCCTCCTTTTGCCTCGGACTCAAAAATTGCTTTTCCGTATCCCCTCGATGGTCATGAGGAAAGTATTTTACTAAGAAAATATCTATAAACTCTCTCCATTCTATATTTTATACTTCATCATCTTCCTTTTTATTTGGAATCAATGACCACCATTGATCTGCATCGTCCGTGAGGCGATAAACTACCATGAAAACATTTTCCCTTTCGCTACTCCCCAAAGCATAAAATATTTTCTCTAAGTAATTTATCCATTGCTCAGCTACTAATGGATTTGTACTCCCATTTAATGTTGGTGGTTGTTTACTCATTAACTGGTCTAATATTGATCCTCCATGTTGTGTATCAGGTTGCTCTATAAGGGTAATGTTATTATTCGTAACCTGAGTGAGTTATCTCAGTATGGTGATAAGTTGATCAGCACCAGTTGCTTTACCAGCTCCACTATAATTATCTTTCGTATGGGGGAAATCCTTACATGGATTATGTGTGTTGATACAGTTTCCATTCCTTCCACTAGGCTTCATTTGTAAACAATGGCATACACTAGATTAGTTTATAAATCTAATACATAACTCCAAACTTGTAAAACACTGAACATAAATTGAAAATTTTATGGATATAATCCATAGTCATAAAAAATCATTGATGAAGTATATAATCTGAAACCCTTCATAATGGTTTTTAATGAAAATGAGGATTATCCTAAGCATATCCTCCGGGAGTTTCGTAACCAAGAATGCAGCAAGGCATGTTGTCGTGCACCAGTTCTCATTCGAGCCTTTCTCAAAGAAGTGTTTTCGGGTTTTGACCCTAGGTACATCTGTGCTAGAGATGCCTTTGCCTTCTCGTACCCAGATAGGGATGTATTTCTTGGAAACCTCACAAAATATCTACAGTATCAAAATTCTAGGATGTTCTTCTATACTAATCCTCGAAGTCTATCTTAGGGTAATGGTCTCTAATCATAGTTTTTCTAAATCTAGCATCCAAGGTTTGTACTAAAATTCCTCTGATACCAACTATAATGCCTGGACCCTTGTTACCCAGAGTCAGTGCATTATTACATAACATTGGAATGATGACAAAAGATCAAGTCTCAAAATACCAATTAGTTTAGTAGCCTTGTAAATACTAGATACATTCATAAGTTTTACATTACATTATAAAATGAAAAACTACAACAACATAGTCTCCATAGGACACACTCATATCCCTTATACTATCCTTACAGGTCATTCATAATATACTTTTCGCATCCTGGTAAAAATAAAACATAGAAAGGGGTGAGCTCAGATGCTTAGTAAGGATAACAATATAGCAAAAACTTTCATAAATAATCATAAACATTTAAGTCGATGTAAGAATAAAACAAAAACCTTTTAAACTTAAAAATCAGCATAATATGGAAAAGATGAAATCAAATAATGTCATTTACTTATTCACAAGGATATTCTACTAGTCGAATAATCACATGCAATATCAATAGCCACTTTTATAATGATGGAATGCATAATGCCAGACATCATAACCACATAGTCAAGGCATTATGCCAAGACTAAACATAAGATATTTTCAAAGCCTTGTGCCAAGACACTAGTTTGTCTCATGAGACCTACCGATGAATCGAGGAGTTATAATGGCTCCACCCATCAATTACTATGTCCAATGCATTCCTCATATGAAAAGGTTTAAACATAACATAAACATTCGTATTAAAACTAGAATAAGAAATGTCAATACTTTATCCCTAAACCATGAATGTCATAAAAATAACACATCCACGGTAAAACATATCACAAAACCTTCAATATAATATGGAAGTTTTGTATCATAATAAATCAACTTCAAATAAGCTTAAAATCCATCAAAGGATGTTGACAAAGATGAAATCAAAACTTTTTTTTTGAGAAATATCTCTTTCTATTTTGAAATTATTTGAAAGTCATATAATTATAAAAAAAACATTTATTTTTAAAATATTTTTATAATCTTGTAAGGGAAGCTTCGATTATGTTATAATTGTGGAAAATAGCCACACCCACTGTATAAGTTAAAAAACAATCTTACCTTAATTTTGTCGAAAAGGTCATAAAGTACCTTGTTAGGAAAATGACGGAAAGATTCCTTTTAAAAAAATAAGGTCAAATAAGGGTATAAATGACTTTAAACCATTGCCTATTAAATAGTAAAAATGTTTTGAAATAAATTTTAATGAAACACGGATGTGGATGATAAAGAGGTCCCAGTAGATACTTACGTAAAAACAACCTCAGATAATAAAGAGATTGTGAAATTAACACTTAACTTGTAAATTTATTTGGTTAAGGGTAGGTTAATCTCTTGTATAATGGTGAAATAATTTTTATTAAATTATAAAATAACCATATACATTAATACAATATCATATATTATATTCTAATATTACTTTGTTAATGATATTTCAGTAGTATCATCGTTTCGGGTGTTAACTGATTCGTTTTCCATTATATGATTGGTTATGTAAGCCAAGTTTGTTATGGATTGGATGTATTTGATTAATATACAGAATTATATTATGTTCATAAACATTATTTTTAATTATAAAATTAGAATTATTCTTGAATGATTATGATGGATAATGAATCTCATTGCGTTCATGGAGACGGTAATCCGGACGTACGTACGAGCGACAATTTCATTTTTATGATATTAAAATTGTATATAATTTAATTTTATATGATATATAAAGAATAATTATCATGTTATATTTATTATTTACATCATTTATACTCATTATTATACCCATCCAAATGATGAAGTGTTTGAATAAAAAACTACACCACGACGTGGAGACAGTAATCCGTACGTACGCACGTATGGTGACTTTGTCATTTATAGGATGGATAGAATTGTTAATATGGTTGTACCATTTTTATAATAACATAAAATTATATAGAAAATACTTAATTTATTATTTTAGAATGGAAACAATAAATAAAGATGAATTGGAAGAAGAAAAGAACTTGAAAGATGTGATGAAATATTTACCTCTTCTTCGGATTGTTTCTTTTTATTTGATCAAAATGGCTCCTTAGGTTTTCTTTATGACTAAAGGAAAGCCTCTAGGATGAAGGGAGGATAGTTGAAAGGATATTTTGGCAGGTTTTGGCCGAGCCAAATGGGTTTGAAGGTGTGAATTTGATAGAAGGGGAGGTGCCCTTTTATAAGAGAGGTGAGGGTCACTTTAGGAAAAGCTTGAAATATTATTTTATAATAAAATAATTCTCAGTTTCAAATGTATCTAAAATTAAGTATTTAAAGGATAAGGTGGGTATGGGTCACAAAACTCTCAACCAAAAGGTTTTAGATAGGTTTAGGTCATCATATTAACCTTATCTTTTATATTTAATTGTTAGTTAAATAGTTTGACATTTACCATGTCTCTTTGTATTTTTATATTATATGGTTAATAAACTTACTATAAACTTTAAAGAGAAACTAAAGTGGTTTATTAATGAAATATATAATATTATTTAAGACCTTTGGCCGAACCTTATATTTTTAGGAATAGAATACTAATTAATAATATAATATTTGTTTTAAAAACTCTTTTATGTCAATTTTGACAGTATTTGGTATTTTGTTTTTCTTTAATTCATAAAAGCATTATTACTACTAAAAAAATCATTTAATCAACCCTAAAAAGTCAAATTAATCTATAAAATTAATTTAATTCATTAAAAGTCTAAAATTAGATTTATTGGGATATTTATAATATCGGTTATTTTAATCATTCATTAATAAGGTAATTACTACATCATCATTGTGTCATAAATAAATTTAATTATTTAATGTCTAAAAAATATAAATAAAATACCATTATTTTGGAAATATATTTATATTTCTAATTAATATTTATAGTCGAATTTATATTGTGTGTAACCCTATATTAAAAATTGTATAGTTATTAAACTTTGAATTTAACTCTTTAAACTTTTCTTTAAATAAAACAATAATAAATGTCATAATCTATTCCAAGTGGACCAAATGGGATCATATTTTATTCATAAGGTTGTTTTTGGTCGATTTACACTTATCCAATAGAATTCGGACATGTGTTAGGGTAATTATAATATCATTTTTACCCTTAATTGCCCTATTTACTTTTTTACTGTGGTAAATAAAAGTAAAAAGTTACTATTTAGAAAAGATTATTTTCATCTTATTAAACCACATTTTACTTACTAATATTAACCGCATCTCTCATATTTTTGAAATTCAACTCACAGAAGCGGTAAAATTTAATTATATACAAATTTGCAAATGCTCCTAGGAGGTGGGTAAAAGATAGTATAAAATTTCAATAAAATTTTTATATATCTAAGCTTATTATAAAATGAATCCAATGAATTACATTGAACTTATATAGGTATTATTTATCTATTATGACCTAAAATAAATTTAAATAAAATAAATAATTATTTAAATAAAAATTCGGTTTTAACCAATGACACAATGTTTTCACTATTCATCAAAATTTGAAAGTTTTCAGAAAAATATTGAAACTTCACCCTAATATAATTTCAATATTCCAAATTCAAAAATGAATACCATTTTGAAAAAATAAAATTTATAAAATTTCAAAAATTGGGTATTACTATTCATAACGGCTAGTTTGATTGATCGCGGTGTGTTAGAATCTCGAAGTTGCATATAATGCAAGCTATTGCATTATTCAAAGGGAAATGTACCATGGAAGCTTGGGGTGTTACAGTGTGACCATGTCTAGGTCACATGATTTCAAGCCTTCAAGTAGGTTATACAACACACTTAGTGCCTCGAAGGGGTTATGCTCCTCGTGAGTCCTCTGAAGGATAGTTGATCACGAGCTCTTCAAGGGATTTTGCGAACCCTTGGATGAGTCATGTGATGTACATGATATCTCTGGGACATTTTCATGCCCTTAATTCTTCCAAAACATTATATTGATTCATCTGACAAGTTCCAATTACATATTTTTTAGATGGCTTCTGGATCCCATCAAGGTTCCTCGGTTGCAAATAATCACAGGGTCCTAATTTGCAAGAATCCCAATGTCGACCTTCTCTACTGTGTTCATTCTGATATCAATAATTTGAGGAAGTTCCTTCCACTGGGCCTCTAGGATTATCCCCTATTTGACCAGCTTACATTACATGAGTTTGGTCTTATGGACGTTGTTGATATAGAGGTGCGAAGAGATGATTTCTCAACTGAATTATAATCTCACAACATCATCAACCTCATTGACAACTTCTTGAAGGAGGTTTGAGGAGATAACTACTCTAATCGAAGTACTTCATCATGTGGGAGAGGAAGAGGAAGTAGGGAGAAAATCACTTCGATGCTCAATTGATGCGTCTCGCTAAACCCTTGTAGATATTTCCAGTGTTGTTAATCATCTTTTTTTGTAATTCACAATCCATGTAACACATTGAAAAAAATTCCACTACGCCCCATTTTTTTCTTGAGTTTTTTGGAGAGACTCCAAAATGTGGAGATTCCTCCCCATTTTTCATAACCATGAATGGATGATATTATCCTACTATCCAATCCTCTTATTTGAATAATACATAATTGTTCTATTGCAGTAAGAATCATTGTAGATGCCTATTTTTTCATTATGATATATGATCATGAATGCTCGATGTGTAAGGAGATCATCATGGTAGGAGATGTGTCCCAAAGAATGTGTGATTTTCATATCCAGGGAGAGCATCTTGAGCATGATAAGGTCGTATAACAAGACTCGTAACAACTATAACATGATTTAGATTAATGTATTTTAGCTCATATCATCTATTTCTCTAGTTTAGGGCATTTTAGCTTGGAACATATATTGCTTTATCTTATATCCTTTTAGCTCGGACCATATGTTTCTTTACATTAGGGTTTTTTAGCTCAGACCATTATTTCATTAGTTTAGGGTCTGTTAACTTGGACAATATGTTCTTTAGTTTATATTATTTTAGCTTGGACCATATATTTCATTAGTTTATGGTCTTTCATCTTAGACCATATTTTGATTTACTTTGGGTTTTTTTATCTTGGACCATTTGTTGGATATGGGGTCAACATGCCAGAAGTGACACAAAATATTATGGGATGTTTAGTTCCTCCATGATACTGATAGGGCTCATGAGGATAGGAGTTCCAAGTACTATGGAAGGTTTGTGGGGTTGAACATGATTGAGGGAAAAATAATAGGTATGTTAGGCCCACCTAGATAGTTGGAATGTGGGTGAAGTAAGTAACAATCCATAAGTTTGAGCCAAGTGATATGGAATGGGGTGGACATGTTTGGTATGTCCCATAACACTATTAGGGTGTCAGGTTCTTCCACAGTTTCATTGAGGCTCAAAATAATTATGAGGCCTTTTATACTAGGACATGATGTTTCTAGTTTGTGGGTTTGAGCCCTTGCATCAATAACATTGCCATGCAGAGAGATCTATATTCGCTTCCAGGGGCTGTAAAATTTTTATAAAGGCTTAATCAACAAGATGATGATAATAGATATTGAAGGAAGGCTATCCAGGAAGGGTTCTGGAACCCTAGGGAAACATATATCTTAATTGAACCTCCCAAGACCTATGAATTTTAGTTTCTAATCACAAGGTGTGAGCTATCAAAAGTTAGAGAATGAAGGGGCACATTTCAGCTTTGATAATGATTACGAAACACGGTGATGCAATATTGAGGATATCAGATCCACTTGGATAGTCTAATGTGGAGACTATAAATAATATTATAAAGGGATTGGGTTATGGGTAAGGTATGGGATAATCATTCAGGGGTAACCTATAACACAATGGGGTGATGGTTTCCACCTTGGTGACGTCAGGCTCAGATGAATCAAAAATCCCTTTACACCAGGAGAAGATGTCTCTGGTTGGTGGATCTAAGCCCTTGCATCAATAGCATGGCCAAGCGGGGAGATACATTTTCTTACTTAGGGGGAATGAAAGTTTTTTGGTAGCCTGATATATTTCAGATCATGAAGTGGGATATGTGGGAAATTTAATATCCAAGAAGGGTTCAAGTACCTTAAAAGTTTCACCACCACCTGCCGAACATATTCTCACAGTGAGGAGATGTGACAAATAGTTTATCTTTTATTTTCTGAACCAAGGGGTAATGAAACCATAACATGGATTTTATTAGTGATATAGAGTAGACCCTACACGATTTATGAGTTATTTATTTGTTCCCTAATCATTTCCTAAACTCTGGAGATGGAGAGTTTAGTGGACGGAGATGAGACTTTTTCTCAGGTTTCCCTCTATGGGTTTTTTGACCAAAAAAGTTTTCTATTTCGTTCATTAGTAGTTTATGGTATTCTGATTTGTCCCATTATGAGATATTTTTTAAGGTTGTACAATTTTGATGAAGGTGTGAGTATTTTATGGCTAGGCCACTTGGACCTAGTATAGGGGATGATGCACAATAGGCTTATTAGGATACCCAGGGTAAATATTACTCCAACATCATTCTGATCAGGTGGTGTAGACGCTGTAAATCAGGGATCAAGGTACTCAAGTCATGAGTCAGTATAAGGGATGATCTATATATGGGTAACCTATAACACAATGTAGTGCTGGGTTCCACTTTAGTGATGTTAGGGTCATAAGAATCAAAATTCCATTTACACTTGTCCAAGATATATTCAGTTTGTGGGTCTGATCCCTCACATCAATTGCATCTTCGTGTGGGGAAATATATTTTCCTCTTTAGTTGTTTTGGAATGTTTGGGGTGACTCGAGATTCTTGAGACATGAAGTGTGGGGCATGGATTAGGGTGATTAAAAATATTATGGAAGATATCTTTTCTATGGTTGTCCATGGTAAGGTTCTTGTTTTCCTTTGATAAGGAGCAGTGATGGATGATGACCGACACAGTTTATTATCTTTTAGTGCGACATGCTTCCATGTAGTTTAACATCTTTAAATGAGGATGAAGGGTGCCAACATAGTTTATTGTCGTTCAACTGGGAAAATAGCGAGATAATTTCCCAAAGAAGGATGTGAATGGCATGGTAGAACATACCAGATATGAATGGGGACAAAAGAGGTCCACACCACACCGTGTGCACTTCCATATAAGACATGATCCAAGAGGTCAAAAGGGAGAAAAATGATTTTTGGTGCATAGGGATGGACCCAAAGTCAAAAGAAAATCATTCCTACATATCCTACGAGGGTAGAAATAAATCTACACATAGTTCTTGATATTCCATGCAGTTTAATATCATGCATGGAGGAAGAAAGTAGATTTGACATGAATGAGGGCCAAAGAAACCCGCACCATGCCATGAAGTTTAACTCCGTGTGGTAAGGATGAACGGTTCCAACACAGTTTATTGTCATGTGATAAGGAAAATAGGGGGATAGTTCCCCAAAGGGGATACACATGGTATAGTAAAACATACATGATGTGAATGGGGACCAAAGAGACCCACACCATGACATGCATCCCGGAAGGGACTTAGGCCAAGGGGCCAGAAATGGTCAAAGAGGCATAGGTCTAGACTCGAGGAAAAATGCTTGTGTTTTTATACATATCCCATGAGGATGGGAATAAATCCACACATAGTTCTTGATTTTACAGACAACGTGAATGGGATGGATTCTATGGGTTCGTGCAATTTTATGTCATGTGGTAAGGACATTTGATCACTCGAAATGAAGGTAAGATAATATTATGGTTATTCCCCAAAATAGGGATTCGAGAATCACTACATATCTCATTGAGAATGAAAATAGAGACTCCTGTAGTTCGTAAAATATTGGGGTTGTAGGAGACTGAAACTAGTGATGGTTTTCCTCTCAGATGAGGCCCACATGAGCATATTGTTTCATGTTGTATAGGGGACATTTACCATGTAGTTTAATGTCATGTGATGGGGACTCATGAAATCCCCTTTATTTCCCAATATTTATGATGAAAATGGGGTCATCCCAAGCCTTAACACCATGTATTGTGTGGGGAAACCCTTATCCAAATTTCTAAGCCTGTGTGAGCTATTCTCAGTGTGAGAAACAAGGAATGTAAATGATACCTCCCATTATTCATATGCATTGAGAATATTATGAGAGTATTTTATGTTGTGTGGTGTTTGGGTCAAGACATAAGATCAAGGTATCCAAACATATCTCATAATTATGGGAATCAATTCGTACATAGTTCTAGAGAGACAGTGCAGTTTAACATCATGTGGTGAGGACTTAACTGCACCATTTATTGGAGTCTGTGAGAAACTCCATTCAGCTTAACATCATGAGACATGGATGAATATGGTACTTACAACTATGTGGATTCCCTATTTCTATTGATTATGGAAATTATTTCTTGATAAATCTTGCATTGGTGGGTGGTGTGACATACTACCCATCCATAGTGACCAGTGAAAATGATCCATTATGATAGACCTTATGTATGACATAGGGACCCTCCCACATGGGTTCCAACTTAAGGTGATATTTCACTGGTATAATCATGGTTCTGAGAGATGGAAGGAAATCTCCTTCGAAGAACGAACTGAGGTGAACCTTTTTATTGATTTCACATGCTATCTGATTCAGGTGGGATTCCTGGTCACATAGTGTGCGCTAACTCCTCTCATCTTTGCGCTCCAACTAATCCATCCATTTTTTATTTTTCTCACCATCTAATAGTTTCCCACAAAAGTTTATTCTGAGCGATGGAATTTGTACCTCTTTGGGTAGCAACACCTTAGTCCAATACACAAATAAGTTTGGTATTGCTTGTGTAGAAGTATTCATGGTGGTAGGATAGGCCCATAAAGCATGGAGGAGTTTTTCCAACCATGACTTCTCATCCTTGTTCACCATCCTCTAGAGTATATTCGATGGAGACTTATTTAAGGCCTCTATGTGTCCATTGTTCACTACATGATAGTGCAATGAGTGATTGGATTCGATGTTATACTCCTAACATAAATTCATCAACTCGACAGAACAGAAGGTGGTGTCATTGTCCTTCAATATCATGTAAGGGACTCAAAACCTGGTGATGATGTGGGAATCTACAATTTTTATGATATTCTTCATCTCGACATCCTTCAAGGGTATTGCCTCTGCCCATTTGGATAAAAATTTAGTAGCAGTAAGGATGTACTAGAAATACTTGGATGTGGCAGGGGATATGACCCCACAACTTTAATCCCCCAAATGGTGAATTTCCAAGAGTATTTAGATTTTTGCATTAATTTTTGGGGCTGATGGATTAAGGATTCATGAATTTGGAATGCATGACATTTTGTGATGGATTCTACACAGTCTTGTATCATGTTTTTCTAGTAATACACCAAACTTCTGATCTGTTGGGAAAGCCTTGTTCCAGATTCTTGGTCACCGTAGGAGCCTGTACGGACATCTTCCATGATGGCGATAATTTTTCCATATTCTGTGCATATAAGGATAATTCCATTGAAGCCACACTTGTATAGGATTTTATGATCATTTTAACCATCATGGAAGGTGGAATTTACAGCTCGACACCAGATCTATTTCTTTCAAGACTGATCTGTTGAGAGAGTCCCTTCCCAAAGATAGCTAATTATGGGCTTCATCCATCTAGATGTGTTCATTGGTTCATCGCACTATGTGGATTCACTGATATGATTGATTTCATTAATATCACACATGATGATTGATGAGAGAAGTTTTTGATGTGTTATGCAGAATGTTTATTCCTCCTGATAAGGGTTTTCCAATAAAGTTGTTTTATTAGCTAGTATGTATGCACGAGAATTCTGTGATCAATGGGTTAATGAAACAAGGTCTAAAAGGGGAACTTTTTCATTAGTCCCTAGACATATCGATTGAGAGGGAATTTTCTTCATTTTTATTGCATATTCTTCATTGATATTCTTTATCAACATCTTCAAATCCCCTTTGATGTTCAGTTAGTTTATGTGAAACTGTAGCGATAGTTCCAAACCAATAATGAGGTCTTGGTACTCATCCTCAATGTTCGTGCATACTTTGGATACAGAGAAAGAATAGGGAAGAACTACTTTATCTATGGAGTGAAATATAACCCCTAGTCCAACCCGGTTATGTTTTGGGTTCTCCATTATTGTGCCGATAGGACTCTGAGAGACACCATAAAAATACATCTCCCTTGTCTGGGGAGTGTTGTGGGAATATTAAACCTCTTCATTAATGATTTTGGTTTCCTCTAGTACATGTTATCGAGAAAGATATGTCATGACAAATTCATCCGGGGCATATCATTTTATTGACTTCTGGGATACGAACCAGATGTTGCATTACTACATGATGATCTCCCACTGATCCAAATGCCCATTCAATATACGACAACTAAAGATTTACATGAGAAGGTCGCTACAAGAGACTAGGTGGATCTCTTGGTTCTGAAAGTAATGCCTCAAATTTTTCACTTTGAAGATGAATGCAAGGTAGTTCTTTTTGACATCACAATATCATATCGGCATCCAAGATAGTCCAGCTATGATAGTAGAGACTATTATCACTCCATGCATCATTTTATTGGCTGAGGAGGGTTCCCAGTGAGCATTCCATGGTGGCCACATATAATTTGAGCTACCTCCCCTCGATCGGAGGCATCAACATTAGTGGGTGTAGTAGACACTTCTTGAGATTCTCAAGGGATTTTTATAAATCATCATCTCATTGGTAGGTGACTCCCTTCTTCATCAACCTCGCGAAGGGGGGGGGGTATTTTCCTGCTAGGTTGGCTATGAATCACCGAATGTAGGAGAGGTTCCCTTAGAGACCCCTTAAATAATTTTGGTTCCTAGGGAGAGACATTTCTAAAATATCACTGGTCATATCGGGTTCAACCTCAATGCCACGGTGGAATACCAAAAATCAAAGGAACTTCTTGATGTTACCCCAAATGTTCAATTCAATATATTCATTTTCATACTATGCTATTACAATTTGAATAATATTGATTGGATATCCTTAAATTGGTAACATCACTGTCGAGATTTGATGAGAAGGTCTTCGAAGTAACACTCATCTATCTTCCATAATAATATATTGAATATGTGATGCATGGGGCTTTGATATGTGGTGTTGGAATTCTTTAATCCCAAGGCCATGACTTGGTAATAGAATATCCCCTGGGGTTCTCAATAGGTGGTGGCTTCATTATCTTTGAGCCCAATTTGATATGATTATACCTTGAATACCCATCCAATAATGAAAGGGATTGGAATACATCATTTGTGTTGATTAAGAGTTCCATTATTGGAAATGGAAAATCATCCTTTGCGAAAATCCAATTAAGGTATATTAAATCAATGCAGACCCTGATCCATCCATTCTTTTTTCCTGATTGGGATGATTTTGTCAAGCCATTTGGGGTATTTTACCTCTCGAATGAAGTTGTCTTCGATCAATTTGTTGATCTCTAACTCTACATTTTTCACATTGGAGGGGTGCATTCTTCTGTATGGATTCTTGAATCCTTGATGATTTTCAGGTAGTCCAAGTTGGTGTGTATCTATATTTGGATTCAATCTGGGTATTTATGTATAGTTCTAGTAAATCACATATTGTTTCTAATTTAGGAATGGAATGTAAATCTACTTCTCTCAAAGAGGCCTGGCGGAACTAGTCCAAGTAGTCCGTGGTTCTTCTTCAGTCCCTAAGTTTAACTACTGGAGCTTTTCTATCATGGTGGAAACACATTCCTTGATTGCTGGACATGAATTTCTGATATCATCCTAATCCTATTCTATTCCCAAATCCATGGAGACAAACCCGGGTGAGGATGGAAGTTTGGGTGACTGTCAATCACTATCAAGTTGAGGGATATTATCAGGAGAAATTCCACCATCTCCCATCATTAGGGTTCTGATAGATAGATGTTGAGGGTGATTGTTGCTGAGGATAAGAGATGGTTGGAACTTTAGGACTATGTATGATATTTCAACCATGTTTATAGGGATCATGTATTCATCATCAAGCATGCTCTATGGATTTATAGGGTGGTCCCAATCCATTGGGGGTAGAAACCTGTATAACATCATCCATTATTGGCTAATTGCCTCCCATATTGTAGAAGTCTGCTTTATACTGCTCCAAATGATTCAAAGGGGTAATTGTCACCATGATGTATGCCAACCCTGACATTTATGGGATACTTAAAACATTGATAGAATGCCGATGGGATTACTGAGTGGATATAGAGCCAGGGACTTCTGTGAAAGACATTGTATATGGTGTCTTGTTGGATAAACATGGACTCGACATTAGATGTGATCTCCCCAAATTGGGTCTCTAGCTTATTAATTATGAGGGGCCTTTTCTCAGGCTTATCATACCCCTAGTTGGTCATCTTTTTAGGGGATATGTCATCTTCTGTATACCATTAACATTGGAGGTTCCAAACTAAGATTCAATTTATCTTAGATCCATTATCTATCAACACTTTTTTGACACTGACATTATTGAGACATCATGGGACATGCAAGGGTATGATGTGTCCATGTATGTCCTATTTTTTATCTTATCCAGTAAATGAAATGGTGACATGACATCCTAAGGAAAAGGATTCCACTTGATATAACTCAGCTGTAGTGACTTATATCTCAAATTATCATGGTCTTCTTAGGGATTCAAAAAGTGCCTCCTTGAGTTCATTGAAAATACGATGCACATCATGTATTGGGAGTTTTTCTAGGACCATGGATAGTAGTTTTATAACAAAATACTTATGCACCCTATGTCCATACCTCTTGGTATAGGGCTTCTCCTGTGCATTTAGCTGCGGAGCTAGAGCGGATGAGGTCGATAGACCTAGGGCCTACATAGATATTGCGGGAATATCTACATCCAGTGTCATAGGTTGTTTCGGCCTTTAATATGGATTAGGTTGATCAGGATGAATCCCCAATAAATGGTAATGCAAGACAATCGGGTGTGGGCGGTGACTGGAGGGCTCTGAGGCACCTCCTGAACTATTTCAAGCCTACATGAATTCTTGACCGTGAGTTTCAGATACATATGACTCTTTTATAGAGATATGACTAGGATAATGACTCCAACTATATCTTCATTGTCCCATGTATCCTCAGCTTCAGCACATGTGGCCCATGTTCCCCTGTTATATACAGAAAAACCATATTTAGCAGTATAATCATCATCAGATAAGGGGTTTGTCAAGTGTATTATGTTGATAGAACTGAATATGTGTTCTTATCCTGATGAGGATTCAATTTTATGGGGTGGTTCCCATGTTGTAGATGTTTCTAGGAATAAAGCGGTGAGAGTTAGAAGATGTTTTGGAATATAATATGACTCTTCCACCTCTATTTCTTCCTACTTCCAGTGGTCACACCCACCATTGGTAGGTACACCATACCTTTCTTTATTGGGTGATAGAGCTATTTTGAGTTTGTGAAACTCAACCTTAAGGGATCCATGGGCTCGATCAACTGTTTTCCAAGTCATCGAGTTGTTGAAATTTTATGTTTTCCTGGTATAAATTTTCTACCATCCTTCTTCTTCATATGATTGGGAAATGGTTATACAAGACAATTGTTCTGGAGAATCATCTAATGTCACCTATCCAGACTTGATCATACCTTAAAGGATGTCCTTAAAGAAGAAACAGTTCTGGATATTATGACAATGCCTTTTATGGAAAGGGCGATAATCAAGACAGTAGATGAGATTTAATTCATTAGGATTCCAGGGTTGTGGGAAAAAATCATGTTGTTGTCCATGTCTTCTAACATGTAGATCATGATTTTCTCATTTTGTGTGGAGTAATACTTATTCATCCGCTCTTGGAATCCTAAGTGGACCATGTTTCTTTATGTGTTAGGCTAAGGGAGATTCTATGGTTTCTACCAATCTGTAGGGTATGTTGGGTGGTTCGGAGCATTCCTGGGTTCTTGGACAGTTGCACGCTTGAGTGTGATAGATACAGCTTCTTTTTATCCTAACTTTTTCCCTTGTGCTGCGGGTATAAGCTTAGAATTGGATTGGGTTCACTTCATAGATTCTTCAAGATGATGTGATGTTTCAATTAATTCTCAAAATCCATATAGATATTTAATGGTGATTAGAGTTTTTAGCAACTTATCCCAACAATTTATAGAATATATTTCTAGTAGTTTTTCCTTCAAGACATGGACGCTGAGTGAATAGGCCAGACCCTTCCACCCTGGTATGAGGTCAAACACCCTCTCATTCTCACGCTGCTTGTAGTTCGTCAAGTTGACAATCATCGCCATCCTCAGTGTTGAACTTAATTTGTAAAGGAATTAACAACTAATGTCTTACCATCCTATGATAGACCTTGTGGGTAGACTGATATACCAGACAAAGGCTATCCCTATCAATGTCTATATTAAACACCAATGTTTGGTCACCTCAAGCTAGTCCTGAGGGCCCATCATTGGCCCACATTGAGACACAAAGTATATGAGATGTTGCTAAGGATCCCCCACACTGTTGATGGTGGAGAAGGTAGAATTACCAAAATTGGGAGGATGCGGGATATAGTTTCTCTATTTAGGGTATGGATTCTTCACATGTTACATTGTCACACGCCGCCATTTCAAAGATTCTATTAGAGTAGCCATGGATTTAATGGTAGTGACCAGCTCTAGGGGCACTACTGTCTGAGTCACTTCTTGTCTTTATTGAGAAGTGGGGGGAAATGTGGTGATCTCACTTTCATCTCTCATTGATCCTCTAACTTTCCTATGACTACAGAGTTTCCCTAGTGAGGGAGATGTTGTCGCCACAGTGGATGGAAGTCCCGATCATTTCTGAATTTTTCCTTTAGGTGGATGGGTTGTCTAGACTCAGAGCCAATCTGATATCCATATGATTCTATGGATGGAATATCATCCATATGAGGATGAATATATTCTTCTATCTAGAGACAATACCCCATGGGAGATTTCCCCCTGAGTAGATCCTCCTTCAACTATCAGAGAGCTCGTATCTCACTTTCATATTATGAAAATTTATCTTTTAAATATGGAAACCTAGACATAGATGATTATTTCCCATTATATTTATATATTTTCTTCCAATGAGGAGGTAACTCATTAATAGGTGGTGCCAAATTCTGGATCCTTCTTCGATTTCGGGTTCTCACACCCTCATTTGGTTCGTCCAAATCACCCTCCTCTAGTGGTATGTCTTCTCTATTACAATCCTCTGCATATGGAGCTTGGTTGATTTATTCCATGTTAACAGTGACGACATTCAAAGATGTATTTTGAGAAATGGGGTTTTCCATTTATTTCCCCAAATAAATCTAACTCTACAAGTCTTTCATTAGGGTTAGTACTTTAACCCTTGGACTTATTGATTCATTTTTCCTTGCAGCCCCATCGGGACCTGATTTCTTTCACTGTATGCTCATCTCCTCCCATTTTATGAATGGTGACCTTGAGGGAATATCTGGTTAGGTTTTGTGAATGATCCTTGACCAATAGAAGTATATTATACTATGAGAGGAACTTGTGGGACACCGACCGTTGATCTTTTCCTCCCAAACTAGAGAATACTGATTCCATCTTTGGTGGTGATGATGATAAAAATGCCCCCAACCCCATGGTCTAGGGTTGATCTAGAATATCCATTAATGTATCCTATGTCTTTTTAACGGATGATGAATTTGTAGGTGGGGATTGAGATATAAATTCCCCCAACACTATGGGATGGGGTTTTCTTATGATTGTGAAAAACACATCCTTAGTTTTCTCAGTAACTGATGACATGAGAGGTGGAGGTAGTGGAAAATGTTCCCCTAGCCCCAAGGGCCAAGTCTACTCCTAGGAAAATTTCATAGAATATACTACCAAGGTCTCGGTGGCACATATTTTCTTGTGTGAGATCTATGTGCGATGATAACACATGACAAAGATCTCTCTTTTTAGGTAGTTGTATGGGTTACCACAATGTTTGTCTTTGTGTCTATAACATCCTACTATTATCTTGATGTGTCCAATTTTAAGTCTTTTCGTCTATCCTATCTCCCCCTCTATGATGTCTGGGAATTTTTGGAGTAGGGGTGGTCTATTGTAGCGACTAACTACATTGATCATTCCACGATCCTCTGACTTCCACAAAGGATATGACAATGCAGGATGCCATGTTTGAGGGGATCTTCTATTACAGGGGAGTGGTGAAGGGTAATGATATATATTTTCCCTATCCAAAAATTCGTATGCCTGACGTAGCTTTGGAGATCATGTGCAGAAGTGTCATGATTCTATGGTGGCCAGCATGTTGCAAATTTTCATTATGTTTTTCCTGTTTTGGGTCCCAGGACATAGAGATAGTAGGTAGGTCGATATGGAAAAAAAGTTTCCTATTGGTTTGGTGGTGAAACTTGTATCATGGTTTAGGGATATTCCAATACTTCAGTTGCTGATGAGTGTCCCATATATTCTGGCATAGATAAGGAATGCACTCCTTTTCTAGCTTATCAAGGATCTCATAGCTAGAAGTTGCGAGGGGCCTGAACATGATGGGAGGTTGTTTCTGACCAAATCACTCCATATATTAGGAGTAGAGTCCATGTTATTCATCTCCACTATACCATGAGGATGAATGTCATGGTAAGGAATATCCTCTGGTTACACTTTGATAGAAGATTTGAAACCCCCTTATGGTGTTGAGAGTGTGTCTCAAACAACTTCAATGACACTAGCGTTGAGAATATAAGAAATATGAGTCATATTATAGGTTTTGGTGAGAATATGATGGCCTGCATTTGGTGTCTCTGCAGAGATATGGGCATGTTGTATGGCGGTTGTAAAAGTTTTTATATAACCGCTTGGTGCTGTGGGGATTTATTACCACTATTGAGGAGCTGTTAGAATATGTCGATGTGCTGCCATGTTGTTGACAAGGATATGATCATATCCTAAGGCTTGTGCTACTCTCACTTGGTTATCTAGATTTGGATCAATAATATAAACATGGTATTAATATGCATTCCCTATCAGAATATTCTGATAAACCTATGAAGAGAGAGATGGAATATCTGCCTTTTCCTTTATTTCCTCATAACGTTGTTGGTGCAGTCGTTCATTGGCATGATAAGAAATATGTTCCATGATATTTTGCCCCTATGGAGTATGCTAAGATGGTTCACTAACTAGAATATGGGCTTGTCCTGATGATTGTTCCAATCTCACATAGTTATCCTTTTCCAGAATGTGGATACTGTCCTAATCATAGGCCTTCGGATCAAGACGCATGAATTCAATGACAGAAATGTGCCCATCTCCTGAGGCATGTGTCGCTCTCACCTAGTTCACCTGCGTTCGAATGAGATTAAGAACCCGGTCCAATGCCTCACCCTTCATCGGTATATGTGAATAATCCTCCTGGGTAGGAGCAAGAATGCATACTTACTTTGGTACTACCACTTGATCATGATGATTAGAGTGTTGAATCATCCAGGTTATAGAGATAGTAGTATGCACTTATCTCTAAATCTACAACAGTTCCAAAATATGTTGGTAGAGTTCTTCAACTATTGCTAAAATGTATTGGCACTTTATCAAATCTTGTGAGGAAATATAAGCTTCCACGTCCTCTATTTCCATAACCTGTTGAATGATGTCTTCTATAGAATTGGGGATATGTTCCCACTTCTATCCAATATATGGCATCATGATATTCCCATGGGATTCATGAATGGGAGTAAGAGAATGAAACTCCCTCGTGATTCTGCTAGGAATATACCCACCAACCTTTTTAAGGGGAGCATGGATTTTAGCCGATTGGATGGTCCCTACCAGAGTATGCTTCTAGGAATTGTTGTATGGAACATGGATATTCTCCCCCTTGTGGATATCCAACATATTTTTCCTTTGATGTGTCTTTCTCGGTACAGCCCATGAATGGTCATCCTAGTTGTCTATTTGTTGATAGGTTCCCTCAATAGTTGGATGATAAGTACCAATATGATGATGTTGGATACAACGGTTTGAAGGGACCCTCTTCAATGGTGCATCAACCATAGGATAGCTATATCTGGACTCCCAATCCACCTTCATCAAGTAAATAAGGTTACGGTTGTCACACTCAAGGTATATTATCCTGAAGTGATTAGTCGTGATGAAGGGGGCCATTGGCCTAGTGGTAACATTTGTCGATCGATGGGTACATGCCGACTACCACACTTGTAGAATCTCACGAGCAGCTTTTATGGTCAACAATGTTCCGTATTAGTGGTACTCCCAAATCATTGTGTTTTCTACCTACTGCTGGATCCATCTGGAATGAGAGACCGTTTTATGACTTGTGGTGGTCTCGACAGTAGATAAAGGGATGGAACGAGTTTGGGAAGATGAAGAACTTTTTTAATATTGGGAGTCTTAAATAATTCAGACAATAAGTAACACAATCACCATTCATTTCCCTATAATATTTTCGATAATGATCAATCATATATTCATGGTTACATTAATTTTCATGTATTCCCTTTCTGCCCATTCTACTCATGTGGACTCATCAACATGAGGATGGACTTATAGGAATCCTGGTTTATAGTTGTCTTTTTGATTTTCTCTGTATATAAATTACCAAAAAATATTATCCAAGAGCTTCACTTCAAGGCTATCAATGTTTTTTTCATGTGAAGGGAAAACAACATGGCTTCATAGATTACAACCCGGTTGTTTGGTTATTTTAGAGATTCGGGTCAGGTTCGTCATTTTTCTTTCATAGGTATTTAGTGGGGTCGAATGGGTTTCTTCTCGTCAGGTTACAATTTTTCTTTTCCTTGAAACTAATGGTTCCCCCTTCCATAGGTGAGTATGGACTTGATTTCCAAAGTTCGTCGGTCATCTGGGTTATGAGGCCCTATTACTCTTAGGGACTCACATTGGTCAAGAGGATGAGAAGTCGGGCTCATCATACCCTTTTGGGGGTAATTTTTTTCCGACTATAAGACTCTATTATAGATTTAAGATATGTTCATGAATCTCTCCCTAATATCTATACAGGACTGGTTATGCAGAAAAAAATGGTTATGGGTTAATTCTATTTTATGTATAGTAGGCTGGGATTAATCTATATTCATCTGAGGTTATCCGTCATTTTTTTAAAGCGGGAAATCACTTATGTTCCGAAATCACATGACCATGTGCTTGAGGCTAAGCTCTCAAGTGTTGAGGCGGTTGATATTCCAAGGATGGTATTGATCCATTTTGATGTGTCCTACGTATCCTAGTTTTTATAGGAATGAATACCAACATATTTCGACTGGTGTTGGAACTTACACACTAAGGTTTCCCTATTTATGATGCCTAATGAGGTTCTTGTTTCATCCCCCTAATCCCACATGAGACGTGATCATTGTGAGAAACAAGAGGGAGTGCATGGTCAGCCTCATGGCATGTGGATATGGTATATGCATATTGGGGTAGTCCTTGAGAGAATTGATGTTTATCTCTAGTCTTTAAGGAGGAATCCTATGTATCCTGATTATTCCAAGAATTATATTCCTCATAGGTATTTAACGATTGGGCTTACACACTAAGGCTATCCTATTTATGATGTCTAATGAGGTGCTCGTTTCATCCCCCAAAGCCCACGTGATCCATGATCATTTTGAGAAACAAGAGAGAGTGCATGATCAATGTTGTGGCATGTGGATATGGGATCTATATATTGGGGCAATCCTTGAGATATTTGATGTTGAGCTCGAGCCTTTATGTTAGCATCCTATGTATCCTAGTTATGTAATGAATCATACTCCTCATAGTTATTTTAGGTTGGGGATTATACACTGTGGCTACCCTGATGAATGGGCCTTCTTATTTGGAAGGTCTCTCATGATCATGTCAGCATACTGTCATGGGCTGAGCGTCTCAGCACAACAGTCGCTCATGCGGCACCCCATCCCCCTCTAAGGCGGGCCAGGTTCAGCCATCTACCTCTTCATATGTGAGGCTCACTAGTTTTTTCCTTCCATGGACTCATCAAGAGAGTGGCCCCACTGCCAACCAGTGCTGTCAAGATTGACATGCACCATCCCCCTATTTGTCGGGGCGACTCTCATCTCTTCGATAGGGACAAACCAGATGAACCGCATCTTTGATGTTCTTACTGGTGTGGGATAGGACCCCCATGATTGGGTCGTGACATTCTCCCACCATCATTCCATGCACACCCTCATGCATACAGAATCATGGCCTTCTATGTGTCTGTAAAGTGGCACTTCCAACTAACCAGCTACCAATCGTGGCCTCAGGGGATGCTCCTTCATTGCAGTTGGCATCAATGGCCCACCCACTCTTTGGGTCACAAACCACCGTGGTCCACCCTCTCTCTTAGGGTCGAAAACCACCTCCACAAGGACCACCCTTCAAAGTGGAATCTCTGCCTCTGACTTCTCTCGAGTGCAGCCTTATCTATCGTGTCAACTCCCCATGACACCCCGGGACTCCACTCCCACAACCAAGGTCCATCTGGAAGCATTCTGCAACACCATGAGGCACATTCCCTCTGATACCACTTGTGATAGGCTGGGCATCTCAGCACATCAGTTTGACCATGCAGCACCCCAACACTCTCCAAGGCGGGAGAGGTTCAACTGCCCGACTCTTCATATGTCAGGTTCACTGGTTCCATCCTGCCATGGAATCATCAGGAGAGTGGCCCCAACTCCCAACCAGTGGTGTCAAGATTGACATTCATCATCCTCCTCTTTGTCGGGGAGACTCTCATCTCTTCAATAGGGACAAACCGGATGAACTGCAGCTTTGATGTTCTTGAGGGTGTGGGACAAGACCCCCATGATTGGGTCCTGAAAATACACTGGGATTCATCGTGTTACCTAACTCAACACATATGGGGGGTATCGTGAGAGTCATTGTGATGTGGTCAAGAGGTATGCCTCATGTATTGGCCTACACCATAGGGAGACATTGTGAGTCCATGATGACATGTCCAGAGGTGTGCCGCATCTCTTGGATGACTTGTCCAGGAGGAATGCGAGACCAAACCAACATGTCCATAGGTGTAGTGTGTCTCAGATGACTCATTCAGGGGGTGAACTATGAGAGATGGATCAATATGTATAGATGGGTCGATGAGACTCAGATGATGTGAGTAAGCACCGTCATATATGCCAGGTAATTCATCTGAAGGACGTCACAGGTCTAGGGTGACAAACCCAGAGTGATTTCAGGATCTGGGTGGTGTGTGTAGAAGGATCTCAAGACCTGATTTGAAATTTTTGGAGTGTTCATCATGTCTCAGATGACATGATGAAGGAATGTCATGAGATCTGGGTGGAACAACTTCGCATTGTCGCATGTATTCTAATGGCACACACGAAGCCCATAGAGGTCTATGATTGTGACCTCTGCTTGACTTTTCCTCTTTGAATCTCAAATTTTTCCCTTATATTGAGAGTGCCTCGTCTTGGTTTAATTTCATTTTATTTGGGTCTCACGTGATCTAAAAGACATGAGATGTGGACTTGTCATGTCTCCAGAGGAGTCCTTTTAGTGATCTTTGATTGATCACGTGAAGGACGTTATTCTTGGTGCATGACTGCTCTGGCGGTCCGTCGATGTATTACCTGGGAAAAAGTAGGTTGATCACATGATCAGATGTGCACAAAATACTAGGATCTAATCACTGATGTGCATAGCCTCTAGAGTCTATTCAATTGACTGACACACAAACCAATTAGCCAACCAACCATTTTTTTGATTTGGATTAGGTACTTTATAGGCACAGAAATCCCATGTACACATCGGTCTGTGCAGAGAATTTGACATGAATCTAGGATGGAGTCAACGTGGGGTCTAGAATTTTGCAGTTTCATGAGTCTCTACGGTGGACTACATCTGATGTGCCTCTTGATTTTTGGTGATCACGGGCCCATCCTTCCTTTATCGGATTATTAATGATTATTGAAGAGTCTTACCTTGAAGGGATTCCATGCCCTCATGTCGACATATCCAAGGGTCTTCATGAGATCCAAGTGTATGTCGGAGGGAACTCACAATTCCTTGTATGGACAATCTCGGGGTCTCATGGTTAGTGCTGAGGGTAGACTGGAAATGTGGTGTGTCATTTAGCGACTGCAAACCCTTCTCACCCCCTTTCCATGTCGTTCATTTTATATGACGAAGGTTAAGATTTATGCAGGATTACATGTATGGAACTGAGGGTATTTCTGCTATTTTTGTATATGAGTCATGTGACCAATATGGGTCATATTGTGATGCATGAGTATTTAATTGAAAAACCAATTTGTTCATCCTTACAGTGTTGTGAGATTTCCTAGACATGTGCAAGGTCTTTCGTGACGTGAAACCGACAAGCCAGAGGGACCTAACGAGGAAAGGTGGTCCTGAAACTGGGCTCTTGCAGTGTCTCTTGGGTCACCTGTGGAGCACGTCGCATGTAATTCAATGAACACAGACACCATCTTCCTCTTCCCTTTTAGTCCCATAGTTTTATTTCATAATGGTTCGGAGGTATGTGATTTATATCTGTTAATATCCATTATTGTTATTCTATTTTCCAATGGTTTCTCTTATGAGCAATGTGGGTTATATAAGAGTGTACAAGTACTATAGAAAAAACTATGCATTTTTCCTTAGAACATTGCTGAGTAACCAAGAAGTTCCCATGGGATGCGGCTGACAGGTCGAAGGGGCTTCACAAGACGCACTAAATAGTTCGGCGTGCGTTGTGTGTCTTCAGTGGCGCACCTTATATCCTCCAGCGACCGCAGACCCCTCCCCCTCCTTATCTTTAACTCCTTTGTTCTTTATGGAAGATGACTGGTGGTTTCGCGAGATGCCTTGGACATTATCTAGGGATTTTATTGTCACTAATGATTCTTTGGTGCATGATCTTTGTAACTACGGGGTATCTTCCTTGGGAAATCACTTCCTTTAACTTTCTGGGGATTTTGGATGGTTTAGTAGGTACTTTACAATGAAAAACTACATAGCCTCAAGGGATGCTCATCTAACCTTCACCATTCATGCAGTGGCTATCAATGGAACATACTGAGTAGGGTTTCTCAGGGCTTTCCTTGGTCTAAGAACCATGTATAAAGACTTCACATGACATTGAGGGGATTACGCGATCACGAGCCTTTTACGAGCTTCACAAGCCTTTGACCATCCTCTTCTCCCTTGCTTTCATGGGAATGATAATGCCAATATTCAGGTATTTCTTCCTATTTGGTTTTTTTCTAGTGATCATTTGGTGGATGTCAACAATAATAATGTCAATATTATACGAGGAGATGAGAATTATTGAAGTAGTGATGCCATATGAATTGTTATGGATGTCGTGGTGATACTTGAAGAACTTTTATGGATCCATCATATAGAATTTTATTTCACGCTTGGACAAATATTCTTCATATGCCATTAGATTTCATTCTGGGAAAACTATTCTTAGTAAAAGTCATATGATTTTATAAATTGATATTTTATGATTAATAACATTTTTTATGAAGTTTACACATTGGTTACATCAAGTGAATTCCATGGAAAAAGTAATTGCATCAAAAATACTTGAAGACATGTGTCACTAAGGATACATTATTAATAACAAGTGTAGATGGTGAATTTAGGATTTTTGGAGTTTAGTGTTTCTTAGAATTTGATGTTGATTTTATATGGATTAAGTGAGAATGATTCTTGGTTCTTAGTATTTACTAGGTATATTTTTTAAGACTAATATAAAATTAATGGGAAAATAAAATATCATCCCAAGGAAACTTCAAACAAATAATTTTTTGGACCTAGAGGTCAGTGAAATCCAAGTGAGGTCATATCGGTCGAGAAAGATGGAATAAGGGGTGACATATGTCCCCCAGGGAGCAGGGTCATGTATAGGGATCGTAAATCACGCACCCACAGGCATGTGTTGGCTGGGCCAGAAGCCCATAGATGAATGGAGGAGGCAGAGCCACTATACGGAGAGGCACAATGATAGGGGATCATGAATTATGACAAATTAGTTCCTTCATATGGAATTCTCAATGTTGGGAGGAAGTATTCGGGTATTGTTCACTCGATACTTAAAAACTCAAAGGTAAATTGGTAATATGAACTGATCACTCTATTTAAATAGGAACTATCTGATCTCATGGTTGCTTCCTTTACAAATAGTGATTTGCATTGAAGTTATTTGTGGAAAGCTTCAGTTCTCAGTTGTGTACATGGTGAAGTTTCTTTACGAATGATTTGTTACTATTAAGATGATATACAGACTATTATTTTTGGTAATGTGAAGAGGAGTTCAATATAGATATGTGGTACATAGATGAAGAGTTTGAGGATAATGCATGGGGAGAATCTATGTAGTATGTTAGCATACACTATGCTAAATAGTCTTGAAAATGAAATTCTATGCAGGAATTAACTTTCATGCCATATGAAATGAATATGTTCATAGAAGTGCAGTACTTCCTTTTAGAGGAATTTTTTTTAAATGAATATTTGATTTTGTGGTTAAAAGCTGTGATATGTGTGAGAATCATAGTATGAAGAGAGGATACTATTTGATTTAACAATAATGTATTATGTTGCATGCAGATATGTTTTAAATTTTCATTTGGTGAAGAATAAAATATTCTTTGGAGATAGAGTTTTGGTTGTTCCTATGAATAGACAATTAAACTTCTTTAAAACCACTTACCATGACCGAAGTGTTGTCATCTGAAAACTACATGATTAAATATTTTTTATTTCTAATAAATACATGGCTAAAAACATATCTAAAAGTAATCAATCATTTTTTTGGAGAAGTATTCATCGATAGAAGAAGCACATATTGTTCTCTAGTTGAGTTCAACAAATTATATTGTACTTATAGAGAAAGAGAAAAATACAAGTAATATAAATGAAATGATAAGTTTTATGCAATTGATGTTATTTTCGAATTACACTTCTTTTAATTGAAAAAAAAGAGTTCCGCATAAATGAAAAAATAATTCATTGAATTTGGAAGAATTTATTTTATAAGATTCAAAAAAGAGGACCAACAGTACACAATAAATTATTTATATCATTTTGATGTATACATGATCAATTTTGAGTGGGGTTTGATTCTTACAAAGTGGAAGAGAAAATGTGAAGTCCATGAAATATACATGATTTCATGAAGTATTTGAGTTCAGATTGGGAATAATTATCATTCTATGTTCTGAAAGTTTAATCTTTCATAAAAAAAATATTTTAGAAATTGTGTGCATAACTTTCGGACATTATTTGAGGTCAGGATATCATCATAAGAAGTAATAATCATTGCTCGAGATTTAATATGATAAATAACTAATCATCACTAAAGATAAAATTCTGAAGAGATGAATCCAGAATATAATTTCAGGAGAATATAGTTTGGTCTATACTTTTATTAACTAAGAACCAAGTAATTCAATATCCGGTGTGAATGAGTTTCAACACCAATAGGAATAATTCAATAATTTCTTAAATATTTTTATGTTTTAAATGAGCATAACATATCTATTACACTTGAAGAGGAGTATATATTTAAAGTGTTGAAGCATAAACCAGAAAAAAATAGATATATTTCTATTTGTGGATCAAGAACATTGGGAAGATAGATCTTGTGACTAGGGTGTCTAACTAGTTGCTGAAGAGACTCGTGGCAATGATGTATTACTAGTCTAAAATAAGGGTAAGAGAAGACGGTTGGGGTCTCTAACCAATTGAGGAAGATGATTTGGTTTCTAGGGTATTGAACCAAGATCAATTGAAGGATCAACTACCAGGGTGTATAACCAGTTACTTCCTTATTCATTGTAATCACCTTTTTATATAGCTAAGTATCCATGTTGGGGGGATTAAGTAATAGGTAAATACATAAGTCTTTTAACTTAACCTTAAAACTACCTTGTATTGTTATCTCACTGAATATTTCTGCATATAATGGGATATTGTGAGATATCACTAAGTGGATTGAGAACCTTGAAAAGCTTGAGAGGTTTAATTCAAAAGAAAATAAAATTGTAAAAGTAAACCACTAATTCACTACCCACAATTGGTCAATCCAGTAAGGAGTACTGTAAGAAAAAAATCCAATCTTATATAAAAATTTATTATTTCTTGAAATAGAATGGGGTTTTATAGAGATTTATCTTTTAAATGTTTTGAATAGTATTACATTTGGAGTTTTATTAAAAACCCAATGATTCGTATTTGGAAAAATTATTTGTTATATCAAATGTCTTCTAACTGATATAAAATGATTTTTTTTAAATATGATTTTTATTTTATATATAAGAAAAGGAATTTTCATGGGTTTTACAACCCCTTACTACGTAATTTTGTGCTCACCAAACATTTAGAATGTTTTAACTTTGTTTAGTGGTGAATAGAATATCTCCAATGATTAGTCTCGATTATGATGCTATCTCAAGTGAAGTTGAATAGTTAATGTATAGTTTTTTTATAACTATGATGTGTTGTGTGTTTTTCCTAATCCTATGAAACCTTCATTAAAATGATACTTTGGTGTGAAATGTAATGTATAGTTTTTTGTAGAATGTTTTGAAAAAAATAATATACCACATTTTTTTAGATCAATATTAGAGAGTGCAGGTCAAAGGATGTTTCTTGCATTGTCATAATAAAAGAAAAAATTGATAACAATGTATAATCACAATTAATCAATCAAGATCCACTAGAGCATATCATAAACATATTAATGTGAAAAAATTAATATTATAACATTATAAACATATATAAATAGTAACAAATTCATTCATTAGTTTAAGGATATAAAATCTAGTCCCCACATAAAATTATATACATGAAACTATGTCCATTAATTAATATATAGAATTGAAACTAGGTCCACACATCAACTTATGAACATGAAACAAACTCCATTGATAATATTTTTAACATGAAATCCAGTTCATGCATTTTACAATTATCTCATGATTTATCCATATTTACCCAATTTGTTATGGAGAAATAATAGACCCACCTATAACATATTGAAAACCATACATTTGTGTGCTACCAGGTTATAAAAAATTCATCATTTCATAATATTATAACCTAATTAATTAAAACATTTTCCTTAACATTTCATCATTTTATCATAGCATAACTTGTGTAAAAAAGGTTTCATTATAAAATAATTAACTCATATGAAAGAAACATGTTTCATAGAATCATCCTTAAATCATTATCATCATATTATATATAGGGGAATAAAGTAGATAGTATCATAATATCAAATTCCATTTAAATAATATAAGTCCATTAACGATTTTGACATAGATGAAATACCTTAAATTATCACTATAATATATCTATGGAAAATATCCTTTCATTTTGAAATAACATATTTATAAAAACAAATTAATAATTTTATGAAAAAAATTATTTTGAAAAGAATCATGTGAACATATAATTTAAGGTTAAAATAAATGAATGTAAATAATGATGGCAATATCCATTAATTCCCTATACATTCAAAGATTACAATATTTTCACCATTTGGTAAAATGTAAAAAATGAATTATTTAGAAAATGATTCTATAAAAACATTCCTATTAAACGTTTCCAATTGAAGTAAAAGGTTTTAAAAATTATATTTTTAAAAATAATTAGGTATAGGTAAATAATTCCATAATTTATTTTGTTGAATAGATATAGAAGAAACGTTTTTCGACCAAAGAGGAAATATGGTCAAATATACTATAAAAACTTTTTATTGATCATTTTCACTACCAAAAAGGGTGAAATGGTAATATTTCATAAAAATTTCATGAATAAAAATGGTTGAATAATATATATGGGGTTTAATGAATATGTTAAATATAATTTTCCACAATACATATTTAAAAAAGGAAATCCTAAAAATAAATAAGATTATAACATAAATCTCTTACCTCTAGTCTCATCTTGCTTCATATGCATTTAAACACCATATAAGATAAATATATATTTATTATAAATATATTATATAAAAGTATTCATATATAATATAATATTTTAAATTTATTTATAACATCCAATTAACATTTTATTAACCATATATTCATTAAAATGCACATTTGGGTGAAAACTGGTTCTTTTCCCATGCATATTTCAGTTTGATGATTCTATTACATAAACCATGGTAATAGATTCATCATCTACAGAATAATAATTTGGGAATAATTATCATACTTATTCATAAAATTCAGTATTATAATCATTCATTTAAAGAAATTATTAGAAATAAATTACATCACTTCATCGAGATGATAGCCCATACGTACACATGCATGATGTATCCTCTTTTTTATGGATAAAATGAAAGAAAGGAAAATATTAATTCATCATTAAAAATTAATTATTTTTTTCATATATATAATATATATTCATTAAATATATCCTTACTACAATCCATATAAAGTGTAAATTTAAAAGGAGTCACATTGATTCATGGATGTGGTAGTCCACACAAACACACAAGCGATGTTATCATTTTATAATTTGATGAAAATGTGAGAATTTAGATAAGATAATATATTTTTTCATCCATAATTATTTCATAAATATCATATATTAACATTAAATTAATTATAATAAGAATCCATGAATGATTATGATGAATAATGATATATAATGCTTCATGATGCGGTAGTTTGTACGTACGCATGAACGATGGTTTTGTTTCCCATTTGATGCAGAATGAGATGAATAAAGGTTGAAAAATCAACATCATAACAGATATGTATATTTATAATATAGTGTATATCATTTTTTTATGATGAAAAAATTATATAATGTTGAAGATGATATATAGATGAAAGTAATCGGTTAAGTGATATACATCTTCGTTGAGGAACCCCCTTTTCCGTACACTTTTGTGCTCGAGTGGATGGTATTTTAACCAAAAAAGGACCACTAGGACTTGTTTATAAATTTTATGAAGGTATTATATTAGTTATTTACTTCCCTAGAAGTCTAATTAAGGCCAAGGAAAATATTATAGGATCTATCCTTTTATAAGAGAGGGAGAGGGCACACATAGAATTTTGAAAAATATTAAAAATATTAATTCCATACTCAATTAATGTGGCTCCAAAATTCCAATTAATTTAATGTAATACTTATATTTTTAAGATATAATAATGATATAAAATTATTTCAGGTGTTTTGTGAAATTTTAAACCTTATCTCTTAGGTTTACCCCTAGTAAACCTCTTTTAACAATAACAGTGATAACTGATTTTTACCGTTTTTTCTATCAATTTTTACCAAAAAATTCTATAAAAATACTAAATAGTATTAATTATTAAAATTAACTATATGGAATATATTTTAAATGATTAAATTTAAATAATTTATAAAAATTCATATTAACATAAGTTCATAAATTGTAATAAACCAATTTTTTTAAAAATATGCATTTGACCATAAAATTGAGTTTACATTCATTATTTCCATGTAAAACTATTAGATGAATGTTAAAATATTGTATTGATTATATAATATATACCATTCATTGAAATAATTCGTAAATAGTGTTTGATTTAATTTAATAAAATAAAAATACATTTCATATATGAAGATATATTTTTAGAAAAAGTATCTTATTTACTTTCAAAAACTTTTATTTTCTTTTGAAACCAATTGATCAAAATATTATTTTATAACTATGTGAAAAATAATTTTCAATAATTTAGTTAGCGCTATCCATACCATTTGACCCAACAGCTAGTAAATAAATGTAAAATAAATTGTGAATAATTCAGTAGAATATTTTAGTTCATTTAAACTATGTCTATTTGAAACAACATATTAAATTAATTTAACTAATGATATATCATAAAATATTATGGTGTTATAGATAAATAACATAATATATAATTATTATTACATGAATTTATTTTAATTGGATATTATCACAATAGTAGGATGTAACTTTTGTTGAAGGAGTTGGATAATATGTTATTTTGAGCTATTTAGAACGTATACAGAGATCCCCCAATAAAAAATTGAATCTAAGAATAATGTTCAATGAATGTTTAATTTAATACATACGTTGAAGAAGTTTGTTTCAATTATAAAAAAAATTTAAAACACTATTATTTATGAGTGTGACATGTTAGAGAACAATAATTTCATTACAAATAGAATTTTATATGTGATCAAGTGTTTACATGGAATATTACCATCTTAAGTACCACCTCTTAGAAAATAACTATTTCAAAACATATGATATAATACTATTTATAAATTTCTAACACATGATGAAAATATAGTACCTTTTACTGGTATCTTTTCTTCATAACATATAACTAATAAATGTATACCAAATGTGTAGGGATCTAATTATTATTATACAATAATATTATATTATAAACGATGGATTTTTTAAATTTCAGTATATTTATGAATTTTTAATTATGTACGAATGTCCAAAAATGTGTTTTCAGTTATTATCATGTATGAATTGAATTAATATATAATATTTCAAAATTTGATACTGATATGTTTTTATATTACTATAATTACGGTGGAAGAAAAATATAAAACATTCTATTTAATTTTTTTATTATAAATATATTTCATTTTTATTTTCAAAATGGAAGAGAAATAACAAGGGGAAATCTATCATTTCATTATATCTGATATTAGATTACTAAATTTTGATTTTAGTTTTTGAATAATTCATTTTAAATTTTCATTATTTATAAATATCAACAATACAATACCCCATACCTAAATCAAAGTATAATTATTTTCAATGAAATAATTTAAATTTCATACTTTCCAATATTATTTTTTTATAAAAGTTTTAGATAATTAGTAAAAATGCTTACATATGAAACCCTTATAATAAAAATAAGATACTTCCAATCATTGTAAAAATTTTCAATAAACATTACTCTTAATTTTAATCCCATGTTTCATTTAAAACATGTTTTATACTTTTATATTGAATCTCAAAGTGGAAATACAACCCTTTCTATAGATCATATTAATTTTTAGTCCCTATGAAAATCATTTGAAAATGTGGGACGAGAAAAAACATCCATATGGGAAAGAAATGAAAATAAATGAATTAGTGCCTATGTAAAGCTGATAAATCCATAATTAGTTTTTCCTTTTTTATAATAAACATTTGTGCCCAAATATCCTATTACTTCTCCTCGAAAATAATATAATTTCATAATAAGTTTCATAAATAACATCATATGAAATCATAAAATAAAAAATAATTACTATTATACTTTATAGGAAAACCTTAAAACTCATCAATACTATTCCTCAAAAAAACCATTCACCTTTCATTTATAATAAATCAAAAACCATTATTTAAAACATCTTCTCATTTTCTTACCTTTAAAAATAAAAAGGATTTCATGACAGAACAATTGTATGTATATCATGTTGTTACCTTGGGATATTATACCTAAATTAACCCTTGCAATATAACATATAATTAAATAACCTATCCATATAATTACCATATATCTTAAGAATGACCTATCACCAGTAACATCCACTAATTTACTCAATGCATTTGAGATAAATATCATGATCACGGGTCATTAGAGTTTTATTGGGCACACACATCATTCATATAAAATATCCACGAACCCTAGAATAAATAAAAAACATATATATTTAACTTTTACTATAAAATTAATTTCAATTTTAATTCAATCCAATAAACTGTAGAACATTTAGTTATCTCATAAATATGGGAAGAAATTTCCATTTCCTTAGAAAAACTTTTTAAAATAAAAAAATTACAAAATATTGAGAAAAATATTGTCATTGAAAATAGCTACATAATATTTTAAAGGATGGTTTCATTTAAATAATGGTCATTATTAAAGGGAAATAAGTTTATTAAATAATCATTAAAATAAATTTTATTTTCACACTTTGGCATAGAAAGTAAAAAAACAACTCGTAGGGAAAAAGTTGAAAATATTCATATTTAATCACACATAAATAATGTAAAATAAGGTAAAAATTGGCCAATGTCAACCTCTAAATCATAAATAAGTATATTAATAAAACATTTAAAACAACATTTATATCTAAGAAATATAAATGTAAGTAAAACATTAAAATAATATTTATTTAAATAATGTCCCCTACCGTATGTTTTGACTCATTTAATTCATATGTATACTGACATGAGTCATAAAATTATATTTTATTTCTATTTTCATAATAAAATTTTTAGTTTTCATTATATTATTATTATTTCCTTTATTTAATATGTAAAAATTTACTATTTAATTATTAAAAATTTTAGGTTTATTTGGACATTTTGTGGACGTTCGATTTATATGTCCAAAATGAATTTGGTAGGTCGAATATGGTAAAATGAATCAGGATTCCATAATCTCAAAAATTGTATTCATTAAACTATTTATATTATGTAAATAGAAAAAATTATTATAATCATCCATGTAAGGTGATATTAAAAATGAATCGTGTCAGTTAATATAGGTGTTAATACACATGTATGCATGAACAATGCTATAATTTTTCAATATATGCATGGGTAAGAAGGTGTGTAATTTATTAACCTAATATAATCACAATTATGTCATATTGATTTTATATTTTCATTTGATTACTTATTTTAAACATCCATATTATCCACTGGTGAAAAATGAAACACAATAGGTTTGGGAGGTTGTAATCTACACATACACACAAACAATGTTTTCATTTTCCTTGTGTTGGAAAATGAGATGAAAAATGGTTTTATAATACACAAGATAAAATTAATTTATTTTTTCAAGATAATTATGTTATTATATCATTATGTTTCTATATTATTTATATGATGTGGAAGAGTAAATAAACATGAAAACACTTAGTTAAGAGTCACACATCTTTTTTAAAATTCCACATTTGGTTTATAAATCCATCCATTTAGATTAATATTTTGTTGAGACTAGAACCTATAGTACACAGGGGGATTTCAGGGATTGGTTTTGGGAATATCATGGTAGATAAAAAGTTCTTGGGGTTGTGAGTAAGTTTATATATTTAGTTCCATTTAATAGGTGAGGTTGGTGGAAATCGACTAAATAAATGAAATATTAATGCTTAATATATGTCTAACTATTTTAAAATGTCTCTAAAGTGTCATATCATAGATATAAGGATGAAAACATAATAATTAATCTAACTGATAAGTTTTTATTCTTGTTTATGTGTAATTTTTAATCCTCTATCTTAGTTTAACCACCTCATTATCTTTTTTAAACCATAATAATGTTAACTCAGTTTTCACTATCTATAGGAAATGAAAGTGAATTCAAAACAGACATGTGGGAAATAAAATATCCCTAAAAATAATCTAGGAATGTTCTAATAAAATTTATTTTGGATATAAATTTATGATTATATATTGATTTAAAAATTATTCGTAAACATTAAATGTCAGTTAAAGTAATTTTCAAGACTATTCATCGAAGTTTACTTTAAATTCCTCTAGATGAAAATTAAATTAGAGTATAGAATATTTGAAAATAAAAAATACATTATAAGTATCCAATAATTTTTTTAACATCAACATTCAACCAAGAAATATTATTTTTAATGTTTTTAAAGTTATATACTATCCTTTTCTACTGATTGCACAAGTGTTGTGCAATAATTTTGTTGGAATTCATAGTAATTATACCATTATTAAAAATTAAAAACAAAATAATATCATAAATTTATTTATACTATTATCATATATATTCATTCATATATCATTTTTTTTGTATTCATATCAATATAGCATGTTAAGTTAGAGAGTGATATTTTGTAATTATTCTTTATATAAAAAAATATAAAGGATGTAATTAAAGGGAAGTAGCACAAAAAATTATATTTTAAAATATAAGATGTTTTTATTGAATCAACCAATGAAAAAAAATCAAGTTTTATATTGAATTTTTGACCTTCTCATAATTGTTTACCCCTATTTAATGTAACTTACCCCTTATCATGGTGATAAAGTTTTACCATGTTTGCTGTTAATTATGAGTAAAAAGTAAAGGAAACATATTAACTAATTGGTATATTCTAAATCAAAATATGGAATCCATTCTCCAAAGATTTAATTTCTTGAAGTTATAAAAATTAATTATAATACAAGTGTGTGAAATGCAATAAAAACCTGTTTTTATAAAATACTCATTTTAAGCATTAAAATGACTGTATAATAAATGATTTATATCAATTATTTATATGGAATTAATTTTATCATTTATAATAAAATGATTTTTTTGATGTTAAAATTAAACTCCATAAAAATGGAATATTGAAACTACTTTGATTAAATATAATGAAATGATGTAGTTTGAAAAAATCAGTATTTTTCATTATTCCTAAAAAATTATTTTCATATAAATCCAAAAACAAATCTTAATATTAGCTTTAAAATCATTCTTTGAAAAAATTATGGGCCTTTCAAGAAATAAAATTTTTAATGTCGAAGAAATTAATCATAACATCCATGCACAAAAAGAATTAAACCCCATTTTGATGAAAATATACCTTTGATGTATAAAATATATTTATACTCATTCATTATATAGTGACATTCATTATATGAATGTTAAATTATTTTATAAAATATATTATCGTTAAATTTCATTAAAAACATTCATCTCTATTTATTTAATATATTTTACTTTGATAAAAAATTATTTTTTGACTTAACATAGTTTCCTAAAAAATATCCCATTTAAACATTGTTGATATTTTTTTTAAATAATGGTGTCATTTATTTACTAATAATTCATTATTCCATTTATATTAAAGTAGAATTCACTATATATATTTGATAATGTGATTACTACAGTTTAAGTACACTAAACCATCGAAAATGTTATAATAATCATATTTTAATAGTTATATTTTAATAGAATATCACATTTTGTTTTTCACTCATCATTTCATGGTATATATAAAATTGGAAATTATAATATTCTTAAACTAAAATAATGAGGTGTTTAATTCTACCCTCCTTAAAAAAATTGAGTCCTTATACTAATAATTTTATTATATTAATGATATTTTTTCATAACATAGTAATAATGTTAGGTGTAGATTTTATCATGAAGATTAATTTCTAGGTTAAGACCAGGAAATATATCATTTTAAAAAATAATATACCTATATAAGACTCATACCTATAGATGAGTTTTACAAAGTTTACCTGGTTATTTGAGTGTTACTTTTCACATAATACTTGATATATTAGAAAAATAATTTACCATCCAGAATTGGATTTTAAGAAAATATAAGTACATTATTTCTTTATAATTAATAAGTTGAAATTCTTCCTTCAGTTATTATTAGACTAGTTTCTACTTAGATCTCATCACTTATCCCATGTGTGGAATATTTGGGATGAATTGTTCATGTCTAAAGCATGAAAGATAACTTTCAAAAGATCCGAGGATCCATAAATGCTTGAAAATTCATTTATCATGTTTCCTTCACTTAAAAATACAATAAGGTTAGCACATGTCAAGATTATGTCCATTATGAATAAAACAATTAATATCCAAATCCTCAATATTAAAAAAAAGTTTAACATAAATCATTCTAAAAATAACTAGCTTTATCTTATTCAAATTATTTTAGAAAAAAACTAAATTCTAATTATTAGAATGATTTTATCACATACTCTTCCAAGATAATCATAAAATTAATCTTCAAAAAATATCAACCACTCTTAAAATAAAATTACTAAAATGTATATACCAAAATCATATAACCTCTGTAATATGAAAATCACTTCCACAAATAACATGAATTACCTAAAATATATAATAAATATAAATATAATTCTAAAATTTAGTACCTCCTTTATTTCTATAAAAAAATTCAATTTTAGCACAAAATATTTCTATTTACATTAATCATATAATGTTTCAAACATAGTGAACATCATCAAAAACTACATTAAACACTTAGTCACCAAATCGGATTTCAATCCCATGGTTATCAATGTAATAAAAGATATGTTCCTAAAACTGTATATCTTTTTTATTTCAATTAATAAAAAATTAAGTCAACATAAAATATCACCTTAAACCTATTGGTTATATAAACCTTTCAAATTATGTCAAAATAATATACAAAATTCCTTCTCGAATAACATTTTTGTTATAACCCATGTTAATATTAATGGTTTCGTACTCCTAAAAACTTTATTAAAATTCAATAAATGTCTCCCAATGTTCTCCCATCAAAAAAATTCAAAGGGATATCTATGACTTTACACATATGATCAAACCTAGACTTAATAACCCATGATGGTATATAACACTCTTAAATTATCCATACTTGAAAACTATATAACCTCTAAAATTATCTAAACCCCATAACAAGTCATAATACCACAATTGGTACTTTAATAACTCATAATTAATTGTTTAAATGAAAGAAAATAATTTTCCTAAAAATAAACGATCTTTTAGGTTTAGAGTATTATAGAATTAGGTAAAACTTTTATATATCATATCCATATAACAAAAAATGGACACTTTCAACCAATTTCTACTGTTTAGAAAATAAGACTCTTAAATTTAAACTTTGGATTCATTCAACCCATGCTTCATTATTTTTTGTGAAATCCCATAGAAAAAAATAATTCCTTGAAATATTTACTACTAATCCTTAATACATATGATTGTTTTTTGAAAAATAAGATAAAAAACAAAAAATTAAGAATGAGAACTAGAATAAAACAAACCCATTAGACCATTTGTAATCATGAAAAACCCTTAATTATTTTTTTTCATTATTTTAATTTTTATTTCATCACAAATATCTATTAAATTATCTATTAAAACAACTTAATTTCTCAATAAATTTCATAAAAACATTCATATGAAATTATCAATGAATAATAAAAATTAGATTGGTTTCCTTACAAAATTAAAAACCCATGATGACCATTCCTTAAAAAACAATTCTTCTACATATCTTGTAAAAAAATCTATGTTTCATTAAAAATTTAATATACTTCTCCAAAAATATAAAATCAAAATATTTCCATTATAAACCATTTCATGAATATAAAGTAGGTATATTTATAAATTACCCTTATACTGAGGCATATAATAAGTTTTATAGTTGAATGAAAAAACCAAATAATTTACACATCACTTAGGAGTAATGTATCATCATTTACCGCCATCACATTAACCAATTCATTGGAGAGATATACAGGGAACGCCTCTTATTTGTGCTATATTAGGCTCACCAATCATTAATATAAAATATATAATAACCAAATCATGAATAAAACATATATTTAATACAAATTAACTATAAAATTACATTAAATTGGTATTAAAGCCCATAGAAAATAACACATTTTTTATCTCATGATAATTGGAATAAATTTATATTTCCAAGATATTTTTTAAAATTAACTGAATCTAGAATAATTATAAAAATGGGTTTTTTAGATAATAATAATGGAAATACGTAAATGATGATTCAAAATAACAAATATTCATGAATTTGGGAAAATATATTCATTCATTAATAATTAAAAAATATATTCTTATCAAACCATGGGATATAAACATAAAAAACCCATACAAAAAATATTGTAAATATTTATTCATAATTCTCTCTAAATGAAATAAAATATTTTTGAAAATAACAATTTTTAAACAATGATGATTAAATAATAACATTATTAAAATATTTAATAAAACCTAAGAAATTAAGAATATGAATTGAACGGAAATCTATAAAACAATATTTTTTCAAAAAATAAAGTCCCTTATCTCATATCCTGACTCATTTTATTTGAGTGTCTACCCTCTAGAGTGATAAAATTATATTCATTTTCTAGTTTTATAGGAAACACTTTAATTTTAATTCAATTATTAGTATACCCTTTTTTATTTAATATTATAAATACACATCCTATTTATCCATTGAGGGGGGTGAATCCTTGGTTATATTTTAATGAATTCTTCTCTTTTCAACTCAATCACTTTAACCAATTAATTTTCTCAATTCACCTAATATTATCTTTCAATATCACTCCATGTGTCCTAGAAATATAATAGAGAGTAGCACACTATATTTAAAAGGATTAATATAAAATAATACTCCTTAGCATTTTGGTTTGACACCCCATTATGGATTCACCACTTCTATTTTCTTCAAAATTAAGAAGGCACAAGAAAAAATTGGTTTTCCACCCAAGTACTTGATCTTATAATTAACCTGGGTTATACAAAAAAACCACCAACTATTATTCCATATCTTTTTATACACCCCAACTTTCCCTCCCCTCATACTCAACCTTAAACACATATAAACCCTATCCCTTGATCCGCTTAAGCAATTGGTTAGACACCCCATTTACAAGATCAATCTCTTATTAGTATTTATCCAGTTGATTTTTTATGATTATTTAGGTAATCCTCATCCACAAGACTATTGGATCATACATAATCATATACAAATTCAATATCTTTGAAAAATGCTCTGAATATTACTGTTGTTTTTTAATCTTCCTCTAAATCTAGTGTGATTTTGATTATCCTCAGTCTTCAAATAATCATGTGAATCTTCTACAATAACTACTTTCTTGGGCTTAAATTTTATCCTTGATACCTAGGTTTATGTGGTTCCGATAGAAAACTATTTCTATATGAACTGTATTTCTTAATTCCCATTACAAATATCATCACTTAAAAATTAAATTTATATTCAAAATAATAATATCATGAATATTATTATATAATTATCATATTAATTATTTCATCAATGTGGGAAAACATCGATCATTCTTGGTAGGTAATTTATTATCTTTTGATTCCATAATGTAATCGTGAATTTTATTCATCATTTATTTTTTATTTTAACTAATGTTTAATATCTCAAAATTATTCTTCATCAAATAATGCTTGAATCGCCATACATATATCAGGATATTATTTCATTGAAATCATAACTTATTTAAATCATCACATTTAAAACATTTATCATTATTATCATGGTTATTTGTATTTCCCATAATAACTCCCAATATTAATATATTTTTCTACCCTTTTAATCCACAAACCATAAAAACATCATTTTATTGAGTTATCTTCTACAATATTTTTTTTCTTTTTCTCCATAGTGTAATTCATTGTTAATGAATTGAAAAAATGTGTTTCGTTCCTCATGGGATAAGAAAGTAACACCCCTATATAGGGTATTCTTCATTTTTATTTTGTTCTTAAAATATATTTTAAATGATATTTTAAATACCAATAGAGTCTGGATATTTCCCTTCATGCAGTATGAACACATGTGACTTATTGAATAATCATGAATTGAACCCATAATATTCTCATGGATGAATTAAATGAATAAGATGAACTATGAATGTGTGTATTCCATACTTATTTATAAAATATTATTTATATTTATAAAATTTAAAATATAATTATATCTCAGTATTTAGATCTCACCCATGAATAGATTGAGCTTCATCATTAGTGAAAAAAACACATCATTTTTCTCTTTCAAATATGACAAGGTAGGTAGCTGATAATCAAATTCCTATATTTTTCTTAGATTTAATAATCATGATTAATTCCTGAAAATAATTAACTCACAAAGGTAGATATATATATATATACATAGAATTGGTATGTACTTCACAAACACACCTCTATAATTCACATAAGATCGATGAATTCATTAATAATGGAATCATTACAAATGGCCCATGTAAACCTTAATAAATATACATAAGAATATCATATCATGGATTATGCATCCTCATAGAATCATGTTTATACTTCATGTAATATGTATTTACATAAAATGGTAATGATTTATATAAAAGAAACATTTGTTATTCATGGATGATTGGTGCTCTTAATCATGGAAGAAATGATCTCACAGAAGATCAAACTATTTTCAACTAAAATATGAACACGAGGTTGATCAATTTAGAGATTAAGATCACTCAGATAATATGCATGAAAATTATATATTCCTTAGATGTGAATTGTACATGTTTGAGCTGATCTTCAATATCTTTATAAAGAGAAATATGATTCTTGATCACCTGTGGATTTCCAAAAAATATATAATTATAAAGTAATAGAGGAACATTTTTCCATGTACCCCATGTCCCACATTATGAAATAATTTACACTACATTCACTTAATATTTCTCTACTATCCATTGAACCGTCATCCATGGAACATGGGTTGGATCCTAGATAATACTCACATACCACTAATTCCATCAGGATATCCCCCACAGTGGCCACTCCCACTCTTTTATATTTCACATAATATGGCTTCCTGTGCAGGCTATCCATTTCCACTATGTTGCCTGCTTCCTCGATATGGCCATTCTGGTTGGCTCTCACATGGTTGAGCACATCTCCCACATTTTTGGCTGACCTGTCCCATTATATTGTTGTAGGATGCAATATTTTTTCTAAATTCTTATAAAAATTGATAATTAATTATTTAATATATAATTACATTCCATCTCAATTATATTTTTCAAAAAAAAGTATATCTTAATAATATAAATATTTTTCCATGGACTTATCACTAGTAATATCCTTATTCAATAAAAAGAATATTTCATTTCCATCTTCTTTAAAACTTCTGCATGGATTAACTACATAGACATCTCAATAAATAGTTATAATTAATTAGGAAATTCTATTTATTCAAACCCCTTTAACACATGCATATATTTCACACTAATAATAGTTCACCATCAATCATAAGATATCTAATGAGAATTTATCAAGAGAGAAACCAATTACCATATTATGTATCCAAATAAATTCTCAAAAAATCACTACATATTCTCCAATCACTATTAAAATATCGACTTATTGAAATTAAATGAAACACATTCTTCATCTTGATTTTTACCACGATTTATTTAATTATTAAAATGGTTATGTTCACATTGGACATGTGAAGGATATTCAGCTCATATGTCCAAAATTACCTTGGTATGTAGACTAGGGTAAAAGGAACCATGGTTAAATTACATATATAATCTTAATTTTAAAATGTTTATTATATACATTAAAAATTTTATAACCATCCATGGAATGTGGGTTTGAAAAATGAATCACAAAACTCCCTAGAGGTGGTTATCTACATGTAAGCATGAGTGACGTTATCATTTTTCAATATATGGAAGTATAAGATGTAAAGTAACGATTATATTTAACCAATAGTAATTATTTCATAAATATAACATATTTTCATTTAATTCTACTTTTTATCCATTTAAATGAGTTTGTGATGAAGAATTGAACATATCGCTTCGTGGAGGTGGTAGACCACACAGACATTAAAGCGATGTTTTAATTTCCCATGGGATGAAAATGGAGATGGAAAAGGGTAGTTACATCAACATTATAACATTTTATTCTATGGAATATACTCATTTTACCAATTTAACAAGGCTAAAGAATATTTAATGGGGTTGGAAGAACAAATAAACACGAAAACAATCAATTAAGAGTTATACAAAATCATTGAGAGACTTCATTTTTCTAACCACTAAAATAATCAAGGTTAGTCTTTTATTGAGACTAAAACCTATAATAATTTAGTAGATATTTCTTAAATGGATTTGAAAAGATATTGTAAAAGCTCAATTACTTATGATGTTTGAGTAATAGAGGAGAGGAGGTTCCCTTTCATGAGATATGTGGGTGGAAAGAATGTATATACATTAAATATTATGATATAATATGTGTCTAAATAAAGTAAAATTGATCAAAATCACCAATAGTATAAAAAATAAGAATTCTAGGGTCAAAATATATTCAACAAATAAATTTTAGATAATTTTAATTGGAATTTTTAAAATTATCTCTTAATTTAACCCCCTTAATAATCTTTTTAACCTTAAATGATGTAACAAATATTTTAATCATTATGGGTCAAGAAATAAATTTTAAAAATTCAAGTGGCACATACCTGAAACATGAATTAAGGGATATAAAATTATCCATCCACATGAATATAGATAATATTTTAATTATTTCTTATTATTTAAAAAAATTAAACACTAAATTCAATTTAAATTCCATTTAATGACTATTCACAAAATTTGGATATAAAGACCTCATGATAGAAATGGAAGTTAAATATAGACTCTATCCCTATAACATATAAATTATAATTATTTAAAAAATCATGGAAAAACAAAGATCATTCAAAAAAAATTAATTGTAATGTTTAATAATAATTTACTCTTTTTTTACAAATAATTTAATTTGAGAATCAATAATTCATTAGTAAGATATTATAGAGTTATATTCGTTAAAAAATGAGGTAATTTTTCAGTCTAAAGGGAAAAGCATAATTTATAAAAAAAATATTTTCAGTAATTATATTGTAACACCCTGTGATTATAATAGAATAATATGTTTCAATAACCTACATTGCAAACAACACTGAACTTAAACAAAATCCAAAATAAATATTATTTTAACATTATTGATATAAAATATCCATTAAATTGGATGGTGTGAATAATATTTACTACATTAGGAAATAAATATCTGGTTATTGTTCAAAAAAATTAACTATTCATTGTAAATAAACATATAATTTTTAATAATGTCATTTTATTTATTAAGATAAAATTTTTAATCAAAAAGTGATTTTTATTACTTTCTTTGGAAAAATAAATAAAACTGTTTTTATAAAATGTTAGAAAATTTATTTGAAATTATAATTTTTTTTTTGGATTCATAATTTCAAAATTATCTTAGAATTATTCTTAGAATCTTCTTAAAATATTAATTTTTCACTAATTAGTGAAAAATAACGATTTTTGTAAAAATATCATTTATTTTCAAATAATTACAAAATTTAAAATTCCAATATTGTTTTGAATATGGTTCTATGTAACATAATTATTATTTATTTATATTTTATCTGGATAAATTCTTTTTTCAAAACATTACATTGAATTTTTGAAAATTTTTATTTGTTTTGTTCAAAAAGAGGTTCTTTCTAAAAACTATTTTAACGTATATAATGGTTATTCTTTTTTAGTAATTAAAATAAAACACAATGAGAAATATTTTAAATGAGATTTATTTATTATATATAATTAAATATTAATTTAGTATCATAAAATGATAATTATTAGACATATCGTTAATTGAAAATCATCTTTTTCTTTAATAATATAATTCCGGAAAACCCACTTTTTTATCACGTTTGCGGGGTTTCATTGAAATTTCATTTTTATAATTCTATTAATCAAATTTGGAAAATGGATTATATATTTTTAATGAGAAGGTAAGAATTATTTTATAAGGTTATTTTAAATTTTATTAATATAAAGGCAACCATGGAAATAAAAGACTTATCGTAGTATATATAAAGCAATGTAATGAGTTAAAGTTAAAATGTAAAGGCTTAAAATACCTAAAAAATTAAACATTAAATGGGTGGTTTATTTTTTTATCAAAAATATAAATAAATTAAAATATCAATTAAAAATATAATTATTTTTAATTAATTGCACCAAAATTGTTTTGGCTTTAATTATAAAATAATCATTATTTAATCACTAAACAACCCCTCCTCATGTATAAATACCACACCTCACCATACCATTCCTCCCCACAATACATTAAGATCCTCTATTTTTTTTAAATTACTGCCCTCCCCACTATCCCAATTTCCATGTGATTCTTGTATCAACAAATTACAAATTACATGTTCCTTAATGGGTCCTTCAAGGTAATGATATTCAAGAGGCCACTTCTTAAATGAACTATCTTAATTTATTTTCTTATTCTATGTTCTCTTTACCTAATCTATCCATTAAGTAATAATAAATAAAAAATCATGTACATACTATATTTTTATATTTCTAATGTAATATCTTATATCCATCATTTTTATTACCTTCATTTATTCAACGAAATGGAAACATTGTCTAGATTATGGTGCCTAACCATCTCTATGAATAATGATTTTGTTCATTTTCAATTACTACCTTCAAGGATAGTCATAAATGTATTATTATAGTTAAAAGAGATTTAATTTAGTATGTTATAAAATATTTCATGTTTTGGAACTATTATATATATAATATTTAATAAAATGAAAATAGTTCTTAATGGTCAGAAAAACTGCCAAAATAAATTATGTATGTATCATTAATTTTTATCAAATTAATCAACCACACATAAGAGATAAAATTATATATAGAGCCATTGAAACTTCTATATGTTTTTTAATAAAATTACATTTTACTTATGGAGTTTCTATTCCATTTTACAAGAACATCCATAGTTTTACACAAGTGAAGTACACATGAAACCACGAAAGGAAATCAACTAAAACTATGAAAAAAATGAAATATAATTAATGAAACAATAGTAATATGTTATAAAAGTATAATATAAGGTATTATAAATATGAATATAGTTATTTAATTAATTAATAACAATAATTAAACATTTATACAATAGGTTAATGTATTCAAAACTAATGGTAAGCGTGAGGTAAGGGTTTCTGTTCCCACATTTACTTCAGTGAGATATATTCGACATCCAAAAATTATTTCGTTTTTGTGGTGAATAAACTTCCCTTTGATATATCATATCATGAATCAGATTATATTTATTATATTTAATGTTTCATATTAAAATTATTTACTTATATGGGAAACATGATTCAATTAATTACAATGTGGTAAGGGAATTTTTAACCCAATTGGTATTCTTCGGGTAAAATTTATACTTCCTTGATTATGTTATTTTAAAAATATATTTGAAATGAATTTTAATAAATTATTTTTTATTTAATTTTTTATATTTATTTATATAAGATACACAAAACTTATTCATTTAATTAATTCTCACTTCAATGATTTAATATCTATATGGGATGTAATTTTAAAACTTAACTTTTAAAAATATCATCTAAGACTCTATTTTCTACCATGTAGATGTTTTTTAAAATTGTGTCCCAAAATGTTTTTACAATTTTCCTAGGATTACTTAAATTCTTTATTACACATTTTTTAATTTTTTAAAAACTTTTTGGATGGTATATTTTGTCTCTTTCTAAAAAAAGTTCATGAAAACATTTCTGATAAGAATACATATGGGTTTTTTAAAAAATATATACAGAATGAGAATATTTTGCAATCATCATGATGCCTTAATTTTTTGAATTTCACTTTACAATTTTACAAGGTCATCATGAAATTAAATTTTCTCTTTTATAATTTCATGTTATTTTAGTAATATATAATTTTTAATTTGAAAACAGTTTTTATCTAAATACTCTATCAATGATTCCATTTAATGTATTTTCATTTATTTAAAAATAATTTATTGAATCTTATGATTCATTGACTTTGATCATTTGATTTCCTGACCCAAATTGGGGTTCAAGCCACAATAACCTAAGGCCTTCCACCATAAAAAGGGGTTGCAGACCTATGACAAAGGTATAACTAACATGGGGAGGCCATTGTAACGACCCAAAATTTCATTAATGGAAATCCCTCTTGATCTAATTAAATGAATATTTATGTAAAATTTTAATATAAAATGTCAATTTCTTTGGTTTTTTGTGTGTAACCATTGCTAATATAGTCATTGAACAGTGATCACCTGATTTGTATAAATATAGGGCTTTAACAAATCCAATTTACTCAGACAAAGGAAGTGATGGCCTCATCCAGCAGACGTGCCCCATACGAATCCCATTTATCAAAGCTCAGAAAAGAGGTGGCATAATTGGTCTTCTCTCTTGACCAAGCCCATGTCGAGCTTCAACAGGTTAAGCTTGAATAGAACCACCTACGAGAGAAATGAAAGTTGATAGAGATTACCACCCGAGAAATGTTATTCAAGTCACCCCAAGAGTCTGTCACCATCGCACACCTTACTCTCCAGTCTTATGTGGGTGTATTAAGGGGTTATTTAACAATACCCTATTACTATGGTTATGTATATTATTTTTTATATAATAATGAATATACTTTCATTTTATTATTGTTACATTATAAATAGTTTTACAGCACAAATAGTATTTTTAGTTATTGTTCAGCTAAGAAATCTATTTTGATGTATTAATGGATTTTTGAATTAAATATTTTTTTAATAAAATGTTATTATTATTAATAAATTAATTTTTACTAAATATAAGTTATCTTATAATTTTATGAATGCAATGGTAATTTTTATTAAGGTTCGAAAGCCATTTACCTCAAAACCCGTGAATTTTCGATAAATGTCGGTTTTTATTTTAATAGTGAAAATTAACATATTTAGAAAAAAATTTAGATAAAATAAATATTATTTATGTAATGAGGACATCGAAATTATCCAATGGTTAATTTTTCATAATTTTCTGAGAGTCAAATGTTTGGGTAAAAATTAAATACCGTTTAAATATATAATGTGTTTTATGTCATCATAATGACCCAATAGTGGTGTAATAAAATAATATAAGATTTAAGTTTGGATAATATATGTTTTACCATTAAAATAATGTGATTTTGGGATTTTTTGACTTATTTTACAAAGCATTAATGCATTCTTCAAGACTTATTAAACATCTTGTCTTTTTAAATTGTTTTCCTTGCGAGTGTGACTCACCTCCATATAAGCAACCCTATTATTTTAAGAAGATCGGACACTGTCCTTATAAAATATTCTTTTCAACTTCCCTTTTTCAACACCAGGGGAAAAAACCATTGGCTGGTTTTTGGTTTGAATTTGTTTAATGTGAGGTGTCCCAAACCTAAATAATAAATAATTCCTTCACCTTTCCTATATAAACCCACCCAAGATCCCACTTCCTCCTCACTAAAAGCCTTTGGAGTTCGTCCAACCTCTACCATACTCTCTCTAGAATCCTCACAAAGTGACCCAAGCTCCCAAGAAGCCTCTCTCAAGCCTCTCTCAAGCCTTTGGAAGCACACTTCCAAGTAAGGGTTTTTCTTCCTTTCTCATTTTTGTCCAATTTTTTTAATGTTATTATGACCTTTTAATTTAAACTATAAATGTGGAAGTATGGTTTAGCACCTCCCCCATACTACCCTCTTTATTTTTGAATGATGGGAGACCCTTTTCTCTCTCATTAAATTCCTCCCATGTACGCCCGTTACTATGTCGAAATTCCAAAAGGAATTTCTCTCTCCTCTTTTACATTGAAGCAATTCTTTTGTATCATGACTCTAAATTACATTACAATTGTTGGGACATGTATCTATATGACCCCCTTATTTATATTTCATGTACATATGATGATACACCCCTTTATCTCTCATCAACCATTTTTATGAATTCTTACGTCACGCCGTTACGCTGCCGAAATTGCACCGGTTTTCCCTGCCAATGTCATTGTGTAGTGAATACCATGCTCGTTTATCTATCAAGGGTATTCACCTTTTTACAAATTTACTTATAGATTATAAAGTTTCATGTATAAATTCCACATTCCTTTATCTTGGAATAAATGATTATTTTTTATGAATCCATGTTATATGATCCATATGGCACACTTATGCATGAAATGAAATGTTTAAGAAGGGTGCACCCTTATAGCGCTCCAATGCATTGGGTAAAGTATAGTATCATGATACATCATGTTCAATGGGTGTTTACTCATTCTAATTCAATTGAAATTAGGGTTTACTCATGATTCATGTGCAATGAGGTTTTACTCATGCTCCATGTGCAATGAGCCTTGGCTCATGCTAATTCCATGTTAAGTGTTATTACCACATTTCCATGTTATGATTATCATGCTTTATCATACCTTTATGTTTATGCTTCTCTTTTGATTTATTTATATTCCTATTGTCTAACATGTGTTGTATTCCTCATGTTATTCCATGATTATTCCCTTACTGGGCTTTATATCTCACCCTTTTCTTATGAACGTCCTCGGGTTATCCCATGCAATGCTAAGTATGAGGGAATGTAGTGGTCATGTAAAGGAAGTTTTCAATAAAGATGTTGTATTTAATGTTTTAAGTTGTTATGTAATGATCCTAATCCCCAAAGATAATAGACCTCTAGATCTTCTATGTTGTATCATGTCAAGTTTGTGTAATAAATTATATTTAATTGTCAAATAAAAATAAGGGTTGTCATAGTTGGTATTAGAGGAATGGTTTAGTTATTTTTGGAATTATGATTAGAAAACACTAGTAAATCATTAGAGACAAGACTAAGTATAATAAAAATATCCCTAAGTTTTGGTGAGTATTGAGAAAGTGGTTTATCAAGCAAATACATCCATGTCTAGATATGAGCAGGTAGAGGCGCCTCTAGCACAGATATATCCTAGGGGTAAAACCCAAAAACACCACTTTGAGATAGAATCGAACGGGAACTAGTGCATGATAATGGGCCTTCCTGTAATCTTGGTTATGAAACTCTCAGGGGATATGCTTTGGTAAATTCACGAGCTTAGTATTAAACATTATTAAGGGACAAAGATATTCCCTAAGAATATATGTTAGAAAGTAGATCATGGATAACATAGACTAAAGACAATAGATTTATATGTTAAGGAAATAAAAGTTATTTATAATTCATCAGTTTTGTCCTTGTATTACCCTTTATGTTTTACCCCTAACATTCCTTTTATTCCAGCCAATGGCCGATAATAGGAGGACTCGGGCTAAAAACCGATGTGAAGATCAATGTGATGATTGTACTAATGAGATGCTCAATCTAATGGGAGTTGGAATAACAAACTTTTTCATGCTTCTCTCTCAGATAACTCAAGATTTGTATAGAAACATGGTTCAAGAGGAATATTCAACCCCCCCCCCCCCCAATAAAGAACAAGTCTCTATTGAGAGCTTCATGAGGAAAAAGCCTCCTACTTTTAATGTATCATCTGATCCCTCAATCGCTGAACAACGAATCAACTTCATTGAAAAGATATTATCTGTCCTTCAATGTTTTGAACAAGAGAAGGTTCTCCTGGATGCTTATCGTATGGAGGGTGAAGCTGATCAATGGAGGGTGTTGTTCAAAAATAAGAATCCTGAGGAGGAGATCGAGGCATTGGAATGGAATTATTTCCATAATATGTTTCTCAATAAATATTTTCCATGCACCCTCTGGCTTAAGATGGAAAGGTACTTCCTTGCCCTCAAGAAAAAAGACGAAAAATCTGTTGGAGTGTATGAGGCAGACATAACAAGGCTTGTACGATACGCTTCCATATTTGTCGTTACCCCTGAATGCAAGGTTGACCACTTCTTTGGTGGGTTGAAACCTAGCCTACGGAAAGCGCTGGCAATCCGCAACTTCGACAGCTATGAGGAAATTTTCTGATGTGCCCTCAAGGTTGAAATGGAGATCGGAGAATCTCAGGGGTATCATAGGGATATGAAGCGTAAGGTGGAATTCAATGCTAGAAGTCTGATGGATAAATCCAATGGTGCTAAGAAGATCTAACACCCCACTTTCCAAAGGTGTGGAAATAAGCACCCTAGAAATTTCCTGAAAGGGACGAGTAAATGCTTTAGGTGTAGAAGAGAAGGGAACCTAGCTATTAATTTTTGGTAAGAAAGACCCACGGCTACGACATATGAGAGGAAAACTCCATTCAAACCTCAACATGTGGTTCATTGCTACAACTGCAGAAAACTAGGGCATATTGCAAATCAGTGCCCTAAGATAATGGTTTTCGGAGGCAACCAACAACCTCCAAGGCAGCAAGGGCATTCTTTTTCCATCAATACTGCTCAAGTGAACCTCGACAAAGAAGTGGTGATAGGTATGCTAGTTATTTTTTCAATAATAGAGAACGTACTTTTTGATTCAGGTTCTACACATTACTTTATTTCTCAAAGGTTTAGTAGAACAATCCCAGCACCACCACAAATCATAGAAGTGAAGATGTCGGTGAGTACGGAAAATGGGGCAATCATTGCATCCCATGAATATGACTCCTCCCCTATCATAATATATGGATTAAACTTCCCAGTGAACCTTTTCTTACTCCCTCTAGTAGAATTTTATGCAATTCTTTCCATGGATTGGATTTCCATATATAGAACCAACATAAATTTCCATGATAGGTAAATCACTCTTCATATGGAGAATCGACCCTCGATTCTTTACAAGTGCAAGGAGGAAGATGAATCTTATTTAGCTCTATAATCTCAAGAATGGATATTACTGCCCTATGAGCATGCGTATCTGGCTTAGATGATTGAGTCTAAGGAGGAAACCATCCTAGAGGACATTCTTATTGTGAGGGAATTCGCTGAAGTGTTTCCCGGGGAATTTGTTAGACTTTATCCTAGAAGAGATGTTGAATTCTCAATTGACCTAATACCTGGGGAATTTTTAATATCCAAGACTCTGTATAGAATGGTTGTTGTGGATCTTGAGTAGCTGAAGAAACAACTACAAGAGAATCTTGATAAAGGGTTTATATGCCCAAGTGCTTCACCATGGGGTGCACCAGTCCTCTTCATCAAGAAGAAGGATGGGTCAATGCGCCTTTTCATCGATTATCGTGAGCTCAACAAAATCACGATAAAGACAAATTATCCTCTCCCATGAATTGATGACTTGTTCTATTTGCTATGTGGAGCACAATACTTCTCCATGGTGGATTTACGGTCGGAATATTATCAAGTAAGGGTGAAGAAGGAAGATATCCCTAAGACTGCTTTTCATACAAGATACAAGCACTATGAATTCATGTTAATGCCTTTCAAACTCACTAATGCTCCAGAAATATTCATGGACTTGATGAATAGAGTCTTTATAGATTACCTTGAAAAAATTATGGTAGTCTTTATAGATAATATTCTTATATACTCCAAAAACAAAGAGGATCATGAGGAGCATCTGAGAACTATATCAGAAACCTTGCAGAAGGAGAAGCTCTATGCAAAGTACATCAAGTGAGGGTTCATGTTGAAAGAGGTCTCATTCTTGGTCTATATCATCACAAGCAATGGGATATCTGTGGATCCCACCAAAACAGATGCAATTGAGGGGTGGGTGAGGCCAACATCGGTAACGGATATCCATAGCTTCTTAGTTTTAGCTGGATATTATCGATGATTTGTGAGAAATTTCTCACTATTTTCCAACCCTCTTAACAAGCTAAATCAGAAGGGGGTATAGTTTTCTTGGAGTAATGAATGTGAAGAAAGCTTCAAGGAGGTAAAAAGGAGTCTTATCACTGCGCTCATTCTCACTTTACCCACAAGTGGAGGAATTTTTGTGGTATTCAGTGATGCTTAGAATAAGGTCATGTGATGTGTGTTGATGAAAAATGACAACGTCATTGCCTATGATTCATGGAAATTGAAATTTCATGAATAGAACTGTCCAACACATAACTTCGAGTTGGTTGCAGTGATCTTTGCTTTGAAAATGTGGTGGCATTATCTCTTTTGGGAGAAGTGTGAAATATATACGGACCACAAAAGCCTCAAGTATATATTCACATAGAAAGAGTTGAACATTATCCAACGAAGATGGTTAGAGCTGATCAAAGACTATGACTGATCAATCCATTACCACCCTGGGAAAGAAAACAAGGTGTTGGATTCCCTAAGTAGAAAGAACTCAGTGATTCTATCATTGATGATAATTGAATAGGATACAATCTTCCTAGATTTAATGAATATGGAAATGGTAATTGTAAAGAAATTATCATCATCAATCCTTTCACAAATGATTGCTCACCCATCACTTTTGGAAAGGTTAAAAGATGATCAAAAAGATGATGTGGGAATTCAGGAAAAAGTGGAAGCTATTAGAAAAGGGAAATCCTCAAAGTTTAATGTTAATGAAGAAAAAATTGTGAGATTTGGGAAAATACTATGTGTTCCATCAAGTCCAAAGTTGAGGAAGGAAATTTTGGATGATGCACATAGTTCAAATTTCTCTATTCATCCAGGAAACAAAAAGATGTATCGAGATATCCAAGAGCATTATTGGTGTGATAATATGAAGAAGGAGATAGCTGAATATACATCAAAGTGCCTAGTGTGTCAGCATGTGAAGGACGAGAGGCAGAAGTCTAAGGGGATGATTCAACCATTGCCTATACTAGAATGGAAAATGGGAGAACATCACTATAGACTTTTTCACCAGATTTCTGAAGACATTCAAAAGAAAAAATGCAATATGGGTTGTTGTGGATCATCTTACAAAGGTTGCACACTTCATTTCTATTTGGGATGATTTCTCATTGGATCAATTGGCACAGATATATATATGGGAAGTGGTAAGGATTCATGGAGTACCACTATCTATTGTGTCTGATCGAGATCCAAGATTCACCTCTAAGTTTTGGAAGAGTCTTCAACATGCTCTGAATACTGAACTGAACTTCAGTACGACCTATCATCCTTAAACTGATGGACAATCCGAGCGGACTATCCAAATACTTTAGGATATATTGAGAGTGTGCTCAATGGACTTTAAAGGAGGATGGGATCAACACCTTCCTCTGTTTGAGTTCTCTTATAATAATAGTTTCCACTCGAGCATCCAAATGGCACGATATGAATCCCTTTATGGGAAAAGGTGTCGAACACCGGCATGTTGGGATGAGGTTGGTGAGCGTAAGCTACTTGGACCAAAAATGGTCGAAGAAATGGTGGAGAAGGTGAGAACCATTCGGCAACATATCAAGGAAACCCAGAGTTGACAAAAGAGTTATGCAGAAAACCGTCGATGAGACCATTAGTTTAAAGTTGGAGACATGGTATTTCTATTCATATCTGCGTGGAAGAAGTTCATGAGGTTTTGAAAGAAAGGGAAGTTAAGTCCAAGTTACATCGGCCCCTTTGAGATTCTTGATCGTGTCGGGGTTGTGGCCTATCGACTAGGACTTCCACCTACCATGGCCAAAGTACATGATGTGTTTCATGTATCCCTATTAAGGAAGTTCATACCAAACCCTTCACATATACTCTCTTCATAGGTGGTACATTTAGAGGATGATCTTTCTTATGAGGAGAAACCAGTGATGATCTTAGATCGTAGAGAAAAAGTTCTACGAAATAAGACAATTCCCCTTATCAAGGTGTTGTAGAGAAACCATAAGTTTGAATAAGTGGTGTGGGAATAGGAGGAAATGATGAATCAAAGTTACCCACATATGTTTTAGTGTGGAAAAATAACATTTCGAGGGTGAAATTTTTTTAAGGGAGGAAGATTGTAACGACCCAAAATTTCATTAATGGAAATCCCTCTTGATCTAATTAAATGCCTCTTTCAGTAAAATGTTTATATAAAATGTCAACTTCTTTGGTTTTATATTAAGAATTGTGACCATTGATAATATAGTCATTGAACAGTGATCACCTGATTGGTATAAATATAGGGCTTTAACAAATCCAATTTACTCAGACAAAGGAAGCAATGGCCTCATCCAGTAGATGTGTCTCATACGAAGCTCATTTGTCAAAGCTCAGAAAAGAGGTTGCATCATTTGGATTATCTCTGGACCAATCCCAAGCCGAGATTCAATAGGTTAAGGTCGAATGGAACCACCTATGAGAGAAAAGTAAGTTGATAGAGATTACCACCTGAGTAATGTTATTCGAGCCACCCCAAGAGTATGTCACCATCGCACACCTTAATCTTCGGTATTATGTGGGTGTTCTAAGAGGTTATTTAATAAGACCCCAGTAATACTGTTATGTACATTATTTTTTTATATAATAATTAATATACTTTCATTTTATTATTGTTACCTTGTAAATAGTTTTAAAGCCCAAATAGTATTTTTAGTTAATGTTCCACTAAGAAATATATTTTGATGAATTAATGGATTTTTTAATTAATTTTTTAAAATAAAATATTATTATTATTAATAAATTATTTTTTATTAAATATAAGTGATCCTATAATTTTATGAATGCAATTGAAAGATTTATTAAGGTTCGAAAGCCATTTTTGTCAAAACCTGTGAATTTTCGATAAATGTCAGTTTTTATTTTAAAAGTGAAAATTAAAATATTTATAAAATTATTTTCATAAAATTAATATTATTTCTAGAATCAGGACGTCAAAATTATCTAACGGTTAATTTTTCATAATTTTCTGAGATAGTCAAATTTTTGGGTTAAAATTAAATATCATTTAAATATATAATGTGTTTTATGACATCATAATGACCCAATAGTGATGTAATAAAATAATATAAGATTTATGTTCGGAAAATATATGTTTTACCATTAATATAATGTGATTTTGGGTTTTTTTGGATTATTTTACAAAGCATTAATGGACCCTTCAAGACTTAATAAACATCTTGTCTTTTTAAATTGTTTTCCTTGGGAGTGTGACTCACCTCCACATAAGAAACCCCATTATTTTAAGCATTTAAGACTTTTTCCTTACAAAATAATATTTTCCAATTCTCTTTTCCAAAAACCATGGGAAAAAACCAAGGGCTTATTTGTGGTTTGGATTAGTTTAATGTGAGGTGTCCCAAACCTAAATAATAAAGAATTCCCTCACCTTTCCTATATAAACCCACACAATCTCCCACTCCCTCCTCACACAAAGCCTTTGGAGTTCATCCAACATCTACTCTACTCTCTCTAGAATCATCCCAAGGTGCCCCAAGCTCCCAAGAAGCCTTTCTCAATCCTCTATCAAGCCTTTGGAAGCACACTTCCAAGTAAGGGTTTTTATTCCTTTCTCATTTTTTTCCAATATTATTAATGTTGTTATGCCCTTTTAATTTAAATTATAAATGTTGGGGTATGGTTTTGCACCTCCCCCATACTTCCCTCTTTATTTTTGAATGATGGGAGACCCCTTTCTCTCTCATTAATTTCCTCCCATGTATGTCGTTACTATGCTGAAATTCGGAAGGGAATTTCTCTCTCCTCTTTTACATTCAAGAAATTATTTTCTATCATGACTATAAATTCCATTACAATTGTTGGGAAATCTATCTATATTACCCCCTTACTGTCCATTTCATGTAAATATTATGATACACCCCTTTCTCTCTCATTAACCATTTTTATGAATTGTTACATCACGTCGTTACGCTGCCGAAATTGCACCGATTTTCCAAGCCAATGTCATTGTGTAGTACCATGCCCATTTCTCTATCAAGGGTATTCAAATTAATGGACATTTACTTTTTTGATTATAAAGTTTCATGTAAAAATTCCACATTCATTTATCGTGTAATAAATTATTATGTTTTATGAATCCATGTTATATGATCTATGTAGCACACTTATGCATGAAATGAAATGTTTAAGAAGGGTGCACCCATATAGTGCTCCAATGCATTGGGTAAAGTATAGTATCATGATAAGTCATGTGAAATGGGTGTTTACTCATGATAATTCAAGTGCAATGAGGGTTTACTCATGCTTCATGTGCATTGAGGGTTTACTCATGCTCCATGTGCAATGAGCCTTGCTCATGCTAATTCCATGTTAAGTGTTGTTACCACATTTCCATGTTATGATTATCATGCTTTATCATACCTTTTTGTTTATGATTCTCTTATGCTCTATTTATATGCCTATTTTCTAACATGTATTGTATTCCTCATGTTATTCCATGATTATTCCCTTGCTGGGCTTTATAGCTCACACTTTTCTTATGTATGTCCTTAGGTTATCCCATGCAATGCTAAGTACGAGGGAATGTAGTGGTCATGTAAAGGAAGTTTTCAATAAAGATATTGTATTTCATGTTTTAAGTGGTATGTAATGATCCTAATCCCCAAAAACACTATACCTCTCGATCTTCTATGTTGTATCAAGTCAAGTTTATGTAATAAATTATTTTTAATTGTGAAATAAAAAGCAGGGTTCTCATAGCCATTGCCTAAGTACCTATATGTACACAGACAACCACCTCGATGCATATGTGAAGAGGAAGTGACTGTAACAAAATCAGAAAGCTAATAGAAAAACCACGCATTCCTGACCTCTAGAACATACAAGAGTATGATAGTCTAAAATGATAATTAATTGGAAAAAATAAACACCCAACCAAAAATATTTTCCAACCTAAAAAATGGAAATTAAAATGCTATGATAACTCATCTCTTGATATCCTATTTATGACTACTTCACATGTTCTGAAGTACCAGGTATCCCTATGATTCTATGATATCACCACTAACATGTTTTTCATCTACATAAGGTATGAAAAGTGTGGTAATTACCATGTAGGGGTCAGTATATACATACCCAGTCGAATGAACCAAAACATAAAGGGAGAGAAAATATTGACACAACATGAATAGAAAGACAATAGATAGTAGACATGATGCAACTCAATCCAAACCAAGAGAAAGAGTAACCTCATCCAAGCACAAGGGGATTGACATAGTGAGTATATTAATTACATGTCAATTCTTCACCATCCATAGTAGGGTAGTAAACTTATCTAACCACAAGAAGATGACCAGCTAAAGCACATGGAAAACCCCCACGCGCATTTTCATCTCATGAGATTTGAGTAATCAAATGAAAAGGTATAAATAAAGATAGGAATAGATATATATATATATATATATATATTCTCATTCAAAAGAAACCTAAATGATATAGTAGAAGGATTTCAATATCATATCTCAACCCAAGAAGTGGAGTCACCAAAGGTACAAAAAGTATGTCACTGATGGACATCATCTGATGCGTCTTCCCAAAAGAAACCTTGGTAAGTCCCACACATTACCAATGTATCACACATCCTGGGGGGATTTAAGTAGATTACTCATGCCCTAGTATATGAGGGGGTTCCAATGAAAAATTATTTGTAGAGTAATTATTCCTAATGTTGCAGGGGGTTCTATTCTAGTGTGAGGAGGACCAACGCCCAATCAGATAAGGGTGTTCCACTCGATGGGTGGAGGACTCATGGAAAACTGATGGGGGGGGGGTTCACTATATATGTCGAGGAAATGACCCCTACTATGACATGGGGTTTCACTTTGGTCATCAAGGACGTCCACCCTATCCAATATGGGGTTCCACATAAAAGGTAGAGGACTCACACCCATACTGATAGCGGGTTCCATTGAATAGGTCGAGGACCCACACCCTGGTGGGATAGGGGTTCCTCTCTAGTCATATAGGTTCAATGCCCTGTCCAATTTAGGGTTACACTAATTATGTAGCAATAGAGGACTCGCTCCCGTGTTGATGGGGATGTTTCACTATATCAGTTGAAGACTCGTTCCCTGGTGTGATAGGGGGTTCAACTATAGTCATCAAGGACCCATGCCTAATCCAATAGGTAGTTCTAAATGGTATAATAGAGGACCCACACCCATATTCATTGGGGGTTCTACTATATAAGAAGTATTTGGTGCTTTCACCTGACCAATATCATCATCAGCCATCACCTCAATAAGAGTCATTCCCAGTACATTTCACATTATATCTTAAAATACCCAAATGAGTGAACAACAATGTTCTATATGAAAAAAAAACACTTAGGATATTCCACTCGTGGGGAATCTGAGTCAAAATGAAGGAGATCTGAAATGTTGAAGTTCCCTAAAAAAGGATCCAAATAGGAAGAAGAGTGTGTGAGAGGACCCGCATGGTGTATATTCCTAATCCACCACCTAACCATGTCCCTGGAAAGAACATATCTCCCAATACATGTATAATTACATGTTGTACAAGAGGATAACATGACATGCCCAAATGACTCAAGACTTCTCCTTTTCCTTCAGGCCATGCCTGTGTACTTCTGTACATGGGCTTCCACTTCCACATAGGTTAATACCCATGTGTTACCCCACATGAATCATCCATATGGAGATTAGGTACATGGAACATAGATGGGATACACAAAATTCCATCCTTATGATTTTTTGAAACCATAGTCACCACAACCAAGGGCCTACATGGAAAGTGTTCATCATGGAACATGGTGTGTAGTCAGGGTTTTCACAGTCTTACAAATCCATGATCTACATATAGATTAATGAAATTTCACCACTTATTTAGCTTTTTTTACTCCTAATAAATGTGGGTCTAGCATCGATGATCATTTTTGGACATCTGATGACTGAAAATCTGATTTCGTCAACCCACGGGAGTTCCACTATTAGTTATGTTCATCTCTGCACCATGTTTCACCAAAAGTTTGATTTACAATCATAGATAAAAACATCCATGACCTAAAAATATCTCCAATATATTCCTTTTTCCTCAATCCATCCTAAGCTCATAAATTCATCACGATTCTAGTGGCCCGGTTAGGGTCAGCACGGCCCAACAACGTCGAAATAGGATTGTGGGGTCCAACCGGTGAAGAACCTGATAAAATAAAGGGGAAAATCCATAATAACAATGGTTTAAAGATAACTAACAACTATTCTTGGACATCTATCAAGAACAAGGATACCCAAGGATAGAAAAAAATTGAAATAATATAATTTAATTGAGACACAAGTGCATGAAAAGGATATAATTGATAGATATCACAAATATTATGATTTCACTCAATTAATTTAATCAAATATTTTATAAACAACATGTTTATGAGTCCTACATAGATATTAGATTTTTCAACATTGAATAACATTATTTATAACTATCTAAGTAATTATTTATGTTCACTATGTCCTCATATACTCTGATACAAATTTTCCTCATTCTCTGATACGATTCACCAACAGAAGGAGGAAGGAGAAGATCATGATGGTCCTAGGGTTGTGAGGATAACCCTTGGAAAATCACAATTTAATTACACATATAAGAATTTATATTGGGTTAAAATTAATTAATTAATTATATAAATAATTAATGGATCCACTGAACGTACCGTTAATGGGAGACATGTATGAACACACCATGCCGACCTATTTTAGGCCACACCTATAATAAAAAATGCATTCTGGACACAACTGTGGGCTGGGATTTTTATTCCAAGAATCAATTTAATATTTATCCTAATTTATTTAACCAAATTATGCATATGTATTATAAAATATATTAAATATATTTAAAAAATCAAGGAACATTGGGCCCTGAAATCACACATCATCTCAACGCCAAGCTCTAGAAATATTGAAAAGTATTACAAGGAAAGCACCACATCTCTACATTAATCCAAACTTCAATGTTTTCATCACCAAAAATAAAATCTAATGAAAAAACTTGGGATACTAATCCCACATATGGCTCTTATACTCTTAGGATCTCTCTTGCACATTCTTATACTACCACAACATGTGAACAATGTTAATGGTCCATCCACGTAGGGTCTTCTCCCATCAATGTTTTATTTCCACCTAGTTCATCAAAAAGGTGTCTCTATCCTCAATGTTTTCCTCTCCCTAATCGATGATGTGTGTGGTGTCATACACATACCGCCTCAGCTATGAAATGTAAAATACATTGTGCACCCCCTACACCTATGGGGACAAGGTGGGGAGTTAACCATCCTCACCAATCCTTTTCATGATCTCAAATATCCATTGGAATCCTAGGGATATATTTCCTCCATAGTTGAACCTAAGAAATCCTAATATTGAGAAGGGTATTAGGAAAAAATTGTCTCACTGATCAAACTCCAAGGGCCTATAAAATTAATCTACGCAATATTTGTTTCTTCTCTTGGCTATCCTCATCTACTCACGGATGACCTGGACCTTCTCTATTGTCACTTGAACCATCTCTGGGCTCACAATATATGTATCCTTAATATATTTATAGAAAAAGGCTATCTAAAAGGGTATCTCATACAAGAACTAAAATTGTATCATGCCAATGGTAGATTGGTAGATGTTGTTGTATGAAAATTATACCAAGGGAAAGTGTTCCGCCTTACTCTATTATAAGTCTAACACACATGCTTTCAACATATCCTCCAACGCATGGATAGTGAATTAAGTATTCCCATTGATTTGCGGGGGAAAGGATGTATTAAACCTCATCTACATCCCAAACTCCTCATGTAGTCCTCTAAATAATCTTGGATTATGTGTGCATCATGGTCAAGGAAAATCATCAAGGGCACCCCAAACATTCTAATTATTTACCATATCAACATATGCCCGAGAATCACTACTAAAATTTTCAACCAGTTAGCAAGAAAGTTATCCAACTTTTTGTTTTGGTAAACTATCACCATAATTCCCTCATGGACATTATCTATGTGTGGAGTCTCTATCACAATGTCCATGTATATGTCATCCCACCTCTACTCCATGATATTATGTGGATATAACAAACTTGCTGAAGCACGGTGTACATCCTTCACCTGGTGGTAGGTGAGGCAATGTGAAACAAACTCACTAATGATCCATCTCATTCCAGACCAAAAAAAATAATAGTGAATATATTTGAAAATATTCCCCACATCAGGATGTTAATATAGTGGATAAGTGTGGAACTCTCACATCTCCTTATCTTTCATCATGTATGGAACCACTTCCCATACCTATAAAAGTATTACATGATTATAACATTCATAATATTCATATGGTGAATTCATAATTGATATCAGGTTATGAAGAACTCATATTCAATGTCTCCTAGCTGGTATTATTTGAAACACTTTTGTAGAATAGGATGAAACACCATCAATTATAAAAAGGTTATACCCTTCTACTCCATTAGGGTCAGCTCTAAGGAAGCATACTGCTATAAATCCTCCTACACCATGAAATTCTAGGACTTCCTGCTAATGGAATCTACTACCATGTTAAACTTACCCCAAGTATGGACTATTTAAAAGTCATAGACATATAAGAAATACAATTAGCACTAATATATTAGGCTCAAGACTCTCTACTAGAAGACATACCTGATAATATTTTGGTTTGAGTAAACTACAAAGCACTCCCATAGAAGGTAGTGCCTCCACATCATCAGGGAAAAGATAGCCACTACTATCTCTAGGTCATGAGTTTTCTTAGTTATACTTATGTGGTCACAACTACCTCAACCTGTAATAGATAACTACCTTCTTCTCATTGACATGTATCCAAGCCCACCTATATAGGAATCACAATACACTATGTACTCTACACCCTCTACTAATAGTCTAAACATAGAAGCACTCTTCAACCTCAGCCTTAACTTCGGAAAGTACATCTTCCACTAATGAGTCTAGGTAAACAACTTCACATTATTCTTCAAGGTGGTCAGATGTTGTAAAATTCTAGGGAAGTCTTCTAGAAAACTCATGTAGTACCCCACAAAGAGAAGAAAGCTCCACAATGAAAACACACTCTTGGGAGGATCGCCTGAAAGCATTGCATAGATCTTTGTAGTATCCATAGCTTAACCATGATCATAAATGGTGTTCCCTGTAATGTGAAACTCATGAATCCATAACTTGAACTTTGAGATTTTCCCATAATTCTAGTTCTCTCAAATAAAATATAGGACCGTCATCTAGTTTTCTACATGATCTTCCTCTAATGTAGAGTTGATGATTATGGAATCCACAAAGACGACCAAATACTAGTCAAAGTATGGATGGAATACCTGGTTTATCAAAGAAATAGACACAGCTGAGGTATTTTTCCCACCAAAGGACATCACTAGGAATTCATAGTGTTTGTAGAGACATAAAGATTCCATAATTAGAATATAATCCTTAAAAATTCTCAACTGGAGGTAGATGGACTTGAGATTTATCTTCGAGAACTATCACACACCTCCAAACTGGTCAAAGAGTTCATCAATCCATCAATTGGGGTACTTTTTCTTTATCACGAACTCATTTAGGAAATGATAACCCAAAAAATCCATAAGATACCATCCTCCATTTACATTAACAACATTGAAGCTGCCAAGGGGGCACTTTGGTTCTAATGAAACCCTTCTCCCGATGTTTCTCCAACTAAAGCCTTGGATCATGGATCTTGGTAAGGGCCATACAATTTTCCACATATGATATCATAGCAGTGTTGGGATATAATTAGATGCAACACTCCATCTCCCACCTTTGAGGTAGTCCAAAAATTTCATCAGGGAATATGTCCAAATAATCATCCACAAATGATGGAATCTAGAATCCTGAAGAAACTATTACACCAAGGGATAAAATTTCAATCTAATGGGTGACGGGATATATCCACCTTATTAAAAACCTCACTTTCCCTTCCATGAGATATATCTCACTAGAAAAGAAGAATCTGATCCCATCAGTGTGTATGAATTTGACGTGTATTTGGTGACAGTCAATCTAGGCTCAGTCCATGGAAAACCAATTCATACCCAATATGACATCATAAGGTTCCATTATGATGACCAAAAGTTCCCATGTGTACCTACCTCTGCCAAGTAAAATATTTCACAACTGGTAGATAAAAGATACAGAATATGTTTTTCCTATTGGAACATCAAAATGGAGCTACTAGGAAAGCACCTCAATTGGGAGCTCCAAATCCCACACTAGGAGTATAAATATTTTGGAATAACTAGATGTTGTGTCAACTCATACTGAATAAATTTTAGAATAATCACATATCCTACCTCCAATCATCTCATGTGTTGAGGGGTCATAATCCCCCAATGCATGAACCTATCTACAGACTCGGCCGCCAGCACCATAAACCAAATGTGGGATGACTAGTGGTGGTGGTGGTGGAAAGATCACATAGAGCCTGCCACCACCTATAGTTTTTCTTGATCCTGTTATAAATTTTTCTCCTTTGGGACCACCATGATCTCACCTTGTAGATCCATAATCATGGCGCTTCCTATGCTATAGAGGTTCTTCATATATCTTCCTACACTCCTCGATACGTCTTGTCTGGAAGTACCACATTATGTGACCTCTTCCATCACAATAATATCACCATCCATATCATGGATACCATTTCCCAATAGGTTTCCCCTGACCATGAGTCTATGTCTGATAACTAGGAGGTCTCATGCCTTCAGATCATGTCATTCAGCATCTGTTATCCACTAAAAACGTCCCAACACTGTGATGCCCACTTCCGGCTTTTGTTTCCTAGATTCCCTATGATTGAAAGATATTTTTTACAAGTGTCCATTCCAATATTCTGACATAGGTGGGGATACCTAATGGCACCATACTGCCTTGTAGATATCTTCAGAGTCCCTGCTAAAATTTTATGCTTGAATGTAGCCTTCCTAGGCCATGTTAAAGGAGTACAGGGAATGTTCTATGAAACTCACTGTATACTCATCCACCTTCATCTCTCCCTTCTACTCTAGACAATTCTGGATCCTAACTGAGTTTAAAAAATAGGGGTAGTGTCTTCATGAGACAAATACTAGAATTTTGGACATGTTATTTTAAACTCATCATACAAGTGTGTATAAATACTTCTCAAGAGCCTATCTACTCTACAAAAAAGGATAAATTCCAATGGAACCACATGATACATCCGGGTCTGAATAATCTTAATGATAGAGACTAATGAATCTATCCAATCCTATACCACTTGAGGATATGTATCACCATTGAAACTTAGTAGCCTTTAGAGCCAAAAATCACAAATCATTCTAATACTCCACACATCCTCATCCTCTTCTAGTGGAAAAATATGATGCTCAACAGGTGGAGGTGTTGCTTCCTTCCCTATTTGAGGAAGAATCTCATGGGATAGACCCTAAATTGAGGCCTTGTTTCTCATTGGATCATCATCACAATTCGGAACTTCTATCCTAGCTAGGGACATCACTCTTAGTGATTGTATTTTCCACCCTGTTTCGGTGCGGATGTGCGTCGGGTTACATTGTTCCGCCAGGACGCGTTCGCGCGTGCACCCGTCAACCCGAGGGGATGGGCGTGCAGCTTGTGGTCCCGCAGTCCCGCTTTCCAAGGGCGGGCGGCATTCGTCCCTTATTCAGGGGCGTCTGCTCCTTGATCGAAACCGGGATGATGGGATGTCAGCTCCTCCTTCTGTGGACGTCTCCTCGGAACTCGTCGCCTAATCCGGGTCTCCCTCATAGATTTAAGAATGTTCGTGAATCTCGTTCTCGGTGCCATATCTTCATGGACACCGGTTAATTACGCTGCTTCCTCCCGGACGCTCCAAGGAGTCTGGTCGGGGCAGCAACCTGCGGTGAGGAGACCGGGTGGCTCTGGGTGTCGGGGGCGTGTCTTAACACTGCGCCTCTGCATGTCTGCCTTCCGTCCCTAATAGGGCTTCTCGAAGGCGTGATGGCCTGAGGCATCCTGTACTGGGTGCGGGGAACTGTGTTACCTGAGGTTTTCCTCAGCTTCCCATGTTTAACACAGGGTATGCCGCGAGTTTAACGTCCAGCGGGGACGGCATCGGACTGATCAACACGAGGAGTGGATCAGATGTCAGAACCCCTTGCGGGGAACCTCCGACGCTGGGGCCAGCACATGGGCGGCTTCCCGAGTGAAGTGGAGTGGAATGAAATGGCATGACCCCACCGGGATGTGGCGGCCCGGGTAAGGATCAGGATGGATGATGGAGTGAAGAGCTTGGACCCCGTAGGGGCTTCCTACGTACCGTGCGTTAGCGCGGATCAAAGTCAGCGTAGTTCGGATATACAGTTTAACGTCATGCTGGACGTCGGCAAGCCGACTCACGAAGAGGTCGAGGCCGCCGGGCGGAGGATGGAACCAAACCACCTCGCACAGAGGGGGATGGAACGGCCGGGTGGATCACAGTTTTACGTCATGCTGGACGTTGGCAAGCCGACTCACAAGGAGATCGAGGCTGCCTGGAGAAGGATCGAACCGAACCACCTCGCACAGGGGGGGATGGAACGGACGGGTGAATCACAGTTTCACGTCATGCTGGACGATAAAAGGAGAAATAGAAAAAGGGGCAGTGGTGAAGCGCAATGGAGATACACACGTGCAGTCCCCCACAGAGGAGGATTCATAGGTGAATCAACGCAAGTGTGAACCCGGGAGGGGTCCACTGATGGACGAACCGACGTAAATACGACCGGGACGACCAGGTGGTGGGCTTGAACCTCGGAGAGGCTTCCTACGTACCTTGTTTAGAAGACAGGGATCAAAGTCCACGTAGTTCGTTCTGGCTGTAACACTCTACCCCCGTGGGCGAAGGCCACTCCAATCCCGACATCCCTGCAGAGACGCGCGGGTGGGGGCCACATCCAGACCGGGGGGATCCTGCGTGCGAGACACGGGATCAGGTGATGCGGATGGTTTAACGTCTTGCCGGACGAAGTACAGTTTAACGTCGTGTGTTGAGGACGAAGCGGACGGTTTAACGTCTTGCCGGACGAAGTACAGTTTAACGTCGTGTGTTGAGGACGAATGCTTAACAGTTTAACGTCTTGTAGCTTGGACGATATGCTAGGCAGTTTAATGTCGTGCAGCTTGGACGTGTGCAGTTTAACGTCATGTGGGACGAATGCAGTTTAACGTCATGCGGGACGTAGAAGCCGCCGATAGGTCCGTGTCACTTCGCGCGAGCCTGGAGGGTCGCACGGGAAGACAACGCACGGTGCGGGCACCCGGGATGAAGGTCGCCGGGCGCCACGCAGGCGGGTACCCTCAGGGGGTCAAAGGGGGCGACCCTGGTGGCTTGCGCGCAATACAGCGGGTCGGCGCGCAAATGGACGGGCTGGCGTGCAATTGGGCCAGCACTTTGCACGCGAATGATAGAGATTGCGCACACCGGGCTTCGGATAGCGCACGGGGGCAACGGCTCATTCTCTAATGAATGGCCACTTTGGAAAATGGGGGGTGCGCGCAATCGGGTTAGATTGCGCGCACCCGGGGGAAATTGCGCGCAAGAGGCTTCTTTTGCGCGCAAATGCCTTTGGGTGAATATTTATTCAAAGGAAAAGAGCCAAAGGGATTGCGCGCGAAGGAGAACCCCAAGGCTTTCTTGCGTGAAAGAAAAAAGGTTACCTGAAGATCGGCATTGCGCGCGGAAGGGGTTGGATTGCGCACACGAGAGACCGTTCGAATTCTGGCAACCTTCAAAACGTCAGGGGTCGCCTTATATTTATAGGCAACCCCGGGCGCGAAATCCAGTGCGCGGGTGCGCAAATTCCTTCGCGGGCGTGGAATCGGGCCCGGGCGCGCAAGGGAGTCGCGCGGGCAGCGGGCGCGCAAAACTGCGCGCCGGCCCAGCGCTTTGCGCGCATCCCGGGAGGTTTGCGTGCGGCACTCAAACATTGCGCGCGGGCCTCCGAAATTCCGCGCAAGCCTTCCGGTTCTTCTGAAACGCGCTTCTGACTCCAAATATGACCTCGCTTTCCGCATCCGGAGCTTTGTTTGGGAACAACGGACTTTTCCGGCGTCTACAAAAGCCCCCCTTCGGAATCTGATCGGCGAGAGGTCGCAACGATCGGGTTCCGAGGGAGACGCCGGAATGCCGAAGTCCTGGGTGGCACGGGACTGTGGCGCGCAAAAAGGGGCGTCGGGCGCGAAATTCGCCGGTACGGTCACGCAAAGTGCTTTCCGCGCGGCGCGGACTCCCGGCCTTGCCTATAAATAGGGGCCCTGGGTCCCCCGCACCGTACACTGGCCTTCCGCGCAATAAGCATTCGAGCTCTCGTGCGCGAAATTGCCTTTTCCGGCGCGGAATTCGCCCGCTCGTCGCGCAAACCTGTCCGGAATTCTGCCTGCTTTTGCGCGAACACTCGGGGTTTTACGCGACGGACTTCCCGATTGCGCGCCGTCCACTAGGATTGCGCGCCAACTCTCAAGCTTCTCTACGAGCCTCGTCCGCTCCCGTACGCTTCATCCCTTTACCCGCACGACTCCCGAAGCTTCTGAGATGGCCGCGAATCAAGGAAATGAGGGGGATGCCGCCACTCGCAGAGCTGAGATGGCGACGAACGAGGAGGTCTACGGAGCCAAGGAGATTGTTTCGAACAATCAATCCTTGTTCGACTTGCTGACGCCGGCCCAGAAGACATATCCACTGTCAGACAACCTGCCGCTCTGGAACTTCGGCATCCTAGATGAGGTTCCGGTGCCAGGGTTTGAGGTTGATGCGCCACGGACCTGGGTGACTCGGGAGGACGAGCTTCCCCGCTATAACATCACCAACAATGGGCATCCTGCCAGGGAGACCAGGCATTTAGATGTCTACGTCCTGAACCCGAGGACGCGAACCATTGACGGGGGTGAGCCTACTGCGGAGAATTCTCCAGCCCTCTACTCGAGCATATATCGCCAGAGTGTCACCGACGACACCAAGGGCTGGCTGAAGGACTGGGACTTGCGGTCTGGGGGCAATTTCACCAGTGAGTGGGCCTGGGCGTTCTGGGTACGCCACACTTGCGATCACTTCGCGGAGGAGCCGCGGTACATCGGCCTGTTCGAGGCGGTGTGGACGTCGCAGTTCCACTTCTACCAGCAGTCCGAGCTCGGGCCGGAGCTGTTCACCCGCTGGTCCCCGGATACCAACACCTTCCATCTTCACCATGGGGAGGTCGGCATTGGTCTCTGGGACATCCACTGCATCGGAGGTATCCCGCTGGAGGGCTACCAATACGATGAGTTCCTGCCCCCGAAGAACACCTGGGAAGACAGGTCGCGGACCCCCATTCTGACCTGGCATCTGCTTGACCTGGCTACGCAGCGGCTCGGGATCAAGGACTTCCAGAAGGACATAGCCTACAAGGAGTGGTTCGGCCAGTTCTTGGAGCATGACCCAGCGGTCAAGATGCCAGGCAGGGGGAAGCGGTGCCCGACCGCGGCTCAGAGGAGCCGGAACGGGTCGTACTGGCGGGTCCTGGAGACGGGTGACTACTGCTCATGGGGGTACCGCGTCATCGAGGCCCGTGACCCAAATGTCCAGTACGCGGCGTTCCTGGCCGCCTTTCTGAGTGGGTGGCTCCTGCCAGTGCGGGACGTGAGAATGGGCGTTCGCCCGGCGACGCTGGCGATGGCGGGCGCTATGGCCGCCAACAAAAGATACAACCTCGGGGTCCCAGTGTTGGCTAAGCTGTACGCCATCCTGGGACGCATCTCACGAGGTGGGTCGCCACGAAGGATTTGTGGTCCCTTTCAATTCTTCCACGGCTGGGTGGCTGCTCACCTTGGTGGGTACACGTTTCCGAACGCCATCATTCCTCCGGGCAACGGCCTGCGACCCTCCCTGCTGAACATTGCGGGGGTCGCTCCGATGACCCTAAGTGAAGAGGGCGTGAGGATTCGGATTGGCAATCATGCCAATTTCAACTTCAGCCCGTTCCCCACTCCCGTTGGCCAAATGATCGACAATGGGCAGGGTCCGCTGGAGCAGCACGAGTACTTCCTGAACATGCGGGGCGGGGTGCTCGTGGCTCGGATCGACGGGAAGGTGATCTGCGAGCCTTACGTGCCAACCCAGTTCGCCAGGCAGTTCGGGTGCCTTCAACGGATGCCGAAGAGGGTATTCACTACTGTCCGGGAGGAGACGAACCCTGGCGTCCTTCGCCAAATGTGGCTGATGTTCGTCGCCTTTGGCTCTGGCGACGTCATCACTCTCCCTCCTACCGGGGTCGACGCAGGCTTGGTAACCGAGTACGCCGAACACTGGGCCATCGCGTACCCCGAGGGGCTTCTACGGAAGCCAGTTCGGCGGCTCGAGGTCACCCGTGCGGAGACCGGGCGTCAAGGAAGGAGGCGAGGCGCCGTTACACGGGGGAGAACGGAGGCGCGCCAAGCAGCGGAGCCGGCGCGAGCAGGGACTTCGGCGGCGGGCACATCGCAGGCTGCCGCTACGACCTCGGCGCCCAGAGAGGGGGCACGTGCGGTGGTCGAAGAGCGGCCCGGGAAGCAGGTAAGGCGTCTGCTCGAACCCTCCCACGATGCAGTCTTCCCGGCGCTGTGGTCGGCCTGGATGACCCTGCGGCAGTCACTGGGGACCGACGCCATCTGGCGAAAGATACTCAGAGAAGGAATCCATCTACCAGAGGTCGAGCGCCTCCATATTGCCGACAGGGTGGACTTCAACCGGCAGTATGCGTATCTGACGGCCATGGACAAGTAAGCGCGCCAACGTGGTCAGCGTGCGGAGCCATCCCTTCTGGTGAAGGTGATGCTTGGTCTAGAACCCGCTCCAGAACAGATGCCGCCGGCGGAAGATAACAGTAGCAACGACTCCGAGGAAGAGGAGGAGATGGGGGAGGATGAAGGCTCCGAGGGAAGATCCCATCAGGGGAGCCCGCGGGAGAGCGGTGAGGTGGCTGGCTCTGACAATGTTGATGTCACTGAGCTCCTCGAGGTCCGCTTCTATCCCTACTCAACCTGCTTCTTCCATTCTCTTATGCAGCTTCTAACCCATATCTCCATCTTTCTCAGGAGTGCACGGATGTTGGTCAGGCGTCCTCAGCGGGAGTAGGAGAGGTGCCAGCAGGACAAGGCGGGGGCCAGACGCCCATTATTGAATCGACAAGCGCTGAAAGGTCCCCTGCTGCAACTGTTCCTGTGGCGGCCGGGGTAGCGGAAGATGACGCTCTGAACTCCCGTAAGTCTCCTTACTTTACTGCTGGTGCTTGCCATTGACGATCCGTGACTAACCACGGCATGCCTTGCGCAGTGATCTCAGGACTGGAGGCCCGTCGGGCTACCGAACCCGGGACATCTACGAGTGGACCAGTGGCAGACATGCCGCCTGCTCCGGAACAGACTTCTCACACCGAGCCGGCCCCACCAACTGCTGATCAAGGGGCGACGGACGTCGGCGGTGCTGACATCGGAGAGAGGTCGGGGGCTGACGAGGGTGTCAACGCCGCTGGGGAGAGAGAAGAAGGTCGCCCAGATGTTGGGGAACCTATCCCCCATGAGGACATCCCAGGGGCGGACACTGCAGCAGACCTGCTGGCTGCCTTCCCTGCCTACCGGCCTGCTGACCCCGAGGAGATGGATGACTCGGACGCGGAGGCGGTCGAGGAGAGCCGGATGGCGCGCCGAAGGGGGTGGAAGTGCATCCAGCACTTCCTCAAGCGAGACCCATCGGAGTGGCTGGGGCGCATGGGATCACTTCAAACCTGGCTGCGCTTCCTGTGTGTCGGGGGAGCTGATGCTCAACGCCTCCATCTGACGGTCCTTGATTTCATGGCCGAAAAGATGCGCGAGAGCTGCCGGCGTGCCGACGTCGCACAGAGTCGGGACATGTCGGAGAGCACGCGGGCGCTCCTCGCGGCGGAGCAGGAAGTCCGGCGTCTCGAAGGGCAGGCGGCAGAGAAGGAGGCCTTCGTCACAGCGTGCACCGAGCTTGTGGAGAAACTATCGGCCCAACTGATCGACGCCCAGGTACAGCTGACGGAGGCGGGCCAACAGATGGTCACACTCCAAGTCGAGCGGGAGCGTGCACAGGCCAGGATCGACGAACTGCGTGCTGCGACCGCCGACGAGGAGAGGGCACGCAGAGAGCGAGAAGTAGCTCTGGAGGCCGCCAGCCAAAGGGTAGCGGCGTTAGAAAGACTTATCCAGCACGCTAATCCCTAGGGGCTTTGTTTTTGCCACTCCGAGAACATTTGCCTTCGCTACTCAATATTTTGATCCATTTGTATGAATCACCATATTTATCTGCATCTTTTGGTTTAACATGCTCGACCACAATTCATCGTCTTGCGGGAGCGTTAACCAAGCTTCAGGCATCCGTAATTGGGCCTGGATTTCTAGAGAAAAGAGGGAGGTCATTCCTAGGAAAGGAGACCTCAAGCCTAATCAATGTATCATCCCCCCAACTTGTTCTGACACACGAGCGGGACAATGCTAGGGGCGTTGAGATTTTATCCGAACATAGGGAAATGAGAAAGGGTGAATCGCGTGTCCCGAATTCAGAAATCCACAACGGTTGGCCTTCCAGGAAATGCCCAAGACGGCAAGCGGACAATGGATCAATCGACCATACTACTGTGATAGACGGACCGAAGGTCATCATCCATATTACAGGAGGCAGATCACATGTCATCATCAATGCCGCTTTGGGGGTTCCTTCAGGCACAAGGGTGGAAATCCAGATCAACAGGGCATGCGAAGCGTGGGGCGAAGTGACGATTTGTTCGGATAGAATCCAACGCTCTCAAAATTGCGCCACCGTGGGGAAAGCGTATTAGGCGGATGCACTAATCTGGCCGTGAATCACCCCAATTCTCAGACAGAACCTCTTTGACGAGGAAACCGTCGCTTCCCATCATTGCGATGTGGCATCCCAAGCTGAATCGGGGAGAATATCACAACTGCACCACTCTACCCGAAGTCAGGCCAGACGGCCGGCAACGAGGAGGGGCGGGACCTAGCGATCCCTGAGGCTGGACCTGAGTCGAAATGCCCGGGCGTTCCTATGTACTCCATCAGGATGGAGATCAAGCCATACGTAGTTCTGCGAGTGCAGTTTAACGTCATGCAGGACGCAAGACCCCGTTTGGGGAGATCTTAGTTTAGGGTCGTAGAGCTCGGACCATAGGGGCATATCTTAGTTTAAGGTCTTAGAGCTCGGACCATAAGGGGAGATCTTAGTTTAAGGTCTTAGAGCTCGGACCATAAGGGGAGATCTTAGTTTAAGGTCTTAGAGCTCGGACCATAAGGGGAGATCTTAGTTTAAGGTCTTAGAGCTCGGACCATAAGGGGAGATCTTAGTTTAAGGTCTTAGAGCTCGGACCATAAGGGGAGATCTTAGTTTAAGGTCTTAGAGCTCGGACCATAAGGGGAGATCTTAGTTTAAGGTCTTAGAGCTCAGACCATAAGGGGAGATATTAGTTTAAGGTCTTAGAGCTCAGACCATAAGAACCTCAAAGTACGCCGCATTGTGGTCCTATCCCCTGGATATGCGAAGATGCACTGGGGAATAGTGTCAAGAGTGTCGAGATTTTGCCTGGTCAGAATGGGAGGTGGAAAATGTGATGTGAATCATGCGGCCATTCACTCAAGGACTAGGGGCACCGGCGTAACGATATGGGAGTACTGCCAACCGTGGCGGAAAAGCAGCATCAACATCGCACTAACCGTTGATGGAATGAGGCAGCAAACGAGCATTGACCGCTCAATCGCAGGATTCATATCGATTTGCTGCCCGAGGCCATTGGGGGCACCAGCCCGAGTCGGTGGGAGAGCACTGAGGCATTATGTCCAAACCGTTCACGGGGGCTCCACCCAGGGCGTAGGAGATGGGTCCGAATGAAGGGGAGCACGAAGCCTGAAAATGGAAGGAACCTGACCAAGCTAAACCTGACCCTCCTGGCAATAAACCAGAGTACTCTTGACACCAGTGGACCACTGCAAGGGGTCGAGGGACACGCCTTGAGGGTGGCCTGAAGGCGGCGGATTCCCCAGAGAAGGGGGGAATCTTTGAGAGGTGGGGGGCTGGACCCGAAGTTTCAAACATCCGGGCGTTCCTACGTATCCCATAAGTATGGGAATCAAGCCACACGTAGTTCTTGAAGCGCGGCGCAACACAATCGGGCATCAGCGCGGGGAAGGGTGCAGGTCTGACCCTCGCACACAGAAGAAGCGGTATTTGATATTTCTTGTTTGTCCTTTAAGATGGATGGTTTTTCGTGCAGCGACATGCCTGGGATTAAGGAATCCCTGGCGTCGCCACAATAATCAAGCCATGAAAGGCATTGATGAATGGCGTGGTTATTAACCAGCGCCCAACGTGAGTGTCCCCTGAGGAGAACATCACGATGCAGTGTCGTTTCTCGTCGGGCGGCCAAGACGATCACAGTTTACGGTCGTGTGGTAGGACCGGACAACACAGTTTAAGGTCGTGTGGTTCGGACCATGGAGGAATCCGCTTATCGCGATACGGAGGACTCAGTGGAGGTGGGAACATACCCAGCCCTGCGGTCACGCACGATTCCAGGAGAAGGATCCTGGGATAGGGGCCTGCGTATGTCCATCACCCGAGGGGCAGAGATGCTAGCCTCCAGATATACTGGGCCCAAAACGCGATTGTTCGGGCGACTCCTTCCTCCTTATGGGGACGAGGGTCCAGCTATACACGGCCCTTAGGGAGGACATCAACATATATCCTTGGTGCTCAGATCGTGGGAGCCTCGACAGACACCATTACCCTGGTTGGCCTGCCTAACGTGTAAAGGTGTACTGAAGGTCAGTATGAAGAGAGTGTCGAGATTCCACTACAACGCACAAAGGCGGAGTGTGATGAGGACCGTGCAACCAATGTTCGGAGCCTAAAAGAGCCGACATGGCGATCAAGGATGTCGCTGACCATATTCGCAACACAACATCCGATCGCGTCAGCCCAGAACTGGGCAAGCAAACGAGCATCAACCGCTCAATCGCAGGATTTATATCGATTTGCAGCCCAGGACCCGCCGGTAAATCTACCCGGAGCGGTAGGAGAGCACTGAGGCATTGTGTCCAAACCGCTAACGAGGATCCATTTGAGTGAAGGCTCGAACAAGAGGAAGCGCGCGGCCCAACAAGCAACACAGGACTTGCCGGGATTGCATCCGACACTACGGGTCATAGACCAAAGTACCCAAAACATGTTAACAGATCACCGGAAAGGGTCGGAGGACTCACCCTGAGAGCAACCAAAAGACGGTAGATCCCCGTGATCAACCAAGAGACAGGGCTGGACCTGAAACACAAGTGTCCAGGCGGTCCTACGTATCCCATAAGGAAGGGAATCAAGCCGTACGTAGTTCTTGAGAGGCAGTTTAACGTCATGCAGGACGATGAGGGGTGTGAGGTAGTCCCACACACGGGGGGAGGCGTACGGCGCGGCCAGTAGACCGACGTGAATGAGGACATAATCCCCCGCTCACGCGATACGCCTCGCACAAAAAGGAGGGGAACTTGGGCCAGAGGCCCGACGCGAGATAGAGATTCCCGGGAAATGGGGCTGGGCCTGAATGTCCAGGCGGTCCTACGTATCCCATAAGGATGGGAATCAAGCCGCACGTAGTTCTTGAAGTGCAGTTTAACGTCATGCAGGACGAAAAGAGAGAAAAAAAGGGGGGAGCAGAAGGCATCCCCAAACGTGGGGGGGGGCGTACAGCGTGATGAGAAAACCGACGTGAATGAGGGCATAGCCTCGCGCTCACACCATACGCCGCACACCCGGGGGCAACTGGGCCGAAGGCCCGAGATAGGATGGAAATTCCCGAAGGATGGGGCTGGGCCTGAAACATGAATGTTCAGGCAGTCCTACGTATCCCATAAGGATGGGAATCAAGCCGCACGTAGTTCTTGAGAGGCAGTTTAACGTCATGCAGGACGAATGCTGAACAGTTTAACGTCTTGTAGCTCGGACGTAGTACAGTTTAACGTCGTGTTGGACGAATGCTAAACAGTTTAACGTCTTGTAACTTGGACGAGGTACAGTTTAACGTCATGTTGGACGAAACACTTGGCAGTTTAACGTCTTGCAGCGCGGACGATATGCTAGGCAGTTTAACGTCGTGCAGCTTGGACGTATGCAGTTTAACGTCGTGCAGGACGTGGTGCAGTTTAGCGTCATGCAGGACGAATTACAGTTTAACGTCGTGCAGGACGTATAGCGTACAGTTTAACGTCTTGTAGCTGGGACGAAGTGCAGTTTAACGTCGTGCGGGACGTAGTACACTCAGACGAAGTACTGCTTGAGGAACCTAGTGTTGGTGGGAGGAGTGACACGCTCACCATCCATAGTCTCTAGGGAGTACGCGCCATTGGGATAAACTTTGTGGACGACAAGAGGTCCCTCCCACTTGGGCTCCAACTTGGGTGGCTTCCTGCCGGGGATCATTGGCGCTCTTAGGGCTAGCACTAGGTCACCCTGCAGGAAGGAGCGGAGGCGAACCTTCTTATTGAAAGCTCGAGCCATTCTGCTCTGATGCCTCTCCAAGTTGTGCAAGGCGCGAAGTCTATTCTCATCCAGTGCTTCCAACTCGACTAGACGGGCTTCAGCAGCTCTGTCCGGCGCTTGCTGGTCGTAGACCGCAGTGCGCAAGGATGGTAACTGGATCTCGATGGGCAGGACGGCCTCAGCTCCATACACCAGGGAATAAGGGGTCATCTGGGTGGAATTGCGAGTCGTCGTCCGATAAGCCCAGAGGGCGTTGGGGAGCTTGTCCGGCCAACTCTTCTTGTTCTGACCAACCATCTTTTGCAGAATGTTAGAGAGGGTTTTGTTAAACGCCTCGATCTGTCCATTCGCCTGCGCATGATAGCGAGATGTATGGTTCGAGCGAATGTTGTATTTGGCGTACAACTTCTTCAACTCGGCTGCTCGGAAATTGGCTCTGTTATCCGTGAGGATAGCGTGAGGAACTCCAAATCGATGAATGATGTTGGAGGTCACGAAGTCAGCGATCGAACAGGATTTGACCTCTCTGAGCGGAATCGCCTCTGCCCATTTGGAGAAGAAGTTTGTGGCGGTCAGAATGAACCGGCACTGGCGAGCCGTCGCCGGTGGGTAAGGTCCCACAACGTCCATCCCCCAGACTGCAAAGGGCCAAGAATACCTGGTGGTATGGAGAGGCTCCGGCGGCCGATGCACAAAGTTCGCATGAACCTGGCACGCATGGCACCTCCTGGCATACTCGATGCAGTCATGGATCATGGAGGGCCAGAAGTATCCCAACCTCCGAATCTGGTGGGACAACTTTGGCCCAGTCTGATGGGCACCGCATGAACCAGCATGAACCTCTTGCATGACTCGCGGGATCTCAACTCCCTGAAGGCAACGGAGGAGAACACCATCAAATCCGCGTCTATAGAGGATCTGCTCCAGGCCGGGACTGCTCTGGAGGACAAACTGCGATGCGCGGCGTCGAACTCGCTCGCGCTTTGCCCGATCCGGCGGGAGAATGCCATGTTGGAGGTACTCAACCAAAGGCGTCCTCCAATCAGGGGCTGGTTCGACTGCCACATCTGGGGTACTCGGGGCTCCGGGCGTAGGGGCAACCGTGGTGAGGTTACTTACCGACGGGCCGCGATCTTCCTCCGGGATAACGGGAGCGATGAGCCTGCGGCGCGTCACGCGGACGGTCAGGTTATCCTGTTCAGGCTCCGCAAGTGACGCAGCAAGGCTGGCCAAAGCATCTGCTCGACCGTTCTACGACCGGGGAATATGGACAATCTCTGGTCGAGAAGGGAACCGGGCCATCAGAAGGAGGGTGCACTCCAGCAGTGGCACAAGTTCCGGCTTCCTGACAACATAGTAGCCATTGATCTGCTTAACAACCAACTCGGAGTCCCCTTTTACACACAGATGGGGCACGTCGATCTCGAGAGCTAACTCGAGGCCGGTGATGAGGGCATGGTATTCCGCCTCATTGTTGGTACAGCCCTCTGACAACAGGAAAGAGTATGGCAGCACGGCCTGCTCCGGGGTAATGAAGACGATGCCCAAGCCCACTCTGTTGAGCTTAGGATTATTGAGTCTTCTACCGGTGGGGCTCCGGGAGGCACCGTCAAAGTGCATCTGCCAGCATGGACCGGCTCGATCGACCGAGAGGATGACCTCATCAGGAAAGCCTAGATCCAGCGGCTGATCCACGGAGGTTGGGTGAGCGGCCAGAAAGTCTGCCAATGCTTGCCCTTTGATGGCCTTCTGAGACACATACCTGATGTCGAACTGCTGGAGAATCACAGCCCACCACGCTAGACAGCCAGTCAACATAGGCCGGCTCAGGATATATTTCAACGGGTCTACCCTAGAAACCAACTGTACCTCATGGTGCTGCAAGTAGTGCCGTAATTTCTGTACGGAAAATACGAGCGCCAGGCAGCTCTTCTCGATGGGGGAATACCTGACTTCCGCATCGAGGAGCATGCGACTGAGGTAATAGAGGCTATTCTCTGTTCCCTCGTTGTTCTTCTGGGCGAGAAGGGCACCCAGGGACCGTTCCAGGGCGGTCACATAAAGGACCAGCGGCTTCCCGGATACAGGCGGCATCAGAACCGTAGGTTGCAGCAGGTACTGCTTGATTTCCTCGAAAGCGGTCTGACACTCTTTATCCCATACATAGGTGGCACCTTTCTTCATGAGCCGAGAAAAGGGCTAACACTTGCCGGCCAGATTCACGATGAATCAGCGTATATAGGCTAAGTGGCCTTGGAACCCCTGCAGTTCCCGGATGTTACCTGGGGGAGGCATCTGGCTAATCGCCCTGATCTTCTCTGGGTCGATCTCAATACCCCGGTATCTTACCACAAATCCAAGGAACTTTCCGGAGGTGACCCCGAAGGCGCACTTCAACGGGTTCATCTTCAGGCAGCGAGACCGGAGGAAGCCGAACACTTTCTCAAGATCTTTGAGATGGTCCTGGCGCTGGCGCGATTTGACTACCAAGTCGTCGACGTAGCATTCCACCAGTGTGCCGAGGATTGGCTTGAATATGCGGTGCATCGCTCGTTGATAGGTGGCACCTGCATTCTTCAGGCCGAAAGGCATGACCCGGTAACAGAAGGTACCTTGGGGGGCCCTGAAGGCAGTGAACTCCTCATCCTCAGGGGCCATCCGGATTTGGTTATATCCAGAGTATCCATCCATGAAGGAGAGGGCTTGGAACCCTGTCGTGGCGTCAATCAACAGCTCTGTTACTGGAAGGGGAAAATCATCCTTCGGACAGTGGCGGTTGAGATCGCGGAAGTCGATGCAGACTCTAATCTGCCCGTTCTTCTTCCTGACCGGCACAATGTTGGCCAGCCATTTGGGGTACTGTACTTCTCTCACGAAGTTGGCTTTGATAAGCTTGTCAACTTCGGCCTCAACCATGGCACCATGGAATGGGTGCATCTTCCTGGGAGGTTGCTTGAACCCGCGATGGTTCGTCGGGAGGCCAAGGCGGTGGACGGCTACCTGAGGATCTAGCCCCGACATCTCGTCATAGCCCCAAGCGAACACATCGCGGTGCTGCCTGAGAAAGTCCACGTACTGCTGCCGATCCTCAGAGGGCATGGCGGCACTGACCAATGTGGGTCTCGGATCTGCTTCGGTTCCAAGGTTCACTTGTACTAACTCATCGACCGTGGCGGAGACGCCCTCCTCAAAGGCTGGGGGTGCATCTTCCACGTCCTCTCCACTTGGGGAGGGATCGTCCACGGGAGAGACTACGTTGGAAACTGCATTGGGGCTACCGGATCCTGCTGGGCCGCTGGTGCTGGCATGGGCGGTCGCGGTCATCTCATCAGGAGACTCACAAGCCGTTGAGACCATGGCTACGTCCAACCGTTGAATCGGGAGGACATAAGCGTCATCCAAACTTGCCCAGGGATCACTTGCAACAGCGACAGGCTCGACCTCACCTGCCAGGATCTGCTTATCCTTGCTCTTGTAATAGTCTGCGTCCAGATAGCGGGCTTCACATGAGGCAAAAGGAGAGGCATCTCCCTGAAGCACGCCTACTCAACCATTAAGGGAGTATTTGAGGCATTGGTGGTATGACGAGGGAACCGCCGCATGAAGGTGGAGCCATGGCCTGCCCATCAATGCTTTGTACGCAGTGTCTTGAGAGACTACCATGAATTCGGTGTTGGCAACCAAATCACCGAACTGGGTCTTCAAACGTATCTTGCCGACCGGGGTTTGCTCGGTGCGGTCGTACCCCTGGATCCTGAGGTCGGAGGGAATCAAGTCATCCTCAGACAACCCCAATCTCCGGAGCGTCCGAGTGGGAATCAGGTTAATCCCGGACCCCGTGTCGACAAGACAGCGCCGGACTTCAAGGCCATTGAACTGGCCGGTAACATACAGCGGACGAATGTGCCCCTGTATAGGAGGGTCTTCATCCTTACCAGAAAACGAGATAACTGCCTGGCATTCGGCGTCTTCAATCGTTTCAGCGTGAAAGGCCTCTGCAGCCGCAACCTCTGTCTCAAACTGGAGGGGGCTCTTCAGGGCTTCAGCGAGTGCCTCACGCATCTCAGATGACATGCGCAGAGCCTCAAGGATGGAGAGTCTTGCTGGGATGTCGGCCAAGTGCTTCAGGACATCATACTTTTTGGCCAAGCGCGAGCCCCTGGTTGCAGGAGGTTGCTCTGCGGTTGGAAGCATGACGAGCCTTGCCGGTTGGGCCGGCGGCCGACTGGTGCTTGGCGCATCTCGCTGTTCATTGGTTGAAGCTCGGGAAATGGTCACCGTACTGGGGTCAGGAGGCCGGGATGGACTCGTGGCAGGGCGGAGCTGATCGCGACGCGGCTGAGGCGGTTCTGCCTGATCCCATACCACAAACAGTGGCGGAGGCGAATCCGTCATCCCCGGATGGGGGGGCTGCGCATGCTGAGCTCGGTTTTGAGCCTGCTGCCTGGTCTCAGTGGCATGCACGGCCTGGCTGGAGGTACCAACTGCTATGCCCCGACGACTCCTGTTGTTGCGGCTCCTCCGACGATGGCGACGACCGAGGACACTAGGGAGGTCCACCTGGTGTTCTTCAACGTCGGGAACCGAAAAGGGATTTACCAGCTCGACGGTATTAACCGAAGCGTACCCACTACTGTCATCGGACAAATCATTCACCACTGGGCGGATCCGAGGAGGGATCCCCATCTCCGGGGGCATGAAATCTCCGAGAGTGCGGGATAGTGGCGGAACTGGCGGGGCGCGCTCTTCCTTCTTGCGCCGCCGCCGTTTGCTCTTCTTGGAAGAGGCAGGCTGGGACGACGATGTCGAAGCAGCACCCGCAGATTCTGGGGGCTCAGGCTGATTCAAGCGCGCACGGATGATTCCATGGGCGCGAATGATCGTCTTGCGGGCCATCCAGTTTTTATACTTCTGGGATCCGCGGTCGGAGACCAGCTGCCATTCGTCCTCATTGCCGCTATCGTCATCTGATCCCACGAACACGCCTGCCACTTGTGCCGGAGCTGGGCCCAACCTGATTACATTGTTGTTAATCTGGTCTTGGAGCCAATCCTTAAACACATAGCACCGCTGGATGGTGTGCCCCAGGGCCCGATGGTAGGGGCAGTAGCGGGGGTTATCCGTGAGATGTGCCTCCTCCGGCCTCCAACACTCAGGCAGTCACACAATCCTCTGCTCCAGGGCGCTCCGGAAATAACCGGGGACCTGATCCTCATGAAATGAGTAGGTCAGGTATCGCGGGCCCCTGGGAGCGTGGTCTTGACGAGGGGCTGGAGGGGCCTGCCGAGGAGGTGGACCCTGATTATCTCGCCTGGGTTGCAGCGGTACATTATGCGGAGGGGCCGGCCGGTTCTGAGGCTGCCGCTGCTGGGCCGGGAACTGAGCCCGTGGAGGCGGATTCCTGTGAGGCTGTGGAGCTGGTCTCACCGGCAGCAGCTCCAACGGCCTGGGAGCCTCTATCTGGGCGACAGCAGCGGGCTCAGACCTGCTGGCTCTCCTTGCAGGAATCATAGGAGGCAGCGGGTGTGCCTGGCTAGCCTGTTGCAGGGCTTCCTCAAGACGTTGAGCTTTGTCTGAGAAGTCCCTGAACCCTCCGGGGTAATTCTGAGTGATCAAGGAAGGGACCGGCTCAGTCTTGATGTTCCCGACGCACATTGTCAGCAACTGCTCCTGAGTCAATGGCATGTCAAGGGAATACGTGAGACCCTTCCATCGGGCGACGAAGTCCGCGACTCGCTCATCAGGCCTCTGCTTGCACTTGAAGAGGTCTGCGATACTCGTCTTCCGGGTCATGGAACTGAACTGGTAGAGGAATTGTCTACGAAGGTCCTCCCAGCTAGTTATCGACCCGACGGGGAGCTGGCTGTACCAGACAAATGCTGTCCCTTCCAGTGTCTGGACAAAGCAGCGAAGCTTAGCGGCCTCTTGCTGCGCCGGAGTCCCCAACATAGGCCCGCACCTCGAGTTGAAATGGGCCAAATGCTGTGGCGGATCTCCAGTCCCGTTGAAGGGGGAAAAAGTGGGATTCCCGAATCCTGGAGGCGCCGGCATGTCATCCACCCATGCTGGGTATGGCTTGCCGTCCGGTGGGATCGCCACTTGCCGAGTCTCCAAGGCCTCCAAGCGGGCGATGAGTGCCGCCATCGGATCGTCCAGACATGGGTTCCAGTCCTGGCGAGGATCTCTAACCACGAGCGCATTGCATGGCCCTTCAATCGGGTCGTCGACCGGGTCGTCAAACTCGGCAGCTCGTGGGATGGCGGGCGGAGCGGCCCTTGGGGCAGCGGGAGGAATCCGAGCGGGGTCTCTCAGGTAGTCACGCCGCTCGGGAGGGTGTGGTGAAACATACCGCGCCCTCTTGCCATAGGCGATGGCCTCTCTCCTGTCGGCGATCCCGGCATAATCACGGTTACCCGGGAGAGTCTCATCGAGGAGTGGCTGTTCCTGTCCCTGCTGTCCTGGCTTAGGATCACCGTAGTCAGGCCGTTGCTCTGCAGCGCGCTCGGCGAGGAGCTGGTCAACCAGCTTCTTCTGCTCGGCGAGTTGTTGGCGTAGCATAGCCTTCTCGGGATCCTCATCCACCCTCTGCGTGGAGGCAGATGGGTCGGCGGGCTTTATGGCCTCGCCGTGCTCTTTACCTTTACTGACGTTTCGGCTCAACGTCAGTGCTTCAGTGGGTGCGGGGAGTCCCAGGAGGTTCCTCTGATGACGAGTAACTCTCACCGATGGATCCAACAACGGCTTGTCTTCGGGGGGAGAGCCCCCGTCGAGAAGTTCCAAACCGTTCCCATCCCCCGACAGGTCATCCATGTTGACTGTTTCCGTCCCTGGGGATGTACCCTCAGGGCCGCCCAGTGAATCGGGTTGTCGGCGGATCGCACTGAAGCGTAGGGCAGCGTACTGCCCCCATCCACGGATATACACGTGGGGAGTGGCTTCCTCGATAACCTTGCGGAGTACTTGAAAACACTCAACGCATCGTTGTTGGAGGGCCTCGTGGTGCCCAAATGACCCGGGGTGCCGAACCGCGGGGAGTGTGGCCAGGTCAATTTGACGGCACTGCTCACCAATATCCTCCAGGTGCACTTGACTCCCGGGATATGGCATTTGTAGGCGGTGAAGACGGGAGTGAGTCTCCCGGAGAGTTCGGCGGAAGCATTCGAACTCATCCGGGGTGAGCGATTCGGGTGCATCGAAGTCCGGTCCTGCGACTGGCCAAAACTTCTCAGGGAAGTGGCCCTCTGCAAGGACGGTCCAGAAGCTCCACGAGTCAAACTCGGGACCCAGGTCTCCTTGGTCCTCTTCAATAGCTGGGAATGGACGGGGAACCGGTAGTGGTGCCGAGGCGGGCCGCCGGGCCGACGGGCTGGCCGGCGGTGAATACGGTGAGCAGGCCGATTGGCCTCCATATCTCGGGCCGCTCTCTGAGGGTGGTGGTGCCCTGGCTACCACATCACGATAGGACGGGCCGGCGAGCGAACATCCTGCCATAGCGTCGGTGCTCGCCGGGGGTGCACTAGATCGTGGTTCGACCGTCGGTCCCCAGAAAAAGTCTCCGGCTTCTCCGATCGGGGCAGAAGGCGCTTCCAGAGGGGCCGGTACCAACCGCAAGCTTGATCCTTGGGGGTCTACCAGGCCCTCGCTACTCCGGATATACCTTCGGAGAGAAGCGGGGATCATATCGATCTCGCTCTCGGGAAGTACGAGGCTGACGTGCCGCATTCCTACCCCTGCCCCTGACTGGTGGGATTGGGGGGAGGGCTCTGTCGCCGAATCATACTCCGCCTTCGAATCAGAGAAGCGAACCGGTCGGATCTCTGTCCGGAATTCCGTAACATTCCCCCCTCGGCGTCGACGCCTTGCCTTCCTGCCCCTGGGTGGTTCTTCGGGGCAGGGCTGACCTCTGTCCTGGCGTCCTCCGGCCGCACTGGTGCTGGGGCCAAGAGGACTGGAAACCAAGGTGCGAGGGGCACCGGGACAGATATCGAAGGGGACGCGGGGAGAGATGATTCTGGGCAGGCCTCCGGGCCGAGATCGGAAGGCGGGGTGACCCATGCCTCTTGGATCGGCCACACGGAGTAGACCCTGTTGGCGAATAGCGCTACCGCGAGGTGGTCCGTGGTGGCTATTGTCTGTACCAGCAACCGGGAGAGTCAACCCAACCTGCCTTTGGGGCGGTCGGGGCCTCGATCCGGGTCGAGCATAGAAGTGCCCCTGCTCAGGATGCGCAGGGGCCTGGCGACTGGAGCCAGCAGTGGCTTGAGCCAACGCGGCCGCTGTTGCTAGGGCCCCAAGGTGGGCATCCTCTTCTGCTCGAGCCCGACGTTGGCGTCGAGACAGACGAGTCGGGATGAGCGGCGCAGGTAGGTGGAGAGCCTGTTCCTCGACTTGAGAGGCCTGGTGGCGATGTCGTCGTGGCCTGATAGGAGCCCTCATCGCGGATCCCTGGAGCGAATCCCGGATAGGGTGGTCCCGGGCATCTTCCACCTCATCCGCATAGGGGAAGGAACTATCGGAGCGTTCCGGGGATAAACTCCAGAAACGGTTGGACGTCGAGGTAGGCAGCGGTGCCTCCCTGCGCGGCCCTCGGGGGCGGCGTTGGTGGCGAGGTGCAGCTCCCTCGAGGTCTAGGCAAGCCATGTCCCTGGTGGGGATGACTCCCTCTTCCTCATATATCCGCACCAAGTTGTTGATCACCATTATTTGGATGACCTCCGAGGGGGAGAGAGGGCGTGGTTGCCCCGCAGCTGCGGCTGCTGGCACGGCTGTGGAACGGGCGGGACCGCGCGGAGTAGTCGCGTCGGTGTTTCCCCTACCCCTGCGCCAGTGGGCGGGTGGCAATCGGGCACTGGATCGGGCGACCTGATTTCTGAAAGCAGGGAGAAGAACCCATTAACACTGACAGGAAAAGGAATCGACAACCAACCATTAGTGCCACGATGCCTTCCATGGGGGGGAACCCAGGCCCTCGACGTCGCGAGACGGAGTGCCCGATTTCCCTTCCCTAGCCCCTGGAGGGTAAAACTGAATGCTCGGTCGAGCAGCATGCTGATCTTCCAACGCCTCTGAAAGCCATCGGTCTTCGTATTGAGGAGAAGAGATTCACGTCGGGTTCACCATTTTTCTGTTTCGGTGCGGATGTGCGTCGGGTTACGTTGTTCCGCCAGGACGCGTTCGCGCGTGCACCCGTCAACCCGAGGGGATGGGCGCGCGGCTTGTGGTCCCGCAGTCCCGCTTTCCAAGGGCGGGCGGCATTCGTCCCTTATTCAGGGGCGTCTGCTCCTTGATCGAAACCGGGATGATGGTATGTCGGCTCCTCCTTCCGTGGACGTCTCCTCGGAACTCATCGCCTAATCCGGGTCTCCCTCATAGATTTAAGAATGTTCGTGAATCTCGTTCCCGGCGCCATATCTTCATGGACACCGGTTAATTACGCTGCTTCCGCCCGGACGCTCCAAGGAGTCTGGTCGGGGTAGCAACCTGCGGTGAGGAGACCGGGTGGCTCTGGGTGTCGGGGGCGTGTCTTAACACTGCGCCTCTGCATGTCTGCCTTCCGTCCCTAATAGGGCTTCTCGAAGGCGTGATGGCCTGAGGCATCCCGTACTGGGTGCGGGGAACTGTGTTACCTGAGGTTTTCCTCAGCTTCCCATGTTTAACACGGGGTATGCCGCGAGTTTAACGTCCAGCGGGGACGGCATCGGACTGATCAACACGAGGAGTGGATCAGATGTCAGAACCCCTTGCGGGGAACCTCCGACGCTGGGGCCAGCACATGGGCGGCTTCCCGAGTGAAGTGGAGTGGAATGAAATGGCATGACCCCACCGGGATGTGGCGGCCCGGGTAAGGATCAGGATGGATGATGGAGTGAAGAGCTTGGACCCCGTAGGGGCTTCCTACGTACCGTGCGTTAGCGCGGATCAAAGTCAGCGTAGTTCGGATATACAGTTTAACGTCATGCTGGACGTCGGCAAGCCGACTCACGAAGAGGTCGAGGCCGCCGGGCGGAAGATGGAACCGAACCACCTCGCACAGAGGGGGATGGAACGGCCGGGTGGATCACAGTTTTACGTCATGCTGGATGTTGGCAAGCCGACTCACAAGGAGATCGAGGCTGCCTGGAGAAGGATCGAACCGAACCACCTCGCACAGGGGGGGATGGAACGGCCGGGTGAATCACAGTTTCACGTCATGCTGGACGATAAAAGGAGAAATAGAAAAAGGGGCAGTGGGGAAGCACAATGGAGATACACACGTGCAGTCCCCCACAGAGGCGGATTCATAGGTGAATCAACGCAAGTGTGAACCCGGGAGGGGTCCACTGATGGACGAACCGACGTAAATACGACCGGGACGACCAGGTGGTGGGCTTGAACCTCGGAGAGGCTTCCTACGTACCCTGTTTAGAAGACAGGGATCAAAGTCCACGTAGTTCGTTCTGGCTGTAACACTCTACCCCCGTGGGCGAAGGCCACTCCAATCCCGACATCCCTGCAGAGACGCGCGGGTGGGGGCCACATCCAGACCGGGGGGATCCTGCGTGCGAGACACAGGATCAGGTGATGCGGACGGTTTAACGTCTTGCCGGACGAAGTACAGTTTAACGTCGTGTGTTGAGGACGAAGCGGACGGTTTAACGTCTTGCCGGACGAAGTACAGTTTAACGTCGTGTGTTGAGGACGAATGCTGAATAGTTTAACGTCTTGTAGCTTGGACGATATGCTAGGCAGTTTAACGTCGTGCAGCTTGGACGTGTGCAGTTTAACGTCATGTGGGACGAATGCAGTTTAACGTCATGCGGGACGTAGAAGCCGCCGATAGGTCCGTGTCACTTCGCGCGAGCCTGGAGGGTCGCACGGGAAGACAACGTACGGTGCGGGCACCCGGGATGAAGGTCGTCGGGCGCCACGCAGGCGGGTACCCTCAGGGGGTCAAAGGGGGCGACCCTGGCGGCTTGTGCGCAAAAGAGGAGCTTTACGCGCAATACCGCGGGTCGGCGCGCAAATGGACGGGCTGGCGCGCAATTGGGCCAGCACTTTGCGCGTGAATGATAGAGATTGCGCACACCGGGCTTCGGATAGCGCACGGGGGCAACGGCTCATTCTCTAATGAATGGCCACTTTGGAAAATGGGGGGTGCGCGCAATCGGGTTGGATTGCGCGCACCCGGGGGCAATTGCGAGCAAGAGGCTTCTTTTGCGCGCAAATGCCTTTGGGTGAATATTTATTCAAAGGAAAGGAGCCAAAGGGATTGCGCGCGAAGGCGAACCCCAAGGCTTTCTTGCGCGAAAGAAAAGAGGTTACCTGAAGATCGGCATTGCGCGCGGAAGGGGTTGGATTGCGCGCACGAGAGACCGTTCGAATTCTGGCAACCTTCAAAACGTCGGGGGTCGCCTTATATTTATAGGCAACCCCAGGCGCGAAATCCAGTGCGCGGGCGCGCAAATTCCTTCGCGGGCACGGAATCGGGCCCGGGCGCGCAATGGAGTCGCGCGGGCAGCGGGCGCGCAAAACTGTGCGCCGGCCCAGCGCTTTGCGCGCATCCCAGGAGGTTTGTGCGCGGCACTCAAACACTGCGCGCGGGCCTCCGAAATTCCGCGCAAGCCTTCCGATTCTTCTGAAACGCGCTTCTGACTCCAAATATGACCTCGCTTTCCGCATCCGGAGCTTTGTTTGGGAACAACGGACTTTTCCGGCGTCTACACACCCCTATAGGGTTTCTATGCCCTTTCATGGATTCTTCCCTTTGTCTTCTGCATTACCCTTAACTCTCAGCTTCTACCCTCCATTATCGGCCTCCTCCTCTCCTATGATACTCTTTGCTTTGGACATTCCTCATTACTTTGTCTACTCTGATGAAGGTACATGTTGATGATTACCTCTTTCTCCATACCCTTCTATGGTCACATGTGGCTCTGTGCCTATCTTTGCTGGATTTGGGGTGGTTTTACATCAAGGCTTTGTGATTTTTGATGCAGTTAATGATGGGTTTATGACTCTACCAGAGTCATTCATTCTCTATTTTTCATTCCTAGCCACCCAAACCAACTCTGACCTAGGGTTTCATTTCTCCACTACAGATTGGAGTGGGATTGATGGTTACTTAGGGTTTTTGGTCCATACGGTTAGGCAATCATGATTTTTTCTTTCAGGGTTCATTCCCATATTTCATCTAGGTTTTATCCATAATTATGTTTCTTTTTTTTTGTCCTCTTTACTATTGGTAGTGTTTTTTCTCATCGGAGGTTTTTCTACTGGTTTTTTCATTTGTGAATGAATATGACTCAATGGACATAGATGGTTCTACTCTTGTGTTTCGACATTTTTTTGGATGTTTGATTAGAGACATGGGTGGTAGTTTGTCTAGTTTTGGTGGGGATTTACAATGAATTAGATTGAGGAAAATGATGAGGTTAAGCTGGTGATGATCTGGTGTTAGGGATTAGTGGATTAAATAATGATGTTTTGTGATTTGGGAATGGTGGTGATGATGAATCATTCTTGGATGGGGATGATGGACGCCGATGGAGCTTATTGGTGATCTAGTTTGATGGAGACAGGGCGGCTCTCATGTCTGGTGTGTGACTCGAGGCAGGGTGTGAGGCATGAGCTGACACATGTATTGAGTTAGCACATGTTTCGAGATGGATGATGATATCTTGTTTTTTTATTTTTTTATTTTGTGTTCATTTCGATGGAGGCAGTGGTGGTAGGGATTGTCTGTATTAGTTTTGTAATTTTTGAGCATGTTGTATGTTGATGGGGTATGTACATGTGATAGGTGGTGGTTTTTTTATCATTCCAAATTACCCAAAATTGGCTTCTTTAAATAAGAAAATGGTTTATAGTGTGTTATCCTAGATGGATATCATTGTCAAGGCATCCTGAAAGTTATGATGATGTACAGTTTTCAAATGATCATAAATATATATAATGAGGAGATGACTAAAGAAGGATAGTAAAAGACTAAATCCTATATAATTCATGTACCATTGATCCATACAGCCATTGTCCTGACATTCCGAGTTGGAAAGTATGTATTTAAGGTCCCAGTGAATGGATACATCAGTTGGTCATACCATCACATGATTCCCTAGCCTGAGATCCACACACAATGTACTATGACATTGTTGCCCTAATCGGAACTGAATCCTCATAAGGGGATCACTCCAACTATTATCCCAAGTATCTAACCACCTATGATACCATTATATTACAACCCAACCCAAACCAAGGATAGATCCATAACTAACGGCAGTCCCACCTCCATAGGCAAGTGGTTGGAGACCATCACTGATGGAATAACTAAATTGGGGAGGCCCTTAACTATGTACTTCCACACACACACAAAAACCTCTATATCGAATTAAAATGGAATTAAAAGTAAAATAATAATAATTATAAGGTAACAACCATGCATTAAAACCATCTAGACAGTACTAGAGTAAAGAAGTGTAAAATGAAAATTAGATGAAAAATTTCACGAACAAATTGAAAGATGTATCAACTGTACAAAAATAGAAAGTAAAACACTGAGAGATCCCATCTCATGATCAGCAAGATGTGGCCACCATATGTTTTTAAAATTAATAGGTATCCTTATTACATGTAATGTGTGGGATAATCCCATGCATGGGTGAGTATATAAATACCCAATAGGAAATAATGAATATTGAAGGTGGAGTAGTAAGAGAGTCAATAGGAATTTAAATATTGTAGATAGAAAACATGATTAAGCTCCAACCAAATTTGTAGAAAGAGTAGCCACATCAATGGACAAGGGGCTCAAAACCGTGAGTAGAATAATTGTGAATCAAGTATCTACCACCCATTGAATGAGACTAAACTCATACAACCACGTGAATCTAAACAGAGGAAGCACAAAGAATATTCCACGTGTCTTCACATCTCATGGAAATAGAGTAAGTAAATCCAAAGGTATGATATGGATAGGTATATATATATTATCTTTCAAAATATTCCAATACAAGAGAGTAAGGGGATATCCATCTCGAAGCTCAACCCAATAAGAATAGTTTCCAAAAATTCTTAATGTTTTTCAGTGATGCCTAACATCTCACGAGTCTACATAAAAGTCAACATGTGAAGGCCCACACCTCATTGTTGTGCCTCATAGCTGACGAGGCACAAACCTGTAGTAGAGGAATCATGCCCTAGTTTATTAGGGGTTCCACTCTGTAAGTATGTGTAGAGGACCCACGTCTAATGCTGATGGGAGCTTCCATTCTACTGTCACAAGGACCATCACCCTATCTGATTAGGGGGTTCCACTCTGAAGGGAGATGACCCACTCCTATGATTATTGGGGGGGGGGGTCCACACTATATGGTGAGGACCTATTCCATGGTGCAATAGCGGGGTTCCATTTTGGTCATTGAGAAACCACTCCCTTTCTGATATAGGGTTCCACTCAAAAGGTGGAGGACCCACACCCATACTAATGGGAGGGGGTCCACTCTTTTAGTCGAGGACATGTGCACTAATGTGTTAGGGGGTTCCACTATGGTCATTTAGGGCCCTCACCCTATCTTATAGGGGTTCCACTCGATATGTAGCTGTAGAGAACCCACACCAAAACTAGTAGTGGGTTCCACTATATAGGTCAAGGACCTATGCCCTCGATGGATAGGGGGTTTCAATCTGGTCATCAAGGACACACCACCTATCTGATAGGGGATTTTCCCTGTGTAAGATAAAGGACCCATGCCCATACAAATAGGGCATTCTGCACTATTGGAAGTCTCTCATTAACTCGCCTAATCACTTCCATCATCGAGCATCACCTAAAAAAGCATTGTGCTTATAAATTTTCACATCACATCATTAAACCCACAACATAAGGCATAATCATGTTATATGTGTCAAACCACACGAGATAGGATACTCACGGGGTCAAAATAAGAGTCCAAGTGAATAAGATATGGAATATTGATGTATCCTAAAAAAGGATCCCTGGGGTGTACACAACGTGTGAGGGGACCCACACTAAATGTGGTCCCACTCCACTGCCTATCCATGTCACTATACAACACATGACTCCCAATCCATGTTAAATTATATGCCTTCGAGTTGGACTACATGACATGTCCAAACTACCTGGGACTGAGTCATGTTCTTCTTGTCATTTTTGTGTACTTAAGTACACAGTCATGTGCCAGGACATGTACTCCCACATGGGGTCCTAAACCTGTGTTATGTCACATGACTCATCCATTCAGGGATAAGGTATATGGAATATAGAAGTTCCACACACCATTCCATCTTTTTGATTTTTCAACACCCTAGGTTCAACATACAAGGGGCTATATTCCATTTGTTCAGCAAGGTGCATGGTGTGTAGTTGATATTTTCACAGTTTTCTAGATCCCTAATACACACCTTGATTCATGTAACTCTTCTAGATATCCCACCTCATTTCCACCTAGAAAAGTGGATTTAGTTTCTTTGATCATTTCCTACCATATAGTGGTCAGAGAGCCAATTTAATCACCCCATGAGAGTTCCCTCATGAGTTTCGCGCGTATCCAAACAAATCAACACCACATATTTTATTTTTGATAATTGAAATAAACATACACTACCTAAAAACAACATAGATCAATCCATGATTAAATTATCTATCCCTCAATCATGAACCTGTCATGATTCCAGGGGCCTGGTTTGGCTTGGTAACACTATCCAATGTTTTACTAGGACCGCAAGGTATAACCGATGAAGAACGTGATGAAATTGAGGGGGAAATCCCAAGAACAATGGTTTAAAGATAATTTACTATCTTTATTATCCAATGATAAAAAATGGGGATATAATAGGTTAAAAACAATTGAACTAATCCAATTCAATTGGGAAATGGGCGCATGAAATGGATACAATTCGCACAGATCATAAACGGAATGATTCCACAAAATCAATTTATTCCAATAAGGTTTAAACCAAATAGTGAGGCTCTTAAACTAGATATTGGATCATTTCTTGTCGAAGAATATACTTAATAATAATATATGGAATTTGTTTCATTCACTACCTCATGAAATGCTCTGATCTGGAGTTTCATTATCATCTGATGTGATTTGCCAAAAGGACTGAGAAGATCCCAATGGTCCTAGGGATATGAGGCTAACCATGGGAAAATATCCATGGATGTATAATTATAATAATTTCTATTAGGTTAAAATGAATTAATTAGTTATTGAATGGGAACTTCAATGTTTTTTCTGAAACTCGATAATCATGGGATTAAATTTAATGAAATATGATCATATGTTGAATGATCTATGTGGAAATCTTATTCATATATATTAAATGAAAGTGACTAGTGGTCCTTGAATTTTAAATCCCTATAATGTGTTGGTTAATGTTTTAATCTAATGATATTTTATGTATGGTGTGTGAGAGGTTATCCTAAGAACACTACGTTATGTTTTCTTTTGTGTCTATACTTAGAATTTTTTTTATAATTCCATGTTTTATGTGGACTACACAATCTCATGTTTCCTTTATACAATGATTTTACATCATTCCTAGTTGTTAACGATTATTATTCTCATACATATTATGTTAACTTTATATAACAGTTTTCTCAAATGTAATATTTTCTTTTTTCAAGGTATTTTTTATTCTATTACTTGGGTATTTAGCTCACCCACTTCTTATGTAAGTCCTCAGATTATCCCATACAATTTTAAAGTAGGACTAGAACTTTATATCATGTTAATGAAGTTTTCAATAATGTTTTTATATCAATGTATCATACCTAATCTCCCAAGTACACAAGGAGTCATCATCTTTTGATATAAAATAATATGTAAAATTATATAATAAATAATTAATTAAGGATTAATAAAGATATGGTTTGTCATACAAATCTCACTTAACACAAAGGGATTATATCAAATTATTTATTCATAGATACCAATTCCATGATAGCTAACATATTTCAAATAAATTGATTTAAGACACTAGATAAATAAATTTTATTAGAGTTAATGAAAAAATAGGAATCATACTTTTTAAATCTTCTGAACCTTTCTACATAGATACCAATGGAATAAATTTCGTTTTTATTTCAGTCCAAGAATTCAATCAATATTATATTATCATGATTTAGGGAAAAATATATAATAAAAAAAATTTAATCTCCTCCCATTCCATGTAGTCAATTTCTCCAAATTTCAACATATTATTTATAAGAATCCACCATTTATAAGATCCATAAAAAATGATAAATAGTTAAAGAAACCATTCATTCATGGAGAACTAGAGAAATAAATATATTGTTTAATTTGTACTAATTCATTACTCAGTAATTAGAAGAGGGGGTGACCCACTAATAGAGGGTTGGTTTTTCTTTATGAAGGAATTAATTGAGAGTTGTTCCTTATTTAGTGTGATTTTCAGTTCATCGTGATTTTTATTATTTTTTATATCTTCATAGAGTTAGGTGAGTGAGTATATAAATTTTTTGAAACCAGGTCACACTTCACTTAGTAGCTCATTAATATGATCATTTAATTTTCAATCACATTCATTATTAACCTGATTCCTTCTAGTTCCATCCCTTCACTAAACCCAAAATATTTAGTGTGAGTATCAAATAATAATAATAGTAATAAATAATATGACAAGGAATATCAATCCTATGAAGTCCTAAATTGTGATACCTTCATTTTGATACATGATATTTTAGGATACTCCTACAACACTTGTAACACCCCAGGTAAATAAATAATATGAAATTTTCACATTTATCCATATTTGTGAATAAAATATTAATATAACTTTAAAGGGGACGTTATGCTCGATGTTGTACCCAATATGCAACAAGTTTCTTGGGAATCTTACATTGCACACTAATAATAAAATAATATTATTTTAAATTGTAGTTAACGCCTAGCCGTTGTAATGGAGGGAATGAACAGAACTAATTAAAAATGATTATATATGTTTGTCAAATATTTTTAATTTTTACAATAAATGTTAGAGGATTAAAAATGCGATTGAATCCAATTTTAAGCGTAAACATTCTAATATTCTTTAAAAGGTTGATTAACCACCTTTTGATGACGAACCTCTTTTAAATCCACTTTTTGACAATTTTATGTGATATATTTGACAAAATAAAATTCTTCTTTAGAATCGGGACATTAAAATTTACTTTGTGTAAATTTTTGGTATTTTTCTGATAAAGTTCATTTTTTAATGAATAGTGAAAATGTTGTATTTTAATTCAAAACCTATTTTTAATATAATTTATTTATATGATTATATTATCTTTTGAATTGGTTTTAAAGTGAAATTAGAATATATTTTTACCATTTAATCCAATAGTGGTCATTGGAATTAATTTCATCTTGAAATTGTACTTAAACTAGTGTCAATCTTTTGATACTTATTGTTTCATAAAAACACACTATTTGCTCCGACAGCGGGAATTAATTATTAAATTAAATAATGTAACATATATGTTTTGAATTTTGTAAAATAGACATCATTTTTGAGTTTGGAATATCAAATATAGTTTAAGGGGAATTTTTGGTATTTTTCTGGAAAACTTTAATTATTGATGAATAGTGAAACCAATAAGTGGTACTTAAAAACTGATTTTTCATGAAATTTTACCACCTATGTGTTTCGAATTTAAAAAATCCGACATAAATGGTTGCATTAAGAAGTAAAATGTGGTTCAATGGGATTAAAATAATTTTTTGGTGAATAGTAACTTTTATGTTTTTATCGCTATTAGAGGTAATTAGTGTAGTTTAAGGTAAAAATAATGTTTTAATAATATGAAATGACCTAGAAACATTTCTTACCCTCATTTTATGAGTCATGGCCGACCAATACAATCCATGGGTCAACTTGGGGACCCCATGTAGCCACTTTGGTTGGAAAATGATATTAAACCTTTTTATTTAAAGTTAAAATTAAAATGTCACAAACATATGTTGTTTTACTAAAACAAGTTTTACATGGGGTTATACAAGTCATTTTTTGCCTATAAATATTCATTAGAAAGCTAAAACGATTTCCTCAATCATGATAGTTTTTTTATAATTTTTATACACTAAATAAATTAAATTATTTATGACACCATGATGATGCAGCGATTACCTCATTATTTAATGATTTAAATAAAATGAAAATAAAATGTAAAATATAATACCTACACTTGTCAAAACCCTATTGGATGGGTAGATTTCGAAATATTATCACCTTATACTCTAAATATATCCTTTAGGGACCTTTTAAATCCTAAAATCATTTTATAATAAAGTAATATTTTATAACCTTCCAAGAGTGCCCCTCATCTCCTCTTATAAAAGGCCCCCACCTCTACCACCTTACACACACCTCTCAAGCCTTTGACTCAGCCAAACCCTGCCAATTTCATCTCTCCAAATCTCTATCTTCATCACTGAAGCCTCACATTTGGAATAATCTTTTCCAAGGAAGCCTTTGAGCTCAAATCAAAGAGAGTTACCCGATTTAAAGGTAATGTCTTCCCTTGTGTTCTTTTGTTTTATTTTTCTTCTCCAAACCCCTAAACTCTTTTTATTACCTTTTTTTGTAACAAAACCATTATATTAAATATACTAGGATGTTTTTATAAGAATTATTATATCTACACTTTCACACACCTCCTTCTAATGGTTAAAGAACATACTGTTTCTGTGGATGGCGAATTACTGCCTCACGAAATGATGATTGTTCAATATTCTTCTAACACCTTCAAGGGTGGCCATTAAGATGTCACTATATTTATATATGATATATAATATGTTTATGTTTTCTTTAAGATTATTTATTTTTCAATTATGGCATACTTTTATGTTTTCCATTATGGGTAAACGTGATATCTTCATTTTATGAAGTGCGGACTACCGCCCCCCCCCCCAAATTGATTTGATTCGTTAATGCCATATGTGGGACGTATAAAGGATTGAATTAATGGTATCACATGTGATATAATAATTTAATTATAATATACATTTATATCATTATTATTTCATTCCAGTTAATTCAAAAAAAAAAAGAAATGAAAGTAGCGTTCATGCGTACGTACGGCTTACCGTCTCCATGAACGGTACATTTCATTTATTATCTCCAAATGTTATGTACTATTATAATTACATATATATAATGGATATATATGTAATATATTACATCTAAATTATGGATATAATTCTGGAATTATAATATATATATCTCTCATTTTTTTTAATTCCATTAATATGACAAAAAAATGAAAGTAGCGTTCATGCGTACGTACGGCCTACCATCTCCATGAATGGTGCTTTTAATTTTTTATCTCCAAGTGATATAGAATAGTATAAAATGATTATATACTATATATATATGATATTTAAAACATCAATACTATTCTGGAGACGATGTACCTATAACTACATGGAAAATTCTTTTCCAACAAGTTCAATTTTTACTCATGTACCGAACATCGACAAAAACGTCTGATATGAACTCACTTTATTAACCAATTATTATAACATTATAATATGTGATATGAACTTAATAATTATATTTAAAGTAGGTCCTTAAGAAATTATAAATTGAACAAATTTTATTATTCAGGAGATTAAAGAATGATCAAGTCATGTCAGACACGAGGTAAGGGATCCTACCCCTCTCTTTCTTTTTAAGTACACTCTTTTATGTCATTACTTTTAAGATCATATTTATTATGATTGGAATGTTCTTTTATATTAATCTTACTTTAATTTTTATGTTATATGATGAGAGACCCTATTTTCTCTCATCAATCCATTTTCTTAAGTTTTGAGTGGCGTCGTTAGGCTGCCAAATTTTCGTAAGAGATCCAACCACTACCTTTCTTTTTAAGTACTCCCCTTTATGTCACTTCTTTAAAGATCCTATTTGTTATGATGGGAGATGTTATTTTATATTACTCTTGCTTTAAATTTTATTTTAATATGATGATAGACCCTATTTTATCTCATCAATCCATTTTTGGAAGTTTTAAGTGGCGTCGTTAGGCTGCCGAGTTTTCGTAAGGGATTTTTCATCTCACTTTTATTCCCGTGAGATTTATGCTACATTTTCCACCATTTCCTTTGATTGGTGTATGTACTGCCCATTATTATACTCCTTGTGTAATATAATTTCATTTATGGGTATTTACATATTCATTGTATGACCCTTCTTCAATGGGGTGTATGTTTCGAAAGTTACCCAAGTCGGTAAGGGAACCTTTCACCCTCCTCTTTTTAAAAAGACTTCTTTTGTTATGTCTTTTAAATTACATCTTATTATGTTGGGATATTTTATTCTATATCCTTATTGATGTAAATTTTATGTCCAAGTGATGAGATACCCTTTTTATTTTTCATCAACTCATTTTCTGAATTTTGAAGTGACGCCGTTAGGCTGTCAAATTTTTGCAAGGGAACTTCTTAACCCAATTTTGATTCTTTGGGATAAACTTGTACTTCTCGAATATGTCGTTCTGTGAATATGTGTGAATAACATCTGATTGTTTTACACTTAATGTCCATTTATATTTTGTGTATTCGTTTGTCACACATAATTATGTAATTGATTTATCCTTAATCCAAGGATACCATATTTGTAAGGGACTTCGTCTCAATCTCCTTTCATTGAGGCATATTTCATTCTTTTATACGGTGTATAAACCCCTTTGACTTTTACTTTAATACAAAAGGAATATTTTTCTACGAAGTGTTCTACTAAATGACAAAAAGGAATGTTTCTTTTAACGCACGCGGTGACAATGACCTTTTCCGTCGTCGCAAGTATTATTCGGTCTTTGGCTTCCTCAATAAGCTGTAATGTTTTTTTAAATGAAAGAAATACCATATACTATTTTCTGTATTTTGGTATTGAAATTTTTTTTTATAATGGATTTGTTATGTCAACATATTTAAGCGATATATTGTGATCAAAGTGTGGATATGTTTTCTTTCCATTATATTTGTTTTATGTCTTATGATTTTATAATGGTACTTGGACATTTGACGGGTAGTTACGTGATAAACCATATGAAGGGTGGTGTCGTGAATACCAGGATGGGTGGTTACATTATAACCTCCAATTCATTGGGTATGGGATTCGGCTGTATGGATATTCCATTAAGTGATATGTGTGGAAGTCGACTGTATGGTTATTCCATTTAAGTATGTTTATGTCCCAAGTTACCTTTATATGTTATGTGATCTTTATATGGGTTTTATGGTAATCTTTTGGTTACAAAAGGGTAAGTAATGAACTTTTATTCAGTGAAGAGTTTTTACTACTTCATAAAGGTGAAAACTATTGCTTTTATAAAGTATACATGGTTTACTTGTGTTTTGAAAAACTAACAGTTTTCATTCATTGTGTATCCCTTACTGAGGTTTTTATGCTCATCCCAAGTTTTAGAAATGTTTTACACATGACTTAAAGATGATTAGGGTCAAGGATGGGATCAAGGAAAGACATTCTATCTAAAACATGGAACTAGACATGTTTCTTTTAAGAGTTTTTTTTATTTATGGAAACTTAGTAGATGTGTTTACTTTGTAATCTTTTGAGATGTAATATTTATGTCCTAATTCTCTAAAACTCTAAACCTGAAAAGATCCTCAATGTGAATTATTCAATTTAATTCAAGATTAAGTAATGTTTAAGGCTGGGGCCTTGTAGTTGCTATTAGATGTCGGTTTAGATAACTTTAGAGGTTAGGGTATTCTCTAAGAATAAGTGACATTACCATAATGGATAGGATTTCAGAAAGAGTCTTAGTTTTTAGATAAAGTGAATGAGTAAGTATATCTTAGTTTTTATCTTCCTCATTAGTACATGATAATTTTGTTGATATACTCACACTGACATTTTTGGTTTTAGTAAATGGATGGATCTAGCAGACACCAAAGTGACAATGGGTTTGAAGGAAACTATGATGGTTCTCTGATTAAGAGACCGGATGAAATGGGGAATTCAATGAGGAAACTAGGGTTTGTTCTAAACCAACTATCAAGGAGTCATGATCAACCACTTGAACCTTTGTAAGTTCTGTAATGCATCATGTACGAGATGACCAATCGATGTGGATGTTCAGGTAATAATTATAAGTTAACCATTAGGGTTTATACGATCCTTAATTTTTAGGTAATTATGGGTTACTCTATGATATGATGGAATATGAAAGGAATGAGATAAAATTGACGTTAAAATATGTTATGGTTATTTTTGAAGATTTTATCTTGTTTTGGTGAATTTTTTAAGAATTATATATTTTTGGAAAAAGGACAACATGCAGACCGTGTGACAACCCGTCGCGTCGAACAAAGCTGCGGGAATCGAACCCACAACCAAAGTGCGACTGGTATTTATCGCCTACCACTGGACTACGTGAAGTCCCTAGTTAGTTTGAATAATTATTTTTAGTTAGATGATTTTATGAATCAAGAGTAAGTTTATTTTGGGTTATCTATGGAAATGATTAACCTATCATGGAGGATATTTTATTAGGTTAATTACTTTCCAGTATGAGACTTTAAGAGAAACTAATGTTATTTGGAGATAAATGTTAATTTTTTACCTTGGAAGACTATGTCATCAAATCCTTCAAATATTTGGGTTTCAATATTAGTTTGGTTTACTTTGAAGAATTTTATGGACAAATTGTTTATCGAATGGTCTTCATTGAACTTTGGGTTTTTTGGGCAAATTTTGGAGATTAAGAATAGATTTTCTTTTTATAAAGGGTTATCCTTTTCTAGATTATTTGATCTTGTATTAAACTTTTTGGATTTGGTTTTGGTTAAAGTCTAAAGACATGGGAAGTATATAGCTATCTTTTGTGGATTCGGTGATTCTCAAGAAGTTGATTATAGTACTCTTAATGAGAACAAGTCTTCCTAAATACTCATCTTTTGGAGAAAATATGAGTTTGATTAAGGAATATAGTAAAAGATGAAAGTCTACGTGACAAGTAAGTATGTTTCATTATGATTTAGTTAAGCTCAAAAATCAATTCCTCAATGAAGAGTAACTTAAAACAAAAATGTTGTCTGTTAACTTTTCCTACTGGGGAATCGAATACCATTTAACCCATCACAAGTTTGTGATTTTCTTATCATTAACTTTCTCCTAGACATGTTTACTATCACTCTCCCTCAGAACATGACCCTTTGTTTTTTCCTCCATATCCATGTTTTCCTACATGGAATCCTAGTATGGGTTAACTCAGGTGACCTTTGTACTTCTCTTTATTTATTTTAAAGTGATGTTTTTACTGACTCTTGTTCTGATGTGGGATTTTTAATGAAGTTTCCAAGACCAATTTTAAAATTGCGAGGACGTAATTCCCAAAGGGGGGGAAGTATGTAACACCCCAGGTAAATAAAGAATATGACATTTTCAAATTTATCCATATTTTTGAATAAAATATTAATATAACTTTAAAGGGGACGCTATGCTCGATGGCGTACTCAATACGCAACAACGAGTTTCTTGGGAATCTTACGTTGCACTCTGATAATAAAATAATATTATTTTGAATTGTTGTTAACGCCTAGCCATTGTAATGGCGGGAATGAACAGAACTAACTACAAAATGATTATATATTTTTGTCAAAATTTTTTACTTTTTACAATAAATGTTAGAGGATTAAAAATGCGATTGAATCCAATTTTAAGCGTAAACATTCTAATATTCTTTAAAAGGTCGATTAACCACCTTTTGATGATGAACCTCTTTTAAATCCACTTTTTGAAAATTTTATGTGTTATATTTGACAAAATAAAATTATTCTTTAGAATCGGGACATCAAAATTTACTTTGTGTAAATTTTTGGTATTTTTCCGATAAAGTTCATTTTTTAATGAATAGTGAAAAATGTTGTATTTTAATTCAAAACCTCTTTTTAATATAATTTATTTATATGATTAGATTATATTTTGAATTGGTTTTAAAGTTAAATTAGAATATATTTTTACCATTTAATCCAATAGTGGTCGTTGTAATTAATTTCATCTTGAAATTGGACTTAAACTAGTGTCAATCTTTTGATACTTATTGTTTCATAAAAACACTCTATTTGCTCTGACAGCAGGAATTAATTATTAAATTAATTAATGTAACATATATGTTTTGAATTTTTCAAAATAGACATCATTTTTGAATTTGGAATATCAAATATATCTTAGGGTGAATTTTTGGTATTTTTCTGGAAAACTTCAATTTTTGATGAATAGTGAAACCACTAAGTGGTACTTAAAAACTGATTTTTCATAGATTTTACCACCTCTGTGTTTTGAATTTAAAAAATCTTACATACATGGTTGTCATTAATAAGTAAAATTTGGTTCAATGGGATTAAAATAATTTTTTTTGTGAATAGTAACTTTTAAGTTTTAATCGCGATTAGAGGTAATTAGTGTAGTTTAAGGTAAAAATAATGTTTTAATAAAATGAAATGATCTAGAAACATGTCCTAACCTCATTGGATGAGTAATGTCTGACAAAGACAATCCATGGGTCAACTTGGGTACCCCATGGATCCACTTTTGTAGGAAAATGACATTAATACCTTTTTATTTAAAGTTAAAATTAAAATGTCACAAACATGTGTTGTTTTACTAAAGCAATTTTAAATGGGGCTATAAAAGTCATATTTTTTCCTATAAATATTCATTAGAAATATAAAATGATTTCCTAAATCATTATATTTTTTTATAATTTTTAGACACTAAATAAATTAAATTATTTATGACACCATGATGATGCAGCGATTACCTCATTATTTAACGATTTAAATAAAATGAAAAGATAATGTAAAACATAATACCTAAACTTGTCACAAACCTATTGGATGGGTATATTTAGAAACCGTATCACCATATCCTCTAAATATATCCTTTTGGGACCTTTTAAATCCGAAAATATTTTTATAATAAAGTAATATTTTATATCATTCCAAGAGTGCCCTTCCTCTCCTCTTATAAAAGGCCCCCACCTCTACCACCTTACACACACCTCTCAAGCCTTTGGCTCGGACAACCCATGCCCATTTCAACTCTCCACATTCCTATCTTAATCATTGAATCATCACTTTGGGAATAATCCTTTTTAAGGAAGCCTTTGAGCTCAAATCAAAGAGAGTTACCCGATTTAAAGGTAATGTCTTCCCTTGTGTTCTTTTGTTTTATTTTTCTTCTCCAAACCCCTAAACTCTTTTTATTACCTTTTTTTGTAACAAAACCAGTATCTTAAATATTATAGGATGTTGTTATAAGAATTATTCGAGGTACACTTTCACAAACCTCCGTATAATGGTTAAAGAACATACTGTTTCTGTGGATGGTGAATTACTGCCCCACGAAACGATGATTGTTTAATATTCTTCTAACACCTTCAAGGGTGACCATTAATATGTCACTATATTTATATATGATATATAATATGTTAATGTTTTCCTTAAGATTCTTTATTTTTCATTTATTTCATACCTTTATGGTTTCCATTATGGTTAAACGCGATATCTTCATTTTAGGAAGTGCGGACTACTGCCCCCTCAAAGTGATTTCATTCGTTAATGCCATATGTGGGACGTATAAAGGATGGAGTTAATGGTATCACATGTGATATCCTACTGTAATTATAATATACCTTTATATCATTATTATTTCATTCCATTTAATACAAAAAAAAGAAATGAAAGTAGCATTCATGCGTATGTACGGCTTACCGTCTCCATGAACGGTACATTTCATTTCTTATCTCCAAATGTTATGTACTATTATAAGTAAATATATATAATGGATATATATGTAATATATTACATCTAAATGATGTATATAATTCTGGAATTATAATATATATATATCTCATATTTTTTAATTCCATTAATATGAAAAAAAAATGAAAGTAGCGTTCATGCGTACACACGGCCTACCGTCTCCATGAACGATGCTTTTAATTTTTTATCTCCAAATGCTATGGAATAGTATAAAATGATTATCTACTAGATATATATGATATTTAAAACATAAATACTATTCTGGATACAATGTACCTATAAATACATGGAAAATTATTTTCCAACAAGTTCAATTTTTACTCATGTACTGAACATCGAAACAAACCTCTGATATGAACTCACTTTATTAACCAATTATTATAAAATTATAATATGTGATATGAACTGAATAATAATCTTTAAAGGAGGTCCTTAAGAAATTATAAATTGACCAAATTTTATTATTCAGGAGATTAAATAACGATCGAGTCATGTGGGACACGAGGTAAGGGATCCTACCCCTCTCTTTCTTTTTAAGTACATTCTTTTATGTCATTCCTTTTAAGCTCATATTTCTTATGATTGGGATGTTATTTTATAATAATTTTACTGTAATTTTTATGTTCATATGATTAGAGACCCTATTTTCCCTCATCAATCGCTTTTTTGAAGTTTTTAGTGGCGCTGTTAGGCTGCTGAATTTTCGTAAGAGATCCAACCTCTCTCTTTCTTTTTAAGTACTCCCCTTTATGTCACTTCTTTAAATATACTCTTTTTTATGCGGGGGGGTGTTCTTTTATATTTATATTACTATAAATTTTATTTTAATATGATGAGAACCCATATTTGATCTCATCAATCTATTTTTGTAAGTTTTAAGTGGCACCGTTAGGCTGTCGAGTTTTCATAAGGGATTTTTCATCTCACTTTTATTCCTGTGAGATTTATGCTAAATTTGCCACCATTTACTTTGAGTGGTGTATGTACTTCCCCTTATTATACTCCTTGTGTAATATAATTCCATTTATGGGTATTTACATATTCATTGTATGACCCTTCTTCAATGGGGTGTACCTTTCGAAAGTTACCCAAGTCAGTAAGGGAAACTTTCACCCTCCTCTTTTTAAAAAGACTTTTATTGTTATGTCATTTAAATTACATCTTCTTATGTTGGGATATGTTCTTCTATATCCTTATTGATGTAAATTTTATGTCCAAGTGATGAGATGCCCTTTTTATTTGTCATCGACTCATTTTCTGAATTTTGAAGTGACGCCGTTAGGCTGTCGAATTTTTGCAAGGGAATTTCTTAACCCAATTTTGATTCTTTGGGATAAACTTGTACTCCTTGAATATGTCGTTATATGAATATGTGTGAATATTATCTGATTGTTTTACACTTAATATCCACTTATATTTGGTGTATTCATTTTTCACACATAATTATGTAATTGATTTATCCTTAATACAAGGATACCGTATTTGTAAGGGACTTCGTCTCAATCTCCTTTCATTGAGGCATATTTCGTTCTTTTATATGGTGTATAAACCCCTTTGAATTTTAATTTAATAAAAAAGTAATCTTTTTCTATGAAGCGTTTTACTAAATTACAAAAAGGAATGTTTCTTTTAATGTACGCGGTGACAACGACCTTTTCTACCGCCGCAAGTATTATTTGGTCTTTGGCTTCCTCAATAAGCTGTAATGTTTTTCAAATGAAATAAATACCATATACTCTTTTATGTATTTTGGTATTGAAAATGGTTTTTATAATGTATTTGTTATGTCAATATATTTAAGTGATATATTGTGATAAAATTGTGGAAATGTTTTCTTTCTATTATATTTGTTTTATGTCTTATGATTTTATAATGGTACTTGGAAATTTTATAGGTGGTTACGTGATAAACCATATGACGGGTGGTGCCGTGAATACCAGGACATGTGCTTACGTTATAACCTCCAATGCATTGGGTATGGAAGTTGGCTGTATGGCTATTCCATTAAGTGATATGTGTGGAAGTCGATCGTATGGTTATTCCATTTAAGTATGTTTATGTCCCAAGTTACCTTTATATGTTATGAGATCTTTATATGGGTTTTATGGTAATCTTTTGGTTACAAAAGGGTAAGTAATGAACTTTTATTCAGTGAAGAGTTTTTACTACTTCATAAAGGTGAAAAGTATTACTTTTATAAAGTATACATGGTTTACTTGTTGTTTTGAAAAACTAACAGTTTTCATTCATTGTGTATCCCATACTGAGCTTTTTATGCTCATCCCAAGTTTTTGAAATGTTTTACATAGGACATAAAGATGAATAGGGTCAAGGATGGGATCAAGGAAAGACATTCTATCTAAAATATGGAACTAGACATGTTTCTTTTAAGAGTTTTTTTATTTATGGAAACTTAGTAGATGTGTCTACTTTGTAATATTTTGAGATGTAATAGTTATGTCCTAATTATCTAAAACTCTAAACCTGAAAAGAACCTCAATGTGAATTATTCAATTTAATTCAAGATTAAGTAATGTTTATGGCCGGGGCCTTATAACACTTTTTCTTCATCATTGGTTGTTATAGATTCTAGCCCCTTATTCATCATATCCTAATCCCAAAATAATACTAAACCCTACTATTATAGTGATACATTATTCATGGATGACCAATCATATAAAATAATAAATAATAAATATTTGTACTAAATGATCTAACAATATTTCATAATTCCGTCATATCTTTCTTACCTAGTGATAATGAAATCGGTTTCATAAAAATTATAGAATACATTATCATTATCCATCCAGAGAACTAGGATGGATTGAATTAGTGGATAATACCCCCATTAAAGTATATGAAACCTTGTATGATTTCATTATAGATGAAATACACTTTATAAGATTATTAAGTGAATTTATTTAATTAATAAGATGATATATCCTTTACTTTTTGTGATAACATATATTTTAAAGGAAATTTAATTTTTGAATAGTGTGAAAATGATATTTTTCAGAAAAATGAACAAATGAAAATGAATAGTACTCAATAATAATGGAAATAACTATGAGAAAATCAATTCATGAAAACAAAGTTAAAAAGTATAATTCATTTCATACTATTGTATTGAATTTCAAGTAATAAAAATATATTACTCTTGTTGAATACAAAACAAATATTAAGGAAAACGTTTGTTTAAATAAATAAAAGGTAATATAAATTAACCTTATGTAATAATATAATTACATATAATTAAAACTATAAAAAATTTAAAAATTAGGGGCATGTAGAATAAAAATTCTTGATAAAAAAATAAAAGATGAGGTCGGTTCCACATAACAACATTCATTCAGATTCATTTTGAATCAAAGAGAAGATAAACTATAATAAGTCATATAAATTCAATGAATATATATAGAATAATATTATATATTGGTTTTTATATAGAAATATAAAATTATTTCTCTAGATGAATATTTTAGGACAAACAATATCAAATTCACTATGAAATTAGAAACCAAAAACACTTAATTTGGATTCCAAGTTGTTTTATCACTCTATAACATCCTATAAAATCAATTTATATTTATTATTCTTCTATATAAAAACTATATTTACATTTTTATTTCTTGATACCATTTTTTTTATATTTTCTTATTAACTATTTCTTAATATTTATTCGATAAAATTAACATACAGGTTTTAATGATTCTATTTTTAAATACATTTTTTGGTGTGGTGGTTCCCATACATTCTCCTTGATCATGGGTTTATAATATAAATAATGTAAATAATTATATATAACGTGTTTTTGACAAATTTATGGTGTCTAATGGTCCTTTACTAGAAATTATAGTGACTATTGTCATGGAACTCTTAAAAATATCATTTTTTATAAATCAAAATTCCCAAAATAGAATTGATTTTATCTGTTAATATTCTAATATATGATACCATTAAAAAAAATTAAAACATAAAAAATTATATATCACTACATCACACAACTAATATGTATGATATCTTAATCATCCACCACATAGAAGTTTTAACATCATTTACAAGAGTGGTAAAACTGACCAAAACAATCATGTTGTGATGATTGAATTTGTTAGAACTTGTAATTGTATAAAAAATATAACTTTTAATAAAAATTAATTATTTAAAAAATAATTAATATAATTATAAATCATATTTTAGAATATTTTGATAATAAATTCATATAGAAATGATTATAGATAAGATAACACTTACATTAAAGAATTCAATCATCTTGTAAAAGATACTCTAGGAAGTGAGAGAGTTATGACTCCTTCATATGACATGATGGTCCCAAAATTTGTAAATGAATTTTAGGGAGGGAAATTTAGTATGGATTCATGATAAAAATATTGGAAAAGTGTCAATGTTTTGGGGGTATAGGAGGGGTCTTCTAACAAGTGACATTGAGTGAAATTTTTAGAAATACACATACAATAATGTATAAAGGTATCATTTTATAAATTAAAGAGGTCAAAAGTGAAAAAATAATTGATAAGGTACGGTTTTGCATAAATAATTCCCCCCATGAATTAATTAATATTTAATATTTTGTGATATTTGGGTCTTTAATAATTAATTTAATACTTTTTCTTTATTTCAACTTTTACCTTTATAAATTACTATTACCTTGGTAACTTATCTTGTTTCATAAAATTAAAACTACTTTATTAAATATTTTTAAAATTTAGATTCAAAATATTTTGTTTATTTTATTCGAATAACTTTTTTGAAAGTGACATACATTAATTTTAAAATAATAAATTTAAAATATTTAAATAGTGTTTTTAGAGAAATACATTTCTCTAAAAATATACATTTATTCCTAATTCTGATCAAATAATAATAATTAGATTAATGGTCATTTATATAATTTTTTTTATAAATAATTAATTTAATTAATATCATTTTTTTAATAGTAATTAATACATAAACACACAGACTAATGAAAACAATTCTTTAATCATTGTCTGTTTCCAACACTAAATAAATTTAATCACACTATATTACAAAGCACATAACCATTAAATTTTATCAAGAAATATTAATTACAATAAATTAATTCATTAATAATATATATACATATATATATAATATTTTTTATAATAAAATAACATAATTAATTAAAATCCTTTAATTATGTTCTGTAATTTTTTTAATTTTTTAATTATAATATTTCAAATTTATAAACTAAAATTATACACCTTAAATATACCTATAGGATACATATATTTCCAACTAAAATATATAAAATGGTTAAAAATATATATATCCAATGGGTATATGTTTAACTATCATATGTATAAGATACATATTGCATTCCTATATATAGCCAGATATGCTTCACAAAAATTAATTCATCCTATTCATTCCCTTCTCTATAAAAATTTATATTATACTTCTAATATTTTTACTTATTTCCATAATTGTTATATGTTTAATTATCTTCATGTAAAGAATTTGGGATAAGGATATAATGATCATGGTATTTCTATTTACATGTGGTTTTATTCCACTTATAGTTTTCTTAATAATGATTCCTATTGTACTCTCATAATGAATTAATATGTATCAGGCAATATAATATTACTCTTAATAAAATATATTCTGGTTAAATTTATTTTTCTTTTTCATGTAAAACTAACTATTAATGACAATAATTATTTATATTAAAATACATAAAAAATCAATGGGTAATATTATTTATGTTTAATATGAGGTTTATATTTAAATGTATTGGTTTTTAAGATATTAATTTTATTGAACATGTTTGTAAACATAATATGGAATTCTATGGACATAAAAAACCTTTCAATCCCTTATAAAATAAAATTTCTATATTTTTTGTCCAATAATTATTTATTAAAGTAATATAAGGTATGACTCTTTTTATTAGGGATGTTCTGAATGAGACTATAACATAATAATGTATTTTGATGAATTTTTTTTCAACCTAAATATCACATGTGGATTGTTTTTTGTAACTTAGGAAATTTGAAATTTAAATGAGTATAATTAGTAAATAAAACAAATTTATTGGCTTCTAGAAAACTCAGAAATATAATGGAACTATCATAACTCAGTATAAGTATATTAGAGATTTCCATAAGTGTTTTTTGGTATTTATTTTATTATATATATAATATTATTTCCTTCGCGTCAACTTGATCCTGATCGATATAGGAAACTTATTGTTCATAAAATTCGTATAGTTTTGATCAAAATATTTCATTACCTGAGATCTAGTAGATCATACATTATTTACAACATATGGTGAATATGAGATTTCATTCAAATTTGGATTAATCTTTTCTTAGTAAATTCGAAAAATCATTTTTTACCATAAAATAACATAAAAAAATTACAATTATATTCTTTCTGATCCATGTTTACACTTATGTGTAATTAGGATACCGATTTTAGAGGTTTTATGATAGATAATAAGAGTAAAATCATAAAATATCATTTTATTAATGTATTTTTATTCTATTTTTCATGTAATAATAAAAATATTGGTATATATACCACTACTAAAGATGAATATATTATAATTAGTTGTTTTTTACTCAATTGTAGTAGATGTAGCATATACTCATGCATTTTGAAATGTGTTTTACTTAAACATCTAATAATTTTGATATTAATATAGCTAGTTCAATGTCTATGAATCCTTAAAATCACTTTTTGTATGTACAAAAATATGTAGGACACAATTTCCTTTAGGATGAAACACAGAAAGAATATATTTTTTCATAAATTTTTCAAAATGAAAGATCAGATTACTAATATTTTTAAATAACCTTTGAATTCAAAATGATTTGAAAAAATTAATGACAATATGTGTACGATAAGAGTTATGTGACTATTTTCCACTTATTGTTTTATATTCTCCTAATATTGAAAAAATCCTTTACCAATGGGATGAAAAATATTACTTTATATAGTAGTGTGTTATCATTTTATATATGTAAGTAAAATATTATTGAAGAACTTTTCATAGTAGTTATAAGATGTAATTTTTATCATATTATTGAACTCCATCCTATAGAAGTTATATTTCTCTATGTTCTTAACCATAGTTATATTTTACAATGTAACGTTCACTTCAGAAGTTTTACTTTAACGTATTTCTCCCCCTTTTATGTATGATTTTTGGATACTTTTACTTATTAATTTTATAACTTATTAATCGACATTCAAATATAAAGTTTAATTTTATGTATTTTTCCCTCCCAACATTTATGTATGAACACCTATGTAAATAATATTTTATAATTTCAAAGATTTGGTTCCATAATAAAATTAATACATTGATAAATGGGGACATTTAATGTTTCATGATAGATTTTATGGAATATAAAATGCCATCAATAGAGCATGTTCCATAAAAATCTAATTAGATTAAGTTCACCCATATTTATTTGAAGTTAAATTTTTTAAGGGTAAATTATTTTTCATCATATAATTATTATTCTTGTGTGGAATTTTATTATCTCATTATGGTTTGAATTTCCTTATTATACTATCTAAATTTTTTCCATTATTAGATTATTATTTTTTGATCTCCAAGGGGGAGAAATTTCTTTTATATAGGTAAACTTTAATCAAATCTTTTTTAAGAAATATTAACTATTAATGGAGAATGGTTTTTTTAAACTTTTGACCTGATTATGGGGTATAGTAAATCTTAAGAGAAGTTTATCAGTTAAGGAGAAGTCAGAAGATATTTTTTGAGGAGATATTTTCACAAACATTCATTGAATATTTCATAATGGGTTATTATTTTTTACTATGACTGAAATTATTATGTTATACTATGTGATAATTTTCTATTTCAATTTTTGGAAAATCATACTTGGGTATGGATTTTTATCATTTTATATAGCATACTTTTCCTTTTATTATGGGAATTTTTTTTCTAAATGTTTTATTTCTTAAAGGATGTTTTGAGTGTCATGGATGTCAAACTAATATTGTAGTTTTATCAAATATTACATGATTTTTATTAAAATTTAGTAAAATATTCATTATTGTGTTTCTATTCATTTTGAATAAGGGAGAGAATATTGATCAAAACACTCTTTAATATCCATTATTTTGAAAATAAAAATACACTTCATACTAAATTTATACAAGCATGGTTTTTTATTTAAGTTTTATTTATTTTTATTTTTTACTTTTGATTCAATATGTTGTGGTTAGTTATCATTAAATAATATATGTTTCTGAGATTTTTGAAATCTGAAGATTTACATCTACCATGAGACAGGCCAAAGCATCATTTTTTGTTACAACTGTATTGTAAGAACTTAGAGATGTTTTGTACGTCTTGGTCTATAAATGTAATCCGTGAATTGAGGAAATGTGATGGTGTAACTTTTTAATGTTTAAATTGATCTACACACTTACTAATTAAATTAAAATCCTAATTTTTGATATTTTTTAGGGTTTTTACTTAGAGATTATATGATTGAGGTAAAAATGTAAAGGATATATGTTTTACTTATTATAATCATTACTTTGAATCATGTGAGATCAAATAGATTTCATGGATTTTAATGTGTATCTTTAAATTTTTTTTATTATTCAACATATATGTGTGGACCTTCTATTAATGTGTTTGATCAAAGTGGTTCATCAGGATAAAAATTCATGTTGTTAATGGTTCACTAAGGAAGTTACATTTGTGGGAGCATTTTTTGATAAATGAGATTGATGAATTTCTATTTTTGGAATATGTAATCCTTAGTTCTATGTATTGATTACCCTTCTAATTTGGATTACATGTAGAGAGTTCTTGTGAATACAACTATTATTAAAAATATCATTTAAATTAATTTTTTATTATTATTTAAATCAATTATTTTTATATCAATTATTCTTATTTTATGGTTGATATCCCTTAAATTAGTTTAGTTTTGAACTTAAAAGGGTACTAATTTTCAATTATTTATTTTTTTGGTACTTTGGTCCATTTGGGGATTGTAACTTATAAAAATTTTACCTTCTCAACTGAGAAAAAAATTTCATATTGTTTTAATCTTCAATTAAACCCCTCTTAAAGAAACAATATATATAAAAATGAGGAGTTAATTTGGATCTTGAAAAATCCATTAATTATTGATAAAATTAATATAACAAAAAAATCATAGAATGAAAAGTTTTCCATAATCAATATTTGAAGAATTTGGAAAAGTTCACACATGATGTTTTAATATCACAACTTGAATTAATATGATGTTTATTTTAATAACCCAAATTAAGGTCCATCACACTTGTATTATTACATGATGGATTCCCTCAAATTGGGATGATATTTTTGGACCGATATCACCACATAAAAGAATTAAATAATCATGATACATTTTTTTCCAATGAGACATGATGTGTTGAATAGAATATATATAAGAAAATACATAAAATTATTATCATAGGATTCTCCTATTTTCATCATGATGAACCTAAGGAAGATAAGGGGAAAAATTCTCACGGTCGAAGAACAGAGAGTAGTATGTTGTGATATCAAAAATATTCAAACTTTTGGGAGGGTATTCATGTGTGTCACACTATATCACCATCCATTATGTCATGATAAAGCCTACCAAGGATAATAAATATGATTTTATATCTTTAATTTTATTTTTTGTTCCATATTCAAACATAGATTTTGAGGATAATAATGTTTGTGAATTAGATATGTCAGTAAATTTTTAGAAGGTCATGTTTTTCTATGTAGATTGCTTTAGTATTTTTGAATAATTTTTTTATTTTAATATTCTTGAAGTTTACATTTTTTGTTTCAATCATAAATTTAATAAATTTAATGTTTTTTATTAATTTATTTCTTTATATAATTTTTTATTCCTTAAACACAATCTATAAAATGATAAAGTCGAGCATAATTTAGTTTACCTCAATAGGAGTGTATACTCACTTAAGGGTTGATAGATTATAAGAAGATGGATGAGTGTTTAAATATAGCTATAAATATCATTCCTGAATATTCATTTTAATTTGGAATAAATTTGTGACACTAACCATATATTAATCCTTGATTTTTCATTGACCTAAAGACTTTATAATGGATACAACCCAAAATGTATTAGTCAATAAGATATAATGAGTATGTTGATTTGTATTATGCCTATAAGATTGAACATAAATTCCTATGTTATTTTGCTTCTATTATCTAGATATTTAAAGTCATATACATTGAATTTGTTGATTTTACCAAAATCAAATACTTTTTTTATTAATGATTTAGTAAATTAAATCAACTAGTTTAAGAATTAAAAAATTAGAAATATTTCATATAGAATACTTTTAAATTGATACATTTCATATATTTTTATTTATTGATTTCAATTTTTTAAAATTATTTTTATATTTTTTTATGATCCACTTTCATTCTCAAAATGTTTTCAGTTAATAATAATTAAAATTAATATATTAGTTAGCATTCATATTTTCTATTGTACCAATGTCAAGTTGATCTTCCCTATACTTTATAAGTATACTTAAGGTTAAATAAATCTAAATTAATAAATGTTATTACCCATTATAATTAATGATTTTGATAGGTATGTAAAATCATTTCATGTCATTATTTGGTAGAATAGTTAAAATAAGATTCATTGTATCTTATTGATTAACCCATTATATTCTCAACCTATTTTTTTTCCAATTTCTACCCCATTTTGTATTCTAAGATCTTTATTTTTTAATTATAGAAAAAATATAACTATATGAGTATGATTATTTTAAATTGATCACGGATTTAAATACATGATAACCCTTAGATTATAACTCTAAAGTCAAGAGGTTACCATTTTTTCATTATTCTCTGCCATGTAAGAACACATGAACCCCACTATAAGTAGTGTAAAATTCCTGAATCATAACTAACAAGAGAGTGTGTCAAAAAATTCCCAAGTATATAACCTTCATGGCCTATGGTTTACTATTCATTCATATAGAAACATTGAGAACTTTTCCTCCTATTTTGGATAAAAGAATAAAGATTAAAACATGTCTCACCAATATGAATCCAAATTATGAGAAACTTTAGTAGAGTATAAAGTGATGATCCATATACTGATTTGTAAAATTATAAAGTAATTTGTTAAATAGTCAACCATAATGAAGTATAATTGGTTGAAATAAGGATAAGAGTGCCCCAATTCATAGACTTGTATTGGGAAATGGAATGGTCTAACAATGTACCAATGAGATCCATCCTAACATTTTATGAGTAACAGAAGTTATTTTTAGTTAAGTATTTTCCATTGAAGATGATATGGAGTCTCCAAATTTACATCCTAAACTTTTCATATATTTGTTGAAAGTTCACATTTGAATCATGAGATATATTCTATGAAATTTTTTAAAAATATTTAGATCATAGAAATAAAAAATTTCAACAAATTTAAAAATTATACTATGGTTTATAGGTGGAATCATGCTCTATAATCAATACTTTATCGAAATTATTCCTCATGATGAAAACACCAGATATTGTAAATGACCATTTCAATGTTATCACTCATAATAATAGTTTATGGGAATGTGATGGGGTTACACTAAGGGGAGGAATCTATTAGATAAAGGAAACAACTCATTTTTCTACATAGGTAGAGATATTTACTAAAAAGTAAGAAAATTTCCAATTCTAAAGGGAATCACATAAATGATATCATACATAAAAACTATCATGAAAAACCATTTACATATCTTATGAGATTTTTGGGGGACCTCGTTCTTATCTAAATTGTTGTTCTAGTTTAGAGGATAATCATTTATTGTATTATAATTTGGTAATAAATAATAGATGCATCCAATAGTACCAAAATACCAATAACTAGGGAAGAAAGATCATTTAATACCTCATGTTTTTAGAATATATATCTCTTTAATTAAATTTTATGTTTTTAGTTTCTTGTTATAAATATAATATTGAGCATAAAATGAATCTTGTTAAATAATAACCTAGCCATTAAATTGGAAGAATGAATAAAAATGACCATTTAATAAAAAAATACGAATAATGTTTTTTTATAATGAAAATCTATTGATTAATGCATAATAAATATGTACCCAATTCTCAGTAATTTTATTTTATTCTTCAGAAATATGTTTTCTTCAAAAACTATTTTATATATTTTTTTAAAAATATATTATGATTATTTTTGAAAATTTTGTTTAATAAAATTATGAAATGAATATAATTTCACAGTTAGTATAAAAATATTAACATAGGGTTAATTTATGGAATGTTTCCAAAATATTAATTTTCTACCAAATAATGCAAATTTTCAGTTTTTGTAAACCAATCATTTCTTTTAATTTAATCAAGTAATTTAAAATATTATGTATGATTTAAATTTAATTTTAAAGTAAAATAAGTATCATTTAGTTGAAAAATATCTAATTAATCGAATAATAATGAAAATTATATTTGATTTTTAGTAAGATCATTTTTAGGCATAGATGTGTATTTTAAAAAATATTTTTCATTGCGTTTTATGCAATTATATTAATGTTTATTTATACCAGTTATAGAAATTGATCCTTGAAATTCAGATTCCTTATTTTGAATCTAGATTTTCAAATTTGTTATGTAGGTTATTTTTATTCTTTGTCAATTTGAATAGTAACAACATTAAATATTTTTCACCTTCGTAAGGGTAAAATGGGTCAAATTGGAGTCAAACTATAATATAAGACCTAGAAATATCAAAAATATAACCTTCAATTATTTACTTTTATTGGATTATTTATACATTAAGTATCATTACTCATTTTTTTTTGAAATTACTCCCCTCATTAATTTGATAATGAACATAATATTATTTTATAAAAATCAATAAAAAATTTCTTCATATTTTAATATCTCAAATATTTATTCATTAGGATGAAAGGATGTTATGTTTTAATAAAAAATTTTGTTTTAAATATGATGGAACTCTTTTATCACATAAAAAATTACATTAAAGTTTTAGAGATGGAATACTTACCATAAATGGTTACACATCATAGGCTAAGTGGTTATATAGGTAATGCAAAATAAATTAATGGATTTAAAAATTTAAATTAATATAATATTGATGACTTGTCATGTTCCAATTATTTTTAAATTAATATAAAATACTATATATATTTTTATATTCCTATATTTTAATTATATTTCTATCATTATGTCTTTAAATACAATCCATATGAATAGTCCAGAAAATGAAATTAATGGAATCGTAAGATAAAAAATATTTACTAAATGATATAAAATTTATAAAAAAATATTTATCAAATTTAATATTATATTTTATATAATATAAACTATTTTCCAATTATATTTCACTTTTATTGTAATAGTATCTTTCATGACCCCTAACATAACATCTCAGGAAATTATAGAATATATCCATTTCGTATTTATTAATATTTATGAATTAGATGGTAATTTTAAATATAAAAGGAATATATGTTGAATAGTGTATATAATATGAAAAAATGATTTCCCTCAAAATATTGAGTTTCGCACTAGATTGAAAATATAGAATCTCACTTTTAAGGTTCAATTTTTATAAGACAGGAAATATGAAATGTGACTTTTTTGGGAAAAGATGTCCCTTTAATCAAAATGAATTTTTATTTATTTTTCTTCTCCACTAAATTAATTTCATATAATATAATGGTTATATAATTACATTATTGTATTAAATATAATGATAAATTTTATTTTAATGGTTCTACCTAAACCTACACACACATCTATTAAATGGGAAATGAAATCGCAATTTGTGTATGCGACGAACTACCGCCTCGTGCAAAAATGTCATTAAATTTCATTTAACAACTACCATAGTTTGGTATTATTTTGGAAAAAAAAATTATATGATATTTATGATTTATTCATACCTCTTTAATTGTTATATACATGTACCTTGAAGCTTTCCATTTTTTGGGAATATGATAACATCGTTTGAGGGCATGCGGACCACTACCTCTTCAAAGAAATGTGACACATTAAAACATTAGATGGAATGTGTTAAGGAGGGTTTTAATAAAAACATGTCAAATAATTATCAAATATACTATATTAATAACATAATTACCTTTCTATAAATAAAATATATCTTTTTCTTTATTACCCTTTCACACACTTAAAAATTTGATGGCGTCGTTTTTCGATGTGTGGACTACCACATCCTCAAAGCGATGTGATTTCATAAATAAAATGAATTATTTATGTAATAATATTTGATTATATAACATGGTATTTATGATATAGTGATAATTATGGAATATTAAATATTTCTTACCATTTTTTCATAATGATCATTGAAAAATGGTAACGTTATTCATGCATACATATGACCTACCTTCTCTATGGTTGTAATGTTGGTTCATAACCATCCTTCACAACTGGTTTTAAAATTATAATTGATGTGTAAATATTATATTGATTTCATTATTATTATTCTATATGTGTTTTAATAATTTCCCCTTTGACCATAGTTTACCTACCAGTGTGGTTTTTGATTCATAAACTGAACATGGTCAAAACAGACGATGTACACTTAATTATTTAAGTTATTGTTTACAACATTTTAATAAGTGAAATAAAAGTAATTATGAATAAAAAACGGTTCTAAATCAAGAAAATAATTAACATAAGTTAATTATTCATGAATATAAATACACACATGGGAATTCGTACTCATCTTATGGGACTTCCGCTCAATCTCCTTTAATTGAGGCATATATTGATGTTATGGACCTCTATACTTTTATAAGGTGTATATACTACCACTTTGACCTTTATATCATTCTATTTATATATTCTGATGATATTTAAATGGTTTATTAATGTAAATCATTAATTATTATTACAATTCAAACGTATCAAAGCGGTATGGGACACTTTGATTTAAAAATTTCTTTTTTAATGTTTTAGGATTAATTTTCAAAATATTTTTCACCGTGTAAATATTCTTGGAATTATTTTATATGTTATTTATATAAAATTATTATAAAGTAAATATTATTTATATTTTTAATTTAATTCAAAGGTTTTTAAAAAAGTAATCTTTTTATGTGTTTTATATGGTACTTTTTAAAATATAAAAATTCAATTGTTCTATTCATATTGTACATAGAAAAAATAAATTTTCTACCAACATATCCATTATATTATTTTTAGATTCCATTATAATATTTCACTTCTACAAAAATAAAAAAATCCTTTTTATTTGTTTTGTATTTGGGTATTGAAAATGGTTTTTCAAAACAAAGGTGTATTTCTTTAAAATGTAATTTTAAAATTTAATTGTATTTTAATCTATGATAGTGATTTGTATATTATTTTAATTTTTTTTAAATGATATAATGTGTTATTAATTTTGTGTTTCTTGGTCATTATAAAGGATGGGTGTGCCCAGATAGCATCTGGTGAGCCACTTATAGCTTAAATGATGGGTGCATCGGGATAACACTCCATTGCATTGGATAATGATTATATTCACTAGATAATTATATATGAATTTGGAAATATGGTAATTCAAATATATATGGGGTTTTAATGGTTTTTTATGGATTCAATGTGATGATGTCCCAAGGAACCAACATGAATTTTTAATATTTTCAAATAAGTTCACATCGAAACATTTTGTTTTAAAGAGGTAGAATAGATGTTCTTTCTAAGGAATGATATTTTCATTTCTAAGTAAAACATTATGTTTTTAAGAATTTTTTTTATTGGGATTTAATTTTTATCAATATACTAATGGTTTCCTTCTTTTTTTATAATTTATTCATCTTTTTATGTTCATCCCACGTTTTTAATTTTTTTTCAAGGATTTAAGATGATTAATGGATTGGAAGAGTTAAAGTTAAAAGTCTAGAATACTATTCATAAAATAAAATATGTTTTATTTTAAATAATTTATATTATGGAAAAAAATTAATGCTAATAATAAGTTTCCACTTTGTAATATATTGTTTTATTATGTGTGATTAATGGCCTTATTCTATAAGACTCTAAACCTAAAAAATTCTTCAATGTGAAAGAAATTTATTTCTTGACTAAAACTAAAGATTATTTAATGTTTATATTTAAGGACTTATAGTTGGTATTAAATGATAGTGTAGATTACTTTAGATTTTATGGTAATATTTGTGACATTTCCTTGAAATATTTTACTTATTGTCGTGTTAAAATGATACAAAATTTGAATATTAGAATTTTTCTTTGTCTAAACTATGTTTGTTCAGAATGGTTTTCCATAGAGGAAATAGAGATATTTTAGTGTGAAGGAACAAAGAGAAATATATTCTTCTAAATAATAATCCTGAGATGGTTTAAATTAGAAAAAATTAGTTCTTTTAGTGATGGATAGGTTGACTTAAGAGATAAATGGTGGTGGTATCCATGACAAAGAGAAACTTGATCTACCCCAAAGGAACATGTCTTTTGTGGAGAATTTCATAGGATAACATCCCCCATTATGAATTGGATTTTATGGCCTAGTAATAGCCTAAGTATGGATCAATTCTCATGAATACATAGTTATTTTCAAGGGATGTCCAAATCATCAAAATATAACCATTTCTATAAATAATTTTTCAAGTGAATGTCATTGATAGTGGTCTTTAGCTATGAATAAAAGAGATAAATATGATCATTATGTCATATAATGGGAAATAATCAAGAAAAATATACTTCAAAAGTATTTTTCTATGGTTCTTCAACTCTAAATAGAAAAACATTCCTAGAATTGAGGGAAAAAGATAAATATTATATATCGGAATATGAAGTAAAAATAAAAATATTGGCTATGCATGAGACAGAATTTATTCAAGATATTGATAAAAAAATAAATCAGATTTACTCAGCATTGAAAACAATTCTACAAATATCATTGGCTACATGATATTTTAAAATCTTTGAGAAAGCTTTTTTTGTGCTGAAAAGGTATAGATTAAAGTTTCTAACTCATATATTCGTCATGATGATGAAGGTAAGAAGTGGTTAGGATGGAAGGTGATGGGGAAACATGAAACAAGGATATATGGATATAAGAAAATTAATTTCATAAATTTTTTATAAGTCAAAAAAATAACCTTGTGGAATATCTTATGAATAAAGGGAAGTGTTACTGATGTGGAATGTTTTTCTACATAGCTTACAAATGTAAGGAAAATAATCTTAAATAATAATAGAATGTGGTAATTCATATCCATCTGATGGTAAGATGTTTTAGCTAAAATTATATGGTACATTATGACAATGTGTGTCCAAAGTATGTTGCACATGATGGAAATCTTCATAAAAAGAAACAGAATGGTGTAGTGAGGTCCTTTGATACTGTAACAATCGATGTTGGGCCATTAAATGAAGTGATTAATGGTATGTTACATTTGTATTTGAATTAAGAAAATTCCCTATTTGACTCTATATATTCACAATCTTTTAATTCTGAGAAATTTTCAGGTGAACTGGTAATATCTCCTAATGAAATTAAGAATGAACTTTTGGTGAAAACTCTAGGTGGATGTATTAAATAATCCATGATTTATAGGAATATTTCTATTATTATCTGTGTGATGGTATTTCTTATAAAACATATTGAACTAGACACCTTAAAATTTTATATCATTCGTGGTATGGAAAGGTTTTCAGTTTATTCTTCTAATATATTTTACAGTGCTAAGAAAGTTGTGTTCAATGATCTCATTATTTTGAAAACTTACCGTGAAACCAAGAAAATTACTAAAGATATAAATGGAAGTTACCTAGATCATATTATTGAAAATAACAAAATTGTTAAAACTAGTGATGTAATAATTGTAAATGAATACATTGGTTTTTTATGGACTATTTTTCATGTGAAATTCCTAATTGAGAGGTTGAGTTTATTTTAGACTTATTACTTGATGATAGTACATTTTCTAAATCCAATAATCTAATAGATCAAGTAAAAATTATAGTTTTGAGAAATAAATTAGAGGAGTTATTAGATAAAGGATTCATTAAATCTATAACTTCATCTTAGGGTGATCATATCTTGTTTGTTAAAAAGAAATATGGATCAATGACACTTTTTATTGATTATAGGTCCTTGAATAACATCATTGTTAAGAACAAGTATATGTTTCTTCATATCTATGATTTGTTTGATTAGATCCAGGGAGAATAGTATGTTTTGAAGGTTAACCTAAGGTTAGGGTACCATAATTGCACAGTGAAGGAAGATGAAATTCAAAATATTTTATTTTGAACTAGATATGGACGCTATGAATTTGTAGTCATGTTGATTGAGTTATCTAATTCACCTTATTTATTCATGGATCTAATTAGTATACTTTTTCTTGAGTTCCTAGATATTTTTTTTATAGTGTTTATTGATGACCTTTTTCTATATTATAAAATTCATTATGATCATGAGAAACATATAAGGGTTTTTTTTAAATATTAATTTAAATTAAACATTATGGGATATTTAGAACGTGTGAATTGTGGTTTCAAAAAAATCATTCATTTGTCACGTTATATATAAATAGGGAATAACTATTGATACTGATAAAATGAATCTTCTTGAAGAATTGTCAAAACCCACAAATATAATTCATATTCATAGTTTTATTACGTAAATAGGTTACTACTAGAAGTTTGTTGAAAACATTTCTTAGTTGTCTAGCTCACCGACTCTGTTAACTTGAAAAAGAGTTAATTTCATCTAGAAAATTAATCTGATGAATGTTTTTAGGAATTGAAAATATGATTGGTGAATGATCCATTTTTATAACTTCCTTTCATAAATGGTGTATTATTCATCTACAATGATGCTTCGATGAAAGAAAATGGTTGGGTCCAAATGCAGAATGATAAGGAAATTACTAATGCATTATATCAGTTAAAACCTCATTAGTTAAATTACCCTACTTGTGAATTTGAATTATTACTTGTTTTTTTTGTATTTTATAAAATTGGAGGAGTTATTTTTATGGACTAAAGTGTGAAATATATTCTAGTCACAAAATTTTGAAGTATATATTCACTCACAATGAATTGAACATGAGACAAAGAAGATCGCTAGAACTAATAATGGATTATGATTACACGATTCATTATTATTATTATTATTATTATTTTTCCTCCAAATTAACTTTTTTTATTTTCAAAAACTTTTAAAGGGATAGTTAAAACCCCCACATTTAAAATAGATCAAGTAGAAAATGAGGAAACTAAATTATTAAAGTCGAATCTAAGATAGTTGGAATCACATTTCCTAAACAATTTCCAAGGAAATGAATTTACCTAGCTATCGGGATCATCCGTTAAGATATATTCATAATGATATGATATATAGTCCCAAGACTACATGTACTTTTCTTTACTAATCTTCCCCATGTTTAATCATATAACAAATATGAGATATTTATTTTCAATCCACTCACATTTCTCTAGGGTAGTATCCACTTAGAGTAATCTTTCCATAATTTTATCAACATCTTCCTTCATCGCCTTAATCGTCAGAACGACCTCCGCCATTTCTTCACCATATTTAAGGAGTAGATCCATATTATGTAGCATGATTTGTTATCATCCTAGAAAATAAAAATACATGGACTATTATTTGACTTGAATTAATAATTCTATGTTATCCATGTTATGTTTGGGTGGTGACCAATTATTTAATGATTTAATAAATTTTATCCTAAAATATGTGGATGTAGGAACATACTCTATTTTGTTTCAGATTTCAATGTATTTAACTTTTTCCTACATAATTAAAATAGATTTAAACGGTGGTTAATATTTTTATGAAATATTATAATCTTTTAATATTGGTAAGTTTTCTAATTTTAAAATTTTTTATGAAGATATTTTATGATTTTTAAAAAGATTATGGGTGCCGTGTGATTCACATTTGAGGAAAGGGTTGTTGACTTAAGCTCATAGTTTTATGTTTCCCATTTATTCGGGTAACACTAAGATGTATAGATAACATTGGGAGTATTATTAGTGGAATTTAATTAAAAGAGACAATTCTATCTTTACCTTGAAGTGTTTTTATTCTCAATTGAATAATGTAGAATAAAAGTTACCAAAGGAGGTGCTTCAACCATTTTCAATACCCAAGTGTAAATGGGGGAATATATAAATTGATATCGTGGTAGGATTTCCAAATAATTCTCAAGGTAATAATTCTATTGTGGTCATTATTGATCAATTAACTAATTTGGAAAATTTTCTTCCCATTCTAGATAAGTTTTATTTATAAAATGTTTCTATAATATATCTAAATGATATTTTATGGTTACCTGGAGTCCCTCCTTCCATTATGTTAGACCATGGTCCTTGGTTCACCAACAATTTTTGGAAATTACTTCAGAATTTGTTGTGTATAAAATTAATTTTCATTATATATTTTCATCCTCAGATAGATGGAAAATATGAGATGAAGATTCAGACCATGGACGATATGCTTCTTTATAGCTAGATGTATTACTAGGGTAGTAGTGATCAACATTATTCTTTGGTTTAGTTTTCATATAAAAATTGTTTTCATTCTAGTATATATGTGGAACCATTTGAGAAATTATATGGAAATATGTTTCAAACACTAACTTTTTTGGATTTGGCGATCTAGTCTAGCTACTACACGGGGTATGAAAGGGGGGGTTATACACATTACATATATTTTCAACCTCTCAACAAGGACTAATAATTCCCTGATTTAATTATAAATAAACCACTTTCACTTCCACTTTCTAAAATTTACTTGAATAATTACTATCAATGAGTGGTATCTTCTCCATGTTGTTCACCAGCGATTTTCAATTTTCAAAAACTCTATTTTACTATGGAGTTTTAACCAATGATAATTTATGCATGATTCTATGTTTCATAAAATAATTTTTAACTTTAATTAAAAAGTATTGCATATTATTTTCCAATCATATGATTTTTATCATTCTCCACATTTCACTTTTATCATGCCTCTGGTATATTTTAATGCACTTCACCACTTCTATATTTGATTACATAAATATTATGCATCCCATCCTACTATAATCATCTGTAAGAAAGATGAAATACTTCTCTTCTCAAGTTCCTATATATGTAATAAAACCACACACATCTACATAAACCAAATCAAGAAAGTGTGATGATATTTTTTTATTATTAATATAGGTATTTCATACCATATTCCAAATCATTAATTCATAACAAGTCATTTATCTATCACTTTTTATATTAGTTATATCAATTTATTCTTTGAAGATTTGGAATATTCTCCATGTTTGTTTGGTGTTTTGAAAAATTCAACTGATGCCAGAAGCTATTTTATTCTTCTACCATGAGGAAGCATGTGTTCTATATAATATATTATTGATAAATGTAATTGATTATCCCTTATCCTTATATAAATGAATATCCATATTTCCCATTAATTAGATGGACCACGTGATTAAATGAGGCTTCAAGTACTAAGTTAGAAAAAAAATCTCACACTTAATATATTACGACAAACCCATCCTTATATAATACATTTTTATTTATCAATTCATGTCAATCTATCATTGTTTTATCATTGAAATTGATCTATAATGCACCATAATTGCTATAAGGAATTGTTCCATTTATTTGATTCTTTATGTTTTTAATAAGATAAAGTATCCATTCACATTGGATGAACACCCACTATTTATTATCCATGTGTTACTGTATTTACTTACCTTAAGTTTTATTTCAGCCAATATATACTTCTTATTCTTCTTATTTTTCTTCCAAGATATTTTTAGTTAAGTTGAGACATGAATGGTTCTATAATTAGTATTTTAAGCACGTACAATAATGTGGTGATCTTATTATTTTAGTGAGAAGTATTTATTCTCCAATAATATATTGTTATATGAATACATGAATGGTTCTATAAAATGGTTTTCCAATGTAAAGTAGTAAAGAAAACCATAGAATAGAACATGGTATTTTTAAGAGGTTTGACCCAAATGTGGGAATCTACTCCTTGTTGTGTTTCAAATGGGTCTAATACATAGTTATACACTATATTATTCAAGTTAATACAATATTATATCTCTTAAAAAGTATCTTCTATACCCAAATGGGTATATATTCTCCTTACTATTTCTTGATACTTGATCCCACCAGTTTACAAAGCTTCCTTCTTAACTCCCTAATGAATAAGATATCACTTCTACACAATATGTCTCTATATCTCAATAAAAATATATTCTTGATCAATTAGAGTCATTTATGGCTATTTGATAATTATATTATATCTCCATTCATGGTATCTTCATGTAACCAAGCTTTCCATACCTTATTCAGGATCAGGATAGCTAGAAAAAAACAATAATATTTGATCATTTTGTGATCTTCAATCACAACAGCTCTTTAATCTCTATGAGTCTCGACACAAGTGATAAAAAACAATGGTTTTTCATGTTAGTATCTCTCATAAATTATCTTGTTCATTTTATAAAATTTATTTTAATGTGTAACAATATCATAGGTCTTATTTGACTTGGTCTTTTACAATACATTAATAACATGGGGTAGAAATTTTCTCCTACTTCCCTTTTTTTCTTCTCTTATTATTATTCTTATTTTTATTCATCCTCTCCTCCTCAGTAAAAAGGATCAACTATTAAATTTTTAAAATCCCATATTTTCAAAAAGGTTCATTTTATTTTAGTTTTGTTTAAACTTAGAAACCACACTGAAGGTCCAGTTGGTTCATTTCAAGAAAAGAGGTAGAATATAGGATGGACCCTGGATATAGACCAAATACATGGTGTATATTTAAATACATAGTGTATATTAAATACATGACTTTTATTTGCAAGGATAGACACCTTTCATGATGTGTGGAGGCTTTTCCCTAAGAGGGAAGTCCTAAGTATTACATGATGTGTAGTAAAATTACACACTACGTAAATTCTCAGACACATTTTAAAAAAATGGTAGAATCACTTATTTTTATTACATGGGTTTATTCAAATCTCTCTCACAGAAGGAGAAGCATGAGAGAGATCCTCCAAAAAAACAATATTGGGATCCCTCTTCTTCCTCTATCTGAACTTTGTATTCATCGATATCATGTGTGTTTGATCTACAATGCTAAGATACCCACTCCTATTACTTCATTCCATAATTTATATTTTCATCTCTTGTATTATTTTAGTGGGAGTTGATATGCCATATTTTTAGGGTTTTTGTCTACATATTCATTTTCTCTCATTATAGCTCGAATCAAAGGCCGACAATGGATGACTCGTCATCTACAAACCTAAGGTAGGCTGTCTAGTTTTTTCACTCAGGTTTAGTGTGTTTATATTGGGAATCATTGTTCTTTACATCTTAGTTTTTTAAAGATGTACCAAAAATATTTAATCAATTAAGTTTAATGGTTTTCCATTCCCTTTAAGGTCCTAGCTAGTGGAAAATAAACCCTTTGGTTAATCACCCTGACATGGGCCACCCCTATGGGTGTGTTTCTCCTTAAAGGCTTACCCTCCCTTTACTTGAGATGGTTTTAAACCCCTTTGAGGTGTGTTTTCGCTTATTTTATATATATATATATATATATATATCATAATGTGAATTTAATTAAGGAAGATGGTTGGCCATGAGTTAGTCCCTGAGCTTATTCTATATATTTCTTTAATTTAATTAAACATTTTGTATAACCTAATTTAAATTTCTTTAAGAGTAATGCCTTATTAAACAACATGATTTTTTGATAGATAACTAACTATTATACTATGATGAGGGTGATACAAGGGTCCTGAATTAAGAAAACATTGGATAGGTTTTTTATGCTTTATAAATGAGACTTTTTTTCAATTGTATACACATCAGGAGTGATACCAGTTATGTCATGGATAGGCTCACTATGTGTTTACATTAACTCCATGTGAGTGATACTGGTCACATTAGGGATACACCATGGATGGGATCAGGGGATATATTGTTATATCAGGTCATGATTGATACTCAGTACCCTATGTTAGATACCTAGGACCAACACAAAGTGTTTCTTTTTTGCCATGCTAAGAGTGGTACTTGGGATTCCATTTATATAACACCATTGATGAACTCTTGGTATTAGGTTTTTATTTTTCCCCTAAATTGATACTTGGTATTCATTATAGACTTACTTGGAAAGTATAAAGGTGCCTCTTAATAACATTTAAATATGAGTTATTAAAGAATATGAATATATAATTGAAATTCTAGGGAAACATCCTCCAAGAAAAATCCCATGATTGGGGATGGTCCGCCATTGATACATCCATTATAAGGTCCCATTTATGAATTAAATCACACTTGTATAGGACACCTTGGTTCAGAGACATCCATATTAGGCTGAAGTAGGTAGAGTCGGTTAGGTATCCCATGAAAAACCCTATCCAATGTAATTAATATTTATTTATCTTTTTTCCTTTGTTTTATTATTATTGGAACACTATTCATCTTATATTAATAGACCGGATTGATCTAGACATTGTCGGTGGTGTACTACTAAGTATATCTCATACCCCACTTGGGTTACCCATGGTACCCAAGAAGACTTTATGATTGCAGGTATAGATAAAGGGAAGAAACCCACTTTTGATGTTTGAATTTGATTCCTAGAATAGAGTATAATAGAAGAAGACTGAGCCTATACTCATGATTCTAGTTGTACCAACTTTTTGGTATTTTATATTTTTTTAGAATTTGGTTTATTCTTATATCCCATGTATTCCATGTACTCATTTTTTAGATCAGTATGCCATGATCATCATTATTTTGTATCTATTTATTATCCAGCTTCCAATTTTCATTTATTATTCTTGGGAGTTTTATTTTTATTATTTCCATTACTTCTTATTTATTATTATTGTTTTTTATTCTTATCTATATTGATTATCATTGTTCTATACTCAGACTCATTAGGGAATAGTCTCCCCATTTAAACTCTTTATTCCCACACTTATAGTAAGCATCCTATGGCATATGAGGAGGTTTGCATGAAGACATGTGGCCAAATGTATCAGGGAACCCATTAGAGGATTCTGGAGTGGGACACTACAAAGTGGTATCAAAAAGGTATTTTTCCTTTTTTCTTACTATTTTTATACTACATAGGAGACTATGATGTGATGGAATTTGGTAATAAACTTATTCCTAGAAATAGCTAACCCGCGTATAAGGGAATCCCAAATTACATGGGATGGGTTATTACAATTCTGTTTTGTGCTGTGACGGTTTTATTGATTTCAATGTTGGGTGAAGCACATGTATTGTGATGTAATTACTATTGATATTATATCCATGGGTTTTATTTTACCTTGTAATGATGATATGAGGGTGTATCAATTAATGCATCATACTAGGCACCATAGGACTTAAATGACATGCATTATTCCATGCCATATCTATATTCTTCATGCATTCCCTATATTAAATGTTCTCACTGAGTGTGCCTTGATGGTTATATATTGAAATGTGCTAACATTTCTTGTAGGTATGACCTGATTGGATTAATTAAAGTTCCTAAATCAATCTAAATGATTTTTTTTCTATATTGATTAATAATGAAACCTTAATTAGCCAATTATTTCATGTTTTATCCATGAACAACTGGTTTTATGGGGTGGAATATTTATTGATTTGATTGATGAATACTAATGATAATTCATGGAGAAAGTACTTCTATTAATTTGGAGTAGTAATTCAATGATCAAATAACTATACATTACATGTTACATCCCATTACCAAATGTACATGTCATATTGCATTTACTTTACGTGCCAAACTATAATTTATACTGAGTATGTGCCCTTAAAAATTTGTAATTGGTAACATGATTAAAAGGACTAAAATATCTATATCTATATAAATAATAGACTTTAATAAATTAATGTTTTTAAAATGAAATGGTTACCACTAAATGGGGATAATAATTGTAATGTAAGGTCCGTTTTCCTCTATACCATGAAATTGACACTCCAAATACAAAAAAAATCTATTGTATGATGTGAGAGCTTAAACCTGACCTAACCATAGTATTTGGAGGTAGTTTGTGTCTCATATGATCCTTCAGTGACTCTCCCTTATCACTTAGACTTGGATTTAGGAGAATGCTTAGAGGTGTGATTTTTTATAGGAAGGATATGTACCTATCCTTTCATATTTTCTCTATCTTCTATTTTCGATAAATATTATCTTAGGATTTACGTTAGAAGTTTTAGAGCTATTCCACCTCTATGTCCTCATGTCGTATTCTAGAAGGGTGGTGATGATCATTTTATGGAGGTGGTGCGCCATGAGCCACCAGTGTTACCACCTGTAGTGTCACTTGAGGCACCTCCTGTTGATCTTCCACTATGTACCAACTCTCAGTTTTGTGATAGATTCTATTGCTTTATGCAGTTTGTATATTGTGATTCATAATGTTCCCCTATTATGGAAGATATGATGTGAGGATTCTAGAATCAGTATCCTCTCATCTTCTTAGGGGATGGTGGTACTTAGGCTGTAGAATCTTAGCTACATACCATGTTTTCAATATTCAAGCATCTAGACATGCCTCTAGAGTAGATGTTAAATCTATCTACCGATATACTACACAGTTCAACTAAACGTTGGTGGGATGTCATTACTCTGGTAGGATGTCATTAGGGTATGGTTTTGGTAGGGTTCCAAAATACCTTTTGTGATTACTATTTCCCCTATAAGTTACGAGAAGACCATTCCAATGAGTTTATACACCTACATTAAGGTTCCATGTTGGTGATGGGGTACTCACCTTTTTTCTCTAAGCTCTAATGTTTTTCACTGACTCTTATCAGTGATTAGATGATGACTACGATACATTTTAAGGATGGTATTGGGTATACCATCTGATCACAGTTGAATGTTTTATGGATAACCACCATTATAGAAATTTTGAACCAAACCCTCATCATAGAGTGGAACCTAAGGGAAGGTGGAAATGTGAGCCAGGGTGGTTCAGCTTTCAGATAGGGAGATGGATTATCTGGAAGCAAGAAGCTTCAGTACTAGGGTGCACATGGGGGAAGTTCCATCCATATTTCATGAACCGATAGCTATGTGGTGTGTCAACAGTGTGGCAGGATAGGTCACATGAATCCTTAGTGTATGAGGAACCTAATCAAGTGTCGATATTATAGTAAGATGGGTCACCGACAATGTTTATGACAAAATTTTCCTCCTATATCAAGTGAGATGGGATATCTGCCAACACTTATATTCGGTACAGGATCAGCGGATCCGCATCTGGTTGGGAGTTGGTCAAATATTTATTGATCAGACCAATGATATGGTTATGGTCGGGGTAGTTAGACATCTAAGGATCTACGCCAGTAGAGCCGACTTTCCGAGGTTAGTTAGGTTTAATCTCTAGGTTACAGTTCCTGAAAAATATATGCAATTAATCCTATGATAGAGGAGCAGAGTATAGGGACTTCTACTATATGGGGTACTGTTTTGGTACCCTCTACTTTAGTTTCATTCCTATTTAATATAGGTGAATCACACTCCTTCATATATACAACAATGATGGAAAGTATGCAGCTATAAATGAAGTAATTTTTTAGCATTATGACTCTCGATACACCATTCGAGGTACGATCAGAGAGTATATTCTAGTGTAGGGAGTTCCACCTTGAGATAGGTGGGTACCATTTCATGTGTAATTTCTTTATCCTCTAGATAGATAACATTGAATTCATTCTCAGTATGGAATAACTAGTGCCTTATCATTCCCATGTTGATTATTACCATAGGTAGGTGTCATTTACATCACTTGAGGGTAGTTATTACATTTAAAAGGGAGAATGGGATATCCAAGCAAGTCGAGATAACCCTCGGAATACTAGTCTAGGTAGGGTGATAGCCCATATGGCTAATCACTTTATGAGTGATCGGGGAATATGGATTGTAGAATTTCCTCTTGTAGTGGATCTCTTTAAGGATGTCTTGTTGAGACTTGTCTATTTTACCTCATATAATATAGGTGGAGTTCACCAAAAAGATAATTCTAGGTGAAACACCAATTCACATTCCTCCTTATATAATGGCACTTAAAGACCTCCAAGAACTCAAGAAACAATCGGAATATCTAGAGGCAAAGGGTTTTATCCAACCCAACACTTAAATATGGGATTCAACTATCATTATCTCTAATAAGGCGGATGGTACCCTAAGGTTGGGAATTTATTAGTGCTGATTAAACTAGCCTAAGGTAAAGAACCAATATCTATTGCCTCATATAGACATCCTCTTCGACTGAATTCGAGGAATAGAATTTTTCTCTAAGATAAATTTGAGGTTGGGATAACATCATGTGTATGTGAGACCATCATACATACCGCATACAACATTATGGAGTAGATATGGATTGTACAAGTATCTGGTAATATTTTTTGGCCTTACGAACCAACCAATAGTATTTATGGATTTGATAAATCAGGTTTTCCACCAACATATGGATTCATTTTTTGGTTGTCTTTGTGGAAGAAATCTTAGTGTATTCTCACTCTAGACATGACTAGGAAAACCATCTTGAGATCGGGCTGGATCAACTGAGATAGAACCATCTATATGTGAATCTTAGAAAATTACACTTTTGGATCGATATGGTTCACTTATTGGGTCATATCATTTCAAATTCAGGCATATTCATTGACACATATAAGGTGAGCCTCATGCTTTCCTTGTAGAATACCAATAATGTATTTCATATATAAAGTTCTCAGGGATAGCTAGTAATTATAGGTGATTAATTTAGGACTTATCAAACCTACCATTGCCTCTTACGATATTTAATAAAATAGGTTTGAATTTAGAGTGGTTGGTATAAAGTGAGACAACCTTTTGGGAATTGAAGGATAGACTAACATCATCACCGATCTTGATTATTATAGAGATGGGAAGAAGCTATACTATTTATTGTGATACTTTCATGATTGAGATAAGATAATTTTTTATGTAGGGAGATTGGGTTGTACTGTGCGAGTCTTTATAACTGAGACCTCATGATAAGAATTAACCTTCACAATAACATGATCTAGCTATCATGCTTTACGCTCTATATTTTTGTATTAATTATCTATTGGGAGAGTGGTTTGTTGTTTACATACACCATAAAATTATCAAATACATATACACACAATGAGACTTGAATCTTAGGAAGCACAGGTGGGTAGAATATATTTAGTTTTTTTACTACAAGAATTCTCATACAAATAGAAAGGGTAATGAAGTGTCTGAATCCCTAAGCTAGAAGAATTAGACACAATCCATCTAGGGGGCTAGCAGTGAGTGTCTGTTGATGAATTTTTTCTAATATGCAGCTACAGATTTAGTAATATCATCAGTAGTCTATTTAAGCATATCTAGAAGTGACATATTTCCTTCTGAAGTTAGTATAGATCAGACAATTATTATATCCTGGGGTCTTAGCCCTAAGGGAGAGTGTCTTAGATGATAACCATCCACCTAGTTGGGATTCTGATGGGAATATGATTTTGCATTTCTATGGGTGGTTGTGGGTGCCTTCTGATATAAGGGAAGAGTTAATGTGGGAATATCATGCCTTTATTTGATCATTTAACTTGGGGATTAGAAAGATGCACTGATATGTACATAATCTGTATTGGTATCTAGGTATGAAGAATAAATTTTCAGGTTTTATCACGAGGTGTTCCACCAATCATCAGGTGAAGATAGAGAACTAGTTGCCTACATGGCTTCTACAGTATCTACCCATTCTTGAGTGGAAATGGAACAACATCACTATGAATTTTCTAATGGGTTTTCTGAGATCCTCTCGAGGTAGTGATGCATTATGGGTGATCATAAATAGGTTGAACAAGATTGAAAACTTATTACCTATCCAGAATACCTTCTCAGTTGACGATCTTGGGAGGCTTTATATCTGGGAGATTGTGTACCTTTATGGTGTTCCCTTTTCTATCATATCAGACCAATATGTCTATTTTAAAATCATAGTTTTGGTAGGTTCTATAGAAGGTACTGGGTTCACAAGTTCTCTTGAGTACAACATATCACCCCCAGACATAAGATAATCCCAAGAGAATGATACAAGTGTTATAGTATAGGCTCCAGGAATGCATCCTAGATGTTGGAGGATCATGGGAGAAACAAATTCCCCTACAAGAGTTTTCCTACAATAAACTTTTCAGGAAACGATTTAGATGACTCCATATGAGTCCCTTTACAGTAGATTATTCCGTTCAACCCTATTTCGTTAGAGACAGGTAAGGAAGTATTATTGGGTTATCATCATGTTCAAGATACTTTAAATAAAGTGCAGCTGATTCAAAAACATATGGCTACGACTCAATCTAGGAAAAAGTCTTATATCAATCACCCTCATCAAACTTTGGAGTTTGAGTTGGAACATCCGGTCTTTCTGTGAGTTTCTCCTAGATTGGATCAAATATAGATTCAAAGATAGGGAAAGTTATAATACTATTATTTTAGGACATTTTAGATCACAAATAGAGTCAGGATAGTATGCTATTGGTTGCACCTAGCTCAGAGGTATTATCTCATACACGACAACTTCCATGTATTGAAGTTTTTTTCATTATTATTCTAAATCATCTCATTCGTTTGATCCTAAGGATATTGAGTGGGATTCATATTCATCCTTTGAGGAGAATCTAATATATATAATTGATCGAAGCATGAAGTATCTATGATGCGGGTTAGGTCTTTTGGTCTATGTGTTATGGAAGCTCGACCCTATACAGAATGAGACCAGGGAGAGAGGAGCTAATGTATGTACTCAGTGGAAATATCTTTTCTCAAAATGATGCTTTAGTACCATTGGGATAGAAACTTGAGGATGAGTCTTTTTATGGAGTCTATGTTGTATTGTCTCATATTTTCAGCAAGGTACATCTTCTTTTAGTTTTAGTGAATAATGGTTTATAATTAAATATTAATATAAATTAAAAATAAGGACTAATTGTGTAGAGTAATGGACATAATTTAATGTCATTTAATTTTTCAATTTAACATAGATCAATCATGTGTTATATTGATTTCACATACATATACTTAATTAATAAATATTTATATGCAATGCACATACATAAATATTTACACAATTAATGAAATCTTATACAGAAACTATAAGGACCCTTCCTTAAAACATTACATAATCTTGAATTAAATGAATAATTTACATTGAAGATCTCTTTAGGTTTAGAGTTTTAGATATGTATGACATAACTAGTACATTACATCTCAAAAGATTACAAAGTAGACACTCCTACTAAGTTTCCATTTTTTTCAAAAAAGAAAAACTCTTAAAAAGAAACATGTATAGTTCCATTTTTTAGATAGCATGTCTTTCCTTGATCCCATCCTTGACCCAATTCATCTTTAAGTCCTATGGAAAACATTTCAAAAACTTGGGATGAGCATAAAAATCTCAGTAAGGGATAAAAAAATAAGGAAAGAAAACATTAGTCCATGTATACATAAGTATCAATGAAATCATACTTTACTCATAAAACATAAGTGCTTCAACATACCTCGTGAAATCATAAGATTTATGAATAACTCATAGAAATCATAATACGTAATGGTAACTTGAGGCATTTATAACATTCTTATGTAGGGAGTAACCCTCATGGTTACGTTTGGAATACCCATCACAGTATATTCCCTAAATCTCATCAGAGAAACCATAGCGTTTAACTCCTTCACATTACCCAATGAATTGGAGAGCTATATTGGGAACACCCACCCTTAGTTTGTCACGGAACCACCCATCTTCATAAACAATTCCCAAGAACCATAACATAATCGTATCACATAAAACATGCATAAAAAACACAACATTTCCACATTTAAATCACAAGATATCAATACAACACATTGATATAATAAAAACATTATCAAAACAATTTTTAATAACAAAATAAAATAAAATTAAAACATGGTATTTATTTTTCATTTAAAAAAGTTGTGTCTTGTAGAGGAAGCTGAAACTCAAATAATGGTCACGGCAGCGGAGAAGTTGTTGTCGTCGCATACGTAAGACAAAACATTCCTTTTGTCATTTAGTAAAACACTTCATACAAAAATACTCCTTTTGAATAAAAGTAAAAGTCAATGGGGTTTATACACCATATAAAATAAAGTTGTGTATAAAACAAAATATGCCTCAATAAAAGGAGATTGAGATGAAGTCCCTTACAAAGTCGGTATCCTTAGATTAAGGATAAATCAATTACATAATTATCTGTGGAAAATATAAATACACCCAAAATAAGATGATATTAAGTGTAAAACAATCAGAGTTCATCCACACATATTCATAGTACGACCTAATCAAGAAGTAGAGGTTTGACCCAAAGAATTGAAATTGGGTTAAGAAGTTCCCTTACAGAAATTCGACAGCCTAATGGCGTCACTTTAAAATTCAAAAAATTAGTTTATGAGAGAGAAAATGGTATCTCATCACTTGGACATTCAATTTACATCAATAAGGATGTATAAGAAAATATCCCAACATAATAAGATGTAAATTAAAAGACATAACAAAAAGAAGTCTTTTAAAAAGATGAGGGTGAAAGGTTCCCTTGCCGATTTGGGTAACTTTTGAAACGTAAACCCCATGAAAGAAGGGTCATATAATGAATATGTAAATACCAATAAATTAAATTATATTACACAAATAATACAATAATGGGAAGTACATACACCACACAAAAGTAAATAGTGGCAAATGTAGCATGAATCTCACGAGAACACAAAGTGAGATAAAAACCTCTTACCTCGTTGTGATCAATCGAGTCGTATGACCAAAAGATAATAAACACCAAATGAATCACAAAATACCATGAATATTAATAGAATAATTATAATATATATGAAAGGGTAGTACACAATACACCACGTGAAATAATTAAGTGGCGAACAATGTAAATCTCACGAAATTAAAAGTGAGATAAGAAATCCCTTATGAAATTTTGGCAGTCTAATGGCGCCACTTAAAACTTCCAAAAAATAGATTTGATGAGATAAAATAGAGTCTATAATCATATTAACATAAAAATTATATTAATAGTAATATAAAATAACATCCCCCAATAAAATAAAGAGGAGGTTAAAAGAAGTGACATAAAAGAGAGTACTTAAAAAGAAAGTGAGAGGTAGGATCCCTTACCTCAAGTCCGACTTGTCTTGTTAGTTTCTTTATATTCCTGAATAATAAACATTGGTAAATTTATAATTTCTTAAGGACATCATTTAAATTTTATTATTAAATTCATATCACATTTTATCAGGTTATAATAATTAGTTAATTATGTGAGTTCATATCATACATTTTGACGATGTTCAGTATATGAGTCAAAATAAACTTGTTTGAAAAGAATTGTACATGTAGTTATAAATAAATCATATACAGAATAGTATTAATGATTTAAATATCATATATATCTATTATATATTCGTTTTATACTATTCCATAACATTTGGAGATAAAAAATGAAATGCACTGTTCATGGAGACGGTAGGCCGTACGTACGCATGAACACTACTTTCATTTCATTGTCATATTAATGGAATTAAAACTAAATGAGAGATATATATATTATAATTCCAGTATAATATATATGTTATATGGGTCACATAAGTTTATTAATTTCATTATGTATACATTCAATGTATTGCATGAATGAGTCACATCACTTGAGGGGGCGGTAGTCCACACTTCCTCAAATGAAATTATCGCATTTACACAATATCCAAAGCATAAAGGTATGTTTTAAATATAAAATAAAGAAGCATAGATATGGAATAAATGTAATATATATCATAAATAAATATAGTTCCATCATAATTTCCACCATGAGAGGTCGTAGGATAAGATAGAACAATCATCGTTTTGTGAGGTAGTAATTCTCCATCCACGGAAATAGTATGTTCTTTAACCATTAAACGGAGGTGTGTGTTAGTGTAGCTCGAATAATTCTCATAAAAACATCCTATTATATTGAATATACTGTTTTTGTAACAAAATAAAGGAATAAAAAGAGTTTAGGGGGTTGTAGAAACAAAATAAAATAAAAGGACATAAGAGAAGACATTACCTTTAAATCGGGTAACTCCCCTTGGTTTGAACCAAAAAGGTTTCTTGAAGATATTTATGCCTACGGTAAGGCTTATATGATGAATAGAGGGATGTGGAGAGATAAAAGGATCATAGTTTTGTTGATACAAAGGATTGAGATGTGTGGGTAAGGGGGGTAGAGGTGGGGGCCTTTTATAAGAGGGAGGAGGGTCACTCTTGGAATGTTATAAAATGTTACTTTATTATAAAATGATTTTCGGATTTTAAAGGTCCCACAAAGATATATTTCTAGGATAAGGTGATAAGGGTTCTAAATCCACCCATACAATAGGTTTTTGACAATTGTATGTCTTATATTTTACCTTATCTTTTCATTTTTTTTAAAATCGTTCATTAATGACGTGATCACTACATTACCATGGTGTCATAAATAAATTTATTTATTTAATGTCTAAAAATTATAAAAAAACATATCATTATGTAGGAAATATTTTTATCTTTTTAATTAATATTAATAGTCAAAAATATGACTTGTATAACCCCATGTAAAAAATTTTTTAGTAAAACAATACATGTTTGTGACATTTTTATTTTTACTTTAAATAAAAGGTATTAATGTCATTATCTTACACAAGTGGCTCTATGGGGTCCCCCAAATTGACCCATGGATTTTCTTGGTCGTCCATGACTAATCCAATAAAGTTAGGACATGTTTCAAGGTAATTTCATATTATTATAACATTATTTTTACCTTAAATTACCTTAATTACCTTTAATCGCGGTTAATAAAACTCAAAAGTTACTATTCAACCAAAATTATTTTCATCTAATTGAACCATATTTTACTTACTAATGAAAACAATTTATGTTGGATTTTTTAAATTCAAATCAAAGAAGTGGTAAAATTTAATTTAAATGAAAAATCTGTTTTTTTTACTACCAATAAGTGGTTTCACTATTCATCAAAAATTGATGTTTTTCAGAAAAATACCAAACATTCATCCTAATATATATTTGATATTCCAAATTAAAAAATTATGACCATTTTACCAAATTCATAACATATAAGTTGAATTAATTAATTTTATAATTAATTCTCATTGTCAAAACAAATAGCGTGTTTTTGAGAAACAATATCAATCAAAAGATTGACAATAGTTTATGTCCAATTTCAAAGTGAAATTAATTCAAATGACCACAATTGGATTAAATGGTAAAAATATATTCCAATTACTCTTTAAAACTAATTAAAAAGATAATATAACCATATAAATAAATTAGATTAAAATGAGGTTTTGAATTAAAATACAACATTTTTCACAATTCATTAAAAAATGAACTTTATCGGAAAAATACCAAAAATTTACACAAAGTAAATTTTGATGTCCCGATTCTAAAGAATGATTTTATTCTGTAAAATATAACATATAAAAGTGACAAAAAGTAGATTTAAAAAGGGTTCTCCATCAAAAGGTGGTTAATGAACCTTCAAAGAATATTAGAATAAAAATTGGATTCATTCGCATTGTATGCGTCTATCATTTATTGGATAAATATAAACATTATATTTTAACAAACATATATAATCATTTTGTAGTTAGTTCTATTAATTCCCGCTATTACAATGACTAGGAATTATCTACCATTTAAAATAATATTATTATATTATTAGTGTGCAACGTAAGATTTCAAAGAAACTCGTTGTTGTGTATTGGGTACTCCATCGAACATAAAATATCATTTAAAGTAATATTAATATTTTATTCAAAAATATTAATAAATATGAAAATTTCATATTCTTTATTTACTGTGGATGTTACATCCTTCCCCCCTTTTGGGAATTTCATCTTCGCAATTTTAAAAGTGGGCTCAGAAACTTCATTGAAAGCCCCACATCAGAAAAAGAGTCCACAAAACTATCACTTTAAAAGAAAGAAAGATAAATACAAAGTTCACCTGAGTTAACCCATACTAGGATTCCCTGTAGGAAAACATGGATATGGAAGAAAAAAAAAGGGTCATGTTCTGATGGAGAGTGATAGAAAACATTTTTAGGAGAAAGTTCACTACCAGAAAATCACAAACATGTGATGGGTTAAACGGTGTTTGATTCCCCAGTAGGAAAAGTTAACAGACAACATTTTTGTTTTAAGTTTCTTTTCATTGAATAATTTATTTATCAGCTTAACTAAATCATAAGAAAACATATTTACTTGTCGTATAGACTTTCATCTCTTACTAGATTTCTTACACAAACTCATATTTTCTCCAAAAGATGATTATTTAGGATGACTTGTTCACATTAAGAGCGCTATAATCATCTTATAGAGAATCACCTAATACACAAAAGATAACTGTAGATTTCCCATGACTTTAGACTAAAACCAAAACAAAAATTTTTATTATGAGATTAGATAATACCCAAAAAGGATAATCTTTCACAAAAAGAAAAACTACTCTTAATCTCCAAAATTTGTCCAACAAAACCCAAAGTTCATCAAAGACCATTCAATAAACAGTTATCCATAAAAATTTTCAAAGTAAACAAAACTAAGATTGAAACCAAAATTCTCTGAAGGATTTAATCACATAGTCTTCTAAGGTAAATCTTAACATTTATCTCCAAATAACATCAGTTGCTCTTAAAGTCTAATATTGAAAAGTAATTAACCTAATCATATATCCTCCGTGATAGGTCAATAATTTATTAGATAACCCAAAATCAACTTATTCCTGATTCATAAGATCATCTAACTAAAAATAATTAGTCATACTAACAAGGGACTTTACGTAGTCCAGTGGTATGCAATAAATATCGGTCGCACTTTGGTTGTGGGTTCGATTCCTGCAGCTTTGTCTGATGAGACGGGTTGTCACACGGTCTGTGTATTGTTCTTTTTCCAAAACTATATAATTTTATAACATTCCTCAAAAAGAGATAAGTTCATAAAAAATAACCATAACATATTTTATCCTCATGTTTATCTCATGCCTTTAATTTTCCATCATAACATATAGTAACCCATAATTACCTCAAAAGTAAGGATCATATAAACCCTAATGGCTACCTTTATAATTATTACCTAAACTTCCACATAAATTTGGTTCTCTCATACATGATGCATTAGAGAACTCACCAAGGTTCAAGTGGTTAATCATGACTCCTTGATATTTGGTTTAGAAGAACCACAAGATTCCTCATTGAATCCCCCATTTCATCCAGTCTCTTGATCAGAGAACCACCATTGTTTCCTTCATACCCATTTTCACTTTGGTGCTTGCTAGATCCATCCATTTACTAAAACCAAAAATGTCAGTGTGAGTATATCAACAAAATCATCATGTACTAATGATGAAGATAAACACTAAGATATACTTATCCAAGTTATCACAAACTCATTCCATCTTTCAAAAATAACAATGACTCCATCTAAAATACTAACCATTGTGGTTATACACAACTTTTTACTTATGCTTAACCAATATTATAACCTCTAAACTTATCTAAACTGACCTTTGATACCAACTATATAGACCCTGCCTTAAAACATTACATAATATTGAATTAAATGAATAATTCACATTGAGGATGTTTTCAGGTTTAGAGTTTTAGAGAGTTAGGACTTAACTATTACATTACATCTCAAAAGATTAAAAAGTAGACACTCCTACTAAGTATCCATTTTTTCACAAAATAAAAACTCTTAAAAAGAAACATGTATATTTCCATGTTTTAGATAGCATGTCTTTCCTTGATCCCATCCTTGACCCAATTCATCTTTAAGTCCTGTGGAAAACATTTCGAAAACATGGGATGAGCATTAAAATCTCAATAAGGGATAAAAAATAAAGAAATAAACCATTAGTCCATGTATACATAAGAATCAATGAAATCATACTTTACTCATAAAACATAAGCACTTCAACATACCTTGTGAAATCATAAGATTTATGAATAACTCATATAAATCATAATATGTAAAGGTAACTTGAGGAATTTAAAACATTCTTACGTAGGGAGTAACCCTCATGGTTACGTTTGGAATACCCATCATAGTACATTCCCTAAATCTCTTCGGATAAACCTTATAGTTTAACTCCTTCATGTTACCCAATGCATTGGAGAGCTATATCGGGCTCACCCTCCCTTATATTATCATGGAACCACCCATATTCATAAACAATGCCCAAGAACCATAACATAATCGTATCACATAAAACATGCATAAAGGAAACAAAATATTCCCACATTTCAATCACAAGATATCAATACAACACATTGATATAATAAAAACATTATCACAAAAATTTTCAATAAAAAAATAAAAGAAAAGTAAAACATGGTATTTATTTTTCATTTAAAAATTTATGGCTTGTAGAGGAAGTCGAAACTCAAATAATGGTCATGGTGGCAGAGAAGTCGTTGTCGCCGCATACGTAAGACAAAACATTCCTTTTGTCATTTAGTAAAATGCTTCATTAAAAAAGATTCCTTTTGAATAAAAGTAAAAGTAAAAGGGTTTTATACATCATATAAAATAAAGTTGTGTATAAAACAAAATATGCCTTAACGAAAGGATATTGAGACGAAGTCCCTTACAAAGTCGGTATCCTTAGATTAATGATAAATTAATTATATAATTATGTGTGGGAAATATAAATACACCCAAAATAAGAGGATATTAAGTTTAAAACAATCAGAGGTCATCCACACGTATTCATAGTATGACATAATCAATAAGTAGAGGTTTGACCCAAAGAATTGAAATTGGGTTAAGAAGTTCCCTTATAGAAATTCAACAGCCTAACAGCGTCACTTTAAAATTCAGTACTTTAAAATTCATAAAATGAGTTGATGAGAGTGAAAATGGTATCTAATCACCTGGACATAAAATTTTTATCAATAAGGATATATAAGAACATATCCCAACATAATATGATGTAAATTAAAATACATAACAAAAATAAGTATTTTAAAAAGAGGAGGGTGAAAGGTTCCCTTACCGATTTGGGTAACTTTCGAAACATAAACCCCGCGAAAGAAGGGTCATACAATGAATATTTAAATACCCATAAATGAAATTATATTACAAAAAGAATACAATCATGGGCAGTAAATACACCACACGAAAGGAAATAGTGGCAAATGTAGCATGAATCTCACGGGAACACAAAGTTAGATAAAAACACCTTACCTCGTTGTGATTGATTGAGTCGTATGACCAAAAGATAATAAACACCAAATGAATCACATAATAACATGAATATTAATAGAATCCTGATAATATATATGAAAGGGTAGTACAGAATACACCACATGCAATAAATAAGTGGCAAAAAATGGAAATCTCATGGAATTAAAAGTGAGATAAGAAATCCCTTACAAAATTTTGGCAGCCTAACAGCGCCACTTAAAACATCCAAAAAAATGGATTTGATGAGATAAAATAGGTAATATCATCATATGAACATAAAAATTACATTAATAGGAATATAAAATAACATCCCCCAAAATAATAAAGAGGAGCTTAAAAGAAGTGACATAAAAGAGAGCACTTAAAAAGAAAGTAAGAGGTAGGATCCCTTACCTCAAGTCTGACTTGTCTTGTTAATTTCTTTATATTCCTGAATAATAAACATCGTCCTAATTATAATTTATTAAAGACTTCCATTAAAGTTTATTATTCAATTCATATCACATATTATCATGTTATAATAATTAGTTAATTTTCTGAGTTCATATCATATGTTTTGACGATGTTCGGTATATGAGTCAAAATAAACTTGTTTGAAAAGAATTTTCCATGTAGTTATAAGTAAATAATCTCGAGAATAGTATTAATGATTTAAATATCATATATATCCAGTATATATTTGTTTTATACTATTCCATAATATTTGGAGATAAAAAATGAAATGCACTGTTCATGGAGACGGTAGGCAGTACGTACGCATGAACGCTACTTTCATATCTTTGTCATATTAATGGAATTAAAACTAAATGAGATATATATATATATATATATATATTATAATTACATTATAATATATATGTTATATAGGTCACATATGTTTATTAATTTCATTCTTTATACATTCCATGTATTGTATGAACGAGTCACATCACTTGAGGGGGTGGTAATCCACACTTCCTCAAATGAAATTATCGCATTTGCACAACATGAAAATCATAAAGGTATGTTTAAAATGTAAAATACAGAAGAATATATAGGGAATAAATATAATATATATCATAAATAAATATATTTCCATCATAATGGACACCATGAGAGGTGGTAGGAGAAGATAGAACAATCATCATTTTGTGAGGTAGTAATTCACCATCCACAGAAACAGTATATTATTTAACCATTAGACGGAGGTGTGTGTAACTGTAGCTCTAATAATTATCATAAAAACATCCTAGTATATTGAAGATACTTTTTTTGTTACAAAATAAAGGAATAGAAAGAGTTTAAGGGGTTGGAGAAGAAAAATAAAACAAAAGGACATAAGAGAATACATTACCATTAAATCGGGTAACTCCCCTTGGTTTGAACCAAAAGGGTTTATTGAAGATCTTTCTGTCTACGGAAGAGCTTCTAGGATTAAGAGAGGGATATGTAGAGATAAAATGAGTAGAGTTTGGTCAAGCCAAAGGCTTGAGAGGTGTGGGTAAGGGGGTAGAGGTGGGGGCCTTTTATAAGGGGGAGGAGGGGCACTCTTGGAATGTTATAAATTGTTACTTTATTATAAAATGCTTTTCGGATTTTAAAGGTCCCACAAAGATATATTTCAAGGATAATGTGATAAGGGTTCAAAATCCACCCATAAAATAGTTTTTTGACAAGTGTAAGTCTAATATTTTTCCTTATCTTTACATTTTGTTTTAAATCGTTCATTAGTGACGTAATCACTACATCATCATGGTGTCATAAATAAATTTATTTATTTAATGTCTAAAAATTAAAAAAAAATCATGATGTAGGAAATATCTTTATATTTATAATGAATATTAATAGTCAAAAATATGACTTGTATAACCCCATGTAGAAATCATTTTATTAAAATAATACATGTTTGTGACATTTTTATTTTTACATTAAATAAAAGGTATTAATGTCATTATCTTACACAAGTGGCTTCATGGGGTCCCCCAAATTGACCCATGGAATGTATTTATCGGCCATGACTCATCCAATAATGGTAGGACATGTGTCAAAGAAATTTCATATTATTATAACATTATTTTTACCTTAAATTACCTTAATTACCTCTAATCGCGGTTAATAGAACTCAAAAGTTACTATTCACCAAAAATTATTTCAGCCCCATTGAACCACGTTTTTTTTACTAATGACAACCATGTACGTCAGATTTTTGAGTTTCAAATCACAGAAGTGGTAAAATTTCATTTAAACAAAAAATCTGTTTTTTTAACTACCACTTAGTGGTTTCACTATTCATCAAAAATTGAAGTTTTTCAGAAAAATACCAAAAATTCATCCTAAGCTATATTTGATATTCCAAATTAAATGTCCATTTTACCAAATTCAAAACATAGAAGTTGAATTAATTAATTTTATAATTAATTCCTGTTGTCAAAACAAATAGCGTGTTTTTAAGAAACAATATCTATCAAAAGACTAACAATTGTTTATGTCCAATTTCAAAGTGAAATTAATTCCAATGACCACAATTGTATTAAATGGTAAAAATATATTCCAATTACACTTTAAAACCAATTAAAAATGTAATCTAACCATATAAATAAATTATATTAAAAGGAGGTTTTGAATTAAAATACAACATTTTTCACTATTCATTAAAAAATGAACTTTATCGGAAAAATACCAAAAATTTACACAAAGTAAATTTTGATGTCCTGATTCTAAAGAAGGATTTTATTTTGTCAAATATAACATATAAAAGGGAAAAAATTAGATTTAAAATGTGTTCCCCATCAAAAGGTGGTTAATCGACCTTTAAAGAATATTAGAATAAAAAGTGGATTCATTCGCATTGTAAGCCTCTAACATTTGTTGGATAAATGTAAAAATTATATTTTAACAAACATATATAATAGTTTTGTAGTTAGGTTTGTTAATTCCTACTATTACACCGACTAGGCTTTATCTACCATTCAAAATAATATTATTATATTATTAGTGTGCAACGTAAGATTTCAAAGGAAACTCGTTGTTGTGTATTGGGTGCACCATCGAACATAGAATCTCCTTTAAAGTAATATTAATATTTTATTCACAAATATTAATAAATATAAAAATGTCATATTCTTTATTTACCTGGGATGTTACAAAAACACATATAATATCTATATAATTTAATCAAATTTTAGTATTCATTTTATAATTTCATTATAATGTGAAACATTTAATATATTATGTTTAGAATGGGTAAATTTTATTTATTTATTTTTAATAGTATTAAAGTTAGGTATTATTTATTCATTTTTAATATGTTTTATTTTTATTTTTTATTTTTTATTTTTTATTTTTTTTGGAATTTAATCAATTTCTATTATTTATTTTATATTTATTTATTTACTGTGGTTTAATATTTTAAATATTCCTTCTTCTTTATTTCAATATATATTTATATTTGTTTAATAAATAATATTTAATTAATAAATCTTATCCATTTTTTCAATATTGTTGAAATATACTCATTTTTAATCGTTCAATTTGACTCATTTTTAACATGCATGCACTTAAGATTAAATATTCATTAATATTGTTAATATTTTATTTTTAAATAAATATTTATAAATAAATACTTTTATAAATGTACATTAACTATATCTATACATTTATTATTATAAATAAATAAATATTATTTTTTAAAAAAGTATTTATATAATTATAAATAAATAATTATATATATATTTAAATAATTATAAATTTATAATAAATTTATTTAAATAATGAATATATTTACTATAATTATATTTACATATATTTATTAAATATATATAATTATATAAATATTATTTTAAAAAAATATTCATATAATTATAAACAATTAATTATACATTTTAATAATTATAAAATTAAAATAAATATATTTAAATGAAGAATATATTTACTATGTATATTTATTATATATTTATATATATGTAATATTAAAAATATATTTTAAAATTTTATTTATAAGTATAATTATAAATCCTTTATCAGCGCTTAAGTAGTAAGTACTGATTAAACGAATCATTATCAACGCTTTTTTGGAAGCGCTGATAAAAGTGTCCTCATCTATTTTGAAAACCCTAACCATTGCGAACTTGTTTGCAATATTTGAAGCTCTCCACGGAGGCCACCTACTGTTTATGCTCCTCATTATCAAATCTAATCTCTAATTTAGGCTAAAATCAAGGCTCCAACTATTCAAATGGTCAAATCTAAGCCTCAAACGATTCAAGGGTTGAATAAAACCAAGGATTGAATGAAATCCAGGTTTATCAATATCTCTACTTTCCCTCAGTTATCCAATGAACCTTCCCATCCCATATTCTTGTATCCCAACACCTCTACTTTCACTATCATATAATAAAACAACCCAACATTCACTGTTTTTTAGATATAATGAACTATCATCTTCCCTAATAGCATGTGACTCTCCTTGGGACAACATTGGTACTATGTGTCTAGAAATATATAAAACCTAATGTTAGGTCATGTTTCTGTGAGGTGTAATAGCCCCCCAATACTAATATTTCATGACTTTTACCTCTTTTCAATTGTAAAATTTTTAAAAAATCATCCATATAGCGGTCGGTGTTGACATTGGTTTGGAATATTCCATTGAAAATTACTTAAGAACCAGTTTTTCATATTTTGATTGAGAAATTAATGTGCTTTGATTTCCTTGATTCACCTATAAACCAATGAAAATATTAAACTCACCAATCATAAATATCTCAATATCTTACCTCATATGATCTAAAAAAATTCATTTTTCTTTTCTCAAATCCGCAAATATTATGTCTTTCATATATATGAGTACCAACATCCTTTAATTGTTCTACTTATACATATAGAGTCTATGATCAATTATACCTCTCTAAAAACAAATATTTATTAGGTATTGATCCAGTCTTAAATATTAGTTCTTCAGTGATTTATTTATCTTATACAAAGAATTATATAATTGGCACACCTTTATCTCATTTCCATCTATAATAAACCCATATTGTTTCTCAATGCATACTCCCCCCTTAAGAACTCTATTGAGAAACATAGATTTGACATACATTTGTTATACTTTTAACTACATTTTCACTCAAATAGAAAATAGAATTCAAATAGTTTCCAACTGGGCTATGGTAGTAAATTTATCATAAATATAAATTCCTCTGATCCAGGAATTCCCCTTGCACATTACCCATTATTTATTTTTAACCACTTTTCAATATTAAATGAGTTTATAACCGAACACCCACTTGGTTCTAATAACATTTCTATCTTCCAGCATTGGAACAATTTCTCATGTCACATTGATCTTATTCGAATCAATCTCCTCATGCATATATTTGATCCAATTATCATTATTGTCAGCCTCTCAAATGTATGTTCACTCCCCATGTTACTCAATTTAAAATTAATTTCCTATAATGTTTCATCATTATTTTAATTATTAACAATATCCTCATTCTAATTATCTAAAAATATCTATATATTTTATCATTTTTTCATAAAAACATCTCAATCCACCCTTTTGAAGTCAGTATTTAATTGTATCATTATCTAAGTTGATCAGGGTTTTCACTACCAAAAATCAATTTCCTCTTTCAAACACAATTACCGTAACTTTTTACTGACTCCAAATCAAAAAATGGTTCATCTAGTTTTATATACCTTTTTAAAAATATATCCATCTTTGAAATGATAAGCCACTCATTAATGCTTCTTAAAAATAACTTCATTTCTTTAATCACATATTTAATAAACACTATGTATGTTTTACTTTAATCTATCTAAAAAAAGATCATTCTTTAATATTTCCTTTAGGTTCCGCTATTAAGAATATCTTATTACCATACATGTAATTATAAAAAATGTGAGTCATTACCCCTTTTAGAGAACAAAATGGATTAAAACCATCATCATCATTAGTTTCATCTCCCAAACAATTATTAATCCAATTTTTAGTGTGGGACTCATCCCATATATCTTTAATGTTTCTTGTACTACTCTGAGCAGTAGTCATCCTATAGATGACAACTTCTTTGATTATTTCAAGAAACATAGGTTCATGTCCACAAGATATTTAGTATAGTTTCCAAGCAACAAAATTAAATTTTAACTATTTTAAAAATGAGCTGGTGAGGATGAAAGTTGTCTATAACTTTAACCTCTGGATGAATTTAGAGGATAAGACCTACCATAGTGGAGTAATTCTTTTCTTAAATCCAATTACCCATTTTCTTCAATCGTACCGATTCTTTTGATACTTTAATACAATTATCCATAAGTCATTTGTGACATGTAGGAATCATCCACACCTCAATATGATACATTATGTACCTGGTATGATCCAAAGTACCCATTATCAGTTTAAAATCAACATTTTAATTCAAAAAGTGTGACTCACTAAAAACTAAGAAAATTAACTTGGATTTTATTAATAATTTATGAAATTAATTCCTAAATAATTTCTTATGTGTATAAATCTGTCTCATGTAAAACTGATACATGATGTGATCAGTATGAGTCAAATTTCATTTTTAAGTATAAAATGATATTTTAGTAAAAAAGAGAAGTGACATACTCAAAACTGAAAAAAAAATCTTTTGTATTGTTTTGATACTATAATAAAATGATCCATAATTAATTTGGGATGTGTAGGAATCATCCACACCTCAATCTGATGTATGGTGTGACCGGTATGACTTTGAGTACATTTTTTTTAAATTCACATCAATTTTAGTAAAAATTAAAACTGACCTACTCAAAACTGACCAAACACATTCCTATTGTCTTGATGATTTAATAAAATGATCCATAAGTGATTTTTTATTTTTAGAAATCATCCATACCTCAATCTGATACATGATGTTCCCAATATGACTCAATGTGTCTGTTATCAGTTTAAAATCGATATTTTAGTTCAAACATTGTCACTTAATAAAAATCAAGAAAACATGCTAATAGTTTCTTGATAATTTAGGACATTGATTCTTAATTAATTTTTTATGTATAGGAATTGATCTCACATAAAACTGACACACTATCTGATTGATACGAGTCAAAGTCTGTGTTTCCAGTTTTGAATTCCATTTTAGTAAAAAATACATGTGACATACTCAAAACAAAGAAAACACATTAGGATTATTTTTATAAATTTTTAAAATTATCAATAAGTCATTTTAGATGTATTGAAATTATCCTCACTTAAATATGATGTATGGTGTGATCGGTAAAACTCCAAGTGCATCTTTTTATTTAAAAGTAACATCAATTTTAGTAAAAAAGGAAACTAACCTACTCAAAACTGATCAAAATCACTAATATTGTTTTGATACATTATTAAAAAGATCCATAAATTATTTGGGTAATGTAGGAATCAACCAAACCTTAATCCAACTCATGGTGTGATTAATATGACTCAAAGTGTCTATTATCAATTTAAAATTGCCATTTTAGTTCAAAAAGTGTCACTCATTGAAAAATGAGAATATGGGATCATATTTCCTTCATAATTTATTACATCGATTGAAAACCCATTTTTTGATGTGTATTAATTAGTATCACTTCAAACTGAAACATGATGTGATAGATATGAATCAAAGTGCGTGTTTTCGGTTTCAATGTAATTTTAGTAAAAAATACAAGTGACATACTCAAAACTGATAAAATGAATTTGTACTATTTTTATACTTTAATAAAATGATCCATAAGTCACTTAATATTTTTATGAATCTTTTTTACCTAAATCCGATGCACGGTGTGACAGGTATGACTCCAAGTGTGTCTTCTTATTTAAAATTGACATCAATTTTAGTAAAAAAGACAACTGGCCTACTCAAAACTAATAAAATGTGTTCATATTGTTTTGATACTTTAGTAAAATGATTCATAAGTCATTTTGAAAATATAAAAATCAATTTCACCTCAATCTGATGAATGGTGTGACCAGTATTAATCCAAGTTCCTATTATCAGTTTAAAAACAACATTTTAATTCCAAAAGTGTCACTCACTAACAAATGAGAAACCATGCTATGATTTTCTTGATAATTTAGCATATTGATTCATAAATCATTTTAGGGGTATAGGATTTTGTCTCGGATTAAACTGATACATTCTATGATTAGTATGATTCAAAGTGTGTGTTTCTAGTTTAAAATGACATTTTAGTAAAAAAGACAAGTGGCATACTCAAAAATGATAAAATGCATTATAATTGTTTTTATACTTTAATAAAATAATACATAAGTCATTTGTGATGTATATTAATTATCCAAACCTAATTCTAACACATAGTGTGACTGGTATAACTCTTAGTGTGTCTTTTTTTTAAATTGACATCATTTTTGGTAAAAAGGAAAATTGTCCTACTCAAAACTGATAAAAGGAATTCATATTGTTTTGATACCTAAGTAAAATTATATATACGTCATTTGGGACATGTAGGAATTAGTCACACCTCAATATTACACATGGTGTGACCGGTATGACTCAGTGTTTTTTTATCATTTTAAAATCAACATTTTAGTTCAAAAAGTGCCACTTACTGAAAATAGAGAAAATGTGCTCAGATTGTCTTGATGATTTATGTCATAAATTCATAAGTTTTTTTTAATGTGTATGAATAATTTTCACATCGAACCAACACACGATGTGATTGATAAGATTCATAGTGCATGTTTCTAGTATAAAATGACATTTTAGTAAAAAAGACAAGTAACATACTCAAAACTAAGAAAACCGTTCAAATTATTTTAATACATTATGAAAATGATCCCTAAGTCGTTTGAGACATTTAGGAATCATCAAAACTTCAATTTTATGCATGTTGAAACTGGTATGACTCCATGTAAATATTTTCAATATATAAGTTTCATTTTAGTTTAAAAGGTACATCATGTCGCCAAAATTGAGAAAACGAGCCTAAATTTTTTTCTCATCATTCTATCTTCAATTACATAATTAATTTCACTATAATTATTACCTTATAATTATTGAGTTAATTTTCTTATATATAATTCTTGATGATGAACAATAAATGGTGTGACGTGCAAGAATTAACCACAACTCAATCAGATACACATTGTTCCTGGTATGACTCAATGTCTAGTTTAAAATTAACACTTTTTATTGATTATTTTATATTATTTCTAACATAAACATATTTTTCTTATAAGTGTTCATTTTTTTCTCGATTATGGTTTAGGATCAAAACATGATAGAACATTGATGTTTTTGAATGTGTGTAATAATTTTTACTAATGTAATTGTATAAACCAATGTTTGAAATATCTATAATATAGTGTCTTTTCTTATATTTGGATCATAATTTTTTCATTTAAATTATATATTAATGATATATTTTTCTAATTTTATGATTTTTTTAATGCTATGGTGTGTTATTACATCACACTACAGTATTCCCCTTTATCAGTGCTTGTAGAAGTCCTAATGAAGGTCTACCTTATCAGTGATAAATAAAAACACTCATAAAATACCCCTTTATCCATGTTTTCTTATCACTGATAAAGGACCCATTTATCATTTATTTTTTATTACTAATAAAATAATGGGGAATTTAATCTCACTCTGATATTTATCGCTTCTATATCACTGATAGAAGATATTTTTAGCATTATTAAAGGCCTATTATGTAGTAGTAATGTGGAAACAACTTAAAACACCGCATCATAAACATAGTCCAAGGATAACCTCAAGGAAATAATGATGTAAAAAGTCTCATGGGAGATTTGTTTCACTCCTTAATCCCTTATATGATGTCTCGTGATACTAAAACATTACCCAATTTATTGGATCACTATATGATCCTGAGTGCACCTGTCACTTTCATTTCATTCTCAAGCTTAAGTGTGCCACATGGATCATAAAACATGGATTCATTTATCATCACATTTTATTCCACAATCAAGTAGTATTAAATACATGAATTTAATTCCATGATCAAATAAGTATAATTTCATGAATGTTAACACCCTTGAAAGGAAATCTGTACAATTATTCACTACGCAATTGCTTGGCATGGAAAATCACAGTGAAATTTTGGCAGCATAACAGGGGTGTATAAATGTTCATGGAAGGTCTTAATTAGAGTGAAAGGGGTATATAATAATTTATACATAAAATTTATATTAAGGGGGATATGTAATAACATATCCCATATTTATTAATTGGATATAAAAGACATAAGATAATGAAGAAACTTGAATAAAGAGGTGAATGAGAAGATCCCTTACCTTGAGAGCGTGATTCCAAATTCTTGGGAGAAGCTTCTTGTGGTCTTAAGGGAACCTTGGGAGGAATATATAGATGGATAATAGTAAGGGTGTTATCCAAGGTTTATTTTGAATATAAATAAGATCTTGTGTGGGTTTGTATAAGAAATGAGTGGGTAATTCTATATCATTTCTCAAACATAGGTTTTTGACTCTATATAATAAAATAACCAAAACCACAAAACTTATAATCATTTTAGAAAATGGTTTCTTCCAAAGATTGTTTATTGTAATTATTTTATTATTCCATGATCTGAACTTATTAAAATATTACCCTTGTTGTTGTGGAAGTGCTTTAAGTCCTTAAATAAATGATTTTAAAACCTTAAAATATATTATAGGTTTTGTAAGATTCATAAAAGATTTGTAAAATTAATAAAATAAACATAATATTATATTATTTTAAATTTAAAACATTTATTTTTTCATTAATACCCATTATATTATTTATTACTTCATTTTAGGGTCATCATGATGTCATAATACGGACCATAAATTTATACCGTATTTAATTTTTACCCAAAAATGCATGTCTCTCAAAAAATTATAACAAACTAAACATAGGATAATTTCAAAATTGTGATTAAAAAAATAATATTTATTTTATAAAAATATTTTTATAAATAATATAATTTTCACTTTTAATATAATAAGTGATATTTATTGAGAAATGTTGGATTTTTTACAATAACATTTTCAAACCCTTATAAAAATTACATTTGAATTTATAAAAATTATATTCGAATTTATATTTAATAAAAAATATTTAATAATAATACTTTGATAAAATTTATCTATTTCAAAAAATCAATAATTCCTAAATGCCTTAATTTAATTTGAATATTACCCAAAAATATAATTTGGGTATAATTATTTCAAAATAAAAAAAATCATTTATAAAGTAATAATTAGAAAATGTTAATATATTACTTATTTTAGAAAATATACATATTTATAATATTAGTTTCTTGATACATATCCTTTTATTACACTGGAAAAATCTCTAAGGGTAAGGTGTGTGATGGTGAGACTTTCATGGGGTGGTTCGATGTACATGGTTTGGGTGGTGATCTCGATGATCTTGAACTTCTATAGTAAATTTTTTTTCTCATTTTAAAGTTATTGGATATCAGTTTGGACTTGTTCAAGGTAAAATCCCAATGATTCTATATCCCTTGAAAGATCTGGTAATTGGGATTCATAGGGTATGATCATACTGGTTGAGTTCATCACTTCCCTTATCTGTGTCAATTGGATTTATCAAAACACTATATTTACACTAATCATATGATTGCTACTCAACAGATATATTATCAACGGTAATGATGATAAATGGTCTTTTAAATCCGATAGGATATAATGAAACTAGATAAATCCATGTATTTTCTATATCCAAAATATTTAATAATTCATTTAATTAATTTTCAAGGTAAATTTTATTTATAAAAGTTTATGTCGTTACAATATTTCCCCTTTAGAAAGTTCACCCTTGAAATTTTTATTTCACACACTAAAATAGATGAGGTTAATTTTGTTTCATCACTTATTTTGGTTCCCACATTGCTTCTTTAAACATGTGTTTTATCCTTGGAAATTTGACTTGGTGCATTATTTTATTCTATGTAACTTTGTCTCTACAATCTAAGATCTTCATTGGATGCTCCTCATATGAGATATCACTATCTAATGGTACCACTTTTGGATTGAGTACATATGAGGGGTCTTGTATGTAATTATTCAATAGGGATATACATAATACATCGTATACTTGAGATAGGTTAGGTGGGAGTGTTATTCGATAGGACATCGCTCCATTACGATGAAGGATCTCAAAGGGTCTGATATATCTTAGACTAAGCTTTCCCTTATTCCCAAATCTCATGACTGTATTCCATGGAGATATGTGGATGAATACATTATTTCCAACCTCAAACTCAAATTTTCATTGACGATTGTTAACATAGCTCTTTTTTTGACTATGAGTAGCCTTGATGTGCTGCTAAATCATCTTGACATTTCCCCCATTTCCTCAACCATTTCAAGACCAAGTAGTTTGTGTTCCCCAACTTCATCCCAACATGTAGGTGTTCTTCACCTCTTCCCATAAAGGGATTCATAGGGATCTATTTGGATGCAAGAGTAGAAACTGTTATTGTATGAGAACGTGACCGTATGACGATGTTTATATGATCCCCCTTTGAAGAAAATTCAGCATGCTCTCAACATGTCCTCAAGTGTCTGGATAGTCTACTCAGATTGGCCATCAGTTTATGGTTGATAAGATATGATTAAGTTTAACTCAGTATTTAGAGAATGTTGGAGACTCTTCTAGAACATGGAGGTAAATCTTATATCTCTATCAGATACAATATATAGTGGTGTTCCTTGCAGCCTCACTACTTCTCTAATGTATATCCTTTCAAGTTGATCATGTGAGAAGACCACTCAAATTGCAATAAGGTGAGGAGTACTTGTAATACAATCCACCAAAACCCATATAGAATTATTTTCTATTTATTTCTTTGGATGACCAGTGGAAAATTCCATGGTGATGTTTTACTGTTTTCATATAGGTATAGGTAGTGGTTTCATCAACCCCTTTTATTTTTTACTTTCCTCAATCACTTTTTGACATACATAATATCTTGATGTATATTTCTTGATCTCTTTCTTCATATCATCCCACCAATAGTGATCTCGAATATATTGATACATATTTTTACTTCCTAGATTGATGGAGAAGATTGATCTATGTGAATCATACAACAACTCCACCTTTAACTCAAGATTTGATAGTACACATATTCATATCCCAAATCTCAAAACTTCATCTTTATTAACATTGAACTCTGAGGATTTACATTTTATTATTTCTTCAACTTTCTTATGAATTCCCATACCATCTCTTTGAGCATTTTTTATCTTCTCTATGAGGTATGGTTCCTTTATCTTCTCTATAAGGGTGAAATTATTGATGATGTTACTTACTTTATGATTCTAATGTTCATCCTTCTCATGTCTAAGAAGATTAAATCCATATCTATTCTCATCAATGATAAAATTTCTAGAACCTTTCTACTTATAGTTTCTTCCAATTTATTTACTTTCCCAGGATGGTATTGGATTGAGAATTCATAATCGTTAATCTTCTCTAACCATCCTCACTACCACATATTCATCTACTTTTGTATCAATATATACTTGAGGTTCTTGTGATATTTAAATATTTCATACTTCTCCCCAAAGAGGTAATTCTATTATATTTTCAACATAACTATCACTGTGCTAACTCCATATCATGTGGTGGGTAGTTTTATTCATGAAATTTCAATTTCCTTGAATCATGTGCTATTACTTTTTTAATTTTTCATTAACACACATATCAATCCTTTCTTTGAAGTATTGATGAATACCATGAAAATTTATCCACTTTTTGGTAGTGTGTGTATAGGTGTAGTGATAAGCCTTTTTTCCACTCCTTAAAGCTCTCTTCACTTTCATAATTCCAAAAAAATTGACTCCCATATAGATTATTTTGATTAGAGGGTATGAAGATCATTAGAAATTTCTCACAAATAGATGATAGTACCCAGATAATCTACGGAAACTATGGATATCTACTACAGATGTTAGCCACGTCTATAACGACCCAAAATTCTGAATAAATACTTTTTCCTAATTTTGTGTGTTGTTTAATTTTTATACTCAACAAAAAAAAATTTAATAAAATGAGTCTAATTAAAATGAGACTGTTGGGTTTTGACTATTATATGAACATTAGTCAGTATGACCTTTGGAAACTAAATTTTGTGATTAATGTCTCTAAATACAAGTGATCTTGGTTAATTAATATAGAAAGAAGATTCTATGGCCTCATCCAGTAGTCCGGGCCAATCGAAGCCCATCTAACAAAACTTGGGAAGGAGGTAGCACCACTAGGCTTTGCTCTGGACCAAACCCAAGTCGAACTTCATCGTGTGAAGCTAGAACGGAATCTCCTTCGCAAGAAGTTCAAACTAACCGAGATTACTACTTGTGCGATGTTGGCCGAACCGCCCTCAGATTCTCTCACCTTAGCACATCTTACACTTAGGTCCTATGCTGGGGTTATAAGGGGCTATGTTAGGAGACCGTAAATACTTTGTGTAATCCATTGATTAATAAAAATTGTGATTTCTTCTTATGGAGAAGTTTGTGAATTTTCAAAGTGTCCAGATAAATATAGGATGTATTTTATTGAGGAATTTTGAAAAAAGGATATTTTAAAATATTTTTTTAAACCTTGAATAATTAATTATGTGTAATGATTTTCAAAAAATCGTCTTCTGCAAATTTGTTCAGTAAGAAATTCGGAGTCTAATAAGATCAACTTGATTTTTGATGAATAATAAATTATGAATAGTGATTTTACGCTTAGGATTAGTAATGTGACCTAATGGATTAGTAATCTCACTTAAATAAAGTATTAATATAATCTAGGCACCTTGATTAAGTAATGTGATTCAATAAAATAGGTAAATAACTGTTTCATTAATTATTACTCAAGTATTAGTTTTTTCAGGTGAATAGTGTTTTTTATTTAAAAATTAAATTAAAAACATTTAGAAAATTATTTTTATAAAATGGAGTTCATTTTTGAATTCAGAACATCGATATTATGTTAAGGTAATTTTGGGGGATTTTTTTGAAAAAAATGAATTTTCGGTGAATAGTGTATTTATTTAAAAATTAAATTAAAAATATTTAGAAAATTATTTTTATAAAATGGAGTTCATTTTTGTAATCAGAGCATTGATATTAGGTTAAGGTGAAATTTTGGGATTTTTCTATGAAAGTTGAATTTTCAGTGAATCGTAAAAATACAGTTTTAGGGTTTCGGTATGTTTAATGACATCATAACTGTGTCATGATGATGTCATGAGATATTTTAAGGTATGGCCGACTAAAGGGGATGAATTATTGTATGATGGGTCCCATGTGGACAAAAACATGGTCAAATACCATGGGCAAGCCCATGGTTTTTCCAAAACCACTAGTGAGGTGTCCCTTGGCCATTAATGCCTTGTCCCCTCACATTCCCTATTAATACACACCCTTTCCTAATTTATTATTTACTCCCAACTCTCCCCCAAAAAATCTATGGTCTCATTACCTCCCAAGGAGTCCTCCCGAGGTGCCCCCAAGCCCTCAAGGTCCCAACCTTTGAGTTTTAAGAGTTACGTTTTAAGGTAAGGAATCCTACCTCTCTCTTTCTTTTCAAGTAATCTCTTTTATGTCATTTCTTTTATCCTCCATGCTCTTATGTTGGAGGATGTTATTTTATATTCCTATTACTGAACTTTTTATGTTCGTATGATGGGAGACCCCCTCTTTCTCTCATCAATTCATTTTAAGAATGTTTAAGTGGCGTCGTTAGGCTGCCGAATTTTTAAGGGATTCGTTCACCTTTCTCTTTTTCAAAGTTCTACTTTCATGTCAAGTCATTCAAGTTACTTTTTATTATGTTGGGGTATGATATATATATCTATCATATTGATCTTTTATTTTAATATGATGAGATACCCTATTTTATCTCTTCAATTCATTTTTGTTGATGTTTAAGTGGCGCCGTTAGGCTGTCGAATTTTTAAGTGATTCATTCACCTTTCTCATTTTTCAAAGTTCTACTTTCATATCAAGTATTTAAAGTTACTTTTTATTATATTGGGGTATGATATCTATATCTACCATACATATATTTTATGTTCATATGATGAGATAACCTATTTTATCTCATAAATTTTTTTTTTAAGTTTATGTGACACCGTTAGGATGCCGAATTTTCTTAAGAGAAATCTTATTTTTATATTCCTTTCATGTTCTTCATTTCATATGGTATATCATTCAAATTTCATTACCATGTTCTTAAATCCTTTATATTCTGTCCCCCAACTGTTTTATGGATCATTTATGAGTGGGTGACCCATCCTCTCTTTTCATTTTTTTTAAAACCCTACAACATAGTCGGTATGCTGCCGAATTTCCGTCTCAAAATCTCTCTCTCTTTTTCTCAAATTCTTTTATTTTATTAAGTGAATACTCAAAGCTCTTTCTTCTAAAGGGGTATTCACTTATATATGAAAATTTCTATTTTAAATTCTGGGATTTACATAAATGAGACTCACTTTCCTTTTCCATGGGTTTAAAGTGACATAAAGATCATGTCTTTAAAGTAGTTTTTAAAACGTTATGATTATGAAATTAAACCCATTTATTTTATGCTATATGGTTTATTTATGAAATTTTTGATGATGATATATGTGGATCACATTATGATAAAGAAAAATTTAAGGGTTCGCCCTGATAGCGCTCTAATGCATTGGGTAAAGACTTAATCTCTAGAGATGACCATTTTTAACGATGCCTTGGTGAATAACCTTGGTAATTTTTAATGACACCTTGGGGATGGACCTTGGTGAAACGGAAATGATTGTAAATGTTAAATGTTGTAGCCACATCTTCAAGTTATGAAATACTTTTTTTTATTATGATATGCCCCATGACTTCTTTCTCATGCCTTAAAGTTCTTTTTCATGACATTGTTGATGTATCTCAAGTTCACATGTTAAATGTTTCCCTTGTTTCCCTTACTGGGCCTTCTTCTCACCCTTTCTTTTGATGTATGTCCCAAGGTTATGAGATGCAGTAATGAACCTAGGATGAAGATAAGGAGAAGCCTTTCAAGTTTTTAAGAAGAATGTTTTATGTTTTCATGTTTTAATTTCCTGGTTTCCAAGACACTAAACCTTAAAGATCCTCGGTTTTGTATAATGTAATGAAAATTTATGTTACAAAAAGGCGGGATGCTATAGTTGGTATAAAAGGATGGTATAGTTATTTATGGAAATTAGGATATGAAAACTTTAGGAAGAACCCTATAGAAAATTTTAAATATAGGAAATCTTCCTAGTATTTTGGTGAGTATTGAGTAAGTGGTTTATCAAGCAAATACATCACTGTCTGGATACGAGCAGGTAGAGGTGGCTTTGGCACAGATGTACATAGGGGTAAAACCCGAAAACACTGCTTTGAGCTAGACTCGAACGGGAACTGGTACACGACAATGGGCCTTGCTGAACTCTTGGTTATGACACTCCCAGGGGATATGCTTTGGAAAATTCATAATCTTAGTATGAACCATTATTAAAGGAACAAAGATAAAATAAAATAAAGATTCACATAAGAATATAAGATCATGGATAACCTAGATTAGAACTTAGGGGATCACAAGTTAGGATATACTTTTCTTCTACAAGTTTATCCTTATTTGATTAAAGTTTTCTTTTCATGATTATTGGCTAAGTATTTAAGCCAGTAATTATAATTTCTTTTCTAAGTTAATGGCGGGAAATGGAAGAACATGTCCCTAAAACCAATGTGATAGGAAATGTGACTATTTCCTTATTAATATGACAGAGATGATGAGAGATCAAGTTGAACATATTGTGATTATGCCAAACCACCTATCAAAAATCACAATTAACAATTGGTACCTGGTTGAATGACCAAATTCATCAAGGAAGAAGAAGAGGAAGTCTCAAGGATGTTCATCTAATAAATTTGATTAGGGGATTAAATGATGATTATTATTTTTGGAATACGTTCACTATTTTGGGAACCCTATATGATCGAGGTTAATGGATTACTACGGTATTTTCTGGAGGAGTAAAGGTTGACTTATATTTTGAAGAATAGATGAATTTAAGGTAAACTTATGGTATTATAGGTTACTTATGGAAATGATTGACCTATCTTGGGGAAAATATGTTTAGGTTAGTTACTTTTGTTATAAGATGTTAGGAGTGGTTGATGTTGTTTGGAGATGAATGATAAAGTTTATCTTGGAAGACTATGTTATCAAATCCTTCTTTCATTTGGGTTTTAATATTAGTTTAGGTTATTTTTAGGAATTTTAAGGATATTTATTTATGGAATGGTCTATGATAAACTTTGGGTAGTACAATGGAACTTTGAAGATTTAAAGTAGTTTCCCTTCCTATGGAGTTCTTTCTTTTTGAAAAGTTGTTTTATCTGACCCTTTCTGTTTTTTGGATAAATGTTTAAAGATAGATAGTTTTTCTTTTGTGGAATACGTGATTCTCTAAAAGATTATTCTTGTTCTTTTGATGAGTCCAAGTGTTTTTGAATGCTCATCGTTTAGAGAAAAGATTAGTTTTGGTAGAAACATATTAAAGGACTATACTCGACTTAAAGGTAGGTATATTTCCTTTCGTTTTTATTCTATGTAGTAAATGAATTCCTCAAAACTATGAAAAGGAACATAAAACAAAAAAGTTGTTTGTTAATGTTTCCTACTAGGAAATCAAATACCGTTTGACCCATCATAAGTTTTTGATTTTCTTATTGTTAACTTTCTCCTAATCATGTTTTCTATCACTATCCCTCAAAATGTGACCCTTTGTTTTCTCCTCCTTGTCCATGTTTTCCTACATGGAATCCAAGTATGGGTTAACTCGGGTGACCTTTGTACTTCATTTTCTTTCTTTTAAAGTAATAGTGTTACTGACTCTTTTTCCGATGTGGGACTTTCAATGAAATTTTAAAACCCAATTGTAAAAATTGTGAGGATGCAATTTCTTAAGGGGGGGGGGAGATTGTAACGACCCGAAATTTTTAATAAATCCTTTTTCCTAATTTTGTGTGTTATTTTTTTTTATACTCAACAAAATTTTTTTTAATAAAATGAGTATAATTAAAATGAGACTGTTGGGTTTTCACTATTATATGAACATTAGTCAGTATGACCTTTGGAAACTAAATGTTGTGATTATTGTCTCTAAATACAAGTGATCTTGGTTAATTAATATAGAAAGAAGATTTGATGGCCTCATCCAGTAGTCTCGGGCCAATCGAAGCCCATCTAACAGAACTTGGGAAGGAGGTAGCACCACTGGGCGTTCATCTGGACCAAACCCAAGCCGAACTTCATCGTGTGAAGCTAGAATGGAATCTCCTTCGCGAGAAGTTTAAACTAATAGAGATTACTACTCGTGCGATGTTTGTCAAACCACCCTCATATTCTCTAACCTTAGCATACCTTACACTTAGGTCCTATGTTGGGGTTATAAGGGGCTATGTAAGGGGACCATAACTACTTTGTGTAATCCTTTGATAAATAAAAATCGTGATTTCTTCTTATGGTGACGTTTGTGAATTTTCAAAAGTGTCCAGATAAATATAGGATGTATTTTATTGATGAATATTGAAAAAGGGATATTTTAAAATATTTTTGTACACCTTGAATAATTAATGATGTGTAATTATTTTCAAAAAATGATCTTCTACAAATGTGTTCAGTAAGAAATTTGGAGTCTAATAAGATCAACTTGATTTTTGATGAATAGTAAATTATGAATATTGATTTTACGCTTAGGATTAGTAATGTGACTAAATGGATTAGTAATCTCACTTAAAGAAAGTATTAATATAATCTAGGCACCTTGATTAAGTAATGTGATTCAATAAAATAGGTAAACAACTATTTCATTAATTATTAGTCAAGTATTAGTTTTTTCGGGTGAATAGTTTTTTTTATTTAAAAATTAAATTAAAAATATTTAAAAAAATATTCTTATAAAATGGAGTTCATTTTTGAATTCCGAACATCGATATTATGTTAAAGTAATTTTTGGGGATTTTTATGAAAAAAATGAATTTTCAGTGAATAGTGTATTTATTTAAAAATTAAATTAAAAATATTTGGAAAATTATTTTTATAAAATGGAGTTCATTTTTGTAATCAGAGCATCGATATTTGGTTAAGGTGAAATTTTGGGATTTTTCTGAGAAAGTTGAATTTTTAGTGAATAGTAAAAATACAGTTTTAGGGTTTCGGTATGTTTAATGACATCATAACTGTGTCATGATGATGTCATGAGATATTTTAAGGGATGGCAGACTAAAGGGGATGAATTATTATATGAGGGGTCCCATGTGGCCAAAAATATGGGCAAATACCATGGGCAAGCCCATGGTTTGGCCAAAACCACTAGTGAGGTGTCCCTAGGCCATTAATGTCTTGTCCCCTCACTTTCCCTATAAATACCCACCCTTTCCTCCTTTAGTCTTTACTCCCAACCCTCCCCCCAACGAATCTCTGGTCTCATTACCTCCCAAGGAGTCCTCCCAAGGTGCCCCCAAGCCCTCAAGGTCCCAACCTTTGAGTTTTAAGAGTTACGTTTTAAGGTAAGGGATCCTACCTCTCTCTTTCTTTTCAAGTAATCTCTTTTATGTCATTTATTTTATGCTCCATGATCTTATGTTGGAGTATGTTTTTTTATATTACTCTTACTTCCCTTTTAATTTTCATATGATGAGATACCCCTCTTTCTCTCATCAATTCATTTTAATAAAGTTTAAGTGGCGCCGTTAGGCTGCCGAATTTTTAAGGGATTCGTTCACCTTTCTCTTTTTCAAAGTTCTACTTTCATGTCAAGTCTTTTAAGTTCCTTTTTATTATGTTGGGGAATTATCTATATATCTATCATAATGATCTTTTATGTTCATATGATGAGAGACCCTATTTGATCTCTTCAATTCATTTTTGTTGAAGTTTAAGTGGCGCCGTTAGGCTGCCGAATTTTTAAGTGATTCGTTCACCTTTCTCATTTTTCAAAGTTCTACTTTCATGTCAAGTCTTTCAAGTTCCTTTTTATTATGTTGGGGTATGATCTCTATATCTATCATACTAATATTTTATGTTCATATGATTAGATATCTTATTCGATCTCGTCAATTCATTTTTTTAAATTTAAGTGACACCGTTAGTCTGCCGAATTTTCATAAGAGAAATCTAATTTTTATATTCCTTTCATGTTCTTCATTTCATATTGTATATATTTCAAATTTCATTACCATGTTATTAAATCCTTTATATTATTTCCCCAAATTGTTTTATGGATCATTTATGATTGGGTGACCCATCCTCTCTTTTCAATGTTTTTTAAAACCCTAAAACATAGCCGTTATGCTGCTGAATTTCCGTCTCAAAATGTCTCTCTCTTTTTCTCAAATTCTTTTATTTTATTAAGTGAATACTCAAAGCTCTTTTTTCTAAAGGGGTATTCACATATATACCAAAATTTTCTATTTTAAATTCTTTTATTCACATACATGAGACCCACTTTCCTTTTCTGTGGGTTTAAAGTGACATAAAGATCATGTCTTTAAAGCAGTTTTTAAAACGTTATGATTATAAAATGAAACACATTTCTTTTATGATATATGGGTTATTTATGAAATGTTTTATGATGATATATGTGGATCACATGATGATAAAGACAAATTTAAGGGTGTGCCCTGATATCACTCCAATGCATTTGGTAAAGACTTAATCTCTAGAGATGGCCATTTTTAACGACGCCTTGGTGAATAACCTTGGTAATTTTAATGACACCTTTGGGATAGACCTTGGTGAAATAGAAATGATTGTCAATGTTAAATGTTGTAGCCATATCTTCAAGTTATGAAATACATTTTTTTATTATGATATGCCTCATGATTTCTTTCTCATGCCTTAAAGTTCTTTTTCATGACATTGTTGATGTATCTCAAGTTCACATGTTAAATGTTTCCCTTGTTTCCCTTACTAGGCCTTCTGCTCACCCATTCTTTTGATATATGTCCCCAGGTTATGAGATTCAGTAATGAACCTAGGATGAACATAAGGATAAGACTTTCAAGTGTTTAAGAAGAATTTTTTATGTTTTCATGTTTTAAGTTCCTGGTTTCCAAGACACTAAACCTTAAAGATCCTCGGTTTTGTATAATGTAATGAAAATTTATGTTACAAAAAGGCGGGATGCTATATCGTCAATCCTATAATTTCTTATATATTTTAAGGGTCATAAATATCCCATTGATTTTTAAACTATTCCCTAGTTTTGTTAGATATCCCAAGTATAAGTTTGATTTTGAACTCAATGAATCTTTTTTTAGGGATTCCAGGAAATTATTATGCGAAATACATTAGTGTGTTCCCTCAAAATGGGCATGTCTTTTAAGATGGTATTTTCCTTAGACTCAGTCATTTTATCTAGAAATGCTTGCTTATAGTGCAATAATATCCATGATTGAGATGTTAGTGCTAAAGAAGATTTACCCCCCTCCTTTTACTTCTATAGAATCGGGGGTGATTCATAGTATAGAGGAACGAATGGGCCCATAAGGGGCTTTACCATTCCAGGATCCCCAGCAGTTTAGGGTTTCCCTACCGCCACTCTTCTTCCTCCCTTCTCACCTCCTTCCTTCTTTTCTTCTCTCCTCGGCATGGTGCGGCTGAGGGTCAGGTCGTGCAGTGATGTTGCGGTGTGGTGTAAACCTTCCCATGATTTTGTGGAATGGTATTGCCTCTAGAGCTCTATTGACGATCCATTTTCATTCAAACCCCTTTGACGAAACTAGTTTGCTGGTCTTTGGTCTTTCCCCCATGACGACCTTACATGATTTCTGTAAAACTCTGATGGAACCTTCCTCTATTCTATTAGTGGATGTTCTGCATGGGATGACACTTAGTCTTGGTCTTATGGTTCCATGTTTGATATCTCTATCAACAAAGCCTTCACCATTGTTCAATATCCTCTGATGATTCCTCATAGGTATCCATTTTATATTTTTTTCCCTATTCTAGTATGATTTTATGACTGGATGTATATGATTCCCCTTAGTTACACTTTTATTTCATCATTATCCTTCACACAAGACTCTATTTTGGTTAGGTGTGATGGATTCCATGACATTTTGGACTATGCTGGCGGGTTTGATGGTGGTATTTCTTTCATAGTTCTCTCTTAGCTCAAGTTCTATTATTCTTATTGGACACCCCCTCTATTTCACGGTTGTGGTGCTCTGTCACCTCCCCTTGGTTTTGTGTGGTGGTTTTCATTCTGTGATGGGTGTTCATTGGGTCTTTGGTGGGGAGTGGTTATAGTTGTGTGGGCATGTTGGCCTCGGTTGTTCCTCAATGCTCTGGGTTTGGCCTTGGTGAGGTCGGCACATTTACCTCAGTGGTTTTTGGATTCACTTTTATTACTGGTTAGGATGTATGTTTTTTTGTGGTTATTTGGTTTATGTTCATAGACATCAATCACAGTGGCATCTTTGATGAACCCTTCTCTAGCTTACAGTGTGGCATAGCCTGAGGATGCCGGTGCAATGTCCCGAGGCATGGTGATGGGATTGGTGTTGTGAGAAGTGTGTGGGGAGGCGATGGGATGGTTGTGAGTGGACCAATGTATTCCCTAGGGTCTTTTAGTTTTCGGGATGGTCTGCCATTGTTCATGTTCTCACTTAACCATAAAGTTATTTTTATTTGAAAAATAAAACAAAAATGTTTGGTGGTATGATTTTTGGTACGGAGGGTAGATTCCTTCTCAAAACAATTTATTTTACCTTTATAAAAGGAAACCCATTCCATGATTAGGATATCACAAAATTCCACTAAAGGTATACTTATAATATTTTCAAGAAGAAAATTCCCAAAAACTTCAACATGTGATAAAATAATCATAGAAGTTTTCCTCGATGATATAAAATCATTTCAGGTTATGACATGATTTTATTAGAAAACTTACAAGATATGATAAAAGGGAAAGAGTTAAAATACAACATGACATGCACTAATGCAGATTATAGGCTATATGTTCCTTAATAATCATGATATATCTCAATATAGTACATTCCTTGTTACCTCAATCTTGGATATTTTTTGTGCTCATCATTCTTTTCAGCCTTTGGAATAGAGCATTGTCTTGGATAATGCTCGAATCCTCCATATTTATGATATAGATTTGTATATTGTACCTTATATTGAAAATTATTTCCATCAGTCACATTATCCATTTTTTCCTATTAATTGGCTAATGTATTCCCTATCTTTCCACACATGAATCATCTATCAGTTCCTTTTTGATATTTCCCTTAGTGCCTCTTTGCACACTTTTTGAAAAAAAGGAATCTGAGTTTTCTTTCCCTTATCACCTTTATTAGATGAAATAATATGATATGTATTCTTCCTCTTCCTTGATGTATTTATACATTCAAAAAAATTCCAGTTGTTCATTGTGATTTTTGATAACTATTTTGGCATAACAATAAGATGTCCTACATGAGCTCCCATCATGTTAGGCATCTCATTTGGGCAGCCATCACATTACCCTTTATAATGGTTCTTTAAATAATTCCTCCTATTTCTGGCCATTTTCTAGAATAAATGGGAAATTATAGATATGTATTTTTAAACTATTAAACACATAAACTATAATCCAATGACATTAAAGGGATAACTTATAGATAACATTTATTTATTGACTTATGAATATCTAGGATTCAATCTATGTTATCCATGATCTATTTCTTAACATATACTCTTATAGAAATTTTTATTCTCTTAATATTGGTTCGTAATGAGTGTGAGAATTTACCAAATCATATCCCCTAGGAGTGTCAAAATAGGTGTGCACCGCTGTCGTGCACTAGTTCTCAATCAAGTCTAGATCAATGTGGTGTTTTCAGGTTTTACCCCTATGTACATTTGTGCCAGATCCGCTTCCACAAGTAGTATCCAGATAGGTGTTTCTTTTATTGATAAACCACTTAATATATAGTTTACCAATATTTAGGGATGTTTTATTATACTTTGTTTTAACCTTAAGGATTTTTCTAGAGTTTTCTAATTCCAATCCCAAAAATAATTAGACTTTTCCTTTGATGCCAACTATGACAACACTTCTTTTTATTACATTCTAATTCATGGTTTGTTATATAATATTACACATAATACATCCTATAATATTGATGAGTAGAGTGTGTTTTATAATTAGTTATGTTACATAACAACTTAAAATAGGGAATACATCATCTTTATTGAAAAATCTCTTAACATGCTCATGTTATTTCTTTATACTTAAAACTGCATGGGGTAACCTGGGGATATACCTAAGAAAGGGGTGAGCTATAAAGCCTGGTAAGGGAATAAAAATTGATTAACATGAATAAATTAATACATGTTATACAATAATAATATAAATGGGGAAAAATAAGTGGGAATTATAAACATGAACAATGAGGCATGATATAGCATTATAATCAAAAAAGGCAGTATGGGAAATTTGACAACAACTTAAAACACTACATCACAAACATAGGTCATGGCTAACTGCCAATACATCATGATGGAAAACATACCATCATGGATCATTTTCTCTACTTAATCCCTTTCATGAAGTCTCGTGATAGTAAAACATTACCCAATTCATTGGAGTTCCATATAATTTTGGGTCCACATGTCACTTTCATCTCATGATTAAGTGTGTCACATAGATCATAAAACATGGACTCATTTATCATCAAATTTTATTCTGCAATCAAGGAATAGGGAATAAATAAATTTTATTACCCAATAAAATAATTATAAGTTCCTTAAGTTGAAAACCCTTGATAGAAAATGGGTATGATTATTCACTACACAATTTTTTAACATAGAAAATCATGGTGAAATTTCAGCAACATAACAGGGGTGTATAAATACACATGGAAGGGATTAATGAGAGTGAAATGGTTATCTAATCACTTAGACATAAAATTTACTGTAATGGGGACATTTAAGAACATATCTTATCTTTAGTAATTGGAGATTAAAGACATGATATCATGAAGAAACTTGAATAAAGAGGAGAAGAAGAGCATCCCTTACCTTGAGAGGGTGATTCCAAATGCTTTGGAAGAGATTCTTGAGAGATTGGGGGAACATTGAGAGGAACCTAGAGATAGGAGGGTAGGTTAAGGAATTTCTAAAAGGTTTTTTTAAGGTAAATTGGATCATGGGTGGGTTTCTATAGTACTTCAGTGGAGTGTTCTTTATCATTTCCCAAACTTAGGTTATAGACACTATATAATAAAATAAACAAAACAAAAAAACTTACGATGATTTTTTCCGATTGTATATTCCAAAGATGGTTGGTTTTAATTATTTTATTATGGAAAGGGCCAAAAATTTTCAAATATTACTCTTTCTGATATGTAAGTGAGTCATATCCTTAAAGAAATTATTTTAAAACCATAAAATATATTATAGGTTTTGAAAGATTCATAAAGGATTTATAAAATAAATAAAATAAACTTAGTATTACGTTATTTTAAAAAAGAAAACATATATTTGGTTATGGAAACCCTTTATAGTAGTTAATAGATAATTTTTTGGTCATCATGATGTCATAATACACACTATATACTTATTCCATATTTAATTTTTAACCAAAAAATTAACTACCTCAGAAAATTATGAAACATTCATCATTGGATAATTTCAATGTCCGGATTACAAAAATAATATTTATTTTATCCAAATAATTTCCTAAATATGTGAATTTTTACTTTTAAATTAATAATTGATATTTATTGAGAAATGTTGGGGTTATTTATAGTAACAGTTTTCAAACTATTATAAAAATTGCATTTGAATTCATACAAAGTATATGATCATTTATTTTTAATGAAAATTATTTTATAATAATATTTTAATAAAAAAAATAACTATTTAAAAATCCCTTAATTCATAAATTCCTTAATTGAATTTTAATATTACCCAAAAGCATAATTTGTGTTTTATTATATAAAAATAAAAAATCATTTATAAAGTAACATTAATAAAATGAAAATATATTCATTATTCTATAAGATATATATATTCATATTATAAGGGTATTGATACATATCATTTTATTACACCAAAAAATTCTCTAAGGGTAAGGTGCACTATGGTGAGACTTTCATGGGGTGGTTCGGTGTATATAGTTTGTGTCGTGATCTCGATAATCTTGAACTTATCTGGTAAATAGTTTTTCTCATGTTTAAGTTATTGGATCTCAGCTTAGCCTTGGTCAAGGGAAAATCCCAGTGATTTTATCTCCCTCAAAATCATTGATAAATGTGCTTCATAGGGTATGATCATGTGGTTGAGGATATCACTTCCCTTGTTTAGCTATATTTTTAGTGACAATGATGCTTAATGGTCTTTAAATTTTGATAGGATATAATTAAATCAAATAAGTTCAAGTGTTATATATATCTAGAATATATAATAATTCATTTAATTAAATTGAAAGTTGAATTTTATTTATAAAATTTCAGGTCGTTACAACCTTGGTTTGGAGACATTCAACATAGGTTGAAGAAGGTAGAGTCGATCATGTATCCCATGAGGAATCTAGTCATATGTAATTATTTATTTATTTAATTTTTCCCTTTTTTTTATTATTATTGGTAAACTTCTCATCTTGTATGCACATAATGGATTGATCTAGACATCTTTAGTGGTGTCCTGCTGAGTACATCTCAAATCATGCTTGGGCAAACCTTAGTACACAATAAGACATCATGATTTAGGTATAGATAAACAGAAGTGGATAGATTTTGATGTTTAATTATTATTTATATGATGGAGTATGGGATTATATGTAAGAACATAACTTTTCCAAGGGATGCTTGACTCGAGGAAAAGTTTTTTTAAGGTGTGGAGATTGTAAGATATCATCTTTTTTTAGGTATGAATCTATTTTTTTAAATGGTCAAGATGGGTTGTTTTGAATTTAATTCATGGTTTAAATTAATTCAAAACCTCAAAAACTTACACACCTTGTAAGTAGTTTTCACCACATGATGACATGTCATGAAAGTATATTACACCCCTTGTAACTATCGTTCACCACATGTCGACATGTCATGAAATTTGATTACACCACATGTAATTATATTACACCATGTGTAAGATTACACCACGTGTAATTATATTACACCTTGTGTAATAATTATTAATTATTTTTAAAGGGTTTTAATGGGATTTCTTTGGAAAATCATGAAATGATTCAAGAATTTTACCTGATGTGAAATGGTAATTCACATCATGTAATTCAGATTCCTAGTATATTAATTTCAAGACTCCAATGTCATGTAAAACTCCAGACTCACCTCTCCTATGTTTTAGGGACTTGAATCCCAAGCCTTGGTGCACCTCCAACATAGACAAAATATCCTCCTAAAAGCCTTTTACTTTGAATGAGACCCCTCTGAGTACCTCCTCCTCAGACAAAAGCTCCTCTGTGCATCACCATCTTTGATGGAATACCCTTTGTGCACCTCTCAGGTATGGATGTTCTTCTCTTTTAGATCTATCTTTCTCTTCTAATCCTCTTCCTAGATAAAAGAAAGGTGTTTATCTATGTTTTTTTGATTTAGATATAGCTTTAAGAGATATTGTTTCATTTAATTATTGGTTTAGGTTTCATATCTAGACAGCAATCATCATCACATTCTTAGTTGATCTGCTTCAAATTGGGATTATTCGTTAACAAGAATTTATCACTGTTCTTGAGGTAGGTGGTATAAAAATAAAATCACATATTCTTAATTACAATTATGTTTTTTTAATTGGTGAATTTCAATTAGATGTTTAGTAATTGTCTTATTGATGAAATTAATTAATTTGGTGAATTAATTAATTAAAGAAAATGTGAAATTAGGATATTGGGATTCTAGATCATGAATAATTAATTGTTAAATTACTTATGGATTAATTGATATTATTTAACTTGATTAATAAATAATATAATTAATTAATATTGATGGTTGGGTTTATGAAATTGTTGTGTTAGAATAACTAATTGTATGATTAATTATTTGAGATTATTGTGATTATGAAATTATTAAATGATTATTTAATTATTGAATTAAATAATAGAATTGAATGTGATTAATTAATTTTGGAATTAATTAATGGAACTTACAAGAAAAATTAATTATCTAATTAATTGAAAGTGTTTAATATGATTAATTAAATTTTAATTAATTGATGAGAGTTGACATGAATAATTAATTTGTGAATTAATTAATGGTAGGTGAATGTGATTAATTAATTTTGAATTAATTAATGGGAATTGACATGGACAATTAATTGGTGAATTAATTTATGGAGGTTGAATGTGATTAATTAATTGTGAATTAACTAATGAGAGTTTACATGGACAATTAATTGGTGAATTGATTGAAGGGAATGAGTTAGATTAATTAATTGTGTATTTAATTAATGGAAATTGGTATAAACAATTAATTGGTGAATTAATTGAAATGACTGAGTTAGATTAATTAATTGTTGAATTAATTAAAGGAAATGATTTGAATTTATTAATTCATGAACTAATTAATTGATGTAATGTTATGATTTTTGAGTTGGATTAATTAATTGGTGAATTAATTAAAGGAGATTTTTGTGTTGAGATAGTTGAATGGGTTGGATTAATTAATTCCAAAATTAATTAATGGGCATATTTGTGGTGGTGAAATTGAAAGAGTCAGATTAATTAATTGGAAAATTAATTAATAAATATTATATTGTTGATGCAATTGAATGAGTTAGATTAGTTAATTGATGAATTAATTAATGGGCATTATTTTGATGGTGCAATTGACTTAATTGAATTAATTAATTAAGGAATTAATTATTTTGGATTTTTGGGATATTGAATTGATAAAATTGGTTAATTAATTGATGAATTAATGATGAATTATTGATATTATAGAATTGATATAATTAATTGTTGAATTAATTATGAAGTATTAATATTGTGAATGAGAAAATTAATTGTGTAATTAATTATGGGATTTTGAGTTTATGGATATTGATTAATTAATTGATTAAATAATTAATTGGATTTATCTACTTAATTAATTGAGGAATTAATTATGGGTATTTATGTGAAAAAAAATTGTTGAATTAGTAATGGAATTGGAGGGTAATTAATTGTTGAGTAAACTATTGAATTGTTAAATTATAAATTATGAATAATTAATTAGTGAATTAATTATTAGATGTCCAGTTGTGAATGGATTAATTTATTTTTTAATTAATCAATGGACATTATATGGTTAATTAATTTTTGAATTAATTTACGGAGTTGAAGTGACCAATTAATTGATTGATTAATTGAAGAGATTGTTATGATTAATTAATTGTGGAGAGTAATTAATGAAACTGATGTGATTAATTAATCACTAGGATAACTAATTTAAATATCTTTTGATTAGTTAATTATTGAATTAATTAATGTAAATTAAGGTAGTCAATTAATTTTTTAATTAATTATTTATCGAATTAATTAATTTTATTGATGTGATTTGTTAATTGTTGAGTTAACTAATGATTGTGATGTGACTAGTTAATTTTTGGATTAACTAATAGAATTATTGTGATTAATTAATTTGTTGAATTAATTAATAATATTTGTGTGATTAATTATTTTTTTAATTAATTAATAAGTTTGATTTGATTAATTAATTTTTGAATTAATTAATGGAACAATGGGATTATATAATTGGGATGTTTTGATCAATTAATTTTTGAATTAAGTAATGTGACATTGTGATATGAATTTTGATAAGGGGGTTAATATTGATTTACCTTGATTTTTGTGAAATATGGAAATTTTGTTATTGTTATATATTGTGAATGACTGAAAAATAGGATGGTATACATGACATTCCACACCCATGATATACATGTATGATTTATAATCATGGTGTGAGATAGGGACTAATGCTCCAAATACTCATGAGGTGCTAGAAATGAATTTATACACCCATTATATATATATATATGATTGATAAATGGGGTGTGAGACTAGGAATGATGCTCCAAATACTCACGCAGTGCTAGACATGGCGCTCTACACCCATCATGCATGAAAATATTCTTGTATGGGATAGGGACTGAGGCTCCAAATACCCATGGGCTGTGAGAGAGGGACTAATGCTCCAAATACTCATGAGGGTTCTAGACATGGTGTTATACACCCATTTATTGACATTGGAATATAGATACAATTGGGCATATATGAATTGAATTAAATGGATAATGGAAGCCATTGTGATATAATTATTGTGAATTGAATATGAGAAATGGTTTGGAATCTGGCATGGGCTGAAGTAGGTATTGAGATATGGGTGTCTATGGGAACCTGAGGGTTTATGTGGTTAAATAAAGGATAATTAAATAAATGTAAAAAATTTACTTTATTTCTTGTGTTTTTATTATTTATACAAATGAAAACACTATTATTGACTGGATTTGTTTTAGACGTCACTAGTGGTGGCCTAATGAGTTGTACTCACACTCTACATGGGCTTCCCGATTGGTATCGAAATAGACTTTTTGTTTGGGTAACAGGTTAAGGGAATAGGCCCTCAGTTAGATAGATAAGTTTGGATTGAGCATGGATGAGGGAACAAAACATGGTTTAGGACCCTCTTGGGAGTTTTTATTGTATTTATATTCAAGATGTCATTTGACACTTGGCATATACTTAGCAAGGCATATCTATTGTTTAGTTATGATTATGTATCTCATGTTTTGGTCTTCTTGTGATATTGGTTTTCTCTATGGTTATATATATTCTTCCACTATTGTTTATTTATTTTTGTTGGTTTATTACTCGGATAAAGGAAAAAAATGGTATAGTCTCCCCGTGATCAATATTATACCATCACTACTAGCCGGAAGCCTCTCGCATATGGGGAGGCACACATGAGGTCATGTGGTGGTCCCACTCAGGGCATTGGTGTGTGGAACCTAGGCCAAGATGTTACAAAGTGGTATTAGAAGAGGTTTTATTTTCTTATTCTTTTTTCTAACTATTTCGGAAATGTAGATGGGAGACTAGGAAGATTCAGAAGTTTGTAAATGAGCTTGTGCATGAGAGTAGCTACCCCTTGTATGGGGAGAACCCAAGTACCCATAGAGGGATTGTTGTTATTTCTTTTTTCTATAAAATTTGAATGTTATTTCACCTTGGTTGATTCACTTGTTGTGAGATGTGATTGTTGTTTTTTAGATTTTTTAGAGATTGACTCATGGCCCTGAATTTCCTGAGAGTTGAGTCTGCATGAATCATTCTAGACACTCAGTATTATTTTGAAAACATGAAAAATTTAATCCAAGTATAGGAAAATGGTTTTTGGGTAAGTTTTTAAACTTGAACCATTTTTACTTGCTTGTTAAAGTGAACTGAAAATGGTTAATAACGTGAAATTGATAAAGATTGTAAAATGATTCAAGATAAGAATAAATGGGTGTATAAATGATAAACATTGAATAAGTATAATGTGTTTACCCTTTTTAACCATGAACTAGATGTAGGATGGTTAAGGGTAATGATAGTGTCTTAGTTTTGACTGTGTGGCAGGATAAAGGGGGAAATACTTGATAAGGTTTTGTGTAAATCCTTCATGTTAACGGGGATAATATTGTGAAATAAAAATCATATGTTATGTTCATTTGGACCTTTATGTGGGTAATTTTGGGTAGTGAGAATTCCTTAGTTTGAGAACTCTATTGTAGGTTGTAAGAGGGACTGTCTAGTTTTAGATCATTTTGGTGAGATGTTGGTGGCCAAGGAAGCCTGAGACATTTGAAAAGTTAATATGTTTTTGTAGTGGGAGGCAACATCAACAATGGAGGATTTTTAGTGGTGTTCATTGATGGATTATTAGTGTACTTTTAATTAGTGATGATCATGTATCCTACTTTGATATCATCCTGGGTAAACTGGGAAAGCTATGGATTTACTCCAAGCTACCTAAATGTGTTTTTTATATATGGTTCTCCATAGAGGTTGTGCTTATGAAGCATTATATATGTGGAGATGGATGGTGTAAGGTATGACATCGATAGGTTTCGTATAAGGTTATCATGGGGGACCATAGGCTGATAAATACTGTGGGCCATGGGTTGTGGATGTTGAATTTTCAAACAAGTGGCGTTAACAATTATCCAAAGGTGGGGAGAGATATGTCTGTAGATGGTGCATAGAACTCGACCATGGTTTGGAAGTGGTGGCATTATATGCCAATGAGGAACCTATAAGGTACATGTTTAAATTTCCTCGATAATGTTCAGGTGGTCCTTGAAGGTGGTGGATGTACATCATTTATAGGAAGTTTTTGATGGTAAGGATAAGTGCCAATGTTGAAAGGTTTTTTGTGGTTATTGGGAATAGTGAGTTGGAAAACATGTTTGGAATATTGTGAAAGTTTTTCTTGAGACCAATGAATCCTTTTAGGAACATCTGATTCATGTATTGGATCATAGTGAGAAGGTGTTTCGAGGAAATATCGTCCTGATTGTTCATGTATTGTTGAAACATGGTCATGTGTAAGAGGAAACATGGGATAGAGAAGCCTATATTCGAGCTCAGTGGTCCAATCTTTTTTACTCGAAATCTTTGAGGATCTTGGGAGTATATCTTGAGGAAGCTCTATTATAAGGTGAGGATATTGTAATAATATGACTTTTCTTAAATATTCTTAGGAGTATAACTCAAGAATGAGTTGTTATAAGTTGGGGAGATTGTAAGATCTAGTATTTTTTCAGGTATGACTCTTTTTATTTTTATTTTTAAAAATGGTCAAGATGGGTTGTTTTTAATTTAATTAATAGCTTAAATTAATTCACAACCTCGAAAATATACACCCCGTGTAAGTGGTTTTCACCACATTATGACATATCACTAAAGTAGATTACACCCCCAATAATTGTCTTTCAACATGCACTGACATGTCATGAAATTGGATTACACCATGTGTAATTATATTACATCACATGTAAGATTACAACACATGTAATTAGATTACACCTTGTGTAATATTTATTAATTTTTTTTAAAGGGTTTTTATGAGATTTATTTAGAAAATCATGAAATAAGTCAATAATTTTACACGCTGTGAAATGGGAATTCACATCGTGTAATTGTGACACCTAGTATATTAATGTCATGACTCCAGCATCGTGTAAACCTTTAGACTCATCTCTCTTTAATTACAAGGACTTGGAAACCTCTCTTCTTTTCCACATAATCCCTATACACCTCCTTCATAGACCAAAGATCTTCCGCATAGCCTTTTTCATGGACTAGGACTCCTCTACGCACCTCCGCCTTAGACTAAAGCTCCTCTGTGAACCACCATCTTCGATCGAATACCCTTCGTGCACTTATTGGGTATGGGTGTTCTTCTCATTTAGATATATCTTTCACTTTCGCTCCTATTCCCAAATAGAAGAAATATGTTTATATAGGATTATTGGATTTAGATCTAGATTTAAGAGAAATTGTTTCATTTAATTTTGGATTTATTTTTTGGATCTAGACTGTGTTCATCATCGCGTTCTCAGTCGATCTACTTCAAATTGGGATTAAACATTGGCAATCGTTCATCACTGTTCTTGAGGTAGGTGGTCTAAAAATTAAATTCCATGGTATTAATTAAAATTATGTTTATGTAATTTTAGAATTTCAATTATATTTTTAGCAATTGAATTCTTAATTAAATTAATTAATTTGGTGAAATAATTAATTAAAGGATATGTGGAATTTGGATATTGGGATTTTAGATCATGAATAATTAATTGTTAAATTAATTATGGATTAATTTAGATTTTTTACCTTGATTAATTAATTATATAATTAATTAATGGGGGTGGTTGGGTTTAAGAAATTGTTGAATGATTATTTAATTGTTGAATTAAATAATAAAATTGAATGTGATTAATTAATTATGGAATTAATTAATGGAATATACAGTAAATAGTAATTGGAGAATTAATTAAAATATTTGAATATGATTATTTAATTGTGAATTAATTAATGATAGTTTACATGAACAATAAATTGGTGAATTAATTAATGGTACTTGAATTTGATTAATTAATTGTGAATTAATTAATGGGATTTGACATTTGTAGGGTCCTAAATACTTTTCCAAGGGAAGAAAATACTCCCAAAATCACCTTTCAGAAGGAATAAAGCCTTTTTGTAAGTCTAGTAAAGAAAATAGACTCAAATTGAGTTGCAAACTTTAAAATAAAACTTGAAGGAATTAAATTTCACAAGGAGTTTTAAGTAAACTGCATACCATCATCAAGAAGTGTTCGTAGACTGCATGAACCATGAACCACTGGTACATGGAATGAACTGCAATGCATTAGCCCTCAGAGCGATGGCCAACGAACCCAAGCACCTGCAAACCTCGTCACTAACTGAATCAATCACGTGAAGGACATCCTCATACCATCTCACAAACTTAGCAGTTCGTGGATGAAGCAAATTGGCAAGGTTCGGGGAACCATGACTCACGAACCACAACCTCCAAAAACCTTGGTTGACCGACTCTTCTGCGGGTCAATTTATCTCTTCATGGTCTTCCTCAAACGGTGTTTCATGTTCAAATATATGATTTCCCCAATTCTCTATAAAAGGATCAAAGAAGGAATTGAGGAAAGATGGACAATCAAAGCATGGAGGAGACCCCTAAGGTTGGAAGAAAGAATTCAAAGAGGATTACGGATTTAGTCTTTAATCATAAGAAAATTCCAAATTTCAAACCAAATTTTCTATAGGTATAATGAGTCGCAAACCATAAATAGAATGAAATTAATAATAATAGGAGAACTGGGAACCTAATTGATGAAATTGTGAACCACATATTCCTCATGGATTAACTCCCCGTGAACGATAGTTTTGAGGACCTTCCTTCGATATAGCCTTTCGCAAAGTTTGTTGCAATGAAAATTTAAATTGGTGCCACATACTACATCAGTACATGGATGGAACCTGATGTGGTGTGGCAGACCGCATTCAGGACTGCGTACCACTATGGTGCGTAGTGGTCCATTCCCAAGCTCATGTGCTGCTTCGGTATGTGGATGACCCCTCTACCCACATACCACTATGGTATGCAGAGCTCCTCCATCCTATATAAGAAACCAATGTGCAAAATGGTGTGGCTTTGGGTATTCTTTCCTCCACTCCAATCTCTCCCTTCCATTACCGTCCAGTCCTCCATAGTCGCACCGCAAACCAGTCCCCTAGTATCAAGACAAAGCCTCCTCTAAAGCCTCCAGAAACTTTTGATCAGATCATCGAATACATCAGTGTGACCCTTTGAGTATACATACCCATGGTAAGAAGAGTCACAAAGGATCTCCCCACAATGGTTTGGACTCCAGGGATGTCTGGAATTATACATTCCCATGGTAACAAGGAGTCCAACCTTGGGATACTGGTGTGAACCTCCCTATTCTAGGGATTAACGGTGATCACTTGATTTTCCATTCAATGAGGATTAGTGATCAGTCGAATTAATTATTTTCTCTTCTCCTTTTTACAAGATTCAACATTTATCCCCTATCCTAGAACATGTTCTGGGGAACTCCCACTGAGGTAAGTCCCTAATCTTCCAATGGTCGACCTGCATGACCACCAATGTTATCCCACATTGAAGGGTTCATTTCCTCGTTCCCTCTTCCCCGGTCTACTCATCCTCTTCCATTATAGGCCCACCCTCTCCCATTAGTATGAGATGAGGTGTGTGATTGGTTGGATCTCTTACATCCTCTTTTTTCTCACATCGAGTATGACTCATGGGGGCTTAGAGACTTATGATAATCCCAACGTTGACACAAAAAAACAAAATATAAACTATGAGAACTCTGATTCCTGATCAAACCATGATACGTAGGATGCCTACTTAAAGTCTCCAGCTCAAAAGGGTGACCTTCCAAAAAGGTTCCACCCAATCATGTCCCCTCAAATGGTCATCTCCCATGCATAAGCCCCAACTTTCCTAAACTATGTGGGCTCTGATTCCACTTCTGAGGATACGTAGGAAGCTCATATTATGGTTCTGATCCCCACATCAAGTCACCCTCCATCCCCCTTAGATTTTGATAAACTTCAGAGAACCTTGTTGTATGGATTAAGTCAGCATTGACTTCATAGCATCAAATCCATGTATGCCTATGACGATCTTGCAAACTAGGGGTAGCCCATGGAAACACTCTTCTAGAATAAACCAAGGATTCACAAACATATGAACACAACTAAAATCTATAAGGGAGTCCTAGAATAGGCAATAATCCCCCCCAAGGGGTTTGGTGAGACCGACTCCCCATCCTCTTGACCAATGGGGTCCTTAAGTGTCGTTGGCCAAATCATAATCAAAAGAGTGCCATCCTTTAGAAATAATGTCCAAGAATCATGGATACCAGGGCTGTTGGGTGTTTCTGGATCCACTAATAAACTTCTTGGAGATCATTTGAGGAAGTTATAACCAAAGAGGAACAATTTCACAGGTACTTTACTCCATTAAATCTCCAACTGGGACCATTTGACTATTGTAACTCCTTCACAATACAGATGGGATAAACTACCCAGTCCCCACGGGGTCAATCCAATCCTCCCTTATAGGATGATGATGTGAATCATGTTGAAACAAAGAAGGTGAAGTGAATTTTTATATAATAACAGACAAATTCTTTTCATATGTCAGACCATTCTTTGCATATTTTCCAACACGCACACTCATGTCACCCTCAGTGGTGAAAAGAAATGGTGAACCTGACATGAATCCTTAACCAAGGTGGAGGTCCTACCCCACTCAAACCCCTTCAACTCATAATAAAAAAAATAGGGGGAGGAGGCCAAGCTGAATCGTCAAATATGTATATTTTAAAGATAATTCTACTTTGATGGGGTTCTGTGGTCTTTATATGTCATATATGTATATTTCGGGTTCCCACATAGCAACCTTAGATCCAAATGATATCCCAACTACCAATACAGACACGCGCCTCAGCGATCCCATAGTCAGTTAGGGCCCCGATAAAGAGTAGCACCCACTCGCCTACCCAGTATCTTCAACACTAGGTATCCAACATACTGATCAAAGAGTACCACCGATATGGTACTCTCCCCATGGTGGAGGTCGTGAGACAAGTCTTCTAGTCTGTGAAGGCTCGCCAGCTTCCTCCATATCTGTGGTCGACACCCTAGTATAATGTGGCCCCAATGTTCATCTCAAGCCGTTTTGGGAGCGTATCCCTGGAACATGATAAAGAATACCTCCCTTATCTTAGAGAGGTAGATGAAGTCGATGCTGAAAACTTCATCTCAACTGCACATGGGTCCTACTCATGGTCCCCTGCTAGAGAGTGTCACCACCGAAACCGGGTGACCAAGTCTCCTCATGCTGAAGAGGACCTTGTGTCATGGGCACCTACTAAAGTCCAGAAGACCCCGGCCCCCAGTGTTCCTTCCAAGGGAAACAAATATATAATCAAGAATAGGCTATAACCCTAGTTCCTGAGGAGAAATTCTTCCATACAAACATGGCATCATTCAACAGGTAGACATAAAATTATGCCCCCTCCACTCAAGACTACCACATAAATAGGGTGGCACACTACGAGCACATGCATAGTCCTATTGGTTCTCTCTGTTCCCACAGTGTAGACAGAGTGGGTAACTATTGGTAGACGCAAATATAAATTAATGCATAAGATGCCCATCATCCAAATAATGAGGCATCCAGTTATACGTAGGCACAAATACCTACTGATGTATATCAATACATTCATCCAAATATTGCGGCATCCGGCTATACATATGCACAAATACATACTAATTAATACCAATCCCACCATCCAAATAAGTCATCAAGAAAATATGAGCAGAGTCAAGTTCCATTGGATGCATACAAATCTCGTGAGACAAATACATTGGAAAGAGAGTAGATTAAAACTCCTTCTTGTGAATATAAATCCCACCAGTAAAATACGGTGGCAACCATAGAATAAAATTGGTGGAAAACTCGTTCCTCTGTCCTAGCCTAGGAGAACTACCAGTATCTTCTAGCAACCCATGGGGGACAGAAACAGGCACAAAATCATACTCTGACATCATAATGTGCCTTCATACTCATTCCATCCAAAGATGTATCTCATTGCATCCTAGAAATGATAGAATATTTGATGTAGATTCCATACAATATCCTCCAAACATGACAAGATATCATTGTATCAGTGGAAAAGGAGATAAATCAGGCCCTCGACCCAGTTTCCTTGAACAAAATGACTTACTCGCAAAATGGGTTAGTCATTCTAGAGAAATTATTCCTCCCTTCTCCAATCCTGGAGGGTCGACAGAAATACCCCATGATACACGGACAACCGGATTGGGAACAATACATGTTCCAACAAGGGGATATTGGTCCAACATGGTCACCACTCCAGGGCAGGCATACATCCCTACCAAAACTCAATATGTCCATCAATGTATCCTAGTAGCATCACGGGACCCTAGAATATAGGGACACATATATGAAGGTCTTTACCAATATCATGTGAATCTGGTTACCCACAAGAGAGTGCTCAAAAATGAAATGCCCCAAAGAAAACTAGAAAAGGAAGAGCACATGCATGATCCTACTCAATTAGAAGCTGGGGTACTTGAAACCCTCGAACATATATCAATAAAGGCTCAATATGGGGTCAGTGCACTACCAAATTATGGATGTGGTGGTAGCAGTTAAGAAGGCCCTCCCTGCAATGTCACTATAAACAGCTCTGAAGGTCCTCCCTAGAGCACCCATGGGGGATTACTCTATGGGAAAGGAATGATCGATCGTGATAGCCTATCTCCTGATGCGAGTTAGGGTAACCCTCTCCTTGACATGAAGATAAGATAACAAGAAGGTCCTCCCATTTCTGTTGTCTGCCCGGATGGTCCTCCCCTGGGTATACACTGCATATATGCTTCTCCCTATAGTCGGATGTTGAGTCATAATGGTAGTCCTCACTATGATGACAGTCATTGCGAAGGTCCTCCTCACAATTACAGTTATTGTGGAGGTCCTCCCCATAGTAACATCAAGCAACGTGAAGGTCCTCCCCTCATTTCGGTACATCTTGAAGGCCCTCCCCATGATGTACACTATATAAATTCTCCTTGTAGCCAGGTATCAAGCTGTGATAGTAGTCCTTACCATCATATCAATCATTGATAAGGCCATCCCCTCAGTGACATCAAGCAACAAAATGGTCCTCCCCTCGATGTAGCCCACCCTAAAGGTCCTCCCCACGTTATACTCCATAAATACATTTCCCACGGTCGGGCGTCAAGTTGCAATGGTATCCCTCTCTATTGTGGAACCAATTACGAAGATCCTCCCCACAATAAAAATTTGTACTGTAAAGAAGGACCTCCCATTTCTGGAACAAATTTGAGAAATCCCTCCTATGTAAAGGCACTTGGAAAGATGGAGTCATAAATATCAGGAACTCTGTCTATGATGAGTGATATCCTTTCTCAACCATAGGACAGTCTAGGGCCACGCTCATCTTCAGAACCACCCACACACTGTCCACATATCATTGAGGCTCCACCAGCCTGGCTGCTTGGAATGAAATTATTATGAATCAGTCAAGCTAGGCATATGAAGTAGAGGAGTCCCTGAAAGAAAAATAGTAGGATATGTTTCTCGTGAGAAGACAACTTGTTAAGGATAATATAATAGTGATGCATTTTCTTACGGACACTTCTCACTTCGGCATACTAAGGGAGTTGTATAGGGAATGTATGCATAACATTCACCTTAATAAATGGAAAAAATTTCACTAGATAAAAGAAAATTCCATTCCCTATAAAGGGTATTTAGACCATTTCAACATGTTAGGGGAGCTTCACCGTATAATCGACCTAGAAGACCTCCTTTATGCACAACATCCATGATCATAAAGGTGAAAGAAAACCCTTGAACTATATTTCCACCATGCACTGCAAAAGTTGTGTTGCCTCATTGGCGATGCCCCAACTAGAGCCCATACTCGGGGATGGGGAGAATATGGAGCTCTACACTTCACCTCGCGTCCCAACCAGAAAACCACATTAGAAATTACATCTTGAAACATCATTACCTAATGGTCTCAATAAAATGAAATAACTACTCTAGAAATATGGAATACTCAATAAAAACTGGCCCAGGGTAAGTCTCAAAACCATTAAGACTGAAGAGATCAATACATCAAAAATATTATGAGCCAACAGTCCAAGAACATCAAGTAGGCTTCATGCCTAAGTGAAGTCAACCAGTAAGTAGTGATCATGTCTTCAAAATCCCATAAATCTTGTATAGGTCTAATGCCATACTCTACTCACACCCACATGGGAGTGCGTGAAATCCAAAAGGTTGCAATAGTGGCAGTTATCACTGCAATGCGGGAATAACCCTAGACCATAGATCTGGGAGAATTTTTAACTCAAAGTGCCCCTGTGAGACCAAAAAATCCATGGCGTAGAGCATCAATGAAATAATGGGAACAACCCCAGCCCACGGGGTTGGGAAAATATTTACCTCAAATTCCTACACGTTGAACATCCATATTCTCTTGTCTGGGAAGAACGATGAGCAGGGAAGTCACCCATTCTACCTCGTCTCATGGTTCATACCCTCCAAGATGAAGGCAATTTACAAGGTCATATTAGGGCTCCCTTAGGGTCAATATTTACCAAGAAACCTGAAGAATAATGTATAATAGAAGGATAAAGTCCAAGAAAGGACATAAAAAGACTTCCTATCATTCGGCCCTAGGTACACCACCCCCAATGTGGTATTCATCAGTGAACATAGTAAACATCAACCCCATGGATCTCATATGAAATGATACAAAGAGAGAGGATGAAATAGAAGATGGTTCCCTCTCAAAGGAATCCACATTAAGCCTGATGGTGTGCATACTTGAAACCAGGTAGCAGTCCTAAATTTAGGTTCCCAATCAGTTAATCTGTAATTAACTCCCTCATGAAACCCCAAAAATGAGGAGAATAAATCCAAGGTAATCTATGACCCACCTCTTCCTCCCCCTGAGAATGTGTCCCTCACTTTCGATGAAATATTCTCTAAGAAAGAGGAAGAAATGAAAGAGATCAGTAGAATTAACGTCGAGCTACATCAAGGGATATATCTTGTTAGTTTTGTTCTCCATGCGGAATGTCAATAGGTATTCCCAGGAGAGGTACCCTTGCCACAAGCACTCATCCTAATGAATGAAGGAAACCTCATAGGTTCGTACAACCTGGAACCAAGACTTTCAACCTACTTAAATCTATCCTTTAAAGGTCATCAAGACTTCCTCCTACTGGGAAAGAAGCCAGAGTATATTTAGGTGAACCCACAAAGGATACCCCCAATGGGGTATCCACCCGAAATTCTGGCAGCACTGGCACGTCTAGCTTTGGCCGCTGTTGTACCCACCCAAGCTCAAGCCTGGCAGGATATGAATCAAGGGATATTGAATACCATTGAGCAACTAACATCTCAACTAGAATCCATGGAGGGGCGGTTCACTCCGATACAACTAGAGAGAAAACCTTACCTGGATTGGGTGAGCAATGCTCTATAATAGATGAACTACAAAAAACCCCATATTCCCAGTGTTCAATGGATCAAGAGAACTAGAATAGAATCTAATGCATTATGCCTCTTACTGTGATCCCATGATGGGAACTCCAGAGTAGTAAGAAGTAGAAAAACATAGATGCTTCGTACAAACCCTGTAGGGTTTGGCCTTCATATGGTATACTAGCTTACCAGATTACTCAATAACAGGCTGGGAGGATCTCAGGGGACAATTTATCTTCCATTTCAGTACGACATTACCTAAGACAACGATCAGGGACCTCATGAACTATAATCAGTGAGAGAATAAAAGAGTTTTAGACTTCATTTTCAGATGGAAAGGCCTGACTTATTCCCTAAACCAGTCACTCCCCCAGGATGAAATGCTCTCTATGGGCATCGATAACCTTCATGATTAATTACGAACACCACTCATCCCGGTGAAGTACATAAGTGGGTTCCGAGATTTATCTATCATTTCCCAAAGGATAGAAGAAATCCTGCAGTGGACCACTCTCAAGTCCCGAGTGGCCCCATCATCCCCAGGAAAAGAGCAGGAAAAGTTGAAGCACCTTCTGTCATGCTTAAGCCACCCTTGGCACCAACTCCAGTTGTGAGGCCTCCACTGAACTGTGTGGGACCCCCTAGACACCAAAAGCCACCCCCACCTCAGCAAGATGAGAAAAGGGGTTCTAAAAGAAAACAGTTTGAGGATCAAAGAAATAAAGTCTACTCATTTCAAGATACCTAGGTCTGTGTCTACTTTATAGATGCCATGAATTGCAACTTGCTCCGGCTACTAGAGCCAAATAAAGTCAATGAAGTGGGTCTCGATGACTATCCAGATTATTTTCCCTATCACCAGATACTGGGACACACCATCTAGAAATGATTTTTCTTCAAGGATCTCCTACAAAAGATGGTGGATTCTAGGAAAGTTAATTTGGTTCTGCTGCCAGCATAAGTGGCGTATGTTTCCACCTCATACCCAGGAGGGGAAGAGGAATGGAAAATATTTTATAGTAAAAATGAAAAAAAAATACAATTGGATGACCCATAAAATAGTTAAATGAGTTTATAGAATCCTCTAAGTGAATTTGTAACAACCGATCATGCCCCAAAAGCTCTTGATGCAACATAGTCACCATCCTCAGCCCTGTAGTCCTATAAGGGCCAAAAGGGAGGAAAGCAGGAGAAAGAATATGGGTTTCCACCAAAGACAAATCCAATCCTAACACTTTCATAATTCTTTCCAATGGACTTGGTACAATGGGCACCACCACACCAAATTCACTTAGAGGATTCTATAAGTGACCATAGTCTCCATTAATTTCATTCACTTGATGGGCACCTTCTCTAATGGAGACTATGGTCACATACCTGAATTCACCACTTCCAATTGGAGAACTGTAGGAAGAGACCACAAAGGTCGAGGGTTTCCTGGAAGTCATGATCGTAGAAGGATTCAAATTCATAGCCACGCCATAACTCAAACCGTTAAAATTATAGAAACTCATGGAAGGACACTCTGGAAGACACAACGAGAACCAGAGTGTTCCTCTGCCCCTTCCAAAAGAAATCTGAGCCCAGTTGTGTTGGATTATCCACCGGAGGAATAAAAAATCACAAATCGCCCAAGGCATATTGGATAACCAGTTCAGCCGAACCCGAAAAGGACCACAGTGCCACCATCTCCTATTAAAGGGGTCGGCCCATCTATGTCCAAAGCTCAAGACCCAAAAGTGTCTATGAAATAGCATCCCTAATCCGGGAATCACCAATCTTTAGAGTATAAATATCATATTATAGAGTCAATAGCTTCAGTACTAGCAAAGATTTCAATATTGGATGTTTTGATTCTATCCACAGACCTTAGGAAGGTTCTCATCGAAACCTTACTAAGTCCCTAGGAATTCGAGGTTTAAGTAGTAGCAGCCAAAGTCTATCTTACATAGACCAATCCCGAAGAATTTCACGCCATCATATCCTTCACAAACAGGGATGAAAACACCATCAGGCAAGGGAATATCAAACCCATATATGTATCCAGAAATATAAATGGAATTGATGTCTTGAGGATATTTTTTGACAAAAAAAATGGATTCAAACTCCTACCATTGTGAATGCTTCATCGGCTGGGCTATAATGAGGATAGTTTAACACTCTGCACCACAGCTCTACCGGGATATCACAAAAGTGAGCAGAAGCTGTTGGGATGAATCAAGATTAAAACTTGTCTTGGAGACCTTGCTTCTGATTCTAAGTTATTGGTAGTGTGGAAAAGTATGGTCTTCAACATCCTATTAGGGAGTCCCAACTACATCAGCATACTATAATTCCATCATCATACCATCAGTGTGTCAAATATTTCACTAATAGAAAAAATGGGATATTACATGTTGATAAATCCCCATTTGAATCCTATGAGTCACATTACATCGATGAAGGGTTCTATGAACCGAAGTAGAAACAGTCTTTGGCCGACGACGTTGACTAGATCACTACCTAGAATGGATTGGAAATGTATGAAGTCGACCCCCTCCAACAACTTGGGTAAGATAATGTATTACCCATAAACCATGTTGAATTCATAAATTCAAGCCCGGATACAGACTCAATTGTCTACATGATTTCGATTACAGCCGCCAAGTCCAAGTACATGGAAGAGCAGGCTGACTCCTATGATGTTAGGAAAAGACCTAATAAATATGCTCCTGGCCCATCCTCAGGACCCCAAACTATCACCGCCTTACTCACTATGGAAAAAGGTGATTTATCTCTCAACATTGGAGAGTTAATATCAACAATCCTCTCTCCATCAGAAGAGGAAGCAGATGGTGAAGATGATGATAAATAATAAGAAGAAGAAGAATACCACAAATATTCCCCTCCTACATTCGAAGATGGTGTCTCCAACACAATTGATGAACTTAGGGAGATAAACCTGGGAACCAAAGATAACCCGCAGTCCACTTTGATTAGTGTGGAAATGCCTGTCAAGGAGAAAGAGACATATACCTCCTTCCTAAAAAATAATCAAGATTTGCTTTCCTAGAACTACATAGAAATGTTAGGCCTCAATCCTGAGGATTCCACTCATCATCTGGGTCTTCCAGAAGATCATTGGGGCTATAAGAAGGCAGTTAGAAGGACCCACTTTATGCATGCTTACAAAATAGATGTTGGAGTTGACAAGAAGATCAAAGACAACTTTATATGGGAAGCCTAATATTTAATCTGTCTAGAAAACATAGTTCCCGTAAAAAAGAATAACGGACAGATTAGAATCTGCATCAACTTCAGGGACCTTAATCAACACTACTCAAATGATGATTTTCCGATCCCTATCACAGAATTGTTAATCAATGAGATCATTGGATATGAGGCCCTCTATTTCATGGGTGGCTATTCTGGATACAACCATATCCAAATGGCCTAAGGAGATGAATAATCCACTACTTTCAGGGCCCCTCAGGGAGTGATCTGTTATAGGGTTATTCCCTTTGGTCTAAAAAAATTAAGTGATACATATCAGCATACCATGAAATGCATTTTCAATCCCTTCTTAGTAAAATTCATTGAGTGTTATGTCTATGATCTGTTGGTTAAATCACGACAGTTCTCAAACCACCTGGATGATCTTGAAACTATCTTTAAAAAACTGTGACAATACAGTTTAAAGATGAATCCCCTAAATTGTTCCTTTGGCGTTACCTCTGAGAAATTATTTGGCTTCATCATATGCCATCGCGACCTCAAATTCAGCCCTGAGAAGATTAAATACATCCTTGGCATGTCCCCACCTCGCAACCTCACTAAGTTGAGAGGTCTCCAAGGGCAACTAGCCAACATCTGGCACTTCATAGCCAACCTTGCGGGTAAATGTTTACCTCTCACCAGGTTAATGAAGAAATGGGTCACATATGAGTGGGATGATGATTTTCAAGAAGCTTTCAAAAATATTAAAAGATATATCCTAAGAACATCGGTTTGGATTCCTCCAATTGAGGGGAGAACACTCATTTTGTATATAACTGCCTTGTAAATGGTTATTAGGTGTCTTCCTCATGTAGAAGAATGATTCCAAAAGCAAGAACAAACTCTATTACCTCATCTGAACAATGATTGATATTGAGACTCGATATTCAAGAATCTAAAATAACTCCATGTCCCTAATCTTCACAATTTAGAAATTCAGGCATTACCTGCAGCACCATGAGGTCCACCTGGTCCTCCAATGCCACCCGCTCAAATATATTCTCAACTATCCCATGCTAACTAGATTCCTATCATAATGGGAATTCATCCTATAATAGTTTTATATATGGTACGTGCCCCATAAGGCCATCAAAGGAAAAGAATTAGCAGACTTCCTGGAAAAGCACCCATCAAAATAAACAACCCCTTTGGATGTGGAACTTCCGGATGAAGAAGTGTTCTCTATCCAAGAGGACCCCCAAGCATGGGAAATGTACTTCAATGGTGCTTCGAAAATCCTAATAGGTAGGCCTGGGATTTATAATTGTATCCCCTGAAAAGGTCATCTTTCCTTACTCCTTCCTGCTTTCAAGGGGATATACAAATAATTATGTATAATACCACGCCCTCATTATGGGCCTAGAGCTGGAACTTCATTTATGAGCCAAACACCTGAAGATAAACAGTAATTCAGATATAGTCATCAAGAAGATAAATGGTGACTATGCCATTAATAAATAGGTATTATTCTCATTGATGAACATGTTGGAGAACTAATGGCATAATTCCTATCAGAACCAATGTCGGATTATGTCCCATGGTCACAAAATTATTAAACTAATGCATTGGTGAATTCATCCATAACCCTAGATAATCCATAATGGGATGAAACAGTTATTAGCATTTCCCACTGCTGGATGGTATTTCCATTTATTTAGAACAATATAGAGGAGATCGACAAGGTTATCCCCATTTCTGAGCCTTATGGTCACACCACCGACTGGATGACTCCCATTGAAAATTAACTTCAAAGGGTGGAACTTTGACCAGATAGGGATAAAAGATAACAGATCTGGAGACGGGTAGTCAAATTATTCTTGTACAATGGGGTAAACCAATAAAAGGTTCTCTATAAACGAGGCCTTAACGGAGACCATGTAAGGTGCTTTGATGGAGAAGAGAATGTTGATGTCATGAAAGAAGTGCACGTGGGAGCTTGTGGAGCACACCAATAAGCAACCAAGATCTCTAATCAAGTTTGAAGGCTTGGATATTAATGGCACACTATGATACAGGATTGTGCCATATTTTCCAAGAAGTCCCATTCCTACAATGTTCATGGAAATTTTATTCACAGACCCTCAGAGTTACTTTAGATAACTAAGTACTCTTGGCCATTTCCTCCTATGGGATGGATGTTGTGGAACCATATCCCCCCACCACATCCAGAAAATTCAAGTTCATACTAATAGAAACTGACTTCTTTACAAAATGGGTTGAAGCCATACCCATGAAATAATTCGGGGAGAAAAGCATCATTATCTTTGTGAAGGACAACATAATTAACAAATTTGGTATCCCTCACAAATTACTGACGGAAAATGGCACCAACTTCTGCTCTGCTGAGTTGGAAAAGTTATACCAAGAGTATGAAATCAGAGCCAACTATTTAACCTACTACTATGTATCATCCAATGGGAAGATAGAGTCTTTTAACAAGACTCTATCTAACATACTCCAAAAGATGGTAGATAAGGATAAGACATCGTGGAAAGATAATCGCCTTCATGATTTATGGGCATACTATACCATGATCTGCACTACCACCCAGACAACCTCATACTCACTATTATATAGGGAAGAGGTGGTTTTGCCTATCTAAATTCAAGTTCCATCACTTTTTGTGGCTATTTGAAATAAAATATCCATGTATGGGAAATCCCAAAGGAGGGTTGACTAGTCGGACCATCTAGATGAGAAAAGGATGCACACTTTACACCCTTTGGAAGTCTACCAAAATAAGATCGCATGAGCCTTCAACAAAAAGGTATGCCTTCAATCTTTCCTCAAAGGAGAGATGGTGTTGGTCCTTAGAACCCTAATGATACTTGGGAATAATCCCCTAAATCTTGAACCAAAGTAGGAGGGACTATATGTCACACATATTTTCTATTCCAATGGAGCATACGCCTCAATATTAATAGACAGACAGCTTATCACAGCTCCCACAAATGCAAGGTTTTTGAAGTACTTCTCGTAATAGCGACGCCCTTTAAAGGTCTAAACTATATGTCCCTAAACAATGAGTTATCATCCTGACCACATGATGTTAAACGGTATAGTATTAGTCCCTACAACACGACATTAAACTGGGATGTGAGTCTCCTTGTTGTATGACTCTAAACTATACATTATAGCCTCCAAACTACAAGATGTTAAACCGCATAACATAATTCATCCTAATTTCATGATGATAAATAGTATGATCCCTCAGAGAACTACGTATGGATTGATTCCCATTTGATAATTTGGATACTTAGCGATGCCTCGATCCTTGATCTTGGCCCAACCCCCACCATATAAAAACATTCCTCTATCATATCTTCTATCTCCCCATATTTATGAGGGAAACCCTTGTCAATCATTTTTTCTCACATCGAGTATAATTCATGTGAGATTAGGATAGATGGTATGGATTCCCTTACATTAGAAAACTATAGAGAAATATGGTAGACCTGGCATCCATAGAAGATGAAACCAAAATGCCCTGACTCTTATGTATAAGACAAATCGGTACAGAGAACATTCCGAACTACATATGGCTTGATTCCTTCCTTTGAAGGATACATAGTGATGATCATATTTGGCATCTTGTCCCAGTCACCAACAAAAAAATGCTCTCTTATGTCACTATGTATTGACTGAACCTTTGTAGGGAACGTTCAGATATATGTACGGCTTGATTACTATCCTTGCAGGATATGTAGTGATGCTCGGATCTAGAATCTCGGCCCAGAAACCATTTAAAAAAATTTCCCTTCCCCCATGTAAACTTCAGACTTATATGAGGAGTCCATGAAATTTCTTAACTGCATGACAATAAACTGCGAGATTCTTCAAGAGTCACATGCGGGAAGATTCTCAATATTAAAATATCACACACATTCCCCCCACTCATAAGGAGTCAAGAGATCATACTTCCACCTACATGTGAGTGAGATCTATGTGGAAGCTTCAGTAGTACACTGCTAGTCATGGTCTGGGTATTTCTTACGTTCCGAGACACATCATTCTCGTTTTTCAAACTCCATACTCCAAGAAATCTTGGATCCCTATAAACATTCTTGGCCATCAAAGATAGAAGGCTAATGTCCTGTGGACAGCATTGTTTGACAATGCACATCATGCCCCAGTGGATCAACATATGATGCCTACAAGACGACCTTCAATGAAAGGAAATACATCCCCATGAGAGTCCTCTCCTATCTTAGTATGCCCAATGACTTTTAAGCCCTATGTCATTCCTCCTGAACCAAGTTTCCCCCAGGAACTATGGTTTACACCTTCTATCATCACTCATGTCTAAGTAATGCTAGAATATCTCAACAATGATTAAATTAAAGCTATTAATGGTCATTTTCACAGCATAATATCCTCGTTGCATGACTCTAAAATGTACAAAATAATTCCCTCGTTGCATGACTCTAAACTGCACATCATAACATCCTCACTACATGATTCTAAACTATATAGCATAATTTCTTCATTTCATGACTCTAAACTACACAGAATAATGTTCTCACTGCATGACTCTAAACTTCACAGTGTAGTTTCCTTGCTGTATGACTCTAAACTACACAATGTAATGTCCTCACTACATGACTCTAAATTTCACATCATAATTTCCTCACTTCATGACTCTAAACTGTACAACGTCATGTCCTCACTGCATGAATCTAAACTGCACATCATCATCTCCTCGCTGCCTGACTCTAAACTGCACAACGTCATGTCCTCACTATATGAATCTAAACAACACCATGTAATGTCCTCGCTACATGACTCTAAACAGCACAGCATAATGTCCTCACTGCATGACTCTAAACTGCACAGCCTAAAGTCCTCACTGCATGAATCTAAACTGCACAGCGTAATGTCCTCACTGCATGAATCTAAACTACACAGCGTAATGCCCTCACTGCAAGATTCTAAACTACAAGGCCAGAATCATCCTTGTTATATGATGTTAAACGGAATAACATTGTGGTAATCCTAAAGTTATCCCTATTGTTGACTTTTTATTCTTAAGTGGTGGTCTAGAATACTCATAATCTATTGTTTCTCGCACCGAGCATAGCTCACATGAGATTAAGAATCTCAGCAAGATAACCACAATGACATAATGGAAAATCAGTCTAGGAATTTGGTCCTAGAAACATGACCCTAAAAGGCATGTTACGGTTCCCTTATTCATAAGGAACCTTGTGTCTTGGTTGTACGATGTAAAACTACATGTTACCCCAAAGATGGGATGAATTCCCCGCCCTACGTATGAGTTAGATCTACATAGCGGATACTGAATTCCATGAGTTAATCATAGCCCGAATGTCTCTAATGTATTTGGATACACTCCTACCATACCTGTAACACCCCGAGATTTTATGAAAAAGATTCTTTTTAATTTCATTAATGTCTTGTGTTGTACGCTACACCAAAAGGAGCTTGCACAACACGCATCCTTGACTTTCCTTTCATTACACGCAATCGCGACCTTCCTTGATAGCGTGTGTAGTACGCAATACCGAGCTTCACTAAACAACGATATGCTATTAAAATATTATTAAAACTAGTCGTTATGAATAGTAATAACCACTTTTTGAAATTTTATAAATTTTATTTTTCAAAATGGACTTCATTTTTGGATTCGGAATATCGAAATTAGCTTAGGGTGAAATTTTGGTAATTTTCGGATAACTTTCATATTTTGATGAATAGTGGAAATTACTAAATTTTAATTAAAAACAACTTTTTCAATCGAAATAATTAATAGTGATAAATTATTAATTTTAGTGGTTTTAAAATATATTTAGAATATATTTTTACAATTTAATATAATGTTGGTCATTGGATGTAATTTCACATTTAAACCAGTTATAAACAAGTGTCAATCTTTTGATAGTTATTATCTCTTAAAAACACGCCTTTTGTTTTGACGACGGGAATTAATTTTTAAATTAGTTAACGCAACTGATATGTTTTGAATTTGGTAAAATAGACATCATTTTTGAGTTCATAATATCAAATATATCTTAGGCCTAATTTTTGGTATTTTTCTAAAAACTTTCAATTTTTGATGAATAGTGAAACCACTAAGTGGTAGTTAAAAAAACTGAATTTTTCCTAAAACTTAATTTCACCGCTTCTGTGAGTGGAATTTAAAAACTCCGAGAGACACGGTTGATGTCAGTAAGTAAAATGTGGTTCAATGAGATGAAAATAATTTTTCGTGAATAGTAACTTTTTACTTTTATATTTATGTCATCTACTTAATTCCATTCACTTCAATAAGGAAACGAAAACAGCGTTCATGCGTACGTACGGACTACCGTCTCCATGAACGGTGTATTTCATTCCATTTATCGATATATTATATATATATATATATTATGAGTATATATTATATATAAATCATGTTTTACATTCTGGATATAAGTAATTATGATCCAAGTAATCATATTAATAATTACAAGTTAAAAACACGAACGACAAATGAGACGATTTTACCCAAAACGCTACTTTAACATGAATTTACAAAAGAACGGGTAATATAAAGTCATAAGTGGACCATATATGATATAATAACAATGAATATGATTCTGGAATAAGTCAATAACATGATTTAAATCATTATACAGGAGGTTCGGACACTTACGAAGCAAATCGGACCTAAGGTAAGGTAAATATCACAATCTCATTTTTATCCGAGATTGTTTATACTTTGGTATTTACTGGGGTGTATTTTATCATCCACATCCATGTTTCCTCAATATTTAATATTATTTCCATCCACCTACATTTGTTTAAATCCAATTTTACCCTTCGGTGAGTTTTTAGTAAAAGATATGAAAGGAATCTTTTGTCGTTTTTCATATGAGGTACTTTTTGACTTTTCCGACAAAAGTACGAGAAGAATGTTTTTTTAACTTATACGGCATGAATGGATTTTTAAAACAAAATTTCCAAGAATCTTCATTTACAAGTTTTCAAGATTATTTTTAATCAACTTATTTTAGTTTAAAATTGTATGAAATTTTAAGAAAGGAAAAATGTTTTTGAAGTAGAAAGGATATTTTCCTCAAGAATGGAGTTCAAGTGTTTTATCAAAATTATTTTCCAACTAAGATAATAAAGGGTTCTGTTTCTATCCATATTATTACATGGATTTGATTATGTTGTGATGGAAATATTTTTATGAATTCTTTTATCTTATATGAATTGTTTTATGATGTCATGATGTTTAAGATTCCCATTTTTATTACATGGGTTATACAATGATGTATGATTTATGATTTTTTGGCACACATAAGAATGGTATCATTATGAGATGGGTGGGACCTATATCTCCCTCCAATGCATTGGGTAAAGATTTTATATCTCATGAGATAGACATGGCTGGAATGGTAGGTTATACCGGTTCAGTGAAACAGGACTGAAACGAGGGTGACTCGGTTCAGAAAGGGACTTTGTCCACTAAGATAGTCTTGGCAATGAGTCTTGACTAACAAGAAATGATTCTCTATGATTATGTGTGTATTCCACAAAGTTTAATGTTTTATGTTATGATTATTGTGATTACATTTCACTGCCATGAGTTATCCCAGGTTATGAAATTATGATCTCTTTCACAGGTTAAGATTTCCAAAAGTTATGTGCCTATGTATATGATGTGATTGATATTTCTTTTGTTTACCCTTACTGAGCATTTGAGCTCACCCTTTCATGTTTTATTTTCCCCAGGATATAAGGAAAGGTTTTAGGTTTAAAAAAAATTAAGATCTTTATGGGAGATGTTGAAGATCTTTCACCAGGATTAGAATATTATATTCCGAGTTTCCATAGACACTAAACTATTACAATCCTTGTGTGTGTGTTTTTGTTATGTACTAAGTATTCCGCAAATGTAATGTAATGTCCATGTACGTCAGGCTTCGGGTCTCTACAGTTGGTATTAGAGGAAAGGTTTAGTCAACCTTTGGAAACTAGGATGTGAGAACTTTAGTGAGATCCGTAGAGATATTTCTAAGGTATGTCTTGGGATGTCTCTAAGGTTAAGTATACGTATAGGTTATAGTACTAGAATTGAGCTAACGATCTTAGAATTTAACCTAAGATGTTAGATATTGAGGGTACTCCCCCTTTATTATGTTGTTTTCCCTAGCATGATTTTTGCCTCTCACACTATTCTTTTTGGGTTTTAGAAAATGGCTGGAAACAAGATGATTCATGATAAAGGAGGATATGATGGACAATGGAATGATATTCTTCATGAGTAACCATATGAAATGGGATTTGGAAGTCCAAACATCATTATTATTCTGAATCAGCAATCTCATAATATGATCAATAAAGTAAAATTTGGTAAGTTTCCTGACTCGGCTAACAAGAGAAAGATGGAGTTTCATGATGATCATAGAGGAAAGAAAGTTCAATTTCCCCTGTGTAAATCATGTGGGAAGAGGCTTCAAGGATAATTTTTCAAAGGAACTGGAAGATTCTTTGGGTGTGGAAAACAATAACACAAAGCCAGTAAGTGCAAAGGAAAAGGTTCAGTTAACACCAGGGATGAGGATAATGGTATTGCTATGACATCAACAATGGTTAAATGTTTTAAATGTGGAATGTACGGGCATTATGGAAACCAATGCCCTAAGGGAAAGTCTCATGAAGAGAATCAGTATGGTCGTATGGGTAGTATTTATGTTGATGATGATGAAGAGACTACAAATGATATGTGAGATGAAATAATTGTTGAAGCTCGGTCAATGGTTTAAGAATGTAGTGGAATGATGACATGTTTATCATGTGTAATGTTGTATAAGTAATCTCATGGTACTATGGAATAAAGAGACATCTAAGGATTGTTACACTGTTGTCTTTCCTTGAGTTTTGAAAGTGTATGATTAATGGTACCAGTATCCATGAAAGGTTATTCAGATATTTTTGGAATGTAGATGATATGCGCATAATGAAGGGATAAGACGACAATGAGATGTTTGATTGTATTCATGATCTCATGATTGATATAAGGACTAAGTGATATAATGGTTTGAGTATAAATAATTTTGAGGATTTTGGTTTATGGAAAGTGTTAACTTTTAACTGCATTCATGTTTTCACTAAGGTTCAATGGGTATTCAAGAGAATACATGATTAAGGCCTTTGAATGTTTGGAATGTGACCAACAAGACATATCTTATGATATATGGGGATCAACGATGGTATTAAATCTCTGGTAATCATTTTCACTATATTATGAGAGTGGATTGCAGTATTATGGATAAGCCTAAAGATTGGAATGGATTATGTTGGACATAAGTTAGTATTTTTTAAGGATAGAACTTTTGATATTATTTATGTGATGTTATAGTAATGTAGTTTTAGAAAAAGGACAACCTGCAGGACGGGCGACAGCCCATCGCGTCGGACAAGGCCATGGGAATCGAACCCACAACCGAAGTGCGACTGGCCTTTATCGCCTACCACTGGCCTACAGGAAGTCCCTGGTTAGTAGAAACTAGTTTTATTTTATTAAGCGGTATGATATATGAAGTATAATTTCATTTTAGGAAACATATATGATTAATCTCACTATAGAATGACTTATGTATATTTAATAACTTTTGTTAACCTTTTGTTTGAGACAGATGGAATGACCCGTCATTCTATCACATGATCTGCTAACACTTCACGAATAACAAATTCAACTTCATTTATTTAAGAGATGAAGTGGAAATTGTTCAAGGCACGAAAAACAGTGAGATTGTACCAAAATAAAGTAAGTATTTATTCTAATTCAAATTATTCAACTTTAGGGAAACGATCTTAAAAACCAAAAATGTTGTCATAGTGCTCTTATATCTGATTAATCAGATGGTACCTTAGATCGTCACAAATTTATGGATTTGTGATTGGTGGCTTTTCCATAGCCATGTTCTCTACCACTCTCCATCAGAACATGATGGTTAGATTTCTCTTCCATGACCATATTTTCACCGATGTTCTCCTATGTGGATACCCAGTGATTAGTTAACTTGGGTAACCATTACGTTTTATACTTTAGTTTTTAAAGATAAGTTTTGGTATTCCTTTTTACAATGTGGGTTTCTATCAAAGAAACTTTCAAATAGTAAACCATTTATAACCCCGATGAATTTCGAGGGCGAAATTCATTTTAAGGGGGGTAGAATGTAACACCCCGAGATTTTATGAAAAATATTCTTTTTAATTTCATTAATGTCTTGTGTTGTACGCTACACCAAAAGGAGCTTGCACAACACGCATCCTTGACTTTCCTTTCATTACACACAATCGCGACATTCCTTGATAGCGTGTGTAGTACGCAATACCGAGTTTCACTAAACAACGATATGCTATTAAAATATTATTAAAACTAACCGTTATGAATAGTAATAACCACTTTTTGAAATTTTGTAAATTTTATTTTTCAAAATGGACTTCATTTTTGGATTCGGAATATCGAAATTAGCTTAAGGTGAAATTTTGGTAATTTTCAGATAACTTTCATATTTTGATGAATAGTGGAAATTACTAAATTTTAATTAAAAACAACTTTTTCAATAGAAATAATTAATAGTGATAAATAATTAATTTTAGTGGTTTTAAAGTATATTTAGAATATATTTTTACAATTTAATACAATGTTTGTCATTGGATGTAATTTCACATTTAAACCAGTTATAAACAAGTGTCAATCTTTTGATAGTTATTATCTCTTAAAAACGTGCCTTTTGTTTTGACGATGGGAATTAATTTTTAAATTAGTTAATGCAACTGATATGTTTTGAATTTGGTAAAATAGACATCATTTTTGAGTTCATAATATCAAATATAGCTTAGGCCTATTTTTTGGTATTTTTCTAAAAACATTCAATTTTTGATGAATAGTGAAACCACTAAGTGGTAGTTAAAAAAAACTGAATTTTTCATAAAAATTAATTTTACCGCTTCTGTGAGTGTAATTTCAAAAATCCGAGAGACACGGTTGATGTCAGTAAGTAAAATGTGGTTCAATGAGATGAAAATAATTTTTGGTGAATAGTAACTTTTTACTTTTATTTACCACGGTTAAAAGTAAATAGGGTAATTAAGGGTAGAAATAATATTATTATTACCCTAACACATGTCCTAATTCTATTGGATAAGTGTAATTCGACCAAAAACAAACTTAGGAATAAAATATGACCATTTAGGCCCACTTGGATTAGATTAGGACATTTATTATTAATTTATTTAAAGAAGGGTTAAAAGAGTTAAAATCAAAGTTTATTTACTAAAACATTTTTAATATGGGGTTATACATAAGATAAATTAGACTATAAATATTCATTAGAAATATAAAAAGATTTCCTACATAATTGTATTTTATTTGTAATTTTTAGACATTAAATAATTTAATTTATTTATGACACAACGATGATGAAGTAATTATCTTATTAATGAAATATTAACATAATTGATATTATAAATACCCAAATAAATATAATTTGAGACTTTTTATGAATTCCACTAATTTTTTAGGTTAATATGACATGTTAGTATTGATTTAATTAACTTTGTTCGAACTTATCATTCTGTTATGATTTTCACAAAAATCAATTACTAAATAGTGTCAAATTGACACAAAATAGTTTTTAAATCAAATATTATATTATTAATTGTTATTTTATTCCTAAAAATCTAATGTTCGGCCAAATGACTTAGATAAGGATATATATATTAATCATAAATAATTTGGGGTTCTTTTGGCATGTTATAGTAAGTTTATTAACCATATAGTGTAAGAAAACAAAAAGACACGGTAAAAGTTAAATTATTTAACTTAGAGTTAAATCTAATTGATAAGGTTAAAATAATAACCTAAACTTGTCTAAATACTATTGGTTGATAGTATTTCCACCCATCCCCACTTTAGCTTCGAAATAAGACCCTTTGGAACCCTTATAAACCGATTTTGACTTTAATATAAAATAATATTTTGAGATATTCCTAAGGTGCCCCTCTCCTCCCTTATAAAAGGACACCTCCTCCCCCTCCTCCTCACACCACTTTGAGCACTAAAGCTCGGCCAACCCCTACCAAATTCTCTTATCCACTTCCCTAGAATAATCCTAGAGGTCCTGGTCTTCTTCAAAGACCAATATTAGTTCCCTAAGTGGAGGATTCAAAGAGGCGTTTCAAAGAAGAGGTAATATCCATTACCGATCTTTTCAATTTCTTTCTTCTTCAACTTCTTCTTCTTTAGTTGTTTCATGACAAAGTAATAAAATCAGTATTACTTACATACTGATATGTTATTATAAATATGAAACAACCCTAATTCACCTTCTATCCATCCTACGGAAAAATGAAATCATCGTGCGTGCGTACGTACGGAATACCGTCTCCACGTCGTGGTGTAATCTATTTTCCACCACCACCTTAATAGGATGGGTATAATGGTGTAATGAGTAACTATATATGATTATTATAAAGTGATATTGATACTGAAATATTCTACATACACTTCAACACAATTCCACGACCATGGGAACGATATCATCGCACGTGCGTACGTACGGACTACCGTCTCCACGACGCGATGAGATTCATTCTCAATGATTAACCATTCATGAATGATTATAAAGTATATATAATAAGTACTAATGAAATATATGACATAATAATGATACTGGACTTATGTAAATTTATATGTATGTCATCTACTTAATTCCATTCACTTCAATAAGGAAACGAAAACAGCGTTCATGCGTACGTACGGACTACCGTCTCCATGAACGGTGTATTTCATTCCATTTATTGATATATTATATATATATATATATATTCTGAATATATATTATATATAAATCATGTTTTACATTCTGGATATAAGTAATCATGCTCCATGTAATCATATTAATAATTACAAGTTAAAAACACGAACGACAAATGAGACGATTTTACCCAAAACGCTACTTTAACATGAATTTACAAAAGAACGGGTAATATAAAGTCATAAGGGGACCATATATGATATAATAACAATGAATATGATTCTTTAATAAGTCAATAACATGATTTAAATCATTATACAGGAGGTTCGGACACTTACGAAGCAAATCGGACCTAAGGTAAGGGAAATATCACAATCTCATTTTTATCCGAGATTGTTTATACTTTGGTATTTACTGGGGTGTATTTTATCATCCACATCCATGTTTCCTCAATATGTAATATTATTTCCATCCACCTACAATTGTTTAAATCCAATTTTACCCTTCGGTGAGTTTTTAGTAAAAGATATGAAAGGAATCTTTTGTCGTTTTTCGTACAAGGTACTTTTTGACTTTTCCGACAAAAGTACGAGAAGAATGTTTTTTTAACTTATACGGCATGAATGGATTTTTAAAACAAAATTTCCAAGAATCTTCCTTTACAAGTTTTCAAGATTATTTTTAATCAAATTCTTTTAGTTTAAAATTGTATGACATTTTAAGAAAGGAAAAATGTTATTGAAGTAGAAAGGATATTTTCCTCAAGAATGGAGTTCAAGTGTTTTATCAAAATTATTTTCCATCTAAGATAATAAAGGGTTCTGTTTCTATCCATATTATTACATGGATTTGATTATGTTGTGATGGAAATATTTTTATGAATTCTTTTATCTTATATGAATTGTTTTATGATGTCACGATGTTTAAGATTCCCATTTTTATTACATGGGTTATGCAATGATGTATGATTTATGATTTTGTGGCACACATAAGAATGGTATAATTATGAGATGTGTGGGACCTATATCTCCCTCCAATGCATTGGGTAAATATTTTATATCTCATAAGATAGACATGGCTGGAATGGTAGGTTATACCGGTTCAGTGAAACAGGACTGAAACGAGGGTGACTAGGTTCAGAAAGGGACTTTGTCCACTAAGATAGTCTTGGCAATAAGTCTTTAATAACAAGAAATGATTCTCTATGATTATGTGTGTATTCCACAAAGTTTAATGTTTTAAGTTATGATTATTGTGATTACATTTCACTGCCATGAGTTATCCCAGGTTATGAAATTATGATCTCTTTCACAGGTTAAGATTTCCAAAAGTTATGTGCCTATGTATATGATGTGATTGATATTTATTTTTTTTACCCTTACTGACCATTTGAGCTCACCCTTTCATGTTTTCTTTTCCCCGGGATATAAGGAAAGGTTTTAGGTTAAAAAAAGGAAGATCATTATGGGATATGTTGAAGATCTTTCACCAGGATTAGAAGATTATATTCCGAGTTTCCAAAGACACTAAACTATTACGATCCTTGTGTGTGTGTTTTTGTTATGTACTAAGTATTCCGCAAATGTAATGTAATGTCCATGTATGTCAGGCTTCGGGTCTCTACAATACCTCAAACTTCGTGCTCTGAGCGATCTTGAATCCCCATAATCTTCCATGGCCATCTGAGATTGAAGGCTAGTGTCTTATAGACACCTTTTTTGACTATGCACATCATGCCCTAGTGGCTCTGCATATGTCACCTAAAAAATAACCGTCAATGAAAGGAAAATTCGTCCCTAGGAGAGTCCTCTACTATATCAGTATGCCCAATGGCTTCCAAGCCTCGTGACATACCTCTTAATTCAAGGGCCCTCAAATTCATAGTTTCCATTCTCCTTCCCACCCACATCCTGGATATATCAGAACATGCTGGCCAATTCACCTATGGTCTCTCTTGAGGCTCCTGTAGAATAAAGATAGCCCATCCATATGGGTGGAGTTGATTCGCATATAAGATAAAAAAATTCCCCCACTTATTTTCGGGTTTCCTAGAGAAGTTCAGCTAAAATAAATGACCCTTTTCATGCTCAGGCACACCCCTTGTCATAGGTCTTATGTCATGTTTGGAAAGGTCTAAATCTCCATAATCCTTCATAGCCATTATATATAGAAGGCTAGTGTCCTTTGGAATTATTTTTTTTACTATGCATATCATGCCCTAGTGGATCTGCATATGATTCCTAAAAAACAGCCATCAATCAAAGGAAAGTTCATCCTCTGGAGGGTCCTTTCCAATTTCTGTATGCTCTGATGACATTCATGTCTCATATCACCCCTTGGATTTGGAAAACCCCTTTGTAAAATGTCTTACATATCCTTCAATTTTTCGAATTCCCAGACATGAAAAAGATTTCTAATTGAAATGACCATTCATCAGATATCCCTTACACATGTAACAATCATGTGGGAGTAGTTTCCCACTCAAAGATGATAAGAATGACCCTAATACTTTCAGACATCATCACTCAGGCAGGCCACCCACTGTGATTCCCAACATCAAAACCAGTTCAAAGTGTTGTAAATCCTCTCAGGCCATCAGAGATTGAAGGACACTATCCCAAGGACACCCTTTTTTGAATATGCACATTATTCCTTGGTGGCTCTGCATATGTCACCTACAAAACGGTCATAAATAAAAGGAAAATTTGTCCTCAAGAGAGTCCTCTCCTACCTCTATATGCCTAAAACGGATCTCAAGCCATATAAATGTCCAAAACTCACAAATTTAGAGTCAAGAAAAATATCTCACTCATTTTTGAAAGATATTAGGACATTTCCTGTAGATGAATCCTAAATTGGGGCCCCTACCCCATTAGGTTTTGTCAAAGTTGTTCGACCTAAAATATCGGTAATAAGTTTTATTGGCAGGACTATGAATTTCCAGTGAAAAAGATTCCATACTCACCAGAGTAAAAATCTGTAAGGGGAACCTCTGGATAAAAGTTGAGTATCAATTCATTTAACCTATACCATCTATGTTTTAGAGAAAAAAAATGCCGAGATATAAAAATAGACATAAATCTTATTAGGTTAGAAACCTGCAAAGGGAGGCTTAAGAAAAATTCAAGATGTACCCTCTAACCCTGTATCAAGTAGGCTTACGAAAAAATTATTGTGATAATGAAAAAGTCACAAAAGTTAATGAGGTTTTCCATAAAACCTCAGAAATAGTAAAACTACGTACACTAAGTCACGTGTCTTAGGAAAAAATTAGATCCCAATTCTATTATTTCACTTTACTGGTCTTGAATCACGGTTTACAGTTAATACCTGATCGAAGTAATGTTTATATGATTGATTTTGATCAATTGATATGATAGGAAAAGGAAAAGAAGAAGAATTTAAAGGCAAATTAGTTTCATTGAATTCAACAAAAAATGAAGGAACACCCCCAGTTTAGAGTCTCTCCATAATATCAAAAGGAATATGAGTACACATCATGATTTGGGGAAAGTTACAATAATTCCTGGCATTCCCTTTCCAGAAAAATGGCGAGTGATTGTCATGGCCTGTCGAGAGTTTGTTCTAAAGAATCTTTCTCATCTGCTTCACCCTTGACCATTGGGCACATTTTTTCTATAAAATCTTCAATGTCCCACCATTTCTTATGGATAGCTTCGTAATTGACACATGAAGAGGTCAGTTTAGCCTTCAACCTTGCTACGCGGGCCTTGCACTCCCGGAACTCTTCCTTTTGGGTGATCACCAAATCATGATCCTTCGCCTCTTTTTCCATTAGTTGATCGAGTTCCTCCGAAACATCTCAGAAGGTCATAACTTGAGGATGGGATGAATTGAACTTGGAAAGTTTATCCTCACAAGAAGCGAGGTCTTCTCAGGCTACGACGATCTAGTAGATAAGGAGATGTAAGTGCCGATAATCAAATCCACTAGAACCCATCTCTGTAAATAACCACTAGAAGTTTTTAGTCTCATCATAAAAGTTATATATATATGTGTTTTCATGGCAAGGTCACATAACTGACACCATGCATGTTTTTGCACTGCCTGGTGCCTCCTTGCGGCACCAGTACCTTGATACTCCCCCTCCTCAAGGGGTCTACAGGTAGGAAGTGTCATTATAGGAGTGTCAAGGGACCTAATATAGGTTGTCCAAGGTGGGGACTCTCCTTACCCCCTAGATGTTTCGACCACTAGAACCGGATGCGGAGGACTAGCCGTGATATCCAGGGTGTCTGGAGATTCTCTACTGCGACCAGCCTCGTTAGGTCATGGGAAGTATCCATAGGAGAGGAGAAGTCTGAATCACTCCCAACTGAGATAGGTCGAACTGATGAATCCCCTTATAGATGCTTATAGAAGCGAATCGAGCATCTTATTAACACAAGGGTAGGAATAGATGGCATATCCATTGTGGCTACTGGAGGTACAGGAATAGGAGATGTTGCCATCGCACTTATCATATAAGAAAGAATGTATGGCATGGTCTTCAGGGTTAGGACGGGGTGAAGAATTTTTAGAGGCTTCTGGACATGTTGAACTGGTCTTATCATCACCCTATCAGGGTAACATCTCAATCACATTTGTGCATAGTCTAGTGATAGAAAAGTGGATCCCATCGTATTAGGTATGATGACCTCCATAGTAGCACCTTCCCGCATCATCATAATCCATAACTGGTGAATAATTATAGGATGAGATTATCCCCTTAAATGAATAGCAAGAAGAAGTGTAGTTTTTTGAAGACACCCAAATTTCATGGAAAACTAGTAAGGGGGTACGGTTCACAAATGGCCACTCGATCTATGCGAGCAGTGAGCATCACGTCCCAAAGCACGATAATGTATGAGTGTTCCTCTAAAGAACCGCTCATGTTGCCTCTTAACGACCCATGAAAGGTAGGTTGTGGTGAAAATGAGAAGAAATAAGTGTCATTAAATATCCCAACTACATCACTAATGCTTAAAGTCCTAGGATAAATAGTGGAAATGTTGATAAGGGCAGGTTGAAAGTCATAACGAGGAACCTCTGTAGTGTGTCGATATTCATAGCAAGGGAAGTGTTCATCCATCCAACCATACAAGAATTAAAATAGTCTTTTGAGATGATGTGGAGGTCTACTTTCTTATATCAATCCCAATAGCTCATAATGTCAGGTGAGAGTAGGAGTGTCCAGATTAATTTGTTGACCCTCTACCAGCACAGCCGTCATCGTCAAAGTGTCTTCCTGGACCTCGATTTACACATCGCGGGATGGGAAGATCCATACACTCAAAATCATGGAAAAGAAACCTAATATTCTAAGCACAGGTGTCATGTCTGGTTGAATCTCATATCCCTAGGTGGTATATTGTCCTGCTTTGAGGGTAGCACAATATGACCCTAGAATCTTTTGAGACTGGTGGGATGAAAGAGTTCGACTGCAGTGAGCTCTTGGCTTAGGCCCGTTCGCCTGTAGAAATGACCTTATCCACACCTCAAATGGGATAAGATAGAGAGAATGGAGGAGATGATCAAGTAATACCTCCACCATAACCAGTAGTTTCCTTGTCAATGAGGATACATGGTCATTATTATCACAAGTAGTGGTTTCCGGGACAAACTCGTCATACATCTCTCCAAGGATAGGGAGTCCTCCAAGTTGGTGGATGTCACATAATCTAATTCCCACCTCCCCATGAGAAAATGAATGGTGTTGGTGATTGAACACCAGTGGATCAGTAGCTCAGGAAGGACTTTTCCTGGGGAGAAGGCTACGAACTAAGAAACTAAGGTTGCCTGATATAAGTTCACCACCTCCAATTGGTCAGGGGACTCTAAATAGGTTGGTTGTTCCTAGAATGCCCAGGACCATTCATCAAAGAAGCATCCTACATCTCTCAATTCCCATTCGGTGCTCCACCCACCATTAGGGATTTCTTGGGAAGTGTTGATAATAGATCGGTACTCTCAGGTGACTAGTCTCGAGGCAGTGTTGCAACACCTGCGATCGCCCTGAGTCCATGCTGAACCTTCTAATATGAACACATTTTCTTGAATCAAAGTATATTTGACTTCTCCATCTAGGGAAATATTGGCATGGTCATGTCCTTTTGGTGCTTCTAAGATAATGAAAGGAGTATTTGGGTGAGCCAATGGCAAAGGAATGTCATCAGGAAGACCAAAGTCATATAGTGGAAACTATATGGACAACGTGTAAGCTTGGAGCTTTGGTGTGAGGAGATATTTTAAGAAACGGTCATGAGGAACAATGTAGTATCGAAGATGGTCTTCAATGTCCCCCACCATGATTTCCCTCATCTTCATAAATTTCGTCACAGCATGTGAAAGAGCCATTATAGCCTACATAGGAAGATCCAAAAGCCCACAAAAAGTTAGTCCAATAAAACAATTTTTGGATAAAGGCCACAAAAATGGCTAGAGGGCATAAAAAATGTCTGCATGGGGCTCTGCATACTTTTCCCAGAAATGGTAAGTAGTATCCATATCTCGTGTGCTGCATGATACAAAGAATAAATTCTTGTATGCTATATGATACATATAGATAATCCCCACACACTGTTGTGGTATACAGAAACATTATACTGTATATAGCTGTGGTATGTGAAATTCTTGAAAGGCGCTAGCCCGCAGAGTGATGGATAGAGAACAGAAGGGTTCGTGGAAGCTGGATTCTGTGAACTGAGTCCTATCCAAGTCCATGTTCAATGTTTTGTTTAAAATTTTAAGTTCGTATTATTAAGGCTTAAAGTTCAGTTTTTCGATTTAGGTTCAGTGTGCGGGACATGAAAACCACACAATGTTCTCCTACATGGAGGTCTGAATTTCAGTTTTAAATTCCAAAGCACAGTTTGTGAAACCCAAAATCTAATTTTCATGCATAATAAATAGTGAAAAATTGGTTCGTGGAACATGAAAATTAGGTTGTAAATACAGATTTTGAAAAAGAGATGTTATGCGAAGGCAGTGAAATCTGAGGGAGATTCGAGAGCAATTTTCACCATGAGAAACGGTAAAAGACAAATGAAACAGGTCCCAATATATAGGTGTGGTCCCCTCATACTAGACCTATCTTTTCTGCTGCAAACCACTTAAGTTCAAGACTACTTCTACATCAGAATAGTCTTCTATTTGTTCTGAATGGACCCCATTGTGATGGGGGGAATTTTTAGGGTCTAGAAAACTTTTCCAAGGGAAGAAAATACTCCCACAATCACCTTGTAGAAGGAATCAAGCATTCCTACAAGTCTAATAAATAAAATGGACTCATATTGAGTTGAAAAATTTAGAAGAAAACTTGAAGGAATTAAATTTCTCAAGGAGTTTTAAGTGACCTTCATACCATCACTGGGAAGCGTTCGTGTATCGCATGAATCATGAACCACTGGTAGGCGGAACGACCCGCAAGGCACTGGCCCACAGAGTGATGACGAGTGAACCCAGACACCTGCGAACCGCATCACTAGATGAATCAAGCACGCGAAGGACATCTGCAAACCCTGATTGACCAAGTCTTCTATGGTTCTTGATATCTCTTCATGGTCTTCCTCAAATGGTGTTTCATGCCCATAGATAAAATTTCCCCAATGCTCTATAAAATGATCATAGAATTAATTGAGAAAGGAAGGAAGAATAAAGCATAGAGGAGACCCCAGAGGTTGGAAGAACGAATTCAGAGAGGATTCCAGCTTTAGTCTCGTATCATCGGCAAAGTCTGAATTGTAAACCATGTTTTCCGTAGGTATAACCAGCCAAAACCCATAAAACAAAGGAACTTAATAATAATGGGAGAACTGTAAACCTAATTGGTGAAATCAAAAACCACATATTCCTCACGGATGAATTCCCCATGAACTATAGTCCCTAGGACCTTCCTTTGATATGGAATTATACATAGCATGTTGCTATGTGGATTTAAATGGGTTTTGTCTACTTCATTAGTACGCTGATGGAACCTTAAGTGGTGTGGCATACCACATTCAGGATAGCATACCACTGTGGTGCACGATGGTCCATACCCAAGCCCACGTACTACTTTGGTACATGGATGACCCCTCTACCCACATACCATTGTAGTATGTGGAGCTCCCCCCATCCCGCATAAGAAAAAAGTGTGTGCAATGGGGATTCTTTTGGTATTATTCCCTCCAGCTTCAATCTCACTCTTCTGTTACCGTCCAGTCCTCCACAGCCCCTCTATGAACCAGTCCCCAAACATCAGTCCAAATCCTCCTCCAAAGCCACTGGACTCATATGATCAGATCAATGGGTGCATCAGCACGCCCCTTTGAGTCTACATACCCATGGAAAGTGGAGTCATGAAGGTTCTCCCTACAATGGTTCGAACTCCAGGATTACTTGTAATTCTACATTCCCATGGTAACATGGATTCCAACCTTGGTACACTAACATGAACCTCCCCAATCTAGGGATTATGGGTGATCACTTGATTTTCCATTTAATGAGGAATGGTGATCAATAAAAGGAATTATGTTCTCTTCTCCTTTTGATGATATTATACATTTCTACCCTTTCATAGAATGTCATTTGGCGAACTACCACTGAGGTAAGTCCATAATCTCTTGAGGGTTGAGCCACATGACCTCCAATGTCATCCCATGTTGATGGGTTCATTTCCATGCGCCCTCTTCCCTGGTCATCTCAGCCTCTTCCGTCATAGGCCCACCCTCTCCCATAAGTAGGAGAAGAGGTGTGTGGTTAGTTGGATATCTCAAATCCCTTTTTTCTCACACTAGGTATGAATCGCATGGGATTAGAGACTTGTGATGATCCCAACGTCTACAAAATCAAACCAAATCTGAACTATGAGAACTTTGATTCCTGGTCAAACCAGAATATCTAGGATGTCTTCTTGAAGTCTCAAGCTCAAAAGGCTGCCCTTCAAAAAGGGTCCACCCAATCATGTCCCCTCAAATGGGTAGCTCCCATGCATAAGTACAAAGATTCTCAAACTACATGGGCTCTAATTCATTTTCTGATGATACATAGAAATCTCATCCTATGGGTTTAATCCAAACATCAAGTCACCTTCTGTCCTCCTTGGATGAGGATAAACTCCAGAGTGCCTTATTGCATGGATTAAGTCAGCATTGCCTCCAAATAATCAAACCCTTGTATACCTTGGACGATCCTGCAAATTAGGGGTAGCCCATGGACACACTGTTTGGGAATGAACCAAGGTTTCATGAACATATAAACACTAATTAAATCTAAAAGAGAGTCCTAGAATAGGCAATAACCCCCCCCCCCCCAGGGGGTAAGGTGAGCCTGACTTCCCATCCTCTCGACTAATAGATTCCTTAAGTGTCTCTGGCCAAATCATCCTCCAACGATCACCTATCTTTGGAAAGCAGGTCCATGAATCATGGATACAAGTGTCGTTGGGTGTTTTTGGCTCCAAAAATAAACCCATTGGAGACCATATGAGGAAGTTATATCCTAATAGGACTGATTTCACAAGTACATGACTCCATGCAATCACCCGCTGGGACCATTTGACTGTGAAACCTCCTTCGCAATATAGAAGGGATAAATTACCCAGTCCTTGTGCGGTCAATCCAATCCTCCTTTAAAAGATAACAATGTGAATTAGGCTGAAACAAAGATTGAGAAGTTAAAATTCCTATAATAACGGACAAAATATTGTGACTCGTTAGTCCATTCTTTTCAATTTTTCCCACACGTACACCCGCACCACCCTCGAAGGAGAAACAACACGGAAAATTATTTTATGAATTAATTGATGGTTGTTGAATGTGATTAATTAATTGGTAATTAATTAATGAGAGTTGATGTGGACAATTAATTGGTGAATTAATTGAAGGGAATGAGTTAAAAAAATAATTATAGAATTAATTAATGTGACTTGATGTGAAAAATTAATTGGTGAATTAATTTGAAGGACTGGGTTAGATTAATTAATTGGGGAATTAATTAATGGAAATAATTTGGATTAATTAATTGACGAATTAATTAATGGATGTAATGTTATTATATTTGAGTTGGATTAATTAATTGGAGAATTAATTAATATAGATTGTTGTGTTAAAAAATTAGATGAGTTAGATTAATTAATTGATGAATTAATTAATGGGGTTTGTTGTGATGGTGAAATTTAACGAGTTAGATTAATTAATTAGAAAATTAATTAATGGATATTATTTTTTTGATCCAATTGAATGAGATATATTAATTAATTGATGAATTAATTAATGGGAATTATTATGATGGTTCAATTGAAGGAATTGAATTAATTGATCGGTGAATTAATTAATGTGGATTTTTGGGATATTGAATTTATAAAATTGGGTAATTAATTGATGAATTAATTATGAGGTATTAAGATTTTAGAATTGATATAATTAATTGTGGAATTAATTATGAAGTTTTGAGATTTGAATGAGATAATTAATTGTGGAATTAATTATGGTATTTTGAGTTTATGGATATTAATTAATTAATTGACAAAATAATTAATGAGACTGATGTACTTAATTAATTGGGGAATTAATTAAGGGGAAATTATGTGAAAAAATAATTGTTGAATTTGTAATGTAATTAGAGGATAATTAATTATTGAATTATAAATTTTGAATAATTAATTGGTGAATTAATTATTATATATAAATTATGAAATGATTAATCAATTTTTAAATTAATTAATGGATTTTATATGGTTAATTAATTGTTGAATTAATTAATGGAGTTAAACTGACCAATTAATTAATGAATTAATCAAAGGGATTATTATGATTAATTAATTGTGGAAATTAATTAATGAAATTAATGTGATTAATCAAATGTTGGGTTAACTAAAGGAAATAGGTTGTGATTAATTAGAAGGTGAATTAATTAATGGAAATTGAGGTAGTCTATTAATTATTGAATTAATTAATTATCTAATTAATTAATGTTATTGATGTGATTATTTAATTTTTGAGTTAACTAATGAAAGTGATGTGACTATATAATTTTTGGATTAAATGATGGAATTTTTTTGATTAATTAATTTGTGGAATTAATTAGTAAATTTTTTGTGATTAATTAATTCTTTAATTAATTAATAATTTTTATGTGATTAATTAATTATTGAATTAATTAATATAACAATGTTATTATGCAATTGTTATGTTTTGATTAATTAATTTTTGAATTAATTAATGTGACATTGTTATGTGAAATGTGATAAAGGGGTTAATGTTGATTTACCTTCATTTTTGTAAAATATGGAAATTGTGATATTGTGATATATTGTGAATTATTGAGAAATTGGGTGATAGACATGATGGTATACACCCATGATATGCATGTATGATTTATAAATGGGGTGTGAGACAGGGACTGATGCTCCAAATACTCACATGGTGCTAGACATGGCATTATATACCCATGATATATATGTATGATTAATAAATGGGGTGTAAGACATAGACTGATGCTCCAAATACTCACGGGGTGATAGACATAGTGTTCTATACCATGTATTCATGCAAATATTCTTGTATGGGATAGGGACTAAGGCTCCAAACACCTATGGGGTGTGAGACAGGGATTTATGCTCCAAATACTCATGAGGGTTCTAGACATGACATTCTTCACCCATTTATTAACATTGGACTATGGATCCAATTGGACGTATATAAATTGAATTAACTGTATGATGGAATCCCATGTTATATAATGATTATGAATTGAATATGAAAAAATGCTTGGACTCCGGCACAGGTGGAAGTAGGTATTGAGATATGGGTGTCTATGGGAACATGAGGTTTATGTGGTTAAATAAATGATAATTTAATAAATGTAAACTGTTTACTATATTTATGGTGTTCTTATTATTGATAAAAATTAAAACATTATTATTGACTGGATTTGTTTTAGACGTCGTTGGTGGTAGCCTACTACGTTAACTAATGCCCTATTTGGTATTCCTGATTGGTACCTAAATGGACTTTTTGTTTTTGAGACAGGTTAAGGGAAGATGCCATAAGTTAGATGGTTGAGTTGGGATAGATCATGGATGAGGGAACCAAATGTGGTTCAGGGTCTGCTTGGGAGTTGTCAGCGTATTTACATTTGGGTTTTCATTTGAAACATGGCACATACATAGTATGGTATATCTATTATTCAGTTGTGATTATGTATTTCTAGTTTTTGTATTCTTGTAATATTGGTTTTCTCTAGGGTTATATATATTCTTACACTATTGTTTATTTATTTTTTCTGGTATATTACTCTAAAAAAGGAAATAAATCGTATAGTCTCCCCTTGATTGATATTAGACCCTCACAACTAGTTGGTTGTCACAAGAAAATGGGGAGGCACACCTGAGGTCGTGTGGTGATCGGACTCAGGGCACCGGTGCGTGGTACCCAGGTCGGGATGTTACAATGTGGTGTTATATGAGGTTTTCTTTTCTTATTATTTTGTATTACTATTTTGGAAACATAGATAGGAGACTAGGAAGAGTCAGGGGCTTAGTAATGAGCTCATTCATGGGAGTAACTACCCCATGTATGAGGTAGAAACCAAGTACCCTAGGTGGGATTGTTGTTTTTGTTGTTTTCTATTATAGTTGAATGTTATTTCACCTTGGGTGATGCACTTATTGTGTGATGTGATTATTGTTTTTGATATTTTTTTATAGAATGACTCATGGCCCTAAATGGAATGATATTTGAGTCTATATGAATCATTCTTGGAACTCAGGATTATTTTTTGAACATGAACCATTTTATCCACGCATGGGAAAATGGGTTTTAGGTAAGTTTTGAACTTGAACTATTTTTCCTTTCTTGTGAAATTGAACTGAAAATAGTGCCTAATGTGAAATTGAGAAAGATTATAAAATGATGAAATATTAGAATAAATGTGTTTCTAAATGGTAAATTTCAAATAATGAGAATGTGTTTACCCTTATTAATAAGGACCTAGGTGTAGTATGGTTAAGGGTAGTGATAGTTCCTCAGTTTTGACCGTGTGGCAGGATAAAGGGGGAAATACTTGATAACGTTTTTTGTAAATCCTTCATGTTAAATGTGGTAATATTTTGAAATAATAATCCTTTATTTTGTTTATTTTTCCCTTGATTTGGGTAAGTTTGGGTAGTGAGAATTCCCTAGTTTGATAACTTTATTGTGGGTTTTCTAAGGGACCGTCCGGTTTTAGATCAGTTTGGGAAGATTTTTGGGGGTAGGGAAGCCCAAGAAATTTGACAAGGTAATATTTTTATGTAGTGGGAGGTAACATCATCAAATAGAATATTTTTTTTGGTGTTCATCAATGAATTCTTAATGTACTTTTAGATAGTGATGATTGTGTACTCTACTTTAACACCATCCTAATTATGATGAGAATTCTCTGGATTTACACCTAGCTACCTAAATCTATTTTGTTAGATATTGGGCCCCTTATAGGTTTTTCTTATGAAGCAGTATATATGTGGAGTTGGATGGTGTAAGAAATGCCATCGATAGTTATGTATAAGTGTCTATGGAGGGATTATAGGTCTATAAATACTAAGGGCCTTATGATATGGTGGTTGATTTGATTAATAGGTGTAGTTAACAATTCTCCAAAGGTGGAGAGTGGTACGTCTATATATGGTGCATAGAGCTCGACCATGGGTTGGAAGTGGTGGCATCATAATGTCAATGAGGAACCTATAAGGTGTGTGTTTAAATTTCTTGGATAAATGTTGGAAGGGATTTAGAGGTGGTTGATATATATTCTTTCTTGGAAGTTTCTTATGGCAAGGCTAAGTGCCAATGTTTAATAGTTTCTTATGGTTGTTGGGAATAGTGAGTTGGATAACTCGACAGGCTTATTGTGAATGTTTATCTTGATACTGATTCATCCTTTGAGGAACATCTGGTATGTGTATTTGATCACAGTGAGATGTTGTTTTAGGGAAATATCATCATGATCGGTCATGTATTGTGGAAACATGGGCATGTGTAGGAGGAATCATGGGATAGAGAAGCAGATATGTGGGCTCATTTGCCCAATATTTTTGACTAAGAATCTTAGAGGTGATTGGGAATACATCTTGAGGATGTGCTGTTACAAGGTGGGGTGATTGTAAGAACCCAACTTTTCTTAGATATTATTGGGAGTATATATCAAGTATGAGTTGTTATAAGGTGGGTGTATTGTAAGATCCCATCATTTTTCAAGTATGACTATTTATATTTTTTTAAAAAAATAGGTCAAGATGGGTTGTTTTTAATTTAATTAATGGATAAAATTAATTCACAACCTTAAAAACTTACACCCCATATAATTTGTTTTCACCACACTAAGACATGTCACGAAATTATATTACACCCCATGTAATTGTCTTTCACCATGTGTTGACATGTCATGAAATTGGATTACACCTTATGTAATCTTTATTAATCGTTTTTTAAATGGTTTTGATGGGATTTCTTTGGAAAATCATGAAATAAGTCAAGACTTCTACATGACATGAAATGGTAATTCACATTGTGTAATTATGATTCTCGGTATATTGATTCCATGACTCTAGGGGTGCGTAAACCTCCAGACTCGTTTCTCCTCCGTTGCAGAGCCTTGGAAACCTATCTTCATTGCCACATAAGCCCTATGAACCTCCATTATAGACCAAATCTCATCCATAGATCCTCTGCCTTGGATTGGGACTCCTTTGTGCACTTCCACCTTGGACTGAATCTCCTCCATGAATCCCCATCTTCGATTGAATACCCTCTGCGCACTTATCTGGTATGGGTGTTCTTCTCTTTTAGATATATCTTTCTCTTCCACTCCTCTTCTAGGATAAAAGATAGATGTTTATCTAGGATTTTTGGATTTAGATACAGATTTTAGAGATTTCATTTCATTTAATTGTGGATTTAGATTTCGGATCTATACCACATTCACCATCGCGTTCTCGGTTGATCTACTTCAAATTGGGATTATCCATTGGTAAGCATTCATCACCGTTCTTAAGGTAGGTGGTATAAAAATAAAATCCCATAGTATTAATTACAATTATGTTTATGTAATTGTAGAACTTATGTTATATTTTTAGAAATTACATTCTTAATTAAATTAATTAATTTGGTGAATTAATTAAGTAAAGGAAAGGTGGAATTGGTAGATTGGGATTTTAGATGATGAATAATTAATTATTAAATTAATTATGGATTAATTGATATTGTTGACCTTGATTAATTAATTATAGAATTAATTAATGGGGATGGTTGGGTTTATGAAATTTTTGTGTTGGAATAATTAATTATAGGATTAATTATTTGAGATTGTTGTGGTTAGGAAATTGTTGGATGATTATTTAATTATTGAATTAAATAATAGGATTTAATTTGATTAATTAATTTTGGAATTAATTATTGGAACCTACAAGAATAATTAATCGGAGAATTAATTGAAATGGTTGAATATGATTAATTAATTGTGAATTAATTAATGAGAGTTGACATGGGAAATTAATTGGAAAATTAATTGATGGTAGCTGAATGTGATTAATTAATTCTAAATTAATTAATGGGAGTTGACATAGAAAATTAATTTTCAAATTAATTGATTTGGTTGAATGTGATTAATTAATTTTGAATTAATTAATGAGAGTTTATGTGGATAATTAATTTGTAAATAATTGAAGGGAATTAGTTAGATTAATTAATTATGGAATTAATTAATGGGAATTGATATAAAAAATTAATTGGTGAATTAATTAAACAGATTGAGTTAGATTAATTAATTTTGGAATTAATTAATGGAAATGATTTGGATTTATTAATCGATGAATTAATTAATGGATGTAATGTTATGATTTTTGAGATGGATTAATTAATTGGTGAATTAATTAATGGAGATTATTTTTTTGAAACAATTGAATTAGTTGGATTAATTAATTGATAAATTAATTAATGTGGATTGTTGTGATTGTGTAATTAAAAGATTTAAATGAATTAAATTAGAAAATTAATTAATGGATATTATTTTCCTGATGCAATTGAATGAGTTATATTAATTACTTGATGAATTAATTAATGGCCATTATTATGATGGTGCAATTAAATTAATTGAATTTGTTAATTAGTGAATTAATTAATGTGGAATGTTGGGATATTGAATTGATAGAATTGGATAATTAATTAATGAATTAATTATGAAGTATTTAGATTGTAGAATTGATACAATTAATTGATGAATTAATTACGAAGGATTGATATTGTGAATGAGATAATTAATTGTGGAATTAATTATGAGATTTTGAGTTCATGGATATTGATTAATTAATTGATGGATTAATTAATGGGATTGATTTACATAATTAATTGGGGAATTAATTAATGGTATTTATGTGAAAAACTATCTGTTAAATTAATAATGTGATTGGAGGATAATTAATTTTTGAGTTAATTATCAAGATTCTGAATTATAAATTGTGAATAATTAATTGGTGAATTAATTATTAGATTTTGAGTTGTGAAATGATTAATTAATTATTTAATTAATGAATTGACTTTATATGGTTAATTAATTGTTGAATTAATTAAAAGAGTTGAAGTGACCAATTACTTGATGAATTAATTAAATGTATTGTTATGATTAATTAATTATGGAAATTAATTAATGAAATTGATGTGATTAATTAATAGTTGGGTTAATTAATGGAAATAGGCTGTGATTAATTAATTGGTGAATTAATTAATGGAAATTTAGTTAGTCAATTAATTTTTGAATTAATTAATTTTCGAATTAATTATTGTTATTGATGTGATTAGTTAATTGTTGAGTTAACTAATGAAAGTGATGTGACTAGTTAATTGTTGGATTAACTAATGGAATTGTTGTGATTAATTAATTTTTTTAATTAATTAATAGGATTGTTGTGATGAATTAATTGTTGAATTAACTAATAAGTTTGACATGGTTAATTAATTGTTTAATTAATTAATGGAAAAATGTGATAATGCAATTTTAATATTTTGATTAATTAATTTTTGAATTAATTAATGTGACATTGTGATGTGAATTGTGATGAGGGTATTAGTGTTGATTAACCTTGATTGTTGGGAAATGTGGAAATTGTGATATTGTGATATATTGGGAATGATTGAAAAATAGAGTGATATAAATGACATTATACACCCATGATATACATGTATGATTGATAAATAGGGTGTGAGATAGGGATTGATGCTCCAAATACTCACAGGGTGCTAGCCATGATCTTCTACACCCATGATATATAAGTATGATTGATAAACTGGGTATGAGATAGAGACTAATGCTCCAAATACTCACAGGGTGTTATACATGGTGTTTTACACCAATCATGGATATAAATATTATTGTATGGTATAGGGACGGAGCCTCCAAATACCCTTGTGGTGTGAGATAGGACCCATGCTCCAAATACTCAAGAGGGTGTTGGACATGACATTCTAAACCCATTTATTGAAATTGGACTATGGATCAAATTGGACGTATATGAATTAAATTAAATGTATAATGGTATCACATGTGATATAATGATTATCAATTAAATATGAGAAATGGTTTGGACTCCAGCACTGGCTAAATCATATATTGAGATACAGGTGTCCACAGGAACCTAAGGGTTTATGCGGTTAAATAAAGGATAATTTAATAAATGTAAACTTTTTACTTTATTACTTGTGTTTTTATTCTTTATACAATTGCATACACTATTATTGATCGTATTTGTTTTAGACGTCGTTGGTGGTGGCCTACTGAGTAGTACTCACACCATACATGCCTTGAAATCCATTGTTTTGATATTTTCTAAGAGTCTCTTTAAGGGTAAGTTGTAACCATACATCACAAGATTCAAAAAAATGCACCACATTACAAAAACTACACCACATTCCAATTTCAAGTAGAAAATCATCAAAACCTGGCTTCTTCAGAACCAAAGCATTGCACCACCAAAAGGGTTTTAAAATTCATATTTCAAAAAAATAATACAATTTTTTGGACCACGTGTCATCCATCATCATTATGAGTTGATCTACGATACACCTCAAGTCACGTAAAAATTAATTCTCTCACCTTCCTTGATTCGATCTGATGACATATCCATCATCGATTCACCTATATCATCATCACTTCTTAGAACCTCCACCTTCATCATCACTACTATTTCTATCATCGTTATTGTCATCCTCATCACTCATCGACGTCAAACATAGAAATCATAATTAAACAAACATCTCCATACATGACCATGTCAACATCGCCCGAACACCTGAAATAACAAAAAGGAACTTACCCATCACTAAAAGAAACCAAACAAAGGAATCACCAGTCATGTCTCCATGGACACCCATCTGCTCATATGAACACATCCCAAAGCCTACTCAGAAGCTAATGCACTCAACTAACCTTGGAGGGTGTGAAGAACCTAGAAATTAGTTTAAAGCATAAGTGTTGGGGTCTTCGGTGAGATAAACTGTGAATCCATCACCATCAACCAACCGAGGCCTATGAAGATGAAGTCACCATGAGACATCAAACCACTCGAACTCAAATCCTATATCACCTTGGAGACCACCATGAAATCTACCTCAGATATAGGGGTGGATACCAAGTTCCAAATCAAGGAAATGGGTAGCCAAACTCCTCGAAATAATGTAACTTCTAGACCCAAATATAAACCCTAGAATGAACTCACAAAACATTGAAAGAGATAATGAGAGGGATTGAAACCCTAATAGAAATCCAAGATTAAAACCCTAAATAGAACCCAATTAGATACAAAAAATAGATATGATGTAATTAAGAGGAAAATTGTCAAACCTGAGAGAAAAAACCTGGAGATAGGGGAAACCAAAGAGAGGAAAAACCAAGAGAATAAGAATAGAAGAGAGAATAAAAACAGATGAGGCCAGAGAGAAGGAGTAGAAAGGTCAGGCACCATCAGGGAGGGAGAAAACCCCTAAGAGGGAGAGGAGAAGTCGGAAGCCTGAGTTGAACACCAGGAAAGTTAGGTGCCTTCTCGTCCAACTCACACCCTACTTGGGATTCCAAATCAGTACCTGAATAGTCTTTTTTTTCTAAACACGTTAAGGGCAGGGGGACCGAGTTAGATGGATTAGTTGTGATAGAGCATGTATGATGGAATCGAAAAAGGTTTGGGACCCACTTGTTAGTTTTTAGTGTATTTATATTTTGGTTTTCATTTGACACATGGAACATACTTAGCATGAAATATCTATTGTTTAGTTTTGATTATGTATTTATAGTTTTTTTCTTCTTCCCCATGATTGATATTAGATCCTAGCTACAATTTAGTAGCCTCTGGTGTACAGGGAGTCATGCTTGAGGTAATATGGTGGTCCTTATCGAGGCACCAATGCATGGAAACTAGGACAGGATGTTATAGTAAAGGACTGAGCATATTCTTGTGATACTAGTTGTAGCATCTTTTAGTCTTTTTGAATTTTTTTATCATGTGGTATTTTCATGTCACCCCTATATTTTATGTACTCACTTTGTATATCTACATTTCATGATTGTCATCATTCTGTATCGATTTATTATTTAGCTTCCACCTATCATTTATTATTCTTGAGTGTTTACTTTTTATTATTTTAGATGTTGCTTTCTTATTATTCTTATTGCCACTGCTTATCTATATTGATTACCATTATGCTATAATCTGACTTGTGAGGGTATGGTCTTTCCACAGACACATCCTAGTCCCTCCCTTCTAGTCTGAAACCTCTAGTGTACGGGGAGGCATTCTTGAAGTCATGTGTCCAACTATCTCGAGGCACCTTTCTAAGGAATAAGTGTATGACACAATGCAATTTTTCATCAACTTCCCTATCTTTGATACTTATGTTTTTTTACCAGGAATATAGTCTTAGGTTATCAATTCTTCTCAAGTGTCTTCTCATATTCTTCTTCTTTCATCTATATTTAGATTCATGTGAATATATTTCCAATATTTGAATATAGAAAATCCCCCTGGATTTTAGGTAGTGTGATCTTCTTCACAATTTTAATTCAATCCCTAGTTAAATATATGACCTTTTAATCCTTCATGAGACTTGGTATTATCCTTCTTCAAATATTTTATAAAATATGTTATTAATTTAATTTCCATGTTTTAAGGATAACATGTAGAAATTTTTGTGGTGTAATCTCCCTAGAATGAGTAAATTATTCCTTTTTCTATTTATAATATGATTGTGATGTGGAATCTCATATCATGTCATGATTGTAATTAAAAATTATCATTTTAATAGCCCACTATGATATGGTTATCTCTTCACATAGTGAGATCAATTATATTCTTCTCTATGAATTTCATGGTTGTGGAACAACCCCCATATTTTGGATGTGGAAACCCCCATCATAGCTTAGTTGTCTACTTTATTTCTCATCTTAATTAATATTGTCTTGAATCAGGTATCTTAAATGAACTAGGATATTTAATCTTTGAATACCATCATAGAATTTCCATATTTGATTTTTTAGAAATCCCATACCTTTATTTTTTTCATATCATTTAGTATAATATCAAGATACCATATCATTTGAATCAATTAACTTCTAAATATATCTTCCTAAATATCTTTATCTTCTAAAACAAATTTCACTAATCAAACTTTATGTAAGATATTTTTACTCTTTTATATCATAATGAGGATATGAGACATTACCAATTTTCTAAAACTATTAGTATTTATTTAGGAAATACTTATTATTGTGTATTAAAATGTGTATTGGGATTTTTCTAATTTTTAGTATTAAATAACATTGTATAATAAATTATTATTTTTATATATTATATAAGGTTTTTTCAATTGAACATTTTCTCTAATAGATGACTCTTACACAACATTTTTTAACTCTTATGTATCACATAATCTTTTTTATGTTGTTTTATTTCCTATATTCATACTGAAAGGTATATTACAAATTATGTCTTGTTTTTAACTTTACAACATTTTACTGAAATCTACAATAAATATCTTTTGAATGCTAAAATATATTACATATATATAAGATATTTTCCTTTTCCAATCTCAGAATACTCCTTGTAATATTTATTATGTATACATCATGGTTAACTTTACATAAAGTTTTATCAATTTATAAATCCTTCAATATTCTTATTGTGACACCACATAAATTATAATGCTTTAAATTTATGACATCATGTTTTATTTGCAACGCCGAATGAAAATGAACCACAATAGAACAAATAGGAAAAATTAAAAATATAATAGTTGTAACATATTCATTGAATCTATAAGTATAAATATAAGTAACCACATTATAAGATCTATATAAAATTTATAATAAATGAAATAAAGTAGTGGAAATCATTCTTATAAGGCTCATTTTTATGAACATCAAAAGGATGTAGCATTATTAGGGTCTTCCTTATACCAAGCACAAGATGAATTTTAACAAGTGAGGCTTGAGAGAAATTGTTTTTAGGATAATTTAAAGCCCATAGAAATCACTACAAGATCCATTGTAGCTAAATATCAACTCATGAATACCATCATTCCTTATCTTACCCTTATATCTTAGTATAGTTCTTAAGAGGCTTTGGAAGTATAATTTAGGATAATATAAACATGTTACTATTAATGTGATAAATTTTTCTTATCACATATATTTTTATAAATTTCTCATTTTTACATTTAATGAGAAATAATGGTTAATTTTAATACAAATATATTGATAAAATACAATTAATGAAGAAAAATAATTAATCTGATCATTTTATTCTTAAAATTTAGTTTACTAAAAATTATATTTTAATGCATTGTGAATTTTTTTTAGAAACTGAATTTATTATTGTTAAATTATGATTTAAATAAAATATATTACTTATATGATTAAAAAACCCAAAATTATAAAATAAGAACATTTTATTTGACAGAATATGTCATACACAACATCAAGCGTAAAACAAACCATGAAATGTATTTCTTTAAATTTAATCTCTTTGATTTCTTACAGAACAAGCAACACCAAGTCTAAATGAACTGTGATATATAATATTGTAATAACCTATATGTTAAATTGTATTTTATAAATATTAATAACTAAATTATGAAAAATATGTTTAACTATTGATTAGAAATAAAATAACAATCATTTAAAATAAAAAAATGTTTTCTCGAGAACTATATTTTTTCTAAAAGACTGATTAGTGACTTTTTCACATAATTTAAAATTAATTCTTACCACATTTATAAAATTTATTTGAAAAATTGAAATTAATTTTTGAAATAATGATATCAAAATTAAATTAGAGTTATGTTCTGGGACTAATCTTAAATGTTTCATTTTTCAATGAATATTGAAAAATTATGAATTTTAATTGAAAAATACCTTTTCATTCCAATTATTCATAAAGTAAAATTATATTGTAAATTAATTTTAAAGTAAAATTAGTTCAATTATATATCTATAAATCCAATTTAGGTCATTTTAATCATTTTCATATTAAATTTTTATATTAAAACTTTGTAAACATTTGAACATCTCGTGGTTCAAAGTGCATCTGTTTTGGCAACGAGATTTGTTCTGAGAAGTCATTTGGTTTTGAAATAGGCTTTGAAAATGTTGAGACATTTTCCTTCAGGGGGTTAGAATACCTGTCAGTTTTCCCTTGGGTGTTTGTACAATCTTCAGGGAAAACTAGTGGTCCGAGCATAATGGCTTTAACATGTTCTGTAATTGTCCGCCTTGTGTGGGCCATCATGAGACTATTGCGATCCTTTTTTTCCTTATCAGGAATAAAGTTTGTCTAGTAATTTTGGCTCGGAGCCATGGTTCATACTGAAGGATAATATTACCTGACTCATTCTCTTGCTTTGAGATGCACTCTCTTTCTAAATGATCGAGATGTCAACAAAAGAAGCAGAAGATTGGGAGTTTCTCGAACTCGAAAGATATCCAGGTGTTGGCGTCGTCGATTTTGAAAAATATTCCCCTAATCAATGGCTCTGAAACTTCAATCTTGTCTTTAATCCAAACCTCGGGTTCCCATTGTATTGGATCCGAGCAGTCCGAACCTCGGGTCCCCTCTTTGAAAAACTGATTTCTAGTCTCATCTGCAAGATTAATTTTAAATTAAATTTTTATACTTATGTGAATAGAATTTGAAAAATTTGATTAAATATTTTTAATATACATAATTTATATTTTTTAATAAGGTTAAATTAATTTTTTACCAAAATAAATAGTAAAAACATTCAAATTTAATTATCGTGCTCAAGGTAAAAATGGATTTATCAAGGGTTAACCTCAAAAGATAAGGGTTAAATTGACCTAAAATCTTGTATAAAATATATTATATGGAAATATATTTAACTTAACATGTATAAGGATCTATAATTATCTATTTTATACCCTTTTGACATGTGAAAAATGTGGTCACACCTTTCTCTTTTCAAAAATTACAAGTGTTCCACTCACCTCACTTATAAAAGGCCACCCTTTATCCTATCTTGTTTACACCATAAAACCATTTTGGTTCATCCAATACCTACCCAAATAAATTACCAACATACCTACACTCATCTTAGAAGACTTATTTTGGTCATAAAGAAAACCTGAGAAGGATTTTGGTGTGAACCTAAGGATTTTACCTGAATAAGAGGTAATGTTCTTCAATGAGTGTATTTATTTTATTTTTGTATCCACCTCCATAAATTATTATCATATCATTCTAATATAATTAACTCAATATATTCCATATACTAAGATTTTTTTATGTTAATTTAAGGACCTAAAACCATATCCACTTTCATAAAATGGGTTAATAAATCATCATTTATGTGTGTGGTAGACTAGAACCTCTCAAACTAATGTCATTTATTTTTCCCCTACCACATCTTGTTCGTGTGTACGGAGGACTACCACCTCGTGAAGTGATGTGATTCATATTTAAAAAATGAATAACATGGAAGGTTATAAGGATATATTTAATTAATATATTTGATATACATGAAATAATTATGATATTCATGACATATTTTTCATTATGAAAAGATCATATGTCATTTTCTTTATTATACTAGAAAATGATAACTTTATTCGTGTACATGTGGACTACCACATTCATGAAGAGATGTGACACTCTTTTCATAACCACGCCATATGGATGATATATATATATATATATACACATATATATATATATGGGTGTCTGTATTTAGATATATAATATGGTATTTATTATATTATGATTATTCAGGAAAGATAAAATATTACTTAACTCATTTCCATAATGATCATTGAAAAATGGAAATGGTACTCATGTGTATGTATGGAATATTGTATCCATGATCATAAATTACTTAATTTCTCAAAAACATATTGAATCATTGGTATTAAAAATATAATTTATGTATAATTATGAAAATTAAGTCATGATTATTATTTTGGAGATGATTAAACTATATAATATACATAAGAACCAGAACATTCATGAAAAATAATAAATGAGAAACCAAGGTAATTAACACCTAAAACAATAAAAATAATTAATGATTATTAAGTAATGAGTGATAAGATGTTATAAGAGGATCATATATTATATTATTAATATTAATATGGTTATTTTGTAAGGTAATTACATGTTTAAAACCACTATACAGGAGGTTAAATCATGTTCATCCAAAAGGAAGTGTGAGGTAAATGAATTTGTCTCAATTTCCCTTCATTTAGGCATATTGTAATGTTATAAACCTAATTCATTTTATATGGTGTATATTACCCATTTGAAAAGTCATATCATAGTTCATTCATACTTATTTACATTTTATGTTTCAATTTAAATTATTTAATCCAATGGGATTTGGCTTGAAAATTATCAAGTGGTAAATGTTATTGTAGAATACCACTTTATTTTTGTATTTATTAACCTTATCTTGAAAAATCACTTTCCTTTGATCATTTTTCATTATACATTAATTTTCTATTAAATATACATATTATTTTTTGATGGATAATTTTTTCCTAAACTATGTACCATTTTTTCATATAGTGTTTACTTTGAAACTTATTTGATTAACTGAGGCAATATTGATAAATCCATATCCTTTAATCAATATAGATATTTTGTGATAATTCATATTGGTTCATGAATTAAATATATTATTCGATATATGGGGAATGATTTGGACTTGTAATGATAGGTGGGTCCTAACATTATATTTCACAGTATTGCATTGGTAGGCCTCATAAGAAAAATCAATTTGATTAATTAAGCGGGTTTCTATGTTTAGTTTATGTTGTCTTGTGAAAGGTCTTGACAATATAGGTATCATGATTCCTAAGATCATAGTGAACAATAATTAATCATTTCATTCATTGAGAATTCAGCTATTATTATTATCCATCATATTTTCACAATGATATTATCTATAGATTCATTTCATTCTCATATTTTTTATTAAATGGAATGTGTGTTCAATTATTTATCTTTCTATATTGATTATGCCTTATCTTTTCATGCATTAAGGTCATTTAAATGGAATGTTTGTTTAGTTATTTACTATGAAATCTTGATTATTCTATATTTATTCATGATATCTTCTACTATATGTGACCCTTACTAAGAATTTGAGCTCACCCTTATTTTGTTTTATTTCTCTATGATATGAAGAAGAGATATTTAAATCAATTTTAAAGGATGAAGTTAATTTTCATTTGTTATGTATTATGATATATTTTCTATTTTCAATGTAAAATGGGTATCATGTATGTATTTGGTTCTTCAAAAATTATAAATCGATCATTCCTTCGGGATTTGATTCTTTTTATCTATGACAATGTAATAAATCATACATTGGATTAGGGATACTGATATCAGGGTTGCTATAGTTGGTATCAAAGAAATTTTAGTATAAACCTTGGGATATAGATTAATGAAAACATAGATTATGGAATTTAACCTTTTGATAGACTTTGAGGATAACTATAGAAGAACACCCGAAATTTTTCATATGGAAAAGATTATATGGTTTTTCCTTAAAATACATCATTTTTTGGATACTAAAAGTGAATATGGTTCTATAATAGAGCAACCAAGGGGAAATAAATCATAAAATGGTGCACTAGTATTGACCTGATTATCACCTAGTGCATGAAAATGAGCCTTAATGTGCACCTGGTTTGACACTCCTAGAGTATATTCTTAGGATAATTCATATTTTCCTTACAAACCATTATATCTTATTTCAAAATAAAGATATCCCAAAAAAATTGTGATAGATGAATTTTTTTCAATTTATGATAAGTATCACACCATATTTATCATTATACAATGTGTTTTAAAATTCATTATTTTATGAGATAATCTAGTATATTTCATTCTTTAGAAATGGAACTTGGAAGGATTAAGGGTATCACGACTCATAGTCAATGTAGATATTTCCCTACCGAGGAAGACAATATATTTAGTATCAGAACTAGGTAAAGTATGGCCATATTTAGGCATATTAATGAAGTTATGAAAAATCACCTTTACCTGATAAAGAATCTTGTTCGAGAATAATATTCTTCTATTTTGGGTCGCTTTATGACATAGAATTCCACATAATTTGGTGGGACTATGAACCTAATGGTTGTAGAAAAATTTATTAATTATATGGAAAATATATTTATAGCCTCAGGATGTGGTGAAAAGTGAAAGGTTAGACTTATAGTGTATTGTGTTAAAGTAGATGTTCATAAATGGGGGTCATTGATCAAGAATGGTATAGAGGAAGAGGAAATATAACTCATGGAAAAGAGAAATTATTCAAAAAATATTTCCCTCATGAGAAACAAACTAATATGAAGATAAAGTTACTTATATTAAAGAAATGTGAATAATAAAGTGTTATAGAGTATGAAGATACCTTCACATGGTTAACTAGATATGATATAGATTACATATGCATCACTGAGTGTAATATTTATCATTTCTTTAAATGGATTAAACAAAGTATATGAAGGTCACTAGTCTCTAAAAAGTTTACATCATATGATGAAATATTTTTATGTGCAATCAAGAAAGTGAAATAATTATCCAAGTCTTATGGACAAAAATGAAATCTAGAGGATTTTTCAGTATGTGATAATTGTGTAAACACCCAGGTATATTCTTGAATGGAATGAGAGTTTTTGATAGGTGTGGATAGAAAGACCACTATGCTCATTATTTAAAGGTTAAGAAATAAATATACAATATTAAATGCTTCCACTGAAATAATATGGGGTACTATACAAATTAATTCCCCTTGTTTCAAGGGAATATAACTCACAAGAATCTAAGGGATCAAGGTCAATATTATGCTATTGATACAACCAAAGTGTAATGATTAATGTTCTTGTGTATTTAGATCTAATAAATATGATGTAAGATTATTTTATTGATGATATTATTGTTATAAGAATCATGAAATGTATAAAAACTTCACTACAGTGCTATTTCATACATGATTTTAAAGCATGTGTTGAATGGTACCAAGAAAAGTGATTAGGTGGCAATGTTAACTTTTTTGGAAAACACATGATAAAGGGAATATAACCCTTAATATATGCTCTATGTTTATAAAATAATGAAAATGATATGTTTATGGGATATTACTTATGGACATTAAATTGGTTCATGATTTCATGGGTTATGTTTTCTCTACTGAAGTTTACTACATGTTTGGATCCATGGAATATATTAAAAAACCTAAGATTTTATTTTTGTGAGAATGCATATTTACAATAAGGTTTTATAGTGATCAAGGTATTAATATTTTTGTAATGATAAATTAATATCCACTTTATATTTTTTGGGGAATATAATGTTTATTTAGTGACCTTCCTTATAAATTTGGTCATTCATATTTTTGAAAATCCTTAAGTCCAACTATTTATTAAGGGGTTAAGTTGAACATTGAGTGTTATTAGATAAATTTTTCAAACCCTTTTTGGTTTTATTAAATTTATGAATAATATCTTACTATTATTTTATGGATCTTAGAATCCATTAAAATTTAATTTTGATGCTTCGGGCATCAAAAAATACATTTTTAGATATTCATTTATTGTAGTAATAGAAGAAGAGAAAATTGATCTATGTAAAACCAAAGGATGCAATTGTGCCTATGAAATAAAAATATAACATGTAATTATATTTTATTATATTCTTAGAGAGTGAAACAATTCCTTAACTCTAGTAAAAGGATCTTGAAACAAAAAAAATACTACTATTATTATTTTTTAAGATATAAATAACCATTTTGACACCTCTTTGGTTTATGGTTCTGTGGCCATTAAAATTATTTGGGTTATCCACTTTCTTATGATCAATGACCTCTATCACTCTACATTAATCCTTGGGAATTAGTATTATCTTTCATTTATGTGATATCATTTACCACCTATGTCATCCTACTTGGATACTTGGTTATGTGATTATTCTAAATGGCATTTGTACTTCCCTTTTTCCCTTATGAATAGGATGTTTTATTAACTCTTATTATGATGTGGGTGTTTCAACAATGGTATTTCCAAATTCCAAATCCTTGATTACCAAGATATAGTATTAATTAAGAGGAAACAATTTAATTAATGTTTGGATAATGTAAAACAATTAAATTATAAAATAATATCATTGTATTCAATAGCATATGTGACATGCAACATAGGTCTTAAAACAACCCACAAAATATATTTCACTAAATTTAATCTCATAAATAGCTTGTGGAACACGTAACCCCAAGTCTAAATTAATCGTGATATAGAATTCCATTATAATATAGCCATTAAATTAGAGTCTATGAATAGTAATACCTAAATTATGAAAAGTATGGTTATCTATTGATTAAAAAAAAGAATCATTTAAAAGAAAAAGAAATATTTTATGAAAATCTGTAGTTTTCCTAAAAAAGGAATTAGTCTTAATTTGCGCACATAATTTAAAATTAATTTTTACCAACTTTAGAAAATTTATTTGAAAACATATAACCATAATTTTTTAAATCATAATACCAAAATTATCTTAGGTTTAATTTTTGATATTTTTCTGAAATGTTTCATTTTTGATGAATAGTTAAAAGTACTGAATATTAATAGAAAAATACCTTTTAGTTCAAATTGTTTATAAAGATAAATTACATTTAAAATTGGATTTAATATAAAATTAGTTCAATTATATTTCTATTAATCCATTTTAGGCCATTGGAATCATTTTCATATTGAATTTTCATATAAAAACTTTGTAAACTTTTATACATTTTCTATTTTAAAACCTGCATTCTCATTACGTATGCAGGATTAATTTTAAATTAAAATTTACCAATTGTGTTAATGGAATTTGGAAAAAATTATTTTATATTTTAAATTAGAATAATTTATATTATAAAATAATTTCAACTTAATTTTTTTCTAAAATGAATAGTGAAAATATGAAAAATTAATTATTATGGTTAATGTAAAAAATGGATTTACTAGGGGTTAAACAAGAAAGATAAGGTTTGAATTGAATTAATAAATTATGTAAAATATAATTTATGGAAATATTTATACCTTATCATGTATAATCCAAAATAATACTCTATTTTGGACCCTTTTTTAGCTAAAAACATGGATACACCTTTTTTTGTTTAAATATTCCAAGTGTGACACTCACCTCACTTATAAAAGGCCACTCCCTATCCACTATTCTTCACACCATAAAAATATTTTGTTTCATTCAATAACTTCTCAAATAACTTAGAAAATTACCTCTCCTAATCCTAGAATACTTATTTTTTGAATAAATCCAACCTATTAATGTTTTTGGTGAAAACCTAAGGAGGTTACCCAAAGAAGAGGTAATGTTCTTCAATGATCATATTTATTTTATTTATTTTTTCACCACCTTAAATTATTATCAAAAAATGATAATATAATAAAATAATTATCTACTATTTAATGAGTTTTTTATGTGAATTTCTTGAACTACAACTATCTTCATATCCATCAAATGGGTTATGAAATCATTATTCAAGTGTGCGGAGGAGTACTGCCTCATGAACAAATGTCATTCATTTTTCATTTACCACCTCTTATAGTTGGGTATAATGATGGATATAAAGTATATATAGGATATTTATAACATAATTATACCTTTTTAGTTCTTGTATCATATATATATATATATACTTTCCATTCCTTAGGGGATATGATAATGTCGCTTCTGTGTACGACGAACTACCACCTCGTGAAGTGATGTGATTTATCTTTAAAAAATGTGTAACATGGAAGGTGATAAGGATAAATTTAATGAATATATGTGATATATATGAAATAATTATTATATTAATTACATATTTTTTATTCTGAAAATATAATATATCATTTTCTTTCTTACACTAAAAATTGATAACATCATTCGTGTATGTGTGGAAAACCGCCTCCATGAAGCGATGTGACCCTATTCTCATCACCACACCACATAGAAGGTATATATAATTATATTTAAAGAAATAATACAGTATATGTGATATTATTATCATTATTTAAAGATATTATATTTCTTACCACTTTTCTGTAATGATTATTGAAAAATGGAAATGTTACTCACGCATATGTATGGCATATCGTCTCTATGATCGTAACATACATCATTTCTAAAAACCAACATTCATGATTGGTATTAAAAGTATAATTTTTTTAATAAATATGATAATTATTTCATGATTATTATTAAATATATGAATAAAATATATAATATTCACAATAACTAGAACTTTTATGACAAATAATGAATGAGAAAACAAAGCAATTAACACTAGAAACAATGAAAATAATTAAATATTATTAAAAAACTGGTGATAATATGTTATAAAATGATCATATATGATATTATAAATATTAATATGGTTCTTTTGTAAGTTAATTACATGTTTAAAACCACTATAGAGGTGGTTAAATCATGTTTAAACAAAAGTAAGTGTGTGGTAAGGTAATTCATCTCAATTTACCTTCATTGAGGCATATTGTAATGTTGTGCTCCTAATTCCTTTTATATGGTGTATATACTATACCTTTGACATGTAATATAATTATTAATTCTTAATTCATGGTATTTTAATTTTAAATTTTAATTATTTCTTACAAGTTTATTTTACTTGAAAATTACTAAGTGGTAAAAGTTATTGAACAATCTCACTTTATTTTGTGACCATTAAACTTCTCTTGAAACAATCACTTTATTATGATAATTTTTCATCAAAAATTAAATTTATCTTAAATATTAATATTATTTTATGATGGATATGATTATTCCCTAAACCATGTACCATTTTTACATATGGTTTTTATGTTGAAATTTATTTGATTAATTGGGGAAATATTGACAAATCACTATCCTTTACTCAATATGGATATTTAATGATGAGGTATTTTGATTCGTGAATTAAATTAATTATTGGATATATGAGGAATTATTTGAACCTGAACTGATGGGTGGGTCCTAGAATTATATATCCCCTCGATTCATTAGTAGTTTTCATGAGACAAGTCAATTGGCCAAATTAAATGGGTTTCTACCTATGGTTTAAACTATCATGTCAAAGGTCTTGATAATAAAGGTATTATGATTTCTGAGATAATAGAATCCAATAATTAATCATTTCCTTCATTTATAATTCATCTATTATTACAATCCATGATATTTTAAAATTTATATTATCCCTGGATGGATTTTAGTCTCATATTTTTATTAAATGGAACGTGTGTTCACCTATTTACCTTCCCATTATAATTATGCATTATCTATTCATGCAGTAAAATTATTTTAATTGAATGCGTGTTCAGTTATTTACTATGAAATATTTATTATTATTAACTGATTTTTGATATCTTCTACTATGTGTATAACTTACTAAGAATTTGAGCTCATCCTTTTATTCCCTTTCCCTAGGATATAAAGAAGAGATATTTGAATGAGATTTTAAGGATGCAGTTCATTTTATTTTGTTTTGTATTATGTTTTATTTTCTATTACTAATAAAAAATGGATATCATGTATGTATTTGGTTCTATAAAAGTGTTAAATTGATGAGTACTTCGGGATTTTATTATTTGTATTTATGTTAATTTAATAAAGAAGAAACTAGCTCCATGATACTGGGGTTGAGGTCTCAATATATGAATTATATATTAACACCCATTTAATTATTAGTTGATATAAAATAAGATTAAGAACACATAATGTTTTAAAAAATATAAAAAAAAAATTATATATATATATTATGTTTTCATTTAAAATTTAAATTTCAAATATTTAGAAATATATTTATATTAAATTTATTCAAAATTTTGTATCATCACATAAAAATTTGGTAGGATAAGTCATTTTATATTATTGGTAAATATTTGATCGAGGTTAAAAGAGGTAAAAGGGATAAATTAAAGTTTCTAGAAAATTTGTATAATTAAAATGTTACAAAAACATTATATAAGTCTTTTTTAGGTGTTAAATTCAATACCAAATGTATCAAAAACAATTTCTTCCCAAACTCACCTAACTCTCATGTGATTCCATCTTTACCCTTCACCTAACTCAAGTTTGCAAATAAATGTCTCCCATTTTCGCCTACACAATGAGCACACTTCCACCCACTACAAGATAAAAATATCATTCAAATTTCACTTGAATCACTACCCTTTTCCTCTCCTATATCCATATTCTATGTTTAGAAACTTCTAGTCATAATAAGGATCCCCTGCCTGCCTGAATGGCCTGAAGGCCTTCATTGTTTTTATTGATTTTGATAACCCCTCTTTAAAGGGATGAGAGGGAAGCCTTACAAGGCCCGTAGGCTCAGATATTACATGGCCCGTAGGCTTAAGATATTACATGACACGAAGGTCTTAAGGGAATTCAACCAGATTATCTACAAGGAACTGCCCCTCCCCAGCATCTGCATCTTTGATAGTAGCACTCCACCTTTGCATGACTGTCTATCTAGGCTTCTCGTGCAAGCACAGACTGGTACCAATGGCATAGCCATACCCTCTCTTTCTGACAATCCATTTGGCTCTGCTCTGGTGAGTGTACCTGCTCTGAATCCTCTTCGGGGGCTGCTCCTTTTTGTAGTGTGTCTGGGCCTGCATTCATGTGGCCTGAAGGCCTTGGGGTGGCCCTAAGGCCTTAAAGTGGCCCGAAGGCCTTGAGAATCAACTGGCCCGAAGGCCTTGGGTGGCCCGAAAGCCTTACAGGACCCGAGAACCAAACCAGTGGCCCGAAGGCCCAGATAGATGAATAGTTCCGGCTGCTACAGTACCGAACAGTGCCTGCTACAGTGTTGCTATAGTTACCCAGAAATATGTCTCCACCAGGATTTGATCCTGGGTCTCTTGGATGCACCTAGCGAGTCATCACCAACTGGGCTGAGGCTCTTGTGCATAATAAGGATCCCCAAATCCTCTATTTCTAAGGGATATTTCAATAGAAGATTAATGCCCTATGTGTGAGTATTATCCACTCCATAGCGTTTTCTTCTCAATATTTTCCATTAACCTGTCCTAAAATCTAATTCATCACCTTAATATCATGTAAATAAAATCATTATTCTTTTATAAAAAACAATATTATAACAAAATAATCACTTTTGTTGCCATACTCACCCTCGGATTATAGCATGTTCTTGTTTGGGTCTGTTTAACCACCAACATGAATGATGATATAAATTTCTATCATGGATGAATATAAAAACTTATTTACTATTAATATTATATATTAATGAGTAAATAATTTTTTTAATGGTAACATTACTATTTCACTCCTTTCTAATATACCACATTTTGTTCGTTAGAAATCCCTAAACAAAAATGTTATAGATTTCATCTTCATAACCAAACAAATCATGGAAAGAAATTTAATATTAATAAATCATTATCAAAATTATATTAAAATACCTTTAATAATATATTAATTATGAACTTGGTATCAAATAATGGGTATTAACATCTCCATTGTGAAACTTTTAAGAAATAATAAAAATGACTAACATATAATGATGAAAATAAAAAATTACTAACTAATAAATGTATAATGAATAATTATAATTAAATATTATAAAAGGTAACATATTTGAATATGGTTATTAAAAAATTAATTAATATTGTTATGTTTATAATATAAGAGTTTAGATTGCATCTGTCCGAGTAAGAATCCAAGGTAACGGTTTTTATTAACTCAATTACCATTCACTAGGTCATATTTTTTCTCCCTTGAATATATTATTATAAGTTTCCTATATTATTCAATTTCTTTATTTTATATGATATTACATCTTCCCTATATAGTTAAATTTTATTCTTAAATCAAATATTTCTCCTTGATGAAGTTATTTCTTATAAAAATATAATGTTGTTAAGAGTATTTATCATCCTCTCTAATAGTTATTTTTCTTCCTTGATCATATAATTTGTTTCCACATATTTTTTCATTTATTATATTAAATTAAAAAAATTTATTATATCTTATGATATTCATATTAATATTTGTGTATTTTCGAAATAAATTTTAATTATCCTTTATAATCATGTGGGTTTCAATAAAGGTATTTCAAAATATTAAAAAAAGAATTTTTTTTATGTTTGTATCTTTTATCTCCTATTCCAATTTTTTTGAGTTAACCTTTATTTATTTTGAATACTAACCTATTGGGATTTGATTTTAATATATTCTTTAAAAATTCCTCATATCTCCTTATTGAATTTTTTTGAGAAGTGACTCATAACATCGTCTTTTTACGATAACCACAATAGATTTTTTTCTAAAAACTTTTACATTATAGCTTCTATTTTTATATTTTTATCTAAAGTTTTTATATGTTATGAAGTTATATTTTATGTATCACCCTAAGAATACCCTTATGAAATACTCCTTTTGGGTGATTGAATTTTTTTATCAATCGATTAAATTCTTGATTCCATTTTATGTGATACTATTTTAAAATGTTATGAAACTCATTTTATTTTCATTGATTATTCATGAATGATGTGTGATTAATATCATGTAGAACACATATTAATGGTTTATCATTTTGTAAAATTTGGGCCCTGTGTAGCCCTATAATTCATTGTTTAAAGATTTATATCTCATGATATGACATATAAGGAATTGGGGAGTGAACCCAATGCATCAAGGGACTATATCCACAATGTGATGATAGTCTTGAAAGTTATGATTGAAAAAGAAAATGGTTTTATATTATTATAAATGTTTCACTCTCTTATGTCACATTTTTATTCTTATGTTATTCTCCATGGATCATTATTATTGTCTCATGCTTCTACACTCATAATTCATGCTTTATATTTGATCATTTTATATTACATGTCCTTACATCATGCCTTATGGGTATCTCTTTTTGTTAAATGTTATTTTTAATAAGGTATTTCTCCTATACTCATTTTTTACATGACTATGATCTAACACTTTTATAACTCTTTATAATATTTTCTCTTATTTGGAATTTGAGATCACTCTTTTTTATGTTTTCCATTTCCCCAAATAATTATATACAAGACTATATTTAGAAGGAAGTCTTATGTGGAGATGATTTATGGAATATATTGAAGAAATAATGTGTAATAATTCAATTAAATAACTAATCTCCAAAGACATTAAACCATTAGTCTTTGGGTTCATTCAATTATTTGTGAGGTGTAATATTTAAATTATGGAATTACTATAAAATATATGAATGTTTATCTTTGGTCATGTTAGTTGATATTAGAGTGAGGTTTAGTTATATTTGGGGATTTTGATGAGAAAACATTAGTGAATCTCTTAGGAATAAGTATATATATAGGATATATCCTAAAATTTTAGAAAAGTAATGAGTGTGTGGTCTCTTGGAAATGAAATATATGTTTGGATACAAAAGGTGGATATAGGCTCTGGAAAAGATACACCTAAGGGTAATAGCCCTGAAATATTTTAGTTGGGTATTAACTCAATATTCACTTAGTTCACAATAAGTGGGCCTAACTTCACTCTTGGTTTGACACTCCTAAGGGGTTCTTTGGGTAATTCAAATGCTTTTTAGGAGCCATTATTTGGAATTTAAATATAATGTTATTTATTTATGTAATATATAACTAGTTGCATTATAGAACCTAATTTTAAAATGATTATGGATAACCTAGATTAAAACCTATTTATTAATAATTTAGGGTATACACATAGTTTATGAGTTAATTATTTTAATTTTATAGTTTTCCTTTTATAGATTTATTGATTTAAGTATTCTTATATCTCAAATTTATTTTATTTACAAAATGGTTGGATCTAAAAGTATTTGAGTTAACAATGGGTTCAATAGAAAATAGGGAGATTTTACTAATAAGAAACCAAACAAGATAGGGGTTAGAGAACAAAATATCATGGTTATTATCACTCAACTCCCAAAAAATCTAAAAAAAATGAAAACCATGTTGTGCTCTTTAATGTACCAAGGTGGGGGATACTATCAAGTCCTTCACGTGGAAATGTCCACTATAGTTTAGTGGGTATTTTAACCCCCTAATTTTAAAGTAATGGATAAATGTGATGGAAAATATATTTTGTGTTCTCCAGTGATCATAGAATGAGAAGTTTGTTTTTTCCTTTTATTATTAGGAAGGTTATTCTAACTGATGGTGGGACCTCATTAAGAATACGATGCCAAAGGAATAAGTTGACCCTATAGAATGGGAGAAGATAAAGGAAATATTTTTCACCAAGTATTTTCCCTAAAATAATTGAATGAAAATAGAAAGATAATTCCAAGATTTTAAATTGAAATAAGATAAATGCATTTTTACTTATGAATTGAACATAATAAGACTTCAAATGTATTCCTATAGATTTATTATTAACCCCTAAAGTAAGACTAATTATTTATTTAGTGGTTTAAAACCAATACTTTTAAAGTAATTATCTATAAGAGACTTTGGTATCCATTAAGAAATCATTTAATGTATACTTAATATGAAAATAAAAGCTTTAAACTTCCATTACTCTAGATATTAGAAAAATAAAATGGTGTTTCATGGAAACTCAAATGATAAATCACATGGAGGAAATAAATTCCAATCACCTAAATGAAAAAAAATGTTAGATGAAGCACCCAATAAATTTCATGAAATAAACTGCAAAATGTTACAAATGAGGAAAAAATTTTCATAAAGCTCGTGATTCTAAAAAATAGGAAATGAAGTTGTTAAATACTATATAGGATAAGAAATTACCAATTAATATGTCAACAATACTTTAATACTTCAAATTTTAAGATTTTGGGAATTATAAAAATAAGTGCCCTGACCCTAAGGCTAGTGGGGAAAATAGAACCCAGCAACCTTTAAGACCAAGGGAACAAGGAAGAGTTTATGAAATAACTACCCCTGAAGTGGAACGTGATAATAAAGTGGTGAATGGTACACTTATTCTTCACTCTATAATTGAAACTATATTAATTTATTCTGGTTCTTCACATTCTTTTATATCATGAAAGTTTTCTAAGAATATTGATTCTTCACATCAAACCTTGGATATTTAATTATTAATTAAAATTCATGGTGGAATGATGATTGTGTCCAAGGTATATAAATATTCTTTGATTAGGGTTTGTGGGAAGACACTTCATGAAGATATAGTTGTCCTTCTATTGTTATACTTATATGTGATACTAGCGTGGACTAACTCTCTTTGTATAGAGATTATATCAATTTTTAAGATAGGGAAATTTCCTTTCATATCCCTAATCATGATGGTATCACATCTCAATGGAAGGATTATTATGAACTTCCTTTAGAATCAAGCCCCTTAATTTGGGTCATGATACACAATAATGGATAATATTTGTATCAAGGATAAAGGAAGTACTCAAAATTATTTTCATGTTAATTATAGAGAAGTATATTGATGTATTTCCCAATAAATCACCTTGATTTCCCACAAAATGTGAGGTTGAGTTTATAATTGAACTCATACCAAGTTCTATGCTTATAAGAAAGATTCCTTCTATATTATTTGTCGTTGAATTGGAAAAATTAAAGCAAAAAAATTGGGAGAATTTGGATAAAGTTTTTATATTCCCAAGTTATTCACCAAGGGATGAAACATTTCTCTTTATCAAGAAGAGGAATTGATTAATGTAACTTTTATTATATTATCATAAACTTAAAAAAATCGTGATTAAGAACAAGTATACTTTACTTTGTATTGTTGATTTTTTTGATAAACTTAGAGGAGATCAATAATTCTCAAAAGGTGGATCTTTGATCCAAATACCATCAATAAAGGGTAAATAGATAATATATACCCAAGACATCGTTCTACATAGGGTAAAGAAACTATGAATTCATAGTGATTACATTTTTTCATACAAATTCTCCTATTATATTTATGGATTTAATGAATGTATTCTTTAGGTATTTCCATAAAAAATTCATGGTGGAATTTTTTGATGATATTTTTAAATATTCTATGAGAAAGGAGGAGCATTAAGGGTATTTTGGGACTGTGCTAAATACCTTATGAGAGGAAAATTTATAAATTAAGTCCTGAAAGTGTAAATTTTTTCAACAAAAAAGTATCCTTGTTGTGTCATTTAATCATAAGTGAGGGTATATTTGTGGATCCATTGAAAAAAGAGGTGATTTAAGAATATCCTTAACCAACCACTATGATATAAATCCATAATTTTCTTGGACTATATGGATATTTCCAAAAAAAAATTAGAAATTTTCCACAATTATCAAATCCTATAACTATGTTAAATTAGAAGGGAGTGAAGTTCCTTTGGAAAAAATGATCTGAGGAGAGATTCAAGGAGCTTAATAATTGTTTGGTCACTAATACTACTTATATTACCATATAGTGGAGAAAGGATTTCAAAATAAAATGATGCTTTAATAAAATAATTGTGATACATCCTTATAATAAATGACAAGGTAATATCTTATTATAGCATCCCACACTATAATACACTAAACGTTTCCCCAAGATAGTCAGCCCCATGTCCTCAAGCGCACCTCTCTGTATGATAGAGGCTGATAACTAGTAGTAAGCCCCCAGGTTGTGTTTGTGGGATACTATTCCCTTAGGATTCAGAGTGAAGAAAAGTGGTGATCAATATAGATAAGAAGAGAAAATAAATAAGAACATGCATCAGCAAAATTAATAATGATAAATCATCAATGAATAATAAATAAGAAAAAGTTGAATCATAATAGATACAAAATATGATGATGATCATGTTAAGTAGTAATACAAAATAAAGTGCACAGGATACATGGGAGTGGCAATATACTACATGCTATAAAAAATAATAAAAAAGGATAAAAGATGTTACTACTATCATCATCAACATAGACAATGTCCTCTTCTCTCATACTCCATCCTAGAATTGAAATCAATAATCGGAAGTTGAAAGCTTCCCTTTATCTATACTAGTAATCATGAAGTCTTCTTGGGTACCAATGGTTGACCAAGAAGGGTGTGATATATACCCAGTAGGATAAAACCAATGTCGTCTAGATCAATCCATTCAATGTATATAAAATGAGTAGTGTCTTGATAATAATAAATGCATGGAATTAAATAATTAAATAAATACATCAGACTGGCTTCCCTGTGGGATACCCATCTGACTCTACCTACTTTATCCTAATCCATATCTCTGAACCAAGGTGACATGTACAAGTGTGATATAGAGTATACAAGGGACATCACAAATAAGTATTAAAATGTAGAATGTGTCCAAGAATGTGATTTGGCATAGAAGATTCATCCCTAGATTTTCAATTACACGTTATTATTCATTAATTTAAATGTCATATTTAGAATTTGAGAAGAATCACCATAATCCCATCCCTGGTGATCTATAAGGAATCCCAAGTATCACTCTAGCGGCACTGTAAAATTCTAATACAATACAAATTATCATCAGTTATTTAGTGGTCTAGTGGTGTTTTAAACTGCCGCCTAATTATTTTGTGGTTATTCATAAAAACATTGTGTATTTCATGTTCTCTAGTCAATAAGAGGTGGTTTATTTTATTTCATGGTGAATTTTTTAAGTGTCATTTTTTGATCATTTAGAAGAGGTTCACTGTTTAATCAGTGGAGGTTTTTAAAAAATATATCCATTGGTAATGTAAATATATTAAAAATAATTGTTGCAAATCACTTCACGGTGGTTATTTTTAGCATTAGTTAATTTGAACCTCCAATAAATACATTTAGTAATATATGTTTAGAAGTGGTTACAAAAAACTATCACTAAATCAATTATGATTTTTAAAAAAAATTAATAAAAAACAAAAAATATACAAAAAATGACATGCTATAAACTAAAACATAGATATATGATAATCCCATCATTCATACATCACACATCCACTGTCATACAAATAGCCAATGTCATCATAACCTAAGTTATAGTCACCTCATACATCAACTAATACCCCATTCATCAATATACACTTATAAAATATGTCCAACAATAACCCATGCTGAATATAAATCCATATCATGGCCTCTACTACATATTTCTGCCTTACACATCATCTCATTAACTGAAAATGATCATGTCATCTCATCAACTATAACAAAAAATAAAACTAAAATTAAAACTAAACATAATAAATCATTATTACAGTAGAATAATTGATAAAATTTTAACATACCATAAAAAATAAGAATCATAATGACTGTATTTTAAAAAATGACATGGATTGGAACAGTCAACCTTCTACCTACTATTGGAATCTGCCACCTACAATGAAAACCAAAATATTAAGGAAAATAAATGTGAAAGAGAAAAGATATAGAATATATTCAGAATGTTGCACATATAAATTTTAATTTTTTTAATCAAATAGAGATAATTTTAATATAAAAAAATAATATAATGTAAAACACTTTGAAAATAGAAACATACTTATTTAAGATAAGATTTAAATCTTGGAACTGAAAAGGGGTAAATAAATATTCTAATTTATTTTTAAAGCGATGTGCGGTGTGCTTGAATTTTATTTAAAAAAATTAAATATTTTGATATCATAGCATGTCCTATATTTCAAAAATAACTAAGTAGTGTTTTTCCCATGACAGAATGGTTTGTCTTTAGTTCCTACAATTCACAATTAAATATATGGTCATTTCCTCTAATTTTAGGACAATCTTATGTTGTTTTCTTGGTTTTGACCATTCTATGCATGTTTTAGTGTTTTAAAACACTAAAAATGTGTTTACGACCATAACGAGAAAACCATCACTCAAAATAATATTTCTTCAGTTCATAAATTTTAAAATTAAATATATGGTGGTTTTCCCCAGATTTTTGGACAATCCAACATAATTTTTCTAGTTTTGACAAATCCATGCATGTTTTAATGCTTAAAACAATAAAAATGTTTACAGCCATAACAGGTAAATCGTCATTCGGAATGATGTTCCATCGGTTCCTACCTTTAAAAATTAAATCTACAATGGTGGTTCCATGATTTCACATCAATAATAGGTTGTTTTCCTAGTTTTTACCATTCACACGCGTTTTAGGTTTTCAAAACACCAAAAATACATTTATGTTGATAACCATCAAACCTTCAATCGTAATGACATTTTGTTGGTTCCAATAATTCACAATTAAATATATGGTAATTTTCCCATGATTTCAAAACAATCCAACATCGTTTTTATGTTTTTGACCATTCCATGCACATTTTAGTGTTTTAAAACACTAAAAATTTATTTTTGACCATAACGGGAAAACCATCATTCACAATGACATTCTGTCAATTCCTAAATTTAAAAATTACATATACGGTGGTTTTACCCTAATTTTTGGAAAATTAAACATTATTTTTTTCTTTTCAATGTTTCATGCATGATTTAGTGTTTTAAAACACTAAAAACACATTTACGACCATAATAGGAAAATTGTGATTCAGAATGATGTGTTATCAATTCCTACACTTCCCAATTAAATATAAAGTAATTTTCTCTTGATTTTTGGGAAATTTGACATCTTTTTTCAGTTTTTGACCCCCTGAAACTTATTTTAAAGGATTTTTTACCTTTCAAAAGTGTTTAATGAGTAATTATGATTACATTGCATGTTATATTTATGTGTTTTATACACATACACATCAAAAACAACTAAGAAATTATTTTTCCATTATTTCAAGAAAAACTGATTTCATTTTCTTTGATTCAATTGTTTCATGCTCGTTTTAGTGTTTTAAAACACTAAAAATGTATTTACAACCATAACGGTAAAATCATCATTTAGAATGACATGGCATCGGTTCTTATATTTCACGATTATATCTATGGTGGTTACCCTGGATTTCAGGATAATCTGATATCATTTTCTTAGTTTTGACCTTTTCACACACGTTTTACTGTTTTAAAACACTAAAAATTTATATATGTTTATAATAGGAAAAACATCATTCAAAATGAAGTTTCATCAGTTCCTAAATTTCAAAATTAAATTTATGGTCATTATAATCTGATTTTTGGACAATATGACATCTTTTTTCTGGTTTGGACTATTCAACACACATTTTAATGTTATAAAACACTAAAAACATGTTTATATCCATGATGGGAAAACTTTCATTCAAAATGAAATATCGTCAATTTCAAAATTTCACAATTAAATGTACAGTCATTGTCACCTAATTTCAGGACAATCCAACATCATTTTTTTAATTTATACTGTTCCATGCAAATTTTAGTGTGTCAAAATACTAAAAACATGTCTACAACCATAATAGGAAAACCATCATTCAGAATGATGTTCAATCAGTTTCCACAGTTCAAAATTAAATATATAGTCATTTTTCCTAGATTTTAAGACAATTTGATGTCATTTGTCGAGTTTTGACTATTCCATGCATGTTTTAGTGTTTTAAAACACTATAATGTGTTTATGGCCATAATCAGAAAACAAACATTTAGAATGACCTGTTTTCCATTCCTACATTTTATAATAAAATTTATAGTCATTTTCCTCTTTCAGAATAATCTGATATAGTTTGTCCCATTTTGACCATTTCATGCATGTTTTAGTGTTTTAAAACACTAAAAATATGTTTACATCCATAATGGGAAAACCATCGTTCAGAATGATGTGTTGTTGGTTCCTATATTTTAAAATTTAATTTTCAGTTTTTCCCCCTAATTTCTAGACAACCCGATGTAATTTTTCTATTTTTGACTATTCCATGCACATTTTAGTATTTTAAAACACTAAAAACTCATTTATGGCCATAATAGGAAAACAGTTTTTTGGAATTACATTTCATCAGTTTCTAAATTTAACAATTAAATACACGGTCATTGTCCCAAAACTTCAGGGCAATCTGACATTTTTCCTAGTTTTGACCCCCTAACACTTATTTTTAATGGCTTTTATACCTTTCATAAGTGTTTACCGAGTTAATACCAAGAAAAAAACTTAGATTGTTTTTACTCTTATAGATAATGATCTATAATTTATTTTTTATGTGTAAGAATCAACCACATGTAAATCCAAAACAATATGTGGTTGGTATAACTCAAAATGGGTGTTTTTTATATAAAAATGTCATTGTAGTTTTTTAAATATGTTGTATGTGTTATTTTCAAAGTCTATGGGCATGAAACAGAGTCAGGGACATCAAAATAAAAAAACATCTAGAAACAGAAAACATAACACTTTATAATTATTTTACAAAATTTACTCATGTATTTTAAATTAGTTATCAAGGAATAGTTGTTGGGCAAAAATCCCTCAAGGTATCATTGAAGCCTTTTTGAGGTGATTGTGTTTGTTGACAAAGTGGACATCTGAGTTGTGATTGTTGACAAAGAGGATTTCATGGTGGAATGTCGAGTTCAAGAGCTGAGGTCAACGATCCATGTTTGATTCAAGAACGTCGATAAAAGGAATGGATGTTCTGGAGGCGGTACAAAAGAACAGATACAAGGTGGCGTCGTTTTCCAGTGTTTGCCAAATTTTTGGGCTTGAAAATCGGCAAATGAAGAAAAGTGTTTTTGGCAAAGGGACTTGCGCGCCGCGAACATGGTGTACAGGAAACTTGTGCGCCATATGTTTTTCAAGATCAGAAGATCAAAATATGGATAAGGAAATAGGTTCGCGCAAGTTTGGGAGTTGGTTGCGCAAGTGTCTAAAAGGAGAGAAGACTTGCGCGCTGAGACTGGGACGCGCAGGTGACTTGCGCGCCGTCGCGCAGGGTGGTCAATTTGCCTATAAATACTGGACTACCCCTCCTCATTTTCCACCGGAGTTCAAAATGAGAGCTCCCGTCGCGCAGGTGTGGTGGTCGCGCAAGTGGTGTGTGTGGTCGCGCAGGTGGGACTTGCGCGCCAGTGGTTGAAGTTGTGTGCCGGTGTTAGAAGTTGTGCGCCGGTTGGCAGTTACGTGCCAATATTGGTTTGGGCGTAAAAGGAAGAGAGTTTCACAAGTTTGGAGTTGAGGAAGCTTGTGTCGCGCAAGTGTCATAGGAAGACTTGTGCGCCCGTTGTGACTTGCGTGCCGATACTTGCGCGCCGAGGTTGACTTGCGTGCCAAGTAAGGTCTGTTCCAGCAGTGTTTTTCGGGCTGCGTGGAAGCTGGAAGTTTTCCCGATACCTTCGGTGCAAAGAGATATTCATCTACGGGTGAAAGTTGTACTTCAACAGAGCATCTACACACAGAGGAAGATGCATTCATTCATGCAAATGAAGATACCTACAGGTCTATAAACTGTGAGTGGATTCCTTCTAAGAGCAGTGAGCTTAGGAAGAGGAAGAAGGTGATCCTCTCCACCGGCAGTGACCCAGAGAGAGAGAAACAGGGAGTGACCCTTGGGAAAGCAGTGAGCTGACCCTAAACTTTGTAAAGGCAGTGAGCCTGGGCATTGAAGTGATCTAGCCCGAATCTTGTAATCCACAGCTAGTGAATATTAGTGGAATTTGGTACGACCGGCAACCTGTCGGCGTATGCTCCTTGGACGTAGCCCTTAGCGGTGAACCAAGTAAAATTGTTGTGTCATGTGCTTGCTTTACATTCTGTTTATATCGTGCAGCAGGAAAAAGAGAGAAGAGTGTTTTTCTTGACAGCGAAACAAGATCAGAACGGGCATTAATTTTTAATTAGTCATACCCTGATTCACCCCCCCTCTCAGGGTATCCAGCCTAGTGGACCTAACAATAGTAAATTAACATTCCCTTTACTTGAGTACCAATGACCTCATTTTTCTAAGATGTAATAATATGACTCCAATATTTATATATTTGAAAAATTCATTAAACAGTTAATAAAATATAATGTTTATTTGAAAAATGACATACATGCAAGTAACAGTAACACACCAATATCCCCTAGAATGATGGGTGACCAACTGTTCCATCACCAGAGGTGAATCAGACAGTGGGATACCAATGACATCTAAGGAAACAACTAGCCTTCTAGTAGTCTCGGGATATAGAGAATATGATGGTAGTGGTGTCATGCTCTGAGATATTGATCGACTATAATATTGAATTTTATTGTTCTCATCATTCCTATATTTCAAATGGTTATAGTATATTAAATATATAAAAATGAAAAACTAAAATCTTTTTATAAAACAAAATAAAAAATAGAACAATGTATATATGTACGAAACACTTATCAATGAGAAATTGTAATATAATTTCATTTCCAATTTATAAATTCAATTATCTTCATCTTCATTATCTTCATTGTTATCAACCTCCATTTCAAAAAGTCCTTCATTTTCACCCTATCTTGCAAGTTATGTTGTTTTGATATTTTTAGGAAAAAATCACTCAATATTGTGTGGTTGATGAGGTTAACTATCACAAAGAACCAATTGATATTCATCACCCATATTATATAGGTATCTCTACTTTAAGTGTACAATAACACTTCAACCTTCATGTATTTCATCATCCACATAATAAACCATCATCACTTGTAAATCCAAGATAAATAGATCATGGTCTACATTCTCACCAGTATCTATCATGTGATATAAGTTTACAGAAGTAAAATGTAATGAATCTTTTATTATACCCCTATCAATTTTGACCCACTTTCATTTGAATAAGAAAACAAAAAATTGGACATGATATTTTAATTCAATTATATCAATTAGCTTCTCATAGTATCCTACTTATGCAAATGTAAATACACCAATATTTTGATTTTTCATGTCTTCTTCACAATAAATTGTACGAAACATGAATCTGTGAACATTGTAGGTATAGAATCTCTTATCCTACCTTAGAGGTCCTAGAGCCAAAAACTTTAAATCATTCTATATTTCAACTCGATTGTCAACATTTACTATTTAGAAAAAAATATAAGTTGTTACTTTTAACATAGAAAAAAATAACTACATGTTAATAATATGAATATGAGTATATAATTACATGATGGAAAAACCATTCAAAAATATCTTTATTAACATCTTTTATTAATTCCATCTCATTTAGAGCTCATCCCATTAGTCACCTCTTTGTTTGCAGTCATAATTCTTCAATAAATGGATTTATAATAACACTATTGAGTATAAAATATCTATGTCCATGTAGAAACTATAATTCATTCAGTGTAAAATTTGACCCCTTTCCAATAGTTCATCTTATAGTTGGAAATATCAATGATGGATTTTAAGAACTAGAATTAGTGTACATATCATCATCACATACAACATTATTGAATCTAGTCTTAATCATATCCAAATACCAAGAATAGAAGGTCAATCACTCTTTAGTTATGTAACCTTTAGCAATAGACCATTCTGGTTAAGCTTTATTCCTAACATATGATTTCAAATGTCCTAAGTACCTGATGAAAAAAAATAAAAATATGAATTAAAAAAGTTACGTAATTATTTTATATAATCAAATCCACCAATTAAAATAAAAAAATATCAATGTATCTCTCAATTGGATACATCCACTGATAGTGTACCAGTCTACCAACTTTAGATTCTTCAACAAAATGAAAAGTCAAATGAATCAAGACTTTGAATAATTAATGGGGAAATAAAATCTCTAAATTACATAGTATCAAGAGAATTATTTCTTTATTTTTATCAAGAGTAGTTGGAATTAGAGTTTTTTGACAAAGATCTCTGAAAATGGTACAAAACTCTGTAAGAGTTAGTGTCCAAGAACTAACTTTATTTACTTTTATTACATGAATATTTAATATATTTAAATATTAAACATCCTATTACATATTGTTCATAGTTCTACATGGATATAGTGTAATAATGTCTTGGATTATTTGTCTCATTGATAAGGTCATAGTAGTTCCCCACTATAATGAGAACCTTGAAGTACCCTGAAAATATTCTTAAATATATTTTTTTGTTGGATGACATACTATGATGGGAAACATAGTATACAGGTCTTCAGGTGAGAGTACTCATAAGAAAATGAGACTTCTTCTCAATAATTTTGCACTTGGTAATATCCAAGATGGGAGATTATGAGAACAGACCTGCTAGAAGGGATTCTGCATGTTTTGGTGTCATCATATATCCATATCTGTGTGCATGTGTAATAGTCCTTAGACTTTAAGATTATCATTAATATGTGTCATGACTCGTGTACTTTTATTTAATAACAAAAATCGCCACGTAGATAGTTGGTGGGAAGTAGGGTACATTGGGTGCGTCATGAATGACATGTTATTAATGGATAAGTCGAGGAAGGATTTGTTCCTTCCATTTATGTAAGTTGATATCTCATCCCTATGATTGAAATAGAACCATCACATGAAATTCCATGTCCATGGTATAATGAAAATTTTATTTCAGGTAGTCAAAGAATGAAATATCAAGCATAAAGGTTGATGACACTATCATGAAACCATCTTGATGATATATTGTGATAAAGGTATTATATTACACAATGATCGTTCATATGTAGATTTCATTGTTTAGAAATTAAGTTATTTCTCTTGAGTTCATTGACCCATTTTTAGATAGTACTCTTCGACTTTAGGCAAGACCACCTAATTCTAATGAGAAATAATCCTAGAGGGTCACACAGTAAGTTTTCTTGGTGGTCTCTGTTAAATTCTATTTGAATTTAATTAATGAAATAAATATTATTCTCAAAACCATGGAATAATTTTATTCAAGTTAAAATGATCTCATAAATTAAATAAATATTTATTCACTAGATTGTCAGTAAAATTTATTTATTTATTTTACTGAACATTTAATAAATATTTATTTACTCGTTTTTAAATAAATTATTTATTTAAGAGAATAATTTATTTATTTATTTTTCTGAGTGTTCAATAAATCGAAATGGAGTTCGAGCGGACCAAGTCTGGTCTAGTAGTAAAATAATTATTTTCAATATGGTAAATAATTATTTAACTAGTTGGTACAAGTTAAAATAATAATAACATTGCTATTATTTTGTGATGTGGAATTTTATTTATAATTCCATTTTTCGCAAGTTGATGCACCATAAATAATTACTTGGTATTATAATTAACAGCATGGGGTTTCTATAAGGTTATTAATGTATTTAATTGCTATTACGCAATTAAATATTTTAACCTAATCCCTATGTTGATAAATAGAAAATTACATCTATTGTGTCATATACCAAACTACACACCCAGTGAATTGAGAATTGTTGATCCAAACAATTTCTCTCTCGAATCCTCTTTCATCCCCTCTCAATAATGAGATATGTTTTTCAAGAATGAAGAACAGGTGATCAAGAACGATCGATACAAGACATTTGCTTTGCCACACTAGAACCTGGAGAACGAGTAGTATCGATCAGAGGTCATCAGAGCATGTGTAAATGACTACTAGATAGATTCTAGTTTCAATCCTTGCAATCACAACAAGACAACCTAGAAGGGTCATTCCAGATGATCAACATCATCAACGAAGAAAGTACCTAAGATCCTGGTATTATTTTCTTCATGAAATTAATTAAATTAATTATAAACATGATATGCAAGATCCTTTCTCTCTTAGATCCAATGCACTTTTTCTTTTGTATAAATCTTTTATTCTAATCCATGGATACTGGTGTTCATCTTCGTATTGATCCTGGATTAGTCATTGATTACGGAAAAATCATGTTTGGGCCCCACCCAACTACCATGCTTCCACTACGTCAAAATCCTTCAAGTGGTATGAGAGGAAGGTCATCATCATTTATAATTATTTAATTATCATTGATGATTTATGCTTTAATAATTTAGTTTGTCAATTCAAGGTTTAATCATTCTATAAATCTGAATTTCAGTATCTATTCTTCTTCTTTTGTTTCTCACAGATTTCATAGAAACAAATAATTTTTGGATTAATATTAAAACAATGAACTCATCAGGAGGTTCCAACAATTCTTCCCAAGTGACACGAAAGTACATGCCATGTGTTCAGACCTACATGTCCTTTTCTATACCATACATGTCGTGTAATCCGAACTACACGTCATATAGTTGTGTTGAGCACATCGGTATTAATTCGGATATTATGCAATCCATGTGCATTTATTACATGTTATGTAATTAATTTTACACCAAATATTGACCAGGATATATAGGCACAAACTTACCGAATAACATGTTGTGTGTCCCACTGCACATGGTTATAGTACCTTTGGGTCAGGGGTAAAGCTGTGTATCCCATACATGGATTGAGCTGACCGGTAACTGTGTAATGTAGAGAAAACAAGACATGTATCCAACTATAAATTTTGTGTACTCTGAAGTTTCCTAAGTATTCCTCACATTTCAAGTCCCAAGGAGTGTACTTTGGGAAAGACGATAAAGGTATTACATATCGTGTAGTCGGAATTACATGTCGTGTACTTTACTAAATTACACAAAGTTAAAACTTTAATGATTGTGTAATGTTCAGGACTACTTATCATGTATAAATAATATTATAGGTTGTTAATCTATTCATTGAAGCATCATGTTTTCCATATGTTAGAAGAGTAAAATAATATATGAATATAGTACATGTTGGGTAGATTCGAATAGCTATTCGCCAGGTTACCTCCATGTTGAATTTATGTACAAGAATGAGAATCTCAAGAAAATTCAGAAAAGTATTTAGATAAAATGATTTATTAACTAAAGATAATAATTAATTTATTTGAGTGAAATTTATTGTAATAATAATAACTAAATAATTGAATGATAGCTTTATTGAATGCATAACTCTTTGCATGTATGTGGGTGATCATGATCTAGACAAAGACCTTTGTATGTGATTGGTTTCCTTTTAATTTATTTATTAAATTAATTGGTCGTATGCGAGCCATATCTCCTCATTAATATTTAGGTTTTGTGTGTCCATGATTTTTTTATGAAAACCCCTTTTTACCCCTCACCTATGTGTGAGTTTAAAAAAGCATATGTAATGGATAGAGCTTCCAAGATGGTGGAGGTGGTCCAAGTCAGAGTTAAGGTGAAACCAATCCATGGAGATACAAAGGTGGATAGGTGGAAATCTATAAACACGAAGGTGATTATCCCCTGGGTTAGGGTTAGTTTATCAACCTCTAGATAAACTAACCATTAGAGAAAAAAATATCATAATCATGACATTTACTTTTTTTTATTTCTGTCAGTTACATGGTTTTTCATTATGCATGTGTTGTCATGATCACGTAATTAATGAACAAACAAGAATGCCAGATGGAAATAAAATAAACCAGGATTGTGTGTAAATATTATCAATGCATGGTTAATCACTTAAGTAAGTTCCACTTAATTTTAACAATCATGTGATAAATATAATAATGTAATTTACGTATAAGAGATAAAAATCCCTCAACAAAATATTAAGTCAGACTAAGCCATTGTTTCGCGCGGAATCCGGGGATGACCTCCTGGACGGGAGATTCAAACGTTCCGATCGGTTTCTAACGGGTTTGTTCGTAGAACCGGAAACATCCAATGATTCCACATCCGTTTGGACCTACTTTCCAAAGGCAGGCGCTCATTAGTTTATGGGCTAATGAGGCTTAGGAATTTGCATTGGTCGAGAGGATGGGAGGTCGGACTCATCACACCTTTTTGAGGGGAATTATTATCTACTCCGGGACTCTCTTTATAGATTTAAGTTAAGTTCGTGAATCCTTATTAATTACCAAGTATAAAATGAACTTTCCTTTAGTTTTAACAATCAATGATTAAATATGCAAGAAATTTAGAGAATCTTTTATATGTATTCGAGGTTCTTCATCAATGTAGAATCATCTATATTTGTTTAGAGATTCTTGGTCAATGGTATCCTTCAAAACATTTATATAAAAGTCTCTTGGTCATTTTGATGACCAGGCTGGTTTTAAAGCCACTCAGTGGGGCACTTGAAGTTTATCGTCATTCAGAAGGACAGAGATTATTTCAATGTTGGGATCGAACCCATGAATGGGCTACCTACGTATCCTTTGTTTTGAAAAAGGAATCAGAACCCACGTAGTTCGAGAAATGGATGATGTTTATGATTGATGGCTCAAAGATGAATGTCGTAATTACTTTTACACTCTAAGCTCACGTGAGTCATGCTCGGTGTGAGAAACAAGAGGTATTGGTAAAAATTAGACAATTATGCCATGAAGGATGCAATCATAAGAATTTGTTTGGGGCTTATGTATGGATGACTGCCCAGATAGATGAAGGTTTAGGATTTACTTTTAGGGAGAAAATCCATGAACAGGGTCCATAAAGTTATATGTGCTTCATGGAGATTTGAATACTCTAATCTTGGGGCTTACTCCTAAGGAGGATGCCCAAGTTAGGAGGGGACTTATGATTGGGTTTTATTCCTAAAGAGGAAACCCAAATCAAAGGTAATTTATGACTGGTTAAGAGAAATTTTAAGAGACTTGGGGCTTACTCCTAAGAAGGATGCCCAAGATTTATGACTAGGACTTATTCCTGAGAAGGAAGCCTAGGTTAAGGGACTTGGGGCTTACTCCTGAAAAGGAAGCCCAAGGTTATGACTGAGTCTTATTCCTGAAAAGGAGACCCAGGTTAGGGATTAAGGTTTGGGGCTTACTCCTAAGGAGGATGCCCAAGTTTGGGAACTTTTAAGAATTTGGGGCTTACTCCTGAGGAGGATGCCCAAAGTTGGGGTTGAGGCTTACTCTTAAGAAAGATGCTCAAGATTTAGAGGACTTGATTGGGGCTTACTCCTGAGGAAGATGCCCAAGTTAGGATTCTCTCATCTTTAAAGGATGAGGTTGAATGAATGAACTCTCAATTTTTGGTGACATAAAGATGTTTTAAATCACTAGGTTTTGAGAGATATTTCACAGAATTCCTTTCAGACAAGGATGTCAAATCAAGAAATCATGCCATAAATGGCTTTGAAGAGTATCTTGAAGACTGAATCTTGAATAGGAAAGGTGAAATGGCTTAAGAGGGGTAAAAAAAGGGCAAGATGGGCACCCAAAAAGATAGGGGCGCGCAAGTATTGAAGGTCGCGCAAGTCCTACGGCGGCGCGCAAGTATTGGTCGCGCAAGTATACTTGCGCGACATAAGGGATACTTGCGCGATTTTCAACCAGGGTTGAATTACTTGAGCGACTCTTTATTAAACCCTTTCCCATCCTCTTGAGGTTTTTCCAGAAGAGGGACGCGCAAGTTATATTGAAGGAATTAAGTCGGCGCGCAAGTGTTTGATAAGTTTCAACACTTAGGCCTTCCTTCTTCCCTTTAGATCTTCCATTCTAGGTAAGAAATTACCTTAGAAGTGTTCTGGAAGCTTTGAGAAGAGACTTGGGCGTCGGGAGCTTTGATCCGAGTTTCTGGGAAGAGATCCCCTCGAATGGGGGGCCCACAGGGTCTATTTATAGGAAAAAGAAGACCCCGGGCGGTTACTGGGCGGTTACCAGATATGTCGCGCAAGTCCCTTGCACGATCATGAGGGGTCGCGCAAGTGTTGAGGCGGCGCGCAAGTGTACTTGCGCGACCAAGAGGGAACTTGCGCGACCTATGGGCAATGTTCTCCTTTTCCATCCCTTTGTCGATTTTTGATGTTTCTTCAAAGGATTAATCACTTTGAGCTCAGATATTCCCTTTTCCGATCTTTAGATTCTGTGACGAAAGGAGCGTCAACAAAAGTCCCCCCTCAGAGTTGGATCCGGAGAAAAAATGAGGATTTGACTCTGAGGAAATCGAATCCCTCTAAAGGAAAAGGGCGGCGCGCAAGTCTCCAGTCGGTGCAGAGGGAGGCGCGCAAGTCTGCGTCGCGCAGGCCTTAAACCCTATGGTATGGCGCGCAGGTAGGCCTCCTGGCCTATAAATATGCTGCTTCCGGCCGTAAATGGTATCCGACCCCGAATTCTCTCGAGCTCTCGCCGCGCAAGTCTTTGTCGCCGCGCAAGTCTCTTATTTTGGCTGTTTCCTCGCTGCCGCGCTACTCTCAAGGTAATAAGGCTTGCGCGGCAAACACTTGCGCGACAAATACTTGCGCGACATATGTACCACTTGCGCGACATCTCCATACTTGCGCGCCTTAATGCCTTAGCCATTTTTTTCAGATTTTCTCACAAATTTTATGAAAAATTAAAACCCATTTAAGAGTTTAATTTATTCAACTCCTGTGCAGATTCAATGGCTCTTAGACCTGGATTCCTTGATGAACTGGCTAGCAAGCGGATAGATGATATGATGAATATCATTGGCCCTGATTACTATACTGTCAAAAACAGCACTCTTCCAGATTTGGCTAAGTATCTGAAGAAATATCATCACGACTTTCCTCACTGCACTTATCTACCTTTGTATGGTCATGGTCATCTGCAAGAAGTCATTATTCCAGAAGTAAAGAATTATCTTCCATTTTCTTGGTTTCAGAATTATACCAATTTTGCTTCAGCAAATATCTCAGGCGGAGGAGTATTTCAAACTGCTGGAACAGTAGAGAAGGCGTATGTGATGCATCATAGCCCTTGCACACCAGATCTGAAAAAACATACACCTGAGCTTCAACCACATTGCCATCCTTCAATCTTCCGAGATGCTCAGATGGATCAGTCCAAAGGCTGGAAGAAAAGTTGGGATTTCCGCCCTGGGGGAGGTGTGAAGCCAACTTGGATGTGGGCATACTGGGTGCGACAGACTTGCGCAGAGTTTATTGAGGATCTGAAGAGAGCTGCAATATATGAAGCTGTTTGGGTTGGGCAGACATATATTTACAGACATGATATCTTCGTGCCAGAGATACTCAGTCACTGGAGTCCAGCGACTAATTCTTTCCACTTGACTCATGGAGAAGTAGGTATCAGTTTGTGGGATGTCCACAAGATTTCAGGAGCTCCAATCTTGGGCGATATGTATGATGAATTCATTCCTCCCAAGGTGACTTGGAATGATCCAGAGAAGACTCCTGTTTTGGCTCGAGAATTATTCAAAATCTTTCATAAGCTCAAGAGTTCAGAGACCTCATTAACTCATTTCAGAAAAGATATCCATCCGGAAGAATGGATGAAGGTGTTTCTTACTGAGAAGAAAGGGATGGAGCCAAAGGAAAAAGGATCCAAGAAAAAGAAATCCAAGGATACCCGGCCCAGACGTCCTACCACTTGCCCAAAACCTGAGAAGAGAGGAGCTCCTGGCACATTCTGGCCAACTCTAGAAGCAGGAGAGTTTGAAAAATGGGGCTATGAAGTGAATCAAAGAATTCCAAAGAAAACTCGTCTGGCGGGTTTCTTGGCAATGTGGCTCAGTATTTACCTCTTGCCGGTCAGAGATTCGAAGGGAGGCGTTAGGCCAGGGACCTTTGTCATTGCGGCTAAGTTAGCTGAGGGAAAAATGGTTGGGTTAGCTACCCCCATTTTAGCAAAGATTCACAGGAGTTTACTTCATGTCTTCCAGGGTAAATCTCCTTTAAGAATAGTGGGACCATTCCAGGTTTTGTGGGGATGGATTGCCACTCACTTCAGGACTTACAATGTACAGAATGGGTTACAAATTCCTGGAAGCTCCTTCAGACCGTCAGTGCAAGCATTCTCTGGAATTGCTCCATTAGATGTCAATGGTTATGACATAAAAGTAAGACTAAGCATGTATAAGGAATTCAACTTCTTTCCTTATGGAAGTCCGCCATCTGGGCGGTTTGTTGATGATGGGAAAGCCCCTTTGGATTTGAGGGCATACATGCTAGCTTGCAGGGATGGCGTATTAGTAGCCAGGGTTGATGGAGAAATCATATGCGAGGCCTATGCTCCATATAGATTTGCACGCCAATTCAAATGTTTACAACAGATTGTTGTATCCCCTCCAGTACACGTCAGGTTAGAGCAACATCCGATGGTTGCTCGACAACTATGGTTGCTGACGTCAAGAGAGAAGACTGGAGCAGTATTTGATCTACCAGTTGAAAAAGCGGCACATTATCTGACTACTTTTTATGCCGAACACTGGATAGCATCATACCCTAAAGGGATATTGAATCACCCTGTATATCAAGTGGGAAAGAGGAAGAGGACTGTAGAGAAAGAAACTCTTCCTCATGAAGGTGCTGCTTCTCCTCCTGAAATAGGTTCAACAGACTCCTCCTCTAGAACTGATTCCTCGGATTATCATGATGGGGATGATGAGGCACAACCGGCAACAAAGCGGTTTCGTGCCCGATATAATCCTCCGGCCAGAGTCAAAAGACCCACTCCATCAGCTCCTGGTGAGTTATTTGATTGTAATAACTTCAATCACTGATACTTTATAAAGTAATAAGTCTCACTTTCTTATTCTCTATCTGTAGTTGCAGGAGTTGGGAAGAAATTAAAATCAAAAATTGTAGGACCTTCCTCACAGCCTTTATATCTAAGACCAGAGGCTGTTCAGCTATGGCAGAGCTTATACTGTGATACTGAAACCGCCTGGCTGGATTTGTCTGAGGGTCTACAACTTCCTGGGATAGGATATCTTCTAGCCTCAAAAGACCTTCAATACGGAGATAACCCCAATGAAGTGCGGGCTTACATCAGAGAGCTGGAAATGCTCATATATGCCACCGATAATTCAACTCCTATCACCAGGCGGGTGAAGGAAATGATTGATCGTGGCACCACTAAGGGGGCTGGTGGTTCTGGAGATGAGGAGTGGCAAGAGTACGTGGCTCCTGAAGATGTAAGTTTTCTTTCCTTATTTGCAACTTGATTTCAGTTGAAGCTTTGTTTCTTAAGAAAGTTATTTTCTTCATCTTGCAGCTTGCAAAGAAAGGGACCGGGGTTCCTTCGCCACAATATAGCCCTGGTGGTACCGCTGTTGGGGCTGCTGCTGATTCTCCTCGCGAACCAGGCGAGATATCTCCAGGCCAGCAGGCCATGAATGAGGCACTGGACATAGCCTTTCATTCGCCAATCCAAGTGCCAATAAAGGAGACAGCTGAAACTCCAAAAAAGCAAAAGAAGCCAAGGCAACGAAGGAGGAAATCCTTAGCTAAACGTTTCATTAGCAGTGGTAAGTCCTTCGAACAATCATGAGTTTATACCCATAATCATATGGTTACTCATATTTCTGAGGATTGCAGGGGCTTCTTCAATTTCCCCCTTGAGGGAAGGGACTGATCCTTCTTCAAAGGCCGTGGAGGGTGCTGTAGAACAACCACAAACTCAAGCTGACTTGGTAGCTCCTGGAGAAGAGCTGCCATCCATTCCCAGTATCCCTCCTACTACTGAAGATGATGTCCAGGGTCAGGGGTTGCAGGACATAAGTCAGCAAGAAGACATAGCAAATGCTCCCACTGGTGAGACTAACCAAGATTCTGAAGTATCATTGGATGAAATGATGAATCAAGGAATGACTTTTGAAGAATTTTATGATCATGCTAGATTGTCATGTGATTTAGAAGACCTTGGGCGTGAGTGTTACCCTTCGCCCAAATTTTTCTTTTAAAAGAAAAATATTTCTAATCATGATGTAAAATAATATGCAGTTTCTTCCGTAGAAGCTGCTGAACTGCCAATGCCTGAAGAGGGTGTGGACACTGATGTCAACCCTATCATTGCAGAAACATTAGCTCAAGTGGAGCTAAATCCAATAAACTCTCCTGAGACCCATTTTGAAAATCCTGTTGAAACCGGGAAAGATGGGGAGAAGTCTTCTCATGTTGCTGAACCACCATTGGGTAAGGGATAACAATATTTGTGATTGTACTTTATTTGCAAGACAATCCATTCTTTTGTTATTCTTTAAGATTCAACTAAAATCTTTCAATTGATCATGTAGGGTCATCAACTGTAATGGCTAGATCCGGAGATGAGGCTTCAGCCTCTGCCCCAATGGGAATTGAAAGTGAAGAAGCCCAAGTCAGAGGGGAAAGAGCAGAACGAGGCACTTCTTTAAGCATGTTAATTCCAGATTACATACCCCCTTCTGACGAAGATGTTGAATCAGATCCAGAGATGCTCAAAGCGTTCAGCTTTTCACGACGTAAGGCGTGGAACAATATATGGAACATCATATCGGGGGTGCCCTTAGAAGAGCTACCATCAAAAATTTCCCGATTGTCATCCCAATTTGTTATAATGGGACTTGGTGGTTTTGGGTATGAAAAGATCCATGCTACAGTGAAACAGATTATCTTCAGGAGGGAGCAAATGCAGACAAGTCGCGAAGATTTGACCAGAGTGAAATCGTCAGTCAACTTAGGCGAATTTGAGGCTGCGATATCCCAGGCTGAAGCTGATTATGTTGTCAAGATGAAGGATCTGAAACAAAAAATCAAAGAAAAGGTCGTCCAGCAGGTGCAACTCCAGCAACAGTTAGATGCTGTTACTGGGGAACTTGATCAGCTTAATGAATCATTGGATGAAACTCATGTAAATTGCATGAAAGCCATTGCAGATGCTAAGAAGGCACTTCAGCAAGCTGAAAAGAGTGAAGCTGGTCAAGTGCACGAGCTTCAAGCAACTGTTGATAAGGCTCAGGATGCTATACATCAAATGAAGACTTTTGTTGACAATCTCCTGTAATTTCTTAAAAAAGAGAAGAGATTCCAATCTGTGGATGTCCTTCTAACTCTTGTGTATCAATGAAAAACACTTTCGTCTTCAATCATTTGTGCTTGCATTCTTCTATTACCTGCTTCAAATTTACTTAAGCCAATGGGCTTAGTAAGCATAGTTTGATTTTTACTAGGATTATTACAAATAACCCTACAAACTTTGAATCTTTTAACTGCTCAATATTACCTAAATCATACAAAAAAATGTATATTTAGTGAGCTGGAACTTGACTTTTATTCAGAGTTCCTCTGTCTTTTGTGCGGGCAGTTTAAAGTCATGCAAGCCGGACATAAAGGGGCTAATGTTTAAGGTCGAAATAGCTTTGACCGAAAAATGGATTAAAATGGATTCAATTCCTTGATAATTTATCTGAAAACAAATTACCATACTCAAGTATGAGAGAAAATATGTAAACTATGACTTAAGAATATTTGAATCTGAGGAATGATATGAAAAAGAGCTAAATAGCATTAGAAGAAGTAGTTTCCAAGAATGAAGTTACTATTATTTAACAAAACCCGTTAGGGGGTTGAAATATGCAGGGCCACCTATGGGCATTGGCTGCATAGTCAAATAAAATAGCATCTTTTGGCTGACAAGTCTGTTATGTGGACTGTTTATGCAAGGCCACCTATGGGCACGTGCTGCATAGTTAGGCAAAAGAACTCTCAGAAATTTACTTTCCTAGTGCTAAAAGCCAGTGAAAGTTTATGGAGATTCAAATTTTCTAAAGCATAGAGTTTGTTATATGGAAAGAGGTACTTGAATATGGAGAAGATATTTTCAAACAAGAATATCGAAGAACTGGATGAATATCACTCCTACGAAGGTCTGACCCAAACGTAGGGAAGAAGAATAAACCATAGACTTGAATACTTTCAGATCATGAAAAAGGATATGGGACAAATACGTTAAGGATGGCTATTTTTTGCGGATCCCTACATACTGTCGTTTAAGACAAATAAGGACAAAAGAGGCATTCTTCCCAAGAATGAAGTTACTATTATTTAACAAACCCGTTAGGGGGTTGAAAACATGCAGGGCCACCTATGGGCATTGGCTGCATGGTCAAATAAATAGCATCTCTTGGATGACAAGTCTGTTATGTGGACTGTTTATGCAAGGCCACCTATGGGCACGTGCTGCATAGTCAGGCAAAAGAATTCTCAGAAGTTTGACATTTTTGTGATCATAAGTCATGAAAAGGGTTATGAAGATCTGAAAATATTTAAGGTTAGGATTATAATACATAAAGATGGGTATTTTCCAATGTATATAGAGATACATAGGTCAATGAAAACCATAATCATGTTGTGGCTGGGTCCTGAATTGAAACTTGGACTTCACTACGTATCTCATAAGAATGAGAATCAAGCCATACGTAGTTCTTGAAATGCAGTTTAACGTCGTGCAGGACGAAAGGATGAGTGATCTTAGTTTTTGGGGTCATAGAATTCGGACCATAATAATGAATGCACAGTGTGTGTTTTCATGAGGACTTTTCAGCCAAGGGACTGAAAGTGAAATTTGGGGTTAGGCCCAAAAGACTTGGGACTGGATTCGAGGGACACTCGAATGTTCCTACGTATCCCATAAAGATGGGAATCAAGTCCACGTAGTTCTAGAAACTACCCTTTGTACAAATTTGGTTCGTACATGTGAAGGGTGAAAAGGGACTTTAGTGCAATGATGGTTTTAACCTAAGATAAAAAGTTTAGGCATTACCATGTATGTACGTAGTCTTTTTGAAAATGAAAACCATGATTGAAAAAGAATCAATGTTTAATAATGGTTCCTTCTCAAATGAGGAAATCAAAGAATATTGTAGTTTATTGTCGTACTGGACAAAAGTGTTGTATAGTTTAACATCATATAACAAGGACGAAAGTGAATCAATGTAAAGATATTGATTCCAAGGGTGGTTTCACAAATCATCATCATATGAGATTGTGGTGAACCAATGTGAAGAGATTGTTTTTGGGCTTGAACCTTTGGGAGGTTGCCTACATACCCAGCCTGGAGGGCAAGGATCAAAGTCTGTGTAGTTCAATTAAAGAATGAATTAATGATCAAATTGTTCTTGTGGATAATGATCTAAAAAAAAAAATGTTGTTGGGACTTACACATGGTTAGTGGCCCAAAGGGAGTGTTATGGTTGATGTTTGCTCTAAGCTCACGTGAGTCATACTCGGTGTGAGAAACAAGAGGTAATAACAACCTTAACGATGCACAGTTTAATGTCATGTAGGACATATCAAGGATTTTCTGTACAGTTTAGCGTCATGTAGTTAGGACGATGGGGACAATACAGTTTAACGTCATATTGGACGAAAGGGGGATTGTGCAGTTTTAATGTCATGCTGGACTTTTGATGATTATATAGTTTAACGTCTTTCCGGACGTGAGGGACTTTTATACAGTTTAGCGTCATGTAGTTAGGACGTCACAGTTTTAACGTCTTGCTGGACATATTTGCAAATAGTTTATGGTCGTATACATGGACCAGGAATGATGCAGTTTTAAGGTCATGCTGGACTGTTTATGGAACTTTTTCACAGTTTAATGTCGTGTGGGACGAAGTTGCAGTTTAAAGTCATACTGGACCATTGCTGTATAGTTTTAGCGTCATATAGAAAGGACGAACTGATGCTGTACAGTTTAAAGTCATGTAGCTAAGACTAAGGTGAATCAATATGAGGATATCAGTTCTGATCTTTTTACAGTTTATCGTCATGCTGGACGTTGGAAGTGCCACACAGTTTAATGTCATGTTGTTAGGACACAATATAGTTTAATGTCATCTCGGACAGAATACAGTTTAGTGTCATGTAGGACAATAAGGGACTTAACACAGTTTAACGTCATGCTGGACGATGAAAGTGCCACACAGTTTAATGTCATGTCGCTAGGACAAAATATAGTTTAATGTCATCTCGGACAAAATATAGGAACTTCTATACGGTTTATTGTCATGTAGGACAAAATCAGGGACTATGCAGTTTAAAGTCTTGCAGTTAGGACTATTGGTGCTGCACAGTTTAGTGTCATGTTGCAGGGACATAAGTGCGAATAGTTTAAGGTCATATGCACGGACCATACAGTTTATCGTCATGCTGGACGTAGTTGTAGTTTAAGGTCATACTGGACCATTGCTGTATAAACCAAATGTAAGAGTCTTGGTTTTGGGAACAATATTTTGTGTTTATACAAAATATTTCTTCAGAAATCTGGCATTAGTTGGAGTCGTGATGTGTTCTCCATCCATTGAAATCAGAGAATACGCTCCATTGGAGTAGACCTTATGTACTGAATAAGGTCCTTCCCATTTTGGTTCAAGCTTGGGAGGTTTCTTTCCTGGTATCATTGGTGTTCTGAGAACCAATACCAATTCTCCCTGAATGAATGAACGAAGACGAACCTTTTTGTTAAAAGCTCGTGCTATTCGATTCTGATAGATTTCCAAGTGGTGCAAAGTGCACAATCTTTTCTCATCTAACTGTTCCAATTCATTCATCCGCTTTTGGGATTGCTCATCTGTTGATAACTGATCACAAATGGCTATTCTGAGTGAGGGCAATTGGACTTCAATTGGCAAGACTGCTTCTGTTCCATATACCAATGAATATGGAGTAGACCGCGTTGCATTGCGAGTGGTAGTCCGATAAGCCCATAAAGCATGATAGAGTTTATCAGGCCATGACCTCTTATCTTTATCCACCATCTTTTGCAGTATATTTGAAAGAGTCTTGTTGAAGGCCTCTATCTGGCCATTAGCCGCTGCATGATATCGAGATGAATGGTTGGACTTAATGTTGTATTCTTGATACAATCTCTTTACCTCAGAAGAGCAGAAGTTGGTGCCGTTGTCTGTCAATATGGTATGAGGGACACCAAATCTAGTAATGATGTTAGACTTGATGAAGCTAACAATGCATTTAGAACTGACTTCTTTGAGAGGTACTGCCTCTGCCCATTTGGAAAAGAAATCAGTAGCAGTAAGAATGTACTTAAACTGCTTGGCCGTAGCTGAAGGGTAAGGTCCCACCACATCCATTCCCCATGTGGAAAATGGCCATGAGTATTTAGCTGTATGAAGCAACTCTGGAGGTTGATGAATGAAATTGGCATATACTTGGCATGAATGACACTTCTTTGTGAAATTAACACAATCTTGTATCATTGAAGGCCAGAAGTATCCAAGTCTTCGAATTTGATCAGACAATCTATGTCCAGACTGGTGGGCACCACAGACTCCTGCATGCACTTCTTTTATGACAGCCATTGTCTCTTCACCATCAATACATCTGAAGAGAACTCCATCAAAACCACGTTTGTAGAGAATTTTCTCGAGGTGGTTTGGACCATCATAAAGAGTAAAATTGACCACACGTCGCCGAATTTGTTCTCTCTTGGCTCTATCAGGTGGAAGTGTTCCATTTTGAAGGTATTCCCTGATAGGTGACATCCATCCTGTAGTATGACCATATGGTTCAGGAATGGGACTAATTTCATTAATTTCCTCTGTTCTGACTTGAACATAAGGTGAAATTGCACGACGGTGGGCAATACCGATGGTTGTCTCGTCCCGATTTGGATCTGCTAAAGCTGTGGCTATATTAGCCAGTGCATCAGCTTGAGCATTTTGTGATCTTGGGACATAAGAAAATGTCGGTTCTGAAGGGAATTCCGACATTAACTCTCTGACGTAATCATACAAAGGGATTAATTCTTCTTTTCTGATGGCATAATCCCCATTGATTTGTTTGATTACCAGGTCTGAATCACCTTTTACCTTTAAGTGATTCACTTGTGCTTGAAGCGCTAACTCCAAGCCTGCAATGAGAGCTTGGTATTCAGCTTCATTATTGGTACCACCTTCCCACAACAAAAAGGAATAAGGTAACACTGCCTTATCTGGAGAAATGAGCACAATTCCTAAACCAACTTTGTTGAATTTAGGATTTTCCATTTTCTTCCCTGTTGGACTTCTAGAAGCACCATCAAAATACATTTCCCATGTTTGAGGATTCTCTTGAATAGAAAAAACTTCCTCATCAGGGAGTTCGATATCTGAATATGTGTCTTCCACTGAAGGGTGTTCAGCCAGGAAATCAGCCAGAGCTTGGCCCTTAATTGCCTTTTGAGACACATATTGAATGTCGAACTGCTGTAGAATAACCGCCCACCTTGCCAGACGTCCTGTAAGCATTGGACGACTAAGGATGAATTTGAGTGGATTATTACGAGATACCAATTGGACCTCGTGATGTTGCAGGTAGTGTCTCAGTTTCTGAACTGCAAAGATTAATGCTAGGCAGCATTTTTCAATACTTGAATACCGGGTTTCTGCTTCAAGCATAGTTCTACTGAGATAGTAGAGACTATTTTCATTCCCAGCATCATTCTTTTGAGCGAGAAAGGCACCCAATGATCGCTCTAAAGCTGTCACATAGAGGATAAGAGGTCTACCCTCAACAGGTGGCATGAGTACTGGTGGACTTAAGAGGTATTTCTTGAGAATATCAAATGCTTCTTGACATTCTTTAGTCCACTGGTAAGTGACTCCTTTCTTCAATAATTTGGTAAAAGGTAAACTTTTGCCTGCCAAATTGGCGATGAAACGCCGAATATAGGCTAAGTGTCCTTGAAGTCCTCTTAATTCTTTCAAATTCTGAGGAGGTGACATACCAAGGATTGATTTGGTCTTCTCAGGATCGACTTCAATACCACGATGGCGTACAACAAAGCCGAGGAATTTTCCTGAGGTTACCCCAAAAGCACATTTTAAGGGGTTCATCTTCAAATTATGTTGTCGAAGCTTGTGGAATATGATTTTCAAATCAGCCAAGTGATCAAAACGTTGTTTGGATTTAACCACCAAATCATCTACATAGCATTCAACAAATTTCCCTAGAAAAGGTTTGAAGATACGATGCATGGCGCGTTGATATGTTGCACCTGCATTCTTTAAACCAAAGGGCATCACCCGGTAACAAAACACACCTTGAGGAGCTCTGAAGGCTGTATATTCCTCATCTTCTGGGGCCATTCGGATCTGATTATATCCAGAATATCCATCCATGAAAGAAAGTACTTCATAGCCAGCCGTCGCATCAATTAAGAGTTCTGTAATCGGAACTGGAAAATCATCTTTGGGACAATACCGATTAAGATCTCTGAAATCGATGCAAACCCTAATTTGTCCGTTCTTTTTCTTTACTGGGACAATATTAGCCAACCACTTGGGATATTGAACTTCTCTGACGAAGTTAGCTTTGATAAGCTTATCCACTTCAGCCTCGATTTTGGAAGCATAGGTTGGGTGTGTTCTTCTCGCGGCTTGCTTGAATCCTCGATGTTCTTTTGGCAAACCCAAATGATGGGTGGCAACATCAGGATCAAGGCCAGGCATCTCTGTATAATTCCAAGCAAAGATATCTTTATTTTGCTTTAGAAAAGAAATATACATCTCTTGTTCTTCAAGGGTCATGGCCGCACTAATTAAAGTGGGGCGTGGATCTTTCTCTGTACCCAGATTTACTTCTCTGAGTTCATCCACAGTGGTAGAGATACCCTCTTCAAATGCTGGAGGAGCATCTCTAAGATCTTCCTCTTCCTCTTCATCATGTGTTATATCTTCCGTTTCTACTTGCAAAGTAGATGAAAAAACGAAATTCTCATGATCATAAGAGATGTCAAAATTTTCACATTTTGAAGAAGAAGCTTCCATTTCCGTCCCTATTGATGAACAAGGGTCTTCTTTGGGAAATAAAGAGGAGATGATGGATTGAGAATCGACATCAACATTCACCTCTGGTGTTGCTATAACTTCTTCTGGCCTGATTAGCGAAGTATAGACTTGTTGGATTTCAGCAGACGAAATGAAAACGTCACCACTTATGCTTTCATCATTGCTTGGTAAGTTACCAATTTCTCCCATGTTGTCTGGCTCGATTGCCGTAATTGACATTATGGATCTTTCCATAAGAGTATTTTGATTTGGGCCTATTTTGTCAATTTGACTGATAGGTAACACATAATCTGTACTCACATGTGAAAATGGATTTATTGGAATTTTTTCCAAACCATATGGAGCATTAACTTTGGTAATTTCCTTCATTGTAGATTTTTCTCTTCCCTTCATGTGATAAAATTCCGCCTCAATGTATTGAGACTCACATGTTTTGAACGGGGTCTTATCACCATATAATGTTCCAACTTGACCATCGAAACAGTATTTGAGACATTGATGGTATGATGACGGAATAGCTGCATGCTGATGTAACCAGGGTCTTCCAAGCAAGATATTGAAAGCTGAGTCTTGATCAACAATCATGAAATCTGAATTGGAAACAAGATCTCCAAACTGAGTTCTGAGCGTAACTTCTCCCAGTGGTTCTTGTTCATTTTTATCATATCCTTGCAACATCATGGTAGAAGGAGATAAATCAGATTCTGTGAGGCCCAATCGACGAAGTGTGCGAATGGGCATGAGGTTGACTCCTGAACCATTGTCAATGAAAGCTCTTCGAACATCTATACCATTGACTTTGCCAGATAAGTACAAAGGTTTTATGTGCCCATGCACAACATCATCCTCATCTTTATCAGTAAAAGATATCACTGCATGGCATTCTGCAGGATTATTCTCTATGTGATAAATTTCAGCTGCAGCAATCTCAGCTTCAAACTCTTGAGGACTTGACAAAGCTTCGATGAGTGCTTCCCGAAGATCTCTTGATAGATTCAAAGCATCCAAAATTGATAATTTGGCTGGTACTTGGGCCAAGTGTTTCAATATATCATACTTTTGATCTAGAGGCCTGCGTTTCCCAATAGGAATATGTGGTTTAGCAGGTATCTTGGAAGCAGATGCTTTGGAAGCTGATGCATCTTGTATTGAAGTTGGCAACATCTTTGGTTTTGGAAATTTAGACTGATTAGATCCATTTGCTTGCTGAAATAAAGAAGATGGAACCTTTAATCGGTCTTCCAAAATAATTGTGCCGAAGCTGAGTTGGCCATTAGCAGAAGAACTTGCTTGTTCATTTTGAGCTCGATGAAGGGCTCTACCACGAGTTTCTGCTGCATATACAGTGCTAGCAGGGGTAGAATTAGAGTAGTGGCTTCGGAAAGATCCACGTCTTCCCCTATATCCTGAACCTCTAAAACTTCCTCGGGTTCCTTTATTTGATACAGGGAATTCAGGCTCATCAAGACTGGAATATGAATCTGTTAATTGAATCATATTAACAGAACCAAAGATCAATTCTTCGTCTGATAAAGACTCTGCCTGGTTGGCCTGTTTAGGCTGTGCCGTTTGGTGGGACGGTGCCCGTGACTTTGAAGTAGATGGCATGAAATCTGCCAGAGTCAAAGACAATTTAGGCTTTGATGCATACTCATCTTCTTCTGATTCCTCTTTCTTCTTTGAATTACGCTGCCCTTTTGAGGATTTGTCCTTTGATGGAGGCTTTACTGCAGCTTTTGTAGGAGACACAATTGGCTTCTTCAATTGTGTTCGCAAAATGGAATGGGTCCGATTGATTGTCTTTCTGACCATCCAATCATCATATTTTTTCGCAGTTTTGCTTTTGACTTCCTGCCACTCGCCTCCTTCCTCTGGATCTGTAGCGGTAATACACGCTATATGAGCTGAAGAACCCTTCAATTTGACTTGTCCCAAGTCAACCATCTTTTGTAGGAGGTCTTTAAAGACAAAACACTCCTGGATGGGATGTCCCAACATTTGATGAAAGGGACAATAATTGGGACGGTCTTCATCTCCTTCCTTGTTTGGTCTCTTCGGCACTGGTAATTGAACCAAATTATTTTCCAGAGCTGAAATGAAGTAACCAGGAACTTGCTCACTTCGGAAAGAGTATGTTTTACTCTTCATATCCTCAAATTGTTTTCGTCGTTGATCTTTTTGATCATTTGGACGAAACAGCCTTTGTTGTTGGCGTTCAGGAGGTGGAGCCCTTCGAGAAGATGAAGGTTTTGAAGTAGAAATAGGTACAGGTGCCTGTTTAAGCATAACTGTAGCAGTTTCTGCTTTACCCATTCTTCTTCCTGGAGCTGATGGAATTACACGAGATTTAACCTTAGCCTGTATAAGGGAATCTTCAATCTGTTGAGCGATTGAAGTAAGGTCTCGAAACCCTCCTGTGTATTTCACAGGGATCAATGGCGTGCGTAATTCGTCACGCAAATTTGCCACACAGATTGGCAATAATTCCTCCTGAGGGAGTGATAAACTCAAGGAATACGTTAATCCCTTCCAACGAGCAATGAAATCAGAGACTCTTTCATTCTCCCTTTGCTTGCAGTTTGTAAGATCGAAAACTGTCGTTTTTGGCAAAGTTGAGCTGAACTGAAGAAGGAATTTTTGACGAAGATCCTCCCATCCGATGACTGACCGGGATTTCAAGCTTGTATACCAGACAAAAGCTGGTCCTTGCAAGGTTCGCACGAAGCATCTGAGTTTCACTGCTTCTTGTTGTTCTGGAGTTCCCATCATAGGATCACAACAAGACACGTAATGCGTCAAATGTTGTTCAGGGTCGCCTGATCCATTGAAAGTAGGGAAAATAGGGTTTCCAAAACTGGATGGAGGAGAAATTGAATCTACCCATTCAGGGTAAACTTTCTTTTCAGGTTGAACTTGCGCCCGTTTCCCTTCCATAGTTTCTAACCGAGCTGTTAATGACTCAATAGTAGTTATTAACTTTTGAGAAACGTCAGGTTGAACTTGGTTTTGGGTAGGTGCAATGAATGGAGCTTGGACAGCCGTGGAGGTTGGTGCTGCAACTAATGGTAGTGCTGCCAACCGTTGTTGCGTTTGACCCGTAGGATTAGACCTCTGTGGGTGTACTGATAAAGGAGGATATTCCTGATCCATCTCAGTAGTTACAACAAATTCCTTCGGCTGTCGGACTTCAGCATTCTTAAGAAGAAGACTACTCTGAAGTAGTTCTGCATTCAACCTTCTTAACTCTTTCATTTCTTCCTCCTGTTGTGCAAGCCTTTGCTCTAATGAGAGCGATTGACCTCCTTCAGAGGAAGGGTGAGAAGTAACCTGATTCTTTCCTTTCCCCTTATTGGATCCTTTTCGGAGAGGGGGAAGTGGGTTACTTGAAGGAATACCCAAATTTTGGGTAAGCCTTTGATTACGTGTGCGCACACCTTCTTCATTTAGGTCTGTGTGCGCAACTTCTTGAGCAGGAACCTCTTCATCTGATCCCTCTGATTGAGCCTCATCTGGTGAATCAGCAGCAACGGCAGTGATGACATTAATGGATGCATATTTCATGAAATCCTTTCTATCAGCATTTCTATGATATTGTCTCCTTTTATGTCCATGATAAGACATGGCATTCCGTTGACTTGACCCCTCAGGAATTTCTTTGTGAATCGTCACTTGGAGAGAATCTCCTGACATCTTGGCTCTTCGTTCCTCTTGAGGCTTATTCCCTAATCGAGAGAATACTGACTTTCTCTGAGAGAGGGATTGAAGATTTGAAAAAGTCCCCAGTCCGGTGGACTGGGGGTGTTCCTGTTGCTTCTGCTCAACTCCTCGAATCCCATTCGTTGATTCTGAGGGTTGGGTTAGAGAAGTCCCCAGTCTGGCAAGCTGGGGTGTCTCTTGACATGCTATGTCTGAGATATTCTTGAAATCTCTCTTGATCTTGCGGATCTTAGTTCGGAAATTAGCTGGATGCATTAACCTGTATCCACTTTTATCACCTGGTTCAACAGACCGTTGGATGATTTCCGAAACTTCTGTCATTTGATGACGTGTTTGCTCCAGACGAGAGGCTTGCGCAATATTCTCGCCTGCTTGATGTAGGAGCAATTCAACAACCTGTTCTCTATATACTTGATTTTGAGAGGAACTAGTTGAAGCTTGATCTCGAGCAAGATTTTGATTATGAACAAAGCCCATTGACTGTGGCCGGCCATGGGCAATAACATTGCATGAGACCATTTTCGGCGGGTTTTGCTGACCGGAAAGCACTGTGAAATGTAGTGCTCCGTGAATACCCCATCCTCTGATATGAACATTAGATGGAGCATTGGAAATTAACTGACGCAATTTTCTCAGCGCGCCAAGGCATGAACGTTGAAGGGTTCTCTGTTGCTTTTCGGCCTTCGGATACCGAGAGACTGATAGAGATGCCAAATCAATCTGGCGTTGTAACCCTTCTATTATCTTAAGATGATTTTCATATTCATCGTAAGATAATACCTTCTTCTTTAATTGACAAAGAGTTTTCCATATGTTAAGACGAATATCATGGATTCCATCATCCGTCAACATCTTTGGAATGTCATACTGTGAATCAGCCAAAGGCCAAAACATGACTGGTACTTCACCTTTTGCCAGTTTTTTCCTCATGTTCAGCATTTCCTCTTTATCATTAAATGAAGATTCTTCTACCTGTTTGGACCAGAGTTGGTGTTTCCTTGTTGCTTCATCGGATTCAACAAGATTGGTAGAGGAATCACTATTCATGCTGGAAGATGAATGACCTAGGGAAGGTTCGGAGAATAACCTGAACCCCAAGCTATCTTCTGATGGAGAAAGAGTTTCACCTGCCGATAGTAAAACTTCAGACATGACTGGTTTTACGTTTGCAAGTGCCTCGAGATAGGAGGGCTTTCTCGTCACTACATTGCCTTCTGAAGAATTTTCGAGACAATGTGAATCACTACTGCGGAGAGGACTTTCGCAGCGAAGTTCATCACCATGAGGAGGACCTTCATGATGGGTTACAGCAAAAGATGATATCTCTTGCTCCTTGGTCTTCTGACCACACAGAGGGTTCCTGTGGTTCTCATCTGAAGAAGAAACTTCAAGATTGACCGAATTTTCATGAAGCAAGTCTTCATGAGGAAGTGTCTGTTGAAGACCTTCGGGATTAATGTTCCTGTTATTGGGAACTGAGGGAGTAGAATCTTGAATTCCGACAGATAAATGTCTGAGGGCTTCAAGAACTCCAGCATCGAGCAAGGCCTTGTTACAGATTGGCCTTTGATCTCCTGACTGTGCTGGGCGGATCTTTTTCTTAGATGCCTTCTTACTCGCTTTAGAAATCACTTGATGACGAAAGTGATTGCTCTGAGCAGGTGTATGTGCCTGATCAGGAAAGATGGTCAGGTTAGGCTGACGATCATCGCTCAAATCAGATGTATGTGCCTGACTTGGTTGTCCATATGATATGGGGGAGTAGGCCCCACAACCCTCTTGGACTGGAACAGATGTGTGTGTCTGTTCCGGAGTGAATTGTTGATGTGTCACTCCACTGCTAGGGATAGATTTATGTGTCTGTCCCTGAGATGAAGCTGAAGTTGTTATGATATCTTGGCAAGCATCCAGAATATGAGCAGGAATTTGCTTCTGCTCTTTCACCATTGACAAAATATGTTTGGTGACTTCAGCCGCCGGAACAGGGATATACGTCCATTCCGGGCTTGGAGTAGGTGTATGTGCCTGCTCCTGTCCTCCTTTTCCTGTCAGTGAATCCTGACAGTACTCAAGTGTGGAGGTAGAGAGTTTAGTCTGCCTCCTGTTTGTCGTCGGGACTTTCCGACTGACTTCTCCGGGTGCTACCAAGCGAGACTGTTGGTAGACTTGATTAGTATCAGCAGGTGTATGTGCCTGCTGATTACACTTCGCCAAACGCGGTTGACGAGATCCATCATATGTAGTCAGACGAGCCTGCTGACTAACTGCTGATGTATAAGCAGGTGTATGTTCCTGCCTATGGTACTCCGCCGGAATTGCCTGGCGGGATCGGCTTGATGCTGCCAGACGAGTCTGCTGGACAGCGGGATTAAAACGAACAGGTGTGTATGCCTGCTCGTTATTTGCCACCAAGTTAGGTTGGTGGACTTCTCCGGAGATGGCAGGGATGACAACCTGCCTATTATTAACCGGATTCCGTCTCTGGTGATTCATCTTGCCTGCTCGGGTTCGAGGAACCTGAGCTGAATGCCTGGAGCCGGTACCCTCATCATGTTGAGGGTGCACTACCGCACGAGTCTGGCGGCGATTGTTGATGGGAGCCCTTGAGAAGGACTCCTGTCTCTTTGAATTAAGGTCCCGCGGGACCTGCTCATTCACTTCCTCAGAATAAGGGAGTGAATGGAAATTGCGTTCCGGGGATAACGACCCGAAACGGTTGGAGACGGTAGTCAGCACCGCCTGCTTCTTGATTGCTGGTCGCCGTTGTCCGGACGACCAGGTAGAATTGTTAACTTGGAGGGCTTGACGAGCGGCCTCCAGAGTTGGGATAGTACCGTTACGACGGTACTCCTTAACCAGTGCATTTGAAACACAGCGTTGAAGACGCCGAGTTGGTGATGTCATCCTCAGAGCGGATGACGTTCCAGCAGGAGTAGCAGCATTGGTTTTCATGGCAGCAGACCTCACAGTAGAGGTGTTCTCAGCAGCAGTATTCACAGGGGTGAATTTAAGGAAAGCCATTTTTTGTAGAAGATCTTGAAAAAAGAGTGCCTGTTCCATATAACAGACATAATCAAGATGAATCCGGCTACTGCATCTTTTGGATGATCATATGTCAATGATTGCCTTGTTGGCCCAAGGGGCCTAACATCTAAGAAGAACATCACTTTAACTTGGTTAAGGATTCACGTCGGGTTCACCATTTTTTGTTTCGCGCGGAATCCGGGGATGACCTCCTGGACGGGAGATTCAAACGTTCCGATCGGTTTCTAACGGGTTTGTTCGTAGAACCGGAAACATCCAATGATTCCACATCCGTTTGGACCTACTTTCCAAAGGCAGGCGCTCATTAGTTTATGGGCTAATGAGGCTTAGGAATTTGCATTGGTCGAGAGGATGGGAGGTCGGACTCATCACACCTTTTTGAGGGGAATTATTATCTACTCCGGGACTCTCTTTATAGATTTAAGTTAAGTTCGTGAATCCTTATTAATTACCAAGTATAAAATGAACTTTCCTTTAGTTTTAACAATCAATGATTAAATATGCAAGAAATTTAGAGAATCTTTTATATGTATTCGAGGTTCTTCATCAATGTAGAATCATCTATATTTGTTTAGAGATTCTTGGTCAATGGTATCCTTCAAAACATTTATATAAAAGTCTCTTGGTCATTTTGATGACCAGGCTGGTTTTAAAGCCACTCAGTGGGGCACTTGAAGTTTATCGTCATTCAGAAGGACAGAGATTATTTCAATGTTGGGATCGAACCCATGAATGGGCTACCTACGTATCCTTTGTTTTGAAAAAGGAATCAGAACCCACGTAGTTCGAGAAATGGATGATGTTTATGATTGATGGCTCAAAGATGAATGTCGTAATTACTTTTACACTCTAAGCTCACGTGAGTCATGCTCGGTGTGAGAAACAAGAGGTATTGGTAAAAATTAGACAATTATGCCATGAAGGATGCAATCATAAGAATTTGTTTGGGGCTTATGTATGGATGACTGCCCAGATAGATGAAGGTTTAGGATTTACTTTTAGGGAGAAAATCCATGAACAGGGTCCATAAAGTTATATGTGCTTCATGGAGATTTGAATACTCTAATCTTGGGGCTTACTCCTAAGGAGGATGCCCAAGTTAGGAGGGGACTTATGATTGGGTTTTATTCCTAAAGAGGAAACCCAAATCAAAGGTAATTTATGACTGGTTAAGAGAAATTTTAAGAGACTTGGGGCTTACTCCTAAGAAGGATGCCCAAGATTTATGACTAGGACTTATTCCTGAGAAGGAAGCCTAGGTTAAGGGACTTGGGGCTTACTCCTGAAAAGGAAGCCCAAGGTTATGACTGAGTCTTATTCCTGAAAAGGAGACCCAGGTTAGGGATTAAGGTTTGGGGCTTACTCCTAAGGAGGATGCCCAAGTTTGGGAACTTTTAAGAATTTGGGGCTTACTCCTGAGGAGGATGCCCAAAGTTGGGGTTGAGGCTTACTCTTAAGAAAGATGCTCAAGATTTAGAGGACTTGATTGGGGCTTACTCCTGAGGAAGATGCCCAAGTTAGGATTCTCTCATCTTTAAAGGATGAGGTTGAATGAATGAACTCTCAATTTTTGGTGACATAAAGATGTTTTAAATCACTAGGTTTTGAGAGATATTTCACAGAATTCCTTTCAGACAAGGATGTCAAATCAAGAAATCATGCCATAAATGGCTTTGAAGAGTATCTTGAAGACTGAATCTTGAATAGGAAAGGTGAAATGGCTTAAGAGGGGTAAAAAAAGGGCAAGATGGGCACCCAAAAAGATAGGGGCGCGCAAGTATTGAAGGTCGCGCAAGTCCTACGGCGGCGCGCAAGTATTGGTCGCGCAAGTATACTTGCGCGACATAAGGGATACTTGCGCGATTTTCAACCAGGGTTGAATTACTTGAGCGACTCTTTATTAAACCCTTTCCCATCCTCTTGAGGTTTTTCCAGAAGAGGGACGCGCAAGTTATATTGAAGGAATTAAGTCGGCGCGCAAGTGTTTGATAAGTTTCAACACTTAGGCCTTCCTTCTTCCCTTTAGATCTTCCATTCTAGGTAAGAAATTACCTTAGAAGTGTTCTGGAAGCTTTGAGAAGAGACTTGGGCGTCGGGAGCTTTGATCCGAGTTTCTGGGAAGAGATCCCCTCGAATGGGGGGCCCACAGGGTCTATTTATAGGAAAAAGAAGACCCCGGGCGGTTACTGGGCGGTTACCAGATATGTCGCGCAAGTCCCTTGCACGATCATGAGGGGTCGCGCAAGTGTTGAGGCGGCGCGCAAGTGTACTTGCGCGACCAAGAGGGAACTTGCGCGACCTATGGGCAATGTTCTCCTTTTCCATCCCTTTGTCGATTTTTGATGTTTCTTCAAAGGATTAATCACTTTGAGCTCAGATATTCCCTTTTCCGATCTTTAGATTCTGTGACGAAAGGAGCGTCAACAGCCATCCATTACTTGATTAAGGGAAAACTCAATAAAACTATGTGTTCAACCAACCCATGTTGGGACAATTACTTTTATACTAGAATACCTTATAAAAGGTTTTGGGTTTACTTAACCATATTACATCAAGAGGAGTAGCCCTTGCTAGAATTGGTTTAATATTGGAGGGAAGTGTTGAGGAAATCCAAGTCATGATTTCAGGATTGGGGAGTCCACTCAATGGATCAAGGAGTTGTAAGCCCGCAGTTGGAAAAGACCTTCCTACCTAAATACCTTCAAATAGCTTGACCAACCCTTGTTGGGGTTATGTGAAGAGGAATATGGATCTTTACCAATAGAATGTCATGACAACTGGACATTCCGAGTTTAATGGTGACGGACATTGGGACTTGATACAATAGTATTAGACTAAATAAATTTAATTTATTAATTCTCATAAAATTTAATCCAGAAAGTTTTAATAATCTTATCTTTTAATTGTAGAATAAAATGAAAATCTCGTTAGCCACACTATCAATGAAATCAATTCAGGATAAATACAACATCTTTACTGGCAGTAACTTCCAGGAATTGTTTTGATGCCTTCAGGTTATTCTACACCTTGAACGGAAGTCTTACAAGTTGGATTCATCATTACCTAATATTTCTTCCCAAGAGTTGAGTGATGAAGAGTTCTTGGTTTACGAGAAACATATGAAAGATGTGGTCTACGTTCAATGTTTGATGTTATCATCAATGTCTAGAGAGCTTATGAAGTCTCACAAAAACATAGATTCTTATAGAAAGCTCGAGCACCTTTGTGGTATTTATGAGAAGAGAACAAGACAAGAATGGTTTGATATCTCCAAAGAACTATTTCAGAGTAATCTTAGAAAGGGTTCACAAGATGGGCCTCATGTAGTCAAGCTCATTAGCTACATTGATCGCCTGGAGGTTCTAGGGTTTAAACTCCTCGAAGAACTAGGGACCAATCTCATTCTTGCATCACTCCCTCATAGATTCTCCATCTTTGTTGTTAATTTAAATATGAAAAACATTGAGAAATCTCTATCTAATCTTCTTATCATCATTCCCCAAGTGGAAAAATAAATGAAGCGTTGAAATCCTTTCGTCCTTATAGTGAATAAGAGGAAAGGGAAGGAAAATAGCTTTAATCCCAAAGCTTCTTCATGCCCTTTCAAGAAAAGGAAGATCGATGGGGAGGAAAGGGAACATAAAGCAATTTGTTTCACATGTGGCAAGAAGAGACACTGGAAGAATAATTGCACCCATCCCAAAAATCAAGGGGAATCTTCAGGTGCATTTTTTTATTGAATTAAATCTATATGTTTCTAAAAATTGGGTATTATATACAGCTTGTGGTGCTCACATATGCATCAAAATATAGGAACCAAGTAGATTCAAGAAGATTGACCGAGGGGATGTATATTTACAAGCAGCCAATGGAGCCAGACTTTCCACTATAGTAGTCGGGGGCTACCACCTTACATTTCCAACTCGGATGATCTTGGTGTTTAAGGGTTGTTATTATGTGTTGTCTATTACTAAAAACATTATTTTTCTATCTATATTAGATATAGATGGATTTGTTTTCAAATTTTGAAATGAATGTTTCTTCTTTTATAAAGATATCATTTGTTTTGGTAGGGAACATTTATACATTGGTCTTTACGCTTTAGATTCCACAAACCATGTAATAGAAATTGATAATAAAGATACTTTGCATGACTCATACCACACCAAACTTTGGTATCATCAGCTAGGTCATGTAAAGGAGAAACACTTGACAAAGATACATGAAGATAGATATTTAGATTCTTTCACACTAAAACCACATTGATTATTTCATGCATGTTTAAAAGGAAATATGACCAAAACCCCATTTAGTGGAAAAGGTTAAGGGCTAAAGATAATCTTGATTTGGTTCATATTGATGTGTGTGGACCATTTCAAGTTAAATCAAGGGGTGTGTTCTCATACTTCATATCTTTTATTGATGATTTTAGTAGATATGGATATATCTTGTTAATGAGGTATAAGTTGGGTTATTTTGATAAGTTCGAAGAATAAAAGAATAAAGTGGAGAACCAACTTGGTAATAAGATTAAGAAACTCCACTCAGACTGAGGTGGAGAATATCTTAATCAATACTTCATTGATTATTTATGGGAGTTTGGGATCTTATCCTGACTCACTCCTTACATTCCCTAGTGGAATAGTGTGGTTGAAAGGAGAAACCACGCCTTATTGGATATGGTGAGATCAATGATGAGTCATGCAAGTCTTCTATTATCCTTTTGGGGATATGCATTACAAACAGCCTCACACATACTAAACCAAGTACCAAAAAATAGATAAATGGTATTCCATATGAGTTATGGAGTGGAAATAAATCCATGTTATCAAATTTACATGTATGGGGAAGTGAAGAGTTTTTTAACGCCTCTTCAGGTAACAAAATTGCACCCTGAGGCACAAAGTGTACCTTTATAGGATACTCTAAGGAAACGAGGGGATATTAACTATAAAACCCCTCAGATAATAAGGTTATGGTGTAAAGATATACCATATTCCTTGATAGGGAGAACATATCCAAAAGTGATAGTGGGAGCGAGATAGACTTCGATGAAGTTGAGGCTCAAGGTATACAAGAGTTGGTACAAGAAAAGATTCCACAAAGCCCCATGGAAGAAAGAACTACTCCAAAGACACAAAAACTATGTAGGAGTACAAGAGAGGTTAGAGAACTGGAATGGTATGGTTTTCTACTTACTAATGGTGGTGACTCATTATTAGTTGATAATAATGATCCTATAACATATAAGGAAGAAATAAGTGGAATAGATGTTTCCAATAGGAAAGAATCCATGAATTCTGAAATGGATTCTATATACCAAAACCTAGTATGGATTTTGGTAGATCCTCCAGTTGATGTAAATCCTATTTTTGCAAATGGGTATTCAAGAAGAAACTAGAAATGGAAGGACAATTCAGTACCTATAAGGCACAACTGGTTGTAAAAGGGTTCAAGTAGTGTCAAGGAATTTACTACAACGAAACCTTTTCCCTAGTTGCAATGTTTAAATCTATTAGAATTATATTGGGCATTACTTCTTACCATGACTATGAGATTTGGAAAATGTATTTCAAAATAGACTTCCTTAACGGGGACCTTCAGAAAGATGTCTATATGACATAACCTGAAAGTTTTATGACTCCAAAGGATACCAATATGGTATGAAAGATGTAGAAATCCATTTATGAATTAAGGAAAGCATCCAGGTCATGGAACATTTTTTTTGTGAATCTATAATGGAATTTGGTTTTGTTAAGAATTAATGTAAGCCTCGTGTCTACAAATAGTTTATTGGGAGTGTAGTTGTTTTCTTAATAGTATATATTGATGACATAATTTATTAGAAATGAGATACTAGTCTTATAGTCTGTTAAGGCATGGTTGAATCAATGCTTCTATGTAAAGGACTAGGGATAGGTAGCATATATTCTTGGGATCAAGATCTATCGTGATAGATCCAAGAGATTGTTGGGCCTAAGTCAAAGTACATACATTGATAAGATACTGAAGATATTCAGTATGGAAAAATCCAATAGGGGGTTGTTTCCATCATCACATGGCATTCATCATTCTAAGAAAATGTGTCCTCAAACACACGAGTAAAGAAAGAGAATTTAAAGGGCTCTATATGCATTAGTTATTGGGTAATTCATGTATGTCATGATATATACTAGGCTAGATGTTTCCTACACATTGAGTGTGGTAAGAAGATATCAATTTAACCCCGGTGACTACCATTGGATGGTAGTAAAGACTATCCTTAAGTATCTGAGGCATACTAAGGATATATTCATAGTTTATGGAGGAGATGAGGAACTATTCATCAGAGGATATGCATATGCTAGTTTCCAGACAGATCGGGATGACATGAAGTCACAAACAGGATACATCTTCACTTTGAATGGAGGTACTATGAGCTTGAAAAGCTCAAAACATATTGTAGACGCAGATTCTACAGTATAGCCCTAGTATATATTATCTTTTGAGGATGCTAAAGAAGAATTTTGTATGTGAATATTTTTCTAGGAGATGGATGTGGTACCTAGAAATAATTTTCCCATCACACTCTATTATGAGAATATTGTAGTGGTGGATCTTGCAAAAGATCCAAGGTCACGTTAGTAGATGAAGCACATACTTCAGAAGTATCATCTCTTGGGGGATTTTTCTCAGAGAGGTGAATTTGTAGTGAGTAGTATTTCCATGGAATACAACATGGTGGACCCCTTGACTAAATCCTTGACTCAGTAGAAACATGATCATTATGTGCGGTCTAGAGGACTGAAATTCATAGGTCATTAGATCTAGTCCAAGTGGGAGTTTGTAAGATTTGGTGTACTATAACCAACTGTTTGTACTTTGATTACATGAATATTTAATATATTTAAATATTAAACATCTTATTAAATATTTTTCATTATTCTACATTACTATAGTGTAATAATGTCCTGGATTATTTTCCACATTGACAAGGTCATCGCAGTTGCCCACTGTGATGAGAACCTTGAAGTTCTATGACAATATTCTTAAATATAATTATATGGTTGGATGAAATATAATGATTGGACACATAGTATACAGACTTTCAGGTGGGAGTACTCGTAAGTATATAAGACTTATTCTCATGAAGTTCACACTTCGTAATCTCCAAGATGGGAGATTATGAGAACAGACCTTCTAGTAGGAATTATTCATGTTTTGGTGTCATCAAATATTCCTATCTCCAAGCGTGTGTAACGGTCCTTAAACAATAATATTATCATTAATACATGTCATGAATCGCACATACTGACAAAAAATGTCACGCAGATAGTTGGCGTGAAGTAGGGTACATTAGGTGTGTCACGAATGACATGTTATTAATGCATAAGTCGAGGAAGGATTTTTTCCTTCCATTTATGAAAATTGATATCTTGGACAATTTATTGAAATATAATCATTGCATTAAATTACATATCCATGGTGTAACAATGAGTTTATTTCAGGTATCAAAGAACGATATATCAAGCATAAAGGTTGATGATATGATCATGAAATTAGCTTGATGGGATATTGATATAAAGGGGTTATATTAAAAAGTCAGCATTCGTATGTGGGTGTCATTTTTGAGACTTTAAGTTCTTCATCTTAGGTTCCTTGACCCATTTCTAGACACTACACTTGGACTTTAGGAAATCCCACCTAATACCAATGAGAAAGAATCCTAGAGGCTCACATAGTAAGTGTTTTTGGTGGTCTTGGTTAAATTCTATTTTAATCTAATTAATGAAATAAATATTATTCTCAAGACCCTGGAATACTTTTATTCAAGCTAAAATGTTCACATAAATTAAATAAATAATTATTCACTAGATTCTGAGTAAAATATATTTATTTATTTTATTTAACATTCAATAAATAATTCTTTACTAGTTTGTAAATAAAATATTTATTTAATAGAATAAATTATTTATTTATTTATTTGAGTGTTCAATAAATGGAATTGGAGTTCAAGTGGATCAAGTCCGGTCTGGCAGTAAAATAATTATTTGCAAGATGATAAATAATTATTTAACTAGTTGGAACAAGTTAAAATAATAATAACGATGATATTATTTTGTGAGGTGGAGTTTTATTTATAATTCCATTTTGCGCAAGTTGGGGCATCATAAATAATGACATGGTATTATTATTAAGAGCATGGGATTTCTATAAGGTTATGAATGTATTTAATTTCTATTACGTAATTAAATATTGTAACCTAAGCCCCATGTTGATAAATAGAAAAGTACATCTATTGTGCCATATATCAAACTACATGCCTGGTGAATTGAGAATTATTGAGCCAAATAATTTCTCTCTTGAATCATCTTCCCTCCCCTATTAATAATGAGAGACGTTCTTCAAGACTGAAGAACAAGCGATCAAGAACGGTCGATACAAGACACTAGCTTCATCGCGCTAGCACTTGAAGAATGAGTGGTGTCGATTGGAGGTCATCAGAGCACGTGTGGATCACCGCTAGAGGGTTTATAGTTTGAATCCTTGCAATAACAATGATACAACCCAGAAGGGTCATTCCAAATGTCCAACATCATCAATGAAGAAAGTATCGAAGATCCAGGTATTCTTTTCATCATGAAATTAATTAAATTAATTATAAACCTGATGTGCAAGATCATTTCTCTCTTGGATCTAGTGCCTTTCTTCTTTTGTTTAAATTTTTTATTTTAATCCATGGATATTGTCCTTTATCGTCATATTGATCCCAGATTGGTCATCGATTACAGAAAAATAAAAGTTGTGCCCCACCCAACCTCCACACTTCCATTGCATTCGGATCCTTCAAACTCAACTAGAACCATAGTTACTTTTTCAGGTAATATATTACACAAAGCCAATGGAAACAACTGCTCCATCCAAATATGTGAGTCATGAATTTTCAATCCATGTAACTTTTTATATTTTAAGTCAACTCACCTTGATATATTACTTGAATATCCATGGAACTTTTACATTCTTTAAAATTTGAAGTAATGCATATTTATCATGATTTTTCATTTTAAAAATAGATAAAGGATACTTTCAATTCTCTTTTTCCCACAAACCATACTTTATATTCATTGACTTCAAATCCTTATGAGCATTAAAGTGATCCTTCAATTTACACTACTCATTAAGAACTGTAATAATTACATTATCCAAAAGTTTATTCTCAATATTTATTATGTCAATATTATAATGTATAAAATTAAACTCCCAATAAGGATGTTTGAAAAATATACTCTTTTTCTTCCATTGTAGTGTTATAGCTTCTTCAGATACTATACCTCATACTCATTTTCAACCTTCTTTAAACTAATGAAATTTTCCAAATTCTTCAGCAACATTCATTAATTATCCCAATATTTTTGAAGTAGATAACACCTTATGTGACTTTCTCATTTCAATATCTCTATTGAATCATGTATTTTAAAATATGAATTTATGAGAAGCATCAATAAATTTATGGTAACACATAAAACATCATTTTCTACTATAAAGTAATTATTAGGGTTTAAAATTAAAATTACACACTGGAAAAGTAAAACTAGTATGAGTGTTCCAACCAGATAAATTTCATAGTCCAGAAAAGTCACTAATTATCCACATTAAATCAGCATGTATTTTTAATAGGTATCTCTTTGAATTGTCATATGTTTTAATTCCATCATCCCATAATTCTTGAAATTCTATGATTATAGGTTGAAGATATACATCAATTTCATTTCCAATTATTTTCTTTCTAGGAATAATCATCGAAATAATAAAAGAATTATTCTCCATACACATCATTGTAGGTAGATTATAGGAGATCAAAACAACTATCCAAATGTTATAATTAGTACATAAAGTATCAAAATGGTTAAAACCATTAGAATCCAATCCCAAATGAACATTCTTAGGATCCGATGAAAAATATGTATATGCTAAATCAAACATCTTCCATGATGTTAAATATTTTGGATGTCTCATTAATTCATAATTATTATCCTAAGGATGACACTTCATGCCTTTTGTAGACTTAGATGACATGAATAATCTTTATAAGTGTGTTTTTAGAAGAAATTAACTCAATAACTTTGTAGTATTTTTCTTCTTCTACTTATTCTTGGGGTTTCATTGATTTATGCTCTCACTTTTGTTCATTTAATTTCATCTTCTTGTATGAAATCTAGTGCATTCTTCTTTATCAAACTCTTCTCCCCATTAAATCATGTAATCATTAGGGAATGCATGTATCTTTTTATAATCAATTCAAAAACAATTATGACTTTATTCATCTCATAGAATGATGTAGGGATCTTAGATTCACTAAATACATCATGATGGAACTCTAAAATAATTGAAAATACTTTTTTAGTAATTACACATAGATATTTAAGAAGATACAAGTTTATTAGAAAAAACAACTTCAAATAATTTGCACACCCTTCATACAATTCTTGTTCTCCATCTTCAACTAATTCATAAAAATAATTTTTTATCACTAAATTTTAGAGAAATATTAACCTTTTTAGGATCAACTGAAGGTTGTTTTGATCTATTGAAATCTTGGAAATTATATTCTGAAAAACCAAATGAATTATTTAAAAAAATTTGAACTAAATTTTCCTCTTCTAGGTCACTTTTTATTTCATTGACATTATTGTAATTTTTTTTACTTACCGTAACACTTGATTCACCATTCCAAATACAACATACATATCAATCAAGAAAATGTTTCAATACTAAATATTCATATACTTTGTTTCTATTCAACAATCACTCAAATTTACAATTAGAAAATAGAAATTTTATTCTACCATCCACTGATTAGTTTAAAATTGCATAATCTAAATATTCTTCCAAACTCTAGCAATATCAAGGTGTGTTTTGAGGTAAATTTATCCAATTTTTATCCATAGGTATTGGATTTTATTCTCCATATACATTCAGATATAAAGATATAAATGTTTAATCAAACAAGTAAAATCAAAAATAAATATCTCCCAACTTCACCATTTACTCTTTCAGAGAAAATATGAAGAAAAATGGGATAAATCAAATAATGAACTTTTTCTTACTAAAATTATAATATAAAAACATGAATCAAATAAATTATAATTTTTTAAAAAAATAGATGAATGAGATGAATCAAATAAAAGATGATGGTATATTCTAACCTAGTGTTGTAACTAATAGGGTTTTATTCCATTGAAAAATAAGCTACATTGATAAATTTCTAAACTGTTTCCCATGATCTAACTAATACCAAAAGAACCCCTTAAAAATATGAATGCAAAGTATACTTTATTTTGATATCATGATATTTAATGTATACCCAAAATATTCAACTCTATAGGTCTATATTCTATTGAACTGGTTTAGTGTGGCTTCATGTTGTTCCATGAATTATATAAATCAAATTTGTTCACATAACATCAAATCAGATGTTTCTTCAGTTTTATCAAAACATAAAAAACATGATGTTAACAAAAATTTTAATAATGTATATTGTGATTTTCAAATCAAATGATAAAAAATTAGTCATTTTAATCAACAAAAATCAAACTACAAACTATAATTAGTTTTATTAAAAATCATGTTAATTAAAATAAAATCAATGAAACTATATTGGCTATTCCAGTTATCATAATCAATAATTTATTATCATGCATGTAAAATTTAACCCTAAATAATATATCATTATTCAATAAATTTTATAAAACTAAATAATTCATCACATATGCATAAAACATTAAGCATTATGATAAATTTAAAAAGGCTCTAATATCTCATTTTCAAGGCCTTTATCCATATAGACCTTTCCAAGGTTGGTAATGAAACCATGTTTGACCCCAAACCCTGCCACTAATTTGTTATGAGTTGGAAAATATCCTCAATTATGGATCTAGAAAAATTGGAGGCATTAAGATATATAGAACAAATTTGAATTCATTAATATAAAATAAAAACCATGAAATTATGAATTATATAGATTTTATAACAGACATATATCATAAAAAAATTAATTTAATACAACATAACCAAAATTAATTATTGTTATTACTCCAAACAACTAACTGAAAAATCCAAATAACACATTATAAATAAAAATTACAAATATATTTACTGTCCAATGAATAAAAAAATCTATACTAATTTTATCACCCATTATTGTCCATCTAATGCTACTAAATAATATAATTAGGATGAGAATGATGAATCTATTAGGGGTCGACATTTCCACTGAGAAGGGGATCTAATCCATGAATAGGGATACCAAAGGGGGTTCCATGTCACTACAGAAGAGGGGAACTGAGTCAGGGTGAGGGTAGTCACAGGGGGGTCACATAATCGACACGCTGGATGGAGAGGAGTTCAGAGGGTATGAGGATCATAGGGGAGGGTCAGGGGGTCGGGGGGTTGGGGGGTCGGGGTCATGGGCTCAGGGCCACGGGCTTAGGCTCACTGTCGGGGAGAGGATGAGAGGAGGGGTGGCAGGAAAGGGGGTCATGGGTTTAGGGACTTCACCAGGGAGAGGAGAGAAGAAGTTTTAGGGAGGTGGGGGAATGGGTCGGGTACCACAAAGGGATCAGGGGAGGGAGAGGATTAGGGTTTTTTTAAAACATATAAAAGTGGTTTAAAATAAAATGTTGCTAATTGAAAACATAAAAAAATATCATGGAGGTTTTATGAAACCACAGATATATTATATTTTTTTAACTGTATTTATTTCTCATCATTTCTAGTTACCTCCACAAATAAACCACCTCTAGTCATTTCTTTTTTGTAGTGATTCCATAATATTCCTTACAATGTGATCCATAAATGGAATCCTAAGTATCACACTCTGTATGGAATGTAATCCACCCTCTGATCTCATCCCTGGTATCTGACATAGGGGATAGAGTATCACTCATGACCTGGTGTAACCATCTATCCCTGATCTCATCTATGGTGTCTCCCATAGGTAACCAATATTTCTCACATAGAGGTAAAGTAAACTTACAATGATCCCATCCTAGGTATAACTAGTATCACTCCTGATATATATACAATTCAAAACAAGTCTCATTTATAAATAATGATGATCCCATCTAAGGAATCCCATAAGGATCTAAGTTTCACTCTTAGATTAAATGTAAGGTACAACTTAGTTATCACTAGATCATAACATTTAATTAAAATTAGGAAAGTTATGTCATAAAGCATGGGGATAATGTCATGGACAAACAACTTCTCAACTTATTTCACAGGATCCAACACACCTAAAAAGGTTTTTTTTTAAATATCAGGTAAAAGGAAGTTAGGACTTTAAGGAATAGTACACCCATAGGGTGGATCATGTTAGGGTGGTCCAACAAAGGGTTGATTCGCCACTATCTATGTCCAAAAAGTGCATAGTAGTTTATTTAACATTTTAGGGGCATCATTGAAGAAGTGTGGCACGTAACACAAAGACACATATTATAAATGAAATTATACATAGGGAATGAATATAGACTACCTACCTTAGGTTCACAGATAACCACTCATCCATTTATGGCCTTTGATCTGAGCTTGAATGGTAGAAAATGAAAAAAAGGATCAGAGACCTAAAAATATGACAAATATTATCATGCCAAAATAGAAAAAAAATATGGTAAGAGAAACTAGGAATATAATAATTTGGTGTACATATCTTAGTAATAGGATTACAACACACCTAATTGTGAAGAGAATGGGATCTTAATGGAGATCTCAAGAAACCTAGATTACGAATTGAGGGACTCCCATGCACGGCTCCCCTTTTGTGTGAAAAAATAAAATAAACCCCTATTATAAAAATAAGTGGGTTCTATCCATTTTTTAAAAATTGGTTCGGTCATTTACATGGAGTGTAAATTATTTACACGTCGTGTAAAGTTTAAGGTCCCTTCCCCCAAGAAAACCCAACCCACTATGTGCAAAGGTGTATTTATAACCCATTACACATCGTGTAATCAATACATGTCATGCATTTTAAATACATGTAATTCATTCAATGCATGTTGTTTACTTGGCCTATTTCCAGTCTCCACCCCCTATAACCTTTCCTTTCAAAAGAAAATAGACCCACCCTTAGGAATGGTTTCCAAGATTAAAAAAAATTAAAAATAAAATATACCTTAATGAAAAATTAGGACATTGAAACCTCCCATCCTTAAAACAACTTTTCCCTAAGTTTCTCTTTCAAGGGTGGTAAGACGTAGTCTGAGAAAATATATGTCCACTGAGCATGTACATCTACCTCTCTCTATCAAGTACCATCCTATACATGGACATGCGGCCATTGCACACAGAACAATGGGACTGACCAACCTCTGAGAGTCTTTGTTCTATGATCAATGATATATATCATATTTTCCTCAAAGGATGTGTTTTCTGGCTCAATATGCATGGGGTCAAATGAATGAGAAAGGTCATCATAATATAGGTGAAGTTGTGATACATGGATGATGACTTGCATGGAACGGTACCTTTGAGGTAACTAAAAGGATATCAACCTAACTATCTACAATATATCAAAAGTCCCAATATAATGAGGAGATAGCTTTCCCTACCTCTGAATCCATCTATGACCAAATCTAGATGAAACTTTAAGAAATACCCATTATCCCACCTTGAACTCTAGAGGTCTACAGACATAATCTGTATAAGACTTTTTTCTAGACTAATCTATAGCCATACATTAATAAATAAAATGTACTTTCTATGAAGTCTCCTGAATGATATGAGGTCTCAATAGTACAACCTCACCTTCCTCTAATCATCATAGAGGTTAACAGTATGGACTACCATAAAGGGCCTCATATAGATCTATCTAAATCATTTTCTAAAAACTGTTAATGTAGGAAAACTCTACTAGAGGTATTTTTTTCTTCCATGAACCTCCTAAATCAAGGAAACATTCCCAGAGAATGTAATCTAAAACTTTTATCATCTCCTTATACTACCCATTAATCTAAGGGTGATATGTAGTAATTAGGAGTGCCTATGAACCAAGAGCCTTATCCAGCCCCTTCCTGAACCGTGAAGTAAACCAGGCATTTGGATATGATATGATAGAATGGAAAACACCATGAAGGCACAAAATCTTCTGGATATATATCCTCCTAAGGTCATCAAATGAGTAGGTCTCTCAGATAGGTAGGAATTGTGGGACCTTGGTCAACCTGCCCATGATCACCCATATAGTGTCACTACCTTGAGGGAATCTCAGAAATCCCATCATAAAATCCATGGTGACATCATTCCATTTCCACTCAGGAATTTATAGAGGCTATAAAATTCATGCAAGTCATTGGTGCTTCGCCATCACCAGCTGACAGTTGGAACACCTCATGATGAATCCTAAAATCATTCTCTTCATATCATTCCACCAATACAGGAGACATATGTCTTAGTACATCTTGGTAATCCCTGGTACAAATTCCCAAATAGAGGAATGAGATTCCAAAATCAACTCTTCCCATGCATAAACATGCACCCATACATGCCCATGGAAGTTTAGGGTCACATTCCCATCTATAACCTAAATGGGAGGAAGGTTCTTGCCTTATACACACTCCCTCTGGATGAGGCCCTCAATATCTTATAGTTGTCTCATCTACACCTATTCCATAAGGGAGTTTGTCCCAACTAGAGCTTCTAAAATACACTTCCCATGTTTTTCCTAAACCTCTAGGTGTATCTTATAAAAAAATACATCAACTACCCTAATCTTCTGGCCTCCTAGAGAGCATGTATCTGATTCTTCTAGATCAGGTTATCATCCACTATGTTTCTCTTTCTTAGTGTATAAAAAATTTTGAAGTAAAACAACTATAGGTATACTACCCAACTGTGCTGCATCAGATTAAAGTCTTATTGTGTTGATTTTTTTATTTTTGTAAATAATCAACCACCCACACAAAAGATAATGCCTCTATAAATTTAGATCATAAACCACAGTTGTCAGCTCGAGGTCATGCATAGGGTAATTCTGATCGTGAGATCTCAACTGGAAAAACCCATACACTGAAAATCGATCACCTTCCATCATAACTACTCCTAGAATGATTCCTAAATCATCACAGTAAACAATATAGATTCTCCCAAGCTCTATAATAATAAGGATCAACACTGAAGTCATCTTAAATTTTAACTCTTGAAAGTTTGTCTCAAAAGAGTCTGGCCATATGAAATTCACACCCATTTTAATCAAGCCCATAAGAGGCACTTATAGGCATGATAAATTGTGAAAAAAACACTTGTAATAACTATCTTACCCCAATAAATTGCATATATAAAATAAATTTTTAGGCTAACCCCAAGAAACCATGAAACTCTTCTTCTCTAGGTTAATAAATAAGCCTTTCTCTGAAATGAAACAACCCAAGAAGTGAACCTTATCAATCCAAAAGTGTAATTTGATGATCTTAGTATATAGATGATTCTCTCTCATTGTATTCATCATGATGTAAAGATGGTTGTAATGGCCATTTATGTTACAATAATACACCAAGGTTTCTTCAATGAAGACTATCACAAATGAATCCAAGTATGGGTGGAAAACCCAATTCATCATAGCAATAAAGATTGTCATGCATTTGTGAGAATGAATAGAGAAAATAGATACTCGTACAAGTCATATACACTCTAGAACATTGTACATGGTATTTCAGATGATATCCCATGCACCTAGTGGTAACCCAACCTTAAATTTATCTTTGAGAAAACAATCACTCCTCGAAGCTGGTTGAAGGGGTTGTCTATATGAGGTAGTAGATATCAGTTATTTACTATAATCCGGTTCAACCAATTATAGTTCATAAAAAACCTGAGGGTACCATATTCATTCTTGGTGAAAAGGATAGTTTAACCCTAAGGTGAAGTGTTGGGTCAGATAAAACCCTTTTATTATAGATCTTCCAAATACTTTTTGAGTTCTTGGATCTCTAAAGGTTCCATCCTATAGGTAGGAATGGGAATCGATGCCTCCCCTGGAACTAGCTTAATGGTGAAATCCACTTCTATCACAGGAGGTAAATATGAGAAATCATCAAAGAAGATGAACCTAAATTGATCCAATACAATGGGAATTCTAAAATTCATATTTCCTAATTTTTCATAAAGATACTTTCCACCTAGGTTATCACCCTGATTAGCCTATTAACCTCAAGTCTAGCTCAAATTTCCTAGATATCCCATTTCCCATTATGAATATATGTGTTTCCCTTAGTTGAGGTAAATGACACCCTTCGGTGATAGAAATAAATATGGGTGTGATAAGGCAGCAGCCACTCTATATTGAGATTGATGTTGAAGCTAGTCATCTCAAGGATAAAGAAATTCCATAAGAAATTTAACCCACATATCTCAAAGGGAAATTCCTTTCACCATTTTGTATTCTCTTATCTGGCCCTTAAGGGTGTTTTGAGAGTCATAATTCCATAAAAATACTCTATCTCTATGTCCAAACTTCCCACAATTGTAGTTGATATAAAGGTGTGTGATGTACCTATATCAAATAGGGTAGAAACTAAAGTATATGATACTAGAAAAGTACCTCGTACAATAGAAGGCCTTGGACCTTTCTAATCAAGTGTAGGATACACTACATAGATATGGCCCAAATAGTGGCCCTAATATGAAAACTAACTAACTTGGGTAGGCCCGATATACTATAACTAAAACTCAAATGTATGAATACCTTGTCCATGACCACCATCATGGCCTGATCAATCCGTAGTAGACCAACTTCTAGCCTATCATGGAGCAACTGATGTTGTACCTGAAAGTGGTGTCATCTCAGATCCCTTATCACTATCCATAAGAGGGAATGTTTGAAAAAAACACTGAATGTGACACAAGATTGACACTCTATAGGGTTTCTCATACATTGTAGCTTTCTATGGACTGAAAATCTACACTGGTGACACACCACATAGTTGTTGGTGCATATCATCTAGATGGCACTTCCCACACATACACCCTCAAAAAGATACTTCATGTCACTAAATAAACTATCTCCAACCCCGGAAGCTTAACCATCCTATCTCGCATTGCCACCTTCCCTCAGGTTTTTCTTTGTGATGAGGATCTGGTACACTATTTCTATAATGGTGTTCAGTTGGAAAATATTCACCTATGATCAGATGGTGTATGAAATCTCATCCTCAAATCATATCATAGTGGTTAGGTAATACCTGATAAGGGTTTGGTGAAAAACTCTGGAACTCGATGAAGTGAGATGAATGCTTCGTCACTGGCATGGAACCCTACTGAAGATGCAAAAACTCTTGCACATGGTCTGCTCACAACATCTGGGGAAAGAATTAATCATAGAAGGATGTCTAGAAGCCCTCCTTAACCATACCTTAATGACGTTTGTCTTGGGTAATGATGTCCCTCTAATGATTTAAATAATTATAAAATATATAGGTTTTTAGATTGAATCTCTGCTTTGGAGGCATCATTAGATGCTTTTAGATCGACATCATGGCCTCTAGCTAAGATTCTAGAGCTTGAGGACCACCATCCCCTTAGAAGGTGGGAGGATTCAAATACTGAAACTTTTGTGTTATCTCTTCCATAGTAGGGGAAGGTCAAAGAGAAACTTGTAATAATTGCATAAAGTGGTAGAAGATATCTCTAAACTAAGAATCAGTGACTATTGTAAGATCAACATGAGGTGCCTTAGGTGGCACTGCAATAAGTAATATTAGTGTCCCAGGTCCCACCACCACCAAAGAATGGTCATCACCACCCTCTTGGCATATGACTTTAGGATTTTATGGTAGAATAGGTTTACAAATTTCCAAGTACACACCTCAGATAATATTTACAGTAGGTTAAAAACAAAAAAATAATGAAATTAAAGGTACACAACCTTCCTATAATAAATTAAACCTCTATGCCTGCTCCTAAATCTAGGTTTATGAAATAAGGAAGAGTATCAGAAGGATCATAAAGGACACAACCTACTACCCACTACTAAGTTTAAGTTAGGGCCAAGGTATCATACAACATAATAGATATCATGGTATATAGAGTTTCAATTGCAAGGTATACAGGAAAACATCCTTTAATATGCAATTAGAATCCTATTTATAGGTAACCATTTAATTTTAAAACCATTAATTTTATTAAAGTTTATTATTATTTATTTAGATAAGGATATCTTAGTCCAATTAATTATGTCACCAATTCCCAATTTATAAAGGGCCATACTCTTTATAAATTAAAATTGGCACATCAAGTAACTACGACCCAAACCATGTGTATGGTATCAGGATATAATAGATCATGTATTTTGATTTGATTGAATGATTACCATTTTCAATTTATATAAGTACTTTCTTCTTAAATTTTAATTGGAATTCATAAATATGATCAACTAATATTTCATCCCATAGAACCGGTGGTTCATGGATCAAATATGGAAAAATTGGTTAGTTAATGTTTCATCATCAATATTTATGGAAAAACACCATTTAGATTAATGTAGGAACTTTAATTAATACAATGATTTCAACTTTTCAATAAACTTTTGCACATTTCAATCTATAAAAATCAAGTCACATGCATCAATCACATATAATATAGGCAATTCATGTATAAATATAGATATGGAATGGATAATGCTTTTCATTTAATTCATATGGTTCCTATTATGAGGCATGGGATGTTACACCCTCATTTCATTAAGAAAAGGTAAATCAACCCATAATAGTAATAAAAGCTATAATAATAATGTCACAAACATGTGCATCACCCTATAGTGAAATCAATTCAACCGTAACATGCATAATCCAATAATAGCAATAACCCATCCCATGTAACTTGAGTTTCCCCTGTATGTGGGTTAGATGCTCCTAGGAACAGGCTCATTACCAAATTCCATTACATCCTAGAATCCTTTATTGTACCCAAATAGTAATACAAATGGAAAAAAGGGCAATCATACCACTTAATAGTGTCCCTCTCTGAAATCCACTAGATGGTTCCTCAAGACATTCAGCCACATGACCTGAAGTGTGCCTCCCTATATGCCAGAGGCATCCAAGTAGCAGTGAGGTAATAGGATGTGTCTATGGAGGGTATTATACCCTCATGAGTCAGAGTGTTTCACAATGATGATAAATATAGATAATTAGTGGAAACAGATAATAACATGCAGTAGCATAAATAATAATGATAATTCATCCAAGAATAGTAAACAGGTGGAAGTTGAATAATAGTTGATACAAAAATATGATGATGATCATGCCAGGTGGATATAAAAAATAAAGTGAAATGGATACATGGGAGAATTCATACACCACATGTTGTGAAAAAATAATTCAAAAAGGCCAAAATTTGTTATTACTAGTATCTAAATCATAGGCTTGGTCCTCTACTGACATACTTCATACTAGAACTGAAATAAAGCATTGGATGATGGCCGCCTCCCTTTATTTATACATGTAATCAAGAAGTCATCTTGGGTAATAAAGGAGGCCCAAAATGGGTGCGATTTATACTCAGTAGGACACCAACAATATTGTCTAGATCAATCCATTTAGAACATATAGAATGAGCATTTTTCAGATAATAATAAATGCAAGGATTAAATAGTTAAATAAATATATTGAATCGGGTACCCCATGGGATACTTGATCAAACCTACCTGCTTTAGCCTAATATAGATGTCTCTAAACCGAGGTGACCTATACAAGTGTGATATTAAGTATACAAGGGTCATCCTAAATAAGTATCAAAAGATGGACCATGCTTAAGCATGAGATTTGGCTTGGTGGAAATGTCCATGGAATTTCAATTACACATTATTATTCTTTAGTTTAAATTTCATTTTTAGAATTTGAGAAGAATCATTGTGATCCCATCCCAAGTGATCTGGAAGGAATCCAAATTAACACTCCAGTGTCACTATAAAATCCTAATACTGTAAAAGTTCATGCAAGGTTATCCATGAATGGAATCCCAAATATCACTCTCATCATGGTGTGTAATAATCCCTTTGATCCCATCCCGGGTATCTTAGGTAAGGTACCAAGTATCAATCATTAACAGGTGTAACCATATATCCATGATCCCAACTACGGTGTCTCCCCTAGGGAACTAGTATCGCTCAAATGGAGGTAAAGTAAACACACAGTGAGCCCATCCCAGGTACAAGTGGTATCACTCCTAGCATATATACAACTCATAACAATTCTCATTTATAAATAATGATAAGACCATCCAAGGTATAAAATAAGGATCCAAGTATCACTCTTAGCTATAATATAAGTTATGACATATTTATTGTGTTAGGGAAATCAACTAAAGGGTCGATTCACCACTAGTTTTGTCTGTAAAGTGCATGGAAAACCATCCTTAGTAATTTATAAAACATTTTAGGGGTGTCTCCAGTTAATTATGGAATACAGAACAATGGAACATATTATAAATGCAAAGAGACTTAGGGAAATAAGTTATACCACACACCTTAGGTTCGTAGACAACCACTTGTCCATTTTTTGACTTTTATTTGATCTAGAATGTGAGAAAATTTAAAAATAGACTAAAACCTAAAAATAGAGAAAATAATCTATCACCAAAATAACACAAAATATGGGAATAGAAACTAGGAATATAATAAGGTGGAGTAGAGAACATACTGATAGGAGTCCAATGCAGCCAACAACAAAGAGAATGGATTCCGAATAGAGGAGATCTTAAGAAACCTAGCTTAGGAATTGAGGGACTCCCATGTGTGGCTCCCCTTATGTGCGAAAGTAGAAAATAAACCCATGTTATAAAAATAATGGGGTTTTTTCTATTTTTTTAAACTATGTAGATCATTTACACAGTGTGTAAATGTTTTACATGTCGTGTAAAGATCGGGGTCCCTTCCCCTGATAAAACCTAGCTCGCGATGTGCAAAGGGGTCTGGACAACCCATTACATGTCATATACTAAATACACATCATGTATTCTAAGTACGCAATGTGTATTCAGTACATGTTGTCTACTTGGCTAGAATCCATTCTTTATCCACCTACAAAATTTCCTTCCAAAATAAAATGGACCTCCCTTAGGTGCGGTTTTTGAGTTTAACCAAAACTAAAAGAAAACATACCTTGATAAAAAGCTTGGACATTAAACTAGTGCTTCACTTCAATTAAATTCTTATGAGAAAATTTGCCAAATATATGAATTGGAGTTGTTGGAAGTGTTCTTTTCATTGAAAATATAGAGGCATTATCTATAAGGTAAAAAAATGTGACATATATACTGAGCACAAGATCTTAAAGGATATATTCACATAAAAAAGTCAGATATAATACCAAAGAGACTATTATAATTGATTAAAGGCTATGAATGGTTAATATATTACAACCTTAGGAAGGAAAAAAGGTGGAAGATATTCTAAGAAAAAATGATCACACTACACTATCCTTAAATATAATTTAATGGGACCCAATCCTTGTATATTTTTAAAGGATAGATATAGATATCATAAATGAAGAGATAAAATCCTATATTTCCCAAAATATTTCCCAACCGTTCATCTGAAAGAGATATATTCCCTAAATTCATATATATGTGTATATAAGATATTCATGAAATTTATGATTTTCATTCATATTGAGGTATATTATTCTATAATTCCTATGTTGGTGGTATTGGATAGATACCCAATACTTCTTCCACATAAACTATCATTTATTCAGAAACTATTTCATAAGATTAAATTTATATGAGGTTATGAAATCATTTAATGAATGCTTATATTGGTCATAGCATTTATTAATATATTGTAATGTATGAATATGTGAGATGAAAATTAAGGACTATCCTTTATTTCCTATATAAACTACTTCCATGTGATGTAAATATATGTGAATACTTTATGCTTATCCAAAAATCCAAGATATCCAAATACCTTTTCATCTTTTTTTAGCACCTGAGGCTCTAGTATGTCATGGAGGATGATAGGATCCCACACACAAAATTGAGCGATTTAGTTTAACCCATGGATACACTTTGTATGTGAGAAGATTTTATTTCCCACTTTGGTGATCTACATCAAACATATCAAATATATATCAAGGATGATAGAGGAAAATATGGTTAATGGTAAGCATTTAGATGATTTCTTTATTTTGGTTTTATATACAGCTTAATATTATCTTACATAGAGATCCTTAATAAATGGGTTTTAATAACTTTTGATTCATTTGATAGTTGTTATTAGACTCTAACAAAACCCTTAAATGGTATAAAATGGTTCCATGCTTAAGTTTTATGAAATCATGTGATGAAATAAAGAATAAATCGAAAACAAAATAGCATTTTTTGTTTCTAGAAATTGGGTTTTTAAAATAGGTTACCTTTACATAAATGGACTGTGTAAAGGTAACCAAGGAATTTCCCTTTTATATCGTGGTCTTTGTAAGGTTTTTCTCACCTTACACCTATATATATTGGTCTATGAAAAGTTCATCACAACTTATCTTTATGTAAAGTAAGGGTTTTATAAAGGTAGTTGTGTTTTTAAAAGGTTTACATAAAGTTAACCTATAGCTTAGCCTTATACGAAACACTAGTATATTAAGGTAACCAAGGTCTTGCCTTTACATTGAGTTTATGTAAAGGTAATTTAATTTTTTTAATAGCTTGTTTAACGGTTACTATGATCTACCATGATGTAGTGAGAAAATTAAATATTTATGTAAGGGTAATTCATTATTTTAAAGGTTTACGTAGACGTAGACAGTACTTAACCTTACCTAAAGATTTATTGTAAAGGCATGAATTATTTTACCCATACACAACATCTTCTATGTAATGGGAATGGATATCTACCCTTATGTAGACTGTTTATATAAGGGTAGAAGGAGTATACACTTTTCTAGATGGATTCTATGTAAAGGTGAATAGAAATGTTTTAAAATTTTATTTGAAAAACTTTAAATGGATTGTATGGTTTGTAAAGTTTTTTTAGATCATATTAAAATTTATTTTGGGAATATTTAATTAATAAGGAATTAATTAATTAATTAATTATAAATGGTTTATAATTATTTATACAAATGTTCATGAAACTTTTTATTCCCAAATATTAAATGTTAATATTTTAAATACCTTTTAATCAAATTATATTGAATTTATTATAATATATAAATAAGAATGATTATTTAGAAATAATAAGTGGTTATTTATAAGGGTTATAAATTATGAAACAAGGTGAAAGTATAAATTAGTTTATATATAAATTATTAATTATTCATAATTAATTAATTTTAATTGTTCAAATTAGATGGTACTTATATAGAACATTATTTAAACGATATAAAAAATATTTTGATGATTGATTTGATTAAAGTATAAATAATGATTAAATATGTGATATCATATTATGTAAAATGTTTATATGAGAGGAAATTCAACCATAAAAAAATTATAATTTAAAAACATCATGAATTTAAAATAATATGTTATATAATGATGAATATGACAGTGTTCATATTAGAATGAAAACAAAATTTTTAAGTTTGTATTTATAGAAGGTCCATAATATAAAGCTAAAAAATAATAATAAATTATAATTAGATTTAATTTATGAATTTTTCATAAATGTTTATCTTGTATTTAAATATTTTAATTATTCATTTATTTAAAGTTTATTCCCTTTTTTATTCATAGTTATAAAATTGTAATATGATGAATGTTGGATAATTTAGTTTAAACTGTAAAAATGCTTATAGATAGATCCTTGCATCATGTGTTAGGTATGATAATGAATTTATTTTTTCATCTACCTGGAGCTTAGTTTGTAATTGAAGTAATGAAATTGAATTTAGTTATTGAGTATAGTTAATGTATATTAGATTTTATAGTTATGATGAATTGAATTCTCACTTGAGTAAAGTATCCCCAACCATAGGGACTTGGGTTCGGACGATGAACCTACCTAGAGGCTTATGCCTTGTATAGGCTAGTGGATGGGGTTGTTTATCTATCACTCTAAGCTTACTCATGTGAATATTTTGAATCTTATATAATTATATGTATTTACATAAAGTTTTCATATACCTTAATCATATGATGCATTCATATATATATGAATGTACTTGACTTCTAATTTTGGGTGAGTAACATAAACTTATGGCTTGTGTAAAGAGTTACACATCAATATGGTTTGATCATATTGGTTTTTTGGAGGTAATAGGATTTTAAACTAAATTACTAGAATCATGTATAAATAAATGAAATAAAATGAGATAAGATGGTGATATTAAGATCCACTTCAGATACTAAGTGTGGTATTCCTTCCAAAGTAGAACTTAAAAAGACCTCAATCATCCAACTGGATAGGTCGGGCCAAATATAGGTCTCTCTTGATTATCTTATGTAAGGAAATCAAGGATAGGTGACATTGGAACATCCTTGAGTAGGTCATTCCAAAGATGGATTCCCTTGGATTTTCCTTTTCTGGCCTATTTTTTGGCATTTTCTTTGGGATATTCTAACCGGGAGACCCTAATAGTATTTGGTTACTAGAGTAAATGAGTTTTATTTATCCATATGATGGATAAGATAAAGAGTTTTATGGTTTACTATCCAAGAGTCACATATGATATGATTGTGATGTTTGCCTCCCTAAATAGATAAGTGGTTAGAAGAATGATAAATTGGACTCATTGCATGGTGAAATATGGATCTTATTCTAATAATAGATATGATGAACTAAAGGGATCATCGTTATATTGGGATCCCATTTAAATACAGTCCTTATTGAATGGTTATAAAAAATATTACTTATATTATAAAATATTATATTTTAAATAAATGGCCTCATCATCAACCCTGACCATAATAAAAGTCCTTGATAAATAAAAACTAAAAGGTAATAACTTCCTTGATCAGTATATGAATTTTAGAATCATTCTCAGACATGAAGGAAAATTTTATATGTCGGAATAACCAAATCCTAATAAACCATCCAATGAAGTAGTTCAACAAAGGGATTTGAATAACTTTGATAAAAATAAAAAGGATGCATAGGAAGTCTCTACACTCATGTTGGTTACCATGGATTCAAAATTAAAAAAACAAACATGAGTCCCTTAATGCCTTTAAAATGATAGATAACCTTAAAATCCTCTATCAAGAACAAATAGGTTATGAATGGTATAAAGGTTCTAAAGATCATTTTCATTGCAAGATAACATAAGAAAGCTTAGTATCCACTCACATAATTAATATGATTGTATATGTCAATGACTTGGAGAGGCTAGGTTCGCCTCTATTGCTTGAGTTATAAATGTATTTCATTATATAGTCACTTCTAGAAAGGTTTAGATAGTTTTTTGTGAATTACAATATTAATGAAATCTTTAAAGACTTACTTGATCTCCCAAAAATGTTAATGATTTCTAAATAATACATGGGTGTTCTTTGATAAAGTTCTTTTTGATGGTTTAAAAGGATATGGGTAAATATTCTGGCCAAAAAAAGGGAATAAAGGAGGTCATGTAAAGTCTACAACATCTTCCAAACTAAGAAAGAAAAAATTTAAAACAATGATTTCATTGTGGGAAAGTTGGACATTGGAGAATAAATTTCCCATATTACCCAAAGGTCTTCAAGAAGTCATATGGATCATCTAATTAAAGTATGAATGTTATATATTTCACTTATATTATTTTAAATCAAATTGATACCAATTATATATTTTATAATTTTTTTAAATATAGAGGACAATAAAAGCTAAAGAAAAAATAAGGAAATGGATGATAAAGCTTGAATTTGTTGTCTAAGTGATAAAGAAAATGTGTTGTTGTATTGGATACTTGGTTATTTATGGCTCATATTACTATTTCATATAAAGTATATTTTCTCATTCTTATCTTGAGAAGTGGTTGTAAACAATGGTTTTTTGAATTAAATGATAATAATTTTTATACATATAATTATGATTTATTTAATTCTATTAAATGATTTAAAGATACTTATATTGGATTATTTTTGTGATGAAATTATTATAGTTTTTATTCATGGAAATTCTTAGATATGATGAATGAATTCAAGAAAATTTTATATGATATTCTCAAATTATTGATAAGAATTTAACTTTGTATATGATGTATAGGTTTTAAATTATTATATAGAAAATTACAATGGGTAAAAGTTCAATCCAGAAGAAGAAAATTTGGTTTAAAAGTTTAACAATGTTTCTTAAAAAATATAGTTAAGATTATAGGAATCTAGGTTTTTCATGAAATAAGATTAATAATAATATGTGATGGGATTATTCGAGATGCATGAAGGAGTTTAGGAAACTCCATGGAATTTCTATATTAGGTATGGATGTTATAGAAATTAATTATTTGATTTTGAAAGGTATGTGATACCAAATTAATATTTTATAATGTGTTGTAAATATAAAAGAGTTCAAAAGCAAAGGTATAATTGATTGAGATTATAGTTTATATTCATGAGATGAAATAATTAGTTACTACATAGAGGATTTAAATGTAAAGGATTTTATCAATCTCTAATGAATCTAAGTAAAATATTTTTATCTTCTCATAATTTCCTATATGTGATAAGAGAAGATTTTTGATATATTTGTTATTAATAAGTATTAGATGACTGAATTTATACACACGGTTTATGATTCATCAATTTATATAACATGTTTTAAGAATAATATATGGATAAAAATGTTTTAACTAGGATAAAATGTTTATCCAAATATTTGTTAAAATACGAGAGGATGTGTTCTTTCTATCCATCGGTGGTATATTTTAATGAAGTATTATTTTAAAATGAAATTGTTCCAAATAGATACAATACCACATACCAAGAACGCTTAGTCAGAAGTAAGCCTCTGACCATTTATTAATAAAATAAAAATCATTAAGTAAGTACAAAAATTAAGAAAAAAACAACTTCATATCCTAGAATCCATACCCATAACCACCTCCATTATATATTGTTTTGTCTATAATAGTTGATTCCCACTCTGAGCTTTCATAGTGCTTAAGAACCTTATCATATTTCCTTCTAATATTTAACTTCTCTAAGGCTAGAAACTCCTTCAAGGACTGCATAGCCCAACTTTCCTTCCTAATAGAAGACTCGGTAGACACTAGCCTTGGAAGATAAGAATAGTCTTTATTTAGTCTTCGTTGTGGTGGGTCGGTCCTATCATCCTCATCCCCATGAACCTTCATCCTTTCACCCTGAACAACATCACTGTAGGAAGGTTGGACCATTCCACTATCCTTTTCCTTGTCACTGTCCAAAATGTCTCCCCACTTTCCCAAGATTTTCACCTCTTGATAACCCTACTCCAATCCACATTCCTACTGGACCTGACTGTTAACATTAACTATAGCAAGGTATTTTGGCTGATCCACAAGGTTCTGTATAACACCTTCCCCGGTTGCATCATCCTTCTGGGAAAAAGAAAGCTGCAATATGACACCTTCCATCCTTGCAGCATCCTCCTCTTCATGGAATTCCTCCTCATTTTCCAGACCTGGGAATCTATTTCCAGTAGAGATCATGATCACCATTCATCCAGAATCATCATCCTACCCTTCTTGAAAACAGGAATCTGCATCCCCCGAGATAGGAACAAACAAGTCCAAAATATGTTCAGTCACAGGCTCTGGTATCAAGGAATTGCAAGCCAAAGAGTTCCACACAGTATCTACATTTACAAGGCCAAGGTCAAATTTTAAGTGATCAAAAACTTGCTTAACTGTCGGGTCCCAAGGCCTATTTTCCTCCTTATTCATAAGAATACCATGCACTGTGATTTCAGGGCCAGTATGCCCAGCATCCACAGCCACATCATGTACAGTGGAAAATTCTTGCTCAAAGCCTTCAGTAGGATCACACCTTGTACTCCTAGACAGGTCTTTCACCAACAGCAAAGCTGAACCCAAATAATTACATCCATCAGTTCCCAAACCCAAAACCCCCGGAGCAGCTCCATCCAAACCTTTACTACGAAAAATTGATTTTTTATGCCTGAAACGTTCAAAGTTAACAAAAAACAACATCCATTATTCAAATCTTACATCCTACTTCCACCGAAACTCTTTCCTATCTGTGATCCAGGCACAATTCACAGGCGGCCTCGCAAAATCAATCTCCACACAAATCCATGCACATATAGGATGAAAAACGTCCTTATTCCATTGATCAAAACAAAAATTTTGACCAATCATGTTCCCAATAGCACTCAAAATAGAGGTATTTTAAAATTAGAGTGGAAGACCAGGGAGACTCACCCATTTCTCCATCGTTGAGGGAACACACCGCATGTGAAATTTGAAGCTCAATCTAAACAAGTAAAATAGAATTCTGTTGAAACATTAAGGAGATCTATACTAGGTGGTGATCAAGTCATCTTCTGTCTCAAACCAAATCATCTGGTGTCACCTATCAATTAAGCCGATTACTACGCATTCTTAAAGATCCCACGAATTGAACACAAAACGGTCGAACTCATCAACCGAAGGATGCTGATGAAGAAACCGAGCCACCATAGTTAAATTGCATAAATTAGTTGCACCATTGAGCTCTGTAAAAGATAGAAGGAGTTGAGGCACTCCTTAGAAAAGATCAGGGACTTTCGGAAAGAGCTGAATCCTCGAAAAGGAAGGAAGATAATCGGGATTAGTGAATGGAAATAAGATGTTACCTCCTCCATGAGATTGAGATCATGGTCCTCCCCCCTCCAATCATGAGGGGAGAGCATAGCTCTAGATCATTAGGGTTATGGCATTACTAAGGAAGAAGGTATCGTTGTGGCTGCCCTCCGCTTTAGATTTTGAATTCAAATACCACATACTACATGGAAAAATAGTTTATTTATTAAATTTTCTCATAAAAAGAAAATAAGTGTTAATTATAAAACATAAAAGGGTTTTTGTATCTTATCAATATATTTTGAAATGAATTTAGTTTTTAAGAATCTAGTGAGAGTATGTTTGGAATTATGGTAAGTTTAAAGTTTAAATATTATACCAGTCTGATTTTAAAGATAATTTTACTTAATATCCTAAATAGTGTTTTGTATGTATTAATAAAAGATAATATAAATAGTTATATTATTTAGAGGATTATTTTAAAGGAATAGGGTTCTATGGATGATGATGATGAACTTTAAAAGGTTCTAAGTAGACAAAAACAATTTCCATCATAACATTTGATTTTGTGAAGTAAAGAGGTTTGAATATGTTAAAGTGGTTGAATAATAAGGAATATGATTCCAAAGTCTCATCATTATTTAAACTATATTTCTTCATAAATTTTTCTCACGAAAAGGTTTAGTGAGAAGGTTTTATAAGATGGTCATATAGAGATGTGATAGTAATTTCATATAACGTAATTAATTAATAAAAGAAAATATAAGGTTGATCTATTAGTTTATCATATATGATATGACAAACTAGTTCGTATGTTTGTTTTGTTAAATATTATTAATGATTTCAAGAATATTAAAATGTATCATATTAAAGGAAACCTCTATTTTATCATTCTTTCATGTTGAAAACATAAATATATATATATATATATATATATATATACATTTTATAAAGTGAAATGATAATTGACCTATCTATGTATGAATTTGATTTTATCCCTAACTGATGTTAATCATGGACTATTATAGGTTATGATGAAAGTTTATGTTTATCATGAGTTGGATTCTTATATAGTGATATAGAATATTCTCATGAGGCACAAAACAAATAATAGGATTATTTATGTGTGTTGGATGGCATATTAATTATACCACATGGAGTTTCATATGGATGTATTTGCTATACTAGGGGTTAATTGTTCATATTTTTGGTCCCATTACCTAAGGTTGGTAATATACCTAGTATGAGGACCTTCATACTTTGATACCCTACTTACACAAGTCTACATATTTACATAGCTAATATGGGGGTGTTTGGGTATATTGATGGTCATGGAATTAGTTATATCTTAACCAATATGTAATTTTTTTCTCTCATATGATGAGTATGAAATTTGGGCCCTCAATTGAGATAGACCATGGGAGTGTGAATTTTCACTTAGATATTGTATACATATCTAGATAATTAACATGTGATGTGCTTATCCAAAAAAATGAATGGAATGTGATGTATTCATTTATCAAATCATTATACACTCTAAAATTTGATAATATATGAGTTAGCTATATGGGATTGAAATGTTCCATGTCCCATGGTTTCTTGATGTCTTAGGATAGGGGAAAATATGAGAATAAATATTTTAATATGATGCAAACTAGTGGACATATGTATAGATATACATGTGTTTGATGGAGATCACGCCATATCCCTTTATAGCTTGAGTAGTATTGAATCTTTTATAGTGGACTCTCTTTGAATACATGTATAAATATGGAGATTCATATTTTTTTATGTTATGAATAAACATAAGGTCACACATTATGATTGAATAAATGGGGATTGATTTGGACTTATAGAGATTCTCTAAAAGTGTTTTAGAGTTAACCCAAAATTGTATTGGATGGGTATTCAAATGGTATAACATATGATGTGATACATGGTGAAGTTAATGATAACTTTCTGAAAGTGTTTTGAAATATATCCAAAAGAATTTTTGGATATGGTTTCCCAAGTTATTGTACACAATAATTGGTTAAATGACACAAAGTCTATTAGGATTTAGTGTAAGTGGGAGATTGAAGGTGATATAAGCCCTAAATCCTTTTATATTTCTATGATATTTTTCTTACATAAAAATTATGATTTTCATATATATTGAGGAATATTATTCTATATTGCCTATGTCGGAAGTATTGGGTGGATACTTGATCCTTCTTCCACCAAAACTATTATTTATTCAGAACTTGTTTAATAATATGAAACATATATAAGGTTATACATTCATATGATGAATGAATATATTTTCCATAACATTTATTCATAAGTTTTAACATATGAACAAATGAGATAGCAATTAAAGAGAATCCTCTATTGCCTATATAAATTTTTTTCATGCGATGTCATTATATGTGATTACTCCATGATTGGATAAAACTCCCAGAGACCCCAAACCCTTTTTATCTTATTCCTTTTCACCTGAGGATATAGTATACCATGGAGGAAGATAGGGTTTCTCTAAAACATTAATTAATTTAGTTTATCCCATGGATACACTACAGTAGTGGGAAGATTTTCTTTACCACTTTTTCATTCTACATCAAACATATCAAATGAAGATAAAGGGTAACAGAGTCATATTTGGAAAATGGTAATCATTTATAGTATTTATTCATTTTGGTTTTATATATAGTTCCATATTATATTTCAATTAGATCATCAATAATAGGGTTTTAACTTCTTCTAATTAATCTAATAATCATTATTAGACTCTAAAAAACCCATTACTATCTATATAAAGATCAATAAATCCCATAAGTATGATATAGAGTTACAGAAGAAGGTAAAAAATATATCCTAGAGTTCAACCTTGATGGAGATGGAGTTATAAGATTTTGAAATCAGGTATAATGAATCTTTTTTCCTTATTAAGATTTGGAATATTTTAAAGAATATTTTCGAAGTTGGGTACTAAGTTAGCATAGTATTATGGGCCCCAGGAGGTTTGGCTTTGATATAATAAAAATATTAAATATATTATATCATGTGCATGTAATTCTTCTAAAATAATAGAATAAATCCTAAATGGGGTCTCATATTAGAAATCTGAGACCACTATTGAATATGGATTGTGGGTTTTTCCCAAGTAATGACATAAGATTTGTTAGTGTCGGGTGTTTGGTTAAAAATTGATCATTGGTGGATTAGTAAATTAATTTATTTTTTTATTTTTCTATTTTTCCAGACCTAGCCTCCTCTTATTTAAAGTTAGTTATGGGAAATCTTAGGGTTATCTACATAACCATATGTATTTGATAGGATCAGTGGATGAGTGATTTGTGGTAATAATGGATCATGGATTGGAAATTGATGTGTCAGCATAATCTTGTTAATCTCATTAATGACTATGATGTGTGGTCATTATTTGTTATCAATCGATCCAAACCCAAGGTAAGGAATTTTTTAATTTTTTTATTTCCTCATTGATTATTCCAATATAAAATTGAATCAATTCCTGTGAATAATTTCTTATTGGTTCGATCATGCTTTGTGGGTAAAGGTTTAACTTCATGGGTTTTTGGGAATTGATATTATTACTTAGTTCTCATTCATCATTTTAATGAAAATGAATCAAGGCATGCCTGAACAATGGTTTAGGTTGGCTCCTCTTGTAGTGTTTAAGAATTTATTGTCCCATTCTTCACATGTTCGTTTCTATTATTCTATTTGGATGGTGGATCAATCTATATTTAGTGAATAATCATTTCATGGCCATTGTTTAGTGCAACGGATTATCACTATGGGTTCAGGTTAGCAATCAATGGAGTGGTCGAGGTGTGACAATGATGGTGAGAAATCAAATGTGGATTGGGTTCATATTTTGAGATCCTTGGTCCATGGTTTTGGGTATCTCAATGTGGTGGTGTGATGCGAGATGCATCGCAATGGGATTTAGGTGGCCAGGATCTGGTCACCGATGATAACTAAGCTCTCACGATCCTGTATCTTTTTTGATCATAGGATCTAGTAGTAGAATTGATGGAATTGGAATCATAGGAAATATTTGTATAATAATCTTGAACATATATAAAAATAATGAATACATAAAATATTTTAAAGAACACATGATATGGGGTCCCCTCTTGCGGTGCTCGAGCTTACACAAAGAGAAAAATATCAAATGATGTGTTATCCCTACTGCACACCATGTGACCTACTGTTGGAGGCTCAGTGTGTTCCATAGGGGTACATGGGAATAAATAATGCTAGGCACATAATAATGGCCAGAGTACATGGGCATAGGCCGATACTTTAACATGGCCAATCACATGGGCATGACCAGAGTATACAGGCACGAACCAAAGTACATGGGCACAGGCCAGAGTACATGGGATCTGGAAGGCAGAACACTGAGTTCTAGAAAAACTCTACATGTCGTGTATCCTAAAAAGAAATATCGTGTATATAGAGAAAGAAATCTTATTTGAGGTGGTGAGGCACAGGTAGACTTAGGGAAGAAAATACACACCATGTACTCCTAAGGCATAGTCATTCTCAGGATGAGTGTTATTTATAATAGCATGGCTCATGGAGTGAGTTATCTCAGATGAGAATTACCTTAAATCCTTGAGTAAAATCCTATGGATGGCAGTATGGTTGAGACCTATTTAATAATTTGTGTCTCTAATGAGTATATCTAGTTTATTTTTCTTCTTACTATGTCTCATATTCTGATTTACGTATATTGATGATAATGAGATGACAACTCTCATGATTCTTTATACTTAGTGATTTTGGGGTTTCCTACTAGGTATTGGTATACTCACCCCTATTTTGGTTATTCCTGCATTTGTAATATCTTTTTCAGATAACATGCCTTTTGAAGGAGTCCTAAGTGTACCAGAAGTAGGTGGATCGTTTTAATCCATAATGACTGTGGTTCATGCTAGGTTTTTCATTAGATAGTATTCCCTTCCTTTGTAGGTAAGAGTCTTTTTTTTAGTTTTGTGATGGGATTATATTTATCCCTTTATGCTTTCCAATACTTTTGTAATACTCAAATGTGTGATATATTTTATGAATTAATTTTTTATTAGTTATGTTTTAACTTTCAACTTTTATAGGTATTAGAATATTTTTGTGTGTGTACAGGTACTTAGGGTGAGGCCTCTCATGTGTGAGATAATCTTACTCTTCATTGGTGACCAACCCCTGGCCTATTAGAGATTGACTTAGGGTGTCACACTTAGCTTACCATCAACCAATTCAGCCATTATGGGTCATGTTATGCTAGAGTGGTATCAAAGAAGGTTCATACTTGGATGAGAGTTTAGATATTTTCTAGTTGTGAGTTTTTTGGGGAACTAAGGCAATAGTGTTAAAATGTTTCATGTTCGGATCTCGGATCATAGACTCTAGTGTTGGTGTGGAATCAAACATATCCATTCCCCATGAATCTTGAAACCTAATTGTTAACTCAGAACATATAGAAGGGTTTGTGGTTAGAAGGGTTTGTGGTTTCTATGTCCTTATGTTAACTCCCCATATAAACTCTTTGACTATAGTGAGTATTGATTTTATTTTAGGATACCTATCTAAATATAGTCATCTAGATTCCACAATGGGATTACAGTGATGGTATTCCTAGTGATGTGCCTTCAATATACGGTTTTCTACAAGAGGTGGTACCTTATGGTGGTTTTCTAGTCTTGTTACCACCCATTGAGCAGTAGATTTCACCAGAAGTACTAGTTGAGGATGTGCATAGGGTAATCATGCATCATGAGTTACATAGGTAGTTACCCCTTCGGTTTTGAATAAATATACATCCATGTGAATTTTAGGACTGGATAAAGGTGGCTACCAGAGTTTTTCACCTTGTGAGGAGACCTCTAGAACAAATAGTGGTCCTAGAGGTGAGTCTGATTCAGGGATCCTCAAGGTGATGTTGGATTCTGGTGACTCAGACACATGATGAGATAGCTATATCTTGGAAATAATTCAAAAATAATTTCAAGGAAGATTTTTATTAAGCCATGTTGTGAGTGGTGATCATCTAAGTTCTTCAAAAGCTTCTTCATGGCAGCATGACCAAGGTATGGTATTCTTTGTGGTTCACCAACCTCTCATAATACTCTCTGGATATGGTTTGTGATTTTTTTATTCTGAGAATGGACCATTGAGTGGGTATTACACCAAGATATAAATTTTTGAGTGATATCTATTTGAATTACTACTTATTTAGGAGTGGTTGAGTGGTATTTGGTAGTAGATATCTTTCGGGGTGAGAAAAAACTGATTGTTAGTGTTGGTAATGGGAATGCAGAAGATGAGACCTCGGTAGCTGGTATCCAACGGTAGAAACAGGGATTTGGGTGTGCAAGATGCTCTTGGAGATGATCCTAGGATAGAGGTTATGGGGTTCAAGTTTCTCAACATGGTTATAGTTATCCTAGAGAGAGGCAGTGTTTCTCTTGCAATGGTCTGGGATATTTCACATGGGATTTTCCAACCTAGCATGCACCTAATAGAGATAATATTCATGGACCACCAAAGAAGAGACAGTGGAAGGAGAGGAAAGATCTATAGGTCTAAAGATGAAGCATAGTGGTAGAGAGAGTGTCTAGAGGGGGCGGATAGTTTGACTTATTCCCACCCCCACCCCTATGTGGTCCATGCCAGGATCATGGAGTAGGTGGTTAGGGATGAGGATAGTTTTAGGTAGTAGAGTAATTCATTCAAAATCCTCCTAGGATAAATATAGATGCAATCTATGTTTTTATACTTCAGATAAAGTACTGATAGACATGTGTTCAATCCACTCTTTTCTTTTCGCTTCACTTGTTAGAGATGTAGATATTCTAGTTGAGCCCTTGACTCGACCCTAGTTCTTGGAGACTCCTACCAGCATAGATTCAGAAACCACACACTTTTGGTGATAATGTGATCTGACTCTTGGATAATAGAGCTTAATATGGAATCTATTTGTAACATTCATGAGGCCTTATGATTTCATCTTAGGTATAGATCGTTTATCCATAGTCCATTCCCAGATTGACTGTTTTAGGTGGAGGACGCAATGTATCTAAGGTGATGGAATGATTTTTTCCTTCATGGATAAAAAGGAAGCCCAGAATGAGTAGTATGGTCTCATACATAGGATGATACATCTGATTACTCCTCAATTGGCTAGTATTTCCATTTGAATAGTGGATATTATGTGCTTTTAGCTTCCTGTAGTGGTGGTGGAGTAGAAGGATGTCATTCCTAAGGATGTGTCGAGCTTACATCCCCACCAAGAGATAGAATTATGTATAGAATTACACCCATGGATTGCCTTGATATCTTTTCCCACATATCAGATGGCTCCCACAGAGCTCTGTGAGCTGAAGGTGTAGTTAGAGGACTTTAGAGTAAGGGATTTCTTAGACACAGTGTGTAACCCACACTATGAAAAAAGAGGTCTTTAACAGTGCTGGCATTTATTAGTGCTAGAAAAATGTATGGATAAAATCCATCTTTATCAGCACTAAAATAAGCACCCATAAAGGGTACCTTTTATCAGTACTTTATTTTAGCATTGATAAAGGGTACCCTTTATCAACACTTTATTTTTAGTGGTGATAAAGGGTACCCTTTATCAGCTCTTTATTTTTAGCAATGATTGAGGGTAAACTTTATTAATTATCTTTTAGCACCGATAAAGGTCCAAGAATAAAATGAAATAATAAAAAAATAAAATAAAAAATAACAATTTTATTAATTAAATAATTACTATTAAAAATTAATAAATTGAATGTACATATATATAAATTTTAAAAATTAATAAATAAAATACATTAAATATATAGATATGTAAAATGAATAAAATAAAATAATTAAACAAATTAAAATTAAAAATGAGTAAATTAAGAAAAAAATTAAACATTTTATTAATTATATAATTATTGATAAAAATTAATAAATTTAATATACATATATATACATTATAAATAATAATAAATAGTATATGTTAAATATAGATATAAAAAATAAATAAATTGTAATAATTAAAAAAACAAAAAAATGAATAAATTACAAAATTATTTAAAAAATTATTAATGAAACAATTATTAATAAAAATGAATAAGTATAATATATATATATATATATTAATTATAAATATTAATAAACAATATATATTAAATATAAATTTATAAAAAATTAATAAAATGTAATAATTAAAAACATATTAATGTCTTATTCATTTTTAATGTCATTTTATTTTTCAATTTAACATATATCAAACATCGTGTTTTATATTGATTTCACATACATACATATATACATATATATATATATATCTCTGTGTGTTTTTAATTCATTCATTTTTATGTACTACGCACACACAAATATATTTATGCAATTAATGAAATCTTATATAGAAACATATACACCAAATATTTATGTAATTTATTCAAATTTTAGTATATTTTATAATTTCATTATAACAAGATAAATTTAATATATTATATTATTAATCAGTCAATTAAATTTATTTATTTTTAATATTTCTATAGTGAGAGTACTATCTATTCATTTTTTATATTTTTTATTTTTTATTTTATTTTTGAATTTGATCATTTTCTATTATTTATTTATATATATTTATTTACCATTTTTTAGTATTTTCAATATGTATTCATATTTACTTCAATATATAAATATATATATTTATTTATTTATATTTTTTAAATAATTAATATTTAATTAATAAAACTTATCTCTTTTTTCAATATTTCTAAAGTGTACACATTTTGAATTATTCAATTTCACTAATTTTTAAAATGTATGTATTTAAGATTATATATCCACTAATAATGTTAAAAATACATTTGTAAATAAATATTTATAAATAAATATATTTATAAATGTATATTAACTATATTTATATATTTATATATTTATAATTATTATAAATAAATAAATATTATTTTTTTTAATAAGTATTTATATAATTATAAATAAATAATTATATATATTTAAATAATTATAAAATTATAATAAATTTAATTAAAATTTTATAATTCTAAATCCTTTATCAGTGCTAAAGTTTTAGCACTGATACAGGTTCATTTTATCAGTATTAATAAAACACTATTAAAAGAAATCTTTATCAGTGCTAAAATGTTAGCGCTGATAAAGATGTCTTTTATTAGTGCTTATTAATTTAGCACTAATAAAAGTGTCCCTGGTCTATATAAAAGAATCATAATCGTGACTTAGTCACTCGTGATTATCATGCTCTCATGGAACTCCCATGCTACCAGCATGACTCCTCTATATTCCCTCGAATGAATAAGGTTATAATCCAATGTATGTTATTTTCTACTTTTCCTTTATCATTGTTTGATTTTTTGGGTTTTTCGGTTTGCATTTTTGTGCTCGTCTTAACATGAAGAACCCTACATCTCATCTCTCTCTCACGCTTACATATACCTATGCAACGCCGCCCCTACTCTCTAAACTCGTTACAACTTCATAAGAGACCATTGTGAACTGAATCTTCATTCGCTATTGCAACTGATGGTGATTTATTTTATGTTTCCATTATATTATTTCTTGTTTCCTTTTAGATATTGAGGTTTGTCATTGTTTGAATCATGTTTCCACAGTATGAAATGTACATTAATATGAAAAAAAATTAACATTATATTGGACTAATTTTAGAGGGAATGTTATTTGATATGAATAATATAAATTGGGTTCATATGTATAATTCTTTAATGTGAAAGGGTTAAACTAATTCATGGAACGAAAGATTAATTTTTTTAGTTTATAGTGGTTAAAATTATCAATATTTTTTATAGATATAATTTAATAAGGAACAAAATATTTATAATTTCATTGAAATCAAAATAAGCATACTTTTTCAATTTTTTAGTTGATCCAAACTCAAAAGTTGTGATGTATTGTCACGAAGAGGTGTGTTTATAATTGATTGATAGGTTCTGATTATTAATACATTTACTAAAAACTATATTCACTAAAACATTACATTTATGATAGAATATGATATTCAATGGGTTTAGGAGATCATTAAATTTGATACCATTTATTTCCATTATCAATTAATGGTTTCCAATAATTTCTCATGTCCTTTAAATTTATAATTAGTTAAAAATAAAGTTTGAATTTTTATAAACTAATAGTAAATAGATTTTATGAATTTAATTTATTTTATATCTATAAATGAAAACATGACATATCCTAGCACACTATATCATATTCCAAAAGAAGAGTTTCCATATGCGGTGTCATCTATGGAAGATGCTATATATGATTTTAAATTTCTATCAAACTATTTTCTAAATAAACCCCTATCCAAGAATAAAGTGATTTTTGATAAAGTTACCTGATTTAAGAAAAATTATTTTCTTTATTTTTGAGTGTGAGTGTTATCTTATCAATAAATTTCTCTTTTAGAAAACCTTAACATCACAATATAGTCCAACTATTCATAACCACACCTGAGTTGAATCAAAATATTACTCAACTCTCCTAACCATCAACCAAATTACAACGGATTGATGAAAAATATGTAGAATTCAAGATGATCCATGAGAAATGGTTTAAAGAACCAACTTACATGATAATTTTATCTATGATAATAGAACACAATAGTATCCCATGAATATAAATGCCTACATGCAAAAAAATAATAAAAAATTGATAAATCTTAGGTAAAGATAAAACCCTATACTAATAACCAAACTACCATTGATTAAAAAAACTCCACAAGTCTCCACTAGCTATCATATGATACTATATCTGTAAAAAAAACTAGGTATTTATAGTATAATTTGTTTATTAATATTCTTAATTTAAATTGGAATTATTAAAATAAATAATTTATTATATGGTTATTTATTTTAAAGAATTATATTTTAAATTATATAAATTATTCTTTGAAAAAACAAATTTCATTTTTGAATTCAGAATTTTGAAATTATCTTGGTCTAAATTGTGGATAATTTTCTGAAAACGTTTAATTTTTTGGTGAATAGTAAAAAATACATTTTTTTAAATACTGTATTTTTTTATGAAATTATGAAGACAAAATTGTGATATAAAATTTATTTAATTTATTTAATAATTAAATAATGATATAATAAGATCAATATTTCATAAAAATAACTTAGAACATGAAAAACATATTCTATTCATGATAAATATAAAAATTATTTTCAGTGCCGACGCAGTGCTTGTACATCATTAGTAATGTCAAATTTGGTTCTTTTTAAATAATAATTAAGTGCTAAAAATTATTTTCAAGACTAATTTATTAATTATTATGTATTATGTTTTTAAGTTAATTTCTAATTTTATTGTTATATTATATTAATCTTACCCAAATGATTATGCAATGCTTATGTAGGGCAAGAAAAGATAAAATAACAAATTGAAGATGTTATCTTAACATGTATTTGAGTGAATATAAATAATTAATGAATCTAGAATTTTATTTTTAAATTAATTATTTTTTTATGAAAGTGTTTTATTTTTAATTTTTATATATGAAATAATTAACATTAATTCTTGTGCAATGCTGATGCAGTGCATGTATAAGTATAAGAAAAATAAATAAAATGTTTTTATTAAAATTATAAGAATTGTAAAATGACCTAAATTATGGATAAAACTTATTATATAATAAGTTTTAGATCATTATATTAATTTTAATCAATTTTGGGACACTTTGGACCCATATGGATCACATTATTCTCTTGGTATTATTTTATTAAAAAGAAAGACAAATTGTTCAAACTATAATGTTTAATAAGTATAATATTTTAATATGAGGTTTTCAATAACTGTTTTTGGAAAAATAATATTCTTTAGAAATATAATAAAGTTATATTTTTTATATAATTTTATTTTTAGTTTTTAGGAAATAAATAATTACCTTAATATCTTGAACAATTATGATGCAGTAAATATTTAATTAATGAATAAATCAAATTAATGAGTTTAAAAATTGTAAAATAAATATAAATTTATATTTTTAAGTCAATTAAAGATTTATATAGGTAAGTATAATATTTATAAGATATTATAAAAAATTAATTCTAATTGGAAACTTTGTTTTTATTTGTTTAAATTCATGATTATAAATAGTGTTTAATTTGATAAAATTATTTTTCAATGAATAAAATATTTTATAAATTATTTAAAAATAAAAAAATCATGAAAAAGGCCAAAAAAGATAATAATACTCATAAAATGGGATATCCTAGGATTTATAGGCCTTTTAAGTCTTAAATCCTATAATAAATTTATTATATTTAAATAATTTGAGTAATTCCTACATTACCCCTCACCTCAATTATAAAATGAGGCTCCCTCCTTCACAAATTTTCATTAACATAAGTCTTATTTATCAGATAAACTCTATCAAATTACATCCTCCTAATACCTTTCCACATTCTTGATCTTCTATTCTCACAAAAAGACCACTTCCATGGGCCTTAAGAAGGTTCTCAAGGAGGAATTTTCTAGAAGTAGGATTCTTTTTTCTTCTCTTTTAAATTATTTTTAATTTTTAATTTATCCCATCCTCTTTTATAATGATTCATGAAAACTATATTATCATATATATACAGTAATTTTGTATTTTTAATGCTAAAATCATCATAAAATCTCCCATCTTCTTATTTTATTCTTAAATAATGAAATCGTCGTCTGTGGTGCATTAATTCACCACCTTTGTGGATGATGATTTATCATTTCCCTTTTACCAAAATCATAGAAAGTTTAAATTCACATTTAATTGTTTAAAATGACATAAATATATATATATTCTATCAATTCTGGACTATTATTTCTATTTTATAAGGAATACCATAATAAACTGACCTTGAAAACCATGAAAATAATGCACCGAAAAGAATGAAAATAAACAAATATTGTTAATAAATGGGTGGAAAATGTTATAATAATATTATGTAAGGAATTATAAAAATGAGTTTAGTTTGGTAATATATTAATAACACTCTTCAAAAAATTATACATGAGGTTTGAGCACTTTTGAAGGAAGTTGAACTTGAGGTAAGAGACTCTTTAACTGAAACATTATTTTAAATGTTTTAAAGATTTATTCTTTTAAATATTTCTATTTTATGTCCATTTATTCAAAAAAAATTATTAATGTATCTATATGGTTATAAATGTTTTAATTTATCTTATTTTTCTAGAAAATGGATCTTTTTCATGTATTATGTAAGGGAGTTTCCTTTTAAAATCCTTTTAAATGTCTCTTTCATAAAATTCAAAAAATAATTGTTCTTTTATTTATATATGGCATGAGTAGTTTCTCTGATTTCATGAAATATTATTACATTAATGTTTCATTTATAATTTTTCATAGTTATTTTTGAATAATATGATTTCATTGTTATGTGAGGAGTGTTTATATTTTAAAATGATTTTTATAAAAAATGGTATTATGATATCTGAATGTGTTTTAATTATGGGTCTAAATGAGTTATCAATATTTTTTTTCATGATATGTTCCATGTACATTGTTTATATTCGGTTGAGATCATTATATCTCAAGATATGACAATTTGATCCCCATTATAGCTCATGATATGATGGGTTGAGCCTCATTATAGCTCAAGATATGTTGGGTTGGGCCCATTATAGCTCAAGATATGATGGTTGAGCCCCATTATAGCTCTCCAATGCATTAGGTACTCAGAAGATGGAAGCTGGACAAATGGTTATTACATGTGTAAGGGTTAATGTAATAGTTTTATGGTAAATATGTTCCAATTCAATTGCATTGTGTTTATATGTATGCTAATGAGTTTTTATGAAATGGGTTTTATTTGTTTTCATGTTTTTAATCGACTAACAATTTTTCTTTATTTAGGTCTCTTATTGATCTTTTTGTGCTCATCCCATGTTTTTTAATGTTTTCCATAGGTTATAAGGATGTGTAATAAAAATAAATAAGTCAAGTTAAATGTTATGATGATTTTTCAAAGAAATCATGTTTTATATTTTGAAAAAAGGGTATTTTTTAGTAGTATCCTCTTTGTATGACTTTGGTTTATTATGTATGTATTATATCCTAATTCTGTAAATATCTAAGCCTGAAAATATCCTAAACATTAAAGAAAGTAAAATTTTGACTAAAACTCAAGATTATGAAATTTTTTGAGGTTGGGTCCTTATAGTTGGTATCATAGGATGGTTTAGATAACCTTAAGGGTTAGGACAATGTTAAAAAAATACATAAATGATTTTATATTTGTGGTTAATTTAAAATAGTATATAATTTTGAGGATTTCCATGTTTATTTTTATAATATAGGTATGTTCAGAATTGTTTTCTCTAGAAGAAATAGGGAAGCTGAAGTAGGAAGGCACCGAGCGGCTGATATCTTTTTGAATCTACATCCTAGAATGGTGGGAATTGGAACTGAGTAGTTTGTGATAGTAATGTCTTAGTTAACACTGGTCATAAATGGAGGTGGTGTTCATTATAGAGAGGAATCTGATCTACCATAAAGGAAAATGTATTTTTTGGAGCATTTTATAAAGAAACATCATCCATCTTTTAGTGGGACCTCAGATCCCATAGTATCCAAAGGATGGATCAATGATCTAGAAAAAATATTTGATGTCATGGGATGTTCATAATGACAAAAGTTAACACTTTATATTTATCATTTTTAAAGTTAATTCAATTAATGGTGTTTTTGGGTTAAGAATATGAGAGAAACAATGATCTTCATAGTCTAGAATGGGATGATTTTAAGAGTCTTTCTCTAGAAATATATTTTCCTAAAACTGTTTGACTTAGAATGGAGAAAAAATTCTTGGAACTAAGGGAAAAGATTATGATTTTTTGGGTTCATATGAATCCAATTTTATGAGACTATCTAGGTATGTATTGGATTTTTCTCGGGACTTAGATATTAAAGTTAATAGATTTTACTTTGGTTGGAAACCATTTTTATGAAGAGATTTGTCTTCACGATAGTATAAAATCTATGAGAAACTTGTTTGTTGTGTTGAAAAAGTTGAGATGAAATTTTATAATATGTATATTCCTTATGATGACAAGAATAAGATTCGGTCAGGTTGGAATGCTTTGGGGGAGAATTCATCAAAAACATCTGGTGGTAAGAAAATAAATTTCCCTTCTTGTAAAAAATGTGGTAAAAATCATCCTGGAGAATGTATTGTAAATTTTGGTAAATTCTACTGATGTGGAAATTTTGGGCACCTATCTCATGATTGTAAGGAAAATGATCTAAAAATTAATGAGAAGTCGATGGGGAGATGTTTTAACTGTAAGGAATTAGGTCATTTTACTAATGTGTGTCTGAAGATAGTCACTCAGGCAGAAAATTAGAAATATTGGAAGAAGAAGGGCGAGGTAAAATTATTTGAAACCACTTTAGTATATTTTTAGCCATAAAATGAAGTGGTATCAAGGGTATTTCTTGTTTTTATAGATTTTTCAAATGTGTTTTTTGATTTGGGGTCTACACATTCCTTAATTTCTAATAAATTTTCTGCTAAATTGGAAACTCCACCTCAATATATGAAGCCAAAACTCATGGTAAAAACACCTGGAGGAAATATTGATGCAGAAAAGAAATTATAAGAATATACCTATCTTTTTTTATGGAAATATTTTACCAAAAAACCATGTTTTATTTACTCTAGTATAGTTTGATGTTATTCTAGGTATAGACAAGCTTTCTTTTTATTATTATAAGATAGATTATAGAGAAAAATAACTTGTTTTTCAGAAAGAGTTTCAATTTTTGTACAAGAATGAACCCATACCATTGATAATATATCAAGAAGTTGAGAAACTATTAAAAGATATTAATGAAAGTTATCATGAAAATATTGTTCAAAACAATGGAATCATTTAGATTAATAATGTGACAATGGTAAATGGGTATCTTGATGTATTTTCTAATGATTTTCCTAGTGTTATTCCTGATCGAGAGGTTGATTTTACTATTGAATTAGTTCTTGATGATAATCTAATTTCTAAACCCCCTTATTTAATGTTTCAAATGGAACTTCTATAATTGAAAAATCAGTTTTAGGAATTATTAGTTAAAGGATTCATCCAACCTAGCACTTAACTATTGGGTGCGCCTATCATGTTTCTTAAAAATAAATATGGTTCAATGAGACTTTTCATTGATTATAGAGCCTTGAATAATATCACTATTAAGAATAAGTACCATTTTCCTCATATCAATGATTTGTTTGATTGGCTCTAGGGAGAAAAATATTTTTTGAAGGTTGACCTGAGATCGGGGTACCATCAGTTGAAAGTAAAGGAATTGGACATTCCGAAGACTGAATTTTGTACTAGATATGGGCATTATGTATTTTTTGTTATGTCATTTGGGTTTAACTAATTCAGTAGCTGTTTTCATGGATCTTATGAATAGAATATTTCATGAGTTCTTGGATAAGTTTTTGGTTGTGTTTATTGATGACATTTTGGTATAGTGTAAAAGTAAAGAGGAGCATGAAAGACATCTAAGGGTTTTTTTGAAAACCTTAAAAACAATTGTATGGAAAATTATGCAAGTGTGAATTTTGGTTGTAAAAAATTTCTTTACTTGGTCACATTGTTTGTAAAGATGTAATAACTTTTGATCCTGATAAAACAAAAGTTATTAAACAATGGAAAAGACCTAAAAATATAACTAATATTCGTAGTTTTCTTGGTTTGGTAGGCTATTACAAGAGATTGTTTTAAAACATTACATGGTAATCTATCCCACTAACTAAGTTAACTTTCAAAGGAGTTAAATTCATATAGACAAAATAATGTGATGATTGTTTTTAGGAATTTAAAAGAAGGTTGGTGAATTCTCCAATTCTGACCCTACCTTCCAAAAGTGGTGAATTTTTCATCTATATTATTGCTTCATTAAAGGGAATTGGTTGTATTCTAATACATAATGATTAGGTAATTACTTATGTTTCACATCAGTTGAAATATCATGAGTTAAATTGCCCTACACATTATTTGGAATTATATTTTTTTGTTTTTTAATTAAAAATTTGGAGGAATCATTTGTATGGAGTAAAATGTGAAATATATACTATCCATAAATTTTTTAAGTATATATTTACTCAAAATGAATTGAACATGAGATAGAGAAGTTGTCTAGAACTAATCAAGGATTATGATTGCATGATCCATTACCATCCTAGAAAAGAAAACATAGTGGTCAATACATTGATTCAAAAAAGTAATTCTAAATTAACCACAATAAATTTAGAATGTGACCCTTTGGTTAATGATTTGATTAAATTTGTCTTGGAAGTTGTTAGTGCATGAAATTCCTCGATTTTGTTGCAAGTGTCAGTGCAGTCATCTCTATTAGACATAATAAGGCATGATCAGAAGGAATACCATGAGTTAAATAAAAAGGTATAATTGGTTCAAAAGGGTAGGTTTCCTAAATTTAACATTGATAAAGATATTGTGTTGAGATTTAGGAAGAGGTTATGTGTTCCCTATAATTCTCAGGTGAAGAAATAATTGTTATGTGAAGATCATATTTCTCCGTTCTTAGTTTATCCTGGTATCACAAAGATGTATAGAGACCTTCGAGAGTATTACTCGTGGGATAGAATAAAAAGAGATATTACAGATTTTATCTTTAAGTGTTTGATATTTCAATAGGTTAAATAATAATGGTATCTATCAAATGGGATGATTTATCTTTTTCTAGTGCTAGATTGGAAATGGGAAAATATATCCATGGATTTTGTGGTGAGACTACAAAACACTTCCTGAGGTAATAATGCAATATGGGTTATTATTTATTGTTTGACTGAATCTTATCATTTTCTTCATGTTCAAGAAACCATATCTCTAGATCAACTTTCTTGATTTTATCAAAAGGAGATGGTTAGGTTACATGGAGTGCATCTCTCTCCATCGTATCTGATCGTGATCCTAGGTTCACTTCTATCTTTTTGAAATGACTTCATAAGTCATTGGGAGTTGAATTAAATTTCATCACATACTTTTATCCTCAATTTGATTGATAGTGAAATCGAAAAATTAAAACATTACAGGTTATTATTCAATCTTATTCAATAGATTACTAGGGAAGTTGGGATCAACGTCTCTCTTTAGTTGAGTTTTATTATAATAATAGTTTTCATTAAAGTATACAGATGAAACTTTTGAAGCATTGTATGGAAAGTGGTGTTGAACTCCAAAATTTTGGGATGAATTATGGGAAAGGAAGTTGATGGGACCAAAATTAGTAGAGGAAATGACAGAAAAAGTTTAGTTGATTCAGCTACACGTGAGGACAGCTCAGAGCAGATAGAAAAGTTATGTAGATAAAAGGAGGAAAGACCTTTTTTTCAAGGTAGGTGATCATGTTTTTTTTAAAGTTTATCCATGTAAAAGTGTTATGTGTTCTTGTAAAAAAATTAAAGTTAAGTCCATAGTTTATTAGATCTTTTGAAATCTTGGAAAAAGTTGGAGCATTTTCTTACCGAGTAGCTTTGCCACTGAGTTTATCTCAGGTAAACAATGTTTTTAATGTTTTGATGTTAAGAAAGTATATTCTATCCCCATTTCATGTTTTGAGCTAATAAATAGTTAAACTAGAAGATAACCATTCTTATAAATAGAAACTAGTTCATATTCTTGATCGCCGAGAGAAAGTTTTTTAAAACAAGGTAATTTACCAAGTTAAGGTTTTGTGGAGAAAACACATAGTATAAGAAGAAACATAGGAATATAAAAATTCTATGAGGGAAAAGTATCCTTGATTTTTTAATAAGTGAGTAAAATTGTGAGTACACAATTTCAAAGGGGGGATAATGTAACAAATCGGGTATTTATAAAATAATTTTTTTATTAGTATTCTTGATTTAAATAGTAATTCTTAGAATAAGTAATTTATTATACGGTTATTTATTTTAAAGAATTAATTTTTCAATTATAAAATTATTCTTTAACACAACTAATTTAATTTTTAAATTCATAATGTTGAAATTAACTTAGTCTAAAGTTTTGAGAATTTTCAGAAAAAGTTTAATTTTGGGTGAATAGTAAAAATATAATTTTTTAAAATACTGTATTTTTTATGACATCATGAAGACATAATTTTGATATAAAATTTATTTAATTTATTTAATAATTAAATAATGATATAATAAGATATATTTTGTATATAACTAACTTAGAACATGGAATTTTTATTTTATTCATGATAAGTATAAAAATTATTGTTAGTGTTGATACAATGTCTGCGTAGTATTGGAAATGTCAAATTTGGTACTTTTTAAATAATAATTGAGTGCTAAAAATTATTTTCAAGTCTAATTTATTAATTATTATTTATTATTGGTGTTTCTGGATATTAGGTTAAAATTCTATAGTTATATAACATTAATATTTCCCAAATTTCTGTGCAATGCTTGTGCAAGACAAGAAAAGACAAAATAAAACATTTAAGATGTTATCTTGCCATGTATTTTAGTGAATATAAATAATGAATGAATCTAGAATTTTATTTTGAACTTAATTAACTTTTTTATGAAAGTAATTTATTTTTAATTTTTATATATGAAATAAATAACATTAATGCATGTGTAATGTTGATGTAGTGCTTGTACAAGCATAAGAAAAATAAATAAAAAGTTTTTATTAAAATTATAAACATTATAAAATGATCTAAATTGTGGATAAAAAAAATTTATATAAACAATTTTCTAATATTATCTTAATTTGATTTGATTTAGGACATTTTAGACACACATGGATCACATTAGTCCCTTTATATTATTTTTTGAAAAGAAATACAGCTTGTTCACACTATATTGTTCAATAAGTATAATATTTTAACATAAGGTTTTCTAGAAGTATTTTTAGAATGAGAATAGTATTTAGAAAGATAATAAAATTAATTTTTTTAAAGAATTTTATTTTTAATTTTTAGGTAATAAATAATTTCCTTAATGGCTTGAACAATTATAATGCAGTAAATATTTAATTAATGAATTAATCAAGTTAATGATTTTAAAAATAGTGAAATAAATATAATTTGATTTTTTTATGTCAATTTACGATTTTTATAGGTAATTATAATATTTAAAAGATATTATAAAAAATTAATTTGAATTATAAACTTTGTTTTTATGTGTTTAAAGTCATTATTGTGAATAATGTTTAATTTGAAAAAATTATTTTCCCATGAATAAAATATTTTATTAAGTTATTTAAAAATTAAAAAAATCATGAACAAAGACAAAAATGATAATATTCCTTTAGAAATGGGATATCCTATGATTTTGATTTATTTTGGAAGTTTTAAACCCAATAATAAATTTATCATATTTTAATAATTTCAGTAATTCCTATGTTACCCCGCGTCTCAAATATAAAAGGAGGCTCCCTCCTTCAAAACTTTTCATCACATTAAGCCTTATTTCTTGACTAAACTCTAAGAAATTCCCTCCTCATCTCTTTACACATTATTGAGCTTCTAGTATCACAAAAATATCACTTCCAAGAGACTTAATGAGGTTTTCATGGAGGAATTTTCAAGACGTAAGATTCATTTATCTTCTCTTTTAAATTCTTTTTCATTTCTACCTTATCACCACATCTTATAAAATGATTCATGAAAACTCTAGTATCATATATATACTTTTATTTTGTTGTTTTTATGTTAAAATCATCATAAAATATCCCATATTATCCTTTTGTTCTTAAATAACAAAATCGTCGTCTTTGGTGCGTCAATTCGCTAACTTTGTGGATGATGATTTTTCATTTACCTTTTATCAAAATCATGAAAATTTTAAATTATTTTGTAATTGTTTAAAATGAACTAAATATATATATTTTATCACTTCTAGATTATTATTTCTTTTTGATAAATAATACCATAATAAAATTTCCTTGAAAACCATGAAAAGAACACATTCGAAACAATGAAAATAACAAAATATTATTAATAAATGGGTGGAAAATGTTATAAGAAGATAATGTATGGAATTTTAAACATGAGTTTAGTTTTTTAATATATTAATAACACTCTTCAAACTATTATATAGGAGGTTTGAACACTTCTTAAGGAAGTTTAACCTAAGGTAAGAGACACTTTAACTAAAACATTATTTTAAATGTTTTAAAGATTTATTATTTTAAATATTTCAATTTTATGTCCATGTCTTCAAAATGGTTTTTATGAATGTATCTATATGGTTATAAATGTTTTAATTTATATTTTTTGTTTTTAAAATGGATACTTTTCACATATTACATAAGGTGATTTCTTTTAAAATCCTTTTAAATGTCTCTTTTATGAAATACAAAAAGATTGTTCTTTTATTTATATACGACAGGAGCGGTTTCTTCAATTTCATGAAATTTTTTTAATTTAATTTTTCATTGATAATTTTTTATAGTTATTTTTGAATAATATGATTTCATTTTTATGTGATAAGTTTTTATATTTTAAAAATTATTTTTATGAAAAAAGGTATTATGATATGTGAATATGTTTTTCTTAAAGGTTATAATGAGTTATCAAGAGTTTTATTCATGATATGTTCCTTGTACATTGTTTATGATGAGTTGATCCCATTATATCCCATGATATGATGGTTTGATCCCCATTATAGATCAATATATGAAAATTTTATCCCTGTTATAGCTCAAGATATGGCAGATTGATCCCATTATAACTCAAGATATAACTGTTGAGCCCCATTATAGCTCTCCAATGCATTGGGTACTCCAGATATGGAAGTTGACCAAATGTTTATTCCATGTGTAAGGGTTAATGTAAGTGGTTTACAGTAAATATTTCCCAAGGCAACTACAAGATGTTTCTATGCATGCTAATGTGTTTTTATGAAATGGGTTTTATTAGTTTTCATGTTTTTATTGGGCTAATGGTTTTTCTTTCTTTATGTCCCTTACTGAGATTTTTGTGCTCATACTATTTTTTAAAAAAAAATTCACAGGTTATAAGGATGTTTCATATAAATAATGATGTCAAGTTAAATGTTATGAATATTTTTCAAAGAAATCCTATTTTGTATTTTGAAATAAATTGATATCGTTTTATTAGTATCCACTTTGTATGAATGTGGTTTGTTATGTATGTATTGTGTCCTAATTATCAAAAGATCTAAACCTAAAAATATCCTCAACATTAAATAAAGTAAATTTTTGACTAAAACTCAAGATTATGTAATGTTTTAAGTTTAGGTCATTATATTATCCTTTCCAATAAATAATAAATCCTTACAACCTTCAACCCAAGGAAACATTAGATACAGGTGCACCAAGATGCACATAAAGTGGTTAAGTAAAGTAACTAGGTAGGTTTTCTGTAATGATTTTTCATTCCCCTGGTTGACAAGAAAAACATGTATCTCATTTTTATTTTATGAAAATATTCCTAATGTGTGATAATGGAAAGAAGCATATAACACATAATAATCGTAAGAAACATAAATAAATTTTCATAAAAAATGATCAGAGGTTTTAAAAATAAGGTTGTGTAAATAAGGATTCATTTTGGTAAGTTAGATATAAAATAAAATAAACTCCATGTATAAAAGTCCACAATTTCATGAATCTTGCATGAAAATTGTTATTATCTTAAACAGAGATATAATAATTCAATACTCTAGTACAACTAATGTGGAGACCCGTATCTTGACGTACATGGACATTACATTACATTTGTGGAATACTTAGTACATAACAAAAACACACACTAAAGGATCGTAATAGTTTAGTGTCTTTGGAAACTCGGAACGTAATCTTCTAATCGTGGTGAAAGTTCTTCAATATCTCCCATAAAGGTCATCCCTTTTTTCTACCTAAAACCTTTCTTTATATCCTGGGGAAAAGAAAACATAAAAGGGTGAGCTCAAATGCTCAGTAAGGGTAAACAAAGGAAATATCAATCACATAATTTTCATAAGAACATAACATTTTTGGAAATCTTAACCTGCAAAAGAGAGCATAATTTCATAACATGGGATAAATCATAGTAGTGAAATGAAATCATAACTTAAAACATTACTCATTGTGGCATACACACATAATCATAGAGAATCATTTCTTGTTAGTCAAGACTCATTGCCAAGACTATCTTAGTGGACAAAGTCCCTTTCTGAATCGAGTAATCCTCGTTTCAGTCCTGTTTCACTGAACCGGTATAACCTACCATTCCAGCCATGTCTATCTCATGAGATATAAAATCTTTACCCAATGCATTGGAGGGAGATATAGGTCCCACCCATCTCTTAATGAATCCTTTCTTATGTGTTCCACAAAATCATAAATCATACATCATTTCATAACCCATGTAATAAAAATGGGATTCTTAAACAACATGACATCATAAAACCATTCATATAAGATAAAGGAATTCATAAACATAATTCCATCACAACATAGTAAAATCAATGTAAAAATATGGATAGAAACAGAACTCTTTATTATCTTAGATGGAAAATAATTTTGATAAAACACTTGAATTGAATTCTTGAGGAAAATATCCTTTCTTCTTCGAAAACATTTTTCCTTTCATAACATGTCATACAACTTTAAAATAAAAGAAGTTGATTAAGAATAAACTTGAAAACTTGTAAAGGAAGCTTCTTTGAAGTAATGTTTTAAAAATCCATTCATGCCGTATAAGTTAAAAAAACATTCTTCGTACTTTTGTCGGAAAAGTCAAAAAGTACCTCGTACGGAAAAACGACAAAAGATTCCTTTCATATTCTTTACTAAAAACTCACCTAAGGGTAAAATTGGATTTAAACTATTTCAAGTGGATGGAAACAATATTACATATTGAGGGAACATGGATGTGGATGATAAAATACACCCCAGTAATTACCAAAGTAAAAACAATCTCGGATAAAAGTGAGATTGTGATATTTTCCCTTACCTTAGGTCCAATTTGCTTCGTATGTGTCCGAACCTCCTGTATAATGATTTAAATAATGTCATTGACTTATTACAGAATCATATTCATTGTTATGATATCATATATGGTTCACTTATGACATTATATTACCCGTTCTTTTGTAAATTCCATGTTAAAGAAGCGTTTTGGGTAAAATCGTTTCATTTATCGTAGGTGTTTTGACTTGTTGTTCTTGACATCATTATTACTTATATCATGATTTACTTACTTCCAGAATATAAAATATGATTTATATATCATATATATTCAGTATATATATATATATAATAGATAGATAAATAAAATGAAAAACACCGTTCATGGAGACGGTAGTCCGTACGTACGCATGAACGCTGTTTTTCTTTCCTTATTGTCTTGAAATGGAAGTAAGTAGATGACATACATATGTATATATATATACATAAATCCAGTAGCTTTATAATGTCATGTATTTCATTATTATTTCTTATATATACATTATAATCATTCTTAAATGGTTAACATGGAGAATGAATCTCATCGCGTCGTGGAGACGGTATTCCGTACGTACGCACGAGCGATGATATCATTTCTATAAATATTGAATTGAATTGGAGTGGATTATAAAATATATCAGAATCATTATGATGTTGTAATAACTATGTATAGTTATTCTTTACACCATTATACCCATCCATGTAAGGTGGTGGTGGAAAATAGATTACACCACGGCGTGGAGACGGTATTCCGTACGTACGCACGCGCGGTGATTTCTTTTTCCGTAGGATGGATAGATGGTGAAATAGGGTTGTTTCGTACTTATAATAACATATCAGTATATGAGTGATACTGATGTTATTACTTCATAATGAAACAACCTAAGAAGAAGAAGTGGAAGAAGAAATAAAGATGAAAGAATTGGTAACGGTAATTACCTCTTCTTTGAAGTGCCTCTTTGAGACCTCCTCTTAGGGCACTAGAATTGGTCTTTGAGGAAGACCAGAACCTCTAGGATGTTGCTAGGGAAGTGGAGAAGGGATTTTGGCAGGGGTTGGCCGAGCTTGAGTGCTCAAATTGGTGTGAGGAGGAGGGGGAGGAGGTGTCCTTTTATAAGGGAGGAGAGGGGCACCTTAGGAATTCTTAAAAATATTAATTTATAATAAATATAACCCCACTTAAAAACCTCCAAAAATGACTCATATTCGAAGCTTAGATGAGATAGGGTTGTAATCTCATCAACCAATCAAATTTATACATGTTTGGATCTTATTTTAAACCTTATCAATTAGATTTAACTCTAAGTTAAATAATTTAACTTTTACCGTGTCTTTTTGTTTTCTTTCACTATATGGTTAATACACTTACTATAACATGCCAAACGAACCCCAAATTGTATATTATTAATACATATATCCTTATCTAAGTCATTTGGCCTAACCTTAGATTTTTAGGAATAAAATAACAATTAATAATATAATATTTGATTTAAAAACTATTTTGTGTCAATTTTGACACTATTTGATATATGATTTTTTTGAAAGTCATAAAAGAATTATATATTCGAACAAAGTTGATTAAATCAACACTAATATATCATAGTAACCTAGAAAATTAGTGGAATTCATAAAAAGTCTTAAATTACATTTATTTTGGTATTTATATTATCAATTATGTCAATATTTCATTAATAAGATAATTACTGCATCATCTTTGTGTCATAAATAAATTATATTATATGCTGTCTAAAAATTACAAATAAAATACCATCATGTAGGAAATCTTTTTATCTTTCTAATGAATATTTATAGTCGAATTTATCTTATGTATAACCCCATATTAAAAATGATTTACTTATTAAACTTTGATTTTAACTATTTTAACCCTTCTTTAAATAAATTAATAATAAATGTCCTAATCTAATCCAAGTGGGCCTAAATGGTCATATTTTATTCCTAAGTTTGTTTTTGGTCGAATTACACTTGTCCAATAGAATTAGGACATGTTTTAGGGTAATATTAATATCATATTTACCCTTAGTTACCCTATTTACTATTAATCGTGGTAAAAAAAGTAAAAAGTTACTATTCACCAAAAAATTATTTTCATCTCATTGAACCACATTTTAGTCCTTGATATTAACCGTGTCTCTCGGATTTTCGAAATTCCATTCACAGAAGCGGTAAAATTATGTTTTATGCAAAATTCCGTTTTTAACCTACCACTTAGTGGTTTCACTATTCATCAAAAATTGAAAGTTTTCAGAAAAATGCCAAAATTTCATCCTAAGCTATATTTCATATTCCGAATTCAAAAATGAAGTCTATTTTACCAAATTCATAACATAGAAGTTGCATTAATTAATTTTATAATTAAATCTCGCTGTTAAAACAAATAGCGTGTTTTTTAAGAAACAAAATCTATCAAAAGATTGACACTTGATTATGTCTGGTTTAAATGTGAAATTACAAACAATGACCAACATTGTATTAAATTGTAAAAATATATTCTAAATATAATTTAAAACCACTCAAATTAATAATTTATCACTATTAATTATTTCGATTAAAAAAGTTGTTTTTAATTATAATTTAGTAATTTTCACTATTCATTAGAATATGAAAGTTATCCAAAAAGTACCAAAATTTCACCTTAGGCTAAATTCGATACTCCGAATCCAAAAATGAATTCCATTTTGAAAAATAAAATTTACAAAATTTCCAAAAAGTGGTTATTACTATTCATAACGGCTAGTTTTAATAATATTTTAATAGCATATCGTTGTTTCGTGAAACTCAGTATTGCGTACTACACACGCTATCGAGGAAGGTCGCGATTGCGTGTAACGGAAGGAAAGTCAAGGATGCGTATTGTGAAAGCTTCTTTTGTTGTAGCGTACAACACAAGACATTAATGAAATTAAAAAGAATATTTTTCATAAAATCTTGGGGCGTTACATTCTACCCCCCTTAAAATGAATTTCGCCCTCGAAATTCGTCGGGGTTATAAATGGTTTACTATTCAAAATTTTCTTTGATAGAAACCCACATCGTAAAAAGGAATACCAAAACATGGCTTTAAAAACTAAAGTATGAAATGTAACGATTACCCAAATATACTAATCACTGGGTTTCCACATAGGTGAAAATATGGATATGGAAGAAAAATCTAACCATCATGTTCTGATGGAGAGTGGTAGAGAACATGGCTATGGAAAAGCCAGTAATCACAAATCCATAGATTTGTGATGATATAAGGTACCATCTGATTCATCAGGTATAAGATCACTAGGACAACATTTTTGGTTTTCAAGATCATTTCCCTAAAGTTGAAAATTTGCTTAGAATAAATACTTACTTTATTTTGGTAAAATATCACTTTTGTTCGTGCCTTGAACAATTTCTACTTCATCTCTTAAATAAATGAAGTTGAATTTGTTATTCGTGATGTGTTAGCAGATCATGTGATAGAATGACAGGTCATTCCATCTGTCTCAAACAAAAGGTTAGCAAAACTTATATACATAAGTCGATCTATAGTGAGATTAATCATATATGGTTCCTAAAATGGACTTATACTTCATATATCATACTGCTTAATATAATAAAACTAGTTTCTACTAAACAGGGACTTCCTGTAGGTCAGTGGTAGGCGATAAAGGCCAGTCACACTTCGGTTGTGGGTTCGATTCCCACAGCCTTGTCCGAAGCGATGGGCTGTCGCCCGTCCTGCAGGTTGTCCTTTTTCCAAAACTACTATAACATCCCATCAATAATATCGTCCAACACAATCCATTCCAATCTTTAGGCTTATCCATAATACTGCAGTCCACTCTCATAACATAGTGAAAACAATTACCAGAGATTTAATATCATCGTTGATCCCCATATATCATAAGATATGTTTTTTTTTGTCACATTCCAAACATTCAAAGTCCTTAATCATGTATACTCTTGAATACCCATTGAACCTTAGTGAAAACTTGAATGCAGTTAAAAGTTAACACTTTACACATACCAAAATCCTCAAAATTATTTATACTCAAACCATGATATCACTTAGTCCTTATATCAATCATGAGCTCATGAATACTATTAAACATTTCATTTTCTCGTCTTCATTATGCGCATATCATCTTATTTCCAAAAAAAAAATATCTCAATCACTTTGAATACCACATCAATAAATATTGCAATACTCAATGATACAACATTATTTTGGAATCCCATTACATAAACACTTAATCATTCCACCACATCGTTGTCATATTCAACATTGCCAATAGTGATCGCATGTGATTTCCCTTTGTCCTTTGCCTTCAGTGGTTGCTCATGTTGATCATCACTAACCCTTGGATTAGGGCAATTATTAGCATAATGCCCCATTTCCTTGCACTTGAAGCATTGAAGTGTTGGCGGTGCGTTCTCTGCAGTGTTTGCTTTATCATTAGAAACCCTTTTTCCATTACTTCGACACTCAGCTGCTCGATGACCTTCTTTTCCACACTTAAAACATTTTCTAGTCCCTTTTAGACAATCTCCACCATGCTTCTTTCCACACTTTGTGCATAAGGAAACATTCATCTTCTTTTCACCATTATTCTGAGATTTCTCCTTGAACTCCATCTTTCGTTTCTTGTCAAAACCATGAGATGGATATGTAACACCAACTTCCATTTCTACCTTGATAGCACAACGCACAATTTCTTCATAGCTACTGAAGTCTCTTATAGCTAATGCCCTTCGAAGACTTGGTTTTAAGCCACTGAAAAATCGATCAACTTTACTTTCAGGTTGGATGATAATTCCAGAAGCATACCTTGCAAGTCTTGTAAAATTTGCTTCATAGGTACCAACAGGTTCATCGTCCCTTTGCTTCAGTTCAAGAAACTCTTTCTCCATCTTTGTTCGAAGAATACGAGGGAAGTACTTATTGAAAAATAAGTTCTTGAACTCGTCCCATTCCATAGACTCAATTTCATCCCTTTGCCTTGTATTCTTAATAAGATTCCACCATTGATCAGCATCTCCTTCCAAACGATACACTGCTAGGATGACTTTATCATGTTCAGAACATTGAAGAACTGAAAATATCTTTTCAGTAGTACTAATCCATTGTTCAGCAACTAATGGATCAGTAGACCCACTGAAAGAAGGTGGACGCTGCCTCATGAAGGATTCAACAGAATGTTGCTCCTTCCTTTGCTCGTTTGGAAGTCCTGCATGATTCATAGCTTGAGAAAGTTGTGTGATCATGGCTACAAGATTTTGCATTCCAGCTCCTATATCGTTTGGTTGCTCAGGGGTACAATCATTGCATTGCCCATCACATTCCGCATTAACACGGTTCCTTCGGGTTCCAGCCATCGTCTAAAACCCCAAAAGAATTGTGTGAGAGGCAAAAATCATGCTAGGGAAAACAACATAATAAAGGGTTAGTACCCTCAATATCTAACATCTTAGGTTAAATTCGAAGATCGTTAGCGTAATTCTAGGACTATAACCTATACGTATACTTAACCTTAGAGACATCCCTAGACATACCTTAGAAATATCTCTAGGGATCTCACTAAAGTTCTCGCATCCTAGTTTCCAAAGGTTGACTAAACCTTTCCTCTGATACCAACTGTAGAGACCCGTATCTTGACGTACATGGACATTACATTACATTTGCGGAATACTTAGTACATAACAAAAACACACACTAAAGGATCGTAATAGTTTAGTGTCTTTGGAAACTCGGAACGTAATCTTCTAATCGTGGTGAAAGTTCTTCAATATCTCCCATAAAGGTCATCCCTTTTTTCTACCTAAAACCTTTCTTTATATCCTGGGGAAAAGAAAACATAAAAGGGTGAGCTCAAATGCTCAGTAAGGGTAAACAAAGGAAATATCAATCACATAATTTTCATAAGAACATAACATTTTTGGAAATCTTAACCTGCAAAAGAGAGCATAATTTCATAACATGGGATAAATCATAGTAGTGAAATGAAATCATAACTTAAAACATTACTCATTGTGGCATACACACATAATCATAGAGAATCATTTCTTGTTAGTCAAGACTCATTGCCAAGACTATCTTAGTGGACAAAGTCCCTTTCTGAATCGAGTAATCCTCGTTTCATTCCTGTTTCACTGAACCGGTATAACCTACCATTCCAGCCATGTCTATCTCATGAGATATAAAATCTTTACCCAATGCATTGGAGGGAGATATAGGTCCCACCCATCTCTTAATGAATCCTTTCTTATGTGTGCCACAAAATCATAAATCATACATCATTTCATAACCCATGTAATAAAAATGGGATTCTTAAACAACATGACATCATAAAACCATTCATATAAGATAAAGGAATTCATAAACATAATTCCATCACAACATAGTCAAATCAATGTAAAAATATGGATAGAAACAGAACTCTTTATTATCTTAGATGGAAAATAATTTTGATAAAACACTTGAATTGAATTCTTGAGGAAAATATCCTTTCTTCTTCGAAAACATTTTTCCTTTCATAACATGTCATACAACTTTAAAATAAAAGAAGTTGATTAAGAATAAACTTGAAAACTTGTAAAGGAAGCTTCTTTGAAGTAATGTTTTAAAAATCCATTCATGCCGTATAAGTTAAAAAAACATTCTTCGTACTTTTGTCGGAAAAGTCAAAAAGTACCTCGTACGGAAAAACGACAAAAGATTCCTTTCATATTCTTTACTAAAAACTCACCTAAGGGTAAAATTGGATTTAAACTATTTCAATTGGATGGAAACAATATTACATATTGAGGGAACATGGATGTGGATGATAAAATACACCCCAGTAATTACCAAAGTAAAAACAATCTCGGATAAAAGTGAGATTGTGATATTTTCCCTTACCTTAGGTCCAATTTGCTTCGTATGTGTCCGAACCTCCTGTATAATGATTTAAATAATGTCATTGACTTATTACAGAATCATATTCATTGTTATGATATCATATATGGTTCACTTATGACATTATATTACCCGTTCTTTTGTAAATTCCATGTTAAAGAAGCGTTTTGGGTAAAATCGTTTCATTTATCGTAGGTGTTTTGACTTGTTGTTCTTGACATCATTATTACTTATATCATGATTTACTTACTTCCAGAATATAAAATATGATTTATATATCATATATATTCAGTATATATATATATATAATAGATAGATAAATAAAATGAAAAACACCGTTCATGGAGACGGTAGTCCGTACGTACGCATGAACGCTGTTTTTCTTTCCTTATTGTCTTGAAATGGAAGTAAGTAGATGACATACATATGTATATATATATACATAAATCCAGTAGCTTTATAATGTCATGTATTTCATTATTATTTCTTATATATACATTATAATCATTCTTAAATGGTTAACATGGAGAATGAATCTCATCGCGTCGTGGAGACGGTATTCCGTACGTACGCACGAGCGATGATATCATTTCTATAAATATTGAATTGAATTGGAGTGGATTATAAAATATATCAGAATCATTATGATGTTGTAATAACTATGTATAGTTATTCTTTACACCATTATACCCATCCATGTAAGGTGGTGGTGGAAAATAGATTACACCACGGCGTGGAGACGGTATTCCGTACGTACGCACGCGCGGTGATTTCTTTTTCCGTAGGATGGATAGATGGTGAAATAGGGTTGTTTCGTACTTATAATAACATATCAGTATATGAGTGATACTGATGTTATTACTTCATAATGAAACAACCTAAGAAGAAGAAGTGGAAGAAGAAATAAAGATGAAAGAATTGGTAACGGTAATTACCTCTTCTTTGAAGTGCCTCTTTGAGACCTCCTCTTAGGGCACTAGAATTGGTCTTTGAGGAAGACCAGAACCTCTAGGATGTTGCTAGGGAAGTGGAGAAGGGATTTTGGCAGGGGTTGGCCGAGCTTGAGTGCTCAAATTGGTGTGAGGAGGAGGGGGAGGAGGTGTCCTTTTATAAGGGAGGAGAGGGGCACCTTAGGAATTCTTAAAAATATTAATTTATAATAAATATAACCCCACTTAAAAACCTCCAAAAATGACTCATATTCGAAGCTTAGATGAGATAGGGTTGTAATCTCATCAACCAATCAAATTTATACATGTTTGGATCTTATTTTAAACCTTATCAATTAGATTTAACTCTAAGTTAAATAATTTAACTTTTACCGTGTCTTTTTGTTTTCTTTCACTATATGGTTAATACACTTACTATAACATGCCAAACGAACCCCAAATTGTATATTATTAATACATATATCCTTATCTAAGTCATTTGGCCTAACCTTAGATTTTTAGGAATAAAATAACAATTAATAATATAATATTTGATTTAAAAACTATTTTGTGTCAATTTTGACACTATTTGATATATGATTTTTTTGAAAGTCATAAAAGAATTATATATTCGAACCAAGTTGATTAAATCAACACTAATATATCATAGTAACCTAGAAAATTAGTGGAATTCATAAAAAGTCTTAAATTACATTTATTTTGGTATTTATATTATCAATTATGTCAATATTTCATTAATAAGATAATTACTGCATCATCTTTGTGTCATAAATAAATTATATTATATGCTGTCTAAAAATTACAAATAAAATACCATCATGTAGGAAATCTTTTTATCTTTCTAATGAATATTTATAGTCGAATTTATCTTATGTATAACCCCATATTAAAAATGATTTACTTATTAAACTTTGATTTTAACTATTTTAACCCTTCTTTAAATAAATTAATAATAAATGTCCTAATCTAATCCAAGTGGGCCTAAATGGTCATATTTTATTCCTAAGTTTGTTTTTGGTCGAATTACACTTGTCCAATAGAATTAGGACATGTTTTAGGGTAATATTAATATCATATTTACCCTTAGTTACCCTATTTACTATTAATCGTGGTAAAAAAAGTAAAAAGTTACTATTCACCAAAAAATTATTTTCATCTCATTGAACCACATTTTAGTCCTTGATATTAACCGTGTCTCTCGGATTTTCGAAATTCCATTCACAGAAGCGGTAAAATTATGTTTTATGCAAAATTCCGTTTTTAACCTACCACTTAGTGGTTTCACTATTCATCAAAAATTGAAAGTTTTCAGAAAAATGCCAAAATTTCATCCTAAGCTATATTTCATATTCCGAATTCAAAAATGAAGTCTATTTTACCAAATTCATAACATAGAAGTTGCATTAATTAATTTTATAATTAAATCCCGCTGTTAAAACAAATAGCGTGTTTTTTAAGAAACAAAATCTATCAAAAGATTGACACTTGATTATGTCTGGTTTAAATGTGAAATTACAAACAATGACCAACATTGTATTAAATTGTAAAAATATATTCTAAATATACTTTAAAACCACTCAAATTAATAATTTATCACTATTAATTATTTCGATTAAAAAAGTTGTTTTTAATTATAATTTAGTAATTTTCACTATTCATTAGAATATGAAAGTTATCCGAAAAGTACCAAAATTTCACCTTAGGCTAAATTCGATACTCCGAATCCAAAAATGAATTCCATTTTGAAAAATAAAATTTACAAAATTTCCAAAAAGTGGTTATTACTATTCATAACGGCTAGTTTTAATAATATTTTAATAGCATATCGTTGTTTCGTGAAACTCAGTATTGCGTACTACACACGCTATCGAGGAAGGTCGCGATTGCGTGTAACGGAAGGAAAGTCAAGGATGCGTATTGTGAAAGCTTCTTTTGTTGTAGCGTACAACACAAGACATTAATGAAATTAAAAAGAATATTTTTCATAAAATCTTGGGGCGTTACAACTAACCTTAATTGCCTTTATTTAATCCGTCCTCAGACACTTGATTTCCTTCCATCCCTTGATGATGGATTGGACTCCCTCTTTAAAACTATACTTACTCCTATCATTGTGGTTCCATAGTTCCTTGATGACATACATCCCACTCGTATTGTATTCATTAATCTCTATCAAAGTCACTGCCATGGATTTGAATATCATATCTCCCAACTCATTTGTCAACTCTTTCAGCCTTTCATCCTCCTCATTTACTACATCTTGAGAACGCAAAAAATGACACCTAAATATTAATCAAAACATAATGAATGAATTTGTTTTTTTTTCTTGACATGAAATTTATTATACGACTCACTCGATTAATTTTGACAAAACTTCATCAAAAAATACTTTTATTTTGAGTGCGGACACATTGGATCCTATTAGAACTCCGCAGTTAAGCATACTTGGATGAGAATAATACTTATATGGGTGAAATCCTTAAAAGACTTGTGTTTTCCATTTTTTATGAAAAACAAAACATGCCAAACACACCTTTTGATTCTATTCCCCTTAACCCTTGATAAATTTAAAAGGGTTCCAATCTAACCCTCGAATGTATTCCTCCCACAATGAGAAGAGATCTCCATCCCTATTTGCATCTTCATCTTCCAGATACTTTATCGAGGTAGATTAGATAAATTTATTGTTTTAAAACTCTCCCATACACCTCACACCAATACCACCACAATTTTTTATCTTCTCTAAGCCCTTCCAGAAAAAGAAAAAATTCAGAGGAAGTGGAAAAAAATAAATGTTTGTGGGTGGAAGGTAGTTGACGGTAAGTGTAATTCATGTGGATTTGAATGTTCATTACTTAATTTTTTAAACTTAATATGTTCTAATCCATATTTAAAATTACATTTAGGTTATTTTTGAACCTCATTGGATATAGTGTTCTTATATTTGAGATGCAGGTGACAGAAAAGGACTTGTAACATAGGTTAGAGTTGGTGCAGCTCAGTGGGTATGAGATGATGTTCTCATGGTAGTTTCAGGGACCTTTCATCTCCCGAATAGTTATTATTGCATTTTTTTTCTTGACACCCATCCCTCGTCTCTTCTATTTTGTTTGAACTACTCTGATAAATAGTCATCCAAAATGATCGTGAGTACCCGATATAGTATGGATTTTGGTTTGAGTAGTTCAAGAAATATAGGTGGATGTCCACAAAAGGTGGGGGGATAGATATCAAACAAAAAAATATAATAATAACTATTCAGGAGGTATGTCATCAGGGAACTTTAGTATAAGGACTCAGCCTTAAACATTACATAATCTTGAATTAAGTTAATAATTCACATTGAGGATCTTTTCAAGTTTAGGTTTTTAGAGAATTAGGCCATAACTATTACATTACATATCAAATATTACAAAGTAGACAATTCTACTTAGTATCCACTTTTTTCATAAAATTAAAACTCTTAAAATAAAATAAGAATTCTTTTCTTGATATAAATCTTCTTGAATTCTTCCTTTCTATTACCCTACCTTAAATCCGGTGAAAAGCATTTCAAAAACTTGGGATGAGCATAAAAAGATCAGTAAGGGTTATTAAACAAGGAACAAAAACATTAGTCCATCAATAAATACAAGAAAATGAAATAATACTTTGCAATATTTAACATACCACACAAGTCATAAGATTTATGAATAACACATGGAAATCATAAATCATAAAGGTAATTTGTGGAATCCATAACATACCTACATTGTAGCTTTCACAACTACATAGGGAGTTACATTTGGAATACCCATCACAGTATATTCCCTAAATCTATTAGGAGAAACATTAAAGTTTACCTCCATCACGTTACCCAATGCATTAGAGAGATATATTGGGCTCACCTGCCCTAGGTTTATCATGAAACCATCCGTATAAGTAAATAATTCCCAAGAACAATAACATAATCATAACACATGAACAGTCAAAAAGGAAGGATAAAATTTCCACATTGCAATAACATTTCAATATATCAAATTAATCAATCCACTCTCAGAATCATTTTCAATAACAAAATACGTAAAAATATTATATGTTATTTATTTTCCTTCTAAAACACTATGGCTTGTAGAGGAATCCGAATATCAAATAATTCTTGCGGTGCAGGAAAGGTCGTTGTCACTGCGTACGATAAAAAGAAACATTACCTTTTTCATTTATTAAAATTCTACGTAGAAAAAGATTTCATTTGAATGAAATGAAAATTCATAGATGCTTATACACTGTATAAAAGAAAGTTTTGTATAAATCAAAATTTTCCTCAATGAAAGGAGATTGAGATGAAGTCCCTTACCTCATATCTGACATGACTCGTTCATTATTTAATCTCCTGAATAATAAAATAAAGTTAATTTATACTTGATTCAGAACCATTTTCATGTTTATTATTCCTTTTATATCACTTATTACCATTTTATAAACATTACATAATCATTTAAGTTAATAATGGTCGTTTTGTTGATATTTGGTAGTTGAGTCAAAAATTTACTTCTTATAAATACAAGTTGTCTGTGTGGTAAAAATTACATTATCTCCAAAATGATATTCATGATTTATATATCATATATATAATATATATCTAGTATATATATATATATATATGAATTTATAATAGTATATAACATTTGGATATAAGAAATGAAATACACCGTTCATGGAGATGGTAAGTCGTACGTACGCATTAATGCTACTTTCATTTATATTTCCTATTTAATGGAATGAAAGTATAATGATACATATTTATATTATAATTCAAGTATAATATAATATATAATTTCATTAACTCTATCCTTTATACGTTCCATGTATCGTATGAACAAATCATATCACTTTGAGGGGCGGTAGTCTGCATTTCCTCAAATGAAATTATCGCGTTTACCCATTATAGAAACCATAAAGGTATGATATAAATGAAAAATACATAAGTATAGATAAAAATATAATATATAATATATATCACATACAAATATAGTTCCATCATAATAGCCACCATAAGATGTGGTAGGAGAAGATTGAACAATCATCATTTTGTAAGGTAGTAGTTCACCGTCCACGGAAACATTATGTTCATATCCATTAAATGGAGGTGTGTTCAAGTTTAGTTAGAATAATTATCATAAAAACAACCTAGTATATTGATGATTCTTTTTTTGTTATGAAAAAAAAGAATAATAATATCATAGGGAGTGAAGAAGTAAAATAAAAGAAGAGAACTGGAGGGAAGATGTTGCCTTTAAATCGGGTAACTCCCTTTGGATTGAACCAAAAGGATATTTTAAAGTGCCTTATTCCTAAAGGTAAGGATTTTAGGAGGAATATATGGATGTTTGGAGAAGATTTTGTAAGAGAAAAATGTCTTGATAGGTGTGAGTAATGGGTTAGAGGTGTTGTCTTTTTATAAGAGGGAGGAGGGGCTCTTTAGGAAAGTTTGAAAGTATTATTTTATTATAAACTTATTTTTGGTTTCAAAAGGTCCAAAAATTATTTAATTCAACTATAAGGTACATATAAGTCTAAATAAAATCCTCTAATAAGAATTTTACTATTTGTGGATATTTTTTCATCCTTATCTTTTTTATTTAACCCTTTGTTAACTTATTTAACTTTTACCATGTCCACTTATATATTCATATTATATGGTTGATATATTTACTATAAAATTACAAGAGATCCAAAATGGATCATTAATTAAAATTGTAACATAATATATGTAATTTGGCCGAATATTAGATTTTTAGGACTATTTTATAATTTAATAAAATATTGATTGATTTAAAAACTCTTTTATGTCAATTTTAATACTATTCATGTCATTAATTTTTAAAAAATCCAAACCAACTTGATTATTTCTAAAAACCTTAATTAATGAAAATCTAACAAGTAATAATAATCTATAAAATTCTGATATGGCATAAAAAGGTTCAAAATAAATTTATTTTAATATTTATAATATCATTTATTTGAATCCTTTATTAATGAAGAAATTACTGCATCACCATTGTGTCGTAATTAAATTTGTTTATTTAATGTCTAAAATTTATAAATAAAATACCATGATATAGGAAATCATTTTAGATTTAAAATTAATATTTATAGTCGAAGATATCACTTATGTAACCTCATATACAATTATTTTACTAAAAGATATATGTTAATGTTATTTTTGTCCTTACTTTAAATTAATTAATATAAAATGTCATTATCACACTCATGTAGCTCCATAGGGTCCCAAAATCTACCAAAAGATGACCATGGTCGTAAATAGATCATATAATAGGGTTAGAACAATTTTAAGGGTGATTTAATATTATTATAATATTATTTTTTACCCATATTTACTAGATTTACCCTTTAACCATGGTAAATAAAATAATTATTGAAGTAAATATTCATAATGTCTAAAATTAAAAGTTACCTATTTACACAATTTGGAAATATTGATTCCAAATATGGAATCCATTTTTCAAAATTAAAAACACATAATTTGCAGAAATTAATTTAAAATTAATTCCTGTTGTCAAAACAAAAAAGCGTGTTTTTAAGAAATAATAACTATCAAAGGATTGACACTTGTTTTTATTCAATTTCAAAGTGAAATTACTTCCAATTACCAAAATTAGATTAAAAGGTAAAACTATAATCTAATTACACTTTATAACCAATTAAAAAAGATAATCTAACCATATTAATAAATTAGACTAAACGGAACTTTTGAATTAAAATGCTTTATTTTGCACTATTCTTTAAAAAATGAACGTTATCTAAAAAATACCGAAATTTCATCCAAAAAAAATTGGATGTCCCTATTCTAAATAAGAATTTTATTTTTTAAAATATAACATATAATAGGGATAAAAACTATATTTAAAAAAGGGTTCTTCATCAAAAGTTGGTAAATTAACCTTTTAAAGAATATTGGAGCATTTATGCTTAAAATTGGATTCATTCAAATTTTAAGCTTCTAAATTTTATTAGATAAATGTAAAAATATTTAAAAAACATGTATAATAATATTTTTGTTAGTTCTATTCATTCCTGATAATACAATGACTATGCGTTAACTACCATTTAAAATAATAATATTATTATATTATTTTTCGGTATAACTCAACGTTGTGTGCATGTAAGATTTAAAAGAAACATATTGTTCCGTATCGAGTATGCCATAGAACATATAATAAAATTTAAAGTAAAATTAATATTTAATTCAAAAATATTAATAAATATGAAAATATCATATTCTTTATTTACCTGGGATATTACATTTAGAACCACAATTATGAGAGGAAGTCTAGTTTGAAAAAGGGAGCCCAATCCATCATCAAGAGATGGAAGACAATAAAGAGTTTGAGGATATATTAAATAAAGGTAGTGAAGGTTGGTTTTACTAGAGTGTTGAATTATTATATCTCTATTCTAGACAGTAATAATCTTTATACAAGATGCATGAAAATTTGGACTTTTATGCATGATGTGTATTGTATTATTATTATTCATGACAAATTTAATGTTTGACAACACATGCAGATAATGTCTTCTATACATGATGATGTTACAAATCCTAAGGAAGAACATACTATTGATGATGAAACTGCAGAATTATTAGGGGATCAATAACATGTTGATGAAAAAAACAAAAATGACGCAACATAACAGTGGTGAATAAAATTATCAAGGAAAGAATTTAGGTTATAAAATTTTAGGATAGTTGGAATCAATGCGGCCAACCTATTGACCCCAAAAATTTAATGTTAATTAGTTATCTTGTCATCACAATAAGTATTAGTGTGCCGATTGATATTGATTCATGGAGTCACGTCCAACCTGTAATGAAGGAAATATTTTGGAAAGATAAAATGGTAATGTTACAATATAAATTCTCTATTTTATTAAAAATTTATATAATGAAATGTTGATTTAATTTTTATTATTACTTGTAGAGTTTATTTATTTTAGAATATTTACATAATAAATTTGTCTTAATGTTCACTAGAAAATACCATAGAGTCTTTTAGAATCTTCTTATGTAGTTAAATATTAGGGATGATGGGGGGAAAATAAAGCCCCACCCACCGGTTAGTTATGTACACATTATAAAGCAAGAAACATAGACCTATTTAATCAATCATCATAATGAGAAAATATTTCAGGAGAATTGGAGTCGATAATATTTTATTCGATAGTATTTATTTTATCCAACTTGATTAAAAATTGTTAATTTATGAAATAGAAAAATAGAACTGAAAATTGAGAATGTGCATCAAAACCAATGTACCCCTATTACAAAGCAAGTATGGGGTATGCTTCATTAGAGAAGAAATTGGTATGTATTTTAAATAAAAAATTAAAGTTTAATTATGTGATATGAAACAAAATATGATCCGTTTTATATGTAGATTGATGCATTAAAATATAAATTCACTTACATTCCATGTTATGTGCTATGGAAGGAGGCTCGTGTAAATAAGGAGGGTAAATTAGTAGATGAAAACAAAAAAACAATATGGGAAGCATGTGTAAGTATGAAATAGTTTTAATTAATTAAGATTTATAACAATATTACATATAAATATCTATTTATTTTTCATATTTGTTTTATATGGTTTAGACACAAGAATCAGAAATGACCATACCAGAAGAAAATCTACTTTTAGTATCTTTGAAGTGTCCTGAACAATATGTTCATGTTAGAGGATTAGGTTTTAGAGTCTCACCTTGAACAAATTTTGAGAAGATAAAACCACATGAAGATACATATAATATAGTGAGATGACTTCAGACACAATTAGACTCACTGTAAGATATTATTTTGTGGTTTGGTTTGGTAGACCAATGTATGAGAAAGGATTAAAGTGAATCAATGGTGCAAAGATCTGCACATGAACCAAATGATCCCACTAGCTTTAAGGCCGGTTATTACCCCCAACCACATACCTTGCCCAGGGTAATCAATTTTTTCATTGAACTTTCTCTTAAATGTGAATCAAACAATTTTAGATAACTTTATATTACTAAAATTCTATAGGGTACAGTTCAAGGTGATTTATATCTATCAACACCCACGCACCACTATGTTGTGATGGGTATAGTTTATAATATCTCGAGAGACAATCTAAACCATCAAGACCTCCCAAAAGATCGCATGAGAGTGGGGATTGAGGTAGATCATGATCCTACTGCTAAGTTATCTATTCCACTTGATGTTCCAGATATTAAAATGCTTGTTGATGTTATTGGAGCTTTCATGGAATGGCTATATAATCTTATAAAGATGTATGACGTGCATCTTTAACAATTTTTTCATATAAAAACCTATAATAGTTGATGATAAAAGGTCTATAGTGAGGAATGATATTACATATGGATTAAATGGTGGAGAAACATAAGGTCAAATCAAGATAATCTAGTGAATCAACAAAGAAAATAAAACAACCTTCTGAGAGTACCTTCTTCCCACCAGTTCTAGAGAAACATTTATTTTCACTATAAATTTATACAGATACCACATTTAAAGATGAAAATATTTCTTAAATTGAATATAAATAATAAATATTTGGATATTACTTGACATATGGAATTTGTCTTGAGACTCTAAATGAGATTCTTAAGCATGAAGGGTTGAGTGTCTCAGTTTTGAATATATACATAAGGTACATTTTCATAATATATATGTCAAAATAGTGATCTAATATTTTTATAAAATTTAATAATTATTCATATTTTCTATAGGAATTTATATTAAAACTATATAAGGGGAAGATCGTGCGAAGCACAATTTGGATTCATTAGTCCTTGTATAATTTCTATAGTATAACTTACTTTGGATAATAAAAAAATTGAGAAGAAAAAAGATGAGTTACTCGAATAATTTAATAAAAATGTATTAGATGAAATAATCTTTTTAATGCCTACAATGAAAAGTTAAAACTCTACAATCTATCCACATGAAATATATTTTTAATTTTTTCATTACTTAATTTTTTTTCTTCTTTCAGGGCATACCGGATGCTTATCGTAGTCAATTTAGACACCCTGAATATTTTTTTTTAGATCCAATGCATGGATATGCAACCAACCGACCACACATGACGTGTATTGTGAACATATAATACACTAAAATAAACATTTTATAGATAAGTTTTGAATTATATGTCTAGTTTTAATTTTAACAAGAATCTTGTTATGATAAGTCATCCACTAAATATAGGCTAGATCATTGCATGAAGTTGGTGTCTGAAGGGATAAATCCTATGAATTACTAAAAACAGAAGAAAAAAATAAGGTATATATAGAAATATTTAACTATCAAAATATTTCAAAACAATTTACTTATTTTTCTCAATGTTTCTACAGTTTCTAAAAAAAGATAACAACGTCGATTGTAGATATTATGTTTTCAAGTTTATTTTATAAATCATAAATAGTGAAAATACCAGGATCCCCCAATAGTTATTTTTTTAAGGTGACTTCAATTTCATTAAATATATTTCATAATCATTTGTTTGTCTATATTTTCTCAGTACTATCAAGGTTGCTAAAAACCTAGATACTCAAAATAAGAAATAAATTTGTTTTGAGATGAGTGGGCAGTGTACTTTTTGTCAGAATGTATGCTGACAACAAATTTATGTGATAACCTGCTGTGTTTGTGATCTAGTATGAGTTATGACCTTAGAAATATATTTGGTGTGTGAATAATTAGTGTCAAAATTCTTATATATTATTTTTGATCTCTTTCTCAAGGGAACCATAATGGAGAAAATAAATTTGTTTAAAAGTATTGACCTATAAAAAATAAAATTGTTGGTAAATCATGGAGGTGGAGGTGGTGGTAGAGTCAGAGTCAGAGATTGATGTGGAGGAGGAGGAAGAGGCAGAGATCGAGGTGGAGACTAAGACAGAGGAGAAGACGAAGTGCTGGCTTAAAAACAAAAAAAAAATAGGTAATGAAGTAGATGAGGATCATACCAAGATTGTGTTTGAGAACATTTTTTGAAAAGTTCACACAACACTTTTCACTTAATATAAGATCCATTGTGAAATTATTTCATGTGGATTGTTGAAATAATGTTTTTACCACTTGTTTAAGTGATTTTATAAAGGGTAGTAATCAACCTATAAGATCATTCTATGTTGGAAGTTTCAATTTCTCCACAACTGTTATTGAAGAAATATCTGTATAACTCCAAATCATCAAACAGGTATATAATACAACTTAAATGTTTGAATAAATATGTGTGTAATCAACCACCAAATTCATTAGAAGTATAAAATAACTATTTTAGGAAAACTAGCATTGATATATTGTGGTCATCAAGGAGGGATGGTGTCAAAGTGTCTCTTATCAATTTAAAATTGACATTTTAATACAAAAAAAAAATTCACCCACTGAAAACCAAGAAAACACACTTGAATTGTCTTGATAAATTAGAAAAATGATTCATAATTCATTTGTGATGTTTATGAATTAGTCTCATGTCAAGCCCATACATGATTCGACTAGTATGAATCAAAGTGTGTGTTTCCAGTTTAAAATGACATTTTATTAAAAAATAAAAGTGGCATGCTCAAAACTAATGAAACGCATATTGATTATTTTTATAATTTAGTAAAAAATAATTAATTAATTATAGACTTTTTGGAATCATCTAAACCACAATATGATTCATGGTTTGAATGGTATGACTCCAAGTGCATCTTTTTATTCAAAATTGATATTAATTTTAGTGGAAAAAAACTAACATACTCAAAACCAATAAAATGCATTCATATAGTTTTATTACTTTAATAAAATTATCCATAATTCATTTTTGAAGTTTAGGAATTATTCCTACCTCAATCCAACTCATGGTGTGACTAGTATGACTCAAATTGTCCATTATCAATTTAAAATTGACATTTTAATGCAAAAAAGTGTCACTCACTAAAAACTGAGAAAAATTATCATATTTTCTAGATAATTTAAGTGAATAATTAATAATTAATTTTTGATTTGTATTAATCGGTCTCAGGTCAAACCCACACATGATGTGACCTGTATGACTCAAAGTGTGTGTTTCCGGTTTAAAATGGCATTTTAGTAAAAAAACAAAAGTGGTGTAATCAAAACCAAGGAAACAAATTATGATTATTTTAATACTTTATTAAAATAAACCATAAGTATTTTGTGATGTGTAAGAATCATCCTAACCACAATTTTATGCATGTTGTGACCGGTATGACTCCAAGTACGTCTTTTTATTCAAAATTGACATTAACTTTAGTGAAAACAACAACTAACATACTCATAACTGAGAAAACACATTAGAATTGTTTTGGTTCTTTAGTAAAACAATTAATAAGTCATTTTTTATGTGTTTTAATTATTTTCATCTCAATATGATTCATGGTTCGACTGGTATGACTCAAAGTGTTCGTTATTAGTTTAAAATTGACATTTTAATACAAAAAAGTGTCACTCACAGAAAACTAAGAAAATGCACTTGGATTGTATTGGTAATTTAGGTAAATGATTAATAATTAATTATTTATGTGTATAAATTATTCTCAATTCAAACCCAGACATGATACCACATGTATGACTCAAAGTGCATGTTTCTAGTTTAAAATGACATTTTAGTAAAAAATAAAAGTAGCATACTCAAAATGAGGAAACACATTTGGATTTCTTTTATACTTTATTAAAATGATTCATAAGTAATTTGGGATGTGTATGAATCAGCCTTACCTCAATATAATGCATGGTGTGACTGGTATGACTCCAAGTGCATCTTTTTATTCAAAATTGACATTAATTTTAGTGAAAAAAACAACTGATGTACTCAAAACTTAGAAAATGCATTCGGATTATTTTTTTACTCTATTAATATGATCCATACTTTATTTTTAATTTTTAGGAATCATCCACACCTCAATCTGACTCATGATGTGATCGGTATGACTCAAAGTGTCTGTTATCACTTTAAAATTGGCTTTTTAATACAAAAAAAGTGTCACTCACTGAAAATTGAGAAAACATACATGGATTGTTTTTATAACTTAAGAAAATTAATCGTAATTAATTTGTGACATGTATGAATTAGTATCATTACAATACTACATAAAATTCCACCTGTATAACTCAAAGTTCTTGTTTACGGTTTAAAATTACATTTTAGTAAAAAAAACACAAGTGGCATACTGAAAACTAAGAAAATTCATTCAGATTGTTTTGATGCTTTAATAAAATTATATATAAGTCATTTGTGACATTTATGAATTAGACACACCTCAATATGATGCATGGTGTTACCGGTATAACTCCAAGTGCATCTTTTTATTCAAAACTAATAGTAATTTTAATCAGAAAAACAACCGGCATACTCAAAACTGGGAAAATACATTCAGATTGCTTTGGTGCTTTTAGAAAATGATCCATAAGTCATTTTTGATATGTAGGAATCATTCGTACCTCAATCTGACTCACGTTGTGATTGTTATGACTCTAAGTGTTCCTTTTTATTCAAATTGACATTTATTTTAGTAAAAAACAACTAACATACTCTATAATAGTGTTTTTTCTTTTATTTATTTTAGAAACTTTATTTAATTTAAATTCATTATTTTTATCTGATTTCGGTAATTTTTTATCCTATTTATGTTGATGTGGTGTTTTTTATAGCACACTTCATGCCCTATTTTTGGTGTTCCAGTGTGTTGTAGCATCACACTACAATATTCCCATTTCTCGGTGCTACTAAATTCACTAATAAAGGATCCCTTTATCAGTGTTTTTAAAAGTGCTGATAAAGATCCCTTTATTGGCCCTTTAAAATCCCTAATAAAGATACCTTTTATCCTCACTTGTAGAAATCACTAATAAATGGTCTCTTTATCAGCACTAAATAAAAACAATGATAAATGGGGTCTTTAATCAGTGGTTTTTTTGTGCTGATAAATCTACCCTTTATCAATTATTTTCTGGAATTGATAAAATACTTGACCTTTTAACCATAATATAGCATTCAGTGCTTTTCTAGTGCGGATAAAGACCTATTCTAGCATTATTAAAGGCCTTTTTTGTAGTAGTGCCTAATTAACCCTATTTTTGTTCCCCAAGAAGTTGGATAGTAGGTTGATGATGTGTCTGGATTACCATCACCTAAACCAAGTGACCAGGAAGAATAAGTATCCACTATTGAGGATCAACAACCTCTTCGACTAGTTGAGAGGGTTGGGACGGTTCTCAAATATTAACCTCATACTAGGTTATCACCGGATTTGATTATGAGATGTGGATATACTAAATTTGGTATTTTGATGTCGCTATGGTCATTATGAGTACTTCATGATGCCTTTCAATGTTAAAAATTCCCCAGTGGTGTTCATGGGACTCATGAACTAGATCTTTCATCCTTTCTTAGACTAATTTTTGGTGGTATTCATTGATGACAGACTAGTGTAATCAATGTCCAAGGAGAATCATGCGAGACACTTGAGTATGGTCCTAAACATACTTTGAGAGAACTATATTTATAGTAATATCTTTAAGTGTTAGTTTTGGATTAGAGAGTTCAACATTCTAGTACATTTCATCTTATTAGAGGGTGTAGTAGTGGAACCAATAAAGGTTGAGGTAGTGTTAGCTTGGGATCCACCCAAGAGTGTGAATGAGGTGTGGATCTTACCTGGGTTGGTAGGATACTATCATATATTCATGCCCAATTTCACCAAGATATCAGCAACACTAACCTCTTTGACCCAGAAGTGGATTCCTTTTCATGGATGGAGAGGTTTAAACATGATTTTTAAGAGTTGTGGTGGAGGTTGATGAGAAACCCCATCTTAAGGATACCAAAGGTGGGAGTTATGTATATAGTGTTATATGATTCTATCAAGACCGAGATTGGGTGTTTCCTAATGTAGAGGTAGGTGGTGATAGCTTATAGATCCTAACATATAAGACCTCATGATCTAAACTATGTGACCCATGATTTATATTTATAAGTGGTAGTCTTCACCCTGAATATATGGATACACTACCTTATAGGTGATTAGTTAATCATATACTCTAACCATAAGAGTCTCAAGTATCTATTTTTACAAAAGGATATTAACATGAGATAGAGGTAATGGATAGATTTCATCCAAGATTGTGACTTTGAGATAGTCTATACTCCTAGGAAGGGGAATGTAGTGGAAGATTATCTCAGTATAAGATCTTGTTCATAGTTGTTGGCAAAGACTTTGTAGAATTAAGCCTCATTTTAGTTTTCCTTAGTGGACAAGGATGGTACAACTTACCTCAATTCAATGGTTATTACCCCACCTATTCTACAATATGTTAGGGAGGCTCATCTTGGAGATACCTACTATGAGAACTTGCATATAAATGTATCCACTTGACATACTCCTGATAGATTTTATAAATTTGGGGAGCATTTCATCCTTTTTAGAGGATAGGTGATGGTACTAGTGACGTTGCATTAGGTGGTTCTGAGGTAATTTCATACATCCCCCTTGGTAGTGTATCTAGGTGTGGAAAAGGTGTACCATAACCTTCAGCATCAATTCTGGTGGCCAAGTATAAATAAGTGTGTAGGGTAATTTGTCTCTTGATGCCTCACTTATCAATAGGTGAAGGCTAAGCACCAAGTTCTAGCAGGTTTAACTCAACCCCTATAGCTTCCATAGTGGAAGTGGGATAGTATATATATGGAATTCATAATGTGAATCTTGCTTCACGACATGATTATAGAGAGGGTTTTATAAGTTCTTTGGGACTTAATTGCATTTGATCATGGTGTTTCACACCCAGAATGAAAGTTAGACTAAGTGGACCATTCAATTTTTAGACGACATGCATCAGGATTTCATGTTGGGTTTTGTTCATAGTTGGGAGGATCAACAACCCTTGGTGGAGTTCCCATATAATAAAAGATACCATTCCACCATTTTTATGGAACCATTCAAGGCCTTCTGTGAAATAACTTATAGGTCATCACTATGTTAGACTGATCTAGGTGATTGGGCATTCATAGTCCTAAATTTGGTGTGATTGATGATAGATAAGGTGAATATCATCCAATAATAGATGAGGACTACCCAGATCCATCATAAGTCTTATATAGACTAGTGACAGGGGCCTTTGGAATTCAAGGAGGGAGACCATGTGTTCTTAAAGTCCTAACCTCGATGTGGATTGTGGATATTTGGTTAGGGTGGTAAGTTATCTTTGAGATTAATTATCCCTTTATAGATACTATGTAGGGTTGGCAAGGTGGTGTACCACTTTCCCCTATCATTATAATTAGACTGAGTACACAATTTCTTCCTTGTGTCACAGCTGATAAGGTATGTCTATGACCCATCACATGTTATTAACTGGGGTGATTTGGAAATCAAGGATGGATCTACCTTTGCAGAGTACCCATTAGAAATAAAGGATCAAAAGGGGAAGATCCTTCATGGGTGAGTGATTCCATTAGTGTGTGTCTGGTGGAATCATAGGGATCTTTAGAATATAACTTGGGATCCGGAGAACTAAATACAATCAAATTACCATCATCTTTTTTAGTAGTATTTTTTCTTTTTATGATGAAAATCCCTGAGGTGGGGAGAATGTAATGACTCTTTTTCCCTTGTTAATATTTTTAATATTTTAAGGAATATTTTTAATTCCAGACACTAAGTTATCATGGGATTCCAAGGCCTAGGGAGGTTTGGTTTTGATATAATAAAAATATTAAATATATTATATCACGCACACATAGTTTTCTAAAATATTGTAATAACTCCAAAACAGAGTCTCAAATTGAAAATCTAAGACCTCCATTGAATCTTGGATGTTTTTTTACCCTAGTCATTTCATAACCTTTTTGGGCATCAAGCTTTTGGTTAAAAGTGTTCATGATATGATTAATAAATTAATTTATTGATTTATTGATTTCGAAAGACCTATAATCCTCCTATTTAAACCTGGTTATGGGTAAATCCTACAGTTATCCACATAACCCCAAGTATTTTATAGGAATAGTGTAGGATTTATTTGTGGAAATGATAGATCACAAATTGGAAACTGGCATGCTAATCGGAGCTTTTAGATCTCACTAATGATTGTGATGTGCGACTATTGTTCATCAGTGATCAACCAAAACCTAAGGTAGGGAATTTTTTTCACAGGTTTATTTCCCTTTTGATTATCCCTTGAAAAAATTTAATCAATTACTCTAATATATTTAATTATAGGTATATATTAATTTGTGGGTGTGGTTTTATCTTCCTAGGTCTTGGGGAATTTATATTTTTGCTTGGTTCTTCATTCATTGTTCTAATGGAAACGAATCAAGGCCAATCTGAAAAATTTATAGGGTTAATTCCTATTATGTTATTTATAAAGTTATCCCCTATTCAATTAACGCTCATAAAAAGTATTCTCTTTGATTGGTGGTTTGACTAATACCCGGTAGATGATCATTGCACATTCATTCTTTGGAACAATGGATCCTCATTATGGGTTCGAGTTCATGATCAATAGAGTGATCGATGAGAAATAATTATGGTTGGAGATTAGAGCTATATTGGGTTTATATTTGAAGATACATAGTTCACAGTTTTGGGAATCTTGGTATATAGGTGTTACAATAGATGCTTCACGATGGGATTTAGTGGGAGGAATCTGGTAACCGGTGATGGAAAAGATCATATGATCCCATATCTATGTTTATTAATGTATCTAGTGGATAAATTGATAGTGGATATGGAATGAGAAAGACATGTAGAACAGTCTTTAATTTCTGTAAAAATCCTTTTGATGAGTTGTGTAGTCTAAAGAACACACAATGTGTGGTCCCCTCCTACAATGTTAGGGTTTATGCAAAGAGAAAAATATCACATGCCTTGTGATCCATACCACACACTGTGTGACCCAATGTTGGCGGATCAGTGTATACCCTAGGGGTAAATGGGCATGAAAATGATTAGGATCATGGGCATGGCTAGAGTACATGGGTATATCCCGGTACTCAGACATAGCCTGTTACATGGGAAAAGCAACAGTATATGGGCATGATCTAAATTATACAGGCATGGGATAGAGTATATGGACTCAGTCATGTGGCACAACGAGTTCCATATAACCTCTACACACCATTTATCCTAAAAGGAAACACTTTTTATATATATAAATACATGTCATGTAAGATGATGAGGCATGGGAAGACTCGAGGCAGACAAAAATATGTCATGTACTCCCAGTATATGATTTGTAATTTCCCCAGGGAAGGTTGAGTCCCTCCAAATCTTCAGTGTGGACTTTTTTTAGTTAGGTACATTCCATTAGTTCATCCCCATGAGGATGCAATGAGGCATTACATCCTGATCATAGGATGTGATCCCCTCTATGGGTTCAGTATTGGATAGAGTTTTGAGAATCCCACCATGTGACCAGGGTAGGATATTTTTTCATTTTTTCATTGTCCTTATGTGGGGTTTGAGTAATATTCATGAAAAGAATACATAGTAATATGATCCCCTACTTAGTGGGTTATTCCAGGTAGGTTCTGGGATACCCCAAAGGCCCTGGGTGAGATCCCATATCTGTATATCAATATCTTTATAGATTTAGTAAGTACTTATATAGCAAGGCCTAATGAGAATGACCTCTCAGGATAAACACCATCATTAATTCCACGGCTCATGGAGTGATTTCTCCCAGAAAATAATTACCTTGAAGTCTCTAGAATAATCATGTGGTTGGAAATATAGTTAATACCTCTTTGAGACTTGGTGTCTGTTATGATTATACTTGGTTTATTGTTCTTATTTTTATGTATCATATTTTTATTAGCATACTTTCTTGATTATGAGCTAATTATTCTCTTGATGCTTTATGCTTAGTGATTTTAGGGTGTTCATTTGGGTATTTTTATACTCATCCCTACATGGGCTCTTCCCACACATGACATATATTACATAAATGACTGGTCTTTTGATGGAGTCCTAGGAGGACTAGGAGTAGGCAGAGAATAGTGAGCTAGACAAACCATCATTCATTCTAGGTGTTTTATTAGACATAAATCCCCTCCTACTTAGAAGGTTGGACTCTTTTTTTCTATTTTTGTAGTGGGATTATATTTTTCCTTTATTATTTTTAGTAATTTTTTCATACTCTGATGTGGGGAAGATTTTATATGTGAATTATGGTATCTACTATGTTTTACCTTTCAGTATTATATGGGTATTCAGATATGTGTTTTTGTGTGTAGGTGCTTAGGATAAGGCCTCCCATGTTTGAGATATGCCTACTCGATGCTGGTCACAAACCCCTAGCCAACTAGAGGTGGGATTATGGTGTCACACATGGCATAAAGTTGGCCAAGTGGTCCCTTGTGGGTCGGGTTTTGACATCTTGTATGTGACTCACCCATAGTATAACTGACGAAGGAGATTTCGGATGATGCACAAATCTCATCATTTTCTATTAATATTAGAAGAATAAATATGTATATAGTATAAATTTTGGTGGAAAACATGAAGAGGGATATTTTAGAGTATGTATCTCAATGCTTGGTATATCAGCAAGTAAAGGTTGAACGTCATAAGTATAATGGGATAATACAACAATTTCTTACACAAATATGGAAGTGGGATAAAATCACCATGTATTTCATCATCTATATTCCTAAGACTTATAAAGTGTATAATTCCATTTGTGTAGTAGTGGATTGACTTAAAATTTGACCCACTTCATTTCTATTCGAGAATACTTCTCAGTTGATCAACTTGATATGTTATATATAAAGTGTTAAGACTATAAGGAATACAACTTTCAATTGTATCTAATCGAGATCCAAGGTTCACATTAAGATTTTGGAGGATTTTTCAATATTAATTGGATATAGAGATGAGATATAGAATAGATTAACATCCTCAAACTAATGGTTAATCTAAAAGACCATTCTGGCATTAGAAGATATGCATTGATCCTACTCAATGGATTTCAAAGAAATTTTGGATCAACATCTTCCTCTGTTAGAGTTCTTCTATTATAATGGTTTCTACACTATCATCCAAATGGATCTATATGTGGATTTATATGGGAAGAGATGTCGAAATCAAACAATTTGGGATGAAGTTGGAGAATGGAAGATGTTAGGACTTGATCTTGTCCAAGAAATGATGTAAAATTTTTAAACCATTTTGAAACATATAAAATCATCACAAAGTCAAAAAAAGAGATATAATAATTACTATTGATGATATCTAGAGTTTGAAGCCAGTGACAATGTATTTTATAGGTTATCTCTTTAGAAATGAGTTATGAGATTTGGGAAGAAAGGGAATATTATCCCTATATACATTGGTCCCTTCTAGATTCTTGATCATGTCTTGGATATAACTTATTTCTTATAACTCCCTCTACACCTCTTATAGAATCATAATTTATTTCATGTATCAATTTTGGGGATGTATATACCAAATCCATCACAAGTACTGAACACAAAATTTAAGCAATTGGAACATGATCACTCTTATGAGGAACAACCTATGGAAATCTTTCATCTAAGAGATAAGGTTATGTGAAATAATACCACACACCAAATCAAGGTTATATGGAATAACCATAAGTTTTAGGAAGATTTATGGGAACCTGATGATTTAATAATACAAAAGTACCCTCATTTTTTTCTTACGAGTAATAAAATTTTGAGGGTAAAATTCCTCTAAGGGTGTTGGAATGTTACATCCCAAAAATTATAATTCTTTTGACATATCATAACTTTATTTAAATGAAAAACGGAATGAAAATAAACCAATATATAATTAATGTGATAAATTAAAAATATGACCATTGTAACATAGTTATTGAATTAGATGGTATAAATATAAGTAATTGTATTATAAGATCTATATAGAAAGTATAAATAATTGCATCAATTTGTGGAATATTTTGGAAATAAAAATGTTGTTCATGCTAGCTGAATCACCACTCACGACTACCACTATCTCTTATCTTATCCTTCAGTCTTATGTGGATATCTTATGGGGGTTTTTATGTAGAAGTTAGGATGGTATAAAATTTTAATTATTAATGTAATAAATTTTCATCATCAGATATATTTTTATACATTTTTCATTTTGAATTTTAAATAAAAAATAAAGGTTATTTTAGATAAAAAAATATATTGATAAAATTAAATTAATGAATCTAAATAGCTAATAAAAATCATTTTTATGCTTAAAAATGAATGCTACTAAAAAATAAATTTTTATGCGGTGTGCATTTTTATTTTGATAAATGAAATATATTACAATTAGATGATTATTTTAATAAAATATATTTTTGATATGAATAATATATTAATTCTTATTTAATTAGTAATAGATATAAAATAATATTAAGAAAAATTAATGTTTAAAAAGTTTTTTTCTTATAAAAATAGTTTTTCAATATATTTTATGTTTTCATTTAAAATTTAAAGTTACTATATTTAGAGATTTATTTATATTAAATTTATTCGAAATTTTATAGCATCACATCAAAATTTTGTAGGATGCATTTTAATGACCCCAAAATTCTCATACAAAGATATTACATATTAATAAATGAATATTAATAAGATAACATAAAAATCCATTCCAGAATTATACAGGTATAGTGCCTTTAGAAACTTGGATATGTGAAAAACTAGATCATATTTGAACTAAATCATCTCCCATTAAATTCTTTATAATTAGGACCCTTCTTATACATATCATACATAATAACTTTCTTTATAACATGGGTAAAGAAAACATAATAAAGGATGAGCTCAGATGGTCATTAAGGGTGAAAAAGAGATATATCAATGATCACATAATAATAATATGAGTATATGGGTATGAGAACATGAGAATAACATTTGAAATATATACCCTGTATATTATAGATCATAAACTTGAGTCATGACATAAATCTTGGAAGTTAAAAAGAAATGAATCATAAAGTAATCAAATAACATGAGTAATGAGAGAATAAAATTGGAATAAGATATATATTTGTTTAATACCCATAATTATATGAAAACTTATGTCAAGGATACCAACAACTAAATTTATAACATGTTAGGATAGGTATAACCACCTTTTACCTGTATCGGGCTTAGGATAACCTCTCGTGTACCCTCTTTTGGGGTTGGGATAACCTCTCATGTACACTCTTATTTCGATCTTCAGATAACCTCTGGTGTACCCTCTTGTTTCGGGATTGGGATAACCTTTGTGTACCCTTTTTCAGGATTGGGATAACCTCCCATGTACCCTTCTTTTTCAAGATTGGTACAACCTCCCATGTACCCTTTGAGTTCATATAACATTAATCATTACCCAATTCATTATAGGGAAATATAGGTCCCACCCATCACATGGTCCATACATCTGTATTCCATAAGAACATAAAGCATTCATCATATCATAACCCATGAAAAGGAAATGGGTTTCATAAAAATTCCATCATAGCATAACTAGTGGGAATGAAATGGGTTTCATAAACATTTGTCATCATAATCATAAACACAATCCATCTAGAGAAAGAATAAATATGGTACAATTGGATCATATCTTCATTAAAACATAAGACACTCCAAAGGTTATTGTCATTATTGAATTTAAATTCCATAAAATATTATTAAAAATATAGTTCCCTGACCTGAGATTCACTTAATCGGTGCTCTAGGCCGATGGGCCACTGGGCCTTATGCAAGCCTCCCCAAATGCCAAAGGCTACCAACTAACAGAAAGAGTATAATTATGTGATAGTGGGGAGAATATAACCACTAGTGATAATAATAATAATAATAATTTTCATATAATACCAACATTATGGAAGCAATGACAAATTCAGTAGAATCAATAAATGAAATAGAGGAAATAACAAGCCAAAAGTCTACAACTAAATACAAGCCAAATAATAAATACATGTCAAACGGTCATAAAAAATATACATAAAATATCTCCCATGGATAAGAATATATCTATATACTAAACGACCCAAAATAAATCCATCTCAACGTTAATAACTTCCATGGTCTATCTTCTATCCATACCATGAACTTTTGCATCCCTGAACATTATGGTAAATAGAAAAATCTCAATCCCTTACCTAATCTCAAAGCCATAAAGTCTACGTGAATCCTAATGGGCCCTTGTAGGGTATGAGTATGAACTCAGTAGGGAAACACCAATTTTTACTATATTACATCAATATTTATATAATTGTATTCATATGAAATAAATAGAAACTATACCCATGTATGAAAATACATAAACTGCCTTACTTGTGCTCAATAGCCACAAGGAATCATTTACCTATTCGGCCAATGCCAGAGTGGAATGATGTATCCATGGTCATTCATATCAAAAGATCCGCAGTATATCATACCCATGCATGTCACCCATCAACTCGTGCCATATGATGCCATATATTATATATCAAGTCATTCTTTCATCCCATCGGCATACCCAATAAGTGTATCACAAGTCCCTCGAAATTCCACTTGACAATCACTATCAGATCAAAATTCTGATTTCCTAAGGAATAGTAAGATCCATAATTTGATGAATAATAAATCACCATAAACTCAACATCTCAACATTCCAAGCCATGGTGAGTTCTTTCCTCCCATATGACGGTCTCACTCACCATTAATTGTGGATTTCTGTAGTGAGAACCTCCTCTATAATTGATAGTCACCACCATCCCCTAATCTGCTAAATCAATAGAGGTATCCACCCACAATGAGTGGTCAACACCACCTCAAATGAGTCCTAATATGTGTGCACATGATTCCAGTGGCATTATTTTCTAATCATGATGAATGAAAATCACCAACATTTCCTAATCCACATCAATTGGAAACCTTGTTGCCACATGAAAACCTCATCACCCATGTGTGGCATGCTCATCACCATCCACATCAACCTAATGATCACATCACCTAAAATTTGGTGGTCATCACCATCCCAAATATCTTGGGACATTCCCTCATCCTAATGAACCTTATTCTCTCAATCCCAATGATCACATCACCCGTTATATTCTGGACCATGCCCAACACGTTCCATGGAACCAATTCAGTCATAACATAATATTAACAATTAAATTAAAACAAACGGTATAACCTTACCAACCAACTAAAATCCACATACCCATCTTAACACACTTATAGAGAAAATATAATTCCCATCAGCATCTCACAACATCAATTAAATGATTTAAATTCAAGCATAATTTAATAATGGTTTCACCCAAACAACCCCCCATGCATACGTATTTAAATATACATCTCAGGGCATGCGTATATGCATATATAAATCTAGGAACCACATAACTTATTCTTTTAGGTTCTCAATAATTGAATAATATCCTCTAATATGAGCTGAAATGGTAGAAATAGATATTTTATACAAATGCCTTGAAAATAGTGAAAATGGGCTCTCATGGAATTAGTATTCCAGATAGAGAAAGAAAATAAGAACAGAAACAAGAGGATTAAAAATTTCACCTCTATCTATCCAATGAAATATAATTCACTTAAATATAATCTAAAATTAGTTAATGGGATAAAACATATATGTTAGAAAAATGGAGAAGCTCCCATGTCCTATTGTGTGATTTGTGAAAGAAAAGGAGGAGAAACTAAAAAAGAGGAAAGGAAGTTTGGTAAATTCACCACCATTAATAAACCACATGGTTAGGACACACGGTTTGGCTAACTATGTGCCAAACATGTGGTGAAACTATCCAAAGGAACATCCACCTTACACGACTATGCCTCATGGTTGGTATAACCATCCGCCAACCATGTGGTTACATTGTCTAAATGCACCTCCACCTTGAACAATTAGGCGCATATTTTATCAAATCATGTACAGCCTATGTGCACCATCTTAAATTTATTTTAGCAACATTTCATGGTTTTATATCCACCTCACATAGTTTTTTATAACTCTAATCTTGGTCAAATGGTCCACATAGTTTTTATTGTATGGTTAGCACTAATCGTGCACCCAATGTTGTGTCTCTAAAACTTTGGTTCTCGAAGCCCACCACTCACAAAAACAAACCAGTCCTCTGAGACACTTATCGAGCCATGAAACCCATATAAAAAAACTTAATAAATCATTTTAAATCTTGAATTTATGCTCTAAATCCTAATTTAAAAGTTGTCCCATCCACCAAACATAAAATTTAAATTTACCCATAAATTCAACCCATTCCAAAAACTCGATACATTAAAATCACCCTGCCTTACAATATGTCTTCCTTGATCTATTTAGTCCCATGTTGAGATAGTACCAGACATATTTATCAAATAACCATCACCTCAGACTACCCCAAATATGCATTCATAGGTCAATTACTCTCATGGATCCCCTCCTTAAGAATTACCTACCCGGTCAATTCTTAAACTAAAATGAAATTTTGATGGTTCCACCGACCATCCTCCAGAAATACACATCCCCACATGAAATACCATCATTACTACACCTATCCAAGTGTTTAATACATACATGTGTCATACATAATACCAATAAGGTCCCAAATTTCAACTGATGCCCAAAAAACCCACATCACATCTAATGTCAAAAAGTGACCCTACATCATATATATATATATATATATATGCATACCTGTAAAATATCCTTATTCCTATTAATCTTATAAAAATACTACAACATACCCAATTCCCACATACTAACCAGTGTCTGGTTAGTTCAATTATAACACACAAACCTCATGCACCCATATTAGTCATGCCAAAAACATAAAGAGTTCACTTATAATCACAGTGTACCTCTAACTGTCATCAACTCCCTAGCCTAATCCAACCCTACCTACTCAACAGAATGCATCTGGCCTAAGGGTCGACTTCCCAATCCCTAACCCCCTTGTGGATAAGCACTAACTACTAGCCATTGAACCCTATATTGGGTATCTCTCTCTCTACCACGACATACACGCATAGTAGAATCCCAGCTACTAGCTCCTGGTACCTCTTCGGATCCTGCCTCAGATCCCTCAATATTTTCAATTACCTAACTCCCAACTAGAAAATAAATCTTCCTATAGAACCTCTCTAAGTTCCCCAGTTTTCCATATGCCAAAAACTCTTTCAAAGGTCACTCACATTGGGTTCAAACATGACCTAGCTATCCACGCTAGATGTACACTATAGATGACCCACTTTTTAGTGGTCTAACTGAATATCTAGCCTGAATGCCACATTGGGACTCCCTACAGCCCCACTTTCGACCACCTAAAGCATCACTTCTAGTCACACCATGTGTTGTCACCCATATCTAATAAGTCTAGTCCAATAATTTCCCCCTGTATATCAACACATGATTCACAGCCTCTGAGAACGAGGTCAATATGAATTTATTCACCTGAACCTTAATGGAATGACACAAACCATCCTCAAAACACATCAACCTATAAGTTTCATCACCTACCATAGAAGCCGAAAATCGGGATAGGTCCATGAAACTGACCATATAATCTATAACGTATGTATCCCCCTGATGCAGGTTTATAAACTCATTGTCTGAGTCCACCCTCAACATCTTTGAGAAGAAATTATCAAAGAACCTAACCTCAAAATAATTTCATGTCAGTACCTCATTCCTACTACTATGTACCTGTATATCCCTCTAGTGCTTTTTTGGTCCTCTGAGCATGTAAGTAGATAGATTAACCCTTTGAACTAGGAATGTATCGAGCTGGTCAAATATCATCTGTATAGAGTCGATCCAACTCTCTACTGCATGTGGTTCACCCTCACCCTGAAAAAATAGTGGGTGTTGAGACTGGAACTCCTACATCATATATTCCATGGATGGATCATATCCTTGATCTCCCATATAAATACTCTATATGAATCATACCAATCTCGTACTGAGCTGGTCGTTTAGACATGCCTAAAATATTCTATCTTCTACACCTTCCCCACTTATCTCAGAGCCTCTACCTATGGATCGTGATCATCCCAAACCTCAGTGGTCTAATCCTAACCCTCAGGATCTTCATCCTATGCATACTCTAGATACACCACATCTTCACCTTCCTGAAAATCCACCAAAGTCCATCTAGTTGGAATCATACTGAAGACCAAATACCATGGTCAATAACAGCAATAATAGTATATATATCACAAATAAGGAAATTTGTAATAGGTAGTGCATCTCACCACCCTTACACTCACCTAATGCACTCATATCACATATCATCTAGACACATGTCTACCTACCTACTCATATCAGAGTCAAGTATCACATATCATGTATATTGGATATCATCATCCTAGGGTGGCTGAGTAGAATTCCACCAGAAATATATACAAGAAAATATTGTTTATATCTTTTTTTGTTTTAAACAACTCACCCTATTACATTATTCATTCCTACCCATATCAAATTCAGGACCATACATACCATACACATAGGATCACATTTTATCTCATCTGGAACAACGTACCTGAGATGTCTAAGTAGAATTCCACCAAAAATCTTTGTAGGAAAACATTATTTACCTTTTTGTTGACTCATTAAATATCCCAACTAATTTTTTCATATTCTAGGTTACATAAAATAGTCACAATATCACATATATATCATATGATCCAAATTTTTTACCTTGATACATAAATACTTATCCTTTTCCATATCAAGCCAATGGTCAAAATCTCATAAACCAATAACATCACACCTAAGTGTTCCCCTCAAGGTGTCAATAAATCAACTGTAATAGAAAAAGTCATAGTATAAATTTATCACCCCTAAATAATTGGTATATCCCCTGTACATGGGGATGTAGGCACCCAAACATGAGCTCTTTACCCATTTCTGACTAGACCCTAGCCTCTGATCTACTATATCCCAAATAATTAGACATAAGAAAACATTGACATAATTTGTAAGCATCCAAATGAATTTACCACTCTATACCCAGGTATTTTAATGCTAAAAATAAACACTATGGAAGTGATGAAAAACTCATAGAAGGTAATAAATGAAACATAGAAAATAACAAGAAAAAATCATACAGCTAGATACAATCTAGATAATTTATACAAGTTATAAAATTACATAAAAATAGACATGAAATATCACTCATGGCCAAACATATAAGGAAATAATAAAATACCAAAAATAACTCCATCCCAATGAAAAAACCACCATGGTCCATCTTCCATGCATCCCATCCAACAATGCATCCCTGATCACTATGGTCTATAGCATGATCCGGGTCCCTTACCTGATCTTAGATCCATAAATTCTACATATGTCCAAAGGGGGGTATATAGGCTGTGAGTATGAATTCAATAGGCCACCAAAAAAAATTTCCTATCTTAAATATGTATACAAGTCTATGTATACGCAATAAATAGCATCTATACTCAAGCATAAAAATACATAACCCACTTTACTCATTCTCAACTAACATGAAGAATCATTTAACAAATTCGGTTTGTACTAGAGTGGAATGATGTATCCATGGTAAGTCATATTGTAAGAGCCTTGGTATCTCATACCCATACATTTCACCCAGCACCTCATTCCATCTGATAACACATATCTCACAATGATTCATCCCGGTATCCCATTTTCATGAACAATAAGTGTATCACAAGTCCCTTAGACTTATACTTGAACAATCACCATCTGGTCAAAAACCCAATGTCCCAAGGAATGGAGATATCCATATTTAAATGAATAATAAATCATTTTTGGCTCCACGTCCTGATGTTCTGAGGTATGGAGATATCTTTCCTCCCATATGACGGTCTCTCTCACCATCAATTGTGGATTTCTATGGTGAGCACATCCTCTGTAACTAATGGTCAACACCATCCCCTAGACCATTAAATATATAGAGGTCTCCACCCATAATGATTTTCCAACATCACCTCAAATGATTCCTCATCTATGTGTACATGACTTCAATGGAACTATTGACCAATCATTGTGAGTGACAATCACTAACATTTTCTATTCCACATCAACCGATAACCTCATTGCCACATGTGAACCTTGTCACCCATCTGTATCATGGTCATCACCATCTACCTTAACCTTATGATAACATCACCTTGAATCTAATTTTCATCACCATCCCATATATCTCGATCCATTCCCTCAGCCTAATAAACCTCATATTCTCAATCCAATGATTTCATCACCCCTTTTATTTCGGGACATGCCCAACACATTCCCACAGAACCAATTCAATCATAACACAATATTAACAATTAAATTTAAAAAATGGCATAACCTAACCAACCAAATAAAATCCCCATACCCATCGTAAAATTCTTAAAGAGACAAGAGCACACCTATAGGAATATCACAATATAAATTAAATGATATAAATTCAATCTTTAACTAATAAGGGTTTCACTTGGATAAACCCCATGCATGGTTATTTAAAAGTTCATCCCATAGCATTTGTATATGCATGGATAAATCCGGGAACTACCTAACTTATACTTGTCGGTTCCAGCTCATTAAATATCGGCATCTAATCTGATCCAAAACAATAGAAATTTGGATTTTTGACAAATTCCATAAAAATAGGTAAAATGATCTCACATGGAATTATCATTCCAAATAAGGATAGAAAAGAAAAATTGTAGCAACAGGATTCCAAGAATCACCACTAACTATCCAAAAAAACTAATGACACTCAAATATAAGCTCAAATGAGGAGAGGAGGACAAATCTTATAGGTGAGATAAATAGAGGAACTCCCACTACCTTTTATGTGATTTGGGAGAGAAAAGGAGGAGGAGAAACTAAAAAGGAGGGAGGGGAAGTTTGGTAAAGTCACTCCCTTTAATAAACTTCACAATTAGGCCACATAGTTTGGATAATCATGCACCAACCATGTGGTGACACTATCCAAATACACCTCTACCTCGCATAGTTAGTCCTCATGTTTTGGATAACTGCGCACCAACCATAAGGTTTCACTATCCAAACACACCTCCACCTTACACGGCTAGGCGCACGGTTTGTCAAACTGTGCATAGCCCATACACACCCTCTACAATTTATTGTGGGTGCCTCATATAATTCTCTATACACCTCACATGAATTTTTATAACCATGCTCTAGATAAAATTAGCTACATGTTTTGGGCCACATGGTTTGTACTAACCATGCTCTAACTGTACACCCAGTGTTGTGTCTCCCAAATATTGGTTCTTGAAGCTTGCCGCTCTCAAAACCAAATTAGTCCTCTGTGATACTTATCGGGCCTTAAACCCCATCTAAAAATAATGTAATAATGAATTTTAATTCTCAAAATTACACTCTAACTCCCAACTTAAAAGTTTGACCATCCACCAAACTTAAAATTCAAATTTACCTATAAATTATACTTGTTACAAAACCCAAGGATGTTACAAAAACATTCTTGAGGAAAATATCCTTTCCATTTTAAATTCACCACTATAAAATATAAAATTTTATCAAAAATTACAGAAAATATTTTATTTTAAAATAAAATTGGACAATTTTAAAGGAAAATTTAAATCATTGAGTGGTCATGATGGAAAAAATTATATTCATTCCATGTATAATAAAACAAAGATTCCATTAATATTTTCAGTAAAAAGGAAAAAAATTCTTATCTAGAAAATGATAAGAATATTCCTTTAAAAAAATTTGTAAAAATTAAAAAATGGGTAAAAATGAATTTAAAAAATCATTATATAATAGAAAAAAATTTATTTAAAACATTTTTAGAAAATATGGACATGTAATAACAAATATTTTCAACCAAAGAGATAAATAAAGTCGATTTTTCTTAAAAACATTATTTTAAACTATTTAGTACTTTAATAGAGGAGAATGGAAGGAAAAAATGAATTATCTAGAAATAACCTAAGGATAATAAAATTAATAAGTTTCTTGAGGGGTATATCATGATATTTCATCATTTAATACTTAATCATAAACAATCCTAATAAATAATGAGATTGTAACATAAAACTTTTACCACTTCAGTAACTTTTGAATCATAAGACTCATAAGAGAATAATTTTAAATGAAACATTAAATATCATGAGAGTAATTAAATTCAGTATATAAAATGTAAAATTATATATATATACACCTCATGAAATACGATTGGAGTATAACATAACATATGTCCAAATGAAGACAATTTGAGATGAAATTCTCTTACCTCAAGTCTCGACTTTATTTGTATGTGTTATCACCTCCTTTATAATAAATATAGGTTTATTATATATATATATATTTATTTATTTAAGAACCATAATCATATATATAATACCATATATTATTTACTTCTAACCAATTATCACCCGTATATTAATTATTCCATGTTAAAATCATGTTTCGGGTAATAATTGCTTCATTTTTTACGTATATTTTTGGTTTTGTAGTTTTGATCCTTTTACTTTGATCATGGTTTCATTATATAAATAATTTTAAACATGATATAAATATAATATATATTAATTATAAATTTATTTATAGTAATCCATTAAATTTAGAGAAAGAAAATTAATTACGCCATTCATGGAGATGGTACGTCATACATATCCCTAAACATTGTTTCCATTTTCATAATGAATGGAATTAAAGGAAGTTAAATAATATATATAATTTATAAAATCATTAATATGTCATATATATCATATATATATTCATTAAATATACCATTATTAAAATCCATGTAAAAATAAAATGAAAAACATATCACATCGCTTCGTGGAGGTGGTAGTCCACACGTAGTCCACACATAGGTAGATATGATATAATAATTAAAAAAGTATAATTATGTAATAAATATCATATAAATATGATAAATCCATCATTATATCCATCCATGAGAGGTGTTGTTAGAAAACTAATTACAGCGATTCGTGATGTCGTAGTTTTCCATACACACAATCGATGGTTTTGTTTCCCATTTAATGGAGGAGGATACAGATATATGTTATGACACTAATATAATGAAATATAATTATATTTTAGATATTTATTTTATTTTATAATTATAGTTTAGTGATATTTTAATGAGTTGGAGGAATAAATAAAATAAAACCACTCGATTAAGAACGATGGATCTACTTTACACAACCTCCTTATGTTAGCACCAAAAGCCTTATTAGGTGGGTTTTATAATAAAAACAAGACCTCTATGACAAGTTTAGGGAATTAATAAATGGATTTGGATAGGTATTTTCTCAAAAAAAATTATGTTTAAGGGTGAAAAGGATATAATAGGGTGCCCTTTTATAAGTGGGGAAGAGGACACACTTGGAATTTTTGGAAAGAAAAAAATATACCCACGTTTTAAAAATTTCACAAGGATCCAAAATGGATCATTATAGAACCGTAGATTATATAAGGTCACAATATGGCCATAAAATAGTAATTGTATAAGCTTTAATTTTATTTTACCCCTTATATTTTTACTTTAACACCAAGTAAAGTTGTTTCAACCTTAACTGTGGTAATTAATTTCGACTGTTTTTAGAATAAATTTTGAAAAAAAAATTAACTTGGACTTATTATATAATATTAATTATTATGACTCCAAATATGGAATATTTTTTTTAAAATTTAAATCAAATTAGTGGTAGAATTTAGCTTAAAATTAAACCTGTTGACGAGATAAAAAAATAATTTTCCAAAGAGAAAAATTTCAAAATTATAAAACATTTTACTATAAAACTTAGATATTAAATTGATTATAAGGACATAAATTGAATTAATTATAGAATAATTGAACTTATTTTTCTTTTAAACCATTTTAAAACAAAATATAACTTTGTACATGATTTAAATGAAAAATGAAACTTTTAGTAAAAACTAGTATTTTTCACTATTAATTAAAAAATAAACTTTTGAGAAAAATAAAAAAAATTCACAATAAGAAAATTTTAAAATGTTTATTCCAAAAATGGTGTTCATTTTTTCAAATAAATTTTCTAAAATTATAAAAATTAATTTTATTATTTGTTCACAAAAAGCGATAAAAATCATTTTTTGAGAAAAATTTATTTTCGAAGAAAATAAAGACTTTACCATAAAAAATAAGTACTTATTTATCAATATATTTTATTTATATAAAACCTTTATAAATAATTTTTAAAATAAAATTTTCCATATTCATAAAAATAATTTTAACAGATAGGTTATGATGGTCATGTTTAAATAATAATATTAATAATATATTATGGTTCGCTAAAACTGGTGTTGCGTGTAATACAAGATGTAAAAAAATTAAATTTATTTGAAAAAAATATTTTATAAAATCTTGAGTTGTTACATTATACCCCAATTTAAATTAATTTTTATCTTTAAATTTTTTCACTCTAATACAAACAATTAATTATACATTTGCATCATCGTATCCTCAGGTTCCCATATAGCATCCTCAAATTGGTGGTTTCATAATAAAACATTAACTATGTGAGTGGTCTTGTTTTGTATAACTTTATCTATAAGATCTAGAATCTCTATAATATTTTCCTCATATGAAACATCATGATCTAGTGGTATAATTTCTTATTTTAGTTAATTTGAAGTATCAGGTGTGTAATTCCTCAGGAGAGATACATGGAACACTTCGTGGACTTGAGAGAGGTTCAGTGGAAGTGCCAAGAGATAAGAAATCATACCTACTAGATCAATAATATCAAAAGGTCCAATATACCTAAGTATCTAGTTTCCTTTATTTATGAATCTCATAACCTTATTCCATGGATAAATTCACAAGAATACTTTCTCACAAACTTCAAAATCCATATCACATTGATGATTGTCAGTATAACTTTTTTTTCAACCCTAAGATGCCATGATGTGTTTTTGAATGGATCAAACTTTAGCTATCATTTCCTCATCTATATCAGGTTCCAATAGCATTATTTCTCTAACATAATCCCAAAATTTTTTATTTCTGCACTTATTTCCATATAGGTATTCATAAGGAGTCATTTGAATTCTTGAATTAAAGTTATTGTTGTATGAAGACTTTACTAGATGAAGTTATTGATCCCAACCACCTTTAAAATCCATATAATAGGATCTAAAATATACTATAGTTTTTTAATTTTTTTCTTAGAATAACCATCTATCTAAGTATGATATATAGTTCTGAAACTTAATTCCATATCAAGGGCTTGCTAAAGATATTTGTAGAACTTTGAGGTAAACCTCAAATCTCAGTCAGAAACAATAGAATGTGGTGCCCCATAACATTACCACTTATTTAATGCATATCCTAGTAATATTATCTAGAGATAAATCATCCCTAATCAAAATTAAGGGTGATGAATTCATAAGGTGATTGATTACAACCCATATAGAATTATACCCTTTAGATGTTTTGGGGAGTCCGATGACAAAATCCAAGGTAATGTTTTCCAATTTTCAATCTTGTATGGGTAATAGTTGAAACATTTCCTTAGACTTTTGTATCTTAGACTTAATTTGTTGACATACCAAGAACCAAGATACAAACTCTACAATATCTATCTTCATTCCTTCCCAATAAAAATACTCTTTAAAATATCTATAAATATTTGTACTTCTAGTAGAAATAGTGGATGCAGAACTATGAGATTTCTCTAACAGCTCCTTCAAATCTAGTATGGATGGGAAACATACACGATTTCTGAACCTTATGATTCCATCATAATCAAGGTTAAAATTACAAACATTTCTAACTTTCTTCTTATGGTCTACATCTTCCTTATCCACCTCTTTAATATAAACTTGGATAAATGTATGAACACTTAGTTTAGAAATATAGGATTTCTCCCCTTCTATCAAGATTTATAGATCCATCCTTTGTAAATCCATAAATATTAGATCTTTTTTTATCCTCGTCCTAGATAATCTAGCATGATCCTTCTTGACTCAAATCATTGACCACCTTGTTTTCTTTCCTAGGGTGGAAATTTATTGAATAGTCATAATATTTAATCGGTTCAAAAAATATTCTATGGAACATATTCAACTTCTTCTATGTGAATATATACTTTAAACTTTTATTATTAGTATATATATCATGCCTTTATCAATAAAGATAATGCCAATAGATCTTTAATGAAAAAATTACTACAACTAACTATAAATAATTAGTTGGGTAATTTTTATCATGAAACTTCAGTTTTCGTGTGGAATAAACCATCACCATATAATTCTTCAAGATAACTCATCACAATCCCTTATTCAATGTATTCTTATAGATCACAAACCCTTATCCACTATATCTTAATTTAAGTACATGTGCATTGAATAAAATTATCTTTAGTTCCTTGAAATTTTCCTCACATTCATCTATCCAAAATAACATGGCTCCCTTTCAAGTAAACTTAGTGAGTGTATTGGAAATTCGTGATAAATTATCCACAAACCATTGATAATATCCATCCAAATCAAGAAAACTTCATATCTCAGTCATATTTTTTGGTCTGGTCCAATTCTCAATAGCCTCCATCTTTGATAGATCCACCGATACACCCTCACATGAGATTATATGACCCAAAAATGAGACTTTTAGTAGCCAAAATTCTCACTTAGTAAATTTTTCATATATCTTCTCCTTCCTTAGGGTCTTCAACACAATCCTCAAATGATCTTCATGCTCTTCCTTATTCTTTTAATATATAATAATATAATCAATAAATACAATCAAAAACTAAACAAGGTAGTCTATAATTACTCTATTCATTAAATCCATAGAGATAGTGGGGGAATTAGTAAGACCAAACGGAATCACTATATACTCAAATTTTCCATACCTTGTATGGAATACTATATTGGGTAATCATCCTTCTTGACCCTCAATTGATGATATCCTGAGTGAAGTTAAATCTTTTAAAAGTATTTATCTCTATTTAGTTGATCAAACAGTTCATCAATATCTAGTAAAGGATACTTTCTCTTGATTTTTATCTTGTTCAGCTTCTAATAATCAATTCAAAGTCACATCAATCCATATTTATTCTTAGAAAAGAGAATAGGTGCACCCCAAGGTGACACACTTGGCTAAATTAATCCCTTTTCAATATTCTCCTACAATTTCTTTTTTAATTATTGTAACTCAGTTAGGGATATTATATATTGAGTTTTGAAATAGGATTGGGACTGGGTATGAGTTCTATTTAGAGCTCAACTTCACGTTTTGGTGGAAGACTAGGAAACTCTTCTAGAAAGACATCAACAAACTCCCACAAAAGATGTTTATCATCTATGTTTAGTTTATCCCCTACCATCTAAGATAAATACCTCCTTTTATAGTAATCAAGACCCATACAATAAATGTGATCTCTGTCAAAATTTCATACCTATCATCACACTAATAGATGATCATAGGTTGGTTTAGAATATTAAAAATGACTTCCCTTACTCAAAAATTGATGTGGGGTTTATAATAATAAAGTAAATCCATTCTTAAGATAATAATAAATTCAACTATAGGGAGGATAGGAATATTTGCAGGAAGCACATTCCTACAGAATTCAATTAGGGAAGAAACATCTACCTGAGATAAAATCATCATACCATTATAGGTTTTCCCTACTAATCCAACATCTAATTATTTGGTTGTAATTTTCATACACTTGGAAAATTATTTAGATATAAAAGGATGGGTATATATATAATCAAACAAGACATTAACAATTATAGAGTGGATGGTAAGTGTACTTTCCACCACATCATTATCTTACCCCCCCCCCATCAGAAATAGTGATCGCGTGATATTTACCTTCATCTCTTAGGTGAATAAGTCGCTAACATTGAGCATCATCATTAACCATAATATTTTAACACTATTTAAAATAATTCTTTTACTCCTTGAATTTGAAACTCTGGAGTCTGGGTGGTGCATTCTGTGGAACTCTCTCTCTATTCATATCATTATCTAACTTTTTCCCATCGCTTTGGTATTCAACTACTCTATGACCTTCCTTTCCACAATTAAAACATTTATTTTTAATCTTAAGATAATTTCGTCCTTTTTTCCTTCCATACTTAGATTATAAAGGAAATATACTCTTATTCTACCCATGGTCTTTAGAGTTTTATTTGAATTCCATCTTTATTTTCTTATCAAAACCATGAGATTGATCTGTAACCCCAATTTATATTTCCACCTTGATGTCACAATGGAAAATTTATTCATATTTACTAAAGTCCCTTATGGATAACCCCGTTTTGAGACTTGGTTTTAATACACCTAATAATCAATCAACCTTAATTTTAGGTTGGATGATAATACTAGAATCATACATTACAATTATTGTAAAAAAAATCCATAAGTACCAATAGATTCATGACCCTTCTTCTTTAGATCATGAAAATCCATATCTATTTTCATATGAATAATATGAGAAACGTACTTATTGAAAAATAAACTTTTAAAATCATCCTACTCCATAGATTTAATTTCATCTTATTACCACATATTCTTTATCATAGTTAGCCATTAATCTGTTTCACCGTCCAAATGATAGATGGAAAAAACTTCTTTTTCATTATCCAAACACTGGAAAATGGAAAATATCTTTTTAATGGTACTGACCCATTTCTTAGCTACTGGTGGATTAGTGTAACCACTAAATGAAGGTGTAATTTTCCCCATTAAGTAATCAATAAAAAATCATTCCTTCTTTTTTTCATTTGTAAGTTTTGTATAATTCATATCTTGAGAAAATTTTGTGATCATAGTTTTGAGATTTTACATTACATCTCACATAATATTAAGTTTCTTAGGATAACAGTCATTGCATTTCCCAACACATTCATCATTAACAAGGTTCCTTTGGGTTTAATCCATTGACTAAAACCAAAAATCGTAATATAAGAAACAATAATCATAGTGGGGAACCACATAATCATGAAAAATCACTTATAGTATGTCTAAATCATGATACCTTATTTTCAATATATGAAAACTTATGTTGAACATGGGTCATTTATGCTCATAATCTATTAAAATTATTTATGATGGTTAATAAAGAGTTTGTGAATTTCCAAAACATATCCTCTGGGAGTGTCAGACTAGGCGTGCAACAAATCCCATTAGTGTGCACCATGTGAGGATCAAGTCAAATATCATTGTTCCCTTTTCAAATTTATTACCCATAAGTACATTTTTGTTAGAGACACATCCTATTATAGTATCCATACATGGATGTAATTTCTTTGAAACCACTTGCTTTATCCTTCACTAAAATTCCAAGACATCTTCCTATACATTGACTTATCCTTAGACATATCCCTAGGGATCTCACAAAATATTTCTCATCCTATTTTACAAAGGTTAAATAAAACTTGATTTGATACCAATTTTAATGATCCCAAACTTCTCATACATATATATTACATATTAATAGATGAATAGTCATAACATAATATAATGATCCATGCCATAATCATATAGGTCTAGTGTCTTTGGAATCTTGGATACATAAATAATTGGTTTATATGTGAACTGTGTCATCTCCCACTATGTTCTTCATAACTATCGCCCTTCTTAGACATATGAACATAATTATTTTCTTCATAATCTAAGGAAATTAAACATAAGAAAGGGTGAGATCATCTGATCAATAGGGGTAAAAAGAGAGATATAAATTATTTTATAAGAATAACATGAGAATAAGGGTATGAGAACATGAAAATAAAATTTAAAAACCAGGCCATGAATATCCTAGATCATAAAATTGAGTCATATAATAAATCTTGGAAGTTTATAAGACATGAATCATAAAAGAATAAAATAACATGAGAAATGTGAAAATAAATTTTTCATAATACGGAGATTTGTGGAATAAAAATAATTATGGTAAATATTATATTAAATCTACTAACTAAGACATTCATAACATGTTGGGCATGGGCTAACCACCAATGTGCCTACTTTAGGCTTAGGATAACATCTTGTGTGCCCTCTTTTGGGCCTCGTATATCCTCTTGTGTACCATCTTATTTTAGTATTTGGATAACCTCATGAATACCCTCATGTTTTGGTCTTGGTATAACCTTTTGTATACCCTTATTATTTTGGATGGGAATAACCTTCTATGTGCCCTTATTTTTCGTGCTTGGGATAACTGTTCATGTACCCTTTGATATCATAGAAAATTAATCATTAAAAAATTAATTAGAGGGAGACAGAGGTCCTAAACATCACATAATCCATGTATTTTTATTTCATAATATCATAAAACATTCATGATATCATAACCCATGAAAATAAAATGGTTTTCACAAACATTACATCAAAATATAGCATGTGGGAAAGATACAGGTTTCATATATATATTCAATCATAACAAAATACATAAACCATCTAGATAAATAATAAGGATGGTACCATTTTATCATATCCATAGTAAAATATAAGAAACACCAGTGGTTTTGGTCATTTATCAATAAAAAATTCCATAAAATATCATTAAAACATTATTGAGGAAAATATCATTTCCATTTTGAAATCACCTCTTAAAAATCTAAAAAATTATCAAACATTCAAGAAGATATTTTATTTGAAAATAAACTTTTAAACTTTTAAATTAATCTTAAAATCATTTAGTGGTCATGATAGTGGAAATTTTTATTCATTCCATTTACGGTAAAGTAAATATTCCTTTCATATTTTCGGTAAAAGGTTACAAGTACCTTTTCAGGAAAAAAATAAGTAGATTCCTTACAAACCATTTTCTAAAAACTAAAACATGGGTCAAAATTACTATAAAAAATCATTGGATAATAATAAAAAAATTCCTTAAAATATTTTTAGAAAACACGGACATTGAAGAAAAATTATTTCCGATCGAAGAAATAAATAAAGTCAATTTTTCTTAAAAACATTATTTTGGTTTGTTTAGTCCTTTAACAGTGGAAAATGAAAGGAAAATATGTATTATATATAAATAACTATAGGTAAATAAAATACATGATTTTATTAATAGTTATATCATAGTTTTTTATCATTAAAAACATAATCAGAAACATTCTCGATAAATAATGACATTGTAACATAAAACTTTAACCACTTTGATAGCTTTTGAATCATAAACCCCATGAAATAATAACTATAAATGAAAACTTAAATGTCATTAAAATAAATAAATTAATGATATAACATGTAAAATGATCTTTATATACACCTCATAAGATAATATAGGTACACAACATAACATATGTCCAAAAGAAGACAATTTGACACGAAATTCTATTACCTCAAGTGTCGACTTTATTCATACACAATCGTAACTCATGTATAATAAATATATTTTTATTATAAATATATTTTAGAAACATAATCATATATATCATACCATATATGATTTAATTATAACCACTTATCACCCTTGTATTCATAATTCCTTATTAAAATCATGTTTTTGGGTAATAATTGTTTCGTTTTTCATGTATTTTTTAGTTTGATAGTTCTAGTCCTATTACTTTGATCATGGATCCATAATCTCTGTAATGTTATCCATGATATAAATATTATATATATTCATTGTATTTTTATTTTTATTAATCCATTAAAGTTTTATATAAAAAATGAATTATTTCATTCATAAAGGTGGTAGGTCGTACGTATGCATGAACGATGTTTCCATTTTCTCGATGAATGGAATGAAAAAAAGTTAAATAATATATAAACTTTAAAAATAAATTATATTTAATATATATCATATATATTCATTAAATCCATCCTTATTACCATCCATTTCAAAATAAAATGAAAAACATATCACATCACTTTGTGGAGGTGGTAGCCCACACGTACGCACAAGCAATGTTATCATATTCCAATGAATTGAAGTAAGATGGTAGATATGATATTATAATTAAAGAAGTATAATTTTTTCATAAATATAATATATATATATATATATATGTTAAATTCTCTATCATGTCCATTCAGAAGAGGCGGTGTAGGAAAACGAATTACCTCGGTTCGCAAGGTAGTAGTCTGCCATACATATAATCGACGATTTAATTTCCCATTTGATGGAGGAAAAGATTAATATGGATTATTCAATTAACATAATAAAATTTAATTATATTTTATATAATTAGGATATTATATCATAATATTTTAATAATATTTGAAGTATTCAGAAGAAGAAATAAAATGAAAACACTTGGTTAAGAACGATGCCTCTTCTTTGGAAAACCTCTTTAGGTTAGCACCAAAATCCTTATTAGGATGGTTTCCTAATAAAACTAATGAATCTATGAAAATAAAAGGTAATTTATTAAGGTATGTTGGTAGGTCTTATTTAAAACAAATGTATTTTCATATTTGAATAGAATATGAGAGGGATTCCCTTTTATAAGTGAGGGAAAGGACACACCTTGATTTTTTAAAATAAAAATTTATACCCACATTTTAAACATGCTAAAAGGATAAAAAATGGATCATTCATGAAAATTATATGATATAAGGTTTAAATAGTTATATAAAATAGTAATTGAAAAAGTTTTTAGGCTATTTTAACCCTTATATTTTTATTTTAACCCTCTAGTAAACCTATTTTAACCATAACCACGACAATTAATTTTTACAGTTTTTATTATTCCTTATTATCAAAAAATAAGTTGAACATATTATATAATATTAATTATTATGATTCTAAATAAGGAATACATTTTTTAAAATTCAATTCATAGAATTGGTAGAATTTAATTTAAAACTAAACTCACATATGCGATGAAAAGGTGGTTTTCTAAAGAGAAATTTATCAGAAGTATTAAAAAGTTATAATATTAAGATTCAATATTAAATTTATTATAATGACCTAAATTATATTAATTATAAAATTGTTGAACTAATTTTACTTTTAAACTATTTTAAAATAAAATATAACTTTGCACATGATTTAATTAAAAAAAGGTAATTTTCAATAAAACCTGGTATTTTTCACTATTCATTAAAAAATTGAAATTTTTAGAAAAATACAAAAAATCACCCTAAGATAATTTTGAAATAATGATTAAAAAAATAACATTAATTTTTCAAATAAATTTTCTAGAAGTGTAAAAAATTAATTTTATTATTTTTTCACAAAAAATAATAAAAATCATTTCTTGAGAAAAATATATTTTCGAAGCATATAAAGACTTTACCAAAAAAATTAAGTGCTTATTTATTAGTATATTTTATTTATCTAGAACAATTATAATTAATTTTAAAATAAATATTCCTCTTCGTACCACTAATTATAGCAGCTAGGTTGAGATTGTCATGTTTAAATAATGATATTAATTGGATATTTTTATTTGCTAAAACTCAGTCTTACATGTAACGCAAAATATCAAAGAAATTAAATTTATTGGAAAAATATATTTCATAAAATCCTAGGGTGTTATAGGAATCATCTTATATTTTTAATAAAAAAATTACCATGATGAATATTTAATCATGTTTAAATGGGTAAAAGGGGTAAATTAAAGTGGCTCGAAATTTTGATAATTAAAATGATAGAAAAATCATCTAGAAGACGTTTTTTAGGTGCTAAATTTAATCCCACATGTCTCACCAAAATTTATTTACCTAACTGTCCTAACTCACATGTGATTCCATCTTTACCCTTTACCTAACTCAAGTTTCCAAAGAAATTTCCCTCATTTTCACTTGTAAAAGGACCTCACTTTGACCCACTCTATGCCACACTTATACTTAGAATTTCCCATGAATACATGTCCATTTTTCTTCTCATGATTACCTCTTCTAAATTTGGAAACTTATACTCATAAGAAGGATCCCCAATCCTTAATTTATAAGAGTTCATTCAAGAGAAGTTTCAAGCCCTATACATGCGTATTACCCACTCTCTAACCTTTTCTTATGTATATTTTCCATAAAACCATCATATAATATAATTTATCACCTTAATAAAATATATTTTATATCATTATACTTCTATAATAATGATATGATAATAAAATAATCACTTTCATAACCATACTCACCCATAGATTATAACATGTTCTTATTTGGGTCAGTTTAAGCACCTACATAAACAGTGATAAATTTATATAATGGATGAATATAGAAACTTAAATACTAATAATATTATATATTAATGTTAAAATAATTTTTTTTTCTACAAAGGTAATATTTATATTTAAATCGTTGTTAATATACCACCATTTGTTCATTAAAATTTACTAAAATAGACTCATTATATATTCCATCTTTATAATGAAAAATCTCATAGAATTAAATAGAATATAAATAAATCATTATGGAGTTTATATTAGAGTGAATTTAATAATATGGGAATGATGAACTTGGTATCAAATAATATGGATCAACATCACCATTATGAAACCTGTACAAACCAATCAAAATTACTAGCATCTGATGATGAAAAAATATAATAACTAACTAATAAATTTATAATGAATGATTATAATTGAAAATAAAAGAGGTAATTGATTTGAATAAGGTTATTAAATAATTAATTAAGATTTTTATGATTATCATGTAGGAATTTAGAGGACGTCCAACCAAGTGGGGATCCAAGTTAAGGGTTTTTGTCAAAATTTCCTTTCATCGAGTCATAGCATTTCTCCCTTGACTATGTTTTTCTAAGTTAACTATATTCTTCGACTTCTATTTTTATATGATATTACTTATTCCCTATCTGGTAAAATTATATTTTTTAGTCAAATATTCTTCCTTAATGAATTTATTTATCATAAAAATATAACATTGCTCAAAATAATTCGCATCCTATCTAATGACTCTTTTTATTCCATGTCAAAATTCTTTCTTTCCACAAATGTTTTACATTCTAATTTTGAAATAAAAATATTTATTGTCTCTCATGATGTTCATATTTTTCTTTACCTATTTTCAAAATGAATTTTAATTATCCTTTTTAATGATGTGGGTTTCAATAAAGGTATTTTAAAATAATAAAAAATACATTTCTTTTCACACTAGTATATTTTATCATATATTCCACATTTTTTGACTTAACCATTATTTCTTTTTAAGATTTCATTATTGTTAATTTTTTCAAAATGATTCTTTAAAAATTATTAATATCACCTTCTAAAAATTTATTTTTGAAAATTGACGTGTAACATTTTCTTTTTATGATAATGTTAAGAAATGATTTATAACAAAACTTTTTTTCTTCCATTTTCCTATATATATAAAGTCTATATCTCCTATGAAGTTAAGTTTCATGAATCACCCTCTAAATTCCCTTATGAAAATATCCTTTTGAGTGATTGAATTTTTTATATCAATTAATTAAATTCTTGATTTATTTTTAATACCATTTGAAAATGTTATGAAACTCATTTTCTTTTCATGGAATCTTCTTGAAATGTTGTATGATTAATCTCATGTGCCACACATATATGTGTTTTATCACTTTATAATGATTGGGGCCTACATAAACCTTCAATGAATTGCAAATATTTTTATATAATAACTCATTTAATTTTAATATAAATCATTTTCATATCTTATTAATATTTATTAATTAGATTTTATATAGTGATATTCATTAAAAGAATATTAGGTAATTTTCTAGACAAAAGGAAAAAATATTTATTTCTTACCAAATTAGGTTTTAATGCATTATATAGTTTAATTTAAAATATTTATTTAAAAATTATAAAATTTTAATTTGAAAAAAAAAATATTTTTGGAATTAATCATGTCAAAATTTTCTTTAGATGAATTTTTTAGATTTTTAAGAAAATTTTAATTTTCCGATGAATAGTGAAAATACAAATTATAATTGAAACTGTATTTTATTTTTTAGTATTTAAAAAGTATAATTATATTTTTTATTAATTTTCAAATTAATTTAGTTAATTTTGATTAAAAATTATCAATTAAAGTTTATCAAAATCGAAATTATAGTTTAATTTTTTATAAAAATATTAGTATACATAAAAAAGCATTTTTCTGAAAATCTGTTTTCATCGCGTTTTGTGGGTTTAATTTCAAATTAAATTATATCAATTTTGTGAATTTAATTTGATAAAATTTATTCTATATTTTTAATCGTCATACTTAATATTATTTAATAAGTCCAACTTAATTTCTTATTATAATGAATTGTAAAAACAGTAAAAATGTGTTGTCATGGTTAAGGTTAAAGCTAGTTTACCAGAGGGTTAAACTTAAATGATGAGGTTTAAAATGACCTATAAACTTGTATAAATTCTAATTTCTAGAAATATTTTAAATATATATCATATTAGATTCATAAATGTTCCATTTTGGATCCATTTTTTAGGAGTAAGATAATAATATATTTTAATCTTTTTAAAAATCCAAGTGTGTCCTCTCCCCCACGTATAAAAAGACACCCCTTATCTTATCCACTTCACACTTAAAGATATATTTTTATCCAATAAATACCCAAATACCATACTAAAATCCATCCCCTTGTCCTATAGGTCTTGGTTTAATCATAAACCCAACCTATGATGGCTTTAGGTATAAACCTAAAGAGGTGGCCTGAAGAAGAGGTATAACTCTTAACCAAGTGTTTTTTATTTATTACACTTTCTACCACCTTAAAATAATATTCAACCATGAATAAATAATAAAAAAATTATATTCCATATACTGATATGTTTTTATGTTAATTTAATAACATATATCCTTCGTCTTCTTCCATCAAATGGGAAGTGAATTCATCATTCGTGTGTATGTCGAACTACCACCTCGCAAACCGATGTAATTTTTTTCCATCACCACCTCTCACGGATGGTTATAATGATGGATTTATTATATATATATGATATTAATTACATATTTAAAATTATTTAAATAGAATATATTATCTATTTTATTATCTTTCCATCCATTGAAAAATTATAACATCGTTTGTGCGTACATGTGGATTACCACATCCACGAAGCGATGTGATTCGTTTTTCATATCTGTATTACATGGATGGTATATATAAGTTTTTTTTAAATATATAATATGATATTTATGATATAAAAATCATTATATAAAGATAAAATAATACTAGACTTTTTTCCCTCGTGTTTGTTGAAAAATTGAAACGTTACTCATGCGTACGTACAACCTGTCGTCCCTAGGATTGTAACATAATTCATTTTTCATAAACATCTTTCAGGGTTAGTTTTAAAATTAAAATTTATTTATAAAAATTATAAAAAATTCATGATTATTATTCTGGATATGATGTAATAAAGACTAATTTTACCATAGTCATCATCTCACCAAATATATTTTGGACATATGAGCCGAATATCATCAAAACATCTGATGTGAACTTAATTGATTAACTAATTTTATATAACATGTTAATAAATAAAATAAAATGAATAATAAAGTTGAATAAATTTATCAAGAAATTAAATAAATGACATATTTTTATTATTTAGGAATATAAAGAATACATGTGATGATTCAGACTCAAGGTAAGGGACACTAGCTTAAAAACTCATTTTAAATGTTTTCAGGATTTATTTTATAAAATTTTTTATTCCATTTCTATATTATTAGAATTATTTTATGAATATATTTATATGGACATAAATGAATTATAAAGGATTAATTTTTACCTTCCTTCAAAGGTAATCAAAAGGAATATTATTACATATTTTATAGGGAACATTTTGAAAAAAGGAAAAAGGAATGTTCTATTTTAATATATACAGTACCAATAGTTTTTCTGGACACCAATATCATTATTTAATGTTTGGATTCATTTTTACACTTCCATGTTTTCTTCAAATAAAAACCCTCCTTCTCTTTGTTCTATTCATTTTCAAAATCGTTTTAAATGGAATTTATATTTCAATATCTAGAAATGTTTTCTTATAGGTAAAAGAATATTTTTATGACTATGATTATGGAAATTCTAGATTTCATATGTTATTATTGTGTTATGGTTCTTGGGAATTGTTTGTGATAATAGGTTATCTCTATATAGCTCATGGTTATGGGTGATCTGGATATAGCTCATGATGATGGGTGAGCCTGATATAGCTCTCTAATGCATTAGGTAAAGGGATAGAGTTAACTAGTTAGGTTTCTTGTAACATCCTGGTTCCGAAAGCCACCTAGAGGCACCCCGTAATCGGTTGGTCACATGGCCTCAAGCACATTTCCCCAATTGCCAGTGGCTACTGACTAGCAGCAAGGGCCTTGGGTGTGATAGTGGGGAAATTATGCCCTCATTGGCAGAGTACACAGCGGAAGTAAACAAAAAGAAACAGCGGAAACAGAACAATCCATACACAAGTAAACAGCGGAAGACTAAAGCAATAAACAAATGGAGCACACATATATATATGAAATGATTCATGATACATATCTAGGAAAGCATCCAAACAAGTCACAATGATGGAAAACACTACAATACAAAAACAAGTACAAAAGAAAAGTAAAATAGCTACTCAGCATCGCAAGCCAAATCCTGGTCCCTTTCTCTCCTGCTCCAAGCAATCAAGTACCAGAAGTCGAAGGGCGCTTGCCCTTGTCTATACCTGCAACAAAATAGTCTGTTTGGGCCCAAAAGCATGACCCAAACAGGGTGTGTGACTAACTCCCAATAGGCATTCACCCGAAGATCTGTGCCTAACAGTCAGTGAGTATATGGCAGGTAAAAGTACAATAAGCATTAAACAGCAACAGCAAAGCGGTAGGCAGTAAACAGTAAGCAGTAAAGCAGGATGATACACGTCAGTAATCAATCCACAACCAACAACAGCAGTGAAGCAAACAGCTAACAAGCAAGAAACCCACTGGGAAGTACTCGCAGCCATCCCCTTTGGTCCTATCCAAGAAGTATCACAACCCTCTGGGTAGTGCACTCAGCCTAACCCCTCTAGTTTGGTCATACGAATTTATGAGACTCTCTAGGGAAGCTCACTTAGTCAATTCCCCTTATATTTTAGGGTATTCAGGGACTCTCTGAGGAAGATCATGCGGTCTAACCCTCTTATCCCCAAGGTCTAGAGACTCTCTGAGGAAGTTATCTTGGTCAATTCCTCCTATATCATTAGGTATACCGCAGACTTTATGAGGAAGCTCACTCGGTCAATTCCTCCTATAGCCTGGGAAGGTTCTTAAGAAGATTCAAACAAGGTAAGACTCTCTGAGGAAGCTCACTCAGTCGAAACACATGTAGTCTATAATATTCAAGACTCTCTGGGAGCTCACTCGGTCCATCCCATGTAGTCTATAATTTCCAAGAATCTCTAAGGAAGCTCTCTCGGTCTACCCTCCTATAGTCTATAATATCTACGACTCTCTGGGAAGCTCACTCGGTCTGTCCCTTATAGTCTATAGCACCAGGTTCTCTCAGTCTCGTGCTAGTCAATGCATAATAATTCTATAAGGCTAAAGTACACCTATAGAGCTTCTTGGCTAACCAAAGTACACCTATAGAGCTACTTAGCTAAATAGTCTACAGGGAAACAACCATGTTATGAATTTGACTCCAACCTATAAACACAAGGCATGGAACAGGTGTAACAACCAAAGACAAACAAAACCCAAAAGGTCGTAAAAAGAACAAAGCATGGGGAAAACATCCAATCACAACAAAGTATCCTCTAACATGATAAATTTACCTCTATGTAAGCATACAAGCAAGGAAGGAAAACAACAAGGGAAAGACAGTAAACACGCAATACCCTGTTCACAGGTATTGGTGAAATTTGTTCATAAAACTCAAAGACATTGAACGGTAAGGCACAAACCACCTACCTTGATCCTAGGAGATCGATACACTTGAAACACATCGACTGATTATCCCTTGAACGTCATAGATATGAGAAAATGTCCAAAATTCTCAAACTACGATAACTTGAGAAAGAGGAATAATTGGAAAACAAGGCTCAAGAAGAAGGGAGAACTCACCATTGTGATTCCAACGCAATCGATCGTGCTTGAATCAGAGAACGGATAGAGGAATGGTGGCTTGTCGAAGATCCGTGGATTCCCGGCTCTCTCGGAAGAATAGGACCTAGAAGAAGACGTTTATGGAGTTTGGGCGCGACCCCGGTCTGTTTAATGAAAAAAGAAAGTACACGGCGTGTACTTTTAGAGTACATGGCGTGTAGTGGGTTTTTCCTTACTCCGCCAAAATTGACCTCCACGTCACCCCTACACACCATGTGTGTGGCCCGGACACGGCCAGTACACAGCTTCGGGCGGGAAAAGAGTACACGGCATGTACTCAGAAAGTACACTGCGTGTACTTCAAAAATTTCTAGAAACTTTATTTTTCTCAAAAACTCCAGAAAAGGAAAGGCGTAACTGAATCGAAGATTCTGGATCTTACAAACTTCCCCCCTTAAAGAAATTCGTCCCCAAATTTCCCTAGCGAGGCGTAGAAGAAGAAACCTCGAACAGCTCTGGTCACTGCGATCATACATCAGCCTCCCTCTCCCAGGTTTCATCCTGTACTCACCCATGATACCATAGCACCCGTACCAGAGGAACAGACCAGCCATGGAGAACCTTCATACTATGATCGACAATCCGGATAGGATGCTCCTCAAACGATGCATCCGCTTCGAGCTCAACTTCCTCGGGCTGAAAGACATGTGACAGTTCTGAAAAGTAACGTCAGAGCTGAGAGACATGGAAGATTTTGTGCATAGCCCAGTAACTCTGGGGTAGCTGCAACTGATAGGCAACCATCCCAACTCTCTCCAAAACCTCAAACGGCCCGACGTACCGCGGTGAAAGCTTACCCTGTCTCTGAATCCTCTTGTGTCCCAACCTCGGTGTGACATGCAGGAAAACCTGATCTCTGACCTCGAACTCTAGAGGTCGCCTCCGCTGATCAGCATAAGACTTCTGTTGAGACTGTGTTGTAGCCATACTCTTTCGAATAAACTCTATCTGCTCAGAGGTCTCCTAAACAAGACGAGGTCCCAGCAGAGCTGCCTCTCCTACCTCCAGCCAGCATAAGGGTGATCGGCATGGCCTACCGTACAGAGCCTCGTTAGGAGCCATCTAAATGGTCGCCTGAAAACTGTTGTTGTATGCGAACTCCACCAGAGAAATATGCTTCTCCGAAGAACTGTCAAAGTCTATAATTCAAGCTCAGAGCATATCTTCAATCACCCGGATGTGCGTTCGGACTGGCCATCTATCTGGGGATCGTATGTTGTACTCAAAAGTACTTGTGTACCCAAAGCCTTCTGAAATCCCTACTAGAACCGAGAAGTAAAGCGCACATCCCTATCTCAAACAATGGTTTATGGAACTCCATGTAGACATACAATCTCTCGGATGTACAGTCGTCCCAGATCATCAATACTGAAGGTCTCCTTGATCGGCAAGAAGTGTGCGACCTTCGTGAGTCTGTCGATGACAAACCAAACAACATCATTTCCCTAAGGCGACCTCGGAAACCCGGTCAAGAAGTCTATCACAACATCGTTACACTTCCACTCGGGAATGGGTAACTACTGTAAAATCCCTACTGGTCGCTGATGCTCTGCTTTCACCTAGTAAAAAGTAGAACATCTCCTGAAAAAACTAGCAACATCTTTCTTCATAACTGGCCACCAGTACTGGCGGTGTAGATCACGGTACATCTTGGTGACGCCATGATGAACTGCCCAAGCTGAGGAATGAAAATCCCGTATCAGCTCCTCGTGTATGTCTACTAGCACCCATATGGGTCCCAAGAAACTCAAGATCTCATCCTCTCCCACTGTCCATCCAGGAAGAGGGTCCCCTCCTGACACACTCTCCCGCAGGACTAAGGCCTCTGAATCTGATAGTTGCCTCATCCGTACCCGATCAAGAAGTGTAGAGTTAACAGCCAAAGAAGATAGGAAAGTCTGTCCCTACCTATCGTGCACTTCCAAGTGCATCTCAGAGAGCAGAGCCATAATCTTCCACTCACTGCTGGCCTCCTGAACTCCCTGAATCTGAGTTCTTCTGCTCAATGCATCTACCACTGCATTGCCCTTTCCCAGCGTATAGGCGAGCTCGAAGTCAAAGGACTGCAGGTACTCAACCCACCTACGTTGTATCAGATTCAGATCACGCTGAGTGAATATATACTTGAGACTCTTGTGGTTGGTGAAAACCACAAATTTCTCTCCCAAAAGGTAGTGTCTCCAACAGCGTAAGGCATGAACAACGGCTTCCAACTCCAGATCGTGCATAGGGTAATTCCTCTCATGTGGCCTCAACTGCCGAGATCCATACGCAACGACTCCATCTCCCTGTATAAGCACAGCTCCTAGCTCGATACCCGAAGCATCACAGTAAATAGTGTAGCCCTTGCCCGACTCTGGAAAGACTAGTATCAGTATTGATGTCAACCTCCCCTTCATCTCTTTAAAGGCTGACTCACAAGAATCTAACCATAAAAACTTTGCCCCCTTCTTGGTCAGACCTATCAACGGTGCTTCTAGGCGCGAGAAGTCCTAAATGAAGTGTCTGTAGTATCCAGCCATCCCTAGGAAAATCCGTACCTCAAAGATGTTCTTCAGCTTCTCCCAGGAAACTACAGCTCTCACTTTCTCTGGGTCCAGAGATACTCCAACCTCTGAGATGATGTGACCCAAGAAGTGAATCTGATCCATCCAAAAGTGGAACTTCGAGAGTTTAGCATATAGTCGATGCTCTCTTAGTGTACTCAGAATGATCTCAAGATGTGTGGCATGGTCGTGTCGAGTGTGAGAGTACACCAAGATATCGTCCACGAAGACCACAACTAAGTAGTCCTAGTACGGATGGAACGCTCGATTCATCAGTTCCATGAAAACCGCTGGCGCATTCGTGAGACCGAACGGCATGACTATATACTCGTATAGACCATACCTACTCCTGAAGGTTGTAAGAGGTATATCTGATGGTCTAACGAGAAATTGATGATAAACGGACCTCAAATAGATCTTTGAGAACACACAAGCTCCACGAAGCTGATCAAAGAGGTCATCTATCCTCATCAAGGGATATCGGTTCTTGACCATCAACTGGTTTAGCTTCCGATAATCCACACATAGCCGAAGGGTACCATCTTCCTTCTTCGTAAACAGGACAGGTGAACCCCAAGGAGAAGTACTGGGTCGGATGAAACCCTTTGCCTGTAACTCCTCCAACTGATTCTTGAGCTCCTGCAACTCAGGTGTATCCATCCTATAAGGAGGAATAGATACCGGTGCCGCTCCTGGAATGAGATCAATTGATAAGTATACCCCACTCTCCAGAGGAAAACCTGATAAGTCCTCCGGAAAGACATCCCTGAAACGATCCACCACTAGGGGAAAGTCTAACTGTGAAGTCCCCTGATCATCCAAAGAAAGACTAGCAATCTGGGCTCTAACTTCCCCTATCCCATGATGCTCTGGTCCGGCTCTACCCGCTTGGACATCCCACTCACCCCTATGAAGGAAAGATCTGCCCTCTAGTGATACGAAGATCACCCTACGGCGATAGCAATAGACGACTGCCTGGAATGGAACCAACCAGTCCATACTAAGAATGACGTCATAGCCCATCATCTCTAGGACATAGAGGTCCCATAAGAAATAAAACCCTGCAACCTCAAGAGGGAACTCTCTGCACTGACGTACACTAGATTTCCCCGTTCCCAAAGGCATGTCAAGAGTCAACAAGTCGGCAGACGAAAAGATAAAGAGCCCAAGCCTCTCCACAACTGCAATAGATATAAAGCTATGGGATGCACCAGTATTGAAAAGAGCTGAAGATAAAACTGAGGCTACTAAGATCGTACCTCAAACTGTAGAAGGGTCGGGATCCTTCTCCCGGTAGGTCTGCTCCACAGCGAAAGAATGGCCTACACCGCGGCCCTACACCCCTGGCTGACCGCTCTAAGCTAATCCACTTTGCTGTCACTGATGACCTGGTGACTGACCACCGTGGCTGTGACCTCCACCTCGGCCCGAATAGCCGGAAGAACTCCAGTTCCCAGACTGGTGGGAAACTGGCGAAGCATCTCTAGAACGCGGGGTCATAGAGGAACCCCTACCACCAGCTGAAGGTGAGAAGATGTGACCGAAGCGCTGAAGAAGGCCTATCTTGCCGCAAGATCGGCACTCCATCGGATCTCTCTGGCACTGAAGCCTGGTGTTCCCACTTCTACCGCACTGGTAGCATACAACCTGGATGCTAGAAGACGTATCCCGTGAACCCTGATCTCCTCGAGAAGACTCTCTAAGACGCTTCCTACTGTCTGTAGGAGAAACACCAACTATAGCATCCCGTCTTTTTATAACATAACTTTCATTTCATTACACGGAACTGAGGATCTTTAAGGTTTAGTGTCTTGGAAACAAGGAACATAATACATGAAAATAACATAAAACATTCTTCTTAAACACTTGAAAGGATTCTCCTTAAGTTCATCCTAGGTTAATTACTACATCTCATAACCTGGGGACATACATCAAAAGAAAGGGTGAGCAGAAGGCCCAGTAAGGGAAACAAGAGAAACATTTTACATGTGAACTTGAGATACTTCAATAAGGACATGAAAAGAACTTTAAGGCATGAGAAAGAAATCATGAGATATATCATAATAAAAATAACATTTTTCATAACTTGAAGATTTGGCTGCAACATTTAATATTGACAATCATTTCGTTTCACCAAGGTCCATCCCCAAGGTGTCATTAAAAATTACCAAGGTTATTCACGAAGGTATCAGTCTAAAAAGTCATCCCTAGAGATTAAGTCTTTACCCAATGCATTGGAGCGCTATCTGGGTGCACCCTTGACATGTCTTTATTATCATGTGAGCCACATATGTCATCATCAATCATTTCATAAACAACCCATATAGCATTAAAGAAATGGGTTTCATTTCATAATCAAAATGTTTTAAAACTTCTTTAAAGACATGATAGTTATGTCACTTTAAACCCACGGAAAGGGAAAGTGGGTTTCATGTATGTAAATCCCAGAATTTAAAATAGAACATTTTGATATATATTTGAATACCCCTATAGAAATAAGAGCTTTGAGTATTCACTTAATAACATAAAATAATTTTGAGAAAAAGAGAGAGGCATTTTGAGACGAAAATTCTGCAGCATAACGGCTACGTTACAGGGTTTTAGAAAACGTTGAAAAGAGAGAGGACATGGGTCACCCACTCATAAATGATCTATAAAAATAGTATAGGGACAGAATATAAAGGATATGAATCATGGTAATGAAATTTTAAGTACATACCATTTGAAATGAAAAACATGGAAGTAAGACAAAAATAAGATTTCTCTTATAAACATTCGGCAGCCTAACGGCGTCACTTAAACTTCAATAAAATGATTTGACAAGATCAAATAGAGTCTATAATCATATGATCATAATAGATCAGTATGATAGATATAGAGATCATACCCCCACATAATAAAAAGGAACTTGAAATACTTGACATGAAAATAGAACTTGAAAAATGAGAAGGCTGAAAGAATCCCTTAAAAATTTGGAAGCCTAACGGCGTCACTTAAACTTTCATAAAACGAAATGATGAGAGTAAGAGGGGATCTCTCATCATATAAACATGAAAAGGGAAGTAAGAGGAATATAAAAGAACATCCTCTCACATAAGAACATGGAGAATAAAAGGAATGACATAAAAGAGATTACATGAAAAGAAAGAGAGAGGTCAGATCCCTTACCTTAAAACGTAACTCTTAAAACTCAAAGGTTTGGACCTTGAGGGCTTGGGGACACCTTGAGAGGACTCCTTGGGAGGTAAGGAGACCAGAACTTCGTTGGGGGAGAGTTGGGAGTGAAAACTAAAGGTGGAAAGGTTGGGTATTTATAGGGAAAGTGAGGGGACAAGGCATTAATGTCCAAGGGAAACCTCACAAGTGCTTTTCTCAAAACCATGTGCTCTCCCATGGCATTTACCATGGAGTTAGGCTACATGGGGCCACCAATACAATAATTCACCACCTTTGGCTGGCCAACCCTTAAAATATCTCATGACACAGTTATGATGTCATTAAACATACTGAAACCCTAAAACTGCATTTTTACTATTCACTAAAAAATTCATCTTTCTCAGAAAAATCCCAAAATTTCACCTTAACCAAATATCGATGATCTAATTACATTTATTAACTCCATTTTATAAAAATAATTTTCTAAATATTTTTAATTTAATTTTTATATAAAAGCACTATTCATCGAGAATTCATTTTTTTCAGAAAAATCCCAAAAAATTACCATAACATAATATCGATGCTCTGAGTTCAAAAATAAAGTCCATTTTATAAAAATAATTTTCTAATTATTTTTAATTAAATTTTTAATTAAAAAACACTATTCACCCAAAAAAACTAATACTTGACTAATAATTTATGAAACTGTTATTTACCCATTTTATTGAATCACATTACTTAATCTAGGTGTCTAAATTATATTAAAACTTTATTTGAGTGAAATTACTAATCCATTTGGTCACATTACTAATCCTAAGCGTAAAATCACTATTCATAATTTACTATTCATCAAAAATTAAGTTGATCTTATTAGACTCCAAATTCCTTACTAAAAACTTTTGTAGAAGACCATTTTTTGAAAATCATTACACATCATTAATTATTTAGTGTTTACATAAATATTTTAAAATATCCTTTCTTCAAAATTCATCAATAAAATCCATCCTAAAATTATCCGGACATTTGAAATTTCACAAACATCACTAAAGGAAGAAATCTCAATTCATTCATCACAAAGGATTACACAAAGAATCTAGGGTCTCATTACATAGCCCCTTATAACACCGGCATATGACCTAAGTGTAAGGTGTGCTATGGTGAGAGAATTTGAGGGAGGCTCAGATAACATTGCCCTAGTAGTAATCTCTACTAACTTGAACTTCTCCCATAGTTGTTTCCGTTCAAGCTTGACACGCTGGATTTCGGCTTGGGCTTGGTCCAAAGCGAAGCCCAAAGACTCCACCTCCTTCCCAAGCTCTGATAAGTGGGCCTCATAGGGTTCGAGTCTACTGGATGAAGCCATCGACTCCTCTTTCTGCATTAACCATTAATATCTCTATTAAATCGTTAAGAGTAAGTTAATATACTATTTAAAAAGTTTGGGTTGTTACATTCTTCCCCCCTTAAGAAATTTCGTCCCCGGAATTTATACTTGAGGCCTAGTCGAAAAGGTGAGGGTACTTTTGCTTCATCGTTTCCTCAGGCTCCCAAGTCGCTTCTTCATATTTATGATTCCTCCACAACACTTTCACAAGGTGGGTAGTCTTGCTTCGTAGAACCTTGTCTCTACAGTCTAGGATCTCCACTGGCTGCTCCTCATAAGAGAGGTCATGTTCCAGTTGTACCACCTCTGGGTTCAGTACATGTGAAGGGTCGGGTATGTACTTCCTCAAGAGAGATACATAGAAGATATTGTGAACTTGAGCTAGGTTCGGTGGAAGTGATAGACGATATGCCACTGCTCCTATGCGATCAAGGATTTCATAGGGGCCAATGTACCTAGGGCTGAGCTTCTCTTTCTTCCCAAACTGCATGACTCTCTTCCATGGAGAAATTCGAAGGAAGACTTTGTCGCCAACACCAAACTTCAAGTCCCTTCGACGATTGTCAGCATAGCTCTTCTGCCGACTCTGAGTAGCCTTTATGTGTTGTTGGATGGCATGAACCTGTTCTGTCATCTCTTACACGAGATTAGTCCCAAGAAGCTTTCTCTCACCAGTTTCATCCCAAAAAGTAGGAGTTCTACATCGCTTTCCATACAGAGCTTCATAGGGTGCCATCTGAATACTCGAATGGAAGGTGTTGTTATAGGAGAACTTAACTAATGGGAGGTGTTGATCCCATCCACCTTTAAATTCCATTGAGAATAATCTCAGCATGTCTTCGAGTGTCTGAATAGTCCTTTCAGATTGGCCATCAGTTTGAGGATGATAGGCCGTACTAAAATTCAATTCAGTATTCAGAGCATGTTGAAGACTTCTCCATAATTTTGATGTGAATATTGGATCACGATCAGACATGATGGATAGTGGTACCCCATGCAGCCTTACCACTTCCTTCACCTATATCTTGGCAAGTTGATTCAGAGAGAAATCTTCCCGAATAGAGATAAAATGGGCGGTCTTGGTGAGACGGTCCACAATAACCCACATCGCATTGTTTCCTTTGGATGTTTTCGGGAGACCAGTTACAAAGTCCATAGTGTTATTATCCCACTTCCATACTGGTATGGGTAGCGGTTGTAATACCCCCTTAGGAAGTTGCCGTTATGCCTTTACTTGCTGACACACCAGGCACCTTGTAGTGTAATTAGCAATCTCCCTCTTCATGTTATCCCACCAATAATGATCACGAAGGTCTCTATACATTTTAGTGCTTCCCGAATGTATAGAGAAAGTAGAGCTATGAGCTTCATCCATCAGTTCATTCTTTATCTCCGGAATAGATGGAACACATAGTCTTGTACGAAATTTCAATACACCTTCTTGATCAATATTGAAATCAGGGAACTTCCCATCTTTTACAGCCTCCAACTTCTCCTGCAGCAAAGGATCTTCTTTTTGAGCCTTCTTGATCTTCTCTAGTAATGAAGGTTGAGAAATCATTTGGGATAGGGTTGATGATATCCCTTTCCTTATAATTCCCCTGTCCAGTTTTACTAGATCTTTAATCAAGGGATCTCCTAGGATCCTCATTGTTGCCAGAACAACAGGGACTTTCCTTCTTAACGCATCCACAACTTTATTTTCTCTTCCAGGGTGATAATGAATTGAACAATCATAGTCTTTAATAAGCTCTAACCATCTCCTTTGTCTCATGTTCAATTATTTCTGTGTGAAAATATACTTTAAACTTTGGTGGTCAGTATATATATCACATTTCTCCCCATAAAGATAGTGCCTCCATATCTTAAGAGCAAAAACAACTGCTGCTAGCTCTAGATCATGCGTAGGATAATTCTGCTCATGAATCTTCAACTATCGATATGCATAAGTAATTACCTTGTCATTTTTCATGAGGATGCACCCAATCCCTTTCAGAGATGCATCGCTAAAAATAACGAATACTTCTCCAATAGAGGGTAGTGTTAACACAGGTGTAGTAACCAATCTCTTCTTCAGCTCTTGGAAACATTCCTCACATTCCTTTGTCCAGATGAACTTAACCCCTTTTCGAGTCAACTTGGTTAGTGGATTAGAAAGCCGTGAAAAGTTTTTCACAAACCTCATATAATATCCCGCTAAACCAAGGAAACTACGAATCTCAGTTACTGTTGTGGGTTGAGGCCACTCCTCCACAACCATTGTCTTTGCAGGTTCAACCGAGATTCCTTCATTGGTTATGATGTGCCCCAAGAAAGACACTTGTTGTAACCAAATCTCACACTTGATGAACTTTCCAAAGAGTCTCTCCTTCCATAGAGTTTTCAAAATAACCCTCATATGATCTTCATGCTCCTCACTACTTTTTTAATATATCAAAATATCATCAATAAAAACTACCACAAAGTTATCAAGGTAGTCCTTAAAGACTCTATTCATCAAATCCATGAAAATAGCAGGAGAATTAGTCAAGTTTAAGGGCATAATAGCAAACTCATAATTCTCATATCTTGATCGGAAGGCAGTCTTTGGAATATCTTCCTTATTCACCCTCAGTTGATGATAACCAGATCGAAGGTCAATCTTAGAGAAGAATTGAGCCCCATGAAGTTGGTCAAATAAATCATCAATTCTTGGAAGAGGGTATATGTTCTTCAATGTGATCCCGTTCAGTTCTCTATAATCAATGCATAGTCGCATTGATCCATCATTCTTCTTCACAAAGAGAACTGGTGCCCCCCAAGGAGACACACTCGGTCGGATAAACCCCTTCTCCAACAATTCTTGGAGTTGTTTCTTTAAATCTTCTAGCTCCACATTTGCCATTCTATACGGGGTCTTTGATATCGGTTGTGATCCAGGTACGAGTTCAATGGAGAACTCTACCTCTCTTTCTGGGGGAGGTCCAGGTAACTCCTCAAGAAATACATCCATGTATTCCTGAACAATTGGAACATCTTCTATTTGTATGCTCCCTTTTCCTTCTTCATCATCACTAATTAACTCCATAAAGAAAGCTATAGGAGGTTCTTCTAGATAGGGATCAATTCGGGATATCTCTACTTGGAATATAATTGTAGGTCGTTTATTCAAGACTACTGAGATTTCCTTACTTCTGCATTTGATCTTAGCGTTATACTTTGAGAACCAGTCCATCTCTAGTATAACGTCGAATTCCAACATGGGAATGACTACTATATTTTTGATAAGATTGTGCTCACTAAAGTAAACACTAGAGTCTCTAAACACTGTTGATGCATGGATAATCCCACTTGGAGTTTTGACTGACAACTCTACCTCAAGCAATTCGGGGATTGATTCTATATTCTTTGCAAACTTGGAGGAAATAAAGGAATTCGTAGAACTAGAATCAAACAAAGTAGTTGCTAGTTTTGAGAGGAAAATAAGAGTACCTACTACCACATCATTTGGAGATTCAACTTTAGTTGTTGTGATAGCAAAATCACGACCTTGCTCCCCTGCCCTTTGCTGAGGTTGATGGTGATTCCCCTCCACTGCCCTTGGATTTGGACAGAGATTAGCATAGTGCCCAAGCTGTCCACACTTGAAGCAATGGACTTCAGGTAAGGACATAACCATATTCCCTCTGTCGTTAGTGTTGGGTAGTTGAGGCTTCACCTCACTACGACAATTCTGAGCAATATGGCCTCCTCTTCCACACTTGTAGCACTTTCCACTTCCGATCAAGCAGTTCCCCGGATGATTCTTCCCACATTTATTACATGTGGTAAGTTGCATTTGCTTTCCACCTCTTCCCTGATCAAAAGTCTTCCCTAAAATGGGCTCCAACGATCTCTTTTTTCATTTTATTTATGAGACCATTGTGTCTCACCAAACTCTAGCTCGACTTTCATTGCACTCCGCACGATCTCCTCGTAGCTATCGTAGTCCCTGTTGGCTAAATTCTTCTGTAGATGAGGTCTCAGTCCACCGAAAAATCTATCAAACTTACCACTTGGATCCATTACAAAGCTATAGGTATATCTTGAAAGTTAGGTGAAGTTCATCTCATAGCTTCTGACAGATTCGTTCTCCTTCTGCTTCAGCTCAAGAAACTCTTTCTCCATTCTCGTTCTCATGGAATGATGGAAATACTTATTAAAGAATATTCCCAGGAACTCTTCCCACTCCATAGCTTCCATCTCTCCTCTAGGCTTCTTGTTTTTGACCAGTGACCACCACTGATAAGCTTCTCCCTCTAGGCGATAAACAGCAAGGGTGACTTTTTCTTGTTCCGAATAAAGGACTACAGAAAAGATATTTTCAATGGATCTTATCCATTGTTCTGCAACCAAAGGGTCAGTAGATCCACTGAATGATGGTGGTCGTTGATGCATGAAGGACTCAATAGAATGTTGTTCCCTTTCTGGTGAGATCGGCCTCTCAGCTTGATTCAAGTTATTACTCATAACTTGAGCCAGTTGGTTCATCATTCGCATGAATGTTTCCATTCCGGCTTCCATCGGAGGGCCGTCAGCACATGGTGCATTGCAGTCACCATCTGCACAGTTCCTCCTATTGCCCTCCATTTTCTAAAAGAATAAAACTTTAGTGAGAAACTTGTTTTATTTATGAATCTTTTAACTAAGACTTCATTCTTAGACAATTACATTTCTCTATAATTCCTTCATAATGATTCATAAAAAGCTTGTGATTAACAAAACATATCTCCCGGGAGTGTCATAACCAAGAGTGCAGCAAGGCCCATTATCGTGCACCAGTTCCCATTCGAGTCTAGTTCAAAGCGATGTTTTCGGGTTTTACACATATGTACATCTATGCCAGAGCCTCCTCTACCTACTCGTATCCAGACAGGGATGTATTTGTTTGATAAACCACTTACTCAATACTTACCAAAATACCAGGAAGTTTTCATATATTTAAACTTTTCTATATGGTTCTTCCTAAAGTTTTTATATCCTAATTTCCACAAATAACTAAACCTCCCTCTGATACCAACTATAGAATCCCGTCTTTTTTTAACATAACTTTCATTTCATTACACGGAACTGAGGATCTTTAAGGTTTAGTGTCTTGGAAACAAGGAACATAATACATGAAAACAACATAAAACATTCTTCTTAAACACTTGAAAGGTTTCTCCTTAAGTTCATCCTAGGTTCATTACTGCATCTCACAACCTGGGGACATACATCAAAAGAAAGGGTGAGCAGAAGACCCAATAAGGGAAACAAGAGAAACATTTTACATGTGAACTTGAGATACTTCAATAAGGACATGAAAAGAACTTTAAGGCATGAGAAAGAAATCATGAGATATATCATAATAAAAATAACATTTTTCATAACTTGAAGATGTAGCTGCAACATTTAATATTGACAATCATTTCGTTTCACCAAGGTCCATCCCCAAGGTGTCATTCAAAATTACCAAGGTTATTCACCAAGGTATCAGTCTAAAAAGTCATCTCTAGAGATTAAGTCTTTACCCAATGCATTGGAGCGCTATCTGGGCGCACCCTTGAAATGTATTTATTATCATGTGATCCACATATATCATCATCAATCATTTCATAAACAACCCATATATCATAAAATAAATGGGTTTCATTTCATAATCATAACGTTTTAAAACTGCTTTAAAGACATGATCTTTATGTCACTTTAAATCCACGGAAAGGGAAAGCGGGTTTCATGTATGTAAATACCAGAATTTAAAATAGAACATTTTGATATATATGTTAATACCCCTATAGAAATAATATCTTTGAGTATTCACTTAATAACATAAAATAATTTTGAGAAAAAGAGAGAGGCATTTTGAGACGAAAATTCTGCAGCATAACGGCTACGTTACAGGGTTTTAGAAAACGTTGAAAAGAGAGAGGACATGGTTCACCCACTCATAAATGATCTATAAAAATAGTATAGGGACAGAATATAAAGGATATGAATCATGGTAATGAAATTTTAAGGACATACCATTTGAAATGAAAAACATGGAAGTAAGACAAAAATAAGATTTCTCTTATAAACATTCAGCAGCCTAACGGCGTCACTTAAACTTCAATAAAAATGATTTGACAAGATAAAATAGGGTCTCTCATCATATGATAATAAGAGATAAGTATGATGGATATATAGATCATACCCCAACATAATAAAAATTAACTTGAAAGACTTGACATGAAAATAGAACTTGAAAACTGAGAAGGGTGAAAGAATCCCTTAAAAATTCGGCAGCCTAACGGGGTCACTTAAACTTTCATAAAACGAAATGATGAGAGTAAGAGGGGATCTATCATCATATAAACATGAAAAGGTAAGTAAGAGTAATATAAAAGAACATCCTCTCACATAAGAACATGGAGCATAAAAGGAATGACATAAAAGAGATTACATGAAAAGAAAGAGAGAGGTCGGATCCCTTACCTTAAAATGTAACTCTTAAAACTCAAAGGTTTGGACCTTGAGGGCTTGGGGGCACCTTGGGAGGACTCCTTGGGAGGTAAGGAGACCATAACTTCGTTGGGGGAGAGTTGGGAGTGAAAACTAAAGGAGGAAAGGGTGGGTATTTATAGGGAAAGTGAGGGGACAAGGCATTAATGGCCAAGGGACACCTCACAAGTGCTTTTCTCAAAACCATGTGCTCTCCCATGGAATTTACCATGGATTTAGGCTAAATGGGGCCCCAAATACAATAATTCATCACCTTTGGCCGGCCAACCCTTAAAATATCTCATGACATCATCATGACACAGTTATGATGTCATTAAACATACTGAAACCCTAAAACTGCATTTTTACTATTCACTGAAAAATTCTTCTTTCTCAGAAAAATCCCAAAATTTCACCTTAACCAAATATTGATGCTCTAATTACATTTATGAACTCCATTTTATAAAAATAATTTTCTAAATATTTTTAATTTAATTTTTATATAAAATCACTATTCATCGAGAATTCATTTTTTCAGAAAAATCCCAAAAAATTACCATAACATAATATCGATGCTCTGAGTTCAAAAATAAAGTCCATTTTATAAAAATAATTTTCTAATTATTTTTATTTAAATTTTTAATTAAAAAACACTATTCACCTGAAAAAACTAATACTTGACTAATAATTTATGAAACTGTTATTTACCCATTTTATTAAATCACATTACTTAATCTAGGTGTCTAAATTATATTAAAACTTTCTTTGAGTAAAATTACTAATCCATTTGGTCACATTACTAATCCTAAGCGTAAAATCACTATTCATAATTTACTATTTATCAAAAATTAAGTTGATCTTATTAGACTCCAAATTCCTTACTAAACACTTTTGTAGAAGACCATTTTTTGAAAATCATTACACATCATTAATTATTTAGGGTTTACATAATTATTTTAAAATATACTTTCTTCAAAATTCATCAATAAAATACATCCTAAAATTATCCGGACATTTAAAATTTCACAAACATCACTAAAGGAAGAAATATCAATTCATTCATCCCAAAGGATTACACAGAGAAGCTAGGGTCTCGTTACATAGCCCCTTATAACACCGGTATATGACCTAAGTGTAAGGAGTGCTATGGTGAGAGAATCTGAGGGAGGCTCAGATAACATTGCCCTAGTAGTAATCTCTACTAACTTGAACTTCTCCCGTAGGCATTTCCGTTCAATCTTGACATGCTGGAGTTCGGCTTGGGCTTGGTCCAAAGTGAAGCCCAAAGACGCCACCTCCTTCCCAAGCTCTGATAAGTGGGCCTCATAAGGTTTGAGTCTACTGGATGAAGCCATTGACTCCTCTTTCTGCATTAACCATTAACATCTCTATTAAATCGTTAAGAGTAAGTTGATATATTATTTAAAAAATTTGGGTCGTTACACCAACTCTGGATATCGAACCGCCCTGGCCCACTGCTCTAGAATCCCTCAGACTGCGCTCAGTAATTAGCGCTTGGTTGACGATGGAGGATATAGAAGTCAACTGGAAGATATTCACCTAGGAACGGATCTCCTGCCTGAGACCGTAGTCAAACTTCCTATCAAGGAACAACTCATCGTTTGCTGGGATCAGTGTGAAACGCTGTAGCTCAGTAAAACGGGACGAGTACTCCATGACAGAGAGAGTACCCTGCTGCAGGATCATAAACTCCCAGGCTCGATCAGCCCTTAGGGTCTCCGGATAGAAGTAGTCATAGAAGGTGCGTCGAAACTCATCCCATGACATACCCTGCTGGCGCCCTGACTGTGAGATCACCTCCCACCACCTCTTGGCGGTGTCCCGGAGCATATAAGTATCTAGCTTTACCCTTTTCTCCTGAGGTATCTCTAGGTTCTTGAAGGTAGTCAGGGTGGCCTTGAACCACGACTCTGCAGCCTGGTTTCCTCCATCCCCTGAGAAAGTAGGAGGAGGATGATGCTTAAAAACCCTCGTCAACTCATCCATCGATGGGGCAGGAGCCGGAGCTCCCTGAAAATTCTGCATCATCCTCAGGAAATCCTCCCTGAACTGTGCATCGGCACCTACGATGGGTATAACTGCTGGTGCCAAGGCTGGAACAGCAGGAGGGTCAACAGGAGGTCCTTGATCGGCCATATCCAGTGTCTGATCACCGTCTGGAAACTGACGCATGACTGGAGGACGTCTCGGAGGCATATCTATGAAAGATCAAAAGCACACCTTAGATCAGGATTAACAAGGAATAAAAACACAGGAGTAAAAAATGGGAACATGGAAAGGAAACTATCAAGTTTTAAAAAACACTACCACATGGCGTGTATAAAAACTACATGGCATGTACTTTTAGCCATTAACATGGGCGTGTACTTCTACCACTACTGGTCTTGTAACACCCCAAACTGCACGGCATGTTGTTCCCACACATGGTGTGTGCTTGAACTCTAAACCCCTGCCTGTGTCTCCTTACAAGGATAACCCACACGGTCCGAACTAACCCCGGACTACATGGCGTGTTTCCTAGGGACACGGCGTGTACTAGACATGGCCTCGGCGGCCTGTGTTGTTAGTTACACAGCCATATACATGGTTGACCTTACACGGCGTGTTCCGAACAAACACGGCATGTATAGGAGAAGATAACACCGACCCGTGTTGTTCGTGACACGGCCAGGTACCTGGGACAAAACTACATTGTGTGTTCTTTAACCACACGGTGTGTTCTACTCAGGCTTCCCTGGCCCGTGTTGTTAGTGACACGGCCAGGTACACTGCTCTAAACTACACGGTGTGCACCTACCGTACACGGCGTGTTCTTGAAGTCATTTTTCACGAAACCATGTTTCTGCTCACACGGTCAGCGACATGGCCTGAACACTAAACGACATATACCCAGAAAGTACACGCCGTGTATTCTGGGTTTTTCTAGGCAGTAGCTCAGAAACTGCACAGAATCTCAGAAAACACAGAAAACAAGGCAAGGGGGTGCCAAATTCTAACCTGCGAGGGCCCATACTTCCCACGAACCAAAGCTTGGAATCTCCTCCAATCATATATAAGGAAAAACAGGTCAATGATCCACCAATTTCTGATTCAAGAGGGCCCATAACACCTCAAGAACCCAAACTTGGCTTTCATTTTAATAAAATTTCGATACAAACAATCCTATAACAAAGAAACAGAGATTCTATCAAACATCTATCACAACAGCATGCATAATCTACACAAAGTCCATCACAACAGCATGAAATCGCTAATGCACCCTAGATGGCATGGAAAGAATGCATGTCATGTGATTTATAACAAGTGCCTATATGATGCATGAGATGGCATACCCTCATCTCATCGGGTTGCGACAGAAATAGAACTGTAATATCAAAACAATAACAGCACGAAGCATGTGAATCACTCTAGGTGAGCAGAAACACAGTGTCATGAAAAATTAATTCAAGAACATGTCATGTACGGTAGGTGCATGTTGTGTAGTTTAGATCCATTTACCCGGCCGTGTCACTAACAACACGGGCCGGGGAAGCCTGAGTAGAACACATTGTGTGGGTAAAGAACACGCCGTGTAGTTTTTTCCCAGGTACCCGATCGTGTCACGAACAACACGGGTCGGTGTTATCTTCTCTTATACATGTCGTGTTTGTTCGGAACACGCTGTGTAAGGGAAGCCATGTAGACGGATGTGTAACTAACAAAATGGGTCGTTGAGGCCATATCTAGTACACAGCGTGTCCCTAGGAAACACAATGTGTAGTCCGGGGTTAGTTCAGACCATGTGGGTTAGCTGTGTAAGGAGACTCGGGTAGGGGTTTAGAGTTCAAGCACATGCCGTGTGTGGGAAAAACACGCCGTGTAGTTTGGGGTGTCACACGACCAGTAGTGGCAGGAGTACACGCCCATGTTAATGGCTAAAAGTACACGCAGTGTAGTTTTTATACACGTTGTGTAGTCGTGTTTTGTAAAACTTGATAGTTTCTTTTCCATGTTCCTATTTTGTCTTCCTGTGTTTTCAGCCCTTGTTAGTCCTGATCTAAGGTGTTCTTTTGATCTTTCAGAGCTATGCCTCCGAGACATCCTCCCGTCATGCGTTAGTTGCCAGATGGTGATCAGACACCAGATATGGCCGATCAGGGACCTCCTGTTGACCCTCCTACTGTGACAGCCTTGGTACCAGTAGTTATACCCGTCGTAGGCGCCGATGCGCAGTTCAGGGAGGATTTCCTGAGGATGATGCAGACTTTTCAGGGAGCTCTGCCTCCTACCCCGTTGATGGTTGAGTTGACGAGGGTTTTTCAGCAGCAGCATCCTCCTACTTTCTCAAGGTATGGAGGAACCTAGGCTGAATATTCATGGTTCGAGGCCACCCTAACTATATTCGAGAACCTAGATATACCTCAGGAGAAAAGGGTAAAGCTTTCTACTTATATGCTCTAGGACACCACCAAGAGGTGGTGGGGTGATCTCACAGTCAGGGCGCCAGCAGGGTATGTCATGGGATGAGTTTCGACGCACCTTCTATGACTACTTCTATCTAGAGACCCTAAGGGTCGATCGAGCCCAGGATTTTATGATCCTGCAGCAGTGTACTCTCTCTGTCATGGAGTACTCGTCCCGTTTTACTGAGCTGCAGCGTTTCACACCGATCCCAGCAGGCGATGAGTTGTTTCTTGCTAGGAAGTTTGAGGATGGTCTCAGGCAGGAGATTCGTTCCCAGGTGAATATCTTCCAGTTGAATTCTATATCATCAATCGTCAACTAAGCACTGATTACTGAGTGCAATATGAGGTATTCTAGAGCATTGGTCCAGGGCGGTTCGATATCCAGAGTTTGTGTTCCTCTTACGGACAGTAGGAAGCGTCGTAGAGAGTCTTCTCTATGATATCGGGGTTCGCGGGATACGTCTTCTGGCAACCAGGTTGTATGCTACCAGTGCGGTAGAAGTGGGCACACCAGGCCTCAATGCCAGAGAGATCAAATGGGGTGCTGATCTTGTGGAAAGATGGGCCATCTTCAGCGCTTCTGTTACATCTTCTCACCTTCAACTGGTGGTAGGGATTCCTCTATAACCCCGCGTTCTGGAGATGCTTCGCCAGTTTCCCACCAGTCTGGGAACTTGAGATCTTCTAGTCGTTTGGGCCGAGGTGGAGGTCGCATCCATGGTGGTCAGTCACCAGGTCATCAGCGATAGTACAGTGGATCAGCTCAGAGTGGTCAGCCAGGGGTGCAGGGCCGCGGTGCAGGCCAGTCTTTTTTCTTGGAGCAGACCTACCAGAAGCAGGATCCCGGCCCTTCTACAGTTCGAGTTACGATCTTAGTAGCCTCATTTTTATCTTCATCTCTTTTCGATACTGGTGTATCCCATAGCTTTATCTCTGTTGCAGTTGTGGAGATCCATGGGCTCTATATCTTTTCGTCTGTCGACTTGTTGACTCTTGACACACCTTTGGGCACGAGGACATCTAGCGTACGTCAGTGCAGAGAGTGCCCTCTTGAGGTTTCAGGGTGTCATTTCTTATGGGACCTCTATGTCCTAGAGATGACGGGCTATTACGTCATTCTCGGTATGGACTGGTTGGTTCCCTTCCAGGCAGTCGTCGATTTCTATCGTCATAGGGTGATCTTCATATCACCATAGGGTGGATCTTTCCTTCATAGGGGTGAGTGGGATGTCCAAGCGGGTAGAGCCGGACCATAGCATCATGGGATAGGGGAAGTTATATCCCAGATTGCCAGTCTTTATTTGGATGATCAGGGGACTTCACAGTTAGACTTTCCCCCAGTAGTGGATCGTTTCAGGGATATCTTTTCAGAGGACTTCTCAGGTTTTCCTCCGAAGCGTGAGGTAGAATTATCGATTGATATCGTGCTAGGAGTGGCACCGGTGTCCATTCCTCCTTATAGGATGGCTACACCTGAGTTGCAAGAGCTCAAGAAGTAGCTGGAGGAGTTACAGGCAAATGGTTTCATCTGACCTAGTACTTCTCCTTGGGGTTTTCCTGTCCTATTTGCGAATAAGGCAGATGGTACCCTTTGGCTCTGTCTGGATTATCGGAAGCTGAACCAGTTGACTGTCAAGAACCAATATCCCTTGCCGAGTATAGATGACCTCTTTGATCAGATTCGAGGAGCTTGGGTGTTCTCGAAGATCGATTTGAGGTCCAGTTATCATCAGTTGCACATTAGACCATCATATATACCTCTTATAGCCTTCAGAAGTAGGTATGATCTATATGAGTATACAGTCATATCGTTCGGTCTCACGAACGCGCCAGCAGTTTTCACGGAACTGATGAACCGAGTGTTCCATCTGTACTTGGACTCCTTCATCGTGGTCTTCATGGACGATATCTTGGTGTACTCTCACACTCGACACGACCATGCCACACATCTTGAGATCATTCTGAGTACACTGAGAGAGCATGAGCTATATTCTAAACTCTCAAAGTGCCACTTTTGGATGGATCATATTCACTTCTTGGGTCATGTCATCTCAGAGGCTAGAGTATCTATGGACCTAGAGAAAGTGAGAGATTTAGTTTCCTGGGAGCAGCCGAAGAATGTCATTGAGGTACGAAGTTTCCTAGGGCTATCTGGATACTACAGATGCTTCATTCAGGACTTCTCGTGCCAAACAACACTATTGACAGGTCTGACCAAGAAGGGGGAAAAGTTTTTATGGTCAGATTATTGTGAGTCAGCCTTTCAAGAGCTAAAGGTGAGGTTGACGTCAGCACCGATACTAGTCTTTCCAGAGCCGGGCAAGGGCTGCACTATTTACTGTGATGCTTCGGGTATTGGGCTAGGAGATGTGCTTATGCAGGGAGATGGAGTCGTTGAGTATGGGTCTCGGCAGTTGAGGCCACATGAGAGGAATTACCCTACGCACGATCTGGAGTTGGAAGCCGTTGTTCATGCCTTACGCTATTGGATACACTACCTTCTGGGAGAGCACATTGTGGTTTTCACCGACCACAAAAGTCTCAAGTACATCTTCACTCATCGTGATCTGAATATGAGATAGCGTAGGTGGATTGAGTACCTGCAGTCCTTTGACTTCAAGCTCACCTATACGCCAGGAAAGGGTAATGTAGTGGCAGATGCATTGAGAAGAAGAACTCAGATTCAGGCAGTTCATGAGGCCAGAAGTGGGTGGCAGCTTATGGATCTACTCTCTAAGATGCACTTGGAAGTGCACAACAGGGAGGGACAGACTTTCCTATCTTCTGTGGTTGTTACCTCTACACTTCTTGATCGAGTAAGGATGAGGCAGCTATCAGATTCGGAGGCCTTAGTCCTATGGGAGAGTGTGTCAGGAGGGGACCCTCTTCCTGGATGGACAGTGGGTGAGGATGAGATCTTGTGTTTCCAGGGACGCATATGGGTGCCAGCAAACATACGCAAGGAGATGATGCGGGATTTTCATTCCTCAGTTTGGGCAGTTCATCCTGGCATCACCAATATGTATCGTGATCTACACCACCAGTACTGGTGGCCAGGTATGAAGAAAGATGTTGCTGGTTTTTTCAGGAGATATTCTACTTGTAAGCAGGTGAAAGCAGAGCATCAGTGACCAGTAGGGCTTTTACAGCAGTTACCCATTCCCGAATGGAAGTGGAACGATGTCACGATGGACTTCGTGATCGGGTTGACGACATCGCCTTGGGAAAACGATGTTTTTTGGGTTGTCATCGACAGACTCACGAAGGTCACACACTTCTTGCCGATCAAGGAGACCTTCAGTGTTGATGATCTGGGACGACTATACATCCGAGAGATTGTACGTCTACATGGAGTTCCACACTCCATTGTTTCAGATAGGGATGTGCGCTTTACTTCTCGGTTCTGGTAGGGATTTCAGAAGGATTTGGGTACACAAGTACTTTTGAGTACATTATATCATCCCCAAACAGATGGCCAGTCCGAGCGCACGATCCAGGTGCTTGAAGATATGCTCCGATCTTGCATTCTGGACTTCAGCGGTTCTTGGGAGAAGTATATTCCTCTGGTGGAGTTTGACTACAACAATAGTTTTCAGGCGACCATTCTGATGGAACCATACGAGGCTCTGTACGGTAGGCCATGTCGATCACCCTTATGCTGGCTGGAGGTAGGAGAGGAAGCTCTATTGGGACCTTGTCTTGTTCAGGAGACCTCTGAGAAGATAGAGTTGATTCGGAAGAGGAGGGCTACAGCACAGTCTCGACAGAAGTCTTATGCTGATCAGCAGAGGCGACCTATAGAGTTCAATGTCAGAGATCAGGTTTTCTTGCATGTCATACCAAGGTTGGGACATAAGAGGATTCAGGGACAGGGTAAACTTTCACCGTGGTAGGTCGGGCCGTTTGAGGTTTTGGAGAGAGTTGGGCCAGTTGCCTATCGGTTGCATCTACCCCAGAGGTACCGGGTCACGCACGACGTCTTCCACATCTCTCAGCTCCGACGTTACTTTTCATACCCATCTCATGTCTTTCAGCCCAAGGAACTTGAGCTCGAAGTGGATGTGTCGTTTGAGGAGCATCCTATACGGATTGTCAATCGTAGTACGAAGGTTCTCCATGGCTGGTATGTTCCTATGGTACGGGTTCTATGGCAGCACGGGCGAGTACAGGACGAGACCTGGGAGAAGGAGGCCTATGTACGATCACTGTGGCCGGAGTTATTCGAGGTTTCTTCTTCTACGCCTCACTAGGGAAATTCGGGGATGAATTTCTTTAAGGGGGAAAGTTTGTAAGAACCCGGATCTTCATTTCAGGTACGCCTTTCCTTTTCTAGAGTTTTTAGAAAAATAAAGTTTCTGGAAATTTTTGAAGTACACGTCGTGTACTTTCTGAGTACACGCCGTGTACTCTTTTCCTGCCCAAAGCCATGTATTGGCCATGTCCGGGCCACACACACGGTGTGTAGGGGTGACATGGAGGCCGATTTTGGTGGAGTACAGAAAAACCCACTACACATCGTGTACTCTAAAAGTACACGCCGTGTACTTTCTTTTTTTTATTAAACGGACCAGGGTCGCGCCCGAACACCATAAACATCTTCTTCTAGGTCATGTTCGTCCGAGAGCACCGGGAATCTGTGGATCTTCGACAATCCACCATTCCTCTATCCATTCTCCGATTTGAACACTGTCGATTTCGTTGGAATCGTAGTGGTGAGTTCTCCCTTCTGCTTGAGCCTTGTTTTCCAATTCTTCCTCTTTCTCAAGTTATCGTGGTTTGAGAGTTTTGGACATTTTCTCATATCTACGATGTCCAAGGGAGAATCAGTCAACGTGGTTCAAGTATATCGATCTCCTAAGATCGAGGTAGATGGTTTGTGCCTTACCATTCAAAGTCTTTGAGTTTTATGCACAAATTTCACCAATACCCGTGAACGGGGTATTTTGTGTTTACTATCTTGCCCTTGTTTTTTTCCTGTCTTGCTTGTATGCTTACGTAGAGGTAAATTTATCATTTTAGAGGATACTTTGTTGTGCTTGGATGTTTTGCCCATGCTTTGTTCTGTTTACGACCTTTTGGGTTTCGTTTTCCTTTGGTTGTTACACCTGTTTCCATGCCTTGTGATTATAGGTTGGAGTGAAATTCATAACATGGTTGTTACCCTGTAGACTATTTGGCTAAGTAGCTCTATAGGTGTAATTTGGTTATTCAAGTAGCTCTATAGTTGTACTTTAGCCTTATATCATTATTATGCACTTACTGGCACGGGACTGAGAGATCCTGGTGCTATAGACTATAAGGGATAGACTGAGTGAGCTTCCCAGAGAGTCTTAGATATTAAAGACTACAGGAGGGTAGACAGAGAGAGCTTCCTCAGAGAGTCTTGGACATTATAGACTATAGGGGATGGACCGAGTGAGTTCCCAAAGAGTATTGGATATTATAGACTATAGGGGGTTAGACCAAGTGAGCTTCCTCAGAGAGTCTTACCTTGTTTGAATCTCTTTAAGAACCTTCCCAGGCTAGAGGAGGAATTGACCGAGTGAGCTTCCTCAGAGAGTCTGTGGTATACCCGAGGCTATAGGAGGTATTGACCGAGATAGCTTCCTCAGAGAGTCTCTAGACCTTGGGTCTAAGAGGGTTAGACCACGTGATCTTCCTCAGAGAGTCCTTGACTACCCTAGACTATAAGGGGAATTGACCGAGTAAGCTTCCCTAGAGAGTCTCATAAATTCGTATGACCAAACCAGAGGGGTTAGGCTGAGTGCACTGCCCAGAGGGTTGTGGTACTTCTTGGATAGGACCAGAGGGTTTCCTGCTTGTTAGCTGTTGATTCACTGCTGTTGTTGTTTGTGGATTCATTGATGTTGTATATCTTCCTGTTACTTCATGTTTTTTACTGTTACTGTTACTTCTTACTATACTATTACCTGCCATATACTCACTGACTGTTAGGCATAGATCTTTGGGTGGTTGCCTACTGGTATTTAGTCTCACACCCTGTTTGGCCCATGCTTTTGGGCTCAAGCAGACTTTTTTGTTGTAGGTATATACAAGGGAAAGCGCCCTTCGACTTCTGGTACTTGATTGCTTGGAGCAGGATAGCAAGGGACCAGGCTTTGGCTTGCAATGCTGGGGAGCTCTTTTACTTTTCTTTTGTACTTGTTTTGGTACTGTGGTGTTTTCCAACATTGTGACTTTTTTGGATGCTTTCCTTGATATGTATCATGCATAATTTCATATATATATATATATATATATATATATATATGCGTGTGCTCCAGTTGTTTATTGATTTATTCTTCCATTGTTTACTTGTGTATGGATTGTTCTATTTCTATTGTTGCTAATTGTTTACTTCCACTGTGTACTCTGCCAATGAGGGAATAGTTTCCCCACTATTACACCAAAGGCCCTCGCAGCTAGTCAGTAGCCTCTGGCGTTTAGGGAAATGTGCTTGAGGCCATGTGACCAACCGGGTACGGGGAACCTCTGGGTGGCTTCCGGAACCCCAGAAAAGGAAAGGCGTACCTGAAACGAAGATCTGGGTTCTTACATTTCTCCTAAGAGATTATTATAATTTATAAAGTAGGTTATTTCATTTGTAAGAGTGAATTTGAAAGTTATATGAAAATTATGTCTCAATTTAACTATATTATTTATCTATTCTTTTTATGGGTTTTTAGGGAAACCTTATGACTTCACAAGGTGGGATAATTATCTTAAGTTTAAAGGGATTTTTATCATACTTTTTAAGGGTGAAATGTATAACTTTGGGATAAATTTTTCATGAGTTTTACATGATTGAAAAGAAACATTTATGAGTTTTATTTTTTCTTTTAATATTTCTTATTAAATGTTTTTCGAAAATCTTAGCCAGTGGAGTAGATTTATTGGGTAAGAAATTTTTTATTTTGATCCCAATTTTATTTGTAAAAGGGAAATTTTTTAAGAGTATTCATGGAGTAACGGGTTTCTTTCTTTATTTCTATATGTCCCTTACTGAGTTTTTTGTGTTCATCCCACATTTCAAAAAAAAATTACAAGGTTTTAAGGATAATTAGGGATAAGGATGATGTCAATATGAAAATTGTGATGTTGTGTCATGAAAATAAATAAAACATATCTTAAAAGTTTAGAATTATAGGAAAATGGATATTTATTAGAGGTGTCCACTTTGTGATGTGATATTAATTTATATATGGGTTAGGATCTAAATATCTAAAACTATAAACCTAAAATATCTTTAGTAAGGTAATAAAATGATTTCTTGTCAATACAATCAATTTTAAAGATTTTTTATAGTTATGTAATTATAGTTGGTATCAGAGGAAAGTTTTAAATAATTTTAGAGGATAGGATAATGTAAGTAAATACCCTTAAGTGATTCTAATTTATGGTTATTATGATATATCATTTCAATATTACCATTTTGATTCATATAAACTATGTCTATTCAAAATGGATTTCTATAGAGAGAGAAAAGGAAGGTGAAATAGAAATACACCAAAAGGATAATATCATTCCAAATCAATAACTTGGAATGGTTGGAATTGAACTAAGTAGTTTGTTTTTATGATGGATCAGCTATTTTATGCTTTAAATAGTGGTGGTATTTATGCTAGAGAAAAATCAGATCTACCATAGAGGAACATGTTAGCAGTAGAGAATTTTATGAGACACCACCCTCCAACATTTAGTGGATATTCTAAATCAGTGGTAGATGAGGGATGTATTAAATCTATATAAAATATATTCAAATTCATGGGTTGTTTGAATCATCAAAAGTTAAATCTTACTATTTACCATTTTAAAGGTGAAGCTGATCAATGGTGGTCAATGGATTACAATACTAAAGAAAGATAAGAAATTTACACCATAGAATAGGATTCATTTAAGAATATTTCCCTTGAAAAACATTTTCCTAAGGTTGTTAAAATTAGGATGGAAAATAAATTCTTGAAATTAAGGCAAAATGGGAAAGATTTAGTGGTTGTGTGTGAATAAACCTTCACTTGATTGGAAAGGTACACACTAATTTGTAACTAGGGTCTTTTTATTAAAATTAATGGGTTTTACTCTAGATAAAATATGTAGTGATCCTGCTTTTACCTTGTAATACTTTGAAATATATTTAGAACTATTTGTAGAGCTAGGAGCTGAGACAACATGAGATTATGAGGCCCAGTGATCCTAGAATTGATATTAAAAAGATATTAAATATATTAATATCATGCGCATGTATTTTTTTATAAATAATGGTATATATCTTAAGAAAATCCTCGGATAATAAATATGAGACCACATTTGATTTTGAAATGCTTGGTTTACCCTAGGTATGACCTAAGGTTGGTTGGAACTAGATGTTTGTATTAGGCATCTATTGGAAGGTACATTAATGGGATTAATTAATCCAATTATTTAATTAATTCATTTAATACCCTCAACCTAATTTTACTCTATTTAATTTATTCTATAGAAATTCTATTGGGTTTTTCACATAACCATGGGAGCTTTGAGAGTAGGTTAAGAGCGTTCAACAATGGTGAATCAAAATCAAACAATGAATGATGATCAGACTTAGGTAGATCGAGATGTAGTGGATGAAATAGGTCTTATCCATCACTGGAAAACACTTTATTTCCCAATGATCAATCCAAATTGAGGTAGGCCTCAAAAATTTATGTTTCAACCCATGATTAAAATACTGATCATGGATATATATTTATCTAATTTTGATCTGCCTTTTCCTACCCTTCGCATGAGCACATTGATGCATTAAATTATTTTATTTTATTTATTCTTTTTGCTAGGATATCACTCTAAATTCACTATTTTTCAATATTAGCCTAAGAAAAATTGACCAATGATGTTTATCTCCCTTTTTTATTATTATTTTCACCCATCTTTCTTCATTTTCTTCATCATTGTCCCACCAGGTTGCAATTCAACACTACCAAAATGGGTTCGAGCATGATTAAACCCCCAAATTCATGGTGGTTTTACAAACCATGATTAAGAAGGTTATTTGAGGATAGATCGAGATTTTTTGTGTTGTGTTGGTTATGGTTTCTATAGATATGGGATATGGTATATAAGAGGATGAAGGGTGATGGTTAGTGTACAGGATGCATGATGAACCACCTCGGTTGATCGAAATCTATTTTCTAGACATCAAAGGCATGGAAACAATGGTTGCAGGCGACCCACACTAATTTTTCACATTCAAATGGAGATATTTGTGGGGAAGAGCATGGATATGGAAACTATGTGGAATAAATTGAATTTTTTCAGAAAATTTGACTACATGGAATGTAGTCAAAGAACACACATTGTGTAGCCCCACCCAGCTAAGATAGTTTAGGTTTTTGGGAAGATGAGGATCACATGCCATGTGTGGTTTAGTAAACATGTCGTGTGACACTACCTAGGTGGTTAAGACATGTTCTAGATGCACAAGTCTTGTTCCCCATGTGGGAGGACACTCCATGTACTCTGGGAGTACATGGTCATAGGTTGGTACCCAGGCATGGCCAAGTATACAACCAGGTACACAGAGATGGCCCGATGAATATGGGCATATCCAATAGCACACGGGAAGGCCCTTGGTGGTATATACATGTAGTGTGGTCCCCTTACATGTTTTTTATGGTTACATGGCCTCCAAGTCCTATCTATATAAGAACATGACTAGGTAGTGGAGTGGGACCACACGTTGTGTGAACCCTATACACATCATGTACCACTATGAGAAACTTCCACCTTGCATATCTTCTTCATATAGACTTGGATTCTAGCCCACAAGTAGCCTATCCTGAGAATTTTTCTCTGTAGAATATGATGGTATCTTTCATATTGCATTTCATGATACAATGTGAAATGTTCTGAGAATGAGTATTCTTTAGGAAATTCTTGATGATGCCGGTGATTGGGCAGGATCATCAGAGAGAGATTGTGGTTGGAAACCCCCCTATTTCATCAGGGTACGAGTCCCACATACTCCATGCACTAGTTTGAGTGTCACCCCACTGTATAATTATGGAATGGGACCTCTACCTACTGAGTGGAACCCCCTAAATAACAAAGTAATTGTTCATCTATTTACTGAGTGGTTCCCCCATGATGTACTAGGGTGTGGGTTCTATACCTACTGATTGAAACCCCCTAATGGACTAGGGTTTGGGTCCTCTAACTACTGAGTTGAACCCCCTGATTTACTAGGATGTGGTTCCTCTACCTACTAAGTAGCACCCCCCCCCCCCCTGATGGACTAAGGTGTGGGTCCTCTACCAACAGAGTGGAACTCCCCTGATAGACTATGACATGGGTATAGGGTGTGGGTCCTATACCAATAGAGTGGAACCACCCTGACACACTAGGGTGTGGTTCCTCTATTTGATATTGTTCCCCCTTGACTATGTGGCATAGTGGCGAAGTGTGGTTCCTCTATACAGTTACCTTGATGAATACATGAGATGTTTGGCATCAAAGTTGGACCCTTTAGATATGTTAGTAGACTCATCAACCTGGGATAGGCTTTGAGATGGATATACCCTATCTCTCTCATCTAGGTTTCTTTTATGAACATATATATGTAAGTCTTTGGGTTTCGTTTCCCTCTTTTTTTATTGAGATAGCTAATTCTATCATGTCTTATATTTCTCCCCATTTGGTTCTCAGGACACCCTACTGGGTATGTATATACTCACCCGTACATGATATTTTCCCAAACATGTTATGTCTTATACATATAAAGGACATATCGATGGTGATTTTGGTGGATCATAGGGACACTCAGGTTCATAGATTGCGTACAATGGTCAAGCTTTTAGAACAGGATCTGGGCTCTCTCAGCATTCCTTTATTCTAGTTGTTCTTATGTTGGGACTTCATTTCAGATTGGGAATATATTTTTCCCCTTTATACTTTTTTTCTTCTATTTTACTCTGATGTATTCCCTGGTGTTTATTTCAAGCATGGTTTTAAACTTGATTATACAACCATTTTTATTATTCCTCTTCATTGTTACATGGAGATGGTTTGGTTCATGTATAAAGGTACGGTAGAAAAAGGCCCCCAATTTATGTTATGCATACTTGGTGTTTGTCTCTATCCCCTAGACTATTCGTGGTGGGATTGGGGTTATAGAGACCCAACCTTATACTATCTAGATGGTCCCAAGTGGGTCACGTTGTTATAGAGTGGTATCAAAGGCGGTTCATCCTTGGGTCGGTGTGGAGTCACACCCATGGTGAGTATTGGTTGGAAAATTTGGGAAATGGTGTCAATGTTTATTGAGTGTGGATTTTAGGTTAGGGAACTCAATTTTGGTTACATTGATAGCCAGTATTTTCCAAGGAGAAGTAGGGAATTAGTAGAGTCTAGTCACACAGATGCATGATGAGTCAAAACTCTCATGATATGACTTCTAGTATCCTTTTCATGAGGAGTATTACCCCTCATACTTGTACTCGGTTTAGATTTAGGAGCATTAGGAGCTTAATAAGGGTAGTATTATAGTTTTTGAGTATGTTGCGAGGTTTATTGACCTAATGCGGTACTCCCTCAACATGGCGAGAGATGCTTACTTTTGGGTGTATAAGTTCGAGAAGAGTCTCTGAAGATGCATCCATAACAAAGTAGTCCCACAGTGCATTCCCGACTATCATGGAGTGTTAGAGAAATCACTAGTGATAGATATATTATTATCTGAGGGATTACATGTAGCTAGAGATGGTATTGGGAATCATGGGGATGAGTCATCTATTGTAACTAGTAGGTTCCATTCATTAGGATCTTGGAACAGGAGATCTTCCCATGGCTTGTCTCAATCACATGAACATGAAACATAGGGTTTTAGTAGAGTAAAAGGTCATACTAGGAAAGGGTGATGCTATTCATGTGATGTTCGAGGTCAGATTTAAAGTGATTTCCCAACTTGACATGCCAAGTAGGGTGTGTAGGTAGTGGATGGACCTTTATGACAGAGGTGGCATCATGGTCAGGGTTCTCCTAATCATTTCTAGGGAAACCCTTAGGGAGGTGGATCTATAAGAGGAGAAAAATGGGATATGGGAGGAAGATATACTGATTTAGGTTGATTCTATAAGCTACTTTCACCACCACCACCAACAGGCGGCCCATGCCAGGATCAGGGAGCTAGTGGACGAGGTCGCAGGTTGCTGTAGTCCATGGAGGTTTATGACCTAGTATCTCATGATATGATACAAGGTATAAGCTATGTTTATTATAAACTTTATCTAGTTTTTATAGACATAATTTCAAGTCATTACTTCATTTATGTATCTCTTTTATGAGATATGTAGTTCCCCATTGAGACCTTATCATAGCAGCTTTTGCTAGAGGTTCTGACTGGGTGTGATTATTCGATATCTATTATATCTTAGAAGTTTGAGCTATCTTTTAGTGGGGAGATTTTCACATGGGACCTCTTGGTCATCGTGATTAAACCTTATGACATTATCTTGGTAATGTTTTGTTTTTCAAAAGTTTTATCTCAAATTGATTATCATCATAGGTGGGTAAGATTCCTTTAGATGGTGGGATGAGATTCTCCTTTTTGGGAAAGAGATGTCTCATGGTTGAGAGAGTGGGATTTATGTTTAGGAGGGTACAACCCATCACCCATTATTTGGTGAGCTTATCCATTGGTGAATTAGGATATTTAGGCATTTATATTCCTTTTGTAAGATCCCTTCTTTTTCTAGGTATGTATCTCTTTGAATTTTTTTATTTGAGCCTTAGTGGCCAAGTATTGTTCAGAGATGGAGATAATTTGTTGGATAAAATGGCCTAAACTTTTGGGATGTATGATTGTTTGAATTAATAGAGTCTAGGTATAAATGGGTTAAGCATTTCATGGTTTCTTGGTGAGTTGAGAATCTTTTAAAGAGGTTTGGTTTGTTTATAAAGGAAAATGAGATGAAAAGTCAACTACAAAACATTTAAATGTTGTGTAAAGGGATTAAACATCATGTCATTGTTAAAGAGTTTTAATAAAATAAATATGAGGTGATGGGTTTTTCATCTATTTCCATTAAAAATATTTACATGATTTGTAATCACATTACATGTCATGTAAATGTTTTAATTTCTATTTTAAACAAGTTTTGCAGCTAATTTTCATTCTAATCCACTATAGCACCTCTCTTATTGACCTAAGGGAATTATCCAGGAGATTTTTGGGTTCCAAATTCCCTTATTGACGTCCTAGATATGTGAGAAATACCTTTTAAGTCTTTTTTTTAATGTTTCTTCCTTCTCTTCCTTCTTCTCCAACCGTTGCGGTGAAATCCTTTGGCCAATTGCATTGTTGGTTTTGATCTTGGACAGTTTTGATATAAGAACCTCATTTAAATCATCCAAACCTTCTTCCTCATGGGTGAGAGTTTTTTTTATGCATAGATCACAAGACCCTCAAGTACATATTTTCTCAGTGATACTTGTACCTTTATTAGAGGAGGTGGGTCGAGTATCTGTAATCTTTAGACTTTGAATTGGAATATACACCAAGAAAGGGAAAAACTGTTGCTAAATATTTGATCAAAAAGTCATAAATAAAGGTATAATGGGAGTCTTTTTATGATTGGAGGATAATGTACCTCATTTCAGACATGAATTTGGATGTTTAAGAATCTCAGGGATGAGTAGCTCTAACTTTTAAATACGTTATACCTATGCTTTTGGACTGGATTAAGACCTGGTAATTGTTTGATCTGAAGGGCTCAGTTTTGTGAGAAAAATTATATGGTGGGTTGAAAGCATTAGTATGTTCATTAGATAGTGGAAATTATCTTCTTTTTAGTGGTCAAGTATGGGTTCCTATGGGCTTGCACTAGGAGTTGATGATGGAGTTTCATGTTTCAAGATGGTTGGTGCATCCTGGTTTAACGAAGATGTATTGTGATCTCCATATATAGTACTAGTGGTTAGAAATGAAGAACAATGTGGCAAGATTATATTTTTCAGATCACCGACTATGAAGGTTTACCTAATAGGTAAGAAGTAATATACCTTAGTCAGTTGATCCACAAAACACCATATAACATCATTCTTATGGTTTATCCTAGGTAGTCCAATTAAAAAATTTATCGCAACATCATCAAATTTCCACTTCACTTGCATGGTGTTCTAAGGAGTATATTTTCAGATATAGATACTCATTTCACATCATGTTTTTGATAGGTTCTTTATAAATCCCTAGGATCATGAGTTCTTTTAAGAATATCCTATCATCCATAGACTAATGGTTAATCTGAATGGACTATTCAAGTTTTTTAGGATATGTTATGAGCCTATGTTTTGGATTTTGGTGGTTCATGGGAGAAACATATGTCACTTATGGAGTTTGAAAATAATAATAGCTTCCATGAATCAATAAAAATATAACCTTTTGAGGATTTGTATTTTAGTTCATTTTGTTCACCTCTTTTCTATCTGGAGGTAGGTGAGTCAGCACTTGTTGAGCCTAGTCTCATGTAGGATACATCTAAATAGTTTTAGTTGATCAGATAGTGGTTGGTGACTACATGGAGTTGGAAGAAATCATATGCTGACCATCAGAAAATACCTCTAGAATTTTAGGTTGTTCATCATATTTTCCTTTAGGTGAATCCTAGGTTATGGAAGTTCCATATCATGAAATAGGGAAAGCAAGTGACCACGTTTTTTGAGCCATTTGAAATAGTGGAAAGGGTCGGTCCAGTGGCATAATTTTTAGTCATTCTATAGTGATATAATGTCATTCACAATGTGTTCCACATTTCATAGCTATGAAGATACCACCCATACCCTTACCAAGTTATAGACTTAGCAGATGTTGAGTTTTGTTCTAATGCATCCTTTGAGGAGAATCTAATATTGGTTGTGGATCATAGTGATAAATATATTTAAGGTAGGAATATACTGTTAGTTTGGGTATAGTGGAAACATGGGTGAGTTCAAGAGGAAACCTGGGAGAGGGAGTCTGGTATACAAACAAATTCTCTAGACTTGTTCACTAAGACCTCATAATGATACTTGGAGTAGCTCGGGGAAGAGATTCTATAAGGTGGAGAGGTTGTAAGATCCCTTTTTTAGTTATGTCTCTCATTGAATTTTTTTCATTTGAGCCTTGGTGACCAAATATTTTTCGGAGAAGGAGAGTCTTTGTTAGAGAAAATGACCTAAAATTTGGGGATGTATGCTTTTTTGAATTAATGGATTCTGGGTATAAATGGGTTAAGCATTTTTTTGGTTCTTAGAGAGTAGATAAACGTTTAAATTGGTTTTATTTTTTAAAAAAGGAAAATGGGATGAAAAACAATTGCAGAACATTTACACTTCATGTAAAGGTATTAAACATTGTGTAATTGTTCAATAATTTTAATAAAATAAATCTAAGGCAATGGTTTTTTCAGTGATTTCCATTAAAAACATTTACATGATGTGTAATCGCACTACATTCCATGTAAATGCCTAATCTTCTGTTTTAAACATGTTGTGTAGCTAATTTTCATTCTAACCCATTGTATCTCCTCTCTTTTAAACCCTAGGGAATTCTCCAGATTATTTTGGGGTGCCATATTCCCTTTTGGATGTCCTGGATATGTGATAAATTTGTGGTAAGTCTTTTTGGATAGGTCTCTTCCTTCTCATCCTTATTCTCTGACCGTTACGGTGAAATCCTTTGACCAATTGAATTGTTTTTTATCTTAACCAGTTTCGGTCTAGGAACCTCTTTAAAATCATTTGCACCTTCTTCCTCATGGGCGTTAGACATTGGAAGTGTTTCTGGATCATCAGTTAAAGGTAGGGGTCTAAATCATAACCTTATGGTTTGATAATTTCCAAGTTTATGAAATATTATTATTGAGACATCATTGCATGTGCCCAAATTAATTAAATAAATAAAATGGAATTACTCCTTGATGTACTTGGGTTTCAAATGGATTTTTAACTAGCTTATTCCTACCCATGAGGTGATCAATCCATGATTATAATTTATTTAGAAAATGGATTAAAGTATGTTTAGAATGACATGTGACCTAGGGTGATTTATTGTTATAGAATCCCTAAATTGTGGCTTATTTATTATTGATATAATTTTTAATAAATTGTGAATTAAATTTCAAGCATTATATGAAAGAAGAATGGTCATTTTTATAATTAACCATTGAGAATTATGATGTGATATTATGATATCCATGTTTTATTTCAGGGATCGTGTTTCATTCAATAATGCTTATATATCAGGCTCAACCCTGGAACTTGGACACTTATATACTATAATGCTGATATTGATTGGGCTTGGCCCAGTCCCATATTGTAATGATTATAGAGAGCGGTCTATGCCCAGTCCCATGTTGTAATGCTTATAGGTATTTGACATGGAATATCCTAATGATTATAGGGATTTGACCTGGATTGATTGTTGTGACTATACAATGGTTATATGGTTGTGTTTGTCATGGTTGTAAGACATGATCAGAGATATTCCAACATGGCGTTGAAGTGGGTTATTTTACCTTAGTTACATGGTTGTGGTTGACATGATTATAATACATTCTCAGAGATATTCCAACATGGCGTAAAGCAGGTTATTTTACCTTGGTTATATCGTTATGGTTGGTATGGTCATAATACATTCTCATAAATACTCTAGCATGGAGCTAAATCAGGTTATTGTTGTATGTTATTAATTATTCAATTAATTAATACACACTTTTATCACTTTATTTCATACACTTCTTATCATACTGGTTTAGTTTATACATGGAGGTGTCAACCTACTGAGTTATACTCACTCTCTATTTAGGCCTTCATTTGGTACCCAAGTAGATTTCATTGATTCAGGTTTGGATAAGGTCAAAGGACCATGTTGTTTATTTTTTTTTGTAGATGGGCTAGAGTTTAGAGATGGGACCGACATGGGGTTCAGGACTCAGGACTTTGAGTATTTTATTTGGCTCTACTAGTCTTTTTCTTTTATTGTTCTATCATGAAATTTAGTTACATTCTAGCACTTGATTACATTATTCCTTATTATTTATTGGATTATTCAATTGGATTCTATTTTTTTTATTGATATGTCTTTACTTTGATGATTTTCATTTTATTATGAATTGTTTATATTTCTTTGGAACTTCATACCAAGGGGTATAATCTCCCTGTTATACTATTCACACCCCCACTGCAATTCGGCAGCCTCTAGTGTATGGAGAGGCACACTTGAGGTCTCATAACCAACCCCTTCCAGCCATGTGAGATAGTTCCAGATTGGGGGATGTTACAAAGTTTCATCAGAGGAGTAGGTTTTCTTTTCTTCTACTTTAGTATATAAGAATGGTAGAAAGGAGAATAGGATATGTTGGGACTTGGTAATGAGCTTTTGTATGGGAGTAGCTTACCTATGTATGGGAGAAAATCTGAGTACCCATGGATGGGATTGATGTTGTGATCTTTTCTTGTTATAATTTATGTTATTTCACCTTGGTTGATTCACATGTTGTGTGAGGTTATTGTTTTATGATCTTACTATTTCTTTATATTTGTACTCATGGCCTGATATGGTGTGAGATGAGAATACATACATCATAATAAGAACATAGGGATGTATTGACATGTATTGTTCATGACAGGGGCATATCTATATGTTTTTAATGTGACTTGAGATGGCCTATATTGTTCATGATATGTCCTGTTATTTTTGCATGTATTGTTCATGTATTGTTCATTATATGGCCTGTTATTTTTTTCCTATAGAACTATGACTTGAGATGTCTGTTTCACTGGATAAATAAAATGAGTTTTCATTTCATGCTAAAATACTTGTAATCTGTTTCTAGAGAGACCAAGAGCTAATTTTTCACTATTACAGTCACATGTTGGCTTGAACTTATTTCTATCCATTTTTCTAAGGTGTGTGTTTGTATTTAAAATCAAATGCTTCCTCGTCATCTTCGACTCGAGCAACAAGTGAGTGGAAATCAGAATGCTCCTAACGCAGCTAAACTAGATCTTCATATAGTTCCTAAGAATAAGATGGGTTCTCATATTCATGAATGTTTCCTGAGTTTTATGCAATCCATTGAAAGGGATATTGTTCATACCATTCCTTCGATGTCTATGTTAACAAGAGAGTTTCAGCTATAGCATCTGCCTATGTTTACTGGGGAAGGGGGCAATGAAACTGAGTTTTGGATTGAGTTAGTCTAGAAAATCTTCAAGAATCTCGAGACACCCATAGATAGGATAGTGAATCATTCTATGTATATTCTTTGTAGACCTACCAAGCATTGGTGGGATATTTTGGAGGAAGTTGGGCATCGTAATGATCTATCTTGGAAGGAATTCAAGATGATTTTCTTGAACCATTTTTATCCTAAAACCTTGTGGAATGAAAAAGACCTCAATTTCATGCATCTGAAGTAGGAGGATTTGTCAATACTGAACTATGCTGGACTTTTTACAAACCTAAAACACTTTGCGCCATCCTTGGTAGCTAATGATATCTCTAGGGTTTTATGTTTCTAGGAAGTTCTTCGTTATGATATCAAGTCACGGGTAAACATTTTCTATTTAAGAATCTTTAAATACATGATGAATCGAACACTAATCACAGAAGGTAATTTGAGAGAGGCCTTGAGTAGTGGCTAGACTATTTTATCAGGGCAATATAGGATTTATTCTTTGAGTGGTAAGAAGCATCATTATAAAATTTTCTGCCAAATAATTAGTGGGAAGATCAGTCAGGGTAGTGGGAAACCATCTCAAGATCATGTTTCATTCTAGTGCTATCAGTGTGGAAAGTTTGGACATAAGCACCCATAGTGTCCTTAACCCATAGTTTAGTGTCATATATATGGTATATTGAGTCACCTTTAGAGGTTTTTTGTGAATTTTTCACAATAGACCAGTGGATGAGAATCAAGACAGGCACTGGAGTCAGGAAGGGGCTCTTCTACCCCTCAGCAGGCTGGTAGCCAGATTTCTATAGGCTATTTAGGATGAGGCAGGGGATGTGGTACCCCATTGCATGAGAAATAGTACCAAGAAAAGGAAATAGATTAGGTTAGTCATAATAGATCCTAGTTCGGAGGGACAAGTTAGTTTCAAATTATGCAGACTACTCCGGCTAACATGGATGCAGAACCATCTACTGCCTGAGGTAAGATTCGTGTATCATCAACCTTAGCTTGTTTTTTTTATATATGAGCATCGCATTATTTTCTATATTATATTTTTGAAAATTTTTTGGTCTTGGATGTAGAAATATTAGATGGTTTTTTAACCATTGATACATTGTTGGGAGTGTGGTTAGAGAATATCAAATGTTGCAAGATGTGTTCTCTAAAGATTGGTAGTTACTATTTCTTTTGGTAACCATTCGTGCTAGAAATGTCAAGATTTGACTTGATTGTTGGTATGGATTTTTTAGTTCTATACTAGTATCATGATGACTATTATAAGAGGATATTTTCCTATATATATCTCTACAAGGAAACATCAATTCTCACCAAAGAGAGTGGGATCTTCATGATGGTCATGCAAGGCCAATTCAGTGAATATTAGATTGTCTCATAGCTCAGATATCTGGTCCTTATCTAGATAATAGTGGAATATATCAGGATTATTTTCCTCCAGTGTTATACCTTTTTTAGGATGTCTTTCCTGATGAGTTTTATGGATTACCACCCAAGTGAGAGATCGAGTTCACAATCGAGTTGGTGTTGGGAGCAGAGCTAGTTTTTATCTTGCCTTAACAAATGGAACTATCAGATCTTTTAGAGTTGAAATTTTAGTTGGAAGATCAAGAATCTAGAGGATTTATATGGTTGAGTACATCTCCTTGTGGTTATCTAGTTCTCTTCACCTAAAAGGAATATGGATCTTTGCGCTTATGTGTGGATTATCAAAAGGTTGAACTAGATAATGGTCAAGAATTGGTATCCTCTTCCATGCATTGATGATGTTTTTGGTCAATTGAGAGGTTCTAAGATCTTCTCCAAGATTGACTTGAGATTAGGATATCATCAGTTAAGGGTGATATTATCATACATACTTTAGACTTCTTTTAGGAGTAGGTATGGCTTGTATGAATTTTTAGTAATATTATTTAGGTTGACTAATGTAAATGTGGTATGACCTTAATGAATAGGATATTTTATCATTTTATGGATCAATTTTTGGTGGTTTTTGTTGATGATATCTTAGTGTACTCCCATTTAGCAGACAATTTTTCTAAACATCTTGAAATTGTCTTCAGTACTTTGATAGAGCATTGTCTTTATTCCAAGCTAACCAAATGAAATTTATGGATTAATGAAGTGCACTTCTTAGGCCATGTCATCTCAGAGGAAGGAGTTTTAGTGGACCCATATAAAGTTTCAGTCATGATATTATGGGAAAAATCCAAGAACATATTCAAAATTTAGAGCTTTCAAGGATAACTAAGAAAGGGGTTAAGTTTGTTTGGTATGATTCTTGTGAGAGAGATTTTCAGGAGCTAAAAGGAAGACTAATCTCAACACTTATCCTCACCTTACCTATGTCGATTAAAGCATATACCATGTATTGTGACACATCCAGAGCTGGACTCGGAGTGGTTATAATTAAGGAGGATCATGTGGTTGCTTATGGATCTAGGTAGTTGAGACCACATGAGAGGAATTACCCTACTCAATATCTATAGTTAGCAGTAGTGGAACATGTCCTGAGATATTGGAGAAAATATATCATGGGTGAGAGGTTCATGGTATACATAGATCACAGGAGCCTCAAGTATATTTTTTCTTAGTGAGACCTAAACCTTCGGCATAGGAGGTGGGTCAAGTATCTATAGTATTTTGAACTTTCATTGGATTATACACCAGGAAAGCGAAACATTATTACCAACACTTTGATCCAAAGGATGGATACATGGTTAGTATGGGATTCTTGTGATGAGTGAAAGATAATGGACCTCTTTTTAGACATGAATTTGGGTGTTCAGGAATCTCAAGGGTGAGTAGCTATGACTTTGACATCTATTATACCCATGATTTTGGGCCAAATTAAGACCAATAAGTTGTCTGATCTGAAGGTCTTAGTTCTAAGAGATATATTATATGGTGGGGATATACCATCAGGATAGCCTCTACATAGTGTAAATTATCTTCTTTTCTATTTCTGATTATGGGTTTCTATAGTCTTGTGCGAGGAGCTGATGAGGGAGTTTCATGCTTCTATATGGGTGGTGCATCCTGGTTTAACAAATATGTGTCATGATATCTATAGATAGTATTGGTGGTCAGGAATGAAGGAGTTTTAAAGGTTTTTAGATATATGCTTCACTTGTTAGTAGATGAAAGTCAAGCATTAGAGGTTAGTTGGGCTTTTTTAGCCATTACCCATTCCTGAGTGGAAATGGGATGATGTCAAAATGGATTTTGTGATAGGACTACCTAGGAGGACACATAAAAATGATGATTTATGGGTTTTTATGGATTGACTAAGGTAGTATAATTCTTACCTATTAAGTAAACCTTCATAGTCGATGATCTGGGAAATATTTACATGCATGAGGTGGTTAGGTTTCACGGTGTTCCGAGGAGTATAGTTTCATAAAAAGATCCTCATTTCACATCATGTTTCTGATAGGGTCTTCAGAAATCCCTTGGATCATGAGTTCTTTTAAGACTAGCCATTCATCCACAGACTAATGGTCAATCTAAGTGGATTATTCAGGTTCTGGATGATATTTTATGAGCTCATGTTTTGTATTTTGTGGGTTCATGGGATAAATATATGGAACTTTTGGAACTTGAAAATAATAATAGCTTCTAGGTATCGATAAAATAGAACCTTTTGAGGCTTTGTATTTTAGGCCATCTTTTTTCTCTTTGTTGGCTGGTGGAAGGTGAGTCAGCACCTGTTGGTTCTAGTCTCATGTAGGAGGCATCTGAATAGGTTTAGTTGATCAGATAGTGGTTAGTTACCACATAGAGTAGGCAAAAATCATATGATTACCATCAGAGAGGACCTATGGAATTCTAGTTTGATCATTATGTTTTACTTCAGGTGTCTCCTAGGTTGGTGTAGTACTATATCATGAAATAGGGAAATCTAGAGCCCAGGTTTGTTAGGACTTTTGAAATAGTGGTAAGTCTCGGTCCATTGGAATACCATTTATCTCATCCATAGCGTTGTAGTTCCATTAATGATGTTTTTCATGTGTCACAGCTATAGATATATCACCCAGATTCTTCCCATGTGATAGACATAGAAAACATCGAGCTTTTTGTTGATGTTTCATTTGAGGAGCATCTGATATGGGTTGTGGATCATAGTGAGAAATATCTTTGGGTAGGATTATACCATTTATTCAGGTGAAGTGCTATCATGGGTGAGTCCAATAGGATATTGGTGATCGGGAGTATGATATGAAAACATAGTGGCTGGACTTGTTCACTGAGACCACACAGTGACACTTGGAGTATCTTAGGGGTGATCTTTTATAAGGTGGGGATCTTTTAAGATCCCATATTTTTTCAGGTATGTATCTCTTTGAATTTTTTTTCATTTAAGCCTTATTGGTTGAGTCTTGTTTGGAGATGGGGAGCCTTTGTTTTAGAAAATGACCTAAAATTCAGGGATGTATGCTAGTTTGAATTAATGGAGCCTGGGTATAAATGGGTTATGAATTTCATAGATTTTTGATGAGTTGAGAAAATTTTAAAGAGTTTTGGATTGTTTAAAAAGGAAAATGGGATGAAAATGAATTGTATAACATTTACACAATATGTAAAGGAATTTCACATCATGTGATTATTTAGGATTTTTAATAAAATAAATCTGAGACAATGGGTTTTTTGGTGATTTCCATTAAAAACATTTAAATGATGTGTAATCACATTACACTTCATATAAATGTTTGGTCTACTATTTTAAACATATTTTGCAGTTGATTTTCATTCTAATCTATTGTAGCTCCTCTCCTCTCAACCCTAGGGTATTCTCCAGGTGATTTTGGGGTTTCAACTTCCCTTATGGACATCCTGGTTATGTGATCAATCCCTGGTAAGTCTTTTTGGTTAGTTTTATTTCTTCTCTTCCTTATTATCCAATCATTTTGGTGAAATACTTTGACCAGTTGCATTGTTGGTTTTGATCTTGATCAGTTTGGATCTTGGAACCTCTTTACAATCACCTGAACCTTCATTCTCATTAGCCTTGTCTGTTGGAAGTGTTGTTGGATTTTCAGTAAAAGGTAGGGGTTTAAATCATAACCTTAGGGTTTTATAATTTCTAATTTTATGAAATATTTTTATTGCACCATCATGGTGTATGTCCAAATTAATTAAATAAACAAATGGAATTATACCTTGAAGTCCTTTGGTTTCAAATGTATTTTTAACTATATTATGTTTACCCATGGGGTGAGAGAACCATTATTATAATTTAATTTGAAATCATTTTAAATTATTTTTATCATGATATGTGACCTAGGGTGACTTATTGTCATAGAATCCCTAAATTATGCCTAATTTCTTATTTATATAATTTTTAATCAATTTTGAATTAAATTTCAAGTGGCATATGAAAGAAGAATGGTAATTATCATAATTAATTATTGATAATTGTTATGTGGTATTGTGATATCCATGTTTTATGATAGGGATTATGTTCTATTATTTAATGCTTATATATCATGCTTAGCCCTGGCACTTTCACACTTATATACTATAATGATGATATTGAGAGGGATTGTCTCAGTCTTATGTTATAATTCTTATATAGAGTGGGCTATGCCTAGTACCATGTTGTAATGATTATAGGTCTTTGACCCGAAATGTTGTAATACTTATAGGTATTTTACTCAGATGGATTGTTCTGACTATACCATGGTTATATGGTTGTGGTTGGCATGGTTGTAAGACATACTTAGAGATATTTCAACACGGTACCAAAGAAAGTTATTTTACCTTGCTTATATGGTTGTGTTTGTCATGTTCGTAATAAATTCTCATAAATATTATGACATGGTGCCAAAGTAGGTTATTTTAACTTGGTTATATGGTTGTGGTTGTCATGGTCATAAGACATGCTCATAGACATTTTGGCATAGAGACGAAGAAGGTTGTTGTATTTTATTAATTGTTGAATTAATTAATACACATTTTTATATCTTTATTTCATAAACTACTTATCAGACTAGTTTAGTTTAGAAATAATGGTGTCAAAATACTAAGTTATACTCACACCCTATTCAAGTCATCATTTGGTACCCAAACAGATTTGATGGATGTAGGTTTGGATAAGGGAAAAGGACTTTACTTTTGATTACCTATTTGTGGATGGGATGGAGTTTGGAGATGGGACTGATGTGGGGTTAGAGACCTGATACTTTGATTCTTTTATTTGAGTATGCTAGTCTTTTCCTTGTATAGTTATAGCATGAACTTGAGTTACATTTCAACACATCATTACATTATTCCTTATTATTTATTATATTATGCGGTTGGATTTTGTTTTTTTCTTATACTATGTATTTACTTTGATTATTTCTATTTTATTATGAATTGTTTATACTACTATAACACTTCATACCAGGGGGTATAATCTCCCTGCTATACTATTCACACCTTCATTGCTAGTCAGAAACCTATGGAATATGGGGAGGCTCACTTGAGGTCTTGTAACCAAGCCTCTATGGCCACATGAGAGAGTTCCAGATTGGGGGATGTCACACCTTTAGTAATGGAGTACTTTATAGACGTATTTCTAGAGGATTTTATGGGACTACTTTAAGGTAGGAGATTGATTTTTGTATTGAATTTTACCTCAAGATAGTACTGATATCTTCTATATCAAATCAGATGAACCCTACCAAGATCCGAGAACTGAGGGAATAGTTGCAAGACCTTTGAGAAGAGAAATTTATCATACCCAGTGTGTTCGCTGGGAAGCTCCAGTTTTGTATGTGAAAAAGGTGGATGGGAGCTTGTGGATTTTTATTGATTATAATCAATTGAACTAGGAAATGATCAATAATAAGTACCCCTTGTCAAGGATTTACAACCTCTTTGATCAGTTGTGATTCATGAGTTAGTTCATGAATATCGATATCAATTCTGGCGATAACTAGTTGAGGTTTCTTGATGCTGATATTCCAAATACCGAATTCTAATTTCATTATGGACAATATGAGTTCCTGGTGATATATTTTGGTGTGGAAAATTTACCCACTATGTTTATGGATTTGATTAACTGAATATTACATCCATACTTGGAATGATTTGTGGTTATCTTCATTGATGACATACTCATCTTCACTGCATTATATGGAACATGTAGATAACTTGAGGATGGTCCTAGACTTACTCCAAGAGCACCAAATTTATGGTAAGATCTTGAAGTGATACTTTTGGATATATGTGTTTCACTTTATAGGGAATAACATATTTGATCATGTATTATCTATGGACCCAAAAAATATTGATTCAGTTTTTTCTTGGGAGCCACTCAAGAGCATGTCAAAGGTGTAGAGTTTCCTTGTCTTGGTGGGGTACTATAGGAGTTTCATGGTAGAAATCTATAGTATTTCATCCTCATTGACTTCCCTGATGTAGAAAGGTTTGTTGTTTACCTAGATTGAGTATTGTTAAAGATCCTTCAAGTAATTAAGTATGATCTTGACCATTGCTCTTATATTTAGACTACATGAGGATAGTGTTGAGTATGTAGTGTATTATGATTCCTCTAAAGTTGGGTTTAGCTGCATTTTGATACAGAGGTAGGAAGTGATCACATATGGGTCAAGGCAATTGATACCCCATGGAAAAAACTATGCGACTCATGACCATGAGTTGGAAACAATATTCTTGTATCTGAAGATATGGTGGCACTATATTCATGGAGAATAATTTATTTTTTACCTAGACCATCAAAGTCTTAGTTAAATCCTCACATAGAGAATTTTAAACCTGAGATAGAGGCATTGGTTAGAGTTCCTATAGGACTATGACTTTGGGATAGTCAATACTCCTAGGAAGGGAAACATGGTGTCAGATGCCCTTAGCATTAACTCCCATTCTTGTTTGGTGTGGGAGGGGTCTGAGGAGTTGGATTCTTTGTAGTTGACCCTTGTGGAGGATAGGGGTGCATGTTTTCTTTTGTCGATGGTGTTTAATCCTCTATTTCTCTAGTGTGTGATGTAGGATTGGTTGGGAGACATTAACTAAGAGGTTATTTGTGACTAGATATCCTCAAGATATTCACTAGATGGATTTTCTAAATTATGAGATCATGTCATCCTTTTTTAATGATGAATGGTGGTTTTGGTCATGATGCGAGAAGAGGTGATCCAGGAGTTTCATACTTCTCCTTAGGTTATAAATCTCAATGTAGGGAAGATGTACAAGGACCTTTAATTGAAGTTTTGGTGGGTTGTAATGAGGCAAAGTATCACTAAGTTTAACTCTCTATGTCTCAAAATTCATCAAGTGAAGGCTGAGAATCAAGTTCTGATAGTCTTGAAACAGCATCTTGAGATCCTATAGTAGAAATGGGAAGGAATATCTGGAGAATTTTTTATAGGGATACCATGGAAATAAAGATTCCATGATTCTATATGGGTGATTTTTAACCAACTCACAAAGTCGGAACACATATTTACCATCGGGGAGAAGAGTTTGGTAAAGAATCTAGGATAGTAATGGGTATAGGATACCATATGGATCCATGGACTTCTCTTAAAGATTTTCTTTGACCATGATGTGCGGTTTGTTTCATGGTTGTAAAGAGGAATTGAAGAGGAATTTGGGAACTTGTTGTGGATGATTATTAAATTTCACCCCCAAATGGATGGGAATATCGAGCACACTATCTTGGTGTTAGAGGATATGTTGAGATCTTGTGTTTTGGAATTTTTCCAAACCTAGGAGGATCACTTACCATTGGTAAAGTTTTCTTATAATAATAGATATCACACTAGGGTCATTATGGAACCTTTTGAGGCATTTTACAGGAAACCCTACAGCTCAACCTTGTGTTGGATTGATATTGAAGAGGCATATCTTGTTGGGGATAGATGTGAAAGCAATGATAGAAAAAGTTCTGGTGATATGTGAGCATATGAGGATATCCTATATCAAAGAGAAATCTTATGCAGATTGAAGTCACAGGACCTTTGAGTTCGAGTAGGGAGACCATGTTTTTTTTAGTCTTACCACGAAGAAAATTGGGGACGTTTTTCTAGGGAGGTAAGTTTTCCCCAAGGTTCATTGGGTCATTTGTGATGCTATGGAGGGTTTTCGAGGTTTTTTACCACCTAACCTTACCCCATAGTTGGAGAGGGTGCATGATGTTTTCTATGTGTCATAACTATGGATATACATGCATGATCCTACGCATGTAATTCATTAGGTAAAATTGGACAACAAGGATAGATACATCTTCATAAAGTACTCAACGGTGCTCAAGGATCGATAAGAGAGGATCTTGTGAGTAGAATCCATTCCCTTGGTTAATATGTTTTGGAAGCATGGGAGCATGTAGGAGATCCCATGGGAGTGAAAGATCCAAATGCATGATTAGTATCCCTGCTATTTTTTTAGATTGTGCTTTTTAGGGATGAAAATCCGTGAAGGGGGGAATAATTAATTGGCCTTTTTTTCCTTTTAAGACTTTGAAATATATTAAAAAATGATTTTGGAGCTAGTAACTAAAAAGGAATGAGATTATGTGGCTCAGTGAACCTAGAATTGATATTATAAGAATATTAAATATATTAATATCACATGTATTTATTTTTTCATAAATAATGGGATATATCTTAAGAGGATCCTCATATCAAAAATTTGATACCACCATTGATTCTAGAACATAGGTTTTACCCTAGGCACAATCTAAGGTTGGTCATCACTAGACGTTCGAATTAGATGGTCATTAACAGGTAAGTTAAGTGGATTGAATAACTAAATTATTTAAATAATTAGTCTATACCCTCAACCTAATTTTCCTCTATATAATTTCTACTACATCAATTCTTCAGGGTCATTCATTTGAAAATTTGATGAAAATCCCAGTTTTGACCCTTTAATGTGCATTGTAGTATTTCAATCACAAATATCTTTAGGTGAATTATTTTAACTTAAATTTTTTTAATAATATTCCTTGATCAATTTTATATATATTTCATTAAGGAAATATTATATGTATCTTTAATTTGATTGGATTAAATGGTACATATTTTTAAATATGTATTGGATTTTTCGTATGAGAAACCACTTCACTATTGTGGACATATATTCTTCATTAGAGCTTGGATTGGGCTCCAATTTTGAAAAAATATAGAGGGCCTAGTTCCTCACAAATAATAATTCAAGAAGGATATTTGGTTCAGGAATTTTGGAGGCCAAAAAGTTGATTAATTTTGGATTAAAATATTTGAACGAATTTTCTTATTCGTACTTGTAACCACTTGTAACCCTAGGCTCCCCTCACCTCTATAAATGTGAATTTTTCTCCTTTGGAAGTGGTTTTTCATAAATTAGTAATTTTAGGGCAGAGGATAAGTTTTTAAACTCTTATTATCCAAGCATTTAAAGAGGTGTATCCATTAAATAAAAGATCCCCCCATCAAATCCTCCTTCTTCTTCTCTGCACTGTAATGTTTTTGTTTTTGTAATAAACTCTCCATTTATATTCCATTTCTTCTATTATTTTTAATTTATTTACTCTATAATTTTCTTATTTGAGATGAAAATAAATATTAGAAATATAATTGTGTTATACCCTTTTTAAACCTTTTCGCATGCAGAACATTTCTGTGATGACTACACCACCCATGGAAGAGTAGTTTTTATTAATAATCAATCTAATTATCACCTTCTTCACTTATTCATTTTTAAAAAATGAGATACTGTAATTAATATAACCTAATCTATGAATTTATTTTTAACTTAAAATAAACTAATAAATAAATTTAACAATTAACACAAAACACATGAGGTTAAGTAATGTGGGAATTGTGAAAACGCAACTTTGTTAGGGCCAAGTTGGTTGTAAGTTATTTTTGGATGTTGAAATAAGTTTGTGATGGTTATTTTGTATTTTGTTTTCAAGAAAAAAAATCACCATAATTTTTAATTTTTTTTATCATATGATAGGAATGAAATGTGGCCTCATAATAAAAAAAAGAAGTAGTTTTGATAATAAAATTCATCAGTTTCAGTTTTCTTTTGAGAAAATATAAGTGGGAATCGAACTCACTCTGGGTTAGGAATGAAAGTTTCAATTGGTATGAGAATCTATATTGGAGTCTGGATATATCCATAATAAATATTATGATGCATTTTTAATATTTAATCTCTCATAAATTATAAGTTTTCTGGGAAAATTTGTGACACAAGCCTTATGAAGGAAAGGGGGAGAAAATGTGATGTCAATTGGTTTGAGATATGGTTGGAAAGAGAGAAGTTTCTAGAAGGATGGAAAATCATAGAACTTCAAAATTATATTCAAATGATTCTATTTCAATCCTAATGTTCTAAAATTCATAAAGAATTCACGATACAAGCAGAAGTTTCTAGAATAATAAAGGTTGGAGAGGTTGAAGTTGTTGAAGTCAAAGTTTTACTAAAGCATTGAATGACTAATCTATTGAATTGTCTAATCCATCACACTATCTAATTCATTAGATGAAAAAGTCATAAGGATCAATCACTAGTTTTATTTATAGAAGAAATAAGTTTCTACTAAAATTATTCCATTGGACGCGGTATTCCACCAATCTATCAGAGATAGATAAGTTTGTTGAATTAGATTAGTAAGTAGAGATTGTTGGGACTATTGGATAATAATATTTGGGAGTTTTTGGTACCAATGAAAGTGAATAGATCAGAGACTGATCAATCAGAAGAATATCAACAATATAGTCAAGTATTTTCATCAGGTTGTATTATATTACAATTGGGTCAAGAGAAAAATAATCTCTAATTTATTTTTCAAGTAGGTCAAGACTCATAGGACTAACATTGGGAGTGATCTATCAGATTGAGACAAAGACTGATCCATCAGATGTATCCTAACATTGATAAGTCATCAGACATTGTAATTCATTGGATGTAGGATCATCAGTCTAAGTAAAATAAGTAAAGGATATATGTTTGAATATTTTTGTGGAAGTGTTGTCAAGGGAGTTTGTAGCCGATGTTGAAGTGTTTTTGAGGGGTTTTGGTATCTTTAGAAGTTACAATTATATTTATGGAGAAATAAAAACAATGAAAGTCTAAAAAAGTTTCAACAATGTTTATGGAAAAACAAATTCAAAGTTTTATGTTTTTTGGTTGGTATGGAGATTCATAATTTTTTTTATCTTATAAGTTGGTACGAATCATCATAATGAGTTTTCCTAAATTCTATATACATTCTTATCATAATCATGGAAATTGAAATGACATGTCAGACTGAAGAATGGTTAGAAATTCAAATTTCTCTTTTTATTTGAGAATATTCAAGAAGTTTTGAGAAGCATTAAGAAGTATTAAATAAGTTAAATATGTAGTTGAAATGAAAATAAAATTCAAAGTTAAGGAAATTTGGTTGAGCGGGAAAAATAAAGTAATTTTCCACCCATTCCTCTCCAGAAACACCTATAAATAGTAGAAAGTACATTGTAATTTATAAAGCTGGTAATATTCACATGAAAGGTTAGAGAGAGAGCACTAAAAGTTATGGAAGAAAGGAGTTTCCAAATAGAGCATTCCTGAGGAAGATTTCTGGACAAAATAATAAAAAGGAAGATCGTATTAGGTGGTTATCGGATTGGACCAAGCAATTGGACAGAGGTTTATAGGGAAAGAAGAAGTGGATAAAATTGTTTTTTGGGTATTATTTATTTATCTATTTTTTAGACTAATAAATCAGATAGGAGAATTAGACTGATCCATCTAATGGAGTTTTTATATGAAGTCTAAAAGTGAATTTATTACCTACTACTGGGTAGGAAAATGAAGAATTGTGTTTTAAAGAATTATATAAGTGAAAGTAGATAAAGTAGAATAGTAACATTATTTGAACCAACTGGTGAAGTTTTCATTACTTTTTACACAAACTTATATTACATCATTTATGCTAGAATAAGAAAATGCATCATTGTATTGATCATAGTGTCATACAAGTGTAAGGGTATGTCCTACTTGTTTCTATCCACATAAAAGGATTTCTTTCTAGTGGATTGTGTGGAATTGTATTGTTTCCAAACCATATCAAGGACATGGATATTCTTTTTGGGTAGTGAACCTTATAAATTCTTATATTCTTTTGGATGTGTGGTTGTTTTGTTTTTAGTAAAGTGATAAATCTTTAACAGGATGCGAAGGTTGTTTAAAAATAAAGGAAACTTAAAAGAACAAGATATCATTGATTCACCACCCCCCCCCCTCTCAGTGATACATTTATCTTGGATAAGAAATATCAATTTTTATTAGATATAAGGTTCCCTTCATTTAATCTTTGCTAATTTTTTGAAGAGAATTTGTTTTGGAGAATCTGAATCTTGTGAATAGTAAGGGGATTCCAGTCTCTCATGGTAAGTTTTATCATATCTATAAAGATATAATGTTTCCATATATTATGTATCTTGGGTATGATGTTTTGGAAGTAGCTACTAATTTATTTCCTCATATTAATGAAAAAATTCATCTCACATCTATGGATAAGAATAATCTTGAGAATGATGGAAGAGCTAATAATGTTTTACTCTCATCACTTTCTAAAAGTGAGTTTCTAAGAGTTAAGGTATTTTCAACTGCCAATGGTAATTGGGAAAAGTTGAAGAACATTTATGAAGGTAATAAAAAGGTGAATAAATCCAAGTTACCAATCTAGAGGGTGAATTATGGAGATCTAAAACTGGGTGAGTATGAATCCTTTAGTGACTTATTTACAAGGATGAATGATATTGTAAGTTTCATAAGATGTCTTAGTGAAAATTTGGAAGACACAAATATTGTTGAAAAGATATTGATAATTCTTCCTAATAATTTTGATGCTAAAGTTTCATCCATGGAAGATAGAGATCTTGAAACTCTATCTTTGGATGATCTTCATAGTACTCTTATTACTTATGAGATGAGAACGGGAAAAGTTATGAAACAAAAAGTAAAAGTTGATCGATAAATGCCCTTCAAGGGTTCCAAGAAAGTAAAGTATAAAAATATTCTTAAAGAATAAGAAGATAGTGATTCTGAATATAAAAATGAGGTATCTAACAATCTTGATGAGTTTTTAGCCTTGTTTTATAAAACTGTTAAAAGAGGTACAGAAAAGTTTAAAGGGAAACTTCCCTTGAAATGATTTGAATATGGATTTTTTGGGAACTTTTTGGTGAATTTCCCCCAAATAAATAATTAATATAAAATTTATGTAGATTATATAATGTAGAGAAGTTCTTGGAAGAAACATTGTGATAATTCTAAATCCTTTTCAATGGTAAAGGATAAAAAGTTCTCCGAATCCAAAAGTAAAATCTTTCTGTCTAAAGATGGTGAAGATGAATACAGTGAAGTCAAAGATGAAACTTTTATTGGGATTTATAGAAAAAATAAATTTATTACAATGGTAAATGGTGAAGAGTTTGGAAGTAGTAGTTTTTAAGATTAATAAACTGAGTTAGAATTTCATCTAAAGAGAGAAATGAAAGAATATCTGAGAAATATTGTTAGACTAGAAAGAGAGATCAAGAAGTTTATAAAGGAAAGTCTTATAAAAAACAATCAAGAATATATTCTTAAATATAAATTTAAGTTACTCAAGGAATTTGATTGTCTGAATAAGTATATTGAGGATGAAAATCATCATAATAACCATATTGAAGTTAAGTTGAAGGAAAAGCAAGAAGATTTGGAATTTTTTCAACAAAAACTTTCTAAAGATGAGCAGAGAGTTACAAGCTTCAAGAATTATATCTTTGAATTTAGTGAAAGTTCTAGAAAGGGTGAACCAAATAAGTATCAAAAGTTTCCTTCAAAGGTTGAAAATAAATTTTAAGATGTTTTTAAAATGAAAAAAATTTGTCAAGTCATGTATGTGGCCAAAACCAATAAAGTGGAGAATTTATAAGTTTCTAAAAATTCTAGGTATAAAAAAGTTTCTACCATTTCTAATACTAATAAGGATGGAAAGAAATATGAGTTAAAGAAGAAGTCTCTGGATGATAACAGAAAGGTTGGTGTTCCAAAAAAAATTGATGTGAAAGATAAGAAAGTTGCTGAGAAACATGTTCATTATTCCCGACATTATGTAAGTTATAGAGGAAAGTATTTCATCTATGGGTAATGATGGTATTATGGAGGATTTGAGAATATAAAAAATATGTGATTGAATTACATAAGTTAAGTTTTAAGGGGAATTCAATCCTCTCAAATGAATAAAACTGAGAAGGATTTTATGAAAGTTAAAAGTAGATTCCATCCTTTGGAACTACTTGTGAAAGATTCCAATAACCTAGTCATATTGTAAAAGGATTCCTTGTTTCATTACGATCAAAAAAAAGGTTTATAATATTTTCAGAAGCCAAAGGTGAACAAATACAAAGGGACATAAAAATATCTTGTTGTAGAAACTGCACTCAAAGTTACAAAAGGACAATGACCTTTCATCTTTGATAGTGGGTTTTCTTCTCACATTACAAGAGATTTTAAATTTTTGAAGAATTTTAAAGACTTTAAAAAATAAATAATGACATTTAGAAATGATGAATCTCTAATAATCAAAGGTGTTGGATCTATTATTATTGGATACAAAAAGTTAAAATCCAAGAAATCTTTATATGTTAATGGGTTGAAACAAAATATGTCGAGTTTTTCCAAAATTTTTGAAAAAAAATAAATTTTTGTTTAGAAAAGGTGGTTTTGTTATAAAAATAGAGGAATATAGAAATTTTTTTACCATAGGCCAGTATATAAAATGGAATTTGTTTCAAGTTGGTGAAGTTTAGAACTTATGTTACTTAAGAATAGTGGAAGAAAATTCGTTGTGGTATAAAATTTTTAGACATATGTTTCAAATAAACATGATGAATTTATCAAAGAGATAAAATGATTGTGGTATTCTTCACATGTCAATAAAATGATACTGGTGTTTCATATTTTTTTAGAAAGGAAATATTGTAAATTGTTTGCATAATAAAGTTTTTATTTGTTCAACTCAACCCCTATAACTTATATATTATGATATATTTGGACCAATTATCAAACAATTAACTTTCAAAGATAAGTACGTCATTACTTTAATTTATGGTTTTACTCTCATTAATTGTGTTGTGTATTTAAAACATAAGTTAGGTGATCTGGATGTTTTTAGAAGTTTTAAGAGAAAGGCTGAGAAGAAATTTAGGTATTCTATGAATAAGTTGAGAAAGTAAAATGGTGGTGAGTAAATTAATGAAGAGTTTAATATTCATCTTGCAAAACATATAATTTGGTATGAGTTTAGTACAACATACACACCATGAAAAAATAGTGTTGCTGAAAGGAGGAATAGACTTTTGGTTGAAATTGGTTGAATTATGTTACTTGAACAAGTTCTCTCTCATCACTTTTAGAGGTAAGCTATGAGCACAGATGTTTATATTCAAAACCAATGTTTCTATAGGCCAAGTTCTGATATGACTCCCTATGAAATGTTTTATGAAAAAACTCCATGTTTTAAGAACTTAAGAGTTTTTGGGAGTCCCTTCATCATAAAGGACAAACATGGAAAACCTGGAAAGTTTGATTATAGAGGTGAAGATGAAATATTTCTTAGAAATTACCTAGAAAGAAGAGGATATATATTTTTTAACAAATAAATAGAAAGATTAGTTGATTTAGTTGAGGTAAAAGTTCTTGAAAAATATTAGGTGGATTCTAAAAAAATCATGGAGATAAGGAAGATGAAGAGGATGAAAGAATTTTTGTTAAGAGATCTCATAAGGATACAAACAACTATAAACCTACAAAATTATAAGAATCGGACTCAACTATATATATTTATGAGGAATAATCTAAAACATATCATCCTAGTCTGAGGAATAAAGTGTAATATCAAAACATAATTGGTGATCAATATCAAAAATTTCAACCAAGAAGAACATAAAAAGTTATTACACATACTTCTTCGAATTCAAAAGTTAAGCTGAAAGATTCTAATGATGATTTTGATCATTCAAAATGGATTCAGGATATGAATGAAGAGTTATATCATATTTAGAAGAATGATACTTGGGAACTCATACCTAAAAAAATGGAAAAAAATGTTATTGGTATAAAGTGGGTGTTCTATAAAAAGTTGAATGAATATGGTGAAGTGATAAGGATCACAGCATTATTGGTGTGAAAAGGTTACTCATAGATAGAAGGAATTGACTTTGATGATACTTTTTCCCTAGTGGAAAGGTTATAAATAATTAGAATCTTTCTTTCTATTACTGCACAATAAAGTTACAAAATATTTTAGACGGATATGAAGTCAGTAATTTGGAATGGAGAACTTGATGAAGAAATTTATATTGAAAACCATGTGGCTTTTTTGTTGGGAAGGATTAAAGTTATGTGTGTAAATTGAAGAAATAATTGTATGGGATAAATCAAGCTCTGAGGTCATGGTATTCCAAATTAATACTTTCCTAAGAATGTTTAATTTTAATAAAGGAAGGGTGGATAGTAATTTTTACATCAAATAAAGTTATGATATTTCCATCATTTTAATTGTATATGTTGATGAAATAATCTTTGTTGGGAATTATTAAAGAACTTGTGAAATGATTTCTGAATATATGAAAGAGTTTTTTGAAATTTCCATGAGGGGTGAAATTAAATACTTTATTAGGTTACAAATATTATAAAATAAGAAACACATATTTATTTCTTAATAAAAGTATGCAAAGGAACTTATTAATAAGTTTCGAATAAAAAATTAGAAACCTGTTTCCACACAAATTTTAGTGGGAACCAAGTTTACTAAAGAAGGATAAGGTAATGAAGTTGACTCTAAAGAGTTTCAGGAACTGATTGGATGTTTTTTTATAAATTACTACCTCAAGACCAGACATTTTTTATGTCGTTACATTATGTTCAAGATTCTAAAGTTCTCCAAAAGAATCACATCTATTGGATGGAAAAATAATTATCAGATATATCAAAGTCACGTTAGATTTCAGAATCATGTATGATAGATTAGAAATTATTTATTTGTTTATCTAAATAGATATGTATTGGTCACGAAGTATTTAGGAGAGAATATCCACATCTGTTGGGGTTTTCTTTTTGGGGAAAAGTTGTGTATATTGGCATAATAAGAAACAAAATTTAGTAACTCTTAGCACTACTGAATCTGAGTATGTTTGCACCACTCAGGATGCTACACCGCTTATGTGTATGAAGACTCAGTTAGAAGACTTACTTGTTGAAGTGAAGTTTCCCTTTCTCTTAGGTTGTGATAATCATAGTGTCATTAACCTTATAAGAAATCTAGTATATAATTCACATTAAAAACATATAGATATCAAATATCACTTCATCAAAGAGCATGTGGAGAATAATGAATTGAAATTAGAGTATGTTTCTACATCAGAACAAGTTGTTGACATATTCACAAAACCTTTACTAAATGAAGCATTTTTCAAGATTAGTTTGAACATGGGTGTCCAACCTATTTATCTCCAAGGTTGAGGTACATGTTTCTATCCCCTCTCTCATCTAGTATTTTTATAATTTTTTCAATGGGGGTAAATGTTTCATAAATATATCCATTTATTTGTGTTAAACCTTTTAAGGAAGAATATATGTAGGTGGATTTGTGGGGAAGTTTTGATCTCAACATGTAAGAATGTAAGGTTGTGAACTATTCTAAAATTTTGTAGAGTGGTTGTAGAAAACTTATGTTTATAGGGAAGAAAAATAAGTAAGGCAATATGTGAAAGAAACTTGGAAAGTTGAAGGAGTTTCATGAGTCACTGCTTTTGTACATCATGGTTTTTCTATTAATGATTCATGTTTCTTATAATGAGTTGGCTCACATAGGCTTAGAATTGTTGATAAGTAATCCATTTCTTAAGGTTACAAAGTTTAGTTATTTATGAACCTTGGTTGACAATAAAATACAAAGGGGGATATTGTTGGGACCAAGTTGGCTGGAAGTTGTTTTTGGATACTGAAAGAAGTTTGGTATAATTGTTTTTTCTTTTGTTGTCAAGAAAATAAATCACCTTACTTTGTAATTTTTTGGTGATTTGATGATAGGAATGAAAGGTGAAATTTTAGTCATAATATCGATTGCAGTTCTGATAATAAATTTCATTAGTTTCAGTTTTATATTGAGGAAATGTAAGTGGTCATCGGACTCACCTTAAGTCCTGAATGAAAGTTTCAATTGGTATCAAAATTTGTATTGGAGTCTAAATATATCCATATTAAATATAAAAATGATTTTTTGATCTTGTAGATCTCAAAAATCATATGTTTTCTGGAAAACTTTTGGTGCAATAATTATAAAGGAAAGGGAGAGAAAATGTGTTACCAATTGGTTTGAGGTTTGGTTGGAAAGACAGAAGGTTATGGAAGGATGGAAAGTCATAGAAATTTCCAACGTTATTCAGGCCATGATATGATGATCCTAATGTTCTCAAATTCATGAATAATTCATGATACCAGTAGGATTTTTTGGAAGAATAAATGTTAGAGAGGTTTAATTTTTTGAAGTAGAAGTTTTATTGAAGCATTGAATGATTGATTCATTGGATTGTTTGATCCATCGGACTATCTAATTCACCAAATAAACAAGTGAAAAGGATAAATTGTCAGTTGGTAAGTCTGGAAGAAATAAGTTTCTACTGACACCGATCCATCGGACATGGTATACCTCTAATCCATCAGAGATAGATAATTTTTTTAAAGTAGATCAGAAAACATAGATTTTTGGGACCATTGGATAAGAAAATCGAGGAGTTGTTGGAACCGATGAATGGGAAGAGATTAGAGACAAATCAATGAAAAGAAGATAAACAATATAGTCAATCATTTTCATCAGGTTGTATTATATTATAATTGGTTCAAAAGAAAAAGAACCTCTAATTTTTAATTCTAGTAGGACAAGACTCATCAGACTGACATTGATATTGATCTATTAGAGTGAGATAAATATTGATCCATCAAATTCAGCCCGACACTAATAAGTCATCAAACATTGTACTTCATCAAATGTAGGATCATCAGTCTGATGAAAAGAAGTAAATAAGATATGTTTGAAGAGTTTTTGTGGAAGTTTTTTCAAGGTAGTTTGATGTAGTTGTTGATGTTTCTTTGAGGAGTTATAGTACATTTAGAAGTTTCAATGATGTTTATGGGAAAAGAAAAGAAATTGAATTATAACAAAGCTACCAAAATATTTATGGAAGAATGTTTTAAAAGTTGAATGTTTTTAATTTTGTATGGAGCACCATAATTTTTTGTATCATACAAGTTGGTATGGATCGTCATAATGATTTTTATTTAGTTCTTCATATGTTCTCATCATAATGAATAAAATCAAAATAATATATCATACTGAAGAATAGTTAGAAAGTTGAAGATGGAAATTGAATTTAGAAGATTTGAGAAGTTTCTAGAAGAATCAAGAAGCACATAATATTTCAAATATGTATTCCAAATGGAGATAAAATTCAAAGTTAATGAAATTTTGTTGAGTGGGAAAATTAAAGTAAGTTCCCACCCATTCCTCTCCAGACATACCTATAAATAGTAGAAAGTACATTTTACTTTCTGATGATGGTACTATTTACATGAAAAGTTAGAGAGAGAGCACTGAAATTTTTGGAACAAAGAAGAAGATTTCTAACATATAATTCATGAGGAATTTTTCTAGATAGAAGAAGAAGTAGGAATATCATATTCAATGGTTATTGGATTGGGCCAAGAAATCTAATGTATGTTTTTAGTGAAAGAAGAAGTGGTTTAGAATTATTTTAAGGGTATTATTTTCTTAACTATTTTTCAGACTGAACAATTGGATTGGGGAATCAGACTGAGCCATCAGAATGAGTTTTTATACGAATTCTGAAAGTAAAGTTCTTACCTATTGTTGGGTGGGAAAGTGAAGAATTTTTTTTAAATAATTACATAAGTGGATGTTGATAAACTAGAACAGTGACATGTTTTGAACCAACTAGTGAAGGTTCCATTACTTGTTACAAAAAATTGTATTACATCATGTGTGCTAGAATAATAAAATGTACTATTGTATTGATCATAGTTATACAAAATTGTAAGGTTATATCCTACTTGTTTGTATCTGCACAAAAATATTTTTTTTCTAGTGGATTATGTGGTATTTGATTATTTCCAAACCATGCTAAGGATGTAGCTACTATTTTTGAGTAGTGAACCTTGTAAATTATTGTGTTATTATGGATGTGTAGTTGTTTTGTTTTCAATAAAGTGTAAAACTTTAATAGGAGTCTAAGGTTTTTCCAAAATAAAGGAAACTTAAAACAATAAGATGTCATTGATTCACCCCCTTCCCCTCTCAGTGATACATTGATCCTGGATAGAAAATATCAATTCATAATTGGTAAAATAAAACAACATGGGTTAGATTTATAGAGTTTAAATATAATCCCTAAACACAATTAATACTCACTTATAATGTGGAAATGATCCCTAATTCATCACTTACTATAATCTATAATTTGAATGAAAATCAAAGTAGGGTGCTATAATTTCATGTTCTGAATCTATCCTAGGGTTTAATTCATTTCATATTTATGGTTGAGGAAATTTATTATTGGGTTTGGGGGTTAACATATTAGGTGATAATAATTAAGTGGATGTTAATTTAACTGACAATGATTAATAATTAAGTGAATAGGTAGAGTTATATTGATTACACCTTCTAAAAAATATTCTCGTTGTGTTTTATCAATTCAAAAGGAAAAAAAATATTCTTCCAACATACTTCTTCTAGTTTTATAAATGTTAAGTAACAACCCCCTCTCCCACCATCCATTCAAGTAGTGTGTTTCATTATTTTATTTTATTTTTAAAAATAACTTTAAGATTCTTTCTTAAGTACTTCCACCTTAGAGTGAAAAATTTGGTCAACCACTCAATTTTACCTAAGTACCCAAAACCACATCTAATTTAAGAGAACCCATGATATCTCCTTTTAAATTAGAAATATTTCAAGGGATTAAAATAATTTATTCAACTAATTAGAGGTATTTTTATATTTATTTCATTCACTTCTTCTCTTCTTTCTTCATTTTTTCACCTTTCCTGATTTTTCCTTTTTTTAATTTTTTTGGACCATCAAATCAAACTTATTAATTTTTTATTATGGTATATTTTTATTCATTTAATTTATATTTTATTTATGACATGAACTAATCCTAGTGATATCTTAGATCTTGAGCCTGAGATTTAATATAGCCTTAAGGCTCAAATTAGACATTCTCAATCTACGATAAGTTTCAACATTCACCCAGTTGGGGAATTCCTCCATTCTGAGAACATTAAAATTAGAAGAACTTATGAATAAATCATAAAACTAGAACCAATGTATACAAATAATAATAATTAAATTGATATAACCATTAAAGAATTGGATATGTTGAACATTAATTATCAACCAACTTTTATTGTATACCCAAACCATGAATCTAATTTTGAATTAAAATATTTATTGATACACCTTCATCCAAAATTTCATGGCCTCTCTAATGAGGATCCAAAAAACATTCAAAATAATTCAATGGGTTTTCCTTAACCCTAAAACCAAGGAATGTATCTGAAGACCAAATTAGATTAATATCATTCATATTCTCACATGATGTGAATGAAAAATATTATATGTATTATTTACAACCTCAAGATGTAACATGTTGGAACAATTTGAGATATATTTTCTTATTGATATTTTTTTCATTATAAAGGACCAATACCATTATAAAGGAGATCTCAGGGATTAAGAAAGAATAATGGGAGTTAATTTATGAGTACTGGTGGCGATTCAAGAAGTTGTGTGCAAGTTTTTTTCATCTCCAAATCAGTGCTCAACTCATCATCTAGTACTTACATGAAATCCTAATGCTTATAGAGAGTAGCCAGGTGGATATTGTGGATGGAGGGGCACTAGTCAAAAAAAAACACCAGCAGCTACATGTGTGTTTATTGATAATATATCACAAAACTCGTAGAAATTTTGTGATCGAGGTACACTACATGTTATAGGAGTACCTCAGGTAATTCTATATTTTATTGAAAATTATTTAATTGATATCAATTTGGATGAATTAATCAGTATTGTGAGACATATTCCTTTGGATAAAATGATTTTCCAACCTATTCTTGTAAGGTATTGTGGAATTTTCATGGAAACAGACCACCCTACTAACTATTTCCCATAATTTCAAGAGATATAGGATTTTGCTGCTATATTTCATGGGAGACCATAGTAGAATAAAAAATAATCACACCCCCTGAAGAAGCATGATTCCTTCACAATAATATACAACTAAGGGTGGAAAGATCACTAAAACATTATGTATGACTCTAGAAAATAATAAAGTCCCCTTTTCAAAACAAATGCAATATTCTAGGCCTTACTAATAATTTTTTCAAAAATACCAAAGGATATTTGAATCCAAAGCATTAGAAGGTTATAAATAACAAGGTAATTCTCAAAAAAATGTATATTCTAATATGAATTACCTTTTGAAAAAAAATATTAATATATATAATGAGCTGAAGATTCAAGGTTTGGAGTTGAGTGAGTTAAATATTCAAATGAGCCAGATTTCCACCATCCTCCATAAATTAGTAAGTAATAACTCTTGAAATCTTCCTTCCCAACCTACTCCAAATTCAAAACAGAATGTCAGTGCCATCACATTGAGAAGTGGGAAGAAAATTATCGATAAATCTATACCTATCATTCAACTGGGATTCATTATAACTATATATAATCCCTATTCAAGACTAACTAATTAGCAGCCAAAGGAGAAAGACAAAGGTAAGAAACATATTAATGATGTTCCTCCTATACCCATCCCATTTCCAAATAGATTCATAAAAAATAAGAATTTGTATGAAGAGGTGATGTAAAAATAGGTTTTGGATACATTAAATCATGTTGATATCAACATCCCTCTACTTAAAGTAATCAATAAAATTTTAAGGTATGCCAAGTTTTTGAAAAAACTACATACAAATAGAATAGGGCTAAAAGGAAATGAGTAAATATTCCTTGGGAGGAATGTATATGACCTAATCACACCACACTTTCTGATTCCAACAAAGTGTAAGGATCCTGGGACATTCAATATTCCATGAATTATAGTTGTGTTTCACTTTTCTTAAACTTTATGTGATTTTGGAGCATAAATAAATATAATGTCTCTCTCTATTTTATCTTCTTTATATATTGGTGAGTTGAAACTAGTGATGGAGGTGGTGAAATTGTTAAATAGAGTTATTTTATATCTTATAGGATTCCTTGAATATGTACTTGTTCGGGTAAGGGACATTATCTTTCCTATAGATTTATACATGATGAATATGGAGGATGATCAGGTAAGTTCTCATGATCACATAATTCTTGGAATACCCGTCCTCAAAACTACAAGAAAATCATAAATGTCTATAAGGTTACACTTTATATATATTTTATAGATGAGATCATAAGAGTTAACATTTTAGACTCCATGAATTTCCCCTCAAAAGACAATTCTTGTCTCTTTATCTCCCATTCTGACCCATCATGTGATGATTATACAAATAATGATTTTCAATCTTTTTCAAATGGGGTCATTCCATGCTTAAAGTAATCATGGGGATTGGTTCTAGTTTTATGTAGAAAAATACTTTCACACCAATATCTCATGATCAAACCATGCTCATTTCTGATTCTTCTATGGATTATTTGTCAGATTATGACCATGTAATTTCTAATTATGACATGGATATTGATTTTTCAGATATATTTAAAGCATTATTCAAAATATTTGGTGATGAAAATTCTTAACACAATATTTATTGTTAACATATTTCGGTTCCCATATCAGTTACATTAATATAGAACCCACCCAAATTGGAAATCAAACCATTTCCACCAAACATGAAAATATTCAAACCTATTAAATGATGAAAAATATTCTTTAATAATTTCTAATAATATATTACCTAAACAAGAAACACAAATTTTAAATCATTTAAAGAAGAATATGAGGGTAGTTAGATGGACCTTAGCAGACATACCAAGTATTGTCCCCTCTATTTTTATGCATAATATTTTATTTGAGTATGAGGGTGAACCGGTTAGATATCCACAAAGGAGACTTAAACCCACGTTATTAGAAGTTGTAAATAATAAGGTGGAAGATTTATTTGAATTGGGTATCACTTACCCTATTTCATACTCTCAATGGATTAGTCTTATCCAGGTTATACCAAAGAAAATCAGGTTCACTATTATAAGGAATGAAAATGATGAGTTAGTTCCTATGAGAGTGAAAAATAGTTGGTGAGTGTCCATAAACTATAGAAAATTGAATCAATCCACTCTTAAGGACTATTCCCCCTTCCATTAATTGACCACATTCTTAAGATACTTATAGGTAGGACATACTATTATATCTTGGATGGTTTCTTTGGTTATTTTCAAGTTCTCTTTGGAGTAGAGGACCAAGATAAGATGAAATTAACTTATCTATTTGGTACATTTGTTTACCTAAGGATGTCCTTTGGACTTTATAATGCACTAGGTACCTTCAGAGGTGTATAGTGATTATATTTTATGATTTAATTGTGACTTGAAATGTGGTATTTATAGATAATTTTACTATGTATGGTTCCTTATTTTATGAGTTTCTATTGAGTATGGGTAATGTGTTGCATCATCACATGGAGAAAAATGTGGTTTTGAACTTTGAGAAATGTCATTTCATGGTAGATAATGCAATTTTTTGAGGTTATGTAGTGTCATGGTATTAAATTGAGGTAGATAAATCTAAGGTATACATTATTTCATTCTTACCATGTAATAAATGTGTGTGTGATGTTCAATCAATCCTTTCACATGACTAATTTTAGAGACACTTCATTAGATATTTCAGCAAGATCTCTCTACCATTATCTCAATTGCTTCAAAACGATATTGACTTATTTTTTATGATTCATGTAGGGTATTATTTGATGATCTAAATAAGTGTCTGACCACTCCACCAATCATATATTCTCTATGGTGGGAGCTTTCATTCGAGCTTATATATAATGCTTCTGATTTCATAGTTATAGTGGTCTTATCATAAAGGGTGGAGGGATGTTTTAATGTTATTTCATATGTTTTAAGGGAATTGGATTCATCCCAAAAAAAACTAAAAAACCATGGAAAAAGAGTTCCTTTCTATCATATTTACTTTAGATAAATTTTATTCTTATTTATTAGGCTATAAAGTAGTTGTTTTTTATAATCATACAGCTTTGACGTGCCTCTTGAATAATCTAGATGTAAAGCCTAGACTTATACATTGGATAATCCTTATTCAAATGTTTAATATTGAGATAAATGATAAGAAAGGTTTAGATAAATTGGTGGCAGACCACGTGAATAGGATCACTCACACACTAGAAGATGGCGCCTTGGACTAGGTACCACTTTGAGACACATTTCCTGATGAAAATATTTATGTACTCTTAGGTAAACCTCATTGGTATTATTATTTTGTTAATTATATTATCACCTATGAAATACCTACAAATCTAAATAAACACCAATTCCAAAAATTGAAAATTGAGTCTAGGTGTTATGTGTGCGATGACCCATCCCTTTGGTGCATTTGTAGTGACCAAGTCATTAAGATATGTGTGTCTGATCATGAGTTTGATTATGTTTTACATGTTTGTAATACACTTTCTTTTGGTAGAAACATTAGACCCTAAATTATATCTAGTAAAGTCCTAGAATTTGGATTATATTTTTATACCTTGTTTTATGATTTTCATGTGTTTTATAAGTTATTCTCACATTTCCAATAGATTGGAAACATTTCTAGGAGACATGAGATACACCAACATCCCATATTATTCTTTTATATTTTTTATGTATGGGGAATTGATTTCCTAATTCAATTTTCAAGCTCATTTGTTTTATTTAACTTTCTTGTTTTTGTTGATTATGTTATAAAATTAGTGGAGGCCAAGGCCACCAGTACTGATGATTCTCATGTTGTAGTGGATTTTTCCAAGGCTCAAAGTTTTGGTAGGTTTGGAGTACCAAAGGCTATCATTAATGATCAAGGGTCCCATTTTTGTAATCCATTTTTTCCCTCCTTTATAAGTATGGGGTGACACGCAAAACATCAACACCATACCACCCCCAAAACAATATTCAAGATGAAGTTTCCAATAATGAGTTATATAAAATATTGGATAAAATTGTGCATCCAAATATAAAAGATTATAGTAAGAACTTGGATGATGTGTTGTGGTATTATAGGACAACATTCAAAAATCCCATTGGTATATCCCCCTACCTGATCATTTTTTAGAAAGCATTCCATCTTCCCATCAAAATGGATCATCAGGAATATTGGGGTAAAGATAAATGAAAATTGGATTTTACCCAAGATAGAATTAAAAGGAAGCTAAAAATTTAAGAGATTAATGAGATTCAAATGTCATCATATAAAAAAATCAAGTATCTATAAGGAAATATCAAAAGAGGCTCATAATAAAATGATCAAAAAAGGCAGTTTCATGTAGGAGACAAAGTGATTCTCTATGGTTCATGATTGAAGCTTATGATTGGTAAGTCTCATTTTATATGGTTGAGACCTTATATTGTATCTAATTTTTTTCCTTATGTAATAGTGTATGTCACATAAGAGGTTATAGTAAGGAGATTTAAAATCAATGTCCAGTGGTTGAAGTATTAATTTAAGGTATTCCCCACACATGTAAATGATGCCATCACACTACATGAGCCCACCATCACATGAAAAAATCAGGTCATCCCTAACTCTACCACTTTTATGTTATTTTTTCTAATTTTAATTATTCATTTCATGTGCATCATTCCTTTAATAGAGTCATATTGAGAAAAATTCATCATTTTAAGTGTGGAGGAGGGGATGACATTTTGTGTATATTATTTGGGATTTTTCTTTTTGTGTGTCTCTTCTTTCAATTGTTGTCTTTTTCAAAATCATAAAAAATGAAAAAAAACAAATACAAAATAAAAAATACGAAAAAAATATCATGTCACATGCACATTCCTTCCATGTAAACTATTTAGATTTTATGTTTTATTTTTTCAAACCTCATGGTAATCATGTTAAGAATGGAAAAATTTTTATCATCAATAGTCAATATTAGTGAAAATGAAAGTTGGTTAATGATATATTTGATTGTGTCTCTATGAATCCTTTGAGATTTTGGCATCATTCTATGTAGGACATCTTATGGGAAAATTGATTCATATAATCTCTCCATATACTTCACACACAATTGTGACTTGTGATTTTCTCTTACCTAATTGAAGGATAACCACATTAAGTAATCTTTTTAAACATATAACATAGTCTTTCTGTATGTTCATTTATCTTCTGATCAGTTCCATTATAGTACCAGATTGACCTATGAATGTGTAATTTATATCTAACTATTTTTCACCCTCAAAAAAATAAAAAAAGAATAAAAAAATAAAATAAAAAATAAAACAACAAATAGGGGAGTGATTAAATTTACAAAATTTAGAGATATCTAGGTCGAGAGATTAAGGTTTTCTTCTGGGAATACTTAATTGAGTGGGCTTTGGAATTTGATTACAAAGGATATTGAATAGTTTTGGTGGAATATAATCAAGTTAGAATAAAATTTTACTTGGCCTAAATATATTAGATAAAGGGTGGAGATTCAAGCTTGAAATTATTGGCACATGCACACATGGGGAATTTGTGGCACGGTTGACTCGTATGATTTTTCCACCTAATTAGTGTCATTAATCTCATTGGATTTTGTTTTGATACAATTTATGGAACATTGAATTCTTTATTTTTTTTTATATTTTTGATTTTTTTATTCTTTCTATTTTTATATTCCCATCGTGGATTGAGGAATTTCAAACTACATCATTTTATGGATTATATGATATGAGGTTTTTCTCAGTACTGAAAAAGGGTAAGTGTGGGGGAGTTGATAAAACAAATTTTTAATGAATATTTCTTTGATAGTAAATGATATAATTTCCTCACATTGTGTTAAATATGTTTATTTATGGAATGCTATCATTCATTTAAAAATTTGATAAAAATTTCAATTTTAACACCTTAAAGTTCGCTATAGTATTTCATCCAAAGATTTATTTATGTGAATTATTTTAACAAAAAAAATTAAAAAATCCTTAATAAATGAGATAAAACTTTCATTTATGATATCCAAGATGTATATTTCATTTGATTATAATAAATGGTCCATTAATTTAAAGTTTTATTGGACTCACTAGATTGGACACCACTTCACTATTTGGGACATAATTTCTTCATCCATTTTGGGATTGGGATAAAATTTGTAAAGAATATAGAGAACCCAATTTTTTAAAAATAATAATTTTATAAGGATAGATGGTTTATGTGTTTTGGAGGTCAACTGGTCGGTGCAATTTGGATTAAAATATTTGGTCAAATTTTCCCATTCACAATTATAACGACTTGTAATCCTAGCCACTCCTCTCCTTTATATATGTGTGTTTTTCCTTTTTAAGGGGTTTTCCATGTATTAAAAATTTTATAGAATATGATAAGTGGTTAAACTCCAATTATCCAAGTATTTAAATAGGGGTGTCTCTTGAAGTGAGGATCTGCTCATCGAATCCTCCTTCTTCTTCTTTACATTGTAATTTTTGTGTTTTTGTAATAAGATATCCATTTATTGAGTTATTTTAAATTTATTTGTTATATAATTTTCCTATTTAGTATGGAAATAAATAGTATAAACTTTATTTAGATATACCCTTTCTAAACCTATGCATATTCAAAATATTTCTATGATTACTACACCACCCATAGAAGAGTAGTTTTTGTAGAAATCGATCTAATTATCACCTTATTAACTTATTAATTTTGAATAAATGAGATAATATAATTCACATAACATGATCTATGAATTTATTTTTTAACTTAAAATAAACTAATAAAGTAATTGAAAAATTAACACAAAACATGCGAGGTTGAGTAATGTGTGAATTGTGAAAGTGCAATCTTAATCAGTGAAACAAAAAAACATGGGATCAATTTATAGAGTTTGAATATAATACCTAAAATTAATTAATCCTCACTTTTATTGTTTATATGATCCCTAATTATCAACTAACCATAAGTTATCCATGTAATGAAAATCAAAGTAGGGTGCTATGATTTTATGTTCAAAAGTTGGCCTAGGGTTTAATTCATTTCATCTTTATGGTTTAGGTAAATTATAATAAGATTTGAGGGTTAAAAATAAGTGGATAATAATTAAATGAATTTTAATTTAAATGATAATTATTAAAAATTAAGTGAATAAGTAGAGTTAGATTGATTTTTCCTTCTAAAAAATATTTTCTAAAAAAATATACTCATTGTGTTTTATCAATCAAATTTCAAAAAAAATACAATCTTATTTCAATATACTTCTTCAAGTTTTATAAATTTTAAACATCCCCACCCACCACGCCAATATATTTAAGTAGTGTTTTTCTTCATTTTATTTTACTTTTCAAAATACCTTTAAGATGATTTCTTAAGTATTTCCTCCTTAGAGAGATGGCCTTGATCAGCCACTCTATTTCATAGAATTACCCAAAAAACACACATCATTTGAGAGATCCCATGAAAACAGCTTTAAAATTGGTTCTATTTTCGAGGTTAAAGGTACTTTATTCAACCAATTTGTGATATTTTTTTCATTCTCTTCTTATCTTCTTTCTTCATTATTTCTCATTTCTTATATTTTCTTTTCTCCTCTTTTTTTGGAGCATCAAACTAAAATTTATGAATTTTTATTATGGTAAATTTTTATTCATTCCATTTTTAGTTGATTTATAACCAAAACTAATCTCGAGGATATTTTAGATCTTAGACCTGAGATTGAATGCAGCCTTAGGGATTGAATCAAACAGTCTCAATCTATGGTAAGTTTCAGTATTCACCTAGATGGGGAATTCCTCCATTCTAGGAACATTGAAATTGGAATCAATTCTAAATAAATCATAAAACTATAACCAATGTTTGAAAATAATAACAATGAAAATTTTATAACCATTCTAGAATTATATAAACTAGAAATTAATTATAAACCAATATTTATTACATACCCAAACCTGGAATTTGATTTTGAATTTAAATCTAGATTGGTACACTTTCTTCCAAAATTTCATGGACTCTATAGTGAGGATCAAAAAAACATTTAAAAGAATTTAATGTGGTTTTATCAACCCTAAAACTAATGAATGTCTATAAATAAAAAATTAAACTAAGATAATTCCCATTTTTACTTGATATAAATGAAAAAATATTGGATGTATTATTTACAACCTCAAGATGTAACATGTTAGAATGATTAAAAACATATTTTCTTGAAAATATTTTTTACAGCATCATTGACCACTTCCATTCAATAGGATATTTCATAGATCAAGTAAGAGTAAGGGGATTAAATGTATGAGTACTGGGATCGATTCAATAATTTGTGTACAATTTTCCTGCATCACCAAATTAGTGAAAACACCTCATCTAGAACTTCTATAAAGGCCTCACACCTATGGAGAAAAGAATAGTGGATTTCATAGTTAAAGGGGAATTAATTGACAAAACACCAGCATTTTTACATGCATGGATTGACAAGGTGGCACAAAACTTATAAAAATTTGGTGATTAAGGTACACCACATGTTAGGGGAGTACATCAGGTAAGTATATCTTCTCTTGAAATTAATTTAATTGATACTAAGTTGGAAGAATTAACCACTATAGTGAGACATATTTATTTAGCTCAAAAGACATCTTGGCCCACTCTTGTAAGGGTTTGTGGAATTTTTATTGAAATAGACCACCCTACCATCTATTTCCCCCAATTATAAGAGATAGAGGATTGTGCATCTATCTTCCTTGGGAGACCATATCATAAACAAAAAACAACCACATCCCTAGAAGAAGTATGATTTCTTTGTAACAAAATACAACCAAGGTTGGAAACATCATTCAAATAATAGATATAGCTCGATACAATAAAAAATTCCCCCTTTTCAACAAATTTTTAGGCAACCTATACCTTACCAATAGGGTTTTCAAAAACCCCAAAGGATATTTGAATCTCAAGAATCAACAAGTCAACAAAAATAAGTGAATTATCAGCCAAAGGTAGATTCAAAGAATGATGAATTTTCAAAAAAAAATTGTTACTAATAAAAATAATGAGTTGAAGATTCAAGGTTTGGATTTGAGGGAGTTGAATATACAAATAAGCTAGATTTTCACCTCCCTCCATGAATGGGTAAGTAAGAACTATAAATATATTCCTCCCAACCTATTCCAAATCCCAAGGGTAATTTCAGTAACATCAAATTGAGAAGTGGGAAGTAAATGACTAATACATCTGCACCTATAATTCCACTAGGATTCACCATAACTTTGGAGAAGCCCCATTCAAGACTAACTGATGAGAAGACAAAGGAGAAAGACAAAGTTAAGTAAAAAAATTAATTATGTTCCTCAAAAACCTCACCCATTTATAAATAGAGTTATAAAAATAAATTATTTGGATAAAGAATAAATGAAAAAAAAAATATTTTTTGGATACATTCAATCATTTTGAGATCAACATCCCTCTACTTGAAGCAACCAAAAAAATTACAAGGTATTCCAAGTGTTTGAAAAAACTACATACAAATAGAAGAGGGATAAAGGGAAATGCGTGAATCAACCCTGGGAGGAATGTATCTATGCTCATCACACCAACCTTGGTGATGCCAATAAAGTGTAGGGACCTTGGGACATTCACCATTCCATGCACTATAGGGGAGTTACACATTTATAAATCTATACATGATTTTGGAGCATTAATAAATGTAATGAATCACTTTATTTTATCTTCTTTAAATATTGGTGAGTTGAATCCAACAAGGTTTGTAGTGAAATTGAAAACTATAGCTATAGAATATATAACGGGAGTCCTTGAATATGTACTTGTTTGGGTAAGGGGCATGATCTTTCCTATAAATTTATACATGATGAATATAGAGTATGATTAGGTAAGTTCTAATTCTTCCATAATTATTGGAAAACCATTCCTCAAAACTGACAAGATAGTCATAAATGTCAATGAGGGTATGATTTCTATGGATTTTGGATATGAGATTGTAAGATTCGGCATTTTAGACTCCATGAAGTACCCCTTAAGATACCATTATTCCCTATTTATCTCCCATTCAAACCCATCTTTTGATAATTCACCAAAATAATGATTTTTGATCTCTTTAAAATGGGGATCTTTCCATGATTAAAGAGATCTTAAGTATTGGTTCTAGTTTGATGTTAAAAAATACTTTCACACCTATTTCTTATGATCAAACTACACTCATTTCCGATTCATCTATGGATTGTTTTTTTAATTCTAAGAATGTAATTTCTGATTATGAAATGGTTGTTGATTTTTTATATGAATTTGATAAATTATTCAATGATGTTGATGGAACAAATTCAGACCTTTACATTCATTGTGCACATATTTCAGTTCACACATCATTTCCATCAATATAGAACCCACCCAAATTGGAACTAAAACCATGTACATCAAATTTAAAATATTTATACTTATTGGATGATAAAAATTTGAATGTAATAATTTCTAATAATATCCTACCTAAATAAGAAAAACAACATTAAATATTTTAAATTAGAATATTAAGGAAATTGGGTGGACCTTAGTAGATATACTAGGTATTATCCCCTCCATTCTCATGCATAATATTATATTAGATGATGGGGATAAACCAGTTATATAGACACAAAGGAGACTTAACCCCACGTTATTCGAATTTGTAAAGAAATAGATGGAAAAGATTCTTGAGGTGGGTATCATTTACCCTATTTTATAATCTCAATGGGTTAGCTCTGTCTAGGTTGTACCAAAGAATACTAGGTTCACTATTATAAAGAATGAAAATGATGAGTTAGTTCCTATGAAAAATATTTTTTGATTGTGCATAGATTATAGGAAACTGAATAAATCCACTCAAAAGGGCCATTTCACCCTTCCATTCATTGACCATATTCTTGATATAATTTAAGGTAGGACACACTATTACTTCTTGGATGGTTTTTATATCTATTTTTAGGTTCTCATTACTCTATAGGACTAGGAGAAGATGAAATTCACCTATTCGGTTGGTACATTTTCTTACCTAATAATGCCATTTGGAATTTGTAACTCCCCAGGTACCCTCTAGAGATACATGGTGAGTATATTTTATAATTTACTTTATACTTTGATCGAGGTATTTAAGGATGATTTTACTATGTATGTTTCTTCATTTGATGAGTGTATTGATTTTGGGTAATGTGTTGCATCATTTCATTGAGAAAAATATAGTTTTAAACTTTTATAAATGTCATTTCATGGTAGAGAAGGGAATTTTTCAAGGTAATTTAGTGTCAAAAGATGGAATTGAGGTTGATAAATATAAGGTATACATTATTACATCCTTGTAATATCCTACATGTGTGTGTGATGTTCAATCATTCCTTATACATACTGGTTTTTATCGATACTTCATCAGATTTTTCTATAAGATCGATCTGCCCTTATCATGATTGCTTAAAAAAGATATTGACTTCTTTTTTGATAATTCGTGAAGGGTGTCATTTTATGAGATAAATAAGTGTTTAACAACTCCACCGATCATACAACACCCATGCTAGGAGCTTATATTTGAGATTATGTGGGACGCTTCCAACCTCACAGTTAGAGAATTATTATCATATAGGGTGGAGGGATATTTACATGTGATTTCCTATGATTCAAGGACATCAGATTCATACAAATAAAAGTACACAACCATGGAAAATGAGTTTATTGTTTTCATATTTTATTAAATAAATTTTTTTCTTATTTCTTGGGCTCCAAAGTAGTTGTTTTTTATGATCATGCAGCTTTGAGGTGCCTATTCAAAAAGGTAGATGTGTATCCTAGAACTATAAATTGGATTATCCTTCTTCAAGAGTTTGATATTGAGATAAAGGACTAGAAGGGTTCATAGAACTTGGTTTCGAAACACATGAGTAGGATCACTCACACACTAAAGGACGACACCTCGGATCAGGTACCACTTCAAGACATATTTCCCGATGAATATATTTATGCACTCTCAATTACACATCCTTTGTATGATGATTTAGTTAACTGACATTTTTTCTTTGAAATACCTATTAATCTAAAGAAGAATCGAGTCCAAAAATTGAAAAATGAGCCTAGGTATTACATGTGGGATGACTCATACCTTTGGAATATTTTTAGTGACCATTTCATTAGGATATTTGTGCCTAATAATGAGTTTGAATATATTTTACATTTTAGTCATACACTTTCTTGTGGTAAAAACATTGGACCCCAAAGGAAAACTAGTAAATTCATAAACTCTATATTATATTAACCTACCTTATTCCATGATTACCATGTGTTTTGTAAGTCATTATCACATTTCCAACACATTGAAAACATTTCAATGAGATATGTGATTCCCTAATAACACTATTCTGTGAGGTTTTTGATGTATGGGGAATTGATTTCATGGGTCTATTTCCAAGATCATTTTGTTTCTTATACATTCTTGTTTTTTTATTATTTTTAGCAAATTGATGGAGTCCAAGGACACCAGGACTGATGATTTTCTTATTATAGTTCATTTTTTCAAGGCTTAAATTTTATATAGGTTTAGCGTACCAAAGGATATCATCAATTATCAAGGGTACCACTTTTTTAATCAAAATTTGTCTTCCCTACTTCATAATTATGGGGTTACATACAAAAAATCAACACCATAATACCCCTAAATAAATATTCAGTCTAAAGTTTCCAATAATGAGTCAAAGAAGATATTGGAGAAAATGGTGTTTCTAAATATGAAGGATTAGAGTAAGTGTTTGGATAGTGTGCTATAGGATTATATGAAGGAATTAAAAAATCCCATTGTTATATCCCCTTAGAGGATAATATTTATGAAATTATATAATCTTCCCATTGAGGTCAAGCATCAGGCATATTAGAATATAAAGAAATGTATCTTGGATTTCACCCAAGAGGAAATTAAAAGGAAGTCATAATTTAAGAGCTTGAATATATTTGATTGTCATCATATGATAATTATAGTATCTATAGGGAAAGATCAAAAGTGGCTCATGTTATAATGATCCAAAAAAGGGAGTTTCATGTAGGATACAAAGTCCTTCTCTATAGCTTATGATTGAAGCTAATTCCTAGTAAGTTGCATTCTAGATGGTTGGTATCTTATGTTGTATCCCATGTTTTTCCTTATTTAGTAGTGGAGGTCACACAAGAGACTATAGGAAAGGTCTTTACAATCAAACGCCATTTGTTGAAGAAGTACTTTGAGGGATTCCCCAAACCTGCAGTTGATACCATCACACTGGATGAGCCCGTCATAAGATGAAAATATCTAGTTATTCATTACCCTATCACTTTTATATAATTGTTTCTAAGTCTAATTAAACATTTCATGTGCATTATTCATTTCATAGAGTCACATTTAGGAAAATGCGTCATTTTATGTGTGGGGGAGGTGATGAAATATTTTGTAGATTCTTTGAGATTTTTCTTTTTATGTGTTATTGCTTTCAAAAAAACATAAAAATGAAACAAAAAAATAAAATCCAAAAAAAATATCATTTCATATGCTCATAGATTCCATAGAACCTATTGATAATGTTTGTTTTATTTTTTCCAACCTCATGGGAATCATGTTAAGAATGATCATTTTTTTATCATCAGTGGTCAATTTTAGTGAAAATGGAAGTTGGTCAATGATATGCTTCATTGTGTCTTTATAAATCCTTTGATATTTGGAATCATTATATGTGGGGAATTTTATGTAAAAATTATTTCATTTAATCTCTCCAAAAACTTCACACACAATCATGAATTGTGAGTTTCTCTTACCTAACTGAAGGATTGTCACATTAATTAATTTTTTCACCTTATAAAATGGTATTTCCATACATTTGTTTCTATTCTTATCACTTCTATTACTATACTAAATTTACCTATGCATGTGTACATGATTTGTAACTGTTGTATACCCTTAAAATTTAAAAAAAATAATAAAGTGGGGGTGATGAAATGTACAACATGTGGGGATATCTATGTCTAGATCTTAAGGTTTGACTTTTGGTAATGCTTAATTGAGTGGGTTTTGGAATTTTATTGAAAAGTATATTGAAAATGTTTTTGTAATATAATAAGGTAAAAATAAAAAATTTACTTAACCTGAATATACTGGATAAAGGGTGGAGAGGCAAGCATGAAATTATTGGTGCACACATGCATGGGGAATTTGTGGCACAGTTGAATCATTGGACGTTTCCACCTAATTAGTTTCATTGATCTCACTAGATTTTCTTTTGATACAATTTATGATACATTTAATTCCTGATTTATTTATATTGAATTTTTTTTATTCTTTCTATTCCCATATTTCTATAATGGATTGAGAAATTTCAAATTTCATCATTTTTTGGATTACTTAATATGAGGTTTTTCAGGGGAGTGAAAAGGGGTAAGTGTGGGAGAGTTGATAAAACATATTTTTATTAAATATTATACTGATAATAAATGAAATAATTTTCTCACATTGTCTTAAATATGTTTACTTATAGAATATTTTGGATTAGATCATTCATTTCAAAATTTGATGAAAACTCTAGTTTTGACCCTTTAAAGTAAATTATAGTATTTCAACCATAAATATTTTTTGTGAATTATTTTAAATTAAAATTTTGTAATATTTTTTCTCACTCAATGGGATAAAACTTTAATTTATAAAATCTAAGATTGATCTTGAATTTGATTAGAGTAAATGGTCCATCAAGTCAAAGAAAAACTAGACTCGCCGGATTGGACACTAATTCACTATTTGGACCATAAATTATTCATCCAATATTTTATTAGGCTAAAATTTGTACATAATATAGAGGACTCAATTTATCACAAATAATATATGTGTAAGGATAGTTGTTTCATGAATTTTTCTAGTTCAACTAGTTGGTTGAAGTTGGATTAAAATATTTGGATGATTTTTTCCATTCACACTTGTAATAACTTGTAAACCTAGACCACCATCCCCTATGTAAATGTGTATTTTTCTAGTTTATAAGGTTTTTAACATGAATTAGGACTTTTATGGAAGAGTAGAAGTGGTTCCACTATAACAACCCGAGATGTTATAAATAAAATTCCCCATTTTTATTTAATTAAAATGCCTTATTATGTATTATGGTTATAAAAAACACATGCACTTATTTGGTATTATTATATCATAATTAAATTACCATTAAGAATCATTTACATTGATAATATAGACATTTAATAGTAATCACATGATTAGTATAAATATAGGGTTTTAAAAAATCCAATTGACGCATACAAAGGAAGTGATGGCCTCAACCAGTAGAATCATACCCTATGAATCCCATTTATTAGAGATTCTAAGGGAGATATCATCACTAGGATTTTCCCTTGACCAATACCAATATTAGATACAAAAATTAAAGCATGATCAAAACTGTTTATGAGAGAAGTTCAAACTCATCGAGATCACAACCCAAACTGTGTTCACCAAACCACCCCATGAAAGTCTCACTATTGTGCACCTTACTCTTAGGGAGTCCACTGGTGTATTAAAGGGATATGTTTCAAGACCCTAGAAATATGATTATCTATATTATTTTTTCATTGAATAATGAATATATTTTCATCCTATTATTATTACTTCATAAATGATTTTTATACAGTAAAACACAAATAGTATTTTTGGGTAATATTCAAATTCAATTAAGGAATTTATTTTTATGAAATAATGGGTTTTTGAAATAAATAATATTTTAATAAAATATTATTATTAAATAATTTTTATTAAATATAAATGATCATATAATTTTTATGAAGTCAAATGTAATTTTTATGTGGGTTGAAAAACTGTTATTATCAAAACAACAACATTTATCAATAAATAATTATTATTATTTTAAAAGTAAAAATTAACATATTTAGAAAATTAATTTGATAAAATAAATATTATTTTTGGAATCATAACATATAAATTATCCAATTGTGAATTTTTCATAATTTTCTGAGACAATTTAATTTTTAGGTAAAAATTAAATACAGTATAAATATACGGTGTGTATTATGACATCATAATGACCCAAAAGTAATTTAATAAATAATATAAATTTTATCCACAACCAAATAAATGTTTTATATTTAAAATAATTTTATTTTAATTTTATTTTATTGACTTTATAAATCCATTATGAATCCTCCCAAACCATTAATATATTTTAAGGTTTTAAAACCATTTCTTTAGGATTATGACTCACCTCAACATATGAAAGGGTATTATTTTATTAAGTTAGTACATGTTCCTTATAAAATAATGAAAAAAACTCCTATTTTTCATAAACCATGATAAAACATCTAGGGAAGGTTTGTGTTTTTCGTTATTTTATTATATAGAGTCCTAAACCTAAGTTTGAGAAATGATAAAAAAAATTATCACTCCTTTCATATATAAACCCACCCAAGATTCCATTTATATTCACTAAAAAAATTAGAGCACATACTTACTCTTACCTCCCCTCTCTAGAGTCCTCCCAAGGTTCCCCCAAGCTCTCAAGAAGCTCTTTCCAATTATTTGGGGTCAAACACTCAATTAAGGGATCCTCACCTTCTCTTCTTTATTCAAGTTTCCTTAGTATCTTATGCCTTATACACTATAAAATATTTTAATTTTTCCAACAGGGTCATATCTATTGGTAAAAGTGAATTTTCTGTTGATAAAATGTTTTACCAACATATATCTCCCTATCACTAAACTATCGGTAAAAACTTTCTCGCTAAATGTTTTTGCAACAGATAAAAATAGTTCTGTTGCAATTATAATAATACCAATAGATAATATATATGTTGGTTAATGTTTTTACCAATAGATCTAGTGACAAATTTTTCTATTGGTAATAATATTACCAATATATAATATTTGTTTATAAATTATTTTTGAATAAAAATTATAATTTCTTTTTTCTAGTAAAATTTCATATTATATTTATTAATTTATCATATATAATACATTTGTTTTAATTATTAAACCAAAGAAGATTTTGACACATGTTTAAACCTAAAAAAATAATTATATTAATAATGAAATTCAATACAAAATGAATCAATACAAAACCATTATCTTCCCAATAGGATCCCAACCCCCCCCCCCCCAGATGGATCCCCCCCAAACAGGATCCCCCCAATAGGATCCACCCCCATGCTTGCGACGAAATCCACATATGTAAGCAGGTACCCTTTATTCCAAGTCTATTTTCTTACACTCGTACTTTTGAATGAAAGTATACATATGGGAGATGATTTTCAAGGATGTGGTTGACCAAGAAGGCCCCATTATGTTTGTTTCAGGTCCCTTTTCTCACACTTGTGCTTATAGATAAAAGTATACTTCTATAAAACATTGCCACTGTCATGGTTCACCACTCATGTAAGCAAGTACTCTTTCATACACTTATAAATGAAAGAATATATTCCCTTATCTCACACTAGAAACAAAAAAATAAAATTATAAATCATCAAATAGTCAAACTCGAATTCATTTCAAATAGAATTAATATAGAAATTTAAAATAGGTTTTATAAAGTTACTATAGGGTCAATTACGAGTCACTAGAATCTTAACAAGATCACAAAAATAGTGTTAATTAATCCAATCCAATTTATTGGTATAGGCACATCTAAAAATTGTGTTTTTACAATATGATGAAAAATGATACATGGGAGAAAGAAACTACTACCTGAATATTTTTCAATGAGAGGCTCATGGGAGATTCTAAATTTTTTTTGGATGTGACCATGCCATCCAGGTTCCTTTACATGTGTGGAAGAGGTTCTCCATACAACATGTGTAATATGGAAAACTCTAATAATGAATTCAAGTGAGTCCTAGAAAACCACAATCCCATATGGCTGTAGAATTCGATCGATATCTGACATCAAGTCCACCAAGCTACACCTACAACAAAAAAAACTTTAAAAAAAAGAATTAGCGCATTGGATCTTATTATAAATGAAACAAAAGGTTACATCAGACGGAAAGAAGGGAGTTTACAGTTGTCTTTTTCAATAATAGGTAAGAGATCAAGAGGGAGCGCATCATCATGAGTGTGGGTGTCTTGTATAACTCATTTGTTAGAAAGTGCATCAGTAAGAGTATCAGCTTCCTGAAAAGTATAATTTATTATCTATTTCATTGTAGATAACTTATTCATGCAATCAGACCATCTTGTAGTGAGCTTCCATGAAATATAAATGATACCAAACCTCACCTCATGTACAATAGTGGTCGAGCCACATTCAAACCAGACCTCGTTTCAATTATTTTTCTTAGTTTTGTGGATAGAAATAAGGAAATACGTCATTCATTTTAGCTTTGATGGCAGTCTAACGTCCACAAGGCCCATAAATGAAATTAATAACCACTCTATTATGATCCCTGGTGATGACCCCAAATAATTTCGGACCAGGGTTGGCTTTATAAGCATCACCTGTGTTGTAATTTTTCCATCCAATGAATGGGTAGATCCAAAAAACTTCAAGCATTAAACTAATGGGAGTGTAGTTACCATGGATATTGAGGCACCTGAGTATAGCGAAGTTGCCAAAGGAGTTGTTAAAGTGCCCTTTTTTAAGCTGGTTGGTATTTCGAATGGCCATTGTGATTTCTGAGAATGCAGATTGAAGTAGAAAATGGGAGTGGTCATGTGTAAGTTTTCTTCTCCCATTCCAAACAACCTATAGCAGTTCTGCATAGGCCACATGAAGTAGGTTTTTAAGTTGTTTTGACAGTTGTAAATGCAACATTTCCTGCAGAATAAGATAAAAACTCAAACATTTCATATAAATCCTTACCATTCATTCTATTATCTATAGCATTCATGTCATTAAACAGTTTATAAGTAACATAATAGTACAATCTCGTGATAGTTTTGGAAATAAAGCATACAATAAGGTCAATTAAATATAAGAGAACCAGATGTTATATAAAAATGGGGTTTTATTTCATAAAAATCCAAAACTAAACACTGCTTTCCTGTGGTTTAAGGTGATCCAATTTCTAATTTTTATTGACAATGAAGCTATCTATTTAGATGGCTAATATCATAATAGCACTAATATTTTTATGAATTATTTTTTACTTGAATAATCCTAAAAATATTCACAACTAGTGGAAACACTTAAAAAATCTTACCTAGGACATGAGTAAATGATAGAACTGTTTCTCCTTTATGATATGGATGTGGGAATTCCCAAACATTGAAGAGGTGGCTAATAAAATATTTTAAGACTCCCTCCACCACCTTTTGAGAATTCTACCTTAGTAAGGATTAGAAAAAGGGTGAGTTCCCTCTTCTTTGTTCCCACACCCACCCCATGGGAGTTATATCCTTCACTATAATAGGCATCCTTCCTCTGCATATTATTGAAAATGAGAAACCAAACATATAATACATTACAAAGAAAAATAATATAATAACATTAATAAGATGCACTTACCCTTCATGTGTTGTGGAGAATTATGTAGATAATGAAATGAAATCAAGGGTCAATTAAGTGTCAATCTCATAGACACCGATATGATAATAGGATTTGAAGCAACCTAAATGAAATATACCACATCTCCCCTGGCATCCCCCCTACAATTCCATGAGACTGGTTAAGACTTTCACATTCCTTCCATATCTTATTTATTGTCAATTTTAAATTTATTGTTTTTTATTGAAATTAAAAATCAACTCACCTACTTCAAAATATCATGTTTCCTGTAATTGCTTCAATGCCTCTTCTGAAGTATAAATCTACCTAGAATCAATGTACCTTGTGTAGCCATGAATCCAACTTCCCAAACTACACTTCAGAACTGTTTGAGTGCTACTCACATAGGTGATGTCAAAGCCTTCCATTTTTACATGTATGGTTGATTACTTAGAAGACCAATCAATGTTTCTACATAATATTTACTTCACCTGACATGAAGAAACATATACATGTTCAATTCCATTGTCAAATCCTTCCCTTTTCACATATATGGATGCTTTCTTAGAACACCAATCAATGTTTCTGCGTAATATTTACTTCACCTAACATGAATAAACATATACAGGTTCAATTATATTATTAATATAAAAATAATAATAAGATTACGAAAACACAGAACTCATGCTCTAGTAAATTCCAAAATTAAACATTGATATAAAACTAGAATTTGAAAAAATATTATAATAAAAGTCACCACCAGATAAAATATTTTTTAACAAAATCCAGATATGAAAAAATAAAAAAAGGAAGAATAAATCCATACTGTTAAAGGAATAATATCTGGAAACATGGAACTCTTCACTCACCTCGATTGTCTTCTATAATTTTACTAATGTCATCCAATTCAATTCTTTACAACATAAACACTAGTAAAAGACCATGCATGTATTATAAGAATCTCAATTAATATAAATTATAGAGAAATTTCTCACAAAAATAGAAACAAAATTGAAGAATCAACCTCTAGTGAATCTTTGCAATTACAACATGTCTATTTCATAAACAAGATTTGGAGAACACCTAAAAATATAAATCCACTTCCATGAAATGTGTATTCCAATTAAGCTCCATTTTATAACACATCATGAATACTATTTTTAAAAAATAATAATTACTTCTTCATGATGCTAATTCTTTATGTTTAGTTCTTCTAATATTAAATTGTTAACATAGGCATAACACCTTTGAAGAGGAGAAAACATGTCGATGAGTTAACAATATGTATGTGGTTTATGTACTCCACAATGAGAAGTCTAAAATTTATTCTAATTTCAAAGAACAATATCCAAAAATTTATCCATTAATATGGGAACAAGAATTAAGTTTCATAACATTCTTTAACAACAAAAAAACATATAAAAGTTGCAATGAAACTACCTTTCAAATAACATGTACAATAATTAATTTTAAATACTGAAATAAACTATGGTATTAACATGAAACACAACTACTACTTAATCACAAAAATATATCATGGTGGTGTTAAATATGTAAATGAAATTTAATATAGATATCAACTACTATAAATATTTTAACTAATTAAATCTATGAACATGAGGTGACTCCATCAAGGTTTGTGAGAATCATCCACAGGGTGTTGTCCTGGTGAAGTTAAAGGATAGGAAAGATGCAGAAGTGCATAGAGGGTGATGGTTTGGTGGGAGGTAGGTTGATGTGAGCATGGATGATGGGAGTGTCAGCCACATGGTGTTATGGGACCTAGATGTTGACTCTTCACAACTGTAGAAGTTCAGTGCTGAGCAATAATCAACAAACGTGGCTAAAACATGGCTAAAATGAACAAATTAAGTACTACCGTAAAATAGATTATGCACTACCAATTCCTAAAACGCATTCAAAAAATAAATCTAAAATGAATAAATTATTCACTAACATGAAACACCTTCAACAAACATGGCTAAAACAAACCTCAATCGAGCCTCATAAACCCTAACCATCGATAATCAACAAATAAAATACCCAAAATTGGGTTAGGGTTTGGATGGGTCACATGCACCGCAAAGAAGAGAAGGAAAATCTCAATGAAAAAAGAAGAAGAGAGTGGAGGAGAAGGAATGCTAACCTGAGGAGACAATGAGCGAAATCGGAAGGACAGATGGCCAGATTACATGGTCGGAGGAGGAGGGAGGTGTGCAGTCGGGGGTCCTCCTGGCTGGGGTGTACGACACGAACAGGAAGGGGATGGGGGTGAGGTGATATTAGGGAGGAAAATTAATAATAATAATAATAATAATAACAACAACAAAAATTTGATAGGCCTCACACACAATTTATCAATACAAAAGTATATTAACTAGGTTAGAGCGTCACAATAAAAATGGTAATGGTGATGTGAACATTGTCATTTCAGACATTTAATTTAAGGAAGAGTCATATTGTTGGTATAATTTAAAAAAATATCATGATATATAATAATTTTATATATAATTTATATATAAATAAAAAACATTTAAATTTATATATATTCTAATTAAAAAAGTATATTATATACATATAATGAAATTATATATATGTAACTTTATTTTTTTAGTTTTTTCTAGTGTACAATCGATCTTATTCAGGTTATAAAAAATTATAATCATTTATCATCAGTTTTATATCAGATATATATATTATATATCACAAATATATAATTTTTCAATGAAAACATATTATTATATGATTTTATTAAAAATAATTATAATTTATAACATTTACTAAAAATAATATACATATATCAAAATTTGAGTATTGATATGATAAAGCAATAGATTTAACTATTGGTAAAAGATATATTGGTGTTGAGTGATCAATATCAACGGATATAACTATTAGTAACAACAAGTTTTGGTATATAAAATTAATACCAATAGAACTTAATATTTGTTGGAATTGATCATTTTTACCAACAAATATATTATCTATCAATAAATATATGTTGGTATAATCCATTTTTTTATAGTGATATTTCCAATTCCAAATGTTGGTACATGTATTTCCATGTCCCTATTACTACACACTTTATTTTGAAATGATTAGTACCCCTTTATCTCTAATAAACCCATTTTATGAATTTTTAAGTTATGATGTTATACTACCAAAATTTCACCGTGATTTTAAATAAAAAACAATTGTGTAGTGAATACCATATCCATTTTCTATCAAGGGTATTCACCTTTATACACTTAAAATTATTTTACTTGGGATTTACATGTATTTTTCCACACTCCTTGATCTTGGGATAAAATATGATGATGAATGAATCCATTTTGTATGATCTATGTGGCACACTTAATCGTGAGAATGAAATGAAAGTGATGGGTGTGCCCGAAATTATATAACACTCAAATGAATTGGGTAATGTTTAGTATCATGAGATGTCATGTTGGGATATGGAGTGAACCCAATTCTTTTATGGGACTTTTTCTATCATGATGTCTTAGTATTTAGCCTTGACCTATATTTATGATGTAGTGTTTTAAGTTGTCTCCACATTTCCCATGTTATGATTATCATTCTATATCATTCCTTATTATTCATGTTTATGATTCTCACACCATTTATTCCCTATTGATATGTCTATTTTCTAACATGTACCACCTTATAAAATTTTTATTCTCTTACTAGTATTTATAGCTCACCCATTTATTATGTATTTCCCCGGGTTATCTCATATAGTTTTAAAAGCCATGGAATTTTAGAAACATGTTAAGTAAGTTTTCAATAATGTTGTTGTATCCATGTTCAAAATGATATTCTATGTACCAAATTCTCAAAGACACTATACTTATTGATGTTTCTAGTTGTATTATGTGTACTTTTATGTAATAAATTAGGTATTAATGTAAAATAAAGAGTAGGGTTGTTATAGTTAGTATCAGAGAAAAGGTTTAGTTATTTTGGGGATTAGGATTATAAAACTCTAGAGAAATCATTAGGGATACGACTGTGTATAAGAAACATCCCTAAATTTTGGTAAGTATAGAGTAAGTATTTTATCAAAAAAATACATCCCTGTCTGGATACTACAGGTAGACGTGGTTCTGGAACAGATGTACCTAGAGGTAATAACTCCCACAAGGTGTGTCAAGCCCGACTCAGCGTAACCTAGTACACAATAACATGCCTTACTGCACACTCGGTTTGACACTATCGAGGTATATGCTTTGGAAAATTCATAATCTCATTAGGAACCATTATTAAGGGAACAAAAATTCCCATAAGAATATATTTTAGGAAATAGATCATTAATAACATAGATTGAATCCTAGAAACTCATAAGTTAATAAATACATGTAAGTTAAAATTTATCCCATTAATGTCATTAAATTATTGTTTATGTGTTTATTAGTTTAAAAATATTCATTCCTAATTTTACCTTTATTCTAGTTAATGGCCAAAAAAGGAGGAATTTGGTAAAAAAATCAATGTGATGGGCTATGTGATGACTTCCCCAATGAGATTCCCAACCCGATGGGAGCAGGAATCGCAAAATTTGTGATGATTATCTCTCAGTTGACTCAAGTTATGAAAAGAAACCTGGATTAGGAGGAGCATGAAAATACCCCTAATAAATAAAAAGTTGTAATTGATTCCTTTATATAAAAAAGGCCTCTGACTTTTAATGGATCATCCAACCCCTTAATCACAAAACAATGGATCAACTCCATTGGGAATATCTTCTCCATACTTCAATGTTATGAGCAAGATAAGGTTCTACTAGATGTTTATCATATGGAGAGAGAAGATGATAAGTGATGTACATTAATCGATAATACAAATCCCGAGGAAGAGATTGAAGTGATGGGGTGGAAGAAATTTTGGAAAATGTTTTTGATAAATATTTTCCTCGCACTCTCCAACTTAAAATGTAAAGGGACTTCCTTTCCCTCAATCAAAAAATGAGGAATCTATCAGGGCATATGAGGAAAACTTCACAAGACATTCATGATATGCCTTCATCTTTTTTGTTACCCCAAAATTAAAGGTTGACTACTTATTTGGTGGTCTAAAATATAGTCTATAAAAATCCCTCATGATCCATGACTCTGATAGATAGGAGGAAATTTTTCGATGTTCCCTCAAATTCGAAATGGATATCGGTGAATATCAAGGGTATCATGAGGATAAGAAGCGTAAAGTAGTTTAATTCAGGTTTTCTGATGAAGAAATATAATGGTGCTAAGAAATTTCACATCCTGATTTTCAAAGGTATAGAAAGAAGAACCCCAGAAGTTGCCTAAGGGGGTGAGGAAATGATTTAGGTACGGAAAGGAAGGGCACCTAGCTAGAGATTTCCGATAGGAGAAACCCACTAATGTAACACAGGAAAGGAATTATACAGTTAACTCTTAGTGAATTGTTCATTGCTTCAATAATAATGAACCATGGAACTTTTGAAAACTAATCCACTAATCCAAGGGTTTTCAGAGATAACCAACAACCTCCATGACTGCAAGGATGAAATTTTTCTATCACAACCACTGAGGTGGATCCTAATAATGAAGTGGTGATAGGTATAATAGTTATTCATTCAAGGATAGAAAAAATTCTTTCTGGTTCTGGTTCTACACATTCCATTGTATCATGAAAGTTTAGTAGAACTATTCAAACACCACCACAAATAATCGAAGTAGATATGTTAGTGAAAATGGAAAATGGGTCAATTAGTGCATCCCATGTATATAACTCATCCCCAGTCAAAATTTGTGGACTAATCTTCCCATAAAACCTTTTCATACTTACTTTGGTAAAATTTGATGCAATTTTGGGCATGTATTGCCTTTCCCTATATATATCCATAAATTTCCATGATAAGTAAATCACTCTCTATATCGCAAATCGTCCTCTAATTTTGTACAAGTGAAAGGAGGAGGATGAATCTTCTTTAGAACCAACATCTAAAGAATGGATATTATTTCCCTATGACCAATAATATCTATCTCAAATGATTGATTCTATGAAAAATACCATCCTTTAAGACATTCCCATTATGAGGGAATATGTTGATGTTTTCCCAAGGAATTTCCTGGTCTTCCTCCTAGATGAGATGTTAAGTTTTCAATCGATATTATACCCAGGGTGTTACCATTATCCAAGAATTCATATAGAATGGTTGTTGTAGAACTTGAGCAACTGAAGAAACAACTATATGAGAATCTGGATAAAGGGTTCATATGCCCAAGTGCTTCACCTTGGGGTGCACTAATCCTCTTCATCAAGAACAAGGATGGTTCAATGATACTTTTTATTGATTATCATGAGCTCAACAAAATCATGATAATGACAAGTATCCTCTTTGTCACACCCGTCTTTTTTAAATTACTTATTTTATTAATTTTTGGGCATCGCGTAGTCTGGGTTAAGGCCCGACTTAATTATTGAGTTCTTATTTCAAGAAATGCATGTTTTGGTCTTGACATCGTTCAGCACACCGCGGTCGAAGCTGCGCGACCTCTCCCGGCTCACCACATGACCTACCTGATATTCAAAGAAAATGAATAAAATGTAATGAATAATAAAATGGGAATAAAATAAAAATAAAAAGTGTAATTGGATTCAAGGGACTATTTTAATGAGGATGATAACAACATTGTCTGAGAATATTATTATCGTAATTGTTAATTTCAAGAATGTAAATTTTATTAAGATATTAATATTATAAGATTTGATATTATTGTTAGCACAAAATTAATTTACTATGATGATATTTTTATCTTATTTGGTTTTAAAATTTTTCTTCAAGGCACGGGCTATGTCCAGGTTGATTTTGTTGTTTTTGTCGATAAACAAGTTTTTCGGCACTTGATATCATGCGGCTCACGGGCGAAGCATAATTTCGAAGCCTTACGACTTCGCTGTGGCCACCGTGTGACCCGCCCTTTGTTTAAATAATTAAATGAAATGAATTAATTATAATGTAATATAATTAAATAAATGGTAAAATAGAAATAAAATCAAATGAAAAAAAAGTGGGTTAAAAATTTAATAAATCTCATTTTAATGATGATAACGAAAATATTATTATAATTATTATTATGTGAAGATATTGTCATTAATATATTTATCATCATTATTATTATTTATTATTATTAATATTATTAGTTTTAGTACTCTTTTCATTGTTATTTTTTTTAGTTGTTTTTTTTGCTAGGGTTGCCAACCCGTCACCCCCCCTTTCCCCTTTTTTTTCTTTTCTCTTTCTCTTTCTCTTCTGTTATGCCGCACCCCTGGTTCACCGTTCTTCATCGCACCCTCCGCCGCACCTCATCTCCCTCAACTTCCTCCCGAGTTCAGCCTGCTCCAGCATCACCACCTCACCGGAGCGCACCCCTGCTCTCTGTCACGCCGTCGCGCCAAGCCCTCTCCCACACCGGACCAACACCGCTTCGCCCTGCTCCCTCTCCTCTTGGAGAACTACTGTGTGGTGGCCTCCCCCTCTCAGACCGATTGAAGAGCGACCCCGCACCCCTCTCCCATGGCTGCTGACTCTCCCCTTCCTCACTCGCATTGTCGCCCCTCTTAGCCCACCGCTCATCCGCGCTGCTTGACTATCCGCGTGCGCCGCTCCCATGTCTAGCCATCCTAGTGACTCTCCAATCCGGCATCGCCCCCTATTCCCGTCGCGCTCCCTGGTCCGTCGTCGTCCAGTTCCCTCTTCTCGGTTGCGTCCTCCTCCCCTCGTCAAGAGGCTCTGTTGAACCCCAGCACCCCCTACGTGATGCACCTCGCTGCCCTCCTCCCTTCATGTCGCGACATCACTCCTCCCTTGGAACCCTCAGCATCAATCGGTTCTACTCCCGAGCCCCCCTGCCAGGCCTGCTTGTGCCTATTCCGAAAGAAAACCCCGACGCCATTTCCCTGCTTCCCTCCAGCTTCTATGTCTGGTGACCTCCATTCGCTGTCCTCCCTGCCTCGCACAGCGCCTCGGGCCGCAGCTCAGCCGAGGCCCCTTCCCTTGTTGCCGAAATCTCTTCCTTCCTTCCGGAAAATCATCGATGGCTACCCTCAAGGTTATTATCTCCTCTCTGATAGGATTTTACCGTAGATATTCTGTTGTTTTTGGGTTTGAAATTGATTTATTTGGGGTTTGAATTATTGTTTTAGGGTCAATTTTGGTTTGTTTGGGTTGCGGTTGGTGTGAGATGATCTTTGCGCACCATATTTGTGAATTCTACCACACCGAGGTAGGTGGTTCCACGTCCAATTTATTATTTGACGAATTAATTTGCAATTCTTAATTTCTTTAACATATTATTCAATTAATTTTCATTGTGAGAAGTTCGATTTATTTGATGTTTGATTTGCATTGGAAATTACTTAGTAGGTTGGTTATATTAGGAGTGTGTTTTTCTTCTAAGAACTCTGTTAGTGATTTTGAATTGTGCGGTTATCTTGTTAAGTTCTGCAAGTGATGCAAATTGTATTTGTGTCATGATGTCGGGTGTGTAAGTCGTAAAAGAGGGGTTGGCGTGGGTTTAGTGGGTAACTTCAAGTTATTTATTGTAATATGTTTTATAAGATTTTACTTTCGGATTGTTTATTATTGTTTTTGTAATTTGTGCAGTGTGGGAGTTAGGGAGTGAGAATGACGTGGTTTATGTTTTGGCATGTGTCAGAATATGTTTTATTTTAAAAAGGGGTTCTAAATGTCTTTTTTCCCCTTTAAGAGTTTTGCGACATGTTTAAAACTCTTTACTAAACACTTTTAGGGTTTTTCTTAATCATCAAAGTGTTTTGTTAAATTATGAATCTAGTTTAATTTAATGTGTAAGCAGTGCATATTATGTTTTAAAAAAAAGGATTTTTGGTGTGCGTGTGGTTTTAAAATCGGGTTTGAGTATGGAAATTGTGTTTTTTGCATGTGTAAGTACCTTGTTTGGCTTTTATGAGTTATTGTGACAGTTGACAGGAACTTGAAACTTGTTTGAGCACAAACCGGGAAGCCCGGGTAGCTAGGAGGGTAGACTAGACTAGTGGCCTAGTGTTCTGTAGGTGACTCGACCCGGTTTCACTGTCAGGACTGACGATTGCAACACTAACTAAACATATGCTTTTCTGAGGGTCGTGGCCTTCTAAGCCACGTTTTCTGAGGGTCGTGGCCTTCTAAGCCACGTTTCACCGAGACACGAAGATCTAGGGACCCAAGCTAGAAATCACCCATGCGGCCTCTCCCATGTTAGTACTCATTAGTTACTTTATGCTCATCGGTGTGACACTTTGGATATTTTTTTTAAAGTAAGGTGTGTGCATTTTAATTTATGTAGTTCTATGTGAAACTGTTTCCCTTAAACCCTTTATTTTTGTTAAAACTTTTCCAGCATTTACTTCCTCGCTTTGATTTAAGATTGCAAATGTATTTGTCTTTTAATAATTTTTGCATGGAACCTTTTTATTCGGTGACGTCCTACTGGGCCTTTTGGATCACACCCTACATACACCTTTGGGTGTATGTAGATTCTGTTTCTTTTATATTTCAGGTCGAAGCTTTGAGCTTAGCGATGGTGCTTCTGGTCGTTGATGGTCTTCTCGTGCAGGTTGGTGTTGTGGTGTGCGAATGCTGCACCACTCTTGTCTCTTGGTGGTTTGAGTTAGAGTTTTAGTCTCTATTATTGTCGTTTATTTTTGGGACGTTGGCTCTAATTGTAAACCTTTAAATTTGATTTCAGTTCAATGGTCTCATTGGTTGTCAATTTCCTAGTTTCATTTTATTATCTTTTTAGTGTTTGTGTATACTATTTCGGGTAAACCGTTCCCACAAGTTTCTCTTGATACCCGGGCACTTGTGCCAGCCCATGGGGATCGGGAACGCCCTTCGGGCCTTGCCGCGGACCGGGTCGGGCACCGGGTCTGATGGCGACCCATCCTGGTTCGTGACAAAATGGTATCAGAGGGCAAGGTTCGCTCTCTTGGGTCGTTTTTTTTGAGATGGAGTCAGAGTGGACCAAATTTTAGGTTGTTGGAACTCGGCATTCTAGCTACGAGCAATGTGCCTGGCCAGCACACCTTGTGGCGGGACTCGAGTTACAAAAGTTTGTTGAGGTTTTTCTGTGTTTTTGGTAATTGCGGTTAATCTTGTCCATGAGAAATGAAAAAAAAGGGTAAGTTCAGTGTCCTAGTGAGCTCGCAGGGTCTGGCAAGCCATGTGGAGCCGGGGACGCTGTCCTAGAATACCCTCTGTGGTAGTGGCATGACTGGCGTATGGCCGCCAACCATACGTTCCAGTCACCCTCTGACACAAGTTTTCTCTTGCGTCATTTCTCATCTCTTTAGGTTTGGGTTCGTGAGAATTTGGTTTTTAAGTAAAAATGTTTTAGACTTGAAAAAAAAATGATTTTTAAATGAAGCGCTTTAAAAAGAAAATGAGGTATGAGGTTTGAAAGGTGTGGGTTGGATGTTTTGGTTTTGAAAAAAAAATGGAATGGTTTGTTTTTGACCCTTGGTGTTCTCGTGGGAAACCACATGCATGAGTGTATATGGGAAAAAATGGTTAATGGCACGAGCGGATGAGTGATTGGATGGATATGATGTGGGTGCCAGTGCGGCACGAGAAGATGCATGTGCGAGGCCCATGGGACACCATTGGTGTTTGTGCAACCCACTGGATTTGCTTATTTTTAAAACGTTTTGTTAAAGGAAAAGTTTGGTGTTTTAGTAAATGGTGTTTGTGTGGCGTGTCCTTGTGTTTTTGGAAATGTCGGATGTGAGGCATTTTGAGCCGAGGATCCCTTCTGGCTAGTTTGTATCTTGAGTTTGAATTTTTGTTGGTCAGTTGGTGTGAAAGCATATGGTTAATGGTCTCTTTTGAAAAAGTACATCGGGGAGCCCTTGTAGTGGTTTCCCCTACACGCTTGGTGTTTGCTTGTGGTATGTCATGACCATCAGACCAGTTTGGTTGGGTCCATGGTTTTCCTTCTTGACTAGTGTATGCCCCCCATAAAGTGTTGACATGTGATTGAAGTACGGCTACGGGTAATTCACCGTTGGCTGGCACTCCAGTTGATTGAAGGACACTCTTTTTGAATTCTAGAATTGAACCCACCTCTCCTTTTTACAACTAAGTGGATCCTCGCGCAGCGGGATGACATGCGAGGGGAGTTGAACAGAGTTTTGGTTTCTTTGGGTTGTCTGAGTCGTCGGGTATGAAATTTGACGTTGTTGCATTTGAAGGTTTCCCCTGGAAACGGCGAAAGGAAATCCAGTAGGGAAGGGTGAAAACGGTTCAGAATTATTAGTGTTGACCAATGTCTTGAAGGGATTTGTGGTACTTTCATCGGGTGCAAGGGTCATGTTTGGTGACGCCTTGCAGTGTGAGTTCTCTTTGATAGTCAAGGGTGAAGTTTGACCTCTTTAATTTTAATGTTCTGTTTGGAAATGGAGAAGGAGATTCCAGTGGGGAGAGGTGGAAGCAGCCTAGAGTGGTCGGTGCGGGCCACTATTCTAAATGACCTTTGGTCCTTTGTTAGTTTCGTTTAAGAAAGGGTCTACGTTAGACCACTAGTGTGGCAGACCTAGTCACATGGGGATGCTACGATCAATTGCAGGAGTTACGTGTTGATTAAGACTCAGTTTGAAGTCCCTCTCCATATAATGTTCCTCTCAACAAAAATGGTCATGTTCAGGTGACGATTTGTGGTGTCATGTTCTCATTCAGTGTGAAAAAGGGTGATGCGCATGCACCATTTCAGCCCTTGTGATGGTAAATGTTCCATGTATTATCAGTGAGATGTTGTAATGTGTTGTGTTTCTGGTGTTGTCTCAGTTGCAGTGAGGTTGCATGTGACACCAAAAAGAGAACCTTCACACGGGAGTCCTCAATACCTGACTGCGAGGTAGGAGATGCTTCAAATATCAAGGCTCCAGCCATAGGCCTCGGAGTGAAGCTGGCGCGTGGTCAGGAACCCCGGGAGTGTACGGGACCCCAACTTTATTCATGTCACCAATGTTAAAAGTAGAGGCAGTTTAAATTGTCTCCAAGGTTTTTCCACTTCGAACGAGCCGTCGTGTTGCATAAGGTTTTCGTGACCATGTGGACGCGTGTTCGTCTCGTTGCCTTAAAGTCTTGGGGATTGCATTCCACTGGATGCAATCGCTTTAGTGGTCCTTATGAGAGTCTGTTGGGTAACTCAGTCTCAAATTTGAATGGTGTTCATCCAGGAAATTTTGAGATGTTGGTTTGTGGCTGGTCGTGGTTTTGACGCCTGGTGGTTGGGCCCCTCCCTCCCCGCCCCTTGTGGTGGGGTGTTTGGTCACCATCGAGAATTTTTTTTTCAAAGTTCTGTATCCTCTGTTCCTTCTAATGGCAGCGAGATCCACAATGGGTATCACACAAAGGTCTCTGGAATAAATCGGTGTTGGCCTTTCCTTAATGGTGGGGAGTCCGCCTGGACCTCCCCATGTTGGTTTTCTTGTCTCGTCTTGGGTGTTAGTATATTTATAATGGTGGGGAGGCCCACATTGGGTCTCGCACGAATGTCTCTGGAATGAATCTTTGCTGGACCTTTCTTTAGTGGCAGGGAGTCCACTCGAACCTCCCCGTATCGTTTTTCCAGTTCCATCTTGGGAGTTAGTAGGTTCTTAATGGTGGGGAGCCCCTCGGGCTTCCCCACGTTAAACTTTTTGGTTCTGTTTCTAAAGATAGGTTGGTAATAAGTGATAAGAATGTTTTGTGGCTGTGGTATGACCTTTTTTTTCTTTCTATCCAAATGGTGTTGTTTTCTTCTGAGAGTGCTTGAGGAAAACTTCAGCTTGTAAAGTTGATTTTTGTGGGTGCGAGGGCTCATCTTCTTAAACAATCAACTGGAGATTTTTCAGCTCATTGGGGCAGGCGACACATATCAAAAAGTCTTTTTTTTCATTTCTTGATGTTGTCTTTGAGTCACTTTCTCTGAGCACGATGTTCCTCTCTCTTTTTGCTTGATGTTTGTGGGGATCCTATTTTATCCTTAGTGGGGGTGTCGTTTCCTACTTTGAGTCTTAGCCTTAGTTGTGGCTTTCCGAAGACAGAAAGCTTTATGGTGGGGAGATTTTTCACACCCGTCTTTTTTAAATTACTTATTTTATTAATTTTTGGGCATCGGGTAGTCTGGGTTAAGGCCCGACTTAATTATTGAGTTCTTATTTCAAGAAATGCATGTTTTGGTCTTGACATCGTTCAGCACACCGCGGTCGAAGCTGCGCGACCTCGCCCGGCTCACCACATGACCTACCTGATATTCAAGGAAAATGAATAAAATGTAATGAATAATAAAATGGGAATAAAATAAAAATAAGAAGTGTAATTGGATTCAAGGGACTATTTTAATGAGGATGATAACAACATTGTCTGAGAATATTATTATCGTAATTGTTAATTTCAAGAATGTAAATTTTATTAAGATATTAATATTATAAGATTTGATATTATTGTTAGCACAAAATTAATTTACTATGATGATATTTTTATCTTATTTGGTTTTAAAATTTTTCTTCAAGGCACGGGCTATGTCCGGGTTGATTTTGTTGTTTTTGTCGATAAACAAGTTTTTCGGCACTTGATATCATGCGGCGCACGGGCGAAGCATAATTTCGAAGCCTTGCGACTTCGCTGTGGCCACCGTGTTACCCTCCCTTTGTTTAAATAATTAAATGAAATGAATTAATTATAATGTAATATAATTAAATAAATGGTAAAATAGAAATAAAATCAAATGAAAAAAAAATGGGTTAAAAATTTAATAAATCTCATTTTAATGATGATAACGAAAATATTATTATAATTATTATTATGTGAAGATATTGTCATTAATATATTTATCATCATTATTATTATTTATTATTATTAATATTATTAGTTTTAGTACTCTTTTCATTGTTATTTTTTTTAGTTGTTTTTTTTGCTAGGGTTGCCAACCCGTCGCCCCACCTTTCCCCTTTTTTTTCTTTTCCCTTTCTCTTTCTCTTCTGTTGCGCCGCACCCCTGGTTCACCGTTCTTCATCGCACCCTCCGCCGCACCTCATCTCCCTCAACTTCCTCCCGAGTTCAGCCTGCTCCAGCATCACCACCTCACCGGAGCACACCCATGCTCCCCGTCACGCCGTCGCGCCAAGCCCTCTCCCACACCGGACCACCACTGCTTCGCCCTTCTCCCTCTCCTCTTGGAGAACTACTGTGTGGTGGCCTCCCCCTCTCAGCCCGATTGAAGAGCGACCCCGCACCCCTCTCCCATGGCTGCCGACTCTCCCCTTCCTCACTCGCATTGTCGCCCCTCTTAGCCCGCCGCTCATCCGCGCTGCTCGACTATCCGTGTGCGCCGCTCCCATGTCCAGCCATCCTAGTGACTCTCCAATCCGGTGTCGCCCCCTATTCCCGTCGCTCTCCCTGGTCCGTCGTCGTCCAGTTCCCTCTTCTCGGTTGCATCCTCCTCCCCTCGTCAAGCGGCTCCGCTGAACCCCATCACCCCCTACGTGATGCACCTCGCTGCCCTCCTCCCTTCATGTCGCGACATCACTCCTCCCTTGGAACCCTCAGCATCAATCGGTTCTACTCCCGAGCCCCCCTGCCAGGCCTGCTTGTTCCTATTCCGAAAGAAAACCCCGACGCCATTTCCCTGCTTCCCTCCAGCTCCTATGTCTGGTGACCGCCATTCGCTATCCTCCCTGCCTCGCACAGCGCCTCGGGCCGCAGCTCAGCCGAGGCCCCTTCCCTTGTTGCCAAAATCTCTTCCTTCCTTCCGGAAAATCATTGATGGCTACCCTCAAGGTTATTATCTCCTCTCTGATAGGATTTTACCGTAGATATTCTGTTGTTTTTGGGTTTGAAATTGATTTATTTGGGGTTTGAATTATTGTTTTAGGGTCAATTTTGGTTTGTTTGGGTTGCGGTTGGTGTGCGATGATCTTTGCGCACCATATTTGTGAAGTCTACCACACCGAGGTAGGTGGTTCCACGTCCAATTTATTATTTGACGAATTAATTTGCAATTCTTAATTTCTTTGACATATTATTCAATTAATTTTCATTGTGAGAAGTTCTATTTATTTGATGTTTGATTTGCATTGGAAATTACTTAGTAGGTTGGTTATATTAGGAGTGTGTTTTTCTTCTAAGAACTCTGTTAGTGATTTTGAATTGTGCGGTTATCTTGTTAAGTTCTTCAAGTTATGCAAATTGTATTTGTGTCATGATGTCGGGTGTGTAAGTCGTAAAAGAGGGGTTGGCGTGGGTTTAGTGGGTAACTTCAAGTTATTTATTGTAATATGTTTTATAAGATTTTACTTTCGGATTGTTTATTATTGTTTTTGTAATTTGTGCAGTGTGTGAGTTAGGGAGTGAGAATGACGTGGTTTATGTTTTGGCATGTGTCAGAATATGTTTTATTTTAAAAAGGGGTTATAAATGTCTTTTTTCCCCTTTAAGAGTTTTGTGACATGTTTAAAAACTCTTTACTAAACACTTTTAGGGGTTTTCTTAATCATCAAAGTGTTTTTTTAAATTATGCATCTAGTTTAATTTAATGTGTAAGCAGTGCATATTATGTTTTAAAAAAAGGGATTTTTGGTGTGTGTGTGGTTTTAAAATCAGGGTTGAGTATGGAAATTGTGTTTTTTGCATGTTTAAGTACCCTGTTTGGCTTTTATGAGTTATTGTGACAGTTGACAGGAACTTGAAACTTGTTTGAGCACAAACCGGGAAGCCCGGGTAGCTAGGAGGGTAGACTAGACTAGTGGCCTAGTGTTCTGGAGGTGACTCGACCCGGTTTCACTGGCAGGACTGACGATTGCAACACTAACTAAACATATGCTTTTCTGAGGGTTCTGGCCTTCTAAGCCACGTTTTCTGAGGGTCGTGGCCTTCTAAGCCACGTTTTCTGAGGGTCGTGGCCTTCTAATCCACGTTTCACCGAGACACGAATATCTAGGGACCCAAGCTAGCAATCACCCATGCGGTCTCTCCCATGTTAGTGCTCATTAGTTACTTTATGCTCATCGGTGTGACACTTTGGATATTTTTTTTTAAAGTAAGGTGTGTGCGTTTTAATTTATGTAGTTCTATGTGAAACGGTTTCCCTTAAACCCTTTATTTTTGTTAAAACTGTTCCAGCATTTACTTCCTCGCTTTGATTTAAGATTGCAAATGTATTTTTCTTTTAATAATTTTTGCGTGGAACCTTTTTATTCGGTGACGTCCTACTGGGCCTTTTGGCTCACACCCTACATACACCTTTGGGTGTATGTAGATTCTGTTTCTTTTATATTTCAGGTCGAAGCTTTGAGCTTAGTGATGGTGCTTCTGGTCGTTGATGGTCTTCTCGTGCAGGTTGGTGTTGTGGCGTGCGAATGCTGCACCACTCTTGTCGCTTGGTGGTTTGAGTTAGAGTTTTAGTCTCTATTATTGTCGTTTATTTTTGGGATGTTGGCTCTAATTGTAAACCTTTAAATTTGATTTCAGTTCAATGGTCTCATTGGTTTTCAATTTCCTAGTTTCATTTTATTATCTTTTTAGTGTTTGTGTATACTATTTCGGGTAAACCGTTCCCACAAGTTACTCTTGATACCCAGGCACTTGTGCCAACCCGTGGGGATCGGGAACTCCCTTCGGGCCTTGCCGCGGACCGGGTCGGGCACCGGGTCTGATGGCGACCCATCCTGGTTCGTGACACTCTTTCATGGATCGATGAATTGTTTGATCAGCTATGTGGGTCACAATACTTCTCCAAGGTGGATCTGCGGTTGAGATTTTATCAAGTAAGGGTGGAGAAGGAGGATATCCCCAAGACTGTTTTTCATATAAGGTACGGGCACTGTGAGTTCATAGTAATTCCATTTGGACTCACTGGTGCTCTATAAATCTTTATGGACTTTATGAATGGAGTCTTTAGTGATTACCTAGAAAAAAATTTGGTAGTCTTTATAGATGATATTATAATATTACCTAGAAAAAAGAAAGAGCATGAGAAGAATATGAGCATTGTGCTAAAGACCTTATAAAAGGATAAGCTTTATGGAAAGTATAGAAAATGTGAGTTTTGGTTGAAGTAACTCTCATTCTTGGGAAATATCATCACAAGAAATGGGATATCTATGGACCCTTCAAAGATAGAAATAATTAAAGGATTGTCAAGGATAACATATGTCACAGATATCCATACTTTCCTTGGATTAGTTGATAATTATCATCGATTTGTGATAAATTTATTGTGATTTACATACCCACTAACCAAGATAAATATGAAGGGATTCAATTTTTCTTGGAATGATGAATGTGAATAGAGCTTCAAGGAGTTGAAAAGGAGGCTTATAACTGTACATGTTCTCACACTACCCATGAGTGGAGGACTTTTCATGGAATTCGACGATGCTTTGAAGAAGGGATTGGGATGTGTGTTGATGTAGAATGAAAAATTCATAGATTATTCTTTAAGTCTGTTGAAATTTCATGAACATAACTACCTAATGCATGATATAGAGTTGGCTTCAGTGATCTTTTCATTGAAAATATTGCAGCATTATCTCTTTGGAGGTAAGTGTGATATCTATACGGATTATAAAAACCTAAAGTATATATTCACATAGGAAGAGATGAATATGCACTGATGATTATGGTTAGATTTAATCAAGGAATATGATTTCTCAATCCATTACCATATTGGTAATGTAAATAAAGTGTCAGATTCTCTAAGTATAAAGGATCTAGTAATTCTATCATTGATGATAATTGAGAGGGGTCTGATCTTTTTAGACTTGAAGAGGATATACATGGGAATCATAAATAAAGGAACATAATCAATCCTTTCACAAATGATTTCTCAACCATATCTTCTGGAAATGATAAAGTATGCTAAGAAAAATGATGTGGGAATTCATAAGAAAGTGGAAAATTTAAGAAAAGGGAAATCCTCAGATTTCGATGTTAATGAAAAAGGAGTTGTAAGATTTGGGTCACGAATATTTATACCATCCAATCAATAGATAAAGAGAGATATTCTAAATGAATAACATAGATCAACCTTCTCTATTCATTTAGGGAGAAAAAATATTATTGTAGATCTTCGAGAGAACTATTAGTGGGACAATATGAAGAAGGAGATCACTAAATATACATCAAAGTGCCTTATATGTTAGTAAGTAAATGCTAAAAGAAAAAATTATAAGGGTATGATGAAAATATTACCCATAATAGCATGGAAATGGGAAAACATAACCATGGAATTTGTCACAATACTTTCAAATACATCTAGAGGAAACAATGTTATATCGGTTATTGTGGATCAACTTAAAAAGATAGCTCACTTTATCTTAATTAAAGAGGACTTCTCACTTGACCAACTTTCAAGGATATACATCAAAGAATTGGTGAGGTTTCATGGAGTACCACTATCGATTATATCCTATTGATATCTGAGATTTACCTCCAAGTTCTAGAAAAGTATCCAACAAGATCTAAAAACTGAGATGAACTTTAGTATGGCCTATCATCCTCAAACTGATGTCTAGTCTGAGTGGATTATTTAAAAATAAGAAGACATGTTGAGAGAATGTTATATAGAGTTCAAAGGAGGATGAGACCAATATATTCCTCTAGTAGAGTTCTCATATAATAACAATTTCCACTCTAACATCCAAATGGATCCCTATAAAGTCCTTATGGGATGAGGTGCAGAACACCTACATGTTGGGATGAAGTTGGGGGATGAAAAATGCTACATTTTGAAATAGTTAATGAAATGGTTGAAAAGGATAAAACCATTTATAATCACATTAATACTGATTATAGTGGACAAAAGAGTTATACTAAAAAATATCTAAAATAACTATAGTTTGACGTTAGAGAAATGGTTTTCCTTTGCATATCTCCATGGAAGAAAGTGATGACATTTGGGAATAAGGTAAAGCTTAGTCTAAGATACATCAACCCCTTGGAGATCCTTGATCGCATCAGAGCGGTGGTCTATCGACTAGAACTCCCACCTCACCTATCTCAAGTACATGATTTATTCCATGTATCACTCTTGAGAAAGTACATACCAAACCTCTCACATGTACTCAATCTAGAGGTTATACCATTAGAGAATGATCTCTCATATGAAGAGTATATAATTAAGATATTATATTATAGAGACAAAGTTCTACTAAATAAAAAAATGCACCTGTTCAAAGTGTTGTGGAGAAACCTATAGCATCCCTGACCTAACAGCCACCTGAACAGTGCTAACGGGCCGAGTTCCACTGACCTTAGGCACACCTCCCTGAATTCCAAAGGCTACCAACAAGAAATGATGGTATAAACAGGTATAGTGGGGAGGCTATACACTCTGGGGATAGATAATATACTATTTCAATCATGATAAGATAACTTGAAGTAAAAATAAATGACTCAGCATACTCAAACCAGACCCACAAAGCAAAAAAACATTCAATAGAAAAAAACATTAGAAGAAATATAGAAAAAAATATAGTGGAAATAAACAAAACGGCATGCCATAAAATCACTTATATCCTATAAAAACAAAGAAATCAAAGCATGCATTCCATGTCAAGTCATACACATCAATATAAAAAATGATTCCTATAGAAGACAATAGTAACTACATATATAAGCATGCTAAAAATGAATAAAAAACTAAACAAAAGTAAAAATCCAGCTAGGCATGACCTCAAGGTCCATACCAATCTCCATGCCAAACAGTACTATGATCCATCTCTTGAGGCTTATCTTTTACATGTACATAAATCCATAAAGTCTACGCATGTCCCAAAGGGCCCATGTAGGGTGTGAGATGAATCTCATTAGGATACCACACAATGGTACATACCTAGTATAAGTGTTTAAGTGTATATGAATCTCTAAGTAAAGTAAACAATATGATGTAATAAATAAACGCAGTCTCCATTGGTGCTCAACAGCCACTAGGGAGTGTCACCTGCTTCAGCCAATGCCAAAATCTCATAAGCAAAGAGAGTCCTTATCCCACAGCCCAAGGTATCCCTATAGTCACAAATTCCTTGTAAACCCTTAGGTTCTACCTCAATCATATATCTCGGAACCGCATGGCCCCTGACACCTCATGTCTCAAAGTACCGACATCCTTAAGGAATGCCCAACAATAGTATCCTGGTCTCACGGACCCCTACTCAAAAGCTCACATTGGCCCATGGCATGACATCTAGAGGAATAGTTATGTCTATCCTCAAATAAATATTTAGGCACATGGCCTCAAGAATGGAGAGCCCCATCCCCCGACCTTATATCCACGTCACTATCAACCGAAGCCACCTCACATTCCATGTGGATTTATATAGATAGCACCCCCAAACCATAAATACCTAAGCGAAAACTATCAGGGACCTCTACCCACATGAGTGGTCAAAATTGCCTCATCATGGAGTAAACCTATGTTCACATAACTCAATAGGCACTTTTTTCATCATAGGTGAGCAGAAATCACTAATTAAGAACCTAAGACACACCATCTATGGCACCTCGTGTCCCTGTGACCATGTCTCTCCAATCCAACAACCTTTCCATCCAAGTATCCTAAGACATTCTCAACCTGATAGTCACACTACCTCAAACTTATGTCTACAATGCCCAATCATGTGGCCAAAACCACTCAATCAAATCTAGGAAAATCCCAACCAGTGATCAACATCACTCAATCCCAATGGTCATGCCATCCCAACCTCGGGCCTAGCCCATCACAACCCCAAGGGTCTTAGCATATGTAATCTCAAACATTACATAAATATAAAACACATATAAGTGCTTTAAACAAGTAATTCAATTTAAACGGATTGAGTTGCACTACCTACTATCTCTATCACATTATCATGGAGGTCTTGAATGCCTCTAACTCGCTTATTCAATCTAAAACAATTCAAACATACCATTTTTGTAACACCCTGAGATTTTATAAAAAATATTATTTTTAATTTCACTAATGTCTTGTGTTGTACGCTACACCAAAAGGATCTTGCACAACATGCATCCTTGACTTGCCTTGCATTACACGCAATCGCGACCTTCCTCGATAGCGTGTGTAGTACGCAATAACGAGTTTCACTAAACAACAATATGCTATTAAAATATTATTAAAACTAGCCGTTATGAATAGTAATAACCACTTTTTGAAATTTTGTAATTCTTATTTTTCAAAATGGACTTCATTTTTGGATTCGGAATATCGAAATTAGCTTAGGGTGAAATTTTGCTGATTTTCGGATAACTTTCATATTTTGATGAATAGTGAAAATTAATAAATTTTAATTAAAAACAACTTTTTCAATCGAAATAATTAATAGTGATAAATTATTAATTTGAGTGGTTTTAAAGTATATTTAGAATATATTTTTACAATTTAATACAATGATGGTCATTGGATGTAATTTCACATTTAAACCACTTATAAACAAGTTTCAATCTTTTGATAGTTATTATCTCTTAAAAACACGCTATTTGTTTTGACGACGGGAATTAATTTTTAAATTAGTTAATGCAACTGATATGTTTTGAATTTGGTAAAATAGAAATCATTTTTGAGTTCATAATATCAAATATAGCTTAGGCCTAATTTTTGGTATTTTTCTGAAAACTTTCAATTTTTGATGAATAGTGAAACCACTAAGTGGTAGTTAAAAAAACTGAATTGTTCATAAAACTTAATTTTACCGCTTCTGTGAGTGGAATTTCAAAAATCCGAGAGACAAGGTTGATGTCAGTAAGTAAAATGTGGTTCAATGAGACGAAAATAATTTTTTGGTGAATAGTAACTTTTTACTTTTTTTACCACGGTTAAAAGTGAATAGGGTAATTAAGGGTAGAAATGATATTATTATTACCCTAACACATGTCCTAATTCTATTGGACAAGTGTAATTCGACCAAAAACAAACTTAGGAATAAAATATGACCATTTAGGCCCACTTGGATTAGATTAGGACATTCATTATTAATTTATTTAAAGAAGAGTTAAAAGAGTTAAAATCAAAATTTATTAAATAAAACATTTTTAATATAGGGTTATATATAAGATATATTCAACTATAAATATTAATTAGAGAGATAAAAATATTTCCTACATAATTGTATTTTATTTGTAATTTTTAGACATTAAATAATTAAATTTATTTATGACACAAAGATGATGCAGTAATTATCTTATTAATGAAATATTGACATAATTAATGTTATAAACACCAAAATAAATGTAATTTGAGACTTTTTATGAATTACACTAATTTTCTAGGTTAATATGACATGTTAGTATTGATTTAATTAACTTTTTTAGAACTTATCATTCTGTTATGATTTTCACAAAAATCAATTACTAAATAGTGTCAAAATTGACATAAAATAGTTTTAAAAAAATATATTATATTATTAATTGTTATTTTATTCCTAAAAATCTAAGGTTCGTCCAAATGACTTAGATAAAGTTATATATATTAATAATAAACAATTTGGGGTTTTTTTGGCTTCTTATAGTAAGTTTATTAACCTTATAGTGTAAGAACACAAGAAGACACGGTAAAAGTAAAATTATTTAACTTAATGTTAAATCTAAATGATAAGGTTAAAATAGGAACCTAAACTTGTCTAAATTCTATTGGATGAGAGGATTTAGACCCATACCCACCTTAGCCTCGAAATAAATCAATTTGGAGCTATTTAAAACCAAACTTGACTTTATAATAAAATAATATTTTTAGTTTTTCCAAAGGATCCCCTCTCCTCCCTTATAAAAGGGCACCTCCTCCCTCTCTTCCTCACACAACTTTGAGCCTTCAATCTCGTCCAACCCCTGCCAAATTCTCTTCTCCACTTCCCTAGAAACATCCTAGAGGTTCTGGTCTTCCTCAAAGACCAATTTTAGTGCCCTAAGAGGAGGTCTCAAAGAGGCGCTTCAAAGAAGAGGTAATTTCCGTTACCGATTCTTTCACCTTTATTTCTTCTTCCACTCCTTCTTCTTAGGTTGTTTAATTATGAAGTAATAACATCAGTATCACTCATATACTGATATGTTATTATAATTACGAAACAACCCTATTTCACCATCTATCCATCCTAAGGAAAACGAAATCACCGCGCGTGCGTACGTACGGAATACCGTCTCCACGCCGTGGTGAACTCTATTTTCCACCACCACCTTACTTGGATGGGTATAATGGTGTAAATAATAACTATATATTATTTTTTTAAAGTGATATTGATTCTGAAATAGTATACGTACACTCCAATACAGTCCCATGATCATGAGAACGATATCATCGCTCGTGCGTACGAACGGACCACCGTCTCCACGACGCGATGAGATTCATTCTCCACTTTAACCATTCATGAATGATTATAAAGTATATATAATAAGTAATCATGAAATATATGACATAATAATGATACTGGATTTATGTGTATATATATGTATTTCATCTACTTAATTCCATTCAACTCAATAAGGAAATGAAAACAGCGTTCATGCGTACGTACGGCCTACCGTCTCCATGAACGGTGTATTTATTTCCATTTACTGATTTATTATATATATGTATATTATGAATATATGTATATATAAGTCATGTTTTATATTCTAGAATTAATTAATCATGATCTAAGTAATCATATGAATAATTACAAGTCAAAACACGGACGACAAATGAAACAATTTTACCCAAAACGCTCTTTAACATGGAATTTACAAAAGAACGGGTAATATAAAGTCATAAGTGAACCATATATGATATCATAACAATTAATATGATTCTTTAATAAGTCAATGACATTATTTAAATCATTATACAGGAGGTTCGGACACTTACGAAGCAAATCGGACCTAAGGTAAGGGAAATGTCACAATCTCATTTTTATCCGAGATTGTTTTTACTTTGGTATTTACTGGGGTGTATTTTATCATCCACATCCATGTTCCATTAATATGTAATATTATTTCCATCCTTCTACAATATTTTATATCCAATTTTACCCTTCGGTGAGTTTTTTGTAAAAGATATGAAAGGAATCTTTTGTCGTTTTTCGTACGAGGTACTTTTTGACTTTTCTGACAAAAGTACGAAGAATGTTTTTTTAACTTATACTGCATGAATGGATTTTTAAAACATTATTTCCAAGAAGCTTCCTTTACAAGTTTTCAAGTTTATTTTTAATCAACTTCTTTTAGTTTAAAATTGTATGACATGTTAAGAAAGGAAAATCGTTTTTGAAGTAGAAAGGATATTTTCCTCAAGAATGAAGTTCAAGTGTTTTATCAAAATTATTTTCCATCTAAGATAATAAAGGGTTCTGTTTTTATCCCTATTATTACATTGATTTGATTATGTTGTGATGGAATTATTTTTATGAATTCCTTTATCGTATATGAATTGTTTTATGATGTCATGGTGTTTAAGATTCTCATTTTTATTACATGGGTTATGCAATGATGTATGGTTTATGATTTTGTGGCACACATAAGAATGGTATCATTATGAGATGTGTGGGACCTATATCTCCCTCCAATGCATTGGGTAAATATTTTATATCTCATGAGATAGACATGGCTGGAATGGTAGGTTATACCAGTTCAGTGAAACAGGACTGAAACGAGGGTGACTCGGTTCAGAAAGGGACTTTGTCCACTAAGATAGTCTTGGCAATGAGTCTTGACTAATAAGAAATGATTCTCTATGATTATGTGTTCATGCCACAAAGTTTAATGTTCTAAGTTATTATTATTGTGATTACATTTCACTGCCATGAGTTATCCCATATTATGAAATTATGATCTCTTTTACAGGTTAATATTTCTAAAAATTATGTGCTTATGTATATGATGTGATTGATATTTCTTTTGTTTACCCTTACTGAGCATTTGAGCTCACCCTTTTATGTTTTTTTCCCCAGGATATAAAGAAAGGTTTTAGGTATAAAAAAAGGAATATCTTTATGGGAGATGTTGAAGATATTTCACCACGACTAGAAGATTATATTCCGAGTTTCCAAAGACACTAAACTATTACGATCCTTGTGTGTGTGTTTTTGTTATGTACTAAGTATTCCGAAAAAGTAATGTAATGTCCATGTACATCAAGCTTCGGGTCTCTACAGTTGGTATCAGAGGCAAAGGAGGTAGGAATGTATCCGATCCTTGGGAACTCTCACATGTGAGCGTTGGATGAAGCTTGGCTCTCCGCCCAAGGGCTTCATGAGGAAATGGCCTCCACTGGGGATGGTGGTGTGTACCACCCAGGGGGTGTATCCGCCCATGGAGTGCCCTGATAGGTATCAATTATAGTCCACTGGAAGAAATTCTAGACCGCTACAGTTGGTATCAGAGGAAAGGTTTAGTCAACCTTTGGAAACTAGGATGTGAAAACGTTAGTGAGATACCTAGAGATATTTCTAAGTTATGTCTAGGGATGTCCCTAAGGATAAGTATACGTATAGGATATAGTCCTAGAACTATGGTAACGATATTAGATTAAACCAAAGATGTTAGATGTTGAAGTTACTCCCCCTTTATTATGATTTTTTCCTCTCACACTATTCTTTTTGGGTTTTAGAAAATGGCTGGAAACAAGATGATTCACGATAATGGAGGATATGATGGACAATGGAATGATATTATTCATGAGCAACCAAATGAAATGGGATTTGGAAGTCCAAACATCATTATTATGCCGAATCAGCAATCTCATAATATGATCAATAAAGTAAAATTTGGTAAGTTTCCTGACTCGGCTAATAAGAGAAAGATGGAGTTTCATGATGATCATAGAGGAAAGAAAGTTCAATTTCCCCTATGTAAATCATGTGGGAAGAGACATCAAGGAGAATGTTTCAAAGGAACTGGAAGATGCTTTGGGTGTGGAAAAGAAGGACACAAATCCAGTAAGTGAAAAGGAAAAGGTTCAGTTAACACCAGGGATGAGGATAATGGTATTGCTACGACATCAACAATGGTTAAATGTTTTAAATGTCGAATGTATGGGCATTATGCAAACCAATGCCCTAAGGGAAAGTCTCATGAAGAGAATCAGTACGGCCATATGGGTAGTATTTATGTTGATGATGATGAAGAGACTACAAATGATATGTGAGATGAAAGAATTGTTGAAGCTCGGTCAATGGTTTAAGAAGGTAGTGGAATGATTACCTGTTTATCAAGTGTAATGTTGTATAAGTAATCTCATGGTACTATGGAATAAAGAGACATCTAAGGATTGTTACACTGTTGTCTTTCCTTGAGTTTTGAAAGTGTATGATTAATGTTACCAGTATCCATGAAAGGTTATTCAGATATTTTTGGAATGTAGATGATATGCGCATAATGAAGGGATAAGGATAAAATTAAATGTTTGATAGTATTCATGAGCTCGTGGCTGATATAAGGAGAAGGTTATATCATGGTTTGAGTATATAGAATTTTGAGGATTTTGGTATGTGGAAAGTGTTAAATTTTAACTGCATTCATGTTTTCACTAAGGTTCAATGGGTATTTAAGAGAATACATGATTAAGGCCTTTGAATGTTTAGAATGTGACCAACAAGACATATCTTATGATATATGGGGATCAACGATGGTATTAAATCTCTGGTAATCTTTTTCACTATATTATGAGAGTGGACTGAAGTATTATGGATAAGCCTAAAGATTGGAATGGATTATGTTGGACATAAGTTATTATTGTTTAAGGATAGAAGTTTTTTCGATATTATTGATGGGATGTTATAGTAATATAGCTTTAGAAAAAAGGACAACCTGCAGGACGGGCGACAGCCCATTGCGTTGGACATGGCTGTGGGAATCAAACCCACAACTGAAGTGCGACTGGCCTTTATCGCCTACCACTGGCCTACAGGAAGTCCCTCTTTAGTAGAAACTAGTTTTATTTTATTAAGCGGTATGATATATGAAGTATAAGTTCATTTTTGGGACCATATACGATTAACCATAAGATAGACTTATAAATTTTGCTAACCTTTTGTTTGAAAGAGATGGAATGACCCATCATTCTATCACATGATCTGCTAACACATCACGAATGACAAAATTCAACTTCATTTATTTAAGAGATGAAGTGGAAATTGTCCAAAGAACGACAAACAGTGAGACTATACCAAAATCACGAAAATATTTCTTCTAATTCCAATTTCATCAACTTTAGGGAAATGATCTTGAAAACCAAAAATGTTGTCCTAGTGCTCTTATATCTGATTAATCAGATGGTACCTTAGATCATCACAAATTTATGGATTTGTGATTGTTGGCTTTTCCATAGCCATGTTCTCTACCACTCTCCATCAGAACATGATGGTTAGATTTTTCTTCCATATCCATATTTTCACCTATGTGGAAACCCAGTGATTAGTTTATTTGGGTAACCGTTACGTTTCATACTTTTGTTTTTAAAGATTATTTTTGGTATTCCTTTTTACGATGTTGGTTTCTATCAAAGAAATTTTCGAATAGTAAACCATTTATAACCCCGATGAATTTCGAGGGCGAAATTCATTTTAAGGGTGGTAGAATGTAACACCCCGAGATTTTATGAAAAATATTATTTTTAATTTCACTAATGTCTTGTGTTGTACGCTACACCAAAAGGAGCTTGCACAACACGCATATTTGACTTGCCATGCATTACACGCAATCGCGACGTTCCTCGATAGCGTGTGTAGTATGCAATAACGAGTTTCACTAAACAACAATATGCTATTAAAATATTATTAAAACTAGCCGTTATGAATAGTAATAACCACTTTTTGAAATTTTGTAATTTTTATTTTTAAAAATGGACTTCATTTTTGGATTCGGAATATCGAAATTAGCTTAGGGTGAAATTTTGCTGATTTTCGGATAACTTTCATATTTTGATGAATAGTGAAAATTAATAAATTTTAATTAAAAACAACTTTTTCAATCGAAATAATTAATAGTGATAAATTATTAATTTGAGTGGTTTTAAAGTATATTTAGAATATAGTTTTACAATTTAATACAATGATGGTCATTGGATGTAATTTCACATTTAAACCACTTATAAACAAGTTTCAATCTTTTGATAGTTATTATCTCTTAAAAACACGCTATTTGTTTTGACGACGGGAATTAATTTTTAAATTAGTTAATTCAACTGATATGTTTGTAATTTGGTAAAATAGACATCATTTTTGAGTTCATAATATCAAATATAGCTTAGGCCTAATTTTTGGTATTTTTCTAAAAACTTTCAATTTTTGATGAATAGTGAAACCACTAAGTGGTAGTTAAAAAAAACTGAATTGTTCATAAAACTTAATTTTACCGCTTCTGTGAGTGGAATTTCAAAAATCCGAGAGACACGGTTGATGTCAGTAAGTAAAATGTGGTTCAATGAGACGAAAATAATTTTTTGGTGAATAGTAACTTTTTACTTTTTTTTACCACGGTTAAAAGTAAATAGGGTAATTAAGGGTAGAAATGATATTATTATTACCCTAACACATGTCCTAATTCTATTGGACAAGTGTAATTCGACCAAAAACAAACTTAGGAATAAAATATGACCATTTAGGCCCACTTGAATTAGATTAGGACATTTATTATTAATTTATTTAAAGAAGGGTTAAAAGAGTTAAAATCAAAGTTTATTTAATAAAACATTTTTAATATAGGGTTATATATAAGATATATTAGACTATAAATATTAATTATAAAGATAAAAAGATTTCATATATAATTGTATTTTATTTGTAATTTTTAGACATTAAATAATTTAATTTATTTATGACACAAAGATGATGCAGTAATTATCTTATTAATGAAATATAGACATAATTAATGTTATAAACACCAAAATAAATGTAATTTGAGACTTTTTATGAATTACACTAATTTTCTAGGTTAATATGACATGTTAGTATTGATTTAAGTAACTTTTTTAGAACTTATCATTCTGTTATGATTTTCACAAAAATCAATTACTAAATAGTGTCAAAATTGACATAAAATAGTTTTAAAAAAATATATTATATTATTAATTTTTATTTTATTCATAAAAATATAAGGTTCAGCCAAATGACTTAGCTAAGGTTATATATATTAATAATAAACAATTTGGGGTTTTTTTGGCTTCTTATAGTAAGTTTATTAACCTTATAGTGTAAGAACACAAGAAGACACGGTAAAAGTAAAATTATTTAACTTAATGTTAAATCTAAATGATAAGGTTAAAATAGGAACCTAAACTTGTCTAAATTCTATTGGATGATATTATTGTGACCCATCCCCACCTTAGCCTCGAAATAAATCAATTTGGAGCTATTTAAAACCGAACTTGACTTTATAATAAAATAATATGTTTAGTTTTTCCAAAGGAGCCCCTCTCCTCCCTTATAAAAGGGCACCTCCTCCCTCTCTTCCTCACACAACTTTGAGCCTTCAAGCTCAGCCAACCCCTGAAAAATTATCTTCTCCACTTCCCTAGCAACATCCTAGAGGTTCTGGTCTTCCTCAAAGACCAATTTTAGTGCCCTAAGAGGAGGTCTCAAAGAGGGGCTTCAAAGAAGAGGTAATTTCCGTTACCGATTCTTTCACCTTTATTTCTTCCTCCACTCCTTCTTCTTAGGTTGTTTCATTATGAAGTAATAAAATAAGTATCACTCATATACTGATATGTTATTATAATTATGAAACAACCCTATTTCACCATCTATCCATCCTACGGAAAATGAAATCACCGCGCGTGCGTACGTACGGAATACCGTCTCCACGCCGTGGTGAACTCTATTTTCCACCACCACCTTACTTGGATGGGTATAATGGTGTAAATAATAACTATATATTATTTTTTTTAAAGTGATATTGGTTCTGAAATAGTATACATACACTCCAATACAGTCCCACGATCATGAGAACGATATCATCGCTCGTGCGTACGAACGGACTACCGTCTCCACGACGCGATGAGATTCATTCTCCACTTTAACCATTCATGAATGATTATAAAGTATATATAATAAGTAATAATGAAATATATGACATAATAATGATACTGGATTTATGTGTATATATATGTATTTTATCTACTTAATTCTGTTCAACTCAATAAGGAAACGAAAACAGCGTTCATGCGTACGTACGGCCTACCGTCTCCATGAACGGTGTATTTCTTTCCATTTACTGATTTATTATATATATATATATATTCTAAATATATATATATATAAATCATGTTTTATATTCTTTAATTAAGTAATCATGATCTAAGTAATCATATGAATAATTACAAGTCAAAACACGGACGACAAATGAAACAATTTTACCCAAAACTCTCTTTAACATGGAATTTACAAAAGAACGAGTAATATAAAGTTATAAGTGAACCATATATGATATCATAAAAATGAATATGATTCTGTAATAAGTCAATGACATTATTTAAATCATTATACAAGAGGTTCGGACACTTACGAAGCAAATCAGACCTAAGGTAAGGGAAATGTCACAATCTCATTTTTATCTGAGATTGTTTTTACTTTGGTATTTAATGGGGTGTGTTTTATCATCCACATCCATGTTCCCTCAATATGTAATATTATTTCCATCCTTCTACAAAATTTTATATCCAATTTTACCCTTAGGTGAGTTTTTTGTAAAATATATGAAAGGAATCTTTTGTCGTTTTTCGTACGAGGTACTTTTTGACTTTTCTGAAAAAAGTACGAAGAATGTTTTTTTAACTTATACTGCATGAATGGATTTTTAAAACATTATTTCCAAGAAGCTTCCTTTACAAGTTTTCAAGTTTATTTTTAATAAACTTCTTTTAGTTTAAAATTGTATGACATGTTAAGAAAGGAAAAGTGTTTTTGAAGTAGAAAGGATATTTTCCTCAAGAATGAAGTTCAAGTGTTTTATCAAAATTATTTTCCATCTAAGATAATAAAGGGTTTTGTTTTTATCCCTATTATTACATTGATTTGATTATGTTGTGATGGAATTATTTTTATGAATTCCTTTATCATATATAAATTTTTTTATGATGTCATGATGTTTAAGATTCCCATTTTTATTACAGGGGTTATGCAATGATGTATGGTTTATGATTTTGTGGCACACATAAGAATGGTATCATTATGAGATGGGTGGGACCTATATCTCTCTCCAATGCATTTGGTAAAGATTTTATATCTCACGAGATAGACATGGCTGGAATGGTAAGTTATACCGGTTCAGTGAAACAGGACTGAAACGAGGGTGACTCGGTTCAGAAAGGGACTTTGTCCACTAAGATAGTCTTGGCAATGAGTCTTGACTAACAAGAAATGATTCTCTATGATTATGTGTGCCTGACACAAAGTTTAATGTTCTAAGTTATGATTATTGTGATTACATTTCACTGCCCTGAGTTATCCCAGATTATGAAATTATGATCTCTTTTACAGGTTAAGATTTCCAAAAGTTATGTGCTTATGTATATGATGTGGTTGATATTTATTTTGTTTACCCTTACTGAGCATTTGAGCTCACCCTTTTATGTTTTTTTTTTCAGGATATAAAGAAAGGTTTTAGGTATAAAAAAAGGAATATCTTTATGGGAGATGTTGAAGATCTTTCACCACGACTAGAAGATTATATTCCGAGTTTCCAAAGACACTAAACTATTACAATCCTTGTGTGTGTGTTTTTGTTATATACTAAGTATTCCGCAAAAGTAATGTAATGTCCATGTACGTCAAGCTTCGGGTCTCTACAATTTTAAATTAAAAAAATTCAATTAAAATCATTTTGGCACCCGTGGACAAAATATACCAAGGAGAAATGGCCTCTAGACCGACATCGCTCAATCATAATAGGTATAGGGCATGCCCATGACATCCCACATGGTCTAACAGTCAGATCAATATGCTATAAAATGGTTCTTCTCAAAACCCAATGTTGTGCTAAAAATACGCAATCCCCAAATGTTCGCGAAAACTCAAAACAAGGTATGAACCACCTACTTTAGACTTGTATATGTAGGCATGTCCAATAAAGAATTCCAATTAGAAGAAGATTGATGTAGATCTGAGTTTCCATCTTAAACCCTAAAATTGGCTTGTATGGAAACAATGGTTCATAAGATGAAGGATTAAAGAAGAAGAGGTATGTGCGGGGTTTGCCTTAATAAGGCGGTCCTATAGCTTCTGACGGATCTAAGAATGGAGGTCAGATAGAGGATTTGGATCAAAATCCACTGGAGGAGAAAAAGGGTGGCTCTCTCCTACTATGCATGACTAAGGAAAAAGAAAGAGGGAGAGAGGAGAGAAAATAAATAAATAAAATAAAAAGAAAAATTAAAAAAATACCCATCACTGGCCGCACGGTTTACCTGCACGGTTTCTCAAATCGTAGGGTAACCGTATGAAAACCATTTCCTAAAAACCTAGGACCACACGGCCACTCTACAAGGTTTTTCATAAAGTGTTAAAACTATGCACAGCTCTCTGTAACTTCTATAGATAAGTATGCATGGTCGTGTGCCATTACTCGCATGGTTTCCCTAAATCATGTGCATGTATCTTCTTCCAAAAAACCAGGTATTTGGGCCTCCAACGCTCCCGAAACCCTTCCAAACACCCAAGTCACTCTCTTATCCTATAAATAAATCCAAAAACACCATTAAAGGCCAACGAAACTCTCAAAATTCAGTTCTGATCAATGAATCAAAAGGTAGAATAACCACTAATTAAAAAAATCATACTGAGTGGGGATTTTGACCCGTTCCAAAAACCTGAGTCATTACAATCTCCCCACCTTAACAAAGATCATCCCCAAGCTATCAAAAAAACTTGAAGATGGTGTCGAAAACACACATACCAGTACAAAGAACCCGAACTACCCTAGTATCAAGGGTTCAGGACAAATTCCTCAAGGGGATCCCCACCTTAAGAATTGCCTAACTCAGTCAATCCGACCCAAAGCTCAAATAAATCGAGGTCTAATGACCTGTTTTTAGACCCATGGTCCTCCCGTGATGCATCATCACCCCTACACTTCATCAGGTGCTCTCGTGTCACTTCCAACACCCAACCACATCTCGTACTGTATCAGTTCCCACCTCGATCCCATGGAACCCATGGCACAACGAGGTCCCTCATCCCTTGGATACTCAAAATAAATCTGGTGCCTCGTACCTCAATCACAATCTCCATCCTATATGCCCTTATTCCCAAGGCATCTCAAGTAATATTGCATCCCTCGGATGCCTCAATGCCCAAGGCACCTCAAGTAACCTGTATCCCATGATAACTTGATGCCAAGCACCTCAAAACATGCATCCAATGATGCTCCTGATGCCAAGAACCTCATATATATATACATATATATATATATATATATATATATATTCACACACCCAAGATGGTTCCAACTCACTGAAAAGTGCCTTGTCAATCCATATACACCCTATGAATCTCATGCACTCAAAATGGACATGACTTAACAGGTCATTCCAAAACGAACATGCCTCAACAGTCCATGCCAAAGAAAAGAAAAAATAAACTATGGCCATGAACATGGTGTACCTCTGAACATAGTCGGATCTCCAGTCTTCTTATCCCCAGGAAGCTCTATGGCATGTACCTAGCCTAACACACGGCTACCTGAATCCTGACCTCCCTACAGTGTTACACCATCTACCAACCACTAACCCCATGGATGGGTCCTACTATCTCTTCCATGTCCTTTGTGTTTAGTTGAACCTTGGCTACCCTCACCAGGTATCAATCCTAAACCAACCCCAAAGCACCATAGCCTTTTATGGTCCCTGATTGTCGGCTGTCTGAGAAGGCTACCTGTAGAACCTATCAAGATGCCCCACCTATTCACATGCCCAACACTCATTTGGAGACCTATCACACTAATTCTGAACATTCCTTGGTTTCCCACATTGAAATAATACCACCACTGAGCTACCATGAGGTGGTCTAGATGGTTACTTAGCCTGATTATGCTGTTGGAACTCATACCAACCTCATTTTCTACCATTTGAACCATCACCTAAAGCTATCGCCCGGCCTAAGTGAGACATGTCCTTCAAGTTACCCTTGGATATGAGAACCTGATTCAATGCCTATGAGAATGAGGCCATCCTAAATATATTTACCTACACCTAAATGGATTTTCATAATCTATCTTCAAAGTGCCTCACCCTAGAGGTTTCATCACTTAACATACATAGTCAAAAGTGAGACAACTCAGTGAAAGTAGCTACATAGTCCATAACGGACATGTAACCCTGCTGAAGGCTCAAGAAATCCTAATCTCTCACTGTCCTCAGTGTCTCAGGGAAAATTTTCTTGAAGAACCTGTCATTGAAGTCCTTTCAGTCCAGTCCCTCATATCTTTGAGCTTGAACATGCACATCCCACTAGCGTTTCACCGATCCTCTAAGGATGTATGTCGCCAGTTTGACCCTTCACCCTGGATGCATCTTGATCTACTCAAAAATCATCTACATACTCTCTATCCAGTTCTCAACCACTTGCAGACCACCCTCACCCTAAAAAAGCAGTGAGTATTTTGACTGGAAATCTTGATTAAGATAGGCTATAGAGGGCTCTGTTCCCTAATAACCTCTATCGATCCCATGAAAGACACATACCAGGCTCGATCGATGCTTCTCATCAAGCCATGGCCCGAACACTATCAAACCCAATAGATGACCTACCTACACAAGATCCCAAATTTGATCCTGCCCCTGAGCCTGTTCCTGGGGCTCATGCTCTACCGACCCCTTAGGGATCTGAACCTAATCTTGCATCTATGACACTGTATTATCACCCACCTGACACTCCATCTGATCCGTCTAGGAGGAACCTGTTGAATACCATCAAATGGTTATACAACCCATATATATCAATATATATATATATAGCATAGATAGGGAAAGAAGTAAAAATGTAGCGTATAACAACTACCCTTACTCTCCCCCACCACAACCATGCCCACAGCATCTCGACCTCATGGCCTCCTTACCCACCCTCAATAGATCCAAGTATCAAAATTTCCCTAAGCCATGCCTATCTTGACAACCAATGTTGCCTCAATCCGACAATTAATTCACCTAATCCTAGTGATCAAAATCACCTCAACCATAATACATGCCTTCTCCTATAAAATCTAGGCCCAATTCCTATACCACATGAATTTTTACATAAATTTAAATCATGGAATATCACATTGCATAAAACAAGAAATTCTATCATAAATTTCACCTTTTCACGTGGAAATTGACATATATCACATGGTATTATCACTTCACAAAGCATACGTGGATATATGAAATTGAAATAACCTAAAAATGTGCATATCAAAAGCCAAACAACTATGCCTTACCTTACCAGGCCAAGGTCCAATTCTCCCTTATCACACTGGGTCAAAGGTCACATATCACAACCAATAATCATCACAAACCAAGTATGCCACCAAACTAGAAATCATATAAACTGTAATCTGAGAAAAATATAAATAGCATAACCAACCCAAGGTAACTCAAGTCATCCTCCGTACATGGGGCTACAAGAACCCAAGAACGAGTTCAAAATCTAGTTCCAACAACAACCTATCTCCAATTTAGCATAATCCCAAATAGTATTACTAAGAAAAGAGGTAAAAAACACCTCTGATGCCACCTGTAGAATCCCCAACCCAACATCCACCCGACCAGTGATAACGGGTCGGGTTCCACAGGCCTTAGGTGCGCCTACCTGAATTTCAAATTCTAATAACTAGAATAGAGGGTGTAAACAGGTATAGTGGGGAGGCTATACCCTCTATGAATATATAATATACTATTCCGAGCATAATAAGATAACATGGAGTGGAAATAAATAACTCAGCAGACTCAAACCAGACCCGCAAATCAGAAACACATTCAATATAAATAAATAGTGGAATAAATATAGAAAAATTTGCATAGAAAATAAATAGAATAGCATGCTAGAAAATCACTTGTAGCCTCTCAAAAAAATCAAGAAAATAATTCATTCCATGTCAGTTCATACATGTTAATATTAAAAGTGATACCCATGTCGGACCATAGTAGATACATATATAATCTTGTTGAAACTAAAAAGGAAACTAAACAAAAGTAAAACTCTATCTAGGAACATCCTAAAGGTCCATGCTAATCTCCATGACAAACAGTACTATGATCCATCTTATGAGGATGATCCTTTACCTGTACGTAAATCCATAAATTTTTCATGCATCCCGAAGGGCCCGTGCTGGGTGTGAGATGAATATCAGTAGGATACCACCCAATTTTCATACCTAGTATAAGTGTTTAAGAAGATATGCATCTCTAAATAAAGTAAACAGTATGATTAAATAAATAAACACAACCTCCACTGGTGCTTAGCAGCCACCAGGGAGTGTCACTGATTTTGGCCAACGTTGGAATCTCAGAAGCAAAGAGATTTTTTATCCCATAGCCCAAGGTACCCTTATTGTCACAAAGTTTTGGTGAACCATCAAGTTCCACCTCAATAATATAGCCCAGCACCGTGTTCCCCTTAACACCTCATGTATCAAAGTATCAACGTCCCGAAGGCATGCCCAATAATATTATCCTAATCTCATGAACCCCTAATCAAAAGATCACGTTGGCCCATGGCATGACATCTAGAGGAACAACGATGCCTGTCTACAAATAAATATCTAGGCCCATGGCCTCAAGCATGGAGATCCTCAACCCCCAACCTGATATCCTCATCTCTGTCATCTGAAATCTCCTCACCTTCCACGTATATTTCTATGGCAAGAACACCCAAACCATAAATACCTAATCCATAACTATCGGGGGCCTCTACACACATGAGTGGTCAAAACCACCTCATCACGGAGTCAAACTGTGTGCACACAACTCAATCGGTTCTTTGGCCATCACGAGTGACCAGAAATCATCAAGTAAGAACCTAAGACACACCATCTCTGGTACCTCGTGCCCATGAAATCATGTCTCTCCAATACGACAGCCTTTCCATCTAAGTATCTTGTAAGAACTCGGGTTTTTAGAAACGGGTCAAATCCCGACCCTGTTTAAACTTTTTGACTGGTTTTTGAGAAGTCTGGAAAATCTGGGCAGTTTCTAGAAATTTCCAGACTACACGCCGTGTACTTTAAGTACACTCCGTGTATGAGTTACCCAAGTGACCGGCTGTGTGCTCGCTAAGTACATGTCATGTGAAGACCGTGTAGAATTTTCTTACTACATGGAATGTATTTATAGACACATTGTGTAACCCTTACCCGTGCGAGGCCAAGTACATGTCGTGTGGTGCCAGGTGTAAATTTCCATCTACACGGAATGTAGTCTTCCTTGACACACTGTGTACATTTTTCCCATGTAGCGGCCGAGACCCTGGCCGTGTGTTGACCGTGTACACGGTCCAGGCCGTGTGATGGACTCTGCTTAAGTCGGAGTATGGAAAAACATCTACATGGCGTGTACTTTGGAAATACACGTCGGGTATTTTTATTTTTATTTGAGCGATCGAGACGTCGTCGCGTCTCATTCCCAGAAGTCCCTTCTTTTTCCCCTTTGGATGAACAGTTCATCCGAGAAACCTTGAAAAACTCAAACCCTCCCAGAATCTCCATACGACCTCCGTTCTTCGATCCGTCAGTGGAAGCGGGGCCGCATCGGAAAGGATAACCCTACACACCCTTCTTCGTCTTTGATCCCTCAGCTGTTCCTCTGTAGATTCCATCCGAACGGAATTTCCAAATTTGGCGGAAATGTAGATCTACCGCGATTCAGTCCGATTCATAGGCTGAAATCAAAGGAGTGTCATCGTACGAGTATGAGTTGGGTGGTTCATACCTTATTTCGTGTTTTCGAAGACAATTTGGGGTTGCGACCTCCGGGTGCGACGTCGGGTGTTGAGCGAAACCCTATGTATTTGTTGTTAATTAATTATTTGCATTGTGGTATGCCTCTCGGTATTCCCTGACCCATGTTGTGCTTGAGCAAGGCCGGGTGAGAGGTCATGGCTCATTTGGGGCAATTCGGCTGGGGGTACTAAAATGCATATGATTTGGACTAGTATTTAAACTTCTAATTTTAGACTTCTTTTGTTGTTTTTGGATTAAACTAATGAGTTTGATTTGTTAAAGCATGCTAGTGATTGTTTAAGGCATTCAAGACCTTAGGTGCTGGTATGGATTGGAGTAAGTTAGTGCAATTAATTGTTTAGTAATTGCCTGTTTCAAGTGATGCTTGAGTATAGTTGTGAAATGTGTGATATTATCTGTGTTGAACTACTTGTTGTGTTGGGAATGGCCCGAATATTTATTGAGTGATGAGGATCAGAGGTTGGGGCTTTGGCTCGGGTTACTTTGGGTGGTTTCCACCACGGGATTGGGCGTCATGGACGTCGGTTGAGGCAGTCAGACTGTCAGGTTAGGCTTGGCCCAGGTTACTTGGATGGCGAGGCCATCAGACTTGAGTGACAGGTTTGTAGGGACACGAGGTGTCAGAGTTGTAGTGTCTTGGGAACATTTTGAGGTGATTACCGCTCACCGGGTACTTTTGAGTAGTGTGCACACAGATAGACTCCAAGATGAGGTGGTATAGCCACTCGCTAGGTAGAGGCCCCTGGTAGATGTGGTTAGGTACATTTGGTTTGGGGTTTCTTGCCATAGTAAGCCACGTGGAAGGTGAGAAGCCTTCGAGAGACAGCTTTGAGGCGGTCAGGTTAGGGGCAGAGGCTCGCCATGATTTGAGGGCAGACATCGTTGTCCCTCCGATTATCTTTTGAGGACAGGTATCATTGTTCCTCTGGATGTTGTGCCACGGGAAGGTTGATATTTCGAGCTGGGTTACGATGGTTGGGCGTGCCTTCGAGATGTAGGTACTTGAGACACATGGTGTCAGGTGTCACGAGGTGTCGGGCTGCAGATCATACATTCTGGTGTTGGCCGAAGCAGGTGACACTTCCTGCTGGCTGATGAGCACCAGTGAAGCCTTTGTTTACTTTTGGGCATTGCATTGTTTACTATTTTTCTTATATAAGCATGTCTACCTAAACACTAATATTAGGTACGCACCTCTGGGTGGTATCCTACTGAGACTTCTCTCACACCCTACACAGGCCCTTCGGGACGCATGTATACTTTATGAAATTGCATTCAGGTAGAGGGTCAGCCTCAGGAGATGGACTTTAGTGTTGTTGACATGGGGACTGGCATGGACCTTGAGGTCGTGTCATACTAGAGTTACTTTTATAGTATTCTTTTTCTTGCATCAGCATGTTTACTTTATATTGTAGCTACTGCTGGTTATCTATTTGCACCATTATATATATATTTATTTGTATGAATTGCTTGGATGCATGCTTGGTTGTTTTAGCAGTTATTGCAGTTGATTGCTGGCATGATTTTCTATTTACTTTCCGCTATTGTTGTTTCTATATTGCTTCCGCTTTTTATTGTTATTGAATGTTCTTTCGCTCTGTGGGTCTGGTTCGAGTCTGCTGAGTCATTTATTTCCATTGTATATTTTAGTTTATTACTTGGACCAATACCTTTAATTCCTCCGAGAGGGTATAGCCTCCCCACTATCCATATTCAGACCCTCACTTCTAGTTGGCAGCCTTTGGCGTTCAGGGGAGGTGCACCTAAGGTAGTAACACCTGACCCGTTCGGCACTGTTCGGGTGGCTGGCCGGGTCCGGGTCGTTACAAATTGGTATCATAGGAGTTCTTGAAAAGGATTTAGTAGAATTACTTTGCTGGATACTAATGAGTTTGAGACTTCTCTTTTTATTTCTACTGGTTTTACTATTTCGGGTATGGTATACTGAAGATAGGTTGTTGATGGAACTTGATTTTTGAACTTGTTCTTGGATGCCTGCAGCCCCATGTACAAGGGATGGATTGAGTTGTCGGGGGCAGGAATTACTGTTTGCTTTTTGCTCAGATTATAGTTGATATGATTTCTACCTCAGTGGATCACTTGTTGTGCGATGTTATTTATTATGATATGTAAACCTTGGCCGGTATGGAAAGGGTTTTTTTCTTGGCTTTTGATAGGAACATTTTAGGGTATTTCAATTTCATAACTGCATGTATGCTTTGTGAAGTGATAATACCATGTGAATAAAATCAATTACCATGCTATGTACGCTCTGAAATGTGAATAGGCGAAATTCCTGATATAATTTCTTGTTTATTACAATGTGTATGCCATGATTTGTATTTTGTAGAATTGCATGTGCAGGATATTTGGGTCTGGATCTTATGAGAGCAGGCAGGTACTACGGTTGAGGCAGTCTAACTATTAGGATTGGGCGACTTGGTCATCCGAATTAAGGCAATTTTGATTGTCAGGACGGTCATGACCCGAGGTACTATTGATACTTGGCTCTGTTGATGGCGGGTAAGGAGGTCGTGAGGTCGGGATGTCGAGGGCATGGGTTGTGATAGGGGAGAGTAAGGGTAGTTGTATGCACTACCTTTTACTGTTTTCCTTATCTGCGTAGAATATATTGTTATATATATATATGGGTTGTCTGACCATTATGGTATTCAGTGGGTTACTCCTTCAAGACACGATGGATCGTCAGGCAGGAGAGGATGCAGTGCCGTAGGATCAGGTTCAGAATCCGGTGCAGGCAGAACATGACCCACAGGTACAGGCTCAAGGACAGGATCAGGTTTAGGATCCAGTACAGGTAGGGCAGAAGCCGGGTTTGGCAGCGTTCAGACCGTGGCTTGACGAGTAGCTTCGAGCTATCCTGGTACGTGTCTTGCAGGGGATTGACAGATGTGTGCAGGGTGTAGATCCTTATATGGAATATCTGACGCGGGAGTTCCAGTCGCAGCACCCGCCGCTTTTTCAGGGTGAGGGTGGTCTTCAGGAGGTAGAGAACTGGATAGAAATTATGCACATGATCTTCAAGCAGCTCGAGATGCCTCCAGGGCGGAGGGTCAAGCTGGCGACGTACATGCTGAGAGGACCGGTGAAGCGTTGGTGGGAAGTATAGGTTCAGGCTTGTAGGCACGAAGGACTGGCATGGAAGGACTTCGAGGACAATTTCTTAGAGCACTTTTATCTAGAGACTTTGAGGTAGGAGTGATCTCGGGAGTTCTTGAGTCTTCAGTAGGGAGATATTTCCGTCATGGACTACGCAGATACCTTCACAGAGTTGTCCTGTTTTGCACCTGTTATGGTGAGAGATGATGCAGCTAGGGTGAGGCGCTTTGAGGATGGCTTGTGACATGCCATTTGGGTTCAGGTAAACATCTTCAGGATGGGTTCCTTCTCCGAGGCGGTGAACCAGGTGCTCATAGCCGAGGTAAACGAGAGAGAGAAATCTCGTTTTGGCAGGGTGACAGCTTCAGGTGACGGTCCGGACAGCAGGAAGCGAGGGAGAGACGAGTTCCAGCAGGGCGGGCAGGCCAAGGACTCATCTAGACCACCTCGTGGCAGTTCAGTGATGGTTTTCTTTCAGTGTGGACAACCGGGACATGTTCGGGCTCAGTGCGATAGGCCCCCGAAGGAGTGTCGGGCGTGTGGACAGGTCGGGCATCTGGAGAGGTTTTGCAGGCAACCTTCTCATACAGCCAGTAGGCAGGGACTAGGACAGACTGTGGCATCAGGAATTGGTTCAGGTTTGGTACCAAGAGAGGGTAGCTGAGGTTCAGCTGCACGTGGGGGACGTGATAGAGATTGTAAGACCCAGATAAGGGGTTCGTGTCTAGAGACTGGAGCAGCACCACAAGGAGGTCAAGCATCAGGCAGTCGGGCTTCAGGCCAGGTGCACGCTGTGGAGCTGTCATGGATTGAGCAGGATGGAGAGCCGACAACGGTGGCAGGTACACCGTGGGTGTGGCCGTGAGTTTCTTTGCTTTCTTTTGGCATGGCCTCTTGAGGCGTGTATGGTTGAGTGCACGAGTTGCACAGGTTACTTATAGACTGACTAGAGACTAGTTAGTGGGATTGGCATCATATCAGATGCGTTATATAGTTTATTATATATTTGAGATGCATGGCATCAGGAGCATCAAGGATGCAGGTTACTTGGGGTGTCATGGGCATCGGGGCATCGTGGATGTGGGTTACTTGAGGTTCATGGCACCAGGTTTTATTTGATCATCTATTAGATGCAGGACCTCAGGGAGGCGGACACCGATGTGGTGAGGGTTACGTTGGGTGTCGGAAGCAACACGTGATAACCAAGGAGGTACAGGGGTGACGATGCGTCACGGGAGGACCATGGGTCTGGGAAATAGGTTGTTGGTCCTTGCTTGTTTATTTGATTTGCTTTGAGCTTTGTTCGGGTTGAGACCGGGTAGGCAATTCCTAAGGTGGGGAGCCCTTTTAGAAATTTAGCCAAAACCTTGAGACCGGGGTAGTCTGAGTTGTTTGACCGGGATGGGCATGTTTGGTGCCATCTCCTGGTTTCATTCGGTAGCTCGGGGATGAGCTACGTTAAGGTGGGGAGTTTGTAAGAACCCGGGTTTTTAGAAACAGGTCAAATCCTGGCCCTGTTTAAACTTTTTGACTGGTTTTTGAGAAGTCTAGAAAATCTGGGCAGTTTCTAGAAATTTCCAGACTACACGTCGTGTACTTTAAGTACAGGCCGTGTATGAGTTACCCAAGTGACCGGCCGTGTGCTCGCCGAGTACAAGCCGTGTGAAGACCATGTAGAAGTTTCTTACTACACGGTGTGTATTTATAGACACGGCGTGTAACCCTTACCCGTGCGAGGCCAAGTACATGTTGTGTGGTTCCAGGTGTAAATTTCCATCTACACGGCGTGTAGTCTTCCTTGACATGTCGTGTACCTTTGTCCCATGTAGTGGCCGAGACCCTGGTCATGTGTTGACCGTGAACACGGTTCAGGCTGTGTGCTGGACTCCGCTTAAGTCAGAGTACAGAAACACATCTACACGGCATGTACATTGGAAATGCACACCGTGTATTTTTATTTTTATTTGAGTGATCGAGATGTTGTCGCATCTCATTCTCAGAAGTCCCTTCTTCTTCCCCTTTGGATGAACAGTTCGTCCAAGAAACCCTGAAAAACTCAAACCCTCCCAGAATCTTCGTACGACCTCTGTTCTTCGATCCGTCAGTGGCAGCGGGACCGCATCGGAAAGGCTAAACACACGCACCCTTCGTCTTTGATCCCTCACATGTTACTCCACAGATTCCATCCGAACGGAATTTCAAAATTTGGCGGAAATGCAGATCTACCATGATTCAGTCTGATTCAGAGGTTGAAATCAAAGGAGTGTCATCGTACGAGTATGAGGTGGGTGATTCATACCTTCTTTCGTGTTTTTGTAGACAATTTGGGGTTGCGACCTCCGGGCATGACGTCGGGTGTTGAGTGAAACCCTGTGTATTTGTTGTTAATTAATTATCTGCATTGTGGTATGCCTTTGAGTATTCCCTGACCCTTGTTGTGCTTGATCAAGGCTGGGTGAGAGGTCATGGATCGTTTGGGGAAATTCAGCCGGGGGTTCCGAAATGCATATGATTTGGACCAGTATTTAAACTGCTAATTTTAGACTGCTTTTGTTGTTGTTGGATTAAACTGCTGAGTTTGATTTGTTAAAGCATGCTAGTGATTTTTTAAGGCATTCAACACCTTAGGTTCTGGTATGGATTGGAGTAAGTTAGTGCAATTAATTGTTTAGTAATTGCCTGATTCAAGTGATTCTTGAGTATAGTTATGCAATGTGTGATATTATCTATGTTGAACTGCTCGTTGTGTTGGGTGTGGCCCGGATATTTATTGAGTGATGAGGATCAGAGGTTGGGTCTTTGGCTCGGGTTACTTTGGGTGGTTACTATCATGGTATTGGGCGTCATAGACGTCGGTTGAGGCAGTCGGACTGTCAGGTTGGGCTTGGTCCGAGTTACTTGGATGGCGAGGCCATCAGACTTGAGCGAAAGGTTTGCAGGGACACGAGGTGTCAGAGGTGTAGTGGCTTGGGAACATTTTGAGGTGATCACTGCTCACCGGGTACTTTTGAGTAGTGTGCACATAGATAGACTCCGATATGAGGTGGTACGGCCACTCGCTGGGTAGAGGCCCTCGGTAGATGCAGTTAGGTACATTGGGTTTGGGGGTGCTTGCCATAGGAAGCCGCATGGAAGGTGAGGAGCCTTCGGGAGACATCTTTGAGGTGGTCAGGTTGGGGGAAGAGGCTCACCGTGATTTGAGGGCAGACATCGTTGTCCCTCCGGTTATCTTTTGAGGACAGGTATCGTTGTTCCTCCGGATGTTGTTCCATGGGCAGGTTGAGATTTCGAGATAGGTTACGATGGTTGGGAGTGCCTTCGGGATGTCGGTACTTGAGACATATGGTGTCAGGTGGTACGAGGTGTCGGGCTGTAGATCAGACATTCCGGCATTGGCCGAAGCAGGTGACACTTCCTGGTGGCTGTTGAGCACCAGTGAAGTCTTTGTTTACTTTTGGGCATTGCACCGTTTACTATTTTTCTTATATAAGCATGTCTGCCTAAACACTTATATTAGGTATGCACCTCTGGGTGGTATCCTACTAAGACTTGTCTCGCACCCTACACAGGCCCTTCGAGACGTGTTTAGACTTTATGAAATTGCGTGCAGGTAGAGGGTCAGCCTCAGGAGCTTGACTTTAGTGAAGTTGACATGGGGACTAGCATGGACCTTGAGGTCATGTCGTACTGGAGTTACTTGTATCGTATTCTTTTTCTTATATCAGCATGTTTACTTTATATTGTAGCTACTGCTGGTTAGCCATTGGCACCATTATATATATATATATATATATATATATATATTGATTTGTATGACTTTCTTGGATGCATGCTTGGTTGTTTTAGAAGTTATTGCAGTTGATTGCTAGCATGATGTTCTGTTTACTTTCCGCTGTTGTTGTTTCTATATTGCTTCCACTGTTTATTTTTATTGAATGTGCTTCCGCTCTGCGGGTTTGGTTCGAGTCTACTGAGTTATTTATTTCCGCTGCATATTTTAGTTTATTACTTGGACCAGTACCTTTAATTCCTCCGAGATGGTATAGCCTCCCCACTATACCTATTCAGACCCTCACTGCTAGTTGGAAGCCTTTGGCATTCAGGGGATGTGAACCTAAGGTAGTAACACCTGACCCGTTCAGCACTGTTCGGGTGGTTGGTCGGGTCCGAGTCGTTATAAAGTGGTATCATAGGAGTTCTTGACAAGGATTTAGTAGCATTGCTTTGCTGGCTACTAATGAGTTTGAGACTTCTCTTTTTATTTCTGTTGGTTTTACTATTTGGGGTATGGTAGACTGGAGATAGGTTGTTGATGGAACTTTATTTTTGAACTTGTGCATGGGTGCCTGCAGCCCCATGTACGAGGGATGGATTGAGTTGCTGGGGGTGGGAATTGCTGTTTGATTTTTTCTCAGATTACAGTTGATATGGTTTCCACCTCGGTTACTCACTTGTTGTGCGATGTTATTGATTATGATATGTAAACCTTGGCCGGTATGGAAAGGGTTTCTTGCTTGGATTTTGATAGGCACATTTTAGTGTATTTCAATTTCATAAATACACGTATGCTTTGTGAAGTGATAATACCATGTGAATAAAATCAATTTCCATGCTATGTATGCTCTGAAATGTGAATAGGTGAAATTCCTGATAGAATTGCTTGTTTATTGCAATGTGTATTCCATGCTTTCTATTTTGTATAATTGCATGTGCATGATATTTGGGTCTGGCTCTTATGAGATCAGGCAGGTACTATGGTTGAGGCATTATAACGGTCAGGATTGGGTGACTTGGTCATTGGAATTGAGGCAACGTTGATTGTCAGGATGGGCATGGCCCGAGGTACTATTGATACTTGGCACTGTTGAGGGCGGGTAAGGAGGCCGTGAGGTCGAGATGCCGAGGGCATGCATTGCGATAGGGGAGAGTAAGGGTAGTTGTATGCACTGCCTTTTACTGTTTTCCTTATCTGCGTAGAATATATTATTATATACATATATGGGTCATCTGACCATTATGGTATTCAGCGGGTTACTCCTTCATGACACGATGGAGCGTCAGGCTGGAGAGGATGCAGTGTCACAGGATCCGGTTCAGAATCCGGTGCAGGTAGAGCATGAGCCAAAGGTACAGGCTCAGGGACAGGATCAGGTTCAGGATCTGGTGCAAGCAGGGCAGCAGCCGGGTTTGGCAGCGTTCAGACCGTGTCTTGACGAGCAGCTCCGAGCTAGCCTGGTACGTGTCTTGCAGGGGATTGACAGAGGCGCGCAGGGTGCAGAGCCTTATATGGCATATCTAACGCGGGAGTTCCAGTGGCAGCACCCGCCGCTTTTTCAGGGTGAGGGTGGTCCGCAGGCGGTAGAAAACTGGATAGAAAGTATGAACATGATCTTCAAGCAGCTCGAGACGCCTCCAGGGTAGAGGGTCAAGCTGGCGGCGTACATGCTGAGAGGACCGACGAAGCATTGGTGGGGCGTACAGGTTCAGGCTCGTAGGCACGAGGGACTGGCATAGAAGGACTTCGAGGATAGTTTCTTCGAGCACTTTTATCTGTAGAATTTGAGGGTGGAGAGATGTAGGGAGTTCTTGAGTATTCAACTGGGAGATATGTCTGTCATGGACTATGCAGCTACCTTCATATAGTTGTCCCGTTTTGCACCTGGTATGGTGAGCGATGATGCAGCTAGGGTGAGGTGCTTTGAGGATGGCTTGCGACATGCCATTTGGGTTCAGGTAAACATCTTCAGGCTGGGTTCCTTCTCTGGGGCAGTGAACCAGGTGCTCATAGCTGAGGGCAATGAGAGAGAGAAATCTTGTTTTGGCAGGGTGACAGCTTCAGGTGATGGTCCGGATAGCAGGAAGCGAGGGAGAGATAAGTTCTAGTATGGCGGGCAGGATAGGGACTCAGATAGACCACCTCGTGGCATTTTAGCGGTGGTTTGATTTCAATGTGGACAGTCAGTACATGTTCGGGCTCAGTGTGATAGGCCCACGAAGGAGTTTCGGGCGTGTGGAAAGGTCGGGCATCTGGAGAGATTTTGTAGGCAGCCTTCTCAGACAGCCGATAGGCAGGGACCAGGACAGACTGTGGAGTCAGGAGTCAGTTCAGGTTTGGTACCAGGAGAGGGTAGCCGAGGTTCAGCTGCACACAGGGGACATGACAGAGATAGTAGGACCCATCTGAGGGGTCTGTGGCCAGAGACTGGAGTAGCACCGCAAGGATGTCAGGAATCAGCTAGTCGGGCTTCAGGCCAGGTGCACGCTGTAGAGCTGTCAGGGATTGAGTAGGTTGGAGAGCCGATGACGGTGGCAGGTACACCGCGGGTGTGGTCGTGAGTTTCTTTGCTTTCTTTTGACATGGACTCTTGAGTCGCTTCTGGTTGAGTGCATGAGTTGGACAGGTTACTTGTGGACTGACTAGAGACTAGTTAGTGGGATTCGCATCATATCAGATGTGTTATAGAGTTTATTATATATTTGAGATGTGTGGCGTCAGAAGCATCAAGGATGCAGGTTACTTGGGGTGTCGTGGGCATCGGGGCATCGTGGATGCGGGTTACTTGAGGTTCATGGCACCAGGTTTGATTTGAGCATCTATTAGATACAGGACCTCAGGGAGGCGGACACCGATGCAGTGAGGGTTACATTGTGTGTCGGAAGTGACACATGAGCACCAAGGAGGTACAGGGGTGACGATGCGTCACGGGAGGACCATGGGTCCAAGAAATAGGTTGTTGGGCCTTGCTTGTTTATTTGATTTTCTTTGAGCTTTTTTCGGGTTGAGACTGAGTGGGAAATTCCTAAGGTGGGGAGACCTTTTAGGAATTTAGCCAGAACCTTGAGACTGGGGTAGTCTGAGTTGTTTGAATGGGATGGGAATGTTCGGTACCATCTCCTGGTTTCGTTCGGTAGCTCAGGGACGAGATACGTTAAGGTGGGGAGTTTGTAAGAACCCAGGTTTTTAGAAACAGTTCAAATCCACACCATGTTTAAACTTTTTGACTGGTATTTGAGAAGTCTAGAAAATTTGGGCAGTTTCTAGAAATTTCCAAACTACACGCCATGTACTTTAAGTACACGTCGTGTATGAGTTACCTGAGTGACCGGCCGTGTGCTCTCCAAGTACATGTCGTGTGAAGACCGTGTAGAAGTTTCTTACTACACGGCATGTATTTATAGACATGCCATGTAACCCTTACCCGTGCGAGGCCAAGTACATGTCATGTGGTGCCAGGTGTAAATTTCCATCTACACGGCGTGTAGTCTTCTTTGACACGCCGTGTACCTTTTTCCTGTATAGCAGCCGAGACCCTGGCCGTGTGTTGACCGTGTACACGGTCCAAGCCGTGTGCTGGACTCCGCTTAAGTCAGAGTACGGAAACACATCTACACGGCGTGTACTTTGGAAATACACACCGTGTATTATTATTTTTATTTGAGCGATCGATATGTCGTCGCGTCTCATTCCCAGAAGTCCCTTCTTCTTTCCCTTTGGAAAAACAGTTCGTCTGAGAAACCCCGAAAAACTCAAACCCTCCAAGAATCTCCGTATGACCTCCGTTCTTCGATCCGTCAGTGGCAGCGGGACCGAATAGGAAAGGCTAACCCCGTGCACCCTTCTTCATCTTTTATCCCTCACCTGTTCCTCTACAGATTCCATCCGAACAGAATTTCCAAATTCTGCAGAAACGCAGATCTACCGCGATTCAATCTGATTTAGAGGCTGAAATCAAAGGAGTGTCATTGTAAAAATACGAGGTGGGTGGTGCATACCTTCTTTCGTGTTTTCATAGAAAATTTGGGGTTGCGACCTCCGGGCATGACATCGGGTGTTGAGCGAAACCCTGTGTATTTATTGTTAATTAATTATCTGCATTGTGGGATGCCTCTGGGTATTCCCTGACCCTTTTTGTGCTTGAGTAAGGCTGGGTGAGAGGTCATGGCTCATTTGGGGAAATTCGAACGGGGGTGCCGAAATGCGTATGATTTGGACCAGTATTTAAAATGCTAATTTTAGACTGCTTTTGTTGCTGTTGGATTAAACTGCTGAGTTTGATTTGTTAAATCATGCTAGTGATTGTTTAAAGCATTCAAGACCTTAGGTGCTGGTATGTATTGGAGTAATTTAGTGCAATTAATTGTTTAGTAATTTCCTGTTTCAAGTGATACTTGATTATAGTTATGCAATGTGTGATATTATCTATGTTGAACTGCTCATTGTCTTGTGCATGGCCCGGATATTTATTGAGTGATGAGGATCATAGGTTGGGGATTTGGCTCGGGTTACTTTGGGTGGTTGCTACCACGGGATTGGGCGTCATGGACGTCGGTTGAGGCAGTCGGACTGTCAGGTTGGGCTTGGCCTGGGTTACTTGGATGGAGAGGTCATCATACTTGAGCGACACGTTCGTAGGGACACGAGGTGTCAGAGGTGTAGTGGCTTGAGAACATTTTGAGGTGATTACCGCTCACCAGGTACTTTTGAGTAGTGTGCACACAGATAGACTCCGAGATGAGGTGGTACGGCCACTCGCTGGGTAGAGGCCCCCGGTAGATGTGGTTAGGTACATTTGGTTTGGGGGTGCTTGCCATAGGAAGCCACGTGGAAGGTGAGGAGCCTTCGAGAGACAGCTTTGAGGTGGTCAGGTTGGGGGCAGAGGCTCACTGTGATTTGAGGGCAGACATTGTTGTCCCTCTGGTTATCTTTTGAGGACAGGTATCATTGTTCCTTCGGATGTTGTGACATGGTCAGGTTGAGTTTTCGAGCTGGGTTACGATGGTTGGGCATGCATTTGGGATGTCGGTACTTGAGACACATGGTGTTAGGTGGCACGAGGTGCTGGGCTGCAGATCAGACATTCCGGCGTTGGCCAAAGCAGGTGACACTTCCCGGTGGATGTTGAGCACCATTGAAGTCTTTGATTACTTTTGGGAATTGCATTGTTTACTATTTTTCTGATATAAGAATGTCTTCCTAAACACTTATATTAGGTATGCACCTCTGGGTAGTATCCTACTGAGACTTGTCTCACACCCTACACGGGCCCTTCAGGACGCGTGTAGACTTTATAAAATTGCGTACAGGTAGAGGGTCAGCCTCAAGATCTGGACTTTAGTGCTGTTGACATGGGGACTGACATGGACCTTGAGGTCGTGCCGTACTGGAGTTACTTGTCTAGTATTCTTTTTCTTGCATCTGCATGTTTAATTTATATTTTAGCTACTGCTGGTTAGCCATTGGCGCCATTATATATATATATTGATTTTTATGAATTTCTTGGATGTATGCTTGGTTGTTTTAGCAGTTATTGCATTTGATTGCTGGCATAATGTTTTGTTTACTTTTCGCTGCTATTGTTTCTATATTGCTTCCGCTGTTTATTGTTATTGAATGTGCTTCCGCTCTGCGGGTCTGGTTCGAGTCTGCTGAGTCATTTATTTCCGCTGCATATTTTAGTTTATTACTTGGATGAGTACCTTTAATTCCTCCGAGAGGGTATAGCCTCCCCACTATACCCATTCAAACCCTCACGGCTAGTTGGAAGCCTTTGGCGTTCAGGGGAGGTGCGCCTAAGGTAGTAACACCCGACCCGTTCGGCACTGTTCGGGTGGCTGGTTGGGTCTGGGTCGTTATATATCTTGGGCCATGCCCAACTTGACAGTCACACTACCTCAAACTAATGTCCAAAAAACCCAATCTTGTGGTCAAAATCGCTCGAAAAATCCAATCCAAGACAAATGAGTGATCAACATCACTCAATCCCTGTGGCCATGCCATACCAACATTATGCCTATCCCATCACAACCCCAAGGGTATCATCATGTGTAATATCAAGAATTACATAAATACAAAACACATTTAAGAACTTTAAACAAGTAATTCAATTTAAACAGATTGAATTGCACTTGATACCAGCTCTAGAACATCATTAAAGAGGTCTTGAATGCCTATAACATGCTTATTAAATCTTAAACAATTCAAACATGCCATTTTAAATTAAAATAATTCATTAAAAATATTTTGGAACCCCTGTCCAAAATATCCCAAGGTGAAACTGCCTCTCGCCCGACCTCACTCAGGAGTAATAGGTATAGGGCATGCCCACGACATCCCATGTTATCTAACAGTTAGTTCAATATGCTATAATAGGGTTCCACTCAAAACCTTCTATTGTGCTGAAAATCCTCAACCCCCAAATATCTACAAAAACTCCAAAAAAAGGTATGCACCACCTATATTAGACTCGTAGACATAGGAATATCTGATATCAAAGTCCAATTAAAAGTGGATCGATGTAGATCTAAGTTTCCATCTTAAAACCTAAAATTGTATCGTACAGAAATAATGGTATGAAAGATAAAGGATCAAAGAATAAGAGGTATGTGCGGGGTTAGTCTTACTGAGGCAATCATGTAGCTTACGAAGGATCGAAGAATGGAGGTCGAACGGAGGAGTTGGATCAAAATATACCATATGAGAAAAAGGGTGGATCTCCCCTACTATGCATGACCAAGGAATAATAAAGAGGGAGAGTGGAGAGAAAAGAAAAGAAATAAAATAAAAATAAAAATTTAAAAAATACCTAGTACTTATCTCACTGTTTACCCGCACGGTTTTCCAAACCATGTGGAAACCATGTGGAAGCCACTACCTAAGAACCAAGTCTTGCACGGACACTCCGCACAGTTTTTTATACCATGCGAAAATCATGCCCATCTCTTTGAAACTTTAGCAGACGAGTTCGCACGGTCCTGCTCAATCAATCGCCCAGTTTCCCTAAATAGTGTGACTGCACCTACTTCCCAAAAACTAGGCCTCCGGGCCTCTAATGCTCCTGAAACCCTTAAGAACACCAGATTTACTCTCCTAACCACTAAACTAAACCAAAAACACCATTTAAGGCCAACATAACTCTCAAAATTGAGTTCTAATCAATGAATCAAAAAGTGTCATAGCCACTAATTGAAAAAAATCAAACCAGGTCAGGATTTTGACCAGTTCAAAATACCCAAGTCATTATAAAATAAAAAGTTTTAAGAAGAGATGTGGGAACTAGAGGAATTCATGAAACAAAGTTACCCTCATATATTTTAGTGTGGAAAAATAAAATTTTGTGGGCGAAATTTCCTAAGTGGGGAAGATTGTAACAACCCGAACTGTTATAAATAAAATTCCTCTTTTGATTTAATTAAAATGTCTTATTATGTATTATAGTTATTGAAAAAACATGAAATTATTTGGTATTATTATATAATATTTAAATTAACATTAAGAATCATTATAATTGATAATATAATTGTTGAGAATTTATCAAATTATTAGTATAAATATATTGTTTTAACAAATCCAATTGACACAGACAAAGGAAGTGTTGGCCTCAACTAGTAGAACCGTACCCTATAAAGCCCATTTATCAGAGATTTTGAGGGAAATAACATCACTAGAATTTTACCTTGACCAATACCAAGCTAAGATCCAACAACTTAAGTATGCTAAAAACCATTTATAGGAAAATTTCAATCTCATCGAGATCATGGCACAAACCATGTCTACTGAACCACCCCATGAAAGTCTGAATGTCGTGCACCTTACTCTTAGGGTATTCACTAGTGTATTAAATGGATATGTATTAATACCCTATAAATATGACTATATAAATTATTTTTTCATAAAATAATGAATATATTTCCGTCCTATTATTATTACTTTATAAATTATTTTTATACAACAAAACACAAATAGTATTTTTGGGTAATATTCAAATTCAATTAAGGAATTTATTTTTATGAATTAATGGATTTTTGAAATAAATAATATTTTAATAAAATATTATTATTAAATAATGTTTATTAAATACAAATGATCATATAATTTTCAAGAAGCCAACTGTAATTTTTATGAGGGTTCAAAAACTGTTATTGTCAAAAAAACCCAGCATTTATGAATAAATGATTATTATTATTTTAAAAGTGAAAATTAAAATATTTATAAAATTATTTTGATAAAATTAATATTATTTTTGGAATCATAAAATCAAAATTATCCAATAGTGAATTTTATATAATTTTCTATGACAGTCGAATTTTCTGGTAAAAATTAAATACTATATAAATATATGGTGTGTATTATGACATCATAATGACCAAAAAGTGAAGTAATAAATAATATAAATTATATCCATGACCAAATATATGTTTTATCTTTAAAATTATTTGATTTTAAGTTTATTTTATAAATTTTATAAATCCATTATGAATCCTTTAAAACCATTAGTATATTTTAAGGTTTTAAAATCATTTCTTTAGGAGTATGAATCACCTCCACATAAGCAAGGGAATTATTTTATTAAGTTAAGACCTTTTAATTATAAAATAATTAAAACCAATCCCATTTTGAAGAAACCATAGGAAAAAACCCTAGGAAGTTTTTTGTTTTTGGTTATTTTATTATATAGAGTCCAAAACCTAAGTTTGAGAAATTATTAAAAAAACCCACTTATTTCCTATATAAAACCACCTAAGATTTCATTTATATTCACTCAAAATATTTGGATCACATACTTACTCTTCTATAGCCACTCTATAGTCCTCCTAAGTTTTCTCCACTCTCTCAATAAGCTCATCCCAAACATTTAGATTCACACACTAAAGTAAGGGATCATCACCTTCTCTTATTTATTCAAGTTTCTTTATTATATTTTGTCTTCTATTTCCAATTCATATTGTTGGTACGTGTAATTAAATATCCCTATTCCAATACATTTTTTGATTTTATAAAATAAATCACTTTGAGGAAAAGTAAGAACCATCAAACAGGCCAAGCCACCACATGAAACCATTGACGAGATGGGAAAAGAACCCTGTCTAGGACAAACCCACCCAGAAAACACCACAAAACAACCCCCAAAAACAGCGGCCAAAACCAAAAAATCAAAAAATGGAACGGTCAAGAAATGATTCCATGACCAACCTGCCCAAACCATCACCCTGCAACACGAACTGACGAATCTCCTCAAATCCAGCCACCTCGAGTATCACCCTGTTGCATCCAACACCATCACCGAGGCCGCACGGGACACTAGAACCAGCCATTATAACCACAGCATTGGCACCACACCAGAACCACTAAGGCCAATTATCCCTTGCCACTGAAACCAGAACACGGGATGGAAACTACCACACCAAACCAACCACCAACAGAACCCCCAATCGCACCGCCATACCAGAATCCACCAGCACAACCCAAATCATCAAGGAAGTCATTAAACCAGACCAAAATGGAGTATTTCACAATGGATCTGGGAAAAATGGTAAAGGAGACTATAAAATGGTGGACCCGATCTGGAGTAAAAAAACAACGAACCAAAAAAAAAGCAGCAACGGGACCCAAAAGGGGAAGTGAGACCTGCAAATGAGCTGTTGGAGGAGGGAAGAATAGGCAAGGGGACGTTGTTCGGCCCGAGAATTCCTGAGGACGCCCACTGCGACCTCATAATAACTCGGTAAAAAGAAAAAAACCTTGCCTCGTTTCAGCCCACAAAGACCAACCCCCAATCAAAGGTGCCAACAGATCCGAACCAAAAATGAGCAAGGTCGTAGCAGGGGAAAGTGTAGAGACCAGCATCCCAGTTTTGTCGGAGGAGGGTGAACGACATCAGTTATTGTCAGAGATCCGGAAATCCGCGATACCACAAGGTGGTCAAAGAACACCACACCACGCCATCAACACCGCTTGGCCTAACCATACAAGGTGGAAAGAAGGGAGATGGTGAGAAGAGATGGAGGAAGGAAGGGAGAGGCGGTGGCTGGGAAACCCTAGACCACAGAGATAAATCCCACTCACACTATGCTCCTTATGGGCCCATCCAACCTATTAAATATCCCTATTACTTCACAATTTATGTACAAATTATGAGATACCCCTTTCTCTCTCATCAACCCATTTTATGAATTTTTAAGTGACGTTGTTATGCTGCCAAAATTTTATCATGATTTTCCATACCAAAACAATTGTGTAGTGAATACTATATCCATCTCCTATCAAGGGTGTTCACCTTTATACACTTAAAACTATTTGACTTGGGAGTTACATGTATTTATTCTACACTCCTTTATTGTGGGATAAAACATGATGATGAATGAATCCATTTTGTATTATCTATGTGGAACATTTAAGAATGAGAATGAAATGAAAGTGAAAGGTGCACCTAGAGTTATATAGAACTCTAATGAATTGGGTAATCATTAGTCTCATGATGCGTCATGTTGGGATAGGGAGTGAACATGATTACTTTATGGTAATTTTTTCATAATTATGTCTTGGAAGTTATTTGTGACCTATATTTATGATGCATTGTTTTAAGTTGTTTCCATATTTCCCATGTTATGATTATTGCGTTATATCATGCATTATTATTCATTTTTATGATTCTCAAACATTTTATTCCCCCATTGATATGCATATTATCTAACATGTATCACCTTATACCATGTTTATTCCCTTACTAGGATTTATAGCTAACCCATTTCTTATGTATGTCCCCAGGTTATCCCGTATAGTTTTAAAATCCATAGAATTTCATAAGCATGTTAAGGATGTTTTCAATAATGCTAGTGTACCCCACATTCAATATGTTATGCTATGTACCTAATTACAAAATATGCTAGACTTATCAATCTTATGGGTTATATTATGTGTACTTTTATGTAATAAATCAATTATTAATGTGAAATAAAGAACGGGGTTGTTATATCCACTCCAATTCTCCATGAATTTCAAGAGGGGTATCTCTTGAAGAAAGGATCCTCTCATTTAAGTGTCCTTGTTCTTCTTCATATTGTAATGTTTGTGTTTTTTTAATAAATTATTCATTTTTATTCCATTTATTATATTATTTTCAAATTATTTTTTATATAATTTTCCTCTTTGGTCTAGAAATAAATAATAGAAACATGATTGGATTATACCCTTTGTAAACCTTTGCACATGAAAAATGTTTCTACGATGACTACACAACCCATAAAAGAGTATTTTTTCTCAGTAATCTATCTAATTATCACCTTATCCACTTTTTTGAGTCGATGATCTAATTTAATTAACTTAATATGATTTATTAATTTATTTTTAAAATTTTAAAAACTAAGCAAGCAATTTAACAATTAAATCAAAACATGTGAGATCAGGTAATATATGAATTGTGAAAGTGAAATCTTAATAGCTAAAACAAAAAAAAACAAGATCAATTTGTAGAGTTAAATATATAATTCCTAAACTCAATTCACCCTCACTTATAGTGTGTCTATAAACCCTAATTCACCACTAACCATAATCTAGCATTGGAATGAAAATCAAATCAGTTTGTTATGATTTAATGTTCTGAAGCTATCCTAGAGTTTAATTCATTTTATCTCTGTGACTGAGGTAAATTCTCATAGGGTTTGGGGGTTAAAAAATTAGGGGATCATAATTAAGTGGTTGTTAATTTAAATGATAATGATTAATAATTAATTGAAGAGGTAGATTTAGATCGATTATGCCTTCTAATATATATTTTCTAAAAAAATATTCATGTTATGTTCTATCAATCAAACTTAAAAAAGAAAAAAAATACAAAAAAATACAATCTTATTCTAACATGCTCATTCTATTTTTATAAATGTTAAACAACCCACCCCCCCCCCAATACATTTAAGTAGTGTGTTTATTTATTTAATTTAATTTTTTTAAAATAACTTTAAGATGTTGTCTTAAGTGCTTCCTCCTTAGAGATATTTCCTTAGTCAGCCACTCTATTGTACCTAAGTACCCAGAAACCACACATCATTTGAGATCACCCACGTTAACGCCTTTCACTCTTGCATTCATCAATCATTTTCAAAAAATCTATTCCTACTTACTTATTCAATATCTTTCATATAAAAAATAGGAATGAAATGTATATTTTTTAGATTTTAAATACTATAGATAAATGAAAATAAGGTATAAAATGTGGAAGTAAAGAATTAATTCATACTAATTAGAAAATAAAACAATGAAAAATAGATCGCATGTCATAACCAAAGTGTATGAATTAGAAGCCAAACAAGGAATAAAATATTTCATAACATAATCAATGCATAAGAAAGAAATATATATTTTTTGGAAAATATTGTTTTAATAATTGATTTTCAAGCTATTTTAAACATCTTTTTAAAAACTATTATAAATTTTTTTTAATAGATTAAAAAACTAATTTTTTAAAATTATTTTAAATAATTTTTAAAAAATATTTTAAAACTATTTTTTAAATTAGTTTTAAATTAGTTTTTTAAGACCAGTTTAAAACAGGTTTTAAAAAATATTTTAAACCAGTCCTTTTAAACATGTTTTATAAAAAAATTAAAATCAATTTAATTACATTTTTTAAAAACTTTTTAAACCAGTTTTTTTAAACCCTGTTTTAAATATATGATATTTTACAATTGGTTATCCATGAATGTTTTTTGGGTTACATATAGTAAAATTTTAAATATTTTTAAATCTGTTTTAATTTTGTAAGGTTACTTCTCCATGAATTTATTTTATTCACACATGATTCGAATCAATTTATCAGTTCAGTGTTTTTGTATATATAAAAAAAATTAATTGAAATAAATATAATTAAATGAAATTAAAAAAAACAAAACTAAACCAAACATACCATCACAAATTAAAACCAAAACTAATTATAATAGTACCAACCTAAAAGACCCAAGTCAAGCTAAACCTAATGAACTGAGAACACATGTGGTTGCTTCTATAAATTTTGCACCACTACTTCAAATTCAAAATCAACTCTAACCATTGAACTATTTGATTCATCATACAAAATATTTTTATGAATACTAATGGGGTTAGTGATGGTTTCATTTTTATCCATACCATTATCAAAAATATTTTATGTGATTACTTTAAAAATGACACTGAATTTAGGTCTTGTCTGATCTTTCGAATAAAACACTTATTTCACCATTGATACCAAAATATATGGTTCATCAGTATCCAGGAAGTGATTAATGTTAATAAATCTAAATATATAGTCATAAATAAATTTTTCATGTAACATCATTGAATGAAACCATTTTTATTTCATCATAGAGACTTAGTCGTGGGAGTAATAATCCAATATTGGTATTTTTATTAATAACTCCATAATAATACACATTTTCATATCAAGTCCTATAATCTAATATACTGGCATAAAAATTTGTTGTTATGGTTAACATAACACCACCATTTTTTTCTCATGTTCACTATTTTATCATTTATAACAAATTTGTACCCATTGGTTACTAATTATTTACATTCACGAACCAAGAATTGGGACCAAAATCCAATGCTCTTAATTCTTGAGTGATAGTCAAATAGTAAAATTGATACCTAAAATATATATGAATATTAAAATTAAATGAATATTTATTTTTTGAATTTATTAAAGTAATGGTCATACCTTTGATTTCAACCAAGAAGGAAACTCTTTGTTAATACACGTGTCTCTCTTTCTCAAAGGTAAAAAATAATGAATTCTATTTATAATTTTCTTATATTTCTTATATAAAATGATAATAAACTTTTAAGATATATATTAAAGTATGTAGTATGATATAACATATACAAGTTTAAATTACTTATTGATGTAGTTATCGAACAAAACACAATAAAATAATATTTTGTGATGTATCATCTCCCACTATTCAAGGATCAATGTAGCCAATGTATATGACCCAGGAATTCCCCCTGTTTAGGGAAGATATGGGAAATGGGATTAATTTTCTCATATTTCTCACCGTTATTTCTCATTGTCCAGTTATGTCTCATGTTCACATCATCTAAATGCATTGAAAAAAAATATATACATTCCTAATCTAGATAAACTTTCATAATAGAACCTTCAAGATGATTATTATTCCAAACATAAGACGTCATTGTGTGCATGTTTATTTTAATTGGATACATACACTGAAAAGAAACAGATAACCAAAAAAATTATTTTAGTTGGAATATGGATAATTAGATATATCATTCAAGTGAAAAAATATAGAGGAAAATTTTTCTCTAACTCACAAGAAATTAATGTTGCCTCTTCCTAAATTTTTATCAAGAAAAAATTAGAAAACCATTTTACATAAAGGTATCTATAAATATTGAATAATTTAATCACCATCACCCTTATATTATTGGATAGTAAATAATGGATTTCTATTAGAATCAATCCATGAAGAAGGATTTTATAGTCATGTGTTTTTTGGTATTTGTATTTCAACTATCTGGTATTGAATCATTTTTATATATTTATTAAATAGCCATCAAGAACCTTGAAAGTACCTAATACTTCCAAAAAATGATTTCTCTAATGGTCTCATCACATAAGAAGCACTAGGAACATTCCATTTATTTTCACCAATACACACAGGTTATAGTTATGAATCCCAATCCACTAAGTCATGCCAATATTGGAAGTCATATTTGGTCTTCCAATTGAAATTTATAATAATTAAAATCAATATTTCACATATATATTTCTCAATGTTCATTACGTATAAACAAAGATATAACAAATTTCTTGATCAATATTTCAAATAAAAGAAGATACTTTTATTTTTCCAATTATAATTTGATTCAATGGTAATATTATTTATCATTATATATTTAATTTTTACCTTCCCTCATAAAAAAATTACATTTTATAATTCATTAATCACATCAGTTCCAAACATACATTGAGGTGGCTTCTCAGTCTCAATAGTATTTTCAAAACCTTTGATCAATATTCCTATACAGATGATCCATTATCAATAATAAAAAATTTCCTATAAAAAATAAACTATGATGATATTTAATTATTCTAAATCATGTATTATTCATACAAACATGACAAGAAAATTTTCCATCTATTCTCTAACCAAACATCATTACATAAGCATGGAAATCATTAATCGTTTACATAATCCAGCACGCATATGAAATATATCTTTTGAAGAAGCATTGTATGTGTGCACACCCACATTACAAAGATGATTTAACTATTTTATTAAAGGTTTAAATTGAAAATATATATCATTTCTAGGATCAAAAGTTCTATATATGAGTATACTAAATAAAGTGAATGGTTTTTTCATAAAAATCCACAAATCAAGGTTATGAATGAAAACAAAAACTATTCATGTGTTGTGAGAAGTAATCATACGACCAGATGGATTAAAATAATCATATGATAGACCCAAATTGACATTATTCACTTAAACTTAAAAATTAGGATATCATGCATAAAATGTTCTCCATGCTAATCTATATGTAGGATGAACTAACTTTTCATTACCCTTAATTCTCTCAGCATCATTCCATCACATATTTTTTGAGATTTCATTATTTTGGATCTTAGAAATCAATGTAAAGTTAAAAAAAATTACTTTTTGTGGTAGATGATGCGGAATTAAATCTATATTTTTCTTCCATCGTGATATACTACATTCTTTACGATCATTTAGGCCCACAATTTTCTACCAGAATAATTTATAATATTTCAGACAAGCATGAATTTTATTAGTAGGAAATCAAATCTAGTTAATTAAATTCCATTACATATATTGATTTGAGGGAATATATGCATCATATAGAAGTGAGTAATTCAAAACAATAAGAATATAATTGATGGTGGTATTATAAATTCCATACATGATTTTCTCATGATACAATATCGTTAAAAATTATAGCTTTTTCATTTTACTACATTCTAGATATATAGGAGTCCTAATATCATACATTAATTTTTTCACTCCCTAAACATAATTATTTTTATTTGTTGACTCATATATTCTGTTGTCATTGTCTTCTTATGTTAGTATGCTATCTTTCTTATAACAATTCATAAACAAAAACTGACCAAACATCAAATTCTCCATACCACTCTTTTCATTTCGATCATGAATATTCTAATATTTTTTTTTCTCTCTATTGTGATACTATAAGTAATAGTTTTTTCAAAACAAATATTTTTATTTGGTAAATAATTTTTTCCTAACTTAACCCAGGTCTTCCAACACAATTATAACAAGGGTGGTATATAAAACCTCTATTTGATGTATTGTTAAATAAAAAATATAAAAACTTATAGAATCTTTTGAAACTCGGTTGAGTTCCAATAAGTATCCTACATCCAACTTATATCCGTTATATTATATAAAATAATCATTAATATCAACATAGTAAACTGTAATTAAAAAATTCATGAAAATCATAAATATTTTGAATATAAATTAAAATCATTTCTTTTCTTTTCTTTTTTATTTTATGTTGGTTCAAAGATTTTTATTCAATTTAGTTTAGTTAAAATTGGTTTATATAGAAATAAATCAAATAAAATATATATTATTTTATAAAGATTTTTTTTAAACAAATAGATTACTTTAAATGTGAAATAAATTTAATTAAATATATGTCTTTATTATGAAAATTTTTATTCAATAATAACAACATTGTTCCATCCAACATGAAAACTCATGTTTTGATACATATGTTTTTATCAGGGAAACATTTATAATACTAATGATACATTATTCAGTATCACGTGTCTACCGAATATTTCCAATAAGATAATCCAAATACCGATTTTAATATGAAATTTATCAAATTGTATTAATAGTTATCCCAACAAATAATAAGATCTAGCCTATGCTATAATCGATGCATACTTATAGGGACCTAAAAAAGGAATAATACATGGAATATAGAACATCTAATACATACTATTAGATTAGGTTGAGATATAGAATGAATATTAAACGAACATTAATTAATTACCAACATTATTATTCCAACATTTTACACCACATTAAATTGAAATTAATTATATATAAATTTTGACCATTAAATAATTAAAATAAAACAATTAAATGAATAATTTAATAACCCCCTAATATATTAAAAAACCAAAAAATACTTAAATAATTAATTACATAAAAACCTAATATATATTACACAAAACAATAAATTTATATTAGATTTATGTATAAGTATTGAGTAACTAAATTAAAAAAAAATACATCAATTATGATCACATTTATGATGCAATAATATAAAAAATATAATCTAAATGAACCTTAGTTCAATGAATCGGGAAGAATCATGAATTAAAAGTATATTGGTTAGTTTTTTATTCTTATATAAAAATAGAAATGATTCTCAGTATAATAGATGGTGGATTTGGGACTCACCAATTTAATGTTGAAAAATAATGGGATCAAAAAATCAATGACTGAGTGGATATCATTAGGGAGAATATAATAGAGGGTGTAACATGTGGTAGGGAGGAATTAGGGAACATAGAGGGAGGTTAGGTCACACACCTCATATGATTAAAAACTACACAAATTTCTTCTTGTAAATTTTGGTATAGTTTAACCAATACCAACAATTTTTAAAAAACATGGTATAGGTTACTAGCATTTACTCTATACCAACTGTTAGTTTAAATTATTAGTATATATACCTCTATACCAATAATTTTACCAAACCATTAGAATATAATAATGGGTATAATATGAAATTATATTAGTTTTTTCATGTTTCATATCCCCGTTTTCTAATAATAATCCCCAATTCCTCTATTTCTAAAGGATCCTTCAAGAGAATATTCAAACTCCCAACGTAAGTATTACCCACTCTATAACTTTCTCTTATTTATATTTCTTATACACCCTAATACAAAACTATTCTAATAATTATAATATAATGACATAAATATCATTAGTATATTTAAATGATATTATATTAATGTCATAACCATTATTTATCTCTCTCACAACCATTCAAAAAATGAAAATGTTGCTCATGTTATGTGCATACTACCACCTCCATGAGCGAAGTGTTCCATTTTTCATAACTGTATTACATGTATATTTAAAAGGGGGTATTTAATGAATAAATATTATATTTATGACATTATTAATATTTTTAAAATATAAATCAATTTCTATATTCTTTCTGTTTTATAGTAAATGGAAACATTGTTCATGTCTATGTGTGAACTACCACCTCCATGGAGCAATGTGTATTATTTTTAATAACCAAATTACTTAGATGGTTCTAAAGTATATTTTTTGAATATATTTGATAAAAATTATTAATCTATTTCATTAATATTTTTCTTAATGGAAGACGCAAAAAAGTAATTATCATTATAAAGTAATATGTTAATATCTATAAATTACTCGAAAAAAAATCATCATTTATCTCATTCTCACAAAACATTCCCATATTTTGCATAAAGTAAACATGTAGAATAATAAATAATTTAAAAATTATACTTAAAATATCTTATATAATTTTATAATGATGAACTTGGTATCAAAGTATAGTATCAACATCGACATTACAAAGAATGCACAAAATAATCAAAATCGATAATATCTAATGATGAAAATAAACATTAACTAGATCATTAATATCTAATGAATGATTATAATTAAAGTGTGTAAATGTAATATATATGAATAATATTATGAAATAGGTTATTAATATAGTTGTGTTTATTATACAAAAGGTTAAATCACTTTCTTGGAAGTTGAGAGTTAAGTTAAGGTTTTCCTCATCTCAATTCTGCTTCATTGAGATATGCTTCATATTCACCACTTATCTTTTTGTAATATATACTACCCATAAATATATTTTTAATATAATTGTAATTAAATTAAATGTATTTAAAAATAAATCTTATGGTATACCATTCATGTGTTTTTATTTGAAATCCAATGAAGTTTTAAGGATATTTCTTAACTCAATACCCTCTTATTGAGTTATAATGTTTATTTTTAAACTTCATTATTATAGTTTGGGTAAATTATTTCCTACGATTTTTTTTTGTTTTATTTTCTATTTTTGGGGGGTGGTTATATTTCTATCCCATAAAACATTTTTAAATGTTTCTTACTTCATGAGTTATGATGTTCATAATGGTTTTTCTTCTCAACTGTCTTCCTTTGATACATAATCCATATTAATAACTTGTTTAATTTTATGGTTTTTATATATTTCCATATGGATTCATATTATAATAGATTTTATGAACTTAAATTTATTTACAAATTCATAACAAGTTCTATTTTTCAAGAGCATTTTATTCAACTATTACTAAATCTATAACGGTTTTTGTTAACTGAGGTTCTTTTCATTGAGTTATGGTCATTATTCGTGAACTTTATTCTTGAAATTTTAGTATAATATACCCTATGATTGAATTTTATTTTAATTTATAACATGTTTCTTGTAATTTAAATTTCTTTCTCATGAACTCCTTTTCAAGGGGTTGTTACATTAATTCTTCTTCATTGATGGATTTCTTTCCATAAAAATGAAACATTGTTAAGAATGATTGTACTCCCATTTAATGGTTGTTTTTCATCCATATACAAATTATTTATTTCCATAAATTATTTCATTCCATATTTTAATCTCAAATATTGATTATCTCATGTTTTCGCCTTATTTATCTTTAAGAAAATTTTATTATCCTTTTATGATGTGGGATTTAATAAAGGTATTTTTAAAATATTAAAAAGGTTTTTGTTTTTATGATCATATGTTTTATATTCCACTATAAATTTCCTCTAGATAACCTTTATGTCTTTTTCAAGACTCTATTATTGAATATTCATTTTAAAAGTAAAATATTTCAAAATATTTCACTTCAACTTTTCAAAATTGACTTTTGAAAGTGTCCTGTAACTTTGTATTTTAAGAAAATGTAAAAAATTCTAAAAACCATTTTATGTTTCCAGTTTAATTATATATTTATCTCAAAAGGATTTATTTCCTTAGAATTCATTTTTTTGAATTACCCAATGAATTATATTATATAATTTTTCTTTTGGGGGATTAAACTCATGGTATCAAATGATCTATTTCTTGATCCCAGCTTATGTGGTACTATTCAAAGTATTCTTCTTTCAAATGTATTTTTTATATATGTCAAAATCCTTTGGCACTCCTTCATTCTTAGGATATGTCCTTATGATACCATCAACCTTATTTCTTTGGATGGACTATAATGATTATGTTTTAAAAAAGTTTTCATGAAACTCATTTCTTTCTCATGGGTTAATTAATCTATGATTAAATGATATTTTTTTTACTATCTCGTGTCACAATTATGTATAATTTTAATTATATGATAGGTGGTACCAAAATTATATATCCCTCTAATACATTGGGTAATGGTTTATATCTCAAGAGATTAAAGGGTACATAGGTGGTTAGACTAACCTAATAGGGTACACAGTTAGTTATCCCAAGCCTAATAATGTTCATGGGTGGTTATCCCAAGCCTACTCTGTGATGAATTTCTTAGTAGGTAGAATTAAAATATGATTTATATGCTTATGTTTATTCCACACTCAAATATCATATTTGTATTCCTATTTTATTCTCTCATATCTCAATATTGTTTGATGATCCACACTCTCATGACTCATTTCTTATGGTATTCCATTGATTTATGCCATGAATCACAATTTAAGAAATATGTATTTGGGTATGACCATTTTTGAAGTGAGACTTGACAAAGGAAATTATTTTAGAAGTTTCAGTTTGTTCCATAATCTTATGTTTTGAAATTTTCTCATGTTATGATGACTCATTTATTATGTCATTATCATATCTTTACGCCTTAATTTATTATTTATGATCCATGTTTATTTGTTTATGATTTTCTAATGATATTTTCATATACCTTGGTTATGTTATCATACCCACATGCTTATATTATGTTAACTTATGTTTATAAATTGTTATTTCTTATATTTACCCTTACTGAGCATGTAATCTCACCTCTTTCTTTTCTTTCCATTCCCCAACTTATGAATATGAGTATAACTTATGAAAATTCTAGAATGAAGTCTATAGGGGTTCAATTATGGAAGAATGTTCACAAGTATTATAAAATAAGATGTTTATATAGCTAATATCTAAAGACATTAAACCTAAAGGTTATTAGTATTTTGTGAGATTATTGTGAGATGTAATATTAATGTGAAATATATGAAGTTTATCTTGGGTAATCTCACTTGGTTTTGAAGACATTGTATAAAGAATGTGTTTTTAGCACCAAAAATAGGAGTGTTGGTATGGATCACCTCATTTGGTATCAAAACTAGGTTTATTTATTTATAGGTATTAAGATTAGAAAACTTTAGTGATAAACCTAGGGATAATCCTAAATATAGGAAAAAATATCAAAAAATTAGTAAAGTATAGAGGTTGTGGTTTTCTATAAATGAAATCTGTATATGGATAAAAACAAGTGAATGTGGGCTCTACCACAAATGCACCTAGGGGTAATAACCCTGAAAAGGCTAGTCAGGTATTAACCCGATCTTCACCCAGTGCATAATAAAGAGGCATAACTACACACCTGGTTTAACACCCCCAGGGGATACTCTTTTATGATTCACACACTCATTTTGAACTATTATGAAGTATTTAAATGGAATTTTAGGATGAAATATTTAACTAGTTAGGTTAGAGAACCTAATATTAATAATACTATGGAAAATATAGGTTAAATTGAATGAGTTATAGGTTTATAAAATTATATCATAATTTAAATGAAAGTATCATAGGTTGAAAATAAGGTGTTATGAGAGAAGCCATCTTAGGATTGAGATTACATATTCATATGATCATTTAATTTTATTTTATTGGATATTATAATAACCCTTTTGGTTATAGTATTTGGTTGGAAATGGGATCATGAAGATGAAGCTGATAAAGATATGTCTCTGGAAACTAGTAATACTTATAGATAGATAAGGTGGAACATTTGGAACAAGTGATTAAGAATCTCAATATATGCCTATTATAAAGAAAAATATAAGTTTTATAGTTTTACCCATGATAGTTAGTTGGAAATTATATCCTAAACCATACCCTAATCTATTTTTAATTAGTGGGTGACAATTAAAATTGTGAGGATGCAATTTATTTGAGGTAGAAGAATGTAACACCCCAAGATTTTACTATATATTTTCCTTTGATTAAATATTACTTTGAATAGATTATTTCACAGACCATGCCAAACTAAAATCAACCAAAATACATTTTATTGAGATAAAACATTTAAATAAAAGAAAAATAATGATACATTATGATAATTAAATATAAAATAAAAAAGATAATATTGAATTAAAACATTTTATTATAAATATATATGTGTGTATTTGTTACATATTATTATTAATATTTTAAAAAAAATAATGATTTTATTTATTTAAAAAATTCAAATAAATATTTTAATACCAATGTATAGATAAAATTTATCTAATTCTTATTAAATAAGTATTTAATCCTAAACAATTAACAATTCATTTAGTGATAAAAACTTTTTTCTCGAAGAACTATACTTTTTATGTATATTATCTATTTTTAAACCAATTTATCACTATTGAATAATGTGGAATATATTAATAACATATAAAAAATAATTTAATTGTTATCTAAAAATTTCCACTCAACATTGAATATTAATAAATCCTTTTTATGATAAAAAAATACATTTTTTAAAACTATTTATATGTAATGTGTGCTTATATTAAAATTAATTTTTTTTTTTTAACTATAAAAATTGAGAATAATAAAATGGTTTTCATATTTTTAATCATTATATATAAATTTTTTAATAATTTAATTTTCATTTCTAACATAAAAATAAGTTATCAAAGTAAATATTAGTTATAATGGTAAAATATTTATTTTTCAAAGAATTGTTTTTATAAGATTGTGTAATTTTTATATAAATAAATTAAATTTATATCCTTTAAATTATGACTCTAATATTATTTTTAACATATAAAAAACATATTAATACATGTTTAATTGTTAATTTATAGGAAATTATAATAAAAAACACTTAATGTATAAGAATACATTCTTCTATAAAAATAGTTTTTCCTTATATCATATATTTTAATTTAAAATTTAATTTCCTCATATTTAGAAATTAAATTATATTAAAATGATTCCAAATTTGGATCAATCATGTCAAAATTATCTAGGGAGGTTCATATTATATTTTTAGTAAAAAAATAATTACCATGGTAAATTTTCAATTAAGGTTAAAAGGGGTAAAAATGGGTAACTTAAGTTGATAAAAAAAATTAATTTTACATGACACTTATACCTTATAGAAGAAATTTGGTAATATGGAAATTCATACCCATATATTAACCAATATTTCTTCTCCTAACACACTGTACTCTCATGCGATTTCATTCTTACCTAATACTTAACATTCATTTCCAAGTCAAATTCTCTCTTTCTCACCTATAAAAAGAGCTCAGCTACACCCACTTCAATACACACCTATCATTCGAAATTCCCTTGAACCTATGCCCATTTTACCTCCCCTAGATTCATATTTTGTGTTTTTCATCCCCCTTTTCCATCCCTTTGTTCGAATAAGAATCCTTAAGTCCTCCATTTCCAAAGGATCCTTCAAGAGAAGATTCAAACTCACAGTGTGAGTATTACCTACTCTCTAACTTTATTTTCTCCATATTTATCATCCAACCTCTTATAAACATATTATAACCATTATAATATAATTAAATTTATATCATAATTATAATGATATTTTATTATATTTATGGAAAAAATGTTATTTATGTCCCTCCATACCATTTGAAAAATGAAAATGGTGTTCATGTTACATGTGAAATACCGCTTTCATGAGTGATGTGATACATTTTTCATAATTGTATTACATGGATAAATAAAATGGTTTATTTCATGAATAAATATTATATTTAGAACATTATTAATATTCTAATAAATAAATCAATGTCAAACTTTTTCATTTTATGGAAAACAAAAACATCTTTCGTGGGTATGGGCAGACTACTGCCTCCTTGGAGTGACGTGTTCCATTTTTCATAACTGCTTTAAATGGTGACATATAAAATATATTTTATGAATATATATTATATTAAGGAGTAATATATTTCATTAATATGGTTCTGAAATCATGAAACAAAAAAATAATCATCATCATTATAAATTAATCTGTTAATATATGTAAATTACTTGAAATAAGTTCAATCATGTATCTCATTCTCATGAAGAATGAAAATAGTTTCCATAAAGTGAACATGGGTATGAATAAATAATTGAAAAATAAAAATTTATATATCTTTTATAATATATGAATTTTGAACTTTGTATCAAAATTTGGGATCGACATCAACATTATAAACATGTGCGAAACAATCAAAATCACTAACATATGATAATGAAAATAAACATTAACTATGTAATGAATATATAATTAATTATTATTAATAAAGGGTAGAATAGGGAATAGTTATGAATAAGGTTCTAAAATATGTTATTAATATGGTTATCTTTATTATACATTATGTTAAATATCTTTTATGGAAGATTGGAGTTAAGGTAAGGATTTCCTCATCTCATTTTTGCTTCATTGAGATATGTTTTTTATTGACCACTTATTTTATTTTTTGGTGCATATAATGACCATGAATTTATTTTTACTATAATTAATTATTATTTTTACTATTTTTCTTATGTGGGATTAAACTCATGGTATCAAATAATCAAATTCTTGATCCCTTTTTATATGGTATCATTTGGTGTGTTCTTATTATAAAGGTGTTTTTCATCTATTTCAACATACTTTGACATTCCTTATGCTACACTTGGGATATGTTCTTATAATATCATCCACCTTCTTTCTCTAGATGGCTTATGATGATGATTTTTTTTGGAATTTTTCATGAAACCTATTTCTATCTTAAGGGTTAATTAATATATGATGAAATAGTGAATGTTTTTATTATCTTATGGAACAATTATGTATTGTTTACATTATGTGATGGGTGGGCCTATAATTATATATCCCTTCAATTAATTAAGTAATGTTTTATATCACATGACCCCAAAGGTCACAAAGACAGTTATCCCAAACCTATTATATGATGAATGTCTTGGTTTATAGCCTTGACATATTATTTATATTATTATGTTTATACCACAATCTTAGCTCATATTATTATACCTATTTTATAATCTCATGGATCAAGATTATATGATTTCTGGAACTCTTATTACTAATCTCTTATGTTATGAATCATGATTCCAGATTTATTTCTTTGGGTATGACCATCATGGAAGTGAACCTTGACAAAGAAAATGTTTTTTTATGAATTTTTTTACTCCATAATGTTATGTTTTGAAACATTATCCTGTTATGATGACTTGTGTATTATGTTATGATCATTTATTTATTCCTTAATTTATTATTGATGATCCATGTTTATTTGGGTATAATTTTCTGATGTTATTTTCATGGACCTTGATTATGATTTCATACCCACATTCCTATCTTAATCTCACATGTTATCGTCAATTTTTATATATTATGTTTACCCTTATTGAGCATCTAAGCTCACTCATTTATAATGATTCCATTCCCCTAGTTATGAAGATGAGTATAGCTTATGAGAAGTATATAAAGAGGACTATAGGGGTGTGATTATGAAGGAATGTTCAAAATAATTGTAAAAAAAGATTTTTATGTAGCTAATATCTAAAGACACTAAACTTAAAGGTTCTAGGGATTCTGTGTGATCATTTTGATATGTAATATTAATGTGAAATATAAGAAATTTTAGCTTGGGTTATCTCACTTGGTGTCTAAGATATTCTATAAAGAATGTTTTTTTAGCACTAAACTTGGGAGTGGGGGTCTGTGGCTCCTCAGTATCATGATCAAACCAAAATGGGATTAGTGAGGATGGAGATTTCAAAGAATAGTTTCTGTTGTAAAGTTCAACCACATGATAAAGAGTACATAGCCATGTTTGATCAAGAATTAAAGAAGAATATAGAGGTGGTTCAGCTCATTTATTGATGAAAATTTACCAATGAACAATCATAAGAAATCCATTAGCCATAATAATAATACGATTATAATTTTCAATTGATTTATAACTCAAGAATAAATAACCTTATTCCATTAAAAGAAAATTTTTAGTGGAATACTTTAAATAAATTTTCATCAAATAATTTATCAATAATATTCATAACTTAAGAACATGATTAATTGTTATAGATTAAGACTCATTATAAGATAATCGAATATTTTCCCAATATTTTATTTTTTCCCAATTAATCTATTTTTTGGAGATTTTTAATATATTCATCAAATAATTGAGATTACATAATGAAAATATTTAAGGTATAGAATTAAATTTTTATGTGACATGAGAAATAATTCATATAAAATAATAATATATATTTAAATATTATCCTTTAAAATATACATATTATTATCATTGTAGAGCTTTAATATATATTTTCTATAAGAATTAATGAAGAATTTAATTGATAGAGAGAGAACCAAAGAACATGAAGAAAAATTAAATAATCAAGAAATAATTCTTATCTTAATGGTAATATCATTATAGATTCAATGTTTCCATCCCTATCCATGTTTATTGTCACCACCAACATGAATAACACAAAGAACATCACAGTGATTACAGAAAATAGGGTTTTCTATCCTCTAGGTAGTGCATATTGTGTCAATGAAAAAAATAAGAAAAATTACGTAATAATAATATTTATAATTTGGGTTTTTTTCAAAGGTGTCTAATACAAGGTATTTTATTTAAAATTTCAAAAATACTCCACTTAGGTCATGTGACTTGAGTACACAACTTATATCTTTCCTAGTAAAAACACCCCATTTTTTATACAACCTTGGTATCAGAATTTCCATTCAAGATTCCATTTTGGATATATTAATTTTTTCACTCATAGGATAAATATTTATTTTTTTAATAAATATTAAACATCCCCAAATTTTAAATAGCTCAAAATCTCACTAAAATTTATCCCAATGGTAAAAATCACATTCTAAATTTAAACAAACCATCAAAAAAATTATGAGGTCAAAATCTTGGATAAATTTACCATCTTATCCCTACAAGGAATGTGAGACTTTCAAACTCAAAAAAATCAAGTCACTCTAAGGAAACAACTTTGGGTCACTACATCCTATCTTCCATTAAACCTTTTCATCCTTGAAAAAGAAAAAACATGAGTTTTTAAATCAAAAAAACTCATTAAATAGAAACATGTAGAAAACAACCAATTATCACACACACAAGACTCACTTCAAGAGATTCAGTCTCTAAGAAAACTTTAGACACATCCATACAAGTGAACATGTCCTCCCTACCACTTTAACCCCAATTATAATCCTTGAATTTTCATACCCTCATAGGGTTAAATAGGTTAAGGAACATTCTATAAAACCTAAAAAAGAGCATAATCTCACTTTACATGACCTCCACTAAGATTCTATATCATAGGCCTTCCCATCCATAGGTCACCCTTCCATATAGAATGAAGTGAAAACCGAAAACATCAACCATTTAACAAATCATTATTAAGGGAACCATATTTATGAGCATTATGATCCCCACCATTTAAATAGAAATATAGAAACTACCACAAAGAAGCTATTATTTCACATAAAACCCTTCCTTATGGTGATTCAACTAAAGGTACACATCGAATCTTCAAGGGTGCATAAAGTTAATATCCTTGAAATATTATTTAACTTCTCATCATCTCCCTAAAAGGAACACATACCAAAGTCACAAACACTAAGTATAAAGAAATACACAAGCTTAAATATTTCCCTTTTATACTATCTTCGAAATCAAATGACTACACCTAATACTCTAAATAAGTTGACATTCACCACCAAAGAAAATAGTTGGGTTGTGGTCACTCTTCGTGAAAGTGATCATAGAGGACATTAATAAATAGAAATAACCTTATTAAGACACTAAATAACCTACCTTAATCTCATTGGTGAGCCATTAAACCAAAATATGAAGTGGATGGTCCTAAACAATTTAGATAACCATGCTCTATCATCCCTATACCCTAGGATATTCCTTCTAAAACTTGAGGAACCAAGACCATAACCCTCTAAGAAGCATCCATTAGTGCATAGATAGAATTTCCACACACTGAATACCAAATTTGGCCTTACTTACATCACCAAGGTCCCATACTCTACTGAGAGGACTTATTCAAAAAATTCATTACAACACCTAAGATTATTTTTACTAAAACTCCACTATACAATCATAAATGAAAAATTAAAATAATCTCCACCTTTATAGGAATATTTTAAATAGACTTATTTTAGATTCTAGATCACACGAGATCCCACATTCACTCTTTCCATAACAGATATCCCACACTCATTAAGGTGCAAGGTTCATTGTCAATGTAAAAAATATATACCACATCTTATTCTTCCATGGGAACCAATCATACTAAGTCTTGTTTCTCAAATATATATTACATTCACTAAACATAATAATTCATACTAGGGGAATGAGCTACCGCAACATTGATGCACCACTCTGACCACATAACCTATCATTTCCTCAAGATTTATGTAATCCAACTGCGACTCAGATATTATATCAAAGGAATAAATCTATCACATCCCAAGCTCATAGCTTAAGATCCCACTACACTACTGTTTTTCTCTAAGTAAACCAAATAAAACCTCCATAATTTTTATGTCATTTAATAAAAATTGTAGGTAATAACTTCAATTTGGTTTACATAGATCATCGAGCTATATCTGCTAATTGGAGGATGATCAATTGAAACCCCCATATGTTTTCGCTACTCTCCTTCAAAAACCTTGAAAATATTATGAAACATCCAATATAAACCAAGGATGCTAACATAAGGCCTTATACTGATATGTTGTAATCTAGAAAAAAAAATATTCCTTTATTAAGGTAAATTTTACACTCTCATATGTTGTGAGTAAAGGATGATCATCATTAGTAGGAGTCTTTGTCCACAAGTTCTGTTTAGGAACCCCACTAGAATATCCAAAACTTGAACAAAAATAAAAAATATGGTAATGGATCTTTCCAACATTTAGGATCATCAATTTAATTGAATAATACATAAATAATACATCAAACCTTATCAATTATTACCTGATTGGACCCATCCATCATGAAAACCCATCCAAAACCTGACTATCAACATTATATATCTAATAAGAATTACCTGAAGGTGGTAAATAGAGATACTCCAAAGAATTATCCATATCTAGGTACTCTAACACCACTAACTCTTCTATTAATATCACCTCCCAAAAAAGGGTGGTAGTTTATATAGTGGTAAGATGTCCAAACCTAAAAATTTTCTTTACAATTGAGGTTTCTCCTTGGTTGTAATGTCCCAGCCTGGGATCCATGGAAATAGTTCCCTAAAATGGTTAGTCACATAGCCTCAAGTGTTCCTCCTTGTAAGATGGAGGGTGATGACTAACAGTGAGGGTATAATTATAGTGTGATGGGGAGACTATTGTGTATGGGGAGGATCTATTGAGGTCATGTGAACTATAGGTTTAGGACACCTCTTTAGTGGATCTCGGGTTGGGACATTAAAAGGTGGTATCAGAGTTATTCTTTTCCTTTAGTATTATTATTTTGAGCTGGTATACAAGAGACTGGGAATATGTTAGTACTTTGTAAATAGCTTGTGTCTGGATCTATCTAACTCGTATATGGGGGAAAGGTAAAGTTTCCAAGTATGGGACTATTGTTTGTTATTATAGTTGATTTTTATTTCACCATGAGTTATTAGTTTATATTAACTTCTTACTAATTTATGGATTTTCACCCTTGGCCTGGTATGGTGAGGAAGTATTACTACATGCATAATTTTAGGCGCATAGACATTCACATGTCTTTCATATTCCATTCCATGTAGGTCAAATTATTTTTTGATTGATGCATGATGATTTGTATTCCATGCTTGTGTGATTTATCAACATGATTATTTGTATACCTACTTAGGTGATCATTTAGCATGCTTACCTATATACCCTAATTGGGTGGTTATTTCTAGATTTATCTATATTCTATTCTTATATAGTAGCTTAGCATGCCTACTCTTATTCCTTGATTTTTGATAGCATGCTTTGTATACTATGATAAATTAATTGGTTCTTAAATTTTATACATCAACCTAAATGGTATTTTCTGATATAGATTTATGGTGTAACCCTAATTAACCAATTGTGACGTGTTTAATCCATAGAACATTGGTTTCATTGGTTGAAACATTTATGGTTTTGATTAAGTGGGTGCCGATAAAAATTTATAAACTCTATGGGAATTTATAAATTTTGAAGGGTAACCCATATAATCAAACCATTATGTATATATAAACTTGTTATATTCTAATAATAAAAATAAAAACTTGGTTATAGTTACATGAATTCTAAATGTACATTATAAAGGTGAGTGCATTTATAATTTGGTAATGTTAATTCATCTAAGTAAACCATGATATAAGTTAAATTGAGATTCTTATAAAAAATGGTTATCTTCATAAAGGCTAGTACCTCTATTACTTAGGTATGAAGACCAGTATGACTAAATCCCTAAATGTAGAATTGGACCCAAGTAGGTTAGTTGGTTCATGTTTCTTATAATATGAATCCCTAAATGCATAACTAGACCATGTTAGGTTATTTGGGGCATGTTTCTTATATGATAAACCCATTAAGGGTGTTTAAAAAATTTAATATTTTAATTGTTATGGGTTGAACTTAACTAAACTCATATTTTATTGAAGAAGCCTTGGTATGTTGCCTTTACTTCTTTACATGATTATTTCTTAGCCCCATGGGGGTATATTTATGCTAAAAGGGATGGTTATTTAAAGTGTTATCAACCACTTATATAATGTTTCATATAAATGTATGGTGAAATATTACTTGACCAGTATCCCATTAATTTATTAAAGGCATATTAACTGCTTGAGATTTATTATTATAAGGCTTCAGTTAATTAAAATTTAAATTATAACCTAAATATTGTTTTCATCTATAGCTTAAAATTGTCATTTTCTTTAACTGATCTAGTTGTGAGAACTTTATGTCTAAATAAATGGTTAAATTGGAATTATGAAATAATTTTCCTATTGTGTTATATATCCTCAGCTAAGTAAAGTGGTTAGTACAGTTGTTTAAAAAAATTGATACTTGATTCCCCTCATATGTGAGAAGCTTAAAATGTTTTAATAAATGATCATTTACTAAGTGAATTAAATGAAACCTTTTAGAGGTGTTTTTAGTGTGAACTCTCAAGTAAGGGTTAGTTTTAATTTTCCTCAAGAGATGCTTTGAGCGGGAATGTGAGTGTTTCACATAGGTCTTAGTTGGCTTCTGACCTGTTGTTGCTTGAACCTAGAGGATTGGCGGTAAGGCCTAGTGACTTTTTGGTGTGACTCTATTTTATAAGTCAATGCATCATCCTAAAAATAGGTACTAGATGTTGTGGTATCTCCCTTGGATATAGGGAACTGATATAATTTAAACTGAGTTTATTGGAACAGTAAGTATTGTCCATTGACTGTTTTATTCAGTGAGGATTTTTGGTTAATACAATAACACCCCTGGATATATGGGTGGTTGTTTGGTGAGTTGGACCATGATGGGGTAATGCCATATATGGATACTTGGTGAGTGTTATTTTACTTATCCTTTATGTTATAATTTTAAACTTTCAGCAAGCACTCCTCTATTGGGATGATTAGTGATGATCAGGGCCTGATAGCCCGATGTTTGGTAGGTGATGATGTTATGCCTATGTTGATAGGTTGTGACCCTTTTAGGTTGATGAACTTCCTTCCTATTTCAGTTTTACCACTTTTAGAGAGATAATACAGGAACATTAGATTCTATATGATAAAAACCCTCAAGTGGAATGTTTTTCTCATGAAAGATACTTTAGGGATATGTGGAAAGACCTAGATTCCCTCTCTTTTGACTTGGACACTATTAGGTCATCATTTGGTTTGTTCTAGGGAAACCTATGAGTGAGGGTGGACCAAATTTTATGTTTTCCTTAGAGGAAAAAATCTTGGTCTTATATTTATTTTGATACTGATGCATGAGAGGTGCTCAGGTTTTGCATTATAGGCATAGAGATGCCATATTTTTCTAGGAAGCACCTAGAGTTCTTGTTCATAAAAACTAGCTTCAAGGGTAGGATTGTTCAATTTCCAAGCCCAATTGACCACTGGTTGTGGTTGATGATTAAATTTCTTAAATGACATCATGAATCAGATGTTCATGGAATAAATTATGGCATAGGAACACGCCCAACCTTGAAGAGGAGTTCAAAGGGAGCTCCTAGAATATTAAAAAATGGACAAGCCATGTGGAATAGTTGTCTTGACCATGTTATTAGATGTTCTATGGAAATGTGAATCGGGTCTCGAACTAGGTGGTACGGGATAGTACACCCATTATAAATGATAAGTCAGTTCTCACCGGTTTCACACGGTAACTATTTGAGATTGAACATCAGTGAATGTCCAAGTGTTAGACAAGGATCGATGGTTGCAAAGAAGTGATACTTTCAAGTATGGTGACCCAGATCCATGGGGTAAACTAAATGAATCTCCCTGTGAGAAGGGATAGTTCATAAATAGACCATTTGACGTCATACGGTTGACCCATGGTTGAATCGTGACATGCATCATTAAAAGACATGGTTTCAGGTGTTGGTAAAGGAAAATATATCCATTTTTTATTTGAGCGTGGCTTAGAGGGATCTATACACACATATCGATAAAAACAAGTGTAATCCTAGTTATAGGCGATCATGTCCCCTATATTGAAATTATCTTGAGTACACTAAGAGAGAATTGGCTATACGATGAGCTAACTAATGATCTTTGTATGTCTGATGAAAGGAATATTTGAGAGTTGTGCTTGAGGAGAAATTTAAAATATTTCATACGGTATGTAGTACGCCAGTGGCCCTTAAAATTTGATGACCCTCATTGTAACTTGAAATCGAAAAGCATCATAGAAACTATTATCAAGGTGTGGGAACAGGTGATGAGTGATTTTTACGTTAGCACTCGGGATGAGTGGTTTCATATTCATGCCAGTCATTATATTTGGTCATGGACAGTGGTAATTAGGTAATATTTTCAATAGAGTGATGAAAAGGATACTTCTAAGGTGGGGAGCTGGATATCGGTTGCTAGTGGGAGACCCTCATGAAAGAAGGGTCTTAGTATCTTTAGTTTGGTCATTGGATTGTCATTTTGGCCCTCATATTTCATTTGATAAGTTGATATATGCACAAAAAGTTTTATTAAGGGATGATAAGTACATATTTGAATACAAACTCAGGTGAAATCTAGATGTGGGTGTTAATCCTAGAATAGATCACGATGATCCAAGAATACTAGATTGGGAATGTGTTTATACTTAGGTTATAGCATGATAGTTATTATTTTGGGAGATGTTTCAGTCTAGAGACATCGCTGGGAATTAATTAAGAGATTTGGTGAGTGTGATCATAATGATATTAGTATGCCTTGGGTTGAATGATTTTTGAATTTTTATTTTTAATGATTCATTGGAAATTAATGTTGGATTTTCTTGGAATTAATCAATCAAAGGAAGTTTGACTTTATTTTACTCTAATATTTATATTCATTCAATGATTAATTGCATCAGGAACACTATCGGGTAAGATAGGTGCAGTTTAAAGATTAAGCATGAATTTTCAAGGAAAATTTGTCACCACTAATGAGATCATGGTCAAATGGGATTCGAATGCTCCTTTAAATCTATTGGCATATTGGGAGTGTTTCTACCTCACTAGAGATATTCTTTGATAGGAAAATTATGTGGTGGAAGTATTGTGACTTAGAATTGGCCCTTAAAGGATAGAAACTGTAACACCCCGAGATTTTATGAAAAATATTCTTTTTAATTTCATTAATGTCTTGTGTTATACGCTACACCAAAAGGAGCTTTCACAACACACATCTCTAACTTGGCTTGAATTACACGCAATCGCGACCTTCCACGATAGTGTGTGTTGTACGCAACACCAAGTTTCGCTAAACAATGATATGCTATTAAAATATTATTAAAACTAGCCGTTATGAATAGTAATAACCACTTTTTGAAATTTTGTAAATTTTATTTTTCAAAATGGACTTCATTTTTGGATTCGGAATATCGAAATTAGCTTAGGGTGAAATTTTGGTAATTTTCAGATAACTTTCATATTTTGATGAATAGTGGAAATTACTAAATTTTAATTAAAAACAACTTTTTCAATCGAAATAATTAATAGTGATAAATTGTTAATTTTAGTGGTTTTAAAGTATATTTAGAATATATTTTTACAATTTAATACAATGTTGGTCATTGGATGTAATTTCACATTTAAACCAGTTATAAACAAGTGTCAATCTTTTGATAGTTATTATCTCTTAAAAACACGCCTTTTGTTTTGACGACGGGAATTAATTTTTAAATTAATTAATGCAACTGATATGTTTTGAATTTGGTAAAATAGAAATCATTTTTGATTTCATAATATCAAATATATCTTAGGCCTAATTTTTGGTATTTTTCTGAAAACTTTCAATTTTTGATGAATAGTGAAACCACTAAGTGGTAGTTAAAAAAACTGAATTTTTCATAAAACTTAATTTTACCGCTTCTGTGAGTGGAATTTCAAAAAATCCGAGAGACACGGTTGATGTCAGTAAGTAAAATGTGGTTCAATGAGATGAAAATAATTTTTGGTGAATAGTAACTTTTTACTTTTATTTACCACGGTTAAAAGTAAATAGGGTAATTAAGGGTAAAAATGATATTATTATTACCCTAACACATGTCCAAATTCTATTGGATAAGTTTAATTCGACCAAAAACAAGCTTAGAAATAAAATATGGCCATTTAGGCCCACATGGATTAGATTAGGACATTTATTATTATTTAATTCCAAGAAGAGTTAAAAGAGTTAAAATCAAAGTTTATTTACTAAAACATTTTTAATATAGTGTTATACATAATATAAATTCTATTGTAAATATTCATTAGAAAACTAAAATGATTTCCTACATAATTGTATTTTATTTGTAATTTTTATACATTAAATAATTTAATTTATTTATGACAGAACGATGATGCAGTAATTATCTTATTAATGAAATATTAACATAATTGATGTTATAAATACCCAAATAAATATAATTTGAGACTTTTTATGAATTCCACTAATTTTATAGGTTAATATGACATGTTAGTATTGATTTAATTAACTTTGTTCTAACTTATCATTCTGTTATGATTTTCACAAAAATCAATTACTAAATAGTGTCAAAATTGACATAAAATAGTTTTTAAAACAAATATTATATTATTAATTGTTATTTTATTCCTAAAAATATAAGGTTCCGCAGAATGACTTAGATAAGGTTATATATATTAATAATAAACAACTTGGGGTTCGTTTGGCTTCTTATAGTAAGTTTATTAACCTTATAGTGTAAGAACACAAGAAGACACGGTAAAAGTAAAATTATTTAACTTAATGTTAAATCTAAATGATAAGGTTACAATAGGAACCTAAACTTGTCTAAATTCTATTGGATAAGATTATTTCGACCCATCCCTAACTTAGCCTCTAAATAAATCAATTTGGATCTATTTATAACCGAACTTGACTTTATAATAAAATAATATTTTTAGTTATTCCAAAGGTGCCCCTCTCCTCCCTTATAAAAGGGCACCTCCTCCCTCTCTTCCTCACACAACTTTGAGCCTTCAAGCTCAGCCAAACCCTGCAAAATTCTCTTCTACACTTCCCTAGAAACATCCTAGAGGTTCTGTTCTTCCTCAAAGACCAATTTTAGTGCCCTAAAAGGAGATCCCAAAGAGGCGCTTCAAAGAAGAGGTAATTTTCGTTACCGATTCTTTCAACTTTATTTCTTCTTCCACTTCTTCTTCTTAGGTTGTTTCATTATGAAGTAATAACATAAGTATCACTCATATACGGATATGTTATTATAAGTATGAAACAGCCCTATTTCACCATCTATCCATCCTACGGAAAACGAAATCACCGCGCGTGCGTACGTACGGAATACCGTCTCCACGTCGTGGTGTAATATGTTTTTCCACCAACACCTTACATGGATGGGTATTATGGTGTAAATAATAACTATACATAGTTATTATAACATCATAATGATTCTGATATATTGTATCATCCACTCCAATTCAATTCAATAATTATGGAAATGATATCATCGCTCGTGCGTACGTACGGACTACCGTCTCCACGACGCGATGAGATTCATTCTCCATGTTAACCATTTAAGAATGATTATAAAGTATATATAAGCAATAATAATGAAATATATGACATTATAAAGCTAATGGATTTATGTGTGTATATATTTATGTCATCTACTTAATTCCATTCAAGACAATAAGGAAAGGAAAACAGCGTTCATGCGTACGTATGGACTACCGTCTCCATGAACGGTGTGTTTCATTTCATTTGTCTATCTATTATATATATATATATATATATATACTGAATATATATGATATATAAATCATATTTTATATTTTGGAAGTAAGTAAATCATGATATAAGTAATAATAATGTCAAGAATAACAAGTCCAAACACCTACGATAAATGAAACGATTTTACCCAAAACGCTTCTTTAACATGAATTTACAAAAGAACGGGTAATATAAAGTCATAAGTGAATCATATATGATATAATAACAATGAATATTATTATGTAATAAGTCAATTACATTATTTAAATCATTATACAGGAGGTTCGGACACTTATGAAGCAAATCGGACCTAAGGTAAGGGAAAATATCACAATCTCATTTTTATCTGAGATTGTTTATACTTTGGTATTTACTGGGGTGTATTTTATCATCCACATCCATGTTCCCTCAATATTTAATATTGTTTCCATACACTTAAAATAGTTTAAATCCAATTTTACCCTTCGGTGAGTTTTTAGTAAAGAATATGAAAGGAATCTTTTGTCGTTTTTTTTCGTACGAGGTACTTTTTTGACTTTTCCGACAAAAGTAAGAAGAATGTTTTTTTTAACTTATACGGCATGAATGGATTTTTAAAACATTATTTCCAAGAATCTTCTTTTACAAGTTTTCAAGTTTATTTTTAATCAACTTCTTTTAGTTTAAAGTTGTATGACATGTTAAGAAAGGAAAAATGTTTTTTGAAGAAGAAATGATATTTTCCTCAAGAATGGAGTTCAAGTGTTTTATCAAAATTATTTTCCATCTAAGATAATAAAGGGTTATGTTTTTATCCCTATTATTACATTGATTTGATTATGTTGTGATGGAATTATTTTTATGAATTCTTTTATCTTATATGAATTGTTTTATGATGTCATGATGTTTAAGAATCCCATTTTTATTACATGGGTTATGCAATGATGTATGGTTTATGATTTTGTGGCACACATAAGAATGGTATCATTAAGAGATGGGTGGGACCTATATCGCCCTCCAATGCATTGGGTAAAGATTTTATATCTCATGAGATAGACATGGCTGGAATGGTAGGTTATACCGGTTCAGTGAAACAGGACTGAAACGAGGGTGACTCGGTTCAGAAAGGGACTTTGTCCACTAAGATAGTCTTGGAAATGAGTCTTGACTAATAAGATATGATTATCTATGATTATGTGTTTATGCCACAAAGTTTCATGTTTTAAGTTATGATTATTGGGATTTCATTTCACTACTATGATTTATCCCATGTTATGAAATTATGCTCTATTTTACAGGTTAAGATTTCCAAAATGTTATGTTCTTATGAATATGATGTGATTGATATTTCATTTGTTTACCCTTACTAAGCATTTGAGCTCACCCTTTTATGTTTTCTTTTCCCCAGGATATAAATAAAGGTTTTAGGTAAAAAAAAGGGAAGATCTTTATGGGAGATTTTGAAGATCTTTCACCACGATTAGAAGATTACGTTCCGAGTTTCCAAAGACACTAAACTATTACGATCCTTGTGTGTGTGTTTTTGTTATGTACTAAGTATTCCGCAAAAGTAATGTAATGTCCATGTACATCAAGATTTGGGTCTCTACAGTTGGTATCAGAGGAAAGGTTTAGTCAACCTTTGGAAACTAGGATGCGAGAACTTTAGTGAGATCCCTAGATATATTTCTAAGGTATGTCTTGGGATGTCTCTAAGGTTAAGTATACGTATAGGTTATAGTCCTAGAATTGCGCTAACGATCTTAGAATTTAACCTAAGATGTTAGATATTGAGGGTACTCCCCCTTTACTATGTTGTTTTCTCTAGCATGATTTTTGCCTCTCACAAGATTCTTTTTGTGTTTTAGTTAATGGAGGGAACCAGAAAGAATTCAGTTAGCATTGAATCCAATGGACAAATTGGTGACTATGAGCAACAAAATTGTGTAATTCCTAGAGAGAAAGATATTGTGATTATGCCAAATCAGTCATCGCGATATATGATTAACAAGGTGAAATTTAGTGGTATGCCTAATTCATCAAATAAGAGGAAGATAGACTTTTATGCATGTTCGCGTGTTGAGGATCATAAAGAAAGAAAGATTGAGATTTCTAAAGAAGGGAAGAAGAACCTTGAGGAATACCTCAAATGGAGGGACAGATGTTATCTGTGCGGAGAAAAGGGACATAGAGTGACAGACTGTTATGGAGTTTAATGTCTTATTTATGGAGAACATGGGCATTACCCAACTCAATGCCCTGACCTAAAAAGTTACTTCTAAATCAAGGAAGGACTTATTCCAGGACAATCATTGAAGTGGATGGACTGAAGTGTTTATGTATTAGTATTCAAGAATAATGTTGTTGAGGTACTTTTATGGTGTATTGGAATATTTATGTATGGGTCTAATGTAGTATTCAAAGTGATTGAGGTATTTTTGGAAAAAATATGATATGCGCATAATGAAGGGAAAAAGAGAAAATGAAATATTTGACAGTATTCATGAGCTCATGATTGATATAAGGACTAAGTGATATCATGGTTTGAGTATATAGAATTTTGAGGATTTTGGTATGTGGAAATTGTTAACTTTTAACTGCATTCATGTTTTCACTAAGGTTCAATGGGTATTCAAGAGAATACATGATTAAGGCCTTTGAATGTTTGGAATGTGACCAACAAAACATATCTTATGATATATGGGGATCAACGATGGTATTAAATCTCTGGTAATCGTTTTCACTATATTATGAGAGTGGACTACAGTATTATGGATAAGCCTAAAGATTGGAATGGATTATGTTGGACATAAGTTATTATTGTTTAAGGATAGAAGTTTTTTCGATATTATTGATGGGCTGTTATAGTAATATAGTTTTAGAAAAAGGACAACCTGCAGGACGGGCGACAGCCCATCGTGTCGGACAATGCTGTGGGAATCGAACCCAGAACTGAAGTGCGACTGGCCTTTATCGCCTACCACTGGCCTACAGGAAGTCCCTGGTTAGTAGAAACTAGTTTTATTTTATTAAGTGGTATGATATATGAAGTATAAGTTCATTTTTGGAACCATATACGATTAACCATAAGATGGACTTACAACTTTTGCTAACCTTTTGTTTGAAAGAGATGGAATGACCCATCATTCTATCACATGATCTGCTAACACATCACGAATGACAAATTCAACTTAATTTCTTTAAGAGATGAAGTGGAAATTGTCCAAAGAACGACAAACGGTGAGACTATACCAAAATCACGAAAGTATTTCTTCTAATTCCAATTTCATCAACTTTAGGGAAATGATCTTGAAAACCAAAAATGTTGTCTTAGTGATCTTATATCTGATGAATCAGATGGTACCTTAGATCGTCACAAATTTATGGCTTTGTGATTGCTATCTTTTTCATAGCCATGTTCTCTACCACTCTCCATCAGAACATGATGGTTAGATTTCTCTTCCATATCCATATTTTCACCTATGTGGAAACCCAGTGATTAGTTTATTTGGGTAACCGTTACGTTTCATACTTTTGTTTTTAAAGATTGGTTTTGGTATTCCTTTTTACGATGTGGGTTTCTATTAAAGAAACTTTTGAATAGTAAACCATTTATAACCCCGACGAATTTCGAGGGCGAAATTCATTTTAAGGGGGGTAGAATGTAACACCCTGAGATTTTATGAAAAATATTCTTTTTAATTTCATTAATGTCTTGTGTTATACGCTACACCAAAAGGAGCTTTCACAACACAAATCTCTGACCTGGCTTGAATTACACGCAATCGTGACCTTCCACGATAGCGTGTGTTGTACGCAACACCAAGTTTCGCTAAACAATGATATGCTATTAAAATATTATTAAAACTAGCTGTTATGAATAGTAATAACCACTTTTTGAAATTTTGTAAATTTTATTTTTCAAAATGGACTTCATTTTTGGATTCGGAATATCGAAATTAGCTTAGGGTGAAATTTTGGTAATTTTCGGATAACTTTTATATTTTGATGAATAGTGGAAATTACTAAATTTTAATTAAAAACAACTTTTTCAATCGAAATAATTAATAGTGATAAATTGTTAATTTTAGTGGTTTTAAAGTATATTTAGAATATATTTTTACAATTTAATACAATGTTGGTCATTGGATGTAATTTCACATTTAAACCAGTTATAAACAAGTGTCAATCTTTTGATAGTTATTATCTCTTAAAAACACGCCTTTTGTTTTGACGACGGGAATTAATTTTTAAATTAATTAATGCAACTGATATGTTTTGAATTTGGTAAAATAGAAATCATTTTTGAGTTCATAATATCAAATATAGCTTAGGCCTAATTTTTGGTATTTTTCTGAAAACTTTCAATTTTTGATGAATAGTGAAACCACTAAGTGGTAGTTAAAAAAACTGAATTTTTCATAAAACTTAATTTTACCGCTTCTGTGAGTGGAATTTCAAAAAATCCAAGAGACACGGTTGATGTCAGTAAGTAAAATTTGGTTCAATGAGATGAAAATAATTTTTGGTGAATAGTAACTTTTTACTTTTATTTACCACGGTTAAAAGTAAATAGGGTAATTAAGGGTAAAAATGATATTATTATTACCCTAACACATGTCCAAATTCTATTTTATAAGTTTAATTCGACCAAAAACAAGCTTAGGAATAAAATATGACCATTTAGGCCCACATGGATTAGATTAGGACATTTATTATTATTTAATTCAAAGAAGAGTTAAAAGAGTTAAAATCAAAGTTTATTTACTAAAACATTTTTAATATAGGGTTATACATAAGATAAATTAGATTGTAAATATTAATTAGAAAGATAAAAATATTTCCTACATAATGGTATTTTATTTGTAATTTTTAGACATTAAATAATTTAATTTATTTATGACACAACAATGATGCAGTAATTATCTTATTAATGAAATATTAACATAATTGATGTTATAAATACCCAAATAAATATAATTTGAGACTTTTTATGAATTACACTAATTTTATAGGTTAATATGACATGTTAGTATTGATTTAATTAACTTTGTTTTAACTTATCATTCTGTTATGATTTTCACAAAAATCAATTACTAAATAGTGTCAAAATTGACATAAAATAGTTTTTAAAACAAATATTATATTATTAATTGTTATTTTATTCCTAAAAATATAAGGTTCGGCCAAATGACTTATATAAGGTTATATATATTAATAATAAACAACTTGGGGTTCGTTTGGCTTCTTATAGTAAGTTTATTAACCTTATAGTGTAAGAACACAAGAAGACACGGTAAAAGTAAAATTATTTAACTTAATGTTAAATCTAAATGATAAGGTTAAAATAGGAACCTAAACTTGTCTAAATTCTATTGGATAAGAGGATTTAGACCCATCCCCACCTTATCCTTGAAATAAATCAATTTGGAGCTATTTATAACCGAACTTGACTTTATAATAAAATAATATTTTTAGTTATTCCAAAGGTGCCCCTCTCCTCCCTTATAAAAGGGCACCTCCTCCCTCTCTTCCTCACACAACTTCAAGCCTTCAAGCTCAGCCAACCCCTGAAAAATTCTCTTATAAACTTCCCTAGAAACATCCTAGAGGTTCTGTTCTTCCACAAAGACCAATTTTAGTGCCCTAAAAGGAGATCTCAAAGAGGCGCTTCAAAGAAGAGGTAATTTTCGTTACCGATTCTTTCAACTTTATTTCTTCTTACACTTCTTCTTCTTAGGTTGTTTCATTATGAAGTAATAACATCAGTATCACTCATATACTGATATGTTATTATAAGTATGAAACAACCCTATTTCACCATCTATCCATCCTACAGAAAATGAAATCACCGCGCGTGCGTACGTACGAAATACCGTCTCCACGCTGTGGTGTAATCTGTTTTTCCACCAACACCTTACATGGATGGGTATTATGGTGTAAAGAATAACTATACATAGTTATTATAACATCATAATGATTCTGATATATTGTATCATCCACTACAATTCAATTCAATAATTATGGAAATGATATCATCGCTCGTGCGTATGTACGGACTACCGTCTCCACGACGCGATGAGATTCATTCTCCATGTTAACCATTTAAGAATGATTATAAAGTATATATAAGAAATAATAATGAAATATATGACATTATAAAGCTACTGGATTTATATTTGTATATATTTATGTCATCTACTTAATTCCATTCAAGACAATAAGGAAAGGAAAACAGCGTTCATGCGTACGTACGGACTACCGTCTCCATGAACGGTGTGTTTCATTTCATTTGTCTATCTATTATATATATATATATATATATATATATATATATATATATACTGAATATATATGATATATAAATAATATTTTATATTCTGTAAGTAATTAAATCATGATATAAGTAATAATAATGTCAAGAACAACAAGTCCAAACACCTACGATAAATGAAACGATTTTACCCAAAACGCTTCTTTAACATGAATTTACAAAAGAACGGGTAATATAAAGTCATAAGTGAAACATATATGATATAATAACAATGAATATTATTATTTAATAAGTCAATTACATTATTTAAATCATTATACAGGAGGTTCGGACACTTACGAAGCAAATCAGACCTAAGGTAAGGGAAAATATCACAATCTCATTTTTATCCGAGATTGTTTATACTTTGGTATTTACTGGGGTGTATTTTATCATCCACATCCATGTTCCCTAAATATGTAATATTGTTTCCATCCAATTACAATAGTTTAAATCCAATTTTACCCTTCGGTGAGTTTTTAGTAAAGAATATGAAAGGAATCTTTTGTCGTTTTCTTTTCATACGAGGTACTTTTTTGACTTTTCCGACAAAAGTAAGAAGAATGTTTTTTTTAACTTATACGGCATGAATGGATTTTTAAAACATTATTTACAAGAATCTTCCTTTACAAGTTTTCAAGTTTATTTTTAATCAACTTCTTTTAGTTTAAAGTTGTATGACATGTTAAGAAAGGAAAAATGTTTTTTGAAGAAGAAAGGATATTTTCCTCAAGAATGGAGTTCTAGTGTTTTATCAAAATTATTTTCCATCTAAGATAATAAAGGGTTCTGTTTTTATCCCTATTATTACATTGATTTGATTATGTTGTGATGGAATTATTTTTATGAATTCCTTTATCTTATATGAATTGTTTTATGATGTCATGATGTTTAAGAATCCCATTTTTATTACATGGGTTATGCAATGATGTATGGTTTATGATTTTGTGGCACACATAAGAATGGTATCATTAAGAGATGGGTGGGACCTATATCTCCCTCCAATGCATTGGGTAAAGATTTTATATCTCATGAGATAGACATGGCTGGAATGGTAGGTTATACCGGTTCAGTGAAACAGGACTGAAACGAGGGTGACTCGGTTCAGAAAGGGACTTTGTCCACTAAGATAGTCTTGGAAATGAGTCTTGACTAATAAGATATGATTCTCTATGATTATGTGTGTATGACACAAAGTTTCATGTTTTAAGTTATGATTATTGGGATTTCATTTCACTACTATGATTTATCCCATGTTATGAAATTATGCTCTATTTTGCAGGTTAAGATTTCCAAAATGTTATGTTCTTATGAATATGATGTGATTGATATTTCATTTGTTTACCCTTACTGAGCATTTGAGCTCACCCTTTTCTGTTTTCTTTTCCCCAGGATATAAAGAAAGGTTTTAGGTTAAAAAAAGGGAAGATCTTTATGGGAGATTTTGAAGATCTTTCACCAAGATTAGAAGATTACGTTCCGAGTTTCTAAAGACACTAAACTATTACGATCCTTGTGTGTGTGTTTTTGTTATGTACTAAGTATTCCGTAAAAGTAATGTAATGTCCATGTACTTCAATCTTCGGGTCTCTATAGAAACCATGGAGGTTAGTTCCATAGTCTAGATAATAAAAAGAGACGACGATGATATTTTGTCTCGAGATAGGTGGGATCGCGTAATCACTATCTTAATGTTTCATTTCTAGTTATGAGTGTTAGCTCGTGTTTTGGTGGTTTAAGAACTGTATGATTAGAATGACTCTTGAAGGAATGTTGGGCATTTTAAGATTCAATGTGGACATTTGAGTGAGAATTCAAAACCTGAGTAGGTTGGGTGATGTTTTTGTTTTTCTCCAAGGCTTCTCGAGGATGAGAAGATATATAGTGGGGAGATTGTAGTGTCCCCTATTTTTATACCAGGTTAAAAATTCTAAAGTATTTTGAACTTTTCATTTGGTGGATAGACCAAATTATAAATTGATCTTTGGAATAGAAATATGAGCATTATAACACTTAAATTTATTGTTTTTGGATGAGGTTTAAGGACCGAGATATATCTCAAGAGTTAGGATGAGTTTTGAAAGTTTCATCTCCAAAAAATAATTTTTGGGAGAAGCTGACAGGGGTGCACAGTTTGTTGAAATCGTGCATCCCTATAGGGGAAACTATGTGTCCTAGTTTAGGGGTGCAGAGGGTGTCTCATGGTTTGTTTAACTGTATACCTAAGGCTACATGACCATACGAAGGGTCTATAGTAAATTATAGAGGAAAACTGTACAACTTTCACATGGATTGCCTAATTGTGTGCCAACCTATGTTGGGTGTGAGGGGTGGATAGTGCTAAGAACATGAATTGTGCATGGTTTGTCTGACTATGAACCTATCTTTTTCGGGGTGTGGCTTCTTGATAGAGTGATCTACATGGCTAGCACATGGTTTTCCTAACCATGTTTTCTAACCATGCACCTCCTTAAAAGGGGAAATTTACAAAAAATTTCCTTAGACCCTTAAAGAGTTTTCACCCTTTTTTCACCCTCATTCTTCTATGAGGCTTCCCTTATCCTTATCATCCTCCGTGGAGGTTCTCCTTCATTCTTGGTCCAATTAAAGCACCTTAAGGTGTGTTATAAGTGTGACGATAAGTCTAAGAATCGTTATGCCTCTTTTATCTGTTTCTATTCTTGCTTTTGATGTGATCTTTGTGCAAGATCATTTGCTATATTTTTAGGTAATTTGTCTATTATTCTGATTTCTATCATTATGGATTGAGTAAAAACCTAAAATTGGATTATTGAATAATCCTTTGTATAATTTAGGTGGTCTATAGATTTTACCTTAAAGTCTCATTGCTTTATAAATTATATTGTTGTGTCACACACCATATTTTCCATGTGATTCCATTTAAATGTGAAATTAATAACACTTTAAATTAATTATTCATTGTATATTTAATTTAACTATTGGAGGTTACTCACCTCAACTTTAACCACACCTTTGGGTGTGTTTCTTGTATTCCTTTGACCTATGATTCATCTAGAAAGTTAAATCACCCTCCTTGGGTGTTGTTTTAAATTATTAGAATGAAATTATATGCCTATAATTTAATCACCTTGAGGTGTTTTGGATTAATTCACAAGTGATAGGTGTTTATTTTTAATTAAATGATTTGGTATGATATTCATTCCCTTGTTTTATATTAAAACCACCTCTGAGTTGCATTGTCTTATTTAATAGAAAGGGGAAACTAAAAAGGGGGTACTTAAAATGATATGTGGCATGATTATGGACATAAAACCATTATTATTCATACTTGACTTGATATATTTAATGCTTACTAACATGTCATTCCTTATTACATAAATTTTAAATGGTTAGTTGTATCATATAGCACCTAAGTGAACCTTGGTTTCCCAAGTAATAATTATTTTAATGGGCTCATAAGGTATATTAATTGAATTACGCATTAATCAATACTTGGGTTCCTTATATTAAATTCCATGGAAATTATCATAGGTTTATAGAATTATATATTCCTTGAGTGATACTTAGGTTCCTAATATAGAACACCTTGGATGGGATCATATTTTTTTTGAGATTATATGTACCATGAGAAAAACTCAGGTTCCTTACATAGAACACCTTAGATGTGATCAGAGTTTATATGAATTATACAATGCATATAGTGATACTTGGGTTCCTATGTGGAACGCCTTAGATGGGATCATAAGGTGATGGGTTCACAATGCACCTAGAGCGATAACTGGGTTCCTCATATGGAATTCCTTGGATGAGATTAGGATGCCAATTAATTAATTTATTAATTAATATAAGTGATGTGTCTTCTAAGTCAAAAAATCATACTTGGATTCAGTTAGAATATTACCTATATTACATTCCTTATTATACATGATACTCAGGCATGGTGTCCCTTATTATTATTCTATGAGACTTGTGACTAAGCATGGACGCTTGAGTTACACCTCAGGTCCTACCTAGCACTAAGTATTCATATATATGGCTATATATGTTAATATGTATATAGTGAATATATATACATACATATTTATACACACATATATATATACATATACTTATACTTATATATATACAGTGACATGTCATCAGAGATATTTTGGCTTAGGCCAAAGCAGGTATTTTCAGTCGGATGTTCCCTAGGGGAACCTAAGTTCAACTTGTTTGTAATCTTTTATTTAATGCCTTATTAACATACCTACACATTGGTGTGTTTTATATTAATAGACTAGATAACATTATACACTATTGGTAGTGTCTTGTTGAGTATATCTCACACCCTATTCAGACCACCATTTGGTACCTAAATAGATCTCTTAGTTGTAGGCTCATGATTATTGGATTATGCTTGCCCTGTTACTCTTATACCTAGGAGATTAGGATCACAGGACTGAGCTGAAGCTTAGGATGCTCATGGATATAGCCTATGGAAATTTTGTTCTTTCCTTTGTGTATTGTTTATATAATGCATGTTGTATGTATTTTTATTGTACATTTTATCATGTGCATGCATGACGATTTAGTCATTTATTATTGATTGTCAGTTACCATTATTATCTTTTATTGTAATGTTATTTATTTATGTTCCACTATGTTTTGGATAAATCTACTGATCTAGAGGGTATAGTCTCCCCACAACACCATCAATATACCCTCACTACTAATCGACAGCATATGGCATATGAGGAGGAACGCTTGAGGCCATGTGACTGAATGAGGGTGAAAATGGGGTGAAAACCCTTTAAGGTTCATAGCAGAAAATTGATAACATTTCTCATTTTAATGAGGCACATGGTTAGTATTCATGAATAGGAAAACTGTGTGAAAACTATGTGGATCACTCTTCTAAGGATCGACAAACCACATGGCCTATATGCGCAGTTATACAAACTGTTTTCAAGTCGTACACTTGGCACTATCAAGCCCCCATACCCCGCATAGGTAGGTGCACGGTTAGGAAAAACATGTTCAAGTCATGGGATCCACCTCTAAAATTTACTACAAACCCTTTGCATGGTCATGAGGAATAGATCACATGGTTAAACAAATCATGTGACACCTCGTGCATCCCTTCACTAGGTTTCACAGTTTCCCCTAGAGGGCCACAGGGTTTCAAAAAAATTTGAGCCCATATCTTCTACTCCCAAAAATGATTTTTTGGATCCCAATTCTTCCAAAAATCATCTAAACTCTTAAGACATATCTTGGGACTTAAAAATCATCCAAAAATACAACTTTAAAGTGTTAAAATTCTCATATTTTCATTCTGAATCTCAATTTAGAAATTTTTTTGTCCACTAAATGAAAATTTCAAACTCCTTTAGAATATTTAACCTAGTCCAAGAATATGGAATGATAAAATGGAATTGTTATGGGTAAATATATGGGTTCATTTCCATTTCCTGAGCTAGGTTGAACCTCCTTCAACATCCAACACTCACACTAGGTCTCTGGTGTAGGTTGGGAATGTAGAAAAGCATAACCCCAACTTGAATTCTTACTCTAGAGAACTTGATTTAAAATAAAAGCTTATAGAATACCCATATTAGATCATGTCCATGGAGCACCTCATTAACAACCTCAACTCATTCCTCTTCATGTTCAAGCTTCCCCAAATATGGTTTATATCCTTTAGAAATCCTCAAATAGAACTTATTAAACAAATCTAAAACTCCACCTATGGTGAGGTAGTACTGTCATGAGTTTAAATAAATATTAAACAAAAAATTGATACTTTGTAAGGTGGAAATAAAAATCCAGAATAACTATATGGTCATTGGGTATTAAAATTAGACAAGAAACATGATTCTCATACACCAACTAATCCTCTATCACTTGGGGATGAGACTCTCCTCATAAAACCATGAGGCATCTATGTATTGAATGCATATAACATATTAAAACTATAATAATCCTTATAATGATCAGATGGAACTACCATATTCTCTACAATGAAGATATTCACTAATAATAATTAGTAGAAGATTCTCCCTTTTCTCACAGGGAAAAAGATACCTCTCAATTGGTCTCTAAATTGATTCCTCATTGCTCAACTGATCGGCAAATATGGGATTAAACTCTATCATGGGAACATCATAGACCTACCTATAATATTTATATGGTTGTATAGAAGTAAAATCCTATATAATGTAGGATTAATCCATGATTATAGAGCATATCTAGGTGATATGACATAGTAAGGGAACAAAATATCATGACTGTCTCTGATATGATTCATATACCAATTTACTTGTGCCCTACAAATGATGCCTTAGAGTCCTCTGTAAACTAATGTGTTACCAAAGTATTATAAAAAGGATATTCTAGTTATCACACCTATTCTAGTCTCCATGATCTGATAAAAAACTCAATACCCCCTTAACCTTGTTGCCCTAAATTCTCAAAACAATCCTTGAAATACATCTAGCTCCAAACTCTATCTCTAGGCCTTGAACCACTCTGATACCATTATTACATGAGCCAACTCACTAAGATAACACATAGGATGGCAGTAAACCAAGTGTTCTAGCTCAAGTCCACCTCTAATAGATTAGGAACTAGAAACTAGCACCATAATACATAAACATACAAGGGAGGCCTTGTCTTATAATAACTTATAATATTTATACATCTCCATTACACAATAATAGTCTAAAATACCAAAATATATATATATATAATCAACAATATTATATAACAACTCATGCATGGGAAAATAGTTATCTAGTATAATGTTATAAAGGAAAACCCCCAAAAATGGGAAATACAAACGTAGTAGACAAGTCAGCACATGTAATTAACCCCGTGTAAGGGAAGAAGCCTCCTCACTAGATGGTCTCCTAGAATGAAATCTATCATCAATAATTCTCCATCATGTTCAACAATTTTATACTACACGTCATCTCTTCTAACTCCACATCTACCCTCAAGAATTCCAATTCATATAAAATCTACAAAAACACCAAAAGTGTGGGAAAAAATCTTTACAATGGTGAGTATAAACATACCCAATAGGACTCTATGAAACAAAAAGCAAATATAAAACAAAATGTCAACTCAAAACCCATGTTTAAGGGGAGAACAAAGAGAAAACCAAGGAAATATATATGATCCAAAGTCAAATCAGCCATAGGAAAAAAATAATTCTAATATTATTATATTATTTTCACAAAGATCTGTATTTCATGAGTATCTAGAGATACTTAGTGTAACTAAAATATCAAAAAATACTAAATTTTACAGACCAATTATAAGTCATGCATTGAATGTGGAAGAGCATACATTCCATCACAAGACCCATAACCTAAATCACTTATCATCACATCAACCCATACCGCATAACTACTAAGGAACCTCACTATAACTAAAAAATGGGACCCATAATTCATAACTTCCATGGATACTAGTCGTATACTCTCGTTACATGTTGAGCCACTTCTTTTAAGATACAAAAAAAATTTAATGATAGATAGGTCATGTAATCCCAACGCATTGACCTAGCATGTATGTGGCATACATGTTGAGACATACGATCCTATGAAACATGGTGTGTGACTTGTGGTCACATGAAAAGTGATATTTATATTTATATATAAACCATAGTGCCAAACCTCACGTGATACATGACATGTATCTAGGAGGTTTGCATGCTACGTAATCTGAAATTCAAAATCTACAATGAATTATTTCCATGATTTGTGCCACTATACACACCGTCGGTGCTACTCATGTCTAACTCCCCCAAAGCCTCTATCACACCTTACCAGAGCTTCATCAGTTTTACATTGTCATTTTATTCATTATCATTCCTTTTTTTGGTAAATATCATGCCTGGTACCTCATCAAAACCTACTATCTTGCTGCTTCTACTTTATGTGAACCAAAATCCCCTAATATTCTTTCACCATTGCATAATAGTATCATGATAAAACTAAAATGGGAATGGTGGGATGGATATTTTAAATAATTATGTATAGTGGGAGGTCTAAACACCAAACAAAGTGTTCACAATTCACATTTTATCAATTATGTGGGAATAATAGAGAGAGGGTTCAGCTCATTGATATTTGAAAATTCACCTGCATACAGCCATAAGAAATACACTAGACATAATAATAATATAATTATTATTTTTTATAAATTTATAACTCAAGAATAAATAACCTTCCACCATCAAAAAAATTGCTAGCGGGATCCTTTAAATAAATTATCATTAAATAATTTATCAATAATATTCAAAACTCAAGAACGTGATTAATTATTATAGAAAAATACTTATTCTTAATATTTTCCAAATATTTTATTTATTTTTTATTAAAATATATCATATATAAGTTTAAATTATTCATCAAATAATTGTAAATAAACAATGAAAATATTTATGGTGTTAAATTAAATTTTTATACAGTATGAGAAATAATCCATATAAAAAATGATGTATATTTAATTATTATTCTATAAAATATCTAGATTATTTTCATTATAAAACTTTAATATATATTTACCATAGGAATTATTAAATAATTTAACTAAGAGTGAGATAATTGAATAATATGAAGAACATGGAAAAAATAAAGTAATAAGTCTTTCCTCAATGGAAATATCATCATAGCTTCAACGTTTCATTCTTGATCCATGTTCGTTATCACCACCACTGTAAAGAACATGAAGAAAATGAATAACAATACACCGATTAGCAAAAATCATATTGTTTCTTCTTTAGGTAGAACAACTTACATCGATGTCCAATCTAAGATAAATGATATTACAATCATATTTATAATCTAAGTTTAGGTTAAGGGAGTATAGTACTAGGTATTATATTTAAAACCTCTAAAATACTTAGTCCAAGGCTCATCACCTGAGTACACAACTTATACCTATTTTAATAAAACACCTAATTCAATACACAATTGCAATGTTATAATTTCCATCCATGCCTCTATTTAGTATATATTAACATTGACACTCACATGATAAATATTTGTTTATTTAATATATTTTAAATATCTCATGAAACCCAAATAGCTTTGAATCCCACCAAAATTCAATATAAAGGTAAACACCACATTTCAAGTTAAATAAAACCATCAAAAAAATTCAAGGTCAATCACTAGGCTAAATTTACTATTTTACCCCTTTAAGGGACCTAGGGTTTTGAAACTCAAAAATAAATCAAGTCACACTAAGGAAAAAACCAAGTTACAACAAACCTAATCATGATGTGGTATATAATATTTGTAGTGTAAAATTTACTCTTTTAACCATTAGAATCCTCAAACAAAAATTATATCATGATCAATAAGATTTTGATGTTTTTTTACTTTACCAATTCATCTCAAAAACTCCTTAATACTTATCAAAACTTTTAAAAAACTTTACCATAAACATATTTAATCTAATAAAAAATATTGATAAAAAACAAAACCATTTTTAGAGATCCTTTCAACATTCTCATCACTTGGTAAACCTAGGTTCCAACACAAAAAAAATCACCCCTATAATGTAAACCATATGAAACATCAGAATCCCATCTAACTAAAAATAATGTCTTTTATATCAACTACATCATGTTTTATGCTTATTTATTTCATGTGGCTTCACCAAATGTTCTATGAACCATGCCTATAAAGTATGGTGTTTCCAATAAAACCATAATGTATTATACTAAACTATAAAGTGTTATATATATTTTGTTGGTTAGTAACTCCCTTAACCTTTAACCCCTTTATTCCACTAACACCTTATCAAAATCAATTGCTATCAGAACTAACTATATTGCGGTTTCCATGTCAAGTTCAATTTATCCTCAAATTCAACTCTCTATATTCCACTTTCTTCTATAACTCTAAAAAACATAAAAATTAAAATATAAATAGAAAATTAATCCCTATATGTTAGATAATTCTCAAATTATTTTCATCATCAAAAACAAAAAATATATTAACACCCCAAGATCCAAACCACCATACATCAATAATCAAAATTTTCATGTTTATTTTGGTCAAAGTAATCTTTATTGTACCACTGATTTATATTATATGAAAATTCACTGAGTGAACATCCAAACCAGGAGATAATAGGTGTATATTCAAAAAAAATTCTTCACTTCATAAAATATAAATAATCCTTTGGTATTAACTATATTCTCCATTTCAAGATAATTTTATACAAATTTTTCTTCAATTAATAGATGTGTCAATAGTAAAACTTTTTTCTCTAATACTAATTAAGGGAACCAAGGTATTAAGTATAATGAAAACACCCAGAGTGATGGGTAAATAATGGTATAAAAATTAATTTAATGAAATCTATCTTCTTATATCTTATTCTCATATTAGTAGGAACACTGAAATATGTCAAGAAATTCAATAAACCAAAGTAACTGGATAAAGAAACAAAAGTAAAGGGATATAAAGATTTTTACTTGGTTAAACCTATAATATGAATGAGATATCATTGATTTCCAAGACCACCAAATCTAGTAAATAAATTTTTTTTGAGTTGAACACCTTGATGGGAGTGAGTGATCCTTTATCTTCAAGAATGGGGATAGGTCATTGTTAGGGGTAATTGAAATTGCCTCCATCTTTCCACTTTCATTGTCTTTGATCGATGTGCACCATAAGTTTTTGAGGTAATTCTATACTCAAAGAATATGGGTGCAAGTGGCATGATCATGTAGAGGACCTAAGGTGGTTATTGGTGACATCGAGTGTCTTTTGGTAGATCCTACCTTGGCCTGACTTTATTTTTCTTGGTGGATAGGTCGAATGTGGCATGGCCTGTTGGTTTTTATTTTGGGTTTTTCCCACATTTCCTAAAAAGTGACCATTTTTTAATTTAAAAAAAGGGTTTAAGTATGCGAATGATCTAGTCTAATGAATATGCATATGAAAATTCTTCAGTGTAACTAAATCGCTAAAAATACTCATAATGATAAAAAAAATACTTTAGGATCAATTAATTACCTAGTATTAGGGTTATGCCTACTTTCTTAATCTCTTCTAATTATTGAAGACAATGTTTACAAGGTGATAAGGAATACATAACTTTTACAATGAAAAAAATATAGATCACACTAAAAAAAATATTCCATTTTAGATCCACATATTCATGAACATCATGTTCTTTACTTCAAGTTGTTAGATCTTAGATTCAATTCCATGTACTATGGTTCAATTATATGTCTCTCTTAGTAGTTCATTATATCTCACTAATGATTCATATGTCTGCATCTATTAATAAAACCAAGTATATATTTTGTTCTATCTCCCAAACCTAGATTAAATGACTAGGATATTACAATTTAGTTAAGATCTTCTAAATTTTATTTACATGAAAACCTCATTAAAGCATGGTAAAAATAATACCATTCACAATTAATTAGATCCATCATAGATTACTTAATAATTTTAAAAACTATAGTGTATATAAAGCTTTAATTTATTATTCTATCTTCCAAACTATAAATTTTACTCTTTTATATGATGTGGTTATCCCTGTCAAACCAAATATTTGAAAATAATGGTTAACAATTAAGGACACGTATTGAGAATCTTTGCATCTTAGTTATTCAAAATTCACCCAGATATAGTCAAAAGGGGTTTGATATATAATTTAATGATTTTTTATTTGGAGAAGTTTCTTCATGTTTTCTATCTAGGTATATGTCCTTTAAAACACCTTCAGTCACCTTCATTACGTCGTTTATCTTTGAAACAACTTTATAACAGTAATGTTTTTCCTATTGAATCTTGAGGAACACAACGATTGTGTTGACAAACTTCCTCTAAAATTACTATTAAAACAATGTGACTAGATTCCCCATGTCACTTCATACAGGGTGCCTTCATCTACCTATCTACTAAATTGTCTTGAAAAATAATGTTTACACTTTATGTTCTATCATTTCACACACAACCAAAAAACTATATGCTTTATGTCATAAGTAACTCTACAAAACTTTATAAATAAAATAAGCATGGATTTGTCTCTTTCAAATGATTTTTTTTTATAAAACACAATATAAAATACACCTTGTATAATCAAACTAATAACACCAAAATGACCAGTTCACCAAATCATGACATGCACCATGACATGGTTTTTTCTTAATCTTATTTTTGACCTATTTTACATCTACAATAAACTCCACACTTTTTTAGAGACATATTATGTGTGTTTGTGTGTGTGTGATATTTTCACTCAAATTCCCAACTAACACAATACTTAAAATTCAATACCCATGATGGTCTCCACACATAAAAAACATGGATCATAACAAGTAAAATAAATAAATTGGGAGACTTATCCCAATATATTCTTGGTCAATTTATCCCGAAATGTGAATTTATTCAATATATTAATATTCCTTCAATATCACAAGTAATATTTTGATGTATGGTAGATCAATGTCATGTTACACTATTGATTAATTTCTCAATGCATGGTTTGAAAATCTTGTGAGGCGAAATTGATATATCTTGTGATCCTTGGAAAATCAATCTCATTATGTGAGATTAATTAAACTTAAAAAATATGGTCAATCAAACTTGTGATGTGAAATAAATCTATCTTATGAGGTGTGATCGATTTGTATCTTAATGCATGAATAGTTAATCTTGTGATTCATAAATGATTAATTTCATAATGTCAAGTCAATAAATATGATGACACGTGATTAATAAATCTCTTGATGTGAATTTTATCAATACAATAATTCACATTTAATAAATTTCATAATACATAATTTATTAATTTCTCAATGAATGGTATATCAATATCTCAACACATAATTGATCAATTTTACAATGCACAATCAATCTATCTATCATTACATGCTTTATAAATTTTTTGACATGTTTTTAATTGATTTCTTGATGCATGGTCAATCATTCCAACAATATACAATCAACCAATCTCATGATTCACTATTGATAAATCTCACAAAACATAAGTAAGTTATCTCATGATGCTTTTGATCAATTTTAAAATACATTATTCATCCATATCATGACAGTGTTGATCAATTTAAAGATGTGTAATAAATCAATTTGTGATGTGTGGTTCTTGTGATGCTTCTCAATCAATTTTGTGATGTTTGGTTTGTCTATATTAATATAGTATTGATCAATTTAAAGGCACATAATCAATCAATTTGTGATGTGTGATTGATCAATCTCATGAGGTCAGTCCACTCAGTATCACAGTACCTAATTGATCAATCTCATGACACTTGGTTAATTAATATTGTGACACTTGATTAACTTATCCTATGATACTTATTTGGTCCAAAATTTTATGCATCATGGTACTATAGTCGGGAATACCAAGACAAATAAAGAAGGTTTTTTGTATTTTCTATATTAGATTATAGACATGACCATTCCTTGTCTGCCTTTGAACCTCAAGGAGTATTAGTTTTGTTGGTTCCAAAAATAGTAGAAGTGCTAGTTAGTGGGCATTATATCAAAATTTATTTTAATATTTAGTTTCTTGAAAACCTGAGAGAGGATCTTTCATGTTAAATTTATAATTAATTAATTTAGATCTAAAAAAATAAATACCTGATATTAGGATTGTTTCTTAGATGATGTTGTTGATCTTCTGAAATGCCCATTTCAGATTTTCTTCATTATGATGTGAGTATCCAAGGTATAATCCCACTAGAGGTTATCTAAACATGCTCCTTTAATCTATGATAAATGTCAATTGACTTTTGATTGATAGCATGGAGAATCAATTGTATTACATCATTCATGTTGATCATTCATCCTTTGATATTAAAGGAACCTCTCTTGTGTTTCTTATTCTATATAGGAAGAGAGAAATAGGAATAATTATAGAGAGAGATAAAGATAGATAGAGAGAATTCTATTGTGTGTAATGATTCTCTATTCTCAAATTTTCGATTAACCCTATATAATAGACAAAATCATATATTTATAGATTTAGGGTTTAGGTTAAAATATTATTTAATTTTGTATCAACTCTTAAATAAATAATGACCATTATAAAATCCCATTCCATAAAATAATTAAAATATTATTATTTTTTGGCATGCATTAACTTGTGCAATGATGAATATTATTTTCCAGCTTGCAAATAAATATCCATCACCAGAAGTGGTCTTGGTCTATTCAAACTCCTTGCAATTTATATAATACCCAAATAAAATTATTTTATTCACTTAAATAAATGTTTTTTTCACAAACCAACAAATAAATATTTATTAAATATTCAATAAATAAAATAAATATTTTATTCACAAACCAGCGAATAAATATTTATTATATATATTCACACAATCAAATAAATTATTTATTAATAATTAATTAATTATTTTTTACCTTATGAATATTAGTGATGAATAAAACTTGAATAAAATTATTCCTCCATCTTGAGAATAATATTTATTCCAATAATTAAATTCAAATGGAATTTAATACAGATCAACGAAAAAACTTAGTGTGTGACCCTTTGGGATTCTTTCTTATTGGCATTAAGAGGGCTTGCCTAAAGTTCAGGATTATGGTCTAGAAATGGGTCAAGTCACCCAAGCAAAATAACTTAATATTTAAATAATAAAAACTACATACGAATGTTCACTGTGTAATATAATCTCTTTGTCTCAATATCTCATCAAGCAGGTCGCACATTTGTGTCATCAACCTATTTTCTTGATACGTATTTATTTTACTATCTTAAATAAAAAACATTACATAATGGCCATGTAATTTATCTAATGGTTATATTTCAATCAAAGGGGTGATATATAAACTTCCATAAATATGGAAGGGAAAAATCTTTCCTCAACTTATCCATTAATAATATGTCATTCATGACACACCCAACGTACCCTACATCAGCACGAACATATGTCATCACGGTTTTCATCAGCAAATCTAGGTGCATGAGTCATGACATGAATTAATAATAATATTAATTTCTAAGTACCATTACACATGCTCTCAGATAAGGATATCCAATGACACCAAAACATGTGGAATTCCTACTAGCGGTTTTTTTCTCATAACCTATCATCTTGGATATTACCAAGTTAGAACTTCATGAGATAAAGTCTCATCCTCTTATAAGTACTTGTACATGATAGTATTTATACTATATTACCCATAATAGTATATTATATAGTCATAGGATGATATTTTAATAATATCACCATGGCACTTCAAGGTTCTCATCATAGCGGGGAACTTCTATGACCTTATCAATGTGACAGATACCCTAAGATATTATCACATCAATTTTATGCAGAATAAAAATCAATATGTGATAAGATATTTAAATTAATATCCACTTATTTGAATATACATGTAATATAAATTATGAAGTATTTGGATCTAGGGAACCAACTCCAAAACACTCCCACTTATAATTGAGCTAACTATTAACAAATGGGTAGTTCTCACAATTAAAAACATGATTCTGCTAAGTATAGATACAACTACTATGATTATCATGTTTTCATGGATAGAGTTATAAAATCCACATTTATTTATGGTGAAACTATTCACTCCAACATTAATATATTAAGAAAATTCCTCAAGTGGTGATATAACCAAGTATTCGCCTCTTGTTCCCATGCCATAATCTTGACATCCTAAATAAATCCATAATCAAAGATTATCATAAAATGATAAATATTTTCCTTTTGGTATAACCCAAAATTGGAACAGGATAATGATAAACTATTTATTAAGATACATTAGAAGCCCCAATGTACTCAGTTGTTATGGATATGGAAACCACTGGTTGTAATAAGTTTTTCTTTCATACTACTATAGCCTTATCAGTGATTCTAGATCAAATTAAACTAAATAAAGATAAGTGTTTAATTACCTTAATCACTAATATTCTCACTTCCCCAGACACCAGGAACTTATCCAGTTTTACTTTTCAAAGTATTGTTAGATAGTTCTAACTGAAAGTCTATGAAATTATGTTTATTTTTTATGATATTCACCTATTATGATTTATGCATCAATAATATTAAACATTAGTACATATTATGAAATGTGAGATAAATTTCTATCACTTAATCTTGTGAAATTATTTTAATCTCCATAATCACATCCTATGTCCATGTATCTTCTATTGGAAGTATTATATGAAAACAACAAATCAGTATTGAATTATTTCAACTTGTATTTTTTAAATATTTAGTTAATATATATACTATGACTGAATTAAGTAAACACATGGATATATCTTTCATATCTTATTCACTAGAACATGTTTGCTTCTTCAAGTCATATTTGGAGAAATTTTCATTCATTATTCTTAAAAAACTATTAAGACACAACATTAATTTTACATATGTTATAAACATAACTAAATTGAAAACATATAGCACTCCCACTAATCAGATAGAGGCGCATGTCACTCATTGTCATGAACTATCCTAGATACCCTAGTACCCTGATACTTTCACTGTGTCTAACATATCTCAAAGGGCATTCTCGATCCCTATGGGTTTGATACTAGAACTTGGCATCATATAAGATCAAGGAGAGAATGAATTTTCCACAAAAATAGTGGAATATAAAAGATAAAATTCAGTATTATCAACACTCCCAAAGGGAGATAGAACCATAAACAAATAGATAAAATGGTACCCAAATAGATAGATAAAAATCCCAAATAAAACTACAAATTAAACCATAAAAAATTCCCAAACTCATATGTAACAAGTGGAAAACAGCACCATCAATCTCCATCATCACTCCATGGTCCCAAGGATTAAGAACATTCACCACCTCCAAGTGGTTATTTCCCTTTACTCAAACCTAGAATAAGAAATTCTACAAACACCTAAAGGAAAAGGTAGGGTGTGAGCTATAAATCCTAGTGGGGTCTTACCAAGTGTTCTATAAACAAAACCATGAAAATTAACCATTTATTCTATCATTTTAAATAAAAAAAGCCATGAAATTAAATTTTCATATTTTAAAAGAAAACATGATTTCAAAATCAAAGGATGGTAGATGTATCAAAACAGCTTTAAAACAATATTAAATGAAAATTTAATATAAAATAGTTTATATAAATCAGTATGAATGGATAAAATAGTTTAATTAGTCAATGGAATATATAATAAAATCAAGTAAAGAAATCACCATGAAAAATATCCCTATGGTACATTAGTTTCTTGGTAATAGGATCCTCACACTTCTCATTTATCAAAATAGCTGTAATTATGTGTGTAAACTCAAATCATCACCCCGTTCAAGGAGCCACCGTGGAAAATAAAACTAAACCCCATTAGGGGACCCACTATGGGAAAACAATATGATCTCAGTTCAGTTAGTGTTGTCATTGTAAGTCCATTTCTAGGGGATCAAGATCCTAGTATGTTTGTCCTAGTTTCCTACTAACTACCCAAGATTACATGTGGTTCAATCAATCAATCAGTCAAATTTTAAATCAATCATTAAAAATAATTTCAAAATATAATTACCCAATTTTATTTTTCAACATGCCTTTCTCACTTTAAAACCAAATCATAGGTTTTCATAATTTCATTACATTTAAAATAATATTTCTATTTAAGAAATGTTATCAAGATCAACAACAAATAATTTCATCAAAATGATTTCCAAATCAATCCATAATTTTTCACAAATTCACCCCCATAATTTTAATTCCATTGAAATTGGGGTTTTTATAAATTTCTATACTCATTTCAAATAAAATATAAAATCATCTCAAATACATATTTTTAAATCATTTAAAAAATATCTTAAAATCAATCAAGAAATATAGTTTTTCAATTGAATGGAAAAGACTTATGGAACCATCTACCTTTAAATCAAGTAATCACAATGCACAACACCCACAATGGGGAACACCAACAAAGAACAAAGGCATATAAGATCTAGGAACACAACCTAGAATCAGGATATAACAAAATAGAGTTTAGATCAATCAATTACATGATGATCTATCAAAATATAAGAATTAGAGAAATAGATATCAGAAGAAACCACATGATAGGAGATCCACTTACCCATAGGAGATCAAAGGAGATAAATAACACTTTGATCCACTAAGAAAAGGGTCTATATGAGTCAAATTCACCTTTTTAGAGCCTCCAAGAGGCAACAAATCATGTTAGGGTCAAATGGGGGTGATTAGAGGTTAAACTGGGGGGTTTCAGGTTTTTAATTAAATTTTATTGGAATTAAAATCTCGCACGCATGGTTTTCTGGGTAGGGTCGCACAGTTAAAAAACCATGAATCCTAACAATACACCCCTACTATCTAGGGTTCACTATTTATCTTTGGTGGATGCACGGTTTGGTTAACCTTACACCAACCATGCATATTCACACTACCTAAGGCTATATTATTTGAAGTTTCTAGTTGCACAGTTTGGAAAAACCCTGCACCCCCCCCCCCTCTCTAGATCACCATCAAAGGGCACATGGTTAACTAGGCCAAACTGAATAGTTTTCCCTAACTATACACTAACTATGCATAGTCCAAAAGGCCTCAAAAATTATCCTAATTCTTATAAAACTACTCCAAAACAAGAACCAACTTAAAGGTGATAAAAACAAGGGTTGTGGGATTTTTAAAATAATGTAATGAGATGTTACAACCTCTCCGCCATAAAAACTTTTTGTCCCCATAAAGTCTCTTAAGAAAGATTCATAGAAAAGAGGTGAGTTCACTGCTCTCTCATTAATTCCTCATACTCCCAAGTATCATGTGACTCAGAACCATGATTTAATAGCACATGGAAAAAAGGATTAATTCTCCCATAAAGCACCTTTGTATCAAAATCAAAAATCCTAGCTTGATGCTCAGTCATGGATAAATCAGGCTCAACATCAAGAACCTCCCAGCTCAAGACAAGAGATGGGTCACAAAGATACTTCTGAAGCGGTGAAATATGGAACACACTATGTATTGATTTTAATTTTGGTGTAAGTGCTAAATGGTAAGACACTTTCACCACCGGCTCAACAATCTAAAAAGGTACCAAAAACTATGGTTTAAGATTCCCTTGTTTCCCAAGACATCGATGACCTGAATGAGGTGAATCTATCAAAAACATCTGGCCACCAACTAAAAACTCTAACAATCACCTACGGTGATCACCATAATATTTGTACCAGATATGTACTGTCAAAATTCTCTAACAAATCAACTGAATCTTTGTCATCATATCTTGGACCAAATCAGTCCAACTAAATATCTTTCACTAATCTTCGACCAACACAATAGAGATTTACAAGTTATACCATATAAGGCCTAAAAAGTATCCATATGAATTGCAGAGTGGTAACTTTTATTATAATAAAACTAAACTATTCCCAAATTAATGTCCCAAGCTCCACCAAAATTGAGAATGCAACCATGTAACATTTACTCAAGAATCTGTGTATCTTATTTTGTATCGCCATCCATCTGTGGATGATATGTCATGCTTAAAAATAGTTGAGATCCCAATGCCTAATGGAGGCCTCTCTGGAAGTAATAAGTAAAATAGGGATCCCTATTAGAGACTATATCAAAATTAACTCCATGAAATATGAAAATCTTCTACACATGGATATGTCCTAAGTCCTCAACTTTGATTGTATCGTGAATGGATAATAAGTGATCTGATTTCATCCATCAATTGTTCACATCCCATATCGTGTTATTTTTCCTAGGGGTTCATGTAAAACCATCCAAAAATTATATAAATATCCCATATTACTTCCAATTCGGTAATGGAAGTGGATAAATCAAACTTGAACATCTCTGGTGCTCATATTTAACATACTAATAGGTATAACAATGTGAAACAAAGTCTGTGATGTCCCATCTCATACCTAGAAACCAGAATCATCATTGCATGTCCTAAAACATATTTTTATTTATAGGGTTAATTTTCCACTGTGAATTATGGAATCCCCCATTACATCCTTCATTATGAACAAAGGAACAAAAAACTAATTTTGAAAACATAAGATTCCCCCATAACAGAACATCTACTCATTGGGGATCTCTCCACCATAAAGAGAGTCCCTAATGCTATGGAATTTTTCATAAAGCTTTTGTTCTTGAAGAATCATATTTAGAATAGAATAAGTCAACAGAATAACTTCTAATAAACTATTGAACTCTTCCTCCCAAACTCCTAAATGCAATTATGTAAAAAAATCCATCAAGTTTCACTCTTCTAATGATTCTTTCATGGCTTGGGTTAGAATTTTCCTACTCAAAGCATCAGCAAAAACATTTACCTTCCCTAGGGTGTAGGTGATATTTAAGTAAAAGACTATAGGTACTCCACCCAATGCCTCTAACGGAGGTTCAAATATTTTTGAGATAATATATAAATCATGATTTTTTGGTCGAAATAAAAGGTAAACCTTTCTTTGAAAAGGTAATTCCACCAAATATTAAGATCATTCATCACGGGTGTGAGTTCAAGGTCCTGGGTTGGATAATTCTTCTCATGTATCCAAAGATATCTAGAGCTATATGATACCATGTGATCACCCAACATAAAAAATATCCCAAAACTAAACCTGATACATCATAGAAGACCACATATCCATGAATAGCCTCTGGATGAGTCAACACTGGTGTAGAAGTCAAAATAATTTTCAACATTAATAAAATAACTCTGACATTTTTCATCCCACAAGAACTTTACTCCCTTCCAAGTGAGAGCGGTCATTGGAGAATCTAGCTTTGAGAAATATTTAACAAACCTGCAGTAATACCCCACCAGGCCTAAGAAGGTTTGTATATCAAAAACATTACGTGGTTACTCTCATGTCATAATATCCTTCACCTTATTAAGATCAACTGAGATGCTTTTTTCTAACACCACATGTCCCAAGAACTTCACTTCCCATATCTAGAATCTTCACTTTGAAATATTCATGTAATGTATGCAATCTATCAAGATTTATAGAACTATTCTCATATGATTAACATTATCCTCCTTAGAATTAGAGTAAACTATAATTTCGTCCATCAAAACCACCACGAACATTTCAAGGTACTCATGGAAATTCCTTTTCATCAAATACATAAATACTGCATGAGAATTGGTTTGGATAAAGGGCATGAAAAGATACTCAAAGTGAATATACCTTCTTCTAAAGGAAGTATTTGGAATTTCAGATTCTTTTATTATAAATTGGTGATAAATAGATCAAAGATAAATCTTTGAGAACTTATTTTCCCCTTTTAACTGGTCAAATAGATCATCCAATGGAGTCTTCAACTCTTTCAATTATGTTAGTGCCATGTGGTAAGAAAGAATAGATACTAGATGAGTAATAGTTACTAAATAAATAGAGAAATCTAACTCTCTTATGGGTGGTAGACCATATAAATTAGAGGGAAACACATTAGGAAACTAGACTATGATTGGAGGTAGATCTTTACCCAAATATTCTCACTCTAAGTAAAAATAAAACACTAATATTACCTTTCTAAACTCTAAAAAATATGGTTCATATCTACTTGTCCTCGGGTACCATTCTCTCTGAAAGATACAGCATGCTCCATTATGTTAATTAAAGGAGACCAATCAAAGATAATAGTCAATTTGGGCCTTATTAGCAATCAACTAATCTATCTCGAGGATGACGTCAATAGGTTTTATATCGAGAACTAGAAATTTCCTGGTAAGCTTGATTTATGATAAAGATAAAACACAAGCAGGATAATGGAGACCCTGCTCACTCTTCTTTCTAAGGGGCATAGTAATATCCATAATATAAGAAAAAATCTTTATATAATGATTTAGCAGGTTCATAATATGAGTTGATATAAACGGGTGAGATGCAATAGTATCAAATAAAGAAGTCACTAAAGATGAAGCTATAGTGATGGTACCTCTCACGTTCACTAGATGTGTATCATCTTCCTTTAGAGACTCTTCTATTGCATAAAGAAGCTTTATTCCGGATTCCTATGGATGGAACCCCTTAGATCTCAAAGCATATGATTTCACTATAGTACATATAGGTGTTTATGAGTTTGTGCCACTATGAGGAGTGGAAAAGATATGGTAGAATTTTTATAGGTGGAATGAATGCCCACACGAACCACAGATCTTAAGTGCCTCAGTTCAAACCAGTTTCAAATAACCAACCTTACCACACTTGAAGAAAGTCAAAGGACCTATGTCAAGCACTACAACAGGTCTTAAGGAAACATACTATTTAGAACCACCATGAGACTCATCACACTTATTATTTCCATTAAAGGAACTCATAGAACTTCCACAGGGAGAAAAAGGAACTCTTGAAAACCCTGAATTTATAGATAGGTCAAGCTCAATAGTCAATTACCTATATAGAACATTGGAATAAGAATCCAGATTCATCAAGAAAACCTAATATTGAATTTCTAGTCAAAGAACCATCACAAATATTCATTCATTTATCTTATCATTAGTCACCACCTCAGGAACAAATTGAACAAACACATCAAAGAAGTTTGTGTCCATAGAATCCAGATAGAACTGATCAGTGAAAAGAACTCTAAATTCTTTCCATTTCAAACCCTCATGTTTTTTCATCATCACCATAGAATCCTGCCATCTCCTATTAGTCCCTTAAAGCTTAAAAGGTATCTCATTTCACCTTAATCAGATTCAATTTTTCCAATAAATAAAAAAGAATATCTATCCATTTCAACCAATCCTCAACCTCTTGAGGATCATTAGATCCTTGTAATACTAGTATATTTTGTTAAAGAAACTCTTGAGCATGATTAAAAGACTCAATCCTTCAGGGTTCCACTACCAGAACCTGAACGAGAATGAGTTTAGGTACTTTCCCAATAACTTGGACATCCCGCACCACTATCTCGACAATATTCTAGTACATTAGAAGATTTTCTCACTATGGATCGCCAAAATCTTCCTATTGGGGCCTATTCACATGTCTTTTTGGAGTCATGATGCTACACAACATCAATGAACAACACCAAAGACATCAAAAAGGATACACAGATCAATAACTCAAACAATAGATACAGGAATATGAATTCCATTGAGCATAAATTTAAGATTGGGATTTCACAAGCTCGGATTAATGGTAGCGAAAATACTAGAATCATATCAAAACATTCCTTAAGGATACTTTTACCCAAATACCCATGGTGACTTATGCCTCATTACAGTGAGAGCGTGCTAGGAACTTTCTCAAAAATACCTCCTAAATCCCATCAAGACATCTCAAACCACATACTAACATTAAGTAAAGATTATTAACCTTCCTTTGATACCACTTTTTCATGAACTATCTAGGATACCCTGGCACCCTGATACCCAATCTAGCTTTAACAAAGCCCAAGGGGAATTCCTGATCCCCACGGGTTAGAAACTAGAACTTGGAATCCTACAAGATCAATGAGGGAATGAATTTTCCACAAAAACTATGGAATATAAAAGATACAAGTTATAATACAGAACACTCCCAAAGGGAGATAGTACTATAAACAAATGGGTAAAACAATACTTGAACATGTAGATAAATATCCCAAAAATAAATTACAATGTCAACCAAACAAAAGTCCCAAACTCCTATATAAAAAGTATAAAACAACTCCGCTGGTCACAATCATCGCTCCATGGTCCCAAGGATCAAAAATATCCAACACCTCCAAGTGGAGCTTTCCCTTTGTTTAGATAAGAAAGACTACAAATGACCGAGTTTAAAGGTAGGGTGTGAGCTATAAATCTCAGTAGGGTCTCGCCAAGTCTTCCATAAACAAAACCATGATAATTAACCATTTATTATATCCTTTTAAATAAAACAATTCATGGAATTACATTTTGATATTTCAAACCAAAACATACTTTCATAATCAAAGGATGGAAGATATATCAAAAAATATTTCAAATAGGCTTAAATGAACATTTAATATAAAATAGTTTATATAAATCATTTGGTATAAATAAAATAATTCAATGAATCAATGACATATGTAATCAAATAAAGTAAAGAAATCACCATGAAAAAGAGCCTCATGGTACATTAGTTTCTTAGTAATAGGATCCTCACACTTCTTAATTATCAACGCAACTCTAATATGTATTCACACTCAAATAATCACCCCATTTGGGGAGACACTATATGCAATCAAACTACACCCCATTAGGGGATCCACTATAAGAAAACAATCTGATCTTGGTTCAGTTAGTGTTGTCATCATAAGTCCATTTCTAGGGGATCAAGATCCTAGCGTTGTTATCCTAGTTACCTACAAACTATTCAGGCATATATGTGATTCGATAAATAAACCAATCAATCAAATTTGAAATCAATCATTTCAAAATATATTTTCCCAATTCTGGTTTTCAACATGCCTTTCTCATTTCAAAACCAAATCACATGTTTTTATCATATCATTACATTTAAAATCATATTTATATTTAATACATTTTATCAAGATCGATATTAAATCATTTCAACAAAATGATTTTCAAATCAAGCCATCATTTTTCACAAATTCACCCCACAATTTTGATTCCATTAAAATTGGGGGTTTTCTCAATTTCTATACCCATTTAAAATCAAAGATCAAATCATATAAAATACATGTTTTTAAATCATTTAAAAACTCTTTCCAAATCAATCAAGAAATATAGATTTTAAATTTAATAGAAAATACTTATGGAACCACCTACCTTTAAATCAATGGATCACAATGCACAAAACCCACAATAAGGAACACTAAAGAAGAAGAAATTAGATTAACAATGATTTAATCCACTAATAAAAGGGTTTGGAGGAGTCAATTTTACCTATTAAGAGCCTCCAAGGGACAAAAAAATGTGTTATGGTCGAATGGTGGTGATTAGAGGTTAAACCGAGGGGGTTTGAGTTTTTAATTAAATTTTTAGGGAATTAAAATCATGCGTGCATGGTTTATTGGGTAGGGTCGCACAGTTAAACAAATCATGCACCCTAACTATGTTCCCATACTATATGGGGTTCACGGTTTCTCCTTAGTGGGCCCATGGTTTGGTTAAGTATGTGCCAACCATGCATATACCCACTGCCTAAGGCTGTGTGATTTAGAGGGTCTAACCACATGATTTGGATAAATTGTTCGCCCCCCTCCAGAGTAATGTCAAAGGGTTCACGGTTAGATGGGAAAATTCGCATGATTTTCCCTAACCATATGATTATCATGAATAGTACTAAAGGCTTCTAAAATTATCCAAATTCTCCCAGAATGACCCCAAAACAAGACTTGGATTAAAGGAGATCAAAACAAGGGTTAAGGAATACCTGAAAGAATGTAATGATGTTACACTCATTAATTTCCAAATTAATATTCTATAAACACTATGCATGATTTATTCATAAATTAATTTATGTAATCTATATATATTATTATCTTTTATTGATGTCACTTAACCTTTTAGTTATTCCTAGTATACATATACCATAGGGAATCCTTTTGGTTTTATCATATAGATATCTTCTGTAAGGATTACTCTAAATGAGGTGTTCTTAAAAATCAATAGCCCAATATAATGACAATAGATGTATGATTTTACAATTAGAATTAAAAAATAATTTTATTCATGATTAAAAGTGAATAAGTTTTTTCAAAGACAAAATTTTTTATAATCAATCATGATTTATTGGTATTATCTTGTACCATCCATGTCCAATTTCTCTTGAATACTCCCCAGTAGTATCAAGTCTTAGAAAATTCAAAATATAGAGTCCTGAATCTTGATACATGGATTTCATTAATTGAATTTATATATACTTTTCAACCTTATCATATTATTATTTACTTTTTCTTTATAGGAATAATTATTCTGAAAGAATAATATATGTGCCACCCATCATAGTGAACATGAACCACCTCATTGGTTATGAATTTTTAAGTAGTATGTGTCTCTAGAACTACTCCTCCCACTTAGCTCAATTGAGTCTATTATTCATATTCCAACTCATGTGCATCTAGATCCTTAACCCTAGAAGTTATGTTTTCTATCGTTAACTTAAAATAGATAGGCTTCCTTTATGGAAGTATAGTCGATCTTGACTAGATTTTAATATCCTTAGTATCTTTAGGATCATTAACTTGGATACACCTTAGTTCTTTGATTTTCATGTGTATCTAAGGCCATCTTTTACAAACAATTTTCAAGAAAAACTTGTGGTAGCGTTCTGATTGATTCTTATCATATCGCATTTGATATGATGCCCATTGGATAATATAGTTTTCATATGGTTAGTTTTTGTACTTATATTTACAAAATATGTCTTAAAAATGGATAATGGAATATTTGCAATATATATAAGACTGGTCATTGATCTTCCTTTTACTACCATCATAAAATTGATGTATATAAGAAAATTTGAGTTAGAATTAACCCTTACTCTACATATATGATCAATTATTACTTGGATAAGATATAATCTAACAATCCAGCTCATAGATTCCTTTTAACAAGTGAACTAATTTACTTCACTAAGAATATATAAAATTTATCATGAATTATATAAAGTTAACTTTACCTTTAAAATAGATAACATGGCTATATTAAACTAACTCTAAAAGTTTCATGATGTAACTTTATTTGAAATGTTTATTTGCCTAAAACATGGTAATTAGTTTGTCTATATATACAATATATTAGCTCAATTGAGATAAAAATACTTTAATGGAAATAAAAAAGTCAACTAATTTCAGTTTTATTTGAAAATTAATTATCTTTCCATAATCGGGTATGAGTCTAATATTTTATATTCATCATTCATTACAATGGATATTTGTGATTCAAGAGTTACTGAAGAATTAGTTTAGTATTAAATTACCATAATATCATTTATTTCAAAAAGAAATAATATATCATTGTGTCTATCTAGACATTGAGATAAATGTTTTGGTATCACTTATTTCAAACTTGAATCAATCCATTTAGAAATGAGAAATAGTTGTCTCCCCTTGGTTGAGATAGGAATCACCCCTTATCAGTTCCTTCTGTGTTCACTCTATAAACTTTCTATTCGTGTTCTTTTCATGTATTAAAATACATGTATGTTGTAAGAATATTTTATTTAATGCACAATATGTGAATAGAAACTTGATGAATATGCCTAAAGTGTGATCAACTGCATGCTTTTTCAATTCATTGCAATTTCTTTTCCAGTGTCCATTATTTCCACATAAGAAGAAAATAGCCTCATGTTTATTCTTATTCATTTTAATATTTTATCACTTTAAATAATGACATAAATTATTTTTTAGATTTAGATTTTCCATGGGATCTTAAACCTTGTCTTTCAAACGTTTCACCATAAGTGGTGGAGAAACAAGTTTCAATCGGTCCTTATCTAAGTATGGAAAAAAGTTTCCTAAGTGTCTTATCCATTTTGTTTATCTGGGATTGGATAATTATGGATAATATTGGTGGTAAGGATAATAAAATAAGATAAATTGATAATTTATTATCCAAGTGGAAGCCCAATTTCTCTAACTGATCAATATACCCCAACATTTTGAAAGCATGAACAGTAGCTAGATTGCCTTGTTCCAGTTTACATAGATATATCGCATTAACAATCTTATTTATTTCAACCCTTTCCTTATCTTTATCAAGATAAATAGTATGAGATATTATGTTGTAATAATCCATGTATTAATTTTGTATCATCAAGTATCCAGACATAAATTATAATATAATACAGCGAGTATAGGAGGCATCCTCTACATATCTCTGGTAGGCATACTTGTCACCTTCGCTCACTTACTGGGGTAGAAAAACATGATTAGGGGATTTTGACACTTTATGTTATTTTTTTGATAATAATGAATCATATGGATGATTGTACAATATCTAGAAATTTTTATTTGTATGAAATTTCCCAGACACAAGAAATGATTTCACTAATTTTGTGGTTTTTCTTTCCATTTTTCTATAACAATTAAAATAGTTGATTAGTACTTCACTTGATTACACATTATATGATACATAATAATAATATTAATTTTATTAAGTTTCCCACTATTTTTTTAATTCCCAATATCTCTCACCATTGAACTTGGAATGTCTAATTATTAAGACATTCTAGTGGTAAGGATCCATATGCCCCTTCACATAACCTCAATGAGGGTTGGTCAAGCTACTTGAAAGTATTTAGGTAGGTAGTCCTTTGTCAACTGTAGGATTTCATCTCCTTAATATGTTGAGAGTACTTCCCAATCCTAAAATCATGACTTAGATTTCCTCTATCACAACCCGACCCAATGGGGCTTGAGTCGTAACTACCCCAAACCCGCCTCTATAGGCTAGAGGATGGTGATAAGCATCAAAAGGCATAACTATTATGGGAGGCCTTTTCCTAATTTACATATATGAACACACCTAACCATATCAATATATAAGTGAAGAATAATAAAAGAAAAAGATGCAACATCTAGAGTAATAACTAGGCCAGCAAAACCTCTAAGGAATACAAAGAGTATGATAGTGAAAACTGAAAAGTAAAGAGGAAAAATACATGTCCAACTAGAAAGATGTACCAACCTAATAAAACTATAAAATTAAAATTCTGAGAGATATAGGCTCCATATATCCAAGACCCAACAATCATACGTGGTCAAATTCACTAGGTATCACAATCCTCATCTTTAATTGTTGTCGACCTGTCCGTCATCTGCATAAGACATGAAACGTGTGGGAAATGACCATGTAGGAGTGAGTATATACATACTTAGTATGACATCATGAAAGCTTAAGGGGGAGCAGTAAGAGACATGATAAGAATATACAGATATCTCAACCCAAGAAAGAGAGTGAAAAAATCCAACAACATGGGTATATATATATATATATTCTCAAACTAAAGAAGACAAAATGAGAGAAAAATGGGATCTCCATCCCAAAACTTTTCCAATGAAAGAGTGTCATCAGATCTAAGAGTTAGATCAATGATTCCCATCATCCCATGAATTTATCCAGTAGAAACATCTATGTTAGTCCACACCTCACTACTATGATACACAGTCGAGGGGAAAAAACTCTAGATAGCTGACTCATGCCCTAGTACAATAGGAGGGTGTCACTCAATAGATAACTAGAGGACCCAGTCCATGTCTCCATAGGTGGGTTCCACTCTGATTGTTGAGGAACCATGTGTGGGATCAAAAAGTGGGCACCACTCAATAGTCTATAGAGGACTCATTCCCTATCCCGGTAGGAGGGTATCACTCTATTAATCGGTAGAGGACTCATGATCAGCCCAGCTTGAGGGTTCCACTCTAGTGGTTGAGGACCCATGTCCTTGTAGGTTTTGGGTGCAGCGGAAGCATGCGATGGTTGGTTCCCAACTTTAATTTTTACCATAATAAATGATCAACCCATGATCTATATGATAATGAATTCTGTGATCCATGGAATTTAGTCAAAGAAATAGACAAAGAAGAATTGCAATGGAACCGGGAGAGAGGGATCAATACATATTGTTTATAATTAATTTAATTAGATAAATAATTACCTCTAAGGAATTATTTATTTATTGATCTGCCTGGTGATAGATCTACAGTGCACCATCATTTCATTCTAGAAACCAAGTGTAGATTTCCTCTAGCGGTGATCCACATGTGTTCTATGAATCTCCAGACATTTCTAAAGGAGTCTTTGGGTGCTAGCACAGAAGATCCTTGCACTTGAGTCATCCACCTTTGATCACCTCAAGAACCACTTCCAAAGTGTTCTCCTTAATCTGGTGGAGGAGGACTGCTCTCCGTTCTTGAGAGAATTCTTGGAGAATAAATCTCTCTAGGCTTGGTAGGTTTTCTCCAAATCCATTTTGCACAACCGAATAGCCTTATAAAAAAATAATATAACTGGGTATTTATATTTCTATGGTTAAAATAAAATAATTGCACATGTTCCCTTATTATTTATTCATTCCTAGAAAAACCCCATGTCAAATAATAATAGTAATATTATTATTTCTAGACATCTGTTGAACTTGTGAATTAAAACTAAACATTATTTAATTAAATAAAATTCAATATTATCATTTATCACTGAACCATTAAACTCGGTTCACCATTCCTCCAAAATATTTATCTGGCATTGAATAATTTTTATTTATTTATTAAATAAATATCACTGCATTATTCACTAATAAATAAATAAATATTATATTCAATAAATAGTAAATAAATATTTATTAAATATTATACTCATAATATATTCTCTCAAATAACTAGTGACTGAATAAATGAGATCAAGTATACATAAATAATTATTAAACCGTGTATGGGAATAATATTTATTCCACTTGTTAAATAATAATATATTATTTAACTGAGATTTTGGACACACTTAGTGTGTGACCCTCTAGGCCTCTTTCTCAGTGTCATTAGGCGGAGCAAGCTAAAGTCTGAGGTTAGCATCTAGAAACATGCTAAGGCACCCATAGATAAATAAATTAATGTTTCAATGACATGTCACATCATACAAATGCATACTATGTAATATAATATCTTTATTATAATATCTCAAATCAAGAAGGTTGCATGCTAGTGGCATCACCCTATATGATCGATATCTCTTTCTTTGACTTTATGAAAATAGAACTTTCCTATAGATCACCATGGACATGGATTTATTTAGGATGTATCATTTCCATCAAAGGGCCTGAGATATTAACTTCTATTAATGAATAGAAGGGATAAATCCTTTCTTATATTATTTATTAATGCAATATTACTCATGACGCACCCAACATATCCTACCTCATCATGAACATTTGTCATCATGATTTTCATCAATACATCAAATTATGTGACTCATAATATCCATTAATAATAATATTAAAATTTAAGGACCAATACACACATTCGTAGATAAGAACATCCAATGACACATAGAAATGTGGATTTCCTACTAGTGGATCTCGTTCTCATAATATCCATACTAGATATTACCAAGGGCTTATACCATGAGAAGGTGACTCAAAGTCCTATGAGTATCCACCCATGATATCCTATATCATTTGTGTCCCTAAAATGATATTATCCAGATATATAACATATATTCAAGAATATTATTAGAGCACTTATGGGTTCTCATCATAGCGGGGAACTGCTGTGACCTTTTAGTGCGACAGCTACTCTTAGGACATTATCACATAAAATATCACATAGAATAACAATCATGATGTGATAATTAATTTATTAATATTAAAAACAATGAATACAAGTTTATCATAAAGTATAAAGAAGTTGGTTCTAGGTCACCAATTCCAATAGACTCCCACTTTCACTAGATCCAACTACTAACAACCTTGAGTCCAGTAGCTATCATATGATACTCATTCTTATACTGAGATAGAAATTTATTCAGGGGGTCTACCACATTTACTTATGTGGGTACTCTACTCACTACAACTTCACCCCTCTAATAGAAATCCCTCAAGAGTTGATACTTTTGGAGTATATTATTTGTCTATTGGTGTGACATTGGCTCTTTTACAAGACCCACCGCTACAGTATTATCATAATACAATGTGATAGGGTATTTATTGTTAGGTTCCACATCAAGATCCTAGAAAAAGTTATGAATCCAAATGGATTCCTTAGATGCATCATAATCTTATATATAATCTGACTCCACTATGGAATCAATGACAACTGGTTGATTTGAACTCTTCTAGATCACAACTCCTGCATTGAGATAGAAAACATATCTTGATTGAAATTTCAGATCATTTTGATCTGTCTTAAAACCATCATCAATATAAACCCTGATGACCAGCTCCTCATCTCCTCCATACACCAGGAATATGTCCTTAGTTCTTATTAGATACTTAAGGATAGCCTTAACAACAATCCAATGTTGTTCACCTGGATCTGCTTGATATCTTCCTACCATGTTCAGTGCATAGAAAACATCAATTCTAGTACATAACATGGAATACATGATTGATCATATCACTGAAACATATGGGATCTTACTCATTCTCTCTTTCTCTTGTTGTGTCTGGTTACACATTTTATTAGAAAGAAGTAAACCATGTGACACTAGAACCAATCCCCTCTTGGATTATTCCATACTAAATATCTTTAGTATCTAGTCAATATATGTACTTTGACTTAGTTGAATCAGCCTCTTGGATCTATAATGAATGGTATTGATCCATAAAATGTAGGCTTCTTCTCTTAATTCCTTCATGGAGAAACACTTGTTCAACCAATCCTTAATAGATTTTAAGACTGGTATATTGTTTTCAATAAGTAATATGTCATCAACATATACTACTAGGATAATGACCACATTCCCATTAAACCTCTTATAAACACATGGCTCAAATTCATTCTTAATGAAATAAAATTCTTTTATGGCTTCATTGAATAAAATTTTCCATGACTTAGATTCTTGCTTCAATCCATAAATGGATCTCTACAACTTGAAAATACTTTTGGCATCACCTAGAGTTACAAAACCTTCGGGTTGTGTCATACAGACATCTTCCTAAAGGTTCATATTAAGGAATGCAGTTTTTGACATCCATCTACCAAATTTCATAGTCATGGTAAGATGCTATAACAAGTATGATTATGATGGATTTAAACATAGAAACTGGTGAAAATGATTCATCATGGTAAAATCCTTGATGTTGTTTAAACCCTTTATCCACTAGACTTGCTTTATAGGTGCTTATTTTACCTTATATGTTCAGTTTCCTCTTGAATACCCATTTGCATCCAATAATCTTTACAAAAACTGGAACATTGACCAAAACCCAAACTTGGTTTTGATACATGTAATCCATCTCAGAATTAATAGCTTTTATCCATCTTGAATCTTCTAATCTCTCTACTACCTCCTTGTAGGAGAGAGATTCATCATTGTCAACCAATAATGATTCACCATCCTTAGTGACCAGAAAACTATATCTCTCTAGTTCTCTTACCTCTCTTATGCTCCTACACAATACTTGTGTTTCAGGAACTACTTCTTACATGGAGATTTGTGGAATCTGTTCCTGTACCAACTCCTATGTATCTTGAGCATAAACTTCATTGAAGTTAATCTTGGCCCCACTATAATTTTTGAGGATGTGGTCCCTCTCAAGAAATATGGATTTTCTGGAGACAGTCACTTTCTTATCTAAGGGGTTTTATAGGTAGTATCCCTTTTTTTCCTTTGTATACACTATAAAGATACACCACATTCCCCAAGGTTCTAGTTTGTTTCCTAAGAAGGCCTTAACAAACACTTTGCAACCCCATACATGTGTATGCGATAAAATGGGTTTCTTTCCACTCCATAACTCAAAGGGAATTCCATTTTCCACCTTAGTTAGTACTTGTATTAATGTGTATGTCGCAGTTTGTAATTCATATCCCCAAAATTATAATGGAAGATATGCATGGATCATCATCGACTTTACCATGTATAATAAGGTATGGTTCCTCCTTTCACTAACACCATTCCACTATGGTGTATAAGGTAGAGTGAGTTGAGATGGAATCTCAAACTCCTATAGAAAGTCTATGAAATCTTGGTTAAGATATTCACCACCTCGATCTGATCGAATCTTATTTATCTTCTTACCAAGATGATTATCTAATTCATTTTTGAATTACATGAATATCTCAAAGGATTCAAAATTTTACCTCATCAATTAGATATATCCATATCTACTCAAGTCATCAGTAAAAGTTATGAAGTAAGAATATCCACCTCTAGCTTCTATTGTAAATGGTCAACGCATATTAGTGTGTACCAATCCTAGAAGTTTTATGGCCCTTTCACCCTGTCCGTTGAATGGTGGTTTGGTTATTTTTTCTTATAAATAAGCATGATATCTATCAAGTGGTTTTAGCTCATAAGAGTCTAAATAACCATTTTGATAGAGATTTTTCAAATGATTCTCGTTTATATGACCAAGATGGTGATTCCACAGTTGTGTATTATATGATTCATGTGAACATGATTCTTTATTTATTACCAACACTTTGTTTTTGTAATTTAATACATAGAGACCGTTATTTAAATGCATTATACCATAACATATGTTGTTCTTATAAAAGAAACAACTTTTATTTCTAAACTTGAAATTAAACCCATATGTATCTAAACATGGAATGGAAATTATGTTTTTGGTAACTATAGGTACATAATAACAATATCTTAAAACCAAAATCATTCTTGTTGGTAATGAAAGTTGGTAGTCACCAATGGCTAGAGCATCCTGCCTCACACCATTGGAAACTCATAGATCCACCTCTCCTCTAGGAATTTTTCAGAATCTACTTATTCCTGAATTTGGATAAAGATTTGATAACCACAGGATATATCTAACACTCAATGTGTAAATAAGGAAATATTTCACTTGATAATGAATTCACCTTTAGCTTCCCCTTGCTTATGGGTGCAGTTACTCTTCCAGTGGCCTGGATTTCCATATGCAAAACATACTACCTCCTTTACCTTTCCCTACCTATGGATATTATTCTTCTTAGTAGGATGGTGATCAAGATATTTAGACTTTTTATAAGTCTTGGGCCCCTTTTCCTTGTCCTTCCTTTTCTTATTCTCTATAAGGAATGTAGGTTTGTTACACCCCATGTCCTTATCCACTTGGAGAATTAAATTAAAAAGTTCCAAAAGAATCTTCTCATTATTGATCATATTATAATTCACAATAAAGATATATAAGGTCTTGGGAAGTAATGAAAGTATGAGATCTTTATGAAACTCATCAGGGAATTTAATCCATAAGATGTCTAGGCGTTCAATGTAGCCAATAAGTTTGAATACATGAGGCCCAACTAACACGGACTCTCCAAGATTAGTTGTTAACAAAGCATTGGAGATCCCATACCTCTCTTTTCTTGCATTCTCTTGATAGATATACTGAAGTAGATACATCATGGTATAGGCATATATATCTTCATATTGCTTCAAAATATCATTGGACATGGATGATAGCATGAATAACTGAACATTTGTAGCATAATTCATATGTTTCTCATAGAGAGATATCTCATCATCACTTGCCTCATTTCCAAGAACAACTGGTAAAGGTTCTTCCAACACATACAATTTTCTTTCATGGTGAAGGATGGCCTATAGGTTCCTTTACCACTCCTAGAAATTGGTGCCGGTGAGAAGGTTTTCCTTCTCAATTTTGGATCACAATGATATGTTTTATGTCATTTTATTATTGTTTCTACAAAATAAGATGAGCATAATTTTAGTACTTTATCTGATAAATTTAGACAAATAAGTAAATATTATATTTATTAGTCTCCCACTATTTTATAAAAAACCAATAGCCTTGACCATTAGCTTCAAAATATCTTGTTTCTTGGATATTAAAGTGGTAAGGATCCATATTCCCATTCTCATTACCTCAACTTTGGTTGGTCAAGCAACTCAAATGGTTTAAAATAGGCGTTCCAAATGCCAACTATATTAACTCAAATTTCCTTGATTCACTGAGTGAACTCCCCAATCCAGAAATCATTAATTTAGATTTAATCAACCTTTGCCTCTTAGTTGCACCAAGTCCTACTTTGGCAGTCAACCCTTGATGTGAACCAAGTTAAGTCAACCCAAAACCTCAAGTTAGAATTCCCTGATAATTGAAAGCACCCCAACTTTGGTTGGTCAAGCACTTTAAACTATGGTTCGATTCTAACTGAAGTAATGGAAGGCTACACTAACATAATATTTTATTAAGTAATTTTATCCTTTCATGCATAAATTTATAATATTTATCTTTAACACATGTTTTTTAATTTTAAGTGGGATTACTTAAGTGATTAGCCATGTCTTAGATAATATTTACGCATAAGCCAATTTATTTTAGTTTCATCTTGCATACTCATTAATTCATTAATTATGTGATCAAAATAATACATCCATAATGAAATAACCATGAAACTGATAGAAATAAAATAAAGGGTGTGATCATGAGCTTATATTAATGTTTAGTTTATCTGGTGGTTAATAAATTAACCATTTACCTATCGGAGAAACACCTTGAACCAATTGAGGTTTAAGGTTTACAACTTTCCACCTATCCACTATTGTATCTCCTTGGATTAGTTTTACCTCAGCTTCGTACTTGAACCATCTCTACTAGATTAGGAGCTCTATCCATTACATATACCTTTTACTCACACACAGGAGAGGGGAAAATGGGTTTACATAAAAGAAACCATGAGAATGCATACCCTGCATAATAATGAGGAGATAAGACACGCAAGACAATAATTTAATTTAATAATAAATGAAATGAAACCAATAACATACAAAAGGTATGGTCCAGATCATGATTATACATATTCATACAACATATTATGCATTTAATAAAACTAGAATTCAATTATTTAATTGTTATTAATTAAGATAAATCGTGTTCAAATCGATTAATTATTATATTTAATTAATCAATCATTTTATCTTAATTCTTATCTGAATTTCCTTGTGATTATCATTTTTTATAATTTTAAACAAATTAAATAAATTCATTTAAAATTAATTATGTATATAACTTGTACCTTTGAGGTAACACGGTGAATACCCATCTGATTCTACCCAACATGTATTATACTCATATATTGTTTTACTCTTGTGACATATATCATACACAACTTGTCACATACTTTCACAATGTGTACTTCATGGATGATTACATGAATTACATGATTTTCAAGACATGTGTTATGCTTAAATGCATGTAGAGTAACAAATTGTAATATAACTCATACATGATATGAAAATCTTGAACATTATGAAGATATTAATTAAAAATTAAAATATTTATGTATATTAAAAACTATCACATGGCATGTCCTATCTTTATGACCACACGCAAGTACATGTCTCAATGTTTTCATAGTAAAATAAATAAATTTTAAATATGCGTAACTTAGTATAAGTACATGAAGAGTAGATTTGATATATATGGTATGTACACCTCTCACTATATATCCAAGACACACGCCTAGGGACTCGGCGTGTAGTCTGTGTCTCGGAAAAATTTGAGTACATGGTATGTCAAATGGGCCACATGCCTTGTTGACTCTGTGTTACATGGTCACTAGTCAAGTAGGTCGTGTGTTGCATAAACGGTCTGTCTTTGACACAAAGGGACTACACGCCATGTCCAATGGGCCACACGGCATGTAGTCTAGCTGACTGTGCACCAGTCTATCCTGATCAATATGTGGTGTAATAATTAACTACACTGTGTTTCATTAATTCACACAGGTTGAGTAATTGCTGAATTAACTCCTAGTGCATTGAACACAACTACACAACGTGTAACTTTAGTTACACGGTGTGTACTATTATGTTATCTAGGTAGAATCCTTGGCTTCTTCGGATGAGTTCCTTGATTTTATTTTAATAATAAAATTAAACAAATAAATTAGATCTATGAGAAACAAAGAAGGAATAAATAGAACTCACAATTCAAATTAAAATAACAATTAAACATGAATTGAAAAAAAATGCATAAATCACAAATAATCTTTAAATAATTATAAAAATTATGCGCACCCCTGATAACACTTGTAGGTTCCGGGTATAGCGGAAGCGTGTGATGGGTAGTGCCCAACTTTAATTTTTTTTCATAATCAATCATCAATTTGGGATCTATATGACGATAAACACTATGATCCATGGAATTGGGTCAAATAAATAGACAAAGAATAATTGCGCTGGAATCGAGAAAGAGGGATCAACACATATTATTTATAATTAATTTAATTAGATAAAGAATTTTCTATAAGGAATTATTTATTTATTGATGTGTCTGGTGATAGATCTATAGTACACCATTGTTTCACTATAGAAACCAAGTATAGATTTCCTCTAGTGGTGATCCACACGTGTTCCATGAATCTTCGGACATCGTCAAAGGAGTCTCTGGGTGCTAGCACAGAATATCCTTATGCTTGTATTTTCTGCTTTTGATCACCTCAAGAACCACTTACAAAGAGTTCTCCTTCATCTAGTAGAAGAGGATTTCTCTCTATTCTTGGGAGAATTCTTGGAGAACATATCTCTCTAGGATTGATATTTTTTCTCCAAATCTGTTGTGAACAACCAAATAGAATTAAGAGAAAATAATATTATTGGGTATTTATATTTCTAAGGTTAAAATAAAATAATTGAAAAAGTGCCCCTATTATTTATTTAATCCTATAAAAACCCCATGTCAAATAATAATAGTAATATTATTATTTCTCAACATGCACTGAACTTTTGAATTAAAATTAAATAATATTCAAAATTTTCATTTCTCACAGGTCTATTAAACTCGGTCCACCATTCCTAAAAAATATTTATCAGGCATTGAATAATGTTAATTTATTTATTAAATAAATATCACTGTATTATTTTCCAATAAATAAATAAATATTTTATTTTTTAAATAGAAAATAAATATTTATTAAATATTCTGATCACAATATATTATCTCGAATAACTAGTGATGGAATAAATGAGATCAAGAATACAAGAATAATTATTAAACCATGTACGAGAATAATATTTATTCAAACTATTAAATAATAATATATTATTTAACTGAGATCCTGGACACACTTAGTGTGTGACCCTCTAGGCCTCTTTCTCAGTGGCATTAGGTGAAGCAGCCTAAAATCCAAGGTAAGCGTCTAGTAATATGCCAAGGCACCCATAGAGAAATAAGTTAAAGTCGCAATGACATTTCACCTCATACGAATGATTACTATTTAATATAATCTCTTTATCACAATATCTCAAATAGAGTAGGTTTCATGCCAGTTCCATCAACTTATATGCTTTATATCTCTTTATTTGACTTTTCGAAAATATAACTTGTCTATAGATCACCATGGCCATGGATTTATTTAGGTTATATCATTTCCATAAAATGGCATAATATATTAAAATTCTTTAATGAATAGAAGGGATAAATCCTTTCTCTCATTATTCATTAATGTAATATTACTCGTGACACACCCAACATATCCTACCAAACCACGAACATTTGTCGTCACGGTTTCATCAATACATCAAAGTACGTGACTCATAATATCCATTAATAATAATCTTAAAAACTAAGGACCAATACACACATTAGTAGATAATAACATCCAATGACACATAGAAATGTGTATTTCCTACTGGCGGGTCTCGTTCTCATAATATCCATACTAGATATTACCAAGAGAGTACACCATGAGAAGGTTCCTCAAAGTCCTATGAGTCTTCACTCCTGATAACCTATATCATTTATGTCCCTCAAATTATATCATATAGATATATAACATATATTCAAGAATAGTGTTGTAGCACTTTTGGGTTCTCATCATAGCAGGGAACTACTATGACCTTTTAGTGCGACAACTACTCTTATGACATTATCACATACAATATCACATAGAATAAAAATCATGATGTGATAAGTAGTTTATTAATATTAAAAAAAATTAATACAAGTTTACCATAGAGTATAATGAATTTGGTTTTAGGTCACCAATTCCAACAATCCTGATACCACAGGAGGTTGCCACTTGGATGGAAGATAGAGGACTTATTCCCTACCTAGTAGGAGGGTTCCATTCTAGTGGTTGAGAAACCATGCCCAAACTCTGCAGGAGGGTGACACTTTATGGATAGGTAGAGGACCCATGTCTTATAGAAATAGGAGGGTGCCACTCGAATAGTCAATAGAGGACCCATACCCAGCCCAACTGGAGGGGGAAGTCTAATGGTTGATCGAGGACTCATGACCTGCTCAGCATGAGGGTGTTACTCTGATCTCTATGATGATCCTACCTAATCACTATTATCCTCGAGTGTCACCTAAATAAGCATCACACTTAGAACATCTTTTATCATATCTCAAAATCCACCATCATTTTATACATGGAAAAACACTAAAGATGGGCTACTCATAGGCAAAAATATGAATCCAAATAAAGGAGATACAAGAGGTTGAAGTTTCCTCAAAAGGAAAGTGGGGTTACACAATTTGTAAGGGGACCCACACAGCGTGTGGTCCAACTTCGCTGCCTAGTAATGTCCCTATCGATACATGGCTCACTACCCATGTAGTTCTACATGGTGTGTAGAGTGACTACATGGCATGCCTCAGCCACCCAGGGTCCTAACTGTGCTCTTAGTCCTATTTATGTACTCTTACATGTGTGCATGTACTTTGGTACATGGTGTGTCCACCTAAATGGGGTCCCACTCGTGTCTTTTAGGTCATGTCTTTGTATCCTGGCTATGTTCTAGTACATTTCATGTACCTAGTCGTTCCCATGCCTATGTAATCTCAGAGTACATGTTGGGTTTCCAGCACATGTGTCACACAGTGTGTGGGGGTCCTACATAATTTGTGATACTTATAATCACCTAAAACCCTATTTGTTGCTTCCAAGGCCCTATATGGAATGTGTTCTTTCAAACTACATAGCGTGTAGTTGGTATTTTTGAAGAATTATTATATCTACTCTAGAATTCTAGATCTACCTTTTCCATGTCGATCCATGCCTATTGCTCACCTAAAATCAAAGGGGAATCCTTCAACCATTACTTCTAGCTATTTGTTGGTTGGAAATTGGATTTTGATTCATTTGTGTGGTTCATTGTACACACTGTGCACCTACCATCGCACCTTCATTGTCTTAGATCCTAGGTCTACAAAACTATCACCTGTTATTCTATGATTTATCCCTAATCATTCTTGATTTTCCAAATCATTTGTCACATGAAAATCCTTTTTGATTTTGGGGGTCCGATCTAGCTCGATCCTTCCCAACAATGTCGAACTGAAACCTCGTAGGCCAGTCGGCGAAGAATGAAAAAAACAGAGGGGGGAAACACAAGAAACAAGTGTTCAAAAATCATTATCCAAGCATTCTTTTCCAACAAATACAATTGGGGATATTGGGTGAGAAATCTTGGTGAAATAAATATATATTTAATAATCAATTTAAAGTCAATACTTGGGCACATAAAAAAGTTCAATCAGCGTAAATCAAAGAGATACAGTTGACCATGATCATCCAATTTAATTAAATGGGGAAGAATCCAAAAATGAGGATTCATTCCTAGTTTTGGTCCATTCATCAATGAAGAGCATTCTCACCAACAAAGAAGAGGAGTTGTTGTGTTTGTAGTGTCTTGATCTTCCTGGATCCAGAGTCTCACCGTCATCTGATTCCGATTCTCCAATGGAGGTGGAAGGAGATATCTCTCAATGGTCCCAGGGTTATGAGGCTAACCCTATAAATCCACCATAATGGGGATTAAATAGATTATTTCTATTTTAGGTCATTTAAATTAAATAAATAAACTTAATTATTTATTTAACTAAATGCACTCGCCTATGGTCGTGATATCCAAACGCCCCATGCCAACAAATTTTAGGTCACGTCTAGGGTAAACCTCACATTTCAGACTCAACCGTGGTCTCAAATTTATAATCCAAGATTTCATTTAGGAGTTATCCCATTTTCTTTAAGAAACTATGTGTGTGTAATATAAAATATATCTAATATTTTTATAAAATTAATTTTGGGAACACTAGGCCTCTAAATCACACGTTGTCTCGGCTCTTGCCTTTGAAAATATTTCTAGATATAGTAAAAATTATTATAAGGAAAAAAACAATTTCTCTAAATTATTACCTTCTTTTAGTTTTTTATCCCTAAAAATCAAAACTAAATAAAAAACTCGGGATACTGAGCCCACATCTGGATCTTGCACTCCCAAGAACTCTCTCGCATGCTCTCATGCCACCACAGTACACAAACTAAGGGGATGGTCTATCCATAAAGGGTCTTCTCCTGTTTATCCTAGATTGCTAGTAGGTTCTCTGAAAAAGTGGCTCCATTATCAATGTTCATCTTTCCCCAGTCGATAATGTGTGTGGTTTCATGAATGTACCTCCTTAGTTGCAACACATGGAAGAAATTGTGCACCCTCTCCAACTTTGGGGTAGGGTGAGGTGGTAAGTAACCTTTAAAACCCTATATAATATCTCAAACGTCTCAATGAACCTCTAGGATAGCTTTCCTCCTAGAACGAATATCCATAAACCTCGTCGTGAGGAGACTCAAGAAAATGTGGTCTCCCTACTCAGAATCCAAGGGCCTATGACATCGATCTACATAAGATTTATGCCTGATCTGGGATATCCTCGTATACTCATGAATGAAATGGACCTTCTCTATTGTTTCCTACACCATCTTTATCCCAATAAGATATGCCTCACCAATCTCTATCTAGCACAAGGGTGACTTGCATGGTCTTCCGTACAGGGCCTCAAAAGGTTCCATGTCGATAGTAGAGTGGTATAAATTATTTTACACAAACTCTACCAATGGAAAGAAATCCTCCCATATCCAATCAAAGTCTGACATGCAATCCCTCAGTATATCCTCCAACACCTGGATATTGTGCTCAGTTCACCCATCTTTCTGGGGGTTAAAGGATGTACTCACCCTCATCTGGGTCCCAAATTCCTCCTAAAGGACTCTCCACAACCATGATGTGAACTACACATCATGATCAGAGAAAATAGTCAAAGGAACCCCATGAAGGTAAACAATGTCTCATACATAAAACTTCCTCAAACACTCCATCAAACTATACTTCCTAATAGCAAGGAGATATTCCAACTTCGTGAGTCTATCAACTATCACTCAGATGGAATCATGGACTCTCACTATCCATGAAAGCCCTATCACAAATTCTATTGATATATCATCCCATTTCCACTCCAAGATATCAAGGGGATATAACAAACCTACCAGAACCTGGTGCTCAGCCTCCACCTAGTGACAGGTGAGGCACTGTGAGATGAAAACATCCATTCTTTGTCTTAGGCTGACCCACCAAAACTATCACTGGAGATATTTGTATATCTTCCCCAAATCAGGATGTAAATAAAAATGAGATATATTAAACTCCCTCATCACCTCCTCCTTCATCAAAATTGAGACCATCATCTGTCCCTATAAAAGGATGATGTGATTCGCTCCTTCAGAAAATTCATCTGGTGAATCTCCTAAGGATATTTGGTCACTCAATTCCTCATAGTTGATGTCTCACAAATGGAACTCTCTCACATGCTGAAGGATCATAGGATCAACACCATCGACTAAAGAAAATTTGTACCCTCCTACTCCACCAAGGTTAGCTGCAAGGAATCCAGCTACTCAAACACCTCCTACACCAAACGAGCCTAGGAATTCCTATTAAGGGAATCTTACAGCATTTTTTCCTTACCCAGAGTGTAGATTATCTCATATTAGTAGTCCTACAAGAACTCTAAACAATGCCTCTATATTGGGTTCAAGTCTCACCATGTTAATACATACCTAATACTTTGATGCCATGAGTAAAAAATCACTCTCCTAGAATATAGTGCCTCTGCATCCTCAGGTTGAAGACTACCACTTCTAGATCTAGGTCATGATTCACATAAATGCCCTTTCTGCATCAGGGGGTCAAAGGTGTTTCAATCCTAGATAAATCTACCACAAACCTCTAGTAGTACCCTACCAAGACGAGAAAACTATGCACCTCTTACACACTCTTGGGTGGATTCTAAGAAATCACAGCATCGATATTTTTCAGGTCCACAGCTAATCCATGCTCAAAAATGACATTCCCTATGAAGTGAACCTCATGGATCCAAAACTGATACTTCGAGAGTTTTACATAAATTAGATAATCTAGAAGTAAAATTAGGATCTTCCTAAAGTGCTCTGTATACTCCTCCTCTGACGCAGATTATATGAGTATTTCATCAATGAAGACAATAATAAAATGGTATAAGTATAGCTAGAAGATCTTGTTCATCAAATCCATAAACACAATGATGGTATTCGTCACACCAAAGTGCATCACTAGTAACTCATAGTGTTTATAGAGACATTGGAATGACATATTTAGAATATAATCCTTGAAAACTCTCAAATGGTGATATATGGACCTAAGACCGATCTTCAAGAACCATATCACACCTTGTAACTGATCAAATAAGTCATCAATCCTCAGCAAGGGGTAATTTTTATTTATCATATCCTGGTTCAGGAGATAATAATCCATGAAAATTCACAAGTTCCCATCCACATTTTTCATGAACAATACTGGAGATGCTCAGGTGGATACATCGGATCTGATAAAACCCTTCTATCAAAGGTCCTCTAACTATAAACATAACTCTTGGAGCTTGGTAGGGGCTATCTAATATGCTGAAGAAGATATCAAACTTGTTTTGGGATGCAAGTCAATACAAAACTCTATCGCCCACCTTAGAGGTATTCCAAATATGTCCTTGAGGAAGAATTTCATAAAATCCTTCATGACTGAAGGAATATAGATTCATAAAGAGCCTATTTAACTAAGGGATACACTCTCCAACTAATGGGAGATGGGTTGTAGACTCATTCCCACAAAACCCACTCACCCTACCATGATATATCTCTCTCCTATAAGGATAATCTTGTCCCATTGGTGTAAAGGCATCTGAATCATCTACGGTGACAGTCAATCTAGGATCAGACCATAGAAAACCAATATATACCCTAGATGAAATCATAGGGTTCCATCATGATGACAAAAAGGTCCCATGATAACCTCTCTCTACCAGGCGATAACTCTCACTACTAGCAGATAACACATATGGAAGAATCATTCCCTATAGGAACCTTAAGACAAAGATGTTGGGGTAAAGCCTCAACTGGGAGGTCCAACTCTCACAACATGAGTAAATAGATGAAGGAATGACTCACACTTGTATATAATATTACTAAAGAGTGTAATAAATATATATCATACCTCTAATAATTTCATGTATTGTTGGCTCATAAGAATCCATAGCCTGTAGTTGTCTATGGAACTGACCACCAGCTCTCTGAGCCTGACGTGGGCCACCTAGTGGTGGTGGTGTAAGGATCTCATAGCATTGTTCACCACCCATGTATCCTCCTCCTGGAGCTACACCTACTTTTCTTCTAGCTCCGTCTCCCTGGGGACCACCTTGTCGGCACCTAGGAGATCCTTGATCATGGTGCTACCTCTGTCATGGATGTCCATCAACTATCTGCCTATGCTCCTCAGCACGTCGAGTTAGGAAATCACAATCCATGTGACATCGCCCATCACATGAATAGCACCAAACCTCTCTGGGATACCCTATTTCTCTATAATTCCCCTCACCACATGCCTGAGCTTGATCTTGAGAATATTTCCTATGCCGAGATCTTGGTGATTGGAACCTTTTAGCTGCTACAGACAACGCATATCTCTAACACCCACTGCCAGCTCCATATACTTGTAATAACTCTAATAGGATGCTCTTTATCACCAGAACCCACTCCAACACCCCCATCATAGGTGGGAATTCATAAGGGTACCACAATATCATGAATATATCTACAGAGTCCTTGCTCAAAGTTTTGTGATCAGAAGTAGTAATCCCGGATCATATCAAGGAAGTACCATGTAAGGTATGTGAACCTCACAGTATACTCATCCACTATCATTCCTCCCTATTATAGCACCATAATCTTATAAATCCAAACTGAGAAAAAATAGGAGGGGTAGTAATCCTCATAGAATAGCTGTTAGAATTCGTTCTATGAGAGTGTTAACTCATCATGCATCTATGTAATAAGACTTAGCTAGCACCCAACTACTCCATGGAAAAGTCTAGCTGCCAGCACAATCACATGACCTTTTTATGTTTTGATAAGACTAAAAAAATATACTGTCAACTCTATCCAATCCTCCACTACCTAGGGATCTCGCTCAACATGGAACTTTAGTAGCCTTTGTCATTGGAACTCGTAGAGTGTGTTAAACATGCGTGCATCCTCAGCATGCTCTAATAGTATGATTTTCTTCTCAACGGGTGGGGGGTTTTCTACATATCCACCTGAAGTAAGGATATCACAAGATGGACCATAACATGAGGCCCCGTCGCTCATTGTATCTTCATTTCATTCTAGAACTAGTAACCTAGCTGGTTGTCATTATGGAGGCATCCTGAAAATTTAATCAAGACACACCACAATCAGATGAGCATATATATAAAATAGGGAGCTACCTAGATAAGTATATTCAAAAAATCAATCATATATGATGCATGTTCCATTGATCCCTGCAACCAATGTCTTTGTTTTTTTATTTGATAAGCAGGTAGTCAGAGTCCTAGTGGATGGATACGTCAGCCACCACACCAACACTGGGTTCCCTTCCCTGAGAGCCACACTCAAGAAACTTCAACATTTTTCCCCTAAATCCCAACCAAATCCTCATAAGGGGACTGCTCAAAACATTGTACCAAGGATTGAACCACCTATGATATCAATATTTCATGACCTGGCCCAATGGGGCTCAAGTTTTAACTACCCCAAGCCTACCTTCATAGAATAGGGGCTAGTGAAAAGCATCGAAAGGCATAAATAGTATGGTAGGTATTTTCCTAATGTACCTATATGCACACACATAACCATATCAATGTATAAGTGAATAGGAATAAAACAAAAATATACAACATCTAGAGTAATAACTTTACATAAAAACCCTCTAGGGAATACAAAGAGTAAAATAGTAAAAACTGAAAAATAAAGGGGAAAAATATACACCCAACTAAAAAGATGTCCAAACCTGACAAAATTGGAAAAGTAAAATAATGAGAGAGCTTGGATCTAGATCTCCAAGACCCGACCACCATACGCGGTCAAATACACTAGGTATCCCTATGCTTCTATGTAATCACCTATGACATGTCTATCTTCTGCATAAGACACAACATGTATAGGAAAATCCCATGTAGGGTGAGTATATACATACCTAGTAGGATACCCTAAAAGCTGAAGGGGGTAGTAAGAGGCATGATAGGGATAGATAGAAAGCTCAGCCCAAGCAAGAGAGTGACAAAATATAACAACATGGATATATATATATATATATATATATATATATGGTCAAACTAATGAATCCCAAACAATATATAAAGGGGATTTCCATCTCAAAGAAACCCCTAAGAAAAAGTGACATTGGTTCAAAGAGGTCCATCAATGATTCCCATCATATTGCATGCATTTATAGTAGAAACATCCAAGTCAATCCACACCATGCCGCTATATCGCACAGTAAAGGGGCACAAACTCTTGGTAGAGGACCCATGCCCTGGTACAATAGGAGGGTTCCACTCAATAGATAACTAGAGGACCCGTGACCTATCCCTGAAGGAGGTTTCCACTCTAATGTTCAAGGACCCGTTCCATATCCCTATAGTAGGGTGCCACTCAATAGTCAATAGAGGACTCATGCCTTGTACCAACAGGAGGATTCCACTCTAGTAATTGATAGAGGACCCATGTCTAGACCAGTTGGAGGGTGCCACTCAAGTGTTTGAGGACCCATTCCCTAATACCATAGGAGGGTGCCACTCATATGGTAGATAGAGGACCCATACCCTACCTAGCAGGAGGGTTCCACTCTAGTAATCGAGGACCCATTCCCTAACTCTGTAGAAGGGTGCCACTTAGTGGATAGGTAGAGGACCCATGCCCTATCCTAGTATGAGGGTGCCACTCTAATAGTCGGTATAGGATCCATTCTTATCCCATCCAGAGAGTTCCACTATAATAGTCGATTAAGGACCCATGCCCTACCTAGTAGGAGGGTGCTGCTCTGATCTCTCTGATGATCATACCTGATCACTACCATCATTGATTGTCACCTAAATAAGAATCATGATCAAAACATCTTGTATAATATCTCAAAATCCACCAAAAAGGATACCATTGTGTTCTGCATAGAAAAACACTCAAGATAGGATACTCATGGGCCAAAATATGAGTCCAAAATAAGAAGATATGAGAGGTTAAAGTTTCCTCAAAAGGAAATTAGGGTTACACGACATGTAAGGGGACCCACATAGTTTGTGGTCCCACTTCACTTCCCGGTCGTGTCCCTGATGATACACGGATCTCTACCCATGTAATTCTATATGGCGTGTAGAGTGACTACACGGCCTGCCTTAGCCACCTAGGGTCCTGCCCATGCTCCTGGTCGTGTTTGTGTACTCTTTCCCTTGTATGTGTACTCTATTACATGGCATGTCCACCTGCATGGAGTCTCGACCATGTACTATGGGTTGTGCCTGTGTATCCTAGCCATGTTCTAATACATGAAATTTGTCCGGATGTTCCTATACCTTTTTAATCCTAAAGTACAGGTCGGGTCTCTATCACAAGTGTCACATGGCGTGTAGGGGTCCCACACGGTGTCTAATACTTATAATCACCTAAAACCCTATCCACCACAGCCAAGGTCCTACACAGAATGTGTTATTATGAACTACATAGCGTGTAGTCAGGATTTTCATAGAATTTCTAGATCTTATATGGCATTCTAGATTCACCTCTACCAAGTCAATCCACACATTTTACTTGCTATAAATTGAAGGGGAAGCCTGTGACTACCACTTTCAACCATCTGTTGGTTAGAAATCGAATGTTGATTTGTCCAGGTGGTTCGTTGTATGAATTGTTTGTATCTCATTTCACCTTCATTGTCACCGATCCCAAATCCATGAAACTATCACCTGTTATTCCACAATTTATCCCCGATCATCCTAGATTCAAAAAATCATTCATCACATGAAAATCCGCCATGATTCTGGGGGTCTGATCAGGCACGATCATGCCCAACAACGTCTAATCAAGACCCCATAGGTCAATCAGTGAAGAATGTGAATAACAGAGGGGGAAAATCACAAGAAACAAGTGTAAAATAGTCATTTTCCAAGTGTTCTTGGAAAATAAATACAATTGGGGATATCGGGTGAGAAATCATGGTGCAATAGATATAGATTGAATAATCAATTTAAATTCAGTACTCGAGCACATGAAAAAGTTCAATTAGCGTAGATCAAAGAGATAGAATCAATCATACTCAATCAATTTAATAAAATAGGATATAATCTGAAAATTATGAGTCCTACCTAGTTTTGGATCTTTCATCAATGAATAACGTGATCACCAATAAAGACGATGATTCATTGCATTCATTGTAACACCCCAAACATTTTATGGTATGTTTCTCTTAAATAAATTCTATTCATTAGATAGCCTATATTTCATAAAGCACTGAGTTTCTTTGAAACAACACTTGTTTATTTAAAAGATAGTCATAACCTAGCCTTTAAACTTAAATTTTCTACTTTTGTGTTTTGAATTTTGAAAAACGGACATTCACAGTTGCGATCAGAATGATATTTATAGTCTAATAGAATTAACTTAATTTTTAGTGAATAGTAACCTACCCTTATGAATAGTAACTTACCCTTATAAATAGTAATATGACTCTTATGAATGGTATCCATACCCATGAATGTATAAATAAATTTAGGCACCTTAAAAATGAAGATGAATATTTTAGGTGTTTATATTTTTCGATTAAATGGTGATTTTAATTAAAAATTAAATTTATAATATTTAGAAAATTATTTTTGAAAAATGGAGTTCATTTTTGGATTCTACACATCTAAAAATGGTTAGGTTAAATTTTTTGGATTTTATAAAATACTTGAATTTTTTATGAATAGTGAAATACAATAAATTACGATAAATGTTAAATACTTGATTTACTGCATCATAGGTGATGCAAGGATGATGTAAGCCCACTTTTTTCAAACTCACATGTCATTATTACTATTTTGGATCACATTAATCAAGACTATTCATAGTCTTGAGCAAAAATATTAAAATAATAATTTAAATAATGTAAAATCCCTCCTCCCCTCCACTATATAAACCACCCCACCCCCTCTTTCTCCCACACCACTCAAGCTTCAAGCCTCACCTAAATTCTAAAAAATAATATTCACAAGACCTCTCCCCACATACAAGATCTATTGGTCTCACCAAAAGGCCAAAAAAATTCCTTAAGGAGTTTCTCAAGGAGGAGTACTCAAGAGGTGAACCTCTCTTCCTTTTTCTTTCAATTTCTTTTACAAGTTCCATTATTTTGTTCTCTATTCTCACCTCACCTCATAAAAATGCCATGATAATTTAATTACCTTATATTTACTGGATTTTCATTGTGCTAGTGTAATATTTCATCATCATATCTCTTTTTCCCCTCCTTTTATACTATAAATGCAAACATTGTCCGAGATGTGTTAATTTATCACACTCAAGGAAGACGGATTTTAAATTTGCATTACTATATTCAAGACTAGTCATGAAACCTTTTTAATGGTTGAAAAATATCATAATATATTTATTTTATCTTTTTTAATGTTCTTTAATCCTTACACACTCATAATATGTAATAATAATACAAAACAAATTCTTTGTGCACAAAACCGCCAAGCTAAATCCAAGCGTTTATCATTAACTTATCGAATGAGTCATCTTAATAGTATATAACCAAAATCATTATAAGATAATTTATATCTCATTAATGTCAATAATAATATATATTAATAATTTTGTATGTTTAACCACATTTCAAACAAACTTCCATTCATGAATACAAGTAAACGGATCATGAAAACCAAGGAAGAAAATGCTTCCAAAACAATAAAATTGAACCTATTAAACCCATAAAAAATGCCATTAATGAACCTAATAAGGTTATAAAATATCAATTACATGTTTATTAGGTTCTTTAATTATTAATTAATGAATCTAAATTTGGTTATTAAAGTCGTTAAGAACAATCAAGAACACCTTCGAGCATAAGGTAAGGGATCCTCTCTCTCACTTTTATTCGAGAATTCACCCTATGTTGTGTCCTTTTATTGTTAATTACTAATGATGGGGTATGTTTTCACACCTCTTCCATACTAACCTTATGATATATAAATTATGGTATACCCCTTTACCTCTCATTAATCCCTCTCAAGAACACTCGTTACCATGTCGAAATGTTTGTAAGGGGTTTCTCATCTCACTTTCAATTCTGTGAGATTTCCATTGTTCACCACTTATTTATTGTATGTGGTGTATGTGTACTGACTATTGATGTATAGTATCATGATTATTTTTATATTCATGGTATATAATGATTCAATTTATGGTTATTAACTTTTGGTCATACGATTCGATTGACTACAATATGGTAAGGAACATTGTCTCATTTCCCATTTCGTTGTGACTTACTTTGTATTGTAAACCTAATAATTCTTATGTGGTGTACCTAATACCCATTTGAGATAAATTTTCATTTAAAATTAAATTTATATTATATATCCATATTTTGGTTTCATGGATATGATTATTGTCTTAATTCTTATACCCTTTCACATACGGTGTTTATTTGGAATGTTGTTTTAACTATTGAAATATTAATGAATCTGTATTCTCTACTCTATACGGATATCGAGAAGGCATATTGTAATTGTATTAAATCTATATATAAATAATTATTTGGACATGTAGTGATGGGTGGGTCCCACTATATCCCCTCGATGCATCGATAGGTTTCATTAGATAATCAGTTGTCGACAAACCCGTCGAGTTTGTTTCCAAAAATCAAACGGGTTTCTACCCACATAACTAAACCATTTTAACGGTATTATGGTATCATGTTCTAGATACATGATATACAATTAATAAGAATTCTCTTTATTCATTATCAGTTATTACTATCCATGAGGTTTTCACTATGAAAAAATCTATGGATGCAGTTTCATTCTCAGTTTATTAATGGTGTGAGTTTTTCATTTATTCACCATGCCAAGTTGTTTATGATTTAGTTTTTATTTATTCATGATTATGCTATTTGTAACCCTTAATGAGCATTTGAGATCACCCCTTTCATTTTTTTAACTTTAACAGGTTATGAAGAGGAGGTCACTTATTGAGTTTCTATGGATGCAGTTTATTAGTTTTTGTTATGTATTGTACTTTGTTACCTTTCCCAATGTAATTTGAGTTACATATATGTATCTAGTTTCTTCAAGAATACTAAAATGATTGTTTCTTAGATATTTCATTCCTTCTAACCATGCCAATATAATTATTAATGCACCGGCTCTGGTTTAGAGGGGTCAGGGTGTTACATTTATAGTGTCTTAATCTACCTAGATCTGGAGTCTTGTTGTCATCTAATTTTGATTAAATGGAGGTGGAAGGAGAAACCTCTCAATAGTCGCAGAGTTATGCGGCTAACCATGGAGATCCACCATAAAGAAGGTTAAATAGATTATTTCTATTTTAGTTTATTTAAATTTTATAAATAAATTTAATTATTTATTTAACTAAACCCACCTTCCAATGGTTGCGATATCTGAACGCTCGATGCCGACAAATTTTAGGTCTCTCTTAGGGTAAATATCATGTTATGGACTCAACTGTGGTCTTAGATTTTTTACCAAGATTCATTTTAGGATTTATCCCATTTCCTTTAAGAAACTGTGAATGCATAAGATAAAATATATTTAATATTATTATAAAATTAATTTCAGACACACCGGACCTCAGAATCGCACGTCGTCTCCACGCATGGCTCTGAAAATATTTCTAGATATATTCCAAAGTCATACAGGTCAAAAAAATGTCTCTACATCCTCAACCCCTACCTTCATGTTACATTAAGTCTAGAGAGGGATACTTCTCTTAATGAAAGATGGTTAAGTCAATACAAAACCTTTATAAGAACTCCACGTTAAAAGTAATTGTCCCAACAAGGGTTGGTCAAACACTTAGTTCTAATAATTTCATTCTTAATAAATTAATGGAAGGCTAAATCTAACTTAATATTTTTTTGATGGATTTTAATTTATTATACATAAATTTTATCTTGTTTTATCCTTTACATAACTTGTTAATATTAAGTGGATTTTACTTAATTAATTAACCATATTGGATAAAACATTTATGCATAATCCATTTATTTAAATTCCATATTTTCACATTAATTCATTTAATTATATGATAGTGGTCTTGAATCCTGTTGGGACTAAGTTGAATGGAGAAGAAAGTTTGAAGAGTTAGCTTTTGCAGAGTGTTGTATTTTGTTGTCAAAGAAGATAAATCAATTCACTTTGTAGAAGGATCATAAATCCGACGATGCTTTGCTGATATGTATTTCTCAAATATCATAAGTCAGGAGAACTTGTGATGCAATCCTTATGATAGAAAGGGGGAGAAATGATGATTCCAGTCATATATAGTTTTGATTGGAAGGAGTGATGCTGCTGGAAGATAGGGAAGTTTTTGTACTTCCCATTGCAACTCTGACGATGCTAAAGCTGATCTATCAAAGGATAAATATCACGATAGTGGGATTCGTGATAAGAGTAGAATAATGATTATGGGAAGTAGTAAAGAGATAAAATGACAAAGCAATAGACAATCTGGGGACGACAGAAAAGCACAGTTTAAGGTGGCGTTGTTTTCCAGTGTTTGCCAAATTTTAGGGCCTGAAAATCGGGAGATGAAGAAATGTGCTTGGAAATGGATGTTGCGATCATGATTGAAGATGGTTTATATTTTCATGTGAAAGGAGTTATTCAAGGTCAGAACATTGAGAAATGACCATAGAATGGAGTGCGCGGAAATTTAGGCATGTTTCGCGCAAAAATAAAGTGGTGTGCGCAATATTTGCGGGATGTGCGAAATAACTGTGGGATGCGCGAAATAGAGGAATGATGTTTTTCGCGCAAAAGGTGGTTTGAGATCAGAAGCTCAAAAATTGGCAAAGGCATGAAATGCGCGAAAGATTTGAGCAGTGCGCGAAATATGATGTCGCGGGAAAGATTGGGTTTGCGCACAATATGGAATGCTGGGTGGAATTTTGCGCGCAATTGGTGCTTTGTGCTTAGAAGGATGAAAAATGGCAAAGGCATGAGGTGCGCGAAATATTGAATCATGGCGCGAAATATGAAGTTGCATAAAAGAGTTTTTACGCGCATGGAGGAGGTTTTACGCGCGGATTAGTGTTTTTCGCGCGGGGTCAAAAATGCCTATAAATATGAGGCTAACCCTTATCAGTTGTTAATGCTTGACACTTAGAAGAAATCCCAAGCTCTGGTGTGTGTAAATTATACGCTAAGTGAGTTGCGCGAAAAGAAATAAGTTTGCATGAAAAGAGGATAGCTGCGCAGAAAATTGAGAAGTTGCGCAAAAAGAGAAAAAGTTGCGCGCAAAAGGAAAGTTGCGCGAAAACGTTTTTTGCACCAAAAGGCATTTTTACGCGCAAGCTATTTAAATTGCGCGCAAGGCACCCTAAAGGCTGCGCAAAATATTTTGGGTCTTCACACGTATTCAGTTGTGCGTAAGAGAGTTCTTACCGGCTTCTGGGTAAGAAAGTGAAGATTTGTACTTCAGAGAATACATTTGTTCAATTGTAAAGAAGCACTGAAACATTGTGTTACCCTATTTTTGCTAAGAGGGAGCACACACACTATTGGATTGTTTTCAAAGTGCTTCACGAGTGTAAGGGTATATCCTACTCGTTGTATTCCACATCAAAGGATTGTTTTCTAGTGGATTGTGTGGTACTGGATTGTTTTCGTACCATACCAAGGACGTAGCTACTCTTGTTGAGTAGTGAACCTTGTAAATCTTGTGTTTCTGTGGTTGTGTGTGTTCAGCAGGGAAGAAACTCTTTAACAGGAGGTGAAGGTTGTTTCAAAAAGGGGAAACTTAAACAGAAAAAGATATCACTGATTCACCCCCTCCCCCTCTCAGTGATACTTGGATCCTGACTGGGAACTTCAATTGGTATCAGAGCGAGGTTCCCTTCGTTTGTTCTCTAATAAAGTGTTTGAAGAGAAGTTGTGATAGAGAATCTAAATTGCGTAAACAGTAAGGGGATTCCAATCTTCGATGGAAAGAACTATCACATATGGAAGGACAGAATGATGCCTTATCTTATGTCTCTTGGATATGAAGTTATTGAAACTACAACAGATGGATTTCCGGCTATTGATGACAAGGTCCCTCTTACTCCTGTCGATAAGAAGAATCTTGAGAATGATGGAAGAGCTAAAAATGCATTACTCTCATCACTTTCTGAGAGTGAGTTTTTAAGAGTGAAAGGTGTCGCTACTGCTAAAGGCATCTGGGATAAGCTAATGAATATCTATGAAGGAAATACAAAAGTGAATAAGGCAAAACTACAAATCTGGAGGCTGAAGTATGAAGACTTGAAAATGGGAGAATCTGAATCTGTTGGGGAATTCTTTACCAGGGTTAATGAAATTGTCAGTACAATTAGATGTCTTGGTGAAAAGTTAGAAGATGCTACAGTTGTTGAAAAGATCTTGAGAATTCTGCCTGAAAAATTTTATGCTAAAGTTTCTTCACTAGAAGATAGGGACCCAGAAACATTATCTCTTGATGATTTGCACAGTACTCTCATCACTTATGAGATGAGAAGAGAGAAGACCATGAATAGAAAAGCAAAAACCGATAGAGAAATGTATTTCAAGGCAGAAAATAAAGATAAGTTGAAGAAAATTCTTATTAATGAAGAAGCTGGTGAATCCGACTCTGAAAATGAGGTATGTTAAAATTTTGATGAAATTTTATCCTTGTTTTCTAAAAATGTTAAAAGAGGCACAGGGAAATACAAAGGGAAACTCCCTTTGAAATGTTTTGAATGTGGAGCAGTTGGCCACTTTGCGGCTAATTGCCCTCAAAAAGGGAAAGATGACGTCAGTGATGAAGAAGACAGAGGATCAAGAAGGTCATGTAAGAAACAGGGTCGAAAAGATAAATATTCTGGTAGAGGTCTGAATAGAAAGCTCTTTAAATCAAAAAGAAGAATCTTTTTGTCAAAAGATGAAGAAGATGATGATAGCGAGACTGAATCATAAAAATCTACTACTGAAAAAACTAGAGAGAGTACCTTTTTTGCAACAGTGAATAATGATGATTATGATAGTAGTAGTACTGAAGAAGAAGAGACTCAACTTGAACAGTATCAGAAAGAAGAGCTAAAGGAATGTTTGAGGAAGATCAGAAAGCTTGAGAAAGAAAACAAGAAGTTGATAAATGAAAATTCCACAGTAAACAATCAAGAAGGTTTTACTGATGAGACAATCAAGATGGAAAAGGAGATTGATGATATGAAAAATTCTCTTGAGAATACAAAGAATCGTATTGATCATCTTGAAGTGAAGTTGAAGGCAAAAGAAGAAGAGTTGGAACTTGTCCAACAAAAACTGCATAAAGCTAAAGAAATGAATATTAGTTCCAAAAATTCTATCTCAGAAGTTGGCGAATGTTCCAGTAAGAAAGAACCAAACAAGGATCTACAAAAGTTACCTTCAAAGGTTGAAATGAAAGACAAAACTGGTTCTGATAAGAACAAGGCTGGAAAGACAAAGTATGTGGTCAAAATCAGCAATGCAGAAAAATTAGAAGTGCATAAAAATCCTGAGTCAAGAAAAACTTCTAATACTTCTGGTACTGATGAATCTGAGCTGAAGAAGAGAGTTACAAATGAAAACATGATGGTTCTTGAGAAGCGTGTTCACAACTCCAGTCAGTATAAAAGTTTCAGAGGTAAATATTCTTTCTATGGTTACTGCTGGTATTGTGGTGGATTCGGACACATGGCAAGTATGTGTTGGTTCAACCAACAACATTACAACTATTCCAAAAGTTTTGAAAGACAAGGATTGAGGGGGAGTCAACCCTTTCAAAATATAAGGTCTCTAAATAAGTTTCAGAAGATATCTGAGAATACTGGTGTGAATGTTGAGAATAGATTTCAACCACTGGAAACTTATTGTGAAAGATGTGATCAACCTGGACATCTTGCTAAGGGCTGCCTTAGTGTGTTACAAGAGCAACAAAAATTTGTTTATAATCCTCAGAAGACAGAGTTTTTAAAATCCAAAAGGGACAAGTCTGATAAGTCTGAAAAGAAAGATTGCATGGTTCTCTGGCCAGAACACATTGATTTGGCTAGGAAATTGGAAGAAGCACAAAAGAAAGTGAAGGAAAAGGAAGAACAAAAAGCACTTGTTGTTGAAACTGCTTTAAAAGCTACAAAAGGAGAACTTCCATGGATTCTTGATAGTGGATGTTCGTCTCATATGACAGGAAACTTAAAGCTACTGAAGAATGTGAAATACTTTAAAGAAGGAACTATGACATTTGGAAATGATGAATCTTTAAGGATCAAAGGTGTTGGATCGGCCATCATTGGAAAAGAAAAAATGAAATCCAGAAAAACGCTATATGTTGATGGGATGAAACAAAACCTGCTTAGTGTGTCACAACTCTGTGATGAGGGCAACAAATTGATCTTCAGAAAAGATGGATTTGTTGTGAAAAGTGAAAATGATAGAAACATAGTTACAAGGGGCCAACGTACAAGAGGTAATTTTTTCCAAATTGGTGAAGTTCAGAACTCTTGTTACATGGGTATAGCGGATGAAAATAAATTATGGCATAAAAGGATGGGGCACATGTGTCAGAGAAACATGTGCAAGTTATCAAAGCGAGACAGTGTTCGGGATATGCCTGATTTATCAAGAGAAAGAGATTGGTGCTACACTATTTGTGAGAAAGGGAAGATTACTAATTTTATGCACAAGAGAGTTGAAATTCACTCAAAAAGACCCTTGGAACTCATACACTCAGATATATGTGGACCAATGAGCAAGAAATCCTCAAATGGAGATAAGTACTTCATTACTTTCATTGATGACTTTACTCACATTACTTGTGTTATGTACATGAGACATAAGTCAGATGCTCTAACAATGTTTAAGAGTTTCAGAAGGAAATAAGAGAAAGAATGTGAGTATTCAGTGAAGAAGTTGAGAACTGATAATGGTGGTGAGTATAATAATGAAGAGTTTTAAAGTTATCTTGAGAAACATGGAATTCGGCATGAGTTCAGTTCACCATACACACCTCAACAAAATGGGGTGGCTGAAAGAAAGAATCGAAGTCTGGTGGAAATGGGGAGAACTATGTTACTTGAACATAGTCTCTCTCATTATTATTGGAGGCAAGCCATGAGCACTGCTGTGTATATTCAGAACCGGTGTTTCTATAGGCCAAACTTAGATATGACTCCATATGAAATGTTCTATGGAAAAACTCCAAGTCTAAAACACTTGAGAGTATTTGGGAGTCCATGTATTATAAAGAAGAAAGGTGGAAATCTGGGAAAGTTTGAGCAAAGAGGAGATGACAGAATTTTTCTTGGCTATGCTCCAGAAGGAAGAGGATATAGATGCCTCAACAAAGAAACGGGAATAATTATTGATTCTTCAGATGTAAAAGTTTTTGAAAATACTGAGAAAGAAAAGCAGTCATATGTTGATGTGGAAGTCGAGCGGGATATAGAAGATTTTGTTAACAATTCTGACAATGTTGCAGACTTTGTTCATCCCACTCAAGAAGAGGAATCTGACTCAGAAATATCAAGTGATGAGGATGGAGTTCAAACAACTCATCCTAGGTTGAGGAAACAAGTGGAGGCTCAGAACATTATTGGAGATAAAAATCAAAGGGTTCAAACAAGAAGAACAACGAATGCTATATCACATACTTCTCTTTATTCAAAAGTTGAACCGAATGATGTAAATGAAGCATTTGAGCATCCAGAATGGGTTCATGCTATGAATGAAGAGCTTGATCAGATAGAGAAGAACAATACTTGGGAACTTGTACCCAAGCCGGACAACGAGAACATTATTGGTACAAAGTGGGTCTTTCGAAACAAGCTGAATGAAGAAGGTAAAGTAATAAGAAACAAGGCAAGATTGGTCTGCAAAGGGTATTCACAAATTGAAGGCATTGACTTTGATGAAACCTTTGCTCCAGTAGATCGATTAGAAACAATCAGAATATTTCTTGCCATTGCTGCACAACGAGGTTACAAAATCTTTCAAATGGATGTAAAATCTGCATTCTTGAATGGTGATCTTGACGAGGAAGTTTACATTGATCAACCTTGTGGATTTGTTATTGGGAAAGATGAAAGCTATGTGTGCAGGTTGAAGAAGGCTCTGTATGGGCTAAAACAGGCTCCGAGAGCATGGTATTCTAAATTAGATACTTGCTTGAAGAAGATGAACTTTAAGAAAGGGAGAGTTGACAGCAATCTCTACATCAAGAAATGTCAGGAGTTTTCACTGATCGTTATTGTTTATGTCGATGATATTATATTTGCTGGAAATGATGAAAGTTCATGTGAAAAATTTGCTGAGGAGATGAAGAAGTTATTTGAGATGTCCATGCTGGGAGAAATGAAGTACTTTCTTGGGTTACAAATTTCACAGAAGAAGAATCATGTTTTTCTGTCTCAAGAAAAGTATGCTAAGGAACTTCTGAAGAAGTTTGGCATGGAAAATTCGAAACCAGTTTCCACACCGATTTCAGTGGGAACCAAGTTGTCTAAAGATAGAGAAGGCAAGGAAGTTGATCAGAAAGAGTTTCAAAAGCTGATTGGAAGTCCGCTATATTTGACTGCCTCAAGACCTGACATCGTCTATGCTGTTACATTATGTGCAAGATTTCAGAGTGCTTCTAAAGAATCACATTTGATTGCTGGAAAAAGAATTCTCAGATATATCAAAGGCACAAAAAATTTTGGAATCCGGTATGAAGGATCTGAAAATATTGATCTATTCGGGTATTCCGATGCTGATTGGGCAGGAAATGTTGATGATCGAAGATCCACATCTGGTGGAGTATTCTTTCTGGGGAAAAGTTGTGTTAGTTGGAATACCAAGAAACAAAATTCAGTAACTCTTAGCACAGCTGAAGCTGAGTATGTTGTTTCTACTCAAGTTGCAACTCAACTAATGTGGATGAAGACTCAGCTGGAAGATCTACTTGTTGAAGTAAAACTACCATTGCTCTTGGGTTGTGATAATCAGAGTGCAATCAATCTTACAAGAAATCCAATACAACATTCTCGTTAAAAACACATTGATATAAAGTACCACTTCATCAAAGAGCAGGTTGAAAAGAATTAACTAAGGCTGGAGTATGTTCCTACATCTGAACAAATTGCTGATATATTTACAAAACTGTTACCGAAGGAACCATTTGCAAAATTGAGGTTGAACATGGGTGTACAACCTCCTTCTCATCAAGGTTAAGGTACGTGTTTCTGTCCCCTCTCTCGTCTTACCTTTGGATAGTGTTGTCAAGGGGGATAATTGTTTCATAAATCTATCCATAAGGAAGAATGTATTAAGGGGGAGTTGTGGGTAAGCTGTGAATTCAGCATGTATGTGTGTGAACTATTCTAACTGTTTGTTGGAGTGGTTGTAGGAAACGAAGTTGTTTTACAGGAAAGTTGAAGAAGTGAATAATGCTGAAGTAGAAGGTTGAAAGATGTTCTGAAGAAGGATGAGGAGGTACATTCATGAGATTTCACAGTCACTGCTTTTGGACAGCATGGTTTTGGCTGTCAATAATTCTTGTTTCCTACAATGAGTTAGCTCACGTAGGCTTAGAATTGTTGATAAGTAATCCATTGCAAAAGGTTTCAAAGTTCAGTGATTTATGAATCTTAGTTGACAACAAAATCCAAAGGGGGAGATTGTTGGGACCGAGTTGAATGGAGAAGAAAGTTTGAAGAGTTAGATTTTGCAGAGTGTTATATTTTGTTGTCAAAGAAGATAAATCAATTCACTTTGTAGAAGGATCATAAATCCGACGATGCTTTTCTGATATGTATTTCTCAAATATCATAAGTCAGGAGAACTTGTGATGTAAGCCTTATGATAGAAAGGGGGAGAAATGATGATGCCAGTAATATATAGTTTTGATTGGAAGGAGTGATGCTGCTGGAAGATAGGGAAGTTTCTGTACTTCCCATTGCAACTCTGACGATGCTAAAGCTGATCTATCAAAGGATAAATATCACGATAGTGGGATTCGTGATAAGAGCAGAAGAATGATTATGGGAAGCAGTAAAGAGATAAAATGACAAAGCAATAGACAATCTGGGGACGGCAGAAAAGCACAGTTTAAGGTGGCGTTGTTTTCCAGTGTTTGCCAAATTTTAGGGCCTGAAAATCGGGAGATGAAGAAATGTGCTTGGCAATGGATGTTGCGAGCATGATTGAAGATGGTTTATATTTTCACGTGCAAGGAGTTATTCAAGGTCAGAACATTGAGAAATGACCATGGAATGGAGTGCGCGGAAATTTAGGCATGTTGCGCGCAAAAATAAAGTGGTGCGTGCAATATTTGCGGGATGCGCGAAATAACTGCAAGATGCGCGAAATAGAGGAATGATGTTTTTCGCGCAAAAGGTGGTTTGAGATCAGAAGCTCTAAAATTGGCAAAGGCATGAAATGCGTGAAATATTTGAGCAGTGCGTGAAATATGATGTCGCGGGAAAGATTGGGTTTGCGCGCAATATGGAATGCGGTGTGGAATTTTGTGCGCAATTGGTGCTTTGTGCTTAGAATGATGAAAAATGGCAAAGGCATGAGGTGTGCGAAATATTTAAGCATTGCGCGAAATATGAAGTTGCATAAAAGAGTTTTTACGCGCATGGAGGAGGTTTTACGCGTGGATTAGTGTTTTTTGCGCGGAGTCAAAAATGCCTATAAATATGAGGCTAACCCTTATCAGTTGTTAATGCTTGACACTTAGAAGGAATCCCGAGCTCTGGTGCGCGTAAATTATACGCTAAGTGATTTGCGCGAAAAGAAAGAAGTTTGTATGAAAAGAGGATAGCTGCGCGGAAAATTGAGAAGTTGCGCAAAAAGAGAAAAAGTTGTGCACAAAAGGAAAGTTGCGTGAAAACGTTTTTCGCACCAAAAGGAATTTTTATGCTCAAGCTATTTGAATTGCATGCAAGGCACCCTAAAGGATGCGCGAAATATTTTGGGTCTTCGCACGTATTCAGTAGTGCGTAAGAGAGTTCTTACCGGCTTCTGGGTAAGAAAGTGAAGATTTGTACTTCAGAGAATACATTTGTTCAATTGTAAAGAAGCACTGAAACATTGTGTTACCCTATTTGTGCTAAGAGGGAGCACATGCACTATTGGATTGTTTTCAAAGTGCTGCACGAGTGTAAGGGTATATCCTACTCGTTGTATTCCACATAAAAGGATTGTTTTATAGTGGATTGTGTGGTACTGGATTGTTTCCGTACCATACCAAGGACGTAGCTACTCTTGTTGAGTAGTGAACCTTGTAAATCTTGTGTTTCTGTGGTTGTGTGTGTTCAGCAGGGAAGAAACTCTTTAACAGGAGGCGAAGGTTGTTTTAAAAAGGGGAAACTTAAACAGAAAAAGATATCACTGATTCACCCCCTCCCCCTCTCAGTGATACTTGGATCCTGACTGGGAACTTCAAATCCATGTAATAAATAATACATAATATAGAAATAAATAAATAATAAATGACCTGATCATGATCTCATCTAACGGTTTATTTATTGAGCGGACAATAAATTAACCTTTGACCTAGGAGAGTAAATTATGTTGTCGCTCTTGGCATGAGTTTCAGCATTCTGCGTGTCCACCTATGTATCACATAAGTTGGAATCATAATGGTTCTATATTGAACCACCACTATGTGCCTTGAGATACTCCATTAATTACAAGTATTTATTACTCACACACATGTGAGGATAACCAAAGGATTTGTTAAAGGGGATTACATAAATAGTATTGAACATGTAGGTTCTACATAATAATGGGGGGAGGGATGACTCACAAGCCATCAATTTAAGTTAATAATTTCAAAACCATGAAATAAATTAAATTAAATTAATGGAAACAAATTAATAGGTCTTGGTCAAGTTTATGATCAATCAAACATGCAATGAATATGAAAAAATAACTTGCAAACATTAATTTCTTATTCATTATTTTTTATTAAGATAAATTTTCTTGCATTAATTAATTCCCTTTTATCTTAATGGCCATCTGAATTAATTTTGAGATATCCATTTTTATGGAATTCATGAAAAATAAATGAAAAAACCAATTATTACAGATTATTACAATAAATTAATTGATCATTTAAAATTATTTAAAACCGTTATTAAATTGTAAAAAACTTCGAGTTTCAATAAAAGAATAAATTTTTAATGCTACAATTTTCAATTTAATGTAATTTAATTATATCTTTTATTGGGAGACTACACAACATTTACTATCTAGATACATGTCGTATACCTTGGTTATTGTGTATCTGGGTTACACACCTAGGGATTCGGCATGTTAACTCAATCAGACTACATGATGTGTGAATTATCAGCTACATGCCATGTATCCTCTAACTATGTGCTCGGGATAAACATCTATGCTTAGGCATGTAGCTCGATTGTACTAAACAGTGTGTACAAGCCTGCTACATGCAATGTATCTCTTATTTCATGTGTTTTTTGTTCTCACTAAATGGATCGGTGTGTATTTTGGATGTGAGAAATGATGAACTACACAATTTTTACACCACATGCATGTCGGGTATATTATAAATTCTCCATACTGTTAGTCTCACATAGTTTGAACATGTATAATGACCATATAGATTGCCGCTAACCTATATAAACTACACGACATGTATGCCAGCTACATGCCATGTAATCCAACATCTTGTCTGAAAAATTGGTTTGTTCTACATGCAGTGTATAATAAATGGATTGAGTGTAATTAAATTCTCAACGTTTCATATATCCCATAGAACATCTGGGTACAGTACACATGGGTACATGACTTATACTCTGGTTACACATCGTGTAACCCAATTTTAGTAGACAAAAAAATTTGGCACTTCCCGATGGCATCTCTGTTCGTTCTTCATCTGTTCTTAGACCTTTGAGAAAATAAAATAATGAATGAGCATGATTAATATATGGATAAAATGTTAACTAAAATTGGATTAAATAATTAATAATATGAAATTAAACATTTAACCACGATTTATTATAGATCAATAATAAGTAATTATAAATTTAAAACATGATTGATCTGATACCGCTTGATAGTTCTGGGCATAGAGGAAGCGCTAATTGATGGGTTTTTTATTAAAATTTCTTTTAATATTTAGTTTCCTGAAACCCCAAGAGAGGATATTTAACAATAAATTTATAATTAATTTATTTAGATATGAAGAAAATAAATACCTTATCATGGGATACTTTCTTCGATGATGTTGTTTTCTATGACTCCCTCCCTCCAAAGATACCAAAATGAGGGGAGATAGATAATTTCCCCTGAGTCCCACCTCTAGTAGGCCTTGAGTTGGTGACTAGCACCGAGGGTATAAAAATATAATGTATGGGAGGCATTACCCTCTATGATATAAACAGGATCAGGATATAAGTTGAATCATCCACAATAAAATCCATGAAATAATATAAAATAAATCCAAAATCGTCCCACATGCATGTATAAATAAAACAAATGCAAGAAAAGGTCTCCAAAATTAAATACCCAAAAGTAAAGTTAAAGTAGTGACATAGTAGCTATCCAAAGGTATGACCTAGTAATGTCTAGAACGGTCCATGTAATCCTCCTAGAAACCTGAAAACAGTTTAGATATACATAGGGTGAGCATACATGTATACTCATTAGGAAAACCAAAGTCTCTCGTGCACATGTGAAAGAAGCATACTAATTCACCCATGATAAAATAGAAGAACCAATAGCACCTAAACAGGTAAAATATCCACCTCAACCTCACCATGTCACACTCACCAAATAATGAAATCCAAGTAATATAATATAATAATAATCACATCGATAAGGGTACTATAAACTACTTTCCCATAGGTATGTCTCTCTCACACCCCAACATCATACCTCATGGCACTCCCATCTCTTTTTTATACCACACCACCCCACAAACATGGTCACATCACATCTCACCTGAAAACACCTGGTCCACCACTCCATGAGCATAGTCACATCTCACCTAAAAACACCTATTCTATCACATATCAACCACTGTCATAACCAGAGTAGTAGGGAATCATGAACATGTAGGACATCAAGCTCATACCCTCCTCCTACCATGAATTACCCCCACTAGAATCTGCCCCCACAATCATGGTCATGTCATACCTAACTCGAAAAAACTTGGGCCACCGCCCCCCACAAACGCGGTCATATCTCGCCTAAAAACACTTGGGATAACACAACCACCATCTAATGCACGAAAAGACCTACGGTCATCACAGCTCATGCAATACCGACCTCTCCTAGAAGATAGAGCAAGAAAGAGTGGGTACCCATCCATCCATCCTCCTCACTAGATGTCATGAACCCCCCCCCCCCCCCGCATGACTATACGGGTGTTAGCACATGGTGCTCAACATGGATGGGGTGCGTATAGAAATCACAAGGAATATGAAAGTGTGTGTGTGTGTTTCCACACACAATCCCAACATATGGGTTCACAACCAAATTCTAATCAATTCACAACATCGCCACCTTTTTTACCGCCTCTAAATGCAAAACACCACACAAGCCACATGCCAAAATCCCCATATCACATTTATAACTAATTTAATTTAATCATCCCATTATATTCATTATTTATCAAAAATCATGTTTTACCACACAACTCTCAATTTAATTATTCATTATCCATTTCTAACTCATTAACCAATCCAACCCATTTCATTTCAATCATTATTGAACAGGTCATTTATTCCATCACTACCTAGGCATCTAGCACAAATCAACCATATATCGCATATAGATCATCATCCCCATCATACCACCACCTCACAACCCCAAAAGCACATCCAAACAACCACCTTACCACCCCAAAATCATGTCCAAATAACCACCACCCCCACCAAAAGCACGGTCAAATAAACCATCACCTCATAGCCCCAAAATCGCGTCCAAACAAACACCACCTCACTACCCAAAAGCACGAACAAACAAACCATCATCACCATATGCCACAACAATACATCAGTCACACATTTCCTCCCCACAACAACATCCACACATCACAACACATCGAGATCATTTTATAGATTTCCAAGGGGATTTTATCACATTCTACTTTATTTTAGGGGTGTTATCACACAATCCAAAATCCTGGGGAAAACATTTAATTAGACAAATATAAGTGGTTAACCAAATTCCATTTTAGCTTAATATCGCAACAATCACAACAGTCACAGCCGTCACAAGACATATCAACCAACATAAACAAAACTCCCAAAAAGAAAAATTTTCAGTGGGGAATAAAGCTTGTATAGTCCACAATATCACAATAATATAAAATTTGTAAAAACATGTGAATCAAACCCCTTTACCCTTTAAATTTCAATTTAACCAATTATTTATCTTTAATTAAGACAACACAACTATATCCCATAGATAAAAAAGCACCCCCCCCCCCCAGTGTATGATACACAATAAAGAGAAGTAAGGGATTCCCTGCCTCAATGAAGCTTTGTCGACTCGATGCACACTAAAGGGAGAAGAAGAATGCCCACAAACCATGATCGCAACATAAGAAATCACATATCAACCTAAACCACACCCAAATATCATCAAAACACATCCCAACACACACCCCAAACTAAAACAACACCGTCACAGCGAATACCCAGAAGAAGAATGAAAGAAAACCAACCAAGAAAGGGGGGGAAACCTACCACAGATTTCTAATGGTGATCCATCAGAACCAAAGGATCAAAGCATAAGGAAGAGGGCTTGAATAAATCCTCAGGGAACCTAGGGATCTTCCAAAATGAGAGAAAAGGGAGGTGGCTATATTAAAATAAATTCAGCCAAGAAAGGGACTTAAAACTCAGAATCTCATAGGTTTCATGGCGTGTAATCCTTGGGTTTTTAAAAATTCCATCATTCGCTAAAAATCATGTCACCTTGAAGGATTAAACATCCTAATTTATTACATGTTGTGTATCCCACTTACACGATGTATACCCTTTTCATGGGATAAACCTTAGCCACGTATAAGTCATGAACCACCCAAATACTCAAGTTGTGAACCACCATTACACATCATGTAATACATTTACAAGACATGTATCTCTTACAGTAGCTCTACTGAAACTCCAGCCTCCACTGAAAACTCCCCTGAATGCCTCCAACCACAAAAACTAGAAAATTGATAGACTAGGAAGGCATATACCATTACATCATATAACTCTCAAATGATTCTCACCCTTGAGAATCCAAACCAATCCTAAAAGGAAAGGGGCCTGAACAAACACCCTGTGAGATACCTATCAAGGATCTCATCATACCTAAAATGATACCACTATCCAAACATGCCAAAAAAAAGGCCAAAAACATCCTAAAAAACCTCAACACCACACTTTCACATCACCACAACCATATCAACCTCTATTAATCCCAAACCAATAACTTTTGTAACCAACCACACCACCCCAAACACATGAATCATGGAATTCTATCCTCCATGTTGAGATATTATCCACTCTGGGAGGCACTAACTCAACCGCATGGGTTTAATCGCATCGCAACTAATGCATATCGATTAGGAATTAGGTCCTCCCCTTTTCATATGTTAGTACTTAATCACACATCACACAACACACATCAAAAAATGGAGGAAATAGCTCTTTAGATAAAACAAGGTCCAAACATCACATCACAAAACAAAACAGAGCAAATAAAAACTCAAAAAACTCTGGGTAATGGGTGCACATATGTATCTCTCCCAAGTAATCTCCTCCAATACACCATTCCTATATGATATATCAACCAAAGGAATGTTCCATCCATGAGGTTCCTTCTCTTGGTGATCCTAGATCTCTATTGGTCGCTCCACAAACGTCGTGTCATCTTAGATATCCAACTCTCCCCAGTCAATGATATGGGAGTCATCGTGAAGATACCAAAAAATATGAGAGATGTAGAAAATTTCATGGATCCTCTACAACTGTGGTGGAACCTCCAGTCGATACACCACCTCACCAACTTGACCCAACACCTTAAAGGGACCAACAAACTTGGGATAAATATTAATACCTCTTCCAAACATCTTCTACCCACGTCAAGGGGAAACATTTAAGATCACACAGTCCCCAACCTAAAACTCCAAGGGTTTGCTCCTATGATCGGCATAAGACTTATGTTGGTCATGCGTAGCTTTCATCCTCTCACAAATAAGCTAAACCTTCTCTGTTGTGCAATGCACCACATCAAGACCAAGAACTGCTACCTCCCCAACCTCTTTCCAGCATAATAGAGAATAACATGGCCTCCCATGAAAAGCCTAAAATGGATCCATTCTAGTAGAGTGATAGATATTATTATAAGAAAACTCAAATAAGGTAAATTTTTGTACCCAAGATCCACCAAATTCAAAAACGTACACCTGTAACATATCTTTTACCATCTAGATGGTCTGCTTCATCTACCCATCTGTTTGAGGGTGGAAAATAGTGCTTAGGTGTAACTGAGTTCCAAAATAATGTTTTAATACCCTCTATAATTTTGTGGTTAAACATGTGTCTCAATCCAAGAAAATGGACCTTGAAAATCCATGCAACTACATCACCTCATCCACATACCTCTTAGCTAAAGCATCCACTACGCTGACTCCTTGATCGCTAAGAAGTGGGCTGATTTCATCAACCAATCCATGATCACTCATATGGAATCACAAAATCCCTAAGATCTAGGTAACCCTATGATGAAATCCATAGATATTTCATCCCACTTTTACTCGGGAACATCCAAAGGCTATAAGAGACCACCAGGAACATGATGCTCTTCCTTTATCTACTGGAAAGCCAAGAACTTTTCCAAAAACTCTGTCATCTCTCATTTCATCCCAAGCCACCAAAACTGCATACTCAAGCCATGGTACATCTTAGAAACTTTTGGGTGTACTGAAAAATGTGAGTTATGAAACTCAAGAAGCACTCCTCTGCGTATCTCTACCAGAATAAACAACCTCCCACAAAATAATACCTGGTTATAACCATCCTTCAGCCACCCCTCTGAAGCATCACCATGGTCAACACAATCACACATCACCACTACCTCTAATTCCCCCCATTGAGACTCCTCCACTTGTCACATTAGAGAAGATTGTACCATCAACAAAAACAAATAGCCTCTACCACTATCCACCTTTGAATCTAAGTGCAAGGCTTCCAACTCCTCCATCACTCTCCATAAATCTTTAGACTCCTAAACAAAACCCTTCCATGACTTTCTATTCAAAGTGTCAGCCACAACACTCCCCTTTCATGAGGTTTAAAAGATCTAAAAATCATATTCCTAAAGAAAATTCATCCACATAAACTTCCACAAGTTCGGATCATACTAAGAAAAGATATACCTCAAGATTCTAGGGTCCATGAAGACCACAAAGCACTCCCCAATGAGGTAATACTGCCACAAATTCAGCACAAACACAATTGCTGATAACTCCAGATCATGGTAGGAATAGTTAAACTCATGGGGATGCAACTAACTAGACCCATAAGAGATCATAACTCATGGATACATCAACACACATCCCAAGACTAGATGGGAAGTGTCACAAAACACCTTAAACATCACCCCCTTCTTAGGAAACTGAAGCACTAGAGCACTTACCAATTTACCATTTAGGTAACCGAGAACTACTTGGAACTAATCAATCCACACAAAATCTTGGTTATTCCTGGTCCAAGCTATCAATGGGGATTCAACTCAAGATAAATTAGGTACAAACCTCTGATAATATCATGCATGACCAAGAAAACTTCAAACCACTACCACGTTCTTGGGTGTCTCCCAAGAAACAACTAACTCGACCTTCGCTGGGTAAACTACAACACCCTATTGAGACACCATATGCTTAAGGAAATGAACCTCTTATGTCCAAAATATACACTTGTACAACTTTCCATAAAGCTGGTGGTGTTGAAGAACATTCAAGATAGTTTTGAGATGATAAACATACTCCCCCTATGAATTTGATTAAATAAAGATACCATCAATGAATACAATAAAAAAATGGTCTAGGAACTCATAGAATACAAAGTTCATAAGCCCCATGAACATGGATGGTGTGTTCGTAACACCGAATGGCATGACTAAAAAATCAAAGTGCTCATACCTACATCTAAAGGCAGTCTTTAGGATATCGCCCTCCTTCACCCTCAACTGGTTATATCTAGACCATAGATTGATCTTTGAAAAGTAACTCACTCATCTCAGTTGGTAGAAAAGATCATCTATTCTCATAAGAGGTTAATGGTTATTTATTATCACCCGGTTTAATATCTGGTAGTCTATGCACAACCTCAGACTACTATCTACCTTCTTGTAAAAAAACACTGGAGCACCCCATGGTGACACACTGGGTCAGATAAAAATCTTCTGCATTAGATCATCTATCTAAATCCTCAAATCTTTCAACTCAAAAGGTGTCATCTAATAAGAATCCATCGAAATCATAGAAGCACCAGGCTGCAAGTTTATCCCAAACTCAACATAACATCGAGGGGGTAGCATCACAACCTCCTATGGAAAAACATACAATAACTCTCCAAATACCCTAGGAACCTATTCCATCCTAGTCTCTACTGATTCCATAGACAATTCAGCCAACAAATAAATAAGGGGATCCACATGCCGACTGCCCACCTGATAACCCCACTCACAAATGAAAACCACACGTTTTCCATCCACATATGAGAAAATGAATAACATTAAAAATTAGTCAATAAAATCATGTATGGAATTCAACCTATCTATGATAAGGATAACATCATATAGATGCATTTGTAGTAATAAAATATCCCCACAGGACTGATGCGGCTCCATCATTAGTCTAAACCCTCAACACACATCAAACAAGTCAGTCTGGCCTCTAACTGGTGTAGTCAACACTAGGGGAACAAGAAGCCTCTCTAATTATAGTCCTAGATTATGGGATAGATTGGGTGTAACAAAGGAGTGTGAGGCTCCTGAATAAAATAAGGTAGAAACAAGAGTACTAAACAAACTGTTCATACCTCTGATGATCTCTAGCCCCTCTGGCACTAATACCTCCATTATGTGCAACTAACCATGCCCAGCTCCTCTAACTCTCTTATAAAAACTACCTCCATGACCATGCTTGGTTCAACATCCCTAAACACAAGGAACATACTGAGTTTTTCCTCTACCTGGTACACCTCCCCTTAGCAGAGAAAAATCATGTAGCCCTACTATTGAAATAGTTTCACTAGAAATTGATGTTAAGGGTGGCACTAAACTTGTCCGCCTCTACCAAACTGAGATCAAGTAACCATTGGGATTTTTTTTTGGAAATGGACATGAATGATGCAAAAAAAATACACTATCATAAAGCCCCTAGGAAAATCATGCAAACTACTGGCCTTATAAGTCCAAAAGGGAAACTATTGAGATCAGCTCCACATTGGTCAAAACCTTGAAGGCCCTAATGCTTGAGACCTTACATTGACAGCTTTGTTCCTTAAGGAACCCTACCAATTCCCATCTCATGACAAAAACTCTTCATGAGTGCATTTTCTAGATCACCTATACCTTCTTCTAAACCTCTAGATACATTGGCAATGTAAAGGGAGTGACTGCATACTGGATAAAAGGATGGAGTGCCTTCTCAAGATGTCTCACATGAGACTCCTCATCTGTAAAAAGATCTAGGGAAAATTCAAATAGTCCTTGAACTTGATTCCCAACTTCCACACTGACATACTCTCCTTTTTAAGAGAAAGAAGCTTCTGCATCTTCACTGCCATCATAGTCAATGAAAGGAACTCTAACCAAAACTCCTTCTGGAATTCGACCCATAAAATATTTGTCTCCTTCCGCTCACCCAGATACAGCATCCACCACTGACGTGCAGCTTCCTGCATCTTACTAACTTCTAAAGAGACCCAGTATCCCACCAGGGCTTGGATCAAATTGAAATCAATCTCGAGATCCTCCAACCAGCTCTATGTCTCCACATCTGAAACACTACCCTCATACTTCCCCAAAGCATGTTGTTGGAAAGCATTCAATGCCTTCTACTAAGCCTCATCCTCCTCTGTCGAATTGACTCTATGGTTATCAACTAGATCAACCTGATGAACATAAGCTACTAGATCCACATGTGGATGATAAAAAAGAGCCATAGCTGAAATAAAAAACAAATATTTCCTAATCCTAGGTAGTATGGAATTTTATTAAGATTCATTTTAATTCATTTTATTTATTTCAACCTTTCCAAAACAATACAAATTCAAACAAGAGAACAATTCATAACGATTCGTATACCTATCCTAGGTATCTACACTATAATCGGGTCCACGTGACTTGGTCATTCAATAAGCTCAGAGTTCATGCATTTAATCATGGGAGGACCCTAAAATCCCATGTCTAAGTCATTCTCTCTAGCCTATGTCACGCACCAAGTTCAACTGGGATTGTTTCCATACCAACCCATGAAATCCTCACTATCCCTAACTCCAAAATCCATCTTATCTCTCAATCACTCCTTTTATACCACTCTATCATGACCCCATCCCTCCAAAGATACCATAATTAGGGGAGAGAGATAATGACCACCAAGTCCCAGCTCCAGTAGGCCCTGAGTTGGAAAATAGCACTGAGGGTATGCAAATCTCATGTATAGGAGGAATTACCATCAATTATGTAAATGGGATCGAAAGATAAGATGAATCATACACAATAAAATCCATGACATAATATAAAATAAATCCAAAACCATCACACGTGGATGTATAAATAAAACTGATATAAGTAAAAGTATCCAAAAGTAAATACCCAAAAGAAAATCTAAAGCAGCGACATGGTAGCTATACAAAGGTTCAAGCTAGTAATGTCTATCATGGTCTACATAATCCTCTTATAAACCTAAAAATAATTTATATATACATAGGGTGAGTATACAAGTATACTCTGTAAGAAAACCAAATTCTCTTATGCACGTGTGAAAGAAGTATACTAATGAACCCATGAGAAAATAGTAGAACCAACAACACCTAAATAGGTAAACTATCCACCCTAATAACACCAAGGAACACTCACCAAATAATGTAACCTAAGTAATATAATATAATAATAATCACATCGATAAGGTTACCCCACACCTCTTTCTCTATGGTATGTCTCTTGCACACACCAACGTTGTATGTGCTTGCACTCTTATCTCTTCTATATAACACACCATCCCACAAGCATGGTCACATCACATCTCATCCAAAAACACATGGGCCACCATCCCAAAATCATGGTTATATCTTGCCTGAAAACACCCGATCCATCACATCTCAAACAATTCCATAACCAGAGTGGTAGGGTATCATGAGTAGGACATCAACCACATGCCCTCCTCTATACACAACCCCCACCAGAATCCGCCCCACAAGAAATGTCATGTCACACCTCACCCAAAGATATCTGGTACACCTCCCCATAATCATGGACACATCTCTCCCAAAAACACTCAGGATAACTGAAAGGTGTTATCATGGTCACTCTCAAATGATGTGTGGTTTTTGGGTATTTTAGGTGTAGTAGATTGGCTGACCAAGGTCATCTCTCAAAGGAGGAAGTAATTATAAAAACATATTAAAGTTATTTTAAAAATTAAATTAAATTAAATAAACACATTACTTAAAATTATGGGGTGTTTTTTATCATTTATAAAATAATAATAGGTATGTTGGAAGAAGATTATTATTTTTTTGAAAATATATTGAGAAAACGCAACTAGAAGATGTTTTTTTAGAAAATATTTTAGAAAGAATAATCGATCTAACTATACCTCTACACTTAATTATTAATTATTATCATTCAAATTAAAATCCATTTAATTATGATACCCTAATTTTTTAATCCCCAATTGCTATGATAATTTACCTCAACCACAAATATGAAATGAATTAAACTCTATGCTAGCTTCAAAATATGCAATCATATAACCCTACTTTGATTGTCATTCCAATGATAGATTATGATTAGTGGTTAATTAGGGCTAATATCCATACTATAAGTGAGGATTAATTGAGTTTAGGGATTATATTTTAACTCTGAAAATTTATCCCATGTGGTGTTTTTACCGATTAAGATTGTGGTCTCACAATTCACACATTACTTGACCTCACGAGTTTTGTGTTAATTGTTCAATTTCTTGATTAGTTTATTTTAATTTGAAAACAAAATTCATGGATCGTATTATGTGAATTATAGTATATAATTTATTCAAAAAAAATAAGTGAATAAGGTTATAATTAAATCAATTACTAAGAAAAACTACTCTTCCAAGGGTGGTATAGTCATCATAAAAAACGTTTTGCATGTGTAAAGGTTTAGAAAGGTTATACCCCAATCACGTTTATACAATTGATTTTCATCCCAAAGAGTATGATTAGAGAATAATAAAATTGAACAAAACATAATAATTTTAAGATAAACTAATAATTTTATTACTCAAATACAAATATTACAACGCAAAGAATAAGAAGAAGGTTTTGATGAAGGGATCCTTACTTCAAGAGATACCCCTCTTAAAATTCTTATAGAATTGAATTTTATCCACTTATACTCTTCCCTAAACTTAATAATTCACGTCCCAACCCCTCCAAAGGATAAAAATACATATTTATAGAGTGGAGGAGAGGCTAGGGTTTTAAGACTTTCCAAGTGTGAATAAGAAATTCAGAAAAATATTTTAATCCAAATTGAACCGAATATTTGAACTCCAAAATGCATGAAATAGTTATCCTAAGAATTATTTTTTGTGAGAACTATGTTCTTATATATTCCCTCCAAATTTGGTCCCAATTCAATCACAGATGAAGAAGTTATGACCAAAATACTGAAGTAGTATCCAGTTTGGTGAGTCCATTCCATCTTTGACTTCATGGCCCATTTAGTCCAATTAAATGCATGATATAGCTATAATTTCCTCAATAAAGTTGTATATCATTGCTTTAGTAACACTATTACAAAATTTTAAGTTCTAATAAGTCACAAAAAATTATTTATGGTTGAAATACTATAATGCACTTTAAAGGGGTAAAACTGGAATTTTCATCTAATTTTAAAATGAATGATATAATCCCAAATATTCTATAAATAAACATATTTAACACAATTTGAGGAAATTATGTCATTTATTATCAATAAAATATTTAATAAAATTGTGTTTTATCAACTCCTCCACACTTACCCTTTTTCACTCCTGGTAGTCACATATCTTGTATTCCAGAAAATTGTGACAAGATATGCATGTTCTTATTTCCCAATCCACATTGGAAATATAGGAAAATTAAGAATATAATAAATATTAAATCTTAATAAATTTAAAATTAATTGTCTCATAAATTGTATCAAAACAAAATCTAGTGAGATTAATGACATTAATCATAGTGAAACAAGTTATGGGTCTACCATTCCATTAATTCCCCATGTGTGTGTGTGCCTACCATTTCAAGCTCATATCTCCACCATTTATTTAGTATATTCAGTTCAAGTAAAATAATTCTTATTACCTAGTTTAATTCACTAAATCTATTCTATATTCCTTTGCAATTAAATTTCAAGACCCACTCACTTAAGCATTCCTAAAAGTCAAACCTTAATCTCCCGACATAGATATCCTCACATGTTGTACATTTCATCACTCACCTCTTTATTAATATTATATATATATTTGTTTTTTTAGGGTATAAAACTGTCAGATATCTGGTATACATGCATAGGTCAATTTGGTACAGTAATGAAACTAATCATAAGAGAAATGAATGTATGGATCAACCATTGATATAATATGAATTTTTTTTACCTAACTTGGATATACCTTAAATTTGGTAAGAAAATTTTCACAAATAATGGTTACGTGAAAAGGTATGTGGGGAAATCAATGACATAATTTTCCATGGAAAATATTACAAATAATTGTGTCAAAATCTAGAAGTATTTATAATGACTCAACCAATCATATCATTGATGATTTCTATTTTTATAAAAATAAATCCTTGGTGATGAAATCTTGCTCATGCTTATCATGATACCAATGAATTTTGAAAACATGAATTTTTTATATGTTCTACATCTAAATGAGTCTGTTACATGATTTTGTTTTTAAATTTAACAAAAAACCTAACAGAAAACACACACAAAACACACAAATGAAAATCCTAAATAGCTACCCCAAAATGTTGTCCCCTCCCCCACACTTAAAATATTACATTGTTCTCAATTTGAACCTATGAGATAATATGTGCACATAAAATGTATAATTTTAAATAGGAAAAATAATATAAAAGTGAGAAGTTTAGGAATAGCCTGATATTCTCAAGTGATGATGGGGTCATGTAGTGTGATGAAATCAACTGCATTAGTAGGAAGTCCCTTAATGTGTTGCTTTAAACATTTCCCATTGACTGTAAATCTTCTTCTTATATCCTCTTGTGTGATCTCCACTACACCATAAGGAAAAATATTAGATTAAATATAAGGACCTAACCATATAGAATGAAACTTATTGTCCATTAGCTTTAGTCGTGAACTATTGAGTGGGACTTTCTACCTTACATGAAACTCCCTTTTTGGATCATTTTATCATGATCTTCTTTTTATCTTTCCTTGTAGAGCCTTAATTTCTCATATGATGAAAATTGAATCTCCTGAATCTCTTGAATTTGTATCTTATATTGAATTTCAACTTTGGACAAATCCAAGTTTCATTTATTTATAACCCAATATGCCCAATGCTCGACCTCCACAGGAAGATGACAAGATTTCCCAAAAATCTCTAAAATTGGGACATACTGGTGGGATTATTCTGTGGCATCCTATAATCCCATAGTGCATCATCCAAGTGCTTTCTCTAATCCCTTCTATTCGGTTTCAAGGTTCTCTCCCAAAAAATCAACTCCTGATTTGAAACCTTGGCCTAGCCATTTGTTTGGGGGTGGTATGGAGTAGAAGTTTTATGCATCACCAAATAATTTTGAAGGAGTGAATCCAAATTTTGATTAAAAAAGTGTATCCCTTGGTCACTGATGAATGCCTTTGGTACTCCAAACCTATAGAAAATTTGAGTCTTGAAAAAATCTGCTACAACATGAGAATCGTCAGTCCTGGTGGATTTGGCCTCCACCCATTTTCTAACATAATCAACAGCGACAAAAATTTACAAGAAACCAAATGAACTTGGAAAAGGTCCCATAAAATAAATTCCCCAAACATCAAAAATATTAAAAAATAATATGAATTGTTGGGGCATCTTGTTTCTCCTTGAAATGTTTACAGTGTGTTGGCAATGTGATCACAACTTACAAAACACGTGAGCATCATGGAACAAGCTAGGTCAATATAATACAGAGTCTAAGACTTTCCAAGATGTCTGTTAGGGTCCAAAGTGTTCACCACAAGCAAATGTGTGATAAAAATGAAAAACAGACTCAAACTCATGATTGAGCATGCATATCCTAATGAATTGGTCACTACACATGTGCCATAGTTAGGGATAATCCCGCATATAAAATCTCAACTCACTCTTTAATTTTTGGACTTGATGTTTCTTTAAATTTTTAGGAATTTCAGAAGCAAAAAGGTAGTTCACAAAATCTGCATAAGAAGGATGCATACTTGAGATGACATAGAGATGCTCGTCGATGAAAATGTCCTGAAGTGGTACCTAGTATAAGTTGTCATCCTCTAGTGTGTGAGTAATCCTACTCATGTGTTCTACCACAAAGTTCTCTAAACCCTTATTGTCCTTTATCTCAATATCGAATTCTTGAAGAAGGATCATCCATTAGATAAGTTTGGGTTTGTATCTGGCTTCTTTAAGAGGTACCTCAGAGCTACATGGTCAGAAAAAACAACTTTATAGCCCAATAAATATGGAAAAAAATTATATAAAGAAAATATAACAGCAAGAAACTCATTTTCTATAATGGTGTAATTTTCTTGGGTTGAATCCAAAGTCATTGACATGTAAGAAATCACATGGGTCCACTCTTCCACCCTCTGAGATAATATTGATCCAACTACAAAGTTTGAAGCATAACACATAAGCTCAAATGGTAGGTCCCACTATGTAGGTTATATGATCAGGGGTTTGGTGAGACTCGACTTTAGCTCATCAAATGATACCCTACATGAATCATTGAAATCTAAATTTCATGCATGTATTTTATGGAGTTTAAACATATTGATTTATATATTTAAATTATTATTCTTGTTGGTTTGTGAAAGGTTTGACTCATTTTTTGTTTTATGGTAGGATATAAAAGATAATTGAAAAAGGAACAAAAATACACTTCACACTACAAGTTTCGCTCGTGGCACAACACCATATTTTTAGGATGGTCATGGAGCACTTCCAAGGAACATAACTGAAGAACTAAGGAAAAAAGACTTCTAGAGTAGAAAACTAACATTAAACTTTGTGTAATTATTACACATTGTGTACCAGTGTAAGTAGTAAAAGAGGGACACATTGTGAAGTGAAGAAAAGCAGCATAAAGTAATAAAGACATGTGTCATGGTGTGACACATGTATGTCACGCCATAAAACTTTTTTATTATTCCTAGAAATACACAAGTTGTGATTTCAGTACATGAGGTGCAAGAGTTACACGTCATGTAAAATTTACACATTGTGTAAAAAGTTGGGATGATATTTAAGTGGCTAGATTTGATGTATCTTTAATTTCAGACTCAATTTAACACCTGGGATCTACCCGTGACCACTTTTGGACCAATCCTTAATGTCCCTCATTAATACTTAATTCCATATAGAGCCTATAAATGGAGGTCCATCCTACTATTGTTGAGGTGATCCTGGAGACCAAAACTTGGAATGAGAAGTTGTGTTGTGCAGGGTCCTCCCTAGTTTCATTTATGCTTTCATTATGCTTTCCTTTTCTTTTCTCCTTACCTCTTATCCTCTCATCACTAGAATGAGGGGGTAAGACTACCTTGTGTTAGGGTAATGTGATAGAAGGGTGTATGTTTTATTGGATTGATTTATTTTTATTCTATTCATGTATTTGGTTTTCCATAATTTAATCTTCAATTTCCAATATCTTTCTTTTTCTTTTATCATGACCATTGATATTTGAATCTAAATGGAAATTTAAAATTATGCAATTGATATCCCTAAAGGAGGCATGACCATTGTAAAATTTAGGGGAAATCGGGTTTAAATATGGTATCGAGACAAACTTGATTTGGAAAAACCCCTAAATTATCATACTAAGGGAAATATGGGAATTATGTATTAAGGAGGGGATAACATGACCATTGGATCTCCATCATCTCAACTCTAAAACCAATCATGGATTAATCAACTTATTTTATAAAATACAATTTCACCTTAACCCTAATATTACAAAACCTAAGAATGCTTTTCAAAATCTTTCTTCAAACCAATCAATCAATTTACTTTTGTCCTTTTCTTTCTTCTTTAGTTTTCTCAAAACTATTTCCAAAAAAACAAACTACTTTGTTTTATTTTCTTAAAAACAATCAAACCAATATTTTATTACCTCTTTCTTCAATCTAATAAAATTAAATCTTTTTAAAACTAAATCAAACTATTTCACCATCTATTTTGGTTCAACCTTGAACTTACCAATACTAAATTTTAATTAATTGAGTAGCATAGTTTGTGTTTTTATAAATTTTGTATTTTGATTACAACTGTCAAAAAATAATGATGCCTTATGAGCATATAAAAATTCGAACTGTTTATAGGGTTGGCTATAAGTTAGTTTTTAGATATTTAATTTCTATTTTATTTTATTAATTTAATTAAATTTCTCTGTTTACAATGGGTGTGAACGTGTTGTGAATTTCATATTTTTAAAATATCTCACAACATGCATTCAAAAGGAAAAGAATTATTTGAGTTCAATTCTGAACTTGAGAAAAGACTGAGAAAGAATAGAGATGCAACCATGGAAGGCATTGAATAAAATCAACCTGTTGGGATTCTTCAAAGATATCAGGGGCTATGGACACTTGTAGACTATGGGAATTCATTGAATGCAATATTACAACCAAGTATCCTAGCACCCATCATTGTTACAAACCACTTCAATATCAAGCCTTCAATAATTTCAACGATCTCTGTACAATTCACTAGACTACCACATGAAGATCTGAAAAAAAATATGGGAAGCTTCCTTGAGCTCTGTTATACATTCCAATTCTATAATGGTTCAAGTGATGCAGTAAAACTTCTTCTTTTCCGATTTTATTTACATGAGAAAGCTTGAGATTGGATTAAAATATTTACAATACAATCCATCATGACATGGGATGAAATGGAATGAAACTTCCTCACCTTCTTCTTTCCACCTCTGAGTCAATAGACATGTAGGTAAACATTCTAAAAAAATTCAATTTAAAGATGAATCTTTATATTCTTCCTGGGAATGTTTTAAAGATATGACTTTTAAATTCCCCCATCATGGTATAGATCTATGGTTTCTAATCCATATTTTCTATAAGGGTTTTTCATAGGGAAATTGGTGAATTCTTGATATTGTAGCTAGAGGATCACTGATGAAGAAGTCACCTGAAGTGATCTACAACTTGTTGGATAAAATGGTGAGCAATATTTTCCTATGGAAAGGAGAAGGGATACAACAAAATGGAATTCACGCAGTCAAAAATAATGACTGGATGGCAGTACAATTAGAGTCATTGACCAAGAATATGGACATTGTGATGGGCCAGCTGAAAAATCCCCAAGGTATGTGTAGAGAAGAAGCAAATTATACTGATTAAAAATGTGGAAATCAATTTCAGGGTTGAAAGCCTCAATAATAAAAAGGGAAAGGATATCAATAAAGTCCATAAGGGTACTAAAAACAAGTACCCCAAGGGCCCACACTGACGAGCCAGGTCCATACATTATAAGAGATGCTAGAAACATTCATGACCTCTTCTGGGGTTGTACTTAAGGAAATAAAATAAGAATCAACAAACTAAAAGGCCACATTGTGGAATATAGAGCATCAAGTTATCCAAATTGTTGATTATATTAAAGAGAGACCCATAGGTGCAATTCCAGGATGCCCTGAAGTACTCCCACATAAATATTTAAAAGTTATACAAATTAGAAGTGGGAAAAAAATAAAAGGATGTGGTCTAGAATTTTCAGGACAACAACCAGTAGAAGAACATGAGAAATAATTTGAAAGAAGTGATGAAAAAGTAGTTGAGGAAGAAGAATAAGAACCACCACAATACAAACCAAGAATGCCTTTTCCAAAACTAATGGCGCAAGTAAAGAAAAATGTACAGAAAGGTAAATTTTTAGAACATTTTAAAAAATCATATCAATATTCCTTTTGAAGAAGCTCTCACAAGCATACCAACATATGATAAATTAATGAAAGACAAGAATAAACTGGAAGAGATTGGCACCATTCCACTCACACAGGAGTGCTCAGTAGTGGTATCTAAGGACCTACCTAAGAAGAAAAGTTATTCAGGTAGCTTTTCAATTCCCATATTTATCAGAGCTAACAAATGTGGAAAATATTTTTTTGACTTAGTTATGAGTATCAATATCATGTCATACACAAATTTCAAGAGTTTGGGAATGGATGGATTGAATCCCGAAAATTACTTCTTCAATTAGAAGACTCAACAATAAAATTCCCAAGAGGACTGATCGAGGATATCCTAATCAGATTCGGCAACCTCTACTTCCCCTTTGACTTCCTAGTACTGGATATATAAGAGGGGTGAAACCAATCATTCTAGTGAGACCATTTTTAGCCACTGGTCATGCGTTGATCAACGTCCAAAGTGGATAACTCTATCTAAGAGTTGGAGGTGATCAAGTAAGTTTCAACATCCATAAGGAAATAAATAAATATGATGTGAGAGAGGAAATTTGTTTTAGAGAAGAAAAGGCACCTGAAATTGAGGGTGTTGCTGAAATTAAAGTGGTTCATGAGTTAGATGTTGTTGTGCAAGAGGATGCTCAACTGAGGAAGAGATAAAATAAGAAGACTAAGACCACTAACACTAGAGGAGTGACCTAATCCACTACATTTGATAAAGTACAATAGGTATGTATGGTATATGAACTTTCATTTAGTTCATTAGAATTGAAGAAAAAATGGTGGATCAGTCCAATGGAATTCAAGAAAGTACTATCATTAGGGAGAATTAAGTTGTTCAGAGAAGAAGTAAAGGGGTCGACCTACATGGATAGGACACAACTGAGACCATTTATGGACCCTAACTAGGTACAAAATTTTCAATCGTCCATCATATGAACTGAAGCTATAGGAGGTAAGGTAAATCCAACAATGATAAACAAATGCAATTTCAGGAGGCAACCTGAGTTTTTTTTATTTATTTATTTTTTTTTTTTAGAGATGTACATGATCTTGCTCCAAATATTTCAAAATTCATTGATAATGAACTATGATTTCACCTATTTATTTTTACTTTTCAGGACCATAAAGACCCAATATAGAATCAAGTAGTATGAAACACAAGAAGAGGTTGTAGGACCATTACATGTTTTGAACCCAATACACAACGTGAAATCAATTACCTACATGTTTTTTAATCAATACATGTCATGAATTAGGTAGAACTTACACAACCAACATCAAATCATGATTCAAAAGTGGAGTAAGCATTTCAAATTAAAAAAACTATTGTATTCCCCACATTTAATTAGAGTGTTTAACTGCCAATTTCATGCCCATGTTTGATTATTATTTCTTTCGTATATTTATTGAGACTCTCAGGCATGATTTCTTATAGAAATTTCTTTAAATTTTATCAAATCTATGACTGAATAGAATCATTTTTAATATGATTAAGGCATATTTTGTTAGCCCTCCTCCTAAGACCCACCTTACACTAATCCATTGTAAATCCTATAGAATCTATGAACATCCTTGTTGGGAAATGAGCAATGTTACAAGCTCATATTATCCTTTCCTACCTTCTCCAAAATATTTTACGTGACTATCAAACATAAGAGTGGGAGAAACGACAACTTATGGAAGGGATTTACATTTTGTAATGAATAATTATGGGGGAGATTTCATGAGATTTGGTTAAGGATCATTAAATGTATTTATTTCACACACTCTTAAAAAATAAGAAGAAAAATAGAGAGATAAATATAAATAAAAGAAAAAAATATGGGTTGGGTCTAGGGAAATTCAAAAATCACCATTGCTTAACCAGTGATCTTATTATAAATATTACAAATAGTGTTGTGAGTAGATCATCAGGGGTTGGGTGGTGGATGTGAGAATTTTCCCTAGCATAAATTTAGAAAAATAAAATAAAATAAAAAATAAAAAAATAATAAAAGGTGTTTCATTTGTTACATTTCATCTCTTTACAGGCCTACTCTGAGATATTGGGGAAGAGGAGACTTTCATTGAGTTGTTTTTTATTATCATGCAAATTACTTTAGATACAAACCTCCTTTTTGAGATTTATTTATTACATCATTTATCAATCTTTCCTACGCCTCAGGGGAATTTGATTCTAAATAGTGAATCCCTCATGATTACTTGTGATTATGTTTTTACGCGGTGGAGATGTTAGATGCTTTGCAAGCCTATGGTAAGTGACATGTTATTATTGTTTGTACATCACTCTATTCATTCATACCTTGATGATGAGAATAAAAATTCATGTGAGGTAAATTAAAAATTATATACATATTAATATTGAATTGAAAAATGAAAATAGATAAAAAAAGGCTTGGCTATTTCAAAAGAGGAAAATTAAAATACATTGTTGATTTTCATTCTTTGAAAAATTAGGCATTGATAAATTTTCTATGTGTGATGCTCAAACATTTAATTTTCCATTTGATCAATTGTTTTTTTTGAAATTGAATTTAAAATATAGTAAGGTGAGCATCATTTGTAGTATGTTGAGATTCCACACGGCACGACATCAAATTTTTGAGGATGGTCATGGAGCACTTCCAAGGAACATAATTGAAGAACCTAGGAAAAACAATACTTCTAGAGTAGAAAACTGACATTACACATCATGTAATTATTATATGTCATGTACCAGTGTCATGTGTATGTCATTCCATGACACTTTTTGCATATGACCAAAAATCCACAAGTCATGATTTCAGTACACATGGTGCAAGAGTTACACGCTGTGTAAACTTTACACATCGTGTAAAAAGTAGGGATGGGATTTAAGTGGCCATATTTGACGTATATTTAATTTTGGATTCAATTTAACTCTTGGGACCCACTTTTAACCACTTTTAGACCAATACTTAATGTCCCTCACTGATACTTGATCCCATGTGAAGCCTATAAATATAGGTCCAGTTTGTTGTTGTTGAGGAGATACTAGAGACCAAATCTTGGAGTGAGAAGTTGTATTATGAAGGGTCCTCCCCAGTTTCATCTTTTCATTATTCATTCATTTTCTTTTTACCTTCCCTCTTATACTCTAATCACTAGGATGAGGGGGTAAACCCACCTTATTCTAGGGTTATGTAATAGAAGGGGGAAGGTATCATTGGATTTATTTCTTTTTATTCTATTCATGTATTTGGTTTGTTGTAATTTAATCTTCAATTTCCAATCCCTTTAATTTTTTTTTATTTTATCATGACCATTGATATTTGAATCTAAAAAGAGCTTTAAAATTGTGAAAATGAAAACCCTAAAGGAGGTATGACCATTTTCAAATTTAGGGGAAATTGGGTCTAAACATGGTATCAAGAAAAACTTGATTCAGTAAAACCCTAAATTATCAAACCAATGGAAATATTGGATTGTCACGTTAAGGAGGGGATACCATGACCATTGGATCTCCCTTATCTCAACTCTGATACCAATCATGGATTAATCAGCCTATTTTCTAAAATCTAATTACACCTAAACCTGAATATTAAAAAACCTAGGCATGCTTTTCAAAATATATCTTCAAACTAATCAATCAATCTGCTTTCATCCATTGCTTTATTCTTTCATTTTCTTAAAACTATTTCCTAAAAAAACAAACTTCTTTGTTTCATTTTCTTAAAATAAATCAAACCAATATTTTCTAACATCTTTATTCAATATAATAAAATTAAATCTTTTGAAAACCTAATCAAACTAATTCAACCTCTCTATGGGTTTGACATCAAACTTACCAGCATGACATTTTAATTAATTGAGTATTATAGTTTGAGTTTTTATAAATTTTTTATTTTGTTTACACCCATCGGGAAATAACAATTCCTTGAGGGTGTTTCAATCATAAAAAAAAGAAGTCAATATCTTTTGAAGCAATCGAGATAAGGGTAGAGCGATCTTACTGAAATCTTTGATGAAGCATTGATAAAAGCTTGCATTCCCTAGGAATGACCTAACATCATGCACGCGTGAAGGATATAGCAAGGATGAAATAATATCTACCTTAGATCTATCAACCTCTATTACATTTTTTAACACCACATGCCCTAATATAATGTCATGATCGACCATGAAATGACATTTTTTAAAATTCAAAACTAGATTCTTCTCAATACAATGATTCAACACCTTTCCCAAACTAAAGATACATTCATAAAATGAAAATATATACACCGTAAAATCATCCATAAATACTTCCATGAAGGTCTCAATGAAATCTGGAAAAAAAAATACTCATCATGCATCTCTAGAAGGTACATGCGGCATTGTAAAGTCCAAATAGCATCCTTCAGTAGGAAAATATACCAAATGGACAAGTGAACATTGTCTTTTCCTAATCCTCCAGAGCTATAGGAACCTAAAAATAGCTAGAAAATTCATCCAATAAATAATAGTGTGTCTTCCTAGCTAGTTTATCAAGTATTTGATCAATAAATGGGAGGGGGAAATGGTCATTGTGAGTGGATTGATTTAGTTTCCTATAATCAATACACACACTCCAACTATTTTGCACCCTCATTGGAACTAACTCCTCTCTCTCATTTCTGAAAATAGTAACACCATTTTTCTTAGGAACAACCTAAATAGGAATCACCCACTAGGAATCTAAAATGGGATAAATGATACATGTCTTGAGTAATTTTTAAACTTATTTTTTAACAACTTTTAGAAGAGTTAGATTAAGTATCCTTTGTGGATGCTTAAACGGTTTAGCCCCATCCCCCAAAATAATCCTATGAATAAAAATAGAGGGTCTAATACCATACATTTCAACCAAGGTACACCCTATTTCCCTAATTTTCTCCATAAAAATATTCAAAAAAATCTTCATGTTAAATAGGGAGAATGTTAGCAATTATAATAGGTAATCTCTCACCACTCAATAAGTACGAGTATTTGAGATTTGGTGTCAATGGATTGATTTCTAATGTAGGGGGCTATGTATGGATGGATACATTTAAGGAACAAAAATATATGCATAATGAACATTAGTATTAGAATAGGCATCATCAAAATCAGAGAATAATGCATCAAATCCATCAACATACTCAATGCCATGTCATAATCAGAGTGAACATGATCAAAATAAGAATATGAATCCACATAAAAATCAAATCCAAGAGAGTTTTGCACATTAGAAATAGGTGTGTGAGTTCTCTTAGAAATCAAACAAGAACCAATGTTCATAATATATTTAATAATATGATAATCAAAATCCATGGGGTTTTTACTTGGTGGTTCAAAATGGGAGATAAAAAAAAGCAGAATAGTCCTCTAAGGGGTACTTCATGGAGTCCATAACATTAAATATTACAACTTTATCTCCAAACTCCATGGAAAGTGTACCCTCATGGATTTTTTTGATCATTTTTGTAGTTTTTAGGAAGGGAATACCTAAGATAATGGGATTATTAGAATTTACTTGATCATCCTCCATGTTTAGTATATATAAATATTCTAGAAAGATCATGTCTCTTACCCAAACAAGTAGATCCTCAAGGGATCTCGCTAGAATGTTGTATCTCTATTCACCAACTGCACCACTACTCTCATCGGATTTAACTCACTAACCTATAAAGAAAATAATACAGAATGAGGCATCGCATTTATAGAAGCTACCAAATCACATAAAGAATAAAAAAATTTAAATCCTATGGTGCATGGTATGGTTAATGTCCCTAGATCCTTTCACTTTGTTGGCATTACTTAAGTTGGTGTAATGGGTGATTACACATTCCTTATAAGATTGATACTCTCATTTCCCTTGAGCCCTCTTCGATTGGTACAAATTTATTTTAAGAATTTTTCATACCTTGGTATTTGTTAAATGACCTCAATAAGGGGGTGTTTATCTTAATGTGATTGAATGTGTCCTAAACCTCTTTTTTCATTGCCTCTTCAGCCATCTTTTTGGTTCGAACAACTTTATTTATAAAGGGAAGGGGTTTATGAGGAATATCATAAATTTTATTCTTACCTTTTCCTTTCTCCTTTGGTTTCTCAATAACCGGTGATGATGGGGGAATCTCCTCAGGTTGGGTGAATCCCAGTGTATATATAGGAACACTTCACTCACTTGTTTGCATCCCACTCCTCAACGTGATAGCACTAACATTACCCTTTGTATTTGGTGTGGGTTGGGAGGGAAGGTTTACATAGTTCATGCTTACCATTTCATGGAGGGCAGTGGCAATATAGATCATTTTCATTTTTATCTCCCTCAACTTTGTTCCTTGACTCTTCATCTCATTCTATTGATTAAGAAGAATTTGTTTCAAAAGATCATCAGTGTTAGAATCTGCCTTTGGTTGGGTATTCCCCTTTTATTGACTTGTTTATTATTGGGCTTCAAATCTCATTTGGGGTTATTGAAAATCCTACTGGTAAGGTGGAGGTTGTTGAAATTTTTGTTGAAAAGGATCCCTTTGTTATTTTTCAAAACCATACATCAAATCTGATTGATCCTTCCATCCTTGCTTTTAATTTTTGTTTGAAGCAGTCATACTTATTTTTGGGGGGTGCATGTTGTTGTTGTTGATGACATGGTATACTAGGGAATACATTTGTGAAATCCTTTGTATCTTGTAAATGGGGAAAACAATAGGTTGGGTGGACTGTTTCAGTGAAAATTCTGTAAGGCCTCACAGGAGTGGGTTCGGATGTCTTTTGAGTCAAAGCAATCTATCTCACCATAGTGGTTAATTATTATAAATTAGTATCTATTAAATTATTTTAAAGAGAAAAGGGAATTTCCTGATGTACTCCTCTAACATGTGGTGTACCTCGATCACAAAATTGTTGGGAGTTTTGTGTCATCTTGTCAATCAATGCACGTGAAGCTATTGGTGTTGTATCGACCAATGCCCCTCCAGCCACATCATCCACCATACTCCTCTCCATAGGTGTGAGGCCTTCATAGAAGTATTGGATGAGGATTTTCTCACTAATTTGGTGATGTTGGAAGCTTACACACAACTTCTTGAATATCTCTCAGTACTCATACATTGACTCCCCTTGTGTTTGTCTGATCCCTGATATCTCTTTTTGAATGGTAGTGGTCCTTGATGCTGGAAAAAATCACTATAATAAAAGACGTTTCAAATTGTTCCAACATGTTACATATTCAAGTTATAAATAATAAATCCAATATTTTGTTATTTCATCAAGTGAGAATGGGAATGATCTTAGTTTGATTTGATCTTCAGAGACATTTCTTGATTTCATTATTGAGAATACCACATTGAATTCTTTAAGGTGTTTGTTTGGGTCCTCACCAGATAAGACATGAAATTTTGGAAAAAAGGTGAATTAACCCAGATTTTAGTTCAAAGTTCAATTCAAGAGTTGGTTATGCAATGCATGCAGGTTGATAATTAATATCAGGTGAAACCAACTCTCAAATGGTCTTATTGAGTTCATTGTTATTATTTTCAGACATTGAATCTAGTTTAATATTTGTTTTAGATGATTTTCCTATTTCAATGTTCCCGGAATGGAGGAATTCCCCAACTAGTTGAATATTGGAACTTCTTATAGAATGAGACGGTTTGATTCGAGACCTAAATATATGTTCAATCTCAAGGTCCATATCTAAGAGATCATCAGTATTAGTTCATTCCATAAATCAAAAAAAAAGAAAAAAGGAAATGTAGAAAAATAGACCGTAATAAAAAAGAAAATAAGTTTGATTTGATAATCAAAAAAATAAGAAGAAGAAAATGAAAAAAATGAAAAAATGGAAGAATAAAATAGAAGAATAGAAATAAATAAAAATAAAAATATACCTCTAATTATTTGAAGAAAATAGTTTCCTCCTCGACAACAATGCCAATTTGAAAGATGTTATCGTGGGCGCTCTCAAATGATGTGTGGTTTTTGGGTATTTTAGGTGCAGCATAATAAATCTAACTCTACCTATTCAATTATTTATTAATAATTATCATTTAAATTAAAATACACTTAATTATGATCCCCTAATTTGTTAATCCCCTAACCCTATAAGAATTTACCTCAACCACAAATATGAAATGAATTAAACCCTAGGCTAGCTTCAGAACATGCAATCGTACTACCCTGATTTGATTGTCATTCCAAGGATAAATCATGGTAAGTAGTGAATTAGGTCTCATATCCATACTAGAATTTAGTATGAATTGAGTTTAAGGATTATATTTGAACTTGAAAAATTGATCTCATGTGGTTTTATTTTACCAATTAAGATTGTCCTCTCACAATTCACACATTACTCGACCTCGTGAGTTTTGTGTTAATTGTTCTATTACTTGCTTAGTTTATTTTAATTTAAAAACAAAATTCACGGATTTTATTATGTGAATTACATTATCTCGTTGATTGAAAATAAATAATTTAATAAGGTGATAATTAGATCAATTACTAATAAAAACTACTCTTTCATGGGTAGTGTAGTCGTCGTAGAAACATTTTTCATATATAAAGGTTTAAAAGGGTATAACCTAATCGCATTTCTACTCTTGATTTCCATACCAAAGAGTACGAGTAGAGAAGAATAAAATTAAACAAAACAGAAGAATTGGAAGAGAAACTAAGAATTTTATTATACAAACACAAATATTACAACGCGAAGAAGAAGAAGAAGGATTCGATGAAGGGATATTTTCTTCAAGAGATACCCCTATTGAAATGCTTGTAGAATTGGAGTGAAAACACTTATACTATTCCCTCAACTTACTAATTCATGTACCAACCCCTCCAAAGGATAAAAATACATATTTATAGAGTGGAGTGGAGGCTAGGGTTTCAAGATTTTTCAAGTGTGAATGGGAAATTTAGTCAAATATTTTAATCCAACTTGCACTGACTGTTTGACCTCCAAAAATGATGAATTGGCTATCCTTACAGAATTATGATTTGTTATAAATTGGGTCCTATATATTCTCTCCAAATTTGGACCCAATCCAAGTATAGATGAAGAAGTTATGGCCCAAATACTGAAGTGGTTTCCAATCTGGCGAGTCCAGTCCATCTTTGACTCCGTGTCCCATTTACTCCAATCAAATGCACAATCCAGCTCAAATTTTCTAAATTAAAGTTATATCCCATTTAGTAAGGAACATTGTTACAAAAATTTAAGTTCAAATAAGTCATAAAAAAAGTATTTATGGTCAAAATACTACAATGAACTTTAATGGGGAAAAGCTAGAATTTTCATCAAATTTTCAAATAAATGATCTAATCCTAAATATTCTATAAATAAACATATTTAACACAATGTGAGGAAATTATTTCATTTATTATCAATAAAATTTTGTTTTATTACTAACACAACCACCATCAAATGCACTAAAAGACCTCTGGTCATCATAGCATGTGAAATACCTACCTCGCCAGGAAGAGAGAGCAAGAAAGAGCAGGTACCCAATCATCTGTCCTCCTCACTAGATGTCGGGAAAAACACTCTCTGCATGACTACGAGGGTGTCGACACATGGTGCTAAATGTGGGTGGGGTGAGTATAGAAATCACAAGAAATATACAAGTATATATATATAGTCACACACAATCCCAACATATGGGTTCACAGACAAACACTAATCAACTCACAACATCGTCACCTTTATTGTCGCCTCTAAATGCATAACACCACTGAAGCCACATGCCACAATCCCCAAATCACATTTCCAACCAATTTCATTTAATCATCCCAGTCTTTTCATTATTTATCAAAAACCACATTTTACCACACAGCTCACCATTTAATTATTCATTAGCCATTTCCAACCCATTAACCAAACCAACTCATGTCATTTCAATCGTTAGTGAACAAGTCATTTATTTTATCACTACTCGGGCATCTAGCATAAAGAAACCACATATCACATACAACTTATCATCCTCATCACATCGCCACCTCACCACCCCAAAAGCATGACCAAACAAACCATCACCTCGCCGCCACAAAATCACGGCCAAACAACAACCACCTCACTACCCCAAAAGCACGGGCAAACAAACCATCATCCCCACATGCCCCAACCACACATCAGTCACACATCGTCGCCCCACAAGCATGACCACACATCACAACATGTTAATATCATTTTAAAGATTTACAAGGGGCTTTTATCATATTCTACTTTATTTTAGGGGCATTATCACACAAGCCATGATCCTAGGTCAACCATTTCATTATCCAAATATAAGTGGTTAACCAATTTCCATTTTAGAGTGATATCACAACAGTCACAACAATCACAACACATATCAACCAACGCAAACAAAGCCCCCAACAACCAAAATTTTTAGCGGGACATCAAGCCCGTACAATCCACGATATCAAAATAATAACAAAGTTGTAAAAACATGTGAATCAAACCCCTTTGCCCTTTAAATTTCAATTTAACCAATTCTTTATATTGAATTACGTGAGCACAACCATAACCCGTAGATAAAGAAAATCAAACCCCTCCCGTGTGACACACAATAAAGAGAAATGAGGGATTCCCTACCTCAAAGAAGCTTTATTGACTCGTTGTGCACCGCAAGGTGAAGAATAACACCTGCAAACCACGACTGCACCACAAGAAACTGCAAATCAACCTACACTACACCCAAAGATCATCAAAACAAATCCCAACACACACCCAAACCGAAACAATATTGTCGCAGAGAATCCCCAAAAGAAAAATGGAAGAAAACCAACCAAGAAAAGGAGGAGAACCTACCACGGATTGCCAACGGTGATCCACCGAAACCAAAGGATCGAAGCGGAAGGAAGAGGGCTTGAAGAACTCCTCAGGGCGCCTAGGGCTCTGCCAAAACGAGAGAGAAGGGAGGTGGTCGAATGAAAATAAATTCAGCCGAGAAAGGGACATAAAGCTTAGAATCCCACAGGTTGCACGTTATGTAACCATTACACGGTATGTAATCCTCGAGTTTCTGAAAATTTCATATTTCACCAAAAAACGCATTTCCTCGAAGGATTAAACGCCCAAATTTATTACAAGTTATGTATCCCAATTACACGAAGTGTACCCTTTTCATGGGCTACCCCTTAGTCGTGTACAAGTTGTGAACCACTTGACTACGCAAGTCATGAACCGCCATTACACGTCGTGTAATACATTTTAGACAGCGTGTATTTCCTGCAGTAGCTCTACTGAAACTCCAACCACCACTCTCCCTTGAACACCTCCAACCACCAAAACTGACAAATTAACAAACTGGGAAGGCACGAACTATTACATTGTTGATCTTTTGAAAGAACCTTTTCAGATTTTCTTCATTACAATGTGAGGATCTAAGGGCAAAATCCCTCTAGCGGTGATCCGCACGTACTCCTCTGATCTCTGAACAACACCAACTAATTTTCGGGTGCTAGCATGGCGAATCAATTGTCTTGTGTCATTCATATTGATCGTTCATCCTTCGATCTTGAAGGAATCTCTCTTGTGTTTCTCGTTCTTGAGATGAATAGAGAAATATGAAGAATTAGAGAGAGAGAGAGAGAGCTTTGTGGTGCGCAACGATTCTCTATTCTCAACTTTTTTATTAACCCTGCATAATCGACATAACCATCTATTTATATAGTTAGGGTTTAGGTTAAAATATTATTTAATTGTGTATCAACTCTTAATTAATATAATGACCGTTATAAAACCTCATGCCATAAAATAATAATAATATTATTATTTTATGTCATACACTAACTTGCGCGGCGATAAGTATTATTTACCGACCTACAAATAAATATTCATCGCTGGACATGGTCTTGGTCCGTTTGAACTCCTCGACATTTATTGAATACCTGAATAAAATTATTTTATTCACTTAAATAAACTATTTATTAACAAACCAACAAATAAATATTTATTAAATATTCAATAAATAAAATAACCATTTTATTCACAAAACCAGTGAATAAATACTTATTGTATATATTCACGCAATCAAAGAAATTACTTACTAATAAATATTTATTACCTTGCGAATATTAGCGATCGATAAAATTTGAATAAAATTATTCCTTGATCTTTAAAATAATATTAATTCTAATAATTAAATTCAAATATAATTTAATCGAGATCAACGAAAACACTTAGTGTGTGACCCTTTGAGATTCTTTCTCATTAGCATTATGCGAGTTTGTCTAAAGTCCAAAATTATTATCTAATAACGGGTCAAGTCATCTAAGAGAAAGAACTTAATGTCACAACGACGATGACCACATACGAATGCTCACTGTATAATATAAGCTCTTTGTCTCAATATCTCATTAAGCCGGTTGCACATCTGTGTCATCAACTTATTTGTTCAATACGTCTTTCTTTGACCAACTGAAATAAACGTCGTTACGCCATGACCATGAAATTTATGCGACATTTATATTTCAAAGGGCTGAGATATCAACTTCCATAGAGATGGAAATGAAAAATCATTCATCTGCTTATCCATTAATAATATGTCATTCGCGACACATCCAACATACCATACATCGCCGCATTGTCACGGTTTTCATCATCAGATCTATGTGCGCGAGTCATTACATGGATTAATGATAATCTTAAAGTGTAAGAACCATTACACATACTCGCAGATAGAAATATTTGATGACACTAAAACATGCAAAATTCTTACTGGTGGGTCTATTATGATAACCTCTCATCCTAAATATTACCAAGTGCGAACTTCATTAGATGACCTCTCATTCGCTTATGAGTACTCGCACATGACAGTCTATATACTATCTTTTTCATCATAGTATGTTATTCGACTATAGAACTGTATTTTAAGAATATCGTTGTGACACTTCAAGATTCTCATTATAGCGAGAAACTAGTCTGATCGTATCAATGCAACAGATGTCATAGGACATTATCACATCAATATTATGCAGAAGAACATTCAATGCATGATAAAATATTTAAATTAATATTCAATTCTTTGAATATGCATGTAATCTAAAGTATAGAGTAGTTGGATTTATGACACTAACTCCAAAAAGATTTTGTTTATCCAGTTTAAATGATGATAAAACAATATTATTTAATTACTATTATTTTATAAAAGAGCATAGGACTAGTTTACATTGGGTTATCTAAACATATGAAAGCAAATCCAAATCTACGGGCTTTATAGATAACTTTGTTGATTTGCTAAGAGTTTAACTTACAGATCTCCATCTGTTTTAAAATTTGACATCAACACACCGATGCAAACACACATAAAAATTATCATGGGCTCACCCATGTGATCATAGATTGCCCCGCGAGCCAGCGATCGACTATGGTGAATTTAAATTTATATAAATTTCCATTGATTGATTATTAAATTTTAAGGGGCAAGCATCAATCTAGTGGTTGAAGTGTTTGTCCCACATCCCAGGGATATGAGATTAAATACGCAACGATTTCGTTATTTTAGTCATCATGACAAGTACAAGGGAAACATGGTAGCAGAGAGCACTGTAACAAACATATTGCATGAAACATATTGTAGCGGGTGCATTGTAGATCATACTCTGACATGAGCACTACGACGGTAGTGTTGAGAACCATACTGCATAAGATCTGGAGGATTTGTAACTATTTAAATCCGTACATTGAGTTATGACATGATTTGAAAGAGTGTAGGTTAGTTCTTTGAGGATGATGACTTGATCCAATCAAGACCTATGGATGGGTGTGCATATTTTTTATAATTGTGCCCAAATAACTATAGTAATTAGTTTTTAATTTAAATAGTATGCATGATTTGATATTTTTTAAAATTAAAATTATTTACCAATAGTCGAGTAGATAAAATTACAAATTATAAAAAAGAATCTATAGTCACCAATAATGTACTCGGGAGAGTCGACCGCAACCTCTGGGGGGTTTAAATTTAAATTAAAACCACAATAAAATTTAATTTGAGAGGACTCGTTGCTACTTTCCGTCTCCGTTAGTTGTGCTCGTCAATGACGACCCTCCCCATCCACGTCCTTCCATCCCATTTCTCTGCGCTTCCTCCTCCCTGCTCAGAAACCCGCAGATCATTCAGCTGTTCCCTTTCCCAGCAACGTTTCCCCTGCCATTCTCTCCACCGTCGCGCTTTCTTACCGATCGGTTTCCGCCATGGCGACCCTAGTTCCGGCCCTGGTCATAGAATACGAGTTGAAGCCTCGGCCGTCAGGGAACCCATGGTCCCACCTTACAACGTTTTGATCACTGGCTCGACCAAAGGTTTGCCTCGCACATCTCAACCACCGTAGGGTTTGGTATCACGGCTTGAGTTTGGTTGCCCGGAATATCGATGCTAATCCCGGAGCGTGAGCAGGGGTCGGCATGTAATTTGGTAAAATATATGATTCCGAAATATTAGTTGGGCCGAACTTCTTTATTGGTCACTATTAAGTCCTGTATTGTGAAAGATGAAACGGCATAACAATTCGTTATTATGCAGTGCGTGTGTGTTTTCATAGTAGCGAATATAATTAGTCCGAATTGTTAGTTAATTGTTTGTCGCGAGCAATATGTTCGGTTTTGGCGCAGCAGAACAGAATGCACTAGCATTGATTTAGTAACCATTTGATTCCCGGAATTTTGTTTTCTTGGTCGTGGGGCGACCATTCATGTATTATCAACTGCCTAACAGGACGTCAGACCATAATCGATTACTGAAGACCCGTGAAAATGCGCCATTTTTTTTTTCAGGTAGCGTGTAGCCCAAAGTACAGATTTGGTTGCTATGTCGCTCTTGTTGTACTCACCACCTTTATCTATCTTTGTTTTTGAGAGCAATGCTTGACTCTTATCATTATTTAGGAGCTATAGACCTTTGGACTCCTTTTCTGTTAGCTGTTGCGTGTTCCGTGTGTTTGTTATTCTGATAGCTTTTAAACTCGTGGTCAAGCACTTGAGCTAAACTGCCATTGTGAGGGTTCTCTCTGCCACGCACGTGGATATGCGTTTTCATTGTTTTTTTTTTACTTATTTACAGCACTGTGTTATCATTCATCAATAGCTATTTACTGACTCAGGAATAGGGTTTGCTCTAGCTAAAGAATTTGGAAGGGCAGGTGACAATCTCATTGTTTGCTCAAGATCTGGTGAGAACTGTCCCCATTTGTTGATTTACAACAACAAAGAAGCCTTAAACCCAATTCCCCACTTGTTGATTTAATCATCTTAATTCTGGATCCATTTTGAAATTTAGTATTTTTAGCACTTCTCCTAGGTAATTCTGTTTTGAAATATCCTCCAATCAGTAGTGTTTTTAGTAGAATCAAAACATGTTTACATTACAGCTGGTTTCATGTTTTCCTTTTCATTATTCCAAACGCCATCCATAAATATCAGGTGGCTAGATGGCCCTAGACAGGAGATTCAGTGACTTCAAAGGATTATTGTCAATTACTCCATACAAATTCTTTTGGCCCGACAAACGTATCTGGCCACTTGTAATTTTTGCTTAGTTTGTTCATCTGGTTCCAATCACAAGGCCAGCACTCCGTTGCTTATTTAAGATATTGTGTAAATATTTTTTTAGTTTCTACCTGTCTGTCCTAGCTCCATGCATTTCTTGAAAGAAGCAGCTGAATGTCTTTGCTCTGGTTCTCCATTGTATATTCTTTAATTTTCTCTTTATTTTTTATTTTCTACTGCATTACATCTTTTATATACTGAACATCATGGCACATATGTCATGGATGTGGAAACTTGACTTTAAATATGCAAACATTTTATATTCAAGAGGTTACCCTTCCTCTGAAGAAGAAAATATAATATATACTGTTCGTGTTCTGTTGTCTTTTAACCCATCAGCAGAAAGGGTTGAATCTGCCATTCAGAGTTTAAGACAAGAATTTGGGGAACGGCGTGCTTGGGTACTTCCCTCTGATATATATATTTTAATTCTGTTTTTGTTTGAGGTGGCTGCTGATTTCATTACTTTGTCCAAGCTATTGTTTATGCTTACACAGGTGCATTTTGTTTGCTTTTAGGGGATAAAATGCGATGTTGGGATTGGGAAAGATGTGAAAGATTTGGTTGTGTATTCCCAAGAGAATTTGAAGTACATCGATATATGGGTAATTCATTTCACATTTTTTCCTTTTGTATTATATCCTTTGTTCTTTGGTGATAGCGTGGAAGTTATATATATTGGATGTAGTATATTTTTCATGATTCAATGGTACTGGTAATTCAAATTGATTCAGAACTGCAACCCAAACCATGGAATAAAATGACTTGCTACTTGATGATGGAAGAAATGGGGGTCCAACTATCCTTCTGTGTTTCTTGCTAAAAATGCAGATTAATAATGCAGGATCAATTGCAATTGCCTGTAAACCACTGGCCGAAGTTTCAGATGACGATATCATGTATTTTATATTTAAGTTGCATCACTTATTTTCCTGAACTTATTTGTTGCAACTCTCATTGATTATTATGCCTCTGTGCAGTGAAATTGTAACCCGGAACATGGTTGGTTCAATGATTTGTTGCCGTGAGGTAGAACTGCTTATTCAGATGACAGTGCATGTGGTGTTTCTCTTGCCCATAATCATCCATTGCTGCTGTGTGCAGGCAATAAAGATGATGGTGAAGCAGCCTCGTGGCGGACATATCTTCAACATTGATGCAGCTGGCTCAGATGGCAGGCCGACCCCCAGGTAACATCGTTGACATTGCCTGAGCTGTATGAATTTAGTTTTAAGAGTATATGTCCGGGCTTCTTTTTATTTATTTATATCTATTTTAAATTCCGGAAAAATATTTTATTTATTTATATCTCCTTTGATAGATCTGCTGTGTATGGGGCAACCAAGCGCTCTGTGGCCCATTTAACAAAGTCATTGCAGGTAGTAAACTTACTAGTCTTTCTATTGCCACCATGTATATTTTGTGCTGAAACCAGAAGCAACAGTGTTTTAACAAGCTACCACCCAAATGGAGTAAATTGTCACCAGATTTCAGACCATGAGTGTTACGGAAACGCAGGAGCTCCAACGGCAAATGTTTTTAGTAATGAGGGCAGATGGGAAAAAAGAAAGAAAGAAGAATAGGCAAGGAAAAATCCCCAGGTCCATGGAAAGACAGAATGATTTTCACTAAAATATCCGTAAGAAAAGTACACGGCGAAAACATAAAGTACAGAAATCCTTTCTTGAAATGAGTAATAAAGCAATATTACCTGCTGTTGGTCCACGCTGTTATAGTACCTGCTGTTGGTCTTGTTAGTTAGCTCTGCTATAGTGATCGGACATGCTCCAGCGTTTCCAAAATTTGGGCCGGGGGGCCTAGGCCTCCCTTGCTTGTTCCCTGGGAATCCCCAGGAAGCCCCACCAACCTCACCATGGAAACTTTCTGCACATAGTCTGTCTTCTTCCCAACATTTAGGTAATTCTTTGGATACTCATGTGCATAATGACCCATCTAATTACATTTAATACATCATACTGTCTGTTTATCAGAATTGGTCTTACCAGAACCGCAAAAGGCGCTGGACCAGTGTCAAGTATAGGTCTCGAACACTTGTCCCAACTTCATTCAATGGATCAGACTTCACCACTACAACAAGTCCATCAAAGCATTTCAAATATATACCACACACATTTATATTCTGGGTCATTGGAGATTGGTCTCATAATTCTTTTATTTCATATTGGATGGATTTTGGTATTTTTTGTGCAGTCAGAATTGCAAATGCAGGACGTTAAGCATGTTGTGCTGCATAATCTGTCGGTATGTTTTGATTCTATGAACTATCTTTGATCTCTTAATGCTTGGTCTCTAATGTCTGCTGGTGGTGCGGCAGCATGGAAAGGTGACGGCTGATCTACTCACACCCACTGCTAATACACAACAGGTTGTGAATTCTTTCAAATTCCCATAATTCTGATTCGCATGTGTTTAATGGTACATTGATTTTCTTCCTTATGTTCATCAATCATTTGATTCACGTGAAAATGAGGTTTAGCGGTTTCGATAAGTTATAAATTGGGTATTTTGGTGATTTTATTTATGAATATAGCTATGTTAAAGACCAGTAATTTGTTGATATCAATTTTAATTTTTTGGGTTCGAAAGTGCTATTCAATGGAGTTTCTGTTAATTAAATTTATAAAAATGTGATTTGGATATGAACACGTACAGCAAGTGATTTTATATAAATGAATGATTGTGTTTTTCTGTTGTTTTTCAAATAATTATTAAACCTAATTAAATGAGGTCGCATATATGGATCAAATGTGGTCAATTAGTTTTAATGAAGACGATATTTTCATTGAAACCATTTAGAATATGAACATCTTAAAATAAATAAATAAATGTCAGTTAATTAGAGTTCAACATAGTTTTGGTTTTTAGTTACTTTTTTCTTTCTCCGCAGGCAAGGTTTTTCAACGTGGGTTTAGCAGAGCCAGCAGAAGTGGTAATGCCATCTCTAACCACCAATACTAAAATGCAGTAATACCTACTCTAAAACAGGGCGTCTTCATTAATTTCATTTCCAATTAATGAACGTTTATTTTTTCATATATTAAAATAAATATAAACGTTTAATTAAATAAAAGTTAAAACGTATCCGAAAAAGAGGTCCATATTTTGCGCAGGTGGCGAAATATCTGGTTCCCAAAATAAGATGTGTACCGGCCCATGGTGGTTTCATTGGGACCCTAAAAGCCTACTCCAAAAGATTCTCCGTCAAGTGATCCTACTTGTACCAACGCCCCCATTGATTTAATTTTGTACGTTCTGTTTGCAATCCATGTTTTTTGGTGCCTTGATTAGTAGTAAAAAAAAAAGTTTTATTTCTTTACGTGTGTTGTAATTTGTAAATAAAAAAGGTTTTTTTAATAGTTTTTTTCCTTTCAATGGTAATGCCTCCTCTCCTCCCCAGGTACACCTTGCGCTCCCTCCCGGACTAGGGGAAGGGATATTTTATAGGAGCGGATCATTGAGCGACTCGTTGTCATTTTATTTGTGTTTTGATAATTACAATTCTTTCGTCGTTTATTCTTTATTATTGTTCTCATATTTCATGTTAGAAAGAACAAAGGATTTTGCAAGTATTTTGATTTCATGTCCAAGAAAACTAAGTAATGTCTCCTAAGTATGTGGATTTTGGATTTTTGCCCAAGTCCAATATCATATGTATTGAGGCTCAAAAAATATATTATGTATTACAGTGGAGCCGAAGAATTATCTTATGTATGAACTTAAATTTATTATATATTTGCTTTTAGTGAAGATTAATATGTTACGTATGAGGAAATTTCTTATGTATTATCAGATCTTATCAAAATCTTACGTATGGAGTTTTTTGCTAAGTCAAATATCCTACGTATGGAGGAGTATCTGATAATTGGTAAGTATCGACTCTTACAAAGTTCACTTTACTCTTAACGGCTCTTATGTTTTGATCGAGACAAGTTTTTCTTCGTTTTTTGGAAGATTGATATTTATCGGTTACGCCATGAAGTATTCTTACATGTTGTGGATAAGTATTTATCAAATTACAGCTGAAACATTCACTATCTATTTGCGACTAATATTATGGGTTTTGAATTTTAAATTCAAATATTGAAGTTAAAAGATCTTTTATGCATGGATTTATGAGGAATATTTGTGCGCTTAAAGGTTGATTGTTTGGAAATTAAATGATGATGATTGAAGGAGTATTTATTGATTGTATTTATTATTTATTTTGAATTATTACTCGATATTTGACAGGCTATTTTGCATGAATCGATTATCATTGATATTTACAAAGGAGACAATGGAGAATGTTTTGAAAGGAATATAGTTGTTGGAGATTAATCTATTTAAGGAGGGCCGAAGCAAACAAACGAGCACACCATGTGATACACAATACTGCGAGATCGTCTATTCTAGTTTGCTGAGGACTGCTAGAATGCCCGAGCTACATTGCTCAAATATTTTGAAGGGTCAGAATAACATTTCAACGCCAACACTGCAACCATGACTTCCAACTGGTTCATGTGTTTATTTAAATTGTCTGGGATTTGTCTGCACTACAATTGTAATACCTACATGAGTTATACCCCCCTTAAAAGGTACGAATTGATTCTGCCCATTTTACCAAAAGGTTATCATGGGTTGTGCTTGATCCTGCTAAAAAACACTAGGTTAGGGCAGCTCCTATAGAAAGTCCGGGCTAAGTTGACACTCGTTGTAAATGACTAGGTTCTGTCTACACTTGCTCAAAAGGTTGTAGGTTTGGTCTTTGTAACATACTAGTTGAAGTCTGAACTTTTTGCAAAAGATTGGGTTTGGGGTGCACCATTTGTAAAAGTCTATATCTGTAGTGGATAGCCATGCTCTTGAGGTCGGGAGTGTAAATAGTAGATGTAGGATTGTTCAGATCCATACTACTATAAAATCCCTATGGTCATCTTTACTTTATTCTACTCACACTCTTCACATTACTCGCTGAACACTTTGTCTATGTTTAAATTGTTTTATTCCTTATCCACGAAATTTCGCAATATATTTTATACTGATATAAGGAAAGACAATTCATCCTCTTGCCTATTGACATCACTCACGTGGGGCATAACACTTGGTATTAGAGTCTATCCCTTTTAGGATATGTTCTTATAATTTGGTTTCTGTGTATTGGCTTTACTGGATATATTATTTGACCTAACCTGTTCATCCTAATCCTTAATAAGACTAAAAAAAAAAAAAAAAAAAATTCAGTTATAGCAAGTGAAGAGGTGTTTGATCATTCGAATCCTTTGAGACCCCTGTATTTTAGCAGAAGCAACTGTGGTTACTGGAAGGACAACATGAAGATATTTTTAGAGTATAGGTATTGAATACCGGACCATCATGGCCATACCTTATAAATCGCTTGAGGTTGAGCTTGAAACTTTGATTGGTAATGATATTGCCAAATATGTTTTAATTTACAAAGTCATGAATGATCTTTATTACTCTCTTAATAAAAGTGTTTATAGACATTACTTTTTGTAAAACTACTTCTAACATTTGGAGGACTTTACAAGTCCCTCATAAAAGAATTGACAAATTGTAGAGAACCAAGCTTGACATTCCCAGGATCGAATTTCAAGAATTTTGGATATTTAAGCATGAAAGAATTAGTGATATGGACGATATGTCTACAACGATTGTGAACAACATGATTGCTCTTGGTGAAACCATGAAGAATAAAGTGTCGATTAAGAGAATACTTCATGCTTTACCAAAGAAATGACATTCTAAGAAGGTTGCAATTGAAGAAAGGACTTTGTTGAATATACATTGGATGAATTGATTGGTACTTTAATACAATATGAATTTGAGTTGAAGAACAATGAAAACGAGGCAAATGATAGAAAGAAGGTAGCTGTTTTTAAATTTAAACATGCTTCTTTTGATTCATCTAGTGAAAGTGTAGGTTCTTCTAGTTCTGAAAAAGGTGATGATTTCAGTCAACTAGCAAAATGCATACATGGACTTATGAAGGAGATGTTGGAGTTGGTGACCTAGAACCAACTACTCTGTACTTTATTCATTAATAAATACCTTATCACATCTTGATTGTTCTTCTATATGACAATGCATGTGATAATGTTCGAAGGATAACTGTTGCACTAAAAGGTCATAGCAGATTCCTGCTATGATGAGAACCCGGAAGTGCCACAACACTGTTTTTGAATATATGTTCTGTGGCCGGATGATGTTATTTGATGGACACAAATAATACAGACCATTAGGGGCGAGGACTCATAAAACTTTGATGCACCTTCTCATGGTGTGCACCCTTGGTAATATTCAGGAGGATATTATGAGAACGAGACCTGCCAGCAGGAAATCCACATTTCATAGTGTCATTGGATGTTCCTATTTGCGGACATGTGTATTGGTCCCTAGATTTTATAATTATTATTATTGAGTATTATAACTCGCGCGTTTAGATGTATTGACGAAAATTATGACAACACATTGTTCGCAGTGAGGTAGGATATGTTGAGTGCGTCACGAGTAATACAACATTAATAGATAATGCGAGAAATGATTTGTCATTTTCATTTTCATAACTAAAGTAGATATCTTAGGCCCTTTGATGGAATTGATATAGCCTAAATAAATCCATGACCATGGTAATGAATGAACAAGTTCAATTCCGGGAAGTCAAAGAAAGAATAATTGAGCACATGGGTTGATGACACCGGCATGCAACCTGCTTGATTCGAGATATCGAGACAAAGAGATTACATTACACAGTAAACGTTCGTAGGAGGTGACACGTCATTGCAGCGTTAACTTCTTTTTCTATGAGTGCTTTGGCGTGTTGCTAGACGCTAACCTTGGACTTTAGGCAGGTTCCACCTAATGCCACTGAGAAAGAGGCCTAGAGGGTCACACACTAAGTGTGTCAAAGTATCTCAGTTAAATATTAATTTAACAAGTTGAATAAAGATTATTTCCGATTGTGGTTTAATAATTATTTAAGGATGTCTGATCGTATTTATTTCGACACTAGTTATTCGAGAAAATATATTGTGGGCGAAATAATATATTTATTAACGAGTAATGCAGTGATATTTATTTGAGAAATAAATAACTATTATTCAAGGTCTAATAAATGTGATGGAGGAAATAAAGAAAATGAAAAATAAAAGTACATGCCGTGTATATTAATATACACGCCGTGTATTTTTTCTGGGAATTTATGAGAAATAATATTATTTATTTAATTAAATAATATTAGGTGTAATTCACTGGGCGCATGTCAAGTAATAATAATAGTCAATCGTTATTATTATACATGAGGTATTACTAAGAATTAAATGAAATGAATAAATGTTTTCGGTTAATTAATTCATTTTATTATTCTAAGTAATAAAAAATCTCAATTATATAATTCTCATTAGCGTAGCCATTTTTTAGGAGTTGTGCACAACGGATTTAGAGAAAGTGCTCAAGCCAAGAGAGAATTCTTTTTCTTTCAAGAATGCTATCAAGCTACGAGAGAGATCCTCATCCACCGGATCAAGGAGAGCGCTTTGCAAGCGGCGCTCAAGGCGATCGAAGACAGACATCGCAAGTGAAAGCTCTTCCGCGCTAGCACCCGAAGATCCATTCGACGACGTCCAAAGATATGTGGAACACGTGTGGATCACCGCTAGAGGAGTCCTACAACTTGGATTCTACGATGCAACGACGGGTCACATCGGATCGTGACCAGAAACATCAACGAAGAGAGAATTCCATCAAGACAATTCTTGTCTTTTAATTAAATTAATTATAACCAACATATGATGATCCTCTCTATGGTTCCAGGACTCCCTTTCTTTCGTTCTTCGTTCTATTATGAAGATCCAGCGTTTTATTATCGTGACGGATCTCAGATTGATCGTTGTTAACGAAAAAATTAAAATTGAGTACACCCACCAACGCGCTTCCGCTGCGTCTGGAACCTACAAGTGGTATCAGAGTGGTCATATCGTTGATTATAATTATTTAGTTTTTCGTTGGTGATTTACACATTTAATAATTTAGTTGTTTCAATTCAAGTTAATAATTCTTTAAATTTGAATCTTGAGATCTATTCCCCCTCTTTCGTTTCTCGTTCACCTTACAGAAACGTTTTTTTTAATTTTGATTAAAATAAAACAGAGGATCTCATTCGGAGGTGCCAAAGCTTCCTGGCTGTACAACACCAGAATACATGGCGTGTATTCGGCAGTACACGCCGTGTAGTATAGGTTCCATGCTCTAGGACGATTCGCCGAACCATGTCGTGTCATTGGATCCTATCTAAGTCTTTAAGACTCTGTGTGTTGACCAGGAACAAGTGACACACGATTTCCGGATTACACGCCGTGTGACCCACTGAACACGGCATGTAGTCCCTTCGGGTTAGGGTTGGACCGTGTACCCCGCACACGGCTTGCCCGGTTGGAAACCGTGTAACGCGGATACTACACGACGTGTGTCCCACTAAACACGCCGTGTACTCCGAAGATTTCTGAAGTACATCTACACACCATGTCCCCGGGCGTGTACTTAGGATGAACGGTGAACAAAAGTACACGCCGTGTAGTCGGAACTACACGCCGTGTACTCATCCAAATTACGCAGATTTATTAAAATTTATTATTATATTATACAAACCCTTGAGACGTGTACCATAGTGCAGACGTAAAGCTGAGGCACAACACGTGATATGTGTTATATATATATGTGTTTAATTTAATATTTGCGCAATGTTCATTTATACTCATTGGGTAGTTATGAACGAGAATTCATCGGGTTGCCTCCAAGGTACAAGTTACGTACAAAGATAATTTTAAATTAATTTATTTGTTTAAAATTACGATGGATGAGAATCTCAAGGAAATTCAGAAAATAGTTTAAGATAAAATGATTTATTAATTAAAGATAATTAATTGATTCAAGCGTGATTTATCTTAAACAAGAATGATTAAAGAATTGAATGCTAGTTTTATTTATGTGTAAATATCATTGCATGTTTGGATGACCATGAGCTAGACCAAGACCTTTGTATGTGAATGATTTTTTTAATTAATTTATTTAAATTAAATTTGTTGGCCTGCGAGCCTTCTTCTCATTAATTTGTAGGGCCTGCGTGTCCAATGTTTTTTTTATGTAAAACCATGTTTTACCCCTCACCTGCTTGTGAGATAAAAGCATATGTAATGGATGAAACTCCCAAGCTAGTGGAGGTGGCTCAAGTTAGGAACCAAGGTGAAACCAATTCAAGAAGATGCAAAGATGGACAAATGGAAAGCTGTAAACACGAACTCAAACGGTTCAAGGTGTTTCTCCCCTAGGACTTGGGTTAATTTATCAACCTCTAGATAAACTAACCAATAGAACAAGCTCATATTCATATCATTTATTTTATTTCTGTCAGTTGCATGATTTATTTATTGTGGGTGTGTTGTCACGATCACACAATTAATGAATTAAACAAGCATGCAAGATGAAACTAAAATAAGATCAGATTATGCGTAAATATTATCTTAGACATGGTTAATCACTTAAGTATATCCCACTTAATATTAAAAAACATGCAATCAAAGATAATAAAATGACAATTTACGTATAAGGATAAAATTCCTCAAAGAAATATTAAGTCGGTATAGCCTTCCATAATCTTGCTTATAATCAAACCACAGTTCAAAGTGCTTGACCAACCCTAGTTGGGGTGGTTTCAATTATCGGAGAATTCTCATTCAAGGTTTTGGGTTGACTTGACTTGGTTCACATCAAGGGTTGACTGCCACAATAGGACTTGGTGTGACTAAGAGGCAAAGGTTGAGGAAATCCAAAATAAAAGGATTTCAGGATTGAGGAGTCCACTCAGCAGATCACAGAGTTGCGAGTTAATGCAGTTGACATTTGAAATGCCTACCTAAAACCCTTTAGGTTGCTTGACCAACCCTAGTTGGAGTAATGCGAAGAGCAATATAGATCCTTGCCACTAGAATATTCAGGCAACATAATATTCTAAAGTCAATGGTAAGGGCTATTGGGTTTCAATAAAATAGTGGGAGACTAATAAGTATTAATTTATTTATTTGTTTCATTTTTATTATGATAAAGTACTAAACCTTTCTCATCTTAATTTGTAGAAACGATAAGAAAAATGACTTCAAACATATTATTGTGAACCATACTCGAGAGGGAAAACCTTCTCACCGACACCAATTTCCAGGAATGGCAGAGACGTTTGCGCGTCATCCTTCGTCACAAGAGGAAATTGTATGTGTTGGAAGATCCTGTTCCAGTTGCGCTTGGAAAATAGGTCAGTGATGAGGAATTATCTCTCTATATGAAACATATGGATGATGCCACATATGTCCAATGTTTCATGATATCGACCATGTCTAATGAGCTCTTGAAGCAACATGAAAACATGGACGTGTATGACATGATGTCTCACCTTAAGGATCTCTACCAAGAGAAGGCGAGACATGAGAGATATGAGATCTCCAACACTTTGTTTACAACTAAGCTTGGAGAGTTTGTGCCAGCTGAGGCTCATGTAGTAAAGCTTATTGACTACATTGAACGTCTGGACATCTTAGGGATTAAGTTCCCGGATGAGTTGCGTACATATCTCATCCTATCATCACTACCAAGACCTTCTCTAGATTTATTGTCAACTATAACATGAGCAACAATGAGAAGAGTCTATCAGAACTTCTGACCTTAATTCGCTAGGTAGATAAGGACATGGGGCGTGACGAACCTACAGTTATTATGGTGAATAAGAAAAGGAAGGACAAGACAAAGGGGCCAAGTACTTATAAATGGTCTGAAGTCCCTGAGCACCGTCCCTCCAAGAAGGGGAAGATCCAGAGGTAGGGAAAGGAACAATAGGCGGTATGTTTTGCATGTGGCAAACAAGGCCATTGGAAGAGGAACTGTACCTAGAAGCGTGAGGATGCTAAATGTGCGTTCGTTATCGAGTGTAATCTTTCCATTTCTACACATTGGGTATTAGATACAGCTTGTGGGGCTCACATCTGTATTCAAATGCAGGAACCAAGTAGATTTAAAAAGATTGCCAGAGGAGAGGTGGATCTTCGAGCTTCCAATGGTGCGAGACTGGCTGCATTAGCCATTGGCGATTACCACCTCTCATTGCCAACTGAGATGATTTTGGTTTAACACAACTGTTTTTATGTGCCTAGTGTTACCAAAAACATAATTTCTGTATCATGTTTGGATATGGATGGATTTATTTTTAAATTTGGAAATAGGGGTTGCTTCTTTTATAAGAACAACATATGTTATGGTATGACACATTTAAATAACGGTTTGTATGCATTAAATTACAAAAACCAAGTGTTGATAATCGATAACGAAACAAACTCACATGACTCATACATCACCCAGTTGTGGCATCACCGTCTCGGTCATGTAAACGAGAAGCGCTTGACAAAGCTTTGCCAAGATGGTTATTTAGACTCTACTAAGCTAAAACCACTTGATATATGTCACACTTGTTTACAAGGTAAAATGACCAAGCTTCCTTTCGGTGGACATGGTGAAAAGGCCACAGAGCTTCTAGGATTGGTGCACACGGATGTGTGTGGACCATTTCCAGTAGAAGCTAGAGGAGGATATTTTTACTTCATTACTTTTACTGATGATTTGAGTCGATATGACTATGTCTACTTAATGAGGTATAAGTCATAGTCCTTAGAGAAATTTAAGGAATTCAAGAATGAAGTAGAGAATCATCTTGGTAAGAAGATAAAGAGACTTCAATCAGATCAAGGTGGAGAATATCTAAATCAAGAGTTCATTGATCTTTTACGGGAGTCTGAGATTCTATATCAGCTAACTCCTCCTTATACACCATAATTGAATGGTTTTAGTGAAAGGAGGAACCACACCTTGTTAGACATGGTGAGATCGATGATGAGTCATGTAGATCTTCCATTATCCTTTTGGGGATATGCATTACAAACTGCAGTATACACATTAAACCGAGTAACAACTAAGGCGGAAAATGGAATTCCCTCCGAGATATGAAATAGAAAGAAACCCATTTTGTCGCACACACGTGTATGGGGATGCGAGACATTTGTTAAGGCCTTCGTAGGCAACAAACTAGCACCCCGGGGTACGAAGTGTATCTTTATAGGATATCCCAAGGAAACAAAAGGATATTACCTATATAACCCTTCAGACAAGAAAGTCACTGTCGCCAGACAAACCGTCTTTCTTGAGAGGGATCACATCCTCAAAAAGGATAGTAGGAGAAAGATTGTTTTCGATGAAGTTAATGCTCAAGATACATAGGAGTTGGTACAGGAACAAGTTCCACAGGTCCCCATGGAAGAGGTTCCAGAAACACAGGTACTGCATAAGAGCTCAAGAGAGGTAAGGGAACCAGAGAGATTTGGTTTCCTAGTCACCGAGGATGGTGAATCATTATTATTGGACAATGATGAACCTCTCTCCTACAAGGAAGCAGTAGAAAGCTTAGAAGCTTCAAGATGACTAGAAGCTATGAATTCTGAGATAGATTCCATGTATTAGAACTAATTATGGGTTCTAGTTGATGATCCAGTTGATGTAAAATCTATTGGATGCAAATGAGTATTCAAGAGAAAATTGGACATGGAAGGTCAAGTTAGCACCTATAAAGCAAGGATAGTGGCTGAAGGATTCATACAACGTTAAGGAATTGACTATGATGAAACCTTCTTGCCAGTTTCCATGTTTAAATCCATAAGAATCATACTTTCCATAACAGCTTACCATGACTACGAGATTTGACAGATAGATGTCAAAACAACGTTCCTTAATGGGAACCTTCGGGAAGATGTCTATATGACACAACCAGAAGGGTTTGTGACACCAGGTGAAGCCAAACGGGTTTGCAAGTTGCTGAAATCCATTTATGGATTAAAGAAAACATTCAGGTCATGGAACATTCGATTTGATGAAGCCATAATGGAATTTGGTTTCATTAAGAATGAATGTGAGCCTTGTGTTTATAAGCAGTTTAATGGGAATGCAGTCGATATCCTAGTAGTATATATTGATAACATATTACTTATTGGAAACGATGTACCAATCTTACAGTCAGTTAAGGACTGATTGAACAAGTGTTTCTCTATGAAGGACTTGGGTGAAGCAGCCTATATTCTAGGGATCAAGATCATTCGTGATAGATCCAAGAGGCTGCTTGGACTAAGTCAGGGTACATACATGACCAAATACTAAAGAGATTTAGTATGGAACAATACAAGAGGGGATTGGTTCCAGTGTCACATAGCCTACATCTTTCTAAGAAAATGTGTCATCAGACACAACAAGAGAAAGATAGAATGAGTAAGATCTCATACGCTTCGACTATAGGGTCCATCATGTATGTCATGTTATGTACCAGGCTTGATGTTGCCTATGCACTGAGCATGGTAGGCAGATATCAAGCAGATCCAGAAGAACAGTATTGGACTACTGTTAAGACTATCCTTAAGTATCTGAGAAGAACTAAGGATACGTTCCTGGTGTATGGAGGAGAGGATGATCTTTTCATCAGAGGGTATGCTGATGCAGGTTTTTAGATAGATCAAAACGATCTGAAGTCACAATCTGGATATGTTTTTTGTCTCAATGAAGGAGCTGTGAGCTGGAAGAGTTCAAAGCAACTAGTTGTCGCTGATTCTACAATGGAGTTCGAATATATAGAAGCTTCTGATGCAGCCAAGGAAATCGTCTGGATTCAAAACTTTGTCTAGGATCTTGATGTGGTGCCTAGCAATAAAGATCTTATTACATTGTATTGTGATAATAATGCAGCGGTGACTCTTGCAAAAGATCCAAGGTCACATCAACAGACAAAACACATACTCCAGAAGTATCACCTCTTGAGGGATTTCTATCAAAGGGGTGAAGTTGCAGTGATCAGAGTGTCCACGAAAGAGAACGTGACAGACCCCATGACTAAAGGCCTATCTCAGCAGAAACATGAATATCATGTGAGAGCTAGCAGGTTAAAGGTTCTTAGCAGTTGGCTCTAGCCCAAGTGGGAGTCTGTTAGAGTTGGTGGCTTAGAACCAACTACTTTGTACTTTATTCATTAATAAATACCTTATCACATCTTGATTGTTCTTCTATGTGACAATGCATGTGATAATGTCCTAAGGATAACTGTTGCACTAAAAGGTCATAACGGATCCATGCTATGATGAGAACCAGAAAGTGCCACAACACTATTCTTGAATATATGTTCTATGACCAGATGATGTTATTTGAGGGAGACAAATAATACAGACCATTAGAGGTGAGAACTCATAAAACATCGAGACACCTTCTCATTGTGTGTGCCCTTGGTAATATCTAGGAGGATATTATGAGGATGAGACCCGCCAGCAGGAAATCCACATTTCATAGTGTCATTGGATGTTCCTATCTACGAACGTGTGTATTGGCCCTTAGACTTTAAGATTATTATTAATGGGTATTATAACTCGCACACTTAGATGTATTGACGAAAACTATGACAACACACTATTCGCAACAAGGTAGGATATGTTGGGCGCGTCACGAGTAATATAACATTAATAGATAACGTGAGAAAATATTTGTCCCTTCTGTTTTTATAATAGAAGTAGATATCTCAGGCCCTTTGATGAAATTGATATAGCCTAAATAAATCCATGGACATGGTAAGGAATGAGCAAGTTCAATTTCGGAAAGTCAAAGAAAGAATAATCGAACACATGGGTTGATGACACCAGCATGCAACCCGCTTGATTCGAGATATCGACACAAAAAGATGACATTACACGGTAAGCGTTCGTAGGAGGTGACAAGTCATTGCGGCGTTAACTTCTTTCTCTATAGGTGCCTTGATGTGTTTCTAGACGTTAACCTTGGACTTTAGGCAGACTCCGCCTAATGCCACTGAGAAAGAGGCCTAGAGGGTCACACACTAAGTGTGTTCAAGTATCTTAGTTAAATATTAATTTAACAAGTTTAATAAAGATTATTCCCGATTGTTGTTTAATAATTATTCAAGGATGTCTGATCACATTTATTTCGACACTAGTTATTCGAGAGAATATATTGTGGGCGAAATAATATATTTATTAGCGAGTAATGCAGTGATATTTATTTGAGAAATAAATAGCTATTATTCAAGGTCTAATAAATGTGATGGAGGAAATAAAGAAAATGAAAAACAAAAGTACACGCCATGTATATTAATATAAACACTGTGTATTTTTTCTGGGAATTTATGAGAAATAATAATATTTATTTAATTAAATAATATTATGTGTAATTCGCTGAGCGCATGTCAAGTAATAATAATAGTCAATTGTTATTATTAGATATGGGGTATTACTAAAAATTAAATGAAATGAATAAATGCTTTCAGATAATTAATTCATTTTATTATTCTAAGTAATTAAAAATCCCAATTATATAATTCTCGTTAGACTAGCCATTTTTTAGGATTTGTGCACAACATATCTAGAGAAAGCTCCAAGACAAGAGAGAATTCATTTTCTTCCAAGAACGCTCTCAAGCTACGAGAGAGATCCTCCTCCATCAGATCAAGGAGAGCGCTTTGCAAGCAGCTCTCAAGGCGATCGAAGGCGGACATCGCAAGCGAAGGATTTTCCGCGCTAGCACCCGAAGATCCCTTCGACGACATCCAGAGATACGTGGAACACGTGTGGATCACCGCTAGATGAGTCCTACACTTGGATTCTACGACGCAACGACGGATCACATCAGATCGTGACCAGAAACATCAACGAAGAGAGAATTCCATCAAGGTAATTCTTGTATTTTAATTAAATTAATTATAACCAACATATGATGATCCTCTCTATGGTTTCAAGACTCCCTTTATTTCGTTCTTTGTTCTATTCCGAAGATTCGACGTTTTATTATCGTGACAGATCTCAGATTGATCGTTGTTAATGAAAAAATTAAAATTGGGTACACCCACCAACGCGCTTCCGCTGCGCCCAGAACCTACATAAGAGTCAAAGTGCTAAGGATGGAAAAATAATAAGTATACACAATTTTTTAAAAGGAAAGGTAAGAAAAATAATCAGTATTCAGATGTTAGATATTTTAAATACAAGAAATTGACACACAAAATATAAATGACTAAGGTTGAAAAATGAAGGAGAAAAAAATGGTAAACAGAAAAAGAATAAAGCTTTTGATGCAAGATGGAATTTTACCGAAGATTCAGGTTCAAGTGAAGAATTTGGAAGTGGTAAGGAAACAACTAATCTTTGTCTTGTGAGTAAATATGGTAAAGTTTCATTTTCTCCTTCTCACTCATGTTCTTCAAGTGACTTGGGTGAATATGCCAAGAAAGATGAAAACAATTGTTTAATGGATAACATGGATGAAGAAGATAATTCTAATTCTAATTAAGAAGTTGATTATGTTGGATTCGGTTCCCTAGAACCAACTTCTATGTACTTATGATTACTTATATTCATGTATTTGAATATTTATAAAATACCTTATCAGATCATGATTTTTCTTTTGCATGACATAGTATGTGATAATATCATAAGTGTACTTTTCACATTGAAAAGTCATAGAAGTTCCCCGTCATGATGAGAATCTAGAAGTACCATGACAACATTCTTAAATATAACTTCTATAGCCGAATTCTATCATTTAACGGGACACAAATGATGCAGTCTACCAAGGGTGCAGACTCATAGGACTGAGACAATTTCTTATGATGTACGCCCTTGGTAATCTTCAGTACAAGAGATTATGAGAACACGACTCAATAATTAGAAATCCACATTTATACATGTCATCGGGTATTCCTATATATGGATGTGTGTAATGATTCTTAAACTTTAATATTATTATTAATACATGCCATAAGTTGCATACTTTGATGTATTGATAAAAATAGCAACGACATATGCTCATAGTGAGGTAAGATACATTGGTTGCACCACAAGTGATGTTGTATTAATAAATAATGTGGGAAAAGATTTATCCCTTATATACTTTAACAAAGGTTGATATCTCATTCCCTTTTATGAGAATAAAATTTCTCAATTAAGTCCATGGCCATGACGGTGTGTTCGACAAGTTCATTTCTAGAAAGTCGAAGAAAGTGAGATTGAACATAGAAGTTGATGACACTAGCATGCGACCTACTTGATTAGAGATATCGAGATGAAGAGATTATATTACATGATGAACGTTCGTAGGGGGTTGAATGTCATTGCGATGTTAACTTCTTTTTCTATGGGAGTTTCGCCGCGTTGTTAGACGCTAACCTTGGATTTTAGGCAGTGTAGCCTAATGCCACCGAAAAAGGGCCCTAAAGGGCCACACACAAATTATATTTGAAACCTCGGTTAATTTCTATATTAATCTAACATGTTGGATACATATTATTCTCATACGTGATTTAATAATTATTTATATTGGTTTGATTGCAAATATTCAATCACTAGGTATTTGAGAGAATATATATGTGAGTTGAATATTTGATAAATATTTATTCTCTAGGAAATTATTTATTTAATTACATGAATATGAAAATAATTATTTATTTAGTTACGTGAATATTTAATAAATATTTATTTACTAGTTTCAGTGAATATAATATTTATATATTTATTGGTGAATAATGCAGTAATATTTATTTAATTAAATAAATAGTCATTATTCAAAGACCAATAAATATTGAGGAGGATTGACAAACTGAGTTTAATGCTCCAGCAAAAAATGTCATATTAAATATTATTTGAATAAAATTTAATTTATTTATTCAAGAAAAATAATAGTTATTTTATCCGCGATTTTAGTACATGTCAAGTAAATAATAGTAATAATATTATTATTATTTAGACACAAGGTTCGCCGGTAATTAGGAAAATAATAAGATCCCTTGTGTAATTATTTATTTTCTAACCATAACATTATATAAACCCAATTATGACATTTTGTGCAAAACATAGCCATATTCTTTCATTGTGCACAATGACTTCTAGTAAGAATCTTCTCAAGCCCTAAAGAGCCCCCTCTCCAAAACATTATGAAGAACATAGAACAATTATCCTCCTCCACCAGAGTGAATTCCTTCTCATTTGAAAGATTTGGCAACAATCAACATTGATCATCACAAGCAATAGATTTTTCCGTGATAACACTCGAGGAATTCTACGACGACGATTGGAGGTTCATGTAACACGCACAGATCACCGCTATAGGGAATCTACACTTGATTCCTCTGACATAATTATGACACAACAAGAGTGGTCTACTAATTCATCAATGAATAAAGAATTCAATGAAAAATAATTCTTTAAATAAATCAATTATAAATTATATATGAAAAAGATCCTCTCTTGTGGATTCCAGGAACAAAATTTTTTCTAGTTCTAAGGAGAAATCTAAAGAAGTTGATGGAAACACTTTGTTGGTTATGAGCCCGACCGCTTCTGCTGATCCTTGAAATCTTCAGAGTAAGGATCATAAGAAAGTAACTAAAGAAAATAAGAATCTCATTAAAAAAATGGAAATTTGAAAGATACTGCTTCTAAGTTTGATGAAGAGAAATAGAAATTCAAGGTTATCAAGGATATTGTTTTTGAAGTTGGAAAATCTTTAGAAAATTATGCTTACAGTACAAAAGATAAATTGTGTGATAATTTGGAAATAGTTTAAAAAGAAATTGGAAAACTTAAAACTGAGGTTGAAAGTGTAAATAAAATTCTATATAAGTTCATTGTTGGAATCCAAACTCTGGATGAGTTTATGAGATTGAAAAATATGTCAAGATTGATGAATAATATAAATTATATTGGTTATGATGAGAGACTACCACAAGTGTCTAAAAACTGTGTTGTTAAAGGTAAAAAGGAAGTTATTTATTTTGTTAACTATCTTAGATGTGGTTTATTTATCCATTTTTCAAGTGGCTATTCTTTTTTAGTTTGTTTAATCTATTAGTTAGAAAAGACATTTATTTCCAAATTTTATTTTAGAGTTAAACATAATAAACCTTCTGCTGCGTGGGTTCTGATTTTAGATTTATTTTATTATGGCTAGTGAGCATGATTTTATTATTTATTTTCTGGTTTACTGGCATGTGCTTTAATTTTTATAATTTTAATTCAATGAAAATATTTTTAATAAATCTTTGAATATTATTAACCTGTTTCATGGATCCTTGGAGTTTTAAAATTTTTAGTATAAGAGGATTTCAAAGAACCTCATTCACTGGTTTAACTATTAAGGAGTGGGAATCTTAAATTAAAGGGGAGATTTACTAGTTTTATCTATTTATTTCTTATATGTTTATTTATTTTTCATAAACTCAGGGGGTGATATTCATATTTAAACTTTTCTTTATATCCATTTGAACATGCTAAATATTATTTTCCTCTCTCGGCTTGTTTATGTTTAACTTAAGGGGAGTTTACTAATTATGTTTTAATAATTATGGCCAAGTTATGTAAGCATGTTTTCTTTACTATGCTTTATCATTTAATTTTTGGGGAGATTTTTTTTTCATGATTTGATTTATATGTTTTTTTGGGATAATTGATTATATTTTTTTTTGTATTACAATTTTTTTTTGGGGGAGATATGTTTATTATTTCTCTTTCATGTTTTTTGGATTTGTTTGATTTGTTTTATTCTTATAAAAAGGGGGAGAATTTTTTAATTGATGTTCGATTTTATAATAATAAAAGGGGGGAGATTTTTGAGTGGACCATTGCCACTTTATTTGTGTTTTGATAATTAAAATCCTCACTTTGTTTATTATTATTTTTTTATTCTTAATTATCATTCTCATATTTCATGTTAGAGGAAAAAAGATTCTATAGGTATTTTGATTATGTGTCAAAGAAATCTGTTTGAATAATATTTCTTACATATGAGGATTATGCATTTATGCTTAAGTCCAATATCACATGTATTTCAGTAAGGATCATGAAATATATTACATATTACAGTGAATCTGAGGAATTATCTTACGCATGTAATTAGATTTCTTATGTATCAGTTTTCAACAAAGGAAAATATGTTACACATGAGGAAATTTCTTATGCATGTTGTTGAATTTCTTATATATCATCAGTGGCTATCAAATATCTTACATATGGAAATTTTTTCTAAGTCAAATATCATACGTATTCTGGGAAGCCAAGTAAAATATATTATGTATGAATGATATGATTTATAATATATTACGTATTAATAATTTTTGAAAGTCAAATATATTACGTATGGTGTCAAATTTATTAAATATCAATAATCCAGTAAAGGAGAATATCTTATGTATGGAGTATTTAATAATTAGTTAAGTATTGACTCTTACAAAGTTCACTTTACTCTTACTATTTGAAGAATGCCTTTTATGTTTTGATCAAGACTTATGTTTTTTGGAAGATTGATATTTATCAGCTGCGCCATGGAGTATTCTTACAAGTCATGGAGAAGTATTTATAAGATTGTAGTTGGAATATTTATTATCTATTTATGACTAATATTATGTGTGTTAAATTTCAAATTCAAATATTAATGGAAGTTCTAAGATCTTTTGTGTATGAATTTATGAGGAATATTTCCATGATTAAAGGTTGATTATTAAGAGTATTAAATGATAATGATTAAGGAAATATTTATTGATTGTATTTATTGTTTATTTGAATTATTATTCTAATGATATTTGACAGGATGTTTTTCATGAATAGATTATCATTGATATTTATGAAGGATATCATGGAGAATGTTTCGATGGGAATGCATTGGAGATTTATTAATTTAAGGAGGATGGAGAAAATAGATGATCACACTATGTGGAACATAATACTGTGAGAGATAAAGAACACACTGGGCTTCATCATTCAACACTCAAGAGCTTCATCCTTTACTCTAGTTTATTGAGGACCGCTAGAAAACCCAAGCTGCATTTTTCAAATATTTTAAAGGGATGAGAATCACATTTCAACTCCAGCACCACGACAATGAATTCCAATCGATTCCTGTGTTTATTTAATTTTTATGATTTTTTTTCACTGTAATTGCAACACTTACATGAGATATACCACCCTTAAAAGGTACAGATTGGTCCTTCCCACTTGATCAAAAGGCAGTTGTTCATGGGCTGTGCTTGATCCTTTTAAAAAGAACTAGGTTATGGATACTCTTGTAGGAATCCTAGGTTAGGTTTCTACATGTTGTAAAAGACTAAGTTATGTTTTCACCCACTCAAAAGGCTATAGGTTTGGTCTTCCTTTGTAACGGACCAAGTTAGGTTTGAACCTATTGCAAAAAACTGTGTTTGGGATCCACCCTTTATAAAAGTCTATATCTATAGTGGATATCCATACTCTTGAGTTTGAGAGTGTAAAGAGTGGACGTAGGATCTCTTGGATCCAAACTACTATGAAATAATTGTGTTCATATTTACTTTATTCTACATACACTCTTCATTTGAATCACTACACACTTTGTTTGCATTCAAATTATTTTATTCTTTATCCATAATATCCCACAATATATCTTATACTCTGATAATTTTAAGGAATGACAATTTACTCTCTATATTATCTATTGTCATCACTCACATGGGACCCAACACGGATCCATCATTAATCCTCTCCTTTAGTGTGGCTTGGACACCCACTTAAACAATTCATGTTCACCTTTTGTAACAAATTAAGGGGGAAATTATCATCCTTGAATAAAATAAAATAGCTATAAATAATAATTCTTCAAGGGAGAAAACTACCAAGATATATTTCACATGGATATTTGATTGGAAACCAGTCACATCACCATACATTATTTATATTTTTTAATTTATATTGCTCATGTTTTGACACGACCACTTATGAATTCACATTACCTAGAATTATCAGAGTCAATTTATTTTGTTAGAAATTTTGAAAAGTTTTCATTATTATGAATTTTTAGCACATCCTTCATTATTTATCGAACAAAGTAATATTATACTAAAATATTTTTTTATTGGAATGAAATGATAAATTCTTTGCAATATAAAAAGCACTCATACTATCTTAGAATAAGGTAATATGTTTCTGTATGTGTCCAAGATTCTCCAATAATCTTCTCATCCAAATTGGATCTTTACATGCTTGTGTAGTTGACATGTATTTATACTAGATTATGGATAGATCCACCATTGAGTGTAGTTTTGAAAATCAACTTATAACTTCTCCTATAAAACACATATCTAGTAGTGAGTTTTTTTATCAGAATCACCTGCAAAATCTAGATCAATATAGGCTTTGATAATAAACTATGATCCTCTATAATTTAATGTAATATTTTATATCACCTTGATGTATCTTAGGATTATATTAACTATATCCCAACACTCTCATAATTTATTCTCCATGTATCAACTAATTATGCCCACTACATGTGCAATATCTAGTTTTAGAAAAATCACTACCAATATATATGGTACTTAATACATCTTCATCCTCTTAGTTTCACCACTAGGATTCATCATCGAGGATAAATTGAAATTAACAAGGAAAAAGGTATATATTGACTTGAAATCTTTCATATTGAAATGTTTCAGGACTTTTCTAAATTGGTTTTTTAGATAGCTAAATCTTCCCATTATTTCCATCTTAGTCAAATTGCATTCCAAGAATTTTTTTTGTCCTTCATATCAAACTCCCTAGACAATCATGCCTTTCTTTTTTGGATTTGATATTTATTAGGTCTTGTAACTAATATTTCATCCACATACAATAGAAGAATGATAAAATCATTATCAATCAAACCCTTAAAAGATACAAAAAGATCCAAATTATATTTTTTGTATGAAAGGATCAAGATATAAGAATCAAATATCTTATACCAATATTTTGGAACTTATTTGAGATCATGTAGTGATCCATTCAACCTGTGAAACGTGTTCTTCTTGTATTTATCTAAAAAATATTCTGGTTGGAGCATATAGTTTTCTTCACCAAGATCACCATGAAGAAAGACTTTTTTTACTTCTAGTTTCTATAGATGTAAACTATATTTAACACATATCTCTAGAACCAATCAAACATTTATAAGTCCAATAATAATTGAAAATATTTAATTGAATGAATAAAAACATTATGAGCAATACTTTTGTCCATCGATCTTACACAATATCGTTCCACCCATTTATTTCAATATTGCTTGATCTTAAAGATCCATTTTTATCAATGAATTTTCTCTCATGAGGTAATGAAATAATATCTCAAGACTTGTTCTTGTGTAGATTTTTTAGTTTCTCTCACATCACCATTATCCATAAGGATACACATGGACCCTGATTTACCTCTATAAAAGAATATGGTTCTCCATTCTTTATTAATAAGTAATATAAAATATTTCCCTTAGTGAAATAATTTGAGTCTCTTATTGATTATATTTTCTCTCAAGTTGATCATCATGGTTCAAACTCAACTATTTCTTGATCATCATGCTTTGATAATACTTCATAGGAAATAATTTCTTATTTTAATTCATCCTCCACCTTAACAGTAATAGTTTATGTATTATATTTATTCACATATCTATCAATAATTATTCATATATTGTCTTATGAAAAATTGACATCCCTACAGAAAAGTTTGTGGGAAGTGGGATCCCATAAATAATACCCCTTCACATCATTAAAATACCACAAAAAGATATGTAACCTGGACCTTGAATCCAATTTTAATCATTCATAGTCATTAAAAAATTCATGCATGGAGCTTCTAAAAGTATTTAATCGAGAATAGTCAATGAGTTGACCTGTCCAAATCTCCATTGGTGTTTTCAAATCAATCACCACTAAAGGAGATAAATTAATTTCATAATAAAAAATATTCACTATTTTTTCACACAATGTCTTTCCTACTCTTATAGTGTTTAAAATTTCCCTTGTTCTATCTAATGGGGTTCTGTTTATTCGATCATCCACTCAATTTTATTGAGAATATTATACCATTGTAAGTTGTATCTTAATTACACCTCATCATTAGAAGTCATCAAACTCATTATTTATATATTCTACACCATTTTCAGTCCTCAAACACTTGATATTCTTTCCAGATTAAAGTTCCTTCTATGCTTTGAATGTTTTGAAGAGTTTAAAAATTCATGATTTCCTCTTGATTGGCTACACCCAATATCTCATGGAATTATTATCAATTAATAATAAAAACTATCTCGATCCTTTTATAGGTACCACTGATGATTTCCAAATGTTAGAATAAATCAAATTTAGGATACCATCACTCCTAGTTATAGATGTTTCAAACTTTAATCTGTGTTATATGATAAAAAATAAGGGTATAATAATGGCTCGAAGACCCAAAATCCTGATAGAACCTGCTCAAAACCTGATCGATCCTGGCCTAAAAAAACTCAGGCTAGTTTGGGATCGAGCCATTGAATTTTGGCCTGACTTGGACCAAAATCCCAGACTATAAAATCCTAAGTACTTATAGAATAATTTATTTTTATTTTGGAATTAAATAGTTAAATTAATTATAAATGTATAATGAAATAAGTGGTATTTATAGAAATTAAGGGATCTATACTAATAGAATATCAACTCGACCATTGTAATAGTAATGCAACCATTAGGAATAGTTTTCTAGCTATTAGAATAATAACCTCTCCTATAAAAGTATAAATAAAATTTAGGTATCTTATAAATGAAAATATGATATATTTATATTAGAGAATAAGTAAATAAATGTTTTAAAAATGATAAATTAAGTGTTGATATTTTTGTGAAATGTAAATGCTTATTTACAATTTTATAATTAATATAATGATTTAAAAGAAAATTTATTTTAATAAAATAGATTCATAAATTAATATTTTGTTGTATTATAATTATAAGATAATTTTGTGAGACCTTAATTAAAATTTTAAAGTTTCCTAAAGTCAGTTATAATATTAAAATCAGTATTTTTAAAATAAATGATGATTTTAATTAAAAAAATAAAGTTCTAATATTTAAAAAATTATTTTCAAAAAATGGAGTCCAATTTTGATATCTACACATTGAAAAATGGTTATGGTTAATTTTTTGGATTTTTCTGAAATAGTTAATTTTTTGCTGAATAGTGAAAAATGACAATTTATAGTATTTAACATTATAAGTTAAATACATGAATTTTTGAATAATTTCTAATATAATAACCCATTAGTTAAAAATCACATGCACCAATTACTGTACTTAGTGTCAATAATTAACACCATTGATAGTCTTGAGCCAATATAATAAATAAATGAATAAAATAATCAAAAACACCCCTTTCCCCCCTATAAATACTACCCCTCACCACCTTTACAACTAACAAATTATAAGACTTAAAAATTGCCTAAATTATGCACAATTATTTTCCTAAGAACCTTCCCCACATCCAAGACCTTCCCGTCTCACCAAAAACCAAAACCAAGTTCTTTAAGGATGTTCTCAAAGAGACGATATTTAAGAGGTAAAATTGTAACAACCCGATATTTTATGATAAGTATTTCTTTTAATTTATTTGATTTCATGTGTTTTATGCTACAACAAGATTATCTTGTGCTATACGCCACACTGTATTAGCTTGAAGTATACACAACACTATTTTTAGACTGTGTTACACACAATTTCAAGTTCGTTTTATAATAGTCATTCCACACAACATTTAGTGTATATATATATTCAATGTATAAATGAAATATGGTTGGATTATTTTATATGAAATAATAAAGTATTATTGCACAACACGCAACCCTGACTTTGTTTTCATTACATGCAATCGCGAGCTTCCTCGATAGCGCGTGTTGTACGCAATACCGGGTTTTACTAAACAACGATATATTATTATAATATTATTATGAACTAGCCGTTATGAATAGTATTAACTAAATTTTGAATTTTATAACATTATTATTCATCTTACACATTTTCTAGAACATAGTATAAGAACAAAATAATTTTTTCGGGTAAAATAAGTATTTTTCAAAAAAATGCAGTTTTACCGCCTTTTGATGGCGCACCCACTTTAAATCTAGTTTTTGACATATTTATAAGTTAAATTTTACAAAATAAAATTATTATTTGGAATCAGGATATAAAATTTTACCTTGGATAAAATTTTCATATTATTCTGACAACTTTTATATTTTAATGAATAGTAAAAACACGCTATATTTTAATTAAAAACAACTTTTTTCATCGTAATAAATTATGTGATTAAATTATAATATTGAATGGTTTAAAAGTATAAATAGAATATATTTTTACCATTTAATATAATGTATGTCATTATCCTTGATTTTACATTGAATCCGTAGGTTAAATAAATTCAATCTTTTGCAATGTTTTAAACAAAAACCCGTTTTCTTTCGACAACGGGATTAATTTTAATTTAATTTCTGCAACTTTTGTGTATTGAAATTGGAAAAATGGATTCCCTATTTGGAATCAGTGGGTCCAAATTATATTAATAGACTACTTTTTATTTTTGGGCTTTATGAATAGTAACAACGGTAAATTTTATTTACCATAGTTAAAGGTAAATAGGGTAATTCAAGGTTAAAAAAATATTATAATAATTCAAAATTACACTGACACTTGTCCTAACCTTATTGGATGAGTAGTGGCCAACCATGGGCATCCTTGGGTCGATTTTGGGACCCCATTGAGCCACTTGGTAGTGACAATGACAATTTGGATTAATTAATTTAATGTAAAGACAAAACTGACATTAACAAAAATCTTTTAGTAATTAATTTTTATAAGGGGTTATATAAATTATATTTTAGACTATAAATATTCATTGGAAAGCTAAAAATATTTACTACATAATTATATTTTTTTTATAATTTTTAGACACCAAATAAATTAAATTATTTATGAAATAATGATGATGAAGTATTTACCTCATTAATAAATGATTTAAATAAATAATATTATAATGATTAAAATATTTTCCAAAACATGTCCAATTCTGATTGGATGATTTTATTTTGACCATGAGTCATCTTATCTTCATCTTTAATGATTTTTGGACCTTTTGAAAATGAAGATAAGTTTATAATAAAATAATATTTCCACACTTTCCAAAGGTGCCCCTCTCCTCCCTTATAAAAGGGAACCTCCTCCCTCTCTTCCTCACACCAATTTGAGCCTTTAAGCTCGACCAAACCCTGCCCATTTCACTTACCCACTTCCTTAGAAACCTACTAGAGGTACTGGTCTTCTCAAAAGACCAACTCTAGTGCCTTAAGAGAAAGTTTAAAGGAGACACTTCGAGAAAGAGGAGGTTTGGATACGTATCAAGCATATCGGACCTACGGTAAGGGATAATTTTTCAAACCTCATTTTTATCCGAGATTTCTTATTCGTAATTATTTACTGGGGTTATTTCAATCATCCATGTCCATATTTTATAAAAGTGTATTCATGTATGTTTAAAGTCCTTTTTACCCATTTTTGAGTTTTACTAGATGGTATGTATTTAATCTTTCTTTTACGAGGTACTTTTTGACTTTTCTGTCCAAAGTACGAGAAGAATGTTTTTTTAACATATACGGAATGAAAGGATTTTTATGGTTTTATAAAGCCTTATTTTCATGAAGCTTCCTCCAAAATATTTCATGAATATTTTCAACAAAATCCTTTTCTTTTAAAATTGCATGACATTTTGTGAAAAGAAAATGATTTTGAAGAAAAAAGGATATTTTACTCAAGAATTAATTTCAATTGTTTTATCAAAACCATTTTCCATCTAAGATGACATTATTTTCATATGTGTATGTTTCAAGTATAATGTCTCTATGATTTACATGGTTTCGCTTTTCTTATTATGAAATGATATCCATTTCTTTTATATGGATTATGTGATGATGTGATGATGTTTATGAAACCCATTTTATTTATTGGGTTATTATGAATGATGTATGTTTATTTTGTGGCACAAGTAATAATGATTTCATTATGAGATGGGTGTGACCCATATCTCCCTCTAATGCATTGGGTAAAGATTTATATCTCATGAGATAGACATGGATGGAATGGTAAGTTAATCCAGTTCAGTGTTACAGGACTGAAACGAGGAGTGAATTCGATTCAGAAAGGGACTTTTTCTACTAAGATGGTCTTGGAAGCAATGCCTTGGCTACTATGGAAATCATAACAAGTGCTGAATGGTTTCCACAATTACATGTTTTACTCCCATGCTATTTTATCATGCTTAATGTTTCTTTATGATCTATGCCTTACGTACTTCCATGTTTTATGTCATTGCTCAAGTTTTTGACGTTTAAACATTATGTTCATGTTTTTAAGTTCAAATGTATATGATTTATTTTATTTTATTCATGCATACCCTTACTGAGCATTTGAGCTCACCCTTTATATGTTTTCTTTTCCCCAGGATATAAAGAAAGGTTTTAGGTAAGAAAACAAAAGGGTAAGATCTTTATGGGAGATGATGAAGATCTTTCACCACGATTAGAAGATTACGTTCCAAGTTTCCAAAGACACTAAACTATTACAGTCCTTGTGTGTCTGTTTTTGTTATTTATTAAGTATTTTGAAAAAGTAATGTAATGTCCATGTACGTCAATCTTCGGGTCTCTACAGTTGGTATCAGAGGAAAGGTTTAGTTAACCTTTGGAAACTAGGATGTGAAAACTTTAGTGAGATCCCTAGAGATATTTCTAAGGTATGTCTAGGGATGTCCCTAAGGTTAAGTATACGTATAGGTTATAGTCCTAGAATTGCGCTAACGATCTTAGAATTTAACCTAAGATGTTAGATATTGAGGGTACTCCCCCTTTACTCTGTTGTTTTCCCTAGCATGATTTTTGCCTCTCACACTATTCTTTTTGGGTTTTAGACAATGGCTGGAACCCGAAGGAACCATGTTGATCAATGTAATGGAAAATGCAATGACTTTCCTCCTGAAAAAACCAATGTTATGGGAGATGGAGTGAAAAATATTATTGCTATACTTAAACAAGCTATGCACCATTCTGGACTTCCAAATGAGCATAGAAGGGAACAATATTCTATTGAGTCCTTCATGAGGCAACATCCACCTTCTTTCAGTGGGTCTTCCGATCCACTTGTTTCTGAACAATGGATTAGTACCACTGAAAAGATATTTTCAGTTTTTCAATGTTTTGAACATGATAAAGTCATCTTTGCAGTATATTGTTTGGAAGGTGAAGCTGATCAATGGTGGAATCTTATAAAGAATATGAGGCCAAGAGATGAAATTGAGTCCATAGAATGGGATGAGTTCAAGAACTTATTTTTCAATAAGTACTTCCCTCGTATTCTTCAAACAAAGATGGAGAAGGAGTTTCTTGAACTAAAGCAAAAGGATGATGAATCTGTTGGTGTATACGAAGCGAATTTTACAGGGCTTGCAAGGTATGTATCTGGCTTTATCATCCAACCTGAAAGTAAAGTTGATCGATTCTTCCGTGGATTAAAACCAAATCTTTGAAGGGAATTAGCTATAAGAGACTTTAGTAGCTATGAAGAAATTGTGCGTTGTGCTATCAAGGTAGAAATGGAAGCTGGTGTTACATATCCATCTCATGGTTTTGACAAGAAACGAAAGATGGAGTTCAAGGAGAAATCTCATAATAATGGTGAAAAGAAGATGAATGTTTCCTTATGCTCAAAGTGTGGAAAGAAGCATGGTGGATATTGTCTTAAAGGGACTAGAAAATGTTTTAAGTGTGGAAAAGAAGGTCATCGACCAGCTGAGTGTCGAAGTAATGGAAAAAGGGTTGCTAATGATGTAAATAAATAAAAGACTACAGAGAACGCACCACCAACACTTCAATGCTTCAAGTGCAAGTAAATGGGGCATTATGCTAATAAATTCCCTAATCCAATGGTTAGTGATGATCAACATGAGCAACCACTTAAGGCAAAGGACAAAGGGAAGTCACATGCGATCACTATTGGCGATGTTGAATATGACAAACGATGTGGTGGAATGATCAAGTGTTTATGTAATGGGATTCCAAAATAATGTTGTATATAGTATCATGGAATATTGGAATATTTATGTATTGGTCTATTGTGGTTTTCAATAATTTTATGGTACCAGTAACCATGGAAAGTGATTGAGATATTTTTGGAAAAAAGATGATATGCGAATAATGAAGGGATAAGGAGAAAATGAAATATTTGACAGTATTCATGAGCTCATGACTGATATAAGGAAATAGTTATATCATGGTTTGAGGTTTTGGTATGTGAAAAGAGTTAAATTTTGACAGCACTCATGTTTTCACTAAGATTCAATGGGTATTAATTTTTCAAGAGAATACATGATTAAGGCCATCGAATGTTTGGAATGTGACCAACAAGACATATCTTATGATATATGGGGATCAACGATGGTATTAACATGCTTGTTATATGAAATCTCTGGTAATCGTTTTCACTATAATATGAGAGTGGACTGCAGTATTATGGATAAGCCTAAAGATTGGAATGGATTATGTTGGACATAAGTTAGTATTGTTTAAGGATAGAAGTTTTTTCGATATTATTGATGGGTTGTTATAGTAATGTAGTTTTAGAAAAAGGACAACCTGCAGGATGGGCGACAACCCATCACGTCGGACAAGGCTGTGGGAATTGAACCCACAACCGAAGTGCGACTGGCCTTTATCGCCTACCACTGGCCTACAGGAAGTCCCTGGTTAGTAGAAACTAGTTTTATTTTATTAAGCGGTATGATATATAAAGTATAAGTTCATTTTTGGAATCGTATATGATTAACCTCACCATAGATGGACTTATGTATATTTGATAACTTTTTCTTGAAACAGTTGGAATGACCCATCATTCTATCACATGATCTGCTAACTCTTCATGAATAACAAATTCAACTTCATTTCTTTAAGATATGAAGTGAAATTTTTTCAAAGAACGAACAACAGTGAGATTGTACCAAAATCAAGCAAGTATTTCTTCTAATTCAAAATTTTCAACTTTAGGGAAATGATATTGAAAACCAAAAATGTTGTCCTAGTGCTCTTATATCCGAGGAATCAGATGGTACCTTAGATCATCACAAATATATGGATTTGTGATTGATGGATTTTTTATAGCCTTGTTCTCTACCACTCTCCATCAAGAACTTGATGGTTAGATTTCTCTTCCATATCCATATTTTCACCTATGTTCTCCTACGTGGAAACCTAGTGATGAGTTAATTTGGGTAACCGTTACGTTTCATACTTTAGTTTATAAAGCCAAGTTTTGGTATTCCTTTTTACGATGTGGGTTTCTATTAAAGAAACTTTCGAGTAGTAAACCATTTATAACCCCGACGAATTTCGAGGACGAAATTCATTTTAAGGGGGGTAGAATGTAACAACCCGATATTTTATGATAAGTATTTCTTTTAATTTATTTTATGTCATGTGTTTTATGCTATAACAAGATTATCTTGTGCTATACGCCACACTGTATTAGCTTGAAGTATACACAACACTATTTTTAGATTGTGTTACACACAATTTCAAGTTCGTTTTATAATAGTCATTCCACGCAACATTTAGTGTATATATATATATATTCAATGTATAAATGAAATATGGTTGGATTCTATTATACAAAATAATAAAGGATTCTTGCACAACACGCAACCCTGACTCGGTTTGCATTACACGCAATCGCGACCTTCCTCGATAGTGCGTGTTGTACGCAATACCAGGTTTTACTAAACAACGATATATTATTATAATATTATTATGAACTAGCCTTTATGAATAGTATTAACTAAAATTTTAATTTTATAACATTATTATTCATCTTACACATTTTCTAGAACATAGTATAAGAACAAAATAATTTTTTCGGGTAAAATAAGTATTTTTCAAAAAAATGCAGTTTTGCCGCCTTTTGATGGCGTACCCACTTTAAATCTAGTTTTTGATATGTTTATAAGTTAAATTTTACAAAATAAAATTATTATTTGGAATCAGGATATAAAATTTTACCTTGGATAAAATTTTCATATTATTCTGACAACTTTTATATTTTAATGAATAATAAAAACACGCTATATTTTAATTAAAAACAACATTTTTCATCGTAATACATTATGTGATTAAATTATAATATTGAATGGTTTAAAAGTATAAATAGAATATATTTTTACCATTTAATATATTGTATGTCATTAGCATTGATTTTACGTTGAATCCGTAGGTTAAATAAATTCAATCTTTTGCAATTTTTTAAACAAAAACCTGTTTTCTTTCGATAACGAGATTAATTTTAATTTAATTTCTGAAACTTCTGTGTATTGAATTTGGAAAAATGGATTCCATATTTGGAATCAGTGGGTCCAAATTATATTAATAGACTACTTTTTATTTTTGGGCTTTATGAATAGTAATAACGGTAAATTTTATTTACCATAGTTAAAGGTAAATAGGGTAATTCAAGGTTAAAAAATATTATAATAATTCAAAATTATATTGACACTTGTACTAACCTTATTGGATGAGTAGTGGCCGACCATGGGCATCCTTGGGTCGATTTTGGGACCCCATTGAGCCACTTGGTAGTGAAAATGACAATTTGGATTAATTAATTTAATGTAAAGACAAAATTGACATTAACAAAAATCCTTTAGTAATTAATTTTTATAAGGGGTTATATAAATTATATTTTAGACTATAAATATTCATTGGAAATCTAAAAATATTTACTACATAATTATATTTTTTTTATAAATTTTAGACACCAAATAAATTAAATTATTTATGACATAATAATGATGAAGTATTTACCTTATTAATAAATTATTTAAATAAATAAGATTATAATGATTAAAATATTTTCCAAAACATGTCCAATTCTGATTGGATGATTTTATTTTGACCATGAGTCATCTTATCTTCATCTTTAATGATTTTTGGACCTTTTGAAACTGAAGATAAGTTTATAATAAAATAATATTTCCACACTTTCCAAAGGTGCCCCTCTCCTCCCTTATAAAAGGGCACCTCCTCCCTCTCTTCCTCACACCAATTTGAGCCTTCAAGCTCGGCCAACCCCTACCCATTTCACTTACCCACTTCCTTAGAAACTTACTAGAGGTACTGGTCTTCTCAAAAGACCAACTCTAGTGCCTTAAGAGAAAGTTTAAAGGAGACACTTCGAGAAAGAGGAGGTTTGGTACATACGAAGCATATCGGACCTACGGTAAGGGATAATTTTTCAAATCTCATTTTTATCCGAGATTGCTTATTCGTAAGTATTTATTGGGGTTATTTCTATCATCCATGTCCATGTTTTATAAAAGTGTATTCATGTATGTTTAAAGTCCTTTTTACCCATTTTTGACTTTTACTACATGGTATGTATGAAATCTTTCTTTTACGAGGTACTTTTTGACTTTTCCGTCCAAAGTACGAGAAGAATGTTTTTTTAACATATACGGCATGAAAGGATTTTTACGGTTTTATAAAGCCTTATTTTCATGAAGATTCCTCCAAAATATTTCATGAATATTTTCAACAAAATCCTTTTCTTTTAAAATTGCATGACATTTTGTGAAAAGAAAATGATTTTGAATAAAAAAGGATATTTTCCTCAAGAATTCATTTCAAGTGTTTTATCAAAACCATTTTCCATCTAAGATGACATTATTTTCATATGTGTATGTTTCAAGTATAATGTCTCTATGATTTACATGGTTTTGCTTTTCTTATTATGAAATGATATCCATTTCTTTTATATGGATTATGTGATGATGTGATGATGTTTATGAAACCCATTTTATTTATTGGGTTATTATGAATGATGTATGTTTATTTTGTGGCACAAGTAAGAATTATTTCATTATGAGATGTGTGGGACCCATATCTCCCTCCAATGCATTTGGTAAAGATTTATATCTCATGAGATAGACATGGATGGAATGGTAAGTTAATCCAGTTCAGTGTTACAGGACTGAAACGAGGAGTGAACTCGATTCAGAAAGGGACTTTGTCCACTAAGATGGTCTTGGCAGCAATGCCTTGGCTATTATGAAAATCATAACAAGTTCTGAATGGTTGCCACAATTACATGTTTTACTCCTATGCTATTTTATCATGCTTAATGTTTCTTTATGATCTATGCCTTACGTACTTACATGTTTTATGTCATTGCTCAAGTTTTTGATGTTTAAACATTATGTTCATGTTTTTAAGTTCAAATGTATATGATTTGTTTTATTTTATTCATGCATACCCTTACTGAGCATTTGATCTCACCCTTTATATGTTTTCTTTTCCTGAGGTTATAAAGAAAGGTTTTAGGTAAGAAAACAAAAGGGGAAGATCTTTATGGGAGATGTTGAATATCTTTCACCACGATTAGAAGATTACGTTCCAAGTTTCCAAAGACACTAAACTATTACGGTCACTACCACAAAAACAGTTTTTCGCAGCGCCCCCCTTTATCAGCGCTTATTTAGTAGCGCTGATAAAGGGGGGCCTTTATCAGTGCTTTTTTTAGCGCTGATAAAGGGTCAGCTTCAAAAAAAAAAAATCTAAAAATATATTAATATATTAATATATAAATATAGTTATATTGTTATATAAATATAATATATAATTTTTAAATATATTTTAGATAAGTATAAATGTATATTTACACTTATTATACTTAATATATATATATAAGAAATTTAGTGAAAATGGCTTCTTAAAAAATTAAAAAAATATTTTTAATCAATAATTTGATAATAATTATGGAGTAATAGTCATTTAATAACAATTTGAGGACTAAAAAAATTAAAAAAATTAAAAAAATTAAAAAAAGATCCAAAATATGTTGAAAACGCAACTCAAACTTCAAACGGCCATAACTTTTGATCCGGGTGTCCGTTTGAGCTCTACCACATATCAAATCGAAGCCTGCAATGATCTCTACGTCGCTGTATCCCGGGAAAACCCCGGTCAATCGTTTTTCGAGTCAAAAAGAGGCCCAGAAGGCCTCCAAAACTGAATTTTTTGTCGGGGTACCCATATTTTTTAACATTTTGTGGATTTTCAAACTCGTTTAAGGGGATATTATTGGCTTTTCTTGGCGGGGACTGAATTTATTCCAAGGTATTACTTTCATATTGATATTATGTCTTTGAAATTTCATCCTTTTTTATAATGAACTGCTATTTATAATCAAATATATAACTATATGTACATATTTTTTATATATTCGCACCTAAAAATTAAATTTTTTAAATAAATAATTAAACATATTTACATATAAAATATATTAGATTTATCTAAATAATAACTAATATCCATTTTATTTAAAATACCAATATATGAATATATATATACCTATATATTAATCTAACTATATATATATATATATTAATCTAACTATATATATATATTAATCTAACTATATATATATTAATCTAATAACTATATATATATTAATATAACTACATATATATATATATATATATTAGTATTACTATAAATATATATATATTAATATCACCATAAATATATATATTAATATCACTATATATATATTAATATAACTATATAAATATATATTCATATAACTATATATATGTTAATATAACTATATATATGTTAATATAACTATATATATGTTAATATAACTATATATATATATATATTAATATAAATATATATTACTATATGAATAAATATAACTAACTATATATATATATATATAGATATAGATATATATTAATACCACTATATATATATATATTAATATTACTATATATATTATAATATAACTATATATATATATATTAAAATATAACTATATATATATATATATTAATATAAATATATATTACTATACGAATAAATATAACTAAATATATAAATATATATATATAGAGATATCATGAATTGGAAAGCAAATCAAAATAGAGTAGTGGTAAGGGCTTAGGCGCGCAGGGGGGAGGTCTCGAGTTCAAATCCTAGTGGAGGCAGGGGTGCGCGCGCATGGGGAATATTGGAGCAAGTGCTGTTAAAGGGTGGAGGGGGGTGCGTGGGGTGTTGTATAGGGGCCTAAAAACACTGTAAAAGGGGGGGGGGGGTTCAAGTGCTATAAAGCCCCCCCGATTGGCAGTATTTTTTTATTTTTTTTAAATTTTTTTAAATTTTTTTAACTTTTATCAACGCTTTTTTAAAAGCGCTGATAAAAGGGTCCTTTATCAGCGCTAAAACGAAAGCGCTGATAAAGGAAGGGCTGATATAGGACCCCTCTATCAGCGCTAAAAAAAGCACTGATAAAGGGGTACTTTTATCAGCGCTTTTTTTAGCGCTGATAAAAGACCCCTTTTATGAGTGCTTTTTTTTAGCGCTGATAAAGGGGTCCTATATCAGCACTTTTCGGAGCACTGATAAAGGGGACCCCCCCTTTATCTACACTGGCTTTATTAGAGCTTTTCTAGCACTGATAAAGGCCATCTTCAGCGCTGATAAAGGCCGTGTTTGTAGTAGTGGGTCCTTGTGTGTCTGTTTTGCTTATGTATTAAGTATTCCACAAAAGTAATGTAATGTCTACGTACGTCAAGCTTCGGGTCTCTACAGTTGGTATCAGAGGAAAGGTTTAGTTAACCTTTAGAAACTAGGATGCGAAAACTTTAGTGAGATCCCTAGAGATATTTCTAAGGTATGTCTAGGGATGTCCCTAAGGTTAAGTATACGTATAGGTTATAGTCCTAGAATTGCTCTAACGATCTTAGAATTTAACCTAAGATGTTAGATATTGAGGGTACTCCCCCTTTACTATGTTGTTTTCCCTAGCATGATTTTTGCCCCTCACACTATTCTTTTTGGGTTTTAGACGATGGCTGGAACCCGAAGGAACCGTGTTGATCAATGTAATGGACAATGCAATGACTGTCCTCCTGAACAAACCAATGTTATGGGAGATGGAGTGCAAAATATTATTGCTACAATTACACAAGCTATGAACCATTCTGGACTTCCAAATGATCATAGAAGGGAACAATATTCTATTGAGTCCTTCATGAGGCAACGTCCACCTTCTTTCAGTGGGTCTTCCGATCCACTTGTTGCTGAACAATGGATCAGTACCACTGAAAAGATATTTTCAGTTCTTCAATGTTCTGAACATGATAAAGTCATCTTTGTAGTATATTGTTTGGAAGGTGAAGCTGATCAATGGTGGAATCTTATCAAGAATACGAGGCCAAGAGATGAAATTGATTCCATAGAATGGGACGAGTTCAAGAACTTATTTTTCAATAAGTACTTCCCTCGTATTCTTCGAACAAAGATGGATAAAAAGTTTCTTGAACTAAAGCAAAAGGATGATGAATCTGTTGGTGTATACGAAGAGAATTTTACAAGGCTTGCAAGGTATGCATCTGGCTTTATCATCCAACCTGAAAGTAAAATTGATTGATTCTTCAGTGGCTTAAAACCAAATCTTCAAAGGGCATTAGATATAAGAGACTTCAGTAGCTATGAAGAAATTGTGCGTTGTGTTATCAAGGTATAAATGGAAGCTGGTGTTACATATCCATCTCATGGTTTTGACAAGAAACAAAAGATGGAGTTCAAGGAGAAATCTCAGAATAATGGTGAAAAGAAGATGAACGTTTCCTTATGCTCAAAGTGTGGAAAGAAGCATGGTGGATATTGTCTTAAAGGGACTAGAAAATGTTTTAACTGTGGAAAATAAGGTCATCGAGCAGCTGAGTGTCGAAGTAATGGAAAAAGGGTTGCTAATGATGTGAATAAATAAAAGACTACAGAGAACGCACCACCAACACTTCAATGCTTCAAGTGCAAGTAAATGGGGCATTATGCTAATAAATGACCTAATCCAAGGGTTAGTGATGATCGACATGAGAAACCACTTAAGGCAAAGGACAAAGGGAAGTCACATGCGATCACTATTGGCGATGTTTAATATGACAAACGATGTGGTGGAATGATCAAGTGTTTATGTAATGGGATTCTAAAATAATGTTGTATATAGTATCGTGGAATATTGGAATATTTATGTATTGGTCTATTGTGGTTTTCAATAATTTTATGGTACCAGTAACTATGGAAAGTGATTGAGATATTTTTGGAAAAAAGATGATATGCGCATAATGAAGGGATAAGGAGAAAATAAAATATTTGACAGTATTCATGAGCTCATGACTGATATAAGGAAATAGTTATATCATGGTTTGAGGTTTTGGTATGTAAAAAGAGTTAAATTTTGACAGCACTCATGTTTTCACTAAGATTCAATGGGTATTCATTTTTCAAGAGAATACATGATTAAGGCATTCGAATGTTTTGAATGTGACCAACAAGACATATCTTATGATATATGGGGATCAACGATGGTATTAACATGCTTGTTATATAAAATCTCTAGTAATCGTTTTCACTATAATTTGAGAGTGGACTGCAATATTATGGATAAGCCTAAAGATTAGAATGGATTATGTTGGACATAAGTTAGTATTGTTTAAGGATAGAAGTTTTTTCGATATTATTGATGGGATGTTATAGTAATGTAGTTTTAGAAAAAGGACAACCTGCAGGATGGGCGACATCCCATCGCGTCGGACAAGGCTGTGGGAATCGAACCCACAACCGAAGTGCGACTGGCCTTTATCGCCTACCACTGGACTATAGAAAGTCCCTAGTTAGTAGAAACTAGTTTTATTTTTTTAAGCTGTATGATATATGAAGTATAAGTTCATTTTTGGAATCGTATATGATTAACCTCACCATAGATGAACTTATGTATATTTGATAACTTTTTCTTGAAACAGTTGGAATGACCCATCATTATATAACATGATCTGCTAACTCTTTAAGAATAACAAATTCAACTTCATTTCTTTAAGAGATGAAGTGAAAATTTTTCAAAGAACGAACAACAGTGAGATTGTACCAAAATCAAGCAAGTATTTCTTTTAATTCAAAATTTTCAACTTTAGGGAAATGATATTGAAAACCAAAAATGTTGTCCTAGTGCTCTTATATCCGAGGAATCAGATGGTACCTTAGATCATCACAAATATATGGATTTGTGATTGATGGCTTTTTCATAGCCATGTTCTCTACCACTCTCCATCAAGAACTTGATGGTTAGATTTCTCTTCTATATCCATATTTTCACCTATGTTCTCCTACGTGGAAACCCAGTGATGAGTTAATTTGGGTAACCATTACGTTTCATACTTTAGTTTATAAATCCAAGTTTTGGTATTCCTTTTTACGATGTGGGTTTCTATTAAAGAAACTTTCGAGTAGTAAACCATTTATAACCCCGACGGATTTCGAGGGCGAAATTCATTTTAAGGGGGGTAGAATGTAACAACCCGATATTTTATGATAAGTATTCTTTTTAATTTATTTGATTTCATGTGTTCTTTGTTACAACAAGATTATCTTGTGCTATAAGCTACACTGTTTTAGCTTGAAGTATACACAACACTATTCTTAGATTCTGTTACACACAATTTCAAGTTCGTTTTATAATAGTCATTCCACGCAACATTGAGTGTATATATATATATATATATTCAATTTAAAAATGAAATACGGTTGGATTCTGTTATACAAAATAATAAAGGATTCTTTCACAACATGCAACCCTGACTTGGTTTGCATTACACGCAATCGCGACCTTTCTCGATAGCGTTTGTTGTACGCAATACCGGGTTTTACTAAACAACGATATATTATTATAATATTATTATGAACTAGCCATTATGAATAGTATTAACTAAATTTTGAATTTTATAACATTATTATTCATCTTAAACATTTTCTAGAACATAGTATAAGAACAAAATAAATTTTTTGTGTAAAATAAGTATTTTTTAAAAAAATGCAGTTTTGTCGCCTTTTGATGGCGCACCCACTTTAAATCTAGTTTTTGACATGTTTATAAGTTAAATTTTACAAAATAAAATTATTATTTGGAATCAGGATATAAAATTTTACCTTGGATAAAATTTTCATATTATTCTGACAACTTTTATATTTTAATGAATAGTAAAAACACGCTATATTTTAATTAAAAACAACTTTTTTCATCATAATAAATTATGTGATTACATTATAATATTGAATGGTTTAAAAGTATAAATAGAATATATTTTTACCATTTAATATAATTTATGTCATTAGCCTTGATTTTACATTGAATCCGTAGGTTAAATAAATTCAATCTTTTGCAATGTTTTAAACAAAAACCCGTTTTCTTTCGACAACGGGATTAATTTTAATTTAATTTCTGCAACTTCTGTGTATTGAATTTGGAAAAATGGATTCCATATTTGGATTCAGTGGGTCCAAATTATATTAATAGACTACTTTTTATTTTTGGGCTTTATGAATAGTAACAACGGTAAATTTTATTTACCATAGTTAAAGGTAAATAGGGTAATTCAAGGTTAAAAAAATATTATAATAATTCAAAATTACATTGAAACTTGTCCTAACATTATTGGATGAGTAGTGGCCGACCATGGGCATCCTTGGGTTGATTTTGGGACCCCATTGAGCCACTTGGTAGTGACAATGACAATTTGGATTAATTAATTTAATGTAAAGACAAAATTGACATTAACAAAACTCCTTTAGTAATTAATTTTTATAAGGGGTTATATAAATTATATTTTAGACTATAAATATTCATTGGAAAGCTAAAAATATTTACTACATAATTATATTTGTTTTATAATTTTTAGATACCAAATAAATTAAATTATTTATGACATAATAATGATGAATTATTTACCTCATTAATAAATGATTTAAATAAATAAGATTATAATGATTAAAATATTTTCTAAAACATGTCCAATTCTGATTGGATGATTTTATTTCGACCATGATTCATCTTATCTTTATCTTTAATGATTTTTGGACCTTTTGAAACCAAAGATAAGTTTATAATAAAATAATATTTCCACACTTTCCAAAGGTGCCCCTCTCCTCCCTTATAAAAGGGCACCTCCTCCCTCTCTTCCTCACACCAATTTGAGCCTTCAAGCTCGGAAAACCCCTACCCATTTCACTTCCCCACTTCCTTAGAAACCTACTAGAGGTACTGGTCTTCTCAAAATAGCAACTCTAGTGCCTTAAGAGAAAGTTTAAAGGAGACACTTCGAGAAAGAGGAGGTTTGGATACGTATGAAGCATATCAGACCTATGGTAAGGGATAATTTTGCAAATCTCATTTTTATCCAAGATTGTTTATTCATAAGTATTTAATGGGGTTATTGCTATCATCCATGTCCATGTTTTATAAAAGTGTATTCATGTATGTTTAAAGTCCTTTTTACCCATTTTTGACTTTTACTACATGGTATGTATGGAATCTTTCTTTTACGAGGTACTTTTTGGCTTTTCCGTCCAAAGTACGAGAAGAATGTTTTTTTAACGTATACGGCATGAAAGGATTTTTATGGTTTTATAAAGCCTTATTTTAATGAAGCTTCCTCCAAAATATTTCATGACTATTTTCAACAAAATCCTTTTCTTTTAAAATTGCATGACATTTTGTGAAAAGAAAATGATTTTGAAGAAAAAAGGATATTTTCCTCAAGAATTCATTTCAAGTGTTTTATCAAAACCATTTTCCATCTAAGATGACATTATTTTCATATGTGTATGTTTCAAGTATAATGTCTCTATGATTTACATGGTTTCGCTTTTCTTATTATGAAATGACATCCATTTCTTTTATATGGATTATGTGATGATGTGATGATGTTTATGAAACCCATTTTATTTATTGAGTTATTATGAATGATCTATGTTTATTTTGTGGCACAAGTAATAATGATTTCATTATGAGATGTGTGGGACCTATATCTCCCTCCAATGCATTGGGTAAAGATTTATATCTCATGAGATAGACATGACTGGAAGGGTAAGTTAATCCGATTCAGTGTTACAGGACTGAAACGAGGAGTGAACTCGATTTAGAAAGGGACTTTGTCCACTAAGATGGTCTTGGCAGCAATGCCTTGGCTACTATGGAAATCATTACAAGTGCTGAATGGTTTCCACAATTACATGTTTTACTCCCATGCTATTTTATCATGCTTAATGTTTCTTTATGATCTATGCCTTACGTACTTCCATGTTTTATGTATTTGCTCAAGTTTTTGATGTTTAAACATTATGTTCATGTTTTTAAGTTCAAATGTATATGATTTATTTTATTTTATCCATGCATACCCTTACTGAGCATTTGAGTTCACCCTTTATATGTTTTCTTTTCCCCAGGATATAAAGAAAGGTTTTAGGTAAGAAAACAAAAGGGGAAGATCTTTATGGGAGATGTTGAAGATTTTTCACCACGATTAGAAGATTATGTTCCAAGTTTCCAAAGACACTAAAATATTATGGTCCTTGTTGTATGTTTTTGTTATGTATTAAGTATTATTCAAAAGTAATGTAATGTCCATGTACGTCAAGCTTCAGGTCTCTACAAAAATCCTCTATTCTTTCTCTTTTAAATTACTTATATCTTTATTTATATATAAATTATCCTCAACTCCACTATCCAAAGTGACTAGATAACTCTAGTAACATACATATACTAAAATTTTATTTTGTCAATGAAATATCCATCATCAAACCTCTTCTCTTCTCCTTTTATTCTAAAAAATTAAAACATCACCCATGACGTGTCAATTCACCACCTTCGTCGATGAAGAGTTTTCATTTTCTATTAACACCTTCAAGGATGGTCGTAAAACCATTATTATGGTTAAAAAATATTTTAATATGTATATTATAACTTTTTTTAATGTTTTGGAACTAATTTATAGATATAATATTAAATAAAATGAAACTAGTTTGTGATGGTCGAAAAAACCATCGAAAACAAACCAAACATTTATCATTAGTATTTTATCTAATAAATCATCCTCATATCAGAAAAAATGATATATGAGATCATTTAAAATTTTGGAAACAAATTAATACCATTTATTTCCACTTATGGAGTTTTTATTCCATTTGAAAATAACTCCCATAATTATACTCAAGGGAACCGACCATAAATCCATGAAACAAATTCTCATGGAATAATGATTATGATATTTATAACTCATAAAAATGGACAAAAATGAACTTAATAAAATGGTAATAAATAAAATATATGTGTAAAAATGTTTTGAATTATGTAATTAATGAATCTAATTTGATTATCCAGTACATTAAGTACAAGTAAATAATGCTTTCAGACATAAGGTAAGAGACTTTAAAAAAAATCCTCTTTTCAAGTTATAACTATTTTTATTAATGACATGTTTTTACTTATACGAAATAAGAGGACTTTCCTTCTTTCATGAATCCTTATTGATTTGATTTTTCCTTTAAAAGTTTACAAGTTTATTTTCAAATAAAATGTTTTCATTTATAAGTGTGCGACTTCTTAAAAATGAAAAGTGATTTTGAAATAGAAAACTTATTTTCCTCAGTAATGTTTCTTTTATGAAAGATTTATGTGTTATGATCATGTTATGGTTCTTGGGAATTTTTATGATTATGGGTGGTTCCATGATAAACCAAGTGCGGGTGAGTCTGTTATATCTCTCCAATGCATTGGGTAAATATACATAGTTAAGTAGTTAGGTTTCTCTTAAGATATTATGGGAATATACTATGATGGTTATTCCAAGTGTAACCATGATGATTACTTCCTGTGCAGCTAGGAGAGCTACTTTATATGTAAGAGTGGTATGGAAATTATTCCACAAGTTACCTTTTTTGATTTATGTATGCTTTCTATGGTTTTATAGAAAACATATTATTTTATAAGGTAAGATAAAGAGCTTATGTTTTATGTGTAAAACTTATAACTTTGTGAAAATGTTTTCATTCATGGACTAATGGTTTCAATATTCGTTTTTATGTCCCTTACTGATATTTTTGTGATCATCCAAAATTTTAAAATGTTTTTCTTTGGGTTTATGGATGGGTAAAATAAAGGAAGAATTCAAGTTTAAAGTCGCAAGGTTTTGTTACAGAAAGAAATCATGTTTTATTTTAAAACTTTCATATTGTGAAAAAATGGATATTGAGTTGAAGTGTATAATTTTTAATATATGAGTTTCTATGTATAAGGTTATGATATAATTCTCTAAAACTCTAAACCTAAATGATATTTATGAATTTATGAAAATGAATTCTAGTTGAATTAACTAGATTATGTAATGTTTAAGAATGAGTCCTTATAGTTGGTATCAGAGCAAAGGAGTGATTTTGATACTTGGGAACTCTCACATGTGAACGTTGGGAGAAGCATGACTATCCACCCAATAGATTCATGAGAAAAGGGCTGTCACTAGGGATCATGGTGAGAGTCCTGCCTAGGAGGTGTAGCCACCCATGGAGTGCTCTTATAGGTATCAATTGTAGCCCGTTGGCGATAAGTCCAGACCATTATAATTGGTATCGGAGAATAATTTAGATAAATTTTGGGGTTAGTATAATGTTAATAAAATAACCATAAATGATTTTTACTTTATGGTTAAGTTGAAATGATATATCATTTAAAGATTACCATGTTGCTTCGTCGAAGATATGTCTACTCAAAATGATTTTTATAGAAGAAATAGGAAAAATAAAGTAGGAAGGCACTAAGAGGATGATATCCTTCCAAATCCACAACTTGTAATGGTGGGAATTGAAATCGAGTAGTTTGTGATAGTAATAGCTCAGTTTACATAGGCTATAAATGGAAGCAATATCCATGACCAAGATCATATAGATCAACTTCAGAGGAATATGTCAGTGGTGGAACATTTTATGAGGAAACACCCTCATGTATTTAGTGGATCTTCTGACCTAGTGTTAGTTAAAGGGTGGATTAGATCCCTAGAAAATATTTTCAATGTCATTGGGTGTTCAGACCATCAAAATTTTAGTCTTTATATTTACTATTTTGAAGGTGAAGCTAACTAGTGGTAGTCAATGGTCAAGATTTTTGGGATAACAAAGAGATTGATACTTTAGAATGAGATGAATTCAAAAATATTTTCCTTGAGAAATATTTTCCTAAGGTGAATTGATTTAGGATGGAAAAATAATTCTTGGAATTGAGACAAAAGGAGGATTCAGTGGTTTCATATGAAGAAAAATTCACTAAATTGGCAAGGTATGCTCCAAATTTTATCTAGGATCCTGATAGTAAAATCAATCATTTTTAATCAGGATTGAATCCAAAATATTTAAGGACATTGGATTCTCATGAATTAAAAAGTTACAAAAAACTTATTCAATGTGAAGAGAAGGTGGAAATAGAGTTTTCCGATGATCATGTGTTCTTTGACAACTAGTGGAAAAAGTGGTCTAGGTGGAAGGAAAAAGGAAAGAATACATAAAATAAGTTTGATGGTAAGAAAATTAAGTTTTCATTTTGTGATAATTATTCTAAAACACACACTAAGGAATGCATTTTGAAGTATGGTAAGTGTTTTTGATGCGCTAAGTTTGGGAATATGGATCGTAATTACAATGAAAAATATAATAGTAGTGGTAATAACAATTTTGATATGAAAATAGTAAAATGTTTTAAATGTAATGAGATGAGTCATTATGAAAATGAGTTTCCGAAGAGGAACTTGAATAATGGTAAGCATCCAAACTATAAGCAGAAAGGTGTGGTGAAATCCTTTGCAACTAGTTTAGTAGATGTTGGGCCATCCAATGAAGTGGTATTATGTATATTTTTTGTTTACACAGATTTTTCTAATGTCTTGTTTGATTCAGGGTCTACACATTCTTTCATATCAGAGAAATTTTCTGATAAATTAAAAATTTTACCTCAATAAATGAATCCATAACTTATGGTAAAAAAACTTGGGGGAAATATTAAGGCAAAAAGAAATTATAAGAATCTTCCTGTTAATGTTTTTAGAAAGAATTTACCTAAAAACCTTGTTATCGTGCCCTTGGTAGAATTTGATGTTATTCTGGGTATGGATTGAATTTATGTTTACCATGCAAAGATTGTTTGTAGAGTTGACGTTCTCACACATGTTGTTTAATTCACATAGGATGTGGTCAGATTAGATTTTTTATCCCAAACTATACTTGATATAATGACATAGTATAATGATAGTGCGAGATCGATCCCACAAGGAAAGTTTCAGTAAGCAGGGAACCAGGACTTCGAACCCTTTATGTAGGAGTCCTCATGAATTGGTTTTGGTTTTAGGTTTAATTAAATCTATTGAGTTTGGTTTAAGACTCAGGAAGAAGGCATGGATCATGATCAATTTTAGGGTTCAGGTAAAAAGGAGAATCTTGATTCTAACTTGGAATATTCCCAGGGCTTAGGTTGTGAAGCAGTTTATAGAGAACTAGTTGATTATAGTCAAACCAACTAGATATATCTAAGATGAAACTATTACTTAGTCCAGATATAGCTAATAACCTATATGCATTAATCCTAGATTCTATGGTAGAAAGTATCATAGTCTAATGGTTATAGCCCACTCTACTCCAATAAGGTTAGGTTTTTTCATTTAAACATCCCATGATCTGGGTTGCCAAAAATAATTGAATAAACCGTTATTATGTGACCTGATTACTAGTATTAGGGTTACTGAGTTATGATTTAGAGATTCATTAAGTTCATAACACCCCTACTCTCGACCCTTACCCTAAGCGGTTTAGCCGCTCATGATGGTAATAATCAAGATCAAAGAAAAAATTATAGACAAGCTTGGAAGATTAAGAAAATAGTTGAAATATGAATGTTTGAAAGTGAGGGTTAAAGAATCAAGCAGTTCACAATCATATTAAGCAATAAATCAATCAACCGCTTACTTGAAATAGTAAACAAGCAAGAATGTATGGAGAATTCACTGTCGAATGGAAACAATAATGTAGATGAATATCAAAATAGTAAACGATGATGAAAGGAATGAATAATGTGTGTAGAGAAAACAATAGAACTTGGATTAAATAAAAATGGTAACAAAAATTGTTTAGATTTGAGTTGGTAGAGAAGATAAATGATAAAAATGAGAGAGAACAAGTGACAAACGAGAGAAAGAAAAAGTTATGCGTTGTTGTACACGTGTTGGGAAGTAAATAGTTAGGATATTACATGATGTGTAAACTTCTCAAATAATGTAATATCAATACATGGTTTTCTTTAAGTATTTTGGATCTGGATTGAATCTCGGCCCGAATCTTCGAGATTTGGATATTTGACCCATCTTATGATGTGTAATTGGTCTTCACGACATGCTTCTTCTCATGACTAGAACTTTAAATGGGAAGTGGTCTTTGAATATTACATGACATGTGATTAGCCAATGAATGAGGCTAATATTCATTTTTAACATATATAATATTCATGTTCTTTATTATTCATAAACACCATTTTAGTGCATTTTACACTTTGAACATCATTTCACATTATGATTGTAATTCTTTGTTAAAGTGCACTATTACTTGGTACATATTTAAACACCTAATAAAAAAAATGTTCTTGATTATATTTTAATATTTTATTTTCAGGTCTCAAATTCTATAAGGAACAATTCATGCTTTTGTATCACTTGAATATTCACATTGAGGACCACCAAAGTTGTCCTTTAACCAACAACATTCTAGGAAAAGTAAAATGAAGAAAAACCCAATAAAGAGACTGTAGCGACCACGATCCAAGCCTAATAATTCTGAAAATTGAACTAAAGATATAGGAAATTAAGAGGAACATTTAATCCAACATTAAAAAGAGATAATTCAGAGTTTTAAATGTATTTTTATGCATCCCAATTTGGAGATAAAATTTTGGGTCAGATTCCGTGGCCCAGAAAAACAGCCCACCATTTTACACATATCTCTCAAAAAAAATCCATTTTGGATGAAATTTTACATACAATAATGGTACATTTGTACCTTAATTTTTTTCTTCTATGGACCACCGAAATGATTCTATCTAAATTCTCCTTTCGGTGCCTCTGTTTAGTGGATGCTAGTTGGCTCGGATTGATTTTCAAGGGTGGAAAAGTCCACTCTCCCTTAACTTTCCACCCACCTAGGCCCACCACCATTAATTGAGGTGACTTCCAATATTGTTGGCTAGAACCAAGGCTTCAATTTTTTTTATTTAAGGTAGTGTTGTTGAATGAGTTTAGGATCTTTGGTTCTTGGTTTCATTGTAGTGTTATGCTGTCGCTTTGTGTTTGTAATCACATTTCTTTCTCATGTAAGTTGTTCAATTCATCTTAGTTTCTTAATAAAAGTTTTTATTATCCTTTTATTCTATTCTTATTCATATAAAGTTGATACCATTGTCTCAAGGTGTGAATTTATTCACACCAAACCTTGTGAAATTATCACACAACAGTGGAGTGATCGTTATTTCATTGTATTTTTTTACTTCTTCATTTCCCCCCTCACGAGTCTACTTCCCGCTTCCATTCAAACCATAGAATCAATGAAGGTATAACCCACTAATGGGTTGATCCAACGGAGTATCAAGGGGCTGGATTGGATTTTATTTATCACTCCATTAATGTCTAATCACTTCTTTTAATTGAGATTTTTTTGACGATATTCAAACTCCTTCGTCCTTGTTGAATTTAAGGCCACGCACTTCAAGTGCTAATAAAAACCTTTACCTTGGAGTTCTCAAAACTTTGATCCTTCAAGTGTATAGGTGATTAGTATTATGGTGTGTATTCATTAAGCTAGTAAGTGATGATTTTGTTTGATCTCCTTAAATTAACCCATCTCAAATATAATAAGTTGAAATAATTGAAAAAGGAATTCATCCAATATACTCCGAGCAATAACCCCGGATCAACTCATTATCTTAATTTAAATTCACTTAAGTCTCTTATAATTCACTTAAAACCAACTAAAATTAACCCAAGTTGGCCACTTCATAGCCAAAAACAATCCATAGAATGTACGTGTCTGTAGGTTCCTTCTTAGGTCTTTGAGGATTCGACAACCCAAGCTAAACTATAGGCGACCGCTTAACCCTAAAAATTGGGGTAAATTTGGGCGAGACCAACATGTATTGGAGATTCACATTGTGTAATCTTTTCACAGTTTGTATTTTCTTCATTACTTTTATTAATGACCTGTGACATGCTGTGAATGATTCTTACATGCTGTGTAACGAATTCATGATGTTTAATATTCACTTTTGGCCAGTTTTCATAGATTTTCCTTTGGAGTATTGGAAACCTATTCTATGAAATAATAAACATGTACCTAGTTAATTATCAAGTAAAACATGAATAATCATTAATTAAATTAATTGAAAAATGTATATACAATTTAATCTTATCAAATCCCCCCATTTGAACAATTTATTGTCCTCAAGCAAAAAATCATCTCAATAGGGATTTTAAAAGAAACAATTTTTAAAACAAGTAACATTTATTACAACCAGGAAAATAAAACCAAGTGTAAGCATAAAAATTCAGCCTTCCAGAATCAATCCTGTAGAGAAAACCAGTCATGCCTCATAGTTTAGTTCTTTATTCAGATTCTCAATCTTTTAGTTACAATATCAAAAATATATCTTAAATTCTATACCCATTTTGAAATTTACCTCACAATAAATTTTCTTTCATCACTCAAGGTAAAATTTAATTAGATTTATGCTTATACCATGAATACATTTTCCTAACCATAGGCTTGCATTGGTTCTATCATCTCCACTTCCTAAAGACAAATACAAAATTAATCACGATGGATTCAACAAAATGGGTTTAAACGAATCTGAGACTAAGGGAAGGTGGGTAGAAAGTAAAAATAAAGATCAAAATGAAGGTAAGATCTAAAGTTTAATGAATGATAAGAAAAAATAGTGTAGTGATGTGTTTCCTTCAAGATCAAATAGTGTCTATTCTCCAAATAGCTCAAACTGGATCCATAAGTGTATCAAGTATTTATAAAAAATGTACCCTATTTTTTTTATTTTTCAAGATTTATGTTTATTCTAGATCTCACATCCACCCCCTAGACACATATGATGCTTCAGGGGATTCATTAGTCAGTAAATGGCAATTTTTGACCTTCCAAATACACAACCCAAAATATTTTTCTTTTTCTTTTAATATTTTTCAAAGGAACAAGGTAAGCATAAAATGTCAAAAATAAAACATGGATCATAACAAATCAATATGGTAAATTATTGAAATACATATTATCAATCAAAACATCCCATTTCCATCAGCTAAAAATCCCCCCACACTTGTTCAAAGTATAATCATGCATAAAACCCAGAGCAGGGTAGGAAGGGGTAATTAGTTTAGAATAACTATATCCTAAACGGGTTATTAACGAAAACTATGGGCCAAATGAAGGAAAAATGTAAGGTGGGTCTTAGAAAAAAATGGATCAACAAATATTGCCTCAATCATATTAAAATTGTATTTATTCAGTCATAGCCACATTTAGATCTCAATGCAAGTTATGATAAGTTTACATGTCCCAGATGTCACTCAAGAAATATGTTCATAAAAGAAAATTAAACTGTCGACTAAAAATACTCTTGAGAATGGGAGTATACAAGAAAATATGGAAATCACTCAAGGTATAAAATCAAGTAATAAGTCAATCAAAATAAATTTCATTTTTTTAATTTGAATTAAATTAATGAACTCAACAATGATTCTAAAAATATAAATAGGAGAAAATCATGGATTTAAACATTTTTCGACTTAACTTTATCTTTTATTTAAATGGGTACAATTAGTTTTTGAGTTTAAAGACTACTTCAAATGAAAAATGTCTTCTAAATAAATGAAATTAAGAAAAAATCCAAGTTTATCGACATTGAAGATCAAGAAAGACTCACCCACGCTTAAGATGAGATAGTGTCTGCACTGTCCTAGAAAGTACCATGGGAGAGATATGACAGATATAACATAGAGAAAATGAAATAGCGAATTTGAAAATGAATGCTAGGGAATCGAGAGCTCCCTATAATGCGTTTCATTCCATGGAAAAACTTATTGAATATTAACTTTGAATTAGGATACCTACATAATGGGTTAGAAAGATAAATCCTACACTAAATAAAAAATTAGTCCATAGGGTTTAAATTTTTTGGAAGCAGTAATATGGGTAGGTGAACACAATGAATAGAAATTAAAGACATCTCAGATATATGCAAATATATGGGTACAATTTTTTTCAAAGAAACCTGTGATAAAAAATGCTACAAAAAGAAAAATAAAAAATTCTAATTACAAGACTAAAAATGAAGAAAACAAATGAAATATGGGCTGCCTCCCATAAAGAACTATCAAAGTCATCGTCATATGGATGGGTGGAAAAAAGTATCATAAAGTGTGGTCCACCTAATCAGAAGTGCACTACCACTTATAAGAACTGATGGATGTGTCATCGAGTTCTCATGGACACTTGGTGGGATTAACCACCTCAGGAGCATACCGAGTATGAATCTGGTGTGAAATAAATAACATCCGTACTCGTTGTGGTGGTAACAGATGCTGAGCATAGATCCCTATTAAAATCTCCTCAAGATGGCACTTGACATCAACTAGATGATGAGTCACTCATAGTATGAGGGAATATGATGATGAAATAGGTGCATCGATGACCATAAAATAGGAAGAATAACTAAACATGGATAACAATGTAATGAAATTAAAAATAATCAAAAAAAAAATAGTGAGGAAAAAGGAAACATCCCATATATTTAATAAGTGTAATGATACATCAGTGATATGGAATACAAAAAGTACAAAGATATGAGCACCCATACATATTATAAAAATGGGGTCAGGGGATGGTATATACGTAGAGTAATCAAAATCGCCAAGCTTCTCATCTAAAGTACTCTCCCGAATAGAGGGTGTCTATAGCTGGCCCACCTGATCAATAGCCGCAATGGATGAAGGGGCTGGCAGATCAACTGATGAAGGGGGTTCCATGGTGATGGAAGTTGTCTCAGTGGATGACAGTGGTGAGGTACTAATCCTGAGTGTGGCCATGGATCTGGAATATGGATCAATTAATGGTACCTCAGTAGATCGTGGTAGGGTTGGACCCTTGTTCCGCTGAGCCTGCTCTACCGAGAACTCATGCTAGGCAATGGGGTCTATTAGCTCGGAGGGAAGTTTGGCTGTGGTAGTGGCTAGGGAAAGAAAGGTGGAGGATGATGGGCCTATTGTATGTGTAGGTTGAGTGGACACAATGGTGTATGGGGATGAAGGGGTGGTAAATAGAGAAAAATATGTGAAGGGGATGCCCAGGTAATGGGTAATCCGATACAGATTCTCTAGGATGCAAAGGTGCATAGCCTAAATATCTATTAGATAAGGTGGGGTTGGAGGTGCAGTGGGAAATTTGGTGGTAGAAGGGGAAGGAATATAGGTGGTCCCATGGGTGGGTAAAGTAGTGGTATTAGTAGGGGATAGGGAAAAGGCGGAAGTGGTATGGGTGGTGGCTAGATCTGATGTGGCAGGAGCAAGTGCTGGGTCGGCTGCATGATCTCCGAGTGCCTTATTAGTACCCTCATATCATCCCAATTCCCATTGATAGATGTATCCATCCTTCATCAGTAGCTATATCTTGTGCATCAGGAAGAATTCGATAGACACCATGGAACTGAGATTGATGAGGGAAGGAAGGCGTCGAAAACACCGAGATGACCATCAGCGTACATTGTGTCCATTGTTCATGTGACCTGAAATAGAATTCGAAATATGATTCCATGTTTATAGAAGGTCCACCCATGGTAGAAACAAGGATGAGGAAGTCTGACTGGGTGACACTACCATGAGACTCTATGTGAGAAAACTAGGCATGAGTCAATGCCCGATGTAGAATGCAGATCACTGTACCTTTGATCTGAGTGGATTTGGTAATATGAGGATTGTGGTCACTTTGAGAATCATGAGAAATCATCCTCCAGAGTCATTTTTTATCTGAATTTCATGTCTTGAGTTTTAAATTTGGGAACAAACTATAAGTGGTGAAGTTGTTAGAATAAATACTGAGCCTGATTCCAAACTTTGCAAAGGATATCTTGTGCAGTCTTACACCTAACCAGAAGTGGAGGCTATCAATGACCACCTCAAAAGTGTCCAAGAACTTAAGGAACAATTCCATTTAGGTTTCTTGGTGAACATCGATAATGGAAGTGATGTACAAGTGGTCAAGGAGGCGGAGGACCTCATGGATAATGTGAATATGGGAAAGGACTTCCAAATACAATTTTTTGTTAGTTCATATGGGATTCACCTATAATATAATCAATTCCACATGGTGCTTTGGGTTGAAAAAATGAAGGATGGGGTGAATGTGTGGGAGATTGGTGTCCTGTGAACCGCTGGACATCGAATGGGAGTCATCAGTAGTTGACGGTGCTGTGGAGGCCAAAGAAGATGTGGAGGAGGATGACACAGGGGGTGCTGGAGGCACGACACCACTTTGGTGCTTGACTGGGGTGGATTTTTACACTCAGGAATGGGATCAGTGGGAGGAGTGCACACCAACTTTGTGTGGGACATCAATGGAATAGAATATGGTAGAAGGAGGAAGAGGAAGACATGGATGAGTGGGATAGGTTTGGAAGAATGTGTTTGTGGCGAGGGGATAGGTGTGACCGAAGGTGGGTCACACAGTGAGAGGATTATGACAACCCTTCTTTTATTACAAACTTAAACATGATTTATTACATAAACTATTCACTTGATACAACATGGATGATCGAGAGGTCTAGTGTATTTGGGGCTTAGGATCATTACATAACAACTTAAAACATGAAATACAACATCTTTATTGAAAACTTCCTTTACATGACCACTAGATTCCCTCGTACTTAGCATTGCATGGGATAACCTGAGGACATGCATAAGAAAAAGGGTGAGCTATAAATCCCAGTAAGGGAATAAACATGGAATATATGAGGAGTACAATACATGTTAGACAATAGGAATATCAATATAGAACAATAGAAACATGAACATAATGGCATGATAAAGTATGATAATCATAACATGGAAATGTGGCAACAACACTTAACATGGAATTAGCATGAGCCATGGCTCATTGCACATGAAGCATGAGTAAATCCTCATTGAACATGAAGCACGAGTAAACCCTAGTTTTACTTGAATTAGAATGATTCAATACTAATTGCACATGACGTATCATGATACTATACTTTACCCAATGCATTGGAGCGCTATAAGGGCGCACCCTTCTTAAACATTTCATTTCACGCATAAGTGTGCCACATGGATCATAAAACATGGATTCATAAAACATAATCATTTATTCCAAGATGAATGAATGTGGAATTAATACATGAAACTTTACAATCAATAAGTAAATGTGCATAAAGGTGAATACCCTTGATGGAGAAATGAGCATGGTATTCACTACACAATGACATTGGCTTAGAAAATCGGTGCGATTTCGGCAGCGTAACAGCGTGACATAAGAATTCATAAAAATGGTTGATGATAGAGAAAGGGGTTACTCATAATATTTACATGTAATGGATAGTAATGAGGTCATATAGATACATTTCCCAACAATTTCAATGGAATAGAGATTCATGATACAAAAGTATTGCTTGAATGTAAATGAGGAGAGAGAAGTTCCTTTCAGAATTTCGGCATAGTAATGGGTATACATGGGAGGAATTTAATGAGAGAGAAATGGGTATAACATAATTAAAAATAAATAGGGAAGTATTAGAGAGGTTATAAATCATACCCCAACATTCATAATTGAAATTAAATGGGAAAAACAACTTAAAGAAAATTGGACAAAAATGAGAAAGGAAGAAAAAACCCTTACTTGGAAGTGTGCTTCCAAAGGATTGAGAGAGGCTTGATATAGGCTTATTGGGAGCTTAGGTCACTTTGGGAGGATTATATAGAGAGTAGGGTAGAGGTTGGATGAACTCCAAAGGCTTTGAGTGTGGAGGAAGTGGGAGCTTGGGTGAGTTTATATAGGAAAGGTAAGTGAATTCTTTATTATTTAGGTTTGGGACCACTTACATTAAACTAATCCAAAACACAAATCATCTCATGGTTTTTGCCCATGGTTTTTGGAAAATGGAATAGTAAAAAAATATTTTATAAGGCCAAAGTCCGAACTTCTTAAAATAATGGGGTTGCTTATGTGGAGGTGAGTCACACTCCCATGAAAAATAATTTAAAAAGACAAGATGTTTAATAAGTCTTGAGGGGTCCATTAATGATTTGAAAAGTAAGTCAAACAAACCCAAAATCATATTATTTTAATGTAAAAACATATATTTTCCAAACATAAAGCTTATAGTATTTTATTACATCACTATTGGGTCATTATGATGTCATAAAACATATTATATATTTAAACGATATTTAATTTTTACCCAAAAATTTGACTGTCTCAGAAAATTATGAAAAATTCACCATTGGATAATTTCAACATCCTTATTCTAGAAATATCATTTATTTTATCTAAATAATTTTCTAAATATGTTAATTTTCACTTTTAAAATAAAAACCGACATTTATCGAAAATTCACGGGTTTTGACAGAAATGGATTTCAAACCTTAATAAAAATTATAATTGCATTCATAAAATTATATGATCATTTATATATAATAAAATTAATTTAATAATAATAATAATATTTTATTAAAATATTATTTAATTAAAAAATCCCTTAATTTAATAAAATAGATTTCTTAACTAAAAAACACTATTTGTACTTTAAAAACTATTTACAAAATATCAATAATGACAAGAAGGTATATTTATTATTATATACAAAAAAAATAATATACACGAACATATTACTAGCGATTTGTTACATAACCCCTTAAAACAGCCGCATAAGACCTAAGGGTAAGGTGTACGATGGTGACAGACTCTTGGGGTGGCTCAGATAACATCGCTCGAGTGGTAATATCTATAAACTTCCACTTTTCCCATAGATGCTCCCGTTCGAGCTTGACATGATGAAGCTCAGCTTGGGCTTGGTCAAGAGCAAAGACCAAGGATGCCACCTCTTTTCTGAGCTCCGACAAATGGTCTTCCTATGGAGAAATTCTACTGGATGAGGCCATCACTTCTTTTGTCTGAGTAAATTGGATTTGTTAAAGCCCTATATTTATACTAATCATGTGATCACTGTTCAACGACTATAAAAGCAACGATCACAATTCTTAACATAAAACCAAAGAAGTTGACATTTTATATAAACATTTTACATAATGAGACATTTAATAAGATCAAGAGGGATTTCCATTAATGAAACTTTGGGTCGTTACAATATTCCCCCCTTAAGAAATTTCGCCCTCGAAATTTTATTTTCCCACACTAAAACAGATGTGGGTAACTCAGCTTCATAAATTTCCTCCGATTCCCAAGTTGCTTCTTCAAACTTGTGGTTTCTCCATAACACCTTGACGAGGGGCATTGTCTTATTTTCTAAAACTTTTTCTCTATGATCTAAGATCTTCACTAGTTGCTCCTCATAAGAAAGATCATCCTCCAACTGTACCACCTCATAATAGAGTACATGTGAAGGGTCTGATATGTACTTCCTTAAGAGGGATACATGAAAGACATCATGTACTTTGTCCATGGTAGGTGGAAGTGCTAGTCGATAGGACACAACCCCGACACGATTAAGAATCTAGAAGGGGACGATGTAACTTGGACTTAAATTCCCTTTCTTTGCAAACCTCATGACCTTATTCCACGAAGATATGCATAGAAAAACCATGTCTCAAAATTTAAACTCAAGGTCTCATTGACGATTATCTGCATAACTCTTCTATCGACTCTGGGCTGCCTTGATATGCTACTGAATGGTTTTCACCTTCTCCACCATTTCCTCGACCATTTCCAGTCCAAGCAAGTTACGTTCACCGACCTGATCCCAACATGCTGATGTTCTAAACCTTTTCCCATAAAGGGCTTCATATGGTGCCATTTGGATGCTGGAGTGGAAACTGTTATTATAAGAGAACTCAACTAGAGGAAGATGTTGATCCCATCCTCCTTTAAAGTCCATTGAGCACTCTCTAAACATGTCCTCAAGTGTTTGTATAGTCTGCTCGGATTGGCCATCAATTTGAGGATGATAGGCCGTACTGAAGTTCAGTTCAGTATTCAGATCATGTTGAAGACTCTTCCAAAACTTAGAGGTGAATCTTGGATCTTGGTCAGATACAATAGATAGTGGCACTCCATGCATCCTTACCACTTCCCTAATATATATCCGTGCTAGTTGATCCAATGAGAAATCCTCCCGAATAGCAATGAAGTGTGCAGTATTTGTAAGATGATCCACAACAACCCAGATTGCATTATTGCCTTTAGATGTCCTCGGAAGTCCGGTGACAAAGTCCATGGTGATGTTCTCCCATTTCCATTCTAGTATGGGCAATGGTTACATCATCCCCTTAGACTTCTGCCTCTCTGCCTTCACTTTCTGGCACACCAGGCACTTTGATGTATATTCAGTGATCTCCTTTTTCATATTATCCCACCAAAAGTTTTTTCGGAGATCTCGATACATCTTTGTGCTCCCTGGGTGAATAGAGAAATTTGAACTATGCGCATCATCCAAAAGTTCCTTCTTCAGCTCCGGACTTTATGGAACACATAGTCTTTTCCCAAATCGCACAATTCCTTATTCATTAACATTAAACTCCAAGGATTTCCCCTTTTTGACAGCTTCCACTTTTTCTTGAATTCTTACATCATCCTTTTGATCATCCTTTAACCTTTCCAAAAGAGATGGTTGAGAAATCATTTGTGAAAGGATTGATGATGTTCCCTTCTTTATGATTCCCATGTCCATCTTCATCAAGTCTAAGAAGATTGGATCCCTATCAATTCTCATCATTGATAGAATCACTGGGTCCTTTCTACTTAGGGCATCTACCACCTTGTTCACTTTCCCAGGGTGGTAATGTATTGAACACTCATAATCCTTGATGGGCTCTATCCATCTTATCTAGCGCATATTAAGCTATTTATGTGTGAATATATATTTAAGACTCTTGTGGTCAGTATATATCTCACATTTCTCCCCATAGAGATAATGTCGCCATATTTTCAAGGCAAATATCACAGCCGCCAACTCCAGATCATACGTTGGATAGTTTCGCTTATGGATTTTCAACTACCTTGAGGCATATGATATCACTTTATCATTCTGCATCAGCACATAGCCTAAGACCTTCTTCGAAGCATCACTGAATACCAAAAAAAGTTCCCCACTTGTGGGTAAAGTGAGCACGGGCACAGTGATAAGCCTCCTTTTCAACTCCTTGAATCTTTCTTCACATTCATCACTCCAAGAAAACTTTACTCCCTTTCGAGTTATCTTGGTAAGAGGGTTGGAAAATCGTGAGAAATTTCTCACAAATCGTCGATAATATCCAGCTAACCCCAAGAAGCTATGGATATCCGTTACCAATGTTGGCCTCATCCATCCCTCAATTGCATTTGTTTTGGAGGGATCCACAGATATCCCATTGCTTGTGATGATATGGCCCAATAATGAGACCTCCTTCAACCATAACTCACACTTTCTGTACTTTTCATAGAGCTTATACTTGCGCAAAGTCTCTAGTATAGTTCTTAAATGCTCCTCATGATCCTCCTTGGTTTTGGAGTATATTAGAATATCATCTATAAAGACTACCAAAAATTTGTCAAGGTAATCTCTAAAGACTCTATTCATCAAGTCCATGAAGATTTCTAGAGAATTAATGAGTCTGAAAGGCATTACTATGAATTCATAGTGCCCGTATCTTGTATGAAAAGAAGTCTTGGGGACATCTTCCTTCTTCACCCTTACTTGATAATATCCCAACCGCAAATCTACCTTGGAGAAGTATTGTGCTCCACGTAGCTGATCAAACAAGTCATCGATCCATGGCAGAGGATACTTGTTCTTTATCATGATTTTGTTAAGTTCACGATAATCGATGCAAATCCGCATTGACTCATCCTTCTTCTTGACGAAGAGGACTTGTGCACCCCATGGTGAAGCACTTGGGCATATAAACCCTTTATCCAGATTCTCCTATAGTTGTTTCTTCAGCTATTCAAGCTCCACGACAGCCATTCTATATAGAGTGTTGGATATTGGTAGCACCCCTGGTATAATTTCAATTTAGAATTCAACATCTCTCCTTGGAGGAAGACCAGGTAGTTCCTCAGGATACACTTCAGCGAATTCCCTCACAATAGGCATTTTTTAAAGGATGGTTTCTTCTTTGGAATCAATCATCTGAGCCAGATACATGTGCTCATAGGGCAGTAATATCCATGCTTGAGATGATGGAGCTAAAGGAGATTCATCTTCCTCCTTACACTTGTAAAGAATCGGGGGTCGATTCTCCATATGGAGTGTGATTTCCCTCTCCAGACAATTTATGTTGGTTCTATATAAGGAAATCCAATCCATGCCAAGAATTGCATCAAATTCCACCATAGGGAGTATGACGAGGTTTGCTGAGAAATTCAATCCACAGATTATAACAGGGGAGGACTTATATTCATGGGATGCAATGATTTCCCCATTTTCCGTAATCACCGACATCTTCACTTCCATGATTTTTGGTGGTGCTGGGATTGTTCTACTAAACTTTTGAGATATAAAAGAATGCATAGAACCTGAATAAAAAAGTACGTTTTCTATTATTGAATGAATAACTAGCATACCTTTCACCACTTTGTTGTCAGGGTTCGCTTCGGCAGAAGTGATGAAAAAATATCTTCCTTTCTGCCTTGGAGGTTGTTGGTTGCCTCTGAAAACCCTTGGTTTAGGGAACTAATTTGAAAAATTCCCCGGTTCTTTGCAGTTGTAGCAATGAACAATGCGTTGAGCTTCGAATGAAGCATTCCTCTCCTCTGTCGCAGCTGCGGGTCTTTCTTTCCGACAATTAACAGCTAGGTTCCCTTCTCTTCCACACCTAAAGAATTTCCTCGTCCCCTTGAGACAATTTCCAAGGTTCTTCTTTACGCACTTTTGGCAATTGGGGTGCTGGATCTTCTTAGCACCGTTGGATTTATCCATCGGACCGCCAACATTGAAGTCCACCTTACACTTCTTGTCCCCATGATACCCCTATGATTCCCTGATCTCCATTTCGACCTTAAGGGCACATCGGACAATTTCCTCATAGCTGTCGAAGTCACAGATTGCTAATGCTTTCCGCAGGCTAGGCTTCATCCCACCAAAGAAGCGGTCAACCTTGCATTCGGGGGTAACAACAAAGCCGAAAGCGTATTGTGCAAGATTTGTGAAGTTTTCCTCATACGCTCCATCAAATTCTTCTTCTTTTTGCTTGAGGGAAAGGAAGTCCCTTTCCATCTTAAACTGGAGGGTGCACGAAAAATATTTATCGAAAAACATCTTCTGGAAATCCTTCCATTCCAACGCCTCGATCTCCTCCTCAGGCTTCATATTTTTGATCAACGTCCACCATTGATCAGCTTCACCCTTTATATGATAAGCCACCAGGAGAACCTTCTCTTGTTCAGAACATTGAAGGATGGAGAAGATCTTTTCAATGGAGTTGATCTATTGTTCAGAGATCGTGGGATCAGATGATCCACTAAAAGTAGGAGGCATTTGTCTAATTAAGCTCTCGATAGTGACTTGTTCTTTCTTAGGGGGGGTTGAACATTCCTCTTGACCCGTGTTTCTACTCAAAGCTTGAGTTAGCTGAGAGAGAAGCGTGACAAAGTTCGCTATTCCCACTCCCATTGGATTGGGCATCTCATTAGTACAGTCATCACACTGATCTTCACATCGGTTGTTAGCCCGATTCCTCATATTATCGGCCATTGGATGGAATAAAATGAAAGTTAGGGGGTAACACATAAAGGGTAATCCAAAGAGAAAAGTTGATGACTTATAAATAAACTTTTATTTCCTTAACTCATGAGTCTATAGGCTTCAATCTAGGCTTTTCATGACCTACTTTCTAACATATATTCTTAGGGGCATTTTTTTTAATTCCCTTAATAAGGGTTCATACTAAGCTTGTGAATTTATCAAAACATATCACCCAGGAGTGTCGTAACCAAGAGTGCAGCAAGGCCCATTGTCGTGCAACAGTTCTTGTTCGAGTCTAGCTCAAAGCGGTGTTTTCGGGTTTTACCCCTAGGATACATCTGTGCCAGAGCCGCCTCTACCTGCTCGTATCCATACATGGATGTATTTGCTTGAAAAAACACTTACTCAGTACTTACCAAAACATAGGGATGTTTTTATTATACTTAGTCTTGTCTCTAAGGATTTACTAGGGTTTTCTAATCCTAATCCCAAAAAAATAAATAAACCTATCCTCTGATACCAACTATGACAACCCTAATTTTATTACAAACTTAAACATGATTTATTACATAAACTATTCACTTGATACAACATGGATGATCGAGAGTTATAGTGTATTTGGGGCTTAGGATCATTACATAACAACATAAAACATGAAATACAACATCTTTATTGAAAACTTCCTTTACATGACCACTACATTCCCTCGTACTTAGCATTGCATGGGATAACCTGAGGACATGCATAAGAAAAGGGGTGAGCTATAAAGCCCAGTAAGGGAATAAACATGGAATACATGAGGAGTACAATACATGTTAGAAAATAGGAATATCAATAGAGAAAAAGAGAAACATGAACATAAAGGCATGATAAAGCATGATAATCATAACATGGAAATGTGGCAACAACACTTAACATGGAATTAGCATGAGTCAAGGCTCATTGCACAAGGAGCATGAGTAAATCCTCATTGCACATGAAGCACGAGTAAACCCTAGTTGCACTTGAATTATCATGAGTCAATACTCATTGCACATGATTTATTATGATACTATACTTTACCCAATGCATTGGAGCGCTCTAAGGGCGCACCCTTCTTAAACATTTCATTTCATGCATAAGTGTGCCACATGGATCATAAAACATGGATTCATAAAACATAATCATTTATTCCACAATTAAGGAATGTGGAATTCATAAATGAAACTTTATAATCAATAATTAAATGTGTATAAAGGTGAATACCCTTGATGGATAAATGATCATGGTATTCACTACACAATGGCATTGGCTTAGAAAATCAGTACGATTTTGGCAGCATAACGGCGTGACATAAGAATTCATAAAAATGGTTGATGAGAGAGAAAGGGGTTCCTCATCATATTTACATGTAATGGACATTAAGGAGGTCATATAGATACATGTCCCAATAATTGTAATGGAATTTATATTCATGATACAAAATTATTGCTTGAATGTAAATGAGGAGAGAGAAGTTCCTTTCGGAATTTCGGTATAGTAACGGGTGTACATGGGAGGCATTTAATGAGAGAGAAAGGGGTATCCCACCATTCAAACATAAAGAGGGAAGTATTAGGGAGGTTAAAAACCATACCCCAACATTCATAATTGAAATTTAATGAGAAAACAACTCAAAGAAAATTGGACAAAAATGAGAAAGGAAGAAAAAACCCTTACTTGGAAGTGTGCTTCCAAAGGCTTGAGATAGGCTTGAGAGAGGCTTCTTGGGAGATTGGGGCACCTTGGGAGGATTATAGAGAGAGTATGGGAGAGGTTGGATGAACTCCAAAGGCTTTGAGTGTGGAGGATGTGGGAGCTTGGGTGGGTTTATATAGGAAAGGTGAGTGAATTATTTATTATTTAGGTTTGGGACCCCTTACATTAAACTAATCCAAACCACAAATCAGATCATGGTTTTTGCCCATGGTTTTTGGAAAAGGTAAGAGGAAAAAAATATTTTATAAGTCCAAATTCCAAACTTCTTAAAATAATGGGGTTGCTTATGTGGAGGTGAGTCACACTCCCATGGAAAATAATTTAAAAAGAAAAGATGTTTAATAAGTCTGGAGGGGTCCATTAATGCTTTGAAAAGTAAGTAAAACAAACCCAAAATCACATTATTTTAGAGGTAAAACATATATTGGCCGAAAATAAAGCTTATAGTATTTTATTACATCACTATTGGGTCATTATGATGTCATAAAACACATTATATATTTAAACAGTATTTAATTTTTAACCAAACATTTGAATGTCTCAGAAAATTATGAAAAGTTTACCATTGGATAATTTCTACATCATGATTCCAGAAATATCATTTATTTTATCTAAATAATTTTCTAAATATGTTAATTTTCACTTTTAAAATAAAAACCGATATTTATCGAAAATTCACGTGTTTTGACAGAAATGGATTTCAAACCTCAATAAAAATTATAATTGCATTCATAAAATTATGTGATCATTTATATATAATAAAATTAATTTAATAATAATAATAATATTTTATTAAAATATTATTTAATTAAAAAACACCTTAAGTTAATAAAATATATTTCTTAACTAAAAAACACTATTTGTACTTTTAAAACTATTTACAATGTATCAATAACGACAAGAAGGCATATTCATTATTATATACAAAAAAAATAATATACATGAACATATTACTAGAGATTTGTTATATAACCCCTTAGAACAGCCGCATAAGACCTAAGGGTAAAGTGTGCGATGGTGACAAACTCTTGGGGTGGCTCAGATAACATCGTTCGAGTGGTAATCTCTATCAACTTCCACTTTTCCCATAGACGGTCTCGTTCGAGCTTGACATGATGAAGCTCATCTTGGGATTGGTCAAGAGTGAAGCCCAAGGATGCCACCTATTTTCTGAGCTCTGACAAATGGGCTTCGTATGGAGCAATTCTACTGGATGAGACCATCGCTTCTTTTGTTTGATTAAATTGGATTTGTTAAAGCCCTATATTTATACTAATCATGTGATCACTGTTCAACAGATATAAAATAAAAGATCACAATTCTTAACATAAAACCAAAGAATTTGACATTTTATATAAACATTTTACATAACGATACATTTAATTATATCAAGAGGGATTTCCATTAATGAAACTTTGGGTTGTTACAAGTATGGTCATGCGATGGGGGTGTGTCGGGTGTGAGCGGTGGGAGAGGGGGTGAGAATCATGAAACAAGGGTTCATGAAATATATAAGTCATGAAATTATATGATTTTTATTTGGGTATATGATGTTTAATTCACAAATTAAATTATTTCATGCGGTGAACTGTACATGTCATGTAGTTGATTACATGACGCGTAATTAGGTCTTTTTTCACATTTTTGAATCAGATATTGGTCCTTTTCTCTTAGTATCCCCCAAGCTACCCTAAAGCTTATTCTATCCTATTATATCATAAAGATACCTATCATGTGTTTCCTTCTAGTTAGTACTTAATTTAATGCCAAGATCTTGACTCAATGGTGCACAACTAAATTTTAAAGTGATGAGACATCCCTCATGGAATGGTTCCTGATAAATCCTCAATCTCTGACCATTGACTTTGAATGGGGCGTTTCCTCCTTTTTAAATTTCTATGGTCACATAAGGGAATACTTGTATGAACACAAAGGGTCTTGACCATCTTTATTTCAGTTTCCTAGGGAACAGTATTAATCGGGAGTTGAATAACAAGGCCTTATTCCCTTATACAAAAATTCTTCACGCAATGCATTGATCATGCCATTTATTGGTTTTATCTTTATAAATCTTGACATTTTCATATGCGTAATTTCTTATCTCTTCCACTTCATCCAATTAGATCCCCCTAACTTCCCCATATTTTTTAGAATCCAGGTTCAAATTTTTAATTGCCCAGTATGAGCGATGCTCTAGTTCTATGGGAAAATAGAAAGGATTTCCACACACTAATCAAAAGGGGTGGTACCGATGGGTGTTTTGTACGCAATGTGGTATGCCCAGATTGCATCATCTAAATTTATAATCTACTCCTTTTGATTTGTTTTTATAGTCTTTTCAAGGATTTTTTTTGATTTCCCTTCTTGAAAATTCAACTTTTCCACTTGTTTACAGGTGGTAGGGAGTGGCTAGGTTATATCGGATTCCATACTTCCCCAGTAGTCCTTTAAAAACTTGATTGGTAAAATGTGTTCCCCAATCACTAATGAGTAGTCCGGGGAATCCAAATCTTGAAAACACATTTTCTTTAAGAAATTCATGACCAATTTTTCCATATCATGAGTGGTAGCTTTAGATTCTACCCATTTCAAGACATAGTTAATACAAAAAAATGATATAGAACTTTCCATATGAATTAGGGAATTACCCCATTAAATATATTCCCCACACATTGAATATTTTGACTTCCATGATCAGGTATTTGGGAATTTCATTTATTTTACCAATGGTGCCAGTTCGTTGGCACCGATCACTACTCTGACAATAATTTCTTACATATCAGTGAAGTGTGGTCCAAAAGATTCCACTTTATGGGATTTTTCCTATTGTTAATTCTAGTGTATGATTCCCTCCATTCAGTGATGTGTGACACATGTCTAACACACTTTGGATCTCATATTTTAGGATGCAATTTCGCATTAATCCATCAAAATAATGCTTAAAAAGTAGTAGATCATCCCAGTAGTAGTGTGAAGTCTCAATTAAAAATATCCTCCTTTATTGGTAGGAGAGGTCCGGGTAAAGGAATCCCATGGAGAGATAGTTTGTAATGTTGGAAAACCATGGTTGTGCATTTTTATTTTAGGTTGAAAAGAGTTTCATTGGGGAAGTCATCCACGATATATAGATTACCATCTTCTTTAATGAGGGGAAATGAGATTCTGGATAGATGATCATTGAAACCATTCTCCATAACTTTGATGTCTTTGATGATGACGTCTAATTCTTAAAGCAATAGGATACAAAGTATCAATCTTGGTTTGAAATATTTTTTACTCATTAAATATTCCAAGGAAACATGATCAACATAAACAATTACCTTTGATAAAACTAAGTAGGAACACAACTTTTCGAATGTAAATATTACTACTAGGAGTTGTTTTTTGGTGGTTGTGTAGTTTACCTAAGTATAATTAAAGGTGTTACTGTCATAATAGATGAGACTGAAAGTGTGGCCGACCCACTGTCCTAAGACAACACATACAACAAAGTTGCCTACGTCACACGTTAACTCAAAGTATTTTTCCCAATCTGGTGAAATGATAACAGGAGAAACCACCAAAATTTTCTTTAAAATGTTAAATTCCCCTCAAAACTCTCCAGTGAATTCAAAAAGGGAATCCTTTTCTAATAGGTGTGTCATAGGGTGGTAAACTTTTTCAAAATATTTTATGAAGTGATGGTAGAATCCCACACGTCATAGAAATCTCCTTATGCCTTTAACAGTTGAGGGATTAGGTAAATCTTTGATCACTTTGATTTTTGTTGGATAAAATTACATGCCATCCTTGAATATTTTTTGTCTGAGTAATATAAATCCTTGGAACATAAATTTTTATTTTTACTAGTTTAAAACTAAACACTTTTATTCACAACATTGAAAGACTAGTTCAATATTTCTTAAGAATACATTGAAGGATATTCCATATACTAAAAAATCATCCATAAAAACTTCCAAGAATTCCTCCAACATATCGTGGAACATATGTTTCATACACCTTTGAAAGGTTGCCGATGCATTATACATGCTGAGTGACATGCATATGTTGGCAAAGGTACCAAATGAGAATGTGAATGTAGTTTTAAAGTAATCATTTGGGTAAAATGAAATCTAATTGTATCCTAAACATTTATCCATGAAATAATAGAATTCATGTCCCATGAGTATTTCCTGAATTTGATCCATAAAAGTCAAGGGAAATTATATTTACGAGTTGATGTATTTAAATTTCTATAGTCCATGAATACTCTCCATCCAGTGATGGTGCAAGTCTAAACCAATTCATTTTCATCATTTTTGACAATTGTGAGGCCACATTTCTTTGAAACTACTTGTAGTGGACTCACCCATTCACTATGAGTGATTAAAAAAACTATTCCATCATCCAAAAGTTTTAGTAATTATTTCTTAACTACCTCCTTCATTAGTGGAGTGATTCACCTCTGGGGCTAGCGTTTGGGTTTCACACTTTCTTCTAATAAAATTTTATGAGTACATAATGTGGGGATAATCCATTTGATATCATCCACCCCCATAAAATTGATTTTTATGTTTTTGTATGAATTTTATCAACTTTTCCTCTTATGGAAGTTTAATATCTAAGTTAATAATGACTGTAAGTGCAACTGTTGTCTCTAGAAAAGAATACCTGAGTGTGTTTGGGAGAGTTTTCAGCTCCAATATTGGTAGCTTAATAACCAATGGTATAAAAGGTGAGACCATTCCCCTTTTGAGAGGTTTTATGTATTTTGTTTCCTTAATATCATACTCATCTCCTTTAGTAGGATACAACTCATCACTATCATCCTCAATGGCCATATTTTCATTCTTTTCTTTAGTGATAAAAATAGCTTGGCAGTCAAAAGAATCATATGGTTGTTTTTGCAGCTTTCACTAGGTCGAACACTACTTTTTCATCACCTGCTCTAAATATTAGTCTCCCTTTATTCACATAAATAATTTTATTATTAGTGTCTTGGAATGTCGGCCTAAGATAATGAGAACATTTCCTTCTTCTTCCATGTCCAAAATGAGGAAGTTTTCTGGGAAAATGAATTTATCGTTTTGACTAGGGCATCCTCAAGAAGTCATCAAGGATACTGAACCAATATTTTAGCCAATTTGAGTGCCACTCTAGTTTTATTGAGTTCCTAGAGTCCCATATTGTGAAATACACTCATTATAATTAGGTTAAATCTAGCTCCTAAGTTGTATCGGGCTCTTCTAAAGTTGCATTCTCCTATGGTTCATGAAATTGAGAAGCTCCCAATATTTATTATTTTTGGTGAATTTGTTTTACTGAAAAATAGTAGAGCATTATTCATTTAGTGAAATAACTCCCAGGACTTCCATTTTTATCTTGTTAGAAATTATTTCCTTGAGAAAATTTTCATAGGCAAGCATTTAGGAAATAACTTCATCAAATGGGATGTTGATGTGTAATTGTTTGAACATATCCAAAAATTTATTATATTTCCTTTTGATACTTCCTTGTATCATTATTTCTATAAATGGTAGAGGTGGTTTCTAAGATGTTGGTTCAATTTAAATATCCTCTTTGGGTTTCTCTTATATTGGAGTTTTTGGAGGAGGTAGTGATTCTAGAGGTTTCCCTTAATCATTTTGATTTTCTATTTTGTTGTCATCCTCTTCAATTCATATTGTAGGTTTCTTAGGTTCCTTAGATTTTTTCTCTTATATTATGCATAGTTATTGAAAATCATGAACTTTTCCACTCTTTAGTACTACTGCCTTCGCCTCTTTCTTTGGGTATGTCTCATTATTACCGTACAAAATACCTAACAATCTATCAAACAAGGTCTTTGAGATTTGACCCATTTGATGTTTGAGATTTTAGAGTAAAGCCCTTTGATTTTTTATTTATTTTTCTTGGTTGGTCATCCTCTAAAATTCCTTTTTAATGAAGTTTTTTAGAAAACTTTCCAAATTTATTTGAATAGGTGAGGCTGGTTGTGGTGGTCTTTGCAGAGTTAGTTGAAATTGTTGCTGGCCTCTAAGAGGGAAAGGCTATTATGGTACTTGTTAAGGTGGCCTCAGAACAAGATTCATAGGTGGATGGCCAAGTGAGAATCGATTCCTAAGTGGTTCTTGACAACTTTTTTACTAGAAGTACCCTTGATTGTTTTTTTACAGCTGTTGAGCTGACCTCTATTGATAATATTGTTTTCGTTGCTGGTATTTTTGGTTTTTTGATTGTAATACAATTACAGTATTCGATTTTTTTTCATTTAATCCTTCCCTATAGTCTTTATATGAGTGTAGATCACCATGAATTTTGTAGGATTGAATCTACATTACAGGAGCAGGAGTGGTTGGTGGTGCAACAGGTATCTAAAAGGATTCCAACTTCTTAGTCATAGCCTTTACTTATGAAGCTAAATAGGTATTTTCTTCAACTTAGTGGATTTTATTACAAGGAATTCCATAATTTATCTTACATAGACTGGCATTGTATGATACCGTATCTAGAAGTTATTTTCCTACTTCATGTGTTTTTAGCATTATTCCTCCATCTACAACAACATCTACTACTGTACGAGTGGCAGGTTGGAGGCCTTGATATAAGGTTTTCAGCTATAGCCACACATCAATTCCATGATATGGGAATTTCCTAGTAAGTTATTTAAAGTGATCCTAGAACTCCCAAGATGATTCTCCATCCATTTGAGCAAAGTTTTTTATGTCATTTCGAAGCTTCCAAGTCTATATAGGTGGGAAATATTTATCCAAAAACTTATTAGCTAGTTTTTCTCAAGTCATGATTGAATTAGAAGATTGAATATTCATCCAATCCTTGTCACTATCATGTTAGGAGAATGGGAATAACCATAATAGAATTACATAAAAGGATACTCCCTAGTTGAGAAAGGTATCGTATACTTCTAGGAAGTTGGATATGTGTTCATGAGGATCCTCGCTCTGAAGCATGCTGAACTGACCCATGTTTTAGATCATACTGATGAGTCATGGTTTTATTTCAAACATATATACCTAGATAAGAGGGCACACAAAATTGGATGTGACACCATTTATTGATGGAAAGTAGTAATCCATAATGGTTCTCTCTAGTTTCATGTTGGGTTGATCTCCTTGAAGCGCTAGTGGCACATATTTCATATTGGATGGGTCGAGACCTGCAGGATTACTATGGTATTCCATACTTAAATGGTGGCATGTAGAAATGTACCTTTTGATTTTAGGCATGAAGGTAAGAGGTTATTGGGAATCAAGGCTCTTTGAATGATCCAGGAGGCCCTTTTTCATGCACTAGGTCAAAAGAAGAAGGGCAAAATGAAATATAAAAGAAAGAAGAAAGAATGAAAATAGAAAGGGGGACGAGTGAGATAATCCTTAGTTTATGACAAAGGTTTCTATGCCTAATAATAGTAAAATGTATCCCCAACAACAATGCCAAAATTTTATGTACCCACACATTTCATTTAACTCACACAGGTTGTGGTCAGATTAGAATTTCTTTTTATCCCAAACTACACTTGCTACAATGACATAGTATAGTGATAGTGTAGGGTTAATCCCATGAGGAAAGTTTCGACTGAAAAGGAACCGATACTTAGAACCCTTTGTGTAGGAGTCCTCATGAATTGGTTTGGGTTTTAGATTTAATTAAATATATTGAGTTTGGTTTAAAACTTAGGAAGAAAGTATGGATCATGATCAATTTCAGGGTTCAGGTAAAAAGGATAATCTTGATCCTAACTTGGAATATTCCTAGGGCTTAGGCTACAAAATAGCTCATAGAGCACTAGTTAATTATGGTCAAACCAACTATATCTATCTAAGATGAAACTATTCATTGGTCCGGATATAGCTAACAACCTTGATACATTAATCCTAGATTCTATGGAAAAAAGTATCGTAGGCTAGTGGTTATAGCCTACTCTACTCCAATTGGGCTAGGTTCATTCTTTTAAACATCCCATGGTTAGGGTTTCCTAAAATAATTGAATAAATAGTTTTTTTGTAACCAAATTACTAGCCTTAGGTTTACCAAGTTATGATTTAGATATTCATTAAGTTCAAAACACCCCTACTCTAAACCCTTACCCTATGAGGTTTAGCTACTCATTATAGTAATAATCAATATCAAAGGAATAATTATATACATTCTTGAAAGATTAATAAAATAGTTGAAATACAAAATTTTTCAAGTGAGGGTTCAATAATCAAGAATTTTTCAATTAGATTAAGCAATAAATCAATCAACCACTCACTTGAAATAGTAAATAAGCAATAATGTATGGAAAATCCGCTGTCAAATGGAAACAACAATGTAGATGGATGTTGAAATGATAAATGATGATGAACAGAATGAAGAACATGTGTATATTAATCAAATACACTCAGATTAAATCAAAATGGTAACAAAAATTGTCTAGAGTTGAGTTGGGAGATAAGATAAGGCATAAAAACAAGAGATAACAAGAGAAAAATGAGAGAAAGAAAAATTTATGCGCTGCTATACGCAAGCTGGAAAGTAAATAGTCAAGATATTACATGATGTGTAAACTTCTCACATTGTGTAATCTCGATCCATGGTTTTCTATGAGTATTTTGGATCTGACATAAATCTCATACTGAATCTTCAAGATTTGGAGATTTGACTTATCTCATGATGTGTAACCAGTCTTTACGACCAGAACTTTAAGTGGGAAGTGTTCTTTGAATCGTACATGACATGTATTGGAGATTCACGTCATGTAATATTTTCATGACTTGCTTCACAACTTGTGACATGATGTGAATGATTACTACACATCATGTAACTGATTCACGATGTGTAATCTTCACTTTTGGCCAGTTTTCACAGCTTTTCCTTTGGAGTCTTGGAAACCTATTATCTGCAATAATAAACACATACCTGGTGCATTATCAAGTAAAACATGAATAATCATTAATTAAATGACTCTAAAATGTATATACAATTTCATATTATCAAGTTCTAAATAAGTTTTTTTAGAAAGAGTCTCAATTTGTATACAAGACTGAACCCAAACCATTGATAACATATCATGAAGATAAGAAACTGTTAAAATATGGAAATAAATATTATCTTGCAAGTATTATTTAAAAAAAGGTAACTTTTTAGATTAATGATTTATCAGTGGTAAATAAGTATCTAGATGTTTTTCCTAATGATTTTCCAAGTATTATACCCTATTGGGAGGTTTAGTTTACTGTTTATTTAGTCCTTGATGCTAAACCTATTTCAAAACCCCCTTATCAAATTGATAAAGTAGAATTTATAGAATTGAAAAATAAGTTATAGTAGTTTCTAGATAAAAGTTCCATTCATATGAGTACTTCCCCTTGGGGTGCTCCTGTTTTGTTTGTTAAAAAAAATATGATTCTATGAGGATTTTTATTGATTATAGAGCATTGAATAAAATAACTATTAAGAATAAGTATCCTTTGACTCATTTAGATGAATTGTTTGATTAGATCTAGGAATCTTAGTTTTTTTATAATATTTAATTGATATCTGAGCACCACCAGCTGAAGGTGAAGGAGAATTAAATTCCAAAAATGACATTTCATACTAGATATGGCCATTATGACTTTTTTGTTATGCCCTTTGGTTTGATAAATTCCCTTTCTTTATTTATGGATCTTATGAATAGAATATTTAATGAATATTTGGATAAGTTTTTTGTTTTTTTATTGATGACATTTTGGTTTATTCAAAAAGTTATGAGGATCATGAAAAACATCTAAGGATTTTTATGAAAACCCAAAAATAAAAGAAGTTATATGGGAAATTTAGAAAATGTGATTTTTGGTTACAACAAATTTCTTTTCTTTAGCACATTATAAATAAGGATGACATAAAAATTGATCCCACAAAAACAAAATTAGTTGATGAATGAACAAGACCTATAAATGTTATTGAGATTATTGGTTTTATTGGATTAGTAGGATATTACCAGCAGTTCGTTAAAAAATATTCATGGTTATCTGACCCACTAAATAAGTTAACATGAAAAGGGGTTAAATTTATTTGGAAAGAATAATGTGATGTTTGTTTTCAAGAACTAAAAAAGATATTGGTGAATACTCTAGTTTTGTCCCTACCTTCTAGAAATTGAGAGTTTTTCATCTATAGTTATTCTTATTAAAAGGGACTTGGTTGTGTTTTGATGAATAATGATTAGTTAATTTCTTATGCTTCATGGAAACTAAAAATTAACGAGTTAAATTATCCTATATGTGATTTAGAATTATTAACTATAGTTTTGGATTTAAAAATTTAGAGACATCATCTATATGGAGAAAAGTGTGAAATATATACTGATCATAAAGGTTTGAAGTATATATTCACTCAGAAGGAATTGAAAATGAAGTAGAGAAGATGACTGTATCTGATAAAAGATTATGATTGCATGATCAATCAACATCTTGGAAAAACAAAGTAGCAGATGACTTGAGTTGAAAACATCATGGTACATTAACCATGATACATTTGGAACATGACCCCGTGGTTAATGGTTTGATGAATTCTAGATTGGAAGTTATCGATATAAGAAATTCTGCTGTTTTATTTCAGATATCAGTGCAATAATCTCTATAAAAAAATCAAGAAAGAATAGAAGGAATATAATGAGTTATAGAAAAAGGTAGAATTTGATAAAAGGGTAAGTTTCTAGAATTTAACATTGATAAAGATTGTGTTTTGATATTTTCGAAGAGATTATGCGTTTCTTCTGATTCATAGTTGAAGAAAGAGTTATTATGTGAAGATCATAGTTCTTTGTTTTCAGTTTATCCTAGAAGTAATAAGATGTACAGATACCTTTAGGGGTATTAATAGTGGGATAAAATTGAAAGATATATTTCTGACTTTAACATGATATGTTTGAATTGTCAATAGGTAAAAGCAGAATGATAATTATTAAAGGGGATGCTTCATCCTTTTTCAGTTCTGGAGTGGAAATGAGAAAATATATCCATGGATTTTATAGTGGGATTACCAAAAACTTCTTGAGGTAACAATGTGATTTAGGTTATTGTTTATTGTCTGATTAAATCTACACATTTTCTTCATATTTGAGATACTATCTCTTTAGATCATATTTCTCGATTGTACCTCAAAGTGATATTCAAGTTACATAGAGTTTCTCTCTCCATTGTATTTGATCATGATCCTATGTTCACTTATAACTTTAGGAAAGGCCTTTAGAATTCATTGAGAACTAAATTAAATTACATCACTACTTTTCATCCTCAATCTGATGGATAGTCATAGTGAACAATTCAAACATTGGAGGGTATGCTTTGATCTTGCTCAATGAATTACCAGGGAAGTTGGGATCATCATCTTTCTTTGGTTAAGTTTTCTTATAATAACAGTTTTCATTCCAGTATACAAATGATAGATTTTGAAGAATTATATGGAAATAAGTGTCGAAATCAAACATTTTGGGATGAAGTAAGTGAAAGAAAGTCGTTGAGTCCAGAATTGGTAGAGGAAATGAAAGAGATATTTCAGATGATTCATCAACACTTGAGGACATCTTAGAGAAGACATAAAAGTTATGTGGATAATTGGAGGAAGGATATTTCTTTCAAGGTAGGTGATCATGTCTTTCTCAAAGTTTCTCCATGGAAAAGTGTGATGCGTTTTGGTAAGAAGGGGAAGTTGAGTTCACAGTTCATTGGACCCAATGAAATCTTGGAGAAAGTTGGATCATTTTCCTACCAAGTAACTTTGCCTCTGATTTTTTCCCAGGCACACAATGTTTTTCATGTTTTGATGTTAAGAAAGCATGTGCCAGATTTATCTCATGTTTTGATCCCTGAAGTAGTTCTTCTAGAAGTGAACCTTTCTTATAAGGAGAAAACTGTTCAGATTCTTTACCATAGATAGAAATTATTGTGAAATAAGGTAATTCACCAAGTTAATGTTTTGTGGAAAAACCACATATTTGAAGTAGAAACATGGAAATTTGAAAATTCTATGAGGGAAATGTATCCTCACTTGTTTAATAAGTGAATAAAATTGTGAGGATGTAATTTACATGGGGGAGAATGTAACAACCTAGGTACTTATAGAATAATTTGTTTTCATTCTGGAATTAAATAGTTAAATTCATTATAAATGTATAATTAAATAAGTGGTATTTATATAAATTAATGAATCTATACCAATGGAATAGTGACCTAACCATTAGAATCTATAAATGTTTTAAAAATGATAAATTAAGCGTTGGTATTTTTATGAAACGTAAATGTTTATTTACAATTTTATAATTAATATAATGATTTAAAAGAAAATTTATTTTCATAAAATATATTCATAAATTAATATTTTGTTGTATTATAATTTTAATATAATTTTTTGATACCTTAATTAACTTTTCAAAGTTTCATAAAATCAGTTGTACTATTAAAATCTGTATTTTTCGAATAAATGATGATTTTAATTAAAAATTAAATTTATCATATTTAGAAAATTATTTTCAAAAAATGGAGTCTATTTTTGAAGTCTACACATTTAAAAATGGTTAGGGATAAGTTTTGGTATTTTTCTGAAATAGTTGAATTTTGGATGAATAGTGAAATATGATAATTTACTATATTTAACATTATAAGTTAAGTACATGAATTTTTGAGTCATTTCTGATTTAATCATCCATTATTTCAAACTCACATGTACTACTTACTTTCCTTAGTCATAAGAATCAACAATATTGATATTCTTGAGCCTAAATAATAAAAAAAATGAATAAAATAATAAAAAACACCTCTCTCCTCTCCCTATAAATACCACCCCTCCCCACCTATTCTCCTCACACCTTATAAACCTTGAATATTGTATAAATTATATCCAATTACCTTCCCAATACACTTCCCCAAATCCAAGACCTGCTGGTATCACCAAAATACCAAAACCAAGTGCCTTAAGGAAGTTCTCAAGGAGACGATATTCAAGAGGTAAAATCCTCCATTCTTTATCTTTTAAATTCTTTCTTTATTTCTTTATTTCAAACTTATACTCACCTCCCATATTTAAAGTGTCATTATAACTACAATATCATACATATACTCTAATGTTATTATTTTAATGGAATATCCATCATCAAACCTCTTCTCTTTTCCTCTTATTATAAAAAATGAAAACATCGTCTGTGACATGTCTATTCACCGCCTTCATGGATGGTGAGTTTTCATTTTATATTACTTCCTTAAAGGCCGATCATAAAACTATTATTATGGTTAAACCATATTTTAATATTTATATTATATTGAAATAGTGGGTTCCCTAGACCCGACTATTCAGTTCTTTTGATTACCATATCATGTATACAATTAGCTATACATGATGTCATCTTACTATTATAGTCTAGACTCTTTTGCATCCACTATTGAAATGGTAATGTCCAAAGATTAATTTTCATATCAAAAGGTTATTGCAGATCCCAGGCTATAATGAGAACCTCGAGATACTATGACATTAATCTTAAATATATGTTATATGGTCTAGATACATCTTATTTATTAGACACAGTAGATGTTTGACTATCAAGTGATGGGGACTCATAAGCATTGAGACTTATTCTCATGAAGTTTTCACTTGGTGATCTCTAGTAGTGAGATCATGAGGACTGACCCACCAATAGTAACACCACATGTTTCGGGTGTCATTGGATGTTCCTATCTATGATCATGTCTAATGGTCTCCTGAATTGAGATCATTAACAATGTATGTCATTTGATTGCGTACTTTGATGCAAGATGAAAACCATGACAATGAATTTGTGGTGAGGTAGTTTGTGTTGGGTGCGTCATTGGTGGAATGACATTGTTATAATGGGAAAGAAAGGATTTGTCACTTCTAGATTATGGAAGTAATATATCTCAGGCCATGTTGATAAGGATGCCAGTACCTTTATAAGACCACAACCATGGAATTCGAAGGTAAATCCATCCACTTAGATCAAAAAATAATAAAGCAAGAAAAGGGTGATGAAATAAGAGTGCGTTCTACTTTATGAGATATTACAGACAAAGAGATTATATTACACAATACATGTTCGTAGGTTGGTTGATGCAGCTGTGAAAATCCTTATCTCTTTAGAGGCCATGATGAGTTGATAGATCCCGTTCTTGGTCTGTGAATACTATTCACTACTGTCAAGATAAGGGCCTAAAGTTTCATACACAATAGCTTATTTGAGAATCTTCCCTATTCAGTTGAATAAGAGATTTGGACATGGTGGGACCCACCACTAGGGTCTAGGATTTTTCCAAGGAAAACAATCACCAATATAATAAATAAATTCATATTATTCAAGTTTATAATAACAAGTATTGAATTTAGTAGTTGGGGTTTGGCTTAGTGGTAAGCACCCCGTAATCCTACATGAAAAATGGGGGTTCAAAACCCATTGGGTGCAGGGTACTGTAGCAGTACTGTAGCAGTGGTGGTATTGTATCAACAACGGGTACTATAGCGAAGACATGTCACTATAGTGGCGGCTGGGTACTGTAGCAGCGACGGGTACTGTGCGGTACTGTAGCAGGCATGTACTGTAGTTGTACTATTCACAGAATGGTCTTTGGGCCAAAAATTTATGCCTACGTGCCATGTAATGGGATAAATGCCCACTGGGCCTTCGAGCTATGTAATGGGTCTCCCTCTACCCAGTTAAAAGTGGTCTTTAAAAAAAGTATTGAATTTATTTATTAAATGTATTTATGAGTTTTAAGAAAATACATGAAAAATATTAATTAATGAATATTAAATTATTCAAGGTTCAATTAATATTTATGGGAACGACGAGTCAAGTTTAGACTCAATTATTATCACGTAATATATTTTAATATATTAAAAGTGAGTGATAATAATATTTATGACACAGTTTAGTAGTCATAAAATGTCATTGATAGTGCGTTAAGTATTCAGGGGCCAGAGAGGCTATATCAGGTATTTTAATTAAACACTATAAATAGAAGAGGAGGGGATTTTGCCAAGAACTATTCATGGGGATTCTCTCTCCTCTCCTTTCTCCCATGATCTAGAGAGATAGGCTCTAAATCCAACGAACTCGGATCGAGCTCTCTCTTAGGCATCGTCAGCAAAGCGATGCGGTGATCGTTGGAGCATCGAAGGCTTCGTCAAAATTCTGCACTAGCACCTAGACTTCGACGAACAACGTTCCCACAGTTTCTTGAATTGCATGTGGATGATCTAGAGGAGTTAGATGCTGAATTCTTCGAGCATCGATTTCCAACAATGAGCAGACGTCGTGCACAGATTCATATTTAAACCAGATATTTTATGATTTATTTTTGTGCTTAAAACTTTTCATGCGTGGTCCTCAGCTAAGACCGAGCTTCTATTCACTGACATCGACAAGTTTATCTCAATATTCGGGGGAATTTTTTTAAAATCCCACCTATTTGGGGATTCCACTGCACGCCTGATTCCTACAAGCGTTATCAGAGCAACGTGTGTCAATTTTAATCCAAGAAAAATTAAATTTTAATTAAGTTATGAAGAGGGTATCGTTATGGTACCAACGCTGTAGACCGCATTTGAATTCAATATTGGATGACCCATTTGTGGTCATATGAAGTTTAAAATCGGAGTTAAACTGGTTGTTTTATGATCACTGGGTGGACATCTGATTACTGAAATAGTATTTTCGATGATTTTTAATAATTATTATTATAATAATTTAATTATAATAATAATAGTTTGATTATAATAATAATTTTTTTATTATAATATTCTATTATAATAATATTTTATTATTATAAGTTTTATACTTTCTTGTCTAAATATAAACTTAATAAATCAAAAAAAGGGAGGTGATGCCTCTCTTTTTATGAGTCATGTTTAATTAATAAAATTTTAAAGAAATACTTTCTTTTTAAGTCTTGGTTAAAAAAAACAAAATAAAAGACTTAGACTTTAATTCGACCAAAAAAATTAAGGGGGTTGGCTTTTCTAACAAGCCAAAACAAAAAAAGGGGAAAAAGGGAGGGGGGGGGGCACTTTGGAAAACAAGACAAAAAAAGTTAGGGTTTGGGGGGATGAGTGGCCCCTCAGGTCTTCTCCCTCACTAGGAGAACGACAACCTTCCCCAACCAGTAGGCGCGGGCACCACCTCCCGAACCAGGTCACCACTAGATTCGGCTTCCACCCTGCACCTGGCACCCCACACCTCCTTCGGTCACCTCAGCCTCCTCCGCACCCTCCTAAAAATCTCCCGCACCTCCTTCTATGTGGAGACCCCAGCCAGGCCGGCACCATCTAGAGAACCCGAGACCGCCACTGGCGTCACACTGCAGCGCACCCGAAGACCGCCTCCACCAGCTTCTCCCCTTCCCGCCGACCACCGGGTCTGCCTCACCTCCAGGCCGCACTAGGCTAGTGCACCAACTGCTACCCTGCATGCCTTCTCACCCTCGGTCGGCGACCTCCCGCCTCCTCTCAGTTGCCCTGTCCCGGCTGCCTTTGCCCTTCTCGGGTACGTAGTAGGTGCAACGTCCTGAAACCTAAGCAGTCACACTGTGCCGCCAACCAACCTACTCTACGCACCAGTGCCACCTACCAGGGCCACAGGTTTGGTCTCCTCCGGCCAAGCGCACTGCTAGGCGCCCTCCGGCGCATTCGTGCTCGAATACTCATGCACACGACGTCAGTCACACTGGGTTCTCACCATTACGACCACCCCGGTCGACCCCGACTATCTCTCTTCGCTACAGACCTTCCTCATTCCAGCCACTGTCCGATCCTCTTAGCCGGTAGGTAACTCGCTCTGCCTCGAAATAGGTCCGGCTGGGTCGGCCCAGCCCAGAATGAGCTTGGGTGGACTGGCCCGGCATAGAACGCCCCTGTACAGGGTCGTTATTTCCTGGATTGGGCCTACGTAGGTTCGACCCAACCTGTAATGGCCCTATCCAAAGTTTTATAGGCTCAGGTGATTTAATTTAATAAAAAATTAATTAAATTAATTAATTTAATTTTAGTTTAGAATTAAATTAGTTAAATATTACTTTTTGGTTATTAAAATTTTATGTGGTGTAATTAATTTAATTTTTGTTTAATTAAATTAATTAATTTATTTATTTTTAGTTTTAAAATTAAATTAATTAAATGGGACTGAATGACAAAATTTGTTGAATTAAAATTAGAGTGAAATTTTAATTCAATAAATGATACCCTCACAAATATTTTAATGAAAGTTTAATTTTTTAATTATGCATTTCATTAATATACATGAGTTTAATGTGTTTGCTGATCACGAGTTGGAGACCGACCAATGCATGTCTGGTGGATTTTATTTAATTATTTATTTAATTAATTTATTTAATTATTGCATGCCGGTTTTTAATAATTAGTTTAATTAAATTAAAAGGCGATCTGCGTATCGTCTCAAGTGTCATTATAAGTATAAGGGCATATGCACCCATTCTTAGAGTTGTAATTTTCTACCCCAAGACCCCCTCGCCTGCATGTGAGTACTGTTGTATAATGTCAAGACGAGGCATGACACACTTTGCACCAATTGACAGCGACAAACCCTACAAGAGTTGGATGCATTGGATGAGAAGACATTTCTATTCAAGTTGCAAGCCATGCGACTAAAGTTATTGTCCCTAGGGTCTCAGTTGGTCCGTTATTCACTCAACATATCAACCATTAGAACTAGATCATGATCAGGTGTTCATTTTGTTTTGCATGGTTTATTTTTTTTTTCATGTGTAGTTTATTGCATGATCACATATTATAATAATAAACAAGCATGAAAGATAAAATGAACATGCGACACGATGAAATTTCTATTTCTTACATGATCAGATGTGAGTGCGATCACATAGTACATGCTTATAAGAATAGAAAATGATTTATTTCATCACATTAAAAATAATAAAACCCTCAAAGATATATTAAGTCATAATAGCCTTCTTTCATTCAAATTCGGGAAAAAATGACTATTTGAGGTGCTGGTCATGCCATAGATGAGGGTGCCTCTTACTATCGGGGAGTCCTTATAAGAATTATGGGTTGACATAACTAAAAATTGCAGCAAATAAATAGTCATAGCTAACTTGCTGTAATTTTTAAGGCAAGTGTTGAGTAAATCAAGTTCTAATTTTAGAATATGGGACTTCACTCAGAAGATCATGGAACCACAAGTTAAAGTGGTCGGCCAGTGAAAATCCCACCTTTAACCCTCTGAGTAGTGGTGTATCCATAGCTTGTAGACTACTAGGGGAAGTTCTGGGATCCTTTCTACTAGAATAATCAAGCGATAGAGTATTCCGATTCTAGCACAGAGGGTTCCTAAAATTCGATAAAATAGTGGGAGACATTAAATGATTTAAGTAATTAATCAAAATGTATAAACTAGTGATCCAGATAAAGGGCACTCATCTGCTAATATTAATTTTTTTAGAAAAAGGCTAGTTATACCACAAATTTAAAAAACTGCGATATTATAATAGACAAAGTAAATTTCCTCACTAACACGAGTATCCATGAATAGTACAGGTGTGTGCACATAGTACTATGATATAGAAAACTCAAGGTGTCAGTGTCCCCAACACTGTTAAACTACCTCGGGAAGAGAGGGTGAAACTGCTTACAAGAGACTAATGTGAAAAATCATATGATGGTTATATCATTATGCTTTCATCAACGTTTGGTGTCAGTTGTGATCGCTACACCAGGACATCGATGATATAAACATGAAGTCTCATCTTAGATATGTTTGTAAGGATAAAGTGAAGCAGTGATATGAATAAGGAAATGTTACACTGGAATGTGTAAATTGAAAGATCGATCATGATCTTTAAATGGATCCCTTTATCATATCATATCCACCACTTTACTCAAGTCTTGTTTTAAGTTATAAAATGAACAAGTATTGAGTAAATGCTTCATTACCAATTTAGGTAAGGTTCACCAAGATAATAAGAATATCAAAGATAATTTCATCTTTAATTATTATGGAAAATAAGTTGAAAGAAAATGGGAAAAGTCCAAAAGGAAAGTAATGAAAAAGGAATATTCGCAACATCATTAAATGAATGAGGTATTAACAAAGGTTATTTGCATTTCATTTTATAAAATAAAATAATGTAAGTTTAAAAGCAATAAACTGATTTAAATAAGCAAGTTTCCGCTTTTACATCAGGCATATTCATCATTGTAATGTTTCAGTTTTTCTATATGGGTATTAAATACAATATGTTGGTGACATATGTGTATTCTAATACAGTAACCAATCAAGTAGAGAAACCTTACTAGAAGTCAGGTGTATTCTCCAAGTGGCTGTGAAAGGGTGATACCTAGGCCTGTGGTAAAAAGTACATGACTTCTTTAATTACCAATTGAAAGATTTGTGTTGAAATACTATTGAGTATAACCACAAACATTAATATCATGTGTCCTTGGATGAAAGGAGACATTCTTTCAGGTTCTGGAATGAATTTTGTTTTTGGTAAACTCAATACCTAGTTCAGTAATACATGAATCATAGGAAATTAGTGATGGATATAAATGCGAGACTTATACCCAGTTGTTACAAGATAATTCTTTGTCAAGTAATACTAAAATTAGACATAATGAATATACCAAGTATGGTATTTAGTCTTGGAACAACTAAATATTTTTGGTATTATCGATGTCTTTAGTTTGGAAAAAGGAGCCTTTAAAAATAAAGGTATTTCACACAGCTTTTGGAAATAGTTCAAAAAGAATGAACTATTCCAAGTATAAGCTAGAGGTATATATACTTCATAAGATACATTTAAGTAATTAAGGAATAATAATGTGAAGTATATGAATGGTCAGAAGATATGAGTTGATTCAAGTTGGGATACTAAATAATATCTCAACCAAGCATTCATCAATCATGATAATGTAGTGTGGAGTAATTACTAAACACACATTACCTTATCAACATCACGACATTTATGTTAATGAGGGGTATTGATTACAAAGTCTAACATATCAACATTGATCAACAAACATGTAGTGTAGAGAAATTCCTAAACTCATATGTTATACATCAAAATTTTGATGTAAGTAATATCAATGTTACAACTTGTAAAAACTTCGATTATATTTCATGAAATTCTTTGAAAATAACAGTGATATCCCACAACCATATGCTAACTATAATGAAAAATGGACAACATATGATTCATAGTATGATGTAAATCCATTATGTCATATAGACATGTGTTTGGATGCAAAGAGTTTGTTAGGACATAAACAAACTTTCATCAAGACAAACACACTGTGCATCTAGTGTAATAATCCTAACGATTTCTTAGGATATTATATAAAAACCTAAGATAGAAAAGTAGGTAGTCAAGTAATAGACTACACTTATATAAGGGTTCACATCTCTATTAGAGATAGTGGGATCTATATTGACTTGTGTCTAGTCAATGCTCAAAATGCACAAAAATTTAGCATAGGAACTAGTTCCATAAGTGCATGTGGAAAAAGTATGTTCTAGAGACACATACTACATAAGAAGGATAAAACCATAGTGATGGTTTTTATATTCATCACAGTCGGTGATCTATTATTCAATGTGAATAATATTTCCTACAAGTAAGCAATGTATGACAATTAGCTAAAATTGATAAGACCAATTAAAATTCAACTAACGGATTCCATGTATCGAAGTGAAAAGGGGATTATTATTTTGAATACTATGGTGGGTATTCAAGTGAGTTAATACATGGATGGTACAATCTTGGTACCAATAAGGATTGATTGGTTTGACCATGTCGTTATGCCTAAATCCATTCAAATTTTACTTGTCATAGCTAATATCTATGATCAAATTATTTAACATTGGATGTCATGACCACCAATCATGGATGGTGTCTATATAAAGCAACCAGAAAGGGATGGTCACATCACAGAATGCTAATAAAGGTTGAAAATTACTGAAATCCGATTTAGGATTAAAGAAAGCAATGTGATCATAGAATATATATTTACAACAAATTATTGCCATGTGTCTACGAATGGTTAGTGGGAGCGCTAATGTTTTCCAAGTGAAGTATGTTCAGAAATATATGGAAAACATATTGGCCTTTAAGTTAGTTAAAGATGAAATTTATTCTCCAGTGATTGAATTAAAGTAGAAACCTAAGTTCTAGGGAACATGATCTACTAAGGTAGATCTATAGGTTTCTTGGTCCTAGTCAATCATACATATAGTGACATTGTATTGAAAAATACAAGTTGGGAAAATTCAAGAGATGAATTTTTGCCTATTTCACAGGGCATAATCTCTTCAGGTTGACATATCCGGGACATGGGAAGAGATAAACGTGGTGAGTTGAAGTCCATACTCTTAAGCGATGGATTAATAACGTATTCCATGATATGTACAAGAACTGATATTTCCAAGGTATATTTTATAATAGGAAAATATTAGTCATATCCAAGAGCACAGTAAGGTATGTAGTCAGAACTATCTAATTGTACTTTGGAAAGTACAAAAGATAACTACCTGGTAAATGGAGATGGATACTAGTTTTTTGGGATACAAACTAGTCTTCTATAGATCAAAGTGATCTACTATCATAGTTAGGCTAAGGTGATGAGTGAGACAAGATCATATAAGCCAGTGGTATCCATACATACAAAGACCGAGTATGTTGTAGCTTATAAGATATCTAAGAAGCAGATAAATAAAATTCTTTGTTCCAGTTCTTAGAATAGCACCTAGTAAGAAAAGTATTATAATGCAAATTATGATATTATTACTATCCAAGATGTTAAGTTATGATAGTAGACAAGTGGGAAATACTCAGGATACCATCACTTGAGAAGTTTTACTCAATGAGATGAGGTCACATTAGTAGAATTTCCATGCGGTAAAATTGTGGCAGGCCCAGTAAATAAATCCGTTAATCAGTAGAAACATGATCTTTATCATGTGAGTAACTAAGAAGTTTAGTTAGCAAGTTGGCTCTAGTGAAAGTGGGAGTGTTGAAATAGTGGGTGCCCTAGACCCAATTATTCAATTATTTTGATTACCATATCATGTATACAATTAGCTATACAGGATGTAATATTATCGTTATAGTGTAGACTTTTCTGCATCAACTATTGAAATGGTAATGTATAAAGATTAATTATTGTATCAAAAGGTTATAAAAGATCCCATGCTATATTGAGAACCTCTAGATACTATGAAATTAATCTTTAATATATATTCTATGATATAGATTCATCTTACTGATTGGACATAGTAGATGTCTGACTATTAGGTGCTGGGGGCTCATAATCATTAAGAATTATTCTCATGAAGTTCGCACTTGGTGATCTCTAGTAGTGTGATCATGAGGACTGACTCGCCAATAGGAACACCGCATGTTTCAGGTGTCATTGGATATTCCTATCTATGGTCACGTGTAATGGTCTCCTGACTTGATATCATTACTAATATATGTCATTTTATTGCATACATTGATGCAAGATGAAAACCATGTCAATGAAGTCACAGTGAGGTAGTTTGTGTTGGGTGCATCATTGGTGGCATGACATTGGCTGAATAGTCAAGAAACCGGATTATGGAAGTAATATATCTCAGGCCATATTGATAAGGATGGCAGTACCTTTATAAGACCATGGCCATGGAAGTTGATGGTAAGTCCATCCGGTTAGATCAGCAAACAATAAAGCAAGAAAAGGGAAATGACACGAGAGTGCATCCTGCTTTATGAGATATTACAGACAAAGAGATTATATTACATAGTACATGTTCGTAGGTTAGTTGTTGCTATTGTGAAAATCCTTATCTCTTCAGGGTCCATGATGGGTTTCTAGATCCCACTCTTAGTTTGTGAATACTATTCACTGTTGTCAAGATAAGGGCCTAGGGTCACACACAATAACTTATTCGAGAATCTACCATATTCAGTTGAATAGGAGATTTGGACATGGTGGGACCCACCACTAGAGTCTGAGATTTTTTCAAGGAAAAAATCACCAATTCAATAAGTAAATTCATATTATCAAAGTTTAAAATAATGATTAGTGAATATATTTATTAAATGTATGTACGAGTTTTAAGTAAATACATGAAAAATATTAATCGATGAATATTAAATTATTCAAGGTTCAATTAATATTTATGGGAACGATGAGTCAAGTTTGGACTCAATTATTATCACGTAATATATTTTAATACATTTTAAGTGAGTGATAATAATATTTATGACACAGTTTAGTATTCATAAAATGTTTTTGATAGTGTGTTAAGTATTCGGGGCCTATCGAGGCTATACCAGGTATTTTAATTAAACACTATAAATAGAAGAGGAGAAGATTTTACCAAGAACTATTCATGGGGATTATCTCTACTCTCATTTCTCCCATGATCTAGATAGAGATGCTCTGGATCCAAGGATCTTAGATCTAACTCTCTCTCAGGCATCGCCAATGAAGCGATGCAATGATCATTGGAGCATTGAAGGCTTCGTCAGAATTCCACGCTAGCACCCAGACTTTGATGAACAATATTCCCCGTAGTTTCTTGAAGCACGTGCGGACGATATAGAGGAGTTTGATTTTGGATTATTCGAGAAGTGATTGCCAATGATGATCAGACGTCGTGTATGGCTTCGGATTTAAATCAAGCATTTTACGATTTATTTTTCTGCTTAAACTCTTCACGCGTGGTCCTCAACTAAGACCAGGTTGCTATTCACCAACATCGACAAGTTTACGTCGATCATCAGTGGATTTTTTTTTAAAATACCACCTATTTGGAGCTTTTACTGCACACTTAGTTCATACATATTATAAATTTTTTATGTTTGGAACTAATTTACTGTCATAATATTAAATAAAATGAAACTAGTTTATGATGGTAAAAAACCCCACCAAAAACAAACAAAACATTTATCATTAATATTTTATCTAATGAATCATACTCATACTAGAAATAATGATATATGGGATAATTTAAAATTATAGAAACATATTAATACCATTTCTTTATACTTATGGAGTTTTTCTTCCATTTCAGAAGAACTCCCATAATTATACTCAAGGGAATTGACCATAAATCCATGAAATGAATGCTCCTAGAATGACGATTCTGATATTTATAACTCATTAAAATGGCCATAAATGAAATTAATAAAATGTTAATAAATAAAATATATGTGTAGAAAGGGTTTGAATTAAGTAATTAATAAATATAATTTTATTATCTAGGACATTAAGTACAAGTGTAGAAAACTTTTAGACAAAAGGTAAGGGAATTTTAAAACAAAATCATATTTTTAAGTTACAACTCTTTTTATTAAAGAAATGTTTTTTACTTATAAAAAATAAGAAGATTTTCCTAATTTCATGATGAATTATTGATTTTATGTTTCCTTTACAAGTTGAAAAGTTTATTTTCAAATAAAATGTTTTCATTTATAAGTGTGCAACTTCTTAAAAATGAAATGTGATTTCAAAATAGAAAATTTATTTTCCTCAAGAATTTTTCTTTTAGGAAAGGTTTGTGTGTTATGATTATGTTATGGTTCTTAGGAATTGTTATGATGATGGGTTGTTATGTGATAAACTGGGTGAGCCCGTTATAACTCTCCAATACATTGGGTAAAGGGATATAGCTAACCAGTAAGGTTTGTCCTAAGAGATTATGAGAATATACTGTGATGGTTATTCCAAGGGTAACCATGATGGTTACTACTTATGTAGTCAGGATAGATACTTTATATATATTAGTAACATAAAAAATATTCCACAATTTACCTTTTATAATTTATGTATGTTTTTATGGGTTTATAGGAAACTTATTATTTTATAAGGTAAGCTAAAGAGCTTATGTTTTATGTGTAAAAGTTATAACTCTATGATTTTTTATTCATGGACTAATAGTTTATTTCTTCATTTTTATGTCTCTTACTAATATTTTTATGATCATACTAAGTTTTATTTTTTTATAGGAGTTATGGATGGGTAAATAAAATAAAGAACTCAAAATTAAATCCATAAAGTTTTGTTACAGAAAGAAATCATGTTTTATTCTAAAAGTTTCATATTGTAAAAAAATGGATATTGAGTAGAAGTTTATTCCTTTTAATATATGTGTTTCTATGTATAAGGTTATGACTTAATTATCTAAAACTCTAAAAGATATTTGGGAATGTATGAAATTGAATTTTAGTTGAATTAACGAGATTATATAATGTTTAAGGCTGGGTCCCTATATAGATCGAGCACCCATCCTAAAAGACCAACTTTAATCTTGACCATTTCTATAAAAATAAACTAGCTTTTGAAAAAAAAATTATCACTTAGAGAAAATGGGAAATGAAATGGGGGATGTTTAGAAATAGGTAAACATGTAACTTAGAGGATGAAGTAATGGAGAAAGAGGATGGGGGGTTTTTCTATGTGCACAAGAAAAAGTTTAAAAAACATAAAATAGGAGAGTTAAACTATTGTATAAATAAATAAATAAACCCACATAGATACATAGACACAAACATGACCACATTTTTGATAACATAATGTCAAAAATTATTTAGTTGAGGTAGTTGATACAATAACTATATTTACCTCCATTTATGTTCCACCTAGAAGCATGTTCATGCCATTTTAGATCTTTTTTTCATTCATCAATTGTCACACCCTGATGTTAATTTCTCTTATTATTTTATTTAATTATTATTTTTCTTGAACTTAGAGAATTTAAAGTTTTAAATTTTCAAATTTTTTGAAAATTAATGTTTCGTATAGGAATCACACTGTTAATGCATGGTTAGTATTAATTGTGCAGTTTAATATTATATGTGATATTTCTAGTTCTACAGTGGCATATGGTTGACACATTATTAGGAGTAACTATGAAAATTAATCTTTTATGGGGTACCATTCTAGTGGTTACTAAAAAAATTTGTGCATGGTTACGAGTAACTATGTGTTCTAACCATGAACAGTTCTTAGCTAAAATCCAATAGCTATCACATGGTTGGTGCAGGGTTTCTCAAACCATAAATCCAAACCATGCAGGATTCCTAGACTTAAATTTTTTAAATTTATTATTTTACCCTCACTAATTTTAAAACCCATTGGTTTCTTTATTTTATACTATTTTATTTCTATAAACCCTATGCACCTCCCCCTACAATTCATCCCTTTCTCTTAGATTCTCCATGGGGATTCTTCTATCTTTGAGGTCAATTCTTCATGGAAATTTCCTTAGGATGTTCTCCTCTCCCATCCTCATTCCTTATTATCTTCATTTATAGAACTAAGATGATCATGGTGACCTAGGGTTTGATGTTGCATGATTTTTACTTGATTTTTATTTATGTAAAGGCTTGTCTTGGTCTTTTAAAATTATCTCCCTCTCTTTAATTGTGGAATAATATAATTACTAGAAAAATTGATGATTTGAGGAAACATTCTCCAAGTATTTTCCTATAAATTTAAAGAAATAATTGGATTATTTTAAAACTTTATTTTGAATGTTTTTAAATTAATAGTAAGTATATATAATGATTCTTTATCAAAGGAATTTAGTTTATAAAAATTTCATTTGGAATTAAATGGATTTATCATGTTTAAATTCTTAAAATATATTTTCATATAGGCCACACACACCGAGTGTTTTTAAATGAAAACATGGGGTTTACTTGAATCAATTGAAGTGAATTTCATGGAGAAATTTCTTATTAATTATAATAATTTAACAAATTGTTTTGTTAAGGTTTTAAAAAGGAAAAATTCTATGTATGGCCTCTTTAAAAGGGAGTTTCCATTAGTGAGTTATACTTGAATTAATTTTGTTTTATATCAAATAAATATATTTTTAGTTAATTGATAAATAAAATTATATTTTCATAATATTACATATACTTGATTATATTTTGATTTTTTTGTATTTTTATACCCTTTATGTTCCCCCTTAGTGTTTTTTATATAAAGGTTAAAAGTGAAAATTGTATTATGTGAACTTGGTGGATTTATGCTGGTTAGAGGATACTATTATTATATTATTATTCTTGATAAGAGAGTATATTATATTAATTATTATCATATTTGGGGGTGTGTTATTATAATATCTTGATATTTTAAAAATAATACTATGTTTGATAGAATATACGACACATAACACCAAGCTTAAATAAACCATGAAGTATTAATATTTAAATTATATAATTATAAACTAGTCATTAAATTTGTGGGTATGAATATAATTAACCAAATTATAATATATATGTATAAATATCATAATAAATACAAATTTATTGATTAATTATTATGAAATAAGCACTCAATTTTTCAGTAAAGTGTTTTTATTCTTCAAAAATATGTTTTCTTAAAAAATATTTTTTATTACTATTCGTGAGTGAATATTATAATTAATTTTCAAATATTTTATAAATTTTATTTTATTAAAAGGATATAAATTTTTAAATAATCATATCAAAATTATATTAGGGTAAAATTTTGGGATTTTTCTAAGAAGACTGATTTTTAGTGAATAGTGAAAAATATTGATTTTTGTAAAACTATCATTTATTTTCATTAAAATGTCACGTTATGCTTATAATTTAATATGAAGGTAACATAAGTAATATTTAATTATGTATAATCTAATTAATTACATTTGAATCATCATTATACCTGATTTTGATATAAGTTCTTTGTGAGGCTTAAAATGTTTTTCCTTCTTCTAAATATCGTTTTTCGTTGAATTTTGTATTTTAATCTTAAATTAATATATTCCACTTATAGAAATTGAATCATGAAAAATGGATTATTTATTTGGAATTATGAGTTCCAAATTTTTTAAATAGTTCTCTTTTATTTTTAGGCATTATAAATAGTAACCATGGTAAAATTTATCACATCAGTAAAGGGTAAAATAGGGAAAATAAGTTTAAAACTATAGGTTAAAAATTTAAAATAACCCCAAAACTTTAATTTATCCTATTTTATGAGTGTTTTTAAAAACAATTATTATTATGGATTTAAATATTTTATTTTAAAACATTATTTTGAAATTGGAAACCTAATATCAACTTTTATATAGATAAGTTATATTTTATTCAAATTAAAGACTATTTTGGGTATTTTAATTTAATGGAATGGTTTGAAGATTAAATTCAGTTTTGGATTGATAAAAAGGTATAAAAACCTTAATTTTTTTATTTAACAAAAAATAATCATATAAATGAATTTATTACTTGATTTCAAGGTGAAATGATTTTTACTCTAAAATAGGGTATTTTACAAAAAACTATTTTTCATGTGTTTTGTGTTCTTATATTAAAAGTATTTTTTCCACATAGAGAAATTGAATCTGATAAAATGTATTAAAAATTTTAATTATCATTTCCAAATTTAGTTATAAGGGATATTTTATTTTTGGTCGTATAATTATGTTAGCATGGTAAAAACATAAGTTATTACAGTTAAGGTTAAAATGAGTTTAAAGTGGTTTAACTAGGAGATATGGATTAAAATGTATCCAACACTTGTATAAATGTGATTTTTTGAGTTTATTTAGACCCTATAACACCTTATATTTAAATTTTTGGTTTCTTGGTGCCACTTGACATGATTATGATATATATATATATATATATTATTTAATATGTTAAGAAATTCAAGAATGCCCCTCCCCTTACTTATAAAAGGGAACCTCCTATCCTATATTTTTCACACCTTTTGAGCACTATATATCATCCAATACCTAAATAAATAACTTTATAAAATATCTACCCACATTATAGAGGCCTTATTTTGGGAATAATACCAACCTCAGAGGGATTAAGGTGTAAATCATAAGAGGTTGTTTGAAGAAGAGGTATAACTTTTAATCGAATGTTTTAATTTTATTTATTGTTATACCTCCTTAAAATATTATTAAAACATGATAAAATAATAAAACTAATTTATTCTAGTGATTTTTTATTTTAATATAATAACCTATATCCATATCCTTTTCCATAAAATGGGAAATGAAACTGTCATTTGTATGTATGACAGACTACCATCTCACGAACTGATGTAATTCATTTTCCATCACCACCTCTCACGACTGATTATAATGATGTATTTAATATATAAATATATATGATAATCATGAAATATTTATCATTATTTAAAGATAATATATCATATATTTTCTTACATTTCCATCCATTTAAAAATGATAATGTTGTTCATGCGTGCGTACGTGTAGATCACCACCTATTCGAAGCGATGTGATTTATTTTTCATCACCACATCACATGGATGGTATATATAAGTGGTTTTAAAAATATAATAAGATATTTATGACATTTATGATATAATAATAATTATTTAAATATAAAATAATACTTACCTTATTTCCCCCATGTTCATTGAAAAATGGAAATGTTACTCATGCGTATGTACGATCTGCCTTCTCTATAATTGCAACATAGTTCAATTTTCATAACCATAATTCGTTTTTAAATTATAATTGATGTATAAAATTATAATTATTTCATGATTATTATTCTAGATATTATGAAATAATGAACCCTTTTACTACAATCAACAAACCGAATCCGTTTTGAAATCATGAACCGAACATTATCAAACAACTGATGTGCACATAATCGATTAAGTAATTAAATATGTCATTAAAATAAATGAAATAAATGGTTTAAGGAAAAGGGATTATACATGGAAAATTTTATTAAGAAATAAAATAATTTATATAAGTTTATTATATCGCTATTAAAGGATATATATAGAAAGTCTAGACTTGAGGTAAGGGATTTCATCTTAATTTTTATTCAATAAGGCATATTTTATTGTCATGAACATAATTTATTTTATATAGTTTATATACTGAACTTTTACATGTTATATCATGAATCCTTCATAATTAATGTTATTTTAAGTTTCAATTCAAATTATTTCATCCAAAGGGATTTGAATTGAAAGTTTCTAAGTGGTAAGAGGTTTCTTAACTCAATTTCCATTCATTGGGTTATATTTCTACTTTACTGACTTTTTTATGCCATGATTATGTATAAATTTATCTGAAAATTGTTTTATTATGAATTATTCTTATTTTATGTTGATTTTCACATGTTCACATAATAACTTCATGGGTTAATTATCACTTCAAAAGTTATGATCTTTGCAAGGGTTTTCTTTGTCTTAATCTCATTTTCTTGAGACATGTTTCATGTCAGACACCATGATTTCTTTGAATGGTGTAATTACTTCCCGATGAATTAATTTTTAAATATTAATTAATTTAATTAATGGGATTTATATATCTATATTACATTATTTATTTTAATGACTTTTTATTTGAAATTTACTAAAGAAGTAAAGGCTTTATGTTACAATACACTTCCTTTTTGAGATTGTTTTTGTTCAAGGTTACTTTGTAGGAAATAATATGCTCTTATTTTCTTGAACCACCTATATTTTATTATAATATAATTATAAATTAGGTGTACATGTTTATTTTCCATTTCATCCCTTAGTAATTAAAGAAACATCAATAAAGTTGTTTATAAGTGACACTGATCTTGTATCTTATTTTAGACCGGGAGTCCTTCTCTTCCATATCCATATTTTCTAAAATGTTTTTAGAATATTTTGTTCTAAACATAAATTATTTTTAAATTATATTTTACATGATATTTAACCTTATTTTAAAAGGGTTCAAAATGGGATTTATTAACATTTTTCGCATGGGTCACATTTTGACCCTCTTTACAAAATGTTTGAAAAGAATGTTTATTTTTAAAATTTACAATATGAATAGATTTTACCACTTTCATGACCATTATTTGATTTGAATATTTATTTATAATTTTCAAAGGTTATTTTAAAATAATTTTTTTCACAATATTTTGTCAATTTTTACTTTTTAAAAGTTATTTTCAAAGTGGAAAGGGAATTTTCCTCAAAAATGTTTTTAATAAACTTTAAATTGTATTTATATTCACCAATGACAACAAACCTTTATCTTAATTATGCTAAAATGGGGATATATTGTAATGATACCATCATTTTTATTTCTCTGGATGGATTATGACTTTTCAAGGATATTTTCATGAAACCCATTTTTTTTCATGAGTAAATCAAGCTATGAAAGAACCATTGTTATTATTTTGTTGAAAATTGAAATATTTTTAATTTTTATCCCATGATATGATACTTGTAAATTATTAATAAAAAATGGGTTGAGGAGTGAAATCAAATACTTAATGTATGTTTTCCAATATACTTTGGGTGTGTCTGTTACAGCCCTCCAATGCATTAGGTAAATATGACGAAGTTGAGTGTATATAAGTAACTCCTAATAAAAAATGGAGTTAACCTATTACTAGGTTTCCCCCAAGAGATTATGGGAACTAACTAGGTAGATTATACCATATGTAAGAGTGATCATAAGAGTGATATGATGAGGATGTTACAATATTCCAACAGGTTTTATCTATGTTTTCTATGAGTTTCTAATGGATCCTTTTCTCAAGGATTGTTTTCACATAGATCATGATTGTTGACTTATTTGACTATTGTATTAAGTTAAATATTTTTGCCATGTCTCATGATTTATGGTCCAAATTTTATGGGTATGAATTATCTTATGTTATGCTCATTCAATTTGATTATTTCATCACACCTTTATTCTTATATTATGTTTAGTGATTTCATTCAATTATTAATGCTTATATTTACCCTTATTAAGCATTTGATCTCACCCTTGTTATGTTTACTTTTCCATAGGTAATTAAGAATTATGTTGAATTATTTTTGTCTAGAAAAGGTTTTATGTGTGGTTAATTTTATGGGAGATATTAATGAATTAATATGGAATATGAAAATATGGGTATAATATAAAAAATACTCACTTGAAGTCATGGGTATTGTTTATGTAATAGTTTATCCTAATTATCTAAAACACCAAACCTAAAAGTTCCTTCAATATGTAAGTGATCCAATTTTTCCTTTAGATGTTATAAGTTTTGGATGAATAAAATTGGGTCATGTTTATTTATATCAATCCAGAATAGTAAAGATTACATTTTACACTGGATTTGGGAGTGTGAGTCGAGGACTGTTATAGTTGGTATCAGATCAAATGTTTAGATAAATTTGGAGATTATAATGTTTTTATGAAAGGTAATCTTAAGAGTTATGTATACTATAATAGGTTTATATTTTTAAGTATGATCATAAGTTCAAAGTCTTAAACACCCCTTTTAGGTTTTAAGTGATGGGTTTTTAAAGTGATTAATGACATTTTGAGAGAAATTTTATTGGTTTGAGATATATGTAACCCTTAGGGTTAACATCAAGGATTATTTTAGAAGAATGCTATTAAATTTTTGGGGATGTAAGATTAATGGTATGAGATAACCTTTGAGGTTAAAAATTTCATTAATTTTGAGGTTATTGAGGTTACTTGGGATATAAGGTTATTTATTTATGGAATAATCTACGTTAAACCTTTTGTGCTATTGTTGAATTTTAGAGATTAATATATTATTTATTAATATGATGGTTTATAAATTTTGGATATTAGTTTACCTTATTCTAAACATTTCAGTTTTGGTTAATGTTTAAATATATGAGGAATAGATTATTATCATTTTATGGATTATGTGATCCATTATAAGTTGATTTTAGTGCTTCAAGCATGAAAAATTCATCTTGAATACTAATTGTCTGATGGAAAAGATGTGATTGTGGTAGAAATTGATTAAAGGATGAAATAATAATTTTCAAGTAAGTATATTTATTTATAGTATATAAATTCCTAAAATCCAGTAAAAGGATATTGAAATAAAAATGTTATCATATTACCTCTATTTTTGATGAATTGATGGCCTTTTTTACACCTCATTGATTTGAGGTTTTGTGGTCATTGAATTTATCACGATCATTCATTTTCTTGCGATCAATGATATCTATCACTCTACATCATTATTTGGACATTAAGTTTTTCCTCCATGTCAATATTTTCACTTCCCAATAATGTTCTACTATTTGGAAACTTATTTATGTGTTATTACAAATAACCTTCATACTTCTCTTTTTCTCTTTTCAAAAGGAATTTTTATTAACCCTTTTTTATGATGTGGGATTTCACCAAACTTATTTTTAAATGTCAAACCCTTGATTACCGAGATAAATTTAAAATTATGAGGATAAAATTTATTAATGGTGGGGATGTAATATCTTGAGAATTTAAAAATAATACTATATTCGATAGCATATACGACACACAACACCAAGCATAAATGAACCATGAAATATTAATATTTCAATAATATAGTTATAACCTAGCCATTAAATTGGAGAGTATTAATATAATTAACCAAATTATAATATATATATATAAAGTCCCCACTCAATACAAAAATATTAATTAATTAATAGTAAATAAGCACTCAGTTTTTCAGTAAATTCATTTTATTCTTAAAAAATATGTTTTCTTGAAAAATGGTTTTTATTGTTTTTTATAAGTGAATATTATAATTAATTTATGAAAATTTTAGAAATTTTATTTTATTAAAATAATATCAGTTTTTAAATTATCATATCAAAATTAGTTTAGTATGGAATTTTAGGATTTTTTCTAAAAAGATTTATTTTTCAATCATTTTTATAAAATTGACATTTATTTTCATTAAAAATTATCATTATTCTTTTAATTTAATATCAAAATTACATAAGACTTATTTAATTAGATATTATCTATTTAATTATATTTGAATTAGCATTATACCCGATTTTGGTATAAGTTCTTTTTTACACTTAAAAATGCTTTTTTTTTTCTAAAAACTATTTTTCATTCCATTTTTCATTTTAATATTAGATTAATTTAACTTATAGAAATTTAATATTGAAAAAATGGATTCAATATTTTTGAAAAAAGAGGTCCAAATTTTGTAAATAGGTCCCTTTTATTTTTAAGCATTATGAATAATAACCGTGGTAAAATTTATCACAGCAGCAAAGGGTAAAATGTGGAAAACAAGGTTAAGAATATAGGAAAAAACTTTAAAATAACCCTAAAAATTTCCTTAATTATATTGTATGAGTTGGTTTAAAAAAAATTAATTCTTAATGATTTAAATAATTTATTTTAAAACATTATTTTTAAATTGGGAACCCAATCTTGACTTTTATAAAGATAAGTTATATTTTATTCAAATTTAAAACTATTTTTGGTCTTTACATTTAATGGAATGGTTTGAAGATGATATTCTATTTTCTCTTAATAAAAAATTCTAAAAACCTTATTTTTTTTATTTAACCAAAAAAATTCATGTAAGCCAATTTATTACTTTATTTCAAGGTGAAATTATTTGTATTCTAAAATAGGGTATTTTCATAAAAATTGTTTTTCATGTGTTTAGTGTTATTATATTGAAATTAATTGATGACACATAGAGAAATTGAATATGATAAAAATTATTAAAAATTTTTAATCCTTATTTTATTTTTTTATAATTCCTTTTATATTTTTGTTCATATAATTATGTTATCATGGTAAAAACTTAAGTTATCATGGTTAAGGTTAAAATAAGCCCAAATGGGTTTAACTAAGAGATAAGGCTTAAAATATATCCAAAACTTCTCTAAATGTGATTGGTTAAGTTTATTTAAAACCTATAACACCTTATATTTTAAATTTTTCTTGGTTCCACTTTACATGATTATGATATATATATTATTTAATCTTTTAATAAATTCAAAGAATGCCCCTCCCCTCACTTATAAAGGGGAACCTCCTCCCCCCTCTTCCTCACTTTTTGATCACTATATATCATCCAATTCCTAAAAAAACACATTCCTAACAACCCTCCCCACGTTATATAGGTATTAATTTTGGAATAATACCAACCTTAGAGGGATTACTGTGTAAGGCATAAGAGGTTGTCCAAATAAGAGGTATATCTTTTAACTGTATGTTTTAGTTTTGTTTATTATTTCACCTCCTTCAAATAATTTTCAAACATGATGAAATAATGACTCTAGTATATTCTATACAATTAAATGTTTTTATTTTAATTTCATAACCTATACCTTTCTCCTCTTCCATAAAATGGGAAACAAAACCGTCATTTGTGTGTACGGTGGACTACCGCCTTGCGAATCGATGTAATTCGTTTTCCATAACCACCTCTCACAATTGATTATAATGATTTATTAATATATAGATATATATGATATTTTTGAAATAATTATCATTCTATAAATATAATATATCATCCATTTTCTTACCATTCCATCCATTTAAAAATGATAACGTTGTTCGCATATACGTGTGGCTTACCACCTCCACGAAGTGATGTGATTTATTTTTCATTAGTACATCACATTATTGGTATATATAAGTGTATTTAAATATAAAATATGATACTCATGATTTAATACTAATTCTAGGAATATAAAATAATACTTATCTTCTTCCCCTCATGTTTTTTGAAAAATAGAAATGTTACTCATGCACACATACGACCTACCATCTCCATGTTTGTAACATACTTCATTTTTTATAACCAAATTTTATGGTTGGTTTTAAAAGTACAATTGAAATATAAAAATTATAATTATTTCATTATTATTATTATTCTGGATATGATGGAACAATTACCCCTTTGACTTCGGTCAACACACCAAATCTGTTTTGAAATTATTAATCGAACGTCCTCAAAACACCCGATGTGGACATAATAAATTAAGTAATTAAATATATAATTAAAATAAATAAAATAAATGTTCTAAAGATAAGGGATTAAAATTTTAAAAGGTTTATAAGAAATAAAATAATTTATATAAGTTTATTATGCATGTGTTAAAGTACATACATAGAAAGTCTGGACTCAAGGTAAGAGATTTTGTCTCAATTTATCTTCATTGAGGAATATTTTATTATTATGCACCTAATTTATTTTACATGTTATATTATTAATCCTTCATAATTAATAGTATTTTAATTTTCAATTCAAATTATTTCATCCAAATATTTTTGAATTGAAAGTTTCTAAGTGGTAAGAGGTTTCTTAACTCAATTTCCATTCATTGGGTTATACTTCTAATTCATTGAATTTGTTATGCCATGATAATGAATAAATTTATCTCTAATTTTTTTATTCTATATTTACCCTTGTTTTATATATATTTACATATGTTAACATAATCACTTCATGGATTAATTATAACTTCAAATGTTATGATCTTTGAAAGGGTTTTCTTTATATCGATCTCATTTTATTGAGACATGTTTCATTTTGAGCACTATGATTTCTTTGAATGGTGTAATAAATTACCTGTGAATGAATTTTGACATGTTAATTCATGTAATTTATGTGATTTATAGATACATATCATATTTTTTCTTTCAATTACTTCTGATTTAAAAGTTACCAAAACAGTAAAGGTTTTATGTTACAATCTCCTTTCTTTTCAAGATTGTTTTTATTCAAGGTTACTTTAGAGGAAATAATATGATATTATTTTCTTGAAACAAATATATTTTATTATAATCTATTTATTAACTTTGTTTATATGTTTAGTTTCCATTTAATCCCTTATTTATTAAAGAAACATTAATAAAGTTGTTTATAAGTGATACTGATCATGCATCTTCTTTTAGATCGGTAATCCCTCTCTTTTATATCCATTTTTATAAAATATTTTCATAATTTTATTTTATAAACATAAATTATTTCCAAAAGTTATTTTACATAATTTTTAACCTTATTTTAAAAGGTTTTAAAAGGTAATTTATTAATGTTTTCTTCATGGGTCACATTTTGACTCTCTTTTCAAAATGTTTTTTTAACATCTAAGACATGAACGGATTTTACCACCATCATTAAAGTTATTTTATTTGAATATAACTTTATAAGTTTAAAATTTTATTTTTAAACAAAATTATTTTCAAAATATTTTGTACTTTTTTTTGTTTTTAAGCGATTTTCAATGCGGAAAGTGTATTTTCCCAAAAAATGTTTTAAATGATATTTTAATGGTATTTCTATTCATCAATGAAAAAAACCCTTTATATTACTCATTTTCCACTAGATATATGTTATAATGATACCATAATTATTATTTATCTGTGTATTATAATTTTTTTAAAGATATTTTCCTGAAACCCATTTATTTTCCATGGGTAAATCAAGCTATAAAATAACCATGGTTATTGTTATGTTGAAAAGTGAAAGAATTTAATTGTTTTTATCATGATATGATACTTGGAAATTATTTATGAAAATAAAATTGGGGAGTGAACTTAAATCCTTAACAAAATTCTTCCAATATGTTATTGGTGGGTCTATTATATCCCTTCAATGCATTGAGTAATGATGACATATTTGAATGAATATAAGTAACTCATAAGAGACGACGAAGTTAAATAGTTAATAGGTTTATCCTAGGAGATTATGAGAATTAACCAGGTAGGTTATACCATATGTAAGAGTGATTGTAATAGTGATATGATGACGATGTTTCATGATACCAACATGTTTTATCTATGCTTTGTATGAGTTTTTAATGGATCCATTTCTCAAGTATTTTTTCCATACGGTTCATGATTATTGACTTATATGAATATTGTCTTAAGTTAAATATTTAGAAAATGTCTCATGATTTATGATCCACACTTGATCGGTATTAATTCTCTTATGTTATGATCATGAACTTTGATTGTGTCATCATACCCTCGTTCTTATCATATTCTCAAAGATGAAATTCAATTGTCAATGATTATGTTTACCCTTACTGATCATTTGATCTAACCCTTATTATATTTCATTTTCACCAGATTATAAAGAATAATGTTAATTTTTTTGTTTCTACAAAAGGTTTTATGTTTGGATAATTTTATGGGATATTTTAGGACATAATATGGAATATGAAAAGTTGGGTATAGTGGAAAAAATACTCACATATAGTCATGGGTATTATTTATGTAATATTTTTTCCTAATTCTCTAAAAATATTAACATAAAAGGTCCTTGAGTATGTAAGTGATCTAATTTTACTTTTGATGTTGTAAGTTTTGGATGGATAAAATTGGGTCATGTTTATTAGAATCAATCTAGGAAGATAAATATTATGTTTTTAGCATTGCATTCAGGAATATGGGTATAAGGATGTTATAGTTATGATTATTATTTATCGTATATATTACTATATGTCACATTTTGATTACTTATTTATATGTCATTACAATACTTGGGTTGATAGGTGGTAAATACAGGTACGAATACCACACTAGTTTATGATTCCACTTTTGATAGTGACACTGAGTTAAGAATATGCTTTACTTTGGGGATTGTTCCTCTCAGTTAGTACATTTAAGGTCAAATCAAGTGTTTAGGTAGTTAAATTGAATTTGGTGACAATTATATGGATTCTATTTCTATGATATCCTATATTCTCTCCAAATCTCCTAAGTGTTCCCATGATGATTTTTATTTTATTATCCTATGATAGTTTTTATAGTTATTTCATGATAGTTTCTAGTAACACCCCATTACCTTTTTAGGTAATTATTTACCATTTTTTTGATCATACTTTGTTTGGTTATTGTCATAGGTTGTTTTTAGTGAAGTTTTTAATTTTTTGGAACTTGTTGGGGCTATTTACAATTGGTACACAGTTAGGGAAAACTGTGCAGTTTGGCCCATAAAACTTGCAACCAAGGTTTAACTACTAGAAAGGGGCACACAGTTAGTCCAAATCATGTGACCACCCCTCCAAACTATTAGGCCCATGAATAGTGTAGTTTTAATGGTTGTTGCACAATTATTTTAGCTGTGTATCAAAACCATGCACCCCATCTAGAAGTTCAATAGGTCCTCATGGTTAGGGCACAAGATTAGTACTAACCATGCAACCCTACCCAGAAAAACATGTGCATGGTTTATAATTCCCCTAATAATTTTATAAAAAAATCTCAAGGCCCTCATTTAATATGAAAAACACTCCCATTAAAATATAACTCGATTCCGTGGTACTTACAGGATCTCAAGAGGTGATTTTGACTCCTCCAACCTCTTCTCTTGGCAGATCAAAGCACTAGTGATTGTGTTTGATCTCCTTCTAGTAAGTAAATCCACTATCATGTAGTTTATCATGATATCCTATTATCTCATGATTATAGGGTGATAAATCATCATGTTATTGATGGATATGTTGAGTCATTAAGGTTTCCTTATGAATTTTCCATTCCTTCATGTTTTGAAAATCACAAACACCCTATCTTAAGGAAAATTTATTTTCCACTCCGATTTTCCTTAATAAGGAATTTTTTCATTCCCAAGGAAATTTATCCTTAACTATTTTTCATTGTTCATATTTTAGTTTCTCTAAATCTAAATCTTTTTATTCCTAATTGAAAAATTCGATTTCACATCTAAAATCTTAGAATTCTATAAATACTTAGATATAGAGTATTCTGTTTTCAAGATCGGAATTCAAGTTCTAATTTTTCTAAAATTTAGGTTCTGAATTCTCTAAAATTCAGGTTCTGAATTCTATGAAATTCAGAATCCAAATTCTCTAAAATTTAGAATCCAAATTCCTTAGAATTTAGACTCTCAATTCCTTAGAATTCAGACTCCGAATTCCTTAGAATTCAGGCTCCAAATTCATTAGATTTTAGGTTTCAGATTCTATAGAATTTAGACTTAGAATTCCTTATAATTAAGACTCCAAATTCCTTAGAATTCAGACTCATAATTCCTTAAAATTAAGACTCTGAATTCCTTATAATTCATAATATGAATTCCTTAGAATTCAAGTTCTGAATTCCTTAGAATTTGGACTCCGAATTCCTTAGAATTCAGACTCCGAATTCCTTAGAATTCAGACTCCTAATTCCTTAGAATTCAGGTTCCGAATTCCTCAGAATTCAGACTCCAAAGTCTACAGAATTCTGATTTCGAATTCCTTGAAAAATAGAATCTGAATATCATTGTAATATAGACTTTGAAGGTTTACTTTCTCATACTCCAAATTTTATTTTTTACTTAGACTCTAAAAAATGGATTTGGTTGAGCAACCATATTTTACTCTTGTTATAGTTATAAAATGATGTCGTGCATTCTATTTCTAACTAATCGTTGTTTGAGTGACATGTGTACAAGTCCCTCTAAAATTCAAGGAAAAATATGACCATTGGAGGAGGGAGACGACCGTTAAAGATGTGCCTATAAATAGGATCTCATTTAAACAAGCGCAAAAATACACACTTGACTATTCTATAACTATAGAGATTACATGCTGAAGTGATTTATAGAGAGAGAGACTCTCATGCTTTGTGCGTAATGAACATCTTGTTCAAATTACTTCATGTGAATCTGATTGTTGTTGTGTACAATCGAGATATTCTGGGGATAGGAAGACAGAGGTGCCAACTACCTTAAAGTTCGAGGACTTCCTTGATAAAGAAGACAGAGGTGCTGACTACCTTGAAGTTCGGGGGCTTGCGGGGATAGTAAGACAGACTCTGATATTCCTATCGAGGGCTTACCCTGGCGTGGGTAATACATAATTTCTTGAAAGTATAAATCAAGGGACATTTATCCAAGGTTTTTAGATACCCTACTCTTTAGGTTAGATTTCATACTTGTTACTTGTATTGTTTCAAGTTTTTTTTCCACTGCATTTTGATTAATAAGGAAAGTATAATTATCTTATAATTTCTTGTACTTGTACTCTGATTAGGAATATTCTATATGCTTTAAGGTATAATCTTTTTCCTTGTAAACTTTTCTTAAGTTTCATTTCTGAAACCATATTTTCGGAATCTAGAAAGTTTATAGAACTAAGAGGCCTTGTGAATTTACCTTGTTTAACATTGTTAAACAATAGGAAAATTTATACCATCTTTAAAAGTTCCAAAGGAATTTTTTAAAGTATACAAATCACCCCCTCTTGTATATTGAGCATCTACATCATTATTTAGATCCTACAAGATACAATCTCCCTTTTGATGAATCTTGATTCTAGGTTTGATTTCTTGATCTCCTACACCTTCAGTATTCATTTATGTATCCTGTTGTGAGTGTTGTGTTAATTTGATCATATGATTAAAGGTATGTGGTTCCATAAGGATTTTACTTACAATTTAGACCCTATGTTTCTTGATTTATTTGAAATTAGTTTTTAATTTATTTTAAAACATGTATTTGAGATGATTTGATTTTTGATTTGAAAAAATGTGTGAAATTATGAAAAAACCCAATTTCAGTGTAATCAAAATTGTTGGGTGTATTTTGAGAAAAAAATATAGATTGAATTGAAGATTAATTTGATGAAATTATTTTATGTTTATTCTTGATAAAATTGGCTTAAAATGAAATATGACTTGAAAATGCAAGAATTTGATGAAAACTTATGATTTAGTTTTGAAATGAAAAGTCACTTTGAAACTGAAATTGTGAAATTAAACTGTAAATGATTAAATGATTTGAGATAATTGATTTTACCATGATTTATTGATTTATTTTTTTGAAGTAAATATGATCCTAGATAGTTAGTGGGTGTTTAATACAATCAATTTAGGACTCTGAATCCCCAAAAATGGATTGATGGTGACAAAACTAACTAAACCAAGTTCAAAATGATTTCTCATGATGGTTCCCATAATGGGGTGTTTATTAATTCCCTATAATGGGTCCCCTATTGGGGTGTTGATCTATGATAACAATTAATAAGTGTGTGGATCATATTTCCAAAAACTAACATAACTCAGGGCTTATGAGCATGGTGCTTTGTTTTGTTTGACTTGATTATATTCCATTATTTATAAAAATATTTTACTTATACCAACTATTTTATTTAAATGTTTTATATAAAATTTTCATTTAATCCTATTTTTATATATCTTCCATCATTTTGATTTAAAATTATCCTTTGTTGAAAGTATTAAAATAAATTCGCATGCCATGTTTTATTTTAAATTGAAAGTATAAATGGTTTATTTTTATTAAATTTATTATGGAACACTTTGTGAGACCCTACTGATCTGTTTATCTCACACTATACCTTTTACTTTGAGATTTTATAAATTATCTTAGGCTAGGTCTAATAAAAGGGGAAGCACCACTTGGAGGTGGTGGGTGTACTTGATTCATGGGACCTGGAGTGATAGAGGTGACTAGTGGAGATGTGATCCACTTGTTACATGGGATTCCTAAGTTTAGTCTTGATAGATTTTGTGTCTTAGATGATGTACTATTTTGGGTTTATTTTACCTATTTGATTCTGGTAATTTCTCTATAAAGTGTGTTGACATACCAACTTGTATCATTTATCTTCCTCTATCTTATGGAATACCATTCCCTCTTGATCTTGATATTATTCTAGGTGCTATTTTCCAACCTATGGAGACCAGACATGCCCTTCGAGATATTATAGGACCAAGTCAAGTATTAGTATAATAGGGTATCCAAGTTGGGTCGTGAAAAAGTGGTATCATAGGTTTGGTCTGTGAATCTTTCCTTAATGTCAGTATGCAGTTTGGGTTGTCCTGGTAGACATGAGGTAGGATTTTTTGAACTTTGGAGGTAGTTACAAGTGAGTTCTTGACCATCTCTCATTGTAACTAGCCTTGAGTCACCATGGGTGTCTAAGAAATGTGTCTTTGAGGAATGTTTTGATTTGATTAAAGTATTTTACCAATTGATATAAGGACATTTATATCTATATAACTCTTGATTGAGTTGATGATCTATGAATCCTTGCTGATGTTTTAGTGTTGTTTGTTAATGTTGTGTAGCATCATGCCTATGAGAAGATATTTGAATAAGCCATAGGAGGAAGCTACTGGTGAACCATAGTAGGAGAATCATCTAGTGGACCAGAATATTTTTGAGATAGTGACACATGATGTCCAATATCTAGGAAAATTACTTACACCCATTCCCGTATAAGCCCCAATAGTGGAACCTCTAAGGGATAAATATCATAAATATACTCAAGAGTTTCTTCATCAGAAGACACTAGAATTATAAGGTTCTAATGATCTTCAATAGGTTGAGTATTGGTTGAAAAATATCGATCTACTTTTTTGAGTTCTTATAAATTCCTAATTTGATAAAGGTAAAGTGTGATACCTTCAAGCTAGAAGGTCCTAGTAGGAGATGGTGGGATTCGATGATGACAGTGAAGAAACATGAGGAACTTGAGTGGAAAAACTTTATAATTATTTTCATGGATCAATTATTTACAGAATCTATGGTCATGGTAAAATCCATGAAGTTTCTCAGCCTCCAGCAGCATGATAGGACCATGACATAGTTTGCAAATTATTTTACTGATCTTGTTCAATTTTCTCATGAGGTCATAAAGAAAAAGAAACCGAAGGCTTGAATATTTGAGATGATTCTTCAATTTGATATTAAATCCCATGTTTTCATGCTAAATATCACTTATTATACTAACATATTGGATATAGAATTCATGACTGAGATTTATGTGGATAGTAAGTAAGGGTTGATAGGAGTTTCTTTTTCACCCAATGTCAGTTCTGTTAGTTCCTTTAATGGAAAGATAAAGCATATTGAGTCTCATAGTGTATCTCAATATCAGGTGTTACCCAGACCTCCTATAGTTCCCAGTAGAGTCCCTATGACTTTCTTTCATTGTGTAAAGGTTGGGAATTCAAAATATGTTTGCACTAAGGCACCCAAGACCTGTAGTTTGTGTGGATTATAAGGTCAATTTTAGAAGATCTATCATGAATTTTATTCTCCATGCAGTGGTATAGGATCATCAACACCAAAAATTACTATTTTGAAATCATATTCTTCAATAATTAAGGGGTTCTATCCATAGACATCCGAAACGATGCTTCTTCACACAATGGAAGAGTCTATGGAGGAAGTTGATGTGGGTACAACAACTGTGAGAGGCACCATCACTATAGATTTGTATTTAGTGGACGAATTATTCGATACTGGTGAATCTCACTCATTTGTATTGACTCATGTTTTTTATTTTCTAAATCTACATATAGATATTTCTTATTATGTGATGGATATTACTACTCCCCTTGGAACAAAGAGAGAGTAGGGTCTTAGATGTCCCTCTTGTGTTTTCTCTCTATCATAGATTGTGTTTACCTAGAATTTTCTAGTTCTCAACATAAAACCTCTTGAAATCATTTTTAGGTTGTATTTATTGATTTATCATAAGGATCATATTTACTATTATATTCAATAGGTTTCCTTTACTATGCCTGATGGGGCATACCATGTTTTTTAGGGGGAATGGAACCCAAGGGTGAGTAGATCTAGACCTTATTTTTTTAGTGTTTTTAGGGTAATATTATTGTTTTCTTTTGAATTGGTGCAATAATATTTTATTTGACATCTCCCTACATTTTTCATTGAGTTTACCAATGTGTTTCTATCAGATCTCTATGGTTTTACACTAGTAAGAGAGGTGGATTTATCGATTGATTTAGTACCAGTTACTCAACCAGTGTCTACTACTTCTTAAAATATGGAACCAACTGAACTAAAAGAGTTGAAGATTCAGTTAAATTATTTATTAGAAAAATTATTTATACACCCGAGTGTGTCACCTTGTGAGGTGCCTATTCTTTTTTCAAATAAAGTTGATGGGACACTTCACCAATGTATTTGTTAATGGAAACTAAATCCAGTTACAATAAATAAAAAGTATCCCTTACCTTAGATAGATGATTTATTTGATCAATTGAAAGGGTTGAAGTGCTTCTCAAAGATCGATCCTTGATGTTGTTATCACTAGTTGAGAATTAAAGAATTTAATATTCATAATACTGTCTTCAGGAGTAGTCATGACCATTATGAGTATCTTGTTATGCCTCTTGATCTAACCAATACTCCTATAGTTTTTATGGAACTAATGAATATAATATTCCATGAGTAATTTGAATCATTCATGTTAATATTTATGGATGATATTTTGGTTCACTCTAAAATCTAGGAGGATCATGTGCATCATTTGAGAATAGTTTTGTAAATTTTAGGAAATCACCGATTTTATGAAAATATTTTAAAATTTAGTTTTTGGATTTAGTAAGTGAAGTTATTGGGACATGTGGTATCATAACATGGTATTTTAGTTGATTCTAAGTAGGTGAAAGATTTTATGATATGGGAGTAACCACATAATGTTTTCGAGATTCAAAGATTCTTAGAGTATTACTACAGATTCATTAAATATTTTTCAAATTTGGATTCTCCAATGATCGATCTCAATTAGAAGGTAGTGAATTTATTATGGAATGTGAAATGTAATAATTATTTTGATGAGTGTATTTTGACTTCTGCACCTGTGTCGACTCTTACAGAGATTGGGTAGGGCTATTTGGTCTTTTTACATGCATTGAGTTTGGGTTTGGGATGTTTTCTTATATAGGGTGATCATGTGGTAGTCTATGAATCCATATAACTTAGGCTACATGATAAGAATTATCTAAATAATGACCTAGAACTCATAGCTATGATGCATGCTATGAAAAGTTGGTGATATGTAACATCCTGACCCATGTACCACACATCGGAAATCGGTGCCCTAAGATGGTTTACCACATAACCTCAAGTGTGCCTCCCCATACACCAGAGGCTACTGACTAGAAGTGAGTGTAAAATTTCGATCATGGGGATACTATAAACTCTTTATCAAAGTAATACCATAGTGGAAATAATAATCAATAACCAGGAAAACCAATATCACATGACGACAAAAACATGAAATACAATATCCAAAACTAAACAGTAGATATGTATTACCAATACATGTCAAGTATCAATATGAAAAACCCAAAATAAATAGACACTAACAAATCATAAGGGGGTCCTGACACCAAGTTTGGTTCCCTCATCTATACTCCATCCTAACTCAGCCATCTAACACATGGCCCTTGCTGTTTACCTGTCCCATAAGCATGAAATCTATTCAAGTACCAATCAGGTTTCTCAAGTAGGGTGTGAGTACAAATCAGTAGGCCACCACCAATGATATCTAAAAAAATACCTAGTCAATAATAGTTCATATAGTTTTATAAAGAATAAAATACAAGAAATAAAGTAAACAATTTACATTTATTCAATTATTATTTATTTAACCACATGAACTCCCAGGTTCCTGAGGACACTTGAGCTCTCAATACCTACTTCGGACCATGCTGGAGTTTGAACCATATAACAATTTCAATTTGTAGTTCATTATAACACATGGGTTTTCATTATCCATTTCATTTTAATCCATTGTTATGGCTAATTGGAACCATAGTCCAATGCCAAATTTTTGGGCATAGAACGTCATGTCTAGCACCCCGTGGGTATTTAGAGTATTATTCTCTATCCCACACCCCATGGGTATTTGGAGAATCGGTCCCTTTCCCATACAAGAATATTTTCATGCATTCCTTTGGTCCTAGAACACCATGGATGGAAACCTATGGGTATTTGGAGTGTCAGTCCATGTCCTACACCCTGTTTCTCAATCAAACACATATGTTACAATATCACATTAATCAAGGTTAATCAACATTAACCCCTTATTACATTTCATAATATCAACATCCATCAATTAATTCAATAATTAATTAATCACATCATTCCATTAATTAATTCAACAATTAATTAATCACATCATTCCATTAATTAATTAAATAGTCAATTAATCACATCATTCCATTAATTAATTCAATAATTAGTTAATCACACCATTCTATAAATTAATTCAATAATTAATTATTCACACCATTATATTAATTAATTCAAAAATTAATTAATCACACCATTCTATTAATTAATTCAACAATTAATTAATCAAATCATTCCATTAATTAATTAATACCATTTAATAATTTCATAATCATAATAATTGACCAATTAACCAAATTTAAAATTCAATAAAAATCACAATTAAATATTTTGATAATTAACTAAATAATTAATTATTCCTAAAATTCCAAAATTTCAATATTCTGATAATTTATTAAATAATTAATTATTCCGAATTCTCAATTCAATATTCCGATAATTAATTTAACAATTAATTATCCTTAATTCAAAAATTCATTAATTAATTAATTTAGAAAATTATTCAATTAAATTAGGGAATTAAATTGCTAAAAAACCCTAGAAATTCTACAATTACATACACGTAATTGAAATCATGACTATGAGATTTGAATAATAGACCACCTACCTCAGAAATGCTGATGAACACTCACCCAAAAATATCCCCAATTTGAGTGGAATAACCCTTATCACGTTGAAGATCAAAATATTGATTCAAATCATAGATCCAATATAAAACAATACAAGATCTATTAAACCTAGATCTATATATAAATCCAACAGGGGAAAACATCCCTTCAATGGATGGGAGAAAAATGGGAAAGAGATGGGAAACCAATTTAGATGATATTCACTTATCTGGAGAGGTGTAGATCTTCAATACATGATTCAAATCATGAATAAAATAGGTCTAGATACTAGGAATTTATTTGGGAGCCTTTAAAATCAATAGTAATCATTAGGGGATGAGTGTAGGTCTATTTGGGGTTAATGTGGGGCTTTAGGTATTTTAAAAACCAATTTTCAGGCTAAATAAAAACCCACACATGATTTCCTGTACGGGGTACACAGTTTCCCCTAACCATAAACCCTAACTGTGCAACTCACCTAGGGGTGTCGTATGGTTTCTCCTAAGAAAGAACATAGTTTATCAAACCACTCACTAACCATGAAAACCCCAATGTCTCAAGGGTGCACCATTTGCTGGGATGGGCACATGATTTGGGAAAACTGTGCACCAACCGTGCACTTCCCCATTTCCCTAAAAAAATTCCAATTTTTACCCAAACACACCCAAGATAAAACCAAAAAAAATATGCTCAAACAAATAAAAAATAATACCTATAAACAAGCTTGAGACATCTCCATAAAAAATTGAGATCTTACAATCTCCCCATCTTATAAAAACTCATCCTCGAGATGTACTCCCAAGCACCTCTAAGATTCAGAGTAAAAAAATATTGGGTCACTGAGACCATATATATACTTCTCTCTCCCAAGTTTCCTCTTGAACCTATCCATGTTTCTATAATAGACAAACTATCGACATAGTCTATCCCCAAAATACTTTCCCACTACGATCTAACACATTTATCAGATCCTCCTCAAAGGATGAATCTGTCTCAAGATCAAAATCACCCACATAGGTCACATGATAAGGGTTGGGGTGATATCAGCATAGTCGCGAAACATAAAAAAATTCATGCATAACATTATATATCTATGGAAGATACAGTCAGTATGACACCAACCTGATTCTCTATACAACCTCAAACGGTCCAATAAACCTAGTATCCAACTTTCCTTATCTTCATATCCCGCGGTGACCCAATATAGGTGACACCTGAAGGAATACATGATCACCCTCTACAAAATCTAGGGGTCTTAGACCTCTATCAGCATATGAATTCTCTCTACTCTAATCTTTAACCATCTGCTTCCAAATTAGCTGACCCCACTCTGACATCTCCTGCATATGAATCTATCCCAATAACTCTGAATCACCTTCCTCCATCTAACATAGAGGTGATCTTCATGGTGTACCATATAGAGCCTCATATGGTGACATTTGTATTGTATCCTAATAACTGTTTTTATAGGAAAACTCTACAAAAACTAGATGATTCTCCCAATTCCCACCAAATCCTAGGACACACACCTGAAGCATATCCTCAAGCACCTATATTATATGCTCTAACTACCCATCTATTTTTGGATGAAAATCCTTACTCAATAAAACCTCTGTACCAAGTGCCTTATATAATCCCTTCCAGAAGCATAGAGTGATACATGAGTCATAGTTTGAAAAAAAATACTCCATGGAACCCTATGCAGATGGACTATCTCTCGAACATAGATATATCCCAACTGATTCACTGAGAAAGTATCCTGTACCAATAATAAATGTTCTACCTTTATCAAATGGACTATAATTACCCAAATAGAATCCCACTTCTGAGGGGTCCTTAGGAGAACCACTCCAAAATCCATGGTAACATCATCCTACTTCTATTCTGGAATGGGAAACAAATTTAGTAAACCTCCAGGTCGTTGATGATCATCCTTCACCTGCTAACAAGTGTATCATCACATCATGAACCCTGCTATCTCCTTCTTTATGACTAACTAAAAAAATTATCGACATAGTTCATGGTACATTTTGGTTACACTTGGATGCACCACCCACTTAGAGGCATGAAATTAACATATCATCTCCTCCTGTATGCTCGTAGGTACAAAAACCCAATTTCCTAACATAGATGATCTTATACTCATCTATGCTCCAATATGATGGTGAATACCCACCTTCAAGGATTTACATCATTGAAAAACACTCCAAACCATCATATTTTTTATCCCCAATCCATATCAAAAGTGTAGACTCTATTGAAACTAATATTAGAGTCATCTTTTCCAGACTCTCTTGATTCACAACATGCATATCATCTAGTAATGTCATAATTTTCCACTCATAACTAGACTCCTAAACTACATGAGTCTAAGTTTTCTTTCTTAAAGCGTCAACAACACTGTTTCCATTTCCAGGCATATATGCTAACTCAAAATCAAAAGACTGCATATACTCAACCCATCTCCACTACGAAAGATTAAAATATAATTGAGAAAATATATATGTTAAGATCTTGTGATTAGTACACACAATAAAATTCTCTCCCAATAGTTAATTATTATAACACTTCAAAGTATAAACCACTATAGACAACTCAAGGTCATGCGTAGTGTAGTTCCATTCATGTGGCCACAAATGTTGAGACCCATATTCCAAAACTTGATATTCTTGCATCAACACTACTTCAAAAATAATCCCAAAATCATCACAAAACACTGTGTACTCCTCACATGGCTCAAGTAGGATCAATATTGGTGCTGATGTCAAGCACTTCTTAAAATCTATGAAAGTATTATCACATGATTCTGACCATTCAAAATTTACCCCCTTCTCGGTCAAGTATGAAGGTGGTGATACCAAATGGGAAAAGTCTTTGATGAACCTCTAATAATATCCAACTAACCCCAAAAAGTTACAATATCAAAAACATTTTTTAGCTGATCCTAATATACAACTGCTTTCACCTTCTTTGGGTCTACCAACACACCTTCCTATTAGATGATGTGACCCAAGAAGTGTACCTGATCAATCCAAAATTGACACTTTGATAGATTGGGGTATAGTCGATGATCTCTCAGTATACTAAGGACAATGCCATGATATTGTGAATGATCATCATAAGTCTTGGAGTACACCAAGATTTCATCCAAAAATACTACCATGAATTGATATAGGTATAGATGAAATATTCTTTTCATCAAGGCCATACAAATTTCTGTTGCATTCATCAACCCAAAAGACATTATGAATAACTCATATAGACCATACCTTCTTCTGAAATAATGTCTTGGTATATTATAAGGTTTACATATCAAATGATGACACCTTGATCTCAATTCAATATTGGAAAATAAACAAGCACCCCTTAATTGGTCAATTTTTTTTTCTATATGCTGAAGAGGATACCAGTTCATCACAGTTATCCGATTCAAATTCTGATAATCAACACACAAGCATATATTCCCATCATCATTCTTAGCAAAAAAGACTAGAGAACCCCATGGAAATGTACTCGGATGGATAAACCCATTATCTATCAACTACTCCAGCTATGTTTTGTGCTCTTGAATATTTGGCGGTGCCATTCTATATGGTGGAGTAGAAACTGGATCAACTTCTATCATGATATCAATAATAATTTTGACGTCTCTCTTAGATGTAAACCCTGATAAGTCTTCAGAAAAAACATCCTAAAACCTATACACTATGGGTGTAAAGACATCCCGCTTTTCACCTCCATCATCCAGTAACAGACTATAAACCTGGGTTGTGAAATCTCCTAGCTACTATTGAATTGGACCTTCTCGGCCCACCTGGATATCCCACTCTCCTCGGTGAATATAGTTTTCACCCTTAGGATATGTAAAAGCCACTCTCCTACGATAATAATCTGTGTGGGATCGACATGCTACTAACCACTCCATACCCAAAATTAGGTTGAATCCTAACATATGAAGGATGTACAGATCCCAACTAAAATGATACTCCCCAACCTCGAGAGAACACCCTTTGCACGAACATATGTATCTTGATCGAACTCCCAAAGGCATATCAATCATCATAAACCCGCTAATGTGAAGGTATCAGGGCCTGAAATAGAAGATGGTGGGTTGGGGATTTAATAATTTTCATCAACGGGATAACAAAACTTGTCTCCACTGATGATCCAAGCCCTGGTATGGTTTGAGGATCTTGTATAAATTAAAAGAGAAAAAAATAAAACTATAAACATACCTTTATAGATCTGAAGTTGCGGTCAAATACAACTCATCATTGGTGATCATTTATTGAAGGATCCATATCAGGATCCCTCTAGATCATCCACACATGCTTCCAAAATCCATGGGAACACCGATCATTTAATTCTAGATGCTAGCATGGTGATCTGACAATATCTTCGACATCCTGATGATCACCACATCGAGATGCCTTCGATGCTTGAGGGAGATCTTGATTCAAGATCCTAGATCGAGAACATCTCTCTCTAGAAATAGAGAAGAGGGAGAGGCTCTGGTTTTCATGCCATGAATAGTTATAATCTTAAGCCTCTCTCCACTTATTTATAGTGGATAATGAATAACACTTGGTAAGGTTCCCCGACCCCTAAAAATATAACATCCACAAAATAATAATTATGATGAACTAAACTGTGCCATAAATATTATTACTAATTTATCACATACTTTTAATATATATAAAATATATTATGTGATAAAACCAAGACATTTAACTCAACTCTCCAACCCTCTTAATATTAAATGAACCTTGAATAATATTCATTTGAATAATATTTTCTTATATTTTCTTAACTTGTAAATACATTAAATAAGTTCAATCCAATTATTCATAACTTGAATAGTAACAAATTTATTTCTTTCTTTGGTGATTGATACCTTGGAAAAAACTATGACATTGTGGTGGGCCCCACCATGTCCAATATACCTATTCAATCGAATAGATTTTATTCTTGAATACGCTATTGTGTGTGGCCCTCTAGGCCCTTATCATGATAGAGTGAATAAAATCTATATACCAAGAGAAGAGTCTAGCAACCCATCAAGGCCCATAAAGAGATAAGGATAGTCATAACAATGACAACCATCCTATGAACACATATTGTGTACTATAATCTCTTTGTATTTAAATATCTCATAAAGTAGGATGCACACTTGTGTCATCTTCCTTTTCTTGATTTATTATTTTTTGATCTATCAGAATGGATTTACCTTTCGACTACTTCAGCCAAATACTTATGAAGGTATCACCATCCTGATCAACTAGGCCTGATACATACAACTTCCTCAACTTAGAAGAGACAAATCTTTTCTTGACCATTAAATCAATGTCATGTCACCAACAACGCACCCAACACAAGATACCTATCCAAAATTTCAATATCATTGTTTTTTCCTTGCATCAAAGTACACAATCAAATGGTACACACTGGTAACAATCTCAATTCAGGATACCAATACACATTTACATAGATAGGAACAACTAATGACACCCAAAACATGTAGTGTTCCTATTGGAAGGTCTGTTCTCATGATCTCACTACTAGAGATCACCAAGTGCGAACTTCATGAGAAAGAAGTCACAATGTTTATGATCCTTTGGAACCTAATATTCAAACATCAACTGTGTCCAATCAGTATAATGTATCTAGACTATAGGACCTTTGTTTAATATTTATGTCATTATATCTCGAGATTCTCATTATAGCCTGGGATCTGCTATAACCTTTTGATACGACAATTACTCTACATACATTACCATTAAATAGTGTATCCATAAATATCTACACTATAATGGTAAGAATATTTCATGTATACCTAAATGCGTACACGATATGGTAATCATAAGTACTGCATAGTTGGGTCTAGAGAACCCACTATTTTAACACTCCCACTAACACTAGATCCAACTTTTTAACCATACTTGTCAGTTACTCACATGATGAAGATCATATTTCTACAGAGGAATAGCTTTAGCTATTAGATCTTCCACGTTTATGCCGCATGGCTATTCTGCTATATGCTACCTCATCTCCTTGAGTAAATTTTCTCAAGATATGGAATCCCCGAGTATATCCTTTTTTACACTATCATAACTTGACATCCTGGATAGTAAGAATATCATAATTTATATTATGATAATACCTAACTTACTTGGTTTGATTCTAAGAACTAGAACAAATCATTTCATTTATCTACTTCTTAGCTGCCTTAGAAGCTGTAACATACTCAGTTTTGTAGGTATGGATACCACTGGATCATATGAGCTTGTCTTGATCATCGTATTAGCCTAACTATGATACTAGATCATATTGTTCTAAAGAAGACTAGTTTGTGTCCCATAATAACTAGTATCCTTCTTCTCCATTTACCAGGTACATATCTTTTATACTTTATGAAGTACAATATGATAGTTCTGACTGCTTCACTTGCAGTACTTCTATATATAATTGATATCTACCTACTATAAAGTATATCCTAAAAATATAATTTTTTTACATATCATGTCATACATGATTGATCCATCACTAAAGTGTATAGTACTCAATTCACTACTTAATCTCCTCCTACTCCTTTTCATGTCTTACTTGGAGATATTATGCCATCTGACATTGGAAATAATTCTTAACTTGAATTGTTCCAACATGTATTTTTAAATACCATGTCATTGTATGTATGATTGAATAGGTCCAAGAAATTTTTAGATATACCTTAGTAGATCATGTTCCCAAGAACTTCGGTTGCTACTTTAAGTTATTCATTGGAGAATTACTTTTATCTTGTTCTTAACTAACTGTAAGACCAATATCTATTTTTCATATGTTGTTGAACATATTTCTCTTGGAAAACTATGGCACTCCCACTAACCATTTTTAGACACATGGAAAACATTCATTTCATATGAATTCTCTAATATCTTATTGCTTACTAGAATCCTAAAATGGATTTTAGTAACTTGAAACCTTTATTAGAATCCAATGGTGTTATTATCCCTTTCTAGTTGCATTATATAGACACCTTCCACGAAGTTGATATTGAGATCCAATGACCAATTAAATGATCTTAGAAGTTAGCTATGAAAAGTAAAATTCTAATGGATTTAGGCATATTGACTTGGTATACCAATCGAGCCTTATTAGTATCACAGTTGTACCACCCATGTATCAACTCTCTTGAATACCCATCATAGTATTCAATTTATAAGCCCCCTTTCACTTTAATGCATGGAATCCATTATTTAATTTTAATTGGTCTTTCCAAACTTAGATTATTTCCATACACTACTTATTTTTTGGTAATATTATTCTCAATAAATGATGTATCACCACCCACAGTGAACTCAAAACCATCACCATGGTTTTTAACCTTCCTACGCAGTATGTGTCACTGGAACATTCCTCTTCCATATGTAATTTTGGATCTAGTTCTTATTCCAACTATTTTTTCATATCGATCATTACACATTCCTCTTCCACATGTACTTGTGGATCTAGTTTCTATGCCAAATATTTTTGCATCTCAAGCATTGAATAAATCGAAGTCAATACAACTCCCACTATCTCAAGTAGAGATATGTACCCTTTTTATAGAAAGGCAGTCAATCACTTGACTACCACATTTTTATCTTAGGGATTTATATAATATCCTAAGAATATTTTTGGATTATTAATTTAGATGCACTTTGTGTTTTTATTGATGTAGGTTTGTTTATATCCTAACAAACTATTTGCATCTAAACACATGTCATTTGACATTATGGATTTACATCATACTAGGAATCATATGGTATCTATTTGACATTTTTATTTGGCATAAAAGTTATGGGATTTCACCATTATTTTCAAATAACATCTTAAAATATAATGGAATTTTCTGCAAGTTGTAACATTGATACTATTTATATTATAACTATGATGTATAAAATGTGCATTTGGGAATTGCTCCACACTAAATATTTGTTAATAAATGTTAACATGTAATACTCACCATCTAATCTTCTTATGACCATCAATTTCATGATGTGGATAAGGTAATGCGCATTAAGGAATTACTCCATGCAACATTATCATGATCGATGAATGCTTGGTCAAGATATTCTTCGACATCCCGATCCGAAGCACCTTATATCTTCTAACCATGATTATAATTTACTTTAACATTCCTTAATAACTTAAATTAATCTTATTAAGTATCTTTACCACTATATTTCCCTTGAAATAGTTCATGCTCACTTATTTAACTAATTCATAAAGCTTTGTGACATGCCTTTATTTCTAAAGGTTTCTTTGTCCAAACTAAAGATTTTGATAATACCAAAGGTGTTTAGCTGTACCAAGACTAAATACCAATCCAGGTATATCCTTGATGTATACTTTTAGTTTTTCTCGAAAAATAATTATCTTACCACAAATGGGTAAAATAAGTCTTATATTTTATATTCATCACTTATTGCCTATGATTCAAGTACCACTGAACTATTTTGTTGAGTATGTTACCACAAAAAACATTCATTCATGAACTTGGAATAATGTCTCATTATGTCCAAAGGGAACATGAGATAATGTTTTCGGTTATACTCAACAACTTGTTCAACTAGAATCAATCACTCGACAAATTGTAGTTATGTGCTTCTCACCATTGACTTAGGAATCACCCTTTCTCAACTACTTGGAGAATACACCTTACTTATTGCAATCCTTCTATACTTACTCAGTTACTATATTTCAATACACATATGTAAAAAGGCATATTTTATTTAATACCCAAGATTCATGTCATAAACAAAACTTTTATTCTATGAATATACACTAAAGAAGAAGTGAGTTATTTCTTATTCAATTTAGTTCATTTCATTTTAAAACTTCCATAAATTATTTCAAATACATGATACAAATAACCTCCTATTAAATAAAAAAACACATCATTAAAAGACATTGTGAATGTGCCTTTGGTGTTACACTTTCCATTGTCCTTTTCACCTTGTCTTCTAATTTATTCACCATAAGAATTAAAGATGGTGCTTTATTTAATATTCTAATTGCTTATAGATCCTTACCTTAATAAGTTATTAAGCATCTACTCCATCTTGTTTGTTTATATCCTTAAATGAAACTAGAGTAAGTGGGTGAAGAGGTATAATAATGGTATGCCACGAAAGATCAAAATCTACCGGTGTAATTATCTTCTATTCATATGTTGCTTCACTTTCTCCTTAAAAACTTCTCAAAGACGAGAATACATGTTCTTATCATCCATGTCCTAATGTTGTGACTACAACTAACATCAGAATTTGATGATAGAATTATGAAATAACCATAATATTCTTCGTACATGAGTCTCTTGTATTCAATTTATCACCTTCACTTTGTGAGGTGGGTTAACAGGTTGGGACACCAACACCTTGAATTTTTGAAATTGTAGTAATGTGCGCAAATGCCTATACTACACTTGGAAATTTGTCCTAGTTTGAACATTAAATTTTTCCAATATTTGTTGCAGTTTTTATCTTGTGGTATATATTCCCATTTTATAAAAAAATAAAACTTTGTAGATTAGTAATTTTATGTTGATTACCGAATTAGAAATTACCAATTAATTTAATCATTAAATGTCTCCCACTATTTTATCGAATTCTAGGGACCCTCTGTTCTATAATTAGAATACTCTATTTCTTAAGTATTCAAGTGGAAAGAATCTATTAACCTCCCCTTATACTTTACAATCTTTGGCTATGCCACTATTTGGAGGGTTCAAGGTATGTATTTGGACAACCAACTGCATTAACTCACAGTTCCTAGATCTGTTGAGTGAAGTCCCAACTTCTAAAATATTAATCTTTATTTACAAAACACTTGCCTATAAAATTACAATAAGATAGCTTTGTATATTTATTGGCTAAAATTTTAGTTAATTCAACCCACCATTCTTATAAGAACTCCTCGGTAGTAAGAGGCACCCTCAACTTTGGCATGACCGACACCCCAAACACCTGGTATTGTTCAAAATTGAATGATGGAAGGCTATATTTATTTAATATTACTTTGAGGATTTTTTATGTTTTTGTCTTGACGAATGTAATCCTTTTCTATTAATATTTTTCATCTATATTATCATGCTCACAAATGAACATTAATATAAAAACACACTCACTTCTTTATACATTTTATTATTTATTATTTATGTATTTTCCTACTATTATAAAATGCATAAAATAATAAATAAATGCATAAAGGAAAACTACCACCCGACCAGTCTTGAGCAATTAAATAACCTAGGGGTATCATACCTGAGTTGTAACTTGACTCTAGATATAGCTCACCCTCATCCTGTATGTTTGTTTCTTATATGGGATAATTCCTCATCTTGGCATGGTCCACATCACGTCCTACATCATCTTGGTCAACCTACATCGCCTCATCTTGGAGGGATCCATGTCATACACTATCTTCGTCCGAAGTACAAAAATACTCACGTGCAGGTGAGGGGAACTAGGGGTGTAATATATATCAGATGGATTTGGGAACATAGGCCCTTATACAAATTGAACAAAAATAAAGACGATGCAAAGTCTTTCATTTAATTAATTACAAACATCACATGTAGTTAAAAAAAATTAATTAATAAATAAAAGAAGACATACAAATGGTCAGTGCTCAAGACTAGTACTCAGGTATAAATATGCGTGATAAAATTAAATTGCATTAAATAAATTATGAGAGTTATTCGATTAAATTAAATTAATTAAAAATATTAATTTGAGGGTTTTGATATTAATTTCAATAACTATATAAAATTAATTAAATTTGGTTATTAAATTGAATTAAATTAATTAATTTAATTTTATCATCCCGTCGATGAAAACTTTAAAATCCCTTGCCCACCTACTTTCACTATGGGGACGATACCTTCAATTGGTATCATAGGATCTCACATAAATTAAAAGAGAACAAAAATAAAACTATAAACATAACTTTACAGATCTGAAGTAATGGTCGACTAAAACTCATTGTTAGCAATATTTTATTTAAGGATCCATAGTAGGATCCCTCTAGATTGTCCACAAACACTTCAAAAATCCACAGGAGCACTGATCATCAAATTCTGGGTGCTAGCATAGTGATTTTATGATATCTTCGACATCCTGACGATCACCGCATAGAGATACCTTCGATTATTGAGGGAGGTATTGATCTGAGATCCTGGATCGAGAGTCTCTCTCTCTCTAGAAAGTGGGAGTAGAAAGGGGATCTGGTTTTCATTTCATGAATATTCCTAAGCTTAAGTCACTCTCCACTTATTTATAGTGGATGATGAATAACACCCAGTATGGTTCCCCGAAACCCAAAAATATAATATCCACTAAATAAAAATTATAACAAACTAAATTGTACCATAAATATTATTAATAATTTATCACATAATTGTAATATATATAAAATATATTACGTAATAAAACTGAGCCATTTAACTTTACTCACCAACCTGCTTAATATTGAACGAACCTTGAATAATATTCTTTCGAATAATATTTTCTCGTATTTACTTAAATTGTAAATACATTAAATAAATTCAATCAAATTATTTATAACTTGAATAATAATGAATTTATTTCTTTCTTTGGTGATTGATACCTTGAACAACACTCAGATCCTATAGTGGGGCCCACCATGTCCAATATACCTATTCAACCAAATAGGGAAGATTCTTGAATAAGCTATTGTGTGTGACCCTCTAGGACCTTATCTTGAAAGATTTGAATAAAATCCATAGACAAAGAGTGGAGTTTAGTAACCCATCAAGGCCCCTAAAGTGACAAGGATAGTCATAGAAATGAAAACCATTCTACGAACATGTACTATATACTATAATCTCTTCATCTTTAAATATATAATAAAAAGGACATAAACTTGTGTCGTCATCCTTTTATTGCTTTATTATTTGTTGATCTATCTGAATGGATTTACCTTTCAACTACTTTGTCCAAATACTTATAAAGGTAGAACCATCCTAATTAACTAGTCCCAAGACATACAACTTCCTTAACTTGGAAGCAGTAAATCCTTTCTTTACCATTCAACCAATGTCATGCCTCTAATGATGCACCCAACACAATATACCTCTCCATGATTTCAATATCATGTTTTTTTCCTTACATCAAAGTATGCAATCAAATGTTACACACTGGTAATGATCTCAAGTTAGGAGACCAATACACATGTCCGTAGATAAGAACAACCAATGACACCCAAAACATGTGGTGTTCCTATTGGCAGTTTTGTCCTCATAATCTCACTACTAGAGATCACCAAGTGCGAACTTCATGAGAATAAGTATCAATTATTATGAGCCCCTATCACCTGATATTAAAACATCAACTGTTTCCAATCAGTATGATGAATCTAGACCATATGAACTTTGTTTAATATTGATGTCATTATATATTGAGATTATTATTATAGCCTAGGATCTTCTATAACCTTTTGATACGATAATTAATCTATGGATATTACTATTAAATAGTGGATGCAAAAATATCTACACTATAATGGTAAGAATACATCATATATAACTAACTGTATACATGATATAGTAATCAAAATTACTTCATAGTTTGGTATAGAGAACCCACTATTTTAACATGATGAACTCCACCTCTAGGCTCAAACCATTCACAAGTTGTGATGAAATAAAAGAATGAGAGGCACCCGTATCAAATAAGGAACTAGATAACATATAAGCTATAAGAATAATACCTCTAACCATCAATGGTCCGACATCTCTATCCCCAAGTGTAGGCTAAATGACATGCCACTATCTTTCCCCACTTCCCTGTGATATAGTCTGAGTCCCCTATGCTGCACCACTTTACTGATAAGGGCACTCTTTCCAAGAATATCCTCATCCACTGCCTCTACCTCCAAGACTAGTAAAACTCTAGCTACCAGAATCATAGGGCACAAAATATCCCCTTCCCACACTTTATTTATGTCTAGATCCTTCATCATTACTCTTCTGTCACGGGTTCCTATAGAACTTATTTAGATGTACCATCCTTCCACAATATCTGCACTATACTGGTGGCTGTGGAAAATGTTTACAAAAGTGGCATGTCCTACCACATTGGTGGAAAATCACTCGGGTAAGATCCTGAGTAACATATCTCTCTATATTGCTACTCTACTTTCCACGGATCTAGCTAATACTATCATAGAGACACTTCCTACCCTCAGAAGATATACCTCCCAATCAACCATAGGAAACCAAAATTCCTTCATCAGAAGCCTCCTTTAGGTTCCCCTTAGATATGAGAGCCTAATTCACCACTTATAAAAACTTCTTTAGCCTGAAGATATTCACCTGGGAATTAATTTCACATTTAAGCTCATCCTAAAACCATTTCACTGCAATAGCCTCATATCCTGCTAATGCTGGAACAAAGAAATGAAAATCTATGAAGTATCTAATGTATTATATCACAGATATACTCCCCTAAGTCAATCTCCTAAACTCAGTTTCTCTCTCATATCTCAGTGTGTCTGGATAAGAGTGCTCTAAGTGATTCTCTTGTAATTACTTATACCCCACAGTATTCATCTATCCATCCCAATTATGGAAATCCCACCAATTCTTCGCTTGACCATGCAACATGTAAGCTTCCAATTTGATTATCTTCTTAGTAGGATTATCCAAATAGTGAAGTATAGTTTGGATAAACTCAATTCAGAACACATATTACTCAGGTATTCCCTCTATGATAAATGTTGGAGGGTGCTGCAACTGAAACTCCCTTGTCATACCAAACTTTCGTTTCACAAACCACCTTGGGTATCTTTCTAGAAACTACATGTATTGAGTGAAGTTTTCCCAAAAACTACTCTTTAACTTCCTCACCCGGAACTATTGGTGCCTCAGGTTCTACCACTAGAAAATCATCCCTAGCCATGTCCTCCCATATCCCTCTCAACTAGAATTGTCATAGAGTCATAACTATAAAATTACAAACATAAACCTTAGGAAAAATTTCACAACATTAACACATTTATGGGGATTTATAATAATCCACAACAAGTCTTTCCCCCAAACCCATTACACAGTCAAAACTGAGGCGCTATCACTACCCTTAACCATCCTACATCAAGGTTATGGTTCATAAGATGGAAAAATAATTCCCATTTTCAAGTATCATTAGACACCAATTTATCCACATCTTGTACCATTTATAATTTTCAGTTTCATATTATGAACCTCTTTCAGTTTAATTTTTCAAGCAAGTAAAACAATATCAAGTTCAACAACTTACCCAAAACTTTCTTTTATGCGCATTACTATAAATTATGCATGCCACAATAAACTTGAGTGCCTAGAATGATTCATGCATACTCAAATATAATTCCATACCAGGCCACAAGTCAAATCTCAAAAAAAATATTCACATCACATAATAAGTGCATCACCCAAGGTGAAATAACTTCCAACTGTAATAGAAAATACCAACAACAACAATCCCACCATGGGTACTTGGGTTCTCTCTCATACATGGGTTAGCTAATCCCATACATGATCTAATAACCAATGCCCAAATATTCATATTCTCCTAACTACCTTTTCCAAACAGCAAGACAAAAGAAAAGAAAAGAAAAGAAAACTGGGCTATGATACCACTTTGTAATGTCTCGACCCAAGTGCTACACACCGGTGCCCCAAGCCGGTTCACTACATGACCTCAAGCATGTATCCACATATTATAGAGGCTACCGACTAATAGATAGGGTCTAATATTGATCATGGGGAGACTATACCCTCTTTATCAGAGTAATACTATATTATAAATAATAAACAATAACATAATGATATAACTAATAACCTAAAAAACCAATATCACATGATGATCAAAACATGAAATTCAATATCCAAAACTAAATAGTAGATATTTCATACTAATACATGTCAAGTTTCAATATGGAAAACCCAAAATAAATAAAAACACTAACAACACCCAAGTAGGTCTCAACATCAAGTCTGGTTCCCTCATCCATGCTCCATCCCAACTCAGCCATCTAACATATGAACCTTTCCCTTAACCTATCCTAAAACCATGAAATCTAGTCAGGTACTAATCAGGAAGCCTGATTAGGGAATGAGTATAACTCAATAGGCCAACACCGACATCATCTAAAAAATATATAGTCAATAACAATGTATGAAATTGTATAAAGAAAATAATACAATCAATAAAGTAAAAAAATTTAAATTTATTCAATTATTCTTTATTTAACTACATGAAATCCCAAGTTCCTGAGGACACTCAAGATCTCAATACCTGCTTCAGCCCGTACCCGATTCTAAACCATATCATATATTCAATTTATATTTCATTATAACACATGAGATTTCATTATCCATGCCATTTCAATTAATTATTAAGGACAATTGGAACCATAGTCCAATGCCGATGTTTTGGGTTTATAATGTCATTTATATAACCCCATGGGTATTTGGAGAATCGATCCCTATCCCACATCCCATGGGTATTTGGAGCATCGGTCCTTGTCCCATACAAGAATATTTTCATTCACGACTTTGGTCCTAGAATGTCATGGATAAGACCCCATTGGTATTTGGAGTGTTAGTCCGTGTCGCACACCCTGTTTCTCAGTCAAACACATATTTTACAATATCACATGTATCAAAATATCACATTAATCAAGGTTAGTCAACATTAACCCACTTATCACATTTCATAATCTCAACATCCATAAATTAACTCAACAATTAATTAATCACATCATTCCATTAATTAATTCAATAATTAATTAATCATATCATTCTATTAATTAATTCAAAAATTAATTAACCACATAATTCTATTAATTAATTAAATAATCAATCAATCACATCATTCTATTAATTAAATCAGTAATTAATTAATCGCACCATTCTATTAATTAATTAAACAATTAATTATTCACACCATTCTATTAATTAATTAAAAAACTAATTAATCACATAATTTCATTAATTAATTCAATAATTAATTAATACCATTTAAGAATTCCATAATCACAATAATTGACCAATTAACCAAATCCCAAATTCCATCAAATTTATAATTTAATATTTTGATAATTAACTCAATAATTAATTATTCCTCCAATCCCAAAATTTAAATATTTCGATAATTAATTCAATAATTAATTATTCCCAGTTCTCAATTCAATATTCTAATAATTAATTCAACAACTAATTATCCTTAATTCCACAATTCCTTAACTAATTAATTTACCGAATTAATTAATTCAATTAGGAAATTAAATCTATAAAAAAACCCTAATAATTCTACAATTACATGCATGAAATTGAAACCATGACTATGATATTTGAATAATAGACCACCTACCTTATAAATGTTGATAAACACTCGCCAAAAGATATCCCCAATTTGAGCAGAGTAACCCTAATCATGTCGAAGATCAAGATATTGATACAAATACTAGATCCAAGATCTAATGATATAATATCTATTAAACCTAGACCTAGATCTAAATCCAATAGGGTAAAGCATCCCTTTAATATATGTGAGAATAACAAAAAAGAGATGGAAAATCAATTGAGATGATATTCACTTACCGGGAGAGGTACAAATCTTCAATCCAGGCTTCAAATCGCAAAGAATAGAGGTCAAGAGCCTGCAAAATCAGACGGAATCATTATAGGATGAGTGAGTGTCTATTTGGGGTTAATATAGGGGTTTGGGTATTTTGAAAACAATTTTTTTGGATAAATAAAAACCCATGCATGGTTTCCTGTAAGGAGAGCATGGTTTCCCCTAATAATGCGCCCTAACTGTGTACCTCACCTAGGGGCATCACATGGTTTCTCCTAAGAGGGTGCATGATTTAAAAAACCATGAACCAACCATGAAAACCTTACTCTCTCAAGGGTTCATAGTTTTCTCGGCTGGGTGCACAACTTGAAAAAACCATGCGATAACCATGCACTGCCCCATTGCCCTAAAAAAACTTCCATTTTTTACACAAACACACCCAAGATAAAACCCACAATAATATGCTCAAAAAAAGAAAAATGAATACTTTTAAATGAGTCTGATAAATCTATGGAAAATTTTGGGATCTTATACAATATTAACTTTTTATAGAAAGGATTACCATTTATTCCGATCATAAAATATTGAGTTATATCTTCTTTAAAAAAGATTTGAATATCCGATAGAGGCATTGAGTAGAGTATCTGCAGTCTTTTGATTTTGAAATTACCTATAATATTGTTAAAGAGAATGTAATTACTAATGCATTGAGCAAGAAATGTTTAACTAAGGTCATGAAAGAATCATTATAAGAGTGGAATATGATGGATCTATTTGCATAGTTTCCTTTAAGAGTTTGAAAGGATGCAGCCGAGTTTATTTTGGAGAATTTTCAGTTGACCTCCACTCTTCTTGATAAGATTCTATAGTATTAATAGATTAATTATGAATTCCATGGATTTAGGGACTCCCTTTATTGTGGGGAGACCATTGGTGAGTGGTCATACTCTTTAGAGGGTATCCTATGTTTTCTGAACTGAGCATCCATTTAGGATTATTGATTCTAAGATAAATGTTCTTTATGTGAAGAAGACAACTTTAATCTATGAGATATGAAAGTATAGTTCCAATTCACATGAGACTTGGGAATGTGAGTCACTGATGTGATAGTAGTGACCTCATATCTTTGATATATACTCTTCTTGAGAGTATTTCTAGGTAAAAAAAGTTTTTATAAAGGGGATGTTTTGATATCCCATTACCATCTTTCAAGTACTTCTTCACCCTTGTTTTGATTGTTATTTGTTTTGGGATTTTCATAGGTTGTTTTTGGTGAAGTTTGATTTTTTTGGAATTTTTTGGGGTTTTGCACAACTGGAACATGATTAGGAAAAACTTTCCGATTTGGCCCAGAAAACCATGCGGCTAAGGTTGACCTATTGGAAGGCGGTGCACAGTTTTTCTAAACTATGCAGCCACCCCTCTAAATTGTGTGGCCTATAAATAATTGGGTTTCATGTTTGGTTCATGGTTAGTTTAACCATGTTTCCAAACCATGCACCCCATATAGAAGTCTAGTAGGGGTTCCTAGTTACTACTAACTACGCAACCCTACCCAACAAACAATGCGTACAATTTTTAATTCCTCTGAAAATTTTATAAAAAAATATCGAGACCCCATTTTAGTATGAAAAACACCCCCATTTGAGCCTAACTCGATTCCTTGATCTTTATAGGCTCTTAAGAGGTGATTTTGACTCTTATAATCCCTTATCTTGGTAGATCTAAGCTCCAATGATTGCGTTTGACCTTATTATGGTAAATAAATCTACACTCATGTGGTTTCTCCCAATATACTATTCTCTCCTCCTTATAGGGTGATAAATAATTATGTTATTGATGAATCTAATCTCTATTTTTATGAATATTGATTCTAGGTTTGATTTATTGATCTCCTATGCCTTTTTTCTTCATTGGAAGATCTCGCTGGGGGTGTTGTGTTGATTTGATCACATGATCAAAGGTAGGTGGTTCCATAAGGATTTACCCAACAATTGAAACCCTATGTTTCTTGATTTATTTGAAATTAGTTTTTAATTTATTTTAAAACCTATGTTTGGTAATATTTTATGTTTGGTTTAAAAAATGGAATGTAATTGTGAAAAACTCCCAATTTCATTGGAATTGAAATTTTCGAGTGGATTTTGAGAAAAATGATGGCTTGAATTGACAGTGAATATGAAGAAATAATTTGATGTTTATTCTTGAGAAAAAATGGCTTAAAATGAAATATTATTTGAAAATTCATGAATTTGATGAAAACATATGATTTGGTTTTGAAATAAAAAGGCATTTTGAAACTAAATTTTCGAAATTGAATTATAAATAATGAAATGATTTGAAGTGATTTATTTTCTCATGATTGATTGATTGATTGTTTGGAGAACATGAGAGCTTTGGTAGTTAGTGTGTGATTAGGAAAATTATGCTAGGGATTAGACTCCCTATAAATGGTTTGAATATAACAACACTAACTAAACCAAGTTTGACATGATTTCCCATGATGGGTACCCTAATGGGGTGTTGATTGATTTCCTGTAATAGGTCCCCCATTGGGGTATTAATTTGAGTGTACACACATTTCTTGATCTGTGATGATGATTGAGAAGTGTAATGATCTTATTACCTAGAACTAACATGCCACAAGGCTTATGAACATGGTGCTTTGTTATTTGACTTGATTATACATGCCATTGTTTATAGAAATATTTTATACATGTAAAATATTTTATATAAATGCTTTATATAAAATGTTTATTTAAGCTTGTTTTGATATATCTTACATCTATTTGATTTGAAAGAATGTTTTCTTGAAAATATGTAAATGAATTTATATGCCTTGTTTTATTTAAATTGAAACCATATATGGTTTATTGTTATTGAATTTCTTATAGAAAACTTGGTGAGACCACACTGGGATTTTTATCACACACCCTACCTTTGCCTTTGGGAATTTATAGATTATCTTATGTGAAGTATGAGCAAAGGTAAAGTGCCACTTGGAGGTGGTGGGTGTACTTGATTTGTGGGACCTGAAGTTATAGAGGTGACCGGTGGAGATGTGATCCACTTGTTACATGGATTTTTTGAGACTTTATTTTTATGGATTTTTTTTACTTTGATGATTTTCTTTTTGGGTATTTTTTTACCTATTTTATTTCTGGTACTTTATCCTTGAGGAGTGTTGACATACCAACTTTTATATTTTATCTTCCACTATCTTATAGAAAAACCATTCCCTATTGATATTTATATGATACTAGGTTCTAGTATCTAACCTATGGGGATTTGGAATGCCCTTCGAGCTATATGAGGAATAACTTAGATATCAATATACTAGGGTATCTTGGTTAGTTCATGAAATTTATTATCATCATAGTCATGATTTTTATATTAATTCTTATCTTATATGATGTTTTCCCTTCTTGATATGGTAAATATGTTAGTATGTTTTCCATAAAAGTTTAAATGATTTTTTTTATTTATTTATAAAGAAAATTATTAATTTGAAAATTGAATGGTTGTTTCAGTAATAAACTTGTTATTTTACCATCTAATTTTTATTCATGGGAGGAATTTTTCTCATTAAATATAAAATGTATCTCACTTATGTTTCCTTTACTAAATCTATAAGGTTTATCATAGTTTTAGTTATTTACCCCCACTTCAAAGAAATTGATTTTTCTAATATAAATTTCTAAATCGTTTCCCCTTTAATTGAAGTCACTTTTTCTTAAAAATCTTAAAATACTGTTTCATGTTAAATAAAAAGGTAACCATGATATCTTAGAAGGGGTGTTTTAATATGATGCATTCATGTTAATTTATTTAAACTTAAAATAAATTTGGTACTTTTAAATTTTTATTTCAAACTAGAATGAAATGTATTTAATTTTAAAGGTTATGCTTAGTGCATGGAAAGGATACCTATTGGGAATTGTTTACTCACACCCTGTATACATGATATTTTATGTATAAGTATATCTTGGATATTACAGGTGGACTCAGGATTCTGATTTAAGTATGTTATCGGTTCCAAGTGAATATTATTCACTTTACACATAGAGTTTGGTTTTGGGGGATTTCATTTGGATCTTGATTGGTTATGTTTGTAATTCATATTATGTATCATGCTACTTCAACATCTCAATACTTTGTTTTTGTTTTTTATCCTTTTGGTCTTATGTTAGTCCTTGTATAAAGTTTTTTTCATTGTGGCGTTGGGATGTTTTTGGATGTGTTTATTGGGTTTATTTATGGTTTTATGAGTTTTGTTTAAATTTTTATACCACATTTGGTTTTCATTATTTATAAAAAATTATTATTTTATATGCATATCTCTCCAACTTATGGTGAGGTCATATTGAACTCCAAACAAGAAGTTTCTTATTTATTCTTGTTTTGTTGGGAGAAATCATTTCCAATGATGTTTATTTTAATGCCCTTTCTATCACTACCCCTACACTGGTAACCCTCTTAGGATGGCTGTTATGAGAAGGAGTGACCCCTAAGTTCTTCCTATAGTAGACCCCATGTTGGTGATTATAATTGAGGGTATAAAACATTCAAATGGGAGGAATTACCTTCAATATCCTTGGATTATAACATAAAAATACCAACCAGCCCATCATTCTATGAAATAAATAAACCAAAATCCTCTATAAGAAATATCACATATAAAACAAATAAAAACCTCTCCAAAGATAAAACAATACCAAAATAATGTAAAATTCTATGAAAGTAACCATAACAACCCAAGATATGAGTTATTACTATCCAGATCGATCATCAATGCCCTCATGGAAACCTGGAAATAGTTTATATATATGTAGGGTGAGTATAAAATGAATAATTTGTAGGATAATACCCAATATATCTCATTAAAATGTGAAAGATGATACTAATTACCCAATGAAAAAACAACATAACTAACCAATACCTACACACATCAACTAGTCCCCCAACCTCACCATGGCCCCTCACGAAATAACCCATCCAAGAGTAGAAAGTAATATCACAAGAATTTAGATAAAGGTTCCCTATAACCAATTTCCCTCTAATTTTCAACTCTCTATCAATTATAATACATCATTTTCTCCCATATCTTCCATATCCACCAATGGTGACACTAACTATATATCATGTCCTATAACACCGATCCTATATAAAGCCTTGTAGCACCAACCACATACCAAGTCTCATGGAATCAACTACATATCTCATATTAGGTATCCAGGGAAGTAGGGTATCATGAACATGTAGGAAATCAACCTTGTTCCCTCCTCCTAGCATGCATGACCCCCAACATATATCCCTTCATCCACCATTGATAACACCAGAATCTACTAATGAAGGGAGAGTGGGGGAGAGGGCGTAGTCATCCATCTATATCCTCACCATCCTGGATGTGTGGGAAAGCACCCCCAATGTTTTTGTGTCTTTTCTAGGTTACCTGTCTTGGGCGGGGTTCATATAAAATTCATAAAATAATATAAGTATATAATATTCTCACATAAGACAACACCTATGGGTTCACACAAGAAACACCCCCACAACCACCATTAGGTCACTACTAATATCGCACCGCCAAAATTTTCCTCTAATACATAAAAACCAATCATAAGAATCACACAAAGAGCCACATATCGATTTCTATTTCCCATTATTTATTTAAAAAAACAACCACCAAGACATATTCATTTAGTTATTAGTTTAAATTCACACAAATGAATTAATTACCCATAACCACATTTATATATGTCAAAATTATTCCATTTCCACCGAACCAGTACTAATAATCCACCACTCCAAGCCACTATATCTCAACTAGGGATACTAATCCACATATAAACAAGTACATCGAGTTTCAAAATCATAGACACCAAGCCAATCACAAAAAATAAATCATAGAACATGCATGATCAAATTAGTATTTTCATTTACCATATTTAAGTATTTAACCATTTAATGGGTATTCTCAAATAAATCCATCACTATAATGAATGATTCTATAAAAAGAATATATTATTAAACAAGAAAAACAAAAACAATAAGAACTAAAACAACAACAACAAAAACAACATCATCAAAAATAATAAAAACCATAATAAAAATTTCAAGGAAAACCGGTAACTACATATGAATCACACCATCCCCTTTCAATTTCATTGGTTTAATTTATTATATTTATTATTAAAATTCATAACATCCACCCAAAAGAAAGAAAAATCATGAAAATTTGATATATGCACATAAAATATAGTGAACTCAAATTCCCCACCTCAAAAGAATATTTTCAATCCACTGCACAAAGCTTAAGCAATAGAGGATGAACTATGGGGCCACAACCATAAAAAGTATCCTAAAATCAATATGAAATGTAAAAATTTATTATCAAAATTTCATCCCAAAAAGCCCAAAACTACAAAAAATATATCTATGAGATTCATGAAAAAATAAAGAGTAACTCAAGTGTAAATAGAAGAATAAATCAACTAGAATCACTGATATCGAACCTATGGAAGCTGAGGTTGAGTACCAAAGATCAAAGGATATTAGGGATCTCAAAATACCTCGAGAATTGAATAAAGTATGAGATAATTATAGAGATAATCTGGGGAATTAGAGGGAGGATAAAATTTATAGGAATACTGGAAATTTCCCCATTAACAAAATGAGTGGATAGTTCATGTTGTGAACCTCATGAGGTTCACATCCATTGAAAAATAAGTTTCTCAATCCAATAAACTTAGAGGGATTTCATGTAATGAGTATATACTTTCACAATGTGAAACCTTTGAATATAGAACCTCTAAAAACTGCACCACAAACATTTAAAACATGAATAATCTTTCATGTTGTGACTTAGACCAAACTGAAAATCTATAAAAATATAAGGAACCACCCTGTAAAACATTACACATTGTGAATTGATGATTCATGATGTGAATAACCAGTTTTAACTACATATTTGACTCTAGTTCCCCTATACTTTCCTTAAACCCATATTAAGGCTTCCAACACCCATAAATCACAAAGTAACATCCTAGGAGGGTTTAGGATGTTACATATGCACTTTTTTCCAGCCTTTGGTGATTAGGAACATGCCCCGTGCATTATTACAGACTATCTTAGGTGGCATAGTGGGTTGAACCAGGCTGGTTTGTGAAAAAATTATATAATAGACTAGTTTTTATATTTAGAGTCATGATTCATAGGATATAGGATCATCAAAGATCAATATATATATATGAGTAAGTGTTTGAAATAACTTCTTACATAGAGGTGGTGAAATGGACTATAAGAGTTGAGATGAACCTGAACGAAATGGATAAAGTGATTGATATTTACTTTATACTTATAGATGATGAAGAGAACTCTAATAGTGGAGTGAGGAAGCATATTTAGTTTGGTTAGGAAAGTAGTGGTATCAAGAGGCCATTTTTTCTTTGCATTGGCATCTTCTAAGAGCAAGTCATTGTTTTTTAATCCATATATTCAGCCAGGTCATAAGAATCATTTATGTTTGGAATCTCCTAAAACCTACCATATTTGTTGTGGGTTGGTTAATCTATAAAGGTTTTTTAAATAACCATTACATAAAAGAGGTCGATCGAGATATACTCTTTTGAAAGATCCTTAGGGTTCAACCGGCTAAATCTGATGTTGTTGTGATGGTAGTTTTATGTATTCCTTGTTATGTTATGTATTTTTATTTCTAGTTTTCTCTAAGATATCTTTTATTTAAGATGATTTTCTTTTTTATTAAATTTTTTTGGGCATCTAATTATATTAAAGAGTTTGATTTACCTGCATAATTAGTAATTTTTTTGGAAAATTAGTTGTAATTTCTTATTGTATTTAATGTTTCAATAGAATATTTATACATAAGTGATGAAGGGACCCGATTAGTGATAAATTGTTGAGTTTTTCCTCTTATGTTAAATCTTTGCGTGTAATTAATAAATTTTGAGAGTCGGTGTGTTAGAGAAAAACTTAATATAGAAAGGATACCACTATAGGTGACCTTATTTTTTTTGGTAAGGTAATATCTTGGAATATACTTCCATTTATTGATAAGGTAGTAGTGTTGGAGAAACCACCATTAGAACTAGATCACTGGAACTAGTAATAATGAATCTTCTAAAAGAACCATCTATAAGTTCCACATTGTGAAAGAAAAAACATCTAGAACCTCTACTAATTTGAAGGGATTTCCATGAGCATGATTTTGTTGGAAGTTACAAAGAAAAAAAACATAACCTTAAATAGCCACATCAAGTATTCTTTATAAAAACACCCTGAAAACAAATTACTCACACAATAATTCAAGGAGAGAAATCAAGAAAGAAGTATATACAAGGATTTACATGGTTTACATAAGAGCCCCAAAACTATGGTAGAAACACTATTACACATTCCATTACTAATTAAAATTACAAGGATTATAGTTCACTAATCTGAGAGATTAGGAATAAAAATTTATATCTCAATAATTTAGTTGGATTAACTTAAAAAAATAATGATACAGTGGTCCCACCTCTACATTTTTAGTGGTACTTAGCTGGTTAAATAGGTTGTACCACTATATGAAATTTATGAGGCACCAAACATTGGAACTTGAAAACCTATGTCTCCCTATAACATATTCCACCTCAACTATAAACTTCTAGTTAAATGATGGTAATACCAATAATTCCACTTAACTTCTATCCATTTCATCCATTAACCCATTATAATATGATATATTTTGACCATATCTTTCTATAAATTGAAAATTGATAACTTTTGGTCAAACTTATTTAACTCATATTCTATTCACCCACTAAAGCATAATGTTGCCTCATACTTTCTTTTACAAATACCTTTGTTATAATTTCAGCTCAGGTCGATTTATTTCTTACTTGTATAAAACACCAATTTTTTCACTAAGTGAATTTCACTATAACTATCGTAGAACAAAATAACACCTTTCCAAAACCTTTCAAGCTTCTTTAGAAAGAAAATTAACCAAACCAATTCATTATTTTATTTTTTTTCTACTACTTTTTTGGATTAATTTATGGAAAATGTAACCATTGGTTTTATCCTTGACATCCAAATGAACTTTGTTCCTCCATAGGTGAAAACCAACCATGTGGTGATTTTCTGGGCATTTGAATCTCTAAAAAAGTAAGCACTGATTTAACCTTGTAATGGATCATATTCCCCAAAACATAAGGCTATATATTTTGATCCTTTTAAGTTCTAGATGGTCAACTTCACAACCTACCTATGTTCTCTTCTTGAATTAGACATAAAATGTCCCACTACTCCTACTACAAAGGAAATTTATGGTTGAGTACAAATAATAATGCACATAAATATTCCTACTAATGATGAAAATAGAACTTTAACCATGTACCGAGACTCATATTATATTTAAGGTACCTTATTCTTAGACAACTTGAAATGTCCATTAGGAGGTGTTCAGATAGGATTGCATCCAATCTTCTCAAAAATATAGATGATCTTATGGTTGTAGTCCATATGAGATATAATCAATGTTCTAACTTTCTGATATCTCTCAATCATCAACCTAAATATTTTCTTATCCTGACCATGATCGATAATCTCAAATCTTCTAGAAAATTAAAACATCAAATTTTTAATCCTTGCAATCTATGGACTCTCAAGAAACGTACCATAAATGTACATAAAAATTATGATTAAATTTCTATCATCTCACATTATTTGGTAGTAATAATGATTAACATTGGTTAGCTTGAATCCTTTCCTAGACATGAATGCATTAAACTTATGGTTCCACTGCTTCAGTTTCTACTTCAATCCATAAACACTTCACTTTAGTTTGCACACTAGGCCTTCATTCTAATGATCCTAAAAACCCATAGGTTTATTTATATAAATTTCTTCCTATGAATCACTATAAAGAAATAATATATTTATATCCATCATTTCTAACTAAATATTACCTAAAGTATCCATGATTAGTACCATCCATATGATAGTATTTGTAACTTCCAGTGAAAAAATATCCAGGAAGTCAATTCCTTTCTTCTATTGAAATCCATTCACCACTAGTCATGCCTTGTACCTATTCCTTTAAATAGTATATTATTTCAAGTAGAATGCCCATTTGTTCTTTAGTTCTCATTTTACCCATGGTAAGTCAGTCAACTACCATGTTCTATTAGCTTTCAATGAAGAAATTTATTTCAACATTGATGACTCCCACTTTTTAGAGTCACTTAGAGAAGCCTCTTATTTAGTGATTTCAGGTTCACCTCCATCCATTAAAATTAGAAAATTCATTTCATCCCCAAACCTTTGAATGGACTACTTAACTCTGGAAGATATTTAATTCTAAACTTGTTTCCATGCTCTTTTTAGTAATTTAGTTTCTTGTACTCTATATTTTGGAGCACCATATTTTGAATATCTATATTTAAAATCTATTCCTTAGGCTTCCAAAATACTAAATAATTCAAGAACATTTTCTATTGGTATCACTTACAAATTTCTGGTTCTTTCATTTGAACTATTTATATTTTTTTACTTCCAATGTTGCCATTCAAATAAACTTATATTTGGTTAGTTGATTCACTGATCTCAACTTACTTATTAGACAAGATCGAGTATTTCCATATAACCTTATCATTGAAGACAACATCTCAACTTATAATGATCATCAACCCAAACTCAAAATACAATCAATGTTCATCTCCTTATCCCACAAGGAAACATGTCATGTACTTGGCATCAAGTTTGTACTTATCATTAGTGTAAACATGAGCATAGGTGATTCATCCAAATTTTTTGTGGTGTCAATATTTTGTATCATTACTAGACCAGAGATCTTATAGAATTTTTTATTCTAAAGGATTGGGAAAACTTCTATTCATGATGTAAAATATCGTGTTCACTATTTCCACCCAAATTGACTTTAGAATCCCTAAGAATAATTTCATACTCTATGTATTTTCTATCAAAGTCTGGTTCATCTACCCAACCACTCTATTATTTTGTGGTGGGTTAAGTAATTTTTTTTATCATGATCCTTTTATTCTGAAAGAAATTATTAAAGTTTCTTCTATAGTACTCACTACTATTATCAGATCTCAAGAAATTCATCTCCAAACTAGTTTCCCTATCTACCATAGATTTACATTTAAAAAAATAACTTAAAAATTTATAATTATTATTAATAAAGTAAACCAATACTTTACTGGTATCATCATTAATTAATGTAACAAAGTAAAGTGAACCACCATGATATTGGACCCTAAACATTCGAGTAAACTAGATTTAACTTATGGTTTTGAGGCTTCCTTACATTCAAGTTAAATGTGACACTCCTTATTTTAGAGGTAAAAAACTCTCAAAACTTTTATTTCTAGTGTGAATGAGATTTAAATTTCATTTTTTCATTAGAACCTTCATGTTCATCTCACTGAGGTGACTGGGCTGACATTAATACAACTTCAGATCTTCGGAAGTAATGTCTCTAAATATTACTGCTCCATATGGTACTATAATCAAATATAGTGTTCTATAATTTACTATACATTCCATCACCATGGATCCTCAAGTCACTTTACATAATCCATTGTAAAATTTGTCAAGATGTAAAAAAAAATTCAGTACTTCTAAAAATGTGGGATTTGTTTGACTTATTTCAACTTCAAAGAGCCTAAATTATATGGATATTGATATATCCCATTATTAAGACTTCTATATATTTATCATACACTATATACACTTTCCAAATCTTCCAGATATATAATTTTCCATAATCCATTTCTTTTCCATTGAATAGAAAGATTCTCCAGATTTAATTACCCATGAATCCATCATAATGTTGACACCGAGCAATGGATTTTTTCTTCCCCCACTGAGCTTACAAAATTTTAACTTCTATAATTAAACATTGCATACTTTTCATGTTAGTATTTGAAATTAATTTTTAAATTACCTTTCTTCCCATAATTACAACATGTGAGGAGAGGGAAAACTATTTTTCCTTAGATCCTTTCTCAAGAATCATATTTTGGTTATTGATGAAATACTATTTGAGGTGAGAACCCCTTCCTTCCACATCCAATATTGTTATAGAAGTTATTTGAATATACCACCATCCTATTTCTTTAATTATTATTAAATTATGAATATACTCAAATACCAAGTCAGTATTTCTATAGGATTTAATTTTTTCCATTACCATTGCATCCCATGAATCCAATAGTGATAAAAATAATAAAAGTAACCAAACATTATCCATGAAAGCCACGTACTTAGATTTGAGTTAGCTCCAAACCATGTTGAAATCATTCACATGATCTACCACATCTCTTACTTTTGATAGCCTCATGTTTAACAATCATCACATCAAGAACATTTTGTTAAGTGTCATCAGATTCTTGTATATGTAAACCATAGAAACCATAAGATCTTATATATTTTTCTTCTTTTAGTTGTTAAAGGATACATTATGAGTAAATGAAATCCATATCAATACAAGTGATTTTCTATATAATATTTCCCACTCTTATTTCTCTATTTACTCTCACTTGATTCTTGTAAAAGGAACTTATAATTCCTTCTAGATAAGATACTATTCTATATAAATCCTTTAGAAGCCAAAGTGTACCCAATAAAATTTATATACACATAAATTACTATATCCTATAGAAATTAATTTGAAAAATGTAATCCTAAATTAAAATGAATAACATCTAGGAAATAGAGTGGTCATTAACCAATGTTTTGAGTGTGCTAAAAGAAAACTGAATCACTAGATTTGATACCACTTGTTGGATAAACCACCCCCAGAACCAAATCACTAGAACCATCGAGAAATGATATTCTAAAAACCACAAACTAGAAGATCTACATAGTCAAATAATAAACCTCTAAAACCTCCACTGATCATAATTTATTTCCCTAATATTGATATTATTGGAACATAGTAATAAATAAAACCTCACCCAAAATCACTATATAGAGTTACCCTCAAACACACTCTATGAAACCTCACTACTCGCACAAATATTCATGAAAATAAAAAAAATAAATAAGGATACATGAGGATTTATATGGTTTAGATAGGAGTACTATATCCATGAGAGAACATTACTTCACATTTTATTACTAAAATAAGTTACAATGATCAAAATTAACTAATAATATAGAATAGGAACACTAGTTTTTATCACAAAAATTGCATAGGATCAACTTCAAAAACTATAGGTGTAGTATCCCAAACTCCACTTTTGTAGAGGCATCAAACTAGTTGATCAGGATGCACCACCATCTGAAACTTGTGAGGAACTAACCATTGAAACTTAGAGAACTAAAATTTCATATAAAATATCATTTATCAACTATATAATTATATTTTACTAACATAAAAACCAAACGTTCCACCAAACTTCTAACCATTACATATATTCACTCATCAAAACATTTTGAGCATACCTTTATGTACATTGAAATTTGATAATTTTTTATTAGTTTTCTATCACTCAGATTTTATAATATCGTTGAACTGATTAGGATGAAGTTGAGTATCCATTGTTTCTCTTTCCATTCATATAATCATAAACTTAGATCATGATTTATAATCCTAACAAGACCACTATATGTGATTTCATTTTTTGTTGATGGAATATCTTAGTGTGTCCTTCCATTTTTTGAGAAGGTAGTAGTATATGAATGATAAGTAATAGAGTTTACTATCTGAACAAACCATACCCTAAGTTGGAACTATAGTTTTTTATATTTGAAATTATTAGGTAACATGATCTTGGTCCTCTTAGGGTTTCCAGTATATGTGAGAGTCAAGTGTGTATTGTACACTCAACCTTCGCATTGATGATAAAGTACATGATAATTTGTTATAACTTTAAAAGTTTTCTCAAGGATTGTAGTGGGTCAATTTAGTAAATAATTCTATATATAGTTTCATGGTATCCATTAGTTTTTATAATCATGATTTTAATGATGGATTTGAAACTCATTTATTCTTTGATCAAAATTTCCTATTAAGAATTTATAGGGGTAGAAAGTGATATGGTGGGGAGAATTTTCACATCCTAATGTCACTTTCACTTATTATTTTATTCAATTTTTTATTAGACTTAAATAAGTATGATATTGACTATTTAATTTTTTTGGAATATTAATATGTCACATGATCATCATTAAATTAACAAACATTTAGAAGTAAACATGTAGTTTAATATCCCTTTCGGTATTTCTAGTTTAACAGGGATATACAGTTGGCACATTACTATGAGTAATCATACAAATTAATCTTACATAGGGTGACATTATAGTGGTTACCAAATTGTTCATGCATGGTTATGAGTAACCATGTAGTATAACCATGTGGGGTACACAACATGAATCCAGTAGTTGTCACATGGTTGGAACAAAATTTCCTAAACCATATGAGATGAACCAACCTAAAAATTTATGAATTTATAAAATTTTCCTTACTCATTTTTAACCCTTTTGGCCTCTTTACTTTCCCTCATTTGATTTCTAGAAACCCCTACCATTTTCTCCTATCATTTACCTATTTCTATTAGATTTTCCATGGGGATTCTTCTATGTTTTTGGTTGATTATTCAAGGTAATTCCATCAAGATATTCTAATCTCTAATCATCCTCCATTATCTACATTATTTATATCCTTGAGATGGTTATGGTGTTCTAGGGTTTTTTTAATGATTTTAAATTTTGATTTATCCATGTTAGGGATTATAGTGGTCTTTTAAGGTTCTCTACTCCCCTCTAATGGTGAAACGACACTATTTTTAGAAAAATTGATGATTATAGGTAGGTTGATCCATGTATTTTCCTTTAGATATAAATACAAAATTGATTTATTATTTTCAACCCATTTTTTGAATGTTTTAAAAGTGATTGTAAGTATATATAATAAATCTTTATCAAATACATTTATTTTTCTCAAAAATTTCATTTAACATAAAAGGAAATTCTCATGTTTAAATTCTTAAAATATGTTTTCATATAGACTATGAACACTAAGTGTTTGTTTAAATTTCAATATGGGATTTATGTGAATCAATTTAAGTTAATTTCATGGATAAATTTCTTATGGATTTTAATAATTTAACATCTTGTTTTATTATGGTTTTCTAAAGGAAAAATGACACTAGTAAAATAGATAGTATATGCGGTAGGTATTTTAACATAATTTATTACATAACTAATATTTAAAGGTCTTTTAATATTGGTTATTAGATAACAGAAATTAAAATTATTAAGGGGAAATATTTTAACATTCATTTTATAAAAACTGACATTAAAATTTTGGTTTTAATATCATTTTTTATAAAGCCAATATTAAAATCCTTTTAAGAAATTAAATCACAAGTGGGTGTGACCTATATCATTATTTCAAAACTCTAAAAAACATGAAACCCTAATCTCTATGAGTCACCATCATAATCTACCTCTATAAATTCCTCATTTTCCTACTTCTACCTGATTCCTCCTTTATTGACCCGTTCAAGTGACCTTAACACCCTTCTGACACCCTCATCTATATTTTACCACCTTTGGTCACCGTCATCACCATCTTACATTTTTTATTTTTATTTTATACGAGCACTAACTTATTTTATTTATTTTTATCATTTTTTATTTTGAAGAGTGATTTAGTTTAGGAACCTTAATAGGCTGAGCAACCATTTTTATTATTTATTATGGAATTTATTTTTTTGTAGTGTAATGTTAAATTTTAGGTATTTAGTTGATGATTTATCAAGTATTAGCTATATTTTCACTTAAAATTAATAGTTATATAGTTTTAATTTATAATTTTATTGACTTAATTTTTTTTATTTGAATCCATTTTTAAATTAGTTTCTCTTATATGTTAAATAAATTAAAAATATTTATTGTTATATTTTGATTTATATATAATGTATTTGTTTTTTAATGAAAACAATATTATTTATATATCGGTTTACATGTTTATGTGTTTTGATATATTTGATAACATGTTTTTATATTTTAAATATATATATGATTATATGTGTTAATTTTATATATTAAAATGTTTTATATAATATGAATTTATATGTTTATATATATTTATTTTAAATTCATATGTTTTTTATTTATATTTATATGTTTATAAATTTATTCATTTTAATTTTTTATATTTATATGTTTATATGTTTTTAAGTTAATGGTTTAGATGTTTTAATTTATCTGTGTATGTATATTTGAAACATATATTCTTTAAATTTATAATTATATGTTTATATATTTATATGAATTTAATTTATATGTTTTAATGTTATAAATTTATATGTTTATATTTATTTACTTTTTAATTTTATTTGTTTATATATGTTTTAAATTTATATTTTTATGTTTATATGTTTTTTGTTTATATATATATATGTTTATAGGATATATATTTATATATTAGTTTATATATATATTTTAAATTTATATATTTATATATATGTTTATACATTTATATGTTTGGATATTTTAATATAATTTTAATTTGAATTATTATTTTAGGTAATTAATGGATTATAATTGAATCAATGCATGAAGAAAAAGTAATGAAAATGAGAGAGGGGTTGATGATTTCTTGGAATTTCTAAACATGATCTAAAAATAGAGACATTTTTTTCTATACATGTGTGAAGTTCTTGAATATGTGAAAAATGGGGTCCATAGAAATAAAAGACCATATGATTTGTTATAGTTTTAATCATAGTTATACACACTGGATATGGCATGGTGAAATAATAAAAATTCAAGATTTAAAATTGATGAACATATTCAATATGAGACCGAGGATTGTATTGATAAGTTAATTCATAATGATGGTGTTGAAACCATTGATAAAAAAATAAAATGTTGAATGATTGTATGGAGATACTAAAAAACTATTGTTCTTAGTTTGTACTAAATTTACTGTGTTATCAACAGTGCCCAAACTGTTTAACTTAGAAGTAAGAAATGGTTGGTGTGGAAAATGTTTTACTGAGTTGCTTAAACTTTTGAAAGTGTTACTTCTAGAATAAAATGAGCTTCCTAATTACAATTATGATGACAAAATATTATGTGAAATGGGATAGGGGTATAAGAAAATACATGCTCAACCTAATGATTGTGTGTTGTATAGAAATGAATATGAAGGGTTATCAAAATTTCCTAAATTTGGGACATCACAATATAAAATTATTAAGAGATACAACTATGATTCATTCCCAAGGTAAGGAATCGATCCACCTTCTAAGAAAATTTTGCATCTTCTAATAATTACTCATTTAAAGCATTTATTTGAAAATTTAAATGATGATAAGAGGCTAAGATAACATATAGATAAGAGAATCTCTGATAGAAACCTACATCACCTTTCCGATTCATCACAATGGAAGATATTTGATTAATAATTTACTGATTTTTGGAAATGAACTTAGAAATATGAAAATGTGACTGCGCATAGATAGAATGAACCCATATCAAAACCTCTATAGCCAAAATGGTTCATAGCCTATTATATTAATAGTTTAAAACCCGTCCCCAAAAATGTGTGTAAATAATAAATATGTTATGATGAGCCTAATTATATTTGGACTAAAACAACCTTGAAATGATATTGATTTTTATATTTCACTATTGATTGATGATTTGAAATTTTTATCAGTGGAATGCATTAAAGTGTTTGATGAATATAAAAAATAGTATTTTATTTTATTTTATATGGTAAGGTTCACTATAAATGAATTTCCTATATATGTAAATTTATCATGATACAATATTAATGGACATAAATACTGTCCAATCTGTGAAGAAGGGACTTCATATAATCAATTATAAAATGATATAAAAATAATGCACGTGGGTAATCAATGGTTTTTTAAAATGGATCACCATTATAAAAGATTAAAAATTAAATTTAATAGTTTACAAGAGTATGACTCCCCCACAACTTTTGTCAACCAAAGAATTTACAATAAGGTTAAGAACATATATTTCACATTTGAGATGAAAAAAAATTAGTCCATAAAAAAAATACATGGAATAAATATCCTATCTTTTTCGATCTACCTTATTTTATACTTTTAGATGTAAAAAATAACATTGATGTTATGCATGTTGAGAAAAATATATGTTGTAGTTTGATTAGAACTTTTCTATACATAAAATGAATGTCATAAGATATATCTTATGTAATACTAGGAATAATATCTATGCGAATATGTTTTGAGTAAGCTCCCACTATGAAAGGAAAAAAGAACTTATTTACCTCTGAATTTCCACACATTAAGAAAGAGTTAAACAATGAGTTTATATCAATTTATACATGGTATTAAAGTACCTAATTGATATTCTTTAACTATAAAAACATTAAATTAATTGAAGTATTTTAAGTTAATATACATGAAATCTCATGAATACCATGTATCAATGAAGCAACTATTATAGGTTTCACTACATGGTTTATTGTAAATTCCTTTCATAAATCCTATCATAAAATTGTGCTACTTTTTCAATTCCATTTTCAAAATATATATAGATCTAAATTTGTTAAATACACTATATAATGAAGTTGTCCTAATAATTTTTTAATTGAATATGTATTTTCCACCATTATTTTTTGATATAATGATTAATCTAGTGATTCATTTGAAGTGATAGATAAGGATATGTAGGCCTGTATATTTACATTGAATGTATCCTTTTGAATGATATATGAAAAATTTGAAGGTATATGTTAAAATAAACATCGACCATATGCCCTTATTATTCAAAAATATATATTATAAGAGGATTTTGAGTTCTGTATTGATGAATTGTATGAAGTATATCATATTGATCTTATTATATATAAATATATCATAGTTAATACTAAATTTAAAGGCATCCACAGATTAAAAGTAAATTTAATTGCATGTGATGTAGTGATGTGACACATTTATACATTTTAAAAAACACATGTAAGGTTCAATAACATATATTATCACAAATTACTATATTGAAGGCATAATATCCAAAAAAAGTAAAAAGTGATTTATTAATGAGTGTTTACAAAAAAAACTATATCCCATGTACTTTTACATGGAACCCATGATGTAGTCCCCACTTAGACAACATAAGTTTAGTTTGGATATAAAATTATCTACTTTCCCTATGTAGAAGAAAATGGGATCTCCATGTGTAGCATGACTACTCACTCACTAATAGATGAAGTTTCCTTAGAATACATCACCCAATCTGATGATTTTTTGGTGATAACATCCCACTAGGAGTAGGATGCGTATTTCATCCATTATAGATAAAATATTATCAAAGTATTAATATCCATTTTAGGGTCTTTTTTTCACTTTTTATCCTTATAGAATATCAATTATTTGGAAAACCTATATCTAAGGGTGTATATTGTTTCAAAATATTTGTTTTGAGTGATTGTTGAGTTAAACATGCTTATTGATCAAAATTCATGTCCATTTTACATTGAGTTCCATTTTTGCATGAAGAGAAATCGATGAAATGTATATTTTCAAAAAAAAAATCTCTTTTTTGAGAAGCTTCATCATAGACCATATAATTTCTTTAAGGAAGAACATCATCCATGATAAGATAAGGTGACCCCTTTTTAGCTGTGTACATCCTTCACATATATATATTTTCTATTTGAATAGAATTCATTCATGGTTGGATTGTGGGACCCATACATGGCCATATACTTCCTTCATGAACAAAATTCTTTCATGTTTGGTTGATACTTCATGTCTGTATACTCCATATATGGATGTATACTCCCTATGTGGTCTTGTACTCCTTACTAGGTCACCCGTTTCGGGATGGAGGTTATTCCCAAGACAAAGGTGGAAGAAAGGAAAAAAATTAATGAGGTCCCTTTATAAAAGCTCATCTATGAGGTTCCTTCATGAAGGCCCATTCAAAATGTCCCCTTATGAAGGTTTGTCTGTGAGGTCCATTTGTGAAGGACTATTTGTGAGGTTTCTTCATAAAGGGTCCTCCATGAAGGTGTATCCATGAAATCCCTTCACATGGACATGTTTTTGAACTCACTTCATGAGAAACTTGTCTACAAACCCTATTTATAGAAGCTCAATTAAGTCGAACCCTTCATGATAGACTTGTAATCCAATCCCTACATAAAATACACCCCATTTTCATATCACATTACTCTTACACAAAGTAAGGGAATTATGGTGTGATCTCATACCTCTTACAAATAATAATTTACCATGAATAATCTACCCCATTTCCAGACACTAATCATAGAACCCATATGCTATAGGAAGATGAAAGTTCTTAAGGTTCATCTAGGACTCTTCACAATTGTTTGACCCAAACTTATGTTTGGTGTTGGTTTTTTTGTAAATCATAGTGTCATATAGTTTAACTAGAGTATTGGAATGGTAATGAGAATTACTATCACAGGTAAGATTTTGAAGACATGGAGATACTTCCCAATCTATAAGAATGAAGAAAAGATAAATTCCTAGAAGCTATCGATTTTATATCTAGAAGTTATGATCATGAGTTATGATTGAATATGAAGAAGGAGATTGTTGAATATTTATAAAGTTTTTTAATAGACTAAGTTGGTGGAAGTAGGTTGAGAAGTTAATCACTCAATCCATAGTGAGTGATCATTTTTGGATCAAGTGAAGATAGGCTGAGCACCAATGTGATATCTAGATGTTTAAGGATGAAAGAAACAAGAATAATTACAGTACACAGACCCAACCCTAAAACATTACATAATATTGAATTTTAGTCAATAAATTACTTTATTTCACATTGAGGATCTTTTCAAGTTTAATTTTTTAGAGAATTAGGACATAATACATACATAACATTCTATATTCATAAAATGTGGATACTACTAAACAATATCCATTTCTTCTAAAATATTAAACATTAAAAATAAAACATTTTTTCTTTGAAAAATATTCATAAAATTCATCATGAATCCATTATTTCTCTTACCAATACTTATAACCCATGATTTTTTTTTAAAATCTTATAATGGGAACAAAAATCCCAGAAAAGGATATAAAGAAAGAAATCGTTAGTCAAGTGATAACATAAAAACCAATAAAATCGATTTTATAAAAACTCATTAGCATGCATAGAATCATCATGCAGTTGAATTGATACATATTTACCATATAAATATTACATTCACCATTACACATGGAATAATAATTTGTTCAACTTCCATATCTGAAGTACCCAATGCATTAGAGAGCTATAATGGGGCTCACCCGTCATATCTTGAGCTATAATGGGCTCAACCCAACATATCTTGAGCTATAATGGGGCTCAAACCATCATATATTGATATATAATAGGATAAATAAAACATAAAAAATTTCTAAGTAACATATCATGAATAAAACTCTTGATAACTTATTTAAACCCATGAGAAAAACACATTCACATATCAAAATACCATTTTTTCGTTAAAATCACTTTTTAAAAAAATATAAAAACCACAGTCATAATAATTAAATCTTTTACTTCAAAAATAACTATGAAAACTAATAAAGGAATTATTATAGTAATAAAGAATCATGAAAAATGGGATAAACCGCTCATACCAAATAAAAAACAATTCTTTTTGAATTATGTAAAGAGGAATTTAAAAGGATTTTGAAAGGAAAGTCCCTTACCTCAGGTTCACCTTCCTTAAAATGTGTTCAAAACTCTTGTATACTGGATTTAATAGTGTTATTAATATATTAAAAAACTAAACACATATTTATAATTATTTACATTATCTTTTTATAATATTTTCACCCCATTTATTAACAATATTTTGTTATTTTTGTTATTTCAGGTGTATTCTTTTCATGGTTTCCATGGTCAGTTTATTTATAGTGTTCCTTTTCAGAATGAAATAATAATATAAAAGTGATAAAATATATACATTTAATTAATTTTAAACAATTACACATGAATTTTAACTTTTCACTATTTTGGTAAAAGGGAAACGAAAAATCATCATCCATGAAGGCGATGAATTGACGCACCACAGTTGGCGATTTCGTTATTTTAGAATAAAAGGAGAATATGGGAGATTTTATGATGCTTATACCATAAACACAAAAAACATTCTAGTATATATATATATATATATATGATAATGGATTTTTCATGGAATAATGGATAAGAGGTGGGGATAAGGTATAAGTGTGAAAGAAATTTAAAAGAGAAAAAAATGAATTTACCTCTTGAAACATTATCCTTGAAAATATTCTCATGGCTCTTGGAAGTCGTCTTTTTGTGAGTCCAGGAGAATTTGAATGTGGAAAGGGATGAGGAGAAGGAAATTTGGTAGAGTTTGGCTGAAAAATAAGGCTTAAGGTTATGAAATTTTTGAAGGGATGAGCCCCTTTTTATAATTCAGGTGAGGGGTAACTCAGGAATTACTCAAATTATTAAAATAATAATTAATCTATTACAAAGTTTTAGGACTTCCAAAAGGCCTCAAAATAATATTATATCCCATTTTAGAATGAATAATATCATTTTTTCCTTGTTCATGATTTTTTTTTAAATAATTTAATAAAATATTTTATTTATGGGAAAATAATTCTTTTTTAAATTAAAAACTATTCACAATCATGACTTTAAACACATCAAAACAAAGTTTCCAATTCAAAGTATTTTTTTATTATATCTTATACATATTATAATTACCTATAGGAACCATGAATTGACTTAAAATATAAAATTATATTTATTTTACTACTTTTTTAAAATCATTATTTCGATTTATTCATTAATTAAATATTTACTACATCATAATTGTTCAAGACATTATGTTAATTATTTATTAACTAAAAATTAGAAGTATAATTATATGAAAAATAAACTTTTATTGTATTTCTAAAGAATATTCTTGTTTGAAAAACACTTCTGGAAAACCTCATATTAAAATATTATACTTATTGAACATTATAGTGTGAACAAATTGTCTTTATTTTTAATAAAATAATATAAAGGGACTAATGTGATCCGTGTGGATCCAAAATCTCACAAATTTGAATCTAAAAATTATATTGGTCGAAAATTGATTATATAAAGAGTTGTATCAATAATTTAGATCATTTAACAATTCTTATAATTTTAATAAAAACATTTTATTTATTTTTCTTATGCTTGTACAAGCACTGCATCAACATTTCACAAGCATTAATGTTAATTATTTCATATATAAAAACTAAAAATAAATTAATATCATAATAAAAGTTAATTAAGTTGAAAAATAAAATTCCACATTAATTCATTATTTATATTTACTCACATTCATGTTAAGATAACATCTTAAATTTATTATTTTTTATTTTCTTTCCCTATGCAATCATTTCACAATCACTTGGATAAGATTAATATTATATAACTATAAAATTCTAAATTAGTATCCAAAAATAGAAATAATACATAATAATTAATAAATGAGTCTTAAAAATAATTTTATCACTCAATTATTATTTAAAAAGAACCAAATTTGACATTGCCATTGCTGTGCAGGCACTACATTGGTACTGATAATAATTTTTATACTTATCATGAATAGAATATAATTTTCATGTTCTAATCTATTTATGTACAATATTCTTATTATAATATAATTATTTAATTATTAATTAAGTTTAATAAATTTTATATCACAATTATGTCTTCATGACGTCACAAAAGAATACCATATTCTAAAAAAATTGTAGTTTTTTACTATTCACCAAAAATTAAAATTCTTCAGAAAATTCTTAAAAATTAATACCAAGATAATTTTAACATTTTGAATTCAAAAATGAAATTATTTTTTTTTCAAATAAAAATTCTATAATTGAAAAATTAATGAATTAAAATAAATAACCATATAACAAATTTTTTATTTTAAGAATTACTATTTAAATCAATAATACTTATAAAAAAATTATTATATAAATACCCAGGTTGTTAAATTATCTCCCCTTTTTGAAATTTAATCCTTGAAATTTTTATTTACTTATAAAAAATAGGATACTTTTCCCTCATAGCATTTTTAGATTTCCATGTCACTTCTTATACCATGTAGTTTCACCACAAAACCATAACTTGGTAAATTACCTTGTTCCATAAAACTTGATCTCTTTGATCAAGAATCTGAACTATTTTCTCTTCACAAGAAAGGTTCTCTTTGATTTGAACTACTTCTAGGCTCAAAATATGAGATGAATCTGACACATACTTTCTTAACATCAAAACATAAAAAACATTGTGTACCTGAGATAAACTAGGAGGTAAAGATATTCGATAGGCTACTGATCCAACTTTCTCTAAGATTTCAAAAGGTCCAATGAACCATGGACTTAACTTTCCCTTTTCACCAAAATTCATAACAATTTTCCAAGGATATATTTTAAGGAAAACATGATAACCTACCTCGAATGAAAGGTCTTTACTCCTATTATCTGCATAAAGTTTCTTCCCGCTTTGAGTTGTCCTCACATGTCACTGAATCAACTAAACCTTTTCTTCAATTTCCTATACTAATTTTAGTCCCATCAACTTTCTTTCTCCAACTTCATCCAAAAATTTTAGAGTTTAACACTGATTTCTATATAATTCCTCAAAAGTTTACATATGTATACTTGAATGAAAACTATTATTGTAAGAAAACTAAACTAAAGAAAGATGTTGATCCCAAATTCCCTGGTAATCCATTGAACATGCTCGTCACATATCCTCCAATGTTTGAATTGTTTATTCATACTACCCATCTAATTGAGGATTAAAATCCGTTCTAAAATTTAATTCTACCCCAAATGACTTCTAAAGACCTTTCTAAAAGTTAAAAGTGAACATGTGATCACGATATGATACAATGGAGAGAGGAAATCCATGCAACCTGACAATTTATTTAAGGTATAGTTGAGAAATATAATCTAGAGAAAGAGTGTTTCAAATAGGAATTAAATGAACATATTTAGTAAAATGATCAATAATAACCCATATTGTATTATTATCTCAAGATGTATTTGGTAGTCCCACCACAAAGTCCATGGATATATTTTCCCATTTCCACTATGCCACTGGAAAATACTGAAGCATCCACTTTAGTAACCGCTATTCTATTTTAACCTATTGACATGTCAAAAATTTCATGGTGAAATCATCAATATCTCTCTTCATTCCATCCCACCAATAATACTCTTGAAGTTATCTGTACATCTTTGTGCTACCAGGATGAACTGAAAATAGAGAACTGTAAGCTTTACATAACAATTCTTTCTTCAGCTAAGAATCACAAGGAACAAATAATCTCTTCCCAAACCTCAAAAAAAATCTTTATTAATGTTAAAATTAGGTAACTTAACTTTTTGAACCAATTATACCTTTTTCTGCAACTCATGATCTTCCTTATGAGTATTCCTTACTCTATCTGACAGAGACAACCGCACTGAAACCTGAAACAAAACAGAGGAATTTCCTGTACTAACAGCTTCCAAGCAAAAATTCATCAAATCATTAACCAAAGGGTCACGTTCTAAAAGTGTAATGGTTAATTTCACATTAATTTTCTAACTCAATGCATTGGATACTCTATTTTCTTTTCTAGGATGGTAATTAATCGTGCAATCATAATCCTTGATTAATTCCATCCATATTCTCTGTCTCATGTTCAGTTCTTTTTGAGTGAATATATACTTAAAAATTTTATGATGAGTATATATTTCACATTTTAATCCATCCAAATGATGCATCCAAATTTTTAATGGAAAAACAATAGTATTTAATTCCACATCATGTGTAGGGTAATTTAACTCATGAGGTTTCAACTGATGTGAAGCATAAGCAATGACCTGATAATTCTGCATTAGGACAAAACCAAGTACTTTCAACAAAGCATCACTATAGATAAAAAATTCAACATTTCTAGAAGTCAAGTTCAAAATTGGATCCTTCACCAATCTTCTTTTTAATTCATAAAAATAGTCATCACATTATTTTGTTCAGGTGAACTTAAGACATTTTCAAGTTAACTTAGTCAGTATTCTAGATAACCATGAAAAGATTTCAATAAACCTCTAATAGTATTCTTCCAAACCAAGGAAACTAAAAATATCAGTTATATTGGTGAGTCTTTTCCATTATTCAATAAATTTTGTTTTAGTAAGATCAATAGTTATGCCATATTTAGATACAATGTGAACAGGGAAAGAATTTTTTTGCATCCAAAATTCAAACTTACTGAATTTTATATATAATTTCTTTTCTTTTAATGTTTTCAAAACAACCCTTAGATGTATTTCATACCCCTATTTATTTTTAGAATATACCATAATTTCATCAATAAACACAACCACATACTTATCCAAGAAATCCTGAAATATTATATTCATATGATCCATGAATATAGTAGGTGAATTAGTTAACTAAAACCACATAACAAAAAATTCATAATTCTCACATCTAGTATGAAACATAGTCTTTGGAATGTCTGCTTCCTTTACTTTCAACTGATGGTACCCTGAACTCATGTCAAACTTTGAAAAATACTATTATCCATAGATTCGATCAAAAAAATAATCGAAATGATTCAACAGATATGTGTTCTTAACAATGATGTTATTAAAGTCTCTATAATCAATGAAAATTATTATTTAACCATATTTATTATTAAAGAACAAGACAAGAGCACCCCATGGTTAATTTCTAGGTCAGATGAAGCCTTTATCTAATAATTCCTGCAACTTCTTTTTCAATTCTATAAATTCCATTTGAGCCATTGGATAAGGGTGTTTAGAAATTAGCTTAGCATCAATAACTATTCCAATAGTAAGCTCAACCTCTTGATCCAGAATAAAACTAGACAAAACATCATAAAAAATATGAAGATACTCATTTACCACCAACACATAATTAATATGAACTATCCATTTTTTCAACAATGCGTGCAAGATAAAATTCATTTCCATGTTTTAATAGTTTCTTAGATTCTTTATATGCTATCAATGGTATGGGTTCATTATTATACACAAACTAAAACTATTTCTAATAAATAACTTCTTTAGCTCTAAAATATATCTTAGCATGACAAATAGAAAGCCCATATATTCCTAGAAAAACATCAAACTCTACTAGAGGCCACACAAACAGGTTTGTACGTAAACTATTTCCACAGACAATGATAGGTAGATTCTTATAATTTCTTTTTTCCTCAATATTTACTATAGATATTTTTACCATGAGTTATGGATTCATTTCTTGAGGTGGAATTTACAATTTAGGAGAAAATTTCTCAGAAATGAAGGAATGTGTAGACCCTGAATCAAACAACACATCAGAAAATTCTATAAAAACAAACAATGTAACTAATAAAACTTTTTTTAGTGGCTCAACATCTTCTAAAGTAGTTATAAAGGATTTTTCCACACCCTTGTTCTTCCAATATAGTTGGCTTCCCCCTTGAGTGACTAAATCTAGAAACACATTAGGAAAATGACCCAATTCCTTATAGTTAAATCACCTCACTATATAATTCTTGTGAATTTTTGGATCATTTTAATGGCACTAATGAGGCATGTTCCCAAACTTTACTCTTTGGTAGAAGTTCCTAGAATTTACAATACATTCTCTAGGATTCTTTTTACTACACGTTTCACGATAAAGGGAAATTGGTTTTCTCACCTTCATATTTCTTTAATGAATTATTCCTCAATGCATTCTAACCCGATCGCTTCTTATTATTTTCATCATGAGGCACATACTTTTCAAAAAAATCTATATCAATTTTTTTAACACAATGAACACGTTTATAATAGATTTTAAACTCTTATGAATCTAAATATCCTCATAAAAATGGTTTAAAACAATAGAAAAGTATATTAATTTTACTGTCAATGTCCTAAGTAAAATAAGGTACGTACGTGGCTAGTTTCATAAAATTGTCTTCATACGTAGCCATAGATTCATCATCCTTCTACCTCAATTCCAAGAATTGTTTCTCTATCCTGATTCGAATAGTTTTAAGAATATATTTTTTTAGAAAAGTACTCTTAAAATCATCTCATTATAGACTGTCAAGATCATCGTTTTATCTTGTATTCTTATCCAGATACCACCATTGATCAGCTTCACCTTCAAAATGATAAATTTATAGTGATATATTTTAGATTTCCAAACATTCCATGATTTCTAATATCTTTTCTAAAAAATTGATCCATCCTTCGGTTACCACTGGATCTGAGGTCCCACTGAAAGATGGAGGATACTACCACTTAAAATGCTCCAAAAAAGTCATGTTTCTTCATGGTAGATCAGGTTACTATCTATCATAGATATCACCACCATTTATTTTCTGAGTTAATTGATCCATTACTATCACAAAATACTCGATTCTAATTCTCACAATTCCAGGATGTAGATTCAGAAAGATATTATCCTCTAAGTACCTTCATACTTCAGATTCCCTGTTTCTTCTGTGGAAAACCATTCTGAATAGAAATATCTTAGACAAATCAACATGGTAATATTTAAATTCTATACCATTTTAAATTAAACATAAATTAAAAACCATTTTTGGTATTCTATTAACATCATCCTAACCCATAAGGTTATCTAAACCATCCTTTAATACCAACTATAAGGACCCAACCTTAAAAAATTATATTATCTTGAATTTTAGTCAATAACTCACTTTATTTATCCTTGAGGATATTTTTAGTTTTATAGTTTTGTAGAATTAGGAAATAATACAAACATAACATACCACATTTACAAAAAGTGGATACTACTAAACAATATCCATTTATTCCAAAATATAAAACATTAAAAATAAAACATGAAATATTTAAAAAAATTTCATAATATTCATCATGACTTAATTATGTATCTTAAAAGTTCTTATAACCTATGGAAGACATTTTAAAATATTATGATGAGCATAAAAATCTCAGTAAGGTATATAAAGAAAGAAATTGTTAGTTATGTGATAACATAAAAACCAATAAAACCCATTTCTTAAAAACTCATTAGCATGCATAGAATCATTATATAGTTTCCTTGGGAAATATTTACCATATCACTCTTACATTTACCCTTACACATGGAATAACCATTCGGTCAACTTCCATCTTCAGAGTACCTAATTCATTGTAGAGCTATAATGGGGCTCACTCGTCATATCTTGTTCTATAATGGGCTCAACCTAACATATATTGAGCTATAATGGGGCTCAACCCATAATATCTTGAGATATAATGGGATAAATCCAACATAAAAAATTTCCAAGGAACATATCATGAATAAAACTATTGATAACCCATTTAAACCCATGTGAAAAACATATTAACATATCAAAATACCATTTTTTTTTGTAAAATCCACTTTTAAAAAAAATATAAAAACTACACACATAATAATGAAACAATATACTTCAAAAATAACTATGAAAACTTATAAAGGAACCATTAAAGTAGTAAATAATCATAAAAATGGGATAAACTGCACATACTATATAAAAAAAGTAATCTATTTTTTTTGAATTTTGTAAAAGAGACATTTAAAAGGATTTTGAAAGGAAAGTCCCTTACCCCAGGTTAAAATTCCTTAAAATGCGTTCAAAAATCCTATATAATGGTTTGAATAGTATAATTAATATATTACATAACTAAACTCATGTTTATAATTCCTTACATTATCTTCTTATAATATTTCCACCCATTTATTAACAATATATTTGTTATTTTCATTCTTTTAGGTGCATTCTTTTCATGGTTTCCATGGTCAGTTTATTTATGGTCTTCCTTGTAATTTTCATTAAAAAATGAATAAGTGATAACATATATATATTTAATTCATTTTAAATAATTAAATGTGAATTTAAACTTACCATGATTTTAGTTAAAGGGAAATGAAAAAAACTCAACCACGAAGGCGGTGAATTGACGCACAACAGATGCCGATTTCATTATTTAAGAATAAAAGGATAAGATGAGAGATTTTATGATGAATATACCATAAAAAAAATTATAGTATATATGTGATACTATAGTTTTCATGAAACATTGTATAAGAGGTGGGGATAAAGTATAAGTGAGAAAGAAATTTAAAAGAGAAAAAAGGAATTTACCTCTTGAAGAATTATCCTTGAGAACCTTCTCAAGGATCTTGGAAGTGGTCTTTTTGTGATATCAAGAGCAATAGAATGTGTAAAGGGATGAGGATAAGGAAATTTGGAATATTTTTTCTGAATAGTAAGTCTTAAGGTTATAAAATTTGTGAAGGAAGGATCCCCTTTTTATAATTAAGGTGAGGAGTAACTTAGGAATTACTCAAATTATTAAAATAATAATAAATCTTTTATAGGGTTTAATACTTTAAAAAGGCCTCAAAATCATATTATATCATATTTTAGAATAAATATTATCATTTTTGTCCTTTTTCATGATTTTTTTATTTTTAAATAATTTTATAAAATATTTTATTCATGGAAAAATAATTTTTTCAAATTAAAAACTTTTCACAATCATGACTTTAAACACATAAAAACAAAGTTTCCAATTCGAATAATTTTTTTATTATATCTTATACATATTATAATTACCTATAGAAATCATTAATTAACTTAAGAACATCAAATTATATTTATTTTACTATTTTTTTAAAATCATTAATTTGATTTATTCATTAATTAAATATTTACTACATCATAATTGTTCAAGACATTAAGGTAATTATTTATTACCTAAAAATTAGAAATAAAATTCTATGAAAAATATAATTTTATTATCTTTATAAATACTATTATTTTTTGAAAGAAACTTCTGGAAACCTCATATTAAAATATTATACTTATTGAACATTATAGTGTGAACAAGTTGTCTTTATTTTTAATAAAATAATATAAAGGGACTAATATGATACATGTGGGTTCAAAATGTCCCAATTTAGAATATAAACATTATAATAGTCTAAAATTGATTATATAAAACGTTTTAGCCACAATTTAGGTCATTTAATAATTCTTATAATTTTAATAAAAACATTTTATTTATTTTTCTTATGCTTGTACAAGCACCGCATCGGCATTGCACAATCATTAATGTAAATTAATTCATATATAAAAATTAAAAATAAATTACAAACATGAAAAAAGTTAATTAAGTTCAAAATAAAATTCTAGATTCATTCATTATTTATATTCACTCATATACATGTCAAGATAACATCTTAAATTTGTTATTTTGTCTTTTTTTCCCTGTGCAAGCATTGCACAGTAATTTGGATAATATTAATGTTATATAACTATAAAATTAGAAATTAATATCCAAAAACATTAATAATACATAATAATTAATAATTTATTCGTGAAAATAGTTTTTACCACTTGATTATTATTTTAAAAGAACCAAATTTGATATTGCAAATGCTGCGTAGGTACTGCATCGACACTGATAATAATTTTTATACGTATCATGAATAGAATATAATTTTTATGCTCTAAGTTATTTATGTACAATATTCCTATGATAATATCATTATTTAATTATTCAAAAAAATTTATAAATTTTATATTACAATTATGTCTTCATAACCCCACAAAAATGAAATTATTTTTGTATAATACAAATTCTATAATTGAAAAATCAATGCATTAAAATAAATAAACATATAATAAATTATTTATTTTAGTAATTTCTATGTAAATAAAGAATAATAATAAAAAAATTATTCAATAAATACTTGGGTTTTTACATATTGTTCACAATTATTCTCACCCAAACAAAGCTTCTCATGCTATTGGGTTTTATAGAAGACATGGACTTAACCCTCATCATGAGAATTTGGTCTTATCTATATTTGTTAAAGAAAGAAAAAAATATCTATACAGAGAATCACAAATCATTAATTCATAATCCTAGATGAAGAACTTAATATCATATAATTTTATACTGTTTTCCAAAATTTTGGGCGAAAAATTCTTGATGGAGATCAAAGTTTCTCAAAATTAATGGTTTGGAAGATAGAGAAGTATTTGGAGAAAAGGCATCAATTTCATGAAATATAGATGTTTGTTAAAAAGTGTGGTAGTGTCATGAAATAATTGTGTGTGAAGATTATGGAATATTTTTTGAAAAATTCTGATGACTCATGAAAGATTGGGTTTCACAAATAGTTATACATTTGAAAATTGAAGGATAAATTTTTTTCAGGTGTGGTAAAGTTTTGTGAAAGTTAGACAGTTTCATGAAAGATGGTTTCCTAGATAAGATATACGACATGTTGAAAAAGTATAAAGTTTCATGAACTGGTATATATTGGTGAATCAAAGGTTCCTCAAAACAAGGATTCTTAGTGAGGTAAAGTTTCATGAATGGAGAATGAATTGGAATGTTTCACGAATTGAAGTTATGTGAATAAAAAGTTTATAATTTATGAAAAGGCTTGGTATCTACCTATAAATATCCAATATGAAAAAATTAAATAGAATTTATAGATACTTTTTTATGGATATTATCAGGGGAAAACACTATGAATTTTCCAAAGTCCCAAGTTGTGTGAATGAGTTCTGCGAACCACTGAGTTCCACGAGTGAACTTCCTCGAATCACTGAGTTTTACGAACACAATATTTTTGAAAACCTTTGTTTGGAATTAAGTTTTATCTTACATGAATGAAAAATCTTGAGAAAGGTTCATGAGGTATAACTTACAATATAATAGTTTCATGAAAGTAGAAGTTTCTCAAAAGCAAGATTTTTTCAAAATTAAAGAGTTTTGTGAAAGTGGAAGTTACACAAACAATAGGTAATGAACATCTATTTCAAGTGAAATATTAATTATAGGAGTATCAAATCAGTAATATGATTCATGTAGAGTCTCATTATAATTAGTTATAAATCCTTATGTTTTCAATCTATTGATGAATACTTACAAGTATATAAGCTTTGGAAATACCTTCATCAATGTAGTGCAAAAAGGTGAGAAAGAGGCAATGTGCCTTGGGTGAGGAGTTTCCAAACCCTAAATCTTATAAAGTTAGTGTACCTATCATGGAGTGACCATTTTATAATCATTTGTATCCACAAAACTAGTGAAACTCAGTGAATTCTGGTACGAACAACATAATGTTGATGTATGATCCTTGGACTATCCCTTTGTGGTGAACCAAGTAAAAATACCTATATACCATGGATATTTTACTTTCATGTATATTTTTTTATCCCTATGAGAGGTAAATTTGATGGATAAATAAAGAGATAGGATAAAAACAATTCCTTCCAACATGGGAACAATATCCTAAAATAAAGTTGACCAGACTATGGAGAAAAGTTTAAATTTATCCATCACCCAGATTCAACACCTCTTAGGGTGTATCTGGTTCTAAAACAAAAATGGTGTAAGGCCAAAAAGCATTTGGTATGTTCATGGAAACTTTAAAAAGTAACGTAATTATGGGTAGATGGGCTTCTATTATGTTTCTTTATTCACTCAGGTCACCTACGTAGGATGAATCATCCTAAAATAACTTTTTTTCTTTCTTTCACAAGGTCAAAGAACCAAAAAGATAATTCCATATATGGTCTAATAAACCATAAATACCATATATGGGACTCATATTGGGTGTAATACCCAAAATTTTCTTCCCCTATATAGTCACCTACAGATAGGATAAATCAGAAATGGGTAGTTCTAATGCATAAGCCCCATTATATTTCCTATTTTTCACTCTCTTGGAATATATTTAGACTTATATTATCACTTGTTTCATACACCAAGCATGAATCATGTGGCTTTAAAGGTTTTAGTTTATTATTTCATCAGTATGGTTGATAAATTTCATATTTAAAAGTAGGGATCACCCAATGGTCCTAGCGACATGAATCTAAACTACATAACACACATCCTTATAATATAAAGTTAAACTGCATGGACTGGTTGAAGTGCCCAGATCAGTGTGAATCACTGAGAGGGGGAGGGGGTGAATCAGTGATCCCTTAAAAGTTTTTACTAATTGATTCTTTATCAATTAAACCTCTATGGCTGGTTAAAGCCTCGATCCACTCTTCTTGTATCTCTCACCTTTCCACGAATGATGCAGTAAATGTAAAGGCACTGGACACAAGGATTTACAAGGTTCGACACCAAAGGCCTACGTCCTTGCCATGTTGGTTATACGCCCCAACATGGTTTCTCCCATTATAATCTGTTAGTACTACAATGGTCGATACAGAGTCCCACTGTATCTCTCCTGAGTCCCACAGGAGGGTCTTTATACTGCGTCCCACAGTGTTACCAGAGTCCCACTGGCCTGATCCAGAATCCCACTGAAGACTTCTTCCACCCTGAGTCTCACAGGGGGCTTCTCCTGGCTCCTCAAATCACACGAGTAGCTCTTCTTCACTTTAAGCTTCTTCAAGTATCTTCAGCAGTCTAGGATAGAGACTGCTGGCCTTGCTCTGTACCTCTGATCACTTGTGATGATCAGGTCTTCTCGTCTTGCTCAGGCTTTATCACCTTCTTCTTAGGATGACCTGGCTTCTCTCCAACTACTGAATACTCAGAAAACTGATGTCTTTAACTTCAGTCTAGTCCAGTCTCAGTTCAGCTCAACTTCATGCACTGAGTGCATGGAATCTCTGGTTCCTCATGCACTGATTGCATGGCTTCTCTAAACTCTTCAAGAACTCCTGGTCTTGGACAACTCAATTGCACACAGCCTGATTTAGCTTTGTTCACGTGTGCATGTGCATGCATGTAAGCATGCACTCCCCTTCTTTTCTTCTTGGTGCAGTAAACCAACAAAGGGTATAATCCTTTAAGCACACACCTTCTCTGAACTTCGCACACTTTATTTCTTTTGATTACACACTTAAAAGTGTGTTATACTTTAGTGTGAGAGTCTTCCACTTCTTCTAAGTGTATACACTTTTAGTGCACACACTAGGTTCGGCCTTCGTGTCTCTTTGCACACACTTGTTTCACTTTTGCACACACATGAGTTGGCCTCCTCCTGTTCTTGTTGCACACACACACTTTAGTGTTCTTTTAGTTTGTTCTTCAAAGTGTTCACAAACAAGGCTACGACCTTTTGTTGCTTTGCACATAAACCACCCGTAGGGTGTCTTCACTTGGCACACACACAAGATATGGCCTCGGGTTCTCCTTGTACACACAATACCGTAGGGTCTTCACTTTGCACACAAGGCATGCAAGTCTCGGCCTTCACTTCTTCACTTCACACACACAAGAGGTGTGGAATCCTCTTCACTTGAGCTCCTTCCAATATGAAGGCACACAAGGTGCAATCAGGGGCGCACAGGTGCAAGGGCACAAGGGCAGCGCAAGGCCTCGGGTGCAAGGCACCTCAACCACTGGGCGCGCAAGTGCTACTGCCCCGGGTACTTCCTGCCGCGCAAGGAGTAGGCGCGCAGGGGACTCTTCACCTCCTTCTTCTTGTCGCGCAAATGAGTTGCACGCAAGGGACTCCAGCCGCGCAAGTTTACTTGCGCGGGGCTTCTTCTTCGCGAGGCAGAGACTCACGGAACCGGATATTCAACAAAAACATCAGCAAGCCTTCTCTGTGCTTCGGGCTCTCTTTATATAGGCAGAGAAACGCCTCAAAACATCCGCGTGGTTATAAATTCAAACTCCCGAATATATCGGGTTTTCAAGATTTTGAAAATATTGAACTTTATCTCTTGTTTCACCGCAGGTTCTTCTCTTTTTATTTTTCTCTACGTGCATGCGACTTAGAATGCATGCACGACCTCTTCTCTTCCAATCCATGCAAAGGTATAAACCCTTCACGGCCTCGGCAGCGTTGCTTGCCTCGGCCGAACTTCGAAATCCTCATTTGTTGAATGCAGAGTCATTTTAAATGCATGGACATGTTCGGTGTGGCCAGACGATCTCATTGGTGTCTTCGGCTTCTTCAGAGGTGACCGGAATCTCAAAATCCATGCTCGGGTGGCGCCTGGTTTGAAGGTGGCTGCGGGAATGCGCGGGGAGGCATCAGCCGAGCTCGGGGAAGAAGATAAGCTCAGCACCGTTGGATCCGCTCTTTGGACGGCCTGGATCTGAACGGGAGCGACTCAGATTAGATCGCGAGCGGCGCGATGCATCGGGCGGCTGAGATCAGCCGCGCGATCACTCGGACGACCAGGATGCGCTCTTGGAGATTTTTCCGCGTCCCACATCGAAACGGAGCGCGGTTTTACCGCAGCTTATCACCCAAGTGCTCCCATCCTCACCTCAGTTGCATCTTCTCCCTCCACGGTGCCTCCCCGCACCGTGTTCTCTTAGCGGGCGCGCTCTTGCGCCCACCCCTGCCACTCGGGCGCGCCACTGGAACCCACTATGCACCTTCGGGCGCGCGCTTTGGCGCCCATGCTGCGCAGGACCTGATCCCCTGCGTGGCCCCGGCTTACACACGGCCGCGGCCTCTCGGGCTAGCCCCATGGGATCCCCCTTGGGCGTGGCGACCTCGAGTCCCACATGTGCCTTGGGGTTGAACCCTTAAGGCTGGCCCTTGGTGGCTAATTTTTTGCCTAAGTAGAGACTTAGGGACTTTGTATAAAAACAAAGTAACCCAAGTTCAAATGCCAAATGCCACTTCTTCCAAGCCATTCTTCTTCTTCATTTCATCTCATCTTCTTCTTAAGAATTCCATTACTTCTCCTCATATGATCTTCACTTAGGATATGGAATTCAAAAGGTTCATCTTCATCAACCGAACTCCTGAATCACTTATAATCTTCAATGTTCTTTATTGATCTAATCAGAGATCAATTGGAACTTTTTCAATTCACATGCACTAAGAGTTCGTGCATGGACTTCATTAAAACCACTTCATCCACTTAGAACTTATGGATGGTTCACTTCAGCTCCTCATGCATTGTCAATACAATGCATGGTCTTCAATTATTGTTGTGACTTTGTATCATCAGGATACAAGTTCTTTGAACTTAAAGAGCAGCTCAACAATCGTCAGATTTTATGATGCTCCATCATCATCCATTCTTCAAGTGGTGTAACTTAGTATCATCTTGATACAAGTATTGAAACATTAAGAACAGTTCTACAATCGTCTGATATACATAGAGAATGTTTCAACCACAACATCCTATGTCACTTAGTGAATCTCCTAAGTGACATGCATCTTAGTACGATGGCCATTCTCCATTCATCACCAACACCATCACATCCTTTGTCATTCACATCTTGACATTCCTTGACATCCATCCATTGATTCCTTGACAACAACATACCTCATTGACAACAAATGCAACACAATGCACTTCAATCTCCCCCTTTGTATTTGTTGTCAATACACTTCTTCAGCACATATGAATGGGTCAATATGTGTGCCAATATTTTCTCCCCCTTATTGGCAATCAAATGCAAAGGTGTGGTGTGGTTCTCTTCAAAAATATCTCTTCCTCCCTTCGAATAGCATCTTCTTGAAAAGCACTAAGAGAGGGATGATGTCACATGTTCTTCTTTAGCAAAGAACATTTAGTAAATCATATCTAAGTCTACTTGGGCTAACCCGGTGTAGAAAACAAGAGTGATGTAACCAAGGAACTCAATGCTATCCAACATTCACTGTACATGTGAAATCATGCTTCAGGGGTTTGAAATTTTTCAGATATAACAATGAATTGCTAAATCCTGCACATACTTCACAAGACTCATTAGAAAGTTCAGTGCAAAGATAAAGCTCCCCCTTTCATCCATTTGACTTCAATCAATACTCCCCCTTAATTGTCATGATGAATACAATTAAGAAACAAGGGATGAAAGTATGATTGGAATACCTTCACTTTTCTCAAGATGGTATTAATCTAAGAATCCCATCTTCTTCAGATTGGCTCCCCCTCAAGGGGTGCACTCCATTCTGTCCAAACCACTCTCCAGATGAGAATGATCATCATCTTCAATTCCCTGCAATGTTAGCACATGTAAATACCAGAAGTATAAGGGAATAAGATGGAACCTCCTTGGTTCATCAATGTGAACAACAAGGTTGAGAAGATTCTCTCAACCGAGATGTCCCATTTTCACCATTCTTCACACTTGCACATTTGATCTTCAATGATGATTGTGCTGGTGTGGATCTCAACACATCTTCATGTGAAATATTTTGTTTCCTTTTTGCCTTAGCAATTGCCAGTGCTTCATCTTCAACTCTTTGCAGTTCTCTGGCAAGTTGCAACTGATTAGGCCATATGACTAACAAGTCATTTGGAAGTGAGTCCTCAGTTTTGGAAATTCCACATGGTTCTTTTGATACTGTTAAGCTGCCTTTATTAGGCAACTTATTTTCAATCAATCCCTTCTGCTTCTTCTGGATTGATTGTCTGTTTGAGTCCAGTCTGCCTCTATTGAATTTCATGGCTTGTTTACAAAGATCCATGATATGTCCTTTCTTTCCACAGTAGAAGCATGTTTTCTTGGTGGTCCTTCTGGATGCATCACCCTTCTTGGATTTAGACTCCAAGGACTTCTTTTCCTTTTTCAAAACCTTCTTGGGAGCATCTTCAACTTTCTTCTTGCTTCCCAAGGATTCCATTTTAGCCAGGTTCAGTGATCTTCTCTTCTTTTTAGCTCTGGATACAGTTAGAGATTGACATGTATCTTTTTGAACACTTTTGCAATCATCCCAGATGTTGTCAAGTAATCCAAATCTATTTGCAGTAAACAGATGTCTCTGGACCTGTGGATGCTGCTTCTTTTCTTCTGGCTTGCTCCCCCTAGGCATGGGCTTCCTCTGTGCTTTGGCATTCAGTGGATTGTACCAACAATCCTTTGCACAATGCCCATACTTGTTACAACACCAACATTGACCCACAAATCTTGACTTTTTGATTCCTTCCGATTGTAGGGTACTTGTCTTGAATTGTTGTGCTGCTTCATGAGAGCTTTATTTCTTCATTGTCTTCATCCATACTTGTTTGGAATTATTCTTCCATCCTGCACTTTTTGTGGAAACACAATTAGAAGCATTAGTACAAGATGGTATGGATGATACCTTCTTTTTAGAAGTTGTTGCCCTTTTATTAGAGGATGTCTTTCTTTTAGAATCATCCTGATCAATGCATACTTGAGTAGCAACATTTCTCCTTTCAGCTGACTGGGAGTCTTTGGCTTTGGGTGACTGATGATTTTTCAATATCACCTCCAGTTCTAAGAATTTCATATTGAGGGAGTTCTTCTCATCCTCAACCAATATTAGCCTTCCTTCCCAATTTTCTTTCAGCTCTTTCATCTGGTCATAATGCACCTTTTTCAATTCTTGCAATGAGTTGTCAAGCTCCTTCACCCTGTTTACTTTGTCTTCAAGTTGAGAATCTTTGACATTCATTGAAACTTTGTGCCTCTTTTCCACTGCATGGAAAACATCTTTGACTATTACTTTAAAGAATTCTTTCTCAGAAAGGCTTCTTTGCAATTATTTAGTAGTGTCTTCAAATCTTTCATTGCAAAGGGAAATAGATTCATCTTTAGCCTTCACCAGCTTTCTGAGAGTGTTGGTTATGCCAACCCTTTTATCCAACTGATCTTCCATTGTATTGGCTTCTTCTTCTAGCTGTAATTTTTCTTCTTGAAGATCAAGGATGCCTATAGCTATACACAATGCCACTTCCTTGGGGACTGTCTTCTGAAGAGATTTGATTGCATTTAGAAGATCATTGTTCCTTCCATCTTCATCACATCTAGAGCAGGCTTCATCAGAAGAATGATAAAAGGAATTGTCATTTGATGTGACTTTCACATTTCTTTCCATAGATGAAATTTCTCTGATTGCACCAGCCTTCTTCTTCATCTTCTTTGCCTGTTTCTTAATTCTGTTTTTCTGAGTCTTGGCAGATATCTCCATTTGAGGCTGGTCGCTCATTTCCTCATATCTGCACTTCATAAAGACTCTCTTGGATCTTTTAGAGGTAACCTTCACTCTGATACCAATTGAAGTGCCCAGATCAGTGTGAATCACTGAGAGGGGGAGGGGGTGAATTAGTGATCCCTTAAAACTTTTTACTAATTGATTCTTTATCAATTAAACCTCTATGGCTGGTTAAATCCTCGATCCACTCTTCTTGTATCTCTCACCTTTCCACGAATGATGTAGTAAATGTAAAGGCACTGGACACAAGGATTTACAAGGTTTGGCACCAAAGGCCTACGTCCTTGCCATGTTGGTTATACGCCCCAACATGGTTTCTCCCATTATAATCTGTTAGTATTACAATGGTCGATATAGAGTCCCACTGTATCTCTCCTGAGTCCCACAGAAGGGTCTTTATACTGTGTCCCACAGTGTTACCAGAGTCCCACTGGCCTGCTCCAGAATCCCACTGAAGACTTCTTCCACCCTGAGTCTCACAGGGGGCTTCTCCTGGCTCCTCGAATCACACGAGTAGCTCTTCTTCACTTTAAGCTTCTTCAAGTATCTTCACCAGTCTGGGATAGAGACTGCTGGCCTTGCTCTGTACCTCTGATCACTTGTGATGATCAGGTCTTCTCGTCTTGCTCAGGCTTTATCACCTTCTTCTTAGGATGACCTGGATTCTCTCCAACTACTGAATACTCAGACAACTGATGTCTTTAACTTCAGTCTGGTCCAGTCTCAGTTCAGCTCAACTTCATGCACTGAGTGCATGGAATCTCTGGTTCCTCATGCACTGATTGCATGGCTTCTCTAAACTCTTCAAGAACTCCTGGTCTTGGACAACTCAATTGCACACAGCCTGATTTAGCTTTGTTCACGTGTGCATGTGCATGCATGTAAGCATGCACTCCCCTTCTTTTCTTCTTGGTGCAGTAAACCAAAAAAGGGTATAATCCTTTAAGCACACACCTTATCTGAACTTCACACACTTTATTTCTTTTGATTACACACTTAAAAGTGTGTTATAATTTAGTGTGAGAGTCTTCCACTTCTTCTAAGTGTATACACTTTTAGTGCACACACTAGGTTCGGCCTTCGTGTCTCTTTGCACACACTTGTTTCACTTTTGCACACACATGAGTTGGCCTCCTCCTCTTCTTGTTGCACACACACACTTTAGTGTTCTTTTAGTTTGTTCTTCAAAGTGTGCACAAACAAGGCTACGGCCTTTTGTTGCTTTGCACATAAACCACCCGTAGGGTGTCTTCACTTGGCACACACACAAGATATGGCCTCGGGTTCTCCTTGCACACACAATACCGTAGGTTCTTCACTTTGCACACAAGGCATGCAAGTCTGGCCTTCACTTATTCACTTCACACACACAAGAGGTGTGGAATCCTCTTCACTTGAGATCCTTCCAATATGAAGGCACACAAGGTGCAATCAGGGGCGCGCAGGTGCAAGGGCACAAGGGCCGCGCAAGGCCTCGGGTGCAAGGCACCTCAACCACGAGGCACGCAAGTGCTACTGCCCCGAGTACTTCCTGCCGCGCAAGGAGTAGGCGCGCAGGGGACTCTTCACCTCCTTCTTCTTGTCGCGCAAAGGAGTTGCACGCAAGGGACTCCAGCCGCGCAAGTTTACTTGCGCGGGGCTTCTTCTTCGCGAGGTAGAGACTCACATAACCGGATATTCAACAAAAACATCAGCAAGCCTTCTCTGTGCTTCGGGCTCTCTTTATATAGGCAGAGAAACGCCTCAAAACATCCGCGTGGTTATAAATTCAAACTCCCGAATATCTCGGGTTTTCAAGATTTTTCAAATCTTGAACTTTCTCTCTTGTTTCACCACAGGTTCTTCTCTTTTTATTTTTCTCTACGTGCATGCGACTTAGAACGCATGCACGGCCTCTTCTCTTCCAATCCATGCAAAGGTATAAACCCTTCACGGCCTCGGCAGCATTGCTTGCCTCGGCCGAACTTCGAAATCCTCATTTGTTGCATGCAGAGTCATTTTAAATGCATGGACATGTTCGGTGTGGCCAGACGATCTCATTGGTGTCTTCGGCTTCTTCAGAGGTGACCGGAATCTCAAAATCCATGCTCGGGTGGCGTCTGGTTTGAAGGTGGCTGCGAGAATGCGCGGGGAGGCCTCAACCGAGCTCGGGGAAGAAGATAAGCTCAGCACCGTTGGATCCGCTCTTTGGACGGCCTGGATCTGAACGGGAGTGACTCAGATTAGATCGCGAGCGGCGCGATGCATCGGGCGGCCGAGATCAGCCGCGCGATCACTCGGACGACCAGGATGCGCTCCTGGAGATTTTTCCGCATCCCACATCAAAACAGAGCGCGGTTTTTCCGTGGCTTATCACCCAAGCGCTCCCATCCTCACCTCAGTTGCATCTTCTCCCTCCACGGTGCCGCCCCGCACCGTGTTCTCTTAGCGGGCGCGCTCTTGCACCCACCCCTGCCACTCGGGCGCGCCACTGGCACCCACTATGCACCTTCGGGCGCACACTTTGGCGCCCATGCTGCGCAGGACCTGATCCCCTGCGTGGCCCCGGCTTACACACGGCCGCGGCCTCTCGGGCTGGCCCCATGGGATCCCCCTTGGGCGTGGCGACCTCGAGTCCCACATGTGCCTTGGGGTTGAACCCTTAAGGCTGGCCCTTGGTGGCTAATTTTTTGCCTAAGTAGAGACTTAGGGACTTTGTATAAAAACAAAGTAACCCAAGTTCAAATGCCAAATGCCACTTCTTCCAAGCCATTCTTCTTCTTCATTTCATCTCATATTCTTCTTAATAATTCCATTACTTCTCCTCATATGATCTTCACTTAGGATATGGAATTCAAAAGGTTCATCTTCATCAACCGAACTCCTGAATCACTTATAATCTTCAATGTTCTTTATTGATCTAATCAGAGATCAATTGGAACTTTTTCAATTCACATGCACTAAGAGTTCGTGCATGGACTTCATTAAAACCACTTCATCCACTTAGAACTTATGGATGGTTCACTTCAGCTCCTCATGCATTGTCAATACAATGCATGGTCTTCAATTATTGTTGTGACTTTGTATCATCAGGATACAAGTTCTTTGAACTTAAAGAGAAGCTCAACAATCGTCAGATTTTATGATGCTCCATCATCATCCATTCTTCAAGTGGTGTAACTTAGTATCATCTTGATACAAGTATTGAAACATTAAGAACAGTTCTACAATCGTCTGATATACATAGAGAATGTTTCAACCACCACATCCTATGTCACTTAGTGAATCTCCTAAGTGACATGCATCTTAGTACGATGGCCATTCTCCATTCATCACCAACACCATCACATCCTTTGTCATTCACATCTTGACATTCCTTGAAATCCATCCATTCATTCCTTGATAACAACATACCTCATTGACAACAAATGCAACACAATGCACTTCAATCTCCCCCTTTGTATTTGTTGTCAATACACTTCTTCAGCACATATGAATGGGTCAATATGTGTGCCAATATTTTCTCCCCCTTATTGGTAATCAAATGCAAAGGTGTGGTGTGGTTCTCTTCAAAAATATCTCTTCCTCCCTTCGAATAGCATCTTCTTGAAAAGCACTAAGAGAGGGATGATATCACATGTTCTTCTTTAGAAAAGAACCTTTAGTAAATCATCTATAAGTATACTTGGGCTAACCCGGTGTAGAAAACAAGAGTGATGTAACCAAGGAACACAATGCTGTCCAACATTCACTGTACATGTGAAATCATGCTTCAGGGGTTTGAAATTTTTCAGATATAACAATGAATTGCTAAATCCTGCACATACTTCACAAGACTCATTAGAAAGTTCAGTGCAAAGATAAAGCTCCCCCTTTCATCCATTTGACTTCAATCAATACTCCCCCTTAATTGTCATGATGATTACAATTAAGAAACAAGGGATGAAAGTATGATTGGAATACCTTCACTTTTCTCAAGATGGTATTAATCTAAGAATCCCATCTTCTTCAGATTGGCTCCCCCTCAAGGGGTGCACTCCATTCTGTCCAAACCACTCTCCAGATGAGAATGATCATCATCTTAAATTACCTGCAATGTTAGCACATGTAAATACCAGAAGTATAAGGGAATAAGATGGAACCTCCTTGGTTCATCAATGTGAACAACAAGGTTGAGAATATTCTCTCAACCGAGATGTCCCATTTTCACCATTCTTCACACTTGCACATTTGATCTTCAATGATGATTGTGCTGGTGTGGATCTCAACACATCTTCATGTGAAATCTTTTGTTTCCTTTTTGCCTTAGCAATTTCCAGTGCTTCATCTTCAGCTCTTTACAGTTCTCTGGCAAGTTGCAACTGATTAGGCCATATGACTAACAAGTAATTTGGAAGTGAGGCCTCAGTTTTGGAAATTCCACATGGTTCTTTTGATACTGTTAAGCTACCTTTCTTAGGCAACTTATTTTCAATCAATCCCTTCTGCTTCTTCTGGATTGATTGTCTGTTTGAGTCCAGTCTGCCTCTATTGAATTTCATGGCTTGTTTACAAAGATCCATGATATGTCCTTTCTTTCCACAGTAGAAGCATGTTTTCTTGGTGGTCCTTCTGGATGCATCACCCTTCTTGGATTTAGACTCCAAGGACTTATTTTCCATTTTCAAAACCTTCTTGGGAGAATCTTCAACTTTCTTCTTGCTTCCCAAGGATTCTATTTTAGCCAGGTTCAGTGATCTTCTCTTCTTTTTAGCTCTGGATACAGTTAGAGATTGACATGTATCTTTTTGACCACTTTTGCAATCATCCTAGATGTTGTCAAGTAATCCAAATCTATTTGAAGTAAACAGATGTCTCTGGACCTGTGGATGCTGCTTCTTTTCTTCTGGCTTGCTCCCCCTAGGCATGGGCTTCCTCTGTGCTTTGGCATTCAGTGGATTGTACCAACAATCCTTTGCACAATGCCCATACTTGTTACAACACCAACATTGACCCACAAATCTTGACTTTTTGATTCCTTCTGATTGTAGGGTACTTGTCTTGAATTGTTGTGCTGCTTCAGGAGAGCTTTCTTTCTTCATTGTCTTCATCCATACTTGTTTGGAATTATTCTTCCATCCTTCACTTTTTGTGGAAACACAACTAGAAGCATTAGTACAAGATGGTATGGATGGTACCTTCTTTTTAGAAGTTGTTTCCCTTTTATTAGAGGATGTCTTTCTTTTAGAATCATCCTGCTCAATGCATACTTGAGTAGCAACATTTCTCCTTTCAGCTGACTGGGAGTCTTTGGCTTTGGGTGACTGCTGATTTTTCAATATCACCTCCAGTTCTAAGCATTTCATATTGAGGGAGTTCTTCTCATCCTCAACCAGTCTTAGCCTTCCTTCCCAATTTTCTTTCAGCTCTTTCATCTGGTCATCATGCACCTTTTTCAATTCTTGCAATGAGTTGTCAAGCTCCTTCACCCTGTTTACTTTGTCTTCAAGTTGAGCATCTTTGACATTCATTGAAACTTTGTGCCTCTTTTCCAGTGCATGGAAAACATCTTTGACTATTACTTTAAAGAATTCTTTCTCAGAAAGGCTTCTTTGCAATTCTTCAGTAGTGTCTTCAAATCTTTCATTGCAAAGGGAAATAGATTCATCTTTAGCCTTCACCAGCTTTCTGAGAGTGTTGGTTATGCCAACCCTTTTAGCCAACTGATCTTCCATTGTATTGGCTTCTTCTTCTAGCTGTAATTTTTCTTCTTGAAGATCAAGGATTCCTGTAGCTATACACATTGCCACTTCCTTGGGAACTGTCTTCTGAAGATATTTGATTGCATTTAGAAGATCATTGTTCCTTCCATCTTCATCACAGCTAGAGCAGGCTTCATCAGAAGAATGATAAAAGGAATTGTCATCTGATGTGACTTTCACATTTCTTTCCATAGATGGAGTTTCTCTGATTGCACCAGCCTTCTTCTTCATCTTCTTTGCCTGTTTCTTCATTCTGTTTTTCTGAGTCTTGGCAGATATCTCCATTTGAGGCTGGTCGCTCATTTCCTCAAATCTGCACTTCATAAAGACTCTCTTGGATCTTTTAGAGGTAAGCTTCGCTATGATACCAATTGAAGTGCCCAGATCAGTGTGAATCACTGAGAGGGGGAGGGGGTGAATCAGTGATCCCTTAAAACTTTTTACTAATTGATTCTTTATCTATTAAACCTCTATGGCTGGTTAAAGCCTCGATCCACTCTTCTTGTATCTCTCACCTTTCCACGAATGATGCAGTAAATGTAAAGGCACTGGACACAAGGATTTACAAGGTTCGCCACCAAAGGCCTACGTCCTTGCCATGTTGGTTATACGCCCCAACATGGTTTCTCCCATTATAATCTGTTAGTATTACAATGGTCGATACAGAGTCCCACTGTATCTCTCCTGAGTCCCATAGGAGGGTCTTTATACTGCGTCCCACAGTGTTACCAGAGTCCCACTGGCCTGCTCCAGAATCCCACTGAAGACTTCTTCCACCCTGAGTCTCACAGGGGGCTTCTCCTGGCTCCTCGAATCACACGAGTAGCTCTTCTTCACTTTAAGCTTCTTCAAGTATCTTCAGCAGTCTGGGATAGAGACTGCTGGCCTTGCTCTATACCTCTGATCACTTGTGATGATCAGGTCTTCTCGTCTTGCTCAGGCTTTATCACCTTCTTCTTAGGATGACCTGACTTCTCTCCAACTACTGAATACTCAGACAACTGATGTCTTTAACTTCAGTCTGGTCCAGTCTCAGTTCAGCTCAACTTCATGCACTGAGTGCATGGAATCTCTGGTTCCTCATGCACTGATTGCATGGCTTCTCTAAACTCTTCAAGAACTCCTGGTCTTGGACAACTCAATTGCACATAGCCTGATTTAGCTTTGTTCACATGTGCATGTGCATGCATGTAAGCATGCACTCCCCTTCTTTTCTTCTTGGTGTAGTAAACCAACAAAGGGTATAATCCTTTAAGCACACACCTTCTCTGAACTTCACACACTTTATTTCTTTTGATTACACACTTAAAAGTGTGTTATACTTTAGTGTGAGAGTCTTCCACTTCTTCTAAGTGTATACACTTTTAGTGCACACACTAGGTTCGGCCTTCGTGTCTCTTTGCACACACTTGTTTCACTTTTGCACACACATGAGTTGGCCTCCTCCTCTTCTTGTTGCACACACACACTTTAGTGTTCTTTTAGTTTGTTCTTCAAAGTGTGCACAAACAAGGCTACGACCTTTTGTTGCTTTGCACATAAACCACCCGTAGGGTGTCTTCACTTGGCACACACACAAGATATGGCCTCGGGTTCTCCTTGCACACACAATACCGTAGGGTCTTCACTTTGCACACAAGGCATTCAAGTCTCGGCCTTCACTTCTTCACTTCACACACACAAGAGGTGTGGAATCCTCTTCACTTGAGCTCCTTCCAATATGAAGGCACACAAGGTGCAATCAGGGGCGCGCAGGTGCAAGGGCACAAGGGCCGCGCAAGGCCTCAGGTGCAAGGCACCTCAACCACGGGGCGCACAAGTGCTACTGCCCCGGGTACTTCCTTCCGCGCAAGGAGTAGGCGCGCAGGGGACTCTTCACCTCCTTCTTCTTGTCGCGCAAAGGAGTTGCACGCAAGGGACTCCAGCCGCGCAAGTTTACTTGCGCGGGGCTTCTTCTTCACGAGGCAGAGACTCACAGAACCGGATATTCAACAAAAACATCAGCAAGCCTTCTCTGTGCTTCGGGATCTCTTTATATAGGCAGAGAAACGCCTCAAAACATCCGCGTGGTTATAAATTCAAACTCCCGAATATCTCGGGTTTTCAAGATTTTGCAAATCTTGAACTTTCTCTCTTGTTTCACCGCGGGTTCTTCTCTTTTTATTTTTCTCTACGTGCATGCGACTTAGAACGCATGCACGACCTCTTCTCTTCCAATCCATGCAAAGGTATAAACCCTTCACGGCCTCGGCAGCGTTGCTTGCCTCGGCCGAACTTCGAAATCCTCATTTGTTGCATGTAGAGTCATTTTAAATGCATGGACATGTTCTGTGTGGCCAGACGATCTCATTGGTGTCTTCGGATTCTTCAGAGGTGACCGGAATCTCAAAATCCATGCTCGGGTGGCGCCTGGTTTGAAGGTGGCTGCGGGAATGCGCGGGGAGGCCTCAGCCGAGCTCGGGGAAGAAGATAAGCTCAGCACCGTTGGATCTTCTCTTTGGACGGCCTGGATCTGAACGGGAGCGGCTCAGATTAGATCGCGAGCGGCGCGATGCATCGGGCGGCCGAGATCAGCCGCGCGATCACTCGGACGGCCAGGATGCGCTCCTGGAGATTTTTCCGCGTCCCACATTGAAACGGAGCGCGGTTTTTCCACAGCTTATCAACCAAGCGCTCCCATCCTCACCTCAGTTGCATCTTCTCCCTCCACGGTGCCGCCCCGCACCGTGTTCTCTTAGCGGGCGCGCTCTTGCGCCCACCCCTGCCACTCGGGCACGCCACTGGCGCCCACTATGCACCTTCGGGCGCGCGCTTTGGTGCCCATGCTGCGCAGGACCTGATCCCCTGCGTGGCCCCGACTTACACACGGCCGCGGCCTCTCGGGCTGGCCCCATGGGATCCCCCTTGGGCGTGGCGACCTCGAGTCCCACATGTGCCTTGGGGTTGAACCCTTAAGGCTGGCCCTTGGTGGCTAATTTTTTGCCTAAGTAGAGACTTAGGGACTTTGTATAAAAACAAAGTAACCCAAGTTCAAATGCCAAATGCCACTTCTTCCAAGCCATTCTTCTTCTTCATTTCATCTCATCTTCTTCTTAAGAATTCCATTACTTCTCCTCATATGATCTTAACTTAGGATATGGAATTCAAAAGGTTCATCTTCATCAACCGAACTCCTGAATCACTTATAATCTTCAATGTTCTTTATTGATCTAATCAGAGATCAATTGGAACTTTTTCAATTCACATGCACTAAGAGTTCGTGCATGGACTTCATTAAAACCACTTCATCCACTTAGAACTTATGGATGGTTCACTTCATCTCCTCATGCATTGTCAATACAATGCATGGTCTTCAATTATTGTTGTGACTTTGTATCATCAGGATACAAGTTCTTTGAACTTAAAGAGCAGCTCAACAATCGTCAGATTTTATGATGATCCATCATCATCCATTATTCAAGTGGTGTAACTTAGTATCATCTTGATACAAGTATTGAAACATTAAGAACAGTTCTACAATCGTCTGATATACATAGAGAATGTTTCAACCACAACATCCTATGTCACTTAGTGAATCTCCTAAGTGACATGCATCTTAGTACCATGGCCATTCTCCATTCATCACCAACACCATCACATCCTTTGTCATTCACATCTTGACATTCCTTGACATCCATCCATTCATTCCTTGACAACAACATACCTCATTGACAACAAATGCAACACAATGCACTTCACTGGTCCTATCACATGACCTTAAAATTTACACGTTGAACTATGTGGGTTTTGATTTCTTATTATGCAGGATATATTGTAATCATCCTTTAAGTAAAATCCCATCATCCCAACACACTATCATCCATATCCCCCTTGGGAATTAGTATACCCCAAATCTAGTCCCCACTAGACTTTAAATCATTAAAGTACCCATTAGACTCTAATCCATTCCCACCTTCCCACCAGGATTTAGACTTGTCGACCATCCTTTGTGATGAGCATAGTGGATTCATACTTTCACCTAAGTGATGAGCATAATATCTCCCATGTGATGATCATGGGACTACCCAAACCTTTCTTAGTTGATGATCCTAAAGTGATCAATGCCAACCCTTTTTTACTTTTGTGAGAAGCATAAGATAATTCCTTGAGTTAAGAAACTCCTCTTGGTTACCTCAATGCCTTGAGTTGAGATATTCCTCTTGATTTCCTCATTCACCTTGAGTTGATATACTTCACTTAGTTTCCTTGAATAACATCAGTTAAAATACACCTCTCGATTTCCTTAAATACCCCAATTTGAGATACTCCTCTTAGTTTCCTTGAATACCTTGAGTTGAGACAATCATCTTAGTATTCCTAAAATCCATTTACTTGGCTCATCTTTTAGGGTAAACCATAAAGGGCCACTAATGTGTAAGTCCTAAAACAACCATTTCTAAGTAACTTTAACCTATTAGTATTGGTCTTATATTCATGACCTTAAAAGGAACTTCACTTGGTCTTGGATGCATGTCTTTGAAAGGAACTTTACTTAGTCATGGATTCAAAACCTTAAAAGATACCATAATTGTACTTTTCACATGACCATAAAAGGTATGAAGTTTCCTATTATGTAACAACATACTACATGGGTTATAATTCACTTCATAGGTATACATAGGAATCCATTTTCATGGGCCCAATCCCAAAATCACAATACACAATGTCTCTTTTCATAGGATTACAAAACCTCCTTGGACTATGATAAACTCCAGAGTGATTTACTATTTCGCTCTAAACTATAGAGTAACCCTATAATTGGATTAAACTAGAGACAATATGATCCAAATTTTTAGTTTTCTCTAAAATTCATATTTTCATTCAATCAATTTCATAAGGGTAACTGGTATTGTTACTACTACTACTAGGAATGATTCATAAATATGCCTTAAATCTATGATAGTCCCAAAGTAGGTAATAATTTCCCCTCAAAATATGTGAATGTGCCTGACATCCTATCCTCTCAAATAACATTAATTATAAAGTGTCTCTGGTATATCCAAATGACCACTTAACTTTGTAAAGAATGTTTATGAACTAACACAAAATGCTATAGGTTGGAAAGAAAATTAGAAATGAAATGGTGGACCCAATGTGAGTATTAATCAGGAAATATGTTGATTGATTATAGATACTACACTAATGAATTTATTTTCCTCTCTTAGAGAATATAAATTAAATTTTTAATGAAAATAATGAAAGAGATCATGATATCTGTCTACCTTTGGGGAAATCATAAAGGAGTGAAGGTTTTTAAAAACAACTCGTAAATGAAACATTGATCTTATACTACTTCCATTGCTAATTATACCTCATCTATGATGCACCGATTCATGTTTTCACCAACCCAATTCTTTCATCACTAGTTAGTGAACACCCAGGTAAGATACTACCATCTCAATGACTTCATTCCGACTATAGAGGTGGACCATGAGGTCTTGTAGGAGATAAATCCATGACAACCATCTTATAAAATAAGGTCCATTAAAGAGAAATTGAAACCTATTACCATATACACCTACTTTGATATTCTCTCATAATAACACGAAAATTCTAACCTTAATTATCTTAGGTAGGTGGAGGAAGACATACACTACATCCAAGAAACCATCCAGGAGTATCCTAGGGGAGATCTTATTCATTATGGTCATCATCATCGATGTGTGACCCAAATTCTATAGGAATCGGAAAATAAATCTATGTTGGACCTAGTCATCAAAACTTAGAAACCTAGAAGGGGATACTTCTATGGGAAAATAATAATTTTAAATCAGGATAAAGTGATTTTTTGTATCTTTTAATATTATTGAGGCCCATCAGTATATCCTAACAGTGACCCAGGACCAATCCTAGATCACCACTATATAGAAGCCTCAAACTTTATCATAGATAGCCTTAGTAGCTACAATATCTTAGGGGATGTCCTATCACATGAGGGTGGGTAAGTTTTACCCCAATAATAATCTTTAGTACCATCCAATAGACAGGGAGCCCCCAAATTTTAGATACACCACCTCCAAAGGAATCTATTTTTCCTTCCATAGAGTTCACATCAGTAAATATCATTTATGTTGAATGAACTAATGTTATGAAACATGATATCATCAAAGAAGGAAAATTCATGGTTATGTCCAAAAACCACCCACCACCTGAAGATGGTGATATTATTTTGGTTAAATAATAGATTGAACAAATCAAGCTAGAATATAGTATCTTTAGCAGATCAATTCTCAACTTCTTAAGGAAAACATACTCACTGAGTATGATCTTTAGGCCAAAGCTTCCATGCCTCCTTTAGTCGAAAATCTTCAATGAAAGTATATATATCAACCCATAATGGTATAATCGACTCACCCCATCAATTTTAGAACACATAAATTGAACAATTTGACTATAATATTGATTGATTATCAAGAGTTTCCACTATAAGTGAAGCATCAATTACCAGTCTAGGAAATTAACCTAGGGTTGAATCAGGCAGTGTATTCCTAGGAATTTATGAATTATTTTAAAAATAAAATAGATTCTATGGAAGGTTGAAATTCATTGGTACAACTATAGAGAAGGGCATATATCAAGTGGGTTCATTTTATACCTTATACAACCAAAATTTGGATCCCTAAGTTCTCAATATTTGATGGAATGGGATATCCAAAGTAGTATCTCACATAATTTTATTCATAATGTGACCCAATGGTTGGAACCTTAGATAAAAAAAGAGGGATACATGCTCAAGTTATTCATGAAAAACTTTGATGGTCCTTTATTTATTTGGTACAACAACTTTGTTGTTGAGGATATTATAAGATTATAAGATCTTCATCACCAATTCCTCTTACAATTTAGCTTTACACTGAGAAAAAAATAATCCTTATCCTATATAATTATTGGAAGTTAAATAATGATAGATCCAAGTATTTCATTACAATATGGAAGGGTCTAAAATACCCATTAGATATACAGATTACCTAGGAAAAATTACTGGAGATATTTACAGAGAACCTGCCGGATGATTTTTCAACTATTTTCATCCCCTTGAATTACCCTAGCAGTTTTTGAGTGTTATCAACTATAAATTAATGGATAAATATATTTTTCTTAGAACCAAGTAAAGATCTCATAAATCACCTTTATCATAAATATGGAAGTTAGGAAAATAAAAAATAACTATTTTCACTATCATTCCAAAAAGGTTGAGGAGATGTGAATTTGAATACATGAAGTATAAATTTTATTCCCTCCATGATGATCAAGTTTTATAGAACTTTATCTCTACCTTGGAGAAAAACCTGACCACCATACCAGAAATTAAGATGGTAGATGAATCATGACAAGATGATCACCCAAGTTACTTCCCTTTCCATAATATTCTAGGCCACAAGATCTAGGAATTCTTCTTTATCAAAGATTTATAAAACAATATGGCTAATGATGGTTAAGTATCATTAAACTATGATAAGGAACATGTGACATATGTATCAACCATTCTTCCCAAATAAGGATAAAATTGATAATAGTCCCCACATGGGAATGAAGAAATTATTTATAGCTGGATATCCCATATATTGGTGAATAAAGTGCAGGCCATCACCAGGGAATGAAAAAATCAACTATTCATGACCCCAATTACCTCAAAAACTAATAATAAATCATCCTCATATCCTCAAAATACCAATATTAGAAAAAATTAGCACAAGAGAGAAGAAAATAAAGTAGAGTACCCGAATTTTATTCTACTTATACACAATTTCATGGTCATCATGCCTTTAATATTTGAAGAATGGGAACTATCACACTAAACTATCAAACAGGAATTATCGCATCAAATGGGATCCTATTATGATGTGGATAATCAATTTTCCTCAGTTAAGTTTATTTATAGTGATGAATATTCATGTTGAGAAATAAGAGTATTATAAAAAGAGATATTCAATTTCCATCAACATGCCATAATCCAGGTTTAAATAATTTTTACCTAGTATAGATGAGTGTGTTCCTAACATAGACAGTCAACAAATGATGTTATTAATATTTTAATGACTTATTATATACTCCCTTTACTGATTTTATACTAAATGTGCATAATTTGTGTGAAATATTAATGTTTTAATACTAAGTATAATTTTTGAGCATTTTTAGAAGTAGTCCAATTGAGTCAGTTTACTATTTTTTATAACTCTCACCCTAATTATATAAATTGTGTGGTTATTATTTTTTAGGATTACTTATTCAATTTCCCACATATCATTATAAGGAAGTATTGGATAATTATTCCATTTTAAGGGTTATATGGACCACACAAGAAGGCCCACAGAATCTGTGAAAAAACTGGACCATCCATGAAGATTGAATTATTGGGATCACTCAAGAAGTGATAATTAATTAATTCTCCTAAAAAATTATAATACCAATACAAGGAGTCATGGATAAAATTTTTAGGGACCAATCCTAAAAACAAGGGTCCCAAATGAGGTTATGAAGTTCAACCCACCATTCTGTCTGGGAATTAAAATCTAGACACTATTCATGACATAACTCATGATGTAATCATCAAATCAATCTGAGATTTTTCAGTGTGAAATAGGAGATACAAGATACTGACTTTTTTGAATAAAGAATTCATATTTTAAGGAATATTCTTCTTCGAAAACCCATTCACATTTTGGTCTTCAAAAATTTTGGATTGAAATGGACCGATTAAAAGTTTTTAATAAAACTGCCATAACTTTGTCTCCTTAAGTCCAATAGCTGCAAAATTTTCATAGTAGATAGAGAATATAAATATATACAAATTTTGAGAAGGATAGATCTCTAGATTCAGATTTCTGGATGTCAAAATTGTCAATCCAAATGGAGGGGTAGTTTTGGAATGCAAACAATCCACCACCTTGGGCTATAAATACATCCCTCCTCTCCTTTCAAAAAAGTTGGCATTTAAGAAGATAGGATCACATATTGGCACAAAACAAAACCTTTCCAAGGGATTTTGAGGAACTTATATACTCAAGTTTTTACTTGAGATACCCTTCCTCCTCCCTTTGTTTCCTTTTACTTTTGTGATCTTCATTATTGTAATCTTGTAAGTATTTTTTTGTAATTCTATTTTTATGAAAGTTTCTTCTTAAATATCTCTTATTCTCATCCACCTTTTTTAGTTTAATATTTATTTTCTTAAAATATTTTAAATATAGTTTAATCCCCTTCCCTTCTTTTTCTTTCGCATTCAATCTAAAGTTCATTTTTAATTATCATCATCGTTTGTGTGTGTGTTCGACGCACCACTCTTTTCTTATCACTTTCTTTTTCTTATCTTATTAATTTATCATCATAATAATTATAACCAGATAACTAATCATTTCAATGGATGAGTAAATCTATTATTGTGGTGAGGTATAATTTAGGGATGTTAAGGGATTGAGAGGTTCTGCTTGATGATTATTCCTCGAATTAACATTGTGTATGTTGGACATAACATGTCATGGATTAATGACATATTTTGTTTAAAGTATGGATTCCATGGATTATTGAAACCATAAATACACTACCAAAATCAATTACTAATTAACATTATAATCCTAGTTAATTTAAGTCTTGGATTAAAGCCTTAACACTTAGGAATTCCAATCAATGTCAACTTGTGACATGGGTGTTAATTTAATGCAATACAAAGTAAGGCTTAAGGATATCACAAGCTTAACTAACTATTGATGAACTCACCCAAATATTTATCAATTTGTTAAATCAAACATCATCCATAAATTATTTTATAAGCTCTAAAAACGAACCCCCCAATCAGAATACAATCAACTAAAAGCAATAAACTATTAAAAAATATCATCGCCGAGGGTTCGACCCGAGTGCTGCTATACACATTAGCAGAGCACCAGAACCTTGACCGGTCGATAGGTGCAATCAGACACACTTTCAAATGGTTCCATTTCTAGGGATGGTGATTTTTTTAGTCATTAGTTTCTAGTTATTCTAAAAAAACAAAATAAAAAACAAAATTTTAAAAAATTAAAAAAAACACAAAGAAAAACCCGCTTTCTCATAAAAATCATAAACTGAAAAAACACAAAGAAAAACCCATCTTCATATTTCTTCCAATATATCTCTAAATGCCCCGTAGCCCTCCAAACAATCCCTCGGATTTATTTAACCCTGAAATTGAGTGAACACTTCACCTAATTAGTAGGAACATAAGAGATAATCAAATAATTCAAGAACCTGTCCTTGTCCAACCAATTGAATTAGAAATAGAAAATCCTAGGGAACAAATACTTAAAGAACTTGCTGCCCCTGATATGAATTACCAACTTCTTGGTATTCAATATCCAAACATAGAGGCTGAATTCAAACTCAAATTGGGTTTGATTCATCTTCTACCACATTTTCATGGGTTATCCAGTGAGGATCCACATCTCCACCTTAAAGAGTTCCAAGTGGTGTGCTCTACCATGAATCCTCAAGGGGTTTCTGAGGAAAAATTAAAATTCGAGAACTCCCTTTTTCCTTAGCTGACTCCACCAATCCATGGATCTACTACCTCCATCCTGGTTCTATAACCACATGAAATGACATGAAGCAACTCTTCTTAGATAGATTATTTCCTGCTTCTCATACTGCTTCTATCCGAAAGGAAATTAGTGGTATCCGTCAATTCCCTAATGAATCACTCCATGAGTACTGGGAGAGGTTAAAAAAGCTTTTTGCAACCTATCCACACCACCAAATCCCTGACCAAATCTTGATCCAATAATTCTATGAGGGGTTATTGGCAATGTAGAGAACCCACATTAATGCCACAAGTGGCGGTGCTCTTGTTGATAAAACTCTTGCAGCTACAAAAGATCTCATAAGTAACATGGCTAAAAACACAAAACAATTCCATACTCAAGCACATGATCAAGTAAAATAAGTCCAAGATAATCAATCCATAGATCTGAACAAGATGACCAAGTGGATGAGTGAACTTACAGGTCTTGTACGATAACTAGCTGTGGAATTCAAAGCACCAACCTCATATTTTCCACAACCTTTGTTCCCTGGACCTATGGAGCTCAATACAGCCTATACTCAGCAGAACACCAACCCTCAACTATCAGGTCAGTTTGTTAAAACCTCTAACCAACCTCACTTTGAGCCCTTCTCTACTTCTTATAACCAAGGATTAAGGTATGGAAACCTCGTCCCTCAATTTCCTCCTCAAAACCCAAACCAGTTCCAATATAGTCAAGGTGTTGGTAACTTCCAACAACCTTATCCGTTTGTTCCTCAACAAAAAGGAGAAATTCTCCTCATACTCCTATAGGCTTCCACTATCCTATTGATCCTTCTCAATTCCCAAACCAATACAATCAATTTCCTAAGAACCAAAATCAAGGTAATCCAAATTCGGGAAAAGCCTCTTCTTCCAAGAAACCATAAGAAAGTGCAGTGGAAGATCTTGACTCATTCACCTATTCCATACTCAAAAACATTGAAACAAAAATTGGTCAACTTTCATACCACCTAAGTCTGCAACAATAATAAAATTCTTCCCAACTCCCAGCTCAACCATTACCCAACCCCAAGGGTAATGTAAGTGCAATTGCACTTAGATCGGGGAAGCAAATTGCCAATCCTCAAGGTAAGTCCTCCAAATCACCTTTAAATGTTGTAATAGAAAATGAAAAGAAAAAGAAACTTGAAAAGTAATCTGAATCCATTCCCTAACCTCCTTCCATTAAACTTAGGAACCCAATTCATTTTTTTCAAGCCATTTTTAAGCCAAATAAGTCCTTTGAACTCGATCCTGAAATGCTCGACATGTTTAGACATATTGAAGTCAAAATTACTCTCTTAGATGCCAAAAAAATCTATAAGTATGCCAAGTTTCTTAAGGAATTGTGCACCCACAAGAGGCAACTTAGGACCTTCAAAAATGTTTCCACCCATTAGTCTATTCCCATAAAGTGAAAATATCCAAGGAACTTTACGGTACCATGCCAAATTGGAAGTTCCAACTTTGATGGTGCACTCATAGACCTAAGAGCCTCAATTAATGTAATGAACAATTCTATCTTCTCCAACCTTGGTCTAGGTCCCTTACATCTAATGGGTGTTTTCATTTAGTTATCCAATCGAAGCATAGCTAGTCCGGAGGGTATAATCGAGGATGTCCTTGTTCGTGTTAATGATATTATCTTTCCAGCCAATTTCTATGTCCTTGACATGGAAGGTGAGAGGAAATATTCTTGATCTCCCTTAATTCTAGGAAGACCATTTCTAATGATAGTGAGAACCAAAATTGATGTCTATTCAAACATATTATCCATGGAATTTGGTGACCAAATGGTCAAGTTCAACATTTTCCAAGCTATGCAATACCCATATGAGGATCACTCTACATTCTCAATCCATGTTTCTGAGGACACTTCTGAGAGTCAATTGAACCCCATCCCATAAAGTTCATCATGTTTTAATGAGATAGGATCTTGTGAAATCTGCACCATGATTAACCAAGTCATAAATGGTGAAGTTGATGTGGACCATTCATTCATAGAATCCATCAATCTAGAGAATCTTGAAAAATCTATTAAATCCCACATCAACTCTGATCTATACTGCTCTACCTTGGACAGTATTAAGGAAAATGAATATAAAGCAACTAAATTCCATTCCTCCATTCCTGAGTTGTCTAACCCACAAATAAAAGATGTGACTGATCTAAAACCTCTTCCTACCCACCTAAAACATGCATTATTTTTCCATGATAACTCTTATCCTGTCATTATCTCCACTTCACTTACTGAAACTGAGGAGTCCAAACTTGTTCAGGTGTTAAAAGAAAACAAAAAAGACTTAGGTTGAACCCTAGATGACATACCAAGAATTAACCCTACTCTTTGCATGCATCACAACCATCTTGAGGAATCATCCAAACCAATTAGACAACCACAAATAAGACTCAATACACTCATACTTGAGGTAGTTAGGGAAGATATCACTAATATTCTTCAAGCTGGTATTATCTACCCAATTCTCAATAGTGAATGGGTTAGTCTAATTCAAGTTGTACCTAAGAAGGGTGGGAAAACTGTTGTCATAAATGAACATGGTGAGGTAGCCACAAATCGAGTAAAGAACAAATGTCATGTGTGCATCGACTATAGGAAATTGAATGTTGAAACAAGAAAAGATCACTACCCTCTTCCATTCCTTGATCAAATGCTAGAATGATTAGCCAGAAAGTCACACTATTGCTTTCTTGATGGATACACCAAATATTTCCAAATCCCAATCACACCTCAAGACCAAGAAAAGACTACTTTCACTTTCCCCTTTGGAACATATGCATATAAGAGAATGCCTTTTGGCCTTTGAAATGATCCTGCAACATTCCAAAGGTTTATGATGAGTATCTTTTATAAATTCATTGAACACTATATTGAAGTCTTCATGGATGGCTTTACCATTTATGGTGAGTTATTTGGATATTTCTTGAATTCACTCTCTCTAGTCCTTCAAAAGTGTGTAAAGTGTAAACTTGTGTGAAATTTTGAAAAATTTCACTTCATGGCTGCAAATGGGATTGTTCTAGGGAACACAGTGTCAAAAGAGGGTATTGAAGTTTATCCTGCCAAAATTGAGGTGATCCAATCACTTCCTGAACCCAATTCTATTCGAGACATCCATTCACTTCTCGGTCATGCTGGTTTATATCATCAATTCATCCATAACTTCAGTAGTATTTCCCTCCCACTCACTCGGTTGCTCCAAAATGACGTCACTTTCCATTTTGACAAGGTTTGCAAGAGAGCCTTCATTGAACTAAAAACTGCTCTTACATCTGCCCCGATAATCCAACCCCCAGATTGGTCCTTACCCTTTGAGTTGATGTGTGATGCTTCTGATAGAGCTGTTAGGGCTGTTCTTAGTCAAAGAAGTAAAAAAATTCCTCATGTCATCTATTATGCCTGAAAAACTTTGGATGAAACTCAATCTCACTAAACTGTGACTGAAAATGAACTTTTATTAGTGGTTTTTACCTTAGATAAATTCCGGCCCTATCTCTTAGGTGCCAAAATCATCATCTTCACAGACCATTCTGCTATAAAGTTCTTACTCAAGAAAAGTGATTCCAAACCGAGGCTAGTAATATGGATCCTAATGCTCAAAGAGATTGACCTTGAAATAAAATATAGACCACGAAAAGAAAACCCTATGACTGATCACTTGAGTAGAATTTATCATTCTTCTCATTCTGAAATAATTGATCCCGAATTTCCAACTAAGAACCTTTCATCTCTCACTAAAAAAATACCATGGTATGCCCTAATTGTAAATTACTTGGTTTCTGGTGTTTTTACTAATTTTTTTTTCAAAAGAATAAAAAATGAAGTTTAAAAGTGATTCAAAATACTATTTTTGGGAAGAAAATAAACTTAGGAAAACTAGGGCAGACATGGTAATTAGAAGATGTGTTGATGAAAATGAAAATTCTTCCATCTTAGAATTCTGTCACTAACTTCATGGAGGTGGCCATTTTGGACCACAAAGGACCTCCTAAAAGGTCCTAGACTCTGGATTCTTCTGTACTTCACTCTTCAAGGACTCACATGAGTATTATCAATCATTTCCCACTTGCCAAAAGTTTGGAACAATTTCAAAGAGAAATGAAATTCCCCAAAGCCTTTAATTTTCTGTGATATCTTCGATGTTTGGGGCATCAATTTCATGGGACCATTCCCCCATTCCAATGGATTCTCATATATTCTTCTTGTGGTTGATTATGTTTCTAGGTGGGTTGAGGCCAAACCCACTAGAAATGATGATTCACATACTGTTAGTGAGTTCCTAAAGACACACATCTTCCACTGATTTGGCACACCACATGCCTTGATAAGTGACTTAGGAACCCATTTTTGTAATAAAACCATGGAATCTTTGAAAGCATGGATGATTTTCACCTATCAACCGGTTAAGGTTTCGGTGCTATGCTAATGTGTATATCAGCACTCGGGTCGAATCCTCGGTGATGATACTTTTTAATAGTTGATTGTTTTTAGTTGATTGTATTTTGATTTAGGGGTTTGTTTGTAGAGTATAAATGAAGTGATTAATGATTGGTGGTTGATTTAACAATTTAATAAATATTGGAGTGAGTTTATTTTTAGTGAGTTAAGCTTGTGATATCTTTGAGCTTTGCTTTATATTTCATTTAAATTAACATTTACTTCACAAGTTGATGTTGATTGGAATTCCTAAGTGTTAAAGATTTAATCCAATCCTTAACTTAACTTAGGATTCTAATATCAATCAGGTTTATGGTAGTGTATTTATGGTTCCAATAATCCATGGAAACCACATGTTAAACAAAACAAGTCATTAATCCATGACATGTTAAGTTAAACATACACAATGTTAATTTGAAAAATATTCATTGAGAAAATACTATCAATCACTTAACATACCTAAATTATAACTCAACCCAATTATAGATTTACACATCCATTGAAATTATTAGTAATTTGGTTATTATGATTATGATGATAAATTAAGAAGATAAGAAAAAAAAGGGATAAGAAAAGGGTGGTGTGTCGAACACACACACAAACAATGATGATAATTAAAAATGAAATTTAGATTGGATGAGAAAGAAAAAGAAGGGAAGGGGATTAAACTATATTTAAACTATTTTAAGAACATTAATATTAAACTACATAAGGTCGATGAGAATAAGAGATATTAAAGAAGAAACTTGCATAAAACAGAATTACAAAAAAAGACTTACAAGATTACAATAATGAAGAACACAAAAGTAAAAGGAAAAAAGAGAGAATGAAGGGTATCTAAAGTGAAAGCTTGAGTATGGAAGGTCCTCCCAATCCATTGTAAATTCTTTTTTCATGCCAATATGTGCTCCTCTATTCTGAAATGCCAATGTTTTTGAAAGGAGAGGAGGGGATGTATTTATAGCCCAAGGTGGTGGACTGTTTGCAATCCAAAACTACCCCTCAACTTGGATCAATGATTTGGACATCCAGATAGCTGAATCTCAAGATATCTCATTAAAAGTTGTATATATTTATCTTATCTATCTACTTTGAAAATTTGGTGTCCATTTGACTTAAGTATCCAAAGTTATGGCGTTTTGATTAACCAATTTTAATCTTTCCATTTCAATACAAACTTTTTGAAGACCAAAATATGAATGGGTTTTTGAATAGGAATATGCCTTCAAATCCAAATGATTTATTCAAAAAATTTGGCCACTATCACCTATTTTATAGTGAAAAATCTCAGCTTGATTTGATGACCACATCATGAGGTATGTCATGAATAGTATCAGGATTTTAATTCCTGGATAAAATGGTGGGTTGAACTTCAAAACATAATTTGGGCCCCTTGTTTTTGGAGTTGGGATCTGAAATTTTTATCCATGACTCCCTGTATTGTTATACGAATGTTTGAGGAGAATTAATGAATTTTCACTTCTATATTGAGCCAAATAATTCAATCTTCATGGATGGTCCATTTTCATCACAGATTCTGTGGGCCTTCTTGTGTGGTCTATATGACCCTTAAAATGGAATAATTGGCCAATGCTTCCTTCTAATGATATGTGGGAAATTGAATATGGAATCAGAAAAAATAAGAACCACAGAATTTGGATCATTATGGTGAGGGTTATAAATAAAATAGTAAACTGACTCAATTGGATTACTTCTAAAAATGCTCAAAAATTATACTTAGTATTATAACATTAATATTTCACACAAATTATGAAAATTTCATATAAAATTAGTAAAAGGAGTATATAATAAGTCATGAAAATATTAATAATATCAACTCCATGATACTTAGTCTTGTGCATGTCCTCATGTGCAACAAATATAAAAACATGACAATATCATTTTCACTCACCAATACATATTAACATTTTGTTTTCCCAACTTAGGGGAGGTTTATACAATTTCACTTACCCATATTGAATTCCACCAAAAACTATTACAGAAACAATGTTCCAAAAAAAATTCATTTTTCATGCTCAAATTTAGAAATAGAAAATGGTGGCACACAAAACTTACTCCTCTCAAGATGATAAAATTAATTTATGGAGCTTCACTCATTCACCAACCAAAAGTGAAAATCTTAGAGTTTTAAAGAGCTCTCAACTTCCATTTCCTATCCTAAAGTGCTAAAAAATCAAGAGGTCTTTTTAGGGGTTTTTTTGTGTCTATGGGATGAAAGAAATATGATATCCAAAAGATGAGAAAAAGAGGTTAAAACACCAACACAGAAAAAGAAATGCACATTTGTTTTTTGAAATGAAACATGGAAGGAAATGAAAAAACATATTTAAAAGGGAATTATTGTGTGAAGAAAGACACAAGAGAATAAGAAAATTTGAAGGGGATGAGAAGATGAAATATTTACAAAACCCAAAACTTCTCCCAATGACTTAAGTGTTCATTATTTTTATTTTTGCATTTTTCAAAAGTTGAACTTGAAAAATATCTAACACTCATATCCCAACCGAGGATTGATATCCTCAAGACACTAATTGTAATAGTTATAACTAGATCAAAGGTTTAAGAAGAGTGATTTTTGACCTTCTCAGGACACAACCCATTTTTTTTGTTCTTTTTTTTGATTTTTTGATTTTTTTGATTTTTTCTTGATTTTTTTGAACACATGTCAATAAAATTTACAAAATTACATAAATGAAATTACATTAAATTCCCTAAAACACACTAAATGAAAACCTCTCACCCACACTGAAATGGATGATTTCCCTCAAGCATATGATAACATGGTGAAATCAAAAAAGGGTACCCAAAATGAAATCCATTCCCCCCCACACTTAAATTTCAAAAAATTATGCAATGAAAATACATGTTGATATTGGGTGGGAAAAGGTATTGGGATTGTAATGTGGATATCAAATAAAAGTTTTTTCATAGGCTCTAAGGGGATTTCAAAATGAGGATTAATGTAAGGGAAATGGGAGGCTATTTGGATATTGTGATTCTCATGTGGTTCAAAAAATGCCGCTATCATATTAATGCACAATAAAGTAGGAAATTCAACTCGAAGGTCAAAAAACTCAAGAATAACAAATGGGGTTGAAAAAAAAACATTTTGAAAATATGAACATAGGTATCCTTGGCATGAAAGCTAGTGTTGTTCCTCACAGTTGGGGAAAATCATTTTCCAAATAAAAAATTGAGCATTCAAAATTTGTTGGTTTTGACACAATATTCTTTATCAAAATTTATGAAGAAACCACAAAATTTTTGAGATGAAACCATGTATTTTGAATCCCCAAAAAGGTTGGAAAAAATTTGAAAATTAAAGGTGAGTAATCAAGACTCTTGTTTTTCCACATTTTTAAGTGAGTTTTTTTTGTTTTTTAGGTTTTGTTTTCAGTTTTTTATAAAGACACACCCACACAAAAGAGAAAGCGTAAATAAAAGGGTTTTAAAAATAAAGTGGTAAAAAAATGAAAGAGAGGGGAAGAAGAAGAAAGAGTGAGAGAGAGGAAGAGATAGAGGGAGAGTTAAAGGGAAAGTGGTTCCCCCTGGTTTGGATTTGGTGGGTCGCCATCTACATCTGGTGGTGGGTCTACTGTGGAAGTTGGGGATTCGATGGAAGTAGATGTGGTTCCAGGATTGTGTGTCCTCTCATGGCAATTCTTTAACCGATGTCCATTAACTGGGAATGTAATTTTTGAAGAGGGGTCTCGGACTTGCACTGCACCAAATGGGTAAACATTAGTAATAATAAAAGGACATTCCCAATGAGAATTAAGCTTACCTGGGTGAAGTTGAAATTGAGAGTTGAAAATCAATACCATTTCAACTTCATGAAATACCTTTCTCATGATGTGTTTATCATGGAGCACCTTATCCTTTTCTTTGTACATATTGGAATTCTCATAGTAATCAAGTCGAAGCTCCTCCAGTTCAGCCAATTGCAACAATCTTTCTTCACCAGATTTCTCACAATCAAAATTATAGGTTTTCACAGCTAAAAAAGACTTATGTTGGATTTCAACTGGTAAATGACATGCTTTACCAAAAACTATCCTAAAATTAGGCATCCCAATGGATGTTTTATAGGCAGTTCGATAAGCCCGAAGTGATTCACCAAGTCTTTCAGGCCAGTATTTTCTGGTGGGTTTTACAATTCTCTCAAGCACTCTTTTCACTTCTCTATTTGAAAGTTCATCCATGCCATTTGTTTGGGGGTGATACGTAGTTGATGTTTTATGCACAACCCCATTATTTTTCAAAAGATATTCCATGGTTTTATTACAAAAATGGGTTCCTAAGTTACTTATCAAGGCATGTGGTGTGCCAAATCGATGGAAGATGTGTGTCTTTAGGAACTCACTAACAATATGTAAATCATCCTTTCTAGTGGGATTGTCCTCGACCCACCTAGAAACATAATCAACTACAAGTAGAATTTATGATAATCTATTGGAAGGGGGGAATTGTCCCATGAAATTGATTCCCCAAACATCAAAGATCTCACAGAAAATTAAAGGATTTTGGGACATTTCATTTCTCTTTGAAATTGTTCCAAACTTTTGGAAAGTGGGACATGATTGACAAAACTCATGTGAGTCCTTGAAGAGTGAAGGCCAAAATAATCTAGAGTCTATGAACTTCTTGGAGGTCCTTTGTGGTCTAAAATGGCCACCTACAGGAAGTGAGTGATAGAATTCTAAGATGGAACAATGTTCATTTTCATCAACACATCTCCTAATTACCATGTCTTCCCCAGTTTTCCAAAGTTTATTATCTTCCCAAAAATTGAATTTTGAATCACTTTTCAACTTTATTTTTTTTTCTTTTGAAAATTTTCAGGAAAAACACCAGAAACCAACTAATTTACAATTGGGGCATACCATGGTATTTTTGGAGTGAGAGATGAAAGGTGCTCAGTTGTAAATTCTTGATCAATTATTTCAGAATGATAAGAATTAGAAATTCTACTCAAGTGATCAGCCATAGGGTTTTATTTTCTTTGTCTATCTTTTATTTCAAGGTTAAACTCTTAGAGAATTAGGATACATCTTATTAGCCTTGGTTTGGAATCCGTTTTCTTAAGTAAAAACTTTATATCAGAATGGTATATAAAGATGATGATTTTGGAACCTAAGAGATAGGGCAGAAATTTATCTAAGGCAAAAACCACTACTAAAAGTTTCTTTTCAATCACAATGTAGTGATATTGAGTTTCATCCAAGGTTTTTGAGGCATAAAAGATGACATGAGGAATTTTTTCTCTTATTTTACCAAAAACAGCCCCAACAACTCTATCAGAATCATCACACATCAACTCAAAGGGTAAGGACCAATCTGGGGGTTGGATTATTGGGGCATATGTAAGAGCAGTTTTGAGTTCAACAAAGGCTCTCTTTCAAACCACATAAAAATGGAAAGTGACATCATTTTGAAGAAAAAAGAGTGAGTGGGAGGGAAATCCTACTGATGTTATGGATGAATCGAGGATAGAAACTAGCATGATTGAGAAATGAATAGATGTCTCGAACAAAAGTGGGTTCAGGAAGTGATTGGATCACTTCAATTTTGGTAGGATCAACTTCAATACCCTCTTTTGAAACTATGTGCCCTAGAACAATCCCATTTGCAACCATGAAGTAAAATTTTTCAAAATTTAACACAAGGTTACACTTGACACACTTTTGAATTAATAGAGAGAGTGAATTCAAGCAAGATTCAAATGACTCACCATAAACGGTAAAGTCATCCATGAAGACATCCATGCAGTGTTCAATGAATTCAGAAAAGATACTCATCATACACCTTTAGAATGTTGTAGGATCATTGCAAAGGCCAAAAGGAATTCTTCAATATGCATATGTTCCAAAGGGGAAAGTGAAAGTAGTATTTTCTTGGTCTTGAGGTGCGATTGGGATTTGGAAATAGCCATTGTATCCATCAAGAAAGCAATAGTGTGACTTTCCGGCTAATCGTTCTAGAATTTGATCAAGGAATTGAAGAGGGTAGTAATTTTTTCTTATTTCAACATTCAATTTCCTATAGTCGATGCACACACACCATTTGTTCTTCACTCAAGTTGTGACTACCTCACCATGTTCATTTGTGACAACAGTTATCCCACCCTTCTTAGGTCCAACTTGAATTGGACTAACCCATTCACTATCAGAAATTTGGTAGATAATACCATCTTGAAGAAGCTTGGTGATCTCTTCCATAACTACCTCAAGTATGAGTGGATTGAGTCTTCTTTGTGGTTGTCTAATTGGTTTGGATGATTACTCAAGATGGATGTGATGCATGAAAAGAGATGGATTGATTCTTGGTATGTCATCTAGGGTCTAACCTAAGGCTTTATTATTTTCTTCTAACACCTGAACAAGTTTGGAATCCTCAGTTTCGGTAAGTGAAGCGGAGATAATGATAGGATAAGAGTGATCATGGAAAAGGAATGCATATTTTAGGTGTGTAGGAAGAGGTTTTAGATCAGTCACATCTTTCATTTGTGGGTTAGACAACTCAGGAATGGAGGAATGGACTTTGGTTGCTTCAGATTCATTTTCCTTAATACTGTCCAAGGTGGAGCAGTAGTGATCCGAGTTGATGTGGGATTTAAGATATTTTTCAATATCCTCTATATTGATGGAGTATATGAATGAAAGGTCCACATCAACTTCACCATTTATGACTTGGTTAATCATGGTGCAGATTTCATAAGATCCTCTCTCATTAAAACATGATGAAATTTATGGAATGGGGTTCAATTGACTCTCAGAAGTGTCCTCAGAAACATGGATTGAGAATGCAGAGTGATCCTCAGATGGGTATCACATGGCTTGGAAAATGATGAACTTTACCAGTTGGTCACCAAATTCCATGGATAAGATGCCTGAATGGACATCAATTTTGGTTCTCGTTGTCATTAAGAATGGTCTTCCTAGAATTAAGGGAGATCGAGAAGAGTTCTTCAAACCTTCCCTATCAAGGACATATAAATTAGCTGGGAAGATAAGATTATTAACAAGAACAAGGAAATCCTTGATTATACCCTCTGTAATAGCTATGCTTCGATTGGCTAACTGAATGAAAACATCCGTTGGATGTAAGGGACATAGACAAAGCTTGGAGAAGATGGATTTGGGCATGAAATTAATTGAGGCTCCTAGGTCTATGATTATATCATCAAAATTGGAACTTCCAATTTGGAATGGAACCATAATGGTCCCTGGATCATTGCACTTTATGGGAATAGACTGCTGGGTGAAAACATTTTCGAAGGTCCTAAGTTGCCTCTTATAGGTGCATAATTCATTAAGAAACTTGGAATACTTAGGGATTTGTTTTATGGAATATAAGAGGGTAATGTTGACTTCAACACGTCTAAACATGTCAATCATTTTAGAATTAGGTTCAAAGGACTTCTTTGGCTTAGAAATGGCTTGAAGAAAAGGAATTGGGTTCCTAAGTGGAATGGAAGGTGGTGAGGGAATGGATTCAGATTCCTTTCCAAGTTTATTTTTCTTTTAATTTTATAGGAAAACATTTAAAGGTGTGTTGGAGGACTTATCTTGAGGATTTTCAATTTGCTTCCCCGATATAAGTGAAATTTCACTTACATTACCCTTGGGGTTGTGTAATAGTTGAGTTGAGAGTTGGGAAGAATTTTATTATTGTTGCTGGCTCTAGTGGGATGCAAGTTGACCAATTTGTGTTTCAATGTTTTTGAGGCTGGAAGAGATGAATGAGGCAAGATCTTCCGCTGCACTTTCCCATGGTTTCTTGGAAGAAGAGGCTTGTCCCGAATTTGGATTACCTTGATTTTTGTTCTTGGGAAGGCGATTGTATTGGTTTGGGAATTGAGAAGGATCACTAGGATAGTGGAAGCCTAGAGGACTAGGAGGAGGATTTCTCCTTTGTTGTTGAGGAACAAATGGATAAGGTTGTTGGAAGTTACCAACACCTTGACCATATTGGAACTGGTTTGGGTTTTGAGGAGGAAATTAAGGGATGGGGTTTCTATACCTTAAGCCTTGGTTATAAGAAGAAGAGAAGGGATCAAAGTGAGTTTGGTTAGAGGTTCTAACAAACTGACCTGATAGTTGAGGGTTGGTGTTTTGCTGAGCATAGGATGCATTGAGCTCCATTGGTCTAGATAAATCAGAGGGATCCTCTTGAAGTTGTAGAAATGTGTTAGTTGGATGAGATGTGGAGCTATAGATTCCACATTTCTTGATAGGTCCAGAGAATAGAGATTGTAAAGAAGATGAGGTTGGGGATTTGGCCACCACAGCTAGTTGTCTCACAAGACCTGTAAGTTCACTCATCCACTCGGTCATCTTGTTGGGTTCTATCGATTGACTATCTTGGGATTGTTTGACTTGAGAATGTGCTCGAATATGGAATTGTTGTGTGTTCGCAGCCATGTTACTTATGAGATCTCTTACAGCTGTAGGAGTTTTATCAACAAGAGAACCATCACTTGCGACATCTATGAGAGTTCTCTCCATTGCCAATAACCCCTCATAGAAGTATTGGATCAAGAGTTGGTCAGGGATTTGGTGGTGTGGGTAGGTTGAAAAATGCTTTTTTAACCTCTCCCAGTACTCATGGAGTGATTCATTAGGGAATTGATGGGTACCACTAATTTCCTTTTGAATATAAGTAGTACGAGAAGCAATAAAAAATTTCTCTAAGAAGAGTCGCTTCATGTCATTCCATGTGGTTATGGAATCAAGAGGGAGGTAGTAAAGCCATGACATGGCTGAGCCAGCTAGGGATAAATGGAATTCTTAGAGTTTGATTTGTTCCTCAGAAACCCCTTAAAGCTTCATGGTAGAGCACACCACTTAGAACTCTTTAAGGTGGAGATGTGGATCCTCACCAGCTAACCTGTGAAAATGAGGTAGAAGATGAATCAAACCCGATTTGAGTTCAAAGTTAGCCTCTATGTTTGTATATTGAATACCAAGAGGTTGGTAATTCATATCAGGGAAAACAATTTCTTTAAGTGTTTGTTCCCAAGTATTGTCCATTTCTAATTCAATTGGTTGGACAAGGACATGTTCTTGAATTATTTGATTATCTCTTATGTTCCTCCTAAGTTGGTGAAGTGTTCGCTCAATTTCAAGGTCAAAAAAATCTGAGGGATTGTTTGCGAGGCTACGAGGAATTTAGAGAGATGTTGGAAGAAATAGGAAGATGGTTTTTTATTTGTGTTTTTCAGTTTATGATTTTTATGAGAAGGTAGTTTTTTCTTTGTGTTTTTTTTTTCAATTTTTTTAGATTTTGTTTTTTTGTTTTTTTTAAAATAACCTGAAACTAATGAATACATAAAGCACCATCCCTGAAAATGGTTCCATTTGAAAGCATGACTTATTTTCGCCTATCGACTGTTCAAGGTTCCGGTGCTCTGCTAATGTGTATAGTAGCACTCGGGTCGAACACTCGGAAATGATACTTTTTAACAGTTGATTGTATTTTGATTGGGGGGTTTTTTTGAAGATCTTAAATGAAGTGATTAATTATTGGTGTTTGATTTAATAATTTTATAAAGATTGGGGTGATTTAATTTTTATGGAGTTAAGCTTGTGATATCCCTGAGCTTTGCTTTATATTTCATTTAAATTAACACCCACTTCCACAAGATGATGTTGATTGGAATTTATAAGTGTTAAGGCTTTAATACAAGCCTTAACTTAACTTAGGGTTCTAATCTAAATCAGATCTTGTTTATGGTAGTGTATTTACAGTTCCAATAATCCATGGAAACTACACTTTAAACAAAATAAGTTATTAATCCATGACATGTTAAGTCCAACATACACAATGTTAATTTCAAGAATATTCATCGAGAAAATAATCTAAATCACTTAATATCACTAAATTATAACTCAACCCAATTATAGATTTAATAATACATTGAAATTATTAGTAATATTGTTATAATTATTATGATGATAAATAAATAAGATAAGAAAAATAAAGGGATAAGAAAAGAGTGGTGCGTGGAACACACACACAAACGATGATGATAATTAAAAATGAAATTTAGATTGAATGAGATAGAAAAAGAAGGGAAGGAGATTCAAATGTATTTAAACTATTTTAAGAACATTAATGTTAAACTATAGAAGGTGGATAATAATAAGATATATTTAAGAAGAAACTTGCATTAAAACAGAATTACAAAAAAAAGGCTTACAAGATTACAATAATGAAGAACACAAAAGTAAAAGGAAACAAAGAGAAGAGGAAGAGTATCTCAAGTAAAAACATGAGTATAGAAGGTCCTCCCAATCCATTGTAAAGGATTTGGTCATGCCAATATGTGCTCCTCTCTTCGGAAATTCCAACCATTTTGAAAGGAGAGGAGGGGATGTATTTGTAGCCCAAGGTGGTGGACAATTTGCATTCCAAAACTACCCCTCCAATTGGCTCGATGATTTGGAAATCAAGAAATCTGAATCTAAAGATATCTCCTTCTTAAAAGTTATATATATTTATCACCTCTGTATACTTGGAAATGTTGGCAGCCATTGGAATTAAGGAACCAAATTTATGGTGGTTTTATTAAACAATTTTAATCTGTCCATTTCAATCCAAACGTTTTGAAGACCCAAATGTGAATGAGTTTTTGAATAGGAATATGCATTAAAATCCGAATGTTTTCTTCAAAAAAGTCAGCCTCCTATATCTCCTATTTCCCATTTAAAAATTGAGGCTTTATTTGATAATTACATCATGAGTTATGTCATGAATAGTGTTTGGATTTTAATTCTCGGACAGAATGGTGGGCTGAATTTCAAAACATCATTTTCCCACTTGTTTTTGGAGTTGAGCCCTGGAATTTTTATCCATAACTCCTTGAATTGTTATAAGAATGTTTGAGGATAATTAATGAATTTTCACTTCTGGATTGAGCCCAATAATTCAATCTTCATGGATGGTCTATTTTCTTCACAGATTCTGTGGGCTTTCTTGTGTGGCCCATATGACCCTTCAAATGGAAGAATTGGTTAATGATTCCTTTAAATGATATGTGTGAAATTGAATAGAGAATCCTAAAAAATAAGAACCACACAATTTTAATCATTAGGGTGAGAGTTATATATAAAATAGTAAACTGAATCAATTGGACTACTTCTAAAAATGCTCAAAAATTATATTTAGTATTAAAACATTAATATTTCACACAAATTATGCACATTTAATATAAAATAAATAAAGGGAGTATATAATAAGTCATGAAAATACTAATAACATAATTATATTTTGAGAAATAATGGGGTTATACATAAAACATCAACTTCATATCACCCCGAGACAAATGGATTGGCTGAACTTTCTAATAGGGAAGTGAAAAGAGTGCTTGCGAGAATTGTAAAACCCACCAGAAAAGACTGGCCTGAAAGACCTAGTGAATAAATTTGGGCTTATTGAACCGCCTATAAAACACCCATTGTGATGTCTCCTTTTAGTCTAGTTTTTTTAAAGCATGTCATTTACCAGTTGAAATCCAACATAAGTCTTTTTGAGCTGTGAAAACCTTTAATTTTGATTATGAAAAATCTGGTGAAGAAAGATTGTTGCAATTGGTTGAACTGGAAGAGATTCGAATTGATTCCTATGAGAATTCCAATATGTACAAAGAAAATACTAAGGCTATCCATGATAAACACATCATAAGAAAGGTATTTCATGAAGGTGAAATGGTATTGCTTTTCAACTCTCGATTTTAGCTTCACCCAGGTAAGCTTAATTCTCATTGGGAATATCATTTTATTGTTTCTCATGTTTACCCATTTGGTTCAATGAAAGTATAAGACCCCTCTTCAAAAAGGACATTCACAGTTAATGTAAATAGATTAAAGCATCACCATGAGAGGACACACAATCCCGGAACAACATCAACTTCTATTAGATCCACAGTAGACCCACCACCAGATGGAGACGACAACCCACCAAATCCAAACCAGGGGCACCTCTTTCCCTTTAACTCTCTCTCTATCTCTTCCTCTCTCTCAATCTTTCTTCTTCCTCCCCTCTCTTTAATTTTTTTACCACTTTCTTTATAAAACCCTTTTATTTACCCTTTCTCTTTTGTGTGGGCGTGTCTTTATAAAAAACTAAAAAAACCTAAAAAACTAAAAAAAAAAATCACTTAAAAAATATGAAAAAACAAGAGTCATGATTGCTCACCTTCAATTTTTAAATTTTTTCCAACCATTTCAGGGAGTCAAAAGACATGGTTTAATCTATTTTTTTTGTTATTTCATCATATATTTGGATAAAGAATATTGTGTCAAAACTAATAAATTTTTAATTCTCACTTTTTTATTTGGAAAATTATTTTCCCCAACCATGAGGAATAACATTAGATTTTATTCCAAGTCCACCTATAAACATCTTTTCAAAATGTGTGTTTTCACCCCCATTTGTGAGTCTTGAGTTTGTGGAACTTTGAGCAGAATTTCTTACTTTAGTGTACATTAATATTACAGAGGCATTTTCTGAACCACGTGAGAATCACAATAGCGAAATAGCCTCCCATTTACCTTACATTAATCCTCCTTTTGAAATCCCCTTAAAGCCTATGAAAAACTTGTCTTTGATAGCCACATTACAATCCCAATAACTTTTCCCACCCAATATCAACATGGATTTTCATATCATAATTGTTTTTGAAATTTAAGGGTGGGGGGAATGGATTTCGTTTTTTGGGTTTCCTTTTATTGATTTTCAAAAAGTTATCATATGCTTGAGGGAAATCATCCATTTTAGTGTGGGGGAGGTTGTAATTCAGTGAGTTTTTTGGAATATAATGTACTTTCATTTATGTAATTTTGTAAATGTTATTGACAAGTGTTCAAAAAAATCAAGAAAAAATCAAAAACAAAAAAACAAAAAAGTCAAAAAAAAAGAACAAAAAATATGGGTTGTGTCTTGGGCAGGTCAAAAATCACTCTTCCTCAAACTTTGATATTGTTATAAATATTATAATTAGTGTTGTGAGGAGATCAATCATGGGTTGGGATATGAGTGTGAGATCTTTTTCAAGTTCAACTTTCGAAAAATGCAAAAAAAATGATGAACACTTATGTCATTGGGAGAAGTTTTGGGTTTTGTAAATATTTCATCTTATCATCCCATTCAAATTTTATTCCTATCTTGTGTCTTTCTTCACACAATCATTCCCTTGTAAATATGTGTTTTCATTTCCTTTCATTTTTCATTTAAAAAAATGTGCATTGCTTTTTCTATGTTGGTGTTTTACCCCCTTTTTCCTATCTTTTGGATATCATCTTTCTACTGTCCCATAGCCATATAAAAACCACTAAAAAGACCTATTTATTTTTGAGCACTTTAGGATAGGGAATGTAAGCTGAGAGCTCTTTCAAACTCTAAGATTTTCACTTTTGGTTAGTGAATGAGTGAAGCTCCATAAATTAATTTTATCATCTTGAGAGGAGTAAGTTTTGTGTGCCACCATTTTCCATTTCTAAATTTGAGCATGAAAAATGAATTGTTTTTGGAACATTGTTTCTGTAACAGTTTGTGGTGTAATTCAATATGGATGAGTGAAATTTTCTAAACCTCCCAAGAGTGGGGAAAATTAAATGTTAATATTTTTTGGTGAGTGAAAATGATATTATCATGTTTTTATATTTGTTGCACATGAGGACATAAATAAGACTAAGTGTGGGGGATTTGATGTTTTTAATATTTTAATGACTTATTATATACTCTCTTTACTGATTTTATATGAAATGTGCATAATTTGTGTGAAATATTAATGTTTTAATACTAAGTATAATTTTTGAGCATTTTTAGAAGTAGTCCAATTGAGTTAGTTTACTATTTTATTTATAACTATCACCCAGATGATCCAAATTGTGTGATTATTATTTTTAATTATTACTTATTCAATTTCCCACATATTATTAGAAGTAATAATTGGCCAATTATTCCATTTTAAGGGTCATATGGACCACACAAGAAGGCCCACAAAATCTGTGAAGAAACTGGACCATCCATGAATATTGAATTATTGGGATCAATACAGAATCTAAAATTCATTAATTCTCCTTATAAATTTGTATAAAAATTCACAGATTCATGGATAAAAATTTCAGGGCCCAACTCCAAAAATGTTTCCCAAATGATGTTTTGAAATTCAGCCCACCATTCTGTCCGAGAATTAAAATCCAGACACTATTCATGACATACCTCATGATGTAATCATCAAATAAAGCTGAACTCTTTCAGTGGGAAAGAGAATATATAGTAGTCAGAATTTTTTGAAGAAATAATTTGGATTTTAAGGCATATGCCTATTCAAAAACCCATTCACATTTTGGTCTTTAAAAAGTTTTTATTGAAATGGACAGATTACAGTTGTTTAATCAAATTGATTTTACTTTGGATACTTAAGTCCAATGGCCACAAAATTTTTAGAGTAGACAAAGAAGATAAATATATATAACTTTTAAGAAGGAGATATCTCGATATTCAGCTATCTGGATGTCCGAATCGTCAAAACAAGCTGAGGGGAAGTTTTGGAATGCAAACAGTCCACCACCTTGGGCTATAAATACATCCCCTCCTCTCCTTTCAAAAAAGTTGGCATTTCAGAAGAGAGGAGAACATATTGGCATGACCAAAGACTTTCCAAGATCTTGGGAGGACCTAAAATACTTAATTTTTCACTTTATATACCCTTCCTCCTCTCTTTGTTTCCTTTTACTTTTGTGTTCTTAATTATTGTAATCTTGTAAGTCTTTTTTTTGTAATTATGTTTTAATGAAAGTTTATTCTTCAATATCTATTATTCTAATCCACATTATGTAGTTTAATATTTATTTTCTTAAAATAGTTTAAATAAAGTCGAATCCCCTTCCCTTATTTTTCTTTATCATTCAATCTTATGTTCATTTTTAATTATCATCATCGATTGTGTGTGTGTTCGACACACCACTCTTTTCTTATCACTTTATTTTTCTTATCTTATTAATTTATCATCATAATCATTAAAACCCGATTACTAATCATTTCAATGGATGAGTAAATATCTCATTGGAGTGAGTTATAATTTAGGAATGTTAAGTGATTGAGAGATTTTGATCGATGAGTATTCTATGAATTAACATTGTGTATGTTGGACTTAACATGTCCTGAATTAATGATAGTTTTTGTCATGACCCATCCTAGTGGGACCCGAGCCGCAACTCCCTAAGCATGCCTCCAATAGGCCAAGGGCTGGTGACTAGCACTGAGTAGGCATGTTACTAACATGGGAGGCATTGACTATAAACCTGTACACACACACACACATATCCAAGCCCACAAAGCTGAAAAAGTAAAGGCTACTAAAAATGAAAATTCATGCATACACTAAAATCCCAACCAACAGAGTATGGCAGGAAAGTAAAGTACAGTAATGTAAAACCCTGGGCCAAAAGTACAAGCCCACCAAAATAGAGTCTGAAACAAAGTCCAACCTGTAAAGAAGGGTACTGGGACTGCAATCTGTAGCTGTAGGAACACACCTCGGCCTGCCTGATTCACTGAGCACTGTCCGGTCCTGGTCCACCTAGAATCCTGTCAAAGGCTCACTCATCTGCACAAGACATGACATGTGCAGGCAAAGCCCATGCAGGGGTGAGTATAAAAATAACCAGTAGGAAACCTCGAAACCACAAAGGAAAAAAACAAAGGAAAAATTCCATAAAGGAAAGATACAGTCAGCTCTACACAGTATATGTTTATAGAACATATAACAAGAATATCCAGATATACTCATACATAAACGACCATCCTGAAACCACCACTAAGATCCATCTCGAAGATTACACTAAGCATGTAACAAGGAGAACACACTCCTAGGTCTGTAGAGAGAGGTATGAAGTACTCATTCTGGGAGAACACACTCCACAAGTACTTGAGAATATGATGCTCAGATGACAATCACAACTAATATCCATGGGGTGATTCCAACAACTAAGTCTGAACTAATCCACTAAGTAGAGGATCGACACCTGGGTAAAGTAAGTCATGCCGATACGAAGAACTCAACTTAGGGTTCTAGGAATGAATAGAGGATTCAGATCTAAGTCTCACGAAGGGGATTCCAACAACTCTATTCAGGAAGTCCTGCTGAAGGGATCAAACTCCTGTCGTAGGAAATAATACCAGGAAACCTTCAGGGGAAAGACCAAGGGGACGAACCCTAAGGAAACTAGTCCAAGTCACAGAAGACCACTAACTCAAGCCATGTAAAACAGGTTACATGGCGTGTAGTATAGTTACACGCTGTGTTCCTTGAATCTGGGTACTGACCATGTAGACGGCCTGTGTCTCCAGTCCAGGTGTGTAAAACTAGACTACACGGCGTGTAGTAGGATCATATGCTGTGTTCCTTGACTCCAGGTATTGCCCGTGTAAATGGCCTGTGTCTCTAGACTTTTTGTATAAAAAGTAACTACATGGCGTGTAGTAATATTACACGCCGTGTCCGAGTACCTGGGGTTCGCTCCGTGTACGCTGGACATGTGCCCATACACAGTCTCTGTCTGTGTCGCCATGCCCGTGTACTAGTACACGGGGTATCCCATATGGTCGGGTCTAGTTGGCGAAGGGTATACACGCTGTGTCCTTGGACGTGTACCCAAACCGTGTCCGTGTACTCCTGGAGTACATGCCAGGTGGTCCACTGATGAACACACGCCGTGTAGACCATACTACATGCCGTGTAGTCAGGATTTTTCCAGAACCGTCGTCTTCCTCCTCGAGCCTCATCCGATCTTACGGATCTCGATTCCATCATCCATTTGCTGAGAAACTCAGGACGCTGGTTCGTTTCATCATCCTAACACTGAATCCGGGTGTTTCGGACCTTCAATCGGCTCAGAAAACAAGCGTTGATTCATCCGAACGAAAATGCCCAAAAACCCATATCTCTCGATCCGCTCCAAATCATCATCTCCACCGTAGTCGCACCTCCATAGGGTTTTTCCGACACCCAATCATTAATTTGGGATCGTTTCATCGCACAACGGATGCGCAACGATCCATCGTTCATATATCCGTGAAGAACGCGTAGAACACACATGAAGAACGCGAGGAAATCAAGGAAGAAAGGCACAATCAAATTGAGAGGGACGAACCTCGATCGATGTTCATGTCGATCTTGGTTCGTCACCATTAGAAGGCCAAACGAAATCAAAAACAACCTTCAAGAATCAAATCCCCAAAATGCCCGAAAAAACCCATCCCGCAAACAAGATCGATCTGCGGGCTAATTTTTGTGTGGATTAGTCCGCGTTCGTCGTAGGAATCAAGAATGAGGAAAGGAAACCAAAATCAAAATGACCTAACTGGATCTGCAATGTTCATTGGTGAAGATTCGGTCGCCACGTCATCGTCGCCGGTGAAACTCATCAAGAACATCGTCGCCGCGTTGGGGGTTTCTTCCAAAGATTCCAGAGCCTCCAAGGGTTTCTGGGTTATGAGGTCTGTAACCCTGGAGCCCTGCGAAAACATTTATTTAAAAGTATAAAAGATATTCTCCACCACCATATTTAATAAAATATTTTTAATAAATATTTTATTATGGTTACGTCCAAAAACTGGATTTCACCACCGACCTGCACCAGCCAATGTTAGGCCTTGCCTAAGATAAAATTTCTTCTCTAAATGCAATGGTGCCCTCATATTTCCGATCTGAGCACCGATTTAAAAGTTATTCCACTTTTTTAGGAAAACCACACGTGTGCGTAATTTAATTATTTAATTAAATTCAAACATTTGTTCCGGGCTCACCGGGCCTCGGAACTGCACGCCGTCTGAAAGCCTGGTCTCAAAAGACTTTCCACATAATATAAAAAAATACAGAGAAATACGAGACATTACATAACACCCACCTTAGGGCTTTACGTCATCGAAAATCCAAAAAAAAGGCTACGCAAAAAGATGTGGGTACTGCACATGAATCTGAGCCTCCCGCTCCCACGTGCTCTCCTGGAGATTCCCCTACTACCACCAGACACACACCAAGGGAATAGATCGCCCATGAAGGATCTTCTCCTATCTATCCTCGATCTCCACTGGGTACTCAGCAAAGGTTGCTCCATTATTGATGTACAGCTCGCCCCAGTCGATAATGTGCGATGGATCATGCACGTACCTCCGCAGCTGTGACACATGGAAGATTTTGTGTACCTTGTCCATCTGAGGAGGTAGAGCCAAGCGGTACGCCACCTCTACAACTCTACTCAGAATCTGAAAAGGGCCGATGAACCTCGAAGATAGCTTGACGCCCCAGCCAAATCTCTACAGTTCCCTTCGAGGTGAGACCCGAAGGAACACATGGTCTCCCTCCTCGAACTCCAAGGGCCTCCATCTCCTGTCGGCATAATACTTCTGCGAAATCTGTGCAGTCTTCATTTGCTTCTGGATGACCTCCACCTTCTCTGTAGTAGCCCACACCATCTCTGGGCCCATGAGTGCTAACTCTCCTGGGTCAGTCCAACAAAGTGGTGACCTACAAGGTCACCTGTACAAAGCCTCGAATAGTACCATACCAATAGTGTAATGATAAGTGCTGTTATAAGAAAATTCCACCAGTGGTAGTTGATCCTCCCAGCTATAGACGAAGTCAAGTATGCAAGCTTGTAGCATATCCTCCAGAACCTGGATAGTCCGCTCTGTCTGACCATCAGTCTGAGGATGAAATGCTGTTCTCAAGCGTAACTGAGTCCCAAAAGCTTCCCGCAATCCCCTCCAAAAATGAGATGTGAAACGAGCATCACGATATGAGATGATTGTGGATGGAACTCCATGACGTCAAACTATCTCCTACATGTAGAGGCGTCCTAAGCTCTCTACTGAACTCTGCTCTCGTATGGCTAGGAAGTGGGCTGACTTGGTGAGTCGGTCAACGATCACCCAGATGGCATCGTGTCCCCTTGACGTTCGTGGTAAACCCATCACAAAGTCCATGGATATCTCATCCCACTTCCACTATGGCACCTCAAGGGTCTGAGTCAAACCTACTGAAACTTGGTGCTTAGCCTTTACTTGTTGACAAGTAAGGCACCGAGAAACAAACTCGGCCACACTCTTCTTCATTCCTGTCCACCAGAACTGACGTCGAAGGTCCTGGTACATCTTTTCCATGATTGGATGCACCACCAAAGGATATGTATGTAACTCCATTAGAAACTCCTCCCGCAATGTCACTGGTACTACTGTGCACCCTCTGAAAAGAACAACGTGCTCCCCACCTTTTGAATATCCAGCAGCAGCATCGCTTGCGGATATCTGAGCATGTAGAGTCTCACAGCTAGCATCCTCGAGCTGTGCTTACCTGAATAAATGTAAGATTGGAGGTGTAACAACCATCAACTGAAGGTATGCTCCCTAATCTCTATCCAAGAAAGATAACTATAAAGAGGCCAACTGCCTCGTCGCCTCATCCGGCAACTGTGAACTAAATTTCCTGCTGAGATCATCTGCCACAATATTCCCCTTCCCAGGAGTATAAACAATCTTGAAGTTGTATTCCTAGAGGAACTCAAGCCACCACCTCTATCTCAAATTCATATCCTTCTGAGAAAATATATATCTGAGACTCTTGTGATCAGAGTAGACGGTAAACCACTCGCCCATCAGGTAGTGCTGCCACATCTTGAATGCGAAGACTACCGCTGCCAACTCAAGATCATGGGTCGCGTAGTTCTGCTCATGTGTCCTCAAATGAAGTGAGCCATAGGCAATCACCGCTTGCCTATACATCAGGACACAACCAAGCCCGGTTCCTGATGCATCGCAGAACACTACGTACTCGACACCCTCCTCCGGTAATATCAAGATCGGGGTGCTCGTCAGACTCTGTCTCAACTAATGAAAAGTCTACTGGCGTCTCTCGGTCCATACGAAAGGCTGCCCCTTTCGGGTCAAATATGTCATGGGTGCTGAAATCCTGGAGAAATCAAGAATGAATCTCCTATAGTAGCCTGCCAACCCAAGGAAACTCCGCACCTCCGTTAGGCTCCGGGGTGGCTCCCATGCTAACACTGCCTCTACCTTGGCTGGGTCCACTACTACTCCATCTGTTGGGATAACGTGTCCTAGATTGTGGACCTCTTGTATCCGGAATTGACACTTCGAGTGTTTCCCATACAACTGGTGCTCTCGAATTGTGTCTAGAACCATCCTTAGGTGCCTCGCGTGCTCCTCCTTAGACACAGAGTACACAAGGATATCATCGATGAAGACCACTATGAACCGATCTAGATAGGGCTGAAAATCCGGTTCATGAGTCCCATAAAAACTTCCGCGGTGTTCTTCACACCGAAGGGAATCACCAAGTACTCATAGTTACTGTAGAGACATCTGAAAGCCGTCTTCTCTATATCCTCATCCCGTACTCGCAACTGGTGATAGCCTGATTGTAGATCAACCTTCGAGAACCATCGTGCCCCTCTTAACTAGTCAAAGAGGTCATCGATCCACGGTAGTGGATACCGGTTCTTCACGGTCACCTGCCTCATGCACCGGTAGTCCACACACAGCCTCAAGCTCCCATCTTCCTTCTTGGCAAACAATACTGGGGCCGCCCAGGGTGAAACACTGGGTCTCATGAAGCCCTTCCTCTGCAAGTCTTCCAACTGCACTCTTAGCTTGCGAAGCTCTGTAGGATCCATCCGATATGCTGATGCTGATATCGGTGTCATCCCGGGCTGCAACTCAATGCAGAAATCTATATCCCGACGGGGGGGGGGGGGGGGTAGCCCGGGGACATCCTCTGGAAAGACGTCCTCGTACTCATCCACTACTAATGGAAACTGGAAACTCGTAACACTTGCTATGCCAAGGGATAGGCTAGCCAACTGATGTGAAATCATCTGTACCTTCCTACGCACGAGTCCATCCTATGCTGCATGGGTCTCCTTTTCACCGACGAAAAAGAACCTCATTCCATCACTGGGGACACACCGCACCCTTTGCCTAAAACAGTAAATCTGGGCATGAACTTTGGATAACTAATCCATACCAAGAATTACATCGTAAGGCATCGACGCTACCAATAAGAGGTTCCAACCGAAACTCTCACCTCCAAGGGTCAGGTCACACTATCGGCAAAGGTGTGTGATCTCTGAATCTTCTCCAGTCGGTGTTTCTAAGTGTAAGGGTCGAGTCAATGACTCAACTAGAATCTCAAGGTCTCAAACAAGATAAGCATCCAGAAAAGAATGACTAGCACCTGTGTCTATCAGTACGACAACAAAAGTAGAAAAGACATAGATTGTACCTCTGATACCACTCTATCATGACCCCTCCCAGTGGGGTCCGAGCCGCAACTCCCCAAGGCTGCCTCCAATAGGAAAGGGTCTGGTGACTAGCACCAAGTAGGCATGTTACTAACATGGGAGGCATTGACTATAAACCTGTACACACGCACACACATCTCAAAGCCCACAAAGCTGAAAAAGTAAAAGCTACTAAAAATGGAAATGCATGCATACACTAAAATCCAACCAACAGATTACGACAGGAAAGTAAAGTACAGTAATGTAAAAACTTGGGCAAAAAGTACAATCCCACCAAAAGAGAGTCTGAAAAAAATTCCAACCTGTAAAGAAAGGTACTGGGACTGCAATCCGTAGCCATATGAACACACCTATGCCATCCTGATCTCACTGAGAACTGTCTGGTCTTGGTCCACCTAGAATCCTGTCAAAGGCTCGCTTGTCTACACAAGACACGACACGTGCGGGCAAATCCCGTGCAAGGGTGAGTATAACAATACCCAGTAGGACACCCTGAAACCATAAAGGAAAACAACAAGGGAAAAATACCACAAAGGAAAGATACAGTCAGCTCTACAAAGTATATGTTTACAGAACATATAACAAGAATATCCAGATATACTCATACACAAATGACCATCGTGAAATCACCACTAAGATCCAGCTCAAAGATTCCACTAAGCACGTAACAAGGAGAACACACTTTTAGGTCTGTAGAGAGAGGTATGAAGTACTTGTTCCAGGAGAACACACTCCACAAGTACTTGAGAATATGATGCTCAGATGAGGATCAAAACCAATAGCCATGGGGTGATTCCAACAACCCAGTCTGAACTAATCCGCTAAGCAGAGGATTGACACCCGGGTAAAGTAGGTCACGTCAATACTAAGAACTCTACTTAGGGTTCCAGGAATGAATAGTGGATATGACTCTAAGTCTCACAGAGGGGATTCCAACAACTCTATTCAGGAAGTCCTGCTGAATGGATCATACTCCTGTACGTAGGAAATGATACCAGGAAACCTTCACGGGAAAGAACAAGGGGACGAACCCTAAGGAAACTAGTCAAAGTCATAGAAGACCACTGGCTCAAGCCATGTAAAATAGGTTACACGGTGTGTAGTATGGTTACACGCCGTTTTCCTTGACTCTGAGCAATGCTCGTGTAAATGAACCATGTCTCCAGTCCAGGTGTGTAAAACTAGACTGCACGGCGTGTAGTAGGATCACATGCCGTGTTCCTTGACTCCATGTACTGCCCATGTAAATAGCCTGTGTCTCTAGGCTTGTCCTATAAAAAGTAACTACACAATGTGTAGTAATATTACACACCGTGTCCTATTACCTAGGGTTCGCTCCGTGTACACTGTCCATGTGCCCGTACATGGTCTCTATCCGTGTCGCCATGCCCGTGTACCAGTACATGGGGTATCCCATGTATATGGCTGGGTCTGGCTGGGGAAGGGTATACATGTTGTGTCCTTGTCCGTGTACCCAACCCATGTCAGTGTACTCCCGGAGTACATGCCAGGTGGTCCACCGACGAACACACGCCATGTAGCCTATACTACACACCGTGTAGTCGGGATTTTTCTAGAACCATCGTCTTCCTCCTCGTGCCTCGGACGATCTTCCGGATCTCAATTCCATCGTTTGTTTGCCTCAAAACTCAAGACGCTGGTTTGTTTGATCATCCTAACACCAAATCTGGGTGTTTCAGACCTTCAATCGGCTTGGAAAACAAGTGTTGATTCATCCGAATGAAAATGCCCAAAAACCCATATCTCTCAATCTGCTCCGTATCATCCATCGCCACTACAGTCACACCTCCATAGGGTTGTACCGATGCCTGATATTTAATTTGGGATTATTGCATCGCACAACGGTTGGGAAACGATCTGTCATTCATATCTCCATGAAGAACACGTAGAATGCACCTGAAGAATGCGAGGAAATCGGGGAAGAAATACACAATCAAATCGAGAGGGACGAACCTCAATCGATGTTCATGTCGATCTTGGTTCATCACCATTATAAGGACAAATGAAATCAAAACAACCTTCAAGAATCAAATACCCAAATTCCACGCAAAAGCCCATCCCACAAACACGATCGATCTGTGGGCTAATTTGTTTATGGATTAGTCCGTGTTCATCATAGGAATCAAGAACGTGGAAAGGAAACCAAAATAAAAACGCCCTACCTGGATCTACGACATTTGTTGGTGAAGATCCAGTCACCGCGTTGTCGTCGCTGGTGAAACTCGTCAAGAACATCGTCACCGTGTTGGGGGTTTTCTCCAGAGCTTCTAGAGCCTCCAAGGGTTTCAGGGTTATGAGGTCTGTAACCTCAGACCCCTACGAAAACCTTTATTTAAAAGGATAAAAGATATTCTCCACCACTATATTTAATAAAATATTTTTATTAAATATTTTATTACGGTTATGTCCAAAAACTGGATTTCACCGTCGACCTGCGTCAGCCAATGTTAGGCCTTTCCTAAGGTAAACTCGCTGCTATGAGCGCAATGGTGCCCTCAGATTTCCGATCTGAGCACCCATTCAGGAGTTATTACACTTTTTTAGGAAAACCACATGCGTGCGTAATTTAATTATTTAATTAAATTCAAAAAAATTTTCTGGGCTCACCAGGCCTTAGAACTTCATTCCATCTCAAAGCCTGGTCTCGAAAGAATTTACAAATAATATAAAAAAAATACAAAGAAATCCGAGACATTAATTTTTTTTTCAAAAATATTTTTTATTCATATTCTATAATTGATTAAATTCCTTTTATGATATTGGTTTTGGAAATAAATTTTAAATTTTTGCAGTCATAAAATCATGATATCCAATATTATTTACTATTTTAATTTTTGATATTATTACTCAAATTATATTTGATATATTCATTTAAAATAAATTTTGGTATATCATATTCAATATTTTTAAATCCCCCATTTGATTATAAAATTCCATTTTTCTAAATATTACTCTTATGTTTTATGCATTATCAATTTTTCATCCCACCCTCTTATGAGATTTTCCTTTTTTATTGGTTCTGAAAAATGGTAAGAATGGAATGAAGTTAACCATTTCTCTCATTAAGGTTTTATTTTGCTTCATGTATAAATTATACTAATGCTAAATTGTTTTTGACTTATTTTATTATGTAACTTTTATAATTTTAACATAAAATCTTTTTTATAATCTCTAAACATTTCATTATCATTAATTGAAATTAATTTTGAAGCTCTATTTGGTGTAGTGTTTAATTTAAAATATTGAAAATAATTATTTCATGGATCAAAGTATATATTATTCCATATTTTAATTGGATAAAACACTATTCATTAATTCTGAAATGTTCTAGATGAAAAATCCTTTTTTATAAATCTCATTAATTCATTGATCTATCTTAAATTTATCCCTTGATTTAGTTACTCATTTTTATATATTTCATTTGTTGACCTATTTAAATAATTATTTTGGTATATTTAATTTAATTATTTTCTTTTTCAACCAATGTTTGAATCCCATTAAGCATCAAATATATATCTTTAACCATTTTCTTATAGTTTTCATGTATTAATGATTCTGAAGAAAATAATTTTTAAGGATTTTACTCTCTTTTAAATTTTATAAAATTGATTTTTGTTAAAATATGTGTAAATTTTTTCTTAAGATTAAGTGAATTATAATCATAATTTTAAATCTTAACCACACTTGTATTCTTATGATCCTTTTATTTTCATCTTGAGTTAATAATTTTATTAAATCATGCATTTATATTAAATCATGAAATTATTTAACAATTAATATCCTTTATTTAAATCATGAATTGATTAATACATTCATTTCACTCTACTAGGTTTGTTTTTACTCATTGGTTATTTAACTCTTTATTTACTTGTTTTTTATTCCCCTTAAAATTTTAAAATTACACATAATTTTAGGGGGAGATAAAATTTTTTAACTCTAAAATGATCTGAATGAGATTTTTTTTTGAAACTCATACATGATAAAATCTATTTTCTACTCCATTTTTATAAAATTGAATTTAAAAATTTTATACTCTAATTAAATGGACATGGGTATGAAGTTTTTAGTTCTTAAAATCTATTATTGTAATATTTTTTTTATTTGAAGGTTGATTTTCAATTTTTTTCCTGAATCCTAGAATTATTTCCTGAAAATAATTTTGTCTCTCATAAACTTAATTTGAAAAATTTTAGGCAATATTATAGTTTTAATTAACTAATTTATGGGGAGTCAAATATATTTTTATTTATATATTGATTTGTAGTGAGAAAATTCAAATGGAATGTTATATTTTTATATTTCTAGGTTTTTTTAGAAAGTTGAACATTTTCAAAATTACAATTTCATTTTATGTTTTGAAACCTCTTGATATAGTATTATGGGTTATGAAATTTTCATTACTATTTCATATATCTTTTTCATGGATCTCATTTTATTAATAATGCTTTAAATTTATTTCAATAAACCTTTTTTATGAGCTTTATGATAATTAAAATGGGGGATAAGGTGATGAAATAAAATTTAATATTTTTCAAATAACTAGTTTAAAATAATTTTGGTAGGATCTTATTATGAAATATAAGGTATGGTTATATTATAGTCACTCAATAAATATTTCCAAATAGTTTAATTTTTTTTTAAATTTATTTAATTTCATATATTATCACTATCATGGTTTTATATATTTAAAGGGAGTGATAGTTCAGACATCAAGGGAATGTTTTTATTGGCTGTATGGGGGAAAAGGTAATAGTTCAAATGGTATCTTCAATTATTTACACTATTTTGAAAATTGAATGGTTTGTAAATTAATTTATTCAATAATTCTATATTTTATGTGAATTTTAATTTTTGATAATCATAAATGGTGAAAATTTTGAAATTGAATTATTGATAAAATCATTTATGAAATCAAATGGTTGGTTGATTTTATTTATAAAATATTAATAATAATTAAACCATTCATATATTTATATTAATTAATTACTTATGTTTTTTTGATCCTCAAAATGAGGTAGAATGTTTTACCTTAGTCTCTTAGTTTTAGTGATCACAACCACCCAAATGATTTATAACCATTTTATTTCATGATCTTTAGTGTTTTTATTTTTGATAAATTTTCAACATTTTTTCAGAACTATATGAGTGATCAAAATGGCTATGGAGGACCTTCTTGAATTTATGGTCTTTCAGTACAAGTGTTTATCAGGTGGAGTGCACCAGATAGAAGGTGACACCCACCAACCATCTAATGTCATTAGGTCAGAAAAAATAGTCATTTATGGTTGACCTATATACATTTTTTAACTCCCACTGGTTCATTTCAACCATCATAGGTTCTATAATGATCCAAATGTTTTTAGAGAACATAAATACAACCCCTTTGGTCCTTGTATGGCCATTTATACCTTAAAGAACATTTTTTAGATCACTGTGCTTCATTTTCATCTTTCTAAAGATCTCTTGTACACTTGCCTCTCTTCCTCCCACTCTTTCCTAAGGAATACATACTGGTTTTTTGAGAGTTTCCCTCATAATTATTGAATAAATAAATTAGTTTTTTTAAATCTTTAGGGTGTGAGATGGGGATTATTTCTCAGAACCTTATGTGATGGAGATTGGGTGCTCACTACCATTGTCTGTGAGGGGATTAATTAACACTGACTACAAAAAGTGTGAGAGATTCATAATCTAGAAACAAAAACTAAAATCCTAGTAGGTTTCTTGCTACAACTGCTAAAAATCATAGGATATTGGTTTTCTTGGTACAAACACTAAAAATTAAGGGCCTTACATTTATATATGGGTTTAATACAAAAACTTGTAAAAAGAAAGGTAAAATCAGTTTCTTACTATAACCATTAGAATTAAAGGTTTTTATCCAAATCCTCTCAAGGATAATGAGTGTAAGAGACATAAGGATCTATTAGGTAATTATTTCTAAACTCTTTTATCAATGTGTTGTGCATTGTATTCAATTTTATATTTTTTCCACAACTCTCTTAATTTTTCTTTGTATTTTTTTAATCTCATATATTTATTGAAAAATTAATAAAATGTTATAAAACGAATTTCAAAACTTACTATATTTACTAAAACTAATAGCATGATCATCACTTAAGACTATAGGAGTTGTAGAAGAGTTTGTAAATCTAAGATCCTTTCCATGATCTTTTGAAGGAGTAATGAAGGAATGTATGTTAAAACTATTACCAATAGAGATTAATGAAATGGAGGAATTTTATAGGACCTTCATTCAAATATTTCCCCAATTAAAATAGTATATATATTAGTAATTTATTTTTTCCAAAAGTCTCTCATCGATAGAAACATTTTATATAAATTTGGAATGATTTAAAAAATTGAGTGCTAGTTTTCCTCCCAAATACATTGAGGAACACCAAATTATAGTTTTTTTCTACCATGTATTTCTTTATAGTGAGAATTATCTACTAGATGAATAATCATGAAGATCAATGATTGAAAAATCACTAGTGGAGGAAAATGGAGTAATATAGAGGATGACACAAAATTTATAAAAATTTAGTACAATAGGTACTACTACTAGATGAATTTATAATATAAGTTAATTATAATCATCCCATCTAGAGTCAATGCATGAGGAACTAACCACATGGGTTATCCAAATTTATCTAAATCATTTAAGTGAGTATAAATCACCAGTAAGGGAATGAAGATGTTTGGTCCTGGATACTCTGCATGAAATGAGTAAAGATTCAATGAAGTTAAAAAAGGAAAATAATATACCAGAAAAAAATCTTCATAGGGGATGAAACCATGAAGTAAGGATTAGTTTATCATAGTAAAAAGTGCAACATGGACCCCTTATCTGAAAGGAATTAAACTAATTCACAAATCCCTCTGCAAATGAAATCTTTAATGGGATGAGGTGGTACCATCAACACCTATAAATCAAGCCAAGTTGTTTACGGGGCTGTATGATGATTTATACCCCCATTAATGACCATACATAGTGAACTAAATCATTCACAGGACGAGGTCATGATTTCGGTACCTGGAATCAAAACCAAGTCACTTTCAGGGCCATATAGAGATTTCCACCCCCACGAATGGCTACCCCCCACAAACAAAATCATTCATGAGTCAGTGCATCCTCATTGAGATCCTACAAAAGAAGCACCAAGACCCACTATGGACAACCAATCATGCTAGTATTTAGTCCCTTTATTATTAAATAAAAAACCCTTGAGGGGGGACAAAAGGAGTGATCAGAATGAGAAACCAAAAAAGAGGAGCCTTAGAGATGAATTGGGAGAGACACCTATTGATTCGTAGTAGTTAAACCCACCACATAACATTAATTAGGAAATATAAATCATACATCCATCCAAAATCCTAAAATTAATTAAGAGGTACCATTACATGAGAAAAAACAGATGAACCCTTTGTGGACATGTACCCCATAAAGAAAAACACCATGAGGGGGAAATTTTGCACCATGCAGCAAAGTACTACGTGGGATGAAATTGACCCCTCATAGAAAATACCTCGTGGGTGGAACCTGGTCTAACATAGAAACATGCTATGTGGGAAGAACCCAAGTCCATGTAATATAATTCTATACTGACAATTCCCTCACCCGCATAGAAACATGTTAGTCAAAGGGAACCACATCCCGCATAAGAACATGATATGTGAAATGGGGAATCCCATGGATTAATACTATCCACCTCACATTAATCCATTCCATAACATCATTTTACCAATTTTGGCCCCTTTGTGAACTAGTCTAATGGCCTTAGGCCAAGGCCTCTTCCAAATACACTTGATATGTTTGATCAGATCATCAGGAACATCAGTGTGTAATCTCTATTCTATATACCAATGATAAGAAGAATCATGATGCTAGATTACGTAAAATGGTTGACCCCCATAATGTCTTCAAGTCTATATTCCAAAGGAAATAAGGGTCTTAACCTTAGAAGTCCCCATAGTCTCGGAGGTGATCACGTGAACCTCCCCCTTCCAGGGATTATGGGGAACCACTGATTTTTCCCTCCAATGGGGGTTAGTAATGGAAAATATTATCCACCCTAGGAACTAGTAGGGAATCCCTCCGAGAGTAACTGCCTAGTATTTATTATGAGACATGAAACTCTCGATCCTCTTTACCTCCCCAAGATACCAAAACAAGTGAGGAGAAGGGAACTTCAACAACGAATCTCTATCCCTTGGCCCTTAGTCCTTGTCCATTGATGGAAAAAGTGGAAAATGTGATCTTCTAATCTATTACTCCATCTTGTTTCCCACACTGAATATGACTCATGTTATCTTAGAGGTTAGTTGTGATCATGAAATTTGTATGATCACAAACCTCAAATGGAAATCCTCTTGAGTATAAACCCCAACCGCATCCACTCAATTAGGAATCCTCCAAAGTATAATCCCAAAATCCATACCCAATACCTTCAAAGGGATATATTATTGATGAAGATGAAAATTCATGGTCCTATTATATGGTGTATGACCCAAACCGTACTGAACTATGCGGGCTTTGAGTCCCAACTAACTTGGATACATATGAATCCTCCCTAAGGTCCAAATCAAACTCCCAAGTTTACTCTAATGTTCCATAAACCACATTCCTAGTAGGGTCATATCTTCTCAAGATACCACATCACTTTCAGTTCCCTTGGGCCTCCTTGGCATAAGTCCCACAACAAACCCTTACTAGGAACCTTACACTTGGATGTCGTTGCCACATTATCTTAAACTGCATGGTTTAGTCCTTATCACACAACCTTAAAAGGTGTTGTGTCCTGTTCAATGGAATTAAACAATGTGGGTTATGATTTCTCTCATGAGGATACATAGGAATCCCATATTATGGGTTTGATCCTGACATTAAAATAACTTCAGGATCCCTGGATGAAAATAATCTCTAGAGTTCCCCACGATATGGCTTAAAATCATCATTGTCCTAATGAATGACTAAAGAATCTATAATCTCTATAAAAAAAGGGTATCATTGATGTAGAACATCATATATGTACATATGATTCCAAACCCATTCATATTCATAATTGACCCTCACTTTAGGGTGAAATATGTTATACATAATTGGGAATAAAAAATGATTCATGAACATATCATAAATCTATAAGAGAGTCCCAAAATATGAAATAGTTCCCCCCAAAAGGGTGCGATGAGCATCAATTACCATCCTGTCAACCAATGTAAGTTATTAAGTTTCATTGGCCAAGTTCCCCAACTAACTATGTAACGAACCAAACATTTAATAATGAAAATTCATCTTGATCTAATTGAATGTCTTATTATGTAAAATGGTTATACAAAATATGAACTTACTTGGTTTTATGTTTTTGGATTTCAAAATTTCGTTATGAATTGTTACGGTTGCTAATATAGTTATTGATCAGTGATCAAATTATTAGTATAAATATATGCCTTTAAAAAAATATAATTTACTCAAAAAAATCATCCAATATAGTTTATCTATATGAAGACCATTTTTCGGAGCTCAGAAATGAGGTTGCATCACTGGGTTTCTCTCTTGACCAAGCCCAAGCTGAGCTTCAACATGTTAATCTTGAATGGAACTGCCTATGGGAGAAGTGGAAGTTAATAGAGATTACCACCTGAGTGATGTTATCCGAGCCACCCCAAGAGTCTGTCACCATCACACACCTTACCCTTAGGTCATATGTGGATGTTATAAGGGGTTATGTAACAAGACCCTATCAATATGATTATGCACATTATTTTTGTACAATGAATATACATTCATTATTTAATTTCTACTTTGTAAGTGATTTTTCAAGCACAAATAGTATTTTATTTAGTTAATATTCAATTAAGAAAATTTTTCTGATGAATTAATTATTTTTGAATTAAATAATACTTTAATAAAATATTATTACTAAATTAATTTTTATTAAATATAAATGATCATATAATTTTTATGAATGTAATTGTATTTTTTATTATGGTTTGAAAGTCGTTTTTGTCAAAAATCATGAATTTTATATAAGTGTCAGTTTTTATTATAAAAGTAAAAATTGACCTATTTTAAAAATTATTTATATAAAATGAATATTTTTTTTGGAATCAGGACATCAAAATTATCCAATGGTGAATTTTTCATAATTTTTCGAGACAGTCGAATGTTTGGGTAAAAATTAAATACCATTTAAATATATAATGTGTTTTATGACATCATAATGACCCAATAGTGATATAATAAAATAATATAAAAGGTTTGTTCGGCCATTATATGTTTTAACTTTAAAAAAATGTGATTTTATATTTGTTTGATTAATTTTATGGTGCCTTAGTGGACCCTCCAAGACTTATAAAATATTTTAACTTTTTAAAATGATTTCTTTGAGAGTGTGACTCACCTCCACATAACCAAGCCTAATATATTAATAATATCGGATATTGGAATTATAAAATAATTTTTCCACTCCCCATTGGAGAAAACCATGTAAAAAAACTATGTTTTGGTTTTTGGTTTTGATTATTTTAATGTGTAGTGTCCAAATCCAAAATAATAATGAATTATCTCTATTTTCCTATATAAACCCACCCAAGTTCCCACTTGTCTTCACTAAAAAACCCATGGAGAACATCTCTAACCAATCCTCCTCTCTCTAGAATTTTCCCAAGGCTCCCTAATCTCCCATAAATACCCTCTCAGGCCTCTCCCAAGCCTTTTGGATCACACTTACAATTAAGGGATTTCTTCTTTTCTCATTTTTGTCCAAATTTTATTATATTGTTATACCATTTTGTTTTCAATTAAAAATGTTGCGGTATGAATTATCACCTAACCCATACTTCCCTAATTTTTTTTAAGGATTAGAGACCAATTTATCTCTTATTAATGCCTCCCATTTACACATGTTACCATGCCGAGATTCGGTAAGGAATTTCCCTCTTCTCATTTGCATTCAAAAAATTCTTTTATATTATACATCTAAATTCCATTACCTGTGTTGGGAAATGTATAAATATGACCCAATTATGGTCCATTTCATGTAAATATGAGTAGATACCCCTTTATATCTCATAAACCATTTTAATTAATTCTTATGTCACACCATTATGCTACCGAAATTGCATACGATTTTCCAAGCCAAAGTCATTGTGTAGTGAATACCATGCCCATTTTTCTATCAAGGGTATTCACATTCACACACATTTACTTATTGATTATAGAGTTTCATGTATATATTCCAAATTCCTTTATCATGGAATAAATTATGATGTTGAATGATTCCATGTTGTATGATCCATGTGGTACACTTATGCATGAAATGAAATGATTAAGAAGGGTGTGCCCTGATAGTGCTCCAATGCAATGGGTAAAGATTAGTATCATGATATGTCAAGTGAAATGGGGGTTTAATCATTCTAATTCCAATTCAATGTGGGTATACTCATGATCCATGTGCAATGAGCCTTGGATCATGCTAATATCATGTTAAATGTTGATGCCACATTTCAATGTTATGATAATCACACTATATCATGCCGTTATGTTCATGTTTATCTTATGCTCCATTGATATGAAAATTTCCTAACATGTACTATATTATTCATGTTATGAATCGTTTAATCCTTTACTGGGATTTATATCTTACCCTTTTCTTATGCATGCTCTCAGGTTATCCCATGCAATGCTAAGTAAGAAGGAATGTGTGTGGTCATGTAAAAGAAGTTTTCAATAAAGACGTGTATTTCATGTTTTATGTTTTTATGTAATGTTCCTAAGAACCAAATACACTAGACCTAACGATCCACTATGTTTAATCAAATGATGATTTTATGTAATAAAATATGTTTAAGTGTGAAATACAGAGCAGGGTTATTATAGTTGGTATCAGAGGATGGGTTTAGTTATTTTTGGGATTAGGATTAGAAAACCCTAGTGAAAGCCTTAGGGATAAGACTAAGTATAATAAAAACATCCCTAAATTTTGGTGAGTATTTAGTAAGTGGTTTATCAAGAAAATACATCCCTGTCTGTATATGAGAAGGTAGAGGCAACTTTGGCACAGATGCATCTAGGGGTAAAACACAAAAACACCGCTTTGATCTAGACTCGTATGAGAACTGGTTCACAACAATAGGGATTTCTAAACTCTTGGTTATGAAACTCTTGGGGAATATTCTTTGGTAAATTCATAAGCTTATTATGAACCATTATTAAGGGAATTAAAAAAATTCCCCTAAGGATATATTTTGGGAAGTAGATCATGGATAATGTAGATAAGTTAAGAAACAAATGTAATTTATAAGTTATCCCTTTTTTCATTGGATTACCCTTTATGTGTTACAACTAACTTTCCTTTTATTCTAGATAATGTTTGGTAATAAGAGGACTCAGGATAACCCCAATGTGAAGATCAATGTGATGACTGTTCTACTGAGATGCCCAATCTGATGGGAGCAGGAATCACAAACATTGTCATGATACTCTCTCAGTTAACACAAGTTTTTAATAGAAACATAGGTCCAGAGGAACATTCAACACCACCTAATAAAAAACAAGCTGCAATCGAGAGCATCATGAGACAAAGGTCACCGACTTTTAATGGATTATCCAGCCCCTCAATCGCAAAACAATGGATCAACTCCATTGAGAAGATCTTCTCCATCCTTCAATGATCTGAACAAGAGATGGTACTTATGGTTGGTTATCATATGGGGGGTGAAGCTGATCAATGGTGGAATTTGATAAAAAATACGAAGCCTGAGGAGGATATTGAGGTGTTGGAATAGAAGGATTTCTGAAAAAAGTTGATAAATATTTTCTTCGCACCCTCCGACTTAAGATGGAACGAGACTTCCTTTCCCTCAAGAAAAAAGAAGACTAATATATCATAACGTATGAGGAAAACATAAAATGGATTGCATGATATGCCTTAAACTTTTTCATTACCCCAGAATATAGAGTTTACCACTTCATTTTTGGGATAAAACCTAGCCTAAGGAAAGCCCAAGCGATCCGTGACTTCGAGAGCTATGAGGAAATTGTTTTATGTTCCCTCAAAGTTGAAATAGAGACCAAAGAATATTAGGGGTATCATGGGGATAAGAATCATAAGGTGGAATTTAATTCTAGAAGTTCGATGGATAAATCCAGTGGTGATAAGAAAATATAGCACCCCACTTTCCAAATGTGTGGAAAGAAGCACCCCAGAAATTGCTTGAAGGGGATGAGGAAATGCTTTAGATGTAGAAGATAAGGGAACCTGTCCATTAACTACCGACAAGAAAAACCAACAGAAGCGAAAGAGGAGAGGAACACTCTGTTCGAACCTCATTTCATAGTTCATTTATTCAACTATAATGAACCAGTGAACATTGTAAACTAGTGCCATAAGCCAAGGGTTTTCTTATGAAACCAACAACCTCCTAGGCAGCAAGGGTGAGATTTTTCCATCACTACCACCGAAGTGAACTTTGAAAATGAAGTGGTGATATATAATCCATTTATTCTGTCAATAATAGAGAACATAATTTTTGATTCTGGTTCTATGCATTATTTTATATCCTGAAAGTTTAGTAGAACAATCCCATCACAACCACAAATCATAAAAGTAAAGCTGTCGGTGATAATGGAAATGGAGAAATCATTACAACCCATGAATATAACTCCTCCCCTGTCATAATTTGTGGATTGAAATTATCGAAAAACATCATCATACCTCCTATGGTATAAAAAATGAAATTATTGTCATGGATTGGATTTCCATATATAGAGCCAACATAAATTTCCGTGAGAGGGAAATCACTCTTCATATGGCGAATCGACCCCCGATTATGTACAAGTACAAGGAGGAGGATGAATCTTCTTTATCACCATTATCTCAAGCATGAATATTATTTCACTATGAGCACACATATCTTTCTCAGATGATTGAGTCTAAGGAAGCAACCATCCTTAAAGACATGCTTATTGCGAGGGAATTCACTGAAGGGTTTTCCAAGAAATTTCCTAGTATTCCTCCTAGAAGAGATGTTGAATTATCGATTGATCTAATACCTGGGGCGTTTCCAATATCCAAGAATCCGTATAGAATGGCTGTTGTGGAGCTTTAGGAGCTAAAGAAACAACTACAGGAGAATCTAGATAAGCATTTTATATGCCCAAGTGCTTCACCATAGGGATCACCTGTCATCTTCCTCAAGAAGAAGGATGGGTCAATGCACCTTTGAATTGATTATCATGAGCTCAACAAAATCATGATAAAGAACACATATCATCTGCCATGAATTGATGAATTGTTTGGTCAGATACGTGAAGAACATTACTTCTCCAAGGTGGATTTGTAGTAGGGATATTACCAAGTAAGGGTGAATAAGAAGGATATCCCAAAGACATCTTTTCGTACAAGATATGGGTACTATGAATTCATAGTAATTCCTTTCAGACTCACTAATGCTCCAAAAATACTCATGTAATTGATGAATAACGTCTTTAGAGATTACCTTGACAAATTTGTGGTAGTATTTATAGATTATACTCTAATATACTCTAAAACAAAGTAGGACCATGAGGAACATCTAAACACTATACTAAAGACCTTGCGAAAGGAGATTCTCTATGAAAAGTACAACAAGTGTGAGTTTTGGTTGAAGGAGGTCTCATTCTTGGGTCATATCATCAAAAGAAATGGGATATTTGTGGATCCCTCTAAGACATATACAATTGGGCGATGGACAAGGCAAACATCGGTAACAGATATCTGTAGCTTCCTAGGGTTAGCTGGATATTATCGCTAAATTTTGAGAAATTTCCCACGATTGTCAAAACCTCTTACCAAACTAACTTGGAAGGGAGTCAAGTTTTCTTGGCATGATTAATGTGAAGAGAGATTCAAGGAGTTGAGAAGGAGGCCTATCACTGCACCCGTTCTCACACTACCCACAAGTTGAGAACTTTTTTGTGGTATTTAGTGATACTTCAAAGAAGGGCCTAGGATATGTGTTGATCCAAAATGAAAAATTCATTGCTTATGATTTAAGGAGATTTAATGTTCATGAGAAAAAATATCCAACACATGATTTGGAGTTAGCTTTAGTAATATTTACTTTAAAAATTTGGTAATATTACCTCTTTGGGTAGAAGTGTGAAATATACATGGATCACAAAATCATGAAGTATATATTCACACATAAAGAGTTTAATATGCTACATCAAAGATGGCTAGAGCTGATAAAATAATATAACTTCTCAATCCATTACCACCCTGGGAAAGCGAACAAGGTGGAAGATGCTCTAATTAGAAAGGAACCATCAATTCTATCATAGATGAGAATCGAAAAGGATCCAATCTTCTTAGATTTGATGAAGATGGAAATGGGAATCATAAAGAAGGGAACATCATCAATCCTTTCACAAATGATTGCTCAACAATCTATTTTGGAAAGGTTAAAGGATTCTCAAAAGGATGATTTAGGAATTCAGAAGAAAGTGGAAAACATCAGAAAAGGGAAATACTCGTAGTTTAATGTTAATGAAGAAGGAATTGTGAGATTTGGTACAAGACTATGTGTTCCATCAAATCCAGAGTTAAAGAATGAACTTTTGGATGATGCACAAAGTTCGAATTTCTCCATCCCCCCAAAAATCAAAAAGATGTATCAAGATTTCTGAGAGAGTTATTGGTGGGATAAAATGAAGAAGGAGATCGTTGGGTATACATCAAAGTACCTGGTATGTCAACAAGTGAAGGCTAAGAGGCATAATTCTAAGGGGATGATGCAACCATTACCCATAATAGTATGGAAATTGGATAACATCACCATGGACTTTATCACCAGAATTCCGAAGAAATCCAAAGGTAATAATTCTATTTGGGTTTTTACATATCGTCTTATAAAGACTACACAATTCATTGTAATTTGAGAGGATTTCTTATTTAGCTAAACTGGAACTGATATATATCAGATAAGTGGTAAGGCTGCATGGAGTACCACTATGTATTGTACTTGATCAAGATCCAAGATTCACCTCTATGTTCTAGAAGAGTCTTCAACATGCTTTGAATACTGAGCTAAACTTTAGTATGGATTATCATCCTCAAACTAATGGCCAATATTAGTGGACTATCCAAACACATAAGGACATGTTCGGATCATACTCAATGGACTTTAAAAGAGTATGGGATCAACATCTTCCTCTGGTTGAGTTCTCTTATAATAATAGTTTCCACTCAAGCATCCAAATGGATCCTTATGAATCCCTTTATGGAAATAGTTTTAAAACATCATCATGTTGGGATAAAGTTGGGGAGTGAAAACTCCTAGGTCCAGAAATGGTCGAAGAAGTGGTGGAGGAGGTTAAGACCATCTAGTATCACATTAAAGCTGCTCAGAGTCAACAAAAGATCTATGCTGATAATCATCGATGAGACATAGAGTTTGATGTCAGAGACATGGTATTCCTCTGCATATCACTATGGAAGAGATTTATGTGATTTGGGAAGATGGGAAATCTTATTCCAAGGTACATCAGCCTTTTTGAGATCCTTGATTGTATTGGAGCAGTGGTCTATCAACTAGAACTCCCACCGAACCTATATCAAGTACATGATGTATTCCATGTATCACACTTGAGGAAGTACATACTTGACCCATCACATGTACTCAATCCAAATGTGGTACCATTATAGAATGACCTCTCCTATGAATATAATCTTGTGAAGATCTTAGATTATAGGGACAAATTTCTACAAAATAAGACAATTCCCCTCAACAAAGTGTTGTTGCGCAACCAAAAATTTGAAGAAGCAACGTGGGAATCAAAGGAAGTGATGAAGTAGAGTTACCATCACCTATTTTAGTGTGTTAAAATAAAATTTCTAGGGTGAAATTTTTTTAGGGGGAAGATTGTAACGACCCAAACTTTTATTAATGAAAATTCCTCTTATTCTAATTAAATATAATATGATGTAAAATGTTTATATAAAATATACACTTACTTAGTTTTATGTTTTTGGATTTCAAAATACCGTTAAGAATTATTATCATTTCTAATATATCCATTGAACAATGATCACATTATTAGTATAAATATAGGGCTTTAACAAATCCAATTTGCTTAGACAAAGGAAGCGATGGCCCCATCCAGTTGAATATCTCCATATGAAGCCCATTTTTCAGAGAATGGAATGGAGGTGGTGTCATTGGGCTTCACTCTAGACCAATCCCAAGACGAGCTTCAACATGTTAAGTTTGAATAGAACCTCCTATCGGAGAAGTGGAAGTTAATATAGATTTCCACCTGAGCGTGTAACATCCCGGTTCCGAAAGCCACCCAAAGGCGCCTTGTACCCGGTAGGTCACATGGCCTCAAGCGCATTTCCCCGAACGCTAGAGGCTGCCGACTAGAAACGAGAGCCTTGGGTGTGATATTGGAGAAACTATGACCTCATTGGCAGAGTAACATATCAGAAGAAAGAAATATCATAATAGGAAGTAGGAATAATCCATACAAAAGTAAATAGGAGAAGACTGGAAAAAAATAAACTGGATCACACATATATATATGAATGATGCATGATACATATGTCTAGGAAAGCAGCCAAAAAAATCACAATGCTAGAATACAATAGTACTAAACCCAAGTATAAAAGAAAGAAAAGTAAACAACTCCTCAACATCGCAATCCATAGCTTGGTCCCATGCTCTCCAACTCCATAGCAAATCAAGTACCTGAAGTAGAAGGCTGCTTGCCCTTATCTATAACTTCAATAATATAATCTATTTGGGCCCAAAATCATGGACCAAATAGGTTGTGAGACTAAATACTAGTAGGATACAACCATGAGATCTGTGCCTAACAATTGGTGAAAATATGGCAGGCATCAAACAAATAAATGCAGTAACAAGGAAGTACCCAAGGTAAACAATTCACAGTTTCAATGAATTATGTATCATATATCAAGAAATAGCTAAACAAAGAAGGTAATAAAAAATAGGTAACCCTATGGGAAGTACTCACAACATATCCCCTTTGGTCCTACCTAGCAACAAAAGAAAGACTTTAGGCAGTACACTCAGTATAACCCCTATGATTTAGCTTAATCATAGACTCTCTGAGGAAGCACTCACCGTCAATTCCTCCAATAGTCTCATATCAGTAACTAAAGGTGCTCTGGGGAATAACTCAATGTATATTCCCCCAATGGCCTACATCGAGGATCTACAGACACTCTGAGGAAGAACTTACGTCAATTCCACCTATGGTCTCGCATCGTAAGTAAAACATACACTCTGGAGAATCCCCTACGTCCATTGTCTCTATGGTCTATACACCAGGTTCTCACGGCCCTGTGTAAGTCAAGAAAGTATAGCAGTGAATATCGGCCAAGGTAAACCTCAAGAACTTCTTGGCTAGTAGTCTATAACATAACAACATGTAAGGATACAAACGCCTCATCTTACTATACTAGGCATGGAAGGTAAACAACAACCTAACAGGCAACCTAGACCCAATAGTCAAAACATGCAATCATACATGGGAAAGAACTTCCAAAGCATAGAAATTAACCCTATTCACATTAGTTATCATCAACTCAAGCATACAAGCATAACTGGAAAACAATAGTGCTAAAACGTTAAACGTGAAATACCCCTTTCATGGGTATTGGCTGTTTTTCCACATATAAGTCAAATAATTTCAACAGAAAGGAACAAACCACCTACCTCGGCATTGGGAGATCAATATAATTGATTCTCAAGTCTTGAATCACCTTAGAATGTCGAAGATCTACAAAAACGTCTAAAAATTTAAATAGAGGATAACTTGAGAAAGAAGAGGAATTGGGAAATGAAGCTCAAGCAGAAGAGAGAGATTACTGAGGCGATCCCAACATAATCGACGACAATTGAATTGGAGATCAGATGCACGGTCAGGGGCTCAGAGGAAGATAAGCATCATTCTCTCGTTCGCAGACGAACCAAACCTTAAACAAGGTGGTTCTGTCCATCAGACGCGACCCCAGTGCGTTTAATGAATAAAAAAAATACATGGTGTGTACTTTGGAAGTACACGGTGTGTACTTTCCATTTCCATACCCTACATTAGGCGGCCTCCAGGTCACCCCCACATGGTCGTGTGTGTGGACATCACATGACCAGCACATAGCCTCCTGCGGCAACCTAGTACACGGCGTGTACTCATAAAGTACATGGCATGTACTTTAGAGATTTCCAGAAAATCCCCTTTCTCTCAAAAAACGACTGGAAGAAAGAAAACATACCTAAAAAGAAGTCCCAGGTTCTTACAAACTTCCCCCTTAAATAAATTCGTCCACGAATTTCCTTATCAAGGCGGCGTAGAAGAGGAAACCCTGGACAGCTTCAGCCACTACGATCGTACATTTACCTCCCTCTTACAAGTCTCGTCCTATACTCACCCGTGCTGCCATTGCACTCATACCAGAGGAACAGATCGACCATGGAGAACCTTTGTACTACGATTGAAAACCCATATAGGATGCACCAAAAATGATGAATCCATGTCCAACTCAACCTAATCGGGTTAGAAGACATGAAACTGGTCTAAGAAGTAACGTTGAATCTGAGAAACGTGGAAAACTTCATGCATAGCCTGGTACCTCTGAGGTAACTGCAACCAATAGGCAACCAGACCAACTCTCTATAATACCTGAAACAACCCGACATACCTCGGAGAAAGATCACCCTATCTCCTAATCCTCTTGTTTCCCAACCTCGGTGTGACATGTAGAAAAACCTAATCCCTGACCTCAAACTCCAGAGGTCGTCTCCATTGATCAGCATAAGACTTCTGTCGAGACTGTGCAGTAGTCATCCTCTTCTGAGTCAAATATATCTGCTCTATGGTTTCCTGGACAAGACGAGGTCCCTAAATAGCTACCTCTCCTGCCTCCATCCAAAATAAGGGTGATCGGCATGACCTATCGTACAAAGCCTCATAAGGTTCCATCTGAAGAGTTTATTGAAAACTATTGTTGTAGGCAAACTCTGAAAGAGGTATTTTCTTCTCCCAGGAACCTACAACATCCAGAATACAGGCTTGAAGCATGTCCCCAAGCACCTAAATCGTACATTCAGACTGGCCATCTATCTGGGGGTGGTAAGTTGTACTCAAAAGTACCTGTGTACCCAAAGTCTTCTAAAGCCCCTACCAGACCCGAGAAGTAAAACATGAGACCTTGTATGAAACAATGGAGTGTGGAATTCCATGTAGATATACAATATTCTAGATGTAAAACCATCTCAGCTAATGAACATTAAAAGTCTTCTTGATTGTAAAGAATTGAGAAACCTTCATGAGTCTTTCAATGACATCCCAAAATACATCATTCCCTCGAGGCGACCTCGATAAACCTGTCATGAAATCCATTGTGATATCATTCCACTTCCACTATGGATTGGGTAACTGCTACAAAAGCCCTACTGGTTGCTGATGCTCCACCTTCACCTGCTGACAGGTGGAACACTTGATGATAAAAAAGCAACATCTCTCTTCATACCTGGCCACCAATACTGGCGGTGTAGATCATGATACTTCTTGCTGACACCAGGATGAACTTTCCAAACCGAGGAATGAAAGTCCCGCATCAGCTCCTTGCGTATGTCTGCCGACACCCATACACGCCCTAGAAACGCAAGATATCATCCTTTCCTATGGTCCATCCAGGAATAGGGTCCTCTCCGGACTCACTCTCTCGTAGGGCTAGACCTTCTGAATCTAATAGCTACCTCATTCACATTCGATCAAGAAGAGTAGAGGTGACAACCACAAAAGAAATAAATGTCTGCCCCTGTCTATCATGAACCTCCAAATGCATCTCAGAGAACAGACCCATAAGATGCCACTCACTGTTGTCCTCCTGAACTACCTGTATTTGAGTCTTCCTGCTCAACGCATCAACTACTGCATTGCCTTTCCCAGGCGTATAGGCAAGCTCAAGGTCAAAAGACTGAATGTACTCAACCCACCCTCGCTATCTCAAATTCAGATCATGCTGAGTGAAGATGTACTTGAGACTCTTATGGTCGGTGAAAACCACAAAATGATCTCCCAGAAGATAATGTCTCCAACAACATAAGGCATGAACAACTGTAACCAACTTAGAATCATGCATCGGGTAATTCCTCTCATGTGTCCGCAATTACCGAGACCCGTATGCAACGACTCCTTCTCTCTACATAATCAAAGCTCCAAGACCGATCTCTGATGCATCACAGTACACAATATATATCTTTACAAGCTCTGGAAATACTAGTATCATTGCTGAAGTCAACCTCCCTTTCATCTCCTGAAAGGCCGACTCACATGAATCTGACCACTAGAACTTTACACCCTTCTGAGTCAGACCCGTCAGTGGTGCTACAAAGCGTGAAAAGTCTTGTATGAAATGTCTATAGTATCCATCCTACCCTAGAAAATTCCATACATCAAAGATGTTCTTAGGCTACTCATAGGAAACTGCTTCTCTCACTTTCTCTGGGTCCACTGATACTCCTATATCTGAGATAACATGACCCAAGAAGTGAATCTGATCCTTACAAAAGTGGCATTTTGAGAGCTTATCATATAACTGATGCTCTCCCAGTGTACTCAAAATGATCATGGTCATGTCGAGTGTGAGAGTACACCAAGATACCATCCAAAAAAACCATCACGAAGGAACTCAAATATGTATGGAACACTTGGTTCATCAGTGCCATGAAAAATGCAGGCACGTTTGTGAGACCGAACGACATAACCATGTACTAGTATAGACCATACCTACTTCATGAGGATGTAAGAGGTATATATGATGGTCTAACATGAAACTGATGGTAACCATACCTCAATTCAATCTTCAAGAACACCTAGGATCCTTGAATCTGATCAAAGAGATCATCAATCCTCGGTAATGGATATCAATTCTTGACCATCAACTGATTCAACCTCCAATAATCCACACAAAGATGGAGGGTACCGTCTACCTTCTTCACAAAAAGGATAGGTAAACCCCAAGTAGAAGTACTTGTTTAGATGATACCCTTTTTCTACAACTACTCCAACTACTTCTTGAGCTCCTATAACTCTGGTGCAACCATCCTATAAGGAGGAATGGACACCAGTGCTGCCCCTAGAACAAGATCAATAGAAAATTCTACCTCACACTCTAGAGGAAACTCTGAAAAGACTTCTGGAAAGAAATCTCTGAAATGATCCACCACTGGAGGAAAGTCCATCTGCAAAATCCCCTGGTCATCCAAATATAGACTAGAAATATGGGCTATAACTCCACCTAACCCATGATGCTTGGGTCCCACTCTACTTGTCTGGACATCCCATTCTCCCTTATGAAGAAATGATCCACCATCTGGTGATATGAAACTCACCTTTTGGTGATAACAGTTGATGAATTCCTGTAAGGTAACTAGCCAGTCCATTCCAAGAATGACATCATAGCCTGTCATCTCTAGGACATAGAGGTCCCATTAAAAGTGACACTCACCAACCTCTAGAGGGAACTCCTTGCACTAATGTACACTTGTCGTTATAGTCCCTAATGGAGTGTCTAGTGTCAAGATATCAACAAAAGAAAATATGCATAGCCCAAGGCTCTCAAAAACAGCAACATATATAAATCTATGGGAAGCCCCTGTATTTAAAAGAGAATAAGTAAAACTGAGGCTACTAAGATCGTACCTCGCACTGTAGAGGGTCTGGGATCCTGAACCTATTGGGTTTTCTCCACTGCAAAAGTCTGACCTACACCACTACCCCGTGACCCTGTCTGGCCACCCTAAGCTGATCCACCATGTTGTCACTAAAAACCGAGTGACAAGCTACCATGACCACGACCTCCACCTCGGCCTGAATGGCCGAAAGAACTCTAGTTCCCAGACTGGTGAGAAAATGGTGGTGCTGATCCTGAACGAGGAGTCATAGAAGAACCCCTTCCACCAGCTGATGGTGAGAAGTTCTGACAGAAGCGCTGAAGATGACCCATCTCGTCGTAAGATCAGCACTCCACTGGGTCTCTCAGGCAATGTGGCCTCATATGCCCACTCTTCCCGCACTGGTAGCACACCACATGGATACCATAAGAAGTTTCTCGGCTCCTTGGATCACCACGAAAATACTCCCTATGAAACTTTATCATGTCAGTAGGAGGGATACTAACTCCAGATGCCAAGCCGCCCTGGCTCACAACTCTAGAATCTCTTAGATTGTGCTCAGTGATCAGTGCCTAATTGACGATAGAAGTGATAGAGGTCAACCTGAATATTTTCACCAGCGATTGGATGTCGTGCCTCAGAAAATCCTCAAACTTCCTTGCCAGGAATAACTGATCACCTCCTAGAATAGGTGTGAAATGCTGCAGCTCAGTAAAACAAGAGGAATACTCCATAATCGAAAGAGTACCCTGCTCCAGAATCATGAACTCTCGGGGCTGATTGGTCCTTAAAGTCTCTGGATAGAATTAGTCATAGAAGATAAGCTGTAACTCCTCCCAAGTCATGAATTTCTGGCATCACATCTATGAGATCACATCCCAACACCCCTTGGTGGAATCCCGAAGCATATATGTAGCGAGCTTGACCCGCCTCTCTGGAGGAGTCTCCAGATGCTCAAAGATTGTCATCACAGCTTCTAGCTATGACTATATAGGTTGGGGTCCCCCATCCCTCGAGAAAGAGGGAGGATATAGCTACTGAAAGACCCGCTTGAATTCTTCCATCGACGGGACAGGAGGCGGTGCTCCCTAAAAGGTCTAAATCATTCTCATAAAGCCTTACCTAGAATTTACATCATCACCTGCATCTGGTATAACGGATGGTGCCAAGACTGGCACAACGGGAGGATCTACAGGTAGTCCCTGATCAAAAATATCCGGTGTCTGATCACTAAACTGCAACTGGCATACAAGTGGAGGACATCTCGGCGACATGACTCTGCAAGGTCAAACACACACCTTAGATCAAGATTAACAAGGAGAAAAAACTGAAAACGTAAGAAGGGAACTGGAGAAGGAAAGCATTCAAGTTTTACAAAACATGACTACATGGCGTGTATAACACCTACATGGCGTGTTCCCTTTATCCATTCACATGGGCACATACACTTGCCAGAACTGGTCCTGTAACACCCCATACACACAAAGTGTTCACCTAACACACAGTGTGTACTTGAATACTCTTCCCCTGCCCGAGTCCTTCTACACGACTAAGCCACACGGTTCTCCTTAGAACGAGACTACACAACATGTTAGTTCCAAACACGGTGTGTACTAAACGAACCTCACTGACCCGTGTTGTTAGATACATGGCCGGTTATACGGCTCACACCACACGGCGTGTTCTATGTGGACACAGCGTGTATGAGAAAGGATAACACTAACCCGTGTTGTTAGATACATGAATGATTACACAACTCACACTACACAGCGTTTTCCCGGGAAACACGGCGTGTACGAGAAAGGATAACACTGACCTATGTTGTTAGTTACACAATCGGGTACCTGGGTTACACCACACGGTGTGTTCCAGACAAACACAGAATGTACTAAGAAGATTTTTCTGAGCCGTGTTGTTAGTGACACAGCTGGTTACATGGTTCTATGACACGACGTGTACATACTCTACACGACGTGTCTTACCAAATATTACAAACCTCGAGTCCCCGCCCACACTGTCTGAAACACAGTTAGAGACTACACGGTGTGTACATACAGTACACGATGTGTACTTAAAAAAAAAGTTTCTTCCTGAATAGAAGAACACATGGCGTGTAGTTAACATTACACGCCATGTCTTTTGGGTTTTTCCAAACAGTAATCCTCAGAAACTACTCCGAAGCCCAAAAAAACACTGAAACGAGCATTAAAGTGCCAAATTCCGATATATGAGGGACCATACTCCTCACGAATAAAATCTTGGCATCTTAAACATGTTATAAACAAGGTAAACAAGTCAATGATCCACCAAATTCCGGTCAATGAGGGCCCATAACACCTCAAGAACTAATTCTTGTCGTTTATTCAAACAAATACTTAAAAAATCAATACCCAATAAAATAGAAGGTATTTTATCAAGGAAACTATCACAACATCACACATCTCTAGCACAACATCTATCACAACAACATGCAATCACTAATGCACCCTATATGGCATGTCAATAATGCATGAAATGTGATTTATAGAAAGTTCCTAAATGATGTATGAGATGGAATACCCACATCTCATCATGTTGAAACATAAATAGAACTTGAATAACATCAATAATAACAACACAATACATGTGATTCACCCAACGGTGAAAATCAGATCAACCATAAACTTGCAAAACTAGAAAAATTGCAACAAACAAAGTAGATTGTCTTTTCCCTGTACACAGGTTAGCTACTCCCGAGCAAAACTTATTACAAGTTCCTATTACTTCCTATCCCTGTCTATAGGCTCTAAACATAAAGTCAAGAGAAAATAATTCCTCTGATACCACTTTGTAACATCCCGGTTCCAGAAGCCACCCAGAGGCACCCCATACCCGATTGGTCACATGGCCTCAAGTGCATTTCCCCGAACTCCAGAGGCTGCCAATTAGCAGCGAGGGCCTTGGGTGTGATAGTGGGGAAACTATTCCCTCATTGGTAGAGTAACACAACAAAAGAAAGCAATATCAAAATCCAATGAAGGAATAATCCATACAAAATTAAATAGAAGATGATTGGGAAATAATTAACTGGAGCACACATAGATATATGAATGATGCATGATACATATGTCTAGGAAAGCATCCAAATAAATCACAATGTTGGAATAAAATAGTACTAAACCCAAGTAAAAAATAAAGCAAAGTAAACAACTCCTCAGCATCGCAAGCCATAGCTTGGTCTCATGCTCTTCTGCTCCACTGCAAATTAGTTACCTGAAGTAGAAGGGTGCTTGACCTTATCTATACCTGCAACAATATAATCTGTTTGGGCCCAAAAGCATGGACCAAACAAGGTGTGAGAATAAATCCCAGTAGGCAACCACCATGAGATCTGTGCCTAATAGTAAGTGAAAATATGGCAGATGGAAAGCAAATAAATGCATTAACAAGGAAGTACCCAAGGTAAACAATTCATAGTTACAATGCATTCAGTATCATATATCAAGAAACAGCTAGACAAAGCAGGTAATCACAAACAGGTAACCCTCTCGGAAGTACTCACAGCCTATCCCCTCTGGTCCTACCTAGCAACACAAGCAACCCTCTAGGCAGTACACTCAGTCTAACCCCTCTAGTTCAGCTTAAGCATAGACTCTTTGAGGAATCACTCACCGTCAATTCCTCTTATAGTCTTGTATCGGTAACTAATGGTGCTCTGGGGAAGAACTCAAAGTCTATTCCCCCTATGGCCCATGTTGAGGATCTACAGACACTATGAGGAAGCACTTATATCAATTCCCCCTATGGTCTCACATCTTAAGTAAAACAGACACTCTTGAGAAGCCCTTACATCCATTCTCCCTATGATCTATACACCAGGTTCTCACGGACCTGCGTAAGTCAGGTAAGTATAGAAACGCATATCAGACAAGGTAAACCTCAAGAACTACTTGGATAGCAGTCTACAACATAACAGTATATAAGGATACAAAGGCCTCATCCTACTATACTAGGCATGGAAGGTAAACAGCAGCCTAATAGGCAACCTAGACCTAATGGTCAAAACATGCAATAATGCATGCTAAAGAACTTCCAAAGCATAGTAATTAACCCTATTCACATCAATTATCATCAAATCAAGCATACAATCATAGAATGAAAACAATAGGGCTAAAACAGTAAACGCACAATACCCCATTCATGAGTATTGGCGGTTTTTGCACATATAACTCAAATACATTCAACAGAAAGGCCCAAACCACCTACCTCGGAATTGGTAAATCAATATACTTGAGTCTCAGGCCTTGAATCACCTTATAATGATGAAGATCTAAAAAAATGTCTAAAACGTTCAACACAGTATAACTTGATAAAGAAGAGGAATTGGGAAACGAAGCTCAAGTAGAAAAGAGAGCTTATCGAGGCGATCCCAACACAATCGACGGTGGTCGAATCAGAGATCGGATGCTCGGTTGGGAGATCAGAGGAAGATTGGCGCTGTTATCTCGCTCTTGGACGAACAAAACCTAGAATGAGGTGGTTCTGTCTGTCAGACATGACCCCAGTGCCTTTAATGAAAAAAAGAAAATACATGGTGTGTACTTTGGAAGTACACGACTTGTACTTTCCATTTCCCTATCCCGCATTGGGTGGCCTCCAGGTCACCCCCACATGGCTGTGTGTGTGGCCATCACACGACCAACACACGACCTCCTGCAATGACCTAATACACGGTGTGTATGTATAATGTACACGACATGTACTTCATAAATTTCCATAAAATCCCCTTTTTCTCAAAAATGACCAGAAGAAAGAAAACATACCTGAAAAGAAGGTCTGGGTTCTTACAGAGCGAGGTTATTCGAGCCACCCCAAGAGTTTTTCACCATTACACACCTTACCCTTAGGTCATATGTGGGTGTTATATGGGGTTATGTAACAAGACTCTAATACTATGATTATGTTTAATATTTTTTTATAATTAATATACATTTATTTTATCATTGTTACTTTGTAAGTTATTTTTAAAGCAAAAATTGTATTTTTTTAGTTAACATTCAATTAAGAAATCTATTTTGAGTAATTAATGGATATTTGAATTAAATAATATTTTAAAAAATATTATTAATAAATTTATTTTTATTAGATATAAATGGTCGTATAATTTTTATGAATACAATTGTAATTTTTATTAAGGTTTGAAAGCAGTTTTTGTCAAAACCCATTATTTTTTTTATAAATGTAGGTTTTTATTTTAAAAGTAAAAATTCACATATTTATAATATTATTTATATAAAATGAATATTATTTTTTGAATCAGGATGTCGAAATTATCCAATGGTGGATTTCTTATTATTTTTTGATACATTCGTATTCTTGGGTAAAAATTAAATACTATTTAAATATATAATGTGTTTTAGGACATCATAATGACCCCATATTGATATAATAAAATACTATAAAAGTGTTTTTCATCCAATATATGTTTTAACTTTTAAAAATGTGATTTTTTATTTGTTTTATTAATTTTATGGTTCCATAGTAGACCCTCTAAGACTTATAAAACATTTTTACTTTTTAAAATGATTACCTTGAGAGTGTGACTCACCTCCACATAAGAAAGCCTAATATTTTAAAATGTTCGGATATTTTCCTTATAAAATATTATTTTCCACTCCCCTTTGTATGAAACCATGGAAAAAACCATGTGTTGATTTGTGGTTTTGATTATTTGAATTTGTAGTGTCCAAAACCTAAATAATAAATAATTCCCTCTCTTTTCCTATATAAAACCACCCAAGATCCCACTTATCTTCACTAAAAACCCATGGATCATGTCCCTAACCTAACCTCGTATCTCTATAATCCTCCCAAGTCACCCCAAGCTCCCATGAATCCCATCTCAATCCTCTCCAAAGCATTTGAGATCTCACTTCCAAGTAAGGGATTTATTCCTTTCTCATTTTTGTCCAAATTTCATTATGTTGTTATAAAATGTTGTTTTCAATTACAAATTTTGGGGTATGATTTCTCACCTACTCCGTACATCCCTCCTTGTGTTAAAATGATGAGATACCTATATATCTCTCATTAATGCCTCCCATGTACACCTGTTACCATACTGAAATTCTATAAGGAATTTCTCTCTTCGCATTTTCAATCAAGAAATTATTTTATATTATGCATATAAATTACATTACCTATGTTGGTACATGTATATATATGAACCCCTTACTGACCATTTACTATAAATATTATGATATATAACTTTCTCTCTCATCAACCATTTTTATAAATTCTTATGTTACACCGTTATGCTGTCGAAATTGCACAGTGATTTTCCATTCCAAAGTCATTGTGTAGTGATTACCATGCCCATATTTCTATCAAGGGTATTCACCTTTTTAAAAATTTAATTATTGATTATAGAGTTTCATTTATGTATTACACATTCCTTTTTCGTGGAATAAATGATGATGATAAATGATTCCATGTTGTATGATCCATGAGGCACACTGATGCATGAAATGAATTGATCAAGAAGGGTGCGCCCTGATAGCGCTCCAATGCATTGGGTAAAGATTAGTATCAAAATATGTCAAGTTAATTGAGGGTTTACTCATGATAATTAAAGTGTAATGAGGTTTTACTCATGCTATGTGTGCTATGATCCTTGGATCATGCTAATATCATGTTAAATATTGATGCCACATTTCCATGTTATTATAATCACGCAATATCATACCTTTATGTTCATGTTTCTCTTATGATTCATTGATATTCCTATCTCCTAACTTGTACCGTATTCTTCATGTTATTCCTTGTTTAATCCCTTAATGGGCTTTATAGATCACCCTTTTCTTATGCATGTCCTCAAGTTATCCCATGCGATGCTAAGTACGAAGGAATGTGTGTGGTCATGTAAAATAAGTTTTCAATAAACACATGTATTTCATGTTTTAAGTTGTTATGTAATGTTCCTACACTACAAGACACTAGAAATCTGGATCTTATAAGTTGTATCAAGTGAATATTTTATCTAATAAATTATATTTAATAGTAATATAAATAGTATGGTTGTTATAAACTCCTTCCTTTTGAAAGTAAGTCTGTGAGTCATCATGGATATGAGAGTCTATGGGTCTTTCCGAATCCATGAAGAAAACCCATTGGAGACTGTTAGAAAATGGTGTAATCCCAATTCTCATTATATCATTTCATTCATATCGCATGTTTGAACATGTATAAATGATTTCTATCAGAAATGAAATGGTGAACCCTATAGGAATACTTAACCATGGTGGCAGTTTTACCCTACATCAGGCCCCTTTCTCATCGATAATGTAAGAGGGGCCAACAAGACCATCAATAACACATGTGGTCATGATGTAATGCTTTTAAAAGGGTTTTTTGTTTTTATTTGTCACATTTAATAGAGTAACTCTTTACCATAACTCTCTTAAATCTAATGGAATCTCTTCAATTTTCATGGACATGCTCATTAGCCACTGTATAGGATGGGTCCAAAACCAAAAAGAGGATAATATCACCTACCCAACATTTTTAATGTTGGGTTTCAAATGAATTGGTTCAAATGTACCATTGGAATGATACTCTCCCATCACTGGAGACAACTTGACAAGCCTTCCAGTCCATGAAGACCCACCAACCGTCCGACTAGCGATGATCAATGTTATAGAACTAGACGACCCGAGTAGCCATCTCAAATAGTTTTAGGAGCCTATAACTAGAACATGAAAATGAGTCCCTCCCTTACCTTAGGGAGTCTGATGAAGTGGTCACCAAAACTCCATCCCAATAGCATAGGGGTCCTGCCGAAGGGCCCTTGCTGATGATCATCACCACCAACTTCGTGTGGCCTAAAATCTTCACCATGAAGAGGTTATTGCCTTACGAGCCACATCCGAAGTCATATGGACCCAGGCCCCCAGGTCAGCTTATGGAGGGAAACGTTCAAACAATTATGAATAGGTTATCATCCTTATTACAACTGAATAATCCTACCATGTAAACATGGTTTCAAACTATGGGTAGAAGTATATTTCTACTCACTCATATCAATATCATCTATCAAATATGAGGGAAACCCATAAGAAAAATAAAATTCATACCCATTAAAATAGATATCTCAGTGAAAATATAGTAGACAATTAATGGCAGATGAAAATACATGCTCACCAGTATGTAGCTTTCCAATCAAATATGACAAAAAACTAGAAAATTCAAATACCTGTTGAAAATATGAAACCTACCAGTCAAATATTGTGGAAAACTATGTGAAGATAATAGTTACTACTAAAAAATATCAAGAACATCAGTCAAATACGATGGAAAATAAGAAGATGGAAATATATGCTTGAAAATATTAAGACCATCAGTCATATATCGTAGAAAACTACTAGAAGATGTAAATACCTGCTCTATAACATAAATTACACCATGAAAATATGACAACTGTAGAAAAAAGATATCATATCCCAATTTTCAATCAGGGACAGACATCTACCTCTTCCCCTACACAAGAGGACTATCAATACTTACTAGAAAGAAATGGATAACTGGAGAATACACATACTCCTAGCCCGACAATAGAATGAGTGTATATTTCTATTCCCAAAAATTAAATCTCTCAACTCATCTTATAAATGATAGAGGGTCATATATAAATTCATGATTGTATCCTTTATACATTACATGACACAATCACACCCACAAAAATAGCTAGAAGTTAGGACCAAAATCCTACCGCCTCAAGTGGGGTGGCTCATCTGCAAAACGGGGTGGTCATTCGGGAGTAGACATGCATACATTCTCCCATCCAGAAGGGTTTTTGAAAATATTCTATGATAAATGGATAAAATGATCAAGCACAAATATCCATTCCAACTAAGGGAAGTTGGTCTAATTTGGTGGCTGCTCAATGGTAGACATATATCCCATCCTGAATTCTAGAATTTTACCAGCATATTCCAGCAGTACCATGAGGTCCACATGAACATTCATCTATATATGAAGGTCATCACTTAAAATCATCCCCAGTCACTTGCAAGAGAGCACTCAAAAATAAATTACACAAAAGAAAGTTGGAAAATGAAGATTAGACTCATAGACATACTCTACTCTATCTAGAGTTCATGAGGCCACTAAACACTAATCACTAGTGTCACATGATACCACTAATCCATTACAATTTATGGAAGTAGAATTAGTAGTTGTGATGGTCCTCCATAAAAATTATTACTAGAAACTCTAAAGGTCCTCCCCAGAGCATCTACCAAAAATACTTCTTTTATGGTCACAACCTTATCAATCGTGAGGGATTATCTCTTGATAAGAAACATGGTATCTCTCCCATGTTTAGAATATTAAACACCTAGAAGGTCCTCCTATTTCTATCATCTATCCATACAGTACTCCCTATGATATATGCTGAAAAAAATTCTCCCTATAGTTGGACATCATCCTATGATGGTAGTGATCTCTATGGAAGAACCCTCTATAAAGGTCCTCCCTATAGTAACATTTCATACTAATAAGAAGATACTCCCCTTTTTGAGTCAAATATGAGAAAGCCCTCATATTCTGAGGTGCTTGGAAATATTGGGCTAGACATGTTAGATACCATATCAATGAAAATAGATATATTTTCTCATCCAAAAAGAGGCTCGGGGAAATGGTCATTCTCTGAACCACCCCCAGACTGTCTCCATGCCAATAAGACCCCCACTAACACCACTTAATGAAACAAAACAGTGAAAAAATTCTCATGTTGGGCTGATCAAGTAAAGGAGTATCTTGGAAAATAACAAAAGGATATGTTTCTCATGAGAAGGAAATTGTCTAGGGATGACATAACCATCATGTTTTGGCCACCAACCACTTCTCAATTTGATATTCTAGAGGCATTGATAGAATAATTCATATAAAACAACTATTCGAATCCCTAGAAAAATCTCCACCATATGAAAGAAATGTTATTTCATTACAATGGGTATATAGACCATGTCAAAAATTGGGAGATTTTCATCATCAAATATACATGGGAGACCTTCCATTTGTGCAATGACCACAATCAGAGAAGCAGTAGAATTATCTTCAATTAGCATGCCTTAATATGTTGGATGTGTTTCATTGTCTAATTATTGATTCCCCTACCGGTGTTCAAATCCAATGATGGGGGGAACATGGATCTTTTCATTTCACCTCATGCCCATTTAGTAGGACCCATTGAAAATGACATCCTATAATGTCATTATTCCCAAGTGGCCAGTAAGTAGAAACCATACTCCGGAAAGATAGAACACTCCAAAAATAATTGACCATGAATAAGTCTCAAAACCATTAGGCCTGATAAGAGCGATCCATTAAAACAATCTTGAACCTATAAATTGTGAACATTCATTAGGCTTCTCACTCAAGGGATTCCAATCATAAAGAACTGATAATGTCCTCAAAATAATCCAGCTCCTATGAAGACTCAGCATTTTATCTAGCTCATGTCCAAATGAGGATGCCAGGAATCAATAGATCAGTGATAGATACAGTAGTCCCACCTATACGGGATCATCCCCATTATGAAACATTGGGGTAATTTTTAACATAAAATCCCACCCCAAGGTCTAAAAACTCATCACAAGGAACAATAATAAGATAATGGGAGCAACACCAACCCATAAGACTAGGGACATTTTTACCTCAACCATCCCCTCAACTGAAATCAGTCTTTTTTTATTTAGGGAGGATGACAGGTGATAAGGTCTCCCAGTATGACCCATTTCCACTTAAAGGGAGGCCTATTACCAAGCTACATAGAGGTTTCATCTAAGTCGCCCATTTCTAAGAAGCTCGAATAGGATCATGGAGAGGAAGGGAGAGGTTCAACAAAGGGTAAAAAATGAAACTCCTATTATCTAATATCCAATATGATGCCTACAATCCATTATGTGTCAGTAAACATTATATAAATCAACCCAACAGATGGTACAAAAAATGATACAAATAAAGAGGATAATGTGTTGGATGGATCCATCTAGGACATCGTTCACATTGAGATGAATTGAGAAGGTGTACGTATCCAGAACCAAATAATCTCTCTAAATTTATGGGCTCCCTCAATCAACCCCATACTGCCTCCTCTGTGAATCACTAACAAGAATAAAGGGAAAAAAATATAATCCACATCATCCTCTTGATGAGGACAATCTCTATACACTCGAAGAATGATTTTCTTGATAGGAGGAGGAAATGAAAGAGTTTGGGTGAATCAACATTTAGTTACTCTATAGTGGCATTCCTATCAAGTATGCTCCCTAGGTACAACCTCAACATACACTACTAGTAGGTTTACCTCAAAACAATGATTTATCCCAAATATTAAAGCTTAACTTGGTGCTTGGACCATAGGTTTACCTAGAATAGATTATGGATATATATCATGATCTCCCTTTATTGATGATACAACTAGGCCAGGATCAGGAAAACCCTCAAAAGATATCCCCAACCAGATATCAGCCTCAAATAATTACTGAACCGACACACTAGATCCTGTAAAATGTTGAAACTGCCTAATATCCTATTCAACCGAACAATCATCAAGGTATTATTGACACCATTGAATCATTTTCATCTCGATTAGAAGCCATGGAGGAGTGGAGATCATCAGTGTAGCCCGAACTGAAACCTCACCCCGACTGGGTTAGCGAAACCCCACCACCTAAAAACTTTAGGAGTCCTATGTTTTTTATATTTAATGGCTCAATTAACCCAAATAAACATCTAATTCAATTTTTGGCCCATTTTTATCCCATGATAGGAACTTCTGAGTAATAAGAATTAGTGATACTTTGATGCTTTCTGAGATCCATACAATGGTCGGCCTTCATATGGTACACTAGTTTTCTATATTGGTCAATCACTGGATGGGAATAACTCTATCATTATTTTCTCTTTTTTTTAGATCAATTCTAAAAATGAAAAAACTCATAGACCTCACAAATTTCAAACAACAAGAATATAATAGAGTCTTGAATTTCATTTCCAGATGGAAAGGACTGACCTACTCCCTGCACCCACCACACCCCCAAGAAGAACCGATCTCTCAGTGCACTGAGAACCATCACAACAAGCTACAAACTCCACTCCTCCAGGTGAAATATAAAGGTGGGTTTTAGGATTTCTCAACCATTTTCCAAATAATGGAAGATTCCATAATGCGGACCAAGTTGAAGTACTAAATATCTCCAACAGTCCCATGGATAATAGGGGGAAAGGTGGAGACAATATCTATCAAACCTAAACGAGCATCTATGCCTGTTCCAACTCTGAAACATGAACCGTATCATGCAACACATGTCTTGACGGGATGAGAAGATATGACCCAGGTGAAATCAATTCATGGAGAGAAAGAACATGATCAAGTTTGTAGCTATTTTATAGCCGCTATGGACAACGATTTACTAAGCCTACCAGAGCCCAAGAGGCCTGACTATGAAGGTCTCAATGACCAGTCAGATTATTGTCCCTTTAATCAGATTCTGAGACACACCATTCAAGAATAAGTTTTTAAAAGACATCTTATAGAAAATCATAGATATGAGGAATGTAAATTTGGGATGGAAACTGGCATGAATAGAGTATGTTTATACCATTTCCCCTGAGGAAGGAGGTGAGTAGAAAGAAGTTATTAGAAGAAGGTCATGAATGTTTGATAGTTGGAAGAATAAAATGAAAATATATTGAACTCATGATATTCTATGAGCATAGTTGAAACAACCAGCTATTCCCCTAGCTTCTTCTGCTTCAACACAACCAACATAATTATCCCCACAAACCTAAATATGATAGCCTTTAAAAAAGTGGCCTAACCAGAAAGGTGGGGAAGAAGTGAAGAAGTATGAACATGCATCAAGTAAAAAAGATGGAATTGACACTCCCTAATTTTATTCCCTAAGACTTAAAATAATAGGATCCATCCTTCCAAATGACACCACTATAAATGGTCAACCAAAAAAATTCAGCATCAGACGAAGAGTTTATATTTGGTACCATTAATTTCATCCACTTAATTGATCCATTCTTTAGAGATGAGTATGGATATGAACCTAATTTCCCCGCATCCAATTTGGGAACCATTGAAATATTACCAAAATATCATGGATACTAGGGAAGTAAGAGTTACACATGAAATATAATTCTATCCATGTCCCTACCCATATTATCAAAGTTGCAGAAACTCACAAAAGAACCCTTTAGTGGGTCTAATAGGAGGAAAAAAATCCTCCTGAATCTACCCAAATAAAGCCTAACACAATCAATCTGGAATATAAATCAGTGGGGGTATAAGTTCCAGATCATCCTCAGCAGATAGGAAGACCAGCCCAACCCAATCCACCAAGGATAAGAGCACATACAACTCTAGTTCTGAGGGATAATATATCTACTTCAAATACTCAATCCACAAAAGTGCATGTGAAAGAGCATCCCCTCCCAAGTAACAGTAGGACTTTAGACAGGTTTTATGAAATCCTAAAACAATTATCCTTGGTACCATCTAATATATCCATATTGGATGCCTTAATCTTTTCAAAAGTCCTCAGGGAAGCACTCATAGAGGATTTTGTATGTCCTTGGGAATTTGAAGCTGAGGTAGCTTCTACCAAGGTATATCACATAGAGACTTCTCTAATAGAATTACACATGGTTATATTCATAATATACCAAGAGTAATATAATGTTATATTGGGATACATTATACCCTTTTATGTTTCCTGTAGGATATTTGGTGCTGATATATAAAATGTTTTCATTGGAAATTACTCGGGAGTTAAGTTCATTCTAGTACGAACACTTAGGTGACTAGTCTACAATGATAATAACCTAGTGACTTCATTACACTATTGGGCTATGAAAAAGTGCAAATAATTCATTAGAAAAATGAATCTCAAGGACCAATTTAGAGACATCTTAGTCGACTCATAATTTATGGTGGTTCGGAAGAACATGACCTTCAACATCTTTCTATGAAGGCACTGGCGGCATCAACACATACAAATCCTCTCATCATACCATCAATGCCCAAAATAAAACATTAATGTAAAAAATGGAATGGTTCACAATGAAAAACTCATGTTAAAATCCTATGAGGCACACTATATCGACATAGGATTCTATCAAAGGGAAGGGAAACAACCCCTGATTGATGGTGTTTCTTGGGTAACTACATTGAATGGTTTCGAAATGATCTCAATTGACCCCTTCAAACAAATCAGTGAAGAATATGTGTTACCCATAAATCAGGTTGATTATATGGGCCCATATTCAGGTTCATATTTAGCAAACCTCATGGTTTCATCCATGGAAACTGTGTCAAGAAGTGTTAAATATTTTTCTAACTCCCCAGAATGTGGTTAATGCTCAGATAAAAATGCCTTCATTCCATCCCCAAATCTCCAAGAAATACCTTCCACACCAACTGAGAAAGAAGACATTGTCTCTTCACCTAAAGTGGATGAAGACACTCTTCCATATGTTAATCCATATTCCCTAGAGCTTCAAGGAAATACAATATTATTAGTTGGCTTAGAGGAATTATCTTAATCTTCAAAATGCATAGATATCGATTCCTCCCCTAAACCTGGAGAACATATCCCTTTACTTTCTCCCCTTATGGAAAAAGGGGAAAAAGGGGAAAAAGATGAAGATGAGGGAGAAGTAGAAGTGGACCTTAGGGACTCTTCTTCAAAATTTTAGGAGGGATTCTCTACCACCATTAATGAACTCAAAGAACTAAACCTAGGAACATATGAAGACCCACAAATCAAATTGATCAGTGATGGAATGTTTTTTGAAGAATAAGAGGTATATACCTCATTTCTAAATAATCATTGAGATCTGTTAACCTGGAATTACATAGAAATGCTAGACTTAAATCCCAAGGTGGTTGCTGAACACCTGGGCCTACTGGAGGACTACCAGGGTTGTAAATAAAATTGAGAAGGATGAAACCAACACATGGTGCCAAAATTGAGGATAAAGTTAACAAGATCATTAGATCCAGCTTCATCCAGGAGTTCCAATATCCCAAATGTATGACCAATATCATCCCCATTAACAAGAAGAATGATAAAATGAGAGTCTGCATCTATTTTAGGGATATCAACCAAAACTACCTAAAATATGATTTCCCAGCCCCAATCACAAAACTACTAATCGATAAAACAATAAGATATTAGGAACTCTTCTTGATGGATGACTATTAGAGATAAAATCAAATGCAAATGGATTAATAAGATAAAGAAGACACCACCTTCAGAGCCCTCATAGATTTTTTTTCTATCAGGTAATTAAATTTAGCTTGAAGAATGTCGGTCCAATGTACCAACATTCTATTCATCAAATATTTGAACCCTTCATGATAATGTTTTTATAATTCTATGTTGATGACATGGTGGGAAAATATTGACAATGCTATAAACACCTGGCATATTTTATAACCATCTTTAACATACTATGACAACACAACCTTAAAATGAACCCCTTGAAATGTGATTCAGTGTTACCTTATGAAAATTTATTTCCCTCGTAATATTCCATTGGGGCATATTAGTTGTCCCTAAGAAGATAAAAGCTATACTTTCCATGTCACCTCCTCAGAAGCTCACTGAGTTGAGAGAAATTCAAGGACACTAGGACTAAATCTAGGGCTTCACAGCCAACATTTCAGGAAAATTTATTATCATAATTAGGTAGATGAAAAGGGGGTTATTTATCAGGGGACTAATTATTGGTATGAAGCATTCAATAGTATCTAGAGATATGTCTTAAGATTTCCAATGCTGATGTCGCCTATCAAAGGAAGGGTGCTTATTTTGTACGTCAAATCCTTAGAGCGATCAATGTGTTCCTTCCTCACAAAAGAATGATGCTGGTAGTGAACAAACCTTTATTATATCAGTCAAACATAATCAATTTTGAGACTCATTATTCATATATCAAAAAGATCCATATGTCACTAATCTTTGAATTCCATAATTTGAGGCACATCCTACAACATCACGAGGTCTATTTGGTCTCTCATAGCAACCCAATCATGTAAATTATCAAACGTCCAATGTTGACCAGACATCTGTCAAAGTGGGAGGTCATCCTGAAATAGTTTTAAAATCAGTTCATTCCTTAGAAATTGGCCAAGGGTCAGTTGTTAACAAATTTTATAGAAGATAACCCCTCAATAGAAATGACTTCATTGGACACTAAAAAACCTGATGAAGAGGTTTTCTATGTTCAAGAGGGCCCCAGATACGAGATATATATTTCGATGGTGCATCTAGAATTTTGATAAGGAAGAGAATAAAAGACCACAGGCTCAACAATGTGGGGTTGTGAGTTTTTTCATCTCCCCACCAAAGTTAGTCCTACATTACTCCTTCCTACTACCGAAAAGGTGCATGAAAAATGACGCCGAATATGAGGATCTCATTGTAGGGATAGAGATGGAACTTCATGTACAATTCAATCACATGAAGATAAATGGATAGTTGGAACTATTCATCAGGTTGATCAACATGGATTATGCCACCAAAAAAGAAGAGACAATACCACTACTAAACCACATCTGGGGACTAATGGTGGAATTCTTTATTGAAACGACATTATATCATGACCCATGGTCCCAAAATAACAAATCTGATGCATTTAAAAACATGAACACAACTCTAGATGATCCATATCAGGATGAAACAATCATCTATATTGTGAATTTCCAGATAATATCAACTTTCATTCAAGCTAACATGGAAGTGATCAATGAGATTAGCCCCATACCTGAACCATACAACGCTACCACTGACTATATGACACCCATTGTGGATTACCTTCTAAAGGGATATCTCCCACTAAATAGAGCCGAAAGAGAGAAAACCTAACGATGAGAAATTAAATTTGTTATATATTATGGAATGAATCATGAAAAGGTACTCTATAAGTGAATACTTGATGGGGTCCTTTTAGGTACATTGATGGAAAAGAGACTGCTGACGTCATTAAGGGAGTATACACTAGATCCTGCGATTCCCACCCATTAAGATCCAATATTTCCCAGAAAATATGAAGGCTTTGGTACTACTGGCCCAATATAATGCACGACTACAAAAAATTCACCAAAAAGATCCATTCCTACCAGGTTTATTCCAAATTCACTCACCAACCCTCAAATATTCTTCACACATCAAAACACTCCTGGATATTTTCCATATAGGGAATGGATGTTGTGGGGAAATATCATCCTGCTATGACCAATTAATTTAAGTATATACTTACTGCAAATGAATTCTTCTCCAAGTGGGATGAAGCTATACCCTTGAAATAGGTCAGATAAAGGAACATATACAACTTTTTTAAATCCAATATCATCATTTGATTTGGTGTCCCTCATACAATAATAATAGAAAACCACTCTAATATTAGTTCTGCTGAATTATAAAAACTATATTAGGAGTATGAAATCAAGTCCAACAATTTATCTAGCAACCATGTAGTAGTTAATGAAAAGATAGAGGCTTTCAACAAGACCCTATCAAATATACTACAAAAGATGGTAGATAAGGATAAAAAGTATGGGTCAGACAAGATCCAACATAACTTGTGGTATTACCAGGCTACAACCTGTACTACCACACGAGTGACCCCATACACATTAGTATACAAGAAAGAGGCAGTACTACCCATAAAAGTTAAATTTTCCTCTCTTTGTGTTTCAATCTATGATTAGTAATCCACAAATGAGAAATTATAGAAATGTATGGATGCACTTGAGTGATTGGATGAGAAGAGATTTCACAATTTTCATCATTTGGAATCCCACCAAAGATAGATTACATGAACCTTTAACAAAAATGTTCTCCTATGGTCTTTCAATGAGGGAGAAAACGTTTTGGTCCTTAGGACTCTAATGATACCCAGAAAGAATCCTCCAATGCTTGAGCCATAGTGGAAGGGAATATATGCCATACACAAATTCTACTCCAACAAAGATTATTTTTTTATATAAATAGATGTGAAACTTAACATGACCCTTAGTGAAACAAGGATCATAAAGAATTATTTCATGTAATCACTTGGTCACCATCCTAATCACATAATTTTAAACTACATGGTACATCATATCCATTGTATGACAATAAACTGTGTGGTCTGAATTTTTCACATAACCTTAAAAAAGAATGATACCTCATCCATGTTTCAAGATAATAAAATGCATGACACCAATATTCTCTCTATATAACTTTAAGCTACAAAGCAACATAATGTTCTCACTCGAGAGGAAATAACCCATAGCATTAGTCATCAACCATTCCATAATCAATAACTACATATGTCTTGATTCCTATCCACACGTGATACATAGAGATTCCCAGATCTCTATTCATGGGCCCAACCATGATGATACTTTTTAACATCAAGTAATTCGTATCCTTACCACACGGTATTAAACTGAAATACCAACATCTTTACCGAAAGACATTAAAATTCATGGTTCAACAAAAACTTCATGTGGATTTATTAACGTAATCACATGATACATAGAGATGCCCATATTCTAATCCTGGGGCCAGCTACAATGAAGGAAAAAATACCCTCCTCCCTATACACGAGTCATATCTGTTCAGGGATCTTTTTGAGAATTGTGTAGGGATTGATTCTCATTTTGATAAGATACATAGAGATGCCTAAAATTTACTTCCTAGTCCAGCCCCCCTAAATTAAAAAATGACCATTCCCTGTATATGGGTCAAACCTAGGTAGGGTGTTTCCATATTCATAACTACATGTGGCTTGATTCCTATTCCCACATGATATGTAGTGATACTCAGATATCCAATCTCAGGTCCAGTCACAAAAAAACAATCAATAGGAAAATATCCCCATTCTTGTGGATTAGACCTTTATAGAGTGTTTCTATTCAGAGATTTGTATGGATTGATTCATGCACACACATGATACATAGTGATGCCTAGATCACCAATATTGGGTATATCTATAGCTAATCAAACCGCCTCCTTTATATTTACACCTTCACATGGAAGTAGTTCCATAACTACTTATAGATTGATTATATGTTTGATGAGACATATAGCGACGTCTGGATTTTATGTCCTGGTCTAGCTGCCACAAATTCAAAAAATTTATATCTTTTATTTTATTGCCTATGAGTGGTGTCATAAACCTATATTTTCCCTTATTTATTACATAGATAATAACTCACATGTGATTATAAGTTTCAGTAGTGGATTACCTATGTGGAAAAATCAAATCAATTAACATTAGGGTTCCTAAGGTCCTGGTCACAAGACATTAAAAGGCTCACCACATGTCCCAAAAACATGGTGTTAAAGGTAATTATCAAAGATACCTTAATAACTAAGAATGGATTGATTCCTGCTATCTCATGATACGTAGTGACACATAGGTCTTAAATCTTGGGTCCAACTTCAATATTTCCTCTTTACATTAAGGAACCATGTCCTCACTGCATGATGTTAAACCACATAATGATTATCTTTTTCACATGACATCAAACTGCATGGTACCTCAAGAACTATGTGTGGCATGATTCTTATTCTTATGAGATATGTAGTGACACGTAGACCTCATGTCTTAGTCCTGGCCATGGGGTAAAGAGAAAAAACTTCACCATCTCTTATATACAAACAAAGATCTATACAAGATATCTTATGTATGGATTCATCCTATGGGGATCTATCAAGGAAAAAGAGATACCCCTCACATATGAAAAAGATATATATAGAGAAAATCATACTACATGGTCAATCATGATCATAATGTTTCTCACGTACTCAGATAGAGTCCTTTCATTGAGCATATTCTATACCCCAGGAAATTTCAAATATCCACAATCTTCTTCTGGCCATCAGAATTGGGGGGGTTTAGTTTCTTGAAGACACCTTTATTTGACTATAAACAATATTTCCTAGTCGGCTATGCATATTTTTACCACAAAAATTTTCTATAAACCAAAGAAAAATTCATCCCCATGGGATTCCTCTTCTATCATTATAAGCCTCAATGGAATTTTCACCCCATATCATTTATCTTAATCTGAGAATTCCCAGAATCATGGTTTACACTTTATTTTTCCTTTATGTATGAGGAAAGTCAGAATATCCCAACCCAATGATCAACCTGTTATTCATCATTTCTAGGAAAAATAGTCCTGGACGTGTGACTAGAGACTACAAGACTATATTACATCCTCATCTCTTGATGTTAAAATGCATGATTGATGTCCTAGTTGTATGACACTAAACTGCATGATGCGAGGAACTATGTGTGTATTGATTCCTACCACCACTGGATACATATTAACACCTAGATATTATATCCATGACTGAACATGACAAAAATACACCACACTCTCCTATACATGAGTTATATCTACATAGGAGGGTCCAAGACATGTCTCTCCCCACTCTTAAGCTCTTATGAAAAAGAAAATTCCCCTTCCTAATATAAAAGTTTGATTGATGCATGGTTAAACCTTCCCTGAACAATATATAGAATGATTTTAATTTGAATATATATGTAGTAACTCCCAAACCATATATATCAGGCCCAAACATAATGAGAAAATTCTTTCCTATATATGGTTCAGAACTGTGAAATGGAAAATTTTCAACCGATTCCCTAGAAATTACGACATACAATGATTCTTTCATTTTTAGGTACTCCCTTTTCATAAATCAACCTTTGTGTCTAGGAAATTAATAATCTTTATAAACCTCCCGGGTCATAAAAAATGGAGGGACAATGTCATATAGACACCTTTGTTTCATTATACATAATATGACCCAAACATCTATGCATAAGTTTCCTACAAAAAGGCCTTTCAAGAAAAGAAAAATCCATCCCCAAGAGAGGATTTTCCAATCCCCATGTGTCCCAATGAAATTTTTCATCCCAAACTACATCTCAGATTTATAAACCCAGAAATTATAGCTTATAAACATTATCCTTAATTCCAAAAGATGATGTAACATTCTTGGACATATTACCATGAAAAGGGATAATTATTTATCCCTCAATCAAAGCTAAATGACACTAAACTATAGCCCTCTAATGTCCTCAATGTTAGATTGTATACTATATGAGCCATGTCCTAGATTCACAACATTATACTTTACCAGGATTCATCCCTACATTACACAAGACAAATTCATGTAGGAGTGGTTTCTCGTTCATGGCTAGTGCCGATAAAGATTCCCACATTACTTTTAGACATCATCCTTTCTAAAATCCACCCTTTACAGTATTAAGAAATCTTAATTTTAATAAATTACACAACCATAAAAAATTGGGGATTAGTGTTATGAGGAAACCATTGTTTAAATATGCATAATATGTCCCAGTCGGCTTTGCATAATTTTCCCACACAAAAGGTATGTCAACTGATGGAAAATTTGTCCCCATGAGAGGCCTTTCCTACCTCCATATATCTCCACAACATCATGTCATAAACCATTATAATGGTTACCCCTCATTTACTTTCCCCATATCATGTCTTAGATTTTGAAATCAGAAATCCAAGTTCCAAAAATACCTCATTCATATATAAATAATGTTGGGAAATTCATGGCCAGTAATCCCTATTGGGGTCATCACCCCATGAGTCTTGGTCAAAACTATTTTACCTAAAACATCAATTCCATTAGTTTAGTTTTCAAGACTCTAAACTACCCAAAAAAAGACATGGTACTTTCTTATAACAACCCAAACTTGTATTAATGAAAATTCCTCTTGATCTAATTAAATTTCTTATTATGTAAAATGGCTGTGTAAAATACCTGAACTTCCTTGGTTTTATTTTTTTGGATTTTAAAATACCGTTAAGAATTGTTACCGTTGCTAATATATCTATTAAACAATGATCACATGATTAGTATAAATATAGGGTTTTAAAAAATCCAATTTACTCAGATAAAGGAAGTGATGGACTCATCCAGTAGAATTACTCCATATGTAGCCCATTTTTCAAATATTGGAAAGGATGTGGCGTCACTGGGATTCACTCTTGAACAAGCCCAAGATGACCTTCAGCACATCAAGCTTGAATGGAACTGCTTCCGAGAGATATGGATGTTAATAGATATTACCACCCAACTGATGTTATCCGAGATGCCCAAAGAGTCTATCACCATCGCACACCTTACACTTATGTATTATGTAGGTGTTATAAGGGTTTATGTAACCAGACCCTAGCATTATGATTATGTGCATTATTTTTGTATATAATAAAGAATATACATTCATTTTATTATTGTTACTTTGTAAATAGTTTTTAAAGAATAAATCGTATTTTTTGTTAATATTAAATTAATAAATATATTTTAATGAATTAATGGATTTTTAAATTAAATAATATTTTATTAAAATATTATTACTAAATTAATTTTTATAAATTATTATATAATTTTTATGAATACAATTGTATTTTTTATTAAGGTTTGAAAGTTGTTTTTCTTTCAAAACCCATGAATTTTCAACAAATGTTAATTTTTATTTTAAAAGTAAAAATTCACATATTTATAAAATTATTTAGATAAAATTAATATTATTTTATCAATCAGGACGTTGAAATTATCCAATTGTAAAGTTTTCATAATTTTTTGAGACAGTCAAATTTTTGGGTAAAAATTGAATACCATTAAAATATATAATGTGTTTTATGACATCATAATGACCCAATAATGATGTAATAAAATACCATAAATGTTATTTTCTTCCAATATATTTTTTACCTTTAAAATAATGGTATTTTAGGTTTTTTGGATTTATTTTACAAAACCTTAGTGGACGCTCCAAGACTTTTAAAACATTTTAACATTTTAAAATGATTTACCTAAGAGTGTGACTCACCTCCACATAAGAAAGCCTAATATTTTAATAATTTCGTTCATTTGACTTATAAAATAATGTTTTCTACTCCACTTTGGCAAAATACATGGGCAAAAAACATGGGAGGGTATGTGGTTTCAATCATTTTAATGTGTGGTGTCCAAAACCTAAATAATAAAGAATTCCCTCTTCTTTCCTATATAAACACACTCAATCTCCCATTCCTCTTCACTAAAACAATTTTTAGCTTGACCAAAACCTCCCCTAATATCTCTATAATCCTTAAAAGGTGCCCCAATCTCCTATTATTCCTCTCTCAAGCCTATCCCAAGCCTTTGGGATCACACTTCCATGTAAGGAATTTCTTCCTTTCTCATTTTTTTCCATATTTAATATTGTTGTTATGACTTTTATTTTAAATTAAAAATATTGAGGTATGATTTAGAACCTCCCAAATACTTACCTTATTATGTTTTTATGATTATATACCCCTTTCTCTCTTATTAATTCCTCGCATATACACCCATTACCGTGCCAAAATTCCATAAGGGATTTATCTATCCTCATTTACATTCAAGAAATTGGTTTATATTATGCATCTAAATTCCATTAAATATGTTGGGAAATGTATCTATATGACCCACTTACTGTCCATTTCATGTACATATAATGAGATACCTTTTTATCTTTCATCAACCATTTTTATGAATTCTTATTTCACGCTGTTATGCTACCGAAATTGCACCATGATTTTCCATGCCAAAGTCACTATGTAGTGAATACCATGCCCATTTCTCTATCAAGGGTATTCAACTTTACACACATTTAATTATTGATTATATAGTTTCATGTATTTATTCCACATTCCTTTATCATGAAAAATGATGATTTTGAATGATTCCATGTTGTATGATCCATGTGGCACACTTATGCATGAAATGAAATGATTAAGAAGGGTGCACCCTGATAGCACTGCAATGAATTGTGTAAAGATTAGTATCATGATACATCATGTGAGATGAGGGTTTCATCATGATAATTCAAGTTCAATGAGTGTTTACTCATGATCCATGTTCAAGTAGACTTGGATCATGATAATATGTTGTTAAATGTTGTTACCACATTTCCATGTTATGATAATCATGATATATCATGCCTTTATGTTAATTTTTCTCTTATGCTTCATTGACATGAATATTAACTAACATGTAATATATTCTTCATGTTATTCCTTGTTTACACCCTTACCAGGCTTTATGGATAACAATTTTCTTGTGCATGTCCTCAGGTTATCCCATGCAATGCTAAGTACGAAGGAATGTTGTGGTTATGTAAAAGAAGTTTTCAATAAAGATGATGGGTTTTATATTATAAGTTGTTATTTAATGTTCTTAATTTCCCAAATACACTAGAACTCTCTATACTCAAAGTTTTATTAAGTGAATGTTTATGTAATGAATCATGATTATATGTGTAATAAATAGTAGGGTGGTAATAGTTAGTATCAGAGGAAATGTTTAGTTATTTTTGGGATTAGAATTAGAAAAACTCTTGTGAAAGCCTTAGGGATAAGACTAAGTGTAATAAAAACATCCCTAATTTTTGTTGAGTATTGATTAAGTGGTTTATCAAGAAAATACATCCCTGTCTGGATACGAGAAGGTAGAGGCGGCTTTGGCATAGATGTATCTAGGGGTAAAACCCAAAAAACACTGCTTTGAGATAGACTCGAATGGGAAATGGTTCACAACAACAGGCCATGCCACAATATTGGTTACGTCACTCCCAGGGGATATGATTTGGTAAATTAATAAGCTTAGTATGAACTATTTTTAATGGAATTAAAAAAATTCCCCTAGGAATTTATGTTGGGAAATAGATCATGGATAATAGAGATAGGTTAAGGAAATAAATGTAATTTATAAGTTATCCATTTTTTCCATTAGATTCCCCTTTATGTGTTACCCCCAACATTCCTTTTATTCTAGCCAATGGCCGGTAATAGGAGGACATGAGATTACAACCAATGTGAAGATCAATGTGATGACTGTTCTAAAGAGATTCCCAATCCGATGGGAGTGAGAATCACAAACTTTATCATGATATTGTCTCAGTTAACTCAAGTTTTGATTAGAAACATGGGTCAAGAGGAACGATCAACCCCCCCTCCAAATAATGAACTAGCCTCAATCGAGAGATTCATGAGACAAAGACCCAATACTTTTAATGGATCATATGATCCCTCAATCATCAAAAAATGGATCAAATCCATTGAAAAGATCTTCTCCATCCTTTAATGTTCTAAACAAGAGAAGGTACTTCTGGCTTCTTATCATATAGATGGTGAATCATATCAATGGAAGTACTTGATAAAAAATATGAAGCTTTAGGATGAGATCGAGGAGTTGGAATGGAAGGATTTACTAAAAATGTTTTTTGATAAATATTTTCCTCTCTCCTTCCAACTTAAGATGGAAAGGAACTTCCTTTCCCTCAAGAAAAAAGACAAAAACTCCATTAGAACTTATGAGGAAAACATTAGAAGACTTTCACGATATGCCTCTAACTTTGTTGTTACCACTGAATTCAAGGTTGATCACTTCTTTGGGGGGATAAAACCTAGCCTATGGAAATCCCAAGCGATCCGTGACTTTGAGGGCTATGAGAAAATTGTCCGATGTTCCCTAAAAGACAAAATGGAGATCAAAAAATCTTAGGGGTATCATGGGGATATGAAGCGTAAGGTGGACTTTAATTCTGGTGGTCCAACAGATAAATCCAACAGTGATAAGAAATTCCATCACCCCACTTTCCAATGGTGCGAAAAGAAGCACCTCGAAAATTACCTGAAGGGGATGAGGAAATGATTTAGGTGTGGAAGAGAAGGGAACCTAGCTATTAATTGCCAACAAGAAAAACCCTCTTCTGCGACAGAGGAGAGGAACTCTCTATTCGAACCTCAATGCATTGTTCATTGCTTCAACTATAAAGAAACATGGCACATTGCAAACCAGTTCTATAATCCAAGGGTTTTCAGAGGCAACAAACAACCTCCAAGGAAGCAAGGGCGATCTTTTACCATCACTACCTCCGAAGAGAACCCGAAAAATGAAGTGGTGATAGGTACACTTGTTATTCATTCAAGAATAGATAATTTACTTTTTGATTTTGGTTCTACACATTCTTTTATGCCCCAAAAGTTTAGTAGAACAATCCCAACACCACCAAAAATCATGGAAGTAAAGATGTCGGTGAGAATGAAAAATGGGGAAATAATTACATCCCAAGAATATAACTCCTCCCCTATCACAATTTGTGGTTTGAACTTACTGGAAAACCTCATCATACTCCCTATGGAAGAATTTGATGAAATTCTTGGCATGGATTTACATTCCCTATATAGAGCCCTCATAAACTGCCGTAAGAGGGAAATCACTATCCATATGGCGAATCGACCCCCGATTCTGTACAAGTGCAAAGAGGAGGATGAATATTCATTAGCACCATCATCTTAAGCATGGATATTAATGAACTATGAGCACATATTTATTTATTATATGATTGAGTTAAAGGAATCAACCATCCTTGAATATATTTCCATTTCAAGGGAACTTGCTGAAGTGTTTCTTGAGGAATTTTTTAGTCTTCCTCCTAGAATAGATATTGAATTCTCAATTGATATTATAACTGGGGAGTTGAAAATATCCAAGACTCCGTATAGAATGGATTTTGTGGAGCTTGAGGATATAAAGAAACAACTAAAGGAGAATCTAGATAAAGGGTTTATACGCCCAAGTGCTTCACCATGGGGTGAACCCGTACTCTTCATCAAGAATATGGATGGTTCAATGCGCCTTTGCATTGATTATCATGAGATCAAAAAAATAACAATAAAGAGAAAGTATCCTCTACTGCGAATTGATGACTTGTTTGATCAGCAATGTAGTGAACAATACTTATCTAAGGCGGATTGGCAGTTGGGATATCACCAAGTAAGGGTGAAAGAGGATATCCCCAATACTTCTTTTAGTACAAGGTACAAGCACTATGAATTCATAATAATTCTTTTCAGACTCACAAATGCTTCAGTAATCTTCACGGACTTGATGAATAGAGTTTTTAGAGATTACCTCAAAAAATTTGTGGTAGTATTTATAAATCATATTCTAATATAATCTATAACACCCCAAGATTTCATAGTATGTTATCTCATTAAAGCAATTTAATAGCTTGTGCTACACACAACACTGAGTTCGAGCGCACCACAACTTACCAAACTAGCCGTTCAAAAAGAAGTTATGAATATTATTAACTGCATTTTGAATCTTATATACTCTATATAATTTTAACATCCATATTATGTGTTTCTTAGACATAATATAAGAACAAATTCATTTTTTCAGATAAAAGAAGTATTTTTCAAAAAATGCAATTTTACCACCTTTTAATGGAGAACCCTTTTTAAAACAAATATATGAAACTTTAATATATTAAATTTAATGAAATTAAATTTTTCTTTAGAAGAGAGACCTAAAAAATTAGTTTGGATAATTTTTTTGTACTTTTCTGATAACTTTCATATTTTGATGAATAGTGAAAAATACTATGTTTTAATTGAAAAGAAATTTTTTAATCAAAATAATTTATAGTGTTAAATTATAAATTTTAATGGTTTTAAATTATAATTAGATTATATTTTTATCATTTAATACAACTTAGGTCATTATAACTAATTTCACATTTAAATTGGACAAAAACACATGTCAATCTTTTGATAGTTTTTACTTTTTAAAAACCCACTTTTTGGTTTTGACAACGGGAATTAATTGTAAATTAATTAATAAAACTTCTATGTTTTTTGTAAAGTATAATTCATTTTTGAGTTCAGAATATCAAAATTATCATAGGATGAATTTTTGTTATTTTTCTAAAAACATTCAATCTTTGATGAATAGTGAAAAATAATGCATTATTCGTTAAAACTGACTTTTTATTTAAATAATTATTTATTTTATTTAAATTTATTTTAAGTAAAAATAAATATATAATACCTATATAATTTCAATGTAATTCATTGGATTCATTTTATAATAAAATGAGATGTATAATTTTTTATTGAACTTTTTACCATCTTCTACTCACCTTCTAGGAGCATTTACAAATTTGTATAAAACATAATTTTACCTCTTCTGTGAGTTGAATTTAAAAAATCCAAGAGACATGGTTGATATTAGTAAGTAAAATTTGGTTCAATAAGATGAAAATAATTTTTAGTGAATAGTAGCTTTTGACTTCTATTTACCACTGTTAAAAGTAAATAGTTTAATTAAAGGTAAAAATGATATTATAATTACCCTAACACATGTCCTAATTCTAATGGATAATTGTATTTCGACCCAAAACAACCTTAGTAATAAAATATTATCCTTTTGGTCCACTTGGATTAGATTAGGACATTTATTATTATTTTATTTAAAGAAGAGTTAAAAGTGTTAAATTCAATGTTTAATAACTAAACCATTTTTAAAATAGGGTTACACATAAGATAAGTTCGACTATAAATATTCATTAGAAATATAAAAAGATTTCATACATAATGGTATTTTATTTATAATTTTTAAACATTAAATAATTAAATTTATTTATGACACAACGATGATGCATTAATTACCTTATTAATGAAAGAATCAAATAAATGGTATAATAATTATTAAACTAAATATAATTTTAATGCTTTTATGACATACACGAATTTTTTAGGTTAATATGACATGTTAGGGTTGATTAAATGTAATTTTTTTGAAGTAATCAAGTTTTTATGACTTTCACAAAAACCAAAAACTAAATAGTGTCAAAATTGACATAAATTAGTTTTTTAAAAAAATATTTTATTATTAAATTATATAATATTCCAAAAAATATAAGGCTTGGACAAAGGTCTTAAATAATATTATATATGTCATTAATGAACCACTTGAGGTTCTATTGTATGTTTAGGGTATGTTTATTAACCATATAGTGTAAGAATACGAGAAGACACGACAAAAGTTAAATTATTTAACTAAGAGTTAAATCTAAAAGATATGGTTAATATGGTGACATAAACCTGTCTAAAACCTATTGGTTGAGTGGGTTTCAACCCATATCCCCATTATCCTAGAAATAAATCATTTTTAGCCATTATAAACCGAAAATTATTTTATTATAAAATAATATTTCAAGCTTTTCCTAAAGTGACCCTCACCCCTCTTATAAAAGGGTACTTCCCCTTCTCTCAAAATCACACCTCCAAAGCCATTTGGATCAGCCAAACCCTACTGAAATATCCTCCCAAATTCCATCAAATAAACCTATAGGCCTTACTTTTATCCAAAATCCTACCTAAGGATCCCTTTTTATCAACTCAAAAGGAAACACTCGAAGAAGAGGTAATAATTTCACCACCCTCTTTCATGTTGTTTTCTTCTTCCTTTTCCTATTTATTGATTGTTTGCCTACCAAAATAATAACTCCAGTACCTCCTACATACTATGATGTTATTATAAATATGGTAAAACCATATTCATTATTCTATCCATCCTATAAATGATATATTCACCATACGTGCGTATGTACGGCTTACCGTCTCCAAGTTGTGGTGTAGTTTATTATTCAAACACTTCATTATTTGGATGGGTATAATAATGAGTATAACTGATGTAAATAACAAACATAACATTTTAATTATTCTTTATATATTATATAACATCCAATTACATATGATTTCACCATCAATATAATGATATTGTTGCTCGTGTGTACGTACGGATTACCGTCTCAACAACTCGATGAGATTCATTTCCACATTCACCATTCAACGACGATTATAAAAATATATATTATTAATAAGTATGTAATATATGAAATAATAATTCTACTGGATATATATATATATATATATATATGAACTTACATATATCTTATTCACTTAGTTCCGTTCAATACAATAAGAAAACAAAAACATCATTTATGCGTACGTACGGCCTACCGTCTCCATAAACGGTGTTTTCCATTTCATATATATGTCTATTATACATATTTATATTTTAAATACATATGATATATAAATCATGTTTTATATTCTGTAAGTATTTAAATAATTATCTAATTGATATAATCATGAATAACAAGTTAAAACACGTACGATACAGAAAGCGATTATTACCTGAAATGTTAATTTAACATGAAAATTATTATTAAATGGGTAGAATAAGGTCATAAATGAATCACGTATGATATAATAAATATTAATATGGTTCTATTATAATTTAATAACATACTGCGTTCATCATACATGAAGTTAAATGTACCCACGACTAAAGGAAAGTACAAGGTACGGGTTAATTCCTCAATCTCATTATTATCTGAGATTGATTATGTGTAAGTATTTTTTGGGACATATTTATTATCCATGGTCGTGTTTCAGAAAATTAATTTAAAAATGATTCTTTTAATTAACTCTTTAACTAAAACATAATTTTAAATGCTTTAAATATTTATTCTTCTAAATCTTTCTCATTAATGTCCATGTTTTTAAAATGGTTTTATGGATTTATTTATATGGGCATGATTGTTTTAAAATATTAATTCCTTTAAAAAGTTTAAAAGTGTTATGGGACACTTTGATTCAAAAATTTCATTAAATTACTTACTTTATAAATGAGTTACTTTTAAACGATTTCACAAAAAGGTATATTGCTCTCAAAGAGTTTTACAGATCATTTTCAACTTTGTCAACATCCTTTACTAGATATTATTCGTTATTGAGGTGGATTTATTATAATACAATATTCCATATTGTATTGAATGAGTTATGATATGTTTGACTATGGATGTACTATTTTTATACCATTCATGGTTTATGGTTAATGTATTGACATTTTGTATGAAAGTTTTAATATGAATGTTTATGTAATGTTTCAATTTTTTCATATGAGGAATGCAGTGGACTTAGTAAGTGACGGGTTGAGCCCATTATAGCTCCTCGATGCATTGGTAGGTCTCATGAAAAAAACTTGTGTCTTGGCACAAGGCCTTGATTTTTTTTTATTAGTCTTGTCCAGAGGCCTTGACTATGTGGTAATGATGTCTGGCATTAGGCATTCCCTCATTATGAAATTAGTTATTACATGTGATTATTCGACTAGTAGAATATCAATGTGCATGTTTATATGGTGATATTTGATTTATTTTTTCCATATTATGTTCAATATTTTGTTTAAAAAGGCTATTGTTTTTATTACACATCTTGATTTAAAATTTTATAGATTCTGATAAATTATTTACCCTTATTGAGCATCTGACCTCACCATTTTCTTATGTTTTATTTTCCCAGGATTCCAAGAAGTGTATTATGATTGATATGATGGGTTAAGATATAGGAAAAAATGGCGTTCTCAAAGAACTATCTATGATGTATTTTATCTTTGAAATTGTAATGTAATTTTGATGTATGTAATCTATTTTCCAAGACCACTAAACGGATTGGTCTTTCGAGACTGGATTATTTGTAATCACGCCAATGTATTAAAATAATGAACTAACTCTAAGCTTCTGGGGTCAGATAATTACAATTGTTATAACATGAATATTAACAATAACATTGGAAACTAGATTTAGAAAAACTATGATTAGAGAAAATTACCCAAAGATAAACTTTGATGATTAGAATAGAATCACATACTAGAATTTTGGTAATGTAGAGATTTTGTGAATTTTCCAAGCAATACATCCCTGTTTGGATATGATCATGTAGAGATGGCTCTGGAACAGATGTACCTAGGAGTGAAAACTTTGATAAGGAGTTTCAGGCTTGACCGGGGGTATTCTGGTACACAACAATGGCCCTTGCTGCACTCTTGGTTAGGACACTCCTAGGGGATATGATTAGGATAATTCACATTTTCTTTACAGTCCATTATGAAGGATTTAAGAGTAAATACTTCCTCAAAGAAAACATTTTTTTTATGATTATTTAATATATGTATAATCTTTTCAATTTACATTAGGTATTTTATAAGTTTGGAATTATGCATTGTGATTCATAAAACTAACCTAGTGTATGCCATTGTTTAGAAATAGCACCCAATAGATTGAATGAGAACTTCAACAATACACATGATCCAAAGTATAAGAAGGATCATATCTTTTATGGTATTAAGCCAAAATTTAGAAAGGAAATAGTCTCCCACATATTATCATCATATGAAGAAATGGTATCATGTGTTAATAAGATAAGTAAAGAATTTTCTGAGTCTTATGGATTTGAAGGGAAGCTATAGAAGAAAATGATGGTATAGAGAAATATAGATAAAGGGAATAAGGGAAAGAAAGATTTTCCCATGTGTGATAACTGTGGAAAGAATCACCATGGTAAATGCTTGAAGGGAATGAGAGTTTGTTATAAGTGTGGAGAAGAAGGACACCAAGTACGTGATTGCAATGGTAAGAAAATGTTTTCAAATTTACAATGCTTCATCTTCATGGAGTTGGGAAACTACACGAATCAATGTCCAAATCATCAGAGTATACCACAAATGATATTGTTGGATAATAATAAAGTCATTATATTACCATGAATGAAGAGTAATGACTAGTGTTCTTGTGTTGATATTAAAGAATTATGTCACTTGAGTATTTTATCAACGACGTACTAGTTATAATAATTATGGAGTATATAAGGATTATACTGCAATACTATTTCATTAGGGATTTGAGATTGTGTGGTACCAAGAAAAGCGACTCAATAGAAAGTTAAATTTTTTGGAAAATACATGGTTGAAGGAAAGATAAAAATTTAATATGGTCCTGATACTAAGGTACTAATTTTGGAATAAGATATTATTGATTTGGATAAATTATATTGGATATTATTGACATCCTTGGAACTGATTAATGGTTTGTTTATTCCATCATTGTTGGAGTTTACAACATTTTTGGATATAAGGAGTATATCCAATATTCTATAAGGAATAAGGGACCATGAATGTAATAAATATGGTTTTATGGTAATTCAGGGTGTTACCATGTTTTAAAATAATACATGATGAAGGTATTCACATGTTATTACATGGAAAAAAGAATCTTCATTGTGTTTACCTTCCATATAAATTTTGGACTGTGAATTTGGACAGAATTATTTTGGATAAGTCTAAAGGTTGGAATGAATTAATTTTGACATTGGATACTATTATTAATGTTAAAACATTTATTAAGATTATTTTTGGATTGTTATAAAAAGGACAACCTGGAGGTCGGGAGACAACCCGTTGCATCCGTCAAGGCCACAAGACTTGAACCCGCAACCGAAGGGTGACAAGGGTGCATCACCTATAGCTGGCCTACGTGATGTCTTAGTTTGTATAATGTAGTTTCTTTTAAAAATAGTCTGAAAAATGAATTATATATTCGTTATATTTAGAACCCCATATGATTAGGATCAATAGAATATTTTTGAATTCTATTATCTTTTGGAGTGAAAGATGAATTTGTTGTAGGAATTAGTTGAAGGATGAAACTCTACTTGTCAAATATATATTTTTCTCTTATTCTAAGAAGAAATTAATTCTTAAACTTTAGGGAAGAGATATTAAAAACAAAAATGTGTTATCCAAATACCTTATATTTTGTTGAACTGATGATATTTTAAATCATCATAGATCAATGGATTTGAGGCCCTCAATTGTACACTTATTTGTGATCGATGACCTCAATCACTCCGTATAAATATTTACATTTTACTTCAATTATGTGTCTCTAATTTCCACCAATTTTCTCTTAATCGAGATCATAATTTGGTGGTGACTGTTTCATTTCCCTTTCCCTCTTATTAAGACTAAATTTTATCAACCCAATTTCTGATGTGGGTTTTCCACAAAGGTATTTTTCTATTTTTAACCTTTTATTTTCAAAGAACAATTTCAAATTTCCAGGACACAATTTATTGAATTAGGGGAGAATGTAACACCCCAAGATTTCATAGTACGTTATCTCATTAATGCAATTCAATAGCTTGCGCTACACGCAACACCGAGTTCGAGCGCACCAAAAATTAACAAACTAGCCATTCAAAAAGAGGTTATGAATATTATTAACTGCATTTTGAATATTATATACTATATATAATTTTCACATCCATATTATGTGTTTCTTAGACATAATATGAGAACAAATTCATTTTTTCAAACAAAAGAAGTATATTAAAAAAAAAATTAATTTTACCGCTTTTTAATGGAGAACACTTTTTAAAAACAATATTTGACACTTTTATATATTCAATTTCATGAAATTAATTTTTTCTTTAGAAGAAGGACATAAAAATTTAGTTTGGATAAATTTTTGGTACTTTTATAATAACTTTAATATTTTGATGAATAGTGAAAAATACTATGTTTTAATTGAAAACACATTTTTTAATAAAAATAAGTTATAGTGCTAAATTATGCATTTGAATGGTTTTAAAGTATAATTAAATTATATTTTTATCATTTAATATAATATAGGTCATTATAAGTAATTTCACATTTAAATTTGACATAAACACATGCCAATCTTTTGATAGTTTTTACTTTTTAAAAACCCGCTTTTTGGTTTTGACAATGGGAATTATTTTTTACTAAATTAATGAAACTTATATGTTTTTGGTAAAATATAATTCATTTTTGAATTCGGAATATCAAAATTAGCTTAGGTTGAATTTTTGGCATTTTTCAGAAAACATTCAATTTTTGATGAATAGTGAAGAACACTGCGTTATTGTTTAAAACTGATTTTTTATTTAAGTAAATATTTATTTTATTTAAATTTATTTTAAGTCAAAATAGATATATAATACCTATATAAGTTCAATGTAATTCATTGGAGTCATTATATAATAAAATTAGATGTATAAATTTTTATTGAACTTTTTATCGTCTTTTACCTACGTTCTAGGAGCATTTGCATATTTAAATAAAACTTAATTTTACCACTCATGTGAGTTGAATTTTAAAAATATTAGAGACATGGTTGATATCAGTAAGTAAAATGTGGTTCAATAAGATGAAAATAATTTTTGGTGAATAGTAACTTTTGACATTAATTTACCACAGTTAAAAGTAAATAGGGTAATTAAAGGTAAAAATGATATTATTATTACCCTAACACATGTCCATATTCTATTGGATAAGTGTATTTCGAACAAAAAAACCTTAGGAATAAAATATGATCCTTTAAGTCCACTTCGATTGGATTAGGACATTTATTATTATTTTATTTAAAGAAGAGTTAAAAGTGTAAAATTAAAAGTTTAATAACTAAACCATTTTTAATATCTAGTTACACATAAGATAAGTTAGACTATAAATATTAATTAGAAATATAAATAGATTTTCTACATAATGGTATTTTATTTAAAATTTTTATACATTAAATAATTAATTTTTTTATGACACAATTATGATGCATAAATTACCTTATTAATGAAAGAATCAAATAAATGGTATTATAAATATTAAAATAAATATAATTTCAACGTTTTTAGGACATACAAGAATTTTATAGGTGAATATGACATGTTAGGGTTTATTCAATGTAACGTTTTGAAAGTAATCAAGTTGTGATGACCTTCACAAAAACCAAATACTAAATAGTGTCAAAATTGACATAAATGAGTTTTTAAAACAAATATTATATTATTAAATTATATAATATTCCTAAAAATATAAGGTTCAGACAAAGGGATTAAATAATATTATATATGTCATTAATAAACCAATTTATGTTATCTTGGAAGTTTAGAGTAAGTTTATTAACCATATAGTGTAAGAATACAAGAAGACACGGTAAAAGTTAAAGTATTTAACTAGGAGTTAAATCTGAAAGATAAGGTTAATACGGTGAACTAAACCTGTCCAAAACCTATTGGTTGCGTGGGTTTAGATCCATCCCCACATTATCCTATAAAAAATTAATTTTGGAGCCATTATAAACCAAAAAGGATTTTATTATAAAATAATATTTCAAACTTTTCCTAAAGTGACCCTCACCCCTCTTATAAAAGGGTACTTCCCCTTCTCTCAAAATCACACCTCCAAAGTCATCTGGATCGGCCAAACCCTACCCAAATATCCTTCCAACTATTCTCAAATCATACTAGATTCATTAAATTTATCATAAATCCAACATAAGGAGCATTTTTATCAACTAAAACGGAAACACCCGAATAAGAGGTAATAATTTCACCACCCTCTTTCATGTTCTGTTCTTCTTCCACTTCATATTTATTTGTTGTTTCCATACCAAAATAATAAATCCAGTACCTCCTAAATATTGTGATGTTATTATAAATATGGTACAACCATATTCATTATTCAATCCATCCTATAAATGACTAAGTCACCATACGTGCGTACATACGGCTTACCGTCTCCATGTCGTGGTGTAGTTTATTATTCAAACACTTCATTATTTGGATGGGTATAATAATGAGTATAACTGATTTAAATAATAAATATAACATGTTAATGATTCTTTATATATTATATAACATCCAATTACATATGATTTCACCTTCAATATAATGATATTGTCGCTCGTGCGTACGTACGGATTACCGTCTCCACGACACGATGAGATTCATTTCAATGTTCACCGTTCAACAATGATTATAAAAATATATATTATTAATAAGTTTGTAATATATGACATAATAATTCTACTGAATATATATATATATATATATATTTATGTAATTACATATATTTTATTCACTTAGTACTTCAATACGATATAAAAACAGAAACAACGTTTATGCGTACGTACGACCTACCGTCTCCATAAACTGTGATTTACATTTCATATATATGTATATTATACATATTTATATTCTAAATATATATAATATATAAATACTATTTTATATTATTGAAGTATTTAAATCATGATCTAAGTGATACAATCAAGAATAACAATTTAAAATCCGTACTATAGAGAAAGTGATTATTACCCAAAATGTTAATTTGACATGGAAATTATTATTAAATGGGTTTTATAAAGTCATAAATCAATAATTTATGATATCATAAATATCAATATTCTTCTATTATAATTTTGTAACATACTATGGTCACCATACAGAAAGTTAAACATACCCACGACTAAAGGAAAGTAGAAGGTAAGGGTTAACTACTTAATCTCATTATTATCCGAGATTGTTTATGTATAAGTATTTTCTAGTACATATTTATTATCCATGTATGTGTATCATAAAATAAATTTAAAAATGATTCATTTAAGTAACTATTTTACTAAAACATCATTTTCAATGTTTTAAATATTTATTCTTCTAAATCATTCTCATTAATGTACATGTTTTCAAAATGGTTTTAAGGATTTATTTATATGGATATTATTGTTTTAAAATGTTAATTCCTTTAAAAAGTTTCAAAGTGGTATGGGAAACTTTGATTAAAAAATATATTTAAATGACTTACTTTATAAATGGGTGACTTTTAAATGATTTCACAAAAAGGTATATTTATCTCAAAGAGTTTTACTGATCATTTTCAACTATGCCAACATCCTTTACTGGATATTATTCTTGATTGAGGTTGATTTATTATAATAAAATCTTTCATATTGTATAGAATGAGTTATGATTTGGTTGTCTATGGATGTTCTATTTTATACCATTCATGGATTATGATTAATGTATCAACATTTCGTATGCTAGTTTTAATAAGAATGTTTATGTTATCTTTCAAATTTTTCATATGAGGAATGAAGTGGACTTAGTAAGTGATGGGTGGAGCCCACTATAGATTCTCAATACATCGTTAGGTCTCATGAGACAAACTAGTAACTTGGCACAAGGACTTGACAAAAATTTTATTTGTAGTCTTGGCACGAGGCCTTGACTATGTGGTAATGATGTCCGGTGTTAGGCATTCCCTAATTACAAAATTAGTTATTACATGTGATTATTCGACTAGTAGAATATCCATGTGAATTTTTATATGGTGATGTTTGATTTATTTTTTCCATATTATGTTAAATATTATGTTTAAAAAGGCTGTTTTTTATTACACATCTTGCCTTAAAAGTTTATAGCTTTCGCTAAATTATTTACCCTTACTGAGAATATGAGCTCACCCCTTTCTTATGTTTTCTTTTCCCAGGATTCCAAGAAGTGTATTATGATTGATATAAAGGGTTAATATAAAGGGAATAATGGCGTTCTCAAAGAGCTATCTATTCTGTATTTTATGTTTGAAATTGTAATGTAAAGTTGATGTAGGTAATCTATTTTCCAATACTACTAAACTGATTGGTCTTTCGGGACATGATTCCTTGTAATCCTTCCAATGTTTTAAAATAATGCACCAAATCTGGGCTTTTGGGGTTAGGACATTACATTCTCCAAAACCAAGAAGGAGTATGAGGAGTATCTAATCACTATACTATAGACCTTGCGAATGTAGAAGCTTTATGAAAATTATAGCAAGTGTGATTTCTAGTTGAAGTAAGTCTCATTCTTGGGTCATATCATAACAAGAAATGGGATATCAATAGATCCTTCCAAGATAGCTACAATTGAGGGATAGTCGAGGCCAACATCAGTGATGGATAACCATAACTTCCTTGGGTTAGGTCGATATTATCACTAATTTGTGATACATTTATCGTGATTGTAAAACCCACTTACCAAGATAACTCGGAAGGGAGTCAAGTTTTCTTGGAGTGATGAATGAGAAGAGAGCTTCAAGGATTTGAAAAGGAGGCTTATCATTTCACCTATGCTCCCACTACCCACAAGTGGAGAACTTTTTGTGGTATTTAGTGATGCATCCATGAAATGCTTGGGTTGTGTGTTGATGAATAATGAAAAATTCATTTCCTATACTTCAAGTAAAATAAAAGTTAATGTGGAAAACTATCCAACACATGATCTGGAGTTGGCTGCAGTAATCTTCACTTTTAAAATTTGGTGGAATTAACTCTTTGGGTAGAAGTGTGAAATATATATAGATCAAAAAAGTCTCAAGTATATATTCACAAATAAAGTGTTGAATATGTTCCAATGAATATGGCTAGAGCTGATCAAAAACTATGACTGCTCAATCCATTACCACCCAAGGAAAGTGAACAAGGTGGTAGATTCCCTAAGTGGAAAGGACCAAATGATTCTATAATTTTCGAGAATTGAAAAGGATCCAATCTTCATAGATTTGATGAATATGTACATGGAAATCATAAAAAAGGGAACATAATCAATCCTTTCACAAATGGTTGCTCAACTATCTCTTTTGGAAAGGTTAAAAGATTATCAAAAGGATGATGTGGGAATTCAGAAGAAAGTGGAAACTATTAGAAAAGGGAAATCCTCAGAGTTCAATGTTAATGAAGAAGGAATTGTGAGATTTGGGATAATACTACGTGTTCCATAAAATCTTAAGTTAAAGAATGAACTTTTGGATGATGCACATAGTTCAAATTTCACCATTCACTCCGGAAACAAAAATATTTATCGAGATCTCTGAGTGCATTATTGGGGGGACAACATGAAGAAGGTGATCGCTGAGTATACATCAATGTTCATGGTATGTCAACAAGTGAATTATGGGAGAAATAAGTCTAAGGTGATGATGCAACCATTACCCATACCAATATGAAAATGAGAGACCATCACCATGGACTTTGTCACTGGACTTCTGAAGACATCCAAAGGAAAAAAATTGTATCTAGGTTGTTGTGGATCATCTTACAAAGATTGCACACTTCATTGAAATTCGAGAGGATTTATCATGGGATAAATTGGCAGAAATATATATCAAAGAAGTCGTAAGGACGCATGGATTAACACTATCTGTTACATCCAATAGAGATCCAAGATTCATCTCTATGTTCTAGAAGAGTCTTCAATAAGCTCTGAATAATGAGCTAAACTTTAGTATGTATTATCATCCTCAAATTGATGGCCAATATGAGCGGACTTTCCAGACACTTGAGGACATGTCGAGAGCATGCTCAAAGGAATTTAAAGGAGGATGGGATCAACATATTCCTCTGGTTGAGTTCTATTGCAATAATTGTTTCAAATCAATAATTAAAATGGATCCTTATGAAGACCTATATGGGAAGAGGTGTGGAAAACTAGAATGTTGGGATGAAGTTGGGGAGGGGAAACTCCCACGTCTAGAAATGGTCGAAGAAATGGTGGAAAAGGTTAAGACCATCCATCAACACATTAAAGTTACTCAGAGTCTACAAAAGCGCTATGCTGATAATCATCAATGAGACCTAGAGTTTGATGTTGGAGACATGGTATTCCTCCATATATCACCGTAGAAGAGAGTTATGATATTTGGGGACAAGGGAAAGCTTAGTCCAAGGTACATTAGCCCTTTTGATATCTTTGTTCGCATTGGACCCGTGGCTTATCGACTAGCACTCCCACCAAACCTTTATCAAGTACAAGATGTATTTCATGTATCACTATTGGGGAAATACATACCTGAACCATCACATGTACTCAATCCAAAGTTGGTACCATTAGAGAATGACCTCTTCTATTAATAGAAGCTGATGAAGATCTTAGTTCTTAGAGAAAAAGTTATACGAAATAAGGAAATTCCCCTCGTCAAGGTGTTGTGAAGAAACCTCAAGTTTGAAGAAGCAACATGGGAATCAGAGGAAGTGATGAAGAAGAGTTACCCTCATCTATTTTATTGTGGGAAAATGAAATTTTGAGGGAGAAATTTCTTAAGGGGGAAGATTTTAATGACCCAAAATATTATTAATTAAAATTCATTTTGATCTAATTAAATGTATTATTATGTAAAATGGTTATGTAAAACATATGAACTTACTTGGTTTTATGTTTTTGGATTTTAAAATACCTTTAAGAATTGTTACCATTGCTAATATAGACGTTGAATAGTGATCACATGATTAGTATAAATATAGGGATTTAACAAATCCAATTTACTCAAACAAAGGAACCAATGGCCTCATCTAGTAGAATTGCTCCATAAAATCCCATTTCTCAGAGCATGGAAAGGAGGCAGTGTCATTGGGCTTATCTATTTACCAAGCCCAAGGTGAGCATCGACACATTATGCTTGAATGGAACCGCCAACGAGAGAAGTGGAAGTTAGTGGAGAATACCACCAGAGCGATGTTATCCGAGCCACCCCAAGAGTCAATCATCATCACACACCTTACCCTTAGGTCTTATGTGGGTGTTGTAAAAGGTCATGTAACAAGACCCTAGCACTAATATTATGCGAATTATTTTTTTATAGAATAAATAACATACCTACATTTTATTATTACTATTTTGTAAATAGTTTTCAAAGCACAAATAGTATTTTTAGTTAATATTTAATTACGAAATCAATTTTTAAGAATTAATGGATTTTTGAATTAAAATATATTTTAATGAAATATTATTACTAAATTAATTTTTATAAATGATTATATAGTTTTTATGAATGCAATTGTAATTATTATTAAGGTTTGAAAGCTGTTTTTGTCAAAACCCATGAATTCTCAATACATGTCAGTTTTTATTTTAAAAGTAAAAATTCAAATATTTATAAAATTATTTAGATAAAATGAATATTTTTTTTAATCAGGATGTCGAAATTATCCAGTGGTTAATTTTTCATAATTTTTTGAGACAGTCGAATTTTTGGGTAAAAATTAAATACCGTTTAAATATATAACATGTTTTATGACATAATAATGTCCCAATAGTGATGTAATAAAATAATATAAATGTTATTTTCAGCCAATATATGTTTTAAATTTAAAATAATGCAATTTTATATTTTATTTATTTATTTTACAAAGCCTTAGTGGACCCTCCAAGACTTATAAAACATTTTGACATTTTAAAATGATTTCCTTGAGAGTGTGACTCACCTCCACATAAGGAACACTAATATTTTAATAAATTAGGTCATTTTAAATATATAATAGTGTTTTATACTACACTTGGTCAATAAAAATGTGCAAAAACTGTGGTATGGTTTGTGGTTTTGATTAGTTTAATGTGTAGTGTCCAAAATCTAAATAATAAATAATTCTCTCTCCTTTCCTATATAAACCCACTAAATCTCCCATTACTCTTCACTAAAACCATTTTAAGCTTGTCTAAACCCTTCCCTCCACTTTATTTAATCCTCCCAAGTCTCCCCAATCTCCCAAGAATCCCCTCTCAAGCCTCTCCCAATCCTTTGGGATCACAAATCCAAGTATCAGATTTCTTCCTTTCTCATTTTTCTCCAAATTTCTTTATGTTGTTATGTAATATTATTTTCAATTAAAAATGTCTAAGTATGATTTATAACCTCCACTATACTTCCCTCTTTATGTTTAAATGATGTGATACCCTTTTATATCTAATTAATGCCTCCCATGTACACCTGTTACCATGCACAAATTCCGTAAGGGATTTCTCTCTCCCCATTTACATTCAAGCAATTATTTTATATTAAACATATAAATTCCATTAAATATGTTGGGACATGTATCTATATGATCCCATTACTATCCATTTAATTTACATATAATAAGATACCAATTTATCTCTCATCAACCATTTTTATGAATTCTTATGTCACGCTGTTATGCTGCAGAAATTGCACCATGATTTTCCATGCCAATGTCATTGTGTAGTGAATACCATTCCCATTTATCTATCAAGGGTATTCACATTTATGAACATTTAAATATTGTTTATATAGTTCCATTTATGTATTCAAAATTCCTTTATCATGGAATAAATGATGATGTTGAGTGATTCCATGTTTTATGATCCATGTGGCACACTTATGCATCAAATGAAATGATCAAGAAGGGTGAACCCTAATAGCGCTCCAATGCATTGGGTAAAGATTAGTATCATTATACGTCAAGTGTAATTAGGGTTTACTCATGATAATTCAAGTGAAATGAGGGTTTACTCATGCTACGTGTTCAATGAGCCTCAGATCAGGCTAATATCATGTTAAATGTTGATGCCACATTTCCATGTTATTATAATCACGCTATATAATGCCTTTATATTCATGTTTATCTTATGCTCCATTGATATAACTATTTCCAAACTTTTAATATATTCCTCATGTTATTCCTTGTTTACTCCATTAATGGGCTTTATAGCTCACCCTTTTCTTATGAATGTCCTCAGGTTATCCCATGCAATGATATGTACAAAGGAATGTTGTGTTCATGTAAAAGAAGTTTTTACTAATGATGTTGGGATTTATGTTCTAGATTTTTATGTAATGTTCCTAATTTTACTATACATTGTACCTCTAAATCCTCATAGTTTTTTTAAGTTCATGTTTATGTAATGAATCATGTTTATATTTGTAATAAAGAGATGGGTTGATATATTTCCTGTTTGAAAACCTGTAATGGGAACCCTGGATAAAAGTTGGGTTCTAGCTCGCTAAACCAACGTTTTGTGTGCTGTCAAAAAATTTTGAGTAATCAAGAAAGAAAAAGATACAAAAAAACTTGTTTGGTTGAAAACCCAAAAAGGGAGTCCTAAGAAAAAGTCAAGTTACACCCACTAATCCCACAACATAGTGGAATTTAGGAAAAAAGGTTGCTAACAAATAAATGACAATGTTTGTAGGGTTTTTAATGTAACCCTAATAATAGTATAAAATTTTATCACTGATTCCATCTGCTTAGGAAACATATAGTGAATTACATGATTATGTCAATTTTATTATCCAAGGTTTCAATTTTAATTGATATGTAGTAGATATTATCCTTCAAAATATGAGAAGTTATGATTAATTGGAATGGAATGATAATATCAAGTATTGAAATTAAAGAGGAAACATGTTTCCATTTAAATGGAGACAATAGAAGAATATACACATCTTGGATCCTGTACATGTGTTCCAAGCATTGGGATTATAGAGCCCGATCAGTGGATTCCAAAAGTTGAAGTAGTTCCTGGTCCAAAACCTATGTGTCTTTGAGAATCTCAGACAAGGTTGTAGTATTTGCATTATCACTAGCCCATAGTGCTTCCTCTCTCTTAGCTAAATCCAATCCTTCCTTTCCCTCCTCCTCCACCAACTATTTACCTTCACCAACAACTAACTCAGAACAAGATAATTATTTATTGATTCAATACTATTCATAAATAATCCACTTGATCTCTTGATGAAGCTATTATGCTGAGGTTCTCTGCACTGTAACTTTTCCCTGTCACATCCTAGCCATCCCAGAAAGCTCAAAAGCCTCATTAAGAAGAATATTTATGGTTGTGGCATTGTGGTCCATGGAATGTAAAATGGAAATAGGAGAGTATAGTGTACTGGTTCTCTCTCGGATAGTAATAACTTATTTATCTATTTCATGTATGAGTTTATAATCAAACCCCCCATACCCAAGAAATGAAAACAAGAAACGTAATTTGGGTAGTTTCATAGTAAAGTATTCCACGGGGTCTAAGAAGTTAGATTCCAAATATCAATCCAAAATTTTCTAATGGGAAATGAGAAGGTTATCTAGAGACCCTAATTCCACCCCAAAATTACTCTCATACGGTGGAATGTATTTAGTAATAATAACCACTAGATATAGTCTTGACACAAAAACCTCAGTGTGGATTGATTACATATCAGTAGAATCCCTTACGATGTCATCAAGTAGAGATATTGAGGCATCATATTGATATTTAAAGACTTGGGGCTATAATTTTGGATCTAAAGATTAAAATAGTTAACACCTTAAATATAAAAGTAAAAAAAAATGAGTGTAATGGTGGAGAACACACCTCCACTTCCTGGGAAATCAGCATCCCTGACCACCATTGTTTCAACATCACCTGTAAAAATGGATGCCACATCCTCCATCTACAGGATGAATTCAGGTTCTCCTAGAGAAACATCTGGTATAGGATTATGCTTGGCCATGTTAGTGGTATCCAAAATATCTATCTTGAAAATTATTCTTGAAATAATAATCATCACATAACTAAGGGTGATAACTTATTTTGATTCTTCTTGAGCTTGAATCTCTCCCCCTTCTATGGTGGTGCTCCCCAAGGTGGAAGAATAAAAATTCTAAAAAATAACATCGATCCCTATGGAATCCCACCTTACTGGGGAAGAATTCATTTTAATTGGAAGGGTGGAACTTGTGGGGCTTGATATATCCTTGATATACTCAGTTGTTCGAGGTTCCCCATACTATTTTTCTAATCTCTCTAGAGTCATCACATTCCTATCTGTAGAATCCTGTTCAATGTGATCATCCAAACTGTCAACCACAAAAGGATATCCATATACTAGCACATAGGTTTTTTGATTATGAGGGGATTCCACTCAGGGCTTGGGATCACCCTTATGACCTCAATTAGTCTGGGTTCCCAATTCGGTTCAGGAACAACCCCATGTGGTATCATGTTCATATCTGAAAAATAAGGGGCATCATGAACCTAGATCATTGTCCCCTACTGACTCACCATACCTACACCAATTTATGGATGACGTGATTATTCATAACATGGTAGAACATAACAAAACAACTAAGTAAATAGATACAATAAAAAGCTATTATCCCTGACTATAAACATATCTTCAACTGTCATTCTTGTCGATGATTCATGGGGTTCCATGGGGATGATCCCCAGGAATGAATAGAGGGTGGGTCCTGGGGTGGAAACACTCTCAAAAGATCCACAAGAACCACTTCCATATTCTCCATTACCTTGGGAGATCTCTCCTTCGGTGACTCCCATGTTCTAAGGGAGGTTCTCCCCAGCTGCGGTACCCCTTGGGGTGTACTCCAAGTTTAAAACATGTTCCTAAATTGAATTTTTTTAATATGTTTTGCTAATTTTTTTTAAAACCAACATAGGTTTAATTTTTTTAAAAAATTATGCCTCAAAGGATGCATCAACAATGCCGCCTATTCCCTAAAACAATAACATTTTTTATATTTTAATTATTATTTTTTATATATTTAAAATTTTAAAAAATTATTGTTATTTAGTTATGGATATATATATATATATATAAAACAAAATGTTTCAACAGAATTAATCTTTTTTTCAAGTATGTGACTTTGATAACCTATAAAATATAAACTATAAGATAGAAATGAATGAAATTTTAAAAATTTATTAAACATATAACAAGTAGTCTAAAATAAAAAGATTTTCTTAAAAAATGTTGTTGAATAATAATTTATAAGCTTTCTAATCCACCAATTTGAAACTTAAATTTTTTTCAAGTACGTGAATTTTCTAAACAATGAAATTTAAACTATATGACTGATATGAATATAATTTTAAACATTGATTAAACATATAACAAGTAGTCGAGAATAAAAAAAATTTCTTAAAAAATGTTGTTGCAAAATAATTTATAAGATTTCTAATCCACCTACAAGAAACATAAAAATATTTCAAGTACGTGACTTTTATAGCCTATAAAATGTAAATTATAAGAGAGATATGAATGAAATTTTAAAAATTGATTAAACATATAAAAATTAGTAAAAAATAAAAATAATTCCATAAAAAATGTTGATGAAAAATAATTTATAATCTTTCTAATCCACCTACTTGAAACATAAAAATGTTTCAAGTACGTGGCTTTTATAGCCTATAAAATATAAACTATAAGACCGATATGAATGAAATTTTAAAAATTGATTAAACATATAACAAGTATTTGAAAATAAAAAATAATTTATTAAAAAATATTGATGAAAAATAATTTACAAGCTTTCTAATCCACCTACATGAAACTTAAAAATGTTTCAAGTACGTGATTTTGATATCCTATAAAATATAAACTATAAGACCGATATGAATGAAATTATAAACATTGATTAAACATAAAAAAAGTAGTCAAAAATAAAAATAATTTCTTATAAAATTTTGATGAAAAATAATTTATATGATTTCTAATCCACCTACTTGAAACTTAAAAATGTTTCAAGTACGAGACTTTTCTAGCCTATAAAATTTAAACTATAAGATAAATATGAATTAAATTTTAAAATTTTATTAAACATATAACAATTAGTCTAAAATAAAAATAATTTCTTAAAAAATGTTGTCAAAAAATAATTTATAAGATTTATAATCCACCTAATTGAAACTTAAAAATGTTTCATGTACGTGACTTTTCTAGCCTATAAAATATAAACTATAAGACTAATATGAATGAAATTTTAAAAATTTATTAAAAATATAACAATTAGTTTAAAATAAAAAGAATATCTTAAATAATGCTGATGAAAAATAATTTATAGCTTTCTAATCCACCAACTTGAAACATAAAAATGTTTCTAGTTTTTGATTTTTTCTAGTCTATAAAATATAAAATATAAGACCGATATTAATGAAATTTTAAACATAGATTAAACATATAACAAGTAGTCCAAAATAAAAATAATTTCTTAAAAAATGTTGATGAAAAATAATTTATTAGATTTTTAGTACACCTACTTGAATCTTAAAAATGTTTCATGTACGTGACTTTACTAGCCAATAAAATATAAACTATAAGACCAATATGAATGAAATTTTAAAAATTGATTAAAAATTTAACAAGTAGTTTAATTTTTAATTTTTATTTATATGGGTCATATAGTTTATATTTTATTGGCTTTCAAAGTTAAGTAGGTGGATTATAATCCTCCTCGACATTCATTCTTTTAACTCTCACTTCTGAGTTACTTTTCTTACATTCCATTAATTTTCATTTATTTATTATATTTATGAAACTCTTTATTTTAAACAACTTTTTAGATGGTTAGTATTTATTTTAAATTTTATTTACATTGTTTTTAAACTGTATATTTTATAATCTATTAAAGTTATCTACTTGAAATTTAATAATCATTCTTATGTTTCAAGTAGTCGACTTTGAAAGCTGTCAAATATAAACATAGCCTAAAATATAAATAAAAATTGAAATACTCAATAAACATATATGATGGGCTTATAGTAATAATAGTATTTTCATTTTAGTAGACATAAAACATATAAATGAACATGTACAATCAATTTATATGTCTATGGAGAGGAGATTACATCCCACATGGTGGTATGCGAATAGGACGTCCACATCAAGTTTGTAGTGGAGTATGATGACCTGTAGAGGGATGATCCTCGGGCACTGGAATGTCATCTATCACATCCTCCATCTATGTGTTAGTGGGAGGATATGTCAACTGCATCTTATACCGCCCTTCTGATTCTTCTCCCTCTTGGGTTGAAGAAGGAACTACCATCATCGTAGTGGGGAACCATGCCTGTAATGGAGCTATAACCCAAGACTACAATGGATCTAGACCCCATGGATATTATGGATCTATACCCCAAGGGTGTGATGGATCTGGACCCCAAGGATGCAATGGATCTGGACCCCAATATAGAGAGAACTGCAGATATCCTATCAAGAAAGATAGATCCCATGCCACCTAAGGCACATCCTGAATCAGGGCCAACCTCTACCTATGGAATAGGTGAAACATCACTTGTAGCACAATGTTATCTATGTCATCATGGTCATGGATCCTCCACACCAGTATCTGCTGCAAGATGTTCCTCTGGAGCAGAAACCTCCTCTCTCTGGTATGGATGCTCAAAGATGATATCAAAAAGCACACAAAAAGATACCCTCGCCTCTAGAAATTCAACTTGTATGATTTCTCGGCTAAAGACCCCCTCCTCCTCTTCATCACTCATGCAAACAAGATGCTCTTTGTGAATTCCCTGCAAATAGATTTTAAATGAATTATAGAATATTTGAATAAAAAAACTAATGGAAATTTATTAAATTACCGTCCTATGCGTCTCTCTACCGTGTCGGGTAAGATACAGTATAGACTTCAGTCTATACCATGGCTCATTCTCAACCTACTCCAAAAGAAAGAATCAATTCATAGGTACACCCTGAATATGAAACTCTGCATGTACGTGCTAGTAGTCGAGAAAGTGGGCATGTACTTAGCCCTAGGATTCATCCTACCTCCCTTTCTGCTTCATCCCATGTAGCCACTCTATCCGTCTCGGTGGAAATGGATATGACTGAGCACAAAAAAACTAGCGTATGACTCTACTAGGATGATTCCACTAAATAATATAGAAGTGAATGAGGGGAACTACAACCATAGCATCCTCAATACCAACAGTGAAGTATGCTGACAACTGGTCCAAAATACTCCAGTATGGAAGCCATGAAATCTGAAATGAAATGTAACATTTTCAAAAAATACCCTTACTAAAAACCAAAATTGATGCTATTATTAAATTTTCTATACAGTGATAGATTTTATATACATACATGGCCAGGTAAGATATTGTATAACTGAATCTGATATATTCCCAAATGGTGTCTCAGATCTGCGTCGAAATTATGTCGTTGACAACACCTATAAAATAAAATATTGATAGTGAAAAATAATGAGAAATTAAAATAAATAACTCATAGTAGCATCAGAAACCAATAGAAATGAGTGATTATACCAGCGTCTATGTGGACAATTATGAAGCACCTCTATCTCAATCGGCGTACTAGCAAGCTCAGGGCGGAATGCATGGAAGCGCTCCCATTCCCATATATGAATAAGGATGAAACATCCCCTAAGACCTGTGAGGTCCTTGTGGGATAGCCTGCATAATGCTTTGTACATGTATGCTAAGAAGGCTAATCTCCAACTGTACATCCCAGACCTATAAAATTCCTCTAGATGGGGTAAATATATCATGTGCATGAGCATCCCTGAGTGATCAGTACACATGGTCCCTCCAATGAGCTGTAATATATATGCACGATCATAACACATGATAGCCTTCTCATCAACATCATCGTGTAAATGTGGAATCTTTTCCTCCAACCAAGGCATAGATATCGATGCTCCATCTGTAGCCCTACGGTCAGACAAAATGTAAACACCTAATAAGCGCTGAGCAAGGTCGGGCCAAGATGCACGAGTGGGTCCAATAATGGGTCTCCCCTGGATAGAAAGACTGCGAATCACTACCACATCCTAGAGGGTGATGGTCATATCTCCCTTAGGCGGGTGGAATGCGTGTGTCTATGGTCTCCACCTCTCAAAGTGGGTAGCAATCAAGTGATGGTCTACAAATGTGGAATATGATATGACAATTCCACAGAATCCAACATGGCACAAGTACGGACTAATGGCATGTGGAGGCTCCATGTGATGAAAATGGTGCGCTCAATGCACACTGATCGATCAATATGCACCACCCTCTAACACCACATAGGAAATATGGATACACTGTTGAGTGAGTAGTATGGTATCATCCATATTCATATAATCAAATGATATGAGTCATAAGTGTAAAATGTAAATATATCATTATGATCAGCATAATGTTATGACTTGTAGAATGAAATACATGCCATGTTTATTCACATTGTTTTGTGAAGTTATTTTTTCAAAAAGAAATATAATTATCCAATTCTTTTGGTTTTGAATGAAATAAATATTACACGAGTAAAGAAGATAAAAAATAGATAATGGTAAAACCAACATTTAATAAATTCTTCACATATGATAATTGTGGAAGTAAAAACATTGATACATGATTTAAGGGTATTAGTGACCAATAAAGTAGATAATGATTTGATGAAAAATTAATTCATGAAGGATTTTATTTAATTTTTTTTATTTAATAAATTCTATAATATATGATTTTATTTAAGGAATATAGAGAAAGTTAATTATTGAAAGCATGCATATTTTTATTACGTATTTAAGATTAATAGGGTATTTAGATATTATGTATGTGTCACTAAGATATACATTTTTTGTTTAATGGTATACTATTTTTTAGAATCATAGAGAAAATATTTCCAACTTTTTGGGTCTTGAATTTGGTTAGACATATTTTGGAGGAATTTTAGGATTAAATAATTATGGATTGGATTAGGATAAACCATGGGAATTATTAATGATGTTTTATGAATTAATCTAATTATCTATATTGAATAACTTATGCTAATCATTATGATACTATTATTTTGTAATATAGAATATCATTAAAATATAAGACACATAATGTTATAAAAAACCATGGTAAAGGGAATATGTATTTTGGTTTACCATTACCCTTTTAGGTTTTAGGATTTAGTGATTAGGGTTTCATATATTGAGTTATGGGTCTAGGTTTTTAGAGTTTTTGTAAGGTTTTAGCATTTATGTTTATGAATTTTGGGTTAGGGTTTAGGTTTTAAGGTTTAGGGTTTATAATTTTGATATTAAGGTTTAGGAAATATGTTTTTGGGTTTCATGTTATGATTTGGGGTTTTGGGGTTTAAAAAAATTAGAAAAATAAGAGATAAAAACTTAAAATTTACAATATGAGAATGTCACAATGAAGACAATACATCATTGTGGCTGAGAGTGTGAACTCAACCCAACAATGTTAGGGAATCATTTACGGTTATGAACTTATTGATGAAATATGGTGTATCTCAAACTATGACCTTTTTCTTGAGGCCAATACATCCTATTATACATCCTACTATCCTTCGGTCTTCCATAGGGATGCAACCGATTGATGTTAGGTATCACTATTGGTTGGCCTTCGGAAATTGGGAAATAATGAAACTCCCCAATATGCATCTATGGTTCAACATAATAGTTAGAAATGGTTTCCATATGGTACACTACATCAACATATGCTTTCCCTGATATGTTCACAGAGGCACATGCTGCGATAGACTGTGTACATGGAAACTATAAGGCTTGAAAGCTTCCACATTGACATTGCCTCATTTCCAACAATACCAAAATTTATTCACCAATGTGATTTGTGATGGGGTATGAATGCTCTGGAACTTTAAATAGAGAGTCTTCTCATCGAAAAAGGAAGACATGATAACTATATGCTTCTTCAATATTATATTCAATCTCTCATTGAAAGTGTCTTCTGTACCTTATCCCCTACTGTATTCTGTCTAACGCTAGTTTTTTTATCAAAAAAGTAATTCACGCATCGATATAATGTATCCTCAACTAGGGAAGTTATAGGTATCTTGAGAAGTGCATTGAAGACACCATTGATGTACTCCACAATTTTTGTGGTCATGTGTCCGTACCTCTTCCCCCATCATATACCAATGTCCATTTTTCTTTTGGAATCCGCATCATATAATCATAAACTTCTTGATTAGCATGGAGGATTTGTTCAAAAGTTATTCAAACCTCCATTGATCTGACTCATACGATACACAAAATAGATTATATTGCACATAATTTGATTTTATATTTACGTTGAAATAGTAAAAAATAACAAATACAATGTGTACCAAGACTCGCGATTTCCTTATTCATCAGTTAGTTTTGGATTTTTTATGAAAACTGATAGAAATGTGTCTAATGAAGAACCGATGATGTGCATTTGGGTATCTCCATGTAACAGGAATTGAATTTGTTGCCTCATTAATTCCCCGATGGAGATTAGATATCAAACAAACTCCCTAAATTTTGGTGAAATGGTTACTGATACATGCCAAAAATCAACTCCACGATTCATAGTTTTCTTTCTTATAATGGAAACGACAAGAAGAAGAGGTGAAAGGTTTCCATCTTGGGTTTCCACAATCAATAATATACCCTAGTATTTTCTATATAGAAATGTTCCATCAATCTGAATAAACTATTTTCTAAAAAAAATACAGAGATACAAGTGGAGAATGCCCAGAACAACCGATGAAATTGAACACAAAATAGATCAATTTGGTTATCATGAGACACATGTTCACTTATATCAAGATGGAAAAAAACTTGCTTATGATGTCTTATTATGGCTAGAAATTGCGGCAACACCTAATATGAGTCATCCCAATCACTATAGACCTTCATAATTGCCTTATGTTTCGCCATACATCCCTTATTATAGGAAATATTATAACTGAATTTTTGTTGTATCATCTCTTGAAAAAGGGTATTAGAACATCATGGATTGTCCTAATCATCTCAAAAAAATGGATGACACAAATTCTGCATCCAATGAGGTATGATCTTGTGTAAAGCTTGGCTGAATGCAAGTATGAGCTACCTAAATCCTTGAGATTATTCAACCTCCAAATGAAATGTCCAAAATCCCCCTTAAGAGAAATCTACAATCATCCACATAATTCTCACACCGTATGTCATATTTACTATGTCATGATTCATGAACTATATAGTTTTAGTGCCTCTCAATGTGAAATATCTTTAGTGTTATTTTTAATGAATATTTACTTGGAAAATTCCTTCCAACATATAAGGTTTTTTCCATCTCACTAAACCTATCTGGTATAGCTTCCAGGAAGTCAGTTTCTAGTGTGAGAATATTATTGTTGAATTTTGGCACATGTGTCATTACTTCTGACCAATATGCAAGGAGTGGTGGATAATTTATTGTAGGTCGAGGTTGCTATATAACTAATGCATTTCCTGAAACCTCCTCCCTAACTTCCACTGGTCCCTCCTCATCAGCACTGTTGTCACCATTTGATACTTCATTAGGAAACTCCTCATCGGAAGTTGTATTGAAATATATATCTAAGATATCATCTAGGTTGTCCTCTTCTACATCATTTGTCATAGGCTCAATTTCATGGGGTGTACTGTCTTCAACCACTCTTATAACTCTACGTCCTTGTACAATTGGACGTTGTTATTGTATAATAGAATAATCAACATATAACTCCATCATGGTACCATCTGACAATTGAGAAAATAAATTAATTGCTGGGACCAACTATGCATTAGTAACCAATGGACTAGCTAGATTCCATAGTGTTACCGGGAATTGAAAATGTCTATAGCTCAAAGACTCGATCTCTTGATCGGGTCCTAGATTTCAGGAACCATGAATTCTATCTGGAAGGTCACTTAGGGTTACAAAATCAGCTTTACTAAACACTGTTATTGGTTTTGTACTATAAGAAGCTCCTTGCTCAGTTTGAATAACCTCCCATAGCAGTACACAAAGGCAAACATGACTCTCTTCATTAAAAATGTTTCTTTCATAAAAATTATGATAGTTTAAAAAATATTAACAATGATGGTTGACCATATAATATTTATTTGAATGTAATTTTAGGATGCCTTTTATACCCTAAAATATGCTAGTAATGTTTCATTATATAAAAGTTAATTATAATATAAGTCACAGAATGTTTTGGAAATCGAGGTAAAAAGAAGAGGAACCATCAAATTAGATTATTTGTCATTGAGAAAATGATAATTTTGATCACATAAACTGAAATAAATAAGAAAAAATTCATTCAATAATACAATAATTCTTTATAACATACAATGAATTCGTTGAAATTTTTCAATAGAATGTGGTTTGGATGAGATAAGTCTCACTTTAGATGAGGTAAAATCCTACTTATTTTTTATTGACAGATTAATAACATATTTGAAAGATATGTAATTCATGTTTTAACATTCAAAATCTTTAGACCCTCTAATGACATATATTAGATGTCATTATAGATTTTGTTAGAAGGCCAAAAACTTGTGAAAGTTTAAAAGTTAAGTACATATCCTTTGAAGATGTTATTAAGCTTCCAATTAAAAATAAACTAAATTTTACCTCATATAAGAAGTCAAACTCATCTCATCAAAACCTCATTATATTGAAAAATGTCAACAAATATTTTGTACGTCATAAATCATTCATTTGTTATTTTATGCAGTTTCTCTTCTTCATTTCACTTTATATGATCATAAGTATCATTAGCTAATCATTATATGGATTAATTTTTATTCCTTTGTTATTTATAAATTATTCTACAATTAATCATTACTAATAATAACTATTATTTATAAACTACACAATATTTATGATACTAACTTTTTAAAACATTTTCTTCTCCATTTCATTTTATATAATCATAATTTTCATTTTATCAACTGGTTTTCTTTGTACAGTTTAAACTAATCAATAATTCTTTAATCACTAGTTAATAATTACTAAGTTATTCTTTAATTATTTATTATTTAATCATTAATCATATTATATTCATAAGTTAATTGTAATTAATTAATCATATATATTCATTTTTAATCCTAAGTTACCATTAATTAATATATAATTAATCATTACTTATAATAAGTATTATTTATAAACTATATATAACTAATTAAACTACTTAATAAATAATAGCTTTAAAAAACCGAATAAAAGGAATTCAATTACTAATAATAAATTTCATTCTTTAATACTTTTTTTCCTTGTCCATTTCATTCTATAACATCACAATTTTCATTTTATCATTGATTAATATATTGATTTGATTTTTCTTTTCTTAGGTACCATAGTAGTTTATAAAGAAAATATGAATCATCTTAAGCATATCCCATAGGAGTAGCAAACCAGGAGTGAAGCAAGACTAGTTGTCGTACACTAGTTCTCGCTCGAGTATAGATCAAAGCGGTGTTTTTCGGTTTTACCCCTAGGTATATCTATGCCAGAGCCACATCCACTTGTTTGTATCCCGATAGGGATTTGATTTCATAGATAACCACATAATCTTTTTTCTACCAAAAGTTTACAATACTTAATCCTAAGTTATTCTATACTTAATATATACTTAATCTATACCTAATCTATATTTAATCATTACTAATAAAAATTAATATTCAAAAAAATATATAACTAATTGAACAACCTAAAAAATAAAATATTTATAACTAACTAAACTACTTAAAAAATGAAATATTTTAAACTAAAAATAATTCAATTAAATAAATAAAAAACATTAAATTAAATAAAAAATTCCTCTAAATGATGCTTTGCAAAAAACCTACTTCTTTTGGACCACAGAGTCTAATGCACAGAAAGGGATTTTTTTTAGAGAGAGAAGTAGTGGATTTTGGAGAGATGATGGAAAATGAAGTGAGGAGAATAGGGGGGTTCCCTCTTATAGGGAGATGAGGAAAATGTGGCATCGTCGATGTCGACTTTATCCTTTGTGTGAGGCCAAAGGAGGAATCAGCAGTGACACTTTTTTCCACACATAGAGGGAAAAAGGTGGCATCCCCACCGCCACCTTTTCCATGTCATCAATCTGGGCCAAAGGCAGCGCAGGGGATGAAAGGTGGCATCACCGTTGCCTTCTTTGAGGTGTATTTTAAAAAAATTAATCCTATGCTATTTTTAATTTTGTTTTTGAGAAAAAAGTATTTAAAAAACCCTCATAAATTTCCCTAGGATCATAGAAGTATTAGAAATAGGGGTACATGGTCATGATAAAAATATGAATAGTTGGTAAAAATAATCGTATTACCTCTTCATCAGTGTTGTTTCACCCCTCCATGATGACCACCATATCCTTTACTTTGTCAGACCCATAAAGTTTTTCCTTATATGAGCGGATGAACATTTCTATTTACTCTAGAAATACACCCAATTCACAAGGATATTCTCAAGAATAGATACACATAATAGAAGGTATCAATACAAATTTGGAAAGATAAATGGGTCTCTCCTTGAAGACTTTCCCCAATATCTTCATAATATTTGCTTGTTCTCAAGGCATCCAACACTATGCAAGACTCTGAGAAGGCTGAAATGACTGGAATGGATAAGTCTTGGAGATCCACCTTGGGAAGGGGGTAGGTTATAGCCTCCTCACTTTCTCTCTAGGTTCCTCATCCATCCTGGAACCCTTTGGTGTTAGGTGCTTGCGAGGCCTCAGACAGGAACAAGGAATTTCCCCAACCCCAATTGTGGTAATAGTGTGGACTTCATCGGAACCCTTGGAGGCTTGAATATTATCCTTCTCATCCACATTAAACATATACCTTGATAATGAAATAACTTTCCAATAACATCTATGTCAGTTATACAGGTAATAGACTAAGTCATGAAGATCTCAGTGATAGGTATCTACCCACTCAGGGTCTTCAGCATACGATATAGTGGTGGATGCTAACAAAAATCCATATCTAGTAAATTCAAACTTCTTATCCTATAAAATTATTCATGAAATTTGAGCAGAATGGATACTCTTAAAAAATCCCATTGTCTCCAAGCAGATAGATATGCCGAAACATGATGGATGGATACGTGACAATGAGAGGCATCACCAACAGAATGTGAGGTTGAACCATAGGCCATCAACATCTTTTTTGGGGGATCAGAAACAAGGTATTTACTTGTCTACATGCCAATCCTAGAATTCCCAACAATTTTCCTTTGGTTCCCTCTGACCATAGGTAATTTTTGGATATGGGAAATAGGGACTGAGTTTTTTAGTATATCTTTAGGGTTTTATCAGTTCCAGACCTTTACATATGATTTGGAAATTCATGCTTAAACCCACCTAAATATGGAATACTAATCCATCATCATGTTTCCTCTTGAGTAAAAATTAACAAGAGCATCTAAGCTACCATCATGTTTTTCTCCTAGCATGCATTATTGATGGTCATATGACACCTCATCAGAACGTAGTTAAATTGATAAGAAAATATGCAAGGTGTATACCCTTGATAGAATTACCCTAATTATTCTTTGAAGATTGTGCTTGATGATAGATTTTAGAATCTATTAAGTGATGATATATCTATATCCTCCAATATGTGATGCCACCCAGCCCTAGACAACATACAAGTGACCCAAAAACTAGTATAGTAGCCTCTCCTAACCGATATATCCTAGAAAATGGAAGATATTCACCATCATTGGGATAAAAAGGTTAATACACTGACCTATGTAAAATTGAGCTGCAATTATGAAATTCATGACTCTGAACCTGATACCAAAATCATGCACCAGATGAAGTCATCCAGTCAGACACATGGCAAGAAATGTGGCTAGTTGGAATAGCCAGTTAACATTGGAGATGATCTTCCAGCCCAAATAATTAAATTGGCCCTCCTAAAGTGTGGTCCAATAGGCGCCAATATGCCTTCAGGTATCAATAGTTTGGAATATCCTTGACCTCATTGCATATGTATATTTTCTACTTATCATAGTGAAGGAATTTATCCTATCATATAATGGGAAATCCTTCTTTAGATGAGGGTAAATCTTCAAAATATCATTCACCTAGTCAGTATGCTTCTCAATGGGGGGGGGGGGGGGGTCCTCTCCTCATTATACCAAGATGAAGGGGGAAAAAAGAAGCTCATCATACATGCAAACCCTATGATAGGAGCCCCTGAAATCAAGCAGACATCCTAGAGACTAATGATGACTTCCCCATGCTCCAAGTTGAAGGTATTAGTTTCTAGGCTCCATCTACTAAGTAGTTGTGGGAAAATCCATTGATTTCAGTGGGAGTAAATATGTGACATATTGAGATCTACATATATCCCAATGAACTTCAACTCAACCTTTAATTCCTCACAACTCTAGTGGACTTATAAAGGCCACCCCCAGTCCAAGATAAATGAGCCTCCAGAGTGGATGTCCCACTTCTATGACCACCCTAGCTACTCCCTTGATGTAGCCTTTCCTAAGAAACTATGATGAAAATGGAAATTATTGTCTAGTTCCCACATAGATTCTTCTAGATATAGATGAGGGAAGTTCAAAATAAATATAGTAGCATGAATTTACATAATGAATTTCCCATCACTAAGATGTTAGATCAGAGAATATTTATGTTCTTGATTATCCAGGATACAAGTTTATTAGTTGTGCTCAGAGCTAGAATAAAAATGTTAGATGGAAACTTGAATATTTAAGGAGGAAGTATATCAGATATCTGATATCCCTTTTGTATTTAACACATAAGTCCCACTAGGGATTGATGGAATGGCTCAATGGTGATTTTGGAATTTCCTTTGACAGAATCAACCATGGATTTCCTCCTCTCATTGGTAGAAGAAAGTGAAAAAATAGCAATAAAAGTAGCCTATGAGGGATACATCCTTTTATAAAGAAACTTTAGGGATTGTAATGCATTAATATCCATAACCAATAGAATGTATAAAGCACCGTGAACCATTAGTTTGTGAAGTGATGGCCCGCAAACCATTAGTTCATGAAGCATTGTCCCACAAGGCTTGCGGTATGCGCTATGCAGGATACACCATCCACGAAACACCTTGACTCTACGAGGAAGATTAATAATTACCATTCTTGGATGAGAGTTTGAGTTCCTGGAAAGGCCATCCAAAAATGATAAATGCTGTGTGGAAGTAGTTGGTGATCGTGAGTTCTTGGATGCCTCAAGTTCACAAAGAAATCCGTAAAGGAAAAATGATATGGGCCCTCTATTTATAAAAATGGAACCCACATTTAGGTGAACTTGATTAATGAAAATAGGTTAAAAATGACCAATTTGTACATCAAAACCACACCCCCTTCATCCTGATCAGAACCCATTCAGATGGGGGGGATTTGTTGGGTCCTAAAAACTTAGCATGCAAGGAGGAAATAATATAAAAAGTTGGAAAATAAAAAAAACCAAAGGAAAAATGTTTAAAGGGGATAAATATGAAAAGGAAGAATCATGTCCTCATTATAAAAATCTCTACATGGACTACCACTATGAATAACGTTCTGCCACTTCTTAAATTCCCTAGTGAATTTAATTGTTCGTGGGATGAGGTAGTACCAATGATTCCCAAAAATGAAACCATGTTGTTTGTGGGGATGAACAATGATTTTATCCCACATGAATGGCCATCCCTTATGACAAAAATAGTTCATGTGATGAGGAGGTACCATCACCACCCATAAACGAAACAAAGTCATTTGTGGTTATAGATGGTGATTTCTTCCCCTCCTAATGAATTCCCCCCGCAAATGAAATCATTTACGGACTGAGGCATCCTCCTTTGGATCCCACAAAAGAATCCCCTACGGCCCACCATGGACTACAAACCATACTAGTATCTCGTTCCTCCATTATTCTATTAAAGACACCCAAGGGGGACCAAAAATAAAGAGCGATTAGAAGGAGATGCCCAAAAAGCGAAGCCTTGGAGACAAATTTGGAGAGAGACCTATCAATTCATAGAAAGTAAACCCACTGCATAGAATTAAGGATGATATAAATATCATCTAAACATCCAAAAACATAAAATACCTTAGAAAACATCATTCGACGAAGTACAAAGGAATTTACCCTTTACAAACTAGCACCCTTCATAGAAAAATTCTATGTGGGAAAAACCCTGCCCAACATAAAAAAGTGCTACATGGGAGGAACATGAACATGTATAGAAAAACACATTGTGAGTGGAACATGGACCCACATAGAAACACAGTATGTGGGAAGAAACTAGTTCTACATAGCATAATGATACATAGATGATACCCTCACCTGCATAACAAAATGCTACATAGAGTGAACCTCATCCTACATAAGAACATGCTACATGGAATGAGGAATCCCAAAGAGTTCCAATCTCCACCTTGTATTACTCCCTCCCATGATATCATCAAGCCCCCCATTTTAACCACTATGAACCAATCCAATGGTCTTAGGACAAGGACTCTTCGAAAGCCCCCTGACATGTATGATCTGATCATCGGGCACATCAGTATGTCCTCTCGAGTCTACATACCCAGGGTAAGATGAGTCATGATGGAAGCCTCTATGATAAGGCAGAACCTCAGAATTTCTTTAGGTCTATATTTCCATTATAACAAGTGTCCCATCCTTGGAAGATCCCATGACCTTAGAGGTTCCCATGTGAACCTCCCCATTCTAGGGATTGAGGGAAACCACTGGTCTTTCCCTAAAATGGGGGTTGGTGCTAGAGGCTCCTATCCTCCCGAGGAACCTGTAGGGAATACCTTATATATTAATCCCTATTCTTTATTATGGGAGGTGGGACTCTTGTTTCACTTTGTCTCTCTCGGATACCAAAACAAGTGAGGAGATGAGAACTTCAATGCCTTCTCTCTCTCCCTTTGGGCCCAAAACTTTTCCACTAGTAGACAAAGGTATCATGTGATATTTAGATATACTAATTCCTCCTTTATATTACAGTAATAATGACTCACCTAGGATTAGAGGTTAGTGTAAATAGTGACATCTTCATGATCCCAAGCCTTAAATGGGCATCCAACAGAATATAATCCCCATCTATATACACTCAATTGGGAAGCCTCCCAATTATATACCCAAATCCATCCTCAATACCTTCAAAAGACAATATTTTTGATGAAGAATAAAATTAATGGGACTATTATATGGAATAAGCCCCAAAATATACTAAATTATGTGGTATTTGATTCCCAACTAAATAAGATATTTAGGAATCCCACTGGAGGTCCAAACCCAACTCCAAAATTCACCATAATGTTCTTTAAGACACATTAATGGTAGGGTCATATCTATATAGGATACCACATATCTTATGGGTCCCTCAGGCTATCTTGTTGTAATTCACAAACCAAACTTTTAATAGGAACATTCCGCCTAGATGTTTTTTCTACATGACATCAAACTGCATGGTTTGGTCCCTGTAACACGACCTTAAAAGGCAATGTGTCTTTTTCAGTGGAACCATAAAATGTGGGTTATGATTTCTCTCATGTGGATATGTAAGAATCCCATATTATGGGTTTAATACCTACATCAAAACAACTTCCATATCATTGGAAGACAATAAAGACCAGAGCTTCCCACTGTATGGTGTAAAACCAACATCTTCCTAATGAACGACCAAAGATTATCTTATCCCTATAAAAGGGTAACATTGATGGAGAAACTATGATACATATAGATAATTATGAACCCATCAATTTTCATAATTGAACATCACTTCAGGGTGATCCATTTAATAAATACATTGAAATGAAAAAAGGATTCAAAAATATATCTTAAATATATAGGAGAGTCCTGGAATAGGAAATAGTCCCCTCAAAAGGGAGTGACAATTCTGAATTCCCATTCTCTTGATCGACATGAGTTTTTAAGTGTCTCTATAAAAGTTCTCCAATGAACTCCTTCTTTTGGAAATTAGATCCGTTTTTCACCATGGATATGAGGGCAATTGGGTATTTTCAAATCCGCAAACAAAACCTATTTGAGACAGTTTAGAAATTGTGTAAGCCCAATTCTCATCGAATCATTTCATTTCTATCACTTGGGAAAACATGTCAAAATTATTTCTATCAGAAACAATAATCTATGATTTTTCTAACACATTATATTGACTAATGTGTTGAAGTAAAAGGAAATAGAAGTTATACAAATACCTGCCAAAAATTGAAACTTCTACAAACACATCATGGATTAATATACATGACCCAAATCAATTATGGATTGGAGATAATTATAGTCAATATAGAAAAACCTTTAATAGACATTCTAATAACTTATATAAATCTAGTTACCATTTTAATTTCCCTAAAAGCCTAAAACATAACACCATCACCCCCATAATAGATTAAACCATTCAGGTATAACTAGTTCACAACTTATTATACAGAACCAAAAAAATTTCAACGTTTGAGGATATAAAAAATTAGGTGAAGGAAATAAATAATTGGGGAGAAATTTTAGTGGATAAACTTCACAAGAATCCAAGGAAAATAACAAATCAACTAGTTCTAAATACAAAGGGAATTGTGATCTTAATAAAAACTAGGAGTGTTAAATAAATCCATTATATCACCAAACATAATTCTAAAAAGAACTAGTACACCACTAAGGAAGAGGAAATATAAACCATTAAAAAGGATTCCAAGATGTCTCTTAGAGAGGAGGAATATAAGGATATGTAATCTAGGCCTGAGAATGTATAAAAGAAAACATAAATAACATTACAAAATTAACAAAAGGAAGAGAAACATATTCCACTAACCTCCCCTTCAAAACGATTCAATCAAAGAAAATGAAAGAGTAATAAATTCAAATTGAATTTCTTGAAAAAGTTTATAATGTGGAAATCAATATACCTTCACTTGAATCTATTATGAAAATTTCAAAATATTCTCATTTCATCAATTAATTTTACACACAAAATATGAAATTTCTAAGAAATGAGAAAATAAAATGAGGAAGAAGTTTTTCAGCATTAATCAAACTTTATCTTCCTACTAAGTTTTAAAATACAAGGAAATTTTATATCCATTGTAAAATTTATTCTATGTCATATAATAATGAATTGTTAGATCTCGAAACCTTTTTAAAAGCAACACCACATTCTATTTTTAGTTTTTCTTATATGGGAAAACTTAAACCTATAATATTGGTTACCTAAAATCTGAATAGTTTTTATGTATTGCTGACTTGATTGAATGATGATTTTTAGTCAATGTGTAATATTTTATCTTCCCAACTGACTTCAATATGTTAATAAAGGAAGAGGACTGAAACCCATCCCATATCCCTATTATCATGGACTGAAACTTAATAAATATTTCATGGAAAACTATAAATGCATCTAAAGGAACAATAAATATAGTGTTTTCTACAAATATTATCCACTTTAACATATTTTATTATTAGTTATACCAAAAAAATAAACTTATTTTTGAATATACTATTAAAAATAATTAGTAGACACCTTAACACCATAGATATCCAACTAATGATGGGGATACTTCGGATTTTTTTGGGTTTTCATTTTTTATTTAATAATTTAAGAGGTGAAATTTCATCTTCTGTATTGGAATACAATGATTTGGTGGAAAGGAAACCAAATATAAGTACTTCATTAATACAACCCATAAATCCAGAGATAAAATATTAACCAACTAATTAAAATATGAGTTTATAAGGAAGGAATAAATATGCATTTGATCATTTATAGATAATTTTATCCTAATAAAGAATAAAAAATAACGACTTTATTGATAGAAAATTTTCAAGTAACAGGTTATAGTTTAGGATATATACCAATGATATGTTTTAAAATTTTTATGTATAAAATTATATTAGGAGAAACTAAAAATATTTTTCATATCCTTAAAGAGGACTCAAACCCTAAATGATGTTTATGGATAAATAAGAGGTTGGAATTTTTTTAGTATTACATATTATCTACCCAATTTATAACTCTCAATAGATTAGTCCCATTCACATTACAAGACTTACCAAGATCCATAGAGTAGGATATAGTAATAAAAATATATTATTTACGTATTAGATTTGATCCCAACTAAAATTATCCAATATTAACCATATATAGTTACAATATCAGAATCCAATAACGAGTCACATACATACCCTAACCTATTTTCATTTATATATTTAGATAATTTAAAAAACCCTTCATGTAATGAAACCCATATCATTTTCATCAAATAAGAATTTTTCCCATTATACCAAGATCTTTCTCTTCCATAAAAAGATACATCATCTCCCAAAAAATTATACACAAATGATACCATTATAATTTTTTTATATAATATCATTATTCATATCCTTAGGAAAAGGAAACATATGATAAAGTGAACTCAGATGCTCAATAATAATAAACATGTGGTACATCAATAGATAATCATACATGATAATAATATAAGAATAAGGTTATGATATCATGATCATAACATAGGATATAAATATCCAATCAATTAATATCATTAATCCTGATGTCATGGTATAAGGATTTATCAAAATAAAACATATACGTCATAATAATGTAGAATCATAAATATTCAATCACGTGTCTTAGGAATATACCATAATAATGATATCATGCCATATGAATTTTGGAATAATCATAAGCATAGAAAATAATTTTATTTCTAATGTTTCAATTCCAAGAGTTTCATAGTAGAAAAATTCCCATAGTGTATTCGATTCCCTACTCATTCCATCTATTCATTATTCAATGTTCACTCACAAGGCTATTATATTGTATGAAGACCCTTACAAAACTGGGTTCAATAACCATTCCAATTAAAATTATCTCATGAAATTAAAATAATTACTAAATTCATTGGTGGGGATCAATAAAATCACCTTTCACAAAATTAAAACCATACATATGTGTGCTATCGGATTTTAAAAAAAATCCATCAGTCAGTCAGAAAATAATCCAAGGAAAAAATGAGATTGATAAAAATTTCATCATCACTTTATCATAATCCATACATTGAAATAACATGGATTATATAATTATATATTATTCACAAAAAATTATAATAAACATTAAAAGACAAGAGAAAAAAATAACAATAGAATGATAAGATAGATAAGGTTCGATAGATAAATATCATATAATTCCCCCAATTGGTATTCAATTATAAATAATTCTAATAAAAATGAGATTGTAAAAAAACCATTATTGATTTAGAAACATTGGAATCATAATCCACTTTAAATAAATAACTTCAAATGAAACATTAAATAAAATAAATATAATGTTATTTATGATATAATATATCAAAGTTGCAACACAAACACTATATAAACACAACATGGTGCAAAAACAAAAACATTTCTCAATGAAACTATATCGATAAAAATAACCCTTACAAGTATTGTAACATTTAGATTCATATTTAATCAATGAACTGTTAATGTAAAAAAATGAAAGTCCTTATAAAAAAGTGTAAATAAAACATAAAAAATTATAATTCATTTTACACATAATTTCGGAATAACATAATAAATAATGATGTGATATAACCCAATGAAAAGAAATTGACATAAGAAACCCCTTTCCTAGAGTTTTGACATGCTTCATAATTGATTTTTTACCTGATATATAATAAATTTAAATTTATTATAAATCTGTACCAAAAACACATTAATACTTATAAAACTAGATATAATTAAATTTATAAAATATTTTCTGTAGTGACCTCAACCCAAGTAACCAGAAACCAATGTCATACTTTATTACAGTGGAATAATATACAATCAATAGAATCCCATGGGAAAGAATAGATTTTTAGTATTGGTAAACTAGATACATACATGTATTAGATTTGAATATACCATTTGATACATACATGTATTACATTTCAAGAATAACATTATTCCATATAGTGTATCCCTACATATCATTCATATTAAACTTCATGGAATCCTAGGAAAAAGAAACAAAATAAGAGTGATCTCAAATGATCTGTAAGTGTTAGGTACTACAGAAGCTATCATGAATCAATAAGCATAATCAAAATAGAAATGTGAAAAACTGATCACACATTCCATTTAAATATCTGGACAAGGAATAATAAATTTTGAAAGGTAAATAATTAAAAACCCATGACATTTAATTAATTAAATTATAATGAAATTCATCTAGAGATAATATCATTGGGAAAATATCTTGGATAATAATAATAATAACTGAAATAAAGGAAATTCATAATTAGTAGTTGTCATGTTTCCCAGGAACATGATACCTTTAACATCAAGAACCTTCACAAGATGGTTTAGAATATAATGGGTAATATATTATTTAGTTTTTCCATGTATATCACTATTGTGAAGACCTTTCACAAGAAAGTTTAAAAAAATGGTTACAAATGCATTGGGTTTAGCTAACTAATTTTTTATGATGAGATTACTGATGCATCAAAAGGATTCAATTAACTAGTCCCTAACTTGTGTATTTTAGGTCAAAATTATTCCTCATATATCTAATAATATATTTAATTCATAAATAATTTTCATTATCATCAAATATCTATACTGAGTTAAAAATAAGGATTTATTAATATTTTCCCATATAAAATAAATAAATTTCAATTTAAACACCATATATTAAAATTTTATACAGTTTAGACAATAAGAATATCCATTATAAATAGTATGATATTTTTGGGGAAATTTAATGTCTAACAAGAACAATAAATTGAATATTTAAAGGGGGATTTAAAGACTAAAAAATGAATGAATGTCAATAATACCCTTCTTCAAAATTATCATTAAACATCTAGAGGAATAATTAGGATTGTATAAATATACCATATACCTATTGGAGTAATAATAATTTTTTATGTCATTTATGAATAAAAATTACATAAAAATATCTTTAAAACATTATTGAGGAAAAAACCCTTTTCAATTTTTTTTTGATTTTTTTGAAAATCAATTTTAAAAACAATTATTTAAAAAGATACACATAAAATTGAAGATGAGGATTCATATAAATGATGTTCATGATGTAAGTTAATTATATAAAAGTTATAAGAGTTAAAATAAAATTACATTTTCACTGTAAAAAGGTTGTAGAAGCACATTTTTTAGAATATGACAAGAAGATTATTTCCATATTTTCAATAAAATCCAAATGGACATAGTTTTGAAATTGAATTTTTAATTAAAATTGGGTGAATGTAACTTTGATAAATTATTTTTATAATTTTAGAAGTATTTTATAAAAACATGGTTTTGGAAGAAAACACGTTTTTTACCTAATGGAGAAACAAAGTCTTATTTTATTTAAAAAATCTCAATTATTTTAAGTAAAAAAGAGTGAAAAATTGGTACTATTATTTGAAAATATAATGAATAACCATAAGAGAATAAAATTAAAGAGTTTTTGAAATAATAATCAAATAATTTCCATTAATTTAAATTCTAAATTAAACAATCCCAATTAAAATGAGACTGTGAAGTAAACCCTTCCAATGATCATAATGTTGAAGTGAGAATCAAAAAATGACTCAATTTTGTGTATGAGCTGTAAATAAAAATTAGTGGAAATAAAATATAGGATAATAAAAATTCATTATACACATAACTTTAGACTAACATAATCAATGAAGTGGAAGATTAACCCAACAAATAGAAATTGAGTTATGAAATCCCATAACTTACACTCTCTTTTGGGTTAAATGTTCTTTATCCTCATGTACATTGGTTTAAAACGTGTTATTAACTTCTTAAATAACCATATTAACATTTATAATATAATATATTATCTTTTTATAACATTTTATTACCCATTCATTAATAATATTTCATTATTTTCGTTGTTTTGGGTGTTAATTACCTTGATTTATAATGCACATTATATCACAAAATATGTGGTTCTTGTGCATATTATATAGTTATATCATATCCATAATAATAATCATGACATAATTATCATATTTTCACATAAATTTTACTTTTAAAACATATTAGAAATGATGTTTATGAAAAATTAAGTAGTGTACGATCATGGAGATGGTAGGTCATACGCATGCATGAGTGACATTTCCATTTTTCATCGATCCTTATGGAAAGGTGGTAAGTAATATTTTACCTTTATATATTGATATTAATTTCATTAATACCATATTATATACTTATATATATCATCCATGTGGTGTGGTGATGAAAAGGGAGTCACAATGCTTCGATATGGTGGGAGTCCACACGTACCTGAATGTTGTTATCATCTTTATGTTAGTGAAAAGGAAAGAATGAAAATGATACATATTATCTTTATAGTAAGAAAAATATGAAATTAATATAACAATTATTTCATTTATATCAAATATAATAATTAAATTTATCTTTATCACCTTCTATGTGATGCATTAATGAAATTTAAATTGTATCGCTTCACAAGGCTGTAGTATATCGTACACAAGAGAAATATTATCATATCTTCTATATAATGGAATGTAAAAAGATATATATATATATATATCTCTCTGTGTGTGTGTGTGGGTGTGACTTGGTTATTCCATATGTATAAATATGTTATAAATATAATGTATATACTTAATATCCATCATCATACCACAACCGAGAAATATGGAAATGAAAAAAGAACGAGATCAGATTGTTTGGCAGTGGTTCACTGTTCACATGAAAGATGATTTCAGAACCCATTTGATGGAAGTGGAGATGAGTTTAGGACATGAAATTATTATGAAAGCATACTAGTATATGTAAGAATCTAATGTTATTACATCATCATTGTGTAATAAAAATTTAATGATGTGGAGAAGGGTATAAAATAAAGATGCTCATTGAAGAAAATTACCTCTTCTTCAGTAACTTCATTAGGTTTTCTCAAAATCCGTCATAGGGTGTCTTTTTTTTTCAAAAACTAGGGATTATAATATGAGGGTATAGAATTTGGGAAGTGATTTGGGTATGTATTTTCCTTACCAAATATATGTGAAGGTGTAAATAAGAGACGATATGGGGTGAACTTTTTTAAGTGGGTGAGAGGACACACTTGATATTTTTGAAAATAATTGACTACTCACACTTTTTTCATATGTCACAAGGGTCAATTATGTAAAATTATAAAACCTAGGAGGATTAATAGTAGTAATATTTCCATAAAATATTTTTTAGAGAAGTATATAGGTAATATTAACCTTTATCTTTTTAGTTTATTCCCCCAGTAAATCTATTTTAACTTTGTTGTGGTAATTACTTTTTTACTTTAGTCACTAGTCATTTTTGTCAAAATTTAATTTTACCTTATTAAAAATTATAAATTATTATCATTCCAAATGTGGAATATATTTTTCCAAATTTATTTCGCAGATGTGAAAAAATTTAATTTAAATTCAATCTCGCCGATGTGATAAGATAGGGGGTTTAAAGTGTAAATGTTCCAAAGTTTGCACTGTATTTATTTCAAAATTAAATTGTAAAATGATTAAAATGAACTAAATTAGATTAATTTATACAAAATATATCTAATTTCACATTAAATCCAAAACCAAATATAATTTACCATTATAAATTAATTAAAAATATAAGAAACTTTTCAATTAAAATTTAGTATTTTCACTATTTATCCAAAAGTGAAACTTATCAAAAATATCCAAACAAATCTCCATAAGATAATTTCGATATTCTGATTTCAAAAAATGAATATTTTTTTTAAATAATTTTTTTATAATTGGTAAAAATTAATTTTAAATTATGTGTGTAAAGAATGACTAAATTGTGTTTTAGAAAAAATATAGTTTTTTAGAAAAAATTATTTTTCTCTTAAATGATAATTATTTTATTACTAACCAATAGATAATTAATAAAAAGTTTTAAACTATATATTTTCATAATTAAGATGATCCTATTCATGCCCAATAATTTAATGGCTAGATTATAACTATTATATTAAAAAATAATAATAATAATATATTATTGTTTGAAAAAACACATTCTACATGTAACACAAGATATTGAAGAAACTCATTGTTTTGTGTATTGTGAGCCCTCAAAGAAATTAAATTTATTCTAAAATAAGTATATTATAATGTATTTGGGTGTTATATTCTCTTCTAAGGTAGGGTTTGTGTGTCACATGCACTATTAAGTAAAATACAACTCTTTTAGAATTTCAAAGTGTTATATTCTACCAACCTTAAATAAATTATGTCATTACAATTTAAACATGGTATCAGAAATGAAAGGTTTTTCATTTGTAAATTACTTTGTTAAAACCCACATTACAAAAGGGTTAATAAAACAACTTATTAATAATAGATAAATGGATTTATAAAGGTCATTTTAAATAACACATATCTGTGTTTCCAAGTAGTAGAAGATATGTGAGAATTGGAAATATGGAAATTGAAGAAAAGATTAAATAATTATTGAGAGTGATTGAGTAAATTGATCACAAGAATATGAATGATCAATGAAATGTTAAGGGCCTCAAAACTATAAATATTTGGTGATTTAAAAGACCATATGATTTAATAGATATGACGGTAATATGATAAAAATTTTGTTTCAAGATTATTTTACTAATGTTTAAGAATTCTTTTACTATATAAGAATATAATAAAATCTACCAACTTGATGTTTTTATATTTCATAATTGAAATTTCATTATTTTGTTTTTCTTAAAATAATTGTCAATTCATCCCCTACTCTGTTATATTAATATCCAAAAATTAATTTTTATGCTTGAAGTACTAAAATTCACTTTTAACGGATCATAAGACCCGTAAAATAGGTTTATACATCCGTCTCTAACTATTTTCCAAAAACCAATATGGTTAGTACATGTTATCCAATATAATAAATTAATCTATACCCCTCAAAAGTGAAATCACTAGTTCATAATTATTATTTATTTTCCAAATCATTTAACTAAAACCAATAGCATATTAGCCAACACATCACAAAGGATAGTAGTAAGAGTGAACCCCTTATTTTCATTTGGCCATGGGTTCAAGCCCGATGACATTTATGTATGAGATTGATTATCAACTAGCATACAAGTTTTATTTATTATGGAATATATTAATATAATTACTATAAAATTGAAAAATAATTTGATAAACATCCTTGAAATAAAAATAATCATTGAATAACATTTATACTATAGTTTTTAATAAAACATATTTCTTTTCATAAAGTATAATAATCTTATTTGACTATTATCAGAATGATGATATTAACTATAAAGGCTATCAATACATATACACTTATAAAATGTAGTTAAATTATTCCCATAGTAACCTTTTCACTATGTAATATACTAAACTAATGGGTTTTATTGTAATTAATTACTCCCAAAATATATTTAATAATGTTATATTGCTACCAAATAGATTTTAAAAAGGGATTTTTAAGACTCTAAACTTATTATCAACCTTAAATTCATAACCCATGATGGTATCGATAACTCTCAATTTAATGAAGACATATATTCTTTTAAAATATAACATAATAATTAGAAATTTAATGATTCTTATACCAAAATACCGTTGTTAAAAATATACTTCTACAATTTAATTCTTTATTCTTAATAAAAAAATACTTCATCTATTTTTTTCATCATAGGTCGTTATATGGTCTAGGTTTAAACTAGGTCATCCATTGTAATTATTTATTCTAATCCTTCATAATGTTTTTTATAGGAAATGTTAATTATCTAAATAATATCCCCTAGGATTGGTAAACTAAGTTCACATTAAGGAGCATTGTCATGCTATAGGCGATGATATGGTCAAGAACAATGTACCCATTTTGAAGATATTACCCCTAGGAACATCTGTGGTAGAACCAAATCCACTTTTAATATCCATAAATGAATGTATTGTAACTAAAAACCACATAATCTCTACCATACCAAAACATTAGAATGTTATCTTCTACTTATACTAAAATTATATATTAGGTTTATCTTCACTAATCTATGTTTTCTAGAATGTAGTTCCCATGTTTTGTTACTAAATTTTATTTGATAGTAATTGTAGTGACCCCAACCCCAGTAACTCGAATATGATGCAATAATCTATTATATTTTTTATGATATTGGAATCACATATTGAATGATCGAATAGTTTGGTATTATTGGTAAAATTGATATATAAATGAGTCATTTATTACATTTGAATATAAAATTTACAACATATTTTTTCAAGAAAAACATTTATGCTATCTTATGTATCACGACATGTTAGTGATAGTAAACTTCATGGAATCTTATGGAAAAGAAACATAATAACGATGAGATAAATTTATCTATAAGAGTTGAGTAAAATGTAATCTATTAATAATCGATATACATAATCAACATGTAGAGGTAAATAAATTAAAACTAATTCCATTTAATCAATGTACTAAGAATGAAATGCATATATAGAGAATATCATTACGAAAATCTCATGAATAATAATAATAACTGATATAAAGGAAATTCTTAATTATCGGATGCCAAATTTTCCTAGAACATGATATATTTACCTTCAAGAACTTTTTCAAGACAGTTTAGAACAAACTGGGTACAAACCAATCTAGTTTGTCCAACTATATCACTAATGTCAAGATCTTTTACAATACAATTTTCAACATACTGGTTATCAATACATAGGGTTTGCACAACTGATTTTATCTTATTAGACTATTGATGAATATATGGGATTACATTAAACTATCCAAAAACAATATTTTTCATGTCCAAAGTATTTATTATAAATAAAATAATTTATTTAATTTATAAAAAATGATCATTATCATCAAATATCCATATTGAGTAAAGAATATAGATTTATTATTATTTCCCCTAGATAAACAAATAACTTTAAATGTAATTGGTGTATGATAACATGATATTTTAAAGAAATAATCATATCCATGATACATAATATGTATATTTATGTTAAATTTATTATCTAATGTTCACATAAAAGTGAATATTTCAAGGGTTAGTCAATGAATAAAAAATGAATGAATTTCAACAATATCCTTGATCACAATAATCATAAAACATCTAGTAGAGGAATAATAAGAATGGTTTCAATACAATATATATATATATATATATCTTGGATAATAAAGTGTTATTTTTATTTATGAATAAAAATATTCAATAAAAATATCCTTAAAAAATTCTTAAGGAAAATATCCTTTTCATTTCGAAAACATTTTTCAAATTCTTTTCTTTAAAAATCAATTTTAAAACAAAATCATTAAAAAAACATCAAAAAATTGGAAGGGATGAATAATATAAATGAAGTTCATGAGGGTGGGTAATTTCATACATGTTGTAAAATTTAAAATAACATTACTTTTTTAACTATAAAATGTTTTAGAAGGTTCTTTATTTAGAAAATTACAAGAATATTTCATTCATTTTTTTGGTAAAATCCAAACGGTTATAATTTAGAAAATAACATAGAAGTTCCCTTGATTTATTAAAAAAAATTAAAATGGGTGAAAGTTTTTTGATAGATGATATTGAAAATTTTAAAAATATTTTTTACACATTTTTAGAAAACATGGTTTTATAAGAAAGAAGATTTTTGACCAAAGAGAGAAATGATGTCAGATTTTCATAAAAGAATTTTCTCAATTATTTTAAGTTTTAGAGAGTGGATAAGATGGTGATATTACAATAAGATATCACGAATAATTAGAGGATAGTAAAATTAAATAGTTTAATAAATAATGATAAATTTTTTTCCTTCAATATATATTCAATAATAAACAATCTCGATTAAAATGAGATTGTGAAGTAAACCCTTGCATTGATCATAACATTAAAATGGGAATAAAATAATTAATAAATTATTTATATAAATAGTAAATACATATAAATCAAGTTGAAATATAAAATTATATAATAAAAATTCCTTATACACATAATCTTATAATTATATAATCAAGGAAGTAGAATATTATCCCAATGAACATAAATTGGGTTAAGAAATCCCTTACCTTACACTCCCTTTTTGTTTGAACACAATTTATCCTAATGTTTAGTGGTTTTAAACTTGTTATTAACTTATTATAGAACCATATTAATATTTAAAATATCATATATTATCCTTTTATAACATATTATCATTTTTTCATTATTAATGATTCATTATTTTCATTTTATCGGGTGTTAATTTCCTTATTTTCTCATACGTGTTTTGTCATGATTGATCTAGTTCTTGATCAAATTATATGATTATATCATCTAAAAAATAATAATAATGAAATAATTATAAAATTTTTATATCAATTTTATGTTTAAAACCAATCAATAATTATGTTTAGGAAAAATGATGTACTTTATGATCATGGAGGTGGCAAACCGTACATACACGTGGGTAATATTTCCATTTTAAATGATCATTATATATAGAAGGTATGTAATATTTTACATAATAATAAGGATAATAATTTAATTAATTCCATATTATATACTTATATAAATGATCCATGTGGTGTGGTTATTAAAATATAGTCACATCACTTCGTAAAGGTGGTAGTGCACGCATACACAAATGATGTTATCATCTTTACATGAGTGAAAAGAAAAGAAATAAAATGAAATATATTATATTTTAATAATGATAAAAATGTAAATAATTTAATAATTATGTCATGTATGTAACATATAATCATTAAATTTATCATTATCACATTCCATGTGAAGCATTAAGGAAAGACGAATCACATCGCTTCACGAGGAAGTAGTCTGCCGTACACACAACCGACGCTATCAAATCTCAAACAAAATGAAGGAATATATATATATATATATATATATATGATATAGATACTCTAGAGGTAAAAATATTTTATTATAATCATATATATTATTTACATACATTATCATACCCAACCTTGAGTGGTGGAAATGGAATAATGAATGAGATCAGTTCGTGGGGAGGTAGTCATTCGTACACACAAAAAATGATTTTGTAACCCATTTGATGGAAGTGGAGATGGTTTTATGTCATAAAATTGTTATGAAAATATCCCAGTATATAGAAGATAATGATTTTTTCAAATCATCAGGGTTTAATAAAAATTTATAGAGGTGTATAAAAAAGTAAAATAAAGATGCTCGTTGAATAACATTACCTCTTCTTCAGGTATCCTCATTAGGTTTTCAATAATGAATTATTATGTTGGATTTATTTTAAAAATAAGGCTTATAGGACAAGTTTATAAAGGTTGGGAAGTTATTTGGGATGTTACTAGACAAATAAAATAGGTGTAAAGGTGTGAATACTGGATGAGAGTGGGTGACCTTTTATAAGTTGGGGAGAGGACACACTTGGTATTTTTGAATGGAATTTAGTGCTCCCACATTTTAAATATGATAAAAGGATAAAAAATGGATCATTATAGAACATTATTATTTTAATAGTCCAAATATGTCTTGAAAATATTTTTCATATAGGTTTATAGGTTGTATTTACCCTTACCATTTTAATTTAAATTCTTGATAATCCCATTTTAATATAACAATAGTAATTAATTTTTTACTTCATTCACTTTTCATATTGGTAAAAATTAAGTTAAAATTAATATAAAATATAAATTATTTTTATTCCAAAAATTAAATCCATTTTTCAAAATTCAATTCATATAAGTGGAAAAATTTCGTTTAAAATTATTCCCACAGACATGATGAGGAAGATGGGTTTTAATTGAAATTGTGGAAACATTTACAATGTTTTTATATCAAAATTAAATATGAAAATAATTGAAATAACGTAAATTTAATTAGTTTATATAAAATTAATCTAATTATACTCTAAAAAAAATTCAAAATATTATTTATCATTATTAATTATTTAAACTAAAAGAAAGTTTCAATTAAGATTCAGTATTTTCTATTATTCATTGAAAAATAAAACTTCTCATAAAAATTAAAAAAAATTCATTATAATATTATTTTGATATTATATTGTCAAAATGAATTTTATTTTTTAAAATAAATTTTGTAAAATTGGTAAAAATAAATTTGAATTTAAGTGTGAAAAGTGTGATGAAACCATATTATAGAAAAAATACAGTTTTTTTCAGAAAAAGTTTCTTTTTCTTTTAAATGACACTTATTTTATTACAAATCCATAGATAACTAATAGACATGTGTAAATTATATATTTTAATAATTTATTTAACCCAATTAAAAACATTGAATTTAATTTTTTGTTTATAACTATTATATTAAATAATAATAATATTATTATTATATTGCTTTTTGGTAAAACTCTATCTTGTGTGCAACATAATCTATTTAAGAAATTTTTTTTGTGGGTATAGTAAGCTATCATAAAAAATAATTTTACTATAAAATTAATATATTTCAATTATTTAAAGTTTTTTATTCTCTTATAATCTTGTTTTTGGGTTTCACATATGCTATCGAATAAAATTTTATTCTTTCATGATTTCTGGGTGTCACATTTTAACATGTTTATTAATAGTTCTTTATTAAAATCATTATTCCCTATATTAAATATTACATTTTCTTGCATTTATTTTTTGATGGTTCTATTAATTGAAAATTTTTCATGGTATAATCATATCTATAATCATAGTCATGTCATAAGTATGTTATCTGTTCAATAATAAACTTTAATAGTGACGAGAAATGAATTACATCATTCCATAGAGATGGTAGTTTTCATGCATGCATGATAGATGTTTTAACTTTTACATGGATAGAATGAAATAAAATTAAATAGGAAACCCTTATATAGAATCAAAATTATATCATATATATATTATATAAATAAATTTTATTTACCTGCAGTACTATATATATAAAATGGAAATGGAAAATGAATCAGTTCGCTTCGTGGAGGTAGTAGTCGACACATACACATGAGAAACACTATCGTCTTAAAATAGAGGAGAGGTTCAGAAGGTAGATAATAATTTATCTTTTAAGAATCATAATAATCTTACAAAAATCATATTTAATAATTTAATCCATCAATATAACCAATCATGATAGGTTTTAATGAAAAATAAATTGTGTGAGTCAAAAAGGCAGTAGTCCATACATACTCACTATGAAATTTACATTTTTCATTAGAATGGAAGATAAATAGATAATGGTTATTTATAGAAATAATAAAATTTAATTAATAATTTTTTATTACCTATGTCAATATGGTCTATTAATTTTTTAAGGAGGTAGAAGAAGAAATAAAATTTAAAGGATTCAGTGAAGATGATTACCTCTTCTCTGGGAAACCGCCTTTGGATCTCTTATTAAGAACCATTGGTTTGGAATTTTAATACGAAATAAACCTATATAATGTGTATCTTAAATTTTAGAAGAGTGTTTTAGGTTTTATTCAATGTAAATTCCTCATGGTGGGTTGTAGAAGAGAAAAGATAATGCGACCTTTTCTATGTAAGGGGAGTGGCATACTTGTAATTATTAAAAAAAATTAAAATTGTTTAAGGTCACTTTCAAGAATAATTGGATAAAAATGGGATTCATTTTAAATTTTTGGTGTGATATGGTCTAAATAAAGGTAACCAAAATGAAATAGCTAAGTTGTTTTTAGTAATTTTAATCATTATCTATTTAGTTTAACCCCTCACTAACCCTTTTATCCCTTCTTGTAGTGATAAGATACTTAGTCTTTAAGGGTTAATAATGTAATTATAAAAGTGAAATGGGATCATAAGAGTATGAAGAATGATATTATAGAACATTTAGTATTAACTATAAAAATTATATTGTTAAGGTTTTAGAACAATAAATTAATTTTATATCATATTTTATCTGTAATGTCATTTTATGGACAATTCAAATAATTTAACATTATGAAAACAAATAATATTATATAATTATAATTTCAATATTAAAAAATACACACCCTTCATTTTTATCCATTATAATTGTTAAATACTTTAACTTATCAAAAAACAAGTCAATTTTAATATTTTTAAACCATTTATATTGATTTTTCTCCCACTTGCACAAGCGCTGAACTAGTGATGCGTATGTTTTTTAGGAAATTATACAATTTTAAAAATAAAAAATAAATTATTACCTTAAAAATATATTAATATTCAAATTAAAAATTCATAAACATTCATAATATCTTTTTAATCTTTAGAAAATACAATAGAGATATTAAAATAAAGAGAGTCACATTTTATTATTATTCTTTGCTTAATATAATATAAAGGTCAGAATCAATGGAAGATGGGTTTTTTTCATATTTTTAATGGTAGGATGATTTTGGTAGAAATAAACCGATCTAATTAAATAAATTCAATTTTTTGAGAGATTTTTAGACTTTATCCCATAATTTTTACCCCAATTAAACCATTTTACTATTCACTAAGGTATTAAAATTTATCATGGTTACTATTCATTATTGATAAAACATATGTTTGACAAGTAAAATAATATTAATTATTTTGATCCCAAATATGGAGTCCAATATACATGATTTAATTCCTTTAAGTTTATATAACTAATACTATTATTTGTGTAATGAAGGCGTAATACCATTTTAATATAAAATATATTTGTAATCATGAAAATGATATTTTCTCATTAGATTACTTATAACAACCATTATATGAGTAGAAATATATTTTATTGAATAAATAATATTTATATTAAAATAAAACTAATCATAAATAATGATTAACTTAATTTAATATGGTAAAAATATATTGTCAATATAAAATCATTTTTCATAAAAATAACTCTTTTTACCCTCAAATGATATTATAATCAATTAGAACCAATTGATAACCAATTCTGAATTCTTCAATTGATTACATTAAGTAAAAATATTTTTTTATTGAAATTAGTTTTTTTAGTTATCAATATACATGATATTAAAAATTAAAATTCATTGAAATTTGATCTTTTAACATAAAAGAATATTATTTTTAAAATTTTAAATTGTGTATTTATTTCCTTGGAATTAATCAAAAACATTTATTTAATGAATTTGTTTGAACATATATTCATAATTTAGTTATTTATATTCATACCTACCAATCCAATGGATAGGAGACAATAATCACATTTAAATAATAATATTTCCATAGTACATTTTCATTTGTTTAAAATTATTATAGGGTGAGGTATATAAAATTGATGAAAGTTTATATTAAAAATAAAATAAATTCTATAATCATTGGGTTTTATATTCTACCCCTTTATAGAAAATTATTCCTTTTAATTTCATCTCATGCTGGATAAAAAGGGTTTAAAATATTTTTAAAATTAATTCTATATAGTCATAAGAAGTAATTTTTAAAACACATAGATTATATTTCCCTTTGAAAAGGAATTTAAAATGTATGTTAATACTAGTAAAATTATCTTTTCCAAAATATTTATTAAACCATTAATATACCATTGTAAGACTAATACTTATGAATGAGTGTCCTGTAGAATATCTTTAAAAATGAGATATGTTTTCCACATAAAACTCCATATATTTATCTTACTCTTACTTGAGTTTGGGGAATTATTTTACCATTCACATATAGAATTTTGGATAATATACTTACATGATTTATTCTAACAATTTCATCCTTTTGTTATTTTTTGAGTATTTTTCTAACTATGATTCATGTCATGAGATAAATAATTGTGATGAATATTTCATTTCTAAAGTAGTAAAATTATCTTTTAATTGACAATGATATCCATAAATTAATGAAACGTTATTTCACCTTATTATACCCATTAACCAAAATGAAAATGTTTAACACATGTTAATATATTATCTAATATGAATAATGATGGGTCCTTGGGTTTCTGATTGAATTTCTCTCACCTGTTCAAGTTTTCAATGTCAATGTCAGTGTGCACATGTTATTATATGGGCAATGGAGTGTACGTCCACCCATTACATAAACTTGGAGCTACTTCCAATATATTGGAAAAAGAGAACGTATGAGTTATTTATGCTTTAATAACAACCAAGATAGATTTAAGCAACATCTTATAAATTAGACAATTGAAATATTTGATATTTATTTATATGATAAGTATTTTTATGATATGAATCCAATTCATTAATAGTTTGATGGAATGAAATGTTGGATAAAAAACTTATGGATGGAAATCCTATATGGCTATAGATAACACATTTAAATCATGTTCAAAGTATAATGGAAATATAATGAAATAGTAAACCCATATGAGGAGTATAAATAATGTTCCATGTTGTAAAACTGGTGTATATACAATTTAGGTTAAATGTTGAAGTAATTAGATATGGATTATGATTGATTTAAGAAGATCTGCACCTAAGATTGAATATGGTTTTAGGAAAGTACTATACCTTGAGTATTTTATATTATATAACTCCTAGAAATTTCATGTGTATGATCTTGCAATTACTCTAATAATTCCTTTAATCAATTTGAGAAGTTTCAAGACACTTTGAAGGTGTTTATAAATTACTAAGATTAAATATAGTTGAAGTGGAGGAGTCCTTATTTTCAAAACAATTAGATGGGTAAATTCAGGTTCCAGGTTTGTGTGTTTTATCATAGGAATGTATAACCTAGCTATATGCACATAGTTTATGTCCCCATATATAAAAATAGTTTCATACATGAAGATCTAGGTATGTGGGTTCAATAAAATAACCTAGTCATCATGTAGTTGGATTATTATATATATCAAATTTTAAGAAACAATTTTTTTACTGAAGCTTTATGTAGATTAATCTAGGGATGTATATGAATTCCTCACATAATGGATTTATGTGGTGTATCTGTACCACATCTATCCAAATTTTGTTGAGTATCCAAATTTATGTTCTGCATCCAAAATAAATTTCTACAAAGATGAATGTTTTTAGCTCATCCCACACAATCAATGTTGGATAGTATAAAGTAACTCAAGGAAACATACATAGATCCCCATATACGTTAAATCCATGTACATGAATTCCACAATGGGATTCATGTAATTTAATTTTTTATATATACTGTTTGAAATTAAATAGATTTTTAGAATTCATTTTTTGAAAAAGAAATCATTTTTTATTATGATAAAGCTACTCTCTATGGATCCAGAAAACACAAACTCCTTGAATAGTGTGTAATCAATGCTTTGATAATCTAAATCAAATCTTATTTTCATCTACGATAAATCTAAAATCAAATAAATATGAAAATGTGTTATCCCATAATTTAAATATTATAAGGATATTTAATTAATCTATGTATGTACTATATCTTTTAGTTTGAAATATTATAACATATAGAGAATCAATGATTCAAGCCTATTACGAGGAAGCTCAAATGAGAGGTTCCATTGCATACATTCTATAATGATAAATATGTTTATTTTTATGTCAAAAAAAAGATAGAGGATGAACTATCAAACCTTGAGATGTTTTTCATCATGTCCTATGCCATCTGAATCTGAGGCTATTCAAGTGATTGTAAGTGATTAATATTGATGTTTGGGAATTATTCAAATATAGGATAAATGAGAATAACAATTTCATATTACCCTTAATAAAGAAGAGGTTCACATCATGGAAATGATTTTCTATGGATATTTTTACAATTGTGTATAATGAGAATTTTATTTTTGTAGAGGTATTTTTATAAGATAAAGGAAAACATAGAGAAGTATAAAATACTTTTTTATTCAGAAGAGTTTAAAAACATTAAATCGTTTAATAAAGGTATTCTAGGAGCATTCATTGAGTTCAATAATTATTTAATTATGTTTTCTGGGATCCCAGAGTGAGTATTACCTGATAATTATTTATGGATGATAACGAACAGATCGCCTAGAACTTCCATTCAAGGTTGCTAACTTTGATGGATGTAATATATTACACTAAAATGATGCCACAAATGTATCAAAATCTCATGGAGAAAGAACTAAAATAATAAGAATCAATAAATTTTTCTTAAGAGTTCATAAAAATAATCTGAAAATTTGGTTATTATGATGATATATAAAGAATTTTTTTATCAAAGAACAAAAAGGATATGTTGCATATTGTAGTTAATAATAAGAGGAATATGATACTATTCTAAAGTTATAGTAATATTTTGTAGTGAATCTGATTTTGAATTAAATTGTTTTAAAAGACAGTGATTGGTTTTTATAGATTATATAAGAGTTAAAAACATTTAGAGATGGAGTTTCATATACTTCTGTTGAAAATATAGTTGGTAGTTAAACATTTTGAGTTTTGGGAATAAAAAAAATATGGATATAGATATATCACTAAGTAAACTTTTTAACCAACTTGAAAGGATTATCTTGAAACACAACACTTGTATATATATTTTGAGTCTCTATAAAACCTATCCATGTCAGGGTATGCAAGGAGATCACAGATAAGATTTAAGAATACAGTGTGACGTTGTAGAGGAAAGTCCTATGGGAATAATGAAATGGAAGTTTAGTGACATGTTGGCATTGTAGGTGTGGGAAACACTACCCATTGTAATTGAAATTTTATTGTTGTGGAGAATACATGAATGAGATGAATATCCAATCATATAAAGTTGTATGTATTTGTAACGAACATTCTAAAAAACAATGTTTTTATTTATTATATTACTTGCACGCATAAACCTGATTATTGATATATAAAACATTAATAAATACAATCTCACTAATAGAAAACATTTATTAAATTCCAAATAGAATTCATGAAGTTTATAATTTAAAAAAAAAGAAGAAACGCCTAATTCACACCCCCATGTGTCTTCATCAGTCCACTGGGTACATATACAAATACCCCATTATACATCAATCTCCCAAACCACTACCAATAATAACCAAATTAAAAATTAAATTATTCCATAAATAATTAACCTTAAGACTCTTCCAAAATATAATTCCCAAAATTTAAAATCCATGATTAGAAATATTTGGTCATATATTCTTTCAAGATCAACGTAAGATTTTTCCTTAAATAAAATCAATCACGCATAAAGTCACATAAAAAATATTTATATATCTTATTCATATATTCTTCAAAAAAATTATATCATTTTTGAAAATAACATTAATTACAAAAAAACTATGAAAAATACTATATACTTATATGAGTTAAATTATAATTTATTACTCATATAATTATCCATCCAAAAATAATATTTTGTTTACCTTGATCATATAATGATTCTACTATTTTTAACTTACTAAAAAGTATCTTTAATCACTAAATCAAAAAATTATTTTTCAATCTCATATATTCATAAAATATGAAAACCGATTTATCCTCGTTGACCATAATTTCATCTTCATCAAAGAACATATTAACCTTAATGGTTATATGTTTTTGTCAACTTATACCCTAAAAACAATCTTCCCAAATAACTTCCCTCTAGATCACATGTTAAACTTTAGGGTCATATATTCCTTAATGTTATATTAAAGACAAATAAACATTGTCGAAAAATATCATTTTTCACAATAAAATCATGTAACCTAAAACATATAATCTGTATCTATAACTTTGAACATTTGATCATCCTTAAAAATACAAACTCATAATTGTTTTATTAACTCTTAAAATAACATCATCTAACAACTTCACAGACTAAATATTTATCTAAAACCATATTAGATGAAAATTGAGAAAGACTTAGAATCGTAGACCTAGATCTGATGTTAAAAACAAATTATTTACAAACTATCTTTAATACCAACTGAAATGCCCCAATTTTCATCATCTATAGTTACAATTTCTAAATCCAACAATGAATCACTTACATACAAGTTACCTTTTATGTTTATAGTTTTATTAAATTTTGGTAAAACCATTCATGAAAGAAACCATATCATTATCATAAAATGGGTATATTTTCCATTATGACCAGATTTGCATGTTCCCTGAAAAGAATTCAACATATCCCACAAAATTCTTTAAACTGGATACCACTATAGTAAAATATTACAAAATATCAGTCTTTATGATCTGGAGAAAAGGAAACATAAAAAATCCTTATCTCATTTTTCTAGTAAGGGTAAATGTGGGAGATATTAATTGATAGTCATAACTGAGTGTAAGAAAGGCATAAGGGTATGATAACATGATCATAATATAAAAATATAATACTGAATCTATCAATAATTTTAATCATAATTCATGGAATAATGAATTTTCATAACAAAAGACAGAATTCCTAAGAGTATGGAATAATCAAAATTAGATCATGGTAAATGAGAACATATCATAACCATTACAACATGTAGTTGTAATTTTAGAACAATAATTAACCTAAAAATCTATTTCATTAGTCAATATTCACTTCCAAGACTATCATAGTTGGAAACATCCCATAGTGGATTGGGTTCTCTTCTCATTTCAACATTTCCATAGTCAAAGTTCACTCCTAAGAGTATCACAGTGAACAGAATCCCACACTAAACTATGTTTTCTTCCTATTATATTCTATAATATCACATGAGATATTAATAATGATGAAATTCATTTTAGGGACTTAAAAAACCTAGTTTTTATATAATTAAAACCACACACATGTGTGTCACAATATCATAAAAACATTCATCGTTCCGTTATAGCACAAATAATTGAAAATAAATTGGTCTCATAAACATTTCATTATCCCATAATCATAAGATATATAGTGAAATAACAAGTATGGTATCATTATATCATATCCCTGTTAAAGAAGAAGAATCATAAAAGGATATAAGTATTGATGAAAAACGTATTAAAAGAAAATTTGAAACTTTAATTGAAAATATGAGAAAAATAACCACTTATTTTTTTGTAACATTTTAAAAAATATAAAAATATTGATAAAAAGGTTTTATTTTAAAATGAACATGTAAACTTGTAAAGGTAGATAAAAATAAAATAAAAATCATTCTAGGGAGAAAACCATTTCATGCGGTAAATGTTAAAATAAGGATTCCTTGAACTTTTATGGTAAAAGTGAAAAAAGAACTCATTTGGAAAACAATAAGAATATTCCATTATAAACATTGAAAAAAAAATTAAATATGGTTGAAAATTAATTAAAGTAAACATTTTATCATAGAAAATAAGGTTACTGAAAATATTTTAAAGAATATATAAATTGAAGAAAATGTTCATCAACAAAATAAGACATAATTTCAAGTTTTTTTTAAAATATGTTCTCAATAGTTTTAAGTAATAAAGATAGAAGAATGAAATGAAAACATTATAAAATAAGAAATTACCCATGTATAATAAAATATAAGGTGTTTAATAGATAAATTTCACATAATTCCTTCAATGAAAATTCAATAATAAATAATCCTGATCAAAAAATGAGATTGCATCATAAACCCTTATTACATTGGTGACATTTGAATCATAACCCCTTAAAAGAAAAATCATAAAATGAAATATTAAATACAATGAATATAAATATATTCAGGATACAACATATCAAATTGAAATCAAATACATCATATAATAACATCAAGGTTCTTAACATGAATCATATCTCAACAAAACTATATTTATGTGAAAACACCTTAAAAATATTATTATATATATAGTCACATTGAATAAATGTAGTGATTATGTGAAATTATTGAAAATATAAATAAAAATTTGAAAATTAAACTTAAGCAATTAGAATTGGAATCACACATAATTTTTAGAAAATATATTCAATAATGGAGTGATATAGTACATTTAAAGAAATCTGAGTTAAGAAATCCCTTACCTCATGTATTGAATTTCTTCGCACGTGATATCAACCTCATATATAATAAATTTATATTTATTATAAATCTATACCAAATAAATATTCATACTTATTATAACAACCTAAGTCTAACTTATATAGATATTACATCATTTTTGCGGAACACTTAATACATTACAAAAAAATAACACTGAAAGACCGTATTAGTTTACTTCTTTTGGAAACATTGAAAACTAAGAGTTGGTACATGATTGAGATATATTATCTCCCACTACATTTTACAAGACTAGAACCCATATCAGACACATCATACATAAAATATATCTTCATAACATGGGGAAGGAAAAAAAATTAGAGATCACAGATGCTCAGTAAGGGAAACTAAGGGAGATATGTAGGAATACACATGTGAATAAGGGAACTATAACATGTTAATAACATTAGAAGATCATACCACACATATCAAGGATCATAAACATGAATCCTGATATATATATTACCAGTTCATAAAGCATGAATCATAGGGGGAAAAGATAATAATCCATGAAAACATAACATAGTAGTAAGATATAGAAGTTTGAAATACACATAAACATGTAACAACATTCTCTATAAGTTAAGATCCATTTTTAGAACTTATCAGGAAACTTTATGGGGACTAAAAAAACTGGGAATGACACACCACCACCCCTATCATAGTCATTTCATTGTAAGGGAATGGGTTTCCCCATCTTCCCATAATGGATCAGGATTCCCCATATTCCCATAGTGGACCGGGTTCCCCTATCTTCCCATTTGGATCATGCTTCCCCATCTTTCTATAGTGGATCAGGTTTCCCTATCTTCCTATAGTGGACAAGGCTTCCCCATCTTCCAATAGTGGATTATGTTTCCCCATATTCCCATAGTGAATCGAGCTCCTTGACTTGAATCCCATCATTATCTTATGAGATATAAATCATTCCCCAATTAATTAGAGAGAGATATAGGTCTCACCCGTAACATAATGAAATCAAACATACATGTTCCACAAGATAATAAAACATTCATCATATCATGACCCATAAAAATATATGGATTTCACATACATCATATCATAACCCATGAAATGAAATGGGTATCATCGACCTTTCATCATATCATTACCTATTTACAAGATATAGGTTTCAAAATCATTTTATCAAGGCATAAACTATGAAAAAGAGTGGGATTCCAAACCATATTACCCGTAGAAGATAAATAGGTGTCATAAACATTATGAAATAAAAAAATAATTCTTGAAAGAATATGAATGGTATTGTTCGATCATATCCCTAGTAATGAATAAAATATAACAAATCATTTCATCCAAGATAGAGAAATATTTTCAAATATCACAATGAAAATTTCTTAAGGAAAATATTCTTTATTTGAATGTTCTATTCATAAAACCATTACAAAAATTCTTTTCTTATAAAGAAATCCTTATAATTTAATTTGAAACATTTATTGAGGAAAATATTTTTTCCACTTTGAAACAAATTTTTATAACATAAAACATTTTTAAACCTTTTTATTTTAAAATAATTTGAAAAAATTATAAATAAATCATGAAATTTTTTTGAAAACCCTTTTTTCCTTGAAAAATTATAAAATAATCTTGAAAACTATTTTCATTGAAAACTTATAAAATAAGCTTGAAAATATTTTGAATTTTTTTAGTTAAAATTATAAAAGAATCTTGAAAAACATTTGAAAAATATTTTCCTTGAAAACATATAAAATATTATTAAAAACAATTTGATTTTTTTTTATAAAACATGGTTTTGAAAGAACACGAATTTATGACCGAAGAGAGAGAGGTAAAGTTAGTATTTCTTAAAAAGAATTTATTAATAATATTACGTACCAAAGAGTGGAAAAATGGTACCAAAAAATAAATATATAATGAATAACCATATGATAAGAAAATTAATGATAGTTATTGAGATATTGATAATAATATTTCATCAATAGAGGCATAATCATAAACAATCTCAACAAATGGTGAGATTGCTTAAAAAAAATCTTACCACATGGTAACTTTGAAATATACACCACATGTAAGAAAATGAAAATAAATGAAGCTTACGATATCCATAAAAAAGTATTTTAATTATATAACATGTCAAATTTTAGTATATATTCCTCATAAAATGATATAGGTGCATAAGAAAAATGTTTCTCAAAGAAGGTAGATTAAGACAAAACTACTTTACTGATTTGGCATCTTTTTATAACATAAACCCCATGATAGAAATTTTATAAAATGGATATTTAAATACCCATAAATGTAAGTATAATAATCATATAATACATCTATTATTAGTATACACACCACATATAAGAAATTGGATGTGAACATGTCTTGTGCCTCATGGAAATTAAAAGTGAGATGAGAAAAAACATAATACTTGAGTAAATTTAGAATCATGATCCCCATGAAAGAATAAAATCAATTAACTATTTTAATATCACTAAATAAAATAAATTAACGATATAAAATTTCATAGGATAGTATATACAACACACAAAAGAAGCGAGTGGTGAATATGGAATGTATCTTACAGAAATAGAAAGTGTGGTGAAATTTCATTCCCTTAAGTATTGACTTTTTTATTACCCATGGTTTGCGGTATGTAACCATTTTTAACAAATTTTTATCTATGTAAAATGGTTGGTTAATTTTTGGTATATTTTGGAAAGAATTGGAGGATTTTCTATGGGTTCACATTCTGAGCATCGTTATTGGATACCATGCAGAATCTCTAGGAAATTATGCAAGTCGATACAGTGGGATTTTGCACGTCCCATGCACATTATGTCTAACCATGTCGTCCAACCATGTGGGGTACCTATTAAGTTATTATTAGGATCATATTTAATGCTTGGTGTGTCTAAATGTGTGAGATAACCATGCATGACATTAAAAATAGGGTTTTTAAAAATGGGGTTACTTAGGATTTTCCCTAAAACACCAATTTACTCACCCACTCAAGCCCTACTCAGGATTTTCTATTCTCAATGGTTAGGTAACCTCTTAAAATTGTTTTATAAGTGAATAAATGGGGTATTTCAGTGTATTGAAGGTGATTCTTCTCTATTAATTTCCCTCTCATTGTTGTTTTTATGTTTTTCCGAGATCTTCATCTCCCTCTCTCTTGGTTTTTTAGATATACACTCATAGAATTTATATCTAGGTTTTATTACTATAATTATGAGAAGTGTGAATTTTTTTGTTAGTAAAAGATATATAACGTGATTTTGTGGAGTTTTCACCCGGATTCGATTTGTGGTTGTGCTGTGGGTCGATTTCACCAGACCCTAAGGTAAGTGGTTTCACTATCACATCCATTACTATAGAACTAAAAGGATTTAATTTACAGTTAATTGGTTTTTCTTGAAATTGGTCAAGATTATAGTGTGAAAATATTGTTTGGAACCCATTTTTTTTATGGTTTTTGGATTTGGAAAAATAGGGTTTTTTGTGCAATGTGTTTTGTGTTGGATTTTAAAATGGTGATTTTTAAATCAGTGGTTGGTTTGTTTTATGGAAAATGAGTTGTGAAAATGGTTTTCAATAAAATTTTTATTTTATTGAAATGAGGTTGGACATGTATGTGACATAATTTTATTTTCAATAAATGGGATTTTATTGATTTTTTAGCATAAATGGTTGTTTGGTTGGAAATTATTGTCTTGGAAAGATTATTTAGAGGTTTTGGTTTATAAGATGTGGTATTTATAAATGTGAATGTTTTATATAATTTTATGGATGTTTTTGGCATGGGGGTTTTATTATGGGTTAATCATGGTTGGAAAATTATGAATAGTGGGCATGAAGAACTATCATCCAAGGGAAGTGTGAGTGAAGTACCACTATAAAAAGTGCATGGGTTTGGATGAAAATTTCCTCCATCAAGGGTAACACAAAGCTCTGGTGTGTTTGTGGAAATTGGACACATGATTGGGATATGCATTCTGCCACACTAGTTGGAATGAGACTAAAATTGTGAAAGGGGATTTTGTTTAGTGACATTTTCATTTGCATTGGTTGGTTGCTTTCCTGAAATTGTGGTGTTTTGAGAAAAAGTGGCTGTGGTAAGGGTGTGTTTTGATTTTTGAAAATTGTGGAATTGTTTAAGGGATTTATATAATTGTTATATATAAACTATGCTAATGTGTTCTATCCTTGTTTTGTGTATAGAGAAGTTATTTGAGGAAAAACTACTTATTATTATTACTCACCCCCTGCTTTGAAATTTCGGTTATTTCGAAGAAATTATATTCTAGGGCACATGAAAAGGTAATGAATCTCCATCCTTTAGTGGTGAATCGTGATGCTTGGGTGGTATTGTGGTGCTTGGAGAATGGATATTAGTGTGGAGTTTTGGAGTTATTTCATATCTTCTTTGGGTTTTGTTATTTAGTTTTATGCTTAGTAATCTTATTAGAGATTACTATGGTTTTGTTGTAATGGTCCTTTGGTCTTATTGATTTATGAGTAATTGTTGTCACGGATCATGCCATTTTTGTTTTATTGGCACATTTGGTTGTGTGTTTTCTTTTAGAAATGGAAAATTTACCTCCACTGTTCATGAAGACCTTGAAATTTATTTCCATCCTTTGGTGCCTTGGGGATGTCGCCTAAGGCCAAGTAGCACCTCCGTCTGAACTCAAGCCAATAAGGAGGGGAGGGATATTACAATGGGTATCAATTGTGCAGTCCTTGACTTCCATGTTTGTTCAGTTCCTTGTCTTTGATTATTTTTCTTGGGGTTGACATTTATTCTCGATGTATTACTTAAGTGGGGATGGTATAAATGATTAGGATTTTCATAAATTTAAATTAATAACAAAGAAGGACATAACTAACCCTTTTTTTCAATAATTATTGTTACTAGGTAATTTGGTACGTAAGTGTTTTAGAGACACTTATTGGATTTTGATATCATTATCGTGGGTGTAGACAATGAGACAAGCAAGGCATGCATAGTATAAATGAATTCCCACTAAGTTTTCATATTTTATTTTTCATAATGAATTATTTTTTGGTGGTGAATGTGATAAATTTTTTAAATCTAGAAATTGTTTTCAAATGTATGATTTTGAGAAAAATAATGGTGGTGGCATTTTAAAAATGGAAAATTTTCAAAATATGGTGGTTTTTTCAAAAAATGGTTGAATTTGAGAAATATTGGATTTTGTAAAGTATGGTTGTGATAGCTGTAATATAATTGAACTTGTAATTGTAAGCTGTCAGCTATTAGAGAGTGAACCGTATGGTTGTTCTTGTGTTGATAGAAATTGAACCAAGTAGGCATCATAGAGAAAATCTAGAGGAAACTATAGAAAACGTGGTTACACCTGAGCCATATGTGAACCAGTATCTAGTTCATAGCATATTACAATATTTACAAGATGTGGAAAGTGGGAATATAATTGATGAGATGAAATATGTGGATCACTCGATACAGTTTCAAAAGTAGAATCCAACCATTTTTCAGCATGATTTGGAACCATAAAGGGTAGAATCATGGATCAATAAGATGAATCAAATAGTTTATTTCCTAGGAATGTCAATTGAGTTGAAAGTGAAGTTAGTGATTTACATGTTGGGACATCTTTAATGTTAGTGGTGGGACTTGGATTTCTAGGATGGAACATACCAAGGTATGACATGAGAGGGTTTTCAGGAATTAGTTAATAAACAATTCTAGGTTTATACGTTCACAAATTAGTTCACAAAAGATATATTCTTTTTAAATTAGGAGAACCTTTTATGGATGGAATATCATGCCAAGTTTTTGAACATAGTGTAATTTGCGCCTGAGGTTGCAACTAGTGCATCCTTGAAGGTGTAAATATTTGAATCATGTTTGAGGTAATAAATTCATTACAAAATTTTGGTGTTATGTATAGGTGAGTATACATAAATGGTGAATGGAGAATTAGTGGATGAAAGGGATATCTTGGGGGATAAAGGTGGGGGAAGCATGTTGGTACCCATTGGGAACAGTGAGAACTCTAATGCGAGGATCAAGCGGAAGAAAGGAACCTATTTCCATGGTGGGAGTATGGATCAGAATCTGATGGCAGGATCAATGAATCTTCCTCTGAAGACTCAAATTAAACAAGGATGTTTTTAGTGTGGATCTATTGGCCACATGAAGTGGTATTTATGAAACAAACTTGATCATGTCATAATTGCCTGCAGATGGGGCATCTTCAGCGTTATTTTACTAATGCTCTGAGGTCGGGTGTCCAGGAAAATCCACTGGGGTTGCAAGCATCCTATGACTTGACAGGTTGGGGGAATCAACATACTCATTTTCAGTAGAGCTGAGATAGTCATGCTGATTATAAGTGTACCATGACTCCTCTACCTGGGATGTTTCAGTAGGTTAATAAAGAACAAAGTGTGGAAATCAGGTAGCTATTCAGAGCTGATTAGGTTGTGTAGGATGATCTATAGGAAACATCCATAGTATGATGTAAAATTATTTTGAATTCTAACTTTATGTAAGTTTTGTTTGATTTAGTTTATTCTCATTATTTCATTGCCTCTTGTGTTATTGGTTTATTGGGTTTTCATTTGAAAATGATACCATATTTTTAAAAACTTCAAACTCAAATGGGTCAATCAGATTGTCGAGCCTTCCTATGAAGAGCATGTTGCATAGTTATGTATGAGGTTGAGTTAATGTGGTACTTCTCATTGATTTAGTTTTATACATATGATATAATCCTCGGTATGGATTGGTTGACAATGTTTAAGCCCCGCATTGACTGTTATCCAAAAATGGTTTTTTTTACAATGGGTTATGACATCGAGAATCTCTGTGAAGGAGAGAAGAATGAAATGCTGGGTAAAACTGGATTTTTTACACTATAATCTAGGAAAATATCATATCAATTAGAGGAATTTTATTTGGAATCAATGTAATAGGTTGAGAATAGATCTTTTCCAGCAGTTGTTGATCAGTTTATGGATGTATTTCCTAAATAATTTTCTGGGATTCCATTCCCAAGAGATGTAGAGTTTATAATTAATCTCATTCCAAGGACTAGTATTATCTCAATTTTATCTTACCATATGAAACCATCCGAATTGAGGGAATTTAATTTTTTTTGGATGATCTAGAAAACAAAGGGTTTATCCGGCCTAGCATGTCTTTATGGGAAACACCACTTTTTTTTGCTAAAAATATTGATAGAACCCTTCAAATGTATATTTATTATCTGAATCTTAACTAAGTCATGATAAAGAATCAATATCCACTTCCACGTATTGAGGAAATGTTCGATCAGTTGAGGGGAGATCATAGGTTCCATAAGATTGACTTGTGATCATGATATCTTCAGTTGTGGATGTAAAAGGAGGATATTCCCAGAAAAATTATTAAGAGTATAAATGACCATAATGAGCATTTTTTTATTCCATTTAGTCTTATTAATTCACCAATGGTGTTCATGGAATTGATGATTCATATATTTCATAGATATCTTGATTATTTCATAGTGGTATTCGTGTATGATATACTGGAGTATTCAAGGACAATAGTGAAGCATGAGAAACAATTGAAAATAGTGTTGGGAATCTTGAGAGATCATAGGTTATATTCCAAATTTTTAATGTGTGATTTTTGGATAAAATAAGTTCATTTCCATGGCTATTTTATTTCTCGTAAGGGTGTTTTAGTGGATCCAGAGAAGATATAGGTTGTTATCTCTTGGCGGACACTGAAGAATGTTTTTGAGATATGAAGATTCCTTTGTTTAGGTGGGTATTATCTATGCCTTTTTCATAACTTATCATGATTATTTTTTCCAATGGAATCATTAATAAGAAATAATATTCTATTTCAATAGAATGCGTAGTGCCAGAAATTTTTCTAAGAGCTTAAGGATCGTCTTACATCAACACCAATCTTGGTTTTTCTAAATGCATGGAAAGGGTATGTGGTGTATTGCGATGCATCAGGATCAAGGTTGGGGTTTTTTCTCATATAAGGGAATCATGTTGTTGTGTATGTCTCATGATAGTAGAGTTTACATGAGAAGAACTAACAAACACATGATTTGGAGTTAGCGGTAGTGGTGCATGCTTTGAAAAAGTGGAATCATAACATCTTTGATGAGAAATTCATAGTGTATATTGATTATAAGAGATTGAATCATATTTTCTCTCAAAGGTATATAAATTTTTGACAAAGGATATGGATGAAGTATCTTCAAATTTTTGACTTTGACACGATTTATGCACTTATTAAGAGAAATTTAGTGGCCAATCCATTAAATAGAAAGTCATATGCTCAAGTGGTAAAATAAACATTTTATTAGTGGTAGTTGATGTCAGTTATAGGTGACATGATGTTGGAATGTAAAGACATGGGTGATTTAGATTTTTTATTTTTGGTATCCTTGGTTCCTAACATGGTTGGTTTCTGATTAAGAGTGTGTGACTATGAGGTCAAAACTCAATGGTGGGGAGACCATTGAGGGAAGGAAACTTGATAGGAATTTAGTGTGGTCTTTTTGGAACCATATGGTTGTACCAATGGATTTTTATGATAAAATTATTATTTTTTATGATCATTCCAAATGGTTTTTCCATCTTGGAATTCAGAAAAATGTATAAGTCATTGAAATAAAAGTTTCGGTGGGCGGGTATGAAAAGGAACGTGGCCGAGTTTGTATCGATATGCTTGACTTGTCAGTAAGTCAAGGTAGAGCATCAATAGCTAGAAGTTATGTTGCAGTCTTTACCTATACCAGTATGGAAATGGGAGTAAATAGAGATGGATTTTTTTATAGGTCTTCCAAGAATGGTCTGGAATCATGATGACATATGGGTGATAGTGGATCAAATCACAAAGTCGGATAATTTCATCCCTATTCGTGAATCTCATATAGTGGATGATCTATCCAAAATCTATATCCCAGAGATGGTAAAGAGGCATGGTGTTCTAGTTTTTATTGTATCAGATAGAGATCCTTGGTTCACATTTCATTTCTAGAAATCCTTGTAGCAAGTCTTGGAGACTTAGTTGATGATGCGTACAACGTATCATCCTCATAAGGATGATTAATCCAAGAGGATGACACAAATGTTAGAAGATTTTTTGCATGCTTGTGAGTTAGAATTTGGAGGCTAGTGGGAGGATCAATTTCCATTGGTGGAGTTATCATACAGTAACAGTTATCAGGCCTCCATACATAAGGCTACATTTGAAGCTTTGTATGGACATCCATTTCGTTCACCACTATGTTGGGTGGAAATAGGCGAGACTTTGATGGTTAGGGTGAGTCTTGTACAATAGATGAAGGAGAAGATAAAATTGATTAGTAATAGAATATAGAAATCTCAGAGTCATCATAAATCATATGTGGACCATCATAGACGACCGTTGTATTTCAAGGTGGGTAATCATGTGTTCTTGAAAATCTCTCTGAGGTTGGGACATTGCCGATTTGGAAAGAAAGAAAAGTTATCTCTAAGGTGTATTGGTCCTTTTGAGATACTTGAGTGGTTTGGATAGGTGAAATATTGGTTGACTTTTACACCATGGTTTAGTTTAGTTCACAATGTGTTTCATGCGTCACAATTGAAAAATTATCAGTCAGATCATGACCATGCAGTTTTTTGGGATCATCTTAAGCTAGATCCAGATGTTTATTTGGTTCTCATGATAGTGAAGATTATGGATAAGAAATAAAAATTCTTTCATGGTAAAAGCATCACCCTACTTGAGGTTTTGTGGAAACATGGACAAATTCAAGAGGATACATGGGAGAGGGAGAAAGAGATGGATAAACAATGGCCCAAGGTCTTCCGAAAAAGTGAGGGTTCTCTAATTTCCAAGTATGGGAATTCCAATGGTGGGGAGAATTTAGTACCCCATTTTGAGGTATGAAACCATTTTTTAAGATTTACTTATGTATGTAATGTGGTTTGGAAATGTTTGAGAGAGTTTGGAAGGGTTTTGGAATGTGTTGGAGGATTTTCTAAGGGCACACAATTTGATAACAGTTAGTAGAAACCCTGCAAAATCTACTGGAAATAATGTACGTCGATATAGTTGAATTTCTCATGGTCAACACACGATTTTTCTAACCATGAGGGCCGACCATGTGGAGTCCCTCTTGAGGCATTAGTAGGGGCATGATTAACACATGGTTTTTCTAACCATTCAATCTAACTGCGCACAACATTAAAAACACAGTTTTGAAAAATGGGGTCACTCATGATTTTCTCTAAAATGGCCATTTCCTCTCCCACACAAACCCCACCCAGTAGTTTCTGTTCTAAGGGGTTTGGGTGCCACTTACACTTTTTTTGGAAGCTAATAGGATGGTTTTATCAGTGTATTGAATATGATTCTTCACTAGTAAGTCTCTTCTCTTGTTTTTTTTTTTCAGTTTTCCCTAGATCTAAATTTCCATTTCTATCAGTTTTCTAGATATATTCCCATCACAAGTAGATATAGGGTTTTTTTCTAAAAATATGAGAATTGGGAATTTTTATTTTAATAAAAGATATCTAAGGTGATTTTGTGGAAGTTTCACCTAGATTTGGTGTGAGGTTGTGCATAGGGTCGATTTCACCAAACCCTATGATAGGTGGCATCAATTATATATATATTTTGATGGAGATATAAGGATTTAATTTCAAATTAACTGGTATTTCATGATATTGGTTTTGATTATGGTGTGAAAATCTTGTTTGGAACCCATTTTGTGATGCGTTGTGGATTTTGGAAAAAGGGGGCTTTGTTGTGCAATGTGTTTTTGTTGCACTATAAAATGGTGATTTTAAAATTGGTGGTTAATTTTTTTTATAGAAAATGTGTTGTGAAAATGGTTTTCAATAAAATTTTATTTTTATTTAAATGAGGTTGGGAATGGATATATATTAATGGGTTTTTCAATAAATTATATTTTATTGAATGTTGTTTTAGCATAATGTGTTGTTTGTTTAGAAATTTTTGTCTTGGAATAATCATTTACAAGTGATAGTTTATATGACGTGGAATTTAGAAATGGACATGTTTTAAATAATTTTATGGTTGTTGTTGGCCTGGGGGTTCTCTTGTGGGTTAATCATGGTTAGTAAAGGAGGAATAGTGGGTGTGAAGGAGAACCCTCAAAAGGAAGTGGGTGTGAAGAACCACTATAAATAGTGGAAGGGTTTGGACGTGAAGTTCCATCATCAAGGGTAACACCTAGCTCGTGTGTGTGTGTGTAGAACTTGGAAACATGGTTGGGATATGCGTGAAGCCATTATAGTTAGAATGAGATTGACATTGTGAAATGGGATTTGGGTTAATCACATTTTCAGTTTCATTGGTTGGTTTCTTTCCTGGAATTGTGGTGTTTTTTAAAAAAGTGGTTATGGTAAGTTTGTGTTTGTATTTTTGAAAATTGGGGCATTGTTTACTTGTTTTATATAAATTATTCTAATGTGCTCTATCCTAGTGGCATGTGTTGGGATTTCATTTTTTGAAAATCTATTGAGTATCATTACTCTCCCTCTACTTTGGAACATTGGTGCTTACAAAGATGTTGTATTTTGGGACAAAAACAAAGGTAAAGCATGTCCATCCTTTAGTGGTCCATCGTGATGCTTAGGTGGTATTGTTGTGCTTGCAGAATGGATCTTGGTGTGGAGATTTAGATTTGTTTCATAACTTCTTTGGGTTTTGTTTTTTAGTCTTCTTCTTAGTACTATTATTATGGATTATTGTGGTTTGGTTGTATTGGTCTTTTTTCTTTGTTGTGGTGTGAAACATATTTGTTAGGTATCATGTTGTTGTCATGGTATTGACACGTTTGGTTGGGTGTTTTCTTTTAATAAGGGAAATTCTTTCCCTACTATTTATGAAGCCCTCAGAATTTATTTCTAGCCTTTGGCACCTTGGGTGTGTCACCTAAGGTAGAGTAGCACCTTTGCCTCAACTCAATCCAATGAGGAGGGAAGGGATATTACATCTTTATTCGTACACATTCAAACCTCCTGTTTAATATATATAAGTTTATTATAAACCAACCTATTTTGTCGGTGTTTTCTAGGACACATATTCTGGTTAGGAGTAACTACTTCTGGGTGGTTTCCACTAGATTTATTTAAGGAACTAGAAACATCCAATGGTTTTCTATTCAAAGGGACCTCATTTCCAAAGGAAGGAATTTTTTAGGTTTGGACCTACGATACTTAAGAACATACATTGGTTGAGAGGATGGGAGGTCAGACTCATCACACCCTTTTGGGTGGAATTATTGCCTACTCCTGGAATCTCTTAAAGATTTGAGATATTATCCTGAATCCTTATTAATTCACAAAGTATAATGTATGTTTCTCTTGGAACTTGAAATAAACTATTACCATGAGTAAAATTTAGAATCATCTATATGTATTCAAGGTTATTCATTAATAGATATATTTGTATATATTTTAGGTTCTCAATCAATGGTATCCTCTTACAAACAATTTAGATATTCTTTTAGTCATTGTTACGATAATATAGGGTTTTAAGCCACTCAGTTGGGTACTCTATAATTTATTATCGTCCAGGGAGAAAAATGCTTGTTTTAATGTTGGGATCATACCCATACATGGGCTACCTATTTATCCTTGTGAATGGAATTATAACCCTTGTAGTTTGGTGCCACTTAATGGGACAAATCATACCTTTTAAGGTCATGTGATAAGGCCGTAACCATAAAGTTTAATTTCATATGGTAATGAAATATAAGAGGAAGATTCTTAATCAATGCTTGGTTTGGGACATATGCCTAAGTAGCATAAGGAATATGGAAGGGATATGAATTTTCATGTTTTAATAAGGCCCTTCTAGGAATGTGTCCTAGAAAGGAAATGGTTGATTTATATTGTTGGGTTTGAACCTCAACGAGGCTTCCTACGTATCTCATTCGTATGAGAATCAAAGCCCACATTGTTTTGGAAATCTCATAGGAGCGTTTAGTCCTTTGAGATAAATGAGTTTGGATTTACTTCCTTAAAAGGATTCCTTGGAAGTTTGGGGGTTTAATTTGGGGATTACTCTTAAGGAGGATGCCCATTTATGGAAGAGATGAGGTGGATCTCAGGCCTTAGAAAGGCTTCCTACATATCCCAGTTTTTATGGGAATCAGAGTTCTCAAATTTCTTTCAATGAGGTGTTTTTGGAAATGTTGTGATCATCACAAATCTCAAAGCCCATGTGATTTCATGCTCATTGTGAGAAACAAGATGATGTGAAAGATTCAACAAATGCACACACACTTTTCCTCCTCTGCTAGTAGAAGAGGACGAGCCTATGATGGAGATGGTGGAAGAGGGAACGGAGTGATGAAATATTCAATGTGGGATGACATTTGAGGTCATTGAATCTGACCCAAAAGGCCAGGGGCTTACTCTAGGAGGGATGCATTAAAATTGGTCTTGGTAAGGGAGGGAGACTTTTCCTTTGTCCAAAAGGAAAACTATATGTGAACCTTACCTTTAATATCAATGACCTAAGGCTATAGGTTTTAAATATGATAAGGGATAGGCATGGAATGAACCCTAATCCTCATAATCAGAAACTCCCCAACACTGTTCCTAGGAGACAGATCCATGTGACTACAGACACTACAAAAAAATGACAACTTTAGAAGGGGTTATTTTTGACATTAGAAGGGGTTATAACCCATTCTAAAGACATTAGTGGCGGTTCCTCATAATGGCCGCTAATGTGCCCACCTACTGTTAGTAGAGGCGGTTGTGAGGAAGCGCTGGTAAATTCAAGGGGAATTTTCCGGCAGTTACATTAGAGGGGGGTTTAAACCCCCTCTAATGTTGCTCTAAATTTACCACATAAGAGGTGGTTATAACAGGAACCACCTCTAATATAAGGATTTAGGGGCGGTTTGAACCGCCCCTAATGGTGATTGCATTTGGGACAATTTTCACACAACCACCCCTAACCCCTTGTCAACTCTAAGGGATCCAGGGACACCCCCTCGACACACCACCATGGCTTCCACCTAGCCCCCCTCGACACACAACCATGGATTTCATGACCACCCCTGCTCCCCATGACACCCCAGTGTGGACAACCCGACCATCCCCCCACTGACACCCCTATGCACCCCCTTGACACCCGTCAGGGAACACCTTGACACCTTGACACCCGCCACATGACACCCACACACCCTCTCGGGCACCCCCGGTGTGGACACCGACGCCCCTTGACACCCACACACCCACCTGGGCACCCCTGGTGTGGACACCTGTGCCCCTTGACACCTACCTAGGTACCCGTGACACCCAACACACCCACCTAGGCACCCCCGTGTGCCCATGACACAGCCACCGGGACCACCTGACACCCCCTTGACACAACACTATGGCCCCACACCCCTTGACAACCGCACCCCCTCAGTCTGGGAACCCCTAGTGTGGACACCCCATGCCCCCTAACACCCGCCTGGGCACCCCCAGTGTGGACACTCACACCCATTAACACCTGCCTGGGCACCACGACACCGCCACCTGGACACCCTCATGCCCCGCCTGGACATGCCCCCTGGTCGTGCACCTGAGTAAAAAATTGCATCCCACGGGATTCGAAGCCCAGACTGCTTGAAAGCAGGGCGGGCACATCTACCACTATGCTGAGCGTGTTTTTGTTCATATAATATGATGTAGTATATTGATTTATATTCCAAAATATTATATGAAATTATATATATATATATATATATATTTAGAAATATAAATAATATAATATATTTGTATATATATAATATATTTCTTTATAATATAATATATATTTTTGTATAATATTTATATATTATCTATTTATGTATAATTACAATATATTTTTGTATAATATATATATTTGTGTATATTTAATATATATATATATAAATACATATTTATACATATATTAATAAATATATTTATATTTATGTGTGTGTGTGTATTTGTATTTATAGATATAATATAATTATAATATATATTATACATATATTATATTAAATATATATATATATATATTAAATATATATATATTAAATATTAATTTATGTAATTATATACATTTATATTATATCATCTATACACATATATATACACAAAAAATTAAATGCATTTATATAATTGAAAATAAATAATATAATTAAATGATATATATATATATATATCCACTAAATTAATTTATATTTAATATTCTATACTACAATATACATAAAATAATTATATAATTGTTTCGCACTAGAATTGGGGATGACCTTGTTTGTTTAAGGTTCAAACATTCCAATCGGTTTCTAACGGGTTTGTTTGTAGAACCGGAAACATCCAATGATTATATATCCATTTGGACTTACTTTCCAAAGGTAGGTGCTCATAAGTTATAAACCAATAAGGCTTAAGAATTTTCATTGGTCGAGAGGATGGGAGGTCAGACTCATCACACCTTTTTGGGGGGAATTATTGTCTACTCCAGGACTCTCTTTATAGATTTAAGTTATGTTCGTGAATCCTTATTAAATTACCAAGTATAAAAATGAGCTTTCCTTTAGATCTAACAATAAATGATTGATATGGATGAGATTTATAGAATCTTTTATATGTATTCGAGGTTCTTCATCGATATAGAATCATCTGTATTTGTTAGATATTCTTAGTCAATGGTATCCTTCTACACATTATATAGAAAACTTTTGGTCATTATGATAACCATACTGGTTTTAAATCCACTCAGCGGGGCACTTGAAGTTTATTGTCATCCAGAAGGACATGGATTATTTCAGAGTTGGGATCATACCCACAGATGGGCTACCTACGTATCCTTGTTTAGAAAAGGAATCAGAACCCACGTAGTTCGAGTAAAGAAGTATGAGGTTTATGTATGATTGATGGCTCAAAGAAAGATGTCATAATTACTTTTACGCTCTAAGCTCACATGAGTCATGATCGGTGTGAGAAACAAGAGGTATTGGTAAAACCTGAAAATTACGCCATGAAAGATGCAATCATAAGAAATGATGTGGGGCTTATGTATGTATGACTGCCCAGATAGATGGAGATTAGGATTTACTTCGGGGAAGAAACCTGGGAACAAGGTCCATAAAGGTGTATATTCTTTATAGAGATTTGGATACTTAACTTAGGACTTAATACTAAGAAGGATACCCAAATTATAGGGGACTTATTATTGGGTTTTAATCCTGATAAGGAAGCCCAAATCAAAAGTAAATTAAGACTGGTTAAGGGAAATTAATACTGGGGCTTATTCCTGAGAAAGAGACCCAGGTTTAAGGGACATAGAGATTGGGGCTTACTCCTAAAAAGGAGGCCCATGTTAGAGGACTTGGGGCTTACTCCTAAAAAGGATGCCCATATTTGGGAATTTGAGATTGGGACTTACTCCTGAGAAGGAGGCCCAGGTTTAAAGATCTTCTCATCTTAAAGGATGAGGCTGAATGAATGAAATCTCTCACCTTAGTGTCATGAAGACATGTAAATCACTAGGTTTTGAGATATATTCCACAGAATCCATTTAATATAAGGAAGCCAATCAAGTAAACATGCCATAAATGGGTTTGAAGAGTGTATTTAAGACAAAATCTTAAAGAGGAAAGGTGGATTTGAAGAAAACAAGTGAATAGGCAAGAGGGGCACCCAAAAAGAGAGAGGCGCGCAAGTCCTGCGTGAGTGTGCAAGTCTGGTCGCGTAAGTGTACCTGCGTGACACATGGTTACTTGAGCGATGGTCAACCCACGGGGTAGTACTTGAGCGAGACTTGGCTCAAGCCCTTATTATTGTCCCTAAGGGCTTCCAAAAGAGTGGCACACAATTTCTAGTGAAGGGATAAGGCAGTGCGCAGGTGTGTCCATTTCCCTTAAGGTTTGGACACCTAGGAACGCAGGTGTTGATAAATTTCAACACTTAGGCCTTGTTCCCCCTCTTGAGAGCTTCCATTCTAGGTAAGAAATTACCTTAGAAGTGTTCGGAAGACTTCCAGAAGAGAATAGGGCGTTGGGAGCTTAAATCTGGCTTTTGGAATTTTTCATCCTCAAAATGGGGGGGGGGCAAAAGGGGTATTTATAGGCTGCTGAACACCTTGAGTGAAAATCAAATAGAGCGCGTAAGTCACTTGCGTGACCATATGTGGCGCAGAAGTATACTTGCGCGACCATGATGAAACTTGCGCGACCCATGTGAAAATAAATCCTCTTTCATGCCTTTGTCAATTTTTGATATTTCTTCAAAGGATGAATCAATTTATGTTAAGGTATTTTACCTTTTCATTCATTAGACTTTGTGATGGAAAGGAGCATCAACAAAAGTCCCCCCTTAGAGTTGGATCCAAAAGAAGGAGGGTGTGACTCTGAGGTAAAGAAGAAAACCAAGGAAGGGCAGCGCATAGGTTTTGAGCATGTAGATATCAGCACGCAAGTGAGAGTTTTGCAGGCTTCGGCGCGTAGGGGTGCGACCTTGCCTATATATATGGGGACATTCCTCGCGCAAAGCAACCAGTTCTCAAAGATACCCACTCTCACCACGCAAGTTACCTTTGTCACGCAAGTGTCTTGTTTTCTGAAGTTCAGTGATTTTTTCCATGTCGCGCTGCTACAGAGGTATATTGACCTGCGCGGTGATACCTACGCAGAAAAACCTGCAGGATAGAGTTACACTTACGCACCAACTTTGGACTTGCGTTCCTTAATGCCTTAGCCATTTTTCTGAATTTCTTCAAAAAATTTATGAAAAATTAACTTACTTAAGAGTTAATTTATTCGACCTTTGTGAAGATTAAATGGATCCTAGAAGAATTGGAATGACTGATGAACTGGCTAGCAAGTGGATTGATGAAATGATGAACATTGTTGGCCATGATTAATATGAGATCTGCGACAGCACTCTCCTAGATTTGGATAAGTAATTGAAGAAATATCATCTTAATTTCCCACAGAGCATCTACCTGCCTCTATATGGCCATGGTCATCTACAAGGAGTCAACATTCCAGATGCAAAGAATTATCTGCCCGATATGTAGCTGCACCGCTACTCCTCTATTTCGGTTATGCTGTGAATTAAGATAAAAAACAATGGTGGGAACTTTCAATTTTTTCTTCCATGCCATTTCCTTGCAGATATGAAAATGGAAAACCCATAGGCTGAAATGTTTTCCACTACCGGTTGGTGGAGAGAAGACTATCATGGTATTAGAACCATATCTGAAAAGAGTACTCTCTCCAAATGGATCTTTAAGTCCAATGCTCCATTATTAAATCCATGTATCCATCTTCCAAGTCTCTTGGACAGAAACAGAGTCATTGTTTGATTAGCAGAAAATTTTCTCAAACCGCACCCAAGAATATCCTTTTACAACTGTTCCAAGAAGAGATGGTATCACTGCATCTCATATTGTATCCGATTGAATGAATGAATTCTAGGAGGCTGCTGATGAAGCTCAGGATTCCGTAAATCAAATGAAGAGTTATGTTGAAAGTCTTTTGTAATTCCTGAAAAAGAGAAGAGACTCCAGTCTATGGATGTCCTTCTTACTTCTATGCATCAATGAAAAACACTTTCACCTTCAATCATTTGTGCATGACTTTTCTTGCTACCTGCTTTAAATTTTTACCTAAGCCAATGGGCCTAGTAAACATAGTTTGATTTTTACTAAGATTATAAAAATAACCCTACAAACTTTGAATATTTTCATTGCTCAATATTACATAAAATCATACAAAATGTATGTTTAGTGAGCTGGGACTTGACTATTTTTTAGAGTTCCCTTGACTTTTTTGGGCAGTTTAAAGTCATGCACATCGGACATAAAAAATACTAATGTTTAAGGTCGAAATAGCTTTGACCGAATGGATTAAAATCAACTCAATTCATTGAAAATTTATCTGAAAACTTATTACCACACTCAAGTATGAGGGAAAATATGTAAACTATGACTTAAGAAATTTTGAATCTGAGGAATGATATGAAAAAATACTAAGAGGAATTAGAAGAAGTATTTCCTAAGAGTGAAGTTACCATTATTTAACAAATCTGTTAGGGGGTTGAATTATGAAGGGATGCTTAAGGGCATTGGCTGCATAGTCAAATAGTAGAATCTTTTAGCTGACAGGTCTGTTATGTAGACTACTTATGCAAGGCCGCCTAAGGGCACGTGCTGCATAGTCAAGAAAAAGAAATCTCAGAAATTTACTTTTATACTGCTAAAAATCCAGTGAAAGTTTACGGAGATTCAAAATTTCGAAAGCATAGAGTTTTCTGTATGGAGAGAGGTACTTGAATATGGAGAGGATATTTCTAATCAAGATTGTCTAAGAATTAGATGAATGTCACTTCTATGAAGGTCTTACCCAAACTTAGGGAAGGGAAATATAAACCATATACTTGAATACTTTCAGATCATAAAAAAGAACATGGGATAAATATGTTAAGGATGGATATTTTTTTGGATCCCTACATATAGTTGTCAAGACAACTAAATAAAAAAGTGGTTTTATTCTAAATAATGAAGTTACCATTATTTAACAAACCTATTAGGGGGTTGAATTATACAGGGCCACCAAAGGTAATTGGATGCATAGTCAAATAATAGCATATTTTGGATGACAGGTCTGTTATGTGGACTGTTTATGGAAGGCCGCCTAAGGGAACATGCTGCATAGTCAAGCAAAAGAACTCTCAGGAATCAGACATTTTGTGACCAGAAGTCAAGAAAAGGGTTGTGGAGATCTGGAAATATTGAAGGATAAGAGTATGAAACATGAAAATGGGTATTGTCCAATTCATGAAAGATATTCATAGACCAATGCTAACCATAATCATGTTGTGGCTGGGTCCTGAATTAAAATGTTGGACTTTACTACGTATCCCATAAGGATGGGAATCAAGCCATACATAGTTCTTCAAATACAGTTTAACATCATGTGGGACGAGAGTGTAGGAGATCTTAGTTTAGGGTCATAGAGCTCAGACCATTATAAGGAATACATAGTGTGTGTTTTATAAACTTGATGTGAATGAAGACCAGGGTTTTCATACCACATTAATGTTTACACAGGGGGACTTTTCAGCCAAGGGACAGAAAGTGGAATTTGGGGTTAGGCCCAAAGACTTGGGGGTGGATTTGAGGGATGCTCAAACATTCCTACATATTCCATAAGGATGGGAATCAAGCCGCACATAGTTCATGAAATACCCTATGTACATATTTGGTTCGTACAAGTGAAGGGTGAAAGGGGAATTTAGTGCAATGATGGTTTGACCCAAGATAAAAGTTTTGAGCATTGCCATGTATACATGTAGTCTTTAGAATATAACATGATTAGAGATCAATGTAAATAATGATTCCCTCTTAGGTGAGGGTGTTAAAGAATGTTTTAGTTTATTGTCGTACAGGACAAAAGTGCTGTATAGTTTAACGTCATATAGAAAGGACAAAGGTGAGACAATATGAAGATATTGATTTTGGGGGTGGCTTTAGGAATCAACATCATATGAGATAGAGGTGAACTGATGTGAAGAGATTGGTTTTGGGATTGAACCTCGGGAGGTTTCCTACGTACCCATCCTAGAAGGAAAGGATCAAAGTCCACATAGTTAAATTGAAGAATGAATTGGTGATCAAGTTGTTCTTTAAGGAAAATGATCTAAAAAATGGTGTTGGGACTTATGCATGGTTAGCAGCCCAGAGAGGGTGTTATGGTTGAAGTTTACTCTAAACTCACATGAGTCATACTCGGTGTGAGAAATAAGAGGTATAAACAACCCTAACGATGCACAGTTTAAAGTAATGTAGGACATATAAGGGACTGTGCAGTTTAATGTCATGCATTAAGGACTTAGGGAAGGACTATGCAGTTTAATGTATTGCAGTGAGGACAATGGGGACACATTTTAACGTCATGTTGGATGTATTAGGGACTTTTCCACAGTTTAATGTCATGTTGGACATTGGGGTGTTGTACAGTTTAATTTCATGTAGCTAGGACGTAAGAGAAGATCATGCAGTTTAAAGTCTTGTAGTAAGGACTTTGGGGACTGTGCAGTTTAATGTCATGCAGTAAGGACAACATAGTTTAACGTCTTACTAGACTTAAGGGACTTCTGTACAGTTTAGCATCATGTATCTAGGATGTCACAATTTAACGTCATGTTGGACGATGGTTTGAATAGTTTAAGGTCATATGCATAGACTGAGATGATGTATTTGTGTTATACAAAATACTTATTCATAAATCTTGCATCGGTTGGTGTCATGATGAGTTTTGTATCCATTGAGATTAAATAATAATCTCCATTGGAGTATACCTTATGTATTGAGTAAGGTCCTTCTCATTTTGGCTCAAGCTTGGGAGGTTTCTTTCCTGGTATCATTGGAGTTTTGAGAACCAATACCAATTCTCCCTGAATAAATGAATGAAGACAAATTTTTTTGTTGAAAGCTCGTGCTATTAAATTCTGATAGACTTCCAAGTGGTGGGGGGTGCACAATATTTTTTCATCTAATCATTCCAATTCATCCAATCGCTTTTGAGATTGTTCATCTGTAGATGACTGATCACAAATGGCTACTTTGAGCAAGGGTAATTGAACTTCAATGGGCAAGATGGCCTCCGTTCCATACACCAATGAATATGGAGTTGACCGCGTTGCAGTACGAGTGGTGGTCCGATAAGCCCATAAAGGATGAAAGAGTTTATCAGACCATGACTTATTATCTTTATCCACAATATTTTTTAGTATGTTTGAAAGAGTCTTATTGAAGGCTTCTATCTAGCCATTGGCCACTGCATGATACCGAGACGAATGGTTGGATTTGATGTTGTATTCTTGATACAACCTCTTTACCTCGGATGAACAGAAGTTGGTGCCATTGTCCATCAATATGGTATAAGGGACACCAAATCTGGTAATGATGTTAGACTTGATGAAGCTAACAATGAATTTAGAAATAACTTCCTTGAGAGGTATTTCCTCTGCCCATTTGGAAAAGAAGTCAGTAGCAGTAAGAATATACTTAAACTGCTGGGTTGTAGCTGAAGGGTAAGGTCCCACTACATCCATTCCCAATGTGGAAAATGGGAACGAGTATTTAGCTGTATAAAGAAACTCTGGGGGTTGATGAAGGAAGTTGGCACATATTTGGAAATAATGACACTTCTTTGTGAAATCAACACAATCTTGTATCATTGAAGGCCAAAAGTATACAAGCCTTTGAATTTGATCAGACTGTCTATGTCCAGACTGGTGGGAACCACAGAATCCTGCATGTACTTTTTTCATGACATCCATTGTCTCTTCACCATCAATGCATCTGAAGAGAACTCCATCAAAACCTATTTTGTAGAGAATTTTATCTAGGTGGTCTGGGATATCATAAAGAGTAAAATTTACCACACACCACCAGATTTGTTCTTTCCTAGCTATATCAGGTGGAAGTGTTCCATTTTGAAGGTATTCCCTGATAGGTGTCATCCATCATATAGTATAACCATATGGTTCAGAAATGGGACTAATTTCATTGATTTCCTCTGTTCTAGTTTGAACATAAGGTGAAATTGTACGACGGTGGGAAATACTGATCATTGTATTGTCCTGATTTGGATCAGCAAGAGCTGTGGCTATATTAGACAGTGCATCAGATTAAGCATTTTGTGATCGCGGGACATAAGAAAATGTCAGTTCTGAAGGAAATTACGCCATTAACTCTCTGATGTAATCATACAAAGGGATTAACTCTTATTTTCTGATGGCATAATCCCCATTGAATTGTTTGATTACCAGGTCCGAATCACCTTTCACCTTTAAGTGATTCACTTGTTCTTGAAGCACCAACTCCAATCCTACGATGAGAGCTTGGTATTCTACTTCATTGTTTGTACTATCTTCCCACAATAAGAAGGAATAAGGTAGCACTGCCTTTTTCAGGGAAATGAGCACAATTCCTAACCCAAAATTGTTGAATTTAGGATCTTCTATTTTCTTCCCTATTAGACTTTTGGAAGCACCATCAAAGTACATTTCCCATGTTTGAAGATTATATTTAATAGAGAAGACTTCTTCATTAGGAAGTTCATTATCTAAAGATGTATCTTCTACTGAAGTATGTTCAGCAAGGAAATTAGCCAAAGCTTGGCCCTTTATCACCTTTTGAGACACATACTGGATATCAAATTGCTGCAAACTAACTTCCCACCTTGCCAGATGTCCTGTAAGCATTGGACGAATAAGGATGAATTTGAGCGGGTTATTACGAGATACCAATTGGACCTCATGATGTTGCAGGTAGTGTCTCAAATTCTGAACTGCAAAGATTAATGCTAGGAAACACTTCTCAATACTTGAATATTGGGTTTCTGCTTCAAGCATAGTCCGACTGAGATAGTAGAGGCTATTTTCATTCCCAACATCATTCTTTTGGGAAAGGAAGGAACCCAATGATCCCTATAAAGCTATCACATAGAGGATAAGTGTAATTCCTTCAACAGGTGGCATTAATACCGCTGGACTCAAGAGATACTTCTTGAGAATATTGAATGCCTCTTGACATACATCAGTACAATAGTAAGTGACTCCCTTCTTCATCAATTTGGTGAAGGGTAAACTTTTTCCTGCCAAATTGGTGATGAAACGCCGAATATAGGACAAGTGTCCTAGAATTCCTCTCAATTATTTCAAATTTCAAGGAGGTTACATACCAAGGATTGACTTTTTCTTCTCAGGATCGACTTCGATACCATGATGGCATACCACAAAGCCGAGAAAGTTTCCCGAGGTTACACCAAAAGCATATTTTAAGGGGTTCATCTACAAATTGTGTTGTCGAAGTTTGTGGAATATGAATTCCAAATCAGCCAAGTGATTAGAACATTGTCTGGATTTAACCACCAAGTATTCTACATAACATTCAATAAACTTCCCTAAAAAGGGCTTGAAGATACGATGCATGGCACATTGATATGTTGCGCCTGTATTATTCAGACCAAAGGGAATTAACTGATAGAAAAACACACCCTGCTGGGCTCTGAAGGCTGTAGATTCTTCATCTTCTAGAGCCATTCAGATTTGATTATACCCGTAATATCCATCCATGAAGGAAAGTGCTTCATAGCCAGCTGTTGCATCAATTAGGAGTTCTGTGATCGGAACTGGAAAATCATCCTTAGGACAATACTGATTAAGATATCTGAAATCAATGCAAAATCTAATTTGTCCATTATTCTTTTTCACAGGGACAATATTAGCCAACCATTTGGGATATTGAACTTCTCTGACAAAGTTAGATTTGATAAGCTTATCCATTTCAGCTTCAATTTTGGAAGCATAAGCTAGGTGTGTTCTTCTTGCAGCTTGCTTAAATCCTATATGTTCTTCTAGAAAACCCAAACGATGAGTAGCAACATTAGGATAAAGCCCGAGAATTTCTGTATAGTCCCAAGAAAATATACCTCAATTTTGCTTCAAAAATGAAATATACATCTCTTGATCTTCAAGATTCATGGCTGCACTAATTAAACTGAGACGTGGATCTTCTTTTGTACCCAGATTTATTTCTCTGAGTTCATCTACAGTGGTAGATATACCCTCTTCAAATGCTGGAGGAGCATACCTAAGATCTTTCTCTTCTTATTCAACATGTGTTAATTATTCTGTTTCTACTTTCATAGTAGATGATGAAGCAGAATTTCCAGGATCAATAGAGATGATAAAATTTGAAATTTTGAAGAAGATGCTTCCATTTATGACCCTAATGATGATGAAGGGTCTTTCTTGGGTAATAAAGAGGAGATGATGGATTGAGAATCGACATCATCATTCACCTATGAAATTGCTATAACTTCTTATGGCCTAGTTGGAGAATTATAGACTTGCTGGATTTCAGTGGATGAAATGAAGACATATCCATTTGAGATTTCATCATTGTCTGGTGAATCACTAATTTCTCCCATGCTATCTAGATTAATTACCGTAATTGACATTATGGAAGTTTCCATAAGAGTATTTGGATTTGGGTCTATCCTGTCAATTTGACTGACAGGAAACACATAATCTGTACTCACATGTATGAATGGGTTTACTGGAATCTTTTCCAAACCATACGGGGCATTAACTTTGGTAACCTCCCTTGTTGTGGATTTATCCTTACCCTCTATGTGATAGAATTCTGCCTCATTGTATTGAGATTCACATGTTTTGAATGGGGATTTATCACCATACAATGTCCCAATTTGTCCGTTGAAACAATATTTGAGACATTGATGGTATGATGAAGGGATAGTCGCATACTGATGTAGCCAAGGTCTTCAAAGAAAAATGTTGAAAGATGTGTCATGACGAACAACCATGAAATCTGAATTGGATACAAGATCTCTAAACTGAGTTCTGAGTGTGATCTCTCCTAGAGGTTCTTGTTCATTTTTATCATATCCTTGCAACATCAAAGTAGAAGGAGATAAATCAGATTTGGTGATGCCCAATTGCTGAAGTGTACGAATGGGGATGAGGTTGACTCCTGAACCATTATCAATAAAATCTATTCATATTTCTACATCATTAACCTTTCCAGATAAATAAAAAGGTATAATATGTCCATGGACGAAATCATCTTCATCTTCATCTGTAAAAGATATCACTACATGGCATTCTACAGGATTATTCTCTACATGGTAAACTTTAGCTGCAGCAATTTCAGTTTCGAATTCTTAAGGACTTTACAAAGCCTCAATGAGTACTTCCCAAAGATCCTTTGATAGATTCAAGGCATCTAGAATTGATAACATGGCTGGTACTTGGGCCAAATGTTTTAAGACATCATATTTTTGATCCAAAGGTCTGCGTTTCCCAACAGGAACATGTGGTTTTTCAAGTGCCTTAGAAGTTAATGATTTGGAAGTAGATGCATCTTGTATCGGGATAGGAGTTAGAAATACTCCTGGCTTTGTAAGATTAGACCGAATGGGTCTATTTACCTGTTGAGAGGAATAAGGTGTAACCTCCAACCGATCCTCCAAAATTACTATGTCAGGACTGAATCTGCCATGTGTGGAAGAACTTTCTTGTTCTTGTTGAGCTCGCTGAAGGGATCTGCCACGAGTTTCTACTACATATACAGTTCTAGCAGGGGTAGAATTGGAATAGTGTCTTCTGGGATATCCACGTCTTCGTCTGTATCCCAGACCTCTGGAACTCCCTCTAATTCCTCTGTTTGATACAGGGAACTCAGGCTCATCGAGATCGAAACTGTGACTGGAATAAGGATCTGTTAAGTGAATCATGTTAACAGAACCAAATATCAACTCTTCTTCTGATGAAGACTCTTCCTGATTCGCTAGTTTGGGCTGTTCTGTTTGGTGGGGCGGTGCCCGTGGCTTCAAAGTAGATGAAATAAAATCTGACAGAGTCAAAGACAACTTGGGCTTTGACCCGATCTCATATTCTTCTTATTTCTCTTATTTCTTTTAATTATGCTGTTTCTTTGAGGATTTTCCCTCTGATGAAGGGGGCTTTGCTGTGTCATTCATAACAGAAGACACAATTGGTTTCTTCAATTGCATTTTCAAAATGGCATGAGTTTGGTTGATCGTTTTTTGAACCATCCAATCATCATATTTTTGCACATTTTTGCTTTTGACTTACTACCACTCACCTTCTTCCTCTGGATCTGTAGCAGTAACACATGCTACCTAAGCTGAAGACCCTTTCAATTTTACTTGTCCCGAGTCGACCATTTTTTGCAGGAGGTCCTTGAAGACAAAAAACTTCTGAATGGGATGCCCCAAAATCTGATGAAATGGGAAATAGTTGGGACGATCTTCATCTCCTTCCTTTTTTGGCCTTTTGGGCCTTGTCAATTGAACCAAATTATTCTCTAGAGCTGAAATGAAGTAACCAAGAACCTGTTCATTTAAGAAAGAGTAAACTTTTCTCTTCAGATCCTCAAATTGTTTCCATCAGTGATCTCTTTGATCATCTTGATGAAATGACATTTGTTATTGATGCTCAGGAGGTGGAGCCCTTCGATAAGATGAAGGTTTTTAATTAGAATCAGGTACAGGTGCTTGTTTAAACGTAACTGTAGTAGTCTCTTCTCTACCCATTCTACTTCCTGGAGCTGATGGAATTACACGAGTTTTATCCTTAGTCTTCGTAAGAGAGTCTTCAATCTGCTGAGCGATCAAAGTAAGGTCTTGAAACCCTCATGTGTATTTCACATGGATCAACAGCGTGTGTAATTCATCATGAAAATTTGCCACACAGATTGGCAACAATTCCTCTTGAGGGAGTGCTAAGCTTAGGGAATATGTTAATCCCTTCTAGTGAGCAATGAAATCTGAAACACTTTCATTCTCCCTTTTCTTACAATTTTTAAGATAAAAAACTGTTGTCTTTGGCAAAGTTGAGATGAATTGAAGAAGGAATCGTTGATAGAGATACTCCCACCCGGTAATTGACCAGGATTGCAAGCTTGTATACCAGACAAAGGCAGAACCTTGTAATGACTGTACAAAACACCTGATATTAACTGCTTCCTGTTGCTAAGGGGTTCCCATCATATGATCACAACGAGAAAAAAAAATGTGTTATGTGTTGCTATGGGTCTCCTGAACCATTAAAGATTGGGAATGTGGTACTTGACAAATTTGATGGGGGAGGAATTGCATCAACCCATTCAGGGTAAGATCTATTTTCTGGTTGAATTTGAACACGTTCTCCCTCCATAGCTTCCAACTGAGCTATTAATGAATCAATAATAGTTATTAACTTTTGAGAAACAACTGGTTGAGCTTGGACCTGAGCAGGTGCAATAACGAGAGTTTGGACAGATGTGGTAGCTGGTGCTGCAACTGATGATAATACCACCAGTTGTTATTGCACCTGACCCATGGGATTAGACCTATGAGGGTGTACTGATAAAGGATTATATTCTTGATTCATCTCAGTAGCCTCAAAAAATTCTCTTGGATGACTGACTCTAGCATGCTTAGGAGGAAGACTACCTTGAAGTAGTTCTACAATCAACCTTCTTAACTCCTTCATTTCTTCCTCTTGTTGTGTGAATATTTTCTCTAGTGAGAGTGATTGGCCTTCTCTAGAGGAAGGGTATATAACCTGATTCTTTCCTTTCACCTTGTTGGATGCATTTCAGAGAGGGGGAAGCTGGTTATTTGAAGGAATACCCGGTGGACTAGGGCTATTTCTGCTGTTCCTGCTCAACTCCTCAAATCCTATTTGTTTATTTTGAGGGTTGGGTTAAAAGAGTCCCCAGTCTGGAAATTTGGGGTGGTTCTTGAGCTGTTACATTTGAGAATTTCTTGAAATCTCTCCTGATCTTGTAAACTTTAGTCCAGAAATTGGCTGGATGCATCAACCTACATCCACATTTATCACCCGGCTCAAATGAATGCTGGATGATTTCTGAAACTTTTTTCACCTGATGATGCACTCACTCTAAACGAGAAGCCTGTTCGATATTCTCATTTTCCTGATGCAAGAGTAATTCGACAACTTGTTCTCTGTATGCCTGACTTTGAGAAGAACTAGTTGAGGACTTCTCTTGAGCGAGCCTTTGATTAAAAAAAAAATCCAATTGGCTATGGCCGACCATGGGAAATAACATTGCATAAGACCATTTTCAGTGGGCTTTGTTGATTGGAGATTACAGTGAGATGTAGTGCTCCATGAACACCCCATCCCCTGATATGAATACCATATGGGGAATTGGAAATTAACTGGCGCAATATTTTTATTGCACCAAGGCATGAATGCTGAAGGGATCTCTACTGCTTTTCAGCCTTCAGATATTGGGAAACTGAGAGAGATGCCAAGTCAATTTGGAATTGTAACCCTTCTATTATCTTGACATGATTTTCATATTCAATCTAAGATAATATTTTCTTTTTCAACTAACAAAGAGTTTTCCATATGTTGAGATTAATATCATGAATTCCATCTTCTGTCAACATCTCTGGAATGTCATACTGAGAGTCAGCCAGAGGCCAAAACATGACCGACACTTCACCTTGATCCAGTTGTTTTCTCATATTCATCACTTCCTCTTTATCATTCAATGAAGATTCTTCTACCTGATTATACTAGAGATGGTGCTTCCTTTTTGCTTCATCAGATTCAAAAAAATTGGTAGAGAATTAACTGATCAAACTAGAAGATGAATGATCCAGGGGTTGTTCGGAGAATGACATACACTTCGGGCTATCTTCTGATTGATAAAGTATTTAACCTACAAGCGGTAAATCAATAGACATGACTGGCTTCACATTTTCAAGTGCCTCAAGATAAGAGGGCTTTCTCGTCACTACATTTTCCATTGGAGTATTTTTCAAGAAATGTGAATTACTACTGCAGAGATGACTTTCGTAGCTAAATTCATCATCATGGGGAGGACCACCAAGGTGGGTTACAGAAAAAGATGAAACATTTTGCTCCTTGGTCTTCTGGCCACACAGAGGGTTCTTATGGCTCTCATCGGAAGATGAATCTTCGAGATCAACCAAATTATCAGGAAGCAAGCCTTCATGAAGAAGTGTCTGATGAATACCTTTAGAAATAATGTTCCCACTATTGGGAAATGAGAGAGTAGAATCTTGAATTCCAACAGATAATTGTATGAGGGCTTCAAGAACTCCAACACCAAGCAAGGCCTTATTACAAATTGGCTCTTGATTTCTTGACTGTTATGGACGAGTCTTCTTCTTAGACGCCTTCTTACTCACTTTGGGAACCACTTGTTGACGAAAGTGGTTATTATGGGCAGGTGTATGTGCCGGCTCAGGAGAAATAGTCAGGTTAGGCTGATTATCTCCACTCAAATCAGGTGTATGTGTCTAACTTGGTTGTCCGTATGATATGGGGGAGTACGCCCCATAACCATGTTGGACTGGAACAAAGGTGTGTGTCTATTCCGGAGTGATATGTTGATGTTTCACTCCACTGGTAGGGATATATTTTCATTTCTTTCAATGTGATGCTATTGAAGCTATTATAATATTTTGGAAGGCATCCAGAATATGAGTAGGGATATGCTTCTGCTATTTCACCATTGACATAATATGCTTGGTGACTGCAGCTGCCTGAATGAGGATATGCGTCCATTCCGTGTATGGAGTAGGTGTATGTGCCTGCTCCTGTCCTCCTTTTCCTGTCAGTGAATTCTGACAGTACTCAAGTGTGGGGGCATAGAGTTGAGTCTGCCTCCTGTTTTTCATTGGAGCTTTCCAATTGACTTCTATGAGTGCTACCAAACGAGACTGTTGGTAGGATTGATTAATACTAGCTGGTGTATGTGCCTGCTGATTGCACTCCACTGAATGTGGTTGATGAACTTCCTTCAATACTGACAGATGAGGCTGCTGGTAGGATTGATGAGTGTAAGCAGGTGTATGTGCATGTTTACCAGTTGTCAATACATTGGGTTGGCGGGCTTCATCGTATGTAGTCCGACGAGCCTGCTGACTAGATGATGATTTATAAAAAGGTGTATGTTCTTGTCTATAGTACTCCGCCGGAATTGCCTGGCGGGAATGGAGTGTTGCTGCCAGACGAGTTTGCTAGACAACAGAATTAAAATAGATGTGTGTGTGTGCCCGCTCGTTGCTTTCCACCAAGTTAGGTTGGTGGACTTCTCCGAAAATGTCAGAGATAAGAACCTACTCACTGTTGACTGGTCGTTGCCCTTAGTGGTTCGTCTTGCCTGCTCGGGTTCGAGAAACCTGAGCCGAACTCCTGGAGACGACACCCTCATCATGTTGAGGGTGCACTGCCACATGAGTCTAGTGGCCATTGTTGATGGGAGGCCTTTGGAAGGACTCTTGTCTCCTTGAATTAAGGCCTCCAGTGACCTTCTCATTCACCTCCCCAGAATATGGGAGGGACTGATGATTGCGTTCTGAGGATAACGACCGAAAATTGTTGGAAATGGTGGTTGGAACCACCTGCTTCTTGATCGTTGGTCGTCGTTGTCCGGACAACCAGGGTGAATTATTTACTTGGAGGTCTTGTCGAGAGGCCTCCAGAGTCGGAATAGTACCATTTTGAAGGTATTCCTTAACCATCGCATTTGATACCCAGTGTTGAAGATGCTGAGTAGGTGATGTCTTCCTCAGAGTGGACGGTGATCCAACATGAGTAGCAGTAGAGGCATTCACAGCTGAGGTATTCAAAGGTGTGAATTTAAGAGAATCCATTTCTGTAATGCATAAGATCTTGGAAAAGAGTGCCTGTTTGATATAATAGACATAATCAAGATAAGTTTGGCCACTACATCTTTTGGATGAGCACATATGTTATTGATTGTTTTGTGGGCCCTATTATTTAGTTTAAATAGGGGCTTAACAAATAAGTAAAACATCATTTTAACTTGGTTAAGGATTCACATCAGGTTCACCATTTTTTTGTTTTGCGCTGGAATTTGGGATGACCTTGTTTGTTTATTGTTCAAACATTCCAATCGGTTTATAACGGGTTTTTTTGTAGAACCGGAAACATCCAATGATTCTATATCCATTTGGACCAAATTTCTAAAGGTAGGTGCTCATAAGTTGTAAAACAATGAGGCTTAAGAATTTTCATTGGTCGAGAGGATGGGAGGTCGGACTCATCACACCTTTTTGGGGGGGATTATTGTCTACTCCGGGACTCTCTTTATAGATTTAAGTTATGTTCATGAATCCTTATTAAATTACCAAGTATAAAAATGAGGTTTCGTTTAGATCTAACAATCGATGATTGATATGGATGAGATTTAGAGAATCTTTTATATGTATTTGAGGTTCTTCATCGATAGATAATCATCTGTATTTGTTAGAGATTCTTAGTCAATGGTATCCTTCTACACATTATATAGAAATATCTTGGTCATTATGATAACCATACTGGTTTTAAAGACACTCAGTGGGGCACTTGAAGTTTATTGTCATTCAGAAGGACATGGATTATTTTAGAGTTGGGATCGTACCTGCAGATGGGCTACCTACGTATCCTTGTTTAGAAAAGGAATCAGAACCCACGTAGTTCGAGTAAAGAAGTATGAGGTTTATGTATGATTGATGTCTTAAAGAAAGATTTCATAATTACTTTTATGCTCTAAGCTCACGTGAGTCATGCTCGGTGTGAGAAACAAGAGGTATTGGTAAAACCTGACAATTGTGCCACGAAAGATTCAATCATAAGAAATGATGTGGGTCTTATGTATGTATGACTGCCCAGATAGATGAATATTAGGATTTACATCGGGGAAGAAACCCGAGAACAAGGTCCATAAAGGTGTATGTGCTTTATGGAGATTTGGATACTTAACTTAGGACTTAATCTTGAGAAGGATTCCAAAATTAGGGGGGACTTATGATTGGGTTTTAATCCTGAGAAAGATGCCCAAATCAAAAGTAAATTAAGACTGGTTAAGAGAAATTATGACCAGGGCTTATTCCTGAGAAGGAGGCCTAGGTTAAAGAGAATTATGACTGGGGCTTATTCCTGAGAAGGAGGCCCAGGTTTAAGGGACTTGGAGACTGTGTCTTACTTCTAAAAAGGAGGCCCAGGTTAGAGGACTTGGGGATTACTCCTAAAGAGGATTCCCATATTTGGGAATTTGAGATTGGGACTTACTCCTGAGAAGGAGGCTCAGGTTTAAAGATCTTCTCATCTTAAAGGATGAGACCGAATGAATGAAATCTCTCACATTCGTGTCATGAAGACATGTAAATCACTAGGTTTTGAGAGATATTCTATAGAATTCATTTTATATAAGGAATCAAATCAAGGAAACATTCCATAAATGTATTTTAAGAGTGTCTTTGAGACTAAATCTTGAATAGGAAAGGTGGATTTGAATAAAACAAGTGAATAGGTAGGAGGGGCACCCAAATAGAGAGAGGCGCGCAAGTCCTGCGTGGGCACGGAAGTCTGGTCGCGTAAGTGTACCTGCGCGACACATGGGTACTTGCACGACGGTCAACACATGGGGTAGTACTTGGGTGAGACTTGGTTCAAGCCCTTAGTATTATCCCTAGGGGCTTCCAAAAGAGTGGCGCACAGGTTCTAGTGAAGGGATAAGGCGGCGCGCATGTGTGTCCATTTACCTTAAGGGTTGAACACCTAGGCGCGCAGGTGTTGATAAATTTCAACACTTAGGCCTTGTTCCCCCTCTTTAGAGCTTCCATTCTAGGTAAGAAATTACCTTAGAAGTGTTTAGAAGACTTCCAGAAGAGACTAGGGCGCCAGGAGCTTAAATCTGGCTTTTGGAATTTTTCATCCTCGAAATGGGGGGCCCATAAGGGGTATTTATAGGCTGATGAAGACCCTGGGTGAAAACTAAATAGGGCGCACAAGTCACCTGCACGACCATATGTGGCGTGCAAGTATACTTGCGTGACCATGATGAAACTTGCGCGACCCATGTGAAAACAAATCCTCTTTCATGGCTTTGTCAATTTTTGATATTTCTTCAAAGGATGAATCAATTTGTGTTAAGGTATTTTCCCTTTTCATTCATTAAATTCTATGACGAAAAGGAGTGTTAATAATAATATATATAAATATATTTACAATAAAATATTTATAATATAATATATATAATAAATAAATAATATATTTATATTTATATTTGTATTTATATTTATATTTATATTTATATTTATATTTATATTTAATTTTAATTTTTTCTAAATTTTGTAAATTAGTATACGTAATCTAATATAAATGTATTTAAACATATATATATAAAATAAAAATGTATTTATGTACATGTGTGTGTAACAATAATATTATTAATTATTATATGATATATATATATCTGTGTTTACTAAATTAATTTATAATTAATATGGTATAATACAATATATATAAAATAATTATATAAATTTATTATATAATTAAATATTTATAATATAATATATATAATATAATTACATAAAATATATATGTATATTTATATTTATATTTAATTTTTTCGATATTATATATATTTGTATGCATAATATAATATAAATGTATTTATACAAAAATATACAATAAAAATGTATTTAATATAATATATGTATAATATAAATCATAATATAAATGTATAGTATTTATAAAACCATATATAAACTTTATAAATTTGAATAAATAAATCAATATTTACATTTATATTATGCATATCAATATTGATATATATATATATATGTATACATTTTTTTATATGTATAAGTATTTATTTACAATACTTATATAATGTCTTTATATATGTGTTTGTTATAATGTGTTTATGTAATATATATATACACAAACATGTGCACACCTAAATATATATTAAAAAATAGAATTTATATGAGATTTATTTTAGAAAATAAATAAAAATTTAGAGGGGGTTTAAAACCCCCTCTAATCAAATGGATTTGCAGTGGTTCATAACCCCCATAAAATTTTGTGAATTATAGGGGGTTAACAACCCCCGCTAATGTCATAAATTAGAGGAGGGAGGGGTTCAACCCCCTCTAATTTAATAAATTAGAGGGGGTTTAAAACCCACTTTAATTTCTTAAATTATAAGGGGTTCAAAACCCCTTCTAATTTCATGAATTATAGGGGGTTAAAAGCCCCCTCTAATGTCACCAATTAGAGGGGGTTCAAAACACCCTATAATTTCTTAAATTACAAATAGATTCAAAACCCCCTCCAATCTAATGGATTATTGGCATTTCATAAACCCCTCCAATATTTTAAATTATAGGGGGTTGTGAACCCCCACTATTTCCTTTAAAAAATAAATTATATATATATATACATATATCCAAACGAATGTTATATATATATATAGCTCCTCTAAAATCTGACAGAATATATAACACCACTAATTATTAAATTTTCAGTGGTTTTGATATAAGTGGATCTAAAATCAAACTAAATATTTAAAAAACAATGCTAAAAATTTAGAGGGGGTTCATAACCCCCTATAAATTTGATGATTAGAGGGGGTTGTGCATAATACCTATCTATTTTTTTATAGAAAATCAATTTAGAGGGGGTTCATAACCCCCCTCTAAATTCGATGATTAGAGGGGGTTGGGCAGAACCCCCTCTAATGTTATAGAAAATGAATTTAGAGGGGGTTGTTCAAAACCCCTTTTAAATAACCCCTCTAATGTACTATTTTTTGTAGTGAGATATAGAAACCCACAGACACTCTATGAATCCCAACCCCATTATAGAACAAATATGGGAAACCTATGACTGTGGATATACAAAACCATATGGGAGACATGCTGATGTTCCTTTCCCAAGGGTTTGGAAGCCTTTCCATTAATGAATTTGAAAACGGATTGTATAGGCTGAAGGGATAAGGTGAATCAAAGAGGGGACCCAAGTTGGTATATGGTGTGCAGTTATGGGTATTCCTAGACCTGGGGAGGCCAAGTTCCTTTGAGAGGAATGGGTGGCATGCAAGTGTTTCTGATTTAGAGAGGCTGGGCACTTTAGGCATGCAAGTGTTATGGATTTCAAAAAATGAAGGGACTTAAGTCCTATAATCATCCCTTAATTCCTCCTCCTCAGGTTTTAAAGAACTACCTTGAGGGTGTTGTATGACTTGGGAGATGCAGTAGGGAGACCAGAGCAGCAATTGATCTTTAGAGAAATTTTTCTGTACAAATGAAGACCCCAAGGGTCTATTCATAGGCAACAATAGGACCCTTGGATAAAAGAGTTTGGTCGTACAAGTGGGTTGCATGCCAACATTGTGGCATGCAAGTGGTTGTGTTCCATTGTTGACATGGCTCAACTGGGGAAATTTCAAACTTTTCCCTTTGAAAATACTAAAATTCCAAATGCATTTTATCATATTTTTTATAAGGCATTTCCCTTTGTCACTTTTCATAGATGTAATGTAACAAAGGGTCAACAAAATCCCCCCTAGAATTGGATATAAAATGAAGAGAATGTCTTATACTGAGGTAAAGTTATGAAAAAGTTCAATGAGTTTTATGTGGCGTGAAAACTGATAGTGTGCGAGGTATGGGCATACCAGGTTATGGGACACAGGTAGTATTCATTGCTTATATATAGTGGCTTCACTTCAGTGAAAATTACAAAGGCTTCTGGAAATCCATCTCATGGCACACAAGTGTTTTCATTCAGATTCTATTGTTGAAAATATCAGTCATGCTTATTCTATATGTTTTTGTTTTTTGTGAAAAAAAATGGGGCGCCGTACTTGCGCACCATATTTACAACTGCGCATCGAACCCATACTTGCGTGCCTTAATGCCTTTTCAAAATTTTCTTAATTCCTTTGTCAAAAAATACCAAATGAGATCACTTTTTATCTCTTTTTCTGGTTCAATGGATCCCAAGATAATTAGAACTACCAACAAATTTTCTAGAAATAGAATTGATGTTATGATGAAGATTTTCGGGCCTAATTACTTTGACATCTATGACACTACTCTCCCTGATTTGGCAAAGCATATGAGGAAATATCACATCGATTTTCCAAGGCATATTTATTTGCCTCTGTATTGTTACATCCATCTAAAATATGCCAACATAACAGACCCAAAGAATTATGTTCCACTTTCTTGGTTTCAAGACCACACTAATTTCTCATCTGCCAATATTTCTATTTCGAGCACATATATCAATGATGGGATGGCAACTAAGGCCAATTTCATGAATCAAAGCCTATGACCTTCAGATTTGAAAGCACATACACCCGAGTTACTTCCACACTACTATTCATCCATTTCTCAAGATTCTTAGACATATCAAAGGGATGGAAGAAAAGTTAGGATTTTCACACAGGAGGGGGTGTTAAACCCACATGGATTTGGGAGTATTGGGTACAAAAGAAATGTGTGGAGTTTATGGACGACTTTAAAGGTGTTAAAATTTATGAGGCTGTATGGGTCAGGAAAACATATGTACATAGAAATGATGATTTCATGCCAGATTTTGTGAGCCAATAGAGTCTACAAACTAATTCGTTCCATTTGACACATGGAGTAGTAGGAATCAATTTGTGGGACATCTACAAGATCTCTGGAGATCCAATAGTTAGAGGCCTATATGATGAATTTATTCCTCCAAAGGTGACATAGAATGACTTAGCAAAGACACCATCCTTGGTTCATGAGTTAATGATGATATTTTATAAACTCAAGAATACATACACAACAAAGTACCACACAGAAAGGGATATTCATCCAGAGGAGAGGATGGAAATATTCCTAATAAAGAAGATGGATAAATGTCCCACTTGCACTCATCCAACAAGCTATCGAAATGCAGAAAAGAGAGGTACACCCAACACATTCTTGACAACATTAGATAAGGAAGAGTTTGAAAAGTGGGGGTATGAAGTCAAATCCAAAATTCCTATGAAGACACATCTTGTGGGTTTCTTGGACATATGTATTAGTGTATATCTATTACCCATTTGAGATTCCAAGGGCAGAATATGGTTTATAAAATTTGTTATAGCTTTGAAGATGGTATAGAAGAGGATGGTAGGTTTGGATACCCATATTATGGTGAAGATCCATAGGAGCATGTTTCATATCTATAGAGGGAAGTCTCCTTTCAGAATAGAGGAACCATTCCAGGTTTTATGAGGGTGGATCACCACTTATTTCTAAACTTATGGTGTGTAGTGTGGGGTTCAAATCCTTGAAAGATTATTCCAACCATCTATTCAAGATTTTTCAGGTATTTCACGTCTGTCTTGGAATGCTTACAACAATAAGGTCAGGTTAAGTATGTACAAGGAATTTTATATTTTCCCTTATGGGAATTTTCCTACAGGGAAATATTTTGATAAAGAGACAAAAAACATAGAGTTAAGGGCGTATATGTTATCTTGTATGGATAGTGTATTTCCCACCATGATTTATGGTGAAATAATTTTCAAGGGCTATTATCCTTACAGATTCATATATCAATTCAAATGTCTGCAAAAAATTACCGTATCTCCCCCAGTGTATGTCAGATTAGAGAAACATCCGATGGTGGCCCGACAACTATGGTTGCTAACAGCTATAGAGAAAACCAAGGCAATATTCGACATACCTACTTTTGATGTAATAGAAATAATGACTATCTAGTATGCTGAGAAGTTGGTTGCATTATACCCTAAAGGGGTGAAAAATCATGTTTTCCCTTAGGTTATGATAAAGAGAGATAGTAGAAAGAAACCCTATCATTTGGAAGGTAATTGATAATCATAAGAGGCTGTTTCATTGGAGTCTAAGGGTGGGGGTGATGAGGCATTAAGCTCACTGGAGAGACCTAGTTCAAGATACAATCCACCTGTCAGAGTCATGAGAGCCACACTATTAGTACCAACTAAAGCTGTAATGAGGCGGTTTAGTCACCATTGTTCAGAAGAGTAGTGGGTCCCATTTTATCATCCACCAACTATGACAGAAGGAATTGGGACAAAACTCAAATCTAAAACTACAGGATCATCTTTACAACCCACTGGAATGTACTTTGAATATTTATGTCCAGAGACAGTTCAAACATGGAAAATATTTCATTGTGATACTGATACCACATGGATAAATTTATGTGAAGGGTTGCGTATTCCAGGAATAGTGGATCTACATACCTCTTCTGATATTATTTTTAAGAACACCCCTAATGAAGTAAGAACTTATATCTGGGAATTGGATATGATCATACACTTAACTGATGAATCAATTACCACCACAAAATGAGTGAAATAGATGATAGATCATGGTTCCGTTTAAGGGATTGTCCTTTCATTTGATGAAGAATGTTGTGATTTTGTTGATCTAGAAGATGTAATTTTCCTTTTTCTCAAATAAATTTCTTCTTTTTTATTTTAATTTAGTCAAATAATTATTTACTTGGGGAAATACCATTTTAAATTGCAGTTGACTAAGGGAAAATCATCTAAAGGTAAATTGACATAGTATAACCCTAGTGGTACTACAGTTGGAGCCGTTGGATCATCTCATTAGTCGGGAGAGATATCTCCATGACAACAGGCCATGGAGGATGAGATTGCTTGGGGCTTGAGGTCTTTAATACATGTTTTTGGAGATGATGATGTAATTCTTCCAAATAATGCAAAGAAACATAAAAATTTAATAAAAAACTGTGGTTAAATGTTTTCTCAAAATTGGTAAGCATTAAGAACAACATGAATGTTATCTTTATTCATATAAAGTGTTTAAAATTCTATCAAACTACAGGAATTTATTCTATTTATTATCTTAGGGAAATTATGAATGAGGCTCGAGGAACTGTGGAGGGTTCTTCCAGACAAGAAGAAATTCCCGCAAACCAAGTTTCTCCTTTGAAAAAAGGGGATTTAGGCTAGAAGATTCAACATATATTCCTGGAACTACTCAAATTCATGCTTCCATGAGAGAGGATACATTTGGTAAATCTTAATTGCTTCAGGATAAACTTTTTTTTAACAACAAATGACTTCCACTTTGTGATACTTTAGGTTCATTACATGAACTAGAAAATCATGTGACAACTGATGATGACCCCACAGTTGTTACTGAGGAAGCTGTTCTGGGTAAAAATGTTTTTAAAGTAGGGTTGAAAAAAAACTTCTGCAAGTTCTCCCACATATGAGACTAACATGGGATTTGGGATATCATTGGATTCTAGGATGAATCTTGGCATGCCTTTTGAAAAATTATTAAAACAAATTAATATGCCAAATACTTTATAAGTTTTTGAAGTTCATTGTATAGAACCCCATGGAGGTGATTTTTTATTTTTTTCCTATCAATGTTCTTAAGATTAATTTTCTATCCATGATTGGTTGAAATATGCAGTTCTATCTTCAAAAACTGCTATAGTGAAAATGCCTAAAGGAAGCATCGATATCACTATCAATCCCACTATTGTGGAGACGTTTGTTCGGATGAACTCTGAAACTGAAAATATTCCTCAGATTAATTTTGAGAATCATGAATAGTTTAAAGAAATAATTCACCACCAAAATATTTCAACCAAAACTATTGAAGTTAGGAATATTAGAGAGGATTCTTCTTAAGCAGATGACCTATTATTAGGTAAGGGTTACCAATATTGTGATTGTGCCCACGTTTTTTATTATTTTGAAACTAACCATATTTTTAATTTAACATATAGGATTATAAAATTCAATGGCTATATCTAGAGGTGAATCTTCTACATCAACTAATAAAGAATTAGGAAGTAAAGTGACTACTACCAAGAAAGGATCAGAACATGGAACTTCTTTAAGTTCATTAATCATAGAATACGTTCCCCTTATGAAAATGATTCTGAATCATATCTAGAGAAACAAAAGGCTCTTTATCTTTCACATCACAAGGCATGGAAGAACATAGGGAAAATGATATATGAAATTCCCCTTGAGTAACTATCCTCATGAATTCCATGACTTTCATCTCTATTCAATATGTTGGGATTTGGTAGTTGTTATACCATGAAATCCATACTTCAATGAAAGAAATTATCTGAAAAAGGGAGTGAGAGCAGAAACTTATACAAGATCTGATAAAAGACAAACTATCCGTCAATATTGATGAATTCCAAGCAGCATTATCCCAATATGAGGCCAATCATACTACAAATTTGACAGGTCTCAAGAAGAAAGTTATAGAAAATACTTTTCAATAGTTTCATCTTCAACAAGATTCGGATATTGTTATAGGGGAGCTTGACCAAATTCATGATTCAATTAATGTATTCTAGAAAGATGGTGAAAACCCAATGTGGTTGCCAAAGAAGAACTTCTTCAAGATGAAGAGAATGATACTGGCTGGCTAAATGAACATCAACAAGAAGCTGATGTAGCTCAAGAGGCCATTAATCAAATGAGATGTTATATAGAAAAACTCCTGTGATTTAAGACAAAGAGACTCTAGTTTGTGGATGTTCCTCTAAGATTTTTTGCTCATAAATGAAAACAATTTTTAATCTAATCATGTATGTATTCATCAATGCTTACTTTTAATTTCAATGTCATGGTTGACTTCCATAATATGATATTTTCATATTGGATATCCATAATTATAATGATATTGTTGGAATTATAATTTTTTACCTAAGCTAATGGGCCTAGTGAGCGTAAATTGATTTTTACCAGGGTTATGAAAACAACCCCAGAAACTTTGTATCTTTTGAAATTTTTTATTTATCAATATTTTCTATACCATACAAAATGTATCTCTAGAGAGATGAGACTTAGACTTTTTTCTAGAGTGCCCTTTGTAGGTTTTTAATCTGGTGAGTACCACATATTTTTTTAAGTGAAGTTTAGATTTTTGCATATTGGACTAACAAGGATAGTGTTTAAGGTCGAAAATCATTGACTATAAATTTTGAAATTAGATCCCAAACAAAGCTTAGTGGCTAGAAATTTTTCCAATTTTCTTTAGATACGAAAGAGGGAAATATTGTGTCATGATGTTTATGGTCACCAAATCTAGAACATTATGTATAAACATAGAGGATGTCTTTTCCAAGAACTAGGTTACCATTATTTAAAAAAACCCGTATGGGGGCTGTATTATACAGGGACAATTGAGGCATCTGCTGCATATCCAAAAAGTGGTATTCTTTGAATGACATTCCCGTTATGTAGGTGAATTTTATGCAAGGACACTAGGGGTACACACTGCATAGTCAGGAAAAAGAGATCTAAAAAATTTGACATTTTATTATTGATAGACATGGGAAATTAAGATTTGGGTGACTGAAGACCACAGTGGGTGGTTTTTCTAAGTGAATAGATCTAAAAATAAAGGGTCATCTATGCCGAAATAGGTCATGAATGGGGAAGATACTCATACACAAATATGATGTGTAAAGATTTGTGAAAATTGTTCAGAAAGGGGATTTGTGACATTGTGTTGTGTATTTTAGAGTCATGCAACAAGGAAATTATGTTGTGTAGATTCAAGTCATGCTATAAGGACATTGTGATTTATAGTTTCAAGTCATGCTTCAAAGACATTAGAGGGATTTAATTTAAGGTCTTTATCTTTGACCAAGGGTTCATGAGTCTCCAATTTTTTGATAATTTTTCTAGAAACATACTACCATTTTCGGGTATGGAAAATACAGATTGTAAGCTGTGATTTGGAAATTTCTCGATCTAGAGAATGGGATGGTAAATGGGATAAATTCATTAGAGTAAGTCTTTTCGAAGAATGAAGTTACCATTATTTGACAAACCCATTACGAGAGTTGTATTGTGAAGGGACAATTAGGGAATATGATGCATAGCCAAACCATGTAATATTTTGACTGACAGACCTGTTATGTAGGAGACTTTTGTAAGACCACCTCAGGGAATGTACTGCATAGTTAGGAAAAAGAGCTATTGGGTATCAAACATTATGTTTCTAAAACCAGAAGAAAGTTTATAGAGATTTAGATTTTCTATAGCATAGAGTTTAGTTTATAGAGAGAGAACCTGAATACAAAAAGAGTATTTCCAATCATGATTTCAAAAGAATCAGAGTAATAATATTTATATAAAGGTCTAGCCTAAATGTAAAAAGTATGATGTCTGCAGTTTTATGTCATATGATTAGGACCATCATATAATGGAAACAATGGATGATATGTGGTCAAATGATCCATGGTTATTTCAATATTATTTGAATACATCGAGAGGGAAAATATGCAAACCATGGTCTTGAAGACTTTTAGATTCAGAGAAAGGTAATGGAAAAAATATACACATATGAATGCTTTAAGATACAGATTCTTGTATATTTTCATCAATTTTTGTAGGGGACAAAAGATGCCTTTAACATGAATGCAGTTACCATTATTTGGAAAAAACCCATTATGTGGGTTGTATTATGGAGGGCCAACTGGGGCATATGCTTCATAGCCAAACAGTGGAATCTTTTGACTGAAAGTCCCATTATTTAGGTGGATTTTAAGCAATGCTCCCTAGGAAAATGTACTACGTAGTCAAGAAAATGTGTTCTCAGGTATATGAAAATATGCCACCAAAAACCCAATAAAGATTATGAATATCTAAAAGTATTCAAGATTAAGAGTATAAAATATGAAATGGGTGATTATCAATTCATATGAATAATATTTAAATAAATTTTGGCCATGAGTTTGGATTCCCTTACATAGATCTGAGTCAAATGTACAATGGGAATACATTTTGTTTCCTTGGTGGGATCTCTAAGGGGATGATCCAAATTGAAGACTTCTACATAGATTGTTAATTACGTGTGGAAAAGAAGAAAAACATTATCATGTGTCTGGGACTGGAACTAAGGCCTAGCTTTCACTACACATCTCAATGGGATGAGAATCAAGCTATACGCAGTTCTTTGGGTAATTTTCAGTTTAATGTCATACAACAAGGACATTATGCTCTACAGTTTAGAGTCATGCTGCAAAGAAAAGAAGTGATTCTGATGTGAAAAGGAATATTATGGATAGACCAGATAATTGAACCCATGTGTCACTATATATCTTGTTGAAGTAAGAATCAATCCACACGTAGTTCTTGAAACATTCCCTTTGCAGGTTTGATTCATACAAACAAAGAATAAAGGGATTTTTTGTTATGGATATGCCCAATATTGGAGATCTAGGCATCTCAATATATCCCATTGAAATGAGAATCAATCTAGATGTAGTTCTTGAGAAAATCATTCCCCACACCAATTGAGTTTGATGTGAGAGATGGGGGATTCTATCACATTTCGGAATAATGGATAAAATTAAAAAACAAGATGCTATGAAGATCAAACCATATATCCTAGAAAAATAATCTATATAGAGTTTTTTCATATATAGGAAGAAAAAGGGAAATAAATTTATTTATGGTTATGGATGGGCCTAATATTGGAGATCCAGGTGTCTCAACATATCATATTGGAATGAGAATCAATCCACACGTAGTTATTGAAATGAGATCTCTATGTAGATCTCATTCAAACATAAGGAGAAATGGAACTCATGTGCCATTAAGGAGAAGAAATAATGTGAGTAAATCTTGCGCTATAATCTACTCATTTTTTAAAGAACCACAAGGAATACCAATTTTCGGTATCATATGGGATTTTGTATCATCAAATGAAGAAGACATTAACCATACATTTTAAGGTCGTGTAGCGAGGAAAAATTATGTCATAAAGTTTAATATCCCATAATAAAGACAATGATTCTACACATTTTAATGTCATGCAACATGGACACTTATGGTTGTTATACAATTTAATGTCTTACAACTAGGACATTATGCTATGCAATTTCAATTCATCGAGTGAGGACATTATGATCTTTAGTTTCAAGTCATGTAGTGAGGACATGATGTTTTGTAGTTTCAAGTCATGTAAGGACATGATACTGTGCATTTTCAAGTCATGCAGTGAGGATATGATGGTGTGAATTTTTAATTCCTGTAGTGAGGGCATCATGCTATGTAGTTTCAAGTTATATAGTGAGGACATTACTCTGTGTGATTACACAAAGTACTTCTTCCAGAATCTTTCTTTGGTTGGAGTTATAATAAGTTCTCTATCCATTGAGATTTGAGAATAATCTCTATATGAGTAGACCTTATGTACAGACTAAGATCCTTCCCACTATGTCTCAAGAATTAGAGGCTTCTTTCCTGGTATCATCGGAGTCCTAAGAACTAATACCAATTATCCTTAAAGAAATGACCAGAGGTGGAATTTATTGTTAAAAGCTCGTGATATTCTATTCTAACAGACTTATAAATGATGAAAAGTATGCATCTATTTTCCTCTAATCATTCTAGATCATCAAATCACTTCTAAGACTATTAATTTGTAGATAAATGATCACATATTGAAACTCAGAGTGAATGAAATTTCATTTCAATAAGAAAAACCACTTTTGTTCCATACACTAATGTATATGGAGTCACCTGAGTGGCAATATAGGTTGTAGTCTGATAAACCCATAAAGAATGAAAAATTTTATCATGCCAAGATTTGTTATCCTTATCTACAATTTTCTGGAGTATATTTGATAGGGTCTTGTGGAAAGCCTCTATTTTTTCCATTGGCCACTACATGATAGCGATATGAATGGTTGGATTTGATATTTTTCTCTTGATATAACCTCTTTACCTCAACAGAATAGAAATTGGTGTTGTTTACCATCAGTATGGTATGAGGCCCAATAAATCATGTAATGATATTTTATTTTACAAAGCTAATAATTCTTTTGGCTTTGCCTTCATTGTGAGGCATTTCCTCAGCCCATTTGGAGAAGAAAATAGTAGCAACAAGAATATACTTGAACTACTTAGCCATAGCTACAGGATAAGGTCCTACTAAATATATTCCCCATGTAGAAAATGGCTAAGAGTATTTATCTATATCTAGTAACTCCAGGAGTTGATGAATGAATTTGGGATGCACTTGGTAGGGATGACACTTCTTGGTGAATCTGTACAATCCTACATCATTGAAGGCCATACGTGTCTAAGCTTTCATATTTGATTAGAAATCCTCTTCCAAGACTGGTGATCACCACAAGATCATGCATGTACTTATTTGATGACAACTTCAATTTATTCCCCATAAATACACCAGAAGATGACTCCATCAAATCCTCTTATATAGAAGATATTTTGGAGATATTGGCTATCATAGAAATTAAAAATGTCCAATCATCGCTAGATCTATTCTTTTTTAGATCAATCTTGTGGAAGTACTCTATTATGAAGGTATTCCATGATAGGTTTCATCCATATAATAGTATGGCCATATGGCTCAAAAATAGGGATGATTTAATTAATGTTTTCCATTATAGTTTGAACAAAAGGTGAAACCACATGACGATGGTCAATACTGATGATTGTCTCATCCCAATTTGGATCTTCTAGGGATATGGCTGTATTAGCCAATGCATCAGCTTGGGCATTTTGTGGTCATGTGACATATGGAAATGCTGTCTCTAAGGGAAATTCAGCCATTAAAACTTTAAAATAATCACACAAAGGTATTAAATCTTATTTTCTAATAGCATAATCCCCATTCATCTGTTTAATTACCAATTCTGAATAACCTTTCACTTTAAGGTGGTTCACTTGTACCTGGAGTGACAATTCCAGGACTGTAATGAGATCTTGATATTCTGCCTCATTATTGGTGCCACCTTTTGATAATAGGAAAAAGATATGGTAACAATACTTTTTTTGGGGATATAAGCACAATTCCTAACCCAATTTGTTGAATTTAGGGTTTTTTCATTCTCTTCCCTATTAGACTTATAGAATCACCATCAAAGTACATTTCCCATTTTTGGGATTATCTTGAATAGAGAAAAGTTATTCCTTAGGAAGTTCATTATTCAAAGATGCACCTTCTATAGATGGGTGTTTAGTAAGGAAGTTTTCCAAGGCATGGTCATTTATTGCCTTTTGAGGCATAAAATGGATATCTAACTATTGAAAAATGAATTCCTACCATGCCAAACATCCTGTAATAATAATATGACTAAGGATAAACATGGGAGGGTAATTGTGAGATGCCAAGTAGACCTCATGATGCAGCATGTAGTTCCTTAGTTTCTGAAATTGCAAAGATTAATTCCAGGTAGCACTTCTCGATACTTGAATATCAAGTCTCCGTGTCAAGCATGGTTAGAATGAGAGATATATGCTTTTTTCATTCCCAGTGTCATTATTTTATGTAAGGAAGGCACCTAGTGATTTCTCTAATGCTGTCATATAGGGAATAAGTGTTTTTCCTTCAACAGGTGGAATTAATACTGGTGGACTTAAGAAATATTTCTTAATGGTATCAAATTTCTCTATGTAGTTTTCGGTCCATTGATAAGTAACTCCCTTCTTCATTAATCTGGTGAAGGGTAAACACTTTCTTACCAAATTAGAGATAAAGATCCAAATATAGTCTAATTATCCATGAATTCCTACTAATTATATCAAATTTAGAGGAGGTGTCATGCTAAGGATTTCTTTTGTCTTCGTGGGATGAACTTCGATGCCATGGTGGCATACAAAAATTGAAATTTTTTCTTGAGGTTACCCCAAAATCACATTTCAAGGGATTAATATTCAAATTATGTTTCAAATGTTTACTGAATATGGTCTCCAAGATCAATCAGGTGATCAGGACATTGTCTAGATTTAATCACTAGATCATCCACATAACATTTGAAAATTTTTCCCAAGAAGGGTTTGAAGATATGGTGCATGGAACATTGATACGTTTCACCATCATTTTTCAATCCAAAGGGAAATAACCAATAGAAAAATACACCTTAAGGGGATCTGAAGGCTGTAGAATCCAAATCTTTCAGGGGCATTCGAATTTGGTTATACCCAAAGTAGCCATCCATGGAAAAGAGAGCTTCTTAGCCATCTATTGAGTTAATTAAGAGCTCAGTGATCAGAATTGTGAAGTCTTCCTTGGGAAAATACTTGTTGAGATACTTAAAATCATGGAAAACTCTGATTTTACCATTATTATTTTTCACTAGGACAATATTGTCTAGACATTTGAGATATTTAACCTCCCAAAAAAAGTTATCTTTTATATTCTTTTTGACTTTATCTTCAATTTTAGAGGCATGAGTTGGGTGCGTTCTTCTTACTGCCTGTATAAATCCTCAATGCTATTCTGGAAAACCCAAATAATGAGTGACCACTTCGGGATTAAGGACTATCATTTTTGTATAGTTCTAAGAAAAAACATATCTATGTTTCTTTAGAAATGAAGTATACATATTTTTCTATTTATATGTCAGGACTGCACTGATTAGAGTAGGGCATGGATCTTCATCTATTCCTAGATTTATTTCTTTGAGCTCATACATAGTGGTGGAAAATCCTTACTCAAATGAAAGAGAGGTGTCCTTAAGATCTTATTCTTCATCTTTCTCACATGTCACTTCTTGTTTATCAACATGACACATAGGTGATAAATCAAAACTTTCATAGCTAGGGGAGGAGTCGGTATTTGGACATCCAGGAGAAGAGACAACCATTTATGACCCTACTGATAATGAAGGTTCTTTCTAGAGTATTTAAGAGAGAATGATGGGTTAAGAATAAATATACTTTTCTTCTATTATTAACGTGAAAAATTCTTCTAGCCTAACCGATTAAGAAAAGACTTTCTGATGTTCAATGGATGAGATGAAGAAATATTCATTTAAGCTTTCACTATCAACAATTTCTCCCATGCATTCTATCTTGATTTACACAACTGAAATTATGGAAGTCACTGAATGAGGGATTGAATTTGGGTCTATCCTTTCAATTTTATTTATAGGAAACATGTAATCTATACTCATATCTTTGAATGGGTTTGTTGGGAGTGGAGACGACACCTCACTCGCCTGGCACCCATCCTATACTCTCGGCCTCGCCCTCTTCCTTCTCAGCTCCTGATATACTGCATCACGCTTTCTTCTAGGGTTTGGAGTTATCCATAGCAATGATGGGCCTTTCTATATATTTTCTTCCATTCAGCGGCTTCTTCCCTTGTATTGTCTCACCCCTGTTAATTTCTTCTCACTGCTCGATGTTACTTATTTGGGTTTCAATCCCAGCTTCCCCTTTCATCTTGTATCTATTAGGGTTTTAGCCCCACTTTCCCTATTTTCATTCAATGATGTTGTCAGTTTTCTTAGGTTTTTATCCCTAGTTATCTCTTTCAAATAGTGGTTCTCTTAGTGTTTCATCCCCAGGTCCCCCTTTCTCGCTCCATGGTGGTTCATGTTTCATGGATTTGTTCTAGGTTTTTCTTTCATCAGATTGTTCTGTCCCCCCTCTTTGTCATTCCTCTCTACTATGGCTTCTTGGTTCTTTGTTCCCTCCCAGGTCAGTTGGGTTCAAAGATTACTAATGGATGTTTTGGGATGTGTATGGGGAGTGGTATGAGGTTTCAAGCGGTGTGAACTGCGATAGATCTTTCCAGTTCTGTTGGATCTTCTGGTTGTGGTGCATGTGGCGTTGGTTGGAGTTGTCTCTGTGGAAGACTGCATATTTTTGTTCTGATGTTTTGTGTTGATGTTGTTTCATGATGGTGATGATGGTACATTTGGTTGTTTTTTTCTTTTTATTTCTTTTCTTCGGATGGATTTGTTGCGGATTGTTTTTGGAATGGTTTTGCGGGGCTGGTTTCTGGTTGTTCCGAAGAAGACTCTCTGGATTGTGGTACCGATGATGATGACGTTGTTGATGTTCATGCTGGTTAATGGTGTTGTATTATGAATACTATGATGGTTCATTCCGGCGATGGGGATTCCGATGGGCCTCACCGGCGTGGTAATGATGGGGAGGCGAAAGGATATGTTTGACGGGATATGTGTGCGACTCGAGGCAGGTGCGAGGACTTGAGATTCACATGAAATGAGATGGGTGGTGATGTTTTTTGAATGTTTTAATTGGAAATTGAATTTTAAGGAATCTATAAATACTTTTATTTGAAATGTAAGGTTTTCTTCTAATCCTATAGCGGCTTTTTGAAAATGAAAAAAAAAATCGATTTGGATGGATGGTTTGTTGGGATCTTTTCCAGACCATCTTGAGTATTGATTCTTGTTATATCTTTTTCCACGAACCTTGTTCCCTATGTGTGATAGAATTTTTCCTCAATATACTGAGATTCACACATTTTGAATGGATCCTTGTTACTATAAAATATACTAATTTTACCATTGAAGCAATACTTGAGACATTGGTGTTATGATGAAGGAATCACCGTATGTTGATGTAGCCAAGGCCCTCTCAAGAAGAATGTTGAAGGCTGTGTCTTTTTTAACAACCATGAAGTCTGAATTAGATAAAAGATCCCCAAAATTAGTTTAGAGTGTAATATCACCTAGAGGTTCTTGTTTATTCTTTTCATATCCTTGCAAAATTTGAGTGGAAGGAGATAATTTAGATTCAGTGAGACCCAATCGACGAAGTGTATGAATGGGAATGAGGTTTACTCCTAATCCATTATCAATGAAGGGTTTTCAGATTTCTATATCATTAAACATTCTATATAGATACAAGGGACTGATGTTTCCATGTACAACACCATTCTCATCTTGATCTATGAAAGTATAACTGCATGTCATTCTGAAGGATCATTTTCTATACCATAAACCTTAGTAGTAGCAACTTTGATTTCAAAATCTTGAGGACTTGACAAAACCTTAATAACTGCTTCTCAAAGATCTCTTGATTAATACAAAGCATCCAAGATTTATAACATGACCGGTAATTGGGATAGTTGTTTTAAAACATCATACTTTTGGTCCAAAGGACTACATTTTCAAGCATTGGGATGTATATTTTCAGGTGCCTTGGAAGTTGATGCTCCTGATGTATATATACCATGTGTCAGGGAAGAATCTTGAAATACTTCTACTCTTGGTAGATTAGAATAACTAGGTCTATCTACCTACTAAGATAATGCTGGTATAACCTCTAATAGGTCTTCAAATATGATCATGTCAGGATCGACCCTGTCATGGGTGGGAGAATTTCCTTATTCTTGATGATTCCATTGAAGGGATCTCCCATGTGTTTTCTACTGCATAAATGGTTCAAGTAGGGGTATAGTTAAAATAGTGGTTTCTAGAATATCTATGTCTTCCCCTATATCCTCAAACTTGACTACTTCCTTTAGTTCCCTAATCAAGTATAGGGAATTCAGATTCATAACTAGAATCATCATTTGTACAAGGTTCCATTAAAGGGATAACATCAACCGACCCAAAAATCAATTCCACATGTAATGAAGATTATTATTGATAGGTCAGTTCTTGTTGTGCCATTTGGTGGAGTGGTGCCCATGAATTTGAGATAGATGGCATGCAATATTCCAAATTCGAAGAAAAATTTGTCCTTGACATGAACTTGTATGCTTCAGATTTCTCTTTATCTTTCTGATCATGTCACTTCATTGAGGATTGAATTTTGGAGGACTGGTCTTTTGATGAAGATGACTTTGTTATATTATAATTGGAAGGATTCATAGTTGGTTGTTTCAACTTTGTTTGTAGAATGTCATGAGTTTAGTTGGTTGTTTTCTTGACCAAACAATCATTATACTTCTACACATTTTTTCTTTTGACTTCCTATCATCAGACTCCTTCCTATAGATCGGTAGTAGTAACACATGCTACATGGGATGATGAACATTTTAGTTTCACTTGTCCAAATTCTACCATTTTTTTCATCATGTCATTGAAAAAAATAACGCTCCTGAATGGGATGCCCCAACATTTGATGAAAGGGTAAATAATTTGGGAGATCTTCATCTCCTTATTTTTTTGGTTTCTTTGGCATTGACCACTAAAATAAATTGTTTTCTAAAGCTAAAATGAAGTAACCAAGAACCAATTCATTCTAAAAAGAATAAATTTTTTATTTTAATTCCTAAAACTATCTCTAACATTGATATTTTTTATCATACTGATAAGATGTTCATTACTACTGACGCTCGGGAGGTGGATCCCTTAGGTATGACAAAGGTTTTGGAGTATAATAAGGTATAGGTTCTTGTTTGAGTGTGACTATTTCAGCCTCTAATTTTCATGTTCTCCCTACCAAAGATGATGGGATCACACAAGATTTATCTTTGGTTTCCAAAATGGAATCCTCCACATGTTATGATATTGAAGCAACATCTCAAAACCCTCTTGTGTATTTCACATGGATTAGTGGTGTGCATAACTCATCATGCAGAATTTCAACATAGATTGGAAACAAATCTTTATGAGGGAGTGGTAGATTTAAGGAATATGTTAATCCTTTCCATCAATCAATGAAATATTAAAATCTTTCATTCTACCTTTTTTTGAAATTTATAATATCAAAAATTGTTTTCTTCGTCAACGTCGAGCTGAATTAGAGAAGTAATTTCTGATGGAGGTCTTCCCATCGAGTAATAGATTGAGACTGAAAACTTGTATACGAGACAAAGGCTAGCCCATATAATGATTGAAAAAAAATATGAGCTTTTCTACCTCTTGTTGTTAAGGTCTCCCCATCATGGGATTACAATGAAAAACAAAATGTGTTAAGTGCTGCACCTGATATCTCAACCCATTAAATATAGGAAATGTGGTATTCACAAAGTTTTGTTGGGGAGGGATCAGATCTACCCATTCGGGGTAAGATTTATTTTCTGGTTGTACTGTTGTGTTCCATTCTTCCATAGCTTCCAATCTAGTTGTTAATGTCTCAATTGTATTCATAAATATTTAAGGAATATCTGGATGAGATGGGACTTGTATAGGTATAACAGCTGGAGCTTAAACTGGAATGAAAATTGGCAACACCACTGGTGGTGGTGTTGCGGGTAATTATTTTGGATAACTTATATGGACATGCCTGTAAGGATGTGTTTGATCCTATTATGGATAATTACCCAATGGAGAGAATTCATTATCCACCTATTTAGTTTCAAAAAACCCTCTTTTCTAAGGAGCTCCTATAGTATGTGCCAGCTAAGGATCTCTTTGAGGAGTACGTCATGTAGAAATACTGCTTCAAAGTAACTCTACATAGAGGATTTTCAACTACTTCATCTCCTCCTCTTATAGGTCAATCATTTGTTCAAGCGAAAAAGATTGAACTTATTTATTGGAAAATTGATACATAATATGGCCTTTAACATTCCCCTTGTTAGATGAATTTTGAAGAGGTGGGAGTTGGTTACTTGAGGGAATACCTATATTCTGGGTAAGCCTCTGATTTGGGGTACACACACCCCTTTTATTTTCTTCTATGGGTACCATATTATGAATAAGAACATTATCCTATGACTCTCCCAAATGAGACCCATTTTCTATAGGATCTTCCATAATGGTATTAATGGCATTCACCAATGCATAATTCATTGACGATATTTGGTCAGTATATCTGTAAGATATTTATTTTCTATTCCCTCCATGAGACTTTGTTCTCTTATATGTTGATTTCCCTCGAACTATTTGATGAACATTAACTTGAAGGGAATCCTTGGATCATTCAGTTGTGCATTCAAATTGTGGATTCTTCTCTAATCGGGATAAAAATTACTTCCACTGAGGAGGGGATTGTAGACATGAAAAATCCCATGGCCCAACAAGCTGGTGCTGTTCTTGTTATTCTTCTACAAACCATCAAACTTTGTTTATTGAATTTGAAGGTTGAGTTAAACAAGCCCCCAACCCTGTGGGCTAGAGTGGATCTTGAACTTCTATGGATAATATTAGCGCAACTACTCTTCTGATTTTACAAATTTTGATCCCAACATTGGTTGGGTGAATTATCTAACAACCAATTAAATTTACTGTTTCGAAAGACCATTGTGATATTTCCGATATTTGTGAAATATGATGGATCAAATCCTCTAATTGTGAGTGCCGATTAATGTTATCATATACTTGATGCCAAAGTATCTTGACATATTTCTCTCTTTGGGCCTGACATTGATGAGATCTAGTCAAGTCCAGTTCTTGAGCATATATTTGATTACAAACATTTTTTGATTATAGACGACCATAGGAAATAACATTGCATGAGACCACTTTTGGAAGGATTTTCTGATTTTTGAGTGTAGTGAAATGAAATTCTCCATGTGCACCCCATCCTTTGATATGAACACCCGACGTGGTATCAGTAATTAACTTTCATAGCCACTTTAGTGCATCGATGCATGCACACTAAAGAGATCACTGCTACTTCTCAACCTTTTGATTTTAGGAAACTAAGAGGGATGACATGTTAATTTGGCATTACAAATTACATGACTTTTATATATTTCATAAGGTAATAATTTGGATTTCAGATAATGAAGAGTCCTGTATTTGTTGAGCATATATCATGAAGGCAATCTTCTTCCATCAATTTTGGAATTTTGTATTGAGAGGTTTCCAAATTCTAGAGAAAGACTAGTATTTCAACCTTATCTAGTTGTTTTGTCATATTTAATATATCCTCATCATATTTTTCTATAGGTTTCTCAACTTGGTTTGATCTAAGTGTACACTTCTAAATTTTTTTATCACAAACAATAGGATGAGTTGTTTTTTCATCTGATATATTCAAAGGAAATTGACTAAAGGGAGGTTTGGAGAATTACCATCTCCTTGGGTTGTCTTCTATTTGAGAAATTATTTCAACTGTTAGTAATAAGGCATTAGAAATGACTGGACTTATATTGGAAAGTGCCTCGATATAATAGGGCTTTCTCATCACTACATTTTCAATTGGAGAATTATTTTGACAATGTGGAACACTACTTCTAATAGAACTTTTGTAGTGACTTCCATTATGGGGAGGACCACCATGGTGGATTACAACAATGGATAAATCCTCCTACACCTTGGTCTTTTGGCCACACAAAGGGTTTCCATGGATCTCATCCATAGATAGGTTCTTTAAATTGAACAAATAGTCATGAAGCAACCCATCTTGATGAAGTATTTGATGAGAAACTTTATAATTACTGCTACTACTCCCATAATTTTGTGATGGGAGGGTAGGATCTTGAGTTGCAATAGATAAATGTATGAGGGCTTCGAGAACTATAACATTAAGTAGATCCAGATCACATATTGGATCTTGATTTTCTAACTATGTTTGGAAAGACTTCTTCTAAGATGCCCTTTTACACGTAGTTGAGGCCATTTTCTGGGAGAAGTGGTTATCATGTGTAGGTATATGTACCTTACTTGGATTGGTCATTAGATTTGGATGATTATATCCAATTGTAAAGGGTGTATGTTCCTGATCCGGTTGTCCGTATGATATGGGGGAGTATTCCTCATAAACCTACTAGACTTGAACAAAGGTGTGTATTTTCTCTGGGATGGAATGCTGATGAGTCATCCCAGGTGTGGGAAAAAAATTATATGTCTTTCCCCCAAGTATTGTAAAAGATTATATTATAATATTTTTGATGGATTCCAGAATATGGGCATGAATATTTGTATACCCTTTCATCATTTTTAAAATGTGTTTGGTGACTTCAGAAGCTGGAACGAGAATATACGCCTATTCTATATCTAGAGTAGGTTTATGTGCCTAATCATTTCCTCCATTTTCTATTAGTAGACACTGATAGTACTCATGTGTGTGGGTAGAGAGTTTAGTCAGCCCAGGTTTGTCATCAGATGTTTTCGACTGAATTCTTCAGGTTCTTCCAAAAAAGAATACTATCAGGCTTGATAGATGTTGGCTGGTATATGTGATTATTGGCTGTTTTATTCCAAGAATAGTTGATGGAATTCATTCAATTCTGAAATATGATACTACTAGAAGGATTGGTGAGTGCAAGCAGGTGTATGTTACTGCTTAAAAGATTCCACCATATTTGATTGCGGGCTTCCTTGAATGCAGTTATATGAGTCTACTGACTGGATGATAAATTATAAGCATGTGTATGTGCCTTCTCAAGGTACACTACCAAATTTAAATAAAGGGGTTGGTTGGTTTCTAAAAGATGAGTATACTGGTTGGAAGAATTACGGAAGACAAGTGTATGTGTTGTTCATTATTTTCCACCAAGTTAGGTGGATTGACTTCTACATAGGGGTAAAAGTTAAGAGAATGCAATATGTTGGAATGATATTTTCCTAAGTAGTTTTTCTTGTGAGTATGGGTCTTATAGACCTAGACCGTAAAACTAAAAGCAATACCCCCATGTGTTGGGGTTCACTGCCACATGATTCTGTTGGCGGTGATTTGTGGTGAGATCCATCAGAAAGGACCCATGTTTTTTCGAGTTCAGGATGTGTGAGACCTCAAGATCCACCTCCCTATAGTGTGGGAGGGACTGATTATTGCATTCCTGGGATAATAACTAGAAACGATTGAAGATGGTGGTTGGAAATGCCTACTTCCTGACCATAGATCATTGATAACCAGATGATCGAGTGTTGTTCTTAACATGAAGAGCCTGTTGGGCATCCTACAGGGTTGGGATAGTACCATGTTGATGTTATTTCCAAACCAATAAAATAGATACCCATTTTTAGAGATGCAGAGTTGGTGATGACATCCTTCGAGCGTATGAGGATCCATATTGTGCCACAGTCTTGGCATTCACGAGTGAAAACTTGAAAGAAGACATTTGGAGTGAAGGGAGTTCTGAGAAAATTTGACAAAAACAAATAATGAAATCCATTAAAGTAATGTATTTTAGTTGGACACATGCATGATTTATTCCTTTGTCTATAAATATTTTATCAACTGATAGGGGTCTGACAGATGGGTAATAATATAAACTTGGTTAAAGATTCATGTTGGGTTCACCTTTTTATGTTTTGTTTTCCTCGTTGAGGACGTGTATTCTGGTGATGAATTTTCACTTCCAGGAGGTTTCCATTGGATTTATTTATGGAACTAGAAACATGCAACGATTCGTTATCCAATGGGACCTGCTTTACCAAGGTAGGCATTCATTAGGTTTAGACCTATGATACTTAAGAACATATAATGGTCGAGAGGGTGGGTGGTCGGACTCATCACACCCTTTTGGTGGGAATTATTTCCTTATTCGGGACTCTCTTATATATTTGAGATATTTTCATGAATCCTTATTCATTCACCCATTATAACATATTTTTCTCTTGAATTTGGAAATCAATTATTAGAATGTGTGAAATTTTGAACCATCTGTATCTATTTGAGGCTCCTAATTAATGAATATAACCGAATTTATTTGAGTTTCTCCATCAATGGTATCCTTTTATATACTATTTAGATATCCTTTTAGTTTCTATTACGACAATACTAGTTTTTAAGACACTCAATGGGGTACTCTAGAATTTATTGTCATCCAGGGAGACGAACGTTTGTTTTGATGTTGGGATCATACCCATACATGGGCTACCTACATATCATTTTTAAAGGAATTAGAACCCTCATAGTTAGGTTCCACTAAATGGGACACATAACCCCTTTAAGGTCATGTGATAAGGACCTAACTATATAGTTTAATGTCATGTGGTAAGGACATCTAAGTGGAAGATTCTTAGTCAAAGTTTGGTGTGGAACTTATTCTTAAGCAGCCCAAATAACATAGAAGGGATATGAATTTCCCTATTTGAATTGGGAACTACTAGGAATGTGGACAAAAAAATACTAGTTTGATTTGTATTTTTGGGTTTGAACCTTCGGGAGGTTTCCTACATATCTTATTTGGAAGAGAATCAATGCCCACATAGTTTGGGAAATCTCATTGGAGAGTGTAGTCCTTTAAAAGAAATTATTTTGGGCTTACATACTTAAACATATTCCATGGTGATTTGGGGGGTTTAATTTGGGTCTTACTCTCAAGGAGGATTACCATTAATGGATGATATGAGATGGAGATCGGGCCTTAGGAATGCTTTATATGTATCCCAATTTTGATGGGAATCAGAGTTATCTTAGTACATTCAATGAGGTGTTTGTGAAAATGTTTTGATTATCAGAAATCTCTAAGCCCACGTGAGTCATGTTCAGTGTGAGAAACAATAAGATGTGAAAGATTCAACAAAGGCCCACACACTTTTCCTCATCCACTAGTGGAAGAGGACACTATTATGATGATGACGATGGACAAGGGGCACAGAGAGATGAACCATTCAATATGAGATAACATTGGAGGTCATTGAATCCGGCCAGAAAGGCTAGGGGATTACTCCAAGATGGATGACCTAAAATTGGTCCTAGTTGGGTATGGAAACTTTTCCTTTGTTAAAAAGGAAAAGTAGGAGTGAACTGTACCTTTCATACCAGGTACCCTAGGCTCCAGTTTTTAAAGAAGATAAGGGATGTGCATGTACCAAACCCTAATCCTCCAAACTGAGAACTCCCCAAAATTGTTCCTGGGAGATAATTCCATGTGACTGTGGATACAGAAACCCATAGACACTCCATGAATTTTGACCCAATTATAAAACAAATGTAGAAACCCTCTAACTTTAGATATACAAACAAAAATGGGAGACAAGCTAATGTGCCTTTCCCAAGGGTTTGGTAAGTCAAGAGGTTTTAGTGGAGGCTTCAATATAATCCCTTTCATACAAGGGATCCAATAATGAAGAAGCCTTTCAATGAATGTCTTTTAAGAAGGCTTGATGAAAGGGTTGTATAGGCTAAAGATATAAGGTGAATCAAAGAGGGGTGCCCAAGTAGGCATCCTGTGTGTAGGTATAGGTGCACAGGTAGGCTTGGGAAACCTGATGTTTACATAAGTGAAGAAAAACCTGGATGTTAGAGCTTGGGTGAGACTTGACTCAGGCATTCAAGTGTATTCACAGGTATTCCCAGAAGTGGGGTGCTCAAGTTCCTTTGAAGGGAATGGGTGTCGTGTAAGTGTTTCTGATTTAGGAAGGTTGGGCACTTTAGGCATGCAAGTGTTTTTGATTTCAAACACTAAAGGGATATAAGTCCTATGATCCTCCATTAGTTCCTACTCCCATGGTTTTAATTAAATACCTTGATAGAAGCACTAGGGAGACAAGAGAAGCAATTGGGCTATAGGGAAATTCGTTCGTACAAATGAAGACACCAAGAGAATATTTATAGGAAAAATAGGACCATAGGTGAAAGAAGTTTGGTAACTCAATTGGGTTGTACACCAACATTTTTTCACACAAGTGGTTGTGCGCCATCGGTAACTTGGCTCAACTAAGGTGATTTCAAACCTGACCCTTTACAAATATTGAAATCCTCAATGCATTTTATCCGATTTTTTCTATTGAATTTACCTTTATCAATTTTTAATAGATGTGATGGAACAGAGTTTCAACAATACCATAGAACCATATTATTGTATTCTATACTATATATGATTTGGTAATGACTTTATATTACTTTTCTATGTTAATATTATGTTTCAGGTAATAGCTGCTTCATTTTTTATATATGTTTGTGGTTGTTATTATTGATCCTCTTAATTAGATCATGATTTAATTATTTTCAATTTCTATAGAATAATATAAATATCATGTATATTAATTATATATTTATTTATAATAATCCATTTGAAATATGAAATGGTATATACCATTCATGCTGACGGTAGGCCATACGTACACATGAAAACTATTTTTGTTTTATTGTTATATTAAAATTAAAAAAGTTATTGATATATATATATATAATATCATTAACATATCATTATTATTTAATATATATAATATAATTTCACTAAAATAATCCTTAATACATTACATGAATATTGTGAATGAATCACATCACTTTGAGGAGGCGGTAGTCTACACTTCCCCAAACGAAATTATCATATTGACACAAAACGGAAAGCATGGAGGTATGTGTTATATAATAATTATAGAAGAATAAATAAATCATAAATATCATATATGTCATATAAAAGTATAGTTTCCATCACAATTCCCAACCATGAGGGGTGGTAAAGGAAATAACGAACAACATCGTTCTGCGAGGTTGTAATTCTCCGTACATAAGAATAGAATGGTTGTTACCCATTAGGTGTGAGTGTGTGTAGGTGAAGATTTAAATATTATAATAAAAACATCAAATTATATTTATTATTCTGTTTTCATTATATAATAATGTAATAAGAATAATTGAGGTGGTGGATAAAGAAAAAAAAGGAATGGGTTTCAGGAAGGATGGTACATCTTCTTTGGGTAACCAATTTTTCTTTGCAAAAGGGCTTCCTTGGTTATATTAATAAAAAATGGAGGCCTCAAGAAGGAATATAGGTATTTTTAAATATTATTTGAGTATATTTTTAGTTATCCAAAGGGATTTTGAGGTGTGAATAAGTGGGAGGTGTGGTTGCCTTTTTATAGTGGAGGAGGAGTGACATTCTTGTATATTTTGGAAAAGGGAATCCAACCCATGTTTTTCTTAATAAAAGTGGCTCTAATAATGTAAAAACATATTGTAAAGGGAGTATAGGGTGTAAATATGGATATAAAATAGTATTTGGACAATTTTATAAGTCATTTTTGACTTTAAGTGTATGATATCATCTCTTATTATACTAATGTTCCTCTTAATCGTTGTAGTTAATTTTAATTACTTTCGCTAATTTTTTTTGTCAAAAACTAAGTTGAAATTATTTGAAATTATATATCATAATGATTCCAAATAATAAATATATTTTTCCAAATTCCAATCACATAAATGGTAGAAATTAATTCAAATTGAACCCCATAGACTGGATGAAAATGAGGGGTCTAAATGTATAAATGTTCAAATTTTGGTAAGTTTCTATATATAATTTCAGAGTAAAATTGATTTCAATGAATTAAATTGGATTAATTTATATAAAATGGTTCTAATTAAACATTAAAACTAATTAAAAATATAATTTATCCTTATAAATAAATTAGATGAAAAAGATTTTTTGAATTAAAATCCAATATTTTCCACTATTCCTCAAAAAATGAAACTTCACAGAAAATTAGAACAATTTCAACCTAAGAAAATTTTTATGTCACTATTTATAATATTATTTACATTTTTACATATAAAACCATTAAAAGTGATTAAAAAATTGTCATAAAATGTGTTATCCATTAAAAGGCGTTAAAATTACTCTTTAGAAGAATATATCTTTTTATTCATAAAATTGGATTTGTTTCTTATATTATACCTATAAAAAATATTAGATATGTATCAAAAATATTTATTTAATTAATTATATATATATTTTATGGAAAAAATTAATCAAAAGTGTATTTTGTAATTTATTGAGATAAAATTGGGATTATAAATTGAAAAAATAGTTTTCTTAAAAAAGAAATTTATTTATTTTTAAATAGTTATTACATTTAAATATAATAATTGATAACCAAATTATTAATTTTATACACATGTGTAAATAATACAATCACAATTTATTTAATCATATTAATAACTTCTATTCTAATGGTTAGGTGGTAGCTCTAATAATATTTTAATAATAATATTAATCGTATATTATAGTTCAATAAAAACTCGGCTTTGAATGTTACTCATGATATCGATGGAACTTGGAAGTGGGTTTAACAAAATAAAAACATAATTTTTCATGTTCTAAAATATAATCTATGTCTTACATGTAGTGATTTCAAGCTAAATGTGGTGCATTAATATATAAAAAACTATCTTCATTTTTGCTCGAAATGCACAATATCAAAAAGAATAAATTAATTTGAAAAAAAGATTCACAAATTTTTTTGGTGATACACTTATCATAACATATTTGATTGATTTATAAAATATTATCATCTTTTTATCAATAGTTCATTAAAATTAATATTTAATGTGTTAACTATTTCATTTTTTATGCATGGTTCAGTATGGTGGTTACAGTCCTTGAACCTTGGTCATGGATTCATCATAAAAAGAATATTAATCATGTAATAAGTACCATATTTATTCATTATATAAACTTTTATAACAACTTAGATATGGTTGTGATGAGAAATAAATTACCTCACTTTGTGGAGACTATAGTATATTTTCACACATGAGTGATATTGTCACATTTCAATGGTTTTAATGAATTAAAGGTAAAAATTAATTCACAATTAAATAATAATAATTATATATATATTATTTTTATTATATCTATCCATATGAACTTCCATTTAAAAAGGGAATATAAAATGAATCACATTGGTTCATGTAGGTGGTTTCCCACACATACATGAGTGATTTTATCATCTTACAACAGATGGGTGGGTCCAAAGGTAGATTTTTTTATCTTTATAGATTAATAAATATTTTATAAAAATAATATATAATCATTAAACACATCTATATAGCCAACCAGGAGAGGAAGTGATGAAAAATAAAATATGTCAGTTAGGGATGGTAATCCATACATACACACGATGACATTTTCATTTTATATTTGGATGGATAATAAATTAATAATGGTTATTAAATTAACATAAAAAATTTTCATAAGATAATTTTACTAATGTAACAATTTAAATATGGTTAAATAATATTTAGAGGAGGTATAAGAGGAAATAATCTTGAAAGGTTTTTGTGAAGTTGATTGCCTCATCTTTGATAAACAACCACTAATCATTACATAAGGACCCTATTGTTGGTATTTTAAGAAGAGGATGACCTATATAATGATTCAAGTGAACTTGATAATAATTTACAATAGGGTTAGGATCATCTAATTATTTCAATAATATGTGGATAAGAGATAGGAGGAGGATCCCTTGTATAAGTAAGGTATTTAACACACTTGTAACTATTCTAAATTTTAAAATAATATATGGTAACCTTCATGAAAAAGTTTATCACAATTATATAAAATATTAATGCGGCTTGTTATATGGTCTAGATAAATTCAACTTATAGAATTTTGAAATATTTTTTTTATTTTAACCATTATCTATTTGGTTTAACCCCTTGCTGCCCCATTTGACCCTTACCATGGTAACAAGATACTTAGTCTTTATGGGACAGCAACATCATTATAAATATGAAAGTAGATAATAAGTGGAAAATTATTGATATTATTGACAATTAAATATTCACTTGAAAAATGATTATATATTTCTATTTTTTAAAAAAATAATTAAATTTATTTTAACATAAAATATCCTTAAAGTAATTTTTAGGATTATTTTTATTATTTGACCTTAATGAAATCTATATTACCATGGAGTTCAAATTTAAATATATAAAATGATAATTTCCATTCATTTTTATCCTTAACAATCATGAAATAATTAACTAATCCAAAAAAACCACTTTTACTATTTGTAAACTATTTACTTTGATTTTTCACCCACATACACAAGCGCTCCATCAACAATGCCTTATTGTGTTATGTAGTTGTAAAATTCATAAAAATTAATAAAAATTACTTATATAAAAATATTTTATAAATTTTAAAAAAACCATTTCATATCATAGATATCATTTTTTTTTCTTATCAAAACATTTTAGAGATATTAAAAGAAAGGGAGGGACATTTCATACTTATTATTTATATAAAATAATATAAAGGCCATTATCACAGGAAAATTGAACCAAATTTCTATATTTTTAATTATTTTATGTTTTTTAATGGAATACAATTGTAAAATTCAATATATAAAATTGGTTGAGATATTTTATGAACTAATTCTATAGTTTTTACCCAGATTAACCTATTTTTCCATTTACAGAATTATTTAAAATTTTCCATGGTAACTATTCATTATGATAAAAAATTAAGTTGAACTTATTAAATATTATTATTAATTTTTATTAATAATAAGAAATAAATTTTAGTAAATTGAATTATTTTTAGTGTCTAAAATTAATTCAATTATTTACACCCTAAATTCATAAAAAACATTTTTAGAAAATATAGTTTCTTTAAACATAAAACTGATTTTATTATCATTATTTTAAAATTAAAAAACATATATTAATGATAATATATTTTTCTGAATAAATTATAGAAAAATTAAATTCAAATCATTTTTCTATAATGATTAATTTAGTTTACTAATATAAAAATCCATTGTTAATATAAAAACAATTTTTTGAAAAATAACTTTTTCACCTTCAAATGATTTTATGTTAACTTATAACCAATTTAAAATAAATATATCAATGATTCTTAGTTTTTTACCATAAATAAAAATATATTTTATCAAAATCCTTATTCATTAGTGATCAAGATACATAATATAGAAAAATACAATACTATGAAAAATTATTATTTTTATATAAAATGATATTGTATATTACAATTAAAATTGACTAATTATTTACTAGAAATTTATCAATACCATTACATTATTGAAAATATTCATACCTATATTTTCATAATGTAGTTATTTGTATCCATACCCAGTAATCCAACTATTAGGTAATAAAGGTGACTTTTAACTAATAACATTTTTATACTATACCATAGTTTTTAAGCATGGTGTTGTGTGTGGTATGTTCTACCAAATAAATAATTTATTTAAAATATAATAAATACTATGATCTAATTGTGTTACACATTGTTCCAATAAAAAATAGAATGTCCATAGTTAATAATTCATAGAATGAACTAATACCTATATGAGTCTAGAATTATTAACAAGTCTCAATAAACTACATAAAATTAAACTATGTAACTATGAGGGATTATTTTATGATAACCTATATTGATTACATGATATAAATTTATTCACTATCACTCCATAATATTTTCTTGGTGAATTTTCTGTATACTTCTAGGTTCCCATTGGTCCTAGTTGTCAAGAAAGGAAAAAATTCACATGTTCGAATGATATAGAAAAATATAACATTTTTATAAATTTTATTCTATAATTCAATGTTTATAATCCCATAATTATATTATTTTATGGGTAATTGTCATGTTTTTAGGTTTTAGTGGTATTTTGAACTTAAATGCAAAAAACGACCAATTCTGAAATTTTATCCATTTTCATTAACCTTTGTAATTAGAGGATATATTTTTTAATGTTAATAAAAATATAATTAGTTTTTTATGATTAATTTATTTATGAGATAAATCTTTTTCTTATGGAGAAGGATCTTATTCAACCATCTAGAAGCCCAAAAAACCAGTAAAGTTGGTGAAATATTTCGGACGACATGGTGGATCCCACCGTAGAGTATAACGTAGGATCTACATGTATAATTAAGGTGATTATAAATTTATTTGAAATATAATTCAATGGATAATTCCTAAAATAAATTTCATGGATATATTATATCATTAAGTAAGGCATTGGGTTCTCTAAATTGGGGACAAAATTAGGAAACATTCGTCCAAAATTAATGTTTCAGAGTAAATGCACCATATATTTTTTTACACAAGTAAAATTAATCGGACATATTTGGTTCAAATGAAAAATATAATTTGACACAACTTATTATAATTCCACTCTAGGTTATTAGTCCATTAACAGGTCAAATCCATGTAAAATGGTTGGAAAAGAAATTTTGTAGCCATGATTTTACGTCCTTTTTGCCTATAAAAATGCATCCTCTATCATTCTCAAAAATTGGTACTTTGGGTGGCCATATTCACTAGTTTTATAGTTTATTTAATTACGTAATAGTATTTTTAAATTCTAGTATATGGTTGTCTTCATTTCCATCTCATTCTCTCATATTTTTATCTTTTGGGTTTTCACTCTAATCTTCTATATTGTGAACTCTTATGCTCATGATCATGGGAAGCTAACTCTACTGAGTTCTTGGAGGAGTAATTGAGTGATGAAACCAAGTCTTTGAGATATAATTTTTAATGTTTATTTTTTTATTGTTATATAAAGGGATATCTTGGTGGGAAAGGTTCCTTTGTGTCTCCACTTGACACCTAAGGATTATCTTTCTCTTCTATAATATTTTCCCTCAATCGATGAGGTGGATGTGCGGTCTCTCGACAATCATTGAGAGAACCATATATTCCCAACCATAGGAAGAGGAGGATTTCACACATTTTATGGATTGTGTTCATTAAGTAAATTGAAAACTAATTAAGAGACAATGAATATTTACTTTGGGTGATTCTCTCAGGAATGTATCCTTTCTTTCAAAAATCATTATATATGAATTCATTATGTTTGCATTTCTTTTGAATGTTTAATTTTATTTTTCACTTTATATTCTAAAATATTCATTTCTATTCAAATTTTTTCAAAAATAAATAATGTTATATATATATATAAGAAATTTAATTACATGTAGTGAGTGATTTACCACAACAACTCCTCAAGAGATCGACTAAGGTCAGACCTTATGATGCACTTAGTTATAAATATTTTTGAGTGCATGTACAAAAACTCTTCATCAAATTGATTTCATTAATGGGGAGACCAGTGGTATTCATTCAATATTTTTATTCACATTTTTTAAATATTTTTCATTTCATTAAAAAACACAAAAAATTATTAATTTCAAAAAAACTAAAAAAACTCTTTTTGTCCACGATTTATTTAAAATGTGATTAATATTCATGGACATAATACTCTTAGGTGAAACAAGAAAATGAAATTAAAAAATCTCAAATGAATTAAATTTTATAAGTGATTAAAGGCCTGGAGATAAAAATGGAATGGCTAATGAAAAATATATTCATGTCCAGAGAAAACCGAAATTGAGTCAGAACCTGAACTAGAACGAGTGGTGGAAGAGATTTAACCAATCATTTTTTTATGTTAAAGAACCTGAGGAAGGTGATAATAAGAATTTAAAATAATTAATCATGACATCCTACACTCAACCATTTCTTGAGGTGGTCCCTAAATTACACACCCATGATGATGAACTTATGGGAGATCAATAGTTTCTCAAAGAATCCAGGAATATCTTTGTTGAAGATAACTTGAAACATGATCTACCCATTATAGATAATGAAGTTTCAAAACCTTAATACCTCTTCTTTTATTTGGAATACAATGATGAATATGAACGTATTTAAATTTAGTTTTCAATAGTCATTCCAAAGGAGATCAGTTACCAATCTGACCTACTTGAAAGGGAAGATTTCTTTATTAATTCTTCATGTTTTAATATTATTCAAGATAAATTGTTTTCTGATATTAATTTTTCATAATGTTTTAACAAAGGACAAATGAATCGGACCTTGGATGTTAAATATGAGACTACCCAAGTGGTGACGATTGAAGAAGAAGAGTTGGCCAAGCATGTCCTGGTGAAACTTCCACCTCTATATAAACTTTCCTATCATATGGAGGAGGACACCATGGAAGTCAATAAGGAGAACCCCTATCTTCTATTCCCTCCCACTCTTGAACTCAAATTCTATATTTATTGTATCTTGGGGGTTGAGAAAATTATTATCTTATTTTAAGTTATCTACATTCAATTTTTACTCATAGACACTGGAAAAAGTCACATGTGGTGGTTCAAATCAAAGAAACCACACCCACCGTCTAATTGGGGATAATCCACTACATCTGCCTAACTAGGGGAAGTAAAAACCTATCACCCGCTTAGGGGTATAAACATATGATTTTACATTTTCTATCCCCTTTATATTTTTTAAATTTTCTTATGTCTTATCATTTCATTCTTGTAGTTTAAAAGTTATAGTAGCTAGGATCTTAACTGAAGGTTTCCACTAAAAAATAAATCAGGTTTTGTATTTATTTTTCTCTATTTTTTGGCTGTATGATTTAAATTTTGTATAAAATATTTCTTGATATTATATGAGAAAAATATAGGGTATTAAATGGAATAATTGTGTGGGAGGAATTTAAATCTATTCTTAGAAATCTTTTATGTTCATTCATTTTATTTATAATGTCTTTTTCTGATTTTTTTTTGTTTTGCTTTGTTTTAAAAATATTGAGATGAATTGAATACTTTGGAAAATTCAAACCATTTTGGGGTTTTTGGAACTTTTCTTGATTTTAATGTTTGAGAATATAATTTATTTCTCATTGGATTTTGATTCCTAATTTTTGATCTTTTCATTTGATCAAATTTGGTTGATTGTGAAACTCATGTGCACTAGTAATATCCAAATTGAATATCATTCCCAACCCGAGAGGGTTATATTACTTTTTAACATCTTCTTTACATTTATATTTTTTTGAGAGTCTTGAGTAATGTTTGGTTATCCATAACTTTATGTTTACCTCTTTTTTAAAGCTATTAAGTTTCATTGAATGCGTTATGAATGATTGAGGGACCACATTGAAAGCCCCTTTTTTGCATTCAACTCTTATTTTGGACTACCATCTCATATGACCATTATTAATCCCCTAGTACCATGAAATACCTTGATTGGTATCAAAATTACATGCCCTTTATCCATTTACAACTTGATCTAGAAGTTAAATTCATGATCATTATGGACCTGAAGTGTGGGGGAGGGAGATGATGATCTTTATTTTTCTTTCATGAAGAATTTTTTTGAGAAGAAAAAAAGTGTTGCCACATTTATTGCTTCTTTGGTGGATTAAATTTCATGATGGGAAGATGGATGGATGAACCAATATACCATTAAAAATATGGGCTAGGTTTTCACTAATTTTGTAAGATCAGAAGTTCCATATTGTTTCCTCAAAAATATGATTCTGAAGAGAAATCCATGTATGAAATCAAGGTGAAAAAATTCTTCAATTGGGGAAGAGGGTTGAAATTAATTATTGAATAAATTCAAAGTGTGAACATCCTTAAAAAAGAAGTGTTCATAATTGATTCATTTTTGAGCTGATTGAGGAGCGCACTATTTTTAAGAAAAACTGTTTTCATGTATTTACTTCACTTTAGTGCTTAACCCTCCCCATTTTGCCTCAGATGTTTTTTCATTTAAAACTGACCAAACCTAAGCCTCATAAAACCCATAAAAACAACTCATTATTCACACATTTGTGACTCTGTGAAGTGGAGATACTAGGATGATATCATGCATATGGAGATCACCCATGTTTTTGAGAATGAGAAAAACTCCACAATAAATATCCTTGAGTAAAGAGAGAAATATTTTTCTAAGGAGGTAGGTACAACTTGAATGTGATGATTAACATAAAATTGAATTGATTCTTACGATTTTTGGGTGTTAGGAAATTTTTATCCATGTAGGAGGTATGGTATTTTCTTTGATATGATAATTGAGTTGTGTTGTCATTTATGATTTGGGAAGTTTGTTTTGACCTTGGTATATGATGATTGCCCCAGAGTGCAATGATTAAGTGTGGCGGAGTGATAAATCTCACATTTTCAAACATTTTATTTTGAAATTCAATGTTTATAATCACACCATAGTATTATTTTAGGGGTAATTTTCTTTTTTTTAGGTTTTATTGGTATTTTGAACTTAAATGCAAAAAAGGTCAATTCTGGAATTTTACCACGTTTCTTTATCTTCTATATTTAGAGGATATATATTTTTAATATTAATTCAAATATAATTAATATTTTGTATGATTAATTGATTTATGGTCTAATGTGTTTTATTCTAGACTAGGATATAATTCAACCATCTAGAATCCCAAAAAAATTAGTAAAGTAGGAGATATATTTCGGATGACATGGTGGACCCCACCTCATTCATTGGAGCATAACTTTGGATCCACATGTCCAATTAAGGAAATTATAAATGTATTTGAAATATATATAAATGTTGAATTCTAAAAAAAATCAATGGAGATATTATATCATTAATGTATCCATTTTATGCTTGATATTCGAGATAAAATTAGGAAACATGCATCTAGAATTAATGGTTTTGAGTAAATGACCCATATCATTTATTACACAAGGAGAATCAAGATGAACTTTTTGGTTCAAAAGAAAAAAGATAATTTTACACAAATTTTAATAAAACCAATAAGGTTATTTGTCCATTAATGATGTCAAATCATTGTAAATATTGGAGAAGGGATTTTGGATCTAAGATTTCACATCCGTTTTTCCAATAAAAATGCATCCCCTCTATTTCTAAAAACATTGGCACGTTGAGTGGCCATATTATGTATTTTTATATTATATTTAATTATGGAATACTATTATGTAATTTTAGTATATGGTAGTCTTCTTCTTTATCTCATTCTCTCATATTTTTATATTTTCTGTTCTTACTTTTATCTTCTCCATTATGAACTCTTTTGCTCATGATCATGAGTAGCTAACCCAAGTGAGTTCCTAGGGGAGTAATCCGGTGATGAAACCAAGTATTTGAGTTATAATTTTAAATATTTCTTATTTTATTAGAGTTATACCAATGGGTATATTAGTGGGCATGGTGCCTTTGTGTCTCCACTTGCCACCCATGGTTTAACTTTCTATTCTACAATATTTTCACTTGATTGAGGAGGTGGATGTGCGATATCTCAGTTATCATTGATAGAACCATATATTCATAACCATATTCATAGGATTATGTTCACACATATTATGGAGTGTATTAATTATGTAATTTTGAAACTAATTAAGAGATAATGATGGTTTAGTTGGGGCGATTCTCTCTAGAATGTATCCTTTCTATCAATATCATTCTACCCACATTCATTCTGTTTGCATTGATTTTTCATGTTTAATTTTATTTTATCACTTTATATTCTCAAAATAAATTTTTTTCTTCTAGTTTAACACATATATAAGAAAGATAATTAGATGTAGTGAGTGATTGACCACAACATCTCCTCAAGAGATCAACCTATGTCAGCCCATGTGTTGTACTTAGTTATAAATATTTTTGAGTGCAAATATCACAATGATTCATTAGATACATCTTCTTATAAAAGGATTATATTTGGACTATCCAATTTACTAGGTACATTTCAAAGATATATGTTATGTATTTTCTCTGACCAAATTGAGTTCCTCGAATATGATTTTCATTGTGAATTTACCTTTTTTAAAAACAATTTTGATCAATTGTTGTGAATTTTTGATAATTTTTAGATAATATGTATATAAAATTAATTGGTTTTAAATTAGGTAAAGTTTTATTTCATGGTATGAAGATGATTTTTCTTTGGAATGAAATTTCAAAGTATGGGACAGTGTTGATATATCTAAAATAGAATTTATCAATTCAATACCTTAACCAATATTTGTGAGACATCATATTTTCTTTCCAGGGAATTTAGGATTATTTAAAGGTTTTTTTCAAATATTATGTTAATATTTGTCTACTACTATTTATATTGATTTAGAAATATGTTGATTTTACTTTTGATGATGATTACGGGAAATCATCTGATGAATTGCAGTGTAACCTAACCACACCACAAATTATGTAACTATTAAATTGGGATTACCCCTTTATGTTATTGTGTGATTCTTCAAACAAATAATTTGAAGAAGTTATATCCCAAAAGATTAATTAAAGAAATAATTTCATTAAAAATTCTTCAATAACACCAGATATACCCCGAAACAATTAAAAAAAATGGTAGTTGATTTTTATTTACAAATATTTTGGATCATACATTCTTGGTATATAGTAAATATTTTTTCGGGTAATTCATACATATAGTACATGAAGAAGAAATTATAATAAAATCCATGCATGGAGTGATATATTGTTCTTCTCTAAGAGTTTAATTTAGTGACAAAGTAAAGAGGGAATATTAGAATAATGTGATAGGACAACTGAGTTTGATACCCCAAATACGCAAGGTGGAAATTTTAGAAAAAAACCATTTGATGATATTATCTTGGGAGATGAACTAAATATGGATGAATTAAGGATACCATGTTATGTAGATATAGTAAAATTATAAGTAACTTCTCAAATGTACATATCACTAGAGCACACAAAAAAATAGAAAAAAATCAGAATCAATGTTATAGAATTTAGAAGATCCTTATATTTGGACAATTTATATTGATTATATGATCATGATAAGTTTAATAAATGTGAAATATAATATATCCAAGAATTAAATAATACTCGAGCTTGTGGAGCATATTTTATTTGTAAAATAGCAGATATAAATTTCATATAATCATGAATCTACTAGGCCACAATGCTTACATATTCTAATGAATTTTTTAAATGATGTGAAAAATTCTAGTTCAATATTAACATATCCAAAATAAAATAGATACCTCAATAACCCATGATATTTTTTTGGAATATTTTATGTTTGACACATAAATTTCATGGGACCATTTCGTACTTAGTTTTTAATTTCTTAAATCTTGTTAGAAATAGACGATGTTTCAAAATGGGTGGAAGATAATGACAAAAAAACTATTTATGGTAATTTATATTTGAATTTATCAGGAATAAAATTTCTTTCAGTCAATAATTTCCATGGGAAATCATCAGTGACCAAGGAACTCATTTTTTTCTACAATAGGATGGAATATAAAATGAAGAAGTATAGGGTATATCAAAAGAAAAAAATTTCCAACCAACAATAAATCAATGGAAAATTTTAAGTTTTAAACAAATACATTATCATAATTTTAGATAAAAAATTTCCAAAAAATTGGAAGGATTTGATCCAAAGTTTAGAAGACACCGTTCTGGCATACAAAATAGTGTAAAAACTCTAATTAGAATGAATCCAGACCAATTGATTTATGTAAAGAATTTTTATCAACCATTGGAGTTGGAATATAATTTATAATGGGTAGTAAAAGAAGTGAATATGGATTTTTAAAATGATATAATATATTAGAGACTACAGATTTTAGAACTAGGTGAAATAATAAGGGAAGAACTTAAAATTTCCAAAATTTATAAAGAAATATCTAGGGTAGCACATGATTAAATGATTATATAAAAAAACATCCACCAAGGATTGAAAGTTTTGATATAAAAAATGATAAATATAATTAAAATTAAACATTATTACATGACATAAGGTCGATTTATTATTTATAATATTTATTCCACTGATGTTGGGAATATTGTAAGAGAAAGAGATAGGATGAAAAAAATCATATGACTCTTCTACAAGGACATGTGGAGGAGGTCAAACTACTTACATAATTTTACCAATAATATTTTTAGGTTGTAACTTTACATAAACAAATATAATTTTCTCCTGAAATTATATTATCTTGATCTAACATTATATTTATAATTCACTCAGGACATTGAATGAATCATGTTTTATGGAGGAAAACATTATAGTTTTAGGAAATTCAATTTTTTGGTTTATCTATTTTATTTTGTTCATTTTTATGTCTATTTTAATTATTATTTATTATATTGACACCTTTTTATCTCAAATTTAATGAATTGAAAATTTTTAAACATTTGATAATGAGAAAAAAATAGTAACACTGATGAATGAAAAAGTGAACATAATTTTGAATTCATATTTTTTGAAATTTATAAAAAGAATATTGATTCTTAAAAACCATGCCATGACATATTAAACTATATTGAAATATACTATATGAGAGGATTTAAACAAATTTTTATATCCAATTTATAATGAACTCACTTATTGATAAAACCAATCGATATTTGAATAAAATAATTCTAAGAAATCTAGTAAAATCCATAAAACATTAAGGACCTTGTGTTTAAAATTATTGAAAAATTCTATTAATTTAAAAGTATCTCCTAATAAGAAAGTTAGATTTTTGGTCTACATTGATATCTAACATTATCACCCAAGAATCCATGAATTAAATTGTTTGTTATCCACATTACAGGACCCAAATCCCTGACTACCTAAATCTAGAAATAAATACATGATTATTGTTTTTATTAAATATGGGGTGGGCTATTTGTAGAAAAAATGTTCTAAAATAGATGTTTCTTATTGAAAATGATTGGGAAAATGATATTCTTATAGTATAGAATCTATTAGTGTATAAAACAAGGAATAATTTGTTTCAAAGTTTATAAAGGTGTAAATATACCTCAAACTAGGGAACGTATTTTCCCAAAACTTATTGAAATTAAACAACTCCTCTTTTCCTTGAGAAGTAAAAATAATAGAAAAATATAAAAAATATTAGAAAAACCCAATCTTCTAAATGTAACAGATATAATAAACATGTTACAAAGTAAATGTTTTTAGTTTATGAATAATACATGAGAATATTCATGGATTTTTGAGCTAAATATTTTCAAATAAGTGTGAGGAAGGAGTCCACTCTTTAGTATAAACTAGAAATCATGCCTCATAATTCATTTTAATATAAAAACTTTCTCATTTTTCCTCAAAATTATTAAACATTCAAATTGAACATCCCATATAAAGAAAATAAAATTGAAAAAACTCACCATGCCTATGGTAACACAAGTATTAGACTCATCAAGTGAATATTTAAAAAAACTCACAATGCATATGGTGACACATTAATGAGTTTGGATTGAAAAAAAATATGCTTAAAACACAAAAAGTTTCTGATGAGAGAAATAACTATGGGATTATAGGTATAAATTACTATAAAGGATGGAAAAATTAAAATCAATTAAATTAAAATCATGAAGTAAATGGAATCAAGAACATTTAGAAGGGATGCGAAAATTTTCGGACATGGTTTTGAAAAAGGGGTATCTTATTGGTTAATATTAGATTTTTTGGGTAATATTTTATATAATAACTTATCCTAGAGTATAAGGATTATGTTTGGGTGAATTGAGATATTAATTAAATGAATTATATTTTATTTATATTCTATTCATTTTTTTAATTATTGTTAATTATTTATTTATCTAGTTAAAATGGAATTAAATTGTATATTCATTGGATTTTTTAATATTGTTATAAAAAAATGTGAATTTAAATGATATATTTAAAATTAAAAATAAAAAATTTTTGCATATAATATTATTCATTGATTGGGAATTTTTAATGAAAAAAATGTACTAATCCAAAATAAAATTGACGGAGTTAATTTTTTGGGGGGAAATTATTTGGAAATGTCTAGATGTATGATATATTTAATAATGTGTGGATAATTACTCAAATTCATAAGATTCATTTACTTGATATGTAAAAGTACCAACGAGCCTAGTTTGACCATTTGGAAGATTCAATGAGAGATTCCCTAAAATATATTTGATTCATTTTGAATATATAATTTATAAATAAAAAACTATTATATTTTGTAAGTGTCATCCTGAGATTTCATAAGTTTCATCCTAAATTTCATAAGGTTCATCTTGAGATTTCCAAAGGGCTATATTGAATTTTAATGGTTTTCTTTAGATTTAATAAGGTTCATTATATATTTCCTAAGGGTCATTATAGTATTTAATAAGGGATATACTGAGATTTTATAAGGCTTATTAGGAATTTGATAAGTGTAATTTACATAGGAAAATTATGGTTAGACACAAATGAAATTAAACATATAGGTTAAAAGTGATATTCCTCCCAAAAAAGGTAAGGAAAAAGTCCTTTTCATAATTTAGAGACATGAAGGTTGATAAAAAAAATAATTTTTAAATAATCAAAGGAAACTATATCTATGGATAACATCTCTATATCATGGGTGTCCACACCAAAATATGATGATTGAAAAAATATCATCACATCAGTGAAGGATAAATATTGAAGTCTAGATGATTAATGAGAAAATGAAAGAATTCAAAATTAAAAATTTTTTGGGAACCTATAATATCATAGGAAATTCAAATATATAGAAGAAAGAACCCCATGAGGCTTGAATTAAGAAAATATTAAAAGATAATATAAAAATATAGGGAGAGATGTTTAAAAGGGGATCAAACAATCACATTTTCAATTTCTTATTCTTATTTTTCTTGTAATTTTTATTTTCACCTTTCCATGTAACTCTCTAATGTAGGGGTAGTAAATTTTAGTGATTTGGGTTGATTAAGGAAGGAAATTTTAAATGGTTGAGTCTCACACTTCAATCTCAAAAATTTATTTTTATATTAATTGATTTCTACATTCAATAGAAAGACATATATTTGAGTGAAATTATGTTCAAATTTTTTATTCTTGGTATTTATTACTATGTGGTTGATTATTATAATCCTCTATTGACTCAGATTATCTAATATATGATGGAATAGTCTTGGTGTGTTTTGAGTGTCCAGTTATTGATGATATGTGTGTGAAGGTACTGATCTATCCTAGAATTTATTGGGAGAAACATTACTAGATCTAGTTTTTCCAAATTAGTTGAGGATCAGTTCGTTGTTTTTTGTATCATTTTATATCTTACATCACACATGGGAAAGCGGGGCGGTAAAGAAGTGACTAATAATAGATTAACCCTCACAAATACATTCAACCAAGGGTGAATGATTAAGAATGTGTTTATTCATTAATTTATAAATTAATGAGAAGAAGAGTGAACCAATATCTAGGCATGGATAGCATAAAAACCATTAATAAAACCCTTGAACCCATAACCTCTCATATCTTGATAAAAACTAGTTTTTTAAAATGATTTTCAATATTCTCGAAGAGAAAATTCCTCAAAAAAACCCACCTTGTTTTATAAATGGGAAAAATTAATTTTACACCCCTCTTTAGAGAAAACCCGAGTTTTCTAATATTATATATATATATATATATTAGGAAATTAAATTTTTTTCTTCGCACCCATTATTGTTGTTTCATTATGCTCTTAGTTGATCTACTATGTTACTTTTCATATGAGAAGAACCTATTTCAGTCTAAAAAATCCAAAGTAAAAAATCATGGTATAGTATTTCTAAATAAAATTTAGAAAAATAGATATGTTCTTACTTTAAAAATTATAAATTTATTTTTCAATTTAATTCTTCAAAATTAACATGATTTCAAAAAATAAAACCAAATGAAATAAATTATATAATTTCAAAGTTTATATATATAGTGGGGAAATATTTCATTCCAAATTAAAGTTAAGAATAAGTAATAAATTCTTCTTAATGGTTTTATTCATTGAATTAAATAGTGTATACTTCATTCTTCATAGTATAAGAAGAAAGCATTTGATAAGTTCACCAGAAAATTGATGGAATGAAAATAGAAGAAAATAATGATGGTGTGAGAAACTTTTGATCACTTGGAATTTATTTTTTTATCCCATACCCCCACCTAGTTATAATAATTCCCTATTTAATATATAATTCATAGGGCAATGTTCTAATTGATTATGTATTGTCAGAAAACCAACCATTGATCACCGATTAAATGAGTCCCATGGCCTTAATATGTTTCTACATCACATTCTATTTCTAGAGATCAATTTTACCATCCATTTATACACATATCATTATATTATTAATATAATCTACCAGAACTATACTATTTATAAGTTAAATAATATCAAAAAATTTTAAGAAATAAAAAATGATTATGTCTAATTCTCACCAAAATAATTCCCTAATGTAAATAATTTTTTCTAATACTAAAATCATAATCCAAAAAATTCATATGAGATCATATTCTTGATGAAAATTACTATTTTTTATTTTAGAGGATATATAATTAAATTAATCATCAAGAAATCCACTAGAAATTAATCAGAAATTTTATATATTTATCTGAGTAAAGTAATAGTGATGGTTCAAGTGTCTGTTACTGGAACAATTAATTCCACCAAAATACAAATGAATATTATTAAAGATTGAATAACTTTAAAATATATATTTCTAAAGGAGTATAATTTTTATATTATGTTTTTTAAAAAGATATTTTATATATAGTTTTCTTTCAAATGAATATTTTTTACTATCCAATTTTTAGTAATAAATGTTTACATAATTATTTTACATGAATTCATTTTAATTTTTTGTAAATGTTTTTAAATAATTTTAGTTATTAAAATATAATATTTCTACATCTATGACACCAATATTGGTTTATGGATTAGTAATGGGCCTTATCTCAAAATAAAATTCTAATGTATTTCAATTAGAAAAGTAATATATTTTAAACTCAAGATGAATAAAAAAATTATTTTGAATTTTTAGATTTCAAAGATATATAAGTAGGCATAGGTGGTTAAAACCCTGTTTAAAAGTGGAAAATGACCTGAATTTAATTATTTTGGAGTTAGTTTACACAAAATCACTTCGAATTCCAATCTTAAGTCATTTTTAAAATTTAGTTTATAATAAAAGATAAAACAAAAATATTTTCTTATGTTTAATTTAATGAATTAATTAATACTTCACTGATATTAGAAAGAACTAAAATCCAAAAAAATAAAAATAAAATTTTAATAATAGAAACACAAGTAAATTGATAATCCCTTTGTAATGGTTAGATCAAATTCACACTAATCATTGTGAATTTTACTCCTTTTCCTAAATTAAGTTGAACAAAAATAAATAAAATAAATATATTTCAAAGAATAATTGATGAATTATCATTAATCTAAATAAACTAATGAACAAATTTATTTCAATCCTCTAATTTATGAATACATTATTCATATAATATGTTAAGAATAAGATTTATTAAGATGATTTTGTGAGGATTTTGTTTACCAATAGTTTAAAGTGGATATGATTCATTTGGTTGGATTTTGTGGTCAATTGATAAATCCTTTTCATTCTCAAATTTCCTATCGGGAGAAAGTGTCTAGATACTAATTCATTTGATGATTAAGATGGTTTTTAGTCACTGTATATCCTTAAAGGAGTTAATGAATAAATTCACTGAGGTAAATTGTCTCATGCCCCAAATATTTTTATGGTACTATAGAAGTTGATTGAAAAATAAGGTTTGAGTAATAAATTTGACACTACACTATAAAGGATACTGATTCACTTTTCTGTGGTCCCATTTATTTGAAAGATGCCACACTATAAGGAGATGGATATTCTAATGAGAAGTCCTAACATATATTCTATGTCTCTTGAATACTGATGACCTCTCTGTTGTAAAGGAGTAACCATGTCATAATGGTTCTATGATAAGGTGATAATGTAATGGAAATATAATCATGTTGTAAAGGGGAGCATCTAGCTAGTTTTTATGTATACATAATATAAATGATCCTGAATGATAATTAATCTACCATAATGAAACTAGTTGAAAGAAATGTTGTTCAGAATGAATATCCATTATTAAAAATATATTTGGTATTTATTGATCTTTCAATTGGATATTGGGAGACCCCTATACTATAATGAAAACATTACTCTACAAGGACATCAGATACTTAACCAATAACATGTTTGAACTACTATGTTACACCAAAAATGAGAAGACTATGTTGTGAAGGTTAAAAAATGAAATTTTTGATCATACATGTTATAATAGCTGCATATAAAATGATTTCTGGGTATTTCAGCCTATAATAACTACCAATCCATATTTTATAGTGATTACTAATGTAACCTGATCCACTAGACTTTTTTTAAATAAGAGGATTTGAATTTAAATTTAAAAATAAAATCCGAATGTATATATTTTCTTACTTATGTATAAATCTAGTTTAAACATCAAGAAATAATAAAAAATAAAAAGAAAAAGTCAAATTGAATAGAATAAGTTCTAGATATGTTAAAATAAGAGGATTTTATGAGATTATACAATGTAGAATAATTGAAGAAAGAGAACTAAATTAAAGGTATTATATACATCTGTTGTACATACAAGGTGAATAAGAATCTTTTACCTATGAATGTGTGAAGGATATGTGTAACACACCAAGCTTCCATGGTATGTTTCCCTTTGAATAATGCAATAGCTTGCATTGTATGCAACTTCGAGATTCTAACACACCACGACCAATCAATGTAGCTATTATGAATAGTAATACCCACTTTTTAAAATTTTATAAATTTTATCTTTCAAAATTGACTTTATTTTTGGTTTCATAATATCGAAATTAGCTTAGGGTAAAATGTTGGTACTTTTATGATAACTTTTATATTTTGATGAATAGTGAAAATTAATAAATTTTAATTAAAAACAACTTTTTTAATTGAAATAATTAATAGTGATAAATTATGAATTTGAGTAGTTTTAAAGTATATTTAGAATATATTTTTACCATTTAATACAATGTTGGTCATTGGACATAATTTTATATTTAAACTGGACATAGACAAATGTCAATCTTTTGATAGTTATTATTTCTTAAAAACACGCGTTTTGGTTTTGACAGTGGGAATAATTTTTAAATTAATTACTGAAATTTCTTTTTTTAGAATTTGGTAAAATGGATTCCATATTTGGAATCATAAGGACCAAAATATGTAATTAATACTCTTTTGTTTTTGGACATTATGAATAGTAACGACGACAATTATCATTAATTATCATGATTAATTAGTAATCGGGTAGTTAAGGGTAATGAAATAATATCATAATAATTTAAAATGACCCCAACATGTGTCCCAATTCTATTTTTTGTGTCATGGCCGACCATGGTATTCCTTTTGCCAACTTAGGGACCCCATGGAATCACTTTTGTGTGATAGTGACATTTTATCATTTTATTTTTTTAAAGAAAGGAAAATATAACAAAAGTATGTAACACATAAGTTAAAAAAATTTAATTTTGTCTACATAAATTATCTCTTAGACTATTAATAGTCATTGTAAATCTAAAAATATTTCCTACATCATGGTATTTCTTTTATAATTTTTAGCCATTAAATATATAAATTTATTTATGACACCATGATGATGCAGTGATTACTTCATTAATAAACGATTTAAATAAAATGAAAAGATAAGGTAAAATATAAGATTTACACTTGTCTAAATCCTATTGTATGGGTGAATTTCGAACCCTTATTACCTTATCCCATAAATATATCATTGTGGGACCTTTAAAACCCAAAAAGCATTTCATAATAAAGTAACATTTCATGACTTTCCAAGAGTGCCCCTCCTTCCTCTTATAAAAGGTACCCACCTCTACCCCCTTACCCACACCTCTCAGGCCCTTGGATCATCCGAACTATTCCCAAATACCATCTCAACTTTACTTACTTCATCCTAGAGGCCTTAGTTTGACCATAAAGCCAACCTAAGGAGCCTTTTTGATAAAACCAAATGGAAGAACCCAAAGAAGAGGTAATGATTTCACCACCCCCTTTCAAGTTCCTTTCTTCTTCAACTTCTTCTTTCTTTGTTATTTCCTTTATAAAATAATAAATCGATTATCTTCTATATACTTTGATGTTATTATAAATGTGGTACAACCATATTCAGTATTCTATCCATCCTTTGAATGACATGTCACCATACGTGCGTACGTACGGCTTACCATCTCCACGTCGTGGTGTAATTGTTATTCAAAACATTATTATTTTTATGGGTATGATAATGATGTGTAATTGATGTAAATAATAAATATAACATGATAATTATTCCGTATATATGATATAACATCCAATTATATATTATTTTAATATCAAAAGAATGATATTGTCGCTCGTGCGTACGTATGGACTACCGTCTCCACGAACGTGATGAGATTCATTCCCCATCGTATCCATTCAAGACTAATTCTCATTTGATGATTAAAAGTAATTTTTAAGGACTTGATATCATTCAGGATATGAATAAGATACAACATATCCATAACAAACATGACTTATATAACAAAACGTAAAAAAGAAAACGAGTAAGTTAACACCCTAAACAACGAAAATACTAAGATATTATTAACAAAGCAATGTTAAAAGATCATATATGATATCATATTAATATATATGATTCTTGTATAATTTAATAACAATTATTTCACCATTATACATGAAGTTAAGCTACCCTCAACCAAGGAAAAGTACAAGGTAAGGGTTTATTTCACAATCTCTTCATTATCTGAGGTTGTTTATACGTAATTATCTAATGGGACCTCTTTATCATCCACATCCATGTTTCGTAGAAATGTATTTCAAAACATTCATACTATTTTATAGAATATGGGTTAAAGTAATTTATACCCTTGTTTAACTTTTTATAATATGTTTATAAAGGAATCATTCCATCATTTTCCAAACAAGGTCCCTTTTAACCTTTTCGACAAAAATAAGGTAAGAATGTCTTTTTTAACTTATACGGAGGGTGTGACTATTTTCCGCCATTATAAAATTGTTGAAGCTTCCCTTAAAATCTTATAAGAATATTTTCAAATTAAATTTTTTCTTTTATAATTATGTGACTTTTAAATGATTTCAAAAAAGATGTATTTCTCTCAAATAGTTTTGATTTTATCTATGTCAACATCCTTTGGTGGATTTTAAGCTTATTCGAAGTTGATTTATTATGATATGAAACTTCCATATTGTATTAAAGGTTTTGTGATATGTTTGACTGTGGATGTGTTATTTTTATACCATTCATAGTTTATGGAGAAATTATTGACATTTTGTATGCTAGTTTTAATATGAATGTTTATGTTATGTTTAAACCTGTTCATATGAGGAATGCATTGGACTTAATAAGTGACGGGTGGAGCCCGCTATAGCTCCTCGATTCATCGGCAGGTCTCATGAGACAAACTAGTGTCTTGGCACAAGGCCTTGACAAAATCTTATTTGTAGTGTTGGAACAAGGCCTTGACTATGTGGTTATGATAGTCTGACATTATTCATTCCATCATTATGAAAGTGGTTATTGATATTGCATGTGATTATTCGACTAGTAGAATATCCAGGTGAATAAGTAAATGACATTATTTCATTTTATCTTTTCCCTATTATACTGAATTTCAAGTTTAAAAGGATTTTGTTTTAGTTATACATTTACTTAAATGTTTATGTTTATGTTTATTTATAAAAGTTTATTCTATATTGTTATCCTTAATGAGCATCCGAGATAACCCCTTTCAATGTTTTATTTTTCCCAAGATGTGAAGAATTATTTTATGAATGACCTAAAGGGATAGTATGAAGGGATATGAGTGTGGTCTATGAAGACAAGATGTGTTGTAGTTTTTTTGCACTTTATGATGTAATGTAATACTTGTGAATATATCTAGTGTTTCCAAGGCTACTAAACTAATCAGCCTTTCGAGACTTGATCTTTTATGATCATGCCAATGTTATGTAATAATGAACCGACTCTGGGTAACTGGGGTTGGGGCGTTACAATTGGTATCAGAGGGAGGTTTAATACTAACCATGGAAGCTAGATTTAGATAAACTCTGATTAGAGCACATAGCCATAAAATCGACTTTGAGGATTAGTATAGAAGAACTTCCTAGAATTTTGGTATTGTAGTGATTTTGTGAGTTTTCCGAGCAATACATCCCTGTCTGGATACGAGCAGGTAGAGGCAGCTCTAGCACAGATTTACATAGGGGTAAAAACCAAAAACACTTCTTTAAGCTAGACTTGAACGGGAACTGGTGCTTGACAATGGGCCTTGCTGCACTCTTGGTTATGACACTCCCGGGGGATATGCTTAGGATAATTCTCATTTTCTTTACAAATCATTATGAAGGGTTTATGAGTATATACTTCGTCAAAGATTTTTTTTACTATTATGGATTATATCCATAAATAGTTCAATTTATGTAAAGTGTTTTACAAGTATGGAATTATGTATTTTGATTCATAAACTGATCTAGTTTATGCCATTGTTTAGAAATGGCGCCTTGTGGAAGAAATGGAAACCATATCAATGCATGCACTCCATGTAGGGATTTCTCTTCTGCTCAAGATAATTATAGTGGAGCTGGTGATGCAACTGGTGCTGATCAACTAATCACCATACTGAGACAACTCACTCAGGTTATGAATAATAACCTTACCCGTATGGAGCACCCATATCCATAGCATGGGGGATCAATTTTAGATCAATTCATGAGGAAACAACCACCAACATTTAATGGGAGTGAAAATCCCTTAGTAGCTGAGCAATGGATAAAATCATTAGAGGAAATATTCCACTCCTTTGGGAGTAGCAAAAGGGAAATATTTGTCATGGAAGTTTACCGCCTCACTAGAGATGCTGATCAATGGTGGTCATTAATTCAAAACATGAAGGAAGATGATGAAGTATCAAATATGGAATGGAGGGAGTTCAAAGAGATTTACTTATAAAAATACATTCCTCATGACCATTGAGCAGATATGGAAATTCAATTTCTAAGTCTGAGGTAAAAGGAGGATGAGAATGTCACAAAGTATGAGGCTAACTTTACAAGTTTAGAAAGGTATTCTGCAGATTATATAAGTAACCCAAGAAGTAATATTGACCATTTATTTGATGGGTTACAACCATTTATCCATCAATCATTGTTCCCACAATCCTTCTCATCATATGAAGACATTGTCTCATGTGCTATTAAGATGGAAAAGGAATTCTCTAAGTCTTACGACTTTAAAGCAAATCAAGAGAAGAAGAGATCTACTGATCACTCTAGAAATAAAAATAAGGGGAAGAAGGGAAAAATTTATTATCCATCCTGTATTAAATGTGGTAAGAAACACCCTGGTACTTGCTTGAATGGAATGAGAGTCTGTTACAAATGTGGTGAAAAACACCACCAAGCTTGTGATTGCAAGGGGAAGAAAGAAGCTACCGATGTTCAATGCTACAATTGTAGGGAGATGGGACATTATGAAAATTAATTTCCTAAGCGTCAGGGAAACTTACCTCAGAAAAGGACAAGGGATCAAGGAAAAGATTCTACTATCACTACTGTTGAGGTATAAACTCCTAAAGACATAGTGACAGGTAATTTAATGGTTTCCTCAAGTTTAGAAAATGCATTATTTTATTCTGGATCATCACATTGTTTCATATCTTCCTAGTTTTCTAGGAAAATTAGATATTTACAATTTGATTTAACAAGGGAGTTGTCAGTCAAAACTCCGAAGGGAAGTAACATTGCTGCAAAGTTCTGTGAATCAATTCCCATTAGAGCATAAAAATGTTTTTATCTGCTGATCTCATCATCATACCAATGATTATGTTTGATATAATCCTCAGTATGGATTGGATTTCAGACCATGATGTGAAGATTTTTTTGTAAGAAGGAGGAGGTTATGATTTTTGATGATGATGATAAGGAACACCTTATCTTTAGAGCAGAATCGTCACCACTTGAATCTTATCTAGATCCACCACTAGTAGCTCAACTAAATTCAATTATCAGGGATGAAGAAAATGAAATAACTATGGGTTAGGAAAGGAATGTTCAAATAGAGGATGTACCTATTGTGAAAGAATATGTAGATGTGTTTTTGAAATATTTACCTGGACATCCTCCAGAATGAAAAATTGAGTTTTCCATTGATTTAATTCCTGGTTCAAGCCCCATATTGAAGACCCCTTATAGAATGGACATTGTGGAGTTAGTTTAACTGAAGAAACAACTAGAGGAATTGAGTAATAAGGGATTTATTCGACCTAGTGTTTCTCCATGGGGAGCCCCTATCCTTTTTGTTAAGAAGAAAGATGGATCTATGAGGTTGTGCATTGACTGTAGGGAGATCAATGCTATAACAATAAAGAACAAGTATCTCCTACCTCACATTGATGATTTATCTGACCAACTTCATGGAGCTGAATACTTTTCAAAGATTGACCTTATATCTGGATACCATCAGTTGTGTGTGAAGAAGAAAGACATTCCATCGACATCATTTCAAACCAGGTACGGGAATTACGAGTTTAGAGTAATTCCTTTTGGGATGAGTAATGCACCCTATGTTTTCATGGATCTAATGAACATATTTTTCAAGGAATACCTTGATGAAATTGTAGTGGTATTTATTGATGATATCTTAGTATAATCAAAAAGCTAAAAAGATTATGAAAATCACTTGTGCGTCATATTGAAGTCTCTGAGAAGAAATGAATTATATGGGAAGTTTAGAAAGTGTGAATTATGGCTTCAAGAGATTTATTTTTGTGGTCATATTATCTATAAGGATGGAATTTCCGTTGATCCTTCTAAGAAAAGAGAAATCTAAGAATGGACAACACCGATGAGTATAATGGAGGTACACAATTTTATTGGTTTAGCAGGTTATTATCAATGTGTCATCCAGAACTTTGCCAGGTTGGCTAACCCATTAACAAAGCTCACACGAAAAGGGGTTAAATTTTGTTGGACAAAAGAGTGTGAATAATTTTTCGAATAACTGAGTAGAATATTAGTCAATGCTCCTATATTGAATCTACCATTGGGGAATGATGGGTTCGTTATTTATAGTGATGCATCGAAGAAAGGACTTGGTTGTGTCCTTATGCAGAATGATAGGGTTATTGCCTATGCATCATGACAATTGAAAATTCATGAGAAAAACTATCCTACTCATGATCTCAAGTTATTAGCTGTGATCTTTGCTTTGAAGATATGGAGACACTACCTCTATGGTGAAAAATGTGAGATTTATATTGATCAAAAGAGTTTGAAGTATATTTTCTCACAAAAATAACTCAACATGAGGAAAAGGAGATGACTTGAATTACTCAAGGATTATGATTGCATGATACACTACCACCAGGGGAAGGAAAATAAGGTGGTAGATGCTTTGATCAGAAAAGATCATGGATTTTTGAGCAATATAAGAATTGAAAGGGATCCTATTCTCCTGGATCTAGCAAAGATGGATATGGGAATAACCATGGAAGGTGGATCATTAATAATTTATCAAACGGTTTCCAAACCATCTTTATTAGAAAGGACAAAAAGTTCTCAAGCTGATGATGAGGGGTTTCAAAAGAAGATTAAGGCTTTGAATGATGGGAGATTGAGTGACTTTGTGTATGAAGATGGAATTTTGAAATTTGGGAAGAGACTTTGTGTTCCCGATATAGCTGGTCTAAAAAGGTAATTATTGGATGATGCTCATAGTTCCAATTTCTCTATACATCATGGTAGCACTAAGATTTATAGAGATTTAAAGGAACATTTTTTTTGGGACAACATGAAGAAGGAGATTGATGATTTTGTGTCAAGATGTATTGTTTGTCAACAAGTGAAAGATGGAAGGAAATAGCCTGGAGGAGTCATGCAACCTCTTCCCATACCTGAGGGGAAATGGGATAATATCACGATGGAATTTGTCATGGGACTACCAAAGATTCCTAGAAGGAACAATGTAATATGGGTCATTGTTGATCATCTTATGAAGTCAACACATTTTCTTGATATAATGGAAGATTTACCACTTGAACATCTAGCAAGAATATATATTAATAAAGTTGTGAGACTTCATGGAGTACCCCTATCAATTGTTTCGGATCATGATCCCTGTTTTACATCAAGATTCTTGAAAAGTCTTCAGAAATCCCTGGATAATGAACTTTGTTTGAGTACTTCTTACCACCCTCAAACTGATGGACAATCAAAACATACTATTCAAGCCTTATAAGACATGTTGAGATCATGCTCACTTGACTTTCTGGGTATGTGGGATCAATATTTACCTATGGTAGAATTTTCTTATAACAATAGCTTCCATTCAAGTATTCAGATGACACCATATAAAGCGTTATATGGAAAGAGATGTCTCACACCAACCTTTTGGGATGATGTTGGTGAAAGAAAACTCATAGGCCCAGAACTGGTGGAGGAAACGATGGAAATGGTGTAGTTAAACCAAACCCACATCAAAGCAGCTCAAAGTAGGAAGAAGAGCTATGCCGATAACTGAAGGAAGGATTTGGAATTTCAGGTAGGAGATCATGTTTTCATGAAGGTATCTCCATGGAAGGGTGTTATACGTTTTGGTAAGAAGGGAAAATTGAGTCCTAGGTACATCAGAAGATTCGAAATTATAGAACTAATTGGGGCTGTAGCTTACCGTTTTCCAATGCCGCTAAGTCCTTCCAAAGTTCATGATGTGTTCTACGTATCACTATTGAGAAAATACATGCCTGACCCAATGAATGTACTCACCTATGAGGAATTAAAACTAGAACCTGATCTGTCTTATTGTAAAGAGCCTGTCAGGATTCTTTATATGAGAGAACAACTGCTAAGAAACCGGACAACTTGTCTGGTAAAAGTTCTATGGAGGAACCATAAGATGGAAGAGGCAACGTGGGAACCTGAGGAACTTATGATGAAGAACCACTGAAGTCTTTTTATACAGTAATTTTCTATAAATTTTGAGTATGAAATTATTTTAAGGATGGGATAATTTAACACCCCAATCTTCCACGGTACATTTCCCTTTGAATAATGCAATAACTTGCATTGTATGCAACTTCGAGATTCTAACGCATCGCGACCAATCAAAGTAGTAGTTTTGAATAGTAATACCCACTTTTTGAAATTTTATAAATTTTATCTTTCAAAATTAACTTCATTTTTGGTTTTAGAATATCGAAATTAGATTAGGGTGAAATTTTGGTACTTTTTGGATAACTTTTATATTTTGATGAATAGTGAAAATTACTAAATTTTAATTAAAAACAACATTTTTAATCGAAATAATTAATAGTGATAAATTATGAATTTTAGTGGTTTTAAAGTATATTTAGAATATATTTTTACCATTTAATACAATTTTGGTCATTGGACGTAATTTCACATTTAAACCGGACATAGAAAAGTGTCAATCTTTTGATAGTTATTATTTATTAAAAACACGCTTTTTGGTTTTGACAACGGGATTAATTTTTAAATTAATTACTGAAATTTTTGTGTTTAGAATTTGGTAAAATGGATTCCATATTTGGAATCATAAGGTCCAAAATATCTAATTAAGACTCTTTTGTTTTGGGACATTATGAATAGTAACGAGGACAATTATCTTTAATTATCATGATTAATTAGTAATCAGGTAGTTAAGGGTAATGAAACAATATCATAATAATATTAAATAACCCCAACATGTGTCCTAATGCTATTGGTTTTGTCATGGGCTACCATGGGATTCCTTGTGCAAACTTAGGAACCCCATGTAATCACTTTTGTGTGATAGTGACATTTTATCATTTTATTTTTTTAAAGAAAGGAAAATATAACAAAAGTATGTAACACCTAAGTAAAACAATTTGAATTTTATCTACATAAATGACATCTTACACTATAAATAGTCGTTTTAAATCTAAAACTATTTCCTACAACACGGTATTTTTTTTAATTTTTAGACATTAAATAAATAAATTTATTTATGACACCATGATGATGTAGTGATTACCTCATTAATGAACGATTTAAATAAAATGAAAAGATAAGGTAAAATATAAGACTTAAACATGTCTAAAGCCTATTGTATGGGTGTATTTAGAACCATTATCACCTTATCCTAGAAATATATCATTGTGGTACCTTTAAAATCCGAAAATCATTTCATAAAAAAGTAACATTTCATGACTTTCCAAGAGTTCCCCTCCTCCCTCTTATAAAATCCCCCTACCTCTACCCCTTTACCCAAACCTCTCAAGACATTGGATCATCGAACCTTTTCCCAAATACCCTCTCAACTTGCCTCCCTTCTTCTTAGAGGCCTTAGTTTGATCATAAAGCCAACCTAAGGAGCCTTTTTGATCAAATCAAAAGGAAGAACCTGAAGAAGAGGTAATGAATTCACCACCCCTTTCAAGTTCATTTCTTCTTCAACTTCTTCTTTCTTTGTTATTTACTTTCTAAAATAATAAATCCACTATCTTCTATATACTTTGATGTTATTATAAAGATGGTACAACAATATTCAGTATTCTATCCATCCTTTGAATGACATGTCACCATATGTGTGTACGTACGACTTACCGTCTCCACGTCTAGGTGTAACTGTTATTCAAAACATTATTATTTAGATGGGTATGATAATGATGTGTAATTTATTTAAATAATAAATATAACATGATAATGATTCTGTATATATGATATAACATCCAATTATATATTATTTTAATATCAAAAGAATGATATTGTCGCTCGTGCATACGTACGGACGACCGTCTCCACGAACGCGATGAGATTCATTCCCCATCATATCCATTCAAGACTATTTCTCATTTGATGATTAAAAGTAATGTTTAAGGACTTGATATAATTCTAGATATGAACAAGATAAAACCTATCCATAAAAAAACACGACTTTTGAAACAAAACATATAAAAGAAAATGAGTAAGTTAACACCCGAAATGACGATAATACTAAGATATGATTAACAAAGCAATGTTAAAAGATCATATATGATATCATATTAATATATATTATTCTTGTATAATTTAATGACAATTTTTTCACCATTATACAGGAGGATAACCTACCCTCAACCAAGGAAAAGTACAAGGTAAGGGTTTATTTCACAATCTCTTCATTATCTGAGGTTGTTTATACATAATTATCTACTGGGACCTCTTTATCATCCAAATCCATGTTTCTTAAAAATGTATTTCAAAACATTCATACTATTTATAAAATATGGGTTAAAGTCATTTATAACCTTGTTTGACTTTTTATAAGATGTTTATAAAGGAATCTTTCCGTCATTTTCCAAACAAGGTCCTTTTTAACCTTTTTGACAAAATTAAGGTAAGAATGTCTTTTTAACTTATACAGCGGGTGAAACTATTTTCCACCTTTATAAAATCGTTGAAGCTTCCCTTACAAGCTTATAAGAATATTTTCAAAGTAAATGTTTTCTTTTATAATTATGTGACTTTTACATGATTTCAAAAAAGAGATATTTCTCTCAAATAGTTTTGATTTCATCTATGTCAACATCCTTTGATGGATTTTAAGCTTATTTGAAGTTTATTTTTATGATACAAAACATCCATATTGTATTGAAGGTTTTGTGATATGTTTGACTGTGGATATGTTATTTTTATACCATTCATGGATTATAGAGAATTTATTGACATTTTGTATGCTAGTTTTAATATGAATGTTTATGTTATGTTTAAACCTGTTCATATGAGGAATGCATTAGAATTAATAAGTGATGGGTGGAGCCCTCTATAGAACCTCGATGCATCGGTAGGTCTCATGAGACAAACTAGTGTCTTATCACAAGGACTTGACAGAATCTTATTTGTAGTCTTGGCACAAGGCCTTGAATATGTGGTTATGATAGTATGACATTATGCATTACATCATTTTGAAAGTGGTTATTGATATTGCATATGATTATTCGACTAGTAGAATATACATGTGAATAAGTAAATGGAATTATTTTATTTTATCTTTTCCCTATTATACTGAATTTCAATTTTAAACGGATTTTTTTAGTTATACATTGCCTTAAATGTTTATGTTTATTTATGAATGTTTAAACTATATTTTTATCCTTACTGAGCGTCTGAGCTCACCCCCTTCAATGTTTTATATTTCCCAGGATGTGAAGAATTATTTTAGGAATGACCTGTAGGGATAGTATGAGGGGATATGAGTGTGTTCTATGAAGACAAGATGTTTTGTAGTTTTTTTTCACTTTATGATGTAATTTAATACTTGTGAATATATCTAGTGTTTCCAAGGCTACTAAACTAATCAGTCTTTCGAGACTTGATCTTTTGTGATCATGACAATGTTATGTAATAATTCACCGACTCTGAGTAACTGGGGTCGGGGAATTACAAGATGTTTTTCATTAAATATATTAATAAGGTAGAGAATAAATAAATGACCTTAGAATACTCAAGGACTTGGAGATAGTCAATTTAAATTGAGATTCTTTAATTGTAACCAACATTTTCTTTATAATGTGTGAGATGCACCAAACAATAGTCGACAAACATGTAAGGATGAATTTCTTGGTTATAAACTACTCGTTTATACTCACATATTGATTCTAGTGGGTATTATTATCCTAGGGAAATCCATATCACCCCTAGGAATATTATTCCCACATTTAGAGGTGAATCTTATAAATATTCAGTGTTCCATCATATTGGTTTATGTTTTCATATAAGGGTCGATTATATAACTAAACTAGAATAAGTGGTGAAATATTTTTATCAAATTAACATAAAAATAAGTTTTTATCTTTCATTCACCCCTATAAATTATCCCTCATAGATCCATGAGGTGGATTCTCTAGTGGCTTCAAAGCCTTGTTCCCTTCTTCAATGACTTTATCATTGAATTCTCTCTTCAGATGAAAAAATAGACATAATTTTATTTTTTCAACTATAGATAATTTATATCTTAGGAAAATAATTGGATTAAAACATTTTATGGGAATGGTTATAATTTTTATAATGAAAAAATATTACCATTTCTTATTTCTACGAGTTAGGGATCTCCAAAAGCTATAACTAATAGACTTCCCACTATGTCTGAAAGAGTTTTTCTAACATAAGGAAAAAAATAATATATAGAATGATGGATTTGGTAGAAATTTTATTTTATATTCTCTTATATGAGGTGAATTAATGAAGTTCAGTTGTATGAACATATAATAAGTTACTTAGGAAACTCTATATAATATTAATAAAGGGAAAACCAAAGTGAATCTGGGAAAGTTTTTGCATTGGACACTTAAATATGAAGATCTATGAATACATTATTATAAATCAATTCATATCTTCTGCCTAAAAGTGAATAAATATATAATTGCAATACGATTTTATAGTGAAAGCTAAAATATTACACTATCATAGATTAGAGCTTACATATCATGCCTGAAATTTTTAATACAACAATTTCTACACTAAAAGAAAATGATCTATGAAAAATATCTCTTGAGTAATTTTATATTATTCTTCATTCTTATTAAATAAGTAAACTTAATTCTATCATGAAAAACGAAAATTAATTAAAATAACATTTCCTTCAAATACTTAAAACCATAGGAAGGTATGAAGGTTATTTGTGAAAATGACGAAGCTTATTGTTTAGATTAAGGTGCATATTTGGATAAAAGGATTGATAAAATGATATAATGATATTTAAAAATGGGGGAATACGTTAGGGAAAGTTAAAAATAAATTTTCCAATTATATCTTTCAATTTTTGGGTTGTATGAAATTTTGTAGAAAACTATAAAAACCTTAAAGAAAATGAAATTAGTGATGATAAAAGTGAAAGACATTGCAGATTACAAAAGAATAGTTCATCCCAGAAAAAGTTATCTTCTTGAAGAAATGGTATGAATTTATAAAAGAATGAAAATAGAAATTTCAAATCTATTTCATAAGGAGGTGAATAAAATAGTGAAAATGAATTAGTGGTTGATAATGAACATGATTTTAGTGAAACAAATGTCATTGATAATATTAATTATAAAACATTTAATAGGGATCAAAGTTGAAATTCTAGAGGTGGAGGTTAGGAAACTGATATGAACTTTATGTTATAGGAATATCTAAGATAATGACTCCTGAAAATTTAAAATCTTATAAAATAAAATAATAAACTGAAGAAATATGATTATTAATTAATTAATAATGATTTTATTTATGAAGAAGAAAACTTTATGCTCTTGAGAGTGATTTATAATCTGAATAAAATTTATAATGATGAGAATATCTCAAATATTAAGTTGGAGGGAATGCATAAATATCTAGGGAATAAGATTAATATTCTTCAATTAATGTTAATCAATGTAAAATAATAATTGATCATATATAAATTTTTTTTCCTAAATTATATTAATGAAGAAGGAGAGTTTTCAATGAAAAAAAATCATATTAATATTGATACAAGAATATTTCTTGGATGATGTTAGTATTGAATTTTTTTTAATGGTTAATAAATAATAATCAATCAAAGAGGATTATGTTTATGTCTAACTCAAAAGATAATCAGAAATTTAGAAATTTTGAAAATATTAATTTTGATCCAAAATATTCTAAAACCAATGACATTTTAAATCCTGAACATATGTTTAATATGAAGAAGAATATATCAAGAGTTCAAAAAAAATCTAGATTTCAAAAATAATGTAATTTCATTGATTATGTGGTGATTGCAATTCATGAACCTTTTTTTAGACAGTATTCTATTTCTAAAATAAAAATATGAGTTTTATTATTATGGTTGGACCATGGAGGTTTTTAGAATAAGGTAATGAGGTGTTGGTTATTAGAATAATTTTATTCCTAGATGGTTCAGGAAATAAATTTTTAGTGGGATTTATTATTCATAAAAAAGAGATGTTTTGAAATATATTATGTATTGTAGATAGAAGACACATAACAAGTTTTACTTAGTTGAAGAATCTTGTGAAAAATTTGTTAGCAGGATAAAAAATGTAATTAAAATACTAGAAGAGGGGTTTAAAATATAGTTTATATAATTTTAGGCATAAATCTTCATGATACATTGATTTTTAGATAGTATATCATAATTACAGTCATTCTAATATACTCTATAACATCATAGTACCAAACAAATTAATACTACTTTGTATACACATTTTATAAAGTGCATAATGGAAATATAAAAGTTATACAAACAAGAATAAAAAGTTAAAACAAAATTTTATAAATACAATAAGAAAACATAAGGATCTATAACAAAGTGAGGTCTTAAATTCCACCCAAAGTGATAAGTATGTATGTAAACATGACTTTAGGTATCCTATGTTTTCAACCAATCATAAGGTATATCTTTAAACATTGTAATGTTTCAACATTCAAAACTACAAAAATATTCTGCTCCCTATCACTATGAGAACTCGATCAACCAGATCAAAAAAACCTTTATCTCCCAACCCCTAGTATCCCTCAATAAAATGATTAGACAAAAAACTATTACAATTGACATACTTTTAGAATTTACTATATAAGCCACACATGATGTATGATCTATAAAAATACTCTATATATTACAATATGAAGTTCAATTGAAAACATGATGTTTAAAAAATTAGAGCACAATCTTGGGATCACATATAGTAAGTTGTTTCTTCTCCTAAGGGTTGTGGTTGTATATATAGATATCATCATCAAAACTAAAATAGTTGTGTTCCTCACCTCAAGAGATCATCTAAAATGACATAAAAACATGTATTATTCTCTTAACATGTTTATTAAAATATAATTTTTTCTAATGGTCATCTGCCTTATAACCATTACAATATTATAGATAGGTTTTCTTCTATAGAAATTGTAAGTATTCATATGGTGTAAATTGAACATATCCATATGATAATATTTGTAAGTCATCACCTAATAAATGTTGTATGTCACCGTTCATTAGACTTTAGATGTTACCATATAATAAACACTATATATGTCACCTTATTATAGACATTGTAAGTCTTCAACTGATGGAATTTTTATATAACCACTCAAGGGAATTTATAAGTATTTATCAGATAATGTAGAATTTTTTTTCTATTTTAATTGAATTTCTTCATCTACTGAAATTAAATTTATTCACCTAAAAGAACTGAACAATTCCTTCAAAAATTTATAATTTTAAGGATAAAAATATTTTATATTTTAAAAATTTAAAAGAGAATAGTGATTTTCAAAATAAATAGTATAAAGATATGTTTTGACACAATAGTGACAAAAATGATAACCATGAAAATAAATGTATCATTCTTTTACCATCTTGAAAAATTATGAATTTTAAAACTCATAATCCTTAAAAGATGAAGATAAAGTGGAAAGAGAAGTACTCAGTTGTGGAAGTGGAACTTAGAGCATAAAAAAGGGTAATTCCAAGTATATTTCATAGTGGATTCTCATCACATATAAAAAGATATTTAAAACTCCTAAAAGATTTTCAGAAGAGTAGTGGAGGCTTGGTTATGTTTGTAAATGTGAGTCACTAAATGTTAATGGAGATGTCTAATCTTTTTTTGGGGAAGAAAATTTGAAACCCAAAAACTCTATTTATATTTATGGATAGATACATTATTTTTTGATTGTCACATAGATGTATGATAAAGTAAATTAAGTGGTGTTCGAAAAGGATGGGTTATTAGTTAAAAACCTAGATTTCAGATGAATGATAACCCAATGGAAGTATAGAAAATAGATTTTCATCTAAGTTAGTGATGTTGAATAGTTATGTTATATAATAATGAAAAATGATAATAAATTATGGAATCAAAGGCTCATCCATATTACCCAAAACATATTAACATTAATTATTGTTGAATAACTGATTATGATATACTATTTATGAAAATATAATGAGATTGGATGTGATCAACAATCCAAAAGGGTAAGATTTTTAACTCCTCCTAGAATATGGTGGAGATTAAATGTACTAAACCATTGTATCTCATTCATTAGAATGTATATGGTTTAATGAGGAATAAATATATGAATATATATAAGTAAATAATTACAATAATTGATGATTTTAATAATATTATTTATGTTATGTTAGTGAATAAAAAGTATGAGGACATAAAAATATTTAAATATTTTAGAAGTGGTAAACAAAGGTGTATCTTTTCTCTCTCAAAAAGGTCTAAACTGACAATGTAACTTATTTTACAAATGGGAAATATGAATATTATTTAGAGAATCATGGAAACTAATATGAAATTAGTGCACCATACAAACAATAAAAAATGATGTTTCGAAATGAAACAAAAGGTGTACAATAAAAATTGTTTAGTGTATTATAATAGAGCGTGATAATTCTTTCTATTTTTTGAGACAATACATTAGTACAACCATTCATATCCATGATTGATGTCTATAGAGAAATAATTAAAATATGACAACTTATGATATGTATTCAAAATATTCACCATGTTTGAAGTATCTTCATGTATTTAGAATCTATTATGTTATCAATATAAAGGGTGATAATTTTGTAAGGTATGAAAATTGAATAGTTGATGGGATTTTTTCATGGAAATCCTCCAAATTCAAGAGGTTATCACAGTTTAATTAATGAAATTTGAAATATAATTGATGGTTTTAGTGTGAAGGTTCTATAATATCCAATGAAGGAAATTTTAAATGACAAAATAGGATCCAGAAATGATGATGTTGTTTTTTTTGTTAAGAAAACTAATGAAAATTTAGGAAAAGATGACAATTTTGGTGATGTAAATGTTGCGGAATAGGAATCATCAATTTCCTGTGATGAGGGACAATTACATTCTACTCATGAAGGTATGAGAAAATAATTTACGTCTAAGATATCATTGGAAATCAAGTATAAGAGTTAAACAATATGGGGGCTATGAGAAAAATATCTTATACTTCATTGTTCACTTATGTTGAACCAAAATATGTTAAACAGATATAATTAATCAATAATGGGTTTACACATAGAAGGAAGAATAACCCCAAATCAGAAATAATGAGACATGCGAGTTAGTTCTAAAAGTCGAAGACAAAAAATTAGTAGTAACAATGTCGGTGTTCTGAAAAATGATGAATGAAAGGGGATAAGTAGTAAAAAACAAAGCAATGATGGTATGTAAAAGATATTCACAGGAGGAAAATGTTATCATTTATTTAAATATTTAATTAGTTCCAATTCATGAAACAATTTGAATATTTATTGTAATTTTTATACAATGGAAATAAAAAATTATTCAAATAGATGCCAAGTATTCCTTTCTTAATAATGAGTTATAATATGAGGATTTAATTGAGAAACAAATATGGATATATGATTGGATAAAATGATAGATATGTTAATAGGAAAAAAAGCATTATATGGGATAAATAAATCTCAAAGATCTTGGTATTCTAAGATAGATTCTTTGTTGAAGAAGTTAAATTTTCTGAAGGGATGAGTGGACAACAATATCTACATAAAATATGAAAAAGAGGTTTCTATTGATATTATTATTTATGTAAATAACATAATATTTTCCATTATGAATAAATTTGTGAATATTAAAAAAATTATATGAATACATTATTTTAAATTTCTATTCTGGGAGACAAGAGGTAATATAATGGATTATAATTCTCTCAAAAAAATATCTCATTTTTTTGAAGAGAATTATTTTATGGAACTCTAGAATATTTTAAAAATGGTCAATTCAAATACTAAATCCATAAAAATATAAGAAATAAATTTTTTCCCATTTATTATAAGGTAATGTGTTTTGATCCAATGTTTTTTAAAAAATTAACTGTAATTATATTATATATCACTATTTCTAGGAAAGATTTATTATATGTTGTTACACTTTGTTATAGGTGTCAATGAACATCAAATTAGTCCCATTTTTTTGTTGAAAAAATTATTCTCATATATATTAAAGATGCAAGAAAATTTAAGATGAAATATGATATCATAATAAATTTATATCTATTTTATAATAAAAATATAAATTGGGAAGGATTCATTAATGACAAAATATCCACATCATGTGGAGTTTTTTTCTTGGTTAATGGTGTGTGAATTTTCACATTGAGAAGAATATTTAAATGATTGTAACTACTATTTTGAAATAATATGTATTTTGAAATCATTCCACAACTTAGTTATTGGGGATGATGATACATTTCAAATATTTGAAGGTTGATCTGAATCTTCCACTTATTCTTGGATGTGATCATCAAATAGCTATCAAATTATCAAAGATTAATTTGTAAAATTTAATAATCAATAATATTGATAATAAATATAATTTTATGAAGTATATTATTGATATTAATTAATTTTTATTGAATAATTTCATACAAAGGTAACAATAGTTGATGTGTTCACCAAGCTATTGCATAAGTATGGTTAATAGAATCTGATGTTGATGTTGGGAGTTCAAAATCACTTATATCCAGAATAAAAGAAAAATGTATAATTATCCTATATCATATTTTCCTTGGATATTTTTGTTAAAATGGGGAAACATATTGAAAATAAATATCACTAGTGTATCCATCAATATGAAATTTAATTATTCAGGGTGAACAAATATTTAGGGAATGTTTTTAAAATGGGATATTATTATTTCATCATAGTGAATGTTCATTAACTATTATAATAGTTTATTAAATTATATATATGAATTTTGGGTAATATCTTTTAAGTAATGTAAATTCAAATTATGCAATATTGAATATGATAAGATTAATTGGTTTTTAAGTGGCATATCATCATCAAGAACATTCGATATGTTCATTCTTGAAGAAAATTTGAATATATTTCACTAATTATTAAAAAAAATGGTATTTCTTTTCCAATTATCTTATTTCATAAAATGAGACAAATGACATAGGATAATAATTAATTAACTGTGATTCATTGCTAAGAATTAAAGCTTTAGTAGTGATTCATGTTCCTTGGTTGGTTATAAAATTTAGAGGGGGTGTTATTGAGACCAAGAGGTGTTGAGATGATTTTTGGAGGAGTATTTTGAAGAACTAGTAGAATTGGATATGATTCATTATAATGATTTTTTTCAATATGTAAATAATGTTGAAAATGACATTTATTTTAATGTGATAATGTTTTGAGACTGATTCAAATGATGCATAAGGTGTTTCATTATGATTATATATTATGAAAGGATTTCATGATGTATGATGTTGATTTAATGAGTCTAATATCATATGTTTTATAACTATGTTAGAGAAGTTTATTGAAAAATAAGGGGTTTCACCACAAATAAGATATTCTGTTGTAAAGGATATTGAGTCAATTTTGGGTGGCCCTATTTTTTAGAAAGACTCTACATCAAAATGAGATCGATAAACCACAATGGAGTCTAAGAATATATTCCAAATCTATAGAATATTGAGGAAATATCTATTGTAAATGACTAACCAAGTCACAATGGTGTTGGATTAAGGTCTCATCAAATGGATGTAGGAAAATTCTATGAAGGAGAGGAAAATGTTATTATTTAGTGTCTCTATAAATTTTAAGGGGCCAATTCCATATGTGATGTGCCACACCACAACCACTTGATAATATGGTGGATCACACCATAGGATTAGATTCCATGCTTTAAAAGAGTCTCAGAATTTAATTTTTATGAAACTGGTCTTTGGAATGCCTCAAGACCACAGTGATGATATCACACTACAAGGAGTTCAAGTAGTTATAATAAAACTTGTTTTAACTACTACATAGAACCACAAAGGTGGAGGCTACACTAGAAATGTTGAAAAGTTGGATGTTTTATTAAACATGATGACTTGGATTCCTCTAAGATATTTTTTTGGTTATTTTTTCCTATAATAACAACCAATTAGAATTTTATGGTGAGGACTGCAAGTAAGATAATCCATGGGATATATTTAAAGAAGAATATTTGAATTTGAATTTCAAATTCTAATTAGAATCTATAGAAAATTTTATTATTGTGAAGATCAAAATTTCATTTCAAAAAACATGAAAGAAAAAAAATTAGAATTATAAATGAAGAGATGAAAATATGGATATTTGTAAAATTTAGAATATCCTATGATTACCCAATGTAGAAGAAATGAATATGTAAAAATAACTCGAAGTTTTTGTCTATGTTTTTTGTGCATAAAATGGAATGAAAAATATTTACTTGCACACAGTTGAATGTGTCACTATGTTTAGTTAATGTTTTAGAAGTATTGGAGAAAAAAAAGAAATTAACACACTCATTTAATTGGGGGAAGTCTCTTTGGTTGAAGTCCCTTTACTGATTATCAAAAATTATCTTTATAGAGTGTGTGATTCACTTGTGTGCAGGGTGTACCAAAGCAAAGACTAGAGACATGTAACCATGAGTATCAATCTTATTCCCTACTCTTTTTCTCACATGATAATTATAGTTGGTAGTTTAATATTGGATTACTATCCCAATGTTTTTATTAATATTGTTATTCTTTTTAATATTTTCCATATTATTGTTAAATAAATAATCAGAATAATTGAAACTTTATAGAAATGGGATCTTTATTTATTAGATTCAATACGTATTTTTTATCCCAATAATTTAAATTCCCATAAATACTTACTACCATTAATAATTTTTCATTTTTTCCTTATTAATTTTTTATATATTATTCACGTACCCAGTCTTATAGTTTCCATTCTTCTTATAACATTGAATGTTATTTTTTCCATTTGGCCCTTCTTTATATATAACCATGAACATATTATTTAGTCAAGTAATGTATATAGTGGGAATTCAACATTATAACACCCTAGTTTTTATTAAATAAATATACAATAAAGTATTGATTATGTTTTGGAGAGAAATTAAAAATTATCATGTTTTTTTAAGATCATGATTATTTTACATAACACCAGGGATCAAATGGGAAAAAATTCTTCAAATCTGGGTAAAAGGTAAAAAATGTTAAATACAGACATAATGAATTTTTAAATTCAATAAGAACCCCTAAACCCATAGTGATCCAGATTAATTATCATAATATCCAAGAAAACATTGAATGGTTGTGTCAGGATTGTTCTACAAGAATAAAAATTATAGGACCAACAAATAATCCCAAATAGGGTTATATCCTATAAACAGTTGGTGATAATAATAGTATCCCCTAAAATTATATTTTATCTAATATTCATCACTAAAATTGATGTGGGATTATGTTTTCAACAAAAAATCCTCCATTCAAACCAAATATCATGTATTCAAGCCTTTATTTCAATTATAAATTAACTAATTAAAATCATCTTGCACCATCAATTCATACCACTATGATAAACCACCATGTAATCACTATATGAAGAAGGATTTTGATTCATGGAACCACTTAATATTCACTTGATTCAACTGAGCTACCAGTTTCATTTTTATGTCAAACCAATGAATTATAATCTACATCACACTAATGATAAACAATATCCATTATATAACTTTATCATTGATATCAATCAATCTTAATATTTCCATATTCTAATTTTATTTCTCATAGAAAACATTTCTATATTTAATACCCTTATCTAGCTTTGATACCACATTTGAAGATTTTTCTTATAGTCAAGAATATCTACTCTATGTGTAGAATCCCAAATGGGGTTCCATCCTAAAACAAATTATTGTTAAGAAGAGTAGAAAATAAAGAATATATGTTACCCATCACAACTCCCTAAAAATTATTTTGCGTTGTCTTTACACATAATAGATGTTCATACAATACAGGAAACTACATCATGAAATAAGATTATAAAGAAGTATATTTTTATTGTACCCCAGAATGTTATAGTTTTCTAATCTAGAAAATGATCCTTTATGAAAAAGTACCACCATGCTGGTGTGGTCCCCATATTGAACTAGAATTTGACACAAGACTCTAGGATTTGGGTAACTCTACTTGAATAATTAGGATCTTCGATTCCAACCTATATTACTTTCATTTATTATTAAATAACATCTCAATGAGTAGGAAATTGGGTATCATTCATTTTATAGAAAATTGTGTCACATGATTGGAAAATAACATCATCTAATTGTACTTATCAATAATAAAACATTAAATAGGATCTAAATATTTATTATTCAATTCAAAGATCTTTGGTATTATTATAATTTAATAAATTTCTAAATATGGGGAACTATTACTTGAATAAATTATAAATTTATTATAAAGATAGGGTTTAGAGGTTTATATCTTTTTAATTTAATTAAAACAATTATAATTTTTATTACTGTAAATATACTATATTTATTATAAAAATTCATTGTCAAGATTGAAAATACCACCATTTCCCCACATCATTACATAAAATATTTCCCAAGGGAGTTCCTCCCATCTACTTATACCTCATTTCCACCTTCTATGGTTGTTTGAATTCGAAACAAGCTAAGGATTTTAATATTATTCTTCCTATTATCTATATCCTCTTTTTTTACCATCTAGTGTGTTATTTTTCATAATCTAGGGATTCAGGGTTTTCGTGTTTTATTATGGGAAATTAAATCCCTTGATTTATATGGGAATTTTGATAGTTTTTGTGACAGTATGCACTTAATTTTCTAACAAAATAAGTTAGAAGGTGTGTTATTTTTTTGAAATGTCTATAAAAGTAACATTAACTTATGAATAATCTATATATTTTCTATAACTATTTTTACATAGTAAATTAGTTTTTTTGGTTCCTTAGGTATCAGGTGATGAATTTTGGATGAATTATCATAGTTATTATAATTAAGAAAGAAACTAAAGGTAGGAGGCTCATTTATTTACTCTATTCATGGTATTGCATATTTAATTTATCATCGAATAAAATGTTTAGCCCTTTTTAGAGATAGATTTAGTATTGGAAAATATATACCTTTTATATAATAATGACAGCACTCTTTAATTTTCATAAACCATAATAATATATTATACCATTTAGTCACTTTTTTATTTCTGACTATTGGATATAATAAGATAAGGAAAAGTAACTGACATTTTATTTAAAAAAATTGATAGTAGAATGTATTTCGATAAAAATAAATTATTTTAAATTTAAACTAGTAATATATAAAGACAATTAACATTTTATTACTTGATTAGATGTGGCTAGTGAATATTTACAGTGGTAAAATATATTTATATGTGAAATAACATTGAATAATGATTTGATTTATATAATCCCAAACATGGATTTTTTGATGTAATTTCATAAGCCAAAGAGGCCTTGGGAGATGTGATAAGACCAAAATGAATTATAGTTTAAATTTTTATAAATTTTATCATTATAATAACAAAAATATAAAAAAAATGTTGTGGTGATTGATTGTCATTAATTTTGATAAGTATTATCAACACAAATTTTAAAATATAATTCTGTAGAATTTTCCTAAAAAATAGAAATTTAAAAGTCTTTATAGTTATTTGATTAAACTTAAGAATCATGAACCATAATGATTTCAAATATTATCACTCATTAAATGAACTCTCATAGTATGTGGTCTACAATGGGATATTACCATAATGGATGTTGGGAAGGTTACCTGGAATACCTTTATTAGTGTATAAATATTAGACTGTATTTTAAATTCATTTGAATAATTTATATATAATTAAAAAATGATAAAGTAATTATAATAATTCTTTACTAGGGATTTAATTTTACATATTTTTTTTTAATTCAACTATTAACACATTATATCATATTATTTCAATGTTTATACATGTTTATTACTTTTTATTTCCCTATTAATTAAATATATACTTTACTGATGGAAATAAAATCTTTGTATGTTTCTTTAATCATGCATAAATCATGATTAAGGTTATATGGAGAAATGAAACTTCCAATTTTTGATCACGTCCTATATATGTACTTTTCTACACATGTATTCTAAAATATTGAATTTCATATTGGAATAATATGTAGTTCTTGATGTCAGTTTGATGTTTAATTATTTCCATTTTATTTTGAGTTTAATAATTTTGAAAGATGTAGTGGAATCCCACAATTGTGGAATATTAATAGAAAATTTAGGAAATGTTAATAAATATTCATTTGATTAAATTTGATTATAATATGTGGAATATATCAACTATAACAATCACACTGGTCTGTACATCAATAATGGTCATTATAATTATTTGGTAAAGTGATATACGTGGATTTTTCCTTTAAATTGCATGTAATGCATCATAATTTTTATTGGAATATATAAGAACATTTAAGAATAATTAGGGGTACTTTATTATATAATCCTAATGAATTAATAGAATAATCCCACCTTCTTTTTAAAATAGTTCATAAATTTATCCTATATATGAATACATTATGAAGCATTTAAAAAAAAATCCTCTATATGATTAGTTGAATTTATAGGATGAAAACTGTTCCCCTATGATAAATATTTTCTCCTTCCACTAGTCATAATCCTTTTATATTGATGTTTTATGTTAGTGTAATTCTATATCGATGTTTTCTAGGTTTATTCCTCATAATATAGGTATATTTATCGTAAAATAAGATATTGATGGTATCCTTCCTTGGAAATATGGTGTCCTATCATTATAACTTGATGGAAACAATATAAATAATTTTTAAACTAATTAAAATAACAAAACTCTTTAGAGTAATAATAAAAATAGAAATAATTGAATATTAAAATAAATATGGGTTATTATTAAAAAAATGTAATATATTTTTATAAATTTAGTGAAAGTATTTAAAATATTAAAAATTGAAAAATCCATGTAAAATTTTAAAATATCCCTCTTAAAATTATTTTTTAGATTAATTTAAAAAATATAATATATAAAACCAATAAAGTATATATAAAAATATTTCACACATTATTATCAATAGATAAAATATATATCATATGAGACACAATTTTAAAACAAAATACTCTACTCCTCCTTATCCATGTGTTTAGTATTTTAAGAAATCACAATAATAAGTTTTTTTAAACCTTTAAAAAGACACGACCCTAATTTTTATAAATTTCAAACCAACATGTTATTAAAACAATACCATATTTTAAAGTTCAAATGTCAAAATCAAAAATATATATCATTTTTTCCTCACATCAGTTAGGTTCATTTCAAGGAGCTCGAGAATGAAAACTACATTGAGAACTTGGACTACAACATCATATGTGGTCTTTTTGATAGAATAAAACTCACTATTATCATTTCTCTATATTTTCATAATAGCCCCTCATCCATTATAACATCATTATAACTAAAATCACTTTCAAACTCTACCAAAAACAATAATTCCCAGATTTTTATGTCTTCATTGAACCACCAAAACAACCATGGAATCATATATACTAATGTGACATCATCATCCTGAAAAAACCATCAACACTTAATAATAACTATTTATATCTAAGTTGAAACCCCAAAACCACCATTTCTAGACCATCTAAAACAAAAAAACAAATCCACCTAAAATATCAGACCACAAATAAATAATGAAACCCCACACCACCACCATAAAAGGAAAAATAATAACCTTTGGAAGAAAAAAATTCAAAATGAGTAATTCCAAGAAGAAAAATAGTGAAATCTCAACCAACACATCCTAAAAACTCCATGAAAAATACTACACCAAATGAAAATGGGGCTTCATTGAATATAATTGATAATAAGAGAAGTGGTCGATCCAAAGCAATTTATGACTAAATGAAGAAAAATAGAAGAACCAAAGAAAACTAAAGCACACTAGGAGAAATAAAATGAAGTAATTGAACATGATGCACACCTTTATTAACCAATTATATCTCATTTACTATGTTTTTAGATCAATAAGAGATATATCACAATGGAATATACATTAAGAGTATAGTGTGGATGAATGAGAACCGTGTTTCCAAAGAAGAAACACCTTAAACCAAGAAAGGACACATTGAATGTGAACTCTGACACATCCCAAACCACCATTAGCATAACTAAATAGGAAAAAAGTAAGTTAGAAAATACTGGGATTATAAGAAAGAGAAACTGATGACTTTAAAAATATACTGATATGGGAATAAATATGAGTAGATATTGGGAGGAATGAAAATTAATGAAATAAAGAGTAAGAGGATAAGGGAAGAAGGAGTCCCCTCATCGAAGAAGAAGTGCACTAGAAACCCTAAGAAATGGTGATTCCAGGGGAGTGGAAAAATCAAGGGGTGTGTTATTCTATAAATCCTCTATTATCAACAAAAAATAATTTAAAAATATTAAATTATAGGATAAAAAACTAATTGATACTTATAATAATCATATCACCCATGTGTGTGTGTAAAAAGGTTTTCTTTTTTTATTACATTGATTATTTAGAGACATGGATCATGTTAACTCTCTATATATAACCAAATATATTCATTTATTATTCAAGAAAAATAATGTTGTAAATTAATATATTCTATATATTTCTCTATTAATGAACATATAATTTCTAATTAATACTCATTAAAGGTTCATAAAGTCAAGATTTTCCCACATAACAACCAATATTATAAAACCATATAAATATTTTATACCCATGATCAATAGTACACCCAACAACCATACAATTAACCATATCTGTAAAATGATATAATAAGTAATTAAGAACAAGAAAGATATCATACTGAACTTATCTCTAATCTTTTATCAAAGTATATATGAATAAATACTAATAATATATTAACTATGGAAAATAATGGAACTATTAAAGTGAGTTTTTCCATGTTTTTCCACATTAAATTCATTAGGTGTCGCCTATAACTAGTAATATATATATATATATAATGAGAAATAAAATATGAGAGAAATTTTTCAACAAAAGATACTAGAATAAAAAAAATTATTTATATGGTTCAAGAAGAATCAATAGATCAAAGGAATGATATTATAATTTTTAATAGGTATGGGAGACACAATAATTGATCAAGAGCATCCCACAAAAACTTATCTTGACAATCATCCCATAATGAAGTGCATTCCTTACATAACCCATGCTAGTGATCAAACCTATACAATTATCTATTATTCTACTATATCATATACTATTAGGGTCTAGGTTTGTGCATTATTATTTAAAATAAATAAATAATTTTTTTTTAATGAATCAAAAAAATGGTTTTAGCTTAAATTAAAACCAAAATCCATGGATGATTAGTCTATAACTGATATAAAATTTTTTGTCTAATAATGTTATTTAAAAATAGTTTAGATTGGTTATGAAAGCATGGAAAAATTTATATGTTATAATAGTTATCAATAAAAAGGATAAATCATAAGATTTAATAACTAAGGGTTCTATGATAATGTGAATATTTATATAAAATAAATTTTAAAAGGGGAATATCAGTGAAAAATGATTAAATTATAATTAAAATGAAGAAATTAAAGAGATAAAAAAACCATACCATTAATATAAATTTTTTAAAGGTATTTATTAATCTAGTTGAAAATTTTATTGAGATTTAATGAATTATATTCACTTAATAATCTTATATATTCATTAAAATTTCATTATACTAAAAAAATTTGATTTATGTTATATTAATCTTTTATTAGACAATGTTATTCATTAATTTAACTTTAAATAAAGATGTATATTTTTTAAAAAATTTAGTTTCTGTTAAGAGTTTTTAAGGCTACCAAAATATTACCAAAATGAAAATCCAAAAAATATAATATCAATCTGTCACGACCCGTCCCAGTGGGGCCTGTCCCGTGACTCCCCAAGCCCACCTCCAATAGGCCAGGGGCTGGTGACTAGCACCGAGTAGGCATATCACTAACATGGGAGGCATTGCCTAAGTACCTGTACACACACAGACATCTCCAAGCCCACAAATTCTGAAATGTAAAACACTAAGGAACAAAATGCATGCATACAACTAAATCCCAACCAACATAGTAGGACGAAAGGTAGAGTACTGTAAAAGTAAACTGGGCCAAAAATACAAGCCCACCAAAAAGCAAACAAACAAGAGTCTGACACTACAAAGTCCAACCTGTAAGCACAAAAGTTTCCCGGACTGCCGCTCGTAGCCATATGAATGCCTTGGATTGTAGGGAACTCAGAAATCTCAGTCCTGTCTTGGTTCAACCTAGACTCTGTCGAAAGGTTGCTCATCTGCACAAGACACCAGACGTGCAGGCAAAGCCCATGCAGGGGTGAGTAAAACAATACTCAGTAGAGGACCCCGAAAACAACAAAGCAATACACAAAGTAAAGGTACAGTTAGCTATGCATAGTATATGTCTACAGAACACATAGAAAAACCAGCTATACTCAAAATCTAGACCCGTGGTCTAGATACAAGTCACACAACTGCAAAACCCCGTAAAGGATTATTTTCAAAGATTCTGTGATTCACTCATTCCAGGAGAACACACTCCATGAGTCTTATAGCTCTGATGACGTCCGTCCAAGAAGTGTTATCCATCGGGAACCGTCATGAGAGATAGCTACACTCATTACGGGAGACAAACTATTGAGTGGAAAGGTTATGGTAGATAGAAGCACTCATTACAGGAGACACACTCCTGAGTGGGAAGATCTTGATACACAGATGAGGATCACTACCAAGGCCATGGTATATACCGTGAATCATCCGGAATTCACCTACTAGGTAGAGGATCAACGCCCGGTAGAGTTGGTCACGTCGATACCTGACTCTAACTAGGGTCTGGAATGGATAGAGGATCTCGATCCAGACCTCTCATATGGATGACTGACTCTATCACAGAAAGTCCTGCTAAAGGGATCATAATCCCGCGTGAGGGAATGACGCCTAACCTTCAGGGGAACAAGAAAAAGGGGCACTGACCCAAATGAGATATGTTCAAGGCACGGTGAACAAAAGGACCAAGACGTTTTCCAAAAATTACATGGTGTGTAGAAATGATACACGCTGTGTCGTCCGACCCTGGGTACTACCCGTGTACAACGGCCCATGTCGTGAGGCTGGTCGTGCATAAAAACGTAGTACACGGCGTGTAGTACAGAGTACACGCTGTGTCTAGGTAACTGGGGTTGGCTCTATGTACTCTGGCCATGGGCCCGTACACGGTCACCAACCCGTGTACTCCGATCTGTGTAATATGCACACGGGGTGACCCGTGCTGCTGGTCTTGCCTGGCTATGTGATGGAGTACATGGTCGTGTACTCCATCCCGTGTCCGTGTATCCCTGGGATACACGCCGAGCTTCGCGTAGCCGCCTCTTCCAAGTTGTACACGTCGTGCCGCCTGATGCCGTGTAGATCATCCCGTGTCCGTGTACTACCCAAAGTACATGCCGAGCTTCGGGGAAGCTCCAACATGCTGTGTGACCGGGGTCACACGCCGTGTGATTCTTCTATTACCCTGAAAACCTAGACGCCACCGCCAGTACTACACGGCATGTTCTTCGGAAGTACACGCCGTGTATTCTGGAAATTTCCAAAAACGGAGATTTTCACCGGCGTGCCTCCCGTGCTACTCCAATCATTAATCCGATCGTCTGATCTCCACAAAACATTCAGGTTTGGGTCTCCCCGACACCACGAAGCCGCTTTTGCCATTTTCGGGCCTCCGATCAGCTCTGAAAACATGTTCCGATCTTCCTGCATGAAGAATGCTCGAATAACGATCTTTCTGATCCGGTCTGATCCGTCATCCACCATCGTCGTCGTACCTCCAAAATGTCTTTGCGATGTGAAACCTTTGATTTGGGATTGTTGCATCGCAAAACAGATGCGCAACGATCCGTTGTTCGTCGCCTTGCGAAGAACGCGAAGAACACACGGGGAAAAAGGAGGAAGAAATCCAAATAACAAATTGAGGAACGAACCTCCGCCGTCATTCGTCACGACGTTGATCCACTTCCGTTATTAGGCTTAAACGAATCGCGAATCAATAACAACATAAAGCATGAATCAATTCCCCATAATCTTTCCAAAGAAAATCCATCCCGCAAGAATGCACGAATCTACGGATCAACTTGTTTGTGGTTGATCTGTGTTCATTGTTTAAACTCAAATATAGGGAAAAGAAATCGAAAATAACAACCCCTACCTTTCTAAAGGATCGATCGTTGATGAAGGCGCTGTGCTGTCGTTATTGTCGAGATCCTTCAACGTCAGCGCAACGATCCTTGGTTTTGATCTGTTGTCGTTCATCGTCGAGAAATTGCTCCAACACGCCGCATATTCTGCAGAGGTTCCTCTCTCAACGTTGCCAATGACGTACAATTGCTTAACCCATTAAAAGGGGAAACATGTTGGCATTTAATTACGTTGCAGTATTAATGGCATTGAATTTTTATTTTGAAGTCATTAAGACACACCATTAATTTAGGAAACAGTTGCGCCGTTGCCGAGCTGTAGCGGATGTTTCCTTAAATGAAATAAAATAAACTTGTTAATTTAATTTATTTTATTTAACTTAAAACGTCTGAAAAATTAACTTTTTCCCTCGACTCGCGCCGGTCGAGGTTAGCCTCATTCTTAGGTAAGGTCGTTGTCCCGGATGCAATGGTTCACTGAGTTTTTTAATCCGGGCATCCATTTAGAAATTGCCACAACCATGCAGAAGTGCAGACTCACTTAACTAAAAAAGTTAAAACCACCATTCTAGGTTCACTAGACCTCGGAATGATGTGCTGTCTTTGCGCCCGGTCTCAAATTAATTCCATATAATATTTAAAATAATAAACTGAAAAATCCGAGACATTACATTCTCCCCACCTTGGGGATTTACAACCCCAAAAAGCCAAAATGAGGGATACTCAAAAATATTAGGGTACCGGGCACAGATCTGAGCCTCCTGCTCCCACGTGCTCTCCTGAAGATTCCCGTGCTACCACAAGATGCACACCAAGGGAATCGATCACCCACGAAGGATCCTTTCCTACTGGTCCTCGATCTCCACTGGGTACTTAGCAAAGGTCACTCCATCCTCGATGTCAAGCTCGCCCCAGTTGATGACGTGTGATGGGTCATGCACGTACCTCCTCAGCTGTGACACGTGGAAGACATCATGTACCCGATGAAATTGTGGCGGTAGAGCTATGTGGTACACCACCTCTCCAACTCTACATAGAATCTGGAAAGGTCTGATTAACCTCGAAGATAGCTTGCCGCCTCGGCCAAATCTCTGCAACCCTCGTCGAGGTGAGACCCGAAGAAAGACATGGTCTCCCTCCTTGAACTCCAGAGGTCTCCATCATCTGTCAGCATAAGGATTCTGCTGGCTCTGTGTAGTCTTCATCCACTCTCGGATGATCTGCACCTTCTCTGTGGTAGCTCGCACTAACTTTGGATCCATGAGTGCTAACTCTCCGGGGTTGGTCCAGTAAAGCGGTGACCGGCAGGGTCTCCCATACAAGGCCTCGAATGGTGCCATACCAATGGTGGAGTGGTAGCTATTGTTTTACGCAAACTCAACCAGTGGTAGGTGGTCCTTCCAACTATGACCAAAGTCCAAGATACATGCTCGCAACATATCCTCCAGAACCTGAATGGTTCTCTCCATCTGACCATTTGTCTGGGGATGAAACGCTGTGCTCAAGCATAGTAGAGTCCCAAAAGCATCCTACAATCCATTCTACATACGGGATATGAAGCAGGCATCTCAGTATAATACTATAGTCGAGGGAACCCCATGAAGCCGAACTATCTCCTGCACGTAGATGCGTCCCAAGCTCTCTACGGAACTCTGCTCCCTGATAGCTAGTAAGTGGGCCGACTTGGTGAGTCGGTCAATGATCAACCAGATGGAATCGTGCCCCTTGGACGTCCATGGTAAGCCTGTAATGAAGTCCATCGATATTCCATCCCACTTCCACTCTAGAACTTCGAGGGGGTGAGCTAACCCTGCTGGAACCTGGTGCTCAGCCTTCACTTGCTAGCATTTGAGGCATCGAGAAAAGAACTCTGCTACTGTCTTCTTCATGGTTGACCACCAGAACTATCGTCGGAGATTTAGGTACATCTTTGCCACTCCAGGATATACTGCCAAAGGGGATTTATGAAACTCCCTCAGGACCTCCTCCTGGAGCGCCACTGGTACAACAGTGCATCCTCTGAAAAGAAGTACGTGCTCCCCACCTTGTGAATATCCATCAGGAGAATGTCCTGTGGATAACTGAGCACGTAAATCCACATAGTCGACATCCCCAAGCAGTGCCTCCCTAACTCGCTGTAAGAGTGGAGGGGTGACAACCATTGACTATAGGTAAGCTGTATCCTCTCCATCCAAAAAGGATAACCGTAACGCGACTAACTGCTGTGTCACCTCACTCAATAGCTGTGAGCTCGGCCTTCTGCTGAGGGCATCTGCCACCTTGTTCCCCTTTCCAAGAGTATAGATAATCTGAAAATCATAGTCCTGAATGAACTCTATCCAACGCCACTGCCTCAGATTTAGGTACTTCTGTGAGAATATGTACTTGATACTCTTGTGGTCAGAGTAGACAATGAACTGCCCACTTATAAGGTAGTGTTTCCACATCTTTAATGCGAAGACTACTGCTGCCAGCTCGAGATCATGGGTCACATAGTTCTGCTCATGTGGCCTAAGTTGGTGCGAACCATAAGAAATCACTACATGCCGCTGCATCAGGACACAACCAAGCTCGGTCCCTGATGCATCGTAGAAAACAATGTACTTAACACCCTCCTCCGACAATCTCAAGATTGGGGCGCTCATCAAACTCTGTCTCAGCTGCTCAAAATCCTGCTGGCACTTTTCTATCCACACGAAGGGTTGCCCCTTCCTGGTCAAAGCCATCATCGATTCTAACATAAGGGAGAAATCAGGAATGAATCTCCGGTAATATCCTGCCAACCCAAGAAAGCTCCGCACCCCCATCACACTCCGAGCTGGCTCCCATGCTAACACAACCTCCACCTTGGCTGGGTCCACAGCTACAACATCTGCTGAGATGCCATGTCCCATAAAGTGGACCTCCTGAATCCAGAACTGACACTTCGAAAGATTTCTATATAGATGGTGCTCTTGGCGTATGTCTAGAACCATCCGCAGGTGTCCCATGTGCTCTTCCTCCTACGCCGAGTACACAAGGATGTCGTCGATGAAGACCACTACGAACCGGTCCAAGTACGGATGGATGATCCAGTTCATCATACCCATGAACACTAAGGGGGCGTTCGTCATGCCAAAAGGAATCACCAAGTACTCATAGTGACCGTAGCGACATCTAAAAGCCGTCTTTGGTATATCCTCATCCTGCACTCGTAGCTGGTGATAGCCTGATCGAAGGTCAACCTTAGAGAACCACTATGCCCCTCTTAGCTGATCGAAGAGGTCATCAATTATCGGCAGTGGATAATTGTTCTTCACCATCACCTGGTTCAGGCGCCGGTAATCCACGCACAGTCTCAAAATCCCGTCAACCTTCTTGGAAAACAAGACTGGGGCCGCCCAGGGTGAAATTATAGGTCTCACGAAACCCTTTCTCTACAAATCCTCCAACTGCACCCTCAGCTCGCGAAGCTCTTCCGGAGCCATCCGATAATCCGATGACGAAATCGGTGTCGTCCCGGGGTGTATGTTGATGCATAAGTCAATTTACCGGCGGGGAGGTAACCCTGGAACATCTTCTGGAAAGACGTCCTCATACTCCACCACCACTGCTGGGAACTGAGAGCTCACAACATATACTGCTCAGAGGGTAAGGCTAGCCAGCTCATGAGTGATCGGCTGCACCCTCCTATGCATGAGCCTATTTTGTGCTGCCTGGGTTTCCTTTTCTCCGAAAAAGGAAAACCTTGTTCCATCATGGCGGACACACCACACCCTTCTCCTAAAACAGTCAATCTGGGCATGGACCGAAGATAACCAATCCATACTGAGAATGAAGTCATAAGGCCTCGACGCAACCACCAAGAGGTTCTAACCGAAACTCTTGCCTCCAAGGGTAAGATCACACTGCCTGCAAAGTTGTGTAATCGTCGAGTCTCCTCCCGTAGGTGTCTCCAAGCGCAAGGATCGAGTCAACAGTTCTACCGGAATCTTGAGGTTTTGTACAAGACATGTGACTACAAGTGAATGACTGGCACATGTTTCTATGAGTACAACAGCTAAGGTAGAAAAGACACAGATTGTACCTGGAATCATCCCTAGAGCCCCTGGGTCGTATGCCTTGACCGCATGCAGCTGTCCCCGTCCCTATCCCCCAGCTCCCTGAGCCTGGTGCGGACCTCCTGGGGGTGGTGGTGGAAGTAAGTCAAAGCGTCTGCCACCACCCGCAGCTCTCCCTGCTCCTCTGCCATGTCCGTCGCCTAGCGGGTCTTCCTATTCTGCTCTCTGCCTCTGCCTCGGTGGTCCATCCACCACTTCCCTGTCAGCAGCTCGACGGGTCGGGCAATCTCTAACGAGATGTCCCCTACCGTCGCATGCGTAGCATCGCTTCTCCCTAAGATGGCTGGTTCCATCCTGAGAGGCCTGGATTGTCTATCCCCTATCCTGGTTCATCCTATGATGCCTCCCATGTCCGGATCCCTGTGCCTGATGTCAGATCCCCACTGCCGGGGTCTCCACACCCGTCTTCCTACTACTGACTGCCGACGACTGTCTCTGCTCCGCCAAGAAGCTCTAGATCACCAAGGCCCGCTCGAGCACTCCAGCATAAGTCGATATTCATAGAGGCACGACGCTAGCTTGGATGTCTCGTCGTAAACCCTCCTCGAAGGTCCGAGCTCTAAAGTACTGATCCCTGACCATATCCATCGAGTACCTGGCGAGGTTGGTGAACCTCGATGAATAGTCATCCACAGTCATACTGTCCTGCTGGAGCTAAAGAAGCTCCTGGATGCGCACAACTCTCAGCGTAACGGGAGAGAACTCCTCCCTGAAGAGTCGCTCAAACTCTGTCCATGAAAGAGTCTCCTCATAGTGAGTCTGCATGGTCAGAATCCACCATCGTCCCGCCAAACCATGAAGATGGATCGCTCCTAAGACCACCATCTGGTCTGCCGGTGTCCTCACTAGACGAAAAACTCTGGTCACTGCCTCAAGCCAATCCTTAGCCACCTGAGGGTTGGGTTGCCTCGGAACCTGAGGGGCCTCTGTCTCTGAAACTCATGGAGCGCGCTGAGCCTGCACTCCTCGCCGGTTAGTACCTCGGGTACCATTGGCTGCTTCACTGGTTGTGGTATAGCAGGTGCAACACCTGGTAGCAATGCCTGGGGAGCAGGTCCCTATATCGAAGCCTCGTCACTAAGGGCGCCATCCTCGTGATCGTGCTGCTGAATCCTAGCGGGTATGCATCACGAAGGCACCCTGTAAAAAAACAAGATGTACCATGGTCAATGAGTACATCTGGATAGATGAAACAAAGGACATGGAAAACACAACCCATTCTTATATGATTCATGTACCTTTTATTTCCCCACAACTATTTTTTTCGCGAACCGAGTCGAAAAGAAGGTTATTAGAGTCTTGGTGTATGGATACGTCGGCTGCCGCACCAACACTAGGGTCTCCAGCCTTAAATCCGAACCCGAAACACTCAACACTGTTGACCCAAACCAAACTCACAGACTCTTGGTCCTAAGGTAGAACCGACCACCTCTAATACCACTCTGTCACGACCCGTCCCAGGGGGGCCCGCACCGTGACTCCCCAATCCCGCCTCCAATAGGCCAGGGGCTGGTGACTAGCACCTAGTAGGCATATCACTAACATGGGAGGCATTTCCTAAGTAGCTGTACACAGGCACACATCTCCAAGCCCACAAATGATGAAATGTAAAACACTATGGAAAAAATGCATTCATACAACTAAATACCAACCAATAGAGTACGAAGAAAGGTAGAGTACTGTAAAAGTAAATTGGGCCAAAAATACAAGCCCACCAAAAAGCAAACACACAAGAGTCTGACACTGCAAAGTCCAACCTATAAGCACAAAAGGTACTGGGACTGCCGCTCATAGCCGTAGAAACGCCTCGGCCTGTAGTGAAATCAGAAAGCTCGGTCCTGTCCTGGTCCGCCCTGGACTCTGTCGAAAGGCTGCTCATCTACACAAGACACTAGACATGTGGGAAAAGCCCGTGCAGGGGTGAGTAAAACAATACTCAATAGAGGACCCCGAAAACCACAAAGCAATATATAAAGTAAAGGTACAGTCATCTATGCATAGTATATGTCTACATAACACATAAAAGTACCAGATATACTCAAAATTCAGACCCGTGGTCTAGAGACAAGTCCTACAACTACATACCCCCGAAAAGGATTCTGTTCCAAGATTCCATGATGAAATCGTTCTAGGAGAAAACACTCCATGAGTCTTACAAATCTGATGACGCCTGTCCAAGAAGTGCTGTTTGTTGGGAATTGTCATGAGAGATAGCTACACTCATTACGGTAGATACACTCTTGAGTGGAAAGGATACGGTAGATAGAAGCACTCATTACGGGAGACACACTCCTGAGTGGGAAGATCTCAATACACAGATGAGGATCACTGCCAGGGCCATGGAGGATACCGCGACTCATCCATAATTCACCTTCTAGGTAGAGGATCAATGCCCGGTATTGTTGGTCACGTCGATGCCTGACTCTACATAGGGTCTAGAATGGATAGAGGATCTCGATCCGGGCCTCTCGGATGGATGCCTGACTCTATCACAGAATGTCCTACTGAAGGGATCATAATCCTGCGTGAGGGAATGACGCCTAACCTTCAGGGGAACAAGAAGAAGGGGAACTAACCCAAACGAGAGATGTTGAAGGCACGGTGAACAAAAGGACCAAGCCGTTTTCCAAAAAGTACATGGTGTGTAGAAATGATACACGCCGTGTTGTCCGACCCTGGGTATTTCCCGTGTACAACGGCCCGTGACGTGAGGCTGGTTGTGTAGAAAAAATTAGTACACGGCGTGTAGTACGGAGTACATGCCATGTCTGGGTAACTGGGGTTGGCTCTGTGTACTCTGGCCATGTGCCCGTACATGGTCACTAACCCGTGTACTCCGACCTGTGTAATCTACACACGGGGTGACCTGTGCTGCTGGCCTCACCTGGCCGTGTGATGGAGTACACGGTCGCGTACTCCTTAACGTGTCTGCGTATCCTCGGGATACACACCGAGCTCCACATAGCCACCTCTGCCAAGATGTACACGCCTTGCCTCCTGAAGCCGTGTAGATCATCCCGTGTCCGTGTACTACCCAAAGTACACACCGAGCTTCGGGGAAGGTCCAACACGCCATGTGACCGGGGTCACACGCCGTGTGATTCTTCTCTGACACCGAAACCCTAGACGCCACCGCCAGTACTACACGACGTGTTCTTCGGTAGTACACGCCGTGTATTCTGGAAATTTCCAGAAACGACGCTCTTTGCCGGCGCGCCTCTCATACTGCTCCAATCATCCATCCGACCATCCAATCGCTGCAAAACTTCCAGGTTCTGGATGCCCTGACACCACGAAGCCTCTTCTGTCATTTTTGGGCCTCTGATTGGCTCCCAAAACGTGTTCCGATCTTCCCGCATGAAAAACGCTTGAAGAAATCTCTTTTTGATCCGGTCCGATTCGTCGTCTGCCATCGTCGCCGCACCTCCACAAGGTCATTGCAATGTAGAACCTTTGATTTGGGATCGTTGCGTCACAGAACAGATGCGCAACGATCCGTTGTTCATCACCACATGAAGAATGCAAAGAACGCGCGGGGAGAAAGGAGGAAGAAATCCAAATAACAAATTGAGGAACGAACCACCCCCATCGTTCGTCACGGCGTTGATCCGCTCTCGTTATTAGGCTTAAATGGAGAAATAATCGACGACAACAAAAAGCATGGATCAATTACCCATAATCTTCCCAAAGAAAATACATCCCGCAAGAACACACGAATCCGTGGATCAACTTTTTCATGGTTGATCCACATTCGTCTTTTAAACTCAAATACAGGGAAAAGAAATCACAAATAACAACCCCTACCAATTGAAAGGATCGATCGTTGATGAAGGCGCCATGCTGCCGTTGTCGTCGAGATCCTTCAACATCGGCACAAAGATCCTTGGTTTCAATCCGTTGTCGTTCATCGTCGAGAAATTACTCCAACGTGCCACAGATTCTGCAGAGGTTCCTCTCTCTACATTTCCAACGACATACAATTTCTTAACCAATTAAAAGGGGAAACATGTTGTCATTTAATTACACAGAAGTATTAATGGTGTTGACTTTCCATTTCGAAGTCATTAAGAGGCGCCATTAATTTAGGAAACAGCTGCGCCGTTGCCGCGCTGCAGCGAATGTTTCCTTAAATGAAATAAAATAAACTTGTTAATTTATTTTATTTTATTTTACTTAAAACATATGAAAATTAACTTTTTCCCTCGACTCGCGCCGGTCTAGGTTAGCCTCATTCTTAGGTAAGGACGATGTTCCGAACGCAATGGTGTGCTCAGATTTTTAATCCGGGCATCCGTTTGGAAACTCCCACAACTGCGCACAAGTGCCGACTCACTTAACTAAAAAGGTTCAAACCACCATTCCGGGCTCATTGGACTATGGAATGATGTGCCGTCTTTTCACCCAGTCTTGAATTAATTCCATATAATATTTAAAATAATAAACTGAAAAATCTAAGACATTACACAATCATCCAACGTGAAACGATTAACTGATTTAAGATAAAATTGACCAATTTAAGGGGGATTAGTTTAGTGGACTAGGTTAGTTAATTTAATACTACACACCACTAGTGTGGCTCATAAAAAATAATAACCCATGTTGGAATATCTGGTAAGCTCTACTATGGTTATCAAATTTTCAACAAGTTAAACCCTAAAAGTTATTAGGTAGTTGTTCAATGCAAGCCACTTATACATGAAACAAATCCATATATCTGATTAGGCTCAATAGTTCCAATAAAACTCCTAAGATAACTATTTATTTTTTAACCTCACATCATAATCCTCACTCTAGAGGTAATTTTTAATTATAAATATAGATTAATATACATTACTAGGATATTAAAATGTTCTAAAACAAATAGAAAAAAAGTTTATGATAATAAAATATTTTTTATTAGTAAATAATTTAATAAATGTTATAATATAATAAATTATTTCTAGGGAATAATTTACAAAAAAATTATGCATTTAAAAGGGTTTTCATCATCCCCAACTAATTTTCAAAATTTCAAAATTTTGAAATGATACATCATATAAGAATTTTATTCAATATATGAACTAGGTAATGAATATTTTATATTATTATATATACTTATATTGTTTTTTTATGAGTAATTAATTTTGTTACAATATATTAATGGTAAAAACATAAAACATATAGAGTACTTATACTAAGCATCATAATTCTCAGTAAACATGTCATTCCCTGACTGTCTACTGTCCAAATTACCAATTAATATAAATAACCCTTTTATGTGAAATCACCTCCTTATATCCCTCAAAATCATTCATTTAATCCATCAACTATGTTATATTCATCTACTCTACCTACACCTCTAGCTACAATTTCTTAGCTTTTATCTACATTTTTGGAGCCTCCGCCTCATCTCACTCTACGGAAATTGAATCTCACCACCTCTCTAACTCTACATTAACCTTCACTAATGACTCTATCTTCTCACCTATACTTATTCTTCATCACCTCCTCACTTATCGTTTTTCTCCACATCCACCTAAATTATTGTAACAGTAAATATATTTACCTATATATTTTGTATATTTCAAGTAAAAAAATATTTTTATATTTTTTATCGGATTACATGTAAAATCCCACCCCTCATTGGATTGAGAAGGTGGAAGTAAGTTACTTGACCTTAAGTGACATCCCCAAGATTCCAAAGCCATGAAATAAATTCCAAGGGCTTCATTAACAGATAGGGGCTAATTTTTTCATTGAAAATAAAACAACCTAACCAAACATTTAATAACCAAAAACCAATACATGCTGCATGATAACAATGTAAAAAAACTCAATAGAATACCACTCATATCAAAACAAACTACAACCAAGTACCATAGCGGAATACAAAAAAAGTCTAAGTACACAATGGAGAAAAAAAACTGGAAAAACATAATGGAAACCCACATAACACCAAAGATATAAACTTCGCCAAGCACTAAATCCATAAAAATGCCTAAGTATCATGTTGAACCACCAAATAAGTGTAATAATTTACTATTTAATTTGTCCTGATAAACGATATATACCAAAGAACCAAAGTTCCAAAGTAGTGGTGAGTAATGAAACTCTGTATGATTTTCCCAAATGACTTCCCTAATCATGCCACTAGGAAAGATCATGTTAGTATATTTATATAAAATAATTTATATAAAATAGTTGCAAATAGTTTATATCAAATCCAATAAGTTTAATACTAAAATTGTTTTCCATACCAAAAAAAGTTTCCAAAGAAAATCAACCAAATAATACCTTAACACCATTTGAAATTCCTTTTTGACATACCCATTCGAAGTTTCACCACACGCCATGACATGAATCCTTCTATAACAGTTCCATACTCATGATCCATTTCTCATCAATCAACTAAATCATCACAAAGTGTCCAGTATCCTTGTTCCCTAATGATACACACCCATTATACAGGGCCACATCCCGTTATACCCTAATGGCACACACCCATTATTTAGGGTCATGTTGAAAGCATGAACTCAGAAAACCCACGTATGGAAATACCATTTCAAGCTAACCAATTAAACACATTTCAATAAAAAAAATATTTTATTGAAACCGTTTCAAACAAACAGTTTCAATACATCTAATAAAAAATCATTTTATTGAAAAACTATCAATTAAACTATTTACCAAAAATACAAAAAATCCATATTTTAAAATCAACATTTTGAAATGAAAAAAACCAAGAACATTTCATAAACACATTCCACAATTCCATAATTTCTGCCAAAATCCAAAAAATAATCAAACCATCACAAAATAGGATTTTTACCATAATTTTCACTAAAAATACCCAATAAAATATAATAAATCAAAATAATTTGAAACTAATCCTTGGAGTTCAAATAAGTGTTGATAGTGAAGCCTAATACTTGAGGATTTTTTGAGGAAATGGATAATGACACTAAAATTCCCACGAAACTGGGTTGAATATCAAAAAACCCGACTTAGATATCTTCACCTAACATTGAAAAAGCCAAATATATTTATATTTGGAACAAAAAACCTGATATATGTCCATATAAGAACTAAATATAAGAAACTAAGAAAGGGAGGGAAGTAGATCTAAGAAAAACTACCATAAATGAAGACTTACCAAGGGAATGTGACATCAACGCACCATGAAACGCCTTCAGATCACTTCAAATTTGATGGGGATGGGTTCCAAAACATTATTAAGGGAGAAATATTAAGTTAGGTTAGATTTGGAGTAAAAATGATTGGTTAAAGGATAATATTGACCTATATCTACATTTTGTGGATCTTTTTTTTAAACCGTTCATGGTAAGTTTCACAGATGGCCTACACGGTTAGATAGACCATGTGCCAACCATGAAAAATATCACTATCATACTTTTCAAAGTTTCTAATAGGCATCCGCATGGTTTGGGCAAACCGTGAACCTATCGGTGCACCTTCTCCTTAGGTTTTGTCTCATTGTGCACGATTTCCTGTAGGAGTTGCAAGGTTTACTCTAACCATAGACCAACCATGCACCATTATAAAATTCAAAAAAACTTCAAAAGGTATCAAAACTCTCCCAAACATCACCCAAACACTTTATATACTTAAAATACAAAAATTAATTGTTAATTACTTAAAATAGAGGGTTCTAAATTCTCCCCATCATTGGCCTTTCTATCCACGAAAAGTAGAAAACCACAATTTTTATGAAAGAGTTCGGACCATTGCTATTTAATTTCATTCTCCCATTCCCAAGTCTCTTCCTAAATCTGATCATGTTTCTACCCATCCCACACTAGACTGATGCTCCTCCCATGAAATAAATTCCCTTGATTTTCCACAATCCCCACTAGCACATGCACTAATGAAGCATCTGACTCTATGTCATTGTGATCTCCTCAAATCACATGTTCAAGATCTGGCTGATACCTTTTCATCTGAGATACATGTTACATATTATATATGATATTTAACAATGGTGGAAATACCTATAGATATTAAACCTATCTAAAAAATTCTATTATATCAAAAGGGACTATATATCTAGGAGATAACTTGCATTTCTTCTGAAAACAATGATGCTTGAGCCTTAGAGAGATCTTCAAGAATACATGATCACTCACCTCGAATGAAAATGGCTGTCGGTGATGATTCCCATATGATTTTTGAAAACTCTGAGCCATCTCCATATGTTTACTAATCAAAAAAATCATCTCTGTTGTTTCATATATAAGGGTCAGTCCAACTACAGTATTCTCACCAGTTTCCACCCAAAAAAGTGGAGAACAACAAGGATACCCATATAATGCTTCAAAAAGAACCATATGAATCAAGTCTTGATAGATGTTTTTATATGATAACTCAACAAAATGTATGTGTGCTTCCCATGAGCCTCCAAAATCCATTACACAAGACCAAAACATGTCTTACAACAATTGTATAATCCTTTTGTATTATCCATCTATCTAGGGATGATACGTTGTAAGCATAGCCAACTAAGTTCCAAGAGATTTCTGAAAGAATTTATAGAAATGAGATGTAAACCCTATAACTATGTCTAACACTATCAAATTGGGTATACCATGCCGCCTTACCACTTCTTGAATATATATTTTCGACAAGTCCTCCACTATATTTGATTCACGAATAGGGATGAAATGTGCCGACTTCATGAGATGATCCACTATCACCCATATGGTATAATGTTTTTAAACCATTATTGTGAGACATGTTATTAAATATATTTCTATCTACTCCCATTTCCAAATAGTGATAGGTAAATATTTCACCATACCTACTGGTCGATGATGCTCTGCATTAACTGGATGATACGTTAAGCATCTCAAAACAAACTCATCCACCTTTCTCGTCATACCAACCCACCAAAAACGTGATTTTAGTCCCTTATATATATATTTTATTCTAGGACGAACAACCTATATTGAATTATGGGGAGTATGATGAATTTTTTTCCTGATAAGCCATAAGTACGACCATCTGATTTCTGAACCAGAACAGTAAACTCACATCCAGCCCTTTCCCTCAAGGTTTCTAAACCATTGAGTTTTGAACTCCTAAAAACAAATTCTACAATATATTTTTGTTCCTATTTAACCATGTTTACCAAATCTAGAAGAAAAGAAACTATAAATAATAATGTGACTTCACCTCCATCTTTACCTTCCAAGTGTATGTCAGTTAAAACCGACATCAACTGCCACTCATCTGAAGCATGTTTGTACAAATAGGAAAATGAGCTTGTAATTAATGCATATGCAACCATATTTTCTTTACCCAGTGTATAAATCTTATCAAAGTTGAACATTTAGGGATAATCAATCCGTATTCTTTGTCTCATATTCAAATCACTTTATAATGAAATATGTTTCATGCTCTTATAATCCATAAATATAGTAAATTTCTCACCTAATTGGTAATGACACCATATATTTCAAGCATGGACTAAGGAAGATAACTCCAAATTATGTGTTGGGTAATTATTCTCATGAACTCAAAACTTCCTTGATCCCTAAGAAATGACATGATTTCCCTGCATAAGAACACATCCCAACCTAGATCATGAAGCATCATTATACACCACATACTATTTTACAAATTATGGAAAAATCATGATTGGTGATAATGTAAGAAAAAATTTAAACTCTTGAAAAGACTTATGAAATTCGTCACTCCATTTAAATGAAACATTATTTATTTTCAATGATGTCAAATGTGAGTCCAGTCGTGAAAAATAATAAACAAACCATCCGTAATAACTAGCTATACCAAGGAAACTACATATCTCGAAGACAGTCTTTAGCAGTTTTCAAGAGAAAACATACTCTTTATTCTATAGATATATAGAAACACATATTTCAAATATTACATGGCCAAGTAAACTTACCTATTATATCCAGAAAAAACACTTTTATAATTTGTCATATAACTGATGATCTCTCAAGTTTCACAATTCTATCACTAAGTGTTTGTCTTGATCAAACCTTGAATATACTAATATTTCATCCACAAATACCACCACAAAAGAATCCATATACCTCTGCGATATCTGATTTATCAATTCCATAACGACCAATGGTTAATTTTTAAGACTGAAAGGCTTTACCACATATACCTAATGGCCATATCTACTCTTAAAACATGTTTTTGGAATATCCTCCTTCTGAACTCACAATTGATGATATCCTAATCACAATTCAATTTCGGAGAACCACAGAAATCCCCTAATATTTTCAAAATGATCATAAAAATGTGGAAGTGGATATCTATTATTTATCATAACATGGTTATGTTTACGATAATTGACACACATCCTATGATTTCCATCCATCTTTTTGAAGAACAAAATCATTGATGCCCATGAAGATTTACTCAGCCAAAAGATACCTTTGCTTTATAGCTATTCCAAATACAATTTAATCTTCTTTAATTCTATTGGTTCCATCTAATAATATAGAAGGGAAATAGGACTGGTCCCTAGAAGGAGATTAATCATAAATTATACTTTTTTTGAGTAAAAAACCTGATAAATATTCTGGAAAACCATCCTAAAGTTGATCAATAATACTAGAAAACTATTATAGTTGATCAATTCCATTGATTCCAAGTTCAACACTTCCAACTGGTACGAGATCGATCCAAATGATACTTCAAACAAGACCATTGAATCTTCATTAAAATTCTGATCCCTAAAAAAGAGATGCTCGATGCAATCTTCAATTGTAAAACTTGCCTTTCGGGTATAACAATCGATGTTAGTCTTGAATGTTGTCAACCAATCCATACCCAGGATTATATCATAGACATCCATCTCAAGCATAGATAATTCCAATATCAAATCATCTCCAACAATAGTCATAGAACATGATCTACAAACAAAGGATCAATATTCTCTTTAACCAAGAGGAGTTTGATGTTTTAATATAGAAGGAATCATCTCAACACTTAAACACAAAAAATTAAAAAAACTAGAAGAAATGAAGGAATGGGATGCACCCATATCAAACAAAGATTTCATAAGGGTATAATTCAAAATAATTGTACCTCTCACCATTGATGGACCAATTGATCATCCAAAATCACATGGTCTGCTCTATATAATTTCTTTCTCATTGCACTTTGTTCCATATTTCCCTGTTGAGATATCCCTTACTATGGAGTCATGGTTTTTCTAGAATCACAATTTCTAGAACTATTATGCTGATGTGAGGTTTTCTAGTACCCTTGTCTAGTTGAAGCATACAACATCTACCTCACTTGAGAAGTGCACCAAACACCCAACCTCAGAACACTATGACAATACTGTTGAAGATGCCCCATCTGATTGAAATTTTGTCATGATCAAGGTGGTTTCATTCATTAACACTTAATGTGGTTGAACGAACAAAATTAGAAACAATTATCTTTTCTTGTGGGTCTTGGAGGAATATTTTCCTATCCATCTATCTAATTCTGAGTCATTCCCATATAATAGAAATAGGTGACCCTTTTTTCTTGTTCCTTGAACTAGAGTTCCCACCATTTCCCATAGGTATCAACCAGATTCCTCCTCTCATAGATCTTGAGATGTCTCATTCTACCATTATATCTCTATTGATCATATATATATAATTCATAATAAATATAGAACAATAATTTTCATGCTAATATCCTATATCATCCCTAATTGAAAGATGTGTACCTTCAAGGTTGCACTAATAGAAACTTTGAGTGAAAAGTGGAATAAATTCAAAAGTTTATCTGAAAACTATGTGACATAACTTTTTTCCAAATTCAAACTAAATATGTATGTCTTTCTTTTAATTCTAAACATGTGAGGATATAATTTTCTGTTAAAAAATTCTTCAAAATCCTCACATACATGTCCTTGGTAATATTTAGCCTGAACTGCTTTGTCCCACCACTGGCATGCAAGATTCTCCAACATATACGTTTCCAAATTTAGATTCAACTTTCCTTGTGTGCCAAGGAAATTGAAGATTCAATTAATTATATTCATCCAAACCTCTTCCTTCTCTAGTTATGAATCACTCTGAAAGAAGGATGAATTTTGTTTCTAGAACTGGATACAATTATATACTTTCCTTGGTTCATCCCTCATGATCCATATATCTGAAGGTTGATAATATTAGACTATACTATGAACTAGTTGTCGGTTCACCTATGGCTTAGGTGCAACCATATTCTCATCAACTTCCTCCAGTTGGTTTCGACAATGCCTACCAGGTTTCAGTTTCTAAAAAAACACCATTAATCTCACTCTCTATCAACGAAAATATTAAAAATTTCAAATTATTCCACATCATTCTATCACAAAATTTCTTTCCAAAGTTAAACTTTTACTATGTTCAAAATTTTTTGAAAACTTTTATGTTCCTTGTGATCAAACCATTTTTAAAATTCCACAACCATAATATTTTTAACAATCATTCATTTGAAAAAAATTCAACATTTTTAAAAAATCAACGCAGTGCACAAAATCATATATCATCACTCAAAATAAAATATGCACTCCTAGTGGGAATTCATTTATATAATTCATGTCATCCATGTCTCATTGGATAAACCCATAACAATGAGATTACAATTCTAATAAGTATCTCCAAAAATATTTTGTACCCAAATACCTAGTTACTTGAAGATTAGTATAAATAGGTTAGCTATGTATTTTTATTCTATACATTTCATCTCCTCATAATCCTAATCCTTTCTACCAACCTGATATAAAGAACAAAATAGAATGAATATCAACTTCAAGACTAAGATAACTGAATAACACTTGTTATGCAAGGAATGAAAAAAACGATACCACTTGTAACATCATGCCCCTCCTCATTAGATTGAGAAGCCAGAAAAATATTACTTGTCCTTAAGTGACATCCTCAAGAGGCCTTGGCTGGAAATAAATTCAAAGGGATTCATTAATAGATAGGCAATTATTTTTCCTCTTAAAATATAATGACCTAACCAAACATTCCAAAACCAAAAACCACTACATAATGATTGTTAAAAATTTAAAGAAACTCCAAGTTATACCATTGATATCCAAACCAACTGCAACTAAGTACCAAAATGGAAGAAAACAAATGTAAAAGTACCCAATAGAAGAAGAAAACAAAAAAAACTCATTAACAACCCACATAAATCCAAACCCCAATATGCTTCATGATCAAAATCCATAAAACATCCCAAGTATCACATTGCACCAATAAATAATTGAAACACTTTACCTTTTCCCGTGCCTCGATAAACAATATCTAAAAAATCAATAAAGTGACAATGAAGGGGTGAGCAATGAAACTTAGCAGGCTTTCTCTAGATGAAATCCCTACTCATGCCACTTGGATATACAATTTCATCACATTTATATAAAAATTTTATATAAAAAATGTAACAATTTATATCAAAACAAAGCTGTTTAATACTAAAAAACACTTCCATACTAAAACAGTTTCCATGCAAAAGCAACCAAACAATACTTTAAAACAATTTCAAATTCCTTCTGGGATTACCCATTCCATGTATCACCACACACCCACACATGTATGCTTCACTAACAATTCCATACCCATGAGTGGTTTCTCATTCATCCACTAAGTCATCAAAAAGTGTTCAATCTCATTGTTCCCCAGTGAAACACACATGTTATCTAGGGTCAAGTTCTTTGGTACCCCACTAGTACACACCCAATATTCAAGGTCATGTTGAAATCATGAACTCATAGAACCCATGTATTCCAAAACCATTTCCACCCAAAAAATTCAACTTATTTTAATTAAACCATTCTTTGATTGAAAACATTTCAAAAAAACCATTTCAATATATTTCAATAAAAAAATCATTTTTTTAAAAACATATCAATAAAACCATATACCAAAAATCCAATAAATCCATATTTTAAAATAAACATTTTTAGACCAATAAAGGAAAGCACATTGCACAACCACTTTCTACAATTCGATAATTTTACCAAAAATCCACAGCATTCTCAAACCACTATTAAGGAGGATTTATAACGTGATTTTCACAACAATTTCACAATAAAATTTAATCAATTAAACCAATTTGAAACTGATCATTCAGGTTTTGAGAAGATGAGTTGAGGGTGAAGCCACCTACCTCCATATATATGGTGAAAACAAAGAACAACATTAAAATAGAAGTGAAACTGGGTTCCATATCCAAAAATATGCCTTAGATCTCTTCCCCAAACACCAATAAGACAAAATATAATAACATTTTTCATAAAGAAACCTTAGATATATCCATATTGTAACTAGATCTATGAAATTGGGAGAGAGAGGGAAGTATATCTAAGAAAACTAAGAACAAAAACTATAAATGAATACTTACCTAGGGAATCCAGCTTCAACACACTAAGAAATTCCTCTATATTGCTTCCAATTATATTTGGATTGGTTCCAAAACCGTTGGGAGAAAGAAATACAGAGTTATGGTCAATTTGGAGTAAAAATAAGGGGTTAAAGGCTTATCCTGATCTAGATCCATTTTTGTGGATCTCGTTTTCAAAACGTGCTCAGTTTGTCACATAGTTTGGAAAAACATCTTATAACTATACACCATCCACTGACTCAAGTAGGAATCTCACAAGGTTGGCCCATATTGTTTGATAAAATGTGCTCTAACCATGTAATAGATCACTATAACTCTTTTGAAGGTTTCTCCTAGATAGTAGAAAGGATTTGAAAAACCATGTGTCTACCCATTATCCTTCCCCTTATATTTTGTTTCATTGTGCACGATTTCCTGTATAAGTTGCACAGTTTCCACTAACCATGCACCAAATGCATACTAGTAAGAAAACCCCACAAATTACAAAAGATTTCAAATCCCTCCCCAGCATCACCCAAATGCTTTATATAATTAAAATAAATTAATGAAGGGTTACTAACTTTAAACTAGGGTGATAAATGCAACCCACTATTGGCCATTCCATCCCAAGAAAATATAAAACCACCATTGGTCTGAAAGTGTTTGGTTCATTACTCATTCATTTCCTTCCCTTGTTCCTAATTCACTTCCTAAATATGTTTGGGTTTCAAGACAACCCACACTAGACCGATAGCCTTCCCATGCACTATTTTCTCTTGATTATCCACAATATTCACCAGTACATGCATGAATGAATCATCTTACTCTAGGTTAATGTGATCTCATCGAATCATATAGATGTGATCAGGATGATACCTTTCCAAATGAGATACATAAAAAACATTTTTTACGTCATTGAAATATGGTGGAAATGCCAACTGATATGACACCTATCTAACTTATTCTAGTATTCCAAAAGGAACTATGTATCTATAGATAACTTTACCTACTTCCCAAAATGATTATTATCAATCCTTGGAGAGATCCTTAAGAACACATTACCACTCACCTTTAATAACAATAACCATTGAAGATGTTCAGTGTATGATTTTTGATAAATATGAGTTGTCTCCATCTGTTTCCTGATCAATTGAATCTTCTCAATTGTTTCTTTGAAAATGCTCAGTCCAACTAGGGAAGCATCACCTGTTTCCATCCTAAATGTGGATTATGATAAGTTACCCACAAAATGATTCATAAGGATCCATATGTATTGATTCCTGACAGGTATTGTTATATTAGAACTCCACCAATGGTACATAATCTTCCCATGACACATAAAAATCCATTACATAAGCCTGAAATATGTCTTACAACGTTTGTATTGTCCTTTTGAATTGGACATCAATATAGGGATGATACACTGTACTCATATTAATCTGATATCCAAGGGATTTCTGTAAGGATTTCCATAAACAAGATGTAAACCTTGGGTCTCTATCTAAAACTATAGAAACCGGTACACCTAGAATCTTTTCTACTTCTTGGATAGATATTTTTGATAAGTTCTCCACTGTATGAGATTCAAAAATATGGATGAAATTGGCCATCTTTATGAGATGATCCACTATCACCCATATGAAATCGTGGTTCTGAACCATTCTAGGGATACCTATTATAAAATACATTTCTATCTTATCCCCTTTCCTAATAGGAATAGGTAATGAATGCAACAAACCTACTGGTCATTGATGCTCTACCTTAACATGCTGACAAGTTAATCATCTCAATACAAATCGAGCCACCTTCCACTCCATACCACACCACCAAAACTATACTTTAAATGGATGATAAAACTTTAATATTCAAGGATGAACAAACCATCTTAAATGGTGGTGATCATGAAGAAGTAGTTCTTGACAAGACATAATTATGACAATCTGATTTCTAAACCACAACACTGAACTCCCAACCAGCCTCCATCCCTCAATGGTGTCCCTACCATTGACTATTTAACTCATAGAAACACATTCTGCATCACATGTTTTTACTTCTTTAACCATGATTACCAAATTAGGAATAAACAAAAATGGAAATAAAACCACAATTTCACCTCACTATTCACATTACATGTGCATGTTTTCTAGGTCTGACATCAACTTCCACTCATCTAAAACTTCTTTTTTCAACTGAGAAAATAAATTTATACTTAATGCATCTTCCACCATATTGCCTTTACAAAGTCTATACATCAAGAAAATTTGAACATTTTTAGATTTTCTATAGATCTAATTTTTCTAAAACTCAAATCCATTTTTGAAAAAATATGTTCCAAGATATTATGATCCATAAACAGAGTAGATTTATCACCAAATATTTAGTGATGCCAATTATACAAAGAATGGACTACAACATCTAACTAAAAATCATGTTTTGTGTAATTATTATTATAAATTTGAAACTTCCCTGTGCCATAAGAAACAACATGATCTCAATTCATGATAACACATCCCAACCCCCATCCTGAAGCATAACAATACACCATGTAACGCTGTCTTAATTCTTGAAAAACCAATATTGGTATTGATAAAAGGAAACAATTATGTTCTTGAAAAGACATCTAACAGTCATTACTCCATTGGAATGAAGAATTATTCATTATAAATGATGTCATACATGATTCCATTCATGAAATATCATGAAACAGGTGTCATTAATAATGAACTAGACCAAGGAAATTGAGTATCTTGAAGACAATTTTTGGCGGTTTCCTTGTGATAACAACCTCCATCTTCACTGGATCCATAGAAACACCTATTTCATAGAGTAAATGGGCATGGAAATGTACCTCCTTTATCTAAGAATCTCACTTTGATAATTTTAAATACAACTGATGTTCTCTCTTGATTTGGAGTGTTATCACTAAGTATTGCTCATTTCCATCCCTTGTCCTTGAATGCACTAATATGTCATCCAAAAAGAAGACTACAAAAGAATCTAGATACCTATGAATTATAAGGTTCATAAATTATATAAAGTCTTATGGTATATTCGTAAGCCCAAAATACATCACCACATATTCATAATGGCCATATCTACTCTAGAAAACTATTTCTGGAATATCCTCCTTCTGGACCTGTAATTGGTGATATCCAGATTGCTTGTTAATTTTGGAGAACCAATGAGCTCACCTCAGTTAATAAAAATATAATCAATGTGTGGATGTGGATATCAATTATTTATATATACTCGGTTATTTTTTCGATAATCCACACACAATCGAAGTGTACCATCCAACTTTTTGACAAACAAAATCGGGGTTTCCCACATATATGAACTCAGATGAAAGATCCCTATTCCTTATAACTATTCTAACTATACTTTAAGAACACTTATTTCAATTTGTTCCATATTATAAGATGGAATTGAAATAGTAATAGTCCATATAAGGAGATCAATCACAAATTTCACTTCTCTTATGGGTAGAAACCCTGAGAAATGTTTGGGAAAAGCATCATAAAACTGATTAATAACTGCTAGAAAGCTATTATCATTGATATATTAAATCGATTAAAATTTCAATGCTTCCAACTAGTATTATATATTTCCATCTTCTAGTGCTAACAAGCCCATTTCATCTTCTATTACATTTTGGTATCCTTGAAAGAGATGTTTGATGCTATATTCAATTGTAAAACCTAACATTCTAGTATAATAGTTGATGTGAGACTTGAACATTGTTAACCAATCCATATCCAGTATTATATCATAGACATACAAATAAATCAAAGAGAAACACTATATCAACTCAGCTTCATCAGTAGTTAGAGAACATGATCTACAAATAAAGGCTCAATATTCTATTTGACTAAGAGGAGTTTTATGTTTTAACTTAGAAGGAATAATATCAACATTTAAACAAAAATAAATAAATATCTCTATAAGTAATAAAGGAATGAGATGCACTTGTATAAAAAAAATCTTTCATAAGGGTAGAATTTTAAAGAATTGTACCTCTCACCTTCGATGGTCCCAACTGATCATCAACAATCACCTGCTCAACTCTATATAATTTCTTACTTGTGGAGGTTTTTCATTGTTTCCCTATTCAGATAGCCTATGTTGAGGGGTCATGGTAATCCTAGAATTACTATAGATAGATCTATTATACTAATTTGAGACATTCTTCTTCACTTTTCCAGTCATAGAATATAATGTGTATGACTCATGAGAAGTGTACCAAACACTCGACCACTGATTATTACAACAATAGTGCTAAAGATTCCCTATCTGATTGTAATTTTGACATTCTCTAGGTGGTGTCCTATAATGTTTCTTCATGTGGTAAAACAAACCACATTGTAAACATCCATATTTTCTCTTGGGACATGGATGAATATTTACCTGTCTAGCTATTTGATTCTAAGTCATTCCCATATCTTGGAAATAAGTGTCCCTCTTCCACTTATTCCTAACATTAGGGTTTCCATTGTTTTATATAGGTATCAACATGATTCATCCACCCATATCTCATGAGATGTTCCTTTACTCCATCATCTCTCTATTGGAAATCTATATATATTTCATAATATAGAACACTAAAATCTTCGAGTGAATCTATTAGCTCATCCCCAATTAAAATATGTGTGCCTTCAAGGATGAACTAGAAACAACTTCGGTTGAAAGGTGGACTAAATTAACAAATATAACTCTATACTATGTGAATGAAAGATTTTTATTTCTTAAAACTGAAGAATCCAGTCATTCTTTGAATTACGAACATGTGAGGATAAATATTTTTGTTGAACAATTTTTTAAAATCCTTCGATGGATGTCCTTGGTATAATTTATCATGAACTGATAAGTCCCTCCATTGATGTGAAATATCCTCCAGCATATACATTGATAACATTAATTTTATCTCTCATAGTGTGTCAAGGATATCAAAGATATAATTCATCCTATTCATCCACACCTATTCCATCTTTATTTCTGAATCACCCTAAAAGATGGGTGTATCTTGTTTCTAGAACTAGACAGAATGATCTACTTTCCATGGTCTATCCCCCAAGTTCCCTCTATCCATAGATTGAAATTCATGTAATATACTCTAAACTAGTCATTTGTTCACCTGTTGATCAGGTGAAACCACATTCTCATCAATTTCATCTAGTTTTTTTCTACGATGGCTACTGGGTGCCATTTTCTAAACCAACAAAAACACCATAAGTATCAATATCTATCAACTGAGAGCTTAAAAAATTTCATATTCCACTACATCATACTATTCCAAAATTTCTTTACAAAGTTCGTATTTAACCATGTTCAATGATTTTTTAAAAATTTCAACTTTAATTAGATTGAACCATTTTCAAAATTCCACTACCATGCTCTTTTTTTCAAAATCTTTCAATTGAAAGAAAATTAATTTTTTTTTTCAAAAATCAACACACTGAACCAAATCATATATCATTACTTAAAAAGGAATATGCATTCCTAGTGGGAAATTATTTCTATAATTCATGTCATGCACATGTCATTGGCTAAACCCATGATAATGAGATACCAATTCCTATAAGTGTCTCTATAACACTTATGTACCCAAATCCCATGTAACGTGAAGTTCAGTATAAAAAGGATAGATATGTATTTTTATGATATAAATTTCAATTCATAACAATCCAACTCCTTTATACCATCACAACACAAGGAATATACTAGAATGAATATCAACTCCCAGATTGAGAGAACAAAATAACACTTGTTAGGAAAGGACCGAACAAGAAAATACCACTTGTAACATCCTGCCCCTCCTCATTAGCTTGAGAAGGAAGAATGAATTCACTTGGAATTAAGTGTCATCCCCAAGATGCCCAAGGATAGAAATAAATTCCAAGGACTTCATTAATAGATGGGGGATGATTTTCCATTTGAAAATAAAACAACCTAACCAAACTTTCCACTACCAAAACCACTATATGATGCGTGATAACAATGTAGAACTACTCAAAGTAATACAATTGATATAAAAAAAATTAAAATAAGTACCATAGTGGAATACATCTAATTTTAATGTAAAAAGTAGAACATAAAAACTGAAAAACTCAATGAAAACCCACACAAACCCAATTCTCCAACATGCCCCATGTAAAAAATCCATGAAATAACCCATGTGTTAGGTTGAACCTCGAAATAAGTGTTACAATTTACATTTTCCTATGTCCTAATAAACGATATCTGCAAAATCATAAAATTTATAAACAAGGGGTGAGTAATGAAATTCATTTGGATTTCCCCAAATTACATCCCTAATCTTGACACTAGGTTAGATCATGTGATAAAATTTATATAAAAAAATATATAAAAAATTGAAAATAGTATATATCAAAGACAAGAAGTTTTATACTAAAACAGTTTTCCATACTAAAATAGTTTTCATTGAAAATACACAAAAAATGACTTAAAACCATTTCACATTCCTTTTTGGCATACCCATTCCATGTTTCACTGCACACCCACCCCTGAACTCTTCAATAAGAGTTCCAAACTCATGATAGGTTTCTCATATATCCACTAAGTCATCAAAAAGTGTCCAAAATAGTTGTTCCCGAATTAAACATTCCCCTTATCCAAGGTCAAATCCCTTTATACCCCAATGGTAAACGCTCCTTATTCAGGTTCACGTCGAAAGGATGAACTCATACAACCCATGTATTCCAAAACCATTTCAATCCAACAAATTTAAATCATTTTAATAAAACCATTATTTTATTGAAAACCTTTCAAACAAACCACTTAAATACATTTCAACAAATACAACCTTTTATTGAAAACATCCAAATTAAACCATTTACAAAAAATTAAATAAATCTACATTTTAAAATCTACATTTTAAAATCATGAAAACAAATTTCATTGCATAAAAACTTTCAAAAATTCCAAAATTTCACCAAAAAATCCACAAAATACTCAAACTATCACTAAAGAGGGTTTATACCATGATTTTCACAAAAAATAAAAATAAAAGACAAGAAATTAATATAATTTGAAACTAATCCTTGAAGTTATTTTAAGTGGGTTCTAGAGTGAATCCACATACCTTAGGATTTATAGTGAAAATGAAAAACTACACTAAAACACCAATGAAACCTAGTTGAATCCCTAAAACAATTCCTTAGATATCTTCCCCTAATATCAAAAATACAAATATAATTAAATTTGGAATAAAAAACCTTGATGTATCCACATTGGAACTATATCTAATAATCTAGGAAAGAGAGGTAAGTAGATTAATTAAAAGTAAGAAAAAATACCAAAAAGAAAGACTTTCCATTGGAATATGGATTCAATGCACCAAGAACCCCCGCTAAATTTCTTTCAATTTGACGGGGAAGGGTTCCAAAACCTTTGAGATGGATAAATATCAAGTTAGGGTCGATATGGAGAAAAACTGAGGGGTTAATGGCTAAATCCAACCTAGATACACTTTTTATGGATCTAGTTTTGAAACCGTGAATGATTAGTGGCATGGTTAGGAAACATGTGTGCTAAACATGTACCGAACATTTCCATAAAGAGAAAGCTCACACGGTTAGCCTGTATGGTTAGTAAAACTATTCACAAAATGTGAAAAAATCACTCTCCCACTTTTCATGGTTTCTCTTAAGTAGTTGCACAAGTTGGAAAAACCATATTCCTAACCATGCACCTTTCCCTTATCTTCTATATCATTGTTCATGGTTTTCTGTATGATTTTCATCATTCCCCTAACCATGCACCAACCTTTAACCTTTAGAAAAGTCCTAAAAACATTCCAAAAGGTTTCTAAAACCTCCTATACATCATCCAAACAATTTATATATTTAAAATACACAAATTAATGGTTACTTACTTGAAAAGAGGGAGGTACATTCTGTATCATATTTTATTCTATAGATACACCTAACTTTGTAACCCTAATTTATTTTACTCTATAAAATAATATTAATAGGATATGTTTAGTTATGTTTTCATTACTAAACACATTTCAAATCATTCCTTTTACAATATTTTTAAACTATGAAGCTTTCAGACTAATTCAATATTTTTGATATGGGACATGAGAATATTAATCGAATGTAATTCCATTTCTAATTTACATGTAATTTTCTTAAAACTAAGGTTGGAAGTAATATATATTAAAATATTATTTAAGAGAAACTTTTGGGTTATCAAGCTATATTTTATCCCACATGCTAAAGGGGAATCTTTGTATACTGATATTAATAACATAAAGTATAAAGACTAAATATATACACTAGGTTGAAAATATTTATATTTTTTTCTTTAATTTTTGTGTGTGATTTGTAGTTATTTTTTGGATATCTTGTGTTACTAAAATAATATCCCTTTTTAATCAAATTAAAGTATTATTCAATTTTTAGAAAAATATATTTCTATTTGACACAGGTGTATGTATGAATTTTTTATTCAGTTAAATTATCTTCTATTTTAAAAGATATATTATGTATCAATGTATAAACTAAGATAACCTATTGTTATTAGGAGTTTAGGAAGTGGTATATCCTTCTAGTGGATCATAATCACAATCCATAGACCCATAAAGATAGATGCCCTACTATATTGTAATTAATCAAACTCCATTCATATATTTTTCCATGTTCAATTAATTTTATTTTGTTTTTATATTATATGATAAAATAGATTTATTAAATTGAGTATCTTTTATGGGGTTCCATTTGAATAAAGTTCATATAATGGGAAGTTTTTTAGTGGTGTTTAATTATATTAGGGTTTCCCAATTTTACAAAAAATGATTTTAAAAAACAACTACTAAATATTTCATTTAATGGTTGTTTTTATAAATTTATTATAATTTTATTTTATAATTATTATTTTTAACATATACACTTACATAGTTTTTTAAAGCTATAAAAAATTTCCCTCTATATTGTCCGCCCTAATTCAATTATTATCGCCACCCTCCCTATAACCTATCTCTAGACACAACCTCATGATCTCCCCCATCCCTCCCCATTTCTATCTCAATACATGAGCCCTTAAAAACCCCTCCCTCCTCATCACCTATCACCCTACCAAATCTACCATTTCCCATCACCCTACACGAGTTTCTCTCCCTCCCAATCCCCTGTCATTTCTACCTCCCAGTCACTGTATATCTCTCTCCATTATTATAGATTCATGTCTACATATTTCATTTATTGGGAATCCCTTCCCCCATCCACCCTCTCTTAATTTTCTAGCATCACCTCTTACCCTATAGTGTGTTTCATTAATTTCCTCATTTTAACATTATTTTATTCATTGGTTAAAATTTTAAATTTAAAAAATCTATATTTTTAAAATTTTTATTAATTTATTTAATATTTTACTAAAACTAAATGAAAAATGAATAATATTTTGGGTTATATTATTATAGTTACTTTAAAAATAAATATTTTAAATTTTAAGTAATTTAATAGTTACATTTATATATACACACACTAAAGGGAATTATAAATATTATAAATTTTATAGGTTATATAATTGATAATTTATAATGGTTATACTATAAGAATTATAATATTTTTTCACCAATGGACATATAATTTAGTTTCAAATTTATGAATATCCTATGTTGGTGGAAATAGTGTTTCCTATTTTCCATAAAGTTAATTAACTTCACAAATTTAGGATTCTTTAAAAAACTAATTTTTATTTTTTGATCTTGGTGATAAACCATAAATTTTTGAGTTTATAAGTAATTTACAGGATGAAATATTGGTGACCATATATATTTATGGTAAAGTTTAATATTTATAACATTACATAGATTAAATAATAATTTACAAATTCTTATTTATATGAGGAAATTTAAGAAAAATAATATATTATTTTCAACAAAAATTTGTTAAATGCATAAAAATATGTTTCACAATAAATAAATGTAGAAGGTGATATAGAAAACATCTTGTGATATTGTTTTTTTAATTTATTCATTGGTTCTCATGTTTTTTCATTGATTCACTCAAAACATTTTAAACCCATAATTTTATTTTATGTTTCATTAATCCATTTAAATTTTAAACAATACTAAATCTGAATTATACATGGAATATTGAGTTCATATCATAATTTTAAGAGTATTTTTATAAGAAAATGGGATAATAATGTTGGTGATTTGATATTTTCAAAATCTGAGTGGTAGTTTTTATTAAATCAAACCAACACACTAAGAAATTTGAGTTTTTTTGATCATATCTCTTTTCCATAGTAACTATCATGGATAAAAATAATGGTATAAACTTGAAAATATTTCATTTTCAATAATTAAAATAGAAGAGATATATGTTTATAAAAAACGTACTCAAGTATCTTGTTGTGGTGGTTGGATTTGATAAACAATAACTATCTAGTTTTTAACATTTTGACACCATCTTGCATTGTTAATAGTCTATGTCATAATTGTATTTATGAGGTGTGCTAAAAAAATATTTCTAATTACTGATATAATATTTCTATTATAATTTTCACACTGTTATATTTATTCTATATATTATAAATGATTTTTCAAATGTTGTCTCTTTAAAAGCATTTATTTTTTTAGAATTTATTATTTTAAATGTTATGAGTGAAATAATCATAATAATGTGTGAATTAATTCAATTGTATTCTTAATAATCCCAAATTTTGGTTTGTGTTTTATTTTTCATTGCACATGTAGTGTTAACATGATGAAAATATTTTAATAAATATGTTAGAAGAATGAAGGATTTTCCAAGTATACTAAGAAGAAGGTTTAAATTCCCTATAAATGTATTATTATTTTTAATGAATTGTAAAGATTACTTGAGTATTGATGGTTTCCCATAAATATGGTGAGTGATGTATTTTTGACCCACCTTCGTATATGTGAAATAAGTGAAAAAATTAATAAATTTAAACAATGGTGGTCAGGATGTTTTAGACAAATGATGGAAAATATGATTGTTTATTTGTGTTACTATAATTTTTAAGAAAAAAACGAATGAGGAAGAATGAGGAATTTATTAATATCTAATTAGAGTATATTTTTTGAGAATAAGTAGGTTTTTCCATTGGATAGTTTTAGAGATCCATTCATATGTGGAAAATTCATTTCTAATGTTATATTTTCTTATACCTTTTATATTTCATGAAAAAATGTTTGTTTTTAAATTCTATTCGTTATTGGGGATATAACTATATGAAAAGGATAAGAAACAAACTAGTTATGGAAGATGTTAATATTTAAAAATATTTTATTAATAGATTATTAATAATTACATTGTGTATTTATTAATTTTTAATATTATTATCTCTATGGTAATGTAGAAGAATCCAGTTAGAGGTCACATTGAAGAAAGAATGAAGAACTATTCCTAAAGCAAGAAACTTTAGCATGACATATATAAAATTGATCTAAAGGTTTTTAAGTGTTATTTACGACTGAAATAATTAATATAGGTTTTATTTTAATGTATTTAATTGATTATGAATTCTCTTAAGTGAGTTGAAAAGGTTCGTCATGTTGTGTATGATTAAATATAGAAATTTCATTATCTTCATAAAGGTAACTTCAAAATTTTAAACCTTTGTAATGGTAAATATATAATTTTTCTAGTTATGTAAAAAAAATTGATACTTGTATTAGGGTTATCTAGGAGTTCTAATTAATTCTTATCAGTATCATCGACTCTATAAAAATGAAATATGAAAGTTGGGAGTCGTGTATGGGTGAAAATAGGCTATGAGAGTTTCATATATGAGTTTTAATATCCACACAAGATTATAATGAGGTATATATAAATGTAATATAAAAACTATGATCCAATATGGTATCAAAGCTCACATTCAAAAAAATATTTCCAAGATAATAGTTTTAATTATTTTTCTCCATGTTGTGATAGAAAGACACATCCCAGAATTAGTTGCATGAGATGAGAAGCATAACTATAGAAATATATTTATCACCAAGACATGTAAGTAATGTTATAAGAAAAATTTCATTCACATGATATTTTAGATTATTTAGCACGTATAAATTGTTTAATGATTCTATAATTATCATCCATGCAATAAAAAAGAATCTCAAATGGATGATTGTATGGCATTTCAACATATGTCTATGAGAATATATTTTTTAGAATTTATCTTCATATCATATAACTCTGATGATCATTTTCTTTAAAGATTTGCGTGTTAAATTGATTATCATATTCATTATAAGATAATATGAAAATTTTGAGAAATATATGAAATTCAATTTTGATACTCAACTTCAAATATATTATAATGACATACGGAAGAAGACCATATCGTGGTATCTCAAAAGTGAGAACACAATTTAGACCACACCATGGTGGTTAAACATTTCATAGAATATGATTCCAATAAATAAATAAGTAAACTCAACAATATTAGGGTATATTGATTAACATTTTTTAGTGATTATAAGGGTGATACCATAAAATACTTATGAGAAATAGGAAACTCAACCTTGTTAATGGCTATGTCTTAATAATATCAAGAGGTGGAGAGGTATATGTATGATGTAATAATAGATACATGAATAATTGGAATGATTTAAAGAAGTGATATTTTTGGAGAGTATGAGGAATGTTATATGAGATTATCACATCATAAGTTAAGGATATATGATCATGTTGGATGTCTTTACATAATTTCATATAGAAATGGAGATATAATAATGATTTGTGAAATAATATGTAGGTTGTAAATGTGAAGGAAGATGAGTCTTATACCGATTTATAATATAATTTTGATACATATAAGAACATATATTCTTATACTTAAATAATTATATAAAAAAATTATATTACCTGATTTTTGGAATTTTGAATTATAGAGAATCATGGTAATTCAAAGCTATATATGGGAAGAAGAAACCAATGTTGTTGCATATATAAATCCTCCAGGTTGAAGAAATGAAAATATAAATATGAACTAATAAAATAATTTATTTCAAAATTATGTATCAAATAAATAGATGAGATAATACTTTCAAATAATTTATATATCTAGTGAAATTTAAGGAAAAAGAGATCTCAATGCTATTTAAATTTACTAAATAATAAGTGGTAGAAAATTGTTGTTGGCCCAATATTATATTAATAATTACTAGACATATAAGGTAAAGTATCCATGCTAAAAAAATTATATATTGTATTAGTCTAAAGAAAATTTTGGTAGCACACTTGATTACCATATTTTAGGAAGAAGATCGATACATACATTCTAGGAGAGACTAAATCCAATACAATTGATTTTATATCAATGAAGTGTCAGAATAATATTTTTTAAAATGTAAGAGAAAGTGAAAAACCCCTATGTAATGATTAATTTTTTTTTCATTCATTAATTAGATTTTTTGGAGTTGTATTCATTATAATAATATTACATATTTTTTGTGAAAAATAAATAAAAACTTATTTTTAACCAAATTTGGTTTTATACATATTGGGGTATTATTTATAAAATTTATTTTTAAATTATATAATTTATGTTTGAAAAATTAATTCTATTTTTAAATTTAGTTTTTAAAAAATTTATTAGGATCATTTCTTCTTATTTGTTTTGAAAATTTTCAGTTTTTTAATGATTAGTGAAGAATACTTCTTTTTATTGAAATCCCTATTTTCTTATCAAGTATTTACTAGGTAACATTCTATTTTAGATTAATTTTCAAATTTAATTAATTAATTTATATTAAATATAATCCATAAATGTTAATTTTATCAATATTATATATGAATTTGGTATAAAAACACATTTATACTTAAAAATAATTTTTTCTAAAAAAACATTTTTATCACATTTTGGAGGTTTAGTTTTAAATTATTCCCTACCACTAATAAATAATTAATTTTGAAACATTCATCACATATTTTGAATCATGAGGTTCAAATTTTTTAAATTTTTTAATTTTTTTTTCCGTTATGGTAAATATTTTTAACCTCAGTAAGGGTAAATCGAATAATTAATGTCGAAAAATGTAATAAGGACTATAAATATCCGTACCACTAGTTTTAATTTTATTAGATACGTTTTATTTGGCACTAACCATAAAAGGATGTGAATGTGTCCATTTCTTACCACTTTCCTCTGATAATGACCATAATATAATTCTAAATAAAGAATAAAAACAAATATCACTCTCTTTATTTTAATATTTAATTTTTTCACAGGGAAAAAAGAGGTTATGCCTTGGTTTGGTATTTGAAATATAACTAATTTTTTATCATGGTATTTTTTTTAAATTTTTAGTGATTAAATAATTACCTTAAAGGCTTATGTAACACCAACACATTGCTTGTTCAAGTAATAGAAATTTTAAGTAAATTATTTTAAAAACTCATAATGTAATATGTTTTGGTGGGTTAGAGTGTGAATTTGTTTTTACATATATATGATATACTAAGGATATTTAAAACTATATATTGTAATTACACTATTTTCTTCATGAATTTAAATTCAATGTAAATAATTAGTTCCAAAAATGACATTAAATATATTTTATAATAAGAAATATTTTATTAAATGATTTTAAATTAATAAAAAATATTATATTCAGACAAGTGAATTTTAAATAGTTTAAAATGTTAACCATTTTAAATTTATGTATAAATTTTCCTTTTATAATAACTTTAGTAACCCTTAAAGTTTAAAAACATTTCATATCATGGTAATTTTCGAAAGGGTTAATGGGGGGTGGGGGTGGGGTTAAAGCACATAGATATGGGTGAAAAGGCCACCAAAACTTGTAAACATTATATTGTATGAGAGGATTTAGACTCATCCTTATCCAATATTCTAAATATATAAACTTTGTTCAACATTTCCATGAAATGTAATTTTTATTAATTTAATACTTTTGGTAACTCCAAGAGTTATCCTCCCCTACTTATAAAAGGGAACATCCTCGACTCTATTTTTAAAAACTTTTAACCACTCTATATTAGCCATAACTTACCAAAATCACTTCCTTAAATCTAACAAAACATTCTACAAACCCTATTATTATTATCAAAAACTCATCTGAGGAATCATTTAGGTATAAACGAAAAGAGGTTGTCCAAAGAAGATGTATAATTCTTAACCGAGTGTTTTTGTTTCATTTATTTTTATACCTATAACAAATATTTATCAATCATGATGAAATAAAAAAATAATTATATTCAATATACTAATTTTTTATTATTCCAATTTCATAACCAATGTTTATATCATCTTCCCTCAAATGGGAAATAAAATCATTATTCAAGTGTACAGTGGATTACCACCTAAAAAATCAATGTAATTCATTTTCAAGCACCCCTATCGCATATAGTTATAATGATAGATTTAATTTTAATATATGATTTTAATTAAATATTTATAATTATGTAAATATAAAATGACATCTATTTTCTTACGTTTTCATCCATTTTAAAAATGATAATGGCGTTCAAGCGTACATATAGATTGCCTCCTCCACGAAGTGATGTGATTCATTTTTCATTTCCACATCTCATGACTTATATATATAAATATATTTTTATAAATAAATAAACTGATATTTAGGATATAATATTAATTATGGAATGATAAAATAATACTTACCTTTTTTCTACCATTCTTATTGAAAAAATAGAAACTCTATTCATACATACGTACAACCTACCATCCCCTTGATTGTAACACAATTCATTTTTGATATCCATATTTCATAGTTGGTATTAAAATAATAATTAATATTTAAAAATGATAATAATTTAATGAATTTTATTTTATAGATTATGGGATAATGTACAATTTGACCATATTCAACCAACCAATATCATTTTGGATATATCAACTGAATATCACCAAGACATCCGACAAGAACTTAATTAATTAAGTAAGTTTATTTAACCTGATAATAAATAAATTAAATTAAAAAATTAAAATTAATATTTTTATTAATCATGTAAATAACTAACATTAATTTATTATTTTGAAATATAATGACATATGTTACTCGTAAGACTAGATTTGAGGGAAACTTTACCTTTAAAACCTCATTTTAAATATTTTAGGATTTATTTTCTATTTTTTTCATAAACAAAAATTTTATTAAAATTATTTCATAGATGTATTTATATGAACATAAATGAAATATAAAGGAAATTTTATTTCAATTAATAATTTCACTCAAAGGTTTTTATATATAATAGTTTTACTTATTTTATACAAATTGTTTTAACAAAAATGAAAAATGGAATGTTAAATTTTAACATATACAGAATCAATGGGGTTTCACACCATGTTAACCATTATTTTATGTTTATCTTCCTTTACATGTTTTAATTATTTATTTAATGAAAACCCATCCTTCCCTATGCTCTACATATTTTCAAAAAAAAATTAAATGGAATAGATATTTTTGTATTCGGAAATGTTTTTCTTATGGGTGTAGAGAATATTTTATTGTGAATGAAATATTATATGTTTTATGATGATGTTTATAGTTATTATTAATTATTTATTATGATTTTTGGTTATATTATTTACCATGGATGGGTAGTCCTGTCATAAAAAATAGATGGGTCGTTCTATTATAAACAATAAATGAGTGATCCTAATATATCTCTCCAATGCATTGTGTAAAAAGATAGAGTTAACCTATTAGGTTTCTATTAGGTGACTATTTTAATTTATTTTGTTGGTTATTTTCTTCTTAATAGCGATTTGAAAATATTTTACCAAGTAACCCACATGATTTATCTTTGATTTTTATGCGTTTATTTAGAAATCTTATAATTTCACAAGGTAAGAAAATGTGCTTCTGTTTAAATATAAATTTATGATTCTTATAATTGAAGAAATGTATACCTTTTTTATGAAAACAATTATATATTTTTTATGTTTATCATGAAACCTTTTTGATTTTTATATTATCTATAATATTTATTGTGAAACGATTAATGAAAACATTTGGGCAGATAGATTTATTTCAATAGCAAGAAGTTGTTTATTTTCACCACAACATTTATGTTTAAAATGGATAATTTTATACATATTCATGTACTAAATGGTCTCATTATTTCTTTTTATACGTCCCTTGATGATATTGTTTTCTCATCCCACATTTCTAATGATTTTTTCATAGTGTTTTAAGGATGAATAGGGAAAAGTATGAGGTCAAGAGGAATATTCGGAAGACATGTCATAAAAAGAAAATAGTTTTTATTTAAATGATTTAAATATTAGGGAAAATGGATATTGAGTGAATGTTTCAACTTTGTTATGTATGGGTTTTTTGTGTAACATTTACGTTTTAATTATCTAAAACTCTAATCCATGAAGATAATCAAGTGCAAGTGAGTTAATTATTGACATAAAACTCAATATTATTTAATTTATAATGTTCGGTCATTACAGTTGGTATGAGAGAAAACATTTAGATAATTTTAGTGGCTAGGATAATGTCTGTAAATACATTTAAAAAGTTTATTATTTATAGTTATAATTATAAATAATTTGAATATTAGCATGTTTAATCATATAAAATATTTCATTTTAAGATGTTTAAACATATAAGAAACAAGAAAAAAAATTAAGAATGAACCATGAGGTAAATATCATTCCAAGTTAGAAACATATAATTATTTCAATTTTAAATAGTTAGTATTTTTTGTGATATCTCAGTTGAAACATGTTATAAATGGTGGTGGTTTCAATTCTAGATTGAAACCAGATTTACCATAGTGAAACATGTCAATATAATATTATTTTATGAGATAACACCCTTCAACATTTAAGGGATATTTTAACACAGTTGTAACTATCTAATAGATTACAGGTCTAGATAATATATTCAAAGTCATGGTTTTTTCTGAGAATAAATAAGTAAATATTTATATTTTTAATTTTTAAGGTGAATAAAATCAATGGTATCTAATGGTTAAGAATACTAGAGAAATATATGGTATTGATTCCATGGAGTGCGATACATTTGAGAAGTGTTTTCTTGAGATATTTTTTCAAATGTTCATTTCAAATAGTATAAAAACTGTATTCCTAGAATTGAGTCAAAATGAGTAAGATTCAATGGGCATGTATTAATATAATAATGCTCTGTTATCAATATACTCACATTATTTTATTTAGGATATTGATAGTATATTTAATTGGTTTTAATCCTGACTGAAGAAAAGATATTGAAGGGAATCATATTTTCATAAATTTAATATTGATGAGAAATCATTTGATTTTACTCATAATGGAGAAATGAATTTTCTAACCGTCTAGTGCTCTATTAAATCAACTAAAAATTAAGTCCATGTGCCATAAAATTGAGAACCATCCATCAAGGAAATCTGAACATAAAAAATTTTATTTTCAACTTTGCGATAGTTGGGGTAGAAATCAACATGGGGAATGTTTTATGAAATCTATAACGTTTTTATAATGTGGTATGTTTGGGTATATGGATCAGGATATCAAAGAAAAATATCTCTAAAGTTGTAAGATCAATTTTTATAAGAATATAGTATGATTTTCAAAATGTAATTTTATGCATCATTATACAGTTGTGTGTCTAAATAAATATAAAAAATAATTTGAAAATGTAGGACTATATGTATAAGGTTGGGATGAAATACATTTCAACTAATTTTCTATATATTGATCCATTAATTGATGAGGTAATAGGTGCATTACTTGTTTATTTATATTATGATAATGACTTTTTCGGGTCTATATATTTATTTTTTCCTATAAGATTCACTACTAAAATAAAAACTTCCCCTCAATAATTGATGTGGTGTACTTTGCTGAAAAAATATAGGAGCTATTTTATGGAATGAAGAATTTAAAAATATATTTATCTTATCATATCTTTAGTGGTTTTCACTAAAAAAACTTTTTTTATTCCCTTTATAGAATTTTATTTTATTTTGCGTATGGATTGGATTTTAGTTTTTCATGATAATATTGAGTAAAGATAAAAAGATGTTATTTTTTAATTTTTTTTATATAATAATGAATTCATACCTTTGTTAATATATCAAGAAGCTTAAAAAATATTAAAATATTAAAATTAATGTTATCCTGATCATATTTTTGAAAATATAGAAACTATTCAGATTAATGATGTGTTGGCAGGAAAAGAATATATGGATGTTTTTTCAAATGAGTTTCCTCATATTATCCCCAATGTAGAAGTTATATTTATTATTGACTTAGTTTATTATGATGATTTAGTTTCAAATCCCCCTTATCAAATGAATCATGTAGAATTTATTAAATTTAAATGGCAGTTAAAATAATTTATTGATATATGCTTCATTCATCCTAGAACATCACCATGGAGTTCTCTAGTTATATTTTTAATAAATAAAGATTGTTCCATTATTATTATTTAGTGTTTATAAAGGAATTAATAAAAACAATATTATTAATAAGTATCTATTGACTCATATTGATGAATTTTTTTATCAGATTTAGGGATATAAGTATTTTTTAGGGTTTATCTCAGGTTTGGGTACCATCTACTTATGGTGTAGGAGGATACCATATATATGATAGTGTTTCATACTAGGTATGGATAGTATGAGTTTGTGTTCATTCCCTTTGGGTTTATGAATTCTCTCGGTGTATTCTTATATCATATGAATAATATTTTCCATGAATAATTTGATAGATATGTGTTTATTTTTTTATGATATAAGTTATGAGGATTAGAAAAAACATATTAGTATTTTTATGAAGACCTTAATATAATTTATTTTTTTAGAAAATTTATTAATTTTTGTTTTTTATAGATGATTTCATTCCTTAGACATATTAAAAATTAATATGGCCTAACTATTGATCCTTCTGAAACAAATGTTTTTTATGAATGGAAACGACCTACGAAATTACTGATATTTTTAGTATATATGTATTTTTAAGATATTACTGATGATTTGTTGAGAATATTAAATTATTATCAAGTATACTAACAATGTTAAATTAAAACGTCATTATGTGAATCTAGAAAAATAAATTTTAGGAGTGGTTCAAGGAATTTAAAATAAGATTAGTGAATTCTCTACTTTTGGGCTTTCTATCCAGAAATAGGGACATTTTTATCTATAATAAAAAAATCATATAATGGTTTAGGTTGTTTTTAAATGTATAATGATTGGGTAATTGGTTATGTTTTGTGTCAGTTAAATCATCCTGATAAAAATTATCCTACATGTGACCTTGAAATAGAAGTTTTAGTGTCTGTTTTAAAAATATAGAGATATCATTTATATAGAGTAAATTACGAAATATAAAATGATTATAAATGTTTGAAGTATATATTCACCCAAAAAGAGTTGAATATGAGATAAAGGATATTCTTGGAATTAATAGAAGATTACGACTACACAATTATTACCATTTAAGTAAAGAAAACAAAATATTTGATGATTTGAGTCGAATATTATACTTTGGTTAATGATTTAATCAATGTTGAATCTGAATTTTTTCATAAAGTAACTCCCAATATTTTTTTAACAAATGATTTCTTCTTAATTATCAGATAAAATTAATAAATCTAATAAGGAAAACCATTTATTCTAGGAAAATGTATAATTTATTATAAAACGTAAGCTCCATGAATTTAATATTGAAAAAGAAGGTGTATTGTTTTTTTTTTGAAAAAGGTTGTGTGTTTCATGTGAACTCACACTGAAGGAATAAGTATTTAGTGATGCTCATAGTTATCTATTATATGTTTATCTTGGTAGGATAAAATGTATAGATAACTACAGGAACATTTATGGTCGGTAAGAATAAAGTATTACATTTTTGAATTTACTATAATTTTTTTGACTTTTCAATAAGTTAAAGTAAAATACAATTTACAAAATTGGATGATTTATTATTTTCCTATGATATAATATAAATGGACGAATATATAAGTAGTTTTCATGGTGGATTAAAAAAGTGAAATCGAGTGTATAATGTGTTTTGTGTAATTGTTGATCGATTGACTAAATAATCCCATTTTATTCAAATTCAATATAATATTTCTATAGATCTTATTTATTTACTCTTTGTCAAAGAAATAATTGGAATACATTGATTTTATCTTTTTATTGTATCTAATCTTGATTATTTCCCAAAAAAAGGAGGATGATTTTTCATAGTTCTTGATATTGGGTGATTGTGGGTGTTTGGAAAACAATTTGAGTCTATTTTACCATTTTTATCTCTAATGGAAACTCTTAATGTTTAACACATCCATGAAAATACACAAATCAACTTTTCAAAGGTAGGCTTTCAATTGGGGTTTCAAACCCAATGATGATTATGAATTCGTATTAGCCGAGAGGATGGGAATTCTGGATCATCACACAATTTTTAGGGGAATTATTTCATATTTTGGGACTTTATTATAAATTTATGATATTTTTATGAAATCATTCCCAAGAGTCAAAATAGTACTGGTTACCCTATGTTAATAACCTAATCAATACCATGTGTGGGAGGGAACAACTATATGTGTCACAATTTCATTGTTATTTTATTCTTTATTTACGATGCTTTAGTCTATGGAAATATTCATGATCTCTGGTGTTTATTGATATCTAGGGAGGTGATTTCTGTTTTGGGTATCATATTTAAACTTAATATGGTATCCTATATATCTTTTTAGAAAAGGAATCAAACCCTACATAGTTTATTTGACATTATTTAAGGTTGTATGACCGGATTGTCCCATGCCATTTAACATCATTGAAAAAGGATGATAACTTAGGGATTCATATATGAGGATGTGTCCTATGTATCCTATTAATAGAGGAATTATAGTCCACATAAATCTTTTTATGGGTGTATTTTCCATGAAAGATGTGAAAACGGAAGACTTGAGCATGAATTATGCACGCAATGTTGTCTTGATCATCTTCATTGGGAGTATGCAACATTGAGTGAAAATGATATGTAATCATATTTACATCCTAATTAAGGGACCACACAATGTTAATACTCATCATGATATTGATACAATCATTTCCAAACTCCAAACCCATGTGATTCATTCTCGGTGTGAGAAATAAGAGAGTGTAAAAGACTGGACACATCGTTTGAGAGAAAATTTAAACGAGGATTACACGTTAATGTGACCCTTAGAGAGGTATGACTTCCTGTCTCATAGAGAATATGATATAGAGCTCGAGATTTAGGAAGGCATTAGATGTAACCTATTTATTATAGGAATCAGAGTTCTCATAGTTCAATTCTTACTAACTTGTTGATGGGTTTGAGGTGCATAAGGGAATGGTGAGGGATTACACTTAAAAGTATTTTCATATATAATCCCACTTCTTGTTCACTGATGGGTGAGGAAGGCTGGTATACTTATGGGAAAATTAATTCCCATGAGTTAATAATATTTGGGATATGGAGGGACTAATGCAGGGGTGGATTCCCATTAGATCTCAAGCCATAGGAATGCTTCTTATGCATCTAGTTTGGACCATAATCAGGGTTATTATAGTTCAATTCATTCCTAACATGATAAGGATTTCTAATGGATGATTAAACTCAAGTAATTATTTTTATCCAAGAGGTTTAGGAAAGTTATGGACTTATATTGGTATGGATTAAAATTTTACATATTCATTCTCTATCATATGATAAATTGTGAGTGATGATAACCGTAGAAGTTATGCTAAATATGTTTAGTACATCATGAAGGCCTATATGAGAGAATAACATGTATAGGGTCACATGAGTGTGTAACACTAATTCATTATAGATACTCCCATTGTAGAGGTGGTTATTGTCCTAAGATTCATGGTTGGATGTTTATACGGTGTATGTCTAAGTGTGTATGCTAGACATGGATAATATCTCCTAGGGTGTCTTCATAAGATGTCTAGTGTGTCAAACTAACACATCTAGAGTGTCTACCTAACTTGTCATATATTTATACCTGACACGTCTTTGTTGTATTTTTTAAATGTCTAGGGATTCATCCAAACATTTCCTACAGTGTGTTTCTGTTATGGAAGTAATTTCCAAGGTTGTCTTCTTGACAGGTCATTAGTGCTTTGCGTGATAAAATTAGACATGTCCAAGGTGCTTTTCATGATCAAAGATAATATGTCCATGATTACTCACATGATAGAACATGAAATTTATAGTTAACTTTTCAGGATTTAAACTATAATTTCTAGGGAATTTTGTATGATCTTGTCCAATATATCCAAGGTTCTTCGCATAATCAATGTGAAAAATTCTAGGACCCCTCAGATGATTAAACTGACTTGTCTAGGATGTATTTGCATGATCAATTTGGATTTTACTATATGTCCTTGGGTGATAAAAATGACTTTTTAGAGATGTTCATAATGTGATCGATGCAGACATGAGCAAGTGTATCGTGTGATAAAGGATGACATGCCATAGCGTTGTTTCATGATAGTGTTGTGAGACCATGGAAAATTCATGTGATCATGTGATCTTAAGAGAGTCATGTGACAATGTATCATGAGAATATCTAAGGGTCGATGTTGGATGTCCAATGGGACCATACCATGATTGCATGGGAAATGGCGTGTATGTCAGGTGGAGTTCATTCACGATTGTTAATGTCGAGGGAGCACATCCTAGGGTTTTCATTGTGGGAGGAGGGGATATTGAGAGTATAATTCATGTCATTATTTCTAGAAGGTTTACATATTTTATAAAGTTATAACACAAATCAAACAAACCACCAATCTATAGGGTAGTAAAAGAATTTAAATTGTGAGGTTAAACCCACAGGGATAGGGTTGGAGAAAATATTAATTTAACAGAATAAACCTTAACTATTTAATGAAATAATCCTAAAATAATTTATTAAAAGAAGTTATGATGATTTATTTAGATTTAAAAAATTAGAAAATGTGATTGATAATTGAATATTTAGGTTTATTATTGATTAGGGTATAAAATAATGGGAAATCAATCAATGTTTTTGGAACTTAGTTAGTTGAATCCAATGGTTTTGGTAGAAAACCCCAAAATCACTGATATACCCTTTCAAAATGGACTTGTAACTTTGGGATTTCATTGACCAGGTATCTCAGTACCATTTTTAATAATAGAAAATAATCCACCCAATGGTCATGGTGTAAATCGTTCTCTAGTCAATGCATTAAAAATATCACTCCCTCACCGATCACACAATGATCATAAATGGTATAGTGAATAAGAGTTTTGGAAGATTAGGGATGTATCCAAATACCCCAAATGAATGGGATTCCAAAATAAATTACATTAATAAAATCAATCCCCTTTCATTACAGTTTCCTTGCACAAGGTCTACCCTCCCATGCTAGTCATGAGTGGGTTGGAAAATAAAAATCATATTTCACGCATACAACAATGGTGGCCCTTGATCCCTATAGTGTCAGCATCGAATAAATCAAAGAGTGGTATCCTGGACACATACTTATAGATTTATCCAAGGATCGAGTAATAATTAATGACTTTAAGGATTAGTCCAAAATTGGTCAAAGGTGGGTCCTTGGCATTAAAATGAGTCCAAAGTTGAGGATACATAAAATATGGTTATTTAAATCCCATCCCAACTTTTTACATGATGTGTAATGATTACACAACATGTAAATATTAGACCACATGTACCAAAATCGTGAGTTTTAGATTTCTAGGATAACTTCAATAGTTTCACAGCATGATATACATGTTTCACACCATGACACATGTTAACATCACTTTTTTCTATTTCCCTCCACTTCATGCCTTATGTTACTTTCATGAATTGCAACAGTACATGATATTTAATTATTACACAATGAGTAAAGTAAATTTTCTTCTTTGGAGGCCTTTTTTTCGTTGATTATTCAGTTATGTGCCTTAGAAGTTCTTTATGATCATCCTTTAAAATCAAGTGTCATGCCACTTCACTTCTCTCACATTGTGATGTTTCTTTTTTTATATTTTCAATTATCTATTGTATCCTACCATAAAACAAACCATGAGTTAAAATTCTCCAAACGTTTCAAGAATAATCATTTAAATAAAGTAATAAATATGTTAAACACCATAAAATACATTCATGATATATAGATGTCATATTTCCATGGGTTCAAATGCATGTCAAGACCACCTACCTAGGTGTGTTCGTATGAAAAAGGGTGCATCACCATGAGTTCCCTCACTGCATAGATGAGGGTCTATAATGGAATTTCATGCAATGTTTGACAATTATAGGGACATATAAATGTTAATGTGCTGCCCACATGATGGCATCTCATGATGTTCAATTAATCATTTGATCACGTGACCTCAATGCGGTCTTGTGAGGGATTCTGTGAACATGTGTAAGGGATTCATATTAGAGCTACATGTATGGATGAGGGTTTACACCATATGGGAAAACAAAAAATTACATGATAATGAGGTTTTCACATGATAGTGTTGCATTAGGATCAATTTCTTTTGCGATCACATGACCTCAGGAGTGTTTTGTGAGGGGTTCTCATGGTATGATCTCACATTTACCTAATGGATTTATTCGAAGGTATCCAATCATTCCCCTATATTATTCACATGAAAATATCCTTATATTATTATCACCCTTCTCTTGTGGACTTTTTTATGTAGATAACATATTTATATAGGTGGATTCAACCAATTATATTGCTGATTTTAATGTTAAAGACTCCATTGACACTATTTTAAGGTCATGGGTAGTTTTACATGATAAAAATTATGTGATTTGATAAGGTATTTAGATGATATTTTTTAATTCATGTGATGGATATATGAGATAAATTAAATAAAAATTCCAAAGGTATGAGCCTATCGCGAATAAAGGGTACACTTTTCTTCAGAATACCCCTTCGATGTCAGTGTTCCTTAGCATAATCACCACTTTTATCAAGTAATCCATAAAAGATATTATGATAGATTCATGTGGTTTCATGATAAGATTCATGTTAAAGTTTCATGAAACTCAAAAACTATCTGAAACATTAGTTTAATCTTTGTGCATTAATGTGACAACTTTATGGTGGGTTTCTCATGATCATCTTCATGTGATCATACTTTCGTGTGACTATTTTCTGCAAATAACCAACAATGGTTGCATTCATATTGTGGAGGTGATGGATATATCTGAAAACAAAAATTATTGTATTCTATCATGATTGGGAGTTATGTTCTTTTTTATGAAAATTCTTGTGATGTTATAATATAGTAGAATAAGAATAATTATTTGATAAAAAAATCCTTAGAAATAATCACAATGGATTCAAGTGAATATGTGATTGGTTTCTTTGAAACCGATATTTTCTTCAATACAATTCATCCATGATGTCAAGAAAGTCCTTAGGTTTTCTATATTTTATAAAATAGAGAAGAGGATATCCTAGGATTAAAAACTTGACTGCCCCTAGTGTGTTCATGCGATAGTTTCTTGGAACCCAGTAATGGTTAATGCCCTCGGTTTGATCTTCAATCATTAATGAAATAGATTCACATGAAATTCATGATTTTCTTGATGATTCTATGTTAAAAAACCATGTGATATGTTCATATGTTATGATGAATTCATATATTCACATCTATGGGAATGAGAGATTTGATGGATATGTGGTTTATGTAATACATAATGATTCATGTGAGGTATACATATGAAGGATTCCTTTTCATAGGATTATGTTCTTCTAACCAAACCTGTAATTACAAGATGTTTATTGAATGAGTGGTGGCTTAGTGAACATGTAATCATGTGATATTTGATTATTTCTATGGTTGATCAAATTAATTCTTAATATTGTATATAATGAGAATAGAGTATGTAAATCATTTTGGTGTTGATTGAGATTTTATTAACTCATTTAGACATCACTAATATACTATATGTCGAGGGAGATGGAAGTGGTGTCGAGTGAGCACCAAGTGAGGCTCATGTTGTCAAACTAGTGACTTTGGAAATTCTGTGGGTGAGAAGAGATTGAAGTTGATATGGGGGAATGATTGAATGGCTTGAACTAAATTTATCGAGTGGATGTGGCAAGCTCATATAATTTTAGTAAAGGAACATTTCTATACTTAGCCAACTTCCCATATAAATTTCCCATATTGTCTTTACACACTTAATATAGCTATATGTGTCATCCAACATTTATGTTATCGGTGGGGTTGGAACCAGCCACACATGCACCCATCACCTCACTGGCAGCGCCATGGAATTACATAGCCCACCTAGGAACACCAACATGCAACCTAAGAGGATTATTCTCTCCCACACCCTCACTGATTATATAGCAAGTTGTTTAATATATTTAGGTGTGACTGAGGCATGTAAGACCATGGAACACCCTAAGAGGCTAGGGGTGAATCAGGGTGTCAATGTTTTCTTTCAATGAGAAAGATCTTGTCCCCATATTGGTAGGAACTTCTTAAACATGTATTATGGATCCATGCAATTATAAAACACCCATAAGATGAAATAAAAACCCAACACAAAGTTTTTACTTGGTTCATCACTAAGGTATATTCCAAGGATAATACTATAAAAATTTGCCTTTCATACATGAATCCACTAATCTTTACTAGATATCATGGATTACAAGGGATTAGACATGGTCAATCCATGCAAGGTGCACTACCTTTACTGGAATTTTATGAACAACACACTACCAACCACAAATCACTTCTATAAACTACACCTTTATCACTTCCTTTGGTGTTGTCTTACTCAGTGTATTGATCTAAAGTTTGTATCTATATATGGGCACATAAGTCTTTATACCTAATTACCAAGAGACACTACTTGAACTATAGTCCAGAATTGATGCACTTGAATGCTCTGTTCACTCATAATAGATGTTAAAAAACTTCTATTCATGTATGTACCTTTCATGGAACTCCCTCTTTCGTGAAACCCATTTTTGTAATGATCTTTTAGCATTTGTGGAGCTACATAATTTCATGAATCTACATACTTTTTTAGAGCTCTGAACCTTCCAAAAACTATAGACATTCATAGAACTCAAAACTATTGTGAAAATCTCTACCTTCAAGAAATTCTATTTTCTTAAATGACTTAATATCAATTTGTTCGTGAAACTTATTTTTGTAAAATATTTTGGTAGTTAAAAGTTATTGATTCAGTAAATAATTACCTTTGAGAATGACCTTCATGAAAACATATTGATTTTCCCTTTTTCCAAAAACTCTCGATGTTCTATATGATGTGGGGCCTCCTATTTATAGACATTGCCTCATTTTTGAATCTTTTTACCTCATCATGGCCTCTTCAAGAACCATTTCATTCATTCTCATGAAGCTCCTATTCTTTTTGAAGCTTCAGTGAAATTTTCCCATTCGCAAAGCTTCTCGTAATCACGTCGCTTACCATCATTCCATATTTCCTTCTCTATAATTTGTGATACTTTTTTAGTGAACCTTATAGACTTAATGAAACCATATTCCTATAAAAATATCCACATATTCATGAACTACATCATTCATAAAATCCATTACTTTTTATATTTTTAAGAGTCATTACTGGAAATCTATATTTCATGAATCTAGACCCTTCCACCGAATTCTGAGTCCAAAACATTTGGGCAACACTAGGAAATGAAACCACCTTAAACCCTAAAGAAACATTCACCATAATATAACATTCATTTAAAACTCCATTATCATCCATGTTTTGATTGAAAACAAACACAAACTACAATCCATTTATGGTTGTGGAAAAACATGGTTCCAAAAATCTCTCCCTTTGGGTTTTTTGGAAATCTACAGATAAATTCAATAAAGAACCAACCTAAAAACCATATAGTAATAGAATAACTCATACACCGCTGTATTTATTTTTAATAAAAAATAATTATAGAAAACAATAGTGGAAAAATATAATTTTATTCATCGAAAGACTACTGATTTGTCCTGTCCTGAAAAAATATAATTCATTGAATTTCATTATACCACTTCAGAAATAAATCCAAAGAAACTATATCGGGACCTTAGTTAGACAAAATAACCCTAGATCATATAACCCCATATATTTATATCATATGAAAAAATAGTTTGAAATATTTAAAAAAAATGGAGAGTGGGGATAAAAAATAACCTCCTCGTGAAGTGGGAGGTGGCTGAACAAATAGGTTCCACCGATGTTTCCCAAACATTTTTCCTTATTAAGGAATTTTTAGGATTCCATCCACTTGATAATTAGTTTAAACACGATCCATTTTAATCACACCTTTTAAAAAATTTTCTTACTTGAAGTGATATATGATATCAGTATATTTGGTACGAGAGTATTGAGCCAGATTCTTAATAAGATCGATCATGAACTTATTATCACAATGTATCACCATCAGCTCTTTAATCTCATAAAAATTATGATTAAATTGTTTATTTATACACAATAAGGGTGTTCATTCCTTTTTTATTGAGATATACTTATATTTATTCGTACTAATAGAAGTGATTTCATTTTTATTACTCAATAACCCCCCACATTTGATTAAAATGAAGAGTGTTCCCCCACTTGTTGACATTTGATGCACCACATCTACAATTCAATCAACATAAAAAAATGTTTCTAATTTATTAAAACTTCATATTAAAAAGTGTAAACCAATTTTGAGAGTACCCTGTATATATCTCATGAATATTTTAACTATTAAAAAATTATCTTCCTTCAGATTAATTTGTAAGAGATCGTAAAGAAAATATCTATCCATATTTAATTCAAATATTATATGCTCCAATGATCCTCTTATATACGGGGAGATCAAAATATTTCATATACTCATGTTTTACATGTTTTTCCCCATTGATATCAGTGTCATCCTTGGTTTGGATTCATTCATGTTAAATTTATTTATAAGCTCCATTGAAAATTTTTTCTGATAAATGAAGGTGTATTCCTTCTTTTGAATCACCGACATTGAAAAAAACACTAGTTTACCAATCATGTACATTTAAATTTATGATTTCATGTGATTAGATACTTCTTACACTGAGTCATTCTTTCTTCCACCAAATATAATATCATCCACATAAATAAGCACCATTAATTGTTCTACGTTGGAATTCTTCACATAGAAATTATGGTCAACACCTACATTTTAAATATTATCTTATTTAGATAATCTTCAATTATATAATTCCATGCTTTTGGTTCCTCCTTTAGAATATAAATATCCATCATTAATCTAAAAAAATTTGTTTCATCATTACAAATCTTAAATCCAACTGGTTGTTCAATGTAGACTTATTCTTATAGAACACCATTTTAGAATGCTATTTTGGAATCCATATAATAAATTTATTACCCTACTTGAATGGACATGGATAGGAATATCTAAATAGATCTAGTATAGCTACTCAAATAAACATTTTTTCAACATAAATAGCTTCAATATGGGAATATCCCTCACACACTAGGCATGCCTTATTTCGGGTCACATTTACTACTTTATAATGTTTTTTGAAGATCCACTTTGTTTTAATCATATAGTGATTTTATGGTATCTTAATAAAATCCAATGTATAGTTATTGTCTACCTGATCTAGTTCATCATTCATGGACTTAACCCATGATTCAAAATTTAATTATTCTTTAAAATTGGTTTATTCTACAACTGATAGGTGAGTTGATTTTGATTTATTTTCCATTCTCCTTATTTGCGCTGTTGTTCAATACCCAATAATGTTGGATTGATAAACTTTTGATATTATATATCTCCTTTGAGATTTTGGTATAGTTTCTTTATAAATGGTTCCCTCTTATGATACTATTTTTGAATCATCACCATTTTGAGAGCCCTGATTTTTGGGAAATCGCTGTACAATTTCTGTATTTGAATCTATTGCTTTTATAATCTCTTATTTATCTTCAATGTTATCAATATATGAGCACTTTTATTTATTCATTGTTTTATCCTCAATGATATTGTCATCATTTCTAAAAAAATATTTGTAATATTATTATTGTTGCATCGTTATGCTTATCTCATTATTGATTATTCAAGGAGTATTAATTCATCTACGACATATCCATACATTCTTTGTTTTTTTTGGTTCAGATGAAACATTTACTTCCAAAAACATGAAAATACTTATTTAAGGGATTCCTTCCATACCATATCTCATATGGTTTCCTATCCTATCATATACATAACCTTGTTCAATTTTGAGTGTACACTACAACTTGAACAACCTCTTTCCATTAATGATGAGAAACAAAACTCTCAATTAGCATAGTCTTGGCCATATTATTCACCTATCGATTTCTACTTTCAATGAACCCATTTTTTGAGGTTTTCTAACTGAATAAACCTTATTATTGATCCCATGTTTTTGAAATAATTTTAAATTCAATGGTTGTTTATTATGTTCCATTTTCATGTCATTATATCATGATCATGCTGACAATTTCATTATCAAATCTTCATATATATCTCTTCATAGAGTCAATCACATCTCGTTTGAGCTTCAAAAAAATAAAACATGTCATTAGATTATAATATTTAATAAAAAAATTTAATTACTACACTTAATATGTCCTAAAAATATTAATCATACCACAAAAATATGTGTGGATGAGATCACAAAAATTTGATATCATTTTGTTCCTTGGTCGATAAGAATTTTGAACCATCATTACTCACATAAAAACATCACACACCTTTTTTAGACCATGTTTTATATTGGTAATGTTGATAGTAGACATTGGATTAGATAAATTTTCTATGATTTGTTTTTAAATATGACCCAAACTTCAATGACCCAAATTATTTTCATATACAATTTTTATGAAATAAGTGTATTCTTTACTATCTACATGGTATAGATTACCATTTTCCTACATTCTTTCAAGTTATAATTTCCAATATTCATGTTGATGGTGCACCATTCCTGATTAAATGTCACTACCAATTCTATGTCACAGAGTTGACTCACACTCAGGAGTTGTGATAAGAACCGTCTACATAGAGAAATCTTGTTTAATTTCCCCATCATTTTCTAATTCTTTATATCCACTACCTTAGATCATTATGGAACCAATGCTTACAAATATCAATGTTCAATAAACCATTTTCTTATCATTTTCCAATAAATTATCATTTCCTACCATGGGGGATGAGCATCCACTATCAATAATCAAGGATTCCCTTTTCATTGTCCTATTGGGTGAGATTTATGCTAGTTTTGAGTTCTCAATCATCTCTTTTTCCTTCCTTGAGATACATGATTGAGTGGAGGTAAAATATGGACACTCAAATCTATTTTTAACATACATGGATGAATCATACTCATATTTACCTACCATATGATAATAGATATTATCAAAAGTAATTTTTTTTGGTTAACCAATATTTAATTGTCTTGGAGTTTTGTAGTTATTGTTCCCACCTTTCCTATGACTACAATTAATAGATTTTTAACCAAAGATAGAATAGTGAGAAAAATATCCAAATAAATTATTTCTTCTATATGATAAAGGATATGGTCTCATTATCCATTTTTTTATATAGGTTCTTCCCCATAAATATAGCTTATTGCCTCTTCACTGTAAGAAATGGTATGGCCCAAAAATCCACATAATTGACATTTCATAAAAGGAAATATTTTACAACTTCCATGCCTCTCCATTCATGTTTCTTTTGAATATGTATTTTATTAGATATGCTCTATGGACAATTGAGTATTATTTTCAACTCTCTTATCTATTTGGTTTGAAGGTGTGTCTATTAGGACATCATACACCTTTTTGATATGACAAACATTATTCTTCCCTTTTATTAATCTCATCCTATTTCCATCCCATGATGTTTCTAAATCACATACAATTAAACTTGTTTCCATAAATTTAGATCATTGATAATTCAAGTCTTTCACTACTCCTTTGGAATAAAATTTGACTCTTTTTAAAAGCTCTACATCAAAAAAAATTCCAAAAAATAATTTTTTATTCATTTCCCTTGAGTTTTTTTGAGTTTCTATTTTTCTAATAAAATAATAAAATTATTATTTAATTCAATAAAAAATTATAGCCTTTTTTCCAGTCTTGTTGTAAGGTCATTAATGGATTTTACCAATGCATCAATTTGGATTTTCAACTCTACAACCTGTTTTGAGCATTCAAGAGTTTTTCAATTTTTTATCTCTCATTATTGTTAATCAATATATATTTAAAGATGATCCACATACTCGGATGAATCTTTCAAAAAACCTCCCATATTTATTTTTTTCTTTATTTGAATTCAAAGATAATGAATAACACCCACAAGTTCCACCATGAGATCAAAAACACCATTCGAATAATTCTATTCATATTTAATATGTTTAACCTTTTCAAATATATCAATAATGGAATATTCAATATTAGATTTAAACTGTGGTTTTACAAAATTCAAAAATACATTATTATCATGTTCATATTTTCAGAAGAAGCGCTTTCTCTGTAATTTATTTTTGGATTTTAACTCTCCCTTTTGTGAGAACAACATCTAATATCTTTGCAAGATTTCTACATAACTTTTAATCTCATTAAGTCTATTCGAGCACTGATCAACAATGTACCCTACTTTACCACATCGTAGACAAGACAAATGAATCTTTCTTTCTAATATCCCTTTTCCACCCTTTAATTTTTTAGCAAAAGATAAATAAGTTTGTTATGAATATCATCCCCATCGTCACTAAATTTAAAAATTTCATGTTTTGACATGTCTTTGAATTTCATTTCCTTGCTTACCTAATTTTTTGTATCTTATGTTTTAACTATAATTTCATAGGTCACTAGACTTCTTATCATATCATAAATAGAATCCTTAGATAAATCTATTTCCTTAATTGGTGAAACTTTTCGATTTTACTAATGTTTGAGCATTCTTAGGATTTTCCTCATAATGTTAAAATCCTTAATTTCTTCCCCAAATCCTCAAAAAACTCCATAAAAATATTAATGTTGTTAAGGAAAATATATGCACTTTTATCAGGATTCATTTACAGATCATCGAACTGATTTTGAAAAACATGAAGTTGGGCATCCTTCACTTTCTTATTGTATTTTTATATATCATCCATTTTCTCCTACATTGACTTGGATATAGTGAAACTCATCACCTTAAACTAGATTTGTTTTGATAGTGCTTCCATAAAATAATTTTGAGCTTTGGTATCTACATAAATAATTTTCATATCTGATTTAGTCATTAAAATATTTGTCGCATCACTGACCTAATTCCCATGAACTGTGGAAAAGAAAACTTCCATCCTAATATACCTCAGATGTCATATAACTATTATTAAAAATATGGAAGTTTATTCCACCGAATGGGTAACTCCCCTAACATTCATGCAATTCTTCATAAAAAAATAACATAGGACATATTTTACTCCTTTAACATTTATGTTCTGATACCACTTGTAACACCGTAGAACACCCTAAGAGGGGAGGGGTGAATCATGGTGTCAAATTCTTCTTCCAATGTGACATATCTTGTCTCCACATTGGTAGAAAGTTGTTAAACCTATCTGATAGACTCATAAAATTAATTAACACCCATAAAAATAAATATAATCAAAACATAGTAGTTTTAATTGGTTCTCCACTAAGTGATAGTCCAATTAAAATACACATAGTTTGGGTTGGTCATACCTAAATCTACTAAACTTAATTAGATATTGTGGATTACAAAATAATGTATATAATCACTCCATTCTAGGAACACTTCCTTTATAAGAACTTTAAGGATATCATAATACCTCCCCCGGATCACTTTCTTCGACCCCCTTGATCACTTCCTTGGATGAAGTCTTACACGGTTTATCGACATGATGGTCACATTAATAGATTGAGAACAAAGTATTTTTCCCTAATTATCACAAGACTCTATTGGTACTGAAGTACTGAATTGATGCACTTTAATTCTTTGTTCACTCAAACTAGATGTTCCAAACATTTTTTATCATCAGTAACTTTTTAAAAACTCCATCCTTTGGAAATCCCACTTTTTTGGTTCAAATATCATTCATATTTCATGAAGATATATACTTTCACGAGTATCAAGCAATTATTTAAAATCTAGGATTTCTCGAAACTCCAAAATATTATGAAATCCTCAGCATTCTCAAAAACCACTTTTCTAAAGTGATGTAAAATCAATTAGTTCATAACCAATATTTTCATGAATCATATCTTATAGAAAAGTTCTTAATTCGTCTGAGAATTAACATTGAGTAAGAATTTATAAAATCAGATCGATTCTCCCTTTTTCCAAAAACTCTCGATGTTCTATATGATGGAATACTTGCTATTTATAGAAATCACCACCTTTGTGATGCCTTCAAGATCACCATGGTTTTTCATAAACCACTTAATTCATGTTCATGATGCTCATTTTCTTCATAATGATTTAGTGAAATTTTTCTATTCATAAATTTTCTTGTAACCACATAGCTTACCATCATGAAATCAATGCCTTTCAAATATTTTTAAAAAGTTACTATTAGAAATATATATTTTAGGAATCTTTTCCCTAAATCTATATTTTAATATCCAAAAATTTATAAAAACATGGAAATTATTCCCCCTTTAACACTGAAACTGCCTATAATATAAGATCACTTTGATCAAAAACTCCATGATCAACCTAGAATGGATTAAAAAAAACAAAAATTAAAATACATTTCCAATTGTGAAAAACCCATGGTTCTAAAAAGGAAATAATTACATATGTCTTTGGTTGAGATGGACGATAAGTTATCATGTCGGGGAAATTTTTTTCTCAGGGAATATTTAAATACCTAGAATAAATATCTGAGTCAAATGAGTATGATAAGTTCCAAATATATATCGTATCATAAAAAAGGTCCCATGCCTTCTCTCCAATGATTCTATTTCTAGGTTCCTCATGGAAAATATGAATTTTATGTGAATGAGATTCACACCACTCAAATACCTAATGGAAAACATTCTTCTTCACAATTATGTTTATGAACAAAATGAACCCCTCTCCTAGAATTATATTTTATTAGAAAAAATTAATTTCATTATAAAGTAAATTTATATAACCTTTTCATGTATTTTAACATTCAATGGGAATTTATATTGATCGTTATAATTGGATTTTCAAGAGTATATTGACCGAGTTATTTTAGGTGAAATCAATATGATAATCATAACCTTTACTAATTGGCTAAATTAATGATACAAATTCTCCTTGGATTGGGGTATGGATATTCTAAAATTGGAATATAAATAAATTACATGATGGAAATTGTATTGGGTGGAAAGAAACTTGTGGATGAATAAAAAATTTGGAATTTGAGTATCACTATGTATCCCAAATGTAAGTCAATATAGTCATATATAGTTCTTTAGAAGAAATATAATGTAGATTAAGATAATGCATAGGGGATATATGTTTATGGATAAATAACTCTATGATGAAAGCTCCTACATAAATATAGTTTGTATGTCGAGAAGGGAATTTCATCACTTTGAGATGAAATTGTGGACATAGACAAATGTTTTGGTAGATATGTTGCATGAACATGGCTCCCATTCCATATTTCTAGTTGCAAAAAGTTTGTTACTCTAAGTAGTTTATGTTCTTATAATATAGAATAAGTCTCATTTATTTTAAAGAAACAACAGAACTATGTACCCATAGGTGGGTCCTAAGAAATAGATATGTGCTTTAATTTTTACCTAGGTTAGTAGAACTAGTGAGCATATTTTGATTTTTTTCTAGGGACATATATTGGTCCCTAAAATCATCATATCTGTTTTGTTTTATATTTCCCTAATGTTTGAAAAATCTTCATATGGGGAAATAATAAAGGGCATGAAATTTGGATTTTCTTAGGCTACCATTTTCTGAGTTTTCAGCCTGAATATTTTCATGCTTTATCCATTTTGTATGTTCTTAATGTTCCCTTCATCACATAAAGTGTGTGTCCAATGAAAGAGAGGATCATTTTTTTTCTAGGATTCCATATTTTAGTTTTCAATATTGAGGGAATTATTTCTCTTTAAATTGGATATTTTAAGGACCTATAAACCAGAATATTTATGTTATTTACTTTAGGGTCATCCATCTTGGACCATCTCCTACTGTAGTTTATGGTCTTCTAACTCAGACCTTTTTTGCTACAGTTTTAGTTCTTTTAGATTGTAGATTCCATTATTGTTTTTTAGGGTCTTCTATATTGCAACATATATTGCTATAGTTGAATCTATATTATCTCATGCCATCAATTTTAATAGTTTAATGACTTCTATCTTGGACCATCTATTTTTATAGTTTACGGTATTTTGGCTTGGACTTTCAATTATTGTAGTCTACGTTCTTCCAGCTCTGACCATATGCTAGTATTGAAGGATGGAAAATCATGAAGGGTTCAAGATCACAACATCCTTGATTAGATTCTAAATATTGAGAGTCTAGGAAGTTTCCTAATACCACATATTTTTAATTGATATTATGATGAATGAATGTTCATTAAGGGCTCTTACACCCAATGATCTTAAAAAAACATAAAGGATGAATGTCCATGATGCTGTTGTGACACTCTACATCATTAGCTTAATTTGTATTAGTGCATATCAAAATTTTAGTGAAGTTGGGTCCACTTGGATATTTGGAATATGGGTTTTCTAAATTAGATGTCTTAGGTATTGAACTAGTTAATATGGAATGAGGAATACATGTTGGGTGTGACCGTAGAATACCCTATGGTGTTGAGTTTTACCACATTGTTGATGGGGATCATTAGGATTGGAATTCCTTTTTTTCAAGGAGGAGATTCCTATAGTTTTGGGTTAGATTCCATTATGTATTATGCCATAGGGATTTCATTCAGGGTCAAGCAGAGGGTTCCCTACATCGTTCCAAGGTATGTGGAATATTTTTTAAGATTTATATGTTTGGATGATACAGTGGGATATAGATAAAAGAGTTATCCAAGAAGGGTTCCGGAACCCAATAAAAATTTAGTTTCTATCTGGTTAGATATATACCAATTCTATTTGGTTTCTAGTCACATAGTGTAGGCCATCAAACTGTTTGAGAATGGAATATCTTATATCTTCATTGAGAAAGGTTATAATGCATAGTGAGATAACATCAAGGATGTCAAATCTGCATGAATATTTTGTTTATGAGAGGTTGTAGATCATTTATTAGGAAAATAAAATCCCACTAAAGGTAAAACCTAGTGGGTATAGTTCAACCATTTAAAATAGTGGAAGCCCATATTCCTTGCAATTAGGAAAATAACACTTTTGTTTAAGGTGGACATCTCCTCTATGAACAAACATCCCCTAATCTCAAGCTCTTTAACTTTTTCTCATTATGAAGATAATCCTAGAGGGGTCCCTTAGATCATCCAATATTTATTGATATCTCTATAGATTGGAGAAACCATGAGAAATATCTTGAGCCTATAGGGTTCCAAGTGAATAGTATCAAGTTAAGGAATTGTTGGTGTTAGCTCAGACTTTAAAGACATTAAAGTGGTTTATGAAAAACGTAATACTAAAGAAGGGTTAGTGAACACTAAAAGTTTTGTTTCCATATACTGAACATATTATCATAGTGAGGGGACATGATAATTCATCACTCTAACTTTTCCCTAGACTAGGGTCCCCAATGAGCATAGATCAGATTTTACTAGTGAAACTGGATAGAACCTATGATATTTGTGCTATATTTACTTATAGATTATCTATTTTGAAAACTCTAGAGATGAAGAGTTTAGAAAGAAGTGGCATTATGTTTTATTGGGACACCCTTTATAAGGTTTTATATTAAAAAGTTTTATGTCTCTTTCACTATCAGTTTAGGGTGTTGAGATTTAGACCATCAAAGGAAAACATTTTTTTACATAATTGACCAAGGTGAATGCAGTTTAAATTCATGATGAACATGGAATTGGTATAAGGGGAGTGTTGAAAAAAGTCTTAATTAGGATTCCCAAGGCCAAGAGTACACCAAAATAGTTTCTAGTAGAATATGAGTGTGTTGTAAATCATGTCTCAAGGTTCTCGGTCCATAATTAATGGTATGATAAACCCATGTCAAAAATGATCATGAATCACTCTATGGTGACTAGCTCCACTATGATTAGTTAAAATACCACAAGGATTAGAATGCCCATTATACATAACCATTATTCCTATGGATAATGGGTCTATGGACCTTATACAGATTAACCTCTTATATGGTCAAAAATTATATCTTTTATCCTTTTTAAGGGTTATTAATGTTTAGAGGAAACTTTTGAACACAAGAAACAAAGTGTGATTTAAATATTGAGGTGCTCATAAAGATGATGAAATCATTCTGAACATTGGTTGACTATGGTTAGGATCTTATGTCCCTCTGATAATGAGTAATAATTGGAAATACTCTGACTAATTTAATGGCATATAGTGTGGATTCAATTTTCATGTAGTTTAACATAATTTTATGATGAAATATTCCTTGTAGTTTAGCATCATGTGGTAAGGGATTAGGAACTAAAATGGGATTGTGAAAGATATCCTTAGGGTAACATCACACTGGTTGGGGGAATATTTATGTAGGAATAACCTTTTATTAATAAACATGCTTATTGATAGGTATATATATATTGGATACTATTATGCCTATATTTATCTCATGTGCAAGAAGGTTGCATTTACATCTAAGTCGTATATAGGGAGAGCGAGTTTATATGAATCGACCCTATTTGGATAGAGGTTGTTTGTCAGAGTTGGACACTCAAGAGGGGGGTGAATTGAGTTCCTATAAAAATTTCTATTAAAAATATTTATTTGAAAGTCCCCTAATTTAAAATCAAATAGGCCAGTTAACCAAAGTAGTAGATTTGTAAAATATTTGAGAGTGTTAAATATTTATCAAAGATTGATTAATTCTCAGTTAAAGAAATTTATGATATTACTTTAATATTTTAAATCAGTCTACTAATACAAATTATAATGAAAAAAAATTTATATTAACTATCAAAGCAATATAATGTTTTCTAGTTTGAATAAAAAAAGACAGACAGGAAAATAGAACTTGAACACAACGAATAAAAACAAGAGGTTCAATATCAAGGAGAGACTTAGTCCTCTCCACTTGGTGATCACCTACCACCAAGAAAGATATATATATAAAATATTTATCCACACCCTAAATCAGGGTTTACAACATCATAGATGTTATCCAGGTCAACTAGACCTCTACCACAATTTTATGTGGGAACAAAATACAACCTGGTCACACAAAGACACATTTCATAGTTATATATGGGAGTAAAATGTTGTAAGATAGTAGTAGTGAGAGGATATCTTGTTTCCACTAGTTTAGAACAGGATATAGTGTGTGTTTTTAATATAGATACTTACAGTAGTCAAAGGAATAATAAAACAGTACACAACACATCCGAATATAATAATAAGGGATTAGAAATGATCCGAGTGTTATTCCATGCAGTTCTGGAATCTTTGAATGTAACGGATTTGAAGTTCAGATACTCTTCTGAAAATAGACTAAAAAACAAAGTGTTATGAGTTATGTGTTCTAGTTTGTAGTTCAATGAGATGTTCTTTATAGATATTCTTATTCTTTGAGTTGTTTTTTCTATAAGTATGTTTTCTAGATGGTTTACAATGACTTCTTATTTATCTAACAGTAAGAAAAATAGATTTTCATGGATCCTCTATATGGTCTGGTGTGTGTCACTCTCTTATCTTCTTGAGCTCGTGTTCCATAATATATTAATCTGTGGGTGTTTTTGTTTTGGCCGAGAAGAAGCCTGATTTACACACATCGTGCCTCTTGCTGTCTGCTAACCTGTCTGCAAGAATCATTAATATTATGAGTATCCTTAAATGGATGAAATATGGTCGTTAGAAAAAATTTGGATTTTAATTGGAAAAAGTCAGAAATGGGTAAGTATGGAAAGGTTTCATATTTAGTGGTGACATAATAATGGTGTCATAGGAACGGTGAGTCATGAGCGGTCCCAGAGTCAGTGGTGACTCATACTTTTCTTATAAGTGTTTCCTCTCGGCCAATGTCTCGTACTTTGTGAAAATTTTGAATCTGTTAGGCGATGCAACAGTGTTGCAGCAACAGAGTTAGGTTCTTTGTGAGAAATGGTGTCACTGGAAATGATTTCATTAAAACAGTTTCACTAAAAATGGTTTCAATGAAATGGTGTTACTAGAAATAGTTTCATTGAAACAGTGACTCACACTATACCGATTTTTAGACTAAACGGTGAGATCGTTTGGTCACAACAATGGTGATAGGGAGTTCACCTTAACGGTGAATCATAATTTACCAAATATCTGCAATCTGTCATATGATGTAGTACTCAAAAAATGGATAAAGTTTAAACAATAGAATAATGAAACATTATAGAACAAGATTAAACATGATTTACAAGAGTTAAACATGATTTGTGAGAATTAAAACAAGAAGACTCTAATAATCTCCCCCTTTTGATGATCGCAAATCATGGAATTTACAAGCCATACACATTAGAAAGGAATACACATCTTTCTTCACATATCAAATAGATTATATGAGATTATGACATAAAATCATGGTAGTCCATTATAGTATTGGAGTATATATGTAAAAATAGTAGAAATTCTAGTTCTACTCCACCTTTTTGGTTTATAAAAAGAATATAAGAAAAATAAAATCAATCAAAAATGAAATCTACAATTGAATAAAAGGGATATCACAATTCAATGAATATACTAATAGAGTAAAGTAAAATCAAAAAAATGAAATAAAATACATCATAGCCCTCTCAAAAATCATTTTTCACTTCTCTTAAGATTCTACTGCCTTCCCATTATCCTTATCAGAGACAATAGCTATAGGATCATCAGGTGTAGATGTAGTAGAGGTGTTTGGCATAGATCTATAAGATAGAGGCACTCCTTCAACAATAGAAGGGTCAGGGCTCGATCTAGATGATGAACTAGGTAAGGTTTTCTCAGTGATGACTGGTCGGATTTGTCTCAGAGCCTGAATAGGGGTCATGGTAACTAGGGAAAAGGAGGTAAATAAATAAGTAGTGGTAAAAGAAAGAATACCAAGTCTGAGATGAGTAGATTTAGGAGAAACTATGGTTGTTCTAGGATGATGCATAGAAGGATTTAAAAGATTTATAAAATCTATGATGATATCACCACCATAATTCGTAGCCTTCTCAAAAAAATCCTTATTTTCCATATACTTTTCAATATTAGGAGTAAAATCCTTCAACTACTTGACTTGATCCTGGAAATATTGAGTCACTTGAGGTATTTTCAAATTCTCCACCAGATATTTTAAATGAATCATTAGTTGGTGCTTGGAATAAATCTTTGTAAAATAGGATTCCACATTTTTTGAAATCTCTTCTTGAGCATCAGTGGTACTCTTAGAGTAAATTCTAACCATATAATGCACATGCTAATTTTAGTTTTAAATATTACTCAAGATTTCCTAACATGGACCACCAGTCGAATCTTGAATCTCTTATCTAATCACTAATATAATCAAATCATTTTCCAGAGGTTGATAGGTCTGAGAAGAATAATATGGAGATAAAGTAGCTAAGGTAAAGGTATTAATATTTCTCAGAACTATCTTTAAAGAGCCTTTATGTTCACATATTGGTCGATTTATTGTATCCACAAGTCCACACATTTCATTTTCTAATTTGGTTCTATTCTTAAACAATTATTTAACCATATAAATCAAATTAGTTTGAAATTTATATACAAACTTATCTGAGAGCTTCATAGCATCAGCCTCACTAAGACTAGCAACTGTAGTTGGAGTAGGAGTAGCTTGCAAATACTTCCTCATATCCTCAACCAATGATTTTAATGGCTTCAACCCTATATTCAACACATTATATTAAATCCTTTACTCTTGTATGTCATGAATAATTCTAGGTTTATTTCTCCATATCAACTTTTCTAGAATAATTCCAACATCTATTTCACAGAGGTTAGTCATAGGATTAGGTTTTTACTTCATAAGCTTTCCAAATCCAGAATAAGTATTTTCTCCAAAAACTTTCAGATCACCATGGCTTACATAACTAGGGGTTTCATGAAAAAGTGTAGGAATAGAGACAGGTTCTATCTCTTTAGAAGATATCACTTCTTTCTTTTTGATAGGTCTGGGTTGAACCTAAGTTTAAACATCCATTTCATTCAGTAAGGACTTCTGAGAATCATCAACATCAATGTCACTGGTAAACCTGTACCAGGCATCCATTGAAATTGAATCCATAGGATTCTAGACTTCAATACATTCCAAACTGGGGTTCTTCTCTCCATCAACCAATGTTAAACATTAAGGACTAAGAGGCTCAATTTCATAAACTCTTTACAAATCATTTTTTCTAACATAGTTATCCATACTTCTTTCTAACTGAAAATATTTTCCATCCTTACTTCTGTAGGTAAAATGCTTTTTATTTTTTCAGATTATTCTTCTATTTTTTGTTCATTAGCAACATGTTATTCCACAATTGCTTCACCTTAATCATCATGTTCAACCTTGGATATATTTTACTCACTTTTACCTTAACCGCCTTTAGTGATAAGAGAATCTCTAGATAGAAAAACCTGAGATGGTTCAGGAGATGCATGAGGAGGCTCTTCAGTCCTTTTGGAAATATCTAGATGACTAATTTCAGAAACAACTCTAGATTCAGCTCTAATAACATTAACTTCCACTCCATCATCTAAATATTTAACAAAATGATATGGTTCCAAACTAGGATCAATGATATTCTTAGGTCTTGAAGTGTCCTCAATAGTTTTCAAATCCTCACACATCTTTTCGTTGTCTTCAACCCATAACATCTTCCATAGATTCCAACTAATTTTTGTTCAAATTCATATATCATTAGATAGAAAAAAATTATAATCCTAAAAAACTTCTTCATCCTTCCCTACCAAACCCTTGGCTTAAATCATAAGAGAAATGAATATTGAATACAACAAATAAGTTTCCTTTGAAGTTGTCTTGATCTTATCACACATGTGATTGACAAGGTAATTGAATATATTTATCTTGTAACCATTCTTCAAGAGATGAAACAAAAATATATCATTATATTTAAGAGTAGAAAATCACCTTTCCTCAGACATATCAGGTTTTGAATAAATTTGAAGAGAAATCCAGTGTCTCTATTTAATTCAGTAGCTATAGGGCTTCTCTTTTTTCCTTCTCCAGTAAAGTCACCCAAATCCTCTTCTAGGAAAAATATTTCACTTAGAGGGAGAGGGTTTCATTGATGACCCTAGAAGATACCTTCCATAGGTACTCCTAAACATGAATCCCATAACCTTGAAAAAAAACTATACCTTTTTCCATTTACCCAAATTCCAACCACAAAGTCATCCTTAAAAATCAATGGAAACTGGACATAATGATAGAACTTAAAAACTAGTTTGGGGTATATGGGTATCCTATTTTTTTAAACCATTATAACCATCCTTGTTCTTCCAAAACTATGAGAACAAGAAACTTACTCAAGAGAACCCATTTTGCACACACTACCTTTTCTGGCATGACCGCACGATCTTCAAGACCATGGTTCAGTGGTTCCTCAGGCTTTGTGTTTGAATCTCATTTAAATTTAATTGATGACTTTCAATTATTTGGATTTGAGGAATATGAATGCTTCACCATGGAATTTTCAACATGTAGAGAGGTTTTGAAGGATAGAAAGGAGTTCAAGAGAGAAGGGTTTCGATTTTGGGAGTAGAGAGCATGAGTGAGGAGAAAATTGGAGTGATGGTTTTTTATCATTTTTGGATTTCAAAAGTCAAAAATTAGAAAATATAATATAAAAGTGAATTAATATAATTAAAATAGTTATGCAGGAAAAATTACTAAAAATAGAAATTTTATTCATAACAGTGAGACTGGAATGTGTAATCACGGTGGCATCATAATGGTGTGACTCTGATTGGTGAGACAACAATCGATGAGATTGTAAACTATGAGATAGTAAAAGGTCACTCATGGTTGATCATTCCTAATTTAGGAACGATGTAGCTAGTTCTTTCATAATTTAATGAATTTTTAAAAATATCATCAAGATGATTTTTTATACTAATGAATTCTAATGTAATATCAATTTTTGATAATAATTTCTCAAGAAGTGATATCCTACATCAATATGTTTTGTTCTAGAATGATAAACATGATTCTTAGAGATGTTGATAACACTTGTGTTACCATATTTTATAAGGAATTGTCTAAATTCTTATCCATATTATAGAAAAGTGTGTTTCATTCACAAAATCTGAGCACAACAACTATCATCAAATATGTATTCAGCTTCAGAATTAAATAATGCAACTGAATTTTGAAATTTACTACACCATGATATTTGTGAAATTTACCAAAAAGTAAAATATTCTAGAGGTGATTTTTCTATATAACATACAACCACCAAAATCAACATCATAATAACTAACAAAGGAAAATGATTATTCTCTAGGATAGAATAATCCTAAGTTGGTAGTATGTTTGAGGTATTTGAAAATTATTTTAATAGTAAAAAGATGTGACTCTTTAGAGTTTTCTTGAAAATGAGCACACGTACACACAAAAAACATAATATCAGGCTGGCTAGAAGTAAATTAGAGAAGTATTCCAATCACACCTCTATAATTGGTTTCACCAACAGATTTACCATTTTCTACAAGATCCATTTTACAGGTGCTACTCATAGGAGTATCACTACTTTTAATGCATTCCAAACCCAAAACAAAATTAGATGATATTTAGTATATATACATTGATTCAAAATAATACCTTCCCTATTTTGAAATATTTGAAATCTAAAAAATACTTTGAGTTCACCCATGAAACTCATTTCAAAATCATTTTTCATAATTTATAAAAAAATCAACACATAATTTTTTTTGAAGATCGAAAAATAATATCATCAGCATAGATTTGTACTACCACAATTTATTTTGAAATTATTTTAATATAAATAGTAGGATCAACTATACCTTTTTTAAGACATTTAGAAATAAAAAAATTACTTAGTCTATCATACCAACCTATTGGAGCATATTTTACACCATATATATCCTTTTTTTAATTTAAAAACTTTATTTGGAAAGAGAGGGTTTGTAAAACCATGAGGATATTCAAAAAAACATCATCAACTATATAACTATTTTGGAATGCACTGTTAAAATCCATTTGATAAAGCATAAAATGTTGATGAGTTGCATATTCTAGTAAGATTATATTGGCTTTAAGTGTAGAAATATGTGAAGAAGTTTCTACATATTCAATACCTTATTCTTGATTATATCCTTGTGAAACCAATATAGATTTATTTCTTACAATAGTACCCATTTCTTCTACTTTATTTCTAAACACCCACATAGTGCATATAGTAAAGGTGTCTTTAGGTCTATCTACTAGTTTCAAAACATTATTTCTTTCAAACTGATTCAGTTATTCTTGTATATACATTACCCAAAATTGATAATCGATTTCATAATTTATGTTTTTGGGTTCAAGATGTGACAAAAAGGATTTATGTTCCACCAGGTTTCTAAGAGAAGAACTATTTTGAGTTCCTTTGTCTAAGTCTCCAACTACAAAATTTAAAGGATGGTTCTTAAGAGTTCTTGTAGGTCTTGAAAATGAAGGTTAGGTAATTTCATCTTCTTCAACAGGTTCAGGTTCATCATGACTAGAGTGTAGAAAATTTTGAAAACTAGATAATTTAGCATTTTTCATAAAAGCAGGATTAGAATATTTGGTAGTTATGTCCACATTGGATAGATCATCCTCAAGGTTTTCCAAGGAGGTATTGGTTTCATGTGGTTATGATTCATCAAATATGAATTTTACAAATTCTTCTATAGACATGGTTATTTTACTAAAAACTCATTACAATTTACTAGAGGTATAATAACCTAGAATTATTCCATCATGACTTTTGGATGAATAAATTTCAAGATTATCCTTATTATTATGTATATAAATTTATCAAGCAAAAATTATAAAGTAATTTACTTTGGGTTTCCTATTATTTCACAACTCATAAGGGTTTTTCTTATGTATAGGTCTAATCATGACTCTATTAATTATATAATAAGTTGTATTTATAGATTCAGCCCAAAAATAAATAGGTAAATAATATTCATTAATCATAGTTCGAGATTGTTTTGTAATGTTCTACTTCTTCTTTCTATAACACCATTCTGCTAGGGTGTTATAGGAGTAGAGAAGTTACGACTATATCCATTTTATGAGTAAAAAGATTCAAACTCTAGATTTTTAAACTCACAACAATGGTCACTCCTTATTATTTTAATTCTAATACAACTTAGGTTCTTGACTATTTTATAATAATTAGTGAAATGAGAAAAATCTTCAATTTTGAGAGCTATAAATAAATTTCAAGTATATCTAGAGTAGTCATCTACTAGAACATAAACATAGTGCTACAAATTAAGACATGAAACTCGTGAAGGTCCAAAACAATCCATGTGAACCAACTCAAAATGTTGAGATGTTGAGACTTTATTGTTTGGTTTGGAAGCGATTTTTTATTGTTTACCTTTTTAACTAGGATTACAGACTTTGTCATTTTGAAATTATAGTTTAGGTAGATCCTTGAAAAACCCATTAATTATAAGATTCCTAAGTGATTGAATATTAAAATTTCATAGTTTTCTATACCAGATCCTAGACTCTTTATGAAAAGCAGTCAAACAAGAAACATTTTGAGAAATTAAGGAATCTAAATTAAAAACATAAACATTTTCATTTCTAAAAGTAGTAAAAACTAGATCATTTTTTTAGATATAATCACATTACATGAATCATTTTCAAATTTAACATTGAACCCATCATCAAATAACTAAGATATACTATGAATTTTATATTTTAATCCATAAATAATAAGTAATTTGGAAATTAAAATTATATTGGTGTTACAGATTTGGCTGAGGCCAATTATTTTACCATTTTAATTATCACCAAAGGTGACATGCCCACCGTCAATCTTGATCAGATTCTTGAAGCATAAATAATCTATTTTTGTGTGTCTTGGACATCTACTCTCTAAGTACCATAGAATCTTACAGGATCTCTTCAACCAGCTTACCTAAAAAAATAATTTAACAATGAAAATTCTTTGGTACTCATACATTCTTGGTTCCATTAATATTATTAATCAAATCTTTGGGAACCCACATTTGTTTCATGGGTTTTATATAAAAAGTTTGTACAATATTGGTAAAATAAACTCTATTTGGTCTAGAAATACTTGATATAGTAAATGACTATCCATTTCTAGAACATGTAGTAGATTTTTCAATTCAAGGCATGAAAAAATAGTTTCTATATTTTGACAGAAATTCTTTTTGACCGTTTTCCTTTACCCTAGTTGGTATCCTATACCATTAGTTTATTTTGGTGAAACGTTTTTACTACGAATTTGTGTAAGTGTATTCTTTCTATTAGTAAACTATTCTAATCCCCTTTTCAATTGATCATTAGACAGTTTAACGTCATTATAAGTTTTAAGCAATTGTTAATTTTACTCTTTCTCCATAGTAAGTTCAGATTTAATAGTATAGGTAAGAGCATGTAGTTTCTTTAAAACCTTATATTTATTTTTTAACTCATTTCATGTATCTTCAAGCAATTTATAGTATTCAAAAAATTCATTATTTGACATATTATCATAATTAGATTCTTTTATAGAATAGTAAGAATTATGTACCGGAGATTCTTGTGTTACCTCAGATTTTTTTTTCATAAAACACATGTTGTATTTATTGGAATTTTTATCATGTAAGGATTATGACTCACTTGAGATATCCTATGAAGCATTAAAGGTGGACTTCATTTCTTCCTTGTACCTTTTGTCTTTATCCTCATATTTTTTCTTATACTTTAAATTAGGATAGTCAGGCTTTACATGTCTTCTTCTCTTACAGTCAAAGAAAACTATCTCATTAGAATTGTCATTTTTCTTCATGTACTTTTTCAGTTTCCTTTATTGTCATAATTTTTTTGTAGTTGGGATTCTTGAAAAGCCTCTTATTTATATATAAGTTTTTAAACCTTCTGGCTATCTGGGAAATTTCTTCATAGCTGTCATTTGGTGAAATATCATTACTTGTACTATCAGAATGAGTTTTTACCATATCATTTTAATTATTTTTTGGAAGTAGTGGGTCTTAAAGCCACTGGATTTATCTTTGGTCCATCCTCTTCTTCTTTTTTGAGCTTTAATTATTCCTCATACATCATCAAATTTTATATCATCATCTTTACTAAAATCTTACTGATATCACATGATTCTCTAATTGGAACCAAAGTTTCTCTCCATATGTCTGGTAGATATCTGATAATTAGCCTGATTTGTTCCTTATCTATAACATCCTTTCCAAGAGAAATCATTATATTCACAGTTTCATTTAACCTAAGATACATGTTAAAGATAGGTTCATTAGGATTCATCTTAAAATTATCCTATTTAATTTTATTTTTTTAAGTCTTATCTCCATAACAGTGGTGGTTACTTATTGTGAAACATCTAAAGTATCCCAAATTTCATGGGCTATTTTACATGCAGAAATCCTTTTGAATTATTCATCTCTTAAAGAAAAATATAATGTATTAATAGCTTTGTATCCACTATTATAAGTAATCATGGTTGGATCATCCCAAGTATTTTGATATGTAGAATGTATCTTATATTCCTCAACAATTGATGACCATATTTGAAAAACCATACTATATAAATGAATTTGGATCGTAATTTTCCACTAATCAAAATTTTTTCCATTAAATAATAGAGGTCCGCAGGTAGAAGAACTATCAAATATATTATCCGTATTAAATAATAACGACTATATTTTAATGATCTAAAAATAACTATCATAAATGTATGGATATTTAAAACACAACTAAAATCCTGGTAGAAATGAATTGAAAATAGAGGTTAAAAAACATCCTTCGATATGAAATGTTGGTCAGAGTAGGTCACTCAAGATGGGGTTGGGGTGAATTGAGTTCATATAAAAATTTCGGTTAAAAATATTTATTTGAAATATCCCTAATTTAAAATCAAACAAGATAGTTAACCCAAGTAGTAGATTTTTTAAAAAAAGAGTTTGAATAATTTCTCAAATATTGGTTAATTCTTAGATAAAGAAAATTTTGATATTAAAATATCTTTTTAAATCATTATATTAAAAAAATTCTATTTCAAACACTATCTACGATTTACTATAAAAGAAATGCAATGTTTTATGGTGTGAATAAAAAAATATAGATAGGAAAATAAAAACATAAACACAACAGATAAAAACAATATTGTAAGTATAATGTAGAGATATAGTCCTCTCCACTTTGTGATCACCTTCCACCAAGAATAATATATATTAAAAAGACTCATCCACACTCTGGATCGGGGTTTAAAATAGTATAAAAGTTTTCTAGGTCAACAAGAAATCTACCATGGTTTTATGTGGGAACAAAATATAACCAAGTCATATATAGACCTCTTACATAGTTATACATTGGAGTAAAATGGTGTAAGTGAGTAGTAGTGAAAGGATATCTTGTATCCTCCAGTTTAGCAAAGGATACAATGTGTGTTTTTAATACAGATACACACACTTCTCAAAGGATAAATAAAATAGTACACAACAGAGTAGAATATAATAATAAGGGATTAGAAATTATTTGAGTGTTGTTCTATATAGTTCTCGACTCTTTGAATATAGCATATTTGAAGATCAGGTCCTCTTATGGAAATAGACTTAGAAACAGAGTTTCATGAGTTATGTGTTCTAGTTTCTAGTTCAATGAGATGTTCTTTATAGCTCTTATTCTTCTTTGAGTTTCTGTTACTACAAGGATGTTTTCATGATGGCTCACAGTGTGTTCGTCTTTAGCTCACAACAAGACAGATGGATTATTATGGCTCTTCTATATGGTCTGTTGTGTGTCACTCTATCATCTTATTATTCTCATGTTCCATAATATATTAATCCTCTGGTGTTTTTGTTTTGGAAAACAAGAATCATTATTTCAACAAACTTGTACCTCGTACTGTCTGCTGACTTGTTTGTGAGAATCATTAATATTATCAGTTTCATTAAATGGATCAAATATGACCATTAGAAATAATTTTGATTTTAATTAAAATAAGGAAGAAATGTATAAGTATGAATAGTTTCATAGTTAGGAGTGACATGGGAATGACGTCATAGTAAAGTTGAGTCAGAAGTGGTGCCACAATAAGTTGTGGCTCGTCCTTTTCTTCTATGTGGTTCCTCTAGACCGATGTCTCATACTTTGAGAAAATTTTGAATCGGTTAAGTGATGAAATAGTGTTTCAGCAACGATGTCATGTTCTTTATGAGAAATAGTTTCATAAGCATTTGTTTCATTAAAATAATGTTAATATAAATGGGGTCATTGAAATAGTATTACTGGTAATGGTGTCATCAAAATGATGACTCATACTTTACCTATTTTTAGACGAAACGGTGAGACCGTTTGGTCAAAAAAATTGTGACGGGGAGTTCAAATTATTGGTGATTCATAATTTATCAAATATCTGAAGTCTATCTTATGAATTCATACTCACATAATGTATTAATATTAAACATGAGAATAATGGATCATTATAGAATATGATTAAACAAGATTTACAGGAGTTAAACATTATTTGTGAGCATTAAAACAAGAAGAGTCCAAAAAAGGTTTATAAAATTTTTATGTCCATCCATGCCTTGTTTTAATTATAGTCATTTTAATGGAAATAATCATTCCATTTTATGCTACTTTAAGGAGATCCCACTCTGTATATATTATCTTCTTGCAGGGGGTAATGTTATTTTTTTCTTCTATTAGTGAGTCTTGATATCAAGGATGGATAAGAGGTTCTCTACATAGATCAAGATAACATGTTGTGATTAGGAATTTACATATTTTATTTTAAAATGGAGGTGAATAATTCATTCTAATCATGGATTCATGGATTGGATGGCCCACCCAATGCAATTTCAGGTAATACATGATAGAACATATGTCATGCAGTTTAATTTCAGGCAACTTAGACAATGTCATGCAGTTTAACATCATGTGACTAGGATATTGTCATATAGTTTAACTTCAAGATACTAGGATGTATCACTAAGATGGATGAGTAACTTAGTGAAATTTTGTCTTCATAGAAGATGCATACCTCAAAAATGTGTGTTTACAATGATACAGTTTCATAATATTGATTTGTCAATGGGTACAATTAAATGATGAGTACCATGGGTAGTATCTAAATCATCCTATATAGTAAGGTTATATTATGTGTAAATCATATCCAAATAATATCTAAGTTAACAAGTGGTGGAAACCAATGGGTAGAAGTTAGCCATTGATAATGGCGGAAGCCCGTATTCTATGCAGTTATGTTGATAAATACTGGGTTTAGGGGGCACTCCTATGAGACCAGAGATCCTATAAGAAAAATCTTTTAGTCGTTATTTAATTCACCAATGAATTCTATCAAGGCCCCTTTAGATTATCCAGTCTATGTTACCAGGTTTCTATAGGGAGGACTAGGAGCAAGGGTGCCCATGGTTCATGGGATTCCTAGAGAAGGATATCAAGTTAAGGGATTTGTTGGTATCAAGTAAGTTATCAAATATTTGAAGTTGGTTAATATAGAACATAAGTTTCAATAAGGGTTTGATAAACCTTATGGATAAACCAACATGTGCTGAACACATTTTGGGGATCATGGGATAACACATGAAATTCTTGAATACACAGACATCATGGGGTGATCTATTTTTAATGAAGACCACTTGTTATTCAATTTAACATTATGATACCATGATTTTGTTTTGAAATTTAACATCATGTGACTTGGAAGTGGTAAGGAAATTTACCATAATGTGACTAGGACATGATTACCTATCCAAGAAGCATCTTGGTTGCATCGACCAGAGTGGTTTTCCAGGTTCCCTAAGCTCAAATGAGCTATGCATGGTGCGAGAAACAAGGCATAAATAGGAAATCAATTAATCCAAATGAGAGTATATGATGGGTAATATATAGATTTTTTCATAATTTATTGTGGACTATATCCTATACATGAATATAATTCTCATGGGTGGACATGATTGGGAGTGATGATAACTGATGGTTGGTCTTCGAATGAAGGATCTAGGAATCACTACATATCATTTGAAGGAAATAATCTAGCCACAAATAATTCCCATATAGTTCCCCGTATAGGTCCATCCCACATGTAGGGAGTAGTGCATTTTTATTATTCTATATGTTACAAATGTACCCAAGATTGGTGATATGGGAATCACTACTTATCTTATAGTAATATGAATCAATCCACACATAGTTCTTGAATGAAAAGCTCATCACATAGGTTTGTCCCATACATAGAGGTGGAATTGTTTTCATTGATATTGTTTCCGGACCCATGATTTTGGATCTAGGTTTCACTACATATCCTATTATAACATGAATCAATCAACACATAGTTCTTGGATGGAGAAATATGCATGCAGATCATACCCATACATAGAGGGGGTACTTTTTTTCATTTATATTGTAGATAGACCCTGCAGTTGGGATCTAGGTGTCATTATGTATCTTATGATAGAAGGAATCAAGACACACATTATTCTTGAATGGAAAACTCTCTAGGTAGGTCAAACTGATACATAGAGGAATAGAGTTTCTCATTTATATTGTTGATGAACCCAGCATTTTGGATCTTGGTGTCCCTACATATCCTTTGATAGTAGGAATACAGTCACATGTAGTTCATACATGGAAAATATTATCTGTGTGGATATGAATCGCACATTGGGATAAGAGTACATCATTTTTTTCATATATCTAGACTATGAGATGTGAACCATTTGTGATGTAATGTTCATTGAGTGGTTTAATGTCTTATAGTAAGGATATAATCCATATAAATAAACAATTTGTAGTGAGGACGTCTTTGGTACGTTTTAACATCATGTAGTAAGGAAAAAATATGTTATGTAGTTTAGTATCTTTATTCAAGGAAATGGTATTTTTGTAATTTATATTCTTTCTACAAGGACATATGATAACCAGTAGTTTAAAGTCTTTATTCTAGGACTTTGGATTCCATTCAATTTAAAGTAAATCTACTAGGACATAGGATACCATTCATTTTAAAGTCTTTCTAACAAGACGTAGGATTTCCTATAATTGAGAGTATTTATTCTAGGTCATATGATATTGTGCAGTTATAATTATTACTTCCCATACATAGGATTTCATGCAATTTAATGTCTTATTTAAAAGATGTAGGATACCATGCCATTTTAATCTATACTTCATGGAATTAGGATAACATGCATCATCAAATTCTGATTCTAGTACATAGAATACCATGAAATTAAAAGTACTCCTTATTGGTATTATGATACCATGTAGTTTAAATGCTTTCTACCTGGACATGGGATGTTTTACATATTATAGTCTAAATGATATGACATGGGATTCCATCCAGTTTAATGTATTTCATCTTGGGCTTAGGAAGTTGTGAAATTTAGAGTCTTTCCCATAATACATAGGATTCCATATAGTTTAAATTATTGCTTCAAGGACATGGGATGGTGTTTAATATAGATTCTTTCTACTAGGACATGGGATGTTTTTTTAGTTTAAATTCACACTTCCTAGACTTAGGGATTCCATAATGTTTTATGTATTGATATTATGACTTTAGAAATTATTTAGCTTATATTCTTACTATCATTACTTAGGGTGATGTGTAGTTTAGAGTCTTTCTTCTAGTACATGGGATGATGTTCAACTTAGAGTATTTCTTCCAAAACTTGGGATGCTTGATGGCAGTTATGCAATGTACTTCTTGATAAACCTTATGATGGTGTGAATAATAACATGTTCTATATCCATTGTGTCCATTGAGTAAGCTCCATTAGATGAAACCTTATATATCATGTATGTCTATTTACACTTGTCATAACCCGTCCTAGAGGATCCCATGTTGTGAATACCCTAAGACTGCCTCTAATAGGCCAGTGGTTGATGACTAGCACTGAAGTGGCATATCCTACAAGTGGGAGGCATTAGCCATAAGTACCTATATGCATGAACACATCTCCATGCCACAAATGATGAAATGTAAAAATACTAAGTAAACAATGCATGGAAACCACTATATTCCACTACCAGTGTAAAACAGTAAAAGAACTAAAAGTAAATAGGGAGAAAACAAGACCACCAACAAGAGTACATAACCCCATGTCCAACCTGTAAGAAGAAGGGTACTAGGATTGATATCTGAACTACATGAACACACCTTGGTTGTCCGAATTTATTAAGAACTGTATGGTCCTGATCCACCTAGGACTCGTCATAGCATCGATCATATGCACAAGAGACGATAAATGTTGGAAAATCCTATTCAATGGTGAGTAAAACTATACTCAGTAGGACAACCCAAAACCACAAAAGAATACCCAAAAGGAATTCCATGATGGACTACCACACCCGAATTCCACACATGAATTCCACACAAAAATGCCACATATGAGTACCACACATGAGTAAAATATAGAAATTCCACATAGGAGTACCACACAGTCAACTCTACACATGAATATGTCTTCAATACATATAAAATAAATATCCAGATACACTTAGTCCAAGACACAAGGTCTATAAGTGATCCAAAACTAATTACCAGCCATAGGATTCTGCTTGAGGCACACTAGTTCTAGGTGAACTTACTCCTCAAGCCATGATATCATCGAAGACACTCACAAAGAGGTCTAGATCATCTAGGCCCTACCCAAAGAGAACACATTTTTCAAGGAATATTTAAGATGAATAGAGAGGTAATCCTACATAGAGAATACCACTCACTAAATATTGATCATTATACAACATATGAGATCCTTCCTAGAAAATACCACAAACCCTACCAATGGGGATCATAATGTAGGGGCTTCTACCTAGGGAATACAACTATGCCTAATTATATAGCCTGCTAGATGGAGGACCAAATAACTACCCTCATAAGTTACACCGATTCTATAAAATAACTTCACTAGGAGTGATAGAGGATTGCTCCAGTCCCTAGGTGTAACGACCCGAAATTTTTTATATAAATTTTGTTTCCTAATTTTATGTGTTATTGTTATACTCAACAAAAATGTTTTATTTGATAAACATGATTATAATTAAAATGAGATCAGTGGGTTTTGACTATTATATAACCATCGGTCAACATGACCGCTGTGAACAAAATGTTTTGATTATTGTCTCTAAATATAAGTAATCTTGGTTAATTATTATAGAAAGAAGATTCGATGGCCTCACCTAGTAGTCTTGGACCGATCGAAGCCCATCTAACAGAGCTTGGGAAGGAGGTAGCACCACTGGGCTTTGCTCTGGATCAAATCCAAGCCGAACTTCATCATGTGAAGCTGGAACGAAATCGCCTTCGTGAGAAGTTCAAACTGATAGAAATTACTACTCGGGCAATGTTGACTGAGCCGCCCCAAGCTTCTATCACCCTAGCACACCTTACTCTTAGGTCCTATGCTGGTATTATAAGGGGTTATGTAACGAGACCGTAACTACCTTGTGTAATCCTTGTTTTAAATAAAAATTGGGATTTCTTCTTATGATGAAGTTTATGAATTTTGAAATGACCGGATAAATATAGTATGCATATTTTTGATGAATTTTAGAAAAAGGATATTTTAAATATGTTTATGTAAACCCTAAATAATTAAAAATGTGTAATGATTTTCAAAAAATGGTCTTCTGCAATTATGTTCAGTACTAAATTTAGAGTCTAATAAGATCAACTTGATTTTTGATGAATAGTAAATTATGAATAGTGATTTTATGATTAGGATTAGTAATATGACCAAATGGATTAGTAATCTCACTTAAAGAAAGTTTTAAAATAATCTAGGCACCTTGATTAAGTAATGTGATTCAATAAAATAGTTAAATAACGGTTTCATTAATTATTATTCAAGTATTAGTTTTTTCGGGTGAATAGTTTTTTTTAATTAAAAATTTAATTAAAAATAATTAGAAAATTATTTTTATAAAAATGACTTTATTTTTGAACTCAGAGCATCGATATTATGTTATGGTAATTTTTGGGGTTTTTTCTAAAAAAATGAATTTTCGATGAATAGTGTTTTTACTTAAAAATTAAATTAAAAATATTTAGAAAATTATTTTTATAAAATGGATTTCATTTTTGAAATCAGAGCATTGATATTTGGTTAATGTGAAATTTTGGGATTTTTCTGAGAAAGTTGAATTTTCAGTGAATAGTAAAAATACAGTTTTAGGGTTTCGGTATGTTTGATGACATCATAATGGTGTCATGATGATGTCATGAGATCCTGTGAGGGTTGGCCGGCCAAGGGTGATGAATTATTGTTTTGGGGGCCCCATGTGGCCTAACTCCATGATAAATGACAAGGGAGAGCACATGGGTTTGAGAAAAGCACATGTGAGGTGTCCCTTGGCCATTAATGCCTTGTCCCCTCACTTTCCCTATAAATACCAAGTCCTCCTCTCATCCATTCGACTCCCCACTCATTCCCAACGAATTTCTGGTCTCATTACCTCCCAAGGAGTCCTCCCAAGGTGCCCCCAAGCCCTCAAGGTCCCAACCTTTGAGGTTTAAGAGTTACATTTTAAGGTAAGGGATCCGACCTCTCTCTTTCTTTTCAAGTAATCTCTTTTATGTCTTTTCTTTTATACTCCATGTTCTTATGTTGGAGGATGTTCTTTTATATTCATCCTACTGCCTATTTCATGTTCATATGATGAGAGACCCCCCCCTTGCTCTCATCAATTCATTTTAAGAATGTTTAAGTGGCGCCGTTAGGCTGCCGAATTTTTAAGGGATTCTTTCACCTTCCTCGTTTTCAAGTTCTATTTTCATTCAAGTCTTTCATGTTACTTTTTTTTGTATTGAGGTATGATCTCTATATATATCATACTGGACTCTTATGTTCATATGATGAGAGACCCCATTTGATCTCTTCAATTCAGTATTTTGATGTTTTAAGTGGCGCCGTTAGGCTGCCGAATTTTTAAGTGGTTCTTCACCCTTCTCGTTTTGAAGTTCTACTTTCATGTCAATTATTTCAAGTTCCTTTTTGTTATATTGGGGTATGATCTCTATATATATCATACTGGACTCTTATGTTCATATGATGAGATACCCCATTTGATCTCTTCAATTCAATATTTTGATGTTTTAAGTGGCGCCGTTAGGCTGCCGAATTTTTAAGTGGTTCTTCACCCTTCTCGTTTTGAAGTTCTACTTTCATGTCAATTATTTCAAGTTCATTTTTGTTATATTGGGGTATGATCTCTATATATATCATACTGGACTCTTATGTTCATATGATGAGAGACCCCATTTGATCTCTTCAATTCAGTATTTTGATGTTTTAAGTGGCGCCGTTAGGCTGCCGAATTTTTAAGTGGTTCTTCACCCTTCTCGTTTTGAAGTTCTACTTTCATGTCAATTATTTCAAGTTCCTTTTTGTTATATTGGTGTATTATCTCTATATATATCATACTGGACTCTTATGTTCATATGATGAGAGACCCCATTTGATCTCTTCAATTCAGTATTTTGATGTTTTAAGTGGCGCCGTTAGGCTGCCGAATTTTAAGTGGTTCTTCACCCTTCTCGTTTTGAAGTTCTACTTTCATGTCAATTCTTTCAAGTTCCTTTTTGTTATGTTGGGGAATTATCTCTATATCTATCATACTGAACTCTTATGTTAACATTATGAGAGATCCTATTTGATCTTTTCAAAACATTTTTGTTGAGGTTTATGTAACGCCGTTAGGCTGCCGAACTTTCATAAGAGAAATCTAATTTTTTTTCTTCCTTCCATGTTTTTCATTTCAAATGGTATGTCCTTGAAATCTCATTACCATGATAATGTATCCTTCTTATTCTGTCCATGTACTATTTTATGGGTCATTTATGAATGTTTGACCCATTTTACCTCTCTTTTAATGTCTTCTAAAACCTCGGAACATTGCCGTTATGCTGCAGAATTTCTGTCTCAAAATGTCTATCTCTTTTTCTAAAGTCCTTTTATTTTATTAAGTGAATACTCAAAGCTCTTTCTTCTAAAGGGGTATTCACATATATACCAAAATGTTCTATTTTAAATTCTGGGATTTACAAACATGAGACCCACCTTCCTTTTCTGTGGGTTTTAAAGTGATATAAAGATCATGTCTTTAAAGAAGTTTTTAAAAAGGTTATGATTATGAAATGAAACCCATTTCCTTTATGCTATATGGGTTATTTATGAAATGTTTGATGATGATATATGTGGCTCACATGATAATAAAGGCAAATTTAAGGGTGCGCCCTGATAGCGCTCCAATGCATTGGGTAATGATGTAACCACTAGAGATTACAATTTTCACGATACTTTGGTGAATAACCTTGGTAATTTTAAAATGACACCTTGGGGATGGACCTTGGTGATATGTTCATGATTGTCTATGTTAAATGATGTAGCCACATCTTCAAGTTATGAAAAGGTTTTATTTTTATTATGATATGCCTCATGATTTCATTTTCATGCATTAAAGTTCTTTTCATGACTTTATTGATGTATCTCAAGTTCATATGTAAAATGTTTCACTTGTTTCCCTTGCTGGGCCTTCTGCTCACCCTTCCTTTTGATGTATTTCCCCAGGTTATGAGATGCAGTAATGAGCTTAGGGTGAACATGAGGAGAAGCGTTTCAAGTGTTTAAGAAGAATGTTTTTTTTGTTTCATGTTTTATGTTCCTTGTTTCCAAGACACTAAACCTTAAAGATCCTCAGTTCCGTGTAATGGAATGAAAAGTTATGTTATAAAAAGACGGGATGCTATAGTTGGTATCAAAGGATGGTTTAGTTATTTTTGGAAATTAGGATATGAAAACTCTAGGAGGAACCCTATAGAAAATTTTAATATAGGAAATCATCCTGGTATTTTGGTGAGTATTGAGTAAGGGGTTGCCAAGCAAATACATCCCTGTCTGGATACGAGCAGGTAGAGGTGGCTCTGGCATAGATGTACATAGGGGTAAAACCCAAAAACACCGCTTTGAGCTAGACTCGAACGGGAACTGGTACACGACAACGGGCCTTGCTGCACTCTTGGTTACGACACTCCCGGGGGATATGCTTTGGTAAATTCATAAGCTTGGTATGAACCATTGTTAAAGGAACAAAGATAAAATAAAATAAAGGTTCACATAAGAATATATGATCATTAATAACCTAGATGGGAACCTAGGAGATCACAAGTTAGGGTATACCTTTCATATACAATTTATCCTTATATGCTTTCAGTTCCTTTTCATGATTATTAGCTAAGTACTTAAGCCCCTAATTATGCTTTCTCTTCTTAGTTAATGGTGGGAAATGGAAGAACATGTTCTGACAACCAATGTGATAGGAAATGCGACGATTTTCGTATTAATATGAAAGGGATGATTAGGGGATTAAAATATGATTATTATTTTGGAAGACGTTCATTATTTTGGGAACCATATTTGATCGAGGTAAATAGATTACTACGGCATTTTCATTGAGGAGTAAGGTTGACTTATATTTTGAAGAATCGATGAATTTAAGGTGAACTTATAGTAATTTAGGTTACTTATGGGAATGACTAACCTATCTTGGGTAATATATGTTTAGGTTAGCTACTTTTTTATAAGATGTTAGGAGTGGTTGATGTTGTCTGGAGATGAACAATGAAGTTGTTTTGGAAGACTATGTTATCAAATCCTTATTGTATTTGGGTTTCAATCTTAGTTTGGTTTGTTTTGAGGAATTTTAAGGACCGTTATTTATGGAATGGTCTATGATGAACTTTGGGTAGTACCATGGAACTTTGATGATTTAAAAGTAGTTTCCATTCCTATGGGATTCTTTCTTTTTGAAGAGTTGTTTTACCTTAACCTTTCTGTTTTTGGGATAATGTTTAAAGATAGAAGAAATAGATAGTTAATCTTTTGTAGATTATGTGATTCTATAGAAGATGATTCTTGTGCTTTTATGAGACCAAGTGTTTTTGAATTCTCATCATTTGGAGAAAAGATTAGTGTTGGTAGGGACTTGTTAAAGGATGAAACTCTACTTGAAGGTAGGTATATTTTCTTATGTTTTTGTTCTATGTAGTAAATGAAATCCTCAAAATTATGAAAAGAAACATAAAACAAAAATGTTGTTGGTTTACATTTCCTACTAGGTAATCAAAGACCGTTTACACACATCATAAGTTTGGGATTTTCTCATGGTTAACTTTCTCCTAATCATGTTCTCTATCACTCTCCCTCAGAACTTGACCCTTTGTTTTTTCCTCCATGTCCATGTTTTCCTACATGGAACCCTAGTGTGGGTTAACTCGGGTGACCATTGTACTTCCCTTTCTTTATTTTAAAGTAATAGTTTTACTGACTCCTTTTCCGATGTGGGACTTTCAATGAAATTTCAAAACCCAATTTTAAAATTGCGAGGACGCAATTTCTTAAGGGGGGAAGATTGTAACGACCTGAAATTTTTTAAATAAATTTTGTTTCCTAATTTTATGTGTTATTGTTATACTCAACAAAAATGTTTTATTTGATAAACATGATTATAATTAAAATGAGATCAGTGGGTTTTGACTATTATATAACCATCGGTCAACATGACCGCTGTGAACAAAATGTTTTGATTATTGTCTCTAAATATAAGTAATCTTGGTTAATTATTATAGAAAGAAGATTCGATGGCCTCACCTAGTAGTCTTGGACCGATCGAAGCCCATCTAACAGAGCTTGGGAAGGAGGTAGCACCACTGGGCTTTGCTCTGGATCAAATCCAAGCCGAACTTCATCATGTGAAGTTGGAACGAAATCGCCTTCGTGAGAAGTTCAAACTGATAGAAATTACTACTCGGGCAATGTTGACTGAGCCGCCCCAAGCTTCTATCACCCTAGCACACCTTACTCTTAGGTCCTATGCTGGTATTATAAGGGGTTATGTAACGAGACCGTAACTACCTTGTGTAATCCTTGTTTTAAATAAAAATTGGGATTTCTTCTTATGATGAAGTTTATGAATTTTGAAATGACCGGATAAATATAGTATGCATATTTTTGATGAATTTTAGAAAAAGGATATTTTAAATATGTTTATGTAAACCCTAAATAATTAAAAATGTGTAATGATTTTCAAAAAATGGTCTTCTGCAATTATGTTCAGTACTAAATTTAGAGTCTAATAAGATCAACTTGATTTTTGATGAATAGTAAATTATGAATAGTGATTTTATGATTAGTATTAGTAATATGACCAAATGGATTAGTAATCTCACTTAAAGAAAGTTTTAAAACAATCTAGGCACCTTGATTAAGTAATGTGATTCAATAAAATAGTTAAATAACGGTTTCATTAATTATTATTCAAGTATTAGTTTTTTCGGGTGAATAGTGTTTTTTTTAATTAAAAATTTAATTAAAAATAATTAGAAAATTATTTTTATAAAAATGACTTTATTTTTGAACTCAGAGCATCGATATTATGTTATGGTAATTTTTGGGGTTTTTTCTAAAAAATTGAATTTTCGATGAATAGTGTTTTTACTTAAAAATTAAATTAAAAATATTTAGAAAATTATTTTTATAAAATGGATTTCATTTTTGAAATCAGAGCATTGATATTTGGTTAATGTGAAATTTTGGGATTTTTCTGAGAAAGTTGAATTTTCAGTGAATAGTAAAAATACAGTTTTAGGGTTTCGGTATGTTTGATGACATCATAACGGTGTCATGATGATGTCATGAGATCTTTTGAGGGTTGGCCGGACAAGGGTGATGAATTATTGTTTTGGGGGCCCCATGTGGCCTAACTCCATGATAAATGACAAGGGAGAGCACATGGGTTTGAGAAAAGCACATGTGAGGTGTCCCTTGGCCATTAATGCCTTGTCCCCTCACTTTCCCTATAAATACCAAGCCCTCCTCTCATCCATTCGACTCCCCACTCATTCCCAACGAATTTATGGTCTCATTACCTCCCAAGGAGTCCTCCCAATGTGCCCCCAAGCCCTCAAGGTCCCAACCTTTGAGGTTTAAGAGTTACATTTTAAGGTAAGGGATCCGACCTCTCTCTTTCTTTTCAAGTAATCTCTTTTATGTCTTTTCTTTTATACTCCATGTTCTTATGTTGGAGGATGTTCTTTTATATTCATCCTACTGCCTATTTAATGTTCATATAATGAGAGACCCCCCCCCCCCCCCCGTGCTCTCATCAATTCATTTTAAGAATGTTTAAGTGGCGTCGTTAGGCTGCCGAATTTTTAAGGGATTCTTTCACCTTCCTCGTTTTCAAGTTCTATTTTCATTCAAGTCTTTCATGTTACTTTTTGTTGTATTGGGGTATGATCTCTATATATATCATACTGGACTCTTATGTTCATATGATGAGAGACCCCATTTGATCTCTTCAATTCAGTATTTTGATGTTTTAAGTGGCGCCGTTAGGCTGCCGAATTTTTAAGTGGTTCTTCACCCTTCTCGTTTTGAAGTTCTACTTTCATGTCAATTATTTCAAGTTCCTTTTTGTTATATTGGGGTATTATCTCTATATATATCATAATGGAATCTTATGTAAATATGATGAGAGACCCCATTTGATCTCTTCAATTCAGTATTTTGATGTTTTAAGTGGCGCCGTTAGGCTGCCGAATTTTTAAGTGGTTCTTCACCCTTCTCGTTTTGAAGTTCTACTTTCATGTCAATTATTTCAAGTTCATTTTTGTTATATTGGGGTATGATCTCTATATATATCATACTGGACTCTTATGTTCATATGATGAGAGACCCCATTTGATTTCTTCAATTCAGTATTTTGATGTTTTAAGTGGCGCCGTTAGGCTGCCGAATTTTTAAGTGGTTCTTCACCCTTCTCGTTTTGAAGTTCTACTTTCATGTCAATTATTTCAAGTTCCTTTTTGTTATATTGGGGTATGATCTCTATATATATCATACTGTACTCTTATGTTCATATGATGAGAGACCCCATTTGATCTCTTCAATTCAGTATTTTGATGTTTTAAGTGGCGCCGTTAGGCTGCCGAATTTTAAGTGGTTCTTCACCCTTCTCGTTTTGAAGTTCTACTTTCATGTCAATTCTTTCAAGTTCCTTTTTTTTATGTTGGGGAATTATCTCTATATCTATCATACTGAACTCTTATGTTCACATTATGAGAGATCCTATTTGATCTTTTCAAATCATTTTTGTTGAGGTTTATGTAACACCGTTAGGCTGCCGAACTTTCATAAGAGAAATCTAATTTTTTTTCTTCCTTCCATGTTTTTCATTTCAAATGGTATGTCCTTGAAATCTCATTACCATGATCATGTATCCTTCTTATTCTGTCCATGTACTATTTTATGGGTCATTTATGAATGTTTGACCCATTTTACCTCTCTTTTAATGTCTTCTAAAACCTCGGAACATTGCCGTTATTCTGCAGAATTTCTGTCTCAAAATGTCTATCTCTTTTTCTAAAGTCCTTTTATTTTATTAAGTGAATACTCAAAGCTCTTTCTTCTAAAGGGGTATTCACATATATACCAAAATGTTCTATTTTAAATTCTGGGATTTACATACATGAGACCCACCTTCCTTTTCTGTGGGTTTTAAAGTGATATAAAGATCATGTCTTTAAAGCAGTTTTTAAAAAGGTTATGATTATGAAATGAAACCCATTTCCTTTATGCTATATGGGTTATTTATGAAATGTTTGATGATGATATATGTGGCTCACATGATAATAAAGGAAAATTTAAGGGTGCACCCTGATAGCGCTCCAATGCATTGGGTAATGATGTAACCACTAGAGATTACAATTTTCAAGATACCTTGGTGAATAACCTTGGTAATTTTAAAATGACACCTTGGGGATGGACCTTGGTGATATGTTCATGATTGTCTATGTTAAATGATGTAGCCACATCTTCAAGTTATGAAAAGGTTTTATTTTTATTATGATATGCCTCATGATTTCATTTTCATGCATTAATGTTCTTTTCATGACTTTATTGATTTATCTCAAGTTCATATGTAAAATGTTTCACTTGTTTCCCTTGCTGGGCCTTCTGCTCACCCTTCCTTTTGATGTATTTCCCCAGGTTATGAGATGCAGTAATGAGATTAGGGTGAACATGAGGAGAAGCGTTTCAAGTGTTTAAGAAGAATGTTATTTTTGTTTCATGTTTTATGTTCCTTGTTTCCAAGACACTAAACCTTAAAGATCCTCAGTTCCGTGTAATGGAATGAAAAGTTATGTTATAAAAAGACGGGATGCTATACTAGGAGGGATACCATAAATCTATATGGGAGTCAGCCTCTAGAGGGGACTACAATTAAGTAGTGTGGATGTAATGCCATACTATTTCCTCAAGTAAAGGACCATGGGAATTATATGTCCTTATAATGGACTAAACTAAAAACTCACCACATTATGTCAAAAAAACTATCTCATTGTTAGGGTCCCAATACCATATAAATATCCTCAAATGTACACACCGTTTGAAAGTTATGATCATTTGATTTTTCATAAGGGGGTCACTAGGCCTATAGAACAACTCACAGCCAGTCCACCAACCATCACCTACTTCCACGGTCGACCATGGAGGTCAATTTACCTAGGCTTCTGTGGTCAACCATGATGGTCAACCCCCCTATCTGATGTGGCCACATGGCAGTTGGAGCTACTGTATCTCACGATCAATTGTTGTGGTCGACTGTGACCCAACTCTAGTCCAATTACCCAAGGTTCAACCTAGATCCAACCCAGCCCACTAGGTATAACCCAACACATTGGGTCCGAACCACTGCGCCTGGGTCCAACCTGTCTCCACCTAGGCCTCCTTGGCTCATCATGGTCCAATATTCTCCCGCCCAGCTGCTCCCTTGGTCTGTCCTGCTCTGGCCCAGCATGCTCTGCTCTAGCCCTAGCCCGCTGGCCCTCTACGTCGCACTGCCTCTATGTCCCCGACCCCACCACATCTCATGGTCATCACAATTGGATTCCTATCATGGTATGCAATTTCTGGTCCTACTGGATCCCACTCAACCACCTACCACATTCTGCCTCTTCAATCCAGCTCATCAGCCGCCTATCTGTATGCCTAGACTAGACCCCTAGACCTGCTCCACTGATCTCTTAGACAAACTAGAGATGCCACCCCAGTCATTGTTGTGCGCTACCTCCTACACCACAATGAGCCACCATCCTAGTGCAAATTCATCATTCCATTATCGTCACACCTCTTTTGCATCATTCCAAACTTGGATCCATGGTTTCAGATCATTGAACCCATAATCAAGGACACAATGATCGATCATTAACATAGGATTTTCATAGCGCAAGGAGGAGATGAAGAATGCACAAAGAACACAAGAAATCAGGGGGAGAAAATCACAAGAACACCCATGGAAAATACCTTGGCCTTTTTTGTATCGACCTCAATCCACTCTTATTAGAATTAAAAATGAAGAATAAAATCCAGGAAACCCCCAAAAATAATCCCTCCAATATAATCCATCCCACAATGATTGAACTGTGGGAAAATCAGTTTGTGGATTAGTCTGCATTCGTTGTAGAATTTTAAAACAGTGGAAAAACTCAAAAATAGCACACCCTACCAAGTTTTTGTATCGATCATTGATGAAGAATTGTTTTGTTTTCATCATTGATGAGATCCTCCAACTCTATCAATGTGATGATCCATGACCCAAACTTCGATTAGTCATTGTTTGTAGGAAAAGCTCCCCAAATTTGTTCCGAATCTCACAGGTTTGAGCATCCAAACTTGAGGAAATTATATAGCTATACATTTTATGAGAAACAATTATTTTTTCAATAAAATTATTTGTCTTTAAATTATTGACTGACGATTACATTCTTTTTGTGATTTTCCATATAAGAACTGCACCGACTATAGTTAATTCACCCTAAGGGAAAACAACACATTATAAAATCAATGATGGTATCTCATTTAAATATGAGTTACCATTCAAGAGTTATTAGGTTTTTAAAAAAAATAATTTTATTTCATTATTTTATTTATGGTTATATCATTGTGAGTTTTTTTCAGATGCCCCATGCCGACCAATGTTACGTAACGCCTAGTGTAAAGCTACCACTCTGAGCTCAATGGTTCCTTAAAATTTCTGATCTAGGAACCCATTTAAAAGATATTCTAGTTTTTAAGGAAATTTGTGTGCAAGTGATATTAAAATTTTAACATTTTTAATGAATTTTTCTGGGAACATCGGGCATCGAAATCACACACGATCTGAGTGCCTAATCTCATTTTTTTCATAAATAATTACAAAAAATAATATCTATAAAATCCCAGTCATTACATTATCCCCACCTTGGGGATTTTCATCCCTAAAATCCAAAATAAGGGATACTAAATAAAATGAGGGTACAAAGAATGAATAGGAGCATCCCACTCCCATTTTCTTTATTATGGATTCTTGTGCTACCACCGAACAAACACCAAAGGAATCGAATACTAAATAAGGATCTTATCCCACCAATCCTTGATCTCCACTAGGTAATCTGTAAAAGTCACCCCTTCCTCAATGTCCAGCTCTCCCTAGTCAATGACATGTCATGGGTCATGAATGTACCTTCTCAGTTGTGACACATGGAAGACATCCTATCCCTACTCTAACTATGGTGGTAAGTCTAATTGGTACTAAACCTTGACAACACTATATAGAATCAAGAATGATCTGATGAACCTAAATGATAGCTTGCCTCCTTGGAAAATTCTCTACAATACACATCGTGGTGAGACCCATAGGAACACATGGTTTTCGTCCTCGAACTCCAAAGGCCTCTGCAACCTATCTACCTAAGAATTCTATCAGCATTGTCCATTCTTCTTCCACTCCTAGATGATCTTATCCTTATCAGTAGTAGATCGTACCAACTCAGGACCCATAAGTGCTGACACTCCTGGGGAAGTCCAGCAAACTAGTGAATTATAGAGTCACTCGTACAAGTCCTCAAATGGTACCATACCAATGGTGGAATGGTAGCTGTTGTTGTACGAAATCTCCCCTAGTGTTTGGTGATCCTCTTAACTATGTCCAAAGTCTAACATTCATTCTTGTAACATGTATTCCATAACCTGATGGGTCCACTTAGTCTGGTCATCTGTATGTGGGTGAAATGTTGTGATTAAGTGTAAATGAGTCCCAAATGCTTCCTACAATCCCCCCACAACCAGTTTTTAAAGAGACCATCACGATCTGAAAATTCCGTTGATGGAACTCCAAGGATTCAAACTATCACTTGCACTTAGAGGCCTACAAAGCTCTCTACTAAACTCTAATATAAAAAATTTAGGAATTAGACTGACTTTGTGGGTCGCCCAATGGTTACTTAGATAGTATTGTGTATCCTAGAATTATGTTGTAAAACCTTCATGAATTCCATCTACATCCCATCTTACTTCCATTCCATCACCTTGATGGGTTGAGATAAACCCACTGGAACCTGGTGCTCCGCCTTCACTTTCTAAAAAGTGAGGCATCAAGAGAAAAACTCTTCAACTTCGTTCTGTATTCCTAGATAGAATAAATAAAATATGAGGTATTGGTACATCTTTACAATGCCTAGATTAACCACCTAAGGGAATCTATGGAACTCCCTCCAAACCTCCTCCCATAACATCACTGGTATTACTATTCATCCTCTGAGAAGAACGACATGTTCCCCACATTTCAAATATCCATCAAGAGCATGGCATGTGGACAACTAAGCTTATAGGGAATCATTTTAAGTATTCCAAAGATGTGCCTCCTAGACTCACTGTAAGAGTGGAGGGGTGATATCCATCGACTAGAGGTAACTACTCCATCTCCACCCATAAAGGATATTTTCACTGAGGCCAATTTCTCCAATTACTTGTTCAGCAACAACAATCTAGATCTCCTGTTGAGAGAATCTACCACCACGTTCCTTGTCCTAGGAGTATAGAATATCTAGAAGTAATAGTCTTGTAGGAACTATTGTTCATGCCTCTATCTCAACCTTTTCTAGATCCACTGCAACTACATAACCACTGTAGGAAATTGAGGACTCATAACATCCAGTTCATTGAGAGTTAGGTAAGACAATTGATAATTAATAGGCCACATCATCCTATGTGTGAGTCCATACTACATTGTTTGTGTTCCATTTTTACGAAAAAGTGAAAATATGATTCCTTAACTATGATCACATCACACTCTTCACCTAAAATAGTGAATTTGGACATGAACTGTGGATGAGAATTATATACCAAGAATGGCGTCTTAAGGCCTCTATGCCACAACCATGATATCCAAACCAAAACTCTAACCTCTAAGAGTCAATCCACACTATCAGAACCAGTGGGTAATCATTGGGTCTCCTCCTGTAGGAGTCTACATGCATGAGGGTCAAGTCAATTATTCAACTGGAATATATGAGTCTCAAGCAAGATTCTTGGAATGAAAAGAACTATTTTCACCTGTTTATATTATTACAGAATCTAAGTTATAATAGAAATAAATATTACCTAGAATCATTCATGGAGCCCCTAGGTTATATGACTCAACCACATGCACTTGTCCTATCCCCTAACCTCTAGATCCATGAGCCTAGTGTGGACCACCTGGGGGTGGTGGTATAACATGTTGAAGCATCAACCACTTCTTGGTGCTCTCCCAGATCCTCTTCCATGTCTGTTGCCCTGCGGATCTGTCCACTTATATCATTGTCTCTATCACATTGGTCCATCTATAATATCCTATTCAGCAGTATGATGGGTTAGAAAATCATGGGTGAGATTTCCCCTACCATCACATGAAAATCATTTCCTCTCTCTAGGATGACTGGACCCATCCTATGAGTCCTTATCTATAGAACTCCTATCCTGGGACCTCCTCTTGAAATGGATCACTTGTCCAAGTCTCTGAGACAACCATCACTTTCCCATTATCGAGGTCCATAATCCTTCTTTCCCATTACTAAATATCACTGGCTGTATCTTCCCATCCAAGGAACTATCAACCACAAAGGTTTACTCTAGAACCCCAGCATAGGTAGGAATACAAAGAGGGATAATGTTGGCTTGTATATCACTATGAAAACCTCGCTAAAATCTCCAATATTTTACATAATGGTTGTGCATCATATCCATTGAATACTCAAAAATGATGGTATGAATTGATAAAAAATTAGATAGCGACATGTCGTCCTATAAGATGTGTAGAATCACTTGTACATGCATATCCCCAAGCATATAAGGTTATAAATCCTCTATAATTTTTTTAAAACTTTTTACACATAATAGTCACCTTATTCCAAGATTGGGTAACCAAACACCACCATATCCCTACTAATCTATTTAGAAGGACCGTCACTAGGACCACTATCTGAGCTACTAGCATCCTGAATAGAAGGAAAACTCGAGTTACCACTTCAAACCTATCCTTAGCCACCTTTGTGTCAGTATCACCACAGAACCAAAGGGGTATCTCTTGATGAAACTCATGAAGCACGATCAACCTACACCCCTCATCAGCTAGTACTGTGGGTGCCATGTGTTACTCTACAGGTGGTGGTAGAGCTAGTTCACCACTAGAGGTGTTATCTCTGATAAAAATTACAGTATCAATATCTCATCACCCAACAGATCATCCTCATGATAATGTCATGGAACCTTGGATGACTATCTATTTGAAGGAATCTTGAAGAAAAACATGATGTACAATGGTTAATTGATTATATTTGGAGGGTTGAATAAAGAAGGATATGAAAGACACAACCATTCCTATATGATGCATGTACTATTATTTTCTCCATACAACCAGTTTATTAATTTACTAAGTTGAAAATTAGGAAACCAAAGTCTTGGAGAATGGATACGAAGACCGCCACACCAACAATGGATTCCCTAGCATGAAATATGAACTTGAAACACATAACAATGTTTCCTAAAATCAATCCCACCGACTTTTCAATCTAATGTATAACATACCCCCTCTAATACTACTATGTCACGACCCATCCCAAAGGGGCCCATGTCGTGACTACCCCAACCCCACTCTAATAGTCTAGGAGTTGGGGAGGAGAAATGAATATTCATATCCTAAAAATTTGAGGCATTACCCTTATGTACCTATACACATGAACACATATCCCAGCCACAAATTCTAAAATGTACAAACACTATGTAAACAATGCATGAAAACCACTATATTCCACAATGAGAGTACAATAAGAAAGGAACTAAAAATTAAACAGGGTTACAACCAGATGACCAACAAAAGTTTACAACTGCTAGTCCAACATGTAAGAAAATAGGTAATGGGACTATTTTCTGACCCACAGGAACACACCTCATCTATCCGACCTCACTAAACAACACCTGGTCATAGTTCGCCTATGACTTCGTCAAAGGCTTGATCATCTTCAAGAGACACGACATGTGTGGGAAAATACCATGTAGGGTTGATTAAAACAATACTTAGTAGAACACTCCAAAACTACAAAGGAATACCACAAATTAACGCCACAATGGAATAACTCATAGGAATGAAACACATGAATACCACACAGAAGTACCACATGAGAATACCATAGAGAATGACCACATAAGAGTATCACATATAAATTCCTTAAAAGAGATCACACAGTCAGCTCTACACATGTATACGTCTACAATACATAAAAAAGACTTTCAAGATATATATAGTTGAAGACAAAAAATATATAAGTGATCAACAACTAATTACTATCCACATTATTCTTCTCGATTCATGCTCATTTTAGGTGAACTTACTCCTCAAGACATGATATCATTAGAGACACTCATGAAGAGGTGTAGCTCAATTGGGCCCTACCCAAAGAGAATTCATTGGTCAAAGAAGATTTATGATTTAGAGAGATAAGATCTATCCTAAAGAATAAAACTAACCAAATATAGATCATTAAACAACATAGGTGATCCTAACCATAGAATACCACAAACCCTACTAATTCAACTCATAATGTAGGGGATACTACCTATATAATACAACTAACCATACTGATATAACCTTCTAGATGGAGGACCAAGGACCTGCTCTCAGAGATTATGTCAACTACACCAATAAACTTCACTAAGGGTGATAGAGGATCATTCCAGTCCCAAGTAGGGATACCATAATTCCATATGGGACTCCACCTCTAGGAAAGACTACCTTCTAGAAGTGTAGATGTAATGTTGTACTGAACCCTCTGGGAAAGGAATAAGGTAACACTCTCATCAAATTATAGTCTAAACTAAAAACTCACCATATTATGTTAATGGAACCATCTCATCATCAAGGTTCTGATTTCATAGATGTATCATCAAACAAACATTGTATTTTAAGGTTATTCCTATTTGAAGTTCCGGAATGGGGTCATTGGGCTTGTGGACCGGCTCACGATCAGTATACCAACTGTTGCATGCTTCTATAGTTGACCATAGAGGTCGAACACCCTAGGATTACACCGTCGTCCATGATGGTCAATTACCGCCATCTTCCTAGCCACATGATAGCTGGAGCTTCCTCGGATCAAAGTCGACTATTTTCTAGATCCAGCCCGATCACCCCAAGTCCAACACGAATTCGACCTGACCTGCTGGTTTTAACATGCCCCATTGGGCCTGACCTGTTGCACTTGGTCCCTGCCTGTCTGGGCTCGGGCCAGCCTAGCCCAGATTGGTCTGATCTACTCCATCCCTACCTACTCCCCTAGTCCAGCCTACTCTGGACCGACCTACGCTGCTCAATCTTGGCCCATTGGCCCTCCACGTCACACCGCCTCTGGGTCCCCAGCCCCACCAAATCCCCCGACCAATGCACATTTATTCTGGCCACAGTGATCACCCTCCAGCCCCAAAAGATCCCATGCATCCACCTACCACATTCCACCTCCACCATCCGCCTCTACGACTACCTCATTGTCCACCTCATCGTCTACCTAGGCCAGCTCCACTGGACCCGCGCCTCCGCTCGACTGGATTGATTGGAGTTGTCGTGCACAGCTTATTTCACCATCATGCTCCACTATCCATGACCAACCATGCCACACCATCTCCTTCAAACCTCCATTGTGGTGTCCCATACTCAGATCCACAATTTCAGATCATTGAACCATGAATCGATGGTGCAATGACCGATCAATCACATATGGGTTTCAAAGCACTAGGAGGAGATGAAGAATGCACGAAGAATGCATGAAGTCAGGGGAGAAAAGAGAAAGAATTCCCATGGAATAAAATTTATCCTTTTTTCTTGTTGGCATTAATCCGTTCTTGTTATAATGAATAATTAAGAAGAAAATAAAGGAAGCTCCAAAAAATAATCCAAGAAATTTAATCATCCCACAATGATCGAAATGCATGAAAATATGTTCACATATTAGTATGAATTCATCATAGATTTTAATATTGGGGTTACAAAATAAAATATCTTTCCATACCTAGAGTTTGGATAAAATATTGATGAAGAACAGTTGTGTTTCCATCATTGATTAGATCCTCCAACTCCATCGGTGTAATGATCCATGATCTGAACTTTGATTCATCATCGATCACTAATAAAGCACTTAAAAGGTTGTCTTAATCTATAGGATTTGAGTGTAAAACCCTAATAAAATAATATAAATCAACATTTAAAGGATAAATTATCATTTTTTCAAACAAAATAATTTATCTTTAAATTATTTTACGATGATTATGTCATTTTCAGGGTTTTCCACTAAAGACTCATACTAACTAAAGATAAGTAGTACCTAGGGAAAAAACCACATAAAGAACTCAATGATGGTCTCAATTTTCCAATCTTAGTATCCATTCATGAGTTATTCGGATTTTAAAAACAAAATAATTTCATTTGGTAATTTTATTTATGATTACGTCATCGGTGGATTTTTCTTCAGATGACCCATGCCGACCAAACATAGGTCATGCCTAGGGTAAAGTCACTATTCTGAGATCAATAGTTCCCTTGGGTTTCTAATCCAGGAAACTATTTAAAAGATATTCTACTTTTTATGTAAAATCAAGATTGCATGATAATAAAACATTAACATTTTTTAATGAATTGTTTCAGGAACAATGGGACTCAGAATCCCACACATACTCAATGCATGGTCTATTTATTTTCCAAAATAATTTTTAAAAAAGAAAATAGGTAAAATCAGAGTCATTACACTACTTGGGTTCCAACATTGGAGGTTGATATCTTGTTATCATTGGTTTTATGTGATCCAATACATTTTCTCCTTCAAGGAATGAGAAGAGAAATGTTTTTTTTATTAAAGCATCATGAAATATGATCTTGTTTTTTATAAAATGGTTTCAAAATTTTTGGAGTTCATATCCATGGAGATTCACTACCCTAGTGATAGGGTAAAGTAAAATTCTCTACTGTTTCTCCATAATCAGATATGAATGAATGAAGGATATTTTCCAATTAGTCACCATAGAGTTTCCATCATGGAGATACAAACATTCTATATGACTTTTCTATTCTATTTTGATCTTGGGTCGTTGGTCATTAAGAGTTCGACTGTATCAAGATGAAAACAGAGTTTATTTATGGTCTAGAGGTGACCATCATATCCTTGATAAGGGATGTTTCTATAATTAAATATCTGATAATTCACCTATATATTTGGGTGAATGTAAAACATTAAATCCTCTTATTACCTATATAGGATCTCTTAATTGTATATGGAAATGGGACTGAACATGGTTGTGAGGTGTTTCCATCCAACTCCATCTATATTTCCATGTTTTAAACTTCTTTATCATGGATACATGTCTCCACCCATTTAGACAATAGAGTGTTGTTCTCTGGTTCGCTTACTAACTAAGGTTTGGAGTTGTTTATGGTTTTTGGGGAACTATATACAAATAATAGTTGTTTATTTAGAACCACTCTATATGAAGGATTATGGGAAATGGGATGATTGTTTAGGAGATAAATCAACATGGGGAGGTTGGAACTGATAGATGTTGGGAATTGAGTCCCAATGATCAATCTCTATACTACTATGGTGAGAATAGTAAAATTAGTTATCATCTTCTACTTCGGTTTAAGAGTCAATGGAACCTTGATGTGTTACTGATATGTGTGACACAACTTGAAGGAAATTTTTAGTGAGAAGATTATGAATATTAGCCTTAATTTATAACATAGATGGAATATTCTAACCCTCCGTTTGGGGTTGTGTAAGAAAATGAGCCTTCTACCAAGTGGTTTCCAAAATATATTGATAACCATATGGTGCAGTAGGGAAATGATACAACTATAGTGAAGCTTTTGGAGTATTATAGTGAGCTTCAAAGTCATTGGTAGTAACATGAGCCTACTAGTGGTTGGTTTCTAGAATATGATGGTCAATCCAAGATGATGAGAGGGTATGATCCCAATTCATATATGCATCCAAAATTAAAATATTTCAATATAACACTAGAATTGGAGAAAGGATATGAGCCTCTAAAGGATGACGGTGTAGTCTTTCGTCAGCTGGAATAGGGATGTGATCCTAGTCCTATATAATCCTTGAATATTTTTAATAGCTTCATCAATAGGTATATGAGCCTACTCTGGGTTAATTGTCTTATAATGCTGATGGAACATGATTAGAGTGGGGTTATAAGCCCGGTCCAATGAATTTTGGAGTATGCTGCTGGCTTTCTTTGATAAGAATCTATACATATCCCGAGTCATGTGTTAAAACATCTTTGTGAACCTCAGTTTGAATGAGGATATGATCTCAGTCCAATGCCTCACCCTTTACTAAAATATTTTGATAATCTTCATAGATGGGTTAAATAATGTGTGCTTGCTCTGGAGGAGCAACCTATTCACTGTGATCATGGTTATATGCTTCTCTAGTTGTTAGGATAGGAATGTGTGCTTATCACTATATTATACCAGTAATATACTAGTGAAACTCCTATATTGTTGTCAAAATGTATTGGTACTTCAAAAGGGTACAAACAATGTTTTCATGCACACTCCCAATTATTAGGATATGTTGGTTGGTTTATTAGATTAAATTGGTATGTATTCCCACTCCTATCCAACCTATATCATCAAAATATGTCTACGATATTTATTCTTCAGGGAATGGATCTATGAAATTACATACTTTTATCTATGATATTATTGTATATTTTTTTGAGAAAGAAGGGTTATGATCCCTCTCTCTCTAGTAGATATATTTCCTCATTTTAAAGGGTGTCGTTGAAACCCATATTTCAATGTTCAATGAGATGACATGTCGGATAACACACACAACAGGTGATTTAGGGGAATTAGTAGTGTTTTTTGTATTTATGGGATCGAGATTAGACTGTATCGGTGGTACATACATGGCCACTATAACTTTCAAAATATATTGATGATATCTCATAGATATTAAGATTTCATATAGTTTATTATCCTATGACTGATACATATTCTTTGCAGTTTCATATCATACGGTAAGGACGTTTTTGTATAGTTTAACATCATGTGACTAGGATGTTGTCATATATTTTAATTTAATAGGAATAGGTTGTTGTTGTGATGTTTTACATCATGTTACTAGTAATTATTGTGTATTTTAATTTCATACGACTAGGATGTATCATGAATTTTTATATCAAGTGACTAGGAAGTATCATGCAGTTTAATGTCATGTGACATTGGTGCATTGTGTAGTTTAACATCATGAAAATAAGATATATCATGTAGTTTTACATCATACAACTAGGATGTATCATTCAATTTAACATCATGATATAGGGAATATCACACATTTCAACATCATGTGACTAAGACATATAATGTTGTTTAATGTCATGTGACTATGATGTATCATGTAGTTTAACGTCATGAAAAAATGTCTTATCATGGATTTTGACATCATATGACTTTTATGTATAGTTTAATTTAACATCATGAGACTAGGAAATGTAATGTAGTTTAAATCACGTGACTAGAACATATCTCATAGTTTAACATCATGCAACTGGGACATATCATGAAGTTTAACATAATAAAAGTGGGACATATCATTCTATTTAACATCATGCGACTAGGACAAATAGTTCCACAACCTATTAGGATATTGTATTTTGTAATGGGGATTAGAGGAGTTTTATACATATTTCATTAGTTTTGGGATCCTCCAACCCCATAAATCATAAATTTACATGCATCTATATCCAATCATTAAAGTTAAAGATACAGTATATTATGTCCATGAGATGCCTATGGTAGGGAAAATGACTGTCATTAACTATGAAATATACCTCAGACAACCTCCTAAATATTGGTAAATCTATCAAATAATTCTCCCAAGAAAATTCAATGTACATGGGGACATGTTTAGGTTAGAAATAATGGTCTTTATTACTTCTCAAGGTATGATATGTTCATTTATCACTGAGAGATATGTGTATCATGTTCTGTTTCACAACTTTTGTGTCTTTTTAAGAGTTCTCACACAAATTGGTGTGGGGATTTAGTTGATAGTGGTTCTAAAATCCCATCATCTATCCACTTCTGAATCAATTCCTTAATGTTAAAGTAACTCTTTGTTGTATTCCCGAGATGCCAGTGGTAGGGGTAGTAATTTTCAAAGCCTATCTACCCCAAATCACTCAAATTTAAAATTATTGTGATTTTTTATCAAATAATTTAACATGGAATTGTAAAAGTACCTTAGGAAATGTTTTGTTTAGATTTAATATACCCCTCATTGTCCTCCATCGAGAGATGGACGACCTTGTTTCTTCTCACTCATGCTACTTATTTCTCTGTTGGCATGGGAACATGGATATGTTTGGACTTTGGTGTGTAAATCCTTAGTCATTATTGGTTTAGGGGTAGGTAATTAAGACTTATGTCTCTTGAAGGATAAATAATCCCCCCTTGATTGAAGAACTCTACTCTCCTGAAGTCTTTAAGGAAACTACTGAGTTCGGGCAGTTTCTAGAGTACCCCCAAAACGGGGTTGGAAAAATTGTAAATGCCCCCAGCCTATGGGATGGGGATCTTGATAATATGAAAATTACCCATACTATTAGGATGATTTTTGGTGAAACAATTTCTATACTTCACATTATGATGGGATGAATAATATGAAAATACCCCTAGCCCTGTAGGCTAGGGTACTTCACTATAATAATGAGCTTGATAGGATAGGGTTGATGTGTTATTCCAGTGGATGGATCCCATGAGAATTACAAAAATTATTTCTTATATATACTCATTCTCTCATTAGAGTTATGTGATCAATTCTTCCACAAGAATTTACATGTCATCCTTAAGGGGATGACTGGTAGGGTCAATGGATGAGGATGGGAGTCTCAACATGGACTATAGAGAATGAATCCATTTTTTACACTTACCATCTAATACATCTAAATTTAACTTTTAAACAATAACATGGTTGATAATACCTTTCATAGACGTGTGAAGGATACCACCAATACCCTCTTTTCCTATACCAAATGCAAATGGTGGGCCAACCTACTATACCTAGGATGAATACATATGGGTATGGTTATACTATTGTAGATTGTTCTCATATGAATATAATGAGGAGTCCTCATATTTATTTGATATCATATTTATGGAGACATAATATGGTTGGTACTCATCTTAAATGGGTTATCTTATTTGACAATACAGTTCTCTATATGTTATTTAGTGGGATTTTTCTTGTTTATAACCTTTGTTGCATTAACGAATGTTATACCATTTGGTGGGTCATTGCCTATTGTACCATTTGGTGGGTTGGCTAATATTATACTTTTGGATGGATGGGTTCCTGTTGTACCATTTAGTGGGTCAGTTCCCATATTGAAGATGATCGTAGGGAAAAAGGGATAAAAATTACCCCATCCCTATGGATTGGAGTTCGCTATGGAATTCAAAAATCAGTCAGGCTAGTTGTGAGGAAGTTAGGGGTTCCATGATAGTAAAGAATTAGGATTGATTGTTGGACATTTTTAGGACACACTAGTGGGCCAGAGACTCATTGGTGGTAACATGGATATAAATATTATCTAGATTTTCATTGTTTGGATACTCTTGGTGGTCCCTCTTATTGGATGACCCAATTTGGATGGCTAGGGTAAGAAACAAATCCTCTGAATATTCCTTTGGAATTTTGGTCCTACGTCGATGATGATGACCAGAATGTGTGGGAGCCCTCCTAGGAAGGTCCTAAGTGGTTGAGATGACATATTTATTTTTCTTTTCCACCACCCTAAGGTAGAGATATTATGTGCTGCTATGCTCTAGGGATAAGCTCCCAATGTTTTGGAATTTGGAAACAAGTTCTACTTCATATTATGTGACCTGACACAAGAAAGAAAACATGTGTTTATTTATCCTATGAATTATTTAATATGGTACCTCCAAAGTCATCATGGATCCATTTTGGTGGTACTCCTAGAAAAATACATCCACCAACTAGCACTATAGGTCTCGATTTGGTGACAACATACATCAGAGTATTCATGACATGGTTTTTATGGTGGATGACACACAATTTTGTTGTGTCAATTGGGTTTTCACAGTCTCTTGAAGTGTTCTAGAGGCATTACCAAATTTTACATAAACCTCAGAATCAATTGGAACATTTCACTATGACATTTAGATTTTCAAGAGTCTCAACATTTCTAAAAAGAAAAAAGACACTTTATTAGTGCAACATTATATATAATAGTACATGGTCAATCAGATACTTTCACGGTTAAAGGATAAAGAGGTGGACCCTTATTTTATGAAAGTTTTAATATAGTCAAAATATTTCATATCAAGATCACCTTTTTTATTACAAAAAATTGATGTATGGGAATTTGAAAATCTATACTTTTATTCTAATGAAATGATCAACACAATTAAAAGATATCACATCAGGTTCACAATTTTTTATTGAAAGAATATAAATGTTTTTTCATGATGCTCAGTTATGTGTGATTTTGTTCAAAATCATTTTCACCTGGTTTGGTATTTTTTTCTATAAAGGAAACCCCAATAGTTCATACATCAATGAAAAAAACTATATTTCCAAAGGCATGTGGTTAATTTGTGTTTCAAACAGAATGATTCTTAAGAAATTACATTGGTCGAGATGATGGGAGGTTAGTCTCATTGTGCCCTTTTGGGGGGATTGTTTCCTATTCAGGCGAAGACTTATAGATTTAGTATATGTTTATGAATTCCTTCCCAATCTCATATGCATGACTAGTTACTTATGTACCAATGACCTGATCAAGACCATGTGTTGATGGAAACAACTATGTGTGTCACAGGTTCTCTATTATTCTTTTCTTCATTTCAGATGAATTATTTATATCCTTATTATGTATTTTTAGAGTTTTTTTACCACCTAAGAGGGAAATTTTTGTCAATGAAATTTGATTGAACATCTATGAGGCATCCTACGTATCCCGTGAGAGTAGTAATGAAAATACACATTATTTTTTGGCATATTTTATGGTCGCATGATAGAACTATACTTCTCAATTAAACATCACGTGGAAAGGATATTAATATAGGGCTCAATTCTTGAGAAGGTGTCCTACATATCCTATTAATATGGGAATTAGAGTCCATGTATTCTGTAGTACGGGTGTCTTCATAATACAATATGAGAGAATAGAGGCCTTTAGTAGGACATATACATATAAGAAAACCATGAATTTACTCATCTAAACTACAAACCATTAGGTGAAAATGAGATGTAATCATGTATACATCTCAATGAAGGGCCCACATTGGGGTTATCTTCATTATTATATTGGTATATTATCTATCGATATCAAATCCCACAAGAGTTGTGATTGGTGTGAGAAAAAAGAGATAGTAGGAGATTGGACACATCACATGAGAGAAAATTTGTATGGGGGCATACAAATTAATGTTTCCCTTAGATAGGTATTAATACTAGTATCATGGAGAATATGGTATAGAGATTGGCCCCTAGGAAGGTATCCTACGTATTCTGTTTATAATAAGAATCCAAGTTCTCATGATTCCATTCTCCCATAACCTACTCATGGATTTGACATACATGAAGGTATGGTTTGGGATTACCATTAAAGGTATTCCCATGTATAATCTCACTGATCGTTCATTGATGGATGAGGAAGGATAGTATATTTTTTGTATAATTGATTCCCGTGATTTATGAATATTTGGGATATGGGGGGACTTACAACATGGTGGAACCCCATTGGATATTTATCCTTAGGATGGAATCTTAAATATTTTATTTGTAAAATAATTAGAGTTTTCATAGTTTAATTCTTTACTAACACACTCATGGGATAGAATGGGTGATTAAAATTAAAAAAAATTACAATTTTCCCCATGGTTTATGAATATTTGAGGCCTATACCTGTATGGATTCCCATGTAACATATTTATTTACTATCCTATGATAGATAAAGAGGGATGATGACCACATAAGGTCGGTTTAATATGTTTGGTATGACATGAAGGCCCATATGAGAGCATGACACATATAGTGTTTCATGAGTTTGTAATACAAATCCATTAAGGAAACTCCCCATATAAATAAGGTTATCAAATAAATACTCATGGTGGAGAGTTTACATGGTGTATGTTTAAGTGTGTCTTCCAAACATGGTTGAACTATCAGAGGGTTTCCTCCTAAAATGTATAATGTGTATGACTAACACATCTTAAGCGTCTTCCAAAAAAGTCTTAATTTTCAGTATGAAATGTCCTAGGTGTCTGTGTGACATATCTAGGGTGTCTACCTACCATGTCCAATCATGATTGGCTAACATTGAAGGAATTTCCATGGGTGACTTCCTAACATATCTCAGTTTCTTTACGTGGTTGAGTTTGACATGTCCATGGTGCTTTACATGATCAAAGATGACATGACCAAGGTCATTTATATGATCAAAGATGAATAATTTTGAGTGATTTACACAATAAAAGCTGGAATTTTCATGGGTCCTTTCATGATATATGATTACATTTCCATAGAGTTTCTCATGGTCAAAGCAGACATGTCTAGGGCCACTGAAATGATGAAACTAACTTGTTAATGATGGATTTGCATGATCAAGTTAACTTTCTTGAGGTTTAATAGCATAATAAAAATGCATTTTTGGGTATTTCCTTCACATTATTGAATAAGAAATATCCAATTGTTTCTCTTGTTTAAGGGTTACTTACAATAGGGATACCACATGATGGCATCATGAGCCAAATGTTAATTCATGTGATCACACGATCTAAAGAGGGTCACACAACGATGTCTCAAGAGGATGTACAAGGGTTTAAGTTGCATGTACAAGTGTATAAATACATGGACACATTAGAAATAGAGTACAGGTTAAGAGTAGTTCATCCCTTAAGGATCATGTCATTGGAACACATCCTATGGTATTCATGGTTAGAGGATTTATTGTCTATGGGTTCACATTCATGTCAATGATACATGCCAAAGAGTGTTTCCATGACAAGGGTACATGGCTGAATTTTACCAAACTTAATGATAAAGTTTATTAAAGGTAATTTCATTTCTTGGTATAAATTTATAGGTACACAAACATATTTAGGGGTTCCCCCATGATGGAGCCACATGATGTTCAATTTTTCATGTGATCGCATGACCTCAATGTGGTCTTAAGAAGGGTTATGTGAGTATGTGTAGGGGATACATATTTGAGCTTCATGCATGGATGAGGGTTTACACCGTATATAATAGAAAATGAATTGTGATTCCAAGGGTTTCCACATTATTGTCATCATGATGTTCATTTTCTCTAGTGATCATGTGATCTTAAGGGGGCCTTACATGGAGTTCTCATAATAGGATATCATGGTAAGCTAGAGGATTTATCTGAAGGTAGACCTCTGTTATCCTCTATTATACTCATGTTAATATCCTTCTACCTTTATCCCCACCTATAGTGTTTATGTTTTAAGTGTAAAAGGGTTTTATATAGGAGGATCTATCGAGATATATCACCACTTTTTATAGTGAGGATTCCACGAGCACCGACTGATGGTAGTGGGCAGCTTCGCATTATCTACATCATTCGATGACATAAAATCATCAAAGAATTTTTTTATTCATGTGATGTACTTATCAAATTATGTAAAAAATCCCAAAGAAAGAATCCTCCCATGAAGTAAATATATGTTTTTAGGTGAACCCTTTGATGTCAATGCAGCTTCATGTGATCACCATTTTTATCATGTGGTCTATAGAAGATATTGTGATGGATTCATGTTATTCTTGGATCAAAATAATTTGATAGTTACAATGAAACCAATGACTATCTAAAAACTTTTTTTAACCATCTTAAATTTATGTGATGAATTTTCAATGGGATTCATATGATCGACTTTGTGTGACCATGAATTGCCATTACTATTTTCTTTAAAGTACAAAAAATGGGAACATGCATCGTGTTGAGGTGGTGGAGAGATCTAAAACAACAAATAAAGGGAGGATATTATGACTTGGAGATATGTAATTTTTTATGTAGATCTATGAGATTTCAGGATATCTTATAACAAGCACCGTTATCTGAACACATAATTCTTAGAAGCTCTCACGATGGATTCATGTGATTGTTTGACATGATTCTAGGAAAAAAATATGTCCTTTGAAACACTACATAAATTATGTAAAGAATTTATTTGAATTTTATATCTCTAATGTTATTTAGTAGAAGATAGAAAATTATTAAACACTCGACAACCACCAGTGGCTACATGTGATTCTTTCTTGGAACCCCTTGATTGTTCACACCCTCTATTTGATTGTCATTCATTCATGTGATAACCTCACATGACATGGATGAATGGATTGAAAATTTTCCGATAAGAAATCATGTTATTTATATATTTTTATGAATTTATATAATGGATTTTATGGTCTTGTGACACTTGATCGATAGGTAGTCCACATAATCTATAATGATTCATTTGAGGGATTCATGTGACATTTTCCATGGCATTGGATTATATTCCATAAACCAGACTCATGAATGAAAGAATTAGATTTCACGTGAAGTATGTCAATGAATATGTGATTATGTGATATTTTATAAATCATTATGTAGAAAAAATTCATTCCATGAATCACATAAAAGTCATACAGAGGATTTCAATCACTGGGGTGTCGACATTGGTTGTCTCAGTCTTGCATAAACATCACCAAGGGACTGGAGATTGTAGTAGATTTTAGTGGTGTCGAGAGGGTTCCAAGTGTGTATCATAGTGTTAAACAAGTGGATTTGGTAAGTGAGGTAGGTGAGGGAAGGTTACAGATGATGTTAGAGAATGATAATATGGATCACATTGAATTAATAGACAATCAGTGGTAATGACCATATCATTTTAACTATGGACAATTTTCACACTTATCATGCATTACATGTCTATTTAATCTACTTTACAGATTCTATTAATAATTTTGGATGTAGAATCCAAATTTTGGGCCTATAATGGGGTTGGAACCTACAACAAACACTCACCCACACCCTCATCAGATGGACCATATCATTTTGTGGCCCCCTAGGCACACCCGCATGTGCCATATGAGTTCTATGCTCACCCACACCCTCTTCGATCAGTTGGATGTCTATGATAGATCCCTAGGAATGGTTGAGGTGACAACAACATGTGACCCTAGTTGTGATGTATAGATACTTATCTTGACTATCCAATGTTTTGGAAAAGGGAATATCTTAATTATAAAATTAATTATATAAATAAAATGATTAAGATAATATGCAAATATATGATCCCTCATAAAAAAGGAAAAATATTTATTATTCAAGGATTACATTTATATGTCACTAATTCAAAATATGAATTATATCTACATTGTATTCACACCCATTAGACCCTTAATGGAAAATTTCTTTGTTCACAATTTTGGGTTCCAACGACAATCCCTTATTCACTTCTAATTTCGGTAATGGACTTCAAAAGTCATTAACTAATAAATTAAATTTCTATATATCCTTTAATATCCAATATGATAGATAGTATAAGTAAACAATTAATTATTTAGAGGGTATTATTCAAGCTTATCTAATTTATTATTAGGGTGTTTTAATTTGCATAAGAATTTGGTTTCATTTTTTAATAACAAAAATTATCATCCCAATATATAGATGGAACCTTTTGAGATATTATATAGAATGAGTTTTCAGAATCTATATTATTGGGATGAATTTAGGGAAATAATGTTTTTGGGAACATAATCTATAGATTAAATGGTTGAGAAGGTGAATATGATTCAGAAACATACGAGGAAAACATTGATAACAAATAAAAGTTATGAAAATAAACTGAGCAATGTTATACATTTCGGGGTTGTTGATCATGTTTTTATTAATGTATCTCCCTAGAAAACAATTATACCTATTGGTAGAAATGGGAATATTAGTTCCTGGTTCATTAGACCATATGAAATCCTAGAGAACCATGGATTATTTTCTAACTGAGTGACCTTTCCTTTGAGTTTATCTTAGGTACATAATTTATTTCATGATTAATTGTTAAGATAGTTTGTGTCAGGTGTATCTCAGGTTTTGATCCCTGAAGTAATTCATATTGAAGATACTAATTCATCTGATTAAAAATATCTTCACATTATTGACTATATAGATAAGGTGTTATAGATTAAGGTGACTCACTAGGTTAAGGTTTTATATCAAACCCATTTTATTAAATAAGTAACATGGGAATCAAAAAAATACTATGAATGAAAATTATCCCCACTTATTTATGTAATGAATAAAATAGTGATGATGTAATTTCCTAAAGGGAGTAAGAATATAACAACTCATGTATTGATAAAATAGATAATTTTCCTTCATTATTTATATTTTATAGAGTTATATACATCACAATATTATTAGGTAATTTTTCAGTCAAGAATAAAAAAATTATATCTAACAAAATTCTTTTTAATGAATTATATGGTATTATTTAAACACTTGATTTCCGTATTATATAATTTTTACATGAAAAATGATCCTTATATTTAATTTATCATGTAAAAATAATATTAGGTTGTTTTTTCATAAATATTTTGATATTTGTTTAATGAATATTGAAAAATAATTATTTTTATTGACAATTTTCTTTTATTTTTCAAATATTTTCAAGGTAAAAATTAATTTTAGATTAGTTTTAAATTTGAATTTATCCCTTATTATTATAAATAAAAAAATAAATGTTATTAGAATCAACATTATACTTTAATTAGTATAAAAACATATATATATATATATATATATATATATATATATTTAAAATTTTATTTTGTTGAACAATAAAATTATGTTGCATGTTATGCATTTGATTTTATATTATATTATGTCACTTCTAGAGATTGAAAATTGGAAACTGAATTTAAAATTTAGAATTGGGAGGTTAAAATTTGGTAAATATTTCCCTTTTATTTTTAGTCATTATGAATTGTATCTGTAGTAAAGGTTTTCCAACACTATAAGGGGAAATCGGGTTATTAAGGTTTCAAATAATATAATAATTCATTAAAATCTCCATAACACTTTTCATTATATTATTGGATAATTTTTCACTGGACATGAACATTAGTGGTTTGAAAATGTTTTAATTTCTTTCTATTATCCTTTGATAAAATAATTAATATAAATTTAAATAAATAATAAAAACAAATGTCACACTCTTTGGTAAAATATCTCCAAATTAATATCTATTGGATAACAATAGGTTATGTTTAATTCAAATTGTATATTTGAAATTTTAATTATTATTTTTATCTTGGTAATTTAATTTTAATTTTAATTTTTATTGGTGAAACAAATATCGTAAATTCATACTCAATGCCGATACAGTTCTTGTGGAAGTGGTATAAAAATTATGTAAATGGTATGAAAAACTATAAAAGTAATTTTCTGGGTGATTTAGAGTATCCCATGAATTTTATAAATATATTAGGGTTCCTACGGATGAGTTGAAATTCTATTTTCACATTCCATTTTTATCTTGATGACTTTATAGGAAATTTAAATGAATTGTTCTAAAAATTTGATTTATGATATTTTATAATAAATAATATTTTATAATAAATAATATTTTATTAAAAAAATAAAATTCATAGAAAAATTGAATTTTTTAAAGTTAATGGGATATAGTTAAAAATATTAAACATGGTCCATTTATGGTTCACATTTCATTTTATAGTAAATGTTTTAACCCCTAAAGGGTAAAAAACTTTGATATGATGATAATTGTCAAAAGGGCTGACAAGGGTAAAAATGAATAGATAAGAGTGAGATAATAACCTAAAATTTCAAAATTTTATTCTATTAGAGGATTTAGACTCATCCTCATCCTCTATTTTAAATATATCAAATTTTCTCATGTTTTCCTAAAAATTAAATTATTTTAATTCAATACTTTATGTAATTCAAAGAGTGGTCCTCCCATCACTTATAAAAGGGAACCTCATCTCCTATCCTCCACACACCATTCTAGAACTACATCTCGGCCAATACCTACCCAAACACATTCATAATACCCCTCCTCATATCCTATATTCCTTTCTTAAATAACAGAACTATCCTAGTAATGTATAAGAATAAATAGATTGTTGGAAAAGTAGGTATAATACTTATCTAAGAATTTTTGTTTGTTCTATCCTTCTAAATCTTTATAATATTCTTTAAACTTGAATAAATAAAAAAATAAGTATTTTACATATACTTATATCTTAATATATTAATAGAATGACCTATATATATCTCCTCTTCCATCAAATGAGAAATAAAACAATGATTCACATGTATAGAAGAATACCTCCACACAAATCGATATAATTTATTTTCCATCACCACATCTAATGGATAGTTATAATGATGTATTTAATTTATATTTATATGATACCCATGAAATATTAATCATTTTATAAATATAATATATAATAAAATTAATTACCATTAGATCTTTTGAAAAATGCTAACTTCGTGCATGCATACATATGGATTATCACCTCAACGAACTAATATGATTCATTTTTCATGACCACATCACATGAATTATATATATAAGTTTATTTAAGGAAATAATATATTATTTATTATATTATTATATTTAAGTAATTTTAAAATAACATTTACCTTATTTTCATCATTCAATTTGAAAATTGGAAATTTTACACATGTATATGTACTCCCTACCATTTCCTAGATTGTAACAGAAATAATTTTTCATAACAATATTTTATATTTGGTTTAAAAATTATAATTACTGTATAAAATTGATAATTTTATCATTAATATTATTATTCATATGTTGTAATAATTATACTTTCATCATATTCAACGAACCAATGTCATTTTGTACATATGATCTGAATATCATTAAAACATCTGACATTAATTTAATTTATAATGTAATTGTATATAAAATGGTAATAAATAAAATAAAATAGATAAAGGGAATTAAAAAGGCTGTTAATAATATAAATAAGTAACATAGATTTTTTATAGATGATAAATAATGCAAATTATTCTCCTGTATAACAACCCAGACTTATCATACATAGATCTCACATCTTAATATATAAATATTCATTACATAACATAATGATCTACAAAATAATAATATGGGTATAATGACTTTGTAAAAATGGATACATAAATAACATATTAATAATTGAATTATGTCCTCTTTCACTTAGTTATACATAACTAAAACCCTTATTTGACATATTATACAGAATACCTTTCTTTATATCTACGGGAAGGAAACATTAAAAATAATGGGGTCAGATGATCAATAAGGGTGAATAATGGAGATATCAATATAACATGCACATAAGGGCGTAAGAACATGAGAATAACATTGAAACCCATAGCCTATATATCATATATCATAAACATGAATCATGGAATAAAACATGGTATTTAATAAGACATTATTCATTATGGAATCAAAAAATATGATCCCTGGGATCATAATATTGGAATAAGACATATATATGTGGAATACATATAATAAAAGAAAACCATATGGTAATGAAATCCACCAATACATTTGTAACATGTGAGGCTTGATCTAACCACCCATAAACCTTATTCAGACTTGAGATAATATCCCATATACACTCTTTTTCATGATTTGGATAACCTATCATGTACCCACTTTTAAGGGTTGGGATAACATCTCGTGTACTTTCTCCCTTGGGATTGGGATAACATCCCATGTACCCTATGAGCTCAAATAATATAAATAATTACCCGCATAATTTAAGGGAGATATATTTCCCACCGATCACATAATATATACATTGTTTCCCACAAGATCATAAAATATTCATTATATCCTAACCCATGGAAAGGAATTTGGTTTCATAAAAATTTCATCATTACATAACCCAAAGAAAGGAAACAGGTTTCATAATTACTTCATCATAGAATAACCCATAGAAAATAAATCAGTTTCTTAATCATTTAAGAATACCATAACCCATTGAAAGCAAATGGGATTCATAATCATTTCATAATTTTATAAACCATGTAAAATAAATGTATTTCATAATCATTTCATAACCTATGGAAAAGGAATAATATTCAAAAAAACTTCATCTTCTTAATCATTAACCATTGAGAGAAAGAATACATATGGCACAACATGATCTTATCCCATTAAAAACATAATAAACCTCAAAGGTTTTTGTATATTATGATTAGAAATTACATAAAATACTATTACAACATTCTTGAGGAAAATACCCCATCAATTTTGAAAAAAATTATTAAAATATAAAACTTTATCAAAAATTAAATTAACATCTTTCCTTAACATAACCTTGTAAAAATTTAATGGAAGAATTAAATCATTGTGTTTCATGATGGCATAAAATGTCATTAATGTTTTACATGTTAAAATGAATATTCCTTTCATATTTCCGATGACAAGTCAAGAGAGATTCATTGAACAAATGGAATGAAAATTCATTTTAATCAATATTATAAAAGATAAAACTTGGGAAAAATTATTTAAAAATTCATTGGAAATTAGTGACAATATTCATTAAATATTTTTAGAGAACATGTAATTATAAGAAAAGGGATTCTCATTCGAACAGAGAAATAAATTCAGTTGTCCATAAAAAACATAGTTTAGACCCATGAGTACATAAAGAGGTGAAAATTAAAAAAATATTATTTTCATTAAATAACTATAGGATAATATTATTCATGATTTTCTTGAGAGGTATATCATAATATTTCATCATTTTAAATGTAATCATAAAAAATCCTGGTAAATAATGAGATTGCAACAATAAACATTTTCACTATGTTAATTTTTGAGTCATAAGACCCATTAAAGAATAGCCTTAAATGAAACCTTAATTTTCATCATAATAATTTAATTAATTATATAACATTTCAAAGGGGATATATATACACCTCATAAAAGAAGATAGGAACCAAATGTAACATATGTCGATAAGAAGCGAATTTTTTTACAGAAATTCGTTTCTATAATCCTCGAATTAATTTATACACATTATATATTGTTGTGTGATAAGTAATGGTTTATTATAAATATATTTCATATAATAAGTATATATATCATATCATATATTATTTACTTTTGAGCTTTTACAAACTGTTTATTAACAATTCATTGTTAAAATAATGTTTTGGGTATTTGTAACACCCCAAGCTTCCTCGGTATGTTTCCTTTCGAATAATGCAATGACGTGCATTGTACGCAACTTCGAGATTTTAACACACCACAACCAATCAAACTAGCCGTTATGAATAGTAATACCTACTTTTAGAAATTATATATATTTTATATTTCAAAATGGACTTCATTTTTGGATTCGGAATATCGAATTTAGCCCAAGGTGAAATTTTGGTACTTTTCGGATAACTTTCATATTTTGATGAATAGTGAAAATTACTTAAAAACAACTTTTTTAATCAAAATAATTAATAGTGATAAATTGTGAATTTGAGTGGTTTTAAAGTATATTTAGAATATATTTTTACCATTTAATATAATATTGGTCATTGGACATAATTTTACAATTAAACCGAACATAAACAAGTGTCAATCTTTTGATAGTTATTATCTCTTAAAAACACGCTTTTTGTTTTGACAGCGGGAATTAATTTTAAATTAATTTCTGCCACTTCTATGTTTTGAATTTAGAAAAATGGATTCCATATTTGGAATCAGGGTGTCCAAATTGTGTAAATAGGTAACTTTTATTTTTAGACATTTTGAATAATTACTGCGGTAAATATTTTATTTACCATGGTTAAGGGTAAATCCGGTAAATAAGGGTTAAAACAATAATATTATAATAATACTAAATTACCCTAAAATGTGTCTTAACCCTATTGGTTGATACATGGTCGACCATGGGCATATTTGGGTCAATTTGGGGACCCCATGGATCCACTTGTAAGTGATAATGACACTTTATATTAATTAAGTTAAAATGAATACAAAATGACACAAGCATATATCTTTTAGCAAAACAATTGTTACATAGGGTTATATATTCTGGATTTTAGATTATAAATATTCATTAGAAATATAAAAAAATTTCCTACATAATTATATTTTATTTATAATTTTTTGACATTAAATCATTTATTTTATTTATGACACAATGATGATGCAGTAATTACTAAAATAGTAAAAAATTAACATAATTGATATTATAAATACCCAAATAATTATAATATGAAACTTTTAATGAATTAAACAAATTTTCTAGGATAATATGATATATTAGTATTGATTTATTTGACTTTTTTCGAAGTAATAAATCTGTTATGAGTTTCAAAAAAATCAACTAGTGAATAGTTTCAAAATTGACATAAAAGAGTTCTTAAAACAAATATTATATTATTAATTGATATTAAATTCCTAAAAATCTAAGGTTCGGCCAAGAGACTTATATTATGATAGGTTAATCATTAATGGACCACTTTGGGGTCTTTTGGATGTATATAGTAAGTTTATTAACCATATTATATAAAAATACAAAGAGACATTGTAAAAGTGAAACTAATTAACTTAGAGTTAATACTTAAAGATAAGGTTAATATAAGTACCCAAACCTGTCTAAATTCTATTGGATGAGTTGTTTTAGACCTATCCCCACCTCAACCTTTGAATAGTCAACTTTGGAGCCATTGGAAACCGAATATGAATTTATTATAAATTAATATTTCTAGCTTTTCCAAAGGTGCCCCTCACCCCTCTTATAAAAGGGCACTCCTCCTTCTCATTTCCTCACACCTCTCAAGCCACTTGGCTCGTCCAAACTCTGCCCAAATAAGCTCCCCACATCCCTCTCCTCCTCCTTGAAGCTTCCCCTTAGGCAGAAAGCATTTCAACAAGTCCTTTGGTTCCAACCAAAGTGAGTTACCTAAATTAAAGGTAACGATTTCTCTTAAATTATTTTCATTTATTTTGCTTCTTCAACCCCCAAACTCTTTTTATTTCCCTTCTTTTGTAACAACACCAGTATCCTCAATATACTAGGATGTTGTTATAATAAGTATTAAAACTACACATACACACAACTCCATCTAATGGATGATGAACATAATGTTTCTGTGGATGGCAAACTAACGCCTCACGAAACGATGATTGTTCAAAAACATCTTACCGCCTCTCATGGTGGCCATTATGATGGCACTGTAATTAAATATGATATTAATTATATATATTTTATATATAAGCTTATGTAATTCCATTTTATTTCATACCATTATTCGTTTCATGTCATATATACATACGATAATTTCATTTGAGGAAGTGCGGACTACCGCCCCCTTAAAATGATATGACTCGTTCATACCACATATGGAACGTATAAAGGATGGTGTTAATGAACTTAAGTAACATATATAAAATATTATATTATACTGGAATAGTAATATACCTATGTATCATTTGGATTCGATTCTTTTAAAATAAAAAATTAAAAAATTAAATGGAAGTAGCGTTCGTGCGTACGTACGGACTACCGTCTCCACGAACGCGATGAGATTCATTATCCATCGTATCCATTCAAGTATAATTATCATTTAATGATTTAAAAATGATGTTTAAGGACTTTATATCATTCTGGATATGAATAAGATACAACAAACATGACTTATGTAACAAAACATATAAAAGAAAATGAATAAGTTAACACCCGAAACGACGTTAATACTAAGATATTATTAACAAATCAATGTTAAAAGATCATATATGATATCATATTAAAGTAAATGATTCTTGTATTATTCAATAACAATTATTTCACCATTATACAGGAGGTAAACCTACCATCGACCAAGGAAAAAGTACAAAGTAAGGGTTTTCTTATCTCACTTTTAATTCCGTGAGAATTCCATTGATCACCACTTAATTATTGCATGTGGTGTATGTGTACTGCCCATGATTGTATTCATTGTGTTATATACTTTTATTTATGGGTATTTACATCATCATGGTATGATAATTCTTTCATGGGTGTATGTTTCGTATGTTACCTAATCGATAAGGGAATTTGAGATTTCAATTCCCACTCATTTGGCTTTACGCATATTTCATTGATTATATTACTCCATGATTATGTGTGGAATCACTATTCATTTGATTATGTCATAATTTCCACTCCCCTTCCTGTGGATATAAGTTTGATACACATAATCACTCATTGGTAATTCTCAATCCATTGATATGAATTTGATAAGATTAATTTTAACTCATTCACCATTTGTTGAGTTAAACATCCAATTCGTTGGTGTTGTTTTTACAAGAATATGTGTGAATATCCTTTGATTGTTTTACACTGAATATCCAATCATATTTAGTGTATTTATATTTGTCACACATAATTATGTCGTTGATTTATCCTTAACCTAAGGATATAACCTTTTTGAGAAATTTCATCTCAATTTACATTCCATTGAGACTTCTTTGATGATATACACCAAATCACTTTTATGTGGTGTATATAATGTACTTTGACATAGTATATCATGAATTCCTTTATTCTCATGATATTACAATGTTTTGATTACCTCAATTATTTGTATTCAAGTGTCTCTCTTTTGGTTAGAAACTCTAACCAAAATACCATTTTAAAATGTTTTAAAGAATTATTCTTCTAAATCATGCTCATTAATGTCCATATTTTAAAAATGGTTTTAAGGATTTATTTATATGGACATTAAAGTTTTAAAATTAAAACTCCTTTTAAAAGTTTCAAAGTGGTATGGGACACTTTGATTCAAAAATATACTTTTAAACGGCTTCTTGACAAATAGTGTGACTTTTAAATGTTTTCAAGAAAAGGGGGATATTTCTCTCAAATAGTTTTGATGATTATTTTCATATATGTCAACATCCTTCATTATTATTGATTGAGGTTAATGTGATACAATACAATCTTCCATATTGTATCGAATGAATTATGTTTGACTGTGGATGTGCTATTTTTATACCATTCATGGTTTGTGGTGAAAGTATTGACATTTCGTATGCTAGTTTAATACGAATGTTTACGTTATGTTTAAACCTTTTCATATGGGAATGCATTGGACTTAATAAGTGACGGGTGGAGCCCGCTATAGCTCCTAGATGCATCGGTAGGTCTCATGAGACAAACTAGTGTCTTGGCACAAGGCCTTGGCAAAATCTTATTTGTAGTCTTGGCACGAGGCCTTGGCTATGTGGTTATGATAGTCTAGCATTATGCATTCCATCATTATGAAAGTGGTTATTGATATTGCATGTGATCATTCGACTAGTAGAATATCCATGTGAGTAAGTAAATGGCATTATTTCATTTTACTTTTGCCATACTATGTTGAAGTTCAATTTTAAAAGGCTTTTGTTTTAGTTATAAATTGCCTTAAGTGTTTATGATTATTTATGAAAGCTTCTGCTATAATGTTATCCTTACTGAGCATCCGAGCTCACCCCTTTCAATGTTTTATTTTTCCCAGGATTATGAAGAAGTAATTTATGAATGACCTGCAGGGATAATATGAGGGGATATGAAGACAAGATGTTTTTTTTTGATGTAATGTAAAAATTTATGGATGTATCTAGTTATTCCAAGGCTACTAAACTAATCGGTCTTTCGAGACTTGATCTTTCTCATGATCATGCCAATGTTATGTAATTAATGCACCGACTCTGGGTAGCTGGGGTCGGGGCGTTACAGTTGGTATCAGAGGAAGTTTAGTACAAACCTTGGTAGCTAGATTTAGATAAACTCTGATTAGAGAACGTAGACCTAAGATGAACTTTGAGGATTAGTATAAAAGAACTTCCTAGAATTTTGGTATTGTAGAGATTTTGTGAGTTTTCCAAGCAATACATCCCTGTCTGGATACGAGCAGGTAGAGGCGGCTCTGGCACAGATGTACCTAGCGGTAAAACCCGAAAACACCGCTTTGAGCTAGACTCGAACGGGAACTGGTGCACGACAACGGGCCTTGCTGCACTCTTGGTTACGACACTCCCGGGGGATATGCTTAGGATAATTTACATTTTCTTTACAAACCAATTTAAGTAATATATATATAATATGAGAGTAAATGACCTTGGTTAATCCTAATATGTTTCAAATTGAGAATATGGTGACATTTTAATCTCTAAATGATTTTACGACTACTATTACTCACACAATGCTTTATGGTTTTAGTCAATGGCTGGATTCCAAGGAAGTCATAGTGACTTTGAGAATGATGTACAAGATGGGAACGGTGGTGGCAATGAGCAACAAAATGGAATGTTGATAGGCGTAAAAGATATCGTCTTTATGCCAAATCAGTTTTCGAAAAATATGATCAACAACATATATATTAACCAACTCCCAGACTCAACAAGGAAGAGAAAGGTGATAAATGATAAGAGCTCTAGCAATGGAGACCATGGAGAAAAGAACCCTCAATTTTCATCATGCAGGAAATGTGGAAAGAGACACCCAGGAAAGTGTCTCAATGGGACAACGAAATGTTTTACGTGCGGGAAGGAAGGACATAAAGTAAAGAATTGCCGAAGAAAAATGAAGAGTACTATGGAAGAAGATAAAAATGGTCCCAAGAGTCCATTTACAGTCATTTGCCGTAAATGTAGGGGACCTGGCCATTACCCGAGTGAATGTCCTATTCTATAGGATATTTTCTTGGTCAAAGAAGAAGCTATGTGGGAATAAAATGTTGGAGAAATGTTTAAAAAGTATTAGCACTCCTTGTTGATGGGTTTACTATGGAATAATTTTCTCTTGTATTTTTAACCCCGCAGTTTGCCATGTGAGAATGATATTTGAGGAAGAATTGTCTCTTCTCTTGTGGATATGGGTATAAATAACCATTTGGATTTATATGATCATTGGGGTTTGAGAGAATTATAAGTTATTCTAATTTGGGATGAAGATTCAAGGTATGATATAACATTTGTGGTTAAATTTATGATATAGTATTTTGAGGAATTTATCTCATTTTGGCAATATTATAAAATATAGTTTTTGAAAAAGGACAACACGTAGACCGTGTGACAACCCGTCGCGTCGGACAAAGCTATGAGAATCGAACCCACAACCAAAGTGCGATTGGGATTTATCGCCTACCACTGGACTACGTGAAGTCCCTAGTTAGTGTGACTATTTTTTTTTGTAAAATGATTTTATTGATCAATAATAAGTTGATTTGGGTTCTTATTTCATATCAAAAGAATAACCTTGGTATAGGAAAATGATTTGGTGATTAAGTGATAAATGTTATTTTGGAAGATGTTCGCTTTGTTGGGAACACTATATTCCCAAGGAAAATAGAATACTATGGGGTTTCATTTGTGGAGTAATGATAGATTTTTATCTACGTTTTTATTGTGGATTTATAGTGATTTGGGTTATTTATGGAAATGATTAACCTATAATAGAGAATATGTGATTAGGTTAGTTACTTTTGAGTATGTGACTTTAAGAGTATCTGATGTCATTTGGAGATACAATTTAACATGGGAGACTACATAATCAAATTCTTCTATGTTTTGGGTTTCAATATTAGTTTGGATTATATTAAAGGATTTTAAGGACAATTGGTTATTGAATGGTATCTATTTAACTTTGGGGTATTGTTGGTTTAATTTTAGAAATTAAGATTAGTGCATATTTATCTCAATGAATATCCTTTTGGGGGATCATTAGATCATTCACTGACCATTTTGGTTTTGATTAATCTTCAAAGACAATGTAAATATATGGTTTATCCTTCATGGATCATGTGATTCTATAGAAGTTTATTCTCTCTCTTCCAGTGTGACCAAGTCTTCTTGAATACTAATCGTTTAAAAAAAAATGAGTTAGTGGTGGAAATTTATTAAAGAATGAAAATCTACGTAAAATGTAAGTATATCTCATAATGTTCTTAGTCAATATCATAAATGAATTACTCTTCCTTATGTAATGTAACTTAAAAAAAATGTTGTCCGTTTGCTTTCCTACTAGGAGACTAATGGTCGTTTGTCCCAACACAAGTTTGTGGTTTTCTCATTGTTAACTTTCTCCTGATCATGATTTCTATCCCTCTCCATCAGAACTTGACACTTAGTTTATCATCCATATCCATGTTTTCTTACATGGAATCCTAGTATGGGTTATCTTGGATGACCCTTATACCTCTCTTTCTTTCTTTTAAAGTGATAGTTTTATTGACTCTTTTTCCGATGTGGGACTTTCCATTATATTCCCAAGAAAAATTTTAAAAATTGCGAGGACGCAATTTATTGAAGGAGGGGAGAATGTAACACCCCAAGCTTCCTCGGTATGTTTCCTTTCGAATAATGCAATGACGTGCATTGTACGCAACTTCGAGATTTTAACACACCACAACCAATCAAACTAGCCGTTATGAATAGTAATACCTACTTTTAGAAATTATATATATTTTATATTTCAAAATGGACTTCATTTTTGGATTCGGAATATCGAATTTAGCCTAAGGTGAAATTTTGGTACTTTTCGGATAACTTTCATATTTTGATGAATAGTGAAAATTACTTAAAAACAACTTTTTTAATCAAAATAATTAATAGTGATAAATTGTGAATTTGAGTGGTTTTAAAGTATATTTAGAATATATTTTTACCATTTAATATAATATTGGTCATTGGACATAATTTTACAATTAAACCGAACATAAACAAGTGTCAATCTTTTGATAGTTATTATCTCTTAAAAACACGCTTTTTGTTTTGACAGCGGGAATTAATTTTAAATTAATTTCTGCCACTTCTGTGTTTTGAATTTAGAAAAATGGATTCCATATTTGGAATCAGGATGTCCAAATTGTGTAAATAGGTAACTTTTATTTTTAGACATTTTGAATAATTACTGCGGAAAATATTTTATTTACCATGGTTAAGGGTAAATCTGGTAAATAAGGGTTAAAAAAATAATATTATAATAATACTAAATTACCCTAAAATGTGTCTTAACCCTATTGGTTGATACATGGTCGACCATGGGAATCTTTGGGTCAATTTTGGGACCCCATGGATCCACTTGTAAGTGATAATGACACTTTATATTAATTAAGTTAAAATGAATACAAAATGACACAAGCATATATCTTTTAGCAAAACAATTGTTACATAGGGTTATATATGCTGGATTTTAGATTATAAATATTAATTAGAAATCTAAAAATATTTCCTACATAATTATATTTTATTTATAATTTTTTGACATTAAATAATTTATTTTATTTATGACACAATGATGATGCAGTAATTACTAAAATAGTAAAAAATTAACATAATTGATATTATAAATACCCAAATAATTATAATATGAAACTTTTAATGAATTAAACAAATTTTCTAGGATAATATGATATATTAGGATTGATTTATTTGACTTTGTTCGAAGTAATCAATCTGTTATGAGTTTCACAAAAATCAACTAGTGAATAGTGTCAAAATTGACATAAAAGAGTTCTTAAAACAAATATTATATTATTAATTGATATTAAATTCCTAAAAATCTAAGGTTCGGCCAAGAGACTTATATTATGATAGGTTAATCATTAATGGACCACTTGGGGGTCTTTTGGATGTATATAGTAAGTTTATTAACCATATTATATAAAAATACAAAGAGACATTGTAAAAGTGAAACTAATTAACTTAGAGTTAATACTTAAAGATAAGGTTAATATAAGTACCCAAACCTGTCTAAATTCTATTGGATGAGTTGTTTTAGACCTATACCCACCTCAAACTTTGAATAGTCAACTTTGGAGCCATTGGAAACCGAATATGAATTTATTATAAATTAATATTTCTAGCTTTTCCAAAGGTGCCCCTCACCCCTCTTATAAAAGGGCACTCCACCTTCTCATTTCCTCACACCTCTCAAGCCACTTGGCTCGTCCAAACTCTGCCCAACTAAGCTCCCCACATCCCTCTCCTCCTCCTTGAAGCTTCCCCTTAGGCAGAAAGCATTTCAACAAGTCCTTTGGTTCCAACCAAAGTGAGTTACCTAAATTAAAGGTAACGATTTCTCTTAAATTATTTTCATTTATTTTGCTTCTTCAACCCCCAAACTCTTTTTATTTCCCTTCTTTTGTAACAACACCAGTATCCTCAATATACTAGTATGTTGTTATAAGAAGTATTCAAACTACACATACACACAACTCCATCTAATGGATGATGAACATAATGTTTCTGTGGATGGCAAACTAACGCCTCACGAAACGATGATTGTTCAAAAACATCTTACCGCCTCTCATGGTGGCCATTATGATGGCACTGTAATTAAATATGATATTAATGATATATATTTTATATATAAGCTTCTGTAATTATATTTTATTTCATAACATTATTCGTTTCATGTCATATATACATACGATAATTTCATTTGAGGAAGTGCGGACTACCGCCCCCTTAGAATGATATGACTCGTTCATACCACATATGGAACGTATAAAGGATGGTGTTAATGAACTTAAGTAACATATATAAAATATTATATTATACTGGAATAGTAATATACCTATGTATCATTTGGATTCGATTCTTTGAAAATAAAAAATTAAAAAATTAAATGGAAGTAGCGTTCGTGCGTACGTACGGACTACCGTCTCCACGAACGCGATGAGATTCATTATCCATCGTATCCATTCAAGTATAATTATCATTTAATGATTTAAAAATGATGTTTAAGGACTTTATATCATTCTGGATATGAATAAGATACAACAAACATGACTTATGTAACAAAACACATAAAAGAAAATGAATAAGTTAACACCCGAAACGGCGTTAATACTAAGATATTATTAACAAATCAATGTTAAAAGATCATATATGATATCATATTAAAGTAAATGATTCTTGTATTATTCAATAACAATTATTTCACCATTATACAGGAGGTAAACCTACCATCGACCAAGGAAAAAGTACAAAGTAAGGGTTTTCTTATCTCACTTTTAATTCCGTGAGAATTCCATTGATCACCACTTAATTATTGCATGTGGTGTATGTGTACTGCCCATGATTGTATTCATTGTGTTATATACTTTTATTTATGGGTATTTACATCATCATGGTATGATAATTCTTTCATGGGTGTATGTTTCGTATGTTACCTAATCGATAAGGGAATTTGAGATTTCAATTCCCACTCATTTGGCTTTACGCATATTTCATTGATTATATTACTCCATGATTATGTGTGGAATCACTATTCATTTGATTATGTCATAATTTCCACTCCCCTTCCTATGGATATAAGTTTGATACACATAATCACTCATTGGTAATTCTCAAGCCATTGATATGAATTTGATAAGAGTAATTTTAACTCATTCACCATTTGTTGAGTTAAACATCCAATTCGTTGGTGTTGTTTTTACAAGAATATGTGTGAATATCCTTTGATTGTTTTACACTGAATATCCAATCATATTTAGTGTATTTATATTTGTCACACATAATTATGTCGTTGATTTATCCTTAACCTAAGGATATAACCTTTTTGAGAAATTTCATCTCAATTTACATTCCATTGAGACTTCTTTGATGATATACACCAAATCACTTTTATGTGGTGTATATAATGTACTTTGACATAGTATATCATGAATTCCTTTATTCTCATGATATTACAATGTTTTGATTACCTCAATTATTTGTATTCAAGTGTCTCTCTTTTGGTTAGAAACTCTAACCAAAATACCATTTTAAAATGTTTTAAAGAATTATTCTTCTAAATCATGCTCATTAATGTCCATATTTTAAAAATGGTTTTAAGGATTTATTTATATGGACATTAAAGTTTTAAAATTAAAACTCCTTTTAAAAGTTTCAAAGTGGTATGGGACACTTTGATTCAAAAATAGACTTTTAAACGGCTTCTTGACAAATAGTGTGACTTTTAAATGTTTTCAAGAAAAGGGGGATATTTCTCTCAAATAGTTTTGATGATTATTTTCATCTATGTCAACATCCTTCATTATTATTGATTGAGGTTAATGTGATACAATACAATCTTCCATATTGTATCGAATGAATTATGTTTGACTGTGGATGTGCTATTTTTATACCATTCATGGTTTGTGGTGAAAGTATTGACATTTCGTATGCTAGTTTAATACGAATGTTTACGTTATGTTTAAACCTTTTCATATGGGAATGCATTGGACTTAATAAGTGACGGGTGGAGCCCGCTATAGCTCCTCGATGCATCGGTAGGTCTCATGAGACAAACTAGTGTCTTGGCACAAGGCCTTGGCAAAATCTTATTTGTAGTCTTGGCACGAGGCCTTGGCTATGTGGTTATGATAGTCTGGCATTATGCATTCCATCATTATGAAAGTGGTTATTGATATTGCATGTGATCATTCGACTAGTAGAATATCCATGTGAGTAAGTAAATGGCATTATTTCATTTTACTTTTTCCATACTATGTTGAAGTTCAATTTTAAAAGGCTTTTGTTTTAGTTATAAATTGCCTTAAGTGTTTATGCTTATTTATGAAAGCTTCTGCTATAATGTTATCCTTACTGAGCATCCGAGCTCACCCCTTTCAATGTTTTATTTTTCCCAGGATTATGAAGAAGTAATTTATGAATGACCTGCAGGGATAGTATGAGGGGATATGAAGACAAGATGTTTTTTTTGATGTAATGTAAAAATTTATGGATGTATCTAGTTATTCCAAGGCTACTAAACTAATCGGTCTTTCGAGACTTGATCTTTCTCATGATCATGCCAATGTTATGTAATTAATGCACCGACTCTGGGTAGCTGGGGTCGGGGCGTCACAGTATTAACTACTTTGTTTTTCTTGAATGTTTCGATTTGGTATTTTTGGTCCATTTACATTCATCGTGGTTCCATAATATATATAATTTTAAAAATGTTATAAATATCATGTACATAAATTATTTATGTATTTATAGTAATCCATTAATATTATAGAGAGAAAATGAATTACATCATAATAGAGACTGTAAGCCATACATATGCATGAATATTGTTTCCATTTTACCAATGCATAGAAATAAATAAAAAAACATTATTTAACCATTCTTGAATAATTTTTATATCATAAAAATCATATATTTTTTTAAAATATCCTTATTATGAATCAAGTCAACATAAAATGAAAAATGCTCCACATCACTTTATGGAGGTGGTAGTCCACACATATGCGTGAAGAACACTATCATTTCATAATGGATTGGAAGGTAATAAAGTAGATGTGATATTATAAATATAGAAGTACAATAATGTCAGGAATATAATATATAAACATTAATCCAGCATTATCTCAAGCTATGATAGGGGTGATGGAAAATGAATTATATCGGTTCACGAGGCGGTAGTCCACCATACAGACGATCACCAGTTTCATTTCCCACATGATAAAAGTGGAGATAGATGTAGTTCATGAAATCAATATAATAAAATTTTACTATATTTTAAAAAATAATATATTTATATTATCATGGTAGAAGATTATTTTATGGAGTTAGAAAAATAGATAAAAATTAAATCATGGTTAAGGACTATAACTCCTCTTCAGATAACTCATTTTGGATTACCCTTAAATCATACATATGAGTACTTAATAATAAAAATAATAATTTTAGGATATAGTGATGGAATTAAGGAATTAATTTGGGGTTTTTTGTTTTCTGAAATAAAGGATTTTGGAAGTGTGTATAAGATATGAGAGGGGATTTACTTTTATAAGTGGGGAAAAGGACATAGTTGGAATTTTTGAAAAGGAAAAGGATTACCCACATTTCAAACCTTTCAAAAGGATATAAAATGGATCAATATCTATAATTATACAATATAATATCTAAATGTTGCCATAAAAATTTATTCAAAGAATATTCAAGGTCATTTTACCCCATAGTATTTTAGTTTAACCCATGGTAAACCTATTTAACCTTAACCGACATAATTAATTTTTACTGTTTTTTCTATTTATTATGACTGGAATTTTAGAAATAATTTTATATAATATTAATTATTATTATTATGAATATTGAATCCATTTTTATAATTTCTATTCAAATAATTTTAATATTAAATTTTCAAATCAATCCTATAGAAGCAACAAAAAGTGGTTTTCTGAAGAGAAAATTTTCTTAATTACAAAATATTTAATATAAAAAATAAATATGAAAATGATTAAAATGATATAAATTGGATTAAAATATATAAATAACCAAATTTTACTTCAAATAACATAATAAAATAAAATGCATCATGTATATTCTCTAAGAAAAAAATAACGTTTCTAATTAAAATCAGTATTTTTGTTCTATTTATCCAAAACCTTTCCTTTGTAGAAATTTCTCAATAATTCACTCAAATATAATTTTTACATGTATATTTTAAAGAATAAGTTTGTTATTTATAAAAAAATTTGTAAAATTTAAAAAAATCATTATTTTTTCCCATATATAAATAAAACCATTTATCAAAAAATAGTATTTTTGAAGCATATAAAGAATTTACTAAAATTAAGTAATTTTTTATCAATATGATTTCATTATATAAAAACATTATACATAATTTTAAAAAAATCATTCCCATTAATTAAAAAATGTTTGAAAACTATTTTATAACATCTTATTTAATTAATAATAATAATTATAATAATAATAGTTGTATATTTTATTTTGTTAAAACCTGGTGTTTTGTGTAATGAAAGATATCACTTAAATTTAATTTATTCAAAAAAAATATTACCTAAAAATTTATGGTGTTGACTTCTAAAACCCTTAAAATTAATTTCACACCATAAATTATTTACTCTGATAAAAATGAATGAGGATAATTATGTCTCATCATGTTAGGTTCCCACATAACATCTTCAAATTGGTTGTTTCACCACAGAACATTGACCAGGTAAGTGGTCTTGTTTCACAGAACTTCGACTCTATGATATATAATATTGACTATTTTTTATAGGAGGGAACATGTTATAGTATTATGAACTCTGATTCTAGTACTTGTGAATGATTAAGTCTGTACTTTTTTCATAATAGATACATGGAACACATCATGGACTTGGGAGTGGTTTGGTGGAAACACCAAGTAATAAAAAACTATACCTACTCGATCAAGAATCTCAAAGGGGACAATATACCTATGAAACACATTTTCTTTATTCCCAAATAATATAACCTTATTCCATGTATAATTTCACAGAAAAACCTTTTTCATTGTTTTCAAACACAAGATCATACTGATGATTTTTAGCATAACTCTTTTCTGACTCTAATCTACCTTTATTTGATGTTGAATGGAGTTAAAAATTTTCCACCATTCCCTCAACTAGATCAGGTCCCAATAGATTTATTTCTCCATCTTTATCCCAAAATTTTAGGTTTCTACACTTGTTTCAAATATAGGTATTCATAACGATCCATTTGAATGATTTAATGATAGACATTGTTGTATTAAAATTTGAATAGAGGAATGTATTGATCACAACCACCTTTAAAATATATATAAAAATATATGAACATATACTCTAGGGTTTAAATTAATCTCTAGGATAGAACATCTATCTAAGGTTGATACACCATTCAAAAACTCAATTCTTTATCAAGGATTTTCTAAAGACTTTTCTAGAACAACGAGGTAAAGATCAAATCTTGTTGAAATAAAATAGAATGTGACACTATATGAATCCATACAACTTCTTTAATGTATATCATAGGAATATTTTTTGGATAAAAATATCCTCTCATATCAAAAAAGTGTGCTAATTTTTTAGGTTGATAAACTATAACCCATATATCATTATTCTCTTCAAATGTTTTGGGGAGTCTCTTGACGAAATACCTAGTGACGTTTTTTCATTTCCTTTCAATTATGGGTAATAAGTATAACATCACCATAGAATGTTTTCTACGATACATAACTTAATGAAACACTAAGAATCTATATACAAACTAAAAAATATATCTATTCATATTTTCCCACTAAAAATACTAATTCACGTAGGCTTTTTGTATGCCCCACTTCTATGCTATATTTTATATGTTGTCACCCTACATGTGGGTTATCCTTTTTCCCAAACAATATTAGTATATTTTCTATAACATTACCAATTTGGAATAACCCATAATTACATCAACATAAGATATATGATAAACCATATAGGTTATCAATACATTTAATCTTTTATCCAAAAATTGAGAATGTATTCCTCCTCAAATAAATTTTTTTCATAAAACATATAAAAATCCAAATGGTTATATTTCCATAAATGTCACCCAAATTATCCTTAATCATTATAAAACCCCATCACATAAAACCTAGAAGGGTTGTCTAAGAATATTATCTCATGATGAACCTTAAACTCATAAACCCCTAATGTTATCTGTAACAATTCAGTTAATATTATATGTATACATATATGATTCAAAAAGAAACATCACCCTTTATTCCTTAAATATTTTCCTGTCATTGAAAAACAAAACTATTAGATGAATGGGTTCGTCCTTTCACTGATAGATGATTCAGAGTAGATTCATAATATTAGATGTAATTTTATTATTCTAGAATCTATGTAAGGGGAGATAATAATTTCTTATAGTGACATCATGTTCCACAGAAGGATAGACAATAATATTTTTATTGGGATCCTTCATAAAAAACGAAACATGAAATTTCCAACTAAGGAGTGAGGAATAATTGGTCCTTAATTATGATTACTCACTTAAAATATTATTATTACATAATCTTTCACATTTTACTTTTTCTTAAGATGATATTATTTTAAAGACACTGATATTTCAATGTATTACTTTTGGATATTATATGGATTATTTTTAGAGCTTGAAGCTAAGAAATTGTGAGATTATGATGCATGGTGATCCCATAAATTAATTTTTTTTACATATTAACATTTTAAATATATGCGTGTACAATTTTATTGAAAAAGTGGAATAAAATCTAAACAGATGACCATAACTGAAATATGAGGCCACATTTGAGTTCAGAGCATGGGTGTTACCCTACGGGTGACATAAACTTGGTCAACATCATACATTTTCAAAAAGTTAAGGTGTAGGTAAATAAATAAAATAAATTATTATTTTATTTAACATGATGAAACTATCTAATTATTCTCTATTTAGACCTTATTATGACCAATTATCAAGGTTGGCCTCATATTCCTTAGAATTTTTTAGAGATATTTTGAGAGAGAGACCTGGAAAGAGATGATGACAGATCAAGGATCCTCTATGCCAACTCAATTGAAGGATCTCACGAATGACTACAATGTGGAAACATTCTTCATCACCAATTGATCCACCTTGAGGTAGTAAATTCATATTTTGCAGATTTATTCCCAATTTATTATCCTATGATGAATCTGAATCAATCAACGAATAGATTGAGTTGTGATTCAATCATTTTGAGGGTGTAGGTTTATTTACGTGGGGATTGTTGAGATAATTTTTTATTTGTTATGGATCTTGATTTTTCATGAAAAAAATTGATCATGGAAAACCCAAAAAGAATTAGGTTTTTTCATATTTATCATGTTTCTTGCTATTCTCCCATAGTTCTTCATGCATTCATCACCAATGTTTCATTTGATAGATGGTTTGAACAAAATATTGACAAATAAATCACCATACACTCATTTCCTCACACAATGTATTAATATTTTCCTAGATTTGTATTCCATTGGGGTCATGTGATGATAGTAACACTAGTAGGTCGGTTCGAATTTGGGGTCACCAGTTTCAATTTTGGTATGTGGAGCTGGAGTTGTTCAACATCAGAATTTTCCCATGTGATTTTTGGATGAATTCTAGAGATTAGTAATGATGAGACTATTCCATTCCAAATCCATGTTTCTATTATGATTCTTAGGAAAATTGAAGATTGTAGGAATGAGTGAAGAAACGTGAAAAAGCTCTGTCGGATCTACAAAATACCGATATACACAGCATGTAATTCTGGAATACACACCTTGTGTGGCCCTGGATATAGAGCTTGGGTTTCCGAAGAGGAGATAAGTATCACACAACATGCAAATCTTTCTAGGAATATTGGAATACACCTCTGAGGGTACATTAACATGGATAGGAGTACACAATCTCCGAAATTTCATGTACGAAGACATGGACATGGGCACAATCATAAGCCATGATGCATGGGTAGGACCTGATGCCAAAGGTACATGCCTTGCACTTCCAGTATGGGTTGTTTTATCCTTCAATATAGTATTATAATGCATTTACCCTTTACATTGTACATTTTTAATTAGGGTACATCCCCTTTATCCTTTCACTGAGGGTTATGAAATCACATTTAGTATATAGGATGGTTACCCCCATTGATTAACATCAATCTTGTATAGATTTATATAATCCCTTCTTGAGGCCCGAAGTGAGATCCTATATCATCATTAACATATGTGGGGTTCTTGGTTTCATCATGACCACCACTACATGGGCGTATATCACCTACTTAGTGGGTTAATCCATATTGCATTGTTGGTATACACCGTGGATTTGGGACTGATCTTCTTTAAGTGTGTTGATCACTTCATAAATATAGTGTATACTTCTTATAGAGACACTAGATGAACATGACATGTAGGATGGAATCCATTAGTGCTAGATGAATGATGGATTTTTTTCTACTAGATTAGTTATATGTGGAACCTTCAAGCATGAATCCTAGGATGGAATTATAGTTGAGACCTGACACTGAGATTGTGTGTATACTCTATGTATGTAGGATGATCTTATTATATACCATTGACATATACCAGCAACGAGCTAATTATTATTCTAGTCTCTCTACGAAACGTTATTTTGGGGTTTCCAACTGGGAAATGTTATACTCACCACTTCATGGGATTTTCCATCTCATGTCATGTCTTATGAAAACAATCAACCTTTTGATGGAGTCCTAGAGGGACCTGGACTAGAAAAATACTAGTGAGAAAGTCAGACCAACATGTGTTCCTGCAGTTACATTGGCATCAGTCCTCAACCATTTTATAATTTGGACTTATTTTTCATTTCTTTATGGTGTCCTTGAATTTGGACCATTTTTATTTCGATTACTCATTTTCATACTATGATCGTGTGATTATAGATGTATACATGCATTGTTTTCAGTTGTTTTACATTTCAAAATTGTATGGGCTTGGAGATGTGTGTGTGTGTAATTATATTAGGATAAGACCTCCCATGTGAATGATATTCCTTATTGGTGATGGTTTATAGCCCCTATCCAATTTGAAGTCGATCATTGGGTAGTTTTTGCAAGGGCCTCATTGGGACTGGTTGTGATAGAGTGGCATATGAGAATATTATACCATAGGAATGAAGTATGTGAGATTGGTTTAGGGAAATAGAGTTCAATATTTTGAGTATGGATCTCAGACCAAGGATTAGAGCGTTGGTCCATTACCCGATGTATAAATACACCATGGATTTGTAACCCTTATCATTAACTTGGATCATGTGGACATTGTTTGGTGAGAAATTATTGTTATATGAATCATATATGAATGCATTGCAGTTTCAACGACCTTCTTAAGTTACATCTTCAGATATAATAATTGATCATGATACTTGTTTTCAGTTTTAGGATTCATCAATGAATTTTTAAAAATAATATTTAGCATCAGGATCATAAGGATGATCCCCTTTGTTAAGAGGAATCAATAAAGGGGCATGTTTAGAAGGTGAAACCTCCAAATGGTGCCCCAGTCTTACCAACTCCTATTGATAATATTATGGTACTAGTAGTATAAGAAGACAATGGGTGTAGGTTGAGTGTTCCTCATGAGTTTTATTGTTAATGACCCCACAAATTATGAGATGATACAAACCCACTATCAGCTCAAGACTGGATTAAGGTAATTTCATTAGTCTTCCATATTATTAGGACACCTATAGATCAGATGGTTTTTCTGAATAGGATCCTCCTCCATGGATCTGTTGGGGTTGGTTGGGATTAATAACCCATTTGTATGATGAAGAAACTCTTACATGGTGCGAGTTTGAGTGCCTCTTTAGAGAGGAGTTATCACCACCTATATTGAGGGTGTGAAAATCAATGATATTATATAGATTTAGTAGGGAAATATGATAATGGATGAGTATTCAAAAAGGTTTACCAACCTCTCCCGGTACTTGATGGATATGGTGAATGATTCGTTCTTTTAGGATCAGACCTTCATGGGAGGACCATGAGGAGAAATATATGATAATGTTATACCTATATTCATTCCTACTTGTTATGGGGGTGCTAGATCATGTTTTTTTGGTTGAGAGTTTCTATTATCAGAAGACACAGGCAATTGGTACTAGTAGTGGGAACACAGGAGTCAAGACTTTGGCGCTAGGGATCCAATATCAGAAATAATGATCAAGATGTGAAATATGTTTCAAGAGGAAATCCTAAGATACATTGTATTTGGTTCAAAGCTCATATTATGGATTTAGTCATCCAATGAAGAGGTGTTTCAAATATTGTGATAGTTGGGGACATTTTGGACACAATTTTATGACCTGGTATGTGACTGATAGGGAGGCTGTGGATGGGCCACCTAGGAAGAGGCAGTGGTAGGAGAAGGTAGGTCTATATGATGGAGGACATGGTAGAGGTGTTGAGAGAGTAGATAAAGGTGTTATACTTTATGAATTTCTACAACCATCACCCCATGTGGTCCCATATTGTCTTAGAGAGGTGGTGGTTAAGGATGAGGGCAGCTACGAGTGGTTGAGGATTATGACCCAAAGGATCTAAGGATGATACGTGGAATAATTTGTGTCTTTTCTGCCTTATCTATAACACTGATATACACAAGTGTGATTCAATCCTTCCACTTATCTGGTTCGAGAAAAAGATATTTTTGTTAGGCATTGGTACGACCCTTGTGCTTGGAGACTCCTATTAGAGGTGGATCAGTGATAACACACTTCTGTTGATGATTTGACCTGACTCTTGGAGGAGAGGGTTTCCTTTTCAATATCATCAAAGAAACAATAAAGACTTCTAATTTCAGATTTGGTATGGAATTATTATCCATAGTTCAGGCCCAAATATACTATTTTAGGAAGAGGATGTAGTGTGTCCATAGTGATGGGATATATTTTTCATTTATGTGTTAACAGAAATCCCAATACGATCATGATGAACTCATTCATAGGAGGGTGCAACCGATGACGCATAGGTTGGATAGAACGAACCTCAATGATTTTTTTTTTTGAGTTTCTAGTTTCTTACAATGGTGGTGAACTATGAGAATTCCATTCATAAGGATGTTCTAGGATTACCTCCCACCCAAAAGATATAATTATACATTTATCAACACCCTGGTACAACCCCAATATCTATACTAGCATATTGGATTTCTCTCATAGATCATCACAAGATGAGGGTGTAGTTAGAGGACTTATAGAGGAAGGGATTTATATCCCTTGTATATTTCACCAAGAAGTAATATAGAATATTGAGGTTGTGTACGGATTTCTATCACCTAAACTAGGTGATCATAAATAAAAAGTATCCACTACTGAGGATCAATGACCCCTTGATTAATTGAGAGGAGCATGGTGGTTCTCAAATATTGACCTCAGATAAATCTGTCACCAGTTGTGAGTATGGGATGATGATATACTAAAGATGTATTTTTAATGATCTTATGGTTTGTATGAGTACATATTGATTCTATTTGGCATGAAGAATTCCCCTATAGTGTCCATGGGAATCATGAACAAGATCATACAATATTTCTTAGACCATTTTGCAGTTGTCTTCATTGATGATATCATAGTTTAATTCATATCCAAGAAGGATAATGTGAGACACTAGAGGACTATTCTGGATGTACTTCGAGTGAAAAATATTTATAGGATGCTCTAAAAGACCTAGTTATGTATTTAAGAGGTCAAACTTTTTGGATTTGTTTTTTTAGTAGATGGAGTAGCAATGGACCTGGAAATGTTTAAGGCAGTGTTAGCTAGGGAGTAACACAACATAATGAATAATGTGTAGATACTCTATGAGTTTATAGGTTACTATCAATGATTCATACCTCATTTCCCTAGGATATCATCTCCCATGAAAGATTTTACTAGAAAGGGGTATCCTTTCGAGTTGACAGAGAAGTTTTAGTAGGCATTCTGGTAGTTTAGTTAAAGATTGATGAGAATTCCCATCTTGAAATATCTAGAGGAGGGTATTGAGTACATAGTGTCTTCTGATAAATTAGGGATCATGCATGTAATTATATGAAAAATAAGTTGGTGATTTAATATGGTTTATGTTAGTTGAGCCCACATAATAATAACTACATGTAATATTATCATGAGTAATTAGTGGTATTATTCTCTATAAAGAGGTGGTGAAACTACCTGATGAGTGAGTGGTTTATCATCTATTATGAACATAAGAATGTAAATTATATCTTCTCTTATAAGGATATTATCTTGATATATAGGTGAAGTTTATTGTCCCTCAAGGAGTTTGAATTTCATATTGTCTATACCCTTGGGAAGGGGAGCGTGGTAGCTGATGCTCTTAGTAGGATTTATTTTTCATAGTTGAGGAGAGAGTTGTTGATGTAGTTAGAGTTTTTTGGTTATACTTTGTGGATGGGGATAGAGAGTCTTACCTCCAGTAGATGGTTTTTACCCCTCTACTTTTACAGCGAGTCAAGGAGGAAAATCCTGGGAATATTGTCTATGAGACCCTACGTACATAGATATCCACTAGACATTCTCATGATGGATTTTATGATGGTGGGGATTATGTGGTTATTTTCATAGGATGCATGATGGTACCAGTGATGATGTAAGAGGATGTTTTAAGGTATTTTCATACATCTCCCTGACATGTGCGTACAGGTTTGGTGAATATGTTCCTAGACCTCCGATGCTAGTTCTGGTGGCCAAGAATGAAAAGGGGAGTTTCATAATTCATCTCATGATGCCACACTTTTCATTAGGTGAAGTCTAATCACAAGGTTATAGTTGATTTATATCAACCTCTTCAGGTTCTATAGTATAATTGGGATGGTATTTCCTTAGACTTCATGCGGGGGTTACCATGTACATATACAAGAAACAATATTATCTAGGTTAACATAGATCGAATCACCAAGTAAACCCACTTCTTATCTATTCAAGAGAAATACTCAGTAGGGATCTTGAGACACTTTTAAATGAAGGATATTATATGACTCTATGGAGTTCATGTGATGATCATTTATGAAGGTAAATCTTTCTTTACATCTTGATCATAGAGAGGGTTCCATAAGGGTTTTTGGGACTCATTTCTATTTGAGCATGAAGTTTCACTCATATAATTTTTCCAGACAATTTAGACCATTCAATTCATGGAGGATATGTTTTAGGATTTCATGTTGGACTTTGACCATAGTTTATAGGATAATATAGATTTGGTGTAGTTTTCATACAATAACATCTACCATTCCATCATCGGTATATAACTATTTGATGCCTTATATGGGTGAATTTGTAGGTCACCACTTGTTGGACCAACCTAAGAGAGTCAACACTTATAGGATTGGAGTTGGTACGAGCCAATATAGAGAAGTCTCATGTCATCCAGGAGCAGATGAGAGCTACGTAGAGCAATCAATTTTCATATATGAACCGACGATGGAGGCCTTTAGAGTTTAAGGAGAGAAACCAACTATTCCTAGGGGTCTCACCTTTTTGTAGATTGCAGTTATTTTTCTAGTTTTTATTTTTCTCTATAATATTCATTTTACCTTTCAATTTATAATTCATATTTGGGTAGGGGGAGTACCACTTAACTCTACATCAATAGTTAGACTAGGTACATGACTTCATCCTTGTGTTGTAGATAAAGATGTACGTGCATGACCCATCACATATTATCAACTGAGTAGAGTTGGACATTGAGAATGGATATACCATTTTTGAGTACTTAGTATAGATTGAGGAATAGCTGGAGAGAATCCTATGTGGGTGAGTTATTCCTTTAGTGCATGTCTGTTGGAATCATGGGAATCTTCATAATAGTATCTCGGAGAGCGGGATGAAAATTCATTCTCAGTTACAACATAATTTAGTGTAATCTTATTATTTTTTATGGCATAAATCTCGATGGTCGGGAGAATATAACAATTCCAATTTTTCTGTGTATTTATTTGAGATATTTTATGAATTATTTTCAGAGTTAGGAACTGAGATAGTGTGAGAATCAGAGGCCTAGGGAGCCCAAAAATTAATTTTTGCAATATATTAAATGTATTTATTAAAAATATGTGTAGTTTTCATGAAAAAGCGAAATAACTTCTAAATTAAGTCTCATACCATAATTATGAGGCTTCCATTTATTTTGGAGATTGGTTTTTACCCTAGGTGTGACCTAACAATCGTCAATGTGATGAGTTTCCATAAAGTGGAGTCCCATGTGAATAAATAAAATAAATTTGTAAAATTATTATTTTATTTTACATGATTTATCAAAAAAATCCATCTCTATTTAAAAACTGATATGACCAATTCTTAGGGTTGGATGTATAATCCCTAGAATTGAGAGAGGGTGTTTGAGAGAGTGACTGGCAAGTGATGATAACAGAAAAAGGATCATAAAATTCCAATGAAATTTTAGGATGTTGCAAATGAAAATGACAATTATTCGTTCTTCATCCATGATAAATACACCTTGAGGTAGATGTTTGTATTATGTTGATTTATATCTATTTTTTATCCTATGATGAATAGGAATCAATCAACCAAATGATTGATCAGCGGTTCGATCATATTATAGGTTTGGGTTTATTTTTGTGGGGATTATAGTGATAAATTGTTTATTTTATTATGGATCTTCATCTGTCATGATCGAGGCAATGGTTTGAGGCCAACGCAAACATGAACAAGGTTCATTCCTATTTTTTGTTTTTCATTTTTTTTCTCCCACCATTCTTCATGTGTTCATTGTTGATGTTTTTTTTGACCGGTGGTTTGACCAAAAAACAAAGAAATCAATCATTTCCCACCCATTTCATGGTATGATGGATTGATATTGAAAAAATGGAGTTGGTATAACATGGGGTTAATGTGATTATTTCAATGATTGTGGATAAATTATGATTATCATTCACCACTTTAGGTTTCAGTGTGTAGTAGTGGATTGGTTTAACCTCAATGTTTTGCAATGTGATTCAGTGGCTAGATTATAGAAAGCAGTAACAAAAAGACTTATTCATAGAAGATCCATGTTTCTAGTGTGATTAATGGCTATATTAGATATTGGAGGAGTGGATGATGATGTGTGAAATGGCTCCATGGGTTCTGAAAAATCCTGATATACACGGTGTGTAATCCAGGAATACACACACTGAGGGGCCCTGGATGAGGCTCTAGGGTTTCTATAGAGGTAATAAGCATCACACAGTGTATGAAATGTGTCACAAAATGCTTTAACCAAACCCAAAGGCTCATCATGTTCCTCAGAGGGTACACCATCATGGATAGGAGGACATAGGCTCAGACATGATGTTTACTCAGACATGCACAAAGACACAATCATGGAGCATAATACACAGGTTGGACCCGGTACTAAAGGGATACACTTTGTACTTATAGTACACATTGTGTACTCCTTCAAAAAAGGATTAGATAAATTTTCCTCTTAATCTTCGATTCATTTTGATGGTACTTACCCTTTATCCTTTCCCTAAGAGTTATGGAATCGTATCTAGTGAACAGGATGGTGATCCCCAAGGAGGATTTTTAGTCTTTCATAGAGTTGTGTAATCCCTTCCTGAGGCCTAAAGTTAGATCCTCAATCATCATTGTATTAGGTGGAATTATTAGTATCTTCATGATGAACACTACATGGGAATCGATCCCCTAACTATCAGTTAAATCTAGATTATGTTTTTGGTATACCCTATGGATCTAGGAGTGATCCCTTTCTATGTATCAATCTATTCAGACTTTTAGTGTGTACTACTTATTTTGAGACCAAATGAGAATGATATATTGGATAGAGTCCATCATTTCTATCTAACTCATAGAGTGTGTTATCCCAGATGATTTATATGTGGAACCTTTATGTATGAATCCTAGGCTGGCATTATTGTTATAACCTTACATTGAGACGATGAGTCTACTCTAAGTATATTTGGATGTTCATATTATATAAAATTAGTATATTCCAAATACAAGATGATTATTATTTCTATTTCCATATTCTTTGTGATTTCAGGGTGTCTTACTGGGTATTTTTATACTCACCCCAACATGGGATTTTCCCACATGTATCATGTCTTATGTAGACGATAAAGCATTTGACAAAGAACTAAATGGACCAGGAAAAGGTAGAGCTTAGTGAGAAGGGAATACCACATTTTCTTTTTATAGTTAAATATAAATCAGTCCTCACCCACTTTATAAGTTGGAATTCATTTTAGTTTCTTTTTGGTTTGATTTTATTTGGACCATTTTTATTTCCAGTACTTACTGTCATACTCTGAGGGTGGGTTTATAGATGAATGCATGCATGGTTGTAATTTTTTTTTACATTTCATCATTTTATGGGTTTGGATATTTGTGCATGTGTATAGGTACGTTAGGATAAGGATTACAATCTGAATGATATTCCTACTCAACACTAGTCACCATCCCCTAGCCTATTGTATGTGGGACTAGGGTAGTCATAGAATGGGCCTCGTTGGGACGATTCATGATAGTTGTCTTATCATCATCATTATCCCTTGGATTGGGTAATTGATTCACATATTTACCATACTTCATGTATGTGAATAACTGGAGTATTAGTGGTGATTTTTTTGGATCATTCTCTCTATTCGCATCATTAAATTATATCTTCCCATTACTTTAGTATTTTTTTTCTCAGTGATATTCCTTTACACACTTAAAAAAATTTATTAGTCCCCTTATTTATATTTCATCCATTTTTAGTTCCACACTTCACGAATAAAAGAAACCTCATCATATTTTCTACATATTTTTTAGAGTTTCCCTTAAATTAAATCGTTCATTTGTTATAAAAAACATGTGATTGATGGGTAAATCCATTCTCTATTCCCACATTGATAGAACAATGAATTATTTTATCATAGTTATAGAAGTACCTTATGGAGAATTCTATTTGGAGACTTTGTTTTTAGACATTGAAGAATTGATCAACATTAATTTCTTGTTGGATGATAATACCCGATGTGAAACTCATAAGTCTAGTAAAATTTTCCTTATAGGTACCAATAGATTCATCATCATTCTATTTTAGATTAAGGAATTTATTCTCTGTTTTCATAAGATGATCATGAGGAATATACTTATTGAAAATTAAGATCCTAAACTCATTACACTATATGGAGTCAATTTCCTCATGTTGCCTCAGATTCTTGAAAAGAGTCCACTAGGGATCCACTTCACCTTCCAAATGAGAGATGTAAAAAATAAATTTTTTATTCTATGAACATTAGAGAATCGGAAATTTATTTTAATTCTTAAAGATCCATTTCTCAAAAACTAGTGGATCAATGAAACCTCTAAAAGGAGTTTGATGTTTCCTTATAAAGGACTCATTATAACATTTTTCCCTACTCTCCTTATTTGTAAGTTTATCATTACTTATATCTTGATAATGTTGGGTGAGAATATCAATGAGAATATACATTCCAGCTCAAATAATGATTAGTCAATCTAGAAGAAAATCATTTAATTTTCATTTTCTTTCATCATTAACATGGTTCCTTCGAGTCATATCAATTGAATAAAACCAAAAATCATATTGTGAGAAATGATAATCGCAGTAGGAAACCAAATAATCTTGAAAAACACTTATAGGATGTCTAAATCATGACACCCTTTATCAATCTATGACACCATAGGCTTAACCTTGTTCATTAATTATCATTATTAAAATCCCTTATAATGCTGTGTTATGTTTTTTATGTAAAAAGAATATACCCTATGAGTGTTAAACCAAGTGTATAACAAGACCCATCATTTTGCACTAGTTGATGCCAAATTCTAGTTTAATATTCAAATTTTAGAGTTATTACCCCTTGGTATAACTATTCCAGATCCATATCCACTTGTACAATTTGGAGAGGGATATAATTTCATCAAAACCACTCACTCTATCCTTCACCTAAATTATGAGACATTTTCATATACTTTGACTTATCCTTAAAATTATCCTTAGAGTTATCCTTAGAGATATCCCTAGAGATCTCAATAAATTTTTCTCATTATTATTTCCAATTGTTAACTAATCGTTTCTCTAATACAAATTGTAAATACGAACACCTCTCGTACATAGATATCACATATTAACAGATGAACATTCATTACTGAACATAATGGCTCATGATAGAATCATGTGGTTAATGTTATTTTGGAAACATTGATACATATACACTGGGTTATTAAGTGAACTACATCATCTCACACTTAGTTATTCATAAACAGAATCATTTTTTTATATATCCCACCCAATACCATTCTTCGAAACCTGGTTAAAGGGATAATAAGAAAGGGTGGTCTTATATGCTTAATAAGGGTAAATATGGGAGATATCAACATAACATGAGAATAAGGGTATGAGAACATGAGAATAAAATTTGAAAACCCTAACCAGCATATCATAGATCCTAAACATTAGTCATGGAGTAAATCATGGTAGTTCATAAGACATAGATCATAAAGGAATCATAGAACATGATCCACATGATAATAAAATTGTGAGAAGACAAGATTTTTAGAAAAAATATAGCATGAAAACCTTAGTAGAGGTTTGCAACCAAAACTTTATAAACATGTTATTCTTGGGATAACCACCTATGTACCTTCTTCTAGCTTGAGATAAGCTTTCGTGTACCCGATTTTTTGGAGTTCAGATATCCTCCCATGCATCTTCCAAGATCATAAAACATTAATCATTACCCAAGAAATTGGATGAAGATATATTTCCCACCTTTTATAGGATGAAAACATTTTCTTCCAAAGGATCAAAAAACATTATTTATATCATAACCCATAGTAAGGAAATTTTTTTCATAAACATTTCACTATAGCATAACCGATAGAAAGGAAATGGGTTACATAATCCTTTAATCATAGCATACCACTTAGAAATTAAATCATTTTTAAAATCATTACATCCTCGTATAACCCATAGAAATTAAATTAATTTCATAATCATTTAATCATAACATAACTCCTAGAAGGGAAACATGTTTCTTAATTATATCTTCAATTCATCATATCAGAACCTGTGCAAAAGGAACATGTTTTATGAAGATCTCATTATCATAATAATAAACCATCTATAGAAATAATAAGTACGGTAAAATTGGGTCATATCTCCATCTAAACATAAGAAAAACCAAATGTTTCTTTTATGAGCATAAAATCTATAAAAATATCATTAAAACATTTTTTAATAAATTATCCTTCCAATTATGAAATCACATACTTAGAATTAAATGTTTTCTTAAATAGTATTGAATTTTTTTTACAAAAATAAAATCTTAAAATTTTAAGGTAATATTTAAATCATTTGGTTTTCATGATGGTGGAATATACCATTCTTTTCGTACATAATAAAATGACGAATCCTTTCACATTTTCACACAATGTCAAAAAAATCTTATTCAAAAAATTAAAAGAACATTCAATTTAAACCATTTTATAGAATGTAAAAACTAGGTAAAAATTACATTAAAAAAATCATATTATACTAGTGAAAACATTCATTAATTTGTTTTTCAAAATCATAGGTATGGAATAAAATAGATCTTAAAATGAAGAAAGAAAAAAAACATGTTTTCCTTAAAGAAATTGTTTTATATTCTTGAGTATGTAAATAGGGAAAATATTATGAAAACATTTATTTTAATTAAATAAACATATGATAATAAAATTAATGAGTTTCTTGAGAGGTAAATAATAGTATTTAATCCTCAAAAACTTAATCATAAAAAACATCAATAAAAAAGGTGATTATATCATAAAACATTTACCACTATGTTTACTTTTGAATCTTAATAAATATGTAAAAAATACATTAAATTAATATTTAAATATCATTAGAAAAAATAATTTCATGATATAAAATTTAAAATGGATTTTATATCCAAATCATAATATAATAGGGGTGAAAAACATAACATATGTCTAAAAGAAGGAAAATTGAGACAAAAATCCTTTACCATAAATCTCGACATCCTTAATTCAATTTTTGAACCTACTGAATAATAAATATATATTTATTACTCATAAATTATAGTTCCATAATAATATTTATCATATGATATATTATTTACTTATTACATTTTAATAACTATTTATTAATATTTCCATGTTAAAATAACATTTTTAGTAATAACTGCTTCGTTTTTCACGTATTGGTTTGGTATTTTTGGTCCCTTTATATTGATCATGGATCCATAATATCAAAAATATTAACCATGCTATAAATATCATATTTATTCATAACATATTTAATTATAATAAACCATAAATTTTAGTCATATAAAATGAATTACACAATACATTGAGATGGTTGGTCGTATGTACGCATGAACGTTGTTTCCATTTTCTCGATGGATACATTGAAATAAAATGAAATATTAACTGAGCTTTATAGAATAATTTTTATATAAAACATATCAATTATATAATATATATTCATTTAATCCATTCATATTACCACCCATTTCAAAATAAAATTAAAAACATATCACATTTCTTCATGGAGGTGGAAGTCTATACGTATGCATGAGTGATGTTATAGTTTCCCAAAATATTGGAAGGTAAGAAGGTATAAGTGATATTATAATTTTTGAAGTAATATCATGAAATTAATATCATATATAAAAAATAAATAAATAACTATCATTATCTATCAGAGGCGGTGATGGAAAATAAATTACATTGTTTTCTGAGGTAGTAGTCCTCCATACACATGATATGCGGTTTCATTTACCACATCATAAAGGATACAAATATGTATGTAATTCCATTAAAATAATAAAATTAATGTATATGGTAGTTAATTAATCTATTATATATGTACGTTTGAATATTTTTTTTTGAGTATTTAGATGAAGAAATAAAATGAGAATGCATGGTTAGGGAATATACCTCTTTCTTAGAAAATTACTTTAGGCTTTACACCTAAATCATTTTAATACGAGTTTAATAATAAGAAAAACTATAGTATTTGGGGATGGAATATTTGAAGGGATATTGTTAGTTCATGGTGGAACCAATGTTTTTTGTAGGTTTGTAGAGTAAATGAGAGTGGGTTCCATTTTATAAGTGGGGGAGGGGGAACACATTGAAATTTGTAAAAGAAAAACATTTAACCCTATTTTATACATTCCAAAAGGCACAAAAAAAATAATTATAGAAACTTTGATGATTTAATATTGAAATATATATTGGAACTTGGTTTTAAATTTTTCTTGGTTATTTTACAATTCTCATTTAAGTTTAACCCCTGATAAACCAATTTTGAAATTAATTATGGTAATTAATTTTAACTTTTTTTACAATAAATTTTGACCAAAAATTATGTTGACCTATTATATAATTTTATTATAATAATTCAATTTTTTTAATATATTTTTCTAAATTCCATTCATTTTGTTTGGAAAATTTTAGTTTAAGATTAAGCTCGTAGATGAGATGAAAAAGTGGGTTTCCAAAGAGAAACTTCACATATGTATGAAATGTTTTAATATTAAAATTCAATGAAAAAATTCAATACAATAATATAAATTTGATTAATAAATATATAATTCCACTAATTTAACTTTTAAAACCATATTAAATTAAAATTAAGCATGTAAATTCTTTAATTGAAGTTCTTGTTTTTAATAAAAATCAATATTTTTTACTATTAATCTAAAAATTAGTCTTTAGAGAAAAATTTCAAATATTTATCCAAACATAATTTTGACATGTTGATTTTAAAAAGAATGTTATTTTGTTAAATAAATTTTCTAAAAGTTTCAAAACAAAATTTCATCAAAAAATCAATAACAACATTTTTTGAGAAAATATTATTTTCGAAATATATAAAAACCTAACAATAAATTAAATATTTTTTTACTAATATGTTTTCTTTATAGAAAATAATTACAATTAATTTTTATAGGGTGGTTATTATTATCCATTATGTTAAATTTGACCATTTGGTTTTAAGAGTCATGCATAAATAACAACATTAATATTATATGTTTTAATTAAAACACAATTTTGAGTGTAATACAACCTATCAAGGAAATTTAATTTATTTGAAAAAAAAAATTCATTAAAAGTTTTGGTGTTACATTCATATTTGAGGTATGAGAAACTTTCCCATTAAATTATCATTTTAAATTTTTTAATATTTATTTTTTAAATATATTTTTTATATTCCCTTATTTTTCAAATTATTTTAAGGATATTTTCAAATATACATAAAAAATTATTAAAAACAATTTATGTCAATTTTGAATTTATTTCAAAGGATTAAAAAGAAATATTTTTATGAATTTTTTAAATAATTTTTTTTGAAAAAAAGTAAAAGCAGAATATTCTATTTTATTTTACATAGTATCAATGGTTTTTCCCACCATCATAACTGTTATGTTATGTATGGGTTACTTTATAATATTTATTGTATTATTTAAAGGAAAAAAAATTTACTTATGTTATAGATATTTTTAAAAAGGGTTCTCAATGGAATAGATATATAAATATCCCAAAAAATATTTATCTCATGGGTAAAGTGAATATTTTGATACAAATTCATGATTTAATATGGTATGATTTTGTTATTGTTCTTTGGAATTACTAATTATGGTAGGTGGTTTTGTTATAAACCAAGAACAAGTGGTTCCATTACAAAACCAAGGACGGTTTGTTCCATTATAAAAAAAGAATGGGTGAGACTCATATAGATCCCATGTGAATTGGGTAAATTGAAAAAGATAACTGATTATGTTTTTCCTAAAAAATTAATGGAATTTAAAAAGTAGGTTATACCATTTATAAGAGTTATTTGAACATTTTATCTAAATATACCTATAATATTTATCTATTATTTATATGGGTTTTCGTGGATATCTAGTGATTTCACAAGTGAAACTAATGAGATTTAGGTTTAAGGGAAGTTTATATTGATTTTAAATGGTGAAATGTATAAAATTTTAAAGTATAATTTATATGTACTTCATGAATTAAAATAAACTTTATAAGTTTTATTTTTAATTTAATATTTTTTAAGAAAAGTTTATTAAAATTAATTAGGAAGAAAAGTTGATTTCTTTGAAAAGAAAATATTTATTTTGAGCCAGATGTTTATTTTGAAAAAGGAATATTTTTAAATGCACTCTTAATGTAGCAGGTTTCATTCATTATTTTTATATGTCACTTACTAATCCTTGTATTCTTATACCATGTTTTTCAATGTTTGTAAAAAGGGTTTAAGGGTTATTAGGGGAAAGGATGAGGCTGTGATAAAAATTTTCATGATATTTTAGTAAATAAAAAAATTGATTTTAAATGTTATATATTGTGGTAAAAATTTATACATAGTGGAAGATTCAAATTTTTAATGTGTGAAATTATTGTATAAAATTTATGGTCTAATTCTATAAAATAATAAATTGTATTGTTCCTAAAAATATAATATATTTAACTATTGACTTAAAAAACATTATATAATTTAAAAGGAATGGTCCTCATGGGAATCCATTAATTTCTTTATGCTTAGTCAGTTCTAGGATAACATGTTCAAGGATATACCCTTCCTCAAGATTCTTTGGATAATAATATAGAATTTTTTCATGTGAGATGACAACTCCTTTTCACTTGGGATATATTCATCTAAAAGGAGTTAAACCTCTTTAACAAATCCCGGTTCTCATGTTTTGATGTTTTATAATTTATTACTATATTTATATTGATCAGAGAAGGGATAGGGATAGAGAAAGATCTATTCATTTAATAAGTTATGATGTGACAAAGGGATAAATGTTTTAATTGGGTTAAGATTATATTAACACTAGTTCACCCCCTCATAGTATTGAACACATCCTTGGGTAATCATATCAATTGGAGGTAGATCCTCAAGTCACACATCTAATTGGATTCTCAACTATCACAATGTTGGATTTTCTTCTCTTTTAATGGTATTTATAAATTGAAGACTTGATTAATCCTATGAATTTCCTATTAATGAAACGATTGATGGGATATCCTTTAATACAATAAGTAACATGAATAAAAGGGATGAAAATATGTTGACAAAAAACCCATTAAAGAATAAATATTAAACACTATTAGAAGGTAATCAAAGATGATTTTTTTCTGTTAAATTTATATACAAGACTCCTCTGGATGATATTGGTGATGAAAATTTAACTCTATTATATAAAAAGGATAAAAATATGTATCTCTGTTATATAACCTTGAAAAATAAAATAACTTGCATAGAAAATGATGTTTTGGTGGTTGAATCCACTACCAAGGAACTGAAGATTAGTTCCACAACACATGGTTTTATACATAATGGAAAGGTAACTAAAATTTCTTATAAAAACTATCATGTATAAGAAACAAGGACAATTGTGGTTGATCACTATTATCATTATTTACAAGATAAATCAACTGACATTTTGAAGGACATATATTATAAATGTAACAAAGAAATAATCAAATTTATATTTGACACATTAATAGTATTTTAGGATTATATTACCCACCTTGATGATAAATGTGAAAGAATGCATATATCATTGGAAGAAATATCACAATGTTTTAAAAAGATCTCCAAACAATTGTGATTTATAATAGAAATACAAAATTTACTTAAAAAATAGTTCCAAATTTGAGAATAAATAACTCACTACAAATAATATAAGATAAGGGGATAATAAAAATCTTGAGTGAATGAGAAATGAATTTAAATAAGTGGAGAATTTCATTATTGAATAATTAATGTTCATGGAAAATAGAATTAAAGATCATGATTACCTAATACAAAGGGACATACAAATAACAAAGGATGAAGTTAGAGATATGAGAAAGAGGTATAAAAACAAAATGAAATTAGTAGAGGGTGAAAAACATATCCTTAATATTAAAATACTTTTGTTTTAGATTAGGTTTACAAAACTAGAAATAGTTAATGTAGTGTATTCTAAACAAGTTGAAATGAGTGTAATTACCACATGAATTTTAATGTAGGTTTATTATGTAAATATACCTATATCTCATGGAAAATATTTTTTGATACCATATAATGATAAATATATAATATCTTGAAATAAAGAGGTACCATCGATATCTATTTCAAAAGATTCTCCAAAATTTCTTTTCGTTTAAAATTTAGGATTGTGGACAAAATAAACACAAGTATGTATAACACCCATAGATCTCATGAAATAAATTTTTTCATATAAATTAAACCCTTTTGATATTTTTAGTCACACAAAACCCTGATTTTATCTTATGTTACATGAAATGATTATTTTATCTTGTGTTACATGTAACACTGATTGTACCTTTCATTACACATAACACCAAGTTTAAATGAAATATGACATACTATTAAAATATTTTTATTTAATATGATGGTTATCACATTGAAATTATAATGGTGGGTATGAATATTATTCCCAAAATTATGAAAATATATGGTCTGAACATGTATATATAATGAATTATTTTGTGACCAGTTAATTAGAAATGAAAATAAAACCTTTTTAAACAAAGGAAATCATTTTATAAAAATATTATTTTTATGTGAACAAATGTGTTTTACCTAAATAAATTAAAAGGGAACTTTTATTGAATTATTTTAACTAAACTTATATGTTATATATTCAGAAAAATATTTAAGAATAATCTAATGAGTATACTAGATAATAGATTAGAATAAAACTAATTTTACTCTAAACCCTATATTTTACTAAAAAAATGTATTTTCACCTTTTTGAGAACATATAATAAAATTAGATTTTGACACATGAAAATTTTTATTAAATGGAAAATTTGAAACCATTATGTCAAAATTATCATAAATCGAATGTTTTATACTTTCTAAAAAGATAAAATTTTCAATAAATAGTAAAAATAGTTGTTTTCATTAAGAAATATCATTTCATTTTAAGAATAAAAAAATGTAAAAAATATTTTAATATGATTTTAAAAGTATATTAGTTCAATATTATAGATATTAATTTTATTTAGGTTATTAAAATCAATTTTATATTGAATTTTTATATAGAAACTTTTAAAACCGTTGAAAAATTTATCTTTGGAAAACACGTTTTTTCATCACATCGACGAGATTAATTTTAAATTCAATTTTTTCACTTCTATAAATAGAATTATGAAAAATGGATTCCACATTTATAATTTGAATAATTTATATTATATAATAATCTAAAATTAATTTTTGTCTCTGATGAATACTAAAAATCATAAAAATTATTGACTATGGTAATGGTTAAAACGGGTTTACTGAGGATTAAACTAAAATGGAAAGAGGTAAATTGACAAAGATATCTGTAGAGAAGCCATTGGATTATCATATTAAAACCTTATAAACTAAAGGTTTATATAATTTCCCATTTTATGTATCCATTAATGTTTTTATGGACATTATTATAATAAATTAAGTTTTCATATATTATTGGAAATTCACTAAGTCAAACATTCCTTTTACAAAACAATGACTTGGTATAACGACCCATACATTACATACATTTTTAATACTTCAAAATTTAAGCATACTTATTACAACATATAACAAAACCATGAAAGGACCGTATAGGTATAGTGTCTTTAGAAACTGGGAAACATAAACAACTGGTTCATAAAGCGTCTACACTGTCTCCCATTTATTTCATCATATATATAGTACCTTTTGGAATATCTTACTTAATAACCTTCTTCCTGACCTGGGGAAAGAAATCATACAAAAGGGTGATCTCAAATTCTCAGTAAGGGTAAACAAAAGAAATATCAATCACATAATATACATAAGCACATAACTTTTGGAAATCTTAACCTGCAAAAGAGATCATAATTTCATAACATGGGATAAATCATGGCAGTGAAATATAATTACAATAATCATAACTTAAAACATGAAACATTTTGGCATACACACATAATCGTAGAGAATCATTTCTTGTTAGTCAAGACTCATTGTCAAGACTATCTTAGTGGACAAAGTCCCTTTCTGAACCGAGTCACCCTCGTTTCAGTCCTGTTTCACTGAACCGGTATAACCTACCATTCCAGCCATGTCTATCTCACGAGATATAAAATATTTACCCAATGCATTGTAGGGAGATAAAGGTCCCACCCATCTCATAATGATACCATTCTTATGTGTGCCACAAAATCATAAACCATACATCATTGCATAACCCATGTAATAAAAATGGGAATCTTAAACATCATGACATCATAAAACAATTCATATACGATAAAGGAATTCATTAAAATAATTCCATCACAACAAAATAAAATCAATGTAATAATAGGGATAAAAATAGAACCCTTTATTATCTTAGATGTAAAATAATTTTGATAAAACACTTGAACTTCATTCTTGAGGAAAATATCCTTTCTACTTCAAAAACACTTTTCCTTTCTTAACATGTCGTAAAATTATAAACTAAAAGAAGTTGATTAAAAATAAACTTTAAAACTTGTAAGGGAAGATTCTTGGAAATAATGTTTTAAAAATCCATTCATGCCGTATAAGTTAAATGAAACATTCTTCTCGTACTTTTGTCGGAAAGTCAAAAAAGTACCTCGTACGAAAAACGACAAAATATTCCTTTCATATCTTTTACTAAAAACTCACCGAAGGGAAAAATAGGATTTAAACAATTTTAGGTGAATGGAAATAATATTACAGATTGAGGAAACATGGATGTGGATGATAAAATACACCCCAGTAAATTCTAAAGTATAAACAATCTCGGATAAAAATGAGATTGTGATATTTCCCTTACCTTAGGTCCGTTTTGCTTCGTAAGTGTCCAAAACTCCTGTATAATGATTTAAATAATGTTATTTAATTATTCCAGAATCATACTTATTTTTATGATATCATATATGGTCATTTGATTAGCTTATTAGTAGTAATATTTCATTGCTACTTGTTATTCGGTTGTTTATACCTTTTTGTTCTTATGCGTGTCTTGTCAAATAAATTATTATTCTTCTCTTTAGGTTATAGATACCTCATTTCCAGAATGGTATTACTGTAATATATATCATATTCATTCATTCAATTCATTTATATAATCATTATGAAATGAAGATCTTGTAGAACGAGTCGCATCACATCGTGGAGACGATATTCCGTACGTACGCACGAGTGATGATATCGTTCCTATGATCGTGGAATTGTATTAGAGTGTATGTATACTATTTCAGAATCAGTATTACTTTATAATAGTCATATATAGTCATTATTTACACCATTATACCCATCCAAGTAAGGTGGTGGTGGAAAATAGATTACACCACGGCGTGGAGACGGTATTCCGTACGTACGCATGCGCGGTGATTTATTTTTCCGTAGGATGGATAGATGGTGAAATAGGGTTGTTTCATACATATAATAACATATCAGTATATGAGTTATACTGATATTATTACTTCATAATGAAACAACTAAAGAAGAATAAGTGGAAGAAGAAATAAAGATGAAAGAATCGGTAACAGACATTACCTCTTCTTTGAAGTGCTTCTTTGAGACCTTCTTTTAGGGAACTAAAATTGGTCATTGAAGAAGACCAGGACCTCTAGGATGTCTCTAGGAAAGTGGATAGGAGGAATGGGCAGGGGTTGGCCGAGCTTGAAGGCTCAAAGTGGTGTGAGGAAGAGGGGGAGGAGGTGCCCTTTTATAAGGGAGGAGAGGAGCACCTTTGGGAAAACTAAAAATATTTTTTTATTATAAAGTCAAGTTCGGTTTTAAATAGCTCCAAATTGATATATTTCGAAGATAAGGTGGGGATGGGTCAAAATACTCTCATTCAATAGAATTTAGACAAGTTTAGGTTCCTATTTTAAACTTATCATTTAGATTTAACATTAAGTTAAATAAGTTTACTTTTACCGTGTCTTCTTGTGTTCTTATACTATAAGGTTAATAAACTTACTATAAACAGACAAAAGAACCCCAATTTGTTTAGTATTAATAAATATAACCTTATCTAAGTCATTTGGCAGAACCTTAGATTTTTAGGAATAAAATAACAATAGCTAATATAATATTTGATTTAAAAACTATTTTATGTCAATTTTGACACTATTTAGTAATTGATTTTTGTGATAATCATAACAGAATTATTAGTTCGAACCAAGTTAAATAAATCAATACTAACATATAATATTAACCTATAAAATTAGTGTAATTCATAAAAAGTCTCAAATTACATTTATTTTGGTGTTTATAACATTAATTATGTAAATATTTCATTAATAAGATAATTACTGCATCATCTTTGTGTCATAAATAAATTAAATTATTTAATGTAAAAAAATTAAAAATAAAATACCATTATGTAATAAATCCTTTTATATTTCTAATTAATATTTATAGTCGAATATATCTTATGTATAACCTCATATTAAAAATTATTTACTTATTAAACTTTGATTTTAACTATTTTAACCCTTCTTCAAATAAATTAATAATAAATGTCCTAATCTAATCCAAGTGGGCCTAAATGGAAATATTTTATTCCGAAGTTTGTTTTTGGTCGAATTACACTTGTCCAATAGAATTAGGACATGTGTTAGGGTAATAATAATATCATCTTTACCCTTAATTACCCTATTTACTTTTAACCGTGGTAAAAAAAGTAAAAGTTACTATTTACAAAAAAATTATTTTCATCTCATTGAACCACATTTTAATTTCTGACATCAACCGTGTCTCTAGGAGTTTTGAAATTCCACTCACAGAAGCGGTAAAATTAAGTTTTATGAAAAATTCAGTTTTTTAACTACCACTTAGTGGTTTCACTATTCATCAAAAATTGAAAGTTTTCAGAAAAATACCAAAATTTCACCCTAGGCTAATTTCGATATTCCGAATACAAAAATGAAGTCCATTTTGAAAAATAAAATTTATAAAATTTCAAAAAGTGGTTATTACTATTCATAACTGCTAGTTTTAATAATATTTTAATAGCATATCGTTGTTTAGTGAAACTCGGTATTGCGTATGACACAAGATATCGAGGAAGGTCGCGATTTCAGGTAAAGCAAGCCAAGAAAGTGTTGTGTAGAAAAAGATTCCTTTGATGATTTATATAACATAAAAGTCTCAGGTGTTACATTCTACCCCCCTTGAAATGAATTTCTCCCTCAAAATTCGTCACTTTGTAACAAACAGACGAGGATACCTCTCCCTCATCATATCCTCAAGTTCCCATGTATCTTCATCTAATTGGTGGTTCCTCCATAAAACTTTCACCAATCGAGTGGTCTTGTTTCGTAGGACTTTTTCGCTATGATCCAGAATTTCTATCAGTTGTTCTTCATAATAAATATCTTGCTCCAGCGGTACAACTTCTGTGCTGAGTACATGTGAAGGATCAGGTATGTACTTTCTCAGGAGAGATACATGGAACACATCGTGAACTTGAGAGAGATTCGGTGGAAGTGCCAATTGGTAAGCTACCTTCCCAACACGATCCAATATTTCGAAAGGACCGATATATCTAGGGCTCAACTTCCCCTTCTTTCCAAATCTCATAACCCTCTTCCAGGGAGATATTAATAAGAACACTTTATCACCCACTTCAAACTCTAGGTATTTTCTTCAGTTGTCGACATAACTTTTCTGTCGACTCTGAGCTGCTCTTATGTGTTGTTGAATAGATCTGACCTTTTCTGCCATTTCATCAACAAGATAAGGTCCTAATAGCTTTCTTTCCCCAACTTCATCCCAGCAAGTTGGAGTCCTGCATTTCTTTCCATAGAGAGCTTCATAAGGAGCCATCTGAATACTGGAGTGAAAGCTATTATTATAAGAAAATTCCACCAAAGGTAGGTGTTGATCCCAACCACCTTTGAAATCCATAGAGCAAGCTCTCAACATATCTTCTAGGGTTTGAATTGTTCTCTCAGACTGACCGTCTGTCTGAGGATGATAAGCAGTGCTGAAACTCAACTCTGTATCTAGAGTATACTGAAGACTTTACCAGAACTTCGAGGTAAATCTCGGATCCCGATCGGATATAATAGAAAGTGGTACTCCATGCATTCTTACCACTTCCTTTACATATATCCTGGCAAGCTGATCCAGGGAGAAATACTCTCTAATAGCAATGAAGTGTGAAGACTTTGTAAGACGATCAACTATGACCCAGATAACATTATTGCCTTTGGAATTTTTTGGAAGTCCTGTGACAAAGTCCATAGTGATGTTTTCCCATTTCCATTCGGGTATGGGTAATGGTTGTAACAACCCCTTAGACTTCAGTCTCTCAGCTTTAACTTGTTGACAAACCAAGCATCGAGAGACAAATTCAGCAACATCTCTTTTCATGCCATCCCACCATAAGTACTCTTTCAGGTCCCTATACATCTTCATGCTTCCAGGATGAATAGAGAATGAAGAACTATGAGCCTCATCCAGCAGCTCCTTCTTTAATTCGGGGATGGGAGGAACACAAACCCGATTCCTGAACTTTATTATCCCATCACAATCAAGGTTGAATTTAGGAACATTTCTCACCTTCTTTTGTAACTCGACATCTTCTTTCTATGCCTCTTTAATCTTCACATGTATAGATGGTTGGACATTCATTTGAGAAAGATATAATTTTTCCCCTCCCATTATAATTCCAAGATCCGTCCTTTGTAAATCCATAAATATTGGATCTTCTGTGATCCTCATCATGGATAAATTAGCATGGTCTTGTCGACTTAATGCATCTTCCACCTTGTTTGCTTTCCCAGGGTGGTAATGGATTGAGCAGTCATAATCCTTAATCAGCTCCAACCATCTTCTTTGGTGCATATTCAGCACATTTTGTGTGAAAATATACTTTAAACTTTTATGATCAGTATAAATATCACACCTTTCACCATAAAGGTAATGCCTCCAAATCTTTAATGCAAATATTACCACAGCTAACTCCAAATCATGTGTTGGGTAATTTTGCTCATGGATTTTCAATTGTCGCGAGGCATAAGATATCACCATATCATTTTTCATAAGAACACACCCCAATCCCTTCTTGGATGCATCACTATAGATCACAAACCTTTCTCCACTACAAGGCAGTGTGAGCACAGGTGCACTGGATAACCTTCTTTTCAAATCCTTGAAATTCTCTTCACATTCTTCCGTCCAGACAAACTTAACTCCTTTCCGAGTCATCTTGGTGAGTGGATTAGATAATCGTGAAAAATCTTTCACAAAACATCGATAATATCTAGCCAAACCAAGAAAACATTGGATCTCAGTTACTATTGTTGGTCTCGACCATCTTTCAATAACCTCTGTTTTTGATGGATCCACATATATCCCCTCTTTTGAGATTATGTGACCCAAAAATGCAACTTTTTGAAGCCAAAATTCACACTTGGTAAATTTGGCATAAAACTTCTCCTTTCTCAGGGTCTTCAATATAATTGTCAAGTGATCTTCATGTTCTTCCTTGCTCTTTGAATAGACAAGAATATCGTCTATAAAGACTACCACAAATTGATCATGATAGTCTCTAAAGACTCTATTCATCAGATCCATGAAGATAACAGGGTAATTAGTAAGACCAAATGGCATCACTATAAATTCATAGTGTCCATACCTTGTACGGAAAGCCATATTTGGTATATCATCCCTTTTGACCCTTAATTGATGATACCCTGAACGAAGATCAATCTTGGAAAAGTATTGTGCTCCTCGTAGTTGGTCAAATAAGTCATCAATTCATGGGAGAGGATATTTGTTCTTGATAGTGATCTTGTTAAGTTCTCGATAATCAATGCAGAGTCTCATTGATCCATATTTCTTCTTAACAAATAGAACATGTGCTCCCCAAGGTGACACACTAGGGTGTATGAATCCCTTATCAAGATTCTCTTGGAGTTTCTTCTTCAATTCCTACAACTCAATTGGGGCCATCCTATAAGGTGTCTTTAAAATAGGCAAAGCACCCGGTACGAGTTCTATTAAAAACGCAACTTCACGATTCGGTGGAAGACCCGGTAATTCCTCCAGAAAGACATCATCAAACTCCCGTACAATGGGCATATTCTTAATCGTGAGTTCCTCACCAAACATTTGCGATAAATAACCTTCATTTAGTGGAATCAAGACCCATAAGGTAGAAGTAATTTCCACTGGAAGGTTATGTTCATCCTTGCATTGATAGACGATCATAGATTGATCTGGAATATGAAATGTGACTTCCCTTCTTTGGCAATTGATATGAGATCCATATAAAGAAATCCAATCCATGCCAATAATCACATCAAATTCCACTATAGGAAGGATCACAAGATTTGCAGGAAGAACTTTCCCACAAACTTCGATCGGAGAAGAATTATAAACTTTTGAAGCGACTGTTGTTCCATTAGGTGTTGTCACAGCTAACTCAACATCTAATTGTTGAGGTAATACGGTGATACCCTTAGAAAATTCTTCAGAAATAAAAGAGTGGGTGGATCCAGAGTCAAATAAAACATTTGATACTTTAGAGTGGATGGTAAGTGTACCTTTCACCACATCGTTATCGTACTCCACATTGCTGATAGAAATTGCATGTGACTTTCCTTTGTCTTTAGCCTTAAGATTTTGTTGACGTCGACCATCATCATCATCAACCCTTGGATTTGGGCATTGATTGGCATAATTCCCCATCTCCTTACACTTGAAACATTGAAGTGTAGTAGGTTCATTCTGTGTATCCTTTCCTTTGTTTTCATCATTAGACATCTTTTTCCCATCATCACGGCATTCAAATGCCCGATGACCTTCCTTTCCACATTTGAAACATTTACTTGTCCCTTTAAGACAACTCCCTCTATGTTTCTTTCCACACTTTGAGCATAAGGGAAAGCTCATCTTCTTTTCAGTGTGCTCTTTAGATTTTCCTTTGAATTCCATTTTCCTCTTCTTATCAAACCCATATGAATGATGGGTTACTCCAATCTCCATCTCAACTTTAAGAGCACATCGAACAATTTCCTCGTAGCTATTGAAGTCCCTTATGGCTAACGCCCTTCGAAGACTTGGTTTTAAGCCACTAAAGAATCGATCGATCTTTCTCTCAGGTTGGATAATAATACCAGAAGCGTACCTTGCAAGTCTTGTAAAATTTGCTTCATAGGTACCAAGATATTCATCATCCTTTTGCTTTAGTTCAAGAAACTCTTTCTCCATCTTTGTTTGGAGAATACGAGGGAAGTACTTATTGAAAAATAAGTTCTTAAACTCGTCCCATTCAATGGACTCAATTTCATCCATTTGCCTCGTATTCTTAATAAGATTCCACCATTGATCAGCATATCCTTCCAAACGATACACTTCTAGGATGACTTTATCATGTTCAGAACATTGAAGAACTGAAAATATCTTTTCAGTAGTACTAATACATTGTTCAGAAACTAATGGATCAGTAGACCAGCTGAAAAAAGGTGGACGCTGCCTCATAAAGGATTCAACAGAATGTTGCTCCTTCCTTTGCTCGTTTGGAAGTCCTGCATGATTCATAGCTTGAGAAAGTTGTGTGAGCATGGCTACATGATTTTGCATTCCAGCTCCCATAACGTTTGGTTTCTCAGGGGGACAATCATTGCATTTCCCATCGCATTCCGCATTAACACAGTTCCTTCGGGTTCCATCCATTGACTAAAACCAAGAAGAATAGTGTGAGAAACACTAATTATAATAGGAAAACCACATAATCAAGAATAAAATTTCACACTTAAGGTCTTATCCTAGATTATTCATGGCCATTTTTAAAACACTAATATTGTGTTCTATGATTAGACTTATCCTTAGGGTTCTTACAAAGGCTTTCACATCCTAGTTTCCAAAGGTTGACTATACCTTTCCTCTGATACCAACTATAACGACCCATAATTTACATAAATTGTTAATACTTCAAAATTCAAGCATACTTATTACAACATATAACAAAACCACGAAATGACCGTATAGGTATAGTGTCTTTAGAAACTGGGAAACATAAACAACTGGTTCATAAAGCGTCCACACTGTCTCCCATTTATTTCATCATATCTATAGTCCCTTTTGGCATATCTTACTTAATAACCTTCTTCTTGACCTGGGGAAAGAAAAGATACAAAAGGGTGTGCTCAAATGCTCAGTAAGGGTAAACAAAAGAAATATCAATCACATCGTATACATAAGCACATAACTTTTGGAAATATTAACCTGCAAAAGAGATCATAATTTCATAACATGGGATAAATCATGGCAGTGAAATGTAATCACAATAATCATAACTTAAAACATGAAACTTTGTGGCATACACACATAATCATATAGAATCAATTCTTGTTAGTCAAGACTCATTGTCAAGACTATCATAGTGGACAAAGTCCCTTTCTGAACCGAGTCACCCTCATTTCAGTCCGGTTTCACTGAACCGGTATAACCTACCATTCCAGCCATGTCTATCTCATGAGATATAAAATCTTTACCCAATGAATTGGAGGGAGATATAGGTCCCACCCATATCATAATGATACCATTCTTATGTATTCCACAAAATCATAAACCACACATCATTGCATAACCCATGTAATAAAAATGGGAATCTTAAACATCATGACATCATAAAACAATTCATATACGATAAAGGAATTAATAAAAATAATTCCATCACAACATAATCAAATCAATGTAATAATAGGGATAAAAACAGAACCCTTTATTATCTTAGATGGAAAATAATTTTGATAAAACACTTGAACTTCATTCTTGAGGAAAATATCCTTTCTACTTCAAAAACACTTTTCCTTTCTTAACATGTCGTAAAATTATAAACTAAAATAAGTTGATTAAAAATAAAATTAAAAACTTGTAAGGGAAGATTCTTGGAAATAATGTTTTAAAAATCCATTCATGTCGTATAAGTTAAAAGAAACATTCTTCTCGTACTTTTGTCGGAAAGTCAAAAAAGTACCTTGTACGAAAAACGACAACAGATTCCTTTCATATCTTTTACTAAAAACTCACCGAAGGGTAAAATAGGATTTACAAAATTGTAGGTGAATGGAAATAATATTACATATTGATGAAACATGGATGTGGATGATAAAATACACCCCAGTAAATACTAAAGTATAAACAATCTTGGATAAAAATGAGATTGTGATATTTCCCTTACCTTAGGCCAGTTTTGCTTCGTAAGTGTCCGAACCTCCTATATAATGATTTAAATAATGTTATTGACTTATTCTAGAATCATACTTATTTTTATGATATCATATATGGTCATTTTCGTAGCTTCTTAATAGTAATATTTCTTTGCTTCTTGTTATTCGGGTGTTTATACCTTTTTGTTCTTATGCGTGTCTTGTCGAATAAATTCGTATTCTTCTCTTTAGGTTATAGATACCTCATTTCCAGAATGGTATTAGTGTAATATATATCATATTCATTCATTCAATTCATTTATATAATCATTATGAGATGAAGATCATGTAAAACGAGTCGCATCACATCGTGGAGACGGTATTCCGTACGTACACATGAGTGATGATATCGTTCTTATGATCGTGGAATTGTATTGGAGCGTATGTATACTATTTTAGAATCAGTATTACTTTATAATAGTCATATATAGTCATTATTTACACCATTATACCCATCCAAGTAAGGTGGTGGTGGAAAATAGATTACACCACGGTGTGGAGAAGGTATTCCGTACGTACGCATGCGTGGTGATTTCTTTTTCCGCAGGATGGATAGATGGTGAAATAGGGTTGTTTCATACATATAATAACATATCAGTATATGAGTGATACTGATGTTATTACTTCATAATGAAACAACTAAAGAAGAAGAAGTGGAAGAAGAAATAAAGATGAATGAATCGGTGACGGACATTACCTCTTCTTTGAAGTGCTTCTTTGAGACCTTCTTTTAGGGAACTAAAATTGGTCATTGAAGAAGACCAGGACCTCTAGGATTTCTCTAGGAAAGTGGAGAGGAGGAATTGGCAGGGGTTGGCCGATCTTGAAGGATCAAAGTGGTGTGAGGAAGAGGGGGAGGAGGTGCCCTTTTATAAGGGAGGAGAAGAGCACCTTTGGGAAAACTAAAAATATTATTTTATTATAAAGTCAAGTTCGGTTTTAAATAGCTCCAAATTGATATATTTCTAATATAAGGTGGGGATGGGTCTAAATACTCTCATACAATAGAATTTAGAAAAGTTTAGGTTCCTATTTTAACCTTATCATTTAGATTTAACATTAAGTTAAATAAGTTTACTTTTACCGTGTCTTCTTGTGTTCTTATACTATAAGGTTAATAAACTTACTATAAGCAGCCAAACGAACTCCAAGTTGTTTATTATTAATATATATAACCGTATCTAAGTCATTTCGCTGAACCTTAGATTTTTATGAATAAAATAACAATTACTAATATAATATTTGTTTTTAAAACTATTTTATGTCAATTTTGACACTATTTAGTAATTGATTTTTGTGATAATCATAACAGAATTATTAGTTCAAACCAAGTTAATTAAATCAATACTAACATGTCATATTAACCTATAAAATTAGTGTAATTCATAAAAAGTCTCAAATTATATTTATTTTGGTGTTTATAACATTAATTATGTCAATATTTCATTAATAAGATAATTACTGCATCATCGTTGTGTCATACATGAATTAACTTATTTAATGTATAAAAATTATAAATAAAATACCATTATGTAGGAAATCGTTTTATCTTTCTAATGAATATTTATAGTCGAATATATCTTTTGTATAACCCCATATTAAAAATTATTTACTTATTAAACTTTGATTTTAACTATTTTAACCCTACTTTAAATAAATTAATAATAAATGTCGTAATCTAATCCAAGTGGGCCTAAATGGACATATTTTATTTCTAAGTTTGTTTTTGGTCGAATTACACTTTTCCAATAGAATTAGGACATGTGTTAGGGTAATAATAATATCATCTTTACCCTTAATTACCCTATTTACTTTTAACCGTGGTAAAAAAAAGTAAAAAGTTACTATTCACCAAAAAATTATTTTCATCTCATTGAACCACATTTTACTTACTGACATCAACCGTGTCTCTCGGATTTTTGAAATTCCACTCACAGAAGCGGTAAAATTAAGTTTTATGAAAAATTCAGTTTTTTAACTACCACTTAGTGGTTTCACTATTCATCAAAAATTGAAAGTTTTCAGAAAAATAACAAAATTTCACCCTAGGCTAATTTCGATATTCCGAATCCAAAAATGAAGTCCATTTTGAAAAATAAAATTTATAAAATTTCAAAAAGTGGTAATTACTATTCATAACGGCTAGTTTTAATAATATTTTAATAGCATATCGTTGTTTAGTAAAACTCGGTATTGCGTACGACGCAAGCTATCGAGGAAGGTCGCGATTTCGTGTAAAGCAAGACTTTCAAGTATTGTGTAGAAAAATATTCCTTTGATGATTTATATAACATAAATGTCTCATGTGTTACACTTGGCATACGTTACACGAAACCAACTTAGTGTACGTTACATAGAACATCAAATTCTCATTCTTTTCAAGGAACCAACTCGGTGTATGTTAAATTGAACATCGACTCAATGTATGTTTCATGAAACACCAACTTGTCTTATGTTACATACAACACCGACTTGGATTACATTACTCACAACACCGATGCTTATATAAAACATCAATTTATTATTATAATTATTCAAATGATAAAATTATAACCTAGATATTCAAAATATTCATATATATAGTATTAAATACTTTTAAAATATTTTAAATAATTTTTTACATAAATAAAACATATTGATGATGAAATATATGGTTTTTGGTTAAGTCCTTATATGTTTAAAAATACTGGTTTCTCGAATGAACTGCTTTTAATGCCATTTTTGGAAAAATAATAAAATTAATTTCATAAAAATTTAGAAATTTAATTTTATAAACTAAACTTAAATTTTTTATTTTAGAATTTAGAAATTATCTTACGGATAAATTTTTGAATTTTTCTGAGAAACATCATTTTTGGATTTACAATGAAAATATGAGATCACAATTCAAAACTATTTTTAAACTAATTTATTAATAAATATCAATTATATTTTAATTTTTTTTAATGCTTAATAATATAATATTTTCATCGATTAATATAATTTAGGTCATTGAGATTAATTTCATATTGAAATTTAATATAAAAACATAGCAAACATTTGAATGTTTTTACACTAAAAACCCGCATTGTCGACCTGACAACTAGATTAATATTATATTAATTTCTACCTCATATGTGATTGGTATTTAGAAAAATATATTCCTTATTTTAATAACAATAATTCATATTTTATAATATGGTTAAATTATTTTCTGACCAAAACAATTATTGAAAGTGATTAAAATTAATTACATCGATTAAGGTTAAATTAAGATTAATAAGGGACTGTACCACAACCTTAAGGTGAAAAACTACTTAAAAACTTGTAAAAAATAAATTTAATGGACATATTTAGACCATATACTATATTTTATAAAAATTTTATCATTATTGGATCCACTTTCAATACGAAACTTGTTAGTTGAATTCTGTCATTAAATATTTAGAAGAGTGTGAGTCCTTCTTTCCTATAAAAGGACACCACCCAACCCTCTTATTAACACCTCCAAAACAAATTAGGCTTGGAAAAAATATTCCCAACATACTTCCAAAATTTTCTCTCTTCCTCCTTGAATCATCACTTTTGGCATAAAGTCTTCCACTGAATCATTTTGGCACAAATCAAAAGGAGTTACCCAATTAAGAGGTAATTACTTCTATCAAACTCCATTATTTTATTTTCCTTATCCACCCCTCCACTATTTTTATTACTTGATTCTATAAAAAAATTATACTCAATATACAGTGATTTTTTATGCTATGGTTTCAAACTAAACTTACACACACCTCCATCTAATGGGTAACCGACATTCTATTTAAGTGTACAATGAACCACCACCTCACTAAATGATGATTGTTCATTTTTCCTTTGCTATCTCTCATGGTATAAATTATGATAGAAAATATATTTATATATGTTATATATTATATTTATTTTTAACTTAAGCTGCTATATTTCTTTTACAACACATATCTTTTTTTTACTTTCCATTTGGGATAAATACAATAATTTAACTAGAGGAAGTGTGGACTACTGTCCCCTTAAAGCGATGTGATTCGTTCAAAACTACAAAGAATGTATTAATGGTAAGTTTATTGAGATTATATGATATATATAACATAATTATACAACTATAATTTTATTATATACATATATAAATATTAGTTATTTTCTTTTTTTTTCAATACGATAAAAAAATGGAAACATCATTCTTGCACAAGTACATATTACCATCTCCATTAATTGTGTATTACATTTCATACATATATATTATATATATTATTATAATAAAAATATAATGAATATATATTTTATTTATATAATGTTTTACATTATTGAATCATTAAATAATTATAAGGACCAAATATATAACAAATTAAGACACATGCGAAGAATAAAGCGAATATTATCCAAAGTGAAAACCTTAACATAGGATAGTTAACAAGCGGTTAATGTAAGGTAATAATAAAACAATATATGTTATTAAATATAAAAATATGGTTCAATAAAATATTTATAATAAATTTATATTTATTATATTGGTGGTTTGAATGAGTATGGTGGGAGTCAATACACAAGGTAGGGGATTTCATCTCACTTTTTATTCTTATGAGGTACATACTATGTTTGATACTCTTTCCCTTTTTGTGGTGTGTGTAATTACAATTAATTGATTATATTTATCTTATACATAAATTTTCAGTTATTCATATATCAATTTTATGATCTTTCTTTCATGGGGTTAATTTTTAAAAATTTACCAAATCGATAAATTTGTTTTGTCTCAATTTTCTTTCATTGAGACTCGTGTTTTTTATGTACCTAAATTATTTTTTGAGGTGTATATATTTCAAATTTAAATTTTATACCATGAATGTATTTATTTTTATGATATTTTTAGCTTCATGTAATTTATGTTTCTTACATGGATAGTATGATCCCAAGTTACCAATTTATCAAAGTTTATTGAAATATCATTTCTTTTTAGAGATTATTTATGTTTATACTTACTTTTTTTAGATCTTATGATCCTTGTCTAAATAAAACTAATGAGTTTCCTTCTCATATATTTATATAAGATATATAGATTTATTATTACCATTTTCCAATTCTTTAGTGCTTAAGATAATATTTTTATGGAAAAACTGAACGTCTCTCCCTCTTACCAGAAATCTATCTTATTCAAAAATTATGTTTTCAAAAAAATATTCAAAAATCTTTTTAAAATGTATCTGAAGCCCATTTTCAGTGGAAAATAATTTTTTATGGTTTTCAATGATTCCTTTATAATATCACAAAGATAATTTCAAAGAAAAATGTTTTCAAAAAGTTTTTCTATTTTAAAAATCATTTTCAATGAAAAAAAGATATTTTTCTCAAGAAATATTTTTTGAAGATATTTGAAAATAATTTCTAATCTATGATAACATCTGGTTTTTTACTCATTCCTTTCTTGGGAAATTATTCAATGTTTCCATTCACATTATTTTTGTTAGTGTAACATGTATGTATGCTTTAATTATGAGATGGGTGGGACCTATATCTCCCTCCAATGCACTAGGTAAATATTTATATCTCACAAGAGAGACTAAGATGGTGTTGGGAATGAACCTTGAAAACTAAGATGGCCATGGGAGTGAACCATTACTAACAAGATGGTATGAAAAGTAAACATATACTACTAATATGGTCTTGGTAGCGATTCCTTACATAATATGTAAATCATATTATATGTACTTAAGTGTCCACCAAAATTCCATGTTTTATTCCTATGTTATGATTTCATGGCTTATATTATTTATTTCTATATGAATCATGTCTTATAAACTCCAAATATTTATTTCATGATTCTAGTTTATGATATTTGATATGCAGGGCATGATCTTATATTTTCATGACCATGTTCTCATACCCTTATGCTCATGAACATGTTTTCATATCTTCCTTGTTTACCCATACTGAGCATTTGTGATCAACCCTTTTAATATTTCCTTCCTTAGGTTATGAAAACCTGTATTTTGTTTGGTGTCTCTAATAAAGGTTGTATTAAAGGATATCCTAGTTGGAGATAATGTAGATCACATATGTATTAAAGTTTATATTTAAATGTTTCCATTGGCATTAGACTAGTACATTATTTGGGAATCTATTTGTATAATGTTTTAAGTATTCTGAAAATGTTATTTAATGATAAGTTATGAAAAGAGAGGGTATCTATAGATAGTGTTGGAGAAAAGGTTTAGTTATCCATTGAAACCTAGGATGATAAATCCTTTTTGATAACCCTGAGGACATGTCTACGTATAAGTTTAACGATAAGGAAAAGTACAGAAAAATGTCATGAAATTTTGTTAAGGAAAGTGTGATAGGTTTCCTAGAAATATATCCCTGTCTAGATACTATAGGTGGATGTGGCTCTGGAATAGATTTACCTAGGGGTAACATCTCTGAAAATATTTTTGGGGCCTGAATGATGGAAATCAGGTACATGACGAGAGGCCTTGTTGCACACCTGGTTTGACACTCCTAGGGGATATGCTTTGGAAATTCACAAACTCTTCACAAACTATTATGAAATATTTAAATCGATATTAGCTAATAATATCCTTGGATAAACCTAAGGGGTCAAAAATTATGAAGGATTCATAACATAGACATCATATTGGTGAATTTTGATGAGTATGTGGTTCCTCGCTATGGTAACTATTTCTTACTCTATTATTTTTGGTTTTTGACAATGGCTATAACTTGAAGAAGCCACATTAATAGTGATTGTGATGGGCAAGGAAATGTTTAACCTCCTTGGAAACAAAATTCTATGGGAGATTGATTACCAAACAACATTGATATGATGACATAGATTTGTGAATATATTAATCATGGTGGAATTCCAAATGAGAAAATGAGGGAATAACATTCTGTTGAGTATTTCGTGAGAAAACATCCAAATTACTTTGTATGGTCTTCTAATCAATATTATTCTAAAAATTTGATCAATAATCTTGAAAATATGTCATCTTTTCTTCAATTTTAGGAGAATTAGAAAGTTATCCTAGCTTTTTATCATTTAGAATTTAAAAGGGATCATGGGTGGACACTAATAAAATATAAAAGGAAGCAAGATGGAATTGAATCCATGGATAAAGAAAAGTTAAAGAACAATTTTTTTAATAAGTAGATTCATCTAATTATTTATACCTAGATGAAGAAAGAGTTCCTCGATTATATGTAAATGGATGATGAATTTGTTGGTACATACAAGGATACTTTCATGAGACTTGTGAGGTACACTTCTGAAATTATCTTCCAACCCAAAATTAGAGTTGATAGGTTCTTTAGTGTCATAATGAAATGTCTCAAAAGGTAATTGGATATAAGATAATTTAGTATCTATGAATATATTGTGCATTGTATAATCAAGGTTGAAATAGAGGTTGGATTCACACATCAATCTCATGGTTTTTAATAGAATAGGAAGATGGAGTTTAAAGGAAAATTTAAAAACCACGAAGATAAGAAGATGAGATTATCTTTATTCTTTATGTGTGGGAAGAATCATAGAGGAAATTCTTTAGGGGGTATAATAAATGTTTCAAGTGTTGAAGGGAAGTCCATTGGGAATTTGGTTATGAAGTGATGGGAAGAAGTTAACTAAAATTGAGATTGGGGAAAACCAGTATAGAATGCACATCCCATGATTCAGTGCTATATGTGTAAGGAGAATGGAAATTATTCTAACTAGTGGCCAGACCCATGGGATGGTGATGATGATTGAGGCAAATAACCTCTTAAGCATTGGGACAAGGGGGAATCTCATGTGATTTCTATTTCTCATGAGAGGTGAAATAATAACATGATGAAAGGTAAACATACCATCTACTCTAGAACAAAAAATGTCATATTTGATTATAGATATACCCACTCTTTCACATATAATGAATTTTATAAGGTTTTTATGATTCCATAAAAATAATTAGATGTGGAATTATTAGTGGAAACCCCAAATGGTATGATGACTTCATCTCATGTTTATAATTCCTCTCTGGGTGAAGTTTGTGGTAATGTGCTTCCTAAAAATCTTGTCATTATTCCTTTGGATGAATTTGTGTAATGTTAGGAATAGATTGGCTTTCTATGAATAAATACCACATCAGTTTTCAGGGAAGGGAAGTTAATTTTGATGTTTCAAACCTTCCTATAACCATCCATGTATGTGATGATAAGTATGAAATTAATATGGATATTAAATCCAGTTTATGAGTCTTAATTCCCATTCAAAAGGGTTGATTAACTCAAATGGTTGGGGATAGAATTGATATCGATGATATGCCTATTGTTCAAGATTTTTTGGATGTCTTTATAGGATAGTTTTCTATATTTCCACCAAAACGTGATGTTGAGTTCTCAATAGAACATATACCTAGTTCCACACCAATATCAAAGTCTCCTTATAGATTGGATCTAATTGAGTGATAGGAATTGAAGAAGAAAATCCACAAAAACCTTGATAATAGATTTATTTGACCAAGTGTGTCATATTTGGGTGCACCTATTATTTTTGTGAAAAATAATGATTAATGAATGTGGATCTACATTGATTATCAAGATTTGAACTGGATCACAGTCATGAAAAAGTATCTTATTCCCCATATTGATGACTAGTTTGATCAACTGCATGGAGCTCAATACTTTTCCAAGATTGAACTCCATTCTGTATATCATTAATTGAGGTTCAAGAAAGAGGAATCCCCGAGATTAAATTTCATACAAGGTACATACACTATGAATATATTGTTACACCTTTTATCTTTACTAATTCCCCTATTATTTTCATGGATATAATGAATAGTGTCTTTAGAGTTTACCTTGATATGTTTTTGGGGGTATTTATAGATGATATTTTTATCTATTCAAAGTAAAAGGATATGAATAAAGATCAATTGAAAATAGTACTAAAGTCCCTAAGGATGGAGAATATATATTCAACATTTTTAATGTGTTAATATTTTCTAAAAAATGTATCATTTTACAATCACATAATCTCTAGAGATGGTATAAAAGTAGAGCAATCAATGACATAGGAAATTAAATGCTGCCCTAGATCAACCACGGTGACTGAGATCTATATATTTCTTGTTTTATCTTGATATAATGGAACTTTTTATATAATAACTCATAAATATAAAATCCTCTGATGAAGTTAACTCTGAGGGGTGTTACGTTCACATGGAAATATGATTGTGGGGGAAATTTCAAGGAACTAAAGTGAAGGTTAGTCACTGAACCTATGATTACATTATCCTATAGTAAATATCGGTTTGTAATCTATAGCGATGGATCAATGAATGGATCGGTATGTGTGCTTATGTATAATAACATGGTTATATCATATATCTCATTATAGTTGATGATTCATGAGAAAAAATTAGCCAACTCATGATTTGGAGTTAGAAGTGGTATTTCTTGCATTAAAGATGTGAAGTCATTATCTTTATGGAGAAAGGTGTGATATATACACTAATCATAAAAGTATGAAATATATATTCCCATAGAAGGAGTTTAACATGTGCCATAGAATATGTTTATATTCGTTAACGAATTATGACTGCTCAATACATTACCACCCTAGGAAAGAGAACTTGGTGGCTGATGCTTTGAGTCGGAAGGATCATGCTAGCTTATCCATGATGAGGATAAAAAAAGATCCAATATTTCTAGATTTGTAAAGGATTGGTCTAGTAATATTGAAATAAGGGTAAACTCTTATCTTTCTCAAATTAATGTTCAACCCTCCACCCATGTGAATATTTTGGATGCAGAGAAGGAAGATGTAGAGCTTCAAAAGAAAGTCAAAAATGTTCTTGAGTTTTAACATTGATCATGGTAGAATGTAAAGGTTCAGAAATCGTGTATGTGTTCATTAAATACTAGATTTTAAGAAGGAACTGTTAGAGTAATATCAAAGTTCTTTTTTCTCTATTCAACCATGATCTATGAATATATATAGGGACTTGAAAGAATACTTCTTCTGGGATGGCACAAAGAGAGATATCGAAGATTTTGTCTCTTGGTGCTCAATATGCCAATATTTTAAGAATGAAAGGAAAAAAAATCAAAGGGTATGTTGCGTCTATTACTCATTACCATAATAGAAATTGGAGATCATCAATTTGGATTTTCTCATTGGACTTCCTAAAACCTCTAAAGGGTTTCATGTTCTATGGGTGGTAGTCAACTACCTTACAAATTCAACACACTTCAACAATACCAGAGAAGGATTATCTCAAGATCATCATTCCAGGATATATATTAAGAATGTGATAAGGTTTTATGGTGTACCAAATTCTATTATATTATATTGATATCTGAGGTGTACATCAAAGTTCTGGAAAATTCTTCAGTAGACACTTGATATAGAATTGAGTTTTAGCACTGATTATCATCCTCTAATAGATAGTATTTATAAAAGAAAAATTCACACCCTAGAGGATAGGTTTAGATCTTGTTCTCTATATTTAAAAGGTGGTTGGTATCAACACCTTCTCTATTTTATTTTTCTTAAAATAATATATTTCACCCAAGAATTCAGATAGAACTGTATAAATACCTCTTTGGGAAGAAATATTGATCCCCAATGTGCTGGGATGAGGTTGGAGAAAGAAATATATTAGTACATTAGATTGAAAAAGAAACGGTTGATATAATTAGATCCACACAATAGTATATCTAGGCAGCTCAAAGTAGGAAGAAACGTTATGTTCATAACCAATAATGTAACCTAGAATTTGAAGTTGGTGAAAAATTGTTTCTATGAATCTCACCCTGGAATAATGTTATGAGATTCTAGAAGAAAGGGAAACTAATCCCTAGGTATATTGGTCCCTTTGAGATTCTTTATTATATCGGGATGGTATCCTATTACTTGGAACTTAATCTAAATATCTCTCAAGTCTATTATGTGCTCTATATATCTCTCATAAGGAAGTAAAAACCCAACCCTTCACATGAACTGAACTCATAGGTCATACCTGAAGAGCATGATATTTCTTATGAGGTGAAATCTATTGAAATTTTCTATCATATAGGGAAATTTTTGTGAAATAATACCTCTCACCTCGTCAATGTTTTGTGGAGAGATTACTAGTTATAGGAAGCCATGTGGGAACTTAATGATATGACGTAGAAGAACTATCCTCATTTTATTTTACCTGAGTGAGGAATTTTGTAACACCCCAAGCTTCCACGGTATGCTTTTCTTTGAATAATACAATAGCATGTGTTGTACGCAACTTCGAGTTCTAACACACACAATAACCAATCAAACTAGCTGTTATGAATATTAATATCCTCCTTTTGAAATTTTATACATTTTATCTTTGAAAATGGACTTCATTTTTGGATTTGGAATATCAAAATTATCTTAGGGGGAATTTTTGGTACTTTTCATATAAATATCATATTTTGATGAATAGTGAAAATTACTAAATTTTAATTAAAAACAAATTTTTTAATCGAAATAATTAATAGTGATAAATTATAAATTTGAGTGATTTTAGAGTATAATTCGATTATATTTTAACCATTTAATCCAATTTTGGTCATTAGACATAATTTCACACTTAAACTGGAAATAAGAAAGTGCCAATCTTTTGATAGTTATTATTTCTTAAAAACATGTTTTTTGTTTTGACAACGGGAATTAATTTTAAATTAATTTATGTCACTTATATGTTTTGAATTTAGAAAAATTGATTCCATATTTATAATCATGAGGTCCAAATTATGTAAATAGGTAACTTTTATTTTTAGACATTTTGAATAATTACTTCGGTAAATATTTTATTTGCCATGGTTAAAGGGTAAATCCGGTAAATAAGGGTACAACATAATGTTATAACAATATTAATTTACCCTAAAACGGGTCCTAACCCTATTGGTGGATACATTTCCGTCCTTGGTCATCTTTGGGTTGATTTTGGGACCCCAAGGAGCCACTTGTAAGTGATAATGACACTTTATATTAATTAAGTTAAAGTAAATAGAAAAATGACATAAGCATATGTCTTCTAGAAAATATTTTTTTACATAGGGTTATATATATTATATTTTCAACTATAATTATTAATTAGAAAGATAAAAATATTTCATACATAATTGTTATTTATTTATAATTTTTAGACATTTAATAATTAAATTTATTTATGACACAATAATGATGCAGTATTTTCCTTATTAATGAAAGAATCAAATAATTGGTATTATAAATGTTAAAATAAATATAATTAGAATGTTTTTATGAAATAAAAGAATTTAATTGGTTAATATTACATGTTATTATTGGTTAAATTAATTTGGTTTGAATTAATAAAGTTTTTATGACTTTTAAAAAAATCAATTATTAAATAGTGTCAAAATTGCCATAAATGAGTTGTTTAAAAATATATCATATTATTAATTGATATTCTATTCCTAAAAATCTAAGGTTCAGCCAAAAAACTTATATAATGATAGCTTTATCATTAATGTACCACTTGGGGGTCTCTTTGAAGTATATAGTATGATTATTAACTATATAATATAAAAAAAAGATACATGGTAAATGTCAAACTAATTAACTGAGAGTTAAAACTAAAATATAAGGTTAATAAAGTGACCCAAACCTGTATAAAACCTATTGGTTGAGTTTTTTTGACCTATAACCTCCGTAAAATTTAAATAATCCACTTTGTAGCCATTAGAAACCGAATATTAATTTATTATAAAAGAATATTTCTAGCTTTTCCTAAGGTGCCTCTCACCCCTCTTATAAAAGGGCACTCCCCCTTCTCACTAATTCAAACCTTCAAATCCATTTGTATTGGCCAAAATCTTCCCAAATATCCTCAAAACATACCTCAATTCGACCTAAGGGCCTTATTTTGATCATAAATCCAACCTAAGGATTCATTTTGATCAATTCAAAAGGAAGAACCCGAAGAAAAGGTAATGATTTCACCACCCTCTTTCAAGTTCCTTTCTTCTTCCACTTCTTCTTTATTTGTTATTTCCATTATAAAATAATATCTATGGTATCTTCTATATACTTTGATGTTATTATAAATATGGTACAACCATATTCATTATTATATCCATCCTTTGAATGACATGTCACCATACGTCCGTACGTACGACTTACCCTCTCCATGTCATGGTGTAATTGTTATTCAAAACATTATTATTTGGATGGGTATGATAATGATGTTTAATTGATGAAAATAATAAATTTAACATTATAATGATTCTGTAGATATGATATACCATCCAATTATATATGATTTTAATATTAAAAGAATGATATTGTCGCTCATGCGTACGTACAGACTACCGTCTCCACGAACGCGATGAGATTCATTCCACACCGTATCCATTCAAGAATAATTCTCATTTGAGGATTAAAAATAATATTTAGGGACTTTATATCATTCTAGATATGAATAAGATACAACATATCCATAAAAAACACGACATATGTAATAAAACATATTAAAGAAAACGAGTAAGTTAACACCCGAAACGATGATAATACAAAGATATTATTAACAAAACAATGTTAAAAGATCATATATGATATCATATTAATGTATATGATTCTTTTATAATTTAATGACAATTATTTCACCATTATACAGGAGATTAACCTACCCTCGACCAAGGAAAAGTACAAGGTAAGGGTTCATTTCACAATCTCTTCATTATCTGAGGTCGTTTATATGTAATTATCTTCTGGGACCTCTTTATCATCCACATCCATGTTTCTTAAGAATTTATTTCAAAACCTTTTTACTAGTTACTATACTATTGTTTAAAGTTATTTATACTCTTGTTTTACTTTTTATAAAATGGTTTGAAAGGAATCTTTCTGTCATTTTCCAAACAAGTTCTTTTTAAACCTTTTCGACAAAATTAAGGTAAGAATGTATTTTTTTTAACTTATACGGAGGGTGCGGATATTTTCCACCATAATAACATCATCAATGCTTCCCTTACAAGCTTATAAGAATATTTTCAAAATAAATGTGACTCTTAAATTATTTCAAAATAGAAATGGACATTTCTCTAAAAAGTGTTTTGATTTCATCTTTGTCAACATCTTTTGATGGATTTTATGTTTATTTGAAGTTGATTTATTATGATACAAAACATCCATATTGTATTGAAGGTTTTGTGATATGTTTGACCGTGGATGTGATATTTTTATAAAATTCATTATTTATGGTTAAATTATTGACATTTCGTATGCTAGTTTTAATGTGAATGTTTATGATATGTTTAAAACTTTTCATATGAGGAATGTATTGGACTTAGTAAGTGATTTGTGGAGCCCGTTATAGCTCCTTGAAGCATTGGTAGTTCACATGTGACAACTGGACATGGAATTGGCCGAGGCCCTTTCCCAATTTGATGGGGTTTGCATGAGGCCTTAATCATTTTTAGACATCTTGGCCGAGCCCTTGACAAAATGTTTCAGAATGTCCGGAATTATACATTCCCTCATTATGAAAATAATATTGATGGTTCATGTGGTCATTCGACTAGTATAATAACCATGATTATGTTTTATTATGGAATTATTTACTTAGCTCATATGCTTTCCATAAAAGTATTCATGTTTATTATTGGTAAAGGCATGCAGTTTAAATTATTCACCATGCTTAATATTTATGACTTTTTCCTCTGTATTACTTACCCTTACTGAGCATTTGAGATCACCCCTTTCTTATGTTTCATTTTCCCAGGATATGAAGAAATTAGTTATGAGTGACCTGCAGGCATAATCTAGGAGGATTGGATGTTTCTAATGAAATATATTTATGTTTTATTTCTCTTCAAGCTATAAAGTTGAACTTATGTATGAATCTTATTTACAAGGATACTAAACTAATCGGTCTTTCAAGACATGATTTCCTTGTGATCATTCCAATGTTATGTAATAATGCACCTACTCTGGGTAACTAGGGTCTGGGCATTATAGTTGGTATCAGAGGAAGTTTAGTACAAACCTTAGAAGCTAGATTTAGATAAACTCTGATTATAGAACATAGACTTAAGATAGAATTTGAAGATTAGTATAGAAGAACTTACTAGAATTTTGGTATTGTAGAGATTTTGTGAGTTTTCCAATCAATACATACCTTTCTAGATACAAGCAGGTAGAGGTGGATCTGGCACAGATGTACCTAGGGTTAAGACCCGAAAACACCGCTTTGAGCTAGACTTAAATGGGAACTGGTGCACGACAATGGGCGTTGCTTCACTCTTGGTTATAACACTCCCGGGGGATATACTTAGGATAATTCTCATTTTCTTTAGAAAGCATTATGAAGGATTTATGAGTATATACTTCCTCAAAGAAAATATTTTTAGGATTATGGATTATATCCCTAAACTGTTCAATTTATGTTTGTTGTTTTGGAGGTTTGGAATTATATATTTAGATTCATAAACTAATATAGTTTATGCCATTGTTTAGAAATGGCACCTAGTGGAAGGAATAGAAATTGTATCAATGCACGCACTCCATGTAGGTATTTCCCTCCTACTCAAGATAAATATAGTGGAGCTAGTGATGCAACTGGTGCTGATCAGATAATCACCATACTGGGAGAACTCACTCAGGTTATGAATAATAAATTTACCCATATGGAGAACCCAGATCCACAGAGTGGAGGATCATTCTTAGATCTCTTCATGAGGCAACAACCACCGACATTCAATGGGAGTAAAAATACATTAGTGGCTGAGTAATGGATAAATTCCTTAGAGAAAATATTCCATGCCTTGGGGAGTAGTGAAAGGGAAAAAGTTATCAAGTAAGTTTACCGCCTCACTGGAGATGCTGATCAATGGTGGTCATTGATTCAAAACACAAACGAAGATGATGAAGTATCAAATATTGAATAGAGGGAGTTCAAAGAGATTTTCTTAGAAAAATACTTTCCTCGTGACCATTGAGCAGATATGGAAAAGCAATTTCTAAGTTTGAGGAAATAGGAGGATGAGAATGTCACAAAGTATGAGGATAATGTTACATGGTTAGCGAGACATGTTGAAGATTATATACATAACCCAAGTAGTAAGATTGATAATTTCTTTGATGGTTTAAAACCATTTCTCCATCGAGAATTAGTATCACAATCCTTCTCATCATACGAAGATATTGTCTCATGTGCTATCAATACAGAAAAGGAATTCTATAAATCTTATGACTTTAAATCAAAGCAAGAGAAGAAGAGATCTGCCGAAGATTCTATGAAAGAAAATAAGGAAACAATTAAGAAGGGAAAAATTGAATTTCCACCTTGTGATAATTGCAGAAGGAAGCACCCTGGTGCCTGTCTAAAAGGAAAAGGAGTATGCTACAAATGTGGATAGAAAGGCCATCTAGCTGGTGATTGTAAAGGAAAGAAAGATGATACCAATGTTCAATACTACAATTGCAGGGAGATGGGACATTATTCCAATGAATATCCTAAGCATCAGGGAAACTTACCTTAGAAAAGGCCAATGGATCAAGGCCATGCTTATGCAATCACTACTGCTGAGGTTGATTCCCCGAAAGACGTGGTGGTAGGTAATTTAATGGTTTCCTCAAGTTTAAAAAATTATTTATTTGATTCAGGGTCATCGCATTGTTTCGTATCTTCCCAGTTTTCTAATAAAATTAGATATTTCCAATTTTATTTAACAAGGGAGTTGTTAGTAAAAACTCCTAAGGGAAGTATCATTGCAACAATGTTTTTTGAATCAGTCCCCATTATAGAACAGAAATGTTCTTTATCTATTGATCTCATCGTCATACCCATGATTGAATTCGATATAATCCTTGGTATGTATTGGATTTCAGACCATGATGTGAATATTTATTGTAAGAAGAAGGAGGTTACGATTTATGATGATGATGATAAAGAACACCTTATCTTTAGAGCAGAATCGTCACCACCTGATTCTTATCTAGATCCACCCCCAGTAGCTCAACTAAATTCAATTATCATGGAGGAAGAGAATGAAATAACTGTGATTGAGGAAATGAATGTTCAAATAGAGGATGTACCTATTGTGAAAGAATATGTTGATGTGTTTCCTGAAGATTTACCTGGACATCCTCCAGAAATAGAAATTGAGTTTTCCATTGATTTAATTCCTGGTTCAAGGCCAATATCGAATACCCCGTATAGAATGGCCACTGTGGAATTAGTTGAACTAAATAAACAACTAGAGGAATTGAGTAATAAGAGATTTATTCACCCTAGTGTCTCTCTATGGGGAGCCTCTGTCCTTTTTGTTAAGAAGAAAGATGGATCTATGAGGTTATGCATTGACTACTAGGAGATCAATGCTATAATGATAAAGAACAAGTATCCCCTACGTCGCATTGATAATTTATTCGAACAACTTCTTGGAGCTCAATATTTTTCAATGATTGAACTTCGATCTAGATATCATCAGTTGTGTGTGAAGAAGGAAGACATTCCAAAGACAACATTTCGAACTAGGTACGGGAATTACGAGTTTACAGTAATTCCTTTTGGATTGACTAATGCACCCTCTGTATTCATCGATCTAATGAATAGGGTTTCCAAGGAATATCTCGATGATTTTGTGGTGGCATTTTTTAATGATATCTTGGTATATTCCAAAATCTAAGAAGATCATGAAAATCACTTGCACATTATCCTGAAGACTCTTAGAAGACATGAATTATATGGGTTGTTTAGCAAGTGTGAATTCTGGTTTCAGGAGATTTCTTTTCTTGGCCATGTTGTCTCTAAGGATGGAATTTTCGTTGATACTTCTAAGACCAAGGAAATCCTAGAATGGTCAGCACCGATGAGTATAACCAAGGTACGCAGTTTTATTGGTTTAGCAGGTTATTATCGACATTTCTTCCAGAATTGTGCCCGATTGGCTAACCCATTAATGAAGCTCACACGTAAAGGGGTTAAATTTGTTTGTACAAAAGAGTGTGAAGATTGTTTTTTAGAACTGAAGAGAATATTATTCAATGATCTTATATTGACTCTACCATCGGGGAATGAAGAGTTTGTTATTTATAGTGATGCCTCAAAGAAAGGACTTGGTTGTGTCCTTATGCAGAATGATAGGGTTATTTCCTATGAATCAAGACAACTGAAAATTCATGAGAAAAACTATCCTACTCATGATCTTGAGTTAGCTACTGTAATCTTTGATTTGAAGATATAGAGACATTATCTATATGGTGAAAAAAGTGAGATTTATAATGATCACAAGAGTTTGAAGTATATTTTCTCACAAAAAGAACTCAACATGGGGCAAAGGAGATGGCATGAACTGCTCAAGGATTATGATTTCACTATACACTACCACCCGGGGAAGGAAAATAATGTAGAAGATGCTTTGAGTAGAAAGTATCATGGAGTTTTGAACAAGATGAGAGTTGAAAAGGATCCTATATATATGGATCTAGTAAATATGGATATGGGAATAACCATGGAAGGTGAAACATCAATGCTTTTTCAAATGGTTTCCAAACCATCTTTACTAGAAAGGATAAAGAGTTCTAAGACCGGTGATGAAGAGTTTCAAAAGAGGATTAAAGCTCTGAATGATGGGAGATTGAGTGACATTGTGTTTGAAGATGGAATTTTGAAGTTTGGGAAGAGACTTTGTGTTCCCAATATAATTGATCTAAAAAAGGAATTATTGGAGGATTCCCATATTTCCAATTTCTCTATACACCCTAGGAGTACCAAAATGTATAGAGATTTGAAGGAACAGTTTTGGTGGGACAATTCGAAGAGGGAGATTACTGATTTTGTTTCAAAATGAATGGTTTGTCAACAAGTGAAAGTTGGAAGGCAACAAGATGGAGGAGTCATGCAACCTCTTCCCATAACAATGTGGAAATGGGATAATATTATGATGGACTTTGTCATGGGACTACCAAATACTCCTAGAAGGAACAATGCAATATGGGTCATTATTGATCGTCTTACCAAGTCAGCAAATTTCCTTGCTATATGGGAAGATTTACCACTTGAATGTCTATCAAGACTATATATTAATGATGTTGTGAGGCTTCATGGAGTACCCCTATCAATTTTTTCTGATCATGATCCACGTTTTACATCAAGATTTTGGAAGAGTCTTCAGAAGGCCCTGGATACTGAACTTCATTTGAGCACTGCCTACCACCCTCAAACAGATGGACAATCACAATGAACTATTCAAACCTTAGAAGACATGATGAGATCCTTCTCACTTGAATTTCAGGGTATGTGGGATCAATATTTACCTTTTGAAGAATTTTACTATAACAATAGCTTCGATTTAAGTATTCATATGGCACCATATGAAGCTTTATACGCAATGAGATGTCACACACCAACCTTTTGGGATGATGTTGGTGAAAGAAAACTTATAGGCCTAGAACTTGTTGAGGAAACGATGGAAGAGGTAAAGGTAATCCAAAACCACATCAAAGCAGCTCAAAGTAGGCACAAGAGCTATGCCGATAACCAATAAAAGGATTTGGAATTTCAGGTAGAAGATCATGTTTTCTTGAAGGTATCTCCATGGAAGGGTGTTATACGTTTCGGTAAAAACGGAAAATTGAGTCCCAGGTACATCAGACCATTCTAAATTCTATAACGAATTGGGGTTGTAGCTTACCATTTGGCAATGCCGCCAAATCTCTCCAAAGTTCACGATGTGTTCCACGTATCACTATTAAGAAAATACATGCGTGACCCAACGCATGTACTCACCTGTGAGGAATTAGAACTGGAACCCGATATGCATTATTGCTAAGATCCTGTCAAGATTTTTGATATGAGAGAACAAGTGCTGAGAAACCAGACGACTCGTCTGGTAAAATATCTATGGAGATACCATAAGATAGAAGAGGCAACATGGGAACCCGGGGAACTTATAATGAAGAACCACCTAAGTCTTTTCATCCAGTTGTATTCTATAAATTTCGAGGATGAAATTCTTTGAAGGAGGGGAGAATGTAACACCCCAAGCTTCCATGGTACACTTCTCTTTGAATAATACAGTAGTGTGTGTTGTACGCAACATTGAGTTCTAACACACACCAAAACAAATCAAACTAGCCGTTATGAATAGCAATACCCACTTTTTGAAATTTTATAAATTTTATATTTCAAAATGGAATTAATTTTTGGATTTGGAATATCAAAATTATCTTAGGGTGAATTTTTGGTACTTTTCGGATAACTTTCATATTTTGATGAATAGTGAAAATTACTAAATTTTAATTAAAAACAACTTTTTTATTCAAAATAATTAATAGTGATAAATTATTAATTTGAGTGATTTTAGAGTATAATTAGATTATATTTTTTCCTTTTAATCCAATGTTGGTCATTGGTCATAATTTCACATTTAAACTAGATATAAGCAAGTGCCAATCTTTTGATAGTTATTATTTCTTAAAAACACGCTTTTTGTTTTGACAATGGGAATTAATTGTAAATTAATTTCTGCCACTTATGCATTTTGAATTTAGAAAAATGGATTCCATATTTAGAATCAGGAGGTCCAAATTGTGTAAATAGGTAACGTTTTTTTATACATTTTGAATAATTATTTCGGTAAATATTTTATTTACCATGGTTAAAGGGTAAATTCGGTAAATAAGGGTACAAAATAATATTATAATAATATTAATTAACCTTAAATGTGTCCTAACCCTATTGGTTGATACATTTCTGACCATGAGCATGTTTTGGTCGATTTTGGGACCCCATGGAGCTACTTGTAAGTGATAATGACACTTTATATTAATTAAGTTAAAGTAAATACAAAAATGACATAAACATATATCTTTTAGAAAAACAGTTTTTACATAGGGTTATATATTTTATATTTTCAACTATAAATATTAATTAGAAATATAATAATATTTCCTATATAATGGTATTTTATTTATAATTTTTAGACATTGAATAATTAAATTTATGTATGACACAATAATGAAGTAGTATTTTCCTTATTAATGAAAGAATCAAATAATTTGTATTATAAATGTTAAAATAAATATAATTTGAACGTTTTTAGGACATAAAAGAATTTTATTGGTTAATATGACATGTTAGGATTGCTTAAATTAATTTGTTTTGAATTAATAAAGTTGTTAAGACTTTAACAAAAATCAATTATTAAATAGTGTCAAGATTGACATAAACGAGTTTTTTAAAAAAATATTATATTATTAATTGATATTATATTCCTAAAAATCTTAGGTTCAGACAAAAGAAATATAAAAATGATAGGTGTATTATTAAGGGACCACTTGGGGGTATCTTGGAAGTATATAGTAATGTTATTAACAATATAATATAAAAATACAAAGAGACATGGTAAATGTCAAACTAATTAACTAAGAGTTAAAACTAAATGATAAGGTTAATAAAGTGACTAAAACCCACCTAAAACCAATTGGTTTAGTTTATTTATACCTATATCAACCTTAACCATTAAATAATCCACTTTTGAGCCATTAGAAACCGAATATTAATTAATTATAAAATAATATTTCTATCTTTTCCTAAGGTTCCCCTCACCCCTCTTATAAAAGGGAACTACCCCTTCTCACTAATTCACACCTTCAAAGTCATTTGGATCATCCAAAATCTGCCAAAATATCCTCCCAACTTCCCCCACATCACTTTAGAGGCCATAGTTTGATCATAAAGCCAACCTAAGGATCCCTTTTTATCAAATCAAAAGGAAGAACCTGAAGAAAAGGTAATGATTTCACCACCCTCTTTCAAGTTCCTTTCTTCTTCCACTTCTTCTTTCTTTGTTATTTCCATTCTAAAATAATAACTCCAGTATCTTATATATAATTTGATGTTATTATAAATATGGTACAACCATATTATGTATTATATCCATCCTTTGAATGACATGTCACTATATGTGCGTACGTACGACTTTCCGTCTCCACGTCATGGTGTAATTGTTATTCAAAACATTATTATTTGGATGGGTATAATAATGATGTTTAATTGAAGTAAATAATAAATATAACATTATAATGATTTTTTATATATGATATAACATCCAATTATATACTATTTTAATATCAAAAGAATGATATTGTCGCTCGTGCGTAAATATGGACTACCATCTCCACGAACACGATGAGATTAACTCCCCATCGTATCCATTCAAGACTAATTATCATTTGATGATTAAATTTTTTTAAGGACTTGATATCATTCTGGATATGAATAATATACAACCTATCCATAACAAACATGGATTATGTAATAAAACATTGAAAAGAAAATGAGTAAGTTAACACCTGAAAGGATGATAATACAAAGATATTATTAACAAAACAATGTTAAAAGGTCATATATGATATCATGTTAATGTATATGATTCTTGTATAATGTAATAACAATTATTTCCCTATTATACTGTAGGTTAACTTACCCTCTACCAAGGAAAAGTTCAAGGTAAGGGTTTATTTTACAATCTCTTCATTACCCGAGTTTGTTTATACGTAATTATCTACTGGGAGCTCTTTATCATCCACATCCACGTTTCTTAAAATTGTATTTCAAAACATTTTTACTAGTTACTATACTATAGTTTAAAGTCATTTATACCCTTGTTTGACTTTTTATAAAATGGTTTGAAAGGAATCTTTTTGTCGTTTTTCAAAAAAGGTCCTTTTTGACCTTTTTGACAAAATTAAGGTAAGAATGTCTTTTTTAACTTATACGGCGGGTGCGGCTATTTTCCAGAATTTTAACATAATCAATGTTTCCCTTACCAGATTATAAGAATATTTTCAAAATAAATGTGACTCGTAAATTATATCAAAATAGAAAGATATATTTCTATAAAAGGGGTTTTGATTTCATCTATGTCAACATCTTTTTATGGATTTTAAGTTTATTTAAAGTTGATTTATTATGATACAAAACATCCGTATTGTATTGAAGGTTTTGTGATATGTTTGACTATAGATGTGATATTTTTATTCCATTCATAGTTTATGGTTAAAGTATTGACATTTCGTATGCTATTTTTAATACGAATGTTTAGGATATGTTTAAACCTTCTCATATGAGGAATGTATTGGACGTAGTAAGTGACGGATGGAGCCCGCTATAGCTCCTCGATGCATCGGTAGGTATATTGAGACAACTGGACATTGAATTTTCCAAGGCCCTTTCCCAATTTTATTTATGGTTTTGGATGAGGCCTTAATCAATTATAGACATCTTGGTCGAGGATTTGACAAAATGTTTCAGAATGTCCGACATTATACATTCCCTCATTATGAAAATAATATTGATGGTTCATGTGGTCATTCGACTTGTAAAATACATATGATTATGTTTTATTATGGAATTATTTACTCATCTCATATTCTTTCCATAAAATTATTCATGTTTATTATTGGTAAAGGCATGTGGTTTTAATTATTCACCATGATTAATATCTATGTCATTTTCAGTTGTATTACTTACCCTTACTGAGCATTTGAGCTCACCCCTTTCTTATGTTTCCTTTTTCCAGGATACAAAGAAGTTAGTTATGAGTGACCTGCAGGCAAAATCTGGGAGTCTTGGATGTTTATAATGAAATATATTTGTGTTGTATTTCACTTCTAGCTGTAAAGTTGAACTTATGTATGAATCTTGTTTCCAAGGCTACTAAATTGATCAGTCTTTCGAGACATGATTTCCTTGTGATCATGCCGATGTTATTTAATAATGCACCTGCTCTAGGTAACTAGGTTCTAGGTGTTACAAATTTAGAGGATAAAATTAATTTTAAGGGGGGTATAATGTAATACCCCATGTTTTAATATATATTTTTTGAAATAAATTAAATTTTTATTTATGTTTAGCGATACACTAGGTAAAACATTCGTTTCACATGACACCAACTACCCGTATATTGCATAGAACCAACTCGACATATGTTACATAGAACATCAAATTGGCATCTGTTACATGGAACCAAATCACTATATTTTACATGAAACAAAATTTAGGAATACGTTACATGAGACACCGACCTAGAATATGTTACATGCAACACCAACTTGGCATACATTATAGGAAACACCGCTGTTTCTACGAAACATTATTTTATTGTTATAATTATTAATATGATATAATTATAACTTTGTTGTTAAGCATTGTTATATTAATAGTAATAAATGCTATTAAATTTTCTTTTATAATCATTTTATATAAATAAAACATATTGATAATGAAAGAGATTATTTTTGCTAAAGTCCTTATATGTTTTCAAATACTGCTTTCTCGAATGAACTACTTTTAATTCCCTTCTTTGAAAAACATTAAATTTAATTTTAGACATATTTATAAATTTAATTTTATAAAATAAAATTAATTTTTCAATTTAGAATATAAAAACTTTTCATAGGTATAATGTTTAGTATTTTTCTGAAAAACATCATTTTGGGATGAATAGTATAAAATACTAGATTTTAATTCAAAACTTCTTTTTCATCGAATTTATTTATAAGGAAAATTTAAAAATGAAATTTGTTTAAAAGTTTAATTAGATTATATTTTTATAAATTAGTACAATTTACTTCATTTATATCAACTTCATATTGATGTTTGATATATAAAAATAGAAAACTTTTGAATGTTTTTACACTAAAATATTGTATTGTCAACCTGACTGTGGGATTAATATTAAATTAATCAATGAAACTTATGCTATTGGAATTTGGAGAAATGGATTCCATATTTGTAATAAAAATAATTTATAATGTCTTATTAGTTCAAATTATTGTTTGAAAAAATTATTAGTGAATGTTATTAAAATTAATTATATCAATTAGGGTAAAATTAAGCTTAATAAAGGACTAAACCATAATCTTACAGACCCAAACGACCTATAAACATGTCCAAAATCCATTTTCTAGACTTATTTAGAACCAATAATAAAAAATTTCAACGTTTTACCATTATTTTATCCACTTTCAACAGGAAAAACGTGGTTGGAATTTTCACTTAAAATATTAACAAGAGTGGCACTCCTCATTCCTTATAAAAGGCCACCATCTATCCCTCTTCTTCACACCTATCAAACAACATAAGTTTGGAAAATATATTTCCAATTCACTTAATAACATCCCTAAATTATTCATTTATGCCTTCTTTTTTCATAAATACTTACAAGAATCCTTTTGGCACAAACCAAAAATAAGTTACAAGATTAAGAGGTAACACCTTCTCATACTCTCATTTCATTTATTTTCTTTATCCAACCCTCTAATATATTTATTATAGGATTATATAAAAACATAGGTATCATAAATATACTAGGATGTTATTATTATAATGTATAAACCTACAATTATGCACACCTCCATCTAATGGGTAACAAACATATTGTTTACGTGTACGGCGAACTAGTGCCTCGCAAAATGATGATTATTCAATTTTTCTTTACTATCTCTCATGGTGAAAATTATCATGGGAAATATATTTATATATGTTATATATTATATTTATTATGTATTTAGTCTTATTAATTCCTTTTACTACACATTTATTTACATTACATTTGGTTTAAATATAATAATTTTGGTTGAGGAAGTGTGGATTATCACCCTCTCAAAGCAATGTGATTCATTCAAACACTACATGGAATGTATTAAAGATGGGTTTAGTGAACTTAAATGATATATTAAACATTATTATTATAATTTAAGGAAATTATAAACAAATATAAATATATTTTATTATTTTTATTTCTTTCAATATGATAATAAAAACAAAAACATCATTCATGCATACTTACAACTTACCATCTCCATGAATAGTGTATTCAATTTCATACATATATATTATTTATATTATTATATATTAATTATATTTATATATTTTTTTTAAATTCTATAATAATGATACATGTATATGGACAAATGATATAACAAATTACCACACATGTGAAAAACAAAGTGAATATTATCCGACGTGAGACCTTAACATATGATGGTTAACGAGAGGGTAATATAAGTTCATAATAAAAACATATATGGTATTAGATATAATAATATGGTTATTTAAAATATTTATAATAAATTTATATTCATTATACATGTGGTTTTAATGATTACGATGAGAGTCAAGACACAAGGTAAGCAGATTTCATCTCACTTTTCATTTCTGTGAGATACATGCTATGTTCGCCACTATTTCCTTTTATGTGGTGTATGTAATTACTATGATTATATTAAATCTATCTTATAAATATATTTATAGGTATCTACATATCCATTTTATTATATTTACTTCATGTGGATTCTGTTTTTAAAGGTACCAAATCAATAAAATAATTTTGTATCAATTTTCTTTCTTTGAGACACGTATTTTGTTATACACCTAAATTATTTTTCAGTGAATATACACTTCCATTTTACATGTTAGATCATGAAATTAGTTTTTTTAATGATATTTTAAGATTTTTGTAATTTTCTTTCCTTACATGGAGTGTATGATCCCAAGTTACCATGTTATAAGACTTTATTAAAACAATCTCATCTCTTTTCAAAATTGTTTATGTTTGTGCTTCGTTTGATGACATATTATGAAACATATCTCAATACCAACCACATGTTTCCTTATAATATGTTTATTTAATATATAACCATTTATTTTTACCATTTTTTCACTCCTTGGTACTTAATAAAATGTTTTTAAGTAAAATAATACCATCTCTCTCTTCGGTCAGAAATCTATTTTTTTCAAAAACCATGTTTTCAAACACCATGTTTTCAAAAGATATTTGAAGCCCATTTTCAAGTAAAATAGTTTTTTAAAAAGTATTTATGTTTTTAAATGATTACTTTATAATTTTTCAAATATATTTTCAAATAAAATGGTTTTAAAAAAGGTTTTATGTTGAAAAAAGAGTTTTCAATGTAGAAAGGATATTCTCCTCAAGAAATATTTTTAAAAGTTCTCTCAAAATTATTTCACATATAAGATAACAAATGTTAGTGTTACTCATTTCTTTATGGGGTAATTATTCAATTTTTCTATTCATATTATTTCTCTAAATGGATTATTCTTTGATTGTATGATATTTATGAAACCCATTTCTCTTTCCCAGGTTATATTCTTTTGAAGCCTGCTTATTTTCATGGGTTATGTTTGGGAAGAAATGATTATGAAACTCACTCTCTTACACATATTAAGATATTATTACATTTTTATAAAAATTATTTAATTTCATGGGTCATGATATGATTATTTTTTTTCTTGTGTCACGTGTATGTATGATTTCATTATAAGTTGGGTGGGGCCTATATTTTCTTCTAATACATTAGGTAAAGATTTATATCTCATGAGATAGACTAAGTTGATCTTGGTAATGGAACTTGAATAATATGTTGGACATGGTAGTGAACCATGATAATGAAGATGGTATGGAGAGTGAACCCATACTATTAATATGGTCTTGAAAGTGATGCCTTGGATACTATGGAAATAATATTATATATTCTTATGTGTCTTCCACAATTCCATGTTTTAATCCTTTGTTATGATTTTATGGGATATGTTATTTATTTAATTATGAATCATGTATTATGAATTCAGTGCTTCATTTCATTATTTATGTTTATGATCTTTTATATATAGGGTATGATATTCTATTTTCATGATCATGTTCTCATACCATTATGCTAATGATTATACTTACAAATATCTGTTGTTTAACCTTACTAATCATTTGAGATCAACCATTTTAATTTTTCCTTACCAAAGATATAAATATATGTATTATGTTTTATGTGTTTAATAATGGTTCTTATCAAAGAGAAACTAGTGTGATATAATGTAACTCACTTATGTATGAGAGTTTATATTTATATGTTTCCAAAGGCACTAGACTAGTATGATATTTGGGAGTCTGTTTGTATAATGTTTTAAGTATTTCACAAATTTTATTTCATTTTAATGTATTAAATGTGAGGGGATCTATATTTTAACTTTGTGGAATGTGAAAACTATTGGTACACCTTTTTATTTGTAAATATTATATGTGTGCCACTCAACTCACCTATAAAAGCCCAATCACTATCCTCTCCTCTTCACACATCCCAAACCATTTTGTTTGGAAAATAACTACCAAAAAAAATTCATTATATCCCTCCCCTAATACTATGGTCTTTAGTTAGGTTAGAAATCTCTCTTAACAAGGATTTAGGTGTAAACCAAAAAAGGATCCTTGAAGAAGAAGTAAAATTATTACAGATTTTTTTTGTTATATTTCATCTTAAACCGCTATTATTATATTCAAAATTTGATTAAATAATAACAATAGAATATAAACTATACTCTTATGTTATTAGAATAATTTAATAACAAAAATACATATCTTCTTCTATCAAACGGGACATGAAATCATCATTCTTGTGTTCGGTGGTCTACCTCCTCGCGAACTGATGTTATTCATTTTCTGTCACCGGCTCTCATGGCTAGATATAATGATGTATTTAATGTTTATATATTATTTTTGAAATATTATTATAACTATTTAATTATAATTAGACATAAACATTCTTAACTCTAAACTTATTTGAAATCAATAACATCGCTCGTGTGTATGGTGGACTACCGCCTCCCGAACATAAATGAAGTTTTTCATTTATATTTTACATGGATAGTAATAAGGTAAGATTGAATAAATATATATGATTTAGGTAAAATATTTGTACTTCTTGAATTATTATATCTTATATACCTACTTAAATTCCATTTTTTTGGAATACGATAACACCACTCATGTGTACGGCAGATTACCACCTCACGAAGCAATATGGTTTTTTCTTCACATATGATTTACATGGAATATAATAAGGATAATTTTTAAATAAAAAAATATATTTAAATGAAATTAAAAATATTTTGGAATGGTAATATATTATTTACCTTTACTTCATTCAATCCTTCAAGAAAATGAAAACAATGTTTATGCGTACATATGACCAACCATTTATATGAATGATGTATTTTATTTTCCATCTCTAAATTTTATACATTAAAATAAAAGCATATATATTGAAAATATATGATATTTATATAATTTTTAACATTATGTAGATTATGGAACCATGATCAAATAATTTTTACCAAAAATAAAAAATCAAAACGTATATAAAAAAGAAAAAAGGTTATTACACGAAATGTGATTATAACAAGGAATTATTAAAACATGGGTAATAATAGGTCATAAGTAAATAATATATGGAATGATATATTTATAATTATATTTATATAATAGATGTATAATAAATTTATATTTATTATAATGTATCTTCAAATGTGTATAAAATATTTCGGGACTTATGGTAAGGGATTTATATCTCACTTTTATTTCCTATGATACACATGACATATTCAAAATGTGTTTATATTATATTTAATATATACTGACCATGAATTTATTTTAATATCATTATACATAAACATATGGTGATTTAAATACCTATTTTATGATATCTCTTTCAAGGGTTGAATGGTTCAAAAATTATTTACACGATAATGGATTTTTAGTCTCAATTTTCCTTGTTTAAGAAATATGATATGTTATGCAACTATATTATTTTATGAGCTATATAAACATAAAAAAAATACATATTATATCATGATATTTTCAATTTTATTTAATATTAATTTTTCATTGGGGCTTATGATTAAATTTTACCAAAGTGGTAAGCGTTTTATGATACAATATCATCATTTATCTAGATTTTTTATCATTATGTTTTATGATAAAATATTATGATACATATCTCAAGAAATGCATCAATTTTATTCCCCTTGGGTTAGTTCAGGATAACATATTTTCCCTTTCATTTTTCTCTATTTACGAACTCAATATTTCAATAGAAGTTTTTAAGGAAAATTCAACAGTATTTCTCACTTTATTCGAAAAACCTTTTTCTTCCATATCAATGTTTTCTAAAAATTATTTAAAAAATATTTTAACATTCCTATAAGAATTTATTAAATTATGTTTTACCCTTTTTGAATTTTATAATGTGTTTTAAATGGAAGTAGTATGTCATTTTAAAAATAATCATGTTTTTGTTTTTAATGAAAATGTGAAAGGGATATTTTTATTAGTGTTCATGAAATGAACAATAATTTCTACTATCATGGCCCACTCAATGTTTTAATGATTCAATTATATGTTTAAAATATTATTTAAAAGGAAAGTATTTATACAATTATTTATCTTTTTTTAAAAAAAAATTATTTCTAAAATTGATAATGTATTTTCATAGATAAATGTTTTAAATGATTTTTAAATATTCCATAATAATTTAAAAAGGTTATTTTTAAAGGGACATATTTTTTAAAATGTTTTATTTTTTCTAAAGTTTTTTTTAATGTGGAAATAATTTTTTTTCTAAATAAATTTTCCAAGTAATCTCACAAAATCATTTCCTATCATAGATTACATCCTTTGATTTTACTTATGATTTACTAGGGGTATGATCCAAGGAGACCATTATTAATATTTATCTATATGGTTTATGTCAATTATGAGAATATTTTTATGAAACTTGTTTTTATTCTGTGGGTTATACCATGGTAAATTACTTATGAAACCTCCTTGTTTTTCCATGGGTTATTATTTAATGAAATAATGAAATGATTATGAAACCTATTTATTTTCCACAAGTTTTGTTATGATGAAATATTTATCAAACCCATTTCTTTTCAAAGGTTAATATATGATTAGTTTTTCATGATCTTTTAGAACACATTTTTAAGATTTTAATAATCTGATTGAAGTTACATTATAACCATGAAAGGTGGTTATGTTATAACAATTATAGTTGTTAAGTTATAATAATGATGGGTGGGACCTATATCTCCCTCAAATAAATTGTGTAAATATTTATATCTCATGCTATAAACATTACTGGAATGGAGAGTGAACCCAGTTCAATAAGGGACTCTTTCTAGTATGATAGTCTTATGAGTGAACCTTAACCACTAATATGATTTTAGGAGTGAAACAATTCAACTAAGATAGTCTTTGGAATGAGCCTTGAATTACTATGAAAATTATTTTTTAAGATTATGAGGATTCAAAAAAACTATTACAATATTATGTTCCCATCATTCATTTTCTTTTATTCCATTATGATGCATGTCTTATAAACTTCCAATATTTATTCAATAACTTTGGTTTATGATCTATGATATGCTCGGTATGGTTTTCAAATGGTTTTACTTTGTTCTCAAACCCTTTTCTAATAAAATGACTATATCTGCCTTTATTACCCTTGACAAGTATCATATATCACCTTTTCTTATGTTTTCTTTCTACATGTTACGATGAATGGTATTGTATATGATATATCTAAGAAGGGTGATTATTTTGAAGAAGATAGTGAGATGTGATATAGCTCACTTATAGACTAGTTGTTTATGTGTCCAAGATTCCAAAGGAATTATAACAAAATTTTTATTATAAAGATTATTATTTTTTGGAATGAATATTTATCTTTTAGGATGCAATATTTATGTATAAGAATTTTGGGTCTTTATAATTAGTGTTAGATAAAGGTTTAGATAAATGTAATGACCCAGAATCTAGTATTCTAAAGTCGGTGCCTTACTTTATTCCATTGGAAAAATGAAAAAGAGATTACATCCCAAAGTATATAACGGTTTAGTAGCTTTGGAAAAACTATATACAAACATAAGTTTTACATTACAACTTGTAATGAAATTCAATAGGAAAACCCTTTGGAAACATCTCTATTATTCTAGATTATCTCTGAATGTCAATGAAAACATACATATTTGAATCCTAGGGAAAAATAATACACAAAAAATAGGTGAGATCATATTATCAAAAAGGATAAGAATATAACAGAATCTATCATAAATAAACATAAATAATAAGGCAAGGTGAATAACTAAAAATGCATTCCATTAATACATAATCTTTAGAGAAATATGGAACCAATAAAAGTCTATAAAATAATTCTATATAAATAATTACATGAGAATGATACATAGCCAATGATACCATACTAGTCAAACAATCACATGGATTATAAATAACTGAACTCATAATGAGGTAATTAATAATATAAGATGTCTAAAACACACTATCAAGGCCTTAGATAACAAGTTTATATATATGGGTAAGGCCTCAGCCAAAACCTTGTCTAGTTTTTCTCATGAGACATAAAAATTCATCGTAGGTCCATAGGTGGCCCCTCCCAACACTTAATAATTTCAACAGATTCCTCATATGAAACAATTTGAAACATAATCAATATAAAAACTCATATTTAAACTAACATAAGAAATGTAACTACTTTTCCCATACAAAAAATATAATAATAACCCATATTGAGAAATGTGGGTAATGGTGTCTAAAAATTAAATCCCCATTGAATATGATCATAAAGTATTCAATAAATAATGTTAAATAGTATCATAAGAGATAAATTGTAATGAATCATTTGATTCAATAAAGGACGTTGACAAAGATAAAATCACTAAACAATTCCTAAAGAAAATACCATTTTTATATTTGAAATAAGTTTTTCTAAAAAGATATGAAATCATAAAAAAAATTATTATAAAATAAGATTGTGATATTATATATAAATATTCAAAAATTAATTCTTTATGAAATCAGGGTAATCCTCTCTTTTTGTTATAAGTAAAAAATACATTCCTTTTAAATTATGAAAAACATTCTTTATAAAACACATAATATATTACTTTAAAAACCATTGAATGAAATTAAAAATATACTTAAAATACACTTCATAAACCTTTTATATATTTATGAATAAATATTTAAAATAATATCAATAATATTGACAAGGTGAAAAGGGTTTTGAGATTAAATATTCAAGCATTCAGATTGTATCATACCACAGTCAACATTTTGATCATATGCCCCATGAAAAAATAAAATTTAATAGAACATTAAATAACATGAGAATAAATAAATTCATGATATAATAAGTCAAAAGGTCTATATACAGACCTCATAAAATAAGGTTGGTGTATAACATCAAAATATGACTCAATGGGATGCGATTGAGATGAAATCCCCTACCACTTGGTAATCAGTAAAATCGTAGGCCTCATATAATCAACGATCATAAAATGAAACATATAATACCATGAATGTAAATATATGCATGATATGATATATGAAATAGTAGTACAGAAACACAACACACAAGGAATAAGTGGTTAATAAGGCATATCTCACAAAAATTAATGTTAGTTGAGAAAACCCTTACCTTATGTCCGAAAGCATTATACACATGAAATCAACATCTTGGATAATCTAATTAGATTCATTAATTTAAAAATATAAGTACTTATTATACATTTAATTTAATTATTGTAATTTTATGATGTTCTTTTATGAACATTTAGATGAGTTCTAGAGTAAAATTTCATTCTTCCGAGAGTGTTCATTTTCTTGGTTTTTCATGATCAGTTCACTTGTATACATGTATGGACATTCATGTAAATTGATATAAATTTTATAGAAATTAATTTTTTTTATTAATGAACTTACATAAGTTTAAATGATCCTATATATCATTTTCTTATATGGTATGGTGATGATTCATTAGATAAAACATTATTAAAAATTATTTAATTTATTTTACGGTATTTATGATCATCGTGAATTTATATCATATTTTTTCATGATTATATATTGATTGCATAATATTATATAACTAATATTATGTATTATAAAATACAATTTAACCAAAATAATGGTTTTATTACCATCCATGAAGGCGATAATGGAAAATGAACATGCATTGTCCATGATGGTGGTAAATCGACACGTCACGGATGATGTTTTAATTTTAAATTAAATGGGAGAATATAAGGGGTTTCATGATAGGTATTTCACTATGATAATAACATTTCAGTATATATATGATACTATAGTTTTCATTCATTCTTGGATATAGGAGGTAATGATAGGATAATAAAATAAAATAAAAGAAAATAAAACAATGAAAGTGGACATTACCTATTGAATTTATTTTCCTTCAGAACCTCCTTAAGGATCATAGGATTTGTATTTTTATTTAGCTTATAAGGTGTGAGGAGAATATGTGGTGATGTTTGTCATTTATAGTGGAGGAGATGAGTGTTATTTTTATTATTTTAGTCAATTAATTTATTATTTTGGATTAATAATATCAATAGTATAGATTCATGTGACTAAATATAGTACATAGAGAATGTGAGTTACAGATAATGTCAACTTACTTCATCCATGACACAACCATGACTCAAAAATTCATTTATTTACTTATAATGTTAAAAACCTTAAAATAAAGTATTTTACTATTCACTAAAAATTAAACTATTTAAGATAAATCCAAAAAATTATCCCTGACCATTTTTTGATCTTTAGATTTTAAAAATAGAATACAATTTATTAAAATAATTTTCAATATATGAGAGCTTTAATTTTTACGTAAAGTCCGCATTTGTTTGTTTTTTTTCATTAATAAAATAATTACTTCATCATCATTTAATAATTAACATGGCAATTATTTATTCATTAAGAATTAAAAATAAAATACAATTATATAGATAATTATTTTATCATTAAAAATAATTACTATAGTTGAATTTAACTTTTGAATCACACCATATTAAAAATAATATAGTTATTAAAAATTTAAACGTGATATTTTGCAATTTTCTTCAATTAAAATAATATATAAGTCATATTCATGGAAAAGTGTTCATTAAATACCTAAAATTATATACTTGGGTGTTAATGGTAGAATATAAATCATCCAATAATATTTGGGATTATTTTAGGGTAATTATTTAGTTCTTAGCATTTTATTTTTAACCTAAATTACATAATGTATCCATTACTGTGGTAATAAAAATTAACAAGGTTACAATTCATATTTTTTAAAATTAACAAGGGCCTATATACTAAATATATACCATATAAATCGAAATATTAAATCCAATTTTCAACATTTAAAATGTATAATTGTCAATATTTAATTTAAAATTAATCTCGCAGGAGGGATGAAACACTGAGGTTTTAAAGTAAAAAAGTTCAAAAGTTCAAAATGATTTTATATCAAATTTCTCTATGTGATTTATTAAAATGAAGAAAATTGGATTTATTTATGTATTATTGATCTAATTTTAATTTAAAACCCATTAAAAGTTTATTTTGACAACATAATTTATTTAGATGAAAAGTCAGTTTTCAATTAAAATGCCATATTTATTACTATTCCTAAAAAAATGAAACATATCAGAAAAATAAAAAACAAATTAAACAAATTGAAATTTTATATTATTATTTATAAAATTAAGTTTATTTTTTCAAATAAAATTTATAAAATTTTCAATATTTATATTTAAAACAAGTGCGCTCCTAAAAGGTGGTAAAATTATCTTTTAGAAAATATACAATTTTATCCTTAAAATTGGTTTAATTATTATCTTATGCCTATCAGAATCATTTGATGAATTTAAAATCATTTGATAGAATATTTAACATTTCATTATAATTATTAAATAATATTGATTAATTTAATTTATTAAGATAATGTTCCATTATGGTCATACAAATAGTTTTTTACAAAAACAAGCATTTATGATCAAATGGTTTTCATTTTCATTTCTAATTAATTGGTTATCAAGGAATTAATTTAATAAACATATGTCAACTATATTTATGTAATTTACTTAATCTCATTGATTCCTGCCAATCCAATGACTAGGTGCTAATTATCACTATAATATTTAATTATTTCATTAAGTTCAGTGTTCTATGTAATATAAGAAATCAAATAAGATAAATTAAAAAACGTTATACCATAAAATATTAGGGTGTTATATTCTCCCATATTTAATTAAATATTTCCACATAATTTGAAATTGAACTTCAAAAACTGAATTTTTATACTTTAAAATTATTTTATTGAAATCCCACATCATAATAATGGTTAATAAAAAATCCTCTTAAAAAGAGGTAAAGAAAAATGTGAAGTTCACCACAAAAAGGATTTCTAAATTGATGAGGATTCATGAAAATATAGACATGGAAGATAAATAGAACCATCTTGTTTTAAGATAGAGTTTTAAATAACTTGGTCATTATTAATTCTACTATAACAAAATCATAAATTTTGGATCTATTAAAATACCATTAATTTCTTATTAAGAAAGTTAATGGATAATGTTTTTATTATAAAATCATTTTCCTAGAGTTCAGAAATTCTTTTACTATCCAGAGAATAACTTTAGAAAATAAATTTACTTTTTTTCTTCCCATTTCATAAGCATAATCTCATCTAGTTTTAGTGCTTCAATCTATTTCTTCTTTAATTCTTAAACCAAATGATGTATATTGAAGATGAAATTGTTTCCTAAATCAATTTTATCAAAAAATCCATAAGTCATCTATTTGGCCCTAAAATATTTTCCAAAATAATAATTATTTGAACATATAATCCAATATGATAAATAATATTTTAACCAGAGTTGAATGTAATCAATTCTATATGTAGTTACCGTAAGACTCGTTTAAAATACATTTTTCCAAATTCAAAGTCCAAAAAACATTAGAAGGAAGGTCAATAAATTTCAAAAATCAACTCAACATAATATTTTCACAAATAATGTAGTTATTATTATCACATACCCAATATATGAATACCATAATCTTCTTTAAACCTTTATGAAACATGAATACTTCCAACAGTAAAATATCAGGTTGTTGAATATATTCCTTAAATTCAAACATTTAATTATTCTAGCCTAATATAAATCATTAAATCACTAACCAAAACATTAATTTATTATCTCAATATAAAGAATATATTTAAGGATATCTTTCTCAAGTCATGTATCTTCACAAAGATCAAATTACAACAAAATAACTACTCTTGATTACTAGTGCTATTTATTGCATGCTTCCAATTCTTTAAAGAATAAGTATTTTAGAACAATAATTATATATCTCATGATTTTTATTACTAGATTATTACTAGTAAAATTCCAAAATAACTTAATACTTCAATCAAAATATAGGAATATTAATAATTCATTTTCATCTGTGGTAGTAAAATAAGCTTTACCATGATCCATTATACTCATTTGGAGTATATTTTTTTCATTCTTGAGAAATTTATTTGTGTAGTGTACCATATCCTTGGAATTTAATAAATTTACATTGGAAAAGAATATTACCCATGAAATCACAACAATGGTGGCCTTTATATCTAAACGTGTAGAAAACTCACATTCCATTTAATCAAGTACCTGAGTGTTTCTTTCCATAATTACCACATGTCGAAAATAATTCATGCTCACATTTAGTTTATCTAAATATTTCATAGTTGTACTCTTGTTCTAATGATTCCCTCCAAATCCTTAATACTTAAAAATTATTTCACTTTATCTCTTTTACATGATACTATTTTCTTATATGATGAGAATGTTTTGGAGACTTATTCCTTTCCAAAGACTGACATATTAAAATAACATCTATTGATCCTCATTACACTTTAGATCATTTTCATAGGTGAGGTTACCATTTCTTATGTGAGGTTCCATTACATAATGAATACATACACTATATTAGATCATATAATTATAAAAAATTATATATAATCCCAAAAAATGTGAAATATTTAATAAAAATTGAAAAATATATGCGTATCAAACCTCATAAACATGGTTTTTTTGGATGTTCTTTTATAGTTACCCTTAATTTATATCTTAGGGTTATGTTCTTTAATATATGTTTTCTTAAATATAGTTCCCATGGTTTATACTAAACTTTCTCTAATACCACCTGTAATGACCCTGAATCTAGTAGGCTGAACCCGGTGCCTTAATTTATTACAACGTTACTATGTAAAATTGGTCTCGTACCAAAGAACCAAATAATTTAGTAGATTTAGAAAACCATATACAATCCTATGTTTTACATTACAACATGAAATGAAATACAACATATAAACTCCTTTGGAAACAAAAACATTCTTCTAGATTATACCAGTATGTCAATCAGAATATACATCTTGGCATCCTAGGAAAAAATAAAACATAAGAATGTGGGGAGATAAAATGATTAGTAAGGATATTCTACAATGAAATCTATTATAAATAAACACAAACAGTAAGGATAGGTGTATAACTAAAAATAAATTCCATTAAAACATATTCTTGAGCACAATATGGATGGAATAAAATCTGATAAAATAATTTCGTACAAATAATTTCATGATAATGATACATAACCATGGACGTTCTACTATTCAAATAATCACTTGGATTATTAATAACTAATCTCAAAATGAGGTAATTAATAATAAGAGATGTCTAAAACATACCATCAAGGCCTCGACCAAAAAGTCTACATAAATGGGTAAGGTCTCAGCCAAAACCCAGTCTAATTTGTCTCACGAGACCTACCGATACATCGAGGGGCTTTAGAGGAAACTTCTTAAAACCTAACAAGTATAATAAATTCCTCATATTAGAGGGGTGAAACATAATCTGCATAAACGTTTCTATTTAAAGTAGCTTACAAAATCTAATTATGTTTACCATAAAATAAACATAATCATAACCCATATAGTGAATTATATTGAATGGTGTTAAAAAATTAAATCCCTAGTCAAACTGATTATAAAATATTCAATATAATATATTAAATAATATCTTAAGTGATAAACCTTAATAAAACATAAGATTAAATAAAGGATTTTATCATAGATAAAATCACTGAAAAATTCTTGAGGAGAATACCCTTTTAAATTTAAATCACTTATTCTTAAAAATCAATGCAATTATAAAATAAAAAATTTCATTGAAAATAACATTGTAATATTGTAACGAAATCTTCAAAATTATGGCATCATGAAATCGGTAAAAGCCACACATTTTGTTATAAGTAAAAATACATTCCTTTTATATATTAAAAAATGTTCTATATAAAACAGATAAAAATATTCTATTCAAAATAATTTAAATTAAATTAAAAATAGAAATAAAATTTACTTTATAATAATTTTATATCTATATAAATAAATATGTAAAATAATATCAAGGATATTAACTTGATGAAAATGTTTTTTTAATTAAATCCTTCAAAGTTTCCCATACCACTTCGAATATTTTTATCATAAGCCCCATGAAAGAATAAAAATTTAAAAAACATCAAATAACATAAGAATTAATAAATTAATTATATGATAATTCAAATGGTATTTATATACACTTTATGACAGAATTTGGGTGTTTAACATCAAAATATTCCTCAATAGAATGAGATTAATATGAAATCCCTTACAAATTTATAATCAGTCAGACCATATTCCCAATAAAATTAATTATCATCATATGAAACATTTAAAAACATGAAGATAAATAGATTTACTATATGATATATCCATGGGATGAATACATACACCACACACAAGGATATGTGGTGATTAAGTCATATATCATAGAAATGAAAGTGAGATGAGAAAACTCTTACTTTATGCCTAATTCTATTTTGAACTTATACTTCACGTATTTTATAATGAAATTAGATTAATCAATTGATGAATTAAAAACCTATTATACATTTATTTGATTTATTATAATTTTATTAATTTTCTTTCTATCTATTTTGATGATTTTTAGGGTTCAATTTCATCGTTCCATGAGTGTTTGTTTTCCTGTTTTTTCATTATCGGTTAACTTGTATACATGAAAAGAAGTTCATTTAAAATGATATTAATTTTATTAAATTAAAATTAGATGTTATTAGTGAAATTAAAGAATTTTAAATGATATTATGTTTTAGATGTTATATTGTATGAGGACGATTCATTAGATAAAATATTTATGAAAATGATTTAATTTAATTTGGCGGTTTTTATGACCATCATGAAATTATATAATTTTATTTAAAATCATGTTTATATATTTGTTCGAGAAAATTAAATAAATAATAATATGTACTATATAATCTGATTTAAAAATAATATTTTTTTTATGACTATCCTTCAAGGTGATAATGGAAAATGACCATGCATGGTCCTCAATGGCTGTAAATCGACACATCACAGATGAAATTTTCATTTTTATAATAAAAAGGAGAGGATAAGGGGTTTGAGGATGGATATTAAATTAAAATAATATAATTATAGTGTATATAATATAATACAATTATCTAAATTTTTGGACATATGAGGTTATGAGAGAATAATAAATTTTTTTTAAAAAAATAGAAAGAAATTGGACTTTACTCATGGATTTCTTCTCCTTGAGAACCTCTTTAAGTCACTTAGGTTTGGTATTTTGCTGAGGAACAAAAACCTAAAACACAAGGAAGAGTATTTGTAGAGGAATTGGGTATAATATAAGCCCTCACCAATCCTTATAAGGTATGAGGAGAAGAGGTGGTGATGGGTGGTATTTATAGTGGAGAAGATAGGTGTTTTTTATTTTTTTATTCAATAGATTTTTATTTTAGATCAAGGCTATCAATAGTATTGATTCTTATTAATACATAAAGTAAATTGAGCATGTGAGTTCTATATAATGTCCACATACATTATCCATTACTTAGACATGATTTAAAAATTCATTTATTTTATTATAATGATAAATACCATATATTACCGCATTTCACTATTCACCAAAAATTCAATTATTTTAGAAAAATAAAAAAATCACCCTAACCATTTCTTGATGTGTAAATTTAAAAAATAATTCATTTTTTGATTTTTTTTAAAAATGATAAATTTATTTTTTAATTTAAATCATCATTTAATTGGTTTCTTCCTTAATAAAATAGTTACTCCATCATTGTTGTATAATTATTTAAGATAATTTTTTTTCACTAAGAAAAAAAATATAATCATATAGATAAAATTTTTAAATTTCCAAATAATATCTATATTTGAATATATCATCATAAAAACACCATATTAAAAATATTATAGTTATTAAAAATATGAATGTGACATTTTGTGTTTTTATTTAATTTAAATAGTATAAAAGTCAATTTCATGGAAAAGTGTCCATTAAATATCTATAATATGAACCTTATTTTGTTAATCATATAATATATATCATAAAATAATATTAAGTATTATTTTATGGTAATTTTATAGTTCTTATCATTTTAAACCAAAATTATACAATTTACCCTTTACTGTGGTAACAAAAAATACCATGCTTACTATTCATATTGGTCAAAATTCAAAGGGACCAATTTACAAAAAAAATTAATTATGAATCCAAATATGGAATCTATTTTTAAACATTAAAAACATAGATGTTTTATAATTTAATTTAAAATTATTCTTTCATACGAGATGAAACAATAGGTTTTAAAAAAAATGTTTAAAAGATTGAAATGATTTTAAATCAAATTTTAAAGTGAAATTTATTACAATGTCCTACATTATATTTATTTATTTATTATTAATCAATGTTTACTTTAAATATAATTTAAAATATACATTAACATTATAATTTATTTAGAAGAAAATTCATTTTTCATTTAAAATGCACAATTTTTTTTGCGATTCATCAAAAAATAAAACATATCAGATAACTACCAAATATTTATACAAATGAGATTTTTATATTCATATTTGAAAAATTAATTTTTATTTTTTAAAATAATATTTATAAAAGTATAAAAATAAATATATAAATCAAATTCATCATTAAAAGGCCGTAAAATTTCCTTTTAAAAAATATGTCTTTTCATGTTTACAATTGGTTTTATTTTTATCCTAATATTATAAAATTCAATTCATGAATTTTAAAAAAATCATACATATGCAACATTTAATTAAGATATTTCACCAATAACAATTAATTTATTATTTTAAGATAAAATTTCATTGTGTCATAACAAAAGTGTTTTATAAAAACAAATCATATATGTTGAATTTGTTTTCAATTTCATTTTAAATTAATTAGTAACAAATGAATTCATTTTATAAATACATTAGAACATTATTTTCATATTTTAATTAATCACATTAATTAAATACAATCTAATGGATATGTGATAATTATACAAAAAATATTTAATCATTTTTTATGCTTTGCATTCTATTTAACATAAGATATAGAAGAAGATAATATAAAAACAATGTACCATAAAATGTTAGGGTTTTACATTAAATATTTTAAACTATAATGAGAAAACATTAGTCAGATCACTTAGGATATTTATTAGGATATTTGTATGGATACAGATGCGGCTAAGTATAATGATGGGTCAAAGTTTAGTAAAATTTCCTATAATTTTTGTAAAGGATAAATGAGGTGATTTCCAAGATATTACATCTCTATCTATATTATACATGTGGGTGTCGCTCTAGAACTGATTAAATTGGGGTAATGACTTAGAAAAGTGTGCATTTATCAAGAATCAATCATCACTTGGAGCATAAAAATAGTCCTTATTTCACAACTGGTTTTATTTTCATTGGGGATATACATTAGAAATTCACAAACTCTTTAAAACCCATCATGAATGATATAAATAATGATCATGAATGTAATATATTAATGATAAGGTATCATGATTTAGTCATAATATATGTTATTTTTCATTATTATGTGGTTTCAAAATATTAATATTTTTATTCAGACTATTATTTTTGGTTTTAGTCAATAGTGGGAACTAAAAGGATCTAGATAAACATGAAATATGTTATAAAACGTGTTCATGGGAAACCAAATTGGATGATGAATGTAGTGAAGGATATTGTGATGATTTCTTATTATTTCTCATAATATATGATTAATAATGTCAACCTTAACCAACTCTCGAACTCAGGAAATAATATATGGATAGATTTCATTGAGAGTTTGGGTGGTGGAGACCATGGAGGAAAGAAAATTATGTTTCCAATATAACAATAAAATGGGAAGAAGCACTCCAATGAATTCCTCAAAGGAAATAGAATTTTATTTTTGTGTGGTGAATAAGAGAACATATTAAGTGATTTTCAAGGAAATATGAAAATATAAATTTACGAAAAAGGATGAGAATATTGGTTTTCATAAGGCATCAATAATGGTAGAATGTTATAAATTTGGAACGAACAAGAATTATACGAATAAACATCATAAAGAGAAGTTTTATAAAGATAATATATATATTATCTTGAGTAATGGTTTTACTAATAATGATAAAGATACAAAGAATTAAATATGAAGGGAAATACGTATTAAGGAAAATGATGATGAATCCTAGTTAACGGTTTAACAATGAAGTGGAACGATTGAAGTGTTTGTGTATGGGAATAAAAGAATTATATCATATGAATCATGAAATATGTTAGGATTTTTATATTTATTTTTTTTCATTATGTATTTCCAAGAACATGTTTAGTGGTACTGTTGACCTAGAAATGTTATTTAATGGAAATGTGAAATTTTATTATAAAAACACGATTAAGGGAACAAAACCTTAATGTATTCCTAATGTTGTGATAATGGCGTTTATTTTGGATAAATATATGATTGATATGGAAAATTTAAACTAGATAGTATTTATTACCCAAGAACTAAATAATGATTTTTTGAAAAAGTGATATGTGTTATCAGTTATGTAATTTATAAAGTTTTTGTATTTATAGAATATATTCGATAATAAATAGTTTTATTTAAGTAATGATGAAGCATGTATTTGTTTCATTGAGTTTTTTAGTAATCTTGGTTATTTAGATTCATCATGAGAATATATGATCATGGTATTCATATATTTTGTATGTGTCTAATAAGAGATACTTATTAATGTTTTGGGGGTTAATGATATGTTGATTTTGGGAAATTTAGTGACCTTCCTTTTAAATTTTTGGATTTCAATTTTGGTCAGACATAGAGGATCCTTAAGGATATTTATTCAAGAAATGAATTATGTTGAGCTTTGGTTGTTATTGGATAATGTGTTCTAAAAATTATATTTTTGATAAGAACTAGGGAAATAAGGAATGAATTATCATTATTTTATGGATCACATGATCCAATAGTGATTTAGGCATAAATACTAATCTTCATTTTTTTATGTAAAAGATTATGAGGATATTTATCAAATCAGAACCAAAAGATGAGATTTTTATTTATACATGGAATTAAATAATGAAAGTATATCACCTTTTCAAAATTTCCCAAATTTAGAAAAAGGAACTTGAAATAAAATATTGTCATGTTACAATCATTTCTATCAATATCAATTATTTTTTTACAAAACATTGTTTTATATTTTGTGGTTCTTGATTATCGCATGATAATTAAATTTCTTATGATCAATGTTTTCTATCACTCTCTATCATAATTTATAAATTATTCAATTATTTCATGTCCAAATACTCACTTCCCACATATGTTATCCTATTTAAAAACATAGTATGTTTTATTCGAGATAGCCTTTGAATTTTCATTTATATCTTTTAAAGTTGAATTTTATTATCATTTTTTATTATTTGGTTTTCCCACAATGGTATTTTCAAATTTCAAACCCATGTTTATCTGGCACAAGTTCAAATTGGGAGGACATAATTTATTTATGGGGGCAAGAATGTAACAACCTGAGATTTTGTAAAATATATATTTTCAAACAAATATAATCTTTTAGACACTTTTTTTCACATGAAACACTGATTTTATATTGTGTTACATGAAACACTATGTTTAGAATGCATTACATCCAATAATGAGTGATTCTTGTATTAAAGACAACACTAAGATTAAATAAAACATGACATACTATTAAAATTTTATATTTAATGTGATTTTTATCACATAGCCATTAAAATAGTAGGTATAAATTGGATTAACTAAATTATGGAAATATATCAGTTAAAAAATTATATAAAATGAATTATTTAGTTACCAATTAATTCTAAAATGAAAATAAAAACTATTTTAGAATAAAGGTAATCTCTTTCTCAAAATCAATTTTTATTCACACAATCATGTTTTACCTCAATAATACAGAAAATAACTTTTGGTGACTTATTTTAAATAATTTTATATATTATATATTCAATCAAATTTTTAAAAATCAACTTATGCGTTTTCTATAAAATTTGTAAGAATAAATCTAATTTTATTCTTAAAAATGCAATTTCTCTAAAAAACTATTTTTTTACATTGGCGGACATATTTTAAAATTATGTTTCTCACTTTTATAAATGTTTTCTGAAAAAATAATATTAAACTTTTGAAATTGTCATTTTAATATTATATTAGAGTGAATGGTTTAGAGTTTTCCAAAAATGTAAATTTTTTGATGAATAGTTAAAAATAATGGTTTTATTAAAAATTATATTTTATTTAAAACAATTGGAAAACATAAAAACTATATTAATAAGGTTTTAAAATTAAAATTAGTTCAATTATATATCTATTAATCAAATTTAGTCAATTTGAATAAATTTTAGTCTGAAGTTTCAAATAAAAACTTTATAATCTTTTGAAAATTGTCTCTTTCGAAAATTGTTCTTTTTGTTGCATCTCTGGGATTATTTATAAATTAAAAATTTCTACATAAGTGAATTGAATTTAGAAAAATCTATTATATTTTTATAAAAAGAATATTTTTTATTATCAAATAATTTGAACTTAATTTCTTACCATAATTAATAGTATAAATAATAAAATTAATTAGTGTGTTTAATGTTATAATGGGTTTACCAGAGGTTAAACTAGTGTGATAAAGTGTAAAATAACCTATAAACCTAACCAAAATAGATTTTAATTAACTATTTAGACCTTATAAACTCTAAGTATTTATAATTACCCATTCCATGTGGCATTTGAAAAATGTGGGTATACCTTTTTCTTTTAAAAAATTAATGTGTTTCACTCACCTCACTTATAAAAGTGCACCCCACTCCTCTCTTATTAAAATAAATCAAAAACCCTTTGGTTAATACAATACATAAAAAATACATTTATTTATTCCTTTAACTCATCCTAGATTCCTTAGTTTATTTTGGAGTCCCTTATAATAATTATTTAGGTATAAACTTAATTTGGCTCTCCGGAGAAGAGGAAAAATTATTAAACATTTTTTTTCTATTCTATTTATTATTCCACCTTATTTAATATTTACAAAATATGATAAAATAAAAACACCAATATATCACAAATGCTGATATTTTATTATGTCAATTTCATATCCAAACTCCATGTCCTCTTCTATCAAATGGGATACAAATTCATCATTTATTTTATGACGGACTACTACTTCATGAACCGATGTTTTTCATTTCCCACAACCACATTTGAATTTTAGATATAATAATAGATTTAATATTTAAATACTATATTTATGATATTATTATAAATCTATAATTATAATAACACTTAAAAATTATTACCTTCATACCCATTGTAATATAATAATGTTGCTTGTGTGTACGGAAGACTATTGCTTCACAGACTGATATGTTTTATTTTCAATTTCAATTTTAATTGGTTGTTAAAAAGGATATATTAAAAACAATATATGGTATTGGTAATATATTTATACTTACTGAATTATGATATCAAATATTCCTTCTTATATTCCATTCTATGGGAATATGATAATGTCACTTTTGTGTATGGAAAACTACCACCTTGTGAAGCGATGTAATTCATCCTTCACATACGATTTACATTGTTGGTAATAAGAATAGTTCTAAATAAAGTTTTTTGATATACATATATGTATGAAATAAAAATTATTATATAATTGTAATATATTATTTACCATTACTTCAATTTTTTGAGAAAATAGAAGCAACATTCTATTGTACGTACGACCTACCTTCTCCATGAATGGTGAATTTCATTTTCTATCTCTAAATTTTATGGATTACTATAAATACATGTATAAAAAATATATAATATATTTTTATCATGGTAAAAATTATGTGTATTATATAAAAATGATAAATATAATTTTACTTAAAAAAATAAATTAAAACATACATGAAAAACAATGCTGTTATTATCTAAAACATGATTTTTAACAAGGAATTATTATTAAGAGTAAGAAATATTAATAAGTAAATAATATATGGTATGATATATATTAATAGTTCTATAATATATTTATAATAAACTTATATTTATTATAAAATATTTTCAAACATATATCAAGGAAGTTAGGAAATATGGTAATGGATTCATATCCCACTTTTATTTTCTGTGAGACACATGCCATATCCATCACATGATTTTTTCTGTGTTGTAAATAATTTATTTGAAACTTAATTATAATTATTATCCTTATAATTATGAGTATTTAGATTTCTATTTTAGGACCTCTCTTTCATGGGGTTTACAGTTCACAAGTTACCAAAATGGTAATGGATTTTTTCTCAAATTTTATTTTTTGAGAAATGTTTTATATTATGCACCTAGCTTATTTTATGAGGTGTATAAACATCCTCATTGAAATTTAATACTATGAATATAATTATTATTATGATATTTTGTGTTTAATTTTGATTTATTATTTCATTGGGTATTATGATTAAATGTAACCAATGTATTAATAATTTTACTATACAATATCATTATTTATAAAGATTATTTATGATTGTGTTTACAATGATAAAATATTATGATACATCCATCAAGAATCTCATGAATTTTATTCTATAATGGTTATTTCATGAGAATACATGTTTTCTATTCGTTTTTATCTATTTTTTCATCCATAATTCATAATAAATGTTTTATGTACAAATCATCTTTGTTTTTTTCTTCAATCTAAAACACTTTTTATTACATATCCATGTTATCTAATTTTTTTTAAAAAATTTTTATCATAAATAAAAGGATTTATTATAGAAATTTACCTATGTTTGAATTTAAAAATTTGTTTTAAAAAGAATCATCATGTCATTTTCAAAAAACATTTCTCCTTTGTCTTTGACTAAAAATTAGAAAGGAATATTTGTTTTTACCTATTTGATGTGAATATTATAACGACCCATACTTTACATACATTGTTAATACTTCAAAATTTAAGCACACTTATTACAACATATGACAAAACCACAAAGGACCGTATAGGTATAGTGTCTTTAGAAACTGGGAAACATAAACAACTGGTTCATAAATCTTCTACAGTGTCTCCCATTTATTTCATCATATCTAGGGTCCCTTTTAACATATTCTACTTAATATCCATCTTCCTGACCTAGGGAAAAGAAAACATAAAAGGGAGAGCTCAAATGCTCAGCAAGGTCAAATAAAGGAAATAAAAATCATATCATATCTCTTTGAAAATCATAACCTGCAAAAGAGATCATAATATCTTAACATGGAATAAATCATAGAAGTGAAAATGAGATCCCCATAATCATAACATGAAACTTGAAACTTTGTGGCATGCACACATAATCATGGAACATCATTTCTTGTTAGTCATGACCCATTGCCAAGACTATCTTAGTGGACAGAGTCCCTTTCTGAAACGAGTCACCCTCGTTCCAGTCCTGTTTCACTAAACCGGTATAACCTACCGTTCCAGCCATGTCTATCTCATGAGATAAAAAATCCTTACCCAATGCATTGGAGGGAGATATAGGTCCCACCCATCTTATAATGAATCCTTTCTTATGTGTGCCACATAATCATAAATCATACATCATCGCATAACACATGTAAAAAAAATGGGATTCTTGAAACATCATGACATCATAAAACAAATCATATAAGGTAAATGACTTCATAAAAATAATTCCCTCAAAAAATAATCAAATCAATGTAATAATAGGTATAAAAACGGAACCCTATATTATCTTAGATGGAAAATAATTTTGATAAAACACTTGAACTCCATTCTTGAGGAAAATATCCTTTCTTCTTCAAAAACACTTTTCTTTTCTTAACATGTCATACAATTATAAACTAAAAGAAGTTGATTCAAAATAAACTTTTAAACTTGTAAAGGAAGCTTCTTGGAAATAATGTTTTTAAAAATCCATTCATGCCATATAAGTTAAAAAAACATTCTTCGTACCTTTGTCGGAAGAGTCAAAAAGTACCTCGTACGAAAAAACGACAAAAGATTCCTTTCATATTCTTTAATAAAAACTCACTGAAGGGTAAAATTGGATTTAAACTATTGTAAGTGGATGGAAACAATATTACATATTGAGGGAACATGGTTGTGGATGATAAAATACACCCCAGTAAATACTTACGAATAAAAAATCTCAGATAAAAATGAGATTGTGATATTTCCCTTACCTTAGATCTGATTTACTTTGTACATGTCTGAATCTCCTTTATAATGGTTTAAATAATTTTATTGACTTATTCCAGAATCATACATATTGATATGATATCATATATGGTCATATTCTTAGCTTCTTGTTAGTAATATTTCATTGTTACTTGTTACTCGGGTCCTTATTGCCTTTTGTTCTTATGTGTGTTTTGCCGAATAAATTCTTATTCTTCTTTTAAGGTTATAGATACCTTATATCCAGAATGGTATTAGTGTAACATATATCATATTTATTCATTCAATTCATTTATATAATTACTATGTAATGATGATCATGTAGAACGAGTCACATCACATCGTGGAGACGGTATTCCGTACGTACGCACGAGTGATGATATCGTTCCTATGATCGTGGAACTGTATTGGAGTATATATATATTATTTAAGTATCAATATTAATTTATAATAATCATAAATAGTTACTCACTACACCATTATACCCATCCTTGTAAGGTGATGGTGGAAAATAGATTACACCACGGCGTGGAGACGGTATTTCGTACGTACGCACGCGCGGTGATTTCATTTTTCCGTAGGATGGATAGAAGGTGAATTAGGGTTGTTTCATATTTATAATAACATATCAGTATTTAAGTAATACTGATGTTATTACTTTATCATGAAACAACTAAAGAAGAAGAAGTTGAAGAAGAAAGAAATTGAAAAGATCGGTAATGGATATTACCTCTTCTTTGGAACGCCTCTTTGAATCCTCTACTTAGGGAACTAAGATTGGTCTTTGAAGAAGACCAGGACCTCTAGTATTATTCTAGGGAAGTGTAGAGGAGAAAATGGTAGGGGTTGTCCGAGCTTGATTGCTCAAATTGGTGTGAGGAGGAGGGGGAGGAGGTGCCCTTTTATAAGGGAGGAGAGGGGTACCTTAGGAATATCTCAAAATATTATTTTATATTAAAGTCAAAATCGGTTTATAATGGTTCCAAAGGGTATTATTTCGAAGATAAAGTGGGGATGGGTCGAAATAATATCAACCAATAGGATTTAGACAAGTTTAGGGTATTATTTTAACCTTATCAATTAGATTTAACTCTAAGTTAAATAATTTAACTTTTACCGTGTCTTTTTGTTTTCCTTCACTATATGGTTAATAAACTTACTATAACATGACAAACGAACCCCAAATTGTTTATTATTAATATATATATTCTTATCTAAGTCATTTTGCCGAACCTTAGATTTTTAGGAATAAAATAACAATTAGTAATATAATATTTGATTTAAAAACTATTTTGTCTCAATTTTGACACTATTTGATATATGATTTTTGTGAAAGTCGTAACAGAATTATATGTTCGAAAACAATTTATTAAATCAAAACTAATATATCATAGTAACCTAGAAAATTAGTGTAATTCATAAAAAGTCTCAAATTACATTTATTTTGGTGTTTATAACATCAATTATGTCAATATTTCATTAATAAGATAATTACCGTATCATCATTGTGTCATAAATAAATTAAATTATTTAATGTCTAAAAATTACAAATAAAATAAAATTATGTAGGAAATATTTTTAACTTTCTAATGAATATTTATAGTCGAATTTATCTTATGTATAACCCCATATTAAAAATGATTTACTTATTAAACATTGATTTTAACTATTTTAACCCTTCTTTAAATAAATTAATAATAAATGTCCTAATCTAACCCATGTGGGCCTAAATGGTCATATTTTATTCCTAAGTTTGTTTTTGGTAGAATTAAACTTATCCAATAGAATTAGGACATGTTTTAGGTTAATAGTAATATCATTTTTACCCTTAGTTACCCTATTTACTATTAACTACGGTAAAAAAAGTAAAAAGTTACTATTCACCAAAAAATTATTTTTATCTCATTGAACCACATTTTACTTACTGATATCAACCGTGTCTGTCGAATTTTCGAAATTCCATTCACAGAAGCGGTAAAATTATGTTTTATGCAAAAATTCAGTTTTTAACCTACCAGTTAGTGGTTTCACTATTCATCAAAAATTGAAAGTTTTCAGAAAAATACCAAAATTTCACCCTAGGCTAATTTCGGTATTCCGAATCCAAAAATGAAGTCCATTTTGAAAAATAAAATTTATAAAATTTTAAAAAGTGGTTATTACTATTCATAATGGCTAGTTTTAATAATATTTTAATAGCATATCGTTGTTTAGTGAAACTCGGTATTGCGTACGTCGCAAGCTATCGAGGAAGGTCGTTATTGCATGTAAAGTAAGCCAAGAAAGTGTGTAGTGAAATATTCCTTTGATGATATATAAAAACAAAATATTACTCATAAAAATCTCGGGTGTTACATTCTACCCCCCTTAAAAAGAATTTCGCCCTCGAAATTCGTCACTTTGTAACAAACAGATGAGGATATTTCTCCTTCCTCATATCCTCAAGCTCCCATGTAGCTTATTCAAGTTGGTGGTTCCTCCATAAAACTTTCACCAAGCGAGTGGTCTTGTTTCGTAGGACTTTTTCGCTACGATCCAGAATCTCTATCGGCTGTTCTTCATAAGAAAGATCTTGCTCCAGCGGTACAACTTCTGAGATGAGTACATGTGAAGGATCTGGTATGTACTTTCTCAGGAGAGATACATGGAACACATCGTGAAATTGAGAGATATTCGGTGGAAGCGCCAATCGGTAAGCTACCTTCCCAACACGATCCAGTATTTCGAAAGTACCGATATATCTAGGGCTCAACTTCCTCTTCATTCCAAATCTCATAACCCTCTTACAGGGAGATATTCGTAAGAACACTTTGTCACCCACTTCAAACTCTAGGTCTTTTCTTCAGTTGTCAGCATAACTTTTCTGTTGACTCTGAGCTGCTCTTATGTGTTGTTGAATAGATCTGACCTTTTCTGCCATTTCATCAACGAGATCAGGTCCTAATAGCTTTCTTTCCCCAACTTCATCCCAGCAAGTTGGAGTCCTGCATTTCTTTCCATAGAGAGCTTCATAAAGAGCCATCTGAATACTGGAGTGAATGCTATTATTATAAGAAAATTTCACCAAAGGTAGGTGTTGATCCCAACCCCCTTTGAAATCCATAGAGCAAGCTCTCAACATATCTTCTAGGGTTTGAATTGTTCTCTCAGACTGACCGTCTGTCTGGGGATGATAAGCAGTGCTGAAACTCAACTCTGTATCCAGAGTATGCTGAAGACTTCGCCAGAACTTCGAGGTAAATCTCGGATCCCGATCAGATATAATAGAAAGTGGTACTCCATGCAATCTTACCACTTCCTTTACATATATCCTGGCAAGTTGATCTAGAGAGAAATCCTCTCTAATAGCAATGAAGTGTGCAGACTTTGTAAGACGATCAACTATGACCCAAAAAGCATTATTGCCTTTGGATGTTTTAGGATGTCCTGTGACAAAGTCCATAGTGATGTTTTCCCATTTCCATTCGGGTATGGGTAATGGTTGTAACATCCCCTTAGACTTCCGTCTCTCAGCTTTAACTTGTTGACAAACCAAGCATCGAGAGACATATTCAGCAACATCTCTTTCCATGCCATCCCACCAGAAGTACTCTTTCAGGTCCCTATACATCTTCGTTCTTCCAGGATGAAAGGAGAATGATGAACTATGAGCCTCATCCAGCAGATCCTTCTTTAATTCGGGGATGGGAGGAACACAAACCCGATTCCTGAACTTTATTATCCCATCACAATCAAGGTTGAATTCAGGAAGATTTATCACCTACTTTTGTAACTCGACATCTTCTTTCTGTGCCTCTTTAATCTTCACATGTATAGATGGTTGAACATTCATTTGAGAAAGATAAGATTTTTCCCCTTCCATTATAATTCCAAGATCCATCCTTTGTAAATCCATAAATATTGGATCTTTTGTGATCCTCATCATGGATAAACTAGCATGGTCTTGTCGACTTAATGCATCTGCCACATTGTTTGCTTTCCCAGGGTGGCAATGGATTGAGCATTCGTAATCAGTAATCAGCTCCAACCATCTTCTTTGATGCATATTCAACTCCTTTTGTGTGAAAATATACTTTAAACATTTATGATCGGTATAAATATCACACCTTTCACCATAAAGGTAATGCCTCCAAATCTTTAATGCAAAGATTACCGCAGCCAACTCCAAATCATGTGTTGGGTAATTTTTCTCATGAATTTTCAACTGTCGTGAGGCATAAGCTATCACCATATCATTTTGCATAAGAACACACCCCAATACCTTCTTGGATGCATCACTGTAGATCACAAACCTTTCTCCACTACAAGGCAGTGTGAGCACAGGTGCACTGGATAACCCTCTTTTCAACTACTTGAAATTCTCTTCACATTCCTCTGTCCAGACAAACTTAACTCCTTTCCGAGTCAACTTGGTGAGTGGATTAGATAGTCGTGAAAACTCTTTTACAAAACGTCGATAATATCCAGCCAAACCAAGAAAACTTCGGATCTCAGTTACTGTTGTTGGTCTTGACCATCTTTCGATAACCTCTGTTTTTGCTAGATCCACAGATATCCCCTCTTTTGAGATTATGTGACCCAAAAATGCAACTTTTTGAAGCCAAAATTCACACTTGGTAAATTTGGCATAAAGCTTCTCCTTTCTCAGGGTCTTCAATATAATTCTCAAGTGATCTTCATGCTCTTCCTTGCTCTTTGAATAGACAAGAATATCGTCTATAAAGACTACCACAAATTGATCAAGATAGTCTCTAAAGACTCTATTCATTAGATCCATGAAGATAGCAGGGGCATTAGTAAGACCAAATGGCATCACTATAAATTCATAGTGTCCATACCTTGTACGGAAAGCCGTCTTTGGTATATCCTCCCTTTTGACCCTTAATTGATGATACCCTGAACGAAGATCAATCTTGGAAAAGTATTGAGCTCCGCGTAGTTGGTCAAATAAGTCATCAATGCGTAGGAGAGGATATTTGTTCTTGATAGTGATCTTGTTAAGTTCTCGATAATCAATGCAGAGTCTCATTGATCCATCTTTCTTCTTAACAAATAGAACAGGTGCTCCCCAAGGTGACGCACTAGGGCGTATGAATCCCTTATCAAGATTCTCTTGGAGTTGCTTCTTCAATTCCTGCAACTCAATTGGGGCTATTATATAAGGTGTCTTTGAAATTGGCAAAGCACCCGGTACGAGTTCTATTGAAAACTCAACTTCACGATTTGGTGGAAGACCCGGTAATTCCTCCGAAAAGACATCATCAAACTCCCATACAATGGGCATATTCTTAATCGTGAGTTTCTCACCAACCATTTGAGATAAATAACCTTCATTTAGTGGAATCAATACCCATAAGATGGAAGAAATTTCCACTGGAAGGTTATGTTCATCCTTGCATTGATAGACGATCGTAGATTGATCTGGAATATGAAATGTGACTTCCCTTCTTTGGCAATTGATATGAGCTCCATGTAGAGAAAGCCAATCCATGCCAAGAATCACATCAAATTCCACTAAAGGAAGGATCAAAAGATTTGTAGGAATCACTTTCCCCCAAACTTCGATCGGAGAAGAATTATAAACTTTTGATGCGACTGTTGTGCCATTAGGTGTTGTCACAGCTAACTCAACATCTAATTGTTGAAGTAGTACGGTGATACCCTTAGAAAATTTTTTAGAAATAAAAGTGTGGGTGGATCCAGAATCAAATAAAACATTTTCTACTTTAGAGTGGATGGTAAGTGTACCTTTCACCACTTCGTTATCGTACTCCACATCGCTGATAGAAATTGCATGTGACTTTCCTTTGTCTTTAGCCTTAAGATTTTGTTGACGTCGACCATCATCATCAAACCTTGGATTTGGGCATTGATTGGCATAATTCCCCATCTCCTTGCACTTGAAACATTGAAGTGTAGTAGGTTCATTCTGTGTATCCCTTCCTTTGTTTGCATCATTAGACATCTTCTTCCCATTATTGCGGCATTCAAATGCCCGATGACCTTCCTTTACACATTTAAAACATTTACTTGTACCTTTAAGACAACTCCCTCCATGTTTCTTTCCACACTTTGAGCATAATGGAAAGCTCATCTTCTTTTCAGTATGCTCTTTAGATTTTCCTTTGAATTCCATCTTCCTCTTCTTATCAAACCCATGTGACTGATGAGTTACTCCAATCTCCATCTCGAATTTGAGAGCACATCGAATGATTTCCTCGTAGCTATTGAAGTCCCCTATGGCTAACGCCCTTCAAAGACTTGGTTTTAAGCCACTAAAGAATCGATCGATCTTACTCTCAGGTTGGATAATAATACCAGAAGCGTACCTTGCAAGTCTTGTAAAATTTGCTTCATAGGTACCAACAGATTCATCATCCATTTTCTTCAGTTCAAGAAACTCTTTATCCATCTTTGTTCGGAGAATACGAGGGAAGTACTTATTGAAAAATAAGTTCTTGAACTCATCCCATTACATAGACTCAATTTCATCCCTTTGCCTCTTATTCTTAATAAGATTCCACCATTGATCAGCATCTCCTTCTAAACGATACACTGCTAGGATGACTTTATCATGTTCAGAACATTGAAGAACTGAAAATATCTTTTCAGTAGTACTAATCCATTTTTCAGCAACTAATGGATCAGTAGACCCACTGAAAGAAGGTGGACGCTGACTCATGAAGGATTCAACAGAATGTTGCTCCTTCCTTTGCTCGTTTGGAAGTCTTGCATGATTCATAGCTTGAGAAAGTTGTGTGAGCATGGCTACAAGATTTTACATTCCAGCTCCCATATCGTTTGGTTGCTCAGGGGGACAATCATTGCATTTCCCATCGCATTCCGCATTAACACGGTTCCTTCGGGTTCCAGCCATTGACTAAAACCAAGAAGAATAGTGTGAGCAACACTAATTATAATAGGAAAACCACATAATTCAAGAATAAAATTTTCATGCTTAAGGTCTTATCCTAGGTTATTCATGGCCATTTCTAAAACACTAAGATTGTGTTCTATGCTTAGACTTATCCTTAGGGTTCTTACTAAGGCTTTCACATCCTAGTTTCCAAAGGTTGACTATAACCTCCCTCTGATACCAACTATAACGACCCATACTTTACATACATTGTTAATACTTCAAAATTGAAGCACACTTATTACAACATATGACAAAACCACAAAGGACCGTATAGGTATAGTGTCTTTAGAAACTGGGAAACATAAACAACTGGTTCATAAATCTTCTACAGTGTCTCCCATTTATTTCATCATATCTAGGGTCCCTTTTAGCATATTCTACTTAATATCCATCTTCCTGACCTGGGAAAAAGAAAACATAAAAGGGTGAGCTCAAATGCTCAGCAAGGGCAAATAACAGAAATAAAAATCATATCATATATTTTTGAAAATCATAACCTGCAAAAGAGATCATAATATCTTAACATGGAATAAATCATAGAAGTGAAAATGAGATCCCCATAATCATAACATGAATCTTGAAACTTTGTGTCATGCACACATAATCATGGAACATCATTTCTTGTTAGTCATGACTCATTTCCAAGACTATCTTAGTGGACAGAGTCCCTTTCTGAACTGAGTCACCCTCGTTCCAGTCCTGTTTCACTGAACCGGTATAACCTACCGTTCCATCCATGTCTATCTCATGAGATATAAAATCTTTACCCAATGCATTGGAGTGAGATATAGGTCCCACCCATCTTATAATTAATCCTTTCTTATGTGTGCCACATAATCATAAATCATACATCATCGCATAACACATGTAAAAAAAATGGGATTCTTGAAACATCATGACATCATAAAACAAATCATATAAGGTAAATGACTTCATAAAAATAATTCCCTCAAAACATAATCAAATCAATGTAATAATATGGATAAAAACGGAACCCTATATTATCTTAGATGGAAAATAATTTTGATAAAACACTTGAACTCCATTCTTGAGGAAAATATCCTTTCTTCTTCAAAAACACTTTTCTTTTCTTAACATGTCATACGATTATAAACTAAAATAAGTTGATTAAAAATAAACTTTAAAACTTGTAAAGTAAGATTCTTGTAAATAATGTTTTTAAAAATCCATTCATTCCATATAAGTTAAAAAAACATTCTCCGTACCTTTGTCGGAAAAGTCAAAAAGTACCTCATACGAAAAAACAACAAAAGATTCCTTTCATATTATTTACTAAAAACTCACCGAAGGGTAAAATTGGATTTAAACTATTGTAAGTGGATGGAAACAGTATTACATATTGAGGGAACATGGATGTGGATGATAAAATACACCCCAGTAAATACTTACGAATAAACAATCTCGGATAAAAATGAGATTGTGATATTTCCCTTACCTTAGGTCCGATTTGCTTTGTACATGTCTGAAGCCCCTGTATAATGGTTTAAATAATGTTATTGACTTATTCCAGAATCATACATATTGACATGATATCATATATGGTCATATTCTTAGCTTCTTGTTAGTAATATTTCATTGTTACTTGTTACTCGGGTCCTTATTGCCTTTTGTTCTTATGCGTGTTTTGCCGAATAAATTCTTATTCTTATTTTAAGGTTATAGATACCTTATATCCAGAATTGTATTAGTGTAACATATATCATATTCATTCATTCAATTCATTTATATAATTACTATGTAATGATGATCATGTAGAACGAGTCGCATCACATCGTGGAGACGGTATTCTGTACGTACGCACGAGTGATGATATCGTTCCTATGATCGTGGAACTGTATTGGAGTATATATATATTATTTCAGTATCAATATTACTTTATAATAATCATAAATAGTAACTCATTACACCATTATACCCATCTTTGTAAGGTGATGTTGGAAAATAGATTACTCCACGGCGTGGAGACGGTATTTCGTACGTACGCACGCGCGGTGATTTCATTTTTCCATAGGATGGATAGAAGGTGAATTAGGGTTGTTTCATATTTATAATAACATATCAGTATGTAAGTAATACTAATGTTATTACTTTATAATGAAACAACTAAAGAAGAAGAAGTTGAAGAAGAAAGAAATTGAAAAGATCGGTAATGGATATTACCTCTTCTTTGGAACGCCTCTTTGAATCCTCTACTTAGGGAACTAATATTGGTCTTTGAAGAAGACCAGGACCTATAGGATTATTCTAGGGAAGTGGAGAGGAGAAAATGGCAGGGGTTGGCCGAGCTTGAGTGCTCAAATTGGTGTGAGGAGGAGGGGTAGGAGGTTCCCTTTTATAAGGGAGGAGAGGGGCACCTTAGGAATATCTCAAAATATTATTTTATATTAAAGTCAAAATATGTTTATAATGGTTCCAAAGGGTCTTATTTCGAAGATAAAGTGGGGATGGGTCTAAAGTATATCATCCAATAGGATTTAGACAAGTTTAGGGTATTATTTTAACCTTATCAATTAGATTTAACTCTAAGTTAAATAATTTAACTTTTACCGTGTCTTTTTGTTTTCTTTCACTATATGGTTAATACACTTACTATAACATGACAAACGAACCCCAAATTGTTTATTATTAATATATATATCCTTATCTAAGTCATTTGGCCGAATATTAGATTTTTATGAATAAAATAACAATTAGTAATATAATATTTGATTTAAAAACTATTTTGTGTCAATTTTGACACTATTTGATATATGATTTTTGTGAAAGTCATAACAGAATTATATGTTCGAAAAAAATTGATTAAATCAACACTAATATATCATAGTAACCTAGAAAATTAGTGTAATTCATAAAAAGTCTCAAATTATATTTATTTTGGTGTTTATAACATCAATTATGTCAAAATTTCATTAATAAGATAATTACCGCATCATCATTGTGTCATAAATAAATTAAATTATTTAATGTCTAAAAATTACAAATAAAATACCATTATGTAGGAACTCTTTTTATCTTTCTAATGAATATTTATAGTCTAATTTATCGTATGTATAACCCCATATTAAAAATGATTTACTTATTAATCATTGATTTTAACTATTTTAACCCTTCTTTAAATAAATTAATAATAAATGTCCTAATCTAACCCAAGTGGGCCTAAATGGTCATATTTTATTCCTAAGTTTGTTTTGGGTCGAATTAAACTTATCCAATAGAATTAGGACATGTGTTAGGGTAATAGTAATATCATTTTTACCCTTATTTACCCTATTTACTATTAACCGCGGTAAAAAAAGTAAAAAGTTACTATTCACCAAAAAATTATTTTTATCTCATTGAACCACGTTTTACTTTCTGATATCAACTGTGTCTGTCGGATTCTTGAAATTCCATTCACAGAAGCGGTAAAATTATGTTTTATGCAAAATTCAGTTTTTAACCTACCACTTAGTGGTTTCACTATTCATCAAAAATTGAAAGTTTTCAGAAAAATACCAAAATTTCACCCTAGGTTAATTTCGGTATTCCGAATCCAAAAATGAAGTCCATTTTGAAAAATAAAATTTATAAAATTTCAAAAAGTGGATATTACTATTCATAACGGCTAGTTTTAATAATATTTTAATAGCATATCGTTGTTTAGTGAAACTCGGTATTGCGTACGACGCAAGCTATCGAGGAAGGTCGTGATTGCGTGTAAAGTAAGCCAAGCAAGTGTGTAGTGAAATATTTCTTTGATGATATATAAAAACAAAATATTACTCATAAAAATCTTGGGTGTTACAAATATTATTTTATGCCAACATGAAAAGCTCATTATTTTAATGATTCCATTATATGATCTAAAGCTTATTCTCAATGAAATTTATTTCTAAAATGTTTTAATAATTTTTAGTTCTAAAAAATTGATTTTCATAATAGAAAAGTTATTTTCCTCAAGAAATATATGAAATTATTTTTAAATATTACTTTATAAGTTTCCATGTTTATTTTTTAAGAAAATGTTTTTGAATTTTTTTTCTTTTTAATTTTTTTTTCAAATTTTAAAGGATATTTTTCTGAATAAATATTCAAAGTGTTCTTTTAAAATCATTTTACATATAAGATGACTTCTTTTGATGTTATTTAGGAATTACATTGGATATAATCCCAGGATATCATTATTATTATTTTTCTCAATGGTTTATATTTTAGATGAAATGATGTTTCTAAAACTTGTTTCTCTACAATAGTTCATATTATGATAATATTATTGTGACAATAACTTTTTTTTGAGTTATACCTTGATGAATTGATGAAATTATTATGGAACCTATTTCTTTTCAACAAGTTATGTTATGATGAAATGTTTACAAAACCCATTTTTTTGGATTTGATATGATGAATGTTTAATAATCATGTGGCACACATATGTTTGACTTTATTTATGTGACAATGGTTACATTATATCCAAGTATAATGGTTATGTTATATCCCAGGGTGGTGGTCCCGTTATAAAAAATATGTGTGGGACCTATATCCCCCTCTAATATAGCGGGAAAATAATGATATTCCATGATATGGACATGATTATAATGGGGAGTGAACCTAGTTTAGTAAGGGATTGTGCCCACTATGATATTATTGGGAGTGAACATAGACTGCTATAATAGATTGGGGAGTAAATCCATACCACTATGATAGTCTTAGAAATGATCCTTTAACTATAAAGGAAGTGACTTTCAATACTTATGAGTATTGCCAATGTTATGTTCTCAAGGTTCATTTTATTACATTACATTTATATTCATGTCTTATTAAATGCCATGATTTATTCCATTACTCAATTTTATAATCTATGATATTTATGGTATGGTTTTCAAATGTTATTGTCATTTTCCCATACCCTTATACTAATGGTATATTTATTAATACTTTGTTTATGCTAACTGATCATTTGAGCACACATGTTCTTATGTTTTCTTTACCTATGTTTTGATCAACGTAATTAAATATTATATGTATAATAATGGTTATAGTAATCAATAACATAGTGGGAGATGACGTATCTCACTTATGGACAACTTGTTTATGTGTCTAAGTTTCGAAAGGAACTATACCTAAACTATTATAAAATGGATCGTTATGTTATTTAATTAATATTAAAATTTTAATATCTAATGTTTATGTATGAGAATTTTAGACCTTTATATTATTGATGAATAAATATAATGATAAATCTATTACTATGTTTAGGTTATAAATTAGAGGACTTGTGAGTGTTGGTTCTGCAAAAGAATCCTGACCAATCATAGAAAATTTTCACCAATACAATTACCCAAATCCTGGATAGATTATAGTTCAACTAAGAAAAAAAATATCTATTTGTCAATATTAGTGATATAATATATATGGGAATAAGGTTTTGTAATATATGATTAATGTTCTATCCTATTCAAGGATAAAAAATCCTACAATGAGGTGGAGAAATCCAAAAATGAGGTAATTCCTATAAGTGAAAGAGAATAATCTGTATATTCCAAATATATTTAAAAAACATAGAGAACTCAGCGGTATATACCATAGTAGTGGTCACATTTAGTATTAATTCTTATATAAATATTCATAAAAAAATTAATACAAATGGAAATATATTTTAATGTAGAAAAGTGGGATAACCTTAGGAATAGAGCTTTCTGAGATGACCCAAAAGATAATTGCAAACAAGATTTAAAAGATGATGATAGATGAATTATTTAGTATCAAAACTAAGAAGTTAAAGATGATTTTTCCATATAATGAGATTTATGTGGTTAATAAATTTTCTAGGAATTCATTTGGTAGATCCAAAATGATCAAATATCAAAATAATGTATAATTATATAACCTTATAAATAGGAACAAGAGAGTCTAATAGAAAAAACATAAGAGAAATAAACTGATAAAGGAAGAAATAGGATTCCAAATGAAGATAAATAACCAAAATTTATTAATAGTTTCTTAAATTATGACATAATTAGATCTCATGAGGAGTTATATGGGAGAAGTAAGTAGGTTGGAAACATATCAATTTTTTATAAAACTTATACCATCATAAGAAGTGATTTTGAAGATTATAAAAATTACACAAGTGTTATACTTGTTCCTTAAAGTCATACTGGAAAAATAATTTCTTAGAAAAAGATGACTCTTAATTGAGAAAATAATACATTTTTTCAAGACTAACGTGAAATATATAAACATCAACATGAATAATATTTATAAATATAGCGCAGAAAAATTAAGAGTATCATGGTTCAGAGGAGATTATAATCCATGATTCACAAACTAATTAGAAAATTATGTTCGACTATAGTCTCTTATATATATTTTTTTATTTTTTTCTACAAATTATTTTAATAAAAAATGAATATTTTTATCTAGCGAAGAAATAATGATGTAAAGAAAGCTATAAAAACTAGTCCTGATCTGAAAAATTTATTATTAAGAACTTTAAAATATATTTGATTAAAAAGATATAACTTAATGAATTAGAGATATAGATAATACATTAAGGTGGATTTTATCTTGAAAGGCTTCCATAACCATTCATTTTATAAAAATATAAATTCTAGATGGTGATTATGAATTGTTAAATAAAATTATGTATCTTGAAAATATCTCATCATTATAAAATAGGGATAAGAAATTGACATTTAAGGGGATAATATTAATTTATTTGTGATATAAAATATTAAAATAGGTGAAATTACATGCCTTTCTAAAGCCAAAAACCTATTAATATATTTTATTTTAATTATTTAATTTATGTACTAAAATGATGAATATATATTTCATGTTTAATACTTCAAAAATAGAGATATATGTATCAATTTATATTTATTAATTCAGTATTAAGACTATGTTTTTAATCCCTGAGGAGAAATAACTGATATTATTGGATTTGTATTACTTTCTTCGGGTTATGGAAAACTTTTGTATACAATTTAAACCTATATTTTTCTATATTGAACATGGTTCACATAAAAAATGGTTGGGATGAATGATAGAAAATTTTATAAAGTTGATTTAATATTATATTCTCTTATAAACTTGGTATTTATTATCGATAAGTGCGAGAGAGAATAATATGAAAAATATGAAAAGAAAATGTGATATCAAAATATTTTAGCTAGATCACATTTTGAAATACAATTATCTTGATGGTATGATAACAAATTCAAAGGGAGAATTTTTTTATCCGACATTGAGATTTGTGTTGTTTTTTTTCAAAGAACATTTAGTTTCAACATATTGTCAATATTTTAATGAAGATATTTTTAGAAGAATGATGGAGTTCATGTGAATTTTGAGAATATTTTTTGAGTTTCTAAGAATGATATTATAATTTCTAATTACTTTTTAAGATTACATGAGGATTTATGGTTATCCATCAAACATAGATGTGATGTAAGATACTACAACTTTTTATGTCGAAAATAAATAAAAATATGAATAATGGTACACAATTAGAGTCAATGTGGTTTATTCATATAGTGTAAAATATGATTTTTAAGAAATTAGGACTAGAATACATTAGTAGAATGCATAGGGATAAATCTATAAATTATAAATTATTCTAAAATTTTGGAAAATTATAGATGTGTTTGATTTCTAAAAATGGAATACATATCTAGATATAAATAAGTAGATACCATATCTAGCATAGATTCACCCATGGGTATTAATCCCATTATATGAATGGTAGGTTAGTAACTCCATTTTCACTCAGTGCACAAGAAAGTGGCCTAACTGCACACCTGCTTTGACACCCATAAGGGATTTTCTACGGTAATTGTCATGATATTTTTGTACTGTTATGAATGATTTGAATATATTTTTTTCATGGATTTTCATTTCATAATATATAACTAGTTAGGTTAGAAAATCTTATAGTAAAATGAAATTAGAAAACCTATGTTAAACTGAATGAGTGGAAGGTTGATCTAATTATATCAATTTTGAACTGAGTGTATCATATATGAAAATGAAGGTGTAGTTGGATAAGACATAGTAGGATGAAGTTTTTATATTATTATGATCATCTTCCCTGAATTTTTTGGATATTATAAAAACCATCCTTTTTAGTATTTAGTTTGAAACATGATCATGAAATTCAATTTATGAATTGTATCCCTCTAAATTTTTTTAAGGAATACAGATGTATAAGGATGAATATGTAGAAACAATGGTCAATAAAGTAAATATTTGACTATTATAAATAAAAAATTAGAGTTTTATAGTCTTAAAAATTATTTCAAGTTTTAAATTTTATATTTTTTGATATCCTTATCCATCTTTCATTAGTTAGTAGTAATTAAAATTATGAGTATGTGATATTTTAGGTGGTAGAATGAAACACCTTAGACTTTTTAATACCATAGAGTTAAGACACCATTTTTTACACACATCACTGAATTAAAACAAACCACATTATAATTATTATATGGTCATTGTAATATTGTATTAGTAGGATAAATATAAGTAACCACATTATTATATCAATATAGTAAAGAGTAGTTAAGATGATATAAATAAATAATTATCAATTTAAAAAAATATAGGATGTTTTTATTTATACATTTTACATGTAATCATATATAGAGAAAGAATAGTTATTTATTATAAAACTACATTGATAAAATTCAATTAATATAGCTAGTTGAACAATATAATCATTTTATGATTGACAATTTATTTTAATAAAAGTTTCTTTTTACGAATTACATGCCCCAATGTTAGAAATGTTATTTTCTTAAATCTAGAAATTGATTCTGATAAAATGGTTTATATATTTTAAAATAGAATATCAAAATATATTAATATCAAAATTTTTATTTTAAACATAAAAAGAATTTACTAATGAAAATATTAGTTACCATATTAAAACAATTACTTATCAAATAATGGTTTTATAAAAACAATTATTTTTATCTAAATAAGATTAATGAAATATTTTAAAGAATAATTTTAATATGATATTTAGAAATATAAATAAATTCTTTAAAAAAATTTATTAATATTCATGTGGAAATAAGGAAAGAATCACACAATATATAAAAATACATTAATCTATAGAAATAAATATTTTTTCTAAATATTATATTTTAATTTGAAAGTTAATTTTATCAGATATAAAAATTAATTTGTTTTTAATGGAGTCTAAATTTGGATCCAAAACATCAATATTTTATAAGGTCAACTTATATTTTTAGTGAAAACAATTACTATGGTAAATACTAATTCATGGTTATTTTGGGTAAAAATGGGTATGTTATGGTGGAATTTTTTTTTATAAAGAATACATGATACAATGTTCTATAACCCATCCCTCCAAAGATATGCCACACGTGATGATAATAAATTAGTATTGACACATGAATCCCACCACTCATAGGCCACAAATTGCGTACTAGCACTGAGGGTATATCAATCACACACATGTGAGACATTACCCTTTAAAAAGTTTACAGTATATAAAATAAGGTGGAGAAAGAACTAATAAACACCATTTATAAATCATAAGAAATCTGAAACATATCGTGTCATAAAAAAGACTGAAAGGAAAACTACAACTACAAAAACTAGACTATGAAATGGAAACAAACTCTAGTATAACATGACTACTGATCAAGGACTCCAATGAGATAGTAATGACTAGTCCAAAAATAAACTAGTTCTTATCAACATGAAAACAGATTATATATATGTGGAGTGATCATAAAATTAATAATTAATAGGGTCCTCTTTGAAATTTATCATGTAAATTTGAAATAAGTAAACTAAATCTCACTGAATAAACAAATTAAACTAAGAAGTACCCAATCTAGAATACTAGTTACATATCCTCTCTATGGATCACTCACGAAATATGATATAGAAGTATGCCAATCTATATCTAAATCACACACACACACACACACACATATATATAAAGGCACCACGCTACCACTTATCTACTAGATTTCAACTCTCATTCAACAATTTCTCATATCTTATGAAAATGACTACTTTAAGTAATTCATTTATAAGGTGAATTTGGTATCAACCATACCTACTTAAATCCTACATATGATTCAAAATATCTTATAGGATTCTATCCTCAAATACTTATCATTATCAACATCATCCCATTTTTGACCAAGTGTATGTCTATACTACACTATAAAATGTTTAAATTCATTATACCTCAATACATAAGAGCACATGCATATGCACTTGTGGGAAGCCAAATCCCCGACACCGAAATTCAAGTATGCAGTATAACTCAATTCATTACATCCATCACATATATTTATTAAAAACCATGATACATCACAACCTTGGCTGGAATACAACCTAAATTATTGTCCATTATGGTCTGGAATATTCCTCATCATATCTATGCTCAATGGGAAATAGATTTAGATAGAGAAGTTAGTTTTTTTATCTCCATCCTAGGAAATTGATAAAACATCCCCCATAAAAAATTGGCTGTTTTTACCTTTCCAACATGAATTGCATAGAATATTAAATTCAATTGAATATAAATAATATCGCATGGAAACCATAATAACGAAAACATATATCCTTAGAATCCTTTACCACTATCACCACATAGGACCCTCAGATACCACAATAATGGTCTAGGATACAAATAAGAAAAAAATATCAAAAATTTCATTAATTAATAAATTTTCAATAAAATAATATTATTGGACGATTAACATTTTAATCTTTTAAAGCCAATGGTTGATGGAACTATTAATTATTTTTACAATACCCTCATGTAATCCATCAACATTAATATTATATTAATCATTTAACATTACTTACATCCACAATACACAATACCATTGGTTGATTATTTGTTAATTTATCATTCTTTAATTATCTAGGTATTCTAGGAATCCACCTAAGCTACCACATTAGAATAGTACATTCCGTGTAGAGGGTTTCAATTCCAATGAAATGGGAAACCAATAAATAAAATTCCTTCTATATACCATATAGAAAGAAACAAGTGTAAAGAAAATTGATAATAATTCCTTGATCTTAACTTGTCTCAACCTCCCTTGTGTACCATAAAATTTCTCACAACATTAACTATCTCTATATCATAGGTATCAACCATTACCATAGCCCAGGCTCCCCGTCCATTATTCTTTGAATGTTCTTAACCATATCAAAAAATTGTTAAGAAATTTTCCATGTGCATCTATCCCATTTCTCATCATGAAAATCCAACAATACTAGTTTTTCATGATACCACAAAAGTCCTTAAAATTCATAAATCAAAGATAATTTTCAAATTTAATCACTACATATAGAAAAGGTAAACAAAACCATATAACAAAGGCATAAAATTCTTCCATGAAAAAATGGGCTCCCATATCCCCAAAGCATTTATATTTAGCTGATAACCATTTTTATTTTCATCATAATTTTACCAGTTTATTGTACATAGTTTTTCAACAATAATAATCTTACAACTTATCAAAAATCGGTAACTATAAACAACATAATCATGCATTTATAATTATTTTAAATTTCCATCAACAACGGGGATGAATGAATATCAAATTAAAATAAATCCTTATTTAACCACATCCTTAATAATATTTAATCATTAAATTTTTTTATAAAATTTCGTGAAAAAAACCATGGAAATAACAAAATTTTCTATAACAAAAAGATATAAAACAATATTACTAAAACACAGGGAATAAAAAAATGAAAATATATAAAACATTTAACAACCCCGGCTCTAGTAGCCTATAAATTATAGTTTTTTTATTATATTGGAATAGATAAAAGGGATAAAATATCAAATGACCAATCATAATTGTAGTCTTGGAGAGTTAGATACACACATGTTATCCATTTTTCATTTCAGATAAAATATAAAATCTAGTAATTGGAAAATTTTGGATATATTGAACTCATTCAATGAATAATTCTTCATATCTTGGGAAGCAGAAACAAAACAAGGGTGATATAAAATGATTAGTAAGGGTTATGTACAATTGATATTATTATTAATCAACAAGTAATAATCAATATTATAAGGTATATAACTGGAAACACATGCCATTAAATTAATAACATGGGTAAAAATACATCCTTGGATAATATAAATTTAATAATCTAATGGATAATTAAAACTGAATTATAAATTAAGGAAAATATATCATTTTAGAAGTTATGGTTTCAGACATCCTGATATCTATACTATCAAGACCTTTCATAAGATGGTTTAAAATGGTGGGTAAAATCCAATTTAATTTGGACAACTAGTTTGTCTCATGAGATCTATCGATGCATCAAGGGGATAAATAATTATAGTCCCTAACCATCACTAGATGTCCAAATCATTAGTCATATATCAAAAGTTTAATTTAAATTATGAAACAATATTATTTATCACAAAATATCTTTATTGATTAAATGATACAAATTTATCAATATTTCCCATATTAATCAAATAATTTTTAATGTAAAAAATGTATATAAAAATGGAAGAAAGAATAAGAATTAATCATTCCCATGATAAAAATAATAGGAATACCTAAGATAATGTATTTTATAATGAAAAATTATCACATTAAAGTTACTATCTCAAGAAAAAATTAACAATCACAAAATCAATCAAGAGGTGAGTAGTGCTAATTGGTTAATCAGGAATATTGGTTTTTGAAAAAAAATAAAGTCATTTTGAATGAGCAAGGTATTAAAATAAAAATATTAAAATTATATTTAATAACATTTATTCCCCTGTAAACACATAGATATGGTGTAGAAGATGCTAAATTTCATAAAACAGTTATGGTGATGGGTAAGTATGTTATAGCCGTATATATTACCAGAATACTCCTTTAAAGAATTTCTTGAAAAGGTTAATTAAAAACATTAATTATAAGTATTCTATTAAAATCAAATTTTGAAAATTAAAGTATCAAATAAAATTTACTTAATAATTATTTGAGTAAATAAAAGGACTTTTTCAAAACAATTAATTAAAATATGGACATGTAAGAAAAATATATCTTATTTAAAGTGAAGTCAAATCATTATTTAATTTAAAGATTTATTTGATTGATTCAATTACAAAAGAAATAAAATGTTGGAAGAGAATATATAATCACATTAAATATATTTTAAAAAAGAATATTATGGGTTATTATGAAGGATAAATGATAATATTTCTTAAAAATTTAAAAGAAATCACAAAAGAAAGTGAGATAGTAAAATATATTTTTACCTCTTCAGTAACTTTCAAATTGTAAACCATTGAATGATTTAAAATTAATTTAAAAATTAAACATAATAAATAGATAGTTATCAATGTTAATTACATTAAGTATTCAGTATATAGACCATATAAAATTTAATAGGTGCATGTTAACAAATATGTCTCAATGGAATTGAAATTGAGATACAATCCCTTACCTAATGTTCTCATTTGGTAGATCATTCATTAAATTCTTTTATATTTTTTAATAATATTATTAATATATAAAATTTCATTATTTATATTTATAATGTTCTATATGATCTAATTATAACATCATACCACCCCTTTGTTAATAATATTTCATTATTTTCATTGGTTCGAGTGTTAATTTCCTTGTTTTCTCATTCATGTTTTGTCATGAAAGTTCAATTTATTTTTAGTGGGATATATGTAAAAAATATATAGAATTTTAATAATGATATAAATATCATATTTACCCAAAATATATATTTTTATAACCATGCTATAATTTTGTACAAGGAAAATGAACCATATCACTTTATAGAGACGAGATGTCATACGCATGAATGAGCGACAATATCATTCCCTTCATGGGTGAAAGGGAAAATATTTAGATGATATATTAATTTTATAGAATTAATATAAAGTTTTATATATCATATATTTTCATTTTTTAAATCATTATTACTATCCATGTGATTTGGCGATGGAAAACAAGTTACATCGATACACGAAGCTGAAGTATGTCATACACATGAGTAAAGACTTTGTTTTCCATTTGAGGGAGAAATAGATAGATAAATATTATTCCATCCACATAATAACATATAATTATATTTTAGATAATTGTTTTGTTATATTTTATGTTTAAATACATATTTTATGGTTATAAAATAAGAATGATAAAGAAAGAGATTTATTAAGAAGATTACCTTCTCTTAGAGAAACCTCCATTGGATCTCTTATTAAGGAGCCTAGTGTAGGTATTTTTGGAGAACTATAAACTCTATAATGAGTGTAATGATTTTGGAGATTGATTTTAGTGGTGTTTTTTTTGAGATATATGGATTTTGAGGTTTGAATAATTTAGGGGAGTGGAAACCCCTTTATAAGGGGGAAGGGGGCTTCCAGTAAATTACTTGGAAATTGCCGAAACAAACCCAAATGATGACTTAATTCTTATGATAAATTATTAAAAATGATTAGATTATAATTTTGGATAATATATGGTTGAAATATGTCCCGGAAATATGATTTATTCTAGTTTAATTTTAAATATTAACCTTATTTATTTATTTACCCCCATAGGTAAACCCGTTGTAAGAATAAAAAGGATATTTAATTTTCCTAGTTTTACCATTAATTATGATGGAAAATTATGTTGAACTTATTAACTAATATTAATTATTAATAATAAAAATATAGGAATTCATATTAACAAATTATACTCAAATAAGTACCAAATTTTGATTTAAAATAAACCAGCAAATTGTGTCTAAAAACAGGATTCATGGAATGCATGTTCTGTCCATAAGATAATATTATATTAAATATATGAATTGTAATAACCATTATATGGATTTAAATTAATATTTTTAGGCATATAATATATTAATTTAAATTATAAAATCATTAATAATGTTTTTGATAATTAATTTAAATGGATAGACATTATGACTTTTTAAACAAAAAGAGTTTCCTAAAGAATAAACAGTTTTTGAAAACTATTTTTTTCCATTAAAATTTTATTATATTTATTTATATAAAATTTATAATCATTAAATTGTTAATTATAAATATTATTAAATATTATTGTAAATAAAATAGTGAATGTTTAAATACTAAATTTTTTCTTATTCATGAAAGATTATTTATAAGGGAAACTTTCAAAAATTGTTCTAGGGTTATTTAAACCTAATAAGTTCAAAATAGATATTCATCCTATCAAAATTTTAATTTTTATTCTATGAAATATTATCATTTTAATTTATTATAGTTTTATTAAAATATATTTTACAGATTTTATAATTTTTACTTAACTGTTACATTCTTTCATCATGTAAAACATTGACCCTGGGAATTCTTAGGTATATTCCCTTTTAAATAAATGTGAGTGGTTATTCTTCATGACATACTTTGGTTACCACGTTTAGTACTCTATATTAACATTTATCCAAATTAAATTTATCATTTTAATAATATGATTACTCAACACTTTCTCTTTAGTATCAATAATCGATATCGGCTCTTCACAGTAACATAAATCTGGTTCTAATTCTATTTTATTAGATGTGATAAAATTTATTGGGTTTGAATAAAAATTCTTGATAACAATATATAGAACATATATTTTAATTTATAGGGGATTGGTGTCATTTCCAATCAGTAATCCACAACTCTAATTCCTTCCAAAATTTCAAAGGTTCTGATGTATAAGTGGTCAGTTTTCCTTTCTTATTGAACTTTATGAAACACTTCTATAAATACATAATGAAGAAAAAATGTTCTCCCACATAAAAGTAAAACCATTTTTTTGATTATTGAAATAATCCTTTTGACTTTATTGAGCTTCGTTAACTTAATCCTGAATTTTATTTACATTTTTCATTGTATCCAAAAAAATATCTAGGCCTACAAGTTTCCATTCACTAACATCATCCCAACATGTAGGTGTATGATATCTCTTTCCATATAATGATTAATACAAAACCATTATAATACTTGAATGAAATATATTATTTTAGGAAAAATATACCAATGGTAAATACAGATCCCACATACCTTGAAGGTCATTTGAGAATGACCTGAAAAGGTCTTATAATGTTTGAATAATCCTTTCAGTTTTTCTATCAGTTCTAGGTCTATATGTGGCGATTAAATGAAGCGTAGTATTAAGATACTTATAATTAACGTTCCATAATTTCAATATAAAATAGGGATCATTATTAGACATTTTGAAAATAAGAATTCCAAAAAGTCATAAAACTTCATTAATATAGTTCCTTGTGAGGCACTAAAGTGGTAAATATTATATTATATAAAGAAAAATCAGAAATTTGATTTGGAAATAAACAATAACCCATATCTAATTATTCACACTTGGTGTACTTGGTAGTACAGTGACAATGTCCATATCAATGTCTTCCAATTTCAAAATAGTAACAGAAAGAGGATTCATGACTCCTCTTCACTGTGGTCCCAAAACCTTCACTTTTTGACAAAATAAATATATTTATTCATAATCATCAATTTCTATCTTCATGTTATCCCACCAAAAATTTTCCCTCAAATATCTATACATCATGGTGCAACTGGGATGTATAGATAAATTCAATTTATGATCATAATCCAAGAATTCCTATTTCATTTCAGGAATAGATGGATCCCATAATCACTTTCCAAATTTTATAATTCCATATTTATAAAAAATGTCTACTAATTTACAATCCTTCAAAGATTTAATTTTATTCTAAATATTATAATAATCATATTGGGAACCTTTTATAGTTTCCAATAAATATGGGATTTTAATCATTGGAAAAACTATTTTTTTCTACCCTTTATTAATAATTCCATTATATATTCTTACTAGTTCCCTGAACATAGGATCAATATCAATACTTATTTGGGTAAGAACTCCATGATCTTTCTTACCTAATTCATCATCTTTCTTCTTTAACTACCCTAAGTGGTAGTGTATTGAGTAGTTATATTCCTTGTGTAGCTCGAGCCATCATTGTTTACACATGTTGAGCTCCTTATCTGAAAGGATATATTTTAGGCTTTTATAGTCTGTGTATATCTGAAATATTTTACCATAGAGATACTATAATAGTATCTTTAAATAAATGATTATAGATTTCAACACAATACCATGGGTTCGATAGTTCTTCTCATGAGTCTTTAACTCCCTTGATTCATATGTTATAACAATATCATTTAGAATAAGAACTCAACCAACTACCTACATCAATTAATCACTACATATCACAAATCTAGAATTTCTCAAAGGTAAATTAAAAATTGGACCATTTACCAATATCATATTTAATTCATCAAAACATTATTCACATTACGTTTTCCATACAAACTTAAACCCTTTATGTGTAATCATGGTTACCGAGTTATCCAATTGAGAAAAACTATGAATGAATCTAAAATTGTATCCTAAAAAACCAATTAAACTACGTACCTAAGTTTTGTTCATTAACGCATACCATTATCTGATAAAATTCATATTTTAAGGGTCAAATTATATTCAATCCATAGAGGCAATATGACCAAGAAAAGAAACTTTTTAAACACTGATGTCACACTTGAAAAACTTCCCATATTACTATTTCCTTTTAATATTATGAAGAATGATCCACAAGTGGTTGATATGGTAATAATAGTTCATAAAATACACTAATATATAATCAATGAATACCAAAAAATCAATATACACCATGAATAATCTATTCATAAGATACATAAAAATTGGTGGTGCATTAGTCAATAAAAATGGCATTACTTCAAACTCTTAATGCTCATACCTCATTAAAAACACTGTCTATGAAATTTTTTCCTTACATAATCACTATTTAAGTTACCTATAATTAATTTTAATCATTGAAAAATATTGAAATCCATGAAGTTTGTTGAATTATTCATCAATGCGAGGAAAATGATACTTTCTCTTTATCATAATAGAATTGATTTCCCTATAATCAATGTTGAAGCTCATCGGTCTATCTTTCTTTTTAATAAACAGAATTGTTGTTCCCCATGGTAAAACACTAGGGAAAATAAATCCATTTTCACAAAAATACTATTTTTTATTCAATTGAAATTATTTAATATTGTACATTCAGTAGGGATTCGTTGATATTGTCGTGGTATTAGGGATTAAATCAATGAAAATCTAAACTTCAGGCTTAGTGAATTCTGAGGTAATATCTATAGAAAAGAATCAATTTCTTCATGTAAAATAGTTACATACTATATTTAAATATTCCCTTATTGATCCCCAGATTGTTTTCTCTTCTTAACAAAGAGTCTCATTTATAAGTGCTACTAGAGGTGGATCTTGACATGACTCAAAAGATGAAGTCTCAACTCTAAATATAAGTAATTCTATATCTTTATGATAAATCATAATTTAATTCTACTTGAAATAATTTTTTTGGATCATATTTTGAATTCCAATTCATACCAAGGATTATATTTATGTTAATCATGGGTATGACAACGAAGGTCGCAATAGATAAAATTTATGTATCATAATGGAAAATTCCTAAGAAATCCAAATTGGAGTGAGACATCCACCACAAGTTTGGAATGAAAATTACCTTATTAATGTGATAGGTAAATATCTATAATAAAAATGATTTTTGATACCATTATATCTTCCAGTAACCATTTCTAAATAAGGTAATATACTTGATTATATCATAAAACTATGAAATTTGAGTCACAATGTGTAATTCTAAATCTGTTGTTACAATGATCATAATTTTAAAGTGTATACAATGTTAATATAGAAAACATAAACTTGTTTTCCTTAGGAATATAATTAATTCTAAATCCTTAAAAATGGTTTGTAAGGAAAATGTGAAATATCCTATGTGTATCCCTTAACAATATCAATATTGGTGTGTAGTAAGGCCTATTTTCATTCACCTGGTGGAGATTGAGTCAAAGTCCAATGCACTATTTTTGGACTTATTACCCCTAAGAAAAACAGTTCCACAACTATGTCTACTTGTAGTATCCAGAAATGGATGTATTTCTCAAAAACAAACATAATATATTCGTAACCAATACATTTGGATGTTCTTATATACTAATCCTCAAAGTCTATCATAGGTTCAATTTCCCTAATATATATTTTCCTTAATCTAGTTCCCTAGGTTTCTACTAAACATACTCTTATAACAACTATAACAACCTCAACTCTAGTTTACCAAATACCATGATTAATTAATTATATTGGCATAGATATTATAGGATAAATCCTAAAGGATCAATAAATTTAGAATTATTGCAGATATAGATACATATATGATACTCATTTTACACTAGGGATAAAATATGAAACATTATAATGGAAAAAATTCAGCATCAGTGAACTCATTATAAGCATTATTCTTTATATCCTTTGTAAAGTAAACAAAATAAGGGTGAGCTCAAATACTCAATATGGGTTACGTATAATAGAAGATAACATGTTTCAATAAGAAATAATATATATGAAATGGTAAATAATTTAATACAATTTTTACTAAATTAATAACATTAAGATCATGATTAAATATTTCATAAGAAATATGGGAAGGTAAATAATTGAACAGACATTCTATTTAATAAATAACATAAGAAAAAAAATATATTCATGGATAATATCATAACACTAATATAATGGATGATAATAAAAAAACATTTAATGAAGAAAAATTCATATATTTGAACATAATTATCTAAAACATCATGATTTATACACATTCAAGACCTTTCTAAAGTCATTTTAAAACTGTAGGTAAAAAAAATTTAATTTTTCCAACTGGTTTTTCTTATAATACCTACTGATGCATCGAGAGGATATATAATTATAGACTCCACCATCCACTTCATTTCCAAAGAATTTCTCATATATAAAATTATCTAATTAATTCATGAATCAATATTACTTATTAACAAATATTTTTATAGAGTAATGGAATCTAATTTATCAATATTTCAACTGTTAGTAAAATAACATTCAATTTATACACGATAAGTAAAAATATAATAAATTTTTACAAATAATCATATGTAAGATATAATTAATATGGATATATAATATAAATGTATTGTCCAATGAAATATTGTAACAAAATTGGCTACCTTAATATAATTTTAACAGTCATAAAATTAATCCATAGTTGAGAGGTGACAATTGGTTCATCGAGAATATAAGTTTTTTCAATAAAATAATTTATTTTGAAAAAATAATGGGAATGGAATTAAAATAATAAAACAATATTCTATAAAATACTTTTCCCATTAAAACAATTGAAAATTTGTTGAAGAAACTATATTTTGTAAAATTGTTATGTTGGTGGGGAAGCCTGTTAATACCTCATATGTTTAAAAAGATTCCTTTATCTTTTTTTTTTTAAAAAAAATACCTTTCACAAAAACAATATAAATATTAATTTAAACCCCCTTCTATAAATAAAAATATAACATAAAATTTTATTAGTAATAAATTGAGTAAATAATAAGACTTTTGTAAGATAATTTTGAAAATCATGTACATGGAAGAAAAACATATCCAATTTTAAGAGAAATAAAATCAGTTTTTCTATTAAATATTTATTTTCTTAATTCAAATAAAGAAGAGGTAAAATTTAATAATAAAATGTATAAAATCCTCAAATATTGAATGTATTTGAAAATTATTGGGGCTTAAAAAGGATAAATTATTATATTCCTTTAAGGAAAGTAAAAGCAATATGAAAAGAAAGTGTAATTTGTAAAATAATTCTTACCTCTTAGGTAACTTTTAAAATATGACACATTGAAATAATTAACATGAATTGAGAAATTATCCATCATTAATATATTTTTATTCATGTTAAATACATCAAAGGAGAAGTATAAACACCACATAAATCTGAATAGGTGTATATTGACAAGTATGTCTCAGTAGAATAGAAATTAAGATGAAATATATTACCTCACACTTATTTTAAGTTGAGTTTAATTTAACCTTTTATATAACATTTCAATAATTTTTTTAATTTATAAAATAACTATGTTAACAATTATAATATCATACTCTATCTTATTATAACACCTTACCACTCTTTTATTAATAATATTTCATTATATACATTGTTTTATGTGTTAATTACCTTGTTTTTTCAAGCATGTTTTGTCATGGAATTTATATTTATTGTGTATTAGATATGGTTACTTAATATATATAAATATATTAATGTTATAAATATCATATTTTCTCATTATATTCATTTTTAGAACCATTATTTAATGTTGTATGTGGAAAATGAATCGTATCAATACCTGGAGAAAGTAGGACGTACGTATTCACCCACGATGACACCATTACCTTAATGGATTAAATGGTAATGAATTGGAAGGTATAATTTTTAAAAAAAATTAATATCAAATCATACTTATCATATATATTTATTTACATAATTATGAATATCCATGTGAGTCGTTGATGGAAACAAATCACACTAGATCGTAAAGAGGTAGTTTGTCGTACCCACAATCGATGGAATTTTTACCCATTTCATAGATAAGGATATGGTTAAATTTTATTCCATCATCATAATAACATATTATTATATGTGATATAATATTTTTAATTTATTGAATGTGTTAAGAAATATTTTAGGATTTTAAAAGAAAAATGAAAAAGCCTGAGCTTCATTAAGATAATTACTTTCTCTTAGAGAAGCCTTTTTTGGATTTCTTCCGAAGGACCCTAAGGTTGGTATTTTACGAAGACAAAAACCTGTATAATTTTGATAAGAATGTTATATATTTATTTTTATAGGCTTTGGTCATGCTATATGGATTTTGTGTTGGGAAAATGTTAGGGGAGGGGGTTCCCTTTTATTAGTGAGGAAAGGGGACTTTCTTGGAAATTATCAAGAAATTTCCCAAAAAGATAAAAAATGATAAATTAATTACCAAAAATATTGATTCCAAATTACAATAGTTTACATTTTGGAATAGGATAATTTTGAAATATTCCCTTCGATTAATATTTTGACATGTTCAATGGGTAGGTAATAGATTTTTAATATATTTATTTTTCATTATAACAAAAAAATTAAGTTTACCTTATTAACTAATATTAATTATGTTGATTCCATATATGGAATCCATTCTATCAAATCATTATCAATTTATTGGAAAGCTTTAATTTAATATAAACACCATTTTCCAAGTAGAAAATGATCATATATTTACTATATGAATAATATGAATAATATTATGTATTTAAATTAATATATTTATATATTTAATGTGTTCATTTAAATTATTTCAATCATTATTAATTATTATTTTAATTGATTTTAAGGGACAAACATTATTCCTTTTTAAACATAAATAGTTTCCTGAAAAATTAACAGTTTTCTGAAAAATATTTATTTTTACATCAAAATGTTCTTATAATTATTTATATAAAACATAAATTTATTAAATTATGAATTAGAATTATTATGACACGTTATTATAAAAAATAGTTAATATTTAAAAACTACATTTTTTATTATTCATAGAAGCATATTTCTATAGTAAAATTTCAAAAATACATTTGGGGTTAATTTTTGCTAAGTAAGATAAAAACAATTAATCATCCTATAAAAATGGATTTTTTGTTCCTTGAAATATTTAAATATTCATTATTTTATTGTATTATTAAAATATATTTTCCACCGTCTATAGTTGTTCCTAAGGTGTTACAAAAAAATAAACCAAAATTTCATTTATCCATTAAATTCACTATTCTTATCTCTATTTAAATAATTACACCATTTACCGATGGATTTAATCACTTTAATCCCAAATATTCACATTATAATAAGGAAAAGGTGAAATTTTCCCAAACTCAATAAAAACATGTCAACATTATCCCAACATGAATAGAACACAAAACATCAAACTCTAATTACCTCTTTCATGGAGAACCAAAGATCAATAAAACATCACCCCTAATAAGAACCCTGTATAATTTTTCAATGGAAATTGTAAGAAAAAGGAGATAAAACCCCTACATTGAATTGAATTAGAATAATAGAAGATAATGAAACAACCAGATAGGAGAAAACTAAACTTTGATCAAGAATAGTCAACCTACCAAGGTTGTGGTTTGGGCCACTGAAAATGGGATGAAGGAACTCATAGTGATATGCCTGGATTATACAAGAACTGAGGTTAAAGGTAAATTAATGACCAAGTGCAAGGGGTTTTTGATAAATAATTTACTCAAATAGAATTAAAAAACCATGGAATAATATTACATATTACACCATGATAAATTTACATAGTACAAAAACTATAGTGTAATGAAGGAGACCATGTTGCATCACACTTAGTCAAATATATATATGATATCCATAATATAGTCAATAATGAGATTCTATAAACATAGAAAATATGACACTCTATATGGGAACCACAACACTATATGACTCTACTTGTAAGTATAAACCATATCATAACCAATTATCTATGAAACAACAACCATTAAATCTATAGTACCACTAAAACACACCTCTTTAGGAATCCACTCTGCATCTAAACCCCAGACCACTGTGATACTCAAATAATTAGAACCACAAAAACCTCTAATATTGATCTTTAACACTATGTATCTCAATATTTATTGAAAATTTATCTCCAAAATAGACTCTATATTATAATACAAACCTATACGTTGAAATAATACCCTATAGAGTGTTGTGTATTTCACCACACTACAAAACTTAATATAATTTTAAATATCATCTTAACACCATTAATTCTTCATCAAAACCTAATCCAAGAAACTATTACCCATAAATTCCAAAATTATGTGCCTTAAAAGTCTATAAAATTATAGAAGATAACTCTCAAAAAAATATCATCCCCAATAATTAAAACCAAGAATCATTAATGAAGAAAAACAATTGACCACCATTTATATCCAATCAAGGACCACTCAAAAGGAACAAAAACATTATCCAAAACACCTCATGGAAAAAAGGAAACAACCAATTCTCATAAAATAACATCATTTTAGCAGTATAACATAAAGAAAAATATTAAAAACAGGGGATATAGAGAAAACATCTAAAACTAATATTCCCATGTACTTTCCTTTAGTCTGACATGCCTCTACAAAACCCAAATGAAGGGGATAAAATGACCACATAGAAAACTATTTTGTCATTCATAAATCACAATCGACAGCTCTCGAAAAGTCTCATCATTCCCAATATCAATATATTCCCATTTAATGATATATGAATCATTATGTAGGCACCAATGAAGTTGGGATACAAGGAAGAAATCATCATCTCAGCTCATCTGTATGGGTAGTTCCAACCGATAAGCTATGAATGCAACCCGAGTCAATTCCTCAAAAGGTCCAATGAACCTATGAGAAAACATTCCATCCCCAACAGAACTTCACTACAGATGACAAGGATACACCTTCCAGAACACATGATCTCTAATATATATCACTAGACGTTTCCTCGTATGATTAACATATAACATTTGACCATATTGTGACACCATGATTTTCTCATGGATTACCTATACCTTCTCGGTCATCATTTACACTATTCTAGTTTAATAATAGTTGTCTCCCTAAATTTGGTCCAACAAAATGGAAATCAGTAAGGTTTTCCATAAAATTATTTGAAATTTGTTATTATAATAATGGTGTGATAACTTTTGATTATGAAAAATACACTACGGGTTGGTTCCCCAATAACATACCTCTAAAATCCATTATAGACACACAAAAAAAAAATATCCTCTAGAGTATAGATATTCATCTATATCTGAACAGATATCTATGCATGAAAATTTGTGCTCAATAATAATTGATATCAAAAAGTACATTCAATACCTCCTCATACACTAGAGGTAAAGTACAGATCAAGGGTTGAGAGGCTCTTCTTTAGAACCCCAGAAATCCTCACTACCTCACCTAGGTATTACCTCAATAATAATTTAATAGATTTTAACTCATTTATCACTATCATTTGAGAAGAAATCATTAGAAATTATTTGATCATCCATATAGAATCATAACTCCCTTATCGCTATGTAAAATGGTGGTGAATTCTATTGATGTTTTTTGCCACTTCAACTAAGTATTGTCATGTAGCTGAAGAAAACCACATTGAAAATGATGCTCAGTCTTTACCATCTTGAATACTAAACCAAAAGAGAATAAATTCAAAACTAAGAACATTACATAATACCACAAAAACTAATTTTATAAAAATTGATTCATATTTATCAAACCAATATTTACTGATAGTTAAGAGTTTCTAAAGTCACAGATAACCACTTAACTCATAATTGAAGAGACAAAACGATTTACTTGGAAAGGGATGAGATGTTTTACATCCTTAGATCATACCTTATGGGTATATCCTTAAAAAAATCAACCACAGTTATTCTCTATCATATAATCACCTATTTGGGACTCATCCACATGTTGTAGTAAGGAGGATTGCATTTTTATTTGGCAATTAGGAAATTTTACAGTAAATTTCCTCATACTATGGTGTAATGCTACTAATTATACCATTATCATCCCAGATTTCCCTGGCTCATGAACCACCCAACCACGTGACTTCTTTCTCAAGGAATTAGCCACAAAATTTTATTTACCCAGTGTAGAGGAAATATTTATTTTTATTCCTATAAGAACTCCATCCACCATCACTATTTAGAATTATAGTATTACTGGGAGAATAAATACTTGATTTTTTTTGATCTGTAATGGTAAAAAAATGTTCACTAACAAGGTAGTGTCTTTAAAAGTTAAAAACAACACTAACAAATCAATTTCATGATCATGTGGAGTATAGTTAAATTCATGAAGTTATAAAAATAGATACATTTAAGAGATACCTCGTAAGTTGCATCAACACAAAACCAATTCCATGATGTGAAGAATCAAAATAAACCTCGAATGTAATGCCCTCATCTAGAAATGCATAACTAGATCACTAAATGTATTATTAATTGAATAATAAAATATTGTTTGGAACTGGTTAGTCCACATGAATTCCCAATCCTTTTCTGTCAAAATTATCATTAGAGTCAAAATATGAAAGTAGTTTGGTGAAACCCTCCTATAATACCCATCCAGACCTAGGAAACTCCACACCTCTACCCTATTTGTGGGGGATAACTAGGAAATAAACACATCCAAATTAAAAGGATTAAAAAAATATTCACACTATGATACTAAAAGAATGAGGAAATGGACCCCATGTCCCTAAAAATCATATATCAATAGTTTTATAAATTTTCAATAAAACAGAAGAATTCCCAACATAGCTGAGAGATTGTTTTCAAGTTCCTCCAATGACTCTAAAACACATGTATTTTTACTAAAACTAAGTAAAATGGTTTAAAAACTCATGGAACACATAAATCATCAACTCCATGAATTATAGAAGGATCTTTCATTACCCTCAATGACATTAAATGAAGTCTTCATGATATCCTCATACTTTACTCAGATGTAATTATATATAGACCATATGTAGATATTTGAGTACCATTTAACCCCCTTAAATTTATCAAATAAATAATAAATTTATTTGGGAGGTTATTGGTTCTTCATTGATACCTGACTCTAAAACTGATAAAATATGCACAACCACAGACTACAAAACTCTTTCTTAAAAAAAATTGATCTCCATAATGAGCCACACTAGGATGAATGAATCCTCTCTATAAGAGATCATCGACTAGGATCATAAATTCCCAAAACTCACAAGGGTCAAAATAATTTAGAGGCATCGATATTAGAAAAAAATCGAGTTATAGCACTATCCTAAACATGATATCTCAATAAAAAAATATTTTTATAACCTCTTCAAGAAATACATCAGGAATGTTTTTTACAAACCTTGGAAACATGACTGGATAAACCTATATATAACTTATAACCAACTAATATACGAAGGAATATAAATACTCAATTATCCTCTAATCTATATCAGGGGATCTCTCACTAACATACACCTCTCGGTCTCCATTCATGTCATAAAATATAATGATACTGCTGGAGAAATTGATGATATATTTTAAAAATATAGTTAATCCATATGATAATTATTTAATAAGTTTTTATTCACAAAATAGGAAATATTCCCATGATAAATTCTTCCATAGCACCAATTCATTGTCTTTATACACATCAAACATGATCACTCGACCTACAACTAGAATATTCAAAGCCAAAGATAGAGAAAGCCTCTCTACCTCAATTTTCAAAGCATGGAAAAAAAGTGGGTTGAAAGAAGAAGTTGTTATCTACATAGTCTAACAAGGAATATATAAAGTAAAAAAATGTAGATAAAACCTCATACATCATCGGACACACATGACGCTAGAAATGCTAAAGCATGTATCAAAGAACTTCATGATTTATAGCCTCTTGGGATCTGATGGAAACTACATAAGTGTCTACACTAAACATAATTTCTCTAAGGATGAGGAATATAATAGGGATTCCATTTTTCTACCCCTTCATCTATTTGGTTATCAAAATCTCGAACCCCCATCTTATGATATTGCCTTAGCTTATACTATAACAAAGACTGGGCCTCAAATTGGCCACCAGCTACACACTAATTTGTAGGATATTAGGAAAATCTCACTTCTAAAGGACATGAACTCTGAAATAATAGTAAACCATGTCAAAAAACACATTAAAATGGTCCTGACACTACCTTCTCTAGTATAAATGGTTAAATAGGGTTGAGATCTACACATTTCTAACTAAAACATCTTATGAATAGGAAACAAAGAACACTTGGTCACAACACTAATCTACGAAGATTCTTAAATAAATATCATCCCATTGTGGTCTATTCCTAACCAACATCATCTCAATGATCTCTTCCTTTGCTAGTATCTCATTAAATGAATTAAACATAAATTTAGTTACCTATAGATTGATATTCGGATACAAAATCTCCTCAAAATACCTCACCTAGGCATCACTATCTAAAAAAACTTGAATCATATAATAGAAAGATATTATATTGGATACAAAACTCTAGAACACTATAACACCCATATTAAGGGCGAGGATTTCTAACTAGAAATAAACCTTACAGATTGAATAAACAATATCATCATGATACTAATTCCTAAACTTTTCCAAAAAAAAAGATACACCACCTCATGATATATAAAGAAAAAAATCAACCACTTCTGAGTTTATCCACATAGCATCATCAAAGAAAAAAATCATAATCTTATTCTATGAATATATTAAGCTAAATGATCCCACCAGATCCTCTAGACCATCCTCTATCTCTCAATATGAAATAGATACTTCAAGCCTCTCAAACCCTATCTCTATAAGACTTGGAGTGTACTCATCCAAGTGTTATCACAATTTTCCTATTCTATGAAAAGGAACCACCTAAACGAATGAGTCCTCAATGAGATGGGTTGAATGTGTGATTCAAATATTTTACATTTTTTTGGAAAAAAACCTCATCCCTGGTTAAAGTGAGTCTTAATTTCTCTTCAACAAACACACTAAAAAAGTGGAATTTTTTTTAAAGGTTGACCTCTTGAAATGAGTAGGATAGTCTTTTTCATGATTAATATTCTATTGAGATCATACGACCCATATATTTTATCATGTAGTTACAATGGGAAAGGATTGTCCGTGAATGACTATTAAAACTAGTCTGTAGATTATGATAGTTAATCCTACACTAAAAAAATAATGATTTTTTCTAATATAAACAAAAAAGAAATCATATGAATCATATATTTTAAATATTTAAGTAGTTATCCCCCTATTATACATCAACCTTTAGAAACATAGGTACGATATCATCACTTTTATTCAAATATTCACATCTCTTCTTCTTCACTTTTTTTCCACTTCTTATTCCCTCTTATTTACTCTCAATTATATCAATAAAAATTTTATCTCTCACTTCATGCGCAATAATTATTTTTTTTATTTGAAATTTAAATTCAAAAAACAATGTACTCTTTCAAACTCATCCTTTTAATCATAATTCAAAATATCTTAATAATCTAATTCTAAATTTAAATTTATTGTACATAAACATAACAACAAAATTCATATGATGAATCAATTACATCATAAACCCAAGATGATTCCTAGAAACACCCATCTATAGGGTTATCTAGGTGATTAAAGTGAGCCCTTTTCATTTTTAGTTGTTCATCACATAACTAATATAATGTTTGTGGAATGGGTTTTATGTTACAGAGTAGAGATACCTTTATTAACAGAACCACAAAAATATAGTTGATTCACTCTATGGTGTGTTTAATGTGGTATAGTGTGGTATTTATAGACAATATTTTTCCTACAGCATGGACATGAGGATTTGGTTTTTTGGTACCAAAATATCAAGAACATCCAAATTTCATCCAATATACCTCTATTGCGTAGAGGTCATAGATTTTCTAGTAGCACCAAAAACTAATCAACCCTTTTATATATTTTGGTCCCTCTCTATGGTATGGAAACTCTTACACTATGGCATGGTCATTGCTTGATGGTGTGGTCCACTATATACAAACATCTCGACTTCTCCTCTAATACATCTTGTATCATGAAATCCTTTCATGATATATAATTAAAAACAACATCACATTGTGTGATTTGATTTAATCACAAAGAATATGATTTATGTATTAAAAACAAAAATCCATATAGTTAATAATACCCACTTATCCAAATCCCCTCTCTTATTAATCTCTTCAACTATAAAAGAACCTATAGGGATAAAAAATATCCCCTTTTAGTTTTATTTCAAACTAAGGAACATAAATCATTGTTAAACTCAGAAAACATAGGAATCGATCAAAATTAAATATTTCTAATACTATGTGTGAAAACTTGATATAGGAAAAATAAAATTGAATAAAAAATACAATGTTTTCTAATGGATAGTTATTTATATACAACTGTTCTAAACATAAACTTTACAACCTTCATACTAAACTTTATCATCAGATCAAAAATTCATTCAAACCTAAATAATACCTAAATCAACATAGAATAAAAGATTAAAAGAGTTTATACATGTTGAAGTAATAATATAATAATTTTTAAAAACCATACCTAAATATTTGATTCCCCTAAAGGTAACACATATCAAACGATACTCTTCATACATTGTATATTCCCCCTTGGAAAAACAATTGGAAGATAAATATAAAGGAGAAATTTTTATTGTATATTTTTCTCCACTTTGGAAAAAATATCCAATATAAAGATGATTTTGTTTTTCAAATACCCAATACCTTATCCCTAAAAATAGTAACATTAGACCCATAAATTTAAGAGCTAATTATATATTCTTCCTTTGATAGTGGTTGGTGAACACATCTATGATTTCATCCTTTATAGAAAAAAAATCTAATTTTAATTAATTATTATCAACTAGATCATTGATAACATGATATTTTATATCAATTTTCTTATAACATGAATTTTTAAATGGATATTTTAAAAGTTAAATTACACTATGATTATAACATCCCAAAATTAATGGCAACTTCACTTCATCTTTCAGATATTCTAGTTCAGTCTTCATCAACCAAATATATGTTTTTAAATGAGTTAGAGCAAAACATTCTACCTCAGAAATGCTCAATATGTCTGAATTTTTCATTCATCAATGCCTAAAAACACAAATTTCTCTTTTAAATAAAGATCCACCAGATTTTGATCTTCTATGATCAACACATCCAAAACAATAAAAATCTAAATAACTAAACGGACCAAGGTTACCTTTTTGTATATATTTAAACAAAAATTCGTTCCAATGACATATTGATATATTATCTTTCTATCCAAAAAATGAGACACTTTTGGTTAACTTTTATTCTTAACACAAAGTGTAACAGTATACACAATATATGGTCTTGAATATGTCAATTAACATAAACATTTGAGTAGCGTCATGATTTCCCTTAAATCATTTTTCTTTCCCTATTTATCTTAAATTAACATTATTCCTTTGGAAATTATTTTAGAAATAGTATATCAATACTATATTACAAAATTCCTAAACATTTCATTAGCATAATTTTCTTAAGATAGAAAAATGTAATCCTTCTCTTCTAAATTATGTAATATAAGAAATTATCTCATATCACAAAGATTGTACATTTCAAAAAGCTTCCTAATATATTTTAAAAATTATTCAGGTACTTCATCATTATTTCTAGAATAATGAAATCTGTCTAAATAAAAAATGATAATGCGAAGTAAATTTTTATCATCTTTTTCTTAGAGATTCCTTTTCCCCTCTATTTTCTAAAATTCAAATTTTTTGGTCTGGTTTTAGGAAAATAATACAATGATCATGGATTTTTTTATCCCATATAAATATCCTAACAACTAATAAACATAATTCTCATCTTATTTGAGAAAAAAACCACACGGTTTATATATATACTCCTCATATTATAACAAACCATTAAGAAAAGTTGACTTGAAATCCATTAGAAAAATATCACAGTTCTTTTATGATGAAATGGAAAGGAATATTCTTATCATTTCAATTATTACAACTGGAGAAGATATTTCATCAAATTATACTCCTTAAATTTGTGAATATACTTTACACAGCAATATTTATTTATTTCTCACAATATCACATTTTTCATTCATCTTATTTTAGAACAACCAAATTTTCCAAATAATATTCTTTCCATTAGGCCGGGGTACAAACTCCCATGTCTGATTATTTCAAATTTTATCTATCTTTTCATCCATTTCATCAATCTATTTTAGTTTTTTTTGTTTATTCTTGCACATATTTTGGGTCAAATTTAAATAAAAACTATATAAGACACTTTTTTCATCATAGTTAATCCAATTTGAATCTGTTCACAATAATTATAGATTAAATTATAGAAATGTTCTTACTTTCTTAGCTTGAGATGTTGTGAATAATAATTATCTTCATCACATGAATTTTATGAATTAAAATATTCATCTAGAACATCATTATTACTCTAACAATTGTCTGAATCATGAAATTTTTGTTTAAAAAGAAAAAATTCATCATCATCACTTTCCAACTCATTATTTCTTGAGATTTTACTTTATTTATGTGTTACATAATATTCACTTAAAATGAATCAATATTCATCTGTATCTCATTGTTGTGACAATGATATCCACTTCAATTTGTTGGATAACAAATAAAGCGACCATCAACACCACTTCTTTTAAAAAAAATTAGGTTTTTACCTTTAACTTTGATAATATCAGGGCTCCCAACCGCTATAAAATATTTAAAACAAGGTGATTTCATGTAATACATCTATTTTGAGGACATTTCAGAATTTTTCCCATAAAGAAACTGATTTTGAATTTGATATGTTGATCCAATGGATTTAATCTTGAGATAATGAGATGTGGCATGATATAATAATGTGGTTCGATCCATCTTTACAATAATTTATTCTATCATTAAACCACACCTTTTTTTGTGGTGCATATAGTGCACTAGATTCATGATGAATTCTATAATTTTTAATATAATCATGAAATGTTTCACTGGTAAAATCATCACCATTATTAGTTTCAAACTTATTTAAAGAGTAACCACACTCTTTTTATGCACTTATTTTAATACTTTAAACCTCTTTAATGACAATGATTTATGTTTTATAAACATAATACTTATAATTATTATAAAATCATAAATTAAGGAAATAAATTACTTATATCCATTAGTTTAATTCATACTCATAGGCCAAAAAATATCATGGTGAATAAGCTCTAAAGGATGAGTGGTTTGTATTTATACACTTTTATCTTGATTATACACAATCTTTCTCTCATGAAAAGTGGAACACATCCAAGTAATTTCATTTTTTTCAACATAGTAACATATTTAAAATTATTCCCATGAAAAATCTTACACATGATAGTTTTTCCAAGTTGAATAAGTCTTCGATTCCACAATTGATTTTATTTAATCATGCTAAAATAGCATGAATTTTCAGCACCACTAATCTAAAACAAATTACCACTTTATATATGTACTCCAGTTTGAATACATCCATATTTAAACATAGTAAAAAACCCCCATATTTTGAAATACCATTTCACTTCCTTCGTCACATTAAAAATAAACAATAATAATATTATGTTTTTCAAAACTTCAACATAAAATGCGTTTTGGCATTTCTGTTATTATTTACCATTCAATGCTTATCCAACAAACTTTTATTTTTAGTAAAATATCATTTATAATGTTTTATATGACATATATAAAATTTTCTAAATCGATGATAATAGTTAGATATATTATAAAATTAGAATAAAAACCATGGTACCATATCCATGGAGAGTCTCCATTGGATTACTTATAGACAACATCACAAACCAAGGCTTTTTCATTTCCATTATACTTATTATTATATGGATTATAATCACACAATCTTGAGAATATTTTTTCTGTAAGTATAACAAGACACCCTTATACATGATGACTAAGTTTCTCACATCATTATCAAACATCTTGTAATGATTGAAATATATTATCAGTCTTTAATTTAGATTTCATATGTTGTCTCTAAAAAATTATTTTTTGAGAGAAATATTTTGCCATAAATTTCTTTCTTATAATACATAAAAACTCATAATTTAAATTTTAATTAAACCAACCAACACTTTAAATATGGCCAAAACCTCAACATATCCCATAATAACCATAAAATTTATATTTTTCTTTATAAATATAATGTTGTCCCGAACTATAATATATCTTACAACCTTCTTCCCAGAAATAATTTTGGAGACCTTATAAATATTTTTATGAACTCATAAATATTTCTTATTCATATAAAACATTTATTAGACTATTTTTATACACCAATTATATGATTTATTTTATTCATGTAGGTGCACATAGAATTTCCACAGTCTGGTAAATCACAGGATTTATCTATCAGCTTGGTATTCCTGATTCGATTATTCTGCTCAGAAATATTACATATTATACTATTGTTATTAATTTAATTCTTTATTGATCATTAATTATTTCCATGATCCTTGTCCAAACATTATATTTCCCTAACATCATGATTAAATTTTTGAAATTTATAATAATGTTTTCAAGATATATTTCTACAATCACCAATTTCTATTATAAAATATCAAACTATTTTTTATTGTAATTATTCTTACATATTAAATATTAAATTATTCATCTAAACAAAAAGTATATTCAAGTCATCAGATTATTCTTATAACATCAGCATTTCTTTAAGCAGAATAGATTCATTACTTCAAGAATATTTAATCCTTTATCTAAACAACAAGATTTTTTGAGTCATCAACTTCTTCCTATAACTTCAATATTTCTTTAATAAGAACTTATTAATTGATTTTTCTTCTTCATAATTATCTTTTTATTATTTTAAATTAAGAAAATTTTCAAAAATATGTAAGACTATTCCTTACACAAAAACATTCAGTGGATTTTTAGCTGTAAAACACTTATTTCCTCTACTAATTTTATAGATATTGGAGATATCATCTTGTAAAATTTATGAATCAAATCCGAATGAGAATCTAAAAAATATAAATATTATTAATTAAAAATAATATTATGATTATCATGATTTAAGACATTTTTATACAAATAATTCTTATTTATAACCCATTCATTTTATATCTCATATGCAATGATAATATTGTGAATTTTATCTTGAAGAAGTGATTTAGAATCCCTCACTTCAAGAGAAGAAACATTAGGATAAAATCAATCGAGTGTTATATGAATTATCATCTCAACCACATTATTACCTTCTAATTTATCTCTATAACTACTGATTGTACTTAAAATCGCATTAAATCTTGTGAATAAATCATCTACATTTTTATGGTCATACTTTTTTATATATTCACATTTCAATATCTAAATTTTTAGATTGACATTATTTACCTTCATATTTATTTAATAGATATTAACAAGTTTATATCAAATCACTATATCTATCATGATACCTCTCATTGTGAAAAATTCCTTCTCCAATAACTATAGTAATAAGTCATTCATGGAATGAATATCATTCATAGTATTCTTTTTATATGTTTCTATTTGAGACAAATTCTTAACTCGAGTTGAAAAAAAATTATTTGGGGCCCCAAGAAAATCCAAACTGATTAAAAGATGATATCGAATCATCATCTCTTTCAAGACATGATTATTTTCCCCAAAGACAGTGGGAATCCCATTTTTATTCACTTAATTATGATTTTATATGAGGAACACTAAAAATCTCATACCAACCACTTAAAAAAAGCGAGAATACTTCTCAAAAATCTAAATGAAAGACACCAATGAGGCGAACCTGGTAATGATTCCACTTGAAAAGACACATCCTGGATCAATAAGTAATCACATAGAGGGATGGTGGTGAATCTTTGATTTAAATATTTCATGTTGTTTTAGTTAAACAACTATTGTCTCCAGTTAAAGTGATCCTTCGTCACTGTTGACACACACGAACTTAAGAAGGAGACAACATACTTATAAAGTTTACCACTCAAACGAGTATAATAGTCCTTGGAAATATATTCATTACGCTAAAATCATAAGTACAACTAGTTTTAACTTATAGGTACAATGATATAGGTTTATCATTGAAATTTCATTATCTCAAGTATCCCAAAAATGTTATTTTATCCTGCACTATAATGATGATAAAATATTATATTATATAAAAACATCAATCCAAAAATAGCATTAAAATGTTAAATTAGTGATCATCTTCTTCTTCATTATCCTAGAAAAACAAATAAATGGTCTCTTCACTCTGTGAAAAAATGAAAAAATATTCTTCTCATATTTCTTCTCTTCTTATTCCCTATTATTATATCTCAATTATCTATTTACAATTTTTCTCTCTCATGTATTTAATAGTAACTAGATTTTATTTTAATATAGTAATTTTAAATTGAAATTCAAAAAACCAACTCCTCATTGAAACATAGCCATTTGATCTTAATGGAAAATATAATGATCATCTAAATTGAAATTAGTAGTAATTATTGACAAAATAACCACCAAAGTCATCAGATGATGACAAATCACCAGGAACCTTCAAAACATTCCAAAAGACTCTTCTACTGTGTGGTCTATAGGATTACATGGTAGATTATTGGTTTATATTAGTTTTTAACATAGCTTGAATTAAAATCGTGGAATAATTAATTTGTTTTAACATGGTGATCACTATTTTTCTAGAGCCACTATAATACTATTGATTCTCTCTACAGTATGGTCAAGGTGCTGAATCTTGGTTTTAATGGACAATATTTGAAAAATTGCATGGACAAGGGGTTGTAGCATAGAGGATCCAAAATCACCATAACCATGGAATTCAAACCAAGTTACCTCTGTAGTGTAGAATTCCTAATACAGTATGGAGGTCACAGACTTTCAACTATGACCAATAACTAACAGAGAATTTTCTTCAGTATATTACCACTCTATTATGTAAAACCTCATACACTATGGAATGATCACTTATCTATGGTGTGTTCCACTTTATTCCAATATCTCCACTTACTAGCTAATTTGGCATGCATAATTAACTCAATTCATGACATAAAAGTACTGATAAAAAATCACAGAACATTTTCATATTTAATCACATAGAATATGATTTATGTATTGAAAAGTAGTCTAACAAAATTAATCATATCCAATTATAAAAATATTTACTCTAATATATCATAACAACTATCAAAGCACCTCTTGGTATCAACACACTCTGTAGTGATCTTCTAGAAAATCCTAGGGAATGAAATATGTACAAACCTCATAGGAATGAGACCTGATGATATCTCTACAAAAGAAACAATTTCAATACTCTTTATCCATATATATAAAAAAATTTAATGTTAGTTATTTACATTATTCAAATTTAAAATATTTCCCACTATCCATAGAAATTGAAACATAGTCATAGATCAATCTTAATGCATGATCATTAATTAGGTATATACCCTGTAGGTAGAACCACTTTTCTTAGCATGTCAAGTAAACTTAAAGATCTATATACTAGATCTCAGGTGTCCATGAAATCCAATTCCCTAGAGGGTATCCATTTTTTATAGTTTATACTATTCCCAAATAATACTCTTTAACTACCAACCCATGTATCCTCACCAGTTAATATCTCAAAAATCCATTATATCTCTCAACAATCACCATTGATATAACTTTATAAAATCCCATCCCTCCAATGAATACCCACATGATTTGAAAGTGATGGATGATAAATAATAACACATGAATCCCACCACCAATGGGTCATGGGATGGTGGATAACACCAAGGTTATATCAATAACACACATATGGGTCATAACCCTATATAATTGTTTTGGAGTAATATATAAGAAGGATAAAATTATATTCAACTACATTCATAAAGAAGAATAAATCCCAATACATGAAATTTTATACATAAACTAAAAGAAAAACTAAAAGTACAATAAGTTGAATAGAAAAAAACATTCAACACTAGAAACTCTTGATAGCTGGTCAATGACTCCTTCAAGAAAGTAATGTTAATCCTGACCATTAACCTCTCCCACCTAAAATGAAAACCATTTTTATATATGTAGGGTGAGAATAAAATTTATACTCAGTAGGATCCTCCCTGAAAACTATCATTAATATGTGAAATAATCATACTAAATCCCATTGAATAAAAAAATGAAAATAACTGGTCACCTAAAAAGGTAATACAATATTCTGATCCTCACCATGGAACCCTCACCAAATAACATAAATAATTAAACCAATTAATATAGAAAGAATATATAAATATATGAAGGTACCATTATACTTATTTATAATGACCCACACTTTTAATACATAAAAATTACATATTTATAAATGAATATTCATTACATAACATTATGATCTAGTCCATAATCATTTAGTTCTGTTTCCTTTAGAAACATGGATATATAAAACATTGGTTCATAAGTGAACTATATCATATCCTACAAATTTCTTCATAACTATAACCCTTCAAATAGATTTCATACATAATACCATTATCAATAACTTGTGGAATTGAAACAAATTAAAGTTTGAGATTAGATTCCTAGTAAGGTTAAGAAAGGGAGATATAAACATAACATGAATATTAGAGTATGGGAACATGAGAATCACATTTGAAACCTAAACCTTGTATATCATAGATCATACATGTTATTCATGGAATAAATCAATGAATTTTATATGATTTGATTTATAAATGAATAAAAGAAAAATTCCCATGAGAACTTCACATTGGAATGAGACATTGAATTCTATAAAACACATAATCATTGAAAAGCATGCCCTTAGTATTCCAGACTCATTTCTATAACAATCATAGTGGATCGAGATCACTCCCCAAACCATAATGGTGACAAGGATTAATCCCAAGAATATCATAGTGGATTGGTTTCACTCCCCAAATGATAATAGTGGTCATGGTGCACTCCCACAAATATTATTTTGGACAAAGTCCCTTTCTAAATTAGGTTCTATCTCCATTCTAGTCCTATTTATTTCATGAAATATCAATCTTTACCCAATGAATTAGAGGGAGATATATGTTCCACCCATCACCCAATACATACATTTGGGTTCCAAAATATCATAAAACATTCATCATTTTATAACCCATGAAATTAGAAATGGTGTTCATAAATATTTCATTCTAGCATAACCCATGGAAAAGAAATGGGGTTCATAAACATATTATCAGTTCATCATATCACAAGATGTGGTAAAGTAAAAGTTTTCATAAAAATATTTTCATAATAGTAACAAAAATAAAATATCCAATGAAATAATATAGATAAGACCATTGGATCCCAACCCCATTAAAAAATAAGAAGCATTAATGATTTTTGTTTTTTATGAATAGAATGTCCATAAAAGATCATTATAACATTCATGAGGAAAATATCCTTACAATTTGAAATAAATTGATTAAAATATAAAAAAATTCCAAATATTATGGAAAAAAATTTCCTTGACAATAAAATAGAAAAAATTTAATGAAATCATAAAATACATTATGTGTCAGGATGGTGAAAATTTACATTCATGTCGAATACATTAAAACAATGTCTCTTTTCACATTTTTGGTAAAAATGTCAACACTAAATCATTTATGAAATGACAAGAATATTAATATTAAAAAAACTATAAATTAAAACATGGGAAAATTCATTTAAATATTTAATTTAGAATCGTAAAATTGACCTTTAAAACATTTTTATAAAATAAGGATAGAATAAAAAGGGCATTTCATCGAAGGGAGAAATAAATTCGATTTTCATTAAAAAGATTATTTTGGAATCATGACTATATATATAGAGAAAAGTGAAGGGAAAACATATATTCAAAATAAATAACCACAGTATAATAAAACTCAGGATTTTATAGAGAAATTGATCGTAATGATTAATCATTTAATTCATAATCATAAACAATCCCCATAAACAATGAGATTGTAACATCAAACTGTTACCACTTTTGTTAATTCTGAATTGTAATCCCCATGAAAGATATAAACTTATATGGATTTTTATATCATTTAATTTTAATGATAATAATAATAAAAATATATTCATCGGTATTATATACCATACATAAAATCAATAAGAGGTGAATATATCATATGTCTCCCAAAAATAAAAGAGGGAAAAGAAATCCCTTACATTACGTGTTAAAATCATTCATACACATTATAACCAACTGTATAAAAATTATTTTTTTATTATAAATATTTTAAAGAACTATAATTTTATATACATACCATATATGGTTCACTTATGACTAATTATAAACCATTTATTTTCAATTCCTTGTTAAAATCTTGTTTTAGGTAATAATTTCTTTAATTTCCATTAATATTTTAATTTGGTATTTTTGATATTTTTACATTAATCATGGATAAATCTTTTACATAATGTCAACCATTATATAAATATCATTTATAAATTTGAAGTTTAAATTGAGTTTTAGTAATCCATAAAAGTTATAGAATGAAAATAAAATACACCATTCATAAGGATTGTAGGAGGCATATACTCATGAATGTTATTTCCATTTTATCAATTGTTGAAATGAAGGAATAATAAATAACATATATAACTTCTATAGTTATTATTATTTCATATATCACTCTTATATTAATTAAATTTATCATTATCACTTTTTGTGTAAAGCTGAAGTGAAAAAACAGTCACTTCACTTCGCCAGGCGGTGGTCTGTTGTACACACAAGCGACATTATTATATTCCTACAAAATAGAAATTAAAAAGGTATATAAGATATTAAAATATTATAAGTATAATAATATAATAAATAGAGTATATAAATATTAAATCCATCATTAAATCTATCCGTGGGAGGTGGTGAGGGGAAATGAATTTCAAAGGGTTGCGAGGTGGTAGTCCACCGTACACAAGATCAATGGATTTATTTACCATTTAACAAAAGTGGAGGTGGATACAGTTTAATAAATAAAAATAATAACACAAAATTATATTTTAGATACAAATTTCATAGTATTTTAATTATTATGACATGAATTAAGGTTGTTAGAGAATATATAAAAAAGAAAAAATCTTCATGAAGAAAATTACCTTCAATTAGAGAAACCTCCTTTAGATATCTTATTAGGGACCCTATGATTGGTATTTTTAGAAGAATAAAAGTATTATAACATTGATATTGATATTTTGGATATATTGTAGTAGTGTTTATCCATATTTCTAAATAGGTGTGATTAATTGTGGGTAGGAAGTTCGAATTTATAATTGAGAATGAGTAGTATTTTTTTGAATACCCAAAATTATTCAATAATGGGAACCCACTCTCACCACAAGTGCCTAAAAATGTATAATTTCTTTTCATGGATTATATAGTTTATTTTAACATCCAACTCAAAAATTAAACATTTTTTAACCATGTTATGACTTATACTTATAGTTTACTCAGTTTTACCTTTTTAGTTTTTACAATAGTAAATTATAAATTTTTATTAACCATTGTAATTTACCCTTAAGTATAAAATTAAAATTTCCCTCATTATTTTATTTGTACCAATTAATTATAAATATTAATTCCTATTTATTAAATGAAAATATTATGTGTTTAGAAAAAATAATTTAAACACAAGTGTAGGTAACCTGCAAAACCCAATTTTAACATCAATCATGGTAATTAATTTTTATTTTATTTATTAATATTTATGATAAAAAATAATTTTCAAATATTATATATTATAAATATTTCTGATTAAAAAAATGTAATCATTTTTTTCAAATTGAAATCATGGAAGTAGTTAAATTTAATTCATGATTAATCCTTCAAACTTGATGGAAATACAGTTTCTAAAGAAAACATTTTCAAAAGTGTAAAAAGATTCTATATCAAAATTCAATATGAAACTGATCCTAATAAACAAAATTGAATTAATTTTGATTTTAAAATAATATTCAAATAAAATGAATCTTATGAATTCCTTAAACGAGAAGTCCGTTTTTAATAAAAATAAGTTTTTTTACTATTCATTAAAAAATTAATCTATTTAGAAAATTATAAAACATTTAACATAAGATAATGTTTAAATTTCGATCCAAAAAATGTGGTAAATTTTCTAAAATTAATTTTTTAAAATTATTAGAAAATAATTTTTAAATTATATTCAAAAAATTTAAAAAAACTATTTCTTGAAAATAGTATTTTTGAAACATATAAATACGTTACTAAAAACTTGAATACCTTTTACCAATATGTTTTCTTTATTTAAAAACTTAAAAATTAGTTTCTTAAATATTGTTACTCTTATTCATACTAACAAGTATAATGGAAATTTTATAGCGGTTATGTTTAATTAATAATATTAATAGAATAGCATGGTTTATTAAAACTAGGTGTTGTGTGTAATAAAAGCTATAGAAAATATTAAATTATTTGAAAAATATATATTTTGTAAAATATTTTTCTGTTACATGACTCTTCATTGGTATTACTCTCTCATGATCCAATGACACACATCTTATGCTCATCCATTCCTTAAGTAAGTTGTCCATGATGTGATTTGGGACTCACACCTACCTACATCTGTCACATATTGGGTCCAACATCTCATGTTGGAATCATTCTAAAAAACCAACTCATCATCAATATTATCCCATCTATAACCATGCGTATATCTGGAATCCTCTAGAATCTATGTACATTCATTATTCCTCAAGATTCCATATCCCATTCTCGTACACCCATGGAAATATGGAGCGAATATAATAAGATACATGTATGTGATATACGTCACGCCATCATTGTTCATACATCTATTCATATTAAATCATGACCCTTCAAAACCCTTATAATAATTTACCCTAAATGGTAATCCATTATACACTAGGATATGCCTACTCATATCTACATGTTAAGGGGGAGAAGGTAAGTTGGAGATATCTACCATCTATTTCATCCAAATCGTAGATATTGGAGAAAACACACCTAATTATTTGGGTATCGGTTTCCCTACTAACATGGGTGTTGGAACCATGGTCATCTATGCATGAATTGGAGTATGGTTTGTGTTTGTTGTCAATCCTCAGAGGAAGTTCAGAATGTGTGCCAGCAAAGTGCTCATACAGGTCAAACATATTACAATATTGAAGGTGGTGTCATTTTCCAATGTTTGCCAAATTTTTGGACCTGAAAATCGACAAAAGGAAAAAAGTGGTTTTAGAAAAGATACTTGTGCACACTGTACTTGATGGCGAAGAAACGTGCGCGCCAAATGTTTTTCAGGATCATAAGGTCAAAATATAGAAAAGGAAATAGGGTCGCACATGTATTGGTGTGGTCGTGCAGGTGACTTGCGCATCATGAAGAGACTTGTGTGGCGATGCCTAGGAGGCTTGGGAACTTGCGCACCTGTTGTTTTTCAAGATCAGAAGATCAAAAGTTCGAAAAGGAAAGTTAGTCACGCAAGTGACTTGCAGGGGAAGAGACCTGCGCGCCGAGACTTGCGCGCCGAGGGTAGACTTGTGCATCTTCGCGTAGGCTGACCAAATGCCTATAAATACTGGATCACCCCTCCTCATTCAGAAAAAAAGTTCAAGAATTAGAGATTTTCTAAGCTCCCATCGCGCAATTACTTGAGTCACGCAAGTTTTTGTCAGTCCGTGCATGTAGAGGCTGTGCATCGGTTGTTGGCTGTGCTCCCAAGGCGGTTTGGGTGAGAACGGAATTGAGTCGCGCAGGTTTGAAGTTGAATTAGGCAGTGTCCTGCAGGTGGTTGGTTGATACCTGCTTGCTAGTTTGAACTTGCGCGCTGAATTTGTGCCACACATGAGACCTACGATTCAGGTAGTAAAGAAGCACGCCAGTGTTTTTGAGCTATGTGAAATTTGGTAGATTGTATTGTACCCTTGAAGGGAAGTGAGATTTGACTATAGGTGAGAGCTGGACTTCAACATAGCATCTACACGCAATAGGGGATTTATTCTTTAGCGATGATGAAGATACCTTCACGTCTATAAACTGAGTGTGTCTTCACCTAGTTCAGTGAGCCAAGGGGAGTCAATGGGAGTGACCTGAGGGAAGTAGTTAGCTATACCTAAACATTTGTAAAGGCAGTGAGCCTGGGATAGAGTGACTGTTCCCAAACCATTGTAATCCACAACTAGTGAATATTAGTGGAATTTGGTAAGACCGAAAACTTGTCGGTATATGCTCCTTTGACGTAGCCCTTAGCGGTGAACCAAGTAAAAATTGTTGTGTCATCTCTTTGCAGGTGAATTTTCCATTGTTGATCATATCCATCATACAGGTTTAACTAGTTCATACCAACGTGGGAACAAGATCCTTGTTTTTAAAAGAAAAAGTTGACACCCCGATTCATCCCTCCTCTCTTAGGGTGTCCTACGGTTCTACAATGGGTGGGGTATAATATATAATTAAATAAAAGTTAAATAATATATGGAACAAACCACACAAAGGGAAAGATATATGCATAAAATCATCTTATTTTATAGTCACACTGGACCCTGACTACCACTACTATGGTCTACATTATAAACAATAACACAAGAATCGGATAAATCAATAATTATTTTGATATCCATTAAATAGTATAATTTAAAGATTAAAATTTTAATATTGTTAAGGTATGAGTTGATAGAACTATTAATTATTTTCCTATAATCTCATGTAATTTATCATTATTAAATATATATTAAACTTTTAAAATTTCTATCACAAAAAAACCAGATCCCATGGGTAGATTATTTGTTCATTTATTATTCATAAATTATTTTTTATTCAAGGAATCCACCTAATCTACCACATCATAATATCCCATGTCAAGAAGAAGGTAAGACAACGCCAAGTAGTGGGAAACCAAAAATAAAATTTCTCCAATAGAACATCTAGTACTTATCAATCAAGATGTTAATCAATGATAAATCCTTACTGTAAACTTATATCAACCACCCCTGGTATCACACACCATTATGCACAATATTAACTACCCAACCATTACAGGAATCAACCATCACACTATCTTGATATCCATATATACCACTCGTCTATAGTTCTAAAATATTTCAAAATATCCATAAGTAAAATATCTATAGGCTACTTGCTTATTTCACATCATGGAAAACAAATGAAACAAGTTTATTAGTAAATCAAAATAGTGTCCTAAAATTTCTAGAGCACACATATATTAAAAAATAAATTTCCATACACAAGTAATGGAACTAAGAAAAATGAACCAAGGCTTACAATCTTTCCACAACTAGAATGGGATTGCATTACCCATATCATTTATCCTAAAAAACAACTACTTTAATTTACTTCTCGATTTAAATAATTTATTATGCATAGTTTCTCAGTAACATGAATCCAATAACTTGTCAAAAATCGACATCTATGAACAATATAAGCATCTTTTTATCTTTATTTTCAATTTCCTTATAAAAATGAATTAGAGATATCATATTTACATGCCTTATTCTTTAATAAAATCATTAAAATTGTTCTAATGTTTATGTTTTTTTTTTCATATTTCAAATAAAACAACCATGTTAATCACGGTAAAAATATCAACACGAAGATAGCAAACTATCTTAGTAAAATATTAGGTACCAAAAATATTAATCAAAAAGTGATTACAAACCTAAACCAAGAAGACATTCTAACATTAAAATCCTTGTTTTTTTCTCTTTGTTAGGTTAATTCCTCCAATACCAAATGTTTAAAGCATTATAATCCCACAAATTGAAGTTAAAATAAAGTTAAAGTTGAATATCACCTACCTCAACATGAATATATCCTTGTTCTCTATGAATGAATGGAACTCCAATTTCTAAAAACTAAATAGCTCTTCATTAGGGAACAAAAAATCCTTAAAACATCACCTCAAACCTGATCCCTTAATTAATTACTGATATAAATTGAATGATATTGGAAATAAGAACCCTCCATAGAATGAATGTAGAATAACATAGGAGAAACATGATAAAAAATTATCCTTGGATAACCAAGAATCAATCTCATAAGTTAAGGGTTTAAAACCCTCGAAAATGGGAGAAACAAATCCCTTGGGATGCAACTAGATCTCCCATGATCCATGAAGAAAGGTTTATGAATGATTAGATTCTATTGTTGTTTCAAAATTTATAGACTAGATTGAAACTAAAAAACATGGCACAACACTCTATATTTCACCATGATGAATTGAAATAGAACAAAAATGACGGTTTAATGTAATATACTACACTTCAACACACATGGTGAAATATATATATTATATTAATTGTGTGTTAATGTAGATATCCTATTTACCTAGAAAAGTGGATATACCTTAAGGGAACCATCACGCCGTAAGACACTACTCTTAAATATATGTCTTCATAGAACCCAATCTCTATGGTGAACTAACATTAAAATCACCAAAATCAACAAATATTTCCTATCAAGGACTCCACACCCCATCCTATTCCTTATGTCGTAGTGATATCAAAATTGAATAAACTAACAAAAAATATCCTCTCCATCCTTTATACTACAACTCTCCATCCATGCCATAACATCATACCCCAACTTGAGTCCACAGCTAACCGCACACCTACATGCTATAATACTACCCTGTATGGTGTAATAATGGAATTAATGCATAAAAACCTCCTCCCAGCTTAAATCTCATTTTATCACCCTACTTTATTCCTCAAATCCTCCTCCTAGAACCTCTGACCCCTGAAACACAAATTTAATGGGATATGAAGGTCTATACTGTTATAAACGGACCTTATAAAAGAAATTTGGTATGTAAAAAAATTCATACCCACATTTATCACCAAAAATTCCCTAACTAACTCACTTAACTATAATGTGATTAAATTTTTTATCCTTATCTAACATTCATTTCTATGGAAAATTCCCTCTTTTCACCTATAAAGGGATATCACTACTACCAACTTGAATACACACAACTCGTTCAAAATTTTTATGAAATGGAAACCATTTTATTTATCCTATACTTTAAATCAACATTTATAATACCATTTTCATAAGAACTTTTTCCAAGTCCACCATTTTTAAGAGGTCCTCAAAGAGATGTTTCTTATTATTATCATGAATAAAAATCACATCCTAATTACTTAATTCAATATATTTCTCTTAAATACATATATTAACTTGTATATTATAATTAAATCAATATTATTTTTACTCTAAAATATTTTTATGAAAATTTAATAACCATTATCTACTATTTACCCTAACATAAAAAAAAGATAACATCATCTGTGTTATATGTGGACCAGAGGCACCACAAACGACTTGTTTTATTTTTCACTACGTACTTGAATGGATGACTCTAAAAGTATATTTAATGAATAAATATTACATTTATAACATGAGTATGATTCTAAAAATATAATCTATTTCCAACCATCCTCTTATATAATGAAAAATTAATACTTCATCCACGTGTACATAGGGACTACCTCCTCCAAAAAAAGATATATTTCATTTATCATCTCCATCCTATATGGATGGATATAATCATAAGTTTTATGAATAAATTTTATTTTTATCAAATTATGAGAATTAAATAAATAATAAAAATTTCAAAATTTTATTAATGATATTAACAATAAATTATCATTATAAATCCATATGTCTAAAGCAATTATATCAGGAAGAAAATTGAATTCATACTTATATGTAATAAATTCATATAAAATATATATCTTTAGAAATTTTCCCAAATATTATTTATTACATAAATAAAACACAAATAAGATCATTATAATTCAATAATAACTATATTATAACTAAATCACTTAATAATTATGGATTAATTATACCATAATCTTGTTTGGTTCTGTTTAATCACCAACAAGAGCGATGTAAAGGATTTATTTTAAGGGTAGATATAGAAACTTAATTACTAATATGAAAAAAATAATGAGTAAATAATATTAATTTTATTTATTGTTAAAGGTAATATTATTATTTAACTCATTTTTAATGTAAAACTTTTATGTTGGATAGAAATTACCCAAACAATATCAACATGGGCTTGATTCCCACAAACAATACACATGCCATACATAATATAAAAATGGGAATTTATAAATCCAAGAAACTTAATGATTCTAATGTGAAGAATTACTTGGTACTGATAAACATTCTATCACAAAAAAATATCCAACATCACTACCATGAATCGTTTATTAAATATATGAAATTACTAACATTTGATGATGAATATTTACAAAAAATAAATAATAAATAGCAGATGAATTATTATAATTAATGTTTGGAAAAAATTATATATATGGATTTGGGTCTAAAAGTTGTAATTAATATACTTATTTTTATTATATATGTGGTTAAAGAAATTTTATGGATGTCAAGATTTAAGGTAAGGCTTTCTCTCCAGAAAAGTTCATTTTTGAGGCACGTTTTATAGTATTAACCTATTTTATTTTATATGGTATATATAATACCATGTATGAATATTATATCATTAAACTATTTATTTTCGGGTTATTAAAAGTTCCATTTTAGGTTCTCTCTTTCCTGAGTTTTTGATTTAAATTTTACTAAATGTGTAAGAGTTTTATGTCTTAGAATTTTCTTCGTCAAGACATGTATTATATTATGAAAATATTTTTTATATGATATATATATATATATATATAAATTCTAATGAATATATTATATCATTATAATATTAATATTAATGGTATTTAATTTATATATCAATTTTCCCCTATTAAAATAATTATTTTGAAAAGTTAATGATATTGCAAGTGTTTCTTTTCATAATCAATTTCACTAAAATGTATACCCTAATGACCACTTCTTTTTTATCGGGTGATTTATATACTACCATGTGGATAAATTTTTTCATACCTTTCATTGAATTAATGTTTTTTACAAATCTAATATATGTTATGTTTTAAGGGGATATTGATTCAAGTGATAGTAAAGTTGTAATTGTTTTTGATAACTCAATTTTCATTCATTGAGATATTATTATTATTCTCTAAATTTATTATTATATGTTTGGTAAATTATATATTTGTATTTAATTTTATTTTACTAACCATTTTCTTTCTATAGATTTACTATTATTTATAATTAACTACTATTTAATGTATATTACATCAATTCTTATTATTTGATAGATTTCTTTCTGAAAAATGTTTTTGAGAATTATCCTTATACACTTTAATGAATGTTTCTTCTACATGTACAAGTAATTTATTTACAAAATTTTTTTTTCTTATTTTGTAACCAAATCATTTCTTATCTCATATGATGTTTATATTTTTCTTTACATTTTTTAAAATAAATACACTCTATATCAGGTCGTTTTCAATAAATTTTTATAATATAATAAAAAGAATCTCACTATCAATTTCATATATTTTATATTACACTCAATATTGTTTTACTTAAAACTTATTTATATTCAATTTTTTATTATTAGGATATATTTCTTAATAATTTTTTAATTGGATTTTCTATGAACCCTCTTGAAAATGAATTTTGAATGTGATATGTACAATTATCTATTGAAACAAAAATATTTAATAATATATATTTGATGATTTAACTTAACTTTACCAATTTATCTAGAAAGTATTTATATACATAGGAAATTTATTTGAAAAATTACCATGAAAATTATCATATACTATTTTTGGGGGGGATAAACTCCTGGTATCAATGATCAAATTTTTGATTCCTTTAAATGTAAAACTACTCAAACTATTTTGAAAATTGTTTTTCATATTCGTCAACATACTTCTATGTTATTATTTTTTATTGGGATATTAATAAATTAATACCATCCACCATCATTATATTGATGTATTATGATCCCGTTTTCCTATTTATTAAATAGTTAAGTAATTGAAATCCTATAAGTTTGTTCTTCTAATATGGATGCTTATTGATTATTGTTGGCATTTTCAGTATGTATTGTATTGATATTTATTTCTTTAATACAGTTAATTAATTTAAATTAACTAAGTTACGAGAGGGGATAAGAGTAATATAAACTCTTGATGCATCGATAGGTATCAAGAGACAAAATAGTTTTGGTAATTTGGTTCATTCTCTAGACATTTAATTAATATGACTTGGTGTGAGGCCTTGATAGTAAAATCATGATATCTTGGAACATGACCTTCACTATAATATCATTATGTATTATATCGAGGATTAAGATTCCATGTATTATTCATTCTATAACTATGAATTCGAGTATTATTATCAATATATGAATATTTATATTTTTTAGTCATCTGATGATTTATTTCAATCTTATATGAGTAGTTATAAATAATTATTGTCTTCTTATTTATCCTAGAAATATTATTCACGACCTTACTTATGTTTTACATATTATAATATATATTCCCACCTTCCTAATAATTTGATCTCTACCTTCTAATTTTTCTATTTTTATGGGATTATGAAGATTATAATTATATATGAAATTACTAAATTGGTGACATGTGTGGAGAATTCTGTTGGAGGGATTTAAGAGTTAGTATAAAATAATAAATTATTTTTATTATTTTAAAAAATACCATTATTTTAGAAATATGTGGGTTTTAATAGTTAATGATTCTTCCTAAATCTCGAAAACTAGAAATCTAAAAGGTCATTAGTGCGTATGAGATAAAATATTTGTTTTCAAAAATTTAATTATGGATGGTTTTGTTTTTCTATCAGGAGTTGATTTCAATGTTGGTACATAATGTTTGTGTTTATTAGCACTAGATTTGGGAGTGTAGTTTTAGATAACCACACATATATTATGGTAACCTAAGAAAAAATTCCTTTAATTTTGTTCATGATATAGTTGAGGATGGGTGCAGTGTTTTATGACACATGAAATAGAGGTAAATTATTAATATTGTTGATAAAGGTGAAGTAATTTGTGGTAGATAAACCCCTCAACAACAACACAGTGAATTTTTTATTTCTAATCATTTTTAAATTTTTTCTTGAGTTGTAGGTTGAAGAAGATGAAGAAAATATAATATTAATTATTGTTGTTTATAAAAATATGATAAACTAATAGAAATATTACAATTGGCTATATAATATTTTTTATTCATTAATTTAATTAATATAAATGTAATTTATTGTAACTATTTTATACCTCTTTTATAAAAACATAATAGAATATACATGTTTGATTACATACAATATATGAATGTTCTATTTTATATGTAAACTAAATCAAAATAATTTCTTGATTTTAAATTTTAAATTTAGGTTTAACTAAATAACTTGAATCTTGATATTTTTATAGTAATGGTGTGCTCAAAGAAGTTAAAATATGATAATTTCTCTAAAATATAGGATATTTTTCTTACTCTAAAAATAGAGATTACATCAATAGTATTATATATTCATTCTAACCCTAGTACAAAAGGTAAATTTCCTCACATACCAATAAATATTATTTTAGTATTATTTTATGTTATGTAAGTATGGATTCATTTTCAAATGGTTCAACTAGAGTGTATCCCTCTATCATTCATATCATGATTAAGTTACCATCATGAGGCTTTTCATATTTAATTGTTATCAGCATATATATAAATGTGATAACATTAAATACCAAATTAGTAATACTGATTCCTTAATTTATATATTTATTAAATAATAATAATAATGAGACAAAATAGTCGTTATAGTGGTTGGTTCAAGGATTTCTAATACGTTTTTTAAATGGGATATAATTAATTGTAGTTTAATAGAGTGTATTTTTTGGTTTAGTTTTTAATAAATATTATCAAACATATCTTAGTGTGTTATATTATTTATCTTAGATACAATTTTTTGACTGATAATTAGTTACAATATTTAGTGTCTATATTTAAAAAATAACTACATTATATTTATGATTTTTTATTATATTCATTATTAATATGCAGTTAACTATTTTAGACAAAGGCCCTAGATATGGGATGTTGGTAAGATAAAATTCACCAACAATATCCATCCAAGGGGAGGAAATGGGATATATGGTAGTAGAGAATCTGATATATTTTTAGACATACTATGACTTAAAAAATCAAAGAAAGCATTAATTGTGAACATTTTCTAAAATCATATATCATGCAGTGTTATTATATATATTGGTTTGTTTTTTTGTTGATTCAAATCCATTGATATAATATTGTATTAGTTGAAAATATAATACATATAATGGAAGTTGTTTTTATACTAATTGGAATGGGATCAAATGGTTTGTATATGTGTTAATGGTTACTATTATACTATATTTAGAAATCTTTTTAACTACAACTAAAAATTTATTAATTTTTCAAACCATAAAAATTTGTTTAACTATGGATAATTTCATTTTAATCTAATTTTTGGTGGTTATAACCACCACTAAATAAATATCATAAATCAAATATGACCAATTTTAGTGGAAGTTTAAAAAAACCACCACTAAAATATACCCTAAGATAATTTATGATGGTTTTATAACCACATTTAAAAGTTGAACCGATGTTAAATATATAAAAAAGTTAATATCTTCATTTGACTATGTATATATAATTTGTTTATATAAATTCAACGAATAGTAGAAAAAAATCTCCAAATAGTTGTTTTGAAGAAATATTTAAAAAGACATATTTAATAAAAAACCACAATAAATTTAACTTCAATCTATAAATATATATTGGTTTATATAAAACATAAAAAATCTATTTTTTAGTAACTAAAGCAATAATTAATCTTAAAAAAATTCTACCAAAGATATTATTTCCCATAGTTTTTTGAAATACAAGAAAATGGTAGATTTTCTTCATTATTTAAATTTTCACGCTATTTTTAGTGGCTGAGGGGTTTCCAGGTACTATACAATTGTGTACATCTATATAGTAGGGTATGGATTTAGATTTCAAGTCATTTGTTTTGATTTAAATGTTGAGAAATTTTTCTATGAATATACACTAACCCTCTTATTGAAAATATTTATAACGTGTTTCTGAATACTTATTGTTTGTACTATAAATTTTAACACTATATTTATATATTCGGAAAAAATATATTCCTCTTTTAAAATGTTTATAACTAATTATATTTTATGAATCAAGAAAATTAATCATTTATTTTACAAAACATCATGATAAATTTAACACTTCTTATTCTAAAAAAATTATATAACCAAATGATAAATATTTTCTTTTATTAAAAATCGATAAGAAAAATTATTTTTCCATTTTTTTTAATTTTTTAAATTTATAATATTAATTTTTTTAACAACATCTTTATAAATTGAACTTTAGTTTCCATAAATTACTTATTTTTTAAAAAAAATATATTATTAAAACACAACTTTCATATTTCTAATTTTTCTATGTTTTGTAAAAAAAATTACTATAGTCATTTATGTATGATCAAACCACTTTTTTTTAAAACAATTTTATGCCTTATATCCATTTTAGTATTTCACAATAATTTTTTTACACTATATTTATTAATATATTATATTCCCAATTATTTTTTTCTATATCAATGAAAATATAAAAATTATATTATTCTTTAGTATTGTGACATAATCTATATATAACATCTCTAGGTCATTCTTAAAAATTTATATAACTATCAATTATTAGATATAAGTTTTCTTAAAACACTAGTAAATTTATAAGATATAAATTTTCACTATTTTACTACATAAGTTTAATCTACTTATTATTTTTAACACATTAGATAATAATGTATTTCAAGACATTGATGAATAAACCTGTTAAAAAATCAATATTGTTATAGGTTTGGATTCTTTAAATTAATTAACACTTGAATTCAATCAAAAGGTATTTTAATTTCAATAGTATTAAAATAAAGACTGAAAAGGATATTGAAATCATGGTATTTATTTATTTTATTTTTTACAATGTTTGTGGAATTTTTTATCTTCTTACTTGAAACACATAATTCCTATTTTCAAAAACTTTTTATATATTTTTGACATATTTGATTCCATATTTCAAGCTCTTATACCATTCCTAATTATTTTTAATAAAATGAGTAAAATTTTGAGATATTGTTTTACACTTACATTCCATTTTTTTTATATTTTATTATTTTTTTTATTATATTATATGTTCAAAATCCTGAATAATATAATTTTTTTATAATAAATTTATTCCAATGATGTCAGGGGTAGGCTGAAAATACCATGTTTGATCTGAATAAGTGATATTATAAATAAAATGTAATAGATATGGCCTTTTTGGTCGAATGATTAGTGCGTTTTTGGAACTCAAGGTTTTATGAGATAGTTTTAGAGAGAAATAATGGTTTGGAGTAGGAATTTCAGCTAATTAATATAGTTCTCAATGTGAACCATGTGTCATGACCTGTTGTTGTTAATGGTTATTGGTGTAGTGAAAGTGATTATCAAGGTCGATCCCAATGTATATTGTTTCGAATTCAACATATTATTCACATATTATATAAAACATACACTTAATAAACAAAAATTCTAAATAATATTGAAAAGAAGGTCATTGTAACCTAGAGAATGTCCTTTCAAATTAAATATTTAATTAATTTATATTGATCAGCTGAAATAATATCTCAGTCTTGAGATCTTACTTTGATGAGGATATTAATTATCTGAAACCTATTTCAGTCAACCATTATTTTGCTTTTAGTTCCCCATTATAGAATCTCTCTAGTATTGTTCCACATATTATATTATGATCCCCAAACAACACCAATGGATTGCTGAGTGCATGGACGATTGATTGATCCTCTTGTGGTGTTTGTCATGATCAATGTTATTATTACCTCAAGAATGATAATTCATCCCAACACTCTCATCATTAAGATGATATTAGAGGAAGGATAATTTCTAAATCATTTTTTAGACAAGAGAGAGAGCTTTAGATTTCACTGTTTGTAAAAATTATCAATTTTGATCAATCTATACACTTTAGACATGATCATCTATTTATAAAGATAGGGTTAGGGTTAATATATTATTTAATTTCATAAATTCCCTTAAATAAAAACATAAAAATTATATAACCCTATTCAATTTAATAATAATATCATTATTAGTTTATCATCATGTGTACTAATTGGTGCAATGAAAAAAATTATTTTAACATCTTGAAAATTAAAATTTTTTTCTGGACCAAAACTTAATTCACAATTCTTCCAAATTATTTCTAAATAAATATAATGTATCTAAAACATTATTAATTTACTTGAAAATAAATTATTATTTTTTTATGTGATCAATAAATTCTAAATAAAATTACTCTTCATAATATAAACTAATATTTATTTTAATAATTAAATTCAAATAAAATTTAATTTTGATCAATGGAAACACACACTATTTGAATCTATATGATTTTTTTCTTATTTTCATTATGAAGTATTTCTTAAAGTCCAAGATTACTATCATGTAATGGGTCAAAAAATCCTAGATAATGAAGTAAATTTTGTATTTTCAAAAACCACAAGTGAGTTCTCACCCTGTAATATTATCACTTTTCTATGATATCCTAATAATTAGATTTCACACCTAATTCATCAAAAAAAATGCATGATATGACATTATTTGACTATGGGAAATGAACTAGTTTCTACACCAGGGAAATTGAATTTGATATGATGTTTCTATTTAAATCAATGTTTTAAGATATCAATTTCAATAATTATGGATGGGATAAATATATCCTAAACCTATTCCTTAATAACATGTCATTCATGACATTACAAGCATACAAAAATTCCCATGAACATATGGTGTCATAGTTGTGGTTTGTAAATCTACATGTGTGAGTCATGAAAAGATTTAATAATAATATTAAATTTTAAGGATCATTAAAGTCATTCATAGATTGGAATATCTAATGACACCTAAACATGAAGAATTCATACTAGTGAGTTTATTATTATATTCTTCTATCTTATAAGTTACTAAGTGTGTACTTCATGATATTTAATCTCATCTATATATGAGTACTCACACCTAAAATTCAACACACTATATGCCACATCATAGTATGTTATCTGAACGAAGAACTCGATTTAAGAATATAGACATGGAATTTCAAGGTTCTAATCATAGATAAGAACTAATGTGACTATTTCAATGAAACAAATACTCTTAGACATTATAACATTAATGTTATTCAGAACTATGAATGATATGTGTTAATATTTTTTAAATAATATACACTTTATTGAATATATATGTAATACAAATTATAAATAGTTGGTTGTAGAACACATTCTCTAATAGAATACCGCATGGACTAGACCCAACTTACAAATAAAATTATTCTTTTATTCCTTATATGATGATAATGTTTCTACTGTGTTATAGATTTAGTCAAGGGGTCCTAAAAGTTGTTTTCCGTAGATACTCTAATAACACAAACTTCACCTCTTTGAGAATAATCCCTCAAGATAAGATAGTTTTGTTGTATATTCTTTTTACACTAATGTTAATTTGTTTCCTTTTTAAAATCCACTACTATTTTATTATCACAATAGAGTTCAATTAAAACTTTACTACTAATAATCACCTCAAGATCTTAGATGAAGTGGTGTATTCAAACTGCTTCTTTATCTCCCTCAAAAGACATGATCTAATTAGACTCTATGGTGGAATCTATGACCATGCCCTACTTATCACTCTTCCATATCAAATCACATCCATTAAGAATGAACATGCATACTCAAACATTAGATCATCTTAAACTAATTTTAAACAAGAATCTTTATACCCTCAGATGACTATTTCCTCATCCCCTCCATAGACTAGGAACATATCCATAGTATATCTCAAATAATTAATGATATTCTTAACTCATATAGAATGGTGCTCGCTTTTTTTATCTTCATATCTTGTTTCCACACTAAAAGAATAGGTGACATCTATCCAAGTAAATTACATTGATTACATGACTGACCCAATCATCAGCTTGTATGGAATAAATTCAATCCTTTTGATTTCCTTATATATTTGAGGACACCTTTTCACAGAAAGATAAATTTCATGTGACAATAAAAATAATCCCCTATTGGATTTTCCATAATTAATATATTAATTGTTTTTTCAATATATGTACTTTGACCTAAACCAACCAATATCTTGGATCTATCATGATGGAGCTTCATCCTAAGAATATATGCTACTTCTCATAAGTGATTCATGGAGAAGAATGTATTAAACCAAGATATGGTAGACTGTTAAATTAATATTTCATTATCGAAAAGTAATATTTAATCAACCTAAACTATTAATAAAACAACAACACTCCTATTAAACCCATAAAATACAGAAGTCTCGAATTAGTTATTTAAAAAACCTAATTCCATTATAGCTACATCAAACTAAATGGTCCATGACGTGGATTCTTTATTTAATCCATGAAATTATCTCTAAATTTTTCACACCTTATTTCAATAATTTTGTTTAAAAAACCCTTCAGTTTTTCATATATAAATCTTCATGAATTTTCCAGTTATATAATGTTGTAATGACATCAATTTTACAAATATCATTTTAATGGTAAGCTTAATTGGAAATAAAAATTATGAAGGATTTTAGAATAGTATCTGGAGAAAATACTCCTTTATAGTATATTACTTAATGATATTTGATTCCTTTTGGGGCCTATAATTCTTTATAAGTAATTTATTGCCTATCTATTCCCACTTTATTCTTGAATACCAATTCTTAAAAAAATAGGTTGTATATCCACTAGAGGATCTACAAAAATCTATACTTTTTTTCATATATGGTATCAATTTCTTAATTTATATAATATTTTAACATTAAAACTTATATGCCACTTATTTATTCCTTTAATGTTAAAAGATCATTATTATCAATTAATAATGAATCACCATACTCAGTGACATGAAGACCATATCTTTCATTTTCTCCAACCTCTGTCATACTCATATGTAGAACTTTTTTTCTAGAACACCTTCTTCCACTAGGCCTTATGGAATCTTTTCTTGGTCCAAATAATTTATAAATTAATATTAGACTTCATCATATCCTATAATTCTCCCACTATTTCTATAAGAGTTGTGCTCCCTCTTTATAAATTCGATTCATTTTTTCAAAATAACCGTCTTTCGGTAGGGGATAAATATATAGTATCCCCTTGTTTCCATAAGGTATCCAAGTGTGGAACACTCTATTCATTGGGAAGAATTTTTTTTCCCTGAAGAGGAATTTAAAAATGAATCACATCCCCACACAGGTAACTATGAAGACATGGTTTTCTTTCTACTACAATATCGATATGACAAAACATCTGGAACTTTTATTGGAAACTAGTTTACAATTTTTGCTAATATATGTAACTCATACCCCTAAAGGTTATTAAAACACTATAATAACTCATCATTGGTATCTCTATTCCCAATAGGATATAGATCTTTATTTCTCTTACACAATTCTATTGTGGTTTATAAGTAAGTGTGAGTTTGGATAGAACCACAAAATCCAATTAATAATAAGTAAATTCTTGATTAAGACATTCTCTATCATAGTCTGATTGGAGTTTCATAATCTTCTTACCAATCTAGTTCTAAAATTAATTTTTATATTATTTGAAATTTTCAAAATAATCCAAATTATAAATTATTATGTTTACTTATCTATATATTTTGAAATTATTAATAAAAGATATGAAGTATGATTACCCACCCCTTTCTTAATTTGGAACTAGTCAGCACAAACTTGTATGAACTAATTTGAGAATCGCAATAGCCCTTTCACCTTTTTCACTAAATGGATATCTAGTCATTTTTCTTTGTAAATTTTTTTGAAAGACACTAAGTGGATTTAGTTAAAAGGAATCCAAATATCCATCTTGCTACAATTTAGTCAAACACATCCCATTTACATGATCTAGCCAGTGGCAACATAGTTGGGTGCAGTATGAGCCATGTGAACTAGTTTCGTTATCGATTTTCATTACTTGGTTCATGCAATCAAACCCATAAATACCATTATTTTAATATTTAATACCATTGTATATGATTTTTTATATAATAAGCAACATTTATTAAATTTTTTGAAAATAAATCCATCTATATCAATTTCAAATATAGATATAATGTTTTTGCAACTCGAGGAAAATAAGAAAAATATTTTAAAACTAAGACCATTAACACTGGAAATTTGAGGTGGTAGTCCCTGATATCCAAAGTAGAAAATATTGCTTCATTGGCTACTCATAAGTCTAAATTTTCCTAGGAAATCATCCAAAATTTACTTGGTTTCTGTATTAGAATACATATATGAGAACCACATGTAGAATCTAATACCAAATTTAAAGAAATAGATAAATATCACTAGAAAAAAAATATCCCTAAACCCACTTCATAATTATTTTCCAAGGTAGATGTTTTTCTTTTAGTGTTCCTTCTTTCCCCATGAGAAATGGGTAAAAAACCCTACCTTCCTTTTGCTGAACAATTCTTCTTTTGGAAGGAAATTTCAATGAATCCTTATATATAGATATATTTTCTTATCCATTCCTTTTATTGACTACAATGATAGAAGTATTTTCAAAAATTATGTCCTTGTAACCTTCAAAATTTATAGTGATGGGATCTAGGAAGGACATATCAACGGTGTTCATTTTAAATTTAACCAAAAAAATTAAATAATATCTGAGGGAGTTATGAAAGACTAAGATCAGTTTGTAGTTTTTTAGTCAGTTTAAATTGAATGAACCTAGAGGATCTTAGTGCAAAAAATATGTTTTACTATATGTGGCTCATCTTGAACACATTATCCTTGTTTTCTTTTAAATATCGAATTGTATATCTTGAAATTTTCCCTTATTTCTCTCTCCTAATAAACACCACGACGATGATGGAGTATGCTATAAGAATGTGTGTCGTCATGTAACTTTTGGAGTTAATTAGACATGGTTGAAAGAATCATACAATGACCATTAACCATATCACTGAGGGTCTTATCAGACATAGTGAACTCATTATCACACACCTCCTACACCAATAGATTATTCATTTTGGATTCAAGCCAGTAAGATTTTCATTCATCGTGCAACACTAACCAAATTTATTGGAACCATTCTTGGATGTTACTACAAATTAGAAGACGGTATTTATTCATAATTTATAGTAAGGATAATTGGGTTAATCAAAATGTCATTATTCTTCAATAAATGTGCATATTATTAGTTATTCACCTGATTAAAATTTATGTGATATATAACAATAAGTTTTATTTTATTAAATCTCTCACTATTTTATCCTATCTCAATATCCCTAACTATTAAACTCAAAATGTATTAGTTTCATTGTAATTCTAGTGTAAATGATTAATATTCCACTTCCCATAACCCAAGGGTGGTATTTCTAAATTATTCAAAGGAATTAATGTGGGGATTACTTTTTCATCTATAGGTTTGTAGCTCCTTGATCTATAGTAGACTTCCCAATTTATAAACCCTTACTCGAGAATCCTCAACAATTGCATCCATGTTACATCAATTCTATTGAGGGATAATTCCCATTATATAAATGGTAAAATTAAACCCAAAACATTCACAATAACTCCCTAATGAAATTATGTGTCTCAGAAAAGGTTCATCAAACACATAGTTCTATGATTTTAATCCAAATAAAAAATGGAATCCTTAGTCTTAATTAATATTTTTTATGTAATATTAATTTATTATGTGTAAGTTTTTTTTATTTTATCCTCTACATAACGTTTTAATATAAATTTTATGTTTCTTTAAGTATTAACCATGTTCTGATAAAAAAATTACACATAACCCATTTTTTAAAATTTGATCTTTTCATAACAATTCATTTATTTATGTGATATAATCCATAAATCCATGAAATAAATCATACATAGATAAAAATAAAATAAATGAACAATTGAAAAAATCATTATATTAACTAATGGTTGATTTATTGAGTGTAAAATAAATCAACTGATAACCTATGGGGAAAACTCCTTGTATTGATCTCAGAATGAGTTTTAGAATTCCACATGTCCACCAACGTATCATGTATGTTGGTTATATCTTGGTATCATCTTGAACATCCTCATCCTTTCCTCTATCATGAACTAATTCCATGTTCCTTAAGATAAACTTTTTTATTACATATTTTTTATAAATCATACACAGGTGAGGGTAATAAAAGGATTTCTTAAGGGGAATTACCTAAAATAACCTTGGATATGCATGCCGAATATATTAAAATAAGGAATGATGGCTTATAAGAGATCATAGTTAATTTAATCAAAAATAATTTTAAAAACTTTTATTAAAATTAAATTAAATTAAACCAACATATAATTATTTCTTGTAAAATCCCATAATCACTAAACTCATACAACTAGGATTAATTTAAAATAACTATTTAACATTAATTTCAATTTTTTATAAGATAAATCATGCACAAAGTAATATGATTAATTATCATAATAATCACCTAATTTATTTGATATTATGCCTTCAAATAATCATGAAACTCCCTTGAAATTTGAAAGTTAAATAATTTTTTTATTTTATTTAATAAAATAGTACACATCTTTGTAATTGGAAGCAACTCAGGGAGTTTCTATCTAAAGTTATCAGCATGGTTATAATTGTCTACAATTCACTCATACAACATATTTTGTACATTTCACATTTCATAATTTCATAGCATGTACTACTAAATTTATTTCCTATGGAACACACAAGTATTATGTTTTTGGTATAATTTAACATGTGGATTCATTAGTAAGCAATGACCATACATTAGTTATAGTTTTGAATATTACACATAATAAACAGGGAATTTATTATAATATAAAACATAACGACTAGTGTGTACTTCTACTTTAATGTCCCTTGAAACTAGTTCCTATGTGGTTTAATAGAGTAATTAATTATATTTACTATTTCCACAAAAATAGGTAATGTACATGGTGTGTGAAATCCAGCCACAAGATATGCTCTTCACAACATCAAAAATGCATAGTACTCACTTACAGACTCGACATGTACTTATTATTGAAATTTAATAAGTAAAAAATATGTAGAAAAGATACAAAATATATGAATCGGGTTACTCAACTTCCAACCTATCAACGTCTTTAATTAAATACACAATGTATATGAAGGAAATGTGTTTAAACCCTATATTTTCAAGCATGATGACATGTGGAATACAAAGTATGTAGACGATTGATACATCATGTATTAAAAAAAATATGTGACACCCTTTTGGTCAATACATTATTAATTTAATGTTCACAGAATCCATTAATTACATGATGAACCAAAATCCATACTGGTGTCCTTGTATAACGAATAAAGATACATAATTTATGAAAAAGGAGTTCCCAGTTTTTAACCTTGGTTATCCAAAAAGAGTTCTTCGAACATTTCGATCGGTCCTTCAAAATACTTCTTCATTAAATATTAACTGATCTATGTTGGGTGAGTAAGGAATTAAGGGGAGGAAGAAGAGATTTTGAAAACAGAGCAAGAAAAAATTAAAAATTAAAATGAAATTCATCTTTTAAATTGGTCATGATAAACCAAGAAATAAATAATTATAAATTTTTTACATAAAACCACTAATACCACATGAATGTTTCAGGAACAACTAAAGAACATATTAGGGACAGTCCATACATAAAAAGTATTGTATTTTATGGACCATTCACATATTTCAGAAGATATAAAAATCATTACCCACATAGTTTTACAAATAATATTTACAAAGAAGGTCACCAGAAACAAGAGAATATATTTTCATGTAAAATTTATAATTTATTTAAATATATAAGATGAAATAATACCTCATTCTTGAGATATTTATTTGATGAGGATGTTGATCATCTGAAATGCTTTTCAGTATACCATCATTGTACATATTTGATTCATGTGTATATTCCATTAAATGATTACCCACTTGTGATTATATGGTCATTAGACAATGTTGATGAATTATTGGGTGTTAGCATGGTGTATCATCATCTTGTGGTGATCTACTTGATCACGGTGAGGATTCTTTTGTGTATAAAGAATCTTCCATGTATTCTCATTCCCGAGATCATGGTGGTGGATAGAGAATCTCTAAGAAATTATTTATATATATGGGAGAGATCTATATTTTGTTGTGGACACAAATTCTAAATTTTAGTCAATCTCAATTGAATTGACATAATAATATATTTTTAGAGAAAAAATTAGTGTTGAAATATTTATTTATTTTCACAATGGTACTTAAATAATATATCAAACCTTATATGAATTCATTCCATGAAACAATAATAAATTTATTATTTTCTAATGGGATGTTAAAAATGGTAGAAGGATAAATATAATTTTACCAGTGTAAAAATTCATATTTACCATTTAACGTGATATTGTCCTGCTTGTCCTTATTGGAATTTCTAAATAAATATTATATATAATTAAAATTATTAATTTCATAAATAAAAATATTTATTTAATTTATATGATCAAAAAATCATAAAAAATATTCTTCATACATGATAATAAAATTTATTCCAATACATAAATTCAATAAAAATTTAATTTAGATCAATGGAAAAAATTAGTGTGAGATCCTATAAGATTCATCCTCATTAGCATTATATAGGCTTTCCAAAAAACTAATATTCATGTCTATAAATAGGTAAATGCACCAAATAGAATTTAGTTAATATAATAACATCTAAAACCACATGTTTTTACTCATTGTGTACAAAACCCCCTTTTTATGATATCCTATCAAGAAAATTTCATACCGATGTCATCAACCAATATTCCTGATACGTCTTTCTTGGAATTTCAAAAATAAAATATTTTTTAAACCATGAACAAGGAATTTAATGTTATAGTTCTATGTTAATAAAAGGTTTTAGATATAAAGTTCCATAGATATTAAAGGAATAAATCATTAATAAAATTATTTATTAATAACATGTCATTCGTGATGAACCCAAAATAAACTACCTGCTGTGAACATAAGGAATCACAGTTTTGGTAAGAAAATCTATGTGTATCAGACCTGATATGCATTAATAATTTTATTAAATCATAACATCCATTTCAAACACTCATAGATATGATTTTTTGTGACACATTAATATATATAATTTCTTCTTCAGGGTCAATTATCTTAATCTCTTATCTTAGTGATTAAAAAGTGAAAAAATCATGATAAGAAGTCTCATGTTTTTATGTGTAATTGAACGAGAATTTCATCATACTATCTTCCTCATCATATAATTTTATCTAACCATAGAACAATGTTTAAGAATATCTTCATTTCATTTCAAGGTTCCCATCATAGCAGGGAACTACTGTGGCCTTTTCAATGAAATAGATACTCTATGATATTATTATATTAAAATAAAATATAATTATGAATGACATGTATTAATATATTTTAATTAAAATTATCTTCTTTGAATATAAATGAAATATAAACTACAAAAAAAATATATTCTATAACCCACACTGCAATGGTTCAATTAGAAAGAACGCCTTGATTTTTCACAATGTGAACCCTATTTGTTGGAGTTAAAACATGGGGGATAAATTTAAGTCTGTCTATTAAAATAGAATTCATATCAAGATGCCACTATTCATGATGTTAAATTGATCTGGTTGAATGAAATTTAAAACATTAACCATCCTTCTAATTAGGGATATCTTGGGAGATTCACGATAATAATTTTAGAGGTGGATAGACCTAATGGTTTCATTGTGTCAATAATAATTTCATGTTAGGGATTTTTGGTTTTTCTTCATGGGTATAAATTCAAATATTCCATCAATTACCATCATTATTTCTTTATCCTCTTAACTCTTGGGTGACCATAAAGTGACTTAGGAGTCCTTTAAACCCCTTCTTATTGGATTTTATCCTTTGATTCAAGATTTTTTTTATTATAGATCAATGGTTGAGTTCTTTCCCATTAAAATTTAATTTTCCCTCTATTCATCATCTAGAGAAGTTTTTGTTGTGGGAGTGTTTAGTTTGGTTGATTTTATGGTGCGGGGTTAGTCGTGGTTATTTTGGTATAGGTTTTTAAGGTTCCACTTTGGGTGATCTTTATTTCAAAATAATTTCTTTATTATCTTGGTAATGTATAATGATTTTTGAAGTGCCAATTGAGGTTGGTGATTTAGAAACTCTCCTTTATTTATATAAATTATATGATTATCATGATTTTGTTTTCGTTGGGTAAATATTATGAATTGGAAAAAAATACAATGAACCATACTTAAATAATTTGATGGGTTGTGGTGTTTCTCAAGGGTTTAAACATTTTCATGATATTTCCCATGTGAATATTATCATTTTTTATTACTAGTGAATTTTAATACAGCTATTGTGGTTATGTGTGATAATTATATGATATTATTTTTAAATTTACCTTTATTAAAAGGATAAATAATTAAAAATGGTAACAAATTAGTTATGTGAGATAGAAATTTAATATATTCTTTCCCATGTAAGTAAGGATGGGTGGATATGTTGGAATTATGATATGGGTATTGTGGGAGTTGTTGATTGTTAGAGATATGATTGTGTTTTGATGATAAAATTCCCATTGTATTATTTACGAGGATTGTTGTGTGGTTTTGGTTATATCAATATTGGGGAACATGTTCTGTTGGGTAGTATGGTTTTTGCTGGATTCTAAGATTGAAATGGGTTGTGATGGTGGTTATTTTGTGATGATTTTTCTATGGTGATGGTTGTTGAAATATGGATGAGTGGTGATTGTGAGAAATGATACCATGGATAGCAGGGATTATATTTATAGTATATTTATTATATACTCATTAGGAGTGTAATGGAATAGGGAATGGTAAATATAGAAAACATGAATGGGTAAATAACTAAACTAATAAATGTTATAATCTAAATGTGAATGATTTAAATTAATTGGTGATGGGTGGGGCTAGATGTTGTTTTTGGATGAGAATGATTTATCCTAATTAATTAAAACAAATGGGATAATGGAACTAATCATGTTAGATAATGACGAATATAGAATTGATAAATTATGTGATTAAATGGGATGTTATCAATTCTTATTATGTAAGGTTTTTGTGTGAAGGACTAGTTGATATGGTAGATGTGTTATCATTTGGAGGGGATAGGTTTTGATAGAGTAGTGGTGTGTAAGGGATGAGTTTGAACTTTTATAGTTTGGAACTATAAGATGGGATTATGTGTGACTGCTATAATTTTATTTGTAATTATTTTTTTCTCACCCCACCTAGGTAATGTAATCCAACTAAAGCTAAAAGGTTTTAGTTTCTAGGTATTTTCATTAATATCTAGGGTAAAGAGAGAATATTTAGATCACTACCCCATATTCCATGATCTTCCTTCATTAGTAGTTCCTAGTGAAATTGGTACATATTCTTTTTTAGTACCCTAATGTGGTGTTTAGTTAATTTTGGTGGTACATGGTGAGTCATGTATAGAAGGAGGGGGCTATGGGGATGACATCCTTCATGTTAATAATACACTACCGCACTAGATATCTGTTCTGTGGATGGGATGTGATATGAAAATGATGAAGACAAGATTATGATGTGGTTTTAGAATGGTATATGAGATTATTGATTGATACCATCACATGATTCTAGACCCTATGGGAGTTGGATATAAGTAGTGTAGTGGTCCAACACATATAAATATTAGATTAATATGTAATATACATGTGAAATGCTGATATGAAAGGGATTAAAGTACATATATTTTGGTGTTGGGTCTTGAGAGTGAAAATCTTGGGGTAAATATATTGAAAGGTGCATTTTTTATATTATTTGATACCTTTTCCAACATTGGATCCATTATATAGTGAGAAATCCATGGTGAGGATCTTTGATTTTTGACCTCTTAGATGTTGGTAAATTCATTTGTTTTTCATTGGGGCATTAGTATGCTCCATCCACTTTACATGAGAGATCATGGGCAGGATTATACTAAGTATACTGGTATTGTTGGTCATATATATATATACACATTTATCAGGATTTTATAATGAGATTATAAACTAAGATGAATGGAAATATATTAGAGAAAGGGATTAGTTTTTGAGTTGCTATATATAACAAATTCTAGGTATTTTATTTAGTGTATTGTATCTGTATACCTTTTCAAGCCATGAGGGATCACTTTTGAATTTTTTTTTTATTTATATTATGGAGTGGTTTTTTTATTTTCATGATATTTTTCGAGGTTATATGAGGTTAATGCCTCTCAATTTTGGGTTTTATACCCTTGGTGATACACTCCAATCAGAGGATAATTAGAGGTGAGCCAGAGGGGTCACTATTGTCTTTATAGTAAGCCTGGTAGGGGTTCTTAGTAGGGGTGAATCATGATAAGGTGGTATTAGATCTTTTGGTTGGGATATAATATAAACATTATAGTTTGAAATGAGAGAGGATTATATGGAATAGTATGGAAATTGAGTTAGTTGAAATTATTATTTAACGTAAGAAAATGATATCATCTAAAAAATAGTATTTTGGGGCCCTATTTTTATCTGATGAAAGGATCTTGAGTTTTTTTATCATACTATGTGAAATGGTTCTTCTTATTGGATAGAGACATTATAGAGGTACATACATCATTATTTTTTCACTTGTACCTGAAGAGGGTGAATTTGGTGAAATTGAAATGAATATTAAATAGACGATTCTAAATTATTTCCAGGTTATCAGAAATATAATTTTCTTGTCCATATTTATATAGATGGATATAAGAAATCGCTCGTATATAGATTAGGGTAGAAGGATTGGGCAGGCCAAAAATATTTTACAATCAATGGGTAAAGTAGAATGAGGAGGATGTGATGCGGCATAATACATTGTGTAATTTTTAGCATAATTATTTTCTGATTTATGAAGGTATCGTTTATTATTTACAAATAGAGTGTTGATTGGAGGAGTTGGGGACATCATTCAGTTTAATTTGTATATGAACTATGTATTAGGTTCTACTATTAGTTATTCATATGAGAGGATTTTATTATATATTTTGGATTCTGTATCTTGGGGAGTATAAAGATACTGATGTTTCATGGAATTGTTTTTAGAGTTTCATGCTATATGTTTATCATCAATATTGAAAGAGATAAAGATATAAGTGGTTATATCTATTTAGTAGGGGTTCTAAGAATGTGAGGTTTATGGATCAGTCTTATGGACCTTTTACACATCACCCTAGTTTGACTTCAGGACATGGAGTCTGAAGAATGATGACTTAAAGATGGATAGTTCAAGGATGCAAGATATATAATCACCCCTTTACTTTACCTATGTTTTCAGAGTTCCAATAGAAGGATGATTTGGTAAAGAGGTTGTATTCATATGGAGGACAACCTCTAGGTGGAGACTAGAATGGATATTTATGTAGAATGGATTTAGATAGAGTTCCTTGAACATTAGGGAAGTTCGCAAGAATCTATTGTGACCTCTCATCCCAGGTTATTTTTTTGTGGAGTCCATAACCATTGTTTATCTCAATGACCAACTATCTAGGGTGGTTTGTATGGTATGAGTGGTATAATTATTTATTATCCCCAAAAATAGAAATTTACTATGAATATTTATTAAAAATATATACCTTTAACTAATCTTCAATAGTAGGGATAGTGGACTTGTATTTTTATGAGGGTGATGTGGAGATGGTAGAGGCCACACCATGATGTTCCTCATCCCCAAGGACCTTGATATGAGTGAACACATGGAGGTTGCGATTAACAGAGTGGAATTATATATAGATGTGGTTAGATGTTTTCTATGTAGGTTTCAACACCATAGAGAATAGAAATTCTTCAAGGTATGATCAGTTTATCATTACCTTAGTCTCTCCTATTTTTTTGATTCTTGTCCTTCACACTTCTTTATTGTTCATGCCTTAGTATGTGCCTTGGAACTGAGAGTGGAGATACTCATAGTTCCTGTATTATTGTCTACACTAGTTAGAGGTCAATTTATAATGATTTATGAGTTATGTGGTTTTAAACTAATGAATTTTCATGATAATTATATAATGGATTTATTTCTATTAAAAATTTAATATTTTGTGCATGCAGTTGTGGATTTATTTATAAGATGAATTGAGTTTTATAATATGGAAGGATATCATGTTGAACAAAATAGTGAGTGATATTTCCATATGGGTAGAAGGAATGTAGAGACCCTATTGTGTAGGATATCAAAGTTTTCATTGGGGACAATAAAAGAGAATATAATAGATATTCCTAGAGATATTGAGTAGTTTATATATGTTTTCTCTAATGATTCTATAAAACCACCCCCTCAATGGGATATTGAATTTTGGATAGATTTTAAACTGGATAAATCCATAATTTTGATTGATTCATATCAGGTGAAACCTTCATATTATTACTAGTTAAGGATTCAAATTGACTATTTGATGATGAAGTGTTCCATATAGTATATAATGTCATTGTGGGGGTGATCATGTATTGTTATCTAAAAAGCATGAATAATTTTATGAGGTTGTACGTATATTATATGATGTTTTATTATTTAACAATCAAGAAATAGTATCCCTTATAAAGGATATATGACTTTTTTATCAGTCTAAAGGGGCCAATTTGTTTTCAATGATCACTTTTTGTCTAAATATCACCAGATTTTAGTGAATGAGAAAGATATTCCAAAAGAAAAATTCTAGTTTAAATATGAGAACTTCAATTTTTCATTATGATTTTTGTCATGAACACCCTAGTTGTATTCAAAATAATAATGATAAATTTGTTTATTCTATATACCTATTTTTGGTTAATTTCATTGATGATGTCCTTATATACTTAAGGTCTTAGTAGGAGAATACTAAGCATCATATAGGCAACTTATCATTAGATCTACAATAATTTTTCCAATTTCATGATTTTGATTTTTGAGTTTAATTTCCTATGAAGTATTATATTTTCTTATAAAGTTGTAGTAGATCTATAAAATATCAAGGATATATTTTCTTGGGTAGCACTCAATAACAAGGTAGGGTTTTGTAGCTTCCTTGGTATTGGAGGCTATTATCAGAGGTCTCTATCTGACTTCTCTCTGATTGTATCCCTATTAAATAACCTAAATAAAAATGACCAAGCCTTCCATTATATTTACCAATGTCAGGTTTTCATTTAATATTATTAATAAATTGTGATAAGTTCCATCAATCAGTGGTTTCCTAAGGATGGACATGTGTTTTTTTTCATTTTTGACACATCCAATTTGGGTTTAGGTTCAATTTTAATGTATTAGTAGGAAATAATTTCCTATGAGTTTATGAGATTATATACCCATGAGATTAACTATGTCACCCATGATCTAGCATTTTCTAATATTGTGTTTTCCATTAGGCTATGGTGATATTACCACATTTTTTATCATTTTATGTTCTTAACTAATCAAAACATTATGATGCATGTTTTCCATCAGTGGAATATGAATATATAGAAATGAATATTGATGAATTTCTTCTATGTTTATGAATTCTATATCCCTTTAACTCTATGAATATATAATTATGTTTTTGATACACTGTAGAAATCCATAGAGATATTTCAAGTAATAATCTAGTGATTAACAGGGATTTATGGAAGACCTAGTAGAGATAGATCTAGATATAGAGGATGATTTTGGTAGATAATACATTTATTAGATAATAGTGAAATACTTCTAATTATTGTGAGTATATGTATGTAAATAGCGAGACTTTACGGTAAATGGGATATAGTTCGATGCTTTTATAGTGATTCTACTGAGGTATGTTCAAAGGATAGTGGAAATCAGATGTTGTTTATTCCATTATTAATGAGTGTGGAGTTTCTCGACGAGTTTCATAACACATCTATAGCAGTTCATATAAGTGTATATGATTTTTAATATGGCATATAGAGTAAATTTTTGTGGTTAGGAAGAATCTATCTGTAGAAAATTTCAAGGCAATGTATCTATTTTGTTAGTAGTTGAAGGATGAATATTGAGATCCTAGGGGTTATTTGAACAACTAGATGTCCACAAGTAGATATGGGACATAATATTAGTATATTTATTCACCGGAATACCTAAAGTATAGAGAAGATTTAATTTCACATCATTATCCATGGACTAAATTAAAAAGACATCTTATTTCCTAGAAATCCTGGACTTGTGTTCTATTGATTCTCTAGTGTGATGGTATTCGAATGGAGTGGTGAGACTCCATGGCGTGATTAAGAATATCATATCAGATCAGGATGATCATTTTAAATCATGGGTTTGGATATGATATTATCATGATTTTGGTATTTGGTTATTACTTACAAATACTTTATATCCCTAATTGGATGGGTTGATTAATCATATATTATGGATTCCAGAAAATATTTTTTGGTATTGTGTCTTGGATTTTTATGTATGTTGGGTGAATAATTTTACTTCAGTCATGTTTTCATATAATATAATTTATCACTTTTTCCATTAGTAAGGGACTAATAAAGGTATTGTATAGATAACCATGATGATTTAAATTATGTTAGATAGAGGTTGGGAAGTCAACCGTCCATGGAATAAATGTGGTGAAAAGTAAAAAATAGAATGTTTAAATAATTCAAGACTGGATAAAAGAAGTGTAATACTGTCACAATTAATGTAATTATAAAAGGTGTTTACTTTCCATTCTCAAAGAGGATAACATGTGTTTCAAAATGTTTCCCCTCATCATTGGTGGTGGTGGTTTTGTTTAAGAGAAAGATATTTCCCGAGTATTGTTTACCCTTTTATATGTTAGAGTGCATTAATGATGTGCAATATCAGTTGTTACTTCCCTAATTTATGGGAAGTATCAATGATATAATTCCTGTTCCTTAGCCTCATAAATATCTTTGTAAATACTCTCATGTCATATAATGGGGAGAGAAAGATAACAAGGAAAATGTGATGTTCATGGAGTGGTTAGTGAAAATTCAATATCGTCAGGAGAAGGTGTATCTTGGGTGACTTATTTCTTTTTTTTTAATTTTTTAAAGAATCCTAGTTTAGAGGAGAGTACTTGGGAAAAAAATCTATAGGCTTGTGCACAATTTACAAATCTATTTTTAGTTCTATTTCATTTTCATTATTTATTATTTATATTGGCATGGATTTATACAATTTATTATTTTATCTAAAATTAGGCTTCTTTGGTAGTGGAATCTTTATTTTCTAGGTTTCTTCTAGGGGACTATTCGAGGTTTTTTTAGGGTTATTGTTTTTTATCGTGGATTAGTTTTTAATCTCAATGATGTGAATCATTTGATAAGTATCAAATGTAATGGTCTAAACCTTTCTAGGTACTTAATGTTTTTAGTTTTTTGAGATGGATATTCATGGAGAAGTCTTGAGAGAGAAAGTATATTATAGAATGGTAATTAGAGATAGGGAAGGTGGTTCACATAATAAACTATACAATAAACGTATATGAACCTTATGTAAAATATCTAGATTTTTGAAAAATATAATTTGGGGATTGATTCCGAATTCTCCACATGAAATAAAAAAGAACATCTCTAGGTACTTATGTCTAAAGATATGTTGTGTCATGATGCTCATATTCATGGTGTTAAATTCCTATGGGTGAATCAGATCTGTAACACATATCAAGAATTGAATTTGGGAGATCTAGGATGATTCATGGAAGGAATCTTGGAGCTGTTTTGTCACAATGTTCTCACAGTATAAACCCCTTTATTGTGTAATTAATTGGTGGTTTTATTGGGTGTTCACGACATTAATAAGGATGTCATTCTATGAATGGTTTTTTTCTAAATTGGGTATGAATTTTGGCATACCTTCAAATTACATCATTCTTGATCCATTATCTCAACACTTAGGTAGCTTTTATGTGATATTACAAGACACCAAACCTTTTTTTATTTGATCATCCACTTATAGAGGTTAATTTTTGGTGATCGAAGGTGAGTTTTTTCCATTTCATTTATGGTTTTTTCTCTATTTAACATCTGGATAAGGTTATGGGTTTTGGAGTTATTGGTTTTTGTGATATTTCCCTTGTCATTTTCATTTGGTTGATACTACTGTTGAAATTTATTACTCCAAATTATTTTTCACTAGAGAAAACTAAACTTTGGAAAAAAAAATTCAGGTAGGTTTCATAAAACCGAATTGAAAAAGGTTTCCAAAATCTGTTAGAAAATGATAGATGTTAAAAATGATTTATTTTTCGACATGGGATATAGAATAACTACAATTTAATACTGAATTTTAACATTAGTTATAAAATAAAAAACATTAAAAACATTTACAAATTTATTATAATATTGACATACCTAATTTTTGTTTTTCTATTTCACACATTATGATTTTGGTTTTTCATCTCTGAGTACCAAAATCAATTATTCTTACATTTTATGGGCATCATCCAACCACTTCTACTATTTTCAACCTTTATCCACCCTTGGCCACCAATGTTAATCTCTATCATCCTCCCTCATCCTCAATCATCCACAAGTTTAGTCCTCACTAGGATATCTTTATCACTCATATTTTTCATCCTCACACCCTAAAGGTATTTTTATTCATAGAGTTATTATTTATGTTTTAATGAATGGTTACTAGTGGATCTATGAGTTATTGAATGATTGTACACAGTATTTCTTTTTTCTATATCTTATGGGATACCTATTAATTACATTTTAATGCATCTAGTATGACCATATAATTTTCTCTAATATAGGGGAGAAAAGTGGTGGAATAAAGGTATTGGAAACAAATACCCTATGAAAAGATATATCCTTCATACAAATTTTTGTTTAATGATTCATTTTATGCTTTTAATAATTGGCTGCATGAATTTATTTCTAAATAAAATCTCCAATATAATGATTATATGAGTTTTACCAAATCTTGAATGATGTATCATAACCTTAAAACTAGTTTTAGTGGTTCAATGTAAGTAAAGGGGTTGAAGAATTTAATTCATGGAGTTTAAATAATAAATAAATAACAATAATATAACTTTTTGGTATCATATATGAATCATGATTCACATTTTTATGAAAAATTATTATTTCATGCATAATAAATAGTTATACATTTGGGTTGAGAAAAACTTCATAAGGGAAATAAAGAAAATTTATTTTTAAAGAATAAGTTTGTTGAATTTCACATTTTTTTTTATGTTTGGATTTAGTTTTATTCATGTAGTCAAAATCAAAATATAGTAACAAATTCTAAGAAACATTTTTTGTGTTTGTTGGTTATTCCATGTTTCTAATTTGTTTGATAAGTTTATGCTTCTTTTTTTATAACTACAACACAATTCTGTACTTTTAATTTTGTTTATTATGATAATATTCTATAATTGTAACATTTCAAATATTTTAGTGTTTATTATTCATTTAATAATTTAAATAAATTAAATATGTCAATGATTATTGTTTCCATGTGTGTACATAAATTTTATGTGCTAAATATATCTTTCATTATAAAAAACTTTTATTATTTACATTATAAGTTGTTATTATATGTTTTAAATTTTAATTATGTTGTAATAATTTATTTATTTTATGTTGAGTATTTCTTATTTATATTTTTAAAAAACATTTATTGGATTTAGTATTATTTCATTACATAATGAACAATAAGGATAAAACAAAAAAATATTAATTTTTTTATTTCTAATGTTATTTATAAATTTAAATTTAAATTTAAAATTTTTAATATAGTAAAGTAATTTTAATACTTAAAAATTATTACAAGTGATAAGGGATCATAATTGGATTACTTCACGTCAAAAAACAGATGAATATGAATAAGGGGTTGTTTTTTCGAAATGTTCTCAAAGAAATGTTCAGAACAATGAACTCTTTTCTTGTCCCTTCTTGAAATGTATAAATATGAGAAATATATAAATCTGATATATCAATGATTATTTATCTTTCCATAATTTTAATCAAAATTATATTTTATATAATTGGAATTTTGAATTTGGGTAGTATTCAAGATCTAATGATGATGATGATTTTCAAAGGGATAGTTTGTATCAAATTGGATTAATGATTCATGATATTAAATTATGGGAAATTTAAAAAGCACCTTCAATTTAGAACATATATGGAATTGTAGAAAAAATTGTACCAAGGGTATAAAAAATTCATAATTTTATTACTGATGGTATTACTGATGAACCTATAATCCAAAAATTGATATAGTGATAACAGTTTTTACAAATTTAACAGATATTGAAAGACATACTTCCAGAAAATAATGATCGTAAAAATTTAAATGATGATGAAAAAAATGTTATGCTAGATGGAATTGGGTTACAAAAAGATGAATTCTATACCAAATGATGATGAATTGTATTGAAAAGAGTATGATGGTCTTTTAGATTGTTCTAAATGTGGGATATCATGATATAAGTTTATTGAAAAATCTGAACTTCATTCATTTATTATTCCATGTACCAAAACTGTTAATAAGTATATTTCTAATATTCATAAAATTACCTATATAAAACGTTTATATGAAAATTAAAATAATGAAAAAAGAATATGTTGGAAGGAATATGAAAGGATAACTAATTGAAATTGCATCATCTTGTTGATTTTCATAATGGGAAAAACCAATATATGATTTCCTAAAATGGGAAATTATGTTAGTGATTTTATACATCGATTTATAATAGATGTAATAAATCCACATCAGACACTTATTAGAAAAAATAGTTCATGGAAAGTTTTTTTTCATAATTTCTAACTTATCTCTGGAATTGTATATGTAAAAGATATATATCATGTTGAATTTAATGATATCTAGACCAAATAAACCATGGGAAAGATATTGAAGTTTACTGGTCACGATTAATAGATGATTTGAAACACTTATACAATGAACTTATCAAAGTTTATTATTCTTATAAAAAGGAATATTTACAATGGAATGGAATTATTTTTTTATAAACCTCTTCCTAAAAAATGGAAATTTATCCAAATATAGTGTTAAGGTCCATAAATTCTATCCAATTTTTTAATAAGTTAATTCATTTTTTCAAAAACAAAATGAGAGGAAGAAATTGTACATGGGTTATAAATGGTATGTGTTTATGAACCACTATTATTCAATATTAAAAAAAGATAATAAACAACTTATAAGAATGTGGTATAGTTCTAAATACTAGATCAATTGATAAATATCTTGAAACTAAAAAAATTAATTTCAAATTTGGAATGACACAAATAATTGATACTAAAATATATATATTTATTTAATATATGATCAAATGTTTTTGAGCTTCTGTGTTGGAGACCTCTTGAGATCAAATATAAAATTAATGTGATGCATGTTCATAAGAATATTTATTATAGTTTCACTGGTACATTATTTGATATTAAAGACAATAAGAAGGGTAGTTTTAATGAAATATTGGATTAAACTAAAATTCGAATATATTTGGAGTAAACTATAAATCCTAAAGGAAAATGAACATACTATCCTCCTGCTTATCATACATTTTCTAGGAGGGATGAAATTGGTTTTTTCTATTTCCCCAGGGTGTAAAGGTTTCTATGAGTTATTCCTAAAATGTAAAAAACTTTAATGAATGATTGAAGTTAATTATCATGAAATATCATTATATTCATGTTATGATGTAACATCTCTTACTAGTTTCATTACATAAAAAACTAACCATCCATGTTATAATAAGTATCACAAAGTAGTTTTATTTTTTAAATTCCATTTTTAAAAAAATGGTGGATATGATTTTATTGGAAAACATAGATAATTATGAAATATATATTCTTTTGTAACCACAAATTTACTTTTCCCCAATAGTTTTTTGATATAATGGTGAATTTTAATATTCATTTTATCTGAGAAATTATATTATGTGGTCCTATATATCTATCTGTGTGTGTGTGTGTGTGATATGTATTTTTTAAATGAATATGAAGATATTTAAGGGATCTGTTATGATTCCATATCAACCAAAAGCTATATTATTAAAAGTTATATTTCTTAGGAGGATCCAATGTTTTTTACACACTTCTTATCTATATTGACGCATGAAGACTTGCCTACATCTCTCCTTGAAGAAATAAATCTTAGGGGAAAGGGGACTTGTGGCTAGAAAATTAAATAAGCCACAAGTGAATAAATTATTTATGAACAATTATGCATCTTTAATAAAATATATTATGCTCATCCATATATAAAATTTCATATTAATGTGTTAAAATAGTTTTTCTTTGAATAAAAATGATATGCAGTTGTTAAATAAGAATAAAAAACTACCAAAGTTTAATAATGTTGTACTTGGTAGATCAGATGAATTAGAAACATTAAAATGTTTAGTAGGTGGTCCAAGTTTAAATGTGATTAAATGGTCATTATATTATAGTAACAAATATAAATCTAATACTAAATATCAAGAATTAATAAGTGGTGTTTAGAATAGAAGTGTATTGTTGTTATCTGAAGTAATGAATTTTTGTAGTTTAGAATAAAATTCATCAATCATCATCTCAAGTGTATATTATAGAGTTATTAAAAAAATGTGAGATATTTATTACATTAAATTTTGAGTTCCTATGTTTTTTTGTAATTTTTTTATAATAATAATGTTAATCATGATTAATTCAGTATAAAATTGATAAATATGAACGGGATGAAAGAAAAATATGGACCTTTTTTTAAAGAAAACACATGAGAAAAATATTTCTATGTTCATAATTCATAAAATTACTAGTGTTATATTGTATTACAAGGAAAAAAGTAATTTATTGATGAAAAAGTTGATGATATTGATGAATTATATAAAAATCCTACTTACATGGGAATATTATTATAGGATATTGGTGATGAAAGCATAAAAATAGTTTGTGTTATATAGAATGATCATGAGGAAGGAATATGGGGAAAACCCCTTTATTAATCTTCTAATATTGAAAGTAATGTATATTTATATGTTGTTTTAGTTTTCAAATTTTTTAAAATCTTAGTTATAATATTTTTAATTTTTTACATAACTCATATATTTTTTTATGTCATTTTAGTTGATATTAATATAAAAATATAGTACAATTTTGTAGTTATTATATTTCACCAAAATTATTTTTTAATAATTAGCATTATTTTTTATGTGTATAACATTTGTAAAGTGGTAAAGAATTTGGTCACGTGCTAATTTTTTCTTGAAAATGAAGGAAAATAATATTATATCTAGAAGCATATTTGTGTAATTTTGTTGTATCTATATTCTATATTTTTCATATTACAAATGACACTTAACATATTTATTTCATTATGTTTTATTAAATCTTATTCATTTTATTAATTATATTTATCAATTTTTATATATTATTTTATTATTTTATTTTTTGTATAAAACATATATCATGTTTTTATATTTTTCATAATTATTTTATTTATCCTTACACATGTCCTTAACATTAGTTTTAGCCTTACATAATTTGTTTTCACCCTTACTTAACATTATTTTTACTTTACATACCTTTTTTTTACATTTACATTACTTTAGTTTTACCTTTAATTTTTTAACCCTTAAATAGAATTATTTTACCTTTGTTAAAAAGTGTTTTACCTTTAATTAATTTTTTTTAATCCTTAATTAACTATGTCTTACACTTATATTACTTTTTTTACCTATACATAACCTATACAAATTTTTTTACACTTACTTAACCTATATAAATATATTTTTACACCTACAAAACCTATAAATACTTTATCTTACCTTTATATAATGAATATAAAATTCATATTACCTTTCCATATCCAAATATATTTTCCTTATTTATATAGTATAATTAGAGGTGTGTTATTCATTATTTAATGCATGGACTTACAATAAGAATTTTGAATTGTCTAAAAAATGTATTGGATATGTTTAGTTTTTTTATAGATGATAAGAAAATTATTAGAGCATGACATACACGCACACACACCAAAATAGATACCACTTTACTACTACATGAACATTAATTTTTTACACTATTATAGATGTTTTTTATATTTTGAAAACCATTAATCATCTATTTGATGATCTCTCACTAGTTTTACCTATAATTATTTAACTTATACTCCCCTGATGGGATAAGTTGATATAGTAATTAAGATCCAATACCTGTTATTCTCTTACAATACTGATTTTGGTGGAATTAAGAACAATTATATATTAATTAATGACATAATAATCCCATAGATACTTTTATCAGTGTTTATTATTGAGCTGATATACTATAGGTTATTGTTTCAATTTTTATTTATTATTGAAATTATTTTTAGGACATTATTTTGCATGATCATTTTTCAATTTATATTTATCTATATATTTAACTGTTGGATACTTTTACAGATTATTTTTTTATTTTTTTGTATGATAATGTCAGATCACAATCCTAACATTCCGTGAGCTTCTCTTGGGGACCCTATGCATGTCACTGATGAGGGATTTCATCCTACTATATAGGTTCCTTTTACTACTATAGGTAAATAGAAGAAATCAAGCAAATGTAAATGGTGTTTCCTATATTTACCACAATTTTACGTTTCTCATAGCTAGGAACAAAGGAAGTATATTTTTTTTATGATAATAGTAATCCCACAGGTCCAAATTCAACCCTTTTGTAGAGTTTTGTGGAAATATAGTCTAAAGAAAAAAATCAACATTTTGATTTCTAATTAGAAAAATATCCCCAAGAAGACACTTGTTCATCTATAATAGATTGTTTTGGTATGTTTATTTATTATTATTTTACATATAATTTCATGTTTTTATTAATATATGATATTTTTTCATTTCATAAAATGATGTATGATATAACTAACTCTATAAAAGACAAAAATATTTTTTTTTCTATTTTCACTAGGAGATAGAGGGATTATAAATCAACCCTAACTAGTGATTTAATTTTTGTGGAAGATAGAATGAAAATATATTCAATATATATCCCTTTATATATGAAGATACACAGAATAAATATATTTTAATTACTAGGAAAGATTCAATATTTGGTAAGTATAATTTAATTGTTTTGATGCTTTTTGTATTACTTTAATGGTTATCATAATGTTTTGTTTTTTCCTTAATTGATATATGTTGATAACACATCTTAGGATAACAAAACCAAAGAAGTGTATACCCTAATATGTTATCTCAAAGAATTTATTCATAATTTCAAGGGAATATGATAATTTAAAAACTTCAAAAACTAAGATCCATGTATTCGGGATCTGTATAAATTGACCCTTCTTCCCGAACACCTATACATGAAAAATTGAAGATATCCAACATGAAAAAAATGGGAATTATATCTTATTGAAGAATCTAGGGTTATATTATATATTATTTAATGTATTTATTTTTTTTCATATATATTACTCATGTTTTTTAAGATCTTTTATATTTTATAATACAATAATAAATTATTCAAATAATCTACAAAAGAAACCCTTGAGTAGTATACCATACAGGTGTCCTTCCCACATATAGGTAGAAAGTATATTTTAGATACTTCATTGAGAAATCTCAAACACCTAGGCCTCATACGAGGATAAAAGGAGAATATTTAAATTAAAATGTTTTATATCCATTATATAAAATCCTCAAATGAGGATGTATATAATAGAAAAAATAATGTTTTTAGAAGATAGGGTTTAATATATGGGTCAGATGATATTGGAGAGGATCACAGCTATGGTTTATGAGAGGACCGGTTATTCAGTATAACCTATGTTTACAAAAATTCATAGGGAGTTTTAGGATACAAAAATTAATACTCAACCACCAGCTATAGATCCCACTCCTTCCCCCTATCTACAGATTCCACTCCACCTCCGTTTGTAGATCCCACTTCTACACCTCATCATCATATTCACATCTAATGGGAGTTATATGTTGAGGATACCTAGTATCATAATTTAGTGTATGGTATGATATATAATATAATAGATATTATTCATTATTAAAAAATAGATATGTGTCATCTTAGGGTAATATTACTATATACTATAGATTCATTTGGAATAGTGCCATTATTTCTTGGTGAGGCTTTGATAGATGGATAGGGATTTGGAAATTGGTAATCATGTCCATATCAACTTGTTTAGCATCTTACAATTTAGGTATTCATATAATATAAAATTTATTTGATATTATTGTATTTGTTTTAAAAATAATAATATATATAGGAATACATAAAATAAAATAAATGTTACACTGAAATAAAAAATAAGTTAAGGACACTTCAACATTAGATAAAACAATGACTCTTAAATTATAAAGAAATACACATCAGGTATTGAAAGTTAATGATCCTAACAAATTTTGTGAAATTATTAGAAAAATATTTATTTGGATTATTTTTATTAAAGATAACATTTATATTTTTACTTTAAATATGTTGTTCAAAATATTGCGACAAATATTTTTCATGTAAATCGATTATTATATGAGTAAAAAATTTGGAGATGTATGTTTTTTTTATATGAGTAACTTTTTTTTATGAATTTTAATATTATTTCCTATATATCATTTTCAGATAGGGAATGAGATTACTATATAGTGTCAATATGAAAGCGGAATGAAAATAATATATATCTGTATGAAAATATAAATTAATTTATAATTACAAAAACAATTTATATAAATACAATATAATTTATAATTGAAAACATATTTTCAAATAGAATTGTCATCACCAAGAAGGAGAAGCCAAATTTGAATAGTTCATTATGAGATATATGATTAAAATAATTTCAACTAACATTGTTATAAAATTCCATATTGATATATTTTGTTTTAACCTTTTTTTTAATTTTTCTATCCTTATATTTAAAACATTTATTTAATATAAATTCTATTCTATTTATAGATTTTTGATTACCGTTACTCCTGAATTAAAGAAGAGTCAAATCATGTTCAATATATATAAGTGTAATATTTTTCATGTCTGATTCAATTTTATTTTGTAATATATATTTCAATATTTAAATAAAATGTGTAAAATTATATTAATTTGATGAAAGTTTTGATGTAAATATTTTTTTTGGTAATTTTTTTATTATTATACAACTATTGTTTTTTCATTTTCTGCTACATATGGTTGTGTGTAATTGGTTCCAATAAATATTTAAAAACAATGTTTTAGTGTTTTCTATTTAATATGAGATATTTAAAATACATCATAGTTTAATATAATTAATCTTTTTTAACATCATTTTTTAAATAAATGATTTTAAAAACCATTTTCAATATATTTTAAAATAACTCAGAGTGAAAAATTATTTATAAAACACTTTTTAAGACATCAATTTTTAACTGATGTTAAACCTTAAAATAACCAATGTTAAAACCCTCGTTTTACCCTAGTGTTATGTGTGATATTTCTATTATTTTATTGTTAAATTATCCGATCATAAAATTATAAACATTTAAAGATAGTAATGATCTATTTTTTTGAAATCTAAATTGACTGTGTTGTTTCTATTGGTGATATAGTTGAGTTGATATGGTGGAATGGACAAACAATGATTTTAGAGGTGATTAATGGAGGAAATGTTTCTATATTTGGTTGTTGAAATTCCTATAGTAAGGTTTGTATTATGTTTTTTATTATGAAGTTGTGTTTATGGTCTATGTTGGTCATAATTTGTCTTAGGAATAAAGGTTGTGGTTGAATTCCATGATTTTAATGTGTTTTGATAATGTTTTTATAGTGATGGTTAGAAAATGGTGATAGTTCTTAGTATATGGATGAGTTTGGGTTGTGTAGAAAGCTATCATGATTCGTATAGTTTATATTGAAGGGTTTTTTATTAGATTCTATATAACACTATTATGGAATTTTTAACCATTAATATGGTTAAATTTCATGGTATATAAATTAATTTAGTAAGGGTATAATCTTTAAGTGAATGATTAAAATTAATAGGTAATAAATGGGTATAGATGTGGGTAATGGATGAGAATAGTTTGTCATTAATTATGTGAAATAAATGAAATAATTATGAACACCATAGTTCATATTTTTGAATCTAGAAAAAATAAATGTTCTAATTTAATAGGAATGTATGGATTATTGATATGGTAGTTTTTGTGATATGAAATACTGGTTGATATGGTATACATAGAAGAAATCAGTGGTATCTAGTTGTGGTGGATTAGTGATGTGTGAGATATGCACTATACTATTTTAGTGTAGGTCTATAAGTTGGATTTTTTTGTGAAACTGTAGTTTTATTTTCATGTGATTTCATTCACGTCCTACATTATTTAGATCATCCTACTAATCCAAAAAGTACATAGGTCGCATGTCTTTTCTCCAATATCAGGGGTGGAGATAGAATTGATGATTGATGACCCCATCATACATGTTATCCCTTCAGTAATAGTTCATTTTGGTGCTAAAACATAGTTAGTGGGGGCACCTAGAAGTAGTGTATGGTTATTAGGGGTGGTACATGGTGGGGTTCATTCCGGGAAGGAGGATGGAATAAGGTTGATGTCTTTCACATTCATGATACCCTACCATAATGGATATGTGATTAATAAATGGGATGTAATATTATAATAATGACCGGTGGATTATGTTATAGTTTTGTTATGTAATATTTCTTTATTAACTGATGGTTGAATAGTATGTTGGACCCTCTGGGAGGTTGGGATAGGAATGGATGTGGTCCGACCCACATTAAATTCAGTTTGATAATTGATGCACTTGTAAATTGTGGACATAGAAGGGATGGGTGCATATGAAATTTTACATTAGGGTATGAGATTAGAAACACAATATGTATATGGATGTGAATATAATTTATAAAATCATTGACACCATTATACAATATTTAACGATTACATTATCAAAAATCAATAGTGATGTTGGGTGATAATTGACCAGTTAGGTGCTGGTTAATTCTATTGTTTGTTCAATGATGAATTAGCTTGCTCTATTCAGTTTTTCATTAAATATATTTTGTATGATCCTTTTGATTATACTTCTATGATAATTGAAATATATATAAACTATTTTCAGGCTTCTAGGTGGATTTTTTGGACCAATTCGGAGACTACCAGCTTAAAGTTAGGGATTTTTTGTAGTGTTCATACATTAGAGTATTTCATGGTATTGTATTTTAGGTATTTTATTTTTTGGTCTTATTCAAGAATTTTTGGGATAACTTTTAGATTTTTTTTCATATTATGGTGTTTTTGGTGGGTTTATTGATATGATATTGGTATATATGAAGACAATGTATCCCATTTGTTTATTTTATTTACTCGGTTCTCATGACCAGCCTAAGTAATATTCAATATAGGACTTGAAGATCAATCTCATATTCATCATATTATTATGATGGGTTACCATTGGGGGTAAGAAATCATAGAAAATTTACAATGTAGAAAAACAAAAATGATGGTCATATAGGTGTATATATTATTATCAGTATTTTATAATAAATAATTATTTTAGCCTCTATATTTAGTAACTTCAATTATTAAATTGATAGTATATATAAAATATCAATATATTTCCATTTATATAATCAAACACCGCATATTTTTAAGATGGATACAATTTCTTATACTAATTTTATTATTAAAACATTAAATCCCTTTCCATTTTCAACTATACCATTAAATGGTCTGTTTACTATTTTTGAGAATTTTTTTTCTTTCATTCAATATTTAACCTAACAATTAATATCTTTTTTATGAAATTATTGTTTTAAAAATAAAAAAATATTAAATATGAGATAATTTAGTAAAGTCTTTTTAGATAATTTTCCACCAAATTATATGAATTTCATTTTTCCACACTTAATTTCTCAATATATTGAGAAATTAGTTTCTAAAAAAATGTCACACACTGATATTGTAATATAATAAAAATTTCTTTTATAGTTTATGTTACATGAAACACCAATCTTAGATTATAATTTAACACTCTGAGACTTTATAATATGTTTCTATTTAAACCAATTTTATCTCTTCGATAGGTTATGGAACACACAACCCCAAGTGTAAATGTACTGTAATATTGTGTACCATTATAAAATAGTTGTTAAATTAGTGTATATGAATATTAATAACTAAATAATTAAAATTATAGTTATCTATATATTATAAATTATATAATAATCATTTGAGAAACATAAAATGTTTTCTGAAAAATAGTATTTTCTTAAAAGATTGTTTAGTAATTCTCTGCGCAAAAAATTTAAATTTAATTTTCACCAGTTTTAGAATATTTATTTGATAAAATGAAATTAATTTTATAGATTATGTTATAAAAATTAAATTAGGGTCAATTTTCTTGAATTTCCTAAAAAAATCATTTTTTGATGTATTGTAAAAAATAATGACTTTTATCAAAATTCACTTTTTCTTTTAAAATATTTATAAAAATAAATTTTATTTAAAATTTTTGTTAATATAAACATAGTTTAATTATTTTATAATAAATAAAATTTAGGTCCTTAGAATAAATTTCATATTTAATTTTGATATTAAAACAATCTGATGTCCTTAGAATTTTCTCGTTGGAAACTTATTTTTTTTTGTCGTGTCTATGGGAATAATTTTAAATTACATTCTTCCACTTCTATGAATTGAATTTTGAAAAATGAATTCCATATTTTTAATAATAGAAATTTATATTATACAATAATTTTAACCTATTTATTGACCATTATGAAAACTAAAGGAAGTAATAATTAAGTACCATGGCAAAGGATAAAACTGATTTAACTGAGGGTTAAACTAAAACTTTATATTTCACAAAGACCTAACAATATTTCCAATACCCATTTTATAGAGATATTTCAAACTTATCACCTAAAAGGGTCAATAATGGTCCATTTTAGAGGTTTTTTTGATAAATATATGATATTGATTGATTATTTTCAAAAATTCCATGAGCGTACTCTCTCCCACATATGAAAGTACACCCTTATCTTCCCCTATTCACACTTAAAAAGTGATTATATTAATCCATGTCCTTCCAAAATCACATTCATAATACCCTCCCAAAATCCTAGATCTATTTTTAAATTATAAATCCATCTTTGGAAGTCCTTTTTGTCAAAACCTATAGAGGTTGTTTGAAGAAGAAGTAATGTTCTTAAACGATCGTTTTTATTTTATTTACTCTTCAACGTACTTAAAACATTATTCAATCATTCTAGTATAATAACACCAATATTTAAATATATTTATATTTTATTTTGTTAATTTATTAACCTTCATCTATCTCCTCCGCCATGAAATGGTAAATAAAATTGGCTATTGTTGGTATGGTGGACTACTGCCTTGCAATCCAATGTACCTCAATTTCCATCAATGCTTCTCATGATTTTACATAATGAAAATTTTAATTTATACATATATATATTATTTATAATATTAATATACTTATATAATTATAATTTAACTTATACCTTATTACATTCCATTCTGCTGGTCGGAGTATGACACTCCAAAGGGGGTGAATTGAGTTCCTATAAAAAAACTAAAAAAATATTTTTTTAAAAGATTTCCCCATTTTAAAACATAACAGGCCAATTAATCAAAGTAGTGAATTTATAATAGTTTTACTATTCAACTAATTTCTAAAAAGATTTATTATTTCTTAGTTATAACAATATGAGATATTAATACAACTTTTGAAACTAATCTAATAATCTAAAATAGTTCAAGACTATCTATCAAAGTGAAATTTAGTTTTTTGAATAATAGGTGAAAACATAGAAAACTAAATTTGAAAACCATGTGCATATAAAACAAGATGTTCAATATCAAGCTAAGACTTGGTCCTCTCCACTTGGTGATCACCTACCCCCAAGAAATCTATATAGATAGATGCTTTTATCCACACCTTGGATTGGGTTTTAAAATATAGTACATAGACTGTCCAGGTCACAAGACCTCAACCAAAATTCTACATGGGAACAAAAAACAACCAGGTCATAGAGGAACTCTTCCACTGTTATTTATGGGATAAAAAAGTTTAAGAATATAGTTGTTTAAGGATATCAACTATCCTCTAGTTCAGTGAAGGAGAAAGTGTGTGTTTTACATACAGATGTACGCATTGCTCAAACATTTAAAAAAATGGTACATGATTAAGCAATAATAATTATATAGTGTTTATAGGGCTCTGTGTGTTATGCAGTTCAGCTCTGTACTTTTTGATGTTTCAGAGTTGAAGTTAGAGTCCTCTTTTGGAAGAAGACACTGAAATAGAGAGTAGTGGAGCACTGTGTTTTATCGTCCATGAAGATTAGATTATCTTATCCTTCAATTTATTTGGTTGTTTTAGAGACATTGGAACTTTGATGAACAACTGTTCGTTGAATAACATCAAGAAAGAATGAAGATTTCATCACATGTTCTTCCATTATGTATGTTTCTCATGTGGTTTTTTACATTGTCTCTAGTAATTTCTTTCTGTATGAATTATATATGTTACTTTCAACATGACTCCTTTTCTTTTTTACTCTTGCAGCCTGACAAATTCTATTTTTTTAGGTATCTTTTCTTCCTCATAATTTGGAAATACTCATTTATGATTTCCCAAAAAGCATTAAACTAATAAGTCACATTAAAGCACTCAAAATATGGCGGTTAGAAATAATTCTAAATAAAATGAAATTTAAGAAGTCTGTTGGTAAGTCTTTTTTCGGTATCTCCTTCTGTCGGTGACTCATTCCATCAGTGTGTCATTCTGTCGGTCATTTCATGTGTTGGTGACTCATTGCGTTGGTGATTCATTTTAATTATTGGTGACTCCTTGCATCGGTAGCTCCATGAGTCAGTAGCAGCATGAGTTGGTAATTCCTTGCATTGAAAATTCTCCACATAGGTAAGATAATTGAGTTATCGGTGACTCGTTTGAACTATCAGTGAGACAGTCAGTCTGTTGGTGTGCAGATTGCACTCTCTATGATTCATTTTGCACTGTTGGGGACTCAGTTGAACTGTCAGTGTCTCATCTCTTCTTTCGGTGTTAGTTTGTCATACATAGAAAATATTTTCTCATGGACTATATTATAACATAAATATTAACAGAATGTGATAAACTTATAATTGATCATAAATAACCATAATTACACTTATAGAAAATTAAATGAACATTATTGAAATTATTAGACATGATTAATAGGTTTTGACAAGATTTTGGATTATTAAAACCCTTAATAAGATCACTCCTTCAGAAACATTAGGTGAAAGGATTGTTTGTCTTGCAACAACATAGGAGGTTTAGTTTATCCTATGATAACTGGATGAATCTGATTGAAAGCTTGATAAAATAACATCTGAAGTGGAGGCACTGATCCAACAGGTCCAATAGGTGCAGCAGTAGATACCGCAATGGCTTTACTTTGCATATGAATATATGGATTCAATAGCTTGATAAAATCCTCAACGATTTCACCACCATAATTCATAGCTTTATGTAATTCATCTTTATTATCCATGAGTTATTTAAATATGGGGGTGGGGTCCTTCAATATCCGTACTTTTTCTTTGAAGGCTCTAGTCACATGAGTTAATGTTAGGTTCTCTATCAGATACATAAAAAGGTTGTCCAACTGATTCTTGGTAATGATCTTCTTGAAATAATAATCCACATTTTTTGTGATCTGAACATTAGTAGTCTCAACACTCTTAGAATAGAACCTGGCCATTTCATGAACATGGTAATTATTCTTCTCAATATTTGAAATGCTATCCAAACCAGAAGGATCAAACAAAGCCTGAAGCTCTTCCTTAACAACATTTCGAACTTCCTCAATGTCTAAGGCCTGAGATGTCTAAATATAGGTAGAGAGAACATCATGACTTCTGATACGAGTATTCAAATATTGAAGAATAGTATCCAAATAGACTTTATCCTCTAAGGTCAAATTATTTTTTTCAGAGGCAAGACTAGTAATTTCTTTTCTCATATTGGCAGTGTTTGTAACAATTGTTTCAACAATTGTGATTAAGTTGGATTCAATTTCTACTATATCTTTTTTTGAAACATTAGCTGCATCAACTTCACTCACACACACATTCTGACATGGAACATACATATCTTTCCCAAACTAGTTCATTTATTCTATTGAAGTTCTAAGAGAGAGTAATTCATCACTCATCTCATTGTTTTCCCTTCTATAATTTTGAATCTCATGGACCATCTAATATTGAACTGATACAGTTACATATGATCAAACATCCACCTTAAACCTTTCAAAATCTACTTTAGTGACAGAGTCACTAAAAAGGGTCTCCACCACTGATTCTTTGGAAATAGATACAAATACCTCATCATTTGAGTCTTCATAATACAAACCTACTACAACATACCTAGGATTCCTTTCTTATTCCATCATTACATCATCATCCAGAGTAGTGAGAGTGTCAAGTCTTAATCATCCAGTTTGATGATCCCTATCGTCTTGATCACTTCTTTCTTGAGGATCCCCATCAATCTCTTCTCTCTTTACAAGTTTCTCACCCTTAATGTGAGGTTTCCTTATTTCATAAAATAATTGAGGTACATGGATGACATGAGCTTCCACTTAATCATGAACATCAATATTAACACATTCTTCAACAACATCATCAGGAGGTTCTTCAAACCATTCTTGAACCAAAACTTCAACCATATCTACATATCCACCATGATCATCATTGTGATGGACAACATTACTTTCACCGCCTTTATCACTACCCACATCATCATCATATTCAGATACATACTCTTCAGTTATATTTCTATCAACATTTTCTTCATCTTATTCCTCTTCACTAACACAACCTCTACCACTACCAATTTCTTCTTCTTCAGATCCACTGGATATACTTACATATTCCACACTTCCTAATACTTATGTCACATTATATCCATTTGAACCAACCGTCAGTTCATCTGATGTTAAAGCAATTGGAGAACTAGGAAGTCCAAAATAAAACCCTTTTTGAGCTTCAGTGGTGTTTGGATCACCCCTATCATCGTTAGGTGGTCATTGATCTCTAACTAGTGTGGCTACCTCATCTTCTTCTTCTGAATATTAAAAAACTTCCTCATCTAGTCCCACACTAGGATCATCCATATTTATTTTCCTAGTTTAATGGTAAACTCTATTGAACTTATCATAAATATTATCTTTATCCCCAACACATTATTTAATCCATGGGTTCTAATTGAACTTCATCCTTTTATAGATATTTTTACTTAGGCATATACCACTGCAATAGAAAAACTTCATAAATCATATCATAAATCTTATCTACATATATTTATATTAATCCATTTTTGTTAGTAGATAAATAAAATAGACATCTTGATATATTACAGATATAAATTCCCATTTCGTGGGATAGATTAGATGCTTTATAAACATGAAAAAAAATTACACTGCCCATTATAGCAATGGGTCTCATGTGATGAACATTATCAGTAAGCTCCTTCAGACCAGTCTCAAAGAAGAAAATATCACTCTTAGATGGCGAGGTACCTTGATAATCATAAAACACACCCTCATGAGGTACTTTAAGACATTAAACCCATTTCCTTTATGAAAAATATATTCTATTTCCTTTTACTATGGACTTAATACAATAAACTTCACTTCCTTCCAGTAGGAACTCCATATTCATTTAAAATTTATGAAATAGATTTGGGTAAAATGTTCTTTTATTATCTAAGAATAACTCAATCCTTCTCTATTATTGCAACACCCTGAGTAGAAAAGACATTATTTCCAACAACCATTCTATAAGAACCTCTTTCTAGAATCACTACACAGTTCACTAGAGCAGGATTCACAGGTCCAGAATATTTTCTCGATTCCCCTCTATTTCTTAACATGCCACCTTTATGATCTCACTTCACATGCACCATTCCAATAGTTTGTTTTGAAGGTTACAAGGTGAAATTTTGGGGTAGAGGGAGAAATTTATGAGTGAGTGTAAGAGTGACGTAGTAGAGTGGATCGACTCAAATTTATATCATTTAGGGATTTCGAAATCACAAAATCACTAAATCGTGATATGAGTTTAATAAAATAAATGAAACAGTGTCATTTTTAAAAAACATTAAATTGATAAAAACATTGAGTCATTAGTGTCGGAATGAAATATTTTTCATAACACTAATGGAGTCATCATGATAAGGTGTCAGTGTCGTCATGACATAGTATCTTTGTCGGTATGACAACTGTGTCGAAATGACATTGCATTGGAGTCAGCATGACAACTGGGTTGGTATAACAACTTCAATAAAAAAATCAAGGGAATTACAACATATGGTCGGATATATTGATGATTTATAACTCATGAAAGATGTAGTTCATTCTTTCAATGTTCAATAGCTTAGTGAAAATATCAGCAAGATGATGTTTAGTATCAATGAACTCTAAAGTGATATCATCTTTTTGATAATGGTCTCTCAAAATGTGATGTTTTGCATCAAATTGTTTTGTACTAGAATGTGAGACAATATTATTATAAATATTAATAGCACTTTTCTATCAATATTTATAGGGTTATCTCTAAATTGATATCCATAGTCTAGTAATTTGTGTTTTATCCAAAACATTTGTTCTCAACAACTACCATCAGCTATGTATTCAGCTTTGTCAGTAGATAATGCTACATATTATTGTTTCTTACTACACCATGAAATTAGAGACTTTACCAAAATGTGACATGTTCTAGAGGTTCTATTTTTATCTAACTTACATCCACCAACATTAAAATCTGAAAAACTCACCAAATCAAAAGATTTTCCTTTAGGATAGAACAGTCATAAATTGGATTTATATTTGAGGTATTTAAAAATCTTTTTGATAGCATTTAAATGATATTATTTTGGGTTTTCATTAAAATTTGAACACATGCACATACTAAACATAAAATCTCACCTATAATCAGTTAAGTATAGTAAAAATACAATCATTAATATATAATTGGTTTGATCAATAGATTTACCATCTTCATCAAGGTCTAACATAAAAGTGCTTCTCATTGGATTGTCACTACTCTTATCACATTTAAAGCCAATTTTTTTTTAAAAGATCCTTAGTATATTTACTATGATTCAAAATAATACATTCTTTATTTTGAAATATTTTAAATCCAAGAAAGAATTTGACTTCCCCATCAAACTAATTTCAACATCCCCTTTCATCATCTTCGAAAAATAAACACATAATGAATTCTTCGAAGAATCAAAAATAATATCATCTACGTAAATTTTCACTACTAAAAAATATTTTGAAATTTATTTTATTAAAAGGGTAGGATCAGCAATACCTTTTGTAAACCATTTATAAGTAATAAAAGTGTTGATCCTATCATACCAAGCTCTTGCAGCTTGATTTAAACCATATGAAACTTTAGTTAATCTAAAATCTAAATGTTAAAATTGGGGATTTTTTAAAACTAGGGGTTGTTTAAAAAAATATCTTCAATTATATAACCATTTTAAAATGAACTCTTGACATACATTTGATAAAGTTTGAAAACTAGATGTGTTTCATAGGAATGTTGGATTCTAATGGCCTGAATTCTATATACTGGTGAAAAGGTTTTCTCATAGTAAATCCCTTCTTCTTGACTATAACCTTGTGCAGCAAATCTATATTGTTTTTCTAACTATGTTACCGTATTCATTTACTTTACTCCTCAACACCCATTTAGTCACTGTTGTCATTATGTCTTTGGATTAATATAAATTCTTCTATACTTTCTTTCTTTAAAACTAATTTAATTCTTCTTGCATATCCATCACCCAAAATTCATCATTTATAGCATCAATGATGTTCTTAGGTTCAATCTGTGACAATAAATCTTAATGTTCAACCTGATTTCTGAGAGAAACTCTAGTCAGAGTTCCTTTATCTAAATCTCCAACTATAGATCTAAAGGATGGTTCTTGAGAGTTTTATTAGGTCTAGAAATTGAAGGGTGGGTCACTTCAGATTCTTCTATAGATTCGGGTTCATCATGGATAGAATTTAGAGAATTTCCAGAACTAGATGTTTTAACTGATTCCTTAAGAATATGGTCAGAATATTTAGTATTGAATTATAGATTTGACATATCATCCTCAAGATTTACTAGAGAGGTCTTTGGTTCATGTGGATTTGTCTCATAAAACATGAAGTGTACAAATTCTTCTACACCTTTGTTTCTCTTATTTAAGACTATATAGGCTTTACTAGAAATTGAATAACCTAGAAAAAATACTTCATCACTTTTGGAGTCAAATTTTCCAAATTAATATTAGTTTTAAGAATATAGACTTTGCAACCAAAAACATTGAAGTAGTTAACCTTGATTTTCTATTTTTCCACAACTCATAAAGAGTTATCATAAAGATAGGTCTAATAAAGACTCTATTTATTATATAACATGTTTTATTAATAGATTCTTCCCAAAATTATATAGTTAGGTCATAATCACTAAGCATGGTTCTAGCAATTTATTCCAGGGTTCTATTTCTTCATTCTACAACTCCATTTTTCTGGTGTGTCCTAGGATCAGGGAAGTTATGACTATAGCCATTTTTTGAGAAAAATGATTCAAACTCTTGGTTTTCAATCTCACATACGTGGTCAATCCTTATGGATTTAATTCTTAAGACCAATAAGATTTTCTATAGTCCTAGCATACATGGTGAAATGGTAGAAATCTTTACTTTTTTGAGCCAAGAAGAAGGTCTATGTATATCTAGAGTATTCATCTACAAGAACATAGACATAGTGATTCCCACTTAGACTTGAAACCCTATAAGGTCCAAAAATAATTCCATGTGAACCAACCCAAGTGGTTGATAAGTAAACATTTCTTTTTTTGGTTTGAAATATATTTTTTATTGTTTACCCTTTTCACAAGGATTACAGACTTTGTAATTTGGAAACTCTTTTTTGGGTAGATCATTGACTAAGCCTTTTCAATTAAGCATTCTAAGTGAGTCTTTATCGCATTGTCTTAATCTTGTATAAAAAATCTAAGACTCTTTTTGAAAATATTTAAAACATGAAATTTTTTGAGAAATCTAATTATCTAAATTATCAGCTTAAACATTCTCATTTCTAGGAGCAGAAAATACTAACTCATTTTTAGAATTAAAAACATTGCAAGAATAATTTTCAAATTTAAAAATAAAACCATAATCACATAAATGAGATATAATAAGTTGGTTTTATCTTGATCCATCAACAAAAAGTAATTTCTAAATTAGAAATTAGTTAGATTTACCAATTTGTCCAAGGAAAATTTGTTTCCTTTAGAATTTTCACCAAAAGTGAAATTCCCACCATAAATCATTATCAATTTATTGAAGCATGTTTAATATCCTTTCATGTGCCTTGAAAACCCACTTTCCAAGTACCATATACTTTTACAGGAGCTCTTTAAAAAATTTTCCTACAAAAAAAGATTAGATAAGAAAATATGTTGGTACCCAAATTTGTTTAGTTCCAGTAACATTTGTAACAAGATTTTTGGGAAACTGTATTTTCTTCATTGGTTTCCTATAAGCATCATGTAAATTATTTAAAAAATATACGTTATTTGGTCCAAAAAAACATTAAATGGTAGAATTTGCTTCATGGATGGAACTTTCTAAAAAAATTTAAAAGTGGGCATAAAATTGGATTCTTCATATTTTGATTCAAAATGCGTTTTAGTCATATTCCTCCTTCTTGGTAGGTATCCTATTCAAGTATTATACATAGTAGGTACTTGTTTACAAATAATTTGAACTAATATTTCATTTCCATTGGTAACTCTTTATAAATCCATTTTCAATTTCTCATTTATCAATTTAATCTCGTTCTTTTCATTAAGTAGTTGATAATTTTTCTATATTCCTATAGAAAGTTCATATTTAACAGTAGTTGTCAAATAATATTGTTTCTTTAAATATTTTAATATATCATTTAGTTCATTACAAGGGTCTTTTATAATTTTTAAATATTCAAACATTTCTTCATTGGTCCTATCTTCAGAATCTCTTTCATCTCCAGAATAGTAATATTTATGTTTAGGAGAGATTAGTGTTACCTCATATGTGTTTGTCATAAAAAACATATTTAACTTATTAAAATTTTCATCATGAGAGTCTTTTGATTAACTTGATCTATCCTCAGAATCACTCCATGTTTCCATCACTACCTTTTTTTACTTCATTCATTATCATCATAAATATTCTTGTATTTTAGCTTGGGATAGTCTTCCTTTACATGTCCCTTTATTTTTCACTCATAGCAGATTATCTCATTTGAGGTGTCACCACATTTACAATCCTTTTTCCAATGGCCTTTATGATCACACTTTTCATTGTAGTTGGGATTTATGAATAATTTCTTCTTTTTATTAAATTTCATAAACCATATAGCTATTTGATCCCTCTCTTCATCACTGTATGTTGATTATTGTTCATCACATGAACTTTCAGTTTCATCTTGAGATTTTTCCCTCTACTTGAAGGAAATAATTTTGAAAGAAAAAAAATATTATTTTGGGTTCATTATCCTCTTCTCTGATTAATTTTAGTTCTTCCTCACACGTCCTCAAATTGCCAATTAGGTCCTTTAATTGAAAAGTGTTGAGGTCGTAGGATTCTATTATTGATATAGAAGTCTATCTTCATCTATCTGGTAAGTATCTATGTATTCTCATGATTTGGTCCTTGGCATTAACATCTCTTCCAAGAGAGATAATTATGTTTTAAATTTCATTAAACCAGAGATATAATCCATAAATAGGATCATCAGTATTCATTTTAAAATTATAAAACATAATAGTATATGTTTTAAGTCTCATTTCTTTAACATTGGGAGTTCCTTCATGTGAAATATCTAAAGTGTCCCAAATTTCATAGGCAGATGTGAAAGCAGATATTCTATTAAATTATTCATCTCCTAGTGAAAAAAATGGAGAATTCATAAATTTTCAATTGTTATTATAGGAAGTCATTTTGGAATCAATCTAGTTATTCCTAGAAGTCTTTGGTATTTTATATTTATCTTATATAACTGTCAAAATATCAAATCCCATACTTTCCAAATGCATTTTCATCTTAAGATTCCATTGGGTATAGTTTGTTCTATTAATGTAGGGAGGTTGGTTTGTAGAATCACCTTCAAATATTTTTTCCACACAAAAGAAAAGGTTTTATAAAGAGATACAAATTTAATAGTAACAGAAATTTATTTTTCGTTAAAACACAACTAAAATCACAATTGAGAAAATTTGAAAAGGCTTTGAAACCATTGAAAACAGTAGTTATAAAAAAATAATCCTCTCATACCAAATGTTGGTCAGAGTAGGACACTCAATAGGGGAATAATTGAGTTCCTATAAAAAATTTTATTAACAATTTTAATTTATAAGATTCCCCAAATTTAAAACTTAATAGTCAAGTTAATCATAATTGTGAATTTGTAATTGTTTGACTATTCAACTAATTTTTCATAAGAATGATTATTTATAAATTATAACAATATGAGATATTGATATACCTTTTAAAGCTAATATAATAAGGAAAAATAGTTATAAACACTAACTAAGACTAACTATCAAAGTGAAATTTGGTTTTCTGAAGTACATGTAAAAATAGATAAAACTAAATTTGAAGACACAATTGATATGAAACTAGAGGCTCAATCTAAAGATGAGACTTAGTCCTTTCCACTTACTGATCACCTACCACCAAGAAATATATATAGATAAAGGTTTTCATCTACACCCTGGATAAGGGTTTACACAACAATACACAGATTATACAGGTCACATGACCTCAACCATAGTTCTATATGGGAACAAAATACAACCTGGTCACGCATGTCATATTTCACTGTTCTTCATGGGATAAACAAGTGTAAAAATATTTCTGTTTAAGGATATCTAGTATCCTTTTATTTAGTGTAAGATAAGGTCTTTGTTTTTAAAAAATATTCATAAACTATTCAAAAATTTAATAAAAAGATACACGACAGAGAAATAAGCTTTAGATAGAGTTTTGAAGGCTCAATGAGTTGTGCAGTTTAGCTCTGCACTCTTTGATGTATTAGAGTTGAAGCTGAAGTCACATTAAGAATGTAAAAACTGAAATTGAGGGTCATGGAGAACTACGTTCTGTCTTCCAGGAAGATGAGATGGTCTTCTCTTTCGATTTAGTTGGATGCTATAGGGTTTTTGGAACATTAACGAACAACAGTTCTCTGAATCACATTAGAAAGGAATGAAGTGTTCCTCATGTGTTATTCCTTTATTTTTTTTGCTCATGTGCTTTTGATACTATGTCTACTCGTATCTTCATGTGTGTATTATATATGTTTCTTTTATCTTGAGTCCATTTCTTTTATACTCTTATAGCCTGACGATGTTCATGTTTTACGGTAGATGTTATATGTCCTACTTCTAACATCCTCCTTTAAGATGTTTGAAAAAATAAATAAAATAATCAGTTACATTAAAGAACCCAAAATATGACAATTATAAATAATTTTAATTAAAATGAAATTTAAACAGTCTATCAGTGTGTCCTTTTTTGGTATCTCCTTCTGTCAGTGACTCGTTCCATTGGTGTCTCATTCTTTCGGTTTATTCATGTGTCAGTGAATCATTATGTCGGTCCCTCATTTTAACATTTGGCGAGCCCTTGCATTGGTAGCGACATTATTTGGTATCACCATGCGTCAGTATGTCCTTGTGTCAGTAAGTCCTTGCATCGGTAAGAAAAAAAAGTTTTTGGTGACTCGTTTGAACTATCAGTTAGACTGCCGGTCTGTCGTTGTGTCGATTGAACTGTCGATTAGTCATCTATCGGTGAGTAATTTTGCATTATCGGTGACTCAGTTGAACATTCAGTGTCTCATATCTTTTGTCAGTGCTAGTGTTTCATACATAATAAATATTTCTTCTTGGACTATCTTACAACATTAATATTAATAGAATGAGTTAAACTTAAATGTGACCATAGATAGCCATAATTACACATATAGAAACATAAATAAACAGGATTGAAATGATTAGAAATTATTAATATGGTTTTACATGATTTGTCATTATTAAAACCATTAAATCTAGAGAGGGTATCCAAAAGTCTCCTATGGGCCAACATAACCCATTTAAATTTTGATAATATCGCTCAAGTGTTTGACATTCTGCCACCTTGAGAGGCGATGTGATTCATTTTTCTATTATACTTTAAATGTAATATAATTGGGGAAATATTAATAAATATATGTGATATACATGAAATTATATTGATTTGGGAAAGTTAATATATCACTTTATTTCTTACCCTTTCAGCCATTAAGGAAATGATAACATCAATCATGTCTATGTATGACCTACAATCTCTATGGAGTGATGTTATTCATTCTCCATGTTCAAATTTCAATAAATATTATAAAATTGTATATGATGAATAAAATTTATGTTTTTAAAATTATTATAATTATTTAGATGATGTACTGATATCCTATTTAAAAGAACTGGAAATTTCATGATAGAGAATAGATGAAGAAACAAGGCAATTAACACCTAAAATAATGAAAATAATGAAATATTATTAACAAATGGCCAATAATATGTTATTATATAATCATATATGACATTATAAAAACTATTATGGTAATATTATATATTAATAACATGATTTAATCCATTATATAGGATGTTAAATCATGGTTAACTAAAGGACTGCGTGAGATATAGGGTTTTGTGTCAATTTCCTTTAATTGATGAAAATTTTAATTTTATTCACATAATTTCATTGTATGGTGCACATAATTGAAATTTTAGATATAATATCAAAAATTATTCATACGTTATGGTATTATATGCTTAAATTATAATTATTTTATCCAAATTTAATTTAATTGGTTATTACCAAGTGTTTAATATTTTCAGAACTCAAATTCTATTTAGTTGAGTTATATTACTTCATTATTATTTTTTGATATTATAATATTATGTGTGTAATGAATTTTAATTATCTTATTTTTTATTTATAATTTTTTTCCAATTTACATTTAACACACATAACCACTTCTTTTATTAACTATCACGTCAACTTTATGATCTCTATGAGGGTTTTTTTAAATATAATTGTAATCAAGATTTTTTAATCCTAAATTTCCATTGAATGAATTTATTTTATATTTTTATAATAAACCCATTTAATTTTCTTATTGGATTTTTATTCATGGAATTTTCATGAAATATTATTATCTTCATCTATTTGGTACTTAAAATAATTGATAATTGTTTTTATGAAAATATGGCTTTCTTTATCTCTTTAGTGGAAAATCCTTTTTCTTATAAAACCAGGATTCAGAAAATGTTTCCAAAATATTTTCTTAAAACTATTTAAATGATTTATTAAATATATTTTTACCCACATTTTAATTCTACAACATTTTTTGAAAGGAATCTTCATATGTTCTTCTAAAAAAGTACTATATGGTTTTAACAGAAAAAGTGAATGTGATCTTTGTTTCAATGTGTACATAATGAATGGAACATCCATACATCAAGACCAACAAAATTATTTAATATTAAATTATATTTTTAGAAGGTTATTTTCAAATAATTGCGTTTTAAACATATTTTGTGATCATTGAGTTTTAAAATTAGTTTCAAATTGAAGTGGTTATATTCCTCAAGAATGTTTTTAGTGTCGTTTTTATGGTATTTATATTCATCAAAGACATCAATCATTCATTGTAATTATGATATATTGGGGATTTATTGTATTAATGAAAAACTTATTATTTATTTGTCTGGTTTATAGTTAGTTTTACTAGGGAAGGTATTTACATTCTCTTTTTTGGTGAATTTTTCTAATCATTAACTTTACCTTGAAAGAATAACTTTCTTATTATCATCAGAAATTGAAATTCCCCAAAATATACATATTATTTTTCATGAATATACTTATTACTCAAACTATATATCATTTCTTAATATTTTACTTCTGTTTGAATGTTATATGATTGACTTGGGAAATTATTGTCAATCTGTATTCCATACTCGATATAGAATTTTTTTGATAAGGTTTATTCTTCATGAATTAAACCAATAATTTGATATATAGGACATGAATTGGAAATACAGATATGGGTAGAGCCTATTTATAGATGTCCCTTCAATGCATCACTAGTCTCATGAGACAAATTAGTTGTATAAACTTATTTAAATGGGTTTCATGGTGTGTATATACCCATCAGTTTTAAGATATCTTATGAAAAGTCTTGTCATTAGTGGTATCATAATTCCGATCAACATGACATCCAATAATTAAGCATTTCATTCATTAAGAATTCAGTTATTGTTATCCATGACATTTTTCTAATGATATTATCACTGGATTAATTTTCATTCTCAGTAATTTATAAAATGGAATGTGTGTTTATATATTTACCTTTCTATATTCATTATGACGTATCTATTCATAATACTGATGTTATTGATATTGTGTAATGTGTTTTATATTTTTGATCTTTCCATATTGATTATGCCTTATTTATTCATGATATTTTCAAATATAATTAACCCTTATTGAGCATTTTATCTCCCCCTTATTTTTTTCCTTTCTTGAGAATTTAGGAAGTGTATAATGATTGATATAGAAGGATATTCTAGAGGGAATAATGGAATTCTCAGTGATTATTTTTTGTAATTAGTGTTTTCAAATTTAATATGAGAATAATGTATGTTTCTATTTTAACTATACTACTAAACTATTTTGAATTCCGAGATGTTATTATTTGTATCTTATGCTAATTTAATAAAGTAGACATTGGCTTTGGGTTGCGAGATTCAAGGTCATTAAATTTGGTATCAAAAGAAGATTATTAGAAAACATGGGAAATATATTTAATGAAAAATATATTTGCAATCCGAAAAATATGATAGTCTTTAAAGATAATTATTTTAGAACATTCTAATGTTTTGGTAAGTTATAGATTATATGGTTTTTCATGGAAATGCATCCTTGTCTATATACTACAAGTGGATGTGGTTTTGGAATAGATTTACCTAAGGGTAATAACTATGAAGACGAAATTTTATATGTGACTCAAGCATTACCAAGTACACAATAGTATGCCTTACTGCGCACCAGGTTAGACACTCCTGTGGGGTATTCTTTAGAAAATTCACATTTTCATAACAATCCATTATGACAGATTTGAATAGATGATGAAAATAAATGACTTAGGTTAAACCTAAGGTATATTAGATTGAAAATAAGGTTTCATGATTTAGATAACATATAAATGATTATATTATTTTTCAATTATGATTATTATTGCACGCACTATGTTTTTTATTTTTAGTCAATTTTAAGAAACCAAAAGAATCATGTTAACACTGAATATGATGGAAAATGTGGGGACTATGTGAAACCAAATATGATAAAAGTACTAAAATATATAGTGATTATTCCTAATCGGTTATATAGAAATATTATTAACAACCTATACCTTAACCATCCCTTGAGATCACAAAATAAGATAAGGATGGAGTTCAATAAGAGCTCTAGTTGTAGAGGCCATGGAGGAAATATGGCTCTATTTCCTTCATGTCTGAAATTGTTAAAGAAGCACTCAGAATAGTACCTAAAAGGAATGGGAAAATGTTTTATGTGGGAAATATAAGGGAATAAAGCAATGAAATATAGAAGAAATATGGATATTATGATTGCGGAAATTAAATTTAAACATAGGGATCAATTTATAGTTCAATTTCTTAAATGTGGGTAACCTAGGAACTATATGAGTTAGTGATATATTTTAGAGGTTAAACCTTGTAATAGGGAAGGACCGATGTTTTAATAAATTAGTTGAAGTGTTTATGTATTGATATTCAAGAATTAAATTGTATAATTATTTTTAAAACTGTTATTTTGGTTATAAGAATCATTAAACATCTAAGGATTGTGTTAAATGTTAGAATCATATATGTCTTCATTAGCTTAAGATATTTGGATTCCATCATGGGTTTATGATTTTAAGGATAATTATAAGTTCAATTTATTGAACAACCCTTTTAAAAAAAATTATTGTGGGAATGTAACATGATTAAATATATTTTTGAAAACAACTTTTGGGAACACAACCCATTGGTTTGGTATATGAAAAATTTATTTGAGGAAGAATTCCTTTAATATTTTTTGGAAATATAATTAAAGGTATTGAAAACCTTTATTTTTTTCCTTATCTATTATATTATAGTAATTATGGGTGATAGAACTTATATTTTCAATATTTATTATGTGTATTTAAGTGAATATATCCCCACCAATATATCATTTTATGTGAAATTGAACCTTTTTTGGAATTTTGAAGTGTTTTGAGCTAAATTTTGAAAATTCCTTAATTCTGGAATTTGAAATTTATTTCTCTCTTTCATATTTTAGGAATATATTTTTAATACTCATCCAGTTTTATAAATTAGTTTCTTTTGGAACCATTATTTTGTGGGATTAAACATTAATTACTGGATGAAGTCCTGAATCGACCATTTCATGTCCCAAAAAATCTGTCAAATTGAAAAAAAAATGTCATACATAATTGAAACACCTTAATTAAGTAAAAAAAACTAATTATACCAGGGTCCAATTGATGTTATTCCACATGGAAAGGAGATAGAACTTCAATCTGCATCTTTCCATTTAATACCAATGTTAAATTTACTCATTATGGATGTGTTGTATTGCACCAAAGTGGAAGAAGTTGTTGAGCATGTGTTGATTCAAAAACATTTAAAATTTATTTTTAATTTTGATTCTCTCAAAGACCATCATTTTTTTACTAATGATATTTTTTAAGATAATTAAAGGAAAATAATATTCATCAGAATATTTATTCTTTAAATATATTTATGTTATTGATCCATTGGAAATATTTGTTGAAGTGTTATGGTTGTTTTTAAATGTATTCTTAAATCATTGTTCATACCATCCATTTTTAATCATAATGTATGGTTAAGATACCCTATGTTTGAAATATAACGTATGAATCATGTACCCTACGCTGTTGGAAAATTATGGATAAATAACCATACATTTTTAAGGATCCCAAAATTTGAAAAAACAAATGTATGGTACATCAACCCTACTTTTGTAATCAACCATATGATTTCAACCCTACATTTAGAGTTTATTCATCACATGACGTAACCCTAAATTTTACTATTCAATGAATAAGTTTTAAATATAAGATATTGTTTTAGATTTATACAATGGTTTCAATGGAGGTAAAGATCTATTCAAAGCTATTTTACAACTATTTAAAAGGATCATTATGATTGATTTAAAGTTTCATATTCAATGGACTTAATCATTTTGATTTATACATGAATTTATGAATCTCTTGAATGATTTTAATTTAAATATTCATGATTTATTATGTGATATTTTTTGAGAGAGTTTGACCTAGAGATGATTGAACTACAGTATAAATATCGACAAATTTTTCATCAGAATATAGAGTGGAGATTTAAATATGGAAAATCTGTGTTTGAAAAAAAGGTGTGTCATTGCCTTCTGATATACACTTTTGAGGCATACATGTTTTGATCTATTTAAATGACTCATCAATGTTGTTGTCATTGTTGATGCATATAATTGTTACATTTTCTTTTACATGCATTGGTTGGAGATAAACCTTGGAGACATACATGTTCAATCATATTTTTGGTGTTTTCTTTGATTCTATTTGAATAAATAATAATCATAATTGAAGATATTTTTGTTAATGTATGTTATTGAATATCAATTATATCTGTTAGTTATTGATGAAACTGTGAAGTTTAAACTATTTTCCCAAAAAATCAATCTTTATTGATTATTGTAGTTTCAAATTCTGAGACTCAATCATTGTAAAGTGCCAGATTCTTAAATAAATATGTGGACTTACAATTTCTTTTAAAAGAACCATAGGTCCCATTAAAATCCATGTAAGGTATAAACTTCTTGTACTCAGTTGTAGAGGTCTTTTGATAAGTGGACATGCTAATGAAAATCATCAAGCTTGTGGAGTTAAGAGTTGGTGGAGGGGACCAAGGGATCCTTTTGATATGAAATACTATACATCTCTATGTTATTTTATATTATTTATTTTTTATTCTCACTTGTATTTAATATAGAAATAAATTTTCACTAAATAACCAAATTGTTTTCCAATATTTATCAATTTTTTTAAAGAAGAAAATTCACCCTTCCCCCCTATAATGTTGTTTTATTTTTTGTCATCACCTCAACCAAATAATTTGTATCAAAGGATGTAATCTATTAGAAATATTTCTCTATTTGTAATTCCTCAAATATTCTTTGGTTTTATAACATACCAATAACTGGTATCAGTGGTTGGGATCTACTTGTAGATTTTCTTCTTGAGAAAATTCTTTTTACTCAATCCAATATAAACAAGTAATATCAAATGTGATGTTATTGTTCATAATCGATAATATTTACTTGTTCTAATATGACATAAAGATTTTGATAAAAAAAATATTGAAATGTAGGATTCTAGATAAAGTATTCCAATGATTCATGTTTCTCATTTTAATGGTGATAATTATGGATGCATGAAAGATTGTACAATTATTTATTTTAAAACCCATGGAATAATGGTTTATTTAATGTTTATTATGACTAGTTATATTCTATAGGAATATTTTAACGATTTTAATGATGATCAAGGAAGACAATATGATCTCAATTCAAAATCCATGTATGATATTGTGTGTGGTTTATAAACTGATGAGTTAAATATAGTATCTCAGTGCCTTTTTGCATATAAAGTGTGGAATTCTATTGTTGTTTCCAATGAGGGAACTAAAAATATAATTCAATTAAGTTAGATTACTATAAAACTAAATTATAGTACTTTAAGAATATATGAGGATGAATCTATGACTCAAATTAATGGAAGATTGATAGAGATTGTCAATAATGTTGTTACTTTGGGAAATAAAAATTCACAATCAGATCAAGTGTAATATGTACTTAGAGTAATAAATTATAATTGGAATGTAATATCATCAACAGTATTTCCATCTAAACTAGTGAAAATTTTATCTATGATGGAATTAATTTGGACTTTAATAACATGTGAAACTGATTTGCAGACGGAAGCTCAAAATCATCTAAAACATAAAGAATATACTCTCAAAACTACTATGGATAAATCACCTGATTCAAGTCATATATATTTAGATAAATAATTATCAGATCCTTCTAATATATTTGAAAAACTATAGTGAAATAAAAATAAAGGGATTGAAGAAAATAGATTTTGTGAATGGAAGGGAAAAAACATTCAATGGATAATTTTCTTTTACACGAAGCTCAATAGAAATTAGAGTATAGGAGAAAGGGAAAGGAAATTATTAATTCAACCTAGGGTAATTATTATAATCCACATGATGAATCTTATACAGATTATGATACTGAGAATAAAATGAAAATGGTATATATTATGGCTCATGCTGATGAGCCATAATCCACTTACTATCAAAACTCTAGTAGTCAAAAACATTGTTATGAAGAATTAAATTGGTATTGATTTATTCTATATGATAAATATGTATCCTTAATGAAATAACATCAGATAATTATAAAACCTTATGATACTGTTCTATTATATAAATAACATATGTCAAAATAGATTATAGATTAAAAATATAATTATTAAAAAATTCCTTATGATCTGAATGAAACTAATATTAAATAATTATTTAATAAAGTTAATAATTTAAAACAATATTCTAGTATGCTGATAAAATAAGAAAAATATTTAAATCAAATCCTTGGTAAAAATTAATTTTAGAAAAGAAAACTTGGAATATAATTTAATAATTAAAGACTTAAATTATATAAAATATATTTTATTCCTTGTATAAATATAAAAACATGTCTATAACTAAATGTTTTTATTACTATATTAATAGAAATTATGTGAATAAATACCTATTTAGAAAATTTAAAATTTCTAGTATTAAATATATTTGTTTCTAAAAATAATTGTTTAGCTTAAATAGTAGAATAATTACTAAAAAGCAATTTGGTTACTAAAAATTTGATTACCAATACTATTGGACACAAAATCATATGGGTACCAAAAATTACATTCATTTCATGTTTTTCAGGAATACAACACTATGTTGCTTCATTAAGTCTTTAAGAGGTTGATTATTGATATTTGAAAATATCAATAAAAAAGTGATTAACTTGGTGTTAGTTCATTATAAAAAATTCTCGATACTAAAATCACTGAACCATGAAGTATTTCATTTCTAAATATTTATTTTCTTCGGGTGCATTAATTTTTTTATAAAGGGAGAAACATATCTTAAAATTTGATAAAAACTATTCTTTACTATTTATATCAATTATTATTCTATTTTTATTGTATATAGAATTTTCTAAACATTTCAAATATCTCTTAACATTTTTTTTATCCTTATATAAATACACCATTTGTTTAAATTATAAAGGATTTTATATTCACTATATTTAAACCTATTAAAATATTTATATTTTTTATATAATTATATTTGTTTATGAAATTAAAATAACTTTCTTACGTAATATTTATTTAAAAAAATTAAAATATGTGATGATTAATTTATATTTTTCAGAAAAATAATATAAAACATCGTCTCCAAACTATAAGAACAAAACATATAATCGTGTTGTTAATTTTTTTATTTATTCATCTTCTTGGAAATATCTTCTTCAAAGGATTATAATAAATAGTCACTATAATATGAAGTAAATAAGTACTTTATGTTCCAAAGATAACCATTCTCACAAAAGGTAAAAATGTAATCTTTCTGTTCTATTAAGGGAACAATCAATTTTGAATGTTAAAGATTCATTTGAAAAGTCATTTGAATGAAATAAGAATGTCCATAGTCATCCAAAACTAGAATTCCCTTTATCTCAAATGACTTATGAAAGGATTTTATTCAAATTTACCACCTTGAATAAAGAAAAATTAAATATAAAATTTGGATGAATCTACAAAGTCTTATGAGGAACTATAAAAAATATGTTTCAAACTGGTTTTTAATTCACTACAACCATGATATCAAAATGTGAAAGATATTTTGATCTCAAAAGAATACTTTGAATATTTTAAAGTATAAATGCTATGTCATATGGAGGTACTCAGAAGTTAATATATTACTATTCTGGATCTAGATAACATGCAAATATTTCTAGTGGAACAATTTTTTCATTCTTTATATCAATGAATTGAATATTTTCAAAACAAATTATAATAATTTTCAAGAGTTTTAGTTTCTAGAAGTGAAAATGTAAAATTTTTGGAAAGTTCATATAAACCATATATTAGTTCCTAACAATCCATTTTTTTATTTAAAAATAATGTTATATATAATATTTTTAATTTATTATGTAGTGAAATTATATGCTATAATTTGTTCTCACAATTAATTTTCAATATTTAATTGTGTTTTATTACATAAGCATAAACATTATATTGGATTATCTTATTGAATAAATTATTCTATTAATGTAAATAATAATTAATTTTGTTTAAATAATACTTGTGGAAAAATTAGCTAAAAGTATTTTATTTCTTTTATCATGTTTTCATTCAGTGAATATCCTATTTTATGGCTTAGTGGGATTTTTCATAAAATTATAATTTTATCCATTAAATAATTTTTAATACTCCTTTATTAAATATTTATATCTTTTTATGGAATCATGCATTTAGGGGAGTAATTTTACATCTCTTTACTCTTTTCTTTTCGATGTCACGGAGGGGGGGATTTATTGTTTTAGTTTACAAGTTTATCATCATGTTGGATAAGTTTATCATTAATATCCATGACATGGGGGATAAGTTTTTATTATTATAATGTGGAAAAATATTCAATTATAAAAATTACATAAAGAGATAATGGGGGTGAAATATATGTGAGAAATGATTTTTAAAAGATAAATGCAGTTTTAACTTATTCATAGTTATGAAAAAAATTGTTTTTAACTTAATATATTTTTTATATGGGTTTTATGATCATTAAATAATTGAATATTTCTAAGAATGGGTTGATTCAGCAATTTTATTAATATTGTTTTTGATTTTATGCTAAAAACCCAACAATTTTATTACTAATGATTTTTATTTTAAGTGAACTACAAGAAAATAATATTCATCAGAATAATTATTTTAGAAATATATTCAAGTCATAATTCCCTAGGAAATTTTTGTTGAATATTTTGGACATGTTTAATCATATTCTGTAAAAAATATTCATATCTTACATTTATAATTGTAACATATGGTTCAACAATCGTACATTTGAAATAGAATATATGGATCATATACCCAACATTGTTGAAAATTTATGGATAAACAACCCTGCGTTTGTATATATCCCTACAATTTAAGAAACAGGTGTATGGTACATCAACCAGGATTTTTTTAATCAATCGTACATTGTCAACCCTATGTTTATAGATTATTCATCAAATTAAGGAACCCTATGTTTGAAAATTCGACAACAAAGTATTAAATCTATGATATTATCTGATATTTATACAATAATTTTTATGGATGTGAAGATCAATTTAAATATATTTTATAAACATTTTAGAGGATCATTGTGATTCAGTTAAAGGTTCTTATTCAAAGGAGTAAATCATATTTATTCTTATGGGAAGTTATGACTCTTTTGACTGATTTTGAATTCAAGTATTCATGATTTATTGTGTGATATTTTTGGATATGGTTTGACCTAATGATGTTTGACCTATAATATAAATATCAAGACATTCTATATAAAAAAAGAGATGAGATATATATAAGAAAAAGATGTGTTCGAAAAACAAAAAGTGTGTTTTCCCTTTAGAGCTTCACTTTGGAGACATACATGTTTTTATCGATCTGATCAACTCACTATTTTTTGTTGCTATTTTTTCATCTTACTGTTACATATTCTTCTGGAAGCATTGGTTGAGGATACAAAATGGAGACATAAATGTTTAAACATATGTCTAGGGTTTTCATTTATGTTTTTTAAGAAAGAATGAGCAACTTTGAAGATTTATTTTCTTTTTAATGTTATTTAAGATCAATTATATCAATTAGTTGATGATACTATTGTGAATTTCATACCCTTTTCTCATTCAAATCAATCTCTATTGATTTTTTATAGTTTCGAATGCTCAGAATCATTCATGGAAATGTGATAGCTTCTTGGACTAAACTGTGGATTTATGGTTTCTTTTAAAAGAACCATAAGTCCCTTTAAAATCATTATAGGTTTTCAATTTCCTATACTCAGTTGTAGAGGTTTCAAGATAATAGGACCTATTGTGAAAATCATCAAGATTGTGGAGTGGGGCATTGGTGGAGTGGACTATTGGATTTTTGTTCCCTGAACTACAATACGTTGTTCTGTTCTTTTCCTTTATCTATTTCCACTTCTTAGTGATATTTAAGATATAAGGAAAGGTTTTCTACATAACAATAGAGGTTTCATGAATCTATCCAAGTTTCTAAAGAACACACTTCTCCCCCCTCTTGGGCCTCTATCTTTTTTATCTCCCTCCCCAGCCTAATATAATCCTAACATAAACTTTGGAAATATTTTTATTCTGAAATTCAGATATAAAATTTTAACCATATATCCAAATGCTCAAAAAAATTAATGGTAAATCTAACTCGCATTTGAACTTTTTTTATGAAGTAACATTATAAATATTCATCATGAAGTAGGAATAATTTAAACAACCTAATGATTAAAGAAAATAGATAGTAGATTTCAACCCATCAACCTCTTTATATTCGCTTCTCCACATCTTTTAAAAGTTTTTTGTTGAATTGAGAGTACAATGGGAATACTATTGTTGATAGTTTTATGAAGATGTTTTAGATTAATTCTAGAATGGAAAAGATGGTGGATACTCATGTTATGTGAGGATAAGCACCAAGTTGTTGTGGTCAACGACCACTGACAGACTCTCTCTTCTATGTTATGATATTCATATGTAATCTTTGTTTAATTTCTCTTAAACACATATTTTTGAATTAAATATGATGTTTTATTTATTGAATACAATTTAAAATAAGTTCTTTCAATGTTTCTTTAATATATGAAGTAAATAAATTGATTTCACTATTTAAATTTCTTCAGAGTGGTCTTTTAATTGAGAATAATGATCTCAATTGGGCTTGATTTCTTAGAGGCCTTCAAGTGATTGAATCGCTTCTATAGAAGATAAACCAATATTATTGTGGTTTCATATGATATCCTTGAAAACACAGGTGTTCATATAGAGTTCTTTGGGTGGGTATTTAGAAATTCAATTAGGAAATCATTTGTAAAAAATGAAGAGGGGAGTGTTCAAAAGGTTTAAGCTTGTCCACAACTACTTCTTCAATTATGATTCCACAACCTTTTTAAACAAACAATTTTATTTTCATTTAAAAACTTGTGATCTTTACAGTAGTTGTGTTTAAAATGATTGAAAAATTTTAAGTGTGAATGAAAGACCCTTTTTAAGGGAATATATTATATTTATTCCTAACTTTTATATTTAACCCTATTAGAATTTTGAAGCCATGAACATCCTATTAGATAGCCTAATTACAACTTTGGTCCCCTATAAAAGCCACTCTTGAAGTACATTGCATGATTTTAGAAAAGATTATGTTTAGGGAGATGTATAAAAAACTAGTATTTTCATAGATACATATTAAATAATTTTATTGAAATTTATTACATTATATAAATACATGATCAAGAACAATGATACTTTTATGCCTTTAGAAACATAGAAACATAAAAATTTTCCATATGTGAGTTATTTTAGGTCTCATTATTTTCATCCTAATGTATAACTATTATAAGAAACATCATAGATATAAAATATATACAGAACCTGGGTAAAGTAAATATAAGAATGGGTGATCTTGGATGCTCAGTAAGGGTAAAAAAGGAAGATACATAATAATAACATGAACATAATTGTATGAGAACTTGAGAATACGATTTGAAAACCATATCCAAAATATAAAAGATCATTTTCATGATTCATGGAATAAATATTGGTTCTTCATAATACATGAGTCATAAGAGATTCAAATAACATCATCTATGAAATCATAACACTGGCATAAGACATATAATTTGTGGTATAAAGAAAATCATAGAAAATAATATTCAAATTACTCAAGGATTACTGCTAAAACCATTATAGCAGACAAATTCCTTTACTGAACCAAGTCTACTCCCCATTCTACCCCTTTATTACAGAACCAAGTTCACATACCATTGTATACATGTCTTAATAAACTAATTTCACTCCCTATTCTAGTCATGTCAATCTCATGAGTTATAAATCTATACTCAATGCATTAGAGGGAGATATAGGTCTTACATCTCACATAATGAAAACAAATTTATGTGTTCTAGAAGATCATAAAAATAATCATATCATAAACCATGAAATGAAATGGGTATCATAATTTTCTTTCATATCATAACCTATAGAAAAAATATAGGTATTATAATCATTTCATTATAGAATAACACGTTAAAAGAGGCGATTTTCATAAACAATTCTTCATGATATAACTCGTAGAACAGGAATAGGTTTTGTGAAAATAATTTCACCAAAAGATAAACCATTCATAGAAATAATATGAATGGTATACTTAGATTATACCCTCATTAATACGTAGCTTACCCCAACAAATGTCATCTTGGATGGAATGTGTCGGATCATAAAGTATATGAATATGTATATTAGATTGCACTATACTAGAGGGGGTGAATTGTGAGTTTAAAAAAATTGTATTTAAACACATAATAAAGAAAATAGTTTAAGAGTTTTTAAACTAATACAATTCACAATCTATAATATTAACTATAATTACTTTGGATCTAATAGATATGACAATATGTAATACTTATAAGTAATGAAAAAAAATATATTCTAATTGAATACAATGATCAGAGTAATGCAAATGAAAAATATTCTACCATACATCGTCTAGAATTTATTAATACAGTATGTAACAAAATAATCATAATTGAAACAATTACAATTGAAATGAATATTAAAAGAAAGAAGAAATAATAAAATTCCCTTTCTAAAACACACTATAGTGGAAATGTAAAATTATTACAATTCATTTATCCAAAACAGAAGGGTATCCTTTCACCTAGGATTAAAGGTATGTCTTACCACCACCTTGGTAAGACCTCAATTCAATGATCGACATGTCTATCTTGTTATCCCTACAATCCCTCAATTTTATAGGTAATCGGTACCTCTCTTATTCAAAAACATGAAATCCCTTGATACAAAGATTGGTCGCACTGTCTGCCTATCCCTGGCAGCCCTTGATCATTATCACCTGATCAGATGAATGAAGAAAAAAATCACTTATTGAAATACAAAATCTAAGAATGATCCCTTCACATTTTGTAATTTCAAGGCTTTCACATGGAGAAAGAGATAAGTCACAACGTCTCTCTTTAGAACATGATATAAGAAAAATATGATCAAAATGTCCCTTTTATATTTCGAATGACCTTCTATTTATAGGCCTCTGGTTCCAACAGTCATATTTTCTCCATTGGTCAAATTTCTCCAGAAAACTCAGAGGGACTTAGACACCTGGAATTGTAACAGTCATATTGAAATAGAAAACATGACATTGTTTTGATTAGTTTATGACTAAATCCAAAACCCAGTTTTGATTAAAATGGTAAGTATGTGAGAATTATAACATGAGTATGATTAATATAGGACATGTCTTTTGATAATAGATTAAAAGAATGTATGTAATACTAGTAAAACATTAGTACTATTATTATTACAAAGTTCAATGTATTTATATGATGCAATGTGAGTATGATGAACACAATAAGTTTGATTAACAGAGTCAATACGATTGACAGAGTCAGTGCGATAGACAGATTCAGTATGATTAATAGAGTCAATACGATTGATAGAGTCAGTAAGATTGATAGATTCATTATGATTGACAGAGTCTATATTCAAAGTAAAAAAATTTATTTGAGAATACAATATAAAAAGACCTGTGATTTCTAAAATAAAAGCCATAAAAGTAAAAAAGACTTTTGACATAACAATCTACCCATTTTTGAAAGAACAAAACACAAATTAAATCTAGAAAATAAATACTTATATCCCCATAAGTTTTAAACTCTTCTAATTAAGAAAATTAATACAACTAACTCCCCCTTAGGTATAAACTTTCTTAAGGATTGTATTCGTATATTTTCCTTGATTTAGATGTATTAAAATTGAGGAAGATATTAACAAATCTCACCCTTTATGAACATTTATCCCCTTTTTATAAAACATTTTCCCCCATTGTGATTTAAAAAAAATAATGGGGTAACCTTGAGTTTCTTGAAAGGGTTAGAGATAAAAAAATGACAAAAAATTGAAATATATACAAATATTTCTGTTAATCTTAAAAGATTAAATATTTTCAAGTACAAACAGTGAAAGATACAACCTAACAATCATTTGTTTTATATTTATTTCTCTTTCTTGATCAACTCATGATGAACAACCTTCATCTTCATTATCTATTTCTTGTCTTCTAATATAGAATCACCATGGGATTTGAGAATCTACTGTTGGTTGGAAAAAATATGATCCTGGTTTTTGATAGTCTCTTCTTGAACTCTGATCACTTATTTATGAGTATCAATTATGTCTTTCAAATTATTATTATATTAAGTCAAAATAGTATTTTGTTTCTTCAAAAAAACTATTTCATCTCTAAAAGATTAATCCTCCGAAAAATCTTACTGGAAAACATTCATCCTTTCTTGCAACTATTTTAATGAAATAATATCAACTCCATGGATTTTTAGATCTGGTTCAACCTATCAATAGTTTCTTTATCAAGATTATTAAAATAAATATCTAGATCATTGGAATTTATCCTTAAGTCTTCAATTTATTCCTCATGTTCATTCATGGAACTTTCAGTTTTTTATGACCACTTAGTCATCTGGTTGCAAGCCTTCTTATGAGCAGCCGAAATATCACTCAGAACATTCAAATCAGCTTATATTCATGATACTCCCTTTATGAGATCTCTTACAAAACAAAATTTCTTCCTTTGGATATTTTTAATAGAATCAATTCTTCCCTCAATTATAGGAAAATAAGGAATAGTGTTTTCAATTCTTCTCAAAACATGAACAATGTAATCAATTTCCATCAAAGATTTTGTGTGTTCTGAATTAGTATCAACATCATAAGATTCCAGTTCATTTGATCAACCAGAGTCTTCAATAGGCTGTTTTCCTTTTCCTTTCCCTTTTTCCTTATCCACCCTTTCTACTTCTTTTTCAACTTTTTGTTTTTCTACTTTGTCACTGATGATAATTAATTTCTCTGTATGAGAACATTGAGCTCCTTTCTTGACTGGAGATGGAATTATTTCTGAATGGGTTTCTAATGATTGAGCTGGTGATTCATCGACATGAGTATTTTGTTGTATTCTTTCACATTGATTTTGTAGAGAAGATTATTCTCTACTCTTCTTATTACTCTGAATAAAGTTCAAAATAAATTCTTCTTCCTCTTCCTCACATTCCTAAACTTCTTGCACTATTTGTTTCCCTTTCTATTTCTTTGGAAAATTTTGTATGATTGGTTGGTGTTTCACTTATTTTATTAGATAATAACTTGACAATTCAAAGCCATTAAAAATTTTAGCAACATAAAAATATTTATATTTTATTTTTAAAAGAGTATTATTTTTCTTCTGAACCTATAGAGTATCATCTACCCTTATCTTCTCAGCTATAACTTCAGCTGGATCGAGACCAAACATAAGATCACCTTGTTTTCTTTATTCTTTTTCTTTTATACACTTGTACACAACCTACTTACTATATTTTGTGTTTTTATTCATCTTAGTACTAACTTGAGGATCTGTCTTCTGAGAAGCCACAACTATTGGAGCTAATTCTATTGGAATTGGTTCCGATTGATTTGGTGATTATTCTGCTTCCACATCTTTGATAACCCGTTTTGATTCTTCATCAAAACAAACATAAATTTATTCAGGGTATTCCTGCCTATCCAAGAAGACTTCACCACTTTTAACTCCCCTTTTATATGATCATTAAAAAACATCAACCATTCCTGAATGAAATTTGGATGAATATACGAATACATGATAAAATGAAACTTGATTGCTCCTAACTTCACATTCTTGATGGTTTCAAAAATATAACCCATGAGATTTACCTTTCTCATGTTTACAAGGTAATACAGCATAAAAATTTCAGAAACCTTATGATTTTCTCTATCCCCTTTCCTTGGAATTTGAAAACCTTGCATCCAAAGGACAACAAACCAGTTGTTTGGAGATAAACGAGCTACTTTCCTTTTATCCTCTTTTATAAGAAATAATTTTTTTAACCTTTTACCTTATTAAACAGACCAACAACCTTAGGTAGTTTATGAGAAGGAAAAAGGAATAACCTTTCTTAAGAACATTTAGAAAGTGTACTTCTTGTTTTATTAACATTGAAAATTTTCTATCATACACAGCAAAGTTAATCATCATATTCTTATCAAAAGAAACCATATTATAGAATTGTATAACATCTTCAATAAAAATTGGATACTAAGATATAGGTTTCTCAATACACAATTGTTCCCAGCCTTAGAATATAATAATCCTATTGATTTTTAAGTCATAAATATTAAAGAAATCCCAAGAAACAAACCATTTTCTAATGAAATACTTATCTGAGAAAGTATTTAAAGATATTTCAGCAGGAGTGTTGGAAAAAGGCTGAGACTTAAAGATGAGTCGAAAATGAAAAGATCTTACTGAGTCTTGAGTAGGAGAGGCAGAGCTTTGCCAAGAAATATTGAAAAATGGTGTGGGTTTGAGGATGTGGTCCTCTATTTATTAGTGAATTTTAATGAACATTGGTCCTCTACAGTTGAAATTAGATGATAAATAATCCAACGATGGATAATAAAACAGATTTTTTAAACAAAAGAAAGGTAATAAAAAAGGGAAAAAGAATTTACCTATCATATATTTCATGTAAGTTGTTGGTTTCATAGGATTATAAAGAAATAATAAAATACAGAAAATAAATAGTTGAAATAATGAAAATAATAAAATAAAATATCAAATTGATGAAAAATAAAGTAAGTAATATTGATTGTAAAGCTGATGAAAGAAAAATCCATTACCACAGGTTCTCAATCCGATGGAAAACAAAGTCATTACCATAGGTTTCCAAGCCAAACAAAGTCATTACCATAGGTTATCAATGTGATGGAAAACAAATTTATTATCATAGGTTGTCAAGATGATGGAAAAAAAGTCATTACCATAGGTTGTCAAGCTGATGGAAAACAAAGTCATTACCATAGGTTGTCAAGATAATAGAAAAAAAGTCATTACCATGGGTTTTCAAGCCTATGAAAAACAAATTCATTACCGTAGGTTTTCAAGACAATGGAAAACAATGTCATTACCATAGGTTTGAAAGCTGATGGGAAACAAATTAATTACTATTGGTTCTCAAGCTGATTGAAAACAATGCTATTACCATAGGTTTTCAAGAATATGGAAAACAAAGTCATTACCATAGGTTTTCAAACCAATGAAAAACATAGTCATTACCATAGGATGTCAATACAATGGAAGACAAAGTCATTTCTATAGGTTTTCAGGCCAATTGAAAACAGAATCATTACCATAGGTTTTCAAGCCGATAAAGAAAAAGTAAAAACAATAAACAGAATGTCAAAACCAACAACAGAATGTCAAAAAAAAACAAAATGTCAAAGAAAAACAAATAAAACTATAAAATTAAATTATTAAGATAAAACAAAATATGAATCAAAATAATATAAAAAAGGTAAAATAAAGAACAAAAAAATATTCTCCCCTTAGAAGAGATTTTATTTAATGTATGGAGAAATTTACAAAACAAAAAGTATACGTGAATAATTATTTTAGTGTAATAATTCCTAGATTCTATTTAATAAATTAAAATCTATCAAAAGGTAATGGTTTTGTACAAATTTCAGCAATTTATTATTGCATTCTAATAATTTGTAAAATAATATCTTCTTTTTGTGTGTCATCCCTAGGAAAGTGATGCCTAATATATATGTGTTTTTCACATGAGTGATGTGCATGGTTTTTACTAAGAGATATGGCAGTAGTATTATCAATGTGTATTTGAGTTTTTGAAAAACTCATACTATAGTCAGTGAGTGTGTGTTACATCCACAACACTTGAGCAGAACAATTCCATTTGCTACATATTCCTCTTTAGTAGTGGAAAGTGATACTAACTGTTGTTTCATTCATGACTAAGTGACGAAAGAAATTCCTATGAAATGAAAAGTTACAGATTTACTCTTTCTATCCATTCTACAAACAACAAATTCAGTATCTAAAAACTTTTCAGTACAAAATCATTTTTGGAGGAATAGAAAATTCATAAATCCAATGTTCCTTTTAAATACCAGAAAATACTTTTTAATGATTTTAAATTAGATTCTTTGGGATTTCATTGGTATCTTTTACATAATAATACCAAAAACATTAAGTCTATATGAAAGGTTGTCAAGTATAACCAACTTCCTATCATACCTCTAAAAATTGATTGATCTACTGGTTTTCCAGCTTCCTCAAAATCAAGTGTATTGGAGGTACTGATTGGAGTGTTAATACTTTTAGTATTGTCATATCCAAAAATTTTGAGTAAGTTATTGATATACTTATGTTCATATATGTAAGCCCCGACCCTAGTAACCCTGATTCAGGGCATTATTACATAACATTAGAATGATCACAAGGGATCAAATCTCAAAAGACCGATCAGTTTAGTAGCCTTAGAGGTACTAGATACATTCATAATTTTTACATTACATCATGATATAAATACATAAACAACATTTTTCCCCTTTGAACACACTTATATCCTTAGACTATCCCTACAGGTCAACCATAAAATACTTCTTCACATCTTGGAAAAAATAAAACATAGAAATGGGTGAGCTTAGATGCTCAATAAGGATAACAATATAGGAGAAACTTTCATAAATAAAAATAAACATTTAAGGTCATGTATAAGACTCAAAAAAACCATATAAAATTAAACTTCAACCTAATATGGAAATCATAAATCAAATAATTCCATTTACATATTCACATGGATATTTTACTAGTTTAATAATCAAATGTAATATCAATAACCAATTTCATAATGATGGAATGCATAATGCTAGAATTCATAACCACATAGTCGAGGCCTTGTTCCAAGACTGAAAATAATATTTTTCCAAGGCCTTATGCCAAGACACTAGATTGTATCATGAGGCCTGCTAATGCATCGAGGGGCTATATCGGGCTCCACCCGTCACTTACTATGTCCAATGCATTCCTCACATGAAAATCTTTAAACATAACATAAACATTCATATTAAAACTAGCATAAGAAATGACAATAATTTATCCATAAACCATGAATGGTATAAAAATAACACATCCACATTCAAACATATTACAAAACCTTCAATACATTATGGATTATTTTTATCATAATATATCAACTTCAAACAAGTTTAAAATCTATCAAAGGATGTTGAAATAGATGAAAATGATTTGTAAAAATCTTTGAGAGAATTATCCCTTTTTTAAGAAAAATTTTAAAAGTCACACAATTTAGAAAGGAAGACATTTAAGGACATTTTTGAATCAAATTTTCTCATACCACTTTGAAACTTTTAAAAGGAATTAACATTTTAAAAACATTCATGTCTATATAAATAAATCTTTAAAAACAATTTTGAAAACATGGACATTAATGAGAATGATTTAGAAGAATAAATATTTAAACCATTTAAAAAGATGATCTAGTTAATGTTTCCCTTCCATGAAACCTTAAAATATTCCTTTTGAAAATATTTTTATGAAACAAGGATGCGTGTGATAAAGAGGTCGAAGTAGATGCTCAATTAAAAATAACTTCGGATAATGAAGAGATTGTAAAATTAGACATTACCTTGTACTTTTCCTTAGTCGATGGTATTTCAAACTCATGTATAATATTTAAAAAATTTTATTTAATTATAAAATAAATATATACATAAATATGATATCATATATGATCCTATAATATTTCAGTAGTATCATTGTTTCGGGTGTTAAATTATTCATTTTCCTTTATATACTTGGTTAGGTAAGCCATGTTTGATATGGATAGGATATATTTGATTCATATACATAATGATATTAAGTTTATAAACATTATTTTTAATCATAAAATGAAAATTATTCTTGAATTATTATGATGGGGAATGAATCTCATCGCGTTCATGGAGACGGTAATCCGTACGCACAAATGAGCGATAATATCAATATATTGATGGGGAAATAGTATATAATTGGATGGTATATCTTATATACAGAATCATTAAAATTTTATATTTACCGTTTATATCAGCTATACTCATTGTTATACCCATCAAAATAGTAAATTATTTGAATAACAAACTACACCACAACATGGAGACGGTGAGCCGTATGTACGCACGTATGGTGACTTTGTCATTCATATGATGGATAAAATAATGAATATGGTTGTTACATTTTTATAATAACATAATAGAATATAGAATATATAGGATTTATTATTTTACAATGGAAACAACAACGAAAGTGGAAATGGAAGAAGAAAATAACTTGATAGAGGTTGGTGAAATTATTACGTCTTCTTCTGGTGTTTCCTTTTGAGTTGATCAAAAGGGCTCCATAGGTTGGATTTTTTATCAATGTAAGGATTATAGGTTTAAGGGAGGATAGTTGGGAGGGTATTTGGTCAGGGTTTGGCCGATCCAAATGGCCTTGTAGGTGTGAAATTAAGAGAAGGTGAAGTACCCTTTTATAAGAGTGGTGAGGGTCACTTTAGAAAAAGCCTAAAAATATTATTTTATAATAAAATCATTTTTTGTTTATAATGGATCTAAAATGATTTATTTCATGGCTAAGGTGGGTATGGGTATATAACCTCTCATCCAATAGGGTTTAGACAGATTTAGGTCACCATATTAACATTATCTTTTAGATTTAACTCTTAGTTAAATAGTTTGACATTTACCACGTCTCTTTGTATTTATTGTGGCCATAAGAGTTTTATAATATTTATAAGTTTTATTATAATTGATAATAAATATAATTATTTACAAATTATTTTTCATGATAAATCTAATGTTTCTTCAAATAAGTATTTTTGGAATTGATTTAATAAATATTATTTATTTTTGAAATGGTTTTAAACGTATTATATATAAATTGAATATTTATATTTGATATAAAGTGTTTTTAAGATAAATATTTTTTAAAATATTTGTAAGTAGTTTTAAAACCTTTAATAGGATATTTAATTCTCATAATATGTTTTAAGTTTTTTCCACAACTGTCTTAGAAGATTTAAAATGGACGTCTTCTCTTAAAGAGTTAGCGCACACAAAGCGAATTAATTATTTTAATTATTTTTTTAGTCTCTGATAAATTGTAAGGTATTTTCTAATTAATATAACCTAGTTGTACTATTAACTATGTATATTTAAGTTTATTTTAATAAAAAAAATCACAATATGGTTTTTTTTACAAAATTTGGAAGCGCGGGTTCAAGCCTTTACAATACGCCTTAAAATGGAAAATTTTGGCAAAAACCCCTTTCCAATTTGGTTACTTTTGAACATGAACCCTATGAAATATATATATCCAAAATTTGATACATAAATAAAAATAATTTTAATTATAATAATAATAATATACATTCATGTGCATTATATACCCTACAAAAAAATATGTGTTGAATATGGCATGAGTCTCACATAAGTAAAAATTGAGACTAAAATCCATTACCGTAAGTCTTTACTTCCTTTTTAATCGTTAAATCCTCCAATATAAGAAATATAAGTTTATTATACATATATTAATGAACCATATTCTTTTATATAAAAACGTATATTATTTTCTTGTGACATTTATTACCTGTTTATGAAAAATTCCATTTTTAACTAACCTTTCAAGCAATAACCACTTTGTTTTTCATAAATGATATGATTTTTTATTTTCTTAAAATTGATATAATAATGATTTATTCATATGTATAATTATGACCATCAAATAAATATTATATATATTTAGTATATATTTATTTAAAATAATCTAAAAAATATATAAAAAGGAAATAAAATACACCATTCATTGAGACGACAGGTTGAATGTATAAAATAAAAGCTGTTTTCATTTTTTATCAGATTGGATGAAAGAAAATAATTTGATATATTATCATTAAAGAATATTTTTTATTTCAAATATATAACCTATTTTAAAAACATTCACCCATAATTCGTCTCCGGTAAAGCATGAACGAATCACATCGCTTCTCTAGGCGATAGTCCATCATACACACGAACAAAAATATCATATTACCAAAGAATAGAAAGACTGAATTTATGTGTTATATAACAAATAAATAATTATAATTACATTATAAAAATCATATATATCCTCTGTAACAATAAAACCATTTTATGACCATCCTTTAGTAGTAGTAATGGAAATACGAACTCTATCAGTTTGTGAGGCGGTAGTCTACCGTACACACGAACGCTGATTTTATAACCCATTTGATATAATTGGAGATGATTGTACTTCATGATCCTATATAAAAACATCTAATTTTATTTTATATAATATATATATAATATAATCAAGATATAAAAATAATTAAAGGTGTTTGAGTAAGAAATAAAACTAAAATATTTTTTGATGAACTTTATCTCTTGTTCAGGTATTCTCCTTAGGTGTGGAAGAAAAACCTTCATATGATGGATTTATGTCCAAAATAAAGATTGTAAGATTAGGTTATGGTTTTTTATAGGTGATTTGGGTAGGTATTGGATTATCCAAATAGGTTTGAAGTTGTGATGAAGGGAGTGGGTTGGCCTTTTATAATTGGGGGAGAACACACACTTGGCATTTTCTAAAAGAGTTGAGTAATCCCACATTTTTCACATGAAAAGAGGGACCAAAAGGGATAAAATTAAAATATTAGACATTATAAGGTCCAAATATATACATAAAATATTTTCAAAAAAAATATCATAAAATTTGACCCTTATCTTTTTAGTTTTACCCTTGGTAGACCGATTTTTTCCTTACCCATGGTATTTAATTTCTACAGTACTCAATATTCATTTTAGTAAAAAATTAATTTGGACTTATTATATATTATAAATTATTTTATTTCAAAATATGAAATATATTTTCTCAAATTTGTTTCATATAATAAAAAAAATATTTAAAATTAATCTCATAGATGTGTTGAGAAAGCGGGTTTTTAAGCAAAAATGATAAAAAGTTTCCAAACTTTTTAATATCTAATTTCAACATAAAATTGATTAAAATAAAATATATTTATTTAATAGATTTTTTATTGAACAAATTTAACTTTAAAACAAATTAAAAATATAATTTAACATTATTAATAAATTAAATGAAAATCATGTTTTCAATAAAAATTCAGTATATTTCACTATTAATCAAAAATGAAACTTTTCAGAAAAATTCCAAAAATTCATCATAAGATATGTTTTACATTATGAATTCAAAGATTTTTTTTATCAAATTCATTTTCTAAAAGTTTAAAAAAATAATCTTATAATAAAAACAATTTTTTTTAGAAAATAGTATTTTTAAAGCTTATAAAGACTTCACCAAAAATTATGTATTTTATTATACATAAGTTTTCATTATATAAAATCATTATGAATAATATTTTAAAAAATTGTTATTAATAATAAAATTACAAAATTTATATCTTGGTTATAACGGTCATGTTTAAATAATTAAATTAATAATATATCATTATTTGGTCAAAACTTAGTGTCAAGTGTGATGCAAGATAAGATGGTGTTACATGTAGTGAAATATTAACTTGGTATAGTGTGTAAAGAAATCTATCAAAGAAAATTAATTATAAAAAGTTATAAAAATTCATGGTGTTACAGAATGTCTTGAGTGGTTATACTTCATTTGGTGCCAATTTGGTTGAAAAATAAAATTATGAAGAGATTTATTTTCTGATGAAAATGTTTTTCAATAAAATTAGTTCTTTTTGGATCACTGAAAGAAAAGTTATTTTTTCCTTTCTAGAGATTTACAAGAAATAAAGTTGTCCCTATCTGTTGATTTTAAGGAAAAAATCGACGAGAAAGTTTATTTCTTCTTCTAAAATTTTGACAATGTTGGCTCTCTATGATAAAAACTTTGAGTTGTTTTGGAGATAATTTTATACCATGAACAAAAAGGAAAATATCATTCTTAATTGAAAACTATAATCATGCAGTATTTCTTTAATAAGGATCAAACACCCCCCCCCCCCCCTTCACCGTATATTTTTTTAATATGTAAAACCACCAACCTTAAAACCTCATAAAAACCCTTTATAACTCTTAATGATGGATAATATTATTTTAATTAATTGGGAATATATTTATAAATTTATCAGGATTATGGTTAAACTTGTATTTATTTTAATGAGAAAAATGTTTTTTAAATCCAAATCATATGAGGAGAGAGGAATAAAATTAAGGTTGGCATCCTTGTGAATGTCATAATTAAGGAAGTTAGAATGGAATTAATGATCATAATGGATTATTAGGAATTTATGTTTTTTAAGAGGTATGATAATTTTTGTGGATTGATTTAGAGCTTGTGGATTTCATTGAAATGTGTTTTCAATTTTCATATGAATTTTATTCTGACTGATCACTTGTCTGGGAGTCCGAGTTTCAAGTATGGGGGAAGTGAAAAATCTAGTATTATCAATATTTTTATGTGTATTTCAATGAATATATCTCATCAAATATATCCTTTTATGTGAAATTGCATCATTTTTTAAATTTCGAATTTTTTTGAGATTAATTGTGAAAATTCCCTAATTTTGAAATGTTAACTATTTGTTTTCACTTTTTTTGGGAAAGCTATTTTTAATACAGATCCAATTTTATAAATTAGTTTTTAGGAACCGTTTTATTGTGTAATTAAACATATTCAACTTTTCAAAGTGCTGAATTGATGATTTGGGGGCTCAAAAAATTCAATCAAATTGGAAATAAAATTAGATAGAATTCATAAAGCTTAATTAAATATGAAAAAACATAAAAAAAGATTTTTATTGAGTTAATTACACCTTAAAAATATAGAACAATAAAATCCACATATATCATTATAATAACATGGTTAAATTATCGTTTTAAGTTGGTGTTGGAATTCACCAAATTGGGGGAAGTCGGGAAATCACTTCATCCAGAATATCGTCTTTTAGTAATTCAGATATAACTTCTTCAACATGTGTCTAAAAGCTATAATGTTTTCGAGTTGAAATCAACCTATGTGAGAATAAAATTTATGATGTAACTTCATCAATATTAATCCTTAAGGAGGACAAAATTTAGACAAATTCAGAGTTATAGAAAATGAATAAATAATTTTGACCCCTCCCCCTCTTTATATTTCCATCTCTATATCTTTCCAAGGTTGGTTATTGGATATAGAGGGAAATTGGAATGTTTTTATAGAGATAATTATGAATATTCTAAGAATTCATACTAGCATAGAGAATATAGGGTCTTCTTAACTGATGTGAGACTATGAACCATGTGGTTATGGATGACGACAACCGACAGACCTTATCTTCTAAGTTTTGATCATTTTGTGTAATCTCTTATGAATTTCAATTGAACATATATTTTTGAATGAAATAAGTTGTTTTATTTATTCAATAAATATTGTTATTTTTTGGATGGTTGCTCATTCTATGAGTTAAAATAACTGATTTCACTATTTTAAATTATTTGGTTATGTCTTGCCATTGAGCATGGTGATCAAAATTAGGTTTTATTTCTTGGAGGCCTTGAATTCATTGAATCCCTTATATAGGAGAAAAAACAATCATATTTATCTCTTGAAATGATATCCTTGAAAACTCGGGTGTCAATATTGATTAATTTTGGTTTTAATTTAGAAACTCAATTAGGAAGTCATTTTTAAACATTGAATATGGGAGTGTCTGGAAGGTCTAATATTTTCCATGACTACTGCTTCAATTATGATTTCACTATATTTTTTTCCAATAAAATATCTATATATTTATTGAATTTTGTTTAATTTTATTATATATATTTTTTATTTTGTAACATTTAATCAAATCCCAAAACGTTTCTTCTTATAAAAAAAAACAAATGTGACAGTTTTGAAATTCAAATTGAAACCACCTTGAGAGAAAATATCAGGACTTCTATATTGAATTTCTCTCACGAATATATTTATTTATTGGGGTTTTCACAAAACAAAATCCACATCAATGGTTCATCACAAATTTTCAATGTTATAGGAATTATATTTATATAGTTTTGGATATATGACAACTCGCATAACAGTTGAAAACTCATTGCATCTGGTGAAGGATACATGGTTTGAACCCACAACTGAAGGCTGATAAGTGTTTAGCTCCTAAAATAGTCCCATGTGATATTCCAGTTAATATTTCATCATTATTAATTAGATTATTTTATGAAGAGAACATATTAACGATGAACCAGTGCTATTACTTTTAATGTCTAAAGATTGATAATTTTTTCTAACCATATTGGTTTTGAAAAAATACTTAGATATCGGAATAAATACTTGTCACTCTTTTATGAATCTTATGATCTATTAAAAGTTAATTTTAGTGATTCATGAATGAGGACTGATTTTGGATATTCATTTCTTAGGAGTATGATATGAAGTTTAAATTTATTTAAAAATAACCAAATAATGAAATTGTGATTATGAAATATAAATGTATTAAGTATTTATATTTCCTTACAATCTTAGATAGTAAATAAACTCATCAATTTTAGTAAACTGATCGTGAAACAAAATTTTATCCTATTAAATTCATATATGATGAATAAAATTTTGTTTTAAATCACCATATATTTATGGTTTTGATTTCCTTAACATAATGTTGATCATTAACTTTCTTGTGATTGAGGACCTATATCACCCTCTATAATTATTTAGGAATTAGTATTTTTTTTCCATGGACATATCTTCATGTCCCATATATGTTATTCTTAGTTGAAACGTAGTTATTTTTTATTCTATATGACCATCTGTTTTCCTCACTTTTCAGATTCCATAATAGTTTTTTATTTCTGAACGATTTCCTAACGGGTTAATTCATATAATGAGAAACACCCAATGGTTTTATATCCATAGAAACATTCTTTCCAAAGTCATGAACTCATTAGTGATTTTTAACCATGATGATTAATAAAATTCATTGGTCAAGCAGATGGGAGGTCGGGCTCACCACACCATTTTGGGTGGAATTATTGCCTACTCCAGGAATCTCTTATAGATTTAATATATGTTCAAGAATCCTTCATTAATTCTCAAGTATGATGTGGGTCATCCCATATTATAAATAATTTTTTAACATATGTAGAATTCAGAATCATCTGTATGTATTTGAGGTTCTTCATCATTGGAGATATCAGTATGTATCTAAGGTTCCCCATTGGTGGTATCCTATTGTATAATACTTAGAGATTCTTTGGTCATTATTATGATGATTCTGGTTTTCTAGACTCATAGCGGTGAACCCTAGAGTTTACTATCATATAGGTAGACTGATGTCACTTTGGATTTTATCATCATCCAATGAGATGGGAATTGTTTGATGTTTATATTGAACCCATAAATGGGTTTTCATTGAATACTTGTGAAAGGTATCATAAACCATGTAGTTTGGTGCCACTTAATGGGGAACATAATACATTTTTTTTAAGTTTTTTTTACGAGGACCCAATATTATAGTTTAATGTCAGGTGGTAAGGAAATTTAGGCATAAGGTTCCTAGTTAATGTTTAGTGTGGTACTTATTTCAAATATTCCCATGGAACCTGGAAGGGATATGAGTTTCCAAGTTGAATTAGACCCTATTAGGGATATGACCCAGAATAATATGGTTGGTTTGGGGTGTTGGTTTGAAACTCTGAGAGGCTTCCTATGAGTCCCATTTTGATGGGAATCAATTCCTACAAAGTTCATTGGTGAGGAAACATGCCTATGGAGTCCCACATGTGTATATATTGTATGGGATTATTTCCCTTTGAGTTGATAGGTTGGGATTAATCTTAACAAGGTTATCCCCCATAAAGGAACCATGAGGGATGTTTTCACTCAAGGTTATCTGGAGGCTTAAACATACTGTAAGGGTTTCCTACCATTGGGGCTACCATAGAAGTGCTTCAGAAATCCGAGGAAACTGAAGTTGGTTGATAGATAGAGCTTTAACAAGTGGTTAATTTGGATCAGAAGGCTATTTGACAAATTAAGAGTTACATTGAAGGCCTCTTGTAATATATTTTAGAGATACATCATTATTTAGATGTTCCTTTATTTTTTCTACATGAAGGAAAAGGATTTTGTCTCTAATTATATATGTTTTCATCCCTTCTTTCTTCATATAATAATAATGTCAAATATTATTTTCATAGCATTAAATATTCTTTTCAGCTAATAATAATTACATGAATATGGATTGGGGTGCTCTAATTCTTTTACTTAATCCAATATGTTTAGTGAGCATGTTTTTACTTTTACAAGGGTCATATGGACAACCCTATAAGATTAGTTTCTTTTGTGTTATCTCTTTAATTGTTTCCAAAGCTCAATATGAAGGATACTTAGTGGGTGAGGTTTATATTTATTTATGTTATGCCTCTTTTTTTGAGTTTTCATCTTAACAAGATTTATGCCTTTTAACTATTTTATTTCTAAATATTTTATAAACCATACAAAGTATAAGTCTAATAAAATTAGAAAAAACATTTTTCCAGAGTACCCTTTGTGGGTTTTCAACCAGGTGAGTACTATGTCTCTTTTTGGGGGTAGTTTAAATTCATGCATGTTAGGATAATAAATCTTATGTTTTAGGTTGAACATATTTGACCATGAATTTTGAAATTATAACCCAAACAGGACTTGATGGATAGGAATGATCTGATATTCATCATATACTTCCGAGGGGAATATTGAGACTATTTTTGGATCTCCAACTTTAAAACATCGTATTTGATAATAGAGAAGTTATATCCTAAGAAAGAAGTTATCACTGGTTGAAAACCCCAATATGAGATCTTGATTTTTTCCAGGCCAACTTGGGCATGTACTTCATAGTTTTGTAGTGGTATCATTAGTCTATCAGGCCCGTTATGTGGGAAACTTTATGTAAGCCCAACTTGGACACATGCTTCATAGTCAAGTAAAGGAGATCTGAAGAATTATGACATTATTTTACTGATCTGCAAAGAAATTTTACAATTTGGATATTTCAAGAAAAATAGCGGGTGGCTTTTCCAAAGAAATATATTTGAGAATAAAGGAATAATCCATTCTGACTTAGTCAGTGAATACAAATATACTTCAACATGAATTTGATGTGTGAAGGAGGGTAAATTTTTTAGAAATGGGTTTTCTGATATTGTTTTGTGTACTTTCAAGTCATGAAACAAAGACATTAGGGGTTGTTCAGTTTAATTTCATAAAGCATGGAAATTAGGGGTTGTGCAGTTTCAAGTCTTGCAGTAAGGATATTAGGGCAATTAATTTATGGTATTTAGCTTTGACCAAAGGAATTAAAATTCTACTGTTCCTGGTAATCGTTTTGTAAATGTGTCACTATAGTCATTTATGGATAGATAAAATGGTAAGCTATGATTTTGGGGGTCCTAGATCCAAATAATGGTGTGGGAAAAATGGCTTATGGAATTAGAGGAGGCTCCTCCCAAGAACGAAGATACCATTTCATGATAAACCTATTAGGGGATCTATTTTATGCAAGGCCAAATAGGGCATGAACTATATATTTGGTATCCTTAGGATGATAAACCCTTAATTTGGGAAAATTATGAAATTTCAATTGGGGCGCGTAATACATAGTCTGGTAAAAGATCTCGCAAGAATTTTAACATTCTATTTCTAAAAGTTGATGAATGTTTATGAATATTAGGATTTCATTAAGCACAAAGTTTAGTTTTTGGACAATGTAATTGAACAAATAAAGGGTATTTCAAGTCATAATTTCCAAATAATTGTGGATATAGATGCTCTCTAAAGGTCTAGACCAAGGGTATGAAGTATGGTGGATGTAGTTTTTGAACATATGACTAGGACCATAAGATTAAGAAAATGATGGATTATATGTTTTCAAAAGGCCCAAGATTATTCTAGAATATTTGGAACAAATGATGAGAGTAAATTTAAGCCATGATCTTAGAGACTTTTATATTTAGAGAGTGGAAATGGAATAGATATGCATAGGATGGACGCTGATTTTAAATTGAATGTTCTAGCATACTATCGTCAAAATATTAAAATGACATGGGATGGTTATCCTAAGAATGAAGTTACCACTAGTTGAAAAACCTATTATGAAGGTTTTTTTATGAAATTCCAACTAAGGCACATAATGAATATCCCAATAGTGGAATCCTTTGGTAGACAACCCTATTATGGGGGAAACTTATGCAAGGTCAACTAGGGAATGTACTACATTGTCAGGAAAAGGAGTTATTAGGAATCTTAAATGTTTCCCCTAAAATATGAGGAAAGGATATCATGATCTGAAAGTATTCATGATTTTTAGTGTGACATTAGAAAATAGGAATTGTTCAATTCATAAAGTAATCATTGGATCTATACTATCAATGAGTTGGGATTCCCTTGAACATATTTTTCTCCTATGTAGAAGGGGGATATCTCTTGTTTTCTTGGTGGATTCTCTAAGGAGAGGACCCAAAATAAATTTTCTTGGATATATGTTGTTTTATTGTATGCAGTATATGGGAAATTTTCTTTTACCCATGGCTGGGGCTAGGGATTAAGGCCTATGATTCACTATATATATCAATGAGAAGAAAATCACGCCACACATAGTTCAATAGGTACCATGAAATTTTATGTAATGCAGCAAGGACATTGGACATGTAGTTTAACATCTTATGGAAATGAAAAGGATGATTCACATTTAAAAAATAAGTATTTTGGATGGGCTTGGGTGTAGGACCCAAGCATCACTACGTATCTAATTGGAGAAAGAATCAAGGTGTATTTACTTCTAAAAAATACTGGTTCGTGTTTAAAGTGAGAAATTGTATTGGATCTCCCCAGGTAAATTTGAGTTGTACATGGGAGAGTAGGGGACTTTTTGTGTTGTGTTGTGGCTGGGCCTAGGATTTAAGATCTTGGATTCACTAAATATTTCATATGGAGTAGAATCAAACAACACATAGTTCTTTGAAGGACAGGGCAATTTATCATAATGTGATATGGACATCTAGGGTTCCTTTTAATGTCTTGCGGTTAGGACCATAATAGTTTCAATGTGAATAGACATACCTTACTTATGTAGAGAAATCCTTTACCACACTCCTTAGACCACGTGATCTATGTTCAGTGTGAGAAATTAGGAGTTTTGAAATATTCTTCTATAACACTGAGGTAACACATGTAAAGGATGAGTTCACTTCAATTATGTAGTGGTTGATCTAAAAGATAGAATTCAGGCATCTCTATGTATCTCATTAGGGTGTGAATCAAGACATATATAGTTCTTTAAATTCCCAATAGTTTAACATCTTATAGTGAGGACAAGATGAACCTATGTAATAGAATGATAACATTGTTCTTGGCTGAAGGTGTTGGACCCATGCATTGCTATGTATCTCATTAGGAGGATAATCAAGAAAAATGTGGTCCTTGAAAGTCTCCCCGTGAAGGTCGGATCAATACATATGGAGTGGGGGTATTTTTTTTAAAAAATTATTAGAACCAGTATTAGAGACCAGGGTGTTGTTACATATCTTTCTAGTTAAATAATCAAGGCACACATAGTTCATGAAAATTTTCCCCTGTGCGTGTCTGATTCATGCACAAAGGGGGTGAATGTACCTTTTTTTAATTTCAAGTGGACCCAAAATAGGATATTTGTGTTTCACTACGTATCTTGATGATTCAAGAATAAAGGCACACATAATTCTTGATAAAGTTACCCAGACTAAATGAGGTTTTTGTGAGGAATGTGGATTTAATATTTTTCTGATATTTCCAAGAATAATGGTTGGGCTCAAGACACAAATGTTATGAGAATCCTGCCATATGTGCTGGGGGAATTCCCAGAATATATTTGGTTCATACATAATTAAAATGGAAATTAATTCTTTATGGTTGCAGATAGACCCAAGATTAGAGATCCAAGAATCGCTACATATCTCATATATATGATAAGCATGTCTCCCATAGTTATTAGTGAACTGTTCAGTTTATGATCATGTAGTGAGGACATGGGGTCACCTGACATGAAAGAAACATTGCGACAGGACAAGAGGATAAAACCCAGGTGTCACTATGTATCTTTTTGGGAAATAATCATGCCAAATGTTGTTCTTGAGCGATATTCCCCATGTAGGTCAGATCCAAACATAGGGATTAATTGGGATTGAGTTCCACTAGGGACTGGAAATGATGTGAGTGAGGTTTAATAATTGAATCTAATCATCTTTTTAGGGAACACAAGGAGTGTCTACTATTGGTATCTTGGGTATTTTTTAACGTCAAATAGTGGATACATTAACCACATAGTTTAATGTAATGTGTTGAGGAAAAACAGTTTTATACAGTTTAACATCTTGAAGTTAGGACCACATGTAGTGAATTGTATCATCATGTGATAAGCATGATGATGCTACATAGTTAGACATTGTGCAACATGGATAAAAATGGTACTATGAATTTTAATTTTCTATATCTAAAGAGAACTTTTTGTGATTAAACAAACTACTTCTTCATGAACCTTGCATTTCTTAGAGTTGTAGTGATTTGTTCATTCATTGAGATTAATGAATAAGATCCATTAGAGTTGACCTTATATATGGAGTAAGGTCCCTCACACTTTGGATCATTCTTCGGAGGCTTTATTCCGGGTATCATCAGAGTCCTAAGAAACAATAACAATTCTCCTTGGAGTATTGAATGAAGGTGGATCTTCTTGTTAAATGAACGTGCTATTGGGTTCTGATACACCTATAAGTGATGCAAGGTATGCGGTATCTTTTCATTTAGCCACTATAGTTTATCTAGTAGTTTTTGGGATTGATCATATGTGGATATCTTGTCACAAATGTTAATACAGAGCAATGTAAATTAAAACTCCTTGGAGATGTCTTATTATTTTCCATACACCAATGATTATAGGGTTTTCTGCGTTGTAGTATGAGTTGCAATCCGATAATCCCGTAAGGCATGTAAGAGCTTTTCAGGCCAAGATTTATTATCATTATCCACATTATTATAGAGTATGTATGAAATGGTCTTGTTAAAAACCTGTATCTATCCATTTTATGATGCATGATAGTAGGATAAATTTTTGGATTTGATATAGTATTCTTGATATATCTTTTCTACCCTATCAGAATAGAAATTGGCACCATTTTCCATAAAAATGGTAAAATGGAATCCAAATCTGGTAATGATATTATCTTTAAAAAAGCTAAAAATGATTTTGGATCGGATTTATTTGAGTGGTATTGACTGAGTCTATTTAGTGAAGAAATCGACAGTAGTAAGGATGTACTTAAACTAGTTAACTGTAGCTAAAGGATATGTTTCAACAACTTCCATCCCCCTTGTGTCCGATATCCTAGAGTATTTAGCTATATATAGAAGATCTGGGGGTTGATGGATGAAATAGGATGTCACTTGGAAAGGATGACAATTCTTAGTGAATTATATGCAATTATGCATTATCGAAGGCCAAAAGTATGGTAGCCTTTATATTTTATTAGAAAGTGTGTACCCTAATTGGGGGGAACCACAAGCTCCTATATATACTTATTTAATAACACATGTAATCTCTTCTCAATCAATGCATCTAACAAGTACTCCATCAAAGAGTCTCTTTTAGAGGACTTTCTAGTGATTTGGGCCATCATAAAGGGAAATATTATCCACTTGTTGTTAGATCTACTCTCCTCCAACCCTATCCAGTGGAAGTACTTTATGTTTTAGATATTCCAAGATGGGTGTAATCCATCCAGACGTAGGGATATATGGCTAAGGAATTGGACTGATTTCATTAATTTCTTCTCTTCTGATCTAAGAAAAGGTTAAATAATTAAATGGAGGGAAATGTTGAGGAATAATTCATCCCAAATTGGATATACTAATGTTGTTGCTGCATTTACAAATGCGTCTAACTGAGCATTCTATGATCATAAGACACGAGTCAATATTGGTTCTGAGGTAAATTCTATCATTAACTATCAAACATAACCACATAAGGTAATTAGATCTTCCATTATGATGTCATAATCCTCTTTGATCCTCTTGATTATCAATTATGAATAACCCTTCACCTCTAGGTGGTTCATTGGTACTTAGAGTTTCAATTACTGGCCTTCAATGAGAGCCTGATATTCTGCCACATTATTGGTACCACCTTATTATAATAAACATGATTATGGTAATATAACCTTTTTGGGGGAGATAAGAATAATTCCTAACACAGATTTGTTGAGTTTAGGGTCTTCTATTATCTTCCACAATTGACTTCAGGAAAGACCTTCAAAATACATCTCCAATTTTTAGTGGATATACTAAATAGATAAGATTTATTCTTTCGGTAGTTTTGTATTTAATGACGTCTCCTCTACGAATGGGTTCTCAATGAGGAAGTCTAATAAGGCTTGTCCTTTCACTAATTTTTGAGGAACAAACTATATATAAAAATGTTGCAGCATGACTTCCCACCGTGCGAGATGTCTTCAGCATAGGACAAGTGAGGATAAATTTGAGCGGGTTATTATGGGAAACAAAGTGGATATCATGATGTCGTAGATAGTGCATTGACTTCTGAATGACAAATATTAATCCTAATAAAATCTTATCAATATATGAATATCATTAATCTACATTGAGCGTGGTTATACTGAGATAATAATGTCTATTTTCATTTATGGAATCATTATTTTATGTGAGGAAAGTACCTAGTGACTGTTCCAAGGATGTCACTTATAGAATAAGTGGATTTACAGAAACATATGTCATTAATACTGGTGGTATCAATAGGTATTTGTTTATGTAATAAAATGCTTCTTGACATTCAATGGTCCATAGATAAGTGAACCCCTTCTTCATTAATTTGTTGAAGGTTAAACACCTTCCTATAAGGTTGTCTATAAAATGCAGAATGTAGGAAATGTGTCCTTGAAGTCCCCTTAACTAATTCAATTATCAAGGAGGTTAGATTCTAAGGATATATTTAGTATTCTCATGATCAAAATTGATTCAATGAAAGTGTATAATTAAGCAATGAAATTTTCCTGAGGTTACCATGAAAGCACATTTCAAGTGGTTAATCATCAGATTAGGCTATCAAATCATGCTGAAAATGGTTTCTAAGCCATTTTGGTGATCAAATAATTTTTTGGATTTGACCACTAGATCATCAATTTATCATTTGAAAAACATTCCCAAGAGGGTTTGAAGATGTGATGTATAACACATTGGTATGTATCACCAGCATTCTTCAAGATAAAGGGCATTACTCAATAGTCGAATATGTTGATATGTTCTCTCAAGATTGTGGATTCTTTATCTTCTAGGGGCATCTAGATTTAATTGTACCCAAATTATACATCCATGAAGTTGAGGTCCGGATAACCGATTGTTTCATCATTCAAGAGTTCTATAATTGGATCCGGGAAGTCATATTTGGGAAAACACTGGTTGTGATCTCTAATATGGATGAAAAATATGATTTTCACATTCTTATTTTTCAAAGGCACAATGTTGGAAATCCATTTCAGATATTGTACCTCTAGGATATAACTATACTTGATAAGTTTGTCCACATCAGCCTCAATCATAAAGGTGTGATTCGGGTGTGTCCTCTTGGATGTTATATTGTGTCCCTGATAATATTTTGGCAACCCCAAATGATGGATTTCCTCATCTGGGTCAAGGATTCGAATCTCTATATAATTCGACGAAAACACATCTCTATACTTCTTTAAGAAGGAGGTTACTACTCTTATTATTTGGGTGTCAGGGCCACACTAATTAGAGTGGGGAATGGATATTCTTTTGTACCCAGATTTATTTCTCAGAGTTCATCCATGGTGGTGGATATGCCTTCCTCAAATACTAGATGAGCATCCTTGGGATATTCTACTTCTTTCTATTCCTCTTACTCATGATCCACTATTTTCATTTATTCCTTGGGAGGATATATTAAAAAAAATTCCTTAGAGGGAAGAGGTTAGTCACCATTTGGACTTCCAGAAGATGAGGCAATCATTTTAGGCGCCCTTATTGGAATGCATCTTCCTTGGAGTCTTGAAAGAGGCATAGGGGACTGAGAATGAGTCCCTTCACTTTCTCTTATATCCATGCCAGATTCTTCATATTCATTAGGAAAATTCATGATTTTTTGAACCTTAGAGGATAAAATGAAGACATTTTCATTCAATATTTAGTTATCATTGGGAGGGTTTATAACTTCTTCAATGTCGTTGAGCTCAACTATCTCAATTGAAATTATGGAAGCTGCCGAAATTTTTTATGAATTTTGGACAACACTTGAAATTTGATTTATTGGTACCACATAATCTGAAATGTGTTTCTTGAAAGTGTTAGCTAGTATTATCTCCAAACCATTTTGGTCGTTGATTTGGGAAGCATCATTATCCATTTATTACTTCCCTTCATTTTGATGGAAACCTACATCAATTTATTTTGTTTCGTATGATTTTAATAGGGCCTTTTCACCATGAAATTTACCAATTTTTTTTATTGATAAAATATTAGATACATTGGTGGTATGATGAAGGAATGCCTGCATGATGATGTACCCAAGGCCATCTGATCATAACATTGAAATTTGTGTTCTGTTGTTCAACCATGAACCTTGAGTTGTACATAAGATCTTCGAACTGATTCCTGAGTGTAATCTTCTTGAGAGGTTCTTTCACATTCTTATCAAAACCCTGTAACATCAGAGTGGAGGAAGACAAGTGAGATTTATTGAGACCCAGTTGATGAAGTGTATGAACTAGGAAGAGGTTGACTCTTAAGCCATTATTAATGAGGGATTGTCGGATATCAATATCATTTAACATGTCACATATGTATAGGGGTTAGACATGTCCTTGAATGAAAGCATCCAAATCATAGTAGGTGATAGAAATGACTGCATGAAATTATATAGGATCATTTTCCACATGATATACTTCAACAGCAACACACTCAACTTCAAATTCCTTAGGTCTTGAAAATTCCTCAATGACTGCTTCCCAAAGGTGTTTTAACAGATTTAGAGAGTCCAGAATTTATAAATTAGCCAGAACTTGGGATAGTTTCTTCAATAAATTATATTTTTGGTCTGATGTTCAGCACTTTCTGAAATTTATATTGTCTTTTGTAGGCACCTTAAGATATGATGTTTTAGATGTGGATGGAATGCCTCTTGTAGAAGGAGCCATAAGTGCTCCGACACTTGGTGGATTAGGTCAGCTAGGTATTCCCACATGGTGAAGAGGTGGTGATGTATCCTATAACTGGTCTTCCAAGATAATTATGTCATGGTAGAACTTTTTATGTGTGGAGAAGGAACTCCTTTGTTCATATTGAGATTTCTGGAGGGATTTCCCATGGGTTTCATCCGTGTAGATAGTCTGAGATGGGTTTTGGTTGAAGTAGTGGCTTCTAGCACAACCAAGTCTTCCCATGTAACCTCGATCGTGATGACCTATTCTCCTAGTTCCCAAATAAAGTGTGGGAAAATCATGTTTATAATTATAATAATAATTTTTTTATAAATCCATTATGTGTATAACATTTTTAGAACCAAATATCAACTCCTCATATCATGAAGATTCTACCTGGGATCAACTCTTATTGTACCGTTTGGCAGGGAAGTTTTTGTTCTCTTTAGAAACCAGCATGAAATATTATAAGGTCAAGGACAATGTTGTATTTTCCATGATCTCATATTCTTATGACTTTTCTGTATCCTTCCGAACATTTATCTCCTTTGAGGATATTACTTTGGAGGATTGGGATTTTAATGAAGGTGGATTTACTGTATCAGAAGCGGAAGGAGGCACAGTCGCATGTTTCAACTATGTTTGCCAAATGTAAGGGGTCTGATTGATTGTTTTTATAACAATCCAATCACTGATATTATGCTCATTTTTACTTTTAAGTCCCTTATACTCACCTTCCTCCTCTATATTGCTAATTATAACATATTCAACTTGGGCTAGTGAGTTTTTCAGTTTTACTTTCCATGAATCCACCATCTTTTATATGATATAATTGAAAACCGAACACTCCTAGATGGGATGCCCCATAATTTTATGGATGTGGAAATAGTTTTAGGAGATCATCTTCACCTTCTCTATTTTGATTTTTGGGCTTTAACAACTGGACAAATTTGTTTTTGAAAGCTGAGAGGAAGTAGCCAGGGACTTGGTTGTTCCGAAAAAAATAGACATTGTTATTCAACTCCTAAAAATATCTTAACCTCTAATCAATTTTATCATCTTAATGAGGCAGTCAATTTTGTTTATGCTTAGTAGGTGGATCCTTGTGGAAATGTGTAGGATTTGAGGTAGGAGTCGGTACAAGGGGCTTCTTAAGTGTAAAAAAGTGGCTTATTTCTCTCCTTTTCTTATTCCCTTATCTAATGGGAATACTAAAGGGTTATCATTGGTATCTACAAAGTATTTTTCCTTATGTTGACCAATTGCTTCTATATCCCTAAACCATCATGTGTATTTCCCAGGGATCAATGTTCTATGAAACCCATCATGGAGACTTTCTATGCAGATTGGTAATAGATCTTCTTGAGTGAGCAGTAGGTTCAAACAGTATGTCAATACTTTCCACCAATCAATGAACTCTTAGAATCATTCATTCTACCTTTTCTTGTAGTTTGTGTGGATGAATTCTATTTTCTTCTACAACATTGAACTGAACTGGAAGAGGAACTTATAATAGAGATCTTCCCATCTAGTGGTCGATCAAGATTGCAAACTTGTATACCATACAAAGGATGGCCCCTGCAATGATTTCACAATTCATTTGAGTTTCACTACTTCCTACTGCTTAAGGGTTCTCATCATGGGATTGTATAAAGAGATGAAATGTGTCAAGTTTTACTCTGGATCTCCCAATACATTAGAAATTAGAAATATAGGATTCCCAAAATTTGGTGAAGGAGGGGTAGGATCCACCCATTAGGGATAATCCTTCTTTTCTAGTTGTACTTTAACATATCGTCCGTCCATAGATTCCAATAGACTCATTAATAACTCAATGGGGTTCATAATAATTAGAGGAATATCTAGCTGATCCGGGACATAAAGAGGTGTTGTAGATAGATCCTGAACGGGTGCGGTGACTGGCAGGACCACTGGTGGAGGCAACACTGGTATCTGTCATGGCTAACCAATAAGGGAAGGCCTATAAGGATGTGCCTTACCATGTTCTAGTTGTGTACCCAATGTAGGGAATTCCTGATATAATATTTTGGGATTCAAATATACATGTATTGGATATCCCACATTGAGATGATGTTCCCTTTGTGACTTAGTTTTTTTTATAGAAAACCCTTTTTTCTAAGGTGCACCAACTAGAAGTATGAGTTGAGTTTCTACCTAAAGATCATATCTGGTAGGAAGGATTCCTTGGAGTAACTCTACAGTGAGTCTTCTCCACTATCTCATTTCATCCTCTTTTTGAGAAAATATTTCCTCTAGAGAAAGGGGTTGGCCTTCACTAAGGGAAAGTTGAGAAAATGTATGAACCTTGCCTCTTATCTTATTAGGTTCCATTCAAGGAGGTAGAGTTAGATTATGCGAGATGGTACCAAAATTTTGGGTGGGCCTTTTGTTTCACATAAGAAAACCATCTGTGTTCATTTTAGTGTAGACTATATTAGGAACATAAAATTCTTCTCCTGAATCCTTTTAATTAGTCGTATATTTAGGAGGGTCTTCAATAATGTCATTGATGACATTCACATATGTGTAGTGAATTAAAAGAACTCTTTAGGAATTTCTATGAGATTTACTTATTCTATTCCCTCCATGAGACATTTTCCTCTCCTTTGTTTGTTCCCTGGGGGATGTTTGAAGAACAGTGAATTAAAGGGAATTCACAACGAGTCCAATCGTTCACTTTACAATTGATTGCACCAATTCACAGGATGATACAATTTTATTGGATTCACTTAGAGGAATCCTCCCTAATCGAGAGAAGATTAATTCCCACGAAGGAGGGGATTTGGGGTGAATAATCCCCCATATTGGGGGGCTAGGAAAATTCCTATTCTCCCTTTATAACCATTTGAACAAGGTTGTGTTATCCCAAGAGTTGGGTTAAAAAAACCCATCATACCTATGATCTAGGGTTGTTTCTGAACTATTGTGGATGATATTAGAACATATTCTCTTCTAATTTTAAGAATTCTAGTCTGAACAAGGGATGGGTTCATTATTTTTCACTCACCTAAATCCCCAATTTTAAAAGGAATTTGAGCTATTTCTAACATTTTCTCATTCTGACAGATGATTTCATCTAAGAGGGACACCTAATCAATGTTCTTAGATGTTTGACAAAAAATTATCTCAACTGCTTTCTCTATTCTATCCTCACGTCGATGAGAGTGAGTCGATGCCTATTCTTTCTGAGAATATCTCTGGTCTTGATCATATTCCATATATTATATCTATACTAGAGAAATGAAATTGCATGATTCCTCCCTTATAGAGCTTTTCTAGATTGAAAGCATAGGGAAATTCAATGCTCCATGTAGAACCCATCCTCATATGAAAACATCATTTGCGGTATCCATGATCATCTATTTCAACATAATTAATTCATTGAGGCATTCATGTTGAAGGTCTCCATGTTGTTTCTTGATCATTGGATGATGGGATTCTTGGAGAGATTCTATGTCAGTTTGGTTTTGTAACCCTTCTATTACCCTGACGTGGGTTTATTACTAATCATAGATAAATACCTTTAATTTTAGGTGAAAAATAGTTTTTCATATGTTGAGGAAGATTTCATGCATACAATCTTCTGCAAAAATATCTAGAATTCTATATTTAGGGGTGGATAAAAGCCAGAACATGGCTGGTATTTCATCTTTAGCCAACTGTTTCCTCATGTTTAATCGATATTCTTCATCTTTCACAGGAGGTTCTTTGACTTGGTCCCACCAGAGTGGAATCTTCCCAATTGTTTTACTACATGAAATGGGATCATTTGGGGTTTCCTCTACTCTACTGGAAGAAAAATAACCCAAAGGAGGTTCAAATAATGATCTTCTCCTTGGTTTGCATTCTGTTTGAGAAAGGATTTCAGCTACTAGTGACAAGGCATTAGATAATTCTAGCCGTGTATTTTCATGTTCCCCATGATAAGAAATCTTTGCAGTCATTATATTTTCAAATAGAAAATTCTTTTGATAATGTGAATCACAAATACAGAGAGAGATTGTGTAGTAATAGCCATCATAGGGAGAACTATAATGGTGGATTACAAAAAGGAGAAGACCCTCTTTCTCCTTGGTCTCCTGGATACACTGAGAGTTTTTGTGGCTCTCATCAAGAGATAGGCTCTCTAGATTGATGGAATTATTGTTATGAAGCAAGAATTCATGGTGAATTTTATAGTGAGGACCTTGAGAATTACTGATAATTCTATCATAATTTGGAAATGGAAGGGTAGTATCTTCAGCTGTAATAGATAAACACATGAGGACTTCAAGAACTCTAGAATCAAGCAAAGCCTGATTATAGATTAGCTCTTTATATTCCAATCAGGCTTGATGAGAATTCTTCTTAGATGCCTTCTCATGAGTGATTGGGGCCACTTGTTGGGAGAATTTTTCATTATGGATAGGTGTTTATTCTTGACTTAGATTGGTGATTTTAATATCCTGATTGCCTCTAATTGGAATGGTTTTATATTTACAATATTGTTTTTCATGTGTTATTAGGGAGTTTTCCCCATGACCCTCCTTGATGAGAGAATAGATATGAATCTCCTCCAGTGGGTTATGCTAATTTTCCACCCCATTTCCAGGGATAGGCATATGTTCTTATCCCTCAGGAACTACAGTAATCATTCTGATGATATCCAAGAATGTATGTAGGATGTGGGTAGGGATTTTCATCAGCCCTTTTACTATTTCCAAGATATGATTGGTGACTTCAGCCTTATAAATGGGGATATGCATCCATTATGCATTAGGATTAGGTGTATTTTACAACTCATTCCCTCCCTTTCCATCCATTGGATACTAACAATACTTGTGGTCAAAGAGTTTATTCTAACCTCTACTTGTCATCAAGACTTTCTAACATAATTCTCTATGTTCTGCAAGATGAGGCTGTTGGAAGGCTTGATAAATGTTAGCATGTGTGTGTTAATGCCCACGTTTTTCTACCAAACATGGTCAAAAGACATCTTTGAGTTCTTCTAGATGAGACTACTGGTAGTATTGGTGGATGCAGGTAGGTGTAGTATCTTCATGCAGGTTGTCATTGTATTTGATTGGTGGGATTCTTTGAATTCCTCCAGGAGAGTCTGTTGGATGGCTTTGTGATGGTGGATGAGTGTATGTGCATGATCATTATTTTCCACCAAACTGGGTTGATGGGCTTCTCTGGATGGGGAAAAGGTTTGAACCTACACTATATTGGCTGGTTATCATCCCATGTGAACCGTCTTGCATGCCCAGGTCTGAGGGACCTCGACCGTACTATCGAAAGAGACATCCTCATCTTGTTGAGGGTTCACTTCTATATGTCATTCATGATAGATATTGTAGGTAATATCCCTTAAGAATAAACCTTGTGTCCCCAGTATGAGTATGTAGGTGGCATCCTAATCCACCCCCCTAAAATATGGGAGGTATGGGCTATTGCGTTCTGGGGATAATCCCCCAAAATGGTTGAAGATGGCGGTCAACATCGTCTACTTGAGGACCTCCGATCATCATTTCCTAAACATTTCGTGGTACTGGTTGAGTTTGAGGGCCTATCGAGTGGCCTCTAAAGTTAAGATCATACCATTATTGTGGTCCTCTTGGAATAGTGAATTAGAGACCCAACATTAAATATGTTGAGTTGGTGATGACATCCTTCACATGGATGAATATCTAGCCTATGTAGGATAAATATAATTCATTGGTTAAAACATGAAGGAAACCATTGGATAGAAGATAGTTCTTGGAAGGAAGTGCCTGAGAAATATATAATTGACATAATCAAGAAAAACATGTTAAAGCAGCATGTTTTTTTAGATGAAAAAATGCATGATTTATTGTCATGAATGGCCCTAATTTCCTTTGGGAATGGAATGGTGCGAATATTTAGGTGAAATCATCATCTTTGTTAAGTATTCACATTGAGTTTTCGATTTTTTGTTTCCCATGGATTTATCACTCCATAATGATTTTCTATTTCTGAACGGTTTCCCAACATGTTAATTTGTGGATCCAAAACCACTCAATGGATCTATATCTATAGTGACTTTTTTTTCCAAAGGTAGACACTTCTTAGGGATGTTAACCCATGATTCTTAATAACTTTCATTGGTTGATGGGATGGGAGGTCTGGCTCATCACACCTTTTTGGGGGAATCATTTCCTACTCTGAGACTCTCTTATAGATTTAATATATTTTTATGAATCCTTCATTAATTTCAATGTATGATGTGGGTCATCCAAAATTTTAAATCTATTATTTGAATATTTGGAATTCATAATAATTTGTATGTATTCAAGGATCTTCATCAATGGAGATATTTTTATATATATGAGGTTATCCATTGATAGTATCCTCTTATATACTACTTAGATATTCATTGGTCATTGTCATGGTGATGTCAGTTTTCTTGCCACAGATTGTGGTGGTCTAGAGTTTATTATCATTCTAATGGTCCAATATCATTATTGATTTTATCATCATTCTGGGAGATTGTAATTGTTTGATGTTGTGATGGAACCCATAAATGTATTTCCTACGTATCCTTGATAAAGGAAATAGAACCCACATAGCTTGGTGGTTCTTAATGGGGCATTTAATACCTTTTAGGGTTGTGTGTTGAGGACCCAACCATAAAGATTAACGTCATCAGGCACGGAAGTCTATGTGGAAAGTTCCTAGTAAACTTTTATCATGAGACTTATGCCGAAACAGCCCAAGGAAATTGGAAGGGATATGAGTTTCTAATTTGAATTAGACCTTGCTGGGGATATGGCCTAAAAGAGTAGTTTTGGTTTGGGGTGTTGGGTTTGAACCTCATGGATGCATCCTACATATCCTATTTGGATGGGAATTAAATCCCACATAGATCATTGGGGAGGACCCACACCTATGGAGTCCCTCAACGGTACATATCATAGGCGAGTATGTCCCATTGAGAATATAGTTTTGGGTTATACATGGGAAGTATATATCTCATGAATGGACCATGAGGGATGTTTTCACTCAGTTTTATCTGGGGCTTAACTCAAGGTTTACTTCAGGGGAGGATTCCCAGATTAAGGGAATTAGGATTAGGGTGTATTCCTAAATAGGATGCCTATTGAGCTTGGGCCCCAAATGGGATTCCTACATATACTGGTTAACATAAATGAGAGTTGTTTCAGTTCAATCTGATTTGGGTCTTACACCTAGGAGGAGGCCCATATGAGGGGGGGCATGATTTCTCAGTTCATGGATGAGATGATCTAGAGATCAGAACATGAAATGTCTTCCTATATATCCCAATTATGGTGGGAATTATAGTTCTCTTAGTTTATTCTGATTTGGGGTTTATAACTTGGAGGAGGTCCATTTGAGGGGGGAATGATTTCTCATTTCATGGATTAGATGATATAGAGCTCGGACCTTGAGAATGATTCCTATTAATCCCAGTTATGGTAGGAATTATAGTTCTCACATTTCATTTATTCATGTTAATTTTTTGGATGTTTTGATCATTACAAAACCTCTAAGCTCACGTGAGTCAAGCTCAGTGTGATAAACAAGTGTATATGAATGATTCAACAAACCACGAACTTTCCTTCCTTCTATAATGGAATAGGATGAGTACAATGGTGGAAGAGTCCATGGTGAACGTGGAAGTGGTCGGGGCTATAGTGGAAGTAGTCGTGGCTATGACACTTCCCCCTATTCACTTTAAATTGGATGTGAATCCAATGTATGGAAGGAATGAAGGTGAAGGATGTGTAGAGGAGCAATAATGAAACATCCTATATAAAAGGAAATGGTATTGCACCAAGATGGTTTCCCTAAAATTGGTCATGTATTGAGGGAGGTGGATAATGATTGTCAAAAAGAAATTCAAGTTTAATCCTCACCCTCCCTACTATAGATCGAAGGTTTAGGATCTTAGAGAAAATAAGGGACAGACAGAGTCCGATTTCTAAAATTTGATATCGGGAAATACTCAATATTTTCCTTATGGTAAGGGTCCATGTGACAATATATATCTAAATCTATAGGTGGACCAAAGATACATACCCTCTTATTTGATAAGTGTGGGAAAACTCTAACCATAGAAATCCAAATCCAAATGGGAGAAACATATATTTTCCTTTTCCCAAGGTTTTGTAAATTAGGAGGTCTTTTTGGAGGTATCAATTTGGTCTAATTCAGACAAGGGAGACAAGGAAAGAGATTCCCTTCCATTGGTGGCTTTGAAGAGGGATTAAAGGTTGTCTCATATAGGTCCTGAGTGCAGGTACTCGTTGCATGTGTACCAAGCAGGGGTGTCATGCAGGTCCTATGAGGAACTGAAAAGGTATTCGTGTAGGGAAACAAGGGTTGCATGACCTGGATATGCCTTGGAAAATAGAGTACCGGGAGACAAAACTTGGGTAAGGCTTCAACCTAAACACCCTAGGTCTCCTCTGATATCCTTGAAAGAGTCTCATGCAAGTCCTTGATTACGAGGATATGGACATTGCGCATGTGGTTTGTCCTTGAGGTAGGATATTACTGGTGCATCTGTCTTGTGTATTCAGAACTTTAGGAGACTGTGATCTTGTTTATCCCATTTAATTATCACTTCATATGTTTTACAGAGCTACCTTAAAAATTTTTGGGGACTTGGTGGAAAGTTCTATGCAATGAGATCTCTACGGGTTCTTCCAATTTTTCATTTGTCTAAATGAGGAGCCTAACCCTCTTATTTATAGGAAAAGAGGGGACCTATTTTGTAATGTCTCGGACCTCTCTGATCCATTCCATTGCTAAAATCTGGTATTTCTAGTGTTCTTGGAGGTTAAGATGACTTATCCCCAACACTTTTCCAAATATCTTGTTCTGTAAACAGTGTTTCTAGTTTTTTGTACACTATTTCTAGCCATCAGTATGTGTACAATGTTTCCAACCATTGGTAGGTGTACAGTGTTTCCAGACATTGGTAGTTTTACAGTGTTTCTAGACATCAGTAGGTGTATATTATTTCCAGACATTGGTTGGTGTACAGAGTTTCCAAACATTTGTATTTGTATAGTGTTTCCAAACATCAGTAGGTGTACAGTGTTTCCAGACATCAGAAGGTGTATAGTGTTTCAAGAAATCAGTAGGTGTATAGTATTTCTAGACATTTGTAGGTGTACATTGTTTCCATCTTCCTACTGTTTCACCCCTTTAGCGTTTTCTTTGATGAAAAATGCATTTAAAGCCTTTTTAATGGGTTTAAGGCTGATTCGAATCCCATAACATGCATATTAATTTTCATAAGTCTCAATATTCCTTTACTTGGTCAAACCATGTGGGTTAATATGATCTGCATTAATGGAGATTCTAAACCGTTTCAAATCCCATTAGTCTCAGATCTAACCCTTTAATGTTGGGTACCTTCCTTTCTTTCATTCCTTCTCCTCTATCTCAATTTGATCTACCCTGATACATTCTTCCCATAAGAGTGTTGTGATTGAACCTTAATCCTTAGATCATTTCCCCTTAATGTTTCTTCCTACTACATGCACACCCCTTGTTTTGGGGAAAGCAACAAGTGTCAATCCATCAAAAATAGAAGGTATGATCTACATTTGTTCTTATGTTTTCTTTTATCCTTCTTCTCACATTTCTCCTTACCATGCATATGGAATGTGATCTCAATGTTTATAATGGATATTTCTTGGGTTTCGGTTTGTGTGGTCATGTCATAACAACCTCAGGTAGATGCAGTTGCCATGGGGGGGGGGAGGTGATTTTGATCCATTGTGTGGATTTTTCTCGTGTAAAGAACGTCAAGAACCTTCTAAGGTAGGATATTCTTGGCTTCTCTATTATTTTACATTCAAAAATTGAGTTTATCATGTTTTATCCCACTAGATCACAATGGAATTAACATAATAAATATTTGAACCAGATAAATAAATTAGAATTTATCATATGTTATTACCTCTTTTTTTCTAAATAGTGTGATATCCATTCATTCCTTGTATAGACTGTCCTTGACAGAAATTGGTAATTAATGTAAACTTGGATTAATTATAAATTATTTTCCAATGATGAAGGGGAATTTAAATGAATTTGGTTGTTGTTCTTGTAAATTTATGATAATCAAATTGATAAAATAAGCATGGTTAATTAATTTGTGATAGCTACGATAGATTTCTATTTCGGTTTCCCATAGTTTGAACCTAGTAATAATGAATCGAATAATTCAATATGGATTAAAGAGCTGGTTGATTGATAAAATTTAACACCTTGTTGGGTTTTGAATTTCCCTCTTCCTTGTAAGGCCGAGTGCATTCTGTTTTGGAGCCACGAAACCTTGTTGTGTGTGAAGGAGAAATTCCTTGTTTTGGTCCAGAAGCCCATTTTCTTTGTTTTTCCTACTTCTTGTGATGTGTTATGAGAATGGATGAATGTTATGAGAAGTGGGGGTAGGGAGGCCTAGTGGTTTTGGTAGCAGTTGATTCCTAGAGCGATGAGATGCATTGTTTTATGTGTGTGGGTGTCAAGGAGGACACATGTGATGATGAAACAGGATGGATATGAATGATTGGACACTTGATTAATCTTGTTGGTTTTTTATCTACTTTAAATTCCCCACTTCTTAAGGTAGCTGGATTTTCTACCCTCCTTCCAAAAAGATGAAAATATTCATGGGGTATGACACATGTTTTTTTATTTAGCTTCTCGAGGATGGGTCAATCTTCGCTCTTTCTATAGGTGGAAAATAATCAATGGGTAGATCACCTACTCACCGTGTTTATCCCCTTATTCTTGATAGATTAGAATTTTTTCTAGAATTCCTAGGAATATTGAAAAGTTACAATTTTGTTAATAAATGCTTCAATAAATGATGTTAACCCATGGGGTTGGAGCTTGCTGGGATGCAATGTTGAGGTTTAAATATAAAAGGAATAGTGGAATTCAGGTGTGATTCTAATGAAATATAATGTTAAATTGATAATGGTTAATTAATTTTTAAATATTTATTTAACTTAAAGTGAAACTGCTAAAAATTAAATGAAGTAATACAATAAATCCCTTTAAATGGTTGTGTACTTATAGGATACCTAGTCTTATCAGTGTTAGCCTGGAGTCTGTTAGATATAAGCTATAGTTGATTCTAAGACTATGTTATTCCCATATTATGGTTGTGAGCTATAATATATTCTATACATTTTTTGTTTCTATATGCTACTCCATCCCATCAGTTAGGAAAACTAACACACTGAAGATTCAAAGCCCCGTGAGGTTTTTCCCTCAACATCCTGATGGGAGGATGGATGGTTGACTATCCCCTTTGGCCCTTCTCTCTTTTCTTGTTAATTAATTGAACTAGTAGGAAAATCTGTTTATTTCCCCATATTTGTGTGTAGAGGTTTGTAATGGATTTTGGTTATTCACACACATATATTCTATACATAGTTTCTTATGGACTACTATAGGTGTAACGTGTGTACGTTGTGATGGCATGCAGATCCATACTCAGTGTGTGGGATGTAATGATTTGAGGCATAATTTCCGATGTATGATACACGTTATGAGAGATGTGGTGGATCCCAAAAACTACCAGGATACTTTGGTTACGTGGATGTATTGGTTTTGTTGCATGAGGTGCAAGTTGGCATGCTTCACCTGTTGAGTCAATAAGGTTTTCCTTATGAATTTTCCATTCCATCTTGTTTTGAAAATCACAAACACCTTATCTTAAGGAAAATTGCTTTTATAAGGAAAATTGCTTTTATAAGGAAAATTGCTTTTATAAGGAAAATTGCTTTTATAAGGAAAATTGCTTTCTTAAGGAAAATCGCTTTTATAAGAAAAATTATCCTTATCATATTTTCATCCATATTTTTCTTAAGTATATGTTTCGGATTCACTTTCTCGGAATCATTGAAACTTTGATATAAAGCATTCTGTTTTAGGATTCGGATTCTGGATAAGAACTATAAGGAAGTTTCATTCCGAATTCCGGATATGAACTCTGACTAAGTTCTATTCCAGATTCAGGATACGAATTCTGAAGAAGAATTCTCATTACGAGTTCTAATGAAGAAATCCCATTCCGAATTCTCATTACGAATTCTGAAGAAGAATTCTCATTACGAATTCTAATGAAGAAATCCCATTCCAAATTCTCATTATGAATTCCAATGAAGAATTCCCATTACGAATTCTAATGAAGAAATCTCATTCCGAATTCCCATTACGAATTCTGATGAAGAATTCTCATTACGAATTCTGATGACGAATTCTCCTTACGAATTCCGATGATGAATTCTCATTACGATTTCTGATGATGAATTCCTATTCCGAATTCTCATTCCGAATTCACCTATTAAACAGAATCTGATTATCTTTGTTTTATACACTCTGAATTTATTCATTCCGAACCTTCACTCCGAAGTTTTCATTCCGAACTTTTATGTTAGAGTTTAAAACGATGTCGTACATTCTGTTACACTTGTTTTGTTATAAAACAATGTCGTCTGTTTTGTTTTAAACTAACCGTTGTCTAAGTGACACGTGTACAGATCCCTCCGATCTTTAAGGAAAATATGACCGTTGGAGAAGGAGCCGACCTTACCTATAAATAGGAGCTCATTTGAAAGAGCTCGGAACTGATGACAGATGAACAACTTGGTTTTGTGCATACATGCTGTTGAAGTGATTTCTAGAGAGAGAGGCTCTTATTAACTCTCAAAGCTGCGACTCCGAATGTTGGTGATTACATTCGAGGGCTTCTGGGGATAGGAAGACAGAGGTGCCGACTACCTTGAAGTTCGAGGGCTTCCTTGCTGAGGAAGACAGAGGTTGCCAACTACCTTGAAGTTGAGGGCTTGCGGGGATAGCAAGACAGAGACTCCGATCTTTGTATTGAGGGCTTACCCTGGTGTGGGTAAGACAGACTTGCTTGAAAGTATAAATCAAGGGACCTTTATCCAAGGTTGTTGGATACCCTTCTCTTTGGGTTAAAAGACTATTATCTTGTTACTTGTAGTTTAACTACTTGTTTTATTTCCGCTGCAATTTGTATCTTAAGGAAAGTATAACTTTCTTATACTTCTTTACTTACTCTGATTCTTTTAGATTCTATACGCTTTAAGGTAGAATCTCATATTGTAATTGTTTGTTAAGTTTCAATCTCCGGAACCATATTTCCGGAACCTACTTTTGGAATCTCTTTCCAAGTTTAGTTCGGTGTTAGAGGTGTTGTGAATTTGCTTAGTTTAACTTTGTTAAAGTTAGCCTTTCCCTTTACTTAAGAAAAACATAGTTATTCTTAACTAACTTTAAAAGTTCCAAAGGAATTTTTAAAGTATACAATTCAACCCCCCTCTTGTATATTGAGCATCTCATACTATATTTCAATCCTACCATTGGTATCAGAGGTTGGAAACCTCTTACTCTATACCAATCTTACATTTGGTATCAGAGAAAGGTTACTGAAATACTTGTACTCACATACAAGTTTTTCTTGCTCACTTTATCCTTCCGAACTTTGTCATTCCGAATTTGTCCATTCCGGAATTTCTCATTCCGAACTTTGTTATTACGATTCTTTGCTACTAACAAGTTTGTGTGCAAAGTTATTTCTAGTATGGCAGGAATTAATGTTGGATCAATTGACAATCTGAATCCTACAAGACCACCTATATTTGATGGTAATGACTATGAGTACTGGAGAGATCGTATGAAGACTTTTGTTATTAATACTGGAGTAGACAACTTTGTCATCCTTACTGGTGATTAAAAAATTCCTGAAAAGGAAGTCAGAACTTTCACTAACCAGGAAAAGCAAGAATATCAACTCAACTATAAGGTACACAACACTTTACTATGTTCAATGACTAGAAATATATATAGCCAAATTTCTTCTTGTGAAGCAGCTAATTGTATATGGAAGAAGTTAGAAGTTACACACTTTGGAACTTCTAAAGTGATTGAAACTAGAAGAGCTATGCTTAGAGCTGAATATCATGGCTTCAATTTTCCTTATAGAGAACCTATCTGTAAAGTTCAACAAAGATTTATGACCATTGTCAACAGTCTACAATCTATGGGAGAGAAAGGTTTAGATTATGAAGCTCTTGTGGACAAGATAATTGATATTATGCCCAATGAGTGGGAATCTAAGAGAACAGCCATAGATGAAAACAGGAAGGTAACTCAAATTACTCTTGATGAATTATTTGGAACTCTTTTACAACATGAAACTAGAATGAAGAGAGATGCAGACAACATCAAGAAGAAGAATGGAAATGGTACTGTTGCTTTTACTATAACGTCGAATCAGATGAAAGCTAAGACTCCTGAGAGAGTAACCAGATCCAAGTCTAAGAAAGTCATTTTCCAATCCGAATCTAGTGAGAGTGAAGTCTCAGAAAATGAATTAGCCAATCTTGCTCGAAGGATGAACAAGATAACTGGACAGAGAAACATTCAATCCAAGTATATGAAAAAGGACAGGAAAGATAAGAAAGATGGAGAAGTTACTTGTTATGAATGTAAGAGAGATAGACATATTAGACCAGATCGCCCTATGCTCAAAAAGAAAGAAAGGAAGGAAAGACATTCAGACAGGAACAGAAAGAAGTATTATAAAGCTAAAGCTAAGAATGTTCTGAAAGCTAATGACACCTGGAGTGCCAGTGGTGGTGACTCTTCAGATGAATCTTCTGATTATGAATCCTCAGGACAGAAGAATCTTGGTCTTATAGCCAGATTACCTATTGATAATCATTGTCTTATGGCTAAGGTACGAAATGTTGAATCATTGACCAATGTTTCTTTAAATCCTAATGATAGTAAGTATTATAACTCTTCTGATGAAGAATCATCTTCTGATGAGGAAAATACTTTACCTACTTATGAAGAAGTCTCTAGGTTTGCTGAACTTCTTGAGATTGAGAATTCCAAACTCAACAAGAAACTTGATAAGGCAAATTCTAGGAATTCTATTCTTACAAAAGAGATATCAGATCTTTATAAAGATCTTGATAAGAAAAATTCTGATTTTGAAAATATTTCAAAAAATCTTGAGGAAGTAAGTTCTGAGAAGAACAGACTTTCTAAAGAATTAGAAAAAGTAATTTCTAATAAAAATGTTTTCGAGCCTAACTCTAGTTCAAAAACTAATGATTTTGAGGATAAAAACTTGGTTGTAAAACTCAAGTCCAAAATGTTTTCCTTAAAGAAGTGTTTATCAAACTTTACCCATGGTAAGGAAAATTTTGATAAGATGTATTCTCAAATACAACCTTTAAGAAATAAATCTGGATTTGGTTATACCCATGCAAAACCAGTTTTTAGTAACAATTATTTTGTTCCTCAAAGTGCCCCATTTTTTACTAAATGTCAATGTGGAGGTCACTGGGCAAAAAGTTGTTCCTTAAATAAAACCCAATCTCTAGGTTTTCACAAAGCTTACTTTTCTAAGAAAATATGGATACCTAAAATTTTATTGTCTAGAAATATCGGATCCAAACAAGTTTGGATTCCGAAAGTCTAATTTTCTTCTTGATTTCAGGATAATAAAGAAAGTACCAGCAACAATACATGGTACATGGATAGTGGATGTTCCCGGCACATGACTGGTAACAAAAGTTTTTTTGAAAAGATTATCAAAACGAAAGGAGGAAAGGTAACTTTCGGAGACAATGCTAAGGGAGAGATTGTTGGTATTGGTAATATTGTTCTTTTAGGTAAAACCTTGATTTCAAATGTTATTTTTTTTAAAGGTCTTAAGCACAAACTCATTAGCATAATTCAGTTATGTGATGAAGGTTATCTTGTGAATTTTAGGAATGATAAGTGTTTAGTTCACAATTCCAAGGAAGAATTTGTTCTCTCAGCCAATAGGCAAGAGAATGTCAACACATTGAACCTAGAAGACCTCAGGAGCCAAGATTTACCTTGCCTAAGTGCAATGGAAGATCATTCTTGGTTATGGAATAGAAGATTAGGACACTGTAATATTAGGAACCTATGTAAACTCTCTAAGAAGAAACTAGTTAAGGATCTACCAGAGCTTAGATATGATTCTTCTAAAGTTTGTGATCCTTGTCAATATGGAAAGCAACATAAATCTAGTTTTAAGTCAGTCGGTGAAGTCTCAACAACCGATGCATTACAGTTAGTGCACATGGATCTTTTTGGTCCAACACAAACTGGAAGTACTGGAGGCAAATACTATGTGTTTGTTCTAGTTGATGATTACACTAGATTTACTTGGGTCTATTTTCTAGCAAAGAAATCTGAAGCTTTTTCTTATTTCAAAAGTTTTAGAGCTCAAGTTAAAAATGAGAAAAACTTTCCATTGAAAACTATTTATAGTGATCATGGAGGAGAATTTCAAAATTCTGATTTTGAAACTTTTTGTAGTAAGAAAGGTATTACTCACAATTTTTCAGCACCTAGAACTCCTCAACAGAATGGTGTAGTTGAAAGAAGAAATAGAATTCTTCAAGAGATAACTAGAACCATGCTGAGTGAATATTCTATTGCTAGACATTTCTGGGCTGAAGCTGTAAGTACTGCTTGTTATACTATAAATCGAGTTTTGATTAGACCTTTTCTTAATAAAACTCTTTATGAGTTATGGAATGGTAGAAAACCAAGACTTTCCTACTTCAAGGTTTTTTGTTGCAAAGTATTCATTTTCAATACTAAAGATAACTTACATAAATTCGCACCAAAATCAGATGAAGGGATTTTCTTAGGTTATTCCACAACTTCTAAGGCTTATAGAGTTTTTAATAAAAATACTTGTACTGTTGAGGAAACAGTACATGTAAAATTTGAGGAATCAGATCCTTTTGTTTTTAAACCATCTCAACTTACATCCTCGGATGTGTTTTCAAAAACTGATTGTCAACCTTTGATAGAAGAACCTTCTGATAAGGAAATTGTTCTAGAATATACTTCTGAAACATTTACCCCAGAAGACTTTCTACCCTATGTTGATGAACAGGTTTTACAAAACCCAAATCAGGTGTTTCTTAAGAATCATCCCAGTGATAGTATCATTGGTGATGTAAACCAACCGGTAAGGACTAGAATTTCCTTAAGAAATGAAGTAGAACATCTAGCATTTCTTTCCCAATTAGAACCTAAAAGTACAGATGAAGCTTTGGGTGATGATGATTGGATCAAAGCAATGCAAGATGAACTAAATGAATTCGAAAGGAATAAAGTCTGGACCTTGGTTGAAAGACCTAAGGAAACTTCTGTTATTGGAGTAAAATGGGTTTTCAGGAATAAATGTGGTGAAAATGGAGTCATTGTTAGAAATAAAGCTAGACTTGTTGCTAAAGGCTATAATCAGCAAGAAGGAATAGACTATGAAAAAACCTATGCTCCAGTAGCTAGACTTGAATCTATCTGTATTCTACTTGTCTTTGCAGCATTCTTTAATTTCAAACTTTTCCAAATAGATGTGAAATGTGCTTTTCTTAATGGTTATGTTGAAGAGGAAGTTTTTGTAGAACAACCTCCTGGCTTTGAAGATACAAAACATCCTGATCATGTTTTTAGACTTACCAAAGCTTTGTATGGCCTTAAACAAGCCCCACGAGCATGGTATGATAGACTCACTGGATTTTTGCTTCAAAATAACTATGTTAAGGGAAATGCAGATCCAACCCTTTTTATAAATAAAGACAAGAAAAATGTTTTGATTGTTCAAATTTATGTTGATGACATTATATTTGGTTCAACTCAGCAATCTTTGACTGACTCTTTTGCTAGTCTAATGAAATCTGAGTTTGAAATGAGTATGATGGGTGAGTTAACATTTTTCCTTGGTTTTCAAATTTCTGAAAAACCAGAAGTAACCTACATATCTCAACATAAGTATATAAAAGATCTTCTGAAAAAGTATGGTTATGACAACACTAAGAGTATAAGTACTCCCATTGGTACCTCAAACTCTTTAGATCTTGATTAAGCTGAGAAACCAGTAGATCAAACATCTTTTAGAGGTATGATAGGAAGTCTACTTTACTTAACAGCTAGTCGACCAGACTTAATGTTTTCAGTATGCTTATGTGCAAGATATCAATCCAATCCTAAGGAATCTCACTTAAAGGCAGTAAAAAGAATTTTTTGCTACCTTAAGGGAACCATGGATCTAGGATTATTTTATACTTCAGGAAATGATTTTGTTCTAAAAAGCTTTTCTGATGCTGACTTTGGTGGATGTAGAATGGATAGAAAGAGTACATCCGGAACCTGTCATTTCTTAGGAGATTCTCTAGTTTCTTGGTCCTGCAAGAAGCAACATTCTGTATCACTTTCCACTGCTGAAGCTGAATATGTAGCAGCTGGAAGTTGTTGTGCACAAGTGTTGTGGATGCAACACACACTCACAGACTATGGCTTGAGTTTTACTAAAACTCAAATTTTGTGTGATAACACAAGTTCCATTGCCCTAAGAAAGAACCCTTCACATCACTCCCGTGCAAAACACATAGATATTAGGCATCACTTTCTTAGGGATCACACACTCAAAGGAGATATTATTCTTTAGTTTATCGGAACGCAAGATCAACTTGCTGATATTTTCACAAAATCTTTGCCTTCTGATAGACTTGAATATATTAAACAGAAGTTAGGAATGATAACCGTAAGGTAATCTTTCTTAATTAACTTTCTGTTGAAAAAGTCTCCTTACAGTAATAAACTCCTTTTCATAGGGGGAGTACATTTGATTGTTTGTTTAACAAAGTTTTTCAAAATTTGTTTTCAAACTTTTCGGAACAAATATTTCCGGAATGGAACTTCTGGAACTAAAATTTTCCAAATTGGACATTCTCGTACAGAACACTTCTGGAATGGAAGTATTCGTATTGGGAATTTTCGGAATGAAAATTTACGTACTGGAAGTTTCATAACCAGATATTTTTGTACCAGTTGTTTTTCGTACTAAAATTTTTCGTAATGTATTTTTTCGTACTAAGTTCTTCGTACTGTTTTTCTTCTTAAGTTTGTTTTTCGTAATGCGTTTTTCGTAATGAGTTTTTCGTACTAAGTTTTTTTTTCATAGTTAAATTTTTTTGAAATCTGCCATTACGAATAATCCTCCTAAGCCAATCCGAAAGGTATGGTTACCCTACTAAAGTTTTCGTAGTCATATTTTACTTGCTGAAATTTTCTTGTATTATGATTTCGGATTATAGTTTTCTTAACTCTTTGTTTTAATAAAAACCTCAAAAAGATCGGATTCAAGTTATAAACCGTCAGATTTGATCTCAGATCATTCCAACTGTTAGATCAACTGTGGAATGTGAACCGTCATCTCATTGCCTATATAAAGGGGACCCAAACACTCATCCCACATCAATCTCAAAGCTCTCGCGTCCCGAATCTCTGCCTCTCTGATTTAAGGCCGTTCCGAACTTCAGTATTCTCCGTTCCGAACTTCTCAGAGAACTTCAGATCCGAATGTCTGCGGAGTTAGCATCTCAAGAAATGTCATCTACTAAGCCTATTTCTCAGTGGTTAGTTTACAGAGAAAGGTTGGTCCATCCGAATTTCTTCAACAACTATGATTCCCTTATCTCAAAGAACATCAAGTTGAATAGCTGGGAAGATTTTGCGGTATCAAAAACCGGGAATCAAGATGAAGTATATTCAGACTTACTTATCGAGTTTTATGAGTCAGTTTCTTTCTTCAAGGAAGATAATAGGGAGAAGTTCTCTTTTAAGTCTTATGACAAGACTTACAAGCTTTCTCACACCAAGGCCGCAAGCCTGGTAGGATTGTCTTATAAAGGAGAAGCAGAATTTATTTCGCATGTTTTACTGGACTCTAAGGGTAGCTTCGACAAAGAAAAATCCTTAGAAACTCTCGGACTTGCTGATGACAAGGCTCCGAAGATTGCAAGTCTATCTACAAACTTCCGAATTTTGGAGTTATAGGTGCAAGGACTTATCGTACCGAGGAAAGGTGATAAAGATAACTTAATGAAAAGTGAGATCTATATCTTAGATTTCCTGATAAATCTAAGGAAGTTTAACTTGATGAAGCATATTCTTCTTACTCTTGAAAATTTGAAGAAAGGAAATCTGAGAGCTCAGATTATTATGTATCCAGCAATCCTATCCAAGTTAATTGTTCGGTGCCTTGAGTCTTTCAAGGAGGCTTGCAAATCTAAGCCGAGAGTTTTCAAGATCATGCTGGTCAGCGATGGAACTCTTAAAAGAATGAATGTAGCTTTTGACAAGAAGTCTGGAAAGTTTATTGATCTACCTGTTCAAGAAGAAGTGGCTCCGAAAGTTGCTGATCCGGAATCATCTAAGCCAGTAAGGAAGATAAAGCTGAAAGAAGTGGAAGTACAAGCAGAAAATCCTAAGTCTAAGGAAGTCCACTCTGCACCACCAAAGACAAAGAAGAAAAAAGCCTATCCTGATGAGGTTGTTACAAAGTGGAGAGCTGATAAAGAGAAAAGGAAAGAAGGGGATCCGCAGTTCGGATTGGAACCTGCGGAGGATAAGGCCTTGAAGGAGAAAACTGCTGATGAGATTGAAAAACAAGCAAAACAAAAGAAGCTCAAGAAGAAGATGTTCGAGGCTGAGGTAGCTCAGGCCTTCTTAAAATTCAATGAAATGGTTTCAGCAACTATTCCAGTTCTGATATCTTTCTCCCTAGAATCTCTACCTGAGACTCCAGGAAAGAATTTCGCTGCTCCGGAAGAGGTTGTTGCTAACAATTATGAGGAAGTTGAGCAAGTGGAACAAATAGAAGAGGGTACTGAAGGAAGTGGTGAAACTGGAGATGTTCTGAAACAAGTAGATGATTACAAGGGAACACCTTCGGAACACTTATCACTCCGGACTTCAGAAGCTGAATCTTCGAAGTTAGTTACTCCAGCAATAGAAGAAGAGAAAGGAGAAGAAGAAGTTGCTTATCATGGAGAAGAAGAACAACTTTTACATGATATTTCTCAGATGAAAAATGTACAGGAAGGTATTAAGGAAGTTGTTGATGAGGAAGATAATGTCGTTCAAGTTTCTGATAGTGAGAAGAGAACTCCGGAACAGGACTCAATTCCGAAAAAAGATAAGGGGAAGCAAATTCTTCCTGATACTTTGAGCTCAGGAGAAAGGAAGAGAAAGGAAGCTGGTAGTTCTTCTAAAAGGAAGTTGGAGCTTATTGAGGAAGAAAACTCTCCAAGCAAAATTTCAGATTCGGAGTCATCATCATTGGGGCATGATTTTGTTGTCCAGTCTTTAAAGAAGTTGGTAGGAACCATTCCGACCTTTTCTAGTATTGACTCAAGATGCCAGATGCTCCAACATGCGTTGAATCAGAAAACTGACTCCGTATCTATGGTTATGGATAAGTGCGTTGAGATTGAAGCTCAGTTCAAAACATTCTTTGTTGGTTACGAAGCTCATAAAAGATCTTGCAAGAGGATGACAAGCTGGTCTAAGAAGACTGTGGAAGAGATGAAGCTGCTTGATGAGTTTCAAGACAATGTTAAAGATGCCTTTGAGACCGAGGACAAGAAGATAAATGAGCTGACTTCCTCCTTTGAAGAAATGCTGACAGAAGAAAAGAACTTCTGGATCCAAGAAGTCAGGGATCTGAATGGGAAACTGAATTCTATTTCTCAGAATTGGAAATTTGAAAGAGATCATCGGATCGATTTTGAAGAAAGGATGAAGGCTCAGGAAGAGAAGATCAAAGCTCAGGAAGAAAAGCTGAAGGCTCAGGAAGAAAAAATTGAAGCTCGGTCCGCAAGAATAGTTGCCTTAGAGAAGAAAGGTGAAGAAGATCATAAAGACCTGAAGAAGATCAAGACTATTCTAAAGGGGGTCATGTCAAAGGAAAAAAGATCCGAAATAACCTAATCCGATCTTTTTGTTGTATTCTTTTTGTTACTGACATTCCAAATCTAATGAAAATTGTGTATCTCGTTTCCATTGTTGTCATTACTAATCTTTCAGGTACTTTGTTATTTTTTTCCATTACCTCCAATTCTTTTTGAAAATCACAAAGGGGTAGAAGGAAAAGATCCTTAAGAAAAAGAAGAACTCTAATAAGAGTTTATCAAAGGGGGAGAAAGAAAAAATACCCAAGGAAAAAGAACTCCAATAAGAGTTTGTTTTAGGGGGAGTTTTTCTTAAAGAAGACCTTCTTATGAAACATCACTCCGGAAATATGAATACGATCCTTAGAGTTTCAAAGCCTAAGGGGGAGTTAGTCGTATTCATCTATATCCTTAAAACAAGGGAGATAAGCATTAATTTGTTTCTTTCTTCTTAGAATTTTTTTTCGTAAGGATGTTTGTGCTTTCTAAAAAGGGGGAGATTGTTGAGTCAATAAGGTTTTCCTTATGACTTTTCTATTCCTTCTTGTTTTGAAAATCACAAACACCTTATCTTAAGGAAAATTTCTTTTATAAGGAAAATTGATTTCTTAAGGAAAATCGCTTTTATAAGAAAAATTATCCTTATCATATTTTCATCCATATTTTTCTTAAGTATAAGTTTCAGATTCACTTTCTCGGAATCATTGAAACTTTGATATAAAGCATTCTGTTTTAGGATTCGGATTCTGGATAAGAACTATAAGGAAGTTTCATTCCGAAATCCGGATATGAACTCTGACTAAGTTCTATTCCAGATTCAGGATACGAATTCTGAAGAAGAATTCTCATTACGAGTTCTAATGAAGAAATCCCATTCCGAATTCTCATTACAAATTCTGAAGAAGAATTCTCATTACGAATTCTAATGAAGAAATCCCATTCTGAATTCTCATTACAAATTCCAATTAAGAATTCCCATTCTAATGAAGAAATCTCATTCTGAATTCCCATTACGAATTCTCTTGAAGAATTCTCATTACGAATTCTGATGACGAATTCTCATTACAAATTCCGATGATGAATTATCATTACGATTTCTGATGACGAATTCTTATTCCGAATTCTCATTCCGAATTCACCTATTAAACAGAATCTGATTATCTTTGTTTTATACACTCTGAATTTATTCATTCCGAACCTTCACTCTGAAGTTTTCATTCCGAACTTTTATGTTAGAGTTTAAAACGATGTCGTACATTCTGTTACACTTGTTTTGTTATAAAACGATGTCGTCTGTTTTGTTTTAAACTAACCGTTGTCTAAGTGACATGTGTACAGATCCTTCCGATCTTTAAGGAAAATGTGACCGTTGGAGAAGGAGCCGACCTTACCTATAAATAGGAGCTCATTTGAAAGAGCTCGGAACTGATGACAGATGAACAACTTGGTTTTGTGCATACATGTTGTTGAAGTGATTTCTAGAGAGAGAGGCTCTTATTAACTCTCAATGCTTCGTGCGACTCCGAATGTTGGTGATTACATTCGAGGGCTTCCGGGGATAGGAAGACAGAGGTGCCGACTACCTTGAAGTTCGAGGGCTTCCTTGCTGAGGAAGACAGAGGTTGCCAACTACCTTGAAGTTGAGGGCTTGCGGGGATAGCAAGACAGAGACTCCGATCTTTTTATCGAGGGCTTACCCTGGTGTGGGTAAGACAGACTTGCTTGAAAGTATAAATCAAGGGACCTTTATCCAAGGTTGTTGGATACCCTTCTCTTTGGGTTAAAAGACTATTATCTTGTTACTTGTAGTTTAACTACTTGTTTTATTTCCGCTGCAATTTGTATCTTAAGGAAAGTATAACTTTCTTATACTTCTTTAATTACTCTGATTCTTTTAGATTCTATACGCTTTAAGGAAGAATCTCATATTGTAATTGTTTGTTAAGTTTCAATCTCCGGAACCATATTTCCGGAACCTACTTTTGGAATCTCTTTCCAAGTTTAGTTCGGTGTTAGAGGTGTTGTGAATTTGCTTAGTTTAACTTTGTTAAACTTAGCCTTTCCCTTTACTTAAGAAAAACATAGTTATTCTTAACTAACTTTAAAGGTTCCAAAGGAATTTTTAAAGTATACAATTCACCCCCCCCCCCTCTTGTATATTGAGCATCTCATACTATATTTCGATCCTACATCACCTAGGTGTCTGCGAGCAATCCTTTTTAGACAGAGTGACTTAGGATGTGAAATGTTGGGGAAAAGAGGCAAACTAGTGGGGAAGTAGTAACAGGGTACCCTTGATATTATTTATTATATTATATACTCTTGCATGTGATACTTGGTGAGAGTATCCACAGTGATATTGGGAGCATAGTATAGCTGTTTAGGTGATGGGTTAGTTTCACTTTTTGTTCTATGTTCTTTAGCATGTTTTCTTTTCATTTTCACGAGAGGCACTAGGGAGGATCCTAATGAGTATACTATTATAATCACCCTATATATAAATATAATCTATTTTTATGGTCAATTGGATAAGGATGGAGATCAGGATAGTTACTATTATCTTGGGGGTTTTTTAGGATCTCTTGGAGCTTTGGGGTTGCTATTGTGTTACATTCATTTAGTACTTTCAGTTTTCCCTTTTAGATGTAGTAGTTCCTGCATGACATTACATATGTGTACTTGGGATTTCTTTAATATTACAATATTAGTTGGATTTGGTCGGTGTTTGTCTTGTCTGTCTCAGCCGCATGTGTTCTCTTAGAGGGTAATGCCTCCCATTTTTTTGTTTTTACTATACCCTCGGTACTAGTTGCCAACCCAGGGCCTATTGGAGGCGGGACTCAGGGGATCAATATCTCCCTTCTCATATTGTCGTCCTAGGAGGGGTACACCTTGTGGGGAGGGGTTGTGACATGGTCGAGTGGAGTTTTTGAGCAAAGGTGTTTCTCATAGGTCCATAGCGTAGGTCTCTCGTGCAAAATAACACGGCAATGTAGGTCCACAACATAGGTCCCCACCGTAGGTCCCTGGTTTAGGTGCTCATCATAGGGGGATTCATCTTTTGGGTTGTACTGGTAGGACCTTCTCTGGAAGCTTAGAGCATAGGTGTGCCACGTAGGTCTCTTTGGACAGATCTCTTGGCTTCTCTTAAGATTCCTTGATAATTAATATATCCAATATACTCTATATAATCTTTTTTATTTCCATTATTAAATAGGAGTGTCAATACCATTTGTGTCTCTCTTTCATACTTTTAAGAGGTAGTTTTTTTAAACTCTTTTATGAAGTGGTTTTTGAATAAATGTATTTTTAAATTTCAATCCCTCGATTTATAAGTGGATGTTAAAATTATGAGGATGCAATTTGTTGAATATGGGGAGAATGTGACACCATAAGATTTTAAAATAATAAAATAATATTGGATCAAATATATTACATGAAACACCATACTTATATGAAAATTAAACACTCAGAGATTTTATTATTTATTTCTTGTAAAATAAATTAGATCTCTTTGATAGCTTACAAAATACAAAACCCTGAGTCTAAATAAACCATAATATACTATATTATTATAAACTGCCCATTAAATTGGAAGTTATGAATATTAACAAAAAAATTATGGAAATTATTTTTATCTATTGATTAGAAATATGATAATTATCATTTTAATGTAAACGAAGTGTGTAATGAAAAATTATATTTTTCTAAAAGGCTAATTATTTGATATTTGCACACAAAATTTAAAATTATTTTTTAACAATTTTAGAAAAAATATTTGAAAATAATAATAATTTTTGAAATTAATATATAATAATTAAATTATGGTGAATTTTATGTATTTTTCTATGATTTTTCATTTTTTGATGAATAGTGAAAAATACTAATTTTAATAGAAAAATAATTTTACATTTTAATTATTAATAGAGGTAAATTATATTTTAATTTTTTTATGGTAAAATTAGTATATTTATATTATCATCAATAAAATTTATTTCATTGGAATTAGTTTCATATTGAATTTTTATATTAAAACCTTCTACACTTTTGAGAGTTCTCTCTTTGAAATACCAATTTTCCATCATGTTTGTGGGTGTAATTTTAAATTAGATTCTACAAATATTGTGAATTGAATTATCAAAAATAGATAATATATTTTTAATCATAATATCATATATTATTTAATATAGTAAACTCAATTTTTTATCATTATTAGTTGTAAAATTAGTAAAAAGTAATTACAAGGGTTAAGGTAAAAATTGATTTACCAGGGGTTAAACTAAAACGATATGGGTCAAGTGACATACCAACTTATAAAAAAACAACTTTTATGTATATATTTCATCCTTATCACCCATAAGGGTGTAAAATTACCTATTTGGAGGCTTTTAGGTTGATAAAAAAGGGTGTGATTTATTCTTTTCAAAAATTCTTTATGTGTCCTCTCCTGCACTTTTAAAACACCACCCTATCTCTTCCCTTATTCACACTATCAAATACATTTGTTTTCAAAAACCCAACACAAATTAGTTACTTTATCACATATAAACATCCTATAGACCTTTTATTGGTCATAAATCTATCCTTGTATGGATTTTTGATCAAACCTAAAGAGGTTATCAGAATAAGAGGTAACGTTCTTAAATGATCATTATTATTTTGATTATTCTTCCACCTCATTAAAATTTTATTCAATCAGTATAGTATAATAAAAATAGTATCATCCAAATTCTAATTTGTTATTATATTAATGGAAAAAACTTTATCCATATCCACCCCTGTCAAATGGGAAATGAAATCATCAATCATGTGTACGACGGACTATGGCCTCACGAACCGATATAACTCATTCTTTATCTATGCATATAAAGATTGTATATATTGATAGATCGAATATAAATTTAAATATATATATATATATATATATAATATTTATGATATTTTTATAATTATTTAATTATAATAACACTTATACTTTTTTTCATACCATTTCATTTTAATTATATTTGTGTCGCTCGTGTGTATTGTGGACCACCGCCTCACAAAACGATGGGATTTGTTTTTTACTTACAATTTGTTTGGAATGTAATAAGGATAAATTTAATGAATATATCTGATATATAAGATATTATATAGTTTCTATAAAATTAATATATCACCTAATTCCATACCCTTTCACCTACTCTGGATATGATAACATCGCTTGTGTGTATGTATGACCTACCGTCTCCACAAAGTGATGTGATATATTATCCATGTTCAAATTTCAATAATTATTATAAAATTTTATATAATGAAAAAATGATATATATATATATATATATATATATAATTGATATAATTCTATAGATTCTGTATTTGTACCTTATTTTTAAGAACTGGATCTTTAATAACAGAACATGGATGAGAAGCAAGATAATTAACACGTGAAATAATGACAATAATGAAATATTATTGACAAACTGGTGGTAATATATTTTAATAGGATCATATATGATGTTATAAAAGTAATTATGGTTTTCGAATAAATTAATAACACACTTAAAACCATTAAATAGGAGGTTAAATCATGTCCAACTAATGTAAAGCATGAGGTAATGGACTCTGCCTCAATTTCCATTCATTGATACATATTGTGATGTTATGCACATAATTTTAATTATATGAAATGTATACTAAAACTTTTACATAAAATATCATAAATTATTAATCATTACTTGGATTTTATGTTTTAATTTTAATTAGTTCTTCCAAGGGTATTTGACATAAATGTTTCCAAGTGGTAGAGAATCTCATTACTCAATTTCATTTCCTTGGGATTTTTTACATATTTGTTGTATTTGAAAATATAAAATTATATCTGTAATGAATTTTTATTATATTATCTTTTATTTTCTTTTATTTTAAGTTTATTTACATTTGACATAAAAAATCAATTCTTTCATTAATTATCTCTTCAATGTTAGGATATTTGTAGGGGATTATTAAAAAATTTAATTTTAATCAAGATTGTTTATACATATATATCCATTGAAGGAAATTATTTTATCATTATATAAATAATCCATTTACATTTATTATCCTCTCATAATTTGTGAAATTTTATGAAATATTTCCATTTTCTTCCCTTTAGTACATAAAATTATTTAAATAATGTTTTAAATAAAGTATATTTTTATTTTTCTCTTCTGTCGAAAATCATTTTTCTTCCAAAAACATATTTTCAAAAAATATTTTAAATTTTTTTCCTTTTCTCAAAATTATTAATTAAATAGTTTTATACCCATTATTTAATTTTTTTTTAAATATTTGCAATATAATTTTCATGTTATTTCCCAAACATGGACCATTTGGATTTTACAATAAAAGTGAAAGGAATCATTGTTTTAATGTGTATGACATGAACGAAATTTCTATCATCCCCAATCACTCCATGTTTTAAAAATTATAGTATAGGTTTCAAAGGTAATTTTCAAGAAAAATTATTTTCAAAATATTTAGAGAACTATTACTATTAAAAAATATTTTTAATGTGAAAATGTTATTTTCCCAAAATAATTTTTTTAATTACATTTTTATTGTATTTATCTGGATGCTTTATGATTATTTTGACCTGGGGAAGTATTGAAATTATCTTTCTGGATTAATTTTTTTAATAATTAACATTCCCTTGGAATATTAACTTTATTTTTTATCATTGGAAATTAAATTTCCGCAAAATATCCATATTATTTGTCATGGATATACTTCTTATTTAAACCATATATCATTTCTACATATGGTATTTAAAGTTAAAAGTTATAAGATTGACTAGGGAAATTATTGTTATTTCACTTTCCTTAGTCAATATTGAAATTTGTTGATAAGGTGTATTGTTCATGAATTAAATCAACCCTTTGATATATGAGGAATGTGTTGGACATAAAGATATGGGTGGTTAAAAATTATATATATCCCATTAACACAAAATTATTCTTAGAAGATGAATCAGTTGTTTATCCAAAATTAGATGATTTTTGTTATATATATAACCATCAATTTTAGAATATCTTTTTAAAGGTATTGGAAGAAATGGTATCATGATACCTAAGATCAAGACATCCAAAAATTTTGTATTTCCTTTATTAAAAATTTGGTTATTACCATCCATGATATTTTATAAATGATATTATCTGTCAATGAATTTTCATTCTCAGTTATTGATTAAAAGGAATGTGTGCTAAGATATTTACCTTTCTATATTGATTCTACCTTATCTAAATATAATAGTTAAGATATTGATTAAATGGAATGTGTTAATAGATATTTACTTTTATATACTGATTATTACCTTTTGATTTATGATATCTTCTGCTATACTCAACCCTTACTAATCATTTTATATCACCATTATTTTGTTTACTTAACTAAAATTCCAAGAAGTGTGCTATGATTTGTATTCAAGGATATCCTATATAAAATAATTATATTCTACAAATAATTATGTTCTAATTTTTGTTTTCACATGTAATATTGGAGTAATGTATGTATCTAGTTACTAATAGTACTAAAATATTCATTCCATCAGGATATAATTAATTATACCTTATGAAAATGTAATAAATTAGACACCAGATATGGGTTACTAGATTTGGGGTTGTCAAAAAATATGTTTATTATTTATTTTAGGTTTATTTAAAGACATTGATGTTAATAAAAAACTACCCATTATGGAATGAATAACTGTAACATATGATACATACCAAATAATTTATTATTAACACATCCACCACATTTTCCAAATTATTTTAGATATGTTACTTGTATAAAATTTATTATTTTCACCCCAATTAATAATCTTTACAAATACTTTTTATTTAAAACTAGGAACCATTTTTCTAAGAATCTTATTGGGGAATTCAATTTCGTTATTTAATTTGGTACTCCTTTACATTATATATTTATCAACATATATACATTTATTATATTTTTAATAATCATTTATTTTATTTTTATCTTATCAATGAAGTTTATTCTCCACTATTAGAAATAAAAAATTGTTCGATCAACTATAAAATTTCTAAAGTTTATATCATCTCTTGCATCATATCGATAAAGTTTATTGTAATGCTATTTGTTATATTGTATTGAAAACCATGATTTTTTTATTGATTACTAGAATGGATGATTATTTACTTCTTTAGAACATATTTCCATTAAAAAATCACATTTTGATTTATTATACTGGAATTTTAAATTTTATTAACTACTACACATTGTAAAGTTTATCAAATAATTCCCAGTGATTTTTTTCCTTTTTTCACATGATATCCTCTTTAAAAGTGACATATTTGTAAGTGAAATATTTTTTAATTTTCCATTATATGAGTAAAAACTATAGTGAGGGGTTCAAGTGATTGTTTCCTCTTTTATTACCATTTTTTCATTCAAATGATAAAATATTAACAAAATATATACTACTTTTCCCATTCTTGGTTAAAGATATGGTGGTTAGTCTATTTTATTTTTAGTAATATTGGAGTAAATTATCAACTTTTCATATCATCAAATTACTTTAAATATTTTATTTTTTAATATATTATTTATTCCCTAAGGGTATAAAACTGATTTTACATTTTGATTTATTTTACTATAAAAAGAACCCAAGCATTAATCAGAAGTTATTATAGCCGATATTGGTATTTGAAACTTTAATTATAATGTGTATTTGTGAATATTTCATCATTATAGAGGATGTAAAACATCTAAATTAATTTATTGACCAATTAGTATGTAATGTGATGCAACTTATTTATTCTTTCTTAATCATCTATTTTTATTCCAATTCAATTATATGGTTATTGATTTTACTTATAGGTCTTTAATTTTCTTTAGTGATATTTAGATGATTATTTATATGTTTATTCTCAATCAAGTTTCTCATAATTTTTTTAGGAAGGGTTTAAATATAAATATTTAATTTACCCCACACTTTGAAATTTTTTTAATCTATTCTCAAAATTATACCCCTAGTACAAATTAGATTCAATCTCAATCAAGAACTTTTAATTTTAGTTGTTGGAAACACATGATATTTTTTTAATAAGGATGAGACTTAAAATAATTTTTACTATCCATAAATTAAATTCAATGGAATATAAAGATTATTTTGTTGTTATAATTATTTATAATATATTTTAAATAGAGTGTTTTTTGATATTATGATTTATTCTTTTAAAATATTCATTTTACCCAATTTCATGATTCATATTTTCCCATATTACTATACAAATTGTGACCCGGTTGTTCATATATATATTAATTTACATGGGTTTTGATATTTCTATGGAACAACATAGCTGGTCACAGATTAGAAATATGTTTTAATTAATTCAATACTATTAATATTTCTAAATAAATTGTTCAAAATTTTTATTTATTTTATCTATATTTTTGTTTTTGTTATTATTATTATTCATTTAGTTTATCTTTTTCTCTTTCATTTATATTATTAATTTTACATTGGGGGAAATCATTTTAGAGGATTGTGATGATTTTCATTACTTTTACTTTATAACTTTCTTATATTTCAATTTATGTTTTACTTTATTTATGAACTGAATTGATTTTTCAGTAGCGGTGTGAGGGACAATGAATCAAAAAGACTAGAAGAAACTGGTTGAACTTATGTCTTTAAAGTTACAAGAGGAAAATTAGTCTGCCACACCAGCACCACTAGCTAGTTAGTGGATAGTAAAAGGTTTCTGCAATTCTATGGATCCCATAAACTAGTTAGTTTTGATACTTTAACCAGTTAGTGTATAGGTTAGAACCTACATGTTCTTAATGGACCCACTTGAGATCCGAATAGCCTCCACAGGTGATCCAGAAGAGGCAAGAGTTCCCAATCATTAAAGGGATCCTTATAACTTCTCTCTCTGATCTTTTTCTGATATCTATCTCATCTATATTGACCCTCATTCAACTATAACACCCCTATTATATTTATTTTTATATATTGTTCTCTATTATTCCCTTTACTTTAGTGTCTCAAGTGTGGATATACCTATTGAATCCCAAATGGTATATCTCATTGGTTCAAGCCGAAATCATATTCTTATTTCTGAATTTTATTTATATATAAACTATTTTTTATAAATCTTTTTAATTTTCATGATGTAATTAATAATTCATGGTTTGTTGATATATCAACATCAGGTATATTAAATTAGAGATCTTTCCTTAGATAAGATCAATAACTATAATTGATGGTGGTTTATTTTGGGTATGTTGAATAAATTTTCATACTATTTCATAATCTCATTATTAAATATCATTATAGAAACTCTTTATGAAAAATTTGTATCATTGATATGGATCATTGGTTTATGGTTTTGATCTAGTTGTAGTGTGGGTATGTTTCAAGTATCCAGTTTTTTCCAGTTCTGTAATTTGGAATTAACAATATTGAGTTAGGAAGTTCATCACCATATATGGACCTTTAATTATTTTCCCTTAGATTTTATTTTTTTCTATAGTTTTATCCTATGAGACTACGATTAATATCTATTACATGCATGTGTGTGTGTATAGATACTGGTATTCATGATTAACATGATATGTTATTCCTCAGTGTGATATGCTAGGTTGTGTGTTAATGTATGGAATGTGGAGATTTTTATTCTAGTATAAAATTATAGGTGGATCATCATTCCTTGGTTATCACTTATAGGGCAAGCATATATAAAAAACAATGATGACAATGGACTTGGAAATAGATGAGTGGTACACAGACATTGTGACCCGAAATGATGTAGTTGATGGGCATGATGGACTTGTGGCATTACTTGAGGTAGTTGAAGGATATAACATACTTGTGGCTCAATTAAAGGCATTGGTGGGGGATGATGGGATTGTGTCTAGGATCAAGGCAGAGACAGGGTATAAATACATTGTGAATTAACCCTAGACTAGTACAGGACATGATGAACATGTGGCACAACCCATGGCTCATAGACCATGGGGATACTTATATATTTATGGTAGACTTATATTCTACTCCTGATCCTGAATTTTTTCCTTAATTCCTTCCTATATTGAGTATATGAAGGTGCATTCAGGGTCAATGGTGTCACAATGAACACATGATCACTTAGTGTATGGTTGATAGTTATATTCTTGTGCATTTATTTTTTATCACGGAATACACATATTATCCATGTTAACCGATTTTAAGGACACTTCAGTGTTTTTTTACTTGGTTTATAATCACACACTGCTTGTTCATCTTCAGGGGTGTGAATACTTAATGACCATGGATCCTAAATGGGATAAGGCCTAGTCGTAGGGAGCCGAGTAGATAGAGTTTAGTGCTCATAAGTTTTACTTGAAAGGATTCCATAGTGATTCCATGGAGTATTTATTTGTTTTTATATTTCATTATTATACTCTATATTGACCTTCCATTTTAGGGGTCATTGATTTATTACATTGTATGAATTTAAGATACCTATCATATCATCTATTATAGTATTGTAATTTTTTTATTTATTTAGTTACCTTTTATGTTATTTTTATTTTATTGATAAAATTAAGATGTATTGATTCATATACTAAGGGTATAGTCTCGTCATGAAATCATTTGTACCCTCACTACAAGATTAAATGATCATGTGTCTAAAGAGGCATGCGTGATGTGATCTAACTCATAGGCCTAGGCCACATAATTCTGGCTGATGCATTCCAATGTGGAATCAAATGAGGATTTTATTTTCTTTATAATTTACTATATTTGTGTGAAACCCCATTAATATAATATACTATTACATTAAAATAATTCAAGGTGTTTGATAACTTTCTCCACACTAAATACCAAACTTTAATGAAACCATTCTATATTTAGATTAAATATTAATATTTAAGTAGAACAATTAAAACCCATCTTTTTAATTATTAATAATGAATAAGAGAAACCTCTTTAATAAATATATTAATTAAAAATTTATATCGAGTTTTAACATAAATGAAATTCCATTAGTTTAACTAAAATATCTTAAAAGATTATTATTATTTAGAAATTTATTTTTCTAAATGTGTTTCCTGTATCTGATACACATTTATAATTTTGGAAAATATTATTAATGATAAATTATATTTCATATTAATAATTTTATGACACCAATTTATTTGGTAGATGATAGAAAATAATAATTACAAGAGTAAAATTTTCAAAACGTCATTTTAAAATTATATTGTTTTTAAATTTTATTTTATGATTTTATTCCCAAAAAGAATTTATAAATTTATAAATTTTAAATTAATAAAAATTAAGCTTTATTGTTTAATTACTCATAATAAAATTTACTTTTTATGAATTTTTTATCTTTTTATTAAAAGGTTGGTTTTCAGTTGAAAATTATTGTTTTCATGAAACATGTAATTTCGATTACTTTACAGTTATGTTAGAATGCACTAAAAATTAAAAAATTAAATTAAAAAATAAACTATTAATATTATTAATAAAATTATTGATATATTTATATTCTATGAAATTATAAAACCTTTGGAAAGAATTATTTTAAATAATTAAAACTCAATATTAATATAAAAAAATTCCATCTTTTCCTTGAATCAAGTATTTTTCAAGGGTGATTTAGGTTAGGATTTCCTTGGAAGAACTATATCCATTATTTTGTTTTCATAAAAATGATTTTTAGGTGATTAAATTTATTTATATTAAAATTACCTTTTCAAACATTTTAAAATTTTATATGATAAAATGATTTAAAAATTTAGGATTATAATTATCTAATTAGTTAAAAAGTTCAAACTTATTCTTCATCCTTAAAATTAATTACTAATGTAAGAAATTGACTACAAAGGAAAAAAGTAAATTAGTGCAAAAGATAAAAAGTTAAAATAGGAAAGCCTTAAAACACTCAATGGTGTATCAAAAATTAGTGGTTATGTTTATTTAAACACACACTCAATTTCCTATATTACTTTTTACATTTTTTCCATGTACACTTGAATAGTAATCTTAAATTATTTAAAATGTAAGGGTTACTCCCAAAACTAACTTTTTCTCCACTTATAAAATGGTGACATCTTCACCACTTCAAGATATGCCTTTACATAGAATTAATCCATAAAAATATTCAACTTTTATTTTACAACAACCCCATTCCATTTTCAAAATCTTCTGGTCACCATTTGTTAGCATAATGACTACATTTCAAAGGATACTTATATAGAGAATTCAAGTACTCGATGTAAGTATTATCAACTACATAGATTTTCTTCTTGATTATCTTCTTTGAAATATATTATGTACACACTATTATAATTAAATCTATATAACATATGTATTTTAATGTTACTTTTTTATGGTTATTATAATTATTTATTCATTTAACCAATCCATTGAGAGATATAAAATCATCTTTCATAGAGTGTGAATATTACATCCTCTATGACATAACCTGCTTTCTTTTGCTTCGCTATATTATAATAATTGAGTCGTGGGTGGTATTAAAGGGTAAATATGATTTTTTTATATAAATAAGGTTATTATCTTAAAATTTAGGAAATCAATTAATGATATTATCAACAAATGATAATTGTTAATTTAATCCATTAAAATAAGCATACTAAGAGGATAACTTTTAATAAAATTGTTCAATATTTACATATCCATTAATTGTTATTATAAATCATTCCAAATATGTTATATAAAACTAATTAACCCATAATAACATGATTTTATTCTTGTAAAATTACATTATAACAAAACCACCTCAGAATCATTCATTAAATCAAGGTATCCTTATGTTTTGGTCGATTTTACGACCTACTTGAATGATACTATGAGTTTATATCATGACTAGATATAGGAAAATAATTTATTAAATAATATGATGTAAATTAATAAAAATTTCTTTGAATTTAGTGTTTGAGATTTTATATAAATATTTATTTCATTAATTAAGATAACACACTTTGATTGTTAAGAATCACCGAAACATGCTTCTTACCAATTTTATCTTCAAGGATAATGAATAAAACACTCAGGAAAGGATTTTGGAGCATTATAAATAATTAATAAACATTCCTAAAAGTAACCCTAAATACCATGTAATGATGAAATTTGGGGGAAGAATGATTAAAAACACTACTATTATGAAACAAGTACAAACGATCAAAACTACAAACACCCTTTATGAAAAATAAATCGAATTCACAAATATAATGACTATTTATAAAAATTGATAATGAAAATAGTTATCATTAAGGTTATAAATTTTTTTATTATGATATCAATGTTTATGATATATGATTTTGTATAATTTTTATTGAATTCAATACAATAGGTAAAGGGGTTTTCACCTTAAACTCCCTTCTTTCATACATGTCTGGTATTGTTCCCCTAATTTAATTTATGTGGGTCATATAATACATATTTTAGATATAATATCAGGAAATACATTTTAATCATGGTATTTAAATTTCAACTACAATCCCTCCCTTTCAAGCTGGTTTAATTAAAGTGCTATTAAAAATCGTAATGGTGTTTTGTTCTCAATTCTGATTCTTTTTTACATAATACATTTAGTGCACCATGTTTTAATTGAATGGTTTATTCTCTTACCATGGATATATATTTACTATACTCCTTTTATTTCATAGGATTTACAATAAAAATCTTAATCCTTAGTTTTTTTATTTATTTATTCAGTCATTTCCTCAGTAGTTATATTTTTTTTAATGGTATTTTCATTTATTAAGTTAAGATTGTTTATTGAAAAAAAATTTATAAATTGGGAACATTATTCCATTGGATTTTATTCAGTTGTATAATTTAATTTTTTTTCTATAAATATACATTCCTAAAACATAAATCCTTTGAATAATACCCCTCACTTCATGGGATATGTTGTTTTAAAACCGTCCACCTTCTTCATATAGATTGTTTTTTATCATGATATTTAAGTTTTGACTTAGTTTTATACCCATTTCTCTATATATTATGAACATTGAATTTTATATAATTTATATTAGATGATGTTTACCTAGAAAAAATGTTATCCTTTTAATATATGGAAATGTATGATCCTTCCATATATTATCATTCTAATAAAAATGATTATTTCAATGTTTTCTATGTATTGATTGATCATCCACCTTCTTCCTTTGAATGAGATATGATCATTCCATCCATTTTATTGACATGTGGGAAATTATTTACATTCATGATGATAATTGAATACTAACACAGGTTTATCGCGTTTTGATATTCTGCATTATTCATTATACGGATAATAAAGTTTTTATTTTTCCAAATGTTCCTTAGGGAATTTTATAAAAGGTCTTGTTCAATATTATGGTGAATGAACTAGACATAATCTGGTGAAATATGGAGATCAAAATTATATATACCCTTTATGAATTGATAGGTCTCATGAGGAAAAATAGCTTTGGGTATTTGGTGTATTCCTATAAAATTCAATATGATGTCTTGACTACAGTCTCAATAACAAATAAACTACCTTGGTACAAGGCCATGAAAGTAGGTTTTTTATGTATGTAATTATTCAGTTCATCAGTATCAAATTGGTATTATTGATATATATGTTTTTATTTATATTTATGGATATATCATGCTCTTAGTTTCATGTTTATTATGGATTCATGTTGTTTACATATACCTTCGGTAATATTTATTCCATGCTTGCATCAATTATATGTTTCTCTTATTGGGTGTTTGATCTCACCCCTTAGTATATATATATTTACCTAGGTTTTAAAGAAAAGTATTACACATGAAATTTTTAGAAGGATAGATCATGTGAAGAAATTTATGGGAGATGTTAAAGACACATTATGGATTAAATTGATTCATATATAATAAAATATTTATATTTGATACAATGAAAATGGGGTTTTAATTTAATATATTGAAAAATTCGTTAAATAAATAAACTAGAAACGATCCTTTAGATATAAGTGATGTAATAATCACATTGATTTTCTAATTAATTATGTTTTTATAAACTATTTTATAGATAGTATCAAACCATGTTTGTAAATTATGCATCTTTGTGCACTAGATTCAGTAGTGTAGGTATATGGAATCAGAGTTTGGGGAATGGTAAAAGGAGTTAGACTCTGTGGAACATAATTAGGGGAGTCACATAAGGTAATGAGTAGATCTTATGTGATGGACCTCCAAGTTATTTATGATGTAACAACGGTTATATTTTGTGTATTTTGGTGTATTTATACATCATGGAAAGGCATATAAGATCTCATATCATATATATCTATTTATTTCTATGTAAGGTAGTTCATTGACCAAAAGTTTGTGATTATTGATTTGTGATTTTGTAATATGCTGTGTTGAAATTTGGATTATTTGAATTTGATAATGTTTATTGTTATAAATATATATGATATTGACTAATGTGAAAATGTGGAGAACCAGGATTATGAATTTGGTAGTTCTATAGGGTTATGCTTTATCATCATTGGGAGCCTCTTAATATTGTTCTTCTAGTAGAAATACCATATGTATTATGATGAAATTTTTGATGTTATATATTCTGTATACTATTATTTGTGTCCTAATAATTTGTTTTTAATTATAGATAATGACTCTTAGAAGACATTTGAGGGTAACATTGGTATAAATAGGTCAAAATTCTTCCACAATTGAGAACACACCTATTACACCACTATTTTCCATCAATAAATGTGTAAGAGAATATAGTGTTATTGTACCTACTTTAGTGGTTTAGCTATAGAAATAAATACCTCTAGGATTCTTCTTTATCATTAATGTTCAAGGAGGATGATTTTTCATGATGATGGTTGATTATACAATAGACTTCTAGATTTATACTCCCCTAGCCTTTTTGGTTACTGGATAACCACAGGATGTGGAAGATTGGTTTGATATTAATGAGGGGATATTTGATCTAGTGGATACCTTATAGTATTGATCGGTAAATTTGTATACATTTATACTTTAGAGATCCTCCAAGAGGTGGTGGGGTGTCCTGATCCAGAAAGGTAGATTCAAGTGTATGAATTTAGAGACCACTATGAACCTATTATTTGTTGATTTTTTCCTAGATTGGTTGAATTTGAATTACGATGAATATTGTTTAGAGATTTAGTAGGGGATTATGTTGGTATCTTCTTACTCGTATTTTTTATGGAATTTTGTCACATTAATCCTATATTTTTTAAGAATAAGGTATAGAAGGCCCATAAATTTAAAATCATACATCATCTAGAGTTTATGGTATAGGTCTGGTATTTCAACCTCAAGACATATCTTATTATTTTATGCAGAAAGCTATTGATTATTAAGGGTGCAATTCTTTTTCAACCCTTAGTCCACTTAAGGGTGGGACTCCAGATAATGAATTGATCTCCTTATATAATGGTAGGAAGATAAATGTTTGGGAGGAGAGCCATGGAGGAAGTAGTAAGATAAAGTGGAGAAGGTTTTCTTCAAATAATTGAGAAGAAAGTGTCACCGTGTGTTTCTATTATGGTCAGATCAAATATTATCATGTTTATTTCCTTTAATCTCAAAATACGTCCCACTTTTGTTCAAAGAAAGTATATCTTAAATGTTTTTATTTGAGGATTCTACAGTCATATTTTTTTAGAGGTAATGGGAAGAAAAATTCAATGAGTCATGGGACTGATAAGGGATCTTAGAAATAGGAAATGATGCTATAGGGGTTAGGGAATTAGTCGAACTGGGGACCTCTTAGATGGGGTCATGAAACCATTGAAGGCATGGTATATCTCATGGACCAGGATTCATTTTATAGTGAAGAGGTAACTTTTATGGTTAGAGGTTATTTTTGAAAAACTATAAAATTTATACTTCCTTTTTGGATTCAAGATCTTCCCATTCATTTATATCTTCTCAATTTATTACTGGAATTGACTTGTTTGTGTAGTTGTCAAATGATTTTTAATAACTTAAAACAACCTTGGGAGAGAAAGTGAATTGTACCCATAGATGCTTAGAATGTCCCATGGTTGTTATTGGCTTTGTAAAATTATGGGATTTCATGAATCTTAATAAGAATAGCTTCAATGTGATCATTAATATGAATTGATCGATCAGTAATCAGGTGCACATCAACTGCTATGGGAGGTGTGTATCCTTCATTATAACTAGGGGAGAGAATTTTATTATTATCAGTGATTTAGATGTTACATCAATAAGGATGGGTTTGGACATGTGTCAGTTTGGAGTTATTATAGTGTATGTAGTTTTCATGGTTCTTATAATAAAACAGTAAGTAGTTCAATCCTCTTTTTATCCTATAGTGTAACATTATCAGGATGTATTTCAAAATTATTTCCTGGGACTCCTTCCTGATAGAGAGATTTTATTTGAGATTGAACACATTCCAAAAGTTAAACACATATTAATTACTAAATATATCATGGTTCAAGTAAAGTTAGAGGAACATGAGGTAGTTGGTAATCTTTGGTTGTTTGTGAAATATAAGAAACAGAATCTGGTGACTATGATGAATAGATTCCCTCTTCTTAGAATCGATGATTTTTTAATCCATGAATGGTAGCTTAGTGGTTCTGCATTATTTCCATATGGTCATGATACCAATAGCTACAAGTCAGAGTGGAGGAAAACCCTAAACGAAAATTTTGGAGTATATATTGACTGTATGAGTATATTTTCATTCAATTTATCTTAAAAAATATTCTAACCATGTTCATGGTTAAAATTTACATGATATATCATCCATATCTAGACTCCTTTATTCTGATGTTTTTTTATAGTATCCTTATATACTCTTGGACTGTAAAGATTCATACTAGACACCCGGAGATTGTGTTTAGTACAATTAAAGAACATTAGATCTATGTACAACTCTTGAAGTGTCACTTATAGATCAAGTAATTAATTTTTCTTGGGTATATAATCTATAAGGTGGAAATTTTTATGGACTTGGAGAAGGCATAGTCTATAATTTCTTGATAATAGCCTAAAAATGTGTTTGAGATCTATAACTTTTGTGGTTTAGATGGGTATTTTTGATTTTTTATTTAAGGATTTTCTCATTTTAAAGTTCCTATTATGGGGTATAGAAATAATGGTATGATGGTATAGTAGACATTTTGGTTTGAAGATTCCTTACTGGAGTTGAATATGAGATTGATGAGATCTCTGATCCTGATATTTCAAGAGTCTCACATAATATATAAGGTTTATTACATTGCCTTAGGTTTAGTTTTAGGATTTTTTTGATGTAAATAGATTAGGTGGCTTATTATGTTTCTAAATAGCTATGACCCCCTGAGTGGAACTACCATACTCATGACTTAGAGTAAGAATTTGTAGTCAATGTTCTAATGTGTTGGTTCCATTATCTAGTTTTGTGAGAAAGTTATCATATGGACACACCACAGGTTATATTGTGACATATTCTCTCTTGTGGTACATGAATCTATTATAGAGGAATTAGGTGGATCATCTATAGACATTTAATTTTGAGATGGGAAATACTATTATAAAATGTAAATTTGTAGTAGATTTTATCCACATGAAAGAGCATGTGCTTTGAGACAGACCTTCTGAGAACGAATGATGGTCAATGAGATTGTCTGATGAATGGTTTTTTGATGTATTAGAGGAATCAGGGGTGATGATACATGCCCTTTTGTTTATCACAATGATGTTTTTGGACAAATTAAATGACAATAAATAATTTGATCCCAAATTCTTTGTAATTTTGTAATGGTTGTCACAAAGTGATCCATTTTTAAGATAGTTAATAGATAGTAGAGATGTGATCTATATTCATGTAACTTTTATGTTTCCTACCTCCATAAGGGATGATATAATGATGGAATACTATAAAAATAGTGGCAAGTAGATCCAGGTTCGATGAATATGTTTCAGGATATCATGATATTTTTTTTGTTGGATACAAATGAAGAGAGACATCACAAGCTTCATCTCACATTGTCTGACCTATCATAGGATAATGGTGTAGCATTAGAAACTATAATGATTACTTCATACACATAACATGACTATGTGTATGTTGGATGAGGTATCAATGTACTTCATTATGAGGTTTCTTAGGACCTCAAGAAGTAAAGTGTTTTTTTGGCTGACAGATGATCGACTGATGAAAGTCAAACATTTATTACTGATCTGAGAAACTCACTCAATAGATGAGTTGAAAAATATTTATGTCCAAGAGATTATAGAAAAAATGGTGTGTTATCAATTTTCATATAACATTGGGATTCACATTTTATGTTATATTTTAGGGAAGGCTAGAATAATTATTTTTAGTCTCAGTTGAGATAAGTACATCACATTATCCACAGATTGATGGATAGTAAGTGTGGATGATCCATAAAATAGAGGAAATTCTTAGTTCATGCATCCTAGAATTCAGTGTAGCTTATTTTGATCACCTATCCTTAGTAGAGTTTTCATATAATTAAAGTTTCTATGATTTGATTCAGATGGAATATTTTGATTCACTTTATATCATTTCATGTCTCGAAATGCTATGCTGGTGTGAGGTGGGTGAGACAACTGTCATCAGGCCAAGATTGTCGTAATAGTCTTATGAGAGGGTTATATTGGTTAAGAAATGGTTTTTCACTTATCAAAGAATAAATTTATCATATTAAAACTACAGGAAATGAAAATTGGTGTTCTTTGTGGGGGATTGGGTTTTATTACAAGTGTTGCCTCAGTTTGGACATCATAGTTTGTGGAAGCAAGGGGAGTCTGGCACCATAGTTCATTAGATTGTTTGTGGTTTCTAAAAAACTTCAATTATTATATTTCTAACTATACCTTCCTCCTCAATATAGAGGAATTCATGACATGTTCCATGTCTCATAGATTTGGAGATGCGAGCCGGATCATCCTCATGTGATCGATGTTAAGGAGGTTGAGTTGGAACTAGATTCATCTTTCGTAGACCTCCTTGTAAAAATTTTAGAGTGGAGTGATGAATTGTTAAAGGAGAATATATAATCACTCTTTTATGTATTTTTTTATCATAGATATATCTAAGGGGTGTGTGGGGGTGGGAGTCTGATGTTTTGGAATAATGGCTTTGTTTTTCATAGAAAGACCGATAGAGACACTTATTGAGGATAATAATTCATTATAGGGGTAGAGTTATAACATCCCGAAATTTTGAGGTAAGTTTTACATTATCTTGGTGTGTATTAAATGATTTATTTAATATGTGAATTTGAATCGAAGTTGTCAGGGAATGGGAATCAAAAATACAAGAAGAAAGTGGTCAGACCATCATATTTGAAACTATATGAGGGCCACTGACTAGCTAGTGCAGCCTAGATGACCTGATCATTAATGGAGTACTTTTAATTTATATATAATATTAATTTTTGGTATCTATTTCAATTATACTGAACCTCATTCTAATCTAGGTGCTCTATTTCAATGGATTATCTCTCTTCTTCCATACTCTTTCACATTTTAGGTATGAATCATTCTATTGACTCCCAAATGGTAAATCTCAAACATTCTAGCATATATATTCTTTTTCTTCTATAAATGTTTGTATATATATTCTATTCTATCTATATATTTTGAATTTATAATGATAAAATGAATAATTGTTTTTCTATTTTTAATGAATCATATTTTACATGTTTTATTTTGGGATATTTTATGGATTATTTTGGAGACTATGCCCTAAAGTGGCATACGATTCTGAGGATCAATGTTCTGATAAAAAATATTTGAAATATATTAAATATAACATGAGTGATGTTTTGCTAAAACAAATTGAATAAATTATATATAGGGTCCTAGATCAGAAATGTTATGGAACCATTTACTTCAAAATAAAGATTTTAAAAAAGGGGCGACATAACATTTGTTAGTACAGATCGTTTGTGAAAAAGTCATCATGGGCATAAAAATGAATAAAATTAAATAAATATATTAACTTATTTATTATGAATAGACCTAATAATATTCAGTAAATAAATTCTTATGGATAGTTTTTATGGTTATTTTCATAATCCTGTAAATCATTGAGATAAATTTGAGATAACTGGAGGAAATTCCCTTGGCAGATGACTATCGAATCAATGATCAATGACCGGTGTGGGAAAAAATTAGAGGATCTCACCAACTATCCTTGTATAGCTCCATTATTTATCCTCAATTGATCTGAATCAATTTAAGGCTATTTTTATTTTCATTTCTTCCCATTTTATGATTCCTATGATTAATATGAATTAATAATATAATGAATTGATTCGCGGATCATGTGTATTGTGGGTTATGATTATATTATCCATGAATTGGGATAATTTATTTATGATTATATATTATCTCTTCATTTTTCAATTTAATGGAATAAAATTGAGGCTAACATGAAAATTATTCGTGGTTAATTCCACATGGTAGTGGTTTGTGAATTTCTCTCTTATTTATTCATTCATCACTAGAAATCCTGTAGCATGTGGTCTGACAATATTTGAGGAATTGATCAGTGTGAAACCATTTCATTGTGTAATGATTTGATATAATAGATCTTTCCTTGACATGATGTGATGGTGGTGAGACAATGGAAGAAGAATAAGTAGATCAAATGGAATAGATACCCGATTTTGTTTATCTTTGGTGCACAAAGAATAAAGAAGTTTAAAGGAATGTTTCTACTGTATTTAATGGAGTGTTTTTTATGATTTTATGATATAGAGGCTTGTGTGATGACACTCATTGATTATAACATGGGTTGTGTCCAAATTTTCTGCTATAGTAGTGAAAGAGAAGCATTCTTTTAGATCTGTATTTCTTGAAATTTCCTATCAACACAGTGTGTACTATGAAGCTATATATAGTGTATGGTCCTCCTAGTGGTGGATAGGGTTTTAGGTTGGAGTTAAGGATCACACTACATGTCACCCTATCACATGACATATGACCCATCTTAGATGGATTGGAATGTACCTTGGAGGGCACATAGACTTGGCCTGAGAGTACACAGCTAGGGGAAATTCGTGTACTCCCACACGGAAATTGTCATCCTAGATGTACACAGGCATAGAAATGTGCTTGGGGACGAGAAGAAGTACACAATAAAGGGAATTTCATGTAGTTGTACATGAACATGGGCATATACCATTTTACATTGGTAGGACCTAAGGACATGGGGACACGCTGTGTACTCCAAGTACACATAGCGTACACCATTATATATTCATCAGAGCCCTTATCCTCTATTTCTTAGAATGGTTTTTAAGATACATTACCTATATCCATACCCTAATCATAGGTATAGAATTTTATCCTGCACATATTATATGGATCCATTTAGTAGGACTTCTTAGGTAGAGTTATTGGAATCCTTTTGTGAGGCCCAGAGTGAGATCATCTATTCATCTTCTTACCATAAGAGGATTTGTTGGTCTCCTTATGACCAACACTACATGGGAACTGATCCTCTACTAATAAGGTTGTTCCAGATTTATTTATTGGTATATCCCATAATATTGGGAGTGATCCACATATTTTTATGGTATCTCTTCATATTTCAAGCATATAATTTTAATAGCGAGACCCGATAAGAAATATCTCTCAGATGGACATAATTTGTACTACCAGACTCGTGCAGTTTGTTCTCCCATATGAGTGATTTGTGGAACCATTGAGCTAGAATCCAAGGTTGGCACTAAGATCATGATTTTACCATGAGACTATATGTATTTATTTATTATAACCTGATATTATTTTTATATGTGTTTTTGACATATACCTTTATGGATATTACTATTATAAGTATTGTTATATGCTTTGTGATTTTTGGGTGTCCTACTAGGTAATGTTATACTCACCCCTACATAGGTTCTTCCCACACGTGTCATGTCTTGTGAAGATGATTGACCTTTCAATGGAGTCCTAAAGGGACCTGGACTAGATGGTTCTTACTGAGACTAGACAAAATAAGGTGTATTCCTATGGAGTCATGATTGTAGTCCCCACCATTACTTTTAGTTGGGACTTGATTTTAGACTCTTTGTGGTGGGATTGTATTTGGAAATGTTTGCATTCCATTAATTATTTTTTTTGTAAAATGATTATGGGATTTAGATGTATTTATTAATGGTAGTTTAGTTGTTTTTACATTTCATGATTATATGAGATTGGAGATGTGTGTGTGTGTATAGATACTTAGGCTAACAACTCCCATGTTAGTGATATTTCTACTCGATGCTAGTCACCAGAATATATACCATTGGAGGATGGAATTGGGAGTCATGGAATGAGCCCCATTTTAAGTTGTGATTGAGTTGTATAAGAGATCGTCAATTATACATTAGCACCAGAGTATGTGAGTTTTTTTGGGGACATTGTTAAGTGTTTTGTGTAAAATTTCATGTCAGGGACTCAAGTGTTGGTGTGGCAGCCAACGTATCCATAAAATAGGAATCTAATCACCTACCTTTCTACTCGGTACAAGAGAACATTCATTTCATAGAAAACAGTGGTACATGCATCATATAAAAATGGGTTGTGGTTTCCAAGTCCCACTTGAGACAACTCTCCAGATATACTCATTGACCATGGTACATCTTTTTTGCATTAAGGGTGCCTCTGTAATGTATTCCATATAGGATTCAACATCAGGATCATGAATATGATACCATCAGTGATGAGGTATTGATAAAGGGACTATATTCATATATGTTACCTCTGGGTGGTGCAACATCTATAACACCACCTATAGAGAAGCATATGGTACCCAAATTACCAACGTATGAGGTGCACATGCTAAGCGTAGATCATAAGTTTCAGTGACAGAGACCCCTTAGGGTCTAAGGTGAGCCCAATTTGTAGGCATCAATGGATTGTCTTGATGAGGTGGCATGATTTTTTTATCTAGTTTGGACACCAGTAGACCAGACGGGGGTCTTGGAGGTGATCCTTCTCCATGGCTCAACATGACCATAAAGGGGGGGGGGGGCAGTTAGTGACCCAATATTATGACAAAGAAATTATGGCATGGTCAGAGTTTGACAACTGTTGCATAGAGGAGTTAACCTCAGCTACGCTAAGGGATATATTTATTCAAGAGATTCTTTAGATGCATCATTGCAGTGCAATAGTAGCAAAGTATTCATCTAGTTTTACCAACCTTTCTAGGTACTCTGTGAATATGTATTAAGATCAGTTATTCTAGGATGGTAACATTGAGTGAGAACTACGTAAGGAGATACAATCTAGTGTTATTATTATATATATTTCTATCTATATTGAGGTTCTAGAATGAGATTTTGTGGTTTAGAGTTTCCTAGATAAGTACACGCTGATTGTTTTTTCTGATAGTGGGAAAGAAAGAGAAAATACTTTGGAAATATGGAGATTATATCAGTATTAGTGACCTGGATGTGAGAGAAGTTTTAGGAGGAGGTCCCAAGAGATAGGGTATCTGGTTCAGGGATCATTGGATGGGTCTGGTCAGTAAAGGGAGAGGTAGTGAAACTCATGTGATGGTAGAGGTAATCTTTCATGAGATTGTCTAATATGATGTATGGTTGATAGGGTGACGGTGGATAGGACACCAGGGTAGAGGAAATGATAGGATAAGATATGTCCAACTATAGGAATATGTGGTAGAGGAACTGGGATAGTAGCTAGAGGTCATAAATGCTTTTAATTGTTACCACAACCACCCCAAGAGGTCCACGCCAGGCTCAGGGAGCTGGAGGAAGGGGTGGATGTAGCTACAAGTGGTTGAGGATTTTCACATAGAAGATCCAAGAATATACAGGGTGTGATATTTTTCTTTTATACCTTATCTACCGTACCGGTACACATAGGTTCTAGTCATTACTTTATTTCCACCTATTTGGTCAATGATTTGAGAGATTCTGGTTGAGCCCCTATCTCGACCCTTTCACTTGGAGTCTCCCACTAGATATGACTATGTGATCACCAACTTTTCACTATAGTGTGACATGACTCTTGGATGTGAGAGTTTATATTGGGATCTCCTTATATAAGTGATGAGGTCTTAAAAAATTATCTTTAGTATGGAATGGTTATATATAGTTCATGCTAGATCAACTATTTCTGGTGGATGATGTGGTCTTTCCACAATGATGGGATAAGGTTTTCTTTTGTGGGTGAAGAAAAAACCTAGGAAACAACGGATGGACTCATGCATAGTATTTTTTAGTTGATTACTCATCATTTTTCTAGAATGGCCTCTAGTGTAGTGAATTTTATGAGTCTTCATTTCCCTATAGTGTTGATGGAGTATGATGACTTATTCATTGAGGATGTCCTAGGATTACCTCCCCATAGAGAGATAGAACTATTCGTTGATCTAAACCCTGATATGACAATTATATCTACTCTAGTATATCATATGTCTCACATAGAGCTTCATGAGATGAGGGTGAATTTGTGGTACTTATAGAGGAATAAATTTGTTAAACCCATTATTTCACCCTGGGAAGCCCCATCTTTGTTCAACAAGAATTCGGGTAGAAGATTATGTTTCTATATTGGATATTGGTACTTTAATCAGGTGACTATGAAGAACAAGTATTCACTACCAAGTATTTATGTACTCTTTGATCAGTTGAGAGGGACATGATGGATCTCAAAGGTTGAACTCAGATCAGGTTATCACCAATTGTGAGTATGAGATCAGGATAGACTGAAGATGACATTAAAATTCCCCTATGGTCACTAAAAGTACTTGGGGATGCCCATTGGAATGAATAACTTGCTAGTAGTGTTCATGGGACTAATGAACCATTTCTTTTATCCCTTATTATGCCAATTCGTGATAGTATTTATCAATGATATCCTTTTATTCTCAACATCTAGGAGGATCATTTTAGATACTTGAAGATTGTTCTGGATGTACTTTGAGAGAACTGCCTTTATGGAAATCTCTTGTAGTGATAATTATGGTTATAGTATTTCCACTTTCTGGGACACTTTATCTCAACATATGGTGTGGAAGTGGACCTAGTGGGGGTCAAGGTAATGTTATCTTGGGAGCCACCGAAGAGAGCGAAGGAGGTGTAGAGAATCCATAGGTTGGCTGGATATTACAAGATATCCACACCTTATTTCTCCGGGATATTGTCTCCCATAAATCATTAACCCAGAAGGGGAATTATATCATGTGGAAAGAGATGATCTAGTAATAGATTAAGGATTTGGGCAGAGATTGATGAGCGGTCCCATTTTGATATTTCTATAGGAGGTTTTCGGGTATGTAGTGTTTTACAATGCATTAGTAATTGGGATTGGTTGTGTTCTAATGTAGAGCATGGTGGTGATTTTGTATGGTTCAAGTCACTTAAGAACACATGAGCAGAGCTACATGACCCATGATCTTGAGTTAGTAGTAATAGTATTTTCACTAAATATGTGTTCACACTACTTGAGGGGCAAGAGATTTATCATCTTTCATGATCATAAGATTATCAAGTGTATATTATCTCATAAGGATCTCAACTTTACTGAGAGTCTATGACTTTAGTTACTCCATGATTATGAATTTCATATTTTCTATACTCCTGGGAAAGGAAACATGGTAAGAGATTCTATCATCAAGATATCTTATTCACATTTGCTGAAAAAGTTGTCAAAGTAGTTTCCCTCATTATAGTTCTCTTTGTCGATGGAGATAGAGAATCTTACCACTATTGGAAGGTTGTTACTCACCACTTTTCTAGTTATTCAAGGAGGAATATATTGGGGATACCAAATTCGAAACCCTGGACACTCAAATATCCACTGGGCATGATCCTGATAGATTTTATTAAGGTGGTTAATATGTCGTTTTTTTTATAGGACACACGATGGTACCAGTGATATTGCGGGAGGAGATTACAACAGAGTTTCATACATCTCTTTTTCTGTTGTATCAAGGTTTGGAAATTATGTACCTAGAATAATGACAACAGTTTTGGTTTCTAGGGATATTGAAGGGAATTATAGAGTTTTTATTTAGATGACTTACTTGTCAGAAAGTGAAGGCTAAGCACCAAGTTCTAGTGGGTCTAGCTCACCCCTATAGGTTCTAGAGTTTAAGTGGGATAGGATATCCATGGAGTTTTTTAATGTATCACCACATAACATTAGGAGAAAAGATACCATTTGGGTGATGGTAGACTGACTCTCCATGTCATCCCACTTCCAAGCTATTCGGGAGTAGATTTCAGTTGAGGTCTTGAGACGAAACTACATGCAAGAGATTGTTTGACTACATAATGTTACATCAAGGATAATTAATGATATTAATGTTCAATTAAAATATAAATTATACAATATATTTTATAATAAACACTTAGTTACAAGAACAACATATTGGGATTTCGTTACGCTCAGTTACTTCTCTTCAAATATTCATAAAGATCCATTTATGATCAGTTTCGTAGAGGTGTTTGGGACTCATTTGGGCTTGGGAATAGAATTTAATCCCCATATTGATGACCAGAATAAGTGGACCATTCAGGTTTTGAAGAATATGTTGTGATCTAACATGTTGGAATTTGGATGTAGTTGGGAGGATTACCTACCATTGGTTGAGTTTTCATACAAAAACAACTATCATTCCACCATTGGTATTTAACCATTCAAGGATTTTAATAGGATACCCTATAGGTCATCTCATTGCTAGACTAACCCAAGTCATTCAGTACTCATGTGCATATACTTGGTGTGATCCAAAACTAAGAATGTGAAAATCATCCATGAGCAAATTAGGACATTAATAATCTGTCATAAGTCTTATGTGGACATATGATGGATGCATTTAGATTTTGAGGAGGGAGATCATGTGTTCATGTGGGTTTCACCTTGATGTGGATTATGGAGATTTGACTGGGGATACAAGATATCTCTGAGATTCACAGGACCTATATAGATACATCATAGAGTTGGTGAGGTGTCGTATCACTTAGCTCTACCACAGTAGTTAGAATGGGTACAAGTTGTCTTCCATGTGTCACAGTTGATGAGTTACATGCATGACCCATCATATGTTATCAAATAGTGTGAGATGGACATAAAGGATGTAGTTACCTTTTTGAGTACTTGGTAGATATTGAGGATCATCAGGACATGATCCTTCATCAGTGATCGATTCCTTCATTGTGTGTCTAGTGGAAGTATAAGAATATTCAAGAGAGAACCTGGGAGCAGGAGGCTCAGATACATGCCCAGTACCAACATCTCTTTGAGAATCCACTAGTGTTATCTTTTTTGGATGTAAATCCCTAATTTGGGGAGAATGTAATGAACCATATTTTCCATTTAATATTTTTGATATTGTAGAGAATATTTTCAAGACCTGACACTGAAGCAGTATGTTATTATGATGCCCCATAATAAATTTTTGAAATATAGAAAATATATTAAAAAGAACGTGATCATTGTTTTCCTAAAAATATTTAATAATTTCTAAAAATGGGATCACATCCGACATCGAAGAGCTAAATTGAGTTAAGAATGATGGTTTTACCATCCGTGTGACATAATGATTTTTAGCATGGGACTTTTGGAAAAATATCATTATGTCTGTAAAATGAATAAAATAAAATAAATTGTTTGTTTGTTTTTTTACACAGTGACTTAATCTACTTCATTAAATTCACACTTATTGGAAAATTGTAGGGTTAGCTGCATAACCTTGCATATCATTGAGGCCCATTGGAGATAAATTGGGGAAATTTTATTTGTAGATGATGACTGAATCAAAGATCAATTTCCAATATGAGGTAGAATCATATTTCCAATGATCATGGTGTTTCTTAATTATTAATCATAGATCAACCCAAATTGAGGTAGGGTGGTTGTTTATTTGAATTTCTTCTCCTTTTATGATTCCTATGGAAAATTTGAATCAATCAACTAACGAATTGATTCACTTATCAGGCATATTATGGTTGTAGGTAAGATTATTCAGAAATTGGATGAATTTCATTTTGATTATTTGTTATCTATTTATTCATCATTCTAAAGGAGACAAATCATGGCCAACATGAACAATATTTGAGGTTCATTCTACGTGGTTGTGGTTTGTGCATTTCACTCTTATTCCTTCATTCATCATGAGTGATCCCTTATCCCATTGTTTTATAATATCCAGGGAATCAATCATTGTGCACCCATTTCCATTCCCAATTATTTGATATCATATACATGGGATCCACATGATGTGAAGGTGGTGATATGATGGAAGTAGTAGTGGATTAGACAGTGTAGAAACATGGTTGTTTATGTTCTTTGGAACAAAATGAAGAATGAAATTTGACGTTTTTTTCAAATGGATTTTATGGCCTTTTTTATGATTCCATAACGGTGAGGCCTAGACGACGAAAATACTTGATTCCAAAATGGGGTGTGACCAGATTGGTTTTTCGAGCAGTAAAGGAGGAAGGCAATTTCATATCTCAATTTATGGATATTTTCGATCTACATGATATGTAATGTGTATCTACATTATGTTTGGGGCCTTCCCAATGGTGGATAGGGTTTCAGGATGGCATAAAGGATCACATGACATGTGACCCTATCACATGGTGTTACCCCTCCCAGATGGCTCAGTGGGTACCTCGGGGGGTAAAAAGACATAGCTTGAGAGTACATGGCTATAGGCACACAGTGTACTCCCGCACAGACATAGTCATCATATATGTACACAATCTTAGTCATGTACTTGGACATGGAAATAAGTACAAGGGAAATGGCACATCCTGTACTTCTACATGGACATAGGCATAGTCTATTTTACAAGGCATGACATTGGGACAAAGGGAACATTGAGTAATCCAAGCACAGATAGTGTAATCCTTTAAACATGGATCGATTCCCTTGTCCTCTATATCTTGGAAAAGTTATGTTAGGGTGAGTTCCCTATATCCATACCCAGAGGGTTAGTATTGAATCACCTCCTACATATAGTAAAATAATACCTTCAACATAAATTCATGGGAAGCATTGTTGGAATCATTCTTTGTGGCCTAGAGTGAGATGATATATTCATCTTTTTACCCAAGGTGAAGTCCATGGTATAATCATGACTAACACTACATAGGTTCTTATCCTCTATATAGCAGGTTTTTCTAGTTTGATTTATTAGTATACCCAATGGCTAGGTGAGTGATCATCATCTATGTATCATATCTATTCATAATTCTAGTATATAATTCTAATGGTGAGACCTGAAAAGAACTATATCTCATATAGACATCATCAGTTCTATTAGACTCATGAAGTGTGTTCTCCTGGATGAGTATATTGTGGAACATCAAGTTGGAATCCATTGCTAGAATTATGGATATTATTGTTATATGTGAAGTAGACATATACCTGTATACAACTAAATATTATAACTATTTTTATATTCTTTATGGTTTTGGGGTGTCCTACTGGGTATTGTTATACTCACCCATGCATGGGATTTTCCCACATGTTTCATGTCATGTAAAGATGATCGACCTTTCTATTGAGTCCTAAAGGGATCTAGAATAGATGGTTCTTATTGATACTGGACAGAATGATGGTGTATTCTTATGGTATATTGATAGTATTCCCCACCTTTACTTTTAGGTTGGACTTGTTTTCAAAATCATTTGGATGGGTTTGTATTTTTCCTTTTTACCTTTTATTGCCTCCTATCATACTCTGGTTGTGGGATTTAGATATATGCATGCAAGTTTGTTTAGTTTTTTTACATTTCCACATTTCATAAGCATAGAAGTGTTGGTGGGTGTGTGTGCGTGAAGCTATATAGGCTAGGGCCTCTTGTATTAGTGATATTCCTATGCTACTTTACTTTCCATACCCTAGCCTATTAGAGGTAGGATGAGGGAATCATGGCCCGAGACCCATTGGGATGGGTCATGACACTATTAATATATTGGATTGAGATATTGGGAATTGGTTTATTTTTTCTTATATTAGATATAAATATATCAATAATAGTGGTTTATATTGGGTATGTTGATTTTTTTCTACTCCAATGTCAAAATATAATTCTTGAATGTCATTATGAAACCACTATGTGTTGAATTAGGATCACTTATAGGGATATTTGGTGTGAATTCTTTATTTGGTTGGTTCATGTGCATATTTTGGTTATCAACTTCTAGAAATCATGGTTTTTAGCATTAAAACGCTTAAGGTATGAACTTCCTCACCACATTAGGTCGTTGTACGATTTGTTTCCTTGGTTTTATTATATGTGTGTTCTTGTTTATCCACTGAAACAATTTGTTTTATGATCAGGTGTTAGTATGTTTATAGCTACTAAAACTCATGTTTAATATTCTATGTCATGTATATATCTGATATACCCTATTGTGTGTGAATGTATTTCCTATAATGATTTTTCTTCTGGTAAAAATTGATATTTCATCATTATGGATTGGTTATCTGTTTTAGGGGGTTAATATATAGAATACAATGATGATTATAATGAATTGAGATACGTGTCAGGGGTATGATATACATGTGTCCCAACCTGAGGTAGTGGAGGGTTATTATGACCCTGTGGCTTGACCTAAGGTTGTGGGGGATATGTTGGGATTGTGGCTTGGATTTAAGTAGTTGTATGATTTGATGACCTTATAGAAAAAACTAAGTTAGTAGTGAGAGATGAAACATCTGTTTTCCAACCCAAGGTAGTGAGAGCATATGATGGCCTTGTGGCCTGACACATGAATGAGACAAAACAAAACATCCATGTAGCTGAACTAGGGGTTCATTATATTACCAGATAAATAGATATTTATGGTTTTATTTTGTCTGATTCAAAATCATGACTTTCATTATTAATTCATTTTTTCATAGATCCAAATAAGGTATGAATTGGTTTTATGGAGGCTTGGTTAGCACACAATTTCTTAGTACATAGTTGATAGTTACTTTCTTGAGTGTTTATTTGTTATCACTGAATACACCTCTTATGCATGTGAACTTATGTTAAGAATTCATTGGTGGTGTCCTAATAGGTCTTTACTCACATACTACATGGGAATATTTATGTACATTTAAACATCCTGATCCAGTATTTGGGAAATATAAAGGGCCCAAAAATAGGGAGATGAGTAGATGAAGTTTGGTGTTCCAATTCTATACTAGAAAGGAATTTGAAGTGATACCATATAGTCCTTATTTATTTTCACAATAATTTCTCATACTTTAGTTGGACCATCCACATTGAGGATCATTTTTTTGTTAATTTTTATTACTATGAGATACGAGAAATATCATATTTTAGAGAATTATTATTATTTTAGTGTTGTTTTTCACTTTTATGTTATTATTATTTTCTTAACCTTAGTATTATATAATAATTCTTATACTAGGGGTGTAGTTTTTTCATTGAACCATTCAAACACTCAATGGTAGTATGAAACCTCTTGCATAAAGGGAGGTTACAATGAGGATATATATATATAATTATCCCAAATCAGGTGATTCTAGTTGATCCATTATATAAATAATATAAAATTCAAGGTATGTATTCTTATATAATTATTATAGAACATTATTGAGCATTCAATACAAATAGAAAAGTTATCCTTTTAGGGTTCTTTAGTTAATAAATTTTTTTAATTTTCATAAGTGGAAATTTTTAAATTTTAGGATACATTTATAATAAGGATTAATTGATAATAATTTCACTATTAAATATTATAAAATTATAATATAATTTTTTAATTTCATAGTTTAATGAATTTTAAAATATATTTTTAAAAATAAAACCAATAAATGCTTGAGTTTACATCATTTTCAGAAACACTTTATATTTTCATTTTCCAAATTATGTTTGACAATATACAAGAAAATATTTTAAAAAATTATAGGGAAAACACAAATGTATGACTTTAAAATCCATGTGTCTTATTTTTTCCCAAAAACATGATTTTTGTATCAACCTGTGCTTTGAGCCAAGGTGAAAATCCAAAGGAATTTCATCTTTTAAATTTATTGGCTGGGTCATTTACTAATCCAACATTCAGAATGTAATTCAGAGAGTTGGAACACATTAATTTATTTTTTTGGACTTGGTTTAATTCCGAAGAGGTCCCTTTGATGTCCCATTGTGTTTTAGAAGCTCTAGGGCTAGAAATTCGAAGTTTGGAGGGTCTTCAGAGGGTGCACAACTTGTCTGGAACCATCTATCCCCCAACAGAAATCTGTGTGGCCTATAGAGAGGTGGATATGTGAAGAACATATGTTTTTCATGGGTTTTCAAAACCATGTGCCTATCCCACATGGTTCATGCCAAAATGTATAGTACGTAAGCACGATTTGTCATACTGTTGGCACCTGGTTAGGGTAAATGTGCGGGTCAAACTAAGCGAGATAGTTTCTTAAGCAGGGGGAGTCACACGATTGGTGTACTATTTGGACAAGCTATGACTCCCAACCATACAAACTAGTTTTTGGGGGTATAATTACCATAATTACCTTAATGAGATTAAATATCTCATTTTTTTTCTTTCATTCTTGTCTAGCAGTCATGTGAGGATCTCTTGAGCCATATGTCTTCCTCCTACATTCCTTACCTTGGATTGATGATATATCCCTTGTCCGTCATCCAGTCCTAGATTCATCAGTCTCCAAGGATCTCCAATGGTAAGATCTAAACTCGTTTTTAATCATTATTTGTTTAATATTCTCTTGATTTCACTATTTAAGTATGATCTCATTTGACTTATATTCAGGGAAATGGTTTTTTTCTTTGATTTTTTCCAAACTAGAAAGAATCATACCTCGATATTAGATGATTAGATCGTCATAAATAAGTGGTAGGTGGTCTATGACTTTTTCCTCATTTTTCTATCTTTTTATGTATGGAGACATTTTTCTTCATGTCTTAATTTTCTACACATTTCTGTTTAATTTATTGATCTATATTAAAATGATCATTTCATCTTGATATATGTATGTTGACCAATGTTTATGTAATTATAGGTTGTTGATCTCTTTTATGGACACCCCATGGGTGTGGAAAGTGAATTTAACTTTATAATAGAAAACTTTAAATTCCTGGAACACCTTATAAGTGTTTATCCTAGTTTAATAATAATTTTCCTCTTGTAGGGTCTAGACTAAATGATAATGGAACCCCTTAAATTCCATGTTTATACTTTATAATTTTATTCCATGTTTGGTAGTTTATTTTACAAATTATACTTGATGAGTTAGGATTACAATCTTAAATGTGATAAATGAATTCTTTATAAAAAATTTCATGATTCTATAATAATGCCCCTTGATGGAGGTGTGTTTTCTTTTAAACATAAAAGTAATGGTTTTTGATTTAAATCATGCTTATATGGTTGCAATTATTTGTCCTATATGCTTTGAAATCATGTCTTTCAAAATGGATTGTTTGAGTCATGACCATTATTGAATATTTAACATTAATTACACCTGTTATATAGATTCTTAATGAACCAATCTCTTCATAAAGGCATGGCCTTATTTGTAAATGGGATTACCCATGTAGGTAATTCCAATCTTGATCAAGGAAGCTCCTAAGTGCCTCTATGAGAATTGTAAAAGGATATTCCATTTTTTGATATACCCAATGGCATGTTTAACAGTGAATACCTTGTTTATGATTGATTTATATCCTTGTTTATGTGAATCTTTTAATGTGAAATGAAATGAATTGGGTGGTATGACCACGCCTTTCAGGTTAAATAAATAATCATGACTTGTATGGTTTGTTATAATTGTGATTCTATTGATTATAATGGATTATTTAAATTCAAATCATGAGAGGTATTTCCACATGAATTTAGTATAATATGATGATACCCATGTACAGGCTGGATAAATGTAATGCATGAGAGGTATTTCCTCATGGTTGTTTATTTTAAAATATTATTCCATATACATGGGTTATGTACGATGGTAAGGGGTGTTAAGCATGGATGATAATCACACTCCCTTATATAAGGGGTTGAGTTCATGGCGTCTCACACTAGTGATACTATATGGATGTTGGGATGAGGCACCATGTTTTATTATTAGAGTGTTCACATGATAGATCACTCACCATCCTGAGCAATGTTGAATGTTGTCTCTCACTCTTCTAGGGGTGTAGGGATTGTACCTCATTGTGTGAGATTTTAGGCATGTTAGACTGGTTTTGGATATCTGCGTTATGCCCCGGTCCTATCCAGCACTAGTATTCCAAGTTTATGGCCATTATGCATATTCATGAACTTGGTTCATATAGATTGATTCAATATATAACTAAATTATATATATATAATTATGAATATATAATTATGAATATATATATATATATAATAATGAATATATATATAGTTACTAATATAACATCTCTTTATATGAAATAGATGAAGTAGGTATAGCTGCTATGTGTCCCTTAGGAACCTCAGTGGGTTGTTTTTTATGTATTTAGTAGGGGTTTTTATTATCTTTATACTTCTACATATACACTAATTATTTACATATCACATACTAGAATCAGTCATAGAAAGGTTGGGTGGGATCCTACTAGGATTATTATCTCAAACCCTACTTGGTCCTCCATTGCACTGGGGTACCCGAGAAGACCTTATATTTGTAGGACATTTGTTGAATGCTTGAGTTGTTTAGCCAGTACCTGGAAGTTAATACCACAAGACTGAGTGTGAGCTTGGGATGTTCGTGGATTCCGCCCTTGGAGCTTTACATTAACTTTATTTTATTTTTATTATATAATGAATCTTGTAGTATATTTATGACTTTTTCAGTTTATGTATCATCATCAGGACATGCATTCATCTATTGTATATTGTCATTGGTCACTGTTTATATTCAGTGATTATTATTATTATTCTACTAATTAGTGGTTTACTATTTACTACTTTTGTCGTTTCCCATTATTTAGTTTCTATTATACCATTAGGCCACTCTGATTATGTGCTTATAGTCTCTCCATTATCACCTACTTAGACCCTCTCTACTAATCAGCAACCTCTCGCATATGGGGCAGTGTTCTTGGGTCCATGTAACCCATAAGTTCAACTACTGTCATAGAGGTCAGTTGGGATGGGATGTTACAAAGTGGTATTAGAGTGGCCCATTTTCTTTTGTCTTAATTTATATGGTAGGTAGACATGAGACTAGGAATGTTTCGAAATTTGTTAAACATCCATGTCTGGGATTGATCACCGCACCCATAGGGAAATGACCAAGTGTCTAAGGATGGGAATTTATGTTTTTGTGCTTTCACTACTGGAAAACTAACCTATACCAACGGTTTGGTACTGTTGGTATAAGCCTCAAAACCGTTGGTATAGACTATACCAACGGTTTGGAGAACCTTGGCCAAGTAATCAATTGGGATAGGTCTATACCAATGGTTTTCCCAAAACCTTTGGTATAGACCTATACCAACTGTTTTGAAAACTATTGGTATAATTAATATGAAAATCTATACCAACAGTTCTATAAAACTGTTGGTATATATATTTAAAAAAAACATTCTGTGGGATTTGATCCCAGGACCCCTAGTTTATCATTGAACGACCTAACCACTAACCTAACATGTTTTTTTAACATAATTTCATAAATATATATATTTATTCGCATAATTATTTTTAATTTTTATTTATATAATGTTTTCAGTAAGAAGATTCGATAAAAAATAAAAGGACCTATACCAACGGTTTTGACAACTGTTGGTATAGGTTTTTGATTCTGGGAGTAATATTGGTATATGGGGGACCTTTCCCAACAGTTTTTCCAAACCGTTGGGAAAATGTGGCCACAAAGTGGACTTTTCCCAATGATTTTTACAAACTGTTGGTATAGAAGCATTGGGAAAAGTCAGATTTCTAGTAGTGTTTTCTATTATAGTTTATAGGATTTCACCTTGATTTATTTTTTTACTTTCCATTATGTATTGATTTATGAATTTATGGTATTCTTCCCTTGTCTTGGTATGAAAAGGATGAATAATTTCCCGAATCATATTAAAAACATAGAAATTCACATGTCATGTATATTTCTTTTCATATAGTAGAATTTTTAGGAAGATTTCTATTTTGGTTGTGTGTGTTGAATTCTATTCAATGACTTTTTTTCTTTTGAATTCTTGTTATGTTCCATATTAGGTATTTTAATAATATATTTAGATTGGTATAAGTATATTTAATTCATTATCATGTCCCTACCTATTTATAGCTTATAATAGCATGGTTTGTTTTAATTTTGATATATATAAATGGTTTCATGATCTAAATGTATGGGTTTCAGTTAAATGGGAGCTGGTTTTCAATTATAAGGTGTATAGGGAACCATATATTTGGGAAAAGGTAACCAATATATTCAAACCATCATTTAAGAAAGTTATAATTTTAAATTGGATTGGTTTTTATTGAATGGTATCTATACTTCAATCTATAAAGTGCATGAGTGCTTTATATATTGGGGTTGTGGAAACCCATGTAATAGAACCTTTGTTTTTATGAACACCATATACATTGAAATTAATGATATTTATAGTTATATAATTTTGATCTAAAATGATTTGGCTAAGTTTTTGAATTCATAATTGGACCCAAGTTAGTCTTTGGGTCATGTTTCTTATAAGATGACCTGATACTGGTGTTTTTAAAAAAATTATAATAATAAAGAAACTGCTATTGGGTTTTATTCTCATAAACCATTGTTGTCTTAGTGGGACCCTTTTAGGTTTCGTAATATTTTATAACTTAAAATGAATTAATATCATAAATTTCATTACTTTTGACAAGATGTCAATAAATTTTTAATGTTTAAAATGGATGTTTGATAAGACTTTCATGTATACCTTGGTGTTTTGTTTGAAATCCTTTCAAAGATTAATATTAATTGTGAATTAATGTAAATACTTTAAAATGGAACCCTCTATGGTGTCCTCTGTTTAGACACTCATGTAAGGGAAGTTTAAGTTTATCCTTTTAAGTTTCCATGGAATGGAAGTGTGATAATTTTCCATAGACCTCCTTTTTCCTTTAATATTTGGCTTACATGATCGAATCTTGAGCCTGGTGACTTCTGTTGGCATGACCTAGTGATTGGTTTGATTCTTGTTCTTCGTAAGGGGAGAGGCCATGCTAGGAAGAACCCTTATAGATTTATTTCCTTTCTAAATGTCTTGAATTTTTTATGTTTGTTGTCATTAAGTTGTTCTTTTTTTCAAGTATGATGCTTATATTTTAAGTGGAATCCTTTTTTGGATGGGTGGTCATGTTTTTCTTTACCCTCGTTATAGGTTTAAGAATCGAGTGCTACTTGATTTCAGCTAGTTAGACATGCCTTAGGCATGGTTGGCTACTTCGTAGGTCTCTTGACCCTTAATTTTTATTAGTTATTGATGGATTGACATGACTTCATCTAGGTTGAAGGTCATATGTGGTAATATGAGAGTGTGTTAAATCCTTTGGAAGGCCATCATACACATTATTGCAAGTGGATGTTTTCACCTTGGGACAGTGTTAAGGATGTCTCCTACTTTTCGAAACTTGGGGTGGTATGCATCAATATACGTGTAACCTATCGTCTTGTTAAATGGTACATCAAACAATATGGGTTCAGTGTTAAATGTTAATATAGGGATGTTACGCTTTGAATTTCCATATAATCCAGAGTATAGTGACCTAATAATTGATAAAGGTCATGGTTCGTCCAAATGTTTGGGATAATGTTTTAAGGGGTATCAGTTGTTTGACATGTGTTTAGTTGTTTTGGATTTTAAACCAAATTCTGTAACATGTGGTTACATGATTGAGAGAAGAATACCATGTAAATTTAAGTGAAAGTCTACTTGAGCCCTTATGAGAAGCTGGTATATCTTTTTTTTCAATGACTAGGACACTCCTATAGTGGGGATATTTTCATCGATTTTGGTAATTGTTACCTTTCATGTAGAATGAAAACAAAAAAAGGACCATGTGGAGACACTTTTTCTATTAGATGGACATTGGTGGTTAAATCTTGAATGATCACAAGATTCTTCATATGGTGAAGGCATCACGGTTTTGTTAATGAATATGCGTTGATAGGTGAAACCATGATTTTTTTCCATTGGTCAACTAGCTGTGGTTTGGCTATTATTTTGGTTTCCTTTGTGAAATGAAAATCATTCAAATTCTCTTCATTTAATCTAGCTTGATATATGAGCATGTTCCCTATCATGACTTATTCTTTAATGCACCAAGAGAGTGTTTTTATTATGCTGCACTAAATATATAGATGTTTTTGAGATTTTTGGGCTTGATTTCTCTCTATTTTAGGCTGGATTTATGGCTTTATTCATGGTTTTGTTAGTCCTAAGTAAAAACATGATTCTTGTGTAAGAATACACTAGATATAATCTTAAACACCTTCCATTCTTTAATTTGAATTGATTTCTAGGGGAATTTTTCTATGGGCTCAATCAATGTAATGAATTGGATTTTTGGCCTTGTACTAAAATATCACTTGTAATTATGGAGTTGGACTGCCTTGGAATAGTCCCTTGGACCATGTTTCATTGAATTTGATGTTACCCTGGACTTATTGTGGGGCTCATAGGTTATTATTTAAAGGGTAATGAATTTTAGTGGGTTGGATATGGATTAAGCCATTGTTTAGGTTGAGGCACGACAAATTAATTCTATAGGTGATAGTTTCACCAAGGAACAACACTGGAAGTTGGGTTTGGACTTCATTGGATGTGGTTTTGGTGGATGAAATATTTTTTGGAGGAGGTAATCAAATTCAATTAGAAAAGCACTGGGCCTCCAAGCCAAGAATTTGGTTAAAGGTTTTCCATAGGTGTCTCAACTCATTACCCCTTGTTATGTGGTTATGGACATTGACGAACCATTTTAAAATGCATCATCATTTTAAGTTGGGTGTGGTTTAAAGTTCGGTTATGTATTTCATCGAAGGCATGTGTGACCAGTTCTATTAGTTCGATCGAGATTCAACCATTTCTATCAGTGAGGTCTTTTCATTGAACTTGGATTTAATTGTTTTTTACCTTTAAAGACAACATGATAGGATTGTTTCTAGAATTCTTAGAGGTAGGCCTTTTAAGGAAATTTTTATAGTTTGTAGTGTTGTGGTATAGAATGGCACCTTTCAAATGTAAAATCTTAAGGTGGGGAGAACCTTTGGATAATTTTTTAATTAGAAAAAGATGTGCTCATGTCTCTAGTTCAGTTAGATTGAGTAAGCCTCATCTCAGGGTCTTAAATGGGAAATAAGTGTTGGATTAGGTTATGATGTCTTAATCATTGTATGCTTAATAAACGCTTGAAGGTGTGTCAGGAATTTTGAAATGCAACATGACTATTTGAATGAGTCTTCACAACCCTTGTAGGTTCAGTGATATTTTAATTATTCCTAAAGGTTTCTCGAGTTTGATAAGTTCTAAGGAGGGGAGGTTTTAATGACCCATGTTTTTAACAAAGGTGAAAATATAATGGAATTTTAATTTTTGCATTTATTGGAAAGACCATTTTTAAAAACAAGATATAGAACATAATTCTGGGATTTAAAACACTTAGATTTGTTTTTTCGACTTTAATGAAGGCCCAAAAGGTCCATTGGATGTCTCATTGAGTTTTGGGATCACAAGGGATGAAAAGTTCATGTTTGGAGGGTTTAAAGAGGCTTGAGGGTTTATCAGGAAGCATGAGTCCCTGAGTAGCAAACTGTGCAACCTATGTAGATGTGAATCACATTGGTTACACATGGTTTTTTCATACCATGGTCTTCGCCTACATGGTTCATACCAAAATAAAAGTACCTAAGAAATATTCATCACATAGTCGGTGCATGGTTTGGGTAACCGTGTGGGTTAAACCCTACGAGATTGTTTCCAAAGTTGGGGGTTTCACACGTTTGGCACATGGTTTAGAAAATTCACCCGTCCAAACCATGTGAACAAATTTTGGGGTTAAAATTTCCATATTTCCCTTAATGTGATTAAAAATAAAATTTTCTTTCTTAACTTCTTCTCCAGTATTAACTTGAGGCTCTTTGGAGCTGTGGGTCTTCCTCATCCATGCCTAACATAATCATGAAGATAAATCTCTTGTCCATCATCTGATCCAAACATTTTTGGTGTCTATAGATCCGCAATGGTAAGATTTTGAATCCTTTTTAATCTTTCTTCATTTAATATATTCTTCAATTCACTATTTAGGTGGAGAAAATTTTCAAAATTTTTAGGGCAATGGCTTTTTCCTTAAATTTATTCCAAACTGGATCAAATCAATCCTAGATGTTGTATGAGTAGATTTTACTAAGTATTTGGTAGGTGGTCTACAATGTTTTCCCCATTTTTTCATCTTTTTAAGAATGGTTTAATTTTGTTTCATGTCCTCCATTGTTCCACATTACTTTTAAATTTGTTTATTCATATAAAAAATGATCATTTCATCTTGATAATTGCATGTTGACCCTTATTTAAAGAATTAGATATTTGTTTTCTATTTTATAGACACACCATGGGTGTTCCATGTGAATTTACCTTTATAATAAAATGTTTTAAATGTTTGTAATTCCTTCTAAGAATTTGGGTTAGTGTAATAATGAATGTTTCTCTTTTAGGGTATGGCATAAATGATAATGGAACCCCTTGAATTCCATGGTGATCATATATAATTATTTTCCAGGCTCGGTAGTTTATTTTAAAATGAATCCTTGATGGGTTAAGATTTGATTCTTAAATGTGATAAATGGATTGTTTTATAAAAAATTTCATGATTTCGTAATGAAACCCCTCGATGGATGTGTTCTCTCTTCTAAACTAATATGTAATGGTTTGTGATGTAAATCACGCAAAGCTTGTTGAATTATTTTTCTTAAATTTTTTTATTTCATGTTTTGGAAAATGTAATGTTTGAGTTATGGAATTTATTGAATCTATAAAATTAATTGAAGTACTTATTTAGCTGCCTAATGTGGAAATATCCTTTTCAAGGCTTGACCTTCTTTGTAAATGGGATTACCCATGTAGTTAATTTCCCTCTTGACCATGGAACATACTAAGTTCCACTTTGAGAAATGAAAATACATTTTCCATGTTTGGATAGACTAAATGGAATGTTTTATGGTGAATAGATAGTTTATTAGGTATTTATCACCTTGTTTATATTAAACTTTTTACGTGAAATGAAATTAATTGGCTGGTATGACCATGCCTCTTGGGTTAAATAAATAAGCACAACTTGTATGGCTTGTTATAATTTTGATTCACAAAATTATAATGAATTATTTAAATAAAAATAGTGAGAGGTATTACCCCATGGATTATATTATAAATATGATGATACCCTTGTATAGGCTTGATAAATATAAGACATGAGAGGTATTGTCTCAAGACCATTTATTATAAATGATTACCCCTTATACATGGGTTGTGTATGATGTTAATGGGTGTTGACCATGGTGGATAATTACACTCCCTTACATCGGGTATGGAGTTCATGGAATCTCACACTACTGATACTTTATGTACATTAGGATGAGCTGCAACATTCCATGTTTAGAGTGTTGAGATTATGGATCAATCACCATCCCGAGCATTATTGCATGCCATATCTCTCTCCTCTTGGGATGTAGGTAATGTAACCAATTGCATGATCATTTTTCCTTGTTAGACTAGTTATGGATGTCTAAGTTATGCCCTAGTCCAGTCCAACACTAACATAACGTGTATATGGACATTAAGAAGCTTAATACACTTGGTTTATATATATGGATTCAATATACAACTAAACAATAGATATATATAATTATGAATATATATATAGTTACCGATCTGGATTCTATTTTTGACCAATAGTTGATGTAGTTATAGCCTTCAGGTTTCCCTTATAAACAAGGTGAGTTATTGTTTATTTATTCAAAAATTCTTTTTTATATTTATTTTTAACCTAAAAATTACTAATTTACATAACACAGACTAGGTTAAGTTATAGACATCATGTGTGGGAACCTATTAGGATTATTTTCTCACACCCTGCTCAGATCTCCATTAAATTAGAGTACCTGAGTATACCTTATATATTTAATACCATGGTTAATATCTTGAGTTGTTTAGCTAGTACCTAGGATATTAAAGCATAGGACTAATATGGAGCTCGTGATGCTCATGGAGATAACCCTTGGGACTTTACATTACATTTATTTCAATTTAATTATGTACTAAATCATGTATCATTTTGTATGAATTTTTTTTAGTTTATATATCATCATCAGGATATGCATTCATCTATTGTATATTTATGTTGGATATTTTTTATATTCAATGATTATTATTATTATTATTCCTCTTCTTAGTTGTTAACTATTTACAGCTGCCTCTTTTTTTTGGTTATTTAGTTTATATTATACCTCTTTTCTACTCTGATTCTAATGGTATAGTATCCCCAATATCACCTACTTATATCCTCACTGGTAGTCGATATCCTCTCACGTACATGGAGGAGCTCTTGAGGCCAGCTGACCCGCCAGTCTGACTACTATCTTAGAGGTCAGTCAGGTGAGTACATTACTATTCTCTCAGATAAATATTTTATTTTAAAATTCATAAAACCATATTAATTTAAGATTAATTTATTTTACACCAAATATTCACATTATTATTCTTTTTAAAATTTATTTTCATTTATTTTTCTTCAGTATCAATTTCATCCTATATGAAAGGAAAAAATGAAATAATAGTTTTTTTAAAATTTTCACTTACTTTAACTATATTTCAATATGTAATAATTTAATTGATACAATGATCATATCATCTTTTTGTTTTAAATTATTTATACATTGTGTTATAAATTATTCCCAATGGAAAATTAATGGGATGATCATATCAGTCATTAATTATACCATGTAATAATTTAGTTATTAATAAATATGAATTCATCCATTATCATTAATTTTTGTTTTATTAACTTTTTATTAAAATTTCATAAAAATTATCTTATTATAACATAAGGAATATGTAATATCCCTATTAAAGAACCATCATGAATGTAAAAAAATGTGATTCAAGGTTAACATGGATAAAATTTTTATACAATAATATATAAAGATTTATCAGATGGATTATAAGTGAACATGTTGAATATGATGTAACTTTACTGGTTAAACACATCATGGATTATCAAATTTATGTATTTAATGTATCTATAATGGGTTGATAATCATATATATCTTCATTATAAGTTTTTATGTATATTCATTATAAATTTTTTAAATACATTGTATCCCATATTTTTTTAGAAATCATTTAAAAAATATGGATGTTAATTATGATATTGATAATTGTTGGAACCACACTCAAATCATAATTTAATTTTTCACCTATTATAAATTTTAGACACCATAATCTATATTTATGTTATCCTATGAATATGTATTGATATTATTAATTCATTATATATATTAAAATATTTACTTTACTCAATGAGGTGTGAGATATATTAATGTTTTGATAAATAAGATTGATACTGACCATGTCTCATGCTCAAACTCGATATCTTAGACAATAGGAATTTGATTTTTTATAATGTATTTATGATCAATATCACAATTAATCATATAAATATGTTATAGTGTATAACATAAGAAAAATAAAGGATTATTTTATGCCTTATTTGGGGATGTTTTATGATATTACATAAGGATATTTCACCAATGCATTTATCTATGTCATATAGCATAAAACATAGTGATATCATAACGATTATGATATTATTTAATAATATCATTTTATTTACATGGGTAGAATAATGTTATACATTAATGTTTGAATCACTTGTGCTTTGGATATCATTAGTAAATGTTTGATATGAAGAAATGTTTTACAGAATACTTCGATGGTAAAATAGATACAATTGTTTTAACGATTTTCATTTACTTGTACATTTCATAACATATTAGTAAATTAATTATTACTTGGGGTAATCCCCAATGACTATATAAGATGGACAAGGAACTGATATGGGGGTCTTAGTTCAATATTTCTCTTATCCCCTATATTTTCTCACTGACATATCAGTCACCTCCTATAATATTTTCTCACTAAGATACTATCATATTATGACTATGAGGAGGGTCCTTTCTAAACATTGGGTGATTCATATCATCCTATTGATACACCATATATGGATGAATCTATCTTAAATTCCATCTAATATTTAACATGTTTTGGTAGAAGAGAGAAATTTCATCCATCTTTGGTGTATGTTATAGATTCTTTATTTTGTTTATACGTGATGTTTTTATATATTGTAGTGATCTAGTGTATTTGATTTCTATTTTTCTACATTAAACAAGTATTTTTGGATCCTTATAATTCTATCAATGTACACATTGGGTGTTGGTATTAAATTGTACCTTTTTAATATGTACATTTAGATTATGAATTAGTCCATTATCAAAACTAATAATTTAAAATTTTATAATTCTTTAAGAAAATAATTTTTAAAAAATTGTTTTCCTTTGAATAGGGTGTTATGATATTTTTTGAGTCAAATAATTGATTCATTGAGTGATTTATTTTTAATAACATATTTAACCAAAAACTAATAAAATAAGAATATATATTATTATTTACAATGTGGATATATATATATGTATATATATAATTACAAAAGTAATCCCTTAAAAATGACGAATACTGAATAATGACTTTTTTATAAGAATATAATCAATTTGTTCTATATAGATTTTCACTCGGAAATTTGGGTTTTTAATATTTTATTATACTTAATTAAGGTAATTAATTTTATTTTTTCATTGGGTTTTAAAATATTAAGAAAAAACATTGACTTCTAGTACATAATAAATTTATCAAAAATATTCATTATTTATATGGAATTAATAAAGTTTTCATCGATTAAACTAAAAAACTAGAAGGTATAATAAATAAGATAACCAAATAACTTCAAGGCGTGGAAGTGGTTGGTTGATCCTATGTAAAAAATAGTTTTTCACGGTATCAAACAAGTAATATAAATAAAAATGGTTAATGAAATACCTAAAATCATTTAGAGAATATATTTTTTAAATGTATAATTAATTCCAAAAGAGAATTATCTAATCTCTAAAATAATTTATTCCATATATATTATGATCAATTTGATTATTTTTTGAGTCATACCATCATTTTTGAAAATAATTAAAATTAAAATTCATCTATCAGTATCCATGCGTGTCCATAAATCTCATAACATCAATATGGAATTTTTTTTATAGTTATGTGAAGTCAAGAATCATGTTTCATTCAAAATTTATCATAAGAAAGAGCTGCATATTGTTCACAAAATTTTTAGGGGGATTCAATGGATGATCACTGTAACAGACCAAATCTTTCATAAATGAAATTCCATTTTTAATGAAGAAACTGATTATTTTGAAATGTATTTATAGTGAACATGTGCCCTATATTTCATTTTTATATTTTAGTCCCTTATAAATTGTGGCCATAATTTTTCTATCATTTTAAAAAGATTGTTAATCATCATAACTATTGATAATATAGTTGTTCTAAAAGGACTATTAAAATTAGTATATATTAAGAGTTGTGATAAAGTATAATTGAAATAGATAGAGGAAGAAATTACCTGGACCAATACAATCATTATATAGGAAGCCCATTAATTGAAACAACTCAAGGAGATGTAATCACTCGACTTTTCCCGTAACCAATACCAAGCCAATATTCATTAACTGATACTTGAGTGAAATAGTTTACAGGAGAATTTAATGATTTTTGAGATCACCACCTAAGTTATTTTTTCTAAACCACCCCAAGAAAGTTCCAACATCACAACCCATTACCTTAGGGCATATAATCATGTAATAAGGGGGTTATATATTTAAACCATAGTAGTATGAATTTATATATTTTAATTTTAATAAAAAAAAGATTGTATTTACAATATTTCTGTATTACATTATAAACATGATTATATATTGAATTGAATAAAAATTTGATTTTGTTAAGAAGAAACAAAAAAATTATTTTGGAAAATATATAGTTTCACTTCAAACATTATTTTCAATTAATTTGTAAATTTTGTAATAAATTATTTTTTCAAGAAATATCCTTATTAAATTATATTATTTAAATATACCTGATATTATAATTTATTGAAGTCCAATGCAATTTTATTGTGGTTAAAAATTTATTAGAGTTGTAAAAACTATTATTTTCAAGTAAATACTTTTTTTATTTAAAAGGGTAATTCTCATATTTGGATAATTGTTTAAGTAAAATAAATAAAATTTTAAAATAATCACATTGAAATTATCCATTGGTGATTTTATTTTAAGTTTTTAATACAGTCTTTTATTTTAACAAAAATTGAATTATGTAGGAATTATTACATCATAATATCCCAATAGTAATGTAATGAATGCTATAAAATGCATCAAAACTAAAAATATATGTTCGATTTAATAAATATTTTTGACTTTATTTGATTATTGAATTACCATAACCATTTCAACTCAAGGGTATTCACATAGATGTACATATCCTTTATTTTTTCGTGAGTTCCTTGAAGGTACTCCACACTCATTAATAATGGTATTAAAAGTGATGAAACATATTGATATATTTTAATATATATATATATAGAACACAAATGTGTGTACAAGATATTATTTTGATGAGTGGTATTGGAATTTTAGAGCTATCCAATACATTGGGTAATGTTTTTATCTCAACAGATACATTGTTTGGTTCGCGAGTGGTTAACCTATGATCATTATGTTTGATGTCTCAGTGGTTCTCATAAACTTATTATTTTCATATCATTTTTAATTTTGTTTCCATATCCCTATGATACCTTGATGTTATCATCTTATACCATGGTTTGATGTTCATGGTTATGATTCTAAAGAATTTTTTCACCATGATATGCCTCTCGACTCACATTTTTTCATCATGTTATGCTTTTATTATTCCCTTTCATGGACTTATAGCATGCAACTTACCTATCTAAGTCCTTAAGTTATCTCTTTTAGTTTAAGATGATCAATCAAATTTCAAGGTAATGTTAAGGAATTTTTAAATGGTTTAATTATATACATGTTTCATGATATTTACATATGTATCTAATAACATAATGACTATAGGCCTCTCAGTCTATTGGGATGTGTTATGTGTATATTTATGTTATATATCTTGAAATAAGGTATATGATAGATATGAAAGGATAATGTTGGTATCAGATAAGTGTGAAGTTATTTTTTTGGGATTAGGATTAGAATCTCTATGTGAAATCATTAGGTATAATTCTACACATAAGAAAAATATCCAAAAAGTTTGGCAAAGTATAGATTGATTGGTTACCATGCAATTAAATCCATGTCTAGATACCAAAAGCGGATGTGGATCTCGCATGATTTGATATAGGGGAAATAATCCCCAAAAGGATGTATTAGATATTAACTTGATCATCACATGGTGTACGAAAAGAGGCCTTTATGGACACCTATTTTGACCCTCCTGGTTGATATACATTGGTAAATTCACAATCTCTTTACGAAAAATATTGAATGGAAAAAATTCCTTTGAAATTTTATTTTAGAAATTAGATCATGGATAACATAGATTAAATATTATATATTCATAGGTTATGGAGTATATGACTTATCCCTTCAATATTTATAGTTTCATTTTTATGTATCTAATAATTTGAAAACGTGCATCCCTGATTTTCCTTTTTTCAGTTAGTGGATGGAAGCAGGAGGAATCATGTCACCAGCCAGTGTCATGGGAAATGTGATGAATGTTTAAATGAGATTCCTAAAATGTTTAGAGCTAAAGTAATATATCTTGTGATTATTTCAAATTTTCTATCACAATTTATGATTTACAATTGTCCCAAGCTAGTTTTAATAACACATCAAAGATGAAGATGGATGATTCTCATGAAAATTTATTTGATAAAGATGATAAAGTAAAGAAGATTAAATTTTCTACATGTCAAAAATATGGAAATACGTAATAATAGAAATTTCACAATGGAATATGAATATGTTTTAGGTATGAAAAAATTGGGTATATAGTAGCTAATTATCAAAAAATAATAATAAATTTACTAACACGATGGTGGAGAATAATGTCTACACTAATACAAAATTAATAATTATATATCATAAATTTTGGGAAATTTGGAATTATCTAATATAAAGATCTGTTACAAGGGATAAAAAGGATTTTTTTTAAACAAAAATCTCTAAGACCAAGGGAACAATGAAGTTCTTATTCATTGATAATCACTAAGATATATTATGATAACTGAATTACACTAAACATCTAATCTAGAAATTTTATATTTTGTTTTGTTTTCAAATTCATGACATATTAAATTATCTAGTATGATTTCAATGAATATTAAGTCACTAGCCAAAATGAATTTATAATATAATGTATCAAATCTATAATTATTGTATCACAATTCACGATTGTTGGAATATACATCTCGAAAATATTATTTTTATCGCATTAGTGGAATTCCATGTAATTTGAGATAGGGATTGAATTTTTATATACATAGATAACATAAAATGTTTAGAGAGTAAATCACCCTTTGTAACACATGTCATCCTCTAATACTATACATGTATAAGGAGAAAGATAGATCTCAATTGAAATCATCATATCAAGCATGGATGTTATTGTCTTATAAGAAAGAGTATTTAACTCAAATGTTTGATACTAAGGAAAAGTTTATCCATGATGACTTCCCACTATAAGAGAATATGATAATGTGATTCTCAAAGGCTTATATACTCTTCCTCCTAAATAAGAGGTTGAGTTCACATTCGAACATATAGATAGAGAAATTAATATTACTGGGGCATGTTATCATCACGAAGTAGATATCTATGAATAATTTAGTGGAAAATAAAATTGATTGATGTCATTGACCAACATAGGTGATAGATATTTTTAGGCTTCTTGGATTAGATGGGTACTACTATCGAATTTTTAGAAATATCTCATGATTTTAAAGGCTTCTAAATAATATAAATCAAAAAGGGGGTGAAGGTTTTTTAAACTAATAATTCCTAAGATATAGTTAAAGTGTAAAAAAGGCCGAATAACTTCACATGTGCTCACATTATACAAAGGTGGGGATGGATTTAGGATCTATAGTGATGCGTCTAAAAAGGGATTGGGTTATGTACTCATGAAAAACGAAAAATTGATAGTCTATGCCTCCTTCTAATTAAAGGTCCATTAAAAGAAATTACCAACATGCTTTTGTAGTAAATCAATTCTATATTTTAATAATAAAAAATCATGTTTATATTGATTCTAAATTATCTTATATTTTATGTAAGATAATTATTTTTTTTGGAAAATAGTTGAAACTTTCTGAAGTATTTAATTGGACTTGATTCATTTTTAGGAAATTAATGGACCATAAGTCTGAGAAATGCCAATTTTTCTAAGTATCATATCAATATTTGGGAGATTCATAGACCACACAACCACACCGAGGACTTTAGAATATATATGGAAAATTACTCAAGTGATAATGAGATATATTCCTGAGTGACTATAAGTTATATCTCAAGTGATCACAACTTTGTTTTTCACAAATGCAATAATTTACCCCAAGGCTAATTAGATAGAACATAGGGTATATTGAAGTTTATTCATGAGAAAACATGCGATCAAAAAAAAATCAAGTCGCTGCACATCTCGTGGAAATATCTCAAAGTTATGAAAGATTTGTATGTTGATTTCCAATCAACTATGCATTGAATAAATAAATCATATGTAAAATGTGGACTTTTCCAAGTTGATAATCAACCACACGACTAGATGAAGTGACCATGGTTAATATTTAGAATTTTTCAAGAAAATAAATTGTCTATATTTTCATCTTATTGAATGAAAGTATAAGAGGATTTATTTTAAATTAATGTGATCAATCGTACATTATATCAAGTAATATGACCTTAATTATAAAAAATTATTAAAGTTACTATGAATACAGATGTGGAAAACCTCAACTAACCATAAATATTGACATGGAAAAATTGAAGTTACTATGATTGATTGTTGACACTCCTTAGTAAGAAAAAAAGAATACGAAGATGTCCCCCAAATATTTCAAAGTATCAAGAGAAAGATCGAAGAACTAAAAGGAATGAAAAATTATAGAGGGCCTACGTGAAAGACCTGTGTGACAGACCTACATGGCAGACCTATGTGTTATTATACTTTCTATACACCTACACTGAGCAACTATGAGGAAGGGATGTGCATCAGACCTACACCAACAAATTCCTTTCGACCAACCCCCCCCCCTTCTTTCCTATAAATAGGACCCCTGGGCTCCTCATTAGACAACTGAAAAAAGATGAAACACTTCATGAATCTCCCATTCCGTAGCTATTTCACCAAAATCCCTCAAATTTTCTTATGTAGCTATCTTAAAACATGAGAGAGTATATAATTATATGAGATAATCATGTTTTGAAAGTCTTTAAAAGTTTGAAGCTTACATAGGCTTGGTTTCCTTATGTTAAATTATTTTCTTCAGTCATCACAAAGCCCTACACGACACACCTGCGTGGAACAGCTATATGAGGTACCTACACGGCACACCTACGTGGGGTACCTATGCTACATAGCTACGCTCGAGTCCTACACATCACCTTGTAAACCCTATATAAATTGACTAATGGAAGTGTGTTTCTTTCCTTGGTTCCCTTATCTAAAAGGTATTAAGTTGAATCCTCCATCAAAACCTCCTAACTTATCAAACCTTTGGAAAAGGCACATTAGTCTGTGTCCTATTTGGGTTTTTATGTCCTTAGTCAGAGGATCCCCAAAAAAAATTTAAATGGGGTTATGATTCATAGAGTTTTTATGGGTTTGTATATCCTCAATCACAATTTACCTTTCTCCCAGGAAAAATGTTGGGGAGATCCCGGTCTGCAGAATTATGGTTTGGGTTCTACCCTCCCCTATTCATCTCTAAGACCTAGAGCCTCCAGTCTCTGGTAGGGAAGGTGAGGTTCACACATAATTTTCCTCTTGAAAAATGAGAAGTCTCCCTCCCATGCCGGGATCAATTTTAGGGAATCCATCCTGGTGTAATCTCCTAACCTTTAAATTAATATTTTGTAGTCTTTCTCCTCTCTACTTCCTTCACCTTCACTTTTTCCTTACATTGGACCCTTGTATAATGTAAAGAAAACATAGAGAAGGGTGTTCAACTTAACTTCTTCCCTGGTCAACTCAGCTACTTTTGATGTATGCCTACCCTCTCCCATCAATGTAATGGAGTGTGTGTGGTTTGTTGAATCTCTCACATCCTTTTTTTTCTCACACCGATCATAACTCACGTGGGCTTAGATATTTGTGATGATCACAACATCCGCACAATCTCCCATCTCTTGAACTATGAGAACTCTAATTCCCACTACATTTTGGATATGTAGGAATCCATCCTAAGGCCCGATCTATATCTCATTTCATCCACAAATATGCATCCTCCTTAGGAGTAAGCCCCAAATTAAACCCCTAAATCAATAAGGCATCCTTTTCAGGAGGTAATTCCAAATACATTTCTCTCAAATTACTATACTCTCCTATGAGACTCATCAAACTACTTGGGCTCGAATTGCCATCCAAATGGGATATGTAGGAATTCTCTCTATGGTTCAAACCTAATACTTCTAATCAACCATATTCTTCTTGTGACATATTCCCAATAGGGTCTAATCCAACTTGGAAACTCATTATCTTTACAAGTTCCTTGGGATATTGAGACATAAGTCCCACACAAAACCTTAACTAAGAACCTTTCACTCAGAAGTCCTTACCACATGACATTAAACTGTAAGGATAGGACTTCATCACGTGACCTTAATAGGTATGATGTGTCTCATTAAGAGGAGCTAAACTAAGAGGGTTTTTATTCCTTTCACTGGGATACGTTGGTAGACTATTTATGGGTATAATCCCAATATCAAAACAAACCTTGGGCTCTTTGGATAAAAATAAATTCTAGAGTGCCCCACTGAGTAGCCTAGAAACTAGTATCATCCTAATGATGGTTAATAGAATCTATAAATAGAATTTTAGAGGATACCATTGTTGGAGAACCTATAATACATACATATGTCTCCATTAATGAAGAACCTAAAATACATATGGATTAATCTAAATTACACACATACTAATAATTTATTGCAAAATTCCAAGGGAAACCTATGTTATACTTGGAAATTTAATAACGATCCATGAAAATATATCAAATATATAAGAGTGTCCTAGGGTAGGCAATAATTCCCCCCCAAAGGGTGTGATGAGTCTGACCTACCATCCTCTCAACAAATTCATGTTATTAAGTACCGTAAGTTCAAACATAAGGAACACCTACCTTTGGAAAGTAGGTCCCTTTGGGATAAATAATTTTTGGATGTTTCCACTTCCAAAATTAAATCCAATGGAAACTTCCTGGAAGAAGTGATTCCTAACCTGAACACACATTCTAAGGAACTATGAAACAAAAATGGTGAATCTGACATGAATCCTTAATCAAGTTGATAATGTTACCCATTTTTCAGGCCCCTATAAATTAATAAAGGAAGTCCATACAAAGGAATCAATCACGCATGTATCCACAAAAAAATATGTTTCTTTAATGGAGTTTATTATTTTTCTTAGAACTCCCTTCACTCCAAATGGATTCCTTTTCACCAGTGAATGCTTTGTCCACTACTCAAGATGGATCATCATCCACTGGAAGGACGTCATCACTAACTCATCATCTTCAAAACTAGGTCTCCAGTGTAATGGTATGGTAATACCATCAACACGGTACTATCCCATCCCTGAAGGATGCCCTATAAGCTCTCCATGTTAACAACAACCCCTGATTGCCCGGTCAACGAAGACTGGTGGTCACGAAGTAGACGGTGCCAACCACCATATTTAACCATTTTTTTCTCTTATCCATGGAAAGGAATAACCAATACCTCCCATATTATATTGAGGTGTATCAAGAGTTCACTTAGGGACTTAACTCAAAGATGCAAGGGTCCTTCCTGGGGACTCCTATCAAAAATCACCGTCAGCAAAAGCGTATGGTAGTGAAACCCCAACATGATGGTGGTATTGCCTTTGGATGTTTGGACCAGGTCCCTCATACCCAAGAACACAATAAGAACCATATGGGACAATTTTCGGCTAATATGGAGCATATTATTACCCTTTCCCCTCTGAAGAGGTCCATCAACCTAAATTGATGGAAAACAACGAACGTGCACCTACACCTGTTCGTCCCAATTCTACTGGCCAACAGACTCGTCTAGAAGAAAACCAAAAATCACACTAGTTATATCTTTTGGGGAACCATTAATAGGCACGTATACCTATTAACAAACTATCATATAGTCAGTAGGCTCATCTGACTACATTCAGGGAAGCCAAGGAGTCAAATCTGGTGGCTACTGGTAAGTAAGAACATACACCTACCTACACTCATCAATCCTGCCCGCAATCTCATCTATTAGCATTGAGATAAATCCATTAATCATTTTTAGAGAAAACATCCATTAGGAACATACACCTTCCATCATTCATCAATCCTTCAAATAGTCTCGTTTGGCAGCACTCAGAGAAGTTATTCAGAAAACTCTGACAACAAACTTTGGGTAGACTCAACTCTCAGCCCCGATACATGAGTAATGTTAGTACCCAATGATAGGAAAAGGAGGACAGGAGTAGGTGGATACACCTTCTCTAAATACAAAATGTTCTTATATTCCCATTCTGGCCGCTGAAGTCACCAGACATATTTTAGCAATGGTGAAGGGGAAGACAAAAATTTTTTTCCCATATTATGGAAGCATGACACGATATCATAATAGAAACTTCAGAATTACCAGGGGAACAGACACATAATTTTTTCCTCATTCATGAGAGGAATCATATTTATACCATCCTGGAGAAGATACACACAGTTTTTCCAGTCCAGGAGGGTTATGGGTCATATTCCGCCATATCATATAGACAACTGGATCAGGAACATACACCATTTACAATTATGGATAATCATCCCATTCTGATGACCACTGCAAGGTAGGCACATACTTCTATCCATGATAATCACTTCTCCCATCAAATGGTTCCAAATACGTGTAAATGAAAATCCAAGAATAAGTCTCTCCAAACATAGTTGGAAAATCAAGATCCAATCTACGATCTGGGTCCTCTTCATATTGGAGTTCTTGTAGACCTCGGATATTTTATGTTGCAACTCAACATCCTACCATCCAATTACCAAATTATGGGATAATTAACAATAATTTTTAAGTTCCCCAATGGATTCTTCATCATGAAGGCTTTCTTCATGAAAATTAGGTCATTCTAGAGAGCCTATCTCCTTATGAGAGCCACGAAAACCCACTAATGGGCCACAAGACCAATGATAAAGTGGATTTATCCCTTTTTGTAATCCACCATGGTGGTCCTCCCCATGATGGAATCCTCTACAAAAGCTCCCTCCATAGTATTGTTTCTCATTGTCAAGATAATTCTCTAATAATGTAGTTATGAGAAAGACCTCTTATCTCAAGTCACTTGACAACATAAGGCTAGTCATGTTTGATGCCTTCTTACTAAAAGGAGAAATACTTTATCAACCAGAATACATCCTAAGGGGATGGTCATTCTCTAAAACTCCCTTGAGTTATTTATCTTCAAATATATCATATGTAAAAACAACTGATTCCATTGTTATTAATAAAATAATTGAGAAGAGTTGACTCTGGTCGAACAAAGTGGAGAAACCTCTAGAAAAATATGATGAAGATATGTCAAAAATTAGAAAACAATTGGCTAATGGTGAAGTACCAGTCATGTTCTAGACTTTGGAAAACTCTCAATACATCATTCTATAATTGAAGGAAGAAGATTTTAATCATGATACCCACCTCAACATATGGAAGAAACTTCGTCATTTGAAAGATAAATTATTACCATGTGATGAATATCAAAGTTGTGAAAATGTAATTGAAGGGTTATAATGCCATATAAACTTGGAATCTCTCTCAGTTTCTAGACACCCAAAGGATGAAAATAATTTATAACCCTTTACCGTTCATGCCTCGATGCACTAAAGAGGCAACATCAGTTATTTTCTAATACCACATCCAATGTTCATATTAGAGGATGGGGTACACATGGATCATTGCTTTTCACTGTGCTCCAAAATTAGTAAAGGCTGCAAAAAGTGTTCTCATGAAATGTTATTTCCCCAGCTCGCTACAATCAACAGAGTTTGTGTGTAATCAAAGATACGCTAAAAATAAGGTCTCTATTAGATCTCATTATAATCCAGGCCAAAGAGAGAAATATGTTGAGATAATTTTTCATAAAGGATCTAAAAACATTAAATATGCCTCCTACTTAGAGGATATCGGCCATCAGATGGAAAAAAATTCTGAAATAACACAACGGTCTTCTGAAATAGATGATTTGATTGGTTTTCGGATAATGAACCCATCTAATGTCTAGACCAAAATTCAAAAAAAATCATAAGAGAAGCCACATGAATCACAACTATAGCAGTCCAGGAGCCACCCCACCCTATAGGGCTGGGGGCTTGTTTAATTCAACCTTTGATTTCAATAAACAATTTTTCAAGTTTTGAAGAAGAAGAAGCACAAGAATAGCCTCATCTTGTAGGGTTGGGGGATTTCTCACATATACAATCCCCTCCTCAATGGAATTCAGTTTTATCTCTATTTGAGAAGAATCCACAAAGTGAATGCACAACTGAACTATCCAAGGATTCTTTTTAGGTTACTGTCCATCATACAGTTCCCAATAATTATGCGTATAAGAGGACAGAGTCTCATGGAAGATACAGAATGATACAATCTTACAAAGATACTAACAGAATGCCATCAATGCATTATGTGTCATTTAATGTCACTAATACCATTATAAAAGATCCTCTAAAAAATTATTCTAGTTTAGGGGAGTCAGAATTTGAGGTTCTTATCCATAACATGGTATAAAATGATGAAAAAGAAGAAGGTGTGTATAGCCAAAATCAGAGGCTTACTCAGAATCTAGGTATTACCAGAAATAACTAAGTCCCACCCCTTTGAAAGGAATCTAATAAGGGGAAAGGTAAATGTTAGAAAATGCCTCTCTTTTCCATTAGAGAAGGTCAATATATTTCTCTTGAAGAAATATTTTCCAAGAAAAAAGAGGAGATGAAGGAGTTGAAAAGAGTCAATAAAGTGTTACTTCGAAGCATAATTTACGCCACACATGCTCCCAAGGAAAATCATCAACTTTCACATCCTGTAGAAACTCATCATAAAAGAGGGTTTGTTGCAACTACATATGTAGACAATGAATTCCCTCCATTGGGTACGCAGTTATGGTAGGATCAAACACATCATTATATGATCGTCCCCACGGGTTATCCAAGACAAATATTAGTAGCAATACCACTAGTGGTTTTACTGGTCATTGCACTAGTTCAAGCTCCAGTTTTTGTACCTGTATAGGTCCCAACTCATCCAGATATTCTTAAAATGCTTATTAATACAATCAAGTCATTAACTCTATTGAAATATATGGAAGAATGGAGTGCACCAGTACATCTAGAAAAGAAATCATACCCCAAATGGGTGGATCTAATCCCTCCCCCACCCAAACTTTTTGAATACTGCATTCCTAATCTATAATAGTTCAGGAGATATGGAGTAGTACTTAACGCATTTGTTTTTCTAATTATGATCCAATTATGGGGACCCCTGAATGAAAAGAAGAAATAATTCTATGCTATTTCCAATCATTATAGGTGCCAGATTTTTTCGGGTATAAAAGTTTGTAGTCATGATCAATTACTGGATGGGAAGATCTTTGTCAGAAATTCCATCTCTAATTCATCTCAACACTACCAATGAAAATAATTTTTGATCATAAAAATTGAAAACAAAGAGAAAATGAAAGTGCTTCAGATTTCATTGCTCGATTGAATGGATTTAAATATTCCTTAAATATAGCACTCCCTTGAGAATAGTTTCTTCAAATTTTTGAGGAAAATCTATGTGATGAGTTATGCACACCATTTATCCATGTGAAATACACAGAAGGTTTTAGAGACCTTGCTTCAATCTCTCAACAAGTGGAAGATTCCATTGTGGAAAATGAAGCTAAATCTCAGGTAATTCCATCATCTCTAGGAATGAGAAAAGGGAAAGAAGAGGTTGTTATAATCACATTCAAACTAGAACTTGTACCTGATTCTACTTCAAGACTTTCATCTTACCAAAGGGCCCCACCCCCGAGCATCATCTACAATGACTGCCTTAACAGGATGATCAAAAAGATCAAAGGAGGAGATAGTTTGAGAAATTAAATAACCATGTTTATTATTTTCATAATTAATAGGTTCCCGGTTACTTCATTACTACTTTGGAGAACAATTTTTTTAGTTTCCAAGGATGAAGAAACCAAACAAAGAAGGAGATGATGATCTTCCAAATTATTTTCCCTTTCCCCAAATGTGGGGACATCCCATTTAGGTGTGTTTTGTTTACAAATCCCGACTATAAAAAATGTTAGACTCTCGAAAAGTGAAAAAAAAATCCATTTTCCCAAGGAGCATGTATTACTACTACAGATCTAGAGAAATAAGGAAAATGGATGGAAGTCAAAAGAAGAAATGCATAGAAGTGCGATGATTTGATGATTAGGAAAACAATCAATCAAAATCATGCCATTCTATAAACACAGTAGAAATAGATGAAGTTTTTATCTGCCAATTCCTCCATAGCAAAGCCATATTCATCAAAAGATTAGTCCTCTAAAGGTCAATCTTCAAAGAAGTGACGTGATAAAAAAGAAAAAGAGCAGTCAGAAGAGAAAGAGCTCGTGTCATGGAAAAAGTTGTCCCTGACTTTAGAAAATTTCATGCTATCTGTTTCAAAAGTACAGGAACTGCCCTACCAAATGGAACAACCAGAACCGACCTTTAAATAAGAATCTTATCAAATAAAGAATGGATATTTGGTTCCTTTAATATTATACACTTAGAGGATCCCTATGCAAATGGTAATTCTAGTTATAATGAGTCTGAATTCCAGATACCTATCTAGGGAACTAGAAGAAGAAGAAAAGTTCCATGATAAAAGGGAATGCACAGATATGCTAGAAATCACTATTTTAACTCTACCCCTTCTCGAACCTTATATGTGGTACCAACTCATGGGAGATCCCTTCAGTGATCTCAACAAGAACAAGGTAATTCTCCCACACATGACAGAATCATCCCTGACATGATTATCTTGGAGGACCTATTAGTGGTTAAATCATCATTATATAAGCAATTATATATACCTAATCAGTATAATCCACGGAAATCAGAAGTATTTCATTCTTCTACCCCGATACAAGGTACATCTATATTAAGGGCATCAACTTCCAAGGCACCTGAAAAACCGCATCCCCATGCTAGAAAACACAGACATATAAACCAAAAGTATGATGTTTTGAAATATTTAACTCAAGTACTATAAATTGATTCAATCTTGGATGCCTTGAGTGTAAAGACCCGTAAAATTCAAGGGAAATTTTTTCTTAATTTTCTTTGGAATTTTACAAGAGCGCAGTTTCTGACAGCACCTGATTCCGCGGCCCGGTGTACCCGAAATCAATTTTCGAAGTTTGGCTCGGGTACTTTCAGTGAATGAACGAGCGGGAATTTCTAACTTTTGATCCGGTGCTCGGAATTGAAATCTGAGGACACCGATGAACTCGCAAAGCCGATATTCGCATGAGGAGACCTTTTCTGAAGTTGCGTTTTTTGCGGGACGAAAGTTAGTTTTGGGGAGAATTATAAAAAGTTGAATAAAAATGTGGAACACTTTTTATTTTACTTTTGTTGGTTAACTTCTCTCAAAGGAAGTTAGGGGTGGGACCCACACCCACTTAACCTCCCTTGAGAGGATTAAGTGTGGTGGGGCCCACACAAACCTAACCTTCCATCTTCTCTCAAACTCCCTTTAACCCCTCTTTAAATGACATGACAACTTGTCATTTAATTTTGGAGTTAACTTATTTGAATTTCAAACCTTTGAAATTCAATTTGTCAAGTTTGTGAATAAAATAAGACTCTATCTTATTTTATTTGGTTATAATTGTTTAGCCATCTTGAGATCTTTTTGGGTTCTTCTCCTTCTTCTTCAAACTTTGACGAAGAACGCTCAAGCTTTGACGAAGAATGCTCAAGCTCCGACGAAGAACGCCGCTCCTCTCTTCTTCGTCTTCCGTGTCAACGAAAGGGAACGCCGCTTCCTCCTCGGACTTCCTTCGTCGGCATACGAAGATTCGCCAACGACGTACCTCTTCGGACGTACCTCTTCGTCATCGGATTTGACGAACGACTATCGCGACGCCTGACCTCCGCGACGTTGTCTTCCACAGGTCGTTGACGATCTTCGAACTTGAACCCAAGGTAGGGGTTGTTGTTAATTGTTTATTTATTTATTCTTGTTCGTGGTTCTGGCATGACTAACGTGAGGATATTTAAATATGTGTTATCATTTAACGTGAGGGGGCCGGACCGCATGAACACGGCCGAACCCCCTCCTTTGTTCTTGTTGATTTATCTTGCGGATGAAACAAGATGGCGTGGTGCCGTCGCACCACGCGGATAATCGCACGTTTATATTGCGCGGCGCCGTCACGCCGCGCCGTGGAAGGATCATCAAGAACGCGACGCCGTCGCGCCGCATCGAAGGGAAACGAAGGCGCGGCGGAGGGGCGCGGTGCCGTCGCACCGCGCCGGACGACCAACACCGCGGCCGGTTCCGGGCCGCGGCGAGACGGGAAGACCGGCGGCATGCCGGGCCGCCGGCGTCGGAAACCGGAAGGGGACCGGCTTGCCGGTCCCGTTGGAGAAAAACCGGCCGGCCAGGTGTCCGGCCGGAAGGTCAAAGACCGGGGGAATAAATTCCCCTGGTCAACTCTCAAAACCCCCCCCTATTTATGAGGGGGGCGGTTTCTTTGAGGGGGGCAGGCGGCCCCCCGGTTTCCCTCAAGCAGGCCCCCTTGAAGGGGGGCCGGTTCACAAAATGGCGCGGCTAAAAGCCGCGCCGCCATGCCAGAAGCGGGGGCTTAGCCCCCCGCGCGTGACCCCAGTGGTGCCGGGCCGCGCCGCCGCTGGCCGGGCCGCGCCGGACCGCGCCGCCGCGCCGGTCCGCCGCCGGCCTAGCCGGGTCGGCCCGGACCCGGACCCCCCGTTTTCGAGACGGATTCGGTCTTTTGGCCATAACTTGAGCCACGGACCTCCGATTGACGAACCGTCTGCGGCAACGCGATCCTTGGATAGAGACGGTCGTTTCAGTATATCACACTCAAAGTTTCGGAATACTTTGAGTTCGGCCAGGTTGGTTCGTTCACGAAACCAACCGGGCCTTCGGAGCGGAAACACTCATATCTTGAGCTACGGACGTCCGATTGACGTGCCGTCAGCTTTGTTATGTTCCTCTTAGTGAGACGGATCTTTTGGAATACTCCGCCCGAGGTTTGGACGCAGGTGGAGTACGGTCGGGTTGGTTTTGCCTTAAAAACCAACCGGGCCCCTGGGACGAAAATGCCAATAACTCTCAGACCGAGCGTCCGATCGACGCGTCGTCTGTAGCGTTGAGTTCCTGTTGACGATACGGAACTTTTGGACACATCAACTCTGGACTTTGTGACAGTTGATGTATCAGCCTCTCGGCTCGTGGAGCGGATCCTCCTGTACGAGCTTGCTGTGTGCGGGAACCCTAGTGCTGGCTGCGACTGTGACTGCTACTGCTACTGCTACTGCTACTGTGACTGCGACGACGACAGTACAGAGATCCTGTGTGGATTCAACGACGACGACTACAACACTCAGTGATCCTACATGAATCAGTGCTACATGTCCTGTGTGGGCCCGATCCTGTGTGGGTCCGATCCTGTGTGGGTCTTTGCGCTCAGCGGTCCTGTGTGAACCAGCGCCTACAGGTCCTATGTGGGCCCGATACTGTGTGGGTCTTTTGCGGGGGTTAGTTACCTATCGATCCTTCGTGTGTCCGACGACTTAGATGGATCAGAGATCATATTTATCGTCTTTCGAAGAAGTATAGCTGTGTGAGATAAATCCTGTTGCTTTCCTGCGTGGATTGTGTTGTGCTATCCTGTGTGGATTACGTTTTGCTTTCCTGTGTGGAATACGTTTACTTTCCTGTGTGGACTGAGTTGTACTTGGGCTCGGAGGTTGGAGCATATTTGAAATTGATGACTTAGGTATATGTATGGGCATATACCTAAGCAGTGTCAGTTGTTACTTGTGTTTGTATCTTCCTTTGTGGATTATCCTTTGTGGATTTTGTGAGACCTTCGGGGGTCTCGGGGTCCCTACTAAGTAGCTTATACTCACCCCTGCACGGGCTATGCCCGCACTACGATGTGTTGGTTTCAGACGACGGACAGCGTTGATCTTGGCTGAGGCTTGCAGAGCAGGACGGTACCTGGAGGTGGACCATTAGGCGGGACGTGTTCGGAGCGGACGACGGGACCCGTGGAGAAGTGGAGTTATCTGTACCTACCCTTCAGGTGGGATCTCCAGTGGACAGCTCGGCGTAGTGGCTTTTACTTATAGTTGTTGTTTTCCCTTTCGAGTTGTACTTTACTTTCAGTTTGGGTTTGTATACTGGCCCATTTACTTTTCTGCACTTTCAGTTGTACTCTGTTTTTACTTAGTGTTTACTTTCTGCTTGCTTACTCTGTGGTGTTTGTTTACTTTACAAAGGCAATGCCTTCCATTTTTACCGGGATTTACGCCTTGGTGCTAGTCTCCAGCCCCTGGCCTAAGGAAGGCGGGCTTGGGGTAGTCACGGCACGGGCCCCGAGGACGGGTCGGGACAAATTGGTATCAGAGGAGTTCGGTTCTACCGCAAACTCTGATCTTTTCTATGTGAAGCAATAATGTTTAGCGTATTGAGTGTGGTTCTCAGTCCAGGGAGTCCAGTGTTGGTGCGGCGGCCGACATATCCGTACACCAGGACCCTGACTTCTGATTTCAGACTTAATGCACAAAAACATTGATTGCGTGTGTGTTTCAAGTTTTCTTTGTGATTACTTATATCAGCTCACCAGGTGTACTGTTCTGACCGTGGCGCACCTATTTCCTTTTCAGGATGGCCCCACGACGGCAGCCAGCTAGGGTTCCGAGAGTCGAGTGTGACGACAGCCCACCGAGTGACGAGGCCTCGGTGCAGGGCCCTTTGTCAGCAGTGGCACCAGCGGTAGCTCTACCCGTCGAGCCACCGATACTTCCTGCACCAGCCGCTGACGATGCACGTCGCCTCAGCACACTGCATGAGTTTCAGCGCCAGCGACCACTCAGGTTTCGCGAGGAGATAGATCCCCAGGCAGCCGAGGACTGGCTGGAGGCAGTGGTACGTGTGTTTAGGCTAGTGAGGACACTAGCATATCTCATGGTGATCCTCGCTGCGAGCCTACTACAAGCAGCAGCAGGACGATGGTGGAGCTTGATGCTCCAGGTGCACGATGAGGCATCTCTACTATGGACGGACTTTGAGAGCCTCTTCCGCTCGGAGTTCGTCCCAGCCACCCTTCGTGTGGTGCGTATCCAGGAGCTTCTTCAGCTGTGGCAGGGCAGCATGACAGTCGCTCAGTACTCGGCGAGATTTACTGATCTCTCGCGCTACTCGACCGACATGGTACGGGACCCATTATTCCGGGCCCGGACCTTCGAGCAGGGTTTGAGACACGAGATCAGGGAATCTCTGATCTCCCTCAGCATACCGACTCAGACAGGAGTACTAAAGCGGGCCCTCCTGATCGAGAGCTTCCTTGCTGAGTCTACACCAGCGCAGCGACCCACCGCAGGGCGGCACGTGGCAGATTCATCTGCAGCAGGCAGTCGACGGATGACTCAGGGGTCTTGACAGACCAGACCTTCGGGCAGACGACCTCAGGGCATTGGCTCAGCAGTGCGGGGCACACAGCGCAGAGCCAGTCTTTCAAGAGGCAGACAGTGCTACTCGTGCGGCGGGTAGGGCCACATGGCTCGTGACTGCCCGACCCGCCGTGTCGAGGAGCAGCAGTCAGTTGAGGGACCACCGAGGCAGAGGCAGAGGGTCGACCATGGCGGTCCGCAGGGAGGAGGCGGACGAGGCAGAGGAGCTGGTCGAGCAGCAGGTGGTGGGCGACGCTTTGAGGCTCTGCCACCACCACCACCAGGAGGTCCACCCCGACCACAGGGAGCTGGCGGGCAGAGACAGGCACAGCTCCAGGCAGCAGAGGCCTATGACCACGGTGCACCTGAGATGATTCGAGGTACTATCTGTGTCTATTCCACCCTTGCTGCAGTTCTTATAGACACAGGAGCGAGTCACTCTTTCATAGCCGCTGCCCTTGTTCGGAGCACGGAGATTCTGACAGAGCCGTTGGCTCGATCCTTACGACTAGAGACTCCTACGGGAGCAGACTCGACGATTACGCACTGGTGCCGGCAGTGTGAGCTTACTCTAGTAGGCGAGAGCTTCGGCTGGGATCTTCTTGTAGCAGCGTCGAGGCCTTACGACGTCATCTTGGGCATGGATTGGCTATCTACGGTCCATGCGCAGATTGACTGTTTTAGGTGCAAGGTGCGATGTGTACGCACCGACGGGAGCAGGTTCACCTTCACCGGCGAGAAGGGAGCCTTTGCAGCACAGGATGGACTTCCGCAGAGGAGAGGACAGCCCATCACTCATCAGTTGGCTAGCCTCATCCTTGGAGCAGTTGACATGCGGAGTCCTGGTTTTCCAGCAGTGGTGGATCAGTTTGCGGACGTTTTTCCCGACGACGTTCCAGGGCTACCTCCTCGCAGAGAGGTAGACTCTTATATTTACTTGTACCCCGGGACAACCCCGATATCCACTCCAGCATATCGGATGGCCCCCGCCGAGCTTCGAGAGCTACGGGTACATTTGGAGGACTTGTAGGGCAAGGGGTTCATCCGACCCAGTGTTTCACCCTGATCTTCCCCGATATTGTTCGCCAAGAAGGCGGACAGGAGCCTGCGGATTTGTGTTGACTATCGTCGCCTGAACCAGGTGATAGTGAGGAACAAGTATCTGATACCGAGGATTTATGACCTCTTTGATCAGCTCAAGGGAACACGGTGGTTCTCGAAGATAGACCTCAGGTCAGGCTATCATCAGCTCAGAGTCAGAGACGAGGATGTGCAGAAGACGGCCTTCAGATGTCGGTATGGCCACTATGAGTTCTTGGTTATGCCTTTCGGTGTAACCAATGATCCATCAGTTTTCATGGCTCTCATGAACAGGATCTTTCAGCCATACCTCGATCGGTTTGTCGTGGTCTTCATCAACGACATTCTGATTTACTCTACGACTGAGGAGGAGCACGCCTATCACTTGCGAGTTGTACTAGACACACTCCGAGAGCACCAGCTTTATGGTAAGCTCTCGAAGTGCCAGTTCTGGATACGTGAGGTCCACTTCTTGGGACACGTTATCTCTGAGGCGGGAGTTGCAGTGGATCCTACGAAGATCGAGGCTGTGTTAGCATGGGAGCCACCCAGGAGCATGACTGAGGTTCAGAGTTTCTTGGGACTAGCTGGATACTATCGGGGATTCGTGCCAGACTTCTCTAGAGTTGCGGCACCACTCACAGCTTTGACGAAGAAGGGGAAACCCTTCGTGTGGTCAGACAGATGTCAGCAGAGCTTCCAGGAGCTGAGTCAGAGATTGACTAGCGCACCTATCTTGAGGTTGCCTGAGGAGGGAGTAGGGTACGTAGTCTACTGCGATGCATCAGGGACCGGACTCGGATGTGTTCTGATGCAGGAGCGGGCAGTGATCGCCTATGGATCACGTCAGTTGAGGCCGCATGAGCAGAACTACGCTACCCATGACCTGGAGTTAGCAGCAGTGGTCTTCGCTCTGAAGACATGGCGACACTATCTGATGGGCGAGCGCTTTACAGTCTTTTCCGATCATCAGAGTCTCAGGTATATCTTCTCACAGAAGGACCTGAACCTGAGACAGCGGCGGTGGCTCGAGTTCCTCCAGGACTATGACTTTGAGATAGTCTATACTCCTGGGAAGGGGAACGTAGTAGCCAATGCCCTCAGCAGGAGGACGGGCATTCAGCTACTTGAGGAGGCGAAGGAGCAGCTAGCCTCTTTATAGATATCCTTCGTGGATAGAGATAGAGCAGCCTTCCTCCAGTCTCTCACAGTCACCCCTCCACTACTGCAGCGGGTCAGAGAGGCACAACGTGAGGACGCTGACTGTGAGACACGACGTGCACAGATATCCTCGGGACAGGCACCTGATGGTTTCTCCCTTGGAGCAGAGCACGACATCCTTTTCAGAGGACGTACCATGGTACCAGTCGCTTTACGAGAGGAAGTGCTGAGAGAGTTTCACACTTCTCCTTTGGCGGTAGATCCTGGAGTGGCGAAGATGTACCAGGACCTCAGACGACAGCACTGGTGGCCGGGCATGAAGAAGGCAGTAGCAGAGTTCGTTTCTCGATGCCTCACCTGCCAGCAGGTGAAGGCAGAGCATCAGGTACAAGCGGGCTTGGTACAGCCCTTGGAGGTTCCGTAGTGGAAGTGGGACGACATATCTATGGACTTCGTGACTGGACTTCCACGCACTTCCAGAGGTCACGACTCCATATGGGTGATTGTTGACTGACTCACCAAGTCGGCACACTTCTTACCCATTAGAGAGCAGGGCTCAGTGGAGAGCTTGGGACGTCTCTACGTTCAGGAGATTGTGCGGCTCCACGGTGTGCCATCATCTATCATCTCTGATCGAGATGCTCACTTTACTTCCCGGCTTTGGAAGGGGTTACAGGAGGCGTTCGGGACGCAGCTACGTCTGAGCACAGCCTTTCACCCTCAGACGGATGGTCAGACGTAGAGGACCATTCAGACTCTCGAGGACATGCTCCGCGCATGTGTCCTCGACTTTGGTCGTAGCTGGGAGGACCACCTACCCTTGGTGGAGTTTGCGTACAAAAACAGCTACCACTTCACCATCGGGATGTCACCTTATGAGGCGTTGTACGACCGACCTTGTAGATCTCCTTTGTGCTGGACAGACCCTGGGGAGTCAGCACTTGTGGGACCGGAGATGGTCCAGGCCACGACAGAGAAGGTCCAGGTCATCCAGGAGCGGATGAGGACATCACAGAGCCGGCAGAAGTCATACGTTGACATGAGGCGGAGGCCACTAGAGTTCGGGGATGGCAACCACGTCTTCTTGCAGGTCTCACCTCGACGTGGTATTCGGAGATTTGGCCGAGGCGGCAAGTTATCTCCACGCTTCATCGGACCCTTCCAGGTCCTCAGCAGGGTTGGCGACGTGGATTATCGCCTGGCTCTGCCACCTCAGTTGCACCGGGTGAACGACGTCTTCCACGTATCCCAGCTGAGGAGATACGTGTACGACCCGATGCACATCATTAACCATGGGGAGCTTGACGTTGACGATGGGGCGACTTTTACGGAGGTCCCGGTGGAGATAGAGGATCGACAGGAGCGGGTCCTGCATGGGCGATCGATTCCTCTTGTGCGCATTAGATGGCAGCACGGGAATCTCCAGGAGAGCACATGGGAGCGGGAGGCTCAAATGCGTGCTCAGTACCCTCATTTGTTTCCCTAGTTTTTGATGTATCTTTACGGGGACGTAAAGCCCAGAGGTGGGAGTAATGTAAAGACCCGTAAAATTCAAGGGAAATTTTTTCTTAATTTTCTTTGGAATTTTACACGAGCGTGGTTTCTGACGGCACCTGATTCTGAGGCCCAGTGTGCCCGGAATCAATTTCCGAAGTTTGGCTCGGGTACGTTCAGTGAACGAACGAGCGGGAATTTCTAACTTTTGATCCGGTGCTCAGAATTGAAATCTGAGGACACCGATGAACTTGCAACGCCGATATTCTCTTAAGGAGACCTTTTCCGAAGTTGCGTTTATTGTGGGACGAAAGTTAGTTTTGGGGAGAATTATAAAAAGTTGAATAAAAATGTGGAACACTTTTTATTTTACTTTTGTTGGTTAACTTCTCTCAAAGGAAGTTAGGGGTGGGACCCACACCCACTTAACCTCCCTTGAGAGGATTAAGTGTGGTGGGGCCCACATGAACCTAACCTTCCATCTTCTCTCAAACTCCCTTTAGCCCCTCTTTAAATGACATGACAACTTGTCATTTAATTTTGGAGTTAACTTATTTGAATTTCAAACCTTTGAAATTCAATTTGTTAAGTTTGTGAATAAAATAAGACTCTATCTTATTTTATTTGGTTAGAATTTTTTAGCCATCTTGAGAGATTTTTGGGTTCTTCTCCTTCTTCTTCAAACTTTGACGAAGAACGCTCAAGCTTTGACGAAGAACGCTCAAGCTCCGACGAAGAACGCCGCTCCTCTCTTCTTCGTCTTCCGTGTCAACGAAAGGGAATGCCGCTTCCTCCTCGGACTTCCTTCGTCGGCATACGAAGATTCGCCAACGACGTACCTCTTCGGACGTACCTCTTCGTCATCGGATTTGACGAATGACTACCGCGACGCCCGACCTCCGCGACGTTGTCTTCCGCAGGTCGTTGACGATCTTCGAACTTGAACCCAAGGTAGGGGTTGTTGTTAATTGTTTATTTATTTATTCTTGTTCGTGGTTCTGGCATGTCTAACATGAGGATATTTAAATATGTGTTATCATTTAACGTGAGGGGGCCGGACCGCATGAACACGGCCGAACCCCCTCCTTTGTTCTTGTTGATTTATCTTGCGGATGAAACAAGATGGCGTGGTGCCGTCGCACCACGCGGATAATCGCACGTTTATATTGCGCGGAGCCGTCGCGCCGCGCCGTGGAAGGATCATCAAGAACGTGACGCTGTCGAAGGGAAACGAAGGCGCGGCGGAGGGGCGCGGTACCGTCGCACCGCGCCGGACGACGAACACCGCGGCCGGTTCCGGGCCGCGGCGAGACGGGAAGACCGGCGGCACGCCGGGCCGCCGGCGTCGGAAACCGGAAGGGGACCGGCTTGCCGGTCCCGTTGGAGAAAAACCGGCCGGCCAGGTGGCCGGCCGGAAGGTCAAAGACCGGGGGAATAAATTCCCCCGGTCAACTCTCAAACCCCCCCCCCCCATTTATGAGGGGGACGGTTTCTTTGAGGGGGGCAGGCGGCCCCCCGGTTTCCCTCAAGCAGGCCCCCTCGAAGGGGGGCCGGTTCACAAAATGGCACGGCTAAAAGCCGCGCCGCCATGCTGGAAGCGGGGGCTTAGCCCCCCGCGCGTGACCCCAGCGGCGCCAGGCCGCACCGCCGTCGGCCGGGCCGAGTCGTCCCGGACCCGGACCCCCCGTTTTCGATACGGATTCGGTCTTTTGGCCATAACATGGGCCACGGATCTCCGATTGACGAACCGTCTGTGGAAACACGATCCTTGGATCGAGACGGTCGTTTCGGTATATCGCATTCAAAGTTTCGGAATACTTTGAGTTCAGACGGGTTGGTTCGTTCACGAAACCAACCAGCCCTTCGGAGCGGAAACGCTCATATCTTGAGCTACGGACGTCCGATTGACGTGCCGTCAGCTTTGTTGTGTTCCTCTTAGTGGGACGGATCTTTTGGCATACTCCGCCCAAGGTTTAGACGTAGGTGGAGTATGGTCGGGTTGGTTTTGCCTTAAAAACCAACCGGGCCCCGGGGACGAAAATGCCAATAACTCTTAGACCGGGCGTCCGATCGACGCGCTGTCTGTTGCGTTGAGTTCCTGTTGACGATACGGAACTTTTGGATACATCAACTTTGGACTTTGTGACAGTTGATGTATCAGCCTCTCGGCTCGTGGAGCGGATCCTCCTGTATGAGCTTGTTGTGTGTGGGAACCCTAGTGCTGGCTGCGACTGTGACTGCTACTGCTACTGCTACTGCTACTGTGACTGCGACGACGACAGTACAGAGATCCTGTGTGGATTCGACGACGACGACTACATCACTCAGCGATCCTACGTGGATCAGTGCTACAGGCCCTGTGTGGGCCCGATCCTGTGTGGGTCCGATCCTGTGTGGGTCTTTGCCCTCAGCAGTCCTGTGTGAACCAGCACCTACAGGTCCTATGTGGGCCCGATCCTGTGTGGGTCTTTTGCGGGGGTTAGTTACCTATCGATCCTTCGTGGGTCCGATGACTTAGATGGATCAGAGATCATCTTTATCGTCTTTCGAAGAAGTATACCTGTGTGAGCTGAATCCTGTTGCTTTCCTGTGTGGATTGTGTTGTGCTATCCTGTGTGGATTACGTTTTTCTTTCATGTGTGGAATACGTTTACTTTCCTGTGTGGACTGAGTTTTACTTGGGCTCGGAGGTTGGAGCGTATTTGAAATTGATGAATTAGGTATATGTATGGGCATATACCTAAGTAGTGTCAGTTGTTACTTGTGTTTGTATCTTCCTTTGTGGATTATCCTTTGTGGATTTTGTGAGACCTTCGGGGGTCTCGACGTCCCTACTGAGTAGCTTATACTCACCCCTGCACGGGCTATGCCCGCACTACGATGTGTTGGTTGCAGACGATGGACAGCGTTGATCTTGGCTGAGGCTTGCAGAGCAGGACAGTACCTGGAGGTGGACCATTAGGCGGGACGTGTTCGGAGCCGACGACGGGACCCGTGGAGCAGTGGAGTTATCTGTACCCACCCTTCAGGTGGGATCTCCAGTGGACAGCTCGGCGTAGCGGCTTTTACTTACAGTTGTTGTTTTCCCTTTCGAGTTGTACTTTACTTTCAGTTTGGGTTTGTATACTGGCCCATTTACTTTTCTGCACTTTCTGTTGTACTCTGTTTTTACTTAGTGTTTACTTTCCGCTTCTTACTCTGTGGTGTTTGTTTACTTTACAAAGGCAATGCCTTCCCTTTTTACCGGGATTTACGCCTTGGTGCTAGTCGCCAGCCCCTGGCCTAAGGAAGGCGGGCTTGGGGTAGTCACGGCACGGGCCCCGAGGACGGGTTGTGACATTGAGTATGTCAAAATACCTTCAAGAAGAACTTATTGAGGCTTTGATAAGTCCCCAAGTGTTTGAAACTGAGGTTTTTTAATTCTGAGGTTTACCGTATAGAGAATGATCCTGCAGAATGTCATGTAGTCATATCTTTTACGGATGAAGATCGGGATAATGTTATACATGGAAACATAATTCCCTTTTATATATCTGGTAGGGTTAATGATATAGACATTCTATGAAGCTTCATTGATAATGGATCAGGAGTCAACCTCATTCCCATCCGTACACTTCATTGATTGGGCCTTACTAAATCTAACTTATCTCCTTCCAATTTAATGTCTCAAGGTTATGAAAATAATGAACAAGAACCTTTGCGAGAGATTAAACTCAGAACATAGTTTGGGGATCTTGTGTCTAATTTAGATTTTATGGTTGTCCGTCAGGACACAACCTTCAACATTCTTCTTAGAAGGCCTTAACTACATCAACATGCAACCATTCCTTCATCATACCACCAATGTCTCAAGTGTTTTTTCAATGTTGAAATTGGGAAATTTTATTGTGACAAGTCTCCATTAAAAAAATGTGAATATTAGTATATTTAAGAATAATTATATCATACAAAGTGAACGAGGTTTGTGACAAAATACATAACAAAAATCAATGCTCCAAATAGCCTAAAAAAGATCCCTGATAACCCATTTATATACTTTAGTATAGATTATGTGTTTCCAATCAATCAAATTGAAAGGATAGACCCAAATCTAAGCACTCACCCAATGACTTCAATAATGTCAGTTACAGCAAGTGAGCCTGACAACATGGAAGAAATTGTCGATTTACCAAGCAGTGGTAAAAGCATAAATTGAGATGTCTTTATTTCATCTACTGAATTTTAGAAATTCTTTGATTCATTAATCATGATAGAATAATTTTCCACAATACTAGAGGAAGACACAGATGCTGATTCGAAACCCATCATCTCTTCTTCAATAATCCATGAAGACCATTCATCATCAATAGGGTTATAAGTGGTTGCCACTTCTTTAGGATGTTCAAATACTGAATCCTCCCCTATATTTTAATGTTTTTCTTCACCACCTACTATGAAAGTAGAAACAGAAGAAGTGACACATAAGGAGGAGGAAGAATAAGATCTCAGGGATGCTCTTACAACATTTGAGGAAGGCATCTCCACCACTGTGGATGAGCTCAGAGAAATAAATATAGGTACATAAGAAGATACATGCCCAACTTTAATTAGTCCTACCATGAATTCTAAAGAGAAATAGATGTATACTTTATTTTTAAAGCAGCAATGAGATTTATTTTCTTTGGTCTATATAGAAATTCCAAGCCTTAATCCTAATGTGTCCACTCATCATTTGGGTTTTCCAGAAGAGCACCAAGGATTCAAGCAGGCAGCAAGAAGAAGACACCCAACTCATGCCTCTAAAATTGAACAATAAGTTGAAAAAATTATCAAGGCTAACTTTTCTAGGGAGTTAAAATATCCCAATTGAATGGAAAACGTTGTCCTACAGAAAAAAATTTGAAGATTAGAGTTCTCATTGATTTTAGAGATCTTAACCAGTATTGTCCCAAATATGGATTTTTAGTTCTGATAATAGAGCTTTAATTAATGAAAAAACTTTCTATGAATCTCTCTCATTCATGGATGGATACTATGGGTACAATAAAATCAAAATGGACCCATTGTATGAGAATTTTACAGCCTTCATATCCCCTCAAGGGGTGTTTTTCTATCAGGTAATACCCTTTGGAATAAAGAATGAAGGTGCAACGTATCAATATGTCATGCACCATATCTTCAAAAACCCTCTTAGAAAATGTTTTCGAATGTTATTGGTATGATCTGGTAGTTAAATCCTGACAACATTACAATCATCTAATATATTTGGATACCATATTCAATATTCCTGGGAAAAATAATTTCAAGTTGAATCCCTTGAAATGTGATTTTGGGGTAACCTTAGGATATTTAATCTGCTTAATTGTACGTCATCGTGGTATCAAAGTTGATATTGAAAATACAAAAACAATCCTTGGTATGTAAACTCCTCAAAATTTGAAATAATTAAGATGACTGTAAGGACACTTGGACTATATTCGGTGCTTTATCGCCAATTTTGCAGGAAAATGTTTACCCTTAACCATATTAATGATGAAAGTATTTACCTATCAATGGGCCAAATACTTTAAAGAGGTATTTGATACCCTCAAGAAATATCTCTTGAGTCCATCGGTATTAATGTCACCTATTTAAGGAAAACCACTTATTCTCTATGTGACAGCTTTATAACGATCACTCGGTGCCTTCATTGCACAAAAGAATAATGCTGGGAATGAAAATAGAAATTACTATCTTATTTGAACTATGATTGACACATATACTAAATATTCATGTATCTAGAAGTTCTTCCTATAATTAATCTTTATAGTTCAAAAACCGAGGCACTACCTAAAACATCATGAGATCCAATTGGTATCTCACAATAACCAGCTCAAATTTATCCTCATTCATCATATGCTTACTGGATGTTTGAATGGTGGGAAGTTATTTTGCAATAGTTTGATATCCAGTTTGTGCCTCAAAAAACAATAAAAGGCCAATCCTTGGAAGATTTCCTTTCTAAGAACCCATCTATAGAAGATACATAATTGAATACTGAACATACTTATAAAGAGATCTTCTCTATTCAAGATAATCCCCAAACATGGGAAATGTGCTTTGATGGTGTTACAGAAGTCCAATGGGGAAGAGAATGGAAAACCATAAACTCAAAAAAATTGGGATAGGAATTGTAATTATATCCCTAGAAAAGGTAGTACTATCATATTCCTTTCTGTTATCAGAAGGTGGTACCAACAATGAGGTAGAATATAAATCTCTAATTGCAGGCCAAGAATTGGCACTCCAGGTACAAGTGAACCAATTGAAAGTGAAAGGTGATTCAGATTTGGAAATCAAATAGATCAATGGAGATTATGGTATCAGAAAATAAGAGTCAATTCCTTTGTTTGATTACATGAGAGTGTTAATGGCTGAATTTCCCTAAGATCCAACATTGTCTTATGTCCCGAGATATCAAAATTCCCAAGTTGATGCATTTTCTAATACATTCATAGCCCTGGTAGATCCAAATCAGGATGAGAAAATCATCAGTATTTCCCATCATCATGTGGTTTCACCTTTCATTCAAATTAGAATGGAGGAAATTAATGAAATTAGCCCTATTTCTGAGTCATATGGTCATACTACGGGATGAATTACACCCATCGTGCAATACCTTAAAATGGAGTACATCCACTAGATAGAGCAAAAAAGATCAGATCCCATGACAAATGACCAATTTCACTCTTTATGAGAGTCTAGATCACCAGAAGATCATCTAAAAAGGAGGAATCAATGGATTCCTCTTTAGATGCATTGATGGAGTAGAAACATAAGATGTCATGAAACAAGTGAATGCAGGAGGTCGTGGTGCTCACCAGTCTGGGCATAGGATTTCTAATCAAATCTGAATGTTTGGATACTTCTGTCCTTCAATAACACAAGATTGCACAGATTTCCCCAATAAATTTCATTCCTTCCAAATGAATTACAACTCCATTAATTAACCCCTGGAGTTTCTAAACATAGCTAAATACGCATGGCCATTCACTTCATGGGGAATGGATGTAGTAGGAACTTATCCTCCAGCTACGGATAACCAGTTCAAGTATATTATTACTGCTACTGATTTCTTCTCAAAATGGGATGATTCTATACCTCTCAAAGAAGTCGGATCCAATAGCATTGTTATATTTTTTTTAATCTAACATCATCACTAGATTTGGGGTCCCTCATACGATATTAATAGACAAAGACACCAATTTATCTTCTATTGAGTTAAAATAGTTATATCAGAAGCACAATATCAAATTCAACCATTTATCTCTCTATCATGGAGTGGCCAATGGACATCTAGAGGATTTTAACAAGACCCTATCAAATATAATCGAGAAGATGGTGGATAATGATAAAAAATATTTTCCTCCAAAACTTTTTTATTCTTTATGGGATTCTCAGACTACAACTCATACATCCACTTAGGAAACACCATATTCATTAGTGTATGGAACAAAAGCAGTTTTTTCATTTGAAATTCAATTGCCTTCACTCCAAGTCACAATCTGTGATCAGTTATCTATATATGAAAAGTCTCATAGATGATTTGGTGAGATAGAATGATTAGGTGAGATAGAACAAATAGAAAAAAAATATATTGCATAATTTGAATCATTTGTAAGTATATCAAAACAGAATAGGATGCACTTTTAACAAGAAGGTTCACATCCACTTGTTTCTTCAAAGAGAATTGTTATTATTTCCCAGGACTCCAATGATACCATGAAAGAAGCCTCCAAAACATGAGCCAAAGTGGGAAGGTACTTATTCTACACATAAGTTCTACTCAAATGGATTTTTTCCCTTATTTCAATGGAAGGGAAACTCATTACAATCCTAGACAATACAAGATTCTTGAATAAGTACTTTGTGTAATTTCACTTCATTTTTCCTCACTGCAAGAATATAAAATACAAAGAAAAAAAATCCATGTTTCAAGACATTAAACTACATAACAACCATATGCATCCATGTCGCATGATGTTAAAATATGTAGTATCTTTTTCCTTTTTTAATGATTTTAAAATGTATGACTTCATTTTTCCTCATTACATGACATTAAACTGTATGATTAAAATATTCTATATTTGTCATTAAGATCTTACATGTGCAAGAATCATTGACATCATTGCTACTCCTTAGTAGAACATGAGTTCCATTTCTCCCTATGTCTAAATCAAATCATCATAGGGGCCTCATTTCAATAACTACATGTGGCTTGATTCTCATTTTAAAGGAGATATGTAGTGAGTCCAAGATCTCCAATCTTGGGACCAACCGTACCCACAATTTTTTTATTTTCCATTTTCACCTCCTGAATATGAACCATATATATACAAAGTGCTCTTTAAAGATACATGGTTTGATCTTCATAAAATATTGTGTCTTATGTTTAACCATTCCTCTTCCAATATGTGATAAAAAACCCCCCATTTCCCTCATCAAACTCAATTAGTGTGTGAAATTATTTTTTCAATAACTATGTTTGGCTTGATTCTCATCCATATTAGATTCATAGAGATTCCTGGATATCTAATCTTGGGCCTGGCCATGATAAAAAACCCCATTTATTCCTTGTGTGTATGAATCAAAATAGCATAGGGAATCTTCAAAGTACTATGTGTGGATTGATTCTCATCCATATGAGATACGTAGTGAAACTTGGGTTTAATTCCCTTGTCCAAACACAATATTCCTTTTTCACATTGGAATCACTTCATGTCCTTGCTGAATAACTCTAAACTACACAACATAATGTCCTTGCTACATGACACTAAAATGAAAATCACCCAAAGAACGATAAATTGCTTGATTCTCATCCCATTGAGATACGTAGTGAAATCTAGGCATTTTCTCCTAGTACCAGTCATGGGATAATTTTTTATCACTCTTCCCAAAATAATTAAAAATATATGTGGGAGTCTTCATTTTGGGTGTTCTCTTTAGAGAGCCCACCAAGGAAATAAAAATGTCCCCATTTTTAAATGAGCCAGCTCTATGTAAGGGAATCCAAAGTCATGGGAAATATTGATTCATATATTTGTCATGTTCCATGAGAAATACCCCTTTTCATATTTCAAACTATTAATCTTTAATATTTTATGATCTTCATAATATTTCTTAAGGTTTTTGGGGGAAGAGCTTCTGATATCTGATAACTCTTTTGTCTAACTAGGCAGTACATTCCCATAGGTGGCCTTCCATAAGTCACCTACATAATGGGCCTATTAGATAAAAGATACCACTATTTTGCTATGCAAAATATACCCTAGTTGTCCATGCATAATACAACCCCCGTAACGGGTTTTTAATATAATGGTAACTTCATTCTTAGCTCAAGTGTCTTTTTCCCTTCAAACATTGATGACAATATACAAGAATCAATATCTTAAAATAATCATCCATGTATATATGTCCCATTACCTTTATTTGGATGTGAAATTCTTTATGATCATGGTTTACAAATTTCCATCTCTATGTGTTCAAAGAAATATGAAATAACCATGGATTATGTGACCACATATCATCAATTGTTTCCATTTGGTCCTAGTCGTATGACCTAAAACTACAAACACCATACTTTCTACATTTGGGTCAAACCTTCATAGAAATTTGATTCCTCTGATTCTTTATAAATCATGATTGGAAATACTCTTTATATATTTAGGTACTTTTCTCCATAAACTAAACTATGTGTGGTGGAAATATGAATCTCCATAAACATTATTAATCTTTTACCAATATAATGTTATATTTTTTAGAACTATTTTCCCCGACTATGTCTTACGTTCCCCTAGGTGGCCTTGTATAAGTTTCCTACATAACGGGCATGTCAGTAAAAAGATGTCACTATTTGGCTATGCATCATATTCCCTAGCTATCCCTTCATAATACAACCCCCATAATAGGTTTTTCAATAATGGTAAATTTGTTCTTGGAAAATACTTCCTCTAATGCCTTTACCCCTTTTCCCACATCATTATTTAGATCCACAAAATTCCCAAATCACTATTTTCAATTCTTCCCTTCCATACTTGAACATGGTAATATATTTCCAGAAAAATTATCAAGAAGTTGGAGATTATGAAACCTTAGGTCAAAGATAAAGGCTTTAAATTAAAATGACTTAATGTCCTCACTGAAAGACATAAAACTGCAAAATACAATGTCCTCTCTGCATGACTTAAAACTGCACAGTATAATGTCCTTGCAACATGACTTAAAACTACATAACATGATATCAGAAATCTCCCTTTTAATAGATTTTAACCATTACTTATACACCACATTTTTTAGAATTTTTTTCCCCATTCATGACCTATGTTGGTATATATTTCCCTTTATTATTAAAATCTATTTCCTTGGAAAAACCACCTACTGTGGTCTTGAGTCACCCAAATATTATTTTACCTTGCCTATCAGCAATAATGTGTTAAATTTTTTAAAGCTCTTTTTACTGACTATGAGGTACATGCCACATAGGCCTTGCATAATATTTTTCTATATAATAGGCATATCAGTCAAAATATGTCACTATTTGGCTTTGTAGAATATGCCCTAGTTGGTCCTTCATATTACACCCCCCATAACAGGCTCCTCAAAAAATATAAACCTTGTTCTTGGAAAGGACACTCTTTATATTTATACAAGTTTTAGATTTGGTGACTATAAAAAAATCATGACTCAAGATTCCCATTTGAATTATTTAAAGAATATTCGTGAAATTTCTAGCCACTAATCCTTGTTTAGGATTTAATTTCAAAATTTATGTCTAAAGTGGTTTGACCTTAAACACATGCCTTTTTAGTCTTACATGCATGGCTCTAAAATTCCAATAACAAGAGTTGTGATACTCACCAGATTGAAAACCCGAAAAGGGAACTCTAGAAAAAATTCAATTCTTACCTCACTAAACTTACATTTTTTATGGTTTAGGTAATATTGAAAAATAAAAAAGTCAAATGATAAAATGTTTGTGGTATTTTTTTGGATAACCGTATTAAAAATAAAACTATTCTCATTAGGATCATTGGCTTAATAAAAAATTTATAAGAACCCCCATTCTTGTTATTGTAATTATGATTATCTGACATAAAGGACTGATGTTAAAAAAATCATCATCATTGCCTTTGGAATTACAATTACAGAATGAAAGAATGAAGAAATATATGATTCAAGACAAAATTCCATTAATTAATATATAAAATCGTAGGGTCATCCATAGAATGGAGCCTCTCTATCATGAGTTAAAGGAAACTCTTAGAATTACTCTTCATTTGTGGAATGGACTCATTCGCCCAATCAACTACCTATTGAATTTGATACAGTTGAGCAACTTCAGCCTCCTCAGCTTAATGAAGTGATTCTTTGGCATTTGAAATGGTTGTTACCCCTTCCAATTGGGTTTCCATAAATGTTTGGTTCAATTAATCAAGTTTTTTATGAACAACATCAATTTTATGTGGAAGATACATCAGCTCCTTTGTCACTTATTTAATTTATTGTCTGATTTCGATCTTCTTCTTACCATGATCGGCCTCTGCCTCAGCTATTGGATCTTGGAACCACTCAATATTAATAAGTTGTTTATCCTTTTCAAGATCTTTCTTAAGCTTATTTTCTTTCTTACATCAGTGAATGGTCTCTTTCATTACATTGTATATTGGGTGATAATTAAATCAACCAAATCCCAATACACAAAATAGTGTTGGGAGTTTTCCAAAATGGGACAGTAGCTCATCCAAAGGCTTATCAACAATTATTTTCTATATATGTTGCCATGTATTCTTATGTGAAACACCAAAAGAAAAATACATATCTAAATCCAAACTTGAGTCACTACCATAGGGTAGAATGTATTCTTTTAACAGATCACTTAAAGAGGTGTATTGTTCTGCATCTCTCGGAATAATGGAAGCTTCACCTTCTACTGATGTCTGAGCCAACACAGAAGCTTCACCTTCCAATCTAGCTACGGGAGCTGATAACCTTAAATTATGAATCAAGATAATTGTCAGTTTCAGAATAATGTTAGAAACAAAGGATGATATAGACATCCATTAACATTTAGCCAAAAATAAGCTAGTTTCTAGATTAGATTCATCTCCAGTATTCTCAATATCAGCAATTGGAGCAGATGTCTCTTACGGAGGGTCATTCTCTTGAGTTTTCTCAGATTTTATAATTGAAGGATCTGGAAAATCTCTCAACATGGGGTCCTCAGTAAGTATTTATCTAGCTCCAGCAAAAGAAGGATAGAGTGGAATGCCCCATTCTTGAAGGTCCTTCCCTACATTTTCTATAGACAAAACTGCATAATTTGAACTTTGATTTGATTTATCATGTAAAAGAATGACAGATATGTATGGAAAATACAAGAATGAAAACTTAAGTCCTTGGAATTACTCATGAAAATCCCAAAACTCGTTGACGGATCCTAGAATATCAATTTTGGATTAAAGGGATCCATCATTTTAGTGTATGCGGCTTAGAATGTTATAGCATCCTCACCATTTAAGGGATCCAACAAATATTGGTTGATACCCAAATTGGCTTAGTTTACATTCCATTTTGTTGTTTTTTAAATAGTTTAAACATCATCACATCTTTCCAGATTAGGATCAACACCAATATCTACTTCAAATTGCCACAGATATGAAGTTTCCCAGTTAGGATCCATGTATCACTTAGTGGGGGAGGGGTGAATCAATGATATCTTTCTATTTTATGTTTCCTTTTTTTAACCTTCACCATTTTTTAAATATTTCATTCCCTAAGGAACATTAGGAACCATAGGAACACAATATTTACAAGGTTAACTACTCAACAAGAGTAGTTACGTCCTTGGTATGGTACAGAAATAATCTAGTACAACACATTCCACTAGAAAACAATCCTTTGATGTGGAATAAAACAAGTTGTGTAACACCCTGAGATTTAATGAGAAATATTTTGTTTTTATGTATTATGTTATAAGAAACACCAAAAGAATCATCCACTACACACAACACTGTCTTGGCTTGCGTTATATGCAAGAACAACCTTCCTCGATAGCTTGTGTTGCACGCAATACCGAGTTTCACTAAACAACGATATGCTATTAAAATATTATATAAAATAGACATTATGAATAGTAATACCCACTTCTCAAATTTTATAAATTTTATCTTTTAAAATGGACTTCATTTTTGGATTTGAAATATCGAAATTAGCTTAGGTTGAATTTTTGGTATTTTTCTGAAAACTTTCAATTTTGATGAATAGTGAAAAATACTGAGTTATAGTTTAAAACTGAATTTTTATTTAAATAATTATTTATTTTATTTAAATTTATTTTAGTTAAAAATATATAGATAATAACTATACAATTCAAGGTAATTCATTGGAGTAATTTTATAATAATTTTAGATGTATAAAAATTTTATTGAACTTTTTACCGTCTATTACCCACCTCCTAGGAGAATTTGAATATTTAAATAAAACATAATTTTAATACTTCTATGAGTTGAATTTCTAAAATCCAAGATACATGGTTAATATAAAAGAGTAAAATTTGGTTCGATAAGATAAAAATAAATTTTGGTGAGTAGTAACCGTTTACTTTTATTTACCACGGTTAAAAGTAAATAGGGTAATTAAGGGTAAAAATGATACTATTATTACCCTAACACATGTACTACTTCTATTGGATTAGTGTACTTCGACCAAAAACAACCTTAGTAATAAAATATTTACTTCTTTGGTCCACTTGTATTAGATTAGGACACATATTATTATTTTATTTAAATAAGTGTTAAAAGAATTAAAATCATCGTTTAATAAGTAAAACATTTTTAATATTGGGTTATAAATAAGATAAATTAGACTATAAATATTAATTAGAAATAAAAAAAGTGTTACTACATAATGGTATTTTATTTATAATTTTTAGACATTAAATAAGATAATTTATTTATGACACAATGAAGATGCCGTAATTACCTTATTAATGAAATATTAACATAATTGATATTATAAATAGCCATATAAATGAAATTTGAGACTTTTAATGAATTAAGATAATTTTATAGGTTAATATAACATATTAGGGTTGGTTATATGAATTTTGGTTGATGTAATAATGCTATTAAAAATTTAGAAAAAACAAAATACCAAATAGTGTCAAAATTGACATAGAAGAGTTTATAAACAAATATTCAATTATTAATTCATATTATATTTCTAAAAATCTGAGGATATTCCAAAAGACTTATATAATAACATATATGACATTAATGAACCAATTGGGGTTATATTATTAGTTTATAGTATGTTTATTAACCATATAGTGTAAGAATACAAGAAGACACGGTAGAAGTTAAATTATTTAACTTAGAGTAAAATCTAAATGATATGGTTAAAATGGTAACCTAAACCATTCTAAAACCTATTGGTTGAGAGTATTTAGACCCATAACCACCCTATCCCCGAAATAAGTCACTTTGTATCCATTATAATCCGAATATGAATTTATTAAAAAATAATATTTTAAGTTTTTTCTAAGGTGTCCATCACCCCTCTTATAAAAGGTCACTCCCCCTTCTCTCTAATTCACACTTCCAAATAAAATTGGCTCAGTGAAATCCTGCTCAAATACCCTTTAAACTGTCCTCCCTTTATCCTGTAGGATTTTATTTAGTCACAAATCCATCCTAAGTAGCCCTTTTGATCAAATCAAAATAAAGAACCCGAAGAAGAGGGAAATATCTCACCACCTATTTCAAGTTCCTTTCTTATTCCACTTCTTCCTTCTTTGTTGTTTCCATTCTAAAATAATAACACTAGTATATTATATATACTATGATTTTATTATAAATGGTACAACCATATTATTTATTTTATCCATCCTATGAATTAAAAAGTCACCACACGTGCGTACGTATGGCTTACCATCTCCATGTCGTGGTGTAGTTTGTTATTCAAACATTTCATCATTTCTATGGGTATGATAACTAGTATAAATGATATAAATAATAAATATAACAATATTATGATTCTGTATATATGATATACCATCAAATTATATATGATTTTAATATCAAAAGAATGATAACATCGCTCATGCGTACATACGGCCTACCGTCTCCACGATGTGATGTGACTCGTTCTACATGATATTCATTGAATAATGATTATATAAATGAATTGAATGAATAAATATGATATATATTACACTAATAAAATTCTGTAAATGAGTTATCTATAACCTGAAAATAGGAATAAGAATTTATTCGAAAAAACATACATAAGAACATAAAGCAATGAACTCCCGAATAACAAGTAGCAATGAAATATTACTAATAAGAAGATAAGAATATGACCATATATGATATCATAACAATGAATATAATTATTTAATAAGTCAATGAAATTATTTAAATCATTATATGAAAGGTTCAGATACATACGATGCATATCGGACCTAAGGTAAGGGAAAATCTCACAATCTCATTTTTATCCGATATTGTTTATACTTCAGAATTTACAGGGGCATATTTATCATCCACATCCATGATTCCTCAATATGTAATATTATTTCTATCCTCCTTTAATTTTTTAAATCCAATATTACCTATTGTTGAATTTTTAGTAAAATATATGAAATGAATCTTTTGTTGTTTTCAGTATGAGATACTTTTTGACTTTTCCATCCAAAGTACGAGAAGAATGTTTTTTTAACTTATATGGCATGAATAGATTTTTATGATTTCATAGAAAATTATTTACATGAATATTACTTTAAAAGTTTTCTAGTTTATTTTTAATTAACTTCTTTTAGTTTAAAATTGTATGAAAAGTTAAGAAAGGAAAAATGTTTTTGAAGTAGAAAGGACATTTTCCTCAAGAATAGAGTTCAACTATTTTATCAAAATTATTTTCCATCTAAGATAATATAGGGTTCTGTTTCTATCCCTATTTTTACATTGATTTGATTATGTTATAATGGAATTATTTTTATGAAGTCGTTTTATCTTATAGGTTAAACTTTGATGTGATTTATCATGTAAAATAATGACAGATATGTATGGAAAATACAATAATGAGAACTTAAGTCCTTAGAAATACTCATGAAAATCCTCAAACTTCTTGACGGATCCTAGAATATAAATATTTGGATTAAATTCATCAATAATTTCAGTGTATGTGGATTAGAATGTTATAGAATCCTCACCATTTAAGGGATCCAACAAATATTGGTTGATACCCAAATTGGCTTAGTTGACATTCCGTTTTGTTTTTTGTTCAATAGGTTCAACATCATCATATGTTTCCAGATTAGGATCAACACCAATATCTACTTCAAATTTCCACAGATCTGAAGTTTCCCAGTTAGGATCCATGTATCACTTAGTGTCAGAGGGGGAGAATCAATTATATCTTTTTATTTTATGTTTCCTTTCTTTTTTTTAAAACCTTCACCCTTTTTTAAATATTTCATTCCCTAAGGAACATGAACAACCATAAGAACACAAGATTTACAAGGTTCACTACTCAACATGAGTAGTTACGTCATTGGGATGATACAGAAATAATCCAGTACCACACATTCCACTAGAAAATAATCCTTTGATGTGGAATAAAACAAGTAGTTTAACACCCTTAGATTTTATGAGAAATGTTTTGTTTTTATGTATTATGTTATAGGAAACACCAAATGAATATTTCACTACACACAACACTGTCTTGGCTTCCGTTACACGCAAGTCCAACCTTCCTCGATAGCTTGCATGGTATGCAATACCAATTTTCACTAAACAATGATATTCTATTAAAATATTATATAAACTAGATGTTATTAATATTAATACCCACTTTTTGAAATTTTATAAATTTTATCTTTTAAAATGGAATTCATTTTTGTATTCGGAATATCAAAATTAGCTTAGGGTGAATTTCGGGTATTTTTCTGAAAACTTCAATTTTTGATGAATAGTGAAAAACACGGAGTTATAGACAATAAAATATTTACCACTATGGTCCACTTGGATTAGATTAGGACACATATTATTATTTTATTTAAAGAAGAGTTAAAAGAATTAAAATCAAAGTTTAATAAGTAAAACATTTTTAAAATTAGGTTATACATCAGATAAATTCGACTATAAATATTCATTAGAAAGATAAAAAGAGTTAATACATAATGTTATTTTATTTATAATTTTTAGACATTAAATAATTTAATTTATTTATGATACAATGATGATGCAGTAATTACCTTATTAATGAAATATTAACATAATTGATATTATAAATACCCATATAAATGTAATTTGATACTTTTTATGAATTAAACTAATTTCATAGGTTAATATAACATATTAGGGTTGGTTAGATGATTTATTTTCAAATTAATAATTCATTATAAATTTAGAAAAAACAAAATACCAAATAGTATCAAAATTGACATAAAAGAGTTTTAAAACAAATATTAAGTCATTAATTGATATTTTATTTCTAAAAATCTGAGGTTAGTAAAAAATACATATATAATAATATATATGACATTTATAAACCAATTGGGGTTCGATTGGTAGTTTATAGTAAGTTTATTGACCATATAGTGTAAGAATACAAGAAGAAACGGTGACAGTTAAATTATTTAACTTTGAGTAAAATCTAAATGATAAGGTTAAAATGAAAAACTTAACATGTCTAAAACCTATTTATTGAGAGGATTTCGACCCATCCCCACCCTTTTCTAGAAATAAGTCACTTTGGATCCATTATAATCTGAATATTAATTTATTATAAAATAATGTTTTACGTTTTTCCAGAGGTGCCCATCACCCCTCTTATAAAAGGGCACTCCCCCTTATCTCTAATTCACACTTCCAAAGCCATTTGGCTCGGTGAAACCCTACCCAAATACCCTATCAACTGTCCTCCATTTATCATAGAGGCTTTTATTTAGTCATAAATCCAACCTATGTAGCCCTTTTTATCAAATCAAAATGAAGAACCCGAAGAAGAGGTAAATATCTCACCACCTATTTCATGTTCCTTTCTTCTTCCACTTCCTCCTTCTTTGTTGTTTCCATTAAAAAATAATAACCCCATTATATTCTATATACTGTGATGTTATTATAAATGGTACAACCATATTAGTTATTTAATCCATCCTATGAATGAAAAAGTCACCACACGTGCGTACGTACAGCTTACCGTCTCCAAGTCGTGGTGTAGTTTGTTATTCAAGCATTTAATCATTTGGATGGGTATGATAATGAGTATAAACGATATAAATAATAAATATAACATTGTTATGATTCTGTATATATGATATACCATCCAATTATATAATATTTTAATATTAAAAGAATGATATCATCGCTCGTGCGTATGTATGGCCTACCGTATCCACGATGTGATGCGACTCGTTGTACATGATATTCATTGAATAATGATTATATGAATGAAATTAATGAATAAATATGATATATATTACACTAATAAAATTCTGTAAATGAGGTATCTATAACCTAAAAATATTAATAAGAATTTATTCGACAAAACATGCATAAGAACATAAAGCAATGAACACCCGAATAACACGTAGCAACGAAATATTACTAATAAGAAGATAAGAATATGACCATATATGATATCATAACAATGAATATGATTCTGTAATAAGTCAATGACATTATTTAAATCATTATACGTGAGGTTTGGATACGTACAAAGCATATCGAACCTAAGGTAAGGGAAAATCTCACAATCACATTTTTATCCGAGATTATTTATACTTCAGATTTTACTGGGGAATATTTATCATCCACATCCATGTTTCATCAATATGTAATATTATTTATATCCTTATAAAATTTTTTAATTCTAATTTTACCTATTGGTGAATTTTTAGTAAAATATATGAAAGGGATCTTTTGTCATTTTTAGTACGAGATACATTTTGACTTTTCCATCCAAAGTACAAGAAGAATGTTTTTTTAACTTATGAGGCATGAATGGATTTTTATGATTTCATAGAACATTATTTACATGAGGATTACTTTAAAAGTTTTCAATTTTATTTTTAATTAACTTATTTTAGTTTAAAATTGTATGACATGTTAAAAAGGGAAAAATGTTTTTGAAGTAGAAAGGATATTTTCCATAAGAATGGAGTTCAACTATTTTATGAAAATTATTTTCCATATAAAATAATATAGGGTTATGTTTCTATCCCTATTTTTACATTTATTTGATAATGTTATAATGGAATTATTTTTATGATGTCCTTTTATCTTATATGGTTTATGTTATGATAGCATGATGTTTAAGAATCACATTTTTATTACATGGGTTATGCTATGATATATGATTTTTGATTTTGTGGAACACATAAGAATGGTTTCATTATGAGATTTTTGGGACATATATCTCCCTATAATTCATTGGGTAATGATTTATATATCATGAGATAGACATGAATGGAACAATAAGTTAATCTGGTTCAGTGATACAGGACTTGAACGAGGAGTGAACTCATTTCAGAAATGGACTTTCTCCACTATGATATTCTTGGAAATGAGTCTTCACTAATAAGAAATGATTTTCTTTGATTATGTGTGTATGACACAAAGTTTCATGTTTTATTTTATGATTATTGGGATTACATTTCACTACTATGATTTATCCCATGTTATGATATTATGATCTCTTTTGCGGGTTAAGATTTTCAAAATGTTAGGTTCTTATGAATATGATATGATTGATATTTCCTTTGTTTAACCTTGGTAAGAATTTGAGCTCACCCTTTTGTATGTTCTCTTTTCCCTAGGTCAGGAAGAAGGGTATTAAGTAGGATATGCCAAAAGGGACTCTAGATATGAAGAAATAAACTGGAGACAATGTAGATGCTTTATAAACCATTTGTTTTTGTTTCCCAGTTTCTAAAGACACTATACCTATATAGTCCTATCATGGTTTTGTTATATGTTGTAATAAGTATGCTTCAATTCTGAATTAATAACAATGTATGTAATGTATGGGTCATTATAGTTGGTATCGAAGGAAATTTATAGTCAACCTTTGGAAACTAGGATGTGAAAGCCTTAGTAAGAACCCTAAGGATATTTCTAAGCATAGAACACAATATTAGTGTTTTAGAAATGGCCATGAATAACCTATGATAAGACCTTAAGTGTGAAATTTTATTCTTGATTATGTGGTTTTCCTATTATGATTAGTGTTTCTCACACTATGCTTATTGGTTTTAGTCAATGGCTGGAACCTGAAAAAAACCATGTTAATGTTGAATGTGATGGGCAATGCAATGATTGTCCCCCTGAGCAACCAAACGTTATGGGAGCTGGAATGAAAAATCTTGTAGCCATTATCACACACCATTCTCAAGAAATGAATCACGAAGGACCTCCAAACTAGAAAAGGAAGGATCAACATTCTGTTGAATCCTTCATGAGGCAGCATCCACCATCATTCAGTGGGTCTACTGATCCATTCATGGCTGAACAATGGATCAGTACCACTGAAAAGATATTTTCAGTTCTTCAATGTTGTGAACATGATAAATTAATCTTAGCAGTATATCGTTTGGAAGATGAAGCTGGTCAATGGTGGAATCTTATCAATAATATGAGTCAAAGAGACGAAATTGAGTCAATGGAATGGGATGAGATCAAGAACATATTTTTCAGTAAGTACTTCATTCGTATTCTTCGAAAAAATATGGAGAAGGAGTTTCTTGAACTAAATCAAAAGGATTATGAATCTGTTGGTACCTATAAAGCAAATTTTACATGACTTGCAAGGTATGCTTCCAGAATTATTATCCAACCAGAGAGTAAGATCGATCGATTCTTTAGTGTCTTAAAATCAAGTCTTCGAAGGGAGTTAGCCATAAGGGACTTCAATAGCTACGAGGAAATTGTTCAATGTGCTCTCAAGGTTGAGACAGATATTGGAGTAACCCATCAGTAATATGGGTTTGAAAAGAAGGGTAAAATGGAATTCAAAGGGAAAACTAAAGACCACACTGAAAAGAAGATGAGTTTTCCCTTATGCTCAAAGTTTGGAAAGAAACATGGAGGTAATTGCCTTAAAGGGACAAGTAAATGTTTCAAATGAGGAAAAGAAGGTCAACGAGAATTTGAATGCCGTAATGATGGGAAAAAGATGTCTAGTGATGTGAACAATGAAAAGGCTACACATAATGAACCTCCTACACTTCAATGTTACAAGTTCAAGGAAATGGGGCATTATGATAATCAATGACCTTATCCAAGGGTTATTGATGATGATCGACGTCAATGAACTCTTAAGGCCAAAGACAAAGGAAAGTCACATGCAATTTCTAACGGCGATGTGGAGTACGATAACGAAGTGGTGAAAGATACACTTATCATCCACTCTAAAGTATCAAATGTTTTATTTGATTATGGATCCACCCACTCTTTTATTTCTGAAGTATTTTCCTAGGGTATCGTCGTACTACCTCAACAATTTGCTATTGATTTGGCTCTAACAACTCCTAATGGCACAACGGTTGCATCAAAAGTTTATAATTATTCTCCAATTGATGTCTACAAATCTTGTGGTCCTTTCTATAGTGTAATTTGATGTGATTCTTGGCATGGATTGGCTTTCCTTATATGGAGCTCATATCAATTGCCAAATAAGGGAAGTCAAATTTTATATTCCCGATCAATATATGATCATCTATCAATGCAAGGATGAATATAACCTTCCAGTGAAAATTTCTTCCATCTTATGGGTCTTGATTCGAATAAATGAAGGTTATTTATCTCAAATGTTTGGAGAGAAACTCACTATTAATAATATTCCCATTGTATGGGAGTTTTATGATGTGTTTCTAGAGGAATTTCTAGGTCTTCCACCAATTCCTGAAGTTTAGTTTTCAATAGAACTCGTACCGGGTGCTATGCCCATTTCAAAGACACCTTATAGAATGGCCCCACTTGAGTTGCAGGAATTGAAGAAGAAAATCCAAGATAATCTTGATAAAGGATTCATACACCCTAGTGCATCACCTTGGGGAGCACATGTTCTATTTGTTAAGAAGAAAGATGGATCAATGAGGCCTTTCATTGATTATCGAGAACTTAACAAGATCACTATCAAGAACAAATATCCTCTCCCATGCATTGATGACTTATTTGACCAACTATGCGGAGCTCAATAGTTTTCCAAGATTGATCTTGATTCCGGGTATCATCAATTAAGGGTCAAAAGGGAGGATACACCAAAGACAACTTTCCGTACAAGGTATGGACAATATGAATTTATAGTGATGTCATTTGGTCTTTCTAATGGCCCTGCTATCTTCATGGATCTAATGAATAGAGTCTTTAGAGACTATCTTGATTAGTTCGTGGTAGTATTTATAGAAGATATTCTTTTCTATTCAACGATAAATGAAGAACATGAAGATCACTTGAGAATTGTATTAAAGGCCCTAAGAAAGAAGAAGATTTATGAAAAATTTACAAAGTGTGAATTTTGGCTTCAAAAAGTTTCATTTTCGGGTCACATAATCTCAAAATAGGGGATATCTGTGGATCCAGCAAAAACAGAGGTTATCGAAAGATGGTCGAGACCAACAAAAATAACTGAGATCCGAAGTTTTCTTGGTTTGGATGGATATTATCAACGTTTTGTGAAATATTTTTCATAATTATCTAATCCACTCACTAGGTTGACTCGAAAAGGAGTTAAGTTCTCTTTGAAGGAGGAGTGTGAACAGAATTTCAAGGAGTTAAAAAGAAGGTTATCCAGTGCACCTGTGCTCACACTACCTTGTAGTGGAGAAAGGTTGGGGATCTACAGTGATGCATCCAAGAAGGGATTGGGGTGTGTTCTCATGAAAAACGATATGGTGATAGCTTATGCCTCACGATAGTTGAAAATCCGTGAACAAAATTACCCAACTCATGATTTTGAATTAGCTGTGGTAATCTTTGCATTAAATATTTGGAGGCATTATCTTTATGGTGAAAGGTGTGATATTTATAATGATCATAAAAGTTTAAAGTATATTTTCACACAAAAGGAGCTGAATATGCACCAAAGAAGATGGTTGGAGCTGATTAAGGATTACGACTTATCAATTCATTACCACCCTGGGAAAGCAAACAAGGTGGCAGATGCATTAAGTCAACAAGACCATGCTAGCTTATCCATGATGAGGATCACAAAAGATCCAATATTTATGTATTTACAAAGGATGGATCTTGGAATTATAATGGAAGGGGGGAAATATTATCATTATAAAATTAATGTTAAACCATCTATACATGTAAATATTAAAAGAGGCACAAAAATAAGATGTAGAGTTACAGAAGAAGGTGATAAATCTTCCTGGATTCCACATTTATTGTGATGAAATAATAAGGTTCAAGAATCTGGTTTGGGTTCCTCCCATCCCAGAATTAAAGAAGTAAATATTGGATAAATCTTATAGTTCGTCATTTCGTATTCACCCTAGAAGCATGAAGATGTATAGGGACCTGAAGGAGTACTTCTGGTGGGATGGCATGAAAAGAGATGTTGCTGAATATGTCTCTCGATGATTTGTTTGTCAGCAAGTTAAAGTTGAGAGACAGAAGTCTAAGGGGATGTTACAACCATTACCCATACCAGAATGGAAATGGGAAAACATCACTATGGACTTTGTCACTGGACTTCCTAAAACATCCAAAGGCAATAATGCTATCTGGGTTATAGTTGATCATCTTACGAAGTTGACACACTTTATTTCTATTAGAGAATATTTCTCTTTTGATCAACTTTCCAGAATATATGGGAAGTAAGTGGAAAGATTTCATGGAGTACCACTTTCCATTATATCTGATCAGGATCTGAGGTTTACATTGATGTTTTAGCGAAGTCTTCAGCATACTCTAGATAAAGAGTTGAGTTTTCGCACTGCTTATCATCCTTAGATAGATAGACAGTCAGAGAGGAAAATTCAAACACTATAAGAAATGTTGAGAGCTTTCTCTATGGATTTAAAAGGTGCTTGGGATCAACACCTAACTTTGGTGGAATTTTCTTATAATAATAGCTTTCACTCCAATATTTAGATGGCTCTTTATGAAGCTCTCTATGGAAAGAAATGCAAAACTCTAACTTGCTGGGATGAAGTTGGGGAATGAAATATATTAGGACCTGATCTTGTTGATGGGATGGCAGAAAATGTAAGATATATTCAACAACACATAAGAGCAGCTCAGAGTCGACAAAAAAGTTATGCCGACAACAGAAGAAAAGAACTAGAGTTTGAAGTGGGTGATAAAGTGTTCTTACGAATATCTCCTTGGAAGAGAGTAATGTGATTTGGAAATATGGGCAAGTTGAGCCCTAGGTATATTGGTCCTTTTGAAATATTGGATCATGTTGGGAAGGTAGCTTACCGATTGGCACATCCACCGAATCTCTCTCAAGTTCATGATGTGTTCCATGTATCTCTCATGAGAAAGTACATACCTGATCATTCACATGTACTAAGATCAGAAGTTATACCGATGGGGGAAGATCTTTCTTATGAAGAACAACCAATAGAGATTCTGGATCATAGCAAAAAAGTTCTACTAAACAAGACCACTCGCTTGGTTAAATTTTTATGGAGGAATCACCAATTAGAAGAAGCTACATGGGAACTTGGGGATATGATGAGGGAGAGGTATCCTCATCTATTTTTTACAAAGTGATGAATTTCGAGGGCGAAATTCTTTTTATGGGGGGTAGAATGTAACACCTTGAGATTTTATGAGAAATATTTTTGTTTTTATGTATTATGTTATACGGAAAACCAAAGGAATCTTTCACTATAGACAACACTGTCTTGGATTGCATTACATGCAAGAGCAACCATCCTCGATAGCTTGTGTTGTACGCAATACCGAGTTTCACTAAACAATGATATGCTATTAAAATATTATATAAACTAGCCGTTATGAATATTAATACCCAATTTTTGAAATTTTATAAATTTTATCATTTAAAATGGATTTCATTTTTGGATTTGTAATATCAAAATTAGCTTAGGGTGAATTTTTGGTATTTTTCTGAAAACTTTCAATTTTTGATGAATAGTGAAAAACACCGAGTTATAGTTTAAACCCGAATTTTTATTTAAATAATTATTTATATAATTTAAATTTATTTTAGGTCAAAATAGATACATATTACTTATATACTTTCAAGTTAATTCATTGGAGTTATTTTATAATAATTTTAGATATATAAAATTGTTATTGAACTTTTTACCGTCTTTTACCCACCTCCTAGGAGAATTTGCAAATTTACATAAAACATAATTTTACCACTTATGTGAGTCGAATTTAGAAAATGAGAGAGACACGGTTAATATCAAGGAGTAGAATGTGGTTCAATAAGATAAAAATAATTTTTGGTGAATAGTAACTTTTTACTTTTATTTACCATAGTTAAAAGTAAATAGGGTAATTAAGGGTAAAAATGATATTATTATTACCCTAACACATGTACTAATTCTATTGGATAAGTGTAATTAGACAAAAAAAATCTTATGAATAAAATATGAACCTCTTTGGTCCACTTGGATTAGATTAGGACACTTATTATTATTTTATTTAAAGAAGAGTTAAAAGAATTAAAATCAAAGTTTAATAAGTAAAACATATTTAATATAGGTTTATACATAAGATAAATTAGACTATAATTATTCATTAGAAAGATAAAAATATTTCCTACAGAATGGTATTTTATTTATAAATTTTAGGCATTAAATAGTTTAATTTATTTATGACACAATGATGATGTAGTAATTACATTATTAATGAAATATTAACATAATTGATATTATAAATACCCAAATAAATGTAATTTGAGACTCTTTATGAATTAAACTACTTTTCTAGGTTAATATAATATATTAGGGTTGTTTAGATGATTTTGTTTCGATGTAATAATGTTTTTATGAATTTAGAAAAAACAAAATACCAAATAGTGTCAAAATTGACATAAAATAGTTTTTAAAAACAATGTTAAATTATTAATTTATATTCTATTCCTAAAAATATAAGGTTCGGCCAAAAAATATATATAATAATATATATGACATTAACAAACCAATTATGGTTCCATTGGTATTTTATAGTATGTTTATGAACCATATAGTGTAAGAATACAAGAAGAGACGGTAAAAGTTATATTATTTAACTTAGAGTTAAATCTAAATTATATGGTTAAAATGGTAACCTAAACTTTTCTAAAATCTATTGGTTGAGAGGCGTACGACCCATACCCACCCTAGCCTAGAAATAAGTCACTTTGGATCCATTATAAACCTAATATTAATTTATTATAAAATAATATTTTAAGTTTTTCCTAAGGTGTCCCTCACCCCTCTTATAAAAGGGCACCCCCCTTCTCTTTAATTCACACTTCCAAAGCAATTTTTATAGGACAAACCCTAAAAAAATACCCTATCAACTATCCTACCTTAAACTTTGAGGCCTTAATGTAGTCATAAAGCCAACCTATGTATCCCTTTAGATCAAATCAAAAGGAATAACCCGAAGAAGAGGTAAATATTTCACCACCTATTTCAAGTTCCTTTCTTCTTCTACTTCCTCCTTCTTTGTTGTTTCCATTATAAAATAATAACTCTAGTATCTTCTATATATTCTGATTTTATTATAAATAGTAAAACCATATTAGTTATTTTATCCATCCTATGAATGATAAAGTCACCACACGTGAGTACGTACGGCTTACCGTCTCCAAGTCTTGGTGTAGTTTGTTATTCAAACATTTCATCATTTGGATGGGTATTATAATGAGTATAAATGATATAAATAATAAATACAACATTATTAGGGTTCTTTATATATGATATACCATCCAATTATATATGATTTTAATATCAAAATAATGATATCATCGCTCGTGTGTAGGTACGACCTATCGTCTCCACGATGTGATGCGACTTGTTCTATATGATCTTAATTGAATAATGATTATATAAACTAATTAAATGAACAAATATGATATATATTACACTAATAACATTCCGTAAATGAGGTATCTAGAACCTAAAAAGAGTAATAAGAATTTATTCGACAAAACATGCATAAGAACATAAATCAATGAACACCCGAATAACAAGTAACAATGAAATATTACTAATAAAGAGATAAGAATATGACCATATATGATATCATAACAATGAATATGATTCCATAATAATTCAATGACATTATTTAAATCATTATACAGGAGGTTCAGATATGTACGAAGCATATCGAACCTAAGGTAAGGTAAAATCTCACAATCACATTTTTACCTGAGATTGTTTATACTTCAGAATTTACTGGGTAATATTTATCAACCACATCCATGTTTCCTAAATATGTAATATTATTTATATAATCCTAAATTTTTTTAATTCTAATATTACCTATTGGTGAATTATTATTAAAAGATATGAAAAGAATATTTTGTCGTTTTCAGCACGAGAAATTCTTTGACTTTTTTAGCCAAAGTTCGAGAAGAATATTTTTTTAACTTATATGGAATAAATGGATTTTTATGATTTCATAGAACATTATTTCCATGATTATTCCTTTACAAGTTTTCATGTTTATTTTAAATTAACTTCTTTTAGTTTAAAATTTCATGACATGTTAATAAAGGTAAAAAAAATTGACGTAGAAAGGATATTTTCCTCAAGAATGGAGTTCAAGTGTTTTATCAAAATTATTTTCCATCTAAGATAATATAGGGTTATATTTATCTCCCTATTTTTATATTGATTTGATTATGTTATTATGGAATTATTTTAATGAAGTCCTTTTATCATATATGGTTTATGTTTTGATGGCATGAGGTTTAAGAATACCATTTTTATTACATGGGTTATGCTATGATATATGATATATGATTTTGTGGAACACATAATAATAGTTCTATTATGAGATGGGTAAGACCTATATCTCTCTCCAATGAATTGGGTAAAGATTTATATCTCATGAGATAAACATGGCTGGAACAAAAATTTAATCTGGTTCAGTGATACAAGACTAGAACGGGGAATGAACTCAGTTTAGAAATGGACTTTGTCCACTATGATAGTCTTGGAAATGAGTCTTGACTAATAAGAAATGATTTTCTATGATTATGTGTGTATGCCTCAAAGTTTCATGTTTTATGTTATGATTATTGGGATTACATTTCACTACTACGATTTATCCTATGTTATGATATTATGATCTATTTTTCATGTTAAGATTTCCAAAATGTTATGTTCTTATGAATATGATAGGATTTATATTTCCTTTGTTAACCCATACTAAGAATTTGAGCTCACCCTTTTGTATGTTTTATTTTCCCTAAGTCAGGAAGAAGGGTATTAAGTAGGATATTCAAAAAGGGACTCTATATATGATGAAATAAATGGGAGACAATGTAGATGCTTTTTGGACCAGTTGTTTATGCTTCCCAGTTTCTAAAGACACTATTCCTATACGGTCCTATCATGGGTTTGTTATATGTTGTAATAAGTATGATTCAATTTTGAAGTAATAAAAATGTATGTAAAGTATGGGTCGTTATAATTTGGATACACCCTTACAATCATATAGCACTTAGAAAACAATTTGCAAGCGTATGTGCACCCTCTTAGAAAAATAGGGTGAAACAAAGTTTTAGTGCTTCTTAATCCACTTTCATAGTTTGATCGTTCAAAACAATTCTTCTCTATCCTACCCAGAAGCTAGTGAGAACTACCTTGCACACAATCATACAGCTTATCCTAAACTTAAATCTTCCGTGCACCCTTTAAAGTGTCTTGAGTGCAAAGTTTATGCCTTGCACACAAGATTTTACTTTTTTCATGAAAAACCTCTTGTAGGCAACATCAATATTATACTCAACTCTCTTCTTGCGTGTAACTTCTCCTTCTTATGCACAACTCTATTTCTTTCACGCAAATCCCTTTTCTTAAAATTCATTCATGCTTTATAGATTTGGATTTCTCTATTTGTCGAGCATAAAAAATGGAAGGTGATCACCTCTTATTTATAGGCATCACCGACCCCCAAGTGAAAAAACCCTAACACGTCATTCAAGATCCTGACGTTTCACAGAAAACCCCATTTGATGTCGCATTTAGCACATAAGTCTCTTTCATTCCAACCTTATCTTTCAAACACTTTTTGAATCTTTCATTCACTTTACGCGTTTTCCATTTTTTAATATTTGGATTTTTTTAGCTCCACTTGCATGTAACATACCAGACCATCTTTAAAGTTGCACGCATCATTCTTTAACAAAATCACATTTCTCCATCTCCCAATTTTGAGTCCCAAAAATTTGGAAAACAATGGAAAACAGTGCCACTTTATAATATGATTTGAAAAAAAACACCAATGCTACATCACTTTAATCTATATTATTCAAAAAAATAGCTATCATCATGAACTATATCTTACATGATATATAGTCACTGATTAAACACTTTTAGCATCGTTAGATTTTCAACAGAATGTACCGAACCTTCTCTGTCTTCCACTAGTATCTTTCCTTCAAGTCAAAACTGAATACGAATGTCCGCACCTTTACTCCCCATTTCTATCATTAGGCATGCATCAAAAGTTCTCCTAACTTTTGATATTTGTGAAATAAAAATCAGCAAAACATCATATGATTTTCCCAGGATTTTACAAAGTGAATTGAATTATACTATTTAACCACAAAAGACAACACTCTACAAAAGAAAACTCTTCAAACATCCTTATACATCCAACTTAGCCCCAATAGGATCTTCATTCCTTTCTTTTTAGAGGGATAGTAATATCAGCATTGATTATTGCCGGATTCATTGGCAAGGGCAACTGATCTATGATATGTTGTGGAGAAGAATATTAGAAAAGTATTTAATATTCAAGAGAAATATATTTGACATTACCATGACCTTTATCTCCCTCAATAGAAATAGGAGTAGATACAGCTGTACCTTTTTATGTCTTATCCATCAAAGTAACAACTTCATCAACATGAACATGTGTTTTTCCTCGGGTTTCCTTTTCCGGTCTTGAGGGATTATCTATTAATCCCTTACGAGATGAGATAGATACAGATCCTACGAAAAGATTAATGTGATTATTAAAGTGTATCAATCAAGTTATAATTCCATAGTACATTATAAATACATACTTCTATGACATACACTTTGGATCAGTCTCATCGCTATTTTTCATTTCTTTTCATAAGCTTGTGGAGAAATTGAAGCACTCCTCTTGGCAGGATAAACATAAGGTAATGGTTGAGGATTTTCTCTCTCCATTACCCAGTCAAGATTTCTACTCCTGGAGAGAGTTATAAATACCTAAGAGGATCATTTAATGTGTCGATGGGGGAACTTGTAGGTTTATACCATGGTGACCCGAGAATCGATCTTGAGGATCCTTCCCTAAGTTCAAGCTGAAAAATTCAATCTCATCAAGATTAGTGATTATAAATGACAACGAATAATTGATACAAAAGAAAAGAGAAATACATTCTTTGCATTAACATAAATTTCCTATTCGTCCTCAGGGTTAACAATTACCCCTATGTGTATCCCTATTTCCATCATATCAGAGACTCATTTAAGGGTTGGGATTTTTTCATAAGTTGCATATATAATGGTATCCAGCTATGCAATATAATCATGTAGTTTATCTATGTTATTATCCAAATTAAAATCATAAGGTTCTTTAATTTCACACACACCAGGTATTCAAAGGCCATTTTGAATGAATTCCCATGCATCCCTTAGTTCATGGGTCAAGCTCTTCCAAAATTGAATTTTTGAAGGTCACACATAATTCAGTTTCAATATGGTTGGTTGTAGAGAAAACTCAACACCCTATGATTGGATAACCTCTTCAGGCCTCCCTTATTATTTTGATAGGTAAGAATATGGGATGGGAATATATTTCTAATGTCAGAGGCTGGATCTCCTCGGTGCTATAGGTATTGTTTTACTAGCCCTAGTATTCTTGGTATACCTTCTGCGAAGTTGTTTTCAAGGATCTGAAACATCTGATGCCTTTGAATCATCTTTATACTTCCTACCACAATTACTATGCACAATAGTCATTGTGGCTTCCACCCAGTATATTTATTTTGTTAAATATCCTTGAGGCTATGAAGAATCCCAAGCTTTGGCATATCCAGCTTCTAATCTAATTGATGCATTTGATAGAGGTAAAGTAATTGATAATTTGGAAGTCACCAAATCCATCAAAATACACAATTTCCTAACTACCATTGGTACTTTCTCAGGTCTGACATATGTGGGAGGAAAATGTTTTATTGTTGAAGACATTTTAACTAGAAATAAAAACTATAGGGGATGAAATCCCCACAGATAATTTCTCCACCAATCTTGGTTGATAATACACTATCCTTGAATTACATCATTTAAGATCTTAGCTCATACTTCTCTAACTTACCATCGTCAATAAAAATTCCAGTTGGTGGCTTACCAAAATGAAAGAAACCTATTTCTCCCAAGGCATTAAATTACCTTATCACTATATCATGTCGTAAGTTTTGAGGTTGAAAACCAGAAACATTCTGTGAAAATGGGGTGAATCGACCGTTGGGGACTCTAACTGAATTCAACACCGAGTATGAAGAAACGTATACCACAATCTAGCCCCACCACACTTGTAATGGTCATACATGTCTAAATAGATCTTTCCCTTTGTATAATTGTAGTAGGGAATAATAAATTCCAGCCAATACATAAGTTTCTAACCAAATATACTTTCGCTCTACCAATTTTTCTATGATAAAGAAAGCCCTTAGACTAACACCACCACCAGACTGAAGAACTGGAAGCAAGTAAATTCTTAGCCACATGTCAAGGAATCCAGTTAATCATCCCTTCTTATCAATATCAGATTTGACTTTATAGCCACAGTTCTTGTAGTGGCCTCTCTTCATTGTGGGCCAATATATGCCTGAACTGCCCTGATTATCAATAGAAGGACAAAGTGTTGGATGTTCACAGGTGGGGCCTTTCTATTTTGTTGGTTCTAAAAAGGATTTCATCCATACTCTGTCATGGATATCTTTCTTTAGTTTAGTAAATTTATTTTCTATATTGAATAATTCATGATCCAATGGTGGAGTTTTGATAACATCACCCCTTGTTTTTACCAGAGGAATAAACTCATCATATATTTCCCTAAGAATGGGAACCCCAGATATTTAGTAGATATCCCATAAAATGATACCAATTTCACCATGCGTCGAGTGAAAGGAATTTATTTGTGGACACTAATGGCTCTGTAATTCAGTAATGTAATCGTTTCTATAAACATAAGTTTGTCCCATCCAGACATCTTCATAAATATAAACATCTGATATCTCTTTTTTGAATCCTGCACAAGTCTGGTGTACATATAAATCCCACATCCATTCAAGTTTAACACCTCCCTCAGAAAGAAGAGGCCAGGCTTCCTTCCAACCATTATAATTATATGTTTGTAAAGAACGAAAGGTTTAATCAAAGAAATGTGGCCTCTACTCTACAACATGATATTTGATATCAAGAGTTCAACCACTATGATGTATGATGCATCCAATAGAGATTATTCCCTCATGAACCGACATTCCCCTCATGATAATATTCATCCAATGACAATTGGAGTATTTAAAAAACCAATTCATTGGAAAATATTTCTTAATAGACGGAATGTGGCCATATTTTCAAATACCATTCCTATAAAATGGTAGATAATGAATTTTTGGTTATTCTCATTGGTATGGAATTAAGTATTTCCATGGTCAAGGAAGAGTACTCTTAATAATGTCATAATAGTCTAGTCTGACGATCTCCATCATCTCATTTTGACGAGCCATAGCTTCCTCCGTAGAGGTTATCAAGTGATCCATTTCCTACAATATAATTACAAAATTCCCCCGATTAAGTTGTAATTTTGACTTAAGAAATTTAAAATTTCAACAGAAAGGAATCTAAAAATTTGGAAAAGGAAACGCTTCATGTAGGTCCTTTGGTGAGGTCATCTGCATAGGTCCTTATACAAGGGTCCTTTCATAGATCCTTAGACGAAGTCCTTATGCGTATCTCTATCGCTCAAATGGTTTTACCTTGAGAAAATTTAAAGTATCCTACACGAGATCACAATACGGCAAGGCTGGAAGAACAAGCTACGCAATGAGAATGGAAAATCTAAAAGCCTGTGTGAAAAAATCACAAAAAAATAGACCTATTTATATACATCAAAAAACCTATGCGGAATGTCTGTTCAAAAGAGATAGGTGACATACCTACGTAAAATAGCCACACAGCAAACCTGCACGGCTCAGAAATGACTCCATAGTCTTTTTTCCACCATCTTACCGTAGGTCTCGACCCTCTTTCTAATCGCACTCAATCTTGAGGGGGGGGGGATTTTGTTGAAACTCTTTAGTAAGAAAAAAATACAATGAAGATGTCCCCAAATATCACAAAATTTCAAGACCAAGCTTGAATATCTAAAAGGAAAGATAATTTTTAGAGGACCTATGCGGAAGACCTGTGTGGAAGACCTATGCAACAGACCTATGCGGCAAACCTACATGGCAGAATTACGTGTCAGTGTACTTTCTATACAACTATGTGGATGAACTATGTGGAAGGGTTGTGTGGTATGCCTACGCTGAAAAATTTCTATTGCCCATCGCCTATAAATAGGACCCTTGGGATCCTCATTTGACAACTGAAAAAAGATGAAAGACTTCTTGAAGGTCCCATTACAAAGATCTTTTTCCATGATCCCTCAAATTGTCTTAGGTAACCCTCTAAAAACATGATATATGAGATAATTAGATGGGATAAACATGTTTTTAAATTATTTCTTAGTTTGGAGCTTGCATAGTGTTGTTTTCCTTATGTTAATGCATTTTCTTCAGTCATCACTAAGGCCTATGCGGCATACCTGCGCGGCATACCTACGTGATATACCTATGTGGGGTACCTACACTACATAGATGTGAACAAGGCCTATGAATCATCTTTTAAACACTCTTTAAAGCAACTCATGGCAGGGTATTTTCTTCCTTGGTTCCCTTATTTGAAAGGTATTAAGTTGAAGCCTCCACCAAAACCTCTTGACTTATCAAACCTTTGGGAAAGGCACGTCAGTATGTCTCTTATTTGTGTTTGTATATCCACAATCAGAGTTTTCCCACATTTGATTTAAAATGTGGTTATGATTAATGGATTTTATGTGGATTTTTATATCCATAGTCACATTGGACCTTTCTCCCAGGAACAATGTTGGGGAGATCCCAGTCTGGAGAATTGGGTTTTGGGTTATGTCCTCCCATTTTCATCTCTACGATCTGGAACCTCTAGTCTCAATTGTGGAACGTACAGTTTACACCTAAATTTCCTTTTGAACAAATGATAAGTATCCCTCCCCTACTAGGATAAATTTATCGAAACCATCCTAGTGTAAGCCCTTAACCTTTCAAGTAGGAGGTTGATGTCTTTCTCATCTCTACTTCCATCACCTTCACTATTTCCTTACATTGGACACTTGCCTAATGTAAAGAGAATAGAGGGAAGTCTTGTTGCCTCATCCTCTTCCCTGGTCACCTTGGTTTCTTTCGCCATTGGCCCACCCTATCCCATCAGTGGAAGAGAGTGTGTATGGTTTTTTGAATCTTTAACATCCTGTTGTTTCTCACACCATGCATGACTCACGTGGGCTTTGAGATTTGTGATGATCACAACATCCTCCCAATCTCCCATCTCTTGAACTATGTGAACTCTGATTTGCACCATAATTGGGATATGTAGGAAGCCTCCTTAAGGCTCGAGCTCTATCTCATTTCATCCACAAATGGGAATCCTCCTTTGGAGTAATCCCAAAATTAAACCCCCAAATCACCAAGGAATCCTTTTCAAGAGTTAATCCCAAAATCATTTCTCTCAAAGGACTATACTCCCCTATGAGACTCATAAAACTATGTAGGATTTGATTCCCATGAAAATGGGATTCATAGAAAGCCTCTTTGAGGTTCAAATCCAATACTTCAAATAAAACATGTTCTTCATGGTCCATATTCCCAACAAGGTCTAATCTAACATGGAAACCCATACACTTTCCACGTTCATTGGGATGACTAGACATATGTCCCACACCAAACCTTGAATAATCACATTTTTCTCAAATGTCCTTACCACATTACATTAAACTGTATGGCTAGGTCCTTACACATGACCTTAAAAGGTATGATGTGTCCTATTAAGCAGAACCGAACTATGAGGGTTCTAATTCCTTTTAAAAGGATACATAGTTTTCCAAATTATGAGTATGATCCCAATATCAAAACAAACTATCGTCTCCCTAGATGATAATAAATTCTAAATTTCCCCACTGAGTACCATAAAAACTAGTATCATCATAATGATTGTTAAAAGAATCTCCAAATATTATATAATAGGATACCAATGTTTGAGAACCTGGAATACAAACAGATTTCTCTATTAATGAAGAACCTAGAATATATACAGATAATTATAAATTACACACTTGATAATAATTAATTTTAAAACTTGAAGTGAAACCTCTGTTATACTAGGTAAATTAATAAGGACTCGTGAAAATATCTCAAATCTATAAGAGAGTCCCGAATTAGGCAATAATTCCCCCAAAAAGGGTCTGATGAGCCTGACCTACCATCCTCATGACCAATGAATGCTCTTTAGTATTGTAAGTTCAAACATAATGAACGCCTACCTTTAGAAAGTAGGTCCCTTTTGGATATAGAACTGTTGGATGTTTTCAGTTCCATAAATAAATCTAATGGAAACCCCCTTGAAGTAGTGATTTCTAACCATAACACACATTCTAAGGAACTAAGAAATAATGATGAAGTGAAAAAATCAATGCTTCGTGTCTATAATTAAGTATTATATAATTAAATATATTAATTAAAAAATATATGTGTAGAATTAAATTTCTTTCTGAAGCATTTAATGACCCCAAATGTCATGTTAATGTTTCATAATATCCAATGATGATTTTTCAATATATATATTTGGATAAATCTTAGGATTTTATAAAATACTGAATATATATAAAAATTTTATTCATGAATGGTAGACACTAAAATGTTTCAAAAATCAAAAAATATGTAATTTTTCACTGTTTTAAACATCTATGATAATTTGTTCTCAGCTGGACATCAATGAAACATAAAATAACATCTTTTCATATTCACATATCCTTTCGAAAACAAATGGAGACATTGGTAATAGAGGATTCACCAAAGAAACAATATAACTACATTCTATGTTTCATCAAATTATTTAAATTCTGTTACTTTTTTATACATTTTGAGATTTACATGTTGAAACTGTTTTATTTTTCAATAAAAAACTCATGTATTGTATTGTAGAGTAAGCTAATAATCTCTCTACCATTCTTATATTCTATATCCCATGACAACTTTGGAAGATGATTTTTATGTTCTAAATATACTTGTCCACTTTTGTGTATAATTACATTATCCTAGTTGTGTATCAGTTAATTTCATAATAAATGGACCTGAAGTGGCATATTTATAAGTGGAGATCAATATGTATCACCTTTAGACTGAACCTCTTGTTTTATTCAACTGTTTTTTTCTTATTTTTTTAAAATATTTTTTAAAACTATTTTTTTTTGTGTTTTTTAAACTCATTTTTAAAACCCTAATTTGATATTTTACTTTAATAAGTGTTTTATTTATGGTGTTTGATACAATTAAATTAGTTCTTAATGTCAAAATATTTTTAAACTTATTTTAACTAAGCTGTGATCATACTTCTATAAATATTTTTGGATGATAAAATAATATACTTATACTATTTTATACAACTATGAAGATTTTATAAATCGGAGGATTTAGTTTTATATTGTTTTTAAAAGAAATTTGAATATGAAACTTAATTCTCCCCCCCCTCTTAATTTTTACACTCAACCAAAATTTTGTATAAGTTTTTATTATTTATTTTTATATGTGATCTATTTTTACCCAAAGGTTCTCAATTTATATTATTTCTATATTTAAATATTATTGATAATAATAAGTTTGCAGGATTCTATAAATATGCCTCTATATTTTAATGGAACTGATTCTGATTAGTGGAATATCAAAATGAGAATACATATTGAAATTAAGGGATTTGATATTTTGAATATAATAGAGGACAAAAATAAAAAAACAAAAGCTACTAGAGAAGATTGTAGTGAAACAACTAAAACTTATTTTGAATATCACTATAAAGAGATGAATTTATTATATTGTGAAATAGAAGAGGATGAAGTTAATGTAATCTATTCTTGTTCTACAACCAAATAAATCTTGGATACAATTGTTGTTTCTCATGAAGAAACATTTAATGTTAAATATATTGTTATAGATAAATTGACTATTAAGTAAAATAAATTGATGAATAAACCTATGTAACCCTTTTATGAAATGTTTCTTAGGTTTAATGAGATTTTCAACCCAATGCATGCACTTGGGATGGAAATTGAAGATAAAGATCAAGTGTTTTGACTCCAACATTTCTTACCATACATATGGATGGGAACCATTTTTTCCATTATATTATAATGTAACATAAGTAAAATAATAGTTAATTATATTATTGGAAAGATTGTAATGTATAAAGAGGAATTTAAATTGAGAAAAAGAATAAAATAAACCAAAGAGAAAGCTAGTTTCTTTCAATAATTCTAACTAAAAAATAATAGAAAAAAGGATGATAGTTCCAGTGAGGATAACTCACTTTCCAACAAAGATAAGGAAATGGATAAACTACCAAATTGATTTAAAATTTATTATTGGAAGAATAAATTATTGAAGAAGTAAAATTATTGAAGAACATATAACAGAAATGGGCATTATAAACAGAATAATCAATCAGGTGAAGTGACCTGTTATGAATAAAATAGAAAAGGACACATAAAATCTAAAATTAAGAAATTGATTTATAAGAATATTTTTGAGGAAAAACGAAAAAAGACAAATAATTTAAAAAAATCCTCTTGGGAAACCTTTGAGGATAGCTTAAGTGACTCTAACTTGAGAAGAGAATGAAATAATTCTAGTGATAACATGTTTTGTATAGAAAATGAATATAAGGTACCAAATATTGTTTTGAAATCTCATGATAATATTTTTAATGTTCTTAAAAATCATACTATTGATGAATAAGTGAGAAGTTATGATTTATTTGAATATTATATTATGTTGTAAAAATCCTTTTATGACCTTTAATATAAGTATACATATTTAATAAATAATCACACCTTATCAAATCATTTTAAATACAACTTTGTTGTGGAAAAAGAGAATATTGCATATCTATTAAAAAAATATTGAACTTGAAATGTAGAATGAGAAACTAAAAAATATTTGTAAGGGTTTAATAGTTCTAAAGAAACCTTAAATAGGATTCTTGGTAAATAGAATGCATCCATGTATATAACTGGGATTTGTTACCAGCCTTGTCAAAGGATAATTTATAAGAATAAATTTATTCCTAGATGAAGATCATCTAATACAGTAATAAGTTTATATTATTATTTAACTAATAATTTCATGATTTCAAATATTCTTAATTCTATTTCTGGTAAACCTATTTTTAAATATTTTATTACTATCATTTCCTAGAATAAGAAAGTGTTGGTACCAAAATCATTTCTTATTTAAATATGTGTATGAATCCATTGTGTAAAGTACCAATAAATATTTTTGGTACCAAGGTAATTGATGTTCTAGACACATGATTGGAATATACGTAATCTTCAAAATAATTATCAAGGTTACTAGTGGAAAAATTAATTTTCTTGACAATTCCAAAGGAAAAAATACTTAGATTCAATCAAATTAATAATTTCGATTCTATTTTAATTTCTAAATTCTAATTTGTTGATGGATTAAAATATAATTTTCATTGAATCTCAAAAGTATGTGATAATGGTTATCAGGTTATATTGGAAAATAAAATTCCCGAATAATTAGTGATTTTAAATATTATTTATTTTTTACTTCTTCACATAATGATAATGTTTATTCATTTGATTTTGATTCATTATAATCAAAAACTTTTTCTCATTTAGGTGCCTTTGACAAAGAATCATGGATATGGAGTATGATATTAGTCCACTAAAACCATTACTCTCTTATAATTAAAATAATGAAATGATTAGTTGACAATATTCCTAAAAAGTAATTCCAAAAAGACAAATTCTATAACCCATTTTAAAAAGGGATATAATATATTATCAATTCCAAACCAATGAAATAAGTTTCAACTTCAAGACCCAAGAAGTTTTTTCATATGAATTTTTTTAAAAATTATATATTTTCTAGATTTAATGGGATGCATTGTGATTATGTTCTCATAGATGACTATTATAGATAGATTTTTGAATTATTTATTTCTCCCAAAAGTGAAGCTTGTTCAGATTTTTCAAAATATTCGAAATCTGCAGAAAATAATAGTGGATTTATTCTTATGACCTTAAGGAGTTTTCTTGGCCATGAGTTTGAAAATAGAAAAATTGAATCTTTATGATCACAAAATAGATACAATTATATCTTTTTTACTAATAGGACTCCACAAAAAAATTTGTTACATAAATAACAAATGGAACTATTCCTGATATTTCTCAAACTATGCTCAATGATTATGACCTTACTATTTATTATTTGGAAGGGTATGTTAATAAATCATGATATATTTTAAATATGGATATTATTATTCCACTAATAAAGAAAAATCCATATTATTTATATAATTAAAGTAACCAAAATTAACTAATATAGAGTTTTCACTTGCAATGTCGTTATACTAAATAAAATTTTTAATTTCATTATATTTATAAATAAAAGTGGTAAAGGAATATTACTTGGTTATTCGACCACCATTAAATCATAAAGAGTGTTCAATAAAGGAAATAAAATTGTGGAAGAATCTATACATGTCAAAATTGATGAAATTGATTCACATGATCCTAATACTTCTTTAGAAAACCTTGTAAATGATCTTTCTAATTTTAATATCAAAACCTCAACCAAACCTAATGACCATTCTATAAAACCATATATCTTAAAATCAACTAGGTTTGGGGATTTTTTTTAACATAAAAAAAATAATAAAATAAATTACCGTGTACTTAGATCCTTGGATCCATCAGGACTCATATATATAATCATTTAGATGATATTATAAGAGATATAGAAAGAGTAACTCAATCTACAACTTCTCTTAGAAACTAGGTTAAACATTAATCCTTATTTTTATTGATTGAACCTAAAAACATCACTAGATAAATATGTAAGAAGAGAATAATTAGTTATAAATAAACAAATTATCGGAGATATTATAAATACCTAAAGATATCCTTCCAATTAGACCTAAATGGGTGTTTTGGAAAAGGTTGATGAGTCTAGAACTGTAATTTGAAATAAATATAGACCGTTTGCACATGGGTGCATTCAAGATGAAGGAATTTAATATGTAGAAACATTTTAACCATTATAAAAATGTAAAGATATTATAATACTAATTTCTTATGCATTATATCTAAATTTCATGTTATATTTGTAACACACTGAAATTCTAAAGCAATAAGATTTTATTCAACAGCATATGTGACACGAAACACCTAGCTTAGAAGATAATATAACACCCCAATATATTAAAATATATTCCTTTTAGAATAAATTTATTTTCTTATATAAATATTACGATACATGTAACAATGATTTTCTTCAATACCTTTCATTTCACACAAGACCGAGTTTTATCTAAAAACAATATAATAATAATAATATTTTTTAACATAATAGTTATAACCTAGTTATTGAATGGGACGGTATGAATATGATTAACCAAATTATGAAAATAAATAGTTTATAATTTTTTATAAATTATCTATTGATTAGTAATAAAATATGCATCATATAAAAGATAAAGAAATGTTTCCTAAAAATGTATTTTTTCAAAAAGACTATTTATTTACACTTTTTCACTTAAGTTAAAATTCATTTTTATAACTTTTAGAAAATTCATTCAAAAAAATATATTTAACTTTTGAAATTAATATATCTAAATTATCATAGGATGGATTTTTTTATTTTTCGGATAAGTTTTATTTTTGGATAAATAATGAGAAATATTAAATTTTAATGGTTAAATTTCTTTTAGTTTAAATAATTTATAATGTTAAATTATATTTTGAATTGGTTTTATATAACATTAGACTAATTTTAAAATATTCAATCCAAATTAGATCATTTGAACCATTTTCATGTTGAATTTTGATAAATAAAACATTGTATACTTTTGAACATTTTCACTTTAAAAACCCACTTTTTTATCACATCTATGGGATTAATTTTAAAAGAATATTTTCCACTTTTGTGAAATAAATTTTTAAAAGTGGATTCCAATTTTTGAATCAAAATAATTTATAATATATAATTATGTGAAATAAATTTTTGACCAAAAAAGACATTGAATGTGGTAAATATAAATTATCATAGCTAAGTTAAAAAGGGTTTACTAGGGGTTAAAATAAAAAAGATAAGTATAGAGACCATAAATTATCTTACAATATTTTTACATCATTTTTAAGATAAACAACATAATAGCGATAAAAATAAATGATCAAAAAGTTTTGTGTATTGGGAAAATAAGGATCATACATAACATGTACATAATAGAACATAGACATTTAATTAGATCCTTTTACTTTATCCTTCTAAAATATGTCTTTCTTTTTTATACATATAATCAACTAAGATATACATCAAATAAAGGGGTTATCTAAAATCTTAGTAGCATGAGGAATAAATGGAATTAAAATATATCACATAGATGATAATAATAATAATCATCATATCAAAAATATATGATCATCATAAACATCATGAGGGAAACATGTGAAAATGTAATGGAATGCGACAATTCATAAAAATGGAACCTCATGTCTTTGTGATCAAATAAAACACATAGTTATGAACAATGATCACATCATGTTCAGACATAACTTATGTGTATAATCATAACATCATCATTGTGAACACATATATCATCATTTTCATACATATTATATATTATCACATGAGATACATCACATTACCCCATGAATTGTAGGGATATATAATTCTAGTCCCATCCATCACATCATAATATTTACATAATCATTCAGGCCACATGGAACTTATAACAATCATATTCATGAAATAACCCATGGAAATGAATGTGTTTCATAAGGATTTCAGAATAAATACATTGATGAAATAAATTTGGGTTTTTAAATGAAAAGGGTATATTATAATTTGGAATAAATGTTCATTTTTCTTTGGATAGTAAATAAAACTTGATGAATAGAATATTTATTTTAGAGAGATTTTTGTTGAAAAATCATTGTATTAGGAAGAAAAATAAATCTAGAAACATTTATATCCATGAAATAAAATTTAAGAATAATGAAATGACATTTAAGGAACATTAAAGTAATATATATACTAAATGTTTTGAAAAATTGGGAAAACAAAAATACTGGGAGTTGGGTTCGAGAATCCCCTTACCATAAATCTCGGTTCATCTTTTATCTTTTGTGCCTCCTGAATAATAAACATAGATTTACTAAATGTAAATTATAAATTACTATAATTATTTCCATAATGTTATAATAAATATAATTTCTTGTTTATATGTTATATATAATTTATAATATCTATCCATGATTATGGTTATTTTTTTAAACATGGAAATGTCTATGTAGGTGGTTAACCAACCTTTGACAGGACATTGTCGGGAAAGCGGGAATGGGGAGATTGAAATTTATATATATAGTAATATGATACTTACAATAGTTTAAATTCATTAATATAACATTATCATGTGTCATAATTAATTATAATAATGTTTCATTGTGAAAGGGGTGGTGAAAAATAAATAGAATAAGAAAACAAATAAGTTTTAATAGAAAAATACTTAATCCTCAGTGTAGCTTATCATGTATGACACTAAAACTCCCTTAGTGTTTGATGTTGGATTACACTGGAAAGTACCTATGGATTATAAGGTTATTAATAGTAAGTATTTCGGTAGAGTTTTGGCGTTTTCAAGTAATACATGAGTGGTTTTCTAAGAGAGAGAGAGGGGTAATTTATACTTGAGGAGATGGTTATATTTAGAATAACATATTAAATAAAATAATATAGCCAAGGTAAAATATATAACAGTAAAATTTTGAAATTATAAATAATATATAAAAATAATATAATGGGTTTTAATACTTTAATTTTTTTTTATAATTATAATTTAATTATTCATTAAAAAGGAATGTGGGAAAAAAGAAAAATTGTTATTTTAAGGAATCACTTTTGACTTTAGGTTTTTAAAATTATTTTTTAGGTATGGAAATTATGTTTATTATATTATAATGACTCACCAATGACATTAAATATATCTTGGAATAACATCAATTTCTATAAATGATTAGGAAATTATTATATCATAAATTGTATAATTTAAGATACACGGATTACGTGGAAAACTATATTTTAACTATTCACATGAAATTTGAAGTATGTAATAAAATTACCAAAATATTAACCTTGGAAAATTATAATGTGATTATTTCAATAATGATGTTTAATTTTATCAAAATAAATCTCTATAATAGTCAATGTTTCTTTTTAATATATAAAATTAGTATTTGAATAAAATAAAATAAAAACAGTTTATTAAAAATGTGCCTATATTTCCTTTTAGTTTTTAATAATGGAATTTTTTTCATTATGATATTTATATTTAAATAAATTAATAATTATAAATATTATTTGTTCCACAAATTATTATTATTAATCTAAATTACAATTCTAATGGTCATGTTACTATTCCCAATGGTTGGGTTATTATTCCCAATAGTCATGTTACTATTCCCAACAGTCACATTACTATTTAAATACTCACATTACCTTATATAAATACATGTACTTTCCAAAATTCAGTATTTAGAAAAATGTCTCAATGTTCGATATTTCCATTTTCTATAATTTTTATTTGGATACTATTTTTTTTTCTTTTCTATAGTGGTGATAGTGGAGGAGATGATTCTAGTAGATTATGGATATCTATATTTTACCTTTTTAGCATTCCTATTTTATATTTGTTAACCAAATGTAATTTTTTAATTATAATTTGTTTCATCGCAGATTAATTTAACCATACTTATTGATGAAATAAATTATTATTGGTTTCCATATAAGTATAATACTATAGAGTATATTATAACAACAATTTATTTCCAGAGACAAATGTCATTTATAAACTCTGTGTTGTTACATTATTCCCACTTTAGAAGTTTTTTCCTAAATATTTCAACTTGTATTCATAGTTTATAATATGTTTGGGTACTTTTGTTACATTGTTTCCTCTGGTTTCCAAATTTCTTCTTCACACTTATAGTTCATCCACAATACATTGATAATGTGAGTTTTCTTGTTGTGTATTGATTTGTCTCTATGGTCTAATATCTTCATTGGATTCTCTTCATATGAGTTGTCATTAACCAGTTGTACCACCAGCATATTTATTACTTTTAAGAGATCAGGTATGTACTTCCTTAGGAGTGATATGAGGAACAATTCATGAACTTGAGCCATACTTGGTGGAAGTGAAAGTTGATAGGCCAGTGCTTCTATGAGATCAAGGGTAAGGAATGGGATAATGTACCTTGGAAAACCAATGAGAGAAGTTGATCACATCCACATTTGAATTATATTGGGTAGAATATTTTCATGTCCTCAAGTGACCTACTATTCCTTTTAGATTTTTCATAAGTTTGGGGGTGATAGGACATGTTGAAATTCAATTCAGTACTAAAAAACATTTTAATACTTCTCTAGAATTTATATGTGAAACTTGGTTCATGATTAGAGAATATTGAAAGTGGAACCCCATGCAGCCTGACCACTTCCTTCACATATATCATGGAAAATTATTCAGGTGAGAAATCTTCGTGAATGGTGATGAAATGGGGAGTCTTGGTGAATCAATTCCCCATAACCCATATTTCATTGTTTTATATAGATTTCTTTAGTATACTAGTGAAACAAGTCTATTGTGACATTCTCCCATTTCAATGTTTTTATAGGAAATGGTTTCATCATCCCCTTTAACTTTTTTCACTCCTCTTTATCTTTATAAAATTCCTAACACCATTATATATACTATGCAATCCCCTTCATCATGCTTTCCCACCATAAGTATTCTAGAATATCATAGTACGTCTTGTTACATCTTGGATGGATAGAGAAAGGTGAGTTTTTCACACTATCCAATCGATCCTTTATATTAGTTAATACAAGTACACAAATTCTACTCCCCATTCGAATGACACCATCCACATCAATGTGTAACTCATGAATCTTCACTTTAATTTCTTATGCCTTATTTTGAAGCTCTGGATAATCATTTTTTGACTCTTTAATCTTCTCATAGATAGATGGTTGGATAATCATTTAGGGAATGTAGGATTTATGCCCTTCCATTATTATTCCCAGACCCATCCATTTAACTTCCATGAAGCTTGGGTCTTTCTCAATTTTCATCATGGATAAAGTGATAAGTTATTCTCTTCTAAGCGAATTATATACCTTGTTTTACTTTCTCCAGTTTAAGTGAATAGTGAAATCATAGTCCATGATTATCTATAATCATATTTTTTTATTGTTGTTGAGCTCCTTATGTGTGAATATATACTTTACTCTCTTGTGATCATTATATATATCACACTTTTCACCATAGAGGTAGTCTCATCAAATCAACAGATTGAGGATCACAAATGCTAATTCCAAATCATCTGTCGGGTAGTTCATCTCATGTATCTTAATCATTCATGATTCATACGCTACCACTTAATCATTATCCATGAGTATGAAACCAAATTATTTCTTCAAACCATCACTTTATATCACAAACTATTCTCCACTTGTTGGTAGTGTGATTACAAGATTAGTTAATAGCATCTTTTTTTATCTCCATAATTATTTCCACATATTCTCCGGTCCAAATATACATTACTCCTTTCCATGTAAAAGTTGTTACTAGTAGATAAAATCATGAGAAATTTCTCACAAAACATATATAGTACTTATCTAAGCCAAGCGAAATACATATTTTCATGACACTAGTGGGTCTAGGCCATTCCTTAATTAATTTTTTTTCTTTTAAGGGACCACATATTCTCCCTCACTTGTGATCATGTGCCCTAAAAATATGACTTTCAGCTTCCAAAAGTCACACAAGTTAAACTTAGCATATGTTTTCTCCTTATTTAATGTCACCAGCACACTCTATAGGTTCTCTTCAAATTCCTCTATTCTCTTAGAGTAAATTAGAATATCATTGATAAAAACTACCATAAATTTTTGGAGGTATTATCTAAAGACTATATTTATTAAATTTAGGATAATTTTAGGGGAATTATTAAGTCCAAAAGGAATCACTATGAAATAATATTTCCCATACCTTTTATCTAAATAAATCTTCAAAATATATTCCTTATTCACCTTCATTTGATGATATCCAAAACAAATATCCTCCTTTGAGAAGTAATAAGCTTTGCAAAGTTGATCTAACAAGTCAAAAATCCTTAGTAGAGGAAACTAGTTCTTTATGGTGATTCTTTTGATCTCCCAATAACCAATACATATCCACATTGATCCGTAATTCTTCTTAGAAAAGTGTACTACCACACTCCAAGGTGATTGACTTGGTTGTATGATCCATCTGTCCAAATTTTCTTATATCTACTTTTTTAACTCGTCCAATTTGATTGGGGCCATCCAATATTGGTATTTTGATATAAGAATGGCTCTAATTATAAGCTCTATTAATAACTCTACCTCATTATCTAGGGGAATTCTAGGGAAATCTTCATGAAATACATCAGTGTATTCCCTAACAATTTTCATTTCCCCTAGGTTGATACCTTCCATTAAATAAAACATTTGGGAAAGAAATGCTTCTTCATGGGGTCTCAAAACCCACACCATTGATGGATTCTCCAAAGTATATTCATGACCTTCCATAAATTTCTAGAGGAGAATTGGATGGTTTGAAATTAGAAAATAGATTTCGTTTTCTCAATAATTAATTTGTTCTCTATATAATGAGAGCCAATCCATGACCATTATAGTGTCGAATTCCCCAAAGGGAATTGTTACGAGATTTTCTAGAAGAATGTTCCCATAGGTTCTTACTGAAGAAGAGTACAACACTTGGGTTAAAATTATTTCACCACTAGGTTTTTTATAGATATCTCTACTTCAAGGTGTCATGGATTCAATTCAATAGTTCTACCACACTTCAGGATATAAAGGAATTCATAGAACCAAATGAAAATAAATCTTTTTCCATTCTTGAGTAAATATAACATATACCTTGTATGAATTCATTTTCATACTCCAATTAAATATTAAAGATGGAATAAGATTTACCTTCCTTCTTTTCCTTTATTGGTTGCTGAATCTAATTTCCCTCAATGAACCATAGTTTGGTGCACTAGCTTACATTGTACCCTTTATCTCTACAGTTGATGAATTGAACAATGGGTTGTGCATTAGTAGGTTCCTTCCTTTACTCCATCATGTTGGTCAACTTATTCAATTCTGTTTTACATTCATGATCTTGGCGGACTTCTCTCCCACACATGAATCATTTCCATATCATTTTGAAACAATTACCATGATATTTCTTCCCAAATTTTTGAAATATGGGAAGTTAGATCATCTCTCCCCCTTGGTTATTAACCCACCAAATTGAAACCCTATTCTCCTCTTATTATCTCCATAACCATGGGTCATTTTTTTGAAATCCACCTCTACTTTAAGAGAACGTCAAATAATTTCATGATAACTCTTGAGGTCTCAAATATTTAGATCCTTTATAAGTTGTGGTTTAAAACTACTAAAAACCTATCATTGTTGACATCAAAACCTAAGGGGTATCTTGAAAGCCTTGTGAAGTTTTCTTTGTAATCCAAGACATATTTACCTTCCTTTTTGTTGCAAACCAATATTTTATAGAATGCATATTTTTAAATTTAATCTCTTTGATATCTAACATTGAACACAACATCAGGCTTAAATGAACTGAGATATACTATTAGATATTATCATTTTAACATTAGACATTTAGTAGGTGGTTGTGAATAGGATTAAATAAATTATGAAAATATAGTTTAAACATATTCATAAAATAAATTCATTGATTAACAATTAATGGGAAATGAAAATAAAAACCAATTTAATATAAGGGATGTTTTTTATTAAAAAAATAATTTTATGCCCACAATAGAATTTTATCATAAAAAATTAAATTAATCACTATTAGTGAAAGATCATAATGAAATATATATTTTATATATTAAAACATTTTTTTTTAAAATTTATCCAAAAACCTTGATATTATTAAAGTAAGAATAAAATAAATTTTAAGCATAAAATTTAATATTTTTTTAAAGGTGATTTTACCGTCTTTTAATTGTGATCCTATATTTAATGCAATTTTTGCAATTTTTTATTTTCTATTTTAAAAAAATAAAATTCTTATTTTTAATCAGAATATAAAATTTATTTTGGTTTATTTTTTGGTATTTTTTTATAAGTTGCATGTTTTGATTAATAGTGATAAAATATTGTATTTTAATTGAAAATTGCATTTCCATCTAAATAATTTGTTGTATTAAATTGTATATTTAATTGGTTTTGAAGTACAATGAGATTAATTTTATATCATTTAATACAATTTAGGTTATTAGAATCAATTTTACATTGAACATGAATATGAAATCATTACAATATTTTGTGTGTTTTCACTTTAATAACATGTTTTCTCATTCCTCCAACAGGATTAATTTTAAATTAATTACTGAACCTTATATGTTTTTAAATTTGAAAAATAGATTCCAAATTTTAAATAATTTTTTACAAATTAATTAAATTGGTTTATTTATTTATTTACATATGACTAATAAATTTGGTTATATTCTAATTACTAGGGTTAATGGTAAATCTGGTAAATATTGGTAAAAATAATATAATAAAGATTATAAAAGTACCCTAACACTTGTCCCAACTTAATTGGATGAGTTTTCATAAAAAACAAATCATCCTTGGGATGACATTATATCCATTTAAAGCAACTTGGCTGAGAGAATGGCATTTATAATGTTATATTCAATGAAAAGTCCATTTTTTCCACACTTTTGTTTTTAACAAGTGAAATATTTTTAATATGGGGTTATATTATGGATTTTATAGACTATAAATATTATTTTGAAAGATGAAAATTTTATGTTTATCTGGATAATTTATTTTTTATTTTTCATTGATGAAATAATTAAATTAAATACTTTCACTATGATGATACGGTAATTGTTTAATTAAAGAAAATATAAAAAATGATATTAAAAATACAAAAATAAAAATAATTTAAGATTATAAATTTCATAAAAGCGTTTTTAGAGAAATTAGACATGATATTGGTGTTTTATAAGTATTTTTTTTATAATATATCTTGTTATGATAATTTTAAAAATTCTAGTAATTAATAGTGTCCAAAATTGACATTATTGATATTCTCAAATAAATAATATTTTATTAAAGGATATAAAGATTATAAAATTATGAATTTCAGCCAAATTATTGGTATAAGTTTTAAAATTTCATCAAAGACTCATTTAAAAGTATTTTAGAATTTTATAGTTATTATATTAACCCTAAAATTGTAAATTACATGATGTCACGATAAGAGTTAATAGAGTAAACTATGGGTTGAATCCAAAAGATAAGGGTATAAATATGGCCTAAACATGTATAAAAATTATTTGTTGAGAGGATTTATAAACATAGAAATATTAAACATGAAATAACTCACTTTGTATCCATTTGGAATTGGAAATAAATTTATATTAATTTAATATTTAGAGACTTTCCCAAAGTGACCCTCACCTTAATTATAAAAGGGTACCTCCTACCTCACTTACTCATACCACTTTGATCCCTCTAGCTTGACTAAGCCCTAAGTATTTATTCTTTCAACATCATTATCCATGTTATTGAGGTTTCTGGACTCCCAAAATACCTACCATAGATCCATTAAGAAGTGATATAAAGGAAGTACACTGAAGAAAAGGTTATCGTTTTTACTAACTCATTCAAGTTCATTCCTTCATCTACTTCCTCTCCATATGTTGTTTCCTGAATAAAGTAATAAATCCAATATAATATATATTCTCAGATGTTATTATGGTTATGGTAAAACCATATTCTATGTGTTATCCATCTTATGAAAAGAAAAATCATTATGCGTGCGTATATATGGTTTACCGTCTCCACGTTGTGGTGTAATATTCTGTTCATCACCATTTTACGTGGATGGGTATAATGATGAAAATAATGTATATATATTATAATTATGAATTTATATCAATCCTTTAAAAATTAGTATATCATCAACTTCCATATCCTTTCACTTATTTAGTGAAAGATATTGACGATCGTGTGTGCGTACGACCTACCATCTCCACAACGCAATGCGATTCATTTTCCATATCCAAAATTTAGGAATGGATCTGAAAATGTATAAAATGATTAAAATGATATTTATATCATTAATATAATTCTATATATGTTTGATATATATATCCTATAAAAAATAATTGATTTTTTATAATAAAACATGAAAAGGAAAATGATGCAATTAACACACAAAAGAACGGTAATAATGAAATATTATCAACAAAGAGGTGATAAAATGATATAATAAGATCATATATGATAGTATAAATATTAATAAGGTTATGATATAAATTAATAACATTTTTTAAACCATTATAAATGAGTTTATACCATTTACAACAAAAAAGGAAGTGTGAGGTAAGGGATTTTTTTCTCCCTTTTATTTCTATGGGAAACATGACTTGTATACTACTTGTTTCTTTTGTGTGAAGTATATACTTACCATGAATGTATTTTATGAGTATTATTCTGAAAATTATTGTATTTTCATATCTATAAATTTTGATTTCTTTCATGTGGAATATGATTCTAATGATTATAAAGTGGTAAGGTATTATTTCACAACCTCGTCGTTATTCAGGATTGTTTTTGTTTAAGTCTCCCCTAGGGGATATTTCTCTTACATGTTAGTGTTTTATAAAAAAATTTCTACTTTTTTTTACTATTATCCAGTTACTTTTTAAATTCATTTTTAACCCTTTTATAATTTTTAAAAAATTCTTTAAAATGAATCAACCTATCATTTTCCAAAACAAGGTACTTTAAGACTTTTCTTGTAAAAGTAAAAATGAATATTTTTTTAACTTAAATGGTTTGAAAGGAATTTCCAGCATCCATGATTCCCTAATGTTTTGAAGCTTTATTTACATGTTTATAAGGTTTTTTAAATAAAATATTTTCTTTAATAAATCTGTGTCCTTTTAAATAAATTATTACAAAGTGGTAAGGATTTTCTCATCTCACTTTTAATTTTATAAGATATAGGCCTTATTCACCACTTAGATTCTTGTCCGTAGTGCATTTATACTTCCCAATGACATATAATATCATAAATATGATTTTATTCAGGGTATTAAAATGTTTCAAAGTGGTATGGGACACTGGGATTTAAAATCATTTTTTAAATCGATTATTCAATATATGAAGAATGCTTAGACTAGCATGACACAGGTTGGGGACCATTTAATGTAAGCCCCTCTATGAATTGGTAGTATCATTAGATGATTTAGTTGTCCAAATCAGATGGGTTTCTACCAAATATTCTAAACCATCTTGTGAAATTTCTTGATGGTAGAGGTACCATGTACCTAAGAAACATGGAATCCAATAATTAAGCATTGCCTCTATTGAGATTTCATTTATTATAATTATCCATGAGAATACTACATTAAAATTTTCTATGGATACATTTCATTATCAGCTTATTTATCAAATATCAGGCGTTTCAATTATTTACCATGACATATTGATTATTCATTAAACAGTTATTTGAATGGTATGTGTTTTCATATATTGACATTTCCAAATAGATTAATTATCATTGATTAATTATTGATTTCATTGTACTTTATTCTTACTAGGAATTTAATCTCATCCTTTTTATATTTCTTTTCTGTAGGATTCCCTGAACTATAATAAGAAATATATGTAAGGATATGCTATATGGAATAAATTAATTATTGAAAAAAAATTACATTTTATTTTTTGTAATCATTTGAAATACAAGACCTATGTATATATATAGTTTACCAAGACTACAAAACTATTTGGTACCTTTGGATTTGAATCTTGTATCTATGACAGTGTAATGAAGTGAGGCATTGGCTCCAATATTTTGGGGTTGAGAATTATAGTTGGTATCAGAGGAAGTTTAGTAGAAACCTTGGAATCTATATTTAGAAAACATAGATTATTGAAACTTTTTAGGATCCTATAGTTTTAATTATCACAAATCATGATTAATTATGCTAATTATGACTTATTAAGACACATTATGTTTAATAATTTTCAATTATAATATTAACCTCTGGTGCTAGTGTTTACATTTTAAAAAAAAATTACAGATTTTTGTCCAGTTTGAGCTACAGATACTTGTAAAACTGATATAAAAGTCACTGATACATGAACTACCAACGACTAACCTACTGATAGTGAGACTAAGAATTTTTTCTTAAGTATGACCTACTGATGCCTAAACTACTGACGCTTGACCTACCAATTCCTGACCTACTGAAACATGATCGAACAATGGTTGACCTACCAAGGCCACACCTATTGAAGCCTCACCTACTGATGCCTCACCTATAAATGCCTAACATACCAATGCCTCACATATCAATGCCTAACCTACCGACGCCTCACCTACTAAGGCCAGACCTACTGACCCTTGACATACCAATGCCTGACCTACCGATTCCTGACCTATTGACACCTCACTTACCGATGCCTGACCTGCTGAAGCTTGAACTACCAACACCACACCTACAAAGAGAATGAGATTCTCATAGTATGGCCTACCAACATAAATGACCTATCGATGGAATGCGATACTGATAGAATGAGCTATTGACACCTAAACTACCGATGCATGACCTACCAATACCTGACCTATTGACGCAAGACCTACTTATGACTCAACTTCTGAATCCTGACCAATAAAATCCTAACCAACTGACGCCTCACCTACCAATAAACTAAGATGATGATAGTCTAACCTACTGACAAAAATAAGCTATCGATGGAATGTTCTACTAACAGAATGACCTGCCATTAGTCTGTCCCATTGATGATTTGTCTTAAATTAAATATTAATTCTAATGCTCATAATTTTAAACTTATTACTACTTGTTATATTAATGACCATGTCTATTTTTTATAGACAACATTTAATGATTTCAGAGACCAATAAAAGTTACATGCACATGATATAGAATATGATCCTTGTAGACCTGCAAAGTATAAATCAATCACCTGGACAAAGGAAAGTAATATATAATAGAGATATGTTTTTGAACAAAAAGTTGCATGACTGTGAAACAAGATCAATATACCAACCATGAATATCAAGAGTAATTGATGAGATCCAAAAATACCATAAAACTCTACAAAAACAACTTGGAAGTTTAGAACACATCGAGGAACATTCTACCCTACTAGAACTAAACACATAAGAAAAAATGACTCTTGGTTTTGTTGTTTGTTTCCAACAGTCGACTCGGGCTTCATTCCTACCATCCAAAAGGAGTACAGAAGCTTTATTGAATATCACATAGATCCTTATAACATCTTATTATCATTTTTCTCTATTTGTGTACATTATTAACATTTCAAGAAATGTGTGTCTTTTTTTCATAAAAAAACACTGAATACTATGATAAAATGGAAGTTACATAGATATCTTCACCAATCTGTCCTTTTAAACTTTACACTCCCATGGATAATAGTGGAAGAGGACCCCATGTGGCCTATCTGTTTATTTTATATTCCACAAAAAATAGTGCAAGATGTCTTGTGATATAGAAAAATTTTATACTATTGTTACCCTAATCCAGGGTGTGGATCACATTTATTTTATATGAACTTTTTAGTTTCATGTGATCACTAAGTAGAAAGGATTTGGTCTCATCTTGAAACTCAACCACATTTTTTAAATCCTTTGTGCTTTTCAAGTTTGGTTTTCTTGTTTTTTCTTATCAGTTATATTCATTATAAAATGAAAAACTCACTACATATTGATATTCAATCTTAGATAGGGTTTATATTAGAATTTTATTTAGTATACTAATTTTAAAATTTAAAGAAATTACTTTAATTTTTTTAACTTTAAAATAATCAATATTTTATAAATCTTCTAAACAATTAAATCTTTTGTAAATATGCTAATTTGGATGAATATTTTGTATTTGTTTTAAATAGGGGGGCTTTTTTAATAAATGATTTAAAAATAAGTTTTTATAGGAACTCAATTCACCCCCCCCCCTTGAGTGTCCTACTTTGATCAACATTTCGAATCATAGGTTTTTAAAATATTTTTTCAAAAACCTTTTTTCAACTGTGACTTGTTTTTTTTTCTTTTAAAGATATATAAATTTCTATCAGTTCTATATTTTTCATTCTTAAAAATGTTATTTTATTCTTTAATATGGAAAAAAGAAAAGAAGGTGTTACTGCCAACAGACCTCACTATTTCAATAGTACTAATTATTCCAAGTGGAAAATAAAAATGAAAATGTCCTTAGAATGTATGGGGTTTGATATTTTGACTATAATAGAAGACAAATATGAAATACCAGAAACTCCAAGAACTAACTAGAGTGAAGCTAAAAAATCTACTTCCAATAATAATTATAAAGCTATGAATTCCCTATTTTTTTCTTTAGGTGGTGAAGAATATAATAAAATATATACTTGTAAATATGATTATGAAATTTAGGATACTTTAAAAATCCAGTGGATGCCAAAGAACTAATCAAATGTCTAATTATATGTCTACCATAAAGATAGAGAGGAACCATAGTGTCAATTAGAGAATCATGTGATATCAGTAAGTTTCCAATCAAGGAGTCGATAGGTAATCTATTAATGTACGAGGAATTGTTAAAGGTAAAAAAAGATGATGATGAAACCAAAAGTAGTTTAGTATCTTTCAAAACAACTGCCTCCATGAAAAAAAGAAAAGGTACAATTTCACACTGAAATATCTAGTAATGAAGACTCACCAAGTGATAGTGATGAAGAAATGGATCTGTTATCTAGAATATTCAAAAAGTTCTACAAATGGAAAAACTTCATTAGAAAATATAGCTACAAAGGAATGTTTAAAAATAAGGAAAATTGAAAAAAAGGACCGAAATAAAACTAAAAATACAAATGATATAATATTTTATGAGTATAAGAGAAGATGACATTTAAAGGCTGATTTTCTAAAATTAAAATTCAAAATGAAATATGAAGAAAAAAATTGAATGTAAAAAATGTAAATGAAGGAAACTTGGAGTTCTCTTGAGGACAATTGAAGTGACTCAGAGTCATCACATGATAAAAATGATAAAAAAAAGCTAATATGTGATTCAGGACAAACAAATCCCATGTAACTTTAAAATCTTCTGTATATAATTCCTATTGTTCTAGAGATGAAGAGTAATATGATTCTAAAAATATGAACAAATGAATAAATGTTTGAATATTGTAAACTTCTTGAAGACACAATTAATGAAATAAAGTACAAGTATAAAACTGTAAAGAAAAAACATTCTCTTACTATTTCTGTTCAATCTGGACTTGCTATTAAATAAAGAAAATAATTCTCAACTGCTAAATGAGAATAATGAACCCAACCATTCTAATGAAAAATTAAAGAAGACTCTTGTATCATTAACTAATGGTAAAGATACCTTTGAACAAATTCATGGAAAATAGTTTTCTCATAATTACAATATTGGTATTAGTTATCAACCAAGTAAAGGAAATTTTGTTAAAACCAAGTTTGTATCTAAATATAGAAAATCTAGTTTTATGCCTAAATCTCAGAAACCTTCTACAATTTCAAGTACCGAAATAACCTTCACTACATATAGTTTTTAGAGACCAAATAGAATTTATCTTTCTAAGAATTTAGAAACAACTTATAGGAAACCCATAAAACAAATATGGGTTCCCAAAGATTTAACCCTTAATATTTCTAGACCGAAGAAAGTCTGGGTACTAAAATATTTTCTTAGTTAAATTATTTTATAGGAAATAGGCTTGAAGAGATCATATAAAATTATATCGTACTTCGAAATTGGATTTTCAAGACACATGGTAGGGGACTACTCGAGCTTCAAGAACCTTATCAAGATTAATGGTGGGTATGTCACCCTTAGTAACGATGAAAAAAGAAAAAATAATTGGCTTTGGCCAAATTGGTAACAATAACTCAATTTTAATTTGTAATTTTTTTTAATGGTCTTATGTATAATATACATAGCATTTCACAATTCTGTGATGATGGTTTTAATTTTAAATTTGAAAATGATTCTTTTAATTTTTTTTATTTCTAAAAATTATTTTGTATTTACTTCTTTTAGAAATCAGAATATTTATGTTGTAAATCTGGATTCTTGAGTTTATCAAAATATTCCTTTCTTGGGTTATTTTCACGAAGAGTCTTGGATCTAGAATAGGATAATGGGCCAGTGTAACATACACTCCCTTAAGAAGCTTACTAGAAACGAACTAGTCAAGGATCTACCTAAACTTGAGTTTCTAAATGAAAAATTCAGTAATCTATATTAAAAGGGAAAAAAATACAAAATATCTTTCAAAACAAATAAAGATGTTTTAACTTCTCTACTACATGAGTTGGTTCACAAGGATTTGTATTGACCATCTATATTTTCAAGTTTAAATGGGAATAACTATGTAAATATTCTAATATATGAATTTTCTGGATATACTTGGACCTTCTTTTTATCTCAAAAAAGTATAGCATGTTCCTATTTCATCAAGAATTCTAGAACTATAGAGAACTGAAGTGGTCATAAAATTAAATCCTTAATTAGTGAACATGGATATAAGTTTGAGAATCAAGATTTTAAATATTTTTTTCAAAACAATTGGCAATAGTCATAACATTTGTGCTCCTTGGAAACCCCATCAGAATGGAGTTCTAGAAATAATGAATATAAACTTACAAGAAATTTCCCTTACTATGCTCCATGAGTATGACTTACCTATTTACTTTTGGGAAGAAAATATGAATACAACATGTTATATTATTAATATATTTTTAATTAGACCTATCCTTAATAAAACTCCCAATGAGCTATGGAACAAAAGAAAACCTAAGGTGAATTACCTTAATGTTTTTGGATGAGAAGTCTTTATTCTTAATACAAAATATAAACTTGAAAATTTTTCCTCCACGAGTGATGAAAGAATTTCCGAGGTTACTCAACCTATAGAAAATCCTATAATCTCATCAATAAAAGAAAAAATCATGTGAAATAATATTTACATATCAAATTTAATGAAACATAACCACATGAAATTAAAACCTCCCTAGAAAATATTGAGGAAAATCTATACAATTTGAATATAAATACTAAACCTTCAGACTCTGTTGTTAAACAAGCAGAAAAATCCTCTATTTTTGGAAACTCTCTAGACTATGATCATGTTGAACCCAAACCTATAGAAGAAACTGAAGTAACTAGACCTTCCTTTTCTAGATAAGTTCAAACTCTTAAAATTCATATGTTAGATGTTGTAGTTGGAGACTTAAATAAAAAAACACACACTAGAGCTTATATTATGAACCAGGTTGAACATCATGCCTTATTGCCAGAGCTTAAACCTAAGAACATAAATGATGCAACCAATGATGAATTTGGGGTGATGGATAGGCAAGAAAAGTTGAATCATTTTTAAAGAATCAAGTCTAGAAACTTATTGATATACCCAAAGGTACCCTAACTATAGTCACTAAGTGGGTGTTTAGAAATAAAATAGATGAAGATGGAACTATAGTAAGAAATAAAGCTAGAATGGTTTCACAAGGATATAGTAAATATGAAGGAATTTACTATGAAGAACCCTTTTCACTGGTTAATAGACTTGAAGCCATTTAAATTCTTCTAGCATATACACCACATATAAGTTCCAAACTATATCAAATTGATGTCAAAAGTGAATTCCTAAATTGATATATAGTTGGGGGTGTTTTTATTTAACAACCTACTAGTTTTACCAACCCTAATTTACCAATTCATTTTTTAAAATGAACTAAAGCTTTGTATGGCTTAAAATAGGCTCCAGCAACTTGGTATTATATGCTCAACACTTTAATGATTTCTAATGGTTTTACAAAAGGCATTACTAATCCTAATAATTTTTTAAAATAATATATAAATATTTTTTAGTTGTTAAAATATATTTTAATGACATTATTTTGGAACCTCCTAAAAAATATCTATGTATTAATTTTTCAAAAATTATTCAAAATGAATTTGAAATGAGTTTAATGGGTGAGCTTAAATTATTTCTAGTATTTCAAATTGTTTAAAATAAAAAAGGTATTATTTTAAATCAAAGTAACTATACTAAAGATATTTTGATACGGGTTGACTTGGATATCTCTAAAAGTAGTGATACTAATATGAGTACCGCCTTTAAATTGGATCTTGATGTAAATGGAATTTATTTGATCAAACCAATTAGAGATGTATGATTGGTAGTCTTCTCTACATAACTACTAGTTTATCAGATATTATGTTCAGTGTGTGCATTTGTGCTCATTTTAGAGAAAACCCTAAAGAATATCATTTAACTGATGTTAATAGAATTTTAAAATAACTCAAGTATAACAACAACAAAGGATTGTTATATCATAGAGGTCAACCATTTGAATTAATTAGTTATTTGGATACTGATTTTGGTTGTCGCAAGTTAGACAGAAAAATATCCTCTGGAACATGTATCATTTTGAACAAGTCTCTAGTGTCATGGTGTAGTAAAAAAATAAAAACTAGGTTGCATTATCTACTACTAAATCCGAATGCATAACTTCTTGTAATTTATGTGCTTAGATTTTGAGGAGGAAACACACTTTTCTAGATTATGGATATCTGTTTTGACATGACCCTATAAAATGGGATAATAAAAGTTCAACTAATATATCTAAGAATCAATTTTCTCACTCTGGAACAAAACATATTGATTTAATACATCACTTTTTGATACATTATTTTCAAAAAGATTATATAACTCTTAAATAAATTTTTAAATAACATCAACTTACTGATATATTTACAAACCCACTAAACTATGAGATAATGAGTTATATTAGACATGATCTGGGAATTATCAACCTTGGGAACTAACTATTGAGTGTCTCACTGATGATGTCTCACTGATGATGTCTCGTGGATGGTGTCTCATCGATGATGTATCACTGATGTTTTCTCATCGATGATTTCTCACCGATGATATCTCATAGACAATGTGTTACCAATTGATAATATTTTCATTCACTTATTTCTACTTCTATAATTTTAAAATGATGTTGTTTCATATACATTATTTTAGTTTATTCCCTATTTTGTATTTTACAATTTCAAATCCCTATATGATATAATTAAGGCTTGATCCAACATCTCAACTCACTCCCACACTCCCACTCTCATACCCCTTTCGTCTTACCTTTCTCTCTAAAGTTGCTACCTTTCTTTATTGAACTGAAACCTTGAAACCACCAATGCCTCATTTCAATCATGTTATCAATAAATCATAGGATTTATCAGATCTATATAAAAGGTAAAGTGGAAAAGAAAGCTGACCTAAACTGCTTCTAGTTCATCTGGAGCTCACAAATTGTATTGTAACCCTTGAAAAATAAGTAAAATCTGAATGGTTTTTATCCAGCAAGTATCTTTTTCTAAAGGTGTTTGAAGAAAAAGGGTGGTTAGAGTAGTTCTCCAATAATTAAAGGTCTTATTATCCAAGGGTTTTCCATGATTTTTACAGGTATTCTATGTTTTTGTTTGAAGGAGATGAGGTATTCGGGATGTAGTCGATAGTGGATGAAAGAATATTATCCTTTCCATAAAAAAATGGGAATATTTTATAAAGGTACCTCATGAAGGTATATGTGATGATTATCAGGGGGTGCACCTCCAAATAGTCATTCCATCTTATATAAGGCTATTATATCTAAGTTAATAAGAAATAGAGAACATAAAAAATGATTGAAACTGAGTGGGATGGTAAGAGTATGTTGTTTTTTAAATTCATCCAACACTAGTTCTATTCCAGAAAAAGAGATTTTGCATCTCTTAAGTATTATGATTTTTATCTGCTAGATGTGTTGAATAAGGGTCACAAGTTAAATTTGTTAAAATATCTAATGGTTCATATTAGTGATATGATAAATCCCTCTAACAAGAAAAACTCCTTGTTTTACCCAAATCTCATCTCTTCCATATTGATAGAAAAATTTTGTGTAAGTGAAAGTGAAGAGACCATTTCATTATTTGATTGTTTCTGCTTAAATAAAGTTATCTATAGTAAGATGAGGATTAAATGTAACCCATGGAATAAAATGTTGGTCAAGGATAGTGATAAAATATATAAATAATTTAACCCTATTAATCATCCTATAAGGACAAAGGATGTGGAAGACCCTATTATTGGGCCTGATGAAGTTGGAGTTTAGTCTGAAGAGGAAGAATCTGAGGAAATATAGTGAGTTGAGTCTCCAATAGATGACATGAGTCATCGTGAAATTACCGATTGCCCATAGATGTTGACACATGGACTTTCTAGTCTACCTCAACCTTTTCCTGCAAAAGAACCTCTTTTACCTAAAGAAGATAGTGAAGAGACTAAAGAGTCTGAGGATACTAAATTTGTAAGCAAATGTGATAAAGATTTGGTATAATTTGGAGAAGTAGAACATGGAAGTGAATCTGAGGAAGATGATGGATAATTTGGAGAAAATGATGGAGAATCAGGAGAGGATGATGGAGAAGATGAAAATGAAAGGGAAGATACAGAATGTGATGTTTCAAATAGTGGATATAACCATGGTAATGATGAACAAGACCCTAGTAGATATATTATGGATCAAATCCTATATAATTTTGAACATGAGAGTCCTGTTGATGCTCTTGTATTGGAACTGGAACCAGAACCTATTGTGGAATATCATGAGGCTACTGAACAAGTTGTAATTGAGGATAGATATCCTGATTCTCATGTTGATCCAACTATGGTTTAAGGGATATCTCCCATTTTTCATGTTTAAAAATAAATTCAGGTTGTAAGAGATGTATTTTTTGACTCTAGTGTGGGAGTTGGTGTATTCAAGAAAAAGGATATTATCTGAGGGGGAGTGACAAGATAAAGGATCCAAAGTTGATGTGATTTATCCCAGGGATGATATTGTTGTACCTTTATGGAGAAGAGATCTAGGGTATGTAACCCTTTTCTTAGACTATACCGATCCAGATGATAGGAGAGTGGCTTCTACTCCAATTCTTATGGCTGCCTCTATGCATACTGTGTATATAACCACATCTAATTTTGATGCCTTCAGAGAAGAACTATTAGTTATTGTTCAATCAAACCCTTCCTAGCCACCAGCTCATGTATCTAGAATTAGTGGAAATGATGCTGAGTTGATTACTGAGAGATTTGTATCTCAGGTTGACCAAAGGTTGAAATTTCTTGCTGAAGTTGTTGCTTCAGACAATCTGCAAAAGAGAAATGAGTTGACTGAAATGGTTTCATCCATTAACAAATTGAAAATAAATTATAAGGAGTCTTTGGAATGAGTTCTGAACATTCTGGGAGAAACCTCTTTTGAATCTTCTAAGGACGATTCACCTCCTCCTCCAACCCTTGATCTGAATATTTTGAAATATGTTGTACAAGATGAAGTGACTAGTTCTCCCACCTCTGCTCCTGCTCAGACTCTTATTTTTTATGTAAACCAGTTAAGGCTAGACCTTAGAGATATAGTTCATGGTGAAACCATCTCTGCCACTCCTATTTCTCACTCTCCAGATATTGGTATGGTTAGAACAATGATTATATACGAGCTACAGACCATGATGGTTTGTCTTTCCAAAATTAAGCAGAACTATGATCATATTTATGACATGGTTAGGTTTTTCACTAAAGGTGCTACAAATCCTAATGAGGAAATTATCTACAAGGTAGATTTCTATTTCAAGAGGATTTATACCAATCATCTTATGAATAGTCACATCAAGTATTTAAAAGAGAATTTAAGTCTACCTTTAGTGACCAAGTCTTTTAAAGAAAAAGTTCAGAAGTTAAAATATTTTACTCCCACTCTTGATAAATTCAAGGAAAACAAATATGACTTTGATAAAGCTATGGAATATGGTGGTGAGGTCATTAAGGATTTCATTAATATGCTCAATCCATACCTGCCCCATCATAGAATAGATATTTTTTCTCTGATTTATAATCTCATTTTTCCTAGAGGATCTCCTTCTACCCTTTTGTCACCTGTAACCATGACCCCTGCTCAGGCTATGAGTCAGATCAGACCAAAAATTCAAGAGAAAAAAGGACCTCATCCCTCCTCTAGGATAATCTTATCTCCTTCTATTTTTACAGGATTACCTCTTTCTTTACTCACTATTAGATATGTCCCTTTCACCACTATGACTTTTTTCATGACTACTCCTACCCCTCTTGCCTCTTAATAGGCTAAAGGTAAGGTTGATGATTTTGAGAAGAAGTATTTGGATCATTTTTAAATGGATTAGATGTACTTTTTTCTATTTTGTAATAACTTATAATTCTTGAATCATGGAATATACTCTTCTTGATTCATCTTCTTTATTTTTATTTTATTCTTTGTAGTTTATTTTACTCCATTCTTTCCTTTTTGATAATCCTGCAAGCTAGAGAACCAATGTGTATGGAATATTCCCTATTTCCTCTTATACCAAACTAATGTATATGGAAAATCTCTAAGAGGGAGAATAAGATTATTCTTGATATTAACATGTCTCATATAATTAAAAATTATTTTTCTTTGATCATCATAAGTCCATAATTATAGTACATAATTGCATGATTTTTTGTTATCAAAAAGGGGGAGATTTTTTGCCTCCTCTAGTTTCAATGCTCATAAATCATGTTTTCTAATCTAATTATGACTTCTTAAGACACATTGTGTTTAATAATTATCAACTATAATATTATCCTTTCATGTTATTGTTTACATCATAATACAACATTACATATTTTGGTTAAGTATGAGCTACTTATAATTGTACTACCGAAAGACAAGTCACTAATACATGACCTACTGATGTCTAACCTACTGATAGAGAGACTTATAATTTTCGCTATGTATGTCCTACTGATGCCAGACCTACCAAGGCATGACCTACCAACGCCTGACCTACATACCCCTGACTTACCAATGTCCATCCTACTGATGCCTCACCTATCGTTGCCTGACCTACCGACGCCTGACCAATCGATGCCTCGCCTACCGACACCTAACCTACTGATGCCTCGCTAATTGGTAGACTGAGATGATGATAATATGAACTATAGAAAAAATGATCCACCTATGGAATATTCTACTAACAGAATGAACTACCTTCTTATTGAGTCACTGGTGATCTATCTAAAATTAAAAATTAATTCTAACTGTCGTATTTATGAAACTTAGTACTACTTATTATATTAATGAACTTGTTTATATTTTTTAGACAACATTTAATGATGTCGAAGACTAGTACGACGTACCTACATGTGATAGGTAACATGCTCCTTATTGACCATCAATTTATAAAGAAATCACCTGGGCAAAAGAAAGTAATAGATAATAGAGAGAAGTTTTTAAAAACAAAAGTTACAAAACTATGAAACAAGATCAATCAACTAGTAAAGAATATAAAGAGAAATTTATAAGAACCAAAAAGAACACAAAACACTGAAGAAAAAACATATAAGACAAGAACACTTTGAGGAATCTTTTACCCTATTAGAACTAAACACATAAGAATAACAAATCTCAGTTTTTTTGTCTATTTCTAACAGTCCACTCCAGCTTAATTTATACCTTCCTAAAGGAGTCCAAAAGTATCATTGAAAATCACACAGATAATTTTAAAATATTCTATTCATTTTTTCTCTATTTTTGTACATTATTTACATTTCAAGAAGTGTGTGTCTCTATTTCATGAACACGCACTGACTCATGTGATAAAATGGAAAATACATAGATATCATCACTAATCTATCCTTTTGCAATTCACACTCCAACAGATAATAGGAGAAGGGGTACCTAAATGGAATGTATATTTGTTTAATATTCCACCAAAAAATATAGAAGATTTCTAGTGACCTAGACAATTTTTATACTATTGTTACCTCGATTGAGGGTGGGGATCAAGTTTGTTTTTTATAAACTACATGGAAGAAGATGATCACCAAGTGGATAGGATTATGTCTCATCTTGTGACAGAACCTCTTGTTTTAAATACATTGTGCCTTTCAAGTTAAGTTTTCTTGTGTTTTCTTATCTGTTTTATTAATTCTAAATAGAAAACTTCACTGCACATTGATAGTCAATCTTAGATAGTTTTTATATTAGAATTTGATTTAATAGACTGATTTCAAAATATTAAGAAATTAATTAAACTTTTTTAACTGAGAACTAATCAATAATTGATAAATCATTCAAAAAATTATATCTTTTTCAATTTTCTACTTTGGTTGAATGGATTGTGTTTATTCTAAATTGGGGTCCCTTTTTTAATAAATTGTTTAAACAGAATTCATTATATGAACTAAATTCAACACCTCCCCACTCTTGAGTGTCCTATTCTAACCAAAAATCATAACCCTAAGGTAGAATTTGATGATACATATAGAATAAAATCCAAAATTTTCAGTCAGATAGAGATTTTGTGGTTTTACTTGCAATACATCCATATTTGGATACAATAAGTGGACATGGTTCTGGAACAATTGTACCTAGGCGTAACAACTCTAAAAAATTGTATCAGTTCTAACTTTACATAACCTGGTACTTGAAAATATTCCTTACTACGCACTTGGTTTAACACGCCTAAGGTATATTCTTAGGATAATTCACATTTTTATTATATCTCTTTATGAGGGATTTGAATAGATAATGATAATGAATGACCTAGTTTAAATATGAGGTTTCTTATATTGAACATATTGTGTCAATATTTAGACATCCTAAAAATGATTATATGGTTTTTCCAAAATGATAATTGATGCTCACACTATGGTTTTTGGTTTTTGGTTTTTAGAAATTCCCTCTTCTATAGGATGAACTCTATACTAAGGAAGGACCTGTGTGGAAGTAAATAGATGAAGTATTTATGTATTGGGGTTGTATTGAAAAACATAGATAAAAGGCTATTTAGGGATTAGACTTATTTTAAGTATTTAAGTCCTATTTATTTGGAATTTACATTAATATAGTTTTATAAAAATGAAAACTCACAAGCTTGGTGAAAACACGTCGTGTGTGGAAGGGCTATGGTGTTTGAACCCACAAACAAAAGGCAACAAGGGTGAATCACTTGTCACTATCTTATATGAAGTCCAAGTTTCCATAAAAACATTAATTAAAATATTTAAATAATAAAGGATATTTTGATCTCAGGGATATTTGTTTTATCAACTATATGACCATGGGATTGGAAAATGATTTTGTGATTTAGTGATAAATATTATTTAGGAATACGTTTCTATTTTTGGAAGCCTGCAATATTAAGGTAAAAATAATATTTTAATAAATTAAATTTTATTTTTATTTTTGAATAAAATATGATTTTATTGTGTTATTATTTTAATCCATGTAATTTATGGAGATATATTGGATAATATGTGATTTACGTAATTATATTTTTAGTATAAACAACCAGAATGATTGATGTTATTTCGAAGACTATATGATCAAATACATTTGATTTTTGGGTATCAATCTTAATCAAGAATATTTTTTATGAAGGATTAGTATTTTTTTAATGATCTAGGTTTAACATTGGATATTACTTTTGAATTTTGGAAATTAAAGTTGTTTTCATCTTATAAAGGTTTATTCTTTTAGGGTATTTATCTTATATTATCCGAAATAATTTCATTTTGGTTGATTTCTAGAGACGTGAGGAATATATAGTTCAAATTTTTTGGATTTTTTGATCTGTAGAATTTGATTTTAATTATTCATACATTAAAAAAATTATCTTAAATACTCATCCTTTATAGAAAAATAAGTGTTTGTGGTGGAAATTTATGAAATAATGAAACTCTACATGTCAAGTATGTTTGTTTCATTATGTTCATTGACTAGAAATTAAATTAATTGCTTAAGTCTTGGAAAATAATTTTATAAATAAAATGTTTTCCGTTTAATTTTCTTACCGAGAAATCAATAACTTCTTTAACCCATCACATATTTATGGTTTTGTGATGGAAGAAATTATGATTTCATGTTCTATATGACTCTTCATCGGAACATGATAGTCAGATTTGTCTTACATATATAATTTTTCACTTCCCACTAATTATTTACTATTATAAAGCCTAATTTTTGGGTGATCTTTGTATTTCTCTTTCCCACTTATTAGTGGGGTGTTGTATTAACCCTATTTTCAATCTGGGTTTCCACAAAGAAATTCTCAAGTATCAACCATTTATTTTTTAAGTGAAATTTTTATTTGAGAGGATGAAATTTATTAAAGGAGGGGAGAATATAACAATATAATATTTTATAGTATGTATATTTTTAAATTTAATCTCTTTGATATCTAACATTGCATGCAACATCGGGATTAAAAAACAACAATATAGTATTAAATATTATTATTATAACACTAGTTGTTAAGTTGGTTGTTTTGAATAGGATAAACTAAATTATTAAAATAAATTTTACACATGTTTATAAAATTATTTCATTGTTTACCAATTAATTATAAATGAAAATAAAAAACAATTGAACATAAAGGATGAGTTTTTATTAAAAAACTATTTTTATTCTACAATATAATTTTAACATAATAAATTATGTTAATCATTATTAGTGAAGTATGTTAATGAAATATCTATTTTATATATTCAATAAAATATTTTAAATGTCATCTAATTTTTTTGAAAGGATTAAGATAAGAATATAACCAATTTTAAGCATAAAAGGTGATAGTTTTTTAAAAGGTAGTTTTACCATCTTTTAATGGAGAACCTATTATAAATCCATTTTTTGAAAATTGTATATATTCTATTTGAAAAAATAAAATTATTATATTAAATTTGAATAAAAAATTTACTTTTTAATTTTTTTTGTATATTTTTGATAAGTTTCTTGTTTTAATGAATAATGATAAAATATTTTATTTTAATTAAAATAAGCTTTTTCAACTAAATAATTTCTAGTGTTAAATTATATTTTTAATTAATTTACATGTATAACTCAATTAATTTTATGTCATTCAATACAATTTAGGTAATTAGAATCAATTTTACATTGAATATGAATAAAATACATTAAAAAAATTGTACATTTTAACTTTAATAACATGTTTTATTATTTCATCAACAGTGTTAATTTTAAATTAATAACCAAAACTTATTGGTTTTAAATTTTCTAAAATAGATTCTATATTTAGAATCAGATGGTCCAGATTAAGTAAATATGATTATTTTATTTTTTGGCATATGAATAATTTATTTTTAAATTTTATAATTACCATAGTTAAGGGTAAATCAGGAAATTATGGGTAAAAATAATATTATAAAGATTATAAAATTAACCTTAAACTTATCCTAATTTTATTTTATGAGTGTTTCTCAAACAAAATAATCCTTTATCCAAAATTATAAACTTTGGAAGCCACATGGATGAGAGTATAAAATTTCTAATATTATATTCAAAGAAAAATCAATTTTGTCACACTTTTGTTTTAAACAAGTGAAATATTTTAAATATGGAGTTATATAGGGGATTTGTTCGACTATAAATAGTATTTTTAAAGATAATATGATTATATTTAAAATTATAATTTATTTTTAACTTTTATAAAAGAAATTATTAAATTAAAAGATTGCAGAGTGATGTTGTCATAATTGTTTCATTAAATAAAATGTTAAATAAATGATATTAAAAATATTAAAATAAATTTAATTTGAGATGATTAATGACCTACATGACATTTTAGTGATGTTTTAGAAGTATTTTTTCAAATTTATCTTATTTTTATGATAATTTTAATAATTCAAGTAATGAATAGTGACAAAATTTACATTATTGATATTTTAAAATAAATAATATTATATTAAATGATATAAAATTTATTAAATTATAAATTTCATCCAACTGATTTGGATAAGTATTAAAATTCCAAAAATGACTCATTTATTGGTATTTTGGAATTTTATCATAATTATATTAACCTTCAAAGTGTAAATTACTTGATGTCACGGTAAGGGTAAAAAGAGTTAACTAATAGTTAAAGCTGAAAGATAAGGGTATGAATATTACCTAAACTTGTCTAAAATAAATGGTTTAGAAGTTTGAAACAAATACTCATATTATCTTCTAAATAGATCACTTTTTTATCCATTTTTAACTGGAAACTAATTTATATTTGTTTAATACTTTGGGTGTTTCCAAAAGGGACACTCGACTCAATTATAAAAGGGAACCACCTTTCTTACTTTGGCACACCACTTTGAGCCTTATAGCTCAACTAAGTCCTTCTGATTTCTTCTAAAAAAATAATGATCCATGTTTTGGATGTTTTTCAACCGATATACCTACCATATATCCTTTAAGAAGATATCTAAATTATGTTCACTAAAGAAGAGGTAATCATTTTTACTAACTCATTCAAGTTCATATCTTAATTTACTTCTTATTTATGTGTTGCTTCCAAAATAAATTAATAAATCCAGTATCATATATATTATTAGATTTTATTATGGTTATGAGAAAACTATATTCCTTGTTTTACCCATCCTATGAAAATAAAAAACACCATACTTGTGTATGTACGACCTAACGTCTCCACACCGTGGTGTAATATGTTTTTCAACACCACTTTACATGGATGGGTATAATGATGGAAATAATAGAAATTTATTATAATTATGAAAATATATTGAACCTTTAAAAATTAATATATCATAAAATTCCTTATCCTTTCACTTATTAATAGAATGATACTATCGATTGTGCGTGCGTACGGCTTACCGTCTCCACGACATGATGTGATTCATTTTCCATATCCAACATTCAAGAATACATATAAAAATATATTTAATAATTAAATATTAAATTTATAACATTAATATAATTATTTATATGTTATATATTTACATATACTATAAAAAACTGATACATTTATTAAAAAAAGCATTGGAACATGAAGCAGTTTACACCTGAAACAAGGGTAACAACAAAATATTACCAACAAACGGGTGATAAAATAATATTAGATGATCATATATGATATAAGAAATATGAATAGGGTTATGATGTAAATTAATAACATTTTCTAAACCATTATAAAATAGGTTAAATCACATAAAAATAATGAGGAAGTCTGAGGTAAGTGATATTTCTCCCACTTTTATTTCTATAGGACACCAGCCTTATACAATCCTTATTTATTTTGTGTGTTGTATATAATTATCATGACTGTATTTTATTTGTATTATTATGAAGATTATTGTATTTTCATATCCATATAATTTTATTTCTATCATGGGGTATACGATTCTACAGATTATAAAGTGGTAAGGGGTTATTTCACAACATCATCGTTATTCAATATTTTTTTTCTTTAACTCTCTAATGGGGAATATTTCTCTTGCTTGTTTTTGTTTTATAATTTTTTTTAATATAATCCCATGATTTTTTTAGTCATTTTACCCCTTTATTACTTTTCACAAAATTCTTTTAAAGTAATCAACCTGTCGTTTTCGAAAGATGGTACTTTATGACTTTTCTTACAAACGTAAATAGAATGTTTTTTCACTTACAAGGAATTAATATAATTTCCAATTTTCATAATTCCAAAATGTTTTCAAGATTCTTATACATTTTTAATTGTTTATTTTAAAAAAAATATATTTTATTTAATAAATTCAAGACATTTAAAATAAATTATTATAGTGGTATGGATTTTATCATCTTGATTTTCTAGGAGATATAATACTCATTCACAACTTATTTCTTGTGTGTGGAATATGTATACTAACAATTGATATATAATACCATAAATCTCATCGTCTTCATGGTATTAAAATGTTTCAATGTGATGTGGGATAGTTTGATTTAAAAACTTTTTTTAAAATCAATTATTCGATATCTGAAGAATGATTTGGACTGGAATGACACTGGTTGGGGACTATTTAATGTAAGCCCCTTGATGCATCCGTTGTCTCATGAGATGAATCAGCTATCCAAATAAGATTGGTTTCTGCCTAATATGTTTTACCTTATTTTGAAATTTTCTAATGGAAAAGGTACAATGTACCTATGAAACATATCATCCAATAATTAAGCATTTCCTCTATTGATAATTCAATAATTATTAATATCCATTAGATTACTATTTTTACATTATCCATGGTTACATTTCATTAAAATATTATTTACGAAATGATTTTTTTAAGTTATTTACCATGCCATATTGATTATTACTTAATTAGATATTTTAATGGCTTGTGTTTTTAGTTATTGATAATGTCATATAGATTTATTCTCATTGATTCATTATTACTTTACTTTAATTTACCCTTACTGGTTATTTGATCTCACCATTATTTTGTTTCCATTCTCCCTAGGATCCCCTAAAGTTTAATAATAATGATATTCAAGGATTCACTAGAAAGAATAAATTTATTATCAAAACATATTATCTTTTAATTTCTATATTAATTTGAAATACATGACTCATGTATGTATCACGTTTACCAAGACAAATAAACTATTAGGCCCCTTGGGATTTAAATCCCGTATCTATGTCAATGTAATTAAATAAGGCACTAGATCTAGACTTTGGGGGTTAGGGCCTTACACTTTTTCTTCATCTCTATAAATTCTCTCTCCACTATTATTCGAAGAGTACAAGGGAAATACTAATTAAAAAATATTTTTTTAAAGCCTTCCTAGTCCATCTCTTCCATTTCATCATTCATCTTTTTTTTGTTTATTATTTCCCAAAATTTATTGGATTATCCATCTAAATGATAGATGACTAGATTCATCTTCTCCTTATCAGAATAGAGGAGCATTAAAAAGATATTCTTCATTGAGTTAACCCACTATTCCATGACAAGTGGATCATAAGATCCAGTAAACATTGATGGTTATTGCCACATAATAGACTCAATAAAAAGTTGATCCTTATTAGGTGATGTAATACATTCCACATGGTTCGGGTTATTATTCACAACTTTAGACAACTGATTAATCATCACCATATATTTTTGAACTCCACCTCCCATGGAATTGGGGATATCTTTTGGGTAATCGTTACATTGTCCCTCACATGGTTTATTTTCCCATATACTCTTGTTTCACAAAATTTTATAAAATATAAAAGGTTTGAATGAAATAAAATTCAAAAAATCATGAATAAATGATCTATTATTTTATTAAATTTACACTAAATTCACATCTCACGGGATCCCTTTGTTTATAAATTTTTTAAAAAACGTTTCTTCGATATTTACATATACTTAGACTTATCCTAATGGATTTCACTTACATTATCTAATCTTAATTCATAAATCAACTAAACTATTCTCTAATACAATCTATAGTGACCGTGTTTTTTTAAATGAACATTACATCATTTTTAAGATAAATAGCATAATAGCGATTCAAATCCATAATCAAAAGGTTTAGTGTCATGGAAAAAGTAGGCTCATACATAACTTTTACATAATTAAAAATTAAAATTTAATTAAATCCATCTTCTTTATCCTTATAATATCATATATTATCCTTAGTACATATAATCACCTAAGAATATACATCAATGAAATGGATGAGCTAAAATCCGAATAAGAGGAGGAATAAGGGAAATAAAACCATATAACATGGGTGAGCATAATAATCATCAGCATATCACAAGCATAGGATCATCAATATAATCATGATGGAATGATGTGATAATGAATGGATTTGTGGAAATTACTAAAAATGAAACATCATGCCCTAGTGGTGAAATACCACACATAGTTGTGAATAAATCCTTCATCATGTCCATCCATAAAATATTTGAATAATCATAACATCATCATTGTGAAAAAAGATATAATAATATTCATTTATATTAAAAATTTCGTAGGATAAATATCATATTACCCAGTTTGTAGGAGGGATATATAATTTCAATCCCACCCGTCATATCAAAATATTTACATAACCATGCATTCCAAATAGAACATATAAGAATTGTGTTCATGAAATGTTGCATGGAAATGAATGGGTTTCATAAGTATTTCATAAATAAAAAATTCATAAAGATAATTTTGGTTTTTCAAATGAAAAATGGAGATCATAATTTTAAATGAAAGATCATTTTTTCATTAGATAACAAACAACACATGAGGAGTCAAATATTTTTTTGGAGAGATTAGTCTTTTTGGAAAATCATTGTATTTGGATTTAAAATAATGGTGGAAACATATATATCCCCAAAATAAAAGGGAATAATATTGAAATGAAATTTAAGTAACATTAAAGTAATATTCATACAAAAATTTATGTGATTGAGGTAAAACCCAAAGAAATAGAGTTGGGTTCGAGAATCCTCTTACCTTAATTCCTACTTTATTTGGTTGCTTTTGAGCCTCCTAAATATAAACATAGATTTATTAAAAACAATAACTATAGGTGAATTATTTTATTTTTTACCACTATTTATAAATTATATAAATTATATTAAATTTAATAATTTTCATGATTATAGGGTTGTTATTTTTATTTCATGTTTTACTTAAAAATATCATTTTTTCATCAATTTATTTATTTTATTAAATATAAATTATACATTAGTATAATTATTTATAGAAGATTATAATATATAAAATTTCATGTTTATATATTATATATAATTAATAATATCCATCCATTATTATGGTTATAATTTTATACATGGAAATTTCTCCTTAGGTGGTTAACTAAACTTTGACAGGACAATGTCGGGAGAGCGGGAAAGGAAAGCTAGAAATATATATATATATATATATATATATATATATAGTAATAAGAAACTTATTATAGTTTCAAATAATTAAAATAATGATAAATTACTTCTTAATTAATTCTTATAAGGTTTGGTTGTGAAATGGAATTGAAAAATAAAGAGAAGAAGAAAAAAATAATGAGAGTTAATAGAAACTTTCTTATTCCTCAGTGTAGTTTATCTTGTACGACACTACAACTCACTTAATGTTTGTAATTAGATTACACAAGAACATACCTAAGGATATAAGGGTATTGACATGATGTATTTTTGAAGAATAATCGATTTGGAAAATGTGGTATGATTGGTTTTCCAAGTGGAGGGGGAGGTGTTATTTATACTTGAGAAGAGGGGTATTTTTAGAATAAAATATTAAATAAAATAAGATATCAAAGGAAAAAACAAATAATAGCATATTTTTTACATTATATGTCAAATAAAAATATAATATAATGGGTTTTAATTCTTTTTACCTCTTTATAATTCAAATTCATTATTTTATCAAAAAAAAAGTGGAAAAAATAGGAATTGTTATTTTTTGGGATCACTTTTGACTTTTGGTTTTGGAAAGTGTTTTTAGGTTTTTAAATTATGTTTTTTATGTCAATGAATAATTTATGAAAATAAATATCTTTTTTCTAAACCTCTAGTTTTTGAAGGATTATTCAATTATTAAACCATGAATGATGTAATTTAAGATACATTGGTTGGCTAAAAACTGTATTTTTACTATTCACCTAAAAGTTGTTGTATTTCAAAAAATTAGAAAAATAATAATAATTAGACAATTTTGATATGATCAATTAAAAAATGATTCTTGTTTTATCAAAATAAATTTCTTTCATAGTTAATTTTCATTTTTAATATAAAAATATTATTTTTATGAAATACATTAAAAGACGATTTATTATAAATGTGCCTATATTTTCTTAGAGTTTTTAACCATTGTACATAATTTTTTTCAAATTATAATATATATATTTAAATAAATTAATCACGATAAATATTATTTGTATCAAAAATTATTATTTTGAAGTAAAATTACTATTCAAAAAATTATGTTACTATTTCAAATGATAAGGTTACTATTTCTATTGGCCAAGTTACTATCCCCAAAAGTCATATTACTATTCTAATTGTCACATTTCCTTCTATAAATACCTATAATTTCCTTCATTAATTATTCAACTCAATTTATATCAAGATTATATGTTTCAATATTCTCTAATTTTTATTGGTTCACTAATATTTTGTTTCTATTATTTAGTATTGGAAATGGGGGCAATGATTTGAGTAGATTGAGACAATCCATATTTTCCCTTTTTAGATTTTATATTTTATATTTATGTCCTTTTAAAATCTTTTTAATTTTAATTGTTTTAATTATTTATTATTTTAATAATATTTACTAATGAAATAAATTATTTTCGATTTATTTACATGTATAAAACTATATAGTTTACCATAACACACATTTATTTCAAGAGAAAAATATCATTTATAAACTCTAGTTTGTTACAATAAGAGTACAATATCATGTAGAATTTAAAAAAAACTATCTTTTCCATATATAGACAATTACACCTCTAAGGATTGTTAATGGTAAATTTTATACCCTTATTACATATAAAAAATGTGAGAGCAATCAATTATTTTCAAAAATACCAAGTGTATCCTCTCCCCAATTTTTAAAAGGTTACACCCTATCCTATCTTCTTTATACATTAAAACCTCATTGGATCAGTAGATAACAACTAAAATAACTTCCTAAATTCCATCCCCTCATCCTAGAAGTGTTATTTTAGGAATAAAACTATCCTAGAAAGGATTTAGTGCAAACCTATGGGGGAACCCGAAGAAGATGTAATGTTCTTCAATTAGCATCTTTATTTTTCCCCTTCATCCATATCCTTCAATTTTAATAAAAACATGATGATATAATAACATCCATATATTCCATATATTTTGATGTTGTTATAATATTTTGATGACCAAAAACCATATCCACTTCCATCAAATGTGTTATGAAATCATCGTTCATGTAAGGCGGACTACCACCTCATGAATTGACGTCATTCGTTTTTTCATTTTCACATCTCATATTTGGGTAAGTGGATAGATATAAAGTAAATATTTTTTATTTATAACATATTTATTCCTTTTTATAAACTATATAAAATATATATTTAGCTTACATTCCATTGGAAATAAGATAAAGTCACTCATGTGTATGACATACTATCATCTTGCAATGTGACTTAATTCATCTTTCATTAACACTTCATATTGAAAGTGATAATGATAATGTTAATGATTATATGTGAAATAAATGACTTAATTTTAATGACATATTTATCATTATTAGAAGATAATATATTTCATTATATTTTTTCTTTTTCACTCACATAAATATGGCAATGTAATTCATGTATGTGTGGACTACCACCTTCGCGAAGTGATGTGACTCTATTTTCATCACCACACCACATGGATGATATATATAAGTATATAATATGAAATTAATTTAATTATGATAAATTTTTAAATTTAAAATTTTTCTTACCTCCTCCTCATAAAGACAATGAAAAAATTGAAACTGTTACTCTTGTGTACGTACAGCCTAGTGTCTCTATGATTATAACATACTTCATTTTTCATAACCATCATTCATGATTTGGTTTAAAAGTAAAATTAATTTAAAATTTTGATAATTATATCGTGATTATTATTATTTATATGATATAATTATATAATATTAATAAGAAATTGATCTTTCATGACAAAAATAGGCATGAGAAAACAATACAATTAATACCGAAACCAATTCAAATAATGATAGGTTATTAAAGAAAAGGTGATAATATGTCATAAAAGGATGATATATGATATTATAAAAATTAATATGGTTATTAGATAAGTTAATAATGTTTTAAACAACTTTTGGATAGTTTAATAAACATTCAACCAAAAAGTGCATGTAAGGTAAGCAATTTCTTAACTCAATTTATGTTCATTAGGTTAATATAAAACTTCATTAATTATTTCATTATATGGTTGTGAGTATAATTAATTTTATTTTCCTATTTTATATTTAGAAATATTTATTTTGATTTAAAGGTAATACAAATAATTGATTCATTGGTTAGTTCTGACATCAATGATATGATCTTTTCAAGGGTTTACTTTAGAATCTCATTTTAATAGATATTGTTTATTCTGGACATTCAATTAAAGGAAATTATTTAATAATTGTTCAATAAATATATAAATTTTCTTTTAATATAGTTATTAATGAAATTTTCAATCAATATAACCATTTTTTCTACTCTTTGGTACATAAAATAGTTGAGAAAGGTTTTTTAGGAAAATCATACTTCGTTTCTCTCTTCGATCGGAAATCTATTTTCTTCCAAAACCATGTTATCAAAATATGTATTCAAAAATGTTTTTAACATTTTCATTACGATTTATCAAATCCATTTTCACCTATTTTTACTTTTTAATTTTTTTCATAGGAATATCTATGTCATTTTAAAAACTATTACCATTATAAATTACCAAAAATAAGAAGGGAATCTTCTTATCGTTTTATAATCAAGGAACATTCCTAACCTTTTTAATGTGAAACATTAATTTTATTTTAACTTTTAATAAATGTATGCAATTACCCAACATCATGAACACCATGCCTCTGAATATTCCTTTGCATGTTTACATGGATATTTTTAATTAATTGTTTTTAAAAGTGATTTTCAATCAAATGTATTTTCAAAAAAATATAAATGAAAGGGTTATTTTCTTAAATAATTATTATAAAGGTACTTTGTGGTATTTTATTCATAAATGGAAATAACCATTAATTATTATTTAAATGGGTATATATTGTATTGATACCGTCCTTATTCTTCCATTGGATGGTTTATGATATCTTTGACCGATGATAATATTGACATTCATTCATTTTTATTCAATAACTTACCCTATAAATATTCAATTTCTTGTGATCATTAGAAATTAAATTTCACATAAATATTTATATTATTTATCATGGATATTCTTACTTCTAAAAATGTTTACCATTTTCACATATGGTGTTTATATTGAAATTTATTTGACTATTTGGGGGAATATTAATAAATATGTATTCTTTATTCAATATTGATATTTGATGATAATGGACATAATTTATGAATTAAATCGATTATTTGATATATGATGAAAACTTTGGACATGTTAGACACTGGTAGGAAACCAATTAATTCAGGCCCCTTGAAGCAACTTTACTCATAGGAGACAAAATCAATTGGCCAAACCTTATGTTTTTGTATCTAGTACATTTTAAACTATCTTGTGAAAGGTCTTCACAGTAGTGATATAGTTGGACAAACTAGATCTGTTAGTACCTATTATATTCTAAAAATTCTTATTAATGGACTTTTTGGTAATTGTATCATGTTCCTGGGAAACATGATGTTTGATAATAAAGCATTACATTCATTTCAGTTAATATTATTGTCCATGGTATTTTTACAATGATAGTATCTCTTGATGAATTTCATTCTTAGTTCATTGATTAAATAACATGAGGTTTTATTTATTTACCATTATATATTTATTATGCCTTATATATTTATATAAATGGAATGTTTGATTAGTTATTGACCTTTCCATGATGATTATTCTTATTGATTCATGATAAATTACAATGTTTTAAACCCTTACTAATCATTTGAGATTACCCTTATTTTGTTTCCTTTCCCCACGATTCTATGATTTTTATTATGCCACATATGTAGGGATATGATTGATTGAATAAAGTTATTCCCAAAAAAACTAAGTTGTAAATTGTATATCCAAATGTATTACATGACTTGTGTATGCATATAGATTACCAAAAATACTAAACAATTCAGTCCTTTAGGATGCAATTCCTTATATCTTATGCCAATGTAATAAAGTATGACACCTTGGGTTACTGGGTTTGAGATCTCTATAATTGGTATAAGAGAACGTTTAGTATAAACCTTAGGAACTAGATTTAGGAAAACATTTATTAGGGAACATAACTATAAAATAGACAATGAGGACAAGCATAGAAAAACATCCTAATATTTTGGTAAGTTATAGATTAGTTAGTCATTATTTTCAATAAAACCCTATCTAGATACTACAAGTGGACATGGTTACAGAACATATGTAACTAGGGGTAATAACTCTAAAAAGGATGCATTGGTATTCAACTAATCATCACCTGGGAAAAAACAACAGGCCTTAATGTGCACATAGTTTTACACTCCTAGGGAATATTTTTTTGATAATTCACATTTTATATAAAATCCATTATGAATTATTTTAATAGATATTGAAAATTATTGACCTAGGTTATACCCTAGACCAAGTAAGGACCTATGTTGAAATAAAATTGATAAATTATATATATATATATGGATTCAATAATTTCATTATATAATTATTTATACCAATTTTATTTTGTTAAAAGAATCATGAAAATTATTAATATTTAGTTACATTTTAAAAGCATATATATCTTCATTAACATAAAAGTTGTATATACCATCATAGGTTATCAGTTTAAGGTTAATTATATGTTCAAAGTCTTAAACATCCATTTATAATACATATGTTGTAAGAATATAACATGATTAAGGATATTTTGGTAGAAATTTTTGGCAATACAACCCATTAGTTTTGTATATGATTTAATGAAAATAGATTTTTGAGAAATAATTCCTTTACATTTTATCAGTTTAAAGGTATTTTTATCCTTTAGAAATAATAATATCATGGGAAAAATAGTTGAATAATAATATTAGACATTGTAAAAAAAATAATTTCAAATGAAAACATTAGTTAAAGGGTTATTAAGTGGATATCGGTCTTATTTGTTTTAGAACGTAACAGGAATTATAATAATATACTTTATAAAAAAGAAAACACATATATAGGGTGATAACCCAGGTCATCCGGCATAGTCATATGGCTTGAACCCATGACCAAAGGAAAATAGGGGGTTCATATATACCACTACCCTATGGGATGTGCTTGTCAATATGTTATTTATTTTACTGAAAAATTTTGAAAATAAATATTAATCATGAACCAATGGTGTTTATTTTTAGTTTTAGGGGTGAATTTATTACATTGGAAAACTTTTACTAAATATATTGGTTTTGAAAAATAGTTGGAAAAATATGTAAATACTTGTTTTATAGACCTTATAATCCGTTAAAAGTTTATTTTAGTGCTTTAAGATAAAAAAATTAATTTCTTAATATTATTTTCTTAGAGTAAGTAATGAATTGTGAATTGATTGAATCAAATATAAATTATGAAAATTAAAATTATGAAATGGAAACGCATCAAGTAATTACATATTCCTATACTCTTATATAGTAAAATAATTATTCAATTTTAGGAAAAATAACTTAAAACAAAAATTTTATCATATTACCTTCATATCCAATGAATTTGATAGACTTTTAAATCATCATAGATTTGTGGTTTTGAGTGCCTTAACAATTAATTTATCATTCATCTTATTTTGATCAATTACCTTAGATACTCTATAATTATTTGTGATTTTATTCCATGTATATTTTTTCATTTTACACTTATGTTCTACTATATGGAAACCCAGTTATCTATTATTTTGATGAACTTCATACATCATTTTCACTCTTATTAAGAATATTTTTTTTGAAACCTTTTAAAATGTGTATTTTTTAAAACCTTAATATCCAAATATAAAAATATTTATCAGTGATATATTGTTTAAATTGTGAGGTTGCAATTTATTTAATGTAGAAAGAATTATACACCGTGAAATTATAAAAGAATAATATGTTGAGTCAATAAGGTTTTCCTTTTGACTTTTCCATTCCTTCTTGTTTTGAAAATCATAAACACCTTATAGTTAGTAAATGTTATTTTTTACCCCCATAAGGAAAATTTACTTCTTAAAGGAAATTTACCCAAACCTAGATTTTCTTATACATAGAAATATTATTATTAAATTAAAAAACCGGATTCATACCCAAATTCCCAGAGCCATATAATGAAATGATTTGGAGTATTCTGTTTTTAGGATCCGAATTCTGGATGTGATCTGTAATGTAGTTATAATCCAAATTCTGGACTCCGAACTCTGATGAAGTTCGACTCTAAACTCTCAACTCTGAAGAAGTTCGACTCCTAACTCTGAAGTAGTTTGACTCCGAACTCTGAATAAGTTCGACTCTGAACTCTGAAGAAGTTCAACTTCGAACTATGAAGTAGTTTGACTCAGAACTCTGAAGAAGATCGACTCTGAACTCTAAAGTAGTTCGACTCTAAACTCTGAACAAGTTCGACTCTGAACTATTAAATAGTTCAACTTCGAATTCTTAAGCAGTTCGACTTCGAATTCTTAAGTAGTTCGACTCCGAACTCTTAAGTAGTTCGACTCCGAACTCTGAAGAAGTTCGAATCCAAACTCTTAAGCAGTTCTACTACTAACTCTTCAGCAGTTCGACTCTAAATTCTTAAGTAGTTTGAATCCAAATTTTACAAGTACAGAATCCGATCTCTGGTGAAACTAGACTCCGAATTCCTATGAAACAGAATCTGAATATTTCTTAACATAGACTCCAAACTTCATTTTGGTTAGACTCCAAACTTTTAACTTACTTACACTCCAAAATATTGATCAGCTTTTACTTACATATTCTTCGTTTCAAAATGATGTCGTGAATTCAGTTATACATAGTTTGTTATAAAAACGATGTCGTCTATTATGTTTCTAATTAACCGTTGTTTGAGTTACACATGTACAGGTCCCTTCGAATTTTATGGAAAATTTGACCATTGGAGGAGGGAGCCGACCGTTGGAGATTTGACTATAAATAGGATCTCATTTGAATGAGATTACAATGGATACAAGGAAGTTGATCTATCTAGAGACCACACGATGCTAAGGTGTTTTCTAGAGAGAGAAAGATTTTCATTCTTTTTGCGTACTGAACTGCTCATTCAGTTTTTGCTTCCTGCAACTCTGAATGTTGGTGATTACATTTGAGGACTTCCGGGGATAGGAAGACAGAGGTGCCGACTACCTTGAAGTTCGAGGGCTTCCTTGCTGAGGAAGACAGAGGTTCCAACTACCTTGAAGTTGAGGGCTTGTGGGGATAGCAAGACAGAGATTCCGATATTCGTATCTGGGGCTTACCCTAGTGTGGGTAAGACAGACTTGCTTGAAAGTATAAATCAAGGGACCTTTATCCAAGGTTATTGGATACCCTTCTCTTTAGGTTAAAAGATTCATATCTTTTTACTTGTAGTTTTACTACTTGTTTTTCCGCTGCATATTGTATTGTAAGGAAAGCATCCTTCTTATATTTTGTTACACTTGTACTCTGATTAGTTTAAGGTTCTATATGCTTTAAGGTAGAATATTATATTGTAAACCTTGGTTTCAATTTTTCAGTTGGTGATTAGAGGTGTTTTGAATTTGCTTAGTTTAACTTTGTTAAACATGAAATTTTTCTTTGTCTAAGGAAAACATAGTTATCCGTAACCAACATTAAAGTTTCCAAAGGAATTTTTAAAGTGTACAATTCACCCCTCCCCCCCTTGTATTTTGATCATATACATTGTTATTTAGATCTTACAATTGGTATCAGAGGAGGTATCTGAAATACTCATACTCACATATAAGTTTTTTCTTGCTCACTTTTTCATTCCGAACTTTGTCATTCCGAAATTTTTCATTCTGAACTTTGTCATTCCGAACTTTTTCATTCCGAACATTGTCATTCCGAACATTTTCATTCTGAACATTGTCATTTTGAACATTGTGGTTACGAACTTTATCTACTAACCAGGTTGGTTTCCCAAGTTGTTTTAGTATGTCATGAATGAATGTTGGTTCTATAGATAATCTAAATCATACAAGACCACCAATCATTGATGGTAATGACTATAAATACTAGAGATATCGAATGAAGACTTTTGTTATCAACACTAGAGTGGAAAATTTTGTTATGCTTACTGGTGATTATAAAATTCCTGATAAGAAAGTTAGAACTTTCAGGAACCAGGAAAAGAAAGAGTATCAACTCAATTATAAGGTACATAATACTTTACTATGTTCAATGTCTACAAATATATATTGCCAAATTTCTTCTTGTGAAGCATCTAATTGTATCTAGAAGAAGTTAGAAGTTACACACTTTGGCACTTCTAAAGTGATTGAAACTAGGAGAGCCATGCTTAGAGCTGAATACCATGTAATCAATTTTCCGTATGGTGAACCAATCTACAAAGTTCAACAGAGGTTTATGACTATAGTCAATAGCTTACAGTCTATGGGAGAAAAGGGTTAGATGATGAAGCCCTTGTAGATAAGATAATTGATATTATGCCCAATGAGTGGGAATCAAAGAGAACAGCTATAGATGAGAACAAGAAGGTCACTCAAATTTATCTTGATGAGCTATTCAGGACTCTTCTTCAACATGAAACTAGAATGAAGAGAGATGCTGACAATATCAAAAAGAAGAATGGGAATGGTACTGTTGCTTTTACAACTACATCAAATCATATGAAAGCTAAGACTTCTGAGAGAGTAACCAGATCCAAGTCTAAGAAGGTGGTTGTTCAATTAAATTCTAGTGAAAGTGAGATCTCAGAAAAAGATTTATCAAATCTTGCTCAAAGGATGAACAAGATAGCCGTCCAGAGAAATTTACAATCCAAGTATAAGAAAAAGGAAAGGAAAGAAAGGAAAGATGGAGAAGTTACTTGTTATGAATGAAAGAGAGCTAGACATATTAGACCAGATTTCCCTATACTCAAAAAAATGAAAGAAAGAAAGAAATTCTGAAAGGAGTAGGAAGAAGTATTACAAAACAAAAGCTAAAAAGGTTCTAAAAGAAAATGACACCTAGAGTTCCACTGGTGGTGACTCTTCAGATGAATCTTCTGATTATGAATATTCGGGAAAGAAGAATCTTGGTCTTATAGTCAGATTACCTATTGAAAATAATTTCTTTATGGTTAAGGTACGAAATGCTGAATCTTTGACCAATATATCTTTAAATCCTAATGATAGTAAGTATTATAACTCCTCAGATGAAGAATCCTCTTCTGATGAAGAAAATACTTCACCTACCTATGAAGAAGTTTCTAGGTTTGCTGAACTTCTTGAGATTGAGAACTCTAAACTCAATAAGAAACTTGATAAGGAAAACTCTAGGAATTTTATTCTTACAAACTAGATATCAGATCTTTCCAAAGATCTTGATTGGAAAAATGTTGATTTTATAAGTATTTCAAAAAATCTTGAGGAAGTAAGTTCTGAGAGGAACAAACATTCTAAAGAGTTAGAAAAATTAATTTCTAAGAAAAATATTTTTGAGCCTAGCTCTAGTTCTAAATCTAATGATTTTGAAGATAAAAACTTGGTTATCAAACTCAAGTCCAAAATTTTTTCCTTAAGTGTTTATCAAACATTACCCATGGTAAGTAAAATTTTGATAAAATGTATTCTCAAATACGACCTTTAAGAAACAAATCCAGATTTGGTTATACCCATGTAAAACCAATTTTTAGTAACAACTACTTTGTTCCACAAAGTGCCCCATTTTGTACCAAGTGTCAATGTGGTGGTCACTGGGCAAAGAATTGTTCATTAAATAAAACCCAATCTCTAGGTTTTCATAAAGCCTATTCTTCTAAGAAAATGTGGGTTCCTAAAATTTTATTGTCTGGAAATTCTGGATCCAAACAAGTTTGGATTCCGAAAGTCTAATTCCTTTCTTGCTTTCAGGAAGATAGAGGAAGTACCAACAACAATAAATGGTATATGGATAGTGGATGTTCCCGGCACATGACTGGTAACAAAATCTATTTTGAAAAGATTATCAAAACGAAAGGAGGAAAGGTAACTTTCAGAGATAATGCACAGGGAGAAATTATTGGTATTGGTAATATTGTTCTTCTAGGTAAAATTTTGAGTTCAAATGTCTTATTTGTTAAGGGTCTTAAGTACAACCTCATTATCATAAGTCAGTTATGTGATGAAGGGTACCTTGTCAATTTTAGGAATGATAAGTGCTTAGTACACAATTCCAAGGAAGAATTTATTCTCTCAGCCAATAGGCAAGAGAATGTTTACACTTTGAACTTAGAAGACCTAAGGAGCCAAGATTTACCTTGCCTAAGTGAAATGGAAGATCATTCCTGGCTATGGCATAGAGGACTATGACACTATAACCCTAGAAACTTATGAAAACTCTCTAAGAAGAAACTAGTTAAGGATCTACCAGAGCATATATTTGATTCTTCTAAAGTTTGTGATCCTTGTCAATATGGCAAGCAACAAAAATCTACCGGAGCTTAGATTTTATACTTCTGGAAATTATTTTGTTCTAAAAATCTTTTCTGATGCTGAATTTGGTGGATGTAGAATGGATAGAAAAAGTACATCCGGAACTTGTCATTTCTTAGGAGATTCATTAGATTCTTGGTCCTGCAAAAAGCAACATTGTGTAGAACTTTCCACTACTAAAGCCGAATATGTAGCAGCTGGAAGTTGTTGTGATCAAGTGTTGTGGATGCAACACACACTCACAAACTATGGCTTGAGTTTCACTAAGACTCAAATATTATGTAATAACACAAGTGTCATTGCCCTAAGTAAGAACCCTGCACATCACTATCGTGCAAAGCACATAGATATTAGGCATCACTTTCTTAGGGATCACACACTTAAAGGAGATATCATTCTTCAGTTTATCGGAATGCAAGATCAACTTGCTGATATTTTCACAACATCATTACCCTATGATAGATTTGAATACATTAAAAAAAGTTAGGAATGATAACTGTAAGGTAATCATTCTTCATTAACTTCTTGTTGAACAATTCTCCTAACAGTAATAAACTCCTCTTTATAGGGGGAGTACATTTGATTGTTAGTGTAACTAAATTTTTTTTTAAAAAAACTTTCAGAACTGAACTTCCAAAATGGAATTTTCTGAAACCAAAATTTCCGGAATGGGAATTTCCGGAACTGAAATTTTCAGGACTGAAATTCTCGGAATGAGAACTTCCGGAATGGAGGTCTTCGTACTGAAAACTTCCAGAATGGAATTTTCGTACTGATAAGTTTCGGAATGGATATTTTTGTACTGGAATTTTGGTAACAAGACTTTTGTAACGGAATTTTTTAACGAGATTTTTGTACCGGAGTTTTCGTAATGAGGATTTCATACTGGAACTTTCGTAATGAAGTTTTTTTTCCTTCAAAAAGAATATTACCAATTAAGAACAATATTTCTTGTTAATCCGTAAGTTATGATTTTCTTACTTATAGTTTTTTAATCAATTTTTTTTTCTTACTTGTATTTTCCTTGTTTTTAAAAGTTCGGATTCAATTTTTTCCTCAAATCCGAATGTTTTCTTTAAAAACCTCAAAAGATCGGAGTCAAAATTTTCCTTTCAGAATTATTCTCAACCGTCAGATCAGATCAAAGTGTTTTTAACCTTTAGATGGTTTTTGGAAGACCAACGGTCAAATTCTTTTCCTATATAAAGGGGGACCCCGAGACTCGTTCCACATCAGTTTTTCAAGCTTTTTCGTTTCGAAGCTCTGCTGCTCCTCTTATGGCCGATCCTGAACCTTGTGAAGTCGATCCAAATCTTACAGTTTACTTCACTCCGAATGTCTGTTGAAGAAACTTCTCAAGATATGTCAACTGTGAAACCCATCTCAAAGTGGTTAGTTTTCAAGTAGAGGTTAGTTCACCTGGATTTTTATAAGCGTGATTCACATATTTCAAAGAATATCAGACTGAATGGATGGGAAGATATCTGCATAGCAAAGTCAGATAAACAAGATCCGGTTTATACTGATTTGTTGATAGAGTTTTATGAGTCTGTTTCCTTCCTGGTGGAAGATGGAAGAGAGAGGTTTTCTTTCAAGTCTTATGGGAAGACTTATAAACATTCTTACACTAAGGCAGCAAGTCTGGTTGGTATATCATATGAAGGAGAAGCTGAATTCTGCTCTCACAAACTTCCGTATGTGCAAGGGAGTTTCAATAAGGGGAAGACACTGAAATGTCTTGGGCTTAAGGATGATTAAACAACTAAGATTGATCGGCTCACTCTGAACAATAGGATTCTCCAACTATGGGTGCAAGGTTTTCTGGTTCCGAGAAGAGGAGATAAAGACAATCTAAAGAAGAGTGATATCTATGTCTTAGATTTCTTGGTAAATCTAAGGAAGATAAATCTGATGAGGCATGTCTTGGTTACGATCAATAATATCAAAGAAGGAAATATGAGAGCTCATATTATTATGTTTCCTTCCTTATTATCTAAGCTGATAGTTCTATTCTTAGAATCTTCAAGGTTTCCTACAAATCAATGATCTAGAATTGAAAGCTCATGCTAGTCAGTGATGATACTCTTAAGAGGATGAAGATGGGATTTTCCAGTGAGTCCGGAGAATTTGAACCCTATCTGTGGAGGAGTTTGAAGCAGCTGAAAAAGAAACACAATCTCCAGAACCATCAAAAAATCAAAGGATGAAGAGGAAGGCTAAGGAAGTGGTTACTGATGACGAAATTCCTCAGGCTAAGGAAACTCAATATGCTCCCCCAATTCGAAGAAGAAGATTACATATACGGATGAAGTAGCAGCCAAGTGGAGGGAAGATAAATAAATGAGGAAGGAAGGGTATTTTCAATTCGGACTGGACCCTGCCGAGGCTAAATCCTTAAAGGAAAAAGCTGCTGAGGAGATAGAGAGACAAGCGAAGGAAACGAAAATGAGAAAGAAGGTGTCTGAAGCTGAAGTCATGCGATCTTTGCTGAAAGATACAGAGTTGGCTTCTGAAATGCTTCCAGTTCCGGAATCTTTTGGTGTTGAACCTTAATTACCAGAAACTCCTACTAAGAACTATGTCACTCCAGAAAAGGACAAGGGTAAAGGAATAGTTGTATAAGCTGAGAAGGAAGTTGCTGAAGCAGTAGAGGAAGAAGTTTAAGAAGAAGAAGAAGAAGAAAAGAGTGAGGATCTGGATACCTTGATCAAGCAAGTACAGAACTATAAATACAAGGCTGAATCCGCAAAGGTAGTTACCTCAGGTAATGGAGATGAGGAAGCTAGAAAGAAAGATCAAGAAGAAGAAGAATAAAATGTGTTGTATGATGAAGAAGAATCCTATGAGAGGAATTTTCTTGAGGAAGGTTAAGAAAAATAGAAACCAGATGAAGATCAGATAGTTCAAGTATCTGATTCCGAGGAAGTATCCCTTGATAAGGAACCTGTTCCGAGAGCTGATAAGGGGAAGAAAACTCTCATGGAGACACCTGTAAAAGATCTCATCATGAGGAAAGAGGTTGGTGGTACCTCTAGAAGAAAGTTGGTGCAAGGTGAAGAAGATCAATCTCCAAGCAAAGTTTCTTATTTGGAATCATCATCTCATGGGCATGATTTTGTAGTTCAGTCTCTGAGGAAGTTAGTGGACACAATTCTAATTCTTCCAACAATAGATTCCAGATGCCAGATGCTGCAACAATCTATGAATCAGAAATCAGATTCTTTATCCATGGTCATGGATATGTTTGTGAAGTTGGAAGCTGAACAGAAAAGTTTTCTGATCAATTATGATGTGTATAGTAAGTCCTGCAGTAAGGTAACCAAGTGTTCTAAGAGAGTTGATGAAGATTTAGTTCACTTTGAGATTTTTCAGGCTGAAGTTCAAAATTCTTTTGAAATAGAGGATAAAAGGGTTAATGAGATTTGTGAGAAGTTGACCCAGGAGCAAAATTTCTAGAATCAACAGGTCATGGATCTGAATGGGAAGATTAATGATATTTATGAAAATATTTATTTTACACATGTTTATTATTTATCTATTAATTACAAATAAAAAAGTATCATTAAAATGAAAATGAAATGTAATCTGAAAATAATATTGTTTTTCTAAAAGATGTTTATGTCACGCCTTAAGAACTTAATTTACTATTAATTTATACCACTTTTGGAATATTTATTTGATAAAGTAATCTTTAATTTTGAAATAATAATATAGAAATTATATTATTGTGAATGTTTTATATTTTTCTGATAAGATTATTTTTTTATGAATAGTGACAAATACAGAATTTTAATTAAAATATGCCTTTAAATTTAAAACTTTTATAAAATTATATTATATTTTTAATTTATTTTAAAGTAAAATTAATTCCATTTTATATCATTTATTCTAATTTAGGTAATTTTAATCATTTTCATATTGAATTTTGATATAAAAAACATAAACCTTTGAACATTTTCACTTTAAAAACCCGCCTTCTCATCATGTTTGTTGTATTAATTTTAAATTAACTTTTTCCACTTAAGTGAATTGAATCTGTAAAAATGGATTCCATATTTTTAATAATAATAATTTATAATTTTTTATATTTTAAACTTAATTTTTTACCTTAATTAATAGTGAATTTAATAAAAATTAATTACTGCAGTTTTGTTAAAATGGGTTTACCAGGGGTTAAACTAAAACGATTAGTGAACAAATGACCTATAAACTAGTCTAAAAACAATTTTTTGTAAATATATAAAACATTAAACGTCAAATTTTGGATAATATTCTATTTTTAAACATTGTGACATATGAAAAACATGGTGGAACTCAATTGTTTAAAAAAATACAATGTCTGTCCTCTCCCTACATATAAAAGGCCACACCCACTCAACAATTCCTCACATAATAAAAACCCTTTGGTTTGGATGATACCTATCCAAATAACTTAAAAATTCACTAAACTCATACTATGAGTCTTATTTTTGGAATAAATCTAACCTAGTAATGCTTTAGTGAAAACCAAAGGAGGATACTCGATTAAGAGGTAATGTTCCTCCATAAGCGTCTTTATATTACTCATATCTGAACCACCTTAAATTTTTATTAAAAAATACATATATAATAAAATTATTATATTAAATAATCTTATATATTGTTATAATATTTTCATGACCTAAAACCGTCTCCACTTACATCAAATTTGTCACAAAATCATCGTTCATGTGTACGAAGGACTACCACCTCCCGAACTGATTTCATTTCTTTTTTCACTTCCACCTATAAAGGTTATGTATGATGATGTATTTAATGTATATATATGATTTTGATTACATATTTATACTTATTAAGTCACTATATTATATATATATATATATTTATTTATTTATTTATATATACTTTTTACCTTTCATTCCGTTGGAGATACGATAATGTCGCTTGTGTGTATGGTGGACTGCCCCCTAAAGTAGCGATGATATTCATTTTTATTAACGCGTCACATGGAAGTTAATAAATATAAATTTAATTATTATATGTGATATAAATTTAATATTTATAATATTTATTATATATTTAAATTTTTATAAATAATATATATATCATTATCTTTATTTTCTTTTCACTCACGTAACGATGATAACATCATTTGTGTAAGTGTGGACTACCGCCTTCACAGATTGATATGAACCTATTTTCATAAACACACCACATATATGATATATGTAATTTAATAATATGGTATTAATTAAATTGTGATCATTATTTAAAGTTAAAAAATTACTTACCACCTATCCATAATGATCATTGAAAAATGAAAATGTTACTCATGTGTTTGTACGGCCTACTGTCTCCATGATCATAACATACTTCATTTTTCATAACCATAATTCATGATTAGTTTTAAAAGAACAATTCATCTAAAAATATTTCATTATTATTATTTTTTATATTTTATAAAAATATAATATGTGAAATAATCATATCTTTCATGATAATTCATTCTTGAAAAAATAAAGAAATTAATACATGAAACAATGAAAATATCATATCATTATTAATGAACAGATACTAACATGTTATAAAAGGATTATATATGATACTATAAATATTAATATTATTCTAGAATAATTTGAAAATATGTTTAAATGCACTATACATAAGGTTAAATAATTTTAAACAAAGATTGGGCATTAGGCAAGGGATTCTTAAACTCAATTTCTATTCATTGGGTTAATAGTATACTTCATTGATTATGTCATTCTAATATTATGTGTATAATTAATATTTATTATATTAAATTTCCTTTAAAATTATTTTATGTGGATTTAATTTTGATATACATAATCGATTTATTGGTTGATTCTCACTTCAACATTATGATCTTTTCAAGGGTTTACCTCACAATCTCATTTTAATCAATATTGATTATTTTTTTCTTTCAATTGAAGGAAATTATTTGAAAATTTTTAAATAAACAATTTAATTTTAGAATATTATAATTATTAATGACTTTTTTATGTAATACTACCATTTTACCACTAATTGGTTGTTAAAACAATTGAGAAATTTGTTTTAAGAAAATTTTACTTATTTCTCTCATTAGTTTGAATTCTATTTTATTCCAAAAAATGATTAATAAAAATGTTTTCAAAAATTCTTTAAACCCTTTAAAAATGATTTATTGAAGTAATTATCACTTATTGTTATTTTTAATAAAAAAAAGAAAATTAATATATTTTTTCTTGTTTATAACAATGCCATTTTTGGCATTTAACAAAAATATGAAACGAATATTCTTGTTGTTTTCCGAACAAGGATCTTTCCTAACATTTTTATAATTTAAATTTAATGTTATTTATTATTTTATAAAATATATGAAATTACCCTATATCATTACCATCATTTCTATGAGGTTTCCATTCCAATTTTATGATGATCTTTTAAAATAAAATTTTTAAAAAATTTATTTTCACAAAAAATGATTTTTAATATTTTTTAAAATCTAAAAGGATTTTTTCCTCATGATTTTTTTAAATAACTTTTTTTGGTATTTAAATTCATCAATAAAAACAAACCATTATTATTAGTAAAATATGAATTTGTTCTATTAATACCATATTATTCCTCGTTATGGTTTATGATTATTTTGATCAAGGATAGTATGGACATTCATTAATTTTCTACCCATTAACTTTACCTTGAAATATTAAATTTCCTATTATCAATTGGAATTTTATTTCCACTAAATATCCATATTATTTATCATGGATTTTATTATAGATTAAACTGTATACCATTTTAACATGTGGTTCTTACATTTAAAGTTATTATTTTATCTAGGGAAATATTGATAAATACACATTATTTACTCAATATGTATATTTGATGATAAGGTGCATTATTTATTAATTAAATAAATTATTCAATATATGAATAATAATTTGGAAATGCAATACATGGGTTGGGTATCAGTTTATAAAACCCCCTTGATTCATTGGTAGTCTCATGATAAAAACTCTTTTAGCCAACCCCTATGAATTTGTGACCAGTAAGTTTTATATTGCCCTGTCAAAAGTCTTGACAATAGTGATATAGTTGACCAACTCAGATTGTTTTATACCAGGTATATTCTAAACCTTATTCTGAAAGTTATTGAAAGTAAATTTATCATGTTCCTTAGAAATAAGACGTCTGATAATAAATCATTTCCTCCATTTCAGTTATTATTATTATCCATGATATTTTAACAATGATATTATCTCTGGATGAATATTATTCTCATTCCATTGATCAAATGGCATGAGTTTTCTATTATTTACCTTTCTATAATAATTATGCCTTATATAGTTATTTAAAAGGAACGTGAGATCATTTATTTACCTTTTCTTATTGATTATGTATATTAATTCAAGATAGCTTTTGATGTACTTAGCCCTCACTGATCATTTGAGCTCACCCTAATCCTATTTCCATTAACCAATATTACATAACGATTTCTATGACGGATATGTTGGGATACACTAGATGGAATAAATTTATTCTTAAAAAATGTATTATAAATTTTATATTCAAATGTAATACAAGACTCATGTATGTGTCTATTTTACCGTGACTACTAAACTATATTTTCTTTCGGGATGTGATTACTTCTATATAATGTCAGTTTAATAATTTATGGCACCATCTCTAGTTTATTGGGTCTAGGTTCACTACAATATAAAAAAAATTCCAAGAGTGCCTTGTAAAATTTTTATATAATTGAGTATTTTTTTTGTTGAACAACTCCTTGGATTTCAAAACCTTAATTTTCAAAATAATGTTTTTAATTATAAAAATCACTTTTTGGTTTAAAAAAATATAATAGAGATATATATGGTACGCTCAACACTATTCATATTTCAAATAATTTTAAAAAATGTGTTTCTAATCATTAATTATTTATTAAATTAACATGAAATGATTTTTTAGTTTCAAAAATTTATATTGATGATATTATCTTCGGTTCTTCAAGAACGGTTTCTTGTACCAAGTTCTCATAATTAATACAAAATGAATTTGGAATGAGTTTTATAGTTGAGTTAGAATTCTTCCTTGGAATTAATATTTCTCAAAATAAAAAAATGAATCATTTTAAATCAAAGGAATTACACCAATAATATTTTAAAACAATTTTACTTAGATAGCACAAAGGGTAGTGATACTCTATTGATTACCACCTATAAATTATATCACTGTGAAATTGTGAAACTAGTTGATCAAACCACTTTTAGAAGTATTATTAAGAGTTTACTTTATATAAAATCTAGTAAGACTGATATTATTTTTAGTGTGTGTATGTGTGTCTGGTTTCATAAAAATCTTAGGGAATCACATTTACTACAATGAAAATATTTTTAAATAACTTAAAAATACTTCAAATTTATGATTTTAAACTTCTAGAGAACATGATATTTATTCAATTAGTTATTTAGATATCTGACTTTTTGGTCAAGTCTCTAGTTTCATGGGGTAATAAGAAAAAACATTTTGTTTTATTTTACACTAATGAAGCTAAATATATAACTACAAGAATTTCATATGCTAAAATTTTGTAGATGAAACAGACTTTTCTATAGTAAATCACTTTTCGAGAGATCATTTTCAAAAAGGAGATATCACTAAAGCATTAATTTACACAGAACATCAACTAAATGATAGTTTGACCATAAATTTTAATTGTGTGAGATTAAATTATATCAGATATGAATTGGGTATGATTTGTTATTTTTAATGTTTTTATGGTATACTTTTGATTTTTTTTTAATATTCTTATAAATATAAATAAATATATAATTTCTATTTATAATGATTTTTGGTTAATTTCATTTTTAAAATATATTATAGGGTTTAAAAATATGTTAAATATTGTTTCCCACATGTTACTTTTCTAAAAAACCCTAAATTATCAAAATATCTCAAAATATAATCATAATCATTTCACTCCTCTTTAACCCAAAAAAACCCTCTTTCAAACCATTTTTTGAGCCTTTCTTCATTGAGTCGCCAACTTATTTAATCATTAATATTTGTAAAGTTTTGTTTAAATAATGATTTTTTTAGGAAGATTATTAGGAATCCTCCAAATGAGTGACAGTTAGTTAAAGAAAATCCAAGATGTTTATAATGTTTCAAATTTTATCACACAAAATAATCCACAAAAAGGAATTAGATACTGAGTTGTTCAGAATGAGTTATTCATTTGTATTGAGAGTATTTATTTTGTGATAGAAGAGTTGGTTTCTACTTCATAATCCCCTCATATTTCAATGTTAGTAAAGGAGTTCTATATGAAAATGATTTTTAAATCCGGTGAAAGAAAAGAATTAATTTGGACATTTATTGATGGTCAAGAGTGTGATTCCTCTTCAATATTTTGGGTTTATTGTTTAAGGCTTCCATATAATGGATAGTAATAGTATTAGATGATTATTTATCCTTTAAAACACCCCCATTTTGAGATTTCAAATGTTCTATAAGAACAAACAGATGATTGAACCTATTAGAGACCAATTGAAAACGATCTCAATAGAGAATATAGGCTATTATCAGAATTCGTAGAGGAAAATATCATCCATATAAGGGAATAATTTAGCTCAATAATGTATAAATATCTTTTCATTACATGAACTATGGTTCATAGAGTTCAAATTAGTCTTCCATGATTTTAGATGAGGTGTATAGAAGAGTTAAGAAAATATTCTTCGAGATTCAATAATCTTCTATACACAAAGTTCATTTCTATAATGCTTGAATATGAATGATCAATTATTAATATATTAGATATATCTATGTATTTTGGTGTTATTTTTTAAATTAAAACATTTATTAAAGAATGAATATTAGCCAAAATCTATGGAAGTGGATGTGGGTGGATAATAATGGAAGACTCTATGATAGATTCATTCCAATATCAAATCCTACTAGAATAAGGGACATCATTGATATTATATTATAACCATATGAGGTTATTTAATCCAATTAATTATCTGATTAATTTTAGTCTCAATCCATGTTTTTTATAGATAAGGAAGTTAGAGGGTTTATAAAGGGATCATGGATGGCTCTCATTCTCATATAGTTCAAAATATTTCTAAAATTTCTATTAATGTTGGAAAATAACTATAAATATTATTGGTGGTTTAAATAGAATGAGAATAAGTTATAACTCATAAGGGGGTAGAATTACGAGATCTATTCTATTTTGACCTACTCTCACTGATATAGAAATTGATCAAGATATGGATCCATTATATGAGATTCCTCACATGTTTGAGATAGGGGAATCTCCCATAATTAATTTCACACCCTCCTATGAAGACTACTCTTTATATAATCTATTATTTGATATTGATGTTACTATTCCTACTCAAGTTGTATATAGGGATATCAAGAATAATGATGATGGTGATTCGCATATTCTAAAAGGGCCTTCTAGAACTTTGTTTTTTGGGGATCTTTTAAAACTTATGTATACTCCTCTCTCTCCAAAATCAATTCTCCCAGATCTTTCACAAGAACCTCATTATGATTCTTCTCCTAAAACTGAACTGGTGGATATGGAAGTATCTAATATTAATCAGATACCTCCATTAAATGAGTAGAGATATCAAATTTTACTTTCTATCCTGCAAGAGAACCTCAGGGAATGATTTTAAACTTTTAGTTCGGCCTTTCTTTCTCTTCCTCCTCTTCTTAGGAAGCACATGCTCCTCTAAAATATGTTCTTTATCTTAGTCATCAAGTTGGACCTTCTATCATACTGCCTTTTATGATCACTTCTTTAGACATTATATAGTTTATATAGGATCCCCTAGAAGATTTAAAATATATTTTTTAAGTATTAGAAGGAATAATAACCATGATAGTGAGGAAGTTATTTTATATACTATTGAGAGTATAGTTTCACATATTCATAATAAGTTGTTCATTGTTATAGATCATTTTCATCGTGACATTTTTGAGTTTTATAAATGATATGGAAAATTTTAGAGGTTGGATTGGATATCTAACAGATGATTGGTAGACATGTTGTCTATAATGGATAGATGTTACCTCTCAATCATTACCAATCCTTCTAGACCATCCACATATGTGTTAACTCCTCTAACCACAGTATTTATTGATGGGTATTTCATTTGATGATTAATTCAGGAGGAAATTCATAATATCATTTACAATATGAAGGATATTTTAAGTCAAATTCAATAAGATATTTATACACATTGATAAAAATAATATTATTTTTATTAGATAAGAATCAATAAAGACTTCCAAATATAAGGTTTTAATTAAAGGTGGAATCATATAATATCTTAGATGTATTTACACCAAGTAAGATCTCAAGAATTAGTTTCTTTATTTTGACATTAATTTAAAAATTTCTCCTAGGAATACATATTTTAATGAAAATGTACTGAATTTGTTAGTCATGAATCCTCTGTTAAATCAATTTATGTTAGAAATAAATGAATTCCTTCATATTATAGAACATGGGATGAGGGAAATAGAGGTGAAACAATGTTTTAACATCTATTTATTTATCTTCCTCAACTTCATCGTATACCTTACCCATTTTACCTCCAACAAAACCATTTGATCTCACTATTTCCTAGGACCCTAGACATATCAAACAAGTTCCAAAGTCAATCACTATTCATGTAGTTCATGTTGTTATTTATCCTAAACCTCCTCCTACTCTTATTGTTTGAAAATGGAAGGACCTTATTATTCCTTATAAAAAACTAGACCCTATAGAATCTTATTCTTATTAAAATTATTGTTGGGTACTTTGTAAACTTTTATCACATTAATGAAATATATTTTCATTCCTCTTTCTATGTTTTTTATTTTTTATAATTTCTATTATTCTTATCTAATATTTAATATATCAAACTTTATACATTTTTTTATGATTCCAAAAGGGTAGTAAAGTATATAATTAGAGTAAAGAATTATAAATGAGTAAATTATGTCCTATGAGTAAAATAACACATATTAACAAGGTGGAATGATTATTTTTATAGTCAATTTCATATTTCTGTAGTTAATAATTTTTAATGATTCATATTTTAACTTTTAATGGATATTTATACCATGATTTATTTTAATAAATGTAGGACCCATGATTTGAGGTATGTGGCCTTTTTTTATGCATTTTTATGTGCTTAAAGTTCATGGGATGAGTTGGGAAGAGGTTGGGAGAGTTTGGTATGGTTTTGGACGAGTTTGGAGGCTTTTAAAGGGGTGCACGGTTTGAGAATGGTTAGTGGAAACCGTGCGGATTCCCCAGGAAACCGTGCAAGGGAGACAGTAGGCTTCACACGGCCTGCGCACGGTTTTCCAAATCATGCGAGGCAACCGTGCAGACCCTTGATCTCGAGGCAGTAGCGCACACACGGTTAGCATACAGTTTTCCAAACTGTGCGGGCTAACTGTGCGGCCACTTAAAAATAGTGTTATAAGTTCTGGGCACCCTCTAGCTTAACCTATTTTCACTCCAATCTTCCTGCCACTCGATCCACACCTGGGATTTTGGGTTCTCAGGGGTTAAGGGTGCTCTCCCACTCGATTTGGAAGCGCTTCAAAGGAATTTGAAGGCGGTTTGAAGGTGGTTTCTCTCGGGTAAGTCTCTCCTCTTGTTTCTCTTGTTTTTTCCTCTAGATCTACATCCCTCTCTTTCTTGGTTGTCTAGATATACACTTTTTGTGTGTATATCTAGGGTTTTTGTTGCCTTGGATGTTAATATTAAGTCTTGTGGATGTTAGGGAAAGGGGATCTAGAGAGGTTTCGGTGGTGCGTTCACCGGATTTGAGGTGTGGTGGCTCATGGGTCGATTTCTCGGGAAACCTGAAGGTAGGTGACTTATCTCTCGACTCCACTTGGTTGGAACTAGTGGTTCTTTGTTACAATTATTTTTTGGGCTTAAAATTAATTGTGAATTATTATGCGAAATTGGTTGGAAATCCCTTGGGTTATGTTTTGGGATTTTTTGGAGAAAGGGTATTTTATGGTGAAATGTTATTCTTGTGGATTTTAAAATGAAGATTTTAAAATGGGATGATATGGTTGAATTGTGAAAATGATTTCTGGGAAGGGGTTTTCAATAAAAAGGTTGTTTTATTGAAATGTTGTTTGCCATGGAAAATTGTTTTCAATAAATGGGTGATTTATTGAAGTGGATTGATATGCGATGGAATTGGTTGATTTCATGTTGTTGTGACCTTGGTGGGTTTATTATTGGTTTGGTTTGATTGAAATGTTGGATGGAAGTGGGCAGGAAGTCTCACTATAAAAACAGGATGGATAGTGTTCAGAAGAACCACCATATGAGTAGTGGTCGGGAAGTACCGCTGGTTGTGAATGGGTGAACGGGTTGGGCGGAAGTCCCACCGTTTTGATTGTTTTGGTGTGAATGGGTGAACGAATTGGGCGAAAGTCCCACAATTTTGGTTTTTTGTGGTACATTGCTTTGCAATATGGAAGTTGTTGTGCTAACGTGTAAATGGTGAGATGGCTTGTGGCATGTTTCGTTGGCTTTCCCCTGGTTGCTTGGTTTGGGTGTGATGGCCTGGTAAGGGCATGTTTGGGCTTATGAAAATGGCTGCACTTGTGATTTAATTTATATAAACTGTTTTATATAAATTTTCTAATTATTTTATCCTGGTGGCATGTGTAGTGATGTCATTTGGGGATATCATACTGAGTTTTAGTACTCACCCCCTGCTTTGGCACGTTGGTGTCTTTGCAGATGTCGTGTACCGTGACGTGGGAAAAGGTAAGGCGTTAACCTCTTTTAGTGGTGAATTGTGATGTCTTGGTAGAGCATGGAGATTGGAGCTAGGTGTGGAGCTGTGGAGGTTTCATGGCTCGTGGTGCTTTGGTTGTTTAGTTTCTGCTTGTACTCAGATGTTGGTGGACATGTATAGTTTTATTGGTTTGGGGTTGTATTGTGGAACTACTTGGTTGTTTTTTGGAATCCATGTTTGGGTGTTTTCTTGACATGCATCATATAGTGGCTGTTAGTGGATGGTTTTGTTGGTTTTTTCTTAAGGGAGAATCGTTCCCCAACTTGATCTTGGAGCCCTCGGCATTTATTTCCAGCCTTTGGCATCTTGGGAAAGTCTCTTAAGGCCAAGTATCCCTCACCTCCTTCTCAAGCCAACGAGGTTGGGGCAGGGTGTTATAAGTGGTGTCAGTTTGTTCGGTCCTTTGTATTTGATTCTCAGATTTGGTGTTGAAATTTGTTCTATTACATTCCTTGAGTCTGGATGGTAGCAAGGTGTAGGATTGTTGAAACTTGGAATGTATAGCATAAAAGGATGTAGCTAACCCTTTTATGATGAAATTCAAGTTACCATGGAGTTGGGTATATAAGTCTTTTGGAGACACTAATAGGCATTGGATATCTCATTATCATTGGTGTAGCCAATGATATGATCATGTCATGCATGGTAGAAATAAATTCCCACTATGATGCATATTTCATTGAAGTATAATGATTTATGATGTGATATGAATGTGTGAAATTGTAATGTGAATAAATTGGTATATTAAAAATGGTTTGGTATTCAAAATGGTGAAACATGGAACATGTGGAAAATGTGAATTGGTGAAAAGCCTTCTTGTGATAGTGTTGTGTAATGTGATTTGAAATGGGATTTCGTGATGTCTACGGAAGTCAGACTCATGGTTGTTTGTTTTATGTTTATAGAAATGGCATCGGGTAGGCGTCGTAGAGACCAACCGGAGGACGCTGCTGAGAATGTGGTAGCACCTAAGCCTCAGGTGAACCAGCAACTAGTGCAAAGCATAGTGCAAGCTTTCCAAGCTGTGGAAATTGGAAAGAAAGTGGATGAACCAAGGCATGTTGATCATGTGATTCAGTTTCAAAAGCAGAATCCACACATTTTTAGGGGTGATTCAGAGCCAAAGAGGGAAGAAGCATGGTTGAATAGAATGAACAAGATATCTGAGTTCAGGGGAACATTGTTGGGGTTAAAGGTGAAGTTTTCCACATATGTGTTTGAAGATCTTGCCCTTTAGTGGTGTTAGTTGGTAGTCCAAGCAGGGACAGACCATGGTATGATGTGGGAAGGATTTGAGGAATTGTTTAATGAACAATTCTACCCACATATGTTCAGAATTCAGCATACGACTGATTTATTTAGTTTGAAGCAATATCTAATGTCTGTGATGGAGTATGAAGCTATGTTTATGAACTTAGTGCAGTTTTCACCCGAGGTAGAGGGTAGCACATCGTCGAAGGCAAGGATCTTTGAAGTGGGGTTAAGTCAAGAAATCTGTTCAATGATAATGGTGCTGTGTATAGATGATTACACAGAGATGGTGAATAGAGCATTGGTGGCTGAGCGGGATCTGTTGGGAGCTCCAGGCGGGGGAAGCATGGTGGTACCCATGGTGAATAGTGGGAACTCTAATGCTGGCATCAAGCGAAAGAGGGAAACTTATTCCCATGGCGGGAATATGGAAAATAATTCGATGGCAGGATCGGTAAATCTTCCCCTGAAGTCCCAGAGAAAGCTGGGATGTTTTTAGTGTGGTTCTTCAAACCACATCAAGAGGGATTGTACGAAACAACCTCAATCATGTCCTAATTGTAAGAATATGGGGAATCTATAGCATTATTGTCGAAATGCTCCAAGGTCGGGTGTGCGTGACACTCCTCAGGGATCACAGACATTGTATGCTTCGACAGGACAGGGACAACAACATACCCCTCATCAGCAGAGTAAAGTGGGTCATGGTGATTCTCCGAATAACATGACACCTCAGTAGAGTAATAAAGAGAAGAGTGGGGAAAGAAAACATGTGTTCGGAGCTGAGTAGGTTGTGGTGGATGATCAGTCGGGACCATCCACTGTGCGAGGTACTATTATTTTAAATTATACCTTGATGCAAGTTTTGTTTGATGTGGGTGCTTCACACTCTTTTATTTTTACATGTGTGGTTGATTTGTTGGGTTTAAGGGTAGAAATGATTCACTCAGTTTTGAAACTTCAAACTCCTCTGGGTCGAAGAGAGTTTCAAGCCTTTTTGTGTAGAGAATGTTGTATCGTTGTGGGCGAGGTTGAGATAGTGTGGAATTTCTCAATGCTTGAAATGGATGGGTTTGATGTAATCCTGGGAATGGATTGGCTGGTGGATTTTAAGGCCCACATCGATTGTGATGCGCAAATACTAGCTTTTACGACACACGATGGAGTTAGACATCTCTTTAGAGGAGAGAAGCTTGAAAGGCAGGGTGCAACGGGTTTGTTGGCACCAGTAGTGGGTACGTTATCGTATCATTTGGTGGAGCTGTCATTGGATTCGGTAGATGGTGTTGACCAGAGTGTTCTTTCGTCAGTGGTAGATCAGTTCATGGATGTTTTTTCTGAAGAATTCTCTGGGTTACCTCCCGAAAGAGAAGTTGAGTTTTCGATTGATCTCCTTCCGGGGACCAATCCTATCTCACTTCCGTCTTATCGGATGGCACCATCTGAATTACAGGAATTGAAAATCCAGTTGGAATAGTTAGAAAACAAAGGGTTTATCTAGCCTAGCATGTCTCTGTGGGTAGAACTGGTGTTGTTTGTGAAAAAGTCAGATAGGACCTTGAGGCTCTATGTTGATTATCGTAGACTTAACCAAGTTATGATAAAGAATATATATCCACTTCCACGAATTGATGATTTGTTTGACCAGTTGAGGGGAGCCCAGTGGTTCTCTAAGATCGACCTGAGGTCGGCATATCATCAATTGCAGGTGAGGAAGGAGGATATTCCTAAAATAGCTTTCAAAAGTAGATATAGCCATTATGAATATGTGGTTATGCCATTTGGTCTAACGAATGTGCCAGAGGTTTTTATGGCATTAATGAATCAGATATTTCAGAGATATATAGATTCATTTGTGGTGGTGTTTGTCGACGATATTCTAGTGTATTCAAAGACAAGGGTTGAGCATGAGAAGCACTTGGAGACAGTGTTGGGGCTCTTTAGGGATCATCGGTTGTATGCCAAATTTTCAAAGTGTTACTTTTGGATACATGAAGTTCATTTTCTTGGCCATGAGATTTCTGAAAGAGTTGTTTCAATGGATCCAGAAAATATAGAGGCTATTATCTCATGGAAAATGCCAAAGAATGTGTTTTAAATACAGAGTTTTCTTGGTCTAGATGGGTATTATCGGCATTTTGTTCATGATTTTTCACGGTTGGTTTCGCCGATGATAGCTTTGAGAAGAAAGAATGTTCCTTTCCAATGGAATGAACGGTGTCAGCAGTGTTTTGAAGAGCTAAAGGGTCGTCTTACATTAACACCAATATTTGCTTTTCTAGAATCAGGAAAAGGGTATGTGGTGTATTATGATGCATCGGGATCAGGGTTAGGGTGCGCTCTCAGGAAAGGAAATCATGTGGTTTCATATGGCTCACGGCAGTTGAGAGTTCATGAGAAGAACTACCCAACTCATGATTTGGAGTTGGCATCGGTGGTCCATGCTTTGAAAGTATGGCATCATTATCTCTTCGGTGAGAAATTTACGGTATATATAGATCACAAGAGCTTGAAACATACTTTCTCACAAAGGTATTTGAACTTGAGGAAAAGGATATTGATGGAATATCTCCAGATGTTTGATTTTGACTTGATGTACACACCAGGTAAGGGAAATTCAGTGGTAGATGCATTAAGTAGAAAATCATATGCTCAGGTGGTAAAACCGGCATCAGACCAGTGGCAGTTGATGTCAGTTATAGCCAATATGTGGTTGGAATGTGAGAACCAGGGCGATAGAGCGGTCTTCTTTTCGGTTTTGTTGATTCCTGACTTGGTTGGCCTAGTTAGTGAGTCACAGATATCTGATTCTGAGTGTGTGACCATGGGGTTGAGACTCAATGGTGGGGAGACCATTGAGGGTTGGCAACTAAATGGAGATTTAGTTTTGTGTTTTCAGAATCGGATCTTTGTACCATTTTCTTGTCAGGAAGATCTTCTCAGAGCATATCATCATTACAGGTGGATTTTTCATCCATGAATTCAGAAAATGTATAAAGCATTGAAAGTACAGTTCTAGTGGGATGGTATTGAAATAAGTGTGGCTGAGTTTATTTTGAGATTCTTGACTTTTCAGTAGGTCAAGGCAGAACATCAGAATCCAGCAGAAATGGTGCAGTCATTACCAATCCCTATTTGGAAGTGGGAGCAGATAACGATGGATTTTGTCACAGGTATCCCAAGAACGGTTAGAAAGCATGATGTCATCTGGGTGATAGTGGATCAGCTAACGAAGTCGGCCCATTTCATTCCAATTTGTGAATCTCATACGGTGGACGATCTGTCAAAAATCTATATCTTGGAGGTGGTAAAGAGGCATGGTGTTCCAGTTTCAATTGTATTAAATAAAGATCCAAGGTTTACATCTCATTTCTAGAAATCCTTGCAGCAAGCCCTTGGGACACAGTTGACGATGAGTACGGCGTATCACTCTTAGATGGATGGTCAATCTGAGAGGATGATACAAACTTTGGAGGATATGTGGTGGGCTTGTCTCATTGATTTTTGTGACTCATGGGAGGAGAACTTGTCATTGGTTGAGTTCTCATACAATAATAGTTATCATGAATCTATACAGATGGATTCGTTTGAAGCATTGTATGGCCAGCCATGTCATTCTCCATTATGTTAGGTGGAAACAGGTCAGTCCTCGATGGTTGGAACGAGCCTTGTCCAGGAGATAATGGAGAAAATCAAGTTGATCGAGAAGATAATGGAGATGGCTCAGAGTCATCAAAAATCGTATGTGGATCATCATCGACGACTGTTGTCGTTTGAGGTGAGTGATCATGTATTCTTAATGATCTCTCCTAGGTTGGGACATCATTGGTTTGGGAAGCAGGGAAAGTTGTCTCCGAGGTATATTGGACTTTTTTAGATTCTTGAGCGGGTTGGTGAGGTGGCTTATCGTTTGGATTTTCCACATAGGTTCAGTGCGGTGTACATTGCGTTTCCTGTGTCGCAGTTGAAAAAGTATCAGCCGGATCGTGACCATGTGATTCGATGGGATCATGTTGAGCTAGAACCAGATGCTTCATTGGTGCACGTTCCAGTGTGGGTTATGGATAGGAAAGAGAAAGTATTGTGTGGTAAAATCATCGGTTTAGTTTGTGTTTTGTGGCAACATGGTCAGATTCAAGAGGATACATGGGATCAGGAGAAATGGATGGACGAACAGTGGCCCGAGCTCTTTCGGCAAAGGGCGGGTTCACTACTTTCCGAGGACGTAAAGTACAATGGTGGGGAGAATGTATCACCCCCAGTTTGCGGAATGTGGCCTTTGTTTATGAATTTTTATGTGTTTAAAGTGCATGGGATGAGTTGGAAAGAGGTTGGGAGAGTTTGGAATGGTTATGAATGATTTTGGAGGCTTTTAAAGGGGTTCATGATTAATGGAAACCGTGTGGATTCCCTAGGAAACCGTGAAAGGGAGACAGTAGGCTTCGCACGGCCTGCGGACGGTTTTCCAAACCATTCGAGGCAACCATGTAGACCCTTGCTCCCGAGGCATTAGCGTACGCATAGTTAGCGCACGGTTTTCCAAATCGTGCGGGCTAACCATGAAGCCACTTAAAAATAGGGTTATAAGTTCCGAGCACCCCCAATCTTAACCTATTTTCACTCCAATATTCCTCGCACTCGAGCCTCACTCGGTATTTAGGGTTCTCAGGGGCTAAGGGTGCTCTCCCACTCTATTTGGAAGCGTTTCAAAGGGGTTTCAAGGCGGTTTGAAGGTGGTTTCTCCTGGCTAAGTCTCTCCTCTTGTTTCTCTTGTGTTTTTCTCTAGATCTGCATCCCTCTCTTTCTTGGTTTTCTATATCTACACTTGTTGTGTGTAGATCTAGGGTTGTGATTTCCTTGGATGTTAATATTAAGTCTTGTGGATGTTAGGGAAAGGGGATATATAGCAGTTTTGGTGGTGCATTCTCCAGATTTGAGGTGCGGTGGCTTGTGGTTCGATTTCTCAGGAACCCTAAAGGTAGGTGGCTTCTCTCTCGACTCCACATGGTAAGAATTAGTTGTTCTTTGTTACAATTAATTGTTGTGATGAAAATTAATTGTGAATTGTTATGCGAAATTGGTTGGAAATCCCTTGGGTGATGTTTTGGGGATTTTTGAGAGAAAGGGTGTTTTATGGTGAAATGTTATTCTTGTGGATTTTAAAATGACGATTTTAAAATGGGATGATATGGTTTATTTGTGAAAATTATTGATGGAAAAAAGGTTTTCAAAAAAAGGGTTGTTTTATTGAAATGTTGTTTGGCATGGAAATGGTTTTCAATAAATGGGTGATTTATTGTAGTGGATTGATATGAAATGGAATTGGTGGATTGCATGTTGTTGTGACCTTAGTGGGTTTATGCTTGGTTTGGTTTGATTTAAATGTTGGATGGAATTGGGTGGGAAGTCTCACTATAAAAATGGGATTTATAGTGGTCGGAAGAACCACCATATGAGTAGTGGTCGGGAAGTTCCGCTAGTTGTGAATGGGTGAACGGGTTGGGCAGAAGTCCCACTGTTTTGATTGTTTTGGTGTGAATGGGTAAACGGGTTAGGCGGAAGTCCCACTGTTTTGGTTGTTAGTGGTTCATTGCTTTTCAGTATGGAAGTTGTTGTACTAACGTGTAAATGGTGAGATGGATTGTGGCAAGTTTTCTTGGCTTTCCCCTGGTTTCTTGGTTTGGGTGTGATGGCTTGGTAAGGGCATGTTTGGGCTTATGAAAATGGTTGCACTTGTGATTTAATTTATATAAACTATTTTATATAAATGTGATAATAGTTTTATCCTAGTGGCATGTGTATGGAAGTCATTTGGGGAAATCCTATTGAGTTTTAGTACTCACCCCCTACTTTGGCACGTTGGTGACTTTGCAGATGTCGTGTATCATGACGTGGCCAAAGGTAAGGCATCAACCTCCTTTAGTGGTGCATTGTGATGTCTTGGTAGAGCTTGGAGATTGGAGCTGGGTGTGGAGCTGTGGAGGTGTCATGGCACGTGGTGCTTTGGTTTTTTAGTTTCTGCTTGTACTCTGATGTTGTAGGACATGTCTAGTTGTATTGTTTTGGGGTTGTATTGTGGAACAACTTTGTTGTTTTTGGGAATACATGTTTGGGTTTTTTCTTGACACGCATCATATAGTGGCTGTTAGTGGATGGTTTGGTTGGTTTTTCTTAAGGGAAAATCGTTCCCCAACTTGATCTTAGAGCCCTCTGCATTTATTTCCAGCATTTGGCATCTTGGGAATTTTGCTTAAGGCCAAGTAGCCCTCACCTCCTCCTCAAGCCTATGAGGTAGGGGAAGGGTGTTAAAATAAAAATGGAAGATATTATTGGCTTAGCCAAATAATACAATGTTTTAATAATCAAAAAACATTCTCATGTTGATTCTAATGTATGATATCATTTATACAAGATAATTCTTTTTGTAGAAAATAGTGGAAATATTCCTAAGTCCTGAACTTACTATAATGCTTATCCAGATAATCAAACGGTTATAAATCAGAGAAATGTGATTTTCAAAAAGTACCAAATCAACCGCATGACAAGTGCATTGATCACACAACCACCAAATTAACCATTTAGGATATATGGAAATAGAATAATGGGACCATAATATATATTCTAGAGTTACTGCAATCTATATCTCATGTAAAATTGACTGTGTTTTTTATAAATACATGAGTCAACCACAAGGATAATCAGTTGACCGAAATGATTGATAGATAGACAACATGAGAAACCTTTCAACTATAAATCCATATGGAAGAAACTACACATCTATTAGAAATATCAAAATTTGATGGATCAACTATATTTTAATTTTGAATAGACAATGTGTTTAAATAAGAAATCATATTTGAAATTTTTACTTCTGAAAAAGAATATAATCAATATGTAACTAGAATAAGTGGTTGTGATCCTAGTCAGAATTTGTTAGAAATAAATTAACTATAATTTCAAGTGATCACCCATATGTGAAATATGATTGAAAATAATTTCAAGGGACTGAATTTTTGGTCTATCAAGGAATTCAACTATAATTCTCACAAATTAATGAAGTGACCCTAAATGCTGATGTGGAAAATTTCAAATGACTGTGAAATTTGACATTGGAAAATTTTAGCGACCATGAATACTGGTGTGGAAAAATTAAGAGACTATGAATGAGGACATGGAAAACATAAAGTGTCTATATTTGAAAGTGAGTATTATATTATTAAATATATTAACTTTACAATTATTCTATATATAATTAAATGTCATAAAATCATTTAAAGAGAATGGATTTTGTGTTGAAGTATGATGATATCCAAAAACTATATTTTAATGGATATTTTTGGAGAAATATAGTTCTTTCATTTAAGGAAAAATATATAGAAAAAGTGTATTCATGAAACATATATAATGGAATTCTTCATGAATTAAAAATATGAAATCATGCTCAATTTTTAACATCTTTGACACTCTATTCTCTCCTAAACATGAAGAAAACATCAGAGAAAATCCAATAACATTTTCATATCATTACTAAATAAAAAGAAGACATCAATAAGAAAATATTCACCTGCTAAAAATAGATTTACCTTCTCCAATGAATCAAAATTTTCACTTCTTGTTCTATGTTTTTATTACATTTTTATTTGCGATTTTTATAACTAGCTTATTTTTTAGCACAAAATCACATATTGTATTGGAGAGTATGTTGACACTCTCTCTAGATATCTCTATATTATATATCACATGGAAGTTTTTGGAGATGCTATGTATATCTTGGATACCCTTGGGAAATTTGGTGTATAAAAATATGATCTAAGTTTTAGATCACTTTTTTTCTAAATAAAATTCATAGAAGTGAGTTATTTTCAAGTGGATATGACTAAGTCTTGGATTGAAACAAAACCTTTTATTTTCATCCACTGTGTATTTCCCCTTTTTATAATTTTTTTTCAAAAAATTGTTTTAGTTTTCAATACTAAATTAAAAAAAACTACTTTGATAGTTAACTTTATTAACTATTTTATATTTGGTGTTTTATACAAGTAAATTTATCAAAAGGGTAATATATTTCTAAAAAAATTAAATGAGTTTTTCACCCAACATTTAAAAATATTTTTAAACAATAAAATTATATACTTATCCTTATTTAGTTAAATAGGATGATATTACAAGTTTGGGGATTTAGTTTTAAATAATTTTTACAAGAAATTTTAATTAGAAACTCAATTCACCCCCTTCTTGAGTTGTCCACTCTAACCAATAGAACACATGATCCAAAATTGGATATAGTGATATTTATGTTGAATATTGGTGACATAATCTCTATGGGGAGAAATTTGATGTATATATGGATCATAAAAGTATAAATTATATATTCTCACAAAAGGATCTCAATATGTACCAACTATGGTTATTAGATCTCATCAAAGATTTTTATTTTTATATCCATTTGCATCATGGGAAGGAAAAAAAGTGGTAGATGCTCTGAGTAGAAATTACCTTGCAACACTTTACATGGTGAGGATTAAAATGGATCCAATATTCTTGTACATGAAAGGTACCGACATGAGAACAATAAAATGAAATTTGTCATAAAATTATAAAATAACTTCTGAACCATCCATTCTTGAGAGGATTAAAGAGACAAAAAAATATGGTAAGCACCTATAGAGAAATTTAGTGAATATTATAGATTTTAATATTAAAATAGAGAGAGTTATAAGGTTTTTAATAAAGATATGTTTCCTACAAAAACCATAACTAAAGAGGTAACCTATGGTTGATGTTCAGAGTTTGTCCTTATTAATTTATATAGGAATCCCTAAAATGTATACTGATATATAAAAAAACTTCTAGTTAGATAATATAGAATATGAGATTGAAAAATTTGAATCTTGATGCTTGGTATGTCAATAACTCAAAGATAAACAGTATATATCTAAGGTTATGAGGAAATCATTACTCATACATTTATTGAAATGTGAAAAATATAATCATAGATTCAATCACAGGACTCCTTAGGACATCTAAAGGAAATAATTACATTTAGGTTATAGTAGATTTCTATATAATGTTATCATAAATAATTTTTATCAAGGGAGATTTATCACATGACCAACTTTCTATGATATCTCTAAGAGAAGTGGTAATACACTATTGATTACCACTCTCAGTTGTATCTTATTTAGATATAAGGTTTACCTTGAGGTTATGGGAAATCCTTTAATAAGCATAAGATATAGACCTGGTATTCAGAAATACTAATCACCCTAAGATGGATGGTCAGTCTAAAAGAACCATTAAAACATTAGAGGTTATTATTAGATCATGTTAAATAGATTTCCAATGATTTTGGGATCAACACCTTCCCCTAGTGGAGTTCTCATGCAAAAAAGTGTTTTCATCCTAGAATTTAAATGTCACCATATAAGGCTCTATATGGGAATAGAATTTAGACTCAAATATACAAGGATAATGTTGGAGAGAAGATGATGAAAAAAACTCATCTTATAAAAGAGATTAATGAGTAGATTAAAATAATTCAATGTCATATTAAATCCACAAAATGTTGAAAAAATATATACAGAAAATCCTTAATGAGACCTGGAGTTTGAGGTCATAGATAAGGAGTTTCTCCATATATCATGGTAGAAGAAATTTGTGTGCTTTAGAAAGAATAGAAAGCTTAGTCCTAGATATATCATCCCCTTATCAACTAGAACTCCCACATACCCTATCTGAATTACATTATGTGTTCTGCATATCCCTTTTAAATAAGTACATATAGGACCCATCACATGTATTGAATCCAATAGTGGTACCCTTATAGAATTATTTTTTATACAAGGAGAATTTGGTGAAGATATTATACTATAGAAAGAATATTCTATGAAACAAGACAACTCAAATGGTCAAAGTGTTATGGTAGAACCACAAGATTGTGAAAGATTCATGGAAATTAGAAGATGTAGTGAAACAGAAGTACCTCATCAATTTAAATGTATAAAATGAAAATTATAGGATGAAACTTTTGAAAAGGGGAAGTATATAGCAACCCAAAACATTCACAAATGAAATTCCCTTTTTAATTAATACTCTACTTATTAATAAATTTATTTAAAGAGAAAACATGCATGATGTTTACATTTTTTTTTATTTTAGCATGTTATAAAATATGGCCATACGTTTCTATTGGGATCAAAATACCATTAAGAATCAGATTTTTTTTATAGTATAGGAATTTTACAATTAGTTTTAATATTATAATATATTATGGGTTTTGATAAATTATAATTTGAATAGATAGAAGAAGCGATGGCCTCATTCAGTAGGATTGTACCCTCTAAATCCCATTTATTGAACCTCCTGATAGAGATTGAATCTCTTGGTTTTAACCATGATGAATCCCAAGATTGGATTTAGAAATTGGTACTCTATAGAAAAAATATTAATGGGAAAAGTTAATGCTTATTGAGATCATTACCAAAACCATGTTCATTGAACCACTTCATCTACCATTATCGCATGCCTCACCCATAGGGTGTATTCTGGTGTAATAAGGTGTTATGTATCTTGAAACTTGTAGTAAGAATTTATATATTTTTCTGTTATAAAATAAATATTATATTTAAAAAAACTATATTTTGATATGAAGAAAAAAAGTTTATTTTTAAGAAATATATAGTTTCAATTTATATTTTCTTAGATAAATTCAATAATATTGATATAAATTATATTTTAATGACATATTATTATTAAACAATATTTGTTTAAAAATAAATGATAATATATTTCAGTGAATTACAATTCACTTTTTATAATGGTCAAAAAGTTTTTAGACTCCTAAAAACTAATATCTAATATTAAATTACGATTTCTATTTAAAAGTGTAAATTTTTATTTTTATAAAATTATTTTAGTAAGAAAAATATTATTTTTGAAATCATAATTTTTACATTTTCTATTGGTGTTTTACTAATTTTGTAAGAGTTTAAATTTTTTGGATATAAATTAAATATTTTTGGAATTATTACATATAAATATCCCAAAAGAGTTATAATACACCCTATAAAAGGTATCCATGTCAAAAAATATATTTAACCTTCAAAATAATGTGTTTTTGAAGTTATTTGATTAATTTTAAAAACCAATAATGAATCCACAAAACCTATATTATATTTTATGGTTTAAAACAAGTATTTGTGAACATAACTCACATACACATCATAAAGGGTATTACTTTAATGATTTTATCTCTTAACCTAGTAACATTTTTATACTAACTCCTCTTTTGTAGAGAACCTAGGAAAAAATGGTAATGTTTTTGGTTTTTATTATTCTTTCACTTAGATTCCAAAACCTATGTTAAGAAATTAATAAATAATTTCCCTCTCTTTTTCCATAAATACCCACCCAAACTCCCACTCAAATTCAATAAAAACCCAATGATAATTAATTTCATCTTATTATCCTTCTCTAAAGTACTCTAAATGTGTTTTCAAAAACATGAAGCTCCTCCAAAAAATTTCGAATCACCCTCTGAAGGTATGAAATTTTATCCTATTCCTTTTGTTTCAATTGAATTCTTTTTTGAATTAATTTTGGTTTCTAATTTTTAATATTATAATTAGCTTTTAAGCATCCATTTATTGTCTTTATTATGACTAAGTAACTATATATCACCTTTTACTCTCATTAAACACATTCATAAACCATTATATTCACCTGTTATGCTGCTAATTGTATCCCATGATTCTCTAAGATAATCATTTATGTTATAAATACCCATCCCAATTTCCACTCAAGGGTTATCACCAAGATTTAACTTTTCATTGTTGATTTAGTATTTCTATATACTTAATTTGAAATCCATAATCATGGGATTCAATGTGATGAGTGGTATTCTTATATTGTATGATCTATATGGCACAAAAATATATATACATGATATGAATGTGATATATGGGCCTAAATTTATATATCCCTCTAATGAATTGTGTAAATTTTTACCACATGAGATACCCTTTATTTTCATAGGTCTTTAGTTTAATCACACTATGTTATGATGTATTGGTAGTTATCCAAGACATATGCTTATGATATCATGTTTTATGTAGTTTCCACATTCTTTTGTTTCCATGATATTGTCATATTATATCTTGTTCTAATGTTCATGTTTATGATTCTCACCATTTTATTTCATCTTTATATACTAATTTACTCACATGTATTACAATCATCATGTTATTATTTTAATATTGCCTCATAGGTCTTTATAGCTCACTCCTTTCTTATATACATCCCCAGGTTATCCCATGCAGTTTGAGATGATAAATGGAACTTCAGGGGAATAATATATTGTTTTTAAATAGTGCCATTATATTCCTAATTCATGATATTGTGATATGTATTTAATTATCCAAATAGACTAGAACATTGGATCATTTGGGATTGTGTTATGTGTATCTTTATGTAATATTTCATGAAATAATGTATAAAAAAGATATGGGTTTTCATAATTTGTCTCGATCTTGAGAGTGTTCTTTTAAATCCACATGGGAATTAGAGAATTCTATAGATAGAATTTCCATTTTTCACAAAAAATAACTCCTTTATAAAATTATATAATTATATATTTATATTTTGGTTTAAGTAATAAGTAATTTTACAATGGCATTTTAACAAATTATTTATCCTATGTAAATCCCATATAAAATAATAATAATATTATTATATTATCATGATATATGTTATACCTTAATATCAATATATTATTTCTTTATGGCTCTTTAATTCCTCATGTCCATCCTCTTCAACATTTATTAAACCTCAAATAATATATAACTATCTAAATAAAACATATTCATTCGATAAATAACTAAATATTATATTTCTTAAATTTGTCAATAAATATTTTTTTTTACAATAAAATAACTAAATAAATATTTATATTAATCCATTCACTAAACATTGAATAAATAAATATTTATTTATAAACTTATGACTAATAAAAAGATATAAACAAATAGTCTATTCAATAGCATTATGAATGAACATTTACTTTAACATTCAACTCAAATATTCTAAACTCTTATATATTTCATGATTTAATTCATTAAATAAAATAAACCTAAATAATTATTATTCCAAAAGTCCACGAAGGATATACATTCCTAATATTAAATTCAAACTAAATATATTCAGAGATTCTGGATACACTAGTTTATAACCCTTAGGGAATCTTTATCTGTGGAATTAGTTGAACTTTCCTAAAATTCAAAATCGTAATTAAGAATCATTTTATGGAACCTATAGTGATATAAGTTAATGTATCAATGAAAAAACATCATATGATATATTACTATGTAATATAATTCCCTTTTCTCAATATCGCATCATCAGGTTACATACTTTTGTCATTAATCTATATGCATTAATTATATTTATTTGAATACATCAAATGAACTCATCAATGAACATATTTGACCAAATATTTAATTATATAGTTTCATTTTAATAAAATTACCATATATATCAACTTATAGTAACCTATAAGCGGAAAATACTTTCTTGAATTATTCATTAATATCGTATCTCTAATGATGCCCTGAATGTGTGATGCCACATAAAAGTAAATGACATCATAGTCTTAATACATACTTCAAATTATTTGATACATGATATACATTAATAATAATCTCAAGTATAAGGACTAATATTCACATATAAAAATAGGAATATCCAATTACACATATAACATGTGGAATTCAAATTGGCTAGTTAGTTCTCATAACCTCCCTTCTTGAATATTAAGAAGTGTGAACGTCATGGGAAGAAGATTCAATGTATTATGAGCTTTTAGAACCGGATAGTAAAAAAATAATTTGTGTCTCATCAAAATAATTTCAACTAGATCAAAATACATAGTTTTATGATTATAATTATTATACTTCATAGTGAAAATTATATTGGGTAACTGATATAAACATTTAATGTGATAAATACTCTAATGACTTTACCACATTAATGTTATATAGAAGAACAATAATCATGTGATAATATATTTATATATATTCTATTCTTAGAATATTCTAGTAATGGAAATTACAAAGTTATTTTGTTCTCATGAAAAAATATAACATACTCTCACTTTTACTAGATCTAACCACTAACAACATTTAGTTCCCAGTCACTCACATGATATTCAATCATATATTAAGATAAGACTTCAGTAAATGGGTCTGTAATGTTATCTTCTAATGAATATTGTTTGGATATGACTGCACTCCTTCTATAAAATCCCTAGAAAGTATATACTTCTAATGTTTATGCTTCTTCTATTGATATAAAAATCACTCATTATCTAAAACCACCACTGTAGTCTTATCACAATATAGTGTGATAAAATCATTAATGTTAGCTAAAACATCAAGATCATGGATGAAAATTTATATCTAGAATTCTTCTTTAGTTGAATCTGAATCTACTATATATATATAATATACTATTAAAATAGATACCACTAACTATTTAAAACTATTTTGACTAACAACACCTCTCTTAAGGTAAAACACTAATATAAGATGAAACTGTATATCATTTTGATTTTTTTTGGAAACTAGAATATGTATATCCCATGTTTACTAGTCTCCCTTATCATTCAAAAATGAGTAACATATAATTTTTATTACTCAAGTACTTTAGGGTAGTTGTTAAATCCATCAAATGATAGACGTTTCAGTCTATGTGATATTTAACCACCAGACTCTCAAGGCACTAAATACATCAAGCATGTTGAATAACAAGGAATAAATGATATATTATATCATATATGTATAATGTATTATACTCATCCTATCCCTCACATATTGGGTCTAAAGACACATTTTACTGGGTAGATATATTCTGTTTGACATTAAAACTAATATATACTTAAATTTATCCATAAAAAAATAATCAATACCTTATTAATCAATATATAATGACTTAGTCCATGTAGCCTATCAGATTAATCATGATATATCTTAATCCCTACAATAAGGGTTTTTTCACCTATTTATTTTATATAGAATCATTTGTTTAATCATATAATAATAGACTGTAATATAGGTATCTTATTTCCTATATATAATATATAATCAAAAATTAATACTTTGAAAATAAATACTCTCCTACTAAACCCCTTACAATCGCATGCCTCACATTTATTCTTTTTGAAACCAAATTACAATATGATTCATTAAAATAATTGTTCCATGATATTCATTCTTAATTTTACCCATTAATTTATCTATATAATTTTCACAACATATTTTTATCCTTTTAAGTCAAAAATCCTTCTAATTATGTCATAGAGACATCTTCTAAAAAAATTACATTAAGGAAATATTCTTTACATCGATTTTCTGAAACTCATAATCATGGTAATATTCTATGAAATAAAAAATTATAATGTACTTCAACATAACTATAGATGAGAATATTTCATTATAGTCCATGTTTTAATGTTTTTTAAACCCTTTAGAAATCGGCCATTCCATATAAGTGTTGACCATACCAATCATTTAATAGACATTTTCACCCAAGTGGATTTAAATCAACTATAGAATCTATAAATCCTAGAATTGGTTTTTATGGATGGAATCAATTTCAAAATTCATTGATTCTTACCAATTTTAAACTTATTATCTTCTTACCAATTCCATGTTGTTTATTGGATCATTGTATTTAACAAGTAATGTGTTATCTTTCTCAATGATTGTAAAACCTTATCTCTTAAAGTAACTAACCTAACTAGTTCTCTTATGTAGTACTTAAATCACTAGAATAAATTCTCCCATGTGGATTTGTGTAATTTTTTCTTGTAAAAACGTTTACATATAATGAGCCTCAAATTCATCAAAATCTTCCTTAATCCCACTACATATTTTTGAATGTTCTCCCTTTCTATAAATATGGATTTTCATTCAACAATAACTTTTCTTTTTGGGGGATTAAATATTTAATATCATTTTTATTATTTAGGATACCCTGTAAAGATACATTTCATTAATTTTAGTGATAATTGTTTATAAGATAATACTTAACAAATAACTCACATCCCTACACATGAATATGAAACAGCATAAGTTTCCTACCATACCACAACAAATAATTCTAGTCAGAAGCAAACATTTATGATATTGTAGGGTTATTTCGTTCACTAACACTATTCTACTATGGTGTCATGGGAAGAGTGAGTTGGGATAATATCCAAAAAACACTTTTATAATTGAATAACTCTTGGTTTGATTACTCCAAGAAAATGTCTATGTAGATTTTATTTATATTCATACCAAAATGATTCTCTAATTAATTCGTGTATTCCTTCAATAAATCAATGTAATTAGACTTATACCTCATTAAGAAAACATGTAAATATCTACTAATGTTGTATGTAAAGGTTATGAAGTATGAGTATCCACCCCAAGATTCCACTGGATGAAGATTTGGTCATTTTTCTATTCAAAAACACAGAAAATATATCCAAAGGTTTTAGATCTAAATAATTTAAATACCCATTTTGATATAGCCTTTTAAACATGACCATGTTTATAATTCCACAACAAGGTATGATTTTAGTCATGTGAAAATAATTCATAATCGATTTCCAAAATATCATTTTCATATTATACTATATACATATGTTTGTTCAAATATTCCATCTAATAACATATGTTATCGTTATAAAATTATCATCTATTATTTATGAATATGAAAATAAATCCACACACACAAACACACATATATATATTTATAATGGGAATATATAGTATTTTTTTTTACTTTGGGAATATAAAAACAAGTATTTAAAACTATAATTAATATCATTAGAAGCTTGATATGGTAGTCTCCAATATCTAGTTCATATAGTCTTTCTCTATTTCTCACTCAAATATCAACATCACAACTAGTAATCATCAGGAAATGACTTTGTACTTTTATGTGGATAAGATTTTTTTATCTAAATCTATATATAATACTCAATTTATAGAAGTAGATTGATTAAATATGATAATGTAAACAACAAAAGGTTACCCTTTCTTCTTTATTATAGCATAGCTCTTCTTCTAGTGGACCGTATAGTAATAGGAAAAATAGACTTCATCCTGCTTTCTCTCTAACCCTTTAATATTTCTTCCCTTAGAAAGGTAGCGTGAAATCTATTTAGACTTTAAGTTATTCATAGAAATTTTTTCATTTCCATTATTATTATTTACTATAAAGGTTGATGTATTTTCATGATTAATGTTATTATTTTTCTAGATAATTAGAGTTTGAAGTCTCGGCGGTGAATCCACTATATTTTTTATATTAAAATTGTTACTACCCAAACTTTTATTAATGAAAAATACTCTTGATATAATTAAATGTCTCATTATGTAAAATGGTAAGGTAAAACAAATGAACTTCCTTTGTTTTATGTTTTTTGATTTTAAAATATATTTAAGAATTATTATCATTGCTAATATTGTCGTAGAACAATAATAAAATAAATAGAATAAATATAGGGCTTTAATAAATCTAATTTACACGGAAAAAGGAAGAGATGGCCCCATCCAATATAATTAATCTATACAAAGCCCATTTTTGAGAGCATATAAAGGAGGTAGTGCCACAAGGCTTCATTCTTGACCCAGCCCAATCTGAGATTCAACACGTCAAGCTTGAATGGAACTGCCTATGGGAGAAGTAGAACTTAATAGAGATTACCACCCGAGAGATGTTATCCAAGACTTCCCAAGAGTCTGTCACCATCGCACACCTTACCCTTAGTTCTTATGAGGGTGTTATAATGGTTTATGTGACAATACCCTATAACTATTATTATGGGAATTATTTTTTTATAGAATAATGAATATGAATTCATTTTATTATTTTTACTTTGTAAATTGTTTTTAAAGCACAAATAGTATTTTAATTAATATTCAATTAAGAAATCTATTTTGATGAATTAATGGATTTTTTAATTAAATAATATTTTAATAACCTATTATTACAAAATTACTTTTTATAAATGATCATATAATTTTTATGAATACAATTTTAATTTTTATTAAGGTTTTAAAACTGTTTTTGTCAAAACCCATGAATTTTCGATAAATGTAAGTTTTTATTTTTAAAGAAAAAAATAACATATATTGAAAATTATTTAGATAAAATGAATATATTTTTTGTAAATAGGACTTAAAAATTATCCAGTGGTGATTTTTTCATAATTGTCTGAGAGAGTTGAGTTTTTGGGTTAAAATTAAATACTTTTTAAATATATAATGTGTTTTATGACATCATAATGACCGAATAGTGATGTAATAAAATAATATAAATTTTATTTTCTTAAAATATATGTTTTACCTTTAAAATAATTTGATTTTAAGTTATTTTAATTTATTTTAAAAATATTTAGTGGACCCTCCAAGACTTATAAAACATTTTAACATTTTAAAATGATTTCCTTGAGAGTATGACTGACCTTCACATAAGCAAGCCCTATATTTTAATAAGTTTGGACATTGGAATTATAAAATAACATTTTATACTCCTATTTGAAAAAAAACAATGGGCAAAAACTATGGTATGGTTTGTGTTTTTAATTAGTTTAATGTGTGGTGTCCAAAACTAAAATAATAAAGAATTACCTCTCCTTTCCGATATAAACCCACTCAATCTCCCATTACTCTTCACTAAAACCATTTAGAGCTTGAGAAACCCCTACCCTATTCTCTCTATAATCCTCCTAAGTCTCCCCAAGATCCCAATAATCCCATCTCAAGCCTCTCCTAATCTTTTGAGATCACACTTCCAAGTAAGGGATTTCTTCCTTACTCATTTTTTTTCAAATTTCTTTATGTTGTTATTCACTTTTATTATCAATTAAAAATGTTGGGGGTATGATTTTTCACCTCAACTATAATACCCTAATTATGTATGAATTTTTAGATACCCCTTTCACTCTCATTAATTCCATACATGTACACTTGTTACCATGCCAAAATTCTATAAGGGATTTCTCTCTCCACGTTTACTTTCAAGAAATTCTTTTGTATTATGCATCTAAATTCCATTTATTATATTAGTACACGTATCTATATGACCCAATTAATATCCATTTCATGTAAATATTATTATATATCCATTTCTCTTTCCTTAACCATTTTTATGAATTCTTATGTCATGTCGTTATGTTGCCGAAATTGCACTGTGATTTTCCAAGCCAAAGTCATTGTGTAGTGAATACCATGCCCATTCCTCTATCAATGGTATTCACCTTTATGCACATTTACTTATTTATTATTTAGTTTTATATATTTATTTCAGATTACTTTATCACGTAATAAATTATGATTTTGAATGATTCATTTTCTATGATCCACATGGTATACTTATGCATGAAATGAAGTGATTAAGAAGGGTGCATCCGGATAGCGCTCCAATGCATTGGGTAAAGATTAGTATCATGATACGTCAAGTGTGATGAGGGTTTAATCATGATAATTCATGTTCAATGATGGTTTTCTCATTCTCCATGTTCAATGATCCTTGGATATTGCTAATATCATGTTAAATTTTGTTTCCACATTTCCATGTTATGATAATCATGTTATATCATGCCTTTATGTTCATATTTCTCCTATGCTCCATTGATCTTCCTATTTCTTAACATGTACTATATTATTCATGTTATTTATTTTTTAATCCCTTAATGGTCATTATATCCCACCCTTTTCTTATACATTTCCTCAGGTTATCTCATGTAATTATAAGTACGAAAGAATTGTGTGGTCATGTAAAAGAAGTTTTCAATAAAGATGTTGGGTTTTATGTTCTAAGTTTCTGTGTAATGTTCCTAATTTCCCAAGAAACTAGACTTCTAAATCCTCAGAGTTGTCTTAAGTGAATTTTTATTTAATGAATTATGTTTATATGTCCAATAAAGATAAGGGTTGTTATAGTTGGTATGAGAGGATAGGTTTAGTTATTTTTGGGATTAGGATTAGAAAAACCATAGTGAAAGACTTAGCGTTAATAATAAGTATAACAAAAAAAATCCCTAAATTTGGTGAGTATTGATTAAGTGGTTTATCAATAAAAGAAATTCATGTCTGGATACGAGTAGGTAGAGGTGTCTCTAGCATATATGTATCTAGGGGTAAAACCTACAAACACCTCTTTGATCTAGACTCGAACGGGAAATGGTGCACGACAATGGGTCTTGCTGCACTCTTGGTTACGACACACCCATGGAATATGCTTTGGTAAATTCATAAGCTTAATATCAACAATTTTTAATGGAATTAAAAAAATCCCCAAAGAATATATTTTGAGAATTAGATCATGGATAACATATATATGTTAAGGAAATAAATGTAATTTATAAGTTATCCCTTTTTTCATTGGATTCCCCTTTATGTTTTAAAACTAAATTTCTTTCAATTCCAGCTAATGGTTAGTAATAGTAAGACTCAGTCTAACAACTGATGCGAAGATCAATGTGATGACTATTCTAATGAGGTGCCCAATTTGAAGGGAGCAGGAATCGAAAGCTTTGTCATGATACTCTCTCAGTTAACTCAGGTTTTGAATAGAAACATGGGTCAAGAGGAACTTTCAACCCCCCCCCCCCCATCCAAGAAAGAGCAAGATGCAATCGAGAGCTTAATGAGACAATTGAATCCTGCTTTTAATGGATCATTTGATCCCTCAATCCACAAAAAATGGATCAACTCTATCGAGAAGATCTTCTACATCCTTCAATTTTCTGAACAAGAGAAGGTACTTCTGGCTACTTATCATATAGAGGGTGAAGTTGACCAATGGTGGACATTGATAAAAAAAGAAGCATGAGGAGGAGATCGAGGTGTTGGAATATATGTATTTACAGAAAACAAATTCGATAAATATTTTCATCGCACCCTCTGACATAAGATGGAAATGGACTTCCTTACCCTCAAACAAAAAGATGACGAATCCATCAGAGCATACAAGGAAAACTTCACAAGGCTTGCAAGATATGTCTATAGCTTTGTCGTTACCCCCCAAATGAAAGGTTGGTCGCTTCGTTGGTGGGCTAAAACCTATCCTACGGAAATCCCCAACGATCCATGACTTTGAGAACTATGAAAAAAATTTCTGACGTGCCCTCAAAGTTAAAATAGAGACCAGATAATATTAGGGGTATCATGGGGATAAGAAGCGTAAGTTTGAATTTAATTCTAGATGTTCTAGGAAAAAATCCAATAATGATGAGAATTTCAGACACCCCACATTCCAAAGGTGTGGAAAGAAGCACCCTAGAAATTTCCTGAAGGGGATGAGGAAATTCTTTTGGTGTGGAAGAGAAGGGAATATGGATATTAACTACCAAAAAGAAAAACCCACAGTTGTGATAGAGGATAGTAATGCTCTATTTGAACCTCAATGCATTGTTCATTACTTCAACTGTAAAGAAACATGGAACTTTTCAAACTAATTCTCTAAGACAAGGGTTTTTAGAGGCAACCAACAACCTCCAAGGAAGAAAGGGAGATCTTTTTCCATCACTACCATTGAAGTGATACCTAAAAACGAAGTGGTGACAACTACAATAGTTAATCATTAAAGAATAGTGGATGTACTTTTTGATTCCTGTTGTAAGTATTATTTTATATCCCAAAGTTTTAGTAAAACAATACCAACACCACCAAAAATCATCGAACTAAAGATTTTAGTGAGAACAGAAAATGATGAAATCGTTTTATTCCATGAATATAACTCCTCACCTATCACAATTTGTGGTTTAAACTTCCCAAAAAACACGGCATAATCCCTCGGGTGGAATTTGATGCAATTCATGGTGTGGATTGGATTTCCCTATATATAACCAACATAAATTTCTTTGAAAGGGAAATCACTCTCTATATGGAGATTCGACCCCTGATTCTGTTTAAGTGCAATGAGAAGGATGAATCTTCTTTATCACCATCATCTCAAGGATGGATATTACTACCCAATGAGCATGAATATCTTTCTCAGATGATTGGGTATAATAAAGCAACTATCCCTGAAGACATTCGTATTGTGAGGGAATTCACTGAAGTGTTTCACAGGGAATTTCTTGGTCTTCCTCATATAAGAGATGTTGAATTCTAAATTGATCTTATACCTGGGGAATTTCCAATATCTAAGACTCCATATAGAATGGCTATTTTTGAGCTTGAGGAGATGAAGAAAAAACTACCTGAGAATCTAGATAAAGGGTTTATACACCCAAGTGATTCACCATGGGTTGCACCAATCCTCTTCATCAAGAAGAAGGATGGGTTAATGCGCCTTTTCATTGATTATAGTGAGCTCAAAAAAAACACGATAAAGAACAAGTATCCTATGCCCCAAATTGATGACTTGTTAGATTAAGTATGTGGAGCACAATACATCTCCAAGGTGGATTTTCTATCAGGATATTACCAAGTATGGGTGAAGAAGGGGGATATCCCCCAAACAGTTTGTTGTAAAAGTTACGGGCACTATGAATTCAGAGTAATGTTTTTCGTACTCACTAATGCTCTAACAATCATCATGGACTTGGTTAATATATTATTTATATATTACCTCAACAAATTGTTGGTAGTCTTTATATACGATATTCTAATATACTCCAAATCAAAGGAGGAGCATTAGGAACATCTAATCACTGTACTAAAGACATTACGAAAGGAGAAGCTCTATGAAAAGTACAGTAAGTGTGATTTCTGGTTGAAGGAAGCCTCATTATTATTTCATATCATGATAATAAATGGGATATTTGTGGATCAATACAAGATAGCTACAATTGTGGTATGGTTGAGGCCAACATCAATGATGGATATCCATAGATTCCTGGGGCAAGCTGAATATTATCGCGGATTTGTTATAAATTTATCATGATTTTCAACCACTATTACTAAGTTATCTCTGGAGGGATTCAAGTTTTCATGGTTTGATGAATGCAAATATATTTTAAAAGAGTTGAAAAGGAGGATTATCATTGTGGCTGTTCTCACACTACCTAAAAGTGGATAACTTTTTGTGGTCTTTAGTGATGCTTCGAAGAAGGGAATGGGTTGTGTGTTCATGAAAAATGAAAAAGTCATTGCCTATGCTTAAAGGTCATTCAATGTTCATGAGCAGAACTATCCAACACATGATCTTGAGTTGGCTATAGTAATATTTTCTTTGAAAATTTGGAGGAATTCCCTCTTTCGGGAGAAGTGCGAAATATAAATGGATCACAAAAGCCTCAAGTATATATTCACATAGAAAGAGTTGAATATGCACCAACGAAGATGGATAGATATGGTCAAATACTATGAATTCTCAAACCATTACCACCCTGGGAAACTGATCAAGGTGGAAAATTCTCTAAGTAGAAAGGACCCAGTGATTCTATCATTTATGAGAATTGAAATGGATCCAATCTTCATATATTTGATGAATATAGACACATGAATCATAAAGAAGGGTACATCATCAATCCTTTCCCAAATGATTGTTCAACCGTCTCTTTTGGAAAGGATAAAGGATTCTCAAAAGGTTTATGTGGGAATTCAAAAGAAAGTGGAAACTATCAGAAATGGGAAATCCTCAGAGTTAAATGTTAATGAAGAAGGAATTGTGAGGTTTGGGACAAGACTATGTGTTCCATAAAATCATAAGTTAAATAATGAACGTTTGGATGATGCAGATAGTTTTAATTTATTCATTAACCCCTGAATCACAATGATATATAGAGATCTATGAGTGCACTATTGGTGGGATAACATGCAGATAGAGATCGCTGAGTACACATCAGAGTTCCTAGTATGCCAGCAAGTGAAGGCTGAGAGGCAGACATCCAATGACATCCAAAGGAAACAATGCCATCCAAAGGAAACAATGCTATATGGGTGGTTTTGGATCGTCTTACAAAGACTGCACACTTCATTTCAATTCGAGAGGATTTCTCATTTGATCAATTGGAAGGAATATATATCAGAGAAGTGGTAATGATACATAGAGTACCACTATCTATTGTATCCGATCTAGATCCAAGATTCACCTCTATGTTCTAGAAGAGTATTTAATATGCTCTGAATATTGAGCTGAACTTCAGTGTGACTTATCATCCACAAACAGATGGCCAATCTGAGCGGACTATCCAAACATTTGAGGACATGTTGAGAGAATGCTTAATAGACTTCAAATGAGGATGGGATCAACATCTTCCTCTGGTTGAGTTCTCTTATAATAACAGTTTCCACTCAAGAATCCAAATGGATCCTTATGAAGCCCTGTATGGGAAGAGTTATAGAACACCAATGTAACACCCCATGCTTCAACAGTACGTTCCCTTTGAATAATGTAGTAGCTTGCATTGTTTTCAACATGGATTATTAACACACCACGACCAATAAAACTACCCATTATGAATAGTAATACCCACTATTTGAAATTTTATAAATTTTATTTTTCAAAATGGACTTCATTTTTTGGATTCGGAATATCAAAATTAGCTTTTGGTGAATTTTTGGTATTTTTCTGAAAACATTCAATTTTTGATGAATAGTGAAAAGCACTGCGTTATCATTTAAAGCCGAATTTTTATTTAAATATTTAGTTATTATATATTAATTTATTTTAGGTCAAAGGATATACATAATAACTATATATTTTCAATGTAATTCATTGTAATATTTTTATAATAAGTTTAGATATATAAAGTTTTATTGAACTTTTTACCGTCTTTTACCCACTTTCAAAGAGAATTTGAAAATTTGCATAGAACATAATCTTAACTCTTCTGTGAGTTGAATTTCAAAAATCTGAGGGACACAGTTAATATTAGTAAGTAAAATGTGGTTCAATATGATGAAAATAATTTTTTTGTGATTAGTAACTTTTGACTTTTATTTACCAAAGTTAAAAGTAAATAGGGTAATTAAAGATAAAAATTATATTATAATTATCCTAAAACATGTCCTAATTCTATTACATAAGTGTAATTAGAACAAAAAAACCTCAGGAATAAAATATGATCCCTTTTTTCTAGTTGGATTAGATTAGGACATTTATTATAATTTTATTTAAAGAAGAGTTAAAAGTGTTAAATTCAAAGTCTAATAACTAAACCATTTTTAATATAGGGTGGTACATAATATAAATTCGACTATAAATATTCATTATAAATATAAAAATATTTCCTACATAATGGTATTTTATTTATAATTTTTATACATTAAATAATTTAATTTATTTATGACACAATGATGATGCAGTAATTACCTTATTAATGAAATATTAAAATAATTGATATTATAAATATCCAAATAAATGTAAATGTAAAATTATGTTGAATTAAAATATTTTTTTAGATTATTATGACATGTTAGGGTTGATTAAATAAATTTTATTCTAGGTGATTATGTTTTTATAGCTTTCAAAAAAAATCAAATACTAAATAGTGTCAAAATTGACATAATTGAGTTTTTAAAACCAATACTATATTATTAATTGATATAATATTCTTAAAAATATAAAGCTTGGATAAAGGACTTATATAAGTTTATATATATTAATAATGAACCTCTTGGGGTTCTTCTGGCAGTTTATAGTAAGTTTATTAACCATATAATATAAAAATACAAAGAAACATGGTAAATGTCAAACTATTTAACTAAGAGTTAAATATAAAAGAGAAGGTTAATATGTTGACCTAAACCTGTCTAAAAGCTATTGATTGATAGTTTATAGACCCATACCCACCTTATCCTCTAAATAAATTATTTTTGAGCCATTAGAAACTGAAAATGATTTTATTATAAAATAATATTTCAAGCTTTTCCTAAAGTTACCCTCACCTCTCTTATAAAAGGGAATTTCACCTTCTCTTAATTTCACACCTCCAAAAACATTGGGATTGGAAATACCTACCCATATATCCTCCCAAATTCCCTAAAATCAACCTATTGTCCTTACTTTGATCATAAATCCAACCTAAGGAGCCCTTTTGATCAACCCGAAAGGAAACACCTGAAGAAGAGGTAATAATTTCACCTCCCTCTTTCAAGTTCTTTTCTTCTTCCACTTCATTTTCATTTAATTACATGATAAAATAATAAATTCAGTAACTTATACATAATGTGATGTTATTATAAATATGGTACAACCATATTTTTTATTCTATCCATCCTATAAATGACCAGGTCACCATACATGCGTACATACTACTTACCGTCTCCACCTTGTGGTGTAGTTTGTTATTCAAACACTTCATTATTTTGTATTGGTATAATAATGAGTATAAATGATGTAAATAATAAAAATAACATTTTAATTATTTTTTATATACAATATATCATTAAATTACATACGATTTCACTATCAATATCATGATATTATCGCTCGTGCGTACGTACAGATCACTATCTCCACAAACGCGATGAGATTCATTCACCATCGTAATCATTCAAGAATAATTTTCATTTTATGATTAAAAATAATATTTATCAATATAATATCATTATTTATATGAATCAAATACATCCTATCCATAACAAACTTGGCTTACGTAACCAAGTATATAAATGAAAACGAATCATTTAACACCCGAAACGGTGATACTATTGAAATATTATTAACAAATCAACATTATAGGATCATATATGATATCATATTTATATATATATATATATATTTTATAATTTAATGACAACGTTTTAACAATTATACAGTAGGTTAACATACCATCGACAAACGAAATGTACAAGGTAAGGGTTAATTCCACAATCTCTTTATTATCAGAAGTTGTTTTTACGCAAGTATCTACTAGGACATATTTATTATCCATGTCCATGTTTCATAAAAGAGTTTTCAAAGGGATTATTTTTAAGGGAATTTGTTTAATATAACATCATTTTAAATGTTATGAAGATTTATTCTTCTAAACTTTTTTCCTTAATGTCCATGATTTCAAAATGGTTTTAAGTATTTATTTATATGGACATGAATGGTTTAAAATGTTAATTCCATTCAAAAGTTTCAAAATGGTATGGGAAAATTGGTTAAAAACTATATTTTAAATTAATTACTTTATAAATTATGTGACTTTTAAATGATTTTATGAAAAGTGATATTTCTCTCAAACATTTTTTACTAATCATTTTCAACTATGTCAACATCCTTTATGGGATATTATTCTTGATCGAGGTTGATTTTTTATGCTACAGATATTCCATATTATATGGATGGTTTTGTGATTTTTTTGACTGTGGATTTGTTATTTTTATACCATTCATGGTTTATAGAAAATTTATTGACATTTCTTATTCTATTTATAATATAAATGTTTTTGTTATGTTTGAACTTTTTCATATTAGGAATGCATTGGTGTTAGTAAGTGAAGGGTGGAGCCCGCTATAGCTCCTCGATGCATCGGTAGGTCTAATGAGACAAACTAGTGTCTTGGAAGAAGGCCTTGACAAAATATTATTTGTATTCTTGGCACAAGGGCTTGATTATGTGGTTATGAAGTCTGGAATTATGCATTCCATCATTATGAAATTGGATATTGATATTGCATGTGATTATTCAACTAGTAGAATATCCATGTGAATAAGTAAATAGAATTATTTGATTTATATTAGAAATATTGTGCAGAATTTTATGTTTAGAAGGATTATTATTTAGTCTTATACATTACCTTAAATGTTTATGCCTGTTTATGAAAGTTTCCGCTATATTTTTATCCTTACTAAGAATTTGAGATCACCCCTTTATATGTTTTATTTTTCCTAGGATGTGAAGAAGTTTATTATGAATGACTTGTAGGGATAGTATAAGGGATATGAATGTGGTAAATAGAGACAATTTTGTTGTTGTTTTTTATTTTATAATGTAATGTAAAATTTATGAATGTATCTTGTACTTCCAAGGCTACTAAACTGATCGGTCTTTCAGGATTCGATCCCTTGTGATCATGCCAAAGTTGTCTAATAATGCACCAACTCTGGGTAACTTAGGTCGGGGAATTAGAACTGTCATGGTGGGATGAATTGGGGGAGTGAAAACACCTATGTCTAGAAATAGTCGAAGAAATGGTGGAGAAGGTTAAGACCATCTACAGAACATTAAAGTTACTCAAAATCAACAAAAGAGCTATGATGATAATCGTCAACGAGACCTAGAGTTTGATGTTGGAGATATGGTATTCCTCTTCATATCCCCATGGAAGAGAGTTATAAGATTTGGGAAGAAGGGAAAACTTACTCCAAGGTACATAATCCCTTTTGAGATCCTTGATCGCATTGGAGCAGTGGCTTATCGACTAGTACTCCCACCAATCATATCTCAAGTACATGATGTATTCCATGTATTACTATTGAGGAAGTACATACCTGACCCATCACATGTACTCAATCCAGAGGTGGTGCTATTGGAGAATGACCTCTCCTATAAAGACAATTTGGTGAAGATCTTAGATTGTATAAAAAAAGTTCTATGAAATAAGACAATGCCCCTCATAAAGGTTTTGTGGTGAAACCACACATTTGAAGAAGAAATGTGGGAATGGAAGGAAGTGATGAAGCAGAGTTACCATCATCTATTTTAGTGTGGAAAAATGAAATTTCGAGGGCAAAATTTCTTAATAGGGGAATATTGTTACGACCCAAACATTTATTAATGAAAATTCCCCTTGATCTATTTAAATTTCTTATTATGTAAAATGGTTATATAAAACATATGAACTACCTTGGTTTTGTGTTTTTGTATTTGAAAATACCATTAAATTTTTTTATCATTGCTAATATAGTTATTGAACAGTGATCACATGATTAGTATAAATGTAGAGATTTAACAAATCCAATTTACTCAGACAAAGGAAGCGATGGCCTCATCCAATATAATTGCTCCGTAAAAATCCAATTTTTCAAAGATTTGAAAGTATGTGGCATCACTAGGATTTTATCTTGACCAATCCCAAGCCTATATTCAACACATTAGGCATGAACAAACCCACCTACATGAGAAGTTTAAGTTAATAGATATTACCACCTGAGCAATGTTATATGAGCGGCCCCAAGAGTCTGTCACCATCGCACAACTTACCATTAGGTATTATGCAGGTTTGATAAGGGGTTATGTAACAAGACCCTAGCACTATGATTATGTGCATTATATTTTTATAGAATAAATAATATACATTAATTTTATTATTGTCACTTTGTAAATAGTTTTTAAAGAACAAATAGTATTTTTAGTTTGTATTTAATTAAAAAATCTATTTTGATGAATTATTGGATTTTTTAAATAAATTATATTTTAATAAAATATTATTACTAAATATATTTTTATAAATGATCGTATAATTTATATGAATACAATTATAATTTTTATTATGGTTTGAAATCTATTTTTTTCAAAACCCGAGAATTTTCAATAAATGTAGGTTTTTATTTTAAAAGTAAAATTTCACATATTTTTAAAATTATTTATATAAAATAAATATTATTTTTGGAATCAGTATGTCAAAATTATCCAATGGTGAATTTTTCATAATTTCCTGTGATAGTCAAATGTTTAGGTAAAAATTAAATACAATTTAAATATATAATGTATTCTATGACGTCATAATGACCCAATAGTGATGTAATAAAATACTATAAATAGTATGTTCTGACAATATATTTTTTAACTTTAAAATAATGTTATTTTAGGTTTTTTTGATTTATTTTACAAAGCCTTAGTTGACCATCCAAGACTTAAAAAACATTTTACATTTTAAAATGATTTCATTAATAGTGTGCCTCACCTCCACATAAGCAAGCCTAATAGTTTAATAAGTTTGGAAATTGGAACTATAAAATAATATTTTCTAATCCAATTTGGAAAAAAATGGGCAATAAACATTCAATGGTTTGTGGTTTTGATTAGTTTAATATGTGGTGTCCAAAACTTAAATAATAAAGATTTCCCTCTCCTTTAATATATAAACTCACTCAATCTCCCATTCCTCTTCACTCAACCCATTTGGATCTCAAATAAACCCTTCATTACTTTCTCTATAATCCTCACAATCTACCCAATTCTCCCAAGAATCCCCTCTCAATACTCTCCCAATCCTTTGGGATCACATTTCCAAGTAAGGGATTTCTTCCTTTCTCATTTTTGTCAAAATTTCTTTATGTTTTCATACCATTTTATTTTCAATTACAAATATTGGGGGTATAATTTCTCACATCTCCTATACATTACTAGATATGTTTGAATGATTATAGACCCATTTATTTCTCATTAATTCCTCCCATGAACACCTGTCACGATGCCGAAATTCCTTAAGGGATTTATCTCTCCTCATTTACATTCTAGCAATTATTTTATATTATGCGTCTAAATTCCATTACATATGTTGGCACATGTATTTATATGACCCCATTACTGTGAATTTAATGTACATATGATGAGATAAACCTTTCTCCCTCATCAACCATTTTTATGAATTCCTTTTTCACACTGTTATGCTACTGAAATTTCACCGTGATTTTCCAAGCCAAAGTCATTGTATAGTGAATACCATGACCATTTCTTTATCAAGGGTATTAACCTTTAAAAACATCTACATATTGATTATATAGTTTCATGTATGTATTCCATATTAATTTATGGTGGAATAGATGATGATTTTTAATGATTCCATATTTTATGATCCTTTTGGCACACTTATGCATGAAATGAAATGCTTAAGAAGGGATCACCCTAATAGCACTCTAGTGAATTGGGTAAAGATTAGTATCATGATACGTCAAGTGAGATGAGGTTTTACCCATGATAATTCAAGTTAAATGAGGTTTTAATCTTGATCCATATTCAATGAGCCTTAGATCATGCTAATATCATGTTAAATGTTATTTCCACATTGTCCATGTTATGATAATCATGCTATATCATTCCTTTATGTTCATGTTTCTCCAGTGATCCATTGATATGACTATTTCCTAACATATACTATATTATTCATGTTATTCCTTTTTTATTCCTTTACTGGGCTTTATAGATTAACCTTTTCTTATGCATGTCCTGAGGTTATCCCATGAAATGGTAACTATGAAGGAATGTGGTGGTCATGTAAAATAAGTTTTCAATAAAGATATTGGATTTTATGTTCTAAGATGTTATATAATTTTCATAATTTTCCAAGACACTAGAACTCTCGATCCTCAGAGTTTTTTTGGGTTCATGTTTATGTAAGGAATCATATTTATATGTCTAATAAAGAGTAGGGTTATTATAAAAATTCTCAATAAAACAAGATAATATTAGTGGAAATTAGGTGAAAATGATTTATTTTCACAATTATTTGTATATATTGAATCCTAAAATACGAAATCAAAAAATTTAACCAATCATCTGAAATACATGAGGTTTAGTTAATGCACCTTGTCCAATTTTATATATGAAAAATTACATTTAGATCTCGTACATACCCATTTATGATTTCTCTTAATAATGATCAAATAGATAATAAAAAATGGTGTATATATCTTTTCATTTTTAGTCTTCTAAAGATTAGTAGTCATGTATAGTAATAGAATGAATTTAAAATTTAATGCACCATCCACATGTGTTGAAAAGACATAGTGCTTAACATAGATTACCCCTTTAGAAGTCTCAACATGAACAGGGGACTCCAATACATAAGACTCTCTCTCTCTCTATTTGAATAATAGGATGTGTAAGTGCATGCACCACTCTTGGATGTTTATACTGGTGAAAAAGATATTATTTCTCTAAAATACATCACAGGGATATTGTAGAGATTGAATTACATTCCAATTTTCTATAATAAATAAAATACAATTTAGTTATTTTTCTTTATTACAAAGTATGACATAATAAATTAGATTTATTATTTTCCCACTATTTTATAAAATAAAAATATATCACCCCATTGGATTAAAAATATCATATCACGTGTATATTATTATGAATTGATCTGTATTTCCCTTTAAATAATCTTGATTAAGGTATAACAAGTTATTTAAAATAATTTAGATAGGTATTCTTTACAACTATATTAACTCATAACTCCTTGATATATTTTGTGTACTGCTAAATTCTTAAATCCTAATATCAGATTTCATAAACACTTTCTTGCAGGTTACACCAATTCTTGATAAGGTAATCAACCCTTCATTATATCTAGGTTAAGTAAACCCACAATTTTTCTTAAAATTCCTTGATAATTGAACTTACCCATATTATTTCCAAACTATTATTTCAAACTATAGATGTATTCTCACTCTTGTGGTGGAATGTGATGTTAAATTAAATATTTTATTTTATTTATTTGTTCATAATTATGCATAAATTTACTTTATCTTATTCTTTTCATGCTTATTAATATTATATAAATGTACACAATTTATTTACCAAGTATAATAAAATAGTTCATGTATAATATGTTTATTTTATTTCATCTTAAGATTATTGTAACTTTATTTATGTTATGCGGTCATTTTAAAAAAAAATTATAAGCCCTTCATTTTAAAATAAATAAATAACTATTCCCTTGAAAAATTAAAATAACCAAGGTTCTCGATCGTGATATTTTTTACTAGTTGGATTATCGAGTGAAGGATAAAAAAACCTATAATCCTAGGATAAAGAACTAGTAGATTCATATAATTGGATTCAGTTTTAATATTCCCACGTCAAACTATGTATCTCTTTGGTCATTTTCACCACTGCTAAGGTTTGGATTCATCTTCACTTAAATGGAGCTTCATCCTTAATAAATGTGTACTCGCTCATGGGTGATGGGAACCATGGGTATAGGTCTACATAAAATAATCATTGGACAAAGAGGCCTACACATAATAAATGTCGTATGAATGATTTTTATATCATTATATTTAATTTAATAGTGATTTTATATCATAATAAATATCATGTAATAATTAATTAAATTAAATAGAAATTCCACACATATATTGCCCGGTAAAGCTCATAATTAGTCACATACATGAAATAACTATGAATTTAAACTTTCTATTAGTTAATTGAAATAACTATTTATTAACAGATATTTCACTAAAAATGAAAATATATCAACTTGTTAATTAATAAATTAGTTATCTCAATTATCATTCCAAATAGTCCTTGAGATATAGATGATTCCCATCAATATTAATTACATATGTTGAATAAATTATTTTTATTTAACATTATTAAGTATAAAAGGTTTATTTTCGGGGAACAACATGTGTACTACCATGGAATGGTTAAATACAGTATTGGAATTTAATATATACATGATATGTACTAAATATGACACCACGTTAACCATTATTCTTATAGCTAATCCTATTTTTAGACTTTAATAATTACTTAATGTCTACCATAACATGACATGGAGTGTGACACAAACTTTTTATAGTCATTGTTGTGCATTTCTAACTCACATATAATTTGTTCCAACATGACGTGTCATGGAATGTTATTCCATAGTCCAAACTGCACAATCTGTGTGGCATATATAACCACATAACATTCCAAATATACATGTTGTGTACCATTAGAAATTACCATGATTTATATAACATCTATGATAATTAAACATGGTTTTTACTTACAAAATTATATAAAAAAAATAAAAATATAATTTATTTCCACATGATATGTAAAAAACACACTGTATGTACTTGGAGGAAATTTACACCTATCACATGGCATGTTCAACCTACTACAGATTTTGTAGTTTATGATTTTTAGTAATTATATAGTGTTGACTCAAATGAAATCCCTATATTAGAATGTAAATTTCATGAGATGAAAATAGTTACATTACATATACAATTAGATACATACTATGTAATTAATTTATGGACTCACATACTACATGCCTAGGGATTTGAAATGTAATCTGTGTGGGATATTAAGTGTTCCATGATGTTTATAACTCATTATTTTTCATTTAATAACTTATGGTCTATTTTTCTCATCCAACTATCATTATGTAGCATATAATCATGCAACATACTTTGAAAATTTGGCATACGACAATTTATATGGAGTTAATACTGTGTCGGGTTACATGATGCATACACAAACTACAAGTCATGTAACACCTATCAGATTGCATTTTAGATAGTGATCAATACATGAAATATAATTTAATTGCATACTAACTTCCCAAAAAACATGCCATGATAATAATGGATCATCCTTGTGTGGTTGGATGATACTACATAGTCTATAAAATTGTATTATAGTTCATCTAATTGATTAAAACAGACATGATTTATTATAGGTCATCTAATGGATCATCCTTGTGTGGTTGAATGTTCTTGGTTGTATGAATGTGAAGGATCACGTTATCATGACTTTTAGATTAAAGGGAAAAATGAGAATATAAAACTAATAAAATAAATATTGAATTTGTCAAGACAAAGTTAAATAATTATAAATTTAAATATGACTGATCTGATACCACTTAAAGTTTTTAGGAATTATAAAAATTGGTTGAGCCCATGCCCTGTATTGGTTTTCATCACGTCCAATTGATAATATCAAAGAATTTAATGAACAAAATCTGCAAATTCATTGATAAAGGAAGTTTCCAATATTAAATTTAAAATTAATTTAAACCAATAAATATCATTTGATGATAATTATTTCAATGTTTTAGTTATTTATAAATTTGATTGTAACTAAATTTATACCATCATTGTGATGAAAAATATAAACTATAATTTCCCATGCGTTATCCAAACACACTCTTTTAATCTCTAAATGTCACTCATGTAATTTCAAGTGATGGTGTGTGGTAACTAATCCTCTCTCATAAATCGTTATTGATCAAAAAATAAGACTTATCACTTGTTCTATTTACCCAGATAGTGATGAGGTGTATGATCACTCTTAGTCCAGAGATCATTCTTTAGAATTATTTAGGGAATAAAATAATTCTCTAGAAATAAATATATTTTTCAAAATAATTATACCCTTTACAAAATTATATAACTGAATATTTATACATATAGTCAAATAATTAGTAATTTTAAGCCCATTTAACTAAATATTTATCCTATGTAAACTCTTTTTAAATAATAATACTACAATTATTATTATATTATCATTAAATGTGCTAAACAATTATTTTAATATATCATTTGTTTCATTTCCTTTAACACTTCCTAAACATCCTCTAAATTATTTATTTAGCCTCAAATAAAAAATTATTATCCTAATAAATGTTATTATTTCAATGAATAAATAAGTATTATATTCTATAAAATTTTATAGATTTATATTAATATTAACATAACTAAATAAATTTTTATATTAATTTATTCTATAACTGGTAATTAAAAAAATATTTATTTATTAGATTGTGAATAATAAATAATAGATAAAAATCTATTCAATTTGATATTCTTATGAATAAATATTTATTTTTACATTAAACTAATATATTATAAACTCAAATATATCTAGTGATTGAATTCATTTGATCAACATCCCCAAAATAATTATTTTTACTTAATCTTATGAATAATAATTATTTTAATTATTAAATCAAGTTTAATTTAATCTCAAATTCTTTATATTCATAGTGGATGGCCCCCTAAACCCCTTTCACATTGTCATTAGGTTACCATTCCAAAAGTCCAAGATAAGGATCTATAAATATGTCAATAAATCCATAGAGAAATAATATAATATTTTAACTACAAAAACCTCATATGTATTCTTATTGTGTAATATAATCCCCTTTTACTAATATCTCATCTTCCAAGTTGCATACTTGAGTCATGAGACACTACTCAAATTATCTTTCTCTAACTACCTGAAATGAATTCATTGATTAACTACCATGGATATAGTTTTAATATGATAATTTCATATCAATAAAGGGGATAGAGATATACATTTCCATTATCATGGATGTGAAAAATCATTTCATGAATTATTTATTAATTTCATATCACTTATGAAAAAACCATGGTATGATACCTCACAGTAAGCATATGTCATCATAGTTTTTTCCCATACATCAAACCACATGATTAAAGATATACATTAATAATAATAATATCACTTCTAATGAATACTACACTCATCCATAGATAATAAGATACAATGACACTTATAGAAATTAGAATTATTATTGGTTATTAAATATTTATAACATTCCTTATTGGAGATTACCAAGTGAAAATTTCATGATAAGTATCAAGGTATTATGAAAATTTTCCACCTAGAAGTTAAAACATCATCAAAGTCCTATTATATTGATTTCATTTAGACAATAGGAAATATGTTTAATTATTTTTAATAACAATTCAATGTTATCATTATAGCATAGAACAATCATAACATTTTGATAGAATAGATACCCTAAGGTAATTATCAAATTATTATTATATAATCATCATTAGATAATATATTTGTAAATATTTTTTGAATAAAATATTTATAAAAATGAAAAAATTAAATTAGTTGGTTCTAGGTAAACAAACTCCATAGTGTTTGACAGAGTTGAGATTTATATAATTGTTCTATGATTTAAATAACATGTTCACTTGATGTGATGATTAAGGGGGTCAGACTGAATGAATATGTTAAAAATATTGAATGGATACTTCGCTGTGTCTCATTATGCATGGCATAAATCAATAAAGAAAATATATAGTTTATAGGTTATATTAAAAAATAAGAGGATAATTTCTATCATGTAAAAAAGTTAGAGGAATTTTGAATTATTTAAACAAAATAGATAAGATTGATTGATGAAATATATTCTCATTGAGGTGAATTATATTTAAATAAATATTTTAATCATCTGTGTGATTGAATTAAAAATATTAGAGTTTGTGTAAGATTGGATTTTAATTTGGACTAGGTTAGCTAGATTGAGTTCTTAATAGAACATTTCAAGGATGATTAGAAGTTGAATAAAACTATTTAAAATCGGTTTTTTAATTATAATGGTTTTATAAAATTGACCACATGATTTTTTAAATTTCATAAGAGTAAATTGAATGTTATGAAAACTATGTGTTAATGGATTGAATGGTTCCAAGTCAATGAGAAAAAAATGTGTTGTAGAAAATTTAAATGATTTTTAAAATGAATTTTTCATTTTTTTTCAATGATTAAATTAAGAAAATATAATATTTTGGTAATATTTTAAAATTAATAATGATTTCATTCACTACTAAATATCAAATTAGATTTTACCCAAGTAATTTGTTTTAGTTCAAGTCATATTTTTTGATGAAATCATTTAACATGGATTATAATGATTCATTTTGAAGATGATCATAAGAAACTTTTAGAAAAAACATGGGATAGTGGAATAATTTATCCTTGTGGTGTTTATTTGACTAGATTTGAGTGGGTTGAAGTAGTTATGTGAAATTGACTATGTGGCTCCATTGTCTAAAGTCTGAATGAATAGTCTGGATAAAATGGAAGATTGGGAAAACAAAAATACCACCTCAATTATGGAACATGTGTAACACCCTAAAATTATAAAATAATTACATTATATTGAATATATTATTACAAACACAATTATCAGCTTAAATAACCTAAAAAATATATTTCATTAAATTTAATCTCTTCGATAGCCTCTCGAATATACAACCCTGAGTCTAAATGAATTGTAATATAGTATATCGTTATAACATAGTCCTCAAATTGGTGAGTATGAATGGTAATAAATAAAATATGAAATATCACTATATTAAAAACATTTATTGGTTATATATTGGTTATAAATAATAATAATAATCAATTTAATGTAAATAAAATATTTTCTAAAAAATAGTGCTTTTTCTAAACAATGTATTAATCATGCAATAGGAAAATAATTTAAAATAAAATTTTCAACTTTTAGAAAATATATTTGAAAAAATAAATTTCCTTTTAGAAACTATTATATCAAAACTATCTTAGGGTTAATTTTTTGTATTTTTCTAAAATATTTCATTTTTTGATGAATAGTGAAAATACTAGATTTTAAGTAAAAACTGTCTTTTTATTCAAATTATTTATAAATTTAAATTATATTATTTTTAAAGTAAAATTAGTTAAATTATATATAAATTATTACAATTTAGGTCATTTAAATCATTTTTATTTTTTAATTTTGATATAAAAACTTTGTAAACCTTTTAATATTTTCTCTTCAAAAACCTACTTTATTATCGCATATATGGGATTAATTTTAAATTAAATTTTGTCACTTATGTGAATTGAATTTTTAAAAATGGAGTAAAAATTGTTTATTAGAATAATTTATAATGTATGATAATTTCAACTTATTTTTGACCAAAATTAATAGTGAAAATAGTAAAATAATGTTTATCACATTTAAAGTTAAAATGGATTTACATGTGGGTTAAACTAATAAAATTATGGCTAACAATGACCGAAAAACATTCCAATACCAATGTTATGGAAATAGTTTGACCTTAACTTTTCTATTTTTGATAACAGGCCATTTTCGAAGCTATTGACATGATAAAAACATGGGTATGATTGGATTTGTTTCAAAAAATTACAACTATGCCACTCACTACACTCATAAAATGTCACCCCATCTTCTATCTTCTTCACACCATAAAACCCTTTTTTTGGGAAAATAATTACCCAAATGACATCCTAAATTCCACCCTCTCATAATATAATCCTTATGTCGTGAATAAATTAAACCTAGGAAGGCTTTGGTGCAAACCTAATGAGGATTCTTCAAGAAGTGGTAATGTTCTTTAATGAGCGTATTTATATTATTTCTTACTCCACCTACCTAAATTATTATTAAACCATGATGATATAATAAAATTATAATATTAAATATATTGGGTGGTTTTAATTTTGAGGTTATGACCTTCAAAAATAACCACTTCCATCAAATGGGTTACAAAATCATCATTCATGAGTACAGTGGACTACCATCTTGCGAACCAATGTCATTCATTTTTTCATTTGAAACTCTCAGGGTTAGTTGAAAATAATAATAATAATTTTATATATGATATTTATAATATTAAAATACCTCCAAAACAATCTTATCATATATAGCTTTTCACTTTATACTCCGTTGGGGATATGACAATGTCATTTGTGTGTATGACGGACTACCACCTCGCGAATTGAGGTGATTTTCCTTTCACTAACACATTACGTGAAAGGTGATGAATATATCGTTAAGTAATATATGTTATATTTATGAAATAATTATGATATTAATAAAATATTCATTATTATAAAAATAATAATACATCATTTTCTTTTTTTACATTTTCACTCACTGAAAGATGATAATGTCATCCATGACCGTGTAGACTACAAATTTCATGAAGCAATGTTGCTCTCTTTTCATCACCATTCCACATGGATGATATATATAAGTATATTTAAATAAATAATATGATACTATAATTATTATGAAAATATAAAATATTATTTACCTTATTTTCGTAATGATTGTTAAAAATGGAAATTTTACTCATTTTTACATATGGCCGACCATCTCCATGATATTAATATACTTTCTTTCTTAAAAAAACATTCATCGCTAGTTTAAAATATATAATTCATGTAAAAATATTTTCATTATGTAATAATTATTATTATGTTGATATAACTATATAATATGCATAATAATTAGAATATTCATGATAAACATTGAATGAGGAAACAAGGAAATTAACATCTGAAACAATATGAATAATTAAATATTATTAATGAATAGATGATAATATGTTATAAAGGAACGAATATGATATTATAAATATTAATATGGTTCTATAATAAGTTAATAAAATTTTTTACCCCACTATACAAGAGGTTAAATCAGATTCAACCAAAAGTAATCTTGTGGCAATAGACTTCATATCAATTTATCTTCATTAAGAAATATTTCCATATTATACACCTAAATTATTTTATATGGGGTATATACCTCCCATTTCACATGTAATATCATTATTAATTACCAGTTCATGATATTTTATGTTTCAATTTGAAATTTTTCATCTTAGTGGATTTGACATAAGAGTTACCAAGTGGTAAAGAATTTCATAACTCTGTTTCCTTTCGTTGGGTTATATTACTTCTTCATCTTCTTTGATATTCTAATATTATGTGTATAATTAATTACAAATATATATTGTTTTATTTAAATATTTTATTTGAATTTAAATTTTATACACATGATCGATCCATTGGTTAATTCTCACTTCAACGTTATGATCTTTGTACGTGTTTACTTCACAATCTCATTTTAATCAAGAGTGTATACAAATGAATTTCTAGTGAATGAATTTTTTTGATATTAATATAATAAACACTTTAATTTAATTATCCCCTATTTTTTCATGGTATTTTTAAAATAATATTGTCATTTTACACATTTTATGTTGAATAATTGATAAAAAAATGTTTTAATAAAACTTGACTTCATTTCAATCTTTAGTCGGAAAAATGATTTCCACCAAAAAAATTCTAAATATGTTTTCTAAAATGTTTTTAAAATTTTCTAAGTGACTTAATTAATAAATGTTTAATAATTTTTAATTTTTAAAAAATCTTTTGAACTGAATTTTCATGTCATTTTCAAAACAATTCTTGTTTCTCTTTTTACTGAAAAAGTTAAAAGAATATTTGTTTTAACATGTATGACATGAATTAATTTTTTTATCCATCAGGGGCACTAATTTTTTTTTAAAATTCCTTTATAATTTTCAAAAATATTATTCAAAGATAATTATTGTCAATTTTTTGGAACGTTTATTTTTAAAAGTGATTTCAAAAGAAGAATATTTTCTTCAATGGTGTTTTTAAAGATCTTTTTATAGAATTTTTATTCACCAATGAAAAAATCATTCATTCATAATAAAATAGGTATATTTTGTATTGAAACCAATATTATTATTTTCATGAATGGTTTATGAACATTTCATCCAAGGAAAGTATTGATATTCACTTTCTGGATTCATTTTGGTAGTCATTAACTTTCACATGAAATATTCACTTTCCTGTTATCATTAGACATTAATTTTCTCCTATATAATCATATTATTTATCATGGATATGTTAATTTCTTAAACCATATATCATTTTCATATATAATATTCTATATTTAAATTTATTTATTTTATTTAAGTATATGTTAATAAATATGTATTCTTTACTCAATACAGATATTTGATGATAAGGCATGTTGTTTGTGAATTAAATATATTATTTGATATAAGAGGAATTCTTTGGACCTATATTGATGGTTGGGACCCAGTATTATATAACCCCTTGATACATCAGTATGTCTCATTAGATAAATTTTCAATCTAGCATTAAATAGGTTTTTACTTTTAGTTTTAAACTATCTTGAGAAAGGTCTTCACAGTAGAGGTCTCATGATGTTTGAGATCATGGTGTACAATAATTAATCATTACCTTCATTGAGAATTATGTTATTATTATCCATTATATTTTTGCACTGTTATTATCTATGGATGAATTTCACTCTCAATTATTGATTAAATGGAATGTTTTTAAGTTATTTACTTGTTTATATTTATTATGCTCTATTCAATTATTATAGTCATGTTATTAGTTATCTTTGTTGTCTTTTTAGTTATTCACCTTTACATATTAATTATTATCCATGATATTTTTGAATTGATATTACCTATGGATGAAATTACTTCTCATTTAATTGATTAAATTGCATGTTTTTTTAGTTATTTACCATTACATAATGAATATGCTGATTGATTCATTATTTCTTGCATTTTACTTAACCATTTCTGGGAATTTGATCTCTCCTATATTTCTTTTCCTTTTATAGGAATATATAAACTGTACTATGAAATATATGGAATAATATTCAAGTGGTAATATTGATAATTCTCAAAAATAAATATGTTTTAATTTTTTAATTCAAATGCAATATGGGAATTATGTATGTATCTTATTTACCAAGATGATTAAACTATTCAGTCCTTAGGGATATAGTTCTTTAAATCTTATTCTAGTGTGTTGAATAGTCTATGGATATGGGATAATTAAGTTAGGGTTGATACATTTGGTATCAGATAAAGTTTAGAATAAAATTTAGGAACTAGATTTATGTAATCATAGATTAGGGATCATAACTGTTACGCCCTAAAATTCTAAAATAAGGACACTATGTTTGATAGCATGTATGACACACAACATCTAGCGTAGGAGGAAATAAAACTCCATGGTACTTTACGATATAATTATTTTTAAATAAATTAAATATATTAAATATATTTTATTGCATGCAACACTAGTTTATATTGTGTTCCATGCAACAACAAGTTTCATTGATAGAATGCATTACACACAATATCGAGTTTTACTAAACAATAATATAATAGTATTATTATTATTTAATATAATATTTATAACACAGTTGTTAAATTAAAGGGTATGAATAGGATTAAATAAATTTTAAAAATATATAGTTTATACATGTTTATTATTTATCTATTGATTAGTAATAAATTAGGAATCATTTAAATGAAAATGAAGTATTTTTTGGATAAAAACTATATTTTTTTTAAAAGAGGGATTATCTATAGTTTTTGAACATAATTTAAAATTTAATTTAAATAATTTTAGAAAATCTATAAAAAAATAAACTTGATTTTTTAAATTTGAATATCAAGATTATCTTAAGATGAATTTTTGGTATATTTCTAAGAATTTTCATTTTTTGATGAATGGTGAAAAATACATTTTTTTAATTAAAAACAGACTTTTCATTTAAATAACTTATCATGTTAACTTATACATTGAATTAGTTTACGAGAAAAATTATATCAAATTTATACCATAAAATGAAATTTGTCTCATTAGAATCATTCTCATATTGAATTTTGTTATAAAAATGCTGTAAAATTTTGAACATTATAACTTTAAAAATTTGCTTTCTCGTCACATTAATAAGATTAATTTTAAATTAAAATTTTCTACTTCTGTGAACTGAATTTGAAAAAATGGATTCCATATTTTAAATAATAATAATTTCTAATTTCTAATAATATCAACTTAATTTTTTACCAAAATGAATTCTAAATTTAGAAATAATTAATTATCATAGTTAAGGTAAAAGAGAGTTTATCGAGGGGTTAAACTAAAAAAATAAGGGAAAATGACCTATAAAATTGTATAAAAACTATTTTATAGACATATATTTACCATTAAATCTCTAATATTATATAATTTTCCATTGTTTACCATTTTTACATATAAAAAACATTGGTATGATTGTATCTTTTCAGATAATTACAAATGTTCCACTCACCTCACTTATAAAAGCCCACACCATATCATCTCTTCTTCAAACCATATTACGACTTTAGATCAGCCAAAACCTACCCCATTAACTTCCTAAATATCTTCTATTCATCCTAGAATCGGTATTTTTTATATAAAACCAAAATTTTAATGCTTTAGTGAAATCCTAAGGAGGATACCTGAATAAGAGGTAATGTTCTTCAATGAAAGCCTTTATTTTACTTATTTCTATAACTCATTAAATTTTTTATTAAACCATTTTTATATAATAACTTAATTATATTTCACATATTATGATTTTTTATAATAATTAAATGACCTAAAATATTCTCCACTTTTATCAAATATGATACGAAATCACCATTCATGTGTACGGAAGACTATCGACTCGTGAACCATTGGCATTCGTTTTTTCATTTACACCTCAAAATGTTCAGTATTATGATGAATATAACGTATATATCTTATATTTATTATATATTTATCCTTATATAGTCACTATATCTTACATATAAATTTAATATACATCCTGTAGGAGATACGATAATTTTCATCGTGTGTATAGAAGACTACTGCCTCACGAAGCGATGTGATTCGCCATTCACTAATGCTTCACATGGAAGTTGATGAAGAGGTATATAATGATTATATGGGATATAAATGAAATAAATATTATATTACTAAAAATATTTATCTTTCTGAAAATATAAAATATATAGTTTTCCTTCTTTCCTTTTCACTCATGTAAAGATGATAACATCGTTCGTGTTCATGTGGACTATTGACTTCATGAAGAAGTGTGACTCTATTATCATCACCAACACACATGTATGATATATATATATATAAGTTTATAATATCGTATATATTATATTATGATCATTATATAATGTTAAAGTATTTCTTACCTTTTCCATAATGATCATTGAAAAATGGAAATGTTACTTTGGCATATGTACGACCTACCGTCACCATGATCCTAATGTTAATTTCTCATAACCATAAATTATGATTTATTTTAAAAGTAAAATTAATTTAAAATTTTTATAATAATTTCATTTTTTTTATTCTTTATATGATATAACTATGCCTTTTGTGCAGGATATAGATCATTCATGACGAAATAAGAATGAAAAAACAAAGCAATTAACACCTAAAACATTGAAAATAATGAAGGATTATTAATTAATGGGTAATAATATGTTATATAATGATCATATATAATATTATAAATATTAATATGGTTATAAAATAAGTTAATAATATGTTAAAAACCATTATACTTGAGGTTATATAATTTTTAAACAAAAGGAAGCGTAAGGTAAGGTATTTCGTCTCAGTTTTATTTCATTAGGGTACATTGTAATGTTATGAACCTAATTTGATTTATAAGGTTTATATAAGTCCCATTAGAAATGTAATATATTTAATAATTCATTATTCAAGGTAGTTTAATTTAAAATTTAATTATTTTATCTAAGGGGATTTGATATAAGGGTTACCAAGTTGTAATGAATTTCATAACTCAATTTCATTTCATTTGGTTATAATAATTAATCATCATCTTTAATATTATAATATTTTGTGTACAATGACTTTTTATTATCTTATTTTTTTATTTACCCTTATTTTATGTGCATTTATATTTGATACACATAAGTGATTCATTGGTTTATTTTCACTTCAGCGTTACGATCTTTTCAAGGATTTACTTCACAATATCATTTTAAACGAGACTCTTGATTCTTGAATTTAAATTGAAGTAAATTATTTGATCATTGTTTAATAAACCCTTTCATTTTATTCTCCATTTTCCCATGATATTTTCATGAAATATTAACCTTTTTTCAATATTTGGTACTTAAAATAAATAATATTTTTTTAATAAAATCTAACTTCATTTCTCACTTTTATTAGAAGATTGTTGTCTTCAATAACCATGTATTCTAAAAAAAATTAAATTTATTTTTAACCTTTTAAAAATTATTTATTGAAAATATATTTACACATTTTTACTTTTTAAATAAATTAAAGGAATCTAATGTTTTTAAATAAATTCCCATTTGGATCTTACTAAAAATGTGAATGGAATATTCTTGTCATTTTGTAATAAATTTCCTAGCCCATTTTTTATAGTGAAAAAGGAATGTTCATTTTTTATTTTATAGAATGTTAAAAATTACACACCATCATGACATTCATTTCTTTTAATATTTATTTGATTTTTTATGAGAATCCTTTTAAAGAAAATGTTTTTAAAAGTTATTTTCAAGGAAAATAATCTTCAAAAAAATATCAATGAAAAAGGTATTTTTTTAAATAATGATTTTAAAGATATTTTAATGGAATTTATATCCATAAATGATAAAAACACTTTATTATTACTCTAATGGGTATATATTAATACCATATTTATTCTTCCTCTAGCTGGTCTACTATTATTTTGACCTATGATAGTATCAACATTCATTTACTTGTCTCATTTTCTAGTCGTTAACTACCCCTTGAAATATTCATTTTCATGTGAACATTAGACATTAAATTTCACCTTCATATCCACATTATTTTTCATGGATATTCTTATTTATTAAATTTTATACCATTTTAACATATGGTTTTTACATTTAAATTTATTTGTTCATATGGGGAAACATTGATAAATCTAAATTCTTTACTGAATATAGATATTTAATGATAAGGAAAAGAACTCATGAATTAAATTAATTAGTTTGATATATGAGTAATTATTTATACATTAACAACATATGTTAGGGACCATTTATAGAAATCCCATCGGTACATAGTTAGTCTCATGGGATGAGTAATTTTACTAGCTTTGGTAAACGGGGTTTCACATAGTGTGTTCAAAACTATCTTGTGAATGGACACGGAAGAAAATGTATCATGTGCCTAGGAAGCATGGAATTTAATATATAATCATTTCCTTAATTCAGAGTTTAGTTATTATTGTCCATGAGATTTTCTCAAAGATATTATCTATCCATTAATTTCATTCTCATTTATTGATTAATGGAATGTATTTTTTTTTATTTACCTTGGAATATTGATTATTCTTTATCCAGTTATGATTGGTAGTTTATTGATAAAATTGAACGTGTTTTCAATTATTTACCTTTCCATTGATTATAATAGTCAATTATTTAAATGGTATGTTCTTTTATATATTTTCCATTTCATATTTATCATTAATTATTTATAATGCTTCATTTATTCAATATTTCTTCTATTGTACTTAAACCTTAATAAGAATCTGATCTTATCCTTATTTAATTTTATTTCCTTGGGATTCCATGAAGTTTACTATGATTGATATGTAGAGATATTCTATATGGAATAAAGTTATTCTAAAAAAAATATGTTTTAATTTGAGTATTACAATATAATATGGGTATCATGTTTGTATCTAGTTTACCAATATTAATAAACTATTTTCTCCATTAGGGTGTGATTTCTTGTATCTTATGCCAATGTATTAAAATAGACATTGAATCTCAGCTACAAGGTTGGGGTCTCAACATTTGGTTTTAGGGAAAGTTTAGTAGAAATTTTAGGAACTATTTTAAGGAATTCAAATATTATGGACCATAAAATTAAGGTATAATTTGAGGATAAGTATATAAGAACATCATAAAGTTTTATCATGGTAAAGATTATGTGGTTTTTACTTTCAATGCAACACTGTATAGATACTATCAGTGGATGTGGTTTTGATACAGATGTACCTAGGGGTAATAACTCCAAAAATGGAACATTTTTCTTAACATGGTCTTTACTCGGTGCATGACAATGGACCTTACAGTGCACCTAGTTCGACACTCCTGAGGGATAAGTTTTAGATAATTCATATTTTATTTACTAACCATTATGAAGGATTTCATAGATAATGAAAATGAAATATCTAGGTTAAACCTAAGGTGTATTGGATTGAATATAAGGTGTCTCAAATGAATTGGAATGTTTTTTATTTGTGAAAAATTAAGGTAATAGAAAATTACTTCCCAAGTAAAAATGAAGATTACGATGGAAGTAAATAAATCTCATCCAAGATACCAAGTTATAGTTTGTTGTCTTAAATGTAGAGAAATTTGGAATTATCCATGTCAATTCCCTCTTCTAGAGGTCAAACCCTATACCAAGGGAGGAAATATTTGGAAATAAAATGGATGAAGTATTTATGTATTGGGATTCATGAATTAAATTATTGAAGTCTTTTTCGAATGGTATTTTGGTTAGTATAATCATGAAACATCTATAGATTGTGTAAAATTTTAGAATCGTATATGTATTCATTAACATAAGATTTATGGACACCACCAGGGGTTTGTAAGTTTAAGGATAATCATAATTTTCAAGTCTTAAACACCTATTTTTGAGTTCTAGGTGATTAGAGTCTATAGATATTAAAGGTGTTTTGGGAGAAATTTATATAAATTATATATTTTAATAAAGTAATATATTTTGTGAATAATGGATTGAAATTTTATCAACATAATTTAAGAGGTATTGATAATATTTAGGGATAATATGACCATTAATTACATTGTAATAATAATAAAATAATATTATTATAATTTTTGAAAAAAAGGATTTGTATAGAAAACCTTAGTAAAAAGGTTATTTAATGATTAATTTCATTTAAAGGATTTCCATCATTTTTTTAGAAAATTATAGAAATTATATTAATATAGTTTATAAAAAGGATAAACTATATATAGGGTGACGACACGTCACATCTAGTAAGGCCCCAAGTCTTGAACCCATGACCAAAGGATGATAAGGGTTTAGAACCTACAACTAGCCTATATGATGTCTTGGTTAATAGGTTATTGTTTTTAGGTAAACTATTTGGAAGACAATCATGATAAACCAGTGGTGTTACTTTTGGTGTTTGTAGATTAATTTTATCAATAACTTATTCTAATAATATTGATTTTACAAAATATTTTGAGATATACACAAATACTTATTAATCTTTTTATATATATTATAACCCATTAAAAGTTAATTTTAGTGCTTCAGGCATAAAAAATAATTTTTGGATTATCATTTCTTGTAGGAAGGGATTAATTGGAAATTGATCAAACCACAAAAAAGGATGAAATTTTTCTTATGAAATAGTAATGTATCATATGATTATATTTCCTTATATTCATATAAAGTAAAATATGTACTTAAATTTTGTAAAGGGGTCTTGTTATCTTATTATATTTATATCTGATGAATTAGATGACCTTCTCAATCCAAAAAAAATTATGGTTTTGAGGCCCTTAACATTTCGTTAATCCTTTAATTTCTTTGGATCAATGACCTAAATCACTCTCTAAAACTATTTAAGATTTTCCTCTATGTCCACATCTTTACTTTCCACCAATGTTCTCCAATGTAGAAACCCAGTTATGGGTTATGACCCTTGTACTTTCCATTTCTCTATTATTAATAAGATGTTTTATTAAAACTTTTATGTTGTTGGTTTTTCAAAAAATTAATTTTTAAATATCAAACCCCAGATTACAGAGATCAAGTTTCAATTTTAAGGACAAAATTTATTTAATGTGTGGATAATATAACCCCACATAATTCTAAACTAAAGACGTTGTATTTGATAGTGTGTATGACACACAACAAAAAGTTTTGGATGAAATATAACAAACTAATAATTTGTGATATATTTATTTTTAAATAAATTAAATCCCATTAATAGTTTATTTTTACACACAAAATTGTGTTTTTATTATGTTGCAAGAAATAGTGAGTTTCTTCAATAAATTTCATTACGCACAAGACCATGTTTTACCAAACAAAAATATATTATTATTATTAGTAATATAATAATTATAACCTACAGGTTAAATTTAAGGGTATAAATAGGATTAAATAATTTATTAGAACATAATTTTTAGACACATCTATTATTTATTTATTATTTTAAATAAAAAATTCAAATAAAAATAAATATTTTTTGAAAACTGTATTTTTTTAAAAGGCACATTAGTCACGCTTTTCATATATATTTTAAAATTGTATTTTACCAAATTTAGAAAATACATATGAAAAAATAAAAATTATTTTTGATATCAGTTTATCAAAATTATCTTATTGTGAATTTTTGGTTTTTTTCTATGAAGTTTCATTTATTGATGAATAGTGTAAAATAATGAAATTTAATTGAAAACTATCTTTTAATTTAAATAATTTTTAATGTAAAATTTTATTTTAAATGGGTATTAAATTGAAATTTGTTCCATTTTATTTCCATTAATCCAATTTGGTTCAATGGAATTATTTTAATATTGATTTTTTATATTAAAACATTATAAACATTTCGACATTATCACTTTAAAAAACCTGCTTTCACGTCAGATCTACATGATTAATTTTAAATTAATTTTTTATAATTATGTTAATTGAATTTGGAAAAATTTATTCCATATTTTGAATCAGTATAATATAAAATTTAAAATAATTTTAATGTATTGTTTCACCAAAACAAATAGTGAATATAGTAAAAATTAATTATCATGGTTAATGTAAAAATGGGTTAACTAGGGGTTAAACTAAAAATATAAAGGTAAAATTGACCTATAAACTACTATAAAAAACATTATATACTTATTTAGACCATTACACCTATAATCCATGATGATGGTTCATTTTGGACCCCTTTTACATATTAAAAACATGGGTATGATTGACTATTTTCAAAATATTACAAGTGTGCCACTCAACTCACTTATAAAAGGCCACCCCTCTCCTCTCTTCCCCACACCAACAAACCACTTTGTTTCGGTAAATACATACCCATATCAATACCCAAATTACTAAAACACATCCTATATTCCTTATTTTTAGTATAAATATACCTTTTCAATGTTTTAGAGAAAACCTAAGGAGTATACCCCAAGAAGAGGTAATGTTCTTCAACAAGCGTATTTATTTTACTTATTTATAAACCTCCATTAATTTGTTTCAAAAAATGATGATATAATAAAAATGTTATCTTCTATATATTTTTATGTTTTAATAATAATTTAATGACCTCAAAAACTCTCCACTTCTATCAAATGGGTTATGAAATCATCACTCATGTGTATGGTGGACTACCGCCTCATGAACTGATGCCGTTCGTTTTTTCATTTCCACCACTCAAGGTAGATTTTGATGATGGATATAAATTATATATATTATATTTATAAAATATTTATACTAATAAAGTCACTATATCATCTATATATTTTTAAATTTAATTCCGTAAGAGATATGATGGTGTCACTCGTGTGTACGGTGGACTACCACCTCACGAAGCAATGTTATTATTCTTTCAATAACAGTTCACATGGAAGGTGATAAAGATAAATTTAATTATTATATTTGATATAAATGAAATATTTATTTTTTATTAAATATAATATATATAATTATCATTCTTTACATTTCACTTACATAAATATGATAACATTTATCGTGTATGTGTGGACTATCGCCTTTAAGAAGAGGTGTACCTCTATTTTCATCACAAAACCACATGGATGATATATATATATATAAGTATATAATATGATATATATGATATTATTATAATTATTTAAAGTTAAAATATTACTTACCACCTTTTTATAATGATTATTGAAAAATGGGAACATTACTCAAGCATATGTATAGCCTACCATCTCCATTATCGTAACATACTTTATTTTTCATTACCATCATTAATGAATGGTGTTAAAAGTAAAATAGATGTACATATATTATAATTATGACATTATTATTATTTTTTAAGTAATATAACTATATAATATGCACAATAATAAGATCTTTCATGATAAAAACATGTATGAGAAAACAAGACACTTATCACACACAAAAATAAAAATAATGAATGGTTTTTATTGAATGGGAAATAAGATGTTATAGAAGGATCATATATGATTTTATAAATATTAATATGGTCATGGAATATGTTAATAAAATGTTTAAAACCACTATATATGAGTTTTAATCATTTTCAATCAAAATTAAGTGTAAGGTAAGAGATTTCATCTCAATTTCATTTGATTGAGGCACATTGTAATGTTATACACCTAATTTCATTTATAAAGTGTATATACTACCCCTTTGACTTGTAATATCATGAATAATTAATTATTTATGGTATTTTATGTTTAAATTGTAATTACATCATCCAATGGTATTTGACATGAGGGTTACCAAGTGGTAAAGAATTTCACAACTTAATTACATTTCATTGTGTTGTATTACAACTTAGTCATATTTAATATACTAATATTATGTCTGTAATGAATTTTGATTATATTTTATTGTATTTAAACTTGTTCTATATGTATTTACATTTGATACACATAATAAATTCATTGGGTGATTCTCATTTCAATGTTATGATCTTTGTAATGGTTTACTTCACAATCTCATTTTAATCGAGTTTTTTATTCTTAAATTTCAATTGAATGAACTTATTTGATAATTTTTTCATAAACCATTTAATTATATTCTAATATTTATATTAATGGTATATTTATGTAATAATACCATTTTCACTCTTTTTGACTTAAAATATTTGGAAAAATAATTTTAATAAAATTTGACTTCATACCTCTCTTCGGTCATAAATTTGTTTTCTTCCAAAACAATGTTTTCTAAAAATGTTTTCAAAAATAATTTTTAACCTTTTAAAAATAATTTATTAAAGATATTTTCATCCATTGAAACTACTTATAAAAAAATTCAATGGAATCTTACATCATTTTCAAAACAATTCCTATTTAGATTTTACTGAAAATGTGAAAGGATTATTTTTATGATTATCTAAACAAGGCACCTTCATAAACCTTTTTTTACTGTGAAAATGAATTTTATATTTACCTTTTATGGGATGTATATAATTACCTACCATCATGACCATCATTTTTTATGCTTCTTATTCAATTTTACAAGGATTTTTTAAATAAAATGTTTTAGAAATTGATTTAAAAAGACAAGTATTTTAAAAATGTTTTCCAAAATGAAAAGGATATAATCCTAAATATTTTTTAAAGAGTTTTTTAGTATTTATATTCATTGATGACAACAACCCTTTATTCATAATTTAATTTGTATATGTTAATACTATCTATATTTTTCCTCGGGATGTTTTTTGATTTTTTACCAAGAATTGAATTAATATTCACTTATTTGTTTTATTTATCATGGATATTTTTATTTCTTAAACTGTATACCATTTTAACATACATTTTTTATATTGAATTTTATTATTCATTTGGAGAAATATTGATTAATATGTATTATTTACTTAGTATGGATATTTAAGGATAAGACACCTTATTTATGAATTAAATTTATTATTTTGATATGTTAGTAATGCTTTGGAAATTCATGACATGGTTTATGGACCATTTATATAAATCCCCTTGATGAATTGATAGTATATTGGAATGAATCAGTTGGCTAGCCTTAGTTAAATGTGTTTTCACCTAGTAAATTCTAAACCTTCTTATGAAAGGTCGTGATGGTAAAGGTCTCATGTTCCTAGGAAACCTGACATCTAATATCTAATAATTTCCTTCATTTAGATTTTATTTATTATTATCCATTATATTTTCACACCAATATTATCTCTGGATTCATTTCATTATGAGTTACTGATTAATGGAAAGTGTTTTTAGTTATTTTTCTTTCAATATTGTATTATCTTGGTATTATTTTCATTTTATTTATTAAATGGAATAACCTTTTAGTGATTTAATTTACCATTGGTTATACTAGAAAATTATTTAAATGTAATGCGTGTTTAGATATTTACATTTCCAAATTATTCATTATTTATTGATGATTATTCATTTATTCATAGTTGCTTCCACTATAATGAATCATTACTTATAAATTTAGAACAACCTTAATTTGTTTACATTACTCAGGATTCCATGAAGTTTAATATGACTAATATAAAGGGATATTTCAGATGGAAGAAAGTTATTCTCTAAAAAAATTATGTTTTCATTTGGGAATTCCAAGGTAATATGGATATCATATATTTATCTAATTTACCAAGAACAAAAAATTATTCAATCCTTCAGGATGAAATTCCTTGTATCTTATGCCAATATAATAAGTAATACACCAGCTCCATGCTACTGGAGTAGTGTTTAATATAGTTGGTATCAGATAATGTTTAATAGAATATTTGGGAAGTAGGTTTGGGAAAAAATAAATTATAGAACATAACTATAAGAAATAATCTAATGATAAGAATTGAAAAACATCCTAAAGTTATTTTAAGGTATATATTATGTGGTTTATTCTTATAATACATCCTTTTCTGGATACTACAAGTGGATGTGGTTCTATAAAATATGTACCTAGGGGTAATAAATCCAGAAAGGGTGCATTGGGATTAACCCTATCATCACCCAGTGCATGAAAATGCGACTTATAATGCACCTAGTTTGAATAGTATTTACCTTTTTCATCTCCTCCTCCATAACATCTAGACTTATAATCTTCTTTTCTCCAACATAAACCCAACAAATTTAAGTAATACATTTCTTAACAAGTAATGCTTCATAAAATACAATTTTAATACATGAATGAAAGAAATTGTTATAAGAGAACTCTACCAAAGGTAAATACTAATCCATTATACCATGAAATTCAAGATATCGTGACCTCAATATGTATCATAATGTTTTAATTTTACTTTCAGAATATCTATTGGGTTGATGGTGATAAGCGGTGCTCAAATGAAACTCTATATCATGATCCTTCTAAAGAATTTTCCTTACATTCAATGAAAATATTAGAACATGATCAAACATAGTTGATATAATTACACCATGGAGTATTAAAAATTCATCAATATATATTCATTCAAGGCACCCAAGAGGAAAATATTTTCATATAGTAAGAAGATGTGTAGATTGGGTGAGGCAATCAACAAAAAACCATATTATATCATTATTCCTAGGAGTCCTTGGTAATCCAGTGAAAATACAGATGGCAATTGAATCCCATTTCTATATATGGACAGTAATAAAATTCATTGATCCCATATGATGTTACTTTTTAGCCTTCTCCTATTGGTAAACCAAACATCTTGACATGTAATACGAAATTTCCAACTTTATATTATCACACCAAAAATGTTTAATCAAATATCTATACATCATGATGCGAACAAGGTGTAGAGAGAAATTAAATCTTTGGGAATCATCTAACAATTCTCTCTTAATATCAAGTATATATGGGATAGAAATTAACTTTCAAAATTATAGACCACCATCTTCAAAAATTATGTCTACCAATTTCACCACATTTACATCTTTATTATTCGTTTAACAATTCACATTATAGGGCTAAGAACATGTTACATTTTAAACAAATATGGCATGGAAGTAATTGAAAATTTAATGATTACTCCCTCTTCTTAATGAATCTAAGGTCCATATTTACTAAATCCATGAACATGGGATCCCTATCGATCATTATATTGGCTAGAAATCTATAATCCGTTTAGATTAAAGCATCTACATTACTATTTTTCTTCATAAGTTGGTATTGTATTGAGAAATCATAGTCCTTGGGTAGCTTGAGTTATCTTATTTTCCTCGTGTTGATTTATTTCTATAAAAATATTTATTTTAAACTCTTATGATCTGTGTATATCTCTTTCTTTTCACCATAGAGATAATGTCTCTATATCTTCATATCATATATTACGGCTGTCAACTCAATATCATGGGTTGGATAGTTTTATTCATGAATCATTAACTACCTTAAAATATAATTGATAACTTTTGCATTCTAAATTTGGAAAAAACCAAGTCAGTTCCTCAATGAATCACTATATGCTAAGAACCCATCATTTCCTGATGGTAGAGTCAAAATTGGGGTAGTCACCAATCTTCTCTTCCATTATTCAAAACATTCTTCGCATTCCTTTGTCTAAATAAATGTAAATCATTTCGATTAATCTTAGTTAATAGGTTATATAATTAGAAAACATTTTGATAAAATCATCCATAGTAACCTGAAAATATAATGAAACTATATACCTTAGTTGTGTTAATTATTTTATTCCATTCTTATACAGACGTTTTCTTCATAGGATCAACTGGTATTCTATCCTTGTGACAATATATCTAAGAAAATAAAAATTTAGATGTCAGGATTCACAATTAAAAAATTTCCCATATAGATCTTGTCTTCAAGGAGTCTCATTAATGATCCACAAGTTATTCTCATAGTAATTATAGCACTTATATTTCACCAAGATATCATTAATAAAAAACACCAAAAATATTTCAAGATATTCATTGAATACTCTATTCATTAGTTTCATGAAGAAAAAATATGCATTAGTTAAACCATATAGGATTATTGTAAACTCATAATTTTTATACCTCATATAAAATATAATATTCAGAATATATTACTCCTTACTTATAATTGATGATACATATAAGGAAGTTCATTATTTTAAAATTAGTGATCTTTGTGATGTTGACCAAAAAATTCATCAATGTAAGGTTGAGTATGCTTGTTCTTTATCGTAAGAGCATTTATTTCCATATAATAAATTCATATCCTCATAGATCCATCTTTATTATTAATGTAAAGAACTAGGTCTCCCTGAATAAAAACACTAGAGCGTATAAATATATTATCACACAACTCCTAAAGTTTTCTCTCCAAAACAACTAATTCCACATTGGACGTTTTGTATGGATTCTTTGATATTGGTCTTGAATTAAGGATTAAGTCAATGAAAAACTCGACTTCATGATATGGTGTATTTCTAGGTAATTTCTTAGGAAATACATAAATGTATTTCTATACAATAAATATATAATCAATTTTAATATTCCCTTCTCCATCCATAGACTGTGTCTTCTCTTTTTCCCCAAGAATATAATTCAAAAGTGATTCTGGGGGTAGATCTATATATGACTCAGATAATGAATTATCCCCTCTAAAGATAATGAATTCCACATATTCTTCATGAATCATTACTTACTTATATTTTTAATAAATTTTATCACTATATTATTATTTATAGACCATACTGAGGATTATGTCAAAATCAACCATAGGTACAATAATGAATTCTGAAAAGAGGGATGTCTCTTTTTTCATAATGGGAATGTATTAACTCATAATTTTTATGTTGAGTCTTATACTAGGATTCATGATTGATAACTCCCTTATAAAGTTTCTAGGGAAATATCTAATTATATTATCAAAATTGGAAGATGTAAATAAGTGTAAATATTGAGTATAAAATATGATTTTTCTAAATTTTATGATATGATTAATGTATATTCCACCATTTTATTAAGGATATCGACCAATAAAATTGTGATCAAATAGTCTTGTAATTACTCCCTTATCTTTTTCTAGGAGAAATTCCCTTGACGTTTGGGAAAATCATTTCCATATTGTCCCATCTCTTTATAGTTGAAGCATTATACATTGTCAGAAACTTTATTTCCCTTAAAATAATGAGCATTGTGACCTTTATCTACACACTTATAGAAAACAATGATTCCCAGTTAGCATACCCCATGGGTTTTCTTTATACATTTACTGTAGTTGGGAAAATTCAACCTCTAATTCTTCCCTTTTGTCATATTTCCTTTTCAAGCATGATCGAAAACACTTTTTTTATTTATTCCCTTATATTTCATAGACTTGAAGAATTTTTTCTTTGTCTTAAATCAAATGATACTATATCCTCATATGATGATAATTGTTTGGGACACTATTTCCCATCAATGGATTTTCTTAAACCCATTAAAGAAATTGTAAATCTTTCACTAGGGATTACGTTCATACTCTGCAGCATACCTCCATAACCATAAAAATTTAGCTTTATGAATAACAACATTTACATTTTCATTATCTTAGACTCAAGAATGATTACTCTATAACTTCTCATTATTCATAAAGAAATTAATTTTCCAGGAATTGTACCTTAATATCCTTCCACTCTATGTTTTTATTTGTTCTTCATTCTTGGTGTTTTGAATCATTAAACCCCATTGATACATATCCTCTGAGAGATGATAAACTACCCTGACTACCTTCTCCCCCCCCATTAATTAATTCTTAAAGTGATATATATCTTCTATAAGGAACTTATCTACTCCTCATATACAAATGAATTTTTAGTTCCATTGAATGATTGAGGTTATTAATGAATGATGTTGTCTAATATTGTTACATAGTATGACTAATTGGAAGTATACTCTATATGGGAATGTTTTTTACTCATAACCTAAGTTAGCTTCCCCAATATGGTAATAATTTTATCAATTCAAGCTACATCTCTAGCTCTGTCTTCGTTTTCTTTCCCATGAGGTAAATTGCTATATGGGGTACGTGTATTAATGTGGTTCCCATTCCATCTATTATACACCATTTATAAATAATGGAATACACTAGATTAGATGATAACATTATGGAAAAAAATTTATACTCTCAAAACTCATTAAATACATAACATAAATTTAAAAAAAAAATAGCTAAACTCATAATTATAAACATTGGTTCAATGGGAATGTTTTTCAATCATAAATATATGTTTATATCCTTTATAATGGTTTGGAAAGAAAAGGTAAATTATCCCAAGAATATTCCTTGGGAGTGTAAAAATAGTTGAATAGAAAGGAACGTTGTAATTTACTAGGTGATGAACATGTAAAATCCTAGTATACCCTATTAAGAGTCATTTCCCCTAGGTAAAACAATTATAGAACCACTTCCACATGTAGAATCCATAAAGGGATGTATTTCTTTTAAAACCCCACTAAATTTATTCCTCATCAAAACATTATGATGATATTTTAGATACAAGTAGTTACATCCTAAAGGAATTAATATTTCAGTAGTTTTTTAAAACTAGATACATACTTGAAGTTCAAATTAAATTTGAAAAAAATAGAATAAAAAATATATTTTTATTTGATAACACCTTTATTTAGTTTTTAATTTCCATACATATCAATCAGAATACACTTCCTAGAATCATGGGTAAAGGAAATAAAAGAATGGGATGGGATATAATTCTCAATACGAGTATGTGTATAGAGAAAGATATCATAAAAAATAATGAATAATACATATTTAAAGGTAAATAATTGAAACACATTTCATTTAATAAATAATTTTAACATGAATAATAATTTGATTAGAATAACTGAAGATCAAAATAATTCCTTATAAATAATCACATGAGCTTGAAACATAAAAATGGAAATAATAACTAATAAAATAATAACATGGAACATCAATAACTAATCTCATAATGAAATGATTTATAATTTAATACATTATAATCATACCATCAAGGTCACTTGTCAAGACATCTTACATAATTTAGTAAGGTCATGGCCTAAAATCCAAGCTAGTTTGTCTCATGAGACCTACCGATGCATGGAGGGGTTATAGTTGGCTCCTCCTGTTACTTACTAAATCCAATTAATTTCAGTTGTAAATTTAATAAATAACCATACTTATATATTTGATAACATATATTTTTTACCTATATTATTTTATGGCCTGTTTATTAATATTTCTTTATTAAAAATCATTATTTCAGGTGATAATTACTTCACATTTAAATATATGTTTCAGTTTGGTAATTCTAGTACTTTTTATTTGATCTTAGTTTCATAATATCAAAAAATTTATCCAAGTTATATATATAATAGGTAATAATTAAATAAGTATTTATAATATTCTAAAACTATAGATATTGTAAAATGGGTTACACCATTCAAGGATTCGTTATGTCGTATGTATGCATATACGTTGTTTTTATTTTCCCAAAACATTGAATGAAAGAAAGGAAAATAATATTAAAAAAATTTTGATCAATTTTATTGTATAAAATATATCATATATATTCATTAGATATATCCCAATTATCATACATTTCAAAATAAAATGAAAAACATTTCACATCGCTTCATAGAGGTGGCACTCTATACGTACGCACGAGCGATGTTATTGTTTTACAACAGCTCAGAATGTAAGAAGATGTATTTTAAAATATAATTATATATGAATATTAATTTCAAAAATATATCAAAAATATATTGAATCTATCATTATTTCTAGCAGATATAAGTGGTGATGTAGAACGAATTACAGCTGTTTGTGTAGAAGTAGTCCTCTATTCAGATAATTAACTATTTCATTTCCCATTTGATGGAAGATGGTGTGAATATTTGTTATTGATTTAACATAACAAAATATAAATATATAATATATTTTTGTTATTATTTTATTATATTTGGATAATATTTTAAGGAGATAGAGGAATAAGTAAAATGAAAACTCATGGTTAACAACTTTACCTATTTTTCGGGCAACCAATTTAGGATTATACCTAAATACTTCTTACATTTGATTTATGATCACAAAAAGAAATATAATATGTTTATAGGGATTTAAGTAATATATTTTGGTAGGAATTTTTTGGACTAAAAGGATTTTGGAATGTGAAGAGTATAGGAGAGTGGGTGGCCTTTTATATTTTGGGGAGAGAACACACTTGGAATTTTTGAAACAAAAAGTGATACTCAAATTTTAAACATTCTACAGGGTTCATAAATGTTACATTATCATACCCTTGATAACATAAGGTTGAAATGGAACCATAAAATAACAATTTTATAGGTTTATAGGTTATTTATACCCTTATCATTTTAGTTTTACCCCTAGTAAACATGTTTTAACATTAACCGTGATAATTAGTTTCTATTTTTTAATATTCATAATAATGAAAAAAAAAAATTTTAACCTATTATATAATATTAATTATTATAATTAAAAATATTTAATTCATTCTTTCAAATTAAATTCCAAAAATTATTAATATTTATTTTAAAATTAATCTCATAGATGTGACGAAAAAGAGATTTTGCAAAGAAAACATATTCATAAGTATAGAATGTTTTAATATAAAAATTGAATATGAAATTGATACCAATTACCTAAATTGTATTTATTATAATATAATATAACTAATTTTAAATTTAAAATAATTTTAGATAAAAATTTAACATTTAAATTCTTAAAGCGATATTGAAGTTTTCAATAAAAACAAAAGTATTTTTCACAATTCATCGAAAACTTAATAACTTCAAACAATTCTCCAAAATTTATTCATTGATAATTTTTATATGTTGTTGTAAAAAAATGAAGTTAATTTTTTTATAATAAAGTTTTTAAATGTTGTAAAAATTAATTTTATTGTATGTGTGAAAGGCATGATGAAACCACCTTTTAGAAAAATAAAATTTTACAAAAAACATTTATTTTTCAGTAAAATGAATATTATTTTATTTCTAATAAATGGAAAAAAATTTAACTTTTCTTACACATTTTTAAACCATATAATATTAAAAATTTATCCAGTCATATTCCTACCCTCAAATTTAATAGCTAGGTTATATTGGAATACTACTTTATGATTCTTTTTAGACTCAGGGTTTCGGGCATCACACACTATCGAAGAGATTGAATTTATTTAATGAGAACCATATAATAAAGTATCAGGGTGTTGAAACTAATTATTATTGTTCTATATATATGAATGATAAAAAATCAACATTTTCTAGTAATTTCTTCTTGGTAAAATGTTTTTTAGCTGAAATAGAAGTAATAAATATTTTTTTTTACTTTTAGTACAATAGATATAGAATCTATTGTTTCTAAATAGTATTGAACCAAAATTATGCCAATGAAATTTAATCTCGAAAATTAGAGGGTTAATGTTGATAAACTATATAATATTATTTATTATAATTAATGTTTCATTGAAATTACTAAAAATAATGTAAAAAATAAATATTAGAGAACATTAATATTAGCTATAATTTCATTAAGGAAAATGTTTTAAGTATATATGTTATGCTTGAGAATATTTCAGTAAAATATAAAACTGATAATTATTTCACTAATTTTATGTTGAAGGGATTATTTGAGGAATTTATCTTATGAATGCATGTTCATCCTCCACTAATTACGTAATAATTTTTAAGGAATACCCCCTCATTTAATTGTATTATGTTTTTAAAGGGGGATATGAACTATAACTTTTAAGAAGAAGTAAGCTCTATCACTTGAGAATAATATATTAGTTCTATCGTAAAAAGGGGTCTAAAATATTGATGGGGAATTTATATTATCAATAATAAAAAATTATTTTAACCATGGAATGGAATTCCTTCAAAAATATTTCTTAAACAAGAAGTGTGGTGTTAATGAATTCTCTATGATATAGGACGTGTTTTGATGAATGCTTCAAAAAAAGGTTGGGTTTCTTAAAAATATTTCTAACTAATCCAAATGCATAGATTTAAGATCCTTTTTATTGTTTTTATTAGTTTTTTTTATTTTTTTTAAAAACTTTAATGTTTACATGTTTTAAGTAAGAATGTGTTGCTCAAAAAGTTTAACAAAATTTTCTTAAGAAGATTAAGAAATGATCCTTATAAAGGTATGAAACTTTTCTTCTGAAGGTTATGAATAATTTCCTATGAGTTATTGAAGTAGGATAATAAAGTTTCCTTAAAAAGTTATATGAGTCTATTTTGTTCTAAAATTTCCTAACATCATAAATATTCCCATGATTCTAGTTGAGTTTTTATGAGTTTGTAAAAAATGGGATTAATCTGAGTTTTATCTAAAAAGTAAATGTATCAGTTGTACAATATTCAAGTAACATGGTTTATGATTAAAGTTGAACAAAATTTATGTTCGAAAATCTATGTTTTAAGATATAAAAAGATAAAATAACATAGATTATATTGAAAACTATACAAATTTCAATTAACAAATTTTATGTTAGAATATGTACAAAGTTCAAGTAATAAAGATTAAGACGTTAATGTAAAAAAGTAAATTTAAAAATTTTAAGTTAAATAATTTAAAAAATTTGAAGTTATAAAGTCATTATGGGTATAAAATTATGAATTCTACTAGATTAATACCATCATATTGAGGAGTTATTACAGAATTCACTAAATATAGGGAAAATCACTATATAATAAAGTTATCAATGATGTCATCAAACAAACATTTATCAGATAATGTTTTGAGGAAAATTAGATAATATTTTTAAATTAACTAACCCTAAAGATGATAATATATTCCATCAATTTTATTTTATATTTCCTTTTTTTAAGGAAGTTTTGATAAAGAATTATTTTTCAAAAAACATTATAAATTATCTCAATGGTTTGAGAGGCCTCCAACAATGTTTATTTGAGTAGTAAAATGAAAAATTCATTTTTTTATTATGGAGTTATTTCCAAAAAAGAACACCAATATAAAGGGGTGAAAGTATAGTAAAAATTTATAGTTTTCATGTCAGAGAGATATAAAGTGCTTAATTGTTTTAGAGGCATACTATGAGTTTCTAATCATAGGAACATTTAGTTGAGGAAGAAGAACCAAACAAAGGTGTTTATATCTTATGTTCAATACACAAAGTATCACAAAACAGAGGCACCTGATAGAGATATAATGTTTTTAGGAACATCAAATCAAGTAATAAAAATAAATACAAAGGTTCACGAGATGGAGTAATACTAGAAAATGAGGTACCCAATTGATATTCTAGATTTTGTTTTCATGAGATTTTAAGAAATTTTTCTAATATTTTTTTAGCTAATAAGAATAAGAGAAACAGTATAACAGATGAGAGTTAGTATAATTACACATTGGGAAATATAAGAATCATTATAAGAGTTAGTTTATTTTATATTCACTTTATATAATTGTGAATTTTCATAGATCTATAGTAGTCACTATTATAAGGATGTAGTCACCCACAATGGGAGGGAACCTTGTAAATCTAGTGTTCCTTAATTTACTATTATTTATTTTCATACAAGTGGGTTTGATAAAAAAATTCAAAAGGATAAAACCTATATGATGTTTAAGGGTTTAATTTGATAGAAAATAAATTGTAAAATATCTCCACAATTTCACCCCCCCAATGGTCATTACATTCCAAGGAACATCATTTTTATACATGATAATTGTGCATGTTTAACTAGGTAGTTTAACAATGATTTATATTATTGATGATATGTATTAGGATAATTATTTAATTATATAAATATTATTGATATCTATATTATAAAAATAATATATATCTTTAAATATAATTCTTTACAAACACGCACACACACTAAAATTAATATTTTATTACTATTACTAATTGTAATGAATAATAAAAATTATCATTTAGTAATTATTTTTTTATATGTATATTGTTTTAGTAGTGTAATTTATAGATTACTTTATATTTATATTATTTTTATGTGTGTTTATTTATTTGTTTATGATAAATTATCAATAATTAGATTTTAATTAATTCATAAAGATTATAAATTAAACTTATATCATGATTATTAGCGTAATATAATATAACCTAGTATAAAACTAGTATAGCGTTTTATTTATTTATTATTATTATTAATATATATATATATATTTATATATTTTGTGTCTATATTTCTTTCTTATAAATTTAATTAATTATTTATTTATTTCATTTAACTCTTATCTTTGTGCATTGTAGGGTGAAACAATTTATGTTAATTGGATTTTTGAATAAACATAAAATACTTACTCTATAGTCTACCTCCTAACATACACTACTCACATTATCATGTCTCATACCATAACAAATACACATCCTCCCTCTCTCCTCAACCCATAAAAAATTTTATTTTGATCTCCATCTCTTCTCAGACTCACCCCTCAAATTAAAGTGTGTAATTTTAAATTCATATTAAAATTTTAAAATATTAGATCACAATATATTACTATATAAATTAAATAAAATTTTCCATATTTTCTTGATAATTAATTTGTCTATTTTCAAATCCTTTAAGGTATTCATGGTCTGAAATTTATTATTTATAAGTGTATTTGTTCAAAATAATTATTATATAAATATTAATTCACACTTATATAGATCCTACCATCAATCTAATGGTAATGTTTTAGATTTCCATTGTTGTGTAATGGATACCTGAAATTTCATTAAATTTCATAAAGTTATAATTTCTTAGACATTATATAACCCTTAAAAAAATAAGTTACCCACATGTGAATATAAAAATGTGAAGCTGTGTTGAGGTGTCTCTTTAAAATGTAAGGGTTTGACTTATTTTTTGGAGGTTTATAAAGGTATCTCTTTGGGTTCTTAATGGTATTGGTAGATTATATTTCTATTCATGAAGGTAGAGGATAGCCTCATGTGTGGGTAGTTTATATTTTATAGGTAAGTCCATATTTTTTTCATGTAAGGATAAAAACCATTCATAATTACTTATGTAAATATATATGTTAATTCTTCTAAGGGTATATTATTTTAATGTTTTTGTAAAGATATTCTTGGCATTGTGTATGGGTAAGTTGAACTATAATTGTATGAGATATCCATAGATTTCTGTGTAAGGGTTGACATATTTATCCTTATGTAGACACCCCTGTTTTCATGGTTCAATAGTTATTAGCCTAGGGAATCCCATTTTTCTTCATTTTACAGATGAAACATGATTGTATCATAATTAATATACATTTTTATGAGTGTTATTTTTTTGATTGGAGGTTAATTATTTTATCATAGTAATTAACAGGTAAATTCCTTTCACTCTTAAAATGGATTCCCCTAGTCTAATTCGTCAACATGGGGAATATTATAGGAGGGTCTCAAGGTCCAGTCTTATATCCTCTACTAACCTAAGAAGGGTATTATTAGGGGTGAGTTGTAAAAAATTTCTATCAAATGTTTTGGTTAAGATTTAGGATGTTGTTTTGAGTTAGTAATATTTGAGGTTTTCATGTGTTTGATAGGGAAAAATTTTTATTTAACCTAACTTGGGGTGAATTAATGGAACTAGCTAGTATATATGTAATGCCACAACCCCAGTTACCCAAATTCGGTAAATTATTTTAATAAATTGGCATGATTACATGTAATCAAGTCCCGAAGGACCGATCAGTTTAGCAGTATTGGAAAATATATTACATACATGAACGTTACATTACACATTCAAACATAAAACACAACATAAATAATCCATTCTGAATTCTATTATTCCCCTAGTTTAACCCATCATATAAAACATTATACACTTCTTGGAATCTTGGGAAAAACAAAACATACGAAAGGGGTGAGCTCAGATGCTCAATAAGGGTAAATAATTTTTCGGAAGCTTTAAAATTTTAAGGAAAGATGTGTAATAAAAACAACATCCTTTTAAACATAGACTTGGACATAATATGGACAAAATAAATCAAACATTACCATATAAACATGCACATGGATATTCTACTAGTCGAATAATCACATGTAATGATTAATTTCATAATGAGGGATTGCCTAATATCGGACATCATTACTACATAGTCAAGCCCTCGTACCAAGACTACAAATAAAATTTTTGTCACGGCCTTGTCCCAAGACAGTAATTTGTCTCATTAGACCTATCGATGCATCAAGGAACTATAGCAGGCTCCACCCGTCACTTGCTAAGTCAACTGTATTCCTCATGTGAAAATGTTGAAACATAACATAAACATTCGTATTAAAACAAGCATATGAAATGCCATTACTGAAACCCTAAACCATGAAGGTTATAAAAATATCACATCCATAGTCAAACATATAATAACTCATTCAATACAATATGGAATATTTTATTATAATAAATCAACCTTAATCAGTAATAGTATCTAGTAAATAATATTGACATAGTTGACAATGATCATTAAATATTTTTGAGAGAAATATCCCTTTTTGTGAAATTATTTAAAAGTCACACATTTATAAAGGAAGTAATTTAAAATACATTTTTGAATGAAAGTGTCCCATACCACTTTGAAACTTTTGAAAGGAATTAACATTTTAAAACAATCATGTCTATATAAATAAATTCTTAAAACCATTTTGAAAACATAGACATTAATGAGAAAGATTTAGAAGAATAAATATTTAAAGCACTTAAAATGATGTTTTAGGTAAATATTACCTTAAAAGAATCATTATGAAATGTATTTTATGAAACATGGACATGGATAATAAATATGTCCCAGAAAATACTTACACATAAATAATCTCGGATAATAATGAGATTGAGGAATTAACCCTTACCTTACACTTTCCTTTGGTCGAGGGTACATTTAACCTACTATATAATGACCATAATATGTTATTAAATTATAAAAGAACTATATTCATATTTATAATATCATAAATGTTTCATTTATGACTTTATACTAACCATTTAAAAATTATTTCCATGATAAATTAAAATTTCGGGTAATAATCGCTTTCTTTATCGTACGTGTTTTAGCTTGTTTTTATTGATCATATCATTTAAATAGTGATTTAAATACTTCTAGAATAGAAAACATGTTTTATGAATCATATATATTTATAATATAAATATGTAAAATATATAGATATATGAAATGGAAAATGCCATTTATGGAGATTGTAGGTTGTACGTACGCATAAACGATGTTTCCGTTTTCATATTGTATTGATCAGAAGTAAGTGAATAAGATATATGTAAGTACATATATACATATAGATATAAATATATATAAATATCTCCAATATAATTATTATGTCATATATTATATACTTATTAATAATAATATTTTTATAGTCATCGTTGAATGGTGAACCTTGAAATGAATCTCATCGCGTCGTGGAGACGGTAAGCCGTACGTACACACGAGCAATGATATCATTTTTTTTAATGATTAAAAGGTGTGGAATTGGATGGTATATTAATTTTATATAGAAATTAGAATGTTATTTTCTTTATTTATATATATATATATATATTACTCATCATTATATCCATCCAAATTACATAGTGTTGAATAACAAAATACACCACGACGTTGAGACTGTAAGCTGTACATACGCACACATGGTGACATTATCATTCACAGGATGGATAGAATACTGAATATGGTTGTAACATATTTATAATAACATAATAGCATATATAAGTTACTAGAGTTATTATTTTTGTATGTAAATAACAAAGAAAGAGAAAGTGGAAGAAGAAAAGAACTTTGAAAGAGGTGATAAAATAATTACCTCTTCTTTGGGCGCTTCCTTTTGATTAGAATAAAAGGGCTCCTTAGGTTGGATTTATTCTCAATAGAAGGACTATAAGTTGAAGTGAGGGAAGTGGGGAGGATATTTGGGTAGGGTTTGGCCAAGCCAAACGGCTTTTAAAATGTGATTTTGAGATAAGGGGAAGTGCCCTTTATAAGTGACGTGAGGGTCACTTTAGGATAAGTTTGAAATATTATTTTATTATAAAATAATTTTCGATTTCTAATGGCTCCAAATTGATTTATTTCAAAGATAAGGTAGGTATGGGTCGAAATTCTTTCAACCAATAGGTTTTAGACAATTTTAGGTCACCATATTAACCCTATCTTTTAGATTTAACTCTCAATTAAATAGTTTAACTTTTACCATGTCCTCTTGTATTATTAAACTAATTGGTTAATAAACATACTATAAAAATCCAAGAGAACTCAAAGTGTTTATTTATTTATATATCTAAACTTATCTATGTACTTTGGTTGAACCTTTTATTTTTATAAATATTTTATCAATTAATAATATAGTATTTGTTTTAAAAACTAATTTATATCAATTTTGACACTATTTTGTATTTTGTTTTTGTTTGTTATAAAAACATTATCACTTCAAAAAAACTATTTAATAAACCTTAAAATGTCATATTAACCTATAAAATTTTTGGATTCCATAACAAGCCTCAATTTACATTTATTTTTATATTTATAATATCAATTATTTTAATCTTTCATTGATAAAGTAATTACTGCATCATCATTGTGTCATAAATAAATTTAATTATATAATCTCTAAAAATTATAAATAAAATAAATTTATGTAGGAAATATTTTTATATTTTTAATTAATATTTATAGTCGATTTTATCTTATGTGTAACCCTATATTAAAAATAGTTTAGTTATTAAACGTTGATTTTAGCACTCTAAACTCTTCTGTAAATAAAATAATAATAAAAGTGGACCAAAATGATCATATTTTTTTCCTAAGGTTGGATTTGGTGAAAATAAACTTATCCAATAGAATTATAACATATGTTATGGTAATTATAATATCATTTTTACCTTTAATTACCCAATTTACTTTTAACTGTAGTAAATAAAATTAAAAAGTTACTTTTCACCAAAAATTACTTTTATATTATTGAATCACATTTTTCTTACTTATTTCAACCATTCCTCTCATATTTTTTAAATTCAATTCACATAAGTGGTAAAATTACATTTTATGCAAATTTGCAAATGTGTCTAGAAGGTGGGTAAAACATGTTAAAAAGTTTAATAAGAATTTATACATTTATTTTTATTATAAAATGACTCCAATGAATTACATTTAAATAATATAGGTATTATATTTCTATATTGAATTCAAATAAATTTAAATAAAATAAATAATTATTTAAATAAAAAGTCAGTTTTAAATAATAACATAGTGTGTTTCACTATTCATCAAAAATTGAAAGTTTTCAGAAAAATACCAAAAATTCACCCTAAGATAATTTTGATATTATGAATTCAAAAATGAATTCTATTTTACAAAATTCAAAACAATAAAGTTTTGTTAATTAATTTAAAATTAATTCCCATTGTCAAAACCAAAAAGCTGGTTTTTAAAAAGTAAAAACTATCAAAACATTAACATGTGTTTATGTCAAATTTAAATGTGAAATTACTTATAATGACCTAAATTTTATTAAATGATAAAAAATATAATCTAAATATAATTCCAAACCATTCAATTGAATAATTTAACACTATAAATTATTTAGATTAAAAAAAGTTGTTTTCAATTAAAATTTAATATTTTCACTATTCATCAAAATATGAATGTTATCAGAAAAGTACCAAAAATTTATCCAAAATAAATTTTTATATCCTAATTCTAGATAATAATTTAATTTCATTAAATTTAATATATAAAAGTGTTAAATATTGGTTTTGAAAAGGGTTCACCATTAAAAGGCGGTAAAATTGCATTTTTTGAAAAATAATTCTTTTATCTGAAAAAATGAATTTGTTCTTATATTATGTCTATGAAACACATAATATGGATTATAAAATTATATTTAGTATATAAAATAAAAAATTCAGTTAATATTATTCATAACCTCTTTTTGAACGGTTGGTTTGGTAAGTCGTTGTGCGCTCAAACTCAGTGTGGAATGTAGCGCAAGTTATTGAATTACTTTGAAGAGATAATGTACTATGAAATCGTGGGTTGTTAAATTCTCACATCCATAAATAAATTGCATCCTTGCAATTTGAAATTTTTCTTTGAAAATAAAAGGATAAAAATAGAAAAATATCTTTGTAGAACACCCACATCAGAAATTAGGTTAATAAAATTTAGTCTTAATAAGTGGGAAAGGAAAATGAAAAAGATACCACCAAATTATGATCTTGATTAAGAGAACATTGGTGGAAATTAGAGACACATAATCAGAGAAAACGTAAATAATTATAGGGAGTGATTGAGGTCATCAATCCCTAACAAATTGAAAATTGAGGGCCTCAAAGCCATAAATCTATGATGATTTAAAATACCATCAGTTCAACAAAACATAAGTTATTAGGATAAAAAAAATTTGTTTTAAGATCCCTTAACTAAAGTTTAAGAATTAATTTATTCACAGAATAAGAGGAAAAATTACCTGACAAGTAGAGTTTAATCCTTCAACTAATTCCAACCACAAAATCATCTTTCACTCTGAAAAATAATTGAATTCAAAAATATTCTATTTATCCTAATCGTATAGGGTTCCAAAAATAATTAATTTATAATTCATTCATCACACTATTTAAAAAACATATATTATAAAAACTAGTAAATCATGTAGGCCATTAGTAGGTGATGCACCCATGTCACCCTTCGGTTGAGGGTTCAAGTCTCGCAGCCTTGCCAGACGTGACGGGTGGTCGCCTAACCTCTAGGTTGTCCTTTTTATAAGAATCCAGAAATAATATTAAGAAATTATTTAACCATAACAATTGTATAAAATGTCAAACTTAATCCATTACAACCTTTAGACTTATCCTCAATACTTCTGTCTGAACTCACCGTCTGAATTTTATTAGGAAGGTCACATAATATACATGTGAATACCTTCATCGTGTATTCTCTTCAAATGTGGTAATGAAATGAATTACTGTAAAACCATATTTGAATAGGTATGTACTTTATTATTCCTTGTGTAAATAATATAATAATGGATATACTCTTTAAATCAAAAAATGTTGTCTTCTCCAATAATGATAGAATAAACAAACCATTAATTAGTTCAAGGGTATTTAATTATATCCAATATAATCTATCCAAATCAATCATCTCTTATTCCAAAATCAATACCACAATATCAGGACCATATTAAGGTTTATCTTTCCTTCAACCATGTATTTTCCAAAAAAAATAACTTGTTATTGAGTCACTTTTCTTAGTACCACACAATCTCAAATTCTTAATGAAAACGTAATGCAGTATAATATTTATATATACTTTATAATTCTTATAACTTGTACATCATTAATAAAATACTAAAATAATATAATTATTTAATAATAACATAAAAACACTAATCATTCCACTTTATTTGTGGTAGTATCATAACTTTATTATTATCCAATAGTAGCATTTGGGGTATACTCTGATGATTGGGACACTGATTCGTGTAGTGTCTCAATTCCTTGTAGATGAATCATTGAACATTTGAAACCTTTTCCTTACCCTCGCAATCACTTACATAGTGTCCTTTTTCTCCACACTTATAACAAACTCCCATTCCCTTCATGCATTTACCAAGGTCATTCTATCCACAGTTATCACATATGGGAAAATCCTTCTTTCCCCTCTTCCCTTTATCTATCTTTCTCTCTACCATCCTTTTCTTCTCTTTCTTCCCCTTAAAGCCATAGAACTCAGAGAATTCTTTGCACATCTTTTTAACACATGATATTATTTATTCATATAATGAGAATACGTGAGAGACTATTTCCCTTCTAAATGTTGGCTTAATACCATGAAAGATATGATCCTTCTTACTCTTTGGATCATGCGTATTGCTGGAGTTCTCTTTCCTTCTACTGGGTGCCATTTCTAAAAAATGGCGTACACTAGGTTAGTTTATGAACCACAATGTATAATTCCAAACTTGTAAAATACCTAACATAAATTGAAAAGATTATTCATATAATATATAATCAAAAAACATTTTTTTAGGAAGTATTTACTCATAAATCCTTCATAATGGCTTCTAAAGAAAATGTGAATTATCCTGAGCATATCCACCGGGAGTGTCATAACCCAGAGTGAAGTAAGGCCCATTTTCGTGTACTAGGTTAACCCAGGTCAAGCCCGAAACACCTGGTCGGAGTTTTCACTCCTAGGTATATCTGTGTCAGAGCCGCCTCTACCTGCTCATTTCCAGACAAGGATATATTTCTTAGAAAACTCACAAAATATCTACATTACCAAAATTTGAGGAAATTATTACACACTAATCCTCAAATTCTATCTAAGGGTAATGTTCTCTAATCAGAGTTTTTCAAAATCTAGTTTCCAAGGTTTGTATGAAACTTCCTATGATACCAACCGTAATTCCCTAATCCCAGTTACCCAGAGACGGTGCCTTATTTTAATACATTGGCATGATTACAAGGAATCAAGTCCCGATTGACCGATTAGTTTATTAGTATTGAAAAATAGATTACATACATGAATGTTACATTACACATTGAAAAATAAAACACAACATAAATAATCTATTGTGAACATCATTATTCCCCTAGCTTAACCCTATATATCAAACATAATACACTTATTGTAATCCTGGAAAAAACAAAACATATGAAAGGGGTGAGCTCATATGCTTAGTAAGGGTAAATAATTTAGCGGAAGATATAAAATTTTAAGTAAATTTGTGTAATAAAAACAACAGCCTTTTAAACATAAAATTTAACATAATATAGAAAAATAAATAAAAAATTACCATATAAACATGCACATGGATATTCTTCTAGTCGAATAATCACATGTAATAATTAATTTCATAATGAGGGAATGCCTAACGTCGGATATCATTAGCATATAGTCAAGGCCTCGTGCCAAGACTACAAATAAAATTTTTGTCAATGCCTTCTTCCAAGACACTAATTTATCTCATGAGACCTATCGATACATCAAGAATCTATAGTGGGCTCCACCCATCACTTACTAAGTCCACTACAATCCTCACATAAAAATTTTGAAACATAACATAAACATTCATATTAAAACTAGAATAAAAAATGACAATACTTCAACCATAAACCATTAAGGGTATAAAAATAGAACAACCACAGTGAAACATTTCATAACTCAATCAATAAAATATGTAATATTGTATTATAATATATCAACCTTAATCCAAAATAATATCTAGTAAAGAATTTTGATATAGTTGAAAATGATCAGTAAAACCTTTTAAGAGAAATATCCCTTTTGGGGAAATCATTTAAAAGGCGCACATTTATAAAGGATTTCATTTAAAATATATTTTCTAATCAAAGTGTCCCATACCACTTTGAATCTTTTGAAATAAATTAACATTTTAATATAATCATTTCCATGTAAATAAATCCTTAAAACCATTTTGAAAACATAGACATTAATGAGAATGATTTAGAAGAATAAATATTTAAAACATTTAAAATGATGTTTTAGTTAAATAGTACCTTAAAATAATAATTTTGAAATGTATTTTATGAAACATGGACATGGATAGTAAATATTTCTGAGAAAATATTTTCACATAAACAATCTCAGATAATAATGAGATTGATGAATTAACCCTTACCTTGATCTTTCCTTTAGACAAGGGTATGTTTAACCTCCTGTATAATGAACATAGTATGTTATTAAATTATACCAGAACCATATTCATATTTATCATATCATACATGATTCGTTTATGACTTTATAATACCCATTTAATAATGATTTCCATATTAAATTGACATTGCGGGTAATAATCGATGTCTTTATCGTACATGTTTTAACTTTTTGTTCTTGATCATATCATTTAGATCAGGATTTAAATACATACAGAATATAAACCATGATTTACATATCATATATATTTAGAATATAAATATGTATAATAGATAGATATATGAAATGGAAAACACCATTTATGGAGACCGTATGTTGTACGTACGCATAAACGTTGTTTCCATTTTCATATCGTATTGAACACAAGTAAGTGAATAAAATATATGTACGTGTATATATACATATATATATATATATATGTAGAATTATTATGTCATATATTACATACTAATTAGTAATATATATTTTTATAATCATCATTGAATGGTGAACCTGTAAAACAATCTCATCGTGTCGTGGAGACGGTAAACTGTACGTGCACAGGAGCAACAATATCATTTCCTTAATGATTAAAAGCTATGGAATTAGATGGTATATTAATTGTACAGATAAATTATCATGATATTTTCATTATTTATATACATATTACTCATCATTATATCGATCCACATAACATAGTGTTGAATAACAAATTACACCACGGCGTGGAGATGGTAAGCCGTTTGTACGCACGAATGGTGACATTATCATTCACAGTATGGATAAAATAAGGAATATGGTTATACCAAATTTATAATAATAACATATTTTTTAGAAGGTACTGGATTTATTATTTTGGAATGTAAATAACAATGAAAGAGAAAGTGTAAGAAGAAAATAACTTTGTAATAGGTGATAAAATAATTACCTCTTCTTTGGGTGTTTCCTTTTGATTTGAACAAAATGTCTCCTTATTCTGGATTTTTGTTCAAGGGAAAGCCTCTAGGTTTAATTGAGGGAAGTTGGGAGGATATCTGGGAAGGGGTTAGCTGAGATAAATGGATTTGGAGGTGTGATTTAGAGAGAAGGGGGAGTACCCTTTTATAAGTGAGGTGAGGGACACTTTAGGAAAAGTTTGAAATATTATTTTATTATAAAGTCATTTTCGGTTTCTAATGGATCCAAATTGACTTATTTAAAATATAAGGTGGGGATGGGTCTAAATCATCTCACCCTATATCTTTTATACAAGTTTTGGTCACTATATTAACCCTATCTTTTAAATTTAACTCTTAGTTAAATAGTTTAACTTTTACCATGTCCTCTTGCATTATTTTAATAAATGGTTAATAAACTTTCTATAAAAATCCCATAAAACCCCAAGTGGTTCATTATTCATGTATCTATCCTTATATAAGTAATTTTTCTGAAACATGGATTTTTATAAATATTATATCAATTTATAATATAGTATTTTTTTTAAAAACTCATTTTTGTCAATTTGGACACTATTTGGTACTTTGTTTTTTTAGTCATAAAAACTTTATCACACCAAACGAAATTTATTTAATCAACCCTAAAATGTAATGTTAACTTATAAATTTTTTTTATGGAATAAGAATCATCAATTTACAATTATTGTTATATTTATAATTTCGTTTATTTTAATCATTCATTGATTAAGCAATTACTACATCATCATTGTGTCAAAAATAAATTTAATTATTTAATCTCTAAAAATTATAAATAAAATATAATTATGTATTAAATGATTTTAGGTTTCTAATGAATTTTTATAGTTGAATTTATCTTGTCTATAAACCTATATTAAAAATGGTATAGTTATTAAACATTGAAGTTAACACTTTTAACTCTTCTTTAAATAAAATAATAATAAATGTCTAAACCTAATCCATGTAGACAAAAAGGGTAACAGTTTATTCCTAATGTTGTTTTTGGTCAAAATACACCTATCCAATAGAATTAGGTTATGTGTTAGGGTAATTAAAATATCATTTTTACCTTTAATTACCTTATTTACTTTTAACAGTGGTAAATAAATGTCAAAAGATACTATTCGCCAAAAAATATTTTTATATTATTGAACCACATTTTACATAATGATGTAAAATGTGTCTCTCATATTTTTTAATTTCAATTCATATAAGAGGTAAAATTATGTTTAATGCAAATTTGTAAATGTGCCTAGAAGATGGGTAAAAACGTTAAAAAGTTCAATAAAATATTATACATCTAATTTTGTTATAAAATGACTCCAATGAAGTAAATTGAACTTATATATGTATTATATATCTATTTTGACTTAAAATAAATTTAATTAAAATAAATAATTATTTAAATAAAAAGTTGGTTTTATACAAGAACGTAGTGTTTTTCCCTATTCATCAAAAATTAAAATTTTTCCAAAAAATACCAAAAAAACACCCTAAGATAATTTTGATTTTCCAAATTCAAAAATAAATTATATTTTACCAAATTCAAAACATATAAGTTGAATTAGTTAATTTAAACTTAATTCCCATCATCAAAACCAAAATGTAGGTTTTTAAAAAGTATAAACTATCAAAATATTGACATGTGTTTATGTCAAATTTAAATTTGAAATTAATTATAATGACCTTCGTTGTATTAAATGATAAAAATATAATCTAATTATACTTCCAAACCATTAAAATGAATAATTTATCACTATAAGTTATTTTTATTAAAAAAGTTTTTTTCAAATAAAATTTAGTGTTTTTCACTATTAATCAAAATATGAAAGTCATCAGAAAAGTACCAAAAATTTATCCAAACTAAATTTTTTATGTCCCTCTTCTAAATAAGAATTTAATTTTATTAAATTGAATATATAAAAGTGTCAAATATTGGTTTTGAAATGGGTTCTCCATTAAAAGGTGGTAAAATTGCATTATTTGAAAATTACTTCTTTTATCTGAAAAAAATGAATTTCTTTTTTATATTATGCCTAAGAAACACATAATATGGGTTATAAAATTATATAGAGTATATAAAATTCAAAATTTAGTTAATACTATTCATAACCACTTTTTGAACAGCCAGTTTGGTAAGTCGTGGTGCTCTCGAACTGAGTGTTGCGTGTAACAAAAGTTATTGAATTACTTTGAAGAGATAAGGTACTATGAAATCATGGGGTGTTACAAAATATATATTTACAACCCCTTTTATACCATCCCAGAACCATAATTCTATGAGGACCAGGTGGGATCCAGTTACAATAGCTCTGTCTGATCTGATGTAAGGACTTTGATATCCAACTAAGCATATTTATGTGAAGAATCAATTGTTTGTTTTGTGTGAATATTTATGAAGGTTTCACGAATAATTTTCATAAGTTTTATTTAAGTTCAAATTTTAATTATTAATTATTCTTTTTATTTTTCTATGTTAATAGTTATTCATATGATTCACCCATACTTGTTATGTTAATTCAAAGTAGATAAATTTTATATTTTATGGATAGAATCATGTTAAAGTAATAAACCAATAACATCACTCCCATAATCATTGGCTTGAGAAGTGATGGGGGTGACACTGGGCCTTATGTGAAATCCTTGAGACACTAAAGGATAGAAATAAATTCCAAGTGTCGTATAAACATTTTCGGGATAAATTTACCTTTGAAATATAAAACATCCAAACCATATGAACAATAACTAACAAAACATATATATGATGCATGAGTGAAAAATATAACAGAAAATATAACTAAACAAATAAACCATATCTAAATATAATAAAAATCCAAAATACATACTTGAAGAGAACCAAAAGATCATAAAACTCAAACCTGACTTGTGAAATCAATCAATAATGACCAACCCAATCCAAAATCTAACTCCACAGGAAATTCTCATTGTATCAAAAAGCATCACTAAAGAACTAAGATATCTTTCCTTCACCTATGTATCGATATAATACATCTGAAAACAAACAATAGTGCCCAAGAAGGGGGTGGGTTTGAACATAGTATGATTTTTCCGATGAATTACCAACTCATGTCACTATGGAAAAACATATTATCACAATTTCTAAAAAATATTTTTAAGAATTAAAAATATTTTATATCAAATCCATAAAAAAATTTCCTAGAAAGTATCAAAATAAATCCCTCAAACCATTTCACAATTTATATAGAATACATTTTCCATTTACACACATGAAACCATCCACACACACTCACGGGTGGTGTTACTATTAATAGTGAAACTTCATTTCTATACGCTATCCCACTTTGATAATGGTATTTCATTTCTATAATCCTTTCCACACAACACACACCAAAATGATTATTCAAAAATCATGACAATCCATTTAACAAAAACCAATTTCCATGCCAAACTATTTTATATAAAACCATTTCCATCATTTAAATAATTTTAACAACCACTTTAAATTCTTTGAAACAAAACAAGAATTTTCAAAAAAAATTAAAATTATAAACAAATAGTTTTCTAAAAAAACTAAACTTCCACAATTTATAATCCATAAAAAGTGATTTTATGACAAGAATCACACAAGTATTTTACCACCATTTCAATGAAATAATTTAATTAAAATTAATCCTCCAATTTCTACATTGTTTTTAGATAATAAATAATCTACATACCTTATAATAGTTGTCAAAAAAGAATAACAACACAATGAAACTCTAGGTTGGGGATTATATCTCCTTTCCTTTGACCAATCCAATAACAAGACACCAAAATTTCTATTAAGAAACATGAATCTATCTATCCCAAATTAGATATAAGTTTCTATAAGAGAGAATAAGGATATATCTTTAAAAAATGATGAAGTTAGATGATTACTGATGAATTTTGGCCTCCAAAAAACATTGATTCCCATAAAAATTATTTATAGATAGAAAGTAAAAGTATCTAAATCCTTGGGAAAATAGGAATTCAGGTTACAGAGAGATTAAGGGATTAATGAGGTTTAAAGTGCTTAATTAAGATCATACTCACATTTTAAGGGGTTCTAATAGTACATTTCATGGTTAGGTCACATAGTTAGGAAATATTTTCACAAACCATGTGATGTTATTATCTTAATGCCACACCTCTCATGGATGGGTTGGATGGTTAGACAAACAATTCACTAACCACGTTTTTCCTTATGTTTCTACAATCACTACTTTCCTTACGAACTCAGACAATTTTTCCAAACCATGTTCCAATTGTGCACTTTATTGGAGTACAATTTCATCCCTTTCATGGTTTCTTGTAGATGGATCAAAGTTTTTACTGACATTCCACCTCCAAAAATGAATCCAAACCACGAAAAACACCTCAAAACCTCAGGAAACATATCATGATCATTATATATACTCAAAATTCATGAATAAAGGGCTATATACCTAAACCTGAGGATGCAACATTCTCCCCACCATTGGACTTTCCATCCCCAGAGTGTAGAAAATCCTTGTTGTTATGAAATAGTTAGGGCCACTTATCTAGCATTATGTGACACATAATGTGATTCTAATATAAAAATAGGAAATGAGTTGGATGAATTGATTTATGAAATATGTGTTAACATTATTTTATTTCCACAAAAATGGATTAAAAATTATTGAGGATATGACATGGAAATATGGATATGGATGATGAAAATATTCTTGAATCATGTATAAAATTATACTCCTTTATGTTTTTCGTTGGAAATCATGAGTAAGAGTATCATAGGTTCAATAAGTTACTTATATTTTAGTGGGTATTGATAGAGATATAGATGGGTTACGGATTGGATCCTTTACTTATCCATTATAAAAATCTATAATAGTTTTATAGGATAATTTAAATTTTGTTTTATAAGAGTGGAATGTAATTATTTAGATAAATATAAGTTGAAAGTTTATTAACAAAATGGTAAGTATTAATTATAAGATTTTATGTTTCGGAAGACAATAGTGTCTGTTTATTCTAAAATTCATTTCCTATTTAAAATGATTCCAACACCTTAAACGTTATAAATGGTTTTTTTCGACATAAAACGTATAAAACCTAGTAAAAATATATTTCAAATAGATGTGTAGTTTTAAACTAATAATTATTTGTTTATTTCAAATAAAGGGATGTTTGGAAATTTATGTTAAGAAATAAATTTATAATTATTGATTTTATATAGACTTTGATGTTTTTTGATTAAATTATTTTAACCAAAACATCAAATGAATTTTAAAAATTTCATGACTTCATTTAAAACTAAGTTTTAATTAGAGGTTTTTTCTTTTTTCCATAGTAACTTGGCCATCTTTGAGATTTGTCTCTCATGGTTATATACTTCAGTTTAGTTTCTTATTCATTATGATTTATTTTAATTCATGAGTATGAGATGTGTTTAAGGGGTATTTTATGTAATGTTTTAGTTCTTTTTCAAACCTTTTTATTTTTAGTATGACTGTAGGATACTTGGGATCTAAATATTATTATTAACATGTATATTTAATTAAAATGTTTAATTTTATGTAGTTTAATTCAATCTTATACAAACCCTACCTACTTTATAATGGTAAGTTTTAATATTTCTTATGCTATAAAAGGGTGGTCTGATAATTCCATAAATTGAATAAATATAAAATGTCATAACCCTTTTTTAACCCATATAATAAATAGTTACCCATACATGAATAAAAAAATATACAGTTATATAGAGGTGTTTATTTCAGGAATAATAGGAAAACCTATTTTATCTAAGCTATAATAAGGTATCTCCATTATTGTGTAAAAGAAAGGGTATATTTAGTTTCCATGAGTGAAGGCTTAGGAGTGGATTATGTGTGGGTAGTCAGTCACATATAATTAAAGAAAATATTTAAATTTTCAAAAAACGGTAAAACACTTTCTAAATTACTTTCATAAAGGTATATATTAATGCTATGTATGGGTCTTCTATTTAAAATATTTTTTATAGGTATCCTTGAAACTATGTAAGGGTAAAGATAATTACCCTTATGTGAGATATCCTTTGAGGGTAAACACGTTTACAATTATACATCAAGATATTTCTATGTACGGGTATTATTTTAAGACCCAAGAATACTCTCCTTCATTTATGTGTGCGTAAAAAATAACTTTATGGTAAATAATATATATTTTTTATAATAGTTCTTGGTTTTTGATCTGTGGTTTATTTATTTATTCTATGAATTAATTAGGTAATTCATCTCATTCTTGTGACAGATATCCTTAGTTCTTGTTTCCAACATAGGGCCTATTATAGGTTGCAATTGGGGGTACCTCTCAACTCCTCTAACAACCCAATAAGGGTATTAGTGGGGGTAGTTCATGACATTAAAGTACACACTTAATTAATTTTTGATAAACATTTCAAAGAATCATTTTACACTTGTTCAAAAATTAAAAGTTCACACTGTTATTTTAAAATTTATATAGAAATACTTTAAAATAAATAATTAAAATATAGTATTTTATTCTTCCTAATAATTAAATTTAATCCCATCTACAAAATAATTTTCTCATATAAAAATTTAATTAGTATAAAAAATTATAATTTTTTAATAGTAATGTTGTTTTATGGTAGTGCAGTTTTATAATTATTTTATATCAATTTATTAATTTATATTTATTATAACCAAAAAATAAAAAAATCACCGAAAAATATGTGATGAAAATTTATTTATAAAAAATATGATATATGAAAATAATATATCAAGATAAATTTTTTATTACAAATATAAATTTCTAAAACCACCTTTAAAGGATAAAATATTTTTATGTAAAATTTAAAGATATTATAATTTTTTAAATACATTTAAAAAAAGTGCCTCAGTTTATATATGTGATAAATTTTATTTATTGATAATATAGAATTATTAAAATAACATAACTTCCTAATTTTAATGTCTAGTTAACACACTTTTAAACAATTAAATTTCATTTCAATTTTTTTTCACTAATATGCTGAGATAAATTATATAAAAAACAAGATTTATTTTCAAAATGATTATATTTATCTTACATACTATGTGACGTTAATTTTATGGGAATATTTTAAATAATATATAATAATTTTTATAAGGAATTAAAATAATTTTTTATTCCTCATAATATGGGATACGTTTTTAAAAAAATTACATTTTTATCAAATAAATGGAATTTATCTCACTCATCGGCTAAGATAAATTTTATTTTGAAATTTTACAAACATATGTCATTTTTAAAACATATGGGATTAAATTTATTTTAGAAATCACATATGGTAAATTTGAGTTATTTGGGTTATTTTATTGTTTGTGAAATAAATATTTTATAGGAGATTTGGGAGCCTAAGAGATCAGGGTGAGAGGGATTCTTGAATCTAGGGTTCCAGAATTGATTTCCCACAGGACATCGTTCTCAATCATCTAGAGGTTGGTGGTATATAAACAACATATAAGAAGAATAAATTCGTATGATAAGATAATAATATTTCATCCAGTTGAAATATTTTTTTGGTAATATTGATAGAAGATGGTAGGCTTTGTTGAAAAATACATCTCCTAAAAGAATATTCAATAAAGGGGATACATCTCTTATTTTCATGAATCAAGATACTATATTGGTTCTCTTGAGTATTTGTGAGTATTTTATTATTTATAGGAATTTTTTACCTATAGGTGGATAATAATGTGAAACTTATGACCTCATTCATCAACTGAAAATGGTTTTGTGTTTTTCTACTTAGAGGTGAAAACCACTATGACACAAGAACTTCCACATCCTCCTTATGTTTGATAATCTAAAGTAGATTACAAGGTCTTATATATTTCACATCAAAGCTAGGTATGGTCTTTATTCAATATTGATACATTCATTTTGACCGTTTTTTCTAAAGAAAACTTGGGCTCAATCCTAGATTTTGATATCTTGTATAAGCTAAATATTATAGAATCCTAAAATTCTCCATTATATTGATTCAAAAAAATTTATGTTGATCAAGATGGATTAAGATACTAAATATTATTAATTTTTCCAATTTATAATAATATTTATAGGTTTATTCCTAAAATCTACTTCAGTTTTCAAGTTTATATTCTATACACCAGATAATGAAATTAATTTTCAATTTTACAATGGTATATTTCCTTATTTTTGTCTATAGATCTAACATAATAGGAATAATAAATAAAATTTCAACATGAATTATATTTAATATCATTTTTCCTTGTTGGATAATTTTGAGGATAATTATAAGACATTTTATAAAAATATTATATAGAATACAGATCATGAATTTTGATGTGGACGAGTTCTTTAGAACAAAGGTAAAGGTGTTCAAGAACCCACTAAAAGGAGAATGGAATAACTTTATTAAATTATAATGTAGTTCAATATGTTTATAAGAGTTTTTATTTTAAGGTTCATGAGTAGAACTCATGGGGAGTTGGTTAAGGTTCTGGGTATACTAATATAGGATATCTTAAGGGGAATGGGAAGAACACATATGTTCATCCATGGGTAGAGGGGACTGCTCTTTTTATTAGGGATATGGGTCATGAGAGGAAAAATCCATAACTAATAGAGGTTCAATGTTAGATACAAGATTCTAAAAATCATGGCGGTGTGATGGGGGAAATTCATATAGATACTCGAGATGAACAAAAGTATTTATCTTATATATCACTATATTTTGATTCAAGGTATGAGGGTAAAGTAAGACTGGATCATGTGCTGAAAAGAAGTTGGTGGTTTGCTATAAGAATATCATGTTGATTTCTATAAAATTTAGTTGGAGGTTAATCGATACATTAATACTTATAAAATTAGGGGTAGCTAGGATGACTTATAAAAATATGAGAAGCAATATTCATCTCTTGGAGTAAATGTTTTATATCTCACTCTTTGGTGGATTTAATGATCATAAACACAAAATTGTGTTTCTCACATTTTCCTTTAATAAATATCATTTTTTTATATTTTATAAATATTATTATGAATATTAAAGACCAAATAAAGGGATCAAAAGTAATGTTTAGGGTATTTTTAGAGTTCTGCTCCTATAAGTTCTGGGGACTATCTGTTGTCATCCAAACAAACCCAAACACTACCCATTTCTGGAGTGTCCTTCAAGACTAAATTCAACTCCTAATGTATTTTTATGACCCTAAGAAGATACAAAATGATCAATAGGATATTTGAGTCTATAAATATTCCCAAAGGTCCTTGTATTGTACTAGTTACCTTGGTGACCATTTTAGTTCTCTATTGTATTATTTTTGTTCATATTTTCTATCTCTATCACAATTTCTTCACATACATCCTATATTTCATGTTCTAAATTATTGTTGGATCATTACGAGTGTGATTTAATTGGTTTTCATAAAAAACCTCTTATTATTTTATTTTCTTGTGTTCACACTACAATTTCATTTTGATGGGGATTAATTCTTACTATATTAAAGGTTAGGGGATTTGGGTTTCTATCCACAACCACTAAAATTCTAGTCATGTAATTTATTTTCTTGCTACAATTTTTTTAAAAGGGTGTTGGTTATTTTAATAGGTTACATGTATACCACTAAATTATTGGGTTTAAACCAAAATCTCTCATGGATATTAAGGGGAGGAGACATATGGATCCCTTTATGGATTACTTTCAATATCCTTTATTAAACTCGTGTTCCTTGTATTTTAATATTATATTTCTACCTCAATTAACTCTTTAAATATTAATTTTTCAATTTAATTAATATAAATACATATTTTTATGTTTAACTAATAAAAAATATTCTAAACGGTAATTAACCCCCCCCCCCCCCCCCCCACACACACACACACATCTTTTCTCAGAATAAAATTGGTATCATATCCATCCATAATTTCATAACCTTAACCAGTTTCAAGGAACAGACACTTAATTATTTCCTCTAACACAAATTCCAAAGGTGATGTAGAAGGGAACTCAATTGGTATATCTATATTCATTTATCTATAGAACTATTATTTTTGGAAAACTAAAATGTATGTACTTCTTAAAATTATTATTTATCCAATTTGGATGATTGTTGGGCGTGGTTACACTTTCACTAATGATTCATATGAAAAATAGACCCCGGAAGATATAACAGTATTTGTTCTTGATGTAAAAGTCATAAATTCTCATAATTTCAAGATATATAAGAATGACTTTAATATATTCTCTATTTGAAAAAATGATCATGAAATTTTGATATTATTAGAAGGGATACATGAGGGAAACATTCAACCAAAATTTCTCATCTCCAAAAAATAAGGATAATAAGAAAGGTGAGAATACATTCAAAGTGTCATCATAGAGTGAAAGAAACTCTTCACCCTCATCAACCACCTTGAGTGATGAATGTACCAAATGTTTCATAGCCCAAATTAAGGTAACTATTAATTTATATTCTTCTAGTTATTTTTTTTCTTCTATCCATTTAAATTATTATGATATTATATATAGTGGAGGTCATTTAAAAATGGGTTTTTTGAACATAACTCAAAATTAAAACATATTAAAAAATAAATCTAATTTTAATCATAAAGGTAATATTTTTATATAAAATGAGAAACTAAATAAGTAAAATAAAAAATATAAATATTTGCTTTCAAAAAATGATGAAAATCAACAAAGAAGATTCAATCTGTTATTTGATGAAAATAAATTATTTAAAAATGAATAAAATAACTATAAAAAATAAATTGTTTATTTAAAGGAACAAACTAAACATTGTAAAATTAAAGAATACTACCAAATATATTAATGAGTCCCTTTCCAAATTTACCCAAGGTGATAAGAATTCAAATTTATTTTGGTTCCCAATGAGATGAAAGTGGTATTTAGGGGATTAGTTACTCTAATCAACCAGGAACAGATGAAATGTAATAAATAATAATTTTGTATGAGGTAGCTCCCAATATAAATTTTTTACTTATTATAGAAATATAATGAACATTATTTATAAATTAAAATAAACAATTATTGATATGGTATGACCAAATATATTCTTTTATATTCAAATAGTTTTTCTAGAAAACCTATCATTTTTATGGGAATTATTTCATATGAATATGTGGGTCACTAAGTCGATATTAGAAAAACTTATTGGACCAAAATTTTTAATACCAAAATCTATAGCCTTTCAATTATTTTGTATAAAAAATATCACTAAATATTAATTTTGTATGAACTACATTGTACAAAGATAATGGGTACTCGAGACACTTGTGTGGTATCATTTAAAATGTCTTTAATTATTCAAATACTATTTAAATTCAACCATTAAATATTATTTAAATATTTTTAACTTCAAACTATTCAAGACCATTGTGGAAAATCATTTTAATATTAAGGGGGAGTTAGGTATGTTTATCTTAGGACATATACTTTTGAATTTAATGAATATCATGTTTATCAATTATTTTAATTTAAAATTTATATTCAAATTCAAAATTTATCTTTAATTAAATTTTAATTTTACTATTTTATACTTCCATAGAATGTTATATTTCAAAATCATTTTAAAAAACTAATTTTAAATTACATTGTAAAATATTTCAATTTACATGGATATCCCCATGAATTTTCAATTTTTTCTTAAATTTTTGATCTAAATTTAATATTCTTATTCTTTCAAAATGTTTTCAAATTTTATTTTTTAAATAGTTATGTAAAGGATTTCAAAACCCAAGTTAATCTTTTATTCTATAAATTTGATTTAATCAAAATCTTTTAGGAATTTATGATGATTAATTATATTGATATTTGAATTTCAAATTATTTTAATTTATTGATATTTTTAACTTCTTTTGGATACATTTTATTATAAATATACACACATTTATAATTTTATAAAATTTATTCTTATTTTAGCTATCCAAAAAGACACATGCCAGCTGGTTCTTCTTCTTTAGGTAGATGGTTGTTATTTCTAGAATAATGTTTTTTTGTCATTAGATCTGTTGGTATAGATCATTGACTAGCCAGTAACATATTTATAGGTCCTCTTGACCTCTCACAATGGGATCATTTATATTTTGTTTTAATCGTATATATCCTTCCCTCACTCTCTTCTATGTACCTCCATATTTCTATAATAAGAGAACAAAATGTTCAAATACATCATAATAGAGAGGATGAGAACCAAGGTTTGTCCCTCAATGAGATATTTTGAATTATTTTCATTTAAGGGGTGTTTTTTTCAAAATATTTTTTATGTTGTTTATATGTTATAATTTTATAATTTCATATATGATTTTTAATTTCTAATTCATTTGAAAATTTTAAACTCTTTAAATCTTGAAATCCAATCTTATTTATTATTTCCTTTTTTAAAATTATTGATAAAATTATCTTGGCACCTTATTTTTAAATAATGTTTTTCACATTCAATGTTTTTAAAGACCCCTTCCATTAGAAAATATCATTTTCATATTTATACCTCTTATGTTTTATGAATTATCAATTGTTCGTCTCACATTGATATGAGATTTTTGTTATTTCTAATAGTTTAAAAAGGGGAATAATGACGTAGAAAAATAATTATTACTATTTTCATTATTATATTATTAATTCTTATTATGTTAAAATATTTAATAAAATTTAAATGTTGTTACTCATTCCAATATGAAAATGGTATTGTTTCAAATTAAAACCATTTTTAAATTCACATAGAATTTCATTATAAAATATTTAAATTAGTTTTGATATACTCTCTAATATAGCCTTCAATTTTAGATATTGAATATAATTACTTCAATTATTATTGTACTTATAATACCCTAATTAAGGGGGATCTAATTTTTTTCAAAATTTTGAACTTTTCTTAGGAGAAAAACCATTTTTATCAATCACTTGATGTTACTGATATATAATAAATTTATTTATTGAATTGTATTCATTAATTCATTTTAATATATGGAATTTATTGACATATTTACTTAATTATTTTTAAATATAAATATCAATGTTTTATTTTTTTTTCAATACCTATTTAAATACAATTGAACTTAAAAGATACATCATTAATAATTTTCTTATGGTTTTCCCATTTTAATGATTTATTTAAAAAAATATAAATTTTGAATGGTTTTCCTCTCATTGAAAATACTATTATGTAAGCTCTATTAAGTTATATACTTTATTCTATGTCATGAATTTTATTTATATAACCTAATTTTAATATTATTAATCCATTTATCTCCTTTAATTTAAATATTAGTGTTATTATTTTATTTATTTCACTCTCTTAGGTGAATTTTATTTGTTTTATATTTTATTCATTTAAATCTTGATTAACATGTTATGTGGCACAAAAAATTGTCATCAATTGAGGGGGAGCCCACGATATTTAAAATTGAAATGTTTTAAATGATAAATTAATAATTTTTATGTAAACTAAAGCATGATAAAATCATTTTTATACTCTTGTATCTTTCAAATTTTAATTTCAAAAAAACCAAGGTGTTTGGTTTGTAGTTCTTAAAATATGATTTGAAACCATAAATATTTTTAGAATTTGAAATTTATTTTAAAGTATTATTTTTTATGAATCCTGAATGGATTTATTTAAATATAATTTTTTCTCTCTTGAACCTCATTGGATAAAATTTATGGCCTCTAATAATTTTAAACCTCTAATTAAGGGGGAGCCAAATTTAATTTTATATCTAAATTATTACTTTTGGAAACAATTTTATAAGCATGTTTATATTTCAAGTTATATTTTTTTTGAAACAATCTCAAATGTTTATTCGATCCCAAATATTAAAGAAGGTTTATAAAAGTTTTAACACATTGAATGTGAGCTTTATTTTTCTTAAATCTATTTTGTAATGTTGAAAGTTTTCAATAATTTAAAATTTATTTTCAAATGTAACCTATCTTGATGGAGTATTATGGGTTATGAAAACCTTAATTTCTATTTTTTCTCTCTTATGTTTGGACCTCGTTTTATTATAAATTCATTAAACTTTTTTATATAACTCATTTCCAAGAAGTTATTTATAATATAAAATTTGGTAAGGAATTTTAATTATTTTAAAGGTATGATTATAAAAAAATATGTTCTTTACAAGATAAAAAGATTATATTATTGGATTAAAAATTTCCATTGAACTCAATTGGTTTTCAGAAATTATTTGTTTTTGAAAATCCAAAAGGGGGAGAAGATCATGGTAATGTTAATAAAGGTTAATTTATTGTGTTTTAAAGGAGAATAGGGAAGAATGTATTTACATTTGGAAAATTGGTAAATGGTTTTTTTATCGAACCTAAATCATTTTATAGTTAAAATTAAAATTTTTCAAAAAACATTATATGAATTCTATTCTAAAATATTGAAATTGATTTAATTTATATTTTTGAAATACGAATCATGCCTATCATTGTATTATTAATAACCTAAATGTTTATGATAATAAAAAATGTTGATAATGGTGTACATGTCATGATCCAAAGTGGCTTTAATGATCACAAACCCAAAATTTGATTTCTATCATTTTCATTTCAATAATATATATTTTTTATTTATAAAAATTTGTTATGGTGTTTTTGGAAAAACATTAATGGATTAAAAGGAATACAAAGGGAATTTTTGGATTCCACTACATATAGGTGCTAGCAGTTATCTGGTGGCATCTAGGTATACTGGAAAACTATCTTTTTGTGGAGGGGTTCACTTGCCTTCATTCAACTCCTAAAGACTCTCTATAAACATCATAAAAGTATAATGTTTCTAAAGCTATTTTAGGGTATATATACACTCCAAAATGACCTTTTATGTTATTTTATACCTTGAATATCATTATAGATCCTCATTGTGTCATTTTTTCTCTCATTCTATTAATCTCTTAAAATTGTCTCACATCACCCCTCTCTTTATTTTTCTAAATTCTTATTATAGTATTGTGAGTGGTATTCGATGGGTTCTCATTATAAAAACTCATCTTTTATTCATTTATTTGGTTATTACTACTATTTGAGTTTGAGGGATTATTGGGCCCTGGAACTCCACATAGTAGCTGAAACTATTTCATAAATTTTTTAAGGGTGAAATATAACTTAAGTGGTGTTTGAAAAATGATAAATATAGTGAAGTTGTGAAGTATGGTTAGGGTCCACACAACTAACTCAATATACGGACTGTTGCTCCTCAGGGAATCTCACAAACGAAATCATTTACAGAACATGACAGTGATCGATGATGCCTGTGAGTGAAACCAAACCATTTATGGGCTTGGACGGGGTTACCTATCCTATGAAAATGAAATATAATTTCCATGATTGGATAGTGTTACCCATACCCTATAAATGGAATTACATTTGTGGGCTTGGATGGTGTTACCCATCTCACAAAAATGAAATATTTATTTCTGTCTTAGATGGTGTTTGTCATCCCCCGCAAAAAAAAATCATTGTGGGCCTAGACATCCATATCAGGTTCCTGTGAAGGAGATCCCCATTATTGAAGTGGGTACACAAATATACCATTAGTTGGTTACCTCCATTCCTTTATAGAAACCCCAAATGGGAGCCTAAGAATGTATGGATGAATACATGAAGAATGATGCGAGATCAGTTGATTTTGAGCTGATAAACTCACTGGCTTACACTATCTTAAGGAAGGGGACTCATTTGACCATCTTTAGATAAAAAAACTTTGTAGTCACCATATTGCAGAGCATAAGTGGATGGACTCTTTGTGTTAGATTTTGCTACCTAGTAAAAGGCTACGCAGAGGGATCCTTTCCCCACATAGCATAGAGCTATATAGAAGGCACCCAGGCCCATGTAGAAAATATCTACATGTAAGGTAACTAAGCCCATGTAATTAACCGCTACATGGACGGATCCCCATTCCACATAGAAACATGTTAAAAAAATGTGGAATCCTAGGGTGTCCAATTCTACTCCCATAGCTTCCCTCCAGTATACCATTTAGCCCCACATTGGCCCATATGCAAACCATTCTAAGGGTATCCATCCAAGGTATAACGACTCATACTTTGCATACATTGTTAACAGTTCAAAATTTAAGTACACTTATTACAACATATAACAAAACCATGAAAGGACCGTATAGGTATAGAGTCTTTAGAAACTGGGAAACATAAACAACTGGTTCATAAAAAATCTACATCGACTCCCATTTATTTCATCATATCTAGAGTCCCTTTTGGAATATCCTACTTAATAACCTTTTTCCTGACCTGGGGAAAGAAAACATACAAAGGGGTGAGCTCAAATGATCAGTAAGGGTATATAAAAGAAATATCAATCACATCATATTCATAAGAACATAACATTTTTGAAATCTTACCCTGAAAAAGAGATCAAAATTTCATAACATGGGATAAATCATGGTAGTGAAATATAATCACAATAATCATAACATAAAACATGAAGCTTTGTGGAATACACACATAATTATATAGAATCATTTATTATTAGTCAAGACTCATTTCCAATACTATCTTAGTGGACAAAGTCTATTTCTAAATCGAGTTCATTCCTCGTTTCAGTCCTGTTTCACTGAACCGATTTAACCTGCTGTTCCAGTCATGTCTATCTCATGAGATATAAAATCTTTACCCATTGAATTGGGGGAGATATAGGTCCCACCCATCTCAAAATGATACCGTTCTTATGTGTTCCACAAAATCATAAATCATACATCATTGCATAACCCATGTAATAAAAATGGAATTCTTAAACATCATGAAAACATAAAACAATTCATATAAGATAAAGGAATTCAAAAAAATAATTCCATCACAACATAATAAAATAAATGTAATAATAGGGATAGAAACAGAACCATATATTATCATAGATGTAAAATAATTTTGATAAAACACTTGAACTCTATTCTTGAGGAAAATATCCTTTCTAATTCAAAAAGACTTTTCCTTTATTAACATGTCATAAAATTATAAAATAAAAGAAGTTGATTGAAAATAAACCTGAAAACTTGTAAAGGAAGCTTCTTGGAAATAATGTTTTAAAAATCCATTTGTGCTGTATAAGTTAAAAAAACATTCTTCTCGTACGTTTGTCGGAAAAGTCAAAAAATACCTCGTACGAAAAACGACAAAATATTCCTTTCATATCTTTTACTAAAAACTAACCAAAGGGTAAAATTGGATTTAAACAATAGTAGGTGGACGGAAATAATATTACATATTGATGAAACATGGATGTGGATGATAAATATTCCCCAGTAAATTCTGAACTATAAACAATCTCGGAGAAAAATGAGATTGTGAGATTTTGCCTTACCTTGGGTCTGATTTGCGTCGTAAGTGTCCGAACCTCTTGTATAATGATTTAAATAATGTCATTGAATTATTACAGAATCATACTTATTTTTATGATATCATATATGGTCATATTCCTAGCTTCTTATTAGTAATATTTCATTGCTACTTGTTATTCGGGTGTTTATTACTTTTTTTTCTTATGTGTGTTTTGTCGAATAAATTCTTATTCTTCTCTTTAGGTTATAGATACCTCATTTCCAGAATGGTATTAGTGTAATATATATCATATTCATTCATTCAATTCATTTATATAATCATTATGCAATGAAGATCATGTATAACGAGTCGCATCACATCGTGGAGACGGTATTCCGTACGTACGCACGAGCGATGATATCATTCCCATGATCGTGGAATTATATTGGAGTGTATGTATACTATTTAAGAATCAATATCAATTTACTATAATCATATATAGTTATTATTTACACCATTATACCTATCCAAGTAAGGTGGTGGTGGAAAATAGATTACACCACGGCGTTTAGACGGTATTCCATACGTACGCACGCGCGGTGATTTCGTTTTCCGTAGGATGGATAGATGGTGAAATAGGGTTGTTTCATACTTATAATAACATATCAGTATATTATTGATACTGATGTCATTACTTCATAATGAAACAACTAACGAAGAAGAAGTGGAATAAGAAATAAAGTTGAAAGAATCGGTAAGGGACATTACCTCTTCTTTGAGGCGCCTCTTTGAGACCTCCTCCTAGGGCACTAAAATTGGTCATTGAAGAAGAACAAGACCTCTAGGATGTTTCTAGGGAAGTGGAGAAGAAAAATTGGCAGGGGTTTGCCGATCTTTAAGGCTCAAAGTGGGGTGAGGAAGAGAGGGAGGAGGTGCCCTTTTATAAGGGAGGAGAGGGCCACCTTTGGAAAAACTAAAAATATTTTTTTATTATATAGCCATATTCGGTTTTAAATATCTCCAAATTGATTTATTTCTAAGATAAGGTGGGGATGGGTATAAATAATCTCATACAATAGAATTTAGACAAGTTTAGGTTTCTATTTTAACCTTATCATTTAGATTTAACTTTAAGTTAGATAATTTAACTTTTATCGTGTCTTCTTGTTTTCTTACACTATAAGGTTAAAAAACATACTATAAAAAGACAAAAGAACCCCAAGTTGTTTATTATTAATATATATAACCTTATATAAGTCATTTGGACGAACCTTATATTTTTAGGAATAAAATAACAATTAATAATATAATATTTGTTTTAAAAACCATTTTATGTCAATTTTGACACTATTTGGTAATTGATTTTTGTGAAAATGATAACTGAACTATTAGTTCACAAAAAGTGAATTAAATCAGTAATAATATGTAATATTAACCTAGAAAATTATTGTAATTCATAGAAAGTTTCAAATTAAATTTATTTGGGTATTTATAACATCAATTATGTCAATATTTCATTAATAAGATAATTATTGCGTCATCATTGTGTCAAACATAAATAAAATTATTTAACGTCTAAAAATTATAAATAAAATAAAATTACGTAGGAAATAGTTTTATATTTCTAATTAATATTTATAGTAGAATTTATCTTATGTATAACCCTATATTAAAAATGATTTAGTTATTAAACTTTGATTTTAACTATTTTAACCCTTCTCTAAATAAATTAATAATAAATGTCCTAATCTAATCCAAGTGGGCCTAAATGGTCATATGTTATTTCTAAGGTTGTTTTAGGTCGAATTAAACTCAACCAACATAATTGGGACATGTGTTAGGATAATAATAATAACATATTTACCCTTAATTACCCTATTTACTTTTAACCGTGGTAAAAAAAAGTAAAAAGTTACTATTCACCAAAAATTATTTTCATCCCATTGAACCACATTTTAGTCCTTGATATTAACCGTGTGTCTCGGATTTTCAAAATTCCACTCATAGAAGCAGTAAAATTATGTTTTATGTAAATTTGCAAATTCTCCTCGGAGGTGGGTAAAAGAAGGTGAAAAGTTCAATAAAATGTGTATACATATAAAATTATTATAAAATGACTCCAATGAATTGAATTGAACTTATATAGGTATTATGTATCAATTTTGACCTAAAATAAATTTAAATAAAATAAATAATTATTTAAATAAAAAGTCGGTTTTTAAATAGTAACCCAGTGTTTTCACTATTCATCAAAAATTGAAAGTTTTCAAAAAAATACCAAAATTTCACCCTAGGGTAATTTTGATATTCCGAATCCAAAAATGAAGTCCATTTTGAAAAACAAAATTTACAAAATTTCAAAAAGTGGTTATTACTATTCATAACGGCTAGTTTTAATAATATTTTAATAGCATATCGTTGTTTAGTGAAACTCGGTATTGCGTACGACGTAAGCTATCAAGGAAGGTAGTGATTGCATGTAAAGCAAGTCAAGCTAGTGTTGTGTGCAGTGAAAGATTCCTTTGATGATTTATATAAAATAAAAACAAAATATTTCTTATAAAAGTATCGGGTGTTACACAAGGCCTCTTCCAAGGCCACATGATGTGTATGATCAAATTACTGGGCACCCCGGCATGTCCTCACGAGCATATATACCCATGGTAACCAAGGTCCTATTGGTAACCTAATTGATAAGGGAGGTACTTAGAATGTTATTGAGAATACATTCCCAAGTTAATGAGGAACCTGACCATGGTTATAGTGCCAGATGGATCCTCAGTTCAGACATCGATATTCATTGTCTTTTTTTCCTCCCTCTTCCCATCTTACACATGTCGAAAGGGGTGAAAGGGGGATATTTACTAGGTATTCCTTCTAAGAGTAAACTCCTATCCTTTCTTACTTGAGGTTTTTCTCCTTCTTCTCTTCATATTCCTAAGATATGAAAAAAAAGAGTTTACATGCACACTCTATCCTGTTCTCTCTCCCTCCAGGCCTCAGCCTCATCCACTTGTGGATGAAGAAGATGTTTTTTTTCGAATCTACAACTTCCTCTTGTTACTCACAAAAAGCATGAAATAGGTTTTCATAAAGGTTAGTGATGATAACGATATATTTTTGATCCCATCAATGGTCCTCCTACTCAATATAATCCCCAACCATGTCAACATACCACCTCAAAGGTCCATATTAACAATGTGGTAATCAGTGGGCCTCCTACTCAGTATAATCCCTCACTATGTTATCACTATCTAAAAGGTCCATATTCCCTGTGAGAAAAACCACTTTATGGGTATCCTCTAAGTTGTAAGCCCCATCCTCTCCAAACTACATAGGAATTGATTCCAGACTAACTGGGATATATAGGAAGCTTACTTGAAGTCTAAACCCAACACCCAAATAACCCTAATGTTCTCTAGGATACATCCCTAGTAGGGTCATATCCAACCTGAAGGGCCATATTTCTTCTAATTATATTCCTATCATCATCTCTATCGTACCATATTCCCTGTAATATCATTACCCCCCCCCCCCTTACCTGGGAGACCACATATCTTCCGGTACATTAGGTATACCTCAATGTAATTCTCACACAAATATTTTACTAGGAACCATCCACCATGGCATCCTTGACACATAATGTGAAACTGAACGGTTTGGTCCTAGTCACATGACCTTAAATGGCATGATGTGTCCCACTAAGTGTCCCTAAACTAAATGGGTTCTGATTCCATTCACAATGATACATAGTAAGACTATGTTATGGGTTTGATCATGACATCAAAATAGCTCATATCTCCTTGGATGATAATAAACTCCACAATGCCCAATTGTGTGGCTTAAAACTAGCATCCTAATAAAAAAATGTCTAAATAGTATTTGTTCTGTAGGTACCATTTATGGAGAACCTCATATATATATAGATGATTCCAAATTCAGTCCTATTAATAATTGATTGTTAATTAAATAGTGACCCGCATCATACTTGGGAATTAATAAAGGATTTCAAACATGTATTAAATGAAATCTGTAAGATAGTACTAGAATAGGAAATAATTCTCCCAAAAATGGTGTGATGAGCCTGACCTCCCATCATCTTGACCAATTTTATTTCATAAGAATTTTTTTCCATGTTCCCCAATTAGAGTCTTCCTTGGGAAAGTAGGTCCATGAGTAATAATGGATATGAGATCCATTGGGTTTTTCTGATTCCATGAACAAACCACGTTTGAAATTAACCCATCTTAAATGGGTGCAATATAGGAATGGTGAATCCAATGTGAATAATTATGAAACATTAAAAACCCCCAAAATAAATCATACTAATTACACTATTTTTCATTGGAAACAAAATTGTGAACCTAATGTGAATCCTTAACCAAGATAATTGTGTCTTACAAATTTCAGCCTCCTTTTGAGAACTCGTAAAAGAGAGAAGGGAAATACATCATTCCAAAAAAATGATTACACATGGGTTTTTTTTCTAGAGATGATTATTTGAAAATGTTTTCTAACTTGTTTTTTTCACATATATTGCAGGAACTTTTCACAAGAACTATATTCAATGAAAATGGTGTCTCACTAGTGCTCTCATAAATATTCAATATCCAATTCCCAAGTTGAGTCCTCATCCAAAAAAAAACATTCCATTACTCACCCAATGACTTTTTCATTGGGTTTCAATTGCATTGGTCCATGAGTACCACAAAAAATGGTACTCTCCCAACTTTAGAGGCATCCCGATAGGCCCACCATCTTATGAAGCCCCATCAGTCGTCTGTTGAATAATGGTTAGCGGTCTAGAAGAAAATTTCACACATAGCCATCTCAAACCATTTCAGAATATTATCCCTATAAAATGACAACAAGTTCCTCCCTTACCTCAATGAGGCTGATGAAGTGGTCACCAGCAAATTCATCCCAGCAACATATGATTCCCTCCTGAGGTCTCTTGTCGATAGCCCTCATTGACCATACTATACATCCCATTATCCTCACTATGTAGAGGATACCACCCCATTGGCCCAATTCAGTTAGACTCAAGACCCAATGATGTCCTTCATAGGGTGTTAGTCTAACAATCCAATACAATCCATCATTATTTTTCCTGGTAAATAAGCATGCCAGTAAAATATAGAAGAAACCAATGAGAAGATGAAACTCCATGCTCGCTCATATCAAGTAAAATATTCAAATACGGTTGAAATGAATGAATAGATTCAAATCCATTATCATTCATACCAAACCCAGCAGTCAAATACGATGGTAAATGGAGGACCTAGTTGGTATTCCTTTTCTTTGAACTAGGGACATACTTATATTCTTTCCTCTACACATGAATAGGTATAAATGAATTTTTTACCAAGTATGTTTCTTAGCATGTCATAGAAGTGATGGAAGGTCAGACATCAATTCCTGACCACATCCACAAACCTGTCAAGGCGTAATCGTGTTGACCGAAAGTGCCAAGAGTTGAGCCCGTGACCCCACCTCATCAAGTAGGGTTATTTATCTGCACAATTGGAGGGTCACTCAAGAGAAGAAAAACAACCAAGATTCCATCTAGGAAGGTTGTAGAAAACATTCTATGATAAATCGAATAATCAAATTTTGCACATATACTCATTCGAATTGGGGATTACTGGCACATTTTTGGGTCCACTCCAGGGCATTCATATATTCCATGAAATTCTAAAACATCATCATCATGATCAAATAGTAACATGGGATTTTACCAAAACCATGCTTATGCATGGGAATCACCATTCACAACACACAGTTCTAGCTGCCCCTCGGAGAGCATCAAAAATGAAATCCCATATGGGATAGCTCAAAATTATAGAGCATACTGATTACCCGACTCTGTTAAAATATAGATTTCTTGATACCATCAAACATATATCAATGGTATTCCCATATCCTACTAATCTATTACCAAATTACGGAAGTTTATGTATAAGTTGTGAAGGTCCTCCCCGCAGCACTGTTACCAGCATCTATGGAGGCCCTCATCAGAATATTTAATTATAAATATTTTCTTATGGTCACAATCTAATTGATCATAAGATTGAATCTATATATGATCACTATTATAACCTTCCTCATTCCAATAATATCAATCAAAAAGAATATATTCCCATTAACATATCAAATATGAGAAGGCCCTCATATTCTGATGTGATTAGAAATATGTGTCTAGTCATGCATGACACCCTATCCATGAAAAGTTACATTCTTTATCAGTCAAAAGATAGTCTAAGGAAACGATCATCCTCCAAACCACCTATAGGAAACTTTCATGCCAACGAGACCCCAATTTTCCCTTATGGCTATGACAAAACAGCCAAGAAGCACCCAAGTTGGGATGATCAAGTGGAGGAATCTCTTGTAAAAGAATAAAAAGATACGTTACTTGTGAGAAGAAAAATGTTTTGGGATGATATATTCATTATGTTTTGGCCTTTAAACACTTCTCAATTTGAAATTCTAGAGGTATTGTTAAGAGAGTTTATATAAGAAATTCATCTGAATATATGGAAAACTCTCCACCACCTAAAATAAAATTTCATGCATTATGAAAAATATGCAGATCATGTTAAAATATTGGGATATGTCTATCATCAAGTCAACATGGAATCCCTTCCATTTTCATGAAAACCATGATCATAGAAGTAGTGGAAGGATCTTCCACTGGAATGTCTCAATACAATACAAAAGTTACATCATCTAGTCATCAATGCCCTATATGGAATTCACATCCAGGGATTGGGAGAACATGGATCTTTAAACATCACCACAATCCTTGGTTAGTAAAAAAGAAACAGAGGTGACATCCTATAATTTCATTTCTCTAGAGAAGCTGCTAGACAAGACCCCCACTCAGGTAACATGACATTAAGAAGGCTTATTTATTAGGGGAATTTAATCATCATGCACTACTAACATCATTAGAATAATTAATTTCACATACTGATTATTCATTTCAAATGGATCATACTCGAATGAAGATTGTAAGGTCAATAGAGAAGTCATGGTAGAATAAAATTCCATAGTAAGAGATCAATCTCAACACATATGGTCTGGGGGAATTTCCACAAAAATTAACCCTCCAAAGTTGATAAAATTAGCATGAAGAAAGAAAGTGGAATAATGGGGAAAACCCCAGCCCATATGGATGTGGGAATTTTTACCTCATCCCCTTCCTTAATTGAATTTGGTCTTTTCCCATTAGGGGAAGACACCGATAAATGAGGTCTCTCAGTTCATCTCATCTTGGGACCAGTTTCCCTCAAAAAGGACATGTACAAAAAGGTTTTGTAACTATTCCCTCCAAGTCAATCATTACTAGGAATCTTGAAGAGAATCTTATAAAGGAGGGAGGAGGTCCAGTAAATGGCACAAAAACCCCTCCTATAATTTGGAATCCAATAAGGCTCATACAATGCATTATGTATCAGTGAATTTTTTTCGTTTCAATATTAATGATATAGCATAAGATAATTCCATTACTGAAGATCAAGGAGATAATGGTTCCATTCAGAATATTTTCCACACTGAGGTAAATGATAGAGATGTGTGTACCTGTAACCAAAGACTCGCCTTGAATTTGGGGATTCCCCCAACAAATCAATTATTGCCTCCTTAGAAACCTCTACCAAATATAAAGTTAAAGGAAATGTTGTATACAAGACACCTTCCAAATAGGTTTAACCCCTCACACTTAAAGAAAATTTTCTTGGAAGAAGGAATAAATGAAAGAGTTGATAAGACTCAATGTCGAAATGCACTGAGGCATCATTATTGCAAAATATTGTCCAAAAATAGAACCTCGACCCACCCTTCCAACTATTTTATGTCAACAATGAGGCTTCAACCTACTATATGAAGTATATCTGTGACATCATCTTAACCTTATTTCTAAACCATAAGTTTACCTAGACTCGATCATAGAGGGATATCAGGAGTTCCACCAATGAGGAAACACCCAAAATTGATTCGAGAGAACCCTAAAAATATGTCCCATGTCTAATGTCAACTAGGTATATTAGCAGATCCAGTGCACCATGCCCTACCTATTACTACCCCTGTTTAGGATCTGTTTTAACCAAAAATTCAACAAGGGATTATTTAAACCATTGAATTATTTTAATGTCAATTGGAAGTTATGGAGGAAAGGTGTTAACTAGTACAACCAAAATGAAAACCATCTATTAAATGGGTGACCATGATCTCACCCCTAATAAATTTTCGGAGTCCCGTGTTTCTAGTTTTCAATGGATTATGAGACCTTTAACAGCATCTAAAACACTTTATTTCTCATTTTGATCCCATGATGGGAACCCCTATGCTAAAAGATGCACTAAAACATAGATTCTTTGAGAAAACCATTCAAGGGATGATATTTATTTGGTATACTAGTCTGCCAGCTCATTAAATCATAGGATAGAAAGATATCGGTTGGAAGTTTCTCTTCCAAATTATCTCGACACTGCAAAACACAATGATCCTTGACCTCTCCACATGAAAACAATGAGATAATGAGAGTGTATCAGATTTCATTTCTAGTTGTAAGGGGATGAATATAACTCCCCAACCCTAGTTACCCAAATTCGGTGCATTATTACATAACATTGTCATGATCACAAAAGATCAAGTCTCGAAAGACCGATTAGTTTAGTAGCCTTGGAAGTACTAGATACATCCATAAGGTTTAAATTACATCATAAAATAAAAATATACAACAAAAATGTTTCCATAGACCACACTCAAATCCCCTTAAACTATCCCTTAAGGTCAGTCATAAAATACTTCTTCGCATCCTGGGAAAAATAAAACATAGAAAGGGGTGAGCTCAGATGCTCAGTAATGATAACAATATAGAGGAAAATTTTATAAATAAGCATAAACATTTAAGGCAACGTATAAGACTAAAACAAAAACCTTTTAAACTTGAACTTCAGCATAATATGGAAAATATAAAATCAAATAATTCCATTTACTGACTCACATGGATATTCTACTAGTTGAATAATCACATGTAATATCAATAGCCACTTTTATAATGATGGAATGCATAATGCCAAACTTTCATAACCACATAGTCAAGGCCTTGTGCCAAGACTAAAAATAATATTTTGTCAATGCCTTGTAACAAGACACTAGTTTATCTCATGAGACCTACCAATGCATCGAGAAGCTATAGTGGGCTCCACCCATCACTTACTAAGTCCAATGTATTCCTCATATGAAAAGTTTTAAACATAACATAAATATTCGTACTAAAACTGGCATACAAGATGTCAACACTTTATCCATAAACCATGAATGGTATGAAATAACATGTCTACAGTCAAACATATCACAAAACATTCAATACAATATGAAATTAATGTATCATAATAAGTCAACTTCAATCAAACTTAAAATCCATCAAAGGATATTGGCATAGATGAAATCAAAACCTTTTTTAAGAAAAATATCTCTTTCTATTTTGAAATCATTTAAGAGTCACATAATTATAAAGAAAAAATTTATTTTGAAAAAAAATCTTTATAATCTTGTAATGGAAGCTTTGATGATGTTATAATAGTGGAAAATAGCCGCACCCGCCGTATAAGTTAAAAAAATACATTCTTACCTTAATTTTGTCGAAAAGGTTATAAAGGACCTTATTTGGAAAACGACGGAAAGATTACTTTATAAACATATTATAAAAGTCAAACAATGGTATAAATGACTTTAACCCATAGTCTATTAAATATTAAAAATGTTTTGGAATATATTTTTAAGAAACATGGATGTGGATGATAAAGAAGTCCCGATAGATAATTACGTATAAACAGCCTCAGATAATGAAGAGATTTTAGAATTAACCCTTAACATGCACTTTTCCTTGGTCGAGGGTAGGTTTACCTCCTATATAATTCTGAACTAATAGTTATTAAATTATAAAATAATCATACACATTAATATGATATCATATGTGATCTTTTAACATTGCTTTGTTAATAATATCTTAGTATTATCGTTGTTTCGGGTGTTAACGGATTCGTTTTACTTTATATTATTTGTTATATGAGTCATATTTGTTATGGCTAGGATGTATCTTATTCATATCCATAATTATATCAAGTCTTTAAAAATTATTTTTAATTATCTAATGGAAATTATTCTTGAATGAATACGATGGGGAATGAATCTCATCGCATTTGTGGAGACGGTAATCCGTATGTATGCACGAGCAACAATATCATTCTTTTGATATTAAAATAATATATAATTGGATTTTAAATAATATATACAGAATCATTATCATGTTATATTTATTATTTAAATCAATTAAACATCATTATTATATATATCCAAATAATAATGTTTTGAATAACAATTACACCACGACGTGGAGACAGTAAGTTGTATCTACGCACGAATGGTGAAATTTCATTCAAAGGATGGATAAAATAATGAATTTGGTTGTACCATATTTATAATAACATCACATTATATAAACGATAGTGTATTTATTATTTTATAATGGAAACAACAAAGAAAAATGAAGTGGAAGAAGAAAGGAACATGAAAGAGGTGATGAAATATTTACCTCTTCTTCGGGTTATTCCTTTTGATTTGATCAAAATGTATCCTTAAATTGGATTTATGACTAAATAAAGGCCTCTAGGATGAAGGTAGGATATTTTAGAGGGTATTTGGGAAGGGTTTGTCCGATAAAAAGGGTTTTGAAGGTGTGAATTAGAGAGAAGGGGGAGTTCACTTTTATAAGAGGGGTGAGGGGCACCTTAGGAAAAGATAGAACTTTTATTTTATAATAAACTACATTTTGGTTTATAATTGATGAAAAATGTATTATTTAAAGGATAAGGTGGGTATGGGTCTGAAACCACTCATCCAATAGATTTTAGATAGGTTTGGGTCACTATATTAACTTTATCTTTTAGATTTAACTCTTAGTTAAATAGTTTGACATTTACCTTGTCTCTTTATATTTTTATATTATATGGTTAATAAACATACTATATACTTCCAAGAGAACCCAAAGTGGTTCATTAATGATATAAATATCATTATATAAGTCCTTTGGCCGAACCTTAGATTTTTATAAATATAATATCAATTAATAATATAATAGTTTTTTAAAAAACTCTTTTATGTCAATTTTGACACTATTTGGTAATTTGTTTTTTCTAAATTCATAACAATATTATTACTTAGAAAATAATTCATATAACCAACCCTAATATGTAATATTAACCTATAAAATTAGTTTAATTCATTAAAAGTCTCAAATTACATTTATTTGGATATTTATAATATCACTTGTTTTAATATTTCATTAATTAGGTAATTACTCCATCATCATTGTGTCATAAATAAATTGATTTATTTAATGTCTAAAAAATATAAATAAAATACCATTATGTAGGAAATTTTTTTATATTTCTAATTAATATTTATAGTAGAATTTATCTTATGTGTAACCCTATAATAAAAAATTTTTATTTATTAAACTTTGATTTTACCTCTTTTAACTCTTCTTTGAATTAAATAATAATAAATGTCCTAATCTAATCCAAATGGACCTAAAGGATCATATTTTATTCCTAATGTTGTTTTTGGTCGAATTACACTTATCCAATAGAATTAGGACATGTTTTAGGTTAATAATAATATCATTTTTACCCTTAATTACCTTATTTACTTTTAACAGTGGTAAATAAAAGTAAAAAGTTACTATTCACAAAAAATTATTTTCATCTTATTGAACCACATTTTACTTACTAATATTAACTGTGTCTCTAAGATTTTTTAAATTCCACTCATAAAAGTGGTAAAATTAATTTTTATGTGAATTTCAAATTCTCCTAAGAGGTGGGTAAAAGACGGTGAAAAGTTCAATAAAATTTTTATATATCTAAAATTATTATAAACTGACTCCAATGAATTAAATTGAACTTCTATAGGTATTATGTATCTATTTTAACCTAAAATAAATTTAAATAAAATAAATAATTATTTAAATAAAAAATTGGTTTTAAACTATAACTCATTGTTTCTCACTATTCATCAAAAATTGAAAGTTTTCCGAAAAATACCAAACATTCACCTTAAGAAAATTTTGATATTACGAATCCAAAAATAAAGTCCATTTTGAAAGATAAAATTTATAAAATTTCAAAAAGTTTGTATTACTATTCATAATGGCTAGTTTGATTGGATGTAGTGTGTTAGAACACGATGTTTCGTACAACACACTCTATTGTATTATTCAAAGAGAAGTGTACTATGGAATCTTAGGGTGTTATAATGACTTACTACCTAGGCCTACAGCTTCTACAAAAATATTTGATTTCTCTCTGCATAGAGAACTTTCATAATGAATTGCATATTCTCCTCTTCCCAGTATTATATACAGGTATATTTTGGGATCTCACCAAAATTTCTCAAAGAATGGATGATTACATAAAGTGAACTATTATCATGTCCAAAATGATTACATCAACCCTGAGGAAATGAGTTAGAAAGGCAGAAGCTATAGCCATCAAACATAAGATAGCCACAGTGCCAGTTATAGCTTCAAAACCCACACTATATCATGTGGAACCCCATGGGAATCAACAAAAATCTCTACCTCATCAGGATGAGTGTAGGTAAACAAGGAGAAATAAACTTGAGGACTAAAATAATAATGTTTACTCGTTATTAGATGAGAAAGGTTTCATTTACATCACAACATCTATGGAAAATGACTTATTCATCCTACCTGAGCCCATGAGGCTTGACCAATAAGGTCTTTATGATAGGAAAAAATTATTTCTTGTTTCACCAGATTTTGGGGCACACCTTTCAATAATGAGTCATCTTCAAATACATCCTACAAAAAATGGTGGACTTTGGGTTACTAAAGTTGGGAAAACCACTAACATAGTAGCATATGTTTCTGCTACTACTCCTGATGAAGGAGGTGAATGGAAATAATTTTCTAGAAAAGGAACACAAAAATTTAATGATTGTATGACTCGAAATAAAATCAACCAAACTCAAGGTATCCTCTGAGCAAAATTTATGTAACCAACTATTCCCCCAGATGCTTCTATAATGATACATTTGACTCTATCAGCATTGAATTCTTCCAAAAGAGAGTCTTTCAAAAAGAGATAGGGATAGAAGGGTGGGGAAAAAATGAAATAATTTGATGTAATAACAAGTAAAAAGTATATTCTAATATCTCATACGTTATTACTTTGAGGTTTGAAACAATGGGTTCCACCCTACCAAATAGTACCACTTGAAGTGGTCATCGAGACAAAACCCTCACAGAATAAGGAGTTCATCTTCTGTTCCATTAATTTCATTCATTTAATGGATCACTTATCGGATGAAGAGTATCGATATAATCCCAATTTTCCTACACCCAACTAGGTAATAGGAGGAAGAGGATACATGATCTGAGTGTACAAGGGAAGACACTGTCATTGAAGAAACTATATTTCTAGACACGTATCTACTCGGACTGTTAGCACAACCGAAACTTGTGGAAGAGACCTTTATAGAATCCGAAAATAGAGGGTAAATCCCCCAACATATGTTGATATCTTATTAGACTCGATTATCATAGAATATCAATCAGAAGGGTTACAAGTGTCTGATCAACCTCTACCGGAATGCATACATGCTCGACCTCACCCACTGAGTATAGAAGAACTTTCAACTCCAATTCTGAGAGCTAATCCATCTGTGTATAAAACTTAATCTCTGAGAGCACCTATGAAATAGCATTTACATACCAGAGAAGCATAGACCTTTAGCCTAGATATATGAAATATTGAAGCAATTAACCTAGGTTTCGGAGACATTTTTGATCCTGGATGCCCTTAGTTTATCAAAAGACCTTAGGGAAACACTCATAGAGTATCTTCTAAGTCCATAAGAGTTTGAAACTAAGGTTGTCACTACGAAGGTCTATCAGGAGGAGACTGCTCCTGCAGAATGTGGTGTGGTTATCTCTATTACTAACCAAGATAAATATGTCCTTATATGAGGACACATCAAAATATTGTACATGTCTAGTAGGATAAATGGTACTGATGTCAAAAAATATTTCATTGAAAATGGGTTGGGGTTAATCTCATTCTAATATGGAAACATCACAGGTTGGAATTCGATGAGGATAACCTGAAACCTTCCTCTCTAACGCTATAAGGTTTTGAAAAAATTAAGAAAAAGCCTATGGGACAAATAAATCTCAGTGATTAGTTTTTTGACCTTGTATCTAACTCAGAATTCCAAGTTGTTCAGTAAGACAAGACCTTTAATGTTTTCTTAAGAAGTCCTTGGTTACATAAACACAAGGTAATTTCCTTATCATACCATGAATGTATCATATACTGAATTAATGGAAAAATTGGGATATTTAACAATGATAAAGCCACATTAGAATCTTTGAGCTGCATTATATCAAATCAAAATTCTATCAGAGGGAGTAGAAACAACCCATGGTTGAAGATGTTCCTTAGTTCACTTCCCCGAGCAGTCTATAAATTATCCAGGATAACCCCTTCAAACAAATCAGCGAATAGTGCACGATTCCCATCAACCAAATCAATCACATGGTCCAAAATTCATCCCAATATTTAATTACCATCATGATATCATTCATAATAACTAATTCCAATAGTTTTGAAAATGTTGCTAACTCTCGAAACATTAGAAAAAGATTTAATAAAAATCACATCATTCTATCCCCTAATCCTTGGAAAATCCCCACCTCATTAACTGAGTTAGAATAGGTTGTCATGTTACTAAGAGAGGATGAAGATAGTCCTTCATTCCCCACTCTATCCCCTCAGGAGTTCAAAAGAGATCTGATAATGTCAGTTGGTTCAGAGGAAGTCACTTCATCTTCTGAATTTCAAAACATCAACCCCTCTCCTAACTTCGGAGATGGAATCTCGTTACTCTCTCCCCCTATGGAACTGAAGGATGATGAGGATGAGGTGGAATAATATGAGTACCTCAGGGATGACCCTCCAGTATTTCTGTATGGTGTCTCTACAACCATTGATGAACTCATAGATATAAATCCGTGTCCAAAAGAGGACCCAATAACCACTTCGATCAGTAAAACATTGTATTCTAAAGAATAAGAGGTATATAAACATAGAAATTTAAATCCTAGATCCTGAGGTTTCCACTTAGAACATGGGATTTCCATAGAATTTCCAGATCTATAAGCAGACATCCAAAATGATGCATCTAATTCGCATTTCCTAAATTGAAGATGAAGTTGATAAGACCACCAGGGATTACTTAATTTGAGAGGTATAATATCCAAACTAGTTGTAAAATATAGTTCTTGTAAAGAAGAATAAAGGAAAATCATAGTCTATATCAATTTCAAAGATCTCAACTATCACTTTCAAAATGATAACTTCCCAGTCCCAACAACAAAGATACTGATTTATGGAACAATCAGATATTTGGACCTCTCCTTCATGTATGGATTTTTGGGGTATAATAAAATATGAATGGACCAAAAATTTTAATAATCCACTTTCTTCAAGTCCCCTTAGGGGGTATTTTTCTATTGGGTAATTACCTTTGGCTTGAATAATATCGTCACTTCGTACCAACGTTCTACGCATTAAATCTGTAAACACTTACTAGGGTAGTTTAATGAATATTATATTGAAAATATATTGGTTATGTATTGATAGATTTATAAACACTTGGATGAAATTGAAACATCATCAACATAATATGAAAAAACAACCATTAATTGACCCTTTTGAAATGTACTTTTAGAATTACCTTAGGAAAATTTATCATGTTCATCTTATGCCATCACAACATCGAGGTCAACCCAGAGAAGAAGAATATGATCCTTAGCATACCACCTCCTCAAAGTCTCAAAGAGTTGTGAGAATTCATGGAAAATTATCCTAAATTTGATTATTTATATCCAACCTTACATGAAAATGTATACCCTTATTTAGGATGATGAAAAAGGGGGATACATATTAGTGGGTCGGTGACTGTCATGAAGAATTTGACAGCCTCAAGAATTATCTTCTAAGCCCACCAGTGTAGATACCTCATGTCAAAGGAAGACCACTCATTTTATATGTGGAAACCATAGAGTGGTAAATGGGATCCCTTATCACACAAGAAAATGATTTTAAAATTGAATACAGCCTAATTAAATCAACCAAACCATGCTCTATGTTGAGACATTTTATTTAGATATAGAGAAGAGTTGTTTGGAACTAATCATTGCAGTTCAATAAATGAGACATTATTTGTATCATCAAAAGGTTTGTTTATTCACTCATACCAACCCACTCAAGTACATTCTTAGTTATCCTATTGTTACTGGACATCATTCATGATGGGTGGTCATCCTGCAATAGTTTGATATCCAGTTCATACCTCAAAAACTGATGAAGGCCCAGGAGTTGGTATACTTCATTGAAAAACTGTTGGTACCACTTTGTGTGTAAGGTTGTATTTGTTGTCAATTGTTGTCAATAAAGATCAAATTGAAGGATATCATGAAGAAATCCAATTAAATGGAGGAATGGTGAGGTATCATCCATCTGAGGATGATTAAAGAAGAATGAGTATTTGATGAAGATAGGGAAGCTATATTACATTCCATGGAAACCCCAACAATGGTAAAGCTAATCCATCAAAGGATATAATCATGATAGTGGAGTTTGTGATGAAAGAAAAAGATTTGTTGAAGAATACAAATCACAAGAAATATAGGAAAGCTATAGTAAATTCCATGGAAACCCTGACAATGCTAAAGCTAATCTATCAAAGGATATATGTCACGATAGAGGAGTTTGTGATGAAAGAAGAAGAGTTATTGAAGAAACCAAATCACAAAAAAGAAGCATGAAGGTTATAGACAAAGCATATATAGAAGTTAGTGTCGTTATCCAGTGATTGCCAAATTTTTGGGGCTGAAAATCAGAAAATGGAGAAATGTATTTTTGTCAAAGGAAGGTGCATGAAAGATTTTAAGTGTGCATGAAAGATTGTTTTTTGTGCACAAGATTGAAGGTATTTTTGAAATTTCATGAAATACATGTTTCAGGATCAAAAATTCAAAAAACGGAAAGTCATGGAGTGTACAAAAGATGATATTTCATGAAAGGGTTTGTGCGCCCAATGTGACGTCAAAAGGGGTTTGGTACGCTCAGTGTGAAACTTACGTGCACCGATGAAAACTCGTTGGGATCTTGTGAATAGGTTCATCAAGGGCTTATAAATATGAAGCTACCCCCAAGGAAGAATTAAAAATTTTCCAATGAAAATACAGTTGCTCAGCTGCTTGAAAGATTTGTGCGCGAAATATTGGAAGATAGTAAATCTTACGCGCAAGGTGTTCTTTTAGTCTAAAAAGACTAAGTGAACCCCTCAATGTCGTTGTGCAAAAGATAAGGGTTGCGCAAGAAGTTGGTGTTGCCTGAAATTCATCTTTCCTGACAATTCCCAAATCTTGTGCACAGGTTGGGGTATTGCACGCAAGTGTGGTGTTATGCTTCGAATAGGATTTCGAATATCCAGTGTCTATGATCAGTGATTTCAAGTGCATCAATCCAGGACTTCAATGCAATCAGTGTCTCATTCTTAATAGATACAAATACTTCAATGCAAATCTATTTAAGAGAACTTCATGTCTATAAACTGAGTGGGACTTCATCTAAGGCAGTGAGCCAGGGGGAGTCAACGGGAGAGACCCGGGGGATGCAGTGAGCAATCCCTGAACCTTTGTAAAGGTAGTGATCCTGAGAGAGAGTGACCATTCCCAAACCTTTGTAATCTATGGCTAGTGAAGATTAGTGGAATTTGGTTTGACTGACAACCTGTCAGTGTATTCCCCTTGGACGTATCCCTTAGTGGTGAACCAAGTAAAAAGTGATGTGTTTTCCTTATGTCTGTTTTAATTATTGAAAATATCCATCATACAGGTTAAAAAAAGTTCCTACCAATGTGGTAACAAGATCCTTGTTTTAAAAGAAAAAATTTGACACCACGATTCACCCCCCCTCAGGGTGGTCTAGGGTCCTCCAAAAACACCCTCAGTAGAAATAGTGTCAGTAGATACTAAACTACCCAATGAATATATCTTATTTATTCAAAAGATCCCCTATTTATGGGATATTTGTTTTGATGGTGTATCTTGAATCCCAATAGGATAGAGGATGAAAGGTCCCAAACTCAACAATGTTGGGTTTGGATTCATGCTCATTTACCTAGTAAAGACTGTCCTAACATACTCATTCTTACAGTAAGAAGGGTTCATGAACAATGAATCATAACATTAGTCTCTCATTATAGGTCTAGATATTGTACTTCAGGTACTAATAAATCACATTAAGATAAAGGGAGATTGATAATTGGTCATCATGAAAATAAATGGTGATTATCCTATTATAAAAGAAGATTTAATCCCAGTTCTTGATTATGTTTGCACAATGATGGATGAGTTCCCCTTGGATCCAAAACCGGTTCACGTCCCACGATCACAAAACTCCTATGCTAATGCATTTTCAAATGAAACCATGTCTCTAGAAGATCCATACCTTGATGAAATAGTCATTATCATTTCACACCTCTAAATAGTTTCACCTTTTGTTTGAGTGAACACGAAAGAGATCAATGAAGTTAGTCCTATCCCTAGACCATATGGTCTTACCACTATGTGGATGAAACTCATTATGGACTACCTTAAAAATGGAATACTCCAATCACATAGAGATGGGAAATATAAAATATGAATATGAGTAATTAACTTTGTTTTATATGATGGCACAAATCACAAAAAGGTCCCCTATAAGTGGGTTATGATTGGGTCCTTCTCAGGTGCATTGATAGAGAAGATATTGTTATTATCATAAAGAATTGTACAATGGAGCCTATGGTTCCCACCAGCCAAGTTTCAAGATTTGTCATCAAATATAGAGTCTTGGGTACTACTAAACCACTATGTAGTAGTATTTCAAGAAATTTACCAAAAAGTGACATTCCTACCAAGTATAAGCCAACATAATTTATCAACCCCCAGAGTTTCTACATAATTCCAAATAATCCTAGACATTTTCCGTATGGGGAATGTATGTCATGGGACTATATCATCTCACTACATCCAATCAGTTCAAGTACATTCTAAATGAAACAAACTTCTTATCCAAGTAGACTGAAGGTGAACCCCTCAAAGAAGTCTAGGGATGGAATATCATTGGCTTGTGAAACCCTGCATCATTACCAGATTTTTTGTCCCTCATACAAAACTAATTTAAATGGCACCAATTTATATTCTCTTAGTTAGAGAAGCTATATTATGAATATAAAATAAAATCCATCCATTCATCCTGCCATCATGAAGTTGATAATTGACAGATATAGACCATTAACAAGACCCTATAAAATATACTCCAAAATATGGTGGATAAAAGTAAAAAATGTTAGCCTAAAAAACTCTTACATGCCTTGTGATCTTACAATAAATTTACCTGGACCACCTCAAAATTAACCCCATACTAATTGGTATATGGTATAGAGGCAGTAATTCCCATAGAGGTTCAATTTCCCTTGACCTACGACGCAATCCATGATCATATATCCATATATAAGCAATCCTAGAAATAGATAGATGAATTGGAGAGAATAGATGAAAAGATATTTTGTACCTTACATCATTTTAAAGTCAAATAAAACCATATTTTTTTATCCTTTAATAAAAAAATTCAACTTCATTCATTACTTGTGGGATAGATGGTGTTTTCCCCCAAGAACCTGATGATACCTGTGAATAACACTCAAAAGATGGAGGCAATGTGGGAGAAACCCTACACCATACACAAAGACTACTCTAATGGATCTTATTCTTTGATCTTGGTGGATGGACAACTTACCACATCCCCCAATAATGGAAAGTTCCTGAAGAAATATTTCATATAATCACATGAATTTCATCTATGTTAGAAGATAATAAATTATATGAAACCAACATCCCTGTTTTATGATGTCAAAATGAATAGAATCTTTTTTCCAACCTCATGATATTAAACTGAATGGTACAGGTCTGTGCCTCATGATGTCAAACTGCATGTTAAATTTCCTCATAACAAGTTGATAAATGGTAGCCTTAACACATCCCATAAATATGGAATTAATCATGATAGTTGTGGGATGCTTTAATGTCTTCTCCAGAGAGGACATCCACATTTTTTTCATTGGTATTCTACCATGCCATCTTTCAAAACTATATGGATTGATTTTTATCCACACAGGATATGTAGCAGTATCCAAATCCATTATCCTATCTCAGACATATCTTATAACACTAAATGTCCCCCTCCCTATATATGAGCCATACCTATATTCAGAACTCCATAGTCTATGGCCAATATCGATCGAAATGGTTCTTATGTGCTCAATCAGATTTTTTTTACCTATCATACTCTCTTTCATGGGAAATTTTGGATCCCAACAGTCTTTACTTGGACATTGGTAATAGGGTGTTAGTTTACAAAGGAAACTTTTGTTTAACTATACATAATATTCCCCAATTTGGATTTCCATAATTCACCTACAAAGTAAGTCTCATCAACTGGAGGAAAATTCATTCTAAAGAGAAACTTCTTTTATGCCTATATGCCCCAAAAAACATGCTGGAAACCAATTTTGAAACTCAAAAATGGTAATTCCTTAGATTATTTCCCATATCATTTATCCTGATATGGGAACCTTCAGAATCATTGTTTACATTTTCCCCCTCCATATCCAAGGAACATTGGAACATCTTGTCCCGATGAGACATTTATCACACATAGTTTCCATGGAATATAGTTTTAGTCTTATGACTTTAAACTGCAAGACATCTTATCATACTTATAACATAACATTGAACAGTACGACAACATCTTTATCACATGGCATTAAAATGTAGTCATATCTTGGGTACCGATTATAGGATTCCCTGAGAAACTATCTCAGGAAGCCTCATATGAAAAACATGAGATGTCTCTTGTAAGGTGATTCCCAAAATTCCCTAGTAGAATTCAGGGGTGATTCATGTCTTCTTTTTTACCATCAGGAAATATTCTCCCTTACTGCATGGCTCTAAACTGAATGGTTAACATCCCTCTTATTCTGCGTTATAATTCATGGATTACTTCCATCTTTCTGCCTACCACTAAAATATATATAGGGATACCTGGACCTCCCATTTTGAGTCAAGCATCCATATTTCCTTTTTCACATTGAGTCACCTATGTCCTTATCACATGACATTAAACTATATGGATGATGTCCTCATCGCATGACACTAAATGAAACAATTTTTAAAAACAATGTCTGTTTGTATTCCTATTATAAAATGATACATAGTGATGCCTAAATCTCAAAATATGGGTCTAGTATCAACATATTAATGCCCCCCTTCCTTGTGTATAGTCTAGACCTGCATTGAGAAATTTCACATAAGAATAATGTATAGGTTGATTTTCTCTCTATAGTGTCACCCAGATCCTATATCCTGGTCTAGCAATAATTTAAAAAAATAGCCCCACTATGCTATGTATGAGAAAAATTTTCATAGGGAGTAAAGTATAGATTCTAACCCCACTCACGAACCAATATTCAAAGAAAAAGGTCCCCTCCCCAGAAAAAAAAAAGGTATATCAATGTGTGGGGCATCCTTCCTAAAACTATATATGGATTGATTCTCTCATTGACGAGATATTTAGTGACACCCAAAATCTATGTCTTAGGCTTAACAGAGGTCTAAACAAAAAAATACCTCTTTCTCATGTATGGGTCATAACTACATTAGAAAAATATTCCTACCAATTCTCATGTAATTATGATATAAAAACCTCATTCCATATACAAGAACATTCCTTACACAAACCAAACTCCGTGTCTAGGGAATTAAAAATATCTATAAAATTTCGCAGGGAATTTGAAATAGAATGTCAGTTTCCTAATAACATGTTGTTTGACTATGTGTTAATACACCAAGTTATATTTTCTTAAATATACCACAAAAAATCATGTCAACTAACGAAAAAATCTTCCTCATGACAAACCTCTTCTATATAAATAAGACCCAATGAAATTTCCATCCAATGTAATTCCTCATATTCATAATCCCCCTGATTTCAGCCTAAAATTTCCCCCTTTATTCCTGAATATGATGGAATATTTTTGGATAGATTACCATGAAAATTGAAAATCATAAATGTTTCAATCAAATGTAAGTGACCTTAAATTGTATCCCTCAAAAATCATTTCCATGAGATGTTAAATATCACAGTCTATGTTCTAGTTTCATGAAATCAAAATAAACAATGCTTCAACCATGACATGAGATTGGACTTTCCCTCAGGATGATAGTAATCAAAGAGAATATAACCTCCTTTAGACAAAAAACATGTGTAAGAGTGGTTTTCCATTCATGTCATGTGCCCATACAGATGCCCTTTTCATTCTTAGACATTTTACCTTGATAAACCACCCATCGTTGTTGTGAGAAATCTAGATCTTCACAAAATACCCGACCATCATAAATGGAAAGTTAGTTTGATAAGGACACATTTTTTGACTATTCTCGATATTCCCCATTTGTCTATGCATAAGTCACCCACAAAAAATGGGGATCAGCTAACCAAAGGAAAATTCATCCTCATGAGAGACCTCTTCTTTCATCATAATCCCTAAAAATAGTGTGATGGAAACTACTTTAAATCATAATCTATGGTCCTTACTTTAATACTTATCCCATATCATTTTTTTTATTTTTGAAATCATGATATCTTGGCTTAAAATCCCTATTAATGTTTTTGAAAAATATTGGTGCATTCGGGGCCAGAAATACCTTATAGATTCGTCACCCCATAACTCATTGCCAAAGTTGTTCAACCTTAAATACCAGTTGCATTAGTCTATCTTTCCAGACTCTAAACTAACCATGTATGGAGATATATTACTCAGTAGACTAAAAACCCAAAAACATTACCCTAGATAAAATTTGATTCATTCCTGCTAAGTCTGTACCACAATGGAGTTAATAAAAAACTAATGTGGTAACAGAAAAGACCTAATGTTTGTATAGATTTTTATGTAACCCTATCAGTAGTCAAAACTATTCTCATTGAGTCCCTTAGAATAAGAAAAAATTAGAGCATCACATGATATTTCATAAAAAGAAGATGACTTTATTATTACGGTAATAGTAATTACAAATTTACCCATCCATGATAAATGATAAAGAAGTTTTCATTTCAACATGATTACCCTAGTTATGATTAATATTTTTATTCAAGTATAGAATAACTAAGGTTATCTGGGATATTATATTTCAAATCATTAAATTTTATGAATTATTGGAACTAAAGGTTAAGGTAAATGACAAGTACTGGAGGGAAAACAGGCCTTCATTTATCTATTGAATGGGAAAAAGGAGTAACATCCACAACTCAAATTATCTATGTATGTGTAAGAAATTATAGTTACAAAGTCTACTCAATGAATTTATAATGTTAAATAAGTGGTTGATATGAATCCTCTATGGATAAGCACATCTCAAAAAATGTTGAAGACTCTGCATTATCACCATCCCAAAATTACCATGCCCTCTCAACAACATCTAATCCCACATTATATAATTCTTCTACTAACCAGTTCCCATCATCAATAGCCACCTCAGCATGATTCCTCTATTTTTTGATATGGTCCAAATCTGGAAGATGTCATTCAACTAAGTTTTCATTCTCTATAACCTCACCTTATTGCCTTACAACAACCCCATCATTATTAGAATCTTCATTAAAAAAGATATTCCATGTTGTAGGCATATGGGACACATACTCTATAGTAGAGAGATGAGACTAGATCATTCTAGACTTCTCCCAAGTGGAAATCACCAATTTTACCATTTCATGTATGGAGTGATAATCATACTCCATGTACCCTGAAAAAAACATATGAGTTAATTTGGGTAGTTTCAACAATACGTTTTCTAGGGGGTCTAAGAAATCAGCTTCCAAATGTCCTTCTATACATTATAACAATCAACATAAATATTTTCAAGAGTCTCTTAATTTTCTTCAGAATCACTCTTTGATGGTGGAATTCACTAAGGAAATAGTGTAACCATAGATATTCCTAAATCCAAGCCTCCAGTATGACATGACTCTTTAATAGCTACCGCTTTTGAAATTTTGGTAGATTGATATGTCAGGGTGGCAGTTGAAACTGGATAGGCTTGTTGTGGTAGCATTGGAATATGAGTATTGAATTAGTCAATACCTAAATTATAAAAGGGAATGAATAGTTAGATTCACAGGGAACTTACTTTCACTTGTAAAAATGCAGGAATCCTTGACCACCATTGTTCCATTGCCTAGAAAAATCGATGTCGTGTCCTCTCATTGCATGTTGGATTCACGTTATTCTAGGGATTCCCATAGTGAAGTTGCATGCTCATCAAAATAAGTTTCCTCTAGAAGTAATCTCATTGATACTGATCTTGACGGAATAACAGTCATAAAACTATGAGTGACAGTTGAGACTGGTTCTCATTCATCCTACGTTGTTAACTCTAACATGGATGTTCCCTCTAGAGGGGGTAAGATTAGTATTCCAGGTAGAAACATTGATCCATGAAGGTTCTCCTCATAATGGGGAAGAGGTTATTTGATCAAAAATGGTTTCCCCCTAGGGATTGGAATCTCCCTAATGTCCTCAGTTAGTCTGGGTCCCCCATGTGGCTCAAGTAAAACTTCCAGTATTACATCTATTTCTAAAGAAAAATGGGCTATAGGCCCTTAGGTAATTGATGATTTTTGGATACTCTTACCTATAATAATTCATCTGAGAGTTAATTTTTCAATATATGGAAACACACAACATGATGACTAAGTAAATAAATGCAACAACTTGCTATTATCTGAAAACTGAAGGCATAACTCCATGTTTCATGAAAATGTTTCATTGTGTTCCATGGAGATGATCTCCTTGGGAGAATAGTGGACGAATGGGGCAGGGAGTGGGAATTCTCTTGAAGGGTATAAAAGAATATCCTACATGTGCTCGACCACACCAGGAGAGCCATCTCCAGCAGATCCATCTCCTAAATATATGTTCTCACCAATAGTAGTACCCCTTAGGGTATACTCTGGGGAAAGAAGAGGTGAAAAAATCTTTATAGCCTCTTGTAATTACAAGGATTAGAGATTCAAGATCACAGTAATAATAGGAAGTGGTGTTGATACAAATAATCATATTACCATTCTTTTGGTTTCATCTTACTCCACCATGGATATCACCATAACTCATACTCAGTTGTACTAATAAATTATTCCATTGAATGAGTTAATATTTTTTTCCACATTCTCCATGTATATGATCACCTCACAAAGATTCAATCTGAAATAGATTCATTTGAGAGTAGTGATAAGCCTAAATCCCATGAGATTAACATCTGAAATGTCTCGCATATTTCTTCAGTGGATGTACTCAATATCCAAGAATCCCATTATTTCCGGTCCTTTGGGAAGGCTTTATTAAATGGGGTGTCTAATGTTAGAGGGTTTATCTTGGTGGAGAGGGGTGGGTTACAGCCTCCACATTTACATCCTTGGAGCCTCAACCACCTAAGACCCCCTAAGGTCAGGTGAATCTAAGGCCCTATTAGGGAAGGAGGAATGTTCCTAATAGTGGTTGCAGAAATTTAGTTGGCTTCCTCAACCCCCTTAAAAGCATGACTATCATACTTTTTACTCTAATTGACCTTAGGATTCACCATTTCAATAATTCTCCTAGTAAATGTATGTTAGTACTCTTTCAGTAGACTGAGGTGTCAATATCATGAATGTAGGCTTCCATGACCTTAGGGTCTTCAACATAAGAAACATTCTTCGGCACTGATATATATCCATATCCACCTATTTAAACCTCTTTCACCAAGATAAGTCTCCATAGATCAGTGATGGGAGTTGATATCTTCAATGTGTCCCACTATCTCCATGATATTGGACTAGTGGACTCAAGGTGGAGAGATACTTGAGCTTGAGGAGCTTCACCCGCATCTTGAAAATTTTTACCCATGGTTCTCAACATTTTTCAAGGGGGTTCATAAATAATTGATTTTCATGGATTCTTCCTAGGACTTGAATGTACAGTTTTCTTCCTTTGAACCCCCTCAGTCTTAGGAATTGGTTTAACTTTAATAATAGGGAATGATTTATCTAGTTGTCCACCAGTATATTATTGTTTCCATGACTCATCATAAGTCTTGGTGAGTACAGGTTGAATACCCACAAAAGGTAGGATCTAAATCCACCACCATGTCTCTTCCCAAGTGAAAATTAGCCAAAGATACTAAGACACCATTAAATGTTTTTCTTTTCATGCATTATTGATCATCAAGGTACACATCATCTGAATGCAATGAAACTGATGTGAAAACCTATAGGGTGTGTACCCCTCCCATATAAACTTTCCATCAATTCTGGTATCCAAGATTCCCACTTTCAAAGAGATGAGATACCCTCGCTTAGAATGGTCTATGAATACATCATTTAACAAGGTACCAATAGGGAGGTATACAGAGTATATTTGAATCGATCTTGATGGTTAAGATGATCCATTAATTCATTCTCTATCCATCCCAATGGATGTACCCCAATTATGAAATGAAGATAAGGTCATAATCAATAATTCAGGATCTATTTGTTGTTGATGAATTCATAACCTCCCATATGGCCAGCTACCTAGCCCCAGACAACATGAAATGGTTCCACTAGTCGATAATATGGCTTCCCCTTGATAATGACTCCCATAAAATGTTATATCTTTTCCAGTACTTGGACCATGAGATTAATGCGCCTTCAAATGGACAATTTATCCTCAATTTAAAAAGTTTTGATTGTGACTTCAGTTCCAGATTCACACAATGATAGAAACCATCCACTAAGAAACATGGAGAAAAAGGATACTAATCAAAACATCTAGCAACATTAAGGAAAATAGTCTTGCCCCACTCAGTGAACTGACCACCATTAAATGTCATCCAATAAACGCCAACACACCACTTAGTGTCAAGGGTGCGGAAAGTTCTCAACCTTCTTACACAAGGTTCACATCCAATTTTCATGGAAAAATACTTAGTCCATTTGAAAATGGAACATCCTTATTTGGGTGAGGGTCATCGATCATAAGTTCCTTCACCATGTCAATCATATTTTTTTCCAAAAATGGGGTCCTATCCATGTCACCCCAAGTCAAAGAGGGAGGCATAAATTCATCATAAAGATCACCCATGATCGGTGATTCTGAGATCATCCAGACATCCCAGAGACTAATTCCAACCTCCCCATGCACTTAATGGAAGTTTCTAGTATCCAAACTTCTTATACTAAGCAGTTTTAGGATGATAGATTGATTGTGATGAGAGTAGGCATGTAATTCCAAGATGACATCATACAATCCAACATACTTCAGCCCAATTTTAAATTCCTCAAAAATTGTTAAAACCTATAAAGGAAACACCCTATCCGTACCAAATGATCCATTTTGGAAAAGGTCCCATTTTTTATGACCACCCTCACTAATTTCTTGTTGTGGCCTTCTTTGCAATGATTTGAAGTAATAAATGTCTTGGTTTGGTACCCACAAAGTTTTTTCTAGCAACAAAGAAGCATAATAAAGAATATATAAATAGTGTAGGCTTCCCAAATGAATGACCCATGAAATGATATTTTGTCTCGGAGAATGTTTTTATTCTTGACTACCCAGGCCACACTCTGATTCACCCGATGTGGTTCTGGAATAGAAATATATTATGGAATTTCAAATCCACATAGAGGAAGCCTGTTTAGGATAGGGTAACCCTATTGTTCTACACTCATAATTCCCCCCAAGGATTGATGGTGTGGATTGATGTTGTGTTTTTCATTGTTATAAATAGAATCAATCATGCCATTCCACCTCTCATTAGAAATAGAATGGGAATCGGTAGAAGAAAAAGATTACAACATATCCATCTTTAATATTTTCTTCAAAAAATATTAAAAAAAAATAAGTGGTTATTATTCTTAAAAATGAAAAGTTTGAAAAAAATATATAATAGGATATTTGGTCTGCAAATTATATGTTTGAGAAATATTTTTCTATGTCGCAAATATCCATGAAGAATTTTCCTATGAAGAGTCTATCTGGGAAGAATCTAGCCACCCAGAAGATGACTATTTCACTGTGTGGGAGAGAATAACTAAATTACACCTTTAAGTTCACAAGAAATTTTTCTGCATGGGAGAAGTGTTATGTGGGATCAGAAAGTTTTATGTGGTTCTCAAAGGGATCATTTCTCATAAGGGATTGGTAAATGAGAAATGAGTCTAACCCCCATATTTATAGGCATCGTCTCCTTTATGGATTCACATGAATACCACAAAAAGGTTAGAATCAGACCAACTATTACTTCATAAATACATCCTCTTAGTCTTGATTGGAGACCATTCTGATGGGTTGAATTTGTTTTGTCTAGAAAACTCCAAATGGAAGGTGAAAATATTTCATCAATTTTGTGAGGGTAATATAAACCCAAAGTATAGTTTGAAAATTTTCAAAGATAAAATTTCCATAAAGGAGGGATAGGGTCCACATAGAAAACTTGTAATGAGGACCACCATTCGGCGTGGAGTCTTGTAAATGAAATCATTTGTAGGATGCGATGGTGATCTTCGTTGATCACGAACCAAACCAAACAATTTTTAGGCCTGTACTATGTTACCCATCCCCCCACAAACAAAATATCATTTTCAGTTCAATATGCTGTTACCCTTCCCCCACAAATAAAATACTATTTTTGGGCCTGGACAGTTTTAACCATCCCCAAAAAATGAAATATTTTCTGTGTTCCTGAATGGTGTTACCCATCCCCCACAAAAAAAATATCATCTATGGTCCTGGAAATTTTTTTCCATACCCCCACAACCTAAATCATTTACGTGCCTAGACGTCCTTATCATGCTTCTGTGAATGAGATCTCTATAGTCGATGTGGGTGCCTGGAGGTCCCGGTAGTCAGTTACCTCCATTCCACTATAAAAATCCCAGAGGGAAACTAGATAAATTATTGACTAAAACTCAAATAAATGTGTGAGAACCATCAATTTTTATCAGTTAAACTCGTTTTATAATTCTTACTTAAGGGTGGGGAGTCACTTGACCATCTATAGACACAAAACCCTAAGAAGTCACTATTTCTCAAAGCATAATGTGATGTCCACTTTGCATTCGATTACCCCATGTAGTAAACAGATATGTGGAGGGATCACAACCACATGTATAAAATCATTATGTGGAATTCACTCAGGACCATGTAGCAAAGCGCTACACAGAAGGCACTCGGGACCACGTATTGATGAACCATGCATATAGAACCCCATCCAACATTTCAACAAGCTCTATGGAATGGGGATTCCTATTTTTTTTGTTACTCTCACATTTCGTACCTATATTTTACCATTTTTCCCCACTTTGGACCCTTCACAAACAATCCTAATGTTATCTATCCAAGGACTCTTCCAAATCCACCTGATGTGTATGATCAAATCACTAGGCGCACCGGGGTGTCCTCTAGAATATAAATACCCATGGTAAGAGAGGTCCTATCAATAACCTACATAATAAGGGGTACTCATAAGGTTATTAATCATAAATTCCCATGGCAATGAGGGTCCTAACCTTGGGTATGCTGCCAGATGGCTCCCTTGTATGGGCAGTGACATCTGTTGTTCACCGTCCCTCTCTATTCCCCTCTTTTATATATCAAAAGGGGTGGAGGGGGATCTTCACATGGTAATACCTCTTAGAGTAAGAAGAAATCCTTTCTTATTTGTGGTTGTGATCCTCCTCCTCTTTGTCATCCCAAGCTATGAAAAAAAGAAGATATGGGCACACTCAAAGCTCACTCCCTCTCCCTTTAGGACTTGCCCTCATCCACCAATGCATAAAGTAGATTGTGTGGTGTTTATATATATTAATTCCTCTTGTATACCACACCAAGAAAGACACATGTGGTTTTAGAGGTTAGTGGTGATCATAAAATCCACATGAACACATTAATGGGGCTCTAACTCAGTATAATCCCCAACCATGTCCCCATACCACCTCAAAGGTCCATATTCTTAATGAGTAAATCAATGAGCCTACTACTCATTATAATAATTAAACAAGTTATCATTGTCTCAAAGGATCATATTCCCTATGATGAAAACCCCTCAATGGTAACCCTCCTCAGTGTAAGACCCAACATCTTTGAACTATGTGGGCTTTGATTTTCAACTAACTGGGATACGTTGGAAACTACATTGAGGTCCAAACCCAACACATGAATTCACCCTAATGTTCTCTGGGATACATCCTCATTAGGTTTATATCTATCCTAGATTGAAATATTTATTCTAGGTATCATTCTTTCACCATTTTTATTAGGCTATATTTCTAAAAAGATCATTCTTCCCACTTGAGAGACCACATCTTTTCCAAGCACTTCAGGTCATCTTGGTGTAAGTCCCATGCCAAAATTTGACTGGGTACCTTCCTCCTATGTGTCCTTTCTGTATGAAATTAAACTACAAGGTTTGGTCTTTATCACATGACTTTAAAAGTTATTATGTGTCCTGTTAAGTGGAATCAAACTACATGGGTTATGATTCCTTTTATAAGGATACGTAGGAATACTTTCTTATGGGTCTGATCCTGACATCAAAACAATTCATGTCTCTCTATAAGATAATAAAATTCTTTATTGACCTACTATGTGGCTTAAAACCATTATTTTAATAATAAACAACAAAATGATATCTGTTCTGTAGGTTCCATTGATGGGGAACATTGGATACATACAGATGATTCTGAATTCATGCATGTTTTTAATTGATTGTAAATTCAAGGGTGACCTACATCATACATGGGAACATATAAAGGATTCATGAACATGTATTAAATAAAATCTATAAGTGAGTCCCATAATAGGAAGTAATTTCCCCAAAAAAAGGTGTGATGAGCCTGACCTCCCATCATCTAAACCAATGTAATTTCTTAAGTATCATTGGCCATGTTCCCCAATCTAAACCTACCTTTGGAATGTAGTTCCATGATTTATCATGTATATGAGAGCCATTAGGTGCTTCTAGTTCCACAAAAAAAACCTCATTGGAAACTGACCCATCATAAATGGGTGTGAAACAAGAATGGTGAATTCGATGAGAATGATTTTACAACATTAAAACCCCCCACAATTAATAATACCAGTGCCATGTTTTTTTGTCATAAAAAATGATAAAAGTGATCACTACCATAAAATTATGTACATTTGGTATTCTATCCACAACCACTCAAAGGAAAGTTATTTAATTGAGTTTTATTCTACAACTGCTAAAAATAAAGAGTTCTACTTCTTCTGAAGGATTACTTGGCTACTTATAAATCCATGGTCTTAAACCAAAACCACTAAAGGATCATGAGGGGATGAGAAAAATGGATCCCTTTGTAGATTATTTTCAAACACCTTTATCAAAATCATGTGCCTTGTCTTTTAATTTTATATTTCCACTACACTTAACTATTTTAATTTTAATTTGTCACTATAATTGTTTAAAATAAATATTTTAGATTAAATTTCCTAAAAACCTTTTAAAAATAAATTCAATTCCCTCTTACAATATTTACTCATACAAACATTAACCTATTTTAAGAATGAACTGTATAAAAAAACATAAGGTTGTTTATTGATAGTAAATGATTAAAAACATTTAAACTAAAAAGTAGAAATATGGATTACTATCACTTGAAGATAAAAATGATAAATAGATATATGTTTCCCTCAGAATTTGGGGATGACCTCCTCAATTGAAGGTTCAAACATTCTAGTCGGTTTCTAATGGGTTTGTTTGTAGAACCAGAAACATACAATGATTCCACATCCGTTTGGACCTACTTTCCAAAGGTAGGCTATCATTAGTTTACGGACTGATGAGGCTTAGGAATTTTCATTGGTCGAGAGGATGGGAGGTCTGACTCATCACACCTTTTTGAGAGGAATTATTGTCTACTCTGGGACTCTCTTTATAGATTTAATTTATGTTCGTGAATCCTTATTACATTACCAAGTATAAAATGAGCTTTCCTTCAGATCTAAAAATCATTGATTAAATATGTAGGAAATTTAGAGAATCATTTATATGTATTCGAGGTTCTTCATTGATAGAGAATCATCTGTATTTATTATAGATTCTTGGTCAATGGTATCCTTCGACACATTTATATAGAAGTCTCTTGGTCATTATAATGACCATGCTGGTTTTGAAGCAACTCAGTGGGGCACTTGATGTTTATTGTCATTCAGAAGGACATGGATTATTTCAGAGTTGGGATCGAACCCGCAGATGGGCTTCCTACGTATCCTTTGTCTAGAAAAGGAATCAGAACTCATGTAGTTCGAGTAAGGGAGTATGATATTTATGACTGGTGGCTCAAAGAAGGATGTCATAATTTCTTTTACACTCTAAGATCACGTGAGTCATGATCGGTGTGAGAAACAAGAGGAATTGGTAAAAATCAGACAATTGTGCCATGAAAGATGCAATCATTAAGAAATAAGGTGGGACTTATGTATGTATTACTGCCCAGATAAATTAAGATTAGGATTTACTTCAGGGAAGAAATACAGGAATAGGGTCCATAAAGGTATATGTGCTTCATGGAGACTTGAATACTCTAACTGGGGGCTTACTCCTTAAAAGGAGGCCCAAATTAGTAGAGGAATTATGATTGGGTTTTACTCCTGAGAAGGAATCCCAGATCAAAGGATAGGTTAAGAGAAATTAAAACTGGGGCTTACTCTTGAAAAGGGAGGCCCAGGTTAAGGGACTTGAAAAATTAAGGTACTTGGGACTTACTCCTGAAGAGGATGCCCATATTAGGGGACTGGGGATTACTCCTGAAAAGGAGGCCCAGGTTTGATACTGGGCTTACTCTTGAAAAGTAGGAGCAGGTTAATGAATTATGGTTGGGGATTACTCCTGAGGAGGATTCCCAAATTAGGGGACTGGGGCTTACTCCTAAAAAGGAGGCCCAGGTTAATGATTATGACTGGGGATTATTCCTGAAGAGGAGGCCCAGGTTAATTTGTTCTCTCATCTTAAAGGATGAGGTTGAATGAATGAATTCTCAATCTTTAGTGCCATAAAGATGTGTAAATCACTAGGTTTTGAAGGATATTCCACAGAATTCCTTTCAGATAAGGAATAAAAATCAAGAAATCATGCCATAAATGGATTTGAAGAGTGTCTTGATGATTTAATCTTGAATAGGAGAGGTGGAATGGCTTAAGTGGGGTGAAATGGGCAAGAAGGGCACCCAAAAAGGCAGGGGCACGCAAGTCCTGGCAGGCGCGCAGGTACTACGTGGGCGCGCATGTCCTTATCATGCAGGTATACCTGTGTGACACATGGGTACATGCGCGATGGTTAACCAGTAGGGTAATACTTGAGAGACTCTTGTTTAAAGCCTTTAGAATCATCTTGAGTTTCTTCCAGAAGAGTGGCGCGCAAGTTCTATTGAAGGAGTTAGGCGGCGCGCAAGTGTGGCCATTTCCCTTAAGGGCTGGCCACTCAGGCGCACAAGTGTTGATGAGTTTCAACACATAGTCCTTCCTCCCCCTCTTTAGATCTTCCGTTCAAGGTAAGAAATTACCTTAAAAGTGTTTCAGAAGCTTTGAGAAGAGACTAGGGCGCCGGGAGCTCAAATCTGGATTCTGGAAAAAATTCCTCCTTCAAATGGGGGGCCCACAGGTTCTATTTATAGGCTAGAGAAGACCCCAGGCGGTTATCACTTAGGGCGGGCAAGTGTACTTGCGCGACCATGGCAGCGCGCAAGTGTACTTGCACGACCATGGTGGCGCGCAAGTGTACTTGCGCGACCATTGTAGAACTTCCACGACCCTTGTGAAACATTCTTCTTATTCCTTCCTTTGTCAACTTTTGATATTTGTCCAAAGGTTGAATCACATTGAGTTAAGATATTCCCCTTTTCTAATATTTAGATTCTGTGACGAAAGGAGCATCAACAAAAGTCCCCCCTTAGAGTTGGATCCGGAGAGAAAAGAGGATTTGACTCTGAGGAAAAGAAGAAAACATGCGTCTTTGTGGTTATTGGCTGTTTAAATTCATGCATGTCAGACATAAAAAGGCTAATGTTTAAGGTTGAAATAGCTTTGACCGAATGAATTATAATTGACTCAATTCTTTGACAATTTATCTGAAAACATATTATCATACTCAAGTATGAGGGAAAAAATGTAAGTTATGGCTTAAGAATATTTGAATATAAGGAATGATATGAAAAGAGCTAAAAGGAATCAGAAGAAGTAGTTTCCAAGAATGAAGTTACTATTATTTAACAAACACATTAGGGGGTTGAATTATGTAGGGCCACCTAAGGGCATGGGCTGCATAGTCAAATAAATAGCATCTTTTGGCTAACAAGTCTGTTATGTAAACTGTTTATGCAAGGCCGCCTAAGGACACGTGCTACATATTCAGGAAAAATAACTCTCATAAATTTACCTTTCTACTGCTAAAAGCTAGTGAAAGTTTATGGAGATTAAAATTTTCCAAAGTATAGAGTTTTCTGTGTGGAAAGAGGTACTTGAATATGGAGAAGATATTTCCAAACAAGATTATCGAAGAATTGGATGGATATCACTCCTACGAAGGTCTGACCCAAACATAGGGAAGGAGAATATAAACCATAGACTTGAATACTTTCAGATCATGAAAAAGGATATGGGACAAATATGTTAAAGACGGATATTTTTGTGGATCCCTACACTACTAGAAAAACAGGTATTTGCGACGGGGCATTTGCGACGGGATCCCGTCGCAACTGGCTTTTTGCGACGGGGGCCCGTCGCAACTACACTTATTTGCGACGGGCCCGTCGCTAAAGTCTTTTTTTGCGACGGTCATTCTCCCCGTCGCAAATAGTATTCCATATTTTTGTAAAAAACTTTTAAAATAGTTTTTGCGACGGTACCGTCGCAAAAACTATTTTTTAAAAAAAATAAAAAACTATTAATAATACTAGTATTTGCGACGGGTATAGTATCCCGTCGCAAATACTATAAAAAAAATAAAATAAATAAATTATTAATAAATTATTTTAATTAATATAATAATAGAATTATAATTTACAAATGAAAATAATAAATTATTTTAATTACTATAATAATAGTAGAATTATAATTCAAAAATAAAAAATAATAGAATATTAATAAATGATTTAATTAATATAATAATATTACAATTATAATTCATAAATAAAAAAATATTAATAAGTTATTTTAATTAATATAAAAATAATAGAATTATTTTACATTCAAATATTAAAATAATTCAAGTATTACAAAAAATATAATTAAATTATAATATTATAAAATTTTAATATATATATAAAATTTTAATATATATATAAAATTTTAATATATATATAAAATTTAATATTATAAAATATAAATAATATTATTATTCATATTAATATTGTTATTTAAAAATATAATATTATTAATATTTTATAATGAGACAGAAACTACCAATAGAAAAAAAAAATATTTTGATTTCACAAATTTTATAACAGAAATACAAACTCTAATCTGAAGGAGGGGGGAGGTGGGGGATTTGTAGATGGTGGTGGAGGAAACTCCATCCCTAAAGCATGAGTGAGTCGGCGCATGTACTCCATCTGCTCCTGATGCTGCTGCTGCCACCGACTCGCCTGCTCCTCGTACAGCTGCTGCTGGCGTCGACGCTCCTCCTCATGCTGCTGACGCATCTGCTCCTGCTCCTGTCGGAGACTCTCTATCTGTGCAGTCTGAGATCGCAACTGATCCTCATACTGTGTAGAAGAAGATGCACGAGCTCCTCTCGAGCTGGACGCCGACATCGCAGCACTGCCATAATAATCTCCGGGAGTCAGTCGAGAGCCGATACCAACTACCCGGCCCTTCTCGAAGGCATACTGGGTGGCCTGCATCCATGCCGCCTCATCAAACTGACGGGCAGTGGTCTGATCTAATGACTCGGCCTGACTCTCAGGTCGGGCCTGTGCCGTTGCGGCCTCATATGACTCCTATAGTTGCAATTTAAAATTAAAATTGTGAATATATTATATACAGTTAATTTTTAAACTTGAAAACAAATAATACTGACCACGATGTGATGCTGACGATCACCTCTGAGCTCCCCAGTAGCAGGATCACTATACATCCTCTGATATACGTCGTACTCTGTAATATCGGGGTGCTCGACAGCCTATAAGAATAAAAAATAAACTGTTAATATTTATAGTTATATAAAATATTTATAAATAATGTACGTACCAGATGCTGTCTATGAGTACTGAAAGAACGACTCCCAGCTCGATGAGTCACCTCCTGTCTCCCCCGATTCTGCCTCCCCACCGATGATCTCCTCTGAAAGGCACCACTCAACCAGTGCGTACATAATCCATCCCATACATGGGATGAAATATACTCTGGTCAGTGTGCTCTACATGACTCCTCAAAATCTGACACTCATTCTTTCTTGATCGCAGCTTTTCTTAAATTGTGCAAAAACTGACGAAGGTGATCACGCATGGCCACCTCCCATGCCTCGTGGATGGCGTCACGCATGGTATCCTCGATCGGATACCATAAACCCTACAAATAAATCAAAATATCAAGTTAGAAATGAAATAATTTTCAAAATAAAAATTATTTATTTACGTACGTACCAACCAATGGCCGAACATGGCCTGCTGCACATCAATGGGAATCTGCTCCCATGTGGTCCACGGCTGAGAGAAATAGTTGCGCAAAATAGCGCTGCCCTGTCCGACTGCTATATGCGGAAAACTGAAAAAATAATAAACATTTATTATGTGAATAGAATAATGAAATCTTAGTCAAATCCACAGGTTATCACACCTTCGTGTGCATGGATCAAACCCAAGACGTGGACGTCACTCGGGGACGGGGTCAGGAATCATCAAACGTGCAAGACCGCGCCCCCTCCGCGTACTCCCTGGAGCGCCTGCAGGCTGAGGGTCATCTGTCAGCAACTCATCCGCATCAAAAGTCAGGTCAGCATCCGTCAACTCACGAAATGTAGCGTCGTCCATCTGAAATAGAAAATGTTAATGTTAGCAAATAATTGATAATTACTATTATATATACATATATACATATTATGATTGTATATAAATACCATGGAATTCTATCAGTGTTCATCTTCATCATCATCTTCATATATGTCAATGTCATCTTCATATTCCCCCTCAACATCATCGATATCCATTCGAGTTACAGTTGCTTCATCTCTTACTGTTTCAAATTCATATGTGACATCATTAACATCATCGTCATCACCGACTCTTAAATGTGGGGTGTCGTCATCGATACTCATGTCTCTTTGTAAAAAAGATTGATTTTGAGTACTCTCTTGAAAAACTTCAATTCTTTGCACATCAGTGAAAGCACATTCACTTTGACTAAACTGATTGTCTCGAATTTTGATTTTTATTACACTCCACCAATCAGTCAAGTCTCTTGATGTTGCACAGTACTTTGCATAATAAACATGATATGCCTGTTGAGCCAATAAGAATGGTTCATTTACTGCGAGAACACTTTTACATTTAATATCGATGATTCCATGAGTCGGATGAACACGCACGCCTCTCTCTATATCCAACCACCGACATTTGAACATGGTTATGTAATGTTGTCCAAGATAACAGAGTTCAATGATTTCATCAAGTATGCCATAAAAGTCAACTTCATTTTCTCAATGATGAGATCCTCTCAAGCTAACTCCACTGTTCATTGTTTTTTTTCGATTCCCCATATGCATGTGTGTGGAATCGAAATCCATTCACCACATATGCATTATAAGTTTTAACAAGTTTGGAAGGTGGGTTACTCAATACACACAGTCGTTTGTCAATTTTATCAGCATGTCGAGACACCTCAAAATTTGTGAAATAATTATCAATATAGTAAACTATACATTGAATGAGTTTCTAAAAGATAAAGAATTTATGTTACCAGTTTTTGAAACCACTGAGAGAAATTTTTCAGTCGACGTTCTTCGAGAGCAGCTGCTGTAATTTGTGGAATTTGTTTCTTGATATGATTATCATAAAACCTATAAAAACCAAAGTTATTTACTGTAACATAAATGATAGAATAAGTGATATAAACACTTACAGTACAACTGATGTCATCTCTTCACAGTTGAGCAGAACATACGTATGAGCTCTCTGATGTTCATCATCTGAAAGCCAGCGTTCATAAACTCCACCAAAACCAAGCTCTGACTGGTTGAAAATAGATAATTTATTGTCGATTAAATCAATATTCCTCTCGTTCCGTCCCATTCGGTTGTGTTTTGAAGGATACTCAGATTCAAAATAATGGGAGCAGAAAAAAGATATTTCCTCTTGCAAATAAGCTTCTGCAATAGATCCTTCAACAGATGCTTTGTTACGTACTTTTCTTTTCAATTTTTGCATGCATCTTTCAAATGGGTACATCCATCGAAACTGTACCGGACCTCCACATTTGGCTTCATATGGAAAATGTAACATCAAATGTTCCATTGAGTCGAAGAAAGACGGCGGAAATATTTTTTCCAGTTTACATATAATTACAAAAACATCTTTTTCAAGTTTTCCTAGAGCATCATAATCTGCAGTAGCCGCACAAATTTCCCGAAAAAAATGAGACATGTCTGTTATGGAATCCCAAATCACAGAATTCAACAGACCTCTTAATCCAATGGGTAGAAGTCTCTCCATTATAACATGACAATCATGACTTTTTAATCCAGTAATATGACCATTCTTTACACATCTACCCAAATTGGAAGCACAACCATCTGGAAGTCTCAAATCTGCAATCCACTGACAAAATAATAAACGGTTTTCTTTAGACAGTGTATAAGCTTCTTTTGGTTTCAGTAACCTTTCTGTTCTGACATTCTCAAATAGTTCCAATTCTGGACACCTGCAAATTTGGGCAAGATCTAAACGTGCATTTACATTGTCTTTGCTCTTTCCTGGCATATCCAAAACTGTATGAAACAAATTATCAAAACAGTTCTTCTCAATATGCATGAAATCTAACATGTGGCGGACCAACAAATCAGACCAATATGGCAAATCCCAAAATATGCTACGTTTAATCCAATTGTGTTCTTTCCCAAAACCAGAAATTTTCTATTGGTTTATTGTGGGACCAAAAGTGATGGGAGGTAATGAAAATACAACTGATTTTAACTCCGAACCTGATAGCATTTTTGGAGGTCCATCCATTTCAACTGTTCCCTTTCTGAAATGAGATCTGTTTCTGCAAAAAGGATGATCAGCTGGAAGAAATCTGCGATGACAGTCAAAATAACAAGGTTTCTTTCCATGAATGAGCATAAATGCTTTGTTCTCTCCCATACAGTAAGGACATGATTTCTGACCATGTGTACTCCATCCAGATAACATCCCATAAGTCGGGAAGTCACTTATTGTCCACATTAATGCTGCTCTCAGTATGAAATTCTGTTTCGTTGCAACATCATATGTACTGACACCAGTACTCCACAATAAATTTAATTCATCAATCAATGGCTTCAAATAAACATCAATATTTTTCTTCGGATGTCCTGGAATTAGTAAAGTCAAAAAAATATATGGCTCCTTCATCAACATCCATGGAGGTAAATTGTACGGAGTTAAAAAAACAGGCCAACATGAATATTGACTACCATAAGATCCAAACGGACAGAAACCATCAGTGGAAAGGCCCAGTCGAACATTTCTAGCTTCTAAAGCAAAGTATGGATGCACTCTATCAAAATGTTTCCATGAATCACCATCGGCTGGATGATTCAAGCTTTTATCAGTTGAAATATTCTCTTTATGTCATGACATCATTGTCGCTGTATTCTTAGACATGAATAAACGCTGAAGTCTGGATATAAGCGGAAAATATATCAACTGTTTTACAGGAATCAAACCAGACTTCCCGTGTTGTCCTTCTTTATATCTCAGTTGCCCACATGTGGGACAACTATCCAACGACTCATTTTCCCCAGAATATAAAATGCAGTCATTTGAACATGCATGAATCTTCTGACAAGTAAGTCCCAAATTTCGAACCAACCTCTTACTTTCATAGTAATTTGCAGGTAAAACATTTCCTTCAGGTAACAGTGTTTTCAGCAAAGAAAATATCTGGTCAAAACAGGTGTTTGACATTCCGTTATCTGATTTGATAGCCATAAATTTTGTAACTACTTCTAATTTGCTCATCTTGCAGCCAGGATATAATGCATCCTCAGCAGACTTCAACAACTCATAAAATTCAGACGGTCCCAACTCAGGATTTGAAGCTATATCAGCCAGAGTTTCTGTATGTTGAACAGATGAACCTGCAACATCATGTACTAAATCATGAAACTGTGATGGATCCGGAATCAAGTTGGTATCACCTGCTCTGGAACTGCGTTCACCGTGTTGATACCAAAAAAAATAATCTGCTTGAAAACCAAAACGCAAGAGATGTTCCCCCACTTTGTTAAACGTGTCAAACGTTCTCAATGCACATTTTCTACAAGGGCATTTTATCTTTCCTTCTAAAACAAATTCTGGATTTGATGCCGCAAATGATAAAAAAATCTCCACACCCTCTATATATACTTGATTTAAACCAGAACCATTTGGATTTCTACGTTGATTTATCCATATGCGGTCATCTAATAATGACTGTTGACGACCTCGTTGTTCCATGTTTTTCTATAAAATATAAAATCATTACTGGTTTTGAATAATTTGTTCGAAATAACACTCAAGCAAGGATTGAATATATTGAGAATAAAGCAAAACTTGTTACAAATATTGATACTTTTAATATTATATTGATTTTTTATTTTTTTTAATACTAATATAATTTTTTTCATAAATATTAATTATATAATAATAACATCATTACATTATTAGTATATTTTATTATTAATATTAAAATAATATAATTTTCTATATTATATACAATTCTCCTTTCATTTGTGTGTTTCACATTCTGTCTCCACATGTAATATTGGCAATCACTTTCACCTCTCCATTGGCGAGTAAGTAGATAATTTTGAAAAAGAATGCCAATATTACATGTGGAGACAGAAAAAACACAGAAGAAAAGAGAATTGTATATAATATAGAAAATTATTTTATTTTAATATTAATAATAAAATATACAAATAATGTAATAAGGTAATTATTCCTAATTATTGGTAATTATTTCAAATTATTGGTAATTATTCCAAATTATTGGTAATTATTCCAAATTATTGGTAATTATTCCAAATTATTGGTAGTTATTCATAATTTTTGGTAATTATTCCTAATTATTGGTAAATATTGGTAATTATTGGTAATTATTTGTAATTATAGGAAAATATTGGTAAATATTGGTAATTAATGGAAAATATTGGTAATTATTGGTAATTATTGGAAAATATTGGAAAATATTGGTAATTATTGGTAATTATTGGTGATTATTGGTAATTATTGGTAATTATTGGTAATTATTACTAATTATTTGTAATTATTACTAATTATTGGTAATTAATACTAATTATTGGTAATTAATACTAATTATTGGTAATTAATACTAATTATTGGAAATTAATACTAATTATTGATAATTAATACTAATTATTGGTAATTAATAATAATTATTACTAATTATTGGTAATTATTACTAATTATTCCTAATTAATACTAATTATTCCTAATTATTACTAATTATTACTAATTATTGTTAATTATTACTAATTATTCATAATTATTACTAATTATTACTAATTATTACTAATTATTACTAGTTATTAGTAATTATTGCTAATTATTACTAATTATTGCTAATTATTATTAATTATTACTAATTATTAGTAATTATTGATAATTATTAGTAATTATTGATAATTATGAGTAATTATTAGTAATTATTACTAATTATTCGTAATTATTACTAATTATTCGTAATTATTACTAATTATTCGTAATTATTACTAATTATTCATAATTATTACTAATTATTGGTAATTATTGGCAATTATTGGTAATTATTGGCAATTATTGGTAATTATTGGCAATTATTGTTAATTATTACTAAATATTGGTAATTATTGGTAATTATTACTAATTATTGTTAATTATTACTAATTATTGTTAAGTATTGGTAATTATTACTAATTATTGGTAAGTATTCCTAATTATTACTAATTATTGGTAATTAATACTAATTATTGGTAATTAATACTAATTATAGGTAATTATTACTAATTATTGGTAATTAATACTAATTATTGGTAATTATTAATAATTATTGAGAATTAATACTAATTATAGGTAATTATTACTAATTATTGGTAATTAATACTAATTATTGGTAATTAATACTAATTATTGTTAATTATTACTAATTATTGGTAATTAATACTAATTATTGGTAATTAATCCTAATTATTGGTAATTATTGCTAATTATTGGTAATTATTGCTAATTATTGGTAATTATTGGTAATTATTGGTAATTATTGGTAATTATTGGTAATTATTGGTAATTATTGGTAATTATTGGTAATTATTGGTAATTATTCCTAATTATTGGTAATTATTCCTAATTATTCCTAATTATTCCTAATTATTCCTAATTATTCCTAATTATTCCTAATTATTCCTAATTATTCCTAATTATTCCTAATTATTACTAATTATTACTAATTATTACTAATTATATATAATTATTACTAATTATTCCTAATTATTCCTAATTATTACTAATTATTACTAATTATTACTAATTATTACTAATTATTCCTAATTATTACTAATTATTCCTAATTATTCCTAATTATTACTAATTATTACTAATTATTCCTAATTATTCCTAATTATTCCTAATTATTCCTAATTATTTGTAATTATTGGTAATTATTGGTAATTATTACTAATTATTACTAATTATTGGTAATTATTGGTAATTATTGGTAATTATTACTAATTATTACTAATTATTGGAAATTATTGGTAATTATTCCAAATTATTACAAATTATTGTTAATTATTGGTAATTATTCCAAATTATTGGTAAGTATTACTAATTATTGGTAATTATTACTACTTATTGGTAATTATTACTAATTATTACTAATTATTCTTAATTATTGATAATTATTGATAATTGTTCCTAATTATTCCTAATTATTACTAATTATTACTAATTATTGATAATTATTGATAATTATTGATAATTGTTCCTAATTATTACTAATTATTGACAATTATTGATAATTATTGATAATTGTTCCTAATTATTCCTAATTATTCATAATTATTCCTAATTATTCCTAATTATTCCTAATTATTCCTAATTATTCCTAATTATTCCTAATTATTCCTAATTATTTGTAATTATTGGTAATTATTGGCAATTATTGGTAATTATTACTAATTATTACTAATTATTGGTAATTATTGGCAATTATTGGTAATTATTACTAATTATTGTTAATTATTGTTAATTATTGGTAATTATTCCAAATTATAGATAATTATTGCCACTTATTGGTAATTATTACTACTTATTGGTAATTATTACTAATTATTACTAATTATTGATAATTATTACTAATTATTACTAATTATTGGTAATTATTACTAATTATTACTAAATATTCTTAATTATTGATAATTATTGATAATTGTTCCTAATTATTAGTAATTAAATGAATAATTACCAATAATTAGGAATAATTACCAATAATTACAAATAATAACATTATTAGTATATTTTATTATTAATATTAAAATAATATAATTTTCTGATTTATATGCAATTCTCCTTTCATCTGTGCGTTTTCTATCTCCACATACAAATAATACATGTGAAGACAGTAAACACACAGATGAAAAGAGAATTGTATATATATAAAAAATATATTATTTTAATATTAATAATAAAATATACTAATAATGTAATAATGTTATTATTCCTAATTATTGGTATTTATTACTAATTATTAATATTTATTCTTAATTATTAAAAATTATTACTAATTATTCCTAATTACCATTAACTATGAACAATACTAATAATTTAAATTTATTAAGTAAGAAAACAATGTAAACATAATTAAATTACAACTAATTAAGAATAATTGAAACTAATAAAAAATTTAAAATAAATATTAAATTAAAATGAACATAAATACCTTGAAAATTGATCTGCTCTGATCGTTCTTCAAAACTTTAATATCAGCTCCGAAGAAAAAAATTAAACTGAAGAAAAACTCAACTTTAGAAACACAAATTTGAGAGCAGGAGAAGATAGAGAATAAGAATGATTTGAAAAAAACGGATGGGGGTATTTATAGGTTATATTATTTGCGACAGGTTTATTTGCGACGGGAATCCCGTCGCAAATAGTATTAGTTGCGACGGGTACCGTCGCAAATACCTTAGCCCGCATTTATTACGGTGAACGGGTAAATAGTTATTTGCGACGGGACCCGTCGCAAATAACATACTATTTGCGACGGGAAAATAGTCCCGTCGCAAATACCTTTTACCGCCGCCGGTTATTTGCGGCGTGACTATTTTCGCGTCGCAAATAGTTTTCCCACGATTTGGCGCGCATCGCGGGAAAACTATTTGCGACGGGGAAAGCAATCTCGTCGCAAAAGCCTATTAATTTGCGACGGGTAAATACCCCCGTCGCAAATAAGTTTTTAACGGGACTATTTGCGACGGGAATAAATCCCGTCGCAAATACCCATTTTTCCCGTAGTGCTACATACTGTCATTTAAGACCAATAAGAAAAAAAAGAGGCTTTCTTCCCAAGAATGAAGTTACCATTATTTAACAAACCCGTTAGGGGGTTGAATTATACAGGGCCACCTAAGGCAATTGGTTGCATAGTCAAATAATAATATCTTTTGGCTAACAAGTCTATTATGTAGACTGTTTATGTAAGGCCGCCTAAGGGTACGTGCTACATAGTTAGGCAAAAGAACTCTCAGAAGTTTGACATTTTTGTGACTATAAGTCAAGAAAAGTGCTATGAAGATATGAAAATATTTAAGGTTAGGATTATGACACATAAAGATGGGTGTTTTCCAATGTATACGGAGATACACAGATCAATGCTAACCATAATCATGTTGTGGCTGGGTCCTGAAAGGAAATGTTGGACTTCACTACGTATCCCATAAAGATGGGAATCAAGCCATACGTAGTTCTTAAAGTACAGTTTAATGTCGTGTGGGACAAAAGGATTATAGATCTTAGTTTAGGGTCATAGAGCTTGGACCATTGTAAGAAATACACAGTGTGTTTTCTTGGGGACTTTTTAGCCAAGGGACTGGAAGTGAAATTTGGGGTTAGGCCCAAAAGACTTGGGGCTGGATTCGAGGGGCACTCGAACGTTCTTACATATCCCATAAGGATGGTAATCAAGCCCACATAGTTCTAGAAATACCCTCTGTAAAAATTTGGTTCGTACATGTGAAGGTTGAAAGAGGACTTTAGTACAATGAGGTTTAACCCAAGATAAACGGTTTAGGCATTTCCATGTATGCACATAGTCTTTGAAATGAAACATGATTGAAAAATAAATGTAAATAATGGTTCCCTTTCAGGTGAGGGTATCAAATAATATTGTAGTTTATTTTCATACTGGACAAAAGGGTTGTATAGTTTAACGTCGTATAACAAGGGTGAAAGTGAACCAATGTAAAGATATTGATTCTAGGGGTGGTTTCATGAATCAACATCGTATGAGATGGAGGTGAACCGATGTCAAGAGATTGATTTTGGGCTTGAACCTTGGGAGGTTTCCTACGCACCCAGCCTAGAAGGCAAGGATCAAAGTCCGCATAGTTCAATTAAAGAATGAATTAATGATCAAGTTTTTCATGGGGACAACGACCTAAAAATGATGTTGTTGGGACTTACACATGGTTAGTAGCCCAGAGATAGTGTTATGGTTGAGGTTTTCTCTAAGCTCACATGATTCATACTCGGTGTGAGAAACAAGAGGTAACAACAACCTTAACGATGCACAGTTTAATGTCATGCAGGACATATCAAGGACTTTCTGTACAGTTTAGTATCATGTAGTTAAGACGATGGGGAAAATATAGTTTAACGTCATGTTGGATGAAAGGGGGACTCTTCAGTTTAATTTCATGCAGTGAGGATAAAAGAGTACACCATTTAACGTCATGTTGGACGTATTGGGGACTTTTTTCACAGTTTAACATCGTGTTGGACGAAAAAGGGACCATACAGTTTAGCGTCATGTTGGACGAAGGTGCGAATAGTTTAAGGTCATATGCATGGACCGTGGATGGTGCAGTTTAATGTCATGCTGGACGTAAGGGACTTCTATATAGTTTAACGTCATATATCAAGGACGATGAAGGGGGACACAGTTTAACATCATGTTGGACGAATTAGGGAACATTTTCACAGTTTAACATCATGTGGGACGAAAGTAATACAAATAGTATAAGGTCATATGTATGGACCGTGGATGATGCAGTTTAACGTCATGCTGGACGAATTAGGGAAATTTTTCACAGTTTAACGTCGGGTGGGACGAAAGAACAAATAGTTTAAGTTCATATGTATTAGACCATGGATGATACAGTTTAACGTCATGTTGGACGAATTAGGGAACTTTTTCACAGTTTAACGTCGTGTGGGTCGAAAGTACAAATAGTTTAAGGTCATGTGTATGGACCATGGATGATTCATTTTGTGTTTATACAAAATACTTCTTCAAAAATCTGGCATTGGTTGGAGTAGTGATGAGTTCTCCATCCATCGAGATTAATGAATAAGCTCCATTAGAGTAGACCCTATGTATTGAGTAAGGTCCTTCCCATTTTGGATCAAGCTTGGGAGGTTTCTTTCCTGGTATCATTGGAGTTCTGAGAACTAATACCAATTCTCCCTGCGTGAATGAACAAAGACGAACTTTTTTGTTAAAAGCTCGTGCTATTCGATTCTGATAGACTTCCAAGTGGTGCAAAGTGCACAATATTTTCTCATCTAACCATTCCAATTCATTCAATCACTTTTGATATTGTTCATCTGTAGATGACGGATCACAAATGGATACTCTAAGCGAAGGTAATTGAACTTCAATGGGAAAGAAGGCTTCTTTTCCATATACCAGTGAATATGGAGTTGACCGAGTTGCAGTGCGGGTGGTAGTCCGATAAGCCCATAAATCATGAAAGATATTATCAGGCCATGACCTCTTATCTTTATCCACCATCTTTTGTAGTATATTTGAAAGAGTCTTGTTGAAGGCTTCTATCTGGCCATTGGCCACTGCATGATACCGATATGAATGGTTGGATTTGATGTTGTATTATTGATACAACTTCTTCACCTAGGATGAACAGAAGTTGGTGCCATTGTCCATCAATATGGTATGAGGGACACCAAATATGGTAATGATGTTAGACTTGATGAAGCTAATAACGCATTTAGAACTGACTTCCTTGAGAGTTATTTCCTCTTCCCATTTGGAAAAGAAGTCAGTAGCAGTAAGAATGTACTTAAACTGCTTGGTCGTAGCCGAAGGGTAAGGTCCCACCACATCCATTCCCCATGTGGAAAATGGCCAAGAGTATTTAGCTGTATGAAGCAACTCTGGAGGTTGATGAATGAAGTAGGAATGTACTTTTCATGAATGACACTTCTTTGTTAAACCAACACAATCTTGTATCATTGAAGGCCAAAAGTATCCAAGCCTTCGAATCTGATCCGACAGTCTATGTCCAGACTGGTGGGAACTACAGATTCCTGCATGCACTTATTTCATGACAGCCATTGTCTCTTCACCATCAATGCATCTGAAGATAACTCCATAAAAACCACGTTTGTAGAGAATTTTCTCTAGGTGATCTGGGCTATCATAATGAGTAAAATTGACCACACATCATCGGATTTGTTCTTTCTCGGATCTATCAGGTGGAAGTGTTCCATTTTGAAGGTATTCCCTAATAGGTGACATACATCCTGTATTATGACCACACGGTTCATGAATGGGACTAATTTCATTAATTTCCTCTGTTCTGATTCGAAAATAAGGTGAAATTGCACGATGGTGGGCAATACTGATGGTTGTCTCGTCCCGATTTGGATCTTCCAGAGTCGTGGGTATATAATCCAGTGCATCAGCTTGAGCATTTTGTGATCTTGGGACAAAAGAAAATTTCGGTTCCAAAGGGAATTCCTCCATTAACTCTCTGATGTAATCATACAAAGGGACTAGTGCTTCTTTTTTGATGGCATAATCCCCATTGACTTGTTTGATTACCGGTCTGAATCACCTTTCACCTTTAAGTGATTCACTTGTGCTTGAAGTGCTAATTCCAATACTACGATGAGAGCTTGGTATTCTGCTTCATTATTGGTACCACCTTCCCACAATAATAATGAATAAGGTAACACTTCCTTTTCTGGATAAATGAGAAAAATTCCTAAACCAACTTTGTTGAATTTAGGATTTTCAATTTTCCTCCCTATTGGACTTCTGGAAGCACCATCAAAATACATTTCCCATGTCTGAGGACTTTCTTGAATAGAGAAGAATTCCTCATCAGGGAGGTCAATATCTGAAGATGTGTCTTCCACTGAAGGGTGTTCCACCAGGAAATCATCCATAGATTGTCCCTTTATAGCCTTTTGAGACACATACTGAATGTCGAATTGCTGCAAAATAACTGCCCACCTTTCCAGACGTCCTGTAAACATCGGATGACTAAGGATGAATTTGAGAGTATTATTGCGAGATATCAATTGGACCTCGTGATGTTGCAGGTAGTGTCTCAACTTCTGAACTACAAAGATTAATGCCAGGCAGCACTTCTCAATACTTGAATACCGGGTTTCTGTTTTCATTCCCAGCATCATTCTTTTAAGCAATAAAGACACTCAACGATCGCTCTAGAGCTGTCAGGTAGAGGATAAGTGGTCTTCCTTCAACAGGTGGCATGAGTACCACTGGACTCAAGAGGTATTTCTTGAGAATATCGGATGATTCTTGAATTCTTCATTCCACTAGTAAGTGACTCCCTTCATCATCAATTTGGTGAAGGGTAAACTTTTTCCTACCAAATTGGTGATGAAACGCCGAATATAGACTAAGTGTCCTTGAAGTCCTATTAATTATTTCAAATTTCTAGGAGGTGACATACCAAGGATTGACTTGGTCTTCTCAGGATCGACTTCAATACCATGATGGCGTACAACAAAACTGAGAAATTTTCCTAAGGTTACCCCAAAACCACATTTTAAGGGGTTCATCTTCAAATTATGTTGTCGAAACTTGCGGAATATGACTTCAAAATCAGCTAGGTGATTAGAAAATTGTTTGGATTTAACCACCAAATCCTCTATATAGAATTCAACAAACATCCCTAAGAAGGGTTTGAAGATACGATGCATGGCACACTGAAATGTTGCACCTGCATTCTTTAAGCCAAAGGGCATTACCCGGTAGCAAAACACACCCTAAGGGGCTCTGAAGGCTGTGGATTCCTCATCTTTTGGGGCCATTCGAATCTGATTATATTCGGAATATCCATCCATGAAGGAAAGTTCTTCATAGCCAGCTGTTTCATCAATTAAAAGTTCTGTAATCGGAACTGGGAAATCATCCTTAGGACAATGCCAATTAAGATCTATGAAATCGATGAAAACTCTAATTTGTCTGTTCATCTTCTTTACAGGGACAATATTAGCCAACCACTTGGGATACTGAACTTATCTGATGAAGTTATCTTTGATAAGCTTATCCACTTTAGCTTCAATTTTGGAAGCATAAGTTGGGTGTGTTCTTATCGCGGCTTTCATAAATCCTCGATGTTCTTCTGGAAAACCTAAATGATGAGTAGCAACATCAGGATCAATCCCGGTCATTTCTGTATAGTTCCAAGAAAATATATCACTATTTTTCTTTAGAAAAGAAATATACATCTCTTTCTCTTCAAGAGTCATGGCCGCACTGATTAAAGTGGGGCGTGGATCCTCTTTTGTACCCAGATTTATTTCTCTGAGTTCATCCACAGTGGTAGAGATACCCTCTTCAAATGCTGGAGGAGCATCTCTGAGATCTTCCTCTTCTTCTTTATCATGTGTTATTTCTTCCGTTTCTACTTGCATAGTAGATGATAAAGCAGAATTTTCATGATCTGAAGACATGTCAAAATTTGTACATCTTGAAGAAGAAGCATCCATTTTCGACCTGATTGATGATGAAGGGTCTTCTTTGGGTAATAAAGTGGAGATGATGGATTGAGAATCAACATCATTGTTCACCTCCGATGTTGCTATAACTTCTTCTAGCCTAATTGGAAAAGTATAGACTTGCTGGATTTCAGTAGATGAAATGAAGACATCACCATTTGTGCTTTCATTACTGCTTGGTGGGTTACCAATTTCGCCCATGTTGTCTGGCTCGATTGCCGTAACTGACATTATGGATCTTTTCATAAGAGTATTTTGATTTGGGTTTATCTTGTCAATTTGAATGATAGGAAACACATAATCTTTACTCACATGTGTAAATGGATTTTCTGGAATCTTCTCCAAACCATATGGAGCATTAACTTTGGTAATATCTTTTTTGTGGATTTCTCCCTTCCCTTCATGTGATAGAATTCATCCTCAATGTATTGAGACTCGCATGTCTTGAACGGGGCCTTATCAGCATACAATGTCCCAACTTGACCATCAAAAAAATATTTGAGACATTGATGGTATGATGAAGGGATAGCCGCATGTTGAGTAGCCAGGGTCTTCTAAGCAAGATGTTGAAGGCTGAGTCTTGATCAACAACCATGAAATATGAATTGGATACAAGATATCCAAACTGAGTTCTGAGTGTAACTTCGCCCAGTGGTTCTTGTTCATTTTTATCATATCCTTTTAACATCATGATAGAAAGAGATAAATCATATTCCGCGAGGCCGAATCGACGAAGTGTACGAATGGGCATGAGGTTGACTCTTAAACCATTGTCAATGAAAGCTCTTCGAACGTCTACGCCATAGACCTTTCCAGATAAGTACAAAGGTCTAATATGCCCATGCACAACATCATCTTCATCTTCATCAGTAAAAGATATTACTGCATGGTATTCAGCAGGATTATTCTCTATGTGATAGACTTCTTCTACAGCAATTTTAGTTTCAAACTCCTGAGGACTTGACAAAGCCTCGATGAGTGCTTCCCAAAGATCTTTTAAAAGATTCAAAGCATCCAGAATTGATAACATGGCTGGTACTTGGGCCAAGTGTTTCAATAAATCATACTTTTGATCCAGAGGTCTGTGTTTCCCAACATGAATATGTGGTTTAGCAGGTGCCTTGGAAGCAGATGCTTTGGAAGTTAATGCATTTTGTATTGGGATATAAGTTAGAAATATTCCTGGTTTTGGAAGATTAGACCGATTATATCCATTTACTTGCTGAGAGGAAGAAGATGGAGCCATCAACAAGTCTTCCAAAAAAACTATGCCAGGACTGAATTTGCTATTGGTAGAAGAAATTTCTTGTTCTTGCTGAGCTCACTGAAGGGATCTACCATGAGTTTCTAGTGCGTACAAAGTTCTATAAGGGGTAGAATTGGAGTAGTGGCTTCTGAAAGATCCACGTCTTCCCCTATATCCTGAACCTCTGGAACTTCCTCTGATTCCCTTATTTGATAAAGGGAATTCAAGCTCATCTAAATTGAAACTGCTACAGGCATATGGATCTGTTAATTGAATCATATTAATAGAACTAAAGATTAACTCTTCATCTAATGAAGACTCTTCCTAATTATCCTGTTTAGGTTGTGCCTTTTGGTGGGGCGGTACCCGTGGCTTTGAATTAGATGGCATGAAGTCTGCCAGAGTCAAAGAAAACTTAGACTTCGACACATACTCATCTTCTTCTGATTCTTTTTCTTTCTTTGAATCATGCTGTTTCTTTGAGTACTTTCCCTCTAATGAAGAGGGTTTTTTCACAACATTCATGGCTTAAGACACAATCAGTTTCTTTAATTGTGTTCTCAAAATAGCATGAGTTCGATTGATTGTCTTTCTGACCATCCAATCATCATACTTCTGTGCATTTTTGCTTTTGACTTCTTTCCACTCACCTTCCTCCTCTGGAACTGTAGCAGAAACACATGCTACCTGAGCTGAAGAACCTTTTAGTTTGACTTGTCCCGAGTCGACCATCTTTTGCAGGAGGTCTTTGAAGACAAAACACTCCTGGATGAGATGACCCAACATTTGATGAAAGGGGTAATAATTGGGACGTTCTTCATCTCCTTCCTTATTTGGACTTTTGGGCCTTGTAAATTGAACCATATTATTTTCCAAAGCCAAAATGAAGTAATCTGGAACTTGTTCATTTCGGAAAGAGTATGTTTTTCTCTTCAAATCCTCAAATTGTTTTCGTCTTTGATATCTTTGATCATCTGGACGAAACAGACTTTGTTGTTGGTGCTCAGGAGGTGAATCCCTTAGAGAAGATGAAGGTTTTGAAGTAGAAACAGGTACAGGTGCTTGTTTAAGTATAACTATAGCAGTTTCTGCTTTACCCATTCTCCTTCCTGGAGCTGATGGAATTACACGAGATTTAGCCTTAGCCTATATAATGGAATCTTCAATATGCTGAGCGATTGAAGTAAGTTCTCGAAACCCTCATGTATATTTCACAGGGATCAACGGTGTGCGTAACTCGTCACACAAATTTTCCACATAGATTGGAAACAATTCTTCTTGAGGGAGTTCTAATATTAGGGAATATGTTAATCCCTTCTAGCGAGCAATGAAATATGAGACCCTTTCATTCTCCCTTTGCTTACAGTTTGTAAGATCAAAAACTATTATCTTTGGAAAAGTTGAGTTGAACTGAAGAAGGAATTGTTGACGGAGATCATCTCATCCAGTAATTGACCGGGATTACAAGCTTGTATACCAGACAATGGATGGTCCTTTCAAGGTCCGTACAAAGAATCTGAGTTTTACTACTTCTTGCTGCTCCGGAGTTCCCATCATAGGATCACAACAAGACACGTAATGTGTCAAATGCTGTTCAGGGTCGCCTGATCCATTGAAAATAAGGAATACAGGGTTTCCAAAACTGGATGGAGGGGAGATTGAATCTACCCATTCAGGGTAAACATTCTTTTCTGGTTGAACCTATGCACGTTTCCCTTCCATAGTTTCTAACCGAACTGTTAATGACTCAATAGTAGTTATTAACTTTTGAGAAAAATCCGGTTGAACTTGGACTTGGGTAGGTGCAATGACTGGAGCTTGGACAGATGTGGTGGTTGGTGCTGCAACTGATGGTATCATTGCCAACTGTTGTTGCACTTGACCCGTAGGGTTAGACCTGTGAGGGTGTACTGATAGAGGAGGATATTCTTGATCCATCTCAGTAGCTGCAACAAATTTCTTTGGCTGACTGACTCCAGCATGCTTAAGAAGAATACTACTCTGAAGTAGTTCTGCATTCAACCTCCTCAATTCCTTCATTTCTTCCTCCTGTTGTTCAAACCTTTGCTCTAGAGAGAGTGATTGGCCTTCTCTAGAGGAAGGATATGTAACCTGATTCTTTCCCCTCCCTTTGTTGGATCCTTTTCGAAGAAGGGGAAGTGGGTTACTCGAAGGATTACCTAGGTTCTGAGTAACCCTTTTATTTCGTGTACGCACACCTTCTCTATTTATGTCGGTGCGTACATCTTCTTGAGCAGGAACCTCTTCATTTGAGTCCCCTAAGTGAGCCTCATCTGGTGGATCAGCAATAATGTCATTGATGACATTGATTGATGCATAACTCATCGCGTCCCATCTATCATCATTTCTGTGATATTGTCTTCTTCCATGTATTTGATGAGACATTGCCTTTTGTTGATTCAATCCCTTAGGAACTTCTTGATGAACCGTAATTTAGAGGAATATACTGATAATTTGGCTCTTAGTTCCTCTTTAGACTTCTTCCCCAATCGAGAAAAGACCGACTTTCTCTTAGTAGGGGACTGATGATTTGAAAAAGTCCCTAGTCCGGTGGACTGGGGTTGTTCCTGCTATTCCCGCTCAACTCCTCGAATCCTATTTTTTGATTCTGAGGGTTTGTTTAAAAGAGTCCCCAGTCTGGAAAGTTGGGATGGCTCTTGACGTGATATGTCTGAGACTTTCTTAAAATCTCTCCTAATCTTGCGAACCTTAGTTCAGAAATTAGCTGGATGCATTAACTTGTATCCGCTTTTGTCACCTGGTTCAAAAGACTGTTGGATGATTTCCAACACTTCTGTCACTTGATGATGTGCTTGCTCCATACAAGAGGCCTATTCAATATTATCGTTTTCTTGATGCAGGAGTAATTCAAAAACTTGTTCTCTGTATGCTAGATTTTGAGAGGAAGTAGTTGAAGCATGTTCTTGGGCAAGCTTTTGATTACAAACAAATCTCATTGACTGTGGCTGGCCATGGGAAATAACATTGCATGAGACCATTTTCAGCGGGCTTTGCTGACTGGAGAGAACCGTGAAATGTAGTGCTCCATGAACACCCCATCCTCTGACACGAATACCATATGGGGAATTGATTATTAACTGATGCAATCTTCTTAGTGCGCCAAGGCATGAACGTTGAAGGGATCTCTGCTGCTTTTCAGCCTTCAGATATCAAGAGACTGATAGAGATGCCAAGTTAATTTGGCGTTGTAACCCTTCTATTATCTTAACATGTTTTTTTATATTCATTATAAGATAATAATTTCTTTTTCAACTGACAAAGAGTTTTCGATATGTTGAGACGAATATCATGAATTCCATCTTCCGTCAACATCTTTGGAATGTCATACTGAGAGTCAGCTAGAGGCCAAAATTGGATTACATAGTAAAAATATATTCTATTTACACTTTAAAAGCAATTAAAAATATAATCTAACCATATAATTAAATTAGATGAAAAAGCTGTTTTGATGTAAAATGCAGTATTTTTCACAATTCATTAAAAAATAAACATTATCAGAAAAATACCAAAAACTTATCCAATGTAAATTTCAATGCCCCAATAATAAGTTTATTTTGACAAATAAAGCTTATAAAATTTTCAAAAGTTTGATCTAAAAATGGTTTTCCATCAAAAGGCAGTAAAATAAACTTTTAAAAATATTAGTGTAGTCCATGCTTAAGATTGGATTTATTCTCATTTTAAGCCTATAAAAAACTATCTAATTCATAAATAGACATATATAAGAATATATATTATTCATTAATTACTTGGGATGTTACATCCTTCCTCCATTTAGAAAATTTCATCCCCGCAATTAATTTACTTACCGAATAAGTTGGAATGTCATACTGAGAGTCAGCTAGAGGCCAAAACATGACTAGTAATTCACCTTTTTCCAGTTGTTTTCTCATGTTCAGCATTTCCTCTTTATCATTAAATGATGATTCTTATACCTGATTTGACCAGAGTTGGTGTTTCCTTGTTGCTTCATCCGATTAAACAAGATTGGTAGAGAAATCATTGATAAAACTAGAAGATGCATGACTTAGGGGTGGTTCGGAGAATGAACTACACCCTGGGCTATCTTTTGATTGAGAAATTATTTCACCTACTAGCGAAGAATTATCAGACATGACTAGTTTCGCATTTGCAAGTTCCTCAAGATAAGAGGGCTATCTTGGCACTACATCGTCCACTGGAGCATTTTCCGGGCAATGTGCATCACTACTGCAGAGAGGACTTTCGCAGCGAAATTCATCATCATGGGGAGGACCACCATGGTGGGTTACAGCAAAATATGAGATCTCTTGTTCCTTGGTCTTCTGACCACACAGAGGGTTCCTGTGGCTCTCATCTAAAGATGAAACTTCGAGATCGACCGAATTTTCATGAAGCAAGCCTTCATGAGGAAGTGTCTGTTGAAGACCTTCAGAATTAATGTTCCCACTCTTGGGAAATGAGGGAGTAGAATCTTTAATTCCAATAGATAACTGTCTGAGGGCTTCAAGAACTCCAGCATCGAGCAAGGCCTTGTTACAGATTGTCTCTTGATATCCTGACTATGTTGGGCGGGTCTTTTTCTTAGACGCCTTCTTACTCACCTTGGAAACCACTTGTTGACAAAAGTGGCTAATCTAAGCAGGTGTATGTGCCTAATCAAGAAAGATGGCCAGGTTTGGCTGACGATCTCCACTCAAATCAGGTGTATGTGCCTGACTTGGTTGTCCGTATGATATGGGGGAGTATGCCCCATAACCCTCTTGGACTAGAACAGATGTGTGTTTCTATTCTGGAGTGAATTGTTGATGTGTCACTCCACTGGTAGGGATAGATTTATCTGTCTTTCCCTGAGATGTCGCTGAAGTTGTTATAATATCCTGTCAAGCATCCAAAATATGAGCAGGGATTTGCTTCTACTCTTTCACCATTGATAAAATATGCTTGGTGACTTCAGCTGCCGGAACGGGGATATACGTCCATTCCGTTCTTGGAGTAGGTGTATGTGCCTGCTCTTGTCCTCTTTTTCGTGTCAGTGAATCCTGACATTACTCAAGTGTGGGGGCAGAGAGTTGAGTCTGCCTCCTGTTTGTTACCAAAGCTTTCCGACTGACTTCTCTGTGTGCTACCAAGCGAGACTGTTGGTAAGATTGATCAATACTTGCAGGTGTATGTGCCTGCTGATTTCACTTCGCCGAACGTGGTAGACGAGATCTATCATATGTAGTCAGATGAGCCTACTGACTAACTGGTGACGTATAAACAGGTGTATGTTCATGTCTATAATACTCCACCAGAATTTCCTGACGGGATTGGCGTGCTGCTGCCAGACGAGTCTGCTGGACAGCAGGATTAAAACGGTCATTTGTGTGTGCCCGCTCGTTTCTTGCCACCAATTTAGGTTTGTGGACTTTTCTGGAGATAGCAGAGATGGGAACCTGCTCACTGTTATCCATATTTCACCTCTGGCGGTTCTTCTTTCCTTCTCAGGTTCGAGGAACCTGATCCAAATGCCTGGAGTTGAGACCCTCATCATGTTGAGGGCGTACTTCCACACGAGTCGAGCGGTGATTGTTGATAGGATCCCTCAGGAAGGACTCCTACTTCTTTTAATTAAGGCCCTGAGGGACCTTCTCATTCACCTCCCCAAAATATGGGAGTGAATGGTGATTGCGTTCCGGGGATAACGACCCGAAACGGTTGGAGACTGTGGTTAGCACCGCCTGCTTCTTGATCACTGGTCGTCGTTGTTCAGACGACCGGTGTGAGTTGTTCACTTGGAGGGCTTGTCGGGCAGCCTCCAGAGTTGGGATGGTACCGTGTTGACGGTACTCCTTAACCAGCACATTTGATACCCAGTTTTGAAGACGCTGAGTAGGTGATGTCATCCTCAGAGCGGACGATGATCCAAGAGGAGTAGCAGAAGTGGCATTTACAGCAGCAGTATTCACAGGTGTGAACTTGAGAGCAGCCATTCTGGAAATGTAGAAGATCTTGGAAAAGAGTTCTTGTTTGATATAATAGATGTGATCATGATAAATTCAGCCACTACATCTTCTGGATGAGCACATATGTCAATGATTGTTTTTGTTGGCCCTCTAATGGAGTTTTAAATAGGGTCCTAACAAATAAGTAAAACATCATTTTAACTTGGTTAAGGTTTCACGTCGATTTCACCATTTTTTTTTCCTCAGAATTTGGGGATGACCTCCTCGATTTAAGGTTCAAACATTCCAGTCAGTTTCTAACGGGTTTGTTCGTAGAACTGGAAACATCCAATGATTCCACACCCATTTGGAAATACTTTCCAAAGGTAGGCGCTCATTAGTTTGTGGACTGATGAGGCTTAGGAATTTGCATTAGTCGAGAGGATGGGAGGTCGGACTCATCACACCTTTTTGAGAGGAATTATTGTCTACTCTGGGACTCTCTTTATAGATTTAAGTTATGTTCTTGAATCCTTATTACATTACCAAGTATAAAATGATCTTTCCTTCAGATCTGACAATCAATGATTAAATATGTAGGAAATTTTGAGAATCTTTTATATGTTTTCTAGGTTCTTCATAGATAGAGAATCATGTGTATTTATTAGAGATTCTTGGTCAATGGTATCCTTCGACACATTTATATAGAAGTCTCTTGGTCATTATGATGACCATGATAGTTTTTATGCCACTCAGTGGGGCACTTGAAGTTTATTTTCATTCAGAAGGACATGGATTATTTCAGAGTTTCGATTGAACCCGCAGATGGGCTACCTATGTATCCTTTGTTTAGAAACGTAATAAAAACCCACGTAGTTCGAGTAAGGGAGTATGATATTTATGATTGTTGGCTCAACGAAGGATGTCATAATTACTTTTACACTCTAAGCTCACATGAGTCATGCTCGGTTTGAGAAACAAGAGGCATTGGTAAAAATCAGACAATTGTGCCATGAAAGATGAAATCATTAAGAAATAAGGTGGGACTTATGTATGTATGATTGCCCAGATAAATGAATATTAGGATTTACTTCAGGGAAGAAATCCATGAACAGGGTCCATAAAGGTATATGTGCTTCATGGAGATTTGAATACTCTAACTGGGGGCTTACTCCTGAAAAGGAGGGACAAATTAGGAGAGGACTTATGATTGGGTTTTACTCCTGAGAAGGAATCCCATATCAAAAGATTGGTTAAGAGAAATTAAAACTGGGGCTTACTCCTGAAATGGGAGGCCCAGGTTAAGGGACTTGAAAAATTAAGGGACTTGGGACTTACTCCTGAAGATGATGCCCATATTAGGGTACTGGGGCTTACTACTGAAAAGGAGGCCCATGTTTGAGACTGGGTCTTACACTTGAAAAGGAGACATAGGTTAATGAATTATGGTTGGGGCTTACTCCTGAGGAGGATGCCCAAATTAGGGGACTGGGGATTACTCCTGAAAAGGAGGCCCAGTTTAATGATTATGACTAGGGATTATTATTAAAAAGGAGGCCCATGTTAATAAGTTCTCTCATCTTAAAGGATGAGGTTGAATGAATGAAATCTCAATCTGTAGTGACAAAAAGATTTGTAAATGACTAGGTTTTGAGGGATATTCCACAGAATTCCTTTCAGATAAGGAAGCCAAATCAAGAAAGCATGCCACAAATAGATTTGAAGAGTGTCTTGAAGATTGAATCTTGAATAGGAGAGGTGGAATGGCTTAAGAGGGGTGAAATGGGCAAGAAGGGCACCCAAAAAGGTAGGGGCGTGCAAGTCCTGGCAGGCACGCAGGTACTACGTGGGCGCGCAAGTCCTGGTCATGCAGGTATACCTGCGCGACACATGGGTACTTGCGTGACGGTTAACTAGAAGGGTAATACTTGAGTGACTCTTGTTTAAAGCCTTTAGAATCATCTTGATGTTCTTCCAGAAGAGTGGTGTGCAAGTTCTATTGAAGGAGTTAGGCGGCGCGCAAGTGTGGCCATTTCCCTTAAGGGTTGGCCACTCAGGCGCACAAGTGTTGATGATTTTCAACACTTAGGCCTTCCTCCCCCTCTTTAGATCTTCCGTCCTAGGTAAGAAATTACCTTATAAGTGTTTTGGAAGCTTTGAGAAGAGACTAGGGCGCTGGGAGCTCAAATCTGGATTCTGGAAAAAATCCCTCCTTCAAATGGGGGGCCCACAGGGTCTATTTATAGGCTGGAGAAGACCCCGGGTGGTTATCACTTAGGGCGCGCAACTGTACTTGTGCGACCATGGTGGTGCGCAAGTGCACTTGCAAGACCATTTTAGAACTTGTGCGACCCTTGTGCAACATTCTTCTTATTCCTTCCTTTGTCAATTTTTGATATTTTTCCAAAGGTTGAATCACATTGAGTTAAGATATTCCCCTTTTCCAATCATTAGATTATGTGATAAAAGGAGCGTCAACAATATCATGTGGTGATTTCTAACAAAGATGATGATTTTTGGGTCGGTGATCCAAGGGAGGAACTTGTTTGTTATGATTTTTGTCTATGATGTTTTATAATGTTTTCAAAATATTTGAGGACATTTTTGTAGGTCTAGTCCCCTCTTTACCATGTATTTATCTATTTGTTTTTTCTAAGATAATTGGGAAAGATTCATTCAAGATCAATTCTATTTATTATTACATTATTATTGTATTTGAAATTTAAATCATATTTTTTATGAGATAAATTAATTTTTTTAAAGTATCATTATGGAAAAAATCCATTCAATTTCATAAATTAATTAAATTTCTTATTTTTAAAATGGTATAATTGTACATATTAAAATTTGCACATATTGCCAAAAAAATTATCTCCTAAATGAGATAAATTTCATTTCAAAGAAATATATCAACAAGAAATTCATATCATCTCATATATGAGATAAATTGCATTTAGAAAAAATATTTTCTATTATATGTTAAATTTGTGTTGAAACATATATGGAATAAGTTTTGTGATTTTTAATTTCATGTTAAAAAATATATTTTTTCTAATAGATGAAATTTAACTCAGTTGTGAGTTGATATAAATTTAATATCAAAAAAAATATCATCATAAATGTAATTTATATCACCTCGTAAATGTAATAATTTTTTTTATAAGATTATTAAATTTTGTAAAATATTTTAAAACAGGAATTATTATTTGTAAAATATATGTCATCTTGAACTAAAAATAAATTTACATTATTTTAAAAACCAATTATCATTGTATGTAAAATTTCAAATCATAGTGATTCTATAAAAATAATATATAATAGATAGGTAGATTAAACTCTATTTTCCATGAAATATAAAAAAATGTAAAAATTATTATTTATACTAAATTTAGAAATTTAATTTCTTAATCATATTATATTTATTATCAAAAATAGAAATTTATTTAAATTTTTTTTTTTTAAAATTGAAATTTATGATTTCTATTTAAATTAAAAAAAATTAATGAAGATTCCAACATATAAAAATAATAAGGTGATAAAATAAGGAAAATATAGTATGGATTTAAATAAGTAATAATGGGAAAATTAGGAAATCCAAAATTGAATTTAATGAAATTTCAATTTAATTTTCATTAATAAACATCAATAATAAACATTGGTAGGAGAGAAGGATGTGTGTAAGGAGAGAGAATAAATATTTTATTTAGTATTGTATTGGTACATTGGATGTCTAAGTAAAAACAAAATTCAATTAATTTAAGAAAATTGGGGGATAAACTTTCAGTCATTTGAATAAGGTGTCATTGTTTTAAGATATTATGTGATATATGGTGTCAAAATGAAATATTTCAATGTGAAAATTTTAGAGTGAATTAATTTTTAATTAATGTGTGTTATTGTGTTTATAAATATTTAAGAATTAGGTTTATTAGAGAAATATAGTTTAAAAATCAAAGAAATAATAAATAAATGGTAAAGAATATGGAAACATATTTATACTTTAAGCAGAAATTCCACGGTTTCCATTTGATTGATATTGATAAAGTTAGCCTCATTATGTTATTGAGTTTTCTGGTGATATTAATTCAAACAAATTATTTTATTAGGTTCTGATATAGAGATGGATAAATGAGATTCACTGTATTCTATTAGATATTTAGAATCTATTGCAGGAAATGAGTTGAATTAATTGAGATGAAAATATGATTTGGTCCATTTTGTAGAACACTCATTGAAGTTTTTTTAAATTTAGGATTGGGATAATATAGTGTTCTTGTATGTTGTTTCTTAAGACCACCAATTATTATTTTTATAGATAACATTTTAAAAAGTAATTTTAGTTTTTTCCTTAATGAATTCCCACATTATAATAAATATGTGGTCAATAATGATCTAAAAATTGCAATTTTTTAGATATTACATGTTGTGTTATGCACTTAATGTAATTAATGAGTAAATTTGAAAGAAAAAATGGTGAAAAAATAATTTTTTACCATACCCATGATCTTGGTTTGGATATACATTTAAATGGATATATAAAAAAATAATTTTTTTGTAACTATAATATGATTTGGGTCTACTATTTTTTTCATTATAAAAAAATATTATAGGAGAGGAATTGAATAAGGATCTCTACTCATTTTACTCTCAACCAAGAGTTGTGTATTTCAGAAAAAACAATTTGACTAAATTGTTGGATACTTAAACCAGTTCAATCAAGTGATAGAGTCTTCATTAAATCCTGTAATAGTATGACTCAATATTAGAGGAAGACATAGGGCCTCAAAACCGTTTCTAGCTTCACCTATAGAAAATGATGGCCTAATGAGAATATGCATAAGAAGAGAAACACTGACTAAATTAATTTAGTTTATTTTCTATTTTAGAATTTATTATATGATTTATTATTTTATTATTCATAAAAAATATTGAATATATTTAAATTTTTTATATTTTATTAGTTCCTCTTAGCTAGTGTTATGAACTAATTTTTTCATTGAATATTCCTGTTAAGATTTTTTCAAGGAATTTAATTTAATGATTTTTATTTAGTTGTCTATTTTTATTTATTTTATTAATCCCCAATTATATGATGTTAATACCACTCATAATGTATAATCAATCAAGAAATATTAGAAAACACATAGATGGAAGAAGAGCTAATTACCAAGTATATATAAATAAAAGTTTTAATTTAAACTCAATTGTGTGTAAAATTAATTTAAGTATATCATAATGAAATGAATTTATTAACTTCATTCGAAATTAAATATTAATAAAAATTACTTAGTGATGTAGGAAATTCAATATGATAGAGATAATTACATAATGGAAACTTTTATGGATTCTCCTTTTATAATTGAGAATAAAACTTAATGTACTTTATTTTATTTTGATACTTTTGAAAGTATAAAGTTTAAAAGGTAAATTTTTATTGATAGAAGTTGAAAACACATATATAAATTAATTTAATAATTGAGAAATAAGTAAATTTAATATATTTCATAAATGAGTGGGAACAATTATTATTAAAGAAAATAAATCCTGGATATTGATTCTCTTACATTCAATTTAATTATTTTAGATTGTTCATTTGGGATATTTATTCATAATTATGAAAAAGTTATAAATACCTAACAATTATTTTCATCATTCAATATAGGATTCCGTCACACTAATGGGATTTAACTCATACTATAATACAATACACATTTTAATGTTTTTTTGGAGTTTTGTAAATTTCTAAACACAAATTGTATCAATGGTAGTGGATGATTGATATAGACATGTCAATTTTTTTACAACATTATAAAGAACTAATGAAAAATAAATATAATAAATAGGATAAATTATGTGATTGATATTCTTTTTCACCTTCCTTTTTCAATTTTTATTCTATTTATTCTTCGGTTAATTCATTGTTTTTATTATAGGTCAAAAGTGAATTACTAACACACTCATTACTAGATCTATGAGAGCATAATCTTATGAAGCTTTTTGACTTCAGTCCCAATATCAATAAATTCTTATTCAACCACCAATGATTATAAATGGAAGAAAATAAAAAACATAGTGAAACCCCACTTTTTATTTAGTAATACCCCCTCCTATATAATAAATTCCACATCCAAAAGTGAAAAGAAATCTAACTATAACATGTTATTGTTTATTTTCCTTTTATGGGGAAACATTGGAAATCATTTAACCACTAATTCAAGATAATAACATATATATAAAGTTTGAAATTATCCATATGATAAGAAACGTGGAAACATTTTATGGATTATATAATGAAGATCTATATGGACAACTTTATAATTTATAAGTGATATGAAATATTTTCAAAAATAATGGGGTCTCTATTGATGCTAAGACACTATGATCATTTCCTCTCTATTTTATAACTAAGAAAAGTATTTTGTAATGATATTTCCATAATTTTCTATCATGTAATAGTATATACATGATAAAATGTTATTGAAAAATTATTTTCCTCTATACAAAAAATGAAAATATTTGAAATTAAATTAAAACAAATATACATAAAAATATGGGGAATAATATTATAAGGATTTAGAGGGATTCAATAATTTATAAACAAATTTCCTCATATAAATTGAAGAATAAAAATGTAATTATAGATTTTAAACTTTGGGTTATAACCCAATGATCATGTCATATTTGATACTTACATTAATGGAAATATAATAAAAGAGATAATTAAATTTAATCAATACTTTCTTAATAAATAATTTAGAAATTAATTTTAGAATATAGGTGATCAAGGTCCTATAAAATGTTTAACTTATAACGACCCATACTTTAGATAAATTTTTATTACTTCAGAATTGAAGCATACTTATTACAACATATAACAAAACCATGATAGGACCGTATAGGTCTAGTGTCTTTAGAAACTGGGAAACATAAAAACTTGGTTCATAAAGCATCTACATTATCTCCCTTTTATTTCATCATATCTAGAGTACCTTTTAGCTTATCCTACTTAATACCCTTCTTCCTGACCTAGGGAAAAGAAAACATACAAAAGGGTGATCTCAAATTCTCAGTAATGGTATATTGGGACCTTGTTAAATGGAGAAGGAACTTTTAAGAGTTAGCCTTTGCAGTGTGTTGTATTTTGTTTTCAAATAAGATAAATCCATTCATTTTGTAAAAGGACCAGAAATCAGATAATGCGTTGCTGATTTGTATTTCACAAATATCATAAGTTAGAAGAACTAGTGATGCAAGCCTTATAAAGGAAAGGGTGATAAATGATGATGTCAATCATATATAATTTTGATTGGAAGGAATGATGCTACTGGAAGATGGGATGTTTCAGTACTTCCCATTGTAACTCTGACGATGATAAAGCTGATCTATCAAAGGATATATATCACGATAGTGGAGTTCATGACGAAAGCTGAATAATGGTTATGATAAGTAGTGAATAGAGAAATGAAAAAGCAATGGACAATTGAGGGGCGACACAAAAGCACAGTTTAAGGTGGTGCCTTTTTCCATTGTTTTCAAAATTTTAGGGCCTGAAAATCGGGATATGAAGATGTGTTTTTGGAAATGGATGTTGCGCAAAAGATTAAAGATGGTTTAGAATTTTTCATGCAAGGAATGATTTAAGGTCAGAACATCTAATAATGGCAAAGGCATGGAGTGTGCGGAAATTTAGGCAGGTTTCATGAAGAAAAAAAAGTGGTGCGCGAAATAGTAGCGGGATGCGCGAAATATCAGTGGGAAGCGCAAAAAAAAATAATGGTTGTGAGAAATATTGGTGTGGTGCACAAAATAGAGGAAAGAGGTTTTTCACGCCAATGGTGTTTCAATATCAGAAGCTCGAAAATTGGTAAAGGCATGAGGTGCGTGAAATATTAGAGCATTGCCCGAAATATGAAGTTGCGTGAAAGAGTTTTTACGCGCATGAAGGGGGTTTTACGCGCAGATTAGTGTTTTATCATGGGATCAAAAATGACTATAAATATGAGGTGAACCCCTCTCATTTGTTGTTTCTCGACACTTAGATGAAATCCCGAGCTCTGGTGCATGTAAAATTTTACGCTAAGTGAGTTGTGCGAAAAGAAAGGAGTTTGTGACAAAAGAGGACAGCTGCGCGGAAAAGAGAAACAGGTGGGAGAAAAAGGGAAGTTGTGCGAAAAAGTTTTTCATGCCAAAAAGTAATTTTTACGTGCAATACATTTCAATTGCGCGAAAGGTATCCTAAAGGCTATGCAAAAAATGTGGGGTCTACGCACATATTCAGTTGTGCATATGGGAGTTCTTACCAGCTTCTGGGTAGGAAAGTGAAGAAATTTCTTTGAAAGTTTTTATTTGTATAAGCTCATTAAGAAGCACTGATCTATTTTAATTCCCTATTTGTGCTAAGAGGGTGCACACGTGCTTTCAGATTGTTTTCCAAGTTCTACATGAGTGTAACTGAATATCCTACTCGTTGTATTCCACATCAAAGGATTTTTGTCTAGTGGATTGTGTGGTACTATATTATTTCTATACCGTACCAAGGACGTAGCTACTCTTTTTGAGTATTTAACCTTGTAAATATTGTGTTCCTGTGGTTGTGTGTGTTCAGCAGAGAAGAAACTCTTTAATAGGAGGAAAATGTTGTTTAAATTAAGAGGAAACATAAAAAGAAAACGATATCACTGATTCACCCCCTCCCCCTCTCAGTGATACTTGGATCCTGACTTGGAACTTTGGGGTAAACAAAGGAAATATCAATCATATCATATTCATAAGAACATAACATTTTGAAAATATTAAACTGCAAAAGATATCATAATATCATAACATGGGATAAATCATTGTAGTGAAATGTAATCCCAATAATCATAACATAAAACATGAAACTTTGTATCATACACACATAATCATATAAAGTCATTTCTTATTATTCAAGACTCATTTCCAAGACTGTCATAATTGACAAAATCTATTTTTGAACCAATGTCACTCCTTATTCCAGTCCTGTATCGCTAAACCGGATTAACTTGTCGTTCCAAACATGTCTATCTCCTGAGATATAAATCCTTAACCAATGCATTGGAGGTAGATATAGGTCCCACCCATCTCATAATGAAACCATTCTTATGTGTGCCAAAAAGTAATAAATCATATATCATAGAATAACCCATGTAATAAAAATGGGATTCTGAAATATCATGCCATCATAACATAAAACATATAAGATAAAAGGACTTCATAAAAATAATTCCATAATAACATACTCAAATCAATGTAAAAATAGGGATAGAAACAGAACCCTATATTATCTTAGATGGAAAATAATTTTGATAAAACACTTGAACTCCATTCTTGAGAAAAATATCCTTTCTACATCAAAATCATTTTTCATTTCTTAACATGTCATACAATTTTAAACTAAAATAAGTTAATTAAAAATAAACTTGAAAACTTTTAAATAAATATTCATGTAAATAATGTTCTATGAAATCATAAAAATCCATTCATGCCATATAAGTTAAAAAACATTCATCTCATACTTTGGCCGAAAAAAGTCAAAAAGTATCTCGTACTGAAAACAACAAAATATTCATTTCATATCTTTTACTAAAAATTAACCAATAGGTAAAATTGGATTTAAGAGGATATAAATAATATTACATATTGAAGAAACAAGTATGTGGATAATAAATATGCCCCAGTAAATTCTGAAATATAAACAATCTCCAATAAAAATGAGATTGTGAGATTTTCCCTTACCTTAGGTCTGATATGCTTCGTACATATCCGAAACTCTTTTATAATGATTTAAATAATATCATTGACTTATTACAGAATCATATTTATTGTTATGATATCATATATGGTCATATTCTTATCTTCTTATTAGTAATATTTCATTGTTACTTGTTATTCGGGTGTTCATTGCTTTATGTTCTTATGAATGTTTTGTCGAATAAATTCTTATTACTATTTTTAGGTTATAGATAACTCATTTACAGAATGGTTTTAGTGAAATATATATCATATTTATTCATTCAATTCATTTATATAATAATTATTCAATGAAGATCATGTAGAACGAGTCACATCACATCGTGGAGACAGTAGGTCGTACGTACGCATGAGCGATGAAATCATTCTTTTGATATTAAAATATTATATAATTGGATGGTATATAATTTATAAAGAATCATAATAATGTTATATTTATTATTTATATCATTTATTCTCATTATCATACCCATCCAAATGATGAAATGTTTAAATAAAAAACCACACCACGACGTAGAGACGGTAAGCCGTACGTACGCACATGTGGTGACTTTATCATTCATAGGATGGATAAAATAACTAATATGGTTGTACCATTTATAATAACATCACATTATATAGAATATAATGATTTTATTATTTTATAATGGAAACAACAAATAAGGAGGAAGTGGAAGAAGAAAGGAACTTGAAATAGGTGGTGAGATATTTACCTCTTCTTCGGGATCTTCCTTTTGATTTGATCAAAAGGGATACTTAGGTTGGCTTTATGACTAAAGGAAGGCCTCTAGGATGAAGGTAGGACAGTTGATAGGGTATTTTGGTAGTGTTTTGTGGAGTCAAATGGATTTGTAAGTGTGAATTAGAGAGAAGGGGGAGTGCCATTTTAGAAGAGGGGTGAGGGGCACCTTAGGAAAAACTTAAAATATTATTTTATAATAAATTCATATTCGGTTTATAATGGATATAAAGTGACTTATTTCGAGGCTATGGTGGTTATGGGTTGAAATACTATCAACCAATAGGTTTTATACAACTTTATGTTACCATTTTAACCTTATCATATAGATTTAACTCTAAGTTAAATAATTTAACTTTTACCGTGTCTTATTGTATTCTTACACTATATGGTTAATAAACTTACTATAAACTACCTATATAACCCCATTTGGTTCATTAATGTCATATATATTATAATATATGTGTTTTTCCAAAACTTATATTTTTATTAATAGAATATCAATTAAAAATTTAATTTAAAAAAAACTCTTTTATGTCGATTTTGACACTATTTGGTATTTTGTTTTTTCTAAATTCATAACAACATTATTACATCGAACACAATTCATCTAACCAATCCTAATATGTTATATTAACCTATAAAATTATTTTGATGCATAAAAAGTCTCAAATTACATTGATTTGGGTATTTATAATATCAATTATGTTAATATTTCATTAATAAGGTAATTACTGCATCATCATTGTGTCAAAGGTAAATTAAATTATTTAATGTCTAAAAATTATAAATAAAATACCATTATGTAGGAAATATTTTTAGATTTCTAATGAATATTTATAGTCGAATTTATCTTATTTATAACCCTGTATTGAAAATGTTTTACTTATTAAACTTCGATTTTAATTCTTTTAACTCTTCTTTAAATAAAATAATAATAAATGTCCTAATCTAATCCAATTGGACCAAAGAGGTTCATATTTTATTCCTAAGGTTGTTTTTGGTCGAATTAAACTTATCCAATAGAATTATGACATGTGTTATGGTAATAATAATATCATTTTTACACTTAATTACCCTATTTACTTTTAACCATGGTAAATAAAATTAAAAAGTTACTATTCATCAAAAATTATTTTTATCTTATTCAACCACATTTTACTCCTTGATATTAACCATTTTTCTTGGATTTTCGAAATTCAACTCACAGAAGTAGTAAAATTAAGTTTTATATAAATTTGTAAATTCTCCTAAGAGGTGGGTAAAAGACGGTATAAAGTTCAATAAAATTTTTATATATCTAAAATTATTATAAAATGACTACAATTAATTACCTTGAACTTATATAGGTATTATGTATCTATTTTTACCTAAAATAAATTTAAATAAAATAAATAATTACTTAAATAAAAAATCGGTTTTAAACTATAACTCAGTGTTTTTCACTATTCATCAAAAATTGAAAGTTTTTAGAAATATACCTAAAATTCACCCAAAGATAATTTTGATATTCCGAATCCAAAAATGAAGTCCATTTTAAAAGATAAAATTTATAAAATTTAAAAAATTGGGTATTACTTTTCATAACGGCTAGTTTATATAATATTTTAATAGCATATCGTTGTTTAGTGAAACTCGGTATTGCGTACAACGCAAGCTATCGAGGAAGGTTGCTCTTTCGTGTAACGCAAGACAAGACAGTGTTGCGAGTAGTGAAATATTCCGTTATTGTTGTGTATAAAATAATACATAAGAACAAAATATTTCTCATAAAATCTCAGGTTGTTACAGAATTAATTAATTGAAGGAGAATACCAAGTGGGTTTTACAAGTGGAGTCATTGACAAAGCTATTGGAAACCCTGAATAGGACCATAATTTTCCTCCAAATCAACCTTATTCACTATATTTAGATATGTGTAGTGGTGTACACTTATTTCATGATGGAATATTTATAATATATTATAATTAACCATTGGAATCCAACTTAATTGGATATAATGAACCATAAAATCAGTTCCAATTGTAGAGACCCGTATCTTGGCGTACATGGACATTACATTACATTTGCGGAATACTTAGTACATAACAAAAACACACACTAAAGGATCGTAATAGTTTAGTGTCTTTGGAAACTCGGAACGTAATCTTCTAATCGTGGTGAAAGTTCTTCAATATCTCCCATAAAGGTCATCCCTTTTTTCTACCTAAAACCTTTCTTTATATCCTGGGGAAAAGAAAACATAAAAGGGTGAGCTCAAATGCTCAGTAAGGGTAAACAAAGGAAATATCAATCACATAATTTTCATAAGAACATAACATTTTTGGAAATCTTAACCTGCAAAAGAGAGCATAATTTCATAACATGGGATAAATCATAGTAGTGAAATGAAATCATAACTTAAAACATTACTCATTGTGGCATACACACATAATCATAGAGAATCATTTCTTGTTAGTCAAGACTCATTGCCAAGACTATCTTAGTGGACAAAGTCCCTTTCTGAATCGAGTAATCCTCGTTTCAGTCCTGTTTCACTGAACCGGTATAACCTACCATTCCAGCCATGTCTATCTCATGAGATATAAAATCTTTACCCAATGCATTGGAGGGAGATATAGGTCCCACCCATCTCTTAATGAATCCTTTCTTATGTGTGCCACAAAATCATAAATCATACATCATTTCATAACCCATGTAATAAAAATGGGATTCTTAAACAACATGACATCATAAAACCATTCATATAAGATAAAGGAATTCATAAACATAATTCCATCACAACATAGTCAAATCAATGTAAAAATATGGATAGAAACAGAACTCTTTATTATCTTAGATGGAAAATAATTTTGATAAAACACTTGAATTGAATTCTTGAGGAAAATATCCTTTCTTCTTCGAAAACATTTTTCCTTTCATAACATGTCATACAACTTTAAAATAAAAGAAGTTGATTAAGAATAAACTTGAAAACTTGTAAAGGAAGCTTCTTTGAAGTAATGTTTTAAAAATCCATTCATGCCGTATAAGTTAAAAAAAACATTCTTTGTACTTTTGTCGGAAAAGTCAAAAAGTACCTCGTACGGAAAAACGACAAAAGATTCCTTTCATATTCTTTACTAAAAACTCACCTAAGGGTAAAATTGGATTTAAACTATTTCAAGTGGATGGAAACAATATTACATATTGAGGGAAAATGGATGTGGATGATAAAATACACCCCAGTAATTACCAAAGTAAAAACAATCTCGGATAAAAGTGAGATTGTGATATTTTCCCTTACCTTAGGTCCAATTTGCTTTGTATGTGTCCGAACCTCCTGTATAATGATTTAAATAATGTCATTGACTTATTACAGAATCATATTCATTGTTATGATATCATATATGGTTCACTTATGACATTATATTACCCGTTCTTTTGTAAATTCCATGTTAAAGAAGCGTTTTGGGTAAAATCGTTTCATTTATCGTAGGTGTTTTGACTTGTTGTTCTTGACATAATTATTACTTATATCATGATTTACTTACTTCCAGAATATAAAATATGATTTATATATCATATATATTCAGTATATATATATATATAATAGATAGATAAATAAAATGAAAAACACCGTTCATGGAGACGGTAGTCCGTACGTACGCATGAACGCTGTTTTTCTTTCCTTATTGTCTTGAAATGGAAGTAAGTAGATGACATACATATGTATATATATATACATAAATCCAGTAGCTTTATAATGTCATGTATTTCATTATTATTTCTTATATATACATTATAATCATTCTTAAATGGTTAACATGGAGAATGAATCTCATCGCGTCGTGGAGACGGTATTCCGTACGTACGCACGAGCGATGATATCATTTCTATAAATATTGAATTGAATTGGAGTGGATTATAAAATATATCAGAATCATTATGATGTTGTAATAACTATGTATAGTTATTCTTTACACCATTATACCCATCCATGTAAGGTGGTGGTGGAAAATAGATTACACCACGGCGTGGAGACGGTATTCCGTACGTACGCACGCGCGGTGATTTCTTTTTCCGTAGGATGGATAGATGGTGAAATAGGGTTGTTTCGTACTTATAATAACATATCAGTATATGAGTGATACTGATGTTATTACTTCATAATGAAACAACCTAAGAAGAAGAAGTGGAAGAAGAAATAAAGATGAAAGAATTGGTAACGGTAATTACCTCTTCTTTGAAGTGCCTCTTTGAGACCTCCTCTTAGGGCACTAGAATTGGTCTTTGAGGAAGACCAGAACCTCTAGGATGTTGCTAGGGAAGTGGAGAAGGGATTTTGGCAGGGGTTGGCCGAGCTTGAGTGCTCAAATTGGTGTGAGGAGGAGGGGGAGGAGGTGTCCTTTTATAAGGGAGGAGAGGGGCACCTTAGGAATTCTTAAAAATATTAATTTATAATAAATATAACCCCACTTAAAAACCTCCAAAAATGACTCATATTCGAAGCTTAGATGAGATAGGGTTGTAATCTCATCAACCAATCAAATTTATACATGTTTGGATCTTATTTTAAACCTTATCAATTAGATTTAACTCTAAGTTAAATAATTTAACTTTTACCGTGTCTTTTTGTTTTCTTTCACTATATGGTTAATACACTTACTATAACATGCCAAACGAACCCCAAATTGTATATTATTAATACATATATCCTTATCTAAGTCATTTGGCCGAACCTTAGATTTTTAGGAATAAAATAACAATTAATAATATAATATTGGATTTAAAAACTATTTTGTGTCAATTTTGACACTATTTGATATATGATTTTTTTGAAAGTCATAAAAGAATTATATATTCGCACCAAGTTGATTAAATCAACACTAATATATCATAGTAACCTAGAAAATTAGTGGAATTCATAAAAAGTCTTAAATTACATTTATTTTGGTATTTATATTATCAATTATGTCAATATTTCATTAATAAGATAATTACTGCATCATCTTTGTGTCATAAATAAATTATATTATATGCTGTCTAAAAATTACAAATAAAATACCATCATGTAGGAAATCTTTTTAGCTTTCTAATGAATATTTATAGTCGAATTTATCTTATGTATAACCCCATATTAAAAATGATTTACTTATTAAACTTTGATTTTAACTATTTTAACCCTTCTTTAAATAAATTAATAATAAATGTCCTAATCTAATCCAAGTGGGCCTAAATGGTCATATTTTATTCCTAAGTTTGTTTTTGGTCGAATTACACTTGTCCAATAGAATTAGGACATGTTTTAGGGTAATATTAATATCATATTTACCCTTAGTTACCCTATTTACTATTAACCGTGGTAAAAAAAGTAAAAAGTTACTATTCACCAAAAAATTATTTTCATCTCATTGAACCACATTTTAGTCCTTGATATTAACCGTGTCTCTCGGATTTTCGAAATTCCATTCACAGAAGCGGTAAAATTAAGTTTTATGCAAAATTCCGTTTTTAACCTACCACTTAGTGGTTTCACTATTCATCAAAAATTGAAAGTTTTCAGAAAAATGCCAAAATTTCATCCTAAGCTATATTTCATATTCCGAATTCAAAAATGAAGTCTATTTTACCAAATTCATAACATAGAAGTTGCATTAATTAATTTTATAATTAAATCCCGCTGTTAAAACAAATAGCGTGTTTTTTAAGAAACAAAATCTATCAAAAGATTGACACTTGATTATGTCTGGTTTAAATGTGAAATTACAAACAATGACCAACATTGTATTAAATTGTAAAAATATATTCTAAATATACTTTAAAACCACTCAAATTAATAATTTATCACTATTAATTATTTCGATTAAAAAAGTTGTTTTTAATTATAATTTAGTAATTTTCACTATTCATTAGAATATGAAAGTTATCCGAAAAGTACCAAAATTTCACCTTAGGCTAAATTCGATACTCCGAATCCAAAAATGAATTCCATTTTGAAAAATAAAATTTACAAAATTTCCAAAAAGTGGTTATTACTATTCATAACGGCTAGTTTTAATAATATTTTAATAGCATATCGTTGTTTCGTGAAACTCAGTATTGCGTACTACACACGCTATCGAGGAAGGTCGCGATTGCGTGTAACGGAAGGAAAGTCAAGGATGCGTATTGTGAAAGCTTCTTTTGTTGTAGCGTACAACACAAGACATTAATGAAATTAAAAAGAATATTTTTCATAAAATCTTGGGGCGTTACACCAATACTCATCCAAAAAACATTGTAAAGAAGCTATTGTAAATGTTATATCAAATCTACACATTAGAATACTATACTATAATAGGAATTAAGTAATAATGGGATACTCTTATAAAAAACTTAATGAAATTCCTTTACAACAATAATTTCAACCTTTTATGCCTAACAATACTTAACCATAAATAAAGGTGAAACAATAGGTCCTTTAAGGAGATTGGAAGATATCTTGTCAAGATAAATTACATAGATATATAATAAGATAAAACTCATGAAATGGTGTTGGAATCAAGAATCCTTGATCCAAAATATTTAGGTTTGTATTAGATAAATTTCTAAACATCTCTTGTAAATATAATTTGTTACACTATATGGTAAAACAATCATTACATGGGTAAGTAAAGGCCATAAATTTAAGTATAATAAATTAACTATATATAGAGGGGTAACCCAAAGAGAATGATGGAGAATAAAATAAGAACAAAAATAATCTATAAATTAATAAATTAAAGGAAAAGTTTTTTTATGATATAAAATAGTTGAAAAATAAAAGAATAAAAAACAAATATAAATCATGAAAAACGGTAAATAATACCTTATAAACTTCCTCTTAAATTATCTAAGAGAATAATGTAAGGTAAATTTAAGGAATAATAAATGAAATTATTGGATATAAATAAATAACATCATGATTTATGGGATCCTTAGGATTGAATGAAACTTTTTCAAGCCAATAGAAGCAATTAGAAACCTGAAATTCCCAAGATCAACCATAAAGGAAACATAGAACCATGTATATATAAAAATAAATAACACATGTGTAACTTTCACCGATGTAATACACTACCATTTTCTTTATGTAATCTTACTTAATAGTGTATCCATTTGATAACAAGAATCACTTGATGCTTGATAAATATTATTATACAATCAATAATATAATAGTATCTCTAAAGGTAAATGTGGAAGGAGGAAAGATATCTGACCTTAAATGAATTGATAATTTATTAGGAAGGCTCATAAAATCCCAATACTAAAGTGAATACCCACATTTATACCCCTTAAGGATTCTACTTTAGTTGGATTGTATTTACTCATACATTATGAGAAAATTCCATCGATTGCAATGCTTGGCTACTTAATTCTCCCATTTATTTCATCATATATTATGGTCAAATCTTGATATCCAATATAGAAGATAATTATAATGATAACACTTATCATTAAACTACCCAAATAAACCATATACATAATTTTAATTGTATAATATTATTAACTACCATATTATTTTCCTATGTTATACTATAAAATAGACCTAGTAAGTTTCTACAATATCATTATATCATATCAAACAATATACCCAAAATATGCATTACTAATTGCCTTAGTTTCATTATGTCATAAAAATTGATATATCAATATTTTTATTATGATATTGACATAGAAAAAACATATATATATATGTATGTATTTAGGGAACAAATGTATCAATATCCCACTTTCACTAAATCCAAAAAGACCTTATGCTATTTCACCATATATTTTATCATATAAAATAACTTATAAAACCATATCAAAAACTGATTTATGATGTTCAAAAATTTACTTTCATAAAACCATCATTAATTAACCATTCCCCACATCATAAGAAATACCTTCTGAACTTTCATCTGAAATGATTTTTTGATAAAATCTAAAACACTGTTAGAGAATATCTCTTAGTTAAACTCAATACCTATCCTGTAAATTAGAAAGTGTGACCCCATGGGCCTTTTTCATATTTAAAAAATATTAATTCTAAGATTCATAACTATAATAAAATAATATATAATAGAAAATATTCAGTTCTACTCAATATATAAAGGGGTTTGGAGTGATCTCTTTCAAGAACATGTATCTCTATACTTACTTCCACAAGCACTATAATATGCAAGAATGAATTTTTATAGGATCCATTTCTCTTAGAAATTGAGTAACCACATGAGATAAAGTATTTAAATCGCATATATTTACTCATATAGTCTTGATTCATTGAGTATAGACCGGCCATGTTGATAAATATATCACATGTTATTCACCCTTGTGGATGATCATATCATATATTCCACACCCAATAAATAATATCACTATATTTATTAACATCATGTGACCATACACTTCCTTAGTATATCTCAATAAAAGACATGAATGTCATACTCATCATAAAAGATGATAAATACTGTCCTAGTTAAACTTTGACCAATAGTATGATCAGGAACATACCAACCCCCCCCCAATTAGTTATGCATAAAGACTTGAATAAAAAAGGTATTACGGTATGCGAGTTTTCTTTCTAAGTATCTCACCAACCGTAAGTATGGTTAAATACAAATATAAAATATACACTCTTATAATAACAATGAAATAGTGTTTAACTCCTCCATTTGGTATACTTCAAGGGTCATCTTGCACAAAAAACCAATTTTTGACATCATGAGCATGTTTTGTATACTTATATAAGAAACCTTATAATAATAAACTTATCAATTCATCATAACTTATAATAATACATAATGAAAATTAGTTAGGGTTACATAAAATTCATATATTGATATATAAATTATAATTTTACTTTATGTAATATATAAATCCAATATGAAAGAATGATGAAGTGGAGAATCCCTTTTTTTATAACATTATATGCTTAATATTCTTAAACACCATTATGAATACATAGATAAACCATACATATGTTCCTATCACATTTCAACATATATGGTGGACTTCCATATCATCCTTATGTTTTCGACACTTTTATATTTTGGTTAAATTCATTACATCTCCATGAAATTCCATCCACATATCTATGTGATCATCTAATAAATCCCACTAAAATTTTTAATTAGTATCATTTATGAAGTAATCCATATTGAATTATAGTGAGAATTTAGAATCAAAATACTAATGTTAACCTCTTTGAAAATTATTCAAATTCCTTGACTTCACAAAAATAAATGTTATGATATTAATAACATATTTTTTTACATATTACTCTTTATAAATTCATCATCCCAAGTCCATTAAACGTTTCCCATGAAATATTTTGGAAACTAATGTATCTCCTTACATTGATATCATACAGAATACCCCTAAACCTTTTACGAAATTATATGACATTTATTTTATATTTTCATTGTCTTAATATTTTATTTGTTAAATTTTTAACTTCTTAATTTCTAAAAATACTCCCATTATCCTCTTAGAAAATACATTCTTATAAATAATTAATTATAATATAAAAAAACTCCTTTTGTGTTATTAAATAACACTTTTTTATTTTTAGTGGAGATATTAAGAAAATAAACTATTTACCTATATTATATATGGTATTATATGTTTTTTATCATTATTTGAAAAAGAATATTTTTTTTCTTTAAAATATTACATTGATGGGTGGTGGTATCTAATCCATTATACTTTAATAAAAATATGTATACTTTTATACTTATCGTATTCCATGTATGTTATATAATTTTATGATTCATAAACCATATGTATCAAAATCATCATCTCATATTGTTCAAAAAACACTTTATTAATAAAAAAACATTTCTTATTATATAAGAGAAATAAAATGAAAATACCCATGCATTATATAGATATACATGACCATGATATTTTCCTTTTTACTCAAATTTATGATTTAGAAATCATTTTATCCATAATGATTCAGTAACCCTTTTCATTATTACATGAATAGAAATAAAAATATTAATCAATTATTTAATTTATTTTAAATTACTATAAGTTTAAATAATTTATAAAATATACATTTTTATCATATACCCTTAAAATTTGAGGAATTTATATCTCTAACACTGATACCTGATATAGACTTTCACTAGAGTTTCTCAAACACTTTTCAAATATCCCAAAATGTTTCATTATATGAAAACATTGTGCTCCCCTTCTTGAAAACACATTTTGGGTTTAATGGCCCTAGAAAAATATCTTAATGTAATTTCCAACTAACATTTTTTTTCTCTTTTTACTTTTTAACCACTTGTATTGTTGATATATCATAAGAACCGTGACGTAACATGTTCTAGTTTATCTAACCTCAACATTGTGAGAAAATAGGGTAAAAATGTAATGAACTCATTCACATTATCAGAATATTTCCAAAAATGATTCCCAAGAAATAACTTAACTATAATAAGACTTAATGGAAACCTTTAGTCTCTGTAAGTCATTGGGAAAATCAAGATGCTTGAGTATATTAATGGAGATTAAAATTCCTTTCCTTATCATGCATATTATTCCTGAAATATTAAGTTAATCCTTTTAGGATTTTTATAAGAATATAGGTTCAAGTGTTGAATAATATAAGTAGTTAGTCATATAGGTAATAGTATGATCTAACACATATAGGATTCTTATATTCACATGAACAAATCTTAAGTTTCTATATATCATGAACTAGTCCAAGAAACCCCTAATCCAGGCACCCAAAATGGCATATAGAAAGGTCCAAGGTTCTTTTTCAATCCCCATGGGATGGATACAAGAACTGGAAAATCAAATATATAAATGTGGGAATTATTTATCCCATTAAGTAATTTTTTAAATGCATAAGAATTCAAGTATAATTTCAGAATGACCTACCCATTTGTTAAACCTCCTTACCAAAATAGATAAATAATTTCAATTTTAAAAAATTAATAAATAAAGCACAAACTGAATAAATATATCACTTATCAAAATAAAAATACTAAAATACAGGATCACATACACAATAAATAATTAAACATAAATAGCTGATACATCAATATAACAAAATCAAAATCCTAGAAACCCGACATAATCTTCTTATGACCCTAAGGTTAATATTCATCCCCAATACCTCCATTTCTCCACATTAATCAAAGATAAACCATGAAAATAAATCTAAAATGTTAATAGGCATGATAGTGAATCATATTAGGTATTCTAATAAATACCCACACCCCATGCATCACTATTTAATAAAAGATCTATTTTATGGATGTTTGAAAAAAAATTACAAAGTAGATTTCAATTTTTAATCAAAGACACTCATTTTTCATTATAATTTTAAAATAATTTATTTTAAAACATGAATTTTATTGCAATTAAAATATCTTTTAAAATATTTTAATGGTGAATAAGAGTTTTATTTGAAGATACATTTCAATTTAAAAAAATAATCATTTTTATTTCATTGTAAAGGGAATATAATAATAGTGAAGAACCATATTCAAAATTCATAATAAAAATAATAATAATAGAACTATTGATCTAATGCATCTAACAATAATAGGTAAACAATAACTAGTAATCCAATTATCACTGATATATAAGATAATTAATCAATAGTCATAACCATGAATAGGTAAATATCAGAACACCGCAGAACTAAGGGGGAAATATAGAACTTTAGAACGGTACAAAAACAAGATCCATTGTATCAGTATTCCTAATAAAATAAAATCTCCATAATGATCGATCATAACTTAACTTTACTAACCATGTGTTAAACACCCAAAGAATGAAAAATAAATACTATGGGCCACTGGGTAGAGGATGATCTTAAACTACAGTAGCTTGTGTATCCATAAATCCCTCTAGCTAGGGTTTTTCCCATAGAATATAAAATCAAAGTGGGAAAATAAATGGTTGGAAGTAATGATATGACAATTATAAATACATATTTATCAATATATATATACATATGGGAAATAATAATCCTACGAAAACTATACCTCTAAAAATGACATTCCTCAAAGGCATCCCGTTATTCTAATATTGGAATAACCTCCTATAACAGAGACTCAATGCTCGCAATCATAAAGGGTATTATTAAAGTATCTATTCCTTATAGAAAACTAACTTGTAAAGTTCCAATTAGGCCTTGTAGTTATACTTTAAAAATGGGTTTTCATGTAAATACTTTTAAAACCAATCACAATGCATTATAAAATATTCGAATGATTAAAATATTTTTCAACACCCCTTTTAAGAACTGATCATACCATTAAAAATAAAATTACATCTTTTACAATTATTTTATAAACTAGTTCACTATTTTATAATTTAAAATACCTTTATAAAAGTTATTATAAAAATTAATCATACCCTAGGTGTGCATGGAAGTTGAAAAACATATTTATTCTATATGCTTAAATAGGAAAAACCCTTCCCATTTAATGAAAATAATGTTAAAAAAATAGTTATCTTCTTGAAATTTCTTTAGAATATATAATTAATCATGATAAATGAAAAATAAAGGAATTAAATATCCTGTAATCAATGATTTTAGTATTTTAAGGATAATATTGGGGGAAACCAACCCTAATATTATCACTTTTACAAAACATAGCAATTATCCACCTTTGGATGACGAGACAACACTTATAAATCCTAGAGAAAGCCTATTAAAAATAGAACCACCATTAAATTTTGAGCTATATTAAATTCTAGGTCCCTATTACAATTATAGGCTTATAACTCAATAGGAAAATGATAAAATACAAGTTAGGATGTGGTTCATAGAACTCACCTTGAAGAATCAACCTCAAAACACATAAAGAAATACTAAAATCTCTATTTACAATGAGAGGGTTAAGAGGGTGCTCTCTTAGGGGTTGGATAAGATGAGTGATAGGAAAAATTAGGTCCCAAAAGGCTTTGAGGTTAAATAGGGTAATAATGTGAAACTCGTATTTTTAATACCAAGTAGACCCCATTTATGGTATGACAGACTGGTTCGTGGAATGAAGATCTTGTATCTCGGAGATTCATGACATTAATCCCTATAATTCATCATAAAATTCCCCCACTTGAAGCTTTCCCAAGACTACCCCCAATCATGGAATGAATTCCACTTAAATAAAACATCATATGCTCTAAAAGAGTGGTCCATGGTGTGACACCTACTATCATTGTGTAAAGAACAAAAGTCTACAGTTTTTAACTATATTCCTCTCTGAGGTCCCTCTAAACTACGAAAAATTATAAGATGATAATAATAAATAAAAACCCTTAATTGGATAAATTATTATAGAAAAATTGGTCCTTATGTGATAATTATTCATATTATAACTCTTTCAGTACCTAGAAAGACTAAGTAGATTCAATTTCTAAATAGAAAAGACAAAGTTCAGACTCCTATATCATTAATTTATACTCAAAACTAAGAAACACCAAGACCCCCACCTATAAAAATTTTAAAATGATATTTGATGCAAATGAACATTTAAGTTCAATCAACCTCTTATAGTATCTCAAAATCCTCAACCAACTAATAGATACTCCCTCACCAACAAAAATGACCCTTTTTAACACTAATAAGGCCCTGAAAAGGATAAAGATCAATAAAATTAGGATTTTCTTTCCACTATATTAGAATCACACTAAATAAAAAATTATTTTAATAATTAAAAAATGATTAAAAAGAAGTGGAGACTTGATATAATCTATAAAAATAAAATGATAACACTAATGACCTAAAAATCACTATACAAAAAAATTAGAATTCAATATTTACATAAGAAGAACATCCCATAATAAGATCTAAATATTTTAATAAATAGAGTCCAAAAATACCACAATTAAAGGAAACCAAGAGAAAGAATGAAGAATTTCTCAAACATGGGCTTGATTAGAAATGGTTTCTATATATAGAACTATGGAATCCTTCACAGGGTAAAATATAGATCCACTAATTTTCTAAGAAATCCCTAATTAATCCTTTGATTTTGACCCAAATAGTCACACTAATGGTGGGTATTTTGATTAATCTAGTGTGAAGGTTTTTTATCACCTTGTTTTACTAATTTATGGAATACCAGTGTCTAACCTATAGAACAATTCACTGAGATACTAAAAGTATTCATGAAACCATCACATAAATTCTCAAAATCTTCCCACTACCCATTTCCTTTACTAGATCTATCATCACCACTCCTGTTAGTATGGGAATTGGAATTCACCCCAAGCACTCCTGCTAAAATAGCTTCAATGTGGACCATCTATATCACTACTTCAAAATTATAAGTCAGATCAAAATACAACACCGTCAGGTGAAAATATATATGAAGGTGCATTTCAAAATATAAAACCTTTAAATAAACATATATACGTAATTTCATAAGATATGTGACTAAACAAAGGAAATGATAAAAATAGTATAATATGGATTAATCACCCTATTGGTGATGGTAAAACACCATTTCCATAGACATATTCGTGACCTCATAGAAATATATCTAGATCATTTCAGCCTTAAAATTATACTATGAAAGGTAATATTTTGTCTTAGTCTGAATAATATTAATCCACTACCTATGAATCATACCCAATGCATAAATATTGAAAAATTGAACTTTATAGAATTAGGAAAAGCAAGAATACCAAGGATCCTCAAAAAATTTCACAACTATTATTTTTATTCTTAATAACATGGATGACCATAAAAGAGTGTAGGGTTTAACTTCTAAAAATCTTGAAGGAAATATTTGGTTTAATCAAACTGATGGGTTAATTTGTGGGTAAACGACCATATATTTCCCTTATGCATCCATTAAAACATAGTGGGGAAATACTTTAATGGAATAAAAACACAAAACAAAAACAAGAAAAATCATAATATCAAAATTTCATAAAACAAAATACCAAGATATAAAGATGAGATAAATAAACTAATTATTAAAAAATCAATGAAAATCCACCAACACTACTCAAAAAACATTTACAGGTTAAAAAACATAATTTTTCTATCTTCCTCACATAAAAAATAATTTTATATTATGTTACCCTTGATTTAATTTCCAAAATATAACTTCCATTTTTAAAAACAAATTCCCAATTAAAACCCATATTAAAATAATATTTTAAAAAAATAAACCGATGTTTAAAATAGAATGATATCACAGAAACAATTATTATAAAAATTATTGTTTATGAAAACCAGTTAATTTAGGATCCAAACACTAACTGTATCCTCAAATTAAATTAGGAAAACTCATTTTTATATTTAAAAAGAAAACCCATAACATTTTTTTATAACCATTTTTTTACATGAACAACATGAACTTATCACACTCAAAACTAAATTTAAAACATGTAATTTTAACACAAATTAAAGTTTGGTTAATGGATATGTGTAGTTCAGCCACATGGCTTGGGGAAATACATTCCAAATACAAAACATACATTGAGAGTCACTTAAAACCGTGTACTCAGACTCTACATGGATTTCTAGACCATATATACTCCCCAAGTATCACAAATTCTAATATATTAGTCGTCCCACAAAACAAAAAAGATTAAATAGACTCAAAATTTTAAAAAACCAAATAATTATTATAAAAATTCAAAACCCATTAGAAAAAAAGGAAAAACCTAAAACCAAACACTAAAAACCTGGCCTCCCATGGAAAATCAATGTTTAAAAGTGAATGTTTTATTCAAACACTTCTCTATACTAACATCGAAAGTTCCAAAAACTAAACATCTAATCTACCTTTATATCCAAAGTATTAAATTGTACATTTGATATAATTTTTTCATGAACCAATTTGGGCCACCCCTGATCTGGGTAGTTGGACTGGCCCATGAAAATGCCCAAGTGAGATCTTGGTCCTCGAAAGTTGGAATGAAGCACCTATGAATTAGACATATGTGGGAGGGAATGATTTTTTTTAGTAAGTAATTTTTAACATACAGTGGAACTCAAACTAAATTCTAGAAAAAATATTCATGTGTTTGTCCTCCAATTAAAATTAGGTAAAAATTTTCAAATTTAAACTAAAATAAATGATGAACAACACAAATAAATAAAAAACTCAGCATAATCAAAATAAATCTAGATAGGATATCATATAAAATAAAATGGGAATTCAAAATTTTTTATACATTAAAAGAAATAAAATAAAATACAAGATATCCAATAAAATCTCTTTGTAACCCCATGGTCTCAATCCATACTAAATACCATTATTTCTCAATGATGAAAAAATTTGAACTATTAAAAAGACTAAAATGTTAATTGGAATGACCAAAAAGCATAGTATGTATACCAAATAAAAAAATAATGCATCACCTTTGAATAAAATACCCATTTCAGGATAGTTTGAAATACATATACAAAGTATGTTTTCAATTTTATTCAAATCCAATCACAAGCCATCATCCTTTTAAACAAATTTCTTTTAAAACATGTAGGTTATGTATTTCAAGTAAAAAATACATCAAAAACATAAAATAAGGAATATGAATTAGATTTTAAGACATATTTCACTATAAATACAATAATCATATTTCTTTCTTTGAAAACGAAATACAACAATAATAAAGATAAATAATCAACAGTCATAATAGTAATAATAACAGTTGGTCAAGGTATTAAACAATAAAAAGGTGAAAAATAACCATTAATACAATGAGAATGGTCATATAAGAGAGATAATCAATAGTCATAGCCAAGTATAAATAAATAAGGGAGCACCTCAGAGATAAGCGGTGATCTAGAACAATACCAAAACATGAAACATCATATTGGGGTGCCTGATGCAACATAATCCCCCAAACACTTGGTTATATATTAATACGCCAAACCAATAATAAGACTCTCAAATTAGGGATAGTTCATACTAAGGTCCACTAGTAAGATCAGGATCCAAAACTAGTGTAGCATGTGTATATAGACATCCCTCTAGCTGCGTATAGTTTCCCGTTTCATATGAAATAGAGGGAAAGCAATTGATTTTGATTAATGATATGACTTGTATACATTCATATATATAAATATATATACATATATAGATAATTAAACATTTTATAAATAGTAACTATTTGCACACCACACCTTTGAAACCATGTTTCTTAAATCTACCCCTTAATTGAAATATAGACATAATGTCTTATAATATAGACTCCATACCATAATTTATGATGAATTAGTCTGGAAATTCATTTTTTTATTATCCAAAATAATATTTATTATTATTATAAGGATTTATATGTTCTATAATAATAAATTGTCTTTAGTAAAAATATGAAAAATAGTGGAACGATTTGGTATTGTATAGTGTTAACTGCAAGTTACATAGGATTAACTATGTGAATAATGGATCAACTGTATATAAAATGTACTGACCACTGTGATGAATTTTAATGTCCTCAATCTACTATATCAGACACGAAACCATAAATACCATCCACATGAAGTATTTCCACTAACTATTCATACATTTTTCAAAGTATCAAATTGACCACATGTTAATAATTATCAACTATGAGGTAGATAAGCTAATGTGATAGATAGATAGATAACATTTTTCAATATAATGAATTAACCCCACTAATGGAATAAATCGATCATGGCACTCAATATACCATTATTAAAATTCCTTTAAGTCTTACATCAACCACACATTGATTCAAAGATATCATGTGAAAAATATATGATTGATTGAAAATTTTGGTCTTCCATAAGAACAAAATAACCAACCATAATAATTAACCGGATACAAGACTAAAATAACCTACCATAAGTAAGAGCCTTATACCGCACTACATGATATAGATTCAATCAACCATGATTATTCAGACCAACTATGTCTATGTATGGATTTTCACAAGGATGGATCAAATTTGAATATTAAGCCATTATTTTATTTAAAATTTCAATATTTTTTATCATTCAATTACAATAAAAGTATTTGATTATTTCAATATCGGATGCTCATTATGAGGATTTTTTATGATTATTTCTCAAATTCTTCTTAGATGATTCATCAATAAAAGAGATAATTTCTCAATCAATGTGGTAAGTGTATATGTACGCAAGTTCTTATATTTCTTACTTACCTCCACAACTCTCTATTTTTATATATGTCATTGAAAAAACTATGATAAATTTTTTTTGAACTTAATATATTCTCTTAAAACAATTTTTAATATGACATAAGAAATACATTATGGTTAATTAATTTCAATCATGGAAGATCTGTATTTCATTTTTCATCACACTTATCTCCATATCTGTTTTTAATTTACATTAGAGTTGTTCTTACATTTTTCTATATGATTTGTAGCACATACCTCTATACTGTAAAGAAGATTATTATGGTACTCTTGATTTTATTTTCATTACTCATTTAATCCCATGAATAATTATTTAAGAGTCTTGACCATAATCTTACATTTCTTATGAGTATTTCACTACTTGTATACTTAATCCTGATTTTGGATCAGTTTTTTTCTTTTTAATAAATTCTCTTGGAAGTGGTATTACTGTCAAGGGGAGAAGGATAAATTCAATATTGGAACTAAACCTCTTCTTTTGTATTTCCATTGTGTGATTCATATTCATTTCTTACACTTCTTGAAATAAAATCACATAATAATTCATTTCTTTCGTTTATTTTCACTAAGAATTTTATAAATAGAGTTAAAAAATGTAACAAGTAGAGTTATCATTTATCAGTGATATATATATTATTTGGTGTGAGTAAAATTGAAGTAATTTATTTATTTAAACTGATTATTTATTGTGATATTGAAAAATTATTTTAAAGAGTGAAATTATATATACCTACTATATTTGGTATGTAGGGTATTTATAATATATGGTATTTAAATTATTTTTAACACATAAATATTTTTATTGGAAGCTCAATTAACCCCCCTCTTGATCATTCAATTTGAGACAAAAATATATAATGGGTATGCTTTAAGGAACTATTATATATAGAAAACCAACTTGGTAGGTGATAACTGGGCCTTATACTTATGTTTTTAAAATAATTTTTCATGTATCCAAGATTCGAACAATACACAATGCATTAAAAAATATTTGAAATATTATAATATTTGTAAACACACATTTTTAAATATAGATAAAACAATAAAAAATCAAGTAACCCTTTGGGAATTATATTAGATAACAAAACACTCAATAATAACTCAAAATACCTTAATAAAATCCATTTCAAAAAATTCTCAAACACTAGGTGTGAATGGAAGTTGAAAAATGGATTTAAATTATATTCTTAAATGAAGAAACCTATTTTCATTCAACAGAAAAAAGTTAAAACCATGTTTTATTATTAAAATATCATTAACACAAATAATACTATCAATATAAATTAAAATCATGGATTTAAAGAATAACCAAAAAATGGATCTAGAATTTAAATTTCAACCCAAGGTGAAACCTGACTTAATATTATCCCTTTCAGAAAATTAGAATGTTTATCCAACTTAGGAAGAAAAAATACCATTAAAAATCCCAGATAAACCCTATAACAAAAAAATGAATGAAATTTTAAACTACACAAAACTCTAGTTTGGCATGTCCATGATAGAGTTAGAACCCAATAAGAAAAGGTTAAAATAAATTAATAGGAGGTTTTAAGAACTTTCTTTGAATTATATGACTCAAAACACATTCATAATGAAATGAATATCCATAGAAAATAAGAGTGAGATTTTGTGTTCCTGGGGTAAAAGAATATCAATGAGAGGGAAAAATGATCCCTAAAGTCCTAACATTCAAATAGGGGTAATGGAATAAAAAATTAAAAACAGGGTAAACCCCATTCATAACGTGACACAATGGTTCATAGTGTTATAGGATTCTTTTCAATAGTTGTTTGGTCTGAATACCTACTCTACAACATGAAATATATCCCCAATAACCTATTAGGATGTTAATATCTCATTCATGGCATGAATGACAATCAAATATATCCCTAGGTTCTCTAGAAGAGTTGTTCACAACATGACACCAACTCTAATGGCATGACCAACTACAGTCTGCAGTTTTTAAACTAAAAAACTATATGTATCCCATTAAATTTTCATAAAAATCATAAAATATAAAATATAAAAAATAAAAAACTGACTATTGAAGAAATTATTATGGAAAAACAAGGTCAGAGGGTAACACTATTCTAGACTAATTATTTACTTATATTAGGCATCTCATTTATGTAGTTTTGATCTCCAAATCAATTTTGATGATTATGATGTTATTTTTTCTACAATATAAGCATTTATTATATTAGTATCAGTTTTTATATAAATTTAATAAGTAATTTTCTGAGTTTTTTCCATAATAAAATGATGACCCCCTTTGAATCCATCATATCCATTAGTGGGGAAAGATCTTTATTTCACTAACTAATGATTATTCCATTAAGTTTCTCTCACCACTTAGTTTTTTCGGTATATATTCATGTAAAGAATATCATATATAACTATTGGACAGTTGTGAACATAAATATTAATCCTAATCCATCATATAGGATCAATCATATTTATTCATTTGGTAATATAATACAGCAAACCATACGTTTCATATATAAATATCATGTCTTTTTATATGAATATTCAATACATATAATTATGATTTGCACCATAATTGTATAGGAATAGTGCCTTTGGAAAACTAAATAAATAGATGAATTATTCATAAGATATCTACATCATATCCCACTAATATTTTCATAAATATCACACTTTATCGATATATCATTATTAAAACCATTTTTCATAACCTTGGGATAGAAAATATAAGAAAGGGTGGTCTCTAATACTCGTTATGGGTTAACAAGGGATATATCAATGACAACTTAACCATAAAATTATCATAAGGGTGTGATAATCTGATCATAAAATTTTAAAATTGTTCCCTTAATATCATACATCATAATATTGATACTAAGAAAAAAAGTCTTGGTAGTTCTAAATATATGGGTTGTAAAGTAATGAAAGAACGTGATCAATTAGAGAATAAAATTGAAATGAAATATAAGTTCTTGGAATAAACCTAATAATAGAAAACCATTTCTTTATTTAGGGATCAATACAAATAAAACCATAGTTGATTGGTTTCACTCCCCATTATATCATGTCTTTAGTTAATGTTCACTCCCAAGACTACCATAGAGGACATTTTCCCTTACTGATTTGGATTCACTCCCCATTCAAGAATTTATTATCTCATGATACATATATCTTTACCAAATTCATTAGATGGATATAAAGTTTTCCCACCTATCAAATAAATTTAATAATACATATTTGTGCCACAATATCACTTATAATTCATCATACCATAACCTATAGAATGGAAACAATTTTCATAAACATTTAATTATAACACAACCTATGTAGAAGAAAAATCTTTCATAAAAATTTCATAATTTCATCATCATAATCACAAATAATCTAGAGAAATAATATGGATGGTATACTTGTATCATATCCCTATTAAATCAATGATAAAATCAAAGTATTTGATCTTTTTTTGACAATGCCTTTAAAAGATCATTGAAACATTTCTTGAGTAAAAAACTCTTTTCACTTTGAAATAAATTATTTAAAATCGAAGATTTTCCAAAATATTAAGGAAAAAATTTGCATTTAAAATATACATTGAATATTATAAAGTAATTATCAAATCATTGTGTATTTATGAAGGTAATAAATTATATTCATGTCATATATGCTAAAACAAATATTCCTTTCATATTTTCAATAAAAGAAAAAATTAATTCATTCAGAAAATGGAAAGAAGATTCATTTTAAAACATTTTGTAAAAAATGAATCATGAATAATAATTAACTTTAAAAAATATTATTACAATACTAAAGCATTCTTGAAAATATTTTTTGTAAACATGGATGTAGAAGAAAAATTATTTTTGACCGAAGAGAGAAATAAACTCAGTTCTCCTTGAAAATATTTTTTTGGTTTCTTCAGTACTTAAAGAGAGGAAAATGAAAGGAAAAATTATATTATATCAAAGAATAAATATAGGATAATAAAATTATTGAGAATATTTAGAGGAATATCATTATATTTCATCATCAGAAACTTAATCATAAACAATCCCAGTAAATAATGAGATTGAAACATGAAACACATACCTCAAGTTTGACTTGCATTGAAAGTTATCTAACAACCTATATAAAAAATTATCATTTTTAATAAATATATAATATAACCAAGTAAATAATTTTTATATCATATATGATCCAATTATAACATTTCAATACCCGTGTATTAATAATTACTTATTAAAATCATTATTTCCGGGTATTATCTATTTCATTTTTCATGAGATTTTTCGTTTAGTGGTTCTAATCATTCTACTTTGACCATGGTTACATAATCTCAAGAATTTTAATCATTATATAAATATAATATTTATTAATTATATAAATATTTATATTCAAATATAAAATATAGATATTAGAAATTATATTACAATATTCTTGGAGACAATAAGCAATACATATGCATGAACTCTATTTTCAATTTTCGACGAATGGAATGAAATAATGAAAAAAAAAATTCATCATTATAGAATAATTATTTTAATATATATATATATTTATTTATTTATTAAATATATCCTTATTACCATTAATTTAATTCAAAAATGAAAAATTAATCACATCACTTAGTATAGGTGGTAGTCCACACATACAAATGAGAAATATTATCGTTCTCCAATGAATTGGAAGGTAATAAAGTAGATATGATATTATAATTATAGAATACATATGTTATTATTAATAATATATATATATATATATATATATATATATATATCAAACCCATAATAATACTCATCCATGAATGTTGCCGATGAAAATTGTATTGTATCATGATGTGGATGTGGTAATCAACATGTATGCACGGACACTACTTTTAATCCCCATTTGATTGAATGGAGGTTGGATATTGGTGGTTCCATAATCATAATAAAACATACATGTATTGATGATGCATAAGGTTTTATTCGACAAGGAATATCTGATAAAATGAGTTTATATATCCATATTGGATGCATTTAATTTAGGATTATTCATGTTTTATTCGATAATGCACTGGGTTTTGGTTTGTTTTAACAGGAATGATGAATTTTTTACATAAAGTTATAAATGATAAAAAAGTTCCAAAATAGGCTTTATACATCATGTACATCATACATGACGTATGGTAATTATTAATATCATGCTTACAGAGACTTATACCATCTCATGAAGACCTCAGATGATGTAAATCTCACACAAGATATGTATATACAATACACATCATTAGGATTTCAAATTCATAATCCCACCAAAAGGGAATCACATACACAATGTATTGAGTATACATGACATGAAAAGTTGTAGGTTCTACCATGTAAAATATTTAAATCCATAGATCCAGTGGGATTCAAGATTTTTGGAGGAGATTTTGGATCTGAATTACATGATTTTTAAATATTACAAGTCTTGCAACAGTCAAGATAGAATTCCCCTTAAAAATAATACATGATGTTAATGATTTTCAAATCATATATATTTTATCCTATTTATATTTTTGTATACTTTCCTCACTCTAGAGTCTATACCTATGTTTTATTTTCCTTTTCTTTACTTGTTTCTTTTGTTTTTCCTTCCAAATTGTTTTTATTTCATTCCATCAATTTTTTGTTAAATAATTCCGATTTTTTATTCATTCTACATTTTTTATTTATCCATTTCAACTCTTTATGTTAATAAAAATAGTAGTTCTTCATAAACACTTAATGTTTCTTTACTATTTATTCATTTCAATTAAGTAGTTGATTGGATTTACATCTCTTTTAATTGTTTAAATGTGTACTAATAATTTTTTTATTCTTGGATTGCCTATTTTTCATCAATTTCATGATTATACATAATGTGTTCAGTATTTTCTTTCGTTTTTTATTACCATCATGAACAACTAATCCTCTTTGGGTTATGGGTCAAGAGTAGTGGTGTTTTTAAACCAAATGAATCCATTAATTAACCCTTGGTATCCATATGGATTTTAATTTGGTTAAAAACTAATTTTATTCAATTCTCTTCAAAACATTTGACCATGGGAGGTGTAATTAAAAAAACATTACCTAGTTGGAGTTGAGCAGGCCCTGAACACTAGCTAGTGACGATTTCTATATAGAAGCTCATAGTAATGCAACTAGATTGTTGGTTATAACTAGACCAAGGGATAGTTTCACCATGGATAGATCAAAATGGTTTTACAAAAACCAATTGGTGAGTCTTGAACCACTTTTTAGACTAAGCTATTGGAATTTTATAAGCTATATTTAGTATTATATTTAGACAAGAACCCTGAAATTAACCTTGATCCCTTTTATGTTATCTTAATTAAATCCAAAATACCTAATTTTAGAAAACCTAGGCCTGAAGAGTAAACATGAGGAATCCTTTGAAAGGTTTTTGTTTTAATGGGTTATTTTTTACGAGATATCCTTGTAGGTCGATCCCACATTACCACTTTTATATTCCCTATTAGTAATTATAGTTTAGAACTTAAAATTTATAATATGAAAAAGCAACCCATGTTAATTTAATGACACATGCAGGTGCATCAAATTTTGGCACCATTTCTTGGGATTAATGTTTCCTAGTAAAAGTTACCTTTGGATCAAATAGTGGCTTACCTCACCCCCTCCTCTTTCGTCTTTTTCCTTCCCATTTCCCTTTTCATTTTTATACTTTGGGCACATATATGTCCTTCCATTCTCTATTTTTTTCACCTATTGCATGAATCAGGGGACTATGTCTCATTCAATGAGACTTGATGGTCAAAAACTACTTATATTCAATCCTAGGATTGAATGGTCTTTAACTACACATCTCTTCTTCACAATGGCAGATCGCAAAAATATTATATAGCTCAATAAGCAAGATATTCAATATTCTCCACCTTAAAATCTTATAGAGAAACCATTGAGGTAGGATAACACCATAATGAAATATTTCTTTCTAATCATAAATGGTTCTATTCTTAGCATTTTTTCCCTTCTATATAGGAGCACAGATTAGAAATTAACCATGGACTAATCCTTATGATCTAGAACATGGGTCAATTTAGTGGGATACAAATTGAAAACCCAATGAGCATATTTCCAACTTTTTAGAAGTTTTTGTTGTCTTTCACAACCAGGGTGTGTCAGAAAATTCAATTAGACTATGTGTCATACTGATCTCTTCATGTTAATGATCCAAGGATTGTCTAAATATTCAATCCCCTGAGTCAATCATGACTTGGGAAAATCTAGACAAAAAGTTCCTAGAAACATATTTTCCACCCATAAAATTGTGGAAGTTAAGAACTGACATTAAAAACCTCATACAAGTGGATGGAGAATCAAACTAGGATGAATTTTATATATTTAAGGATATTAATATAAAATTCCCACATCAAGGACTAGATGTGTGTGGCTATAACATCATATATTCTATCAAGGACTCGAATCATCTTCTCATATTATGGTTGATGTCACTACTGATAGAATACCCATGCTAAAGATTCCCAAAGCGGGTTGAGTCATTTTTATGAAGTTTCCCACAATTCCAATCTATGTAAATGTGATAAAATACTGCCTCAGTGTGGAACCCATCCAGTGGAAGAGACTATTTTCATGGAAGCCCAAGTAGATGCCCTAACAATGAAGCTGGAGTATTTTCAATTTCCTGTTGCACCACCACCCCCTCCAAATCTAATGATGGAAATAAAATCATAAAAAATGCACATAGTTTCGTACCTATATCAATACCACATGGAAGGTATAAAAGATACCCAATTCCATGATTGTAATTATGTTAATTATAATGGACAAAATCAGTAGTACTAGCAAGCCCAGAAATATCAATAACAAAAAAATTATTTGAGGACAACATAGTAGCCAAAATAGTAAATACAATTCTATTTTCAGTAGAAGAGTGTATGGGTTCCACCAAGGAATCAAGGACCACATTAGTACCCACTAAAAGGTCTAGCTCTTTGACTATATCAACAATTCCAAAAACATTTTCCTAGACCTGAATACTTTCTACCAACTCAGTATAAATAGTATCAACAAGCCCCGCTAATACCACCACAACAAGCCCAACATCTCCAATACAGTCTGGAAAATATTATCAATGCCTTCATGAAGAAAGTAAATCAGAGGATGAAAACTCAATAAATGGACATACGAAACCACAAGACTATCATACACAACCTGGAACATCAAATGGGAAGATCTATAAGTCTTCATATGATTCACTACCCACTATATTACCCAGTAACACATATGGTCATTCGAGGGAGGAGACTAAAGATATAGTTTTTATAAGTGGAATTATTATGAACTTTACAAAAACATGAGGAGATGAGAAAAATAAGTTAAGAGAATTAGATGAAGCTAGTTAGGAGAAAAATCAAGAGGTAGAATCAATCTATAAATATCTCATACAAGAACATTATGAAAAGAATGATTTTTTTGTAGAAACAACATCATAAAATCCACCTCTACCCTTTCTTTAAATAATGTAACAAGATAAAAAGGAGGAGAATTATAAAACAATGGATATGTTTAAACAATTTCATATCAAAATTCTCTTTGTAGAGGCAATTTCTAGATACCCCAATAGTTTCTCAATTACTAGAACCATAGGGACATGAAATTTTTAGGAAGCCTTGTTAGATCTTGGAACAAGTATCAATCTCATTCTATGATTTTTTACATGAAAAATGGGCTTAGTGAACTAAAACCAATAAGGGTGGATCTCCAACTTGCTGACTACATAGTCAAGTATCCTCACTGATTGCTTGAGGATGTCTTAGTAAATGTTATAAAATTCATTTTCCTTTTTGATTTCCTTATCCTATTCATGAAATAATAAGGATATATTCCCCACATTAAAGGAATACCATTTCTCTCCAAAGGGAAGGTGTTGATTGATGTTATCTAAGGGATATTAATATTCATGGTTAGTGAAGAACATGTTATGTTCGATTTGAAAAAAGCCACAAATAAAATTGATATCTTGTTGAATTTTCAAACAATATCTCTTACAAATAATAAGATTATCATGTCCATGTTATAGGTGGAAACAATAAAATACCACTTGTTGTCAAGGGATCCAATTCTCACAAGAACACAAATTACACTATACCTCTTAAAAAGAAGTTTATATCACCATTTGTACCATTGTTTTAAAAAACATTCCACTAGAATTGCTCCATTTTACTTAAAATCATCTAAATAAAATCATGAATAGACATAGAAGATAAATAAATGGTTGACTAATATGAAACCCATGATAGGTTCAATAGGCTTGAATAGGTTAGATTAGTACATAGGAATGTTTAATATTGGTGGTATCTTGTTAAGAGGTCCTAGATCAAAATGGGTATTAAAGTACAAATACACATCATGTAACCCTTACACGACGTGTAAATATTGAAGGTCATAAAAATAAAAAATTTATCATGAAACTATGAGTATGTTTTGAAACCTTATAAATATCATTAACACTAGGTTCTCAGCTCGTACCCCCTGGTTTTTTCCAATTTCACTACTTCTCCCCTCCCAACATCATGCCTCCTCCTCCCTCACCTCTATTCATTCCTCCTCTCCCCCTCCCCTCACCATCATACCTCATCCCCTTCCTCCTTCTCTTTACTTCTTCTCCATCATGGCCCAAATGATGATGTCCCTCACCCTACCCTCTAAACAAGTTCCTAAGCCTAATGAGACACCTCCACCACCCACGCAACAAAAGGGTTCACCTTCTCCACTTCCCAAAAAGACATCCTCCTCGACCTCCACTTCCTTCTCAGCATCCTCTTCCACTTTTGGGGACTCACAGTCACCTTATGGTGGGTTATAGGGCCCTACCCACACTTATTTTTTCCATGTCACCATTTATTGGTGCATGACCACCAAGTACCATTGGTTCATCTCCAAACCAAGCCGATTCAGACAAACAAAATGTTGGACCTCACTATGCTCAAGTGAATCCACATTAATTAAGATTTCCTTGACCTCATCGACTAGATGCACCTCTCACCCATCACCCTGGTATGCAAGGAGATATTTAGGGAGGTCTTCTTCAAGTTTTGGTCCAACTTTGAGTTGGAAATCGACTCTATTAGGTTCATACTCAATGGTTTTCCATCGTAACTCACCCTCAGTGAGTTTGGAATCAGCCTCAGCATCCACTCCACCTATTTTATTACATCCCAAACCTTCTCAACACTACTTCTCTAGCCTAAAAAGGTTTATGATATATGAATTTGGGATAGGATCGGTAGAGATTCATAAATCCCCTATGATCCTCACATGAATAAGTACACCCATCTCTACAATGTTGGTCTTAGGATTATTCACTAAGAATTATCTCACACCTGGTTAGATAGATGAGATACTCACATGGTAATCATCTAGATTGAGCTACTCATCCTTGCATCAGTTAAGGGAATCCCAACAATTAACATGTCTTGGCAGATTTGTGAGTTCTATCCCCACACCTCCATCATCACCTTTGAAATCATAAACCTATTTCAACTCTACAATATGGGGTTGTTGAGGATGGATGAAGACATCTACCAGTGGGTGCTAGTATATCTTGAGGATGGTGATGAGGTGTATACCCGGTATATGGCTGGCCTCACCTCACCAATCTATTACCCAGCCCCCACCACTACCACCCCTTCCTTCACCCATGTTACCACCACCAAAACCATTGGTCCTACCACAATGAGCATGAATATTATTCTCTCCCCATAAGATTCATGCTTAATACACTCATGAGGTTGTTAATCCTTCCAAGCATCCCGACAAGCTCAATGACATAGAAACCAGTTCTTGTATGATGTAGTGGACCTCTAAGCTAATGGAAATCACTTAACGATTCCTTTTTTCATTTATCTAGATGGTTAAATTATTACTATCTTTTTATGGGAGGTAACTCATATTTTTGTTTCATTTATTCTAGTTTTGTGCTTAGTATCTTTGTTCTCCTTTTACTAACATTATTATTCTTAGGTCTCCATAAACTTTACTATAATCTGTTACTACATTTATCCAAGTTGTTTTTCCTACCTTTTAATTGTGTTCACCTGTTGTTATTATGTTTCAATATTTTTTAAACCTTTTAGACTAATATTTTATCCAATGAATGCATTTGTTTGTCACATTATTTTATAGGTATCCCAATTCACAACACCATATGAAAAGTTTCAACATGGAATGACATTCACTAAAGGGCACTCTCAATTACCTAATTTCAATTTCAAATTTCCATTTTAGTTTTTATCTACATTACATTCTATCTCTCTCATGATGCCTTTCCAGAACAGTGTAGAAACTATATCATTTTAAGAGTAGGGGAGTCTTTCTTGATCTGTATTGTCAATACACTTGGATTGTTTCTTGGTCTCACCTATCCGGGAGATAGTTTTCATTAAAATAATCCTAAAAACAATTACACCCATTTAAATAATAGAAAACTTTATGTAAGATACAGTTAAACCCCATTTTTACACTTGTTTAGATTTTAAACATGATGGTTGAGTTTAGTAATTTTTTTCACAATTATGATTCTTGAAATTGCTTTTGATTCACTTATTACTATATTTTATTCCCTGATTGATTTCCAGTTATTTTTGTATACTCTCATTCCTAATAGAATTTTGGATAAACAATTTCATATTGTTTTCTGAACATTTTTCTTGAGATACAACTGGGAAATGTAAACATATCAGAACATGCATTCAAATTTTATTGAGGATATGAATGAATAAAATCACTTCTAAAATTATTGAGGAAATATTTTTGATCCACTTATTCTAGAGATCGTCCTATACATATTTCTTTATTTATCACATATTATCCATGAATAACATTGTTAGTATATATCTATTTCAAGATGACACTACTACAGATAGTGCTTTTTTCAGTGCTAGAAAATGATTTTAACTGTGCTAGAAAATCATTGTTAATCTCAGTGAAGAAAAGGGGGTTCCCCTTTAATAGCACTAATAAAGGATTTCCTCTATCCATGATAAAAAAACACTGATAAAGGCCCCATTTATCCATGCTATTTTAGTGCAGATAAAAGACATTTTTATCAATGATATTTTTCAGTACTAATAAAAGAACTCTTTATCATCACTTTACTTTGTGTTGATAAGTAGTTCCTTTATCAGTGCTCGAAATAGCACTAATAAAGGGTTTCTTTATCAGTGCTCGATGTAGAACTAGTAAGGGGGACATTATTAGCGATCAAAATAGAACTGATAAAGGCTTTTCTACCTGTGATGTGCTGTTTATATAACTACACACCCACCAGCAGCACCTGTATAGCACACACACACCACCGACACAAAATAGTAGTTGTATAGCGCACACAAGAACATAGAAGTTCACATAGGGGTTTGTAAAATGATTCTATATACATTTCAAATAATGTTTTATATAATTAAATTTACAATTATCCAAAAAATAGTTAAAAAAATTAATGTTTCATCCTTTGACATTTTGTGATCCCCTCTCAAAAATGTTTGTCCATGGTATTAGATGCCAAAAAATCATCCCAACTCAAGAAAAAGTTTCCACCTATATAAGAAAACAAATATTATGTTAGTAATAATATAAATAAGTAAATTAAACATTAATATGAAAGAATACATTAATAAAATAACAATTTTTAATATATAAAAAAGACACATTTGGAGTTATACAGGTCACACAATGCATCATATTAAGGTGCGGTTGATTCTTACATGTCACAAATAAGTTATGTATCATCTACCTAAAATATCAAAACAATACGAATGGGTTATCTTGGTTTTGATTATATCCCATGTTTTCTTACTAAAATTAATATCAAATTTAAATGACATACTTGGAATTCTACCAGTCACATCTTTCATTGGATTGAGGTTTGGTTTATTTCTACATGTCAAAAATGACTCATGGATAATTTTTCTAAAGTATCAAAACAATCCTAATTGGTTTTCTTGGATTTTAGAATGACTATTGTTTTTTTACTAAAATATCATCTCAAACTGGAAACACCCATTCTGAGTCATATCGGTCACATCATATGTCAGTTTGAGGTGATATTAATTCATACACGTGAAAAATTAATTACAAATCGCTATCCTAAATTTTGAAAACAATCATAGGGTGTTTGTTTAGTTCTAAGTGAGTGAAACCTTTTGAGCTAAAATATCAATTTTAAACTGATAACAGGAAATTTTAGGCATACTGGTCACACTGTGCATCAGATTTAGGTGTGGATGATTACTACACATCAAAAATGGCTCATGGATAATTTTCTTATAGTATCAAAATAATATGAACACTTTTGCTTGGTTTTCAGTATGTCACTAGTTCTTTTTTACTTAAATTAATGTCAATTTTAAATAAAAACACATTTGGATTTATACTGGTCATGTTGTTCATCGAATTGAGTTTTTGTTGATTCCTACACATTCCAAATGACTCATGAATTACTTATCTAAAGTATTAAAACAATCCAAATGTGTTTACTTGGTTTTCAGTATGTTAGTTGTGTTTTTTTACTAAAATGTCATTTCAAACTGGAAACAATCTTTTTGAGTCATACTGATCACATCATGCATCGATTTAATATTAGAATACTTTATAAATATCAAAAAACGAATTAAGAATCATTTTACTAAATTATGAGGACAATAGGAAAGTGTTTTCTTGATTTATATTACGTAACACATTTTGAGCTAAAATGTAAATTTTAACTGATAATAGACACTTTTAGTCATACCGGTCACACCGTGCATTAGATTGAGGTTTGGTTGATTCCTACACATCCAAAATGACCCATGTGTCATTTTCCTAAAGTATCAAAACAATCCAAATTCATTTTCTTATTTTTCAGTATGTCAGTTATTCTTTTTACTTAAATTAATGTCAATTTTAAATAAACAGACACATTTAGATTTATACTGGTCACAATGTGTGTTATATTTAGGTGGGATTGATTCTTACACATCACAAAGTACTCATGGATCATTTTACTATTTTATAAAAGACAATAAATTTATTTTTTCTCAATTTTCAGTATGCCAGTTGTGTGTTTTTACTAAAATTAATATCAGTTTTAAATAAAGAGAGACACTTTGAGTCATACCTGTCACACCGGGCATCAGATTGAGGTTTGGTTGATTACTAAATTTAAAAAATGATGTAGATATCATTTCCCTAAAGTATTAAAACAATATTATTTCATTTTATCAATTTTTAGTATGTTAGTTGTGTTTTTTTACTATAATATCATTTCAAACTAGAATCATGCATTTTGAGTCATATCAGTCGCATCATGCATCAGTTTGACATGAGATTACTTCAAAAACATAATAAAACATATGAATCATTATACTAAATTATGAAGACAATCAGAGTGATTTTTCTTGTTTTTTAGTGGGTAATGATTTCTGATCTAAAATGTCAATTTTAAACTGATAACAGGCACATTTAATCATATTGATCACACCGTTAATCAGATTAAGGTGTGGTTGATTCCTACATGTCAAAACTGCCTGATGGATCATTGTCCTAAAGTATCAAAAACAATCTGAATGTGTTTACTCAATTTTTAGTATGTCACTTGTTCTTTTGCTAAACTTATTATTAATTTATTATAAAAATACACACTTAAAGTCACATTGGTCAAACAATGTGTCAGATTTAGGTGTTGTTAATTTGTAAAAATCACAAATTAATTATGGATCATTGTCCTAAAGTATCAAAACAATCCTAATGTGTTTGTTTTATTTTCAGTATGGTTCTTGTTCTTTTTACTAAAAATACTAACCATTTTAAATAAAAATAGACACTTCAATTCATACCGGTCACATATTCATGCTATTTTTATACATTCATACATCATGTATGTTTCCCATTCATTTAAAAACAAATATATCTCATATTTTTAATAGGATCACTACGGGAAAAATGGGTATTTGCGACGGGTTATTTGCGACGGGGATAAATCCCGTCGCAAATAGCCCCATTAAAAACTTATTTGCGACGGGGGTATTGGCCCGTCGCAAATAAGTAGCCTTTTGCGACGGGATTGCTTTCCCCGTCGCAAAGGAACTGGCGCGCTTTGCACGCCAAATCACGGGAAACATATTTGCGACGGGCGGTTATTGTCCGTCGCAAATAACCGGCGGCGGTAAAAGGTATTTGCGACGGGAATATTCCCCCGTCGCAAATAGTATGTCGGCAGGTGGTTATTTGCGACGGGTCCCGTCGCAAATAACTATTTAACCGTTGACCGTAATAAATGATGGCGAAGGTATTTGCGATGGGTACCGTCGCAAATAATATTATTTGCGACGGGTAGCCCGTCACAAATGGACCCGTCGCAAATAATCTAACCTATAAATACCCCATCCGTTTTTTCAATTCATTCTCAAACTCCATCTTCTCCTTCTCTCAAAATTCTATTTCTAGAGTTCAGCGTTTCTCAAGTTTAATTTTTTTCTCCGGAGTTGATATTGAAGTTTTCAAGAACGATCAGAGATCAACCTCAGATCAATTTTTAAGGTATTTATATTCATTTTAATTTAATATTTATTTTAAATTTTTTATTAGTTTCAATTATTCTTAATTAGTTGTAATTTAATTATGTTTACATTGTTTTGTTACATAATAAATTTAAATTATTAGTATTGTTCATAGTTAATGGTAATTAGGAATAATTAGTAATAATTTTCAATAATTAAAAATAAATATTAATAATTAGTAATAAATACCAATAATTAGGAATAATAACATTATTACATTATTAGTATATTTTATTATCAATATTAAAATAATATAATTTTTTATATTATATACAATTCTCCTTTCATCTGTGTGTTTTCTGTCTCCACATGTATTATTTGTATGTGGAGACAGAAAACACACAGATGAAAGGAGAATTGTATATAATATAGAAAATTATATTATTTTAATATTCATAATAAAATATACGAATAATGTTATTATTCCTAATTATTGGTAATTATTCATAATTATTGGTAATTATTCATATAATTACTAATAATTAGAAATAATTACCAATAATTAGCAATAATTAGGAATAATTAGTAATAATTAGTAATAATTACTAATAATTAGGAATAATTACCAATAATTAGTAATAATTACCAATAATTAGTAATAATTACCAATAATTAGTAATACTTACCAATAATTAGTAATACTTACCAATAATTAGTAATAATTACCAATAATTAGTAATAATTAGTAATAATTATCAATAATTATCAATAATTAGTAATAATTTGTAATAATTACTAATAATTACCACTAATTAGTAATAATTAGGAATAATTACCAATAATTAGTAATAAGTAGTAATAATTAATAATAATTAGTAATAATTAGTAATAATTAGGAATAATTAGTAATAATTACCAATAATTAGTAATAATTACCAATAATTAGTAATAATTACCAATAATTATCAATAATTACCGATAATTACCAATAATTAGGAATAATTATCAATAATTAGGAATAATTACCAATAATTAAGAATAATTACCAATAATTAGTAATAATTACTAATAATTAGGAATAATTACCATAATTACCAATAATTAGTAATAATTACCAATAATTAGTAATAATTACCAATAATTAGTAATAATTACCAATAATTAGTAATAATTACCAATAATTAGTAATAATTAACAATAATTAGTAATAATTACCAATAATTAGGAATAATTACCAATAATTACCAATAATTACCGATAATTAGTAATAATTAGGAATAATTAGGAATAATTACCGATAATTAGTAATAATTACCAATAATTAGTAATAATTAGTAATAATTAGTAATAATTATTAATAATTACTAATAATTAGTAATAATTACCAATAATTAGTAATAATTACCAATAATTACCGATAATTAGGAATAATTACCGATAATTAAGAATAATTATCAATAATTAACAATAATTAGTAATAATTAACAATAATTAGTAATAATTACCAACAAATAGTAATAATTACCAATAATTACCCATAATTACCGATAATTACCAATAATTAGGAATAATTACCAATAATTAGGAATAATTACCAATAATTAGTAATAATTACTAATAATTACCAGTAATTAGGAATAATTACCAATAATTAGGAATAATTACCAATAATTACCAATAATTACCAATAATTACCGATAATTACCGATAATTAGTAATAATTAGGAATAAGTAGGAATAATTTGTAATAATTACCAATAATTAGTAATAATTACCAATAATTACTCATAATTACTGATAATTACCAATAATTAGAAATAATTACCAATAATTAGGAATAATTACCAATAATTAGAAATAATTACCAATAATTAGGAATAATTACCAATAATTACCAATAATTAGTAATAATTACCAATAATTAGTAATAATTAGGAATAATTAGTAATAATTACAAATATTTAGTAATAATTAGTAATAATTACCAATAATTAGTAATAATTAGTAATAATTAGTAATAATTAGTAATAATTACCAATAATTAGTAATACTTAACAATAATTAGTAATAATTACCAATAATTAGGAATAATTACCAATAATTACCAATAATTACCGGTAAATAGTAATAATTAGTGATAATTAGGAATAATTACTAATAATTAGTAATAATTAGTAATAATTACTATTAATTAGTAATAATTTGTAATAATTACCAATAATTAGTAATAATTACCAATAATTAGTAATAATTAGTAATAATTAGTAATAATTACCAATAATTAGTAATAATTACCAATAATTAGTAATAATTAGTAATAATTAATAATTATTACCAATAATTAGTATTAATTACCAATAATTAGTAATAATTACCAATAATTAGTAATAATTAGTAATAATTAGTAATAATTAGTAATAATTACCAATAATTAGTAATAGTTAACAATAATTAGTAATCATTACCAATAATTAGTAATAATTACCAATAATTAGTATTAATTACCAATAATTAGTAATAATTATCAATAATTACCAATAATTAGTAATAATTAGTAACTATTAGTAATAATTAGTAATAATTACCAATAATTAGTAATAATTAGCAATAATTAGTAATAATTTGTAATAATTAACAATAATTAGTAATAATTAAAAATAATTAGTAATAATTAACAATAATTAGTAATAATTACCAATAATTAGTAATAATTACCAATAATTAGTAATAATTACCAATAATTACCCATAATTACCGATAATTACCAATAATTAAAAATAATTAACAATAATTAGAAATAATTACAAATAATTAGGAATAATTACCAATAATTAGTAATAATTACCAATAATTAGTAATAATTACCAATAATTAGTAATAATTAGTAATAATTAGTAATAATTACCAATAATTAGTAATAATTACCAATAATTAGTAATAATTAGTAATAATTAGTAATAATTACTAATAATTACCAATAATTAGTAATAATTAACAATAATTAGTAATAATTACCAATAATTAGGAATAATTACCAATAATTACCAATAATTACCGTTAAATAGTAATAATTAGTAATAATTAGTAATAATTAGGAATAATTACCAATAATTAGGAATAATTACCAATAATTAGTAATAATTAGTAATAATTACCAATAATTAGTAATAATTAGTAATAATTAGTAATAATTACCAATAATTAGTAATAATTACCAATAATATTAGTACTATGAAAATAATAAAAAATTTATATAATATTAAAATTATCAATATTTGTAACTGGTTTTGCTTTATTCTCAACATATTTAATTCTTAAAGGGTCAATTTTTAGGTCTATCTTAATAAAAAGTTTGCGTCAGTCATGTATGATGTAAACTCTATAATTATCCTAGTTTGAGTTTTTTTCTAACAAATTATTTAAAACCAGTAATGCTTTTATATTTTATAGAAAAATATGGAACAATGAGGTCGTCAACAATCATTATTAGGTGACCACATATGGATAAATCAACGTAGAAATCCAAAAGGTTTTGGTTTAAATCCAGTATATGTAGAGGGTGTGGAGACTTTTTTATCATTTGCGGCATCAAATCCAGAATTTGTTTCAGAAGGCAAAATAAAATGCCTTTGTAGAAAATGTGCATTGAGAACGTTTGACACGTTTGACAAAGTGGGGGAACATCTCTTGTGTTTGGTTTTCAACCATATTATGTTTTTTGGTATCAACACGGTGAACGCAGTTCCAGAGTAGGTGATACCAACTTGATTCCGGATCCATCCCGGTTTTAGGATTTAGTATATGATGTTGCAGGTTCATCTGTTCAACATACAGAAACTCCGGCTGATATAGCTTCAAATCCTGAGTTGGCACCGTCTGAATTTAATGAGTTGTTGAGGTCTGCTGAGGATGCATTATATCCTGGCTGCAAGATGAGAAAATTAGAAGCAGTTGCAAAATTTATGGCTATCAAATCAGATAACGGAATGTCAAACACCTGTTTTGACCAGATATTTTCTTTGCTTCAAACACTATTACACGAAGGAAATGTTTTGCCTGTAAATTACTATGAGAGTAAGAGGCTGGTTCGAAATTTGGGACTTACTTGTCAGAAGATTCATGCATGTTCAAATGACTGCATTTTATATTCTGGGGAAAATGAGTCGTTGGATAGTTTTCCCACATGTGGGCAACTGAGATATAAAGAAGGACAACACGGGAAGTCTGGTTTTATTCCGGTAAAACAGTTGAGATATTTTCCCCTTACATCCAGACTTCAGCGTTTATTCATGTCTAAGAATACAGTGACAATGATGTCATGGCATAAAGAGAATATTTCAACCAATAAAAGCTTGAAGCATCCAGTTGATGGTGATTCATGGAAAAATTTTGATAGAGTGCATCCATCCTTTGCTTTAGAAGCTAGAAATGTTCGACTGGGCCTTTCCACTGATGGTTTCTGTCCTTTTGGATCTTATGGTAGTCAATATTCATGTTGGCCTGTTTTTTTTAACTCAGTACAATTTACCTCCATGGATGTTGATGAAGGAGCCATATGTCTTTTTGACTTTACTAATTCCAGGACATCTGAAGAAAAATATTGATGTTTATTTGAAACCATTGATTGATGAATTAAATTTATTGTGGAGTACTGGTGTCAGTACATATGATGTTGCAACGAAACAGAATTTCATACTGAGAGCAGCATTGATGTGGACAATTAGTGACTTCCCGGCTTATGGGATGTTATCTGGCTAGAGTACACATGGTCAGAAATCATGTCCTTACTATATGGGAGAGAACAAAGCATTTATGCTCATTCATGGAAAGAAACCTTGTTATTTTGACTGTCATCGCATATTTCTTCCAGCTGATCATCCTTTTCGCAGAAACATATCTCATTTCAGAAAAGGAACAGTTGAAAGGGATGGACCTCCAAAAATGCTATCAGGTTCGGAGTTAAAATCTGTTGTATTTTCATTACCTCCCATCACTTTTGGTCCCACAATAAACCAATAGAAAATTTTTGGTTTTGGGAAAGAACACAATTGGATTAAATGTAGCATATTTTGGGATTTGCCATATTGATCTGATTTGTTGGTCCGACACATGTTAGATGTCATGCATATTGAGAAGAACTGTTTTGATAATTTGTTTCATACAATTTTGGATACGCCAAGAAAGAGAAAAGACAATGTAAATGCAAGTTTAGATCTTGCCCAAATTTGCAGGCGTCCAGAATTGGAACTGTTTGAGAATGTCAGAACAGAAAGGTTACTGAAACCAAAAGCAGCTTATACACTGTCTAAAGAAAACCGTTTATTATTTTGTCAGTGGATTGCAGATTTGAGACTTCCAGATGGCTGTGCTTCCAATTTGGGTAGATGTGTAAAGAATGGTCCACTACTAGAAAAATAGGTATTTGCGACGGGTTATTTGCGACGGGATCCCATCGCAAATAGCCCGTTGCTGAAAACGCCGTCGCAACTACACTTATTTGCGACGGGCCCGTCGCTAAAGAATTTTTTTGCGACGGGCATTCTCTCCGTCGCAAATAGTATTCCGTATTTTTGTAAATAACTTTTAAAACAGTTTTTGCGACGGGACCCGTCGCAAATAGCTTTTGCGACGGTTCCGTCGCAAAAACTCTTTTTTAAAAAAATAAAAAAATTAATAATACTAGTATTTGTGACGGGAGTCAGGACCCGTCGCAAATACTTTAAAAAAAAATAAAAAACTATTAATAATACTAGTATTTGCGACGGGCATAGTATCCCGTCGCAAATACTATAAAAAAAATAAAAAAAATAAATTATTAATAAATTATTTTAATTAATATAATAATAGAATTATAATTTACAAATGAAAATAATAAATTATTTTAATTACTATAATAATAGTAGAATTATAATTCAAAAATAAAAATAATAGAATATTAATAAATAATTTAATTAATATAATAATATTACAATTATAATTCATAAATAAAAAAAATATTAATAAGTTATTTTAATTAATATAAAAATAATAGAATTATTTTACATTCAAATATTAAAATAATTCAAGTATTACAAAAAAAATAATTAAACCAGAACCGTTTGGATTTCTACGTTGATTTATCCATATGCGGTCACCTAATAATGATTGTTGACGACCTCGTTGTTCCATATTTCTCTATAAAATATAAAAGCATTACTGGTTTTGAATAATTTGTTAGAAAACACACTCAAGTAAAGATTGAATATATTGAGAATAAAGCAAAACATGTTACAAATATTGATAATTTTAATATTATATTGATTTTTTATTATTTTAATAATACTAATATAATTTTTTCATAAACATTAATTATATAATAATAACATTATTACATTATTAGTATATTTTATTATTAATATTAAAATAACATAATTTTTTATATTATATACAATTCTCCTTTCATCTGTGTGTTTAACATTCTGTCTCCACATGTAATATTCGCATTCACTTTCACCTCTCCATTGGCGAGTAGGTTGATAATTTTGAAAAAGAATGCGAATATTACATGTGGAGATAGAAAACACACAGATGGAAAGAGAATTGTATATAATATAGAAAATAATATTATTTTAATATTAATAATAAAATATACAAATAATGTAATAAGGTAATTATTCCAAATTATTGGTAAGTATTTCAAATTATTGGTAAGTATTTCAAATTATTGGTAATTATTCCAAATTATTGGTAATTATTCCAAATTATTGGTAATTATTCCAAATTATTGGTAATTATTCCAAATTATTGGTAGTTATTCTTCATTTTTGGTATTTATTCCTAATTATTGGAAAATATTGGTAATTATTGGTAAATATTGGTAATTATTAGAAAATATTGGTAATTATTGGTAATTATTGGAAAATATTAGAAAATATTGGTCATTATTGGTAATTATTGGTGATTATTGGTAATTATTGGTGATTATTGGTAATTATTGGTGATTATTGGTAATCATTGGTGATTATTGGTAATTATTGGTGATTATTGGTAATTAATACTGATTATTGGTAATTAATACTAATTATTGGTAATTAATACTAATTATTGGTAATTAATAATCATTATTACTAATTATTGGTAATTATTACTAATTATTCCTAATTAATACAAATTATTCCTAATTATTCCTAATTATTACTAATTATTGTTAATTATTACTAATTATTACTAATTATTACTAATTATTACTAATTATTTCTAATTATTACTAATTATTTCAAATTATTACTAATTATTGCTAATTATTAGTAATTATTGCTAATTATTACTAATTATTGCTAATTATTATTAATTATTGATAATTATTAATAATTATTGATAATTATTGGTAATTATTACTAATTATTGTTAATTATTGGCAATTATTGTTAAATATTACTAAATATTGGTAATTATTACTAAATATTGGTAATTAATACTAATTATTGGTAATTAATACTAATTATTGGTAATTAATACTAATTATTGGTAATTAATACTAATTATTGGTAATTAATACTCATTATTACTAATTATTGGTAATTATTAATAATTATTGCTAATTATTAATAATTATTGATAATTATTGGTAATTATTACGAATTATTGCTAATTATTGGCAATTATTGCTAATTATTGGCAATTATTGTTAATTATTACTAAATATTGGTAATTATTACTAAATATTGGTAATTAATACTAAATATTGGTAATTAATACTAATTATTGATAATTAATACTAATTATTGGTAATTAATACTAATTATTGGTAATTAATACTAATTATTGGTAATTAATACTAATTATTGGTAATTAATAATCATTATTACTAATTATTGGTAATTATTACTAATTATTGCTAATTATTACTAATTATTGCTAATTATTACTAATTATTGCTAATTATTACTAATTATTGCTAATTATTACTAATTATTTCTAATTATTACTAATTATTGGTAATTATTACTAATTATTCCTAATTAATACTAATTATTCCTAATTAATCCTAATTATTCCTAATTATTCCTAATTATTACTAATTATTGCTAATTATTACTAATTATTGCTAATTATTACTAGTTATTTCTAATTATTACCAATTATTTCTAATTATTACTAATTATTTCTAATTATTACTAATTATTGCTAATTATTAGTAATTATTGCTAATTATTAGTAATTATTGCTAATTATTATTAATTATTGCTAATTATTATTAATTATTGCTAATTATTATTAATTATTGCTAATTATTATTAATTATTGATAATTATTAGTAATTATTGATAATTATTGGTAATTATTACTAATTATTGTTAATTATTACTAACTATTGTTAATTATTGGCAATTATTGTTAATTATTACTAAACATTGGTAATTAATACTAATTATTGGTAATTAATACTAATTATTGGTAATTAATACTAATTATTGGTAATTAATACTAATTATTGGTAATTAATACTAATTATTGGTAATTAATACTAATTATTGGTAATTAATACTAATTATTGGTAATTAATAATCATTATTACTAATTATTGGTAATTATTACTAGTTATTCCTAATTAATACTAATTATTCCTAATTAATCCTAATTATTCCTAATTAATCCTAATTATTCCTAATTAATTCTAATTATTCCTAATTATTACTAATTATTGTTAATTATTACTAATTATTGTTAATTATTACTAATTATTGTTAATTATTACTAATTATTTCTAATTATTACTAATTATTTCTAATTATTACTAATTATTGGTAATTATTACTAATTATTGTTAATTATTACTAATTATTTCTAATTATTACTAATTATTTCTAATTATTACTAATTATTACTAATTATTGCTAATTATTACTAATTATTGCTAATTATTACTAATTATTGCTAATTATTACTAATTATTACTAATTATTGCTAATTATTACTAATTATTGCTAATTATTATTAATTATTGATAATTATTAGTAATTATTAATAATTATTGATAATTATTACTAATTATTGGTAATTATTGGCAATTATTGTTAATTATTACTAAATAGTGATAATTATTGGTAATTATTAATAATTAATACTAATTATTGGTAATTAATACTAATTATTGGTAATTAATACTAATTATTGGTAATTAATACTAATTATTGGTAATTAATACTAATTATTGGTAATTAATACTAATTATTGGTAATTAATACTAATTATTGGTAATTAATACTAATTATTGGTAATTATTACTAATTATTGGTAATTATTACTAATTATTCCTAATTAATACTAATTATTCCTAATTATTACTAATTATTACTAATTATTGTTAATTAATACTAATTATTGGTAATTAATACTAATTATAGGTAATTATTACTAATTATTGTTAATTATTGTTAATTATTACTAATTATTGTTAATTATTCCTAATTATTACTAATTATTGGTAATTAATACTAATTATTGGAAATTAATACTAATTATAGGTAATTAATACTAATTATTGGTAATTATTACTAATTATTGCTAATTATTCTTAATTATTGATAATTATTGATAATTGTTCCTAATTATTAGTAATTAAATGAATAATTATCAATAATTAGAAATAATTACCAATAATTACAAATAATAACATTATTAATATATTTTATTATTAATATTAAAATAATATAATTTTCTAATTTATATACAATTCTTTTTTGATCTGTGCGTTTTCTATCTCCACATACAAATAATACATGTGAAGACAGCAAACACACAGATCAAAAAAGAATTGTATATATATAAAAAATTATATTATTTTAATATTAATAATAAAATAAACTAATAATGTAATAATGTTCTTATTCCTAATTATTGGTATTTATTACTAATTATTAATATTTATTCTTAATTATTAAAAATTATTACTAATTATTCCTAATTACCATTAACTATAAACAATACTAATAATTTAAATTTATTAAGTAATAAAACAATGTAAACATAATTAAATTACAACTAATTAATAATAATTGAAACTAATAAAAAATTGATAATAAATAAAAAATTAAAAATAAATAAAAAATTAAAATGAAGATAGATACCTTGAAAACTGATCTGTTCTGATCGTTCTTCAAAACTTTAATATCAGCTCCGGAGAAAAAAATTAAACTGGAGAAAAACTCAACTCTAGAAATATAATTTTGAGAGAAGGAGAAGATAAGGAATGAGAATGAAATGAAAAAAACGGATGGGGGTATTTATAGGTTAGATTATTTGCGACGGGCCCATTTGCGACGGGATTCCCGTCGCAAATAATACTATTTGCGACGGTACCCGTCGCAAATACCTTAGCCAACATTTATTACGGTCAACCGGTAAATAGTTATTTGCGACGGGTCCCGTCGCAAATAACCCCTGCCGACATAGTATTTGCGACGGGGGAATATTCCCGTCGCAAATACCTTTTACCGCCGCCGATTATTTGCGACGGGAATATTCCCCCGTCGCAAATAAGTTTCCCGCGATTTGGCGCGCATCGCGGGAAAACTATTTGCGACGGGGAAAGCAATCCCATCGCAAAAGCCTCCTTATTTGCGACGGGGAAATACCCCCGTCGCAAATAAGTTTTTCACATGACTATTTGCGACGGGATTTATTCCCGTCGCAAATAACCCGTCGCAATTGCTCATTTTTCCCGTAGTGGTCATATTACTGGATTAAAAAGTCATGATTGTCATGTTATAATGGAAAGACTTCTACCCATTGGATTAAGAGGTTTGTTGAATTCTGTGATTTTGGATTCCATAACAGACATGTCTCGTGTTTTTGGGAAATTTGTGTGGCTACAGTAGATTATGATGCTCTAGGAAAACTTGAAAAAGATGTTGTTGTAATTATATGTAAACTGGAAAAAATATTTTTGCCGTATTTCTTCGACTCAATGGAACATTTGATGTTACATTTTCCATATGAAGCCAAATGTGGAGGTCCAGTACAGTTTCGATGGATGCACCCATTTGAAAGATGCATGCAAAAATTGAAAAGAAAAGTACGTAACAAAGCATCTATTGAAGGATCTATTGCAGAAGCTTATTTTCAAGAGGAAATATCTTTTTTCTGCTCCCATTATTTTGAATCTGAGTATCCTTCAAAACACAACCAAATGGGATGGAACGAGAGGAATATTGATGAAATAAACAATCAATTATCTATTTTCAACCAGCCAGAGCTTGGTTTTGGTGGAGTTTATGAACGCTGGCTTTCAGATGATGAACATCATAAAGCTCATACGTATGTTCTGCTCAACTGTGAAGAGATGACATCAGTTGTACTGTAAGTGTTTATATCACTTATTCTATCATTTATGTTACAGTAAATAAATTTGGTTTTTATAGGTTGTATGATAATCATATCAAGAAACAAATTCCACAAATTACAACAGCTTTCTCGAAGAACGTCGACTGAAAAATTTCTCTCAGTGGTTTCAAAAACTGGTAACTTAAATTCTTTATCTTTTAGCAACTCATTCAATGTATAGTTTAATATATTGATAATTATTTCACAAATTTTTAGGTGTCTCGACATGCTGATAAAATTGACAAACGACTGTGTGTATTGAGTAACCCACCTTCCAAACTTGTTAAAACTTATAATGCATATGTGGTGAATTGATTTCGATTTCACACACATGCATATGGGGAATCGAAAAAAACAATGAACAATGGAGTTAGCTTGAGAGGATCTCATCATAGAGAAAATGAAGTTGACTTTTATGGAATACTTGATGAAATCATTGAACTCTGTTATCTTGGACAACATTACATAACCATGTTCAAATGTCGGTGGTTGGATACAGAGAGAGGCGTGCATATTCATCCGACTCATGGAATCATCGATATTAAATGTAAAAGTGTTCTCACAGTAAATGAACCATTCTTATTGGCTCAACAGGCACATCAAGTTTATTATGCAAAGTACTGTGCTACATCAAGAGACTTGACTGATTGGTGGAGTGTAATAAAAATCAAAATTCGAGACAATCAGTTTAGTCAAAGTGAATGTGCTTTCACTGATGTGCAAAGAAATGATGTTTTTCAAGAGAGTACTCAAAATCAATATTTTTTACAAAGAGACATGAGTATCGATGATGACACCCCACATTTAAGAGTCGGTGATGACGATGATGTTAATGATGTCACATATTAATTTGAAATGGTAAGAGATGAAGCAACTGTAACTCGAATGGATATCGATGATGTTGAGGAGGAATATGAAGATGACATTGACATATATGAAGATGATGATGAAGATGAACACTGATAGAATTCCATGGTATTTATATACAATCATAATATGTATATATGTATATATAATAGTAATTATCAATTATTTGCTAACAACATTAACATTTTCTGTTTCAGATGGACGACGCCACATTTCGTGAGTTGGCAGATGCTGACCTGCCTTTCGATGCGGATGAGTTGCTGGAAGATGACCCTCAGCCTACAGGCGCTCCAGGGAGTACGCGGAGGGGGCGCGGTCTTGCACGATTGATGATTCCTGACCCCGTCCCCGAGCGACGTCCACGTCTTGGTTTTGATCCACGCACACGGAGGTGTGATAACCTGTGTGATAACCTGTGGATTTGACTAAGATTTCATTAACCTATTCACATAATAAATGTTTATTATTTTTACAGTTTTCCGCATATAGCAGTCGGACAAGGCAATGCTATTTTGCGCAACTATTTCTCTCAGTCGTGGACCACATGGGAGAAGATTCGCATTGATGTGCAGTAGGCCATGTTCGGCCATTGGTTGGTACGTACGTAAATAAATAATTTTTATTTTGAAAATTATTTCATTTCTAACTTGATATTTTGATTTATTTATAGGGTTTATGGTATCCGATCGAGGATACCATGCGTGACGTCATCCACGAGGCATGTGAGGTGGCCATGCGTGATCGCCTTCGTCATTTTTTGCACAATATAAGAAAAGCTGCCATGAAGAAAGCAGGAGTGTCAGATTTTGACGAGTCATGTAGAGCACACCGACCAGAGTACATTTCATCCCATGTATGGGATGGATTATGTGTGCACTGGTTGAGTGGTGCCTTTCAGAGGAGATCATCGGTGGGGAGGCAGAATCGGGGGAGACAGGAGGTGACTCATCGAGCTAGGAGTCGTTCTTTCAGTACTCATAAACAGCATCTGGTACATACATTATTTATAAATATTTTATATAACTATAAATATTAATAGTTTATTTTTTATTCTTATAGGATGTCGAGCACCCCGATATTACGGAGTACGACGTATATCAGAGGACGTATAGTGATCCTGCTACTGGGGAGCTCAGAGGTGATCGTCAGCATCACATTGTGGTCAGTATTATTTGTTTTCAAGTTTAAAAATTAACTGCATATAATATATTCACAATTTTAATTTTAAATTGCAACTACATGAGTCATATGAGGCCGCAGCGTCACAGGCCCGGCCTGAGAGTCAGGCCGAGTCATCAGATCAGACCACTGGACGTCAGTTTGATGAGGCGGCATGGATGTATGCCACCCAGTATGCCTTCGAGAAGGGCCGGGTAGTTGGTATCAGCTCTCGACTAACTCCCGGAGATTATTATGGCAGTGCTGCGATGTCGGCGTCCAGCTTGAGAGGAGCTCGTGCACCTTCTTCTGCTACACAGTATGAGGATCGGTTGCGATCTCAGACTGCACTGATAGAGAGTCTCCGACAGGAGCAGGAGCAGATGTGTCAGCAGCATGAGGAGGAGTGTTGACGCCAGCAGCAGCTGTACGAGGAGCAGACGAGTCGGTGGCAGCAGCAGCATCAGGAGCAGATGGAGTACATGCGCCGACTCACTCATGCTTTAGGGATGGAGTTTCCTCCACCACCATCTGCAAATCCCCCCTCCCCCCTCATTCAGATTAGAGTTTGTTTTTATGTTATAAAATTTGTGAAATCAAAATATGATTTTTTTTCTATTCGTAGTTTCTGTCTCATTATAAAATATTAATAATATTATATTTTGAAATAACAATATTAATATAAATAATAATATTATTTATATTTTATAATATTTAATTTTATATATATATTAAAATTTTATAATATTATAATTTAATTATATTTTTTTGTAATACTTGAATTATTTTAATATTTGAATGTAAAATAATTCTACTATTTTTATATTAATTAAAATAACTTATTAATATTTTTTTATTTATGAATTATAATTCTAATATTATTATATTAATTAAATCATTTATTAATATTCTATTATTTTTTATTTTTGAATTATAATTCTATTATTATTATATTAATTAAAATAATTTATTAATAATTTATTATTTTTATTTGTGAATTATAATTCTATTATTATATTAATTAAAATCATTTATTATTTTTTTATTATTTTTTATTTTTGAATTATAATTGGATTATTGTTATATTAATTAAAATAATTTATTAATAATTTATTTATTTTATTTTTTTTATAGTATTTGCGACGTGATACTATGCCCGTCGCAAATAGTATTATTATTATATGCATTAAAATAATTTATTAATAGTTTTTTATTTTTTTTAAATAGTTTTTGTGACGGGTCCCGTCGCAAAAAAGTATTTGCGGCGGGCCCGTCGCAATAGGTATTTGCGACGGGGCCTATCGCCATTACTATTTGAATTTTTTTTACAAATATACGGAGTACTATTTGAGACGGGGAGAATCCCCGTTGCAAAAAAAAGACTTTAGCGATGGGCCCGTCGCAAATAATTGTTGTTGCGACACCGTTTTCAGCAACGGGCCATTTGTGACGGGCCCCCGTCGCAAAAAGCCAGTTGCGACGGGATCCCTTCGCAAATGACCCGTCGCAAATACCTGTTTTTCTAGTAGTGGATTCTTTTCGACAATCATGGTAGTACAAAAAAAATAGAAATACCCAAATGATTAATAAAAATTTTAAATGAAATAGTAGTTATCTTTGAAAATACCTCTTCAGAGATGCGGGTTTGTTCATAGAATATGATCCATTTCATAAATTTGAAAAAAAACCACATCCTTTATCAATTTTTATTTCAAACACTGCTGAAACATTGAGAAAAATAATTAATTTTTGTATATGTGTTTGGATAGTGAAATCTTATTATATATACCCTGATTTGTATCCAGTCATAGTACTTGTGATGTTCCCTATCCTTTTACCCTATCCTCATTCTATGATGTAGACGATATTCATGCACTACCCTATCATAACATAATAGTCATTAAAAGATAATATAAATTATATAACAAGATTATTAGTTCTACAATTTTTGATGTAGTGTATTACAAATTGAAAAACTTCATCATGTGTGGTCGGTGTGTTGGATATCCATGCATTGAATCTAGAAAATAAATATTTGGAGTATCCAAATTGACCATAACAAGCATCCAATTATTCTTATGAACACAAAAAATAATAAGTAAAGAAAGTAATTAAAATATATTTGATATGATTAAATTGTAGAGTTTTTCCCATGAATTATTGGTATTAAGAAGAGTCTTTCATATATAATTTTGTTGTTAAAAAATTTCAGCAGGCCTATCACTATTACACTCTCTTTCTTGGATTTTTTTCGGTAGAGGTGACATGAGGACTAAGGAGCCCAAATTTGTTTTCATGGGGAAATCTCTTCAAATGTTTTTCATCAATACACCTACAAAAAATATGAAATGTATTTAGTCCTAATTATCATAGTATACCATATTTTGGAAAATTAAATCATGAAAACATACCTCATTTACAAAAAAATCATCATCATTAAAAAACAATTAAACTATACTCTAGTAAAATCACACTTCAAATCTATAACTGAGTCACACAAAATCAAAGGAAAAAATATGAAGAGGAACATCAACCAGCATGTAATTAATTTAGTGCACAATCAAGTACCACCAACAACCATGACTTTTAGTGGGGTGTTTCGACTATTTAATTCACAACATACCATCAATATCGAACTATAATTACATGAGAACAAGATGAAATTGATGAAAAAGAGGAGATAACTCACTGTGGATTTGTGGTTCAACCCGCAACAGAGGTGAATTCACGACAGAGGAGAGGCGCACGATGGAGGAGAGTCACACTGAGGAGGAGAGGTTCCTTTATAGGAGAGTCACGCGTAGGAGGAGAGACACACGGTGGAGGTGTGGTGTATGACAGAGGTATGGCGCATGGAGTAGGAGAGGCACACAACGGTCTTGTTCACAGTGGAGGAGAGGCATACGGTGGAGGTGCGGTTCCCGGTTGAGGAGAGGTGGCAGGATAGGAGGAGGAGGAGGCGCAGTGGTGGCGATCAGCTTTTGTGATAGCTTGAGGGGTGTGAGGAAGGAGGAGAAAGTTGTGTTTTTTTATAAAACCTGGTGAACCTTTTATCACCGCTAGCTAAAAACCGCTGATAGAGGTATGTTTTAGTAGAGCTAAAAAAGAATGTGTTGATAAAACATGCCTTTATCAGCACTTTTTTAGCGCTGATAAAGGCCGATCTTTATCATCACTAAAAATATAGCACTGTCCAAGACTCTATTTATAATCACCTTTTAGCACTGATAAACATAGGCCTTTATCAGTGCTAAAAAACACTGATAAACACACAATGTTACTAATTTATTTTTATTATTATAGATATTTATAATATTATATATAAGATACATATATATTTTTTATATATAATTATAACTATATATATTTATATTTATAAAATTATAATTTAAATAATTATAAATTTAAAAGAAATATACTTTTTTTGAAAATAAGGACAGATAACATTAATGATGAAGATCTACAGTTGTACAAAAGCAAATCCATGAGGGGAAATTGTCCAGCCAGAGCTAGTTGTCATCGAAGGGGCCTGAGGCCACCAACTGATGGGCCACATTGTTTCCTTCTCTTTTGGTAAATGAGAAGGTGTGGAAAGGTAAGCCTTGGAGAAGTGAGCAAATTCTTCGGACGATGAATCCAAATGACTGGAGTCTGGTGTCGTTGTGTTTAATAACATCGATCACAGTGAGGCAGTCAGACTCAATGATGATATCAACCAATCCATGTTCCATAGTGAGCATCATACCTGCAAGGATGGCAGAGGCCTCAGCTACTACAGGTTCCCAGAGGGCATGATGTGATTCATATTTTTATGCAATGATTTTCCCCAGATGATTTTGGGCCAGGAGGCCTAGAGAAACAAGACCATCCTTAGGGAGAGACAAGTCCATGTTAAGCTTAAGAATCCATTCCATTGGGGGGTTCCAATGAGGGGGACAGGGGGGTTACACCTGGAATAAACTGTCCTTGGTGGTCCTTCCAGCCCTCAATCCATGAAATGGCGTGTTCAATCCCAAATTCGGGAGGTTTATGAACATGGTGAAAAACAAAATCGTTACGCCAAACCCAAATGATCCAGGCTAGGGTGTAAAGTGAACCTGCGTTAACTGATGAAAGAGAGGAACACCAACGCATCAGAAGATCGGAGAGGTCAAAGGCAATGTCCAGTGAAGCATCTGAAGCTGGGCCCCATTTGTTCTAAATTTCCTTAGCTCCCGGGCAGTGAATGATGGAGTGCAAAGGAGTTTATAGAATATTCAGGAAGAAAGGGTATGACTCAGCACTGGCCATATGTTGGTAAACGAGAAGGATCATGGTAGGGAGGGTTCCCATGCACACCTGCCACCAAACCTGACGTATTTTTTGGGGGAAGTTGACCGTCCAAAGCAATTTCCATGGTCCCTCTTCATTGTCGACAGAGTGAATACCAAGAGCCAGTCTGTACCCAGATCTCACCGTGTATTCGCCTAAAATGTCATTGGTCCAGAATAGATAGTCGGGGCCTACATCTGGGATCCAAGGGATGCTCAGGATAATTCGTTGGTCTCTTTCATTAAACCATTCATGGATCTTTTCCAAACACCACCCCAGGCCCTGGTCTGAAAGGAGGCAGTTGACTATGGCGTCTTCACGACCTGGTTGGGCGGGGGATTTAGCCCACATACCATCCTTATCGACTATTCATGGATCGATCTAGATGTTGACAAATAAGCCATTACCAATCCTCCATTCCAACCCTTTTTCCAGGAGATTTCAGGCCCCCCAAATGCTTTTCCAGAGGAATCTAGGATGGGGGACAAGAGAGGAAACATGGAAGTCTGTGTGGGGAAAGTACATAGCTCAGAGTACCCGCCCACAGAGAGATGATGGACGGTTAATAAGGCACAATCCTTGCTTGTACAATAGTGCGTCATTGAAGAGAATAAGATTCTATAATCTCATCCCTCCCTCCGACTTGGGTTTGTAGAGTTTATCCCAAGCCATCCAGTGGGCTCTATTCCTTCCATCATTTTCCCCCACTAGAAGTTGGCAGTATGTGAATGGATCTGATTGATGATCGTTAGAGGGAGCTTAAATAGTGACATAAAATAGCTGGGGATAGACTGTATGACAACTTTAATGAGGTTTTCTTTTCCAGCTTTGGAGATGCTTTTTGGGGTCCAGCCTTGAATTTTTTTCTCAATCATGTCCACCAGAGATGCAAAGATTTATTTTTTGGACCGTCCAATAACCATGGGAGGCCCGAGATACTTCTGGTGTTTATCAACCATATGGATGCATGCTGATGCACAAATTTCATCTATCTTGGAAAGAGGAACCTCTTCGCTGAAAGAGATTTCTGATTTTCCGTGATTGATAGACGGTCTAGACGCCCACTCATATTGTTGGATTGCATGGATGATCACCCGAAATTAATTTATAGTTTCTCTAGAGAAAAGAAGGTAGTCGTCGGTGAAGAAGATATGTGACATTGGTGGTCTTTCATGTCAGACCTTTTCCCCATGAATAGACTTAGAGGATGCAGCCCTAGAAATAAGGTTAGAAAAAACATCATCCACCAAGATGAAGAGAAATGGGGAGATGGGATCTCCCTGGAGCAGGCCTTGGGTTGGGGTGAAACCTCTGGTGAGCTCCCCATTGACCTTGATTCTGAAGGAGATGGTTGAGATGCGGTGTATGACAATATCTGTCCATTTAGTGCAAAAACCCATTTTCAGCATCACAACTCTTAGGAACTACCATTCCACCTTATCATAGGCTTTTTTCATATCCAGTTTCTAGGACATGGTTCCTCTTTTCACAGTGGAGTGTGTTTTTATATAGTGTAACAATTCATTGGACACAATTGCATTATTAGTAATCAATCTCTTGGCCACGAAGGTGCTCTGGTTTTCAAAGATAATATCGGGAAGCCAAGGTCACAGCCGATTGACAAGGATTTTTGAGAAGATCTTATAAGAGACATTGCAGAGGCTGATAGGTCTAAAATCAGGGATCACCAGAGGTTTCTTGATTTTTGGAATGAGGGTGAGGACAGTTTCATTGATGGTGGAAATGCTTGTATTCCCCACCCAGATATTTTGTATCATTTTGGAGATGTCGGGACTGATGATGTTCCAGTATTATTTAAAAAATAGGGCATGGAATCCATCCAGTCCCAGGGCCTTAGGGGGGAGGATATGTTTCAAAGCCATGTGTATCTCTTCATTCGTCACATTTTTGGTAAGATGCCGATTGATCTCGTCAGTGATCACAGGTCAAATGCATTCCTCCACTTAAGTAGACATGACAGGAGTTCCTATAGAGAAAAGGTTCTAGAAATAGCATATCAAAGCTTCATGAATACCACTGGTGTCAGAAACTTGGCTTCCATAAGGTTGTGATAAACACATGATAGAGTTTCTCTGATGCCTTTCTAAAGATTTAAGGTGTAAATACCTTGTATTAGCGTCACCCTTTTTAATGTGGATGACTCGTGCCCACATAGCCCAGAAGCTTTCCTTAATGCGTAGGGCCCGGTCCAGCTCTCTTTGAGTGGCACCAATCCTGGAGAGATTGCAATTGGATTGGGGTTTCCTGAGTAAGTTGGGCAATTTCTTTTCAAGGACATCACAATGCCTATCAGGGTGGTGGAATTTATTATTGTTCCAAAATATCAGATTTGATGCAACCTGTTGGAGATTGAGGCCAACATCATCGCGAGAACTCTTCAAGCTTGATCGGGCCACCTCTTCGCATTCCTGGTGTTTTGACTAGAAGCTCTCAAATCTGAAGGCTCTGCTGAGTTGTCTATTTTGTTCGCCTTGCATACAATCAATGAGAATTGGGTAGTGGTCCGAACAGTTAAGGGCCATGCGGCCTATATGAAACATGTTGAACAGATTAATCCAATTAGTAGAACCCAGAAATCTATCAAGACACTCAGTGATGCAGGTGCCTTCAGTATTGTCACGGAACCATGTAAATGGATTACATTTGTACCCCAGATCGACCAGGTTCACCCTAGAGACCGTGTCCTTGAAGTTTTACATTGAATTAGAGTGTCGGATGATTCTGACTCTCTTTTCCTTATGGAACATAATCTCATTAAAATCACCTCCAAAGAGAATAGGGCCCAGAATGTCATGTCACAGCTTGTATAGAAGATCTCATGACTTCACATTATCATTATGGGATGGCCAGCCATAGAATCCCACAAAAGTCCGGGGTGGGTGAAAGTCAGTTTGAATAGTCACTTCTATATGGTGCAAGAATAAGGAAAAAATCTTGACTTCGATACTCTCCTTCAAAAGAAGACAGAGTCCCCCAGAATGGCCTTGCATGGGCACTGAGAAGAATCCTTGGAAGCTGCACTTCAGAGTAATACCATTGGTGTCCCTGTTTTCCAATATGGTTTCATACAGGAAAACCATATCGGAGTGACTTTGAGCACAATTGCACAGTTGCATACGAACCATTAGTGGGTTTCCAAGCCCACGAAAGTTCCATCATAACACAATCATTGATCTAGGCGGGGCTGGGTCTCACCCGCCACTGCCTTTGGTTCCTCCAGACTTGTTTCTCCACTTGTAGTTTTCCATCTTTTGGTGGGGTTCCTCTCTGATTGGCATGTTTCATTTTGTCTTTTCCTGAACCCAGGGTTAGGGTCTTCCGCATGACCATCACTTTCTCCTCGTTGAACCCTTTTCTACATTCGACAGGTAATTGGTCCTAGTGTTGGAGTTCCCATCATTCCATGGGCCTCCATTGTTAAATGCCTGTTGAAGACTATTGTGGGTCAGGGTCTAGATCTGGTAGTTTGATGTGCATCGGCATTGTCTTTGAGCATTTTCTTGGTGGTTCTTTTTGCTTTTTTGCCGACCTTGTGGATGTTTGAGTATTGTCCTTTATGGGGTTATGATGAACTCCAGCTTCTCTTTGAGTGGGATAGTCATCATTAGGGAAATACAATGGTCCAAGCATAAGGGATTTTCCATGTATGGGTTCTGCCTCACTAGTATGTGCCAACGTGAGATGGTCACAGTCCTTTTGTTTTTCTGTCTCAGGAATGAAAGCATATTTATTCGTTTTGGCACGAAGCCAAGGGCCATATTGGAGGATTATGTTACCTGATCCACTCTTATGTTTTTTGGTGCACGTTCTTTCTAGATGGCCAAGGAGACCACAAAAAAGCAGAAGATTGGGAGTTTCTCGAACTCGATTGATATCCAAGTGTTGACGTCTTCGATTTTCAGGAACATTCCCCTCATTAGGGGCTCTGACACAACAATTTACGCCTTGATCCGAACCTCGGGGCCCTATAGTATTGGGTCTGAGAAATCCTAGTCAAGAAAGTGGCCTAGACTGTCCCCAATTTCTCTCATGATTCGTTCTATTCTTGAATGGAAGGAGATTATTTTAATTCGTATCCAGAAGGGGGAGCGGGTTAAATTCACTCACTGGATATCGTCTCCCCCTTTGTATTCTTCCATGAGGAGGAGTTGATTATTGAAGGACCATGGTCTACCATGCAATAGTTTTTCCCTATCTCTCTTGTTAAAGAACTCATAGATGAGGCAGTTGATCCATGTTTCCCGAATATCCACTCCTGCAGCAAGTTTCCCGATGTTCTGTAGAGTATTTTTGAGAGCCCCCTGATTTACTGAAATGTTTTCTGTGAACTTTCCCACAATGAGTAGAGACATGCGTTTTTTCAACATTGGGTATTCGTTTCCATGTTCCTTGATCGCCACCTTTTATTTGTCTGTTAGGGACAGCCTCTTCCATTGATTTACTAAGTCAGCATCCATAGTGCAAATCCAAAAGTTGAATTCGCTATCATCCTTAAGGACCGGCGCCCTGGAAATCCCCACGTCCCTAGAACACTTAACTTAGGAACTAGGTTAGAGCTCCGGAAACGCCCTATGCGCTAGGACAACCCAGTCCACCCTCACTTGAGACAAGGCCTGGTCCAACAAAAAGGTCCCTGGATCGAAAACCTCTTCTCGGCCCCCTTACGCAGTCCACTCAACTGAGACAGGCACCACGACCTTCACGATCATCATTGCCTCTTAAGTGGTCGTGCCCAAGAAACCCGCATCGCGTGCCACCCAGTCTTCGCAGAACAACACCCCACAATAGAACCTTCACATCTTCACAACACGGCTGATGCTTTGCGAAGGCACACCCCGAACCAGACCCGTTACAACGACCACTTCACGATCTCACAACACCTCAAAACTTCACGGAAGGTGCTTCTCGAATCAAACCACTTCTCGATCTCACAACGCATGTCGAGTCATTGCGGAGCAACACCCCACGACAGAAACATCGCGACTACACAACACGGCTAAGGATTCATGACAGTACTACATGGATCAGACACATCGCGGTGGCCACTTCGCGATATATAATCTTAGAAATATGTATAATAAATATATTAATTATATATATATTTATAATATTATTTATATATATAACAATATTTCTTCTAATGTTATACTTTTTTATATGAATATATATTGATTGTTAATTATAATTATAAATGAATATGTATTTATTTATTTAAATTATTATAAAATTATAACAAACATGTATTTATAATATTTAATATTTTATTAATATATTTATTATAATTTTATAATTATTTAAATAAATAAATATTTATTTATAATTATAACTTATAATTATATATTTATTTATTTGTAGTTTAAAATTATAATTAATAAATATATATTTTTATTTTTCAGTTTAAATATATATATATATAATTATAAAATTATAACAAATATATTTATAAATTTATAAATACATATAATTAATATATTTATTATAATTTTTTAATTATTTAAATATATCTAAATTTATTTAGAATTATATTTATAAATATTTGAATTTTTTTATATATATTTTTTAAATTATATATTTATAACTTTATAAATATTATATTAAAAATATTTATTATAATTTTATAATTATTTACACACATATATATATAGTTATAATTATAACTATAAATAAATATATTTATAAATATTTGTATGTAACTATAAATATATTTATATATGTTTATTTATTTATTAAACTATAATATATGTATTATTGTAATTTTATAATTATTTAAATATATATATAGAGTTATAGTTATAATTAAAAATAAATATATTTAAAAATTATTTATATATAATTAAAATTTAATAATTATAAATATAATAAATATATTTATTTATTAAATATATTTAATTTCATTTTATAAGTATTTTTTAGAACATAATAGTATATATGAGTAACCTATATTAATCATACATACCTAGTAATAAAATATACATAATAAAAAATGAGCCATCAATGGATATCATGAATCATAAGAAGTGTTTAATGTATAAATAAACATTCATGATGATACATAACATATATGCATGCATGATCGATCAATATATTTGTTGACCAAATTCATTGGAAACACATATATATATTTAATAATTACTATATAAATATATATATATATTTAAATAGTATTTATAAATATATTAATTATAAATAAAATAAATATAATAAATTTAATGAATTTAATGAATTTAATAAATCAAATAAATCTAATGAATCTAAAAAATTTAATAAATCTAATAAATCTAATTAATTTATTAATTATAAATATAACAAATATAACAAAAATAACAAAAATAATGAATATAACCAATCTAATAAATATATTCATTATTTAATGAAATTTATTATAATCTTATAATTATTTAAATATATATATATATTATTATAATATTAGAAACGCTCTTTTTAAAATATTATAAATAAAATTGAATTATTAAAGAATATATATTGATTATAAACATGGGCTTTTTATTAAATGTATACAAATAAACTTTATTTTTTTTAATTTAAATATAATAATTTTATATAAATTAATAATATATTTTATTAAAAACTTTTATCAGCGCTTTTTTCTAGCACTGATAAAGCCCCCCCTATTAGCGCTTTCTGCTTAGTGCTGATAAAACCTAGCGCTACCCTTTCCCTATTCTTTGTTAATGTAATTATCCCTTCCTACCCTACTCTTTGTATTATGCATGATTTTCCTTTGAATAAGTGTGGGGTAATTTTCACCACTGATTGAAACAGGATGTTATCACTAAGGAGATGTATGGTGGAACTTTTACGAGACTGATATGATGTGGTCCATGATTTATTTTGGAATTTTATTCACTTACCCTATTTTTTTGAAAAATATAAAAAGAAAAAATATTGGGTTATGTATTGGGAAGGTAAAAAATCACCATTACTAGGTCAATGAATCATATGATAGATCATAGGTGGTTAGGGAATATATGTGAGACCTGTCTTAGATATTATTTTCGAAGAATAATTAAAAAAAGAAAGGAAATGAATACATTATGGATACATCCTTGATTTACTCATGGACCCACTGTGAGCTATTGAACCACATACACACTTTTTCCTGGATGATTCACTTCATTGCATTGTTCACAATTTGTAATCATTATACATTAGATATTACCCTCCTCTTAAGCTTGATTTTTATCATTCTCCCACCTTCCCTCATCCACGAATTCATTTGAACTTTATTATTGAATCCCTCATGATTTAGTTTTTATTTTTCTTTATGATGTGGAGATGTTAGAACCAATTCAAGACAATAATTTGGAACATGTATTATTGATATGATAATATCTCTAGCTACATTTCACCTTGAGTGATGAGAGAAACAAAATTTGAGGTAAATTGAAAAAAAGGTATAGTATTTAAGGAAATATTGTGAAATTGTAATTAAAGGAAGGAAGAATCTGGATAAAGAATTAAACTATGAGGCATGACTGATTTTCACTACCTGATTGATTCTAGAGGAAAGAATTTTATATTTAAACTTATTTTTATTTTCCTAGTTGTAATGCATGGTTCTTTCTTTAAAAATTGTTTCTTCTAGAATCCCTATTAAGATTATTTTTTCTTGAGGACAAGAAACTATTCATGTTTTTGGGAATTTGATAAAATCAATTTATATATACATATTGTATACATTTAATTAAGAATTATTCATGTTTTATTCTACAATTCACTGGGTTTTAGTTTGTTTTCATGGGAATAAGAAATTTTGGACTTTAAATATGAAATGTAGATAAAGTTATAAAAATAGGCTCTATATGTTTTGTACATCATAAACGACGTGTAGTGATCATTCACAACATGACTTCAGAGCATCAGACCAACCTATGAAGACCTCACAATATGGGAATCTCGTAATTGATATGTGCATACACTACACATCATACATATTTTAAAATCAGAATTTGAATCACATACACGGTGTGTAGAGTATACAAGACATGCAATGTTCAAGGTTCTATCCAATCAAAGATTTAAGCTTTGAGATCCCATGTGATTCAATATCTTTTAGAGGATATTGTTGATTTGTAGTACATAATGTTTAAATCTTACATGTCATTCGTAATTTGATATAGGATTCCACTTAAAGTGAATACATGACGTGAATGCATTACATGTCGTGTATTTTTGTTTATTTATATTTTGGCAGCAATATTGTGATTCAGAGTCCCAACCTACATTTTTTTTAGTTTCCTTCTCTCATTATCTTCTCTTTTATTATTTTATTTTTCCTTCCAACTCAATTTTAATTCATTCATTTCATTGTTTTTTAAATCCTTTTGAGTTGTTAATCATTATACATCCCTTCTTAGTCTGTTGAAATTATTCTATCATTCCGATTATTGCTATCAATACTAATCTCCATTCTTTATAAACACTTTTCATTTATTAATTTTTCATTTATTTTGAGTGAGTATTTGGTTTGATTTTAATTTATTTTAATTTTTTAAATTTGGATAGGTAATTTTTTTAATCCTATATTTCCTTTTTCTCATTCTTTTCATGATTATTCATCGCATGTTTAGTATTTCCTTTCTTTTGATGATTACTATCATGTATGGATAATCCTATTAGGTTTAGGGGTTTAGATTAGGGGTGTTTTTTAACCTCAGGAATCCATGAATTGAACCTTAGTAACCCTAAAACTATTAATTAGGTTAAAAATAATTGTTCATCACATTCGCTTGAACAACCCTATCCATGGGAGGTGAAATTGAACAAACCTAACCGAGAAATAGTTTAGAAGGCTATGACCATTAGCTTGTGATTATTTTTTCATAGAATATAAGTGAAATATATCTTGTTTTTTATCTATACCCAAATTAAGGGATAGTTTCATAATATATAAGTACAATTGGTTTAACCAAAACCAATTACTGAATCTTACACCACTTCACAGCCTAAAACATTGGACTATTCCAAGCTAGATTTAGGATTATCTTCTTCCAAGAGGCCTGAAAGTGACCATGATCCCTTCTTATTTATCTTAATTAAATCCAAACTACTTAGTTTTATATAAACCTTTTAATTAAGAGTGAATATTAGGAATCCTTTAAAGTTTTTTGTTCGAATGGTAGCTTTCTTATCAGGGATCCACATGGGTTCAACCCTGTGTTATCTCTTTATAATGCCCTAGTAGTAAATGTAGTTGGGACTATATATTTATAACCTGATCAACACCTATGTGAATTAAATAACTCATGCATGTGCATTAATACCATATATTTAGATGAGGTATATGAAGAAAGAAATTGAAAGAGGTCAGGTAAGATGATTTCATCTCCTTCAATTGACCTCCTTTAGATACTTTTACAAGGACCCCTCCAATGGTATTCTTAGAAGACCATAGCCTCTAATTCATGTCTAGTGAATTTTAGAAGCAATTAGGTCATGGTTTGTCCAATCCAGAAGGCTCAAAGTGGTGTAAAGAAGAGAACATGTCCTTTTATAAGTGGGGTAGAGTACATGCTAGGAATTTATTAAAATATTAAAATATAATAAAGTCATTCTCAAGCCAAATTCATCAAAATCATCATATATTTGAATTTGGGATAGGATACTTCCTAAATATGGTCGTACAATTATATTTATAAATGTTAATTTGGAAAATTTACCTTTATCTCTTGGTTTAACCCCCCTCTGATAAACCCTTTTTAACCTTAACTATGGTAAGATATTTTTACTATTTTTACTATTCATTTCATCCAAAAATTAATGTGGCCTTATTGATAAAAATTTACATGCTGATTCAAAAATTTATATAGATTTTTTAAAAATTTAAATTCTTATTCAAGCCACCAATTTAAAAACTTTGTTATAATTGTATAACGTATTGTTGTTCATATAGACTCAAGGTTCTGTGTTCCGTAAGCTATTGAAAAAATAAAATTTATAAAACAAATATACCATAAAATCTTAGGCTTTTACACATAATACTTTTAATATCTCCAAACTAAGTGAAACCAAAATAAAATGTGAAAAATTGGAACCCAATCCTGTTAGGTTCACCCATTAATTTCTTGACTTATATAATAGAATCCTTTGGCTCCCACCTTTTCCCTGACTTTCCCCATCGAATGATCGATGAATTGATACGTGTTTTCTTTGGAAGGAATATAAAACACTGTATTTGAAAGGGGAATTTATCTCACCATATAAAAATTATGTATTCCCTTTACATGTACCCATTATTCTAATGATTTTTTAACCATATTCCTTGCACAAAATAAATATGTTCAAAAAATATTGTTGTTTAAATATTTACGCAATTCATAGTTCGTGTAAATAACTAAAATTAAATTATATTCATACAAATACAACTTAATATAATTCATAAGGTATATGTAATCCATTCATATAAATTTATAGAATTATATGAAATCAAAAATCCTCATAAGATTAATCTTGGAGTGATAGATCTCCATTCCACACTTTTCTAGATAAGGCATAAGTCTACAGTCTAATGAGGAATATGATCTAATGTCCCTAAACATGAGGATGATTTAATCAAATATAACTCAATTCCATCATAATTATAATGCCTAATATATGTAAACAACAATAAACCAGTAAATTCAAGCTCATAACCCAATACATTCCAAAGTCAAGGTAGAAAAAAACTAAACCAATTACATACCATGTTTGTAACTCCTTATATGCATGTATGATAATTTAAAGAATAATTTTAGATCTTTAAAATAATCCATACTCACACACAATTAAAAAATTTATTATTAAGGGGAAAATATGCTCAAAAATAGCATTAATGAGGTTGAAAATAATGAATCCTTAAGTCATCTATAAGGAAATCAACTTTATATTCTGTGGCAATGGATCGAGTGTGAGAGAAAATTATGAAAGGATCATTTGAATATCCTTTGGAATCAAGGGAATCTACTACCATATTTTCCACACACCAAGTATGTATGATCACTACAAATACATAATATAATATTTATAACTATAAATAAAACAAAGAATAAAGTTAATAAATTCAAAATTAATATATTTAAATAATTTTTTTTAAATATTAAAAAAAATTAGACAATCTTTCTAACTAAGATATGCATTATGAATACTCTATAATCAAATAAATACATGTATTTATAATTATATCTAATATGATGAATTTATTATTATTCATTATATGAAATTTTAATTAAACATATGTTAATAAATGAAATATAAACATTTGACATATCAATTCTCATATGTAAATAATTTATATAATCTAAATATCAAATATTTAATATTATTTAAACCATCATCATATAAAGTTTTTTAAAAAATATTTTTTTTAAATAATTTCTCAAAAAAGGATTTTAATTCGAACACTTTAAATCACCAGTTATGAATTATTTTTAATTTTAAATATAAACTATATTATATTTTATTACATTTTACTAGAAATTTGGTCTATACCTGTTGGCTTATACAAGAAACATTAAAAACCATCGGTATAATCTATCTGTACCAATTTTTTAAATTAATCATTCGTATAGTTTATCCTTATACCAATGGTTTTAAAGAATCATTGGTATAGGTAATACCCATACTAGTAATTACACAAAACAATTTTTATATGTTTTTTATACTATAGGATTCCTAATATCATTGGTAGGAACTCCCAATACACTTACACATCCCCCCTGACCCTTATGTATATCCCCATGACCTTTACATATTTTCCCATATACTAACTATTTATAAATCATTTGGTATTGGAACCTCTACCAATAGTGTTTTAAAACTACTAGTATAAGGTTCATCCTATACCAACCACCCAACCCGCTACTCCCATCCAAATTTTCCCTTCTCCTATGGAATGTTTCTCCATCCACTTTAATTCCCCTTATTAAACATATATTCATGACCATTTTCTACAATTTTTAGGTTGAATCATCAAGGAATGAACTTTCCCTTAACTTTCATTCTTGTATTACTCACTTGATTCAGAATTTTGATTCACTAGATTTTAACAGTGTCGTTGGGTTTCATGTTGCAGTAATATTTTTGGGGTTTTTATTATTTATAGTTTATAAACATCAACTAAGGACAGTTATTTATTTCTCTTAATAGAATAACACTTTGTGTCATTGGATTTATCATTTCCGGTAGGTAATTCTAAATAACTCCTTTGTTTCCCTAATTTCAAATAAGTTTCTTAATGAAAAATCATTTTCTTATGAAATAATTGATTTTGTTGCTATAAATGATTTTTGAGGTAGAATGAATTTCATGGTTTTGATTTTTTTTTCAAATATTAAGAACTATTTTGGTTAATATCAATGTTTTGGATATTTTTTATATCAAAAAATTTATGGGTTGTTTTTAATATTTTTTTGAATTAATATCAATGTTATGGGGTATTTTTAAATGTCAATAATCTTTCAAGTGGTGTTATAATCATTGAATTTTTATTGATTAATATCAAGAAATTTTTGGATTACTATTGAGAATTATTTTATAGGGTATTTAATAATTTTATTTAAATATTAATTTTTTTTAATTTCATATAGAGAACCTATATTAATGATTGTGAAGATTATATAAAAGAGTTGACTTTCATATTTTGTAGAAACAATTTTTTTATAAATTACTTTCACTAAGTTAATAACATAATTTAGGAAGATCTCATTAAATATATGTCATAGTAAGTAGTATCAAACATCCATGTTTTATTTTCTAAATTCTAACAATGATATAAACACTTCCCTTCATCTTAACCCTCACATAAAACCTCTATTTATCCATTTTTTACTTTGATTTCCTTTAATCAATAAATTATAGCCTATATATTGATCTTCATATTTATTCGATCACTCATATCACATAGGAACATATCCAATGCATAAATTGACCTAAAAATATATAAGAATTGTAACAAACCAAATATTTTCATGTATTTAGTTACAGAATAGTTTTTTTCATAAAATGTAATCAAGAGATTTATTTCTATCGTGAATTTTCTAATTATAGTATACTATATTACTCTCTAAACTCACAAATATTTTATTTTAAAAAGGGTTGAAAACACAAAAATTGAGTTCATGGGGGAAGAAAGTGGTGGAGATTAAGGGAATCCCCAAGATTAATGAGACTAAAATAAGGGAAAATGGAACTAATATTAAACAAAAGTATGGGAGACTAACTTGGGTCACCTTTAGAGGCTAATATATTTGCTGATTTATTACCCCCATACAAGGAATTTTTAATATCCATATCATGACCAATATATTTCTTATACTCCTTGATGATGTAGATGATTGACCAGTGAACAGTGTTAAACCACCATAGGAATTATATAAGAAGCATTAAATCTAATTTAACATAAGATATAGATAGATATTCTATAATGTGAAAATATGGAGTCTATTATGTGTAGCCCAAGACTATATGATGAATGGGTTACCTTATCCATAGTAGTTTTCATTTTCGAACACAAAAAACCTAGGAAACTCGGATGATGCCTTTATGAGGTCTGATATTGTTAGCACGTGTTTCATTATTACTAATCTTGAAACTAGAACATAGAAATTTATACTAAACCTAGTGACATTTTCTATTGTCACATGTTCTATAAAAGAACATTAAAGCTAACCATAGGGAGTTATAAGGGTATTGTAACCATATATTACCCATATATAGTGTTTTCATTTCATTTATCATTGATATTAATATTATTTTCAAAATATTAGTAGTATATCTAGAATTGGAATGTCTTGATTCATTACACGCCTCCCATAAAACCTAGCACCCATAGATATATATCATGTTGTGATCTTGTCCTTCCCTAGAATTAGCTTTCGAATTATGGAACAAATCATTCAATAATTTATCGATTGTACCATATTAAACGGTGACACCCATTGAATTTTTAATAAGGTTCTAAATTAAGAATTTTCACTCACCTATAAGAAATAGATAATCAATTATTTCCATATTAAAGGTTTAGAAAAAAATAGTTAAAATCCATATAAATCCATTTACACTAAATTTGATAGTCATCAGAGATAGCTCTGTAAATAATATGTTATACCAATAAACTATATGTGACAACAATATTAATGTTCCATAAGAACCCTGTACAATAATAAATGCTCTGCTATAAATGGGTGACACTGAAAGTCGCATGTACTGTATGCATCTTGGAAAACTAGGGTGCACACACACCAGTCTAGAAAATCCACCATCCTAATTCTATAGATGATTTCCATTGGATCCTCATCAAGGACTCTATTATTCAATCTTGGATGCTCCATCTCTTATCATAATCTCATTCTGGGGCACATAACCCCTAAAAAATAAAGATTTAAGCCATTATAGTTATCCTCCAAAAAGGAAGTATCACTGCATCCAATGATATAACATGAATGATTTATAATGTTATAAAAATATCTTTATAGGATCTTCCAGATATGAGAAGTATATTTGTTCCCCTAATAAAGCCCAGTAGTGATATGTCCATATTTAGATGTAGTATAATTTAACTATAACAATTAGATCACAAGAGAACCCACACAAACTTCACATATATCATTTGTGTTCATTAATATAATATTATAGAATTATTTTTATATAATATATATTTTAATAAAAAAATATTATATCAAAATTTATATAAGTCTGATTTAAGATATTAATCGTATCTCAACCAAGTTTCAAAACAATTTGGATTTTATTATAATTTTCAATAAATCAAATGGAAAATGTATATGTTTCCCATGTTATAATTCTGTTGGAATAACATATTTGATTCAGGAAGAGGTAAACTAACATATAAAATATATATTTTTTCAAAATGATTGTTTTTTTGTATCATAATGGTACAAAAAATGCTCGAACTATTCATGATCTAAATGAAAGGAGTGGAATTGAGAATTTGATATTTCATCGATTTATATTTATTAATAATTGTGAGTTACTATGAAACTTGACAATGATATGAGTACACAAGATGAAACTTCTAGAAATTATGATGTTGAGATATTGAAAAAAACAATGAATGGTGTAATCACTCCTTTATTTTGAGAATGTGGTAAAATAAAAAATATAGAATTTTTATCATTATTGTACTATTGGAAAATAATGTATGGAATTTATAATATTGGAATAAATTATCTTCTATAATTATTTAAGGAAATACTTCCTGATGATGTAGATATTACGTCAAATAATTATATGCCATGAAATGTAATTGATTAGCTTGTATTTTTAACTAATAAAATTTTTAACTACATAAAATATTGTACCTTTTTTTGGGTCAAACTGAGGTCTTAAATGTCTATAAATAATGTAGAACATCATGATGTAATAAAAATCATTACTGAACACAAGATCATGTGGGATGTAAATTAATGTGTCAGTTTCCAATGATTCCTAGGATCAAAAATATTTCCAGGTCTAATGATATTTCAACAAATATAAAATGGCATGATGTTGAGAGAATTAAGAATAATGATAATTTAGTTCATCCTTTTGATGGATTAGAATTCAAAAAAATTGATGCGGGATATCTTAATGTTTAACTAAGGTATATAATTTTAGGTATGGCTAATCATTTTATGGTTTTAATCCGTATAGTAAACTACTTACTTCGCGTAGCATGTAGACATTTTTCATTCACATTTATAACCTTCCTCGATGGATGTGTATGAAAAAAACCCATTTAAATAATTGAGTATACTCATAAATAGACCTACTGATCCTCTTAATGATATAGATGTTTTATTTTAAAATTTAGTAATATATTTGAAGAATATTTGGAATGTGGTTGTGTGAATATATGATGCTTCATCAAAGTCCATATTTCATATGTGTGTTAGGCCTATATGAATTATCAATGATTTTCCTTATTATGAACTGATTTTTTTCTATATAATGAAGGGTAAAATATCTTTAAATATTTTTATGAAGAATACACCATCATGAAGGCCTAGATATCATCTTTGTTTTAGTTTCATTGGATATCAATTATTCGTTCCAAGTGATCCTTTATATAAGAAAATTTATTGATGGTTTGACAATACCATTGAGACTAATAAGAAATCGAAACCTATGTTTTGAATTTATATTCTTGATTATTTTAAAGATGTATTTTTCTATTTAGGAATGTTCAAATGAAATCTTATGTGAGGAAGAATGATTCCACTAAATCCAATTATAATTGGTGGATAAAATGTATCCTCTTTTATTTTCCTTATTTTAAAACCAATTTGTTACATCATTGTTTATATATAATTCAATATCAGAAAAAATATAGATGAAAAAAATTCAATCCTTCTTAAATTCATGGACAATACCAAATATGATTTTCAATCTCAGTGTGGCTTGGTGGATTGGGTTATCAGACTAGAGCTGCATCTTAAGTTCATCAGTCAATATAATTGGAAACTTCTGTATTCTTCTAATGTGATGAAAAATTTATTGAAAAAATAATATATAAAGGTACTAGATAATATTAAGGTTCATGATGGTTATTTAAGAAATATATCAAAATAGGTCAATATATGAGAATTTAAACTAAAATATTTTTAAACTCATCATTATCACATAATTCTTAATGATCCCAATAGTAATCAATTATTTACTATTAGATATTCTATGGTTGATAGTTATTATATTGTTCCATTTTTATAGAGATTGTTATGTTTATAGTTTTTCAAAGTTTTTCTTGAAACATATGTGGGAAGAGGCTCCATTAATTATGTGTGAGTTAGAGAAAATGTTCCACCTATCACTTTTCATTCTAATGTTTTGTTTAAGTATCAATTATCCATCTAAAATAATTTTTGTGGCCTCATTGATTTTTTTAGATATATCTAACCAAAATAAATGTGTATACAATAATTTCTTATTTCAATAATAGGAGACATCTAGAAAGTTCTACTATGAAAGGTTATTTATCTTGAGATTGTGTGGATTTTTGTCCAATGTATTTGGCTGATGTGAGCATAAGTTATAGTCATTAAATAAGAAATGATGTTACAACCTACCCCCACTAGTAATACTCCTTAGATTATTGTGAAAAAACGAGTGACCTTTTAAGTCTACAACTAATAGTCCATGGGTATGATACTAGCACTGAGGGTATATAAAAACACACATATGGTTGGAATTTCCCTCAAAATTCATCAGATATGATAAATAAGCCATGAATAAACTCCATAAATATATATAAACCATACCATGTAGATGAAATATAATTCAATGAAAAAAAAGAACTAAAATATAAAATGACTCCTATGTTGGTGAATAGAAACTCCCACAACTCCCAAACAATCTATGAAATCATTTAATTCCCATATCAAAAACCAACACCATCCTGAGGACCTATAAATAATATGTATTTATGTATATATATGGGAAGGTATACAAGTATACTTGGTTGGATCCTATTTGAACCCTATAATGATAATGTGGAAGAGTTATATTAATGATCAAGTGAATAAATGATAAATCAACTCATTACTGAATTCGTGTTAACTATATTCCAGCCTTTAAAAATGATTACTCACTAAATAATTCGCAGATTTTGGTGGTAGAATATTAATTGAATATATAGAAGTAATGTGCCTTGATACTACTTTCCCATTGAACTATTCAACCTAAACCCCAATGAAATACATTACAGTTCCCCCATTCCCTCCATAAGTAATATTACAACCCAATATAAATATATCATTTTCACATCCATTTAATCATATCCATAACACCATAACATCGCTATAATAATATCGTAATACCAAGGTTTGTCACAACCTTTGTAAATATACATTATAACTTAAACCATTAGAATCCTAGAATAAGTAAAAAATATAAAAACTATAATTTATTACGACTTGGATACATGTATACACTATAACCATAATTCATAATGTCCTAAATTGTAAAACCCCATATGTTTGGTCTGGTATTAAAATTGATAGGAATTTTTAATTCCATTTCTTGTGTGGGTGGATTTTTTTTAGATTAATAAGAGTATTTTTAGGATTGGATCATCACAAGATCCGTGTTTTAAATCAGGAATGAGGATCGTATGGGATATAGGGTGCTTTAGAAGGCATCGGAGGAAGCTCGAGGTGGATGAGGTTGTATCATACAGCCACAAACAAGCTGGTGAGAGGCCTCTAGCTTATTTGTTACTTTGGAAGATTAACTCATAGCCCTATAGGTGCCACCAGATAGATAGTGGGATTAAATTTGGTGGGGTAATTAAATTCTTATCCTCTATTATTAGTGGGTGAATCCCTCCTCGATCGCCTACTCGTGAAAGTGTGAACTAGAGGTTGGATTCCCTTTCTTTCCCTTTCACCCTAGAACAAGGGGGCCTTTGGTGGTTTGTTAGTGTTTTGAGGTGATCCTTCACCTCTATTGAACTCCATTGGTCCTCTCATTCCATATTTATAATTCTATACTTCTCCGGCTTAGGTTTCATTGTAATTTCCACCAAATAATGGTGTAATCACACATTTTTCAAGTAGATTCCATACTAAATGATAATATGAGGACTTAAGATGATTTTTTCTCAGCATTGGAAATCATTTTGATGAAGTTATGTTAGTGTGTCGATTTAAATATGGGGTTTCATTAATATTAAATAGAAATGATTATGGAATAAGTTGTGTGTGTTATAAAATTTAATTTAAATGATGTTGGGATCATTCCATGGGGTTTTGGCATGTTGTTGGTCATAGTTCAAAGGTGACAATGCTTTATGGGGATATTTCAGAGGTTATTCTAGTTTGAATAAAATTAAAAAGAATTTAATTTAATGATTTATTTAATAATAATCTGATTATAATTAATTAATATGGGTAGATGGCTTGATTTAGGGCCTCACATGGATTAGCTATGGCTGATTGATCTTGGACAGGCTTGGATAGGTCTCAGTGAGCCTTGGTAGAGCTTTAAAATAGATACTATAAAAAGTATTTTGGCTTCACCAAGACATATGTGGTACGCAGTATTTTTCCTAGGGATTTAATTCATTAGTTTTATAGTGTATATATTTTTTATCATCCCACTATGGGTGTGGACACATTCAAATTTTATTAGACACCATTCTTAGTTAAAATAAGGAACATAATTTATTTTTTTTGGAATATATCCATAGGGATGGTCCTTTATTCTGGTTTTTTAAAATTACCATAGGGGTGGTTTATTATTCCAATATTTGAAAATTATCATAGGGGTGGCCTATTATTCTAGTTTGAAAAACACTCATATCGGTGAACTTTTATTCATGTGTAAGATCTAAGATTTTCTAATGAGATATAAACCCTTTAAATTTCAATATAAATCATTTTTTACAACTAATGGAAGTGATTAAAGGTTTAATGAAGGGTTTGGGAGTGTTTTTGGCTTGTTCAGATCTTGGAGATCTTGGTTTTTAGAGAAATAGCCTAAGGTGCATGGTTGGAATATGGTTAGTAATAACTTTGATGCTCAACTGTGTGTCCTAGTTAGAGGAGGTTCATGGTTTGACAAACCATACAAAGTGGGAAACACTACTAAGTAAAAAACTGAAGAAATTTAGCATGGATGAAATGCATGGTTTTCCCATTGTTTTTCTAACTATGAATGGGGGTGTCTTCATTGGATCGTGCTACTACATGGTTTGGTTAACCATACAGAAAAACCATGCACCACTTTTAAGAAGGGTAAAATTACCTTTTCACTTAAATCCTTATAACCTCTCACATCCTATTTATTTATTATTCATACAATGAATCCATCATCTATTGGAAATAATACATGGAATACACCTAGGATTGTAATCCCCTCTTCTATACAAGTTCTGATCGAACTTTCATTTATCATGTTGGAAGCATATCGGTAAGTGATTTAATTTGTTACCATCATTTCTTGGTTTATCTCTCTATCTTGACATTATTTCTACATGAGATAATATGCCATGTTTTTATGGTATTCATATATTTATTCAATTTCTCCCATTATATCATATGTTAAAGGCCTATAATGGATGGGAAGATAATTACCTATCTTAGTTTGGTAGTCTATACCTTTTCCATTTATGTCTTGGAATTTTATGGATTGTTTCATAGTAATGGACACCCAAATTTTTGAGTGTGTCTCCATAAATTAATAGACCCTTAAATTTTTTGTTTGAAACATGATTTAAAAATTTTATTACTCCCATATGCAAGGTTTGAGGTTTTTAACCTTAGAATAACCCACCCTTGAAGAAGGATGATTTTATTGATTATGTTTACACCACTCATGGGGTTAGTTGCGATCACCTTTTTTAATAAAGGGGTCCTTATTGATATTAAATGAATTGTTAAAGTTTTAGCACATTATTTAGCACATTTTTATTCACAAATTAAAGGATTAATGAATTAGAATAAAGGGGAGTTTTGGAATGAAATTGAAAATAAATTGGATTATGAATAATTATGTAATTGATTAGTAAAGTGGCATGGACACTAACAAAGACCTTATTATAACTTGTATGTAAATTGGATAAAGAATTGAACATGATAAATTAAATTTAAAAAAAACATAGACACTAACATTTCCCCTTTATCCATGATATAATTCATTAAATGAAATTGATTAAAGAAATGGGCACTGACATGGACACCCACATTATCACTTGCATGTCAAATGGTTAATAAAATAGTTATTACAAATTTAAATGAATAAGGGAAAGGAAACTAAAATGGACCCTTGAATCCATTTATAGATTATATTGAAAATGGATGATACGTTATGGAACCAATGACCCACATATATATTATATACTGTATTTCTGGGATTGTTACCTTGAAGTTGGCTTATTTAGACCACCTTAGACATGTTCCTTGGGCTCCACCCAAGTCTTTACCGGGTTCTCTATAGATGAGGTCCATGTACTTGAATTGGATTCCATGACCATGTCCCATGTGTTCCTAGACCATATAGGTATAAATTACACCAAGTTTTCCATAGAAGAGATTAGTGGACTTTAAGAGGACTCCATGGTGGTTATCCCTGGGTCCTGGACCTCATAGGTCTGATACATGATTATTCATCATATTCCATAGTTTCCTAATACTTTATATGTTGGAATAGGACATAACTGATGATTTTCTCTGTTATACAGTTATTAAAAATTTATTGGTTGTTATTTATTTTATTTTTTATAGACTAAACTACATCACTTATCTTTACAAATTCATACCTATTATATACACATAGTGTTACATCTTATATGTGATAAATGGATTTATTATTGAAAATATTGGTGGTGACCTATTAAGAATATCTCACACCATGTTCAGGTCAGCAAATTGTACCCAGATATAATTTATACATGTAGGGAAAAGGGAAAGAGTCTATGTACGGATGGTCAAACTCTTATACTATGACAGATTATGGGAGCATAGTACTGTAGCAGCCGGAACTATTTACCCGATTTGGGCCTTCGGGCCACCTGTTTGGGCCTGCGGGTCTCCAGGGCCTTTGGGTCATCAATGGTATTCGGGGCTTAGGGACTTTGGGCCACAAAGACCATGGAGTAGCCCAGTTCACACAAATCAGGCCCCAGAAGAGGATCATAGCAACAAGACTAGCAGTCACCAGATGCAGAGCTACCGGATTGGAAGAATGAGAGGGTATGGTAACCACCATCAGGACCAGGCACCGTGTAGCTTTGTACAGGGCAATGCTATCTGATCAGAAATGCAAGGTGGGGAGATAGGTGGTCAATGATGTAGAAGCTAGGGGAGGGGAAGTTCCTGTGGGTTGGGTCTACGGGTCATGTATTGGCCATAGTATGCCTCTGGGACTTCAGGTTATGTATTGTGAGTCCTGTCGAGCCTTGTGTCTTGGGCCTATGGGTCTTGTACGAGTTCCCCTTCATCCCTTAAAAGGGGGATTATCTATAATAAAATAAAAAAAGGCCTTTGGGCTATTCGGGTATATCTTGACATGATTAGATTCATTGGGTATATGACATTGGATATGATTTATACTAGTTTATTCATGGTATCTGGATTTTTTCCTTATTATGTTATAGGTTATTTATTTATATATATGCCTATTGTTATAATTTGGTTGTTCATTATTATTATGTTACTTTAGGGTCACACTCTAATCAGGAGGGTATAGTCTCTCCGTTATACTCGTATAGACCATTGCTACCACACTACATCCTTCGGAATAAGGAGAGACACTCTTGAGGTTTTCTGGCCACTAGTTTGGCTACTGTTATCGATCGAACCTAGTTAGTACATCATAAAGAGTTATCATATCATTATTTTACTTTTTTTATTACTATTTGGGTTATTACACATGAGACTTGGAATCTTTTATAATTTCCTAATGAGTTTATGCCTGGTAGTAGTTGACCCACATACATGGAAAATTAAAATTACCTAGGAAGGGAATTGTTGTTCTGTATTATGCATTCTACAGTTGTATTAATTTTTCTATTGGGGGACATATATGATTTTTCTTGTTTATTATCATTAGGGTATAACTTTACCCTTCGCTTGGTATATAAAGGAAGTATTACTATATCCATCATTATAGTGTCATAGAGATTTAAATTTCATGAATATTTCAATCCATGTAGATTTCATTTCATAATTTCTTGATAATGTTTCATGTTTACCTATATAGTATGCCTTGGTAATGATTCAACATGCTTTCTTTTATACCATGATTCTGTGATTATTTCCATTTTTACTAGTATTATTTCTCTTTGATAGTATGAATTTGTGTATTTATGTTATAAGAATGGTTATTAAAGTTTCATCATCGACCAAAATTATGTTTTTCCCATATAGCTTGATGGTGGCACCTTAATTAACCAATTATAACATGTTTTAGCAATGAAACATTAGTCCCATGGGCCGAAAAAATTATAATTCTGAATAAATGGGTGTCAAAATTTTTTTATAAAGAATATTATCCATTATTAATTAGAAAGGATAACCCATATAATCAAACAATCATATATGAAATTGTTATATTCTAAGACCAAAGGTAATAACCTAGTTATAGTTACATGACATACCAATTTAAAATTATAAATCATAGTACTTTATGACATCAGAATGGTGACTCATCTAACTAGACTGTTATATGAATAAATGAGTATGAACTATTGATTCTTAAAATATGAATGAAATGGTCACCATTATATGGTGATGAAAATTGAAAATTAACGGGTGTTTTCTTTTATAACTTTCAATTAACACATTGTAAACCAGAACCCCTAATATAAAATAGAAAACATGAAACTTACCCAACCTTAATAGTGAGCAGTAGCTAGAATCTCTAGAGATTCTTTGTAGTCTTATACATTTCCCAAACCAGGATTTAAGAGTATGAAAATGGTCGTGACTCATACGTAGGATCGATTTCACATATCCTATTTTTATGTCTATGATCTATATTATTATCAAATATTTTTTGAGTTGTGTGATTGAAAATTATAGATATATTTCACCATGATGTACTCAATTCATGTTCTAGGAGGGAGGTGATGATTATTCTATAGAGGAGGTGAGCCATGTTCCACCAGTATTACATCATGTAGAACCACTTATGGAACCTCATGATATCCTCAACTAGGTAACTGATGCCCATTTTTGAGATGGATTATTTAAACTCATGCAATCTATGTAGGGATCCTTGTGACCTTCCCTTACTTTGGAATAGTTGACACAAATGTTTCAACAACATCATCCGCCTATCCTTTTTGGGAATGGCATTCCACAGCTTGTGAAGTCATGTCCCGAGGCTATTCTATCTATTTTTGAGCATCTTTAGATAGCTCCTGAGAGGAGAGTGATGCTAAATATGTACATTATATGAGATTACTCTATGTTATTTTGGTACATTATTACCCAGGTATATCTTCCTCGGGATATATCCTAGAAAGATTTTAAGAAATCCTTCTATGATTATTTCTTTCCCAATACGATGAGGGATAATAAAGCTAGATATTTTACGCACTTAGAGCAGGGAACATTAATAGTTATGGACTACTCCACTCTTTTCATAGAGCATTAACATTTCACACTAATAATTTTGGGTGAAAAGTTTTCTAGTTCTAGGTGATTTGAAGATGGTCTTAGGCATGACATATGATCATAGGTTAATGTTTTTCATTTGAACACCATCACCAATATAGTAAATGAGTACATGATTAATGATCATAACCTGAGAGAGGATGTGGGTGTGAGCTAGAGATTTTTGGCTCCTAGACACAAAACTACTTTGACCATTGGTAGGAAATTTCAATTGGAATTTTCTTTTAGAGGTAGAAATAGTTAGAGCATACACCATGTAGACATGTGATCTTTCATCTCTATGGTAAGAAAGGTCATATGAATCCTCAGTGTGATAGATCCATAATGGTGTGTAGGTATTAAAAAATAATGGGGTATATTTAGAGATTGTATAGGACCATTACACCTATGTCGAGTAGAATATGATCCACAATATCCCAGCCTTTAAAAGTGGGATCAGTAGCTCTACATTATCCATGGAGTTGGAGCACTATTGGCCATACATGTTGAGGAGGTGTTCATGGTTGAGGGATCTAGACACTAAATTTATGGTGCCAGTAGAGCAGAGCTTCCCTAGGAAGTCAGGTTGTATATCAGAGTCAAAAATCATGATATATATATATGCATTTTAGATGATAACTAATGAGTAATGTTTCAGTCAATAATGGTTAGTGGTACAATTTTAGTAGTCTCTACTCTAGTTTATAATCTCTTTGAAAGAAGCACTTATTACTCATTCATATCTTTGTGACTATGGGGAGTCTTTTATTAGATATAAAGTATTTATATGGAATGATAATACTCAATACTCCATTGGGTATTCAATTAGAGAGTGTAGTTCAGTGCAAGGATTTCACCTTGAGATAGTTGAGTATTGATTTCTTTAGAAACTCTTCATCCTTGAGATGACAGGTTTTGACATTATTATCGGGATAGACTAGTTAGTTCATTATCATGATTATGTAAATTTCTATCATTGAAGGGTATCCTTCAGATCAACAGAGGGATGAAGTTATATTCACAGGGGTGAATGGGATTTATAGGAATTTTGAGTTGTACTTGATTTTCATAGGATAGTCAGAGTGGAAACCATGGTTGCTAAAATTTAAATGAATGATCAGGGAACACATTAGGCTGATTTCCCTCCTTTATTAAATCATTTGAAGTTTATCATCCATAATTATTTTTCATTACTACCTCCTGAGAGAGAGTTATATTTTTCTATATCTAGTTCCATGTTCATCGTTGGTATCCATTAATATTTAATGTATGGCTACTACTAATCAGAAGAAGATCATATGGTAGATAGAGGAATTATAAGCTATGGGTTTTAGATATCCCAATACGTACCCATGGGGTTCACATGTCCTTTTTCAAAAATGTGGGATGGTACACATAGGTTTTTGATGGATTACCATCAGTTAACCTAGATTATAGTTAAGAATCAGTATCCACTACCACATATAGAATACCTATTCGACCATTTCTGAGGAGAATGGGTTTTCTCCAAGATCAATTTACGGTTGGGCTACCATCATGTGCATGTTAGACCATCGAATATACCATAAACATCATTCCATAGTAGTTATGGCTTGTATACGTATTTTTTTCATGTTGTTTGGTTTCAGAAAAACCCCAAAAATTTATATTTATTTGATGAATTTTATTTTCACCCATACATGGATTCATTTGTTGTACTCTTTACAGTTATCATCTTGGTGTACTCACATAATCAACATGAAGATGCCCAATATCTTGATATTGATTTGATCACACTAAGAGAGAACGCCTATGTGATTAACACTCCAAATGTCACTTTTAGGTCAATAAGGTCCACTTCTTGAGTCAAATCATCTCAAAGACATGAGTATATATAGACCTAGAGAGAGTGAGAACCATTTTTTCAAGAATAATCCTACGAATATGTTTTATATATCATGTTCATTAGGGATAAAGGTCTATTTTTTGTGCATTATATAGGATTTATCACATATTGTATCACCACTCATATGCTTAACCAAGAAAGGAGTTATGTTTACATGGTGTGAAGCATGTGATGAATCCTCTCAGGAGCTGATAGGGAGATTAACATCAACACCAATACTAATTTTACACGAGCCAAGTGGAGGATATATAGTATACTATGATGTGTCAATAATCAGGGTATAATCCATTATTATGGGTGGATATTGAGTCTTGGAATATGGGGCGTGTTAGTTGAGGACTCATGGGCATAATTACCCATCATGTGATCTCGAGCTAGCATTTGTGGTTCATGGATTATATTGTTAGAGGCATTACATATTGGTAGAGTATTTTGTGTTGTATATAGACCAAAGATGACTCAAATATATCTTTACACCATGTGGATCGAATATCAAGAAATGGATATGGGTTTAATACCTTTAGTTGTTCAACATCAAGATTTCTTATACACCTGGTAAAGGAAATATCATTGTTGATTCTTTGATTTGGAAGACTATGACACAAGAAGTTCGGGAGGAAAATTGTTAGTGGAAATTGATAGAATTATTTTATAAGGATCATTTAGAGTTTCATGACCACCATGGATAACATGTATTCACATTATTATCATTAATGTATTCACTTATAGATAGAGTGAATATGAGGTAGATTTTGATCCCGAGGGTTTGGTCCTATGGGAGAGTGTTTCAGGTGACAACCTAGAACCTATTTGCATCATTGATGAAGCTAAGCTCTTGAATAATCATGCATATATTTGGGTTCATATAGAAATACAATATTAATTGATGTGGGAGTCTCATGATTCTATTTGGGCAGTACATCCTGGCCTTATAAATATGCATCATGATTTTTGCTACCAGTATTGGTAGCCTGGTATGAAAAGGGAGATAACTGGTTTTGTTATGTGGTGTTCCACCTGCAAACATGTGAAGGTAGAACACAAGCGGACACCATGACATTTATAGTTATTTCCCATTTGAGATTGTAAATGAGATTATGTCACTAGGGATATTGTGATGGGATTACCTAAGTCACCTAGAGGTCGTGATACAGTATTAGTGGTTGTAAATTGATTGAAAAAAATCGCTCACTTCCTACCTTTCTTGGAGACCTTTTTACTATATGGTCTTGGAACGATATATATCACAGAGATCATACACCTTTTTTGATTTCCACTTATTATCATATCAGAAAAAGATTCACATTTTACCCTGGAAGTTGTTGTAGAGGGAACTGAGTTCACAAGTACTATTGAGTACATCCAATCACTCATAAACCAATGGTCAGTCGAAGAATTCAATATAGGTGTTAGTCGATATTATCTAGGCACGTGTCCTTCATTTTGGAGGTTCTCTGAAAACCACAAATCTCATGCCAAATTATCTTACAATAACTACTTCCAAGTGACTATATGGATGGATCCTTCTAAGTATTTATATGATAGACCATGTCTTTTAACTTTTTTCTATTTAGAGGTTGGAGAGGTAGTAATAATAGGACCTCATCTCATTCAGGAGACATAATAATAGGTAAAACTTATCAGGAAGTGTATCGTTATAGCTCAGTCTTTGTATAAATATTACACCGATCACTGCCACTGACCATTAGAGTTCAAGGTTATGGATTGGGTTTTCTAACATTTTTCAAAAAGAACGAGGAATATATGGGTTCAGATATATGGTAAGCCTTTCTCTAATTATATCCTAAATTTTTAGATTCTTGAGAGAGTCGGTCCAATAGACAAATAGTTGTAGTTACCTCAATAGTACATACCCATTCATGACGTCGTCCACATATCCCAGTTACATTTTTATCACTGTGTCTCATCTCATATTCTTTAGCCTCAAGAGGTTGACTTTAAGGTGTATGGTTCCTTTTAGGATAATCCAATATGTATCATTAATCGAAATATGAAGTCTCTCGAAGGAAGGTTAGTTCATCTAGAATGGGTGTTATGGTAGCACGACCATGTACAATATGAGATCTTGGAGTGAGAGTTCAATGTATGTTCTCAATGGATGGAGTTATTCTCAGATGATTTTTTACCACAGTTGGAAGGGAAACTCAGAGAGGAATTGTTTTAATGAGGATAGATTGTATGATCTCATATTTTCTAATGACGTATGAACCCTTTAAATCTCAGTATATGTGTATTTTCACTAATGGATGTGATTAAACGTTTAAGTATGAATTCAAAAGAATCAAAGGATTGTTCAGAGAAAAATCTATGGTTTTATAGAAACTATCTGAGGAGTATAATGGATTAATGGTTATTAGTAACCATGCATCTCAACCGTATATCCCAATAAGAGGAGGTGCATGGTTTAAAAAATCTTGAAAAGTAGGTCACATGCCCATGTAAAAAATGGAATACCCTTAACAGATCAAAAATGCATGATTAGAACATGATTTTTCTAACTATGAACTTAATCATGCAAGGGGTGGCTCCCTTAAATAGTGTTTTCATAAATATGGAACATGTTTTGGTAAACCATGTGGTCAAACTGTGTTCCCATTTAAATAAGGGTAAAATTATCCTTTTTCCCTTAAATTATTATAACCTTCCACCCCCTCATTCATTCTTTTCTATGCATAGAAACCCTAATCCACTGGAACTCCTCAATGGAATCCACCTATTCTTTGAATCCTATCCCTCATCTGAGCTTAGATCAGCCAAATTTTCATCACGTTGTAAGTGTATCGGTACGTTCTTCAATCGATTACTATCCTTTCTCAATTTATCTATCTATCTTCGACCCTGTTTATACGTGAGAAAATATGCCCAATTTTCGAGGTATTCAGATATTTATTTTATTTCTCCCATTCTATTATGAGTTAAAGGACAAAAATATATAAGAAGTGTATTACCTATCTGAGTTAGGTGGTCTATACTTTATCATTTGACATATTATTGTTTTATAGCTTCTGTCGTAGTTCCACACACTGAATTTTTTGGGAATTTGTCCTTAAATTAATAGACTCTTAAATTGGATGTTTAAAACATTATTTAAACATGATATTACACCCATATATAAGATTTTAGGTTTTCAACCTCAACCCAAACCACCCTGATTCTGGTTCATTTTATTGATTACATTTACACCACATAGGGGTGAGTAGAGGTCACCTTTTTTCAAAGGTAACAATATAAAATTAAATGAATTGTTAATGTTTTATTATATTTTTAGAACAATTTCATTCACAAATTAAAGGAGTAATGAAATAGAATAAATGGGGTTCTTGAATGAAATAGAAAATGATTTTCCTTATTCATAATTATGTAATTGACTAGTGAAGTGGAAACAAAATTAATATGGACCTCCTTATCACTTGTATGTAAATTGATTAAAGAATTGAATGTGATAAAATAAATTATCAAAAGGGAATGGAATCTAATAAGGCCCCATGATTCCTTCTATTATTTATTAAATAAAATTGATTAAAGTCATGGACACTAACATGGATTACCACCATGTCAATTGATTATGAAATGGTTAATGAAATGATTATTATGAATTCAAATTAATAATAACATTGAAACTAACATGGACCCTTGAATAAAACTACCAATTACATGGATAAATGATGCTATGGTATGGAATCAATGACTAACTCACATATTATATATTGGATTCCTTAAACTGTTACCTTCGATCTGGTTTGTTTGGACCACCTCATACACGCTCCTTGGGCTCGACCCACATCATTATTAGGTTTTCTATGGATGAACTACATGGAATTGATGAGGATTCTACGGCCAAGGGCCTTGGGTCCCAGGACCGTGTAGGTCTGTATTAAAATTAGTTTTCTATGGATGAGCTTTGTGGCCTCATAGAGGACACCTTCATCAATAGCCCTAGGTCTTGACCCTTGTAGTCCTGATACATGATTATTCAACATATACTATTGTAGCTTGATACTTGATATATTAGCATTGGACATAGCTGGTTCTTTTCTTTGATACACAATTATTCACCATTTATATATTTTCATCTATTGATCTTTCTTATATATATAACTACATCACTTATCGTTACAACTTCATATTTATTATATCTTCACACTATTACAACTTATACGCATAGACTAGATTTGTTACAAACACAATGGGTGGTGGCCTACTGGGTAAATATCACACCCTATTCATGTTTCCAATTGGTAGCCAAACATACTTTATGGATATAGGTAGGGATAAGTAAAGAAATATAATACGTACACTTGATCTCTTATACTAAGATGAATTATGTGAGTATAGGACCGATCCTTTTATTACAATTCTAATGAACATTGTTTTTGGATCTTTATAGCTTTTTTTATATGCATGTTGCTCTTATGCCCATGTAATCCCTTTGTATAGGATGACATGATTATCATCATTTTGTATATGACATTAGATATTATTTCTACCAGTTTATTCATTGTATATGGATGTTTTCTTTATTTTTCTACAAGTTGTTTATTTATTTATTATGAATCTAGTGTTTATTGATATTATGTTACTAGAGTTCCAAACTCTGATCATGAGAGTATAGTCTCCCCACTACACTCTTACATACTCTCACTACAAGTCTGAATCATTTTTTATGGAGATATGCAATTGAGGCCATGTAGCCATTAGTTCAGCTGTTGTAAACAAGTGAGACAGGCCAAGAAATCACATCATATTTTTGAAAAGAACCATAGGGGAGGCCTTTTGTTCCAGTTTTAGAAAATTCCAGTAAATCTGGCCTTTTATTTTGATTTGTAAAACCCATTTAGGGGGGTTTTTTATTCATGTTTTTGAAAAATCGTGCATGGGTATCCCTTTATTCTGGTTTGGAAAATAACTATAGGGGTGATCTTTTATTATTGTTTTGGAAAACTCCCATAGAGGCATTATTTTATTCATATTTTGGTAAATTCTCAATGGGGTAGTATTTCATTCTTGTTTTGTAAAATTTCTATAGGATCGATCTTTTGCATATGATTTGGAAAATTTCCATTAGGGTGGTATTTTTTTATGCATGTAAGGCTCCCTTAGGGTGGTTTCTACTATATATATGAGAAAACTCTAGTGTGGTAGGTCTTTGTAACTACTAAATGTGAAAAATAATATATGAGGGGTCTATGATATATATGAGTTATTACCTTGGATATGAGAACAACCATAGTAAAGGAATTTGATACTAATAGAGTGCCTTCTAAGGATTTGGAGCCTCAGGTTGATATGTTATATTTTTATGAACCTTTATAAGAGCATTCCCTAGGATATTGATACATATGGTACTATTCCCTTGGATAGTAAAACTCTTATATAGTAGTTCTATGTTACTTGATATTTATATTGTGTAGACCTAGATCTCTTATATGGAAGCATGTTCATCGCAATGTGCTCTACGACACCCCAGAACAAGTCGAAGTTGGTATGATCGATTAGGGTCATGAACATAAGTATGGAAATAAATTATTGGTTTTAGGGTAGGACTAATCCCCCTATCAGGTTTTGGTGGTTTACATCATCCATGGGATGTGCTCAGAGACATTCCAGCACTAGATGAAGCATTTATTATTGGTTATTTATTTATTGTTCAATGGTTTATTTATTTACTTTGAGCATTGAACATGCACATATCATTGCATAACTTGTAGACTATAAGGTGTAATTTTAGGTTCCATAATGAGTTATGTACTCATAGCCAACTTGGGTTGATAATGAACTTGGGTACCTAAGGAACTCTCACTTATTGTGAGTTCAAGTCAGGTAGAGGATCCAGATTTAATGATCAATCATGAGCAGCTCGGATAGGATTTGGTATGTGGGATCTGGTATGGATTGGTTATGTTAAAAGTGCTATTTTTTATTTTTTTTATTTTACTTTCAAACTTTTTATATTTTCTTCCTATTGGGAAATAATTCTTGTATTTTTGTGACCGCATTTCATTTTATATTGACATGTTAAATTTTTTTGTTCTTCTATGTACTCTAGTATAGATGATTCTTGGTTATTTATTTTTTATTTTTCACTCTCTAATAAGAGATATAGTATAACCAAGGTATTAACTAAGACATCCTCTTCTAGTTATAATACTTATAAATATGGGGAGGTGTGCAAGAGGTAAGTAGTGACTATGAGTTTGGGATCCATTTAGTGGTCCAGAGTGGTGGGATGTTACAATGTGGTATTATAGAATTTTATTTGTCTTAATATTTGGGATATGGTAGACTGGGGATATAGGAATGTTTCATAGTTTGTGATTGGTACTGGGTTAGTGCAACATGAAAAATTGTTCCTGTAAGAATTCCAAGTTACTAGGAATGGTATTGATATTTTCGATTTTCGATTTTATATTTGATATGATTTTCACCTCATGTGACATATGTAGATTTTTTGTGGATATAATCTATAATTTATTTTTTTATCTTCTCTGATTAGAAAGAATCCAATTATTGGAATTGGATTTTGGTATGTAAGGGAAAGAGGAGTTTGCATCCACTATTCTTAGCACATATGATCCACAAGACATATAGTCTATTGATGTCTTATTGTTTCAATGAAGAGAGGTTTAAATGTTTAAATTATCCCCAAATGATCATATTTATACCCAAATAATCCCATATTGGTATTATATTTATCTATATTGACATGTATGTATAACTTATGCTTATGGTAGATCTTTTGGATACATAATGAAACATTTTATGATGAGGATGATGATGGTACAATCCCTCTGGTAGGGGATGGATGTAAATATGGTGGACATATATAGTCATTTAATGTTTTAATAATGATCCCCTTTTTGGAATTTTTCATTCAGGTATGGTTAAAGTGTTTGGTAAAACCTATATGGTGTTTTCCTATATAGATTGGAATGGGATTTGATCTAGCTGATCATCATAATTTTGGTTTTATTTCATGGATCATATTGGATAGAATAGTTGTATGCATATAGTTCTATCATAGTGAGATGTTATCCTCTGGGGAGAGTTATAATATTCAGATGATCGAAGAGTATGGGTTCCCAGATTATGGGTGGAGATATTGGCATGTGGTGTCAGGGATTTATATGAGACCCTAGAGTAGGTGTTTGTTCATGTTAGGTGCTTTGGATTGTTTGATATTGGAGTTTATATTGGTTCATATGAGTTGTGAATTTCATCTATACATGACCTATGCTTCAAAGGCTATGTGGAAGACCTAGAGGCCTCTAAACCAAAATTGGACCTTAGTGGGTTAGTGTATGGTATTTTTGGAGGTAAAGCCAAGTGAGGGGTTAACCTGGGTTGGTAATTTTTCTGAGACTAATGTAAAAAGGTTTCATGAGTTTTTCATCATAGTCACAATGATTCCTTCCATTTTTTAGAAATAACTGTGAGGGATTTAGTAATGAGGCTGGATTTGATGGGTAGGGGCAATCGAGTGTCAGACCTAGATGACATAGATGCATGAAGCACATTTTTAGAGTATATGTAGATGATCATGACATGTAAAAATATTGAATGGAGTCTCAACATATGGTTGGTCTCTACATAAGGGGTCTCAAGATTTTGGATGAGATCATCTAGGATGTTTTTGGCATGAAGATTTGATGTTTCATGGAGCATGGTCAATAGTGTTTGGTAATATGTGACTCAAGGGATCATGGGATGGGTTTTTGGGACCTATTGGAATGGAACTTTACCTCCATTATGATTATGGATTTGAGGTGGAAGTTGTTGGTTATATGTGAATCCATTGAATGGGGAATTGGTATATGGTGTTGTGGAATGAAGATTGATGATTTTTAATGAATTTCTCATGGGCATGGTAGGACAGGGATTATAGTGTAAATTGTGGTGTCCCCATGGATAGAGGTGACACCATGACTGGATCAGGTTTGGTATTATAACCTTTCTGATTTGGGATTATATGGAACCATTACTGGTTAAAGAAGAAATTAAGCATGGATAGGGAAGAGTTACACACGTGGGATGATGGAAGTTGTTTAGTTGGTTCCCAATGAGTTGTATAAGGTAAGCTTCATGGTGGGGAGTGTATTAGTGTCTAGTTGAGGGTGGTGAGCCTCATCATGTTGTAATTTCAGAGGATATCATGGATGAAGTTCCCATAGTCTTATAAAGTGAAGTAAAATTGTTTTTTTTGTGCTTGGGTATGAAACTTGTTTACCATGACTAACCATTTTATTCAATGATTGGAAGGATATTGGATATAGGGATCATGATTTCAATATAGTGATGTAAAAAATAAGGATAATCCTATGGTGAGGATTGGTAAATCAATTATAGTGATATGACCCCCGTGTGAGGGTAATTGAGGGTGCATGAAACTGGTCATTGTTTGCTCGATATGGAATTTTGATGCTGGTGAGGAAATCATTATGGTTGCATCTAGACACCTCAATTAATTTAAATAATTAGTTGGGGTATGAAATTAGGTGGAGTTTAATAATGGGATTCAGGACATGGTAGAAATTGAGATGGTTTTATGGTGACCTAAAAGTGGTCAGGTTAGATATACATTGTTGTTTGTGGTATGGTAGAGCACGAAGGAACGTTTTGGATAGTTATGGATTCAACCATGGAATATCATTGGAAGTCAAGTACAGTCCTTGGGATGAATGATAGAATGATCACCAGAAGTTAGGTATGTGATACATCATGATAGGGTAATTCAGAAGGAAGTCAGTTCTAGAATATTATCATCTTTAAATAGGCCACCCAAAGGAGGTCTAACCTTCCATGTTACATGAAATTGGTTGTGGTAGACTATTAATTATATCAAGTTAGTTTTTCTATGTGACTAAAATGGTTTTGGTACTGGTAGAATATTTTTAAGGAAAACCCCAATGTATTTGGGTGTATGGATTGGACTTTAAAAACAAATTAGATTCATTGGATATCATAAATAAGGATTTGGAGCAGTAATTTAACCTATTATTTCATTTTAAATCATATGAAATGTGTTGAGAACCATGTTGAATAGGTTGTTGTACAATTAGAATTGAATTTTAAGGGAAAATCCAATGGTGGAGGGTGATGTACATTGGAATTGGATGTCGGGAGTTTGTTCTATGGTAGGGAGAACCATAGGAAAGGAGGATAATTAATCGGTTAAACTATTGTTTTTTCAAGATATATGGGATTATGTAAGCATCATCTCATTATTTTGGAAATGAATTTGAGTGATGGCACGAGATGTGGTAGCTTAAACACCTTATATTGGGGTTATGGTTTAAAGGTAGGATAAGATTTCCATTATGGAAATTGGAAAAGTAATGATGCTTTGATGACCAAGATAGGCTAGGTGATGTAATTTTTTGACAATCAGGACTTCTTTGGGATGAGAAGTGTTATGGTGGGGAGTTTTCAATACAATTTATGTTAGGATGGGTCTTGAAATCCATAGGTATTTTGAATCCCACTTAGTGGGTGGGTTATATTTTTTATGAGATTTGGAAGAGGATTCTAATGCATGGAGCATCCCAAGAGGGTTGTCTTGAAGGGGAATAAGGCTTATATATGATCTTGGGTTCTTCGGAAGGAATTTGAGGTACCCAAGAGTGTTCAATGCTACAACCTACAACTACTATTCAGTTTGTGGGATGCCATCATCTCACTGGTTTCCTAAGAAGTTGCACCCATGGCCCTAAACGTGCCATCGACTAGTCGGTGTCCCAACACAAGCTAGTTGGTGGTAGTTTCAAATGCGTTATAGTTCATTATAGAACCATTGGCTAGTCAGTGGTCCTAAATGTGGTCAAACTTACATCTTACCCCCAATTATTAGTATTTTCATCCCTCTTCTCTCCCACTCTCTTACTCATGTGAACTGAAGGATGGATTCTCCCCACTCTTCCACCTTGATCAAGGGTTTCCCATGGTTGTGGTATTCTGGTATTTTGTGGTGATACTTCGCCTATTTTGGTCCCCTATTCCATTCTTTCTAATTCTTCACTTTTATGACATAATTGTTTATTAGCAATTCCACTGGAGCAAGGTGGAAACACCCATTTATCATGGGACCTTTTTTATAATATTGTAAATAAGAGGACTCATGATGAGGTTTTCCCATTTTCAACAATATTTTTGATTAAGTTAAATCAACATGTTAATTTCTCTATGGGTTTTTATTAAATTTAAATAGAAATACTTATGGAATCAGTAACATGAATTATAATTTTTTCCGAAATTTTTTCGGTGAGCATGCCACGGTGTGTTGGTTTTCTGTTGGTCATAGTTTTAAGGTGAAAAGGCTTTTTGGTGAGATTTCAAAGGTTATTCCAATTTGAATAAAATTTATAATATTTTAATTTATCTTTTTAATTAATTATAATGTGATTATAAATAATAAATATGGGATGTTGTTATGATTTAGGATCTTTTATGGATTGATAGTGGTTGGTTGATCTTGTAAGGGCTTAGAAATGTTATGGTCAACCTACGAGGAGTTGTCAAACTGAGACTTTGAAAGGGATTTTGGCTTCACCATGAGGTATGTGGTTATTAGTACTTTCCCTATGGATTTAGTGCATATAGTTTATAGTGTATGTGTTACGAGGCTATTCCACGAAGGTCGTGGAACTTTTCTAAATTAATTATCCACTATTATTATTTAAAATATAGGGTTTTATTTAAAAGTTTCAATAAAATTACCATAGTAGTTATCCTTGATTTTATTTTTATAAAACACCCATAGGTGTGGTTTTTTATTCTAGTTTGTAAAATTTCCATAAGAGCATTAATTTATTCATGTTTTAGAAAAAACCTATAAAGTTTTTTTTATTCTAGTTTAAAAAAAATCATCAAGGAAATATATTATTCTGGTTTAGAAAACTCTCATATGGGTGGTCTTTTATTCATGTTTTGGAAAATACCCAAAGGGGTGGTCTTTTATTCTTGTTTTGGAAAAAAATTATAGTAATTGTATTCCAGTTTCAAAAACACACATAGGAGAGGTCTTTTATTCATTTTTTCAAAAATTATAATTAGGGAGGTATTTTATTCTTGTTTTGAAAAACAACTATAGGGGATTTCTTTATTAGTATTTTAGAAAACATCCAAAGGGGATTTCTTTTATTCTTATTTTGAAAAAACCTCATATATGTTGTTTTTTATTCATGTTTTGGAAAATGTCCCTAGGAAAAAAATTACTTATGGTTTGGAAAACCACTATAGGGTAAGTCTTTTATTTGTGCCTCTAAAACACCCTTGGTGTGGTTTTAGATATATTACTATGAAAACCCCTTTAGGGGAGGTTTGTATTACTATTGGATGAAAAACTACCATCTTGGAGTTTTGTGCTACTTGTATGTTATGACCTTGGATGAGAAACCTCCTAAATGAGAGGTTTATGATATTATTAGTGGGAATTCCATGGATTTTGACCCTGGTTTAGATCTAGTATACTAGGATGAAGCTTTCTAAGATCATTCATTGGATCTATGATACTTAAACACTTATTCCATTAGTTGATAAAACTCCCATATAGGAAGTATATGTTACTAGATATTTATATCAATGAGACATAACATTACCATAAGGAGGAATAATCATCATTATATACTCAAGGACATCCCAACACAAGATTAAGTTGGTATGGTCAACTGGAGTTATAAACCTTTTGATCGACACTGGTTACTATTTTCAGGGATGGGCTTGGATCACCTGTGAGGTTATGGTCATTGAAATGGTCCACGTGACATGGTCAGATACAATCCAATCATGATTGATGATGGAATTTCTTTTTTTATTGTTTAGTAGTTTATTTATTTACTTTGAGCCAATAAAATGCACATATCACTATATTTTTTGTATTATGCAGGACTGCATTGGGGTGCCCAACTAAGTTATGTACTCTCATAATTCTCATTCTACCTCTATATTTTGGTACCCAATAATCCCTCACTTCTTGTAGGTTCAAGTCAAGTGGAGGAATGTGATTGCAGGATTGAGATGTAGAGGCTATGATATGATGTGGATATTGGAATTTTTTATGGCTTGGTGATGTTTGAGGGATTAATCTATAGTTTTTTTGTTTTTTTAATTTGTATATGAAATCATCCTAGAGGGTGTTCATTCTTGTATGTTTTATGTAAAGATAACTAGGTTTATCCAACATTAATATCACATATTTTTATATTTATATTCATTATATTTCATAAAAACGCACCTGAGGCCATAAAAGTTTAGTTTATTTGGAATCTAGACACGCGTTAATCTTATTTCATGAATGATATTAAACATCTCCCACAAAGATCTTCTCACATAGTACTCCTATGAATAATACCTACCGAAATGATTCTTTATAACCTAGGGAAGGAATCAAAATAAAGGGTGAGCTAAAATTATCAATAAGGGTAAACATAAGAGATATCTGTCTATGATGATATGAAAAAATGAGATAAGAAAAAGGGTGTGTGATCATGAAAATAACTTATGAAGTTCATACCTACCTTTTCATAGATCATAAAAATGATTCATGGAATAAAACCTTATCACTTAAGGAAACATGGCCCCAAAAGAGTGGGAAATAATTAGAAATCAATCCTTAATCATGATGATGAGGATTTTGTAGTTTTACCTCATTGAATATATTATTTACCTAAGTATTCATTATAGTTCACCACACATAATGATTTTATATTTTCACTATTATAAATTAACTTCTATAAAATTAACTTAACTAATAGAAATTTGGGGTTTTAAAAAGAATGAAATATGTGTGTGTGTGTGTGTTAAATATAATACATAAATAAATTTATGCAGAAATAAAGAAGGAAATTGTTCTCAGGAGGCCATGGTGATTGAAATCATTATTCAAAATGGATCTTAATATTCAACTCAATGAGGTGATCAAAAACTATCACACCTCACCTTCTCATTTGAATTTTTATTAACCCATATTAAGACCTCTTCATATAGGGAAATTGTCTTCCTAATTTCATTTAGGAGACCTATTGATTTACCATCAAAATCTATATCAGGATCTACCATATATACGACACAAATACTGGAGGGAATAATGATTGATAAACAGAAAGAAGAATTTAGACTATATAGAAAATGGAGTGACTTCTCACCATAATTGATTTAACAACCACAAAAAATTATTATAATTGAATAAATACAAATAATTAACGTGCATGAAACTCAATAAATCCACCATTTACTCCCTTAATTAAATAGTGTGGTTATTTCTCTATTTTTTGGAGTTCAGAAAGAAACATATTGGGAAAATACATAAAATAAAAGAAATTGAAGAAGGGGATATAAATATGAACACTAATATATTAATAGTATACAGCTATTAAGGAATTTAAAATACTACAAATATTTTAAAAATGGATAAAAAATGTTTCACCCAATTTTCCAACCCCTTGAAATGATAAGGAAAATAATTTATAGGGAGATGGGGTGAAAATTTCAACTCCAATTCTATAATTGGAATGTTTTCACATGGTATCCCAAATAAATAGAAAAATAGTATAATTTATTATTAATAAAAGTTTATTTGTATAAGTATTTATCATGAAACCATAAACACTAAGATTTATTGTACAAATATTGAAGGAGTCATGGCCAATTTACTCTATAAATTGTTTCTATCCAAGTGAATGTTCTTATTCCAAATCTCCAATTTCCCACGCCATTATGACCTTCAAGGATATCGATTAATGTGGTTCTATATTGATAAAAGTTTTTTCTAGGAATTTTATCTATCTCCCTATAAACTCTCAAAATCATTGGGATGATAACATGTGAGATATATGCCCCTCATTAAAAGCGATCCATTTTGTATATAGATTTTGAGTCCCATATTTTGTGCTAGTTTTGGGCCTCTATATATTGGATTAAGCTTTAGATATAGTTGAATTAAACTAAAATCAAGATGTATTGAAACCAAAACAATTAATTTCACAATTTCAATTACTTTATAAAAATTATTTCAAAATTACTAAATTAAATTAAAATAGATAAAATCCAAAATTAGTCCTTTTCAGAAATTAATCTCAAAATAATATAAAGACCTCAAAATATGAAAATTTCCCATAAAATGACATCATGGTGGGTTTAAAAACGTTTAATTATAGTATAAATTTTTTTAACATGTTACCTTCATCATTACCCCCACACATAACCATTTCAATCACAAAAAATCTTCAAATATCTAAATCAAAGTCCACAAAAGAATAAAAAAATATAAAACAACCATGATATTTGGTAAAATAGAATTATATCATTTATCCTATATGAAAAAAATCCCTACCATTTTAATTCTACAAATTTAAAAAAAATTCATCTTCAAAAAATCCATCCATGACCTAATCACAACCTACCTCACATTGAATTTTATATTACTCTTCACTCAAGAGAAATTATATCTCGAGTTATGCTCATACTTGGAAAATGAATGTATCTCTATAGGATTGTGACAATTATAATATATCCATAGTGTGAAACATGAAAATGAATTTATAATCATGAGGACATTTCCAGGTAATTTCTATGGCTTAGGGTTGCTGGGAAAATGATCAAAAAATTTAGGCTAAAAATAGGAGACTGGATTATTCTGTACAATTCATGAATATTAAAGTGAAAATACAGTACATTCCTCACTAAATATCCTTAAAAATGGGAAACAAAACACCACTCCCTTTTATAACATGGTATATGATCCAAGTTGTGATTAAAATGAATGATTTCATACAAATTATCCCCCTTTTCATTTTTTTAAAGCTCTAAAAATTCATAGATTTATTATTATTTTTAGTTTTTTTATATTATTTCATGGAGGATGAGTAGAAAATATAATAAAATGAATGAATTGAAACTCATGAAATTGTTTTTATAGAGGTACATGATTTACAAAAGTAATCATAATGAATTCTTGTTTCATCGGGAAAGAAGTGGGTGGCCTTTGGCCAATGGTTTGATTATGGGAGGTTCAATTCCTTTCTCAATAACTCATTTCAGTAATACAATTTATTTACTCCTCCATAGAAATTACCAATGGTTCCCACGTCCATAAATTAGTATAGACCATCTTTCCAAAGGTATGTAGTCTTTTTGGGTTTCAAACCCAAAAGTTGTTAGGAACTCACATTGGTCGAGAGGATGGGAGGTCGGGATCATCATATCCTTTTAGGGGGAATTATTTCCTAGATTATGAATCTCTTATAGATTTAAGATATGTTCGTTAAATCCTTCATAGTAACCGATATGATGCTGTTTACCCCTGTGCTAATGACTTCATTATGAACATGTATTGATAGGAGCAACTGTATGCATGTCACGGGTTCTCCATCATTCTCTTATTTATTTATGATTCTTTGGGTTATGACCATTTCTAGGAACTCCAGAATTTATTTCCATCTAGGGAGGTGGTTAGTGTCTTAGAGAAGGGATTTAACCTCTTTGAGGAATCCTGCATATCTTGTGAGAACATGAATCAAAACCCACATAGTTAGTATGACATAGTTTAAGGTTATGTGACTGGACCCATCCATGCAATTTATCATCATGTGGCAAGGATGTAAATATCAGTCTATATCTCGGTTTGATGTCCTACATATATTGTTTGAGATTGGATTCGGAGTATACATAGTTCTTATACAGGCGTCTTCATTGTGAGAAACAACCACATGGGCCATATATGGGACTTATGAATAGAAGACCTCCCAAGATTTCATTGCAGGGAGTATGGTCCACTGAGTGGATATGAGATGTAATTAGACCAACATATCAGTGAAGATCCCACACAGGTGAATTCTCATCATGCTATCAGTACAATCATTACTAGTCTCTAAGACTATGTGAGTAATTCTTGGTGTGAGAAACAAGATATAGAGGCATATCAGACACATTTTATGAGAGAATGTATATATGGATATTACACATTAAATTTTCTTTTTGAGAGGAATGATTAACTATCTCATAGAAGATATGATATGGATCTTGGAACTTAGGAATGTATCCTATTTTATAATAGGAATCAGATTCATCGTAGTTCAATTGGATTTCCAGTCCATTGATGGATGATGTAGAATGATCATCCCAAGTGAATGATTGAGCCCTGATGGTTGATATGTCGGATACATGAGGGGACTTACACGAAAGTGGATTACAATTGGATCTTAGGAATTAGGAAGGCATCCTACATATCCTATTTGGATAATAATCATAGTTTTCATAGTTCAATTATCTCATGACCCGCTGATAGGCTAAGTCGGGTGATCACGCTTGGAGATATTTTTGTTATTCCCAAGGTTTTAGGAATTCTATGAGATTATACCAGGATTGATCCCCTTTGATTGGGGCTTACACATAGAGGCTACCCTTTTACAGACTCATTATCTATATTCTAATAGATAAAGAGGGATTGAGACCATGAATATTCTATCTGAGATATTGAAATTTGTAGGGTTGCATGAGTACGTAGCCCTAGCTCATCAAGGAAACTTCCCTTTAAATGGGGTATGCGGCCAATGGTTCTTGGTCGGGGTCCACATGGAATGAGTATATGTATATACGTTGGATGAAGTGAACATGTCCTAGGGGATTTTCCCAACATGTTTTGGATTCTAGTTGGGCATGTCTTGATTGTTTACCTAACACGTTTGGGGCATTAATTGGAAATGAAAGATAAATCTAAGGTTGTCTTCCTGATTAATTGACTTGTATTCTATGTATTTACATAATCAATCTTTATAATTCCAAGGTGCTTCACATGATCAACATGACTTTTCATCAGACTATCACATGACAATACTAAAAAGTCAATTTTCAATTGCAAGATCAACCTAAATTTTCCATAGACAATCTTACAATAATACCAACATGTTAATAAAATGTCGAGAGATCAACCCAAATTTTACAGAGCCAATTGTGATAATGCAGACATGTCAAGGGGCTATCACCTGATCTACTTAGAACTGCCACATGATAATGGTGACATGTAAATAATTTTGTCTTGAGATCAAAATAAATTTTCCAAGACTTCTCGTGTTACCCATATCCTTTTCCATGAGCCATCACATGATCAACTAGTCTTGTTCATAGGATGTCTGGTGGTCAACTTGGTTTGTCCAAGTCCATATAATGGAATTACAAGTCTAGTGATAAATCACGCCATCGCATGTCCCAAAGTGAGTTATGTGGTGGGTTATTGCGAATGTATTAAGGATCACTCACAGGAATAAGGGAGCACACCCTATTATTGGAAAAACTTATCCAAAGGTATTATGCATAATGTTTCATTGGTAACAATTCATTCTGAACTGTGCATTTTGAGGTTGTACACCATTGGGATTACATGTATAAAGGAGGTCTTTTCCATGGAATCATATGCACATCAAAAGGTACTCACATGATGAACCACTATTCATGTGATTCACATGAACTCGGAAGGGCCTTACGAGGGAGTCTGGAAACATGCACAGAAGCTTCCCAATGACACTAAAATAATGGGTGATGGTCCATGGTGTACATAGTTTAGGATTTTATCTATTGTATTACCTACATTTAAATGGTTTTATTTATGAAACTTCATGATGTTAGCACTCATGTGATCTGAATGACCTTCATAAGGTCTTGCGATGGGTTCTGTACTTATGCGCAAGGGCTACATATCAAAATCGCGACATACATAGGAAATGGTAGGCATTTCATGATGAGGAGAAGTGTATAGAATATGGGGTGAAAATACTAAAGCTACACTATGAGGTTAAGTAGGGGAAATTATGAGACCAAGGGTGTTTATCCTTATCTACATATGACAAAGAGGCGTTTGTCCAAACTACATCCATACACGTATGATCTCTGATCGATCACATAAGGGATTCCACAGACATGTGTTGATGATTCTTGTTGGTGAAACATACATAGAAAAGGGCCTCTATTTAGGAATTAAGACCCAATTTTATTCATGGGTTCCACACTCTCAGTGTATCCTTCACATAACCAGATACCCATGAGTCATTTTTCACTAAATCAATTGCTTATGAGGCTGTGTTTGAGAATCGCAAGACCATGGGTTCATGGTATCATAAGATGCATGTCCACTGATGTATTCCTAATGACACTAGAAGTAGTTTTTTCAATGTTCATGGATTTATCTTTTGGTGTTGCATGAGATGTTATCACTCATGTGATCGCGTGATTCGAAGGGAGGTCTTGCAGGAGGTATTGTGAATGAGTACAGGGGGTGCACATCAGGTTTTATTGCATGGATGATGGTCCTTCTTGGTGAAGTTGTGAAACCAAAGGGGGTATCACATGATCTCATGAATACACCATATGGAACAGGTTCCACATGACTCTCATTTATTCATGCGATCACCTGATCTTGAAGAGATCACGTAATGGGTTCTTATGATCACTAGAGGAGGTTATTCGGGGATGATCTTCGACATGCTTCATTTATCCTATTTAATTATACACTCCTCCCTCTCCTTGCATGTGTTTTTAGGGGATAATGGGTTTTTATAGGATGAGGTTGGCTAAAGGTGGTACAACTTTTCTTGTCGAGGATGCCTCATGTGTTGGCTAAGGTGTTAGAGATTTTGTGGGGTAAACATCACATGGACGTAAGATTGAATCATGTGATCTTAATTACTTCTTATGATAATTTGTTTTTATTATACGATTCCATGTGATAGAATCTAAAAATAAATCCAACTTAATTCAGATAAAAAATCATACAGAAGAGGGAAAGTTCATGTAGTTGTAAACTTCATGCATTGATTTCATTTATTGTCTTCACTTCAATTCCATGATAAAAATATCATCACATAATGGATTCATGTTCTTTTGTAATCTCTTGAATCATGCCGCTGGTTTTTGTGATTGGGCCTCATGACGGAATCAGTTCTTCATATACAGGCAAGACAAAGTTGCATGTATTACTTCGGTTCGATTTGGGATTTGTCTCAATGTCATTACAGTGGATGGTTTTCACAAGATCAAGAATTTATTTTGATATTGAATCAGGGTGTTGAGAGGATAAATATGGAGTTTAGAGCTATGTGGGGTTAGCTGATTTTGAATAATCATTTTCAAAGCATCACGTGTTTCAAATGGCACATTGTGGGATTTAAACAGGCGATCATGATCATAAAAATCGAATGGCCAAGATTATGACTATATTTTTTAAATCATAGGTGAAAATACCCATGTATTGTGTCCCACATATAAATATCACTATATATTCCATCCAGTATATCAGTAAACTCAAAACTACTATTTGGTCGAGCCAGTAATGGTGTTCGGTACCCGTACCACCTACACACACCATCGCCAAGGCTTCAAACCTTTAGGCTCTTAACCCATGCTATGCATGCCTTCAAGATCAAACACCATAGGACCCATACACAATATATCCATTTAATTGAGGGAACCATGCATCTATCTTATGGATGGGCTGGGATGGATCCCACTAGGAGTGGTCAAATTTGGTCCCACATGAGCCTATGGTCAAACCCTGGTCTTGTTGGCCAATGGATTGGCTTAAGTTTTGTCTAAGGGATAGAATATCTCCATATATGATTAAGGTCCAAAAAAGAGTATGCCCTTATATCCAAGACTGTGACCATTATTTTAGGATTCCATCTTTGTGTACTTAGTGCAAAGCATATCAATACATTTCATAGTTTTCATGCTTCTAAAGTCTTTAACGACAAAGTTCATATCACATAATTATGGGTGTCAAAAATCCCCCCCCCCCTTATAATGAGATTCATTCAGAATGAAAATAATTTCATTATAAGGTAAAAATAGATTAATGTTCAATATATATAAATATATGAAAAGATTTTATAATGAGATTAATGATAGGATCTTTCTAGAGTATTTCAAGTGATGAATTTGAGGTTTTATCCATGGGGGACTTCTAACCTTGATTGATTGGATAAATCTAAGACAGGAAGTGGATTTTGATTGGGGTATGGATACCCTAAATTTGTAATATGTATAAATTAAAAAATGGAAATGGGATTGGGATTGGGAGAAAACAAACCTATGGATAGATCTGAAGTAAGGTACTTGCACGCCACTATGTATCCCTGAGAATGGGAATCAAGTAGTATGATGTTCTGAAAAATACCACTATGCAGATCAAACTCATGCATAGGGAACATAAGTTCATGGATAAATAAATCTATTATAAATGTAAATAAATATATCTAGCTCATACGTAAGAAGGGTAATGTCACTATTTTATGATGAAATCCTAGGTAGAGATTCATGTTCTGGTGTAGATGTTTCTCAGATCATCCATAATACCCATACTTTGTGCATAATACCAAACAGATCCAATTTCTTGGATTTGAGTACTTAACTTAAAATAGGTTTCTCTTGAGAAATGTTCATGAATTCCCTTCAACATTATATTCCTCATTGATGTACTTGCTTCAGTTTTCTTGAGATCATCTGATTTACAAGGACAATTTAGGTATGGTATCCTTCATGAAGGTAAAATGCTCAAACTTCTACCTATTCCAGGGGACTAAGCTAGAATATATTGATATTTTTTAAGTCCATATGGTGGTACCCACAAGCCTTTTATCTCTTTATTTATTTTCCCTACCTTTTTCATAAGCATTATATGGGTGAAGACATAGCTGGAATGGACATTGATTTTTTCCAGGTATCCTTCTTATAGTTTTTAGACCAAAATTTTTTTTGTACCACTTTAATTTTATAAATGATCAATATTTCCTGGAACATGAAAAGTGTATTTCCAATGAGAATAGGCACATCTTTTTTCCAATATGACCTTATCAGTTTTCCAACATGGAAAGCATTATGTCTCTTTCATTTGGCTGTTTTAAGGTTTTTAATACTAGACTATCATTGTGTTGTAGTTTAGAGTCCTCTATCTAGAGTATTTATTGTATTGTTTTTAGGGTATTCTAGCTAGAAAATTTGATGTGTTATAGTTTAGGGGATTCTATCTTGGACCTCTTATGTGTTTTAGTTTAAGGCCATATATCTTGGACCTTAATATGATATGCAGTTTAACGTATTACTACTAGGACTTGATTGATGAATATGGAATGGGGAAGATATTCCTGGATGACCCAAAACACAAAAAGGATCTGAGTTTCACCATGTCATTTCCGAGGTTAATTAGTATTGGAGTTACCTTCATGGAAGGAGGAGGTGCCTTTTTTTGGTAGGTTAAATCCCTTATACATCACCATCATGGAAAAATAAAGTGGTCTCCACTCTTTTCCAAGGCTCGTGGAAGATTTATGGGGGTAATATGGGTGGATGGAGGAATACTAGGGAATCTAGGACCACCTATATAATTAGAATGTGTGTGTTTTAAATAATATTTCTAGGATCTTTAATGGAGTGGTAATGGAATGGGGATTATATACTAGGGATGACCCAAAATACACTAAGGTTATGAGTTTTTTCATGGTGTCACCAGGGCTCATGAGGATTGGATATCATTTCCTATAAGGAGGGGACATCTCTATTTGGAAGGTTTAAACCCTTTATACATCAATAGCATGGTCAAACTGATGTATTCCCACTCATTTCTAAGGGACATTGAAGGTTTAAGAAGTCTCAACCATCCTAATAAAAGCTGTCTAGGAAGGTTTCTAGAACCACTTTCCAATTTATCTCTTAAATTTTGAATCTTTATCCTTGTGCCACATGGTTTAAAATCATGAGTTGTGGGCGATCAAAAGTTTTAGGAATGGGGCATTGCATCTCTTCTTTGATAAAGGGTACAAAATGCGGTGATGTAAAATCAAGGATCTCAAATCCACTTGAATAGTCTGGTTAATAGAATTATAAATCATGTTACAAGGTGATCAAGCCCTTAGGAGGTATGGGATAATCATACCGAGAATGACCCAAAACACCCTCAGGTGTTGGGTTCTTCCATGGTGACATCACGATAACAAGAATCAGAAATCCATTTATAATGGGCCAAGATGTCTCTGGTTGGTAGGTCTAATCCCTTATAAATCAATATGTTGGGAAAAAATCCCTCAAGTTATCATTGAAGCATTTTTTATGTGATTGTTTTTTTTGAAAAAGTGGGCCTCCATGTTGTGTTTGTTGACAAAGCAGACTATGCCCTACAAATTTGTTGAAAAAGTAGGTTTACATGGTGATTTGTCGAGTTCATGAATTTTTTTTGACAATACTTTATTATAATAAGAACCAAGACAAAGGAATTAACAATCTAGAGGTGGTATAAAAAGACCAGATACAAGATGGCATCGTTTTAAGTGTTTTCCAAATTTTTTGGCCTCAAAATCAACAAATGGAGAAAAGTTTTTTTTTGAAAAGTGACTAGCGCACTGGTGTCTTGGAGTCTTGGAAACTTTCATACCATATGTTTTTCAAGATCATAATATCAAAAAATGAAAAAGGAAATAGGGGAGCCCATGTTTTTTTCTGGGCATGCAAGGTGACTAGGGTGACGGAGACTAAGGCAATTGAACTTGTGCACTGGGAGGGGACTTCTGCATCTGTGCTCAGGGTTCCCAAAATTCCTATAAATTGAGGGATAACCCTCCTCGTTTTTTAAATATCCCAAAACTTAGAGAAAATTTAATCTCCAATCATGAAAGTATGTTTGGGTGCGCAAGTGGTGGTTTGGTCTCTCAAGTATAAAGATATTCAGAATTTGTGCTCCAATTGATAGTTGAGCGCGAATATTGATTTGGGCGTAAAAGGGTGTAAGTCTCCCAAGTTCCAAGTCGATGAAGGGATTGTCATGAAAGTGGTTTGCTGACACTTGTGTGTCAGGCATGAAGAAGCACACTAGTTGATAGTTGCGTGCCAATATTGGTTTGGGTGTAAAAGGGTGTGAATCACCCAAGTTTTGCATTGAAGAAGGGAGTTTTGTGCAAGTGGTATTGTGACACTTTCCCTAAAGGCTTGACGAATCATTCCAGTTGATAGTTGTGTGCCAATACTGGTTTAGGAATAAAAGTGTGTGATTCTCCCATGTTTTTCATTGAAGAAGGGAGTGTCGTGCAAGTAGTTTGGGGAAACCTACACACCTGGCTTGGAGAAGCACGCCAGTCATTCTAGGGTTGCGTGAAAGTTGGAAGACTACTCGGTACACCCATGGTTAAGTTTTATTCATCAGTGGATGAAAGTGAAACTTCAACAGATCATATACATACAGATAAATATATATTCATTTGTGATAATGAAGGGACCTACAAGTCTTTAAGTTGTGAGTGGATATTTTGAAGAAGTAGTGAGCACACTTCAGTTGAGAGAGCAGTGAGATTTCATATTGTGAGTGGTTGTAAACCAAGAGGGATAGTGAGTCCACTCCAAACATTGTAAACAGAAGTGTTCTTTTAGTGGATTTAGTACATTGGCACATTGTCGGTGTATGCTCATTGGTCGTAGCCCAGTGAGGGTGAACCAAGTAAAAGTTGAGGTGTCTTGTGCAAGATTTAATTTTGGTTTATACTTTTCTACAGGAAAGAGGGAGAAGATATTTTTTCTTAACAATTAAACAAGATCAATATGGGTAGTTGTTTTAATCTTTCATACCCTGATTTACCCCCCCCCCCCTCTAAGGGTATCTAACCTAGTGGACCTAACACAATAGCAAGGCCAATAAGAGAGATGTCTTTTCTTTTATAAGGGATATGAAAGGTTTATGATGACCCAAGGTGCTTAAATCATGAACTTATTTTTTGAATATGTAATATTCATGAAGGGTTTGAAAACCCTAAAATTTTTGTCAGTGCCTAGTGAACATGTAATCGTGATAAGGTGATGTGACAAACCATTACTCTAACTTTTTCCTAGGCCAGGGGTCTAGAAAGCATAGCTTGTCTTTTACTATGACCATAAAGTGGACCTTATGAGCTTTATTTATTATTTATTTGTGCACTAATGTTTTCCTAAACTCTCAAGATGAAGATTTTAGTGAGTAAAGACTTCAATTTTTCTCAGGAAACCCTTTGTTGGTTTCCAACCTAACATGTTTTGTGTATATTTCTCTAGTATTTTATGGTTTTGTTATTTAGACCATCAAAGGATAGAGATTTAGTTCATAAAAATTTCACCAAAGTGAATTCAGTTTAAGGTCACAATGCACATAGATCTAATATGGGGATGTTACAAAATACCCCAATTAGGATACCCAGGGTCAAGAGCACTCCAACAAATATATGACTGGGAGATGAAAATGTTGTAATTAATGACTTGAGGTTCTCACATCATGAGTAATGATATGGGAAAATCATGTTGGGGATGACCGATAACACCCTCAGGTGATGAGTTCCACTATGGTGACATCAGGCTCACAAGTATTAGAAATACCTCCTAATAGATCCAAGATTCCTTTGGTTGGTAAGTCTCATCCCTTATGCTTAAATAGAATATTCATAAAGATAGATCTCTTTTCCTTTACAATTGAAATGAAATGTTTGAGGAAACTCTAGGTGCTCAAGAAATGAAGTTTGCTATATTAATTAAGGTGTTTAAAAGATGGTGCAATCACCCCATACTCTGGTTGACCAGGGAAAGGAACTTGTGTTCCTTTGATAAGGAATGATAATAGGTGATGGCCTGAAAATTTTAACTTCATGCAATGGATAAATATTTTTTATGCAGTTTTAATGCCATGTGACTAGGACGTTTTACTTGTAGTTTAATGTCATGTGGTAAAGGAATATTTGTTTCCATGAAGTTTAACATCATTCAGTAAGGACGTGGGAACTAACGTGAAAAATTATGCATGATATATTACATTTATAAGAAATCGGTACACATATATGACTCGTATGTAGGTGAAATGTACTTCCATGAATCATTTTTTGTGTAGTTGGGGTGTATTTTTTATTAGTTGTTATAGTTAGACCCAAGATTGGAGATCCAAGTGTCACTATGTATTATGTGATTATAGGAATAAAGTCGTATATAGTTCGTGAATGGGAAACTCTCTACACATGTCTGACCCAAACATAGGTGGGAATTTTTTCCATTGATTGTTGTATTTGGTACCATGATTGGAGATCTAGGCTTCACTACATATCTTATGATGAAGGGAATCAAGCCACACACAGTTATCAAGGAACTGTGTAGTTTAACGTCATGTGGTAAGGATGTAGGATTCTCACTGTAAAAAGGGAGTATTGAGGCAGGATCTAATGATGTAAATATGGTTTTCACCACATATCCTTTGATAATTGGAATCAATCCATGCATATTTCTTAAATAAGTAGCTTCATACACAAGTATAACCTTTACTAAGGGAGGGGTTATTTTTCTGATCATTTTTTGTGACTAGACCTGGGGTTGGAGATTCATGAATCACTATGTATCCTGTGATTTTAGGATTCAAGTCACATCTATTTCTTAAGTAGAGGTGTGGTAGGTGACCAATCACCGACAATTTTGGTCCTCTCGGTTGAGGTACATAAGAATTTGAAACGTTGTGTCATGCAAGGGTTATCAACCATGTAGTTTAACATCATGCAACGAGGAATCATGGTATTTAGTTTAAGGTATTCTATTTAGAACCATGATGATCCTATCATGAGATGTTATGTCTTTTTTGCGGGGAATCCCTTACTACAATTACCAAGATCATGTGATTTATACTCGGTATGAGAAAAAAGTAATGGAAAGGGTCCATATCACCATGTAGAGGTGATTAAGGATGGTACATGGGTATTTTGTATCATGTGGTGGATGGACCAAGATATAGGATCAAGACATCCCTACGTATCTCATCAAAGTGAGAATAAATCCATACATTGTTCTATAAAATCCATGCAGTTTAATATTTTATGGAAAGGATATCAGTCATGCCTTTTAATGCCTTGCGGTAAGGACGTATGTCACCCGACCTAAATGAAGATGTATGTTGTGGATCTGTGTGGTTTTATGTCATACGGTACATAGATTTTCAATAAATTTTAATATTATGCAGTAAGGAAAAGGATCACTTGATGTTAAAGGAGATGAATATTGCAATTTTACTTAAGAATAGATGTTTGGGCGTCACTATGTACCCTACGATGGAAAGAATCAATCTGTACATAGTTATTTGGTGAATATATTCCATATGTGTATATGGTTCTCACATAATTATGGAGGAATTTCACCTTCTTTTTCATAGTTCTAGATCGGGTGTGATGGATCATCTGTGAGATGGTGATTCCCATGAATTTTAACAGCATGCGGTGAGGAAATATTTCATGAAACTTAACATCATGTGGTAGGGAACTATTCCATATAGTTTAACATCATGTGGTCCGGACATAAGATTTTGTGTTGTTTAACATCATGCTGGTAAGATGAGAGACATCATGTAGTTTAACACCTTGCTTCTTTAACGAATCTGTACAGTTTATCATCATGTGGTCTCGATGTGGGATACCGTGTAGTTTAGAGTTTTACTTACATGACTTGATCCATACATTTTAATGTCATGTGTTGAGTAGTTTCTATGTATATTTTAGCATCATGTGGTTAGGATATGCTCCATATAGTTTAACATCATGTGGTTATAATTAACTCCGTATAGTTTAACATTATGTGGTTAGGATGAAAACCATATTGTTTAACATAATTTGGTTAGAATGAACTCTGGAACTCCCTATTTGACCCATTTTGGATCTCATAATTTCAAGTGGCAATGGTTCTGGTAAATTTTGGGAGGTTTCTTCAAGTTAACACTCTCTATATATTCTTTTAAGCCTCTCCTTCATCAGACCTATGTGTCTTTACCTGGTTAGACCATATTGGTTGTAACATCCCAGGAAAATAAAGGAAATGAAATTTTCATATTTTTTAATATTTTTGAATTAAATATTAATTTTAATTTAAAAGGGATGTTATTTTCGATGGCGTACCCGACACGCAGCAATGGGTTTCTCCTAAATCTCATGTTGCACATAAGGATGAGTCATACTGAAAAATAATAACATAATATTATTTTAAATGGTAGTTAACGCCTAGTCGTTGTATTGGAGGGAATGATCAGAACTAACTACAATATGATTATACATTTTTTTAAATGTTTTTACATTTATCCAATAAAAGTTAGATGCTTAAAATGAGAATGAATCCAATTTTAAGCATAAATACTCTAATATTTTAAAAGGTTGTTTTACCGCCTTTTGATGGAGAACCCAATTTAAATATATTTTTGGTCACTTTTATATGTTGCATTTGAAAAAATAAACCTTTTCTTTATAATAGGGATATCATAATTTAATTTAGTAAATTTTTCATATTTTTCTAGTAAAGTTCATTTTTTAATGAATAGTGAAACATACTATATTTTAAGTCAAATCTATTTTTTCATATGATTAATTCATATAGTTATATTATTCTTTTAATTAGTTTTAAATTGTAATAAGATTATATTTTTATCATTTAATCCAATTTTGGTCATTGGAAGCAATTTCACCAAGAAATTGGACATAAACATGTGTCAATATTTTGATAGTTATTATTTGTTAAAAACACGCTTTTTAGTTTTAACAATGGGAATTAATTTTAAATTAGTTTCTAAAACTTTTGTTTTTTGAATTTAGAAAATTGGATTCCATATTTGGAATTTGGAGGTCCAAATTGTGTAAATTGGTAACTTTTATTTTTACACATTATAGATAGTTACTGCTGTAAATATATTATTTACCATTGTTAAAGGGTAAATCTAGTAAATATGAGTAAAAAAATAATATTATAATAATATTAAATTACCCTAAAACACATACTAACCATATTTTATGATACATATACGACCACAGTAATCCTTTGGTCGATTTTGGGACCCCATGGAGCCACTTTTAAGTGAAAATGACATTCTGTAAAAATTAATTTAAAGTTAAGTAAAATGTATCATAAACATATATCTTTTAGAAAAAACACTTTTTAATAGGGTTATTTAAGTTATAATTTCGACTATAAATATTCATTAGAAATATAAAACAATTTCCTATGTCACGGTATTTTATTTATAATTTTTATACATTAAATAAATAAATTTATTGATGACACAATGGTGATGTAATGATTACATCATTAATGAATGTTTTAAATAAATTAGATTAAAAATATTAAAATAAAATTATTTAAAACTTTTTTTTCCATACACAAATTTTATGGATTCTTATGACTTTTTATATATGAATTAATGAAGTTTTTCTAATTTATCAAGTTTTTATTGATTTTTAAGAACTCATGATATGAATTGTATAAAAATTGACATAAATTAGTTTTTAAATAAATTAATATTTTATTAAATGATAAAATTGTCCTAAAAATATAATATTATTTAAAATAACATATATGATGTTACAAATTTCATTAAGTATACATTTTTGGTCTCTTTTAATTTTATAGTAAATATATTAACAATATATTATGAATATACAAGAAGACATGGTAAATGTTAAATTAGTTAACTAAGGGTTAAAGAAAAAAGATAAGGATACATTTATAACCTAAAATTTTCTAAAACCCATTGGATGAGAGTACAGATAACACTCTTCGCCTTATATTTGAATTAAATGATTTTGGGACCTTTTGAAATCAAAGTTCAGTTTATTATAAAATAATATTTTCAAACGTTTATAAAGAGCACCTCCTCCCCCTTATAAAAGGACATCACATCTTACCCATTACTCACACTTCTCAGGCCCATTGCCTCATCCAAAATCTTTTCCAATAAGCTACCAAAATATATATCTTCCACCTAGAATCCTTACTTTGGGCATAAGGAATTTCAATAAAACCTTTTGGTTCAAACTAAAAGGAATTACTCGATTTAAAGATAATGTCTTCTCCTAAGTTCTTTTCTTTTATTTTTCTTCTCCAACCCCCTAAACTCTATTTATTCCATTATTTTATAACAACACCAGTATCTAAAATATACTATGATTTTTTTATGATAAGGATTCTAACTACACTTCCACATACCTCCATCTAATGGATACGAACATACTATTTCTATGGAGGGTGAACTAATGACTCACGAAATGAAGATTGTTTGATTATCTCCTACTACCTCTCATTATGTCCATTATTATGGAACTATATTTATATGTGATATATATTATATTTATATTGTCTCTATTCTTCTATATTTTTCTTTTATAGAATACCCTTATGGTTTCCATAGTGGGTAAATACGATAATTTCATTTGAGGAAGTGCGGACTACCGCCCCCTCAAAGTGATATGACTCGTTCATGCCATATGTGAAATGTATAGAGGTTGAAGTAAATTAAATTATATATGATATAATACTGAAATTATATTATACCTATGTATAATTATTTTTTTATTAAATTAAATATGAAATATAAATGAAAGTAGCGTCCATGTGTATTTACGGCTTACCGTCTCCATGAACGGTGCATTTCATTTCTTATCCCCAAATGTTATGTAATATTATAAATACATATATATATATATATATATATATATACTGAATATATATGATATATATGATATATAAATCCTAAATATCATTTTGGAGATAGTGTACTTTTGACCACATAGACAAATTTTAATTATAAGAAGTTCATTTTTTACTCAAGTATCAAATATCGACAAAATGATAGTTATTAACTTAAATGATTATGTAATGTTTATAACGTGGTAATAGGTGATATAAAAGGAATAATAAACATGAAAAATTTTCTGAAGAAAGTATAAATATACTTTATATTATTATTCAAGATATTAAAGGATAAACAAGTCAAGTTAGACACAAGGTAAGGGAACTCCTTAACCCAATTTCCATTATTTGGGTTAAAATTATACTTCTTGATTTTGTCGTGCTATGATTATGTAAGAAATAAATTTTTTATCATATCTTGTATTTATAATTTCTTTATGTTTTCTTATAGTGAATACACATAATTGATCTATTTTATTTACAAAATGATCTTTGTAAGGGAACCTTTCACCCTCTTCTTCTAGACAAATGCTTATTTTATGATATGTTTTTTAATTTCCATTTTTTTTATTTTGGGATATGTTCTTATATATCCCTATTGCTATAAATTTTATGTACAAGTGATGAGAGACACTTTTCAACACCATCAACACATTTTCTGAATTTTAAAGTGATGTCGTTAGGCTGCATAATTTTCGTAAGGGACTTCATCTCAATCTCCTTTCATTGAGCCATATTTTGATTTATAAACGACTTGCTTCTATATGGTGTATAAACCCCTTTGAATTTTAATTTCATTCAAAGGGAATATTTTTCTACATATCATTTTACTAAATGAAAAAGGAAAATTTTCTTTTTAATGTACACAGTGACAACGACCTTTCCACCACCGCAAGCATAATTTGATATTTGGATTCCTAAAAAATCCATTTTTAAAAGGAAAATAAATACCATATACTCTTTTTACGTATTTTGGTATTGAAAATGGTTTTGGGAATATATTGATTATGTCAATATATTGAAATTTTATATTGTGTTTGCAATGTGGAAATATTATCTTTCCTTTATACTTTTTTTGTGTGTTATTAATATGTTATGGTTCTTGAGAATTATTTACGTATACTGGTGGTTTTGTTATAAACTTAGGGAATTGATCCCAAGATAGCTCCTTAATACATTGGGTAATGTGACCGAGGTAATCTTTAATGATTCTCTTAAGAGATATAGGGAATTTACTATGATGAGTATTCCAACGTAACTCTCTACGTAGTTGTGAAAGCTAAAACATAAGTATGTTATGGATTCCATAAGTTACCTTTATGATTTATGATTTCTATGTGTTATTCATAAATTTTATGATTTCATGAGGTATGTTAAAGAGATTATGTTTTGTATGTATCGATGGACTAATGTTTTCTTTATTTATTTTATAACCCTTACTGGTATTTTTATGATCATCCCAGGTTTTTAAAATGTTTTTCATAGGATATAAGGGGGGTAATATAATGGAATAAATCAAGAAGATTTATATCAAGAAAATAATTATTGTTTTCTTTTAAGTATTTTTATTTTATGAAAAAAATGGATACTGAGTAGAAGTTTCTACGTTGTAACATTTGATATTTAATGTAATAATTATGGTCTAATCCTATAAAACTCTAAACTTGAAAATATCCTCAATTTGAATTGTTAACTTAAATTAAGATTATGTAATGTTTAAGAGCGGGGCCTTATAGTTGGTATCAAAAGTCCTTTTAGAAAACTTTAGGAGTTAGGATATTGTTAAAATAATATCCATAAATTAATTTATGGTAAAATTTAAATGATATAGAATTTTTAGATTACCATGTTTCTTATCCTAAGATATTTCTGTGTTTATGATGATTTTATGCAGAGGAAACATGGCAGTTGTGATGGAAAAACATCAAGATGAAAACAAACTTCCAAATCAGCTACCTAAGATGGTTAAAATCGAAACTGAACAGTTTGTTGCAGTGAAGGAAAAGTTGACTCGGGGTCTAAATTATCATTCATTTCTAATAATGTTTCTAGTAAATTGGGAATTCCATATCAAGATATGAATCTAGAACTTCTGGTAAAAATGCTAGGAGGAAATATTGAGACAAAAAGAAAATATAATAACCTTCATTTCCTTGTTTGTAGAAAGAATCTACCTACAAAACTTATTGTTTTTCCTCTAGTAGAGTTTGATGTTATTTTTGGTATGGATTGGATTTCTGTTTATCATGATAAGATTGACTACAGAGCTAAAGATATTTCTTTTCAGAAATAATTTTATTTTGTGTACAATAATGAACCCTTACTTTTGATAACATATCAGGAAGCTAAGAAACTAGTAAAAGATGGAAATGAATGTTACCTTGCATATATTGTTGAAAAAAATGAACTGTTCAGATTAATGATTTTCCAGTGGTAAATGAGTATCTTTATGTTTTTTATGATGAGTTGTTTGGTATAATGCCTAATCGGTAAGTTAAATCTACTGTTGACTTAGTTACTGATGCTAATCTAATTTCAAAACCCCCTTATCAAATGGCTCAAATTGAACATTTAGAGTTAAAGAATCAATTAAAGTAGTTATTAGATAAAAGTTTCATTCGACCTAGAACATCACTATGGCATTATTCTGTCTTGTTTATTAAAAATAAAGATAGATCAATGAGACTTTTCATTGATTATAGAGCCTTGAATAACATAACTATTAAGAACATGTATCCTTTTCCTCATATCAATGATTTGTTGGATCAAATCTGGGGATCTCAGTATTTTTCGAAGATTAACATGAGGTCAGGGTATCATCAGTTGATAGTAAAGGAAGCAAACATTCCAAAGACTGCATTTCATACTATATATGGCCATTATGAATTTGTAGTTATGCCATTTGGGTTAACCAATGCACATGCTGTATTCATGGATATTATGAATAGAATTTTTCGTGATTTCTTGGATAATTTTGTGGTTTTGTTTATTGATGATATTTTCATTTATTCCAAATGTAAAGAGGAACATTAAAATCATTTAGGGGTTGTCTTGAAAACCATAAAATAAAATAATTGTATAGGAAATTAATCAAGTGTGAGTTTTGGTTACAAAAAATTTCATTACTTGGTCACATTGTTTCAAAACAATGGCATAACAATTGATCCTTGTAAAACAAAAGTTGTTGAAGAATGGCCAAGACTCACAAATATGACTGAGATGCATAGTTTTCTTTGTTTATCATGTTATTACTAGAGTTTTTTTTAAACAATTTCACAATTATCTGGCCCACTAATTGAGTTAACTCGAAAAGGTGTTAAGTTCATTTGAAAAAAAAATAATTTCATGATTGTTTTCAAGAATTGAAAAGAAGATGGTTGAATGAACCAATTTTGTCATTACCTTCAAGAGATGGTGAATTTTTTATCTACAGTGTTGCTTTGTTTAAAGTACTTGGTTGTGTCCTTATTAAGAATGATCAGGTAATTGATTATTTTTCACGACAGTTGAAACATCATGAGTTAAATTACCCTACACATGATTTGGAATTAGTTTCTGTTTTTTTTATTTAAAAATTTGGAGGCATCATCAGTATGGATTAAAATGTGAAATACATACTAACCACAAAATATTGAAGTATATATTCACTCAGAAAGATTTGAACCTGAGATAGAGGAGATGGCTAGAATTAATCAAGGATTATGATTGCACGATTCGTTACCCTCCAGGAAAGGAAAATAAATTGGTTGATGCTTTGAGTCAAAAAAGTAATGCTAAATTAACCATGTTATGTTTGGAAAAAGGCCCTTTGATTAATGATTTGATGAACTTTAGAATATAAGTTTTTGATTCATGAAATTCCTTTGTTTTGTTTCAAGTTTCAGTATAATCATCCCTAGCAGACAGAATAAAGAAAGCACAGATAGATGACAGTGAGTTGCAGAAAAAGGTATAATTGGATCAGAAGGGTAATTTACCAGAATTTAACATTGATAAAGATTGTGTTTTGAGGTTTGGGAAGTGATTATGTGAGCCTTGTGATTCATAGTTGAAGAAAGATTTTTTATGTAAAGCTCATAGTTCACTGTTTTTAGTTCATCCTGGCAGTACTAAGATGTATATATATCTTTGGGAGTATTACTGGTGGGATGGAATGAAAAGTGATATTATTGACTTTATTATAAAGTTTTTTACTTGTCAGTAGGTTAAAGAAAATAGGCAGTTACTAAAATGGATGGTTCATCCTTTATCGATGATAGAGTGGAAATGGAAAAATATATCCATGGATTTCATTGTGGGATTAAAAAATTCATCTTGAGGTAACAACACAATCTGGGTTATTATTGATCTATTGAATAAATCTGTTCATTTTTTCCAATTTGTGATACATTGTTTCTAGATCAACTTTCTCGATTTTATGTTAATGATGTATTCAGGTTTCACGGATTTTACCTATCTATTGTATCTGATCATGATCTTAAGTTCACTTCTTACTTTGGGAAAGGACTTTAGAAGTCATTGGGAACTAAATTAAATTTTAGTACATCTTTTCATCCTCAATCAGATGGGTAGTTAGAATGAACAATTTAGACATTGGAATATATGCTACGTGATTTCTCAATGGATTACCAGGGAATTTGGGAACAACATCTTTCTTTGGTTTAATTTTTTTAATAATAATAGTTTTTATTCTAGTATAAATATGGCTACATTTGAGACATTATATGGAATGTGATGTCGAACTCCATCTTTTTGGGATGAAGTAGGTTAAAGGAAGTTGATGGGACCAGAATTGGTAGAAGAGATGGAGGAAAATGTTTAGTTGATTCAAAAGAACATGAGAATAGATCAGAACATGTAGAAACTTTATACGGATAACTGGAGGAAGGATCTTTCTTTTGAGGTAGGTGATCATGTCTTTCTTTAAGTTTCTCTATGGAAAAGTGTGATGCGTTTCGGTAAGAAGGTAAAGTCGAGTCTGAGGTTTGTTGGACCCTATAAAATCCTGGAAAAATATAGATCAGTTATGTACATAGTGGCTTTACCTTCATGTTTATCCCAAGTACACAATGTTTTTCATGTTTCAATGTTGAGAATGTATATGCTAAATCCATCTCATGTTTTGAGTCCAGAGGTAGTTCGGCTGGAAGAGAATCTTTCTTATGAGGAACAACTAGTCCAAATTATTGACCGAAGAGAGAAAGTGTTGTGGAATAAGGTAATTCATCAAGTAAAGGTTTTGTGGAAAAAATATATGGTTGAAGAGGCAACATGGGAATTTGAGAATGCTATAAGGGATAAATACCCCCACTTATTTGATAAGTGAATAAAAATTGTGAGGTCACAATTTCAAAAAAGGGGGAAGGATGTAACATCCTAGGTAAATAAATGATATGAAAATTTCATATTTATTAATATTTGTGAATTAAAAATTAATTTTACTGTAAAGGGTATGCTATGTTCGATGGCATACCCAACAAACAACAATCGGTTTCTCCTAAATATCATGTTGCTCACAAGGCTGATCCATACTAAAAAATATTAATATAATATTATTGTAAATGGTAGTTAATGCCTAGAAATTGTATTGCCAGGAATGAAAAAAAAAACTACAATATGATTATACAAGTTTGTTAAAGAATTTACATTTATACAATAACATTTAGAGGCTTAAAATGAGAATGGGTCCAATTTTAAGCATAAATACTCTAATATTTTTAAAAGGCCATTTTACCGCCTTTTGATGGAGAACCCCTTTTAAATCTAGTTTCTGTCAATTTGATATGTTTAATTTTACAAAATAAACATTTTCTCTAGAATATGGATATCAAAATTTAATTTGGGTAAATTTTTTGTATTTTTTTTGATAAAGTTCCTGTTTTTAATGAATAGTGGAAAATACTGCATTTTAAGTCAAAACTGTCTTTTCATCTGATTTATTTATATAGTTAAATTATCATTTTAATATTTTTTAAAGCATAATTGGATTATATTTTTATCATTTAATCCAATTTTTTCATTGTAAGGAATTTCACCTTGAAATCAGTTATAAACAAATGTCAATCTTTTGATAGTTATTATTTCTTAAAAACATGCTTTTTGGTTTTAACAACGGGAATTAATTTTAAATTAACTTCTCCAAATTCTTTGTTTTGGATTTTGAAAAATATATTCCATATTTGAAATTAGAAGGTCCAAATTTTTTAAATAGGTAACTTTTATTTTTAGACATTATGAATGGTAACTTCAGTAAATATTTAATTTACCATGGTTAAAGGGTAAATCTGGTAAATAAGGGTAAAAAACAATATTATAATAATATTAAATTACCCTAAAACGTGTCCTAACCATATTGGATGATACATTTCTGACCGTGGTAATCCTTGGGTTGATTTGGGGATCCCATGGAGCCACCTGTATGTAAAAATGACATTTTATAAAAATTAATTTAATGTTAAGTAAAATGTAACATAAACATATATCTTTTAGTAAAATAATCTTTATATGGGGTTATATAAGTTTTATTTTCAACTATAAATAATCATTAGAAAGATAAAAGTATTTCTTCAATCATGGTATTTTATTTATAATTTTTAAACATTACATAGATAAATTTATTTATGACACAATGATGGTGTAAAGATTACCTCATTAAGGAATGTTTAAAATAAACGAGATTATAAATATTAAAATAAATTTATTTTTAAACTTTTTTTTCCATCCACAAATTTTATGGTTGATTTTGAATTGTTATATTTTAATTAATGAAGTTTTATTTTTTGAATTGATCAAGTTGTTATGGATTTTTAAAAAGTCGTGATATGAATAGTATAAAAATTGACATAAATGAGTTTAAAAATTAATTAATATTTTATTAAATGATAAAATTGTCATAAAAATATAATATTTATCCAAATCACAAATATGATGTTACAAATTTCATTAAGGATAAATTTTGGTTCTCTTGTCTTTTTATAGTAAATATATTAATCATATATTATAAATATACAAGAAGACATGGTAAACGATAAATTAATTTACTAAGGGTTAAAGCTAAAAGATGGGGATAAATTTATGCCCTAAACTTATCTAAAACCCATTGGATTAGAGTAAGTATAACACTAATCACCTTATCCTCTAATTAAATGATTTTGGGACCTTTTCAAATCGAAATTAAGTTTATTATAAAATAATATTTTCAAACGTTTTTAAAGAGAACCTCCTCCCCTTTTAAAAGGACATCACCTCTTACCCATTACTCACACTTCTCAGGCCCCTTGTCTCATCCAAAATATTCTCCAATAAGCTCCCAGAATCTATATCTTCCACCTTGAAGCCTTACTTTGGGAATAATTCATTTCAATAAAACCTTTTGGTTCAATCCAAAAGGAGTTACTTGATTTAAAGGAAACGTCTTCTCTCAAGTTCTTTTCTTTTTATTTTTCTTCTCCAACCCCCTAAACTCTCTTTATTACATTATTTTCTAACAACACCAATTTATTAAATATAATATTATTTTTTTATGATAATTATTCAAACTACACTTCCACACACCTCTATCTAATGGATACGAACATGTTGTTTCTGTGGATGACGAACTAATGCCTCACGAAATGATGATTCCACAATTATATCCTACCGCCTCCCATGGTGTCTGTTATAATTGAAATATATTTATATGTGATATATATTATATTTATATTGTCTCTATTCTTATGTATTTTTAATTTATAGCATACCCTTATGGTTTCCATAATGGGCAAATATGATAATTTCATTGTAGAAAGTGCAGACTACCGCCCCCTCAAAGTGATATGACTCATTCATGCCATACGTGGAACATATAAAGGTTGGAGTAAATGAAATTATATTTGATATTATACTATAATTATAATATAACTATGTGTAATTAAGTCTTTATTCCATTAAATATGAAATATAAATGAAAGTATCGTTCATGCGTATGTACGGCTTACCGTTTCCTTGAACAGTGCATTTCATTTCTTATCTCTAAATGTTATGTAGTATTTTAAATACATATATATATATATATATACTGAATATATATGATATATATGATATCTAAATCCTGAATATAATTTTTGAGATAATGGACTTTTGACTACATGGACAACTTTTAATTATAAGAAGTTCATTTTTTACACAAGTACCAAATATCGACAAAATGATCATTATTAACTTAAATGATTATGTAATTTTTATAATGTGGTAATAGGTGATATAAAAGGAATCATAAAATTTAAATATTTTCTTAATAAATTAGAAATTAACTTTGTATTATTATTCAGGAGATTAAAGAATGAACGAGTCATGTCAGACACGAGGTAAGGGAACTTCTTAACCTAATTTCCATTCTTTGGGTTAAAATTATACATCTTGATTATGTAGTGCTATGATTATGTGAGAAATAACCTTTTTATAATATCTTTTATTTATAATTTCTTTATGTTTACTTATAGTGAATACACATAATTGATCTATTTTATTTACAAAATGATCTTTTTAAGGGAACCTTTCACTCTCCTCTTCTAGACAAATACTTCTTTTATGATATGTCTTTTAATTTACATTTTTTATTTTGGGATATGTTATTATATATCCTTATTTCTATAAGTTTTATGTACAAGTGATGAGAGACCCATTTCAATCCCATCAACTCATTTTCTGAATTTTAAAGTCATTTCATTAGGCTGCCAAATTTTCGCAAGGGACTTCATCTCAATCTCCTTTCATTGAGACATATTTTGATGTATACATGATGTGCTTATATATGGTGTATAAACCCCCTTGACTTTTAATTTAATTCAAAGGGAATCCTTTTATATGTATAATTTTACTAAATGACAAAGGCAATGTTTCTTTTTAATGTACGCGGTGAAAAAAACCTTTCCACCACCGCAAGAATTATTTGATATTTGGATTCCTTAATAAGCCATGATGTTTTTAAATGAAAAATAAATAACATATACTATTTTTATGAATTTTGGTAATGAAAATGATTTTGGGAATATATTGATTATGTAAATATATTGAAATGTTATATTGTGTTTGAAATGTGGAAATATTATCTTTCTTTTATGCTTGTTTTATGTGTTATTAATATGTTATGGTTCTTGAGAATTGTTTATGTATACTGGTGGTTTTGTGATAAACTTAGGGCAGTGAGTTCGAGATAGCTCTCTAATACATTGGGTAACATGAAAGAGTTAATCTTTAATGTTTATCCTAAGAGATATAGGGAATAACATATGATGGGTATTCCAATGTAACTCCCTACGTAGTTGTGAAAGCTAAAACATAAGTATGTTATGGATTCCACAAGTTGCCTTTATGATTTTTGATTTCTATGTGTTATTTATAAATTTTATGATTTCATGAGGTATGTTAAAGATATTATGTTTTTTATGTATTGATGGACTAATGTTTTCTTTATTTATTTTATAACCCTTACTGGTATTTTTATGTTCAACCCAAGTTTTTAAAATGAATTTCACAGGATATAAGGAAGGGTAATAGAATGGAATAATTCAAGAAGATTTATATCAAGAAAATAATTATTGTTTTCTTTTAAGTATTTTTATTTTATGAAAAAAATGGAAACTGGGTAGAAGTTTCTACTTTGTAACATTTGATATTAAATGTAATAATTATGGTATAATCCTATAAAACTCTAAACATGAAAAGATCCTCAATTTGAATTTTTAACTTAATTAAATATTATGTAATGTTTAAGTTCGGGGCCTTATAGTTGGTATCAAAAGTACTTTTAGACAACTTTAGGAGTTAGGATATTGTTAAATTAATATCCATAAATTAATTTATGGTAAGATTGAAATGATATAGCATTTATAGATTACCATGTTTCTTATCCTAAGATATTTATTTTTTCTATGATGATTTTCCGCAGAGGAAACTGGGCAGCTATGATTGGAAAACATCAAGATGAAAACAACCTTCCAAATCAGCTACCTAAGATGGTTAAAATCGAAACTGAATAGTTTGCTGCAGTGATGGAACAGTTGACTGAGGGCATAAATATTACTTCATCTATGATAAATTTTCTAGTAAATTGTGAATTCCATCTCAAGATATAAATCTATAACTTATGGTAAAAACACCATGAAGAAATGTTGAGGCAAAAAGAAATTATAAGAACCTTCATATCCTTGTTTTCATAAGGAATCTACTGACAAACCTTATTGTTTTTCCTCTAGTAGAGTTTGATGTTATTTTTGGTATGTATTGTCTTTCCATTTATCATGATAAGATTGACTATATAGCTAAAGATATTTCATTTCCGAAATAATTTCAGTTTGTGTACAAGAATGAACCTTAAATTTTTATAACATATCAGTAAGCTGAGAAACTAGTATAATATGGAAATGAATGTTACCTTGCATATATTGTTGAAAAAAAGGAACTATTCAGATTAATGATATGCCAGTGGTAAATGAGTATCTTGATGTTTTTTCTGATGAGTTGTTTGTTATAATACCTAATTGGGATGTTAAATTTACTATAGACTTAGTTCCTGATGCTAATCCAATTTCAAAACCCCATATCAAATGGCTCAAATTGAACTTTTAGAGTTAAAGAAGCAATTACAGTAGTTATTAGATAAATTTTTCATTCAACCTTGCACATCACCATGGCATTCTTCTGTCTTGTTTGTTAAAAAGAAAGATAGTTCAATGAGACTTTGCATTGATTATAGATCCTTGAATAACATAACTGTTAAGAACATCTATCATTTTCCTCATATCAATGAATTTTTTGATCAGCTCTGGGGATCTCAGTATTTTTCGAAGATTAACTTGAGGTAGGGGTATCATCAGTTGATAGTAAAGGAAGAAGGCATTCCAAAGACCATATTTCATACTAGATATAGCCATTATGAATTTGTATTTATGCCATTAGGGTTAACCAATGCACTTGTTGTATTCATGGATATTATGAATATAATTTTCTGTGATTTCTTAGATAAGTTTTTGGTTGTGTTTATTGATGATATTTTGGTTTATTCCAAAAGAAAAGAGGAACATAAGATTCATTTATGGGTTGTATTTCAGACCTTAAAATAAAATAAATTTTATGGTAAATTCATCGAGTGTGAGTTTTGTTTACAATAAATTTCATTCCTTGGTCACATTGTTTCAAAAAATGGCATATCTGTTGATCCTTCTAAAACAAAAGTTGTTGAAGAATGGACAAGACTCAAAAATATAACCCAAATTTATAGTTTTCTTGGTTTATTATGTTATTACTAGAGTTTTATTGAAAATATTTCACAGTTATCTAGTCCACTGACTGAGTTAACTCGAAAAGGTGTTAAGTTCATTTGGAAAAAATAATATGATGGTTGTTTTCAGGAATTGAAAAGAATATTGTTGAGTGCACCAATTTTGGCATTACCTTCCAGAGATGGTGAATTTTTTATCTACAGTGATGCTTCGTTGAAAGGACTTGGTAGTGTCCTTATGCAGAATGATCAGGTAATTGCTTATGTTTCACGTCATTTGAAACCTCATGAGTTAAATTACCCTACACATGATTTGGAATTAGATGTTGTTGTTTTTTCTTTAAAAATTTGGAGGCAACATCAGTATGGATTAAAATGTAAAATACATACTAAGCACAACATTTTGAAGTATATATTCACTCAGAAAGAATGGAACCTGAGAGAGTGTAGATGTCTCTAATTAATCAAGTATTATGATTTCACGATTCATTACCATCCAGGATAGGCAAATAAAGTGGTTGAAACTTTGATTCAAAATAGTAATTCTACATTAACCATGTTATGTTTGGAAAAAGATCCTTTGATTAATGATTTGATGAACTTTGGCATTGATGTTTTTGGTTCAAGAAATTCTTTTGTTTTGTTTCAGGTTTCATTAAAATCGTCCCTAGAAGTCCGAATAAAGAAAGCACAGAAAGATGATAGTGAGTTTAAAAAAAGGTAGAATTGGATAAGAAGGGTAATTTACCTGAATTTAACATTGATAAAGATTCTGTTTTGTGGTTTGGGAAGAGATTATGTGTGCTTTGTGATTCACAGTTGAAGAAAGAGTTGTTATTTGAAGCTCATAGTTCTCCGTTTTCTGTTCATCCTAGCAGTACTTAGATGTATATAGATCTTCGGAGTATTACTGGTGGGATGGAATGAAAAGAGATATTATTGACTTTATTATGAAGTGTTTGTCTTATCAAGAGGTTAAAGTAGAGCGGCAGTTACTGAAATGGATGGTTCATCCTTTATCGGTGCTAGAGTGTATATGGGAAAATATATCCATGGATTTCAGTATGGGATTACCAAATACATCTCGAGGTAACAATGCAATCTGGGTTATTGTTGATTGATTTACTAAATCTACTTATTTTTTTCCAATTTGTGATACTTTGTTTCTATATCAACTTTCTCAGTTGTATGTTAAACATATAGTCAGGTTTCATGGAGGTTTTCTCCCTATTGAATCTGATCATGATCCCAGGTTCACTTCTAACTTTTGGAAAGGCCTTCATAAGTCATTGGGTACTAAATTAAGTTTTAGTACATCTTTTTATCCTCAATCAGATGGGCAGTTAGAACGAACAATTCATACATTGGAAGATATGCTACGTGATTTCTCAATAGATTACTAGGGAATTTGGGACCAACATCTTCCTTTAGTTGAATTTTTTAATAATAACACTTTTTATTCCATTATAAATATGGCTCCATTTGAGGAATTATATGGAATGTGATGTCGAACTAAATCTTTTTGGGATGAAGTTTTTGAAAGGAAGTTGATGGGACTATAATTGGTAGAATAGATGGCGAAAAAAGTTTAGTTGATTCAAAAGCACATGAGAACATCTCAGAATAAGCAGAAACGTTATGCGGATAACCGGAGGCACGGTATTTCTTTTGAGGTATGTGATTATGTCTTTATCTATGTTTCTATATGGAAAAGTGTGATGTGTTTTGGTAAGAAGGGAAAGATGAGTCTGAGTTTTGTTGGACCCTATGAAATCCTAGAAAAAGATCGATCAGTTTTGTACAAAGTGGCTTTACCTTCATGTTTATCCCAAGTACACAATTTTTTTCATGTTTCAATGTTGAGAATGTATATGCTAGATCCATCTCATGTTTTGAGTCCAAAGGTAGTTCAGTTGGAAGAGAATATTTCTTATGAGGAACAACCAGTCCAGATTCTTGACCGAAGAGAGAAAGCGTTGTGGAATAAACAAATTCATTAGGTAAAGGTTTTGTGGAAAGACTATATGTTTTAAGAGGCAACATGGGAATTTGAGAATTCTATGAGGGATAAATACCCCCAGTTATTTGATAAGTGAATAAAAATTGCGAGGATGTAATTTCTAAAAATGGGGAAGGATGTAACATCCCATGTAAATAAATGATATGACATTTTCATATTTGTTAATATTTGTGAATTAAATATAATTTTACTTTAAAGGGGATGTTATTTTCTATAGCATACCCGACACGCAACAATGGGATTCTCCTAAATCTCATGTTGCACACAAGGCCGAGCCATACTGAAAAATAATAATATAATATTATTTTAAATGGTAGTTAACGCTTAGCCATTGTATTGGCAGGAATGAATAGAAATAACTAAAATATAATTATACATGTTTCATAAAAAAATTATACATTTATACAATAAAATTTAGAGGCTTAAAATGAGAATGAATCCAATTTTAAGCATAAATACTCTAATATTTTTAAAAGGTCATTTTACCGCCTTTTGATGGAGAACCCCTTTTAAATGTAGTTTCTGTCACTTTTATATGTTGAATTTGAAAAAATAAACATTTTCTTTAGAATACGGATATCAAAATTTAATTTCAGTAAATGTTTTGTATTTTTTGATAAAGTTCATTTTTTTAATGAATAGTGTAAAATACTGCATTTTAAGTCAAAACTGTCTTTTCATCTGATTTATTTATATAGTTAGATTATCCTTTTAATTTTTTTAATGCTTAATTGGATTATATTTTTATCATTTAATCCAATTTTGGTCATTGGAAGAAATTTTACCTAGAAATTGGACACAAACAAGTGTCAATCTTTTGATAGTTATTATTTCTTAAAACCACAATTTTTGGTTTTAACAACGGGAATTAATTTTAAATTAATTTCTCTAATTTTTTTGTTTTGAATTTGGAAAAATATATTCCATATTTTGAATTATAAGGTTCCAATTTTGTAAATAGGAAACTTTTATTTTTAGACATTATGAATAGTAACTTCAGTAAATATTTAATTTACCATGGTTAAAGGGTAAATCTGGTAAATAAGGGTAAAAAATAATATTATAATAATATTAAATTACCCTAACATGTGTCCTGACCCTATTGGATGATACATGTCCAACCATGGGCATCCTTGGGTTTATTTTGGGATCCCATGGAACCACCTGTATGTGAAAATGACATTTTATAAAAATTAATTTAAAGTTAAGTAAAATGTAACATAAACATATATATTTTAGTAAAACAATTTTTATATGGGGTTATATAAGTTCTATTTTAGACTATAAATATTCATTAGAAAGATAAAACTATTTCCTAAATCATGGTAGTTTATTTATAATTTTTAAACATTATATAAATAAATTTATTTACGACACAATGATGATGTAATAATTAACTCATTAATGAATGTTTTAAATAAATGAGATTATAAATATTAAAATAAATTTATTTTTAAACTTTTGTTTCCATCCAAAAATTTTATGGTTGATTATTAATTGTTATCTTTTAATTAATGAAGCTTTTTCGAATTAATCAAGTTATGGATTTTTAAAAATTTGTGATATGAATAGTATAAAAATTGACATAAAGGAGTTTTAAAATCAATTAATATTTTATTAAATGATAAAATTGTCCTAAGAATCTAATATTTATCAAAATGACATATATGATGTTACAAATGTCATTAAGGATCCATTTTGGGTCTCTTTTCCTTTTATAGTAAATATATTAACCATATATTATGAATATCCAAGAACACATGGTAATCGTTAAATTAGTTAACTAAGGGTTAAAGCTAAGATATAAGGTTAAATTTATGCCCTAAACTAATCTAAAACCCATTGGATGAGAGTAAGTATTACACTACTCACTTTATCTTCGAATTAAATGATTTGGGGACCTTTTGAAATCGAAATTCAATTTATTATAAAATAATATTTTCAAACGTTTTTAAAGAGCACCTCCTCCCCCTTATAAAGGGACATCACCACTTACCCATTACTCACACTTCTTAGGCCCCTTGTCTCTTCCAAAATATTCTCCAATAAGCTCCCAAAATCTATATCTTCCACCTATAAGCCTTACTTTTACAAGAAGTCATTTCAATAAAACATTTTGGTCAAACCAAAAAAGAGATACTCGATTTAAAGGTAACGTCTTCTCTAAAGTTATTTTCTTTTACTTTTCTTCTCCAACCCTGTTGATGCTCCTTTCGTTATAGAGTTTAAAGAATGGAAAAGGGGAATATCTTAGCCCAAAGTGATTCATCCTTTGAAAAAATATCAAAAAATTGACAAAATGAATGAATAAGAAGAACATTGCACAAGGGTCGCGCAAGTTATACCATGGTCGCTCAAGTACACTTGTGCGCCGCATTTTCGGTCGTGCAAGTCACATGCACGCCCTAAGTGATAACCGCCCGAGGTCTTCTCCAGACTATAAATACACCCGGTGGGCCCCCATTTTGGGAGGAATTTTTTTCCAGAATTCAGATATAGAGCTCTGAACGCCCAAGTCTCTTCTTCAAAGTCTTATGAACATTTCTATGGTAATTATTTACCTATAATGGAAGGTCTAAACAAGAGGAATAAGGTCTAAGTGTTAAAATTCACTAACAATTGCGCACCTAAGTGTTTTACCCTTAAGGGGAATGAACACACTTGTGTGCCTCCTTACCTACTCATTGAAACTTGTGTGCCGCTCTTCTAGAAGTACCTTGGGATAATTCTAAAGGCTTTGGTCAAAGATCTCCCAATTATTACCCTACTTCTTAACAATCGTGCAAGTACCCATATGTTGTGCAGGTATACCTGCGCACCCAGGACTTGCGCGCCAACGCAGTACCTGCACGCCTTCCAGGACTTGCGCGCCCCTATCTTTTTGGGTGACCTTCCTACCCATTTCACCTTTATCATGTCATTCCACCTCTCCTATTCAAGATTCAGTCTTCAAGACACTCTTCAAATCCATTTATGACATGTTTTCTTGATTGACTTTCTTATCTAAAAAAGGAATTTCGTGGAACATCTCTCAAAACCTAGTGATTTTCACATCTTTACATCGCTAAGGATATAGATTTCATTAATTCAAACTCATCCTTTAAAGATGAGAGAATCTTTAACTTGGGCCTCCTTCTCAGGAGTAAGCCCTAGTCATAATCTCCATTAATTCTGGGCATCCTCCTTAGGAGTAAGCCCCAAGTCATCATTAATCTGGGCCTCCTTTTCATGAGTAAGCCCCAGTCTTAAAATTCTCAAATATGGGCATCCTCTTCGGGATTAAGCCCAAACCATGGTTCTCTTAACCTGTTCTTCCTTTTCAGGAATAAACCCCAGTTTCAAATCTACAAATCTGGGCATCCTCCTTAGGAGTAAGCCCCAAGTCCCTTAATTTTTCAAGTCCCTTAACCTGGTCCTTCTTCTCAGGAGTAATCCCCATCCTTAATCTCTCTTAACAAGTCTTAATTTCCTTTTGATCTGGGCTTCCTTCTCAGGAGTAAAACCCAATCATAAGTCCCCTCTTAACTTGGGAATCTTCCTTAGGAGTATGCCCCAAGATTAGAGTATCCAAATCTCTATGAAGCACATATACCTTTATGGACCCTATTCCTAGATTTCTTCTATGAAGTAAATCTTAATCCTCATCTATTTGGGCAGTCATACACACATAAGCCCCACATCATTGCATCTTTCGTGGAACAATTGTCCGGTTTCACCAATACCTCTTGTTTCTCACACTGAGCATGACTAACGTGAGCTTAGAGTGTAAAAGTAATCATGACATCTTTTCTTTGAGCCGTCAATCATGAATAAACATCATACTCCATTACTTGAACTACGTGGGTTCTGATTAATTTTCAAAAACAAAGGATATGTAGGCATCCCATCTGTGAGTACAATCCCAACTTTGAAATAATCCATGTCCTTCTGAATGAAAATAAACTTCAAGTGCCCCACTGAGTGGCTTTAAAACCAGTATGGTCATCATAATGACCAAGAGACGTTTATGTATCAAAGGATACCATTGACTAAGAATCTCTAACAAATACAGATGATTCTCTATCAATGAAGAACCTCAAATACTTATAAAAGATTCTATAAAATTCTTACATATCAATCATTAATTTTCAGATCTAAAGGAAATCTCATTTTATACTTAGTAATGTAATAAGGATTCACGAACGTAACTTAAATATATAAAGAGAGTCTCGGAGTAGACAATAATTCCCCTAAAAAAGGTGTGATGAGTCCGACCTCCCATCCTCTTGACCAATGCAAATTTTTAAGCCTCATCAGTCTACAACTAATGAGTGCCTACCTTTGGAAAGTAGGTTCAAATGGATATGGAATCATTGGATATTTCCAGTTCTACGAACAAACCCGTTAGAAACTACTTGGAATGTTTGAATCTTAAATCAATGAGATCATCCCCCATTCCAGAGGAAAAAAATGGTGAACCTGACGTGAATCCTTAACCAAGTTAAAATGATGTTTTGCTTAGGCCCCTATTTAAACTCAATGAGAGGGCCAACAAGACAATCAATAACATATGTGTTTATCTAAAAGATGTAGTGGCCAGACTTATCTTGATTATGTCTGTTATATCAAACAGGCACTCTTTTCCAAGATCTTCTACATTTCCAAAATGGCTTCTCTTAAGTTCACACCCATGAATATGTCTGCTGTGAAAACCTCTACTACGAATGCCACTACTTCTACTCCTGCTGGATTGCCGTCTGCTCTGCGGATGACATCACCTACTCAGTGTCTTCAACGCTGGGTATCAAACACACTAGTTAAGGTGTACCGTCAACACAGTACCATTCCAACTCTGTAGGCTACCCAAAAAGACCTCCAAGTGAACAACTCACACTGGTCGTCTGGAAAACGACGACCAGTGATCAAGAAGCAGACGGTGCTAACCACTATCTCCAACCATTTCAGGTCGTTATCCCCGGGACACAATCACCATTTGCTCCCATATTCTGGGGAGGTAAATGAGAAGGTCCCTCAGGGCCTTAATTCAAGCATACAGGAGTTCTTCCCAAGGGATCCTATCAAAAATCTCCACCAGACTCGTGCGGCAGTGCGCCCTCAACATGATGAGGGTGTTGACTCCATGAATTGGGCTCAGGTTCCTCGAACCCAAGAAGGTAAGACGAATCTCCAGAGGCAAAATCTGGTCAAAAGTGAACAGGTTCTCATCTCTTCCATCTCCGGAGAAGTACACCAACCTAACTTGGTGGAAAGCAATGAGCCGGAACATAAACCTGTCCGTTTTAATTCCGTTGTCCAGCAGACTCATCTGACAACATCACGCCAATACCGCCAGGCAATTCCGGCGGATTACTATAGGCAGGAACGTACACCTGTTTATATATCATCAGCTATTCAGCAGGATCGTCTGACTACATATGATGGATCTCGTCAACCACGTTTGGCGAAGTATAATTAGCAGGCACATACACCTACTAGTATTGATCAATCCTACCAACAGTCTCGTTTGGTAGCACCAGGAGAGGTCAATCGGAAAGTTCCGGTGAAAAATTGGAGGCAGACTCAACTCTCTGCCCCCACACTTGAGTACTATCAGGATTCACTGACAGGAAAAGGAGGATAGGATCAGAAACATACACCTACTCCAAGCATGGAATGGACGTATATCCCCATTCCGGTAGCTGAAGTCACGAAGCACATTCTGTCAATGGTGAAAGAGCAGAAGCAAATCCCTGCTCATATTCTGGATGCTTTCCAAGATATTATAACAACTTTGGAAATATCTAAGGTAAAGACACATAAATCTATCGCAACCAGTGGAGTGATTCATCAACAGATCACTCCGGAGCAGATACACACCTCTGTTCCAGTCCAAGAGGGTTGTGGGGCGTACTCCCCCATATCATACGGACAACCAAGTTAGGCACACACACCTGATTTGAGTAGAGATTGTTATCCTAACCTAGCCATATCTCCTGATCAGGCACATACACCTGCTCAAAGTAGCCACTTTCATCAACAAGTCATTTCCAAGGCGAGTAACAAGGCGTCTAAGAAGAAGACCTGCCCAGCACAGTCAAGAAATCAAGAGCCAATCTGTAACAAGGCCTTACTCGATGCTGGAGTTCTTGAAGCCCTCAGACAGCTATCTGTTGGAATCCAAGATTCTACTCCCTCATTTCCCAATAGTGGGAACCTTAATTCTGAAGGTCTTCAACAGATACTTCCTCATGAAGGCTTGATTCATGATAGTTCGGTCGATCTTAAAGTTTCATCTTCAGATGAGAGCTACAATAACACTCTATGTGACCAGAAGACCAAGGAGAAAGAGATCTCATCTTTTACTGTAATTCACCATGGTGGTCCTCCCCATGATGATGAATTTTGATGCGAAAGTACTCTCCACAGTATTGATGCACATTGCCCAGAAAATGCTTCAGTGGACAATGTAGTTCCAAGAAAGCCCTCTTATCTTGAGGCACTTGAAAATGCGAAACTAGTCATGTCTGATGCTTCATAGCTAGCAGGTGAAATACTTTCTCGATCAGAAGATAGCCCGAGGTGTAGGTCATTCTCTGAACCACCCCGGGTCCTTCATCTTCTAGTTTGATCAGTGAATTCTCTACCAATCATGTTGAATCCGATAAAGCAACAAGGAAGCACCAACTCTGGTCAAATCAGGTAGAAGAATCTTCATTGAATGATAAAGAGGAAGTGATGAATATGAGAACACAACTGGAGAAAAGTGAAGTTCCAGTCATGTTTTGGACTTTGGATGACTCTCAGTATGACATTCCAGAGATGTTGACGGAAGATGGGATTCATGATATTCATCTCAACATATAGAAAACTCTTTGTCAGTTGAAAAAGAAAGTATTATCTTATGATGAATATGAAAATCATCGTAAGATAATAGAAGGGTTACAACGTCAAATTGACTTGGCATCTCTATCAGTCTCTCGATATCCGAAGGCTAAAAAGCCGCAGAGATCCCTTCAACGTTCATGCCTTGGTGCACTAAAAAAATTGTGCCAGTTAATTGCCAATGCCCCATCTAGTATTCATGTCAGAGGATGGGGTGTTCATGGAGCACTACATTTCATTGTGCTCTCTAGTCAGCAAAGCCTGCCAAAAATGGTTTCATGCAATGTTATCACCGAAGGCCGGCCACAATCAACTGGCTTTGTTTGTAATCAAAGGCTTGCCCAAGAATAGTCTTCAACTAGTTCCTCTCAAAATCAAGAATACAGAGAAAACGTTGTTGAATTACTCCTGCATCCAGCAAACGATAATATTGAACATGCATCTCGTATGGAACAAGCACATCATCATGTGAAAGAAGTGTCAGAAATCATCCAACGGTCTTTCGAGCCGGGTGATAAAAGTGGATGTCGATTGATGCATCCAGCTAATTTCCGGACCAAGATCCACAAGATCAAGAGAGATTTTAAGAAAGTCTCAGACATAGCATGTCAAAAGCCACCCCATCTTGCCAGACTGGGGAATCTTTTAAACCAACCCTCAGAATCAACAAATTGGATTCGAGGAGTTGAGAAAAGACAGCAGGAATACCCCCAGTTCACCAGACTGGGGACTTTTTCAAATCATCAATCCCCTCCTCAAATAAAATCGATCTTCTCTCGATTGGGGAAGAAGACACAAGAGGAACGAAGAGCCAAATTATCAGAATATTCTCTCCAAATTATGGTTCGCCAAGAAGTTCCTGAGGTATCGAATCAACAAAAGGCAATGTATCATCAAAGACATGGAAGAAGACAATATCGCAGGAATGCCGATAAGAGTAATGCAATTGATTATGCATCAATCAATTTCATCATTGCCATTGTTGCTGATCCATTATATGAGGCTCCCTCAGGGGACTCAGATGAAGAAGTTCCTGCTCAAGAAGTTGTACGCACAGACACAAATGAAGAAGGTGTGCGTACACGAAATCAAATGATTGCTCAGAACTTAGGTAATCCTTCAAATAATCCACTTCCCCCTCTCTGAAAGGGATCAAACAAGGGGAAGGGAAAGAATCAGGTTACATATCCTTCCTCTAGAGAAGGCCAATCTCTCTCACTAGAGCAAAGGTTTTCACAACAGGAGGAAGAAATGAAGGAATTAAAGAGGATGAATGCAGAACTACTTCCGAGTAGTCTTCCTCCTAAACGTGTTGGAGCCAGCCAGTCAAGGGAATTTGTTGTGGCTACTGAGATGGATCAAGAATATTGTCCTTTATTAGTACACCCTCACAAGTCTAATCATATGGGTCAAGTGCAACAACAATTGGAAGTGATGCCATAAGTTGTAGTACCAACTGTCATACCTGTCCAAGCTCCAGTTAGTGAACCTATTCAATTCCAAGCTTAACCAGATGTTTCTCAAAAGTTAATAACTACTATTGAGTCATTAACAGCTCGGTTGGAAGTTATGGAGGGAAAGCGTGCTCAGGTTCAACCAGAAAATAGAGCTTACCCTGAATGGGTAGATGCAATCCCTCCCCCATCAATTTTTGGGAACCTTGTATTCCCTATTTTCAATGGATCAGGTGTTCCTGAACAGCATTTGACACATTACGTGTCTTTTTGCGATCCTATGATGGGAACTCCGGAGTAGCAAGAAGCAGTGAAACTCAGATGCTTCGTGAGAACTTTGCAAGTACTAGCCTTTGTCTGGTACACAAGCTTGAAATCCCGATCAATTACCGGATGGGAAGATCTTTGTCAATGATTTCTTCTTCAATTCAGCTCAACTTTTCCAAAGACAATAGTTTTCAATCTTACAAAATTTAAACAAAGGGAGAATGAAAGAGTCTCTGATTTCATTGCTCGTTGGAAGGGATTAACATATTCCCTGAGCTTAGCACTCCCTCAAGAAGAACTGTTTCCAATCTGTGTGGAAAATCTGCGTGGCGAATTACGCACACCGTTGGTCCCTGTGAAATAAACATGAGGGTTTCGAGACCTTACTTCAATCGCTCAATAGATTGAAGATTCTCTTATACAGACTAAGGATAAATCTCATGTAATTCCATCAGCTCCAGGAAGGAGAATGGGTAAAGTAGGGACTACTACAATTATGCTTAAGCAAGCACCTGTACCTGCTTCTACTTCAAAACCTTCATCTTCCCGAAGGTCTCAACCTTCTGAGCATCAACAATAGAGGCCATTTCGTAAAGATGATAAAAGAGATCGAAGACAAAAACTATTTGAGGATTTGAAAAGCAAATTTTACTCTTTCCAAAATGAACAAGTTCCTGGTTATTTCATTTCGGCTCTGGAAAATAATTTGGTTCAATTGCCAAGGCCTAAGAGGCCAAACAAGGAAGGAGATGAAGACCGTCCCAACTATTTCCCGTTTCACCAGATGTTGAGGCATACCATTAAGGAGTGTTTTGTTTTCAAGGACCTCCTGTAAAAGATGGTCGAATCAGGAAAAGTCAAACTAAAAGGCTCTTCAGCCTAGGTAGCATGTGTTACTGCTATAGTTCCAGAGGAGGAAGATGAGTGGCAAGAAGTCAAAAGAAAAAATGCACAAAAATATTATGATTGGATGGTCAGAAAGACGATCAACCAAACTCATGCTATTTTGTGAACACAATTGAAAAAACCAATTGTGCCTTCTTTCATGAATTTTGCAGCAAAACTCTCTTCATCAGAGGGAAAATCCTCAAAGAAACAGAACAATTCCAAGAAGGAGGAACAATCAGAAAAAGATGAGTATGTGTCAAAGCCTAAGCTGTCTTTCACTCTAGCATATTTCATGCCATCTACTTCGAAGCAACGGGCACCGTCCCACCAAATGGTACAGCCTAAACAGGCTAATCAGGCAGAGTCTTCATCAGATGTAGAGTTGATTTTCGGTTCTGTTAATAAGATTCAATTAATAGATCCATATGCCAGTTGCAGTTTCGATTTTGATGAGCCCGAATTCCCTATATCAAATAGTGGAATCAGAGGAAGTTCCAGAGGCTCAGGATACAGGGGAAGATGTGGATTTTTCAGAAGCCACTATTCCATTTCTACCCCTGCTAGAACTATGTATGTAGCAGAAACTCGTAGAATATCCCTTCAGCGAGCTCAAAAAGAACAAGCAAGTTCTTCCACCAATAGAAAATTCAGTCCTGGCATAGTTATTCTGGAAGACCGGTTGAAGGTTACATCTTCTTCCTATCAGCAAGTAAATGGATTTAATCATTCTAATCTTTCAAAGCCAGGAATATTTCCAACTCCTATCCTGATACAAGATGCATCAACTTCCAAAGCATCAACTTCCAAGACACTTGCTAAATCACATGCTCTTGTTGGGAAACATAGACCTTTGGATCAAAAGTATGATATATTGAAACACCTGGACCAAGTAACGGCCAAGTTATCAATTCTATATGCCTTGAATTTATCAAAGGATCTTCGGGAATCACTCATTGAGGCTTTGTCAGGTCCTCAAGAGTTTGAAACGGAAATTGCTGCAGCTGAAGTCTATCACATAAAGAATAATCCTGCAGAATGCCATGTAGTAATATCTTTTACTGATGAAGATTAAGATGATGTCATGCATGGAAATATTATACCTTTGTACTTTTCTGGAAAGCTAAATGGCGTAGACGTCCGAAGAGCTTTCATTGATAATGGTTCAGGAGTCAACCTCATGCCCATTCGTACACTATGTCGATTGGGCCTCACAGAATCTGAATTATCTCTTTCTACCATGATGTTACAAGGATATGATAAAAATGAAAAAGAACCACTGGGCGAAGTTACACTCAGAACTCAGTTTTGAGATCTTGTATCCAATTCAGATTTCATGGTTGTTGATCAAGACTCAGCCTTCAACATCTTGCTTAGATGACCCTGGCTACATCAACATGCAGTTATCCCTTCATCATACCATCAATGTCTCAAATATTGTTTCGATGGTCAATTTGGGACATTGTATGGTAATAAGGCCCCATTCAAGACATGTGAATCTCAATACATTGAGGCGGAATTCTATCACGTGAAGGGAAGGGAGAAATCCAAAATAAAGGAGATTACCAATGTTAATGCTCCATATGGTTTGGAGAAGATTCCAGTAAATCCATTTACACATGTGAGTACAGATTATGTGTTTCCTATCAGTCAAATTGACAAGATATACCCAAATCAAAATACTCTTATGGAAAGATCCATAATGTCAATTACGGCAATCGATCCAGACAACATGGGAGAAATTTGTGACCCACCAAGTAGTGATGAAAGCCCAAATGGTGACGTCTTTATTTCATCTGCTGAAATCTAACAAGTCTATACTTCTCCAATCAGGCCAGAAGAAGTTATAGCAACATAGGAGGTGAAAATGATGTTGATTCTTAATCCATCATCTCCCCTTTATTTCCCAAGGAAGACCCTTCATCATCAATTAGGTCAGAAATGGAAGCTTCTTTTTCAAGATGTTCAAATTTTAACATCTCTTCTGATCATGGAAATTCTACTTTATCATCTACTATGCAAGTAGAAACAGAAGAAATTACACATGTTGAAGAAGAAGAGGAAGATCTCAGAGATTCTCCTCCAGCATTTGAAGAGGGTATCTCTACCACTGTGGATGAACTTCGAGAAATAAATATCGGTACAAAAGAAGATCCACGCCCCCACATTAATCAGTGTGGCCATGACTCTTGAAGAACAATAGATGTATATTTCCTTTTTAAAGAAAAATTGAGACACAGTTTCTTGGAACTATACAAAGATGCCTGGGCTTGATCCTGATGTTGCTACTCATCATTTGGGTTTACCAGAAGAACATCGAGGATTTAAGTAAGCCGCGAGAAGAACACACCCAACTTATGCTTCCAAAATTGAAGCTGAAGTTGATAATATTATCAAAGCAAACTTCATGATAGAAGTTAAATATCCCAAGTGTTTGGCTAATATTGTCCCTGTGAATAATAAGAATGGAAAAATTAGAGTTTGCATCGATTTCAGAGACCTTAATCGGCATTGTCCTAAGGATAATTTCCCAGTTCCGATTACAGAACTTTTAATTGATGCAAAAGCTGGCTGTGAAGCACTTTCCTTCATGGATGGATATTCCGGATATAATAAAATCTGAATTCCCTTAGAACATGAGGAATCCACAGCCTTCAAATCCCCTCAGGGTGTGTTTTGCTACCGGCTAATGCCCTTTGGCTTAAAGAATGTAGGCGCAACATATCAGCGTTCCATGCATCGTATCTTCAAACCCTTTTTAGGGATGTTTGTTGAATGCTATGTGGAAGATTTCGTGGTCAAATCCAAATAACTTTCTAATCACTTGACTGATTTGGAAGTCATATTTTGCAAGCTTCGACAACATAATTTGAAGATGAACCCCTAAAATGTGCTTTTGGGGTAAACTCAGGAAAATTTCTCATCTTTGTTGTATTCCATCATGGTATTGAAGTCGATCCTGAGAAGAAAAAGTCAATCCTTGGTATGTAACCTCCTCAAAATTTGAAATAATTAAGAGGACTTCAAGGACACTTAGCCTATATTCGGCATTTCATCACCAATTTGGCAGGAAAAAGTTTACCCTTCACCAAATTGATGAAGAAGGGAGTCACTTACCGGTGGACTGAAGAATGTCAAGAAGCATTCGATATTCTCACTAAATACCTCTTGATTCCACCGGTACTCATCCACCTATTGAAGGAAGACCACTTATCCTCTATGTGACAGCTTTAGAGCGATCATTGGGTGCCTTTCTTGCTCAGAAGAATGATGCTGGGAATGAAAACAGCCTCTACTACCTCAGTCAGACTATGCTTGAAGCCGAAACCCAATATTCAAGTATTGAGAAGTGCTAACTGGAATTAATCTTTGTAGTTTAGAAGTTGAGACACTACCTGCAACATCACGAGGTCCAGTTGGTATCTCGCAATAACCCGCTCAAATTCATCCTTAGTCGTCCAATGATTACAGGACGTCTGGCGCGGTGGGAAGTTATTTTTCAGCAATTTGACATTCAATATGTGTCTCAAAAGGAAATAAAGGGCCAATCTCGGGCAGATTTCCTGGCTGAACACCCTTCAGTGGAAGACACATCATCAGATATTGAACTCCCTAATGAAGAAGTCTTCTCTATTCAAGAAAGTCCTCAGGCATGGGAAATGTATTTTGATGGTGCTTCCAGAAGTCCAACAGGGAGGAAAATGTTAAATCCTAAATTCAACAAAGTTGGCTTAGGAATTGTTCTAATTTATCCAGAAAAGGCAGTATTACCTTATTCCTTCTTATTGTGGGAAGGTGGAACCAATAATGAAGCAGAATACCAAGCTCTCATTGCAGGCTTGGAGTTGGCACTTCAAGCACAAGTGAATCACTTAAAGGTGAAAGGTGATTCATATCTGGTAATCAGAACAAGTCAATGGGGATTATGCCATCAGAAAAGAAGAACTAATCCCTTTGTATGATTACTTCAGAGAGTTAATGGCGGAATTTACTATGGAACCGACATTTTCTTATGTCCCGTGATCACAAAATGCTCAAGATAATGCACTGGCTAATATAGCCACAACTCTGAAAGATCCATATCGGGACGAGACAACCATCAGTATTCCCCACCGTCGTGCAATTTCACCTTATGTTCAAACCAGAACAGAGGAAATTAATTAAATTAGTCCCATTACTGAACCGTATGGTCATACTACAGGATAGATGACACCTATCAGGGAATACCTTCAAAATGGAACACTTCCACCTAATAGAGCCAGGAAAGAACAAATCTGGCGACGTGTGGTCAATTTTACTCTTTATGATAGGCCAGATCACCTAGATAAAATTCTCTACAAACGTGGTTTTGATGGAGTTCTCTTTAGATGCATTTATAGTGAAGAGACAATTGTTGTCATGAAAGAAGTTCATGCAGGAGTCTGTGGTGCCCACCAATCTGGACATAGACTGTCTGATCAGATTTGAAGGATTGGATTCTTTTGGCCTTAAATGATACAAGAATGTGTTGATTTCACAAAGAAGTGTCATTCATTCCAAGTACATTCCAACTTCATTCATCAAACTCCAGATTTGCTTCATACAGCTAAATACTCGTGGCCATTTTCCACATGGGGAATGGATGTGGTGGTACCTTACCCTTCAGCTACGACCAAGCAGTTTAAGTATATTCTTAATGCTACTGATTTCTTTTCCAAATGGGTAGAGGAAATACCTCTCAAGGAAGTCAGTTCTAAATGCATTGTTAGCTTCATCAAGACTAACATTATTACCAGATTTGTTGTCCCTCATACCATATTGATGGAAAATGGTACCAACTTCTGTTCATCTAAGGTGAAGAAGTTGTATCAAGAATACAACATCAAATCCAATAATTCATCTTGGTATCATGAAGTGTCCAATGTCCAGATAGAAGCCTTCAACAAGACTCTTTCAAATATACTGCAAAAGATGGTGGATAAAGATAAGAAGTCATGGCCTGAAAAACTCTTTCATGCTTTATGGGCTTATCAGACCACCACCCGCACTGCAACGCGGTCAACTCCATACTCATTAGTATATGGAACGGAAGTAGTCTTACCAATTGAGGTTCAATTACCCTCGCTAATAGTAGCCATTTGTGATCAGTCATCTACAGATGAGCAATGTCAAAAGCGATTGAATGAATTGGAATAGTTATATGAGAAAAGATTGTGCACTTTTCACCACTTGGAAGACTATCATAATCGAATAGCATGAGATTTCGACAAAAAAGTTTGTCTTCGTTCATTTGTTCAGGGAGAATTGGTATTAGTTTTCAGAACTCCAATGATACCAGGAAATGAACCTCCCAAGCTTGAACCAAAATGGGAAGGACCTTATTCAATACATAAGGTCTACTCCAGTGGATCATATTCATTAATCTCGATGGATGGAGAACTCATCACTACTCTAACCAATGCCAGATTTCTGAAGAAGTATTTTGTATAAACACAAAATATATCATTTTTCATCCAACAAGATGTTAAACTGTGTCCCCTTCATCGTCCTTGCTATATGACGTTAAACTATACAGCAATGGTCCATGCATATGACCTTAAACTATTTTCATGTCCCTTACGTCCATCACGACGTTAAACTGCACCATCCAGAGTCCATGCATATGACTTTAAACTATTTTCATTTCTTTCTTCCAAAACGATGTTAAACTGTGACGTCCTAACTACATGACGCTGATCTGTAAAGAAGTCCCTTACATCCAGCAAGACATTAAATTGCATAACCAAAGGTCCATGCATATGACCTTAAACTATTCTCACTTTCGTCCAACATGATGTTAAACTATGAAAAAGTTCCCTAATATGTCTAACATTACATTAAAATGTGTCTTCTTTTGTCCTTACTGCATGGAATTAAACTGCACAGTCCTCTTTTTGTCCAACATGACATTAAACTGTATTGTCCCCATCGTCCTAACTACATGATGCTAAACTGTACAGAAAGTCCTTTAATACGTCCTAGATGACATTAAACTGTACTTTGTCCCTACTACATGACATTAAATTGTGTAGCACCAATAGTCTTAACTGCAATACTTTAAAATGCATATTCCCTTAATATGTCCTACATGACATTAAACTGTGTATCGTTAAAGTTGTTATTACCTCTTGTTTCTCACACCGAGTATGACTCTCATGAGCTTAGAGAAAACTTCAACCATAACACTCTCTCTGGGCTACTAACCATGTGTAAGTACCAACACTATTTTTTAGGTCGTTGTCCCCAAGAACAACTTGATTACTAATTCATTCTTTAATTGAACTACGTAGACTTTGATCCTTGCCTTCTAGGTTGGGTACGTAGGCAACCTTCCGAGGTTCAAGCCCAAAACCAATCTCTTCACATCGGTTCACCTCCATCTCATATGATGTTGATTTGTGAAACCGCCACCAGAATAAATATCTTTACATTGGTTCACTTTCATCCTTGCTATACGACGTTAAACTATACATCAATTTTTTTGTCCAGTATGACAATAAACTATAACATTCTTTGATAGCCTCACCTGAGAGGGAATCATTATTTACATTTATTTTCAATCATGTTTCATTTCAAAGACTACGTGCATACATGGCAATGCCTGAACCTTTTATCCTGGGTTAAATCATCATTGCACTAAATTCCCCTTTCACCCTTCACATGTACGAACCAAATTTTTACAGAGGGTATTTCTAGAACTATGCGGGATTGATTCTCGTCCTTATGGAATACGTAGTATGGTTCGAGTGTCCCTCGAATCCAGCCCCAAGCATTTTGGGCCTAACCCCAATTTCCACTTTCAATCCCTTGGCTAAAAAAAATCCCCATGAAAACACAAACTGTGTATTTCTTATAATAGTCCGAGCTCTATAACCCTAAACTAAGGTCTCCAATCCTTTTGTCCCACACGACGTTAAACTGTATTTCAATAACTACGTATGGATCTATTACCATCCTAATGGGATACGTAGTGAAGTCCAACATTTCAATTTAGTACCCAGCCACAACATGATTATGGTTAGCATTGATCTGTGTATTTCTGCATACATTGGAAAATACCCATCTTTATGTGTCATAATCCTAACCTTAAATATTTTCAGATCTCCATAACCCTTCTCTTAACTTATTATCACAAAAGGCTTGAAATTCTGAGAGTTCTTTTTCCTGACCATGCAGTATGTGCCCTTAGGCGACCTTGCATAAGCAGTCTACATAAAGGACCTGTCAGCCAAAAGATGCTATTATTTGACTATGCATCCAATGCCCTTAGGTGGCCCTACATAATTCAACCCCCTAACGGGTTTGTTAAATAGTGGTAACTTCATTCTAGGGAGGAAAACCTATTTTTTACTTATTTTTCTTAATGAAAATATATAGGGATCCGCAAAAATAGCCATACTTAACATATTTGTCCCATATCCTTTTTCATGATTTGAAAGTATTCAAGTCTATGGTTTATATTCTCCTTCCCTACGTTTGGGTCAGACCTTCGTAGGAGTGATTTCTATCCAGTTCTTTGATAATCTTGTTTGTAAATATATTCTCTATATTCAAGTACCTTTTTATATACAGCAAACTCTATACTTTGGAAAATTTGAATCTACATAAACATTCACTGGCTTTTAGCACTATGAAAGTAAATTTCTGAGAGTTATTTTGCCTGAATATGCAGTATGTGCCCTTAGGTGGCCTTGCATAAGTAGTCTACATAATGGACCTATCAGCCAAACGATGCTATTTATTTGACTATGCAGCCAATGCCCTTAGGTGGCCCTGCATAATTCAACCCCCTAATGGGTTTGTTAAATAATGGTAACTTCATTCTTGGGAACTACTTCTTCTAATGCCTTTTAGCTCTTTTTCATATCATTCCTCAGATTCAAATATTCTTAAGTCATAGTTTACATATTTTCCCTCATACTTGAGTATGGTAATATGTTTTCAAATGAATTGTCAAGGAATTGAGTCAATTCTAATTCATTCGGTCAAAGCTATTTCAACCTTAAAAATGAACCTTTTTTATGTCCGACGTGCATGACTTTAAACTGCCCACAAAAGACAAAGGAACTTTGAATAAAAGTCAAGTTCCAGCTCACTAAATATACATTTTGTAAGATTTAGGTAATATTGATCAATTAAGAGATTCAAAGTTTGTAGGGTTATTTATATTAATCCTAGTAAAAATCAAACTATGCTCACTAGGCCCTTTGGCTTAGGTAAAATCTAAAGAAGGTAGCAGGAAAATAGGTGCACAGATGATTAAAGGTGAAAAAGTTATTCATTTGATGCACAAGAATTAGAAGGACATCCACAGATTGAAGTCTCTCCTCTTTTCCAAGAAATTACAGGATGCTGTCAATGTAAGTCTTCACCTGATATATAGCATCCCGAGCTTCATCAGCAGCTACTTGAAGCTCACGCACCTAACCAAATTCACTCTTTTCAGCTTGATGGAGTGATTTCTTGGCATCTGCAATGGCTTTCATACCATTTGTTTGAGATCCCTCCAGTGAATTATTGAGTTGGTCAAGTTCCCCATTAACAGCATCTAACTATTGCTGAAGGTGCATCTTCTGAACAACTTTATCTTTGATCTTATGATTCAACTCCTTCATTTTAGTAGCATAGTCAGCCTCATCTCGGGATACTGTAGCCTCAAATTCGCTGATATTGAATGACAGCTTCACCCTGGTCAGATCTTCACGGCACTTTTTCTCCTACTCCCTTCTTAAGATGACTTGTTTCACCGCGGTATGGAACTCTTGGTTTCCAAAACCACCAAGTCCTAGCATGAAGAACTGGGACAACAATCGGGAAATATTTGATGACAGCTCGTCAAGAGGCACTTAAGATATGATTTTCCATATGTTATTCCATGCCTTGCGTCGTGAAAAGCTGAGCACCTTAAGAACCTCCGGGTCTGATTCGACATCATCATCATAGGGGGGCATGTAATCTGGGATTAATGCACTTAAGGAAGTGCCATGTTCTGCTCCTTCCCCCTGACCCTGGTTTTTTCACCTTCTACTACTGTTTGGGCGAAGGTTGAGACTTCACCTCCAGTTATAGCCATTGAAGTTGATAGCCCTGTTTGATCAATTAAAAGTATGGTTAGTTTCATAGAATAATGGAAGTTGGTTGTCTATTTTGAAAAATCAGTACAATCATTACCTAATAGTAGATCAGCAGCTTGAGAAGACTCCTCCCCATCTTTCCCAGTTTCAACAGGATATTCAAGATGGGTTTCAGGAGGGTTTATTGGGTTTAGCTCCACTTGAGCTAATGTTTCTGCAATGGTGACATCAATGTACATGCCCTCTTCAGGAATTGGCAGTTCAGCAGCTTATATGGATGGAAATGTATATTATTTTCAGTCATGATTAGATGTGTAAATTATAAGAAAATTTACTAGATGAATGATAACACTCACGCCCAAGGTCTTCTAAATCACATGATAACTTTTCATGATCATAAAATTCTTCAAAAGACATTCCACGATTCATCATTTCATCCAATGATATTTCAGAATCCTGGTTAGTCTCACCAGTGGAAGCATTTTGGCGACCCTCATTTTGTGGCCCCTGACCCTGGACAGCTTCTTCAGGAAGGATGATGGATTTAGTTTCCGTGGCTGCCAAATGATTCTGGTGAAGTTTCTTCTCTACTTGTAGTAGTAGCAGGAGCAGTACATGTTAGCTCATTTTCAGAAGCAGCCAAGTCAGCCTGAATTTTCTTTTATTCCACAGCACCCTCAGTGGTCCTCAAAGGAGGATCAGTCCTTTCCCTCAGAGGGGAAATTGAAGAAGCCCCTTCAATCCCAAGGAAAATGAGCAATCTTTTTCATGGTTTAAAATTCATGATTATCCAAAGGACTTACCACTACTGATAAAGCATTTAGCGGTGGACTTCCTCCTTCATCGCCTTTGTCCTTTTGGATTTTTAGGAGTATTATTAGTCTCCCTTATAGTCACTTGAATGGGAGAATGGAAAGTCGTGTTCAACTCCCCATTCATGGCCTACTGGCCTGGAGATATCTCACCCGACTCGCGGGGAGATTCAGCAGCAGCCCCGATGGCAGTACCACCGGGGCTATATTGTGGTGAAGGAACCTCATTAGTTCCTTTCTTTGCAAGCTTCAAGATGAAGAGAATAAATTCCTTAAGTAACAAATCTTCTACTGAAATCAAGTTGTGAATCAAATAAGGAAAGAAATCTTACATCTTCAGGAGCCACGTACTCATGCCACTCCTCATCAGTGGCGCTGTGATCCATCATTTCCTTCACCTACTTGGTGATAGGGATAGAATCATCGGTGACATATATATAGGTCCTCAAATATTTGACATAGGCTCTTACTTCATCATGATTATCCTTGAAATGAATATTTGTAGGATCCTAAAGAGTCCCTATTCCAGGAAGATATATCCCTTCACAAAGCTCCAGCCAGATAGTTTCAGTATCGCAGTATACATCCCGCCATGTCTGGATGGCCTCTAGTCATAGATATGTAGGTTTACTAGAAGGCTACGAAAAGGGTCCTACAACCTTGGATTTTACTTTCTTTCTAGATCCTGTAACTATAAAAGGAGAATGAAAACTTGTTACTCTATAAAGTTACTGGCAATTAAATTTCCTCAATAAAGTAACTCACCAGGAGTTGATGGAGTAGCTCTCTTGATTCTGACAGGAGGATTATATACGACACGTGGCCACTTTGACACATGTTGTACCTCCTGAGGATCTGATGAATCAGCCTCGGTTGAAGAACTTGGTGAACCAACTTTAGCAGTGGAAGAATCACCAGCCACCTGAATTGTTACTTTCTCAATGGTTCTCTTCTTCTTACCAACCCGATAAACAATTTTATTCAATATGGCCTCATGATATGACGCTATCCAGTTTTCAGCATACCATATGGTCAAATTGCTTACCACTTCAGTATCTGGTAAGTCAAAGACTGCCCCAGTCCTTTCCATAGCCATTAGCAACCATAATTTTCGAGCAACCATTGGATGCTGCTCTGATCTGACGTGCACTGGAGGATATACAACAGTTGTCTGCAGACACTTGAATTGGCGTGCAAATTGATATGGAGCATAGTCCTCACATATAACTTATCCATCAATTCCGGCGGCCAGTACACTATCTTTGTAGGCCAGCATGTAAGACCTCTATTCCAAGCTGGCTGATCCATCATCAACAAATAGCCCTGTCAGTGGATTTCCATAGGGAAAGAAGTGGAATTCCTTATGCATACCCAGACTTGGACTAATATCATAGGCATTTAGGGCCAAAGGACAAACTCCAGAGAAGTCCCAAATAGATGGCCTGAAAGAACTTCTAGGAATCTTTATTCCATTCTGAACAGCATATGTTTGGAAGTGAGTGGCGATCCATCCCCATAAAACTTGGAATGGTCCCACTAATCTCAAAGGATACTTACCCATATATACATGGAGTATGCTCCTATGAATCTTTGCCAAAACCGGGGTATCCAACCCCACCATCTTCCTCTCAACCAACTTGGTTGCGATAACGAAGGTCCCTGGCCTGACACCTCCCTTTGAATCTCTGACGGGCAAGATATAGACACTGATTCATAAGGCTAAAAAGCCTTCCAGATGGGTCTTCTTCGGGATTTTATGATTCACTTTATACCCCCATTTCTCGAACTCTCCTACTTCCAGAGTCAGCCAGAATGTGCCAGGAACACCTCTCTTATCTGCTCTAGGGCAGCTAGTAGGATGAGTACATGTGGTCCCCTTTTCCCTCTTCTCCTTGAGAAACACATCCATCCATTCCTCTGGGTGAATATCCCTTCTAGAATGGGTCTTTGAAATCTTTGAGATTTTGAGTTTACGATAAATCGTCAATAACTCTCGAACCAAATTCAGAGTCTTCTCCAGATCATTCAAAGTTTCCTTTGGAGGGATGAATTCGTCATACATATCACCCAAAATTGGAACCCCTGAGATCTTGTAGACATCCCACAAACTAATGCCTACTTCTCCATGGGTCAGATGAAAATAATTAGTTTCTGGGCTCTAGCGGCTAAGCAACTCCGGTGCAAAATTATCATTCCTATAAACATACGTCTGCCCAGCCCAGACAGCTTCATAAATTGCAGCTCCCTTCAGATCCCCGAAAAACTCTTCACAATTTTGTCGCACCCAATAATCCCACATCCAAGTTGGCTTCACCCCTCCTCCAGAATGGAATTCCCATTTCTCCTTCCAGCCTTTGGATTGATCCATATGAGAATTTCGAAATATTGAAGGATAACAATGTGGTTGCAGCTCAGGTTTGTGAGGTTTCAGATCTGGTGCACACGATATATGATGCATTATATAGGATTTCTTTACTGTTCCAGCATTAGAAAATGTTCCTGCGATTGAGACATTTGCTGAAGAAAAGTTGGTATACGACTGAAACCAGGAATGCGGGAGATAGTTCTTTGACACTGGAATATTGACATCTTGTAGATGACCATGACCATACAGAGGCAGATAGATGCTGTGCAGGAAATCAAAGTGATATTTCTTCAGATACTTGGCTAAATCTGGAAGAGTGCTATCACAGATGGAATAGTAATCATAGCCAACGATGTCCATCATATCATCAATTCTTTTACTTTCCAGTTCATCAGCTGTTCCGATTCTCTTGGGATCCATTAGATCTTCACAAAAGTTGAATAATTAACTCTTAAACTAAGTTAATTTTTCATAAAATTTGTAAAGGATTTTGAAAAATTGACAAAGGCATTTAGGTGCGCACAGACCATAGTTGGCGTGCAAGTCTCCTTCGGTCGCACAAGTATTGGGCGCGCAGGTATCACCGTGAAATTCCAAATACCTTAACAGAAGCACGACGCAAGAAAGAAGAAGCGCAGATGAGAAGCGCAGATGAGCGAAAGCCAGGAGTCCACTTGCGCGCCGAGAGCAGAAAACAAGCGAGAGCCGGGTGCTTTGCGCAAAGTGAGGTCGTCTATTTATAGACGAGGCCATACCCCTGCACGCCCGAAGCACACTTCTGTGCATCGGACCCTGCGCGCTCAAATCCCATTTGCGTGCCATACCCTGTGCACCCTAATTTCCTTTTGATTCTAGATTTCCTTAGAGTCAAATCCTCATTTTATTTTGGATCCAACTATGAGGGGGGGACTTTTGTTGGCTATCCTTTCGTCACAGAGTCTAAATATTGGAAAAGGGGAATATCTTAGCCCAAAGTGATTCATCCTTTGAAAAAATATCAAAAAATTGACAAAGGAATGAATAAGAAGAACATTGCACAAGGGTCGTGCAAGTTCTACCATGGTCGCACAAGTACACTTGCGCGCCGCATTTTTGGTCGCGCAAGTCACTTGTGCACCCTAAGTGATAACCGCCCGGGGTCTTCTCTAGCCTATAAATACCCCTGGTGGGCCCCCCATTTCGGGAGGATTTTTTTTCCAGAATTCAGATATAGAGCTCTGAACGCCCAAGTCTCTTCTTCAAGACTTCCAAACATTTCTAAGGTAATTCTTTACCTAGAATGGAAGGTCTAAACAAGAGGAATAAGGTCTAAGTGTTATAATTCACTAACACTTGCGTGCCTAAGTGTTTTACCCTTAAGGGGAATGAACACACTTGTGCGTCTCCTTACCTACTCATTGAAACTTGCACGCCGCTCTTCTGGAAGTACCTTGGGATAATTCTAAAGGCATTGGTCAAATATCGCCCAAGTATTACCCTACTTCTTAACAATCGCGCAAGTACCCATGTGTCGCGCAGGTATACCTACGCGACCATGACTTGCATGCCAACGCAGTACCTGCGCGCCTGCCAGGACTTGCGCGCCCCTATCTTTTTGGGTGCCCTTCCTGCCCATTTCACCTCTCTCATGACATTCCACCTCTCCTATTCAAGATTCAGTCTTCAAAACACTCTTCAAAGCCATTTATGGCATGTTTTCTTGATTGAATTTCTTATCTAAAAAAGTAATTTCGTGGAACGTCTCTCAAAACCTAGTGATTTATACATCTTTACATCGCTAATGTTAGATAGTTAATTCATTCAACCTAATCCTTTAAAGATGAGATAATATTTAACTTGGGCCTCCTTCTCAAGAGTAAGCCCCAGCCATAATTTCCCTTAATTCTGGGTATCCTCCTTAAGAGTAAGCCCCAAGTCCTCATTAATCTGGGGCTCCTTTTCATGAGTAATCCCCAGTCTTAAAATTCTCAAATATGGGCATCCTCTTCAGGAGTAATCCCCAACCATGGTTCTCTTAACCTAGGATTCCTTTTCAGGAATAAACCCCAGTTTCAAATCTATAAATATGGGCATCCTCATTAGGAGTAAGCCCCAAGTCCCTTAATTTTTCAAGTCCCTTAACTCGGGCCTTCTTCTCAAAAGTAAGCCCTAGCCTTAATCTCTCTTAACCAGTCTTAATTTCCTTTTGATTTGGGCTTCCTTCTTAGAAGTGAAACCCAATCATAAGTCCCCTCCTAACTTGGGAATCTTCCTTAGGAGTAATCCCCATGATTAGAGTATCCAAATATCCATGAATCACATATACCTTTATTGACCCTGTTCCTAGATTTCTTCTCCGAAGTAAATCTTAATCCCCATCTATTTGGGCAGTCAGACGCACATAAGCCTGACATCATTGCATCTTTCATGGAACAATTGTCTCGTTTCACCAATACCTCTTGAATCTCACAACGATCATGAATCGTGTGAGTTTAGAGTGTAAAATTAATCATGACATCTTTTCTTTGATCCATAAATCATGCATAAACATCATACTACCTTACTTGAACAAAGTGGGTTCTGATTCCTTTCCCAAAACAAAGGATACGTAGGGAGCCCATCTGTGGGTACGATCCCAACTTTGAAATAATCCATGTCCTTCTGAATGAAAATAAACTTCAAGTGCCCCACTTAGTGGCTTTAAAACCAGTATGGTCATCATAATGACCAAGAGACTTTTATGTATCAAAGGATACCATTGACTAAGAATCTCTAACAAATACAGATGATTCTCTATCAATGAAGAACCTCAAATACATATAAAAGATTCTCTAAATTTCCTACATATCAATCATTTATTATCAGATCTAAAGGAAATTTCATTTTATACTTGGTAATGTAATAAGGATTCACGAACATAACTTAAATCTATAAATAGAGTCCTGGAGTAGACAATAATTCCCCTAAAAAAGGAGTGATGAGTCCGACCTCCCATCCTCTTGACCAATGCAAATTCCTAATCCTCATCAGTCCACAACTAATTAGCACACCTTTGTAAAGTAGGTTTAAATGGGTATGGAATCATTGGATGTTTCCGGTTCTACGAACAAACCCGTTAGAAATTGCTTGGAAAGTTTGAATCTTAAATCAATGAGATCATCCCCCATTCCAGAGGAAAACAAACCCCATAAACTCTCTTTATTCCATTATTTTCTAACAACACCAGTATCTTAAATATACTATTATGTTGTTATGAGAAGTATTCTAACAACACTTCCACACACCTCTATCTAATGGATACGAACATACTGTTTCTGTGGACGGCGAACTACTGCCTCATGAAATGATGATTGTTCAATTATCTCCTACTGCCTCTCATGGTTTCCATTATGATGGAACTATATTTATATATGACATATATTATATTTATATTGTATCTATTCTTCTGTATTTTTCATTCATATCATACCCTTATGTTTTCCATAATGGGTAAATATGATAATTTCATTTGAGGAAGTGCGGACTACCGCCCCCTCAAGTGATATGACTTGTTCATGACGTACATGGAATGTATAAAGGTTAGAGTTAATGAAATTATATATATGATATTATAATATAATTATAATATACCTATGTATAATTAAGTTTTAATTCAATTAAATATGAAATAGAAATGAAAGTAGCATTCATGCGTACGTACGACTTACCATCTCCCTGAACATTACATTTCATTTCTTATCTCCAAATGTTATGGACTATTGTAAATAAATATATATATATATATACTAGATTTATATGATATATATGATATCTAAATCATTAATATAATTTTGTAGATAATGGAATTTTGACCACATAGACAACTTTTAATTATTAGAAGTTCATTTTTTACTCAAATAACAAATATCAACAAAATGACTACTATTAACTTAAATGATTATGTAATGTTTATAACATGTTAATAAGTGATATAAATGAATAATGAACTTTAAAAAGGTTCTTAATTAAGTAGAAATTAAATTTATTTTATTATTCAAGAGATTAAATAACGAACAAGTCAAGTAGGACATGAGGTAAGGAAAATCCTTAACCCAATTTCCATTATTTGGGTTAAAATTATACTTCTTGATTATGTCATGCTATGATTATGTGAGAAATAAATTTTGTTATCATATATTTTATTTATAATTTCTCTATATTTACTTATAGTGAATACACATAATCGATCTATTTTATTTACAAAATTATCGTTTTAAGGGAACCTTTCATCCTCCTCTTCTAGTCAAAGACTTCTTTTATGATATGTCTTTTAATTTCCATTTTTATGTTGGGATATGTTCATATATATCTTTCTTGTAGTAAATTTTTTGTACAAGTGATGAGAGACTCGTTTCTCTCCCATCAACTCTTTTTCTAAATTTTAAAGTGGCATCGTTAGGCTGCCAAATTTTTGTAAGGGACTTCATATAAATCTCCTTTAATTGAGAAATATTTTTATTTATACCCAACTTGATTTTATATGGTTCATAAACACCTTTTACTTTTAATTTCATTAAAGGGGATCTTTTTCTATGTAGCGTTTTACTAAACAACAAAGGGAATGTTTCTTTTTAATGTATGCATAGATAATGAACTTTCCACCTCCATGAGCATTATTTGATATTTGGCTTCCTTAACAAGACAAAATGTTTTTTAAATGGAAAATAAATACCATACACTATTTTTACATATTTTGGTATTGAAAATGGTTTTTGGAATGGATTGATTATGTCAATATATTAAAATGTTATATTTTGTTTCCAATGTGGAAATGTTATCTTTCTTTTATGATTATTTTATGTGTTGTGAATATGTTATGGTTATTGAGCATTTTTTACGTATACAGGTGGTTTCATGATAAACCTAGGGTGGGTGTGCCTGAGATAGCTCTCCAATGCATTGGTTAACATGATTAAGGTAACATTAATGGTTCTCCTAAGATATTTAGGGAATATACTATGATGGGTATTCAAACGTAACTCCCTACATAGCTGTGAAAGCTACAAAGTAAGTATGTTATGGATTCCCCAAGTTTCCTTTATGATTTATGATTTCTATGTGTTATTCATAAATCTTATGATTTCATGAGGTATGTTAAAGAGATTATGTTTTTATGTATTGATGGTCTAATGTTTTCTTTCATTATTTTATAACCCTTACTGAGATTTTTATGCTCATACCATGTTTTGGAAATGTTTTTCACAGGATATAAGGAAGGGTAACAGAAAGGAATAATTCAAGAAGATTTATATCAAGAAAAGAATTCTTTTTTTCTTTTAAGTGTTTTATTTTATAAAAAAATGGATAATGAGTAGAAGTTTCTACTTTGTAACATTTTAGATGTAATGTAATAGTTATGGCCTAATTATCTAAAACCATACACTTGAGAATATCCTCAATGTGAATTTTTAACTAAAATCAAGATTATTTAATGTTTAAGGCTAGGGAATTATAGAGGTAGCCTCTCTAAGTCACATGCAGACCATGGAGAAGTGATGTTAATGATTGATGGGGCACTATATGTAGTTGAACCTGGTATTTTGAGCATCTTCCTATATGAACTAGCCTAATGTTTTTGTGCACCTCTCTATAAAAAGGTGTATGGGAAAGGGTAGTATTTTCTTGTCCATCAGAGAAATCACAATGGGGAGGTTGGCCATGGTGGATATCAGTAGAAGAGTCCCTATGATCCATCTCTACACCACAATGAGGATGACTATCACACTAATGATCACCTTATACTTTAGTTAAATTGTTGAAGGACCCTTGGGTTTTGAGAATGTGTCTCAAACAACCTCAACGACACTTAGAATTTAGAAGGTCAGGGGTATGATCCTCAATTTTCATTATGGTGGGAATATTTCATCCTACCTTTTAGGGTTGAGTAAGGATATAATCCTGCTCTATGATGGATGTTGAAATTTATTGATAACCATATGGTGTTGTGGGAATATGATCCCACTACTGAGAGGTTTCTAGAGTATGCTAATGAGATTCTTTGATAGAAAGATGAGCCTGTACTGAGGCATGTTTTTCTCTTAATTGGTCGGACTCGGTCATAATAGGGATATTATCCCAATCATGGTCCTTTGGAATACGTCACTGGTCTTTTTCTTTACAGGAGTATTATCTTATCCCAAGGCATGTGTCTCATCCACTTAGTGATCCATTATTAGAAAAGTTATAAGAGCACAGTCGAAATATTCATTCCCCATTGGAATATCTCGATGGACCTTTGAAATGGAAGTAGGGACATGAGCCTCCTCTTGTAAGATACTAGGATATTTTGAGTAGCTTTGTTGATAGGAATATGAGCCTATCCCAAAGAATGTTCCACTCTCACTTTGTCAGCCTCTTCCAGAATAGGGATATGAACCTTATCGTGGTCCTCTAGATTATTTCACCTATATTTTTTTGATAGGGATGTGAACCTGTTCTGAGGCATGAGAAACTCTCACTTGGTGAACCACATATAGAATGGGGATATGAGCCCGACCCAAGGCCTTTGGAATATGTTTCTGGTATTTTGTGATAGAAATATGATCCAATCATGAGGTATGTTCCATGCTAACTAGGTGATCCCCAATTGGAATGGGCATATGAGCCTAGTCCTTATACTACATCCTTTACTGAAATATGTCGATAATCCTCTAGGACTAGAACAAGGATATATGTTTTCTCTATAGCAGCCACTTATTTATACTAATTAGAGTTTTGTCCTACTCTAGATATCAGGATGGGAATATATTCATATCCCTACATCTTCACCAGAATATACCTTAGGAGCTCCTTTGTTGTTGTCACAGAGCACTAGCACTTTAATAGGATATGTGTGGGAATATATGTCGGTGATCTCTTAGTTTCTAGGATATGTTGGTCGATGTCATCTATGGAAGTGGGGATATACACCCACTCATATCCTTATTATTCCATTATAATATGCTAACATAAATTATGCATGAGGGAATAGATTCATACCTTCCCTGTGCTTACAGATCGGATATGATAACAAACATGGTTTGAACTAGTAGGGGTATGAGCTTGCTCTCTCTAGTCCATAGCTTTCCACATTTGAAAAGGTATCCTTGAAGCCTAGATCTAAGTGTTTAGGGAGGTCACCTCTCTAAGAATTCCCTCACAAAGTAGCTAAGGGGTATTGGTAATTTTTTGATATAGTTTGGATCTATATTGTATTGTATCGGTAGTGCTTCTAGAAACTACAATTTCCACATGATGTTGAATATGCCTCACATAGATTGAAATGATGAACATTATTTCTTCCTAAAACCAAGTAGTTTTATGTGTAGTTTAACTTCATGTAGTAATGTTGTAAATATAGGTGGTTGTTCTAAGATATAGTATCTAAGCATCCCTACGCATCTCATTAGGATGAGAATCAAGTCATGCATAGTTCTAGAAACCCGTGCAGTTTAATACCCTATGAAAAGGAAATAATCCATGAAGTTTAACATCATGACGTAAGAGAATTAATATAGGTTTTTGTGCCAAGATATAGGATTCAGGAATCCCTACATATCTCATTGGGATGGTAATCAAGTCATACGTAGTTTTAGAAAACTCATGTAGTTTAATGTAGAGTGGGATGTACATCAGTAATATAGTTTAATGTCTTATGGTAAGGACCTGAATATAGGTGGCTACAAAAAGATATAAGATCTAGGAATCTATACATATCACATTAGGATGAGAATCAAACTGTATTTAATTATAGAAACTCATTCAGTTTATATTTGTGTCATAAGGACATGAATAAAGGTGGTTCAAAATATTGGATCCAAGTGTCCCTATGTATCTCGTTAGGATGAGAATAAAGTTGTACATAGTTATAGACAACCATTAAGTTTAATTTCATTCATCAAGGACATGAATATAGGTGTTTGGGGAAAGATATAGGATCCAATCTTCCTTACGTATCTCATTAGGATGAGAATCAATTAGAACGTAGTTCTAGAAACTCGTGTAGTTTAATTTCATGTGATAAGGACATTGGTCATGTAGTTTAACATCTTACATTAAGGATGTGAATATAGGTGTATGGGTCAATATATAGGATACAGGTTTCTCTATGTATCTCATTATGATTGATAATCATTCCTTACATAGTTCTAGAAAACCTGTGTAGTTTAATTTCATGCAGAATGGACATCATCCATGAAGTTTAGCATCTTGAGGTAAGGACATGGTCTATGAAATTTAATGACTTGTGGTGAGGATGTCATCCATGCAGTTTAACACCTTGTGATATGGAAAATGGCCATATAGTTTAATTTCTTGAGGTAAGTACATGTGTAAATAACCTATTAGGAGAGTAGATCTTCTGATGGAGCTTAGATAACTCTTATGAATATTGCATGAGTTTCAGGATCCTTCAAATCTATCAAACCTACACTTATCTATCCCTCCAAACAATCTTTGAATACAAATAATCACTCTATTTTGTGTTTGATACATTGATGGTAGGGGCAATGGTTTTCAGGTCCTGTCAACCCTGCCTCATTCAGATTCCTTATTATTGGGAGTTCCATCAAACCATTTTATGTGGCACAATCAAAATACCTAAGGATGTGTTTTTTTGGAAATACTAGGTTTTGTTTGATCTTGTATTGAATAATGGTTTCCTATATCTAGGATGTATGTGGATCATGCTCTTTTGAAGAACTTGTGTGTCCAATTTAGATCACTTAAATGACTGGATCAGGGATTTAGGTGTCAATGGTTCCAATATCCCCATGTTTATATATACCTAAAGCTAGTATTTAATGGAAAATAAAACTTATATTTTCTTCTTGAGATGTCTACAGTAGAAGAAATGATTTTCATGGCCTATCATCCTTTCCTCACTCATATTTCTAATCATCAAGATCTTTATCAAACCATTTTCCATGGCATAGTCGAAATACATGGGAACATGTCTTGATTAGAAGGAATATAATTTTCATTGTTTATCATCAAGAGATGGGTGAATATGATACTTCTCCCCCAAGTTATATGTACCTCTATTAATGTAGACGCATGGCTGAGTCTCGAACCTAGTTTACATAGTTCCAGCCAGTATTGGTATAAGGGAAGGTGCTGAAGCATTAGGGGTATTGGATGACGCAGATTCGTTCTACTGATTAAAATAACCTTATTATCTTAGAGGTTTTATGGATAAATATATGTTTATATGGTTTATAGAATATACATGATGAGAAGTTGGAAAATATGTAAATAACACTATATTTATGGGCTATGGGGAGGTGGAAACATGTCTAGATTTCACCTGATGAGGAGATGAAAAATATGAAAATTCCCCCAACCCTGTGGGTTGAGGAACTTCACTAAAAAGAGGGATTCCATAGGCATGTAATGGTACATCATTCCAAGGTAGAGATCTTTGGATTATTCCCAAAATTATTTCTTAGAGGTACCTTTTCTCTCATTGGATTTGGGTGATCCATTTTTCTATAGAAATTTCCATTCTGTCCTCAAGGGGATGGCTAACAGGAACCCTAACATCACCCTTTTCTTGGTCGACGGTGGGGTAAGTGGATGATGATGGGAGTTTCGACGTGGACCCTAGAGTCTTAATCCACTACCACCATTGTTCATATGCTCGATTTCCATTACCCTCTAAAATACCAACATAGAAAATAGCACCTTATTTATATTCCTAAAATATTCCACTAAGCCATTCTTTTCATATGCTAGTGGGAGAAGGTAGGCTAACCTACTAAGACTCAAATGATTGTAGTAGAGTATGATTATACTCTTTGGGATTATTCTCTTCCGTATCTGATGAGGAGTATTTAGATCTAATTGATATCATATTGACTGAGGCATACATGGGATGGTGATCCTCCTCGATGGAGCATCTCATTTGGCAGGTCAGTACTCGTTATACTATTTTGAGTTTCGATGCCCACTATACCATTTAAGGGGTCATTTCCCATGGTATTGTTTTACGGTTCAGTGCTTGTTGTATCATTTGATTGGTTGGTTCCAATTTTGAATACAATCCTAGGGTAAAATATGATAAAAAATCCATTATCCCTATAGTTTGGGGTGATCATAGGGATTCCTTAGTTACTAAGTCCAGTTGCGTTGAAGTCAAAAGCTCATACCTATTGATGATTTGGGATTGATTCTGGGAAATTTTTAAGATACACAAGTAAGCCTCAGACAGACTAGAGGTAGAAGGGATATAATCCTTCTCTAAAGCAACATTTTTTGGATACCCCTGGTAGGATCTCCTAATGAATTCCCCAACTTGGACAGTTGGTGTAGGGAAAACATCCTCTACATCTCTTTGTATAATCATTTTCATATGTATATAATGATGACTAGAACATATGAGAGCCCTCCTAGGTAGGTCATGAGTGATTTATTTTTCATTATGACTATCCTCATACACCTCCCTAAGGTATGGATGGTATGTGTTGTTGCGCTCTATGGATAGGCTCCCAAAGTGGTTGAATGTGGAAACAAGGGCCACTTATTCTCCTATGACCTATCATAGGGAATATAGCTAGTGGGAACTCATCCTTATAAATATTCAATGGGTTGATTCTAAAGTTGATATGGATCTACCAATGTGGTACTCCCATAATAAGATGTTCACCAACTAATACTGGAGGTGTTGTGTCAGTGACAACATACGTTAGGGCCTCAGGGGAAAATCATCTTTTTCAACATTTGAGGAATCCATTGGAAAATTTGATGATTTAACTTTTATTATAATGAATCTGAGAATTCATGGAGAGGAAACAATACACCTTATTAGTGAAACATCATATATAAGAGTAAATGTTTGATCAATTACTTTCACAGTTAAATGATAAAAAGGTGGTCCCTTCATTTCATGAAAAGTTCAGTGCAGTTAAAAGAAATGTGTCGGGTTCACCATTTTGTGGTGTAGTGAGAATAGAACAAGATTTCCTAAAGGGTATTGTAAAATCTATCCTTTTGACCCGTTGAAGGGATGAGACAGTTAATGAATTTCACGTCAACTTCACCATTTTGTTTTCTTGGGAAATACATGGGTATAATTTTTCCTAATGGTTCGATTGTAGGGCGTTCAATGCCTTTCTTAGTCACTCATGTCAGTTTTAACATTTATTTATTCTTCCCTAGAAATTCCCAATAGTTCCCAAATCTATAAATGAGAACATACCTCCTATCCAAAGGCAGATGGTCCTTTGGGATTTTAGACACAACAGTGCTTAGGAACTCACATTGGTCGAGAGTATGGGAGTTTGGGACAATCGCACCCTTTTAGTGAGGATTATGGCCTACTACGGGACTCTCCTATAAATTTAAGATATGATTGTGAAATAATTCATAGGCCCTAATATGGGACTAGTTACACCTGTTCCAATGATTTATTTTCAAACATGTATTGAAAAGAGTGATTGTGTACATGTCACGAGTTCTCCATCACTCTATTATTTATTTATGATGCTTTGGGTTATGGTTTTATTTGGGAACTCTATATTTTATTTCCATCCTTGGAGGTGGTTGGTGTCTTGTATATGGTATTGAACCTCTATGAGGTGTCTATTTTGATGGGAAAGATATGATCAGGGAAACCCTTACTGAGGTGTGTTTAGTTAGGCCTGATGGATGATTATGGGAGGCTTGAATTCTTGAACAATCATTAACATCAGGTCATTTTAATTCTTAAAGAAAACTATCAACGGTTCCCTCATCCATAACTGTGTATGGACCTACTTTCAAAAGGAATTTGGTTATTAGGGGTTTCAAACCCCATGAAACTTAGGGACTCGCATTTGCTGAGAGGATTGGAGTTCGAGCTCATCTCACTCTTATGGGAGGAATTATTTCCTACCCCAAGACTCCCTTATAGATTTAAGATATTTTCATGAATCTCTTCCTAATCATGATACCGGACCAGTTACCCTAAAAAATTATTATATGTTAACTATCCTTATATGAAAAATAAAGTGGATCTCATTGATGAAAAAATGAAAGGGGTATCATTAATGTACCCATATATATATATATATTTATATATCTAAGGTTCTCCATACATTTCTCTAAGGATGGGTATATGCTTTATATATTGAAGTTGTATAACAAGATTCTTTGGAATATGCTACCAAGCAGGGAGGCGTTTTGATATTCTGAGGAGGGGACTGAGCCATTATGAGGAGTCATACATATCCTGGTTATTTTATGAATCCAAACCCATGTAGTTTTTTAAATCCATGAAGTTTAACATCATGTGGAGAGGAAATATTTGTGGGTGCTAATCCACCAGATATTTTAACTCGATACTTGAGGATACATCATACATATCCTTATTATAGTAGGAACAAGGGTTATCAAAGGTCGATCATTCCCTTAGAAATATCCCCAAGGAAGATACCCTTATATGAGGGGTGTTCAGATCATTCCACTCATCGGGGCTTACATACTGGGATTTCCCTAGATGTTGGAGATTCATGATTCTAATGTGGTGTTAATTGTGGCTCTTTAAGCCCATGTGAGTTATTCTTGATGTGAGAAACAGTATATGACAAGTAATCAACCTCATGATGTATGGGTGTGGAGAATTATGTAATATGACTGATCTCAAGATGTTTTAATATAGATATCAGTACTTAAAAAAGGCATCATATGTATCCTGATTTTGGTAGGAATTATAGTCATTGTTGTTCGGTTGATTTCTCAGTCCACTAAGGTATGAGGTAGAGTGGTAAACCCATGGGAATGATTGGGTCATAATGGTTGAAATGTTAGAGACATAGTGATTACATATAAATGGATATTTATTTGATCTTGGTCAATAGTAAGGCTTCATATGTATCCTTGTTATTTTAGTAATCAGAGTGCTCATAGTTTAGGAGGTTCTTAGTCCACTAGTGGATGAGGAAAGATGAACATTCCATGATAATGATTAGGTCATGTTGGTTGAAATTTGGAGACATGGTGGGAATTATATTGATGTGGATATCCATTTTTATTTGGAGTTTATCCTTGGGAAGGTATCCTATGTATACCAGTTATTCTAGGAATCAGAGTCATCATAGGTCCCTTGATTGGGTCTTAGATACAAACATTGCCATTTTCCTTCATAGAGGCTTATAACGAAACTGATATTATTGTTGCAACTCCATAATCCCACATGATCTATTCTTGGTGTGAGAAACAATGGTTGTAAAATGATCAGTATCATTACTTGGTGGGTGAGGGAATTACATATTAGAAAATCCCTTTGAAGATTTGATATAAAGATCGGCCCTTAGAAAGGCATCCTACGTATCCTGATTATGGATGGAATCAGAGTTCTCATAGTTCATTTGATTAGGGCTTACACACTGACATTTCCCTTTACTTTTTTGAGGCTTATGATTAAAATTATATGATTATTATATCTCCCTAATACCATGTGAGATATTCTTGGTGTGAGAAACAAGGGATGGAAAATGATCAATGTCATCGCCAAGTAGGTGAGGGATATACGCATTGTGATAGACCTTTGGAGATTTGATATGGATCCCCATCCTAAGAAAGGAATCCTATATATCTTGATTATGTATAGAATTAGATTTCTCATAGTTCATTTGATCGCAGCTTACAAACTGACAATTCCCTTTGGTCAAGGCTTACACACCAAGGGTGGAAAATTCATCAATCCCTAGGATTCCCTATTGACCTGACCTACTTACCCGCCTATCATGCGTTAATTGTGAATTCAACATTCCTAGGTTGTCTTCCTGATATTTCATAGAATGTCAACCTAACATATTATCCAGTTTAATTTTCTATAGTAATTCACATATACTGGATGGGATGTCTAAGGGTTTGTCATATGATTAGGTTTAGATTGTCTGAAGGACATCATAAGAGCCTGGTAGTTTTTCCTGGGATCCATCGCATGACCTGGATGACTTGTTTTGTGGGTGTAGAATGATCTAGTTGACTTTCCTAGGTGTCAACAGAAGATATGGATGACACGTATGGAGGGTATCATGAGAGTTAGTGCAATGTGTCCCGTAGGGTGTCACAGGTATTGGATGACATGTCTGGAGGACATTGTGAGGCCTAGTTGGCTTTTCCAGAGGGCGTCATGAGAGCTAGTTTACATGATCGGGTGCTACCATGATACTAAGCTGACATGAGTGGGTTCCATTATATGAGCTGGGAAACATGTCTAACATACATCACGTGACTTGAACTGCGAACCCAAAGGGTTTCTCAAAACTAGGGTGACATTCCTGGTGGTGTCATATGACTTGATTTGACATGTATAGAAGAATTTGTGTGATCTAAGTAGTATTACCAAGGGGTGTTGTGAGACCTAGGTAAAAACTCCTAGTGAAATTATCATGTCCTGGATGGTTCCTGTGAAGCACATGAGGATTAGTGTATATATCCTCACTTGATTCTCTCACTTATTAGTCTTTGTTCTAGCCTTTATATTATTTATGCATTTGATTTATTTAGTATCATTTTATTTTAAGTATGTCATGATCTTGGAGTTGTATAATGTGTATTTATCATGTCATTCTAGAAGTATTTCTTGTGATCTATAAGTGACCACATGAAGTTCCTATGCATAATGCATGGTATCTTCAGTTATTATTTGGTATCTTACCTAATGAGAAAATTTCTGGTTGAAAGATCCTCCACTCTAAGAAATCCACTCTAGCCCTGGTGTAAGGTTTTGAGAGTTTATCCTCTTGATCATGATAGGTAGTGGCCCTAGTTATTTTTAATGCCAGGGAAGGGAATTTATAGTCCTCACCACCCCAGTTGTTTGCTGCTTTTCTACATGTATCTCACATAGATCTAGGATAGAGTTGGTGAAGGACTTCAGTGTCATGTGTCTTTGTGAGTCTCTATTGTGGATCATTCTAAGGGCATTGCCTAATTTACAGTGATCATGCGAATAATTCATCTCCATATGATTTATTTGATTATCTACAATTAATGGGGACTCGTTAAATCGTGAAGGTATACCAAAGGAATTCCATACCATCTATTTTACATGTCCAAGGTACTTTTCAAGATCACGATGTCTCTAAAAGACCTTTCCATGATCCTGGGTGACTTATCATGGGGTCTCGTGAATCCATGTTGTGGAAATCCTTAGTCCATCATAAGATTTTTACAACCGTGAGAGTCTCCTACCTCCTCCCCCTTTTTATTTCCTTTTTTTAAATTTCGAAAGCTTTGGGGTCAGGAGAGATTACATGAGTAATTTCAAAGATAGTTACTCAACCTCTTGATAATGCATCACGTGACAATTAAAGGTCTTGTAAGGATACATGAGTATTGTTTGTACAATCGCATATATTTTTCCTTGTAGAGATAAAGGCAGAGCGTGATGTCCTCAAGACATACCTTAGGCACTTCGCACGATGAGGGTAACATGTTGGCAGCCTTTCACGAGATGAGGCGTACATGTCTCTAGAGTCTCATGGGGTCTTGTGGACTGCCAGTGGTATGTTCAATGTATTTTACAACTATGAGTGGCTTCTACCTCCTCCACTTTTGTTTCCATTGTTTTATTTTACAAAGGACTAATGGTTTCTCAAGTTTTCTTGAATATTTATATGGACAATCATTCTCAAATTTGGTGGTTCATCACATGATCTTTACAATCACAAGAGAACTCCACATTTTAGAAATTTTCCTCCTATTTCTGAACGATTTTCAAATGGGTTATTAGGCACTCACTGGTCAACAAACTGCGTGGCCTAGGGGAGCTTATCCATTTTCATTTGTGTGACCATTGATTGTATTAGAAGCCTTCCCAAGATCAAAAGGGATTTGTTGAAGGGGCTTCACATTATACATTTTAGGTTATGTGATGCACATGGTTATTCTATGTGACCTTATGATGGTCACATGATCACGAGTCTCTAAGAGTCTTACATTATCCGAGAGCTTCGTCCACCTTATCCTTCCTTTTCATTTGTGAGGAAAATCATACCCATATCCATGTATTTATTCCTTCATGAATTTATCGATGCTCATTTGGTTAGAATCAAAATATTCCCTCTTCCTCAAGAACAACGTCTATGGGGACAAGGTATTGGTTCGGAGGAAAGTAAATTTCTGCCTAATTATTTAGTGTTATCGCAAATCAGTATCTTGGAAAATGCTTAGTCTTCTAGGTGATGCTTGGTATTCCACAAAATTTCTTATATATAAGGGATTAGAGGGAAGCCTTATCCACTAGTTACCATTTCTACAGAGCCCTCAACCTACTACTTCTGTGTTCCCTCATCATGATCTTCTTCTATAAGACCAGATTGTGAGACCTTGACATGATCTTTCATTCGTGATACCTCTTCTATAAGATCATATTTTACTTTGGTGCCCGTTCGAACAAATGAACAACTTTATCTCGGTAATCGTTTGAACATTGATCGTAAGGATTGAAATTATCTTTAGGATTTCATAGGGTCTGCAGATTTCATCATATGTTTGATCAATTATCATGCGATTTATGTGATCATGTCCAGGTCATGTAATCATGAGTCTCTAATGGGTCATGCATTTGCGAGATGCCCTGCGGGGCTTATGTGACTTGTGAGACCTTCAAGAGTTAGGTGACTCGTGAATACCTTATTAATTCATGTGATATGCATGATGTCTCTTGTCTATTATTTCTTTACTTTAAAAATATTTTATATTCTATTTGTCTGACATATGATTATTACTTTTATTTATATTCCCTTCAGTTCTCATTGATCTACTTGTAAGATTTCAAAGAAGGATGAGAAAGTGGTGATATCCCATCATGATACTATAGTGGAAAGAATAGATCCTAATTATCACCATTCTATTGGGTCATACCAAGTGAGTTTGATATCATTTACGGGATCAAAAAATTTAGATTATCCCCTTTCAAACTTCTTTCCCCTGCATGGGTTCATCTTTACTGATGATGCCCTCATTCCTTCACTGAAGTCGTCTTTTATACCCTCTTCTTAGATTCAAAATACCCACAGTACTTTCTAGGAAAATATTAGTATAGGGGAATACTTTTTCACCTATGGGGACCAGGAATATAGGAATATACTAAAATTAATGCCCACGTATTTTGATGAGACCGATCACAAACTTGATGAGTATGTCCATATGTATTGCTCAATAGTGAGAAAATATACCTTTAATGAGAAGTTTGAGTGGGTTACCAACTGGAACTTTCAATCATGAGGTAGTTGTGGTATGGACTAAGGATGGACCTCATGGTTCCATTTCATTTCTTTTGTATTCTCTACGGATTTGAAGAAAATTGGATTGTATGAGGTTTTATGGATATCACAGATGTCGGCCTACTGCAACATGGGTATAATGATGGATTTGTTTATCCATTGTATCCTAGACACAAATACTTTACATATTATTCATGGTGAGGTTAGAATAAATCTTTGGGATGTAGAGAAGATATTTGGTGAACCAATATTACATGGCTTGTATGATGACTTCTTTCCTTCATGATCAACTTGGGATGATGTAACGAGGACTCCTCCTCTGAATCAAGAGATAATTAAGTAGGATAAGAAGGCCCTTTCAAAGGATCTGATCCCTGGAGTGAATGTCCCTTGAAATACATGGGTGGAATATTTTATCAAGAATAATGATTCTAATATAGAATATAAAATGCCAAAATCATGACTTAAGAAGGATTTTCACGGTGTACTGGGCACTTATTGGCCCACGGTTGAGGAAGGGAGGTTTAGAGAATGGGAATGGGATGTCATTCATGGTATTGGACTCTCTATTCAAATATATGGTTTCTTTTCCATATACCTGATTGGGTAATTACTTTCCATGGAGGAAATTGGTGGAGTTTGAGTTTCCACTTTAATAATGGTGACCTCTATAGTAGAGGGGCGTATTGGGCTATTCATCCCTATGTTAGATAAAACTCCATTCCCATCTGTATCATGTCTATATAGGTAGATCGCCTTATAGTATTGTGTCCCCTTCCAAGTATTATGGGTTTGGATAGCAGCTCACCTAGGAGGATATGAATATCTAAACATTTAGGATATTCCCAATTCATGCTCCATACCATACATGCAATGTTTTAATGGGGTAAGACCCATTACATTGAAAGCTCAAGACATTAGGGATTATATAAGAGGCTATGAACATTTTCCATTCAATTTGTACATGCTAGTGCTGAGAGGCGATATTTTTGACACTAGTGGGTCTAGTCTTGATTCATGGGATTATGTGGTGTCTCTTTGCAAAGGAGTTATTTATACCTATATTAATGGGAGATTATTTGTGAATGATATTCTTCTTTTAGGTTCATCCATAAATTCCTATGTGTCTAGTCGAAGTGACCTTGATCTATTCAGGTTCAATATGAGGAGCATATGATGGTAGCTAACCAATTTTGACTAATGTTTACCATAGGGCAGATTATTTCTAAAATAAAACTTCCTCCGCATAATTCGGAGATTGGTTTATCTCATGAATATACAGATGTTTGGATCCACTCATCCCCTAATGGGAAATTATCCATATTGATAAAAAAGGATTTCCAACCAATAAATATAGAGAAAAATCTTTTTCCAAGGAATCAACTCACTTCTAGAGGGATAGTATCCCTGAAAGAACTTAGAAATAAAGTCATATGCTTACCATTGTCATAAAAAGAACCTACTTCCATGACTACAGTGATGTAGTAACAGGGTTGAGGGTGCACCAAAGATATTATTTCTTATCACATCTCAACAGTGGGTAGTTTGGAAGGTGTGTAGCTTAGATGTTGAGATATGGGGTTTATTTTTTCATGCAGAGGTGCTTTGGGAAGGTTTTTCTTATATCATTTTCCTTTATGGTATCAACTATGAAGACCGACATGAGGAGGTCATGTCCTTTATTTGAGACCTTAATGTGGATTTGATGAGCATCAATAATTATATGTTTTTCTCCACACTGGTTCACTAACTGGTTATCCTAGGCACAATTAAAATTGTTTTTGATAAACAGTGTTACCCTGCCACTGAGGAAGTAGTAATTCTGGGATTACTATGGTTTTTAATGTCTCATAGTTCCTTTGAAACTATATTTATTCCCTTTATATATATTGAAACATTGGGAGGATTTTGAAGATCATTTGATGTTGTCATTCCCTGATTATACTCCCCATTGTATGCTCATAGGAGAGGAATTTGATGGTGCAAAGGAATCTGTGGATGAATGGTCCCTAGGTCGACAGAATCAGATGAGGGAAGTGATTTCCCCTTCTAAAAAAATATTTTTAGCATCATCACCTTCCTTATAAGGAAATGAGAAGAAATAGAAGTGATATAAATTCTTAGGTCCTTCTCCTCTAGAATCCTCAAGTAAGTGTAGCATTTCAGTCTCCTTTTATCTTAGACCATTCTGGAAGCACATTCTGATTTGTTGATAATGTGTAGGTCCCCATCTAGCACACTTATAAAATCATGTATCTTCTTTTGATGATGCAAAAGAGTGTTTGGTTTCTCTAATAGACACCTTGCTGGTGTACCTGACCCATTTATAAGCATAGGTGGCCATGGTTCCTATTCAATCATGTCCATTTATAGTTGTATAGATTTCATTAATTTTACCATTTGATCAAACATGGGTGGATGCACTTTTGGAGGTTTCTTACACCAGTAGCTATTCTACTACTATGTTAGCCTTAATAGAATAATGGTTTAGAGAATTTGAATACTTCATTAATCCTGGACACTTTTTTTACTTATTTCATATATCTTTATATTATCTTATGTTTTTACAGTCCTCAAGAGTGGAGACCAAAGAACATATTTTGGAAAATCAATGGAGGTTTCATGATGTTTTTCATCATAAGAAGGAGTTTCATCTTCACCTGAGTATGTGGTTGGGACAACGTATGTTTCTAGTGATGTGACCATGAAATTTATGTTTCTAAACTCGTTCATATCCAGTGATTAACTGGTGGTAATGTGTTATTAATTCAGTAATTGATGTACCATGTACCCCTTGTTGCAACAGCTTTTTTCTGAGGTTTAGAGGCTTTGGTACCTGCTCCCCCGAGGGTCCCTCTAACCAAGGCAACCAATGAAAATTCTAGCTCTCTTCCCTCATTATCTAAGAATATGAGAATAACCCTTTCTTTTAGAAACCTGGTCTTAGAATATGTTCTCATTTCCAAGATAAACCTAGACCAAGGCCCTATGTTTGCATTACTTTACCAGCTAATGTGGTGACTGATGTTGAGGTTGGTCTATTTTAAGTGTCAGAAACACCATTGGATGAGTTGAAGGAATGATTGGGTCATATTTGATTCATGTTCCTTGCCCTTGGTTACAAAGTCTTTGATTATTCCTCCTTTCATTCTCTATTTAAGGAGGTGATTTATGTGAGAGAATAGGATATAACCCTCGAATTGAGGGTGTAAAATGTTGATTCTTCCTCTTTAGTGAAGAAAATTTTGGATGAAGCTGTAAATGAAGCTTCCCGATGTTTGGTGGAGGTGGATACTCATTAGGATGTAGTCAATGATGGTAAGATTGAAACCAACCATCTCCAGTCTAGAATTAATCTTCTTTAGTGTGAAATCATCTGTCTCTGAGAAGAACTATCCCAGTTCTAATATGCACTTCAGATATTAGGAAAGATCATATTGGTTCAGTAAGAACTCATCTCCCTAGTAGAAAAATCCATACTTGATGTCATCACCATAGTAGAGGAGCTACAACATTCCATGGAGGCGAAGACTAAATATTTAAATCAACTATGCCAATCTGTGGCTTCCCTAGAACAAAGACTTGTTGAACATGAGGAATCATATGAGCATATGTTGTGAAGGGATCATAATCTTGAAATATTTATTTGTCTTGTACATTCATAGGAGAGGATCTGATATGTGGTTATTCCTCCTTTTGCATGGTATCAATGAACAAGTTTTTTAAGCTTTATATGTGTTTTCTATTTCCCATTTTATTCAGGATGTGCACGAATTCTCTTTGATCCAATATTACGTGAATTGTCAACAAAACTCATCCTTTTCATAATATCAAGTTAAAGTAAATGTCTAGATATGAATACTTGAACCATAATATATTCTTCTTCGATAAGTTATCAAAAATTCCCACCATCACAAGATTCCCTAATGACATATATGTTCTAGTTATCTCGAGATAACATGACTTTTAGAAGGTTATTTGTATAGAATATATGTCTTGGAGGGAGATTTATCTTCCTTTTTAGAAGTATATAGGCTTGGATAGAGTATCATAATGTTTTCTAAGTCCATATGGTGGTCCTTAGAATCTCTTGCAGGCTCAATCACTGTTGTGTTGTAGTTTATGGTCATTTATCTTGGACCTTCTACTGATTCAGTTTAAGGTCTTTTAGCTCAGACCTAATATTGATTTAGTTTAAGGTATTTTATCTTGTGCCTAATATTACTTTAGTTTAATGTATTTTAGCCCATACTTGATATTTCTTTAGTTTAAGGTCTTTTATCTTGGACCTAATATTTCTTTAGTTTAATATCTTTTAGCCCAAACCTGATATTGCTCTAGTTTATGGTATTTTAGCTCAGACATGATGTTTCTTTAGATTAAGGTATTTTATCTTAGACATGATATTTCATTATTTTATGGTCTTTTAGCTCGGACCTGATCAATTATCATAGTATATGGTGAAGATGTACCAGGAATGACCCAAAACACACTGTGATGATGGGTTCTATCATGGTGTTGTGAGGGCTCCAAAGGATCAGAAATCCCGTTTGCAGAGTGATGCATTTGGTTGATGAATATAGGCACATATTCATGAGCCATAGGCATACATGAATACTCAACAAAAGTTTCCATGAATCTGAATATCTTTTATAAGGGTTATAGAAGATTTATGGATTTGATATCAGTTGAGGGTGAAATACTAGATATTCTAGGTCTTCTTTGATAGTTGGAATGTGATTGATTTAAATACTAACCTAGAATCTTGAGTATGTGAATATGGGATGAGGATGACATATCAAGCATGTCATATAACACTTTGAGATGTTAGGTTCTTCTATGGTATCATCGAGGCTCAAAAGGATTAGAAATCCCTCCCTATAGATCAAAGATTTCACTAGTTAGTGGTTCTAATCCCTTCTACATCAATATCATGGATGACCCAAGAGATATAATTTCCTTTCTAGGGGCTATGAAAGATTTGTGAAGAATCAATCATTTGACCAATGATGTTGGGTATAGAAATAAATCTATCCAGGAAGGGCTCTGGCACCCTAGGTCAATTTATCTCCTAATTGGGAAGCTCTAGACCTACACCCTTTGGTTTCGAATCATGAGATAGTGTCTATATAGGGTTCAGGAATGGATTATCACATTCTTTCATTGAGAAGGGTACAAAACAAGATGATGTAATATCAAGGGTGTTGAATCTGCTTGAATAGTTTGGTATGAATATTGTAAATCAAGTAGATAGATCTCTTTTACTTTCCAGGGGCTATGAAAGGTTTGGGATGACCCAAAGTACATTAAATCATGAAGTGTTATTTATGGGGGATTTAATATCCAAGATGGTTATGAGCATCCTAAAAGTTTTTTCACCATCTATTGAACATGTTCCCTTGGCATGGAGATGTGAAAAACCATTACTCTAATTTTTTCCTGGACCATGGGTCCAGTGAGAATAGATTAGATTTTACTAGGACTAAAAATTAATACCTACGATCCTTATTCCTTATTTATTCAGGACCTAAATTTTTTCTAAACTCTAGAGATGGATATTTTAGAAAGATAAGAATTTACTTTTTCTTATGTATCCATTTGTTTGTTTTCAACCGGAAAAGTTTTGTTTCTCCTTCACTAGAAGTTTAAGATCTTGCAAGGACCATCATGGGCTAGGGATTAAGGTTACATATATTTGACTGAATTATAGATAGTTTAAGGTCATGATTCTCATATAACTAATATGGGGGATGTAAAAAAAGAGCTTAATTATTATAACTAGAGCCGAGAGTACTCCAAATACCTTCTGAGTGGTAAATGAATATGTTGTAAATCATGGTTCAAGGATCTCACATCATCAGTAATGATATGGGAAAATAATACCAGGGATGACCAAAAATAGACTGAGGTTCTAGGTTCCTCCATGGTGACATCATCCTCACAATAATTATAAATCCCTTTATATTTGGACTAGATGTCTCTAGTTGGTGGGTCTGAGCCCTTCTGCATTGATAGCATGCCCAAGTAGAGAGGTCTCTTTTCCTTTACAAAGGCTATGAATGTTTGGCAGTGACCTGAGGTGTTCAAGACATGAATTGTGGTATATGTATTGACTTACTTTAAAATATGTATGAATCATGCCATATGTAACACCCCAAGATTCCACATTACGATTCCTTTTTAAATAATTAAATAGTGTGCGATGTACGCAACATCAAGTTCAAGCGCACCACAACCTATCAAACAAGTCGTTTAAAAAGAGGTTATAAATAGTATTAACCACATTTTGAATTTTATATATCCCATAAAATTTTAGCATTCATATTTTTTTTCTTAGACATAATATAAGTACAAATTAAATTTTTTAGATAACATAATTATTTTTCCAAAAATGCACTTTTTCTGACTTTTAATGGAGAACCCTTTTTAAATGAAATATTTGACACATTTATATATTAAATTTGATAAAATTAAATTCTTATTTATAATAGGGACATAAAAATTTAGTTAGGATAAATTTTTGGTACTTTTCGGATAACTTTCATATATTGATGAATAGTGAAAAATACAAAATTTTAATTGAAAACAACTTTTTTAATCACAATATTTTATAGTGTTAAATTTTACATTTGAGTGGTTTCAAATTATAATTGGATTATATTTTTATCTTTCAATATTATTTAGGTCATTGGAAGTAATTTCACATTTAAATTGTATAGAAACACGTTTCAATCTTTTGATAGTTTTTACTTCTTAAACACTAGCTTTCTTGTTTTGACAACAAGAACTAATTTTAAATTAATTTCTTCTAATTTTGTGATTTTAATTTGGAAAAATGGATTCCATATTTGGAATTATAAGGTCCAAATTTTATAAATAGGTACCTTTTATTTTTTTGACATTATGAATAGTAACTTCCGTAATTATTTTTTTTACCATGGTTAAAAGGTAAATCTGGTAAATAATGGTAAACAAATAATATTATAATAATATAAAACTAACCTATTACGTGTCATAATCCTATTGGATGATATATTTATGACCATGGTAATTATTGGGTCGATTTGGGGGACCCCATGTAGCCACTTGGGTGTGATAATGACATGTTATAGGAATTAATTTAATGTAAGGATAAATATAGCATAAACATGTATCTTTTTCTAAAACAATTTTAATTAAAGATATATAGGTGATATTTTCAACTATAAATTGTAATTAGAAATATAAAAATACTTCCTACATCATTTTATTTTATTTGTAATTTTTAGACATTGAATAATTAAATTTATTTATGACATAATAATGATGTAGTATTTTCCTTATTAATGAAAGAATCAAATAAATGAGATTATAAATATTAAAATAATTATAATTTGAAAGCTTTTATTCCATCCATGAATTTTTTGGATGACTATGACATGTTATATTTTATTTCATTCCTTTTGTGAGAATTAATCAAGTTTTTATGAATTTAGCAAAAATCAATTACTAAATAGTGTCAAAATTGACATAAATGAGTTTTTAGGAAATACTATTTTATTAAATGATATAAAAGTCCTAAAAATTTAAGAATTATCCAAATGACTTAGATAATGTTACAAATTTTATTAATTATCCACTTTATATTCTCTTAGAATTTATAGCAAATAAATTAACTGAATAGTATAAAAATACAAGAAGACACGGTAAAAGTTAAACCGTTTAACTAAGGGTTAATCCCAAAAGATAAGGTTAAACAAGTCTAAAAATATTTTTATGAGATTATTTCAACCCATACTCATATTATCCTCTAAATAAATCAATTTTTATCTATTAGAAACCGAAAATAGTTTTATAATAAATTAATATTTCAAGCTTCTCCCCAAAGTGCCTCTCACCTCTCTTATAAAAGGAAACCTCCCTTTCTCTTTAACTCACACCTAGAAAGCCTTTTGGTTTGGAGAAACCCTACCCATTTCTCTTCCAAACCTCCCTCACTTTATCTTAGTGTCCTAAATTTTGGCAGAGAGCCATCCTAAAGAGGCCTTTCATTCAAATCAAAAGAAAACACCCAAAGAAAAGGTAATCATTTTATCCCTTCCTTCAATGTTCTTTTCTTCTTCTACTTCTTATTTCTATATTGTTTCATTAACAAAGTAATGAATACAGTATCATCCTTATACTTAGATATTATTATAATCACTGTAAAACTATATTAATCGTTTTATCCATCCTACGAATATTAATATCACCATGTGTGAGTACGTACGACTTACCGTCTCCACGTCTTGGTGTAATTTTCTATTCCACATTACTTTATTTGGATGGGTATAATGATAGGTATAATAGAAATAAATAATTAATATTACATGATTATTATTATTATTCATAATTTATATACCATCCAGTTCCATATAATTTAATCATTAAATGAACGATATCATCGCTCGTGTGTACGTACGGCTTACCGTCTCTACGACGTGATGAGATTAATTCCCCACTTTAACCATCCAATAATAGTTATAAAAATATATACTATTCATAATTATGGAATATATGACATAATAATTCTACTTTAATTATATATATATGTAACACCCCGAGCTTCTATGATACGCTTCTCATTCAATAATGCAATAGCTTGCATTGTACGCAACTTCGAGTTCTAACACACACCACAACCAATCAAAGTATCCATTATGAATAGTAATACCCACCTTTTAAAATTATAGAAATTTTATATTTCAAAATGGACTTCATTTTTGTATTTGTAATATCGAAATTATCCAAAGTTGAATTTTTTGTAATTTTCTGAGAACCTCCAATTTTTATGAATAGTGAAAAATACTTAAAAACAAATTTTTTAATAAAAATAATTTATAGTGATAAATTATACTATTGAGTGGTTTTAAAGTATAATTAGAATATATTTTTACTATTTTATCCAATTGTGATCATTATAATTAATTTCACTTTGAAATTGGACATAAATAATGGTCGATCTTTTGATATATATTGTTTCTTAAAAACACGCTATTTGTTGTGACAATGGGAATTAATTATAAAATTAATTAATGCAACTTATATGTTTGGAATTTTGTAAAATAGACATCATTTTTGTATTCGGAATATCAATTATAGATTAGGGTGAAATTTTGGCATTGTTCTGAAAACCGTCAATTTTTGATGAATAGTGAAACCACTAAGTGGTAGTTAAAAAAATTGATTTTTTGTTTAAATGAAACATTACCACTTCTGTGATTTGATTTTTAAAAATCCAACATACATGGTTTTCATTAGGAATTAAAATATGGTTCAATGGGATTAAAATAATTTTTTGGTGAATAGTAACTTTAAGTTTAATTAATCGCGATTAAAGGTAATTAGTGAAATTTATGGTAAAAATAGTATTATAAAAATATGGAATGACCTTTACACTTGTCCTACCCCTATTTTATGTGTCATGGCCGACCAAGAAATCCATGGGTCAACTTGGGGACCCCATGGAGCCACTTTGGTAGGAAAATGACATAAATAACATTTTATTTAATGTTAAAATAAAAAGTCACAAACAAGAGTTGTTTTACTAAAACAATTTTTAAATGGGGTTATACAAGTCATATTATTGACTATAAATATTCATTATAAATATAAAACAATTTCCTACATCATCATAATTGTTTTATAATTTTTAGACATTAAATAAATTAAATTATTTGTGACACCATGACGATGCAGCGATTACCTCATTAATTAACGATTTAATTAAAATGAAAAGATAATGTAAAATACAAGGCTTAAACTTGTCCAAAGCCTATTGGATGGGTAGATTTATAACCCTTATCACCTTATCCTAAAATTATAGAAGTGTGGGACCTATAGAATCTGAAAAGCATTGTATAATAAAGTAATATTTCATTACTTTCCAAGAGTGCCCCTCCTCTCTACTTATAAAAGGCCCACACCTCTAACACCTTATTAACACTTTAAAGCCATTTGGCTTGGCCAACCTCTGCCCAAATACTCTCCCAACTTCCTTCCCTTACTACTAGAAGCCTCACTTTGGGCAGAATTCTTCCCAAGGAAGCCTTTGGCTCAAATCAAAAGAGTTGCCCAATTTTAAGGTAATGTCTTCTCTTATGTTATTTTGTTTTATTTTGCTTATCCAACCCCCTAAACTCTTTTTATTCCTTTCTTTTGTAAAAAAACAGTATCCTCAATATACTAGGATGTTGTTATAATGAGTATTCGAGCTAAACATACACACACCTGCATCTAATGGTTAAAGAACATACGGTTTCTATGGATGGCGAATTTCTGCCTCACGAAACGATGATTGTTCAACACTCATATAACACCTTCAAAGGTGGCCATTAAGATGTCACTATATTTATATATGACATATAATATGTTTATTTTTTACTTAAGCTTCTTTATTTTTCATTTATGGCATACCTTTATGATTTCCATTATGGGTAAATGCGATAATTTCATTTTAGGAAGTGCGGACTACCGCCCCCTCAAAGTGATTTGAATCGTTAATGCCATATGTGGGATGTATAAAGGATGGAGTAAATGGTATTATACATTATATTATACTGTAATAATATTATACCTTTATATAATTATAACATCATTCCATTAAATACGAAATAGAAATGAAAGTAGCGTTCATGTGTACGTACGGCTTACCGTCTCCATGAACGGTGCATTTCATTTCTTACCTCTAAATGTTATGTAATATTATAAATGCATGTATATACTGGATATATATGATATATATGATATCTAAATCATGAACATAATTCTGGATATAATGGATATTTCGACACATGAACAACTTGTAATTATAAGAAATATATTTTTGACTCAAGTACCAAAGATCGACAAAACGACCGTTATTAACTTAAATAATTACATAATGTTCATGACATGGTAATAAGTGATATGAAAGGAATAATTAAATAGAAAAATGTTCTTAAGAAGGTATATATTAACTCTAGTTTATTATTCAGAAGGTTAAAGAGCGGTCGTGTCAAGTCGGACACGAGGTAAGGGAATTTCTTAACCCAATTTCCATTATTTGGGTTAATCTCCTACTTTCAAATTATGTAATGATATTATTTTGTCCTATCTTGTATTTTTACTTTATTTATGTGTACTTATAGTGAACACACATAATAGATCTATTTTATTTTAAAAATGATCTTTTTAAGGACTTCATCTCAATCTCCTTTCATTGAGGCATATTTGGTTTTATACACAACTTTCTTTTATACGGTGTATAAACCCCTTTGAATTTTACATTTATTCAAAAGGAATCTTTTTTATACAAAACGTTTTACTAAAAGACAAAAAGGGAATGTTTTTCTTACCGTACATATGCAGCGACAATGACTTCTCCATCGTCGTGACCATTATTTGAGTATCGGCTTCCTTTACAAGCCATAACTTTTTTTTAATGAAAAATAAATAAAAAGTTTTAACTTTCTTTTGTTTTGGTATTGAAAATGGTTTTGAAAGTGTTTTTATTATATCAATGTGTTGTATTGATACCTTGTTATTGAAATGTGGAAATGTTATTTCCTTTATGCATGTTTTATGTGATACGATTATGTTATGGTTTATGATATGTTTAAACCTATTCATATGAGGAATGATTTGGACTTAATAAGTGACGGGTGGAGCCCGCTACAGCTCCTCGATTTATCGGCATGTCTCATGAGACAAACTAGTGTATTGGCACGAGGCCTTGACAAAATCTTATTTGTGGTCTTGGCACGAGGCCTTGGCTACGTGGTTATGATAGTCTGGAATTATGCATTCCATCATTATGAAAGTGGTTATTGATATTGCATGTGATTATTCGACCAGTAGAATATCCATGTGAGTAAGTAAATGGCATTATTTAATTTTATTTTTGCCATATTATGCTGAAGTTCAAGTTTAAAAAGGCTTTTGTTTTAGTTATAAATTTCCTTAAATGTTAATGTTTATTTATGAAAGCTTCCGCAATATTGTTATCCTTACTGAGCATCTGAGCTCACCCCTTTCAATGTTTTAATATTTTTCAGGATGTGAATAAGTATTTTAGGAATGACCTGCAGGGATAGTAAGAAGAGGATATGAGTGTGGACTATGAAGAATTTGTTATTAGTTTTTCACTTTATGATGTAATGTAACATTTATGAATGTATCTAGTGTTTCCAATGCTACTAAACTAATCGGTCTTTTGAGACTTGATCTTTTGTGATCATGCCAATGTTACGAATTAATGCACCGACTCTGGGTAGCTGGGGTCAAGCATTACAGTTGGTATTAGAGGCAGTTTAGTACTAACCTTGGAAGCTGGATTTAGATAAACTCTGATTAGAGCACATAGCCCAAAGATAGACTTTGAGGATTAGTATAGAAGAACTTCCTAGAATTTTGGTATTATAGAGATTTTGTGAGTTTTCCGAGAAATACATCCCTGTCTGGATACGAGCAGGTAGAGGCGGCTCTGGCATAGATGTACCTAGGGGTAAAACCCGAAAACACCGCTTTGAGCTAGACGCGAATGGGAACTGTTGCACGACAACGGGCCTTGCTGCACTCTTGGTTACGACACTCCCGGGGGATATGCTTAGGATAATTCTCATTTTCTTTACAAAACACTATGAAGGGTTATGAGTATATACTTCCTCAAAGAAAACTTTTTTTATGATTATGGATTATATCCATAAATAGTTCAATTAGTGTTATGTGTTTTACATGTATGGAATTATGTATTGTGATTGATAAACTAATCTAGTTTATGCCATTGTTTAGAAATGGTGCCTAGTGGAAGGAATGGAAACCGTATCAATGCACACACTTAGTGTAGGGATTTCCCTCCTGATCAAGATAATTATTGTGGATCTGGAGATACAACTGGTGCTGATCAACTTATTACCATACTGGGACAACTTACTCAGGTTATGAATAATAACCTTACTCGTATGGAGCACCCTGATCCGCAACGTGGAGGATCAATGTTAGACCGCTTCATGAGGCAACAACCACCAACATTTAATGGGGGTACAAATACATTAGTAGCTGAGCAATGGATAAACTCCTTAGAGAAAATATTCCACGCCTTGGGGAGTAGCGAAAGGGAGAAGGTTGTCATGGCAGTCTACCGCCTCACTGGAGATGCTGATCAGTGGTGGTCGCTGATTCAAAACACAAAGGAAGATGATGAAGTATCAAATATGTAATGGAGAGAGTTAAAAGATCTTTTCCTAGAAAAATATTATCCTCGCGACCATCGAGCAGATACGGAAAGACAATTTTTGAGTCTGAGACAAAAGGAGGATGAGAATGTCACAAAGTATGAGGCTAACTTTACAAGGTTAGCGAGGCATGCTGCAGATTATATACGTAACCCAAGAAGTAAGATCGATCATTTCTTTGATGGGTGAAAACTGTTTCTCCTTCGAGCCTTAGTCTCACAATCTTTCTCGTCGTACGAAGACATTGTCTCATGTGCTATCAAGACAGAAAAGGAATTCTCTAAATCTTATGACAATAAAGTAAAGAAAGAGAAGAAGAGAATGGTGGAACAAGAGACAGATAAAGGGAAAAAGGGAAAGAAGGATTTTCCATTATGTGATAATTGTGGGAAGAATCACGCTGGTACTTGCCTAAAAGGAATGGGAGTTTGTTATAAATGTGGAGAAAAGTGTCACCAGGCTCGTGATTGCAAGGGAAAGAAAGAGGCTATAAAAGTTGAATGCTACAATTGTAGGGAAATGGGGCATTATGAAAATGAATGTCCTAAGCGTCAGGGAAACATACCTTAGAAAAGGCCAAGGGATCAAGGACAATCTTATGCTGTTACTACAGTTGAAGCGGAATAATTAATGTATTGGTGCTTTTGGACACAAGGATTATATTCTGGTTATAAGGATAATGTGATATATATATATAAGGATTGTACTACAGTACTTGTTATTTTCATTAAGGTTTTAATATGATGAAGGTAATCATATTTTTAATATGTGACAAAAATATAATCTTTAATTTGTTTGGGGAATCTGATGTTACAATTGATTTTGGAATTTAGAGACCTTTTAGAGAAAGTCTAGAAAGAGGTATTTTGGATAACTATAAAGGTTGGAATGGATTAAGTTGATCTTTGGATAGTATTGTTTAAGGTAAAAAAATTTCTGAAGATTATTTTTGGAATATTATAATACTATATTTTTAGGAAAAGGACAACCTGCAGGGTGGGGCATAACCCGTCACATCGGACAAAGCTGTAGGAATCGAACCCACAACCATAGTGCGACAGGCCTTTATTACCTACCACTAGCCTACAGAAAGTCCCTGGTTATTAAAAAATAGTTTTTCTAATCTAGATGGTATGTGGTAATATTTGGAACCTTATACAATTAGGATAAATAGATTATTTTTGAGTTCTGTTACCATTTGGAGTGAAAGATGGGTTCGTGGTAAAAATCTATTAAAGAATGAAAGCCTGCATGATAAGTAAGTATATTTCCTTACATTCTTAGTAAATCTCTTAAATAATTTCCTCAACTTTATTAAAGGTTACTTAAAACAAAAACGTCGTCGATTAACTTTTCCAACTGGGGATTCAATGATCGTTTAACCAATCACAAGTTTGTGATTTTCTTATTGTTAACTTTCTCCTAATCCTATTTTCTACAACTCTCCATCAGACCTTGATGGTTTTTTTTCTTCCATATCCATATTTTCATAGAATCCTAGTATGGGCTATCTCAGGTGACCTTTGTACTTATCTTTCTTTCTTTTAAAGTTATATTTTTATTAACCTTATTACCGATGTGGGTTTTCTACAAAGGTATTTTCTATTTTCAGCCTTTTATTTTCAAATAAAAATTTCAAATTGCGAGGACGCAATTTATTGAAGGAGGGGAGAATGTAACACCCCGAGCTTCTATGATACGCTTCTCATTCAATAATGCAATAGCTTGCATTGTACGCAACTTTGAGTTCTAACACACACCACAACCAATAAAAGTAGCCGTTATGAATAGTAATACCCACTTTTTAAAATTATAGAAATTTTATATTTCAAAATGGACTTCATTTTTGTATTTGTAATATCGAAATTATCCAAAGTTGAATTTTTTGTAATTTTCTGAGAACCTCCAATTTTTATGAATAGTGAAAAATACTTAAAAACAACTTTTTTAATAAAAATAATTTATAATGATAAATTATACTATTGAGTGGTTTTAAAGTATAATTATAATATATTTTTACTATTTTATCCAATGGTGATCATTAGAATTAATTTCACTTTGAAATTGGACATAAACAATGGTCGATCTTTTGATATATATTGTTTCTTAAAAACACGCCATTTGTTGTGACAATGGGAATTAATTATAAAATTAATTAATGAAACTTATATGTTTGGAATTTTGTAAAATAGACATCATTTTTGGATTCAGAATATCAATTATAGCTTAGGGTGAAATTTCGGCATTGTTCTGAAAAATGTCAATTTTTGATGAATAGTCAAACCACTAAGTAGTAGTTAAAAAAATTTATTTTTTGTTTAAATGAAACATTACCACTTCTGTGATTTGATTTTCAAAAATCCGACATACATGGTTTTCATTAGGAAGTAAAATGTGGTTCAATGGGATAAAAATAATTTTTTGGTGAATAGTAACTTTAAGTTTAATTAATCGCGATTAAAGGTAATTAGTGAAATTTATGGTAAGAATAGTATTATAAAAATATGTAATGACCTTTACACTTGTCCTACCCCTATTGGATGTGTCATGGACGACCAAGACAATCCATGGGTCAATTTGGGGACCCCATGGAGCCACTTTGGTAGGAAAATGACATAAATAACTTTTTATTTAATGTTAAAATAAAAAGGTCACAAACAAGAGTTGTTTTATTAAAACAATTTTTAAATGGGGTTATAAAAGTCATATTATTGACTATAAATATTAATTAGAAAGATAAAACAATTTCCTACATCATCATAATTTTTTTATGATTTTTAGACATTAAATAAATTAAATTATTTGTGACACCATGATGATGCGGTGATTACCTCATTAATTAACGATTTAAATAAAATGAAAAGATAATGTAAAATCCAAGGATTACACTTGTCCAAATCCTATTGGATGGGTATATTTAGAACCCTTATTACCTTATCCTCTAATTATAGAAGTTTGGGACCTTTAGAATCCGAAAAGCATTGTATAATAAAGTAATTTTTCATTACTTTCCAAGAGTGCCCCTCCTCTCCACTTATAAAAGGCCCCCATCTCTAACACCTTATTCACACTTTCAAGCCATTTGGCTCGGCCAACCTCTTCCCAAATACTCTACAAACTTCCTTCCATTACTCCTAGAAGCCTCACTTTGGGCATAATTTTTCCCAAGGAAGCCTTTGGCTCAAATCAAAAGAGTTACCCAATTTTAAGGTAATGTCTTCTCTTATGTTATTTTGTTTTATTTTGCTTATACAACCCCCTAAACTCTTTTTATTCCTTTATTTTGTAAAAACACCAGTATCCTCAATATACTAGGATGTTGTTATAATGAGTATTCGAGCTAAACTTACACACACCTACATCTAATGGTTAAAGAACATATGGTTTCTGTGGATGGAGAATTCCTGCCTCACGAAACGATGATTGGTCAACACTCATATAACACCTTAAAAGGTGGACATTAAGATGTCACTATATTTATATATGACATATAATATGTTTATGTTTTACTTAAGATTCTTTATTTTTCATTTATAGCATACCTTTATGATTTCCATTATGGGTAAATGCGATAATTTCATTTTAGGAAGTGCGGACTACTGCCCCCTCAAAGTGATTTGAATCGTTAATGCCATATGTGGGATGTATAAAGGATGGAGTAAATGGTATTATACATTATATTATACTGGAATTATATTATACCTTTATATAATTATAACATCATTCCATTAAATACAAAATATAAATGAAAGTAGCGTTCATGTGTACGTACGGCTTACCGTCTCCATGAACGGTGCATTTCATTTCTTACCTCTAAATGTTATGTAATATTATAAATGCATGTATATACTGGATATATATGATATATATGATATCTAAATCATGAAAATAATTCTGGATATAATGGATATTTCGACACATGAACAACTTGTAATTATAAGAAATATATTTTTGACTCAAGTACCAAAGATCGACAAAACGACCGTTATTAACTTAAATAATTACATAATGTTCATGAAATGGTAATAAGTGATATGAAAGGAATAATTAACTAGAAAATGTTCTTAAGTAGGTATATATTAACTCTAGTTTATTATTCAGGAGGTTAAAGAGCGGTCGTGTCAAGTCGGACACGAGGTAAGGGAATTTCTTAACCCAATTTCCATTCTTTGGGTTAATCTCTTACTTTCAAATTATGTCATGATATTATTATGTCCTATCTTGTATTTGTACATTCTTTATGTGTACTTATAGTGAACACACATAATAGATCTATTTTATTTTAAAAATGATCTTTTTAAGGACTTCATCTCAATCTCCTTTCATTGAGGCATATTTGGTTTTATACACAACTTTCTTTTATACGGTGTATAAACCCCTTTGACTTTTATGTTTATTCAAAAGGAATCTTTTTTATACGAATCATTTTACTAAAAGACAAGAAGGGAATGTTTTTTTTACCGTACATATGCAGCGACAACGACTTCTCCACCGCTGTGACCATTATTTGAGTTTCGGCTTCCTTTACAAGCCATAACTTTTTTAATGAAAAATAAATACAAAGTTTTAACTTTCTTTTGTTTTGGTATTGAAAATGGCATTGAAAGTGTTTTTATTATATCAATGTTTTGTATTGATACCTTGTGATTTAAATGTGGAAATGTTATGTTTCCTTTATGCATGTTTTATGTGATACGATTATGTTATGGTTTATGATATGTTTAAACCTATTCATATGAGGAATGCATTGGACTTAATAAGTGACGGGTGGAGCCCACTACAGCTCCTCGATGCATCGGAAGGTCTCATGAGACAAAATAGTGTCTTGGCACGAGTCCTTGACAAAATATTATTTGTGTTCTTGGCACGAGGCCTTGGCTACGTGGTTATGATAGTCTGGCATTATGCATTCCATCATTATGAAAGTGGTTATTGATATTGCATGTGATTATTGGACTAGTAGAATATCCATGTGAGTAAGTAAATGACATTATTTAATTTTATTTTTGGCATATTATGCTGAAGTTCAAGTTTAAAAAGGCTTTTGTTTTAGTTATTCATTGCCTTAAATGTTAATGTTTATTTATGAAAGATTCCGCAATATTTGTTATCCTTACTGAGCATCTGAGCTCACCCCTTTCAATGTTTTAATATTTTCCAGGATGTGAAGAAGTATTTTAGGAATGACCTGTAGGGATAGTCAGAAGAGGATATGAGTGTGGACTATGAAGACTTTGTTATTAGTTTTTCACTTTATGATGTAATGTAACATTTATGAATGTATCTAGTGTTTCCAAGGCTACTAAACTAATCGGTCTTTCGAGACTTGATCTTTTGTGATCATGCCAATGTTACGAAGTAATGCACCGACTCTGGGTAGCTGGGGTCAGGGCATTACAATATATATATATATATATATGTGTGTGTGTGTACATATATTTCATTCACTTAAATTAAATACGATAAGAAAACGGAAACAGCATTCATGCGTACGTACGACCTACCGTCTCCGTGAACGGTGTATTCCATTTAATATATCTATATATTATATATATTTATATTATTAATATATTTTATATATAAATTATATTATACATTTTTTATTTAATTAAATCATGGTCCAATTAACATGATCAAGAATAACAAGTCAAAACATGTATGATAAACAAAGCGATTATTACCTGAAATGTTTAATTAACATGGAATTATTCATAAATAGGTAATGAAAAGTCATAAAAGAATCATATATGATATAATAAATATTATTATTATTCTGATATAATTTAATGATATTTTAAAAAAAATTATATAGGAGTTTTAGACACATATGGAGAGTATCAGACCTAAGGTAATGGTTAATTCCTCAATCTCATTATTACGTGAGATTGTTTATGTATAAGTATTTATTGGGACATATTTATCATCCATGTACATGTTTCATAAAAATGTTTTCAAAAGGAATATTTTAAGGTTTTAGGTAAGGAACTCTTTAACTAGATCATCATTTTAAATTTTTTAAAGATTTATTTTTCTAAATCTATTAAATTGAAGTTAATGTTTTCAAAATGATTTTAAGGATTTATTTATATGGACAAGACTATTTTAAAAAGTTTCAAAGTGTTATATGAAACTTTGATTCAAAAATATATTTTAAATTAATTCATTAATAAATTGTGTTACTTTTAAATGACTTCATCAAAAAGGTATATTTCTCGCAAAGAGTTTTACTGGTTATTTTCAACTAAGTCAAAATCCTTTGTTGGATTTTATGCTTGTTTGAAGTTGATTTATTATGATACAATCTTTTATATTGTATTGAATGTTTTATGATATGTTTGACTGTGGATGACCTATATTTATACCATTCATGGTTTATGGTTAAAGTATTAACATTTTGTATGCTAGTTTTAATATGAATGTTTATATAATGTTTTAACGTTTTCATATAATGAATGCATTGGACTTAGTAAATGAAGGGAGGAGCCCACTATAACCCCTCGGTGCAACGGTACGTCTCATTAGACAAACTAGTGTCTTGGAACAATGACATGATATAATATTTATGAATGGTCTTGGCACAAGGCCTTGATGTAGTGGTTATGATGTCCGGTATTATTCATTCCCTCGTTATGATATTTGTTATTGATTGTATATGTGATTATTCGACTAGTAGAATATTCTTTTGAATGTTTAAATGGAACTATTTGATTTATTGTTTCCATATTATGATGAAGATAATCTTTTAAAAGTCTTTAGTTTTAGTTTTGTACCTTTACTTAAATGTTTATTCTTATTTTTGAAATATTTAGATATATTTTTTATCATTACAAAGAATCAGAGCTCATCCCACTCTTATATTTATTTTCCCAGGATTCCAAGAAGTGTTTTCTAATTAATGTGTAGGGTTAAGAAAGGGGGATAATGGAATTCTCAAAGGATTATATATGTTGTGTTTTATGTGTGAAATTTTAATGTAAAGTTCATTTATGTAATATATTTTCCAAAACATCTAAACTAATTGGTCCTTCGGGACTTGATTACTTGTAATCATGCCAATGTACTAAGACAATGCACTGACTCTAGGCAACAAGGGTCAGGGTGTTACAGTTGGTATCAGATGAAGTTTAGCAACAACCATGGAAATAGATTTACAAAACATATAATAGGGATCCTAACCCTAATATAGACTTTGAGGATAAGTATTTAAGAGCATCCAATAATTTTGAAATATAGATTATGTGGACACTCATAGAAAATAGATCCCGGTTAGGATAATACAAGTCGACGTGGTTCTAGAACAGATGTACCTAGGGGTGAAAACTCTAATAATGTGTTTTTAACTTGACTCATGGTAACCTCGTACATGACAACGGGGCTTATTGTGCACCTGGTTTGACACTCCTAGGGGATATGCTTAGGATAATTCACATTTTCTTTACAAACCATTATAAAGGATTTATGATTATATATCATGGAAAAGAACCCATTTTTATGTTTTTGAGACTAGATGTGTGTAAATATTCAATTAATGATGATCATTTTTCAAGTTTTTGGATTATACATTGTGATATGATCTAACCTAGTGTATGTTGTTGATTAGAAATGGTGCCCAATAAAATTTATGAGAACTCCAACAATATGCATGATCCAAAGAGTAAGAAGGATCATATATTCCATGGTATTAAGAAAAAATTTAGAAAGGAAATAGTCTCCCATATATTCTCATCATATTAATAAATATTATCATGTGTTAATAAGATAATTAAATAATTCTCTAAGTCCTGTGGCTTTGAAGGGAAGAATGAGAAGAAGAGGATGGTGAAGAAAAAGGTGGATAAAGGGAAGAGGAGAAAGAAGGATTTTCCCACGTATGATAATTGTGGAAATAATCACCTTGGTAAATGATTGAAGGTAATGGTAGTTTGTTATAAGTGTGGAGAAAACGTACACCAAGTTCGTGATTTAAGGGTAAGAAAAAGGTTTCAAATATGCAACGCTTCATCAGCAAGGAGTTGGTAAACTACGTGAATCAATGTCCTAATCATCATAGTATACCTCAAATGATGCTATAGGATAATAATCAAGTTATAATAATACCAAATATGAAGAGGAATGATTATTTTTATAATGTTGTTATCAATGAATTGTGCCATTTGAGTATTGTATTAATGATGTACAAGTTATAAGAATTATATAATATATAAGGATTGTACTAGAGTACTATTTCCATAAGGATTTGAGATTGTATGGTACTAAGTAAAGTGACATAGTTTCAAGTTAAACATTTTGGAAAATATATGGTTTGGGGAAATATAACATTTAATATGTTTCTGAAACTGAGATAATGATTTTAGAATAAGAGAGAATTAATTTGGATAAAGTATATTGGATATTATTTACATCCTTGAAACTTTTTAATGTTTTGTTTAAAAAACGGTTTATACCATAATTATTGGGAGTTTTCAAAATTTTTGGATTTAAGGTTATATAAATTATTCTATTTTTTACTTATGGAATAAGGAATAATGAACATATTCAATAAGGTTTTCTTGTAATTCAGTTTATTACCATGTTTTAAGAGAATATATGATGAAGGTATTCACATCTATGTTATATTACCATCCTTATAAATATTTGAACTGTGAGTTAGGACATGAGTATTTTGGATATGCCTAAAGGATGGAATGTATTAAGTTATAAATTGGATAATATTTATAAGGTTAAAACATTTCTTAAGATTTTTTTGGAATGTTATTATTTTAAGAAATGGGAAACCTGCAGGTTGGGCGACAACCCATCGCCTCTAGCAAGGCTACGAGACTTGAACCAGCAACCAAAGGGTGACAAGGGTTCATTTACTACCACTGGCCTACATGATGTCTTGGTTAGTATAACATATTTTTATTTATTTAAATGTATAATTTTATATTTGGAACCTCATACGATTAAGATAAATAGAATATTTTTGAGTTTTATCTTTTGAAGAGAAAGATCAATTTGTGGTAGGAATTAGTTAAAGGATGAAACTCTACATGTCAATTAAGTATGATTTATTGAGTTCCTATTCTATGAAGTAAAATAATTCTACAACACTAGGTAAAGGGTCATAAAACCCAAAAAAAACCTAGTACTTTCTTTTGTGATGAATGAAATGGTCCCTTGGATCATCGCAAATTTATGGCTTTCATATTATTAACTTTATCATAATAATAATCTATATCACTCTCCATTAGAACTTAATGGTTATTTTTCTATTACATATCCACATATTCCTATATTATACCATATTATGTGATATTTTTGGTAACATTCATACTTCCCTTTCTTTATTTTAAAATAGAGGTCTCATTAATCCATTTTTCAATGTGGGATTTCCAGAAAGATATTTCAAAATTTCAAATCCCTAGTTGTCAATTATGAGTTTAAATTTCAATTATTCATTTTATTGAAGTAGTGGATAATGTAACACCCCAAACTTTCATGATACACTTCCTTTTTAAATAATTCAATAGTGTGTGATGTACGCAACACCAAATTCAAGCGCACCACGACCTATCAAACCATTCGTATAAAAAAGAAGTTATGAAGAGTATTAAACATATTTTGAATTTTATATATCTCATATAATTTTAACATTCATATTTTTTTCTTAGACATAATATAAGAACAAATTCAATTTTTTAGATAAAAGAATTATAATTCAAAAAATGCAGTTTTTCTGCCTTTTAATGGTGAACCCTTTTTAAATACAATATTCGAAACATTTATATATTAAATTTGATAAAATTAAATTCTTCTTTATAACAGGGAAATAAAAAATTTATTTTGGATGAATTTTTGGTAGTTTTCAGATAACTTTCATATTTTGAAGAATAGTGAAAATTACTAAATTTAAATTGAAAGCAACTTTTTAATTGAAATAATTTATAGTGTTAAATTATACATTTGAGTGGTTTTAAATTATAATTAGATTATATATAATTTAGGTCATCTAAGGTAATTTAACCTTTAAAATGGACATAAACACATGTCAATCTGTTGATAGTTTTTACTTCTTAAAAACCAGCTTTCTTGTTTCGACAATGGAAATTAATTTTAAATTAATTTCTACTAATTTTGTGATTTTAATTTGGAAAAAAGGATTCCATATATGGAATAATAATGTACAAAAATTTTTAATAGGTACTTTTTATTTGTGGACATTATGAATAGTTACTTCAGTAATTATTTTAATTTACCATAGTTAAAGGGTAAATCAGGTAAATAAGGGTGAAAAATAATATTATAATAATATAAAACTATCCTAACACGTGTCCTAATATATTGGATGATATATGTCAGACCATGGGCATAGTTTGGTTGATTTTGTGACCCTTTGGAGCCACTTGGGGGTGATAATGACATGTTATAAGAATTAATTTAAAGGAGAAATATAACATAAACATGTATCTTTTACTAAAAAAAATTTAATTCAAGTTATATAAGTGATGTTTTCAACTATAAATAGTCATTAGAAATATAAAAAAAATTATACATCATTTTATTTTATTTTTAATTTTTATACTATGAATAATTAAATTTATTTGTGACACAATAATGATGAAGTATTTTCCTTATTAATGAAAGAATCAAATAAATGATATTATAAATATTAAAATAAATATAATTTGAAAGTTTTTATGTCGTCCAAGAATTTTATGGATGACTATGACATATTATATTTTATTTAATACCTCTTTCCATAAGTAATCAAGTTGTTATGACTTTAACGAAAATCAATTACTAAACAAATTCAAAATTGACATAAATTAGTTTTTAAAACAAATACTATTTTATTAAATGATATAAAAATCCTAAAAATCTAAGATTCAGCCAAATAACCTATATAATGTTAAAATTTTAATTAATTATCCAACTAAGGTTCTATTTTCATTTCATACCAACTAAATTAACCCAATAGTATAAAAATACAAGAAGACGTTGTAAGAGTTAAACTGTTTAACTAAGGGTTACTACGAATATATTAGGTTAATTTAATGCACTAAATTGGTAAAAAAATTAAATGATGATATTATTTCGAACCATACTCATATTATATTATAAATAAATCGATTTTTAGCTATTAGAAACTGAAAACAATTTTATAATAAATTAACATTTCACAATTGTTTCTAAACTACCCCTCACCTCTCTTATAAAAGGGAACCTCCCTTTCTCTTTAAATCAATTTTATAAAGACTTTTGGTTATGGAAACCCTACCGATTTCTCCTCTTAACCTCCCTAAATTCATCCTAGGGTCCTAACTTTGGTCAGAGATCCATCCTAAGGATCCATTTTGTTCAAATCAAAAGGAAACACCTGAAGAAGAGGTAATCGTTTTATCCCCTCCTTCAAAGTTCTTTTCTTCTTCTACTTATTTTTTCAATATTTTTTCCCTTAAAAAACAAAAAAAAATCCAGTATAATCCTTATAAATAGATGTTATTATAATAATGGTACTACTATATTCATCATTTTACACATCCTACGAATAATAATATCACCATGCGTGAGTACGTAAGCCTTACCATCTCCACACAGTGGTGTAATTTCTTATTCCATGTTACTTTATTTGGATGGGTATAATTATGAGTATAATAGAAATAAATAAGTAATATGACATGATTATGATTATTCATGATTGATATACCATCCATTTCTATATAATTTAATCACTAAAGGAATGATATTGTCGCTCATGTGTACGTACAACTTACCATCTCCACGACGTGATGAGATTCATTCTCCACTTTATCCATCCAAGAATGATTATAAAAAATATATATTTTAAATTATTATGAAATATATAGCATAATAATTCTACTTTAATAATATATATATATATATGTACATATATGTCATTCACTTACTTCCATTCAATACGATAAAAAACAGAAATAATGTTCATGTGTACGTACGACCTACCGTCTCCATGAACGATGTATTAAATTTCATATTCCTATCTATTATATATGTTTCTATTATATATATATATATGATATATGAATCATATTATACATTTTTTAAGTATGTAAATCATGATCTAATTAATATGATCAAGAATAAAAAGTCAAAACATGTACGATAAACAAAGCGATTATTACCCAAAATGTTTCATTAACATGGAATTGTTCATAAACCGGTAATATAAGGTCATAAAAGAATCATATATGATATCATAAATATTATTATTATTCTGATATAAATTACTAATATGTTTAAAAACATTATAAAATTGTTTCAGACACGTATAGAGAGTATTGGACCTAAGGTAAGGGTTAATTCCTCAATCTCATTATTATATGAGATTGTTTATGAGTAAGTATTTACTGGGACATATTTATCATCCATGTACATGTTTCTTAAAAAAAAATCAAAAGGAATCTTTTAAGGTTTTAGGGAAGGTACTCTTTAACTAGATCACCATTTTAAAAAATTTAAAGATTTATTTTTCTAAATCTATTTAATTAATGTCCATGTTTTCAAAATGATTTTAAAGATTTATTTATATAGACATGATTGTTTTAAAAAGTTTAAAAGTGTTATGGGAAACTTTGACTAAAAATATATTTTAAATTCATTCCTTTATAAATTTTTTAACTTTTAAATGATTTCATGAAAACTAGATATTTCTCTCAAAGAGTTTTACTGATTATTTTCAACTATGTCAAAATCCATTGTTGGATTTTATTCTTGTTTGAAGTGGATTTATTATGATACAATATTATATATTGTATTGAAGGTTTCATGATATGTTTTATTGCGGATGTTCTATTTTTATACCATTCATGGTTTATGGTTAAAGTATTAACATTTTGTATGTTAGTTTTAATATGAATTTTTATGTTATGTTTCAACCTTTTCATGTGAGGAATTCATTGGACTTAATAAGTGATGGGCATGGCCTGCTATTTCCCCCCAGTGCATCGGTAGGACTCATGAGAGAAATTAGTGCTTTGGCACAAGGCCTTGATAGAATATTTTTGAATGATCTTGGAAAACGTCATTGATGTTGTGGTTATGATGTCCGACATTATGCATTCCCTCGTTATGATATTATTTATTGATTTTATATGTGATTATTCAACTAGTACAATATCCATGTGAATGTTTTTATGGAGTTATTTGATTTATTATTTCCATATTATGATAAAGATAATGTTTTAAGAGCATTTTGTTTTAGTTTTTTATCTTTCCTTAAATGATTTTGCTTATTTTTGATAGCTTCCTATATATTGGTTGTCCTTAATAGGCATTAGAGATCACCCCTTTCTTATGTATTATTTTCCCAGGATGTCAAGAATTGTTTTCTAATTGATTTCCAGGGTTAAGAAAGGGGAATAATGGTGTTATCAAAGGATTATCTATGCTGGGTTTTATGTTATAAATAGTAATGTAAAGTTTATTTATCTAATATATTTTCCAAGACTTCTAAACTATTCAGACCTTTGGGACTTGATTCCTTGTAATCATGCCAATGTATTAAAATAATGCACTCTCTCTGGGAAACTAGGGTCAGGGCATTACAGTTGGTATCATAGGAGCCTTAGAAACAACCTTGTAAATAGATTTAGAAAACATATATTAGGGATCATAACCCTAATATAAACTTTGAGGATAATTATTGAGGAGAATCCTAGAAGTTTTAAATATAGATTATTTGGGTATTCCTAGAAAATAATTCCCAATATATATACTATAAGTGGATGTGGTTCTGGAATAGATGTACCTAGGGGTGAAAATACTGAAAAAGTGTTTCGATCATGACTCAGGGCAACTTGGTACACGACAATGGGCCTTACTGCGCACCTAGTTTGACACTCCCAGGGGATATGCTTAGGATAATTCACATTTTATTTACAATCCATTAGGAAATATTTATGAGTAAATATGTTGGAAAAGAATCCTTTTTTATGATTATGAGACTAGATGTGTGTAAATCATCAATTAATGGTGATAATTTTTATAGTTTTTAGATTATACATTACGATATGATCTAACATAGTGTATGTTATCTATTAGAAATGGTTCCCTATATATGGAATGAGAACTCCAGTAATACGTATGATCCAAAGAGTAATAAGTATTGTATATATCATGGTCTTAATCCAACATTTCAAAGGGAAATAGTATCCCAAAAATTCTCATCACATGAAAAATAATATCATGTGTTAATAAGACAAGTAAAGAATTATCTATGTCCAATGGATTTGAAGGATAGAAAGAGAAGAAGATGATGGCAGAGAAAAAGACAGATAAAGGGAAGAAGGGAAAGAAGGATTTTTCCACATGTGATAATTGTGGAAAGAATCACCTTGGAAAATGATTTAAGGGGATGAGAGTTTTTTATAAGTGTGGAGAAAAATGACACCAAGTTTGTGATTTCACGGTATGAAAGAGGTTTCAAATGTACAATGATTCATCTGCAAGGATTCGGGACACTATGTGAATCAATGTACCAATCATCAGAGTATACCCCAAATGATGCTATTGGATAATAATCAAGTTATGATACTACTGAGGATGAAGAGGAATGGTTAGTGTTCTTATGTTGTTATTAAATAATTGTGTCATTTGAGTATTTTATTAATGATGTTGAAGTTATAAGAATTATAGAGTATATAAGGATTGTACTGATGTATTATTTTCATAAGGATTTGAAATTGTATGGTACCAAGTAAAGTGACACAGTTTCAAGTTAAACATTTTGGAAAACATATGATTGTGGGAAATATAACCCTTAATATATTTCTGAAACTGAGATAACTATTTCAGAATAATAGATAATTGATTTGAATAAAGTGGATTGGATATTATTTACATCCTTGGAACTGATTAATGGTTTGTTTAAAAAGTAGATTATACCATTGTTATTGGGATTTTTCAACATTTTTGGATTTAATGTGTATATCCAGTATTCTATGTTTTATATAAGGAATAAGGAATAATGAACGTATTCAATATGGTTTTCTGGTAATTCAGTGTATTACCATCTTTTAAGAGAATACATGATGAATGTATTCACATCTATGGTATGTGAACTTCCTTATAAATTTTTGGACTATGAGTTGGGAGAGGAGTATTTTGGATAAGCCTAACAAATGGAATGGATTAAGTTGGAAACTTGATACTATTTTTTAAGGTTAAAACATTTCTTAAGATTTGTTTTGAATGTTATAATTTTAAGAAATGGAAAACCTACAGGTCAGGCAACAACCCCTCACTTCCGGCAAGGCCACAAGACTTAAACCCGTAACTGAAGGGTGATAAGGGTGAATTTCCTACCACTGGCCTATGTTATGTCCTAGTTAGTATAATATAGTTTTCTTTATTCCAATGTATAAGTTTATATTTTGAACCTTATACAATTAAGATAAATAGAATTTTTTTTGTTTTATATTTTGAGCAAAAAGATGAGTTTGTGGTAGGAATTAGTTAAAGGATGAAACTGTACATTTTAATTAAGTATGCTTCCTTTCGTTCTTAGTCTATGAAGTAAAATAATTCTACTACACTAGGGAAAAGATCATAAAACCAAAAATGTTTTCCTAGTACTTTCTTTTTTAATGAATCAAATGGTCCCATGGATCATCGTAGATTTATGGCTTTAATATTGTTAACTTTATCATAATAATATTCTCTATCGCTCTCTATCATAACTTGATGGTTAGTTTTCTATTCCATATCCATGTTTTTCTATATGCAACCCTATTATGTGTTATTTCAGGTAACATTCATACTTACCGTTCTTTATTTTAAAATAGGGGTATCATTAATCCATTTAAAAAGTGGTTATGAATAGTATTAACCACATTTTAAATTTTATATATCCCATATAATTTTAAAATTCATCCTTTTTTTCTTAAAAATAATATAAGTACAAATTCTATTTTTCAGATAAAAGAATTATTTTTCAAAAAAATGCATTTTTTCCACATTTTAATGGAGAACCCTTATTAAATCCAATATTTTACAAATTTATATATTAAATTTGAGAAAATTAAATTATTATTTATAAGAGGGACATAAAAATTTATTTTGGATGAATTTTTGGTACTTTTCTGATAACTTTCATATTTTGATGAATAGTAAAAAATACTAAATTTTAATTGAAAAACAAATTAATCGATATAATTTATAGTGTTAAATTATAAATTTGAGTTGTCTGAAATTATAATTATATTATATTTTTTTCATTTAAAATAATTTAGGTATTTGGAAGTAATTTTACATTTAAATTAGACATAAACACATGTTAATATTTTGATAGTTTTTACTTATTAAAAACCCGCTTTCTTTTTTTGACAACGAGAATTAATTTATTTCAATTTTTTGATTTTAATTTGGAAAAATGTATTCCATATTTGAAATCATAAGGTCCAAATTATGTGAATAGGTACCTTTTATTTTTTGACATTATGAATAGTAACTTCAGTAATTATTTTAATTTACCATGATTAATAGGTAAATCAGGTAAATAAGGGTAAAAAAATAATATTATAATAATATAAAACTACCCTAACACAGGTCCTAATCTATTGGATGATATATTTCTGACTATGGGCATCCTTGGGTCGATTTGGGGACCCCATGGAGTCACTTGGGTGTGATAATGACATGTTATAAGAATTAATTCAATGTAAGGATAAATATAACATAAACATGTATCTTTTTCTAAAACAATTTTAATTAAAGTTATATAGGTGATATTTTCAACTATAATTTTTAATTAGAAAGATAAAAATATTTCCTACATCATTTTATTTTATTTGTAATTTTTAGACATTGAATAATTAAATTTATTTATTACACAATAATGATAAAGTATTTTCCTTATCGATAAGGAGGTTGAAGAGGGTGGACCAATGGGAATCCTGTAAGGCTCACCAGAAGTAGTTTCAGAATCTAGGGAGGAGCCAGCTAACCTTCTTATGCACTCTGAGGAAGAAATGATAGCGAAGTTCTTGATTTTTAATGCTTCTAAAGACGACGCAGCAAAATTGAATGGTGAACCATTTCAAGTGGACCTTAATAGCGAGCAGGAAGAATTGATCATCAATAAACATCTCATCATGACCAGAGTATTCAACTCCAAGAAAATAATGGTGGAAGATTTTTTGCAGATGGGGGAAAATCTGGACTATCAATTTAAAGAATGCATTAGAGCTGATCCTGATAAAAAGGTAACCAAACTCTCCTAGAAACTATATTGGGAGAATGCATATAATATTTTGAAGTTAGACCTTTATGATTCTTCCATCTGTAATAGGGTGTGATGTTCTTGGTTTTACTAGATGGTTTCACACTTTCTCCATAAAAGTGTACTCTATAATAAAAAAATGCTAATTTGGAGGAAATAATCAAATAAATGATATTATAAATATTAAAATAAATATAATTTGAAAGTTTTTCTGACATATACAAATTTTATAGAATACAATGACATATTATATTTTATTTAATGACTTTTTTAAAAGGAATCAATTTTTTATTACTTTAACAAAAATCAATTACTAAATAGTGTCAAAATTGACATTAATGAGTTTTTAAAAAAATGTGATTTTATTAAATGATATAAAAATCATAAAAATATAAGATTCAACCAAATAACTTATATAATGTTAAAAATTTCATTAATGGTCCAGTTTAGTTTCTCTTGGCATTTCATAGTAAGTAAATTAACCCAATAGTATAAAAATACAAGAAGACACGGTAAGAGTTAAACTGATTAACTATGGGTTAATCTGAATTGATAAGGTTAATTTCATGAAATAAAATTGTCTTAACATTATTTGATGAGATTATTTAGACCAGTACTCATATTATCCTAGAAATAAATCAATTTTGAGCTATTATAAACTGAAAATAATTTTATAATAAATTAATATTTCAAGATTTTTCCTAAAGTGCCCCTCACCTCTCTTATAAAAGGGCACCTCCATTTCTCTTTAACTCACACCACTATAGCCTTTTGGTTTGGCCAAACCCTACCCATTTCTCCTCCCAACCTCCATTAATTAATCCTTGATTCATAACATTTGGAATATAGCTATCCTAAGGATCCCTTTTCTTCAAATTAAAAGGAAACACCCGAAGAAGAGGTAATTGTTTTATCCCCTCTTTCAAAGTTATTTTCTTCTTCTACTTATTCTTTCAATATTGTTTCCTTACCAAAGTAATAAATCCAATATCATACTTATAATTAGATTTTATTATAATCATGGGACAAATATATTCATCATTTTATGCATCCTATGAATAATAATATCACCAGGCGTGCATGCGTACGGCTTACCGTCTCCACGTCGTGGTGTAATTTGTTATTCCACATTACTTTATTTGGATGGGTATAATGATGCATACAATAAAAATAAATAATGAATATTAAATGATTTTGATTATTCATAATTTATATACCATCCATTTCCATGTAATTTAATCATTAAAATAATGATATTGTCGCTCGTGTGTATGTACGGCTTACCGTCTCCACGACGTGATGAGATTCATTCTCCACATTAACCATCCAAGAATGATTATAAAAAATATATATTATTCATAATAATGAAATATATAACATATTAAGTTGACTGTAATTTTATATATATATATATATATATATATATATATATTTGTGTGTGTGTGTGTACATATATGTCATTCACTTACTTCCATACAATACGATAAGAAAACGGAAACAGTGTTCATACGTATGTACAGCCTACAGTCTCCATGAACGGTGTATTTCATTCCATATATATATCTATTATATATATCTATATTATGATAATATATGATATATAAATCATATTATTAATTTTTGAAATAAGTAAATCATGATCTAATTAATATGATCAAGAATAACAAGTCAAAACATGTACAATAAACAAAGCGATTATTACCCAAAATGTTGCATTAACAAGGAATTGTTCATAAACAGGTAATATAATGTCATAAAAGAATCATATATTATATCATAAATATTATTATGATTTAGATATAAGTTAATAATATGTCTAAAAACATTATACAAGAGTTTTAGACATGTATAGAGAGTATCATACCTAAGGTAAGGGTTAATTCTTCAATATTATTATTATCTGATATTTTTTATGTGTAAGTATTTACTGAGACATATTTATCATCCATGTCCATGTTTCAGAAAAATGTTTTCAAAAGGAATATTTTAAGGTTTAGGGAAGGTAATATTTAACTATATCATCATTCTAAACGTTTTAAAGATTTAATTTTCAAAATCTATTTAATTAATGTCAATGTTCTCAAAATAAATTTAAGGATTTATTTATATGAACATGATTTTTTTAAAAGTTTCAAAGTGTTATGGGACACTTTAATTCAAAAATCTCTTTTAAATTAATTCCTTTATAAATTGTGTTACATTTAAATGATTTCATGGAAAAGGGATATTTCACTCAAAGAGTTTTACTGGTTATTTTCAATTATTTCAAAATACTTTGTTGGATTTTATGCTTGTTTGAAGTTGATTTATTATGATACAATATTCCATATTTTATTGATGTTTTTGTGATATTTTGGACTATGGATGTGATATTTTTATACCATTCATGGTTTATGGTTAAAATATTAACATTTCATATGCTTGTTTTAATATGAATATTTATGTTATGTGTAAACCTTTTCATATGAGCAATGTATTGGACTTAGTAAGTTATGGGTGGGGCCTACTATTTCCCCTCCGTACATCAGTAGGTCTCATGAGACAAACTATTTTTTGGAAGAAGGCCTTGATAGAATATTTGTGAATGTTCTTTTCACAAGGCTTTGATGTAGTGGGTATGATGTCTGACATTATGCATCCCTCGTTATGAGATTAGTTATTGATTTTATATATGATTATTTGACTAGTAGAATATGCATGTGAATGTTTAAATGGAATTATTTGATTTATTCTTTCCATATTTTGATGACGATTATGTTTTTAAAGGCTTTTGTTTTAGTTGTGTACCTTTTCTTAAATGTTTATACATATTTATGATAGCTTTTGATATTTTTTTTTATCCTTATGAGCATCATATATCACCCCTTTCTTTTGTTTTATTTTCTCAGTATTCCAAGAAGTGTTTTCTAATTGATGTGTAGGGTTAAGAAAGGGGAATAACGGCATTCTCAAAGGATTGTCTACGTTGTGTTTTATGTTAGAAATTTTAACGTAATGTTCATGTATGTAATCTATTTTCCAAGACTGCCAAACTAATTGGTCCTTAGGTACTTGATTCCTTGTAATCATGCCAATGTATTAAAATAATGCACTGAATCTAGGAAACTAGGTTCAGGGTGTTACAGTTTGAATCAGAGGAAGTTTAGCAACAACCTTGGAAATAGATTTAGAAAACATAGATTATGGATCATAACCCTAATATATACTTTGATTATAAGTATTGAAGAGCATCTGAGAATTTTTAAATAGAGATTATTTGGGTATTTCTAGAAAATACATCCCTATCGGGATACTACAAGTGGATCTGGTTTTGGAACAGATTTACCTATGGGTGAAAACATTGACAAGGTATTCTGATCTTGACTTGGTATAACCTGGTACACAACAAGGGGCCTTATTATGCACCTGGTTTGACACTCCTGATGGATATTCTTAGGATAATTCACATTTTCTTTACAAACCATTATAAAGAGTTTATAAGTAAATATGTTGGAAAAGAAACCATTTTTATGATTATGAGACTAGATGTGTGTAAATATTCAATTAATGATGAGAATTATTGTAGTTTTTGGATTATATATTACGATATGATCTAACCTAGTGTATGTAGTTAATTATAAATTGAGCCCTATAGAAGGAATGATAACTCCACCAATAAGCATGATCTAAAGAGTAAGAAGGATTATATAATCATGGTCTTAAGACAACATTTCAAATGGAAATAGTCTCCCACGCATTCTCATAATATGAAGAAATAGTATCACGTGTTAATAAGATAAGTAAATAATTCTACAAGTCCTATGGATTTGAAGGGAAGTATGAGAAGAAGAGGATGGCAGAGAAAAAGATGGATAAAGGGAATAAGGGAAAGAAGTATTTTCCCCCATGTGATAATTGCGGAAAGAATCACCTCGGTAAATGCTTGAAGGGAATGAGAGTTTTTTATAAGTGTAGAGAAAAATGACACCAAGTTCGTGATTTCAAGGGTGAAAAAAAGGTTTCAAATGTACAATGCTTTAGATTTAAGGAGTTGGGACACTACGTGAATCAATTTTCCAATCATCAGAGTATAACCCAAATGATGTTATTGGATAATAATAAAGTTATGATACTACCACAAATGAAGAGGAAGTATTAGTGTTCTTATGTTGTTATCAAATAATTGTGTCATTTGAGTATTTTATTAATAACGTAAAAGTTATAATAATTATAGAATACATAAGGATTGAATTGCAGAACTATTTCCATAAGGATTTGAGATTGTATAGTACTAAGTAAAGTGACACAGTTTCATGTTAAACACTTTGGAAAATATATGGTTAGGGAAAATATAACCCTTAATATGTTTCTGAAACTAAGATTGTGCTTTTGGAATAAGATATATTGATTTGGATAAAGTATATTGGATATTTATATCCATGGAATTGATTAATGGTTTGTTTTAAAAGAGGTTTATACCATCATTATTGGGAGTTTTCAACATATTTATATTTAAGGTGTATATCAAGTATTCTATGTTTTACGTAAGGAATATGGAATAATTAACGTATTCAATAAGGTTTTCTGGTAATTCAGTTTATTACCATGTTTTTAGAGAAAAAATTATGAAGGTATTCACATCTATGTTATGTGACCATCCTTACAAATTTTTAGACTATGAGTTGGGACAGGAGTTTTTGGATAAGCCTAATGGTTGGAATGGATTAAGTTAGAAATTGGATGCTGTTGTTTAAGGTTAAAACATATCTTAAGATTATTTTTTTTAGAATGTTATACTTTTAAGAAATGGACAACCTACAAGTCGGTCAAAAACATGTCACATCTAGCAAGGTCGTGAGACTTGAATCTGCAACCGAAGGGCGACAAGGGTAAATCACCTACCATTGGCCTACATGATGTCTTAGTTATTATAACATAGTTTTATTTATTTAAATGTATAATTTTATATTTTGAACCTTATACAGTTAAGATAAATATAATATTTTTGATTTTTATCTTTTGAAGAGATAGATGAGTTTGTGGTAGGAATTAGTTAAGGATGAAACTCTAAATGTTAATTAAGCATGCTTCCTTACGTTCTTAGTCTATGAAGTAAACTAATTATATAAAACTAGGGAAAGTATCATAAAACCAAAAATGTTTTCGCGGTACTTTATTTTGCGATGAATCAAATGGTCCCTTGGATCATCGCAGATTTATGGCTTTTATATTGTTAACTTTATCTTAATAATATTTTGTATCACTCTCCATCAGAACATGATGGTTATTTTTCTCTTCCATATTTATGTTTTCTTATATTCAACCCTAGTATGTGTTATTTCTGGTAACATTCATACTTACATTTCTTTATTTTAAAATAGAGGTCTCATTAATTAGTTTTTCGATGTGGGATTTCAACTAAGATATTTAGAAATGTCAAACCCCAAGTTTTCAACACTGAGTTTAAATTTCGATTATGAAATTTATTGAAGAAATGGATAATGTAACACCCCAAGCTTCCATGGTATGCTTCCTTTGTAAATAATTCAATAGCGTGTGATGTACGCAACACCGAGTTCAAGCGCACAATGACCTATCAGAATAGTCATTTAAAAAAAGGGTTTTTAATAGTATTAACCACATTTTGAATTTATATATCCCATATAATTTTAACATTCATATTTTTTTTCTTAGGCATAATATAAGTACAAATTCAATTTTTAGATAAAAGAAATATTTTACAGAAAAATGCAGTTTTCCAGCCTTTTAATGGAGAACCCTTTTTAAATACAACATTTGACACATTTATATATTAAATTTGATAAAATTAAATTCTTCTTTATAAGTGGGACATAAAAATTTAGTTTGGATTAATTTTTGGTACTTTTCTGATAACTTTCATATTTTGAAGAATAGTGAAAATACTAAATTTTAATTAATACAACTTTTTAAATCGATATAATTTATAGTGTTAAATTATAAATTTGAGTGGTTTAAAATTATATTTAGATTATATTTTTATAATTCAATATAATTTAGTTAATTGGAAGTAATTTAAAAATTAAATTGTACATAAACACATGTCAATCTTTTGATAGTTTTTACTTCTAAAAACCTTTATTTCTTATTTTGACAATGGGAATTAATTTTAAATTTTTTTCGGCCAATTTTTTTATCTTAATTTAGAAAAATTGATTCCATATTTGGAATCATAAGTTTAAAATTGTGTAAACATATACCTTTTATTTTTGGACATGATGAATTTTAACTTTAGTAATTATTATAATTTTCCATGGTTAAAGGCTAAATTAGGTAAATAAGGGTAAAAAATAATATTATAATAATATTAAACTACTCTAACACGTTTTCTAATCTATTGGATTATATATGTACATCCATGGGAATCCTTAGGTAGATTTGGGGACCCCATGCAGCCACTTGGGTGTGATAATGACATGTTATAAGAATTAATTTAAAGTAAGGAGAAATATAATATAAACATTTATCTTGTACTAAAACAATTTTTATTCGAGTTATATAAGTGATATTTTCATCTATAAATAGTAATTATAAATATAAAACTATTTCATACATCATTTTATTTTATTTTTATTTTTTATAAATTGTATAATTAAATTTATTTATGGCACAATAATGATGAAATATTTTCCTTATTAATGAAAGAATCAAATAAATGATATTATAAATATAAAAATAAATATAATTTGACAGTTATTATGTACTAAAAAAATTTTGTGGATTACTATGAAATATTATCTATTATTTAAATTATTTTTCATAAGTATTCATGTTTTTATGACTTTAAAAAAATCAATTATTAAATAGTTTCAAAATTGACTAAAATGAGTTTTTAAAACAAATACTATATTATTAAATGATATAAAAATATTAAAAATATAATATTAGGCCAAATAACATATATAATGTTATAAATGTCATTAATGATCCACTTGAGGTTATATTGGAATTTTATAGTAACTAAATTATCCCTATAGTATAAAAATAAAAGAAGACACAGTAATAGTTAAACTATTTCACTAAGGGATAATCCCAAAAGATAAGGTTAATTTCATGAACTAATTTTTTCTAAAAATAATTGGATGAGATTATTTAGACCCATACATATCTTATACTCTAAATAAATCAATTTTTAGGTATTAGAACCCGAAAATAATTTTATAATAAATTAATATCTTGATATTTTTTCAAAAGTGCCCCTCACCTCTCTTATAAACGGGCACCTACCTTTCTCTTTAACTCACACCTCTAAAGCCTTTTGGTTCAGAAAACCCATAACCATTTCTCCTTTAAACCTAAATCAATTAATCCTATAGGCCTAAATTTGTGAATATATCCTTCCTAAGGAGCCCTTTTTAAAAAATCAAAAGGAAACACCCGAAGAAGAGGTAATCATTTTATCCCCTCTTTCAAAGTTCTTTTCTTTTTCTACTTCTTCTTTCTATATTGTTTCCATAAAAAAGTAATAAATCCAGTATAATACTTATACTAAGATGTTATTATAATCATGGGACAACTATATTCATCATTTTATCTAGCTTATGAATAATAATATCACCTTTTGTGAGTACATACGGCTTATTGTCTCCACACCGTGGTGTAAGTTGTTATTCCACATTACATTATTTAGATGGGTAAAATGATGAATATAATAGAAATAAATAATTAATATGAAATTATTATTATTAATATTAATTTATATACTATACATTTATATATAATTTAATCATTAAATAATTGATATCATCACTTGTGCGTACGAACGGCTTACCATCTCTATGACATGATAAGATTCATTATCTGATTTAACCATCCAAGAATGATTATAAAAAATATATATTATTCATAATTATGAAATATATGACATAATAAGTCTAATATAATGATATCTATATATATGTGTGTGTATTTATGTACATGTATTCATTAACTTACTTCCATTCAATACGATATTAAAACGAAAACAACGTTATTGCGTACGCACGACCTACTATCTCCATGAACGGTATATTAAATTTCATGTATCTATATATTATATATATTTATATTATGAATATATATGATATATAAATCATATTAGAAATTATTTAAGTAAATCATGATCAAAAGAATATGATCACGAATAACAAGTCAAATCACATACGATAAACAAAGCGATTATTACCTGAAATGTTGCATTAACATAGAATTTTTCATAAACGGATAATATAAAGTCATAAAATAATCATATATGATATCATAAATATTATGATTATTATTATATAAGTTTATAATATGTTTAAAAACATTATACATGAGTTTCATATAGGTACGAAGAGTATCTGACCTAAGGTAAGGGTTAATTCCTCAATCTCATTACTATCAAAGATTGGTTATGTGTAAGTATTTACTAGGACATATTTATCATACATGTACATGTTTCATAAAAAAAATTCAAATGGAATATTTTAAGGTTTTAGGGAATGGAATCTTTAACTAGATCATCATTTTAAATGTTTTAAAGATTTATTTTTCTAAATATATTTAATTAATGTACATGTTTTCAAAATGATATTAAGGATTTATTTTTATAGACATGATTATTTTAAAAAATTTAAAAGTGTTATGGAACACTTTGATTCAAAAATATCTTTTAAATGACTTCCTTTATAAATTGTGTTACTTTTAAATAATTTCACGAAAAAGTGATATTTCTCTCTTAGAATTTTACTGGTAATTTTGAACTATGTCAAAATCCTTTGTTGGGTTTTATGCTTGTTTAAAGTTGATTTATTATGATACAATATTCCATATTTTATTGAAGGTTTTTTGATATGTTTGACTCGGTATTTTCTATTTTTAAACCATTCATGGTTTATGGTTAAATATTAACATTTCCTATGCTAGTTTTAATACGAATGTTTATGTTATCTTTCAAACAGTTCATATGAGGGATGAATTGGAATTAGTAAGTGATGGTTAGGGCCCATAGTAGCCCATCAGTGCATTGATAGGTCTCATGAGACAAACTTCTATCTAGGAACAAGGCCTTGATAGAATATTTTTTGAATGGTCTTAGCACAAGGTCGTGATGTAGTGTTTATGATGTCTGACATTATGCATTCCCATGTTATGAAATTAGTTATTGATTTTACATGTGATTATTCGACTAGTAGAATATATATATAAATGTTTAAATGGAATTATTTGATTTATTCTTTCCATATTATGATGAACATAATGTTTTAAAAGGCTTGTGTTTTAGTTTTTTACCTTGCCTTAAAAGTTTATGATTATTTGTGATAGCTTCTGCTATATTGTTTATCCTTACTGAGCATCAAAGGTCACCCATTTATTATGTTTTATTTTCCCAAGATGCCAAGAAGTGTTTTATAATTGATCTGTATGGTTAATCAAGGGGAATAAAAGAATTATCAAAGTATTATCTATGTTGTGTTTTATGTTAGAAATTGTAATGTAAAGTTCATGTATGAAATTTATTTTCCAAGAGTACTAAACTATTCCATCCTTCAGGACATGATTCATTATAATCATGAGAATTTATTAAAATAATATACTGGCTTTGGGAAAATGGGGTCGGGACATTACACCATACTCTAGATTATTGGGGTAATGCCCTTGTAGTCCTTTGATATGGGATAATGATGGTTGATGGCCCACATAGCTTAATGTCATGTAGTGGGGACTTAATTTCTTATTTTTAGATTAACATAATATGGTAAGAACGTGTTTTTTGTGTATTTCTAATGTCATGAGACCATGAAGTTCACCTTGCAGCTTTAATGTCATGTGGTAAGGACTTACTTCTGTGCATTTTATCATCGTGTAGTAAGGTCATACTCCTATGCAGTTTAATGTCATGTGATAAGGACGTACTCTTGTGTAGTTTAACGTCATGTGGTAAGGACATGAGAACTGATGTGAAAATATGTGCAAAGAACATTATATGCACAATAAGTTTGTGCATAGATCTAACTCGTACGTAGAAAGCGTGAGCTTTTATGGCCTAGTAACTTATGTAGTTTTGGGTGCATTTTTTTATCATTTTTTTGTATCTAGGACCAGGATTGAAGATCAGGGAATCACAATATATTATGTGATGTCAAGAATCAAAACATACATAGTTCTTGAAATCCCATGTAGTTTAACATCATGTTGTGAGGACTAAGGTGAACTGATGTGAAAGAAAATAAATTTTGTGGTTGGGAACAAGGTTGTAAATCCGGGTGTCACTATATATATCATTAGAATGAGAATCAAGCCACATGTAGTTCTTGAAGGGTCATGCAATTTAATGTCATGTAATGAGGATGTGGGTCCCTCAACATGAAATGGTAATATTTCAGTTGGGCCCATGAATGAAGTTATGGGTGTCACTATGAATCCCATGGTGATGGGAATCAAGCCACATGTAGTTATTGAAATCCTAGGTATTTTAATGTCAAGTGTTGAAGAAATTACCCATGTAGTTTAATTACTCACAGTAAGGACATGGATCACCCGACTTGAAGGAAAAAAAGGAAAATAAATATTATAATTGGACCCAATACTGGAGTTTAGGGTGTCACTACGTAGCCAGTGATGGAAAGAATCAAGCCATATGTAGTTCCATAAAACCTATGAAGTTTAATGTCATGCATAGAGGACATCATCTATGTAGTTTCAATGTCTTATAGTAAGTACAGCTCCATAAAGTTTACTATCATGGGGTCAGGATAAATGGTGGGGATTACTCTGATGTGGAAGACCATGTGATGATAGCTATGAAAATTATTTTTTGAGAAACCTAACATTAGTGGGGGGATGTGACATGCTCCCCATCCATGGTGTCCAATGAGTAGGATCCATTCTGAGAAACCTTATGTATGATGTAAGGCACCTCCCATTTGGGTTTCAACTTCAAGGGATTATTCCCTAGTATCATCAGGGTTCTGAGAGATGATACCAATTCTCCTTAGAGGAATGAACGTAGGCAAACATTCTTATTAAAGGCATGTGATATCTGATTCCGATGATTTTCTAGGTTTTGTAGTGTCCACAACATGTTCTCATCGAGTCACTCTAATTCGTCCTGACCCTTTTTCAATTTTTCATCATCTGAGAAATTTCCACAAATGGCTATTTGGAGAAAAGGTAGCTAGACCTATATGTGTAATATTTCCTTAGTACCATACACCAATGAATATGGAATTTCTTATGTGGTAGTATTCATGGTGGTGCAGTAGGCCCAAAAATCATGAAGAAGTTTTTCTAGCCAAGACTTGTTATCCTTGTTCAGCAGCTTCTAGAGTATATTAGAAAGAGCCTTATTGAAGGCCTATATCTGTTAATTTTCCACTTCTTGATAGAATGATGAGTGATTGGACTTGATATTCTACTCCTCATAGAGTTTATTAAACTCTATAGAATAAAAGTTGGTGTCATTGTCCATAAATATTGGGTGAGGGACCCCAAACCTTGTGATTATATGGGACTTTATGAAGTTGATGATGTTATTTGTCTCGACTTATTTGAGGGGTATTACCTTATCCCATTTCGAAAAGAAGTTGGTAGAATCAAGGATGTAATTGAACTACTTAGCCATGGATGGGGGATATAGACCCACAACATCCATTCCCCAAATGGAAAATGGATAGGAATATTTAGCTGTATGTAGCAATTTTTTGGGATAATGAATCATGTTTTCGTGGATCTGGAATGCATGAAATTACTTGGTGAATTCCATGTAGTCATGTATCATGGTTTTCTACTAATATAAAAACCTCCGGATTTGATGGGATATCCTAGTTCCATATTGATGGGATCCACATTATCTTGTATGTACATCCTCCATGACGGTGAGAATATCTCCTTCTTCTATGCATATGAGGATGATTCCATCAAAGCCTCGCTTATAGACGGTCTTTTTCTCATTTGGAATATCCTATAGGGTAATGTTTTCTTCATGGCTCTGAATGTGTTCAATTACATCTCATTCTATTGGGAGGGTCTCATTTTTAAGATAACTGACTATGGACTCCATCCATCCATTGGTGGTCATTAGTTCATTATGATCTAGAGTGGTGTTGACCTGGTTGATTTATTCTATATCAAAAACAATTATCAGCAAAACTATTCTTCTATGTGTGATATAGTAGATTGATTCCTCCTAATAAGTTTTTTCTAGGATGGTGGCTACATTAGGTAAGGTGTTGACGCGAGTATTCTTTTATTGAGGAACATGATGCAATGTGGGCTCAAAAGGGAACTCTACCATCATTACCCTGAAGTAGCCAGTGAGAGGGGCCAATTCTTCTTTTTTGATTTCATATTCTCAATTTATCTTCTTTATCACTATATTTGAGTCATGTTTGATATTTTGGTAGGCTATTTACAGTTTTAGGGATAATTTAAATACACCAATGAGGTCTTGGTATTCTACCTTGTTATTTGTGAAGACATTAGATAGTGAGAAAGAGTAGGGAAAACTTCTTTTTCTAGAGAGACAAATACAACCCCTAATCCAACCTGATTTATCTTCAGTTTTTCTATCATTTTTCTAATAATATGAAAGTCGGTTTCGTGGTCTCTTTCAAATGATATGTTATTTTTGGGTACTTAGGTGCAGCAAAGTGGCTGACCATGGTCGTATCTCAAATGAGGAAGTAAATTTAACAACATATTAAAGGTATTTTGAAAAAAAAAGAAAATAAGAACACTAATTAAAATAATTTTGGTTTTTTTATCATTTATAAATATAGAAGAAGTTTTATAGAAGAATATTTGAATTTTTTTTGTTTTTATTTTTGAAATGAAGTTTGATTAAAATGACACAATAAGAAGATGTTTTTAAAAAAATATTTAAAAGGTGTAATAGATATAACTCTACCTATTCACTCAATTATTTTTAATTATAATATAAATAAATATCCACTTAATTATAATCCCTTATTTTTTTAACCCCTAAAACCTATGAAAATTAACTTAACCATTAAGATTAAATTAATTAAACTCTATGCTTGCTTTGAAACATGCAACCGCAGAACCCTGCTTTGATTAATGTTCTAAATAACTCTTGTGGTCAGTGGTCAATTAAAACACATATCCATTCTGAAAAATGAGGATTAATTGATCTTATATATTATATTTTAACACTAAAAATTTATCCCATGTGATCTTGTTTTACCGATTATGTTTGCGCTCTCACAATTTAAACTAATTCTCGACCTCGCGTGTTTTTATGTTAACTGTTCAATTGATTACTTATTTTATTCTAATTTAAAAACCCAATTCATGGATTATATTAATTTAATTATAGTATCTCATTGATTAAAAATAAATTAATGAATATGGATAGAGTTCTGTCGATTACTAAAAAGAACTACTCTTCCATGCGCGGTGTAGTCACCGTAGAAATGTTTTTCATGTACAAATGTTTTGAAAGGGTATAACCCAATTTCGGTTCTACTCTTAATTCCAGCCCAAATAAGATGAGTAAAGAATAATATAATTGAAAAAAACAGAATAAAATATAATAAATAGAATAGGAACAAAGAAGATTATTACACAAATGAAAACATTACAACATGAAGAAGAAGAAGAAGGCTTCGATGAGGGGATCCTTGCTTCAATAGATACCCATCTTATAATGGTTGGATAACTTGAGTAAAACCAATTATCTTCTACCTCCAATATTTTAATGCACGTACCAACCCCTACATATGAGAAAAAACACCAATTTATAGAGCGTAGGAGAGGCTAGATTTAAATAGGTTTCAAGTGTGAATGGGGAATCTCGGCCAAATATTTTAAGCCAACTTGAACTTCCCATTTTACCTCTAAAACGTGTGAACCATCTATCCTTCCAGAAGGATGATTTGTTCCAAAATGAGTCCTAGAGATCCTCTCAAAATATGGTCCAAATAAAACCATGGATGAAGAAGGTATGGCCCAAATACAGAACTGATGTCCAATCTGGCGAGTCCAGCCCACCCTTGACTTATTGGTCACTTTAGTCTAACCAAATTCACCATTTAGCTCTAATGTACTGAACAAAAGTTGTATCCCATTAATATAGGAATATATTTAATAAATTTCAAGTTAAAATAATAAATATAAAAATATTTATCTTTTAAATACTACAGTGCACTAAAAAGGGTAAAACTGGAATTTCCATCAAATTTTCAAATAAATGACCTAATCCCAAATATTTTGTAAATAAAAATAATTAACACATTTTGAGGAAATTTTATCATTTATTAAAAATAAAATATTAAATAAAAATGTGTTTTTTCAACTCCCCCACACTTACCATTTGGTACTCCTAGGAAAAACCCCATATCATGCATTCGAAAAAATTGTGACAAGATATGCATATTCATATTTCTCAATCCATGGTGCAAATATAGGAAAAGTAAGAATATCATAAAGAGTCAATATCAATAAATTTTAAATTCATTGTATCATAAATTTTTTCAAAAAAATACAATGAGATTCATAACACTAATCATAGAAAAACAAGTCATGAGTCTACCATGCCACTAATTCTCCACATGTGTGTGCCAAACATTCCAAGCTTATAAATCCACCCTTTATTCAGTATATTCAGGATATGTAAACCAATTTTTATTACCTGGTTTAATTCACCAAACATGTTCTACAATCCTTTGCAATCGAATTTCAAAATCCACCTATTTAATCATTCCTGAAAGTCAAACCTTAAGCTCCGGACCTAGATATCCCCATATATTTTACATTTCATCACTCCCCTCATTTATTTTTTTTAAATTGCACTTAGAAAAAATCTCACACTCAACTCTCAACCCATGTTTGATCTCCTCACAACACTAACTGTAATAGTTATAACAAGATCAAAGGTCGATGAGGAGTGGTTTTTGACCTGTCCAAGACACACATCATATTTTTTTAGGGCGTACAACAGTCAGATAATAGGTACACACGCATAAGTCAATTTGGTACAGTAATTAAACTGATCAAAAGAGAAATGAATGTATGGATCCACCAATTAATTTTGTTTACCTAACTTGATTATACCTTAAATTAAGTAAGAAAAGTTTCACAAGTCATGGTTGATTGATAATTTGTGTGTAGAAATCAATGACAAAATTTAATATAAAAAAATATCACAAATAATGATGTCAAAATCCAAAAGGTTTTATAATGACACAACACTTCATATCATCGATGACTTCTATTTTTATAAAAATAAACCATTGATGATAAAATCTTAATCATGCTTATAATTCTACCAATGAATTTTTAAAACATGAATTTTCTATATGTTTCACATGAGAATGTTACAAGATATATTTGTTTCTTTTTTATTGATTTTTTTTTTGAAAATTTTAACCAAAAACTTAATAGAAAATATACACAAAACACAAAAATAAAAATCCTAAATATCTACCCCAAAATTATGTTCCCTCCCCCATAATTAAAATATTTAATTGTCCCCAATGTGAACCTATGAGATGATATATGCACATGAAATGTATAGTTTTAAATAGAAAACAAATATAAAACTGAAAGGGTTAGAAATAGCATGATATGATCAATTGATGATAGGGTCATGCAGTGTGATGAAATTCACTGCATCTGTTGGAAGTCCCTCAATGTATTTCTTAAAAAATTTCCCATTGACTATAAATATCCTTCCAGTGTCCTCTTGTTCAATATCCAATTCACCATAAGTAAAAACATTAGATATAATATAATGACCTGACCATCTAGAATGTGACTTACCAGGAATTATCTTTAGTCATGAACTGTAGACAAGGACTTTCTACCCAACATGAAATTCCCTTTTCTGGATCATTTTTTCATGAGATTTTTTGATCTTTCATTTTAGAGCCTTGATTTATCATATGAATACAATCGAATCTTCTCAATCTATTGAATTTTTATGTTCCTTTGGATTCCTTCTTGGACCAAATCCATGTTGCATTTCTTTATTACCCAATAAACCCAATGCAAAACCACCACGGGTAGATGAAAGGATTTCCCAAAAACAATCCAAAATGTGTACATACCGATGGGTGTCTTGTATGTTGTCATATAATCCCATAGCACATCATCCTAGTGCTTTTTCCATTCCATCCTATTCAGATGTATTATTTTCTCCAAAATTTGGTTCAACTCACGATTTGAAACCTCAACCTGGCCATATGTTTGGGGGTGGTATGGTGTTGATGTTTTGTGTGTCACCCCATACTTCCAAAGGAGGGAAGCCAAATTATGATTGCAGAAGTGTGTACCTTGGTCATTGATGATGGCCTTTGGTACTCTAAACCTACAAAAAATCCGTGTCTTGACAAAGTACACTACAACATGAGAATCATCAGTCTTGGTGGCCTTGGAATCCACCCATTTACTCACATAATCAACAATAACCAAAATGTACAAGAAACCAAAAGTAATTGGAAAAATATGCATAAAATCAATGCCCCATACATCAAAAATATCACAGAATAATATGGGTTGTTGGGTCATCTCGTGTCTCCTAGAAATGTTACCATTATATTGGCAACAATAGCACAACTAAAAAAATTGATGATCATCATGAAATAAGCTAGGACAATATAATCTTGAGACTTTACTAGCTATCTGTTGGGATCCAAAGTTTCCTCCACATGAAATTGTATGAAAAAATGCAGAATAGACTCAAAATCATGGTAAGGAACACACCTCCTAATTATTTGATCACTACACATGCGCCAAAGGTAGGGATCATCCCATACATAATACCGAGAATCACTTTTTCATTTTTAGACATGATGTTTCTTTAAATTTGTAGGTATTTCTGATGCAACAAGGTAGTTCACTAAATCAGCATACCAAGGATATGTACCTAAGATGGAATAAAGATGCTCATTGGTGAAAGTGTCCCAAAGTGGTACCTGCTCCAAGGTGTCATCCATTAGTGTGTGAGTAAGCCTACTCATGTGGTCCAACACTTGGTTTTCTGACCCCTTCATGTCCTTTATCTCAATATAAAATTATTGAAGAAGGACAATACATTGGATTATCCTGGTCTTTACATCTGGATTCTTCAAGAGGTACCTCAGAGCTTCATGGTCAGAAAAAACAACTACTTTAGAGCCCAATAAATATGAACAGAATTTATCTAAAGCAAATATGACAACAAGAAACTCATTTTTTTGTGGTTGTGTAGCATTATTGGTATTAATCCAATGTCCTCAATTCATAGGAAATCACATGTGAACATCCCTCCATCCTATGAGATAAGATAGCTCTAACAGCAAAGTTGTACGCATCACACATTAGTTCAAATGGAAGGTCCCATTGTGGGGGATGTATGATTGGTGGAGTGGTCAGACACTTCTTAGTACTATCAAAGTAAGTCCTACAAGAATCATTTAACACAAAATCAGAATCCTTTTGAAGTAATCACGACATAAGAAGAGAAATCTTACTGAAATCTTTGATGAAACGTCGATAAAAACTGCATGCCCTGGGAAATATCTGACATCATGCACACATGAAGTATAGGGTATGGGTGATATAATATCTACCTTAGATTTATTGACCTATATCCCATGTTTTGACACTATATGACCTAATACAATTCCATTCCCTACCATAAAATGACACTTTTCAAAGTTCAATACCATATTCTTCTCAATACAATAATCCAACACCTTTCCCAAACTAGATATACAATCATCAAATGAAGACCCATACACTATAAAATCATCCATAAATACCTCCATCCATGTCTCATTAAAATCATAAAAAATACTCACCAAGCATCTCTGGAAGGTACATGGGGCATTGCAAAGTCCAAATGGCATCCTCCGGTAGGCAAATGTGCCAAATGGACCAGTGAATGTTGTCTTCTCATCATCCTATGGAGCTATAGGAACCTAAAAATATCCAAAACATCCATCCAATAAACAATAGTGTGTTTTCCTAGCTATTCTCTCAAAAATCTGATCAATAAATGGGAGGGGGAATGGTCCTTGCGAGTGGACTGATTTAGTTTCCTATAATCGATACACACACGCCAACTGTTTTGCACCCTCAATGAAACTAACTCAACTTTATCATTTTTAATAACAGTAACAAAAATTTTATTAGGCATAACCTGAATAGGACTCACCCACTGGGAATTTGAAATGGGATATATTGTACCAGCCTCGAGAAGTTTTTCAACCTCTTTTTTAACAACTTCCATAAGGGTTGGATTGAGTCTCCTTTATGGTTTCCTAACCGGTTTAGCCCCATCCTCCAAAAGAATAATATGCATGAAAATGGAGGGGATAATACCTGATATTTCAGACAAGGTCCACCTGATTTCCCTAATTTTCTCCCTCAAAAGATTCAAAAGTTTTTCTTCATGTTTGAAATGGATATTGTTAGCAATGATAATAGGTAATTTCTCACCACTTAACAAGTATGAGTATTTTAGATTTGGTGCAAATGGCTTGAGTTCCAATGTAGGGGGTGATATATTGATGGAGAAATTGAAGGAACTAAAATATCTGCACAATGAACATCAATATCATAATATACATAATCAAAACTAGATAATAAAGCATCAAAACCATCATCATACTCAATATCCATGTCATAATCAGAGTGAACATGATCAAAATCAGAATATGAATCCATTTCAAAATCAAATCTAAGATGGTCATGTGCATTTAAACAGGGGTAGAAGTACTCTTAGACATCAAACTAGAACCAATACTCATAATCTCCCTAAGCATAGGATAATCAAAATCCATGTGGTTTTTACTTGGTGGTTCAAAATGGGAGATAAAAAAAAGAAGAATGGTCTTCTGAGAGGTACTTCATGGATTCCATGACATTAAATATCACAACTTCATCTCCAAATTCCATGGAAAGTGTAACCTCATTGACATTTCTAATATTTTTTGTAGTTTTGAGGAAGGTCATACCTAAGATAATGGGAGAACATGAACTTACCTGATCATCCTCCATTTTATGCACATAGAAATCTGCTGGAAAGATCATGTCTCTAACCCGGACAAGTACATCCTCAAGGACTCCCGCTGGATATTCTGTAGCTCTATTCACCAACTACACCACTACTCTTTTCGGTTTCAACTCACCAACCTGTAAAGAATAGAATATAGAGTGAGCCACCACATTTATGGAAGTTCCTAAATTACAAAGATCATAAAAAAAGTATAACTCCCTTATAGTGGATGGTATGGTGAATGTCTCGGGATCCTTTCACTTTGTTTGAATTTCTATAGTTGTTGTAATTAGTGCTGAAAAATTCCTTCAAAGATTGATCTTCTCATTTCCCTTGAGCCCTATTAAATTAGTACAAAGTTCTTTTAAGAATTTGGAATACCTTGGTATTTGTTTAATGTCTTCAAGTAAAGCAATGTTGATATCCATGCACATGAATGTATCCAAAACTTCTTTTTCATCACCTCTTCATCCATCTTTTTGGTTTTAACAACTCTATTTAGAAAGGGAATGGGTTTAAGATAAATATCATAAATCTTTTTTGTACCTTTATCTTTCTCCTTGGGTTTCTCAATAGTTGGTATGGAATAAGTATTTTCTAGAGTTGAGGTGAATCTCAGTGAAATGGTAGGTGCAGATGTATTGCTTGTTTTCTTCCCACTTCTCAATGTGATGGTACTGACATTCCCCTTGGTATTTGGAGTAGGTTGGGAAGGTAGATTTCCAGAATTATTACTTACCATTTCATGGAGGGAAGTGGAAATCTTGCTCATTTGAGTCTTCAACTCCCTCAATTACGAACCTTGACTCTTCAACTCATTCTGTTGATTAAGAAAAATTTGTTTCAAAAGATCATCAGTATTAGAATATACATTTGGTGAGATTCTCCTTGTTGTTGTCTTGATTATGCTTTGGCTTCAAATATCTTTTGGGGTTGTTGGAAACCATATTGGTAAGGCAGAGGTTTCTAGAATTTTTGTTGAAAAGTGGGCCTTTGTTGTTGTCCAGAGGAATACCTCATGTCTGATTGATCCTTCCACCATTGGCTATATATTGGTGTAAATAAATCATACTTCTTTTGGGGGGTATGGCTGTTGTTTCTACTGATGTGGTCTCCCAAGAAATATGTCATTGTAATCCTCTGTCTCTTGTAATTGGGGGAAATAGTCAGTTGGTGGTCTTTTTCAGTGCAAATTCCATAAGTCCTCGAAGGAGTGGTTTGGGATGTCTTTTGAGCCAAAGCAATCCACATCACCATAGTAGTCAATTATTACAACTTGGTATCAATTAAATGACTCTCAAGAGAAGAAGGACTTACCTGATGTACTCCCCTGACATGTGGTGTACCTCAATCGCCAAATTGTTGGGAGTTTTGGTCCATCTTGTCAATCAATGTGCATACAGCTACAGGTGTCTTGTCCACCAATGCTCCTCTAGCTACAGAATCCACCATGCTCCTATCCATACGTGTGAGTCCTTTATAGAAGTATTGGATGAGGAGTTTCTCACAGATTTAGTGATGTGGGCATCTTGTTCACAACTTCTTGAATTTCTCACAATACTCATACATTGACTCTCCTTGTGCTTGTTTTATCCCAGAGGTCTCCTTATGAATGGATGTGGTCCTTGATGTTTGAAAAAATCTTTTCAAGAAAAGAAGTTTCAAATCCATCCAACAAGTTACATCTTCAGGTTGTAAATAATACATCCAGTCTTTCATAGCTCCATCAAGTGAAAATGGGAATTCTCTTAGTTTGATTTGATCTTTAGATGCATTTCTTGGTTTAAGGGTTGATAAAACCACATTAAATTCTTTACGGTGTTTTTTTGGATCCTCACCAGATAATCCATGAAACTTTAGAATAAGGTGAATTAATCCAGATTTCAGTTTAAAGTCTGATTTGAGGTTTGGGTATGCAATACAATTTGGTTGATAATTAATACCTGGTGCATCCAATTCATGAATGGTTATATTACGTTCATTGTTATTGTTTTCATCCATTAGTTCTTATTTTAGTTTTATTTAGAATTTTTTCCAATTTTCATGTTCCCATAATGGATAAATTCTCTAACAGGTTGAATGTTGAAACTTCCCATAGACTGGGAATGTCTGATTCGAGCTCTAAGGCTGCGTTTAATATCAGGGTCAAGATCTAATATATCTTCAGGATTATTTTGTGTAATAAATTAATGAAAGATTAAAAATGCAGAAAAGCATACCATAATAAAAATAAAAGAATTTTGAGTTGGTCCAATAAAAATAAAAGAAGAGAGTAAGAGAAAAAAACTTGAGAAAGAGGAAAGAATAAAAAAATAGGAGAAGAAAATAATTAAATGAAAAATAAAATAAAGACCTCTAATTGGTTGAATAAATTACTTTCCTCTCTATAAATGGAACTAATTTGAAAGACGTTGTGGGCACTTTCAAATGATATGTGATTGTTGGGTACTTAGGTGCAACATAGTGACTGACCAATTTTGTCTCTCAAAGGAGGAAGTGAATTTAACAACATATTAAAGGTAATTTGAAAGTAAAATAAAAGGAAATAAAAACAGTAATTAAAATGATGGTGATTTATTATCATTTGTAAATATAGAAGAAGTTTTCTGGGAGAATATTGTTTTTTTTAAATGAAGTTCAATTAAAATGACACAAAAAGAAGATTTTTTTTAGAAAATATTCAAAAGTCGTAATCGATATAAATATTCCTATTCACTCATTTATTTATCATTATCATTTAAATAAATTTAAAATTTATTATGATCCCTTAATTTGTTAACCCCAAACCCTACGATAATTAACTAAACCACCAAGATGAAATTAATTAAACCCTAGGCTAGCTTTGAAATATGCAATCACGAAACCCTGATTTAATTAATGTTTTAAATATAGATTATGGTCAGTGGTAAATTAAGTCACATATCCATTATGGAAAATTAGGATGAATTGATCTTAGGTATTATATTTTAAATCTACAAATTTATCCAGTGTGGTCTTGTTTTACCGATTAAGTTTGCGCTCTCACAATTTACACAAATTCTCAACCTCACGTGTTTTTGTGTTAATTGTTCAATTGATTAATTATTTTCATATTATTTAAAAACTCAATTAATGTATCATATTAATTTAATTATAGTATCTCATTGATTCAAAATAAATTAATGAATAAGGATAGAGGTCGATCGATTACTAAAAATAACTATTCTTCCATGGGCGGTGTAGTCACCATAGAAATGTTTTTCATGCGAAAATGTTTAGAAAGGGTATAACTCAATTTCATTTCTAATATTGATTACATAAAAAATAAGATGTGTAAATAAGAAGATAATTGAACAAAACAGAATAAAATAGAAGTAATAGAAGACGAACAAAGAAGTTTATTATGAAAATGAAAACATTACAACATGATGAATAAAAAGAAGGCTTCAATGAGGGGATCATTGATTCAAGAGATACCCATCTTTCAATAGTTGGAGAATTTTAGTGAAACTGATTATCCTCTACCTTTAATCTCATAATGAACTTCCCAACCCATCCAAATGATAAAAACATCAATTTATAGAGTATAGGGGAGGCTATATTTAAATAGTTTTCAAGTGTGAATGGGGAATCTCAGGAAAATATTTTAAGCCAACATGAACCGCCCATTTGACCACCAAAATGCGTAAACCAGATATCCTTCCAGATAGATGATTTTTGAAAAACTGAGTCCTCGATCTACTCTCAAAATTTGGGCCTAATCTATGCACATATGAAGACATTATGACCCAAATACAAAACGGATGTCCAATCTGGCGAGTCGAGCACACCTTTGACTTAATGGTACCTTTAGTCCAACAAAATGCACAATTTATCTCAAATGTACTTAACAAAAGTTTTATCCCCTTAATTCAAGAACAAAATTACAAAATTTAAAGTTCAAATAATAAATATAAAAATAGTTATCTTCGAAATACTACAGTGCACTATAAAGGGAAAAACTAGAATTTCCATCAAATTTACAAATGAATGATCTAATCCCATATATTTTATAAATAAACATATTTAACACAATGTATGGAAATTTTATCATTTATTAACAATAAAATATTCAATAAAAAATTTATCATAAGACTTCATAAGGTTCCATGAAAATACATCTCCCATGTTTGGGGAGTGTCATGGTAATATAAAACCTCCTCATCTAGAAGCTTGATATCTTACGGTATATTTTCTAGAGTAGGATGTGATGTGAGAAAATCAGCCAGGTCTTTCCCTTTAATTAAATTTTGTGATAAAAACTAAATGTCATGTTTTAACAGAATTACAACCCATCATTTAAAGTTCCTAGTCAACATAGGGCGGCCAAGGATGTACTTGAGAGGATGAATACGAGAGATAAAATAGAATTCATGGTGCTATAAGTAATGCCTCGCCTTCTTCACTATGAAGATGAGTGTGAGGTAGTTTTTCCTAACATCATACTATTTGGTCTTAGTACCCGGCATTCCCCAGATAACATAGTTGAGACTATTCTCACTCTCCGCATCATTTTTCTGTGTGGGTAGGTCTCTAAATTAGCATTTCATGGTGGACACATACAAGATTAGTGGCCTCCCTTTCACAAAAGGCATTAGAACTGCTGGGTGCAGCAAGTACTACTTGATTTTTTTGAAGGATTTTTGGAATTCATCATCCCATTGGTATGATATTCCATTCTTCATTATCCTGGTGAATGGGATAGATTTTCCAACTAAATTTTCTATAAATCATAAAATATAGGTGAGTTTCCCTTGTATTCCCTTTGGTTATTTGAGGTTTATAGGGGTGAAATTTCTAAAATAGAACTAGTCTTCTTTGGGTCAACCTCGATGTCATGGTGGAATACAACAAAGACAAGGAACTTCTTTGATGTTACCCTGAAAGAACATTTCATCATATTCTTCTTTAGACTGTGTTTTCATAGCTTGTCTAAGAATATTCTATGGTCCATGAAGTGATCACAACACTATTGAGATTTAAAATTCAACTATCTTTCTGAAGAATGTCTTAAAGATATGATTCATGGCACATTGATATGTGTAACCCACACTCTTCAATCCAAAGGGCATGACTTGATAGAAAAATATCCCCTATGGTGATCTAAAGGTAGTTTCTTCTCTATCTTTGGGGAATATTTATCTAATTGTACCTTGAGTATCCATCCATGAAGGAAAGGTCTTAGAATCCAATAGTATCATCAATCAAAATTTATGTGATCATAAATAGGCAATCATCCTTTGGTAAGTTCCAATTAAGGTCTCAGAAGTCAATAAAGACTCTAACATTAACATTCTTCTCCTTGATAGGGACGATGTTGGAAATCCATCTTGGGTATTGATCTTCTCAAAAAAAGTTGGATTTAATAAATTTGTCAACTTATTCCACAACATTGGTGCCATGAAAGGGGTGTATCCTCTTAGCTACCTGATTAAAGTCTCAATGCTCATTGGCTAGTCTAAGATGGTGTGTACCCACATCTAGATTCAGTCTAGGAATTTTTTTTAATTCCATGTGAACATATATCGATGCTGCTTAAGAAATTGAATATACATCACTTTCTCTTCAAGGGGCATAATGAAATTAATAAGAGTAGTTCGAAGGTCTTCTTATACTCCCATATTTACTTTCTTGAGATTATATATGTTGGTGGATACACCTTCCTCAAATGTGGGAGGGGTGTTCTTGAGTTCATGCTCATATTATTACATCTCTGAGTATATGGAGACATATCTAGATGAAGTTGTAAATCTTGGGGAATCTATATCATCATTAGTGTGAGAGAGGCTGTGATAATAGAAATTATCTCCCCTAATGTCTGTGTCAATACAGAGAGATTCCAGAGATGATTATATTTTACACTGTCATTGCGGATAGAAGGGGCTTGGACCTCCGGGTCTAGATCGGTTACTTCGACCAGATTTATGGGGATTACATAGTCATTATCGAGCATACTCCATGGATTCGTAGGGCCAGTCCCTATGCTATTGGGAGATGTAACTTGTGTATCATCATCAACCATTGGTTTCTTGACTCCCCTTTTTTATAAATCTTCTTCATCATATGTGGATCTACATGTCTTGAAGGGGGTGTTATCACTATGTAGTATTTTGACCATTCCATCAATGGGGTACTTCAAAAACTAATGGAATGTCGAAGGTATCACTAGGTGGATATGGAGATAGGGACTTCCATGTATGAAATTGTATGTGGTGTCTTGCTAGATAACCATAAACTTGGAATCTAATATAAGATCATCAAACTAAGCTTCATTCTTGATCTTCCCAATAGGTCTTTTCTCATGCTTATCATACCCTTGAACAGTTTTGTGGGAGAAAAATCCCATTCTCCATATCCCAAATGTCGAAGGGTTTGAACCGAGATAAAATTGATCCCAAAACCATTATAAATTAGATCTATTTAGACATTTATGTTATTGAGTATGAACAAAACATACAGGGGCATTATTTTCCCTTGAATGGCCTCTTCCTAATCTTGGTCAGTGAATGAGATGGCATCATGGAATTCTGATGGCATGGTCTCCACTCAATAAACCTTGGTTGCAACAACTTCTGTCTCAAATTTATGTGTAATCTAGACTGCTTTACAAAGTTACTCTCTAAGTTATTTTGAAATATGTAGTGCATCAAGGACTTATAGATTGGCCGGGACCACCACTAATTATTTCAAAACATTATAATTTTGTGTCAGAGGTCGGAGCTTCTTAATGTGGGGTTCCTCCAAGATATGAAAATCATGGGCTGAGACATATGAGGTGGATGGGTATAGTGCTTTTGCAGAGGTCATGGGGTCATCTACTACCAGTGGTGTGTGCCATGTCAACCTTCCCCTTTGTATAGGATGATCAGATGATCGAACCCTCGCTAGGTGATCATGAAAGACATTTGGGTGTGGATGGACATTGGAGGGTTATGGGATTCACCCATGCCTCTTTTGAGCCTAATGGAATTATTTACCATGGTTCTCAGCTCCATATATATTTTCCATAGAGATATGATTGGAATATTGGGTCTAACCACATCCATGCTATCCCCTATATCCTTGGTTTAGGTGCATGCAGCCTCCCATTTCCTGGTTATGTGCAAGAAACTCGTGATTTAGGGAATATTCATCATTGGATAAGGGGTCTTAAAATTGTATAACATTGACATAATCAAAGATGATCTCTTCTTCTAATGAGGGTTTTGTTTGGTAAGTAAATTCCCATGATTCGGATGTTAGAGGGAAGAAATACAAAAGAGTCATAGCTTGCGTTGGAGTAGAATATGACTCTTCATACTCTCTTTTTTCCTACCTCCAGTTTTCATGCTCATCTTTGGGAGGTATATTTTATGTTTCCTCCTTGGTTGGTGGAGGTATTATGGGTCTATGTAGATATTACCTCAAGGTGGTATCAGCTCAGACAACATTTTTTCGACTCATCCAGTTGTCAAACTTTCATGCATGCGTGGAAGGAACATTCTAACAATATCCCTCATCTTTCAAAGGGGAAAAATTATGCAAGCCACCTTCTCTAAAGATTTATCTAAAACCACTTTGTCTATAATTGACCATGCCTTAAAAGGAAGTATTTGAAGATGAATCAAACCTAGATATTATGAACCATCCTTCTATGGAAAGGGGAGTAGTTAGGATGGTCAGTGATGTTGATCTCATCGGGTTTCCTAGGTAGTGGGAGCATAAGCAGGTTAATATCCATGGATTCCAAGAAATAACCAGAGACATGTTCATTATATAAGGAGTATTATTTATTCATTTGTTATTCAAATCCTAGGTGACCCTAATTTCTCTATGCTTTTAGATGAGAGAGATTTTGTGGTAATCGTCGGTCGACAGGAAGTGTTGGGCTACTTAGGAACTACCAAGGTACTTTGATATGCATCATTTCTAGCTTGAGAGTGATAATTCCAGCTTCCGATTTGCTTGTACCTTTCCCCTGTGTTGCAGGCATGTGTCGAGGTTTGGATCGGGTTCGCTGGATGGAATCTTCAAGATGTTGTTCCATTTATCCAAACTCATGGAACCCACTTGGACACTTTATTGGGATCATAGGTGTCTGCAACTCATCTAGGAGATTTTCAGCATAGAGATACAATAGTTTCTCCTATGAGAGATGGATGTTTATTGAATAGTTTAAACCTTTCCATATTTCTATGAAGTTAGATACCCACTCTTTTTTAGGTTTCTTACAATTTTTTAGGTCAATGATCATTGCTTTCCTCAATGTTTAACTAAATTAATAAAGGAGCTAACAATGAAGGTCTTCACATACTGTATCAGATCCAATTGGTATGTTGTTATACCAAACAAAGGCTATCCTTGTTAGAGTTTTTACAAAAGTCCTTATCTTTGTTGCCTTCTGTTAATCTCTAGGGCCCATCATCAACCCACATTAGGATATAAAGTGTCTGAGATATTGTTCAGGGTCTCCCATGCCATCAAAGGTGCAAAAGGTAGGATTTCTGAAATTGGGTGGAGGCATGGTGTCATCCACACATTCGGGATATTGATTTATCTCATTCTTTATAGGTGTACGTCACCCTTTCATAGCTTCCATTTGGGTATCTAGGGACTATATGATGTTAAAAAACTATGGGGGTTGTTATCTGAGCTGTATCCTATCTATAGGGAGTGGGTTGGGGTTGATGAGGTGGCTCCACCCTTGTTTCCTACTTATTTTCTATTCTTCCCAAGACTACATTATTTCCCTGATGAGGGAAAGGTTGCCACCAAAATGGAGTGAAGTCACGATCATTTTTAACTTTCTCATTTATGTAGATTGTCTGATTTGATCTGGATCCATCCTGAGGTTCGGATACTGCTATTACTGGAAAATTGGCTATAGGTGGGAGAAAATTTATATTTTATTGAAGATGATAACCAATGGGAATATTACCCCTGAGTATCTACTCATTGAGTTTCTTGAGAGCTCAAATATCACTCTTGTATTGCAACAACTATTCCTCTATGATAGGAACCTCAAATATTCTGGGTTGTAATCGGGATGTAGTTGTACCTTTCCATTTTTTTTGTTGTGTTTCATTGAGGAGGTGGAATCTTCTTATTCACAGGTGCCATATTTTAGATACTTCTTTGGTTTCGGGTGCATGAAGCCTCATTTGTTGCATCCAAATCACCCTCCTCCTGTGGTATCCTTTACATGTAATAACCATTTTCATTTGTGTCTGTATCCATAATGTCTTCCATATTCATAGTGATGAAATTTAAAGAGGCATATCGGGTCATAATGGTTGTGCCATTACTTTTAATGTAGTAGGATGGTTCTATATTGCCTTTCTTAAGATCATTGTTCAAACCCTTATCTATATTGGGACATTTTGGCTTACGACCCCAGTGGGGTTTGATTGCCTTCATTATACATTCCTCCCCTCTTGATCTATAAACATTGATATTGAGGGATTTTATGGTCATGATTGTCGAATAGGCCCCAACCAGCAAAGGTTTGTATTACGATGGGAGGAATATATGGGATGTTGACCGTTGATTTTCCCCTCCCAATCTAGATAAGACTGATTATCTCTATGGTGATTATAATGATGAAAATTCCTTCATCCATATGGGATGGGGATTATTCGGGGTCACAATTGGAATTGATTAGTCCTTTGGTTGAGGATCCAATGACTCCCTTCAGAGATTTGATAACTCTTGGGATGGACATGAAGATATAAATGCCTCCATCCCAAAGGGGAGGGATTGATCTGGAATCACCATTGATTTCCCTAGGGCCCTTTAGGGGGATGATGAACCTAATGATGGTGATTGAGAAATAAATTTCCCCAACCTAGTGGGCTAGGGTTTTTTCGCAGCTATGACCGATGTGTCAAAAATCCTCTCAGAAATTGATAATCTGCGAGGTGGAGGTGGTGGTAGATATTCCATCATCCTAGTGAGACAAGTATACTCCTAGATGGTTGATATGTTTACTGCTACTACATAATGTCTTATGCAGTGCATCTATGATCATGTAGGATCTAAATGGAATGGAAATCCATAATGAGAACAATTGTTTAGGGGAAGTTATCTGGGAGATCGCAACTTCAGTCTCCATGTCTGAAATGAATTCCTATTAGTTCTTAGGGACATATTTGAAATCATGCTGGCTATCCTCTCTCTCCTTTCATGATTTCGGGGTACCGTTAAAGGGGGATCATTCTATTTTAGTGACCAGTTAGACTAAGCATTACCTGATCCCCTGATTTTTCTAGAGGCTATGATATTATAGGATGTTGAATCTAAGGGGTTCTATTATTCCAATGGTGAGAAAAAGTGTAATGCTCCATACCATCCCCATACTCAAATATGGATGCATGACATGTCTTCAAAGATCATCTTCTAAAGATTTGTGATGAAATGGTGGAAAGTATGTCTCATGTTTGTGTTGTTCTTTTTTGGTTTTGGACCTCAGGCCATGGTAATAGCATCCAGGTCTAGCTGGAAACATAGTATCTTGATGGTATGAAGGTGACCCTCATATCTTGTATAAGGGAGGTGTCTATCCTTCATCCACTAATTATTATCCCATATATTCTTACATAGATAAGTCATGCACTCCTTTTCCAGATCATCTGGGATCTCATAACTATAAGTTGTGAGGGTCCAGATCATGATGGGAAGGTTGTTTCTGGATAAATCTCTTCATATGTTAGTTTCAGACTCCTCTTCATCAGACTTACATGCCTTCATCCACTCAATCCATAGAATATGAGTTTGAAGGTTGTTTTTTTATGAGAGTGTAATTCTACTGGAAGATTAAGGGGAACTATATATTTGTGTCCCTGATGTTTCGAGCACCTCTCTATATGAAGGTGTCAGAGTTTGGGAAACCTCTCTATATGGAGTTTCCTGGACAAGGGGAGGATTTCTTTATCCCAAAGAGATATCACCATAGGGAGGTTGACCATAGTGGATTTCAGGAGTAGTGTCCTTGTGATCCATATCCACACTACCACGAGTACTATCATGGCAATTAGAATCTTATGATTTGGTGGAAGAGTTGATAGACCCTAGTGGTGTTTGGAATGTGTCTCAAAAAACCTCAAGGGAAATGACATTGAGCAGATTTGGAATATAGTCCTTTGTAATGACCCAAACATTCATTAATAGAAATCCCTCTTGATATAATTAAATTTCGCTTTATGTAAAATGTTTATATAAAATGTCGACTTATTTGGTTTTATGTCAACAATTGTGACCATTGCTAATATAGTCATTGGATAGTGATCACATGATTAGTATAAATTTACGGCTTTAACGAATCCAATTTTCTCAGAAAAAGGAAGGGATGGACTCATCCAGTAGACATGCCCCATATGAAGCCCATTTGTCAGAACTCGGAAAAGAGGTAGAGTCATTGGGCTTCACTCTTGACCAAGACCAAGCTGAGCTTCAACAGGTTATGCTCAAGCAGGACCGCCTTCGAGAGAAGTGGAAGTTGATAGAGATCACCACGCGATCAATGTTATCCGAGCCACCCCAAGAGTCTGTCACCATCGTACACCTCACCCTTCGGTCTTATGCGGGTGTTTTAAGGGTTTATTTAACAAGGCCCTATTACTATGGCTATGTACATTATTTATTGTATATAATAAATAATATACTTTCATTTTATTTTTGTTACCTTGTAAATAGTTTTTAAAAGTCAAATAGTGTTTTTAGTTAATATTCAACTAAGAAATATATTTTTATGAGTTAATGGATTTTTTTATTAAGTAATATTTTAATAAAATATTATTATTATTAAATAAATTTTTATTAAATATAAATGATCGTATAATTTTATGAATGCAATTGTAATTTTTATTAAGGTTCGAAATCCATTTTTGTCCAAACCCGTGAATTTTTTATAAATGTAGGTTTTTATTTTAAAAGTGAAAATTAACATATTTATAAAATTATTTATATAAAATAAATATTATTTTTGGAATCAGGATGTCGAAATTATCCAACAGTAAATTTTTCATAATTTTCTGAGACAGTCAAATTTTTGGGTAAAAATTAAATACCATTTAAATATATAATGTGTTTTATAACATCCTAATGACCCAATAGTGACATAATAAAATAATATAAGCCTTATGATCGGCCAATATATGTTTTACCATTAAAATAATGTGATTTTGGGTTTGTTTGACTTGTTTTACAAAGCATTAATGGACCCTTCAAGGCTTATTAAACATCTTGTCTTTTTAAATTGTTTTCCTTGGGAGTATGACTCACCTCCACATAAGCAACCCCATTATTTTAAAAAGTTAAGACTTTTGAATTATAAAATATTGTTTTAAACTCCCTTTTGGAAAAAACTATGGTCAAAAACCATGGGCTGGTTTGTGGTTTTAATTAGTTTAATGTGAGGTGTCCCAACCCTAAATAATAAATAATTCCCTCGCCTTTCCTTTATAAACCCACCCAAGATCCCACTTTATCCTCACTCAAAGCATTTTTAGTTCGTCCAAACTCATCCCTACTCTCCCTATAATCCTCCCAAGGTGCTCCAATCTCCCAAGAAGCCTCTCTCAAGCCTCTCTCAAGCCTTTGGAAGCACACTTCCAAGTAAGGGTTTTTTCTTCCTTTCTCATTTTTGTCCAATTTTCTTTAAATTGTTATGTCTTTTAATTTCAATTATAAATGATGGGGTATGGTTTCAAACCTCCTCCATACTTCCATATTTGTGTTTTAATGATAGGATACCCCTTTCTATCTCATTAAATGTCTCCCATGTACACCTGTTACTATGCCGAAATTTCGAAAGGAATTTCTCTCTCCTCTTCTACATTCAAGAAATTCTTTTGTATCATGACTCTAAATTCCATTACAATTGTTGGTAAATGTATCTATATGACCCCCATTACTGTACATTTCATTTAAATATGATGATACACCCCTTTATCTCTCATCAACCATTTTTATGAATTCTTACGTCACGTCGTTACGCTACCGAAATTGCATCGATTTTCCAAGCCAATGTCATTGTGTAGTGAATACCATACCCATGTCTCTATCAAGGGTATTCACCTTTATGAACATTTAATTATTGATTATAAAGTTTCATGTAAGAATTCCACATTCCTTTATCATGTAATAAATGATGATGTTTTATGAATCCATGTTATATGATCCATGTGGCACACTTATGCATGAAATGAAATGTTTAAGAAGGGTGTGCCCTGATAACGCTCCAATGCATTGGGTAAAGTATAGTATCATGATATGTTATGTGAAATGGGTGTTGAATCATTCTAATTCAAGTGAAATGAGGTTTTACTCATGCTTCATGTGCAATGAGGATTTACTCATGCACCATATGCAATGAGACTTGGATCATGCTAATTCCATGTTAAGTGTTGTTGCCACATTACCATGTTATGATTATCATGATTTATCATGCCTTTATGTTTATTCTCCTCTTTTGCTATATTGATATTCCTATTGTCTAATATGTATTGTATTCCTCATTTTATTCCATGATTATTCCCTTAATGGGCTTTATATCTCACCCTTTTCTTATGCATGTCCCCAGGTTATCCCATGCAATGATAAGTACGAGGGAATATAGTGGTCATGTAAAGGAATTTTTCAATAAAGATATTATATTTAATGGTTTAAGATGTTATGTAATGTTTATAAACCCCAAATACACTAGACCTATCGATCTTACAAGGTGTATCAAGTGAAGGTTTTATGTAATAAATCAGGTTTAAGTTTGTAATAAAAGAAGGGTTGTTATAGTTGGTATCAAAGGATAGGTTTAGTTATTTTGGGATTTGGATTATAAAACCCTAGTAAATCATTATAGAAAATACTAAGTATAATAAAAATATCCCTAAGTTTTTGTGGGTATTTAGTAAGTGGATTAACAAGAAAATACATCCCTGTCTGGATACGAGCAGGTAGAGGTGGCTCTGGCACAGATGTATCCTAGGGGTAAAACCCGAAAACACCGCTTTAAGCTAGACTTGAACGGGAACTGGTGCACAACAACGGGTCTTTATGCACTCTTGGTTATGAAACTCCTAGGGGATATGCTTTGGTAAATTCAAAAGCTTAGTATGAACCATTATTAAGGGACAAAAAAAAATTCCCTAAGAATATATGTTAGAAAGTAGATGATGGATAACATAGACTGAGGCTAGTAGATTCATATGTTAAGGAAATAAGAGTTATTTATAATTCATCAGTATTGTCCTTGTATTACCCTTTATGTGTTACCCCTAACTTTCCTTTTATTCTAGCCAATGGTTGGTAATAGGAGGACTTGGGCTAACAACCGATGTGAAGATCAATGTAATGATTGTTCTAATGAGATGCCCAATCCAATTGGAGCGGGAATCGTGAAATTTGTCATGCTTATCTCTTAGCTAACTCAAGATTTGAATAGAAACATGGGTCAAGAGGAACATTCAACCCCCAACCCCCAAGAAAGAACAAGTCGCTATCAAGAGATTCATGTGACAAAGGCCTCCTTTTAATAGATCATCCGATCACTCAATCACTAAAAAATGGATCAAATCTATTGAAAATATCTTCTCCATCCTTCAATGTTCTGAACAAGAGAAGGTTATTCTGGATTCTTATTATATGGAGGGTGAAGCTGATCAATGGTGGACATTGATCAAAAATACAAAGCCTGAGGAGGAGATTGAGATGTTGGAATGGAAGGATTTCCAAAAGATGTTTTTTGATAAATATTTTTTGCGTACCCTCTGACTTAAGATGGAAAGGGACTTCCTTGCCCTCATGAAAAAACATGAAGAATATGTTAGAGCATATGAGTAAAACTTCACACTTCATGCATGATACGCTTTCGGCTTTGTCGTTACCCCCGAATGCAAGGTTGACCGCTTCTTTGGTGCGATAAAAACTAGCCTGCGGAAAGAACTGGAAATCCATGACTTTGATAGCTATGAGGAAATTGTCTGATGTTCCCTCAAGGTCGAAATGGAGATCATAGAATCTTAGGGTTATCATTGGGATATGAACCGTAAGGTGGAATTCAATGCTGGTGGTCCGATGGATAAATCCAACAGTGCTAAGAAGATCCAGCACCCCACTTGTCAAATGTGTGGAAAGAAGAACCCTAAAATTGCTTGAAGGGGAAAAGTAAATTCTTTAGGTGTGGAAGAGAAGGGAACCTGGCTGTTAACTACTGACAATAAAAACCCGCAGCTACAATAGAGGAGAGGAATGCTCCGTTCGAACCTCAATGCATTTTTTATTGCTATAACTACAAAGAACCAGGGCATATTGCAAATAATTGCCCTAAGCCAAGGGTTTTCGGAGGAAACCAACAACCTCCAAGGCATCAAGGGTGATCTTTTTCCATCACTACTGCCGAAGTGAACCCCAACAACGAAGTGGTGACAGGTACTCTAGTTATTCATTCAAGAATAGCGAATGTAAATTTTGATTCTGGTTCTACGCATTCTTTTATATCTCGAAAGTTTAGTAGAACAATACCATCACCACCACAAATCATGGAAGTGAAGATGTAGGTGAGTAAGGAAAATGGGGTGATTATTGAATCCCATGAATATAACTCATCCCCTATCATAATATATGGATTTAACTTCCCGGAAAATCTCATCATACTCCCTCTGGTGGAATTTTATTCAATTCATGGCATGGATTGGATTTCCTTATATAGAGCCAACATAAATTATCGTGAGAGGGAAATCAATCTCCATGTGGAGAATCGACCCCTGATTCTTTACAATTGTAAGGATGAAGATGAATCTTCTTTAGCTCCATCATCTCAAGATTGTATATTACTGCCCTATGAGAACGTGTATCTGGCTCAGATGATTGAGCCTGAGGAGGCAACCATCCTATAATACATGCCTATTGTGAGGAAATTTTCTAAAGTGTTTCCCGAGGAATTTACTGGTCTTCCTCCCGGAAGAGATGTTGAATTCACAATTGATCTTATACCTGGAGCATTGCCAATATCCAAGACTCCATATAGAATGGTTGTTTTGGATCTTGAAGAGGTGAAAAAACAACTACAGGAGAATCTGGATAAAGGGTTTATACGCCCAAGTGCTTCACCATGGGGTGCACCAGTCCTCTTTATCAAGAATAAGGATGGATCAATGTGTATTTGCATCGATTATTGTGAGCTCAACAAAATCACGATAAGGAAAAAGTATCCTCTCCCACGAATTGATGACTTGTTTGATTAGTTGTGTGGAGCACAATACTTCTCCAAGGTGGATTTGCGGTCAGAATATTACCAAGTAAGGGTGATGAAGGAAGATATCCTGAAGACTGCTTTTCATACAAGATACGGGCACTATGAATTCATAGTAATGCATTTCGGACTCACTAATGCTCCAGAAATCTTCATGGACTTGATGAATAGAGTATTTAGAGATTACCTCAACAAATTTGTGGTAGTCTTTATAGATAATATTATGATATACTCCAAAACCAAGGAGGATCATGAGGAGCATCTAAGAACTATACTAGAGACCTTGCAGAAGGAGAAGCTCTATGCCAAGTATAGAAAGTGTGAGTTCTGGTTGAAGGAGGTATCATTCTTGGTCCATATCATCACAAGTAATGGGATATCTGTGGATTCTTCCAAAATAGATGCAATTGAGGGATGGATGAGGCCAACATCGGTAACATATATCTGTAGCTTCTTAGGGTTAGTTGGATATTATCGACTATTTGTGAGAAATTTCTCATGATTTTACAACCCTCTTACCAAGCTAACTCAGAAGGGAGTAAAATTTTCTTGGAGTGATGAGTGTGAAGAAAGCTTCAAGGATTTGAAAAGAAGCCTTATCACTGCACCCGTGCTCATTTTACCCATAAGTGGAGAACTTTTAGTGGTATTCAGTGATGCTTCGAAGAAGGGCCTGGGATGTGTGTTGATGAAAAATGACAAAGTCATTGCCTATGCTTCAAGGCAATTGAAAGTTCATGAAAATAACTATCCAACACATGACCTCGAGCTAGATGCAGTGATCTTCGCTTTGAAAATTTGGTGGAATTATCTCTTTGGGGAGAGGTGTGAAATATATACGGACCACAAAATCCTCAAGTATATATTCACACAGGAAGAGTTGAATATGCGCCAATGAAGATGGTTAGATCTGATCAAAGACTATGACTGCTCAAACCATTACCACCCTAAGAAAGCGAAGAAGGTGGTTGATGCTCTAAGTAGAAAGGACCCAGCAATTCTATCATTGGTGAGAATTTAAAAGGATCCAATCTTCTTCGATTTGATGAGGATGGACATGGGAATCATAAAAAGGGAACATCATCAATCCTTTCACAAATTATTGCTCAACCTTCACTTTTGGAAAGGTTAAAGGATGCTCAAAAGGATGATGTGGTAATTTAGAAAAAAGTGGAAGCTATCAGAAAAAGGGACATCTTTAGAGTTTAATGTTAATGAAGAATGAATTTTGAGATTTGGGAAAAGACTATGGGTTCCATCAAGTCCGGAGCTGAAGAAAGAACTTGTGGATGATGCACATAGTTCAAATTTCTCTATTCACCCAGGAAACACAAAGATGTATCGAGATCTATGAGAGAATTATTGGTGGGATAATATGAAGAAGGAGATCTCTGAATATAAATCAAAGTGCCTAGTGTGTCAGAAAGTAAAGGCAGAGAGGCAGAAGTATAAGGGGATGATGCAACCATTGCCCATACCAGAATATAAATGGGAGAACATCACCATGGACTTTTTCATCGAACTTCCAAAGGCATCCAAAGAAAATAATTAAATCTAGGTTGTTGTGGATCGTCTTACAAAGTCTGCACACTTCATTGATATTCAGGAGGATTTCTCATTGGATCAACTAGCATAGATATATATTAGGGAAGTGGTAAGACTACATGGAGTACCACTATCAATTGTGTCCAATTGAGATCCAAGATTCACCTCTAAGTTTTGGAAGAGTTTTCAACATGCTCTGAATACTGAACTAAACTTCAGTACGTCCTATCATCCTCAAATTGATGGCCAATTCAAGTGGACTGTCCAAACACTTGAGGAAATGTTGAGATCATGATCAATGGACTTTAAAGTATAATGGGATCAGCATCATCATATGGTTGAGTTATCTTATAATAACAATTTCTACACGAGCATCCAAATGGCACCATATGAATCCCTTTATGGGAAAAGGTGTAGAACACCAGCATGTTGGGATGAGGTCACTGCAAGTAAGCTACTTGGACCAAAAATGGTTGAAGAAAAGGAGGAGACGGTGAAATCCATTCAGCAGCATATCAAGGTAGCCCAGAGTCGACAAAAGAGTTATGTAGATAAATGTCGATGAGACCTTGAGTTTAAAGTTGGAGACATGGTTTTTCTATTCATGTCTCTGTGGAAGAAGGTCATGAGGTTTGGAAATAAATGGAATTTAAGTCCAAGGTACATCATCCCCTTTGAGATTCTTGATCGTGACGGGGTTGTGGCCTATCTACTAGCACTTCCACCTACCATGGACAAGGTACATGATGTACTTCATGTATCCCTCTTAAGTAAGTACATATCGGACCCTTCACATGAACTCTCTTCAGAGGTGGTACAGTTAGAGGATGATCTTTCTTATGAGGAGAAACCAGTGAAGATCTTAGACCGTAGAGAAAAAGTTATAAAAAATAATACAATGCCCCTCATCAAGGTGTTGTAGAAAAACCACAAGTTTAAAGAAGTGACATGGGAATCGGAGGAAGTGATGAAGTAGAGTTACCCGCATTTATTTTAGTGTGGGAAAAGGAAAATTCGAGGGAGAGATTTCTTAATGGGGGAAGATTGTAACGACCCAAACATTCATTAATGGAAATACCTCTTGATCTAATTAAATGTATATTTATGTAAAATGTTTATATAAAATGTCATCTTATTTAGTTTTATGTTAAGAATTCTGACCGTTTCTAATATATCCATTGAACAGTGATCACATGATTAGTATAAATACAGGGATTTAACGAATCCAATTTACTCATACAAAGGAAGCGATGGCCTCATCCAGTAGATGTTCCCCATACGAAGCTCATTTTTCAAAACTCAAAAAATAGGTGGCGTCATTGGGCTTCACTCTTGACCAATCCCAAGCCATGCTTCAATAGGTTAAGCTCGAGTGTGACCACCTTCGAGAGAAGTGGAAGTTGATAGAGATCACCACGCGAGCAATGTTATCTGAGCCACCCCAAGAGTCTGTCACCATCGCACACCTCACTCTTCGATCTTATGTGGGTGTTTTAAGGGGTTATTTAACAAGAACCTAGTACTATGTCTATGTACATTATTTTTTGTATATAATAATGAATATACATTCATTTTATTTTTGTTACCTTGTAAATAGTTTTTAAAACTCAAATAGTGTTTTTAGTTAATATTCAACTAAGAAATCTATTTTGATGAATTAATGGATTTTTGTATTAAATAATATTTTAATAAAATATTATTATTATTATTAAATTAATTTTTATTAAATATAAATTATCGTATAATTTTATGAATGCAATTGTAATTTTTATTAAGGTTCGAAATCCATTTTTGTCCAAAACCGTGAATTTTTTATAAATGTCAGTTTTTATTTTAAAAGTGAAAATTAACATATTTAAAAAATTATTTATAAAAAATAAATATTATTTATGGAATCAGGACGTCGAAATTATCCAATGGTGAATTTTTCATAATTTTCTGAGACAGTCAAATGTTTCGTTAAAAATTAAATACTGTTTAAATATATAATGTGTTTTATGACATCATAATGACCCAATAGTGGTGTAATAAAATACTATAAGCCTTATTTTCATAAAATATATGTTTTACCATTAAAATAATGTGATTTTGGGTTTTTATGACTTATTTTACAAAGCATTAATGGACCCTTCAAGGCTTATTAAACATCTTGTCTTTTTAAATTTTTTTCCTTGGGTGTGTGACTCACCTCAACATAAGCAACCCCATTATTCTAATAAGTTCAGAATTTGGCCTTATAAAATATTTTTTTCCAATCCCCTTTGGAAAAAACCATGGTAAAAACCCATGGGCTGGTTTTTGGTTTGAATTAGTCTAATGTGAGGTGTCCCAACCATAAATAATAAAGAATTCTCTCACCTTTCCTATATAAACTCACCCAAGCTCCCACTTTCTCCTCACTCAAACACTTTTGAGTTCGTCCAAACTCTGCCCTACTCTCCCTATAATCCTCCCAAGGTGCCCCAATCTCCCAATAAGTCTCTCTCAAGCCTCTCTCAAGCCTTTGGAAGCACACTTCCAAGTAAGGGTTTTTTCTTCCTTTCTCATTTTTTCCAATTTTCTTTAAATTGTTATGCCTTTTAATTTCAATTATAAATGTTGGGGTATGGTTTCTCACCTCCCCCATACTACCCTCTTTATTTTTTAATGATGTGATACCCCTTTCTCTCTCATTAAATGTCTCTCATGTAAACCCGTTACTATGCCGAAATTCTGAAAGGAATTTTTCTCTCCTCTTTTACATTCAAGCAATTCTTTTGTATAATGACTCTAAATTCCATTACGATTGTTGGGAATTTTATCTATATGACCCCCCTTACTATCCATTTCATGTGCATATGATGAGACACCCCTTTCTCTCTCATCAACCATTTTTATGAATTCTTACGTCACGCTGTTACGCTGCTGAAATTGCACCAATTTTCCAAGCCAATGTCATTGTGTAGTTAATACCATACCCATGTATATATCAATGATATTCACCTTTATTCACATTTACTTATTGATTATAATGTGTCATGTATGAATTCTAAATTCTTTTATCATGGAATAAATTATTATTTTTTATGAATCCATGTAATATGATCTATGTGGCACACTTATGCATGAAATTAAATGTTTAAGAAGGGTGCGCCCTGATAGAGCTCCAATGAATTGGGTAAAGTATAGTATCATGATACGTTATGTGCAATGGGTGTTGACTCATTCTAATTCAAGTGCAATGAGGTTTTACTCGTGTTGCATGTGTAATGAGGATTTACTCATGCTCCATGTGCAATGAGCCTTGGCTCATGCTAATTCCATGTTAAGTGTTGTTACCACATTTTCATGTTATGATTATCATGATTTATCATGACTTTATGTTTATGATCCTCTTTTTCTCTATTGATACGTCTATTTTCAAACATGTATTTTATTCCTCATGTTATTCCATGATTATTCCCTTACCTGGATTTATAGCTCACCCTTTTCTTATGCATGTCCTCAGGTTATCTCATGAAATGATAAGTACGAGGGAATGTAGTGGTCATGTAAAGGAAGTTTTCAATAAAGATGTTTTATTTCATGCTTTAAGTTGTTATGTAATGTTCCTAATCCCCAAAGACACTACACCTCACAATATTCCATGTTGTATCAAGTGATGGTTTTATGTAATAAATCATGTTTAAGTTTGTATTAAAAGAGGGTTTTCATATCCTTGATCCGTGTTCTGGTCAAAATATGCCAACCTTCCTTTTGAAATTGTGTAGGGATATGAGCCTGTTGTATGATGGTTGCTGGAACGTTTTTATAATTGTATGGTTCTATGAGAATATGAACCCACTACTGAGAATATATTGGAATATTCCTATGATTTATCTCATTATTTAAAGGAATATGATTCTATCCTGAGGCATGTTCCATTCTCACTTAATGAGCCACTGCTAGGATGGGAATATGAGCTTGATCTTGATCATTTGGGATATGTCACTTGTCTTTCTTGGAATGGATATAAGCCTACCCAAAGGAATTTTCCACTCTCACATTATGATCCCCAATTAATATAGAAATATGATCCTTGTTCGAATATGAATTCCCCATCAAAATATGTCAATGGACCTCCAGAATTAGAGAAGGGATATGAGCCTCCTCTTGTATTGCCTCAAAATGAGGCCGGTGTAGTCTTTCATTGGAATAAGTAGGAATATGTGCATAGCTTCTGTGATGTGCTGGAATATACTAGGAAGATTCACTCACATGAATATGAGCTTTTCTTGAGGCTTGTTCCATTCTCACTTGGTCAGCCCCAGCCAGTACAGTGATATGTGCCTGATCCTTGGCCTTTGGAGTATATTGTTAGACTTCTTAGATTGTAATATAATCATGTCCCAAGGCTTGTGAACCTCTCACTTGGTGATCACCATCCAAAATAGAGATATGACCCTAATAATAGGCCTTTGAAATATACCAATTGACTTTTATGGTAGGGATATGAACTTGCCTTGAGGCATGCACTGCTTTCACCTGGTGAGCCCCAGTTGGAAAGGGAATATGTGCCTGGTCCAAATCCTCGTCCTTTACTTGGATATTCAGATAATCCTACATAACATAAGTAAGAATATGTGCTTTCTCTAGATAATCTAATCGTTTTCGATGATTATGGTGTTGATTTGTCGTAACTATAGGGAAATGATTATGTGCCTATCCCTTTATCTGAAATAGTGCTAGAATTTGCGGGAGGAGTTCTTCAGTTCTTGTTAAAATGTATTTGAATTTTAGAAAATTGTGTGATGGGATATAAGCCTTCACATTTTCCATCTCCATTATACACTGGCATATTTCTTCAATTAAAGTAGGAATATGTGCCTACTTCTATCCTCCTTTTTCCACCAGAATATGTTGATGGACTTTGTGCAAAGGGTTATGGATATGCACCTCCCCTATTCCTACTGTGGGAATATGCCAACATACTTGTTCTAAACGAGCAGGTATATGAGGTTTCTTTATAGTTCCTACTAAAATATTCCAGCAAGCCTCATCATCATGAGTGGGGATATGATCCATATCCTAGATATATAGTGCCTTCCTCAACCTTTTTGTTCCTTCATGGGCGTTAGAGGTGAAAATGTGGCGGGTGGTACCCTCAATAAGCGAATGGTGGGTATTAACGGGATGGTGCTTCTGATGGTGGTTAACATATTCCCTCCTCAACAGCACCTAAATCAGAAGGGATCCATATTTGGATTCCTGGTCCACCTTCATTAGGTATTTATGGTGGTAGATTTCTCACTCTAGGGATAAGCTCCTAAATCCATTGGTTGTGGTGATGAGGGTCACTTCCTTAGTATCATATTTCCCCTAGTGATGTGGACTTACTAGTTTCCATGCTTGGAGAACCTCACAAGAAACTTGGTTGGGATGGTACCATGTTGGTGGTACTCCCGGACCATGGTGTTCTCCACCTGAATTTGGATCTATTGATGGGTGAGATCGTTTTGCAACCCATGAAGTTTAAATCCATAAGTGATTTACTAAAACAATTTCTGGATGAAGAATACATCATATCAGATCAGTATGGAGGTGATGATAGTATTATCTTATGTCACACAATCAATAAGGAATAAGGTCACCGATTAGTTCAACATCAAAGGCATGATGTTATAAATCATATATGTAGGGTTAACACAATTGTCATGTTATTCCCTATATGTCCATTCTTCTCATTTGGAACTATCAAAATGAGGATGGACTTATTTTGTGAGAATCCTAGTAATAGAGGATCATCTATAGGATCATTCCGGTCTTACTACTTTGTTTATATAGGGTATGAAAAATATAGTGCTATGATGCATGATTCGCCAATAATTCTATTGCTTGAGAGATTCATGTCGATTTCACCATTTTTGTTTTCATATGGTGTGAAGACAAAATGGATCGACAGATTAAACCAATCATTTCTTATTAGAGATATTCATGTTTATTTCTCCATTTTTTGAGTATGCTGTGCATAAAAAATGGATCAATAGATTAAAATGATCATTTTTTATTAGATAGATTCACATTGGGTTCACCATTTCTATTCTGACCGGAAAGAGATGACCACAGAAACCCTTCCTGAGGCTGGTTTAGTCAGGCCTGATAGTTGATTGTGGGGGAGTTTGATTTCTTGCACAATCATTAAAATCATGTCATAATCATTCTTAATGGAAACTCCCAATAGTTCCCTCATCCATAACTGGGTATGGACCTACTTTCTAAATATATGTGGTCGGCTAGGGTTTTAGACCCAATAACACTTAGGGACTCACATTAGTCAATAGGATGGGATTTCGGTAACATCTCACCCTTATGGGGGGAATTGTTTCCTACTCTAGGACTCTCTTATAGATTTAAGATATGTTTGTGAATCTCTTCCTAATCCCGATACGTGACCAATTACCCTAACAAAATTATTATAGGTTAACTATCCTTATATGAAAAAGAAAAGGGATCTCATTGATGAAAAATGGAAAGGGGATCTCATTAATGAATCCATCTATATCTATATGAGGTTCTCCATCCAGTTTCCTAATGATTGTTAACTAATTTATATGTTGAATCCATATAACCAGATGATTTGGAATATTCTGCCATGTAGGGAGGTGGTTTAAGATTCGGAGGAGGTTATTGAGCCATTATGAGGCATCCTAGCAGGAAATCTACTTTTTTTTTATTTCCATAAAGCCGGTTTAGGATAACCGGTAACCTCACAACCAAATAGAAAGATTCAAAACCACGGGTCCAGCGAAACCCCATCTTCCAAAAGCAAAACAACTTCAGAAATTCAAAATTCAAAAACAAGATGAACCATGTGTCCACCTCGAGCCGCACAATCACCTCGAGGAGCTTGCCAGTGTGAAAACCAACTTCACCACCAAGCATACGGCCATTGAGACAAGTCGGAACACCACACTCCACCATGCGTCACCATTCACAGTGGGAAGATGGTGGATCCGTCGTCGGAGCCGCACACCAATCACAGTGGGACCATCATCCGTCTTCAGAGCCGAAGCACCCACAGACCACCACCAACATCTCGACCACCGTATAAAAAAAAATGAACCACGATCCACAACCTGTCTTGAACAGACAAGCAAACAAAATCATCCGCATCCACCGGAGCACGGGAGAGCATCACCATCATCCATCAACACCACCAACGATGGTCCAGAACCAAAACTTCAACCCTCCATGGCGAACATCCAGGCTAAAATTGGAAATCCATAAAGAAAACAACTCAAACCCGCATCACCAAACAAACAAATAAAAACAAACATCCCCAAAAACCAAACCCACATCACCCTACTCAAAATATTAAAGCAAAAAACAGAAGAAAACACCCAAAATACCAGACGAGATCCCGGGAGAGAACCAGATCTAGATCCCATCGCCGCCATCCATCAATCCCAAAGAAGACACACTCCACCACCTATAGCACGTGTCCACAGATGAAGCTACTCCCTCAACCCACAGAAACTGGGACTCTCCCTCTGAATAGATGCACCGCCATGAAACCCGATCGATAGAGTTGAGTCAAGCCAAGACGCTGGAAAATCAAAACCCATGTAGTTCATTAAACCTATGTATTTTAACATCATGAAAAGAGGATATATATTCAGGTGCTAAGGAACCAGATATTTGAACTCGATCCTTGAGGATACGTCCTACGTATCCTAGTTATGGTAGGATTTAAATTTATCATAGTTCGATCATTCCCTTGGGACTATCCCCAATGTAGATACCCTTATATGAGGGGTGTTCATATTATTCCACTCATCTGGGCTTACAAACTGGGATTTACCTAGTCAATGGAGATTCATGATTCCAATGCGGTGTTCACTATATATCCCTAAGACCACGTGATCTATGCTCATTATGAGGAAAAAAGAGAAGATAATTGATCAAACTCATGATGTATGGTTGTGGAGACTTATGTACTAGGACTACTCTCATGATTTTATAATATGGATATCGGGCCTTAAAAGGGCATCCTAGATATCCTAATTATGGAATTAATAAAATTCAATTTAGATATGTTGATTTCTCAATCCATTAATGGATGAGGTAGAGTGGTTATCCCATTGGGTGGTTGAAATGTCATATCCATAGTGATTACATCTAAATGGTTGTTTATTTGATCTCAGAATTTTGGAAGGAATCCTATGTATCTTGGTTATTACAGAAATCATAGTTCTCGAAGTTTAGGAGGTTCTCAGTCCACTATTGGATGAGGAAAGATGATCATGTCATGGGAATGATTAAGTCCTGATGGTTTTAATTTCATAGACATGGTGGGACTTACGCATATGTGGAGTCCCATTTGTGTTAGGACTCGATCCTTAGGAATGTTTCCTACATATCCTAGTTATGAAAAGAATCACAGGTGTCATTGTTCCCTTGATTGGGTCTTACACACTTATATTTCACTTTTCCTACATAAATAATTATAATGAAAATGATGTGATTGTTGCAACTCCCTAAGACCATGTGAGCTATGTTCGGTGTGAGAAACAAGGGATTCAAAAATGATCAGTCTCATTAATTAGTGGGTGAGGTACTTACATATTGGGAATAACCATTAGATATTTTATATGGATATTAGTTCTTAGAAAAGAATATTATGTATCCTAGTTATGGTGGGAATCATAGTTCTCATAGTTCATTTGATCAGGGATTACACACTGACATTGTCCTTGCCTTTATAGAGGCTTATGATGCAAATGATATGATTATTTTATCTCTCTATTCCCATGTGAGTTATGCTTGATGTGAAAAATAATGGATGGAAAATGATAAATGTCATCGCTTGGTGGGTGATGGACTCATGAATTGAGACAGACCTTTGGAGATTTGATATGGATCTCGGGCCTAAGAAATGTGTCATATGTATATCGATTATGGTGAGAATCAGAGTTCTCATAGTTCATTTGATAATGTCTTACACATTTACATTTCCATTTGGTCCGGGATTACTCAATGAGGGTGTACGAAGTTATCAAGCCCTGGGATTCTCTATTGAACTGGCCTACTTTCCTACCTATCATGCATTAATTTTCTATTCAACATGAATTGGTTGTCTGCCTGATATGTTGGAGAATGTATGACTGAAATTTTAAAAGAAAATCATGTTATCTAGATGACTTGTCCATGGGAATTCATGTATCCTTGATGGCATGTTTAAGAGTTTTTTTCATGATTATGGTTGTCTTATTCAGAGTAAATCTCAAGACCCAAGCGGTTTGTCCTAGAATCCATCGCATGACCTAACACGCTTATTTAGAGGGTGTCTCATGATCCAGCTAACATTCCCAAGTGTCATCGCAAGAGTTGTATGACACATAAAGAGGGTATTGTGAGATTAAATTTGACATGTCCTAGAGGGTGTCACATTTATTGGATAACATGTTTAAAGGGAATAATGAGACCTATTTGACTTGGTTGGAGGGTGTCACGAGAGCCAATTGACATGCTCGAGTTCTACTACGAGACTCAACAAACATGAGTGGGTGTTGTTATATGAGTTAGGAAACATGTATAAATGAAATTAATAGACTTAAATTGTGAACCCTTATGGTTTCAAAAGAATAGTATGAAATACCTAGGGGTTCCATATGACTTCATTTTACATGTCTGAAAGACTTTGCATGATCCAAGTAGTACACCCAAGGGGTGTCACAAGACCTTGGTGGCATACCCTAGTGTTATTTGTATATCCTGCATGGTGTACACAAATAATATGAGGATTAGTATATATATCCTCTGTTAATTCTCCTTCTTATTAGTCTCAGTTCTAGCCTTTATATTTCTAATGCCTTAGATTTATTCAGTATCAGTTTATTTTAAGTTGCACGTGAAATAGAAGGTGTGCAGGATAGCCTTTGCATGTCCTGCCAGAAGTCCTCTACATGATCTATAAGTGATCACATGAAGTGACTATGCATGTTGTATGATCTCTTTGGGTTTTCACCAGTATCTTACCTAATAAAGAACTTTTCGGTCATGAGATCCACCACCCTGAGAAATCATCTCTAGCATCAGTGTGAGGTTCCAAGAGTTTTTCCTCTTGATCGCAATAGGTAGCAGTATCTGTTATTTTTCATGTTGACATGGGGGATTTATAGTCCTTAACAACCCGATTTTTTTCATATTTTCATGGAATATCTCACATGGATATGGGATGGAGTAAGTGAAGGACTTCGGCATCACATGTCTTCATGAGTCTCTATCATGGATCACTCTAAGGGAATCACCTGATTTCCAGCGACTGTGAGAGTACTTCATCAACGTCTCCTTTATTGGATTATCTCTAATTAATAGGGAATTTTTGAATCATTTGGGTATGTATAATTACTTCCATATTATCATTTTGTCATGTAAAAGGGCCTTCTTGAGATCAATGTTCCTCTAAGGCTTTAACTTGATCTCGAGTGACTTGTTATGGAGTCTCGTGAATCCATGTTAGGGAAAGGCTTAGCGTGTCACAAGATTTTTACAACTACGATAGGCCCTCGACTCCTTACCCCTTTTATTTCATTTGTTTATTTTACAAATTTTGAGGTTAATATATATTTTATGGGTAATTTCAATGATATTTACTCTACTTCTGGATAATTCATCATGCGACCAATAAAGGTATTAGAGAGATGCACGAGCATTGTATGGACAATCTCATTAATTTTTCCTTAGGGAGCCAAAGGGGAAGCATGAATTCACCTGAATGTACCTAATGAAATTTTAATGATGAGTTTAACATGTCAGTGGTATTTCTTGAGATGAGACGGACATGTCATCGGAGTCTCATGATGTCTTGCGGACCTCCAAGGGTGCGCCACGTGCATTTTACAACTATGAGTGGCTTCTGCATCCTCCCCTTTTGTTTCATTTTTTTATTTTACAAATGCTCATTGGTTTCATTATTTTTATTGAATGTTTATATATACTATCATTCTTAAAATCATTGGTGTGTTGAAAGATCTTTACAACTAATAGAGTCCTCCGCCTTTTGGACATTTTTCCTCCAATTTCGGATGGATTTCCATATGGGTTGTCAGACGCTCACCAGTCGTCCAACAGTGTGGCCTGGGGAATCTTATCCAGTATTCACTACATGACCACTAATTTTCCAAGACACCTTCTCAAGAGAAAAAGGGATTTGTTTAAGTGTTTCATGGGATCCTTCATAGTTTTTGCACTTCACATGGTTCGTCTACATGATCTTATGATGATCACATGATTGCAGGTCTCTTAGAGACTTACACAATCCATGAGCTTCAGCTGCCTTCTCCTTCCTTTGATTTTAAGAGGAAAATAATATCCATATCCATGTATTTCTTCCATCATGAATTTTCCGATTCTCATTTGTAAAGCATCAACAGCATCTTATATATCCTATGAAAATAGGAATCAAAACCCATATAGATCATTTGACATAGTTTAATGTCATGTGACTGGACCCATTCATGCAGTTTATAATCATTCATTAAGGACATAAATATCAGGATTAGAACTTAGTGAGACATTCTATGTATCCTGTTTGAGAAGGATTCAGAGTCTATTTAGTTCTTATATGGGAATCTACATTTTTAGATACAACCACATGGGTCTTATATGATACTTTTGCATATAATACTGCTCTAGATTTCTTTATAGGGAGTATGGACCTATGAAAGGATATGATATATAATTATACCTACATTCTAATGAGTATCCCACAAGGGAGAATTATAATCATTCTATTGATACAACCATCGCTAGTCTCTAAGACCCCATGAGTCATGCTTGGTGTGAGAAACAAGATATAGTGGAAAATCAGACACATTGCATGAGAGCATATCCATATGAAGATTAAACATTAAAGTTGAACTTTGAGCGGTATTATTATATATCTCATAGAGAATATGATATGTAGATAGAGCCTTAGGAAGGTATCCTACATATCATTTTTTATAATAGAAATCAGATTCATTATAGTTTGATGGATTCTTATCCTGCTGGTGGATGATGTAGAATGATCAGGCAATGGGAATGATTGGATCTTGATGGTTGAAATATTGTTGAAATGAGGGGACTTACACCAAATTGGATTCCAATTAGAGATCATGCCTTATGAAGGCATCCTATTTATCCTGTTTGGACAGGAATCAGAGTTATCATAGTTTAGTTATCCCCTAACCCGTTGAAGTGATAAGGTTAGAGATCATGCTCAAAGACATTGATGTTATTCTAAAGTTTTAGGAATTATATGGGATTATACCAGGATGGATCCCCATTGATCAAGTCTTACACACTAAGAATTACCATTGACATATTCATTCTATATCTCCTAACAGATAAAGAGGGATGGCGACCATGAATGGTATGTTTGAGAGCATGACACTGGTAGGGCCACACGAGTCTGTAATCCTGGATCATCAAGGACACTTCCCTTTAAAAGGGGTATGAAGCCAAATATTCATGGCCAAGGTCCACATGGCATAAGTATATTCATATCTACTAGATGAAGTGGACATGTCCTAGGGTATTTGACTTACATGTTTTGGATTCCTAAAGGGAGTGTCTTTGTCATCATCCTGACATGTTTGGGGCATTAATATGACATGGAAGACATTTCCAAGGGCGTCTTCTTGATCAATTGACTTGTCTTGGATGTCTTCTCATAATCAAGGATGACAATTCCAAGGTGATTCACATAATCTACAAGACTTTTCCTCATAATTTTTCGTAATAACATGTCAATAGGGATCTTTATACTATCACATAACAATACTAACATGTCAATAGGATATCACAAGATCAACCCTAATTTTCCATAGATAATCGTACAATAATTTCAACATGTTAATAAGATCTCATGAGATCAACCTGAATTTTCTAGATCCTTTCTTTTAATAATAAAGACATGTTAAGGGGCTATCACCTAATCAACATGACTTGTCTTCAGACTGCCAGATGATAATGGAGACATGTCAATCAGCTTATTGTGATATCAACCTGAATTTTACAACCATTTTGTGTGACCTACATGACTTTTCCATGATCCATCACATGATAAACTAGGCTTGTTCAAAGGCTATCTTTTGATCAACTTGGTTTTCCCAAGGCCACATAATGGCATCGTGAGACCAGTGACAAATCATGCAATCACATGCCCCTAATAGAGTTATGTGGTGGGGTCTCGTGAACATATTTAGGATCACTCGCAAGATAAAAAGAGCATGTTCAAGGATTGAGGAAACCTATACAAAGGTATTATGCCTAGAGTTTCATGGGAAAATATGCATGCCCAAGTGAGCCTGTCAAGGGTGTACACTATAGGGATTTCATGGAGAAATGAGGTTATATCCATGGACTCTTATGCACGTCAAAAGGCACTCACATGATGACCAATTATTCCTGTGATTTGCATGAAATCATAAGGTCCTTGAAAGGGAGTCTGTAAACATTCATAGAGACATCACAATGAAATCACAAGCATGGGTGAGGGTCCATGGTGCATGTAGTTGAGGATTTTCATGTTGGCTTACCATCATGTCGATGGGTGTCTTCATGACACCACATTATTCCCGCACTCATGTGATCCACATGACCTTCATAAGGTCTTGTGATGGGTTTCTTTCTTATGTGAAGGGGTTTCATATCAAAACCACAGGATGCATGGTAAATGGTAGACATTGTATGGAAAAAAATAGTGTATAGAATATGGGGTGCACATTCTAAAACTTACACCATGAGACTAAGCAGGGGACATTGTGACACCAAGGGTAATTCTACTCATCTTTGTATGATAAAGAGGTGTTTGTCCAAAAATCACCCATAAATTAGATGATCTTCAAGGTATCATGTGAGGGACTCCACAGACATGCATTGAGGATGACCATTGGTGATGTATACATAGACAAGGGCCTCGACTGAGGAATGTCTAACCACCTTCACACATGGGTTTCACACTCTTGGTGTCTCTTTATCATAATAAGAGACCCAATAGTTGTTATACACTGAATCCATTTCTTACGAGGATGTGTTTGATCATTGTCAGACTAAAGGTTTGTGGTTTGAAAAGATGCATGTCCACTAATGTATGCATGCTGACACTAGTAGGAGTGTGATTTAGTTCTAGGGATCTATATTTATACATTGCATGAGGTTCTATCACTCATGTGATAGTGTGATCCAAAGGTAGGTATTATAGGATGTATTGAAAACAAGTGTGAGGGTGCACACCAGGGTTATCTATATGGTTGAAGGTCTTGATTGGTGAAGTCATGAAACCAAAGGGGTATCATGCGATCTCATGAATACCCTATGTGAATTAGGCATCACATGATGCTCATTTCATCATGAAATAACCTGATATTCAAGAGATCGTGTAACGGGTTCTTGAGATCACTGGAGGAGGTTCTCTAGAGACAATTTCTAGTGTTCTCTATTCTACTACTTTCCTTCTCCACTTCTGCCTCTCCTCTCACCACATGTGATTTTTTTTAATGGGATAAGTGATTTTTATAGGTTGAAGGTGGTTCCATTTTTCATGGGGAGGAATCTTCATGTGTTGGATAAGGGGTGGAGACTTCACGGGGTTCAAATCAAATGGATGTAAGATGACATTGCATGATATTCATTACTTCATGCGATGTTGCATGACAGACTCTGATTAATATGAATTAATTCAGATAAAAAATAATATCAAAGATGAAAGGTTCACAAATTTTTAAACTTCATGTAATGATTTCAATGATTGTCTTCCCTTCAATCACGTGATCAAAAGATCATCACGTGATGGCTTCATGCACTGGTGGAATCTCTTATATCATGCCACTAGTTTTTGTGATTGGATCTCATGATGGTATTGGTTCTTAAAATACATGAAACAAAAATTTTCATGTATTTAATTAGTTTGATTTAGGATTTGTATTTATTTCATTATGGTCTATGGTTGTTATGATCTCATGAATATCTTTATATATCAAACTAGTGTGTCGAGAGGTTGAATATGGAGTTTAGCTATATTCAATATTGGATGATTTTGAATAATCATTTGTATGGTATCATAAGTTTCAAATGGAACCATATGGGATTTAAACGTACAGTCATGATCGTATAGATAGAGTGTCCAATACTATGTATGTATTATTAAATCATGGGTGAACAGTACATGCATTTTATGTCCCACATCAAAATCCCACTACAACTTCCCTACGGTATATCATCAAAGTTATGATTTATATTCATTTGATCCGGCAATGGGGACTGACACCCATACCACTTACACATGCCACCACCCAAGCTTTTTCCCTATGGGCTCTCATCCCATGCTATGCATTCCTTTGGTCTCACGCACCATGGGCCCTATACACAATCCCATATGCTACTTTTGGTCACTATTCATCTTTCCTCTAGATGGCCTAGGCTGCTTCCCACTGGTAGTGGTCAACTCCAGTCCTACATGGGCCTTTATTCGAACCATGGTCTAGCTAGACTATGGATTGGCTAAATTTTAGGCTAAGGGTGGGAATATCTCCATATATGAATAAGGTCTAACAAATTGTATTCCCTTATATCCATGACCAAGCCCATTCTTTAAGGATTCCATCTCCACATACTTGGTGAAAATCATATCAATACTTGCATAGTCCTCACCCTCATGAAGTCTTTAATGCTAAAGTGAATATCACACAATTATGGGTGTCAAAAAAATACCCCCCCCTAGAATGATATTAATTAGGAATGAAAAGAATCTAATTCTATGGTAAATTTAGATCACATTTGTAAATATTTTAATATCTTAAAGTATTTGATATTGATATTCTTGAGAGGATCTGTCCAAAGTATTTCAACTGAGGAATTTGAGGTGTTATCCATAAGAGACTTTTAACCATGATTTATTGGCTAAATCTGATATAGGTAGTGTATTTGGCTTGGGGTATAGATACCTTGAATTTGAAAAGTATATAAATTCAAAAATGGAATAGGGATTGGGTAAAAAGGAACATGTGTATAGATTTGAATTAAGGTAAGGTACTTGGACTTCGCCATATATCCCATGGTAATGGGAATCAAGTCATACGTTTTTTTGAAATATACCACTATGAAAATCAAACTCACACATATGGAACATAGGTTCATGGATAAATAAATCTATGGTGAATGTACCTACATAGATATAGCTCATACATAGGATGGGTAATGTCACTATTTTGTGATGAAATATTAGGTAGAGATCCATTTTATGGTGGAGATGTTTCTCATATCATCCTTGATACCCATCCTTTGTGTGTAATACCAAATAGGTCCAATCACCTAGATTTAAGTGCTTAGCTTACAATAGGTTTCTCTTGATAAATTTTCATGAATTCTTACCAACATGATATTCCCAATTGATGTACCTACTCCAATTTTCTTGAGATCATAGTATTTTAAAGGATAATTCAGGTATGGTGTCCTTATAGAAGGTATAATTCTCTAACTTCTGCCTAAATTGAGGGACTTAGTGAACATAGATTGATTTTTTATAAGGTAATATGGTGGGACCCACAAGATTGTTATCTATTTATTTATTTTTACCTACCTTTTCCTTAATATTCATATGGATGAAGACTTAGAGGACATGGAATTGGATTTTTCTTAAGTCACCTTTTATAGGTTTTCAACCTCACAATTTTTTGTGCCTCATCCATTTTATAAATGCTCAATATTTCTTAGACCACACTAAGTGTATGTCTAGTAAGAAGAGACTGAAATTTTTTCCAAGATTCCATTATCTATTTTTCAACCTGGAAAGAATTATACATCTTTCTATGGGTTGTCTTAAGGTCTTGTTAGCTAGAACATCACTATTCTATATTTTAGGGTCCTTTAGATTGGACCTTTATTGTAATATATTTTAGGGTATTCTAGATCAGACCTTTGATGGGATATTGTTTATTTTCCTATAGCCTGGACCTTTGATGTGCTGTAGTTTAAGGTCTTCTATCTTGGACCTTGAGATGCTATTTAGTTTAATGTATTTCTACCGAAACTTGATTGATGAATATGGAAGAGGGAAGACATTCCAGGGATGACCAAAACCACCCTAAGGTTATGGATTCCATTATAGTGTTTTCATGGCTCATGAGGATTGGATCTTCTTTCTTGCAAGGGGGATTTACCTCTAGTTGGTAGTTCAAATCCCTAATATATCGGCAACATGTCCAAACAAAGGGGTTTGCACTCTTTTCCAAGGGGAATAGAATATTTATAGGGGTAATATGTATGGATGGAGAAATACATGGTAAGTTAGGACCACCTAGATAATTGGATTGTAGGTTTTGTAAATCATATTCCTAGGATCTTTAATTTATGGGCAATGGAATGGGGATTACATACCAAGGATGACCCAAGATAGCCTAAGGTTCTTAGTTTTTTCATGGTTTCATCGAGGATCTTGAGAATTGGATATCCTTTATTGTAAGGAGGGTAAACCTCTAGTTAGTTGGTTTAAACCCTTTATGCATCAATATCATGGTCAAATAGAGGTATTCCAACTCATTTATAAGGGACATGAATGTTTTTCAAAGTCTCAAGCATCTAGAAAATTAAGTTGGATATGAAGGAAAGCTATCCAGGAATGGTTTTATCACCCTAGGGAAATTTTTACCTTAAATTTTGAAGCTCTTTCACTATTACCTATGGTTTTTAATCACAATGTGTGGCCCACCAAAAGGTTCATAGATGAGGTGTTGCATCTCTATTTTGAAAAATTGTGAAAAAACATGGTGACATAATGTTGAGGATGTTGAATCCACTTGAATAGTATGGTTAATGTAATTGTAAATCATAGTCCAAGGTTCTTAGGTCATGTGGAATGTATGGTAAAATCATATTGGGAATGACCCCGAACACCCTTAGGTTCTAGGTTTTTCCACAGTGACATTCAGATCATAGGAATCAAAAAGCCCTTTATATTTTTCCAAGATTTCTCTAGTTGGTAGGTCTAATCATTTATGCATCGGTATCAAGTCCAATTAGAGTGATCATTTTCTATTATAAGGACTATGAAAGGTTTGCGACAAACCAAGGAGCTTCAATAATGAAGTGTGATTTATGGAATATGTAATATTCAAGATGGGTGTGATCACCCTAAATGTTGTTTCGCCACCTAGTGAACATGTTATTGCAACAAGGAGGTGTGAGAAACCATTACTCTAACTTTTTTCTGGACCAGGGGTCCAGTGATCATAGCTTGGAATTTACTAGGGAAATAAAGTGGACCCTATTAACTTTATTCCTTATTTATTTGTTCCCTAATGTATTCCAAAACTCTGGAGATGAAGATTTTATCAAGTGAATTCTTGACTTTTTACTAGGACACCCTTTATGGTTTTCTACCTGACAAGTTTTGTGTCACTTTCTCTATAAGATTAAGGTCTTTCAATTTAGACCATTAAAGGAAATATTTTTAGTTCATACAACTTTGACCAAAGTTAATGAAGTTTAAGGTAATGACACACATGGAACTAATATGGGGGATGTTACACAATAGCCCAATTAGGATACTCAGGGTCAAGATCACTCCAACATACTTATGAGTAGGAGATGAAAATGTTTTAAATCATGGCTTGAGGTTCTCTTTTCATGAGTAATGATATGGTAAAATCATATCGGGGATGACCTAGAACACCCTGAGGTTATGAATTTCACCATGGGGATGTTAGGATCATGAAGATTAGAAATACCTACTTACATAGACAATATTTTCTGGTTGGTAGGTCTCAGTCCTTATGAATCAGTAGCATAGTCAAGAAGAGAGATATATTTTCCTTTACAAGGTCCATGAAAGGTTTCTGATAACCCAATGCACTCAATACATGAATTTTGGTATATGGATTGTGGTTATTAAGAGATGGAGGAATCACCCCGTACTCTGGTTGACCGAGGTAAGGCTCTTATGGTCTTTTGATTAGTACTGATAATAGGTGATGGCATGTACATTTTAACATCATGTAGTGGAGATGTAGTTTTTGTGTAGTTTTAATTTCATGTGACTAGGATGTTTTCCTTGCAGTTTAATGTCATGTGGTAAGGACATATTTTTTCCCTTTAATTTTAACATCATGTGTTAAGGACATGGGAACCGACATGAAAAATTGTACATGGTATATTACGTGCATAAGAAAGTCATATACATATCAAAATCATATGTAGGAGAAATTAACATGTATGAATTATCCCTTGTATATGTGGGGTTTAATTTTTATCGGTTGTTATATATGGGCCTAGAGTTGGAGATCTAGGCATGACTATATATCCTATAATGACAGGAATCAATCCACACATAGTAATTGAATGGGAAACTCTCTACGTAGGTCTGACCCATATGTAGAGGTGGGAATTGTTTCCATTGATTATTTTAGTTGGGTCCATCATTGGATATCTGATAGTCACTACATATCCTATAATGATAGGAATCAAGCCACACATATTTGCTGAGGAATCATCTAGTTTAATGCCATGTGGAAATAACATAGGCTTCCCAATGTGAAAATAGAGTATTTCAGCTGGAACCAAGGATATAAATCCATACATCACAACCTATCCTATTATAATAGGAATCAATCCATGTGTAGTTCTTAAATAAGGATATTCCTTTACAAGTCTAACCTATATGAATGAATGGGTATTATTATGCTTATTTGTTGTGACTGGACTTATGGCTGTAGATTCGAGAATCACTATATATTCTATGATTTTAGGAATCAAGTCACATATATTTCTTGAATCGAGGAGTGGTAGGTGACCAATCACCAACAATAGTGGACCTTTTGGGTGAGTTCCATAGTAATGTGCAACGTTATGTCATGTAAGGTAAATAAATCATTTAGTTTAACATCGGGATATGAGGGCTCAGGGTATGTCTTTTAAGGTCTTTCATTGAGGACCATGATGCACCTATCAAGAGATTTTATGCCTTGTTTTTGTAGGGAATTTCTTACTAAAATTACCAAGCTCATGTGATCTATGCTCAGTGTAAGAAACAAGGAATCAAAAAAGGTTCGTCTCACCATATAAAGAAGATTAAGGATATGATAGGGGTATTTTTTACCATGTGGTGTTGAGAACAAGATATAGGATCGAGGAATCCCTATATTTCTCATAAAAAAACAGAATAAAGCGATACATAGGACATGAAAACCCATGCATTTTAATGTCATGTGGAAAAGAAAAAAGTTGTTCACTTTAACTTCTTGTGTTAAGGACATAGGTCACCTGACCTAAATGAATATGGATTTCATGGATCCATGTAGTTCTATGTCATGCGATAAATAAACTTTCCATACAGTTTAACATCATTTGGTAAGGATAGGGATCACTTGATGTGAAAGGAAATGAATATTGTAGTTGGTCCTAAGAATAGAGGTTTGGGCATCACTACATATCCTATGATGGAAAGAATCATGCCACACATAGTTCTTGGATGAAGAGATTATCTATGTGGATCTGATTATCACACAAGGATGAGTAAATTTCAACTGTATTTTTCATAGATCTAGCTCGAGTGTGATGAATAGTTAATGATATGATGATTCCCATGCTTTTTAACATCTTGTGGTGAGGGCATCTTACATGCAGTTTAATGTCATGTGGTAAAGACATGTTCTGCATAGTTTAACATCATGTGGTCAGGACATAAGATGTTGTGTTGTTTAAAATCTTTTTACTTGGAATAGATAAATCATGTAGTTTAATATCTTGCTTCCAAGATGAATCTATAAAGTTTATCATCATGTGGTCAATACGTGGGACACTATCTAGTTTAAAGTATTCCTTCCAGAACTTTATCGATACATTTTAATTCCATGTGTTGAGGATGTGCTTCATATATTTTAGTATCATGTGGTTGGGACATTATCTGTATAGTTTAACATGTTTATTTAGAATGAAATATTTATAGTTTAACATCGTGTGGCTAGAAAAAACCTTATATTGTTTTACATCATGTGGTTAGGATGAACTCTAGAAATCCATTTTTGACTCATTTTGGATCTTGTAATTGGGAGTAAAAATGGGTCTAGGCATGTGTTGGGATGTTGCTTCTAGATAACACTCTCCATATCTTCATGTCAGCCACTTCTTCATCAAAGTTATATTTCTTTACCTGGCCAGACCACAGAGGTTGCCTCTCTGGGTTGTCTTCTAACTACAATGAAGTGATACTGATGGTTGATGGGTAACTATATATAGTTAACCCTAATATTGTGATCATATTTATATATGAAGGATCTTTGTATATTTAAGAACCTCTATGTGAAGGTGTATGGGAAAGATACGTATTTCCTTGTACATGGGAGATATCATCATGGAGAGGTTGACCATAGTGGATGTCAAGAGTAGATTAATGAAACCCATATCCACACTACCATTAGGATGAATACCATGGTAATGGCTGCCTTCTTCTTTTCATGAATATTTAAATGACCCTTGTGTGTTAAGAAATTGTCTTCAACAACCTCAAAGACACTTGGAATTGAGAAGGTCGGGGGTATGATCCTCACTCTGCATCATGGGAGAAATATTTCTTCCTGCCTTTTGGGGTTGATAAGGGATATAAGCCTACTCTATGAAATCTTATAGAATCTATTGATAACTATCTGGCACTTCAAAAATATAAACCCACTATTGAGAAGCAGCTAGAGTATTCCAATGAACTTATCTGATAAGGATATGATCCTTTCCTGAGGCATGTTATACTATCAATTGGTGAGCCTCAACCATAACTAGGTTATGAGCCCGATCTTGGGCCTTTGAAATATGTCACTGGTATTTTTTTTTTGAAAAGAGTATGATTCTTTCCTAAGGATTGTTCCACTACCACTTAGTGATCCCTAGTAGGAATAGAAATATGAGCCTAGTTGAAATATGCATTCCCCATCAAAATATGTTGACAGACCTCCAGAATGGGAGTAGGGATATGAGGCTCCTCCTGTAAGCTACTGGGATATTTTGAGTAGCTTAATTGAAATGAATATTAGCCTATACCAAGGAATTTTCTACTCTCACTTGCTGATCCTCATCTATAATAGAGATATGAGCCTGATCCTGGACCTTTGTATTACGTCTCCAGCCTTTGGAATACACCATTAGTATTTTTTATGGGAATATGTGATTTTCCCAAGGCATGTGCCACTCTCATTTGGTGAGACCTAGTTTGAATGGGGATATGATCCAAGTCCTTCTGTTGCATCCTTTACCAGACTCTGCTGATAATTCTCTTAAACTAGAGCAAGGATATGTGATTTCTCTAGAGTATCTACTTTTTCATACTGATCAGAGTGTTGTGCTTATTTAGCTATCAGGATAGGAATATATTTCTCTCCCTACATATTCACCAGAATATATCAGTAGATCTTGTTTTTACTATCACAAAGAACTATCACTTCAATAGGGTGTGTGAAGGAATATATGCATGTGCACTACCAAATACCAAGATATGTTTCTCAATGTCTTTTATTGAATTGGGAACATATTCCCACTATTTTCCTCCTTATTCAATTAGAATATGTCGATGGACTTTATACATGAGGTAATGTATTAATACCTTCACCATTCTTGCTATCCAAATATGATAAAAGACATCATTTGAACTAGAAGGGGTATGATCCTGCTCCCTCTGGTCTGCAACTTTCCACATTTTGCATGGTTTCCTTGACGCCCAGATCTAGGTGTTTAAGAATGTGACCTATCAGAGAATTCCCTTAGTAAGAGACTAAGGGGTATTTTTTATTTTTCGATATATCTAGGATCTATAGTGTACTGTATTTGTGGTGATTTTGGAAACTGTAATGTCCACTTGATGTTGGGGATGTCTCCCAGATATTGAAATGTCACATAGTTTTTCATCATATTACGAGGACATGTTCTGTGTGGTTTATCTTTATGTGGTAAAGATATGGATATGGGTGGTTGTTTCAAGATATAAGATCCAATAATCCCTATATATATCATTAGGATTAGAATCAATACAGACATAGTTCTAGAAACCGATGTAGTTTAATGGCATGTGGAAAGTAAATCATCTTTGCATTTTAATATCTGGTGGTAAGGAAGTGAATATAGGTGGTTGGGACAAGATATAGGATCCATGCATCCCTACATATCTCATTAGTATGATAATCGGTCCTTACGTAGTTCTAGAAAACCATTGGAGTTTAATTTCATTTTGAAAGGATATCAATAGTGTAGTTTAATGTCTTGTCGTAAGGATGTGAATTTAAGTAGTTGGGCCAAGATATAAGATCTAGGCATCACAACATATCTCATTAGGATGGGAATAAATCCATATGTAGTTCTATAAACCTGTGTAGTTTAATTTTGTGTGGAAAGTAAATGAATATAGGTGAATGGGATAAGATATTGGATCCAATCATCCCTATGTATCTCATTAGGATGAGAATCAAGCCATACATAGTTCTAAAGAACTATTAAGTTTAATTTCATGTATAAAGGACATGAATATAGGTGGTTGGGACAAGATATAGGATTCATTCATCCTTACATATCTCATTAGTATGAGAATCAAGTTGTACATAGTTCTATAAACCCATGCAATTTAATGTCATACTATAAGGACATTGACCATGTAGATTAATGTCTTTTGGTAAGGGTGTGAATATATGTGGATGGGCCAAGATATAGGATCTAGGCATCCCTACATATCTCATTAAGATTTATAATCAAGGAATATGTAGTTCTAGAAAACCTATACAGTTTAATGTCATGTGGAAAGGTCATCATTTGTGCAGTTTAATGTCTTGTGGTAAGGTCATGGTCCCTAAAGGTTAACATATTGTAGTGAGGATATTATTCATTCAGTTTAACTTCTTATGATAAGTATAATGGCCTTAAAATTTAATGTCTTGCTGTAAGTACATATGTGAATAATCTATTAGGAGAGTGGATCTTACGATGGATCTTGGATAACTATATTTATATTTCATGAGTTTTAAGATCCTTCAAATCTTTCAAGCATGTGCTTACATATCCCACCAACCAATCTTTGAAGAAGAATCAGGTCTCTATTGTTTTTATCAGATGTCAATTGTTGGGGAAATGGTTTTCATGGACTATTAACCCTACCTCATTCGGCATACTTATTGTTGGGAGTTCCATCAAACCATTTTCCATGGCACAGTCAAAATACTTGGGATCATGTTTTATTTTAGAAAGAATAGAATTTTTTTTAATCTTGTATTGAATTATGGTTACTTATCCCTGTGAGGTATGTGGTTCATGCTCTATTGTAAAACTTGTTTGTCCAGTTCAGAGTGCTCATATGACTAGAGAATGGATTATGGTGTCGGTGGTTCCAATATCCCCATGTTCATCTATACCTGAATCTAGTCATTAAATAAAAATCAACCTCCTATTGTCGGCTTGAGAAGTCTATAGTAAGGTAAATTATTTTCATGGCCTATCATTCCTTCCTCACTCAGATTTCTCATCATTGGGAGCTCTATCAAATCATTTTCAATGGAATAGTTGAAATTCCTGGTAACAAGTCTCAATTGGAGATAATATACTTTTCATTTTTTTTTCTCAAGAGATGTGTGAGAATGCTACTTATATTTCATATTATCTATAACTCCATTGATGAGGATACATGGATGAGTCTCAAACCTAGTGTATATAGTCCCAATCATTATTGGTCCAGGGGAAGGTATTGAAGAATTGTGTGTCTTGGATGATGCATACCCTTTCTGCTGATTAAAATACCCCGACTCTCTAATAGGTTTTGTGGGAAAATATGAGGTCATATGGTTTCCAAAATATCCCTGATGCATGGGTGGAAAATATGGAAATGTCCCCAACCCTGTGTACTAGGAAGAGGTGAAAGAATTTCTAGATTTCACCCAATTAGTGGATGAAAAATAAAAAAAATCCCCTTTCCCTATGGTCTAAGGAACTTTACTGCAAGGTGGTCTTCCATAGGCAGGTATTGGCACATCATTATGAGGTAGATATCTCAGGAGTATTCCCATAATTATTTCTTATAGATCCTTATTCTATTATTGGAGTTGGGATATCTATTCTTCTGTAAGAATTGTCTTTTCATCCTTAAGGGGATGAATCGAAGGTTCTATGAGAACACCCTTTCCTCTATCAATAGTAGGGTAAGTGGATGATGATGGGTGTTCTGACATAGACCCCAGATAATGAATCCACTACTTCCATTTTCCATATGATCCTTTTATATTACCCTATGAAATACTAACACAGTTGTTATCACCTTCTATAGATGCCTAAAATATAGCACTTAGACTTCATTTTCTGGTTCTGGTGGCATAAGGTAGGCCAACCTACTGTGACTTAGATGATGGTAGGAGGGAATGATTTTACTCTTCAAGAGTGTACTCCACCAGATCTGATGAAGAGTATTTAGATCAAATTTATATCATATTGAATGTGACATAAGTGGGATAGTGATCCTCCTTGACATATTATATCATTTGGTGGGTTGGTGCCTAATATAATGTTTGGAGTGTTAGTGCCCACTGTATCGATTGAGGGGTCAGTTCCCCTGGTACCTTTTGAGGGTTCAGTGCATGTTTTATAATTTGAGTTTTTGGTACCCATGATACTATTTGAGGGTTTGGTTCCCATGATACCATTTGATGGTGTGGTTCCCATTCTGAAGACAATCCTAGGGTAAAATGTGATAAAACTTCTGCCAACCCTATGGTCTGCGGTGTTCCCCAAGATTCCACAGTCACTAAGGCTAGTTGTGATGAAGTTAGAAGTTCCTAACTAGTGATGATATGGTATTGATTCAGGGAAAATTTCAAGATACAATAGTGGTCCTTATATATATTGGTAGTATCAGGGATATAATCCTACTCTGAAGCATTATTTTTTGGACACCCCTGGTGGGCTCTCCTGCTGGATGCCCCAACTTGGATAGTTGGTGTAGGAACAACTTCATCTTAATATACTTATGGAATCATGATCATATATAGATGATAATGACCAGTAGATATGGGATCTCTACTAGGAATATCTTGAGTGATTGATTTTTCTGTCTATTTCTCATCATCCACCTCCCTGAGATAGGGAAGGTATCATTGTTTCACTCTATAGATAGTCTCCCAAAGCGGTTTAATGTGGAAACAAGGGCCATTTCCTATCCTATGTCCTATTGTGGGAAATAAAAGTAGTGGTAATTAATCCTCTAAAATATTTCATGGGCCAATTCTAGAGTTAGGATGGAGCTGTTGATATGGTACTCCTAGACCAAGATGTTCACCAACTGAACTAAAGGTGTTGTGTCAGTGACAACATATGTCAGAGCCTCATGGAAAAAGCATCTTGTACAGTGATCTAAGAATCCATTGTCACATTAAATGATGTTATTTTGATTTTAGGGAATATAATAAGTCTTAAAGAGGAGAAAATATTCCTTATTAGTGCATAATCATATATTAGATTACATGTTTGATCAATTACTTTCACAGTTAAAGGTTAAAGAGGCGGTCCCTTCTTTCAGTTAAAAGAAACATGTATAGTTCATCATTTTTTTTGAAAGAAGTATAGGAAAACTAGATGGACATGGATTGGACTATATATCCATTTTTACCAATGAAAGGGATGACACATTTAGATAATTTCACATCGGTTTTTCCATTTTATTTTGTTAGGAAAGACATGGGTGTACTTTGGCCCGATGGTTTGATTATGTGGGGGTTAAATTCCTTACTCAATCACTCACATTTTTGTTTTCATTTATTTATCCTTACCTATAAATTCACAATGTTTCCCACATCTATATCTGAATATGTACCTTCTTTCCAGAGGTAGGTGGTCCTTTGGGGTTTCAGACCCAAAATCGATTAGGAACTCACATTGGTCGAGAGGATGGGAGGTCAGGCTCATCACACCCTTTTGGGGGGAATTTTGGATTAATCTTGGACTCTATTATATATTTAAGATATGATCATGAAATCCTTCATGGGACCCAATACGAGACTACTTACGCATGTTTCAATGACTTGATTATGAACATGTATTGATAGGAGTGACTATGTGCATGTTACGGGTTCTCCATCATTCTCTTATTTATTTATGATGCTCTAGTTTATGACCATTTTTGGGAACTATGGAATTTATTTAAATACAAGGAGGTGTTCAGTTTCTTGGAGATGAAATTTAACCTCTATGAGGCATCCTACATATCCTATGAAAACAAGAATCAAAACCCATGTAGTTAATTTAACATAGTTTAAGGTCATGTGACTGGACCCATCCATGTAGTTTATAATAACGTAGTAAGGATGTAAATATCATGATTGGACCTTAATGAGGCATCCTACGTATCCAGTTTAAGACTAGAATCAGATTCTATGTAGTTCTTATATAGGCATGTATGTTGTGATATACAACCACATAGGCCTTATACGGGACTTATGCATATAAGAATGCCTTGGATTTATTTATAAGGAGTATGGATCTCTGAGCATAGATGAGATATAATTATACCTGCATAATCGTGAAGATCCCAAACTAGGTAATTCTCATCATTCTATTGGTACAATCCCCGCCAGTCTCTACTCCCATGTCAGTCATGCTCAGTGTGAAAAACAAGACATAACGACAGATCAAACACATTGCATGAGAGAATATCCATATAGGGAATACACATTAATGTTTTTCTTTAAGAGGCATGATTACCCATATCATGGATGATGTGATATGGATCTCAGGGATTATAAAGAAATCCTACATGTCTTGTTTTATAATAAGAATCAGATTCATCGTATTTTGATTGGGTTCTCAGTCTGTTGATGGATGAGGTATAATGATCAGTCTATGGGGACGATTGGGTCCCAATGGTTAAAATTTTGGAGACATGAGGGGAATTAAACTGAAGTGGATGACCATAGGATATTAGGCCTTAGGAAGGAATTATACGTATCCTTTTTGGATAGTAATCATAGTTCTTTTAGTTCAGTTATCCCTTAACCCACTGATGGGATAAGGTGGATGATCACGCTTGGAGAAATTGTTGTTGTTCACAAGGTTTTAGGAATTCTAGGGTCTTATAAAAGGAAGGATCCCCTGTTATTGGTTCTTACATACTGAGGATTCCCTTTGGTGTACTCATTCTATATATTCTAAAAAATAAATTGGGATGGAGACCATGAATTTTCTATCTGAGATAATGATGCTAGTAGGGTTGCATGAGTGTGTAACCTTAGCTCATCAAGGACACTTCTCTTTAAAAGGGGTATTAGGATGAATATTTCAGGCTAGGGTCCACATGGAATGAATATATGTGTATCTTATATATGAAGTGGATATGTCCTAGAAGATTTTTTTAACATGTTTTGGCTACCAGTTGAGCATGTCTTGATTGTCTATCTGACACATTTGGGTTATTAATCTAACATGGCAGACAAATCCAAGGGTGATTGCCTGATCGATTTACTTTTATTGGATGTCTTAACATAATCAAGGTGTAAAATTCCAAGGTTCTTCACATGATCGACATGAATTGTCCTCAAACTATCACATGACAATACTGAAATGTCAATAGGCTATCACAAGATCAACCTGAATTGTCCATAGATAATTGTATGACAATGTCAACATGTTAATAAGCTATCGTAAGATCAGTCCGAATTCTCGAGAGCCTATATTTTGATAATGAAGACATGTCAAGGGGATTTCTCTTGATCAACATGACTTGACTTCAAACTGCCTTGTGAAAATGGTGACATGTCAATCAGATTGTTGTGAAATCAACCTGAATTATCTAAGGATTTTAGTTTTACCAACATGATTTTTCCATGAGCTATCACATGATCAACTAGTCTTGTTCATAGGTTTTATGGTGATCAACATGGTTTTTCCAAGGTCACATAAGGGCATTATGAGACCAGTGAAAAATCATGTGATCACATGTCCCTAAGAGAGTTACATAGTGGGGTCTCATGATAATATTTAGGATCAATAGCATGAAAAAGAGAGAAATGATGCATGCATGGGTGTGACTGACATAATTTTTCCATGATCCATCACATGATCAACTAGGCTTGTTCATTGGCTATCTGGTGACCAACTTGGTTTTTCCTAGGCTACATAAGTGCATTGTGAGACCAATGATGAATCATGTGATTGTGTGTTCCTAAGAGAGTTACATGGTGGGGTCTCACGAACATATTTAGGATCACTCACATGAAAAAGGGAGAACACCCAAATATTGAGGTCATATATCCAATGGTATTATTACTAAACATTCATGGGAAATGATGCATACTTGAGTTTGTATGTCAAGGTAATACACCATAGATATTACATAGTGAAAGGAGGTATGATCCATGGACTCATACACACATCAAAAGCACTCACATGATGAACCATTATTCATGAAATTAGTATGAACTCAAAAGGGTCTTTAAAGGTAGTATGAAAACTAACATAGAGTCTTCTCAATGACATCACAAGCATGGGTGAGGATCTATGGGTCACACAGGTGAGGGTTTTCCCATTGTCTTACTTATATATTTATGGGTGTCTTCAAGACACTGCATGATTCTCGCACTCATGTGATCTATATGAACTTCATAAGGTCTTGTGATGGGTTTTGTGATTCTGCATAGGGGATGCATATCAAAACCACAGTATGCATGGGAGATGGTAGACTTTTCATGGTGAGGAGGAGTGGATGACATATGTTGTGTATGTCCTAAATCCTAAACCATGAGGCTGAGCAGGGGACATCAACAGACCAAGGTTGTTTCTCCTTACTTTTTATGAAAAAAGAGTAATTTTCACAAACTTCACCCATACATCGCATGATCTCTAAGGGATCATGCAAGGGACTCCACAGACATGCGATGAGGTTGCCCATTGGTTCCACATACATATACAAGGTCCTCAACTTAGGACTATAAACCCACTTTCATGCATGGGGTTCACACTCTCGGTGTCTCGTTCTCATAACCAGGGACCCATGAGTTCTTTTGCACTGAATCCATTACTGATGAGGCTATGTTCTAGCATCACGAGATTGGTTATTCGAGGGATCATAAGATGCACATACACTAATATATGCCTGCTGACACTAGTATACGTGTGTTATATGTCCATGGTTCTATATTTCCATGTCGTATGAGGTTCTATCACTCATGTTATTGCATGATCTGAAAGGAGGTCTTACTGGGGGGGAGTTGTGATTGAGTGTAGGGGGTGCACATCGGGGTTGTCCACACAGATAAAGTCCCTTATTAGTGATATCATGAACCCAAAGAGGTTATCACATGATATCATGAAAAATTTATATAAAATATGAATTTCATGATGATCAGTTATTTAGTTGATATCATTATCTTAAATAGATCATGTGACAAGTTCTTGCAATCACCTGAGGAGGTTCTCTGCGAACGATCATCGGTGCATTTCATTCCTCCACTCTCCTTATTTAATAATTCCTATATTATCCTCTCATGTGTTTTTTAAGGGGATCAGGGGTATTTATAGGACAAGTATGGTTGAAGTTGGAACCACATTTCATGGGGAGGAAACCACATGTGTTGGACTAGGTAGTGGAGAATTCATAGGATCGACATCATGTGGATATAAGACGACTCCACGAGATATTTATTCCTTCATTCCATGTTTCAGTTTTCTCCAGTGATGTTATGTTACAGACTCTGATAAATCCAAATTAATTCAGATAAAAAAACTATATAGAATATGGAATGGTCACGTGGTTGAAAACATCATGTGACAATTTTAGTGATTTTCTTCACTTCAATCACATAATCAAAATATCATCACGTGATGGATTCATGCGCTAGTGGAATATCTTGTGGCATGCCACTGGTTTTTTTGATTGGGTATCATGATTGGATCAATTCTTTAAAGACATGAAAGACAAATTTGAATTTTTTACTTTGGTTCAATTCAGGATTTGTCATAATGTCTTTTTGGTGGCTTGTTGTCAGGATCTCAGACATCTCATGTGATATCGAACTAGGGTGTTGGGAGGTTGAAGGAGTTTATCACTACGTGAGATCATTTGATTTCAAATAATCATTTTCATGGTATCTCGAGTTTAAAATGGAGCTTTATGGGATTTAAACTGATATACACAATCATATAGATTAATCGGCCAAGATTATGTCTGGATTTTTAAAGCATGGGTGAACAGTACCTTACGTCTTGCATCTCAAATTAAAATCCTTCTACGGATTCCCTCTGGTATATCATAAAATATGATACCACTGTTTGGGAAATCTAGTAATGAGGTTCATCCTTCTACCACCTATACACACCACCACCCAGGCTTCATCCCTAGGAGCCTTCATCCCATGTTATGTGCACCTTCGGGCTCGCACACCATGGGCCCTATACACAGTCACACCTGATACTTGTGATCACTATGCATATGTACTCTATATGGAATGGGCTAGATCCCACTTGGTGTAGTCGAATCAAGACCCACATGGGCCTGTGGTTGAACTCTGGTCTAGTTGGCCAGTGGATTGGCTAAATTTTTTGCTTTGGTGGGAATACCTCTATATATGAATAAGGTCCAACAATGTTCATTCCCTTATATCCATTCCTAGGTACATTCTTCATGAATTTCATCTCTACATACTTCGTACAAATCATATCAATACTTTTCATAGTCTTCACACTTCTGTAGACTTTAACAAAAAAGTGAATATCACTCAATTATGGGTGTCAAAATTATTCAAGATCATCTCTATTTTTTCTGATATTTTTTTTTCATTTTTATTTTTTTTGAAGGATAAATAGATGATAAAAATAAAACATAATGAAATGTTAAAAAATTTTCTATTCTATCATTATAAAATACCCAAAATGATGACACAAACCGAAAACCACCCACAAATGAAACACATACCAAAGAACAAACACAAAATTCCTTCCCCTACACTCAAACTTAAAATTTCCATGTAAAAATACAATGAGTGAAGGTAGGTAAGAAAAAAATAGATTGTAATGTGTTTAAAACCTATAAATAAGTTAACGGAATCTAAGGGATAATAATGGAAAATGTAATGGTGGGTCTCATGTTAAAATGTGGATAGGAAATAAGCTACCTCAATCATGTCAAAAATATTAAATGAAGTCTAATTATTTGAAAAGAAAAATCTGAAGTTCTGGTCCTCACATAAAATATAGGTTTCTCTCAAGAAAGTGTGGGTGTTATGAAGAATATGTAAAAATAGTTTAGAATACCTCACATGAAAGGAAAAAACATATTTTGAGCTTTTATTTCATGATCAAGGATTTCAAAAATCAGTCTAATTCATAAAAATAGTTGAAAATCCAATTCAAGGAAAAAAAATCACATCAAAAATCATTTAAAATACATTCTTAAAAAACCAAGTCAACTCTCCAAAAATAAATTAAAGTGTGAAAAATGATACAAATATTCATTGAAGCTCAAAGTTCATAAAATTATTAAAATAAAAAATAAAAAACACTTAGAAACAACTATGTTGGTTGACACTCCCTCCATACTTAAATTTCACTAAACCTTATTTTAGCTCAAAAAAATTAAAATAAGGGAAGAAAAAATCAAATAGAATGAAAGATACAACCTAACTTTATTTTCTAGTGGAATCTTTGAATTAAAATTATAGTTGCTACCACTTACACCTAAAAAGAATAAAATAAAGGAAATCATAATAAAAATAAGGGAGAAGAAAGATAATGTTAAAAGAGGATTGATCATGGTTTGGACCCCCATGTGGGTGCTAGGTTTTTACTTCCCCAAGTTAGGAAATTGATATAGATTAATCCCAATTTAAATGTAGAAGTGGTTTTTTCTCATAAACCACAAAAACATATTTATTTTAGTTCTATTAAACTTTCATATGTCATGTAGGAACCCATTTATAGATTATATCATCTCACACCCCCCCCTTTGGATTTTGGTATAACATGGATGATGGGGGAAGGTGGAAGAATGGGTCCCCTTCTTCTTTGGCCATGACTACTTTGGAATATTTTTTTCATCTAGGGCCTTCATGGGTGAATATTCTTCATCCATAATTTTAGTAAGGGTAAAGTCAGTGTGAACTTCATTTTTAATATAATTAAACCAAGTGTAATAAAAAATTATTCTTCCCCTTCATTGAAAGTTGATTGAATGGTGATATCTTCATGAAATACCATTGGAAACTCAGACTTATCAAGGGAATCATCTTAATTTTCTCTAAAGAAATAGAGAGGTACAGAGGATCTGATTTGTTTTTTAAAAATATGGAAGGATCCCTTAAATTTTTGTATTCAAAAAAATCTTACCAATGTTCTTCCAAATCATTTTAAACTCCAATAATTTTGTTATTTCTCATGTCTACTTAAAAAAACTTTTCAAGTAATGGATGAGAAATGTTGAATAGATCTTCAAGTTGAATATTTAGGGCATCCTCAAGTTCTTTAACTTCACATGTCGGTGGAAGAGGAATTTTATTCTCCCCATATTATCATCAATTAAATTCCATCCATATAAACTTAACTTCTTCAATGTTAGAAACCAAAGATGAAACTAGCTTTCTTGCTTTTTTGAGAATTTTGAAATTCTCATGAATCATCAAGAAATTTTGATCCATTTGAATCTGCAATATCTATTTCTTGCTAGTATCACCAAAAAAATTATCAATGGGACAATAACTAAATTAATAACCATAAAGATTCATCTTGACCTTTGAAATGAAATATATACCATATAGTTTTTCTTTAGTTTTTGAAATTTTTTATTCTTTTGGTTTTTTTTTTGAAAAAAAATATGTGAAGGATATTGGAATCCCTAAAAAAATTCCAAATTGATGATAGGGATTTACTTATTTTACTTTAGTCAATATTTTATTTACCTAAGTATAAAATGCAGTGCTTAACCTAGGATTTATCTCTTGTGGTGGCCACTCACACACAATGATATTCTATTTTCAGTATTATAAATTAACTAATACAAAACTAACTTAACTAATATAAATGGGGGATTTTTTAATGCATGAAATATATATATATATAGTGAAAAAAATGAATTTATAAATAAATAAATAAGGAAATTTTTCTCATAATTTCATGGTTATTGAAATCATTATTCAAAAGGGATCTTAAATAATCAACTCAATGAGGTGATCAAGACATATCATAGCTCACCTTATCATTTAAATTGGCATCACTCAATACCATAACCTCTTTATATGGGGAAATTCTCTTCCAAAGTCCAGCTAGGATGCCTCTTCATTAACCATCACAATCTATGTCATGCTCCACCATATGTATGACACAAATAGTGAAGGGAAGTTTAATTTATAAATGATAAGAAAAATTCAGACAATAAAGAAAATAGGGAGACCACTCACTATAATCAATTTAACCATCACTAAAATTTCTAGAATTGAATAAAGAGAAAGAATTAAATTACATAAAACTCAATCATACCACCATCCCACCCTCAAGGAAAAGTTGAGGTTAGTTCTCCATTATTATTGGAGTTGAGAAGGGAACATGGTGTGAGAACACATAAAATAAAAGAAATAGAAGAAGGATATATGAAGAATGTCATTAGTATATTAATATTATACTACTATTATAGAATTTAGAATACTAAAAAGCAATTTAAAAAGTCCAATAAAGGTTTCCCCCAAGTTTCCAACCCCTAAAAATAAAGAGAAGAAACATTTTCATATTATTTATTATTTATTAAATTATAATTTAGTATTTTTTAATATTTATTACATATTTATTAGATATTTTTATATAATATTTACAATTTATTATTTATTTATTATTTATAATTTATTATTAAATTATAATTCTCACGTTATTTATTTATTATTTATTATTTATTTATTTATTATTTATTATTTATTTATTTATTATTTATTATTTATTTATTTATTTACTATTTATTTACTATTTATTTATCTATTATTTATTTATTATCTACCTTTAATTTATTTATTATTTATATATTTATTTCTAATTTATAATTATTTTATTATTAATTTATTATTAACTTATTATTTATTAATTATTTGTTACTTATTTATTATATATTTTTTAATAATTTATAATTTATAATTAATAGATAATTTATTTATTTATTTATTACTTATTAATTATTAATGATTATTTATTATTTATTCATTTATTATGTATTATTTATTATTTGTTATTTGTTATTTATTATTTATTTATTACTTATTTATTATTTATTAATCAATTATTTATTATTAAATTATTATTAATTTTTTCAATACTAATTTAATATTTATAGTATATCTATTATATATTATTACATATTATTTATTATTTATTATTTACTTGTTATTAATTATTAATTTATTATTACTTTGTTATTTAATTATTAATTAATATTAATTTATAATTGATGTTTTATTTTTTATTTATTGATATGAATGGAGGAATAGGAGAGGTTGTTGTCAGTGATTGTCAGTGATAGTGTTGTCCTTAAGCATCCAATAAGTCTGAACCTCTATTTATATAATTTGATCCAAAATATCAAGCATCAGGGGTTGAATAACTCAAAGAAGATCAAAGATCGTGATGAGGATGGTTCGAAGGGTTTCCCATCTTTCTCTAGATTTTCACGAGGTTCCTTTGTTTTGATCAAGAATCGGGTCTCATTGAGAATTATCCGAAAAGGTAATAAGGCTCACGTATCAGCCTCTAATGATGCTATCTCAGAGTGGATCAATCTATGTAAGCACTCTTTCATTGCTCTTATATCTCTATTGAAGGGCATGAAGCCATGGAAAACTGTTGACCTGGTTTCCTAGCTAGTTTCTATTTGGGTTTTTCCAATTTTAAATATGTATCTATTAGTTGAGGTTTCTTCTATATTATTTTCCCCTCTGCTGAATTGAAAGGTAGGGCTTGGATTATTGGCTCAATCAAGTTAAGACTGGGCATCCAGAGGGTGCATGATTGGAGCTTGAATTTTAACATGAATGGTTTTAGAGAAACTTTCACATAGGCCTAGATAAAGATTCATAGTTTAAATTGGGTTTTATGGAATCCTGAAATCCTTTTTGATATAGATTCTATGATTGGTATACCTATTAGTATAAAAAGTGTGGGGGCCACTCCCGTTTTGGGAGTCATATTGGTCGGCACCAATAGCCTGCATCGGGTCTCTCTTGGTGGGCAGCCGACGTGATTGACATGTAGGCTTTGTTGAAGCAGCCATCTTTGAATCCAGCTGACATCGGGAGAAATTTCAAGGGATGATGAACCAACCCTTGACATCTTTGTTTCTCAGTTTCTTTAAAACAGGATTGAATCCCATAAATTAGTATGGGTGTATGTGTTGTAATCCTCCAACGAGATTTGGAGAGGAGAGAAAGATAGTGACGCCCTCTTGTTTCTCTTGTGGACGTAGGCTTCAAAGCCAAACCACGTTAAATTCTTGTGTTTCTCTGTTCTCCTTCCGTTTTGTGTGTTTGAGGTACCACACACCTCCGCTGCGCCCCCACCAAGTGGTACCAGAGGTGATTCAGAGCGAGCGGAATTGAACCGGCAAGGAGATGATGATTTTTCCAGTGACCAGAAAATTTAAAGTTGCCGGAAATTTTTTTTGAGGCCAGATCCGTGATAAGGACGATGAGACGTTTCCAACGGCGCAAGCAGTGTTGAAAATAGAGCTGAAACGATGGAGATAACAACGATCAAAGTTTGGTCAAACTCGCGAGTGAACAGTAACCCCATGCTGGACAAGATGGCACTGTTCACGCTGTCGACGAAAATTCTGGAGAGATTCCAGTAGGAACTCCGACATGCCATGTCAGCGCCACATCAGTAGGCGATCTGGACTGTTGAGTTTGTTTGGGAAATAACTCGGCCAATTCATGTTCGATTTCAGTGATCCAGGAGTCAATTATTGCTATTTCAACCATTCCAGACGCATTTGTACTGTTAGTTTTTAAAAATTCACACTCTATCAGGTGGTTTAAGAAGGGTGCAGCATTGATGGTGGTGATTGTGTTTTGTGATATCGACGATGGCTGGTGGAAGAGCACTACCAAGATTTGATATTGATAAGTTCAATGGTCTAAATAATTTTAGCTTGTGGAAAAGCATGCTGAAATATCTTTTGGTGACGTAGTCCATGATCAGACCGTTGATCGGAGAAAAGATAGATGCAACCAGTAAAGATAATTGGGAAGAGATCAAGATGCGGGTCGTCAACACAATTCAACTGTGTCTGGAAAATGAGGTAAAGTACTCAGTGTTGGATGAGACCTCACTGAAGGAGATCTGGATGAAGTTGGAGAAATGGTATATGGAAAAGTCTCTCACCAACAAATTGTTCTTAAAGAAGAAACTGTACCAGTTGCGCATGGATGAGGGAACAAATTTGTTGGATCACACCAACGAATTCAACAAAATCATGACACAGTTATTGGGACTCGGTGTAAAGGTTGGTGAGGAAGACAAGGCACTTTTGATTTTGTCATCCATACCAAGCTCATTTTATGGGATTGTGACTATATTGCTCGTGGGGAAGGAGACATTGAAGCTATATGAGGTGATGGCATCACTTCAAGATTCAGAGGCATTCCGAAGACCCATGATGAATTCAGGCGAGAAAATCATGGTGATGCAAGATGATCAACATGGGAGGAGCCGACATCAACATTCAGGAGTTAAAGAATGGTGGCCAGAATCCAAGGGGCATGATCCTAGAAAAATCACCTATTTTTAGTGCGAGAAAAAGGTTCACTATAAAATTGATTGTTGAGAGTGAAAACGATACGTTGTTGGGAAGAAGAAAGTTGAAGAGGATGTTAACATCACAGGATTATCAGTAGATGATGAAATCTACCTGACAACAGGAATCTTGCACTCAGATGAGCGAGTTGAACGGGGAGAAGTGCAGTGTCATTACTAAAAAAGATACAGGCACATGAAGCGGGAATGCCGATTTCTAAAGAGGAAGAACGAGCGGGCTCAAAATCCAAAGGAAGACGGATGGGTTCTGGATTCGGGGAGCTCATCACACATATGTATGACGAGAGGTAAATTTGATACTTTTCAGTAGGTGCAAGAATCGGTGAGACTTGGTGATGGGTCAACCTGTGAGGTTCGTGGAGTCGGAACTGTGAAATTAATGACACCCAATGGAGTAGTTCGTAAACTGGCTGACTTAAAATTCATTCCGAGGATGAGATGGAACCTGGTATCATTGAGTAGACTCGATGCGAAAGGGTTTAAGATTTCCATAGAAGGTGTAGTGTTAGAAGTTTCACGTGGGGATGCAACGATGTTTATGGGGAAGGAATCCAAAGGGTTGTATCATTTGATTGGGACCACAGGAAGCCCGAGATCAAATGAAGATGGTCTAAGTACCACGTCATCTGGCGTGAAGAAACATGTTTGATTTGCTGATGAAGTTTTCAACACCTGCAAGAAGACAACAGGTCATGCTTCTACCCCAAATTTGTCGTGAGGGAGATTTTTGGGGGCCACTCCCATTTTGGGAGTCATCTTGGTCGGCACCAATAGCTTACAGTGGGTCTCTCTTGGTGGGTAACCGACGTGATTGACATGCAAGCTTTGTTTAAGAAGCCATATTTGAATGCAGCTGGCAGCGGGAGAAACATCAAGGGTTGATGAACCAACCCTTGATATCTTTGTTTTTCAGCTTCTTTAAAATAGGATTCAATCCCATTAATTACATTTGGTGTATGTGTTGTAATCCTCCGACGAGATTTGGAGAGGAGAGAAATATAGTGACGCCATCCTATTTCTCTCGTGGACATAGGATTCAAAGTCGAACCATGTTAAATTCTTGTGTTTCTTCATTCTGCTTCCATTTTGTGTGTTTGAGGTACCACGCACCTCCGTTACACCCCCAACAAGTGGTATTAGAGGCGAGTTAGAGCGAACGGAGTTGAACCAGCGAGGCGACGATGAGTTTTCCAGTGACAAGAAAATATAAAGTGGTCAGAAAATTTTTCTAAGGCCAGATCCATGATGAGGATGATGAGACGATTCCAATGGTGCAAGAAGCATTGAAAATGGAGCTAAAACAAAGGAGATAATAGAGGTCAAAGTTTGTTCAAACCCGTGGGTGAAAAATAACCCCCTTGTCGGAGAAGACGGAACTTTTCACGCTGTCAATGACAATTCTGGCAAGATTTTAGCAGGAACTCTGGCATCCCATGTCAGTGCCACATCAGCAGGCAATCTAGACCATTGAGTTTGTTTGGGCAATAACTCACCCAATCGATGTCCGATTTCAGCGATCCAGGAGTCGATTCTGACTATTTCAACCATTCCAGACACATCAATATATTTATTTATTCAAATTTAGCACTCTATAAGGTGGTTTAAGAAGGGTTCGGCATCAATGGTGGTGATCTTGTTTTTCAATATCGATGATGGCTGGTGGCGGAGCACTACCAAGATTTGATATCGAGAAGTTCAATGGTCAAAATAATTTCAGATTGTGGAAAAGCACGGTGAAAGATATTTTGGTGCAGTAGGGCATGATCAGACCGTTGATCGGAGAAAAGATCGATGCAACCAGTAAAGATAATTGGGAAGATCTCGAGATGCGAGTTGTCAACACAATTCAACTGTGTTTGTAAAATGAGGTAAAGTACTCGGTGTTCGATGAGACCTCACCGAAGTAGATCTTGAAGAAGTTGGAGCAGCGTTATATGGTGAAGTCGCTCACCAAAAAATTGTTCTTAAAGAAGAAACTGTACCAGTTGCGCATGGATGTGGGAATGAAGTTTTTGGATCACACCAAGAATTCAACAAATTCCTGACACAGTTATTGGGGCTCAGGGTGAAGGTTGGTGAGGAAGACAAATCACTTTTTCTTTTGTCATCCCTACCAAGCTCATTTGTTGGTCTTGTGACTAAATTTCTCATGGGGAAGGAGACCTTAAAGCTGGATGAGGTGATGGAATCACTTCAAGATTCAAAGGAATTCTGAAGACTCGTGATGCATTCAGGCGAGCAAATCATGATGATGCGAGATGATCAACGTGGGAGGAGCTGACATCGACAGTCATGAGGTAAAGAACGGTGGCCAGAATCTAGGGGTGTGATCCTACCGAAATTTCCTGTTTCTAGTGAGATAAAAAGGGTCACTATAAAAGTGATTGTGGAGAGCACAAATGGTACGTTGTTGGGAAGAATAAAGTTGAAGAGGAGGATGTGAACATCATAGGATTATCAGCAGATGATGAAATATGCATGACAACGGGAAGCATGCACTCAGATGAGTGATCTGAACGGGGAGAAGTGCAGTGTCATTACTGCAAAAGATACATGCACATGAATCGGGAATGCAGATTTCTAAAGAGGAAGAATGAGCGGGCTCAAAATCCAAAGGAAGGAAGATGGGTTCTAGATTCGGGGAGCTCAGCACACATATGTACGACGAGAGGTACATTTGATACTTTTCAGTAGGTGTGAGACTCGGTAAGACTTGGTGATGGGTCAACATGTGAGGTTCGAGGAGTCGGGACTGTGAAATTAAAACACCCAATGGAGCAGTTCGTAAACTGGCTGACTTGAATTTTATTCTAAGGATGAGACAGAACCTGGTATCATTGAGTAGACGCGATGTGAAAGGGTTAAAGATTTCCATAGAAGGTGGAGTGTTGCAAGTCTCATGTGGGGATGCAGCACTGTTTATGGGGAAGGAGTCCAAAGGGTTGTATCATATGATGGGGACCACAGGCAGCCCGAGATCGAGTGAAGATGGTGGAAGTACCATGTCATCTGGCATGAAGAAACGTGTTCAATTTGCTGAGAAGTTTTCAACACCTGCAAGGAGACAGCAGGTCATGCTTCTACCACAAATTGGTCATGAGGGGAAGATTTTTGGGGGCCACTCCCATTTTGGGAGTCATCTTGGTCGGCACCAATAGCCTACAGCAGGTCTCTCTTGGTGGGAAACCAACGTGATTGACATGCAGGCTTTGTTAAAGCAGCCATCTTTGAATGCAGCAGGCAGTGGGAGAAACGTCAAGGGTTGATGAACCAACCCTTGACATCTTTGTTTTTCATCTTCTTTAAAATAGGATTCGATCCCATGAATTACAGTGGGTGTATGTGTTGTAATCCTCTGACAAAATTTGTAGAGGAGAGAAATATAGTGACACCCACTTGTTTCTCCCGTGGACATAGGCTTCAAAGACAAACCATGTTAAATTCTTGTGTTGCTCCGTTCTGCTTCGGTTTTGTGTGTTTGAGGTACCACGCACCTCCGTTGCGTCCCCAACAGAAAGAGCCACTAAACTTGTATCCTTTGTACATTTTTCAAGGGTTTTGGTTGAAGTATATCTAAGCTCCACTCTAATTGATAAAGTGGTTCTCTCCACTCCACATGATGATGTTTATTTAATAATTGAGTATGAAAGAGAACCCCCTTATTTTGACTCCTATAAAATAATTATCCATACAAAGCCAGTTTGTAGGGGTGATTTAATATGCTTTATCTTCTAGTTAAAAGGTTGGAACATACATCAATGTCGAAGGAGGAAAAGAACTCAGATTGTATAGAACACTGAAAATCACACTGTTGTAAATGCTAGGGATGTTTTTGTACTTGATCTCTCCACATGAAATTACATCACTCAAGTGATCAGGATGAAGGCTATTCTTGGTATGATTCTGAATTGAATGATGGGTGTGCAGTGGCACTTAGTTACAATAATGTTTATTCACCACTAGAGGTGGCAGGGTATGCTCCCATTATTCAGCTGGAGATTTCCAAGCCCAATAAGTCTTGGGATGGTTTAGTGGATGAATTCCATTTGGATTTTGGAGTCTCCATTTAAGATCATTTTCTAGGGGCATTTTTTTGTTCAGGATGAAGTGGAATCTGATGACAGACAATAAAATAAATAGCTATCTTCACAAGCATGTGCTGATTATAATTTATGGTAGGAACAAAAAATAATGGCTATTAAGAGTCTCAAAGTGGATTCCAAACTAGATTTATCCATCCTAATTAAATCCAAAAGGACTCCAATAGTATAGGAACAAGATAAAAATGTCATGATATGATTATGAAGGAAAACAAGGAGGTTCCAGCTGCTCCTCAACAGCCTGTCTCACCTAATGTTATTGATTAAACCATGGGATCTTCAGACAAAAACCACGTGTCAAGTGTATTTTCTTCTCCATATATTTATTGTGGTCATAAGATGGACATGAAATATTTTTAGAAACAATAAAGCTCAAAGGCAGTGAGTATTGGTAAGGAGAATACTGGGATTAATATGGTTCTCAACAAGCTGATTGTGGTTTTTGAACATGGTTTTAGAGGCATGTAGACACCAATTACTTTAAATGTTCAAAAAATTTGTTTGGATTCAGAACCTTCCTGAGGCATGGTGATCCACAGTGCCTCTTCTAGTTCCCCTGTCCATGTTTTGATATGTTAGTGGAGCTAGGGAGCATTGTGGCTCCTCTTAATATTTAGAATGCGGGTGATGTCATCTTGGATTCTTCAAACTATATGGAATTCAGACCACTATAGCCCCTGTAAATTTTCATCTGGGTCCTATGTTGACCTTACTACCCGCTCATGGTGGGAAAACTACAAAATCTATGATTTCAATGATAGTTGGTGCTGAAGAGGAAGAAAATGTTGAGGCTCCTAGTAACAAGTTAGATGAAGTAAAGACAACCTCTCTAACAGCAAGTATTGATCGTGTTTAGCTAGCAAAGGAAACATTTCATAGGAAGGTAAGTATACACAATCCCTTTGAGTTTCATGCACCTGCAAGTAGTGAGGAGAAAGAATAGATAAATTATTGTGTGCTAGGAGTAGAAAACACAAGGGATGTTATTAATGTTGGAATTCCAGAAGATGGAGTCGGATCATGGATATAGGTCAAAACATAGACAAGAGGAAGACAACCCCATGGTTGAGGTGGATGCTCGTCTCTCCATAGTATGAACACTCGCTCTCGGGTTAATTGATGTATTTTGTTTTTCATTCTGTATGTGGACATTTTTGTCTTGCCTGTTCCTCCTTGGTTGCTTATTTTTTAGCGAATAAAGGGGCATGTCTGCCACAACCTTTTCCAAAAAAATATTTATTATTAATTTATTATTCATTTATTTATTATTCATTTATTTATTATTAATTTATTATTATTTCATAATTATTTTATTACTAATTTATTATTTATTATTTATATATTACTTATTTATTATCTATTATCTATTAATTTTTTATTTATTTATCATATATTAATTTATTATTTTTATAAATTCGTTATTTATTTATTATTTATTCATTTATAATTTATTAACTATTATTTATTTATTAGTAGTTTATAATTAATTAATTATTTATTTATTTATTTCTTGCTTATTAATTATTAATGTTTATTTATTATTTCTTATTTCTTATTTCTTATTTTTTATATATTATTTATTATTTACTATTTACTATATATTTTTATTATTTTTTATTTAGTTTTTATTCATTTACTATATATTAATGTATTATTTATTATTTTTTTATCATTTGTTTTTATTTATTAATCATTTATTTTTTAATTATTAATTATTAATTTTTAATTATTACTCATTAATTAATAATTATTTAGTTCATATTTATTTGTTAGGTGTTATTTGGTTTTTAGTTTTTTATTACTTATTGTTATTCTTTAATGTTGTTTTTTTTATCTATATATATATATATATATATAAGTATATTAAATTTTATTTACTCACCACATGAAGAGTTTGTTGGAGTGGTAAAGTCTTTATAGAATAACCAAGAGGTAAGGAGTTCAAATCTTACCCAACACATATATATGTTGAATTTCTGCATGGAAAATGCATGCATGCATGACATATACATTTATAAGAAGAAATAAATAAAAAATAATTATATAAATAAAAAATAAAAAATAAAAAAACAAACCACCGCTAAATGATTTTCTTGGTTTTTAAAAAACCACTGCTAAATCATTCCATAGTGGTTTTGGAAAATCTTCGTTAAATAATTTTTGACACACGATTTAGGGAAGTGTTTTCAAAACCTCTGTGAAATGGTTTAGGGGCAATTTACACCCCCACTAAAAGCTTACTTTGGCGTAGTAATGGTAATGGAACTTATGCCTATACTCATCTATGAGCCACACATTACAGGAAATATTCCACATCTGAATGGACCAACTCTAGTGTACAGTGTTGTCACATATTCCTATACCCATCCATGATCCATACCACGTAGGAAATCTTCCACGTTTGAATGGACCAAATCAAGTGTATGGTGATGGAACCTATGCCTATATCCATTCATGAGTTATGCCTTAGATAAAAAAATTTTATATCCAAATAGAACAACTCTCGTGTACAGTGATGGAACTTAAGCCTATACACATCTGTGATCCATGCCTAAGAGGAACCCACTCCAACTCAAATGTTTGAGAACCATGGTTTACTTTATCCATTTCAAATTCAATGTTCAAATAGTTTTAGGTTTTATTGATATTTCCTTCTAGAGTTTCAAATGTTATTATTAATTGATTATCAAATTGGAACATAGGTGTCAAGGCTAACAGTAAACAATATCGACAAACCATGCTTTCATTCATTTTCAAAATCAAAATAAAGAGGATAATTCATAAATTGGAGACTATCTTCATAAAAACAATTTGTCTTTTAGACTGTTGGTGTATGGTTTGACGTATTATGTACTTGATTTCATGTAGGGTTATGCCTCTTCCCTAAAAAGGGGATTTATGATAATAATAAAAGAAATTAATTTTCAGTCAGTTAGACTCTCTTCATAAAAATGGAATTTTATAAAATGATTTTCATATAGGCCTAATTGATTATCATCAGTGTTTCTCACTATCATCATGCAAAATGGGAAACAGGTGAAAATAAATAATATAGGAACTGGTCAGCCTAGTATCTTTGGTCATTCTGTGATCAAAGAGAAGTATCAATTGATTATTGATGGGTTGTATGCCTGATAGCCTCAACCTCAACTATGGGATGCATGTCCTCCACGTGCTCAGTTATCTCCGGAACTTATCCATCACCACTTATAGTCAAGCCCTCATTTCCATCACAGGATCGGCATATTAATTTTTTTTCTCAATGAGGAAACCTTCCCCTAAAGTTTTGATTCCTTATAATTCCATTGAATCAACTATTGGGTAACATGAATTATAATCTTATCTTGATGTTTCATGCTTTAAAACTTTTTTAGATATTTCTATTGAGTCACCAATCACTCATGGATAGTAATTATTTGATGATAAATCGAGTATAGATATCGATAGTCAAATACACCAATGTCAATATCTATTAATAGTTGATGAAGGTGGTAATTAGGGTCTGATTGATCAAGTCATATACATTTTTTCATGCCCTTTCATGAGCCATAAAGTTCATGGAATCATCCCCAACATTAGAAACTACTTCATCCTCAGGAACTATAATGTATTCTGGGATGTAGTTTGTTGTTGAGTTTCTTCACATCATTGGCAAGGACATGATCAAAACTAGATTTGGGATTTCTTTTCTAAGATCAGCTTACCATGATGATGCTTGGATGGTAGAGGTTTCATGTGAATCAAAATCCACTTGTACATCCAAATATGTTCAATAAATACCTTAACTTATAGATTCAAAAATCACGAGGCCACATCCACAAGAAAATTACATCTTCTAAGGAACCCATCTTAATGATATCTCTATTCCATGTTGACTTCTCTTTGGTTTCCTCTTCAATTTTAAATGGTTTTTTTCATACTCACAGATTGACACCTCACCACCTGAAGTTATTTCATGATATTTTCAAACCCATGATCGAGAAAAATCCATAGATAGTCCAATTATAGACACAGCTTATGGAAAAGTTATTAGGGTGTTATTATCATTCCACGACATCATTAGCTAGAATTGGAATAATACCATTTGGTGTTTCTCACTATATGACCTATGTAAAGGAGAAATATTCCCTTCTTGAACACATAAAAAATAGATCCTAGATATTTATGTCATGTAGGGTTTATAAAATGAAACCCCATAAACCCCTATCATGATAACCCCATCCAAAAGCACAATACAGTATGATTGAGTGATGGTTGAGTTATTGGTTCCATCCACCAACATTCCAATGGGAGCTTTGTATGGTGTGAAGGTAAACAAAGAATTTTCCCATATAATGAGATCCAATCTCGAGAATCCATGATTATGGGTCACATGATTGTGGTATCTAGCAATGTGGGTTGATAATAAAATTGAGGATCCAAGATTATGTTTCTTAGTTTATAGACACCGAGGTGCACCGTTATATAAACATGTAAGAGTTGGATCGAGTTATAAGACCTATAATGAGATTTTACCCCATTGAACTCAACCCAACACTTGATAGTTTTTACCTAAAGCTGGCACAACAAGATTATTTGGTATTCTAGATTCTAGTTGAGAATCCATTATTAAAGTGTTTTTCTTGCCCTGGTATGTGCATCTCAAGAAGGTAATAACCACCCAATGAGAAACATAGCTAGGATTCTTTCCTGTGGAAGGTTAGAGTTTAGCTTTAGAATGGTTTAGTAACTCCATATTTCATACTAACTATCATCAAGGATAGACCAATAAGTATTTTGAGACTTTCCATCTTGTTGGGTAGGGTAACCCTTGGGCTTTTCACCCTAGGTCTTGATTCATGAGGAATTAGGAACATTTTGATCTTTGTGATAAAGGGAGTATTAAAGGACAGATGAAATTCCTTTCTCATATCTATCTCAATTAGTTCTAGAAAGTCCCTCATTAAATTAGGGGTTTTCCTCACATATTCCCAAATTATATGAGGAGGAATAAATTCATCATACATATTCCCCAAGATGTAGATTCCCCTAATCTGGAGGATATCCTAGAGACTGATTCCAACCACCCCATGTTGGTGATATAATGTTTTGGTATCAAAGAACCATTGGCTGACTATATTAGGGATGAGATCTATATGTTAGTGTACTAAAAATATTGAATTCCAAACAACCTTGTAGAGTCTAATAGCACATAGGCAATCCCCATAGTTAGTACAACTTCAGTTTACCCAATAGGGCCACACCCATTCCTCAAAGAAGTTCCCTCCAAGATGGAGGTCCCACTAAAGGATTCATCCTTTTCTCTGATTCCACAAGTAAGATTTATTAATGGTAAAATATGAAATAGGGTCATCATTCACTAATTTATTATCATTAACTAGGAAATATGATAACTATTTGATGGATTCTCATATAATCTTCTCATTGATACAAATTTTTTCTCCAGAAATACCATGAGTTAAAAAATCTAGATAGTGTATGTGTCCATATTAGGTAGTGTAGTATAGATTGGAAGGCTGAATCCATACAAGAAAAGTCTATTCAACAAAGGGTATTTGAGTAAAGCTAGTTGGATAAGGTTTTCTCAATACAAGTGGCATGAAGTGATTATTTTCAGTATATTGGGCTCGACATCCTTAGTCATTTTGTTGATATGGGAAACAAAAAACAACATCAGTGATAGTATAAGAGGAGTAAGCCATTATGTTCATTCAAAAGGAAAAATAATGGAATTTTTAGACTAAATAATGGAATAATGAGTGATAGGAGGTAGCCACATGAGTCACTGGATGGAAATTTTCACAAAGGAAATATTTCACCCAAGTCTATATGTGAAGCTAGCTTCACCTAAGTCTATGGGCCCAGGTCTCCGCACATAGTTAGCTTCACCCAAGTTTATAAACCCAGGTTCACTATTGTAAAAACAACTTTTTATATCCCTTAACTCATCCCACTTAGCTTGGGTGTGACCGAGGGGATATCATAGGGTTGGACACTGAGGTAAGGGTGAACGATGAACCTACCTTGAGAAGTGTGGATGAATTTAATGAACATACAGTGTATGAACTTCAAGGTTTGATTTATTCACAAAGGTGTGGACAAAGTGGGTGGTCCCTTATATTTATTTCCAAATATATCAGTTCAAATAGGTTTAAGCACCCACGTAATGCAGCATTCTATGGGTGGGGGAGGCAAGAACCAATATATGAATGCCAAATTGTTCGAGCCTTATAATTAGATTCTCTTCATGAAGATCAGACCCAATTCTAAGGGGTTACTCTCTTTTGTGTGTATTTTTGAAAAAAATTGATTACTATCTATAAATACAACAGTTTTGAGAAGAAGGTGGACATTTTGTCTAATTTTTTAAGTAATTTCCATGCCTTCCATGCCCAGCATTGCATGCTCTCAATTCCCGCCATGCACCATGCCATGTGTGCCCACTGAATTTTGTGCATAGACCTACTACCACAAATCACCAGTATTCAACACCTTCTTAGCCAAGCCCATGTGACTTGGTCCTCATATTTTCCTATAAATAGGACCACTTGGGTCTTTATTTCACATGCATGCAGAATATTAGGAGGCATCTGGAGCTCCCTTTTCTCTAGTCTTTGAACTCTCTTTAGGTAGCCTTTTATGCCTAAAATCTAAGGTAATTAACTAATAAATAAATTTATTTGAATATCCTAATAGTTTAAAACATTAAAAGATTAATAGAAGACCACTCTTCCCCTAGTTATTTAAGACTAGGGTGGTGGGACCTTATTGAGTTCCATGCTACAGTGTCATTCACCTAAGGACATCAGTAGAGAACACTACCTTCTGAGACCTATATTCACTAAAGTTACATTATTATGGTGACCTCTTATGAAAAATTAGAGTTCCCTTCACTAAGAACTTTAGTATTTCAAAATAAAAAACCTTTCTTGACCCTTCAGTATGATAAAGATGTCCCATTTTCTTAGTCCTTTAATGTGGTGAAGCGGAACCAATTTATCTCAAATAGGGTAAAGAAAGGTCATTTATTAGATCCCTAAATAGGGAAAATAGGTTTTGTGAGACCATAATATGGATAATCCATATACAATCCCTCATTGGTGTGAAATGTATTTAGTGATCCCTCTCTAGGAAAAATCTACATATAATCCTTTGATATGATGGAATATATTTGGTGTTCCCTCACTAGGGAGAATCTGTATCCAAGTCCTCACTTGGTAGAAGCACCTAACTTATCCCACACTACGGTATCATGAACCACCTAACTCAAATTATGAGGTATCCTATCACCCAAGTCTCCTACTTAGGCACTCATTTATTAAGGTCTCTACCAAAGACACTTTATCTACATAATCAAGGAATACACACTAGCATACACACCTTTTATCATGCATTCCCTTGATAAAATAATGATCAAGAATTATCATCCCATATGTTTGGAACCATCAAGGTGATTAAAATCATGAATTCACTTGATAAATAGGGTCCCTATCATGATCACACTGGACTCTTGTCCCAACACGCTCATCCCAGATCCTGATTCCCATCAATGATTCATGTTCCTATGGGATTCCTTCTTATATGTAATTCTTATCCATGTTCCCATTAATGATTTCATCACAAGGAGACATCAATGGTCCAGGAACACCCACATATTGGTAGCACACATTCATTCATATGGCCCACTCATGCTCTCTAATTTCTTGAGCAGTCTTATGGGACTCCTCTTGGATTTAGGACCTAATAACGGAATCATCAAGGAAAACTTCTCTGCCACACCCAATATTTCATCTAATTTAAGGAATCTCATTAATAAACCTCAATAATTTCCTCATGAGTCTGCTGGAGTTGGTACCCTAGAAAAAACTTATTTATAATTTATGATAAACATGTATTAATTTTTTTTAATATTAATAAACTACTTATCATATCAATATTGTTCTTCTATGTGACAAAATATGTGATAATGTCCAAAGAGTAGTTGTCACGCTAAAAGGTCATAGTAGTTCCCCATTATGATGAGAACCCGAACGTTCTACAAAATTATTCTTGAATATATGTTCTATAGTTGGATGATGTCATTTGAGGGACATAAATGATACAGGCTATTAGGGGTAGAGACTCATAAGACTTTCAGTCACCTTCTCATGGTGTACACCATTGGTAATATCTAGTAGGATATTATGAGAATGAGACCCTCCAGTAGGAAATACATATTTCTACACGTCATTGGATGTTCCTATCTACTGGTGCGTGTATTGGTCCTTAGAATTTAAGATTATTATTAATGAATATTATGAGTTGCATTTTTTTATGTATTGAAGAAAACTGTGATGACTGATGTTCGCGGTGAAGTAGGATATGTTGGGTGTGTCACGAGTAATATTATATTAATGAATAATGTGAGAAAGTATTTATCCCTTATATTCTTTAATGAAAGTTAATATCTCATTCCCTTTGATGGAAATGATATAGCCTAAATAAATCCATGTCCATGGTTTTCTATAGGCAAGTTCTATTTCGGAAAATTCAAATAAAGAGATAATCGAGCACATAGGTTTATGTCACCGACATGAAACCTCCTCAATTTGAGATATTGTAATATAAAGGTATTATATTACACGATAAGATTCCATATGAGGTGACATGTCATTACAATGTTAACTTCTTTCTCTATGGGTGTCTTGGTGTGTTACTAGATGCTAACCTTGGACTTTAGGCTGCTTCGCTTAATGCCACTGAGAAAGAGGCCTAGATGGTCACACACTAAGTGTATCAAGAATCTTAGTTAAATGATATATTTAATAGGTTGAATAAATATTATTCCCATGCATGGTTTAATAATTAATCATATATTATCGATTGAATTTATTATATCACTAATTATTCGGGATAATATATTGTGAGTATAATATTTAATAAATATTTATTTTCTATTTAGTGATTATAATATTTATTTATTTATGGGTGAATAATGCAGTGATATTTATCTTAAAAATAAATAGACATTATTTAAGGCCCGATAAATATTATGGAGGAATAGCTGACCGGGTTTAATGATCCGGTGCGAAATATTAATATTGAATATTATTTAATTAAATATTATTTAATAATATTTTGTAATTTAATCACGGTCGAAAAATAATAATAATATTGTTATTTTTTTGATATGGGTTTTTTCTAGGATTAAAAAAAATAAACAAGTGCACTTGTGAAATTGTTTTATTTTAACCCTAGAATTATAAATACCCAATTATGTTCTTTTTCTATCAAGACAATTCTTTTTTTTTTGAACAAGAATCTTGTAGAATCCTATAAATAATAGAGAGATCCCTTATCCAAAAACACTCCCATGAATAAAAAGCAAACCTCCTCCATCAGATTAAGGAGAACGCTTTGGAATCGATTCTCGAGATGATCAAGGCAGACGATGCAAGCATAAAGATCTTCTGTTCTAGCACCCAAATACATCTTCTGCAATGTTTGGAGATTTCTGAAACACATGTGGATCATCTCAAGAGGAAATATACACATGGTTTCTATAATTCAACAATGGTACACCACAGATTCGTCGCTAGATTCATCAATGAAGAAAGAATTATTTAGAGGTAATTATTTATCTAATTAAATTAATTATAAAAAAATATGTGTTGATCTCATATCTATCAGTTATAGTGTTATTATCCATTTTCTATTTCTTTGATTCAATTTATAGGATCATGTAATTCATCATCTTATAGATCTCATATTGATCGCTGATTATGGAAAAAATTAAAGTTGGGAATTGTCCATCACACGCTTCCGCTGCACCTGAAACCTAAAAGTGGTATCAGATCGGGCACATAATTTTTTATAATTATTTATAAATCATTGGTGATTTACGCATTTATAATTTAGTTTATCAGATCAATTTTAATCATTCATTTAATCAGAATTGTGAGATCTCTTTCCTCTTCCTTTATTCCTAATATATTTAATCGAGATGACTAATTTTATGTTTAAAATAAAATTGAGGAACCCATACAAAGGTGCCAAGGTTTATATCCAGACAACACCATACTACACACCATGTGACTAGAGTTACATGCTGTGTAATAACATTTAACACATTAATATTTGATTCAGAAATCAATTTGAGATTATGAATTGATTATTTGATTAATTACACCATTTAATACACCATGTTTTGACCAAAATTAAATGGTGCATGGTCATCTATACTACACGCCATATAGCCCATGTAAAGGGTGTATAGTCCCTTTGGTTCATAGATGATCTGTGTAATCCATACACATACAACCTGACTGGTAACTGTGTAACTCGTAGTTCACATAGTGTGTGGACTACTAGACATGTCATGTACTCCAAATTATTTAAGGGACAAACTACATGTTGAGTCCCTAGGCATGTGTCTTGGATAAACGGTGAGAGGTTCACATTCCGTGTACTTATACCAAGTTAGGCATATTTAAAATTTATTTACTTTACTATGTAAACCATGAGACATATACTTTCATTTTTTCATAAATTTAGGACATGACATGTGATAGGTTTTAATATACATAAATATTTAAATGTTTAATTAATATCTGTGTAATGTTTAGATCTGCATATCATGTACGAGTTTTATTACAAGTTGTTAATATACGTGCATTTAATCATAACACATGACTGAAAAAACATATAATTTGTATAATAATCCAGGAAGTACACATTTTTAAAGTATGTGATAAGTTTTATATTCCATATGTCATAAGAGTAAAACAATATACAAGTATAATACATGTTGGGAATAATCATATGGGTATTCATAGTGTTTCCTCTAAGGTGAATTTATGTACAGGATTAACTTTAAATGAATTTATTTAATTTGTTTAAAATTATAATGGATGAGGATCTCAATAAAATTCAGACAAGGAGTAATATAAAATGTTTGATTAATTAAAGATAATAATTAATTTATTCGAACATGATTTATCTTAAATAATAATTATTAAGAATTGAATTATAGTTTTATTAGATGTGTAATATTTTTCATGCTAGTGCATGATCATGATCTAGACAAGACCTTTTGTATGTGATTGGTTTAATTTAATATATTATTAAATTAAAATTTTTGGTCTACATGCCTTCTCTCCTTTCATTATGTAGGGCATGCATGTCCATGGTTTCTTTTATGTAAACCCCCCTTTCCACTCACTTATATGTGAGTAAATGGAATATGTAATGGATAGATCTCCCAACCTATTGGAGGTAGTTCAAGTTTGAAGCTAAGGTGAAAAAATTATAAGGAGATATATAGGTGGACGGGTGGAAAGCTGGAACACGAACCTTAATTGGTTCAAGTTATTTTTTCCCTAGGTTAACGGTTATTTTATCAACTTCTAGATAATATAACCACTAGTAAGAGATCATGATCATACTGGTTTATTATTTTATTTCTGTTAATTGTATGGTTATTTCATTATGGGTGTCTTTTCACGATCACATATTTAATAAATTAACGAACATGCAATATAGAACTAAAATAAACCATCTTATGCGTAAATATTATCTAAGACATGGTTAATCACTTAAGTAATCCCACTTAATATTAACAATCATGTGATAAAGATAATAATTAGTAATTTACACATAAAAATAATAATACCACAATAAAATATTTAGTCGTCATAGCCTTCCATTACTTCAGTTAGAATTGAACCATAGTTTAAAGTGATTAACCGGCCAAAGTTGGGGTGCTTTTAATTATCAAGGAATTCTAAATTGATATTTTTTGGTTGAATTAACTTAGTTGAAATAAAGGGTTGAATTTCAAATCAATACTTGGTGTAACTAAGTGGAATAGTTTTAGGAAATCTAATAAAGGATTTCAAAATTGGGGATTCCACTTAATGGATCAAGGAACTATGAGTTAATATAGTTGGAATTTGGAATGCCTGCCTAAAACCATTTAAGTTTCTTAACCAACCAAATTGGGTTGATGAGAAGGGGAATATAGATCCTTGCACCTTTAATTTCTAAGAAATAGGATATTCTTAAGTAAATGGTGAGGGATATTGGGTTTTGATAAAATAGTCGGAGACTAATAAATATAATATTTATTTATTTGCCTAAATTTTATCAGATAAATTACTAAAATTATTCTTATCTTATTTTGTAGAAATAGTAATTAAAATGACATTAAACATATCATTTTGATCCATACTTGAGAAGGAAAACCTTCTCACTGGCACAAATTTCTAAGAGTGGCAAAGGTGCCTACATGTCATCCTTCACTTTAAAGGAAATTATATGTGCTGGAAGCACCTTTACCAGTTGCGCCTGGAAATGAGGCAAGTGATAAAAAACTATGTCTCTATGAGAAACATATGAATGATGCTAAAATTGTTTGGTACTTCATTCTATCATCCATGTTCAATGATCTTTTAAAGAAACATGAGGATATGGAAGCCTATAACATGATGTCTCACCTTTGGGATCTCTACCAAGAGAACTTGACACAAGAGAGGTGTGAGATCTCCAATTCTTTGTTCAAAAAAAATCTTGGAGAGTTTGCGCTAGCTGGGCCTCATGTTGTCAATCTTATCATCTACATTGAACACCTAGACATCATGGGGATTAAATTCCCAGATGAGTTGCATACAGATCTCATAACTTCAACACTACCCAATACCTTCTCCATATTTATTTTGAATTATAATATGATCAATAATGAGAAGAGTATTTCGTAAATTTTGAACTTGATTCGCCAAGTGGATATGGAAATGGGGCGTGATAAACCTACAGTCCTTATAGTGAACAAGAAAATTAAGAACAAGGAAAAGAAGCCAATACTTATAAATAGTCAAAAGCTTTAGAGCACCATCCTTTCAAGAAGAAGAAGATTTATAGGCAGGGAAAGGAAAAGGAAGCAGAATGTTTTTCATGTGGAAAGTTAGGCCACTAGAAGAGGAACTTCACCTAGAAGAAAGGGGAATATAAGGGTGAGTTTTTTATAGATTGAAATATTTCTATTTCTATACATTGGGTATTAAATATAGATTATGGTGCTCACATATGTATCAAAATTTAGGAACCAAGTATATTCTAAAAGTTTTATAGAGGAGATGTGGATCTGTGAGCTACCAATGCTGTGAGGTTGACTACTATATTCATTGATGACTACCACATTTCATTTTCAACAGGAATGATTTTGGTGTTAAGATATATTTATCATCTACCTATAGTTACCGAGAACATAATTTCTATGTCATGTTTAGATAAATATGGTATTATTTTCAAATTTGAAAATAAATTTTATTTTATTTTATAAGGACAACATATGTTATGGTATGGAACATTTAAATAAAGGTATTTATGTATTAAATTATGAAAAAAAAGGTGTTTGAAATTGATAATGAATCATGTTCACATGACTCATATAACACCCAATTATGGCATCATTGTCTTGGTCATGTAAACAAGAAGTGTCTGAAAAATCATTTTCAAGATGGTTATTTAGATTCTTCTTAGCTAAAACCACTTGATAGATGTCATTATTGTTTATAAGGAAAAATTACTAAACCATCATTCATTGGATAGGGTAAAAGGGCCACCGAACTTTTAGGATTGGTACACATTGATGGGTGTGGGCCATTTCCAATAAAATATAGATTTGGATATTCTTACTTCATTACTTTTACTGATGACTTAAGTAGATATGGCTATATCTACTCGATGATGAATAATTACAAGCCCTTTGAGAAATTCATGGAATTCAAGAATGAAGTAGAGAATCATATTTGTAAGAAGATAAAAAAGATTTGATCAGATTTATGTGGTGAATATCTTAACCAAGAGTTCATTGCCTTTCTACAGGAGTTTGGGATTCTATCTCAACTCACTCCACCTTATACACCATAGAGTAATTGTGTTAGTGAAAGAAGGAATCATACCTTGTTATACATGGTAAGGTCGATGATGAGTCATGCATATCTTCCATTATCCTTTTGGGGATATGCATTATAAACCACGACATACACATTAAACTGAGTACCAACTAAAGTGGAAAATGGAATTCCCATTGAGCTATAGAGTGTAAAGAAATCCATTTTATCACATACACGTGTGTGGGGTTGTGAGGCATTTGTTAAGGCCTTATTAGGCAAAAAACTAGCACCCTGGGGCACGAAGTGTGTCTTTATAGGGTATTCGAAGTAAACAAAGGGATACTGCCTATACAACCCCTTGGACAAGAAAGTGGTTGTCGCTAGACAAGACGTATTTCTTGAGAGGGAACACATCCTCAAAAAGGATAGTGGGAGAAATATTCAATTCGATGAAGTTGATGATCAAGAGTCTGTATAGGAACATATTCTACTAGTCACCATGGAATAATTAGTTCCTAAAACACAATTACTATATAAGATAATAAGAGGGGTGGGAGAACAATAGAGATATGGTTTTCTGGTCACTGAGGATGGTGACACATTATTGGTTGACAATGATGAGCCTATATCCTATAAAGTGGAAGTAGAGAGCTAAAAAGAAAAAATATGGCTAGAAGCTATGAATTATGAGATGGATTCCATATATCAGAACCAAGTTTGGGTTCTGGTTGAAGTGCCATTTGATATAAATCATGTCAATTGAAAATGGGTATTTGTAACGACCCAAAGTTTTATCTATGTATATTCCCTTCTTATAATTATGTCCTATGGTATAAAAATATAAAAAAGAACAATACAAGTTTTATAAAAGATGAATTAATGAAATAAGAAGTTTTTCCAAAAGTCAAGGAACCTATACCAAAGAAATATTAACCTGAACTTTGGAATAGTAATGTGACCCCCATGAATAGTAAACTGGAAAATTGAACAGTAACCTCACCAATGAAATTATAAGTAAAATTTATCCATATTATAATTGAAAATATGATATAATTATATCACAATATAAGTAAATAATTTTTTTAATAATTATTAATTAAGTTTGGTATTTTTATAATTCATAAATATTTAATTAAAATTTTATGAATAATTTAATAATTTAAACTAAAATGTATTTTCATAAAATCTTTTCATAAATATGACTTTTTATGTATTGTAATTATAAGGTAATTTATATGAGACCTTAGATAATTTTTCAAAGTGATATATAATCAGTTATAATTTTAAATCTATATTTTTTTTAGTAAATTTTGATTTTAATTATGTCCCACATAAGAGGATGTGGGGGTAGGGGTTTGGGGTTTGGAGGCCAGTCGCGGGGTTGATTCCCCAAGCTATATTCTTTGTAGCATGTGTATAAATAAGACCCACCTTTTAAATTGTGATTTTAATTAAAAGTTAAATTTCTCATATTTAGAAAATTATTTTTATAAAATGGATTTCATTTTTTGATTATATTCATTGAAAAATATCTAGGGTTAATTTTTTTTATTTTTCTGATATACTTGAATGTTTGTTCAATAGTAAAATATAGTAATTTAGGGTATATATATACATTATAAGTTAAATAAACTATTCATTGAGTCATCACTGATGTAAGAACCATTAGTTTGAAATCACATGATATAATTACTATTTTTAGTCCCAAGAATCATCACTACTTCTTTTCTTGAGTAAAATAATAAATTAATGAATTAAATATTGAGAAAGCACCCTCTCCTCCACTATAAATACCACCCCTCATCACCTCTTCTCCTCACACCTCTCAAGACATGTTCCTTTTCCAAATTATGATTAAATATCATCCCAATACCCTTCCCCACATCTGAGATATCTTGGTATCACAAAAATACCAAAACAATTTCCCTAAGGAAGTTCTCAAGAGGAAGGAATCAAGAGGTAAAGCCCTCTTCCGCTTTCTTTCAATTTCTTTTTCAAGTTCCTTTCTTTTCTTTTCTCTCTTCACCTACCCTCATACAAACGGTATAATAACTCCAATACCTTAATTATACTATAATTTTTTTATATAAAAAGAATATTTCAAAATAATATCTCCTTCCACTTCCTTTTAAAATAAAAATGAAATCACCATCTGAGATGTGTTAATTTATCACATTCAAGGATGACAGGTTTTCAATTACAATTCCATCTTCAAGACTGCTCATGAAACCATTTTTATGGTTGAAACAGATCATAATATATCTATTATATATTATTTAATGTACTATAATAAATATACATACATTATACTAATTTATAAAACAAAATGAGTTCATTGTGATCGAAAAAACCACCAAATTAATCCATGTAATTATCATTAAAATTTTATTTAATGATTCATCTTCACCCAAAATAACCAAATGACTTATATAATTAATTAACCTTATATATGATCATTAATATATTATAAATTCAATTATATATTTCAATTTCCATTTTACATTAACTTCCATAATCTTATATAAGCGAGATAATTGTAAAAATTAAGAAAAAAGGACTCATAGACGATAAAATTGAACATTATAACTAATCAAAAGGGAATAAAAGAACTAAAAAAATTATAATAAATAAATTAAATGTATAAAAGTTCTAAAATAATTTATTAATGAATATAATTTTATTATTCATGACATTAAGATCAAGTGTGGAACCGTTTTGATGATAAGGTAAGGGATTCTACCCAAACCTCCATTATTCCTTCGGGTTTCCATTGCTCTCTTTTTACCCAAATGAAATTGTCTTATTTTTATGTAAATATTATAAATACGATTTATATGTTCCAAACTCATGTATCAAGGTATTTTCATCCTCCTTCTTCTAGGATATACATAGTGGTTCCAATCTCTATACTTCCCGATAAGCGAGCTGTTTTATGGGTACTTTCTGAATTCTTACCCATTTTCAAGTGCAACCAATAACCTATTTTAAGCTAAAATTATTTTTATAATACCACAAATTTTATTATGAAAACCTTCTTGTTTAACTTCTGGTTTTATATAAAAGATTATTCCTTTTTATGTTTTAAATGATCTTTCTATTTTTCTTAAACTGCACTAAAATGTTTTAATTCTAAAGATTCTTAAATACTATTTTTACTTATTATCAATCTAGTATGAAATAACCTATTATTTCATATTATCCTTTATTAATGTCTACTTATGATTTAATTCGTTTATTTCATGGACACTTTTAAGTTACACACATTTATTATGCTTTATAATATGATTAAGATACATGCTTCCTTCCATGGGTAAACTTTATGTTTATGTTTGATTCCTTACATATGATTCTTTATGTGGTGAACATATTCATGAAAATTTTATGATGGTTACTCCCAGATATCACTCTAATTCATTGGGTAAAGTTTAGTCTCATGATACATTATGTGAAATGTTCTTGGTTATTATCCTTGACTTGTGCCCCATGTGAAATGGTCTTGGTGGTTTTCCTTGACTCGTGCTCTTTATGTGAAATGAGCCTTGAATTGTGATAAAGTCATGTATTATGGTGCTTCCACATTACTATTACTCTATTATTATATGATCCCATGTTCTAAATTTTATTATTCCTTACTTTTAATCATGTTTCATGCCTTTTTATATCATTATTTTGTGCTTTCTAACCCATGTGATAAGATTTATTCTTATGTTTATTCCCTTACTGGTATTTTAGCTTATCCCTTTGTTCATTTTATCCCTAGGATATCCTATGCTGATTTAAGTTCTCAAAGGAAGTTATTTTCTCATAATGGATGCTAAATAAAGAATTTTTTTCCATTCTCTTAGTTTATGTACCTTGTCTTCTAAAGACACTAGACTTTACGATACTTATGTTGTAATTTGATGTTTAATTATGCATAAAATCATGTAATATTATGTGATAAAGTCTAGGGTCTCTATAGTTGGTATCCTAGGATAATTTTAGTTATTTTTTGAGAATAATAATAGATCAATTTAGTAATAACCTTAGGGGAAAGACTAAGACTAAGAAAACATTCCTAAATTTTTGTAAGTATAGAGTAAGTGGTTTATCAAGAAAATATATTTTTGTCTGGATACTACAAGTGGACATGGTTCTGGAACATATATACCTAATATTAACAACTATAACAAGTTGTTTCAGGCATGACTCGGGGAAACCCGATACACAACAATGGGACTTACTGTGCACCTAGTTTGACACTCCTGAGGGATATTCTTTGGTAAATTCATAAGCTAATTATGAACCATTATTGAGGGAAAAAAAGAGCCCATAAGAATATATGTTAGGAAACAGATCATGGATAACCAAGATTGAAACCTAGGGAATCACAAGTTATGATATACGTTTCTTTTAATATTTTATCCTTTTATGTTTTAAGTTTGCTTTTTATGATAAGTATTAAATCCCCTAATTGCACATTATTTTTCTATGTTAATGGTGGGAAATATAAGTGAACATTCCAACAATAAATGTAATAGGTAATGTGATTATTTCTCTAATTATATTCCAAATATTATGGGAATAGGTGCTAAAAACTTTATGAAAGTGCTTTATCAACTAGCTCAAGTTATGAATAATAACTTCAATCATATGGAACACCCTCCATCTCTAAGGAAAAAATAACTTTCCATTGAATCCTTCATGCAGAAAAGGCCTCCCATGTTTAGTGTATCTTCTAATCCCCTTCTCGTGGAATAATGGATTAACTCCATTGAAAAATATTATTTTTCCTTCCGTGCTCATAGGAAGAGAAATCTATGCTAGCAGTCTGTCATTTTGATGGGGAAGATGATCAGTGGTGGAAACTAATCAAAAATATGAATTACATTGAGGAAATTGATGCCATGGATTAGGAGGAATTCAAGAAAAAAAAATTAATAAATATTTTCCCTGAAACCTCCATCTCAAAATGAAAAGATAGTTCCTCGAACTTAAACAGAAGGAAGATGAGTCTATCGGGGTGTATGAAGCAAACATAACAAGTCTTGTAAGGTATGCCTCTTGATTTTTCATGAACACCGAAAGCAAGGTGGATCACTTTTTGAAAAGACTAAATCCGAGTCTATGAAAAGCATTGAAGATTCGAGAATTTGATAGCTATGAAAATAATTTTGTTTGTTCCATTAACGTTGATATGGAGATTGGAGACTATCATTGGTCTCATGGACCTGGTTAAAAAAAGAGAAGAAATGGAGTATAACATGGGTGGATCAGCAAACAAATCCCATGATGGAAATAAGACTGAACATCCCACATTTTAAAATTGTGTGAAGAAGCATCTTGGGAACAATCTTAAGAGAACAAAGAAATGCTTTAAATGGGGAAGAACGGGGAATATGGATAAGAACTGCCGAAGGGATATGAAAATTCCCACTAAAGTGGAAGAATAAAGGAAGTTTCATATCAACTCCCATCCAGTAGTTCAATGTTTCAATTTTAAGTAACACGGGAATTTTTTAAACCAATGCCCTAAGCCTAGGGTTTTAAAAGGCAATCAAAAATAACCTCCAAGGAAACAAGGAAGGTTTTAGGCTACCACTACTACTGATGTGGATCCATACAATGATGTGGTGATAGGTACGCTAGTTATTCATTAAAGAATATAGAGAATACTATTTGATTCTAGTTTTATGCATTATTTATTATCTTTCAAGTTTAGTAGAACTATTCAAACACCACCTCAAAATTTAGAGATTGATTTATCTGTGAGAATAGATAATGGGTAAATTATTGCATACAATGTACATAAATCTACCTCGGTTAATGTTTGTGGACATATCCTCCCATAAAATCATGGTTTAATTCCTTTTTTGGATTTTGATGCTATTTTGGACATGGATTGGATATCTTTATACAAATCCAAAATCAACTGTTAGGAAAAGGAAATCTATCTTCACATCCTGATGCATCCTCCAATTCTTTACAAGTGTAAGGAGTAAGATGAACCTCCTTCAAAATAATCATCTTAAGTGTGGATATTACTGCCTTATGAGCAAGCATATCTCGTTCAAATGATATAGACAAAGGAGATGATCATGCTAGAAGACATGACCATCGTAGGGGATTACACTGATGTATTCCATGAAGAGTTTCCTGGTCTTCCTCCTAATTGGGCAGTTGATTTCTCAATTGACCTTATTCCTGGATCTCTTCCTATATCAAAGACACCTTATAGAATGACCACTATTGAGTTGGAATAATTTAAGAAACAATTACAGGAGAATCTAGATAAGGGTTTCATACCCCCCGAGTGCTTCACCTTGGGGTACGCATATCCTCTTCATCAAGAATAAGTATGGATCAATGAATATCTGTATTGATTATCGTGAGCTCAATAAAATCATGATAAAGAACAAGTATCCCATGCCAAAAATAGATGACTTGTTTGATCATCTACATGGGGCCAATTATTTTTCTAAGGTGAACCTTTGGTTAGGATATCACCAATTAAAGGTGAGGAAGGAAGATATTCCCAATACTTCCTTTCAAATGAGGTATAGAAACTATGATTTCATAGTGATTCTATTTAGACTCACTAATGCTTCTGAAATATTCATGGACTTAATGAATAGAGTCTTTATAGATTACCTCAACAAATTTTTGGTAGTCTTTATTGATGATATTCTATTATACTCTAAGAGTAGGGAGGAACATGAGGAGAATTTGAATACTATGGTGAAGACTTTGTGAAGGGAGAATATTTATTAAAAGTACAGTAAATGTGAGTTTTGGATGGAGGAAGTATCATTCTTAGGGAATTGTATCACTAGTAAAGGAATATTTATAGACCCTTCCAAGATAAAGGTAATCGAAGAGTGGCCCAGGCCAACATCTATAACAGATATCCACAACCTTATTGGTTTAGCTAGGTATTATCGATGAGTTTTGAAGAAATTATCACAATTTTCAAACCCAATTACCAATCTGACATGGAAGGGATCGAATTTTTTCTAGAATCATGAACGCGAGGAAAGGTTTAATGATATCAAAAAGAGGTTTTTCACTACACTAGTACACACACTCTCAAAAAGTGTAGAAATATTTGTGGTATACTTTGATGCTTAAAATAAAGTTTTAGGCTGCGTAATGATGAAAAATGATAAATTGACAGCCTATGCCTCAAGGAAGATGAAAATTCATGAGAAATACTATCCTACGCATGATCTAGAGTTGGAAGCTATGAACTTTGCGTTGAAAATCCGTCAGCATTATCTCTATGAGGAGAAGTGTGAGATATATATTGATCACAAGAGTCTCAAATATATATTCAAAAAAAGGAGATTAACATTCATAAGGGAAGATGATTAGATCTCATTAGTGACTAAAAATTCTCAATCTGCTACCATCTAGGTAAGGAAAATAAGGGAGTAGATGCACTAAGTAGGAAGGATCTTGCATCTTTATCAATGATGAGAATTGAGAAGGATCTAATCTTCTTAGACTTATAAAGGATGGACATGGGAGTCATTAAGGGAGTAACATAATCAATCCTTTTGCAAATGAATTCTCAACCACCCCTTATGAAGAAAATAATGTATGATCAAAGAAAATATGTGGAAATTCTAAAATGGGTGGAAGCTATTAGAAATGGGAAATCCTCTGAGTTTAAGATTGATGAGGAAGGAGTTATAGTATTTGGGTCACGATTATGTGTATAATCCAATATATAGATAAATAAGGTGAATATTAATGATGAACATATCTCAACCTTCTCTATTCAATTAGGGATCAAAAATATGTATCAAGATATCTGGGAGAAATTTTGCTGGGACAATATGAAAAAGGTTATTGTTGAATATACATCAAGGTGCCTAGTATGTCATCAAGTGAAGGCTAAAAGACAAAAGTTTAAGGGGTTGATACAACCATTGTCCATACCAACATGGAAGTGGGAGAACATCACCATGGACTTTGTCACTGTACTTCCAAGGATATCCGTAGGAAATAATGTTATATGGATTATTGTGGATCATCTTACAAAGAAATATCACTTTATTGCAATTTGAGAGGAATTATCATTGGATCAACTTACACTGCTATATATCAAAGATATTTGAAGGCTGCATAGAGTACCACTATCAATTATATCTAATCGAGATCTGAGATTCACCTATATGGTCTGGAAAAGTATCCAACATGCTCTAAGTACTGAGTTAAACTTCAGTACGGCCTATCATCCTCAAACTGATGACTAATCTGAGTGAAGTATTCCGACATTAGAAGACATGTTAAGACCATATTCTATGGACTTCAAAGGAGTATGGGACCAACATATACCTCTGTTTGAGTTCTCTTACAAAAATATTTTCCACTCTAGCATCCAAATGGCTCCATATGAATCCCTTTATGGGAAAAGGTACAGAACACCAACATGATGGGATGAAGTCAGTGAATAAAATATGTTAGGACCTAAAATGGTTGAAAAATTATAGAGAAGTTGAAAACCATTCAATGCTAAATTAAAAAAGCCAAAAGTCAAAAAATAGCTATGCAGACAATCATCGATAGCACCCAGAGTTTAAGGTTGGTGAGATGTTTTTCCTCTGCATATCTCCATGGAAGAGGATGATTAGATTCGAGAAGAAAGGGAAGCTAAGTCCCATATACATCATCCCCTTATAGATCCTTCATTGTGTCATAGTTGTGGCCTATTTTCTAGCACTTCCGTCAACCATGTCTCAAGTACATGATGTACTCTATGTATCCCTCTTAAGGAAGTACATATCAGATCCTTCACATGTACTGTCTTCAGATGTGGTAAAGTTTGAGAATGATCTTTCTTATGAGGAGCATCCAGTAAAGATCTTGGATCATATAGATAATGTTCTATGCAAAAATACTACTCACCTAGTCAAAGTACCTTGGTAGAACCATAATTAAAAATAGGTAACATGGGAACCAGAGGAAGGGATGAAGGAATGAAGGAAAAGTACCCACACCTGTTTTCATCTTAGTATGTAAAATGAAATTTTGAGTGATAAATTTCATAAGGGCGGAGAATGTAATGACACAATGTTTTATCTAAAGAAATTTCCTTCTTATAATTATTTCATTTGGAATAAACACATAAGATAACACAATACAAGTTTAATAAATGATTATTTAATGAAATAAGAAGCATTTCTAGAAGTTAAGGAACCTATACCGAAGGAATAGTAACTTCACCTTTGGAATAGTAATGTGACATTTATGAATAGTGAACTAGCCAATTGAATAGTAACCTCAACAATGAAATTATAAAAAAAAATGTCTATATTATAAGTGACAATATGATTTAATTATATCACATTACAAGTAAATAAATGTCTTGAAATTATTAATTAAGTGTTGGTATTTTTGTAAGCCATAAATATTTAATTAAAGTGTTATGAATAATTTAATAATATAAAAGAAAGTTTATTTTCATAAAATTTATTCATAAATAATTATTTTTATTTCTTATAATTATAATATAATTTTATAAGACCTTGGTTAATTCTTTAAAGTGATATAAAATCAGTTTTAATTTTAATTCTTTATTTTTTCAAGTAAATTGGGATTTTAATTAAAAATTAAATTTATTATATTTAGAAAATTATGTTCATAAAATTGAGTTCATTTTTTGATCATATACATCAAAAAATGGTTCGGGTGAATTTTTTGTATTTTTCTGAAATACTTGAATTTTTAGTGAATAGTAAAATACAATAATTTACAGTGTATGTATATATTATAAGTTAAATATGGTATTCATTGAGTCATTTATGATATAATAACCATTGGTTTTAACTAATATGATATAATTAGTATTTTTAGTCTCAATAATTATCATTATTGCTTGTCTTGAGAAAAATAATAAATTAATGAATTAAATATTGACAAAACACCTCCCTCCTCCAATATAGATACCACCCTTCACCACCTCTTCTCCTTGCACATATCAATCCTTGTGAAATGTCTAGATTATAATAAAATATATTATCTATCCTTGTACCCATTTCCAAGAGCTCTTGGCCACACCAAAATACCAAAACCATTACCCTAAGGAGGTTCTCAACAGGAGTGAATCAAGAGGTAAATCCCTCTTCTGTTTTCTTTCAATTTCATTTTCAGTTTCCTTTATTTTCTTTTATCTCCTCATGTACCATCATCTCAAAGTATATGATAACTCCAATAACATGAATATAATGTAATTTTTTTATTCTGGTGGAATAATTCATCATCATCTCTCCTTCTCCATCCTTTTATACTTGAAATGAAAACACTGTCAGAGATGTGTTAATTTTTAACATTCAAGGGAGACGGTTTTTCAATTTCAATTCCATATTCAAGTCTGGTCATGAAACCATTTTTATGGTTGAACCAGATCATAATATATTTATTATATATTATTTATTGTACTCTAATCATTATACATACATGATACTAATTTATAAAACAAAATGAGTTCATTGTGATCAAAAAACTGCCAAATTAATCCAAGTGATTATCATGAAAAAAAATCTAATGATCCATCCTCACCAAAAATAACCAAATGACTTATATGATTAATTAAACTTTTATATGATCATTAATAACTTATAACTTAAATTTTTTACTTCAATTTCTGTTTTACATGAACTTCTATACTCTTATATAAGAGAACTGATCCTGCAAATTAAGAAAATAAGCACTCACAAACGATAAAATTGAACATTATAACTCATAAAAAGGGCATAAAAACTAAATAAAATTATAATAAATCAATTTCATGTATAAAAGGTTCTGGTATTATTTATTAATTAATCTAATTTTATTATTAAGTACATTAATATAGAGTGCGGAACCATTTTGAAGATATGGTAAGGGATTCTAACCAAACCTCCATTATTCATTCGGGATTCTCTTCCTCTCTTTTTACCAAAATGAAATTTTCTTATTTTTATGTAAATATTATAAATAATATTTTCATGATCTAAAATCTTGTATCAATATCTTTTTGTCCTACTTATTTAGGGATATACATGTTTTTAAGTGGTTCCCTTCTCGATACTTCCTGATAAGAAAGTCGTTTTAAAGGAACTTCTCGAATTCTTACCCATTTTCAAGTGCACTCCATAACCTGTTTTAATCTACCATTATTTTTATAAAACCAAACATTTTATCATGAAAAAATTATTGGTTTACTTCTATTTTTATATAAAATATTATGCCTTTTTTCATTATAAATTATCTTTGATATTTTCCTTAAACTGCACTAAAATGTTTAATTCAAAAGTTTCTTAAATATTTTGTTTACATATTATAACTTAAGTTTGACATAACCTATTATGATATATACCAATTATACTTTATTAATGTCCATTTATTATATAATTCCTTTCTTTCATGGACTCTTTTAGGTTATTCCCATTTATTATTCTTTATGACATGATTAAGATACTCGCTTCCTTCCATGGGTAAACTTTATGTTTATGTTTGATTCCTTAGGTATGATTATTTATGTGGTGAACATATTCATGAACATTTTATGATTGGTGATCCCATATATTGATCAAATTCATTGGGTAAATTTTAGTCTCAGGATACATTATGTGCAATGGCCTTGGTAGTTATCCATGGAGCCTGCTCCGTGTACAATGATCTTGGTGGTTATCCTTAACTCGTGATCCTCTATGTGGGACGAGCCTTAACTCATGTTAAGTTCATGTTTAATGGTGATTAAACATTACTATGATTCCATGATTATATGATCACAAGTTCTACATGTTATGATTCCTTACATTTATTCATGTCTATTCCTTTTTATATCATTATAATATGATTTCTAACCCATGTGCTAAGTTTACTCTTATGTTTATTCCCTTACTGGGATTTTAGATCATCCCTTTGTTCATGTTATCCCCAGGTTATCTTATACCGATGTAAGGGCTCAAAGGAATTTAGGATCTCATAATTTATTCTAAATAAATAAATGTTTTTTGTCTCATGTTTTCGTTTTATGTACCTAGTCTTCAAAAGACACTAGAATTTATGATCCTTGGATAGTAATTTGAATTTTAATTAAGATTAAAATAATGTAATATTATGTGATAAAGGATAGTTTTGATATATTATTCAAATGTAAACTAGACATGGAAGGTGAATTAAGTACCTATAAAATAATTATAGTGGTTATAGGGTTTAAATGGTGTTAAGGAACTGACTACGATGAAAACTTTTCACTAGTTTTCATGCTTAAATCCATCAGAATCATACCTAATATAGTAAATTAACATGATAATGATATTTGGAAAATGGATGTTAAAACTTCTTTCCTTAATAGGAACCTTTAGGAAGATTTCTATATTACACAACCATAAGGTTTTGTAACTCCAGGTGATGGCAAAAGGATTTTCAAGTTGCAGAGATCCATTTATAGATTGAATGAAGCATCTAGGTCATGGAACATTTGATTCAATGAATCCATAAAATAATTTTCTTTCATTAATAATTAATGTGATATGTGTGTTTATAATAGGTTTTGTGGGAATGTTGTCATTATCCTAGCAGTATGTGTTGATGACATAGTACTTATTAGAAATGGCATACTAGTCATACAATCTGTTAAGGACCGGTTAAACAAGTGTTTCTCTATGAAGGAATTGGGTGAAAAAGCCTATATCCAAGAGATCAAGATCATACATGATAGATCCAAGAAGATAATTGGACTAAGCCAAAATACATATGTTGACCAGATACTAAATAGATTTATTATGGAACAATCCAAGAGGGGATTGGTTCCAATGTCACATGGTTTACATATTTCTAAGAAAATGTTTCCTCAAACACAATAAGAGAAATATAGAATGAGTAATATCTCATACACTTTAGCAATAGGATTAGTCATGAATGTCATGTTATATACTAGATATTATTTTTCTTATGTACTGAGCATGGTAGGAATATATCAAGAAAATCCATGAGAACATCATTGGACTGCTATTAAGGCTATCCATAAGTATGTGAGAAGAACTAAGGATATGTTCCTAGTGTATGGAGTAGATGAGGATATGGTCATCATAGGTTATATTGATTCTAGTTTTTAGAAATATGAGAATGATATGAAGTTTCAATTACGATATGTTTTCTATATCAATGGAGTATCTGTGAGCTGGATGAGTTCAAAGAAGCCAGTTTTCACTGATTCTACAATAGAATCCAAGTATATAGTGGCTTCTGATGCTTCCAAGGAAGCTGTTTGGATTATAAACTTGTCCAAGATCTTTATGTGGTATCTAACAGTAAAGACCTTTTCACATTGTATTGTAATAATACTATGGGGATGGATCTTAAAAAAGAGTCAAGGTCACACCAACGGAAAAAGAATATACTGCAGGAGTATTATCTCTTGAGGTATTTATACTAGATGGGTGAAGTTGAAGTGAGCATAGTACCTATAGAAGATAATTTGGAGGGCCACTTTACTAAAGGTCTATCTTAGCAAAAGCATTAGTATCATGTGAGATCTATAGTATTGAATGTTGTTAGTAGTTGGATCTAGTGTAAGTGAGAGTCTATTGGAGTTGGGTTCCATAGAACCGACTTCTTTGTACATTATGATAAACATGTATTCATTGTTTTAAATATTAATAAACTACTTATCACATCATTATTGTTCTTATACATGAAAAATTGTGTGATAATGTCCTAATAGAAGTTGTCACACTAAAAGGTCATAGCAGTTCTCCGCTATGGTGAGAACCCTAAAGTGCTATGACACTATTCTTGAATATATGTTCTATAGCTAGATGATGTAATTTGAGGGACACAAATGATATAGGATATCAGGGGTGGATACTCATAATACTTTTATAAACATTCTCATGGTGTACACCCTTGGTAATATCTAGTAGGATATTATGAGAACGAGACATGCTAGTAGGAAATCCACATTTCTATGTGTTAATGGATGTTCTTATTTATAGACATGTGAATTGGTCTGTAGATTTTAAGATTATTATTAATGGATATTATGAGTTGTGTACTTTGATTTATTGAAGAAACCCATGATGACAGATGTTCACGGTGAGTTAGGATATGTTAGGTGTGCCGTGAGTAATATTTCATTAATGAATAATCTGAGAAACAATTTATACCTTTTATTATTTAATGAAACTTAATATCACAGTCCCTTTGATGGAAATGATATAGCCTAAATAAATCCATGGCCATTGTGTTCTATAGGAAAGTTCTATTTTCAAAAAGTCAAAGAAATAGGTAATCGAGCACATAGGTTGATGGCACTGGCATACAACCAGCTCGATTTGAGATATTGTGATACAGGTATTATATTACATGGTAAGAGTCTGTATGAGGTGATAGGTCATTGTGGTATTAACATATTTCTCTATGGGTGCCTTAGCATTTTGTTATACGCTAATCTTGGACTTTAGGCTACTTCGCCCAATGCCACTAAGAAAGAGGCCTAGAGGGTCACACACTAAGTGTATATAGAATCTCAGTTAAATGATACATTTAATAGGTTGAATAAATATTATTCCCGTACATTGTTTAATAATTATTCAGTTATACTTGATCTTATTTATTCTGTCACTAATAATTCGAGAAAATATATTGTGAGTATAATATTTAATAAATATTTATTTTCTATCTAGTGAATATAATAATTATTTATTTATTAGTGAATAATGTAGTGATATTTATTTAATAAATATTATTCAAGGATTGATAAATATTGTAGTGGAATGACGGACTGAGTTTAATGGTCCAGTGAAAAATAATAATATTGAATATTATTAAATTAAATGGTATTTAATTACAATTCATAAGTTAAGTGTGTGTCGAGAAATAATAATAATATTATTATAATTTGGAATGGGGTTTTTCTAGGATTAAATAAAAAAATAAAGTGCACTTGTGAAATTATTTTATTTTAACCCTACAAAAAGGTGCTTCCATGGGCGCTCTCAAATGAAGTGTGATTGTTTTGGTACTTGTGTGCAGTAGAGTGGCTGACCAAGGTCGTCTCTCAAAGGCGGAAGTAAATTAAAACTACTTCTTAAAGGTATTATAAAAAAAATAAAAGAGAATAAAAACACTAATTAAAAATTATGATAGGGTTTTTTTATCTTTTATAAAACTATAATAATTAATTTAGAAGAAGATTTCATTTTTTGTTTTTGTTTTTGACATGAAACTTGATTAATAAAACACAATAAGAAGATGTATTTTTTAGAAAATATTTTAAAAGGTGTAATCGATCTAAATCTACCTCTTAAATAAATTATTTATCATTATAATTTAAATTAATATCCACTTAATTATGATCCCCTAACTTATTAACCCCCTAATCCTGTGAGAATTAACTTTACCACAAAGATGATGTGAATTAAACCCTAGATAGTCTTCGTAACATGAAATCGTATAACCCTACTTTAATTAATGTTCTTAGGTTATATAATGGTCATTGGTTAATTAGATTACATATCCAATATATAAATAAGGATTAATTGAGTTTAGGTATTGTATTTTAACTCTACAAATTTATCCCTTATGGTCTTGTATTACCGATTAAGATCGCACTCTCACAATTTACACAAATCTCGACCTCGCTTTTTTTTGTGTAAATTGAACAATTGATTTCATAGATTAATTTAAATTGAAAACTCAATTAATATATCATATTAAGTTAATTACAGTATATCATTGATTCAAAATATATTAATGAATATGGTAAGAGGTTGATCGATTACTAAGAAAACTACTCTTCCATGGGTGGCGTAGTCATCATAGAAACCTATTGTGTTTGCAAAGATTTTGAAAGGGTATAACCCAATATCATTTATACTATTTGATTTTCAACCCAAAGAGGAATATTATGAGAAGAATAAAATTGAAAATAATAGAATAAATTGAAGTGAAAATAAGAGTTTATTGAAAGTACAACAACATTACATCAAAGAAGAGAAAATAAGAGCATTTTGGAGGAGATCCTAGCTTGGTAACTTCCCTCCTCCAATTGTGAATTAAAATGGTATAGAACCACTTATCCTCTACTTAAAATCTCCTAATTCACATATCAAACCATACAAATGATAAAAATACATATTTATAGAGTGGATGGGTGGCTAGGTTAAAAATGGTTTCAAGTGTGAATGGGGAGATTCTGACAGATATTTTAATCCCAATTTTACCACCTTATTTACTACCAAAAAATGTGAATTAGCTATCCTTCCAGAAGGATAATTATTAAATAATTGGTTTTTAGATCTCCTCTAAAACTTTAGTCTCAGTCCATGCAAGGATGTATACAATATGGCCCAAGCACTATAATGATGTCCAATATGGCGGGTCCAGTCCTTATTTGACTTCATGGTCCATTTAGTCCAATACAATGCATGATTTAGCTCCAATGTCCTGAATGAAATTTGTATCACATTAAGTAATGAATATATTTACAAAATTTCAAATTCAAATAATACATATCTAACTATTTATGTCCTAAATTATACAGTGCATGTTAAAGAGTAAAAATGGAATTTTCACCAAATTTTCAAATGAATGATCTAATCCCAAATATTTTATAAATAAACATATTTAACACAATGTGAGGAAATTTTTCATTTATTATAAATAAAATATTCAACAAAATTTTATTTTATCAACTCCCCCACACTTACCCTTTTTCACTCTTTAGGAAAACCTCATATCATGTATTTGAAAAAAATTGCGACAAGATATGCATGTTCATATTTCTCAATCGACAGTGCAAATATAGGAAAATTAATAATCCCATCAAGAGTCAATATCAATAAATTTTAAATTAAATTTCTCATAAATTGTTTCAAAACAAAATCCAGTGAGATTCATAACACTAATCATAGAGAAACAAGTCATGGTTCTACCATGCCACTAATTATCCACGTGTGCGTGTGCCAACCATTCCAAACTCATAAATACACCCTTTATTTAGTATATTCAGGTCAAGTAAAACCATTATTTTTACCTATTTTAATCCACTGAACCTGTTCTAAATTCCTTCGCAATCGAATTTAGAGACCCAATCACTTAAGCATTCCCAAAATTCAAACCTTAAGCTCCCAACCTAGATATCCCCATATGTTGTACATTTCATCACTCCCCTCATTTTGTTTTGTTTTTTTAAGTTTCACTTAGAAAAAATCTCACACTCAACTCTCAAATCATGTTTGATCTCCTCAAGAAACTAATTGTAATAGTTATAACAAGATCAATGGTTGATTAAGAGTGGTTTTTGACATGTCCAAGACACAACCCATATTTTTTTAAGGGTGTACAATAGTCGGATAATAGGTACACATGCATAGGTCAATTCAGTATAGTAATGAAAGCAATCAAAAGAGAAACGAACGTATGGATCAACCAATGAATTCTTTTAGATAACTTGACTATACCTTCAATTGAGTAGGAAAAACTTCACAATTCATGGTTGAGTGAAAATTTGTGTGGAGAAATCAATTAAACAATTTACCATGAACAAAGATCTCAAATAATGATGTCAAAATATAAAAGGTTTTATAATGACACAATCATTCATATCATTCAGGACTTCAAATTCTTATAAAAATCAACCCTTGAGTATGAAATCTTAGTCATGCTTACAATTCTACCAATGAATTTTGAATACATTAATTCAATATATTACACATTAGAATGTTACATGATATTTTTTATTGATTTTTTATGGTTTTTATGAAATGTTAACCAAAAACTTAATAGAAAATACACACAAATGAAAATCCTAAATATCTACTCCAAAATGTTGTCCCCTCCCCCACAATTAAAATATTTCATTGTTCTAAATGTGAACCTATGAGATGATATATGCACATAAAATTTATAATTTTAAATAGGAAAAATAATATAAAAGTTAAAGGGTTGGGAACAGTATGATATGCTCAAGTGATGATGGGCTCATGCAGTGTGATGGAATCCACTGCATCAGTTGGAATTACCTCAATTTATTTCTTTAAACATTCCACATTGACTATAAATCTCCTTCCAGTGTCCTCTTGTGTGATTCCCAATACACTATAAAGAAAAACATTAGATATAATATAAGGATCTAACCATATATAATGAAACTTACCAGGCATTAGCTTCAGTTATGAACTGTAGGGAAGGAATTTCTCTATAACATGAAACTGCCTTTGTTGGTTCATTCTATCATGAGATTATTTTGATCTTTCCTTGTATATACTTGAGTTCTCATATTAAGACAATCAAATCTCCTCAATATCTTGAATTTGTATCTTCCTTTGAATTCCATCTTGGGCCAAATCCATGTTTCATTTCTTTATAGCCTAATAATCTCGATGCTCAGCTTCCATAGAGAGATGACATGCTTTCCCAAAAACAATCCAAAATGGGGAAATACTAAAGGGTGTCTTGAATGTTGTCCTATAATCCCACAATGCATCATCCAATCTCTTGCTCTAATCCTTCTTATTTGGCAGCATGGTTTTATCCAAAATTTGATTCAAATCATGATTTGAAACCTCAGCCTGGCCATTTGTTTGGGGGTGGTATGGTGTTGATGTTTTGTGTGTCACCCAATAATTTTGAAGGAGGGAATAAAAATTCCAATTGCAGAAGTGTGTCCCTTAGTCACAGATGATATCCTTTGGTACTCCAAACCTACAAAAAATATGTGTCTTGAAAAATTCCACTACAAAATGAGAATCATCGGTCCTGGTGGCCTTAGCCTCCACCCATTTACTCACATAGTCAATAGCAACCAAAATATACAAAAAACCAAAGGAACTAGGAAAAGGACCCATAAAATTGATGCCCCATACATCAAAAATATCACTGAATAGTATGGGTTATTGGGGAATCTCATGTCTCTTAGAAATGTTCTCATTGTGTTGGAAATGAGAGCATGACTTACAAAACACATGGGCATCATAGAATAATCTAGGCCAATATAATCTAGAGTCTAAGACTTTCCTAGCTGTCTGTTGGGGTCTAAAGTTTCCACCACAAGGGAGTGTATGACAAAAATGTAAAATAGAATTAAACTCATGATCAGGAAGACACCTCTTAATAACTTGATCACTACACATGCGCTATAGGTATAGATCATCCTAAATATAAAATCTTGACTCACTCTTTAATTTTTTTACTTGATGTTTCTTTAAATTTTTAGGGATTTTGAATGCAACAAGGTAGTTCACTAAATCATCATACCAAGGATGCATACCTGAGATGGAATAAAGATTCTCATCAGGGAAAGTGTTCCAAAGTGGTACCTGATCCAAGGTGCCATCCTCTAGTGTGTGAGTAAACCTACTCATGTGGTCTGCCACTAGGTTTTCTGACCCCTTCTTGTCCTTTATCTCAATATAAAATTATTAAAGAAGGAGCATCCATTGGATTAGCCTGGGATTTGCATCCGACTTTTTCAAGAGGTACCTCAAAGCTGCATGGTCAGAAAAAACATCTACTTTAGATCCCAATAAATATGAATATAATTTTTCTAAAGCAAATATGATTGAAAGAAACTCCTTTTCTGTAGTTTTTTTGTTTTATTGGGTGGAATCTAGTGTCCTAGATGCATATTCAATCACATGTGAACATCCCTCCACCTTCTGAGATAAGACAGCTCCAACTGTGAAGTTAGAGGTGTCACACATAAGCTCAAAAGGAATCTCCCACCATGGAGGATTTATGATAGGTGGAGTGGTAAGACACTATTTTATCTCATTAAAGAAAGTTTTTAAAGAATTTACAAACACAAAATCATAATCCTTTTGAAGTAATCATTACATAAAAAGAGAAATATTACTAAAATCTTTGATGAAGCACCAATAAAATCCTGCATATCCTAGGAAAGATCTGACATCACACACACATTAAGGATAGGGTAAGGATGAAATAATATCTACATTAGATATATCAACCTCTATCCCATGTATTGACACTACATGCCCTAATACAATGCCATGCTCTACCATGAAATGACACTTTTCAAAGTTCAAGACCAAATTCTTCTGTATACAATGATTTAACACCTTTACCAAACTACTTATCCATTAATCAAATGAGGATTCATATACTGTAAATTCATCCATAAATACCTCCATGCAGGTCACAAGAAAATCAAAAAAATACTCACCATGCATCTTTGGAAGGTACCCGGGCATTGAAAAGTCCAAATGGCATCCTCCAGTTGGAAAATGTGTCGAAGGGATATGTGAATGTAGTCTTCTAATAATCCTTCGGATCTATAGGAACCTGAAAATATCCAAAAAAATCCATCCAATAATCAATGTGTCTTCCCATATAGTCTCTCAAGCATTTGATCAATAAATGTCAGGGGTAAATGGTCCTTGCAAGTAGATTTATTTAGTTTCTTGTAATCAGTATACACACGCCAACTGTTTTGCATCATCATTGGAACTAACTCCTCTCTCTGTCATTTTTAGTAATAGTAACACCACTTTTCTTAGGCATAACCTGAATAGGACTCACCAGCTGGGAATTTGAAATAGGATAGATTATACCTACCTCGAGCAATTTTTCAACCTATTTTTTCACAAATTCCAAAAAAGTTGGGTTCAATATACTTTGGGGTTATCTAACTGGATTATGACCATCCTCAAAAAAATCCTATGTATGAAAATGGAGGGTATTATACCTGATATGTCATCCAAGGTCCATCCTATTTCCCTAATTTTCTCACTCAAAAGATTCAAAAGTTTTTATTCATGTTCAAAAGGGAGATCATTAGAAATTATAATAGGTAATTTATCACCACTTAACAAGTATGAGCATTTCATATTAGGTGTAAATGGCTTGACTTCTAATGAAGGGGGTGCAGTATGGGTGGAGACATTGAAGGAACTGAAATATATGCACAATGAACATTAGTACAAGAATCATCACCATCAAAATCAGAGAATAATGCATCAAAACCATAACCATATTCAATATCCATGTCATAATCAGAGTTCACATGATCAAAATCAAAATATGAATCCATTTCAAAATAAAATCTAAGAGATTTTTTTCATTATAAATAGGTTTTTAAGTGATATTAAACATCAAACTAGAACCAATACTCATAATCTCTCTAATAATAGGACAATTAAATTCTATGGGGTTTCTATTTGGTGGTTCAAAATGGGAGATAACAAATGCAGAATGGTCCTTTGAGGGGTACTTCATGGATTCCATAACAATAAATATCATAACTTCAACTCCAAACTCCATGAAAAGTGTACCATCATTGACATTTATGATAGTTTTTGTATTTTTGAGGAAGGTTATACCTATGATAATGGAAGCACGATAACTTACCTAATCATCCTCCATTTTAAGCACGTAGAAATCTGTTGGAAATATCATGTCTCTTACCCAGATAAGTACATCCTCAAGAACTCTCACTGGATATGATGTTGCTCTATTTTCCAACTGCACCACTACTCTCATCGGCTAAAACTCAACAATATGTAAATTATAAAATATAGAGTGAGGAATTATATTTATGGAAGCTCCTAAATTAAAAATATCATTAAAAATTGCAAATCTCCTATGGTGAATGGGGAGGTGAATGTCCATGGATCCTTGCACTTTGTTGGCATTGCTAGAGTTTGTGTAATGTGTGATGACACATTCCTTTCAAAATTTATCCTCTCATTTTCTTTGAGGCCTTTTCAATTGGTCAAAAGTTCTTTTAATAATTTTTCATTCATTGGTATTTGTTTAATGGCTTCAAGTAAAGGGGTGTTGATCTCCACATGCTTAAATGTATCCAAAACTTCTTTTTACATTGCCTCTTCAAACTTATTTTTGGTTTAAACAAATCTATTTGTAAAAGGAAGGGTTTTAGGAGGAATATAATCAATATATTTCTTACATTTATCATTATCCTTGGGTTTTTGAATAGTTGGTGTGGAATGGGGATTTTCTAGAGTTGAGGTGAATCCTGATGGAATGGTTGGTACATATGTATCATTAATTGTCTTCCCACTTCTCAATGTGATGGAACTAACATTCCCCTTGGGATCTGGAGTAGGTTGGAAAGGAATATTTCTGGAGTTCTTACTTACCATTTCACAAAGGGAAGACGTAATCTGGATCATTTGTGTCTTCAACTCCCTCAACTTTGAACCTTGACTCTTCAACTCATTCTGTTGATTAAGAATAATTTATTTCAAAATATCATCATTTTTAGAATCTAACTTGGGTGGGGGATGCCCTTGTTATTGGCATATTTATTCTTGGGCTTCAAATCTATATTAGGGTTGTTGGAAACCCTACTGGTAAGGAATAGGTTGCTAAAAGTTTTGTTGAAAAGGGGGCCTTTGTTGTTGTCCATAGCCATACCTCATGTCTGATTTATCCTTCCACCCTTGGTTTTATGTTGGTTAAATGGAATCAAGCTTCTTTTGGGGATATGGATATTGTTTCTGTTGATATGGTATCCCAGGAAATACGGCAGTGCAATCCTCTGTCTCTTCGAATTGGGGGAAACCATCATTTGGGTGGTCTTTTTCAGTGAAAATGCCACAAGGCCTTGAAGGAGGGGGTTGAGATATCTTTTGAGCCAAAGAAATCAGTCTCACCATAGTGTTAAATTCTTCTAAATTAGTATCAATCAAATTATTTTCAAGAAAGGATGGACTTACCTGATGTACTCCTCTAACATGTGGTGTACCTCGATCACCAATTTGTTGAGATTTTTGTGTCATCTTGTCGATCAACTCACATGTAGCTACTAGTGTTTTGTCGACCAATTCCCCTCCATCCATAGTATCCACCATGTTTCTCTCCATAGGTCGGAGTCCTTCATATAAGTATTGGATGAGGAGTTACTCGCTAATTTGTGAATGTGGATAGCTTGCACACAACTTCTTGAATTGCTCTCAGTACTCATATATTAAATTCCCTTGGGGTTTATTGATCCCTAAGATCTCCTTAAGAATAGAAGTGGCCCTTGGTGCTGGAAGAAATCTCTGTAATAAAATATTTTTCAAATCATTCCAACAAGTTACATCTTCAGGTTATAAATAATACAACCAATCTTTTAGAGCTCTATCAAGTGAGAATGGGAATGCTCTTAGTTCGATTTGATCTTCAGATACATTTCTTGGTTTCAGGGTTGATAAAATCACATTAAATTCTTTAATTTGTTTTTTATCCTCACTAGATAATCCATGAAATTTTGGAAGAAGTTGAATTAATCTAGATTTTATTTCAAAGTCTTATTCAAGATTTGGGTATGTAATGAAATTTGATTGATAATTAATTTCTAGTGCTGCCAACTCTCGAATATTTATATGTATTTCATTGTTATTGTTTTCAGCCATTGGTTCTTGTCATATGTTTGAATTTGAATTTCTTCCAATTTCAACGTTACTAGAATGGAGGAATTCTCCAACTGATTTAATGTTGAAACTTCACATAGACTGAGAATGTTTGATTCGAGCCCAAAGGTTGCGTTCAATATCAGGGTCAAGATATAAGAGATATTTGGTATTAGTTCATGTCATAAATCAAATAAAAATTAAAAGAATAAAATTAGACTATAATAAAATAAAAATGAGAAGTTTGAGTTGATGGTCCAAAAAGAAAACGAAGAAAATAAAAGAAGAAGAAAAAAATCAGATTGGGTAAAGAAGGAAGAAAGAAGAGAAGAAGAGAATAAAAAGTAAAATAAAATAAATACCTCTAATTGGTTGAAATAATTACTTGCCTTCCCAGCAATGGGTCCAATTTGAAAGGCATTGTAGTGGGTTCTCTCAAATGAAGTGTCATTTTTTGGGTACTTGGGTGCAGTAGAGTGGCTGACCAAGGTCGTCTCTTAAAGAAGGAAGTAAATTAAAACAACTTCTTAAAGGCATTCTAAAAATAAAATAAAAGATAATAAAAACACTAATTTAAAATTATAAGGGGTTTTTTTATCATTTATAAAACTAGAATAATTTTTCTAGAAGAAGATTTCATTTTTTGTTTTCATTTTTGACATGAAACTTGATTAATAAAACACAATAAGAAAAAAATGAAATATTTTAAAAGGTGTAATTGATATAACTCTACCTCTTAAATAAATTATTTATCATTATAATTTAAATTAAAATACACTTAATTATGATCCCCCTAACTTGTTAACCCCAAACCCTATGAGAATTAACTTTACCACAAAGATGAAGTTAATTAAACCCTAGTCTATCTTCAGAACATGCAATCGCAGCACCCTGCTTTGATTGATGTTCTTAGGTTAGCTTATGGTTAGTGGTTAACTAGATCAAATATTCACTCTATAAATGATGATTAAATTAGTTTAGTGATTATATTTGAACTCTACAAATTTATCCCTTATGGTCTTGTATTACCGATTAATATCTCACTCTCACAATTTATACAAATCTCGACATCGCGTGTTTTTTTGTGAATTGATCAATTTCTTGCTTAGTTTCATTTAAATTTAAAACTAAATTAATATATCATATTAATTTAATTATAGTTTCTCATTTATTCAAAATAAATTAATGAATAAGGTAATAGTTAGATTGATTACTAAGAAAACTACTCTTCCATGGGTGGCGTAGTCATCATAGAAATGGATTGCATTTGAAAAGATTTTGAAAGGGTATAACCCAATATCATTTCTACTCTTTGATTTATAGAAAAAATAGTAATATTAATAGAAGAATAAAATTGAAAATAATATAAGAAATGTAAGAGAAACAAATAGTTTATTTAAAGTATAACATCATTACAACAAAGAAGAGGAAAAGAAGAGAATTTTGGAGGAGATCCTTTCTTGGTAGCTTACCTCCTCCAATTGTGAATTGAAATGGTATATAACCACGTATCATACTCTCCCAATATCCTAATTCATGTATCAACCCCTAAAAATGATAAAAATACATATTTATAGAGTGTAGGGGTGTCTAGGTTAAAAATGGTTTCAAGTGTGAATGGGGAGATTCTTCCAAATATTTTAATCCCACTTGCACCGCCTTCTTGACTACAAAACATGTGACTTAACTATCCTTCCAGAAGGATAATTTGTGTTAAATTTGTTTTTAGATCTCATCTAAAAATTTGGGCTCAATCCATGCATGGGTGTAGAATATATGTCCCAAACAGTACACTGATGTCCAATCTGGTGGGTCTAGTCCATATTTGACTTCATGGTCCATTTAGTTCAATAAAATGCATGATTTAGATCCATTGTCATGAATGAAAGTTGTACCCAATTAATTAAGTAATATATTTAAAAAAATTAAGTTCAAATAATACATATCAAAATATTTATGTCTAAAATGCAACAGTGAATTTTAAAGGGTAAAACTAGAATTTTCACCAAATTTTTAAATGAATGATATAATACTAAATATTTTATAAATAAACATATTTAACACAATGTGAGGAAATTTTTTCATTTATTATCAATAAAATATTCAACAATTCTTTTTATCACCTACCAATATAAATACCCAAATTATGTTATTTTTATCTCAATCTAATTATTTTTTTTGGTTTTGCACAACAATCTTGGAGAATCCTCTCAAGCCAAGAGAGCTCCCTTCCCAAGAACACTCCCAAGAATGATAACCAATCCTCTCCCATCAGATCAAGGATAACTCTATGGAAATGATTCTTGAGGTGATCAAGGAGGATGACGCAAGTGTAAGGATCTTCTATTCTACCACCCGTAGAATCCTTCGGTGACGTCTGGAGATTCCCAAAACACTTGTGGATCATCGCTAGAGGAAATATATTGTTGGTTTCTTCAACGTAACAATGGTGCACCGTAGATCTATTGTCAGATTCATCAAAGAAGAAATAATTCCTTATAATTAATTGTTTATCTAATTTAATTAATTATAAACAATATGTGTTGATCTTCTCTCTATTAGTTCCAGTGTTATTATCCATTATCTATTTCTTTGATTAAATTATGTGGATCACAAAGTTCATCATCGTATAGATCTCAGATTGATCAATGATTGTGGAAAAAATTAAAGTTGGGAACCTCCCTTCGTATACTTCTCTTGCACCCAGAACCTGCAAAGACTATTTTCCCTAAGATTCAAGTCATCCTTAACTACTCAAACATTAAATAGTAGGAAAACGAAACTCCTTGTGGGAATCCTCCTCAGGTGTAATCCATAATCCATTATTCCCACATTAATGATCTTATCCCAATAATACATTAAATAGTTGAATCAACTAGTTCATACCAAATTTTTAATCTCCACTAAATCCTATATTATAATTCCTTTTACGACATGGATTTCCTAGTCACACAACATAAAACTATATGATAATGTTCTTATTGTATGATGTTAAACTACATGGTATGGTCCTAATGTACAACCTAAAACTATGCCCCTTGGATTACATGGGCTTTGATTATAATTAAATTGAATGTATATAAAACATTACTAAGGTTCAAAACCATCATCATTTACCTTCCATATCCACACTCATGGGGTCATATTCCTCATGAATCCACATATATACTCCTTGGGCATGTTATATTCCCTACAAGTTTGGAAATTCTTCCACCAATGCCATATTTTTTTTAGTAAACCATTCTATTTATTCCATATTCATAATGAGGACATATCCTACTTAATGATATATATTCCCTTGATCCCAATCAACTATCTCATTGGGAATATTGCCAATGAAATCATGAACCCACCTAAAGGGACATATTCCCTATGAGTAATCACTAAGTCCATATTCATATGATCATACTCCATTTAAAATCAATCACATAGGTTCATCCATATATAGGTCTCACACCAACTATTTCTAGGAACCTTTATCCTACTATTCAATGGGTTATAGCCACATTATCTTAAAATGAATTGTGATGGTCCTTGTCACATGACCTTAAAAGGTATGAAATATCATATGAAGTTCCCCCAAACTATGTGGATATTGATTAATTTCATGAGGATGGATAGGTTTACCTTCTTAATATCCTAATACTAACACCAAAAAAACATATATTCTCCCTAAATAATGATAAACTATATATTTTCTAGTTATATGGCATTAAACCATAGTACCCCAAAACTAAGTGTCACTGAGTAATAATAGTGAGATGGAGAACCTCTGATACATAAGGATGGTTCCATCAATTGAGAACCACTTATTAATAAATATATTCAAATTAATAAGAGTAATATGATACACAATATATGTTTACATTAATACAAATTTTCAATCCATTTCTAGCCTAAGGGTAACAAGTCCCGCATTGGGATTTTGGAAGAATTCATGAATATGACTTAAATATATAAGAGAGTCCTAGATTAAGAAATAATTCTCCTTTAAAAGTTGTGGATGAGCCTAAACTCCCATCCTCTCAACCAATGTGCATTCCAAGGAATCACTATAAATGTCCCACTAGCCACCTAACTATCAAAAGTAGGTTTATATTGACTCAAAACATTGTGGTGGAGTCATGTAGAATGTTTTCTCAACCCACACAAAATTCTATCTAAAACAATAAAATTTGGAAACATAATCTATGTACATTATGAAAGTAACAATATACTAAAGAATACTTCTCATGTAATAAAATGTTTATTAATATTTAAATCTTTGAATATACATGAAATTAAAAGTATGAAGTTTTTGTTTCTAGGGAACCAACTTGGACACACATGAGTTTGATCAGGATCACAAATTGAGTTGTCAAATGACTCCTTCCTCCAAGGGTATCCATGGATTTCAAGATTCTACTAACACTTTGGAAGGATATATCTCAAAATAATAGTCTACTATAAGCTTGTTTAACTGCATGATATAAAAAATATCTTAAGAGTAATTCATCCAGGGAGTTTCACAGTATTGGGATGCCCTGGAATGCCCACACAAATCAAAAAACAATGATCTAACTTATAGATTCATAAATGGAGACCCTTTAGATACCAAATTGTTTTATATATTAAATGGATCATTTCATAAACACTTTATTAGATATAGCTATTATAACTCTTGGATATTCATTTATTATTAATAGTTTAAAGTTTAAAATATCAATTTGGTAATTTAAAACTCCGAAAATCATCATCATAGGATGATACAACCAATAATGATATTAATGATTGGGATATTATAGTAGAGCCTTCTGATATCATATATCATAAAATCTTCCATGAATAACACAATGGTGTGGTGAGAATCACTATGTCATGTGATTTTTGAAAATTCATTTATCATTTTTTATTAGTTTTATTTATTTATTTATTTTATTTAATTAATTATTATGGATTCATATTTTTTATAATTCTGTAAGGGAATGCTTAAATTCAAATTTGGAGGGAAAAAGAACAAAAAAATCAAAGTGATGGAAAAAAATATTATTTTTGAAGAAGGAAAAAAGGTAGATTTCATCAATATAATGTGGAATAGACCATGAATGGGAGTCGTAGACAATAAAAGACAGCATGGGTCAACACTGGAAGGAGGAGGAGAGTCCTAGAATGGGTTATAACTAGGAGGATAACCATAGTAGTGGGTTTTCACAATCTGGTTTAATAACTGAGTGATATGAATGTCAAAAAAACGATGTGGGACTGAAAAATGTAGGTCTCAAATTAAAAAATTAGTCTGTGAAAATATCTAAATAATGATGTTATCACTTGTAGCTCATCCTTCTTGTGAGGTGAGGGTTTTTTAGGTCCTTGAATAAAACACCATCAAATAAATATCATGGAACCACCATAGTCATTGTGGATAAAGTTTGAAGATGGCCCACTATCACTCTACGAAGTCCAGAGATAACCACTACACCATGGGTCCTCGAAAGATTCATGATCAATTCTATACATACCATGATAATACATAAAGAACTAATGTGACATTTTTTCTTAGTAATGTCGTGAAATTAGCATCATAGTTAGAGAAGTGATATTGAATAGATCAATATCATGTCATAATGATGAAAAGGAGAGTGGTTGAAGATGATAATATATAGAAAATTATATAAAATAATAAATAGGTTCATGGAATAGTTGTGATGAGTTAAATGAAATATTGAATATTTATGGAGGATAAAAATGATTAAAATGGCCATGAAAGAGAGTTTTCATGGAAACCATGGATTTTAAAAAATTAAAAGGTCGATTCTTTCAAAATGATGGACATCATAGTGGAGGATGTTGTATGGGGAAATAATAAAATGAAAACTAATATACTATGGAGGATAAATTTTAGGGTTTAAAATAATTTTAAAAACACAAAATGAGAACAGCGTCAATGTGGGATTTGAAATATCACTTCATGTGGTACAAGGAAGTAAGTATCTATATGAAACATGGAGTGAAACGGTTTTGCCCAATGTGTGCATATCATTTTCAGAAACATGGGACCTATCCATTTTTTGTGAATTCCATGATAATTATTCAACTTTGGAGTGGTCAAGGGAAAGTGTTTCATGTAATAACTGTTGTGTTTAGTTCTATGTTGTGGTTTAGAGATCTACAACAAATATGCAGTTTGAGTTCACTCAATCTGCATGTTGTATTTGGATATATGTTTTAGATAGAGGAGATAATATTTCATGTAGATTTTTACACTTATCTTTATGGATTTAAGGTTGGATTTGAATTAGTAAATATATCAATGGAAAACACATTGATATTCTAAGGGGGTAGTTTCTTATAAATAGAGTTTGGTGTTTCACTCTTCATCAGACATCCTGAGACCCATGCATATGTATTTGGTGCTAAAAATATATTCTTTACATATTAGCTTTGATACCAACTAAGATGACCCAATTATAACCATACATAATATAAAAATCTAACATTGATTCACTTACATACCCAAGAACTTTTATGTTTAAAGTTTTAGAGAATTCGGGGAAACCCCCTCATAAAACCAAAAACGTATCATTCTCATCAAATGGGCATTTTTCCCATTATACCCAGTTTTTTATATTCCATAAAAAGATATAAAAATATCATAAAAAATTCTCCACACAAGATACCCATATAAAAAAATCTTATATAATATCATTCTCAATAACCTATGTAAAAGGAAACATAAGAAAGGGTGAGGTCAGATTCTTGGTAAGGGTAAACATGGGAGATATCAATCAATAATCATAAGTGGTCATAATATAAGAATTAGGGTATAATAGAATGATCATAACTTATGAACTTCATACCCAATTAGTCAAGATAATTAATCATGTGTCACAGAATAAGGATTTTTCATAATAAAATACATAAGTTATAAGTGTGCAGAATAAACAATATTCAATCATGAGGAATGAGAAAATATCATAAAAATAACAACATGTTATAGGAATTATGGCACAATAATAAGCATAGAAAATCATTTCATTATCTAGGGTTCACTTCCAAGACTATCAAAGTGGAAAAATACCTATAGTGAATTGGGTTCAATACCCATTACATCATTTCCATTTTCAAGGATCACTCCCAATGTAATCATAGTAAACAGAGTCCCATACTAAATTGGTTTTACTTTCCATTCTAGTCCATATTTTCTCATAAGATATTAATCATCAACCAATTCCTTAGAGGGTTTTAATAGACCCAATAATGACATAATGAAAACCATATATGTGTGTACCACAATATCATAAAAACATTCATAATAACCCATATAAAAGAAAAAGGTTTCATAAAAATTTCATAATATAATAATCATAATCCATGTAGTGAAAGAACATGGATGGTATTATCGGTTCTTATCCCTAGTGAAGCATAAGAAACATCAAAGGATGTTAACATAGATGAAATATAATTTTCATTTTTTAACATTTTAAATAAAAATATCCCATAGTATTGAGAAAATTATTTTATTTGAAAATAAAAATTGGAACTTATAGAGGAAGATTCCAAGAAATTAATGGTCCTAATAGTAGAAAATCCATTCATGCAATAAACATTAAAACAAATATTCGTTTCATATTTTTTGTAAATGTCTAAAAATACCTCGTTCAGATAATGATAAGAAGATTCATTTTAAAACATTGAATAGAAATCCAAATCTGGTTTAAAATTACTTTAAATAATCATTTTATCAAAAAAAATCTTGAAAACATTTTAAAGAATTTGGAAATGGGAGAAAAATTTCATCAACCAAATAATAAATAAGTTTGAATTTTCATAAAAACATTTTTTTGGTCGTTTTAAGTACCAAAAAGAGGATAATGAAAGGAGAAAATGAAAACCTTAGAAATAAATAGAGTATAAGAAAATAGATGTTGTTTAATATATAAAGTGCATATAATTCCCCAAAAGTAGATTCAAGAATAAACAATCCCAGAACAAAATGAGATTACAACATAAACCCCTACTACTTTGGTAAATTTTGAATCATATCCTACTTGAAGGAAATAACTTCAAATGCCCGAATGGCCTGAAGGCCTTCATTTCTTATTTATTTTTGATAGCCCCCCTTCCAAGGGATGAGGGGGAACCCTTACAAGGCCCGTAGGCTCAGAGATTACCTGGCCCGTAGGCTTAGGAGATTACATGACCCGAAGGTATTATGGAATTCAACCAGACTATCTACAAGGAACTACCCCTCCCCAGCATCTGCATCTTGATAGTATCTCTCCACCTTTGCATGACTGTCTGGCTACGCTTCTCGTGTAAGAACAGGCTGGTACTGATGGCATAGCCATACCCTCTCATTCTTACAATCCATTTGGCTCTGCTCTGGTGAGTGCACCTGCTCTAAATCCTCTTCTGGGGATGATCCTTTTTTTGTAGTATGTTTGGGGCCTGCATTCATGTGGCCCGAAAGCCTTGGGGTGGCCCTACGGCCTTAAGGTGGCCCGAAGGCCTTGAGAAACAACTGGCCCGAAGGCCTTGGGTGGCCCGAAATCCTTGCAGGACCTGAGGACCAAACCGGTGGCCCGGAGGCCCGATGGATGAATAGTTCTAGCTGCTACAGTACTGGTACAGTGCTGCTACAGTAGCTCAGAAATATGCCTCGACCCATATTTGATCTCGGGCCTCTTGGATGCACCTAGCTAGTCCTCACCAACTGGGCTGAGGCTTTTGTGCACTTCAAATGAAACTTTAAATACCATGAATATAAATATATTCACTATATAACATATCAAATGGGTAGTATATACACCATATAAATACAACTAGTTGCATAACATGAAAGATGTCTCAATGAAATAATATTGAGATGAAGATCCCTTACAAAGATCATAACATTTAAATTCAAATTCATTCAATAAAGTGATTATGCAAAAAAATGTAAATCCACATAAAATAAGTTTAAATATAGAATAAACAATCTAAATTCATTTCACGCATATTTTTGGGAATAACATAGTCAATAAGGATAAATATAACCTAATATAAGGAAATTGATTTAATAAATCTCTTACATCAATTCCTAAAATTCTTTATACATGCTATTAACCTCATGTATTATAAATTTAGATTTATTATGCACATATATCATAACTATATTGATACTTGTCATACTAGATAAGATTCACTTATTGTAGCATCCTCAATATTAAGTCACACCTTGTTTTAAGATTTTACATTTCTTTTAAAAGTGTAATTAAATTATTGAGGCATGTTATAGGTGTTTAGGGTCCAGATTTTAGAAATTAAATGTAGGAGGATTGGATTTTTTATCTATAGGAATAATTCTTGGTGTAAATGGATGTTTCATGCCATGAATGTTTTATAGGTAGATTCAAAGGAAATATAGGTTGAGGTGGATCACTGTATGAAATACAATTAATGACATGAATGGGTTTCTAGACTTATAACATCAAGGATCCTTGAAATTCAATGGATGTTTGACTCAAGGGGGTCATGGCATAAACCAATCGATTATGGTGTGAATGTTTGAGTGACTAATGACTTCAGGATGTGAACTCTACTTTTACGCAATGAATGTTTCATATAACATCATGTCTATAAATCCTAAATACCCTAAAACATTTTTTAACTTTCTATCTTTTCGCTCAAAACCTAGGAGATTATTATGCAATTTTGGCTCTCTTCATATCCCTTCTGAAACACCTAAGCCATGGATCAGTCATGTTTTTCCACATTGGTAAGTTCTATCCATTATAGCCTAATTGTCTTCTTTATCTTCAGAATAAAATTAGATTATTGATTTAGTAATGAGATATGATATTTAAAACATGATATAATAATACAATTGTTGATCATTAATAGAAACCGAAACCAGATTTAGAGAATTGGTATCTATTTCTCATTTGGACCTTGTCTATTGATGGAAGTGACTATCTTTAGGGTCATTGACATGCAACTTTATTTAGGTAGAAATTTTTGAAATCATAATATCATTTTACTTGAGGTGAGTATTGATTACCATATAAGTCATATTTATATGAGTGTTTAGTATGATTGTGTGGTGTGTGTGGGTAGCCCCATGAGACTTATTCTTGATATGGTATGCATGTGGTGTGTGTGTGTGTGTGTGAAACCATGAGACCTATACTTGATATGATTCACAAGTGTATGTGTGTTGTCTATACGAATCTTATTTTACATGACATGGGTATGGACTTCCTTATTATATCATTTTGTGTTGCATGTGTAATTTCTTTATCTCTATAACTGAGTGACTAGGTTGGGTCATACGGGGTAGTTTCTCCCTTATAGGGTGAGTGTGGATGATATGGTGTCTTTACCTAGAGTCATGAGATTAGTTCAACATGTAATGTAATGGATTTACCCCAAGATTTTAGATTGGTTCAATATGTGGTATGTGCCTTGCCCTAGAGACATGATATTGGATCATTACATAGTGTGTGGTTTTCTCCAGATCAGTAAATCGGGTTGACATTAGTACTTCCCTTGAAGTAGGTTCTGACTATCCCTTCAAGAGGGATATGAAAAAATGATTGGTTTTTTGGTTATGTTAGTCCAACAAATGACTTTCCCTCTAGCATGGATCCAAAGTAGGTAGATCTGATCTTTAAGGACCCAACATATGTGTGCTCATGTAACGTTAATTGTTTTTACTTGTGTATTGATTATTATCATGGAATACACTTTATTATATTGTGAAATTTTATTAAGGATATTTGGTGGTTCCCTACTGGGTTTTATACTCACTCACTACATGGGAATCTTGGTTTCTGTGTGTAGATATTATGATTAGAGATCTAGTTAAGGGAAAGGTCCCTATAGTGGGAATTTTAGTAGGATCTGTAGGATGGTGCGAGGAAATGTTAGGATAGACTTTGGGTCTTACATGTTTTTCCTCCCATTACCTAATTTTTTTCCTTTCTTTAGTACATTGATTCTCCATATGTAGGGATCATTTATTTTTCTTTGGATTGTATGATTGGAATTCCATATTTTTAGAGCATGGGTTTGATACTCTTTTCCTTTATACTATTTTCTGATAGATTGTTGATTTTCAATATTATTGTTATTATTGTTTTTATTACTTACATTATATACTCTATTGGTTATCTCTTACCTAGGTCATAGCCTCTCCACAATGCCTCTCAGGACCTCACCACTATTCGGTATCCTCTTGTATATAAGGAGGCATTCATGAGGTTATGTGGAACTCTGGACCTAACATTCTGATTCATGTTGGGGTGTCACAAAATGGTATCAGAGGAGTTGTATTTTCCGTTTATTTGACTTTATTTGGGATGTGGTAAAAAGGATATAGTTAGGGTACGGCCTAAGAGAACTATTCTAGTGCCTAGTTATCATTGTATAGTGGGCATCTAAGTTTCCATGAAAGTTGTATTGATGTTCTTGTTGTTCATTGTTAATATTGATTTATTTCACCTTGGATAATGCACATGATGTTGATATTATAATTTATGGTATTTTTGGTTCATTCATGAATCATGATTATAATTGTAGTTTTATAGTCCATATGCCCATTTATTACATTAAATATGGTTCAAATTAATCAAATTCCTATTTCAATTTGTGATTTGTGCTTCAGTGGTACATTATAGCTTACATTAAATTATCGGAACCTAAGAATATTGTTATTTTTGTGTGTGTGTATTTGTGACTAACATGTAGGTATAAGAGACTTGGCTTCAACCTTAGGCAGTGTTAATGGTTTTGTGACTTGTGTTTATAGTTAGCCTCTTAGGATGAGTCTATTATTGTATTTTTATTGAGTTTTTATATAGACTATTAAAAGGAATTCTTAGATTAGTTTTGTGAGATTTTCTAAGAGTTTGTTTTGGAATTTCATAAAATTCCACTAAGGAAGAATCTTATGGAACCTCCAAAGGAAGCTTATCAGAACACTCCCAAAAGTGGAATTCCCATGTTACAACACTAATCGTATAGGATGGTATAGCTAGGAATTCTCTCATAGCTTCCTCAGTGGTTCAATTCATATAACCAATACAACCCAGACTCTTCCGACTAGTTCCTTCTCAGGACAGAGGAGCTCAAAGGTTAATGGTTGACTATTCATGTAACTTTCAGTTCTAGCATCCTATATCCATCCAAGACACTATTGTCCTCTAGGATAATGAATGATTGATAGACATTATTGATATGATATTCAACTTGGTTGAGACTCTGGCGGATTATAAGGGAAAACTTATGAATTATATGATCTAGGGACCAACTAGGAGGTGGTGGGAAATTATGAATCATGTAGGAAAATGTGAGGTTATGAAATGGTAAATATTTAAGGACCTCTACTTTTAATAATCATTACCTATTAAACTAAAGTCATATTATGTTGATGAGTTCATGGATCTTCAGTAGGGGATGATGTCATTATCAACATACTCTACATGATTCACTAAGAAACTTCATTTTTCTCCTTTGTTAATTCGGAAAAATGTGTGGAAGGATGGGAAGTTTGAGACTGGTCTCAAACCTAAGTTGAAAGAGCTTAAGGTGAAACTTTATGACCTATAATTGAAGGTATTTATTAGATCGATCACTTCTCCTTAGTGTTCTCTGGTGTTGTTTACTAAGTAGGTGAATGGTAGACTTAGGCTGTGTGTGGACTATAAGAAGATAAATCAGATTATTATGAAGATTGGGTAACCATTTATAAGGATTTATGACTTTTTTGATCAGTTAAGGGTAGTCCAGTGGTTCTCAGATATTGATCTATGATCTAACAACCATCAACATTGGGTCAGAGAGGAGGGTATATCGAAGATAGCATTTAGGATTAGATATTGGTTTTATTAGTATCTTGTTATGTATTTTATGATAATGAATGATACATCAGTGTTCATAGATCTCATGAATAGGATATTTCACCTTTAATTATAATCCTTCATTGTTGTGTTCATATATGACATTCTGATATATTCAAATACATCTAAATCACACACTAAATGCCTTGAGAATGTATTGAGTAGGCTTCAAGTGAATAATATTTATGCCCGAATTTAAAAGTTTCACTTTTGGATTCAAGAGGTGTGTTTCCTTAGTCATGTGATTTCTGTGGTGGTAATTTCAGTTAACATAAGAAAGTTAGAGGCAGTGATGTATTAGGTACAACTTAATAATGTTTTTAGGATTCATAGTTTCCTTGGACTGATTGGGTACCACAAGTAGTTTATTTAAAAAAATTCCCATTAGAAATATCTCATGAAATTTCTTAGTAAGAAGAGGGTAAAGTTTTAATAGATAGATCAATATAAATAATACTTCTAAGATCATAATAAAAAATCGACATCAACTATGATTTTGACTTTACCTGAATCTAGAATCAGGTTAATGGTGTATTGTGATTCTCCTAGGGTTGGTTTGGGAGATTTATGGATATAGAATGATCAAGTAATTTCTTATGGGTCTTGCTAGCTATGACTTCATGAGAAGAACTACCCTACTCGTGACCAAGATTTAGTTATTTTAGTTCATTCATTGAAGTGTTGTTGATATTACCACTTTGGTGAGATATTTTTTATATATATACTAACCATAAGATCTTATAGTATATCTTATCTTATAAGTACTTGAATCTTCATCCAATTAATTAGGTAGAGTAGCTAGAAATTTTTTACTTCAAGATGGTGTATTCTCATAGAAAATGGAATGTTAATGTAGATGATCTTAGTAACAATACATAGGAACTTGAAGATAGAATTCTAAAAGTGTAGTGGAAGTTTATGGCCTTTCTAGTAGAATAGAATGTGGGAATGACTGCGGATTGGGGAGTGGTATCTTATTCACCCTTAGTGTTCGCATCCTTTTTGGTAGAGTGATTAAAGTATATTCAAGAGTGTGATCTATGTTTCCTCATGATGTGTGAAAGTTTGTTAGTAGATGACTCTATTCTGGGATGAAATCTAGATGGATGTGATGCACTCTATGTTCATGGAAGAGTAGTGGATCATTATTCCATGATAAAGGAGATTATGAGGGACTCTCATTCCTTATAATGGTAATTGCACCAGGGGTTAAAAAAGATGTATCATGATAACATATAATGATTTTTATGGACCGATATAAATGGGTACATTGCATGATTTTTATCTTATTGTTTGTCCAGTTAGAGGATCAAGGAGGATCATCACTATCCTAGCAGGTTACTTTATCCACTCTCGATGCTTTTTTGGAAGTGGGATGAAGTGAGAATGAACTTTATCATGGTACTTCCCAGGGCTTGGATAGGATGATATGTTTTATGGGTTATAGATGATTAGTTGTCCAAATTTACTCATTTATTATCGATTCGGGAGACTTGTTCGATGGATGATCTAGGAAAGATCTATGTTCAAGTGATTATGTGTTTGTATAGAGTGACTTCAAGAATAGTGTCTGACATAGATGCATGTTTTACTACACAATTCTAGAAAGTCTTACAGAAGGAGATGGGGACACAGTTGAAGTTGAGTAAGAATTATCATCTGCAAGCCGATGGGTAGTTTAGAAGAACTATCCAAAATTTAGAGGATATACTCCAGGAATGTGCTATGTATTTCATAGGAGCATGGGAAGATCATTTACAGTAAAAATTATCTATAATAATAGTTTCCAATATTCTATTCATATGTCTCTATTTGAGGATCTCTATGATAATTTGTGTCATTCACCACTATATTGATATGATGCATGTGCGTCTTCAATTATTGGTCCAAGTATAGTGTAGGAGTCCTTGTAATGGGTTTAATTAATTCAAAATAAGTTGGTTAATAATAAAAGAAGATAGTGATTATATTCCAACCCAAGGATATGACCTTTAGAGTTCATTGTGGGAAACTGGTTCTTCTTGTGGGTCTCTACTCAGTTAGGACATCAATGATTGTAGAGTTAAGGTAAATTGGAACCGCAGTTTGTTAGACCATTTGATATCATAAAATACATTATAAACTTGGACTATTGGTTGGACCTTACTCTATGATATCAATTTATTCATAGTGTGTTCCATGTGTCTCATCTTTAGAAGTATGATCCTCATCCTTTGCATGTGATTGACTATGAGGGTGTTGATTTGGAACCAAATACATCATTAGTGGAGAGACCTATTCAAATTTTCAACCAAACCCAAAAGGTGTTGAGAAAAAATAAAGTCCCTATTATTTAGGTTTTATAAAATCATGAGTGTATTTGAGAAGATAAATGGGAGTGGGAATTATATATATGGGTGTAATGTCCCAAGTTTTTCCAATAGGACTCTTCAAATACTTCTCTGGGATGGGAATTCATTAGAGGGGTAGATTTAAAACATTCTAAATCTTAATGTATTCCTTTTTTAAGCTTTAACGTATATTTTTAAAGTGTAATTAAATTATTGTGGCATGTTAGTGGTGTTCAAAAATTATAATTTATAAATTCAGGGTAGGTAGATCAGATTTTTTAGCTACAGGAAGATTTCATAGTGTGAATATATGTTTCACAACATGAATGATTTATGGATAGATTCAAAGGAAATATGGTTTGAGGTGGTTCATGGTGTGAAATAACATTAATAGCATGAATATTTTTCTAACCTTGTAACATTGAGGTTACTTGAAATTTCACTGGTATTTGACTCAAGGGGTTTGTGGCATGAACCAATCAATCATAGTGTGAATGTTTGAGTGCCCAATGATTTCACATCATGAAATAAACTTTCACACCATGAATGGATTTTATTTTAACTTGTATATAAATCCTAGATCCCCTGTAACTTTTCTAATATTTATCTATTTTCACTTGAACTCTAGATGATTCCTAGGGAGTTCTTACTCTTTCTATTTCCCTTCTTCAATTCTCAAAGCTCGGATCAATATTGTGTTTCCAAATTGGTATGTTCCATTCATTCTAGACAATTGTCTTCTTTATATTTTAAAAAACCTTAGATTCATGATTTCATGATGAGATCTATGAATTTTAGCATGATATAACAAGAGAATTATTGATTTTTTATATAAATAGAAATCAAATTTGGAGAATTAGTATCTGATTTTCATTTGGACCTTAGTTATTGATTGATGCAGCTCTACTTGGGGATCTTTGACGTGAAACTTGACTCAGGTGGTGTTTTTTGATATCATAACATCATTTTTCTGGAGTTAGGTAGTCCTAGACATATAGGTCATATTTATATGGGTATTTAGAATGATTTTATAGTGTCGGTGTGTATCCCCATGAGACCTACACTTGATAAGTTTCTCATATGGTGTGTGTATGTGTGTCCCCATGAGACTTATTCTTGATATGATTCACATGAGTATGTTTGTTAGATATATGAATATTTCTTGACATGACATATTTATGAACTACCCTATTATAGAATTATATGTTACATGTGTAGTTTCTCTCTCTATAAAATTAAGTGACCAGGTTTAGCTTTATGGGCTAGTTGTTCTCTTAGATGGGGAGTGTGAATGATGCGGTGGCCTTCCCTAATGTTATGAGATTGGGTCTACATGTAACATGATGGATTTCCTCAGGTTCATGATATCGGTTTGAGGCATGGTAAGTGGATTTCTCCATTTTCGTTAGATTAGGTTGATGCATGGTGTGTGGATTTCATTAGAGATGTAAATTGGGTTGACATGAGTACTGCCCTTAAATTCAGGAATGACTATCCTTTCAAGGGGTATGTGTACAGATAATCATTTAGTCGAGTATGTCGGACCAACATATAACTTTCCCTCTTATATGGAGTGGAATATAGTAGAGTCAATCTTAAAGGACCTAATATATGTGTGATCATATTTTATTTGTTTATGTTTACGTGAAAATTGATTATTTTAATGAAATACACTTGTGTATATTGAGAAATTATGTTAGGAATCATTGCTGGTGTCCTACTGGGTTTTATACTCGCACCCTACATGGTAATATTGGTGTGTGTGTGTGTAGATTCTATGATTAGATATTCATTTAAGGGAAAGGGACATGTAGTGTGAAATTGAGAAGGATCTCCGGGATGATGCATGCTAATGTTGAGATAGACACAAGGTCCTAAATGTTTTTTGAATATTAATTAGTTTTTTTCCTACTTTAGTACATTGATTTTCCTCATGTGGGGATACTTTATTTTTCTTTGGATTGTATGACTAACATGACATATTGTTATAGCATGGGATTTATACTCTTATCCTTTGAAATTTTTTATAATGTATTATTGATTTTCCTTATATATTTGTTGTCGTTTTTGTTACTTTTATTGTATCATGTGTTGGTTGTATGTTACTGAGGGCATAGTTTGTCCAAGATACCTCTTAGGCCATCAACACTAGTCATCATCCACTTTCATGCAAGGAGTTGTACATGAGGTTATGTGGAACTCCAGCCTGAAACTCTAATTCTGGTTTGTGTGTTTCTCTTATAACATCTTATCACGTATTTATCAATTTTTCTTTATTAAAATCATTATTCTAGGTATTAATTATTTTGTTTTTCATTCATGTTTTGGTATAGTGGTTCTATTCTGTGCACCTTGGAAATGGTTTCTTAATATATAGAATCTTAATCAAGTCCTAATTATCATGTTTATTAATTATATATACTAATCATATAATGTGGTTATGATAAATGAATTTCATCACTTCATAGAGACGGTAGTCAATACGTACACACGGTTGATGTTTTCACTTTTCTATGGATGGAAGAAAAGTGAGTTAAATATTAATTTACCTTTCTAGAATCATAATTATATCATATATATCATATATATTCATTAAATATATTTATATGACCATACATAGAAATCATAAATAGAAAAATAATTACATTGCTTCATGGATGTGGTAGTCTACACGTACGCACGAGTGAAGATATCATATTATAATGGATGGAAGGTTAAGAAAGTAGATAATATTTTATCTTTAATGAATCATAATAATTTTATAAACATCATATATAATCATTAAATACATATATATAAACATCTAAGATAGGCGGTGATGAAAAATAAAGTATGTCGATCGTAGAGATGGTAGTTCGTACGTACACAAGATGAGGTTTTCATTTTACATTAGGATGGATGATAAATAGATAATGGTTATTATATTAAAATAAAAACATCTTAGTAAAATAATCTTTCTGATTTCACTCGGTTAATATATTTCAATAATATTTGGAGGAGGTAGAAGAATAAATAAACACAAAAAGATTCAGTCAAGACGGTTTCTCTTCTCTGAGAAACCACTATTGGATATATTCTTAAGGACCCTTGTTTTGGTCTTTTAAGAAGAAGAAAAACCTCTAGAATGCGGGTAAGTAAGTTTAAAAGTGCTTTGTGGAGGGGTTTGTTGATCTAAGTGTTAAGTGGCTCGTTGAACCACTTTATGTTTTGATAATTACAAAGGTTTATTTATTTTATTTCCTATAAATGTATTGATACATTATTTTTTTTATTATTAAAGTATTATTAACATTGATAAAATAATAATATTAATTTTCATTAAATATATTTATATTTTATTTTTTGATTGGTTATAACATGAACTACTAGTTTTATATTGATCTCATGGGCTAAATAAGTCATTCGGGACCTTTAAATATCATTTATACTTGATTTTAATACATGAACTACAAGTTTAATATTGATTTCATGGGATAAATAAGTCATTTGGGACCTTTAAATATATTTTATACTTGATTTTTTACTATTCATCACGTAACCAAATGGGAATCCACAAAGCAAATTTTCTAAAATTAGGGACCTTCTGTATTTTGACCATAATTTGGGCTACAGGACTCCGAATTGAGTGATTCTTATTGATTTAAAAATATATCAAAATTATCTAAATTTAATTAGAATAAATTAAGTTCTTAATATATCTATATCAAATTCTAAATTAGGTGTAATTGTATGCTTTTAATCCGAATTATATAGTTTTTCAAAACTGATTTTCTACTCTATTTTAATGATAACTTATGATATAGATGCCCAATTAATTTTATTTTTGACTCCTTTGAAATATAATGACATTATATGAATATAAGTCAATTGGAAATAAAGTTTATTCTAACATTTAGAAGGTATATTTTTTAAATCTGAAATTATATAAGTAGAGTTGTTTCCAAATTTCCAAAATCGGTTACGTGAAATTGTAATGACCTAGGTATTTATAGAACAGTAATTTTTCATATCTATTAATATTTATTAATAATATATTAATTTTATGTTAAATAAGACACTTTTTTAGATAGTATACTCAACACGCAACAATGAGTTTCTTTGAAATCTTATCTTCCACACAACTTAGGGTTATGCCAAAAAATAATATTATTATTTTAAATGGTAGTAGAAACCTAGATGTTGTATTGGAAATAATAAATAGAACTAACTAAAATATTATTATACATGTTTTTTAAATGTATTTACATTTATCCGATAAATTTTAGAGGCTTTAAATAAGAATGAATCTGATTTTAAGCATGTAATACTCTAATATTTTCTAAAAGGTTGTTTTGTCGCCTTTTGATGGTGAACCCTTTTTAAATATATTTTTTGTCACTTTTATATATTATATTTTACAAAATAATCATTTTAAAAATAATCAGGATATAAAAATTTACTTTGTATAAATTTTTTGTAATTTTATGATAAAGTTCTTTTTTTTAATTAATAGTGAAAAATACCACATTTTAAGTCAAAACTGTCTTTTCATCTAATTTATTTATATAGTTAGATTTTACATTTAATTGGTTTTAAAGTGTAATTGTATTATATTTTAATCGTTTAATCCAATTTTGGTCATTTTAAGTAATTTCACTTTGAAATTGGACATAAACACATATCAATCTTTTGGTTGTTTTTACTTCTTAAAAACACACTTTTTGGTTTTGACAACTGAAATTAATTTTAAATTAATTACTAAAACTTCTGTGTTTTGAATTTATAAAAATGGATTCCACATTTAGAATCATGAGGTCCAAATTGTTTAAATGGGTACCTTTTATTTTTATACATTATGAATAGTAACTTCAGTAATTATTTTATTTACCATGGTTAAAGGGTAAATTTGGTAAATAAGGGTAAAAAATAATATTAAAATAATATAAAACTACCATAACATGTGTCTTAATCCAATTGGATGATATATTTCTGACCATGGACATTCTTGGGTTGATTTTTGGGACACCATGGGGCCACTTGGATATGAAAATGACATTTTATAAGAATTATTTTAAAGTAAAGAAAAATGTAAAATAAACATGTATCTTTTAGTAAAAAACAATTATATGGGGTTATATAAGTGATATTTTCGAATATAAATAATCATTAGAAATATAAAAATATTTCCTAAATCATGGTATTTTATTTATTATTTTTAGACATCAAATAAATAAATTTATTTATGACATGATGATGATGTAGTGTTTACCTTATTAATGAATGATTTAAATAAATGAGATTATAAATATTAAAAAAAATTATTTTGAAGATTTTTATTCCATACACTAATTTTAGGGATGATTATTACTTTTTATATTTGAATTAATGAATTTTTTATGAAATAATAAAGTTTTTATAGATTTTTAAAAAGTCGTGATATGAATATTATAAAAATAGACATAAATGAGTTTTTAAAACAAATACTATTTTATTAAATGATATAGCAGTCCTAAAAATATAAAATTCTTCCAAATTACTTATATATTATTGTAACTTTCATTAATGAACCACTTTAGGTTCTATTGGAATTTTATCATAACTATATTATCCATATAGTATGAATATACAAGAAGACATGGTAAGAGTCAAATTAGTTAACTAAGGGTTAAAGCTAAAGGATAAGATTAACATTGTGACCTAGTCTTGTATAAAACCTATTGGTTGAGAGTTTTTAGAATAAAAAAAATCTTATATTTGAAATAAATGACTTTGGGACCATTTGAAACTGAAAATAAATTAATAATAATAAAAATATTTCAATACCTTCCTAAAGTGTCCATCCTCCCTCTTATAAAAGGGCATCACCACTACCCATTAATCACACCTATAAAGCCCCTTGGATCATCAAAAATCTGACCAAATAAGATACCATCATCCCTATATTCCTCCTAGAATCCTTACTGTAGTCATAATGAAATTCAAGAAATCTCTTTGGCTCAAATGAAAAGAAGTTACCCGATTTTGAGGTAACATCTTCTCTCAAGTCTGTTTCTTTTATTTTCCTTATCCACTCCCTTTGATATTATTATTATTTAATTACATAAAAAACAGTATCTTAAATATAACTGAATTTTTTATAATATAAGTTTTTTAACTACACCAACACACACCTTCATCTAATAGATACGAACATAATGTTTCTGTGTATGGTGAACTTCTGTCTCACGAAATGATGATTGTTCGATTTTCCCCTACCACCTCTCATGATGGACATTATGATGGAACTGTATTTATATATGATATATATTATATTTATATTGTCTCTATTCTTCTTTAATTTTTATTTACAACATACCTTTATGCTTTTCATGATGTGTAAAAACGATAATTTTATTTGAGGAAATGTGGACTACCGCCCCCTCAATGTGATATGACTCATCCATGCTATACATGAAACATATAAAGGATGGAGTTAATTAACTTATGTAAAATATATAAAAAATTATATGATACTATAATTATAATATAACTATGTATCATTATGTTTTAATACCTTTAAATATGAAAAAGAAATGAAATTAGCGTTCATGCGTACGTATGGCTTACTGTCTCCATGAACGGTGCATTTCATTTATTATCTCCAAATGTTATGGAATATTCTAAATAAATATATAATAGATATATATGATACTTAAATCATGAATAATATTCTGTATATGATTCACTTTTTACTATATGTACAATTTATATCAAAACAAGTTCATTTTCGACTCAAGTACCAAATATCAACAAAATGACCGATATTAACTTAAATAATTATATAATTTCTATAACGTGGTAATAAGTGATATAGAAGGAATAATAAAATTTAAAAAGATTATAAATCAAATATAAATTAACTTAAGTTTATTATTAACCAAGAACAAGGAACATAAGTGACAAGTTGGACTCAAGGCAAGGGAACCTTTCACCTTCCTCTTTTAGTCAAAGACTTATTTTATGTTATGTATTTTAATTTCCATTTTCTTATGTTGGGATATGTTATTCTATATCATTATTTCTGTAAATTTTATTTCCAAATGATGAGATACCCTTTTTTCTCTCATCAACTCATTTTCTGAATTTTTAAGTGACACTGTTAGGCTGCCGAATTTTTGTAAGGGAATTTCTAAACTCAATTCCCTCTCATTGGGTTTTACGCATACTTCATTGATTATATTATGCCAAAATTATGTGTGTAATAACTGTTTATTTATTAATTTTATAATTTCCACTTCCCTTGTGTGGATATACAATTACTACACATAATCACCCTATTGATAAATCCTTACGTCATTTATACAAACTTTGTAAGGGAACCTTTCACCCTCCTCTTTTAGTCAAAGAATTATTTTATGTTATGTCTTTTAATTTCAATTTTCTAATGTTGGGATATTTTATTATATATCATTATTTCTATACATTTTATGTCCAAATTATGAGAGACCCTTTTTCTCTCATCAACTCATTTTCTGAATTTTTAAGTGGCGTCATTAGGCTTCCGAATTTTCATAAGGTAATTTATAAACACAATTTCTTCTCATTGGGTTTTACACATGCTTCATTGATTATATTATTCCATGATTATGTGTAGAATCGCTATTTATTTATTAATGTTATAATTTCCAATTCCCATGTGTGGATATACTATTTCTACACATAATCACCCCATTAATAAATTCTTACGTCATTTATATGAACTTTGTAAGGGAACTTCTTAACCCAATTTCCATTCATTGGGTTGATCTTCTTCTTCTTGAATATGTCATGCTATGATTATGTGAGAAATAAAATTTTATGGCTTATCTTCTATTTATACTTTATTTATGTGTACCTATAGTGAATACACATAATCAATCTATTTTATTTACAAAATGATCTTTGTTAGGTACTTCGTCTCAATCTCCTTTCATTGAGGCATATTTCAGTTTATACACGACCTTATTTTATACAGTGTATAATTATACCCTTTTTATTTAAATTTCATTCAATAGTTTTCAAAATAAATCTTTTTTTATGAAGTATTTTACTAAATGATAAATGGAATGTTTACTTTTAACGTACGTGGTGACAATGACTTTTCTGCCATCGTGAGAATTATTTTATATTTGTCTTCCTTAACAAGTTGTAATGTTTTTAAAAGGAAAATAAATACCATATTCACTTTTATATATTTTGGTATTGAAAATGGTTATGAGAAATCATTGATTATTTCAATATCTTAAAATGATATATTGTGATTGCAATGTGGAAATGCTATCTTTCCTTTATGCTTGTTTTATGTGTTATGATTATGTTATGGTTATTGGGTGTTGTTTATGTATATGGGTGGTTCCATGATAAACTGAGGGCGGGTGAGCCCAAGATAGATCTCCAATGAGTTGGGTAACATGACAGAGGTAAACTTTAATGTTTATCCTAAGAGACTTAGGGAATATACTATGATGGGTATTCCAAATGTAACTCCCTATGTGGTTGTCAAAGCTACAATATAATTATGTTATGGATTCCACAAGTTGCATTTATGATTTATGATTTCTATGTGTTATTCATAAATCTTATGATTTCTTGAGGTATGTTAAAGATATTATGTTTTTTATTGAAAATTATGATTTCATTGATTTGTATATATTCATCGACTAATGTTTTCTTTACTTATTTTATAACCCTCAACTAAGCTTTTTATGTTCATCCCAAGTTTTTGAAATTTTTTTCATAGAGTATAAGAAAGGGTAAGAGAAAGGAAGAATTAAAGAATATTTTTATCAAGAGAATAATTCTTGTTTTATTTAAGGAGTTTTATTTTTTTTAATGGATAGAGTAGAAGTGTCTACTTAGTAATTTTTGAGATGCAATGTAATAGTTGTGGTGTAATTATCTAAAACTATAAACTTGAAAATATCCTCAATGTGAATTCTTGACTTACCTTAAGATTATGTAATGTTTAAGGTTGGGGCCTTACAGCTGGTATCAGAGGTTGGTTTAGATAACTTTAGAGCTTAAGGTGTTATTTAATAATAAGCGACATAACCATAATGGTTAGCATATTATAAATATTTGAAGTTAATTTAGATAAACTGAATGAGTTTAATATAACATTAATAAGTATATCTTAGTGTTTACCATCCTTATAATATATTATATGATGATTTTACTGATATACTCACACTGACCATTTTGGTTTTATTAAATAGATGGATCTAGCAGGCACCAAAGTAATAATAGATGTGAAGGAAACTGTGGTAGATTTATGAATAAGAAACCGAATGAAATGGTATCGGAAATGATAACTCTTGTGGTTATTCTTAACTAACTTTCTGGAGTCATAATTGACCACTTGAACCTTGGTGATTTTTCTAATGCATTGTATATGCAAGAAACAAATCCCTATGGAAGTTCAAGTAATAATCATAATGGTAAGTATATTCAAAAACCTATGTGTCAAGGATATGGAAAGAAACACCTAGTAAAATGTTTCAAAGGGATGTGAAGATGCTATAGATGTGGTAATGAATGTCATAAAGCAATAGACTTCCATGGAAAAAGGAAGCGTTCAATTGGCTCCAGGAAAGGGAACGAAGTTATTTCAGAGGGATCAATTGAATCTTTTAAATATGGTGTGCATGGTAATTACACAAATAGATAACTATAAAGAAGGTTAGATAATGGGATTAGTATTACCATACAAATATATGTTTACCAATTCTTGATGTCATTCCAATTGAATATGAGTAAATTTAAAATGACCTATGAAAGGTATGGATTATTTCTTAGCTCATGTTTTGACATTATTGAAATATTAGGACATTATTCTTGATTTTGTTTATAGGAAATAAGTATTGTGGAATAATTTGGAAAAAATGGTTAAGGGATCATGGAGAACACTATATGATTAAGATATCAACATTTTAGGAATTTAAGAGTTATATTGTATCTATGGATGATGATATGATTAAATGTATTAATGATGGGATTACTTTGGAAGACTTTTAGTATTTTTAACCCTTAAGTTGTGATATAAAAATATTATTTGAGGATTAATTATCTTGTATTTTGTGGATATATTTATAAAGAACCATTAGGTTTTATATGATCCTTGAATTTGAGGCAAATACAAGTTATTACTTTTTGGGATAAAAAATGTGAGGTATGAGATAACCTTGGAGGTTAAATTACATTATGGTTATTTTGAGGATTTTATCTCGTTTTGTTAATTTTATTAGAATTATATGGTTTTTGAAAAAGTAAAACACGCATATCGTGTGGAAACTCGTCACGTTGGACAAAGCTGTGGTAATCGAACCCACAACCAAAGTGTGATTGGGATTTATCACCTACCATTGGCCTACATGAAGTCCCTAGTTAATATGACTTATTATTTTTAGTTAAATGGTTTTAAGAATCAAGAATAATTTTATTTTAGGAACTTATGTTTTATTAAATGGATATACTTAGTATAGGAAAATGATTTGATGATTAAGTTATAAATATCATTTTGGAATACATTCGCTATTTTAGAAACCGTATAGTCCTAATGAAAATAGAATACTATGGAATTTTATTTGAGGAATAATGGTTGAATTTTATTTTGGAAGAATATATGTTTTTTATTGTGGAAATATATATATTTGGGTTATTTATGTAAATGATTAACCTATCATAGAGAATATGTTATTTTATTAATTATGTTTCAGTATGAGACTTTAAGAGTAGTCAATATTATTTGGAGATAAATGTTAAGATTTATCCTGGAAGACTATGTGATCAAATCCTTATGAATTTTAGGTTTCAAACGGATTTTGGATTATTTTGAAGAATTGTAAGGGAAATTGTGTATTTAATGGAATTTTTTGAACATTGGGTATTGTTTATTGAATTTTTGAGATTAAGAGCAGTATTTCTTTTTATAAAGGATTATCCTTTTTAGGGATTATATGATCTTTTACTAACCATTTTGGTTTTGTTTAATGTATAAAGATAGGGGAAATATATAGTTCATATTTTGTGGAATATTTTACTCTCTAGAAGTTGATTCTATCACTTTATATGTGACCAAGTCATCTTGAATACTCATCATTTGGAGAAAAGATGAGTTTGTGGTAGAAATTTATTAAAGGATGAAACTCTAATTGAAAAGTAAGTATATTTCCTTATGTTCTCAGTAAATCTCATAAATAAATTCTTAAAAATTATGAAAAGGAATTTAAAATAATAATAAAAAATTGTCTGTTTACTTTTCCTACTGGGGAATCAAAGACCATTTAACCTATCACAAGTTTGTGATTTTCTGGTGGTTAACTTTCTCCTGATTAGGCTTTCTATATCTCTTCATCAGAACTTGATGGTTAGTTTCTCTTCTATATACATGTTTTTCTACATGTAATTCTAGTATTTGTTATCTTGCGTGACCTTTTTAATTCTCTTTTTTCTATAAAAATGATATTTTTATTGACTCTTTTTCCAATGTGGGATTTTCAATGAAGTTTTTTAGCCTAATTTTAAAATTGCGAGGATACAATTTCCAAAAGGAGGGAAGGATATAACGACCCACGTATTTATAGAATAATAACTTTTCATATCAATTAATATTTATTAATAAGATATTAATTTTATGTTAAAGATGATACTTTTTCTGATAGCATACTCAACACGCAACAATGGGTTTCTTTGAAATCTTACTTTACACATAACTTTGAGTTATAATGAAAAATGATATTATTATTTTAAATTATATTCAAAGCTTAGTCATTGTGTTAGTAGGAATGAACATAAATAACTACAATATGATTATACATGTTTTTTAAATGTCTTTATATTTTTCTAATAAATTTTAATGGCTTAAAATAAGAATGAATTTGATTTTAAGCATGAAATACTCTAATATTTTTTTAAAGGTTGTTTTACCACCTTTTGATGGAGAACCCTTTTTAAATATACTTTTTGTAAATTTTATATATTATATTTGAAAAAATAAACTTCTTCAATAGAATTTGGATATCCAAATTTACTTTGGATAATTGTTTGGTAATTTTCTAATAAAGTTCATTTTTTAATGCATTATGAAAAATAGCGCATTTTAAGTCAAAAATACATTTTCATCTAATTTATTTATATAGTTAGATTATAATTTTAATTGGTTTTAAAGTTTAATTGGATTATATTTTAATCAAGTAATCCAATTTTCTTCATTTTAAGTAATTTCACTTCGAAATTGGACATAAACACAAGTCAATCTTTTGGTAGTTTTTACTTCTTAAAAATATGCATTTTTGTTTTGAAAACGGGAATTAATTTTCAATTAATTTCTGTAACTTCTGTGTTTTGAATTTGGAAAAATGGATTCTGTATTTTTAATCAGGAGGTCTAAATTTGTGTAAATGGGTACCTTTTATTTTTATACATTAGGAATAGTAACTTCGGTAATTATTTTATTTGCCATGGTTAAAGGTTAAATCTAGTAAATAAGGGTAAAAAATAATATTATACTAATATTATACTAATATTAAACTACCCTAACACATGTCCTAATCCTATTGGATGAGATACTCCCTACCATGGTCATCCTTGGGTCTATTTTGGGACCCCAAGGAGCCACTTGGATATGAAAATAAAATTTTATAAGAATTAATTAAAGTAAATAAAAATGTAACATAAACATGTATCTTTTAGTAAAAAAACATTATATGGGGTTTATAAGTTATATTTTTGAATATAAATATTCATTAAAAAGATAAAATATTTCCTACATCATGGGATTTTATTTATAATTTTTAGACATCAAATAAATTTATTTATTTATGAAACAATGATGATATAGTGTTTACCTTATTAATGAATGATTTAAATAAATTAGATTATAAATGTTAAAATAAAATAATTTTTATGATTTTTATGCCATCCACTAATTTTACAGATTATTATGACTTGTTATATTTGAATTAATTAAGTTATTTATAAAGAATAAATTTTATTATGGACTATTAAAAATTCATGATATGAAGAGTATAAAAATTAACATAAATGAGTTTTTAAAACAAAAACTATTTTATTAAATGATATAATAGACCTAAAAATATAATATTTGGAAAAATTACTTAGATAATGTTTAAAATGTTATTAATGAACCAATTTAGTTTCTATGGTCATTTTATAGTAACTATATTAACCATATTGTATTAATATACAAGAAGACTTGGTAAGAGTCAAATTAGTTAAGGGTTAAATCTAAAAGATAAGGTTAACTTTATGACCTATAATTTTCTAAAACATATTGGTTGAGAGTTTTGCAACAAAAAAGAATATTATCTTTTAAATAAATTACTTTGAGACCATTTGAAACTGAAAATAATTTTATAATAAAATAATATTTCAATACCTTCCTAAAGTGCCCCTCCTCCCTCTTATAAAAGGGAACCACCTATGCCCATTTAATCACACCTCTAAAGCCCCTTGTATAATCCAAAATCTACCCAAATAATCTAAAAACATACCTATATTCCTCTTAGAAGCCTTACCTTAGGTAGAAGGCAATTCAAAAAAGCCCTTTGGCTCAAATCAGAATAAGTTATCTGATTTAGAGGTAACATCTTCTCTCAAGTCCTTTTCTTTTACTTTACTTATCCACTCCCTATGATCTTATTATTATTTAATTAAATAAAAATAACAGTATCCTAAATATACTAGAATTTTTTTATGATAATTATTCTAACTACACTTACACAGACCTCCATCTAATGGATACGAGCATACTGTTTCTGTGTACGGTGAACTGCTGCCTCACGAAACAATGATTGTTCAATTTTTCCCTTCCACCTATCATGGTGGACATTATGATGGAAATATATTTATATATGATATATATTATATTTATATTGTCTCTATTCTTCTGTAATTTTTATTTAAAATATACCTTTATTCTTTTCATGATGTGTAGACACGATAGTTTCATTTGAGAAGTGCAGACTACTGCCCCCTCAAAGTGATATGACTCGTTCATGCCATAAATTGGATGTATAAAGGATGGAATTAATGAAATTATGTAACACATATAAAATATTATATGATACTTTAATTATAATATAACTATGTATCATTAAGTTTTCATACTCTTAAATATGAAAAAGAAATGAAAGTAGCGTTCATGCGTACGTACCACTTACCGTCTCCAAGAACGGTGCATTTCATTTCTTATCTCCAAATGTTATGGACTATTATAAATACATATATAATGGATATTTATTATACTTAAATCATGAATAATACTCTATAGATGATTTAATTTTGACTACATGTGCAATTTATATCAAAACAAGTTCATTATCGACTCAAGTACCGAATATCGACAAAATGACTGACATTAACTTAAATAACTATATAATTTTTATAACATGGTAATAAGTGATATAAAAGGAATAATAAACATGGAAAAGTTTATTAATTAAGTATAAATTAACTTAAGTTTATTATTCAGGAATAACAAGGAACATACGTGATAAGTCGGACTCAAGGAAAGGGAACCGTTCACCCTCTTCTTTTAGTCAAAGACATATTTTCTGTTATGTATTTTAATTTAAATTTTATTATGTTGGGATAAGTTCTTATATATCCTCATTTATATAATTTTTTTGTGAAAATGATTAGAGACCCTTTTTTCTCTCATCAACTCATTTTCTGAATTTTTAACTGACATTGTTAGGCTGTTGAATTTTCATAAGGGAATTTCTAAACTCAAGTTCCTCTCATTGGGTTTTACGCATACTTCATTGATTATATTATGCCAAGATTATTTGTAGAATCACTATTTATTTATTAATTTTATAATTTCCACTTCCCTTGGGTGGATATACTATTCCTACACATAATCATCCCATTGATAAATTCTTACATCATTTATACGAACTTTGTAAGGGAACCTTTCACCATCCTCTTTTAGTCAAAGACTTATTTTATGTCATGTATTTTAATTTCAATTTGATTATGTTGGGATATGTTATTCTATATACTTATTATTTTAAATTTTATGTCCAAATTACTAGAGACCCTTTTTCTCTCATCAACTCATTTTCTTAATTTTTAAGTAACTTCGTTAGGCTGCCGAATTTTCATAAGGGAATTTCTAAACTCAATTTTCTCTCATTGGGTTTTACACATACTTATTTGATTATATTATGCCAAGATTATGTGTGGAATCACTATTTATTTATTAATGTTATAATTTCCACTTCCCTTGTGTGGATATACTGTTTCTACACATAATCATTCCATTAATAAATTCTTACATCATTTATACGAACTTTGTAAGGGAACTTCTTAACCAAGTTTCTATTCTTTGGGTTGATCTTATAATTCATGAATATGTAGTGCTATTATTATGTGAGAAATAAAATTTTATGTCCTATATTGTATTTATACTTTATTTATTTGTACTTATATTGAATACACATAATCGATCTATTTTATTTACAAAATGAGCTTTGTAAGGAACTTCGTCTCAATCTCATTTTATTGAGGCATATTTTAATTTTTACACGAACTTATTTTATACAGTGTATAATTATACCCTTTTTGTCTTAAATTTAATCAAAAAATTTAAAGATAAATATTGTATTTTATGAATCGTTTTAATAAACTATAAAGGGAATACTTTTTTGGAACATACACGGTGACAACAAATTTTCTGCCACTGCGAGCATTATTTGATATTTGGCTTCCTTAACAAGCCATAATGTTTTTAAAAGGAAAATAAATACCACATACCCTTTTTATGTATTTGGGTATTGAAAATGTTTTTTGGAAAGCATTTATTATTTCAATATCTTGAAATGATATATTGTGATTGCAATGTGGAAATGTTATCTTTCCTTTATGCTTGTTTTATGTGTTAATATTATGTTATGGTTCATGGGAATTATTTATGTATATGGGTGGTTCCATGATAAACTGAGGGTGGGTGATCCCGATATAGCTCTCCAATGAATTGGGTAACATAATAGAGGTAAATTTTAATGTTTCTCCTAAGATATTTAGGTAATATAATGTGATGGGTATTCCAAATGTAACTCCCTGTGTGGCTGTGAAAGCTACAATGTAATTATGTTATAGATGCCACAAGTTCCATTTATGATTTATGATTTCTATTTTTTATTCATAAATCTTATGATTTAATGAGGTATGTTAAAGACCTTATGTTTTATGATTGAAAATTAAGACTTTATTGAAATGTATGTATTCATGGACTAATGTTTTGTTTCCTTATTTTGTAACTCTTACTGAGATTTTTATGATCATCCCAAGTTTTTGAAATATTTTTCACAGTGTATAAGGAAGGGTAAAAAAAGGAATAATTCAAGAATATTTTTATCAAGAAAATAATTCTTGTTTTATTTAAGAAGTTTTATTTTTGTGAACAAATTGGATAGATTAGAAGTGTCTAATTTGTAATTTTTTAGATGTAATGTAATAGATATAGGCTAATTCTCTAAAACTCTAAACCTGAAAAGATCCTCAATGTGAATTCTTGACTTAACTCAAGATGATGTAATGTTTTAGTATAGGGCCTTACAGAAATCGAATATGTTAAAGGGATATGTGAACTCCTTTAAGTTAATTTCTTATATAGATACGAATACATGAATTACCTAACATGAATCATCTATATAGATTCACCTATGTCAATTCACTAATATAGAGAAAAGTAACTACCTAAATATCCCTTATGTGGAATTTCTTATGTAGATCTACAGGATATTATACAACCTATAAATATTCTCTATTTTATGTAATATTTTACATTTCAATTTACTTCAAGTTTAAATATATATAATTAGTGTTTTATTATTTAAATAATTACTCATCAATTATTTAGAATCCATGTGAAAAAGTTTTAAACTGTTTTATAAATAATTAAATGAGATCCAACAGGGATTTATCATGTATTGATATTCACACTGAAATTTTGGGAATTGAAATATCTAAATTCAAATTGAATAAAATACAAAGGGTCAATATTGATTATTATTGGGGAGTATTCCAAGGATATTAATTCTTTTTATTTACTAATGTATCAATTTATCTAATGAGTTCCATTTTGTTTTTTTATTTTTATTACAGGATATCGAGGAATACTTATAGGAATTCTATTTTTCATTGTTGAAATTTTTACACATAGATATTTACATGGGTAATGAACATGAAAAACTATAAAGTAGTTTATTGGAAAAATAAAGAAGAAATGAATTTTAAATTTTAAGGTTTTTATGAAAAAGTAGACTCTATATACATAGAGTGGATATAACTAGTGAAATATACAAAGTATGATAATTATCTTGAGCCTTAGAAGTGTTGAATTATTTTTTGATCAAATAATTCTCCCAGCCAAACTAAAATCTTTTGATTCTTTTCTGTTAGAGAGTTCACCACTACCTCACCACTTAGAATGTGAAGTGTTTATTCTAGTTTTGTGGTTTAACTTCTTCCTATAAATTTTTTGTGTGCATAATTTTAAAGGATTATACTTCCCATTAAAGGTATGGTAAATGGGTTGTTACTCCCAAAAAACTTTAGAGATTGGGTTTCTCCTACAGATGAAAAAGGCATATCATTTAGGTTGTGCCTCGAGAAAGAAAAAGGTGGGATTGGTTTAGGTTTAAGCCTCTATGAGAAAAATGATTTTTAATTTGTTTGTGACTCTATATGGGAAAAAAATATTTATAAAATTATATTATATTAGTTATAGTGGGTGACATCACTCTAAAATCATGAGATGGGTGAAGAGTAGACTGGGATCATTTAAATATGAACCACTATAAAAATATCTTTTGTTCATTTTTTGTTTTCTTTTTCACTGTATTTAAATTAAAACTCTAATATAACATTAAATTCATTTTAAAAGGCCAATTCACCCCCTTATTGGATATTTTTCTATCTGAACTTATAACCAACAATTGGTATCATGGGTTGACCCCTAAATTTCTTTATACTAACCATTTCCTGAATTAACCATCAAGGAGAAAGATCATTATAATTTTGTAGGAACTAGTTCAAAATTATGCATGGATGCCTCAAAAACCACCTCATTTTGATGTCACTCACTATGGATACTAGAAATACTAGATGGAATCTTTCTTGAATAAACTTAGCATTGATAATTGGACAATCATGGAAAATCCATACAAGCTTCTAAAAGGTGAACCTAAATCATTAGTTAAAAATGATATGGTAAATTATGTTTTGAACTAGAAGGTGATGAATATCCTACATTGTGAAATAAATAGAAATGTGTATAGTCATGTTTCAGTATTCAAAACTACTCATGTCATATAGAAAATTCTATAAGTTACACATCTTGTTTTGTATAAACTTATTCAAACTAATTTAGGTATGTTAAGAGATGAATATCATGAATTTAAAATGAGTGAAGTTGAAACTATAAATCAAATGTCCCATAGATTCACTAGTATTATAAATGGTATAAGTTCTTTAGTATAAACTCTTAAAAATATTATTATTATTGAAATAGTGCTTTGAGCACTTCATAATAGGTGTCATGATAAAAAGGATTTTATTTTTGAAAGTAATAATTTCAAGGAATAAAAACGTGATGAGATTATTAGATCATTATTACAATATGATTTGTAGATTAAATATATTGTTGAAGAATATAACTCAAAGAAGAATGGGATTGATTTTAAATCAAATGTATCTACTTACTCTTTTAATTATGAGTTACAAAGAAGTGATAGGGATGATATTGCATATCTTATAAATGGTGGATATATAAAGAATAATGGATATTCAAGGATATTCCAAAAAAGACTATCCTAAGGATCACTAAAAGTATAAAAAAGGATCAGATTTCATTTATAAGTATGGTAAATATGTAAGTTTTTATGAGAATAGAAAAAATGGGCACATAAAGGCCAATTTCCCAAGATCAAAGAAGTAAAATATTAAGATAATTAAATATAAGAAAGAAAAGAAGGAAATGGATGATATGTTGAGTTTTAACAAGGATACAAGTATTTCTGAAGAATATGGTTCTAAAAAGGATGTGGAAAACATGTTCTTAATGGCTTAATAAAATCAACAAAGTGACTCTTATTATTATTCTTCCTCTAAATATAAATCCAAAACACCCATTTTTGATTAATTTTTTAAATAAGTTGATTGAATTGAACATAAATTTGAAAAGGTCACTTGTTTATAAAAGAATATTAAGTGTCAATATAAATATGTTCTTAAAGAAAGTGAAATTTTTTAGAAATCTATCCATGATAAAAAAATTCTGCTCATTCAGATCTGGAAATTGAATAAGAAAATATGAAGACTTCTCTTTTTAAAAATGATAAATAAAAGAGTGAGGTTTATTTCATGACTAATTTTTATGAATATAAAAAAAGTAATTTTTAAATTGTTCTTAAGGATAATGAATATATAAAAAATTAATATGACGGATTATAGACAAATATGTTGATTTTTTTTCAAGATTGATAAAACTTTGATAAAATGATGGGTTTCAAAAAAATGAACAAAAATAGATTCGTTCATGGTTATGATGATAATTTACCTAAAATATAAAAGTCTTTCTTTGTTAAAATAACTAAAGGAATCACATCTACTACTATATGTTTTAGATTTTAAATGAAAGGTCATTGTATTAATGATTGTTCCTTGATATTTCCACAATCTCTTAGACATACTAAGTATTTTATTTCTAAATCATTATCTATAAGGTTTACTATAAAGAAGTGCTTGAAATATTTTTGGGTTCCCAAAAATTCATATGTTAATCCCATTGGATTCGAATTTACATGGGTACCAAAACTCTCTTAATTTTTTTTGTTGGAAGTATGTCTTAAGAGCACAAAAAATGATTTTTGGTACATGGATAGTGGATAATCAAGACACATGATATGTGATATTTTTTAATTTCTATCATTTAGTCAATGTGATGGAGGGAATGTTTCTTTTGGTGAAAATTCTAAAATAAAGGTAAAATATTTTAGTGAGGTTGAAATTTCTTATTCTATTATTATTTCTAGATTTTTATATGTTGAATTATTAAAACATGATTTATTAAAAATTTAACAACTATCTGATGATGTAATGTTTGTTAAATTTAAAAATGATAAATTCATTTTTTTAGGATAAATATTTTTTGTTTAATTTACTAAAAAATCTAACATTTTTTCAATCAATTTTTCTAAATTAAATGATCAAGATATAAAATTTTTAAATGTTGTACAATCTGACAAAATTGTATGGCATAAGAGGTTGGAATATGCTCATTTGAGGTTTATGTACAATATTTACAAGAACCAAACTTTTCTACAGTTACTAGAATAGAAAGAGGAAAACACCTTTATATTTTACTCTTTCTTGAAAGGTAAAAAACACAAAAGAAGTTTCAATTTATTCAAATAAGTAAAAATTGTAAGGCCTCTTAATATCATTCATTTAGATTTATTTAGTCCTATTAAAAATATTAGTTTGGGTGGTAAAAGATATTGTTTTGTTATTATAGATGATTTTTCAATATAAAAATGGGTTTACTTTATACTTTTAAATCAGAAACTTTATCTAAGTTTATCACTTTTTGTAAATTGGTTCAATTGAGAAGTGACACTTAATTAAGTCAATTTAAATTGATCATGGTAGTGAATTCCAGAATTTGGAATTCATTCAAATTTTTTTAATAAATGGGTATTTTCATAATTTTCCAGACCCTAGGACACCACAAAAAAATAGTTAATTTGAAAAGATAAAATAGTACATTTTAAGAAATGTCTAGGACTATGTTAACTGAGTTTAATTTTCTGAATTATTTTTGGGCAGAAACTATAATACTTATTTTTATATTACAAATAGATTTATTTTAAGAACATTGTTTAAAAAGACACATTTTGTACATTGGAAGGTAAGGAAAGCTAAAATTTTCTCTTTTAGATACTTTGGATTTAATGTTTTTATTATTCATAATAAGTATGATTTGGATAAATTTGATGCACATTATGATGAATGTGTTTTCTTAGGATATTCAAACAATATTAAGGATTATATAGTGTAAAATTAAAGAACTATGTTTGTTGAATAATCAATTCATGTTACATTTGATGAAAAATATTTAAATAAAATGAAAGATGATGAATTTATAGAATTTAATTTTGAAGAGGAAGTACCTCTATATAAAAATAAAAAAAATAAAGAGGGAAATATTTGTTCCCAATCCGAACCTTTTCATGAAAAATCTTGGAAAAATCATTTAGATCATCTTATATATAACTTAATTGGTAATGTTGAATCAAAAGTACAAACTAGAAAATATATTATGAATATGTGTACTTATCATGATTTTATTTTTGATTTTGTAAATAAGAATATTAATGAGGCTTTAAATGATTCTAATTGCATATTGGGTATATAATATGAATAAAATAAATTTACTATAAATGATGTATGTAATTTAGTTGTTCCACTAAAATAATCTCATATTATTGGTCTGAAACAGAACTTTAGAAACAAACTTGATAAATCTGGAAATATAATAAAAAATAAATCTAGATTAGTTTCTGAAGGATATTCTCAAGAAGGGAGTATTTATTTTCAAGAATCTCTTGCACGTGTTTCTAGGTTAAATTAAATTAAGATATTATTATTCTATGATACTTGTAATTGATTAAAAAAATTTCAAATGGATGTCAAAAGTTCTTTTCTAAATGGTTATATTTTTTAAGAAGTGTATGTTATGCATCCCCTGGTTTTAAAAATGAGAAACATATGGGTCATGTTTTTAATCAATCTAGGTATTTATACGGTTTCAAACAATCTCCTTGATCTTGGTATGAAAGGTTAACTAGTTTTATTTTGAATAACACTTTTTTAGTAAGGTAAGATTGATGCTTTGTTTATTAATAAAAATTGTACTAATATTTTTGTTGTAGAAATTTATATGATATTATTTTTGGATATTCATTTGAAAAAAATTTACAAAATTTTAAAATTTAATGAAATTTGAATTTGATATGAACATGATGGTGGATTTTAAATTTTTCCTTTGTTTGTAAATATTTCAAATGAATGATGGTATTTTTCTAAATCAATATAATTGTGCTAAATATTGACTCAATATATTTGGTTTTGGTTCTTCTAAAAGTTAAAATACTCCCATGGGTACTACTTTCAAGTTAGATTTTGATAAATCTATAAAATATATTCATGTTAAAACTTATAGATGAATGATTGGAAGTCTATTATATTTCACTTATTCTGTGTCTGATTTAATGTTTTTATTTTTTATGTTTTCAAGATATCAAAGTTGTAATAATGAGAGTCATATTAAATCTATTAAAAGGACTATCATATATGATAATGGATCTTTAAATCGTGGTTTATTTTACCCTGCAAAAACTAATTTTGAGTTGATAATCTATTTAGATTTTTATTTTTCAAGATGCAAGATAGATAGAAATAGCACTTCATGATTTTTTCATATACTTGGTAAATATTTAGTTTCTTGGTCTTTAAAGAAAGAAATTTTTTTAGCTCTTTTAACTTTTGAATATGAATATATTTTTGTTGTATCATGTTGTGCTCAATCTTTATGGATTAAGAAAACACTTTCTGATTTTAGTTTTAATTTCAATAAGATTCTTATTTTTTGTGATAATAATTTTACTATTTATATTTCTAAAAATCCATTACAACACTCTATAACTTAACAAATTGGTGTTAAATTCGAATTTTATAGATATCATCTACAAAAAGGAAATATAAGTCTAGAATTTATTTCAATATAAAATAAACTTTTTTGAAATCTTTACTAAGCCCCTAAAATTTACTAATTTTAAGAAAATTAAGTTTTATCTTTGAATTATGTATATTTAAATTTCCATTTATCTCTCATGAATTTATGGTGAGTTTGTGTGTGTTTATGTGCTAAAATTTTCATATTATATAAAATCTATGAAATCTGCAATCTATTTTTTATATTACTATTTCTTAATTTTTGTATATATTTTTGTATTATACTAATATTTTAGGAATTATAATACATACTAGATAATGTTACCTTACTATCTAAATTTTTAGTTTGTATAAAATATTATTTTATAAATGGGATCTCAATATTTTTCACAAACAACTTTTATGTTATGTGGATCCTTGTCACATGATTTGAAATATACATGTTTAGAAAAGTTTTTTACAATTTTTATATTCATTATTATGAAATATAATATGTTATACAAGAAGAGGAATAAACCTTATAATTTCAAATAGAGAATAATTTTTCTATTGAAACTTTATCTTTTTGATATTTTCAAAAAGGGGGAGAAGTTTTTATAATTATACTTGGTTTTTTAATTATCAAAAAGGGGGGAAATAGTGAGTGGATTTTTGAACCATTTTATGTTTTGATAATTATAAAGTTTTATTTTTTTATCTCCTTTAAAATTATTGATACTTTATAGTGTGTAATGATTAAAGGATGTTTAACTTTGATTATATCATAATATTTCATTTCACAAAATATCTTTAGATTTCATATTTTGATTGGTTATTACATGTACTAAATGTTTTATGTTGAGTTCCTAGGATAAATAAGTCATTTGGGACCTTAAATTTCATTTTTACATGATTTTATTATTACCACATAGCCCTTTTACTATTCATCATGTAACCAAATGTGAAACTATTTAGAAAAATGTGAATCCAAATAGCCAAATGTGAATCCATGTATCCGATTTTCTAGAATCAATTACCTTCTATATTTAAACTATAATATTGGATAAAGAAATAAAAATTAAGTAATTATTTTTTTTAAGTGAACAAACTTATCTATATTTAACTAGAATACATAAAGTTATTAATCAATCTTTATCATTGTTGACGCTCCTTTCATCACAGAATCTAAAGATCGGAAAAGGGGAATATCTGATCTCAAAGTGATTCAACCTTTGAAGAAAATATCAAAAATCGACAAAGGCATGAACAAGGGATCAAAAGCACCTGTGTCGCGCAAGTTCTATCACTGTCATGCAAGTCTGCTTGAGCGATGCCTTATGGTCGCACAAGTGACTTGCGCGACCTAAGTGATAACCGCCCAGTAACCTCCCGGGGTCTTCTCCTGCCTATAAATAGACCCTGTGGGCCCCCCATTCAGGGATTATTTTTTCCAGAAACTCATATTTGATCTCCTGGCGCCCTATTCTCTTCTCAAAGCTTCCGAAGCACTTTTAAGGTAATTTCTTACCTAGAACGGAAGATATAAATAGGGGGAGGAAGGCCTAAGTGTTGAAACTCATCAACACTTGCCGCCTGAGTGGCCAGCCCTTAAGGGAAAAGGACCACACTTGCGCGCCGCCTTACTCCTTCAATAAATCTTGTTCGCCCTTCTTCTGGAAGAACCTCAAGAGGATTCTAAAGGCTTTAATGAAGAGTCGCTCAAGTATGACCCTGCTGGTTAACCATCGCGCAAGTACACCATGTGTTGCGCAGGCATATCTGCGTGACCAGGACCTGCGTGACCAGAACTTGTGCGCCCACGCAGTACCTGCGCGCCTGCCAGGACTTGAGCGCCCCTTCCTTTTTGGGTGCCTTTCTTTCCCATTTCACCCCTCTTAAGCCATTACACCTTTCCTATTCAAGATTTAGTCTTCAAGACACTCTTAAAATCCATTTATGGCATGATTTCTTGATTTGACTTCCTTATCTGAAAGGAATTCTGTGGAATATCTCTCAAAACCTAGTGATTTAGATATCTTTATATCACTAAAAGATTGAGAGTTCATTCATTCAACCTCATCCTTTAAGATGAGAGAATCCTTAACCTAGGTCTCCTTTTCAGGAATAATCCCCAGTCATAAATCCTCTAATTTTGTCATCCTCTTAGGAGAAATCCCCAGATCTCCTAACATGGGCTTCCTTTTCAGGAGTAAACCCCAGTCTCAAATATGGGCATCTTCCTTAGGAGTAAGCCCCAATTCTTAAAGTTCTCATATATGGGCATCCTCTTTAGGAGTAAGCCCCAGTCCCCTAATTCGGGCATCCTCTTCAAGAGTAATCCCCAAACCATAATCCTTAACCTGGGCCTCCTTTTCAGGAGTAATTCCCAGTCATAATCCCTTAACTTGGGCCTCCATTTCAGGAATAAGCCCCAGTCATAATCCTCTTAACCAGTCCTAATTTACCTTTGATCTGGGATTCCTTTTCAGGAGTAAAACCCAATCATAAGTCTTCTCCTAATTTGGGCCTCCTTTTCAGGAGTAGGCCCCAAGTTAGAGTATTCAAAGTCTCCATGAAGTACATATACCTTTATGGACCCTGTTCCTGGATTTATTCTCTAAATTTAATCATAAAACTTCATTTATCTGGGCATTCATACATACATAAGCCCCACATTATTTCTTATGATTGCATCTTTCATGGCACAATTGTCTAATTTTTTACCAATACCTCTTGTTTCTTACACTGATCATGAATCATGTGAGCTTAGAGTGTAAAGGTAATTGTGACATCCTTCTTTGAGCCATCAATCATAAACATCATACTCCCTTACTCGAACTACGTGGGTTCTGATTCCTTTTCTAAACAAAGGATACATAGGTAGCCCATCTACGGGTTCGATCCCAACTCTAAAATAATCCATGTCCTTCTGAATGACAATAAACTTCAAGTGCCCCACTGAGTGGCTTTAAAACCAGCATGGTCATCATAATGACCAAGAGACTTCTGTATAAATGTGTCGAAGGGTACCATTGACCAAGAATATCTAATAAATACAGATGATTCTCTATCGATGAAGAACCTCGAATACATACAAAAGATTCTCTAAATTTCCTACATATTTAATCATTGATTGTCAGATCTGAAGGAAAGCTCATTTTATACTTGGTAATGTAATAAGGATTCACGAACATAACTTAAATCTACAAAGAGAGTCCCAGAGTAGACAATAATTCCCCTCAAAAAGGTGTGATGAGTCTAACCTCCCATCCTCTCGACCAATGCAAATTCCTAAGACTCATCAGTCCACAAACTAATGAGCACCTAGCTTTGGAAAGCAGGTCCGAATGGATGTGGAATCATTGGATGTTTCTGGTTCTACGAAGAAACCCATTAGAAACCGATCGGAACGTTTGAACCTCCCATCAAGGTGGTCATCCCCGGATTCCGAGGGAAACAAAAAATTGTGAACCCGATGTGAATCCTTAACCAAATTAAAAATGATGTTTTACCTATTTGTTAGGCCACTATTTAAACTCAATGAGAGGGCCAACAAGACAGTCAATAACATATGTGCTCATCCAAAAGATGCAGTAGCTGAATTTATCTTGAGTACGTCTGTTATATCAAACGGGCACTCTTTTCCAAGATCTTCTGCATTTCCATAATGGCCTCCCTCAAATTCACAACTGTGAATACTGCTGCTGAAAATGCCACTGCTGTTACTCCTTGTGGATTGTCATTCGCTCTTAGGATGATATCACCTACTCAGCATCTTCAACGCTGGGTATCAAACGCACTGGTTAAGGAGTACCGTCCACACGGTACCATCCCAACTCTGGAGGCTGCCTGACAAGCCCTCCAAGTAAATAACTCACATCGGTCATCCGGACAACAACGACCAGTGATCAAGAAGCAGGCGGGGCTGACTACCGTCTCCAACCATTTCGGGTCGTTATACCCGGAACACAATCACCATTCTCTCCCTTATTCTGGGGAGGTGAATGAGCAGGTCCCTCATGACCTTAATTCAAACAGACAGGAGTCCTTCCTGAGGGCTCCCACCAACAATCGCCACCAGACTCGTGTGGTAGTGCGCCCTCAACATGATGAGGGTACTGACTCCAGATGTTCGGCTCAAGTTCCTCGAACCCGAGCAAGCAAGACGAACCACCAGAGGCGGAATCCGGTCAACAGTGAGCAGGTTCTTATCTCTGCCATCTTCGAAGAAGTCCACCAACCTAACTTGGTGGCAAGCAATAAGCAGGAACATACACCTGCCCGTTTTAATACTGTTTTCCAGTAGACTCGTCTGGCAGCATCAAGTCAATCCCGCCAGGCAATTCTGGCGGAGTACTATAGGCAGGAACATACACCTGTTTATACACCATCATCTAGTCAGCAGGCTCGTCTGACTACATATGATGGATCTCGTCAACCACGTTTGGCGAAGTGTAATCAGCAGGCACATACACCTGCTAATATTAATCAATCCTACCAACAGCCTCACTTGGTAAAATTTGGAGAAGTTAGTAGGAAATCCCTGATAACAAATAGGAGGCAGACTCAACTCTCTGCCCCCACACTTGAGTACTGTCAGGATTCACTGACAGGAAAAGGAAGACACGAGCAGGCACATACACCTGCTCCAATCCTGGAATGGACGTATATTCCCGTTCTGGCAGCTGAATTCACCAAGCATATTCTATCAATGGTGAAAGAGCAGAAGCAAATCTCTGCTCATATTCTGGATGCCTGCCAGGATATTATAACAACTTCAGCAGAATCTCAGGGAAAGACACATAAATCTATCCCTACCAGTGGAGTGATACATCAATAATTCACTCCAGAACAGACACACACATCTGTTCCAGTCCAAGAGGGTTATGGGGCATACTCCCCCCATATCATATGGACAACCAAGTCAGGCACATACACCTGATTTGAGAGGAGATCGTCAGCCTAACCTGGCCATCTTTCCTAATCAGGCACATACACCTGCTCAGAGTAGCCACTTTCATCAACAAGTGGTTTCCAAGGCGAGTAAGAAGGCATCTAAGAAAAAGACCCGCCCAGTACAGTCAGGAGATCAAGTGCCAATCTGTAACAAGTCCTTGCTCGATACTGTAGTTCTTGAAGCTCTCAGACAATTATCTGTTGGAATTCAAGATTCTACTCCCTTAATTCCAAATAGTGGGAACATTAATTCTGAAGGTCTTCAATAGACACTTCCTCATGAAGGCTTGCTTCATGACAATCCGGTCGATCTCAAAGTTTCATCTTCATATGAGAGCCACAGGAATCCTCTGTGTGGTCAGATGACCAAGGAGCAATAGATCTCATCTTTTGTTATAACCCATTATGGTGGTCCTCCCCATGATGATGAATTTCGCTACGAAAGTCCTCTCCGCAGTAGTGATGCACATTGCCCGAAAAATGCTCTAGTGGACAATGTAGTGCTGAGAAAACCCTCTTATCTTGAGGCACTTGAAAATGCAAAACCATTCATGTTTGAAGCTTCATCTCTAGTAGTTGAAATACTTTCTCAATCAGAAGATATCCGAGGGTGTAGGTCATTCTCCGAACCACCCCTAAGTCATGCATCTTCTAGTTTGATCAATGATTTCTCTACCAATCCTATTGAATCCAATGAAGCAACAAGGAAACACCAACTCTGGTCAAATCAGGTATAAGAATATTCATCAAATGATAAATAGGAAATGCTGAACATGAGAAAACAACTGGCGAAAGGTGAGGTGCCAGTTATGTTTTGGCCTCTGGCTGACTCTCAGTATAATATTCCAGAAATGTTGACGGAAGATGAAATTCATGATATTCGTCTCAACATATGGAAAACTCTTTTTCAGTTGAAAAAGAAAGTATTATCTTATGAAGAATATGAAAATCATCTTAAGATAATAGAATGGTTACAACGTCAGATTGATTTGGCGTCTCTATCAGTCTCTCGATATCTGAAGGCTGAAAAGTAGCAGAGAGCCCTTAAACGTTCATGCTTTGGCGCACTAAGAAGATTGCGTCAGTTAATTTCCAATTCCCCATCTGGTATTCATGTCAGAGGATGAGGTGTTCATGGAGCACTGTATTTCACGGTGCTCTCCAGTCAGCAAAGCCCACCGAAAATGGTCTCATGCAATTTTATTGCCCATGGTCGGCCATAGTCAATGGGCTTTGTTTGTAATCAAAACATTGCCCAAGAACAGGCTTCAACTAGTTCCTCTCAAAATCAAGAATACAGAGAACAAGTTTTTGAATTACTCTTGCATCAAGCAAACGAGAATATTGAACAGGCCTCTCGTTTGGAGCAAGAACGTCACCAAATGACAAAAGTATCAGAAATCATCCAACGGTATTTTGAACCGGGTGATAAAAGCAGATACAGATTAATGCATCCAACTAATTTCCGGACTAAGGTTCGCAAGATCAAGAGGAATTTCAAGAAAGTATCAGACATAGCATGTCAAGAACCACCCCAGCTCGCCAGACTGGGGACTCTTTTAAACCAACCCTCGGAATCAACAAATAGGTTCCAAGGAGTTGAGCAAGAACAGCAGGAACAGCCCCAATCCACTGGACTGTGGACTTTTTCAAATCATCAATCCCCTCCTCAGAGAAAGTCGGTATTTTCTCGATTGGGGAAGAAACCTCAAGAGGAACGAAGATCCAAATTATCAGGAGATTCCCTCCAAATTACGGTTCATCAAGAAGTTCCTGAGGGATTGAATCAACAAAAGTCAATGTCTCATCAAAGACATGGAAGAAGACAATATCACAGAAATTATGATAGAAGGGATACAAGGAGTTATGCATCGATTAATGTCATCAATGTCGTTGTTGCTGATCCACCAGATGAGGCTCACTCAGGGGATTCAGATGAAGAGGTTCCTGCTCAAGAAGATGTACGCACCGAAATATATGAAGAAGGTGTGCGTACACGAAGTCAAAGGATTACTTAGAACCTAAGTAATCCTTCGAGTAACCCACTTCCCCCTCTCCTAAAAGGATCCAACAAAGGGAAGGGAAAGAACCAGGTTACATATCCTTCCTCTGGAGAAGGTCAATTGCTCTCACTAGAGCAGAGGTTTGCACAGCAGGAGGAAGAAATGAAGGAATTAATAAGGTTGAATGCAGAACTACTTCAGAGTAGTCTCCTTCTTAAGCATGTTGAAGTCAGTCAGCCAAATCAATTTGTTGCAGCTACTGAGATGGATCCAGAATATCCTCCTCTATCAGTACAACCTCACAGGTCTAATCCTACGGGTCAAGTGAAACAACAGTTGGCAGTGCTACCATCAGTTGCAGTGCCAATCGCCACATCTGTCCAAGCTCCAGTCATTTCACCTACCCAAGTCCAAGTTCAACCGGGTGTTTCTCAAAAGTTAATAACTACTATTGAGTCATTAACAGCTCGGTTAGAAATAATGGAAGGGAAGCGTGCACAAGTTCAACCAGAAAATAAAGTTTACCCAGAATGGATAGATTCAATTTCTCCTCCATCCAGTTTTGGGAACCCTGTATTCCCTATTTTCAATGGATCAGGCGATCCAGAACAACATTTGACACATTACGTGTCTTGTTGCGATCCTATGATGGGAACTCTGGAGCAGCAAGAATTAGTGAAACTCATATGCTTCATGTGAACCTTGCAAGGACCAGCTTTTGTTTGGTATACAAGCTTGCAATCCCAGTCAATTACCGGATGGGAGGATCTTCGAAAAAAATTCCTCCTTCAGTTTAGCTCAACTTTGCCAAAGACAACAGTTTTCGATCTTACAAACTGTAAGCAAAGGGAGAATGAAAGGGTCTCTGATTTCATTGCTCGATGGAAGGGATTAACATATTCCTTGATTTTATCACTCCCTCAAGAAGAATTATTGCCAATATGTGTGGCAAATCTGCGTGACGAATTACGCACGACATTAATCCCTGTGAAATACACAGGAGGGTTTTGAGACCTTACTTCAATCGCTCAGCAGATTGGAGATTCCCTTATACAAGTTAAGGCTAAATCTCATGTAATTCCATCAGCTCTAGGAAGGATAATGGGTAAAGCAGAAACTGCTACAGTTATGCTTAAACAAGCACCTGTACCTATTTCGACCTCAAAACCTTCATCTTATCAAAGAGCTCCACCTTCTGAGCACCAACAACAAAGGCCTTTTCGTCCAGACGATCAAAAAGATCAAAGACGAAAACAATTTGAGGATTTGAAGAGCAAAACATACTCTTTCCGAAATGAACAAGTTCCTGGTTATTTCATTTCGGCTCTAGAAAACAATTTGGTTCAATTGCCAATACCCAAGAGGCCAAACAAGAAAGGATATGAAGATCGTCCTAATTATTTCCCTTTTCATAAAATATTGGGGCATCTCATCCAGGAGTGTTTTGTCTTCAAAGACCTCCTGCAAAAGATGGTCGACTCGGGACAGGTCACATTGAAAGGCTCCTCAGCCCAGGTAGCATGTGTCACTACTACAGTTCCAGAGGAGGAAGATGAATGGCAGGAAGTCAAAAGCAAAAATACACAAAAGTATGATGATTGGATGGTCAGAAAGACAATCAATCGAACTCATGCTATTTTGCGAACACAATTAAGGAAACCAATTGTGTCTTCTTCCATGAATTTTGCGGCAAAACCCTCTTCGTCAGAGGGAAAGTCCTCAAAGAAACGACATGATTCAAAGAAAGAAAAAGAATCAGAAGAAGATGAGTATGTGTCAAAGCCTAAGTTGTCTTTGACTTTGGCGGACTTCATGCCATCTACTTCAAAGCCATGGGCACTGCCCCACCAAACGGCACAGCCTAAACAGGCTAATCAGGTAGAGTCTTCATCAGACGAAGAGTTAATATTTGGTTTTGTTAATATAATTCAATTAACAGATCCATATGCCAGTCGCAGTTTCGATTTCAATGAGCCTGAATTCCCTGTATCAAATAGAGGAATCAGAGGAAGTTCCAAGGGCTCAGGATACAGGGGAAGACGTGGATCTTTCAGAAGCCATTATTCTAATTCCACCCCTACTAGAACTGTGTACGCATCAGAAACTCGTGGTAGAGCCCTTCACCGAGCTCAGCAAGAACAAGAAAGTACTTCTACCAATAGAAAAATCAGTCTTGGAACAGTTATTTTGGAAGACCGGTTGAAGGTTCCATCTTCTTCCTCTCAGCAAGTAAATGGATCTAATTGGTCTAATCTTCCAAAACCATTAATATTGCCAACTCTTATATAAGATGCATCAACTTCCAAAGCATTTGCTTCCAAGGTACCTGCTAAACCACATATTCCTATTGGGAAACGCAGACCTCTGGATCAAAATTATGATATATTGAAACACTTGGCCCACGTACCAGCCAAATTATCAATTCTGGATGCTTTGAATCTGTCAAAAGATCTTCGAGAAGCACTCATCGAGGCTTTGTCAAGTCCTCAGGAGTTTGAAACTGAAATTGCTGCAGCTGAAGTCTATCACATAGAGAATAATCCTACAGAATTCCATGCAATAATATCCTTTACTGATGAAGATGAAGATGATGTTGTGCATGGACATATTAGACCATTGTACTTGTCTAGAAAATTCAATGGCGTGGATGTTCGAAGAGTTTTCATTGATAATGGTTCAGGAGTCAACCTCATGCCCATTCGTACACTTCATCGATTGGGCCTCACGGAATCTTATTTATCTCCCTCTACCATGATGCTACAGGGATATGATAAAAATGAACAAGAACCACTGGGTGAAGTTACACTCAGAACTCATTTTAGAGATCTTGTATCCAATTCAGATTTCATGGTTGTTGATCAAGACTCAGCCTTCAACAGTTTGCTTGGAAGACCCTGGTTACATCAACATGCGGTTATCCCTTCTTCATACCATCAAGGTCTCAAATATTGTTTCGATAGTCAAGTTGGGACATTGTATGGTGATAAGGCCCCGTTCAAGACATGTGAATCTCAATACATTGAGGCAGAATTCTATCACATGAAGCAAAGGGAGAAATCCATAACAAAGGAGATTACCAAAGTTAATGCTTCATATGGTTTGGAAAAAATTCCAGTAAATCCATTTAAACATGTGAGTACAGATTATGTGTTGCCTATCAGTCAAATTGACAAGATAGACCCAAATCAAAATACTCTTATGGAAAGATCCATAATGTCAATTACGGCAATCGAGCCAGACAACATGGGAGAAATTGGTAATCTACCAAGCAGTGATGAAAGCACAAATGGTGACGTCTTCATTTCATCTGCTGATATCCAACAAGTCTATGCTTCTCTAATTAGGCTAGAAGAAGTTATAGCAACATCAAAGGTGAACAATGATGTCGATTTTCAATCCATCATCTCCTCTTTATTACCCAAAGAAGACCCTTCACCATCAATCGGGTTGGAAATGTAAGATTCTTCTTCAAAATGTGAAAATTTTGACATCTCTTCTGATCATGAAAATTATGCTTTGTTATCTACTATGCAAGTAGAAACAGAAGAAATAACACATGATGAAGAAGAAGAGGAAGATCTCAGAGTTTCTCCCCCAGCATTTGAAGAGGGTATCTCTACCACTGTGGATGAACTCAGAGAAATAAATCTAGGTACAAAGGAAGATCCATGCCCCAGTTTAATCAGTGCGTCCATGAACCTTGAAGAGCAAGAGATTTATATTTCTTTTCTAAAGCGAAATAGAGATATTTTTGCTTGGAACTATACAGAAATTCCCGGGCTTGATCCTGATGTTGCTACTCATCATTTGGGTTTACCAAAAGAACATCGATGATTTAAGCAAGCCGCGAGAAGAACACACCCAACTTATGCTTCTAAAATTGAAGCTTAAGTGGATAATATTATCAAAGCTAACATCATCAGAGAAGTTCAGTATCCCAAGTGGTTGGCTAATATTGTCCCTGTAAAGAAGAAGAACAGAAAAAATAGAGTTTGCATCGATTTCAGAGATCTTAATCGGCATTGTCCTAAGGATGATTTCCCAGTTCCGATTACTGAACTTCTAATTGATGCAACAACTGGCTATGAAGCACTTTCCTTCATGGATGGATATTCTGGATATAATCAGATCCGAATGGCCCCAGAAGATGAGGAATTCACAGCCTTCAGATCCCCTCAGGGTGTGTTTTGTTATAGGGTAATGCCCTTTGGCTTAAATAATGAAGGTGCAACATATCAACGCGCCATGCATCGTATCTTCAAACCCTTCTTAGGGAAATTTGTTGAATGCTATGTAGATGATTTTGTGGTTAAATCCAAACAACGTTCTAATCACTTGGCTGATTTGGAAGTCATATTCTGCAAGATTCAACAACATAATTTGAATATGAACCCCTTAAAATGTGCTTTTGGTGTAACCTTAGGAAATTTTCTCGGCTTTGTTGTACGCCATCGTGGTATTGAAGTCGATCCTGAGAAGACCAAGTCAATCCTTGGTATGTCACCTCCTCAAAATTTGAAAGAATTAAGAGTACTTCAAGGACACTTAGCCTATATTCGGTGTTTCATCACCAATTTGGCAGGCAAAATTTTACCCTTTACCAAATTGATGAATAAGTGAGTCACTTACCAGTGGACTGAAGAATGTAAAGAAGCATTCAATATTCTCAAGAAATACCTCTTGAGTCCACCGGTACTCAAGCCACCTGTTGAAGGAAGACCACTTATCCTCTACATGACAGCTCTAGAGCGATCATTGGGTTCCTTTGTTGCTCAAAAGAATGATTCTAGGAATGAAAACAGCCTCTATTATCTCAGTCGAACTATGCTTGATGCAGAAACCCGGTATTCAAGTATTGAGAAGTGCTGCCTGGCATTAATCTTTTCAGTTCAGAAGTTGAGACATTACCTGCAACATCATGAGGTCCAATTGGTATCTTGAAATAACCTTCTCAAATTCATCCTTAGTCATCCAATGCTTACAGGACATCTAGCAAGGTGGGTAGTTATTTTGCAGCAATTTGACATTCAGTATGTGTCTCAAAAGGCGATAAAGGGCCAAGCTCTGGCTGATTTCCTGGCTGAACACTCTTCAGTGGAAGATACATCTTCAAATATTGAACTCCCTGATAAGGAATTCTTCTCTATTCAAGAAAGTCCTCAAGCTTGAGAAATGTATTTTGATGGTGCTTCCAGAAGTCCAATAGGGAAGAAAATGGAAAATCCTAAATTCAACAAAGTTGGCTTAGGAATTGTACTCATTTCTCCATAAAAGGCAGTGTTACCTTATTCCTTCTTATTGTGGGAAGGTGGTACCAATAATGAAGCCGAATACCAAGCTCTTATCACAAGCTTGGAATTAGCGCTTCAAGCACAAGTGAATCACTTAAAGGTGAAGGGTGATTCAAACCTGGTGATCAAACAAGTCAATGGGGATTATGCCATCAGAAAAGAAGAACTAATCCCTTCGTATGATTAAGTCAGAGAGTTAATGGCGTAATTCCCTTTGGAACTGACATTTTCTTATGTCCCAATATCACAAAATTCTCAAGCTGATGCACTGGCTAATATAGCCACAGCTCTGGCAGATCCGAATCGGGACGAGACAACCATCAGTATTGCCCACCGTCATGCAATTTCACCTTATGTTCGAATCAGAACAGAGGAAATTAATGAAATTAGTCTCATTCCTGAACCGTATGGTCATACTACAGGATGGAGGTCACCTATCAGGGAATACCTTCAAAATGGAACACTTCCACCTGATAGAGCCGAGAAAGAACAAATTCGGCGACGTGTGGTCAATTTTACTCTTTATGATAGCCCAGATCACCTAGAGAAAGTTCTCTACAAACGTGGTTTTGATGGAGTTCTCTTTAGATGCATTGATGGTGAAGAGACAATGGCTGTCATGAAAGAAGTGCACGTAGGAGTCTGTGGTGCCCACCAGTCTGGACATAGACTATCTAATCAGGTTCGAAGGCTTGGATACTTTTGGCCTTCAATGATATGAGATTGTGTCAATTTCACAAAGATGTTTCATTCATGCCAAGTACATTCCAACTTCATTCATCAGCCTCCAGAGTTGCTTCATACAGCTAAATACTCATGGACATTTGCCACATGGGGAATGGATGTGGTGGGACCTTACCCTTCGGCTACGGCTAAGCAGTTTAAGTATATTCTTATTGCTACTGACTTCTTTTCAAATGGGCAGAGGCAATACCTCTCAAGGAAGTCAGATCTAAATGCATTGTTAGCTTCATCAAGTCTAACATCATTACCAGATTTGGTGTCCCTCATACCATATTGACGGACAATGGCACCAATTTCTGTTCATCTGAGATGAAGAAGTTGTATCAAGAATACAACATCAAATCCAACCATTCATCTCGATATCATGCAGCGGCCAATGACCAGATAGAAGCCTTTAACAAGACTCTTTCAAATATACTGCAAAAGATGGTGGATAAAGATAAGAGGTCATGGCCTGATAAATTCTTTCATGCTTTATGGGCTTATCGGACTACCACCCGCACTGCAACTTGGTCAACTCCATATTCATTGGTATATGGAATGGAAGCCGTCTTGCCCATTTAATTTCAACTACCCTCGCTCAGAGTTGGCATTTGTGATCAATCATCTACAGATGAACAATCTCAAAAGCGACTGAATGAATTGTGATGGTTAGATGAGAAACGATTGTGCACTTTGCACCCCTTGGAAGTCTATCAGAATCGAATAGCACGAGTTTTTATCAAAAAAGTTCGTCTTCGTTCATTCACTCAGGGAGAATTGGTATTAGTTTTCAGAACTCCAATGATACCAGGAAAGAAACCTCCCAAGCTTGAGCCAAAATGGGAAGGACCTTATTCAATACATAGGGTATACTCCAATGGAGCTTATTCATTAATCTCAATGGATGGAGAACTCATCACTACTCCAACCAATGCCAGATTTTTGAAGAAGTATTTTGTATAAACTGAAAAACTGTACTTTGTCCCTGCAACATGACACTAAACTGTGTGGCACCAGTTCTTCCTTGCTATATGACGTTAAACTATACAGCAACAGTCCAAGCATATGACCCTAAACTATTTTTCACATATGTCCAACATGACATTAAACTATGTCACCTTCATCGTCCTAGCTACATGACGCTAAACTGTAAAAAAGTCCTTTAATACGTCCTACATGACATTAAACTGTACTATGTCCCTGCAACATGACACTAAACTGTGCGGCACCAGTTCTTCCTTGTTATATGACGTTAAAACTATACATCAATGGTCCATTATGACCTTAAACTGCAACCTCGTCCCACACGACGTTAAACTGTGAAAAAAGTTCCCTAAATGGTCCGGTATGACCTTAAACTACAACTAGGTCATGTATGACCTTAAACTGCATCATCAACGGTCCATGCATATGACCCTAAACTGTTTTCAAGTCCCTTACGTCCAGCAAGACGTTAAATTGTGACATCCTAACTACATGACGCTAAACTGTATAAAAGTCCCTTACGTCCGGAAAGACGTTAAACTACATAATCATCAAAGGTCCTGTATGACCTTAAACTACACCACCGTCCATCATGACATTAAACTGCACCATCCACGGTCCATGCATATGACCTTAAACTATTCGAACTTTCGTCCAACATGACGCTAAACTGTATCGTCCCTTTTTCGTCCAACATGACGTTAAACTGTGGAAAAAATCCCCAATGCGTCCAACATGACGTTAAAATGGTGCACGCTTTTATCCTCACTGCATGACATTAAACTGTACAATCCCCCCCCCCCTTTCTTCCAACATGACGTTAAACTCTATTGTCCACATCGTCCTAACTACATGACGCTAAACTATACAGAAAGTTTGTGATATGTCCTACATGACATTAAACTGTATTTTGTCCCTGCTACATGACACTAAACTGTGCAGCACCAATAGTCCTAACTGCAAGACTTTAAACTGCATAGTCCCTTCATACGTCCTACATGACGTTAAACTGTGTATTGTTAAGGTTGTTGATACCTCTTGTTTCTCACACCGAGGATGACTCATGTGAGCTTAGAGTAAACCTCAACCATACTATTCTCTCTAGGCCGCTAACCATGTGTAAGTCCTAACATCATTTTTTTAGGTCATTGTCCCCAAGTAAAACTTGATCATTAATTCATTCTTTAATTGAACTACACAGACTTTGATCCTTGCCTTCTAGGCTGGGTATGTAGGCAACCTCCCAAGGTTCAAGCCCAAAACCAATCTCTTCACATCGGTTCACCACCATCTCATATGATGTTGATTCGTGAAACCACCCCTAGAATCAATATCTTTACATTGGTTCACATTTGTCCTTGTTATACGACGTTAAACTATACAACACTTTTTTCCAGTATGAAAATAAACTACAATATTCTTTGATACCCTCACCTGAGAGGGAACCATTATTTACATTGATTTTTCAATCATGTTTCATCTCAAAGACTACATTCATACATGGCAATGCCCAAACCTTTTATCTTGGGTTAAACCATCGTTGTACTAAAGTCCCCTTTCACCCTTCATATGTACGAACCAAATTTGTACAAAGGGTATTTCTAGAACTACGTGGGATTGATTCCCATCCTTATGGGATACGTAGGAACGTTCGAGTGTCCCTCGAATCTAGCCCCAAGTCTTTGGGCCTAACCCCAAATTCCACTTTCAGTCCCTTGGCTGAAAAGTACTCATGAAAACACACACTGTGTATTTCTTACAATGGTCCAAGCTCTATGAACCTAAACTAAGATCTCTAATCCTTTTTTCCCACACAACGTTAAACTGTAGTTTAAGAACTACGTATGGCTTGATTCTCATCCTTATGGGATACGTAGTGAAGTCCAACATTTCAATTTAGGACCCAGCCACAACATGATTATGGTTATCATTGATCTTTGTATCTCTGTATAAATTGAACAATACCCATATTTATGTTTCATAATCCTAACCTTAAATATTTCCAGATCCTCATAACCCTTTTCATGACTTCTAGTCACAAAAATTTCAAAATTCTGAGAGTTCTTTTGCCTGACTATGCAGCACGTGCCCATAGGCAACTTTGCATAAACAGTCTACATAACAGACTTATTAGCCAAAAGATACTATTATTTGACTATGCAGCCAATGCCCTTATGTGGCCCTGCATAATTCAACCCCCTAACGGGTTTTTCGGATAGTGATAACTTCATTCTTGGGAAGAATGCCTCTTTTGTCCTTATTTTCCTTAAATAACATTATGTAGGGATCCGAAAAAATAGCCATCTATTTCTCCCATATCCTTTTTCATGATCTAAAAGTATTCAAGTCTATGGTTTATATTCTCCTTCCCTACGTTTGGGTCAGACCTTCGTAGGAGTGATATTCATCCAGTTCTTCGATAACCTTGTTTGGAAATATCTTCTCCATATTCAAGTACCTCCTTCCATACAGCAAACTCTATACTTTGGAAGATTTGAATCTCTATAAACTTTCACTGGCTTTTAGCACTAGGAAAGTAAATTTCTGAGATTTATTTTGCCTGACTATGCAGTACGTGCCCATAGGTGGTCTTGCATAAACAATCTACATAACAGACTTGTTAGCCAAAAGATACTATTTTATTTAACGATGCAGCCAATTCCCTTAGGTGGCCCTGCATAATTCAACCCCCTAACGGGTTTGTTAAATAATGGTAACTTCATTCTTGGGAACTACTTCTTCTAATGCCTTTTAGCTCTTTTTCATATCATTCCTCAGATTCAAATATTCTTAAGTCATAGCTTACATATTTTCCCTCATACTTGAGTATGTTAATATGTTTTCAGATGAGTTGTCAAAAAATTGAGTCAATTCTAATCCATTTCGGTCAAAGTTATTTCAACCTTAAATATTAGCCTTTGTATGTCCGATGTGCATGACTTTAAACTGCCCATAAAAGACAGAGGAACTCTGAATAAAAGTCAAGTTCCCAGCTCACTAAACATACATTTTTTGTATGATTTAGGTAACATTGAGCAATTAAAAGGTTCTAAGTTTGTAGGGTTATTTACATTAATCCTAGTAAAAATAAAACTATGCTTACTAGGCCCATTGGATTAGGTAAAATATAAAGCATGTAGTAAAAGAGAATGCAGGTACAAATGAGTGAAGGTGAAAGTGTTTTTCATTGATACATAAGAGTTAGAAGGACATCCATAGACTGGAGTCTCTTCTCTTTTTCAAGAATTATAAGAGGCTTTCAGCATAACACTTCATTTGATTTACGGCATCCCGAGCTTCATCAGCAACCACCTGGAATTCATTCATTCAACTGGATACAATAATAGATGCAGTGATACCAGCTCTTCTTGGAACAATTGTAAAAGGATGTTCTTGAGTGCGGTTTGAGAAAAAATTTTGCTGATGAAACAGTGACTCTGTTTATGTCCAAGAGACTTGGAAGATGGATACATTGATTTGAGAATGGAGCATTGGAAGTAAAGAGCCATTTGGAGAGAGTACTCTTTTCAAATATTGCTCTAATACCATGTTTGTCTTCTCTCCACCAACCGGCAGTGGAAAACATTTCAGCCCATGGGTTTTCCATTTTCATATCTGCAAGGAAATGACATGGAGGAAGAATTTGAAAGTTTACAACATTGTTGTTGCTCTTAATGCACAGCATAACCGAAATGAAGGATTAGCAGTACAGCTGTATTTCAGGTGTATAGTTCTTTTCATCTGGAACATTGACTCCTTGCAGATGACCATGACCATATAGAGGTAGGTAGATGCTCTGTGGGAAATTAAGATGATATTTCTTCAAGTACTTAGCCAAATCTGGGAGAGTGTTGTCGCAGATATCATAGTAATCATGGCCAATGATGTTCATCATGTCATCAATCCGCTTGCTATCCAGTTCATCAGATGTTTTAATTCCCTTAGGACCCATTGAATCTACACAAAAGTTGAATAAATTAAACTCTTAAATGGGTTTATTTTTCATAAAATTTGTGAAAGAATTCGAAAAAATGGCTAAGGCATTAAAGCGCGCAAGTCTAAACATGACGCACAAGTATTCGTGTGTCGCGCTAGTTTTTGATGCGCAAGTATAATCCGCGCAAGTACAAATACCTTTATAGTAGTACGACATCAAGGAAAACACTGGAAAACAGAGCAACCTACACGACTAAGGTGACCTACGCGGTGAGAGCTTGAAGGTATAAAGTCCGGAAATCCGGATGCTTGTACGGAAGTGAGGCCCTCTATTTATAGACGCGGCTGGGACCCTGTGTGTCGTACCCTGTGCGATCAAGGGTCGTATCCCTGCGTGATGCGCACTTGCGCGCTGCCCTCTGAGCCATCAAGACTTGCGTGCCACCTTTCCTTTGGATGTCTTCGATTTCCTCAGAGTCAAATCCTCATTTTTTTCGGATCCAACTCTGAGGGGGGACTTTTGTTGACGCTCCTTTCGTCACAGAATCTAAAGATCGGAAAAGGGGAATATCTGAGCTCAAAGTGATTCAACCATTGAAGAAAATATCAAAAATCGACAAAGGTATGAACAAGGGATCAAAAGCACCTGTGTCGTGCAAGTTTTATCACTGTCGCGCAAGTCCACTTTCCTGACGCCTTATGGTTGCGCAAGTGACTTGCGCGACCTAAGTGATAACCGACCGGTAACCGCCTGGGGTCTTATCCTGCCTATAAATAGACCCTGTGGGCCCCCATTCGGGGAGGATTTTTTCCAGAAACTCCGATTTGAGCTCCCGGCGCCCTAGTCTCGTCTCAAAGCTTCTGAAACACTTCTAAGGTAATTTCTTACCTAGAACGGAAGATCTAAAGAGTAGGAGGAAGGCCTAAGTGTTGAAACTCATCAACATTTGCGTGGCTGAGTGGCCAGCCCTTAAGGGAAAAGGACCACACTTGTGCGCTGCCTTACTCCTTCAATAGATCTTGCGCGCCCTTCTTCTGGAAGAACCTCAAGAGGATTCTAAAGGCTTTAATGAAGAGTCGCTCAAGTATGACCCTACTGGTTAACCGTCGCGCAAGTACACCATGTGTCGCGCAGGCATATCTACACGACGAGGACCTGCGCGACCAGGACTTGCGCGCCCATGCAGTACCTTTGCGCCTGCTAGGACTTGCACACCCCTGCCTTTTTGGGTGCCTTTCTTGCCCATTTCACCCCTCTTAATCCATTATACCTTTCCTATTCAAGATTCAGTCTTCAAGACACTCTTCAAATCCATTTATGGCATGATTTCTTGATTTGACTTCCTTATCTGAATGGAATTATGTGGAATATCTCTCAAAACCTAGTGATTTACATATCTTTATATCACTAAAAGATTGAGAGTTCATTCATTCAACCTAATCCTTTAAGATGAGAGAATCCTTAACCTAGGTCTCCTTTTCAGGAATAATCCCCAGTCATAAATCCTCTAATTTGGGCATCCTCTTAGGAGTAATCCCCAGATCCCCTAACCTGGGCTTCCTTTTTAGGAGTAAACCCCAGTCTTAAATATGGGCATCTTCCTTAGGAGTAAGCCCCAATTCTTAAAGTTCCCAAATCTGGGAATCCTCTTTAGGAGTAAGCCCTAGTCCCCTAATTTGGGTATCCTCCTCAAGAGTAAGCCCCAAACCTTAATCCTTAAGCCGGGCCTCCTTTTCAGGAGTAAGTCCCAGTCATAATACCTTAACCTCGGCCTCCTTTTCAGGAATAATCCCCAGTCATAATCCTCTTAACCAGTCCTAATTTACCTTTGATCTGGGATTCCTTTTGAGGAGTAAAACCCAATCATAAGTATTCTCCTAATTTGGGCCTCCTTTTCAGGAGTAAGCCCCAAGTTAGAGTATTCAAAATCTCCATGAAGCACATATACCTTTATGGACCCTGTTCCTGGATTTATTCTCTAAAGTAAATCCTAAACCTTCATTTATCTGGGCAGTCATACATACATAAGCCCGACATTCTTTCTTATGATTGCATCTTTCATGGCTCAACTGTCTAATTTTTTACCAATACCTCTTTTTTCTTACACCGATCATGACTCACGTGAGCTTAGAGTGTAAAGGTAATTGTGACATCCTTCTTTGAGCCATCAATCATAAACATCGTACTCCCTTACTCGAACTACGTGGGTTCTGATTCCTTTTCTAAACAAAGGATACGTAGGTAGCCCGTCTACGGGTTCGATCCCAACTCTAAAATAATCCATGTCCTTCTGAATGACAATAAACTTCAAGTGCCCCACTGAGTGGCTTTAAAATCACCATGGTCATTATAATGACCTAGATACTTCTGTATAAATGTGTCGAAGGGTACCATTGAACAAGAATCTCTAATAAATACAGATGATTATCTATCGATGAAGAACCTCGAATACATACAAAAGATTCTATAAATTTCCTATATATTTAATCATTGATTGTCAGATCTGAAGGAAAGCTCATTTTATACTTGGTAATGTAATAAGGATTAACGAAAATAACCTAAATCTACAAAGAGATTCCGAGTAGAAAATAATTCCCCTCAAAAAGGTGTGATGAGTCCGACCTCCCATCCTCTCTACCAATGCAAATTCCTAAGCCTCATCAGTCTACAAACTAATGATCACCTACCTTTGGAAAGTAGGTCCAAATGGATATGGAATCATTGGATGTTTCCGGTTCTACGAAGAAATCCATTAGAAACCGATCGGAACGTTTGAACCTCCCATCACGGCGGTCATCCCCGGATTCTGAGGGAAACAATCATATTCTAAATTACGTTAGAAGTTACTGTATTTTTTCAGTCTAAATTCTGTGATTTTTCAGAACTAGTTTCCTATTGTATCTTGATGATAAATTGAGATATATAAGTTATATTGATTTGATTACTTCTTTTTTAGAAATATAATGAAACTATATAAATATAATTCAAGTGCATCTAAAGCTAATTTCTCCATTTAGAATGTCTCTTTTTAGTTATAAAATTTATAATCCTTGCTATTTACAAATTTCTAGAATTGGTTATGTGAAATAAGATGTGTGAAACGGCTATGTGAATTCCCCAATATGAATCAATTACATTGATTAGTTTACATGAGTTCCATTATGTAAATCTTCCACATATATTTGGCTATATAAAATCTCTTACGCGGAGAAAATGGCAATGTGACAACCCCCAACATGGATTTTCCTACGTAGTTCTGTGAATTTCTACAGGATATTCAAAAACCATAAAATATGATATATTTTATGTAATATTTCACATTTTAGTTTACTGTAAGTTTATTATAGATATTGTGACATCCCAGACCCGGATTCTACTTAATGGGTGCATCGAGCTTGGTGGACCACATGGCATCAAGCGCATCTCCTAGAATGCCAGAGGCTACCGACTAGCAATGAGGGACTAGGGTTTGTCTGTGGGGAGACTATACCATCATTACCAAAGTGTAGCATTGTGGGGGAGTATAAACATAGGTTAAATAGTTGAATCATTATAAGTACATAGTGGAAGTAGACAATAACAATTGATAAAAAAGGATAATAATAATTGAAACAATTGGAATAGCATTCAATGACTGATGATATGTCATGTCACTGGAAAATTGGAAAACACAAATACAAGATAGTAGGCATAACATATTCACAAAAGTATAAAGGAAATCAAAAGACTATCCCAATCATCTCGATATCCAACTCAGTCCTCTTCTATCAAGCTCTAACCTAAACAACAAGCAATCAAGTGTTTGAAGTCATATTCTTCCCTTTATCAACACCTACAGTTATGTAATCTACTATGGGTACCAAACGATACCTGGAGAGGGTGTGAGATAAATCTCAGTGGACCACCACCAACGGTGTCTATAACATCCATCCTGTGTAATGGAATATAACTATGTGTAACCATGCATATATAAATTAAAGCAATACAATGTAACTAAATACCCAAGTACCTACTTCAACCCTCAGCTGGTGTTTGAATATGTAACCATTTAATAATTTGATTGTTACCAGTTTATAATATGTTACATGTTAAATAATAGTAAAGGTTCCATGATGTAACAAGGAAACCTATAATGATATTTAATAATGAAGTCCCAAGGTAATAACTAAGGCGACGTAGACCTCAAGGGTCATTAACTCGGTAGTAATTGTATCCTGGCATGGGGTAAGAGTGTAATCCAAGGAGCATAGTCCAAAACATTCCCTAATGAGATGCCTACTGAGTCCAAGGAGTTTATAACAAGTAGAATAGGGCTAAGAAAAGACTAGGCCCAATGGGCTTTAACCATGGAACCTACTTTTCAATTCTATATCTAATGAGTGTATCCAAGGCATCCTATAGTAATACATGAAGGATCCTATGGTTTCATACCGATAATCCAAAGATTAGAAAAGGATTGGGTTCTAGGTGGGTCTAAACCTAAGCAAGCCATGTCCTTGAATCAGAATGGGGTTCCCAAGTGCTCATGGTATTCTCCGATCAGAATCCAATGAAATCTCAAGTCATGCCATTCCTATTTCATAGTTAAGTCATATATAATAATTCAATTGGTTCAAGCCTTTCCTTTCATTAGTGTGATAAGGCCAAGTAGCATGAAACATTAGTTAAATTCATTTAAGGGGTATTCAATAATTAAGGTTCACTCTACTACCTTCCATCAACATTTAAAGGGGTCCTACAAACATGTAACCTTTATTCAATTACACTTAATAAGTCCAAGTCATATACTAGTATACTTTCCAAATCACATTTTATATTTAATTGTAAAATTAAATAACATACCTGAGGTAGGTAAAATGGTAAGCATACATGGTACTTTCCATTATTAAATTCATATAAAAAATATCCCATTTAATATTGAAACACTTACCCTTATAAAGGTCAATCCAAGGCACACCCAAATGGTGGCTCAAATGTGTCAAAACACTAAAAACCCAATTTCGGCATAACACCCTACATGGGGTGTTGGGAGTTGTGGGCATAACCACCAACAAATAATTTTATATTCAGAAAGAGCATAACCATACAGTTATAAGAAGTATAATCAGGGAATATGAATTTAATAAACAACACCCAATGAAATATGTGGGCCCCACACAATAATTCCAAAATAAAAAAAACATTAGGGATGAGTTATAAACCACCCACCTTAGGCTTGTACGAATCACCTTCTTTGGTATTGGCCCTTGATTTGGCTCGTATTGGGGAATATATATGAAAAAGAGGAAAATGTTCATACCCTTATATATAGGATGAGAGAAAGAGGAAAGAGAACAAGATTAAATGGACTCCATTACTTGTCGTTCTACATCTAACATGATGAACAGAAGCTCGATCAGATCCGAGACAAAGGAGATCCTTTAATTCCTACCTTAGGTCCTCAAAAATCTCCAAAATGAGAGATAATTAGGTTAATACTGTTTGGTTCTCATATTAGGGAAGAATATGTGGCTTAATAAATTATTAAGCAAAATTTTGTAAAATTGCCCATAAAAATATCATGTAAATGGTTTTCTGCACTGTTTGAAAAAACATGTGCAAACCATTCGTAGTTACTTGGGTAGAATGGCACTTTACACGGTTAGGTCGTATAGTCATGCACCAACCATGCAAGGTGGCTCTGTCTAAAAAAACACCATCCACGCGGTTTTCCAAACCATGAGGCATTCCTTCGCTGTTTACTATAAACCGTGTGCCAAGCCTATTTTCTCCAAAAAGAAGGGCTCCAAGCTCTGATCATTCCCCAAAAAACCCTAATACCTTTACTAACCCATTAGGCATCCATATTAGGTCCAAAATATATAATTAGACAGAAAATTAAAGGATCCATACCTGAGTGAAAAACCAGGTTCTTGCAGTCTTCCCCCCTTAAAATAACTTGTCCCTGAGTTCACCTTCTAAGGGTGGAGAAATACTGTATAAGAACAACCTGGTCCATTGAGCATGTATGTCGACTTCTCTCTCCCAAGTCTTTTCATGTACCTAATCGTGCTGCCATATCACCCCTACTAGAGGGAGAGACGGACCTCTGAGAGTCTTCGTGCTCTAATCAATGATGCGTACTGGATATTACTCAAAGGTAGCATTAGCATCTAACGCAACTTCCTTGAGATCAAAAGTATGAGATAGATCATAATGATACTGGAAAAGCTGCAATGCATTGAAGAAATCGTGCATGGCATAGTACCTTTAAGGTAGTAGTAACCAATTGGATACTGGCCCGACTCTCTTCAAAATCTCAAACGGCCCTATAAAATAAGGTGACAACTTTCCCTACTTTCGTAACCATATATTCCCTAGCCTAGCTAATACCCAAAGAAAAACATGATCCCTGACCTTGAACTCAAGAGGTCTTCGATGTCGATTGGCATAAGAATTTTGTCTATAATGAGCAGTAGTCATACACTTCCTAATAATTTGAACCTTCTTTGAAGTCTCTTGAATGATATAAGGACCTAGTAGGTCTACCTCACCTACCTCTAGCCAGTATAGGGGTGAACATCATGGCCTACCATATAAGGCCTCAAAAGGAGCCATCTAAATTGTCGCTTGGAAGATGATATTATAAGAGAACTCGATGAGAGGGATATTCTTCTCTCATGAACCACTAAAATAAAGGACATGTTCTTGGAGCATGTCTTCTAAAACATGTATCATCCGTTCAGATTTTCCATTGGTCTGAGGGTGAAAATTTGTGCTTAGAACCACCTAATTCCCCAAAGCTTTCTGCAATCCCTACCAGAACCATGACATGAAATGATCATCCCTATCTGAAACAATAGTATGAGTGACCCCATGTATCTGTATGATCTCATAGACATATATTATTTCCATCTCATCGATTGATAAAATCTCCAAAATAGGTATGAAGTGGGATGATTTTTTTAGTCGGTCAATGACTACCCATATAGCATTGATACCCCTTGACAACCTTGGTAAGACAACTACAAAATCCATGGAAACATATTCCCATTTCTATTATAGGACTATAAGTGGTTGTAGCAAGCCTGTAGGTCTATAGTGCCCTACCTTCACCTACTGATAGGTGCAACACCTTGTGATAAAGCCTACAATTTGATGTTTCATCTCAGACCACCAATACGGGCATCATATATCTTGATACATCTTGGAGATTCCTAGATGAACTACCCACTGAGAAGCATGTGACTCTTTCATCAACTCCTCTCTCATATTTTTATGAACCCATATATGTTAACATAGATGCAGGATGTCATCTTTGTCCACAAACCAATATAGAGGTGGTTTATCTCCTGATATAATCTAACGGGGTACCAAGCATTCAAGATATGAAAACTATCGACTCTTCACCTTATCAAGGAGGGAAGAGGTAACTATCAAGGATGAGAGGTAGGACTACTTGTGACTATCATGAAACTCTAGATGCATCTCAGAAAATAGAGCCATTAACTTCCATTCATCACTGTCTTCCCGTACGGTCTGTGTTTGAGTTTTTCTACTTAAAGCATATTCAACTACATTTCCCTTCCCAGGCATATAAGAAAGCTCAAAATCAAAGTGTTTTATATATTCAACTCATATCCACTATATGAGGTTCAATTCACATTGATAAAGGATATATTTTAGGCTCTTGTGGTCCATGTACACCACAAAGCACTCACTCAAAAGATAATGACTCCAGTAATGTAAGACATGGAAAATTGCTTCTAGATCAAGGTTATGCATCAGGTTATTTCTATCATGAGGCCTCAAATACTGAGATCCTTATGCAACAACTTTTTCCTCTTGTATCAGCACGTCTCCTAGGCCGATTCTTGATGCATCATAGAAGATGATATAACATACACCTGGATCCGGAAGAGTTAGAATAGGTGCTGATACAAGACTCCCCTTCAGCTCCTAAAAGGCTTCCTCGTATGATCCTGACCATATGAGATTTACTCCCTTCTTTATAAGGCCAATAAAAGGAGTAGAAATATGTGAGAAATCTTGTATGGAACACCTACAAAATCCATCCAACCCTAAGAAACTTTGTATATCAAACATGTTCTTGGTATTCTCCTAGGAAACTAAAGCACTAACCTTTTCTAGGTCAATAGATATACTTGATTATGATATTATATGACCAAAGAGGTGAACTTTTTAAATTCATAATTGAACCTTAGAAAGATCAGTATAAAGATTATTCTCTCTTAGTGTACTCATAACTATCTCAAGATGTTTGGCATGGTCTCTGCAACTCTGAGAATACACCAATATGTCATCTAAAAAGACCATGACAAAAGAATAAAAATAGGGGTGGATCACCCTATTCATCAGAGCGATGAAAATGGTGATCATTTTCGTAAGACCTAATGTCATAACAAGGTATTCATATAGACTATACATGCTATAAAAAGATATATGTGGTATTTCTGATGACCTTAATCGCACCTGATGATAACCGGATCTCAGGAAAATTTTAGAGAAGACCTTTTCTCTTAGGAGTTGTTCGAAGAGATCATCTATAAATGTTAGTGGATAGCGGTTATTAACCATAAGCTAGTTCAACCATCAATAATCCACACATATAATTAAGGTTCTATCTACCTTCTTGGAAAAAAGAATGGGAAAACCCCAAGAAGATGTACTAGGATGTATAAAACCTTTAAACTATAAATCCTTTAACTGCTTATTTAGATCTTGAATCTTTGTTGGTTCCATCCTGTATGGAGGAATATAAATTTTAGATTCACATGTAACAAGCTTGATTGTAAACTCTACCTCTCTATTAGGAGGTAATCTAGAAAAATCATCGGTAAAGACATCACTAAAATGATTCACTACTGGAAGGAAATAATCTTGTTGTATACCATGATCCTCCATGAAGAGATTTTTGATATGGGTAGTCACTCCACCTAGCCCATGATGCTCTAGACCAGATCTACTAGCTTGAACATCCCACTCACCCTTATGTAGATAACTACTACCCTATGGTGATGTAAAAGATACCCTACGATGATAGAAGTCTAAAAAATCATGAAAGTGAACCAACTAGTCCATCCTGAGTATGAAATCGAGGCCTGTCATCTCGAGAACAAAGAGGTTCCATAAGAAATAGTAACTACCTACCTAAAGGGGACAGTCCATACACTAGCGTACACCCTCTATTCGTACCCCTAACAACGTATCTATGGTCATTACACCATAGTGATATTGTATCTCCAGTCTGAGACTTTCCACGATAGATACAGAGATAAAAGAGTTCGAATTACTTATATGAAATAAAGTAAATACTATGCTAGATGCCACAAGAATAATACCTCATACAATAGATGGTCCTACAGCCTGATCCTCAGGTATTAGCTATAGTGCATTCAACTGGCCTGATCTACAACTCTATGCAACCAATGGACAACCATGATCATAACTACTCTATTGGTGATGCTGGTAGTCAAGGTTCTGGCTACCATGGCCATGACCTCCTCCTTGTCAAGACCTACCAATTTTATTCCCACTCCCTACCCAGCGTAGTGTAAAATAACCCACTTCTGAAGGTGGAGCTAGTGTGGATCCTTCTCCACTCGAAGCTGGTGGAAAGGTCCTATAGAAATGTTGAATATGCCCTATACGGATGCAATACCTGCACTCTAGTGGGTCTCTATCACACTAAGTTTTTTAATTTCCTTGTATTCCACACTGATGAAACACCAAATATCTATTGAAACAAACACTCTGATTTTCACTACCTTGATGAGAAACCTCGAGAGAATGTTTCCTGCCAATGGAAGAACTACTGTCCTGATGCGACACTAATCCATTAAACCTTTTAATATTGTCTTCCCTTAGGTTCTTCTCAATGATAAGAGCCTGATTAACTATTGTATAAAACTTAAGCAGGTAAAACACATTCACCTACATACAGATGTCGTAATGGAGCCCATCCTTGAAACTTCTATCTTGTGAAAGTTCATCACCAGATAGAAGTGTTGTGAAGTGATGAAACTCTGTGAAACACACTGAATATTCCATAAATGAAATAGAAACCTACTTAAGATGCATGAACTCTATAGAGATATCAGATTTCAGCATCATAGGAAAGAAATGATCATAGAAAATAGTTTGAAGTCATCCCATATCATGTCTTGGTGGTGATCAGCCTGGGTAACCATGTCCCACCAATTATTTGCTAAATCCTAAATCATGTATATAGAAATCTTGAATATGCTCATTGGAGGAATTTCTAAATGTTCAATGATATATAGGATATCCTCTAGACAAGACGCAATAACCTGTGGACCATCATCCCCTGAGAAATTAGGAGGATACTTCTACTGGAACTCATGAGTCGGATCAGCCATCATAGGTGCATGTTGTGGAGCACCATGCATGGACTGCATCAGATGTAGGAAACTATCACAAACTTGGGAATTAGTACTCGGATTAGGTACAGCAGGCGGTACCTCAAGTGGAACTCTTAGTAGTAAGATTGGAGGTTTAGGTCCCACCACATCTAAAGCATGGTTGTCACTACCTTCTTGGCATACGATACAAGGACGTTGTGGTGGTATTGGTTTATGATTTCCAAGAACATGCCTCAGAAAAATCTTAGAAAAAAGATAGCATCACTAGCGGAAGATGAACCCAAGAAAACTCACTACCCGATACATACTACCCCAAATACCTGCTTAGATAGATAGGTATCGGTAAGTGATCAAGAAGAAGTTTCATTTCACTTTACATTTAATTTTTAGGTTTACTCATTTACCTTTCCTAAACATGACAAGGTGAGATGAGTATGTGAAACCATTTCATTTTATATTTCATGTTTGACTTTATAATGGATAGACATTTCCATCAAATCAGTTCCCATACACCCATCATTAGAAACAACACCTATTTATTTATAGCATAACGGTTCAACTCGGTATTTTACTTATCCCGACCCATGAGGGACCATACACCTCATGAATTGAGATATCAAATCACTCAATTGCAACCAAGAATAATACAATAATAATCTATTTGTCACAACATCAATCAATAGTCGCATGCATATCAAGAAATGTAAATTAGTGAAATGAAACTATATAGCATGGAAACATGCATGAAATGAAAATTATAGGTGCCTATAATGATGCGTGTAATAATGTTCCTTGCCCTCATATCATCTATCCAAGAATAAAATAAATCCTCAATAGATTAATAATCAATAACACCACAAATCATGTGTGTTTCCCAATTTTGAAATAATACCAACTGTAATAGGAAAAAGTAGAACAATTATAATTTAGGAAACTTGGTTTTTACCCCGAACATGTGTTCACGATGCCCAACCATGACTTATGACCAAGTCTTAGGCGTTCATAATCTCTAATATATTATCTCCAAATAGTAAATCAAGAAAAGAAAAACCCCTCTAATACCACATTATGACATCCCGAACATGGATTCCATTTAATGGGTGCCTCAAGCCCAGTGGACCACATGGCCTCAAACACATCTCCCTAAACTCCAAAGGTTTCAAAATAGTAGTGTGGGCCTAGGGTGTGTTCTTGGGGAGACTATGCTTTCATTATCAAAGTGTAGTGTAGGGAGTGAGTATAAAAATTGGGTAAATAGCGGAAGCATTATAAGTAAACAGTGGAAGCATGTGATAATAATAAATAAATATGGATAATAATAACTAAAACAACGGAAATGTCATTCAACAACTGATGATATATCATGTCACTAGAAAACTAGAAAACATGGATACAAGACAGAAAGCATAACATGTTCCACAAAAGTATAAAGAAAATCAAAATACTATCTGAACAATCTCGAGATCCAACTCGGTACTCTGCTATCAAGCTCCAACCTAAACAGTAAGCAATCAAGTGTTTGAAGTCGTGTGCTTCCCCTTATCAACATCTGTAGTCATGTAATCTACACAAGTTACCAAACGGTGCTTGAAGAGGGTGTGAGATAAATCTTAGTGGGCCACCACCAATGGTGTCTATAACATCCAGCCCGTGTCATGGAATATAACTGTGCTCACGCATGCATATATAAATTAAATTAGTACAATGTAACTCAATACCCAAGTACCTACTTCATCCCTTGTATGGTGTTTGAACATGTAACCAATTCATCATTTTATTGTTATCAATTTATAATATGTCACATGTTAAATAATAATAAAGGTTCCAGGATGTAACAGGAAACCTATAATGATATTTAATAATGAAGTCCCAAGGTAATAACCAAGGTGACATAGACCTCAAGGGTCACCAAATTAGTAATAATTGTAGCATGGCATGGGATAAGAGTGTAATCAAAGGAGCATAGTCTAAGTCATTCCACAATAAGATGCCTACCGAGTCCAAGGAGTTTATCCCAGGTAAAATAAGGCTAAGAGAAGACTAGGCCCAATGGGCTTTAACCATGGCACCTAATTGTCAATGTTGGATCCAAAAAGTGTATCCAAGGTATCCCATATTACTACATGAAGGATCCTACGATGTCATATCAGGAATCTAAATATTAAACAAGGATTGGGTTTTAGGTGGGTCTCAGCCTAAGAAAGTCATATCCTTGAATCAGAATGGGGTTCCCAATTGTTCATGGTATTCTCCGATTAGAATCCAAGGTGAGCTCGAGTCAGGCGATTCCTATTAGATAGTGAAGTCATATGTAATAATTCAATTGGTTCAGGACTTTCCTTTCATTAGTGTGACAAGTCCAAGTATCATGAAAACTTTGTTAAATCCATTTAAGGCATATTCAATAATTAAGGTTCACTCTACTACCTTTTATCAACATGGAAAGGGGTGATATGGAAATGTAACCTTTATTAAATTACATTTAATAAGGCCAAGTCATATTCTAGTAGACTTTCCAAATCACATTTCACATTTAATTGTCAAATTGAAGCACTTAACTTAAGCGGGTCAAGTGGTAAGAATAAATGATACTTTCTACTATTCAATTTCCATCATAAACAATCCATTTAATATAGAAACACTTACCCTTAGGAAGTTCATTCCAAGGAACACCCGAACGGTGGCTCAAACATGTCAAAAAACTAAAAACCAGATTTTGGCACAACACCCTACATGGGGTGTTGGGAGTTGTGGGCGTAACAACCAAAAAATAATCACATATTAAAAAAGAGAATAACTATACTATTCTAATGAGTATAATCATGGCATATGAATTTAATAAACAGGACCCGATGAAATTGGTGGGGCCCACATGGCAATTTCAAAATCAATAAACTTTAGGGATGAGTTATAGACCACCCACCTTAGGCTTGTATGACTCTCCTCCTACAGTATTGGTCCTTGATTTGGCTCAGATTGGAGTAGATCTGAGAAAACGAAAAAAAACACTCATAGCCCGATATCTAGATCGAGAGCAAGAGAGAAGAGGAATGTCTTAAATGGACTTGAGTACTTACTATTGCACATCTAATGTGATGAACGTAAGATTTATCAGATTTTGGATGAAGGATATCTCTTTATTCCTACCTTAGGTCTTCAAAAATCTCCAAAATGAGATAGAATTATGTTAATATCGTTGGTTATCATATTAGGGAAGAATATGTGGCTTAATAAATCATTAAGGGCAATTTTGTAAAATTTCCTAGAAAAATGGCATGTGCATGGTTTGTTTGCATGGTTAACTAGGTAGAAGGGAAATTTGAAAGGTTATACCACATGGTCATAAACCAACCGTGTGAGGTGGATCTATCTACAAAGACACCATCCACACAGTTTTCCAAACCGTGTGGCATTCCTGCACGGTTTACTCTAAACTGTGAGCCAAGCTTATTTTTTCCAAAAAGAAGGGTCATGGGCTCTGAACTTCCCATAGAAACCCCTAAGACCTTTAATAACTCATTATGCATCCATATTATGTAAAAAATATAGAATTAGACTGAAAATTAAATAATCCATACCTGAGTTAAAAACTGGGTTCTTACAGATATAATATGTGCCTTATTAGTTCTATAATTTCTCATTAATTATTTAGAATCCATGTGGATAAGTTTTAAAATATTTTATCATGAATTAATCAATATTCACATGGTATTTTTTATGTGTTTATATTCATAGTGAAATTTTGGGAATTGAAATATCAAAATTCAAATCGAATGAAACACGATGGGTCAATCTTGATTATTATTTGGGAGTATTCCAAGGATATTAATTCTTGTTATTTACTACTGTATTAATTGATCTAATGAGTTCTAATTTTTAGTTTTTTATTTGTTTTAAAGGATATCAAGGAATACTTATAGGTATTTTATTTTTTATTAATAAAATATTTACATGTGAATATTTACCTGGGAATTGAACATGATAAACTCTAAAGTATTTTGTTGGAAAAAGAAAGAAACAATGAATTTCAAATTTGAAAGTTTTTGTGCAAAAGGAGACTATATACATAGAGTAGATAGAACCAGTAAAATATACATAGTTTAAGGATTCTATTGAACCATAAAAGTGTTGAATTATTTTGTGATCAACTACTGCTACCAAATGAACTAAAACCATTTGATCCTTTTCTGTTGGAGACTTCACTGCTGCCTTGACACTCATATTGTGAAGTGGTCATTCTTGTTATATGGTTTAACTTCCACCTATTCATTTTCTATGTGAATAATTATAAAGGGTTGTACTACCCATTAAAAGGTAGTTAATTGGGTTATGATTCCTAAAAAATTTAGGAATTGGGTGGTGCCTCCAGGGGGAATAGGTCGAATATTTGGGTTATTCCTTCATATATAAAAAGGCAGGATTGGTTTGGGTTTAAGTCTTGAGGGGAAAAGGGATTTTTAATTGGGTTATGACTCCTGTTGGGAAAATATACTTTTAATATTCCATTATATTGGTTATAGTGTGTTTCATCACTCTCAAATCATGAGGGGGTGAAGAATGGACTAGGATCATTTAGATCTGAACCACTATACAAATATCCTATATTCATTTTTCTTTTTATTTTCTGTTGTATTTACATTAAAACTTCGATATAACATTAAATTAATTTTAAAAGGCCAACACACCCCCTTGTGTATATTTATCTATATTAAACCCATACTAACACTAAGTGGCTCAAGAAGGTGTGTGGAAGATATGGAAGAAAGTTCTCTTTTATAAGTGAGGGGAGTGGCACACTTGTAATTATTCTAAATATTAAAATAATATAAGGTCACTTTCATGGATAAGTGGATCTAAATTGTATAAATTTTGAATGTAGGATATTATAGGGTCGAAATTATTTTAACCAATAAGATTCAGACAAGTTTTAAGTTATTTTAACCCTTATCTATTTATTTTAACCTCTTGTTACCCCTTTTAACCCTTACTATGCTAACATGATACTTAGTCTTTAAGGGTCAATAATATCATTCTAAAAGGGAAAGTGGATAAAAAGTGGAAAATGGTTGATATTATTGACCATTTAACATTAAATTGTCAAAATATAATATTTTTATAATTTTGAAAATAATTAATTAAATATTCTTTAATATAAATAATACTTAAAGTCGTTTTGAGGACAATTCACATAATTTGACTTTAAAAACATTAATATTACCATGGAGTTTGAATATTTATATTTAAAATATTGCTTAAATTTTTATTGTATCCATAAAATTTGAACAAGACTTTATCTTATCCAAAAAAACATCACTTTTAATATTTTAAAACTATTTACTTTGATTTTTCACAAGCTTGTACAAGTGTTGCATCAGCGATGCATAAGTGTTTTAGGTGATTATACCATTACCAAAGACTAAAAATAAATTACTATAATAAAAATAATTTATTCTTAATAAAAATAACCATTTAGAAGCATTTATAACATCTTTTCATTCTTATAAAAATATATTATAGATATTAAAATAAAGAGAGTGACATTTAACACTTATTCTTTAATTAAAATAATATAAAGGTAATTATCAAATGAAAATGGAACAAAATTGACATATTTTTTAAGATATGATGATTTTGGTCTAAATAAACTCATCTGATGAAATAAATTCAAGTTTTTGAGAGATTTTGAGACATTATCTTATAGTTTTACCCCCAATTAACCCATTTTACCCTTTGGCGTGGTGTTAAACTTTTAGTATGGCTACTATTAATTATGTAAAAAAGTTAAGTTGAACCTATTAAATAAATAAAAAAATCTATTTCAAAATATGTTATTCATTTTACAAGATTAAATTCCTAGAAGTGGAAGAAATTAATTCTTTTATCCATTCCCAAAACACATAAACACCATTTTTATAGAAAATGTATTTTTAAACATAAAATTGATTTTATTCTCATTCATTTCCTAGTGAAAACCATTTTATTGATATTAATATATTTTATTGAAAAATTATATTAAAATAATTCATAAATAGTGATTAATTTAATTTACTCATATAAAAATACATTGTGCACATAAAAATAGTATTACGATAAATAACTCTTTTTAGCTTTAAATGATTTTATCTTCACTTATAACTGATAGATAATCAATGTATGAATGATTATTAATTTTTTAAAATTCAATACCAATATATTTCATCAAAATAAAATTTCATTAGTGATCAAAATACATTATATAGAAAAATAAATACACTAAAAAATTGATTTTTTTTCATAAAATGATATTAGTTTTAACATTGTAATTATTTATTAGGAATTAATCATTACCCTTTCATTAAGTAAAATTATTATAGATATTTTTCATAATTTAGTTATTTTTATTCATACCCATCAGTCGAGCAGATATATGATAAGATTCATATTTAAATAAAAACAATTCCATAGTATATCACAATTCATTTAATCTTGGTGTTGTGTGTATTACACACTATTAAACATGGTATTTACTTCAAATAAAATAAATTCTAAAATATTAGGTTGTTACATTATACCCCCTTAAAGAAATTATATCCTCAAAATTTTATCTTATGTTTGATAAAAAGGGTTTATAAAATTTTCAGAATCAATTATATGGGGAGGAAGACAAATATTGATAAGTGTAAAAAAGTAATTTTTAATCCACATTGATTTCATTTCATTTTTAAAAGAAGCTTAATGTTTTTGTTAATACTAGGAAATTTATAATTTCCAAAATAATTATTAAACTGTGAATTTACCATTGTGAGACTCATACTTGTGAATGAGTTTTATAAAGCATACCTTCATAGTTGAGCAATATTTCCCACATAGTACTTGATAGATTTATCTTCCTCTTTCTTAAGTTTATAGAATTATTTTACCATCGATATAGATAATGAAAGAGAATATAATTACTTGATTTATTCCTATAATTTCATCTTTTTGTTATGTTTTGAGAAATTTTCCACCTCTTATTCATGTCATAATATAAATAACCATGATGTATTTTTAATTCTTGAAGTGTTAAAATTATCTTTTATCATATCATAAGATCCACAAAAGGATGAGAAATTATTCCACCTATTTCTACCCATTAACAAAAACAAATATGGTTATCACATGGTAATATAATATCGAATATAAATAAACCTTTATATATCAATATCAAAAACCTCATCAAAAAAACGAAATTTTAACTTAAATAATTCAATAAATAATTAGCCTTAAAAACTTCTAAAATATACTTGACCAAATTTAAATCCCAATATCATAAATATTTGATAACATATTCTCCAAAAATCAAATTAACATTTATCCTTAAATAAAATTAGTCAATCATAAATTATCATACCAAAAATGTATATACCCTAATCATATATTCTCCACAATATAATAATCATTTCCCAAAATAACTTGAATCACCATATAACCACCCAAAAAAATATTCTACTACAATTTGACATAATCTCTATTACTTAAATAAAATTACATCCTAGAAAATAATATTATTTTTACCTTAATCATATTATTTTCCCAATATATTGAACTTCCTCAAAAATAAATTTAATCAATTAGTCAGAAAATCTCTTTTAAATTTCATATATTCCCAAAATTTGATAAGCCCCATGTTCTCATTAATCATAATTACCTTATCATCAAATAACATTTAACCTTAATGTTTATTTGTTTCCTTAAGCTTATTTCCCCAATACCATTATTCCCAAATAACTTCTCACTAAATCACATGTTAAAACTAATGGTTTCATATACCTCAATTATATATTAAAACCCAATAAAAATTTCCCAAAACATCATTATTTATCTTAAAATCTCATAACATAAAACCTCAAATGGGTATATATATCTTTAAACTTATTATCATACTTAAAAATATAAACCCATGATGGTTTACTTAACACTTAAATTATAATTATCTAATAACTTTATTATATATAAATTCATTTAAAACCTTCTCTCATACCAACTGAGATAACTCAAGACTCGTACACCCAGATCTAGTGCTAAAAACATATTCTTTGCATACTGGATTTGTACCAACTAGAATGTCTCACTTTTAACCATAAATAATTAAAAAAATCAACATTTATTCACTTACATACCCAAAACCTCTAAGTTTTAGAGTTTTATAGGATTATGGCAAAACCCTTCATGTAACAAAACCCATATATTTCTCATCAAATGAGTATTTTTCCATTATATACAAATTTTTGTGTACCATGAAAATAATTCAAAATATCCCAAAAAAGTATATATACACAATAAAATTTTAAACAAATCCTATATAATATTATTCTTCATAACCCATGGAAAAGTAATGTTAAGAAAGTATGATCTTAGATGTTCAATAAGGGTAAACATGGGAGATATTAATAAATAATCATAAGTGAGAATAATATAAGCATAAGGGTATGATAACATGATAATATTTTGTAAACTTCATACCCAATTATTCAATATCATTGATCATGAGTCATGTAATAAGTCCTTGACATAACAAAATACAAAATAAATAAGAGTTTGGAATCATCAATATTAAATCATGATCCATGAAAACATATCATAACCATAATAACATGTCATAGGGATTGTGGAATAATCATAAGAATAGAAATGATTTCATTAGTCAATGTTTACTTAAAATGATATCATAGTAGATAAAGTCCCTTAGTGGCTTGGGTTCTCTCCCCATTTAATCATTTCCTTAGTCAAGGTTCACCCACAAGACTAATATAGTGGACAAGTTTTCCTACTGAATTAGGCTCACTACACATTCCAATCCATATTATCTCATGATATATCAATAATTACCCAATTAATTAGAGTTATTTAATTGACCCACCCATCACATAATGAAAACTATATATATATTTTCCACAAGACTATAAAAAATCATTATTCCATCATATCATAACTCATGGAAAAGAAATGAGTTTACAAACATTTAATCATCACATAATCATAATCCAAATAGAGAAATAACATGGATGGTATAATTATATCATATCCCAATTAAAGTATAAGAAACATCAAAGTATGTAGACACAGATGAAAAATACGTTTAAAAGAACATTCTAACCTTTCTTTGAATAGATGAGAAACATATCATTTTCTTTTGATAATATTTTAAATAAAAATTCCCAAAATATTAATAGAAATATTTTCTTTGAAAATAACTATGGAAAATTTTAAATAATTATTCAAAGTAAATAATGGTCTCAATGGTAGGAAAATTCATTCATGTGGTAAATGTTAAAAAATATTCCTTTCACATTGTTGGTAAAAGTCTAAAAGTACATTTTTTAGAAAATGATAAGAAGATTAATTTTAGAACTTTTGAAAGAAATTAAGAAATGGTTTAAAATTAATTTAAACAAAAATTTGATCATATAAAACAAAATTCTTGAAAAGGTTTTAAATAAATTGTACATGGAATAAATAATTCATCGACCAAAGAAGAAATAAGTTTGACTTTTCTTAAAACCATTTTCTCGATCATTTTAAGTACCAAAGAGAGGAGAATGAAAGGAATGCATAAAACCCCAATAAATAACTATAAGAGAATTAAATATATATTATTTAATAAATAAATTGAAAATAATTTCCCCAAATGATATTCAAGCATAAACAATCCTGGTCAAAAATTAGACTGCAACATAAACTCTTACCACTTTGGTAACTTTTAAATCATAACAGCTTTGAAATAATTAAATAAAAATAAAAATTTAAATTCCATGAATATAAATATATTAACGATATAATATATAAAATGGGTACTATATACATTATATAAACACAACTAGGTGCATAACATGAAACATGTCTCAATGAAACGGTATTGAGACAAAGAACGCTTACAAAGATCATAAAATTTAAATCCAGATTCAATCAAAGAAGTGATCAAGTGATCATGTGAAACAAATTTAAATATATATAAAATTAGTTTAAATAAGAAAATAAACAATAATAACTCATTTAAAAAATAATTTTTCCATAACATAGTCAATAAATAAGTGATATAACCCAATGAAAGGAAATTGAGTTAAGAAACCCTTTACCCTAAGTCCCAAATTGTTTTGTATGTGATCTTAACCTCTTGTATAATAAATTTAGATTTATTATAAATATATAAAAAAACCATATTCATACTTATTATAACAAATATAATTCACTTATAACATCTTATTATATATTTATCAATAGTTATTTATTAGAATCATTGTTCTGGGTGTTGACAGTTCCGTTTTTCATTCATATTTTGCTATGGTGGATCAAGTGATTTCACCTTGATCATGGTTTCATCATATCCAGAACATTAATCATTCCATAAGTACTATATTTATTAATTATATAAACTTTAATAACCATTCATATAAATTGTTTCTATGAAATAAATTACATCACTTCATGGATACGGTAGTCCATAGGTACACATGAGTGATGTTTTAAATTTTGGATGGATGGAATGAAATAAAGATAAATAGTAATTCAACTTTAAAAAATATTAATTATATCATATATATTAATTAAATATATCTTTATGACCATCTGTATAAAGTGTAAATGGAAAATAAAACATATCACTTCATGGAGGTGGTAGTCCACATATACGCAGGAGCGACGTTATCATCTTACAATAGATGGGGGTTAGAAAGTAGATAATATTTTACCTTTAAAGATTCATAAAAATGTTATAAACATCTTAAATAATAATTTATTTCATTTATATAACCAATCATGAGAGGTATTGATGAAGAATAAAATATGTTAGTCGTGGAAATGGTAGTTCATACGTATGCATGACAACATTTTCATTTTTCCATTATGATATATGATAAATAGATAATGATTATTATAATAAAATAATAAAATTTAAGTAAGATAATGTTACTGATTTCACTATGTTAATATGGTAAAATAATATTTGTATGAGGTAAAAGAATAAATAAACTTAAAAGTACTCGGTGAATACGATTACCACTTCTTTGAGAAACCTACTTTAAATCTCTTCTTAAGGGCCCTTGAGTTGGTCTTATAAGAATACCATAATATATAGTATATTTCTAGGGAATTATAGAATATTTTTTATTTGTTTTTTTCAAGATAAGTGGATTAAGAAGGTGTGTAGAAGAGAGGAGAGGAGGTTCCCTTTTAGAATTGAGGGGGTGACACACTTGCAATTATTCTAAATTTTAGGATAATATAAGGTCAATTTTAGGGAAAAGTGGCTCCAAATTGGCTCAATTATGACTTTGATATGGGATAGGGTCAAAATAAATTCAACCAATAGTATTTATACAGCTTTTTAAGTTATTTTCACCCATATCTCTTTATTTTAACCCTTCGTTACATCTTTTAAATCTTACCATGGTAACAAGATACCAGTCTTTAAGGGCCAATAATGTAATTCTAAAAGGGAAAGTGGGTCATAAGTGGAAAATGGTTGATATTATAGTACATGTAACATTCACTTGAAAAAATATAAGATATTTCCTATTTTTTTTAAAAAAATTAACATAATATATTTTTAAAGTCATTTTTAGGACTATTCACATAATTTGACTACAAAAACATCAATATTACCACAGAGTTTGAATTTTATTATTTAAAATATTTATTACCTTTAATTTTTATCCATAAAAACATGAAAGACTTTAAATTATCCAAAACACATCAATTTTAATATTTTAAAACTATTTAATTTTATTTTTCACCTGCTTGCACAAGCATTGCATCAGCGATGCATAAGTGTTTTAGTTAAATATAACATTAAAAAAATTAAAATAAATTTCTATCATAAAAATAATTTATTTATCTTAAAAATAAATATTTATAAATATTCATAACATATTTTTATTCTTATGAAAACATATTATAGATATTAAAAGAAAGAGAGTGACATTTTGTACTTATTATTTACTAAAAATAATATAAAGGTCATTATCAATGAAAAATGGAACTCAATTTCCATATTTTAAAATGTAGGATTAGGTTGTTTGAAAACAAATATTTTTCGAATCTATTTCTCAAAATATTAATTTCAAGCTTTCGAGAAGGTGAATTTTTTATTTAGAAATTTTAGTTGTCGGATTTCTTTATTTATTTTTTTATATGATTTATTTATTTAAATTCTATGGTTTTATGAATGTATAAAAAAAATTTGTATGATTTAATTTCTGTATGAATTCATGATATTTTTTTCATTTAATTTATATTGAATGATTTAGAAAATTTAAATATGGTCTTTGCATAATTTAAGTTTTTATGTATAAAATAATATTATTTATATTTAATGAAATATTATTACTTAGAAAAAATAAATATATTTGTCATTTAAATTTTAAATAATTATATTTGAATATATTTAAATTTATAAATATATTATTATTATTATTATTATACAGTATCTTTATAGTAAAATAAATTTAAAATATAATATTGGGCATGTGGATAGGTAAACTGAATTTGCCTAAATATTCTACAAAAATTATATTATCAATAATTATTTATAAAAAAAATATTAATTTTTTTTAATATAATTATATATGTGTGTTATATTTTTTATCATATTTAAATTTATTTAAATATACAATATATTATTCTATATATAGATATAGATAATATTATTTTTGTTAATGAATGTATAAAAATTTGTTGTTATTAATAATTTTTAAATTATATTAATTATAATTAATTATTTATCAGAGTAATTATGTATAAAATATAATTATTTAAATTTTATAAATTTTAATTACTTCACAAAATGAATATATACTTACCTAATTTTATTATATTGAAAGTAACATATGTTTATAATATTTTATTGGTTATTTAAGTGTAAATTATATTATTTTTGTTAGTTAAATTTAACAAAATTTACTATTAATAATATTTTGTGTAATTATGTATAAAATAATAATATTTTTAGTTAGGAAATTTTAGTTGTTTACAAAAAGATATATTTATATTTATATTTTAAAATATAAATAAACAGAGTTGAATATATTTAAATTTATATATATAATAATATATATTAGATTAAAAATAAAAAAAATGTACAATATTTTGTTGGATGCATATATAAATAAATGTATTCTTGTTAATTATTTTACATATCTATATTAGTATTAACCATTATATACAAACATGTATATTGTAAATTAAAAGAAAAAATTCATATTGATACTGAGATAACATACGTTTATTATTTGAATATAATATTTGAAAAATAATATTAGGCATATTTAAAAGACATAATTAAATAAAAAAATTATATATATATATATATTGATATTTAAAAATATGTAATATAAATAGATTTATATTTATATATAATATTTATTATATATAGTTATAGGTAAAGTTACAATATGTAGAACATAATAAGTATCCCAAAAAAGATATTAAGAGTTTTGTGTGATGAATGGTCTCTAGATGACAGGTCAATGTATGTTTGAAATTACATGTCATATTTTTTTACGTGGTTATATAATTTTTAATAATTAAATTTTCTTTTCCTCATTGAAGACTGTTTTTTATCCCTCTCTCTAAGAATGTAAGAACCTGCATGTCAATGTAAAAATATTATCCATTACAAACCCTTAGACCCCTCACTTTCATGTGACTAAAACTCTAATAAAAGGGTGTTCAGAAAGAGGCATTGTAATTCGATGTTGTATTTTTACACCATGATTTAAAAAAGATTGGTGTTTGCTTAAATCTGAGATAATAGAGGCTCTATAAGTTTCCCCTATGTTTTGGTTGGTTTATCAAATAATGACAAACTGATCTATAGAAAAAATCTCAAGATCAAGACATATTTATTTAATCATAAATACTTAAAACCTATTAAACATTTGATAATTTAGTACAAATATATATAATGTTTTATTGAATTTTATTTCTAGGTAATCATGTATGCATCAATATACTTCAATGGTGCGGTAATTTATGTCATTCAAGGTTTTAGCTATTGTTTTCCACCTGCAAGAGTGGAAATTATTCATGAATTTATTAATATAAATAGATGTATATATATATAGTATTTATTATATATAGTTATAGGTAAAGTTACAATATGCAGAACATCATAAGTATCCCAAAAAAACTTTTTAAGAGTATTGTGTGATGATGAATCTTGACATGACCGACCAATGTATGATTGAAATTATATGTTGTGTTTTTTTATATTTTGTTATATAATTTATAATTATTTTATTTTATTTTCCCTATTTATGACTTGTGTGTCATCCCTCTCTCCAAGAATGTAACGACTAGTGTGTCTGTGTAAAAATGTTATGTATCCCAAACTTCTATACCCCCCCCCTCACTTGAATGGGAGTAATATTATAATAAAAGGGTGTTTGATAAGAGTCATTGTTGTTCAATGATGTATTTTTACACCATGACTAGAAAGGGACTACTGGTTGATGAAATCTAAGATAGAAGAGGCTCCATAAGTTCCCCCCTGGGTTTTGGTTGGTTTATCAAATAATTATATGACAATCCATAGAAAATATATCAAGATCAAGTCATAGTTATTTAATCATAACTAATTAAACCTTTTTAAACATTTGAGGATATAATATAAATATATATAACATTTTTTAAAATTTTATTTCTAAGTAATCATGTCCATGTCAATATACTTCAATGGTGAGGTAATTTATATCAATCAGGGTTTTATCTATAGTTTTTCACCTTCAAGAGTGAAAAATATTCATGAATGTATGAATATAAATAGATATATATATATATATATAGATATATTATTTATTATATATAGTTAGTGTTAAATTTATAATATGTCAAACATAATAAGTATCCTAAAAAACTTGTTAAAAGTATTATGTGATGACTAATCTTGAGATGACCAACCAATCTATGATTGTGATTTTATGTTGTATTTTTTTATATGTGGTTATATAATTTGTAATAATTTCATTTTATTTTCCTCATCAATGACCAATATGTAATACCTCTCCCTAAGAATGTAAAGACATGTATGTCCATATAAACAATTTATGTATACCAAACCCCTAGACCCCATCACTTGCATGTGAGTGACATTGTAATAAAAGGGTGTTCGATAAGAGGCGTTTTTGTTTGATGCGGTATTTTTATACCATGACTGAAAGGAGATTGGTGTTTGATGAAATCTAAGATATTAAAGGCTATAAAAGTTCCCCTTAGGGTTTCTTTTGGTTTTTAAAATAATGGTAAACCAATCTATAGAAAAAGTATCAAGATCAAGTGATGGTTATTTAATCATAACTAATTAATTCAAGTTATACATTTGATGATGTAGTATAAATATATATAATGTTTTATTATTTTTTCTTTTTTAGGAAATAATTTCTATGTTAATATACTTTAACGGTGAGGTAATTTATACTGATCAAGGTTTTATCTATAGTTTTCCACCTATAAGAGTGGTAAATCTTCATGAATGTGTGACATTGGATGAAGTTCTTAGGAAGGTTCATAGTCACTTAAAATTGAGGAATGATCAAATAATTACTTAAATTACATATAAAAATATTAAATATAATGATCATATATGGAACATTGAGTATCCTATGCTCGATGATGAGGATTGGGTGGAGGCATCATCGGGGTTTGGGAAATAGTGTAGTACTGGTTTAATGGAATTATATGTGTCTATTTCTGTAATTGATGAGGTTAGACCTACTAATACATAAGCATGTTATAGTAGATTTGTTGAAGTTTTTCCTTCAAAACATTATCATTAATTATATTCTAATATGAATCCAGTAATAGAAATTAATTGTAAATAAGATTATCAAAATATGGAAAAAAACTATAGGGGATATCCCCATCAATACTCATAATTTAATGAATGAGACTTTATCAAATGATAAAATCTTTGATGATGCAACAGGAGATGATATAAGTGAGTATGATGTGGGGAATGAACCATATGGGGTTCCTTTGATGGATAGGAAATAACCAATGAGTGGTAATCATCCTATATTATTGACTTTCCTAGTTCATAGAATTTCATGTGCACACCATTTTCATTACGGTGTCATTACACTAATAACTAGATTTCCTAAAATTATAGGTAATGAATCTGCATCAACTGATAACACACTACTAAAAAATAGTCCTTTAGTAGCACTAGAATAGACCTTTATCTACACTAAAAAAAGTACGGAATACTGTTGTGTATTTAAAAGTCCTAGGATTTTATCAACTCTTTTAGAATCGTTGATAAAAGACACCAACTACCACAAAAACAAATTTTCCCAGCACCAACCATTATCAGCGCTACTAAAAAAACACTGATAAAGGGGGTCCCTTTATCAGTGCTAAAAGAAGCACTGATAAAGGGTAACTTTATCAACACTAAAAAAAGCGCTGATAAAAGCACCCCTTTAGCAGCCCTTTTTTAGTACTGATAAAGGTACCCCTTTTATCAGTATTTTTTTAGGGCTGATAAAGGGACCCCCTTTATCAGCACTTTTTTTTAGTACTGATAAAGGGACCCCCTTTATCAGTGCTATTTTTAGTAGCGCTGACAAAGGGGGGCCTTTATCAGCACTTTTTTTAAAAGCACTGATAAAGGGTCGACTTCAAAAAATATTAATTAAAAATAATATATTAATATATAAATATATAAATATTGTCATATTGATATAAATATAATATATAATTTTTAAATATATTTTAGATAAGTATAAGTATATATTTACACTTAATATACTTAATATATAAGATATTTAGTGAAAATAGCTTATAAAAAATTAATAAAATATTTTTAATTAATAATTTTCTAATTATTATGTAGGAATAGTCATTTCATAACAATTTGAATACCCAAAAAATCAAAAAATTAAAAAAAGACCAAAAATATGTTGAAAACGCAACTCGAACTTCAAACGGCCATAACTTTTGATCCGGGTGTCCGTTTGAGCTCTACCATATATAAAATCGAAGCCTAAGATGAGCGCTACACCCTTATAACTTAGGCTGACCCCTGTCAAGGTTTTTTTCAGTCCAAAAAATTCTCATAAGGCCTCCAAAAATTGAGTTTTTAGTCAGGATACCTCGATTTTTTAACATTTTGTGGATTTTCAGCCTCGTTTAAAGGGGTATTATTGGTTTCTTTTGGTGGGGGATGAATTTATTACAAGGTATTATATTCATATTGATATTATTTCTTTGGAATTTTATAGTTTTTTATAATTCACTGCTATTTATAACCAAATATATAACAATATATAAATATTTTTTATATATTCACACATAAAAATTTAATTTTTTAAATAAATAATTAAACATATTTACATATAAAATATATTAGCTTTATATAAATAATAACTAATATCCATTTCATTTAAAATACCAATATGTGAATATTTATATAACTATATATTAATCTAACTATATATATTAATATAACTATATATATTAATATAACTATATATGTTAATATAACAATAAATATATATATATTAATATAACTATATATATTAATATAAATATATATATATTACTATAAATATATATTACTATAAGAATAAATATAACTAAATATATATATATATATAAATAGATATATTATAAATAAGAGAACAAATCAATATAGGGGAGTGGTAAAGGCTTCAGGCGCGCAGGGGGGGAGGTCTCGAGATCAAATCTGGGTAGAGGTAGTGGCGCATGCGCATGGGTGAATTTAAGGGGCTAGCCCAGATAAAGGTGGGGTATAGCGCTGATAAAGGGTGGAGGGGGTGCGTGCGGGCACTGGAGGTGCGAGAAAGCGCTGATAAAGGGGGGGCTCAAGCGCTGTAAAAAGCCCCCCCGAGATTAGCAAGAGTTTTTTTTAACTTTTTTTAATTTTTTTAGTTTTATCAGCACTAAAAAAAAGTGTTGATAAAAGGGGTCTTTATCAGTGCTAAAAAGAAAGCGCTAATAAAGGACCCTTTTATCATTGCTTTTTTTAGCATTGATAAAAGACCCCTTTTATCAGCACTTTTTTTAATGCTGATAAAAAGGGGTCTTTATCAGCGCTGATAAAGGGGACCCCCCTTTATCTTCGCTGGCTTTAACAGCACTTTTCTAGCCCTGTTAAAGGCTATTTTTAGCGCTGATAAAAGGGGTATTTGTAGTAGTGACCATTTATCAGCCCTTTTATTTAATGCAGATAAAGGGACCCTTTATCAATGATAATAAATATTTTGGTAAAGAAATCCTTTATTGGTGCTACTAAATGTGATGATAAAGGCTTCATTTATCATCACTTCTAAAAGTGCTCATAAAGGGACCCTTTATCATCACTAGTAAAAGCATTGATAAAGGGTCAATTTATCATCACTTTTAGAATCACTGATAAAGTATTCCTTTATCAGTGAATTTAGTAGGACTAATAAAGGGGAATAATGTAGTGTGTTGTTACAAAACACTGCATTACCAGAAATAGGACATATAGTAGTGTGTTATAACAACACATTGTAATTCCAGTAATTATCAAAATCAGATATAAAAACATAATTTAAATGAAATAAAATTAACAATCAAAATACAATAAAAAAACACTAACATTAATAAAAAGAATGCACCTATATAAAAGAAACATGCCACCCCTGATTGAGAAAACGAACACAAATATATAAGAAAACAATTCTTATGTTAGTAATTTTATAAAGAAATAAATTAAATATAAAGTATAAATTTTAAACTAAACATTGAGTCATATTATGAAAAATGTGTATCGGATTGCATTGTGATTGATTTTTGCATGTCACACCAATTTTTTGTTCATCTTCAAGCATTATCTTTGTGAAAATTAACTAAATAATTATAATATAAAAATGATAATCAAATTAATTAAGTAATAGTAGATATAATGGTGAGGAAACAATCTAGCTCGTATGCTCATTTTTGGCGATGTGATGTGTGTTTTAAACAAAAATGACACTTATATATTGAAAAGACACACTTGGAGTCATACCAATCACACCATGTGTCTAATTGAGGTGATGATGATTCCTACATGTCTCAAATGACTTATGGATCATTTTTCTAAATTATCAAAATAATATGAATGGTTTTCCTCAGTTTTGAGTATGTCACTTGTGTTTTGTACTAAACTCTCATTTTAAACTGAAAACACACACTTTGATTTCTACCAATCACATCATGTATGGGTTTGACATGACACTAATTCTTATAAGTGAATTATTAATAATTTTCCTAAATTATCACAACTATCAAAGTTCATTTTATTGGTTTTTAGTGACTGGTGATTTTTTAACCAAAATGTCAATTTTAAATTGATAACAAAAACTTTAAGTTATATCGGGAAAATCTTATATTAGATTGATATGTAGATTATTCTTACACATCAAAAATGGCTTATGGATCATTTTCTTAAAGTATAAAAATGATCCTAATTCATTTTCATGGTTTTGAGTATGTAAGTTGTCTTTTTTACTAAAATTAATGTAAATTTTAAATAAAAATATGTACTTTGAGTCATACCAATCACACCATGTGTAAGATTGAGGTTCGAATGATTACTAAATGTCCTAAATGACTTATGAATCATTTTAATAAAGTATCAAAAAAATATGAATGTGTTTCCTTGGTTTTGAATATGCCACTGGTGTTTTTTACTAAAATGTAATTTTAAACTGGAAACGTGTACTTTGAATCATTCCGGTCACATAGTATTTGGGTTTGATGTGAGACTAATTAATAAAAATAAAAAATTAATTATGATTTTTTCCTAAATTATAAAAAAATCCTATTGCTTTTTCTCAGTTTTTAATGAGTGACACTTTTTGAACTTAAATGTCAATTTTAAACTGATAACAGATACTTTGAGTCATACTAGGCACATCATGTATCGGATTCAGGTGAGGCTGATTTCTACATCAAATATTACTTATGGATCATTTTACTAAAGTAAAAAATATATATGAATGTTTTTTCTCAGTTTTGAGTATGTCATTTGTCTTTTTTACTAAAATTAATGCCAATTTTAAATAAAAAGACACACTTGGAGTCATACCGGTTACACCGTATGTTGGATTGAGGTGAGGAAGATTCCTACATGTCCCAAATGACTTATGGATAATTTTATTAAATTATAAAAATAATATAAATGTTTTTCCTTAGTTTTGAGTATGCTACTTCTGTTTTTTACTAAAATGTCATTTTAAACTAGAAACGCTCACGTTGAGTCATTCAGGTCACAGTATGTGTGGGTTTGATGTGAGACTAATTCATACATATAATAAATGAATTTTGAATCATATTCCTAAATTATCTAGACAATATGATCAAATTTTATCATTTTTCATTGAGTGACACTTTTTGTATTAAAATTTCAATTTCAAACTCATAACAGACACTTTGAGTCATATCGGGCACATCATGTATCATATTGAGGTGAGAGTGATTCATACACAAAAAAAATGAATTATGGATAATTTTCCTAAATTACCAAAATAATAAAAATGTTTTTCTTGGTTTTTAGTATGTTAGATGTCTTTTTTATGAAAATTGATGTCATTTTTAAATAAAACGACGCAGCTGGAGTCATATTGATCACACCGTGTATCAGATTGAGGTTAAGATAAATCCTACACATCCCAAATGACTTATGGATAGTTTTCCTAAACTATAAACAAAATTTTAATGTGTTTCCTCATTTTTTAGTATGCCACTTGTTTTTTTTACTAAAATGTTTTTAAATGGAAATGCACACTTTGATTAATACAAGTCGCACCGTGTGTGGGTTTGATGTGAGAATGATTCCTACATATCACAAATGAATTATAAATCATTTTTCTAAATTATCAAGATAATATGAGCATGTTTTATCCATTTTTAGTGAGTGAATTTTTTATTATTAAAATTTCATTTTTAAACAAATAATATAAACTTTTAGTGATACTAAGTACATCTTGTATCGTATTGAGATGTTTCTAATTTATACACATCATAAATGACTTATAGATCATTTTTATAAAGTACCAAAATAATAATAATGTGTTTTCTTGGTTTTGAGTATGTTGGTTTTCTTTTTTAGTAAAATTTATGTCAATTTAAAAACAATTCGAATGTATTTGCTCGATTTTGAGTATGCCAATTGTATTTATTTATTTTTTTAGAGGTTTTGGATCAATCTAATATATTATTTTTCAAAGGGGTGTTCATTTGGATTTTCGGTGCTTCAAAATTTCATTTGAAGTGTGTTTTTCGTTTCCAGGGATTTCTTTATAAGGAGGATTCTTTTCATTTGATGTCATGTTTCCTTTGACACCATCCCTCCTCAATGGCCATGATATCTCAATGTTGGTTTTCCTACAATAATTATCTTATACACCTTATGGATTATACAGTTTATTACACACTTATTTATTCAAACATTTAAGTTGGATTATATACCTATTTAATGATTGGATTAGTGTGGTATAACTCTCAATTTACTATTAGATCCATTATAAAGACCCTTTCTTTGTAGTGTAGATAATTCATGGGCAAGAAAATGCATCTGTTTTTTATATTATTCAATTTGTTCTTGGTGAGGGTTTTCTTTCACATTTCAGTAATATTTTATAGTAATTGTAATGTTCTAATAGAAATTTTATCCTATGATAATCAGTTTCAAAAAAATAAGTGGTTTTTGTTTTGTTTCTGAAAACAATTACATCCACTTAAATTCTTGTATAAAATCACTTAATAAATTGGTGAAAAAAATCAATAATCCACCTGAAAAACTTGCACAATGGATCTTATCTTAAGTTAAAATTGTTTTTCACACATTTCAATCGTTGTTCTCAAACACAATCTTGGTATGATACTCATTTTACTCCATTTCCTGATGGTTTTATTATTTGAAAGATAATGCTTCATCTCATCATATGTCTCTATCTCCTCGTCCACCTCTGTCTCCGAATCTAAATACACCTCCTCCACCACCTTTTTTCAATAATTTTGTTGTTTTTATGTTATCTATTTTTAAAAAAATTGATTTCCTCCATTATAATTCTCCTTGATAAATAGATAAAAAATAATATATAAGCATTCTGACACGAATGTTTCACACCCCAAATATATTTCTAAAGTAATAACTTATACTAGATCACAAAAATATTAGGTAATAACCTAAATTTTTTGTCTCCAAACATTCAGAAAACATGTACACTACCCACTCATCTCTAAAAAAATTTACTACATTTTTTTAGTATGAAAGTTTTCGGAAATCTTGATAGTACTAAAAAAATATAGAAAAATAAATGATTATGAAATATATTTAATGAAATTTTAATTACCTTTAGTAATTACCTAATGGGGTATTCTTGTTGTTTTATACTTTATGATCTCTCTTAAAAAATTCAAACATAATATCCAAAATCGATGTCATTATCTTTCATTAGACACTGCAAAAACATTGACCAAAATAATTAAATTATTTTGAAATGTTTTGATAGTTAAGTCTTTTTATATATACCTTAATTTTTTCCATTTGTATTAATCCATAGGCTTTATCACTTCATTCACTGACTTCATTCCATGATTTAGATTATATTTAGCGACTGCCCTATCATAAAAAAATTCTTGTTAAAACAGATACTAAAACATATAATTCAAATTTTATATATAAAATATTGATTTCAATGTATTAAAAATTCACAATACACATCATGTGTGGTCAGTTGGTTGGATATACATTCATTGGATCTAAAAAACAAATATTTAGGGTATCTATATTGATTGTGATCAGCATCTAGCGCTACCTAAAAAACAAAAATAAATAAGTAATGTTAAAATTAAAAATATATTTTATGTGATTAGATTATAGAGTTTTACTTAATAGTTATTAAATTTAATGAACATATTATCTCATATTATTTCACTATTATGATAGACATATTATCTCACTATTTGGATAGATGTATTATGAAAATGTACTGTATGTATGTATTCACAACTGAGATGCCCATCCATTCATGCTTGAGAATCTCATTTATAGTCTCGAGACCAATTATGTATGTCCTGAAATTTCCATATATTTATTTTTAATATAAAATTTAATACATATTTTCATCTTTAAATATGGTCTCTTCATAAATTTTTAATGATAATAAATGTTTCTCTGGAACTAGTGGGCAGAAGGTACTCTTAGAAGGTCATTTTGATTTCTTGGTCAATTCACTAGATTGTCTTGATCTGACCTTCCATTTACCTACCACTTTATCCATATGTAATATCATACCTCACTTAAAATATTTTATCATCAACTATTATAGGTTTTTTATATGAAAAAATTTGTTAAAGATATACCTTATGTGTCTTTATAAGATTAGATGACCTTGCTTTGAAAGCTCCCACAGCATCATTAACTATTGTAATATCTGAATCATCAAGTGGAACAGGAAACTCAGTAGTTGGATTATGAGCTACCTAAATCCCCACTCTCATGTGATCTTTTGGGAGGTCTTTATGGTGTGCCTTGTCTCCTGATATATTGTAAATTATAACAATCACAACAAGGCGGTTCATGGGTGGTGATAGATACAAATCACATACAACTGTACCCTACATAATTTTAGTAATATAAAGATATATGAAGTTTTTTTATTCACATTTAGGAGAAAGAGTGATGAAAAAATTTATTACCTTAGGTAAGGTATGCGGTTGGGGGAATGAATAGACTAAAACTAGTGGGATCATTTGGTTCATGTGTAGATCTTTGTTCCACCACTGGTTCACTTTGTCATTTTTCATATATTGGTCTACCAAACCAGGCCAAACAACAATATCTTGTAGTGAGTCTATTTGTGTCTATAATTGTCTCACCATATTATATGTATCTTAATGTGGTTTTAACTTCTCAAAATATGTTCGAGGAGAGACTCTAAAACATAATCCTTTAACACGACCATATTGTTTCAGCCGCTTCAAAGCTATTGAAAGTATTTTTTCTTCTGGTATGGTAATTTCCAATTCTTTTGTCTAAACCATATAAAAAATATAAACAAAAATAGATATTTTTAGGTAATAATGTTATAAATCATAATTAATTACAATTATTTCATACTTACAAATTTTTCTCATACTATTTTTGTGTTTTCATCAATTAGTTTACCCTTCTTATTTACACGAGCCTCCTTCCATAGCACATGACATGGGATGGAAGTGGATTCATATTTTTATTAATCAATCTACATATAAATAAAGGAACATATGTTGTTTCATGTCACATAATTAAACTTTTGTTTTTGATTTAAAATACATACGAATTTATACTCTAATGAATCATACCCCATCCTTACTTTGGGATAAGGGTACATTGGTTTTGATGCACATTCTTTATTTTCATCACTCTTTTTTTGTATCATAAATTAACAATTTTGAATCAATTTTGATAAAATAAATAATTTCAAATAATATATTTTTGAATGTAATGCACCTGAAATGATTTGTAATTATGATGATTGATGAAAGTAGTCCATTTTTCCTACTTTATAATGTCTCCATAACTAACTTGTGGGTAGGGATTTACTTTCCCCCCAGCATCCCTAATATGTAACTTCATAAGAAGAGTTCATAATCCTCGATGGTATTTTCCAACATCCATTAAGAAAATTTTCTTATAGAAATATTCTAAAATAAGAAAAACACTATAAGAAATAATGAAAAATAAATCAATGTTTCATTATATAATTTTTTGGTAAAATAGTGAAAGTATATAGTAACATTACCATTATATCTTTCCAAAGGATTTACTTTATTATAGGTTGGACATAGAACCATGAATCAATATCAATCGTCATATTTATTCTCGTTGTGACCCTAATATAACTAATGAACATTGGCTTGTTGGGGTTAATAAGTTGGTCACATTGATTGCAACAAACCTAAAATTTTATACCCTGGCTTCTTGCCTTGATAATTTTATTCAACACACTGATGTTGTTTCATTGTTGTTTTTTTCATCAACATGTTATTGATCCCCTAATAATTCTACAGCTTCATCATCAATAGTCTATTCTTCCTTAGGATTGGTAACATCATCATGTGCAGAAGACATTATCTACATGAGTAGTCAAACATTTAATTTTTCTTTAATAACAACAACATAAATAAGGAGAAAGGATGCAATAAGGGTATCATGCATGATCTATTTCAAAAATTATGAACTCTTTAACTCTATATTCATACTCTTTTGTCAAACAAATTAGCATGTATCCATTTTGAAGGATATAGGTAATTGAATTTAACTTCATCTTCATAATATTTAACTTTATATGCACCTATGTTTCTTGAACTACTCTAAGTAGTGTCATCCCATACCAGTTATCAGTGATAATTTTGGATGAATACTTCTCAGACTAGTTCAAGTAATATAAAAGATATGGGGAATGAGTCCCAAGAAACAAAATGAAATAATAACTGTTTGGGAGATGAAGCTGGTGAAGATGATAGTTTTCTCCTTAAAATTTTGTATATTATCTCATCTTAATTTAAAATTCCAAATCTCATCTTAAAAATCTAAAAGGTCATTGACACTATCATGAGAACATCAACTCATCCTCACTAATCTGCACTGACTCTAATATATGTTACTAATCCTTTTCCCTCACCTTTATCTCAAATATAAGAGCTATATATCCTCTAATGTTCATGTGTAGGGTGTGAGTATAAAAATAAACAATTAAATACTAATAGGGCCCATAAAATATACAACAATTCATATATTTAAGTATTGTTCAAAGTAGTGTAACTCAAAATACACATGTAAGTCAAGTCATTGTGTACTAACTAGGATACCAAGATAATCAAATGTACTAACTTTATTTCATACCAGTGAATTATAAAAACCATACCATAAGTTTATATTATTGTTGTTCCCTAACATTCAAATCATTTTACTAATAAGAGGTAAAATTTTGAATCATAGGAGGTGAAAAAATTATTTATCTCCCTCTAGAAATAACCACATCACAGGTACCATGACATTCAACCTCATACCCCTAGCATCCAAGAAAATCCCTCAAGGATAACCATCCCATATACTTATTTCATCCAAATAATGAAATGGGTATAACATAGACATTTTTCTTAGGAAGTTCATTTGAAATATGGGGAAGTCTTAACATAATTGGTTCCCTTGGGAAAGAATCACACAATGGGTGCCACAATAAATTTGTTAAACATAACTTCTGAAAAAATATAAAGAAGAACAAACAATAACACAAATGTCACATCACCCTCACTCTAGCCCTAAATGAATCACTAATGTGTCTATAGTATATCACATTCTAAAATACCATACCTAGCCCTCGCATAATAACCATCATATTCTAATATATGATAAAAATTATTTTTATCACATCCACGCATGTATTTCTTATATAAAAATATTGTAATCAAGCATTGATAGGTATATTAAAAAAACATTTCAAATAATATCAAGTGATTATTAAAATAAAATATTATAAGGAAATATTTATCAAAATTTAACAAAAACATTAGTTACATATTATATTTAATACAATTATTTTCAAAAAAAATTACTCTAGAGAAAAATTTATTAGATAAGTAAACAAAAATAATTAGTTAAACAATCAGTAAAAAATGTATTCAAAGATAAAATGAATCCTTACTAAATAAAAGTCGCATAATTTTTTCATTTCCTAAAATTCCAATGTCTAGAAAAAAATTATTTATAAATGTGTATCGGTTTATTTTACAATATAAATATTATTAAAACCATATTTGTGTATGATAGTAGTAAAATAATTTGAAGAATATATTTATCCTATCAACATATATATATTATGAACCATTTCATTTTAAAAATAAAATATCAAATACATATATAAAAACTATAACTAATCTAGTATAGTAAACATAAAACTACCTAATCAAATAATAAAATATGATAATCACTTAAATATTTATATTATAGAATTTGTGATACATAATAATTGATCAAGATTCTATACAATCCATGTTTTCTAAAATATAAAATAATTAAAATCTATCTCTTATTACTTTAAAAAAAATATCCCACGTATACTCTAAACCCACTCATATTCAAAAATAACCTAAATGAAATTTTAATTATGGCTTCAAACATATTACATTTCAAAAATATAATTCAATTTCCATCACAACATACCACCAACCACAATGTAATCCCAACAAGCACATTTCCATTTAACCATCTTGAATTTATCAATTTATTTATGGTAAAAATAACTACAATCATAAATATGATATAATAGTGCTAAGTGGAATTAAATTTTCAAATATTTTTCACAATTTTAACTTAACACCTTTAATAATTATTTCATGTGGTATATCATCATCTCATTATTCAATAATATATTCAGCATGTAAAATTATATTTATATTTACATTCAAATTGTGTATGAGCAAGAAAAAATAATCAAATGAAATAAAATATACAGGAACCACCATAGAATTATATCATTTTATGAAATAGGAACAAACTCCATTTATTCATTCAACTACATCACCTATGAGACACTAATAATCCAATATAAATTAAGTGAAAATATGCACCTATCATTCTATGAAATTTTATGAAGATGATTTTATCAATAGATACACATATATTCATAATTCTTCTTAATATCTTAAACTTTTTTTCATCTTCATGTACATACCATCTGATGGAAACAAGATTCAAAAAATGAAAACCCACACTATCTAAAAGGTAACAATAAGTAATAACAGAAGCATCAATAAAATCACCATTAGTTGCAACAGCGGATGGAGATGCAGTTCGTAGTGGTCTCATATGAATCTGGAATGAGTTTATAGAGTAGGAGTGGCATTATGTAGGTATGGTTAAGTGAGAGATAGAGAGAGATAAAAAGAGATGAGATGTAGGGTTTTTTCTGGTTAAGAACAGTGCAAAAACACAAACCACAGAACCAAAACAAGAAATAAATGAGAGAGGAAAAGGAGAAAATAAGATACCTTAGATTCTAGCCTTGATTCGTCTGAGAAAATATAAAGGTGTAGCGTCGACAAGAGGGGAGTTCCGTGAGAGCTTGAGAATGGTGACTGAACGAGTCACAGTTAGGGTTATTTTATATAGAACTGGGACACTTTTATCAGTGCTTTCAAAAAGGCGCTGATAATGATCCCTTTTATCAGCACTAAATTGATAACCGCTGATAAAATTTATCTTTATCAGTACTAAAATAGTGCTGATAAAAGGAACCTTAATCAGTGCTAAAACTTTAGCACTGTTTAAGGATTTGTAATTATAATTATTAATAAAACAATTATAAATATATTTATATCATTATATATTTTTTTATTATAATTTTATAATTATCTAAATATATAATTAATTATTTATAATTACATTAATACTTTTTAAAAAAAATAGTTGTTTTAATTTATAATTATAAATATATAATTTTCAAAAATATGGTAAATAAACATTTATAATTATATTTATATTTATAAATATATTTATATCATTATATATATTTAATAAATATATACAAATATAAATATATTCATTATTTAAATATATTTATTAGAATTTTATAATTATTTAAATATATAATTATTTATTTATAAATTTATGAATAATACTTTTAAAATATATATTTTTTTTATAATTAAATATATATATATATATATATATATCCCCTATGGTGCAGCTCAGTAGTAGCTTCCTCTATGGGTCTCGACGAGGTCTCATGTTCGATTCTTACCAAGTACATCCTCGCATTGTATGTTGCCTATTTTTCTTTATAATGTAGCCTCTTTTCCCGAATAAACTGAGGATTCAGCCTCAACTTATATATATATATATATATATATATATTCATTATATAAATAAATTTATTATAATTTTATAATTATTAAAATATATATAATTATTTATTTATAATTATATAAATACTTTTTAAAAAATAATATTTATTTATTTATAATAATTATAGATATATAAATTTATAGATATAATAAATATACATTTATAAATATAAATATTTATAAATATTTATTTACAAGTATATTTTTAATATTATTAATGAATATATAATCTTAAATACATGCATTTTAAAAAGGAGTGAAATTGAATAATTAAAAATGAGTACACTTTAAAAATATTAAAAAATTGATAATTTTTATTTATTAAATATAAATTATTAAAAAATATAGATATATATATATTGAAGTAAAGGTAAATACATATTTAAAATACTAAAACATATTAAATATATATATATATAAATAATTAATATAAAATAATTAATTTCAAAAAATAATAATAAAAAATAAAAAATATTAAAAATGAATAAATAATACCTAAATTTAATAATATAAAAAATAAGAAAATAAAATTACCTATTTAAAAACATAATATATTAAATGTATCTTGTTATAATTAGATTCTAAAATATAATAAAATTTGAATAAATTACATAAATATTTGGTGTATGTGTTTCTATATAAGATTTCATTAATTGTGTAAATTTTTTTGTGTTTGAGTTGTATATAAAAATGCATTAATTATGTATATGTATGTGAAATCAATGTAACACATGACATTTGATATATATGAAATTGAAAAATCAAACAACGTTAAAAATGAATAAGACATTAATATGTTTTTAATTATTACATTTTATTCATTTTCTATATATTTATATTTAATATATAATATTTATTGCTATTTATAATTTATATATATATATATTGCACTTGTTCATTTTTATTAATAATTTTTCCATTAAAAATTTTTTAAATAAGTTTTTAATTTATTCATTTTTAATTTTTTTGTTTAATTATAACAATTTATTCATTTTTTATTTTTTGATTAATTATTAAAATTTATTCATTTTATATATCTATATTTAATATATATTAATTATTAATATTTATAATCTATATATGTGTATATTAAATTTATTTATTTATATCTATAATTATTTAATTAATCAAATGTTTAATATTTTTCTTAATTTACTCATTTTTTATTTTTTTATTTAATTATTCCATTTTATTCATTTTACATATCTATATATTTAATATATACTATTTATTTTTTTATAATATATATATATATATATATGTATATTCAATTTATTCATTTTTATCAATAATTATTTAATTAATAAAATTATTAATATTTTTTTAATTTTTATTTTTTTAATTATTTCATTTTATTCTGGACCTTTATCAGTGCTAGAAATAAAGTGCTGATAAAAGATACCCTTTATCAACAATAAAAATAAAGCACTGATAAAGGTATCTTTTATCAACTATAAATAAAAGCACAAATAAAAGTTACCCTTTATCAGTGCTAAAAAAAGTGCTGATAAAGGGTACCTAGTATCAGTGCTTTTTTTAGTGCTGATAGAAAGTACCCTTTATGAGTGTTTTTTTAGCACTGATTAAGGTCACCTTTATCAGTGCTTTTTCCTAGATCTGATAAAATACATCACTGTTAAAGGCTTCTTTTATAGTATTGACACCATATATGTTATATATGAATTTGATACTAAAAGTACATTGAAATATATTCTTAAGAAATACCACATAGAGTTACATTTTTCATTTTTGGTTGATGATTCCAAAAAGGAAAAATACCTCATTTAGTGTGAAAAATATGGGCCTGAATGTAAATTTTGAATGTAGGCAAAAAATGATAAATTTTTTGCATGTTGGGATATAACTAAGTTAGAATTTCCACATAATTGTGTACATTCAAGCTTGTCATGGGATCACTATTTACTTAATGCATAGTTTATATCAACTATTATTGTCGAGATAATACGAACATATCAGGATGTTCCTATTTCTCTTATTTATGAATAAATACAGTAGTTTTTCAAATATAAGATATCCTATGAAAAATCTTGGAATGAAAAAGAAAAGAAAATTATGAAAGTCTATGGTGATTTGGATGAATCTTATATAGTTTTTATACAACTAATAGGATTATTATATCTCAATAATCATGTTATTTATTATCTGGACACTATTAAGTGTGTCTCCCCAAGTATTTGGGTTGATTTAAAAAAGATGAATTTCTAAAGCATGTTTTGGGAATTTATGGCATGTATCATTGTTTTTCCTTATTGTAAATAATTCATTTAAGTTAATGGATCTTTTCTTTCTGTGAATTATACATATGTCCTGCTTATTTCTACCACACAGGATAGTAATTGTGCCCCTCTCCCACTTGCATTTTTCATTGTTGAAATCGAGAATTTTGAATCATGGAGTAGGTTTTTGTCTTGTATACGCACTCGTGCTACAAAACGATAAGGAGTATTTATAATATCTAATCATCATCAAGTGATTACATATTTTGTTAATAGTGATGGAGTTTCATGGAAAGAAATGAATTTTTATCATCGATATTAAATTAGACATATTGATAGTATTGTGCATAAGCATTTCAAAGATGAGTCAATAAACATGGTGATCATTAAGTTAAGTGTGTTTCCTTGAATGGTGATTCATTTTAAAGTGATTCCATCCATGGGTTTCTCTCATTGGGTGTATGAATTATTTTTTAGGTTCTTTAGTTCGACTTGGTTTTTGGTGAATTTCATGGGAAAAAGTGTGGTTTTTTCAAATAAGTGTGAAGCCTGAGACAGGGAGATCCTCTTTCTTCTATTCTTTTCATTATGGCCTAATATTCTTTTAGTAAATTATTGATATGCTCCATGTATAACAGAATAATCCTTCCATTCAACTGTTGGAATCAATTCAATAGAATCTCTCACCTTCTTTTTTCAAATGATATTCTTCTCTTTTTTAATGGGAGTAATAGATCTCTCTGAGGCATATCCAAGGTTATGGAGAAATATTGAAAATAGAGTGGTCAATGTATCAACTATGATAAGATTAGTATTTATGTCTCTAAAACTTTCCTCAAGTGCCAAGATAAAAATATTGAAGACTTTATGAGAATTAGTATAAATCCATTTCCTAAGGATTACTTGGCTGTCCCTATTTCTTTGGGTGGCCTATGCATCCACCACTATGGGAGCCTTGTCACAAACAATTTTGGTCACATCAATAACTAGAAGAAAAAAATCCTCTCTTTTTGGGGGAGTATCATGTGGGTCAATTTTGTTATTTTATATATTCCAATGCATGTGCTCTCGGTGCTCAAAGTCCCAATAATAGTGATTAGAAATATTGTAAAAACTATTCCATCATTTTTCTGGGATGCTCATATGGAGGGTAGGTTTCATTGGGTGTATTGGGCCAGAATGACCAAACCAGCAGAGTCTATTGGTATTGGACTAATATGTGTGGTCATGTCTTGCGATTCAAATTGGCGTGGGATGCACTGGAAGGGCGCTATTTTTGGGGAAATTTTATCAGTTGAAACTATGGTGATGTTTCTAGTAAACCGAGGGTAAAATCTTCCATCCTATGAAAACTGTTGAGCAAACATCTACCATAACTTCATCACTAATCAAGGTAGATATTTTATTGCGGTGAGATAAAATACTGGAAACTTGAATGGTTGGGAAAATCCATTAGCTTTCCACGATGCCTGGCACCTGATATTTCATTTGTTGAAGCATGAACCTTCGCGAGTTTCGTTCACACCACCCTTGATGCACACCAGTATGAGGTTTTTTATAGAATTTAACTTTCCTCTAATCCTGAAAAACGATTATTCACTAGTGTAGCATCAAGGATCTTCTTGGAAAAGTAATATCATTTATCTTCCCAAATTAGTCCAGACATGGGAATGGGAAAACTGATTTGGTGTAAAGAAATTCCGATCAAGTAAAATTTTCTTTTGTGTCGTATATGGTATTGTGTTCTTCCAACTGAAAATTTTATGAAGTGTAAGGGTATCATTATGTGGTCCAAATGCTTATGTTTCTATATCTCTAAGGAGGAATCAAATAAGCATCATTTTGTTTTGGTGATTGGTCAAGAATAGTCCGGAACGGCCTCATGAACCTTATTGGAATCGATATTCAGGTGGTTGATGGTGAGGTCTTCTTCCCATCATTGTTTCATGGTATGGAAGGAAACAACTTCAAGATGAATTTGAGGGCCACTTTGATTTCCACTAGTTGTTGGACAATCTGTAATGCTAGAAACAAATCATGGGTGGATGGACTTACTATCTCTTGTCTGGAGATGCAAACTCTGGTTCGGTATCTTGTGGTGGATCTGGGGGTTCTCCTGAATGGATGGAAAATTACCAATCTATGATAATAATCATTAATGGTAAGATATGTGTGCCTTCTTCTCAACAGAGGCCTTCGTTGAGATGATGGGTCTGATGGAACCCACCATGTAATGGTTCTAAGCTCAATACTGACGGTTCCTGAAATCTTGGCATCATGAGATGTGGATGTGTTGTCTATGAATCATTTGGTTCAGTGGTGATTGCTTTTAGAAATTTTTATGGTCAATGTGATGCTCTTATTATGGAGGATAAGTCTTTGCTTAATGGTCTAGAGATTTTCCCCTCTAATAATATCTCCCTCACATAGATAGAAATAGACTCATCAGTTACATGAAACTCCCTTCAAGGAAGGTGTGACCCTACCTAGTATATTATTTATATTATCTGAAGATTCAAGTAGGTTATTGGTTATGAAAAACTATTTCATACATGGTGGGAAGGAAATTTTATTGTGGATAGCCTTTTCTTAATGGGTAATCAGAGTAATCCACATATCATTTATTCTAATCTGGGTTCACTTCCCACTAATTGTGTTGATTTTGTTAAGGCTGATACCCTAGGGCTTCATTAATTTCTCCCACCTTGACTTTGTTGTCTATATCCCCCCCCCCTTATGATTAATAAAAATATCACACATTTATGATGAAGTGGAAATAGTCATTAGCATATGATAGTACTAGGATATATATCCATATGACCACTAATGTTATGGAGTCCATAAATGGGGTCCTCAAGGGTGTTCATAACTATCGCTCATAGGGTTAGTATAGGATAAATTGTATAAATGTGTGAAGTACTTTTTCAAACGGGCCCAATGGGCCTATCAGAGGATGCGACATGGAATGTGTTTCGGTCAGAACATCTAAAGAAATATTGATAAGATACTGCAGGATGCATCATCATTCTATTTTCAAATATTTCACTATGCAAGGAACCTCTTTGAGGTAATAGAGTTTCATGACCCACTCATAGGCAACGGTGGTGGAGTTTTGGTGGTCTTACTAGAAACAAAGGACAGTGATTGTGGTTCTTTCTAGGCATTGAGATATCATTTTTCACATGTCATTTTAGCTTTTACATCAATGAACATATCATGGGAACCATATTTTAACCCAATATATAACTTTATCACTCTAATTGACTATTATAGTTCACCTTGGATGTCTATTAGTGATTTTCATACTTTTACCTTTCGTGCTGATCAGCTAAATGTGGTCCCTGATATTACCAGGTTGCGCCCTCAGGGATAAAAATTATACTCATATTAGAAATGATATGTATTGGCCTTAAGAATAGGGAGTGGGATTATGATGTAGAATTTGTCACACATAAGCACATACTCATAAAAAATCTCAAAAAGTGGTAGGAAGGGGCTTCACTTCACAATATCATTGATCAAGTTTATGTATTTTAGCATTATTGTGTGATTTTTTTTGTATTCATGGTTTTTTATTTATGGATTATTTCAATTTTGGAGTATTTTATTTTTGGATTGTTTCATTTCAAGCTTGTTTCATTTCTTGTTTGAATCAGAAATAAATTTTTTGATATTAATCATACAGTCTCTTCAAGTCTTAGAAAAAAATTTATAATTTTAAAAAAAATAAAATACTTCCACAATTACATATATTTATTTAGAAATAAATTAAACATGATTAGAGATCATTAAAATAATTAATTGTTGGACTTAGATAATAATATCAATCGCTGCTATTTTTTACCTCATTTTTCATCATAATTATTAATTATGAATGTTAATTTTGTACCTCATTTTTCTTCTTGTATTTTTTTAAAAAATATTTTACAAGTTAAATTAAATTAACTATATAAAGTAATGATGATATAAAATGTAGATATGGTGGGCCTTCCATGGCTCACATTCTAGGATAAACATATTTCACATCTAGTCATAGAGATACATATTTATCTTTCTCTGTGAATACAGAGGTCACATCATTTCTATCATGTTAAAACACCTCCTACCATAGTCCCACATCTTCATAATGCAGGTTTTAAAGGTGTATTGATGTTTGTCTTAACCTTTTTAAAACATCATCTCATTACTAACATAGTATATAGATATATTCTAGGGACAAGTATATTTCATTTTCCAAAGGGAGATATGACTATTACTCTTAAGGATCTGTCCATTATGTTGGGCCTACCCATCAAGGGTGTGATTGTGACTAGCTGAGTTGGTGAGGATTGGTTTGACTTAGTTCACATACTACTAGGCACTGAGGTCTAGGACAATGGTAGGTCCATCATTGGGATTCAATTACAAATTTCAAGGACAAACGATCACTTCACCTATCTAGTTAATGATGTTGCGAGATCTCTGTTCTAAAATTTTCACATACATACATTCTGAGGTTTATTAGAGGCATGATCTTTATCAATCATTCCACTAAATGTTTCTACTAGATGTATTTACAATTTCATAAGGACTTGGGTATATTATGGAGATATATATGGGGGGTCTTCATGTATTACTTATACATACAGAGTGTTATTCATTACATAATGAATCAATAAGATGTGGATTGTAGGATATATTTTTCTTATCCAAATGTGGATATGGGAGCGCATCCCTCACTTATCTCCACATGCATACGGGTCATTATCTATTGATATTTTATAGGATTCCCTGCATCGATGATGGTATATTTTTCCTTCATTATTACCAAAAAATAAAATATATAAATTTCAATTATGAAACAATAAGTATAAAATTGTCATATAAAGGTTGAGTCAGGCCCATTGATATTTGGATACCACCAGACATGATGTCCATGCTTATAGACATGTGTTTGAAAATATTTGATCGGATGACATACGTGATTATTAATTATGTGGTTAAATTATTATTTTGTGTTGTACATGACTTCATTTATTAATTTATTATTATTTTTTTATATTTTACTTTTCATGGATTCCATATATTGAGTTAATCATCTGGAGTCTCTCACCTCATTATAAAGCAATTCTAACTATTAGTTCATGTGTTGTACCTCTGATTAATTTTCATATTATTAAGTAGCATCTTTTTTATAGTGTTATGTGGTAGTTAAAATTATATCATCCCATTCCCACACCACCCAATTAGTTTCCTTCACTTCATTCCCTAAAGATGTTAGTGATGTAAGGCTTCGAATAGAGGTGTTGTCATGCACACTATATTGAGATTTATTACATATTTAATGATTCAAAATAATTAGAGTATGATACATTAGGAATTCTTTTATCATATCAACTGTATTATGGTCCCTGGTACCATAAAACTACATTTATATATCTTACATGACATGTAGGAGGATATCATCAGTTGGTAGTAATTCTTCCTTCCAATTTTGAATAACTTTTTTTATTAACTTTAGTTAACTGTATAATTTTTTTTGTAGGATACTTGTATCACACACCTCATTCGCATATATTATCCCATAGAGGGAATCACATTTATCCGGTCCTATTTTCATGAAGTAATGATAGATCTACTTCTTCCCATAGATGAGATTTAGCATGAGATTTTATTTGATGTATCAGGAGATACCAAGGGTGATGATCCTGATATAGATGTTATATAGGGTGATGAGCTTGTTATGGATGAGTTATGTGATGATGTTTAATGTGAGGGTATTTTCCATCGTGATAATATAGATGATCCTCTGCTTCCTATTGAAAATAAGGCACCACCACTAAAGTTTTTGGGTGTAGTAAAATCACCTTTGTGGCATGGAAAACTTGTATTTTTAGTATTAATTTATGATTAATCATTGTTTTACATAACAATCAACATCATGACCAATGAAAATAATATATTATATAGCACCCCATTTTTCATGAAAATGACACTTTATTCATTTATTTTGAGTCTATTTGATGATCAAGTTAAGTTTTGGGAGGTTCTGAGGGGTTTTGGTCTATTTTGGAGGCATTTTTAGACATGCAATATTTGTGCATAGTTATTAGAAACCATACAACACCTATATAAAATCATTAAAGGGGGGATAGTGGTCATTAGTTAGACACATGGTTGGTGCATGGTATAACCAAAGTGTAAAAATTATAGGGGAAACAGTGTATGCCTAGATATTGAAGAAAATCATGTTTAGTGCATGGTTTGTCTAACTGTGTGATATAACCATGTGATGTGTGGCCTTAAGATAGTAGGACCACACAATTGGTGCATGGTTTTCCAAACTGTGTGACCTAACCATGTAATGGTATTAATTAATCCAAAATTTATATTTTTAATCTATTTTAAGGCCCAACACCCACATTTTTTCACTAATCTCATAGGGTCTAAAACTTCCCTCCCTCCAAAGGCTCATTTGGTGATTTTTTTAACCATAGTGATCATTTATTGAATAAAATTGTGTTGTAGATCTAGATTCTACAATAAGTTGTGGTTTCTATCTCTCTCCCTCCTTAGATCCTCTTGTTTCTCTCACCTGGATTATGATATATAGTCCTCCATGGATAGATCTATATTCCTCATTGAATATATTGATGAGTTTTGGTTGGATATATTGAATTAAATGATATCCAAGGCCATATTTGGTTAATTTTCATGTCATTCTTCATTTTGGCCAACTGTTGAGAGGTAGGTGGATTCTCTCTCATCTTCACTTTGTTTAGAACTTGAAGGATTAGTTTTATTTAAATTAATTTCTCGAATTTTTTTTAAATATATGTGTGATTCTTGATGGAAACCCATTTTGGGTTATGGCTTTGAAAATAGAAAAGTTGAATGGTTTATTTGAAAATTCTCTTTGGTGATAATTTTAAAATAATGATTTTAAAATTATGGTTTTTTTTTAATATGTAAAGTGTTTTCTGAAATTATTTAAATAAAGAAATGTTTTATGTTGAATTTTTTGGAATGTTATTTGGGAATACATGGTTGGTGTGAGTGAATTCATAGATGTAACCCTTTAAAAGTGGTGTATTCCATTAGGGAACTTGGTATTGGTCACCTTTTAATGAATTTGTGGATCGACAAGAGACCTATCATGTGTATGGAACTATCACCGAGGCATGAATGGGTGTGTGTGTGTGTGTGTGTGTGTGTGTGTTTGTGTGTGGATACATGGTTATGAGTATTCCAATTAATTGAGAAAGGATTTATTCTTGGTAAAATATTTTACTAGGAACTTTTTTACGGTTTTGATATAAACTATTTTATCTTATTTTAAAATTGTTTTATATAAAATTTTATAATATGTTCTTTCCCTAGTGGAGTGAGTTGGGAAGTATTTGGTTAAATCCTAATAATTTTAAAATCAACCCTACTTGGGCACTATTGTGCGTTTTTAGAAGTCATATATCGAGACATAGGTAAAGGGAAGGAATCTCGATTATTTAGTGATACTTCTTGATACTGTGGTCATAGAATGTGGAGTTGGATCTCGAAGTGGGTTGGGTGTTTCTTGTATTGATTCCACTTGTGAATATTCAAGTTTTTTGGTATTTTGGTTCTTTTCAAGTATGTATTTTGGTTTCCACTTGCAATATAATAATTTTTAATGTTTGGTTATGTTTTGAGTTGTATTTTGTACACATGAATTATATAGAGTATTGGATGTTTATTATTTATTTTGTCATGGGGTTTTATCTATAAAAATTAAAAATTATTCCCCAAATGTTCTTGAGGCCCTTGGAATTTATTTCCAACCTTTGGTGTCTTTTGGATGACACATAAGGCTAGTATCACCTGTCACTTACCAAGCAATGAGGAGGTGTGGGATGTTACAAATCGTATCAGTCTTGGTCATTCCGTATTTCATTTTGGGGAAAATGGTATCATATTGTTTGGTCCTTGAGTAGGAAATGGTATCACTATCTCTTTGGGATGGTAGCAAGAAGATATGATAATTAGAACTTGAAATTTATAGCTTAAAAATATATAGATAACCTTTTTATGATGAACTTCAATTTACTAAGGATTTTGGTACATAAGTATTTTAAGATACTTCTAGGGGAGTTGTCATCTCATCATCATGGGTTTAGTCGATGAGAATTACACAACATGCATAGATAGAAATACTTCCCATTAGGATTAAATTAATCATATTTGAATTTGTGATTTATTAAAAATGTTTTAAATGATTTCAAATGGGTTTATTTTGAAAATAATTATCGTAGTATTTTTAGAAATGATTAAAATGATGACAATGGTTGAATTTTGAAAATGTATGATTGTGACATGTGTTGATGTTGTAAATTGGAATTGTTAATACTTCAATTTCTAGTGAGTGAGACTAAATGGAGTTTTGTTCTAGTCATTGAAAATGGAACTAGGTAGACTTTGTAGGAATCAATTGGAATAGGCTGCTAAAAATGTGGTTACACATAAACCATAAGTGAACCAAAAAATGGTTTAAATCATTGTCTAGGATTTTCATACTATAGATATGAGTAATCGGAATGATGAGCCTTTGAAATTGGACCAGTCGGTTTAGTTCCAAAAGAATAATCCACCCATATTTCTAGGGGATTCCGATCCAAAGAAAGAAAAATTTTGGTTAAACAAGATGAATAGAATCATCAATTTTCTATAGACACTAGCATAGTTGAAAATAAAATTAGAAACACATATGATAGAAGATATAGAAAATAAATATTGGTATTTAGTTTCTCTAGATAAAGTTGACCAAGACATGACATGGGATGATTTTGATGAATTTTTTAATAAGAAATTATATCCTTACACCTTTCATATTACTATAATGGAAGATTTATTTATCCTAAAACAATAGAACCTATTAGTGATAGAGTATGAGGATAAATTTATGAATTTAGTCCATTTTTTCCTTGAATTTTCTAAAAGTACATGATTGAAAGGGTGAATTTTTTACTCAAGGTTATGATCAGATATTCTCTAAAATATTTTTATTCTTTGTATTATAGACTACACAAAAATGGTTAATAGATAGACTATGGAACAAAGGGATCTCTATGGGAATGAATGTGTAGGAGCATGTTTATTACTACAAGAACAGGTGGGAACTCTAATGTTGTGAATAAGATAAAGAGGTACTCCTACTTATAGAGTGGTGGGATATCTCAAAATCAGATCATGGGATCAATAAAAATTCATTATAAGCTAAAAATTAAGTGGGGATGTTTTCAATGTGGTTATTTTGAGTGTATTAAGTAAGATTATACAGCACCACCTAGAGCATGTTACAATTTTAATTATATTGGAAATATTTAGTTTTATTGCCTTAGTTCTCTAAGGTTAAGTGATAAAGATACATATCATGGTTCCCAAACATTGTATGCTTCAATGGGATGACTGCAGTAAAATAATTCCCATCATCATAATCAAGTGATCCAATGTAATTATATTAACACCATGACTCCTAAACCTATGCGATCTCAGTAGGGTAATAAAGAGAAAATCATAGTGATTAAGAAACTATATGGATCTAAGAAAGTGATCATGGATGATCAATTGTGTCCTTAAACAGTGAGAGGTATGATTATTTTGAATTTTACCCTTATGAAAACTTTTTTTAATATGGGCATGTACCACTCATTTCATTTCTTCTCATATTATTGATCATATGGATTTTCATGTTGAGATGATTCCTTCTATTCTGAAAATTCAAACTCCACTTGGCCAAATAGAATGTTGATCCATTATGTGTAAATCTTTCTCTATAACCATTAATGGGTATTAGTTGCTTTGGAATTTATATAAATTTATTTTGGGTATGTATTGGTTAACATCATTCAATGCCCACATTGACTGTTATGACCTAGAGGTTAGTTTCACAACTCTTGATGAAATTGAACATATATTTAGAGGATATTGGGATGTAAAGGTAGGTAGATCAGGACTTTTGGAACTGGTGGTTGGAACTACCTCTTATCAGTTGTAATTAATAACATTTGCATCTATATAGAAGATCATAAATGGATATTTTCTGAACATCATTGGCCAATTTCCTAACATTTTTCCTAAAAATTTCTTAGGGTTTCTACCTAAAAGAGATGTGTAGATTATGATTTATCTCATACCAAGGACTGGTATTATTTCACTTCCATCTTAATGGATGGAAGCAATAAAAATGAAGGAATTAAAAGTTTAGTTGGAATCATTAGAAAAAAAAGGGTTCATTATAATAATCATGTATCTATGGGAAATACCAGTTCTTTTTGTGAAAAGGTTTTATGGAACACTTAGGCTTTGTGTGGATTATCATAAGATTAACCAAGTTACGATAAAGAATCAGTATCATATTCTAATAATTGATGACCCGTTTGATCAATTTAGGGGAGCCCACTGGTTCTCTAAAATTAACTTACATGTGGGATATCACCAACTACAAGTTCAAAAAGATGATACTCTAAAGAAATATTTTAGAAGTAGATATGGCCATTATGAATATTTTTATATGCCCTTTAGTATTAAGAATTCATTGGATCACTTTATAGAGATGATGAATTGAATCTTTTAAAGGTATCTGGATTCCTTCATTGTGGTGTTTGTTGATGATATTCTAGTATATTCTAAGGGAAAATAATATCAAGAGAAATACTTGGCTATAGTATTGGGTATCTTGTGGAAGAATCACCTTTATGATAAGTTATAAAAGTTTGATTTCTAGATACAAGAGGTGTGTTTTTATATCGATGTAATTTTTAATAAAGGAGTTTATATGGATCCTAAAATGACGGAAGTTGTTATCTCTTGGAAACCACTGAAGAATGTGTTTTACATACATAAATTACATGTCTTATTAGGATACTAAAGATGATTTTTTCCTGATTTTTCATGTTTGTATTCACCAATGACATCTTTAACAAGGAAAGTAATCCCTTTATAATGTAATGGTTAATGATATATATACTTTCAAGAACTTAAGGTTAGACTTACATCAGCACCTATCATCACTTTTCTAGAATATGGACTAGGATATGCAATTTATTATGATGCATCAGGGTCTGGGTTGGGATTTTTTCTCATTTAGAATGATTTTTTTTTGTTTCTTATGGGTCACAAAATTTATGGGTTCATGAGAAAAATTACCCAAATCATGATTTTTAGTTATATGTAGTAGTTCATGATTTTAATACTTAGTGACATTAATTTTTTGTGATAAATTTATGGTGTTTATGAATCATAATAGCTTGAAACACATTTTCTCATAGAGATATTTGAATCAGAGATAATAAAGATGGATAGAATATCTATAAGTGTTTGAATTTAAATTATTATATACACCAAGGAAAGGAAATTATGTAGCAGATACCTTAAGTAGTATTTCAAATTCTTAGTTGGATAAAGAGACTTTAGATTAATGAAAGCTTATGTCATTCACAGTTGATATGCATCTGGATTATGCATAACAAGGTGATGTTGCATTTTTCTTTCTGGTTTCAGTTTATCTTGATTTGTATGAGCATGTTACAATTTCTAAAACTTCTAATTTAGAATATGTATAAATATTTGAGGGCATAGTTTTGGTGTCCTATCTTGAAGAGGAAAGTGGAAGAATTTTTCTTGAGTTTCCTCACCCTACAGTAGGTTCAGGATGAGTATCAATGGCTAGCTAGTATGTTGTAATCTTTGCTGATTATCATGTGGTAGTTATAGTAGATATCCATGGATTTTATAATAGGTATACCAAGAATGGTTAGGAAACATGATGCCATATGGGTGATTTTGGATCATCTCACAAATTTAGCTCATTTCATCCCTATTCATGAAACCAATATGGTGAAATACTTGTACAAAATCGATATTCATGAAATTTTAAAGATATTGGGTATTCCATTCTTGATTTTATCTGGTCAAGATTCTAGGTTTAACTCTCATTTTTGGAAGTCCTTATAGAAATCCCTTGGAACCCGATTGACTATGAACACATATTATCATCCTAAAATATATGGGCAATCTAAATGGTTCATCCAAACATTTAAAGACTTGTTTAGTAATGTGTAATTTATTTTTATATCTCATGGTCAGATCATATACATTTAGTGAATTTATCATACAAAAGCAGTTATCATGCATCGATACATATGGATCCTTTTGAAGCATTTTATGGACGCCCTTATCATTGTGCACTTTTTGGGTGGAAATAGGTGATACTTCATTGATTAGACTCAACCTAGTGCAAGGGAAAATAGATAAATTTCATTTAATAAAAAACAGTATAGAGATATCTTAGAGTCATTAGAAATCGTATACAGATCATCATTGATAACCATTTTCATTTAAGGTGAGTGATCATGTCTTCGGTAGAATCTCTCCAAGTATTGGGAATCATCATTTTAGTATGGAATGTTTTCCCCAGGTACATAGGCCCTTTTAAGATACTTGAATGAGTTAGTGAGTTGGAATATTGGTATATTTTCTACCAAGGTTTACTTCAATGCACAATGTGTTTCATGTATCTCAGTCGAAGAAGTACCAAGCTTATCTAAACCATATGATTTGATGGGATCGTGTTGACCAAGATTCAGATACTATTTTGATTCATATGATAGTTTAAATTATGGATAGGTAGGAGAAAATATTTCATAGGAAAATAAATGGTCTAGTGTGGGTCTTATGGTAGCATGATCTGATTCAGGAAGACACTGAGGAGTATGATAAGGAAATGTTGAACCAGTGGCCTAAACTCTTCTAAGAAAACACTAGCTTTATACTTTTTAGGGACAGAAAGACCAATGGTGGGGAGAGTGTAGAACCCCCATTTTTAGGTACATGACCCTTTATTCAAGTATTTTTAGTTTATTTAATGCTCAGGTTATGTTTATGGAGGTTCTAAGGGGTCTTGACATGTTTTGGAGGCATTTATGGAGGTGCATGGTTTATGCACGTTTAGTAAAAATCATGCACGAACTCCAAGAAACCATGAAAGGGAGGACTGTGTTAACTGATTAGGCACACATGTAGCACATGTTTTTTCCAAACCATGTGAATTTCTAGGGGAAATCATGCATTTATATATAATTAGGAAAAACATATTTTCCACATGGTTTTTCTAACCATGCAATCCAACCATGCACGGTGTGGCCTTAAGATAGTAGTATTGCACAGTTGGTGCATGGTTTTCTAAACCATGCAATGGTTATTAATTAATAATAAAATTATATTTTTAATCCATTTTAAGTCCCAAAATACTCATTCTTACCCTAATCTCTCAGGTTCTAGAACTCCCCTCCCTCCCAATGCTCCTTTGAAATTTTCTTTTAATCCGGAGTAATCTTTTATCGAATTGAAGTGTGTTGGAGATATGGATTCTCCAGTAAGTCATGGTTTCTCTCTATCTCTTCTTATATCCTCTCATTTATCTCACCCATATTATTAAATCTATTCCATTAAGGATATATTTCTATCCCATGTTGAAGATATTTATGAGTTTTGGTTGGATCTATTGAAGGAAAGAAGACCCAAGGCAAGATCTAGAGAATTGTTGTATCGTTCTTCATTTTTTCCAACTATTGAGAGGTAGGTGTATTTTCTCTCATCTCCACTTGATTTAGAACATGAAGGATTGGTTTATTTATAAATGAATTTCTTGAATTTTATGTGCAATCCATGTGAGATTCTTGATGGAAACCTATTTTTGGGTTATGGATTTGGAATTATAGAAATTGAATGGTTTCTTGAAAAATTATCTTTACTGATAATTTTAAAATTATGGTTTTGTTTTGACATATGTAAAGTGTTTTTTGAAATTATTTAAAGAAATAAATCTTTTATGTGGAATTGTTTGGTGTTTTATTTGGGAATACATGGTTGGTGTGAGTGCGTTCATAGACGTGACTATATGGGGAACTTGGTATCAGTCACCTTGTGAAGACATGGCGGATTGATGAGATACCACTCATGAGTATAGAGATATCACATGGGAATGCATGGATGTGTGCGTGTGTGTGGGTTTAGAGACATGTTTATGGGTATGAAAAATAATTGATAAAGATTTTATGCTTGTTAAAAAAATCCTTGGAGATTTTTTACTATTTTGATTTTAAACGGTTTTATCTTCTTTTAGAACTATTTTATATAAAATGTGCTAAGTGGTTCTTGTCCTAGTTCCATGAGTTAGGAAGTATTTGGGGATATCCTACTGATTTTAGACTCAACCCCTTCTTAGGCATTGTTGTGCATTTATAGATTTCATCTATAAAGAAACATGTAAAGGAAAGTTATCACAATAATTTAGTTATGCGTCTTGATATTGTGAGCATAGCATGTGGAGTTGGAGCTTGGAGTGGGTTGGGTGTTTCTTATATTGATTCCACTTGGGTGTCTTCGAGTTTTTTGATCATTTGGTTAGTTTTAGTATGTTTTTTTCCTATTTTACTATGATAATTTTTAATGTTTGGTTTTTTGAGTTGTATTTTGTACAAATGAAGCATATAAAGGATTGGATTTTTATTGTTTATGTTGTCTACATGTTTTATCTCTAAAAATGGAAAATTATCCTCCAAATTTTCATAAGGCCCTTGGAATTTATTTCAGGACTTTTATGTCTTGGGTATGTAAAATAAAGACAGTAGAACCCTTCACTTATCAAGCCAATAAGGAGGATTAGGATGTTATATATTAATTGACTAAATTAAATCTTGGAACCATAAGAGAAGTTTCCCACATATAATTCATAATTATTTTATAAACAAATATATAATTACCTTAACTTGTAATTTTATCTTCATTGATGATCTGGTTGACTAGATCTCATCGAACCATTTTTGAACTATAGGATACAAGCATTGAATCCATCTCGCGATGATCCCAACTTTCACCATGATCTATGAACATCATCATAGAATAATTGGGTGCAAGAATGGCTGATTTTGATCATTTGTGTTGTTCATGGTTGATCGCAGCTAAATTCTTCTTAAAGAATGAATAACTCTTAGTGTTATATCAATGGATTGAGATAGGAAGATAGAAGAGAAATATAGATCTCTTGATCTATCTCTGGGGCTTAAGATATCTCCATGATCCATTCATTGTGAACAAAAAGTGTTATTACAAAAAGTGATATAATTATATATCTTTTATGGTAGGTTTAGGGTTGGGAACTAGTATACAAGACCTTTCCTAACTATATAATTATTAGTTGACCCCATGTCAAATAATAATAATATAAATATTATTATTAATCACTTGAAATGTGCAACACTTTAAGAATATATAAATAAATATCATTTATGTCATTTTCAACTGGACCATTAAGCTCAGCCCACTTATCCTACTCATTATTTATCGAAGTATGAATACTAACTATTTATTTAATAAATTTCACTACGTTATTATTCAATAAATATAATAAATGTTATATATTCAAAACCTTGAAAAAAATATTTATTATTATTATTTAACTTGCTTATCCTTTTGAATAACTTGTGATTAAATTTTTTCAATCAACCAAACCAGAATAAATATTATTTATTATAACCTGTTAAATTTAATAATTAAATTTAATTGAGATTGTAGATATACTTAATGTGTTTCCTTATAAGCCTCTTTCTTAGTGCCATTAGGCATAACCGCCTAAAGTCCAAAGTTAGCATCTAGAAACATTCCAAGGGAACCACAGAGAAAGAATTTAATATCAAAATGACATTCAACCTTCTATGAATGCTTACTATGTAATACAATTCCTTTATCATGATATCTCAAATCAAGAAGGTTTTATACTAGTGCCATCAACCCATGTGCTTAATGTATATTTCTTTGACTTTCTAGAATTGAACTCTCCCACTAAAAACCATGGCCATTTATTTATCTAGGTAGTTCAATTTACATCATAGGGCCTAATATATCAACTTTCTATAGGGTATAGAAGGAATAAATATTTTTTAGAATTATCCATTAATGCAATATCACTCATGATGTTCCCAAGGTATCCTACCTCACCATGAGTATATTCCATCATGGTTTTCATAAATACATCAAAGTGAGTGAGTCATGATATATATTAATGATAATATTAAAGTATAAGGACCAATATACATGTATGTAGATAGGAATATCCATTGGAATAGATTTTATTTTGGTGGGTCTATTATCTTAATCTTCTACATTGGAAATTACCAAGGGCGTATGCCAAGAGCAGGTGCCTCAAAGTCCTATGAGTCTTCCCCCCTGATAGACTGTATCATCTCTAACCCATAAAATGATATCATTCGTCCATATAACATATATTCAAGAATACTATCATGATATATCTAGGTTCTCATCATACCAAGGAACTGCTATGACCTTTTAGTGTGATATACATTCTTAGAACATTATCACATACAAATTTCATGTATAGGAACAATCGTGATGTTTTATTAAGCATTATTAATAATAATAAATTTTATCAAGTACTAATGAAGTTATTTATAGGGCACCAACTCCAACAAACTCCCACTTTCACTAGATCCAATTGATAACAGCTTTCAGTCCACTAGCTCTCACATGATTCTCATGCTTCTACGGAGATAAAGCCTTCATCAAGGAGTCTGGAATGTTTTCCTCTATGGATACTCTACTCAAGGCAACTTGACCTCTTGATAAACAATCTTGAAGAGATAAAACTTCCATATTATGTGATTTAACCTTATATTATACCTTGGTTATTTGTAAATGGCCAATGTTATAGTGTTATCACAATAAAATATGATGGGTTCTTGACTATTAGGACCCACATCAAGCACTTGGAAAATGTTTTTGAATCCAAACTGCTTCCTTGTTTATATCAAAAGTTGTAATATACTCAGAATCCACTATAGAATCATTAATAACTGGATTCTTTGAACACTCCCAACTCACATCTCCTCCATTGAGACAAAATACAAAACTCAACTATGATCTTATATCATTCTGATATGTCTTAAAGATAGCATCTATATAACCTCGATGACTAGAACTTCATCTCCTCCATACACTAGGTACATATCCTTAGTTTGTCTCAAATACTTAAGGATAGCCTTAAAAGCAGCCCAATGTTTTTCACCTAGATCTGCTTGATATCTAATTACCATGCTCAAATCATAGGAAACATCAATCCTTAACAAAACAGGGAATGCATGATAGACCCTATTATAGAAGAATATGGGATCATACTCATTATATTTATTTCCTCTTGTGTTTAAGAATTTTTTTTTTTGGATTTCTATCGGGGATGCATACTATATTTCTATTTAGAGGCGACGCACTATGTGTTTCTCTACATTACCACTTTCTAAAGGAAGGAAGCTTCCATAAATTTTATCGGTGATGTAGACTCCTTGATCAAAATGGGATGATGTGATGTCGATTTCTCCTTCCATGGATTCCTCATTGGATTTCGTCACCTAGTTCGGGTCTCCCTCAAAGATTTAAGTCATATTTTGAAACTTGTTCCTAGCTCCATATTAAGGTGGACACTAGTTAATTACATTTCTTTTATATCAATAGGGAAGAAACATTCAGTTAAAGAAGATAGTTACATTGGGCATGTCTAGTCATCTATTGGTGTTTGGTTGGTTATGCACCTATAAAGTTTTCTCAACTTGAAATCAGAGACATCTTAGGCATGAAACCAAAGGCATCTCATGTCAGCTATGAGGTACTCGTTTCTAGGAGCATAAGTCTTCCAAGTATTTTTACCTCAAGCATCCCATGTTTATTGTATGGGGTAGGGATTTATGGATCAAGTCATAGGTTTAATGTATTTTAGGGATAGGTGGGTTATAGGTTTAATTTCTTGTGGGGATAGGTGCGTCACATGTTTAACATCTTGTGGGGAAGAGTGGGTCATAGGTAAAACATCTTGTGGGGGCTGGTGGGTCACAATTTTAAAGTCTTTTGGAAACAGGTGGGTCATAGGTTTAATGTTATGACCCCCCCCCCCCCAAAAGAACCCCTCCTAGGGTGGAAATGATAGGGGATAGTGACTACCTGAGTCCTACCTCCAGTAGTCCTTGGGTTGGAAACTAAAACCGAGGGTATAATAAACATGAATATACACAACGGGAAAATTGTTTTTTGTGACGAGTTATTGGCGACGGGAATAAATCCTGTCACAAATAATCTGTCTAAGAGGTTACTTATGGCGGGACAATCAACCCATTGCAAAAGCTTTCGTGCGGTTTGGCGCGCAAACTGTGCGAAAACGTGCGAAAGGGTATTTGCGATGGGTAGGCACTGCCCATCGCAAATACTGGGAGACGGTAAGAACTAGTTGCGACGGGGGATCCACCGTCGCAACTAGTTCGACCCCCAGAGGGTATTTGTGATGGGTTCCATCGCAAATAACTGGCGGTGGTAAAAATCTATTTGCGACGGGACAACATCCCGTCGCAAATTGTGTGTCGGTTGGTTACCATTTGCAACGGGGCCCATCGCAAATAATCTTTTAACCGCCGACCGTAATTAATGCGGCCAAAGTTATTTGCGACGGGCCCCATCACTAAAAGTACTATTTGCGACGAGAATCCCATCGCAAATAGTCATGTCCCAACTAATCTAACCTATATATACCCCCCATCCGTTTTTTCTTCTCTTCTCATGAATTCCTTCTTCCCCTGCTTCTGTAAACTCTAATTTTAGAGTGAAATTTTTGGAGAGTTAGTTTTTTTACAAAGAAGTTGTGAAGCTGTCTACAATTATAAGAGATCAAGTTTAAAGGTATTTATGTTTTATTTAATTTAGTATTTATTTCATTTTTTTATATTAATTTTAATTATTGTTGATTAGTTGTATTTAAGTTAGATTTAAATTGTTTTGTCATCAGTATTTATTTGTAATATTAAAATTAAATTATTGTATTAATTCTTAGTAATTAGTAATAATTAATAATTATTAACGATAATTAGTAATGTATATAAATAGCAGTAATTAGTAATTAGTAGCTGTATTTTGTAGTAATTAATAGTAATTAACACTAATTAGTAATAATTAGAAATAAATATTAATAATTAGAAATAAATAGTAATAAATATTTTAAATTAGTAATAAATAGTATTAATTAGTAATAATTAGTAATAACTACAAATAATTAGTAATAAATACTAATAATTATTAATAAATACTAATAAATACTAATAAATACTAATAAATACTAATAAATACTAATAAATGCTAATAATTAGTAATAAATAGTAATAATTAGTAATAAATACTAATAAATAGCAATAAATACTAATAAATACTAATAAATACTAATAAATACTAATAAATACTAATAAATACTAATAAATACTAATAAATAGTAATAAATAGTGATAAATAGTAGTAAATAGTAATGAATAGCAATGAATATTAATGAATAGTAATGAATAGTAATAATTAGTAATAAACACTAATAAATAGTAATAATTAGTAATAAATAGTAATAATTAGTAATAAATACTAATAAATAGTAATAAATACTAATAAATAGTAATAATTAGTAATAATTAGTAATAATTAGTAATAATTAGTAATAATTTGTAATAATTAGTAATAATTAGTAATATTTAGTAATAATTAGTAATAATTAGTATTAATTAGTAACAAATAGTAATAAATTGTAATAAATTGTAATAAATAGTAATAAAAAGTAATAATTAGTAATAATTAGTAATAATTAGTAATAATTAGTAATAATTAGTAATAATTAGTAATTATTAGTAATTATTAGTAATAATTAATAACTATTAGTAATTATTAGTAATTATTAGTAATTATTAGTAATTATTAGTAATAATTAGTAATAATTAGTAATAATTAGTAATAATTAGTAATAAATAGTAATAAATAGTAATAATTAGTAATAATTAGGAATAATTAGGAATAATTAGGAATAATTAGTGTCCACCATTTCGATGAGGTGGCATGGATGCATGCGACCTAGTATGCCTTCGGGAAGGGCTGAGTAGTTGGTATCGGCTCTCTTTTGACTCATGGGACTTATTATGGTACTGTTGCGATGTCAGCATCCATCTTGAGAAGAGCTCGTAGAGAGTCATCATCTTCTGGCTCACAGTATCAGGAGCAGTTTCAAGCTCAAACTGAGCTTATAGAGATTTTGCAGAAGCAGTAGGAAGAGATGCGTCAGCAGCATGAGGAGGACATGCGTTAATTGTAGTAGCAGCAGCACGAGTGGACGGAGTACATGTGTCGTCTGACTCGTATTTTAGGGATGGAGTTTCATCCACCATCTTCTCTAGCTCCTCCAGCTCCTCTAAAAGACTATCCCCCCAGTGATTTTTTTGTTCTGTTAAAAACATTTGAATTGAAAATTTGTTGTAATATGAATTATTTATAGTTTTTCTCTTTTATATTGGTGAAAATATTGTATAATTTATATTTTTTTATTATTTTTAATATTTTTTAATTTTTAATTTTTTATTAGTATTATATTTTTTAATGTTTGTTTATTTTACTAATAATAATAATAATAATATTTTGTGATTTTTTTATATTTTTTTTACGAATATTGAGAATTTTAATATTTTTTTTTATTATTTTAATATTATTAATATTATTTTTTCATTAATCATAATTATATTTTTTTATTTTATTAAGTATTTACGACGAGGCATTTTTCGATGGGACCCCATCACAAATAGATTATATATATATTTGTTAAAAAAATTGTGACGGGCCCGTTGCAACAGGTTTATAACATAAGGCTATTTGCGACGGGTCCTCGTCCCGTCGCAAATACTTTTTGCGACAGGCCTGTCGTAATAGATTATTTTATATATAATGTATTTAATCGGAGAGATATTTGCGATGGGACTGCTTCTTGTCCCAAGTAATATTTTTTGCGACGGGCTCATCTCAAAAAATACTAGTTGCGATGTCATTTTCTGCAACGAGCTATTTGCGACAGGGGTGCGCCGCAAAAGTGTTTTTGTGATGGGATCCTATCATAAATATCCCATCAAAAATAGACGAAATTCCAGTAGTTATAGGAGGAATTTCCCTCTAAGAGAACATAAAGAAGAGAGAGACAAGATAGATACACCAATAAAAACTTGATTGGGCATATATATAAAATAAATCCCAAGTGAAAACATGAAATTTCATATATTACTGTAACAATTTAATGGAAACTATAAGTACCAAAAGTTAAATACGACATCGACCACAAATCCCAAATAGCTCCTGCAAAACCACAAGCTATTAATATCCAGCCTGATCTCCAACCTACTCTGGATGACCTACAAAATGGTTTATATAACATAGGGTGAGCATAATAGTATACTTGATAGGATCCTCCTTGAAACATCTTTTTCAAAATATAAAGAAATAATACTAAATAATATTGAAAACAGTTAAATTAACTCATCACCTAAACAGGTATACTAAGTTCCCATCCACACCATGGATAACTCTCACCAAGTATCACATACAAGAGAGTATATAATATAGTAATGAAATATCAAGGGTACCATGATCTCTCTTTCCCACTGGTTTTTTCTCTTCCCTAATGTCTCACATCTTGATCCATTTCTCTATAAAATAATCCAACCCAAAGACACCTTGGCAAGGCATCACAACATGCACCTTGTGCATCACATCATCACATAATCCCATATCACATCTCCATATATAGTAACCAAGTAGTTTTTGCGATCTAAAAAAGAATGTATGACATTTATCATACATTAGGTATTATACCTCAAGTCATCATATCCCATACACTGAGTAAGTACCTAAACTCGTTACAGCCAATACACGTCATACCTATAATAATCTTTTGGATCTATATCCTGAGATACATGTGTGTGAAATAACAAAAATTCATCATATCCATCTACACAAATATATAGGAAAACTAACCATTATGAATAACAGTACAAGTAAAAAAACCAAGAGAATAGATCGGGACCAGAGGTGGTAGTCATCCATTCATCGTCCAATTGGAATGTTGGGGAAAACACCCTCTCAGATTCCACTGGGTGTCAATCTCCCTAACCAACTAGGTTGGGGCAGTGTATGAAATCATAGAATATACAATATAAAATATATCTCACAACCAAACTATGGGAATAATCTATTCTTATACTCAACTGCACCTAATATCACTCAGACTCCCAACTGCCACTGTTAAGACCATCCATCCTATAAGCACACAAGAATTTAAAAGAGTTGTATTAATTACTTCTTTCCTTTTTTATCATTTCATTATATTAATTATTTTTTTATCTATTAAATTAACCATTAACATTATTCTAAATTATATTCATTAACCACTATCATGAAGACCATGGCCTCCTTGCATAATCCAAACTGATTCCATGGTTTATCAAGATTAACATATTTATAGAATTTTCATTCCATCATTACCAACCCCATGGGATAATAATTAGTTATTCATTATTAGAATAATTCCATAATCCAAGTACTCTAGAAAAACCATCATAAGTTTCCACCAGGAGGAAACATGCAACCAAACACATCCAACTACCACAATCAGTGGGGAAAGAAATGCAGATAAAACAAGAAACCCAGCCATTTTCCATTAAATATATTCATTTAAAGTGAGCATTCAACTTTATCATATCAATGGGTAATCCCATATTCAACCTGTTCCATTATATCTGGTGTCATCCCCAACACCCACATGTATATCCCAATGTATCTCTCTATCACGGGTGTTAACTTCTTCCACAATATTTGGGCCTCCTTGCCAACAACACGTCATCCATCCAAGGATCATCCATCATAGGCTCGTATCACATTCGGGAATCCATACCCATATCACATTGCATAAAAAATTAACTTCCATAGAACATCACAAAATTAGCAGGAAACAAACAAGTACATCCAATAGATAAATCTAGGCCCTAAAATAAGGTATCCATCCTTCATACATAAACAATCTCTCATGGATCCAAACTCAAGAAACTTGACCTTCTCAAGCATATGGGAAACTCAATCCCTAGTAATTATCTTTTTCAAACAAATGATTTTTATTCCATATTTAATAAATGAATTCATTATTCACAGTTTCCAACTATGGGTAACCTATGGCATTAAGAAATAACAAGCTATCAAAATCTAACCATACTTTTAGAACTTAAAACCAGTCTCATCAAACTGTGAGAAGAACCATTCTCAATTAACATGCCTTTTATTTCAACATTCTCAATATGAATTATCATGATTCACATTATTTATCAATTCCATTATCATATAAGGACACATTTAATTAATCATTCACATTACATCAATTTGAATTACCATAAAATTATAAGAAACACTGAATTAAAACATGCCTCTTCTTTAATTATTAATCCAATTAATCAATTAATTCAGGATTTACATTATTTTCCATTTTCCATCAAAAAAACATGATAATACATAGCATAATAATATATGATAATGAGAATATGTAGATTGAACATTATCTAGAAAATCAAGAGGCAAACTGTTATCATGGTAGAAAGAAACAACATGTGATCACTACATATAATTCTTTTATAATCTAGTTCAATAACTGTTAGATTAATTCCATTTCTATAAAAAGGGATAAACCTTGCTAACTTAACAATTGCACATAAATAAATAAGAGAAACAATGAATCACCTACCTCAAAGGAATAAAAAAAATTCTCATGAAAATGGACCAACTTCATAGATCCTGATCACCTCTCCCATAAGAAACTGCATCACTCCAAGTACATCACACTAAAACTTCCAAAAAAACAACCAAGAAAACTCTTTTAGAAAGATAGAGAGAAACCGCCATCACATGGAATGAAGAAGAAGAATCTAGATTAAAAAACTACAAAAGAAGAGGTAAAATGTACCTTGGATCACTATAGATCGAAGATGAAAGGCTGGGAATCGATCCCCATTGAAGGGATTCCATAACTTCTAGAGAGAGATCCTCTAGGAACCTAAAAATCAAGATAGAGCCATATGTTTTTGAAAAATCCAAGGCACTGTAATTTATAAATTTCCTTTTTCCAATGGATTTTCATGACGTGAAACCTTTTTACATCATTAAAGTATCAAGTTTTATGTTTCTCTAAAGATCACATCACCTCATAACATTTAATATCGATTTAATTCATATCATGAAGAACCCCATGAACCATATTCACGCAATCCATGAACCAAACATTTATGAATTCAAACCCTTAAATGTCATTAATTATTCCTATTTCTAGTGTTTAGGATCCAAACACCTCCAAGTATTATCTAGGCCTCCTATGAGAACCTTGGGATTTGGAAACACTCAAAGGGTAAGACTACATAGATCTAATCCATTACATTATATATCTCTCAAAACATTCTCATCCCTGAGAATCCAAAACCAAACCCAAAGACAAAAAAAAGGATAGTCCAAATAGAAACCCCATGAGATACCTCTCAAGGATCTCTCCATCACAGGAGCTAAACCTTCTCACTTATAGGAAACAAATAAAAAACTACACAGTAGAAACAACCAAATCCTAAACACTCTCTCAGGGGAGATGCCTCTCAAACGATAATAAAGACACAACAAGAAACAAGAGTAAACAATATCATAAACATGAAAGGTCAACATACACAAAAATGAAAATGTTACAAGAGAAGATCTAAACATAAAATATATCAGGGTATTTAGTGCACTTCTACGATTAACATTCCTAGGTTCTCTATTTCACACCATCATTCTGCCATAAGACACGAACCAAGGGAATAGAAAACCTTTGAAACACCTTCTTCTAGAAATTATAGGTCTTTATAGGCTTCTTCTCTATGTTTGCATCATCATCAACATCGATCTCATCCCAATAAATGACATCAAATCCACATGAAGATAATGATGGGGTTGTAACATGTGAAAAACTTTTTTTATTTTTCTTATCTATGGGGTAAGTGTTATCCGATATGAAACAACTCTAACATGATACAATAACTCAAAATTCCCAAAAAAAAAAGGATAAATCTCACTCCAATGACCAAACCTTCATTACTCATGATGAAGAGTCAAATTTAGGAACACATGATCTCCAAAGTAAAACTCTAGAGGTCTCCTCCTATAATTGGAATAGTATTTCTGATGATCTTTCACTACCTTCATCCTCCCACTAATTACCTATACCATCTCTGTCATATTTTTTACAAGTTATAGCCTAAGAATTATTGCCTCTTCAACCCCAGTATAGCACAATGGAGAATTCCAAGGTCAGCCATAAAAAACTACAAGTGGAGCCATAAAAATGGTGGATTGGAAACTATTTTTATAAGAAAAATTCACCAAGGTAAAGTTCCTTATCCATGAACCTCTAAAATCCAAGACATAATATCATAAAATTTCTTCAAGAGTATTGATGGTTTGCTCTATATAACCGTTTATATGTGGATAAAAAGAGGTTCTAAGGTATAAATGTGATCAAAAATCATGTTGGATATCTCTCCACACCCTGAAGGTAAAATGAGGATCCTGATCAAAGATGATTTTCCTTGGGACTCCATGGAGCTGTACCACCTCCTCCAAATATATACTCAGAAAAAACTCCCTTGATCTTGACTCCCTGATCACTATAAACTAGGTTGATTTCATCAAACAATCCACTATCACCCATATAGCATCATAGCCCCCCCTAATATATAGGTAATTTGATAATGAATTCTATTGATATGTCCTCCAAGTTCCACTAGGGAACATCTAATGGCTGGAGTAAACCACCAGGAACACGGTGCTCAGTCTTCACCTTCTGGAAGACCAAACATTGAGAAACAAACTCTACAACTTCATGCTTTAACCCGGTCCACCAAAACTAACCTCTCAGAACTTAGTACATCTTCATCATATTGGGACGTACCACCAAAGGAAATCTGTGAAACTCATGGAGAACCATCTAATTCAACATAGAGGAACAAAAATACTTCCCCAATACAAAACCCGGTGTTTTCTATCATCAAAACAACCATCAAGGGCATTTCCAAAAACAACTCAGTCTTTTCAGACCTACACCTTAGAATCCCATAGTTGGGACTCCTCCACCCACTTCACCAAAAATGAATTCACTATCATCTATAAAATATAACCTCTACCTCCAATATCTCCCATATCTAGATTCATAACTAATAGTTCTTCCATAACTCTCTATGAATCTCCAAATTCACACACAGTGTCACTATGGGAATTCATGTTCAACACATCAGCTACACAATTTCCCTTTCCTGACATATAAAAAATCTAAACTTCATAATCCTATAAGAATTACATGCACCAATGATGATGTAAGTTCAATTCATGTAGCTAGAATACATACCTAAACCTCTTATGGTTAGTAAAAACCCACAAAATGCTCGTTGATGTGGTAATGTTTCAACAACTTTAAAGAGAACACAGCTTCTTCCAACTCAAGATCATAGGTGGAATAGTTATGATCATGGGGAAATAACTTTTGAGACCTATAATAAACAATTGATCTATAATTCATCAAAACGCATCCCAAGATAAGATGAAAAGTGTCACAGAAAACCTCAAACTAAACTCCCTATGATAGGAAACAAAATATTTGAGTTCTGACCAACTTCTCCTTCAAGTACTCAAAATATTCCTAACACTGATCCATCCACAAGAATTCCTAATAATTTCTGTTCAAGGTTTTCATAGGATTTATAAACCAAAATAAATCATCTAAAAACCTCCTATAATAGCCTATAAGGCCAAGAAAACTCCACACTTATGCCACTATTTTAGGGGATTAACATGTTACAACTTCCAATATCTTTGAAGGATCCATATTTTATCCCTACTGGGACACAATATACTCCAAGAAATAGACTTCAAAAGTAGATAACTCACACTTTGACAACTTCCAAAATAGATTCCCAAAATAATGAACTCCCAAAATGGCACATGGATACTCTACATTCTCCTCCTCATAAACAGAGTACACAATGATTTTATTGATGAAAACCACCATGAACTTATCCAGGAACACTCTAAGCACTATGTTTATTAACCCCATGAACATGGGTAGAGTATTTTTCACACCAAATGGCATCACTATGAACTTGTAATGCCCATGATAAAAATAGAAAGTTGTCATTTGAATATCCTCATCCTTCACCCACATCTGGTGATATCCTGACCATAGATCGATCTATTCGAACCAACTATATCCCTTAAATTGATGAAATAAATCATCAATCCATGGAATAGGATAGAATTTATTCACTATCACTTGGTTCAAGTGAATATAATAAATAAAAAGGTGAAATCCTCCATTGGCCTTCTTCATGAACAAAAATGTTATACCCAAAAGTAATATACTCATCCAAACAAAACTACACTACAATATATCATCTAGTTGTACTTGTAGTTACATCAACTCAGAAGGTTTTATCCTTTATGGATACATCGAGATAATAGACATGTGTGGTTATATCTAGGTCCCAAACTTGATCTCCCATTGAGGGGGTAATGCTAAAACCTCCTCTGGAAAGGCATCAGGGTACTCTTTTATGACCTTGAGAAACACATACTACTTAACCACCAATGAACTTTGCATCAACTCATCCATCAAAGATGATAAGTATGAAACATGTCTCTGACTCATCTGAGGGACTCTCTCACTAACAAACAATGCTGGATCTCCATCAACATCATAGAATACATCCCAGATCCTGAATTAATACATGATATACTACACTAAATACAACTAATAAATACATAGGATGATGTCATATGGTTGTATCCATAAACATAAAAAGTCTCTCCAAGAGAGATGTTTCCCCAATACTAGCTCACAGTCTCTACATACTTCATACAAGTTTGCTCGACCTCCAACTAGAATAGTCAATGCCAAGGGAACTAGAAGTCTCTCCAACTCAAGTCCCAAAGCATGGAAAAGGGTAGGTGATATAAAGGAGTGTGTTACTCTTGAATCAAACAAAGCATGCGCCCATGTAGAAAGAAATCAAAGTGTACCTCGAATGACATCTATCTCTCCTAGTGCTGGAAATGCTAAAGCATAAATATGACCATGACCTAATCCACAACCTCTATGACCCTTCTAATGACCACATCCATGGTTGCACTTTTCTCTATGAGTACGAGGATAGTCTCAGGGTTTTATTCATCCTACACCATATTCTCTATACTAATCCAAAACTGGAACACCCTATTACTGATACCTCAGTTGAAAATGCCTCAATGGAGGAACCTGAAGAGGAACACCTGGTTCATGCTGACTACTCGGAAATTTTTGGAACTCTCACCATTGATGACCTTAGCCTCCATAAGAAATAAAAACTTTTTATCCTTTATAATAGGTTTGAGAGTTTTATTTCCCATATAAATGAGATGATGAGGGTTGGTAATTTCTTCTAACTGACAAAAAGATCTTCTATCCATGAAACTGGGATCCCCGGATCATAGATCTACTTCATGAGGAATCCTGATGACTCCCCTGTTATGATGATCCAGTTTGGGCTAGTTTCCTGTCAATAACCTTTACTCTCTCTAACACCTCAAGATATATATTCAGTATGAAAGGGGTGACCTAGTGCTAGATATTTTGATGAAAATCCTCCTCGAAATTTCTTACCCTAGACTCCTCATCTAGTAACAGGCCTGAAGCATATTATAGAAGGGTCCTAAAATGGATCCTAAACTCTCATACACTATAACTACCCTATCAAAGTGTAAGAATCTTCTAGAGACTAACCACCTTCAATGTCAAAGAAAGCAACCCTACTCAGAACTAGTCTTGAAACTTCTCTCATGAGACTATCGACTCATTACAATTCTCAAGGAAAAAGAACCACCACTTCCACACTTCTTCATGTAGTATCATCACATCCAACAAAAACCAGTGATCCTTCTAATAATTGATCAAACTGAAAGCTTTATCAACCTCCTCCAACCAGCCTTTTATGACTAAATCTGAAACTGAACCCTCATACTTTTGTATAATCTGGAGCTAAAACTCTCGGAGTGTCCTCCTCCAAGTGTCATCATTATCGACCTCTACTCTATGGTGATTAGCTATCACATCCTGCTGAACATCATCAGTATGAATCTAAAAAGGACCTCAACTTGAAGTCATGGCTATAAAAAGAATAATTTTTTAGAGTTCCTAAACCTATAATATGTAACATTAGACATTAATTAATTCATTATTTGTTATCTTGTTAATATTTTAACCTATCCCAAGGTCTATCCATTTCAAACACAGGCACAAGAAGAATTTTGCATGATACTTTCCTAGGTCTCTACCCTACAACTAGTATTAATTAATTTATTAGGCTCAGTAAACCTAAATTTATGTGAATTAGATCATAAGGGGACCTAAATACCCATGTCTCAGCTGGTCTCTAGTGTCTACATTGCTTACTAAACTTAGCTAACATCGTTTCCCTACTAACCCATGCAACCTCACCAATTCCTAACTCCAAAATCCATCCTATCTATAAACTTGAACCTTTGATACAACTTTTTCACAAACCTATCCCCATAAATAGTATCCCTCTAAGGATGGAAATGAGGGAATGGAGATGGTGACTGCCTGAGTCCCACCTTCAGTAGGTCCTGGGTTGACGACTAGCACCAAGGGTATAATAAACATATATATGGGAGGCATTACCCTCTAAAAGAACAAATGAAAGAGTGAGATGATATATATACACTAATAAAAACCTTCTTAGACATTTATATAAAATAAATCTCAAGTGAAAACATGAAATTTCATACAGTACTATAACAACTGAAAGGAAACTACAAGTACCAAAATTTAAAGATGGCAGTGACCAAGAATCCCAAACAGCTCTTAAAAACCATGATCTAGTAATATAAAAACCAATATTCAACCCAATCCAGATGACCTAAAAAATAATTTATATAATGTTGGTGAGAATAATATTATACTCAATAGGATCCTCCTTGAATCCTCTTATGAAAAAGATAAAGAAATCATGTTAAATCATAGTGAATAATAGTGAAACTAACTCATCACCCAAACAAGTATATTAAGTTCCCAGACTCACATTGGCTAACTCTCACCAAGTATCACATATAAGAGAGAAAATAATATAGTAATGAAATATAAATGTTACCCCACTCCCACTTCTCCATTGGTTTTCCACTCATCCCTAATGTCACATGTCCTAAGCTATCTCTCTCTAAAATAAACCAACTTGAAGATACCTAGGTAAGGAATCACAATATGTACCTCATGAATCACATCATCACATCATCCCATATCACATCACCATATATAGTAACCAAGTAGTTTCCAAGATCTACCACATCCTGTATGATTTATATCATATATTGGGTATTATACCCCAGTCCATCACAACCCATACACTGAGTAAAGACCTAAACCCATCATAACATATACATGCCAAACCTATAATAATCCTTTGGATACTATAATCGGAGATACATGTGTGTGAAATAACCAAAATCCATCATAGACCTCTACACATATATATGGGGAAACTAATCATTGGTCAAACCAACACAAGTAACTACCAAGAGAAGAGAATGGTGCCAGAGGGTGTAGTCAGCCATTGATTTTTCCACTGGGATGTTGGGGAAAACACCCTCCTGGATTCCACTATGTTTCAGTCACCCTAACCAAAATGGGTGTAGAAACATATTAAATCATAGAATATATAAGATATAATATAGCTCAAAACCACACTATGGGAATAACTTAGTCTTATACTCAATTGCAGTTAACGCTGATTTGACTTCCAACTACCACTGCTAAAACCAAACATCTTATAATAACAAAAGCATATAAAAGAGCTACATTAATTATTTATTTCATTTTTTATCATTTCCTTATATTAATTAATTCATTATCCATTAAATTAACCATTAAAATTATTCCTCATTACATCCATTAACCACCATCATGAAGTCTATTCCCTCTAGGAATGATCCAAACTGAGTCCATCGTATATCAAGATTAAAATCTTTTTATCATTTTCATTCTATCATTACCAACCCCATGGGTTAAGAATTATTTATTGATTATTATCATCATTTCATAATCCATGTATTCTATGAAAACTATCCTAAGCTAACCCTAAGAGGAAACATGCAACCAATCATATCCCGCTACCTCAAGAATTGGGGAAAGGGATGAACATCAAATATTAAACCTAGTCATCGAACAATAAATAGGTTTATTTCAATTGAGCATCAAAATTTATCACATTAACAGGTAAGCCTATATTTAAATCATTTTATTATCTCTAGTTTCATCCCCAACAACCAAATGCATATCTCTATGCATCTCGCTATCTCAAGAATAAACTATTTCCACATTATCTAAGCCTATTTATCTACATCACATCAATAATCCTAGGCTTATCCATCACAAGCTCATATCACATCCAAGCCTCCCCACCCCATATCACATCACATAGTGAATATCACATCTAGATCACATCACAAAAGCAGTAGGAAAAAAACAAGCACAACCAATAGGGAAATCAAGGCCCTAAAAATAGGCATCTAGTCTTCACAAATAAACAAGATCTCATGGATACAAACTCAAGTCACTCGGCCTTCTCATGAAGATAGGAAACTCAAACCCTATAAATTATCTTTATCAAAAAGATTTTTTTATTCAATCGTGAATTAACTAATTCATTATTCACAAATTCCAAATATGGGAAACCTAAGACATCATGCTATAATAAGATATCAAAATCTAAACATGAATTTAGCATTAAACCCACTCTCATCAAACTATATGAAGAAACATTCTCAATTAACATGCATTTTATTTCAGTATTATCAACAAGAATTTTCATGATTCGCATTCTTTATCATTTTATTTATCATGGAAGAATACATTTAATTAAGAATTCACATTTCATAAATTTTAATTACTATCAAATTATATGAAACATCAAATTTAAACATGCCTATTCTTTAATTCTTGATCCAATTAATCAATTAATTTCATCTTTATGTTCTTTACCATTTTCCATCAAGAAAAACAAGCCAATCCATAGCATAACAATACATGATAACAATCATAACATAGATAGAAAACTATCTATAAAATCAAGAAGAAAAGCATTATCATGATATAATGAAACAGCACGCGATCACTACATATAATTCTTTATTAATATAGTTCAATAATTATTAGGTTAATTCCATCATCATCGCATGGAAAGAATAATTAGAAGAATAAAAATTTAATAACTACAAGGGAATATGTAGAACATACCTCAGAACACCATGTATCGAAGGTGGAAGGTCGTGAATCGATCCTCATTGAAGGTATTCCAAGAAGCTTGCAGAGAGAGTTTTTGGCCACCTAGAAATTTAGATAGAGCCTTATTTTTGAGAAAAACCTGAGGTGCTACAACTTATAAAGGTGAACTGCCCAGTGTATTTTCATGGTGTGAAACCTTTTCACATCATGAATGTGTTGATTTTTAAGTTTCACAAAAAAATAGGTCACCTCAGACCATTTAATCTCAATTTACTTCACATCATGAAACACCCTATAAAATAGACTCACGCAAGTCATGAACTGCACATTCATGATGTGAGACCCTTATACATCATGAATTATCCCAGCTTCCATCTTTTATAATCCAAACACATTAAGACCTGCTCTAGGCCTCCTCTGAGAACCATAGGCTTCAAAAACATGCAAAGGTTTAGACTTCATGGATTTGGGCCCTTACATTTAACGTCTTGTGGGGACATGTGGGTTACAGGTTTAAGGCCTTGTGGGGATGGGTGGGTCGTAGTTTTAACAATTTTAGGGATAGGAGGTTCATAGTTTAAACACCTTATGGGGACATGTTGGTGGTTAAGTGTGTCCCTAGGGGGGAAGATTTCACAATTGGGATTTGGTAGAGTGTTAGGGCATCATGATTGAACCTAAGGGAGGTACCCTGGATTTTTTTATATTTTGGGATTAAACCTTAGGGAGGTGTCCAACATACCCAATCAAGAAACAAGAATCAAACCACGTGTAGTTGTATGTTGTAGTTTAAGGACGTGTGACAGGACTAATCCATGCAATTTAATGTCATGAGGTAAGGATGTTTGTGTCACAAAAGTAGTGTCAATGAAGGATGGTATAGGTATTATGCTTATGGGCTTCCCATAGTAAGATTCCATAGGGGTGAGGGAATTAGGCCTATAGTAGATGTTCATGGGGTTTCATCCCATAATGATTATACATGGATCATTTTATATTCATCACAAAAGGCAAGGATACAGTTTAACATTGTGTGTTGTGGATGTTTTTCTGTTGTTTAACATCGTATGACTTAGATTTGGAGTTAGATAGTTTTATTTCATGAATATCATAATTTTTTGGGTTCTACACTTGGGGAAACTATTTCAAGGTTGTAGAGGAACATCCATTATAAATCCTCTCTACTAGGAAAGTTTAGAAGTTTCCATTGATGATTCCACGTTTAGTTCTTACATGCCTATTTATAATGCAACTCTAGGTGGAGAAATGAGTAAACACTTTTGTGGAGGAGTGGAAATCAAGGGTCCCAGTGTTAGGGTGCCTATGCGTAGGAGAAAAGGGCATTAGGGAACCAATTATTATGATTATAAGGTGAAGGAATGGACTAAGCCATGATTGAAGCAAAGGGGGGTTGGATCTGGGATCTGAAGGTGGTTTCACGCAACTCTACAGTTATGCACACAAATGGGGTTGTGTGAGCCATGGTCTCTATAAAAAGGGAGCTACATAGATCCTAAAGGCATAGATGAATGAAACTTTTGGGGTCACATGCACACTGTTCTTGTGCGAAGGAGGTTTCTCTTATGAACATTTGAATATCCTTAAAGGGAGTTGTGCAAGGATATCTCCACCATAGGAGAAACTGCATTGGGGCCCATGGTAGTTTATTCTTGCAAGTTTCCTACCTTTTAGAACCCATGGATCTTTAGAGTTGGGTGATGCCACGGAAGAGTGATTTGTATAAGTGAGAGTTTACACCTTATCTTCTAAAGATCTGTCCCTAGAGTGTGGGGGTGAGGTTATAGTTATAGCTGAAATGGGTGTTCAATTTCATGTAACCTCACTGGGGCATGAAACATGATTGCTCACTTTCTATTCCATCACTAAGACTTAACCATGCAACATGAAATTTTTTACATCGCCTTTCTTTCACAAATATTTTTTAGTGCATATGGTGATTTGTACATAAAGACCTTATTTTTCACATATGTTCCTTAAAAATCATTTTGGGATTGTGGAGTACCAGTTAAACTATAATCTCCAGTGTCACCTTTAGAACACAAGTCTTTTTCATGATAATTATATTGTTTATGCGCATTAGTCTATAGTTTTGTGAACCCTTCTCCTTAGCCTCGGGATGTTCTTTTGGGGTGGATCATATACTTAGTTTATGAAAAAATGGTACTTAAAGGAGAAATACATGTTTTAGACACCAAAAAATACCCCCTTGGAATCAGATTTGATGGGTAACTGGGAGGTCGGGTTCTGAGGGAAACTCTAAAGTAGATGGATAATTTTTGTATGGTCATTTAAATGTTGTATTGGTTCATGAAACCCAGTTGAGAGCACATGAAAACAAGAAATCCTATGCCTATAAATAGGGTGAGGGGCCCTTTGTACAGTCACCTGACATTCATGTGCTATAAGTCATCTCTCATGTGCATAACTCATCATCTTTTAAAATATCACAATCTTTTGGTTATGGCATTCACACAAACTCTTCTTCCAAGATACAATTTCCAGGATTAAGTTTTCCTTTTTCATAAACATCTCACAAGTTGTATGACGCAGAACCTTTGTGAAAATGAAGGTCAAATTGCATGATCTAGGGTGTGAATCCATAGAACGTAGAAATGGCCAACCCCACTAATCAAGCTATCAATGAAGTTATCTTTGTGACCCAAAAGGTGAAAATGTCTGGGAATCTAAAAATTCCCCATTCCATAAGAGTTGTTTCTAAAAACATGGAGTTTTTGACATGTTGAATGAATCCTAGAGGGAATATCTATTGACCAATCTCTTTCCCATATATAATTTTATACCGATGGATGACATGGATATCCCAATCATAGAAGTTAACATGCCATAGTTCTAGTTCTCTCTTCATGATGAATTTACCTGTTGGAATATCACTTCTTTTGGTCATCCTGGTAGGGAATATGAAGACACAACTATATACACTCTAAGTGGAAGGACAAGGAAGGTGATAGTGAAATAGTCAAAGGATAAGGATTTCTCATCCTACTATGTGAGAATCTTCAAAATAGTATCTAGAATAATATCATGGGATGGTATAAAGATTGGGTCCTATAGACTAGGGGATCTTCACAGATGAGTGGGTGTGGGAGTACTAGGTAAGCTTTTCTAATTAGGAGTATGGGGGAAATCTGTGAAACATTGGGTTATATAATGAAGTATAGATGACTCAATTCAACATCTATCAATAATAGGAGATACTGCCTAAGATTCTTAGCCAATGGTCCCCAGATACCAACACCTTCCACATCCATTATGGGGAGGTGGGGATCAACATGTGGGACCTCTATTGAATTAGAATCATTCCTATGATAGAATTACAATATGATGAATTCATTTTAGAACTGCATTCTTGGGGTGATAGGGATTAGATCCTCCTTGAAACATAGATTCTCCTGGATGGGCTGACCCGATTATTGAAGCATCATCCTCCCTTTCATTAGGACATTGCATTCAAGACCTAGCAATGTATATTCTTGAATAATTCAGATGTAAAGATGTCAAGGTAGCCAAAACAGTGTCCAAAGGTACAAAAAAGGAGGAAACTGAGATCGTATTGGATAATCCTAGAGGAAGGGAACTACTAGGAATGGGGTTACAACATGAAGGATTTTTGGCAGTTGAAAGTTTTTTATACTCCATTTCTAGCCACCTCCTTAGAAATTAGATCTTTCCAGTGAGGGACAAGTGCATGGTATTACATACTAGAATTATCATAATGTAATCTATCATGGATTCCAAAAATAGGTTAAACTTTGTATTACTAGTGTAGGCCTAACTCTATAGTCAGTTGGTCCATGCAGCGAGAGGAATCATGCCTGGGAATATATATGATCCCTTCCAGTTTTTTCATAGGTGGATTGCAGCGCATTTTAGGGGGTACGAATTCCTAAACATCATTACCCCTCCAAATTCTATCCTATGGCCCTTTATCTTCAATATCTTTAGGGGTTTACCAGTAACTCTTAATGAATTCAGGGTTACGTTTGGTATTGAAAATACTAAAAACTTCAAATTTCACCCATTCTCAACCCCTTCTGGTGATATGGTTGATAATATGGAGGGGACACTGTAGTAGTTGGAGTATCTTTAGGCAATATAAGTTTGATTATTGGTATCCAAGATATATGATAACACTTATTGTGAACTATACACTTCATCCTGAATTTCTCAATAGTTTGGGTGCATCAGGAAGCCAATAAAGAGAGTCTACATGGGGATCATCAAGGAAAGGCATCCGTGTATCCTTTTTTACTTGTGGTGAATTTTCACAGATGAAGGCATGTGGTAGGTCATAATTTTTACACATTCCAATGTCAATGTTGGTCTCTCCAAGACTTATGTTGGCAAATAGCGACATATCTAGGTGAAATCTTTCATCAACATTTGAAGAGGGTTGCACCATCAGGTGAGGTGTGGGGGAAGTAGGGTGGTAGATAGTATAATTTTCTAAGTGGTTTACAAGTATTAAGGGATTAAACTGAGTCTTCATTGGGGGTAGATCAAGGTTATATTTCACCACCACCTCTTAAAGTGGCGATCCTTCCTCAGAAGTGATTTCAATAATAAAAGAAGATCTCTTATGTTGGGACCAGAATAATTGGAGAGGATCCATGAAAGAATCCATGGAATATATTGAATCTGGATATTTATGATTCCTTTTTTGAACTTTGGTAGGCCTGTGGAATGCTACGGATGACTCTGATGGTGGAACAGTTTTGGTGGAATCTGGCCCAAGAGGGGATCGATCTATCAGAGGTTGGGCTTGCTAGAATCAGAACCAGGATAGAATTATGTGATAGATTAATGTACCTAGAAGATATGGATTCCTTTACACACCATAATAGGGAAGTATATCTTTCCACTTCTCAAGTATGTGTGATATTTGGCAGAAATCCTAAAGGGACAACATCTTCTAAAGATTCAACACAGGAGGCATCAGTCCTTGGTGTTGATATGTAGGGAACTAGTGATAAGGAATCCTGGGGATTTAATGCTGACCAAAAAAACCTTAGTAGAGTGTACAATTCACCCTTGAGTGTGATGACTTGACCAATACCTATTCTATGAGGAAAACTTAGTTTGTTAATATGCATCTCTTTCGGCCTTTCTTTCTTTGAGAGGTTCTAAACCAAGATTTATTCTTATGAAAGAGATAGCCAAGTAGTGAAAAGGGGGGCTATTAAAAGGGGATGATGGAACCTTAATGGGTACTAGGGGCACACATCATATTTTGTTGCTGAAGTTACCAAAAATGGGGTCTAACAAGGAGGTCGGAAGGGGGTTCCGGAACCCCTGGTCCACCTGGTCATCTACAGGGGATCGCACCCTGGCATTCAATGAAAGCACTTACTAAAAATGAGGTAGATCACCTGGAGTGAATCATTATTGAGATCCTCATGTCTCAGGGTAAGACTAAATCTCAATAACCTTGGTCCTCTTCAAACTTTCACAGATCCTTTTGAGTATATTGCATCAATGTGTTTGTTTGTTTTATGCAGCTCCCAATCAGCCAGTACTGAACTGTCTAGTGATAGCTATTAAGGTTCCAATTAGTTTCAAGGGGTTTATGATGGTGGAATTCCATTTCAAAACTCTGAGACTAGACATCACCTAAACTCTTTCCTTTTGTAAGTCCTTCTCCCTTACATGATTCATGTTTTCCTGATCCATTGTCATAGGCTAAACTAATTATCATGTTTTTTTTAAACAAGGATCGATATGGTGTTTTCCCGGTAAATAAATATGTATGGGTAATTATCCCACCCCCCATATAAAAAAAACTCTTGGGGATATGGTCATTCAGGATGATCTAGCCTCAATATCGAGAGAGCAACCCATTGCAGATAAGGGTGATATTTATATGGAGACAAAACTTGAGGTTGGTGGGAATAGTGTCTCTAATAAATATTTAGATAAAGTTGGCCTCCCTCTCAACCTATATCATAATATATCTAATAGGATTCTGAAGGATGACCCTGTTTTCATTGTTCATGAGGCCTTCCCAAAGTATGAACCTATTCTGCCTGAGTAATTGGAAGATTTTGGGTCTGATGTTGTTGAGGAGAATCATATCATCCAGCATAGAGAATGGAGGAGCATGGGGAGATTTATTACCCACACTCTTTAGCCACATCTAGTGAGTTGAATGGGGTACCTATACCACTATTTGTGAAATTTGGTCATCAATGGTGAGGACGCTGATAATCTCCATTCATTTTTCTACAATTATCTTACCAAGAGGGTGTACACAGAAAGTTAAGAGTTTAATATCACCTAGAACAGAGAGAAATATAATGGTACCAAGAATCTCCAATCAGATAATCAGTAACTTCTATAGTTATAAGAGTAAATAAATGATCATTTATCCATCATCAATTCTTAAGTGGAGATCATCATCCAGTTATAGACCCAGTTGGCAATGGATGAAGCTTGGGAAGAAGTGGCAGAATCTTAGACAATTGAGTGCCAAGCTGAGAAGGACCAAGTTAGAACTTGTACCGATGAGTTTAAACCTATTATAGAATAGGGAGAGGCATGTCTATTTAGGATTTAGTAGGTTCTGGTGGCCATATGCTAGAGGTTGGCTGGGTTGGAGTGTTTAATTGTCGAGGCAGATCCCAAGGGAGTATTTTTTTTTTTTTTGAACAAAAGAGAGGCTCTGGTGTGTGGATGATCCTACCAAACTCTTGAAGTTTATTCATTTTAAACTCATCATATGCATGATTGTTTTTCTTTTTCTTAACTTCATCGTTTCACTTTAATCACATTAATGAGACAATCAATAATTAATCCCTAATCCCACATGATTCATGCTCGGTGTGAGAAACAAGGGATGAACATGAGATTACTCACTTATATGAGAGTTCCAGATAATGGCCAAAAACTTAGGGTTTGAATCATTCATTTACCACCAAGAGTGTCCTGACCAAGAAATATTTGGTTGGAGAGTGGGACTCTTTGCACATCCGACTTTCTTTCTCAACATGTGTAGGTACACAAATGGGGTAACTCTAGGTGTTTTCAAATCTAAACAAATAAAGTGGAAAGAAAAATGACTTGAATCGTGATGTATAGGAATTGGAACAAAAATGGGATGACATCGAGATATAGGATGACTTATGACCATTTTTGAAACATAGGTTCCACTATATCTCTATTAAGGATGGGGAAATATAAATAAGGGTTAGCCGTTAATCCTATTAGAAACATGAGACCCATTAAAATACTGCTGAAAGTATTTTAAGATGTGTTCCGTGGATGATATGTGAGCCAATGTGTCTAGGAACCATTGGTGTTGGGGGTCCATCCAGACATGAAAATTATGGGGATCCAAATCAAGAGGACACAAAATGTGGGAATGAATTGGTGGATTGTTTGAATGGATTTAAACACTCTCAGAATCATGCCACCATGGATTTGAACACATTTGGTAGGTGTATTGGTCTTAGAAAAGGGTTGAATAATATTCTAGAGTGAGCTTTGTTTTAGGTGACAAGCTATGGTTAAAGAACTTGAATGGTGTGGTAGGTGACTGAAACTGAAGGGAGGAAAGAGATTCTCAGGAAAGGGCCAAAGATGCATCACATTTTTACATCATGATATGAGGAAAGAGATCATGTAGTTTAACATATTGTGGAAACGAGGTTGAACATGTATTTTAATTTTGCATGGTGAGGACATTGTTTAACATAGTTTAACATCATGTGATTAGGATGTTCATAGCATAGTTTAGCATCTTTTGACCAGGATGTGTGAACCATCATGAATAAATCCCACCTGATCATGATAGTGGTATGCGTGAATAAGAAACACAATGGGTGGGACCTCTTAGATGATATTGTGAGGCAAAGGGAGCTGTTATTTTTCCTCAACTTTTGCCTAAATTAATGGGGTCCAATGAGGGTAGCCTAGTTTTTTTCAAGGCTCTTGGTAGGTCCTGCTAGATGTTTACCCTTTTTCTTACACCCTTACTTTTTCCTAGGTCATGGAAGTGACCTTATAGGTGGGATTATGACTTTTACTCAAGTTTCCCCTATGGGTTTTCAACTTGGAAAACATATGTTCCTCTTTACTTGGGAAGTTTGAGGTTATACCAGGAGAACTAAGGGGATGAAAATAAATGATTGGACCAGGGGTTGAAAATAGTTTAAGGTCATAAAACTTATACCATAGGTTGAAAATATTTTAATTTCATAATTCTTGGACCATGGTTTGCAAATAGTTTAAAGTCATAATGATTGGACCATGGGTTGTAAATAGTTTGAGTTCATAATTCTTGGACCAAGGGTTACAAGTATTTTAAGGTCATAATACTTAGACCATGGGTGGCAAGTATCAAAGGATAATATTTTTCATGGAGGAGAGGCGACCTGATGTGAATCGAGGTCCAAGGATACTCAATGCCACATGGGGAATTTTTAAGGAAACTTGCACATGTTTTAAGGTCTTGATGATTGGACCAAGGATCCTAGTTTAAGATTGTAGAGTTCATACCATAGGGAAACTCATGCATCTCAACATTTCTTAGGGAAAATCCTACATGACACTTAATCCCATGTGATCTATTCTCAATGCAGTAAACAAGGAGAGGAATGGAGCTACTATTGATTGTGGGGGTCCGCACAATAAGGATAAGAGGTAACTGACCAGGGTAAGTCTTCTGAATGTAGATCATGAATTCTAAGACCTGGGTAGTAAAAGTGGAATGACTGATGGGTGGGTAAAAATGGTTTACCATGTCCAAAACATAAGATTCACTTGTACACCGATCAAGGATTTGGTGAAAAAATGTGGGATCAATCATTAACTAAGTTCAAAACATGGGATATTCCATATATTACTGAGGATCCTTCAAGGTGTGATCCTGAGATGGTAGGTGGGACAATGTGGCCAGGAATCATTTTTGTTTGGAAGCCTATTCAAATCAGGATGATTATGATTATACAAATTTAAAAAAGTAAAAAAAAAATGTAGACATTGAAGTGGGGAATGTCCCTGAGGGAATTTTGAGTGCCCTGGGGGTCATCCTATCATGTGCTCAGGTATGTTGGATGAAAGTGTGGGTAGGCGAGGATCATGCCTGTTCTGGAGGGGAAGGACCCTAAAATGAGTTGGTGGTAGGGATGGACCTAGGATAAGAGATCTAAGCATCACTACATATCCCATAATAATGGGAATCAAGCCACACATGGTTATGAAATGTGGCATGGTAGGAGACCAACATCATAGGGGTTTCATCCTCTCTAGTAACGATATAAAATCATCCCATACTTATCATATGAGGCATCCTGAATTTATATAGGGTACGGATGTAGTTTAACGTCATGTGATGAGGATGTTGGTTTGATTCATCTCATATTTTTCATATGAGGAATCTTAGTTTCATATAAAGTAAGGATATAGTTTAATATCATGTTCCTAGTTCGTTGTTTTTCGTTCATATCATATTTTTCATATTAGGAATTTTTATTTTATATAGGGTAATTCTAAAGTTTAACATCATGTGTTGAGGATGTTTGTTTTTGTTCATCTCAAATTTTTTATATGAGTCATCCCAGATTTATACAGGGTAAAGCTACAATTTAACTTCAAATTCTATGGATGTTGGGATTTATAGTTTAGAGTCGTACAACTCATATTATGGATGATACTAGTTTAAGTTCATGGAGCTTATACTATAGAGTGTGTGTGTCTTAAAGAGGCTTGTGTAGTAAGGTAGAGTGATAACCTGATGCAAAAGGAGGTCCTAAGAGACCATTTTTTTATACAAACATAGAATATAAACTACACACATGTTTACATCATGATTTCGAGGGAGAAAAGAACTCACAATGAGTTGATGTTAGAGATTGAACCTAGGATATGAGATCTGGGCATAGATACTTATCCCATGAGAATAGAAATAAATCCACACATAATTATAGAACATGGCATGGTGGGAGATTAATGCTAGTAGGGGTGGTCCTATCGAGCGAGGATACGATGAAATATAGAAGAGGAATTGGATTGCTGAACCAATAAGTGTGAGGTAAACTATATGAATAAGGGACCATAGAGGGAGTATTCACATAGTTTAAGGTCTTAATTATTGGACCTTAATGGGTGTGGGTATTTTTAGGATGCTTGGGTTGTTAAAAGGAGTTAAACATAGTGTGAAGGAGTATCTAGGGAGGCCATGTACTACCCAAAACAATCCTAAAACTAGTTAAACATGGTTTAAGATCATGAGTCTTGGACTAGGGGGGGTCTAAATTGGTTGGTGTTGAGGGTGGACCTAGGATGACATCCCTATGTATCCCATAAAACATTGGAATCAATCCACACATAGTTTTGTAACATGACATAGTAGGATTCCGACACTAGTAATGGGTTGTTCTCTCAATTGAGTACATTGAATCATCTAATATTTGTGATATGATTCATCTTATGTTCATTTCATAGGTTAAGGATATAGTTTAACATCATGTGATGATGATATAAGTTTTTTTATCTCATTCTTTTCATATGATTAATCTTGGTTTTATATGGGGTAAGGATATATTTTAACATCATGTGCTAAGGATGTTGATCTTTGTTCATCCCATATTTTTTGTATGAGGAATCCTGAATTTATACGGGGTAAAGCTACAATTTAACATCATGTGATGAGGATATTATGGTTTGTAGTTTAAATTAATATAGCTCGGACTATGGATAATACTAATTTAAGGTCATAGAGATCGTACCAGTGAGTTTTCAATTAATTTAAGGTCATAATTCCTGGACCATAGGGGCTGAAAATGGTTTAAGGTCATAATTCTTGGATTATAGAGGAAACTGTTAGTATAAGGTTGTAGAGCTCAGACCCTGGTTGTTGTATTTTAAGGTCATGTATCTTTGACCATAATGTTCATGCAAAGTACTACTTGAGAAACTTGATGTTGGTGGGAGGTGTGATATGATCTCCATCCATAGTGATTAAATAGTATGCTCAATTTGAATAGACCTTATGAATAATGTAATATCCTTACCATTTGGGATCCAAATTCAAAGGATTTTTTGGGTATCATTTCCATTCTAATATCTAGTACCATGTCACCATAGAGGAAGGAGAAGAGGAAAATATTCTTTTTAAATTCTCTCACTATCTTGGTCTGGTGCCTCTCTAAGTTGTGCAATGCCTAATGACTATTTCCTCAAGGGATTCCCACTCATCTTTACAAAATTCTTCTATTTATTCCGGCATATTATGTTCATAAATAGTCATTAAAAGTGATGAAAACTGAACCTCAATAGGTAAAAATGCCTCTAAATCATACACTGGGGATTATGGAGTGCCCTAGGTGGAATTTTAAGTTGTTTTAAGATTGTAAAAAAAGGGAGTTAGGGAGTTTATCAAGACAGTTTTTTTATTCTAGACCACCATCTTCTACAATATTTTATAGAGAGACTTGTTGAATGCCTCAATCTACATATTTTGCTACACATGGTAGTGGGAAGTATGGTTGGACCAAATGTTGTACTTGGCATGCAGTTTCTTCAATTTAGTTGCTTGGAAGTTGGGGCGATTGTCTTTGAGAATAGTGTGAGGAACCCTGAACTGATGGATGATTTGGGATCTCACAAACTCAATCACATACTATTTTTTTACTTCTTTGAGGGGAACCTCTTCTACCCATTTGGAAAATAATAATGTTTCCATCAAAATCAACATGTACTATCAATTTTTCATTATAGGTTAGTGTCCCACAATGTCAAGTCCCCAAACTAAAAAGGGACAAGAATACTTGGTAGTGTGTAGAAGCTCAGACAGTTGATGTAAAAAAGTTACTATGGATCTAAAATTCATGAAACCTCTTAGAAAACTCATTCTAGTTATGAACCATGGTAGGAAAAAATTATCCCAACCTTTGAATTTGGTGGGAGAGATTCAATCTTGTTTGATGGGAACCATAGGATCCAGTATGAACCTCCTAAATGAACTAAGTTATCTCATTTCCTTGGATGTAATGGAGGATAATTCCATTGAATATAGATCTTTAGAGGGTTTTCTCAAGGTTAAGACCACTCTAAAGTGTAAATTTCGATGCACACTAGCGAATTCACTCACACTCGACTCAGCCAGGTAAGAGAACACTGATAGAGTTAATATTTTCATTATTATTTATATGTTTTTCAATGATTTAATCCCTCCAAATTATTCAATGTGAGTTTATTTGCATCATTTATGTGTTTTTGGTGTATTTTGGGCTTAAATGTGAAAATGGGGTAATTCTGTAAAATTGTCAGTTTTATATAGATTCTGTTTTTCGGGCATAACTTTTATAATATGGGCCCAATTGAAGTGAATTTTTTTTTAGGATTCCTATACTTGTGGGCTTAAAATTTTCCTTCTGGACCAATACCCAATTCGAAACCCAATGGTGCAGAAAATTCAATCAAGTGGAGAAATCAGTTTGGAAGGCAGAATGGACCCCACTTCATTAAATATGCAATATCTCCTTCAGAAGACCTTATAATGAGGTGATTCTAGATGGTGTCTACATAGGACTTCGAAATGACGACTCACATTAAATTTCATAAATTATTGAGCTCATTTATGCATCCTTTTGGCGCGTCCAAGTGGAGTGGGTGAAACAGTGTTTGGCAGCCAGAAAAGTAATGGTCATTGATTCGGACATATCTTTCTTTACACCTATCCAATGACTCTAAAAATTTTAGGGTTGATATGAACATTCATTTCAAACATTCTATAAGAAGGGACCTCAGTGAGTTGCGGTAGTCTGGTGGGCATAACAGAGGAAAACTTCTGGAGGAAAGATTCTGGAGGATTAAATTTCTGTTCTTTCTTTTCTTTGTTTTACACTTCTTAGTCTTGTAATGTGTTATTCTTTCCCCTTAGTCACAATTACCCTTACCATGGTGGGGTAAAATTCTGTGTGATTGGGGAAGGGGAGGTTTTCCATTTTGTAACCCTTGAGTTCATGCACTATATGTTTTAAAATCTTTTCTCTCTTTTTCGAAATCGATTTCAATTTCTTTTAACGGTTTTTATTATCATGTACGATTGTATTTTGGTTTTAGATTCTGTTATTGATATTTCTTTGGTAAATGATCAATTTCTCCCTCCAATAGGTTCTGGTCTATACACGATGGAATAGATTAGGGCTTAGTGGTTAAGTGCTTGGCGATCGTCGGTACGTGTGAGAGGGGTAGTTCATATTCTTGATTGTTTGGGATAAACAAAGCCCGATTGGGAATTGTCTAAGCTAATTGGGGGTATTTTCTACAACTCTATCACATATTGGAAGGATAGTAGACCAAGATAATATTTTTTTGAGGTTTATTCTTACTATTTCTATTTCACCAAAGGAGTGAGATGAATTGATTGAGGAATCTCACTTTTATCGATTTAGCAGAAGAGAATTGGATAAATCGAAACTATGATAGAATTACAAATGGAGAACCGACCCTGACCTAATCACCCTTCTCATATAATACTTTAAATTACTTATTTTATCAATTTTTTCTCAATCCTTTTCTTAAACCTTTTTCTTTCACTCTTTTCTTTTCAAAATCAATCAATTTCTAAAAACATCATCACTTCTTTCTCTTATTTTAAGGTGACAGCTTAATTGTTGTGCACTCCTCTCTGGAGACAACCTAGGATAACCACTCTACTGCATTTTAACTTAGGTAATATTTTTTTTTGCCACACCCCACGACAGGCACGTGTCAAAACTGGGCACCGTTTCCGGGGAGGTAGCGCCAACATTTCTTTTCTTTTCTTTTCTTTTCTCTCTTTTCATCTTTTCTATTCAAAATTGCATGACTCGAACCTCAAAAACTGAACCTTTACCCATAGATCCTGAAATTGAAAGAACCTTGTTGAATAGACTTAGAAACATTAATTTGGAATCTGAATTTGAGGAATTTCCCCTTGCAGACTCAAGTGAAAATTCAAGTGTTCACTCTGTGCCTATCATCATGGCTGAAAATCAAAACCAAACACTTAGAGACCTCTGTGCACCACAATTCCTTAATCAAAACAATCAACTTTCCATGCCAGTGTTACAAAATGATTTTGAAATGAAACCTAACATGATTCCTTTGCTTCCAAAGTTTCATGGTTTGGCAGGTGAAGATCCAAACAAACACATTAAAGAGTTCACACATGTTTGCTCAACTTTCAGACCCCATGGAATTACCGAGGAGCAGGTAAAGTGGAAGGAATTTCCCTTTTCATTGGATGGATCTGCTAAAGAATGGTTGTACGGCCTAAAACCAGGAGACGTACATGACTGGAATGACCTGGTAAATTTTTTTATGCAAAGATTCTTCCCCACCTCTAGAAGCATAGCCATTTGGAAGGAAATCTATGCCATACGACAATCATCTGGAGAAACCCTTTACGACTACTGGGAGAGATTTAAAAAGCTATGTGCCAGCTGTCCACATCAAGGCATTGAGGAACACCACTTTCTTGTCTTCTTCTATCAAGGACTACTGGACAATGATAGAAACCTTCTTGATGCATCATCTGGAGGTGCCTTGATTGACAAGTCACCAGAAGAAGCCAAGGGCTTGATTGAGAAGATTTCCCAAAACTCGCAATAATTTGGAACAAGAGGTATTCATGAGGTACGCACTTCACATCCATCACCATTATTAGAAACTAATATTGAAGAGCTTACTAGTTTGGTGAGACAGATGGCCTTGAAGCAAGTTAGTGACCAACAAGCACTAGCTAAGGTATGTGGTTTATGCTCATCACCTGATCATTTTACTGACCAATGTTCTAAAATACAGGGAATGGAAACATGTGCAGCAGCCTTTCATCTAAGGCAGTTCCAGCAAAATCAAGGATGGAGAGAGCCTAACCAAGTCCAATATGGATTTGGAAATCAACAGAATCAAGCTAGGCCCCCGTACCAAAATCAGTTTCAAAACCAACCCCCATTCCAGAATCAATTCCAGAAACCTCCACCATTTCAACAAAAACCATCTTATAACCAGCCTTCTTATCAAAAACCAACCAATCTCCAAAGACCCTATGAGCAACCATCCACCAGTTCACAACCTCCAATTCAAAACCAACAAAAATATGAGTTTGAAGGACTGAAAGTCACTATTAAAGATTTTTCCAATAAGTTTGAAAGTCTCATGGACTTTTTGACCAAAACTCCTGGTAAACTCCCTTCCCAAACAATCCCAAACCCAAAAGAGAATTTTAGTATTATAACTACAAGAAGTGGAAAAGAACTCCAACCACCATCCACCATTGAACCTGAAACAAGAAAAACTAATCTGGGTGAGAATGAAGTTAGAAATGATGAAAATTCTATGAAAATGCATTGGGAAGAAGATAAGAAAGAGGAGGATGATAATGATAGGCCAAGAAGGAAGAAACAAGAAACACCATTTCAGAGGAAACAAATGGAGAATAAAGATATACCACCACCATTTCCATCAAGGATTATTGAATCAAAGAGGTTACAAGAAGAAGCACTGCAAAAAGAAATTATGGACACCTTTCAGAAAGTGGAAATCAACATACCTCTACTTGAAGCACTCAAACAAATTCCAAAGTATGCTATGTTTTTTAAGGATATTTGCACCAAGAAAAGGAGACTTCAAGGGAATGAGATGATCAATTTGGTAAGAAGTGTCTCAGCCCTTATCACACCACAATTGCCAACCAAATGTCAAGATCCAGGGACGTTTTCTATTCCATGCACCATTGGTTCATTAAATTTCTCTAATGCTTTGTGCGATTTAGGTACATCAATTAATGTATTTCCTCACTCAGTATATACTTATTTGCAGATGGGAGACTTTAAGCCCACAAGAGTGGTGGTCCAGCTTGAAAATAGATCCACAGTATTCCCAGCAAGAGTTCTGGAGGATGTCCTGGTAAAAGTCAAAGATCTTTTATTCCCTGCTAACTTTTATGTGTTAAATATGGAAGATGATAGGATCCCATCACACTCACCCATCATTTTGGGGATACCATTCTTAAAGACGGCCAAAACCATCATCAATGTCCATGAAGGGACACTTACTATGGAGTTTGGAGATAGCACTGTCCACTTCAATATTTTTGAATCCATGAGGCACCCATCAGATGATCATTCACTCTTCACACTCTCCCATGAAGATGACATAGAACCAATTGAAGAATTAGGTATTTTTCATGTATTTTTATCATTAGGAGAGAATTTTTCCATTAAAGATATCACTGAACATATGGATTCCCAAACTCTTAGAGGTTCTGATTTCCTGTTGGAAGAAGAGGTAAAATCTGATTTCTTTGATAATTTGTTAAATGATGATGAAGATGGTATGATTTCTTATGTGCAGGATGTCAAACCATTGGAAGTGGAGAACCTCAATTTAGTTTCATCTCTTGAGCATCCTCTTGATCTAGAATTAAAACCACTCCCCACTGATTTAAAATATGTTTACCTTATAGAGGGGGAGAAATTACCAGTAATAATTGCTAATAATCTATCTAAAACTCAAGAAAAATCATTGATTGAGCTTTTGAGAGAGAATGTCCAAGCAATAGGGTGGAGCTCAGGTGATATCCCCGGAATAAACCCAAAAACTTGCTCACATAGAATTTTTCTTGAGGGGGATTCCAAACCTGTTAGACAACCCCAAAGGAGGCTGAACCCTACCCTGATGGAGGTTGTGAAAAAAGAGATTGAGAAGTTATTAGAAGCCGGGATCATCTATCCCATATCAAATTCACAATGGGTTAGCCCCATCCATGTATTCCCAAAGAAAACTGACCTAACCATTGTGAGGAATGAAAAGAATGAATTAGTCCCTGTGAGAATTCAGAATAGCTGGAGAGTATGCATCGACTTTAGGAAGCTGAATCAGGTCACTCGAAAAGATCATTTCCCTATCCCGTTCATTGACCAGATGTTAGAGAGATTGGCAGGGAGAACTCATTATTGCTTTTTGGATGGATTTTCAGGTTATTTTCAGGTACCCATTACCCCCGAGGATCAAGAGAAGACTACCTTTACTTGTCCTTTCGGTACTTTTTCATACAAAAGGATGCCATTTGGATTGTGTAATGCTCTAGGTACATTTCAGAGGTGTATGGTAAGTATATTTTCTGATCACATTGAAGATTTCTTGGAGGTTTTCTTGGATGACTTCATAGTTTTTGGAATTTCGTTTGACCATTGTTTGAAAAATCTGGAAAAAGTTTTGAAAACTTGCATTGAAAAGAACCTTGTTTTGAATTTTTAAAAGTGTCATTTTATGGTTGAGAGAGGAATTGTCCTTGGGAATGTCATTTCACAGAAAGGCATTGAGGTTGATAAATCAAAAATTGAAGTGATAAATTCTTTGCCTTACCCAACTTGTGTGAAACATGTTAGATCATTTTTAGGACATGCAGGATTCTACAGGAGGTTTATAAAAGATTTCAGTAAGATTTCTCTCCCTCTCTCTCGATTACTTTTGAAAGATGTTGATTTTGATTTCAACAGTTCATGTAGGGAAGAATTTGATGAGTTGAAGAAGAAATTGATTACACCACCAGTGATGCAACCACCAAATTGGGAAGAATCATTTGAGCTACTTTGTGATGCTTTAAACCAAGCAGTTGGAGCTGTCCTTTATCAGTGAAATGAGGGCAGGCCACAAGTCATTGCATATGCCTCGAAAACCTTAGATGCATCACAATTCAACTACACAACAATAGAAAAAGAGTTTTTAGCAGTTGTTTTTGCTTTAGAAAGATTTAGATCGTATCTGCTTGGAACTAAAGTCATTGTTTTTTCTGATCATGCAGCTCTTAGGTACTTGATGAAGAAGGCTGAAGCAAAACCGAGGATAGTGAGATGGATGCTACTACTATAGGAGTTCAACATAGAAATCAAAGATAAGAAGGTATCTGAGAACCAAGTGGTTGATCACTTAAGTAGACTACCCAACACCGCTGAAGTTGAAATTACAGACACTGAACCACTAAATGATCGCCTTCTAGGGGAGCAGTTGTACTTGATTGAAGGAGAAGTACCTTGGTATGCTGACATGGTCAATTATCTGGTAACATCTCAGGTCCCATCTCATTTAAATTCTCACCAAATTCACAAATTGAAATCTGAATCTAAATATTACATCTGGGATGATCTATTTCTTTGGAAGATTTGCAATGACCAAATTATCAGAAGATGTTTGCCTAAAAATGAAATTGAATCAGTCTTTAGGTTTTGTCACACATTATCTTGTGGAGGCCACTTTGGACCTCAAAGGACAGTGAGGAAGGTTTTAGAATCTTGACTTTATTGGCCAACACTTTTCAAAGATTCTCATTAATTTTGTAAATGGTGTGAAAAAATTCAGTTTACAAGAAATATTTCAAAGAGACAAGAAATGCCACAAAAGCCACTTAATTTTTGTGAAATATTTGAAGTTTGGGGGATAGATTTTATGGGACCTTTCCCAATGTCATTTGGAAATTCTTATATTCTTCTTGCTGTTGATTATGTTTCCAAATGGGTGGAAGCAAAAGCCATCAGAACTGACGATGCTAAAGTTGTTTGTGATTTTGTCAGGGCTAACATATTTTGTAGGTTTGGAGTTCCTAGAGCCATCATTAGTGATCAAGGGACTCACTTTTGTAATTGGATAATGGCGGATTTGTTGAAAAAGTATGGGGTGCATCATTAAACATCAACTCCCTATCATCCACAGACTAATGGGCAAGCTGAAGTGTCCAATAGGGAAATCAAAGGAATTTTGGAAAAGACTGTTAATCCAAATAGGAAGGATTGGAGCCAAAGGTTAGAAGACACGTTATGGGCTTACAGAACAGCCTACAAAACTCCAATTGGAATGAGTCCATATAGGCTGATTTATGGGAAAATTTGTCACCTACCTCTGGAATTGAAACATAAGGCATACTGGGCTGTGAGGAAGATGAATCTGGATCTTGAAAGTGCTGGGAAAGAGAGAAGATTGCAATTACAGGAGTTGGAAGAAATTCAAAGGGAAGCATTTGAAAATTCCAGGATTTACAAAGAGAGAACAAGAGTGGCTCATGACAAACTGATCCAACCAAAGGACTTCCATCCATGAGACAAAGTGTTGTTATTCAATTCAAGACTCAAGCTGATGCCAGGTAAACTTCATTCCAGGTGGGAAAGTCCATTTATAGTTACTCATGTATATCCTTTTGGTGTTGTGCAGATTGTGAAGGATGGATTGAAGGACCCATTCACTGTTAATGGGCACAAATTGAAGAAATTCCTTGGGACCATGCCATCAGAGCCAATGGAGGAGATCACACTCCTCCAACCTGTTTATCAATAAACTCCATCAGGTCGTACCTCTCCTTTATATTTTCATGATTGTTGTGATTCAATTTCCAATATTCTAACATGTTAAATACATTTGAATTCATTGTGGACACTACATCATTTAAGTGTGGGGGAGGGAACCTTTGTAGTGTAGGATTTTTATGTGTTGTTTTTTTTTTAAAAACATGTAAGTGTTTAAAATTTTGTGTGTTTATTTTTCAATTTTTGTGTGTTTTTGAAACTTTTGAGCTAAAATTATTATCATTGATATTTTTGAAACCCATATCCATGAGTGAAATAATTTATTCCTTGAAACTGAGCTTAAATGAATGTTGAAAATGACATTGTTTCAAGTTCAATTATTTGGGAATTTCATGAAAAATACTCTGTTTTTTGAATCTCATGCCACATATCACTGTCTTTATATTTGAAATAACATTCTCGTGAGGCTTCTAAACCTATTATTTTTATATTCTTTACATTCACCTCACTTCTTGAAAGAACCAAATCATGCTTGATTTAACTAGAATTTGATTTATTCCTGTCAAAACTTGAGGGTTTGAGGTACTTGTGTTTTAAATGATTGAGGCATTTCTTTGGTTTGAAATCCACCTTTTCAAGATAATCCATTTCATAATGGCCTACCTTGAACATTTAATCCTTGTAGCCCATAGAAGCCATGAACATCCTGTTAGGTTAGCCACATTACAAGCCAATATTCCCTATCCAACCTGCTCTTGAAGTGAAATTGCATGATCTATTTGAACATAAGTGTGGGGGGAATATGTCTTGTATTGTACTAATTTTTTTGGGGATACTTTGGGTGAAAAAGAAAATGCTGAAGAGATGTTATTGCTGCAAAAAAAAAATCATTCTGCTAAAAGTTGTGTCTTTTCTGGAGCTTTCATGATGAGAGAAGTTGTGCCTTTCTGGAGCTTCTAATGTAAAAAGGAAGTTGTGCCTTTTCTGGAGCTTTAAAGAAATATTATATTTGAGAGGATTGAAATGTTTTTTGCTGAAATGATGAACTATGAGAACATTCCTTGATATTCCATGGAGAAGGAGTTTATTTTCTTCTAAGGGGAGTGAAGAGAAGACCATACTTTTGTGAAAATTAGAGTAATGCAATTTTGCTTCAAAAAGAGCCAAGCCCTCTTTATTCAGCCTCAGAATTTTCACATATAAATCCTACCAACCTAAAGCCACAGAACAACCTTAACAAGTCCTCATGATAAACATATGTCTTTGAATCACATTGGGTGGAGATGTGGGAATTTATCAAGCCTATGGTGACCCTTGTATGAGTTTGGATAAGAAAGACATTGCTAAAAAATTGAGATTTGTGTAATGAGAGATAATGAAAGTTAGGTAAGTGTTTTGTGTGTATGGGAGGAGAAATGAAGAGTAAATTTATTGAATGATCCTAAATTAAGAACATGAAATAATAGAGTTTGAGGAGGCATGATATATTTTGTTTCTTGTTTTCAAATTAGGGGATCTCATGGATATGTGTTTTGAATTTACTTTGAATTTATTTTGATTCTGACTTGTCCAGGAGTCCAAGTGATAAGTGTGGGGGAATTTATAGAGTTAATATTTTCATTATTATTTATATGTTTTTCAATGATGTAATCCCTCCCAATTATTCAATGTGAGTTTATTTGCATCATTTATGTGTTTTTGGTGTATTTTGGGCTTAAATGTGAAAATGGGGTAATTCTGTAAAATTGTCAGTTTTATATAGATTCTGTTTTTCGGGCATAAATTTTATAATATGGGTCCAATTGAAGTGAATTTTTTTTTGTAGGATTCCTATACTTTTGGGCTTAAAAGTTTCCTTCTGGACCAATACCCAATTCGAAACCCAATGGTGCAGAACATTCAATCAAGTGGAGAAATCAGTTTGGAAGGCAGAATGGACCCCACTTCATTAAATATGCAATATCTCCTTCATCCGACCTTAGAATGATGTTATTCCAGATGGTGTAGACATAGGACTTCAAAATTACTTCTCACATTAAATTTCATAAATTATTGATCTCATTTATGCAATCTTTTGTCGCGTCCAAGTGGAGTGGGTGAAATAGTGTTTGGCATCCAGAAAAGTAATGGTCATTGATTCAGATATATCTTTCTTTAAACCTGTCCAATTACTCTAAAATTTTTATTGTCGATAGAAAACTTAATTTTCAACATTCTACAATAAGGGACCTTAGTGAGTTTCGGCCGGAGGGTGGGCATAACAGAGGCAAACTTCTGGACGACAGATTCTGGAGGATCAAATTTCTGTTCTTTCTTTTCTTTGTTTTACACTTCTTAGTCTTGTAATGTGTTCTTCTTTCCCCTTAGTCACAATTAACCTTACCATGGTGGGGTAAAATTATGTGTGATTGGGGAAGGGGAGGTTTTCCATTTTTTAACCCTTGAGTTCATGCACTATATGTTTTAAAATCTTTTCTCTCTTCTGCGAAATCAATTTCAATTTCTTTTAACGGTTTTTATTATCATGTACGATTGTATTTTGATTTTAGATTCTGTTATTGATATTGCTTTGGTAAATGGTCAATTTATCCCTCCACTAGGTTTTGGTCTATACACTATGGAATAGATCAGGGCTTAGTGGTTAAGTGCTTTGCGATCGTCGGTACGTGTGAGAGGGGTAGTTCATATTCTTGATTGTTTGGGATAAACAAAGCCCGATTGAGAATTGTCTAAGATAATTGGGGGTATTTTCTACAACTCTATCACATATTGGAAGGAGAGTAGACCAAGATAAGATTTTGTTGAGGATTATTCTTACTATTTCTATTTCACCAAAGGAGTGAGATGAATTGATTGAGGAATCTCACTTTTATCGATTTAGCAGAAGAGAATTGGATAAATCGAAACTATGATAGAATTACAAATGGAGAACCGAACCTGACCTAATCACCCTTCTCATATAATACTTTAAATTACTTATTTTATCAATTTTTTCTCAATCCTTTTCTTAAACCTTTTTATTTCACTCTTGTCTTTTCAAAATCAATCAATTTCTAAAAACATCATCACTTCTTTCTCTTATTTTAAGGTGACAGCTTAATTATTGTGCACTCCTCTCTGGAGAAAACCTAGGATAACCACTCTACTGCATTTTAACTTAGGTAATATTTGTTTTTTCCACACCCCACGATAGGCACGTGTCAAACACCATGTTGGATATACTTGACAAAGGGAGTCATCCAATCAGGTTTTTCCTCGACGATGGGGTATTTGAGGACCTTTTCATAGAAGTATTGTCAGTCAACTGATATACCTATTGGTTTGCATCATTTTAGGTGGTAGGGGAAATGAACCTTAAATGTGCCACATTAATGACTGAGTCATCTTGATTAGGATTTGGAAGGGATGTGTTTAAATTTTACAAATAATTAGATTGACCATTCTATAATCGTGGAACATGTGTCACCTTTGGCTGGGAAAGTAACTAGTCCATTAGATAATGAGTTCATTCCAAAAGGGGTATAATCTCTTTCTTTCTGAAAATGTAGTCACCCTTAATATGCCTAATGAACAACTCAGAATCTCCCTTCATAAGTAAGAAGGGGACATAAATCTCAAGGGCCAAATCAAGAATAGTAATAATAACCTGGTACTCTACCTCATTATTAGTGAAACCTTCTGAATATTTGAAATAATATGAGAAAATGGCATATGTAGAAGTGATGAAAACGGTCATTAGTCCTATACTATTGAAATTTGGTTCATTGATCTTTTTACTGATCAAACTTTGAGAGGCATCATCGAACTGAATCTTCCAACACGGTATATCCTAGTCCACTGAGAGAATAAATTCATCTAGAAAATCACCATATTGGGTTAGTTCTTTATAGGGTGGATGTGCATCCAGAAATTATTCCAATGCTTGGCCTTTGACGACCTTTTGCAGGACAAACCTGGTGTAAATCTACTAGATTATTACCACCTAGCAATCCAATCATACCATCAACGTGGGGTGATTGAGGATATAATTTAGTGGTTCTACTCTGAACACTTGTTGTATATCATGGTGATGCAAATAATGTTCCAACTTCTATACTTCAAAGACCATCATGAGACAACTCTTCTTGATGGGGTAGTATCTGGCCTCCATGTTGAGGATCATGTGACTAAGATAATATAGGTTGTTTTCTTTACCCTCATTTTTCTTCTAGGATAGAAGGGTGTCGAGGGATCATTCTAGGTATATCACATAAAGGACCAAAGGATTTATTGATACGGGTGGATTCTGAACTTGATGTTATGGCTGATACTACTTAATATCCTCTAAGGCATTTTGGTAGTCCTTTTCCCACTGTTATACAACACCCTTTTTCATGATTCTATAGAATGGATTACACTTTATAAACAGATTTATGATGAATCATGAAATATAGTCTATGTGTCCTTAGAGGTCTCGCAACTCCAAAATATTGTTTGGAAAATGCATTTTATTGGTAGCCTTGATCTTATTAGGATCAATCTTGATGAATTTTTATATTATTCCAAAGCTAATAAATTTTATAGAGGTAACCCTGAATGCATGCTTCAGGGAGTTTATCTTCAAGTGTCAAGGGTATAGTAAGCTGAACACTTTCTCAAGATCCTTGAGATGGTCATGAAGTGGGAAGGATTTTACCACTTGATCATCCATGTAACACTCCACCAATATCTATAGAATCGTCTAAAGGATATGGTTCATGACCCACTAGTAAGTGGATTTAGTATTCTTTAATCCAAAAAGGTATCACCTGGTAGTATAAAGTTCCTTGGGGTTTCCTAAAGGTAGTGGACTCTTCATCCTTGAGATTAATTGGAATTTGATTATACTTGGAGTATCCATCCATGAAGAAGAGGGACTAAAACCCAGATATAGAATCAATCAATAGCTCTATCACCAAAAGGGGAAAATCAACCTTTATACAATAAATTTTGAGGTCTAAGAAGTCGATGCAGACTTTGATCTACCCATTCTTTATCCTAAATGAGACAATGTTGGTCATCCACCTGGGGTACCAGACCTCCCTAATAAAGTTGGTTGTAATAAGCACATCAAATTTAGCCTCGACTATGGAACTATGGGAAGGGTTCATTTTTCTTGGAGGTTTCTTGAACTCATGGTGACCAACTGGGATACCAAAGCAATGAATGACAACCCAATGGTCTATCACTAGAATCTCATCATAAATCCAGATAAAAACATCCCGATTATGTTTCAAGAATGCCACATACTAATAATACACCTCTAGAAACATGGATGTTCTAATAAATGTTGAAATTAGATCTTCTTTAGTAATGAGTTTCCCCTGAGTTAGCTAATCAACAGTGGTAGAGATACCATCTTCAAACATAGGAGGGGTTTCTTCCAAATCCACTTTGTTTTCTAAGATGGTTAGTCAAAGGGGGGAGGCGACTCTTCTAGGTTGGATGACCTAGGGGAGTACATGTTTCTGCTTTGTAGGATATGCAATCATCGATGAGGGGTTTCAGTTCTATAGAGACTGTAGTGAAGAAATCTATTGAACCAATTTTGTTTGGTTTTTGTCTGTGAGTTCCACACTTTATATTGAAGAAATGGTGATGGGTCAAATTTCATTAAGTCAAACCTACTTTGTAGAACAAGAGGGAATTTCATGGATCGGTGGACATGGGGATAACTTCTTAGTACTTCATAAAAGTAGGGTCTTTCAGCATCAGTTGGGCATGTCTATTGTAGTAGTACAATGGAATCTGTGAGCACTCCTTTTTCTTGGGGACTATGAAACAACCTCCTAGGTCTGGTATCATGGGTTCCAATTGATGAATTGGGAGAATAGATATGTCTATAAATTCTACCCATGTATCTTCTACAGTCACCATTAGATCATTAGGGGCATTGATTCACTCAACCTCATTAGTCTGGACTTTATTTCCTTCCCTTTTATAGTAACCATCATCCAAATAGTGGGCCTCACTAGAGTCAAAGGGGGTGGATCTTCCTGTAGTAACCATAATAAACCATCCAGGGATTATTTGAGGCACTGGTGGTATAAAGAGGGTACCGCTGTATGAAAATAAATCTAGGGCCTTCCCAACTACACGTTGTAGTCAATATCCTAAAAGACTACCATAAATTCAATTTTTGATACCAAGATACGAAATTGAGTATTTAGTGGAATCTTTAAACCCCGTTTTGTATCACTTTTATCATACCCCTAAATTTTTATGATGGAAGGAGTTAGATATTATTTTATATGTGTCAACTTATGGAGTGCCCTTATTTGGATGAGGTTGATCCCAGAGCCAGTATCCACCATGCATCAAAATATTTATTTTCCATAGAACTATCTTGTGATACATAAAAGGTGTATGTGACCCTGAATAGTAAAACCCTTATCTTATTCAAAAAATGATATGATGGATCAAAATTCCTCTCACTCGGCCTCTTTTCTATGTAGTAAGCCCTAGCGGTAGCTACCTCAATCTCGAACTGAAGGGGGGTTTTCAAGGATTTGAAAAAGGCCTAAAACTTCTCCTTTGATAAGAGGAGAGCCTTCAGAAATGATATCCTCGTGTTTATACTAGATAAGTTCTTCAACACATCATTCTTATGCGCCATGGTAATATTTTTTCATATAGAGGGTCATTTTTTAGCAGGGGGTGTAACATATGTCATTAGCTGATGTGGTGGGCTCTAGCTATTGTTGTAAATATTCTACCACTATTTAGTTGGTCTACTCTAAAAAATTGATGACTAGCTTCCAGTAAGCTGAATTTGGGACCTAGCTAGATGTGTATTATTACGACGTTACTATGGCTGAGTCATACATTAAACTAATATAGTCTGATGCAAGGGTATACTTGACAAATAGGACTGGGAGGATTGGGCTTATTGATCCCTATCTGATCCTTGTTTTCTAGTATCATTTTTAACACTCGGATGTTTTTATGAAATATTTCCTTTAAATAATTTTTATTCTTAAGTAGCTTTATTTTCACGCAATTGTGAGTTTAAATGAACTATGAGATGCCATTATTATAAAATTATTGTTATATCCTAGCCATTGGTTAGCGAGAATAATTATAACTAACTTATAAAAATGCATTATGAATTCATTGGCTATCAATTATTTATGAAAAGTATAAATCAATTAGATATTTCTATTTTAGAGTGAATTACTTTTGGTAATGAAATTAATGAGATATATATGTGTTATATACTTGATAAAATATTTTTATATTCATACAATGTATATTTTATTCATAGGTTATGAATAAAACCCTATTTGATGTATAAAAACCTATTTTTTTTAAAGGTTAATTTTAAACCATTGAATGGAGATCCCATTTTAAATTAATATTTTGACACATTAATAATTTTTATATGACAACATAAACATTTTATTTATAAATGGGGTATAAAAAATTACTTTGGATAAATTTCTGATATTTTTCTGATAACTTTCATATTTTGATAAATAGTAAAAATACGCTAAATTTTAATTAAAAACAACTTTTTCATCGAGATAATTTATATGGATAAATTATAATATTTAATGGTTTTAAAGTATAAATAGAATATATTTTTATAATTAAATATAATTTATGTCATTTTCATTAATTTTATATTGAATTCATAGGTAAAAACATTTCAATCTTTTCCAATGTTTTAACTTTTAAAACTCATTTTCTCAACAAATGGATTAATTTAAAATTAATTACTGAAACTTCTGTGTTTTTAAATTTTAAAAAATGTATTCCATATTTGGAATTTGTAGGTCCAAATTATGTTAATAGTCTACTTTTTTTTGGGCATTATGAATAGTAACTTTGGTAGTTATTTTTATTACCATGGTTAAAGGTAAATCGTGTAACTAAGGGTAAAAATAATATTAAAAAATTACATAAACACATATAAAAATCCTATTGGATGACTAAATAATACCCTTATCATATATTCTTCAAAATAGAATCACTTTATGGCCACTTACCTATGAATATGACATAAATGCAATAAAACCTATTGAATGTGATAAAATGTCACAATCTCCTTTTATATAAGTATATTAATTTTAATATATGGATAAATAGGACATAAAATCAACTATAAATAGTATCTATAAATATAAAATAATTATCTATATAATATAAATTTATTTATAATTTTTAGAGATTAAATAATTACCATTAATGATGACACAATAGTGATGTAGAAATTATTTTATTAATAGAAATATCAAATAAATGGTTTTAAAAATATTAAAATAAATATGATATAAACTCATTAATGTCCTCCACTAATTTTAAAGGTTACTATTACATTTTATAAGTGTATTAATTTTTTTTTTGAATTTATATTCTGTTTGGATTTTATTTAAAATCATATAAATGAATAGTGTCAAAATTGACACTATTGACATTTTATAAAAATAACTGTTTATTAAATTATTTAAAAATCATAAAAATATTTAAAAATTACAAAGAGATAATTATAAGGTCTAAAATATCATAAAATATCCATTTATGTTTAGTTAACACCACATAAGTAAATATTTATAACCATTAAAAATTTAGAATGTTATTACGACAATTAAAATTACATAGAATAACTAAGTGTTAATTAAAATGATAATAATTAAATTGACATAAAAACTTGTCTAAAATTTATTGGTTGGTGATATTACAACCCTATATCATCTCATCTTATAAATTAGGACGTTTTGGAGGATTTTAATTGGGGTTAGATTTTATTATAAATTAATATTTTTGAGGTTTCCAAAAGTGCCCCTCACCTCAATTATAAAAGGGCACCTCCTCCATCACCTCTTCACTTCATTTTGAGCCTTAAATCTTAGAAAACCCCTGAAATTTTTCCTTCTCAACTTCCCTATTTTCATTATAGGGTTTCTGGTCTTCTTGAAAGACCAACTCTAGTTCCCTAATAGGAAATTTAAAGAGGCATCAAGGAAGAGGTAATCTCTTCTACCGATTCTTTAAAATTTATTTCTTTTTATACTTCATCTTCATTATTTATTTCATTATAAAGTAATAACATTAGTTTCAATCATATATTGATATGTTATTCTAAATATGTAACAACCTTATTTCACCTTCTATCCATCCTATGAAAAATGAAATCACCGCGCGTGCGTACGTACTGCTTACCATCTCCACATTGTGGTGTAATCTGTTTTTCACCACCATATTACATTGATGGTTATAATGGTGTAAATAATAACTATATATTATTATTATAAAATTATACAAATTCTGAGATAATATACACCATCCACTTTAATACCATTCAACAATTATGGGAACGATATCGTCACTCATGCGTACGTACGGCTTACCGTCTCCACAGTGCGATGTGATTTTTTCTACATAATATTAATTAAACCATGATTATATAAATGAATTGAATGACTAAATATTATATATATTATACTAATACCATGTTTCTAATGATATAAATAAAATATAAAAATAATAATAAGAACTTATCCAACAAAACATGCATAAGGACATAAAGCAGTTAACACCTGAATAACGAGTCATAATGAAATGTTACTAAAAAATAGATGAAAATATTTTCATAAATTTTATCATAAAAATTATTATGACTATTGAATAAATAATTAAAATTATTTAAATAATTATACAATATGTTCGGATACATAAGAATCATATCGGACCTAAGGTAAGGGATAAATTTGAAAATCTTGTTTTTATCTGAGATTGTTTATTCCTAATTATTTAGTGGGGGTTATTTATCATACACATCCATGTTTCAAAAATATTTATTTCAAAATATTCTTTATATCCTTCAATAATTTTTCAAAGTCAATTTTACCCATTGGTAAATTTTTAATAAATGGTATTAATGGAATCTTTTGTCATTGTTAGTATGAGGTACTTTTTGACTTTTTCAGCAAAAGTATGAGAAGAATGTTTTTTTAACTTTTACAACATGAAAGGATTTTTATGATTTCATAATTATTTATTTACTTTAATATTAACCTAAAATATTATAATGTTATTTTCACATAAAATTATTTCTTTTAAAATTGTGTGATATTTTGAGGAAAGAAAACATTTTTTAAAAAGAAAGTATATTTTCCTTAGGAATGAAGATCAAGTGTTTTATCAAAATTATTTTCCATATAAGATTACATAGGTTTATGTTTATATCCCTATTATTACTTTGATTTGATTGTATAAATGATGGAATTATTTTTATGAAATCCATTTATGGATTATGTTATGATGGATTGATGTTTAAGAAACCTATTTTATTTCATGGGTTATGCTATAGTGAATGTTTTTATGTTTTTGTTGCACACATAAGAATGGTTTTATTATTATATGGGTGAGACCTATATCTCTCTCCAATTAATTAGTAAAAGATTTATATATAATGAGATTTACATGGCTGGAACGGCAAGTAAATCGGGTTCAGTAATATAGGGCTGGAACGAGGAGTGAACTCAGTTTAGTAATGGACATTGTCTGCTATGATGGTATTGGAAATGAGCCTTGACTAATATAAAATGATTTTATATGCTTATGTGTGTATGCCACAAAATTTCATGTCTTATTTTATGACTATTGGTATTACATTTCACTTTTATGATTTATCTCATGACATTATATTATTATCTTTTATATGCAGGATAAGATTTTCAAATGTTATATTCTTATGAATATGATATGATTGATATTTCCTTTGTTTACCCTTACTGAGAATTTGAGCTCATCGTTTCATATGTTTCTTTCCCCAGGTCAGGGAGAAGGGTATTATGTATGATATGCCAAAAAGGAGTCTAGTTATGAAGAAATAAATGGAAGACAATGTAGATGTTTTATGAGCTAGTTGTTTATGTTTCCCAGTTTCTAAAGACACTATAATTATACGGTCCTATCATGGTTTTATTATATATTTTAATTAATATACTTAAATTATGAATTAATATCAATGTATGTAAAGTATGAGTCATTATATTTGGTATTAGAGGAAAGGTATAGTTAACCTTTAGAAACTAGGATGAGAGAACCTTAGTAAAAACCCTAAGGATATGTCTAAGTATGGGATACAATCCTAGTGTTTTAGAAATGACCATGAATAATCTAGGATAAAACCTAAAGTATCCTAAATTGAAATTTTATTCTTGATTATGTGGTTTTCCTGTTATGATTAGTGTTTCTCACACTATGCTTCTTGGTTTTAGTCAATGGCTGGAACCCAAAGGAACCGTGTTAATGTTGAATGCGACGGGAAATGAAATGTTTGTCCCCATAAGCAACCAAATGTTATGGAAGGTGTAATTAAATATCTTGTAGCCATGATCACACAACTTTCTTAAGATATGAATCATATCAGGCTTCCAAATGAGCAAAGGAGGGAGCAACATTCTATTGAGTCCTTCCTGAGATAGCGTCCACCTTTATTCAGTGGGTCTTCTGATCCATTAGTGGCTAAACAATGGATCAGTACCAATGAAAAGATATTTTTAGTTATACAATGTTCTGAACATGATAAAGTAATCTTAGTCGTATGTCGTTTTCAAGGTGAAGCTGATCAATGGTGGAATCTTATCAAGAATATAAGGCAAAGATATGAAATTGAGTCTATGGAATGGGATGAGTTCAAGAAATTATTTTTCAATAAGTACTTTACTCATATTCTTCAAAAAAAGATGTAGAAGGAGTTCCTTGAACTTAATAAAAATAATGATGAATCTATTGGTACCTATGAAGCAAATTTTACAAGACTTGCAATGTACGCTTTTGGAATTATAATACAACCTGAGACTAAAATTGATCGATTCTTTAGTGGCTTAAAATCAAGTCTCCAAAGGGCATTATACGTAAGGGACTTCAATATCTATGAGTAAATTATTAAATGTTCTCTCAAGGTTGAGATGGATATTGGAGAAACCTACCAGTCATATGGGTTACATAAGAAGAGAAAAATGGAATTCAAATAAAAATCTAAAGACCAAACTGAAAAGAAGATGAGTTTTCCCTTATGATCAAAGTGTGGATTGAAACATGGAGGGAATTGTCTTAAGGGGACTAGTAAATGTTTTAAGTTTTGAAAGGAAGGTCATTGGGAATTTGAATATCAAATTTATGGGAAAAATATGTCTAATGATGCTAAAAAAGAAAAGGCTACAAATAATGCACCTCCTACACTTCAATGTTACAAGTGCAAGGGAATGGGGAATTATGCCAATTAATTTCCTAATCAAAGGGTTATTGATTATAATAGATGTCAAAAAACTCATAAGGATAAATATAAAGGAAATTCACATGTAATTACTATCGGCGGTGTGGAGTACAATAATGAAGTGGTGAAAGGTACACTTACCATCCACTCTAAAGTAGAAAATTTTTTATTTGATTATAGATCCAACCACTCTTTTATTTATGAATAATTTTCTAAGGGTATCTCTGTATTACCTTAAAAATTAGATGTTGAGTAAGTCGTGACAACTCCTAATGGCACAAGAGCTGGTATGAGCCCGTAAAGGGCTTTCGGATCTAGGGTTTCCCCCAATGCCACCTTCATCCCCTTGTAGTGGATCTTCTATGAATTATTCTAGTAATCTATGTTTTGTGTTTGTAGTCTGTGATGACTCAGACTCTCTTGGTCCTTCCCTTTGCCAAAATCCGGGTCCTAAAGGAGTGGCGTCTCAGTGAGACTGATCGGCGAGACCGATCGGCGGGACCGATCGGTGTCACCCGGCCTTGTCGAGTTGTTTCTAGTAGCGCTCCTTTTGCGCAAATAGGGTTTTAAACCATATTTTGACTCGTTTAAGCATGTTTTAAAGACCCGTAATGTGCATAAGAGTTTTAATTAAATACTTAATCAATTCATGAGTCAGCTTAAATCACTCGGCCCCTTTTTGTGACGAGTGGAGCAGTGTGGTCAACCCACGACCCCCGCGCCTTACACGGTTTCGCATTTTCACCTCAACCGTCCTCAGCTCTTATAAACTAAGGGTTAGTCGTGGTTTCTCTTTTCTCGATCGTGGCTTTTCACAAACAGCTTCTGGTGCATCGGGCGCATCGTTATCTTTAAAGTTACGCACCCATCCTAGACGCCGATAACCTATCAACAAGTAAGGAATTTCTCTTTTGCCTCTCTCTTTTGTGTATCATGCAGGGTGGGCGTGCTTTTGATTCTGTAGGATTGGGTAAACCAGACCGAATTAAAGATAATGAACGAATTCTATAAAGAAAGAGGGGGTTGTGATCGTTGATGTTGTCTTATATTTTTGATGTTGTTTCTTATATGACCATCTTGTTGAGTTGTGTTGGCCTATGCCTTCTGAAAATCGAGGTCGTTGGTGGTCGTTGTTTGTGCACTAATGAACCCTGCTGATGTTTTAAATGGCTTGTTTGTGGTTGTAAACTCCTACTGTGAAAAGTAATTGGTTAATCACTTATATCCGGCTAAATAAATTGAAAGCACCATGATAAATCCCTTCTGTGCTAACCCCAGTCGAAATATAATTGAAATCATGGAACGTGTAAAATCTTTTAAATCTGGAAATACAGGTTTGGACTTGCTTAGTGCTGGTGGAAGTGTTTTGGTGGTTTTCTCTTACGAGTCGATTGCTGGAGATGTGGGAGGGGATGGGATCCCCTATTATTTTATCCTTTCGGTGGTTATGAAACTGTGGATGGGATCCCTTGTTGGTGTGGCTTCGGTGTTTATAATTTTTTAAGACCCGGTGGTTACTTTTTTATATCACGAATTGGGGTGGAATCCTCTATTGTTGAGAACCGGGTGTGGACGTTTTGGTTGATGTTTGACTGTTTACTTTCCTGGACTTATGACTATGCCTACTAGTTTCCCACTAGTGCTTAAACTTAAACATTATCACTGAACTTAAGACAATAATGGGACAAATGGGTTTTGTTGGCGAAAGTCGTGACTTGGGACTTAGATGTAGTGGTGTTGTGCTCTATAGGCTGGTTAGAAAATCCTAGACTTTGGTTGAGTGCTTTTTACCTATATCTATACTTGTATTTTTGTGTTCCTTATTCGCACCCCACCCAATTTGAGCACTTAGTGCCGAACACCCCCATTTCATGGGGGAGGGTGTTTTTCCCAACACTATTCTTGGTGGCTGATTATTAGCTTCTTTTCTGCTCCCTTTCCTGGATATCCAAAGTATCTTCGGGCAGGCTGTGATGGCCTGAGGCCCATTATTAGCCCAAGAACCTTCAGGTGGGGTGGTGTGGTGGTTGGCCAGGTGTGTGCGGCAGGTGGTTTCCCAAGTGTCTTCGGGATGAGGCCCAGGTGTCTTCGGGCGTGGTAGGGGATTTTCTAGCCCAGGTGTCTTCGGGCATGGTGGTGGTTGTTTTGGCCTAGGTGTTTGCAGGCATGGTTACGTGTGACAGTTGTGGCCCAGGTGTGTGCGGGCGGGATTTCAGCAGTGGGACTGCGTGTGGTTGTGGCCCAGGTGTGTGCAGGTGGGTGTGGCAGTGGGACTGCGGTGAGAATGGCAGGATTGGTCTGATGCGTAGGATGTCTCAATAACCAGTGGGAAAGTGACGCGGGGTACCCAAACATCGATGTGCTCTGATTATATATATTACTTGACTTGCGTTATTTGGGGAGTGTGCCTTGGTGAGGCCTGGGGTGGATGGTTTACCTTGATAGGTGTTTGGTTTACTCTTTTCTCACAGGACTTTAGTATGTTTCCCCCACTTGTGCATGAGAGTCTTTGGTTTTCCCTACTGAGTGTACTTGTATGCTCACCCTACATATATAAAACTGCTTTTAGGTTTCCAGAAGGACTTCAGGGATCACGCAGGACCTTACTAGCTTGGACCTTTGGAGTAGTTGCAGTTGTTGTTTTTATTTTCCTCTTTGGTACTTACCTTTGTAGTCACCTTTTGTACCTTGTGGCTTTACTTTTGGAACATGCATGTGGGAATGTTTATGTTTTTGGATTTACTTTTCTTTTACCTTGGTGTTGTTGAGTTTCATCATCTCATCTCTCGATCTTATGAAACAAAAAGGGGTAATGCCTTCCATTTGTGAGAAATTTCTATACCCTTGGTGCTGGTCACCACTCCGAGACCTATTAAAGGCGGGTCTCGGGGGTCATTATCTCCCCGTCAACTTAAAGAAGGAAGGGCCTGGCAATCTGCTAACCCTTCCCTCCTTTTGGTGAAGGCGGGTCATGACAGAATGGTATCAGAGTGGTTGAGAGATAGGATGGAGTCTGGAGTTAGGCACAGTGAGGATTTCATGGGATGGTAAGGAAACAGTGTTGGGTGACCTTGGCGCGTGAATTAGGCTAGGGAAGACCGGCTAGGACATGGGATTTTAGGTCCCCCCGTGATCCAATGCAAGGACTCTGGACCTACCGAACGGCCAAGTGAGACCACACTGATTGCAGGGTAGAGACCCCAGGAAAGGTACATGCATCATAATTATTTGTGTTCTTGTGTTTCTGGGATGTCTTGTGAGTTAAGAATAAATTAAATTTTAAGAAGTTTTGAAGACGATATTTTGTACTACTTGGGATTAGGCATTCCTTGTTTACCTTGCAGCTATGGCACCTAGAAGGCGACCACGTGTGGTACAGGCGATCGAGGCCCTGGAGACTACTTTGGTCGATCGACAGTGAGATGATCGAGAGGAAGAGGACGACCAGTGGCAGAAGACTCTTTGAGCCTTCCAGCGACAGGGCCTCGAGAAGTATTAGGGCAGCACCTCCGATGTGAAGACGGAAGGCTGGTTAGAGGAGCTAGTTATAGCCTTCGGCCTGATTCGGGCCCTGACCGAGTACTGGGTTCCTCTGGCCGTTATCCAGATGCGGGGAGCAGCACGTCAGTGGTGGATGCTTTACCTGGGGGAGAGGAGAGAGTCTGAGGTGGATTGGGCGGATTTTGAGAGGGAGTTCCGGGCGGAATTACTCTCCTTGACAATGAAGGTAGAAAATAGGCAGGAACTACTCTCCCTCCAGCAGGGGAGTATGTCTGTGAGAGAGCTAGGGATCAAGTTCAAGGACCTCCTACGTTTTTCTCCAGACCTCTTTCCCGACGGGGAGTCTCGGGCAAGACATTTATAGGAGGCACTCCGACCCTCCCTCCAGTATGTTGTTACCCCCTTTACCCTGCCGACGTACTTGGAGGTCCAAAAAAAGGCCGAAGTGGTGGAGAGAATGAATGCTCTAGGAGGAGGGTCGCGAGAGGGGATCCAGCTGAGACCATCGAAGGGGAAGGACGTCAGCACCAGGCCTCCAGCGTCAGGACCCTCTAGGTTCCGACCCGCAGGGAGCAGGCCGCAGCAGTTTCAGTTTCGATCCCCCGGCCCTCTCCCTTTTCTTTCAGGCCTGGGACCGCGGTGCTTCATCTGTGGGAGCCCTGGGAATCTCCGGAGTCAGTGTCCCGACCGGGTGCAGTACAGCAGTGGCAGTCATCCCCAGCACCCGCCCCAGCAGCAGCTTCTAGCCAGACCTTTCCAGTAGCAGCAGCAGGGACAGCGAGCTCCCGCTCCTCCGAGGGCAGACGTAGGAGGAGGAGGCCGACCTCAGGGCACTCCACAGGGACCTCGACCAGGGCGTGGTCGGGGAGGTGGCCGACAGCCGAGGGGCAGGGGAGCTGGGCGTGGACAGTTACACGCCGCAGAGGCAGCAGTTCCAGTAGGGCCAGAGGTTGTTCGAGGTACGATTAGTCTGTTTAGAACTCTTGCTTATGCTTTGTTCGATACCAGAGCTTTGCACTCCTTTGTTGCACCCAGTCTAGCTCGCTCCTTGGGTCTATATGTTGAGATACTTCCAGTGCCCCTGGTGTTGAGCACACCAGTCGGAGGTTAGACCAACTTGTAGTTCGTTTTTCGGGGATGTAGACTGACGTTAGGGCCACATCAGTCGGTTAGGGATCTCCTTCTGCTACAGATTCATCCATACGATGTCATCCTAGGCATTTACTGGCTATTTTTTGTGTGCGCCGTCATCAACTATTTTCGAAGAAGGGTGGTGTTCTCAAGACTTGGACAGTCGGTGTGTTACCTTCACCGGCAAGCAGAGCAGTCCGAAGGGAAACAGGAGAGAGGAACCTCTCCTCTCCTTGTTGATCGAGCTGACAGTGGAATCAGTAGATGCTGAAATGGTGGAAGTGCCAGAGATCATCCGTGAGTTTATGGACATCTTTCCTGAGGAGGTGATGACTCTACCCCCTCGACGTGATATCAAGTTCGGGATAGACCTTCAGCCCAGCGCTCGTCCAATATCGATGGCTCCTTACCGGATGGCACCTTTGGAGCTACGGGAGTTGCGGATACAGATTGATGATCTGATGAAGAAGGGTTATGTTCGACCGAGTGCGTCACCATGGGGTGCTCCGGTCTTGTTTGCAAAGAAGGCAGATGGTGGTCTTAGGTTGTGCATAGACTACAGGAGGCTGAATCGGGTAACGATCAAGAATCGCTACCCTCTTCCGAGAATAGATGATCTTTTCGACCAACTGAAGGGGGCAGGATGGTTCTCAAAGATCGACTTGCGGTCTGGGTACCACCAGCTGAGGGTGAAAGAGAGCGACATCCTGAAGACAGCGTTCAAGTGTAGGTATGGACACTTCGAGTCCGTAGTCATGCCCTTCGGTGTTACGAACGCCTCGGATGTGTTCATGGGGATTATGAACTCCATCTTTCGAGAGTACCTAGATCGGTTCGTGGTTGTGTTCATTGACGAAATCCTGGTCTACTCTAGATCATAGGAGGACCATGCAGAGCACCTGAGGACAGTTTTGGAGGTCCTCCGACAGCACCAGCTCTATGGGAAGTTATCAAAATGCAAGTTCTGGACACGAGAAGTGCACATCCTCAGGCACGTAGTGTCTGGGCAGGGGGTAGCGGTCAACCCATCAAAGGTTGAGGCAGTTGTTTCTTGGGAAGCACCCAAGAATGTGGTGGAAGTCTGAAGTTTCATCGAGCTGGCGGGTTACTACTGGATATTCATAACCAACTTCTCCCGAGTAGCAGCCCCTTTGACGGCTCTGACCAAGAAGGACCAAGCTTTCGTATGGAGTGAGCAGTGCCAATCAGCCTTCAGCTATCTGAAGGAGAAGTTGGTCAGTGCCCCAGTGCTGAGATTACCAGAAGAAGGGGCGTCTTATGAGGTGTTCTGTGATGCTTCAGGAAAGGGTCTGGGATGCGTGCTAATGCAGCGACAAGGGGTGATCTCTTATGGGTCCATGAAGCTGCGTTCCCATGAGCGTAATTATGCCACCCATGACCTGGAGCTTGTAGTGGTCGTTTTTGTGCTAAAGTTTTGGCGGCACTACCTCATCGGGGAACGCTTTGTGGTCTTCACGGATCACAAAATCTTGAGGTATATCTTATCCCAGCGGGACTTAAACTTGCGACAGCGGAGATGGGTGGAGTTCCTCCAGGATTACGACTTTGAGATCTCTTATACTGAGGGCAAGGGCAATGTGGTGGCCGATACCTTGAGCAGGAGGACGCAGAAGGATGCGGTCCGAGAGTCAGCGGACGCCTGGAAGGCGATGGAGGAGTTGGATGCCTTACACCTAGACGCAAAGATGGATAGTGGCAGAGGCTGCCTATATCAGATGACATTGCAGTCATCCCTGTTTCAGAAAATGGAGGAGTCTCAGTGGGGAGACCTAGAGTTCGAAGTGATGCGTGACCAAGTTGACCAGGGCAATGCTCCGGAAGGATGGACAGAGGATGGTCAGAACTGGATGCTTTTCCAGAAAAGGTTGTTTGTCCCAAAGGCGATGCGCGGCAAGGTTCTCAGTGAGTTCCACAACTCACCCCTGGTGGTACACCTAGGAGTTTCAAAGATGTACCAGGGTTTGAAGAGGCAGTTTTGGTGGCCCGTAGTTGAGCGAGCGGTGGCAGAGTTTGTGTCCAAGTGCTTAGTGTTTCAGCAAGTGAAGGCTGAACACTGAGTTCCAGGCGGTCTACTGCGGCCTCTAGATGTCCCCAAGTGGAAGTGGGATGACATCTCAATGGATTTCGTCACGAGACTCCCCAAGGTCCAAGGAGGGTACGACACCATCTGGGTGGTAGTGGACAGGTTGACAAAATCGGCTCACTTTCTGGCAATCAGGGAGTCGAGTACTGTGGATGCTTTGGCACGAAAGTACGTGGATGAGGTGGTGCGGTTGCATGGAGTTATGAGGTCTATAGTCTCGGATAGGTATGCATGGTTTACCTCGCAAGTCTGGAGAGGATTGCAGCATGCTTTTGGCACCCAGTTACGCCTTAGCACTGCTTTCCATCCCCAGACAGATGGACAAACAGAGCGCACCATCCAGACCTTGGAGGATATGCTACGGGCATGTGTTCTGGACTCAGTAGGATCATGCTTGCGATACTTGCCTCTGGTAGAGTTTTCCTACAATAATAGCTACCACTCTACCATCATTATGGCCCCATTTGAAGCTTTGTACGGGAGGCCATGTCGTTCGCCTGTGTGTTGGACCGAAGTAGGAGAGGCAAGCATCCTTGGCCCGGAGGTGGTGCAGAACACGACAGAGAAGGTTCAGCTCATACGGGAAAGGATGAAGATGGCCCAGGACCGACAGAAGTCGTATGCGGATACCAGGAAGAGGCCCTTGGAGTTTGAGGTTGGGGACCACGTGTTCTTGAAGGTCTCCCCTTAGCGTGGGTAGCGGAGGTTTGGCAAAGGGAGTAAGCTTTCTCCCAGATTCATCGGGCCCTTCCAAGTGTTACGGAGGGTCGGCGAAGTGGCTTACCAGCTAGCGTTTCTACCGCTGCTACTAAGAATACATGATGTCTTTCATGTGTCCCAGCTCCGTCGGTATCTGCACGATGATTCACACGTCCTTGATTGGGGCGAGCTGGACATCAAGGACGACGTGACCTTTGTGGAGAGACCAGTGGTGATTGAGGATTTCAAGGAGAAGGTGCTTCTTGGGAGAACCATCCCCTTGGTTTGTGTGTTGTGGAGACATGGTGGGCTTGAGGAGAGTACGTGGGAGAGGGAAGCACAGATGTGTACCCAGTACCTGGAGTTGTTTTGAGTTTTGTTCCTTGTTGTACATGTTGTGATAGAACGTTTTGTCTTTTGGATATGAAATGTACTGGTTTTCTTTCCTCTGCTTGTGTGTGAAAAGCCCCGGCTATGGGGAAGGAGAGAACCCAACCCCTAATCAAGACGCATTAAGGTGGATACGGTAAAACCCGTGCGGGCGAGTCAGTGCCGCCCAAAGCGGATAATATCTTGACATGGGGGAGGAGACTCCCCAACCCACATGCCCGGGCAGTTTGGCATGGTATGTTGCTTGGTTCGTGACAGGAAGGTGTTCTTAGTTAACGATGAGGTTCACTCTTGAGAGGTATCTTTCGGGGTGGTTGTTCGGACCCACCCTTCCCTTCTGGGTTGTTTAAATTCTCGAGGACGAGAATCGTTTGAGAGGTATCTGATGTGATGACCTAGACTCTCTTGGTCCTTCCCTTTGCCAAAATCCGGGTCCTAAAGAAGTGGCGTCTCGGTGAGACCGATCGGCGCGACCGATCGGCGTCACCCGGCCTTGTCGAGTTGTTTCCAGTAGCGCTCCTTTTGCGCAAATAGGGTTTTAAACCCTATTCTGACTCGTTTAATCATGTTTTAAAGACCCGTCACACGCATAAGAGTTTAAATTAAATACTTAATCAATTCATGAGTTGTCTTAAACCACCCGACCCCTTTTTGTGATGAGTGGAGCCGCGTGGTCAACCCACGACCCCCGCGCCTTATGCGGTTTTGTGTTTTCACCTCAACCATCCTCGGATCTTATAAACTAAGGGTTAGTCGTGGTTTATCTTTTCTCGATCTTGGCTTTTCACAAACAGCTTCTGGTGCAACGGGCGCATCGTTATCCGTAAAGTTCTGCACCCGGCCTAGACGCCAATCACCTATCAACAAGTAGGGAATTTCTCCTTTGCCTCTCTCTTTTGTGTATCATGCAGGGTGGGTGTGCTTTTGATTCTGTAGGATTGGGTAAACCAGACCTAATTAAAGATAATGAATGAATTCTATAAAGAAAGAGGGGGTTGTGATCATTGATGTTGTCTTATATTTTTGATTTTGTTTCTTCTATGACCATCTTGTTGAGTTGTGATGGCCTATGCCTTCTGAAAATCGAGGCCATTGGTGGTCATTGTTTTTACATTAATGAACCCTGCTGATGTTTTAAATGGATTGTTTGTGGTTGTAAACTCCTGCTGTGAAAAGTAATTGGTTAATCACGTATATCCGGCTGAATAAATTGAAAGCACCAGGATAAATCCCTTCTGTGCTAACCCCGGTCGAAATAGAATTGAAATCATGGAACGTGTAAAATATTTTAAATCTGGAAATACAGGTTTGGCCTTGCTTAGTGCCGGTGGCAGTGTTTTGGTGGTTTTCTCTTACGAGTCGATTGCTGGAGATGTGGGAGGGGATGGGATCCCCTGTTCTTTTATGATTTCGGTGGTTATAAAACTGGGGATGGGATCCCATGTTGGTGTGGCTTCGGTGTTTATGATTTTTTAAGACCCGGTGGTTACTTGTTTATATCACAAATTGGGGTGGAATCCTCTGTTGTTGAGAACCGGGTGTGGACGTTTTGGTTGATGTTTGATTGTTTACTTTTCTGGACTTATGCCTATGCCTACTAGTTGCCCAGTAGTGCTTAAACTTAAACATTATCACTGAACTTGAAACAAGAATGGGACAAATGGGTTTTGTTGGCGAAAGTCGTGACTTGGGATTTGGACGTAGTGGTGTTGTGCTCTGTAGGCTGGTTAGAAAATCCTAGACTTTGGGTGAGTGCTTGTTACCTATATCTATACTTGTAGTTTTGTGTTTCTTATTCGCGCCCCACCCAAGTTGATCACTTAGTGCCGAACACCCCCATTTCATGGGGGAGGGTGTTTTTTCGAACACTATTCTTGGTGGCTGGTTATTAGCTTCTTTTCTGATCCCTTTCCCAGATAGCCCAAGTATCTTCAGGCAGGTTGTGATGGCCTGAGGTCCATTATTAGCCCATGAACCTTCGGGCGGGGTGGTGTGGTGGTTGTCCAGGTGTGTGCGGTAGGTGGTTTCCCAAGTGTCTTCGGGATGAGGCTCGGGTGTCTTCGGGCGTGGCAGGGGATTTTCTAGCCCAGGTGTATTCGGGCGTGGGGGTGGTTGTTTTGGCCTAGTTGTTTGCAGGCGTGGTTACATGTGACAGTTGTGGCCCAGGTGTGTGCAGGCGGGATTTCGGCAGTGGGACTGCATGTGGTTGTGGCCCAGGTGTGTGCGGGTGGGTGTGGTAGTGGGACTGCGGTGAGAATGGCGGGATTGGTCCGATGCGTAGGATGTCTCAATAACCAGTGGGAAAGTGGCGCGGGGTACCCAAAAATCGATGTGCTCTGATTATATATATTACTTGACTTGAATTATTTGGGGAGTGTGCCTTGGTGAGGCCTGGGGTGGATGGTTTACCTTGATAGGTGTTTGGTTTACTCTTTTCTCACGGGACTTTAGTACGTTTCCCCCACTTGTGTACGAGAGTCTTTGGTTTTCCCTACTGAGTGTACTTGTATGCTCACCCTACGTATATAAAACTTCTTTCAGGTTTCTAGGAGGACTTCGGGGATCACGCAGGACCTTACTAGCTCGGACCTTTGGAGTAGTTGCAGTTGTTGTTTTTTTTTCCTCTTTGGTACTTACCTTTGTAGTCACCTTTTGTACCTTGTGGCTTTACTTTTGGAACATGCATGTGGGAATGGTTTATTTTTTTGGATTTACTTTTCTTTTACCTGGGTGTTGTTGAGTTTCATCATCTCATCTCTCGATGTTATGAAACAAAAAGGGGTAATGCCTTCCATTTGTGAGAAATTTTTATACCCTTGGTGCTGGTCGCCACTCCAGGACCTATTGAAGGCGGGTCTCGGGGGTCATTATCTCTCCTTCTACTTAATGAAGGAAGGGCCTTGCAATCTACTGACCCTTACCTCCTTTTGGTGAAGGCGGGTCGTGAGACAGTCCTCCCTCCTGTTGTGGTTTCAAGCTCACATTCCATGGTGCTCCGGTTCACGATACTCGAGCGTAAGACCGGTTTGTGACGAGGTCGCTCTGTTTGTCGGATCACTCTTTGGAGCGTGTGTGGAATTGCGGTTTCTGGTGGCACGATGTCATCCTGGTTTGTTAGAGCTTGAGGGTTGTGGTCATGATACAATGGATTGAATGCTTCGAAGTTTTGTGGTGGTCTTCTCCAGCCGGACTGTTGGTGGTGACGGGATATGATTGGTTGATCTATCGTGTCCGGGCTTGGTGATGGGTTCTCTCTCTCAACCTTTATTCTTCTTTCTCAATTTTGGATTTTCTTGTTGTTGCCTTTATATTTATTCATCTTTGTGTTGGTTTTCTTTAGATGAATCTTCTTCGAGAATCTCGTCGTTTTGTATTGCGCGACGGTTGTCAATGCTCCTCCAGCCTGAATCTGGTTTCCTGGGATTTTCTCTTTGGAAGAACTTTTAATGGTTTGCAGTGGGAAGAACTCATGATGGAAGTTGAAGTTTTGATGTTGCAGCAGTGTTTTTTCTTTTTTGATGAAGCGGTGGTGATCTTTTTTGATGAAGCAAAAGCTCCTGTGGTTTAGGGGTTGATGGACAGTGGTGGATAGATGTAAGTTCTCATACTGGAGTGTAATTCTACTGAAATCATTGGAAATGAATGGTTTTGTTTTCTCAGGGAGGTTTGGAATATGTGGGTCGAGTTACAGGTGGTCTTTTATCTTGGTGCTGGATTTGACAGTTGTTTTGGTGGTCCAGGCGAGGACGAGTATCTCTATCGGTTCCCTTGGATACTTTGAACATTGCTCAGGCTTCATGTTCCCTCATGGCTCTCCCAGTCGGTCAGTTTTGGTGGTTTCAAGGAAGCTTTGGGATTTGTTGTTAGATCGGTCGATGGTGTCACAATAGGTGCATCCTTCATTGGTCATTGGTGTGGGGTTTCAGATGTGTTCGTCGATAACAATGGATTCACTAGTTTCAATTCAGAGGTAATTTCTATTTCAGTCTCTCCAAAGTTCACCGGTAAATTCCTTGATGATGTGATTCATATGATTTCATATGGGTTGTAGTGATGGTGTTAGGAGGTCTCTTTGGTTTCTACAGGCGAATGGGTAGAGGTGATTTGAATTTTGAATGTTTGAATTATTAATCTGAGTTTATGCGGTCCTTTTGGTCCTTTTGATCCTTTTGATGTATCTAGTCTTTGAGAATTTTTTTGGGTTCCCACTTCCCCTTCAAAATTGGTTTAGAAATAAAAATTTAATTTTTAGTTCTAATGCAACAACGACCGCATCAAAAGTTTATAATTCTTCTCCAGTTAAAATTTGTGGGAAAGTGATACCTGCAAATCTTGTGATCCTTCCTATAGTGGAATTTGATGTGATTCTTGGTATGGATTAGATTTATCAATATGGATCTCATATCAATTTTCAAGGAAGGGAAGTCACATTTCATATTCCTGACCAATCTATGATCATCTATCAATGCAAGGATGAATATAACCTTCCAGTAGAAAGTTCTTCCATCGTATGGGTCTTGATTATAATAAATGAAGGTTATTTATCACAAATGGTTAGGATAAACTCATGATTAAGAATATTCCCATTTTATGGGAGTTTTATGATGTCTTTCTAGAGGAATTTCCAGGTCTTCCACCAAAGTGTGAAGTTGAGTTTTCAATAAAACTCATACCGGGTGCTATGCCTATTTCAAAGAAACCTTATAGAATGGCCCCAATTGAGTTTCAGGAATTGAAGAAGAAACTCCAATATAATGTTTATAAAGGATTCATACGCCCTAGTTCATCACCTTGGGAGAACATGTTTTATTTGTTAAGAAGAAAGATGGATCAATGAGACTCTTCATTAATTATCGAGAACTTAAAAAGATCACTATCAAGAAAAAATATCCTCTTCCCCGCATTGATGACTTATTTTACCAACTACGTGGAGCTCAATACTTTTCTAATATTGAAATTCAATTAGGATATCATCAATTAAGGGTCAAAAGGAAGATATACCAAATATGGAATTCCAGAAAAGGTATGGACACTATGAATTTATAGTGATGCCTTTTGGTCATACTAATTCCCCATCTATCTTCAGGGATCTAATGAATAGAGTCTTTAGAGACTATCTTGGTTATTTTGTGGTGGTATTTATAGATGATATTATTTTCTATTCAAAGTTCAAGTAATAACATGAAGATCACTTGATAATTGTACTGAAGACACTGAGAAAGGATAATCTTTATGCCAAATTTACCAGGTGTGAATTTTGGCTTCAGAAAGTTTCATTTATGGGTCACATAATCTCAAGAGAGGGGATATATGTGGATTCATCAAAAATATAGGTTATTGAAAGATGTTCAAGACCAAAAAAATTAATTGAGATCCAAATTTTTTTTAGTTTGGCTGGATATTATCGGCGTTTTGTGAAATATTTTTCACGATTATATAATCCACTCACCAAGTTGAATCGGAAAGGATTTAAGTTCATTAGGATGGAGGAATGTGAAGAGAATTTAAAAGAGCTAAAAATAAGGTTATCCAGTGAACCTATTCTCACACTGCCTTGTAGTGGAGAAAGATTTGTAATCTACAGTGATGCATCCAAGAAGGGGTTGTGATGTGTTCTCATGAAAAATGATATGGTGATAGTTTATGCCTCACAACAGTTGAAAATTCATGAGTAAAATTACCCAACTCATGATTTTTAGTTAGCTATAGTAATATTTGAAATAAATATATAGATTCATTATCTTTATGGTGAAAGGTGGATATTTATACTGATTATAAAAGTTTCAATTATATTTTCACACAAAAGGAGATGAATATTCTCCAAATAAGATGGTTAGAATTGATTAAAGATTACAACTTCTCAATACATTACCACCCTAGGAAAAAGAACAAGGTGGTAGATGCTTTGAGTCGAAAATACCATGATAGATTTTCCATGATGAGGACCATGAAAGATCCAATATTTATATATTTTCATAGAATGGATCTTTAAATTTTAATGGAAGGGGATAAATCTTATCTTTCTCAAATGAATTTTTAACCATCTATACAAGTAAAGATTAAGGAGGTGCAGAAGGAAGATGTAGAGTTACCAAATAAGGTGAGAAATGTTCCTGAATTCAACCTTGATTGTGATGAAATAATAAGGTTTAAGAACTGGGTTTTTATTCCTCCCATACCATAATTAACGAAGGAGTTATTGGATGAGGCTCATAGTTCTTCATTCTCTATTTACCCTGGAAGCACAAAGATGTACAAGGATTTAAAAGTGTAATTCTATTGGGATGGAATGAAAAGATATGGCACTGAATATGTCTCTCGATGCTTGGAATTTCAGCAAGTTAAGGCTAAGAGACGGAAGTATAAGGGGATGTTACAACCATTACCCATACCAGAATGGAAATGAGAAAACATCATTATAGACTTTTTTATCGGACTTCCCAAAAAATCCAAAGGCAATAATGCTATATGGGTTATAGTTGATCACCTTACAAAGTTGGAACACTTTATTGTTATTAGAGAGTATTTCTCTCCTGATAAGCTTGTTAGTATATATGTAAAGGAAGTGGTAAGATTGTATGTAGTACCACTTTCCATTATATCTTATCGGGATCTAAGGTTTACCTTGAAGTTCTGGAAAAGTATTCAGCATGCTCTGGATACATACTTAAGTTTCAGCACTGCTTATCATCCTTAGACAGAAAGTCAGTTTGAGAGGAAAATTCAAACTCTAGAAGACATGTTGAGATCTTGCTCTATGGATTCCAAAGGTGGTTGGGATCAACACCTACCATTGGTGTAATTTTCTTACAATAATATCTTTCACTCCAGTATTAAAATGCCTCCTTATGAAGCCCTATATAGAAATAAGTGCAGAACTCCAACTTGATGGGATGAATTTGGGTAAATAAAGCTATTAGGACCTGATCTTGTTGATGAAATGGCAGAAAAGGTTAGATCTATTCAACAACACATAAGAGAAGCTCAGAGTTTACAAAAAAAATTGCTGAAAACCAAAGAAAATATCTAGAGTTTTAAGTGGGTGATAAGGTGTTCTTACAAATATCTCTCTAGAAGAGAGTAATGCGGTTTGAAAAGAAGGTAAAACTGAGCCCTAGGTATATCGGTCCTTTTGAAATTTTGGATTGTGTTGGGAAGGTAGCTTACTTATTGGCGCTTACACCGAATCTCTATAAAGTTCATTATGTGTTCCATGTATCTCTCCTAAGAAAGTACATACCTGATTCTTAACATGTACTAAGCTGATAAGTTGTACCGCTGGAGCAAGATCTTTCTTATGAAGAACAACCGATAGAGATTCTAGATCATAGTGAAAAAGTTCTACAAAACAAGAATAATTGATTGGTTAAAGTTTTATGGAAGAACCACCAATTTGAAGAAGGTACATGGGAACTTGAGGATATTATTAAGGAGATTTATCCTAGTTTATTTGTTTCCAAGTGATGAATTTCGAGGGAGAAATTCAATTTAAGGGGGGTAGAATGTAACACCTAGATTTTTTTATGAAATATTTCCTTTAAATAGTTTTTATTCTTCAGGAGATTACTTTGCATGAAATCGTGAGTTTAAACGAACCATGACATGCCCTTATTATAAAATTACCATTACAGACTACCTGTTAGATTATCATGAATAATTATAACTAACTTATGAAAGTGTATTATTAATTCATTGGTTATCAATTATTTATGAAATATATAAATCAATTAGATATTTTTATTTTAGAGTGAATTACTTTTGGTAATGAAATTAATGAGATAAATATGTGTTACATACTTAATAAAATATTTTTTATATTCATCCAATGGATATTTTAGTCATAGGTTATGAATAAATCCCTATTTGATGTATAAAAACTTATTTTTTTAAGGTTAATTTTAAACCTTTGAATAGAGAATCCATTTAAAATTAATATTTTTACACATTAATAATTTTTATATGAAAAAATAAACATTTTATTTTGAAGTGGGATATAAAAATTTACTTTGGATACATTTCTAATATTTTCCTGATAACCTTCATATTTTGATGAATAGTAAAAATACCCTAAATTTTAATTAAAAACAACATTTTCATCAAGATAATTTATATGGTTAAATTATAATATTTAATGGTTTTAAAGTATAAATATAATATATTTTTATAATTTAATATAACATAGGTCACTAGCTTTAATTTTATATTGAATTCATAAGTAAAAACATTTCAATCTTTTCTAATGTTTTAACTTTTAAAACCCATTTTCTCAACAACGGGATTAATTTTAAATTAATTACTGCAACTTATGTGTTTTTTATTTTGAAAAATGGATTCCATATTTGGAATCAGTGGGTCCAAATTATGTTAATAGGCTACTTTTATTTTTGGGCATTATGAATAGTACCTTTGGTAATTATTTTTATTACCATAATTAAAGGTAAATATGGTAATTAAGGGTAAAAATAATCTTATAAAATTACATTAACACCTGTAAAAATCCTATTGGATGGCTAAATTCGACCTTTATCATCTATTTTTCAAAATGGAATCACTTTATGGCCACTTACCTATGAATATGACATTAATGTAATAAAAACTAATGAATGTGACAAAATGTAACAATCTCATTTTATATAAGTATATTAATTTTAATATATAGATAAATAGGAGATAAAATTGAATATAGATAGTATCTAGAAATCTAAAACAATTACCTTCATTTTATAAATTTATTTAAAATTTTATAGATTAAATAATTAACATTAATGATGACACAATAGTGATGTAGAAATTATTTTATTAATAGAAATATCAAATAAATGGTTTTAAAAATATTAAAATAAATATCATTGATGATGACACAATGGTGATGTGGAAATTATTTTATTAATAGAAATATCAAATAAATTATTTTAAAAATATTAAAATAAATATCATATAAACTAATTAATGTACTCCATGAATTTTATAGGTGACTATGACATGTTAGGAGTGTATTATTATTATTATTATTATTTTGAATTTATCTTCTGTTTGGATTTTATTTAAATTCAAATAAATGAATACTATCCAAATTTACACTATTTACATTTTATAAAAATAAAATTTTATTAAATTATTTAAAAATTACCAAGTGACAATTATAAGGTATAAAATGTCATAAAATATCCATTTATGGTCAATTAACACCACATAAGTAAATATTTATAACCATTAAAAATTTAGAATGTTATTACAACAATTAAAATTACATAGAATAATTAAGTGTGAATTAAAATGATAATGCTTAAATTGACATAAAAACTTGTCTAAAATTTATTGGTTTAGGATATTACAAATCTATATTATCTCATATTTGAAATTGGTACATTTTAGAGGATTTTAAGTGTGGTTTTATTTTATTATAAATTAATATTTTTGAGGTTCCCAAAAGTGCCTCTCACCTCAATTATAAAAGAGAACCTCCTACCTCAACTCTTCACTTCATTTTGAGACTTCAAGCTCGGACACCCCTTCTATTTTTCCTTCTCAACTTCCCTATTTTAATTCTAGAGGTTCTGGTCTTCTTCAAAGACCAACACTAGTTCCATAAGAGGAAATTTAAAGGAGGCACCGAGGAAAAGGTAATCTCTTCTACTGATTCTTTCAAATTTCTTTCTTCTAATACTTCCTATTCATTATCTATTTAATTATAAATTAATAAAATCAGTATCAATCATATAATTATATGTTATTCTAAATATGAAACAACCCTATTTCACCTTCTATCCATCTTACAAAAAATGAAATCACTGCGTGTGCGTACGTACGGCTTACTGTCTCCACACCATAGTGTAATCTGTTTTTCACCACCACCTTAATTGGATGGGTATAATGGTGTAAATAATAACTATATATTATTATTATAACATGATACTAATTCTTAGATACTATACACTATCCAATTTAATACCATTCAACAATTATGGGAACGATATCGTCGCTCGTGCGTACGTACGGCTTACTGTCTCCACGGTGCGATGTGATTTGTTCTAAATAATATTCATTAAACCGTGATTATATAAATGAATTTAATGAATAAATATGATATATACTATAATAATACCATGTTTTAAATTATATAACTATAACCTTAAAATAGGAATAAGAACTTATTCGACAAAACATGCATAAGAACATAAAGCAGTTAATACCCGAATAACAAGTAACAATAAAATGTTACTAACAAACGGATAAAAATATGATCATAAATGTTGTCATAAAAATGATTATGATTCTATAATAAATTATTAACTTTATTTAAATCATTATATAGTATGCTCAGATATATACGAATCATATCAGACATAAGGTAAGGGATAAATTTCCAAATCTCATTTTTATCTGAGATTATTTATTCATAAGTATTTACTGGGGGTTATTTATCATCCACATCCATGTTTCCTAAATATGTATTTCAAAATATTCTTTATATCCTTAAATAATTTTTCAAAGTCAATTTTACCTATTGGTAATTTTTTTACTAAACGATATGAATTGAATCTTTTGTTGTCTTTGGTACGAGGTACTTTTTGACTTTTTTGGAAAAGTATGAGAAGAATGTTTTTTTAACTTGTACGGCATGAAATAATTTTTATGATTTCATAATTATTTATTTTATTGAAGCATACCCTACAATATTACAAGGTTATTTTCACATTAAATGATTTCTTCTAAAATTGTCAGATATTTTGAGGAAAGAAAAAGTTTTTGAAAAAGAAAGGATATTTTTCTTAGGAATGAGGCTTCAGTGTTTTATTAAAATTATTTTCCATATAAGATTAAAAAGTTTTATGTTTCTATACCTATTATTAATTTTATTTTATTGAATAAATGATGGAATTATTTTTATGAAATCCATTTATGGATTATGTTATGATGGATTTATGTTTAAGAAACCCATTTGATTTCATGGGTTATGCTATAGTGAATGTTTTTATGTTTTTGTGGCACACGTAAGAATGGTTTCATTATGAGATTTTTGGGACCTATATCTCCCTCCAATTAGTTGGGTAAAGATTTATATCTCATGATATACACATGGATGGAAGGGAAAGTAAATCTATCTCAGTAATATAGGGCTAGAATGAGGTGTGAAATCAGTTCAGTAATGGACTTTGTCCGCTATAATGGTCTTGGCAGTGAGCCTTGACTAATATGAAATGATTTTATATGATTATGTGTGTATGCCACAAAATTTCATGTCTTATTTTATAACTATTGGGATTACATTTCACTTTTATGATTTATCTCATGACATGATATTATGATATTTTATATGCAGGATAAGATTTTAAAATGTTATGTTCTTATGAATATGATATGATTGATATTTACTTTGTTTAACCTTACTATGTATTTGAGATCACCCTTTCATATGTTTCTTTTCCACAGGTCAGGAACAAGGGTATTAAGTATGATATGTCAAAAGGGAGTTTAGTTATGAAGAAATAAATAGAAGACAATGTAGATATTTTATGAACCAGTTGTTTATGTTTCCCAATTTCTAAAGACACTATACCTATAAGGTCCTATCATGGTTTTGTTATATTTTTTAATGAATATATTTCAATTATGAAGTAATATCAATGTATTTAAAGTATGGTTCATTATATCTATAATGGATCAGACCCTTCTGGTCCATTCCTTTGTTGAAATCGATGTGGTCAACATGACGCGTGTTATAATGATAATTTTTAATACTGATGATAACATAAAAATATGTTAAATAATAATGATGATGACATAAATTGTGTGTTTAATTAAACTAAATAGATAATAATCATGATAAAATAATTTAATGGGTGTTATTATTATTAATGATGTGAAGTGGGAAGGTGTGTGACCCATTAGACGTTGATAAATGAAACATGTGGTTTGTTATTAATTGAGTAATTGTTGAAATTAAATTTGAATAATAATAATGGGTGTTGTATTGTTAATATTATTCATAATATTAATAATAATGAGAAATTAATGAAATTATTCATGGTATTTATTTCAAACAAATAAATGAAGATTCACAATGGAAGCATGGTGGTGCGTTATTAAAATTAAAGGTGAGTTCGTTATTATTATTATGTTAAATAATAATAATAATAATGGTGGCATAAAAATATGTTGGGTTTAATAAATTGAATGGTTTTAATTTAATAAAATTGGTTTCAATTTAATCAGTGTGAAATAAAAATAAATATAATTAAATAATTAAATTGACGAATGTTACACGACATTGATGTGGCATGGTCAGATTCTGATATCCAACGGGGTGGTTTAACATGGTCAACATGGCGAACGTCAATAATAATAATTATTATTATTATTAATTGGTGATGAGTTAATAAATTTTAATTGGAGATTTTTTTTATTATTATTATACTAAATAATAATGATAATGGTGAAGCAAATTTGTGTGTGATTGGTAAATAAAATTAAATGGGATTAAATTAGATCATTAATGATGGATGTTATTAATATTAATTTTATTAATAATGACATTGAAGTGAGAATGGAGGTTTGGGGCATTCCACATGGTGTAAAGGAAAGGGGAGGCGCCACTTTTGGTGGAGTGGGAGATAATCATGGAAGAAAGAGTTAGATTGGAGAGAGAAGATGTTTAAAGGAAACAAATTAAATTTTAAACTAATAAAAAAAGAGAGAGAATCCCATGAATGGGGTGATGCGCACCAAATTAGAGTGTTTTGTTCATGAATCTCAAATGAGATTGGAGAGAGAAATTTTCAATGAAATGAAATAATAATAATATAATATTATTATTATTATTTATGGTTGTCAAAACTATAATTCGTCTGTAACTTCTTCGTGCGACCTCGGATTGATGAACTGTCAGCGGCAGCGTAACCCTGAAATTATGACGGTCATTTTAAGACCAATGATGAATACTTTTTTATGACTCATGTCTTGGGTCAATAAAACACCTATTATTAATTAAAGTTATTGTTATCATTAAACGCATGGAAACCGCGTGACGTGTTGTGTGTTGACCAGTCAAATAATGTAACAGTTGTACGGTCGCGTCATGTATTCATTAATACACGATGTATACCATTTTACCTTTTCATTGCCTATATAAAAGAGGGTCACGTGTTATTTATGGACCTCTCTTCTTCTCCGCACGGCGACGCTCCTGGACGACTGAGAAGTCATCCTCCTAACTTCTTCATCCGGAATCTGATCGTCGATCCATTAGTGACTGCGGGATCATGTCAGTGAGGAGAACATCATACACCCTATTCCGTTCCCTCTTCTTAGACTTCCCCTCTATAGTTTCCAACTGAGGAGACTGCTGATAATTGACAGGAACAATGGTCTTTCACGAACGACTCTAAAAAGGTATGTTAAACCTTTGTTCTTGTATTCTCTTTTCGATCCTACTTCTTCCTTTTTATTTCCATGCTACGGCATGTGATCTCCGTGTTGAGGGAGTTTCTTGTGTTGTTTATTCAGTGGTGCCGTGACATCCTTGGTGGGTGAAGTCGTTCTGGGATAACCCTTGTGATCGTGGTGGTCGTGTTCGTAGAAGGACATCAGAATCTATTGAGGTAGGGATCTTACCTTCGTCTCTCTAAATTGTGCATCATGCGGGGTGGGTGTCCTCTTGTTTATGTGAAACACATTTGAACCGGTTTAATAAATATAATAACTGGCTTATATAACGGGGATGGGAATTTTTTGAATGCAGTTACATTTTTTATATCCTGTGATATTATGTTGTGAATTGAATGGGATTCTACCTACTGAAAATCATGGTTATTGGGGGCCTTTGCTTAAGCAATTAAATGTTGCCCTCTCCTTCTAGATTTTCTTATGGATAGAAATTTTTATTGAATGTGGAAATTGGTTAATCACATAAAGTTGGTTGATTAAATACCTGGAACCCTTGTTTGATCACCCCGATTAAATAAATTGAAATAATAAACATATGGGTGTTGGTTTGGGTTTATTTATGTGAAGGGGGTGTTTTGTGGGTTGTTGTGGATCGGGTGAGTAGCGGGGCTGCAGTTATCTTGGTTGTGGTTTGGTGTGAATGCTATATTGGTGATGGGAAGTGTGGATATGATAAATTGTATCAAAGGGATGATGATGTATGGGTTTCGGTGTGATTGTGGTTATGGTGGTTGGCAGCGGGGCTGCAGGGATGGGTTTGAATTTGAACGAACTATGGGTTGTGAATAATAAATAAAATTATAAGATTTAATGAATGGTGGGGAATGGTAATGGAACGGGAATAATAATCAATGGGGTTGGTTGGTTAATAATAAGGGACTTGTTTGTGTTTCTTGTGTTTTCCTAACTTGATTTGTGGAAGGCAGGGATATGTTTTATGAACGCTTGATCCAATTTTGGTTGTTGATAGTTGCCCGGTAGTTAAGAAAATGATAACTAAATCTGTTGAAACATGAAAACATTAAATGGGGTTTTGGAATTGTTTGTTGTGTGCATACTCTTGAAGTAGCAGGGCCAAGGCACGTGCTCAGATCTTTGTGTAGAAGCCTTAGGATAGGCTGAGTGGTTGTTATACTTATATAAATCTTTATGTTTTATGCTTCTTTACGCACCCCACCCATGTTGAGCACTTAGTTCTGAACACCCCCATTTCATGGGGGAGGGTGTTTTCCCAAAACTTCTATTAGTGGCTGGTTATTATCTCTTTTCTTCTCCCTTTCCCAGGTAGCCCAAGTATCTTTGGGCAGGCTATGATGGCCTGAGGTCCATTATTATCCCAAGAATCTTCGGGCAAGGTAGTGTGGTGGTTGGCCCAGGTGTGTGCGGGCAGGTGGTTTCCCAAGTGTCTTCAGGATGAGGCCCAGGTGTCTTCGGGCATGGCAGTAGATCTTCTAGCCCATGTGTCTTCGGGCGTGGCAGTGATTGTTCTGGCCTAGGTGTTTACAGGCATGGTTACGTGTGACAGTTGTGGCCCAGGTGTTTGTGGGAAGGGTTTGGTAGTGGGACTGCGTGAGGATGTGGCCCAGGTGTGTGTGGGCGGGATGAGGCAGTGGGACTGCGGTGAGAATGGCGGGATTGGTCCGATGCGTAGGATGTCTTCAATAACCAGTGGGAAGGTGGTGTGGGGTACCCATACTTTGATAACACTACTACTATACTCTATTGACTTGTGTTACTTGGTGAGTGTGACTGGTGAGGCTGGGTGGATAGATTCCTTGCTAGGTTTTGGTTCTTCTGTTTTCTCACGGGGCATTAGGATGTCTCCCCACTTGTGCACGAGAGCTTTATGTTTCCCTATTGAGTATACTTGTATGCTCACCCTACGTTTGCTTTCAGGTTTTCAGGAGTACTATAGAGACTATGTGGGACCTTACTAGTCAGGCAGGGGGAGTTGCTATTGTTTTCTCTTGTTGTATTTCTTTACTTTTTGGTACAGTACTTGGAGCTTTTCTGTACTTGTAGTTTTGTTTCACTATTGTATAAAGCATGCATATGGGATTGGTTTTGGGATATTTCTATACTTGTTCCTTTTCTTCTTCTTGTTGTTTGACTTATCCTATTTCCCAATCTTAAATTAATAAAAAGGGTAATGCCTCCCATATTTGTGAAAAACTCATACCCTTGGTGCTAGTCGCCACTCCGGGGCCTACTGGAGGCGGGACTCGGGGGTCATTATCTCCCTTCCACCATTGCCAGCTCAGGAGGGGAATATTTGGTGGGAGGGAGTCATGACAATATGAGTGTCATGAATATATTAGTTTAGAGAACTATCATGGGAATTCTACCAGTTTTCTTATCCCTTGCCCCTCCCTGGGTGACATCAGTCAAAGGAGCCTAAGTGGTTCACATGATGTTTCCCATTATTGAGCATCACATAGCGGTCCACCAGTTTTATAGAAATAATATATGTATAATATTGATACTCATCATTGGAATACTCCAAATCCAAACATACTTTGGGTGAATTTCATAAATTAGGAGGAATGAATTCACCAATGGTGAAAACTGGTTTTAGCACCATTGGGGGACTCTAATTCCGCTTATATTGTTGGTGTCTATTCTTCTGAGACTTGGAAGGTTGGGGAATAGATGTAAAGTCAATGGTTGAAGGAGGCATGGAAACCATAGAAAGTTTTTTCTTACTCAAGCAGGAATGGGTGACACAATTGGAGTGAGTGACTATCTTTCAAGCAAACCAATCATTGTACTTCTATATTCTGCACATGAGAGCCTGTTTCTACTCACTGTAGCCTTCGCTATCACTATCGGGGTTATCAGAGACATGTGTCGCATATGCCAGGATATTTCCCATTCTAAATAGGGCATTATTTACTTGGTATTGGATCCAATTTTTATAGATAAATCATTATTTTATGTTGTGTCAAAGGATTCTATGATATGGGTAGTGATCGGCATGGCTAGTGAGTCTGGACTCTTGGGGTCTCCAACATTCTTAAAACTTTAGGATTCCCTTTTCTAGGGAACAGATAAAATACCCTGGGACTTTTTCATCCTTTAAGGAATGGTAATTTTTTATCCTTTCTTCTTAAGGTGTCCTGGGATCCTGAACCAGATGGGGGTATGGGGCCACATTCTCTCGATGAGGTGGTTGTTCTTAGTGAGGATGTGTTTGGTGGAGCTGCACTGGGAAAGGATCTTCTTAGTGGGGATACACTTGGTGAGGCTCATCTGAAAAAGGGTTTAATAGGTGTACTGACTTAGAATCATCTTCATGCATAGTGGAACATATCTCTTCTTTTATTGGAATTCTTTTGAGAGTCGTAAGGGGAAATGGGAGTGACTATTTTTTGGTCTACTACAAGGCTTGTAATGCCCCAACCTATAATCCTGGATTCGGTGTCTTACTTTATTACATTTTCATTATTACAAGGAATAAAATCCTGAAGTATTGGTCAATTTAGTAGTTTTTTAAAACCATATTACATACATTATACCCATTTTATATTGGTAAAATATAAAATTAAACACGATACCTAATAAAATGAAATGAATTGAATCCTTGAAAATTCATTCAAATATTTCTTCTTTATCTCCTAAGGAAAGGGGAAAAATATGGGTGAGATAAAATGATCAGTAAGGGTAAGTAAAATGGAGGAAATAATGAATCAATGAGAATAATCATCAAGTAAAGGTAAATAACTAATAACACATGAAATATAAATATCTGGATAAGGCATAATCAATATGGCATGATAGATAACTGAAACACATGATATTTAATTAATGAACTAAGAATGAAATGCATCCATATATAATGTCAAAGAAAAATCTCATGGATAATAATAATAAATTAATTCTAAATAAATACAATTCTTAATTATTGTATGTCATGTTTCCCAGACACATGATACCTTTACCATCAAGATTTATTCTCAAGACAGTTTAAACTACTCTGATTTGGCCAACTGATTCGTCTCATGAGAGTACAGATGACTCAAGGAGCTTGCATTAAGTAGTCCCCAACCTATGTAGTTAATTTCCAAATCATTTCTCATATATCAAATAATCTATTTAACTTGCAAACAATATTCCTTGTCAAATATATGTATTGAGTAAAAGATGTTGATTTATCAATATTTCAAATAATTTTAAAAGTGAACATCGTACGTAAAAATGGTATACAGTTTATGAAATAATAATATACATTTAATAATAATATGTTTATTTAAGATAAATTTAATTTACAAATAAAATTATCATAATGAATTTATTGTTTCAATAGAAAGTTGACAATCACAAAAGAATGTGATATTGCAAAGATAACTTTTACCACTTTGTAATTTTCAATTCAAACTCCCTTGAATGAGATAGTTCAAAGTGAAACTTAAAATACCATGAATTATGTGTAAATATGATATTAAAATACAAAGGATAATTATATACACCACATTAATTTTAATTTTTTCATAATAACAAATAATTCTTAGTGGAATATAAATTGAGATGAAATCCCTTACTATTTGAGTAACTTTTGAATTGAGATCCCCATGAAAGAATAAAAAAATTAAAACTTAGAATATCATGAAATTAATTTAACTAATTATATAACATGTCATAGTTCATCATATACACCACACAAAATAAATTATTGGTGGATATGGAATAAGTCTCACAAAAATAAAAGTGAGACTGGAAATACCCTTACAATTGTGGTAACATTTGAATCAGAAATCCCAAAAAGTAATAATCATTAAATGAAACATTTAAATACCATGAATATATAATAATTCATGATATAATATATCAAAATTTTAAGTAGGTACATCACACAAAAATGTAAGTGGTGAATATGACATTTATCTCACAAATGTAAAAAGTGAGATGAAAATCTCTTACCTTATGATTCCTTTTAGTCTTGTGGTATTTAAACTACTATATAGTGTTTTAAAACATATTAATAACTTATTAAATAACCATACTCATATTTATAATATCATATATTATCTTCTTATAATATTTTATTACCCATATGTTAGTAATCTTTCATTATTTTCACTATTTCATGTGTTAATTGCCTAGTTTTTCAAGTATGTTTTGACTTGTTATTTTTTGTTCCTAGCATGATTTCATCATCTCCAGAATGTAACCCATGATTTAATTATCATATATATTCATTAGATATATATATATATATATATATTTATAAAAATCCATAATATTTTGAGAAATAAAATGAAATGCACCATTCATAGAGACGGTAGGTTGTACGTATGTATGAATGTTGTTTTCATTTTATTGTTGCATTAAAAGAATGAAAATTAAATTATATATATGTATATTATAATTATATTATAATATTTATTTCATATAAATCATATATTTTTATTAAAACCATCCTTAATAAATTCCATGTAACGTGTGAACGAATCACATCGCTTTGAGGAGGCGGTAGTCCACACGTCCACAAACGATGTTATCATATTTCCAAAAAATGGAAAGCATGAAGGTATGTGTTATATCATAATTCAAGAAGTATAAATACATTATAAATATCATATATATCATATATAAACTATAAATCTATCATTATTTCCAACCATGAAAGTTGGTAATGGAAGAACGAACGACATCGGTCCACGAGGCAGTAGTACGCCATACACGCGAACGATGATTGTGTATCTCATTTGATGGAAGTATGTGTGAGTTTAGTTAATAACCATGACATAAAAAAATTCCATTATATTTATTATAATGATGTTAATAGATATTAATGATATAAGAATAATTGAAAGGGTGGATAAGTAAATGAAACAAAAGTGATTATTGAAGAACGTTACCTCTTATTCAGGTAACTCTTTTTCATTTATACCAAAAGACTTCCTTATTTTTCTTTATACCCAAATTGAGGCTTCTATGATGAGATTAGGGATGTTTTTATCTCATTTGGGAAGATTTTTGAAAGGTCTCACTTACATCATGTGCTTCCAATAACAAAAAAAATTCAAGAAAAGGGAGGATATGGTTAAAATATGTCAATAAAATGGATTTTTTAAAATTTTATAGGTCATTTTGGATCTTAAGTTAAATATTTAGTCTTTTTTTAAGATTAATTTTACCTTAATCACTATAAATAATTGTAATTGCATTTTATAATATTTTTTCTAAAATATAATTTTACATTACTATAAATTATAAATTATTATGATTAAAAATATGGAATCTATTTTTCCAAATACTAATCCCAACAGTGGGAGAAATTAATTTAATTTATTTATAATTTATCTAATTAAACTTTAAAAACAATTTAAAATATAATTTATCCTTAAAAATAAATTAGATGAAAAAACATTTTTCAATTAACATATAGTATTTTTCACTATTCATCAAAAAATGATACTTCTCAGAAAAATAATAAGAATTTACCCTAACATAATTTTTACATTTATTTTAAAAAAATTAAGTTTATTTTTTCATATTAAATTTATAAAAGTTTCAAAATTAATATTTAAAATAGGTTCACCATTATTAGGCGGCAAAATTGCCTTTTAGAAAAAATACAAATTTTAATCGTAAAATTTGATTTTTTTTTTCTTATCTTATTCCTATCAAATATATTGGATGAATATAAAAAATATTTTATTGGGTATATAATATATATATTTCATTAATATCATTCACTAATAGTAATTAATTTAATTTATTATGATAAAATTTCTTTAGAAACATAAAAATAGTTATTTATAAAAACATTTCCTATATATTCAATTAGTTTTGATATTAATTTCTATTTAGTTGTTAACTAATGAATTAGAAAATATATTTCCATAATTTAGGTAATCCTATTAATAACCATCAATTTAATGGATAGTTTGTATCTTATTATATTAAATAATTAATATCTTAATAATATATTATTGTTCGGTAAAACTTGGTCTTGCGTGTAATACAAACTACCGAACAAAGCCATTATTGTGTGTAATGAAATCTAACTCAGTGTTTCATGAATTAAAAGATATATAATAGATTTATTTAAAATATTAAATATATCATAAAGTCACAGGATGTTATATTCTTTTCCAAGCTTGGTGTTGTATGTCATACATGCTATTAAATAAAATGTTCTTACTTTAGAATTTCGAGGTGTTACATTCTCCCCACCTTAATTAAATTGTGTCCTAGAAATTTAAACTTGATCTCAGTAATCGAGGGTTTGATATTTTAAAATAATACTATTAAAAAACCCACATCATAAATAGAGTTAATAACACATCTTCTTAATATTAAGGAAAGGGAAATGTGATGGTCACCACAAAACTAGGATTTCAAATATGATAACATTAGTGAAAAATTGTAAATGTAAGATAAATCTAACTATCAAGTTCTTATGGATAGTGATAAATAACATATTCAATTGAAATTTTATAACCATAAATCCATAAACTATAGGTGTGAAAATGATGATAATAGGACAATATTTTTGTTTTAAAACCCTTTTCCTAGAGTTTAGGAATTATTTCACTCTATAAGAATATAGGTAAATATAATTAATTGATACATTTCTATTTAATAATCACAATCTTATCCTTTGGTTGTGCCTTGAACTATTTACACTTCATCTCTTAGCACAAGTTTCATCATAGGTTTAATTAATACATCAATCTCTAAAACTGCATCCAAAGTTCAACTTAAACCATTTCATAAATGGTTAAACTTTCCAAAAGATTATGATCCAACACTTTAGAATCATTTTCATGGTATTTAGTAGTATAAAATTTAATTTATTCATATCAATCATCTATTTATCCAACATTGTTATCTCAGCATCAGAAACATATTAAGGCTTATCTTTCCCTCAACAATGTATTTTCCAAAAAAAATTAAATTTATACTGATTCACTTTTCTTGGTAACATTAAAAATGTGATCTTAAATCCTTAATGAAATAGTACTACAGTAAAATACTTATATATTTCATAAATCATATGATGAGAAAATCATCAATAAAATAATTTTATAATATATTTTATAGATCCAAATACATAATCCCATTAATCATTAAACTTTGGTCATGTCAATAACATATTCTTGACCTTAATCCATTATATTCTTCTAAGGTATATTCCCTTGCATCTTGGGTTACTCATTTTCATAGTACCCCATATCCTTGTAGTTATAACACTGAATAGTAGCATTTTCCTTCTTCCCTTTTCATTCTTTTTCCTGGTGACCCATTTCTCCTTACTTATAAAAAATTCCCAATCCTTTCAAGAATTTCCTAAGGTGATTATTTTGATATTTATCACATGTGGGAAATACTTTTTTCATCTTCCCTTTATCCATGATGTGTTCTACCATCCTCTTCTTCTCTTTATTTACTTTGAATCCATAATAAATCGAGAATTATTTCTCTATATTGATATCACATAAAACTATCTCATAATATAAATTAAATGTTTGAGACACCAACACCCTTTGGATACTTGGATTAAGACCTTCAAATAAGTGGTCAATATTTCACTCTGTGTTGCATATATAATCCATAGCATACGTAGCTAAACTTGTAAAGGTATCTACATAATATACAAAACATTCTTATTCCTTTTTCTTTAAGCTAAGTAACTTTATCTTCATCTCAATTTTTTAATCATGAGGGAAGTATTTGTTGAATAATTTCTCCTTAAAATTTATCCATTCTATGAGTTTTATTTATTCTTCCACCCAAGTATTCTGGATGAGATACTACCATTGATCAGAATCACCATTGATACAATACACCACAAGTGTAACCTTTTCTATTTCAATACATTCCAATTCCATAAATATCTTCTCCATATACTTAATCCATTACTCAACCACCATTAGGTTAGTACTCCCACTATATGATGGGGGAATATGTCGCATAAATTGATCCAACGTCAAATAATCTCATTGTGGGATATGTCGGTCCATCTGGGAAAGGTTATGTTTCATAACCTGATTAATCTACCCTAATATATCCATAACTTTCTCAGTTCCAATACTAGCTATATTGGTTTCCTCAGCAGGAAAATATCTATATTGTCCATGAGTATTTATACACTTCTTTTTTCCAGGTTCCATTTATTAATAATCTAATATACTATATTAGCTCATAAAATTATGAACTTTGTATAATTCTAAATATTTATTAATAATTAACAAAAATTGAAATTTTTATCCATGTCTAATCTCATAATCATATACATGGTTTCTTTGGGGATATCTTTACTTTTAAATACTTAATAATGGTTTGTAAATAAATTATAAATTATCTTGAGTGTATCCCCCAGAAGTGTCAAACTAGGTGCACAGTAAGGCCTGTTTTCATGTACTGGGTTATGCTTGATTCAATCATGATTCAGCTTTTTGGGGTTTTACACCTAGGTACATCTATGTCAAAACTACGTCCACTTGTAGTATCCAAACAAGGATGTATTTATAATAAATCACACATAATATCTAACTTATAAAAACTTTAGGATGTTATTCTATAATTATACTCAAAATCTTCCTTAGGGTTATGTTCCCTAATATATGTTTTCCTAAATTGAGTTTCCAAGGTATCTACTAAACTTCCTTTGATACCAACTATAATACCCCGGCCCCAGAAGCCCAGAGTTTGTGCCTTACTTTATTACATTGGAATGATTATAAGGATAAAATCCTAGAATATTGATCAATTTAGCATTTTTAGAAAACCATATTACATAAATGATACCCATATTACATTGAGAAAATAGAAAATAAAATATGATACATAATAAAATGAAATGAATTTCATCCTTTAATATCATTTAAATATTTCTTCTTCATGTCCTAAAGAAAGGAAACAAAATAAGGGTGATCTCAAATTCTTAGTATGGGTTAGTAAAATGGAAGAAATAATGAATAAATTAGCATAATCATCATGGAAAGTTAAATAACTAAGCACACATTCCATATAGGTATCTTGATAAGGCATGATCAATATGGAATGGTAGATAATTGAAACACATATTATTTAATCAATAAACTGAGAATGAAATGTGTCCATAGATAATGTCAAAAAAATCTCATGGATAATAATAATAAATTAATTATAAATAAATTAAATTCTTAATTATTATAGGTTGTGTTTCCTAGGAACATGAGACCTTTACAGTCAATATTTTTTCTTAAGATGGTTTAAATTACTCTGATTTGGCCAATTGATTCATCTCATAAGACTACTGATGCATCAAGAGGATTGTATTAACTGGTCCTCAACCCATGTATTTCGTGTCCAAATCATTCATAATATATATAATAATAAATTTAACTCATAAACAATGTTCCTTATAAAATATTTGTATTGAGTAAAAGTTATGGATTTATCAATATTTCAAATAATTTTCAAAGTGAACACTATATCTATTAATGGTATACGGTTTAGGAAATAATAATATACATTGAATTATAATATGGATATTTAAGATAAATGTAATGTACAATAAAAATGATCATAAGGAAGTGATTTTTTCAAGAGAAATTTAATAGTCATAAAATAAAGTGATATTGCAAAGATAACTTTTACCACTTGGTAATTTTCAATTCAAATCCCCTTGGATGTGATAGTTCAAAGTGAAACTTAAAATACCATGATGTATAAGTTTATCAAGATATTAAATGACAAAGGGGAAGTATATAAACCACATTAAAGTGAATTGGTGCATAATAAAAAATAAGTCTCAATGAAATGTAAATTGAGATGAAATCCCTTACTACTTGAGTAACTTTTTAATTGAAATCCCTGTGAAAGAATAAAGTCAGTTGAAACTTTAAATATCATGAAATGAATGAAATTCATGATATAAAATTTAACAGGTAATTATATACAACACATAAGATAAATGAGTTTTGAATATGGAATAATTCTCATAAAAATAAAACCGAGACTAGAAACACCCTTACAATTGTGTTAACATTTGAATCAGAAGCCCCAAAAAGTAATAATCATCAAATTATACATTTAAATACTATGAAGATAAAATAATTCATAATATGATATATAAAAAGGGGTATTAGTTTCACCAATCAAAATAAGTAAGTGGTGAATATGAAATTTATTTCAAAGATGTAAAAAGTGAGATGAAAATCTCTTACCTTGTGATTTTTTTAGTTGTGTAGTCTTTAAAGTGAAAATGTTCAAAAGTTTGAAATGTTTTCATATCCAATTTCAATGTGAAATTGATCCAAATGACCTCAATTTTATTAATTTATGTATAATTTATCTAATTCAACATTAAAACTAATTTAAAATATAATCTATCCTTATAAATAAATTATATGGAAAATCAGTTTTCAATTAAAAGTTAGTATTTTTCACTATTCATCAAAAAAATGAAACTTCTCAGAAAAATATCAAAAATTAATCCTAACATAATTTTGATGGTTTTATTTCAAAAATTAATTTTATTTTTTCATATTAAATTTATAAAAGCGTCAAAATTCAGATTTAAAATAAGTGTTCCATTATTAGGTGGCAAAATTGCCTTTTTGAAAAAAAAAATACAATTTTTAAGCGTAAAACTGGATTTTTTCTTATCTTATGTCTATCAACTATATTGGATGAATATAAAAAATATTTTATTTAATATATAATATATATATTTAATTAATATCATTCACTAATATTAATTAATTTAATTTATTATGATAAAATGCCTTTGGAAGCATAAAAATAGTTCTTTATAAAAACATTTCCTATAGATTCAATTGGTTTTGATATTCATTTATAGTTAGTTGTTAACCAATGAATTAAAAAATATATTTTTATAAGTTATTTAATCCTATTTATAACCATAAATTCAATTTCTAGGTTGTATCTTATCGTATTAAATAATTAATATCATAATAATATATTATTGTTTGGTAAAATACAATCTTGTGTGTAATGAAAACTACTGAAAAAATTCATTCTTGTATGTAATGAAATATAACTCAGTGTTTCATTCATTACATGTTGTAGAATAGATTTATTTAAAAAATTAAATATATCATAAATTCTCAAGATGTTATATTCCTTTCTATTCTTGGTGTTGTGTTTCATACATGCTATTAAATAAAATGTTCTTACTTTGGAATTTCAGGGTGTTACAAGGATTCTTCCAGATACTGATCTTTTTTGGAGAACTCTAAAAATATGAATAGGTAGTTCAAGGAAATGAGGGTTGGGAATAGCTCATCTATGATTCTCTCTATGCACATTTTAATAATTTGTTTATGGTAAAGCAGCATGTCAAGAGAATATATGAGTCCCTTTCATCAAGTGATGAAGTCAGATACTCACTCATTGGTCCTCTATTTTGATTTGAATAGGTTGGTGGGGCTATTATTTCATGAGGTGGATCTTAACTGGTAGAGGAAATGTCTACATAGGTCCTCCCAACTGGCAATAGACCCTATGGGCAGCTGACTATACCAAGCGAACATAAGTCCTTCCAGATTCTGGACAAAGAATCAGAGCTTGGAAGCTTCCTACTATTTTTTAGTCCCCAACATTGGATATCACCTTGAGGTGAAGTGGTCTAGATGGTACAGTGGATCATCCATCCCAATGAACTGAGTTAAACTGGGATTACGTAATTCTGGGGGCACCCAAACATGGTCCACCCATGCTGGGTATGGCTTTCCTTCAGGAAGAATTGCCACCTAAAGTGTTTTTAGAGCCTTGAAATGGGAAACATGAGTGGTTATCATATCATTTTGATGAGGATTTGTGGTCACCAATTTTTTTGAAGGCTCATCAACTTGGGGAGTGTCATGGCCTTAATCTTGAGGTGGATAATCATGTTGCTCGGTTAGGGTAGGCAACTCATATCTCAGTTATTTGTCATATCCCATTGCTTCTTCCCAAAATGGGTGCATAGGTCCACCAAGTTAAAATCAAGTCACCTAGATGACTATTATTGGGTGCCCCACTAGAGTATATATGAGGTCACTTTTTACATTTTTAGGTTCCAGGTATTGCTCAATAATAAGCACAGCAGTGAGCATTTTATAGTCCTCAAGCTTCTAAAGCAATACGGATATGTTGGGGTATGAATCGGTATTTGGAACAACCTCATACAGTCTTATGGGCTCAGCATATCCCTTTCCTTTGTCGGTATATCAATGAACTAGTAGAAATGAATCATTGGGGAGACTCCTGAGACTTATCTCCAATCTCTGCTAATTATTACCAGCGCCTTTCAAGGGGTCTTCTTGGTGTTGTTTCTCCCCTTAGAGTGGGTTTTCCCTATCATTACCTATGTATATGGTCCTATTTTTATGATCCCCTGGAGGTTTGATAGTGATGAAATTAACAATGGAAATAGTTAGAGAGGAACATTCATTGTCGTTGGGTGCGCCAAATTGATAGGCATATCATTGTCATAGGATAGTGTTGAAATAGAGGGTAGCATATTTTCCCGGGCCTCTAATCTATTCATGTTGAGATACCTTTTTCATGACTAAATAGAGGACAGTGAAGATCCTAATATAGGTTTTTTAGAGAGTCTGGCGGTATCCATATGATTTAGGATGTTGAGCTACCGGGAGCGTTGCAATCTCAACCCTCTTACACTAGTGGTGAATGGAAAAAAGGTTCTCATGGATTACTAGATTGGTCAGATGATAGTCATAAAGGAGTTCAAATGTTGCCCAAATATTATAGAAGAAAAAAACTACCTGGTCCTCGGTGAGGGACTCTGGGATGAAAACGTCTAGAGTTGCAGGTGGCCAATACGTGACTGATAGCTGGTTGGTGGACAAGATTCTCCATAATTCCTCTTGGTCATTACCAGAGAAATGGTCCCACTTCTGGTTGAACCAAGACCCAATTGGCGTAGGGTAAGAAATTGGATTTTTCACTGAATAAGACCTTCTTTTCTACTAATTTACTGGGAGAGGGGATGCTAAGTGGGTCAAACATACACTATATACTATAATGTATCTCAAAGGAACAGTTATCTTCAAGATCATATCCATATATGAATAGCTGTTTACCAACTCCTCTTGTTTGAGAGCATTGGCATTCCCTTGAGGATCAATGAAGTACTCACCATCATCTGAGTTCGTCAACCTAAAACCTATAATCTCTACAACTTTCAGTGTTGAGGTAGAGATAAGGGAAACTGATGGTGGTAGATATGGTTTCATTGTGAGTCCTTGAAAGGAGGCCAGAACATCCTCCACCTATAGGTACCTATAAATGGATTTGGGGATCTTGTGGACCTTAGCATCCAGTATTGTAAGGCTTAATCGATTGGATTCTTCCCCCAGATCTGGCATCGGGGTGAAGGTTCCCTCATTGAGTCATCTATCACTTCAGAGTCCAAGATATCGATAGTGATGTGACACTTCCTATGTTACTTCCTCTTACATCATGGGACTTCTCCAAGTGAAAGTTATTTAGAGTCACTTGGGTTTCCCCCATGTGCATTGTGACCTGCACCACAGGTATGGGCCCCACGATGTTTGTTCTCCCTCCTTCCCTAGGATGGTTCTTTAGAGCAGGACATACGACTTCCGTGTTGGTTGATGGTAGTGTAGGGAGGACCTTCAAATCAATAATCCTCAATACGATATGGCCTGAAATGGTTATCAATGGATTCTATGACTCAGAGAGTCAACCCAACCTACCTGAGAGGCGGTTAGGGTCTCGATCCCATACGGGTGAAGATGGATCCCTATTCACCTATTGTGAGGATGTGATGGGATGCATCAGTGGTGGTGAGGTCCATTGAAGCTACAAAATTTCCCTCCTTTCAGAAGATGATTTGGAAATTCCCATGATTTCATTGTCAAGTGTTTTAGACTAGGGTCAATAGATAGAGGATGTGGTAAACCCACTCATCGACCATTGGGAATGGTCGGTGTTGGTGCTGATGCAACCTGGTGAAATCCCTCTTGGGCAGATCATAATCAGTGGCCATGGTAGGTACAGCTTAAACATAACCTACCTCCTCGACATAGGTAAGTGATCTATCAATGTTCTCCAAGGAGAGGCTCCCAAAGTGGTTTTTCATTGGAACGGGGGATGGTTTCCCCATATGAGTTCCACAGGGGTAGTGGTTTCGATGAGGTTCTGATGCTTTGAGATCCTAGCAGTCCATATCCCTAGGGGGAATGACCCCTTCTTGTTTGTATCGATGAGAAAGGATGTAGGTCACCCTCTTCTAGATAATATCAGAGGGTGAAATGGGGTGTGGTTTCCCAGTAGCTGAATATGTGGTGGCTATCATGGTGGTGATGTAATCATACAGAATTGTTGCACCAATATTCCCCCTTCCTCCATGCCTGTTAGTATCACGTCGTCGATATCCAATAGCTTCATCCCTATAAAGTACATGGAATCATCCATCATTTTAGATATAATAAAGTCTTGATGCCCAATTCACTAATTTCATCCATTATTTTTGAAATAGATGAGGTACCCATTTTGATGACATCGCAGACCGAGGATTCCCAACGTTATCTACCCCAATTCACAGGAGAGTTTCATACTGGATCCACCGCTTTCTCAATGGGACTTGAAACTTAATATCTAAATCTAGTTACATGAAAATATTATGGCACCCCAACAATTCTAGTCCCCATAGTTAAAGGAGAATAGTTTCAGTTTGAGTTTTCCATTTTTGTTTCTGAATCTTTTCATTAGGGATACGAGCATTTTTCCTATCTGTCGGTGACATGATAAATGTTTCCCCATATTCCCACTTTCTAAATGCTAGCATCTTCCATCACATTAATTGGTGATGTTATCGCTTTGATAGAAATGGTATGATGGGATGTCAATTCCTCCTTCCATGGATTCCTCCTTGGAGATCATCACTTAGCCTAGGTCTCCCTAAAATATTTAAGTCATGTCCATGAAACTCATTCTCAATTCCATATCAAGAAGAACACCAGTTAATTACATTTCTTCTGTCTTAATAGGGCAATAACCTTTGGTTGGATTAGATAGTAACATTGGTCATGTATGGGAAACTCTTGATGTTGGTAAGGTTATGCACTTGTAAAGTCCTATCCTCTTGAAATTAGAGGTATATCATATAAGGCATATTAGGAAGGGAACATAAGTCATCTTGTTTTGTCCAAGAGTTAGTCGATTCTAGGGGAATAAGTCTTCCAAGGTTTTTTACCTCAGGTGTCCCATGTTTATTTTCTAGGGTATGGATTTTTGTATTAGGTCACAGGATTAATGTATTGTGGGGATAGGTGGTTCACATGTTTAAAATCTTGTGGGGAAATATGGGTAACAGGTTTAATTACTTGTGGGGATAGGTGGGTCATAATTTTACCATTTTGTGGGGACAGATGGGTCACAGGTTTAACATCTTGTGGGGATAGGTGGGTTATAGGTTTAATGTCTTGTGGGGACTGAAATGTGGTTATGTGTGTACCTAGAGGGGAATATTTCACAATTGGGATTTGGTGGAGTGTTGGGGGGTTAGGATTAAACCTCAGGTAGGTACCCCAGATGTGTTGATATGTTGATATTGAACCTCGGGGAGGTGTCCTACATATCCTATTATGAAATAAGGATCAAAACCCATGTAGTTAAATGTTATTATTTAAGGTCATGTGATAGGACTGTTCTATATAGTTTAATATCATGAGTTAAGGATGCTTATGTCACAGTGTCAATGAGGGATGGTGTGGGTCTTATTCATATGGGATAACTAGAGTAGGAGTCCATGGGGTGATGGGATTAGACCTAAATTAGATGTCCATGTGGGTTTCATCCTGTGATGATTATACATGGGGAATATTGTGTTCATCATACAAGGTAAGGCTACATTTTAAAGTTGTGTGATGAGGATGTTGTTGTGCAGTTTAAAATCATACAAGTAGAACATAGAGCTATGTGGTCTTACATCATGTAGATCAGATGTTTTTAGGGTCTACACCTAGTAAAACCATTTCAAGGTAGTGGATTAAGATCTATCATAAATCCTCTCTATAATAAAAGGTTGGTAGTTTCCCTTAATGATTTCACCTATAGGGATTAGTTGCCTACTACTCATGTTCCTCTGGGTGGGGTATTTCATAAATGATACCATGGAGGAGTGTAAATAAGGGGGATCAATGTTATGGTGACTATGATTAATAGAAAAATGAATTAATGTACCAATGAATTAGATTAGAAGGTGATGGAATGGTCCATGACATGCTTAAAGAAAATGAGGGGTTGGATCTAGGGATAGAAGGTGGTGGTGTGAGAATCTATAGTTATTCACACAAATGGGGTTATGTGATACATGGGATCTAACATAATGGAGATACATAGATCCTAAAGGCATATATGAACACAACTTATAGGGTTACATGTAAACTGGGGTTTCAAAAAGGTAGCTTATCTTGTGCACCCAACTAGACTTAAAGTGAGTTGCGTGAAGAGATGTCCACCATAGGAAAACCCACATCAGGACCCATGGTAGGTCAGTTGTGTAAGTTTCATAACTTTGAGAATCCATGAATTTTGTGAGTTATGTGATATCTTGGAAGAGATATATTTTCAAGAGAGAGTTAATGCTTTGTCTTCTGTAGATCCATCCCAAAAGTCTGGGGGTGAGAAACTATTTATATCTGAAATGGGAAGTCAATGGTGTGCAGCCTCACTAGGGTGTGCAACATGGTTGAGCGCTTTTTAGTCCATCTCTAGGACTTGAACATGCATCATATTGGTTTATGCATTTCCTTTCTCATGAAAATATTTTTGAATGCATATGAAGATTTGTGCACAAAACCCTCCTTTTGTGTGCATATTCCTTGAACATCATTTCAAGCTTCTGGAGTACCCGTGAATATTTAATCTTCAGTTTCACCTTTGGTACACAATTATTTTTAATTAGAATCTGATTGTTTGTGTTCATTTCTCTATAGTTTCTCTCACCCTTCTCCTCAAACTCAGGATGTTCCTTTGGGGTGGTTCGCATACTCGATTTAGGTAAAACTGTAACTTTAGGGGGCGATACATGTTTTTGGCACCAACAGACACATTTTCTTGGAAATATTCATACTTAATGACACTAAAACAATTCCCCTTTTGTATTTTTACACATTGAACCTATTCAGTATCTGGTCAGTGTGTATACTTTGACTTAGTCTAAGTAGCCTCTTGGATCTATCATGCATGATCTTGATCCCTAGAATATAGATTTATTTACCTAATTCCTTCATGGATAAGCACTTTATCAATCACTCCATAACCTCTTTTAAGGATTGTATCTCATTTATAATTTGTAATACATTATCAACATATACTACTATAAAAAAAAATCTCCCACTAAACCGCTTGGAAACACATGGCTCACATTCATTCTTAATGAAACCAAATTCATTTATGACTTCATCAAACTTAATATTACATGACCTAGATTATTTATTTAATCCATAAATGGGTCTTTGTAACTTACATACCTTCCAGTACTTCAGGGATTTAAAAAATATTTTGGTTGTATCATATAAACATCCTCCTAAAGGTTCCCATTAAGTAAATTAGTTTTGATATCCATTTTCAAATCTCAAAGTAATGGTAAGATGCTATGAAAAACAAAAATCTGATGGATTTAAACATATATATTAGAGAAAATGTTTTTTAGTATTCAATGTCTTAATTTTTTATAAACCCTTTATCCACCAGCTCTGATTTATAGGTATTTTCTTTACCTTACATGTCTAATTTTAACTTGAATACCCATTTACACCCAATGGGTTTTACATCAACTAGTGTATTGATCAAAGTCCAAACTCTATTTTGATATATGGAATCTATCTCGGAATTCATATCTTCTTTCCATCTTACAAATTTTGAGGTCTCTAATACCTCATTGTATACACGAGTATCATTATTTTCAACCAATAATGATCCACCATCATTGAGGACTATAAAACCATATCTCCCTAATTCTATTGCCTCACTAGTGCTCCTACATGACACTCATGTTTTAGGAACAAATTCTTTCATGGGGAGTTGTAGAATCTTTTCATATACCAACTCTTGTGTGTCTTGAGCATCAAATTTATCAAAGTCAATATTTCCCCCACTATCCTCCTTGAGGATGTTCTCCCACTAAAGAAATATATCATGTCTTGTAATGGTTACTTTCTTATCTAAAGGGTTTTATAGATAGTATACCCATGTTTCCTTGGGATTCTTTATAAAGATACACTTCATGCCTCAAGGTGGTCATTTTTTTTCTGATCTATACTTAATAAATTTCATGCAACCCCATGCATGAACATGTAACAAAATAGGTTCCTTTCCAATCTATAACACGAATGGAATATCATTTTCCACTTTAGTTGGTACTCGATTTAGTAAATATGTTTTTTTTTGTAATTCATATCCCTAAAAGGATAATGGAAGGCTTGTGTGACTCATCATTGGTCTTACCATGTCCAAAAAGTTATGGTTCCTCCTTTCACTATCATTATTCTATTACAGTGTATAAGGTGGAGTGAGTTAAGATAAAATATCATATTGTCATAGATAATCGGTAAACTCTTGGTTGAGATATTCACCACCTCAATCTAATAAAAGTTTATTTATCTTCTTACCAATATTATTCAAAAACTCATTCTTGAACTCATTGAAATTCTAAAAGGATTAATATTTATACCTCATCAAGTATAAATTACCATACCTACTCATGTCATTGGTAAATGTTAAAAAGTATGAGAATTCACCTCTAGATTCTACTTGAAAATTTCTACACACATCAATGTGTACTAATTCTAGAATCTCTATGGCCTTTTAAACTTTACCATAAAATGGTGGTTTGTTTGTCTTACCTTTTAAACAAGAATGACATCTTTCAAGTGGTTTAAGATCAAAATATTATAAATAACCATCTTGATATATCTTTGTCAAACACTTCTAATTTACATTACCATGGCAGTGATTCCACAACTTGGTGTTATATGAGTCATGCATATTTGTTTTTTTAACAATTTATAATATTTGGTTTTCTTAATTTAATATATAAAGAAATTTATTTAACTATTTCATACCATACATAAGTTATCTTTATAAAAGTAGAAACTCTTTTTTCTAAAGATGAAAATAAATCCATCTATGCCCGAACAAGAAATGGAAATGATTTTCTTGGTAACACTAGGCACATAATAATAATTATTTAAAACTAAATAAATATTATTGGAAAGATTATATGGTAGTATCCAATGGATAGAGTATATAGCCTCACTCCATTGGTAGCATGTAGATCCACCTCATCTCTAGAAACCTTCTAAATATGCTTGGTTCCTATATTTGGATACAACCTTTAGAACTATATGTAGTATCTAATACCCAACTTGTAGATATAGTACGATTAAATTCAATAAGGAATTCACCTGTAGATTCACCTTGATTCTTTCATTGGGTGCAGATCCCCTTCTAGTGGCCCTACTTTCCAAATACTAACTTTTCATTAGATCTTATTCTTCTTAGAAGGATAGTGATCTAGACCCTTAGACTTGGTATGATTCTTTAGTCCCTTTACCTAGTTCCTCTTCTTCTTATTCACCATAATTACTGTGGTTTTTTCATGCCCCATGTCTTTATAAACTTTTTAAATAAGAGTAATAAGTTCTTAAAGTTCCTTCTTGATATTTCTCATATTATAATTCACAATAAAACTAGAGCAGTTTTTAGGTAGTAAAGAGAGAATGATATTTGTGTGAAACTCATAAAGGATATTAAATCCCAATATTTCTAATAATTCTATGTATCCAATCATCTTGACTATATGAGGCTCAACCAACGCCGACTCTCCATGATTGTACATAAACAATGCATTGGAGATATCATATCTCTCTGATCACTCCTCTTGATAGAGATATTGAAGGTGAGAAATGATTCTATACACATCCATATCCTCATATTTCTTTAGAATATCATTGAACATGAAGGATAACATGAAACACTAGACATAAATTATTTCATCCACACTATTTAGGTATAGAGATACTTATTCCTCACAAGACTCTTTAGCAAGTGACTCTAGAAGTGGGGTTTCTAGCATGTATACTTTTTGTTCATGGAATAGTATAGCATGTAAGCACCTATACCATTATTATAAATTCACATCAGTGATAAGGTTATCCTTCTCTAGTATGGTTCATAGTGATATTTTCAAAGTCATTTGAATTTTAATTTCTAAAATTTAAGAGTAGATAATTAGTACCTTACTTGATTACCAAAACATATTAATAAATTTAAATTTCATTAATCTCCCACTATTTTTTCAAAACCTAATATCCCTAAACATTAGTTTTGAAATATATTTTTACTTAGATATTATAGTGGTAAGGATCCATAATTCCCATCTCATAACCCATACTTGGGCCTGAAAATTTATTTAAAGGATTATAGGTAGGTGTAACATTCTAACAACATTAACTCATAGTTTCTTGATCTGTTTAGGGGAATCCCTAATCTATAAATCCTAGTTCAGTATTTTCTAAACCATTGCCTCTTAGTTACACCAATTCCTTCTTTTATATTAAACCCTTGATGATAACCAATTTAAGTCAACCAAAAATTTCAAGATAAAAGTTCTATAATAATTGAAAGTGCCCCAACTTGGGTTAGTCAAGCACTTTGAAATATGATGTTGATTCTAACTTAAGTAGTGAAAGGTTATACCAAGTTAATATTTTTTTTGAGTGATTTTTATCCTTATATATATAATATCTTTTTTATTTTATCACATGACTTGTTAATATTAAGTGTATTTTACTTAAGTTAATAACCATGTCTGATAAAATTTACACATAACCTAGTTATATTTTATTTCATCTTGTGTGATTATTAATTAATTTTCTAGGTGATCATGAAATATCCATAAACATAAATAAGAAACCATGACGGTGAGAGAAATAAAATATAATTTTCATAATCATTAGATTCTTTAATGGTTATTTTATAGAGCAGGTGATAAACTAACCCTCACCCTTAGGTAAAAACACCTTTAACCATAGCTTGGTTCATGATGCAGCATTCCACCTTGGCTCATATGTATCACCTTGATTAGTTTCACCTTTACTCATTTACTTGTACCACCTCTTCTCACTTGGGAGCTTCATCCTTACATAATCTTTTACTTGAACATAATTTATGGGATCCAATAGATTGGATAAAGGGGGTTTACACAAAAGAAACTACACACACATTCCCTTGCATAATAAAGAGGAGGGGATGCGATAGAGCTAATATTTTCACTATTTTAATGTGTATTTTAATGATTTAAACTACATCAATTTACCAATTTTAGTTGAATTGTATTGTTTTTTTATTTTAGGGATGTTTTGAGGTTAAAAGTAAAAATTGATCAATTATAGAATTTTAACTATTTTCAATCACTTCTGTATTTTAATAATAAAGTTTTAAATATTGATCCAAATTGATTAATTATTTTTTTAGGACTACTAAGTTCATGTGATAAAAGTTTTTCAACTGTTACAATTGTTGATTTGAAATTCTTTATTCCCAAATAAATCAGTCATTGGGGACAATTGTTTTGGCTGAAAGAATTGATACCACCTCATAAATAAGGAATAATGCATCCCATCGATGTCTAAATGGAGTGATTCCAACTATAAAAGATATAGGACTAAAATTATAACCTTTAAATTAAATAAAAGTTTTAAACTCATTCATTAAGATGTTCAAATGGAATGTGCAATTAGATGAGGTTGAAGAGACACTTCAACTAGAAATAGTTTACTTCATTAATTAGGATATAACTTTTCTTACTCATGTCTAAAAGACTTTAAATTTTTAGGGTCGATAGATAATTCAATTTCAAACAACTTTCTATATGACCTAATATGGATATTCATCTAGGAAGAGGGATAAATTCAATCCAACATTTAGGTGAAATAAATTGGACATAACATTTAGTGCCCTATTTTCACTATTTATTATCATCTCCACTTCATTTCAATGGATGGTTAGATGGAGGGTGGGATATACTAGATAATAAGTATCGGAGAAGAGGATTATTCTATTAAGTAACCAATCCATCAAGGGATAAACTCCATGTGGTGGTGGCATTGTAGATCTGGGGATTCTTCCCTTCTGAGTTTGGTACTTCATTGTATTCTTATTATATTTTTATAGAAACTATTTTCATGGTAGAAGGAGGTATTTTTTTATTCTTGGATTTATTTTATTCTATTTTGATCTATAATTTTTTTCAACTTGTTAAATTAAAGTGGTTATTCTCATTTTCTAAATTTCTTTGGGTAGGATCCCCCCATTGGGCATAGTGAGTTTAATCTATTTTGGTTACTTGGAGGTTTTTGGGTAATCAGATCACTTTGATAAGTGGATAAAAACCCATATTTGAGGTATCAATATGGTGTATATAAAATTTAGGTTCTCACTTTGAGGACTTTTAGTGATCGTTGAGAAATATAATTTGATAATTCATTTAAAAATGATAAAGGGGTGTATGGAGATCAAAGTTTTTCCACTGTTACCTTCTTTAGTTTGTTTTTTTCTTTAGTCTAACGTTCTTTTGATTTATAATCACTATCTATAGATTAAGTTGTAATATGATTTTATTTAATTTAACATAGTTTAACCCATTTCAAAATAACATTTTTAGTTTTAACATTAACAAAAATAAATTAACAAAGTGATAGTTTGATAACTTAGTCTACAACCTCCTCATGAGACAACCTTGTAGCCACCACTATACTGCATTTTAAAAGGGAAAATTATTGACTGGGGTAAATGAATAAAAACCCCAGAATAAATTTGGAATCATTGTTGGGGAGGTTTACCAAGTTTTTCTGGAATTTTTTAAAAAATTTAGGACTTTAACCACAAATTTAGAGACTTTAAAAAATAAAAAAAATGGATTTTCAAATCAACTTCTACAATGAATTTTCGAATTTTCAAAAATATAAGGACTAGGGTCATGAATAATTTTTAAAATTTTAATTAAAAAAAATTATTTCATGATCCAGTAAAAGAATTTGGTGCTCTAATAAAAAAATCTGATTCAAGAAGTAAGAAACCAAATTGAAAATCTTTAAAATACTTTAAAATAATTAAAATCTCAAAAAGATGATGAAGAAATGATAATCTTGTCCCATCCACATTAATATTGAGGAACCTTTTGTTGATGAGTTTAAAAATGATTTGGAATATATTTTTAAAATTTAAAGGAAGAAATTTTCACTGATTCACCAATTGATGTGTCTTTAGGACATAAAAAGTATTTGTAAAATAATTGGGATGAATTTTTGAAATTGAAATTGCATGCAAATCCCCACTTTTTGAAATTGAAAAATCAAAAACTTTGTATAAATTTTTTCCAAGGAATAAGAAACACTAGATCAATTCATTTTTCAATATAATTTAGAGGAACCTGAGCTATTTCATACTTATGATACAATTGTTTTCCACTACTAAAAAAACAACAGAAATTGATGAGTATTAGTAATATAATTTTGGAAATTCAGAAACAAATTATAAAAAAATTATTGATAATATAAAATCTGATCTCAAAAAAATATTTCTAAGCTAGAAAATAAGGATATTTCTTATGAAATATATCTGGATCCTGGGAAAACATAGGGAGAAGTCTCAAATTCAAATCTACCATTTCCATATTATTTTGATAAAAAATTGTTAAATGCTTCTCCCTGTACATTTTTAATGCCCATTTATTTTGAGTGGACTAGTTTTTTAGATGAATAGTATGTGAAGGATAGTATTCATTAAAGGATAGTGTTTCCAATTGAAGAGTACATTGGTTTACATGAGGATGGTGGTACCAAACTATTTTTAAAAGAAGAAATCATTTTTGAAGCTAAACCAAAAGATGAACCACATCCTAGAATTGAAATTCAACAACCACTTTAGGTTTTTTGTGAAGATAATGTTTGAAAAGTTTCTTTTATATTTTGTTCCTTCTTCTACCAAATTGTTGTAATCACAATTTCAAGGAGGGGACCCTAAATAAATCTATTTTTGGAGCTTATAAAAGTTGTGTGATCTAAAGAAAACTAGAGAAAATCATTTTTTTGGTTCATGAGGAAGAAACTATACCCAAATTCAGATTGGGGACACTTCTACAAAATATTCTTTTAACAGTGCTAGAATAGGCCTTTATAAACACTAAAAAAGCACTAACTATCGGAGCATAGTTAAAATCCCTAGGATTTTAAAAGTTCTTTTTTAGCACTGATAAAGGAAACATTATTAAAGGAAGTAAAATTATATTTTTTTTAGATCTCCATAAGCCCAACCCCGTTATCAGCACTTCCATAACACCTTTAATAGTGCCCCCCCCCCCCCATCAATGCTTTTCACCCCACCACCCCTTTTATCAGCACTTTGTGAATTTCCAGCCTCATGCACGCCCACCTGGATTCGAACCCTGAACCTCTACTTCGAATATCACCTTTACCACTACACCATGTTGTTTTGTTGTCTGTTTAATGATATTATGTTTATTTATATTTTTTTTACATATATATTTTTTCATATATTTATATAATTGTTTTTAAATATATGTATAAAATATATGTGTGTGTGATATATATATATATATATATTTATTTATTTATTTATTTAAATATATTATATATTATATTCATTTACATATACTAGAATATAATATATATATATATATACTTTTATTAATAGACACATAAATGTATATATAAACATTATAAATATATTTTTATAATGTAAAAAATGGTCAGATATTGTTTTAAATAATTTTTTAGAATGTGTATTTATTTACATATATTAGAATATAAATATACATATATATTTGTTAATTATTGATAGACACGTGTTTATATATTAACATTAATTGTATAGGTATTGATATACATATTATTATATTTTTATAAGGTAAATAAAATGGATAATTTTTTTCTTTAAATAAAATGAATAATAAATAATTATTTTATATATTTAAAATTTCATTTTTATGTAAATATATTGATATATATATTTATACGAGAGATTTATTACAAGTAAATATAAAAAATATATGCATATATTTAATTATAAATAAAACTAAATTATAAAAAACAATAAAATTTAAAAACATAGTATCAATATGAATGTAATCCATGGGAATAAATTCAGTATCCACTAAAAAAAGTAATAATACCCCCTTAAATGAGGCTAAAAATCCATCGAATATTAAAAAATTATGATACCCCAAGCCTTTGGGGCCTCTTTTGGCCCCAAAAAAATATTTATCGGGGCCCCCTAGTTAATATGGTGTAGATATCATTGCGGACTTCGATTTGATATATAGTAGAGCTCATACAGACACACAGATCAAAAGTTATGGTTGTTTGAAGTTTGAGTTATGTTTTCAACTGATTTTATATCTTTTATTATTATTTTTATTTTTTTATCATTAGATTATTGTTAAATGACTAATACTCAATAATAATTAGAAAATTATTAATTAAAATATTTTTTAAATTATTTTATAATCCAGTTTTACCAAATATCTTATATATTAAGTGTAAATTCATATTTATCCTTATATAAACATATATATATATATATATTAATATAAATATATTAATATATTATTTTTAATGGAATATTTTTTTTGAAATATACCCTTTATTAGCACTAGTAAAAAACACTAATAAAGGTGGTGTCTTTATCAGTTATTTTTAGAAGCGCTGATAAAGACCCACCAACCCTTATCAACACTTGTTTACTAGTGTTGTTAAAGGGGGTCTTTATCAGCAAGTTTTTACAAGCGTTGATAAAGGTTGGGCCTTTATTAGTGCTTGTAAAGAAGCACTCATAAAGGGGTCACTTTAACGGTGCTTTTTTAGCACTGTTAATAACCCCCTTTAACAGCGTTAAAAAACATTGTTTAACACTCCCTTTAACCGTTCTTTTTCTAGCACTAACAAAGGGGGGATTTAATAACACTTTTATCTAGCACTTTTAAATCCCTAGCACTGGATAAACCCAGTTTTGTAGTAGTGGGATGATCAGTTGGAACATCCTAACTATGGGTAGTGAAATTCTAGCACCCACTTGGGGGTTTCAGAGAAAGAATAATTTCCTTTATATTTCTCTTTTTCTTTTTTATTTCATTTCTTTCAATAAATTTTGATACTTATTTTTTGTTTTTTCATGTAGGTTTTCAATTTCCAACTTCTAGGAGGATAGCTCAAGTATGTTGATGCCCAATAAAAACTAGGTTGTGTCATTCCATCCCACTTTTTTTCATGTCTTATATTCTTGATTTTCACTTATCAATATAAAATGTGAACAATTGGAATATTTTAAAAAATAAGTATGGGGGGAGGAACATGTTGGGTGGATTAGGATTTTTTTTCTTTCTTTTCAAATTTTTAGTTTTTAGTTTTTTTTCAATTTTTTGGTGTGTTTCTTATTTTATTTTATTTTCTTTTTTCATTTTTTGTGTTTTTTCAACTTGTGACCTCAAATGATTATATTTATCATTTGTTACACCTGTTTTATTAATTAAACCGAGTTATCCCTTGAAACTGAACATAAATGAATACTAAAAATTACTTTATTTCAAGTTCAAAATTTTCTAAATTTCATTAAAAACCTCTGATTTTTTAATCTCATGCCACATCTCACAGTCGTTATCTTCAAAATATCCTTCCTATGAGGATTATAAACTCTTTTTTACATCTTCTTCACATTCACCTCATTTCTTGAGAGAACCAATCCATGATTTCTTTAACCAGAACTTGATTTATTTCTATTGAAACTTGAGGGTTAAGGTACTTTTTTTTAAATGATTGAGTCATTTCTTTGTATTTTGAATCCCACTTTTCAAGAGAATTATTTTTATTTGGGATTCTTTATACATTTAACCTTTGTGAGCTATTAGTATCCATGAAAAAACTTGTATGTTATCCACATTATAATCCAATTTTCTTTTTCTAACCTATGCTAGATGTGAAAATACATGATCTAGTTGAACTTAAGTGTGGAGAGAAGATGAGTTGTGGTGTGCTACATCATTTTGTGCTGCTTTGGGAGGAAAAAATAAAAATATGAAGAGATTTTTTTATGCTAAAAAAATAGGTTTTATACTAAAATTTGTTCCCTTATAGAGATTTCAAGGAAAATTAAGTTGAGCCTTTCTGGAGCTCCCAAAGAAAGAAATTTGCGCCTATCTAGAGATTTCAAGAAAAAAATAGAGAAGAGAAATGACATTTTTTCTGCTGAAATATTGATGGAATGGGATGGAAAATAGATTTTCAAATATTCTTAGAGCTTATTTTCTTCTAAGTATAGTGATGAGGAAACCATACTTGATTAAAAATTATAATGAGGCATTTTTTCTTCAAAAAGAGTCAAATCCTCCTTATTCATCCTTTGAATTTTTGACATTAGAAACCTACCAACATAAAGCCAAAGAACAACCATAAAAATTACTCATGATAATCACATGTTATGGGCTCGCATTAGATGGATATGTAGAAATTTTTCAAGCTTATGGTGATTGTTTTATGAGTTTGGATGAGAAAAGACTTGTTGAAAATCCATGTCTGTGAATTGAGAGAAAATTAACATGAGGTAAGTGTGTTGTGTGCATGGTAGGGGAAAAGAAGTGGAAATGTATTGAATGAGATGAATTGAGAGTATATCATATTTTGTAAAATCAAATCATGAAAAAATACCTCATTTATACATTTACAACTAAGGCACCTAGCCATTCATACTTGAGGATTTCATTTACATTTTCAGCATTAATGAAATATGATTCTTCCTCTCTGTAGATAATTTTTTCAAAATCAATTTTGTGAGTATTGAAATCTATCAACTTTGTATCCACATGATCCTGCAATGATATTAACTACAGATATAGAACAGGGAGGGTGAAGGTTCTCTCAGTAGACTGTTTCAATCAGTTGGTTGATCCTTGAGGTATTTTTGAGCTGATATTTCGTTTCACCCCCTTCTCTTTGTCATTCTATAATAACATTCATCCATTCAGATATTTTTTCATTAAATGTTAAAGTTCTATCTTGAAAAATAAATTGTAAATGGATACCTCCTTGTTGACATGTTTTTTTAAAATAATTGATGGACATGCGATGAATGTTCCAACAGCTTGTTCAACCGTATGAATGTCATCATCGTCATTTGGAATAGGTAGATTGGCACTCAGCTCATTAGCTACGTTAATTGACACTCTGAAATGATTTTTTGGAATTTGTCTATTGTGTAGAATGTCATTCTTCATATTGAAAACTGTAGCCCTCGCTACAAGGTGATAGGTGGGAGTTGATAGATATAAATCACAGTCATTTTCACCCTGTAGAATATTAGTATAGGAAAGGTATCAGGGTCTATGTGATTCACATTTCTTAGAAACAATTATTAGAACATTTATTACCTCATCTAAGTCAGGTTTTTTAGGGGAATGGATCACCTCAAAGATGGTGGGGAGTGGGATGGTATCTTCACGCATGGGTTGTTATTGAGTTTCTTCTTCTCTTTTCCTCTCCTCCATCAAACTTGTTATCATCTCTCTCTAGTATTGTAATTATTCTTGAAAAATAAATAATTTTTCTTGCATCTTTTTCATTTCCTCAGTTTGATACTCCACTTTTTTTGTTTTTGAAAATATGTTTGTGGTGTCACCCCAAAACCCACACCTCTGACACAGCCATATTGTTCTGGCTACTTCAAGGCCGCTGAAAGCATGTCTGCATCTGGTGTGGGTGTTGTTGATTCTTGTGATTATGTCAGACAGAAAATATAGTAAAATAAGTAGTCATTATTATGTAATAGCGATTTAAAGCAAATCAAATTTATATTATGTCATACTTACACATGTTTCCCATACTTTTTGTGTGTTTTCATCTATTAGTATCCCCTCTTTATTTACATGACCCTCCTTCTATAGTACATGGCGTGGGATGGATATGGCTTTCGATTTTGATTCATCAATCTACATATAAATATAGAAACATGGTTATGGTGATTTTTATGTCAAATAAAAGTAATACGATAGATTTAAAAGACTTACCAATTTTTTCTCAAATGAAGTGTACCCCATCCTTGCTTTATAGTAGGGCTATGCTGGTTTTGTTGCACGTTCTTTATTTTCATCACTTAGTTGTTGTTTCATAAATAAAAAACTATCAATCAAAGTGATTAATACAAGAAACATCAAACAACGTATTATCATACACAATGTACCTAAAAACTTTTCTTCGCATGACAGTTTCTAAATGCATCCCACACTCCTTGGGATATCAAGTGTGCATAAAGAGGAGGTGGGTGCAACTTGATTTTCCCTTCAGCACCTTTAAAATGATATTTCGTTAAAATTGTGTGGAATCCTCTATTAATCCTTCATTCAACTCTTAATACATGTTATTTTTGTGAGGCATCTACTATAAATGCACTCTACAATGGATGATTAAGAGTAAGTCAATGTTTTAGTATTTTATTTTATTTTAATAAATTAAAAAAATGATATCATAATGTTACTGTAATCTCTCCCCACATTAGTGTCTTAAGCCCGGTGACAACATGGTGTCATGACTGTACATCAATCGGCATGAGTTTTTGAGTGATGATTCCAATGTAGCTACTAAATATGGCTTTGTTGGGTTAACAGGTTTTCCTTGCTTATTCCATACCACCTCAAATTTGATGTCTTTTTCTTTTGCCTTTAGGATTTTGGATAACACTATCAAACTACGGTGATCTTGTTTATTTTCACCATCAGGGTTTCATTTCATACCATTTCCTCAAAAGCATCATCATTATGTTCCTTCGAAGCACTAGCATCGGCACTGGGACCAATAGAAACAGGTTGAGAAACTTGTTGTACCTCAGCACTGGGACTAGCAACAACAGGTTGAGAGACCTATTGTGCCTCAGGATTGGGTGCATCAGTAGGTACAGAAGTCATTGAGGTCTCCTCTGACATACAAAACACTGTCTGCATTGGGACCGCTACGAAATGACTGTGAAGTCCCTATGAAAGGGTCATCCTCCATTGAACTTTCATCTGACCCTTCAGTTTTTTTGGTTGATAACAGAACAATTAACCAGTTTTGTTTTGTGGGGTCTAGAACATGAAGTACTTGTATTGCCTGTGATGCCATTATAAATGGTTCATCTTTATCCACTTACTGAAATCAACTTTCACAAATCCCAATTCATATATTTTAACAGAACTCCTGTTATCAACCCGCTTGCATTGAAAAATCAGCACTTGAAATTTCGTATAATCTAACTCCCATATTTGTTTAATGATTCCAAAGTATGACATATTCTCATAAATTGGATTTCTGTCCTTAGCACCGGAAACATGCATCGCTTTAGCTATAATTGTAACCCCACTATTTTTTATGGTAATTTCTTCATCATTTTCATTAGTATAGAATGTATAACCATTAACTGTATAAGCTTTGTAAGATAATTCGTACACACATGCTCCTCCGTCTAGCCATCGAAGTCATTCTGAAATTGAGTCTATATCTTCATGTAACTTATTAAAAATATGGTAGAGAAACCATCCTATAAACTTTATATTATGTGTATCTGATATCCATTTTCAACCCTAGATAGATTCAAATGCCTAAAAATTTATTTTTGGGTTTGAACATATGGGTCAACGTCGAAAATGTTATGCAAAACGTAAAGGTGGGCATACTCTAGATCTGTAATATTGATTGTGACAACCTCTCTTCCATAAATTCCTTCACCCTCAATTCACCTAGTGTGAAGAGATTTTGGTAGGCCAATGTTTTCCACACCAGATAGGTATTTGTTATAGAATTTAACTGCTTCCTAGACAATATATTTCTCTGTAATACAACCCTCTGTCCGATTTTGATTTTTGACATACCCTTTCAAAATTTTCATATACCGCTCAATGGGGTACATCCATATATAATGTACAGGACCACATAGTCAAATCTCTCTCACCAAATGAACCATCAAATGAACCATCATATAGAAAAATGTCGGTTGGAAGAACATTTCCAATTCACATAATATAATGGAAATTTCTCGTTCCATAGTTGGCAATTTCTATGGATCTATAACTTTGCTGCATATATCTTTGAAGAAGAAACAGAGCTTCGTTAATGTATGGCGGACATTCTTGGGAAAAATGAAATGTAAAGCTATAGGAATTAGATATTTCATCAAAACATGGAATTCATGTGATTTCAGACCCTTTAATTTTAAATCTCTCATTGACATGGTGTTCTTGATATTTTATAAATACCCCTATAGAACCTTTACGTTATTCAAGAAGTTGAAAAACTAGGAGGATGAAATGTTCATTTTTCACCCTTCACTGGTGCCAACTCTTCTCGTATTCCCATCTCAACCATGTCCAATCTAGCCTTAATTCCATCCTTTTTTTTTGTCGGGTGCATTTAGCAACGTGTCGATGACACTATCATATACATTTTTTTCAACATGTATAACATCAAGAAAATGTATGACATATAGACAATTCCAGTATGGTAATTCAAAAAAACTAATCTCTTTTTACAATTGGTTTTCGTAAGGTTTTTCGAAAATGGTTTACCAAAAGTAGTTCCCACATCTTTTACTTTCTCAAACAATTGATCACCTTTTAGTGGAGACAGTGTTTTACGTTATTTTTAACTTCCGTTGAATGATGTTGTCCAAGATCGGTACTTATTCCATCAGGGTAGAAATCTATGATGTCCTAAAAACACAGTTTTTGATGAATTATTCAACCTAATTGACTGTGTACCTTATTCATAAATGGGATACCCTTGAGTTCCCTTAATGTTATATCCTTAAAATTTTCTATAAGAAGTAAATTCATTTATCGTCTCGTACTACATGGCTTTAAAAGTGAAATCTTCATTTTTGTAAGCATCATACAACGTAACACCTGAATCCCACAATAATTTCAAATCATCAATCAATGGAGCCAAATAAACATCAATATCATTATCCAGTTGTTTTGGTCCAGATATAATCATAGATAACATGATGTATTTTCATTTCATGCATAACCATAGTGGTAAGTTATAATTTACCAACATAACCGGCCATGTGTTGTGACTGCTGCTTTGAAAACCAAAAGGATTAACCACATTTGTAGATAACTCAAGACGAAGGTTTCTTGGCTCATTTCCAAATTCAAGATACTCATGATCAATTCTATTCCACTGAGGAGAGTCTTTAGTGTGATGTAGTTTCCCATCTTTAATTATTGTATCTACATGCCATGTCAATTTTCCTGCAGTCTCCTCACTTCTATATAGGCATATAAACTTTGGAATGATTGGAAAGTGCCATAAAAATTTCATAGGACTAGAATCATATTTCTTGTATCGATAAGAATCACACTTTGGGCATTCTTTAAGTGATTTTTGGTTCTTTTGAAACAATATACAGTCATTTGGGCAGGCATGTATTCTTTTAAAGATCATACTCATCGAGCATAGAATTCGTTTGGCATCATATTTTCATCTTAGGAGCTCATTATCTTTTTGGATCATGTCATTCAGGAGAGCAAGTAGTTTCGTAAAACTGGAATCACTCCACCCATTGCCTGCTTTCAAATTATACAGCTTCAGTACGGCTGATAATACTGTATATTTAGTGAAACCAGTATATAATGGCATTTTTACACAACTCTTTAACTTCTAAAACAATTTTGGGCAATCACAAAGTTCACCTTCAACTGTCCTAGTCATTTACTCAATACGATCTTCATCGTCATTCACATCTGTAATCATATCCTCCATACAATCGTCTTCATTTTTCACGCTTGTAATCATATCAGATGATCTATAAAACACTGTGTTATCTGAGCCACTACCTACATTAATGTTTTCCCATGTTTATTCCAACATGTATAACTTCGATCTATTCCGTGATAGGTCAGGTGTTCTTCCAACTCCTCTGGACTAATTTGTCTTGAATAACAATAGCATAAACACAGATAAAATATTTGAGAAGGGTCACATGCATGATCTTTTGAAAACTTGATAAACTCTTTCACGCTATCTTCATACTCTTTTGTCAACTGATTGGCATTCATCCATTATTTATTCATATTCATCCTATTTTATATAGTAATATTAATATATAACAAAATAATTACACAAAATATGTTCAACAAGCTATGAGAAACCCTTGCACTAGAATGTTTTAGTATCCCACATGTGATCTATATGCATTATTGTAAACATGTTTTTTAGTGTTTCTCTAGAAACATAATGTCTCTATTCAAGAAATATGGTACTAAACTAATAGATGGTATGATTTTCAATAGATTTCTTGTGGGTGGAAGGATTCATTACATTTTTTGTTATGGTTATTTGACTAGGGTATCCATAAAGTGTCACATAGAGTCCTCTAGTGAAGTAGTTTTCTAGGATTCAGTGGAATTGAACTAGTAACAAAGTGGTGGTGTCATTGAAATGGGTAAATTTTGGATTGATATTCAATGGTGGAAGAACTACAACATGGAAAAAAATGGCATACCAATCATGCTAACAACCGCAATACCATACAAACACACAATAGTGCTCACAATCGCAACACCATACAAACCAAACAATCACAATTTCAGATTTTACAAAGCATCCCTTATTCAATTTTGTTTGTTAATTCAGGGGTTATAATAGAAGTTTTATCATCTTTGGGCATTCATTCATAAATCAAGTATACGTAAATTACCAATTTTTATATTCAAATGTTCAACAGGAACCAACCAACATGCAATTCATTTAGTGCGCAAACAAGGACCACCAACAGCCACGATTTTCAACGAGGAATTTAGCCCGTACATTTCACATTATAAACATAAATATAAAACAGTAATAACATGAGAACAAGAGTAAATCAATGATTAATAGGATAAAACTCACCTCGAAGGTGTTGTTCAGTATGCGGTAGAGGTGCGTTCGTGGCAGAGGAGAGGCGCGCAACAGAGGAGATTTCCAACTAAAAAGAAAACATAAAATGAGAACTCATATGTTATACCTATCCAAAATAGGTCCAATGAGATTTAGGAATGGGATATGTCTGTTTAAACATCATTGAAACCTATATATGATGATCCATGAAACCCATCCATTCAAGGGCACAATTTGTTCACTAAACACATCACTAGGTTCATGGTGATACTCACCACGATCCTGATCCAAATTGCTCCCCACCATCATAAACTCCTATTATAACACATCATTCAGTAGCCCAACAACCCACTTGGTGTGGTTTAAAACTAACCAAACCAAAAAAAATATGAAAAAACCCTCCAAAATCTAGAACTAGTTGTCATATTTTATTCCAAATAGAATCAAAAAAGTATCTACTGCTTATGAACAAGGCCCTAACACGCTGACTTTCCCTCAAAAAGTCCCAGTCATACCTCAAAATTAACCTGTCATACCCAATATGAAGTAACCATTTCCCTCTATTGTCTAAAACATCTAATCTCATGGAAAACACTACCACTACATTTTTACACATGATTCAATCCTTTAATCATGTGAATAAATAGGTTTACCCCCTAAATAATGCGATGAATGGGTTTTACCCCAAAAATCACATGATGAATCATGATTTACCTCATGAATCACCTTTGGTTCACATCAAGATTATCTTGATCATTCTATAAACATATAAAATTTATCTAGTACATCATTTAAAATCTAAATATGGTATTTATGTGGGACCAGATAAATCAGATTCATCAACTCAATGACATACAAATGCCATATCAACCATCTAATAACCAGTCCCATTATACTGAAGACCCTTGTAACATGAGGTTCATACCTCCATAGTGAATGTTCCATATATTATCATAGATATTTAATATATGTGATCATATTTATCATACCTAATCTCTAACATGAAATATCAAGTGCCACATATTCCCTAATCACTAAAATATTATATCCATCACCCATTGAAATTCATCTGAAATGAAAGTTGCACCCTCAAAACCCATTGCTTCACTCCCCACTACATTTTTACCTTATACCACTTATCAAGCATCACCTCAACATTTTTTATCACCAACTTTGTGTTGCTTCTCCATATCCATGATCATTTATCCAAATAAACACCTGTCTGGGATTAACTCTCAGATCAAACATGACACTATATTTGATCCATTTGTGACGTATCCTCCACCATAGATTGAAATTTTCTATTTCATCCAAAACCCCAAGAAATTGAGTCTAAAATAATTTCTTCAACTCCATTGGTCCTTGGATCACACTTTACATCTCACCATCTTAAAATTTAAATGGGTACCATGCATAACCGGGGTGTACCATTCTCACCTCATCCAATATAATGGGTGTAAAATATTGTACCACCTGATCAAATTACATGACTCATGATCCCACAAGTTGAACACCATTTTGTTATACTAAAATACCATCTCCATGAGATACTCTAATTAACCTAATCTATAAACTTACTGATGTACACCCCATGCAACCACACGATCCAGTCTCCAGAATAGTGATCAACAACCCTCATTATCGAAATAATGCATGTCTAGATAGGTGTAAATCTCTGTGATACCCTAAATTATCACCTAACTTGGACTAACCTGAGTCCTATCTCATCTATATTAGGCTCACATGCCTAAACCCATGATCATGATCCATGGTATGTTAATCATCAAAAAAAATAACCTCCATGATACTTTCCAACAAGATTCACATTCTTAAAATTTTCATAAAAACCGCACTAATGCCTTTCAACTAGTATCGTCTCAAAATCACATGTGTCCATCCATAATATAATAGCTACTCCACTAAGAAACGCGTCAAAAAAACACAGGTCTAGGAATCACACTAATCTTACCCTCAAAACAAAACTTGATACCAAAAACATCGACACTTAAGGCGCCCTTCTCAAAAATATTCCAAGGAATCTCAATGCCTATACAATCTCAATTCAAGGAAATTACCCATAACTTCAACATTCCCAATGTCTAAGGCATTACCATGCATATATGTCATACTTGGTATGAAACCACTTATGCTAATCACAACTCAAATTTTATACCTTTGCTTCATGTTTCTAAAGAATTCACAAGTCTAGGCTAACCCCTAACATATTTTACCTTCATAAAACTCATTTAATATAATCCATAATACCCAAAACACTCAAAGTATATACCTTTGAAGAGGAGGCAGCGGCGGAGGAGGCAGTGGCGGTGGAGGCAGCGACGGAGGCAGTGGTGGTGGAGGAGGAGGGCGGTCATAGAGGAGGAGGAGGAAAAGGCAGTGGTGGAGGAGGATGCAGAAGAGGAGGAGGAGGGGTCGCAGCGGAGGAGGGGTCAGGTTCAGCTTTCACGAAGGCTTGAATGTGTGCAAGAGTGGAGGGGCCTGTTAGAGTTCTTTTATAAAAACCACTAGAACCTTTATCAGCGCTAGTTAAAAGCACTGATAAAGGTATGTTTTATCAGCACTAAAATAAAAGCGCTGATAAAACATACCTTTATCAGCACTTTTTTAGTGCTAATAAAGATAGAACTTTATCAGCGCTAAAAAAAGCACTGATAAAGTAGCTATTTATCAGTGCTATAATTTTAGCACTGATAAATAGGTGTTTTATCAGCGCTTTTTTATCACTGATAAATATCTATCTTTATCAACGCTAAAAAGGCGCTGATAAAACCTCTATTTATCAGTGGTAAAATTATAGCACTGATAAATACTTATTTTATAAATGTATAATTTTATCAATTTATTTATATTATTATATATTTATTCAAAATTATATATAGGATAAATATTTATTTATTTATTAATAATTATAACTATAAATAGTATATATTTATAAATATTGGTATATAATTGTTAATGTATACAAAAAACATTTTTTTGAATATAAATATAATAATTTTATATAAATTAATAATAAAAAAATTTATCAGTGCTAATAATAGCGCTGATAAATGTACCCTTTATCAATGCTTGTTTTAGTACTGATAAAGGCACACCCCTTTATCAGCGCTTTTAGCTAGCACTGATGAAGGTGCACCCCTATTTGTAAAATAATTGGGATGAATTGTTGAAATTAAAATTTCATTCAAAGCCCCAATTTTTGAAATTGAAAAATCAAAACCTTTGTATAAATTTTTTCCAAGGAATAAGAAACACTTGATCAATTCATTTTTGAAGATAATTTAGAGGAACCTGAGTTATTGCATACTTCTAATACATTTTTTTCCACTTCCAAAAAAACAACTGAAATTGATGAGTATGAGCAATAAAATTTTGGAAATTCAGAAATAAATTATAAAAAAATTATTGATAATCTGAAATCTGATCTCAAAAAAATATTTCTAAGCTATAAAATAAGGATATTTCTTATGAAATATATTTGGATCTTGGGAAAACATAGGGAGAAGTCTCAAATTCTAATCTACCTTTTCCATATTTTTTTGATAAAAATTTGTTAAATGCTTCTCCCTGTACATTTTTAATGCCTATTTTTTGAGTGGACTAGTTTTTTAGATAAAGAGGATGTGAAGGATAGTATTCAATAAAGGATAATGTTTCCAATTGAAGAGTACATTGGTTTACATGAGGATGGTGGTACCAAGCTATTTTTCAAAGAAGAAATCAATTTTTAAGCTAAACCTAAAGATGAACCACATCCTAAAATTGAAATTCAACAACTACTATAGGTTTTTTGTGAAGATAAAGTTTGGAAAGTTGCTTTTATATTTTTTCCCCTCTTCTACCAAATCATTGGAATCAAAATTTCAAGGAGGGGACCCTAAATAAGTCTATTTTTTGGAGCTTATAGAAGTTGTGTGATCTAAATAAGACTATAGAAAATCATTTTTTTGGTTCATGAAGAAGAAAATATACCCAAATTCATATTGGGGACACTTCTACAAAAGATTCCTTTAATAGTACTAGAATAGGCCTTTATAAGCACTAAAAAACACTAACTATCAGAGCATGGTTAAAAGCCCTAAGATTTTAATAGCACTTTTTTAGCGATGAGAAAGGAAGCATTATTAAAGGGTGTAAAATTATATTTTTTTGGACCTCCATAAGCCTAACCTTGTTATCAGCACTTCTACAACACCTTTAATAGTGCCCCCCCCATCAATGCTTTTCAACACCCCACCCCTTTTATCAGCACTTTTTGAATTTCCAGCCTCATGCGCACCCACCTGAATTCGAACCCTGCACCTCTCCTTCGAATATGGAACACCTTTACCACTACACCATGTTGTTTTGTTGTCTGTTTAATGATATTATATTTATTTATATATTTTTTTTACAAATATATTTTTGCATATATTTATATAATTATTTTTAAATACATGTATAAAATATTTGTGTGTGTGATATATATATATTTATATATATAATTATATTTATTTAAATATATTATATATTATATTCATTTACATATACTAGAATATAATATAAATATATATACTTTTATTAATGGACACATAAATGTATATATAAACATTATAAATATATTTGTATAATGTAAAAAATTGTCAGATATTGTTTTAAATAATTTTTTAGAATGTGAATTTATTTACATATATTAGAATATACATATACATATATATATGTTAATTATTGATAGACATGTGTTTATATATTAACATTAATTGTATAGGTATTGATATACATATTATTACATTTTTATAAGGTAAATAAAATGGATAATTTTTTACTTTAAATAAAATGAATAATAAATAATTATTTTATATATTTAAAAATGATTTTTTATGTAAATATGTTGACATATATATATATACAAGAGATTATTACAAGTAAATATAAAAAAATATTCATATATTTAATTATAACTAAAACTAAAATATAAAAAACAATAAAATTTAAAAAACATAATATCAATATGAATGTAATCCATGGGAATAAATTCAGTATCCACCAAAAAAGTAATAGGACCCCCTTAAATGAGGCTAAAATTCTATCGAATGTTAAAAAATTAGGATGCCCCAAGCCTTTCAGGACACTTTTGTCCTTGAAAAAATATTGATCAGAGTCCCCTAGTTAATGTGGTGTAGTTATCATTGCAGACTTTGATTTGATATATGGTAGAGCTCATACGAACACACAGATCAAAAGTTATGGTCATTTAAAGTTTGAGTTATATTTTCAACTTATTTTAGATCATTTATTATTATTTTTATTTTTTTATCATTATATTGTTATTAAATGACTATTACTCAATAATAATTGGCAAATTATTAATTAAAAATATTTTTTAAATTATTTTATAATCCATTTTTACCAAATATCTTATATATTAAGTATAAATTTCTATTTAGCCTTATCTAAAACATATTTATATATAAATATATATTATTTATATTAATATAAATATATTAATATATTAATATATTATTTTTAATGGAATATTTTTTTTTGAAATATACCCTTTCTCAGTGCTAGTAAAAAACACTGATAAAGGTGATGTCTTTATCAATGCTTTTTAGAAGCGCTGATAAAGACCCACCACCCCTTATCGACACTTTTTTACTAGTATTGTTAAAGGGGGCCTTTAGCAACACTTTTTTACAAGCGTTGATAAAGGGTGGGCCTTTATCAGTGCTTGTAAAGAAGCACTGATAAAGGGGCCCCTTTAAAAGTACTTTTTTAGCACTATTAATAACCCCCTTTAATAGTGTTAAAAACATTGTTAAACACTCCCTTTAACAGTGCTTTTTCCAGCACTAACAAAGGGGGGATTTAACAGAACATTTAGCTAAACTTTTAAATCCCTAGCACTGGATAAACCCAGTTCTGTAGTAGTGGGATGATCAGCTGGAACTTCCTAACTAGGGGAAGTGAAATTCTAGCACCCACTTGGGGGTTTCAAAGAAAGAATAATTTCCGTTATATTTCTATTTTTCATTTTTCTTTCATTTCTTTCAATAAATTTTGATACTTAGTTTTTGTTTTTCATGTAGGTTTTCAAGTTCCAACTTCTAAGAGGATAGCTCAAGGATGTTGATGCCCAATAAAAACTAGGTTGTGTCATTCCATCCCACTTTTTTGTCATGTCTTATATTATTTATTTTCACTTCTCAATATAAAATGTGAACAATTAGGATATTGTAAAAAATAAGTATGAGGGGAGGAAAATGTTGGGTAGATTAGGATTTTGTTTTCTTTCTTTTCAATTTTTTAGTTTTTAGTTTTTTTTTCAATTTTTTGGTGTGTTTCTTGTTTTATTTTATTTTATTTTTTCATTTTTTGTGTTTTTTTACTTGTGACCTCAAATGATTATCTTTAACATTTTTGACACCAGTTTTATTAATTAAACCAATTTATCCCTTGAAACTGAACATAAATGAATACTAAAAATGACTTTATTTCAAGTTCAAAATATTCTAAATTTCATGAAAAAACCTTATATTTTTTAATTTCATGCCACATATCAGTTTCTTTATCTTTGAAATCTACTTCCTATGAGGATTCTAAATCCTTTTTACATCTTCTTCACATTCACCTCATTTCTTGAGAGAACCAATCCATGCTTTCTTTAACCAGAACTTGATTTATTTCTATCAAAACTTGAGAATTAAGGTACTTTTTATTTAAATAATTGAGTCATTTCTTTTTATTTTGAATCCCACTTTTCTATAGAATTATTTTTATTTGGGATTCCCTATACATTTAACCTTTTTGATCTATTATTATCCATGAAAAACCTGGTATGTTAGCCACATTACAAGCCAATTTTCTCTTTCCAACCTACACTGGAAGTGAAAATACATGATCTAGTTGAACTTAATTTTGGGGGGAAGATGACTTGTGGTATGCTACATCATTTTTTGCTACTTTGGGAGGAAAAAAATAAAACTCTGAAGAGATTTTTTTGATTCTAAAAAAAATAGGTTTTGTACTAAATTTTTTTCCTTATATAGCTTTCAAGTAAAAGGGAGTTGTGCCTTTCTGGAGATCCCAAAGAAAGAAATTTGCGCCTATTTAGAGATTTCAAGAAAAAAATAGAGAAGAGAAATATCATTTTTTTCTGATGAAATATTGATGGAATGTGATGGGAAATAGATTTTCAAATATTCTTAGAGCTTATTTTCTTCTAACTATAGTGATGAGGAAACCATACTTGAATAAAAATTTGAACCATGAATTTTTTCTTCAAAAAGAGTCAAATTCTCCTTATTCATCCTTTGAATTTTTGACATTAAAAACCTACCAACATAAATCCACAGATCAACCCTAAAAATTACTCATGATAATCACATGTTCTCGGATCACATTGGATGGATATATAGAAATTTTTCAAGCTTATGGTGATTGCTTTATGAGTTTGGATGAGAAAAGACTTGTTGAAAATCCATGTTTGTTCATTGAGAGAAAATTAATGTGAGGTAAATATGTTATGTGCATGGGAGGGGAAAATAATTGTAAATGTATTGAATGAGATGAATTGAGAAATGTAAATATATTTTTTTGATGAGTCATGATATATTTTGTTTTCTAGTGTTAAATTTGTGAACCTCATGGGTATGTTTTTTCAATTTGACTTGATTTGATTTTGAAGCTCACTTGTCCGAGATTCCAAGTGCTAAGTCTGCGGGAATTCATAAAGATAATATTTCCACTATTTTTCATGTGTATTTCAATGATTTAAAATGTAAAAATTTACAAAATTTATCTGGATTGGATTGTTATTTGATTTTAGGGATGTTTTTTGGTTAAAAGTGAAATTTATTCAATTTTGGAATTTTAACTTTTTTCAATCACTTGTGTATTTTGATCAAACTTTAAATATTGTTCCAAATTGAGTAATTATTTTAGGATTTATATATTTTTGGACTAAAAATTTTTCTACTGGGACAATTGTTCATTCGATCTTCTTGAATCCTAAATAAATCATTTGCTATTGAAAATTGTTTCAGATGAAAAAAATGACCCCACCTTATTAAATAATGCATAACTCATCCCACTGATGTCCAAATAGATTAATTATAGCTTGAAAATATATATAACTCAAAGTATTATATCTACATTAAATACCAAGTTTAAAATCATTCATTAAGATGGTCAAGTGGAATGTGAAATTAGAGGAATTTGAAGAGATGCTTCGGCCAGAAAAAGTTTACTTCATTAATATGGGTATAAATTTTCTTAAATGTGTAAAAAAACTTGAAATTTTGGGATTCAACATAGAATTTAATTTCACAAAACTTCATAAAAGACCTCCTATGGATATTTGTTGGACTCACCTATTTTAATAATCACAAATCATGTTTAAATATTGATCATAATATATTAAGTCAGCCTTTAATCCTTTTAATCTACATATACAATTATCTTATTATCAACAATGTATATTCTTAAGACTCATGACTTTACTGCATCAACTTACAGTCCATATTTATCTAAATATAATCTCACTGTTAAAGGATACTGGTAAGAGCCTTCTGTTCAAAGTCACCATTATAGCTTAATATCACCTTAAGTCACTGTTGCTAGAAGATCACCGTTGAAGATTTACAGTCACTGTTGGAAGCTACTGGTACACGGTTACTGTCACAAAACTACTGATGATCTACTTATCAAAAATCACAGACAAAGAGTTACTATCATAAGGTCACTGTTGTAACAAGGTTTCTGCTAGAAGTCCACTGTCAGACTCTTTCTCAAGTCTTCTGTTGATAAATTCTCTGTTCAAGTCTGTAGTTGGAAAGGTTGCTGTTGAAGTAGTCTGATGTTACAGAACTACCAATCAGAAGCTTACTATTAAAGGTCTACTGTTGATCCTACCGATGGAGTTCACTGATGAGGATCCACTGTTACAAAGAATAAACAGTTGCCGTTAAAAGACTATAGTTGAAGTCTACAGATGGAAAGACTACAGTTTACAGTTGGAAAGACCAAAGTTGAAGCCCTCAGTTGAATAGTCTACCGATGAAGTCCAAAGTGGTAGAGATTGAAGTCTACCATGTGACATGCATCTGCTACCAAACTAATGATATTCTATTCTTTTCTTTACCTATTTTATTAATACTATTATAACGGTCGTTTCTGGACAAATTAATGAACCTGACATTATTTAATGCTATTTTTAGGGATATCAGGAGACAGTACGATGTACGAGGAAGACCAAACGTGGTTGAAACATGTCTCTTGTCAGCCCCTACTGGACAACAAAATACAAAAACAAGAGACTATATAAAAGACACAGAAGAGAGACACAAAGCAGTGATAGAACCCAAACATACTAGAAAGAAGAAGGGAACTCTAAAGTACTCATTCAGAAGAACAAGAGCTTCACGAGGATATATTGAAAGAACCTTCTACAATCTGTAGAAGTGTGCTGCAAAGAGTTTTCGAATCCTAGAAGTTGGTCATCTCTACATCTGGAAGTCACAACCTAGAAGTTGCGACACTCTGTTTTGGAGGAAACTTGCAGAGAAGGACCAAAGCTTCATTTCATTCATTCCAACGAGTCCAGACCTGATCTGCCAACACAATAGAGCATTCCGAACTTATCCCTACTATCTTTAGCTCTACTGTATTTAAATACTTTACATTTGTGATTAGTGTGTATGTGTTGCACACACTGACTCTTGTGCTTGAACTGAGGGATACTAAAAATCCCCATACCAAACTATCTATACATTTTTTTCCCACGTATAACTGTGGAAGAATCCTAGTGTGGCTTGGTAGTTTATTTATTTCCCATGAAGAATTGTGGTAGAGGTTGCAAAACCTGGACAGTTTTTGAAAGCTGTTGTAAAGCCCGATATAGGCTGTGTATCACTTTTTAATATAACTGCTTGGTGGAAGGTGATCACCAAGTGGAGAGGACTAGGTCTTGACTTAAGACTAAACCTCTTGTTTAAATTTGTTGTGTTCATCTTTGCTTTACTCTGTTTAACATCTATCTGTTGTGCTTATATTTTCAAAGACAGAAGTCTGTTTTTACATTCACTCTGATATTTAGTTCTGGTTAGTGTGTATATCTGAGTTGTTAAGTAAACTTGTTTCAAAATTTGAATTAGTTCTCATACTGGTTCAACTGAGGAGTAATCAACCTTTGAGAAACCTGTAGAACAATAACTCACTTATATCTCTACTGCCTTAATTGACTGGGCTATTCTAATTTGGGGGATTTTAATCCTAAAAGTTTTTAACAGAAATTTTAATTGGAACTCAATTCACCTCCCCCCTCTTGAGTATCCACTCTGACCAACATTTGGTATCAGAGGTCTCATTCTTATTTATAAAAGGTTTTCAAACCCTCTGTTTTCAAACTGTGATTTTAGTTTTACTTAAAGATCTTAAATTTCTGTTAGTTATAAATTTTTTCTCTTTAAAATATTTTCTAAAATCTAGTTATAGACAATAGACTAGAAGGTGCTGCTACTAACATGCCACCTTTCTTTAATGGTGTGAATTATGTTCAATGGAAAATTAAAATGAAAATTCATTTGGAAATTATTGGTTTTGATATTTGGTCTGTTATAGAATCAGAATATGAAATTCCCAAAAGTGCTAGAGCTACCTGGGATGATGCTACAAAGTCTGACTATAATAATAACTATAAAGCTATGAATGCTCTTTACTTATCTTTAGGATATGAGGAATTCAACCGAATTTCTGCATGTAAAACAGCTTATGAAATCTGGGACACCTTGGCTGTTTCTCATGAAGGAACAACCAATGTGAAGGAAATGAGATTAAATACTTATACTATTAAATATAATAATTTTAAGATTAGACATGATGAACCCATTTCTGATATGTATCTTAGGTTCAATGAGATTGTCAACACCATGAGTTCACTGGGAAAAGTTGTTCCAGAAAAGGAGCAGATCATGAGAATATTGGGATGTTTGCATGATAGATGGAGAGGCACTTCTGTGTCTATCTGAGAGTCATGTGACATCATCAAGCTACCGGTTAAGGAATTGATTGGTAAACTAATGATGTATGAAGAGGAATTGAAGGTGAATAAAGAAGAAGATGATGAACCCAAAAGAAAATTTGTAGCATTTAAGTCTACTGACTCTAAGAGTAAAGACAAAGATAAAATACATGTACCTACTGTAAGTTCAACTAGTGAAGATTAATATTCAGACAGTGATGAAGAAATGGCCCAAATATCCAGGAGATTTAAGAGGTTCTATAGGAAGAAAAAAAATTCAGAAAGCCAAACTACAAGGGTAAGTATGATCAACAAGGTAATTGGAAGAAGGATTGGAAGAAATCTGATAAGGAAGATGATATAGTCTTCTATGAATGCAAGAGGAAATGACACATCAAGGCCGACTGTCCGAAGTTAAAATTCAAAAATAAATATGATTATAAGGACAAGAAGTACAAGAAATCCATGAAAGAAACCTGGAGTGCTTCGAAAGACAGCACAAGTGAATCAGAAGCTACTGACTCTGAAAAGAATCATTCCAACATGTGCTTCATGACTAACATATCTGAGGTACCTGTTTCTCCTATTATAAATGATTATTATTCTGAAAATAACGGTGACTCAGAAAATGATGAAAATATGTCTAAGGATGAACTGTTTGAATATTTCAATGTACCGGAAGATACCTGCAATGAACTAAAAGATAAATACAAATCCTTGAAGAAACAACATGCCTTGACTAGTAATATTAAAACAGGTCTAAGTGTAGAAAAAGAAAACAATTCTCAATTGTTGAAAGAGAATACTCAGCTCAAATTATCTAATGAACAATTGAGAAAGGATATTGAAAAGTTCACTATTGTTCGGGGTACCTTGACACAATTTCTAGGAATACATATTGCTCCAAAATATACAACTGGTCTAGGATATCAGCCTCGACAGAGACGCATTAGCAAAACCAAATTTGTTCCAAAATCTGGACAGTTCACTGCTAATTCTGGACAATCTTTTGAGAAACAATTTTCTAAATGACCGAACAAAGTATTTATGTCTCAAAATATTTTTGTTGATTTCAGAAATTCTATAAAGCAAATATGGGTTCCCAAAGTTTTATTGGCTAACCTTTCTGGACCTAAGAAGATCTGGGTACCAAAATTATCCCATGTTTAATCTGTTTTTCAGGGATGTTGTTTAAAGAGTTCCTGTAACACTCTATGGTATTTGGACAGTGGATGTTCAAGACATATGACGGGAGATTATTCGTGTTTTAAAAGTCTAATTAAAGTTGATGGTGGGCATGTCACCTTTGGTGACAATGCAAGAGGAAAAATCATCAGCTTAGGCCAGATTCGTAATCCTAATACAATATTAATTTCTAAAGTACTTTTTGTTGATGGATTAAAGTATAATTTACTTAGCATATCTCAGTTATGTTATGATGGTCTTAATTTTAAATTTAAAAATGATTCATGCAATGTTTTTAATTCAAAGAATGACTTAGTTTTCACTGCATGTAGAAATGAGAATGTATATGATGTTGATTTAAACTCCTTATCTAAAAAAATGTTTCTTGTTTAAATGCTTTTCATAAAGAATATTGGTTGTGGCATAGAATATTAAGACACTATAATGTGAACTCACTTAGGAAGCTATCTAATAAATGTTTAGTTAGAGAACTACCTAAATTGGAATTCCCAAATGATAAAGTGTGTAATCCCTGTCAAAAGGGAAAACAACACAAAGTTTCTTTCAAATCAAAGAAAAAAGTTTCAACTTCTCAACCACTTGAGTTGGTTCACATGGATTTGTTTGGACCATCAAGAGTTTCAAGTTTAAATGGGAATCACTAAGTTTATGTTCTTGTAGATTACTTTTCTAGGTATACTTGGGTATACTTTCTAGCTCACAAAAGTGAAGCTTGTTCCTACTTTGTCAAATATTCCAAGTCTGTAGAAAACCTTAGTGGACTTAAGATTAAAACCCTAAGAAGTGATCATGGTCGTGAGTTTGAGAATCATGAGTTTGAATCCTACTGCTCGCATAATGGCTATAGTCACAACTTTTATGCCCCTAGGACACCCCAAAAAAATGGAGTTGTAGAAAGAAGAAATAGGACTCTTCAAGAAAATGCAAGGACTATGCTTAATGAGTATGACTTACCTATTTATTTTTGGGCTGAATCTGTAAATACAGCTTGTTACATTATTAATAGAGTCTTAATTAGACCTATTCTAAAAAGGACCCCTTATGAAATTTGGAATAATAGGAAGCCTAAGGTTAATTACTTTAGATTTTTTGGTTGCAAAGTCTTTATTCTTAATACTAAAGATAATATTTACAAATTTTCTCCCAAAAGTGATGAAGGAATTTTCCTGGGTTATTCTATTTCAAGTAAAGCCTATAGAGTGTTCAATAAGAAAACCAAATGTGTAGAAGAATCAGTTCATATCAAATTAGATGATACTGATCTATATGATCCTAAAGATTCTCTTGAAAATCTTGAGTAAGATTTATCAAATTTGAACCTTAATGATAAAAATAGTGAATCCCCTATAAAAGTATCCAGTTCTGGAAATTTTCTAGAATCTACACCTGCTGATTTTGAACCAATAGACAACAATGAATAATCTAGCTCAACCCTTCCTAGAGGTATTAGGACTCTCAAGAATCATCCTCTAGATGCTTTTGTAGGCGATTTAAATAGAGGAACACAAACTAGAGCTTCTCTAAGAAACCAGGTTGAACATCAAGCTTTTCTTTCACAGCTTGAACCCAAAAATATTAATGATGCAATCAATGATGAATTTTGGGTAATGGATATGCAATAAGAACTAAATCAGTTCGAAAGAAACAAATTAGATGAGTCTGGGAATATAGTTATAAATAAATCTAGGCTAGTTGCACAAGGATATATCCAAGAAGAAGGAATAGACTATGAGGATACCTTTGCACCTGTAGCTTGACTAGAAGCCATTAGGATATTACTTGCCTATGCATCTCATCTGAATTTCAAACTTTATCAAATAGATGTTAAAAGTGATTTTCTAAATGGATACATAGTTGAGGATGTGTTTGTTGAACAATCCCCTGGTTTTAAAAATCCCCATTTTTCCAATCATATTTTCAAACTGTCTAAAGATTTGTATGGCTTAAAACAAGCTCCAAGAGCATGGTATGATAGGCTCAGCTCTTTTCTTATTTCAAAAGGTTTTACCAAAGGGATAGCTGATCCTAATATTTTCATTAAATGGATTTCTAAAGATGTTTTGATAGTACATATTTATGTGGATGATATTATTTTTGGATCTTCTAAAAGTTCATTATGTGTTGATTTTTAAAAAATGATGCAAAATGAGTTTGAAATGAGTTTAATAGGAGAACTCAAATTTTTTCTTGGATTTCAGATCTTTCAAAATAAAAATGGCATTGTTTTGAATCAAATCAAATATATTAAGGATCTTTTAAAATGTTTTTCTTTGGATGGTATTAAAGGTAGTGACACACCTATGAGTACCACCTTTAAGTTGGATACAGATGAAGCTGGAGAACCAGTGGATCAAACCAACTACAGAGGTATGATAGGGAGTCTACTCTATCTTACAGCTAGTATACATGACATCATGTTTAGTGTATGCATGTGTGCTCGCTTTCAAGCCAATCCAAAAGAGTCTCATTTAACTGCTATGAAAAGAATTTTTAAATATCTCAAACATACTCCCAACTTAGGATTATTCTATCCAAAAGGACAATCATTTGATTTGTTGAGTTATTCTGATGCTGATTTTTCTGGTTTCAAGTTAGATAGAAAAATCACCTCTGGGACATGTCACATTTTAGGCAAGTCACTAGTATCTTGGTGTAGTAAGAAGCAGAATTCTGTTGCATTATCTACTTCCAAAGCTGAGTACATAGCTGCTGGTAGTTGTTGTGCTCAAATTCTGTGGATGAAACATACTTTACTGGACTATGGATTTCAATTTAAACATGTCTTTATAAAGTGTGACAATACAAGTGCTATTAACATTTCCAAAAATCTAGTATCTCATGCTAGGACAAATCATATTGATGTGAGACATCACTTTTTGAGGGATCATTATCAAAAGGGTGATATCACTCTTGAATTCATTGGAACTGAACAAAAATTGGCTGATATATTCACAAAGCCTTTGAATTATGAGAGGTTAAATTACATCACACATGAGTTAGGTATGATTAATTTCAGCATAGTAACCTCACAGTCGAACCTCACAGTTAGACCTCACAGTCGAACCTCACAGTTAGACCTCAGAGTCGAACCTCACAGTTAGACCTCACAGTCAAACCTCACAGTTAGACCTCACAGTCGAACCTCACAATTGGACCTCACAGTTGGACCTTACTATTATACCTCACTGTTGCACCTCACCAGTGTACCTCACTGATACATCTCCATGTTGGATACCTCGCTGTTTGTTTTTATTTTTGCGGGAATTCAAACCGTTTTTATTATTTCTATTTTATTTTGTTTTAATCCCTAAATGATAAAATCAAAGGCAACGAACACATTTCAATCCACATTCCTCTCCTAATATTGAACCTTGCTCTCGAAATTCCTAAACCCTAACCTTTCACCTCAACCCTCGAAACTCTCTCAATCTCTATGGCCAGAACCAAGAGACCCCCGACTGTCAATAAGGATGCGCCAAGGCCTAAGAGAACTCGAGCTGAATCCAGTGGCACCAGTAACACCCCATCGGGACCTGTAAACCCGCATTTGACCAAGAGACAAATCTTTGCTGAGAGGGAGTTAAGTGAAGAATGGTTTCTATCAAGCAATTCATTAGTATTGAAAGTACTAGATTCCCAAGGATGGACCAAATTCTTTTCCAAAAACAATGGACCTTACTACCGAAGCTTGTGAAAGAATTATATGAATATATGACGTTCGAAGAGGAAGATGATGTGCATAAGCTAGTGTCCAGAGTCAATGGAAATGAAGTTAGTTTCTCATCTGCTGAGTGGGCTGCCTATTTGAGAGTTCCTCATGCAGGAATTTTTGATTACTACTCTGGAGTGGCTCCTCAAGACGGTGCTGTTTTTGAGTATGAAAAAGCTTTGGAAGAACTAACAAGAGATGGAAAATCAAGAAGGATCATTGCAGCTGAGATGAATGGAGAAGACAGGATCTTATTCAAATTCATTCAGCATGTACTTAGTCCGAGGAGAGGGTAATTTGCTGTACTAAAGTACCAGGACATATTCTTGATGTACTTACTGAATCATGGAAAGAAGATTAACCTATGTAGGTTACTGATGGTACAATTGGAGGATATGACCAAGTCAAGCTCGAAGTCCAATGCCTTATTCCATTCCAAGCTTATTTTAGTTATACTAAAGGTAAAGGGTGTGGCTGGAAGTCAAGAAGAAATGATAGTAGACAAGAACAGTGTCTGTATCTCCAAGGTAATTTTCAAGTTCATGAAAATTAGCTGGAATCCCTGGAAGAGGATATGGGTGAATGATGAAGGAAAGGTGTATGAAAATTTTGACCCTAGTACTCATCCAACTGGGCCAAAAGACAAAAGAGATCCAGGCTTGAATCTTGATGATCTAGAACCATTTTATTCTGATGAGGAGGAGGCTAAAGGAGTTATGGACCCTCAAAGAGAAAACACCCCCATTGATGATGGGAGTGATCCTGATTTACCTCATAGTCCTGTAAGGACTGTAGCTTTTGGAGCATCTAGCCCTCCAAAAGAACTAACAAGGAGAGATACTGTTCTGAAGGAAAGTGATACTGAGACCACTGAAGAAGAAGAAGAAGCATATCAGAATGTTGTCAAGGACACCTCTTAAGAGGATGAGGCTACCGAATCAGATCATTTTACTCATGAAGAAAAGGAGGCTGCTGTTGAAGCAGATGATGAGGAAAATGAAGAAGAAGAGATCAGTTTGAGCCCTCTAATTGATAATACAGACAATATAGTGCCTGATCAGGAAGTAGGAGTGGCATCTAATACCATTGATGAGAGAGTCATTGATGACTCAGAAAAGGATAGGACTAACCCTATTGTTGAACTATCAGAGCAAATGGTTGTTTCATATGATGAATTTTTAGAGGAGGTTGTGGAGTTACCTCGAGAAGAATAGTTAGAGGAGATTCCTAAGGAGAATGCTCTAAGTGAGGGGGCATCTTGGTTCAGTTTCTGTGTTGTATGACATCAAAGGTTGGTCATCAAATCTAGGATATATGGTACTTGGACTCAATTATAGATATTTTGATGAGTAATACCAGCCCCAAAGGGATTCAGTTATCCTACCTATTGTGGCTGAAAATTTGGCAACTAAGGAGGACCTTGAGTCCTTAAAGGATGAAATGAAAGAAGCACTAAGATATTCAGTGGCAGATTTGAAGAAAATCCTGGTTGAAGAGATGAGGAGTGTGGAATAATCCCTGCAGCTATATATGGGATGTGTTGTTTCTAGTCCAGTGAAGGAAATGATGGATGAAGTTAAAGTATGCCATACTCAAATTGAGAGTTGGACAGGAGCTGTGGTTGCTCTAAGACAATCAATTTCTTCATTGACTACCATGAACAGTTCTCAAAACCAAGTGAATGTTGATATTAGATATATCAAAGATGTAGTCAAGTAGTTTGTGGAAGTATTTGAGGCTTTTAAGACATCAGTCAAAGAACATTTTAAAAGTCAAGATGCACTTGTTCAGAAGGTGGTTAGTAATTTGACACAGTCTTTCAAAGAGACGGTAGCTTTCTCGGTAAAACCCCTTCCCTCATCCAACTCCACTTTGAACATTGACCAGATCAGAACTGTGATCCAGGAAGATTTTTCTAAGGCCAGTACCAGTGGCACCTCTGATACTCAGATACTTTCTACCACTAGGGAAGTAAGCAGTTTTGTTTGTGATCACCTACGGGCAGCTACTGCTTTTCAAGAGGCCATTAAGAATAAGGTGGATGCCTACTTTTAGAAGGTCTATACCAAGCATCAAATGACCAACTATTTCAAGCTCTTGATAGAGAATATGAAGTTGCCTCCAGTGACTCAGGAATTCAGGGAGTAGGTCAGCAAGCTGAGAGAATTGGCTCCTACTTTGGATAATTCTTTGGAAAATAAAGATGATTTCTTATATGCTATGGAAAGAGGAGGAATAATTATTATGGATTTCAGAAACCTTCTTATCCCCTTTCTCCATGTGGACTGCACCCCTGTCATTATCCCTCCTTCCTTACCTACATCTCTACCCAGTGGTTCTTCTTCCATCATGTCTCCTGTTGAAGCTATCAGAAGCCTTACTCCACTGATCCCTCAGAAATCTACCCACTACAGACCCACAGGAGCTTCTGTTGCTGCCCCTCCAGTCATTCCAACAGCCATTCCTAAACCTGCTGATCCACAAGCTTCTTCTCTATCTTCTTCTTCCAAAGGGAAAGACCCCTTACCTACAGATGTTGTGGATTGATTTTGTTTATGTCTTTTGATAGGGACTCTGTATTCCTTTTGGTCATGAAATGTATTATGTTATTAATATAATCCTTCTCGGTTTTTCTCTCATTTGTATTTCTTTTTTCTAATCACAAAGTGGGAGAAATATTGTGCTTACTGTTCTAATTGAGAAACTAATATAAAAATACTATGCTAACTCTCTAAATATTGTGCTTATTAATCTCTGATACTTGAAAAATTTTAATACATACTGACATAATTTTTTATTATTAAAAAGGGGGAGATTGTTGGACTCACCTGTTTTAATAATCACAAATCGTGTTTAGATATTGATCATAATATATTAAGTCAGTCTTTAATCCTTTTAATCTACATATACAATTATCTTATTCTCAACAATGTATATTCTTAAGACTCATGACTTTGCTGCATCAACTTACAGTCCATATTTATCTAAATATAAGATCACTGTTAAAGGTTACTGGTAAGAGCCTTCTGTTCAAAGTCACCGTTATATCTTACTATCACCTTAAGTCACTGTTGCTAGAAGATCACCGTTGAAGACTTACAGTCACTGTTTGAAGCTACCGGTACACGGTTACTGTCACAAACCTACTGATGATCTACTTATCAAAGCTCACAGACAAAGAGTTACTATCATAAGGTCACTGTTGTAACAAGTTTTCTGCTAGAAGTCCACTTTCAGACTCTTTCTCAAGTCTTTTGTTGAGAAATTCTCTGTTCAAGTCTGCAGTTGTAAAGGTTACTGTTGAAGTAGTCTGATGTTACAGAACTACCAATTAGAAGCTTACTATTAAAGGTCTACTGTTGAGCCTACCGATGGAGTTCACTGATGACGACCCACTATTACAAAGAATAAAGAGCTACCGTTAAAAGACTACAGTTGAAGTCTACAGATGGAAAGACTGCAGTTCACAGTTGGAAAGACCACAGTTGAAGCCCTCGGTTGAATAGTCTACCGATGAAGTCCACAGTGGTAGAGATTGAAGTCTACCGTGTGGCATGCATCTGCTACCAGTCTAATGATATTCTATTCTTTTCTTTACCTATTTTATTAATACTATTATAACGGTCATGTCTGGACAAATTAATGCACCTGAAATTATTTAATGCTATTTGTAGGGATATCAGGAGACAGTATGATGTACGAGGAATACCACACGTGGTTGAAACATGTCTCTTGTCAGACCCTACTGTTCAACAAAACACAAAAACAGGAGACTATATAAAAGACACAGAAGAGAGACACAAAGCAGTGATAGAACCCGAACATACTGGAAAGAAGAAGGGAACTCTAAATCACTCATTCAGAAGAACAAGAGCTTCACGAGGATCTACTAAAAGAACCTTCTACAAGATGTAGAAGTGTGCTGCAAAGAGTTTTCGAATCCTAGAAGCTGGTCATCTCTACATCTGGAAGTCACAACCTGGATGTTGCGACACTCTGTTTTGGAGGAAACTTGTAGAGAAGGACCAAAGCTTCATTTCATTCATTCCAACGAGTCCAGAGCTGATCTGAAAACACAATAGAGCATTCCGAACTTATCCCTACTATCTTTAGATCTACTTTGTTTAAATAATTTACGTTTTTGAGCATTATGTATGTGTTACACACACTGACTCTTGTGCTTGAATTGAGGGATACTAAAAATTCCCATACCAAACTATCTTTACATTTTTTCCCACGTATAACTATGGAAGAAGCCTGGTGTGGCTTGGTAGTTTATTTATTTCCCACGAAGAACTGTGGTAGAGGCTGAAAAACCCGGACAGTTTGTGAAAGCTATTATAAAGCCCGATACAGGATGTGTATCACTTTTTAATATAACTACTTGGTGGCAGGTGATCACCAAATGGAGAGGACTAGGTCTTGACTTAAGACTTAACCTCTTGTTTAAATTTTTTGTGTTCATCTTTGCTTTACTCTATTTAACATCTATCTTCTGTTCTTATATTTTCAAAGACAGAAATCTGTTTTTACATTCACTCTGATAGTTAGTTCTGGTTAGTGTGTATATCTGAGTTGTTTTGTAAACTTGTTTCAAAAGTCGAATTAGTTCTCATACTGATTCAACTGAGGAGTAATCAGCATTTAAGAAACCTGTTGAACAATAACTCACTTATATCTCTACTGCCTTAATTGACTGGGCTGTTCTAATTTGGGGGATTTTAATCCTAAAAGTTTTGAACAAAAATTTTAATTGGAACTCAATTCACCCCCCTCTTGAGTATCCACTCCGACCAAAAATATTTAAATAACCTTTATGTTAAAAATTTTTAACAAATTTTTTTGTATTTGTTGACAACTAACCTTTTTGTGTAAGAATGTTTTTGTTATTCAGGAATCGAACCCAGCCCATCGTAATGATCCTTGTAAGAAAGTTGAAAGTTTTTGAATGTTCAAACTCAAACATAAATGGAGAGAATTTTTTTTTCAGACACAGGTTTTTTGAGTTAGGTTTTAAAGATTCTAAGAATGGAATTTGTAATAATGATGAAGAGGTTTCTTAGACAAAAAATGATGAAGTCAGAAGTTAGAAAGTTCTCAAACTTTCTAAACAAAGTCAGATGATTCTTTGTTGATCATAAAGTTATTATAAATCATTAAACATACTCATGATAAAATATTTTTAAGAAATGGAGGAATCATAATGATTTAATCGGTTTCAACGATCAAGATAAATTCTTTATTGGATTCAAGAAATCCAGACACAGAAGATCAGATCTAGAAGTTAGAATGTGTGAAACTGATGAATTTTGAAGAAGTTAAAAGTTTCTAAGTGGATTCATCATTGAATACCTTCCATTTTTATGGAAAATCATTATAATAGTATTTCCATCATAATGATAATTCCATCTTAATGAGATGAGAAACAAAAAAATCATAATGAGCTGAGAAAGAAATAGAAATCATAATGAGATGAGAAAGAAAAGGAAATCATAATGAGATAATAACTAAATAGAAATTGTAATGATTTGTGAAAGAAAATAAATCTTAATAATCTGAGAAGGAAACATATTCATAATAAGCTGATAAATAAATATATTTGTAATGAGATGAGAAGGAAATATATTTTTAATGATCTAAGAAGGAAATGATTCATAATGAACTGAGAAGAAAACATATTCGTAATGATCTGAGAAATAAATAGATTCATAATGAGATGAGATGGAAACAGATTTGTAATGAGCTGAGAATAAAATAGATTCATAATGATCTAAGAAATAAACATAACTGTAATGAGTTGAGAAGGAAACAGATCATAATGAACTGATAAAGAAAGGTAGATCATAATGAGCTGATTATGAAGAAGACTTAAAAAGAAGACTCCATAAGTTTTATGAAGAGTTGAAGAGGTAAAACTTGAAATTAAATTTTTTTTAAAATCTTAAAGAAATATAAGGAGGGTAGAAGAAGTCAAAGTTGAAGTTTAAATATGATATATTTTCACAGTTTTGAAATTTGAGGAAGTGGGGAAAATTTTCAAGTTTCATGATTTTGTTTTCTAAATTTTCTATAAATACTTTCTCAGGTCATTCATTAATTGTCAATTTTTTACATAAGTGGAAAAGGTAAAGTTATGAAGAAATCAAAGGAAATTCATCTCCAACCAAAGATCTTGTGAGGAGGGTCGAATATATGAATGTGTGTTTACTGTATTAAGCAAGATCATATTGAGAATATCATATTAAGTCAATCGGATTGAGTTAATCGGAATGAAGAAGATCATATTGATTATTTGAGAAGAGTTTGAGTTTTATAGATTTAGAATGGGTTCATTTTATTGATTCCATTTTATTGAGTTTCTGAGTAGATTTTGATAAGTGAAGATTCAGTAAGGGAGAGTCGTATTGTCTTCATCGGATTGAGAAAATCAGATCCATCCAAATCGTATTGAGGATTTTGACTGATCAATTGTGGAGAATTTTCAAAAAATTATTTATTCTTTTGTTTAGATCAATTATTTTATAATAAAACTTTGTAAATTTATGGGAGTTAGTATAATCTTTCATATCATTATATATAAGGTTTCAAATGGGAGTTGGCACAAGTTGTATTTACTTCTTCATAATAGTGAATTTCCAAAGACCCATGGGAGTGGCTATGGAAAGGATGTAGGTTCTCACACTGAGTCCAAACCTTATAAATATTGTGTGCTTTACTTTATTTTCTAATTTTACATGCATGAGTTTTTACTAAAAGTATAAAGAAATAAATCTTAATAGGTTGTAGGGGTTAAGTTTCTAAAAGTTTTGAAACTCATAAAAAGTGAACAATTGATTCAACCCCCCTTCTCAGTTCTTATTCGATCCTTTGTAACTACAATCGGTACCATAGGGTGGTTCCCCAATTGAATCCTTATCATGGATAATATCAATTATGTCAATGTTTTAGGAATTACTAAATTTTATGGAAAAAATTATTATGGATGAAAAAATAGGATGATTCCATATCTCCTATCTCTTGGACTAAAAGTTGTTGATGCTGCTACTATTGGTTTTCCACCTATTGAGAAAGATTACCCTATGATGTTTTCTGATAAGATAAATATAGAAGTTGATGGAAAGGCTATAAATTCAATCCTTATGTCCTTATCAGAGAATTTTTATCAGAAGGTGATGGGTCTCAATACTTCAAAAAGTATGTGGGACAAGCTTGAAAGTATTTTCTAAGGGAATACTAAATTGAAGGAAGAAAAGCTACAAATCTGGCATAGTAAGTATGAAAACATCATAATGAGAGATGAAGAAACTATTGATGAATACTTCACCAAAGTAAATTAAATTATTTGCAACATCATAGGATTTAGAAATGTCTTAGAAGATTATAAAATTGTGAATAAACTTATGAGAAACTTTTCAGACAGGTTTGATTCTGAAATTTATTCTTTAGAAGATAAGGATGATTTATCTATTTATGAATTGCATAATTTTATTATTCCTTATGAAATGAGAAAAACTATCATGTTTAAAAATAATATTAAAGATGAAGTGGATTTTAAAGCTATGAGAAAGTTGAAAATTCAATATGTTGAAGATGATGATCCTTGTGACTCTGGAGGTAAATAGGATGACGACTTGAATGATAAAATCATGCCTCTTATATATAAGAACTGTCGAAGAGGAATAAGAAAGTATGGAGGTAAACTTCCTCTCAAATGTTTTTAGTGCAGTGTAATTGGACACTTTACTATGAATTGTCTCAATAAGAAAGTTAGAGAATATCGAGATGATTCTGATGAAAAACCTCGATGGAAGAAGTGGAACAAAAATGATAAAGAATAAAATTCATCCAAAAAATACAATAAGATGTTTACTAGAAACAAAATAAGTATGTTGAGTAAGAAAGCTCAATCGAACTCAACTAACAAAAATTCTTTAGAAGATGAAAGTTCCGAAAAATTCAGAACCTTCATCGAAAATTTTGAGAAAAGAAAAGATTCCTCAAATAGTGAAGAAGGTGGTAAAGAATCTTACAGAGATTATCAGCTCAGAACAGAACTTCTTGCATGTCTTGAAAAAAAAAATATCTCAAGAAATAAATCATAATGATAAATAAATATTTTGAAGAATTTTTTGAAGGAAGAAACCATGTCATAAAGGAGGAGGATAAATATATTCAGAAGATTTTAAGTTACTAACTTAGAATTTATGAATAGGGAAAGATAATTGAAGATCTCAGTAAGAAGTCAGTATCTAAGGAAGAATAATTTAATGAGTTTCAATCAAAACTTATTGAGTTCGAAAATAACCTGATGAAGATTAATGAAAACTTTAAAAAAAAATTGAAAGAAAAATATGAGACTTTTAAAGTTGGTGAGAAAGTTCAAATCAAGAATCAGGTGAAATACTTACCCACCAAAAATAATGTATCATTTGATCTTTATAATATTTTAGGTATTATAAAAATTATTGGGAAATATTGGGTGGAAAAAGGTTTTCAAAAACCTATTTCATCTATAAAAGATAAAAACTCTCTCACAAATAAAGATGGCCCACACCCAAAGTTTTTTCAAGCAGAAAGAATTTATCAACCTCAACAAAGTTTCTATAGATAAAGATCATACTTCAATAGAAAGGAAAGATTTTATGGGTATTTTTGGTGCTACATAATCTATGAGCATAGGTCATATAATTTTTGGCACAATTTGTCTCTACCCTAAAGAAGGCTTTAGCATTGTGGAAGAAATAGTGAAAGTAGTATAAGTAACTTTCCTAACTTACAAAAAGTTGAAAAGGTGAATTCTCAAGATGTTAGAAACATTCCAAAAATAAATAAATTTGAATTTCTTGAAGAAGTTTTTGGAAGATGTGATAAGGCTTTTCATCATGCTGAAAAATTTATGACACTCCCTCCTTAACAAGTTTCTTAAAATAGAAAATAAATAGAAGTGGTAAAGAAGAAAGCTAAGGAAAGAGATTTTATTATTGAGATAGATTTGAAAGAAATTAAAAGGAACAAACCATGGATACTTGATAGTGGTTGTTCTTCACATATGATGGGTGATATAAAAATCATGAAACATGTTGAAAGTCATGATGGAGGAGTAGTTACCTTTAGTAGTGATAGTTCCTTAAAAATCATAGGAATCAGAATGACTAAGATTGAAGCGAAAAAGTTGAAATCTATAGAATTTTTATTTGTTTATGGGATAAAACATAGCTTACTTAGTGTAATTCAACTTTGTGATGATGGAAAATAATTTGTTTTTATAAAATATTTGTGTATCATCAAAAGTGTGAAAGATAGAAAATTTATTACAAAAGGATAAAGAACTGGTAGGAATCTCTTCCAAATAAAATAATTCAATAACTCCTGTTACTTAAGTTCTGAAGATGAAAACAAATTATGGAACTGAATACTTAGGAACCTTGGATATAAAATTATAAACAAACTTTAAAAATTTTACGTTGTTTGAAATTTTCCAGAATTGAAAAGAAGAGAAGAATATGTTTGCATAACTTGTCAAAAAGAGAAGATGACTAAAAAAATCATAAAAGAGTTAAGATTCAATCTACCATACCACTTGATCTTATTCATTCTAATTTATGTGGGTCAGTGAGACATAAATCAATAAAAGGAAATTTATACTTTCACTTTTATTGATGATTTCACTAAAATAACAAACATCATGTTTATGAATCACAAGACAGAGGCTATTAAAATGTTCAAATTATTTAGAAAATATGTTGAGAAAGAAATTGGTGTTTTGATAAAGAATTTGAGGGTAGATAATAGTAATGAATTTACAAACAATAATTTTGAAACTTATCTAAGAAATCCCAGTATCAAACATCAGTATAGTTATCCCTATACTCCATAAAAAATGGAGTATTATAAAGAAAGAATAGAAGTTTGGTGGAAATGGGAAAAATTGTGATAGCGGAATAAAAAATTTATAAGTTCTATTAGAGATAAGTTTCTAGTACTATTGTATATGTTCAAAATAGATTCTTTTTGAGACCAAAAACCAACATGAATCCTTATGAAATGTGGTATAACAAAAAACATTCATTGAAGTACTTCAAAGTTTTTGTAAGTTCATGTTTACTTAAAATCAAAAATATATATTAGGGAAAGTTTGATGAGAAAGCTGAGGGAGAAAATTTTATGGGTTATTCACCAAATAAAAGAAGTTACAAATATTTGAAAAAATGTTTACAAACAAATTTGGACTCATATGATGTGAAAGTTATTGAAAATAAAATTTCTTGAACAAAAGTTGTTGAGAATGTTGAGGAGGATAAACTGAAGATTTATAACAATAGTAAAAGTATATAAAAACATCCTTATCAAGATACAGTTGAATCATGTGACAAGGAAAGTGAAGTTGGGAGAGAAACTTTAAAATTTCATACCTTCCAATAACATTTTGAGTTCGAAAACATATTGAGTTTGAAAACATTATTGGAAATTAGAAGTCTCCAGTTCAGACAAGAAGAAAGTTGATATTAGAAAATCAAACTTCACTTATCTCAAAAGTAGAACTGGAATCAGATTTAGAGGCTATTCACCAAAAATATTGGGTGGATTATATGAATGAATGGTTGAATAATATTGATAAAAATAAAACATGGGAACCTATTCCATAGCCATAAAATAAAAATTTTATTAGAACAAAGTGGGATTACAGAAACAAATTTAATGAGCATAGAGAAGTTTCAAGAAACAAAGCAAGACTTATTTTTAAAGGATATGAACAAGTGGAAGGTGTATATTTTGATGAACAATTTTCCCTAGTTTTAAGGTTAGAAACTATTTGAATATTTATTTTAGTGGTTTCTCATCAGAATTACAAAGTTTATCAGATGGACATAAAATCATCTTTCTTAAATAGTGATATTGAGGAAGAATTTTACATTGAACAACCTTGTGGGTTTCTACTTAATGAGGATGAAAACAAATTTTTTAAATTTAATAAAGATTTGTATGGCCAAAAATAATCTCCATGTACATGGTATTATAAACTTGACAATTGTTTTATAATTTTGAACTTTTCTAAAGGAAAAGTTGATATAAACTTATATGTGAAATATTTTGACTTCATAACTCTAATTGAAATTGTTTATGTGGATGGTATAATTTTTTTGGGATGTAGAAGATGTGTGCAAATCATTTTTTGAATAAATGAAGAAGAATTTTTAAATGTTGATGTTGGGATAATTAAATTTCTTTCTTGGTTTACAAGTTCAATAAAAAGAAAAGCAAATTTCATTATCTCAAGAAAAGTATTCCAAGGAATTGTTAAAGAATTTTGGTATGGTATAATCCAAATAAGTTTCTACTCTTATTTCAGTAAGCATAAAATTGAGTAAAGATGAATCCGTAATAAGTATGAATCATAAAGACTTTCAAAAGCTAATGGGAAGTCTTATTTACCTTACAACCTCAAGGAATGATATTTTTTATGATGTGAATTTGTGTGCTAGGTATCTAAGTAATCCGAAATAATCACATATGTTGGTAGAAAAGAGGATTCTGAGATATGTTAAAGGAAAAAACTTCACATGGGTTGTTATATAAAAGAAATAGTGAGATAAAGTTACATGGTTATACTGATGTCGATTAGGTGAGAGATTATAATGATAGAAAATCAACCTCATGGGGAACATTTTTCTTGGGTGAATGTTGTATGAGTCGGTATAGTAAGAAAAAAAAAGCTATGTAACTTTAAGTATAGTTGAATTCAAATATGTTGGAGATACTCAAGCTTGTACTCAAATATTGGGGATGAAAGTTCTCCTGAAAGATTTGAAATAAAAAAAAATTAAACCATTAAAGATACTTTTTGATAATCAAAGTGTAATTGATATTTATAAAAATAATTTCCAACATTCAAGATCAAAACACATTGATATAAAGTTTCACTTTATAAAAGAGCAAGTTTCTACTGAAGATATTTTGTTGGAATACATTTCCAAAAAGTATCATATTGCAGATATCTTTACAAAAGAAATGCAGAAAGAAAGGTTTGAGGAATTGAGGTTGCAACTTCATGTTTAGCCTCCTACAATGAATTCCTAAATCTAATAAGGAAACCCCCACCGTGCTTTGGATTATGTTGAAAAAGGGGGATATAAATTAACAGCTTTATACTTTATAAAATGTTGTTTACTTGTCTTTCTTTTATGAATCTGAAGTTTTTGTTATCATAAAATGGGGGAGATAAAAAGAAAACTAAGAATAAATTATAAAAGTGAGGGGGTTTATCTTTACATGGATTCAATATTTTCTTGTCACTAAGGGATGTAATTCCTTTAAAAATATTACTTTATCCATTAGTGTGGTATCAGGAAACTCTCTTTTTAGAAAGGCTATATTTCGATCAAAGTCAAAAAAATATGAGTTGTTTACAAAAGTTAAGTTGTAAAAAAATTTCTAAGAGTTGAAAAAAAAATTAACAAGGGTTCCCAATAAATCCAAAGGGTGATATTGAAGAACCTTTGTGATAAATTATTTTTTAAAAGTTTTTTTATTTTTTGACAACTAACCTTTTTGTGTAAGAATTTGTTTTATTATTCAAGAATTGTACTTAGTTCATCGTAATGAGACTTGTAATAAATTTGAAAGTTACTGAATATTCAAACCCAAAAATAAATGGGGAAAAAAGTTTTTTTTTGGGAAATAGGTTTTCGGAATCAATTTTTGAAGTTTCTAAGAATGTAATTCGTAATGATTCTGAAGAGGTTTGTTAGAAAAAAATGATGAAGATAGGAGTTAGAATGTTCTCAAAATTTTTAAACAAAGTTAGATAATGAATTTCTTATAAATAATGGAACATACTCATGATAAAATATTTTAAATAAATATAGGAATAGTAATGATTGAATTGGTTCTAGTGATCAAGACAAAGTCTTCATCAGATTCAAGAAATTCAGACAGAGAAGATCGGATCCAGAAGTCAGAATGTGTGAAACTGATGAAGTTTGAAGAAGTTAAAAGTTTATAAGTGGATTAATCATTTAATACCTTCCTTTTTTATAGAAAATCATCATAATGGTATTTTTTCATAATGGTAATTCTATCATAATGATCTAAGAAAGAAACAAAAATCATAATGAGCTAAGAAATAAATAGAAATTTTGATGAGATAAGAAAGAAATAGAAATCATAATGATATGATAAATAAATAGAAATAATAATTAGATGATAAGGAAACAAATTTTTAATAAGATGAGAAGGAAACAGATTCATAATGAGCTAATAAGGAAATAGATTCATAATGATATGATAAGGAAACAGATTCATAATGAACTAAGAAGGAAATATATTCATAATGTGATGATAAGGAAATAGATTTGTAATGAGATGATAAGGAAATATATTTGTAATGAGATAAAAATGAAATATATTCGTAAGGAGATAAGAAGGAAATGTATTCATAATGATCTAAGAATGAAATAGATCCAAATTAACTAAGAAAGAAAGGAATATCGTAATGAGATAATTATGAAGAAGAGTCAAAAACAATAAGATTATAGAAGTTTTATGAAGAGTTTAAGAGGTCAAACTTGAAATTAAATTTTGTATAAATCCTATAGAAATATAAGGAGTATTAAAGAAGTTAAATTTGGATTTTAAATACGATGGATTCTCAGAGTTTTGAAATTTCAGGAAGCGGGAACATTTTTCAAGTTTCCCACTTTTTGTTTTCTGAGTCGCCTATAAATACTTTCTCATATCATTAATTAATTTTTAATTTTTTACATAAGAATAAAATTAGAAGTTCTGAAGAAATCAAGTGCAATTCATATCTGGACAGAGATCTCATGATGAGGATCAGACAACGAAATGTTTATTTATCAGATTGAGCAAGATCGTATTGAGAAGATCATATTGAGTCAATCAGATTGAAGAAGATCGTATTGATAATTTGAGTAGAGTTTGAGTTTTTTAGATTGAGAATGGGTTCATTGTATTGATTCCATCATATTGAGGTTTTGAGTAGAGTTTGATAAGTGCATATTGAGTAAGGTATAATCATATTGACTTCATTAGATTGATAAAATTGGATCCATCCAAATCGGAATGAGGATTTGGACTGAGAAATTGTGGATCAGTTTCAAAAAAGTATTTATTATTTTTTTTTGATAAATTTTTATGTAATAAAACTTTGTAAACTGATGGGAGTCAATATAATCTTTCCTATCAGGAGATAAAAGGTGTCTAAAGGGATTTGGCACAAGTTTTATTCACTCCATAATAGTGAATTTCCATAACCCCACAGGAGTGGATAAAGAAAGGATGTAGTTTGTCACATTGATTCCAAACCTTGTAAATCTTGTGTGATTTAATTTATTTACTACTTTTTCGTGCATGAGTATTTACTAAAATTTGATAAGGAAATAAATCTCAACAGGTTGCAGGGGTTAAGTTTCTAAAAGTTTTGAAACTTATAAAAAGTGAACAACTGATTCAACCCCCTTTATAAATTGTTATTAAATCATTTTGAACTTCAATATTCATCTGATAATAGGTCCAAATTTGAGCCAACATTTGGGGGATAAAAACTGGACAAATCTTTTGGTACCCTTTTTCACTATGTATTCTCATCTTCACTTCATTTCAATGGATGGTTAAATGGAGGGTGGTTGATATTCTAGAGAATAATGGATGAATAAGAGGAGTATTATAGGAAGTAACCAATCCATGAAGAGCTAAAATCCACGTGGTGTTGGCAGTAGAGATCTGATAATTCTTTCCTTTTGAGTTTGGTACTTTATTATATTCTTATTATATTCTTCTAAAAACTGTTTTCTTGATTGAATGAGGTATCTTCTCATTCTAGAATTTAGTTTCTTATATTTTGATCTGTAATTTTGTTCAAATTTTCAAAGTAAAATTTTTATTATCATTGTTTAAATTTCTTTGGGTGAGTTCTCCCCATTGAGTATAGTTAGTAAAATCTATTTTGTTTTCTAATAGGTCTTCGGGTAATCGGATCACTTTGATAAGTGGATCAACAACCACATATGAGGTCCTAATATGGTTTCTAGGAAATTTAGGTGCTCAATTAGAGGTCTTTTAGTGATAATTAAGAAGTATAATTTTATAATTCATTTATATAATGATAAAGGGAGTGCCTGAAGATCGAATTTTGTCCATCGTTACCTTCTTTAGTTTGTTTGTTTTTATTTAAGCCAAATTAATTCTGATTTATAATCATTATTTATAACCTAAGTTTTAATATGATTTTATTTCATTTAACATGGTTTTACTCATTTAAAATTACAATTTTTATATTTAACATTAATAAAAACAAATTAAAAAAGTGATAGTTTGATAACTTAGTCTACAACCTCCTCATGAGACAACTCTGTAGTCACCACTATAGTATATTTTAAAGGGGAAAATTATTAACTAGGATAATTCAACTAAAACTCCCAGCATCAATTTTTCATTATTACCTATGAGTTTTACCAAGTTTTTTTATTTGTTTTTTAACTTTTAGGATTTTAACCACTAATTTAGAGTCTTTAAAAAACAAAAAAATGGATATTCAAACCAACTACTCCAATGCATGTCCAAATTATCAGCAATATGAGGATGATAGTCATGAAGAATTTTTAATATTTCGATTATAAAAAAATGATTTCATGATCCAACAAAATAATTTGGGGCTTCAATATAATGTTGTAATGATTCAAGAAGTAAGAAAAAAATTGAAAATATTTCAAATGCTATAAAATAATTAAAAGAATTAAAATATCAAAAAAATGCTGAAGAAATAGAAAATCTTATCTCACCCATATTTAATATTGATGAAACTTTTTTGGGTGAGTTGGAAAATGATTTTGAATATTTTTTTTAATTAAAAGGAATAAATTATCACTAATTCACCAATTGATGTGTCTTTATAAAATCAAAAGCCTTTGGAAAATAATTGGTATGAATTTCTTGAAAATGAAATTTCATGTGAAGCCCCACTTTTTAAAATTGAAAAATCAAAACCTTTGTATAAAAATTTGGCTAAGGAAGAGGAAACATTTTATTAATTCATTTTTTAAGATAATTTTGAGGAACCTCAGGTGTTGCATACTTCCAATACAAATGTTTTCCAGTGCCAAAAAATAATTGAAATTGATAAGTGTGAGCAATTGAAATTCTGAAACTAATTTCAAAAACAATAATGACAATATAGAAGTTGACCTCAAGAAAATTATTTCCAAGATATAAAATAAGGGAGTTTCTTGTGAAACGGAGCTAGAGCCTAAACATACACAGGGAGAAATCTCAAATTTTGATCTACCTTTTCTAGTTTATTTTGATAATAACTTGTTAACTCCTTCTCCCTATACAGATTAATTCGTTTTTTTGAGTGGACTATTTTTTTAGATGAAGAGGATGTGAAGGATAGTATTGATGAAATAATGGTGTTTACAATTGAAGATTGAATTGGTTTGCATTATTATGTTGGTACCAAGACGTTTTTTAAAGAATAAATCATTTTTTAAGCTAAAAATTAAGATGAAATGCATCCTGGAATAGGAATTCAACAGCCACTGGAGGTTTTTTATAAATATAAAGTCTTGGGAAGTTACTTTTATATTTTGTTCCCTCCTCTTAAGAATCATTGGGATCACAATTTAAAGGAGAGTTACCTAAATAAATCTATTTTTGGGAGCTTTTACAAGTTGTGTGAGCTAAAGAAGAGTAGAGAAAAATCATTTTTCTGATTCATGAGGAAGAAACTACACATATTGGGGATGATCAGTTGGAACTACCTTACTAGGTGCAGTGAAATACTAGTACCCAATTAGGGGTTAAAACCAAGATTATTTTCCTTTCTATTTCTATTTTTAATTTTCCTTTCATTAATTTCAATAAATTTTGATGCTTTGTTTTTATTTTTTTCATGTATGTTTCTAGGTTGCATCTTCTAGGAATAGCTCAAGGCTTCTGCTGCCCAACAAAAACTATGTTGGGTCATTCCTTCCCACTTGTTTTTTCATGTATTATCTTCTTGATTTTTACTTCTAAATATGAACTATGAAAAATGAGTACATTTCACAAAATAAGTGTGGGGCATGCTGGGTAGATTAGGATTTTGTGTGCCTTCTTTTCCATTTTTTATTTTTTATTTTCTCTTTTAATTTTTGGTTCATTTCTTATTTTCTTTTCTTTTCTTTTATTTTTGATTATTGAGTGTTTTTATTTCAATTTTTTGTGTTTTATTAGAACTTTTGAGCTTAAATTATTATCATTATCATTTTTGAAACCCATTTCAATTAGTTAACCAATTTATCCCTTGAAACTGAACATAAATTAATGCTGAAAAATGACTTTCTTTCAAGTTAAAAACTTTAAAATTTTCATAAAAAGACCTCGGATTTTTTAATCTCATGTCACATCTCACTTTATTTATCTTTGAAATATCCTACCCATGAGGCTTCTGAACCACTTTTTACATCTTCTTCACTCACCTAATTTCTTTAGAGAATCAATACATGCTTTCTTTAACCATAACATGATTTATTTATGTCAAAACTTGAGGGTTAGGGTACTTTTGATTTAAATGATTAGGGAAATTATTTGGATTTTTAATCCCTATATTCAAGAGATTACTATTTATTTAGAATTCCTTATACATTTTACCTTTGTTATTCCTAAGTATCCATGAACATCTGGGTATGTTAGCCACATTAAAAGCTAAATTTCTATTTCTAACCTTCTATGGAAGTGAAAATGCATGATCTAGTTGAACTTAAGTGTGGTGGTGAGAATAATTGTGGTGTGATACAAAATTTTGTGCCTCTTTTGGTGGGAAAAAATCAAACTCTAAATAGATTTGTTTGTTGGTGTAAAAAAAGAGGTGTTTTTACTGAAAGTTGTAACCTTCTAGATCTTTCAAGGAAAAAAGGAGTTTTGCCTTTCTAGAGCTCCCAAAGAAAGAAATTTATGACAATATAGAGATTTCAATGGAAAAAACAGAGAAGAAAAATGTCATTTTTTGTGATTAAATATTTATATTGTGGGATGGAAATGATATTTTCAAATATTCCTATATCTGATTTTTTTATAAGGAGAGTGAGGAGGAAACCATACTTCAGTAAAAATTAGAATCATGCTTTTTTGCTTCAAAAAGAGTCAAACCCTCCTTATTCGGCCTCTAAATTTTTGAATTAGAAACCTACCAACCAAAATCCACAGAAAAACTCTAAAAATTCCTCATGATAATCTGATTTTCTTTGATCACATCAGGTGGAGGTGTAGAAATTTTTTGAGATTATGGTGATTTTTACATGAGTTTGTATGAAAAAATCCTTGTTGAAAATCCACATGTGTACATTGAGAGAAAATTAATATGAAGTAAGTGTGTTGTGTGCATGGGAGGAGAAAATAAGTGTAAATGGATTTAATGAGCCGCATGGAGAACTTGAAATATTTTTTTATGATGCATGATATCTTTTTTTTATTGGTGTTAAATTGTTGAACCTCAAAGGTATGTGTTTTGAATTTTCCTTGATTTGATTTTAATTCTCACTTGTCCATGAGTGCAAGTGATAGGTGTGGGGGAATTGAGAGAGATAATATTTACACTATTTTTCATGTGTATTTCAATGATTTAAACCACACCAATTTACCAATTTGATATGAATTACATTTTTTTTGGATTTTAGATATGTTTTGATGTTAAAAGTGAAAATTGCTCAATTCTGGAATTTTAACTATTTTCAATCACTTCTATATTTTGAGCTTAAAGTTTTCAATATAAATCCAAATTGAGTATTTTTTTGTAGTCTTTCTAAATTCATGGAGTATAATTTTTTTCAACATGTACAAGTGTTGATTTGAACTTCTTGAAGCCCAAATAAATCAATCATTGTGGAAAATTGTTTCAGCCAATAGAATTGACCCCACATCATTAAATAAGGAATAATTGGTCCCAATATTTTCCAAATGGAGTGATTATAACTAGAAAAGATATAGAACTCAAACTCTAATATCTACATTAAATACTAGGTTTAAAATGATTCGTTAATATGGTCAAGTGGCGCATGTAATTAAAGGATGTTGAAGAGACAGTTCGGAAAAAAACATCACTTCATTAATCTAAATATAACTTTTCATAAACAAGTCTAAAAGACTTAAAATTTTGAGTGTTTATGGAGAATTAAATTTCAAACAACTATCTAGAATACATATTATGGATATTCATCTGGGAATAGGTCTATATTTGATCCAACATTCAGGGTATATAAACTAGATGAAACATTTGGTACCCTCTTTTCACTGTTTATTCTCATCTCCACTTCGTTTAAATGGATGGTTAGATAGAGTGAGGGGTTGTTATGGATAATAATGGATGAATAAGAGGAGTATTCTATAAATTAACCAAACCATGAAGTTATAAACTCCATGTGGTGGTGGAATCAGAGATCTGAGGATTCTTCCCCTTTGAGTTTGGTACTTCAATGTATTCTTATTATATTTTTATGAAAATTATTTTCATGATTAAAGGAGGTGGATTTTCATTCTTGAATTTAGTTTATCATATTTTGAAATTTAATTTTTTTCAACTTATTAAATTAAATTTTTTATTCCCATTGTTTAAATTTCTTAAGGCGACGTCTACCCATTGAGAATATTGAGTTTAATCTATTTTGCCTTCTCGGAGCTCTTTGGGTAATCAGATCACTTTGATAAGTGGATCAACACCCATATTTGAGGTATCAATATAGTTTCTAGGAAATTTATGTTCTATATTTTAATTCTTTTATTGATAATTGATAAGTATAATTTGATAATTTATTTAGACAATGATAAACTGTCTGGAGATTGAAGTTTTTCCACCGCTGTCTTCTTTAGTTTTTTTCCTTTTGTCCAGCTTGATTTTGATTTCTAATAATTATTTTTAACTTAAGTTATAATATAATTTTCTATAATTTAACATAGTTTATCTCATTTTAAATAACCATTTTTAGTTTTAACATTAATAAAAACAAATTTACAAACTAACAGTTTGATAACTTAGTCTGCAACTACAGCATGAGACAACATCGTGGTCATTACTATACAACATTTTAAAGATTAAAATTATTTATGGGGGTAAAAATAATGAAAACCCCAACATTGTTATGAAATATAGGCCATCAATTTTAATTTAATCATAATATATTAAAATAAACCAATGATATACACAGGGTTGGTCTAATCTCATGATCATCCACACAACATGCATTGAGAATACATTTGTAATCTAGTTATCAATTACTTTGATTAATTATTTAATTTAAGATAAAATGACACTAATTAATCCAATTAATTAAATTTATATTTATTTCATCCAAATATCCTTAAATTACCATCATCCATAGTTTAAAAAAAATTGATTTCATTTAAATTTAATGAAGTATACAAGTGTGCTTGGGGTAACTACATGTATTTATCCAAAATGTTAACAAGGAAATTGATTTAATATATAATTATTAATAATATAGCATGTAATGTAATATAATTAAATTAAACAATAAACACATGTTAATAGGTTTAATTATATATTTAATTCTTCTATTTTTTCCAAATTGGACACATTGTCTGCAACAGGATACAGAGTGTCTACATGGTTACACAATGTGTATTGTCTTCTGCCTATGTCTGCAATACATGCCTAGGGACTGTTAATGTTTCCTTTTATAGATGATTTTGAGTTATATATCATGTTATTTTTCTCATATATTGTGTTTCCTCAGCTTCACACGGCTTGTTAGTCCCAGTGTTCTCGGTCACGAGAAGACAAGGACTACACATCATGTATTGTAGTTACATAGTGTGTAGTTATTCAAACCATGTTCCAGTCTATCTGGATCTACATGTCAATCCACTTTTGTTGGATATATCTGATTTTCTCATAAGATACTAATGATAAATACAGGTACATGATGTGTAGTTATGTGGTACATGTTGTGTAGTCTTGTATTGTCTAACCAGAACCTTTGGTACCTCCAGATGGTGTTTTTGGATGTTTCTTAATTTTAATCTTAACCATTTTTCTGGTTATGTTAGCAAGAATGAAGAAACAGAAGAACAAAAATGTTCATATATTAAGAATGAATCAATATGAGGTAAAATAAATTGTAATCGCATGCAAACAATCAATGAATAATAAATAATTATAAATTAAATATGTGACTGGTCTGATACCACTTGAAGGTTTTGGGCACTGGGGAAGTGACTTTATGACATGGCCAACTTAGATTTTAATATTAATTTATGAATACACATTTTTTACATAACTATTGATGTCCTAAATAATTAAAATCATAGATTACTTGACTAAAGTAACAGTTGGAACTATAAGAGAAGGATTTTCACATGTAATTTATAATTAATTTATGAGCATATATAGAATTACCTTAACTTCTAATTCTCTCTTCATTGGTGATTCAGTTGACTATATCTCATTGAACCATCATTGCACTGCAAGATCCAATTGAAAAATATCTATAGTAGTGATCCACACATGTACCACAATCTCTAAATGTCATCATAGAATTATCAGGTGTTGTCATGGCTGATTATGATCACTTGCATTGTTCATGGTTGATCGTAGTAGAATTATTCTTGAAGAATGAAGAACTCTTGGAGTTCTCTCGATGGATTGAGATAGTAGAAGAGAATATAACTCTAGATCCCTTAATCTCTCTCTAGGGCTTGAGAGAACACTTTGATCTATCTGTTGTAAACAACAAGAGTGATTATGTAAAGTGATATAATTAAATATTTATTATAACAGGTTTAGGGTTGAAAAAATTCACATGATTCCTTTCTCAAATCTATAATTCTTAGTTGAACCCATGTCCAATAATAAAAATAAAAATATTATTATTAATCACTTTACATGTGAAACACTTTAAGAATATATAAATTAATATCATCTATGTCATTTCCAACCAGACCATTAAACTCGGTTCATTTATCCACCTCATTATTTACCAAACCTTGAATAACTTTAATAAATTTCACTGGAATATTTGTCGATAAATATAATAAATATTATATTTGTCAAAACTTTCAAAGAAATATTTATTATTATAATTTAACTCACTTATCCTTTAAAATAACTTTTTATTAAATCTTGGAGATCAAAGAAACCTGAATAAACATTATTTATTCTAACTTGTTAAATTCAATACTTGAATTTAACTAAGATTATGGATACACTTAGTGTGTGACCCTATATACCTCTTTCTTAGTGATAATAGGCATAATCGTCTAAAGTCCATGATTGGCATCTAGAAACACGCCAAGACACCCATAGAGAAAGAATTTAGTGTCATAATGACATTCAACCTCCTCTAAATGCTTACCATGTAATATAATCTCTTTATCATGATATCTCAAATCAATAAAGTTTCATACTAGTGTCATTAACTCGTGTTCTAGATGTCTCTTTCTTCGACTTTATAAAATTGAACTCACCTATTGAACACCATGGCCATGGATTTATCCAGGAAGTTTCATTCCCATAAAAAGGTTTGAGATGTAAAATTTCATCAAGGGGTGAAAGGGATGAATCCTTTCTCACGTTATTAATTAATATAATATCACTCGGGACATTCCCAACATATCATACCTCTCCATAAGAATATGTCATCATGATTTTCATCAATACATCAAAGTGAAGGAGTCATGATATCCATTAATGATAATATTAAAGTCTAAGTACTAATAAACACATCCACAGATAGGAACATCCAATGACACATGAAAAAGTTGATTTCCTATTGGAAGGTTTGTTCTCATAATCTTCTACACTGGAAATTTTCAAGGGCATAGACCATGAGAGGGTGTCTCAAATTCCTATGAGTCTCTAACCCCAATAGCATGTATCATCTATATATCATTAAATAATAGAATCCAACCATAGAAAATATATTCAAGAATATTTTTATGGTACCTACATGTTATCATCATTTTAGAGAACTGATTTTACCTTTCAGTGTGACATACATTGTTAGGACATTATCACATACAAATGTCATGTAGTGGAACAATCATGATGTGATATGAAGCTTTATTAACAATAAAACATGTTATAAATTACTAATAAAGTCAATTCTAGGGAACCAAATCAAACAACCACATCCACATCCAAATGTACATGCATAGACACAACCACAACCATAGTCACAATCACTAGTTATTCCTCTAAAGGGCCCTTGATACATCCTCTACTAATTCTACTACATAGTATCTTGTTGTGTTAGATTATGTTGCAGTGATATAAGTTGACTAGTCTATGTTGTAGTTTATATTTTCCTATGATCTGTAGACATCCACTACACATAAACTATATTCTTCACATGTTAGAGAGAGTACCAGTCATCATCCACTTTCCTTGAAGTTAGGACAGGGTATGGGCGAGGAGACTATAGATCCACTGCCTGTCACATAGGATGATGTGGAGGTTGGTATCAGAGATGTTGCACAGGAGGTTCATATGATATAGAATATTCATCGACATACACAACCTAGATGCAATATATATACATCAAGTTGTGGCATAGAGGAATACGCAAGACAACAACACAGATTGAACATATATATATTATATGTTTTTTAAATAATTAGTTGTACATTTTTTAAAAACCTACTAATATATTACATTTTTTACATAAAACAAAAAATGTTATAATTAAAAATTAATGAAAATGTTTATGAACGATCGAGAAACATTAATATTAATAATTTCATTGGTGATAATAATAATAATAATTTTTTAGTTATATTAATACTTATTATTATAATTATCCATGTTATGTATAATTAATAATCATATTAAAGTTATTTTTAAATATTAAAAATATTATTAATTGTGAATTCTATAATTATTAATAATATTAATAACTAATATTATATTATTAATAATATCGATAATTAATATTATATTATTAATTATATAAGTAATTATATAATTAATAATACATACCATAATATATTATAAATAATATAATTATTAATTAAAAAAATATACTATTCAATACAAATTATTTTATTTATATTATTAATTACCAAATATTAGTCATTATACTATTAATATTATTAATAACATGATAATATATTATTAATTAATAGTAAATAATACTATTGATAATTAACAAATATATTACCAATTAAAAAAATACAAATAATTATATGATAAAAATTTATAAATATGTTAATCACTCTAATAAATTAATAAGTAGAAATATATTATATTTTATATAAATTGTGAAATTTTATGTAATTTACCGTGTTTTGGACATGGTTATAAATTTCAAGAGAATTTGAAATTTTTATGTGGTGGACAGGTCGAATTCTAAATTGTGCTTCGGGATATAAATTCAAGAAATGAAACACATAAAAGTGTTGTTTTTGGATGTGGTTTAAGGACTAAGGGTGGTCTTGGTAGATTCAAATGAGTTTTGGGAGTATTGGACTTTGAAAGCTCACTTTCTATGAGAAGCAGACAGGGGTGTGCGGTTTGTTTAAAATGTGCGGGACTATAAAGTGTATCGCACGATTTATCAAACTGTGCACCCAAGGACACATGGCCATGAAAGAATCCTATAATAAATTGAAAAGGTGGGTGCAAGGTTTGTCAAACTGTGTGCCTGGCCTGCATGGTTAGTTCCACTTAACCACAGTGCATGGTTTAGAGTAGGGTTAGCCAAACCATGTGGCCTAACCATGCATGGTGTGGCTCTTAGGCAGTAGGAGCTACACATTTGGTGCATAGTTATACAAAACATGTGGCCTAACTGTTTTCCTCTTAAAAGGGGGAAAATTACCATTTTTTCTCTCTAACCCTTTAAGGGTTTTCATCCCTTTTTCTTCCCCTTTTTTCCCAATAGGTCCCTCATGAGCGCCATCCTCCCTCTCCTCTTCCATAGATGGATATCCCTTATACGAGCTCTGATTCAAGCATTGTCAAATGCATTGTAAGGCTCTTAGTAATTCTAAGACTTTTATTCATTTCTTTTTTAGTTTTTCTTTCTATATCGGATGTTATTTCCGAGCGATCTCATTTTCTCTATTTTTAGGGAATTTTTTATGATTCTTTCAATTTCTCTTGTTTCATCTTGAACCAAATACTGATAATGGATTATTGAAGCATCCATGGTATAAGGTAGGTGTTTTATATGCCTTTCCCTTAAATTTTCATTGTTTATATGATATTTAATTGTGTCGCACACCAGGATTTATGCACGTTTCTTATAAAATAAAAAATTTCTTAAATTAAATGCTTATACTACAAACATGAAATTCCTTAGACCCCTTAGAATGTTTGGTGGTTGATGACCTCCAACCCAAACTTCCCCATAGGGTGATTTTGATTAAAGGCTAATAGAAATTTTTGTTCACTTATGATTATAATGATCTTCCTACCCCTTTCGTCACTACTTTATGTGTGTTGAATCGTCCCTCAGGGGAGAGATGATTTAACTGAACAGAATGTAGTGGTGTGTCAATCATGATCTTATTTATAATAAAATAACATTTTATTTGCACTATATTAATTAATTAAAAGGGGTGATTTCTTAGTGATGATTGTTTCATGTTATGGAATTGGTGCTTCTCATGGCCTCCTTGTATTTATAGAGTAGAATGGGTCAACTTTCTATTTTAATTTATAATGGATTGGTGTGTATTTATGATACTTATTTTATATTATTTCAGGTGATAATAATAAATTTAACTTAATGATAAAGGTTTGCAGTTCCATGAGAAATTATGGGTTCCTATTTATATAATACCTAAGCTAAGGGATCATAAGGTAGGTGGGATTACCTTATACTAGATTATTATAGAGGGTCCTTGGTTAGGGTTATGGACATGGTGTTTCAAACCCCATCGATCGAGGACATTGGACATAACGATTCACATCACTTGGGTTGTTGGGCATTACATTCCACGCCCCCTTGATTTAGATTAAGGTAAATAATATTATTATTATTTATGATACTCGACATGGCGCCCTAAATTAATTATGATACTTGGGCATAGAATGCTTTTTTATTCCTTCAGATCAATGTGTATGAAATTCCTTATTATAGCCTATGACTCTCATAATTATACATGGATGCTTGAGTTACACCTCAAGTCCTGACTAGTATTATATATCTATATATATTTCTATTTATGTCCATGAAAATATAGTACATATATATACATACATACTTATATATATATATATATATATATCAATGTGACTTTTACTCGAATACATTACAGCTTAGGCTGAAGCATGTATAGTCATCCAAGTGACCTTGAGGAACCTGGGACTGACTTGGTTACATTTATTATTTACTACACTACTTTACTTTTGATGTACCTACACACTGAATAATTTTATATTCATAGAATTGATTACATTAGATGTCATTGGTGGTTGACTACTGAGTTTATCTCACACCCTTTTCGGGATGTTGTTTGGTACCCGTATATACCACCTGATTTCAGGTTAGGATTCAGACCATACATTGTGTTGTTTATCTGTTATAGTCTAGTTTTGGACATGGGATATTGGGAGTAGTGGTTGAGCATGTACTCAGGTAGCCTTCTAGAGATAGAGTATTTTATTTATTTATTCTTTTGTCAGTCTATATCTATTGTTATGTATTACCTACTGCATGTATTCTGGTTTGCACATTATAGCATATTTATACATGGTTGGATTATTTAGCGTTGGCTCAGTTCTCTATTTATTATTAAATATTGGTTATTATTTTCATCTTCTTCTACCTTCAATATTTATGATTCCTCTATATTTATTACTGATCAATAGGGTATAGTCTTCCCATTGTACTACCTTCAAACCCTCACTTCTAGTCAGTAGCCTCTATTATATTGGGTGACATGCTTGAGGCTTAGTGTCCAATCTGCTTGGGGCACTGTTTTAGTAGCTTCCAAGTCGGGATGCTACAAGTGTATCAGAGGTCCTTTTTCCTTTCATCTTACTGATTGGGGTTGGTGGATAAGAGACTAGGAATGTGTCAGAAATTAGTAAATGGATTATTTTTAGGTCTGTCCAACCCACAAATGAGGGAAATATCAATTTTCCTAAGATAGACTATTTTTCTATATTATAGTTTATTATTATTTCACATTGGGTGATTTTTTTATTTCCACTACTTGGTAATTTATGAGATTTTTACCCTTATCCTGGTACGGTAAATAAGTAGTGTGACATGCATCATTGTAGTCATATAGATATTCACATGTCATGCATATTTCATGCCATGTTGGTTGCATTATTTATTTCCTGATGCATGATGATTTGTATGTCATTCTTGTGTGATTTATCAGCATTATTTCTTTTATACCATGTTTGGGTCATTATTTCCATGTTTACTAGTATTATTACTATGATAACATGCCTTGTTATATATATATATATAATATATTTAATTAGTTATTAAGTATTTGTATCAATCTAAATGGTGTTTTCCTGTATAGCTTGATAGTGGAACCTTAATTAACCAATCATGACATGTTTAAACCATGGAACCTTGGTTGCATGGGCTCAAAAATTACCGATTGCAATTAAATGGTATCCAATTATTTAATTTATAAAGTGTATGGGCCTTTATAAATTGTACAATGGTGATCCATATAATTGAACCATAATATATATACTTGTTATAGTTGACACCGAGAATAAAAACCTAGTTTTCGTCATATGAATTATAATTGTAACTTATAAAGGAAAGTGCCTTTATAATTTGGGAATGGTAATTCATCTAACTAAACTAAGATGTATATATGTGTAAATACTGAATTTCAATTCATATAGAAAATGGTTACTTTAAAATAAATGGTAAATTGTGACTTATGAGGCTAGTACCTCTATTACTTGGGTATAACAAACTGTATGATCAAATTCCCAAATGCACAATTGAACCCAAGTAGGTCAGTTGGGTCATGTTGCTTATGTGATAAACCCACTAAGGGTTTTTCACAATCTAAAATAAAATTATGGGACCATAGTAGGTCGCCTTTATTTTTTATGCCTTGGTACTTAACCCCATGGGGTATGTCATGATGAATGGAATTCTTATTTAAAGTATCTACAGTCATTTATATAGTATTACATATAAATGTATGGCGTCATCTTAGTTAACCATCCCCCTTTTCAATTAATAAAATCCTTATTATATGCTTTTGAGCCTTATTATTATGAGGCTTCGGTTAATTAAAATGTCAATTGCAACCTAAAGAGTGTATTCCTCTATATTTTAAGAATTTACATTTTATTTAACTAATACAATTATGATGAATTATGGATAAAAGGAATCTATAAGATAAATTGCCTAAATTGTGATAGGATGTTAGCTAAATAAATAATGCTCAAAAGGAAGTTTAATATAACTTTCCTATTTTTCCTTACAGTATTAGCTAAATAAAGTACTTAGTATAGTTTTCCTTGTAAATTTTTACTTGATATCCCTTATTTATAAATTGTTTTAAAGGTTGTGATAAATGAGCATCAATTAAATTCCATAACCCTAAAAACCTTAATAATGATTTCTTAGTTTCAAACCTCGGGTAGGGGTATTTTAAAATTTCTACCATGGACAAGAACGTGGAAATTTCCCATACGTATCAATTGACCTTTTTATTTTACAGTGATCTTAGAGTTTAGTTCGGTAAGCCTAATGAATTTTTCAGTGTGACCTAGTTATAGAGTTGACACTTTATGTTTTAGTAAGGTGTTATCCCAGTTGAGATAGCACCCTATGAGGTAAATTAGCATTGGTAAATTTTTTATTTTATTTTTCTATATGAGAGGTGTCATTCAGATGTCATTGATCTAGGTGGGAATCTTTATAAAATGACCCCCTATTGAGGTGGGTTGTTATGCACTAGCTGATCTTGATGGGATCATGAGTATCATGTAAAGCTTTAGTTCAACAAGTTATATATTCCTTGGGCATGGTCAGCCATTTTGTTGGTGGTGTGACCTTTCTTCTTTTTTGATGTAGTACAACTCAGGAGTCGTCAACCTGATAGTAGTCATATGGATAAAACGACTATGAATTGATCCATGTGTATGTTATCACATTCCAAGAATGTGTTGTTCCTGTTTCACTATTTCAAAAGTTTTGTAGCGCACATTTTTAAATTTGGTTCCCATTATGTTAATAAGTGATTTGTTAAATCACATACTGTTTGAGTGACATGGTCACGTGATCCTTTAAACCAGGTGTTTCATGATTTCTTGGAAATAGTTGTGAGTGCATAAGAGATACATTCATGGGTCATCTCTAGAGTAGAGTGACCTAAGAATTAGACAAATGAGTTATCCCACTATTGGGGGTGGTGTTGGATAAATGAGAAGGTGTTGTAACACCACTGATCAGAGTTGGTCTTGTAATTTAATCTTGATCTAGCACACTTTTAAGAAGTTGGTTTTCCTTTTCTCTCTGATTGGTGCCTTGTATAAGTGTTTTGGCCACATCTGTAACCCATGTTCAGTGGTTTATGGAGTGTGTTTCATGGAATGAGTTCCATTTTTCATAATTCTATGACTCCGAAGGTGGGGAGTATCACATAAGATATGTTTAAGTGTTTCTTCTAAGTAGAGGAAATGCAACAAGAAATGACCAATTTGAGATGGTCAAAACAACTTCTTGAAGGAAGTGAATTTTTAAATTTTTAACTTTCAAAACTTAGTCATGATGATGAGTTTTAAAACTCAAGTGTTAGGTTAATTCAAGTCTGGATGCTAGATTCATGCTCAGGAGGAATCAACAATCTGGGAGTTTGACGGGTTGGTAGTGCATTTTTGGTTGCAAGTAAGCATGAAAATGTGATGGTTGGTCGAATACCCAACTGTTAAAGAATAACAAGAGTAAAGAGGAGACTTTGGTGGTTTTTTGGAATGATCACGGGCAGTGTTGTTAAAGGCGCTCGCCTCACCCCGCCTTGGCGCGAGGCGAGGCGAGGCGCACCTTCTGCGCCTCAAAAGTGGTGAGGCGGTGCGGCCTCACCGAGGCGCGCCAAAGGCGCGCGCCTCTCGCGCCAAACAGAGGGGCGCTAAAAGCGCCAGGCGCAGTAAGGCGCACCGTGGCCGATGGGACTGGGGGCGACACAGCAGGGCGGCAGCGGAGATGGGGGGCGAGCGACGTGATAGTGGGTGGCGGCCGAGATCGTGGGTGTATAGGCGGCGGTGACGAGATCGGGGGTGGGTGGGTGAGGGCGCGATCGGCTGGCTGAGATCGAGGAAGGAGATCGGGGAGATCGGGGAAGGGACGCAGCTCAAAATCAGGGAAGGAAGGGAGCAGTGACCGGCGGAAATCGGGGAAGGGACCCGGACGACACAGTGACTGGCGGAAATCGGGGAAGGGACGGTGGACGCATGAAGAAAATCGGGGAGGGACCCAGGCCAGTCGCCACTGGAAATCGGGGAAGGGACGAGTCGCGGGAATTGTTCCCTTCACTTCACCTATTAAATTTTAATTAACACATTTAATATATTAATAAATAAACATAACATAAAACAATATAAATATCTCACACCTCCCCGCACAGCACTGCACAGCAATTTTTTTGCTGTTGCACCACTTCTCCTTGCCCCACAGAACAACACCTCCCCGCACAGCACTTCATATCAATATTTTTCTGCTGCACCACTCTCCTCGCTGCACCACTCTCCACCATGCTGCCCTCGCTGTACCACTCTCTACACTGCCATTGCTGCACTGCATCACACACCTCGCTGCACCGGCACCTCGCTGCACCGGCACCTCGCTGCACCGGCACCTCGCTGCACCGGCACCTCGCTGCACCGGCACCTCGCTGCACCGGCACCTCGCTGCACTGGATGCTCTCCACCACGTTGCACGTGCACCTCGCTGCACTGGACCTTGTTGCACCTCGCTGGACCTCGCTGCACCCGTTGAAATAGCAGCACGCTACATTCTTCTACAGCCAAAAGGTTATTTATATTCCTATCTCCCATTATTCAACCTCTGTTTCAATTTTTATCTATTTATGTCTTGTTTTCATTTGTTTTCATCTTTCGCTCCAACTTCGGGTCTTCTATTTCCATCAACATCAGCTGCAGCACCCACCAAGCAGTGAAATTATGAGTGATAATTGTGCCGAAACGCCAACTAGTGCAACTCCAAGTAATGTAAGGAAAGACCCGGCTTGGAAGTATGCTTATCAAGGAAATCCCGGCGACAGAGATTCAGTGACATGCAGTTTCTGTTTAGAAACAAAAAGAGGAGGTATTAGTCGAATGAAACAACACATGGTTGGAGGATATAGAAATACTACTTCTTGTAAGAAATGTCCGGATCACGTGAAGGAAGAGATTAGACAACATATGAAAAAAAGGGAAGAAGAAAAGAAACAACGAAACATACTTCCAGATACTGATGATTTCCATTATGAAAATGAAGATGATGATGACATTGAAAAGATCAATCCGAAAGCTGGAAGAATTACTGCGGGAAAGTCATCATTTAAGTCACCGCGTAATATCGGACCAATGGATACATATTTTACACGTGACCCGGAAGAAATTGTTCATGGTAGGAAAGGAAAACAAAAGACGATCATAGATGCATACAAAACTGAAGATCACAAGAAAGAAATGCGAGAGAGAGCATGTACACAAATTGAAAGATGGATGTATGATGTGGGAATAGCTTTCAATGCTGTGAAATATGATAGCTTTCATCCCATGATTGAAGCGATTGGGCAATTTGGTCCAGGAATGAAGCCACCAAGCTATCACGAGGTGAGAGTTCGATTGTTAAATAAGGAAATGGCGCACACAAAGACAATGATGGAAGAACATGAACAAGATTGGGCAAAAAATGGTTGTACAATTATGTCTGATGGTTGGACAGATAAAAGGCAAAGAACATTGATCAATTTCTTAGTGAATTGTCGCAAAGGGACCATGTTCGTTGATTCAATCGATGCTTCATCATTTTGCAAAAATGGAGACAAAATATTTGAATTGCTAAGCAAATTTGTGGAACGTATTGGTTCAGAAAATGTTGTTCAAGTTGTCACTGATAGCGCTTCTTCAAATGTTTTAGCAGGTATTATTTATATCCACCTTATTAGTAGTATATAAGTTTATACATATAAATTATGTTATGCATATTAAGAATTTTATTTATGTTTGTTTCGTTTTCTTTTTAAATCCTATTTTTAGGGAAAATGCTTGAGGTAAAGTATCCAAATCTTTACTGGACTCCTTGCGCAGCCCATTGTTTGGATTTGATATTGGAGGATATTGGGAAACTTGACATAAGCATTCGGACATTGAAACGAGCAACTTCTTTGAGCTCTTTCATATATACTCGTCCAGGGGTGTTGAATATGATGAGGGAATTCACAAGGAAAAAAGAGTTGCTTCGACCCGCAAAAACTAGATTTGCTACCGCTTTCCTCACAATGGCAAGTATTCATAAGCAGAAGGAGAATTTGAGGAAAATGTTCACATCGGACGGGTGGGCAAGAAGCAAGTGGGCTAAATAGGTTCAAGGCAAACAAGTTTCTAAAATCATATTGATGCCATCATTTTGGACTTCTATTTTGTATTGTCTTAAAGTGACCAATCCACTTGTAAAAGTGCTTAGATTGGTTGATGGAGAGAAAAAGGCACCGATGGGATACATTTATGAAGCCATGGATAGGGCCAAAGAGGCAATCATGAGGGCTTTTTCGATGAAGGAAGAGAAGTACAAAGAAATTTTTACTATTATTGATCGTAGGTGGGAGATTCAACTTCATCAGCCTTTGCATGCTGTGGGGTATTTCTTGAATCCTGAATTTTGTTATTCAAATCCGAATATCCAATTGGATTTTGAAGTACAAGATGGATTAATTAAATCCATTCAAAGACTCGTTTCAAGCCTTGAGATTCAAGAAAAAATCATGGATGAAATCACTTTGTACAAGGAGGCAGAGGGTCTATTTGCAAATTCTTTGGCAATTAGACTTCGGAACAAGAAGGCTCCTGCTGAATGGTGGTCTATGTTTGGATCTTCAACCCCAAACTTGCAAAAATTTGCTTTGAAGGTTCTTAATCTCACTTGCAGCGCATCGGGATGTGAGAGAAATTGGAGAATATTTGAGCATGTAAGTTTTTTTTTCTAAATGCATTTTCTTTATTATTATAAACTTTATAATATTAACAATTGAATTATAATTTATATTGCAGCTTCATAGCAAAAAGAGGAATAGGCTGTCTCAACAAAAACTAAATGATTTGGTCTACATCAAATATAATCGTGCATTGAAACGTCGATTTCAAATCCGTGACACCATTGATCCCATTACACTCAAAGAGATTGATGATAGAAATGAATGGATTATTGGGAGGATCGAAGAGGATGATGATGCTGATAACGACTTTGTATTTAATGATGAGGGTGCTGAAGGTTTAACATGGGGTGCGTATGCTGCTGCCGCTGGGATTGAAGAGCCTGAATATACTTTCAGATCGAAATCAAACTTAGCAACTTCCACTTCTTCCAAATCCCATGGTGGTACAAAGCGTGCACGAGTTATTGATGAGATGAATGATATTGAAGAGGAAGATTCAGAGGCATATGAGTCAAATGAAGGGTGCAACAGTGACGATGAAGCTTTCATTAATGATGAAACTTCCATTGATGATGATTTTGATGTTTAAGAAGCTTTCATTAACGATGGAACTTCCATTGATGATGATTTTGATGTTTAGGTTCTCAAGGATTGATTATTTGATTATGATTTTGGTTAAAAATTATCAGTATCTATTTTAATTTTCATTTTTTTTATTTAATTTAAGTTTTTTAAAATTTAAAATATTATTGAAAACTGAATATAATTAATTATGTGCGCATGCGCCTTAGTTGCGCCTCGCGCCGCGCCTCGCGCCGCATCCCCAAACGGCTTTTGCGCCTTATTGCGCCACGCGCCTTTGACAACACTGATCACGGGTGCCTTTGAACTAAGGTGAAGTGATCAATATTTTAGATACTACATCGGCTGTTAAGCTGGAGATTTTTTAATAAGTCAGTCTGGAGTGGATCGACTAACATCTTGATAATTAAATCTTGGTAGAGGGATAAGGTATTCAAATGTGTGTTTCATTTTTTACAACATTCATGTTAGGGTAGTATCCTTTAAAACTATTCCGGAAGGGTTGAAATCATGGTTTAGGGTTTCGTGAGGCAGTTGACCCATGGTTGTACATAGTCACACATCGTTGGGAGATGTGGTGCTAAGGGTTCTTTCAAAAAAATTACAACATGTTTTGATATAGATGGTAGTTTTCATTAACGTCTTAGTTTACTTATGGTTTAATGAATAGCATGTCCTCTATCTTGACATCATCTTGAGTATGTTGGGATAACTTCGACTTTACATCAATCTAATCAAATGACCTTTTGGTTTGATGGATGGACCCTTGTGTAAGAAGGGTCATGGGATCTTAATTTTGGTCATTAGATGGTCGTTCGACTCCTTAATGTCATGGGATAAAAGGAACTGGGTATTACTGGATTCCTCAATGAATGCCAGGGACAGGTTTTTATGTGAGCTCGATGAGTATCCTCAAAATAACATCAGTGTGCTTTAGTTAAAGGTGTTGGAATCAGGTTTTGATAACACATCAACTCCTGAAGCCATGCTTTTCAAATATGGTCGGCCAAAATTGGATCGAATTTTATTTCCATGGTTAGTTGAATGTGTCTAATGAGAAACCAAATTAAATGCATCTTCAGAGGATACAAGTGCAGTATAAGAGTTGGTCGGGGATTTTTAAGGAAAAGTCAGCTTGACCAGTTAAAGTGTGGTCGATTAGGATTCGAATGTTTCAATCAAATCAAGGAAAAGATCATATTCCTCATGTTTTATTGGGTCTCATGAATTGAATATTACACCAAGAGCATCATCGGGGTGATAGTTTGTGTTTTAATAGGCAATTCTGATAGTAGAAGTATTGTGTCTCAAAATTTTCCATACAACGTTAGAACCTATAGTGGGGAGAGTCATAGGTTGGATGATAAAAGAGATGAAAATGTGATCATGTATTGGGTTAGATGAGCTCGGGTAAGCTTCGTCGTGAAGTTTCGGTCTTGATTATGAGTGTTGGATCGAGTTTTAGCGGCTTAAGTACCATGTGTTTAAGGTATCTCTTGAAGGTGTGTTGGGTGTAGGAAATGAAACGCAACCATTTGAGTGGGAATTTATAACCCGAGTAGGTCGGGTGATGTTTTATTTATTACCTAAGGCTTCTTGGGGATGCGAATTTCTAAGTTGGGGTGATTGTAATGTCCCATGTTTTGGATCAGGTTGTAAATTTCAAGAGAATTTGAAATTTTCATTTTGTTGATGGGATGAATTCTAAATTGAGCTTCAGGATGTAAATTTGAGGGTTGTAACATTTAAAAGTGTTGTTTTTTGAAGTGGTTTAAGGCTTGAGGGTGGTCTTGGGGGATTTAGATTATTTGCAGTAGCATCAGGATCTAAAATTTCACTTTCTAGGGGAAGTAGAGAGGGGTGCACGATTTATTTAAACTGTGTGGCCCTATAAGGGAAACTGTGTAGCTCTATAAAGGGTGTCACGCTATTTTTTAAACCATTCACCCAAGGTCATACGGTCGTGAAAGAAACCTATAATAAATTACAGATGTGGGTGCATGGGTTACTCATGGTTTTTCAAATTTTGCACCTAGCTCGCATGATTAGTGTCACTTAACCGATAACACTACATGGTTTGGAGAACAGTTATCCAAACTGTGTGGCCTAACCATTCACCTCTTAATAGGGGAAAATGATGATTTTCACCCTATGACCCTTCAAGGGTTTTCACCCCTTTTTCTTCCCCTTTTCACCCTACAAGTCCCCCACATGTTCCATCCTCCATCTCCTCTTCCATGAATGGATATCCCTCATGTGAGCTTTGATTCAACTATCGTTCGATGCATTGGAAGCCTCTCAGTAAGTCTAGGAATATTCTTCCTTCCTTTCTCCATTTTTCTTTCTGTATTGAAAGATATTTCTGTGCAATCTCATTTTCCCTATTTTTAGGGAATTTGACGATTCTTCCAATTTATCTCATTTCGGATCAAACCAAAGGCCGATAATGGATGAGTGAAGCGTTCGTGTATAAGGTAAGTGGTCTATATGAATTTCCCTTAAAGTTTTGTTGTTTATATGATATTTTTGTTATGTCTTAAACTGGTATTTTCATTCATTGCTTCTAAAATAAAAAAATGTCTTAAATTAAATGCTTAGATTGTGACCTTGACATTCCTTAGACCCCTTAGCATGTTTGATTGTCAATGACCTCCACCATGAAGAACCCTACAGTGTGAGTTTGATTAAAGGTTAATATAAATTGTTATTCACCTATGATTATAATGCTACGCCTACCCCTTTTATCATCGTTTGAGTTGTATTGAATCATCCCTCAGGGAAGATATGATTTAACTTAACAGAATACAGTGGTATATCAATCATGATCCATTTTATAATAAAACCACACTTGAAGTGTGTTCTGTTAATTAATGAAAAGGGGTGATTAATTAGTGATGATTGCTTTGTGATATGGCATGGGTGCTTCCCATGTCCTTCTTGTATTTATAAAGTGGAATGTGTCAACTTTATAGTTGAATTGATAATGGCTTGGTGTGTATTTATCGTCCTTGTTTTATATTGTGGCCTATGATAATAATAAATGAAACTTAATGATCAAGGTCCATTGTACCTTGAGTGATGTTCGGTTCCTCTTTACGGAACTTCTAAGCTAAGGGCTTATAGGGAAATTGAGATTACCTTATACTGGATTATTATAGGGGGCTCAATTAGGGTTGTGGATATGGTGTTTCAAACCCCCTTTGGTCGAGGACGTTAGACCTGAGGATTTATGTCACTTGGGTTGTTGGGCATGATGTTTCACACCCCCTCAATTTAGATGATGGGTAGGGCCCTTCTTATTATTTATGACACTCAACATGGCGTCCTATATTAATTATGATACTCAGGCATGACCCCCTTTGTTATTCCTCATGATCAACAGGCATGATGCCCCTTATTAGATCATATGACTCTCATAATTATACATAGACGCTTGAGTTATGCCTTAGGTCCTGACTAGCATTATGTATTTATATATATGTCTATATATGTCTGCACATATATAGTACATATATATATACATACTTACTTAAATATATATATATATATATCAAGGTGAATTTTACTCATAAAAAATTTGGGTTAGGGCGAAGTAGGTATTGTCGACTAGGTGCTCTTGAGGAACATGGGCTCAACTTGGTTACATTTATTATTTATTACACTGCTTTAATTTTGATGTACCTACACACTTTATTATTTTATATTCATAGACTGGATTACATTATACGTCATCAGTGGTGGCCCACTGAATTTATCTCACACCCTATTAAGACTACTGTTTGGAACTCGAACAGATCTCCTGATTGCATATTAGGATATGGACCATACTTTGTGTTGTTTATCTATTATGTTCTAGGACTGGGCATAGAAGACTAAGAGTAGTGGTTGGGCATGTACTCAAGGTGCCTTCCAGAGCTGGATCCTTTTATTTATTTATTCGTTTTCCAGACTAACTCTTTTGTTATGTATTACCTGCCGCATGTATTTTGGTCTGCACTTTATTGTTATATGTTGATTATTATTTTCATCTTTCATTGTTGTAGGGTTTTGAAAATTCCTCCAAGGGAAGAAAATATCCCCACAATATCTTTGTATAAGGAATTAAGTACTCCTTCTAGTCTAGCAAGGTGAATGGACTCAAATCAAGTTGCAAGTTTCAGAGGAAACTTGAAGGAATTCAAGTTTTCAAAGAATTTCAATTGACCCACATACCATCACCGGGAAAGGTTTGCGGACCTCCTGGATCATGAACTAAAAGGTAGTCGAAATGATCTATGTTCTGTTGGCCCGCAGAGCGATGGCTAGAGAACAAGGCATATCGCAAACCGCGTCGCCAAAGGAATCATGTGCATAAAGACCATCTGTATACTATCCCATCAACTTATCAGTTCGCGGATGAAGCGAACCAGTAAGGTTCCACGAACCATTATTAAGAACCTAAGCCTCCGCAAACCCCGGTAGACTGAGTCTTCTATGGGTTAGGATATCTTCTCATGGGCCTCCACAAATGGATATGTGTGCCTAATAGATACAATTGCCCTGATGCTCTATAAAAGGAGAACAAGAGAAAGGATGAGGGGAAGGATGATAAAAGATTGAAAGAGAATCATAGGTTGGAATAAAGAGTTCAGAGAAGACTCTAGATTCAGTCTTGATTCATTGATGAAGCCCGAATTATGAACCACACTCTCTGTAGGTACAGTCGTCATCCAACCATAAAACGAGGGAATTGAATAATAATAATAGAACTGAAAACCTAATTTGTGAACCACAAACCACATGCTTCTCACGGATGAACTTCCCGTGAACGATAATCCCCCAGACCCTCCTTCAATATGGTGCTCTACGTAGACTGAACCCAGCGCCACGTACTGCATCAGTTCACGGATGGAACCCAAAGTGGCGTTATTAGACGTGAACCACTATGGTATGTGGTGGTACATACCCATGCTCATGTACCGCATCGGTATGCGGACAGCCCCTCTACCCACATACCACTATGGTATGCGGAGCCTCCCCCATCCCGTGTAAGAAACCAATATGCATAATATGGTATTTTTGGGTATTATTTACTCCGGTTCCAACCTCACCCCTCCATTATTGTCCAATCCTCCATAGTCCCTCTGCTGACCAGTCCTTCGGCATCAGTCCAAAGCCTCCTCCAAAGCCACCATACCCATATGATCAGACCATCGGGCGCATCAGCATGGCCCTTTGAGTCCATATACCCATGGTAAGCAGAGTCACGAAGGCTCTCCCCACAATATTTCGGGCTTCGGGAATGTATGTGGGTCTGCATTCCCATGGTAACCCGAAGTCCAACCTTGGGATTCCGATAGGAACCTCCATGTTCTAGGGATTAAGGGTTATCACTCGCTTTTCCATTCAATTAGGAATAGTGATCAGTTGAAAGAGTTATGTTCGCTCCCTCCTTTGTCAAGGATGACACTCCTCCCCTTCCCAGGACATATTTTGGGGCCCTCCCACTGAGGTAATTCCTAAATATTACAAGTTCGGGCCATGTGACCTTCAATTTAATTTCATATTGAAAGGTTCATCGCTCCGTGACCTTGCCCACGGTCGCCTCGACCTCATCCTCCATGGGCTCTCCCTCTCCTGCCAATAGGAGAGGAAGCCTATGCTTTGTTGAATCTTTCATGTCCTCTTATTTCTCATACTGAGCATGACTCATGTGGGCTTAGAGGTTTGTGAAGATTACAACATCCACATGATTCTAAACTATGAGAACTCTAATTCCTGACCAAATCAGGATACATATGATGCCTACCTAAAGGCTCGATCTCAAAAGGGTGCCCTTCCAAAAGGGTTCACCCAATCATGTCCTCTTCAATGTGAAGATTCCATGTGTAAGCCCCATACAATCCGAACTACATGGGTTTTGATTCCTCTCCTAAGGATATATAGGAAACCCATCTTATGGGTCCAATCCCAACATCAAAATCACCTTTCCTCCCCCCTGGATGATGATAAAATCCAAATCATCTTATTATATGGCTCAAGTCAGTAGTACCTTTGTATCACCAAATATATTCATGCCTACGAAGATCTTGAAAACCAAGGGTATCCCGTGGACACACTCTTCAGGAATGAACCAAGGATTCACAAACATATTAACATGACTTAAATCTATAAGAGAGTCTAGAAACAGGAAATAATCTTCTCTCGAAAGGTTGTGGTGATCCTGACTTCCCATCCTCTCGACCAATGGAGTCCTCAAGTGTCGTTGGTCGAATCATCAATCAACGAGCACCTACCTTTGGAAAGAAGGTCCATGGATCATGGATACCAAGGTTGTTGGGTGTTCCTGGATCTACGAATAAACCCGTTGGAGACCATCTGAGGAATTTATATCTGATGAGGACTGATTGCACAAGTAATTGACCCCACACAATTGCTTGTTGGGACCATTTAACTGTGGAATATCATTCGTAGTGCGAAAGGGGCGAATTGACCAGTCCCTAGAGGGTTAATCAAAACTTATTTAAAGGATAATGACACATAACGGGTCAAAACAAAAGAAATGGTGAATTTCATAGGAAACGGTTTCTGGAAAAAAGAGATGGGTGATGATCCTCATCGAACCATTTTCACACCACCCGAAATGTGCCACCTCAGAGGTGGAACAAAAATGGCGAACCCGACGTCAATCCTTAACCAAGGTGGCGGTTCTACCCCAATGATAAGACACAAAAAGACATTTCACATTGTCCCATTTTGTTCACCCCAGTATGCGTGAAATGCGTCACCTCGAAGGCAAAACAAAAATGGTGAACCCGACGTGAATCCTTAACCAAGGTGGTGGTTCTACCCCAATGATAAAAGACAAAAGAACATAGCATGTAGTACCATTTCTTTCACCCCGGTATGTGCGAAACGCGCCACCTTGGAGGTGGAACAAAAATGGTGAACCAGATTTGAATCCTTAAACAAGGTGGCAGTCTTACCCCACTTAATCCTCGTCACCCAGAATCAAAAGAAAAGAGGTAAGGGGGACAAGATGAATCACCAAATATGCATATGTTTTAAAGAATGCTACTTTGACGAGGTTTTATGGTTTGTATGTCATATATGTATGTTGAAGGTTCCCACAGATCAACCTTCAATCCAAATGACATCACGGAGACCAATGGAGACACACGCATCAGTGATCCCATAGGCGGTTGGGGCGCCAATGAAGAGAAGGACCCCCTAAACTACCCAGCATCTTCAACGTTGGGTATCCAACATGCTGATCAGGGATTACCACTAAAATGGAACTCTCCCCATGCTGGAGGCTGTGATACAAGCCCCACAGTCTGCAAAGGTCTTCCAACCGCCTCCTCAACCGCGGCCAGCACCTGTAACGTCCCGGGTCCGGGTGCCACTCAACGGGTGCCCCGAACTTGGATCGCCACGTGACCTCAAGCACATTTCCCCAAATGCCAGAGGCTGCCGAATAGCAGCGAGGGCCCAGGTCTGATAGTGGGGAAACTATGCCCTCATTTGTCAAAGTGTAGCACATTAGAATATAAAATAAATCATACAACGACAGCAAAAGTAGTAAACCATACACAACTAAATAAACAACAACAGTGGATATAACCAATAGTATATAGAAAATGATGCAACATGTCTCAAGTTATAAGAAAACATCCAGAACATGTTATACATCAATACAGTACAACAGAATGCATAGTATAGCAAAACAAATCAAACAGATGGCAGCGGCATCACGAGCCTAGGCTCAGTCCCATGCCCTCCTACTCCACGGCAACAGTCAAGTACCTGTATAGGTACTCTTTCCCCTATCCACACCTGCAGGAACGTAATCTATTTGGGCTGAAAAGTATGACCCAAACAGGGTGTGAGAAATATATCTTAGTAGGCACCCACCAAAGGCTCGTTCCCAACTACGTGCAACCATGCAACAATAGTGTGCAGTAGAAAAATTCAATACGTAAGTAGTACTCAAAAGTAACTAATTACTAGTTATATTTCCATTTTATTATTCATTTAATCCATTTAAGTTAAAATACCACCACATTGAATATTCTAAATAACCATCTAATGTCCTCAGACATGTAAACTCCTACCCTCAGGTAAAGAGTATCCAACACAAGAATCTACCCTCAGGCATAACAGAGTTTTCCCTTAGGCATAGGTAGTGTCGCCCATAGGCACAAAATCAGCTGCCCACAGGCACGGAAGAAGTTGCCCTCAGGCTGAAATAACTATTGCCCACAGGCTAAATAGTGTAGTGCCCACAGGCTAATCACAACAATTCCCTTAGGCTAAACAAGTAACTGGGCCATGCCCAACAAGTAAATAAGTAGTAAACAAGCAATTCCTCTCAAGGAAATTCTACAATTACTACTTTAAAGGTATACCCTCGGGTATCCTGTCCAAACGGCTAAACAGTGGAACACACCCCCAGGGTGGTTCCGGATCCAAGAAACGATCCCAAGCAACATTTTAATATCATATTTAATTCACCTATTCAATTCTAGGTGTTTAATATAGCAACGACCTCAGCCACATGACACCACAACATGGTTTCGTGGCACAAAAACGCACAAAACACACGGCAGTTGGAAAACAAACACCAAGCCACCTACCTTATACGCCAACGAGCGCTATACACGATCATCGATCCCAAAAACGCCCAAGAACGGCATAGATATGAGGTAAGAAAACTTACATTCAGCCTCAAATAACTCCCGTTAGGGAAATAATTGGTCAGAAACACGCTAGGAGAAGAGAGGGATTACCCGTGCGGTTCCAACGAGATCCTCCGAAGAGGAATCGGATTCCAGACGTGCGCCCGGCGGATCTCTGAAGGTTCAGCCATCCTCTCCTAAGCTCGCTTCCCATTCTAAGCCTTCCTTGTGAAAAGGGGAGGCTACTGGCCATTTTAAGCAGAAAAAAACAAAGTACACGGCGTGTACTTCCAAGTACACGGCGTGTACTCCCTTCATTTAACTGTTCCTCTGGCAGCACCGCCATACTGTTCATTCGTCGACCTGATTACACGGCATGTACTCCTGAGTACACGGCGTGTACTACCGCCCAGCTGGAGGCTGCTCCACCACCTTACTTTTTTGGCATGCCGACTGACTACACGGCGTGTAAGGGACCACTACATGGCGTGTAGTCGGTTCCTACACCCTTCGTCGCCGACATGACTACACGCCCCGTGTACCCATCCCACACGGCCAAAAGTACACGGTGTGTGGAAAAGTACATGGTGTGTAGTTCCAAAATTTGGGATTTTTCCCCATTTTCCATATTTTCTCAAAAACACTTAAGGAAAAGGGGAAAAAAGAAGCACGTACCTCAAAACTAAGAACCGGGTTCTTACAAACTTCACCCCTTATAGAAATTATTCCCCAAATTGCCCTTCCAAGGGTGGCGAAGATATAGCCGTGAACAACTCCGACCATTGAGCACGTACGTCGGTCTCCCGCTCCTAGGTTTCGTCCTGCACTCGGCCATGCTGCCATAACACCCATACGAGAGGAATTGACCGGCCTCGGAGAAGCTTCGTTCTCCTGTCAACGATATGAATCGGATGCTCCTCAAAGGACGCATCCATATAAAGCTCAAACTCCTCTGGATGAAAGGTTTGAGATGGGTCTGAATGATAGCGGTGCAACTGAGACACATGGAAGACGTCGTGCATGGCTCGGTACCGATGCGGTAACTACAACCGATATGCAACCGTCCCAACTCTCTCCAAAATCTCAAATGGCCCCACATACCTCAGTGAAAGTTTACCCTATCTCCTGATCCGCTTGTGACCTAGCCTCGGCGAAACATGCAAGAAAACCTGATCCCAGACCACGAACTCAAAAGGTCGTCTGTGGCGATCATCATATGAATTCTGTCGAGACTGCGCAGTAGCCATCCATTTCCGAATCAACTGGACCTGCTCAGAAGTCTCCTTCATGAGACGTGGTCCCAGTAAAGCTTCCTCACCTGCCTCTAACCAGCACAGGGGTGATCGGCATGGCCTACCATATAAAGCCTCATACGGTGTCATCTCAATAGTCGCATGGAAGCTATTGTTATAGGAAAACTCGAATAGGGCTATATGCTTTTCCCAAGAGCCCCCAAAGTATAGGACGCATTCATGCAACATGTCCTCTAGAACCTGTATCGTATGCTCTGATTGGTCATCGGTCTGAGGGTGGTATGTTGTGCTCAGAAGCACCTGTGTACCCAGTTCCCTCTGAAAACTCTGCCAGAAACGAGACGTAAAGCGGGTGTCCCTATCTGAAATGATAGAACAAGGGACCCCATGAAGATGAACGATCTCTCGGATATACAGTTGTCTGAGATCGTCAACACCAAAGGTCTCCTTAATCGGTAATAAGTGAGCTACCTTCGTGAGTCTGTCCACAACAACCCATACGGCATTATTTCCTCTAGGTGACCTCGGCAACCCAATCATGAAATCCATCGCGACATCATCCCATTTCCACTCAGGAATGGGAAAGTGCCGTAACATCCTAGCTTGTCTCTAATGATACGCATTCACCTGCTGACATGTGGAACACCTCGTAACAAAATCATCTATCTCTCTCTTCATACCCGGCCACCAGTACTGACGTCTCAAGTCTTGGTACATCTTGGTAACCCCGGGATGAACTGCCCAAGCTGAAGCATGAAACTCCCGCATCATCTCCTCGCGTATATCCCCTGGAACCCACACTCGTCCATAGAAACACAAAACCTCATCATCGCCTATCATCCATCCAGGAGGAGGGTCCTCACTTGCCATCGACTCCCGTAGAACTAGGCCTTCTGGATCAGATAGCTGTCTCACCCTCACTCTATCCAAGAGAGTAGAAGTCATAGATAAAGATGAAAGATAAGTCTTCCCCTGACCGTCGTGCACCTCTAGATGCATCTCAGAGAACAAGGCCATGAACTTCCACTCACCATTGGCCTCCTGCACTGCTTGTATCTGATTCTTCCTGCTTAGTGCATTAGCTACTGCATTACCTTTACCAGGTGTATAGGCAAGCTCAAAATCGAAGGAATGTAGGTACTCGACCCACCTCCTCTGCCTCAGATTCAAGTCACATTGATTAAAGATATACTTGAGGCTTTTGTGGTCGGTAAAAACCAAAAAATGCTCTCCCAATAGATAATGTCTCCAACAGCACAACGCATGCACAACTAAATACAACTCAAGATCATGTGTCAGGTAATTCCGCTCATGTGGCCTTAACTGCCGAGACCCGTACACAACAACTCGGTCGCCCTGCATCAACACTGCTCCCAGCCCAATACCTGATGCATCATAGTACACTGTATAGCTCTTCCCCTGCTCTGGGAGTATTAGGATCGGTGCTGATGTCAGCCTTCCTTTCAGGTCCTGAAAGGATGCCTCGCAAGATTCTGACCATAAGAACTTCACACCCTTCTTAGTCAGACCCGTCAACGGTGCTGCTAAGCGGGAGAATTCCTATATGAATCATCTGTAGTAACCAGCCAGCCCTAAGAAACTCTGTATCACAAACACGTTCTTAGGCTTCTCCCAGGAAACTACTACTCTCACCTTCTCTGGGTCTACTGCAACTCCTGCCTCTGAGATAATGTGACCCTGGAAGTGAATCTGGTCCATCCAAAAGTGGAACTTTGAGATCTTAGCATATAGTTGATTCTCTCTCGGTGTACTCAACATGATCTCAAGATGGGTGGCATGGTCGTTTAGAGTGTGAGAGTACACCAAGATGTCGTCCAAGAATACTACCAGAAAAGAATCAAGATACGGATGGAACGCTCGATTCATCAGAGCCATGAAAACTGCTGGCGCATTCGTGAGTCCGAACGGCATAACCAAATACTCGTACAGACCATATCTGCTCCAAAAATCTGTAAGTGGTATATCTGATGGTCTCACGCACAACTGATGATATCTGGATCTCAAGTCAATCTTCGAGAACACTCATGCTCCATAAATCTGATCAAACAGATCATAAATCCTCGGCAAGGGATATCGGTTCTTAACCGTCAACCAGTTCAGCTTCCAATAATCCACACAAAGTCTAAGGGTACCTTCCGCCTTCTTTGCAAAAAGGACCGACGAACCCCAAGGAGAAGTATTGGGTCGTATAATACCCTTCGCATGTAACTCCTCTAACTGCCTATTGAGCTCCTGCAACTCTGGTGTAGCCATCCTATAAGGAGGAATGGACACTTGTTCTATGCCTGGAATGAGCTCAATAAAGAAATCCACCTCATGCACCGGAGGTAGACCCAAAAAGTCATCTGGGAAAACATCCCTGAAACGATCAAACACTGGAGGGAAATTCGTCTGAAAATTCCCCTGATCATCCAGATACAAACTCGCAATCTGGGATGTGACTCCACCTTGCCCATGATGCTCTGGTCCATCTCGACTCGCCTGAACATCCCACTCTCCATTGTATAGAAACTCTCTGCCCTCTGGTGACGTGAAACTCACCCTATAACAATAGAAGTCTACAAAAACTCGAAAGGGAACCAACCAGTCCATCCTGAGAATGACATCATAGCTCGTTATCTCTAAGACATATAGGTCCCAAGGAAAGTGACACCCACCAACCTCAAGGGGGCACTCCCTGAACTGTCGCACACCATCCGTTCTAGTCCCCAACGGAGTGTATAGCATCATGATATCAGAAGAAGTATAAACAAAGATCCCAAGGCTCTCCACAACGGGTACAGATATGAAACTATGCATAGAACCCATATCAAAAAGTACTTAGGATAAGACAGAAGCTACTAGAATAGTACCTCTGACTGTAGAAGGTCTGGGATCCTGCTCCTGCTGGGTCTGTTGCACTGCATATGTCTGCCCAGTGTCGCGGCGCTGCGACACAGCCTGGATACCCTGAGCTGTCCCACCCTGCTACCTCTGAGATCCTGGTGTCTGGCTACCACGGCCATGACCACCATCTCTGCCTGCACGCCCTGTCATATTCCAGTTCCCCGACTGGTAAGAAGTCACCGGTCCTGCTCCTGCACGTGGAGTCTGCACAGAACCCCTCTCACTATCCAACGGTGGAAATTCCCTACAAAAGCGCTGCAGATGACCCATCTTACCGCAAGCTCGGCACTCCACTAGATCACGTGGACACTGTGGCCTCTTGTGCCCCTCTCTACCACACTGGTATCACATGACCTGGCCACCTGAAGCATTCTTCTGACTGGTACTTCCACCCTGAGAGAAGTCCATCTATCTCTTCCTCTTTCCAGTAGAAATAACACCAGTAACTGGTGCTGAACCACCCTGGCCCACACCACTAGATTCCCACAGGTTCCTCTCTGTAATCAGTGCCTGGTTCACTATAGAATGTACTGAAGGCAACCTGAAAACATTCACCATCGCTCAGATGTCATAACGAAGACCATCCTCAAAACGTATGGCTCTCAAAGTCTCATCTCCCACCAGCACGGGTGCAAAACGTTCAAGCTCTGTGAAACGAGAAGAATAGTCCATCACCGACATAGCGCCCTATTGAAAATTCATGAACTCGCGAGCTCTATCTACCCTCAGCATCTCTGGGAAGAATAAATCATAAAATACTACATGAAATTCTTCCCATACTATGTCTCTGTGATTCTATGACTAGGTGGTAACATCCCACCACCTCTTGGCGGAATCCCGCAACATATAAGTCGCGAGCTTGACCCTCCGCCCCAGAGGCATCTCAAGATGCTCGAAAATAGTCTGCATCGACCCCATCCAAGTCTCCGCATCCTGTGGTCCTCCATCCCCTAAAAACGTAGGCAGATGCTGCTGCTGGAAGATACGAGTCAGCTCAGCCATAGATGTGGCAGCCTGCGGTGCTCCCTGAAAGGTCTACATGAACCGCATAAAGCCTTCACAGAACTGCGTCTCCGCGCCTGTGTCTAGAATAAAAGCTGGCGCTACATCTGGCTCTGCTGGAGGATCTACTGGTAGCCCATGGCCCACCATCTCTAGATTATACTCGTTGCCGCTCTCTGGGAAAACAACGCGCGGTCGTCTAGGTGGCATGACACTACAAGGTCAAAGGCACACCTTAGATTCAAGGTTTATCAAAAACTAAAAACTAAGGAACCACAAAGGGAACTAAAGGAAGAATTCATTTCAAAGTTTGAAAAAACAAAACTACACGGCGTGTATACTGTCTACACGGTGTGTACTTAACTTCCCTTCCCCCGTCTGGGTCCTTACATGGCTAAGACACATGGCTTCCATTCAATAAAAACTACACGGTGTGTATTATATCTACACGGCGTGTATGGTGTTATTTTCCAACTGCCCGTGTCGTCTGTGACATGGCCGACTACTCGGCATGACACTACATGGCATGTTACACCCGCACACGGCGTGTACACCACCCTGTTTCCCCACCACATGGCTAAGTCCACACAGTCTATCCTCGGACAAGACTACACGACGTGTCCCACAGGTACACGGTGTGTTCAAGGAGAGGTGATGCCGACCCGTGTTGTTAGTTACACGGTCGAGTCCCCAGGTCACACTACACGGCGTTTTCATCATTGACACGGTGTGTTCTGTTCAGGAGTTCATCAACCCGTGTTTTTAGTTACATGGCCGGACTCTGGGTCAACACTACACGGCGTGTACAAAAGCTACATGGCGTGTTTGCCCCAATCTCTTCCCTTCCCCGTGTCGCCGCGAACATGGTTTGTGACACGGGAAGAGACTACACGGCGTGTACTTAGGGTACACGGCATGTACTCAAAAAGTTTATTTTTCTTCCCGAACAGAAGAACATACACGGCGTGTATGAGGTCCTACACGGCATGTATTCTGGGTTTTCTGGACAGTATGCCTCAGAAACTTCCCCGGAACCTAGAAATTACTGAAACCAACACCTAAGTGTCAAATTCCGACCTATGGGGGCCCAAACTCCCCATGAATCAAAGTTTGACATCTTATCTATGTTATAACAAAATAAGCATCCAATGATCCACCAAATTCCAATCAATGGGGGCCCATACTCCCCAAAAACTGAAGTTTGGCATCCATTCTTTAAACAGGCTCACACAAGAAAATACCCTATCACAAAGTAGGTATTTATCAAGCAGCTATCACAACAGCATGCTTTTCTAGCACAACAACTATCACAACAACATGAAAATTATAATGCACCTACATGGCATGGAAACTATGCATGGAATGTGATATCTAGCATGTGCCTATATGATGCATGAGACGGCATACCCTCATCTCATCGGGTTGCAACTAAATAGAACACACAGATAAAATATAACAGCACAATCTCAAGTGCGTCACCCAACGGTGAAAACAAATCAACTGTAAATTGAAAAATCAGTAAAATTGCAACATGAGGTAACTTGGATTTTCCCTGTACACGGGTTAGCTATGCCCGGGCACAGCTTATTACCAACTATCGTTCATCATATCCCTGACTACGGCTCCAAATAGTAAGTCAAAGAAAAGAACTCCTCTGATACCACTTTGTAACGTCCTGGGTTCGGGTTCCACTCAACGAGTTCCCAGAACCCGGTTCGCCACATGACCTCAAGCGCATTTCCCCAAACACCAGAGGTTGCCGACTAGCAGAGAGGGCCTAGGTCTGATAGTGGGGAAACTATGCCCTCATTTGTCAAAGTGTAGCGTAGAGGAATATAAAATAAATCATACAACGATAGCAAAAGCAGTAAACTATACACAACTGAAATAAACAATAGTAGTGGATATAACCAACAGTATATAGAAAATGATGCAACATGTCTCAAGTTATAAGAAAACATCCATAACATGTTATACATCAATACAGTACAACATAATGCAGAGTATATCAAAACAAAGAAAATAGTTGGCAGTGGCATCGCAAGCCTAGGCTCGGTCCCATGCCCTCCTACTCCATGGCAACAGTCAAGTACCTGTATAGGGACTCTTTCCTCTATCCACACCTGCAGGAATGTAATCTGTTTGGGTCGAAAAGCATGACCCAAACAGGGTGTGAGAAATATATCTCAGTAGGCACCCACCAAAGGCCCATTCCCAACTGTGTGCAACCATGAAACAATAGTGTGCAGTAGAAAAATGTAATAAGTAAGCAGTACTCAAAAGTAACTAACTACCAGTTATATTTCCATTTTATTATTCATTTAATCCATTTAATTTAAAATACCACCATAGTGAATATTCTAAATAACCAGCTAATGTCCTCGGACATGTAAACTCCTACCCTCAGGTAAAGAGTATCCAACACAAGAATTTGCCCTCAGGCATAACAGAGTTTTCCCTTAGGCATAGGTAGTGTCGCCCACAGGCACAGAATCAGCAGCCCACAGGCACGGAAGAAGTTTCCCTCAGGCCGAAATAACTACTGCCCACAGGCTAAATAGTGCAGTGCCCACAGGCTAATCACAACAACGCCCTCAGGCTAAACAGGTAACCGGGCCATTCCCAATAAGTAAATAAGCAATAAACAAGCAATTCCTATCAAGGCAATTCTAAAATTACTACTTTAAAGTCATACCCTCGGGTATCCTGGCCAAACGGCTAAATAGTGGAACACACCCCCAGGGTGGTTCCAGATCCAAGAAACGATCCCAACCAGCATTTTAATATCATATTTAATTCACCTATTCAATTCTAGGTGTTTAATATAGCAACGGACTCAGCCACACAACACCCCAACATGGGTTAGTGGCATAAAAATGCACAAAACACATGGAAGTTCGAAAACAAACACCAAGCCACCTACCTTATACGCCAAAGAGCACTATACACGATCATCGATCCCAAAAACGCCCAAGAACGACGTAGATCTGAGGTAAGAAAACTTACATTCAACCTCAAATAACTCCCGTTAGGGAAATAATTGGTCAGAAACATGCTAGTAGAAGAGAGGGTTTACCCGTGCGGTTCTAACGAGATCGTTCAAAGCGTAATCGGATTCCAGACGTGCACCCGGTGGATCTCTGAAGGTTCGGTTGTCCTCTCCTGATCTCTCTTCCCATTCTAAGCCTTCCCTGTGAACAGGGGAGGCTACTGCCCATTTTAAGAAAAAAAAAAGTACACGGCGTGTACTTCCAAGTACATGGCGTGTACTCCCTTCATTTAATTGTTCCTCTAGCAGCACCACCATACTGTTCATCTGTCAACCTGATTACACATCATGTACTCCTGAGTACACGGTGTGTACTGTCGCCCAGCTGGCGGCTGCTCCACCGCCTTACTGTTTTGGCCTGCCAACTGACTACATGGCATGTAAGGGACCAATACACGGCATGTAGTCAGTTCCTACACCCTTCGTCGCCGACATGACTACACCCCCCATGTACCCATCTCACACGGCCAAAAGTACACAGCGTGTGGAAAAGTACATGGCATGTAGTTCCAAAATTTGGGATTTTTCCCCATTTCTGTCAGGTACCGGGAACGGGCAGTGGAAGCCGATGGGCCGGGAAATTAAAATTTTTTGCATCACCAGAGTGACTTAACATCATCGACTCCAATGATCTAATCTCGGTACGGTCCGAGGACCACACGTGATTTAAACAGAACACAAAATTAAATCGAACGTTTACCTCATTCGGATCTGACGTGTAGAATCTTGTCGTAAGAAGTCGGTGACCGTTGCTCGAAGACTCCGATGTTGAAGCCCTCTAGATCGTCCACACATGCCTCTTAAATATGCTCATGCATCGTACGTCGGAATCCGGGTGCTAGCGCGGTACTCCGACGATCACTTCGACGCAGCGATGATTACCACAAGCTAGCGTCTTCGATCCGTGAAGGTGTAACTTGAAGAACTTGCTAGTTTGAGAGAGTCTCTCTCTAGAACTCAGGAGGAGAGAGAGGCTCTCAATTCCAATGGATGAATAGTACATAGGGGAGAGCCTCTCTCTTACTATATATTTGGAATATCTAAAATATACGGTAAGGGTTCCCGGCCCCCGTGTATTAAACATTCACTATATATATATATAAATAATTATTTATGAAAAATTAAATTATTCCATAAATAATATTTATTATTTATCACTGAACTACAATATATATAAATATATATTACGTTATAAACATTATTCTAACTCGACTCGCACCTCCTGATAATATTAAACAAACCCAGGATATAAATATCCATCTGATTAATATTTATCTATGTATTTACTTAATCACTCGTAAATACATGTTATAAATAAATTCAACGAATTATTCCAAACTTGAATAATAAAAGAATTTATTTATTACTTGGTGATCCATAGGACTTGGATAATACCCGGACCCCGTGGTGGGGCCCACCAAGTCCTATAATCCTATTCACCAGAATAGGTCAGATTCTCAAAGTGCTGTTGTGTGTGACCCTCTAGGCCCTTATCTCAATAGCAGTGAATAACATTCGCCAAGAAAGAGCGGGGTCTAGAAACCCATCGAGGCCCCTAAAGAGATAAGGTAAAAGTCAATGCAACGACTACCTTCCTACGCACATTGTCTGTGTAATATAATCTCTTCGTCATCGATATCTCAATAAAGCAGAATGCATACTAGTGTCATCATTCTTTATTTGCTTTATTTTGTTTTTTGATTTGTTCGGACGGTCTTACCTTCGACTACCATGGCCATGGATTTATTGAAGGTGCAACCATCCTAATCAACCAGGCCCGAGATATCTCTTCCTGAACTCAGAAGCGACAAATCCTTTCTCGATCATTCAATCAATGTCATGTCATTAATGACACACCCGATACAAACTACCTCACCATGACTTTGTCGCCATGGTTTTCACCTTATATCAAATGTACGTAATTAAATGACATACATTGATAATGATCTCAAGTCAGGAGACCATTACACATGTCCATAGATAGGAACTACCAATGACACTTAAGACATATGGTGTTCCTATTGGAGGGTCTGTCCTCGTGATCTCAATACTAGAGATCACCAAGTGCGAACTTCATGAGAGGAAGTCTCAATGCTTATGAGCCCCCAGCACCAGATAGTCAAACATCTACTATTTCTAGTCAGTAAGATGTATCTAGACTATAGAACATATATTTAAGATCAATGTCATTGTATCTCGAGGTTCTCATTATAGCCTGGGATCTTCTATAACCTCTCAACATGACAACTAACCTTTGGACATTACCATTATTATAGTGGATGCAGAAAAGTCTGCACTATAATGGTAAGATATCATCATGCATATCTAACTGCACACATGATACGGTAATCAAAAGTACTACATAGTTGGGTCTAGGGCACCCACTATTTCAACACTCCCACTTGCACTAGAGACAACTTGCTAACTAATCTCGCTAGATACTCACATGATAAATACCATGCTTCTACTGAGTAATGACCTTAACTGCTGGGCCTGCCACGTTTTCTCCGCGTGGCATATCTGTTATATGCAACCTCATCGACTTGAGTAAAACTTCTCAAGATAAGGTATCCCTGAGTAGATTACTTTTTTCCCCATTGTCATAACTTGACAACTTGGCTAGTAAGAATATCATAATTCTCATTATGATAATAATTTTCTCACTAGGTGTGAATCCAAGAACTGGGAAAAAATGTTGCGATTTATAACTGCTTCTTAGCTGCCTTAGAAGCTACAACATACTTAGTATTTGTAGGTATGGCTACCACAATATTTTATGTGCTTGACTCGCTCATCTCCATTACCTAACTACAATACTAGATCGAATTGATCTAAGGAATAATAGTTTGTGTCCCACCATAACTAGTATACCTTCCTCTCCATATTCTAGGTACATATCATTTATACTTGTCTAAGTACAAGATGTTAGTTCTGACTGCATCACTTGCAGTGCTCCTGGAAATAATTGATATCTGCCTATAATAAATTTTATCCTAGCATTATCAATTATTGTACATATTATGGAATATGTGATTGATACATCACTAAAGCATATGGTATCAATTCACAACTTTAATCTCTACACATGCTCCGAACATGTTAACCTGGAGAGATTAAGCCATGTGACATAGGCAACAATTCTGAACTTGAATTGTTCCAACTTGTATTTTTCAATACAATGTCACTATATGTACGATTGTCTAGGACCAAGCAACCTTTGGATCTGCCTTAGTGAATCCTATTCCCTATAAATTAGGTTTCTACTTGAAGTCAATCATTGGAGAATTGTTTTTAACCTGATCTTATCTAACTGTAAGATCAAAATCTTTTTTCCATATGTTGCCGAACATATTTCATTTGGAAAGCATTGACGCTCCCACTAACCTTTGTTAGACACAAGGTAAAGATTATTTTATAATGAATGCTCTAAGATCTTTTTGCTTACTTTAATCCAAAACTAGATTTTAGTAACTTGCAACCCTTATTGGAATCATTTGATGTCATCATCTCTTTCTAGTTTCATCGTATAGACACCTTCCACAAAAAATGATCTTGACATCCAATGACCAATAAAAGGATCTTAGAAGTTTAGCTATGATAGGTAAAATTCTAATATATTTAGTAATATCTACTTGGTATAACCAATCGAGCCTTATTGGTACCATACTTGTACCATCCATGTATCATTTCATTTGAATACCCACCGTAGTATTCAATTTATAATCCCCCTTTTCAATTTGATACATGGAATCTATTATTGAATTTTACTTGATCTTGTCAATCTTAGCTTGTTTCCATATACTGCTTACTTGTAGGATTTATTATTCTTAATGAATAATATATCACTGGTCGTGGTGAATATAAAACCATCACCAGGGTTCCATTCTTCCTACGCAGTATGTGTCTTTGGAACATGCCTATTCCACATGTACTTGTGGAACTTATTCCCTATGCCAACCATTTGTGCATCTCGAGCATTGACTAAATCCAAGTCAATTCAGCTCCCACTATCTCTAATAGAGATGTTCACCCTTTTATAGAAATGTAGTCTAATACTTGACTACATATTTTCTATCCTAGGGATTTAGGTAATATCTTAAGAAACTGTTAGGATAATTACCTTAGATTCACAATGTGTTTAATTTGATGCATGTTTGTTTAAATACTAACAAACGCTTTGTATCAAAACACATCCTATGACATAATGGGTTTCCATCATACTATGAATCGTATGATATCCATTTGTCATTTTAGTTGTCATATTGGTTATGGGAAATCACCATTATTTGTAAATCATGTCATGAAATATAATGGAAGTTTATGTCTGTTGTAACATTGATACTATTTACATCAAACCAATGATGTATAAAATGTGCATTTAGGAATTACTCCACGCTACATTTTGATCAATGTTAACATGTAATACTTCATCATAAATCATCCTCATTTACATCAATTTCCTGATGTTGATAAGGTAATGTGCATTTAGGAATTGCTCCACGCTACATTATCATGATTGATGAACGCTTGGTCAAGATATTCTTCAGTTTTTCAACCCGAAGCAACTCATATCTTCTAACCATGCACTCACTTCACTTTATCATTCCTTAAATACTTTAAAGGAATATTATGAAGTGTATGTATATACCTCTAGCTTATTCTTGGAATAGTTTATGCTCACTTGTTGAACTAACTCCAAAAACATTGTGACTTACCTTTTATTTCTAAAGGTTTCTTTGTCCAAACTAAATACATTGATAATACCAATGGTGTTTAGCTTTATGGAGCCTAAATACCATACTAGGTATAATCTTGATGTCTACTTTTAGTTTTACTTGAAAAAGAATTAACTTTCTACAACTTGGTATAAAAATCTTACATTTATATTCATCTCATATTGCCTATGATTCATGTAGTAGTGAACTATTGGTTGAGTATCATATACCAAAGACAACATTAATTCCTAAACCTGGAATAATTTCTATGTGTGTTAAAGGAAACATGAGATTAATGTTTCTGGTTATACTCAATAATAGTTCTACAAGAATCATTTACTTGGCAATATTGAAGTCGTGTACTTCTCACATCTGGCCTAGGCATCACCCTTTCTCAGCCACTTAGAGAATACACCTAACTTTATGTAACATTTATATACTTGGTTGGTTGCAGTATTTAAACACACATATGTGAGTTTTAATACCCAAGTAATATTGAAACATTACTTTTATGTGATGAATATGTCTGAAGGAGAAGCGATAACTTGATTCTTAAAATCAGTTTATTGCATTTAAACTTCCATAATTTTTATTTCATGTTATGCAATGAAAAATATAACCTCATGTTAATACCTCTTTTATTGAAGGATGTTGCGAATTTGCCTTTGGCATAACTTTCCATTGACCTTTTCACAATGAATTCCAATTTATTATCCCTAAGAATTAAAGATGAAACTATCTTTGATATTCTTATTTTACCTGGAGATCTTTACCTAAATTGGTAATTTAAGCATTTACTCAATACTTGTTCATTTTGTAACTTTAAACGAGACTTGAGTAAAGGGGTGAAATTGATATCAAAATAGAATGTATTGAAAGATCACAACTCGCCTTTCAATTTACACAGATTGAGTGTAAACATTTCATATTCATATCATTGCTTCGCTTTCTCCTTGAAAACTACATGGAGATGAGACATCATGTGATATCATCCATGTTCTGATGTAGAGACCACAACTAACATCAGACATTTATGAAAGCATAATGACGTTACTATCATATTCATTGAGCATTAGTCTCCTATAAACTATTTCACCTTCACTTAGTGAGGTAGTTTAACAGATGTAAGGACAGTGGCACCTTGAGTCTCGGGAGTAAAAATGTACAACTCTGAAAATGGGAGCGCAGGCCCTTATACATATAACAACTCTGAGATGACACGCAGATCTCCCTTTTATTTAAAATAATTATTTATTTAATTATTCCCTAGCACAAGGCAGCCCTGGTGGTCATCTCAAATCGTTTCGAGAGTCTATCCCCAGAATGTGACAACGAGTACCACCCTTACCTTAGAGAGGAAGAATAAGTCGATGCTGAAAAATTCATCTCAACTGCACAAGGGTCTTACTCACGGGCCCCCGCTGGAGAGCATCATCGCCAACATTGGATGACCAGACCTCCTCTCGCTGAAGAGGACCTTATGCTGAGGGCACCTACCAAATTCCATGAGACCTGGGGCCCTTGGGCTATCCGCCCAGGATAGAGAATATATAATCAGGAACACACTGTCACCCTAGTTCCTGAGGAGAAACTCCACCGTACTAACGTGGTGTAATTCAACGAGAAGATATACGACACTGCCCCCTCCACTCAATTCCACCACATAAATAGGGTCGCCCAATACAAGCACATGCATGTTCTTGGTAGTGCTCATCGGTCCCGCCGTGCAGACAGAGCAGCAAACTATAGGTAGATGAAGATATCTGTCAATACACAATAATCCCATCAACCAAATATGGAGGCACTTAGCTACACACAGATACAAATACCTACTGATGCATTTCAATCCTTCCATCCAAATAGGGCAGAAACCGGATACACACAGAGACAAATACCTTCTGATGTATTTCAATCCCGCCATCCAAATAGAGCAGAAAGAAAATATGAGCAGATCCAAATTCCTTTGGATTCATACAAATCCTATGAGACAAATATAGCAAAAAGCGAGCAGATAAAAATCCCCTCTCGTGAATATGAATACCACCAGTCAAATATGGTGGCAACCGGAGAAGAAAACTGATGGCAGACTCATTCCTCTATCTCAGCATAGGAGAACTACCAGTATATACTGGAAACTCATGGAGGACTGGAGCAGGAACAAACTTCTGCTCTGACATTGGAATGGGCCTTCATACTCATTCTATCCAAATATGTATCTCATCACATCCTAGCAATGATGGAAGACCAGACGTTGATTCCAGACCATATCCTCCAAACATGGCAAGATATCATTGCATCGACGGCAAAGGTGAGAAACCAGGACCACGACCCGGTTTCCTTGAACCGAATGACTTGCTAGCAAAATGAGTTAGTCACTCTATAGAAGTTATGCATCCATGCTCCAGTCCAGGAGGGTCTACGGAAATATCCTACGATATACAGACAACCGGATTGGGAACAAATACTCATTCCAACCGGGGGACGTCAGTCCAACGTGGTGGCCGCTCCAAGGTAGGCATATATCCCTACCAAAACTCAAGATGTCTGTCAGTGTATTGTGATGATATCATGGGACCCAACAAGATAGGGACCCATAAAGGCCATTAACAACAGTAGATAGCCCCAGTTTCTCACAAGAGAGCGCTCAAAAATGAAATTCACCAAATGAAACCATAAAATGAAGAGCACATACATGATCCAACTCTGCTAGAAGCTAGGGTTCTTTATGCCCTCAAACATGTATCAATAAAGGATCAAGACCCTATCAGTCTATTACCAAATTATGGAAGTGGCAGTAGCAGTTTTGAAGGCCCTCCCCGCAATGTCGCTACTAGTAGCTCTGAAGGTCCTCCACAGAGCACCCACGAGGGCTCACTCTATGGGACAGGAATGATCGATCACGAGAGCCTATCTTCTGATGCATGTCGGCGTAGCCCTCCCCTCGACTTGAAGATCAGATAGCAAGAAGTTCCTCCCCTTTTTGTCATCCACCCTGATGGTCCTCCCCATGGTATAGACTGCAGATATGCTTCTCACTATAGTCGGACATCAAGTCATGATGGTAGTCCTTGCCATAATGACAGTTATTGTGAAGGCCCTACCCACAATGGTAGTTGTTGTGAAGGTCCTCCCCATAGTAACACCAAGAAATGAGAAGTTCCTCCCCTCATTATAGTATATCCTAAAGGCCCTCCCTGGGATGTGCACTACATAAATTCTCCCTACATCTAGGTATCAAATCATGATGGTAGTCCTTTCCAGGATGACGTTTATTGTGAAGGCCCTCCCTGCAATGGCAGTTTCTATGAATGTCCTACCCTCAGTGACATTAAGTATAAATAAGGTCCTCTACTCATTTTAGCCCACCCTAAAGGTCCTCCCCATGGTATACGCCGTAAATACATTTCCCACGGTCGGGAACCAAGTTGAAATAATATCCCTCACCATTGCATCACTAATTGTGAAGGTCCTCCTCGCAACCAAAATTCATACTAGTAGGAAGTTCCTCCCCTTGTCAGAACAAATGCGAGAAATCCCTCCTATGCTTAGGAACTTGGAAAGATGGAGTTAGATACATCGGGCACCCCATATATAATAAGTGATATTCTTTCTCAACCTGAGGATGGCTCGGGGCCACGCTCATTTTCTGAGCCACCCTCACAGCATCCGCAAATCAATAAGGCTCCCACTAGACCGGTTTTTTGGAACAAAATTATTAATAAGAAGTCAAGCTGGGCATATCAAGTAGAGGGGTCTCCGAAAGAATAATAGTAGGATATGTTGCTTGTGAGAAGACAACTAGCTAAGGATAATATACCAGTGATGTATTTTTCTACATCCAATTCTCACTTCAACATACCAGGAGAGTTTTCTGGGGAATGTATGCATGACATTCGCCTCAATATATGGGTGACTCTTCATCAACTGAAAGAAAAATTCCTACCCTACGAAGGGTATGCGGACCATGTCAACACATTAGGGGAGCTTCACCATCTAATTGACCTGGAATCCCTCCTGTCTGCATGGAATCCACAATTAGAAAGGTGAAATAAAAACCATGAACTAGCTTGCCTCCATGAACTTCATAAGTTGTGTCACCTCATCAGTGATTCCCTGACTGGAGTTCACATTCGGGGATGGGGAGAACATGGAGATCTACACTTCACCCCTAATCCCAACTAACAGGCCCCATTGGAAATGACATCATGTAATGTCATCGCCCAAGGGAAGCAATCAAGTGAAACCCCTACTTAGGAAATATGGGATACTCGACAAAAACTGGCCCAGAGTAAGTCTCAAAAACATTAGAACTGAGGAGATCAATCCATCAAAAAGCTTCTGAGTCAGGTAACCAAGAACACTCAGCAGGGTTCCTGCCTAAGGGAAGCTAACCAGTAAGCAGTGATCACATCTTCAAAAGACCATAGACTCCTTGTAGGACCAATTCCATACTCGACTCACACCCACGCATGATTATATGAAATTGAAAAGGTGTAAATAGCAATATATTTCACCATAATATGGGAACAACCCCAACCCATAGGGATGGGGGCATTTTTAAATCAAAATTCCCTCATAAGACTGAAAAATCCAGGCCGTAGCTCATTAAGAGAAGAACGGGAACAACCCCATCCCATTGGGATAGAGGCATTTTTACCTCAATTCTTTGTACATCAGACCTCTATATTCTACCATATATGAAGAACAATGGACAGAGGAGTTACCAGTTTCACCCCTTCTCATGGTTTGCACCATCCAAGACAAAGGAGCATTACGAGGTCAGATCAGGGCTCCCTTTGGGTCAATCTTTGCCAAGAAACCCAAAGAATACCGTAGAATGGAAGGATAAATTCCAAAAAAGGACGTAGAAAGCCTTCCTACCATTTGGCACTAGGTGAACCACCCCCAATGCGGTATTCCTCAGTAAATGTGGTAAACGTCAACTCCACAAATCTCACAAGAAATAATGTAAAGGGAGAGGACACGAATGAAGATGGTTACCTTCTAGAGGCATCCGAAACTGAGCCTGATGGTGTGCATACCCAGAACCAGAGAGCGGTCCCAAATCTGGGCACCCCCTCATTCAATTTGACATTACCGCCCACGTGAAACCCCAACAAGGAGAATAATAAATCCAAGGTCATCTATGACCCGTCTTATCCTCCCCTGGAAATGAATCCCTCACTCTCAAGGAAAGGTTCACCAAGCAGGAGGAATAAATGAAATAGATTAGGTGAATTAATGTTGAGCTACGTTGAGGGATCTATCTTTCTAGATGTGTTCCCCCTGTATAATGTCAGTAAGTGCTCTTAGAAGAGGTTCCCATACCACAGGCACTTATCCCAATGAATGAAGCCAAGTTCAAAGGACCATTCAACCTGACCTCAAAAGGACATCAAGACTTCCCCCCACTGGGAAGGTAGCTAGAATATATTCAATTAAACCCACAAATGATACCCCCGGCTGGGTATCCACCCCAAATTCCAGCAGCACTGGCACGCCTAGTCTTGGCCACTATCGTACCAGCCCAAGCTTAAGCCTGAAAATATATGCACCAAGGGCTATTGAAAACCATCGAGCAACTAAAATCTAGACTAGAATCCATGGAGGGACGGCATGCCCTGATAAAACCAAAGTTCAAACCCTAACCTGATTGGGTGAGCAATGTTTTACCACCGCCAAACTTCAAAAACCCCATATTCCTAGTATTAAATGGTTTGGGGGACCTAGAACGCCATTTAATGCACTATGCCTCTTATTGTAACCCCATTATGGGCACTCCAGAGCAGCAAGAAGTAGTAAAACTTAGGTGCTTCGTATGAACCCTATAAAGATCGACTTTTGTATGGTATACTAGCCTGACAGCCAACTCAATCACAGGCTAGGAGGACCTCCAGTGACAGTTTCTCTTCCAGTTCAATTCAACACTGCCTAAGATGATGTTCAGTGATCTCATGAACTAAAAATGGTGAGAGAATTAAAGAGACTCATACTTCATTACCATATGGAAAGTCCTAACATATTCCCTGAACTGGCCGCTCCCCTAGGATGAGATGCTTTCCAATTCATCGATAACCTTCGGGATGAATTGCAAACACCACTCATCCTGGTGAAGTACACAAGTGGGTTTATAGATTTCTTTTCCATTTCCCAAAGAATATAAGACTCCTTGCAATGGACCAATATCAAATCTCAATTGGCCCCATAATCCCTTGGGAAAAGAATAGGAAAAGCTGAAGCAGCTTCTGTTACGGTAAACCACCCTCGGTACTAGCTCCAGTTGCGAGGCCCTCACCGAACCATGCAGGACCCCCTGGATGCCAATAGCCACCTCCACCTCAGCAAGAAGAGCGAAGGGGTGATAAAAGAAATCAGTTCGAAGAATTAAGAAATAAATTTTACTCATTTTGAGATAACCAAGTCCGCAGCTATTTCATAGCCGCTATGAATTTCAATTTGCTCCAGCTACCAAATCCAAAGAGAGCAGATGAAGTGGGTCTCGACAACCGTCTAAATTATTGTCCCTATCACGAGATACTGGGACAAATCATCCAGAAATGATTCATTTTCAAGGATCTCCTAGAAAAGATGGTGAACTCTAGGAAATTCAAGTTGGGTCTGCCACCAACACAGGTGGCGTATGTTTCCACCTCATACGCAATAGAGGAAGAGGGATGAAAAACACTCACTAGTAAGAAGGAGAAAAAGTTTGAAAATTGGATGACCCGGAAGACTCTCAAAAGAGTCCATGGTATCCTCCAGGTGCAGTTGAAATAACCAACTGTGCCCCCAAAAGATCCCAATATAGCACAACTGTCCTCCTTGTCCCCACAACCCTCTAAAGGCAAGAAGGGCAGAAAGAAAGGTCGAGAAGATGAGCTGATACCAAAGAAGACGTCAGTGTTGACCCTTTTAGACTTCATGCCAGCAGACTTGGTACAATGGGCACCACCCCTCCAAACAATACAATGGGAACTGCCCCGCCAAATGGTACAACGGGCACTGCCCCGCCAAACGGCACCATTTGAAGGATACAGTCAGACATAAATATTGTTCAAATCAAGAACTAATCTTTGGATCCATTAATGTCATTCACTTGATGGACCCCTTATTGGATGGAGACTATGGCCATGAACCCGAATTCCCCACACCCAACTGGAGATCTAAAGGAAGAGGCTGTAGAGGCCAGAGGTCTCCTAGAAGGCACGATCATGGCAGGAGTCAAATTTTAAACCACACCATAAATCAAACTGTTAACATCACAGAAACTCACGGAAGGACCCTCCATAAGACATAATAAGGACCAGAATTCTCCTCCACCCTCGTTGGAAGAAATCCAAGTCTATTTATCTTGGAATATTCATCAGGGGAAGAATAAATATCAAATCTCCCAAGGCATACAGGTGGACCAGTTCAGCCAAACATGGAAAGGACCGCAGCACCACTGACCCCTATTACAAAGTTCAAACCCTCTACGTCCAAAACCCAAACCCCTAAAGTGTCTGTGAAAGAGAAACCCCAAGCTGAGAAGAGCTGACCTTTAGAGAAAAAGTATGATATTCTAAAGTAGTTGGCTTTAGTAGCAGAAAAACTATCAATCTTGTATGTGTTAAGTCTATCCTCAGATCTTAGGGAGGCACTCATCGAAGCCTTACTAAGTCTCTAGGAGTTTGAGGTTGAAGTAGCAGCAGCCGAAGTCTATTGGATGAAAACCAATCCTGAAGAATGTCATGTCGTCATCTTCTTCACAGACAAGGATGAAGATACCATCATGAAAGGTCACATCAAACCCTTATATGTGTCCAGAAAGATAAATGGAATTGATGTCCAGAGGATCTTCATCAAAAATGGATCTAGAATCAACCTCTTCCTACTTTGGACACTTCGCCGACTGGGCTATGATGAAGATAGCTTGACACCCTGTACTACAACTTTGCTAGGATATGAAAAAATCAAGCAAAAATCATTGGGACAAATCAATCTTCAAACTCGGCTCAGAGACCTCATGTCAGATTCTGAGTTTCTGGTAGTACGGAAAAGTACGGCCTTCAACATTCTATTAGGGAGGCCTTGCCTACATCAGCGTGCTGAAATTCCGTCATCGTACCATCGATACATAAAGTATTGCACTGATGGGAAAAATAGGAAATTTCATGTCGATAAATCCCCATTTGAGTCCTGTGAATCTCATTATATTGACGCGGGGTTCTATGAGTCAGAATAAAAACATCTTTTGGCCAACGAAATTGATTGTATTACTACTCTAAATGGATTGGAAATGGCTCTCGCTGACTCCCTCCAGCATCTTGGGGAAGAGTATATATTACCATCAACCAAGTTTAATGCACAAGTGCAAGTCTGTATGTAGACTCAATCATCTGCATGGTCTCTGTTATAGCCACCAAGTCTAAATACATGGAAAATCGGGCTGACTCACATGATGTTAGGAAAATACCTAAAGTGCATCTTTGGCGTTACCTTGGGAAAATTACGTGGCTTCATCATACACCATCGCAGCATCGAAGTCGACCCCAAGAATACAAAATCCATCCTTGGCATGTCCCCACCTCACAACCTCACTGAGTTGAGAGATCTCCAGAGGAACCTCGCCTATATTTGGTGCTTCATAGTCAACCTAGAATGTAAATGTTTACCTTTCACCAGGATCATGAAGAAAGGAGTTACGTATGAGTGGGATAATGATTTCCAATAAGAATTCGACAATATAAAAATATATCTTCTAAACTCGCCAGTGCTGATGCCACCAGTTGAGGGGAGACCACTCATTTTGTATGTAACCACTCTGGAATGGTCATTAGGAACCTTCCTCGCATAGAAGAATGATGTAGGTGGTAAGAACAGCCTCTATTACCTTAGCCTAACAATGATTTATACTGAAACTCAGTATTCAAAAATCAAAAAGAACTGCCTATCCCTATTCTTTTTAGTTTGGAAAATAAGGCATTACCTTCATCACCATGAGGTCCACCTGGTCTCTCGCTGCAACCCACTCAAATACATCCTTAACCTTCCCATGATAAATGGGTGACTATAACGATGGGAGGTCATCCTACAACAGTTTGAAATATGGTATGTGCCCCAGAAATCCATCAAAGGCCAGGTGTTAATAGACTTCCTGGCCAAGCACCCCTTGGAGGAAACAATGTCATTGGATGCCAAACTTCCGGATGAAGAAGTGTTCTCCACCCAGAAGAATCCCCAGATAAGGGAAATTCACTTTGATGGTGCCTCCTGAATCCCGATAGGGAAAAGGATGGAGGATCCTAAGATCAATAAAGTGGGGTTGGGAATTATACTTGTATCCCTTAAAAAGGCCATCTTTACTTACTCTTTCCTAATTTTGGAAGGGTGTACAAATAATGAAGCATAATATCAGGCCCTCATTACGGTACTAGAACTGGCACTTCATGTGTAATCCAAACACCTAAAAATAAAGGGTGATTCAGAGCTAGTCATCAAATAGGTCAGTGGTGACTATGCTATTAAGAAAAAAGTATTGGTTCCCTTGATGAACCATGTTCGAGAAATTATGGAATAATTCCCATAAAACCAACATTGACTTATGTCCCCCGGTCACAAAATTCTCAAGCTGATGATTTTTCAAATTCAACTATAGCCTTGGCTGATCCAGATTGGGATGAAACGGTCATTAGCATTGCCCACCGTCGGATGGTCTTTCCATTCATCCAGAGCAATACGGAGGAGATTAATGAAATTAGCCCTATTTCTGAGCCTTATGGTCACACCACCGGCTGGATGACACCCATTTCAAATTAACTTCGGAATGAGAAACTCCCACCATATAGGGATGGAAGGGAGCAGGTCTGAAGACCAGTAGTTAATTTTTCCTTGTACAATGGGGTAAACCAAGAAAATGTTCTCTAAAAACAAGGCCTTAACAAAGACCTTCTCTGGTGAATTAATGGAGAAGAGACAACCATCATCATGAAAGAAGTGAACATCGAAGCTTGTGGAGCGCACCAATCAGCAACCAAGCTCTCTCACCAAATCTGAAGTCTTGGGTATTAATGGCCCACTATGATACAGGATTGTGCCATATTCACCAAAAAGTGTCATTCCTACCAAGTTCATGCCAATTTCATACAACAACCCCTAGAGTTACTTCATATCGCTAAGTACTCCTGGCCATTTTCCACCTGGGGGATGGATGTTGTGGGATCATATCCTCCCACCACAGCCAGACAATTCAAGTTCATACTCACAATGACTAACTTCTTTTCCAAATAGTCTGAAGCCATACCCCTTAAAGAAGTCGGGTAAAAAAACATCATTAGCTTTGTGAAGGACAACATCATTACCAGATTTGGCATCCCTCATACAATACTGATGGATAATGGCACCAACTTCTGCTCTGCTGAGTTGGACAAGTTATACCAGGAGTACGGAATCAAATCCAATCGGTCATCCTGCTACCATGCGGTGACCAATGGGAAGATAGAGGCTTTCAATAAGACTTTATCCAAAATACTCCAAAATATAGTTGATAAGGATAAGAAATCATGGCCAGACAAGCTCATTCATGATTTTTGGGCTTAACAGACCATGACCTGCACCGCCACCTAGGCAACCCCGTACTCACTAATATATAGGACATACGTGGTACTACCTATCGAAATCCAAGTGCCATCACTTCATGTGGCCATTTGCAATCAATTTTCCATGGATGAGCAATCCCATAGATGGTTTGATGAGTTGGATTTTCTAGACTAAAAAAGGCTTCACACTCTACACCATTTGGAAATCTACCAAAATCAGACTACACGAGCCTTCAATAAAAAGTTCCTCCTTCGATCTTTACTCAATGGGGAAATGTTGTTAGTCCTAATAACCCTGATGATACTCGGGATGAATCCCCCAAAGCTTGGACCAAAGTGGGAAGGACCATATGTCATACATAGGGTCTATTTCAATGGATCATACACCCTAATATCAATGGATAGACAACTCATCACGGCTCCCACAAATGTAGAGTTCTTAAAGAAGTACTTCACGTGGTAGCATCCCCCCAGATGTCAAGGTCCAAACTCTAAGACCCTAAATTATGAGTTTTTTCCCCAGCCACATGATGTTAAACTGTACGGTATTAGTCCATGAAATATGACATTGAACCATGACGCCAAGGTCCAATCTCTATGACCCTAAACTATGAGTTATAATACCCAGATTCCATGGTCCAAACTCTAAGACCCTAAACAATGAGTCATTGTACTTTCCACATGATGTTAATCTGTAAGTAACTTGTCCCTAAAACATGACATTAAACGGTGACTCCTATCCATGTTATAAGATGTTAAACTACATGGCACAAATCATCCTAATCGCATGAAAATAAACTACATGATCCCTTACAGAACTATGTACGTATTGATTCCCACTTATTAGTGGGATACGTAGAGATGCCTCGACCCTCAATCTTGGCCCATCCCCCACCAAAAAAATGCCTCCATCATGCCCTCTATCTCCCCACATTTGTAAGGGAAACCCTTATCACTCCTTGTTTCTCACATCAAGTGTAACTCACATGATCTTAGGATCAGTGGTAGTGATTCTCTTACGAAAGAAAATTATAGGGAAATATGGTAGACCCGGCACCCGTAGCAAAGGAAACAAAAATTCCCTCATATGTCCTCACACATGGACCAAGCCAAATTGGTACAAGGAACGTTCAGAACTATATGCAACTTAATTCCTGCCCTCATAGGATACGTAGTGATGCCTGAATTTGGAATCCCAACCCAGCCATCATCATAAAAATATTCCCTCAAATTTCCCTACACGTCAAGCAAACATTTGTAGTTAACATTAATAACTATATGTGGCTTGATTCCTGCCCTTGCAGGATATGTAGTGACGCCCAGATTTGGCATCCCAACCCAACCACCGTTAAAAAAAATGCCCCCTTTCTCCCACACATAGTTCATACTTGTACGAGGATTACATGAAAGGTCATAATTGCATGAAAATAAACTAAAAAATTATTCAAGAGTTATGTGTGACCCAGTTCTCAGTTTCACAAGATCCCACACATGTCCCTCACTCATTAGAAGTCAAAAGATCCTACTTCCCCCTATATATATAATTCAGACCTATGTGGAAGCTCCAGTGGTTTAAAGTTAATCATGTTCCGGGTATTCTTTACATTCCTAGGCACATCTTTTCTATTTTTCAAACTTCGTACCCTGAAAAACTTGTATCCCTATAATCATTCCAGGTCATTTGAGATAGAAGGCCAGTGTTATTCAAACACATTTGATTGACTATGCGCATCATTCCCCAGAGTCTCTGCATATGTTTCCCACAAAAATGGTCGTAAATCAAAGGCAAATTCGTCCACATGAGAGTCCACTCCCATCTCAATACACCCAATGGCCTCCAAGCCCCATTTCATTCCTCCTAATTCAAGTTTCCCCTAGGATTATGGTTTACACCTTATATCATCACTCACATATAAGGAACGCCATAACATCATGATTTTGATTAACTCAAAACTATTAAAGATCTTTATGACATCATAATCATCCTCACTGCATAACTCTAAACTGCACAGCATCATGTCCTCACCAAACGACATTAAACAGCAAGTCCAAAATCATCTTTTATGTATGATGTTAAACTACATAACAATAGTTTAAACCTAAAGTTCCCTCTGATATTGATTTCACTATTCTTAGGAAATGACACAGAATCCTTGTAATTCATTGTTTCTCACACCAAGCACAGCTCACGTGAGCTTAGAGATCTTAGTGAGAGATCCACCGTGAAATTATGGCAAAATAGTCCAGGAATTTGGTCCTAGCAGCATGATCCTAAAATTCATGCCATGGTTCACTTCCCCAAAAGGAACCACACGTACTATCCATATGATGTTGAATGACTGGGTACTTCAAAGATGGAACAAATGCCTCACCCCGTGTATGAGTTAGATCTATGTAAGGGACACCTAATTCCATGAGTCAATTGCAGCCCAAATGTCCCCAATATATCCGTATACACTCCTTTCATACCCCCAAACTCTATGCTCTGAGCAATCTTGAATCCCCATAATCATTCATGGACATATGAGATGGAAATCCAGTGTCCTACAGACACCTTTGTTTGACTATGCACATCATTCCCTAGTGGCTCTGTATATGTTTCCCACAAAACGGTCATCAATCAAAGGAAAATTCATCCCCAAGAGAGTCCTATCCTATCTCAGTACGCCCAATGGATTCCAAGACTCATTCCATCCCTCCTGATTCAAGGGCCCTCAAAGTCATGGTTTACATTTTCCTATCTATACACATTCTAGATATATCAGAACATGCGGGCCCAATTCATCTCTAGTCCCTTTTGAGGTTTATAAAGATACCCCATCTATATGCGTGAAGTTGATCCTCATACAAAAGAAGAGTTCCCCCACTCATTTTTGGGTTTCCCTGAATAAGTTTAGTTAAAATACCACTTTTCATGTTTAGGTTCACCCTTGTCGAAGGTCACAAACCATATTTAAAAAGTTCCCAATCTCTATAATCCTTCATAGCCATTAGATACATAAGGCTAGTGTCATGCATACACCTTTGATTGACTATGCACATCATGCCTCAGTGCCTCTACATATGTTTCCCACAAAAATGACCGTCAATCAAAGGTAAATTCATCCCCGAGAGAGTTCTTTCCAGCTTTTGTATGCTCAAATGACATTCATGTCTTATCACACCCCTAGATTTGGAAAACTTTTGGATAACATCTTACATACCTTTTTATTTCCAAATTCCCCTAACATAAAAAAGACTTCTAACTAAAATGACCATTCACCAGCTCTCCCTCATGCAAGTAAGAACTGTGTGGGAACAGTTACCTACTCAAAGCTGATATGAATGTCCCTAATGTTTTCGAACACCACTACTCATGCCAGCCACCCATTGTGGCTCCTAAAATCAAAATAAATTCAAAATGTTGCATAACCCTACCAGGACGTCGAAATTGGAAGGCCAGTGTCCTACGGACACCTTTGATTGGCTATGCACATCATGCCCCAGTGTCTTTACATATGTTGACCACAAAATGGGCATCGATCAAAGGAAAATTTGTCCCCAGGAGAGTCTTTTCCTACCTCTGTACGCCTAAAACGACTTCTGAGCCTCATGCATGTCCAAAATTTGCAAATTAAGGGTCAAGAAAAATACTTAATCTATGTCTAAAGAATATTAGAACATTCTCGCCCGAAAAATCCTGAATTGGGTCCCTTACCTCATTAAGTTTGGTCAAAGTTTTTCGACCTAAAACATCAGTAATAAGTTTGATTGGCATAACTGTGAACTTCCAGCGAAAAAGACACCATACTTTCCAGAGGGAAAATCCGCAGAAGGCACCTCTGGATAAAATTCAAGTATCAGTTCGTTAAAAAATGTTGATCCATTAAAAATGGTGTAAATCTTGTTAGGTTGAAAACCCGCAAATGGCGGCCTAAGTAAAAGTCAAGTTATGCCTTCTAAGCTCGTGCCAAGGATTCTTAGGCAAAAATTAGGGTAATAATGAAAAAGACATAAAAGTTCATGAGGTGTTCTATAAAACCTTAGCAATAGTCAAACTATGCTCACTGAGCCCATGGATCAGACAAAAATTAGATCCTGATTCAATTATTTCATTTTATTGGTTTCACTTCATGGTTTAAAATTAATACCTGATTGAAGTGATGTTGACATAATTGATTATGATCAATTGACATGACAGAAAAAGGAAAAGAAGAAGTGTTAAAAGGAAAATTGGTTCCATCATATTCCATAAAAATAAATGGTGGGAATCCACAGCCTGGAGCCTCTCCTTGGAAGCAAGACATGGTCTTTAAAAGAGACGTTTGGAAGAGTCACAGAGTTGCATCAACGATTGGTACGACTCCTTAATGGCTTGGAGAAGCTTCCATAAATTTGCAGTCTCGGCCTCTACACTTGCCCGTAGTGCCTCCGCATCCCTCATGGATTGTAGGTCGGTCCTCTCTCTCTCCTGTATTTTACATCGCCCCTCCTCAACGGCGGCTGCAGCTTGGGCCCGCTTCTGTTTGAGCCACTCCAGTTTTTGGATTTATTGCTCCACTTCCTGGTCAAGTTTTTCTATCAAATACTCGTACTTTATGAGTTCGTTTTGCAACTTTTCAACCATCTCATCATGATTGGCAGCTTCGTCAACGAGAATTTTTCGTGTAGCAGTAAGATATACCGCTGACTCTATCGTGGAAAGTTGAGATTTGAGCATACCAGTTACTTCCTGAGCAGTGACCACCTACCTTACTATATCATAAATTCCATGATAGTTAAATCCACTAAATCCCAAAACCACAAAATGGCAATGTAACTTGGGAAATTTCACTGGCATCTCATCTAATGGAGTCTGGGAGATTAATCTCCAAATGTTCCTCCATGCCTTTTTCCGAGTGGGATAAAGATTGACTAGGATTTCTCAATCGGTCTCGGAATCAATCCATAATAATGAAATGTAGTCAAGAATAAATTTTACCATAGAGGGACTTGATTTGGTAGCTAAAGCGCAGCTTGGCCCCGCAACGGCCTCATCTCTGGTAATTGTAATGGACAACAAAGTGAGGGAGTCTGCCGCTATTTCCAAGGTTTGTGGTTTTGATTTTGAGAATATGAAGGAGACGATAATACCTCCCACCCCCATAGCAGTACCTCTATCTAGAAAAGGTGGAACTACATCTTTAATCATCACTTGTGCTCTGTGGATATATGGGAATACTGAAGACCTTGGTCCATGCTCAACCGAAACACTATCCCTCAAGGAGGCACTCAAAAGGTTGCTAGTTAATATAAGGCTTGTGGGGATAGTCATTCCAGATAAGGATAATGGTCTCAGAATCTTGGGGGCATAAAACATAACCCCTATTAGAATTGGAAAAAAGTCATGATAGCCTGCTCAAAATTTTCAGGGTTTGGAATATCAGCCTCCCCGATTGTGACTTCCCCAGAGCCACCATGAGAAGGAAGAACATCAGTCTCTGAAGTGACTCCTATAGGGGAAAAATCCCCTCGATAAAGATTGATTAGCTCCTAAATATTAAAATCCCCTCCAAGATCCAACAAGGCCTGGGGCTCACCACTAGACTCATCCCCTGCTGTAAAGACCACCTTGTCTCTCTCAATGAAAGTCGGCTTAGCGTGGTCAAGTGAGCCCTCAACTTCTGGATATCCTTCCATTATTGGTGAAGAGATTGTTTGAGTGGGAGCAGGCACACTTGAGGAGTCAACGGCACCCCCAGTCTCTTCAAATGGACCTGCTTCCCTGTTTCAATCAGCCGCAACAGATGGATACCCTTCCTCTACCCTAAAAGGTACGGGAGATGTAGATGCCTGAGCGGTCGTCGTCTAGTCACTAAAAGGCTCTGTGTCAAAGTACATATATGTACCAGTAAGTTGATGAGATAAGGGTACTTGGTTCAATCACCAGGTAAACATACAATTACTTGTGATTCCCCTTCGAATGCGCTTTGATAGCTGAAAGGATTGCTTTCCTTTCTTTGACTGTCGTGGGGATGGCTCCTGAATAAGATCACCAAGAGGAGCTGGAGGAGGAAACACCCGAGAAGGGTCTACAATAACTGCTTCCGTATATTCTTGGGCTCTAGGGGATCCTTCCACAACACCCCTACCATTGATAAGGCACAATCCCCAATTTTAGTGCCTCTAGGAGAATAAATTGGAGAAAAAGTTGTTTCCTGAGATCATGTAGGCCCCTAAAAAATAAAAAGAGAAGGGGGGGATTTTATCATCTCCACGTTAAAATAATTTTAAGGTTAAAGGTTGCAGATAAAACCTCTCCCATCGGTCGTGGGAATACCGCCATCAACACCACATGATCTGACCAGTAATGCCTGTCGGTAGGAGCATGGAGGCACTTGTCCATCTCATTCAAATAACCAACCACCTCCTCAGGCTCTTCATTAGCTGAAATACTAGCAGGAGAAATGGATCCCCTAAAGCTTGTAAGGTTGAAGTGTTCCCTCTGAAGAAGCCTCTATATATCTTCATTTGAAGTTCTCTCCCTCAATTCATCCTAGACTCTCTGGGCATCCGAAAATGCATCTGTAATTGGGATGGCCAGTGCTAGAGGGTTAGTGCAAGGAAGAGGAATGGGTTTCGATAACCACAAACATTTCCTGGGCATCCCTGCAAACTCAATACCTCGAGAAGAGGAATGTTTATGAGGTTATGGGAGAAAGTAAGAATATTTTTCTATGGAAACTGAAATAGGTAATCCAACGAATTCATCATCCTCATCAATAGTTTATGGTCGCATCATGGTAAGTACCCTATGTGAGTACTTACAGAGACCAATCCAGCCCCAAAGAATTTAAAAAGGGTCAGTCATCTGGTAAGGTGACCCCCCCCCCCCACTGATTCGACCTAGTAGTCCATAAATCTTGTCCAACACTGGGATATCCAAATTAACACATCTTTAGATGGACAAATGAGTGGCCATGATAAAATTTGAGGCTCTCACACCACCAGACTCTCACATTGGTAGGAGCCACCTGCTCAAAAACATGGCCAAGAAATCCGCTATTCAAAATAACTGATTGACATTAGGGATGATCCACCATCCCCATTTTTGAAAATTCCCCTCTTCCAAGGTGGGCCAGTAAGTACCCGCTCGCCTCCAGGTGGTTTTGGTAGGACAAGCTCTAGGTCTTCATGGATCAGACTCTAGACCCTTATGCTTGAAAAAAGCATCAAACCAATCATTAAAATAAATAACCTACTTCAGACAGTGATCGCTTTCCTTCAGAAGCGTCTTCTCTTGGACAATAAGTTTATTGGCTAAAGGGGGGTCTTTCCTCTCCATCCCAAACAGAGGAGGGAGGAATAAATTCATCATACATGTCCCCAATGATAGGGACTCCTAAAATTAGTCGGATGTCCCAAAGACTGATGTCGACCTCCCCATGGGTCAAATGGAAAGTGTTAGTATCTGGACTCCACCTGCTTAAGAGTTGTGAAATAAGGGAAGTAAGATGATGGGTGTATGTCTGAGAAACCCAAGAGGCCTCATACAGTCCCATAGTCTATAGCTCAGTTCAAAATTCTTCCCAACTCTGGTGAAACCAAAAAGGCCACCCCCAGTCCAAGTCGAACGATCCCCCAGGGTGAAGATCTTTCTAGGATGACCAACTGTGTTTGTCATTCACTATAGCCTTCCTCACAATGCTCTAGTAATAGTGGGTCATCTGGTCAGGCTTCCGCTGCACTCCATCTAAAGTTCGAGGTGCATAATTCAGAAAGGACCTGGAGGTAGTATCCCTCTGAAGGTGTCGCACCTTGGAAGAAATCAATGCCTTCAGAATAGAGGTATTAATTATCTAGGTGGTAGGCTGATCAGTACGATTTGGTGTTGGGATTTTTGTGTTAGATAATAGACCAAACCTGTAAAAAGGAAGCTTGTCTGAAATCAGGTACTACCGTTGGCCTGCTATAAATAGATTCACCAGAGATTGGTGAAATGGAACGACCGGAATTTTGTCATCAACCAAATCAGCCATATTATTCAGTCTTTCGTTAGTAGTAGAAAGAGGAGTAGTAATAATAACCTCATAAGAAGCAGTGATGTCAGTAGCAGCCTGTGAAGCAACCATTGTAACCTGCATCCAGAAGCCGACAAAAAGTCAGTCCAATAAAAATTATTGGATAAAGGTTATGGAATAATAGCTAAATGACTCAACATATTTCTGCATAATGCTCTGCATACTATTTATAGAAATGGTACGTGGAAGGCACAATCCGCATACTGCATGATATGCGGAAGCAACCTTGCCTACTACTATAGTACGTAGATGCATTTCACCACGTACAGCAATGGTACGTGAACCATCCGTGAGGCGTTGTCCCATGGATCATTATCCGGTGAATAGAAAGGTTCAAGGAAGGTGCATACCATGAACCTAGGCCTTGATTAAGTTCATGTTCTGAAGTTTTGGATTAAAGTTTAAGTTCGGATGATTAATTCTTAAAGTTTAGTTTTCTAATCAAAGTTAGGTATGCGGACACACAAGCTGTGTAGCATCCTCCTACACAAGATTAGGATTTTAATTTTAAATTCCCACAATTTCATTTGTGAAAACCAAAAGAATGGTACACAAATAGGGAAATTGTGAGAAGTTTGGTTTGTGGTACGTACGAAGCGGTTCGCGAACGGGATTTTGGAAAGGACCACGGTACGCAAGAGAAGAGAAAATCGGGGAAGTCAAGAGCACTTTTTGCCATGAGAAACAGTAAAAGAAAAATTTCATGGGCCCCTATATATATGTGCGGTCCTCTCCTACTGGGGCCATCTGTTCTACCATGAACCATTTCAGTTCAGGACCACTTCTACATCAGAATAGTCCCATTTTCATTCCGAACAGACCCCATTCTGATGGGGGGAATTTGTAGGGTCCTAAAAATTCCACCAAGAGAATAAAATACCCCCATAATCTCTTTTAAGAAGGAAGAAAGTACTCATACTAGTCTAGCAAGGTGAATGGACTCAAATCAAGTTGCAAGTTTCAAAAGAAACTTGAAGGAATTCAAGTTTTTAGAGAATTTCAAGTGGCCCACCTACCATCACCAGGAAAGGTTTACGGAGCACTTGGATCACAAACCAATAGATACACAGAACGATCTGCGGGCCGCTGGCCCGTGGAGCGATGGTCAGCAAACAAGGAATACCACGAACTGCATTGCCAAAGAAATCATGCACATAAATTCCATCCACGTACCGTCCCGCAAACTTATCAGTTCGTGGACAAAGTGAACCAGTAGGGTTTTGTGAACCATTATTATGAACCGAAGCCTCTAAAAACCCTGGTTAACTGAGACTTCTGCAGGTCAGGATATCTCCTCATGGGCCTCCACAAATGGTGTCATGTGCCTAATAGATAAAATTTCCCTAATGCTCTATAAAAGGAGAACAAGAGGAAGAACGAGGGGACGGATGACGAAAGCTTGAAGGGGAATCATAGGTTGGAAGAAAGAGTTTGGAGAAGACTCCGGCTTCAGTCTCGATTCATCGACGAAGCCCGAATCACAAACCACACTCTTCGTAGGTACAGCTGGCTGCAAACCATAAAATAGGGGAATTGAATAATAATAATAACAGAACCACGAATCACATACTTCTCGTGAATAAACTTCCCATAGACGAGAATTCCCACTGGACCCTCCTTCAATATGGTGCTCTGCGTAGTGTATCACTATGCGGACTGAACCCAACTCCGCGTACTGCATCAGTACGTGGATGGAACCTAAAGTGGCATGATGATCCACGTACCACTATGGTATGCGGTGGTCCATACCCATGCCCATATACCGCATCGGTATGCGGACAACCCCTATGCCCGTATACCACTATGGTATGCGAAGCCTCCCCCATCCTGCATAAGAAACCAGTACACAGAATGGGGAATTTTTGGGTATTATTTCCTCTGGTTCCAACCTCACCCCTCCATTACCATCCAATCCTCCATAATCCCTCTACTAACCAGTCCTCTGGCATCAGGCCAAATCCTCCTCTAAAGCCACCAGACCCGTATGACCAAACCATTGGGTGCACCAGCACGCCCCTTTGAGTCCACATACCCATGGTAAACGAAGTCACAAAGGCTCTCCCCCACAATGGTTCGGGCTTCAGTAATGCCTATGGGTCTACATTTTCATGGTAACCCAAAGTCCAACCTTGGGATGCCGACATAAACCTTTCCATTCTAGGGATTAAGGGTGATCACTCGCTTTTCCATTCAATGAGGAATAGTGATCAGTCGAAGAAGTTATGTTCACTCCCTCCTTTGGTGAGGACGACTAATAGAGTTAATATTTTCATTATTACTAATATGTTTTTCAATTATTTAATCCCTCCAAATTATTCAATTTGAGTATATATGCATCATTTATGTGTTTTTGGTGTATTTTGGGCTTAAATGTGAAAATGGGGTAATTCTGTAAAATTGACAGTTTTTGGGAGATTCTGTTTTTCAGAAATAACTTTTACATTATTAATCCAATTTAATTTAATCCTTTTTTAGGCTTTATATGATATTGGGCTTCAATTTTATCTTCTGGACCAAGACCCAATTCGAAACCTAATGGTGCAAAAAAATCAATCAAATGGAGAAATCAGTCTGGATGGCAGAATGGACCCCACTACATTAAATCTACAATATCTCATTCAAATTACCTTCAAATGAGGTGATTCCAGATATTTTAGACTGATAACTTTCAAGGGATGGTTCAAATTAAATCTCAGAAAGTAATAATCTTATAAAGGCATCCTTTGGGCGATTCCAAGTGGAGTGAGTGAAACAATGTTTGGCGGCCAAAAGAAGTTAAAATCACTAATCAAGCCATATCTTCTTTCCACCTATCCAAAGGCTTTGATATTTTGAGGATCAATAGAAAACTAAATTTCCCACATCTTATAAGAATGGATCTTGGCTTGTTTCGGATGGCTGGTGGGAATAATAGAGGAAAACTTCTGGAGGATAGATTCTGGAGGATCAAAATTTTTGTTCTTGTTTTTCTTTCTTTTGTTCTTCTTAGCTTTGTAATGGATTATTCTTCCCACTTCAACTTGGTTACCCTTAACATGGTAGGGTATATCTTTTGAGTGATTGGGGAGGGTTAGTTTTACCCTTTTTTAATTCTTGAGTTCTTGCACTTAATGTTTTAATATCTTCTTTTCTCTTCTGCGAATCGGTTTCAATTTCTTATAATAGATTTTATTATCATGTACGATTGTATCTGATTTTAGATTCTATTGTTTATTTTTATTTGGTCAATGATAAATATCTCCCTCCACTAGGTACTGGTTTATATATGATGGAATAGACCAGGACTTAGTAGTGAAGTACTTGGGGACCACCGGTATGTGTGTGAGAAGTAGTGAATGTTCTTGATTGCTTGGGATAAATAAGACCTGATTGGGAATTGCCTAAGATAATTAGGGGTATTCACTAAAACTCTATTACACATTGGAAGTAGAGTATACCAATCTGAGGTTTTAGTAAGGTTTATTCTCACATTATTATTTGACCAAGGGAGTGAGAAGAAACGATTGTGGATTCTCACTCTTAACAACTTAACAGAAGGGAATTGGGTAAGTTGAACTATGATAGAATTACAATTGGAAAACTGACCCTAACCTAATCACCATTTCATATCACTAATTTAAATCAAATAATTTTTCAATTAGTTTTAAAACTTTCACTTAATTTCTTTACTTTATTAAGTTTTTTTCTTATATTTTCAAAATCAAACAATTTCAAAAACAACATAACTTATTCCTTTAATTTTAAGTGACAAAAACTATGTTTGAGCACTCTTCTCTAGATAGAACCTAGGTAACCCACTATAATACATTTTAACTTAGTTTATATTTGTTTTTTCCACACCCCATGATAGGAACGTGTTGAAACTTGGCATCATTGCTGGGGAGGTAGTGCCAAAATTTCTTTTCTTTCCTTTCCTTTCTCTTTTCATCTTTTCTCTTCAAAATTGCATGATTAGAACCTCAAAAACTAAACCTTTACCCATAGATACTAAAATTGAAAGAACCTTATTGATTTAGAAACATTAATTTTCAATCTGAATTTGAAGAAATTCCCCTTACAGACTCAAGTGAAACTTCAAGTTTTCACTCTGAGTCTGCCATCATGGCTGAAAATCAAAACCCAACTCTTAGAGACCTTTGTGCACCATAATTCCTTAATCAAAACAATCAACTTGTCATTCCAGTGTTACAAAATAATTTTTAAATGAAACCTAACATGATTATTTTTCTTCTAGAGTTTCATGGTTTAGTAGATGAAGATCCAAAAAAACACATTAAAGAGTTCACACATGTTTGCTCAACTTTCAGTCCCTGTGGAGTTGTTGAGGAGTAGGTAAAGTGGAATGAATTTCTATTTTCATTGGATGGGGATACAAAATAATGGTTGTATGGCCTACAACCAGGATACTTGCATGACTGGAATGACCTGGTAAGATGTTTTATGCAAAGATTCTTCTCTGCCTCTAGAAGCACATCCATTCAGAAGAAAATCTATGTCATACGACAATCATCTGGAGAAACCCTTTACGAGTACTGGGAGAGATTTAAGAAGCTATGTGCTAGATGATCGCATCAATCCATCTAGGAATATCACTTTCTTATCTTCTTCTATCAAGGCCTATTGGAAAATGACAGAAACCTTCTGTATGCATCATTTGGAGGTGCATTGATTGACAAGTCACCAGAAGAATCCAAGGGCTTGATTGAGAAGATTTCCCAGAACTCGCAGCAATTTGGAACAAGAGGTATTCATGAGGTACACAGTTCTCATCCATCACCCTTACTAGAAACTAGGATTGAATAGCTAACTACTTTTGTGAGGCAGATGGCCTTGAAGCAAGTTAGTGACCAACAAGCACCAGCTAAGGTATGTGGTTTATGCTCATCACCTGATCATTTTGCTGACCAATGTTCTGAAATACAGGGAATGAAAATATATGTGGAATCCTTCCATCCAAGGAAGTTCCAAAAAAATCAAGGATGGGGAGATCCTAACCAAGTCGAATTTGGGTTTGGAAATTAGCAGAATCAAGGTAGACCCCCGTACCAAAACCATTTTCAAAACCAACCACCATTCCAGAATCAATTCCAGAACCCACCACCATTTCAACAAAAGCAGTCTTATAACCAGCCTTTTTACCAAAAACCAACCACTTTACAAAGACCCTATGAGCATCCATCCACTAGTGCACAACCTCCAATTCAAAGCCAGTAGAAAAAATATGAGTTTGAGGGGTTGAAGGACACTGTTAAAGATTTTTCCAAAAAGTTTGAAAGTCTCATGGACTTTCTGACCAAAAATCCAGGTAAACTCCCTTCCCAAACAATTCCAAACCCAAAATATAATTTCAGTGTGATAACAACAAGAAGTGGAAAAGAACTCCCACCACCATCCACCATTGAACCTGAAACAATAATACCTGATCTGAGAGAAAATGAAGATAGAAATGATGAAAATTCTATGAAAATGCATCAAGAAGAAGATAAGAAAGAGGAGGAGGTTAAGGATAGTCCAAGGAAGAAGAAACAAGAAACATCATTTAAAAGGAAAAAAAGGGATAAGAAAGACATACCCCCACCATTTCCTTCAAGGATTATTGAATCAAAGAGGTTACAAGAAGAAGCACTGCAAAAAGAAATTCTGGACACCTTCCAGAAAGTGGAAATCAACATACCTTTTATTGAAGCACTCAAAAAAAATCGAAAGTATGCTAAATTTTTTAAGGATATTTTCACCAAGAAGAGGATACTTCAAGTTAATTAGAGGATCAATTTGGGAAAAAATTTCTCAGCCCTTATCACACCACAATTTCCAACCAAATGTTAAGATCCAAGGATGTTTTCTATTCCATGCACCATTAGTTCATTAAATTTAACTAATGATTTGTGCGATTTAGGTGCATAAATTAATTTATTTACTCAGTTATCATATACTTATTTTTATATGGGAGACTTGAATCCCACAATAGTGGTGGTCCATCTTGCAAACAGATCTGTAGTTTTCCCAGCAGGAGTTCTAGAGGATGTCCTGGTAAAAGTCAAAGATCTTTTATTCTCTACTGACTTCTATGTGTTGAATATGGAAGATGATAGGATCCCATCACACTCACCCATAATTTTTGGGAGACCTTTCTTGAAGATGGCCAAAACCATCATCAATGTCCATAAAGGAACACTTACCATGGAGTTTGGAGGCAGCACTGTCCACTTCAATATTTTTGAATCCATAAGGCACCCATCAGATGATCATTCACTCTTCGCACTCTCCCATGAAGATGGTACAGAACCAATTGAATAATCATGTATGTTTCATGAATTATTATCATTAGGAGATAATTTTTCCATTAAAAATATCACTGAACATATGGATTCCTAAAGCATTGGAGATTCTGATTTCTTGTGGGAAGAAGGGGTAAAATATGATTTCTTTGATAATTTTTTAAATGATGAAGAAAATAATATAATTTATTATGTGTAGGATGTCAAACCTTTGGAAGTGGGGAACTTCAATTTAGTTTCATCCCTTGAGCATCCTCCTGATCTATAATTAAAACCACTCCCCACTGATTTAAAATATGTTTACCTTATGGAGGGAGAGAAATTACCAGTAATAATTGATAATAATCTATCTGAAACTCAAGAAAAAACATTGATTGAGCTTTTGAGAGAGAATGACCAAGCAATAGGGTGGAGTTTAGGTGATATCCTAGGAATAAACCCAAAAAATTTCTCACATATAATTTTTCTTGACGGATATTCCAAACTTGTCATACAACCCCAAAGGAGGTTGGACCCCACCCTAATGGAGGTTGTGAAAAAAGAGATTGATAAGATGTTAGAAGTTGGGATCATCTATCCCATATCAAATTCCCAATGGTTCAACCCTATCCATGTAGTCCCAAAGAAAACTGGCATAACCATTGTGAGGAATGAAAAGAATGAATTAATCTCTATGAGAATTCAGAATAGTTAGAGAGTGTGCATAGATTTTAGGAAGTTGAATTGGGTCACTCGAAAAGATCATTTACCTATCCCTTTCATTGACCATATTCTAGAGAGATTGGCAGGGATAACTCATTATTGCTTTTTGGATGGATTTTTAGGTTATTTTCAGGTACCCATTGCTCCCGGGGATCAAGAGAATACTACCTTTACTTGTCCTTTTGGTAATTTTGCATACAAAAGGATGCCATTTGGATTGTGTAATGATACAAGTACATTTCAGAGGTTTATGGTAAGTATATTTTATGATCACATTGAAGATTTCTTGGAGGTTTTCTTGGATTATTTCACAATTTTTGGAAATTATTTTGACCATTGTTTGAAAAATCTGGAAAAAGTTTTGAAAACTTGCATTGAAAAGAACCTTATTTTGAATTTTGAAAAGTGTCATTTTATGTTTTAGAGAGGAATTGTCCTTGGGCATGTAATTTCATAGAAATTCATTGAAGTTGATAAATCAAAAATTGAAGTGATAAATTCTTTTCCTTACCCAACTTGTGTGAAACATGTTAGATCATTTTTAGGACATGCAAGATTCTATAGGAGGTTTATCAAAGATTTCAGTAAGATTTCTCTCCCTCTCTCAATATTACTTTTGAAAGATTATGATTTCTAATTCAATGGTTCATGTAGGGAATCATTTCATGAGTTGAAATGAAGATTGATTACACCACCAATAATGCAGCCACCCAATTGGGAAGAACCATTCGAGCTACTTTGTGATGCTTCAAACCAAGCAGTTGGAGTAGTACTTTCTCGGAGAATTGAGGGTAGGCCACAAGTAATTTCATATACCTCAAAAACCTTAGATGTGGACTAATTTGTAATAACCCGGACCTTCTATAAGATATGTTTTTCCTTTTTCTGGAGTTTTTGAGAAAATAAGAGTTTCTGGAAATTTTTAAAGTACACGCCGTGTACTTCGATGTCGTGTGAGGCCGTGTGATGGTCGTGTCCAGGCCACACACACGGTCATGTGGGGTGATGTGGAGGCCGCTTAAAGTGAAGTATGGAAAATCCTAGTACACGATGTGTACTCCAAAAGTACATGTCGTGTACTTTATTTTTTTCATTAAACGGACCGGGTTCGCGTCTGACCGCCAGAATCGTCTTCTTCTAGGTCCCATTCAACTGAGAGAAGTCGTACATCCATGGAACTTATCCGATCCCTTGAGCCTCCATCCATTCTCTGAATTGACCATCATCGATTGTGTTGGAACCGCAATAGTAATCTCTTCCTTCTTCTAGAGCATCGTTTTCCAATTCCTCCTCTTTTGCAAGTTATTGTGGGTTTAATGTTTTGTGCGTTTTCGTAGATCTACAACATTCTAAGGAGATTTATGCCTCGTGGTTCAATTATATCTATCTCCTGGCATCAAGGTATGTGGTTTGTGCCTTTCCATTCAAAGTCTTTGAGTTTTATGTGCAAATTCCACCAATGCCCTTGAACGGGGTATTGCGTGTTTACTATTTTTCCCCTGTTGTTTTCCTGCCTTGCTTGTATGATTGTGTAGAAGTAATTTGGTGATGTATAAGGATAATTTCTATACTTGGATGTTTTGCCCATTCCTTGTTCTATTTATGACCTTTTGGTCTTGTTCATCCTTTGGTTGTTATACCTGTTTTTTCATGCCTTGTGACTGTGGGATGGAGTGTTGTTCCCTAACATGCTTGTTATGCTATAGACTGGTTAGACAAGTAGCTCTGTAGGCTTACTTTGGCCTTATAGAATTATTATGCACTGACTGGCATGAGTCTGTGAGAACCTGTTGTTATATACTATAAGGGTATAGACCGAGTGATCTTCCCAGAGAGTCTTGGATATTATAGACTACAGGAGGATAGACTGGGTGAGATTCCTCAGAGAGTCTTGAGATTTATAGACTATACAGGGGTAGACTGAGTGAGATTCCTTGGAGAGTCTTGTCTTATTTGAATTTCCTTAAACCATTCTAGGATATAGGAGGAATTGACCAAGTGAACTTCCTCAGAGAGTCTGTGATCGACCTAAGATTATAAGAGGGATTGACCGAGTGAGCTTCCTCAGAGCGTCTCTAGACCTTGGGGCTATAAAGAGAATTGACCGCATGATCTTCCTCAGAGATTCCCTGACTACCTTAGACTATAAGGGGAATTTACTGAGTGTGCTTCCAAAGAGAGTCTTAATTTTTGTACGACCAAACCAGAGGGGTTAGGTTGAGTGTATTGCCCAGAGGGTTGTTGGTACTTATTGGATAGGACCAGAGGGGATTGCTGTGAGTACTTCCCATAGGGATTTCTGTTTGTGGTTAGCTGTTTTCTTCACTACTGTTTTTTGATCTGTGGATTTGTTTACGGTTGTGTATCATCCTGTTTACTGCCTATTGTTTACTGCTTATTGTACTATTACCTGCCATATACTCATTGATTATTAGGAACAGATCTTAGGGTGGTTTCTTACTGGGATTTAGTCTCACACCCTTTTTGGGTCATGCTTTTGGGCCCAAACAGACTATATTGTTCCAGGTATAGACAAGGGAAATCGCCCTTCGATTTCAGGTACTTGATTGCATTGGAGCTGGAGAGCATGGGACCAAGATGAGGCTTGCGATGCCGAGGAGTTTCTTTTCTGTTTTTCTTTTGTACTTTGTTTTAGTACTATATTCAGCATTGTGACTTGTTTGGATGCTTTCCTAGACATATATGTATCATGCATCATTTCTATATATATGTGCTCCTGTTGTCTATCATATTTAGTCTTCCGTTGTTCACTTGTGTATGGACTGTTTACTGATTCCGTTATTGTTTATTGTTTCTCTTTCCCACTGAGTACTCTACCAATGAGGGCATAGTTTCCTCACTATCACACCCAAGGCCCTCACTGCTAGTCGGCGGCCTCTGGAATTTGGACAAATGCACTTGAGGCCATGTGACCAACTGGGTACGGGGCACCTCTGGGTGGCTTCTGGAACCGGGGCGTTACAAAGTGGTATCAGAGGCTTTCTTTTCTCTTGACTTACTGTTTGGAGCCTATAGTCAGGGATAGGATGGAATAGGTACTTGGTAATAAGTTGTGCCCAGGAGTAGTTAACCCGTGTACAGGGAAAATCCATAGTACCTCGTTTATTGCAGTTTTACTGGTTTTCAATTTTACAGTTGATTTGATTTCACCGTTGGGTGATTCACATGCTTTGTGATGTTACTGTTGTTGTTATTACGGTTCTGTTTCTGTCGCAACCCGATGAGATGAGGGTATGTCATCTCATGCATCATATAGACACTTGTTATAAATCACATTTCATGCATTCTTTTCATGCCATATAGGATGCATTAGCAATTGCATGTTGTTGTGATAGACGCTGCGTAGATTATGCATGTTATTGTGATAGATGATTTGATAGAATCTCTGTTATTTGATATAGAAATTTTTTGTATAGTACTTTGCTTAGATGGATGCCAAACTTTGGTTCTTGAGGTGTTGTGGGCCCTCATTAACCAGAATTTGGTGGATCATTGCCTGGTTGCCTTGTTATAACTAGTATAAGATGCCAAGCTTTGATTCGCGGGGAGTATGGGCCCTCACGAATCGGAATTTGGCACCTTAACATATATTTTCTGTGTTTTATGGGCTTAGGAGCAGTTTCTGAGCTACTTCCCATAAAAACCCAGAATACACGGTGTGTACTTTATTAATACATGTCATATAGTTTTTAGACCGTGTCACTGACTGTGTGGGAAAAAACATGGAGTTGTGAAAATTCCTTAGGAACACACCGTGTATGGTAAGTACACGCCATGTTGTAGTTATTGTGTGTCTACCGGTGTGACTAACAACACTGATGGATGAAACTTTGACTTTACACGCCGTGTCCTGTTATCACGCATCATGTCGTGTAACCTAAGTACCCAGTCATGTCACGTACAACATGGGTAAGGGAAAACTTTTAAGTACACGTCATGTTCTCAGAGAGCACGCCGTGTAGAGTGAATCGTGTAGCTAGTTGTGTAACTAACAACACGGGTCATTGAAACCTTGTCTAGTACACGTTGTGTCCTTCGTGAACACGTCGTGTAGTCTAGGATTAAGAGGACTGTGTGGGTTAGCCATGTAAGGAGACTTGGGTAGGGGAATAGAGTTCTAGTATACGTCGTGTGTAGGGACAACACACTATGTGGTTGGGGCATTACACGACCATTTGTGGCAGAATTACATGCCCATGTGAATGGATTAAAAGAAAACACCGTGTAGTTTTTTTATACATGTCATTTAATCATGTTTTGTAAAACTTGAATGTTTCTTTCTCCTGTTCCCCTCTTGTACTATTGTGTTCTTAGTCTTTGTTAATACTGATCTAAGGTGTGCTTTTGACCTTTCAGATTTATGCCACTGAGACGTCCTCCGGTTGTACATCAACTATCAGACAATGATCAGACACTGGATATGGCTGATCAGGGACCTCCTACAGATCCTCCTGCTATGCCAGCCTTGGCACCAGCAGTTATACTAGTTGCAGGTGTCGATGTGCAGTTTAGGGAAGATTTTCTGAGGATGATGCAGACCTTCCAAGTAGCGCCGCCTCCGACCCCATCGATGTCAGAGTTGACATGGGTTTTCCAGCAGTAGCATCCTCCTACTTTATCAGGGGATGGAGGACCTCAGGCTATGGAGTCATGGCTAGAGGCAACGCTGACAATTTTCGAGCATCTGGAGATACCTCCAGAGATGAGGGTGAATCTCACTACCTATATGCTCTGAGACTCCTCCAAGAGGTGGGGGAGGTGATCTCACAGTCAGGACGCCAACAGAGTATTACTTGGTATGAGTTTCGACGCATCTTTTACGATTAATTCTACCCTGAGACCTTGAGGGCCGATCGAGACCAAGAGTTTATGAGTCTGGAGCAGGGTACTCTTTCTATTATGGATTAATTTTCTCGCTTTACCGATATGCAGTGTTTCACACCGATTCCAGTAGGTGATGAGTTGTTCCTAGCTATGAAGTTTGAGGATGGTCTTAGGAAGGAGATCCGTTCCTAGGTGAACATCTTCAGGTTGACTTTGATATCCTTTATCGTCAACCAGGTACTGATCACAGAGCACAATCTGAGGGATTTTGGAGTAGTGAGCAAGGGCGGTTCGACATCCAGAGTCATTTTTCCTTCTATTGATAGTAGGAAGTGCCACAGGGAGTCTTCTCAAGGAGATCAAAATAGGAAGAATGTATCTTCGAGCAGCTAGGTAGTATGCTACCAGTGTGGGGGGATCAGGCATACTAGGCCTCAGTGATAGAGAGACCTGATGGAGTTCCGATCTTGCAGCAAGATGGGCCATCTTTAGCATTTTTGTCAGGTCTTCTCACCTAAAACTGGTGATAGGGGTTATTCTATGACCCCGCGTACAGGAGATGCATTTCCAGTTTCTCACCAGTCCGGGAACTGGAGTTCTTCTGGCCGTTCGGGCCAAGGTGGAGGTCGCGGCTGTGGTGTTCAGTCACTAGGCTACCAGTGATAGTAGAGTGGATCAGCTCAGAGTGGTCAGGCAGGGTCACAGGGCCACAGTACAGGCCATACTTTTGCAGTGGAGCAGACCCATCAGGAGCAGGATCCTGGCCCTTCTACAGTTCGAGGTACAATCTTAGTAGCCTCAATTTTATCTTCAGCTCTTTTAGATACTGGTTCTATGCATAGATTTATCTCTGTTGCTGTTGTGGAGAGCCTTGGGCTCTGCATATTTTCCTCTGCCGATACTTTGACGCTAGACACACCGTTGAGGACTAGAGCGGTTAGTGTACGTCAGTGCAGAGAGTGCCCTCTTGAGGTTGCAGGGTGTCACTTTGTATGGGACCTCTATGTCTTAGAGATGACGAGCTATGATGTCATTCTCGAAATAGACTGGTTAGTCCCCTTCCAGGTAGTCGTCGATTTCTATCACCGCAGGGTGATTTTCATATCACTATAGGGTGGATCCTTTCTTCATAGAGGCAAGTGGGATGTCCAGGCGAGTCGAGAAAGACCGAAGCATCATGGGATAGGAGGAGTTACAGCCCAGATAGCTAGTCTATATCTGGATGACCAGGGGACTTCATAGTTAGACTTTCCTCCAGTGGTGGAACGTTTCAGATATGTATTTCCAGAGGAATTTTTCAGGTTTGCCTCCAGAGCGTGAGGTAGACTTTTCGATTGAGCTTGTGCCAGGAGCGGCACCAGTGTCCATTCCTCCTTATAGGATGGCTACACCTGAATTTCAGGAGCTTAAGAAGCAGTTGGAGGAGTTGTAGGCAAAGGGTTTCATCTGACCCAGTACTTCTCCTTAGGGTTTTCATGTTATGTTTGCGAAGAAGTCAGACGGTACCCTTAGGCTTTGTGTGGACTATCGGAAGTTAAACCAGTTGACGGTCAAGAACTGATATCCCTTGTTGAGGATCGATGATCTCTTCAATCAACTTCGAGGAGCCCGGGTGTTCTCGAAGATTTATTTGAGATTCTTTTATCATCATTTGCACGTTATACCATCTGATATACCTCTTACAGCCTTCAGAAGTAGGTATTTTCTATACGAGTATATGGTTATGTCGTTTGGTCTTACGAACGCGCCTGCAATTTTCATGGAACTAATGAACCAAGTGTTCCATCCATACTTGGATTCCTTCGTGGTGGTTTTCGTGGATGATATCTTGGTGTACTCTCACACTTGACATGACCATGATACCCATCTTGAGGTCATTTTGAGTACACTGAGAGAGCATCAGTTATATGCTAAACTCTCAAAAAGCTACTTTTGGGTGGACCAGATTCACTTCTTGGGTCATGTTATCTCAGAGATAGGAGTATCAGTAGACCCATAGAAAGTGAGGGAAATAGTTTCCTATGAGAATCCAAAGAAATTTTTTGAGGTACGAAGTTTCCTAGGGCTGGCTGGATACTACAGACGCTTCATACAAGACTTTTCACGCCTAGCAGCACCACTGACAGGCCTGAACAAGAAAGGGGCGAAGTTCTTATGGTCATATTTTTCTGAGTCAGCCTTTCAGGATTTGAAAGGGAGGTTGACTTCAGTACCGATACTAGTCATGTCGGAGTTGGGAAAGGGCTATACTATCTACTATGATGCTTCTGGTATCGGGCTGGGAGTTGTGCTTATGTAGGGAGATGGAGTCGTTGTGTATGGGTCTCAGGAGTTGGGGCCACACGAGAGGAATTACCCGATGCACGATCTGGAGTTGGCAGTTGTTGTTCATGCCTTACACTGTTGTAGATATTATATTCTGGGGGAGCACTTTTTGGTGGTCACTGACCAAAAGAGTCTCAAGTATATCTTCACTCAGCGTGATCTGAATCTGAGACAGTGCAGGTGGGTTGAGTATCTTCAGTCCTTTGACTTTGAGCTTGCCTATACGTCTAGGAAAGGCAATGTTGTGGCTGATTCACTGAGAAGGAGAACTCAGATACATGAAGTTCAGGAGGCCAGCAGTGAGTGGTAGCTTATGGATCTGTTCTCCGAGATGCATTTGGAGGTGCATGACAGAAAGGGGCAAACTTGTCTATCTTCTGTAGTTGTTACCTCTACTCTTCTCGATCGGGTACGGATGAGGTAGCTATTAGATTCTAAAGGCCTAGTCCTACGGGAAAGCGTCTTAAGAGAGGACCCTATTCCTAGATAGACCTTAGGCGAGGATGAGATCTTGCATTTCCAGGGACGCGTATGGGTGCCAGCAGACATACGTGAGGAGCTGATGCGGGACTTTCATTCCTCAGTTTGGGCAGTTCATCCTGGCGTCACCAAGATGTATCGTGATTTACACCACTGTTATTGGTGGCTAGGTATGAAGAGATATTTTTCTGGTTTTTTCATGAGGTTTTCCACTTGTCAGCAGGTGAAAGCGGAGCATCAACGACCATAAGGCCTTCTACAGCAGTTACCCATTCCGAAGTGGAAGTGGAATGATGTCGCGATGGACTTCGTGATCGGTTTGTCGAGGTCTCCTTGAGGGAACGATGCAGTGTGGGTTGTCATCGATAGACTCACGAAGGTTTCTCACTTATTACTGATCAAGGAGACCTTTAGTGTTGATGAGCTGGGGTGGTTGTACATCCGAGAGATTGTACGTCTGCATAGAGTTCCTCACTCCACTATTTCAGATAGGGATGCACGTTTTACTTCTCGGTTCTGGCAGGGGCTTTAGAAGGCTTTGGGTACATAGGTACTTTTGAGTATAGCATACCATCCCTAGACGGATGGATAATCCGAGCGTACGATTCAGGTGTTTGAGGATATGCTATGAGAATGCATTCTGGACTTTGGAGGTTCTTGGGAGAATCATATACCTCTTGTAGAGTTTTCCTACAACAATAGTTTTCAAGCGACTATTCAGATGGAACCTTACAAGGCTTTGTACGGTAGGCCATGTCGATCACCTTTATGCTAACTGGAGGAAGGAGAGATGGCTTTGCTGGGACCTCGTCTTGTTCAGGAGACCTCAGAGCAGATAGAGTTGATTTGGAAGAGGATGGCTACAGCACAGTCTCGACAGAAGTCTTATGCTGATCAGCAGAGACGACCTCTAGAGTTCAAGGTCGGGGATCAGGTTTTCCTGCATGTCGCGCTGAGGTTGGGACACAAGAGGATTTAGAGACAGGGTAATCTTTTACCACAGTATGTCGGGCTGTTTGAGGTGTTGGGGAGAGTTGGTCCAGTTTACTATCAGTTGTAGTTACCTCAGAGGTACTGGGCTATGCACGACTTCTTCCACATTTCTCAACTCTGATGTGACTTTTCAGACTCATCTCATGTCCTTCAACCTGATGAGGTTTAGCTCGAAGCGAATGCATCATTTGAGGAGCATCTAATCCGTATTTTCGATTGTAGTACGAAGGTTCTCCGTGGCCGGTTTGTTCCTCTAGTAAGGGTTCTATGGCAGCACGGGCGAGTACAGGATGAGACTTAGGAGAGGGAGGCCAATGTACGATCGTAGTGGCCAAATCTGTTCTGGTTTTCTTCTTCTACGCCTCGCTAGGGAAATTTGGGGATGAATTTATTTTAAGGGGGGAAGTTTGTAAGAACCCGGACCTTCTTTAATGTATTTTTTCCTCTTTCTGTATTTTTTGAGAAAAGACGAGTTTTTGGAAATTTTTAAAGTACATGTCGTGTACTTTATAAGTACACGCTGTGTACTTCAATGTCACATGAGGCCGTGTGCTGGCCGTGTCTGGGCCACACACACGATCATGTGGGGTGATGTAGAGGCCGCTTAAATAGGAGTACGGAAAAGCCTAGTACACGTCGTGTACTCCAAAAGTACATGTCATGTACTTTCTTTTTTTTCATTAAACGGACCGGGTTCACGTTTGACCGCCAGAATCGTCTTTTTCTTCTAAGTCTCATTTGACCAAGAGAAGTCGTACGGACACGGAACTTCTCCGAGCCCCCGAGCCTCTGTCCGTTCTCTAAATTGACCATCTTCGATTGCGTTGGAACCGCAGTGGTAAGCTCTTCCTTCTTCTAGAGAATCATTTTCCAATTCCTCCTCTTTTGCAAGTTATCATGGTTTGAACGTTTTGTGCATTTTGGTAGATCTATGACGTTATAAGGATATTCAATCCGTGTGGTTCAAGTATATCGATATCCTAGCATCAAGGTAGGTGGTTTGTGCCTTTCCGTTCAAAGTCTTTGAGTTTTATGTGCAAATTCCACCAATACCATTGAACGGGGTATTGCGTGTTTACTATTTTGCCCCTGTTGTTTTCCTGCCTTGCTTGTATGATTGTGTAGAAGTAATTTGGTGATGTATAAGGATAATTGATATACTTGGATGTTTTTCCCATGCCTTATTTTGTTTACAACCTTTTGGTCTTGTTCAGCCTTTGGCCGTTATACCTGTTTTTCCATGCCTTGTGACTGTGGGATGGAGTGTTGTTCCCTGACATGCTTGTTATGTTGTAGACTGGTTAGGCAAGTAGCTCTGTAGGTTTACTTTAGCCTTGTAGCATTATTATGCACTGACTAGAATAGGGTCATGAGAACCTGGTGCTATAGACTATAAGGGGATAGACTGAGAGATCTTCCTAGAGAGTCTTAGATATTATAGACTACAGGAGGATAAACCAGGTGAGCTTCCTCAGATAGTCTTAAGATTTATAGACTATACGGGGGTAGACCGAGTGAGCTTCCTCAGAGAGTCTTTTCTTGTTTAAATTTCCTTAAACCATTCCAGGCTATAGGAGGAATTGACCGGGTGAGCTTCCTCAGAGAGTCTGTGATCGACCAGAGACTATAAGAGGGATTGACCGAGTGATCTTCCTCAGAGAGTCTATAGACCTTGGGGCTATAAATAGCATTGATTGTGTGATCTTCCTGAGAGATTCCCTGACTAACTTAGACTATAAGGGTAATTTACTGAGCATTCTTCCTCAGAGAGTCTTAATTTTCGTACGACCAAACCAAAGGGGTTAGGCTGAGTGTACTGCCCAGAGGGTTGTTGGTACTTCTTGGATAGGACCAGAGGGGATGGCTGTGAGTACTTCCTAGAGGGATTCCTGTTTGTGGTTAGTTGTTTGCTTCACTGTTGTTTGTTGATCTTTGGATTTTTTTACGGTTGTGTATCATCCTGTTTACTGCCTACTGTTTACTACTTACTGTACTATTACCTATCATATACTCACTGATTGTTAGGCACAGATCTTCGGGTGGTTGCCTACTGGGATTTAGTCTCACACCCTATTTGGGTCATGCTTTTGGGCCCAAACAGACTATATTATTGCAGGTATAGACAAGGGAAAGCGCCCTTCGACTTCAGGTACTTGATTGCATTGGAGCTAGAGAGGATGGGACCAAGCTAAGGCTTGCGATGTCGAGGAGTTTCTTTTCTGTTTTTATTTTATACTTTGGTTTAGTACTGTATTTAGCATTGTGACTTGTTTGGCTTCTTTCCTATACATATATGTATCATGCATCATTTCTATATATATGTGCTCCTGCTATCTATCGTATTTAGTCTTCCGCTGTTCACTTGTGTATGGACTGTTTACTTCTTTTTTATTGTTTATTGTTTCTCCTTCCCGCTGAGTACTCTGCTAATGAGGGTATAGTTTCCCCACTATCACACCCAAGGCCCTCGCTGCTAATCGGCGGTCTCTGACGTTTGGGGAAATGCGCTTGAGGCCATGTGACCAACCGGGTACGGGGCACCTCTGGGTGGCTTCCGGAACCAGGGCATTACACAATTCAACTACACAACAACAGATAAAGAGTTTTTAGCTGTTGTTTTTGCTTTAGAAAGATTTAGATCATATCTGCTTGGAACTAAAGTTATTGTGTTTTCTAATCATGCAACTCTTAGGTACTTGATGAATAAGGATGAAGCAAAACCAAGGCTTGTGAGATGGATGTTATTACTACATTATTTCAACATAGAAATCAAAGATAAGAATGAATTTGAGAACCAAGTGTTTGATCACTTATGTAAACTTCCCAACACAGCTGACGTTGAAATTCTAGACATTGAATCATTGAATGTTCACCTTCCAGGAGAGCAATTGTACTTGATTAAAGGAGAAGTACCTTGGTATACTGACATGGTCAATTATCTGGTAACATCTCAGGTCCCATATCATTTAAATTCTCACAAAATTCACAAATTAAAAGCTGAATCTAGATATTACATCTGGGATGATTCATTTCTTTGGAATATTTCCAATGACCAAATGATAATAAGATGTTTTCCTGAAATTGAAATTGATTCTGTCTTTAATTTTTTCCACACATTAGCTTGTGGAGGCCACTTTGGACCTCAAAGGATATCAAGGAAGGTTTTAGAATCTGGACTTTATTGGCCAACACTTTTCAAAGATTCTCATGAATTTTGAAAATGGTGTGAAAAATTTCAGTTTACAAGAAATATTTCAAAGAGACAAGAAATGCCCCAAAATCCACTTAATTTTTGTGAAATTTTTGAAGTTTGGTGGATAGATTTTATGGGCTCTTTTCCAATTTTATTTAGAAATTCTTATATTCTGCTTTCTGTTGATTATGTTTCCAAATGGGTGGAAGCAAAAGCCACCATGACTGACGATGCTAATGTTGTTTTTTATTTTGTCAGGTCTAACATATTTTTTAGGTTTTGAGTTCCCAGAGCCATCATTAGTGATCAATGGACTCACTTTTTCAATAGGAGAATGGAGGCTTTGTTGAAAAGTATGGGGTGAATCATAAAACATCAACTCCCTATCATCCACATACTAATGGGCAAGCTGAAGTGTCCAATAGGGAAATCAAAGGAATTTTGGAAAAGACTGTTAATCCAAATAGGAAGGATTGGAGCCAAAGGTTATAAGACGCATGGGCTTACAGGATAGCCTACAAAACCCCAATTGGAATGAGTTCATATAGGCTAATTTATGGGAAAAGTTTTCACTTACCTGTGGAATTGGAACACAAGGCATACTAGGTTGTGAGGAAGATGAATCTAGATCTTGAAAGTGTTAGGAAAGAGAGAAGATTGCAATTATAGAAGATGGAAGAAATTAGAAGGGAAAATTTTGAAAATTCTAGGATTTACAAAGAGAGAACAAGAGTGGCTCGTGAAAAACTGATCCAACCAAAAGAATTCCATACTGGCGACAAAGTATTATTATTCAATTCAAGACTCAAGTTGATGCTAGGTAAACCTCATTCCAGATGGGAAGTTCCATTTATAGTTAATCATGTATATCCTTTTGGTGTTGTACTGATTGTGAAGGATAGAGAGAAGGATCCATTCACTGTCAATGGGCATAGGCTGAAGAAATTCCTTGGGACTATGCCATCAGAGCCAATGGAGGAGATCACACTCCTCCAACCTATTTATCAATAAACTCCATCAGGTCATACCTATCCTTTACATTTTCTTGATTTTTATGATTCAATTTCAAATACTCTTACATGTTAAATCCATTTGAATACATTGTGGACACTGCATCATTTAGGTGTGGGGGAGGGAACCTTTGTAGTTTAAGTTTTTTATTTGCTAAAATATGTGTGTGTTTCAAATTTTTTGTGTTTATTTTTAAATTTTTGTGTGGTTTTGAAACTTTTGATCTGAAATGATTATCTTTGACATTTTTGAAACCCATTTCCATGGGAGAAATAGTGTATTCCATGAAACTGAGCTTAAATGAATGCTGAAAATGACTTTGTTTCAAGTTCAATTCTTTGTGAATTTCATAAAAAGTACTCTAATTTTTGAATACCATGTCACATACCACTGTATTTATATTTGAAATCACATTCCCATGAGGCTTCTGAACCTATTGTTTTCATATTCTTTACATTCACCTCACTTCTTGAGAGAACCAAACAATGCTTGATTTAACCAGAATTTGATTTATTCCTATCAAAACATGAGGGTTTGAGGTACATGTGTTTTAAATGATTGAGGCATTTCTTTGGTTTTTAATCCCACTTTTCAATAAAATCCTCTTTATTATGGCCCACCTTGAACATTTAATCCTTTTAGTCCTTAGAAGGCATGAACATCCAATTAGGATAGCCATATTACAAACCAATTTTCCTCATCCAACCTACTCTTAAAATAAAATTGCATGATATAGTTGAACTTATGTGTGGGGGAAGATGTCTTTTATTGTGCTACATTATCTGGGGATACTTTGGGTGAAAATAAAATGTTGGAGAGATGTTATTACTGCTAAAAAAATCATTCTGCTGGAAGTTGTGCCTTTTCTGGAGCTTCTAATTGATAAAGAAAGTTGTGCCTTTTCTGGAGCTTTCAAGAAATATTATGTTTGAGAAGATTGAAATGTTTGCTGCTGAAATGATAAACTGTGTGAACATTCCTTGATATTTCATGACGAAGGATCTGATTTTCTACTAAGGATAGTAAAGAGTAGACCATGCTTGTGTGAAAATTAGAGTAATGCAATTTTACTTCAAAAAGAGTCAAGCCTTCTTCATTCAGCCTTAGAATTTTCACATTTAAATCCTACCAACCTAAAGCTAAAGAACAAACTTGACAATTCCTCATGATAAAAATATGTCTTTTAATGGCATTGGGTGGAGATGTAGGAATTTATCAAGCCTATGGCGACCCTTGTATGAGTTTGGATGAGAAAGACGTTGCTAAAAAAATTAAAATTTGTGTGATGAGAGATAATGAAAGTTAGATAAGTGTTTTGTGTGCATGGGAGGAGAAATGAAGAGTAAATACATTTAATGATCTGAAATTAAGAAATTTAAATAATAGTTTTTGAGGAGTCATGATATATTTTGTTTCTTGTTGTCAAATTGGTGGATCTCATGGATATGTGTTTTGAATTTGCTTTGATTTTATTTTGATTCTGACTTGTCTAGGAGTCCAAGTGATAAGTGTGGGGGAATTGATAGAGTTAATATTTTTATTATTATTAATATTTCTTTCAATTATTTAATCCCTCCCAATTATTCAATTTGAGTATATATGCATCATTTATGTGTTTTTGGTGTATTTTGGGCTTAAATGTGAAAATGGGGGTAATTATGTAAAATTGACAGTTTTTGGGAGCTTCTGTTTTTCGGGCATAACTTTTATATTATTGATCTGATTTAAGTGAATCCTTTTTTGTAGGATTTATATACTCGTGGGATTCAATTTTTTCTTTTCGACCAAGACCCAATTAGAAACCCAATGGTATGGAAAAAATCAATCAAATGGAGAAATCAGTCCGGATGACAGAATGGACCTCACTACATTAAATCTACAATATCTCATTCAACCAACCTTCAAATGAGGTTATTACAGCTGGTTTTGACAGATAACTTTCAAGGGACAGTTCACATTAAATATCAGAAAATAATAATCTTATCGATTCATTTTTTGGGCACTTCCAAGTGGAGTGGGTGAAACAGTGTTTAGTGGCTTGAAGAAGTTAAACTCACTAATCAGGCCATATCTTCCTTTCCACTTGTCCAAAGGCTTTGATATTTTGAGGATCAACAGAAAACTAAATTTCCCACATCTTATAAGAAGGTATCTTGGCTTGGTTTGGATGGATAGTAAGCATAACAGAGGAAAACTTATGGAGGACAGATTCTGGAGGATCAAAATTTATGTTCTTATTTTTATTTCTTTTGTTCTTCTTAGCTTTGTAATGAATTCTTATTCTCAATTCAACTCAGTTTCCCTTACCATGATGGGGTATATCTTATGAGTGATTGGGGAGGGGTAGGTTTACCCTTTTATAATTCTTGAGTTCTTGCACTTAATGTTTTAATATCCTCTTTTCTCTTTTGCGAATCGGTTTCAATTCTTTATAACGGTTTTTATTATCATGTACGATTGTATCTGATTTTAGATTCTGTTTAATTTTATTTGTTCAATGATCAATATCTCCCTCCACTAGGTACTAGTTTATATACGATGGAATAGATTAGGACTTAGTGGTGAAGTACTCAGTGATCACCGGTACATGTGTGAGAAGTAGTGAATGTTCTTGATTGCTTGGGATAAACAAGACCCGATTGGGAATTGCCTAAGATAATTGGGGGTATTCACTACAACACTATTACACATTGAAATGAGAGTAGACCAATATGAGGTTTTATTAAGGTTTATTCTTACATTATTATTTGACCAAGGGAGTGAGAAGAAACGATTGTGGATTCTCACTCTTAACGACTTAGTAGAAGAGAATTGGGTAAGTTGGACTATGATAGAATTACAATTGGAAAACTGACCCTAACCTGGTCATCATTTCATATCACTGATTTAAATCAAATCATTTTTTAATTAGTTTTAAAACTTTCACTTAATTTCTTTACTTTATTTAGTTTCTTTCTTGTATTTTCAAAATCAAACAATTTCAAAAACAACATCACTTCTTCCTTTAATTTTAAGTGACAAACACTATTGTTGAGCACTCCTCTCTAGAGACAACCTAGGTAAGCCACTATAATACATTTTAACTTAGGTTATATTTGTTTTTTCCACACCCCACAACAGGAACGTGTCAATGACACTCCTCCCCTTCCCAGGACGTATTACGGGGCCCTCCCACTGAGGTAAGTCCTCAATCTTCTGAGGCCAGGCCGCGTAACCTTCAATGGCATTTCACATTGAAAGGTTCATCGCAACGCACCCTCACCCATGGTCGCCCCGGCCTCGTCTGTCGTGGGCTCTCCCTCTCCCACCAACAAGAGAGGAAGCATGTGCTTTGTTGAATCTTTCATGTCCTCTTGTTTCTCACACCGATCATGACTTAGGTGGGCTTAGAGGTTTGTGACGATTACAAAATCCGCATGATTCTGAACTATGAGAACTCTGATTCCTGACCAAATCAGGATACGTAGGACGCCTACCTGAAGGTTCGAGCTCAAAAGGGTGTCCTTCCAAAATGGTTCACCCAATCATGTCCTCTTCAATGGGCAGATTCCATGCATAAGCCCCACACAATCCGAACTACGTGGGTACTGATTCCTCTCCTGAGGATACATAGGAAACTCATCTTATGGGTCTGATCACAACATCAAATCACCTTCTGTCCCCCCTGGATGACGATAAACTCCAGAGCGCCTTATTATATGGATCAAGTCAGTAGTACCTCTGTAGCATCAAATATATGCATGCCTACGACGATCTTGCAAACCAAGGGTAACCCGTGGACACACTCTTCGGGAATGAACTAAGGATTCATGAACATATGAACACGGCTTAAATCTATAAGAGAGTCCAAGAACAGGCAATAATCTTCCTCCGGAAGGTTGCGGTGAGCCTGACTTCTCATCCTCTCGAACAATGGAGTCCTCAAGTGTCGTTGGCTGAATCATCAATCAATGAGCGTCTGTCTTTGGAAAGCAGGTCCATGGATCATCGATACCAGGGTCGTTGGGCGTTCCTGGCTCCACGAATAAACTCGTCGGAAACCATCCGAGGATGTTATATCTGAGGAGGACTGATTGCACTAATACTTGACCCCACGCAATCGCCCGCTGGGACCATTTGACTGTGGCAGCTCATTCCCAATGTGAAGGGGGTGAATTGCCCAGTCCCCATGGGGTTAATCCAACCTTCTTTAAAGGTTCATCACTCTGCGCCCTCGCCCACGGTCACCCCGGCCTCGTCCGTCGTGGGCTCTCCCTCTCCCACCAACAGAAGAGGAAGCATGTGCTTTGTTGAATCTTTCACATCCTCTTGTTTCTCATGTCGAGCATGACTCATGTGGGCTAAAAGGTTTGTGACGATTACAACATCCACGTGATTCTGAACTACGAGAACTCTGATTACTGACCAAATCGGGATACGTAGGACATCTACCTGAAGGCTCGAGCTTAAAAGGGTGCCCTTCCAAAAGGGTTCACCCAATCATGTCTTCTTCAATGGGCAGCTTCCATGCGTAAGCCCCACACAATCCGAACTACGTGGGTTCTGATTCCTCTCCTGAGGATACGTAGGAAACTCATCTTATGGGTCCGATCCCAACATCAAATCACCTTTCGTCCCCTTTGGATGACGATAAACTCCAGAGCGCCTTATTATATGACTCAAGTCAGTAGTACCTCCGTAGCATCAAATATATGCATGCCTACGACGATCTTGCAAACTAATGGTAGCCCGTGGACACACTTTTCGAGAATGAACTAAGGATTCATGAACATATGAATACGACTTAAATCTATAAGAGAGTCCCAGAACAGATAATAATCTTCCTTCGAAAGGTTGCAGTGAGCCTGACTTCTCATCCTCTCGACCAATGGAGTTTTCAAGTGTCGTTGGCTAAATCATCAATCAACGAGTGTCTGCCTTTGGAAAGCAGGTCCATGGATCATCGGTACCAGGGTCGTTGGGCGTTCTTGGCTCCACGAATAAAACCGTTGGAAACCATCCAATGAAGTTATATCTGAGGAGGACCGATTGCACAAGTACTTGACCCCACGCAATCACCCACTGGGACCATTTGACTGTGGCATCTCATTCGCAATGCGAAATGGGTGAATTGCTCAGTTCTCGTGGGGTTAATCCAACCTTCTTTAAAGGATAATAATGCAGAACAGGTCGAAACAAAAGAAATAGTGAATTTGACTGGAAACTGTTTCCAGAAAAAAGAGACGGGTGATGATCATCGTCGGACCATTTCCGCATCACCCGAAACGTGCCACATCGGAGACGAAACAACTGCCTTCATAATTCATGCTTTCGCTCTATTTATTACTGATCCAGAAGGTATAGTCTTCCCATTATATCACCTTCAGACCCTCATTACTAATCAGTAGCCTCTAGCATATTGGGAGACGCGTTTAAGGCCCAATGGGCAACCGGCTCGACACACCGTTTTAGTGGCTCCCAGGTCGAGGCGCTACGTTTTTATTTAGTAATTATATTAATAATAAATATTTATATTATTTATATTATTTACTTGTTACTGATAATTATTAAAAACTATTAAATTGTCAACTAATATTTATCTCATAGTAATATATTAGTATAAAAAACCAAAAACCAAAAAATAAAAATAAAATAGGAGGTGTAAACCGTGTTCGCGTGTCCTGTATAAATTTTGTACAGGAGGTGTGAACTCGGTTCACGCTCTCTTACCAGGTCCCCCATAAAGCGTGTCCACGTTTCTCTAAACCCCTTTTTAAAAACTTATAAAATAATATCCTGATTTTTTATTTTTTATTTTTTGAAAACCCAAAAAGAGAGGGTTGGACCATCTTTGCACTCTAGCAATGGATACGATATGTTTGAAGACAGTGAGGCCTGCCTTTTTATAGGCACCTAAAGTGTAAAATAATTTCACGTGTTACATGTAAGGGTTGCATTAAAAGTGTTGCGTTTTTTGTACAACACTGCAACAAAAAACGTGAAATGATTTTACGCTTTTAAACATCACACTAAAATCATTAATTGATGTCATGATTTTACAATCCATTTTGATAATTAATTTTAATTTGGGCCCCAAAAAAATAAAAAATGAATAAAAAACCTGCTTTGGTTTTTTTTTTAGTGTGTGTTATCCAATTCTAAATGTCTTCATGCCATTATGCATCAAATGCCATGCAGAAGGTCATGTCATGTTTCTAGAAGCACATTTGAAATTAATTGATGCCATGGCTGCATCCTTGTATGTAAATAATGTCATTAGACTTTTCGTGTGGTAGACCATTAAATTTTTTGGGAACCATGGAAAGGAGCTTGATTTTTCATCATATACCAATGTACAATATCTCAATGATGATTGAAGTACACAAAAACATGACAAAATCTCAAAAATATAGTTGATCTTCCTTTTTGGATTAATTCAAAAAAGACTTAAATCCGTTTGTACATATCAGATGGCACCACAGACGTTGAACGCTTCAATCATGTATGGTTTTAGCTAATTCTGATATATTACAATAAAAAGAGAGAAACAAAATGAAACCCTAACTCAACCAGCCCTATATCCTTGGGATAGTTAGGTGATGATCCCGAAGGAGCCTAAAGAATGCTAGTAATTTACAGGAGGATTGATTAAAATGAGTGGGCGATCTCCCTGGGAGCAGCAGGAGGTGTGTTCATCTCTATTTCCGCACCCCCCACCTCTACTGCATTCCCATACTTGTGGGCCTCTCTCGCAATCAGAACATCCCCCGGGCTGCACCACTCACAGAAAACCTTCACAGCAAAGCGAGGGAGCATCCCTCCTACTATGATCCCCAGCAAGCACACCCAGAATGACCTTGTCTTCCCGATCTCGAAAATCGCCCTGCCCATCTCCACAAAAGTCACTCCATGCCCAATAACAATTTTAAACAACAATATCTAACTTACCAGTAGCCAACCAATGTGGGGATGGCGTCGATGATGACGAGACAGATGAAGGTCGCGATTATGGATCCCCAAATGACAGCATGGGTGATCCATGTCCAACGGATCACATCGATGGCCAAATGCAGGTTTACCAATATCACCACTGCAAATATCCAAAGGTCCCCGATACTGGACGTGTCGATTCCGCTGCCCCAATATGCAAGCAGGGGCACAAAGAACACCACCACGCTCTGCCACACTGTGTCTGCCATTGTCACCCAAAACAACTTCGAATTGTAGCACTCCTCTCGCTGCCCAACTCCGTACAGCTGGGGATGCTTCAGCAGTATCCGTCTGCTCAGGTCCTTGTCCAGAATCCCAACTACTATGGTGGGCAATGATGTATAAATTACCGAATACAGTACGCTGCTCCAGTCAGTTATTGCAGTTGTCAAAGAAAATTGAGTGTACAAGATGTACCTGTTCACAACACCCCAGGAAGAAGATGGAAATCTCATCAATTCTGTACCACCATGAATCCTTAATCCGTGTTTGGAACATATAAGTAAGGATCGAATAGCACGACTCACCAAAATAAGACAAAAACGAGCAATGCATTTCTATAAAAATTGTACAATATCATGTATCCCATGCGGTGGTAATTCCAATGCCCATGTACTAACAACAAGGGTACCAGGAATCTGAACTGCCCAATGGCAAAATCCGATGCCATAACAGCTTGCCGACCCTCTTGACCACTGATGCCAATCCCGACATCAGCCATTTGGATCATCGATACATCATTCGCACCTGGGAAGCAGCCAAATCATGAAATGGAGGAACTTAAAAAACACAAAAGAAAGAAAGAAAGAAAGAAAGTTACCGTCCCCAATGGCAAGAGTCATGTCATCTGTCCTCCTCTTTACAAGGGCAACGATCCCAGCTTTTTGGAAAGGAGCCACTCGACAACAAAGCACCACAGAACATCTACTGGCTAACTGAAAGAGCTGCACCACCAGTACAGTTATTTCAGATCAGCTAACACATCAGCTATGAAAAAGACAGGGGTGCTTGAGAGAGATGGAGAGAGATGGGGCATTCACCTGCTCTGCGTATTCACTGTCGAGGATATAAACAAGGCTCGTACCATCAACAATTAACGCAATCTGAGTTACAATGCCTTCAAAATTCCCACTAGCATGCGAAGCACTAGACATGGTCCCGAGCTTCTTGGAAAGCACAATGCCATCTTCCAAACTCCTTTTACACGATTCCCTGGACCTGCAGTTGATTATAATCTGTGTCATTTGCCGTGTTAACAGCTTTGAAGAATACCCAATCGAGATGGCAGTTTCTTGCTTGTCGCCAGTCAAAACCCACACCCGAATCCCTGCTCTTCTCAGTGACTCTATTGATTCAGGAACTCCGTGCTGCAGTTTGTCTTCAATTCCAGAAGCACCTAGTATGCGTATATTGCTCTCCACGTTGCAAGCAACTTTGTGGAGTAAAGCAGCTCTCCCCATAATAGCAGAATTCGCTTCCTCATATGCGCTCTGCCATGCTTCAAATTCCGAGCTAGTCAGTTTCCGCATTCCAACTACAAGTGTTCTGAGACCCACAGAGGAGTATGCATGCAGATGGGTCTCCGTAGAGTGTACTACGTCCATGTTCAAAGATCGATTGATTACACTAAACATGGTTGTGTCAGCGCCTTTCACAAAGAGTCTGACTGCCTTGTCCGGGCACCCCAATACAACTGACATCCTCTTCCGGTCGCTATCGAATTCATGCAAACCCAAAACATTGAACCTGCACTGCGTATCATAGGATGTTCAGAATGAAACATATAAGGTCCCAATACTTGAATGCATAATGAGACCACACACAGAAGAAGCGGCAGGAGGGTTTTGAAAAATCATCATAACAAATGATTAAAAATCAAAACAGAACCACAGTCACCTGTTCGCCTTAAGTGAAGAAGTATTTTAAAAGGAAGAGACGAGTCCCCCCCCCCCCCCAACCCACTTTCAAACTTAAAATTAATTGAATTGGTAAAATCCCTTCAAAGAGGTGGTGCTCTAGACTTGTTAAAACCCAGGAACGTGCATGACAAGTGATGCTGTCTACGGAAATGACAACAAACCACTGGCTAAATTAAGTAATCGGATGCCTGATCACAGTAAAGCAGCACAGATAGCACTGCCAAGAAGGTTAAATTTAGATCACCTTTGCCTTTCGCCTCGAACATCAATGGTCACGTGCCCCGAGGTTCGTTCTACAAGCATGAATCCATAGGCAGCCGCGGCATAAACCAGCGCCTGTTCATCTGGAGATTCACCCTGATAATCTAACAAGCTTTCTGCAGGGTCAGACGTGTCGGCAAGAGGCACAATTGTATTACAGGCTGCCAGTGCTGTGAAGAAGTCACGGATATGTTTTACTTCATCAGTTAGCTCCGCACTTGCTGCCAAACTAAGAAGCTTCGGATCAGTCTTCACCTTCATCTTTGGCTTCAAAATGGGTCCATTCGCTGATGCATACAGACAAGTGAAACACTAGATTAAAATTGCCCGAAAGGAAAACCAGTATTCATGGCTAAAGATACATTTTTCGGAACCTTACTTGGGGCATGGTGATCAACATGATCCTCCCGAACAATGGGCGCCGTCTCAGTGCTGTAGTCCACCCCCCCAACAGTAGCACACCGGAATTCCATCTTATTCTCAGTCAGCGTACCCGTCTTGTCGGAGAAAACGTACTCAATCTGCCCTAAATCTTCGTTTATATTCAGGGCCCTGCACTGGAATCTTGACTTTGAAGCCTCGTCGAACAAATGATCGTCTCGGATCATAAAGTAAGCCTGACCAACCCGGACGAGCTCCATGGATATGTACAGGGAGATGGGGATCATGACCTGGAACACGATGACTGACATGAGGAACGTGAAGAATATCTCCAAACCCCACCCGTAATAATTATAATTATCCGGATCCCTGCCGGAGTAATCCTTCCTCCTGTAGTAGGGCAAGGTGTCGAGCTCGTCCCTGCGCCGCCTCAACCAGACCGCAGCACATGTGGAGACCACAAAACAGAGGACGCCAAGGAATACGGAGAGAACCATGATCTCCCGATTCATCATACTCTCCAGCCGGCTCCTCTTCGACGGCGCCCCGGAACCGTTGAGCATCGCTTTAGTCTCCATGCCACAGTACACGGCGACCCCGACAGCCCAGGCGGTGTTCTTGAGCTCGCAGCCCCGAAGGATGATGTTAGACGGCCCCAGTGAAACTCGCTTCCCATCAATCTCCATGTTAGCCAGAAATCCATAGATATTCCTGCTGGGTTTCTCGCACTTGATGGACCCGAAGATCTGCTCATTTCCACCGGGCATCCTCGAGACCGTCTCCTGCTTGGCGTACCGGGTCTTCAGGTTGGATTCCCCGTCCAGATTAAGGGTCTGGACATACGCGACCCCGGTGGGATCGCTGGTGGAGAGCACCACCATGTCACAAGGGATGGTGTCGTTTGCAGAAACCCTAAGGATTTCGCCCACCCTGAGGTCCTTCCATCTTTTCTGTTGGAACTGGCCGCGCTCCAGCACGGATGCCAACCGGTTGTTCTCGATCCGATCGGCCCGGTGCCGTCTCCAGTCCTCGAATGCGTCCTTCAAAGCGGTGACCAGGAGCACGATGGCCAACGGCATAATGGAAACACCACGCCCGAAGACCGCGAGCTGGGGAAGCTGGTTCATTACAGCAATCACGAGGAAGTAGATGTACGCAACCCTGTGGAACTGTTCAAAGAGATTACGAGGCAGGAACGTCAATATCGAATACTTCCCCGTCCGAATGGAGTTCCTCGCAAACTCGAACCTCTCATTCGTCTTCGCAGGATCACCGATGTGTACAAACCGCGCATCCTCGTCATTAATCTCCCTCTGCGACGTGCTGAGCGCTTCAGAATCAGCTCTCGACCCGTACCTCACGGGCTGCCGTCCGGAACCACCGTAGCTCACCTCTCGGACCGACCTGCCGCCGCCGGGGGCTTTCGGTGGAATCGACGGAAAGGCCCTCTGCGACGAAGATCTGATGGCGGCGGATTCGGCGCCCCTTGACCCGTACCTCACGGGCACTTCCCGAAACGCGCTGTCGCCACCGGCGCCGGAGGCTTTTGACTGAATTGAGGAGCTGCTTCGTTGGGAGGACGATCTAAAGTCGGATTCCGGTATGGAAAATCTCTCAGCCCTTGAACCATTCGACTGCATCCCTGTCCGCGCGAAAGAGTTGGTGTCGCCGGGGGTCGGTTTTGACCAATCGGCGGCGACGGATGCGTGAGGTTGGTCGTGGAAAGATGATGGGGTACGAGGCGAAGGGATCAGAAGCGGCCGATCAGAGGCCATGCCCCCTTGATCAGTAAATTTACTTCTCTATCTTAACTGTTCTTCCTGCAACTCCCACAACCCCGCAGCGAAGGGAAATTTATCAGAGACCCGAGCGGAATCAGGCGGAACTCAGTTGTCGGTGTCGGACGCCGCGGGACTTTCGAACAAGGGAAAAAGAAGAAGCCGATGGATGGGCCACGGGACTCTCCCGTCGCGCAGGCTATGAGAAGGGGGAGGAGTCGATGGTCCGGTCTTTGGCGTCTCCCATTCTCCAGATGATTTGGGGATGCGAAGGACGTGCTGAAAATTCAGAGTCAAACGCCATGGCAGGTGGAGATGCGAGGAGGTGTCGAGGAGGAAGAGTCGCGATTGGCGTCTCCAAAAACTCAATTTTTTTCCTTTTTCTTTTGCTCAACAGTAGTCCGTCGATCAGGGAGGGAGGGCGTGGCCGGGGTCAATATCCTAACTTGACCGAAGCAAAAACCAGCATTTGTTGAGTCGTTGAATTGTCCTCTCTAGAAGCATAAGATTCGAAAACCGAGGGCCTTCGCGCGTTCTTCGTTCATGGGTCACCGTCTCTGATGTTGAAAATCTGTACATTTCACCATCGGCACCTAGCAGCCTTTTGTTTCAACGTCATGCGATGAAGAAAAGACGGCTCGGCGCTGCCGTCTCTCCTTCCCCCCGCCTTCCCACTGAGGATCTATCAATTCCGCTTTAATGGGGTTTTGCCTACCTCGATTTGGCAGGCTTGCCGGAGAACTGGCTTGCATTTGAGTCCCGCCAGCCCCGCCGTCTCGTCACCGTAAATCGAGTTATTTGTTCGTTCAAAGAAAAAAACAGAATACCCAGTATTGAATGCTGAAATAGTAATATCAAGGGAGTCCCAAACGCCATACAAAATTAACGATTTTGTGATACATCGAAGGTCATCGATTAAAGTAAAATGACAAATAATGCCGGAAAATTCACCTGCTTGTGGCTTTCATCAAATTTTATTCATTTTATTGATTAGCTGCTTATCCTTGAAATGGATCTCGAATTAGTGAATTACCGGCAACGCGACGTCGATGTCAATGCTTAAAAATATTGTAACAAAAAATCATAATAATAACGTTATTTTCAATATATATTATATTATTTCAGAAAATTTTACCATTAATATGATTTCATTTATCTCATAGGAAGGAAAGGTTAAGCCGGAGACTTCAATTTCTTCTAGATGATTTTTTAAAAAAAGTGTACTTCCCAAAATGTCAACACGTGATGATATAAAAACATTATTATATAATATAATCTCGCAAATTAATTTAGACGCTCTCCTCAATCTGCCCACCGTGGCATCATATTGGAAGTCGATCTAAAAAATATTAACGACAAAAGTCAATTTATTTTGAAATATTAAGTAAATTATTTTTATTATAAAGACAATAACAATAAAATTAAATGTTCGTTTTTTTCAAAAAAAAAAAAAAGATCACTTGCCGCGTAGAAATGATAGCAATTGTTACCATCGACTAATACTTAAATTGATATTTAAGGAGATAAGAAAACATTTAATTGGAGATCTATTTGTAAATGTTTATTAAAAAATCATGAAAACTTTATTTTTAAGTTATATTTTCTAATGGTATCACACTAAAATTTGTTGAAACCCCAACGGTGCCCATCTCAATCCATTTGGTATCATCGTCACAGACCAAGCTCAAACCATCATGGGCAAACACATCTGTTCTTGATTTAGATTGATAAAATAAAAATAAAATATATCCAATTCTCATATGATGTGATTGAATTTGCATGTTGTAGCCCATGACAAACTAGGTTCTTCGTGCCTGTTCAACATTGAAATTTTATTTTTCACTAATACATGTGGGGTAAGAATTATAATTACAACTCAACAAGTGATCACATAATGTTTTATCATTTTTTTCACACATTTCAAATTTAACATATCTATGGGTGTTAATCACTAATTCATAAATTTATTTTCATTTTTCTAGAAAAACAAGCCTTTTAATATTATTATTGGCACCGAAAAATGTGTGTCACGCATTTTACTGCATAATCCATGATACAGTTCTCACTCAGATGACACGAGTCAAATGTAGACAAAAAAAGTATCTATGTGCCTGAAGAAGTCATAAGGGTCGGCCCTAGGGCAAGCCCCACAAACCCCCGGGCTAGGGAAACACACAAGCAAAGTAAATAAATATAAAGAAAATGGCATCAATTTCACCCTTTTGATGTACATTTCTATGCAATCAAAGTCAAAATTTCTGATGTTGGTATTGGGTGACAGAATTTACTGGGCCGTTCATGAGACCTCCATGTGCCGCATCACTGCACACCCGCAGAGGGATGAAGATTCTTCAAACACATTTCTCAATCCAGTGGTGTGGTGGTAAGAACCCTCCCATTAGGAGTAGGTCATGCGTGTTATCCATTGTTAACGGAGAGGGTTGTCAAAACAATAAAACTCGTTTTTAAAGGTCTTATGGACGTTTTTAGCCTAAAAAAACATCTGCTATGAGGGGACTCTATAGTTAGGGGCATAGTTCATTTCACATGCTTCAATTTGGTAGGCCGCAGAGCCAAAACAATCACTTGAATCAAAAGTTAGGTCGTTTGAAGTTGAGTTTTTATGATAAAGATTTGTTGAAGTCCATATCCACACACACCCATGCCAATCGTACCTAGCTTTGCACGTGCGTCCAGCCTTGTGCGCCTAGGCCGCTTCACCTTGGTCTCCACATGTGTGATGTCCCCGACTCGGTTCACTGATAAGTAACCAGTCCAGTGGGCCACAAGGCCTCAAGCGCGCCTCCTCATATGTAAAAGGTTGCCGACTAGTAGCAATGATGTATAGTGGTGTAAGACAAAGACTATAATGTATTTATCAGAGTGAAACTCAACAAAAATAAAGGCAACACAATCATCTAGATAATAAATAAAACAGACAGGAAACAATAAACAATACTATATATTGATGATGTCATGGTGATATAAAATATAAAACAAGTAAGACATGCCAATAGACATACAAGTAGTGCTAGGCTAAAAAAAACAAGACCAAAATTGCTAAGCTCCATGAGCATCCCGAGTCCAGCTCGATCCTCTGCTCCAATGCTCCAACCTAAGACAAAATCAAACATCCACAACACGGTGTTTTCCCTTATACTATTCTACATCCATGAAATCTGCTTGAGTACCAAATGGCGGCCCCGACATGGTGCGAATACAACTCAGTAGGCGACCCCCAACGGTGTTTAAAACAAATTCAATATGTGAATATAAAATGTAATAGTGTGCAAGCATAGTAAATTAAAGTAGCAGAGTCAAAGAAACCATGCCAAGCTTGGGTTCCCAATGGAATACCCGATCGACCCTACTTGCTTCGACCAAAGCTGAATGTTTCTGATTGTGTGGCTTTTTAATTGGTCAAGTAACCCGAGACGTACAGAATCAACATAACTAGTCCATGCATTCCAACACAACACATACGTCTCGAATCTATGACAACCCATATCTTCAACACACTATATTTCATGATTTATTGCATAAAGATACACTTAATACAACCCCAGAAGACTGTAAGGACTAGTGTCTTTGGGTAATTAGGTACATAGCATAACAACTTGAAGCAGAAATACGAAGACATAAACTAAAACTCCATAACATGCCCGTAAATTTTCTTTATCTTCTAAAACTGTACGAGATAACCCGATGACATACATAAGAAAAGGGTAAACTATAAAGCTCAATAAAAGAATAATCAAAGCATAACGTGATGAAAGTAATACATGCGGATCAATAGACATATCAAGGTAACATAAGAGGGGTGAGAAACATAAACTTGAATATCGAAGCATGATATAAGATGATAACATAAAGACAACATGAGAATGTGACAACAACATAAAACACGACATCATAAGCATAAGTTAAAGCCAACTGCCAAGACATTGTTGGTTCCGGGCGCAATGAAATTATGCAGTGGTGGACGATATATTATTATTTTTAATAATCATTTCCCAAAACCATGAGTAAGGATCATGCACATCAAATCTATAATTTATTTATTTAATATCTGAAGAAATAAATACTTGGGCTTAGGAACTTTCTTCATTGATGAATGTTGATCGTCTGAAAAGACCCTTTCGGATTGCCTTCATTGTGCTTGTGAGGATCAAAGAATAGAACCTCTCTAGCGGTGATCCACACGTGCTCCAATGATCTCTGAGCAACACCACTCAATCTCTGGGAGCTAACATGATGAATCGAATGTCTTGCGTTGTTCGTTCTTGATCGCTTATTCTTCAGTCCTGAAAAAATCATTCTTACGTTCTCGTTCTTGAGAGGGAGAGAGATGGAAGAGTCAAAAGAGAATTTGTTGTTCTCAACAATTCTCTCTTTTTTCGATTGATTTGTGATGCAATACACAAATAGACATAACCATTTATTTATATAGCTAGGGTTTTGGGTAACATAATAATTTAATTTCACGTCGACCATTAAATAATATTTAACCTTTAATGAAACCCCATGCCACATAATAATAATAATATTATTTTTTGGTGCACGTCAACTTGCACAAATTGATAAATAATATTTATCAGTTTGTAAATAATTATTTATCACCGGACGTGGTCTTAGTCCATTCAAACTCCTCAGTATTTATTGAATACCTGAATAAATATTTTATTCATAAATAAATATTTCATTAATATACCAGTGAATAAATATTTAATAAAATAAATAAATATATTTTCATTCACATGCTAGTGAATAAATATTTATTTAATTTATACAATCAATAAAACTTAAATAAAATTATTCCTCGATCTAGAGAATAATATGCATTACATTAATTAAATTTAAATAGAATTTAATGAAGATCAACGAAAACACTTAGCGTGTGACCCTCTAGGATTCTTTCTCATTGACAATAGACGGACTTGCCTAAAGTCTAAGATTACTATCTAACAACGGGTCAAGACACCCAAGAGAAAGAACTTAATGTCACAACGATGACAACCACATATAAACACTCACTATGTAATATAATCCCTTTGTCACAATATCTCATCAAGTAGGTTGCACGATGGTATCATCAACCTATTTGTTCGATACATATTTCTTTGACTATCTGAAATAAACACATCGATGCACCATGGACATGGAATATAGGTGATAGTTATATTCCAATCAAAGGGATGAGATATTAACTCCCATAAAAATAGAAGGGACAAATCCTTCTTTGACTTATCCATTAATGACATGTTAATCATGATGCACCCAATGTACCCTACTTCCCATCAATATATGGAATGATGGTTTTTGCCAACAAATATAAGTGCATGAGTCATGACATGAATCAATGATAATCTTAAAGTCTAAGTACCATTACACACACTCACAGATAGAAATATTTGATGACACCAATACATGCGGAATTCTCATTGGCAAGTTTGTTCTCATAATCTCTCATCTTAGAGATTACCAAGTGCAAATTTCATGAGAAGAAGCCTCATCCTCTTATGAGAACTCTCACCTGAAGATCTAAATACTATGTGTCCCATCATAATACGTTATCCAACCACAAAACTATATTAAAAATATTGTCATAGCACTTCAAGGTTCTCATCACAGCGGGGAACTATTATGACCTTATCAATGAAACAAATACCCTAGAACATTATTACATTAAATCTATGATGAACAATAAACAATATGTAATAAGATGTTTAATTAATATTCAATTTATCAAATATACATGTAATCAAGGTACAATCAGTTGGTTCTTGAACACCAACTCTAAAAAACTCCCACTTGGACTAGAGCCAACTGTCTACGAATTTTAGTTCGCTAGTCCTCACATGATAATCATGTTTCTACTGAGTCAAGGTTTTAATCAAGGGGTCTTCCATGCTATCTTCCATAGAAATATGACTCACTGTAACCTTGCCTCTCTGAGAAAAATCCCTCAAGAGATGATACTTTCGATGTATGTGCTTCATCCGCTGACGCGACCTCAGTTCTTTTGCGAGGGCCACCACTATAATATTATCACACCAGAGTGTGATAGGATATTTACTATTAGGTACCACATCAAGCTTCTTGGATGAAGTTTCACATCCATAATGCTTCCTTAGCTACCTCAGAAGCTATAATATACACAGACTCTACTGTAGAATCTACAACCACAGCCTGCTTTGAGCTCTTCCACCACACAACACCTTCATTCAAAGTGAAGATGCATCCCGTTTGTGAATTCATGTCATCTTGATCAGTTTGGAAACTAGCATATGCATACCCTCTGATGACTGGTTTCTCATCTCCTCCATAGACCACAAACATATCCTTAGTACACCCCAAATACTTAAATATATCCTTGACTACTATCCAATGGTGGTCACTTGGATCATCTTGATTTCAGCCTACCACACTCAATGTGTAGGAAACATCTAGCCCAATACATAGCATAACATACAAGACTGACCCAATCGATGATGAGTATATAATCCTTGTCATTCTGTTTCTTTCCTCATGTGTTTGAGGACACATTTTCTGAGAAAGATGAATGCCATGTGACACTAGAAACAATCCCATATTGGATTGTTCTATACTGAATCTTTTCAATATCTTATCAATGTGTGTAATTTGACTTAGGATGAACAACCTCTTAGATCTATCACGATTGATCTTGATCCCAACAATATATGCTGCCTCATCCAAGTCCTTCATAGAGAAGCATTTATTCATCCATGCCTTAATAGACTATATGACTGATATTTATTTTCCTATGAGTAATATGTCATCAACATATACTATTAAGAAAATGACTACACTTCCACTAAACCATTTATAGACACATGACTCACATTCATTCTTTACGAAACCAAATTCTGTTATGCCCTCATCAAAATGAATGTTCCATGACCTAGATGATTTCTCTAATCCATAAATGGATCTTCACAACTTTCATACCTTGTTGTAATCCTCTAGAGTCGCAAAACTTTTAGGTTGGATCATATAGACATATTCCTAAAGGTTTCCGTTAAAGATGGATATTTTGAAATCCATTTTCCAAATCTCATAATCATGGAAAGCTGCAATGGAAAGTAGAATTCTGATGGATTTCAGCATTGCAACTGGTGAAAAGGTTTCTTCATAGTTAATGAATTGACACTATTTAAAACCTTTTACAACCAGTCACGTCTTATAGGTACTGAATTGTCCTTCCATGTCTAGTTTCTTCTTGAATAATCATTTTAAACCAATGGGATTTACATCTATTGGATGGTCTACCAAAATATAGACTTGGTTTTGGTACATGGAATCCATTTTAGAATTCATAGATTCTTTCCACTTGGAAACATATGTGCAATTTACCATTTCCTTGTAGGTTAGAGGATCATTATTATCAATAAATAATGAGTTACTATCCTCAATGACTAGAAAACCATAGCATTTTGGTTCTCTAACCACTATTGTACTCTTACACAGTACTTATGTCTCCATAATAGTTTCTTTTTCCATGAGGATTTGTGGAATATGTTCTTCTACCAACTCTTGTGTGCCTTTATCCTTGACTTCATCAAAGTCTATCTCGCTCCCACTATCTCTTTTAGTGATGTTCTCCCTCTCAAGGAATGTGGAATGTCTTTCCACTGCAACCTTTTTGTCTGAGGGGGCGTATAAGTAATATCCCCTCATTTCCTTGGGGTATCCTATAAAGGTACACTTTGTTCCTTAGGTGCAATCTTGTTACCTGAAGAGGCCTTAACTAACGCTTCTCTTCCTCACACATGTAAATTTGATAACATGGTTTTTATTCAAATTTTCATATGATTTAATTGAATTTTCATGTCGTAACCCATGAAAAACTTGGTTCTTCATGCCTATTCAACATTGAAATTATATTTTTCACTAATACACGTGGGGTCAAAATTATGATTACAACTCAACAAGTGATCACATAATATTTTATCATTATTTTCACACATTTCAAATTTAACATATCTATGGATGTTAATCACTCATTCATAAATTTATTTTCATTTTTCCAGAAAAACATTCCTTTTAATATTATTATTGGAATCGAAAAATGTGTGTCAAACACTTTACTATGGAATCCATGATACAGTTCTCACTCAGATGACATGAGTAAAATGTACACATAAAATTATCTATGTACATGAAGAAGAAAGAAGGTTTGGCCCTAGGGAAATCCCCATAAGCCCCTTAGTCTAGGTTTACACATAGGAAAAGTAAAAATATATAAATAAAATGGCATCAATTTCACCCTTTTACTGTAAATCTCTATGCAATCAAGGAAAAAATTTCTGATGTTGGTATTGGGCAATAGAATTTACCAGGCCATTATGAGACCTTCATGTGCTTCATGATTGTACACTCATAGAGGGATGGAGATTCCTCAAACACATTTACCAATCTAGTAGCCTGGTGGTAAGAACTTCCCACTAGGAGTAGGTCATGTGTGTCATCCATTGTTAATGAAGAGGGTTGTCAAAACCATAAAACTCATTTTTAAAGGCCTTATGAACATTTTTTAGCCTCATAAAAAATATTCTATGAGGGAACCCTATAGTTAGGGTCATAGTTAATTTCACATACTTCAATTTGGTATCTCACAGAGCCAAAAAGTCCACTTGAATTAAAAGTTATGGTCGTGTGAAGTTTATCTTTTATGATAAGGATTTGTTGAAGTCCACATCCACGCACACCCATGCCATTCAAACCTAGCTTTGTGTGTGCATCCATCCTTGAGCGCCTAGGTCGCTTCAACCTGGTCTCCACATGTGTGATTTCCCCAACCTGGTTCATTGATAAGTAACCAGTCTAGTGGGTCATAGGGCCTAAAGTGCGGGTCCTCATACATCAGAGGTTGCCAACTAGAAGCGATGATGTATAATGGTGTGGTGTAGAGACCATACCATCTTTATCAAAGTGAAACTCAACAGAAATAAAGTCAACATAATCATCCAGATAATAAATAAAATAGATATAAAGTAGTAAACGGTATTATATACTGATGTCATGGTGATATAAAATATAAAATAATCAAGTCATGCCAACAGACATACAAGTAGTGCTAGGATGAAAAAATAAACAAAAGACCAAAAACTACTAAGCTCCATGAGCATCCCAAGTCCATATCAGTCCTATGCTCCCATGCTCCAACCTAAAATAGAATCAAACACCCACAATAGGGTTCTTTCCCTTACACTATTCTAATAGTTCCCTTTTTAGCTCAGGTACTGATGGAACGCATAACCTCTTCCTAAATTTCAGAACTCATTCTTCATACATGAAGTCAGCCAGTCTCCCATCCTTAACTGCATTAATTTTCTTTTGCAGATTCTCATCATCAGATTGAGAGATTTTTATCTTCTCTAGTAAAGATGGTTTAGAAATAATTTGAAAGAGGAGCGATGTTTCCCCTTCCTTAACAATTCCCATATCCATCTTCAGTGGATCTATGAATATAGGATCTCTTTCAATCCTCATTTGAGTCAGAAGGAAATGATCTTTCCTTCTTAATGCATCTGCCACCTTATTTTCCTTTCCTGGGTGGTAGTGTATTGAACAATCGTAATCTTTGAGTAACTAGAGCCATCTTCTTTGCCTCATGTTGAGTTCTTTTTGTGTGAAAATGTATTTCAAACTCTTGTGGTCTGTATAAATCTCACATCTCTCTCCGTAGAGATAATGCCTCCATATTTTCAGAACAAAGATTACAGCTTCTAACTCAAGATCATGAGTTGGATAATTTTTCTCATGATTCTTCAACAGTCTTGATGCATAAGCAATAAATTTATCGTTTTTCATAAGGATACAACCCAATCCATTCTTTGATGCATCAATCTATATTAAAAATCCATCACTTCTAGTTGGAAGAGTCAAAATTGGAGCATTAACCAATCTTCTTTTTAATTCTTCAAAGCATTCTGAACATTCTTTTGTCCACACAAACTTAAATCCTTTACGTGTGAGCTTGGTTAGAGGGTTATCCAGCCAGGAAAAATTCTGAATGAAACACCGATAGTAACCTGCTAAGCTAATAAAACTACGTACCTCAGTTATGTTTGTTGGCATGGGAAAATCTTGGATTGCCTTTGTCTTTGCAGGATCAACTATGATTCCATCCTTAGAGACAATGTGGCCTAGAAAAGAAACTGATTGAAGACATAATTTGCACTTGTTAAACTTCCCATATAATTTATTTCTTCTAAGAGTTCTCAAAATAACCCACAAGTGATTCTCATGGTCTTCATAGCTTTTTGAGTATATGAGGATATCATCGATGAATACCACAAAAATGTTATCAAGATATTCCTTGAAAACTATATTCATTAAATCCGTGAAAATAGAGGGTGCATTTGTCAGTCCAAAAGGCATTACTGTAAACTCGTAGTGCCCATACCTGGTCTGAAATGCTGTCTTAGGAATATCTTCCTTACACGCAACTGATGATATCCGGATCGAAGGTCAATCTTAGAAAAGTATTGAGCTACATGAAGTTGATCAAATAAATCATCAATCTGGGTTAGAGAATACTTATTCTTTATTGTAATAACATTGATTTCCCTGTAATCAATGCAAAGCCTCATGGATCCATCTTTCTTCTTGACAAAGAGGACAGGGGCTCCCCATGGATAAACACTAGATCGAATGAATTATTTTTCACTCAAATCCTACAGTTGCTTCTTTAGATCTACTAATTCCATAGTGTCCATTCTATAGGGAGTCTTTGATATACTTCTTTTATCAGGAATTAAATCAATAGAGAACTCAACTTCCCACTCTGGAGGATGTCCAGGTAAATCCTATAGAAATACATCAATGTACTCTTGCACTATGTGCACATCTTCAATTTGAATATTTCTTTCCTTGCCCATAGATATTTGTTTATCTTCCTCTCCAAGTATTGCATTTAGTAGATCTACTGGGGGTGGTTCTAGATAAGAATCAGGTGGCGAGGTCTCCGCTCTAAAGATAAGATATTCTACACCATTTTCAAAAATTGTATCTTCCTTTTTCTTGCAATAAATCTTCGCATCATAATTTTACATCCAATCCATATCGATAATTATATCAAATTAAGTCATTGGTATGATGATAAGGTTAGAAAACAAAGCACGTTTTGGTGTTTGTAGGGGGACTAGTTGACATGCCTTTGTTGCAATGATACATCCCCTGAGAGTTTTGACTGACAAATCCTTTATTAAATCAAATTGGACATATCTAATTTTCTTGGAAAATTGGGAAGATATAAATGAATGCAATGATCCAGAATCAAATAAAGTATTGTCTAAGTTTGAGGAAACAATTAAAGTACCTTCCACCACATCATTAGGAATTTCAACCTCTGCGGTTGTAATCACATAGGATCTCCCTTGTTCTCTTGGCTTTTTTTGAGGCATGTTTCCTTGGTGCTTAGGACACTCATTTGCATAGTGTCCCATCTCTCTGCAATTGTAGCATTGAATATCATTTAATTGGTTCTTCCCCTTACATTCATCAGATCGATGACCCTTTTCTCCTCAGTTATAGCAGACTCCCATTCCTTTCAAGCATTTCATGAGATGATTCTTTCCACAGTTCTCACATAATGGGAATAGATTTGTTCCCTTTCTCTTATTTGGGGCTTCCCTGTAAAGTCCCGTAAATTTCAAGGGAAATTTTTTTTCTTAATTTTCTTTGGGATTTTACGAGTACGCATTTCTGACGGCACCTGATTCCGAGGCCCGATGTGCCCGGAATCAATTTCCGAAGTTTAGCTCGGGTACGTTCAGTGAATGAACGAGCGGGTTTTCCTAACTTTTGAACCGGTGCTCGGAATCGAAATCCGAGGGCACCGATGAAACCGCAGTGCCAGTATTTGATTAGGAACACCTTTTCTAGAGTTGCGTTTGCTCAGGTGAGGTTATTAATTAAATGGGTTAACTAAAGAATGAAATAAAAATTTGTGCAACCATTTTTATTTCTATTCTAAGTAGTTTTAACCTATGCATGGAGGTTGGAGTGGGACCCACTACATCCTAACTTCTCTAAGTAGGATATTAGTGAAGTGGGGCCCACACGATCCCCACCCCTTCAAATCCTTTGAAAACCTACCTCGTTCATTTAATTGCATAACACACCCCCCTTTTAAATGACAAGTCAACTCTCGCAATTAATTGGAATGTTAAACGCTCTTAAATTAATTTAATTAATTGAATGAGATCTTTTTGAATTTCAAATTAATGGCTTGTGTGTGTGTTAATAAAATAAGTCAATGACTTATTTTATTTGGGGGTTGATTTGTTGTGCGAAAACAAGGAGAGGACTCTTGCGCTCTTGAGGAACATCTTCTTCCTCGTCGAAGAACACGAAGAATTCCGAGACTACGACGAAGAACTCCATCACCACAAGGGAATTGTCGTGCCATCCCCTCACCTCCCACAGCCGGGGAGAGACACCTCCTTCGAAGAACGATCGACGCGCCGCATCCTTCTTCGGGTGAACACCGACGACGTATATGGAGCCTCGTTCCGCGACGTCGTCTTCCGCGACGCCATCTTCCGCGACGCCGTTTCTCCGTGACGGCCATCGTTCGACAACTCCTTGAAGTAGGGGTTAATTTTTTTAATCGTGAATTCTTTGCCATTCATCGACTTTTATTTTGGGACACCTGTTATCGTTATAACGGAGGAGGTCGGACCGCATGAACACAGCCGACCCTCCTCCCCCTTTGATGTTGTACTTGTTGCGGCACGAGCAAAGGCAGCGCGGTGCAACGACACCACACAGAAGCAAGAGGAACGAGCGAAGAAGCGAGGCGCCGTCGCACCACGTCGTTGAGGCCGAACGAAGATGTGGCCAGATTCGGGCCGTGACGAAGGGGCGCGGCACCGTTGCGCCGCGCCAGGGAACCACGAAGAGGCCGCAGCCGGAGCGGGGCCGCGGCGCCGTCGCGTGACACCGGTCGGACAAGGCCGAGGCCTAAGGCCGCGGTGGTGCGGGGAGCGGCGGCCAGAACCACTGGCCGCTAGTTCAAGGAGGGCGGGACCCGTGGGGGGTCCCGCGGTGACACACCGACCGGCCAAACCGGTTGGCTAGTTCCGAGAAATCCGGGGGTCGTAACCCCCGACTGGCAAAGGGCGGGCCCTTCATGCGGGGGGGGGGGGGGTTCTCAATCAGGGGGGCAGCGCACCCCCCCTTTCCGCGACAGCTCGGCCAGCGCTGAGCTGGCCATGCGGGCCATGCCTGCTCCCTAATGGGTTGGACCCGGACCTGGGTCGGGTCAACCCGGTTCAAGCCGACCCAGGGGGTCTTGGGCCGAGTCGGTCTGGGCCCAAAACCCCCTAAAACCGGACAGGTTTGTTCAAACGCTCGTAACTTGGGATACGGAACTACGATCGACGCACCGTCAGTTGAGATGCGATCCTTAGATCGATATGGTCGTTTAGGTATATTACAATAAAGGTTTAGGAGAAATTTGGGTATGTCCAGGTTGGTTCGAACACGAAACCAACCGGGCTCTCGGAGCGGAAACACTTATAACTTGAGCTCCAGACGTCCGATTGATGCGCCGTCGACTTTGTTAGATTCCTCTTAGTAAAACGGGCCTTTTGAATTACTCTTCTTGAGGTTTGGACGTAGTTGGAGTGTAGTCGGGTTGGTTTTATCTTAAAAACCAACCGATCCCCTGGAACGAAAAAGCCAATAACTCTCAGACCGGGCGTCCGATTGACGCGCCGTCTGTCTTGTTGAGTTCCTTTTGACGTGACAGAACTTTGCGATACATCAACTCTGGTCAACGTGACAGTTGATGTACTGAACTCTTGGCTCATGGAGCGGACCCTCCCAGAACGAGTGTGCTGTGTGCGGAAACCCTAGAGCTGGATGAGACTTGACGACTTCTGATCGATCGACTCAGAGTGTTTCGGATAGCCCAGTGGGGAGCGCTTGGTTGTAGCGGCAAACCCACGGTGGAGGAGCGCTTGGTTGTAGTGGCAGACCCGCGGTACCCAACGGAAGGAGTACCTCTATAGGCTATTCGGGGGAGCGCTTGGTTGTAGCGGCAGACCCATGGTGGGAAGCGCTTGGTTGTAGCAGCAGGCCCACAGTACTAGACAGATGGAGTACTACAGCAGTCCAAGGTTAGTGGGAAGCGCTTGGTTGTAGCGGCAGACCCACTGTACTCGATAGTGGAGGAGTTCACCCACAGCTATGGGTTCGACGGTGAAGACTATCGTACTGGAATCCTCCATGGGTTCGACGACGATGACAACCGTACTGGAATCCTATGTGGGTTCGACGACGACGACAACCGTACTGGAATCCTCCATGGGTTAGGCGGTGACGATTACAGTACTTGAATCCTACGTGGGTTCGACAACTTAGCTGGTCTAGTATCCTACGTGGGTCCCAGCTAGATGAATCAGTAACTATATCTGATCATCTCCTTTTTCATTAAAAATGATGTATAACTGTATGAGCTGAGTATTGACTTTCAATCATTATATTCGATATAATTGAATTTCTTTCCTATGTGGATTGGGTTGTTCTTTCCTGTGTGGATTGGGTTGGACTATCCTGTGTGGATGTGATCGAACTTGGGCTCAGATGTTGGAGCCGAACTGGAATTGATGACTTAGGTATATATATGGGCATATACCTAAGTAGTGTTGGATGTTACTTCGTGATTGTATCTTTCCTTTTTGGATTATCCTTTGTGGATTCTGGGAGACCTTCGGGGGTCTCGGGGTCCCTACTGAGTAGCGTATACTCACCCCTGCACGGGCTATGCCCGCACTACATTGTGTTGGATGCAGACGACAGACAATGCTGATCATGGATGAGGCTTGTGGAGAAAGTCGGTACTTGGAGGTGGACCACTGGGCGGGACGTACACGGAGCGGACGACTGGACCCAAGGAGCTGAGGAGGCTATCTGTACCCACCCTTCAGGTGGGACTTCCAGTGGACGAATTGACATTGCTACTTTACTTTCAGTTGTTGTACATTCTTTCAGTTGTACTTTACTTCAGTTGGGTTTGTATTCTGGCCCATTTACTTTCCAGCACTTACAATTGTACCCAGTTTACTTAGTGTTTACTTCATCTTGCTTACTCTGGTGTTTGTTTTCTTTATAAAGGCAATGCCTTCCCTTTTTATCAGGATTTACGCCTTGGTGCTAGTCGCCAGCCCCTGGCCTAAGGAAGACGAACTTGGGGTAGTCACAGCACGGGTCCTGAGGACGGGTCGTGACATCCCCCTTTTCCTTTATTATCAGAGTACCACTTCTTATCTTGGTTTCCTTTGAAAATATTTGATCTAGCAAATTCCTTCTCTATTTTGATTTCACTTGATACAATTTCATCATATGATGAAAATGATTGAGAAGTCAGTGCCCTTCGAAGACTTGGATTAAGACCTTCAAATAAATGATCAATCTTGTCTGCTGAGTCATGTACGTAATCTACGACATACCTAGTCAACCTTGTGAAAATAGCCTCATACTCTGCAACACTATCTTCTTCCCTTTGTTTTAAGATAAGTAATTTTCTATTCATTTCAGTTCGTTGCTCATGAGGGAAATATTTTTCAAATAATATTTCCTTAAAAGTCCTCCATTCTATATCTTCTATTTCTTCTTCCTCCATGGTATTCTGAATCAAGGACCACCATTGATCAGCATCACCCTTGAGACAATATACTGCCGGTACTACCTTTTCATTTTCATTGCATCTTAATGCCATGAATATCTTTTCAAGGGACTTGATCCATTGCTCAGAAACCACTGGTTTAGTAGTCCCACTAAAAGATGGGGGCTTATGCTTCATGAAATGATCCAATACAGGTGTGGAATGGTTATTCGTTACTACCTGAGTAAGTTGTCCCAATATGGTCATGATCTGATCTAATCCAACATTGACTGTGTTGACTTGCTCAGTAGGGAGATCCCTACCTTGCCCACGAGTATTGATTCCCCTTCTTTCGTTAGATGCCATTTCTAAATAATGGGATACACTATATTAGTTTATGAATATCAAATAGAAAATCACTCAACATAGTTTGAAATTCTATGCATAGCTAATCTTATAAACATGGTTTCTCTGAGGAAAAATTTACATTAAACTCATTCATAATGGATTGTAAAGAAAATGTGAATTATCCTAAGAATATCCCCCAGGAGTTTCATAACCAAGAGTGTAGCAAGGCCCATTGTCGTGCACCAGTTCTTGTTTGAGTCTAGCTCAAAGTGGTGTTTTCAGGTTTTACCCCTAGATACATCTGTGTCAGAGCCACCTCTACCTGCTCGTATCCAGATAGGGACGTATTGCTTAAAATATCCACACAATCTATTCCTTACCAAAATACCAAGATTTTCTTGTACATTTATCCTCAAATACTACCATAGGGCTTTGTTCCCTACTATACATTTCCTACTATAGTTTCTAAGTTTTCTACTAAACTTCCTCTGATAACAACTGTAACACCCCGACCCCTCTAGGCTGGAGCCGGTGCATTACTTGTGATATTGTCATGGTTAGAAGGAATTAAAATCCCAAAGTAATGATCAGTTTAGTAGTCTTGAAGAAAGTAAATACATAAATGTTACTCAAATTACATTGGAAAAGTTTACAAAATACAATACATAACTAAAACTAAAAACTTCATCCACAAGAACTCAATAAATAATATCCTCTTTGTCACCTATTGAAAGTAAACAATGAAAGTGGTGAGATTAAATGCTCAGCAAGGGTTACAAGTAGTGGAATAATGATTACAATAATAAGTGAATCATAGTCAATCTGACATAATCAACATGGCATGGTGAATAAATAAAAAACTAATGCCATTAATAAACTGAGAATGAAACCACATCCATAGATTTTGTCATAGTGAAAACCTCATTGATAATAATAATAACTGATAATGAATAAAGAGAATTATTATTAATTGGATGTCATGTATCTATAACATGAAACCATAATACTGTTAAAACGGTTTAGTTCTATGGGTAGAAACCCATCTGATTTTTGGAAACAAACTCGAAGGGTTTGTCGCCAACTGATTTGTCTCATGAGACCTACCGATGCATCGAGGGGCTATAGCGGGCCCCACCCACCACTGCATGTCCAAATAATTCTTTATACATTCATTAAATACAAGAGCAATATGACTTTTCAATATCTGTATAGAGTAGAATATACAGATTCATCAATATTTCCATAATTAAAATAACTTTCCAAATAAACACCGAATGTAAAATGGTATACGGTTTAGACAACAAACATATCCATGATATGAGATTATGGATATTTAATATAAATATAATTTCAAATGAAAATTTATCTCAAATGGGCAGTAGGTACACCACATAAGGATTATTAGGTGCACAATACAAAGTTAGTCACAACAAAATAGTAGTTGAGACAAAGTCTCCTACCACAATGCAATCAGTTGAATCATATGACCAGAACATAATTAACCTCAAGTGAATCATTGAATAACATGAATATAAATAGAATAATGTTATTATATATCAAATGTCAATACACATATACCACATACAAGAAATAAGTGGCGAATAATGAAAATCTCACAGAAATGAAAGTGAGATGAGAAACCCCTTACAAACATTTCAGCATGGTAACGAGTGTTATTGCGAGGGATTAATGAGAGGTAAAAGGGTATTACATTATTTATATGTTACAATGGAAGTATGGTAGAGGTTAAAAAACATACCCCATCATTAATAATTAAAAATAAAAGGGCACAACATAGGGGAAATTCCTGAACAATAGTGAGAGAGAGGATCCCTTGCCTTATGCTTGAAGGTGTTCTTGTTTTTTCTTAACGACATGAATAATCAAATTTAGCTTCATTAATTAATAATTCCAGAACCTATTAAACATTTAATTGATATTTTATAATCTTATTAAGTTCATTAATGTCCTTTTTGATGGGTTTAAGAGATTCAATTTTATTATTTTGGAAGCATTTTCTTACTTGGTTTCATGATTTGTTTACTTGTATTCATGAACAGAAGTTCATTGGAAATGTGGTTAAACATCTAAAATTGTTAATATAAATTATTAGTGAAATTAAAGAGATATAAAGGATATTATAATGATTCTGGTTATATACCATGAGGATGACTCATTCGATGAGTTAAAAATAAACGCTTGGATTTGGCTTGGCGGTTTTGTGCCCAATAAACTTGTTTTGTATTATTATTCCATATTATGAACGTGTAAAGATTACAGAACATTAATCAAGATAAAATACATATATTATTACCTGGTTCAACCATTGAAAAGGTTTCATGACCAGTATTGAAGATAGTAATGCAAATTGAAAACCCGTCCTCCTTGAGTGTGATAAATTTACACATCTCGGATGGTGTTTGCATTTATTGTATAAAAGGAGGAGAAAAAGAGAGATTATGATGAAATATTCCATTTGAAAAATGAAAATACAGTATGTGTAAGGTACTATAATTATCATGGCATTTTTATGAGGGGTGGTGAGAATGGAGAATAAAAGAATGGAACTTTGTAAAAGAAATTGAAAGAAAAGAGAAGGAAGCTTCACCTCTTGAGTACTCCTTCTTGAGAATCTTCTTAAGGCCTTTTTTTTGGACTTTTGGTGAGACCAAAAGGTCTTGGACGTGGGGATAGGGATTGGGAAGAGTATTTGTCACAAGTTAGGCAAGGATTGAAGCTTGAGTGGTGTAGGAGGAAGAGGGGGTGAGGGGTGGTTTATATAGTGGAGGGGAGAGGAGTTTTCTTAATATAATAATCATTAATTTATTATTTCCTCTCAAGACAACCAATAGTGACTATTCCATGACCAATAATAGTAATATATAAATTTTAATTCGAACCAATTGGGCTTACATCAGCATATCATCATCAATGACTCAATTAATCCATTATTTAGCATTTATTGTGAATTATCAGATTTTACTATTCATAAAAAATTCAAGTATTTCAGAAAAATCTCAAAAATTAACCCTAACCATTTTTCGATGTGTAGAATCAAAAAATTAATTCCATTTTTTAAAAATAATTTTCTAAATACGATTAATTAAATATTTAATTAAAATCATTATTTAATCAAAAAATATAAACACTTAAAATATTCATCTTCATTTTTAAGGTGCCTAAATTCACTTATACACTCAAGGGTATGGATACCATTAAAAAAAGTCATATTAATATTCATAAGGGTAAGTTAATATTCATATGGGTAGGTTACTATTCATAATGGTAGGTTACTATTCATTGAAAATTAAATTAATTCTACCAGACTCTAAATATCATCTTGAACACAACCGTGTATGTCAGATTTTTAAAATTCAGATCGCAAAGTTGGAAAATTTAACTTTAATGGATAGGTTATGGATATCTCCTATAAGTAACCCTGTTTTTTTCTATATAGGCTCAGTGATTCATGAAATATAGGCTATAACTAGAATGTATTTAAGAGAAACATACCATGAAGTGTTTGGGGGTGCTACACCAATAATCTTCTCTACATGACTATAAACTATAGTACACCCTATGTGCCAAACATAGAATACCTATTTCTCTAAATGAGAGATGCCTTATGCTCCAAGAATAAGATGTCAATAGTCCTATATACATGACTATGAACTGTAGTATTCCCCATCATTCAATAATAGGATGCCTCTTGCTCCAAACAAGAGACGCCTTATGCACCAAGCATAAGATGCCAATAGTCCTCTCTACATGACTATAAACTATAGTACACCCTATGTTACAAAAATAAGATACCTCTTACTCTAAACGAGAGATTCTTATGCTCCAAGCATAATATTTCAATAGTCCTCTCTACATGACTATAAATTGTAGTACTCTCTATGTTCCAAACACAGGATGCCTCTTTCCCTAAACGAGAGATGCATTATGCTCCAAGAATAAGATTCCAATAATCCTCTCTACATGACTATAAACTATAGTACACCCTATGTGCCAAACATAGGATGCCTCTTGCTCTAAACGAGATATGCCTTATTCTCCAAGCATAAGATGTCAATAGTCCTATCTATATGACTATAAACTGTAGTACTCATTATGATAAAAATATAGGATTCCTCTTGCTCTAAACAAGAGATTCCTTATTCTCTAAGCATAAGATGAAAATAATACTCTCTACATGACTATAAACTATATCATGACCTATAATTCAATAATAGGATGCCTCTTGTTCCAAATAAGATATGGCTTATGTGAAGAGAATAAGATGCCTCATGCCATGACTACAGTGGCATAATTACAAGAGCGTTGGAATCCATTGAAACATTTCATCACTCCACCTCATTATTTGAGTACCATCCATTCAGATATTTATCCTCTTTCATGTCTAAAGGGACCCCCTAACGGCCTAGTCTCATGCCACATCGGCTCACCTACCATTCTGGGCCAACGCCCTGGAAGACTTTGAACGAACCTTCAAGTCAGGTCCTGTGTTTCGAACACGGTCAACAGTCGAACCTCATTTTTTTGTCCCAATTTCAGGCTAACATGATATGGATGTTGTGTTTCAAACATGGTCAATAGTTATCCTCCATCGTTACACCACCCTCACCACATTCTGAATGTCGGGCATGTAATTCACACTTTTCATCTCCCTTTGTTCAGACTGATTCTAAACCCTTGGCCTTATCCCACTTGTGCATATGTGTTGGCCCCAATTATATGCCTCAACCCACCAGTGAGTTGGGATACCCTCATGGCCAAACATGAGGAAGACATTACAGGAATTTTCCATGTGTAATCCCCATTCACCATTGCCACTCCTTAGCTACACCCAGGCAACTCCCATTCATAAACCCCATTCACCATTGCCGCTCCATAGCGACATCCGGGAAACTTCCATGCATAAGCCCCATTCACCCTTGTCTCTCCATAGTAGAATCCGAGCAACTTCTATGTGTAATCCCCATTCATCATTTCTTCTCCATAGAGGCACCTGAGCATCTTCTTTGCATAACCCCCATTCACCATTGTCGCTCCATAGCGGCACCCGAGCAGTTTTTTTGCGTAAGACCCATTCACCATTGCTACTCCATAGCAGTACCCGGGAAGCTCCTTGCGTAAGCCCCATTCACCACCCTTCATGGATGCACCTTTGGGATATGATCTTCAGGTCCTTTCTGCCTCTTGTTTCTCACACTGAGCATGACTCACATGGGCTTAGAGTAAGCATTGACCATGGAATCCTTCCTGGGCCGCCTTAGCGTGTAATACCCAAACACTACTGAACTATGTGAACTTTGATCCTTGCCAAGGCAAGGTATGTAGGAAGCCTCCATGAGGTTCAAGCCCAACACCTACTGGTTCTGACCCCTTCATCTTGGTTCACCAACTATTCTAAACTATGTGGACTTTGATCCTTGCTAAGGATAGGTACGTAGAAATCCTCCCTAAGGTTCAAGACCAACACCTATTGGTCCCGACCCCCCATCATGTCAGTTCACCAAACAATCCCGACCACTTCACGTCGGTTTACCCTCATCCTGCACGACATTAAACTATATGGCCCTTTTCATAAGCTGTACCTATTCAAACTACGTGGGCTTTGATCCTTGTCTCTAAGGTAGGGTACGTAGGAAGCCTCCATGAGGTTCAATCTCATCTAGCAGTAAGACGTTTCATCCCCCAATCAATAGTAAGCCATTGTGCCCCCCAATCGATGATAAGTCATTATACCCCAACCGATAGTAAGTTGTCGTCATCCCCACATGACGGTAAGCCACCGTAATATGAACTACATGGGTTTGATCCTTGTCCCCTAGACATGGCACATAGGACGCCTCCCTAAGGTTCAATCAAAAACTCTGGTAAACTTTGGTGTTCCCCCTATTGGGACCCACATCTATGGTCCTTCCTAGTGGTGTCAGACCAACCTGGGCTTCTAACCATGCGTAAGCCCCAATATGTCGTCGGGTCACTATCTTCTACGCACACCCTGATTCCATGCCCCATCCTGAACTATATGGACTTTGATTCCCTACCGCGGGGATATGTAGGAAGTCTCCCTGAGGCTCATTCCCACCACCCATGTCTCATCCTGGTCTCTCTATTGAGCCCCGATGTGTTCTGAGAAGTTTATGCCCCAACCCAGAGGTTCTACTTTTTATGGATCCCATCTATGAGTCCATTATCACGCTTCACCTCTTCAGGTGTCCCATCGCCTCACCGAACTACATAGACTTTGATTCCCTACCATAGAGATTCATAGGATGTTTCTTTGAGGCTCAAGACCAATATCACCTTCATTCTCACATTGGCTCCATCTCATTCACCACCCACTTCATTCAACCATCCATAAACCATCCTAATTCTTACTCGGGCTGCCACTTACTGGTGAGATCACGCCATTCATTCCATTGCTTCCCCCCTATGGAACATGGGCATCTAACCACACATAATCCCCACACAATCCATAATCATTCAACCAAGAGTGTCCCTCTTGCGATGGACCGCTATTCGTGTGTAATCTCTAATATGTATTCGGGTTTTTGTCCTTTGTGTACATCCCAATTCATCACCCTTTTGAACTATGTGGGTTTTGATCCCTGTCGTCTACACAAGGTACGTAGGAAACCTCCATGAGGTTCAATCCAAGCCAATGGTAAAACTTGGTGTTCCCCATTCTAGGGTTCACTCTTCCTGATCCGCCCTCAGTGGTGTCCAGATCATCCTTCATGGTGTGGCATCTTCCCTTTATGGAACACACCACTCAGGGTCTGATCTCATTGGGAATTCTGACATATCCATTCGTTGTTCCCCATTTTGGGGTGCACCCTTTTTGATCCACCCTCAATGGTGTCCAAATCATTCTTCACGGTGTGATATCTTCCCTCTATGGGACACACCACCACAGATCCGTCCTCATTGGGTCTTCTGATCTATCCATATGGTAAACCTTCTAGGTGTTCCCTCCTAGGGATGTACCAATCTGATCCGTCTCTATGGGACATTATGATTACTCTCATTCCATCTCCTCAAGACGTTAAAATTGTGGCCTACCTCATGTTAAACATGAGATGCCTGAGGAAAACCTCAGAAGACACGCCTTTGGTGTAACCGTCTTCTCAAGATGTTAAACTCATGACATACCCTGTGTTAAGCATGGGAAGCTGAGGAAAACCTCAGAGAAATTCCTCCAGCATAAGATACCCCACGACCGATGTGGGATGCCTCAAGTTTTGAGCCCTTGATATGCCCTCTTATGAGGAAGAATATAGGTTCCCTAATGTCCACGCATCTAGAGATTCCCTGACATGCCTCATGTCAGCATCTACTCTGACTGAAGGTTGCTACCATGTCAAGACCCCATGGAATGTCTAGACAGAAGTAGTGTAATTAACCATCATCCACAAAGATATGACACTAAGAATGAGATTCATGAACCATGAATCAAATCTATGAGGGAGATCCAGACTAGGTAATGAGTTCTGAGGAGGAAACCATGGAAGGAGAGACCGACATCCCATCATCCCTTTTCAATCAGGGAGAAAACGTCCCTGAATAATTGACAGACGCCTCTTGCCTTTGGAAAGAAGAAATGCGAGGCAATAAACAGTGCGTCCTCAACATATGGATGCATGCCCCAGAAAAAGCGTCAGAAACACCTTCATTTCCAAAATTCACTTTCCATAAAACATCAAGTTGGTGGTGGCTTACAACTTACCACGTTTGTTCCATTTGCTTATCATGTCAAACCATTCTTGAAGGCTTGTCTCAAAACACCCATTTTCCATTGTTGTAATGCTATTCCCTATACTTTCCCATGGTGCCTCCTCACTTAAGGCATACCACTATCTTCCAACGCACCTATTGGGGTTATTCCCCAACATCCGATAATCTCTATCATCAAGGAATTCACTACCTTCCAAGACATCATCATGATTTGCCGCACCCATTAATATTCAGAGCACAAATACCGTCATCCTCCCCACATTGATTGAAGTCAACTAGGTTATTCCTCAAAGCCCATTTCCATTATAGAAATGCACTTATCATTCTAAAACTTCCATGAAAGGTGGTATACCACTCACCACTTTTATATCTATTTCTAACAGAGTCAGGCCATCCCTAGTCAACTCATCATGGAACACCCAACTTTACTATTGGCATGAAACTACGTCACATGTCCAAGGTACCTTCCCACTTCAAGCCATTCCAATTTCACCCAAAGACACCTACCTAAGTTCATGCTTGATTTTTGATGAAGCTCTAGAACCCAACCTCCCTTGCCACAAACCACTGTCATGTCCTACCATGCCCTTCAACCGTTTTAACATAGGTGTCTTGAAATTCATTTGGTACCACTATGATCCCCAATCCATCACTCAGATTATTAAACCACCACATTTGAGGTCCACCTGGCCTTTTCTAAGGAACCCAATGTGCACCTCACAGGTTCCTCATTGGCATCTTGATGCCACCTCATCAAATCCATGCTTTAATCTATCCTCTCAAGATCGGATCATCACTCCCCACCTTAGGAGTGTCATTACCATAGCTTTTCTCTAGGAATTACAACCACCATGGCTCACGCTTCCATCATAAGATGAAACTCGAAACTTGGAAATAGATGTCTAGCTTTTCCCTGGACAAAAAAACAAAAATAACCTGATACCTGTTTTTGGCTTCTGAGAGCAGAACCCATGGTATTCGTTAACACCCAATCCATCCTAAGGACCTCACCCAAAAATGGTCAATGGTGTACATCCCACCATCCAGCTCCACACTTACTTCTTCATGAGAGTAACCTCCAAGATGTCTCATATCCAACCAAAACACATTCAAGTTGCTATTCATAAAGCCATATCCTTCTTAGCATACTCGAGACGATGTTAGGATGTTGGGAATGATTATCACTATCCAAAAGTATGATAAGAAGTCATCTATGAAAACCACCATGAATTATCCATCAATGATGTCACCTACCATTATGGGACACCCTGATCTGCCAAAATTCTTGGGCTTTCTTGCCCGCACCCATCTCATTAGTACTTACCCACCACCGCTCAGGTGTGATTGCCTACCAAGACTCACCACCTCTCCACTAACTTCCACCAAGAATCCATGAACCAACATTTCCTTATAACTACCACCACCACACGACTCAATCTCTTCCAGCATGACCCTGGTAGTTAACAACCAAGACTCAATGGTCCATCACTCCAATCTAAAACCAAACAGTCTCTTGCGCAACCAGTACCTTCTACTGGTTTCATGGAAAACAAAAAATATTTACTTCTAAGACACCTATGTACATTTCCCAAATGGAATAATTCCTTCCCAACATGTGCCCTCATCTAGAAATCCTCAGATCCCTAGAGCTCTCACACTTTCCTGTGACCACACACTAAAACCAACTTTAGATCACACTAGAAAAACATCACCAGAGCCTGTACCAAATTCCCACTTACTCACCTGACCATTCCTCTTGGCCCGTCAACCTCATCATCCTAAAGGAATTCTCAAAACATTACCCAAAAAACAAACCATTCATACAAATAATCCAAACCATGTGACCACCCTCACCTCAGGTGTCACCTTCATAACAAAATCTTTCATCCATGCTTTGGTCACCCTTGTCTCGTCCACCTGAAATCAACATCGAGGCCTCCATTAATCGTCACCAAAATAGATGATCCAGACACCCAAATGATCCATACCTTCAATATCAACCTTACAACCAACCAAAATCACTTTGGTGTCTCCCTGAGAAATAAACCAAGGCATAACCACACACTTTTACCAAAATTTTATGACACCCACCGTGCATCGATTTCACCACTAAAGCAACCACCCATGATTCACATCCTAAAGCACCTTCAATATTAGGACAACCTCCCTTGAGGATACCCTCAATTATATAAAATTTTCAACACATAACCAAAACTCGAGTCACATCACCAAAACCACAAACCTTTCCACTTATCCCTCTAGGCCAAACTCACATTAGAAAACACTCTCTGTGCTCCTTTACCAAAGTCCAAAACATCCACTTGCACAATACAAACCCATAAGCATTATAAACCCTATCCAAACTCTCTCACATGTTACCTCGAAGTTCAAACGATACCAACTCCCTAAACTGGAGTCACAATAAGAAAGTGCCACTGACCATCTCTCCAAGCCTTACACATCAAGCCACAAAAAAATCAAGGCTCACATGAGGAACTCTCACCCCCATCCCGATACACAATACACCTAGCGCACCAAGCATCCATTTACTCTAGGTTTTTCACCAAAGGTAATCATACACCTACATTAGCACTACGATCCAAATTACCTCTATGGGATCCAAAAAAACTTGCAAGGTACCTACCCACAAGGGTCACCAAAACCTAGGTACCTTCCTTAAGGTCCAACATACACTCCGTATGATCATGAATCACAAGGGTTTCCACACCCGCATTACCGAAAAATGTCTCACAACCCGAAGGCCAAAACCCTACCAAGGGTACCATAAGCACATCTCCTATTCCATATATCAAAACCCAGCAAGACCTCACAACCCAAATCCATGGTATCAACAAGGGCACTCTCACTGCCCCAAACCACCCATACAAAGGGCTAGGTTAACAACATAAGAAATACCCACTACCCGATTCACCAAAAAGTTCCATCATCACACATCACGTTATAATTAACTTCACCATTTTAATCTCAAGCATTCATATTTTAAGATTTCCATTTACCCAATGTTTCAAAAGTCCATACCTTATTCAAGACCACATTCCAAAACATCTTCCTCAATATACACCTCAAAGAATGATAAATAGGATTAAACCACAGATGGAAAGATTTTACACTATCTTCCTTAAACAACCCACTCTACACACACTTACCCCATCGACCATCATCACATTTAAAACACTACCCAAAACCATCCTTGACATTGGTCATGGACAACATGGTTTAATCCAACATACATGGTCACATATATTCATTTTAAAAACTTATTAAGCCATATTTTTCATTCACAACATGAATCTTCCTCATTTTGACACCTTTATATCTTTATAACTTAATACAACCAACATTTTAACTAATTATTAACATTCACATAGAACAATTATTTAACCATTATTTAACATCATTTCCATTTACCCATTTTCATCACCTTTATTATACATTACTTTCTTTAGATTTTTAAGGAATATGATATGCATTCTACCCTTCATATCCCACACACCCATCCCGTGTGTGCCTACCATGATGCATGTCACCTATATCCCTAGGTGCCTATAATGATGTATGAATGCACAACCTCATGCTATTATAACCATGAGAAAAATATCATAAAATAATTACATCACACAACAAGTTCATCACTCAATGGTGAAATATCATTCAACCATAATAACACACACCAAGAACAAAAATCCCACCCCAGATAACTTGGGTTCCCCCTTATATATAGGTTAGCTAATCCCAAGAACTTTCTCATTTAAAAGGATCAAAAAATCATAATCTCACATCCCAAATAATAAGACCACAAAAAATAACCTCTCTGATACCACTTTGTAAAGTCCCCAACCCATAAGCCACTAAACTGGTTCCCCAAGCTGGGTCGCCACATGATCTCAAGCACGTATCCCCATATGGTAGAGGTTGCCGACTAGCAGAGAGGGTCTAATGTAACTTGTGGGGAGACTATACCCTCTTTATCAGAGTAAATCATAGTATAAATCTATAATAAATAATGAAATAAATAACAAATAAATAGAAACATTCATTACCAACCATTTCTAAAATAGGGTACAACACACCACATAGTAAATATGTCATGTCATGCTAACAATGCTATAGTGAGTGGAAACCCAAAATAAATAGAAATGAATAAATCCCCCAAACAGGTCTTGAGTCCAAGTATGGATCCCTATACATGCACATCCTGAGCTCAAATCAACTCCCTAGCATAGGGCCCTTGACCTTTTCCTAACCCACAACCATGTTATTTGCTCGGGTACCCAATGGTGGCCCAAGCAGGGTGTGGGTACAACTAAGTAGACCTCCACCAATAATGTCTACAAAATATCCAGTCTAAAAAGATAGTACATGTAATTGGTACATAAATGACAAGGTAAAAAAGAGACAACTCAAGTTACATTAGGTAAGAATATTCACTTAACCCATTACCATTACTATTTCTATTCCTATCAGTTATATCATCTTCAATATTAAGTCCATTTTCAATATATGCTCTATGGGTTGGGAATTTACTTATTTACATAATAGCCTAAGACTAAAAGTCACTATGAATAAGGGGATAAATCAAATTCCCTATCTTTATAGGGAAATATATATCATAAATAATACACCACACTTACCTTGGAGCCTCAGTCCATGTAGTTTCATCCAATGAAACCATTAGGGGCATAGAGCCTCAGTCTGACTCCCTAAACCGTTCATTCTAGGGGTGGGGTTTAGAGCCTCAGTCCAACCCGACCCATGGGCGTAGAACCTCAAGTCAATACCCCACATACCACCAAGCCATGTGAACATTATTATTTATAAAATTTTCACATATACCATATCACAAACCATACATAATCAAAAACACATAACAATTTCATTTCACATTTCATTTAACACTTAAATCACCCTTATGCCTTAACCCATTAACACAATTACCTCTTACTTAGCATAACCCATTTAACCCACATCCCACTTCATACTTTAACCCATTTAGATAAATAAAAAATTCCAATACATTATCCCATTTAACATATTCATCAATACCCATGCATTAAACTATTTACACATTAATCAATTCACATGCCTTAGTCTACTCACACATTTCCATTTCAATTTCATAATCCAATTGACACATTCACATTAACCCATTTAACTCCCTTTTTACATTATTCTAAACAACCCATTATACCATTACAAACAACTAGAAACAACCACTATTAGTTCCATTTAAAAATCAAACTAGAATATCAACACATTTATCATAGGCTCTATTTCAACATAAGGCAACTCTATGCTTAGCATTAAAATTTTTCATGTCTGGGTATATTGGTGCACCCCCAAAGGTGGAACTAAATTGGTCTAGTCACTCTCAATGAATAATAAGGGGATCATGAGGGGTTTAATTTATCATTTATACAACCATTCTACCAAAACTTACTAAGTAATAAAAACCACATCAAGAAGGAAGAAAACCATAACTACACATGCACAGATCTAAAATAAAACTATGGGATATAACTTTAAGACCACCTACCTCTAATCCAAAGATGAACGCACCCTTAAACCTATAATTATATCTAGATTCAAACACCCTTTAAAGACCAAACCTAATATTCACTGGAAAAAGAGGGTTTTTGGGATTCAGAAGAATAATAATAAATCTTCAAGCCATAATATAGAAAAGAGAAGCAAGATGAAGATTAGACTCACTCAGAGCTTCGATCCACAACCAATGATGCTCCAAATGGCCTATAATTTAAAGAGTAAGATCCCTTGGAAGCTTGGGAGAGTTTGTTTTGTCACTAGGGTTGAGAGGAGGATAAATGAGGAAGAAATCAGCTAAGGAACTTAAAATCATAAGGGGGTAGTTTTGTTATTTTTCACTTTTTAATGGGGTGCATGATTTGGCATCATAGTTTTCCAAACCATGCACCAACCTTTATCCAATAAGGGTTAAGATGGATGGTTACCTGAGAAGGTATGCATGGTTTGAAAAACCACACACCAACCATGTGAGAAGCCTCTATCCAAGGTTGCACATTTTGGCTTCCCCCCTCACACGATTTTCACTAACCATACAACATGCATAGAATGACCCGATTTCCCCTTTCTTTCATGTCTCGAGCCCCAAAAACACCCCCAAAACACCCCTGAACCTCCTCAAAAACCCAATAAAAATTTATTTAGCCAAATTTAAGGGATTAAAAACAAAATTTAAATAAGGACATACCTTCACAAAGTTTGGTATCTTACAGGGGTGAGAATCATAAACTTGAACATCGAAACATGAAATAAGATGATAACATAAAGGCAATACGGGAATGTGGAAACAACATAAAACCTGACATCATATGTATAATTCAAGGATAACCACTATGAAATTTTTTGTTCTGGGTGTAGTGGAAGCATGCAATGGTGGATGATATATTAAAATTTCTTTTAATAATCATTACTCGAAACCATGAGTGAGGATCTTGAACATCAAATTTATAATTAATTTATTTAATATCTAAAGAAATAAATACTTGGTATTAGGAAATTTCTTCATTGATGAATTTTTATCATCTAAAATGAACCTTTTAGATTTCCTTTGTTGCACTTGTGAGGATCCAAGAATAGAAATTCTCTAGCGGTGATCCACATGTGCTCCAATGATCTTCGAGCAACTTCACTCGATTTTCAGGAGCTAGCACAATGAATCAAATGTATTGTGCTATTTGTTCTTGATTTCTCATTATTTAACCCTAAAAAAATATCTATTGTGTTCTCATTCTTGAGAGGGAGATATATGAAGGATTCAAAAGAGAATTTGTTGTGTGCAACAATTCTATCTTTTTTATTTTATTTATGATAAAATACAAAAATAGACATAACTGTTTATTTATAGAGATATGGTTTAGGCTAAAATATTAATTTAATTGCATGTCGACCATTAAATAATATTTAACCTTTAATTAAACCCCATGCCACATAATAATAATAATATTATTTTTTGGTGCGCGCCAATTTTCACAATTTGATAAATAATATCTCTCATCTTGTAAATAATTATTTATCATCGGACGCTATCTTGGTCCATTAAAAATCCTCAGAATTTATTGAATACTTGAATAAATATTTTATTCATAAATAAATATTTCATTAACATACCAATGAATCAATATTTATTAAATATTTAATAAAATAAATAAAAATATTTTTATTCACATGCTAGTGAATAAATAATTATTTAATTTATGTGATCAATAAAACTTGAATAAAATTATTCCTCGGCCTAGAGAATAATATGAATTCTATTAATTAAATTCAAATAGAATTAAATTGGGATCAATAGAAACACTTAGTATGTGTTCCTCTAAGATTCTTTCTCATTGGCATTAGGCGGGCTTGCCAAAAGTCTAAGATTACTGTCTAGCATGGATTAAGGCACCCAAGAGAAAGAACTTAATGTCACAATTATGACAACCACATATGAACGCTCATTGTGTAATCTAATCCCTTTGTCACAGTATCTCATCAAGCAGGTTGCATGATGGTGTCATCAACCTATTTTCTTGAAATGTCTTTCTTTAACTATCTAAAATAAACGCATTGATACACCATTGCCATGGAATATAGGTGATAGTTATATTCCAATCAAAGGGTAGAGATACCAACTCCCATAAAGATATAAGGGAAAAATCCTTCCTCAACTTATCCATTAATGACATGTCAATCATGACGCACCCAATGTACCCTACTTTCCACCAACATATGGCATGATAGTTTTTTCCAGTAAATCTAAGTATGTGAGTCATGAAATGAATCAATGATAATATTAAAGTCTAAGTACCATTACACATTCTCCCATATTGGAATATTTGATGACACCAAAACATGAAAAATTACCACTGGCGGGTTTGTTCTCATAATCTCTCGTCTTAGAGATTACTAAGTGCGAACTTCATGAGAATAAGCCTTATTCACTTATGAGTAATCGCACCAGATGATCTAAATACTAAGTGTCCCATTATAATTAGTTATCTAACCACAAAAATATATTAATAATATTTTTATAGCACTTAAAGGTTCTCATAATAGCAGGGAACTTCTATGAACTTATTAATATAAAAAAATACTCTAGGACACTATTACATTAAATCCATGTATAACAATGAAAAATATGTAATAATATGTTTAATTAATAATAAATTTATTGAATATATATTTAATCATGGTATAATCACTTGGTTCTAGAACACCAACTCTAACAAACTCCCACATAGACTAGAGCCAACTGCTTACGACTTTTCGTCCACTAGACACATCCTTAGTACACCTCATTTAAACCTTTGTCTTCCATAAAAATAATACTCATTTAAACCTTTCCTCTCCAAAAAAAATCCCTCAAGAGATGATTCTTTATATGTATGTGATTCGTCCGCTGATGTGACCTTGGTTCTTTTATGAGATCTATCGCTACATTATTATCATGATAGAGTGTGATATGAACTTTACTATTAGGCACCATGTCAAGATTATTGGATGAAGTTGTTCATCCACACTACTTCCTCAACTACCTCATAAGCCATAATATAATCAGACTCTTTTTTAAAATATGCAACCACATCCTACTTTGAGCTCTTCTATCACACAACACCCCCGTTCAAATTGGAGATATATCCCATTTGTGAATTCATGTTATCTTGACCAGTTTGGAAACTAGAATACACATATCCTTAGATGAATAGTTCCTAATCTCCTTAATAGACCATAGACACATCCTTAGTACACCTCAGATAATTTAGGATAGCCTTGACTGAAATCCAATGGAGGTCACTTGGATCATCTTGATATCTTCCTACCACACTCAATACGTAGGCAACATCTAGACTAGTACATAACATAATATACAAGACCGACCCAATCATTGATGCGTATAGAATCCCTGTAATTATATTTCTTTCCTTATGTGTCTGAGGACACATTTTCATAGAAATATTAATGCCATGTTACAATGGAAACAATATTCTATTGGATTGTTCTACATTGAATCTCTTCAGTATATTGTCAATGTATGTACTTTGAATTAGGATGGGCAACCTCTTGAATTTATCATTATGGATCTTGATCCCAATAATATATGCTACCTTACCCAAGTCATTCATAGATAATAATTTATTCAACCATGCCATAAGAGAATATAATACTAGTATTTCATTTCTTTTGAGTAACATGTCATCAACATAAACTATTAAGAAAATGACCACACTTCCACTAATCTGTTTATAGACACACAACTCACATTCATTCTTTATGAAACCAAATTCTGTTATGGAATCATAAGAATGAATGTTCTATGACCTTGATGCTTAATTTAATCTATAAATGGATCTTCACAACTTTAATACCTTTTTGGAATCCTTTGGAGTCAAAAACCGTTTAGGTTTTATCATATAGACATCTTCCTAAAGGTTATTGTTAAGGAAGGCTATTTTGAAATCAATTTTCCAAATTTCATAATCATGGAAGGCTGTAAAAGTATAATTCTAATGTATTTAAAAATTGAAACTAGTGAAAGGGTTTCATTATAGTCAATGTATTGATGCTATTTAAACCCTGTTACAACTAATCGTGCCTTATAGGTACTGAATTTTCCTTCTATGTCTAGTTTATTCTTAAATAACCATTTTTAATCAGTGGGATTTACATCTACTGAAGGTTATTCCAAAATAAAAACTTGGTTTTTCTACATAGAATCCATTTTATAATTCATGTATTCTTTCCACATGGAAACATCTGTTCCATTTACTACTTCCTTGTAGGTTAGAGGATAATTATTATCAAAAAATAACGAGTCACTATCCTTGGTGATTAGAAAACCATAAGATACTGGAACTCTAACCAATATTGTACTCTTACATAGTACTTGTGTGTCTAGAATAGTTTCTTTTTCCATGAGGATTTGTGGAATATTTTCCTATACCAACTCTTGTGGGCCTTGATCCTTGACTTCATCAAATTCTATCTCACTCTCACCATCACTTTTAGAGTTTCTATACCTCTCAAGGAATATGGAGTGTCTTTACACTATAACCTTTTTTTGAGGGGTTATATAAGTAATATCCCCTTAGTTCCTTGGGGTATCCTATAAAGGTATACTTTGTGCCTCAAGGGTGCAATTTTGTTACTTGAAGAGTCCTTAACAAACACTTATCTTTATCACACATGTAAATTTGATAACATGGTTTTTCTTCCACTCAAAAATTCATATGAAATACCATTTATCAATTTAGTTGGTACTTGTTTTAGTACATATGCTTATGTTTGTAATGGATATCCATAAACGTATAATGGAAGACTCGCATAACTCATCATTGATCTCACCATATCCAACAAGGTGCAGTTTATCCTTTCTCTTATATCATTCCACTAAGGCATGTAAGGAGTATTAGGCTGGGATAAGATCCAAAAATCCCATAAGTAATTAATGAAGTATTGATTAATATATTCTCCACCACAGTCTGAGTGAAGTTTCTTAATCTTCTTACTAAAATGGTTCTCAACTTTATTATTGTATTCCTTGAATTTATCAAAAGAATCCAACTTATACCTCATTATGTAGACATATCCATATCTACTAAAATCATCAGTAAAAGTTATGAAGTATGAGTACCCTATCCTTACTTCAATGGGAAATGATCCATAAGCAATTGTATGAACTAATTCAAGAATCACTTTAGCCCTTTCATCTTTCCCACTAAATGGGGCTTTTTTGCATTTTTCCTTGTAAACATGTGTGAAATAAACCAAATTATTTTAGTTCAAAAGAATCAAAATATCCATCTTGATGTAATTTAGTTAGTTGATTTTAATTTACATGACCTAGATAGTGATTCCAAAGTTGGGTGTGGTATGAGTCATGTGAATAAATTCGTTATCAATTACCATTACTTGTTTCATGTAATCCAACACATAAAGACCGTTATTCAAATGTGCCTTACCATAAAAAATTCCATCTTTATAAAATAAGTGACATTTATTCCCAAATTTTAAAATAAATCCATTCGTATCTATTTTGGATATAAAAACAATATTTCTAGTAACAGAAGGCACATAATAAAGACCCTTTAAAACCAAGATCATTCTGATCAAAAACATGAGGTGGTAGTCCTTGATAGCTACAACAACAAGTTAAACTCCGTTGGATGCTTATAGATCTACCCCTTGGTCAATCTTTCTGAATCTTCTTGGTTCCCATATTTGAATGCATATGTGAGCACCAAAATTTGTATCTAATACCTAATTTATTAAAATAGATAAATTTAAATCGATAACAAATTCACCTGAATCTCCCCCTTACTTATTTGGATAGGTATAGTTTTTCTTCTAGTGACCCTTCTTTTCACATAAAAAACAGACAACATTTTATCCCATTGCTTTCCCCTTGATCTTCCTCTTCTTGGAAGGGTGTGAAGAAGATTTGGGCTTAAATATCTTTACTTTACCTCTCAATTTGTTCACCATAAGTACAAAAGGATTTTCACATTTAATATCCTTATACACTTGGTGAATAAGAGTAAGAAGATCTGGTAGAGACTTCTCAATGCTGTTCATATTAAAATTCACAACAAAACTAGAGAAACTCTAAGGGAGTGATTCCAAAATAAGGGCAGTTCCCCATTCTTTGGGAAGTTTAAACCCTAGAACCTCTAGGAGATCAATGTAGCCAATGAGATTGACTACATGAGGCCTAGATGAGTTACCCTCTCCAATATTTCTCTAAAATAGAACCTTGAAAATATCAAACTATTACTATCTCTCTCTCTCATAGTAAAGACCATAGAGGTGCTTTGGAATGCTATACAAATCCATATTTTTGTGAGAATTCATGAGTTCACTAGACGTAGATGAAATCATAAAACATTTGAATATCGACCATGTCACTCAATTTTTTTTAGACTAGTAACTCTTAATCACTCTCCTCTTTTGTAAGTGGATCAAGCATTGAGGATTCTTGCACGTATGATTTATGTTCATGACACAACACAACCCGAAGGCATCTAAACCATTCATGGAAGTTACTTCCAATTAGGAGGTTGTCTTTCTCCAATATTTATTGTAGGGATAATGTAGATGATGATATTTTCATTTGTTATACAATTTAATAGAGATTATTATTAGTACTTTTATTGATTACAAATTGGGTGAGATATAATAAATTTATTGATTTTATTAAATCTCCCACTATTTTATCAAGTTCCAATAGCCCTCACCATTGAAATCAGAATGTTTAGTTGCTATGAAATCCTATTGTAAAGGATATATATTCCCCTTCTCATAACCCCAACAAAGGTTAGTCAAGCTACTTGAAGGTACTTATATAGGAAAATATTTTCCAACTGCAGGCTTGTAGATCCTTGATCCATTGAGTGGACTCCCCTATCCTAAAATACTAACATGTATCTACACAACACTTGTCTCTAAATTACACAAAGTCTAGAAAGGGATACCCCTCTTGATGTAAGATGGATAAGTTAACTCAAAACCTTCATAAGAACTCCCCTTATAAAAGTAAATATCCCAACAAGGGTTGGTCAGACACTTAGTTCTATTGAGTTTCATTCCCAATCAAGTAATGGAAGGCCAAGTCTAACTTAATATTTAATTGAGTGATTTTAATTTATTATGCATAAATTTTATCTTGTTTTATCCTTTACATGTCTTTTTAATATTAAGTGGATGCCACTTAATTAATTAACCATATTGGATAAAACATTTACGCATAATTCATTTATTTAATTTCCATCTTTGTACATTAATTCATTTATTTATGTGATTATGGCCTTGTATCCATAAAATAAACAATTTAATAAGTATAAATAAATAATCAATTAAATGACCCATTCATGAGATTTATCTAATGGTTGATTCAATGAGTTGACATTAAACTGACCTTTGACCTAGGGGAAATAACTTCTATTGGTAGTCTTGGTATGAGTTACATCATTCTACCTGTCCACCCATGTATCACCTGAGTTGGCATCATAATGGTTCCATCTTGAGCTGCCTCTATGCGCCTTGGGATGCTCCATTAATTACAAGTATTTATTTCTCACATACAAGTGAGGGGAACCAAAGGACTGGTTAAAAGGGTATTGCATAAATATATTTGGACATGTATGTACCACATAATAATAGAGGGAGGGATGTCTCATAGACCATCATTTAATTTAATATTAAATAACTTTGAACCCATGAAATAAATTAAATTAAAACATACAACACATACACAGTTCTTGGTCAAGCTCATGAATGGTCATACATGCAACAAATACACAAAAGTAATTGGCTAACATTTATTTCTTTATTCATTATTTATTAATAAGATGAACATACTTGCATTAATTAATTAATGAATTAATTAATTCTATTTCATCTTAATGATCATCCAAAAATAATTGGAGATAATCATAATTAATGTCATTCATGAAAAATAAACAATAGAACCAATAATGACATATTTATTATAATAACTTAATTCATCATTTAAAATTATTTAAAACCATTATTAAATTTTCAAACACACAATGGTGTTCCAATCAATAAAATAAGGTTTCAATTTTGAAATTTTTACAATTTAATGTAATTTTTAATTATTTACATTAATAGGAGATTGCACATTGTGTAAATTCATCTACATTCCATGTATCTCAGTTTCTGTGTATCTGGGTCACACGTCTGGGTTTGCGGCGCGTACCTCGACTAGACTACATAATGTGTACAGACCAACTACATGCCATGTGTTCCTCTTACCATGTGTCTAGGATATATTTCCGGGTCTTCGGCGTGTGTCTCGTTAGACTACATGGTGTGTACAATCCAACTACACGTTGTGTATCTCTTTGAGTCGTGCATCCATTTTTCTTGTTGAGTCTCTCAACATGTTCTTTAGATGCAGGAATTTATGAACTACACATCATGTACACCACACACACATCATGTATATCATAAATTCTATAGTTTTTTAGTATCACATGATTTTGACCATGTATAATGACCACATGGATTGTGCGATTTACACCACTAACCCGTGTATACTACATGACATGTACACCGATACACGTTGTGTAATCTGAAAACCCATATGCCACCTTGGCTAGTCAACACATGACATACACCATGTGTAATTACTATGTGGTGCACTGTGTATCCCTTGACGCATCTAGATGTAGTGTACTAGGGTACATAATGTTTAATTTTGAGTACACACTATGTAACCCCGTCTTACCAACAAAAAATTAGCAGTTTTCCGATGGTATCTCCGGTCATTATTCATATATTCTAAAACCTTTAAGAAAAATGAAAACACTTGAATGGTTATTATTAATATGTCAAAGAATTTTAATTCAAATCAATTTTAAATAACAAATAATAAGAAATTAAAATCTAATCATAATTGTACATAGATCAACAATAAAATCAATAATTATAAATTTAAACATGACTGCTCCGATACCACATGCTAGTTCTGGGCATAGTGGAAGCATGTGGTGGTGGGTGATATATTAAAATTTCTTTTAATAATTATATCCTAAAACCAATAGTGAGTATCTTGTACATAAAATTTATAATTAATTTATTTAATATCTGAAGAAATAAATACCTGGGCTTAGGAACTTTCTTCATTGATGAATGTTGATCATCCGAAAGGACCCTTTTAGATTTCCTTCATTCCAATTATGAGGATCCAAGAGTAGAATCCCTCTAGTAGTGATCCACAGATGCTCTAATGATCTTAAAACAATGCCACTCAATCTCTGGGTGTTAACATGATGAATCGAATGTCTTTCATTGTTATTTGTTGACTGATTAGTCTTCAGTATTGAAGAAATATCTCTTGAGTTCTCATTCTTGAGAGGGAGAGAGATGGAGGAGTCGAAAGAGATTTTTTTTGTGAAAAAAATCTATATTTTTTGATTGATTTGGGATGTAATACACAATATACATAACTGTCTATTTATAGATCTAGGGTTTAGGCTAAAATAATAATTTAATTTCATGCCAACCATTAAATAATATTTAACCTTTAATGAAATCCCATGCCGCATAATAATAATATTATTTTGTGGCACAAACCAACTTGCACAAACTAATAAATAATATTTTACAACTTGTAAATAATTATTTATCACCAGGCACGGTCTTGGACCATTCAAACTCCTTAGTATTTATTGAATATTTTAATAAATATTTTATTCATAAATAAATATTTAATTCACATACTGTAAAATAAATAACTATTAAATATATAATAAAATAAATAAATATATTTTTATTCACATGTCAGTGAATAATTTATTTAATTTATGAAATTAATAAAACTTGAATAAAATTATTCATCAGTCTTGAGAATAATATTTATTCCATTAACTAAATTCAAATAGAATTTAATCGAGATAAAAAAACACTTAGTGTGTGTCCCTCTAGGATTATTTCTCATTGGAATTTGGTGGGCTTTCCTAAAGTCCAAGATTACTATTTAGTAACATGTTAAGGCACCCAAGAGAAAGAATTATTTATCACCAGACACAGTCTTGGTCCATTCAAACTCCTTAGTATTTATTGAATATTTGAATAAATATTTTATTCATAAATAAATATTTAATTCACATACCAGAAAATAAATAATTATTAAATATATAATAAAATAAATAAATATATTTTTATTCACATGTTGGTGAATAATTTATTTAATTTATTCAATCAATAAAACTTGAATAAAATTATTCATCGATCTTGGGAATAATATTTATTCCATTAACTAAATTCAAATATAATTTAATCAAGATCAATATAAACACTCAGTGTGTGTCCCTCTAGGATTCTTTCTCATTGGCATTAGGTGGGCTTGCTTAAATTCTAAGATTACTGTCTAGTAACATGTTAAGTCACCCAATAGAAAGAAATTAATTCCATAATGATGAAAACCACATACAAATGATCACTATGTAATATAATTCCCTTATCAAAAATATCTCATCAAGATGGTTACACAATGGTTTCATCAACCTATTTGATCGATACATCTTTCTTTGACTATCTGAAATAAACACATCGATACACCATGGCCATGGAATTTAGGTGATAGTTATATTCTAATCAAAGGGATGAGATATTAACTCCCATAAATATAGAAGGGAAAAATCCTTCCTTGACTTATCCATTAATGAAATGTTAATCGTGATGCACCCAATGTACTATACTTCCTGCCAAAATATGGCATGATAATTTTTATTAGTAAATCTAAGTGCATGAGTCATGACATGAATTAATGATAATCTTAAAGTCTAAAGACCATTAGACACACTCAAAGATAGAAATATATGATGAAACCAAAACATGCAGAATTCCTATTGGTGGGTTTATTCTCATAATCTCTTATATTAGAGATTGTCAAGTGCAAACTTCCTGAGAATAAGCCTCATCCACTTATGAGTACTCGCAATTGATGGTCTAAATACTATGTGTTCAATCATAGTACATTATCCAACCATAGAACTATATTAATAATATTTTCACAACAATTCAAGTTTATCATCATAGTGGGGAACTACTACGACCTTATCGATGCAAAAAATACTCTAGGACATTATTACATTAAATCCATGAAAAACAATGAACATTATATAATAATATATTTAATTAATATTGAATTCATCAAATATACATGTAATCAAGGTACAATCAATTGGTACTAGGATACCAAATCTAAAAGTAATCATAACATAGTGTGCTCAAGATAACATCTCGTGCACCATACATGGAATATCATGAGATAAAAGCATTACCCAATTCATTAGAGGGCTATAAAATTTCAGGCTCACCAATCACATTCATACCATGTACATGCATAAGTTTTCCATATAGATCATAAAACATAAGGATGTATTTCATCAATTTTAATCCCATGGTTAAGGAGTTTCGGTTACATATATGGAAGTAACCAATAAATGAAGTATAAGTATATATGGGTTATAACCTTGAGTGGAAAATAGGATGGGTATTCACTACACAAATGTTTGGCATGGGGAAATCTTAGGATAATTTTAGTGTAAAAACAAGAGTACATAAATATTCATGGAAGTGTTTAATGAGAGTGAAATGAGTCTCTAATCACAGGAAGATATTGACCAATTGGATGGGGAAAATCCTCCAGTAGCTGGAAAATTTTCTGATCTAACAATGTAGGTGCAGGCTATAAATCAGCATGAGGTTTTCTGCAATGTTGTGGGGTTGCAGGGATCTGTTGAAAAACAGGATGGGCCTATGTCCCCTCTCCATGGCTCCCCTGCACATACAAAGCTGAAATTGGAGACAATTTTTGTTCCAAGCCCTCTTTAGGGAGGTGTGATTGACTCTACTCAGGCTCATGACACCGAGACTCAGGCAATGGATGATGCTTTGACCATTAATCATGACATGGATTCTTGAAAATCTTTGGACGTAGTCTGGAAAGTTTTTTAGGAACTTAATAAGTAGTGGAGCTCAATGAATATTGGGGGTAAATGTACTGACACATAGAATGATGATTCTACAAAGAAATGTTCATATCGTGATGCTGCTGAAAAAGGTAAGGCTGTTGAAAATAAAGTCTTTTCGACCTCAATGAAGAAGTCAAGGGAAAGTAAGGACTACTCATCTAAATCCCACCATGATGACTATATCCATCTCTAGTGGGAGAAAGTCTTGAGGTAATTCTTTCAGCCCCTTAGAAGATGAATTTGATTGGGATTATGATTATTATAATACTCTTGAACTTGATTACTGATGTCTCTGAAATTTTTTGTTATTGAATGAGGGCAGTTTATCTTGTCTTATGCCATTCCTTTTCTCTTCAATGCTTTCATTTTAATTTGAATAAAGAGGCTTGCCTAAAAAAAGGAGAAGGAGAGGATCCCTTGCCTTAAGAGGGTGATTCTAAAATCTTAGGAGGAGCTTCTTAAGAGATTAGGGTAACCTTGGGAGGGTTCTAGAGGGGGAATGGTATAGCAACTTCATGCTCCAAGGGTCTTAAGTTAAGTGGAATGGGAGATTGGGTGAGTTTATATAGAAAAATAGAGGATAATTCTTTATTAATTTCTAAAAAAAGGTTTTGTACTATATATGATAAATTAATCCAAAGAAAAAACCATCCCATGGTTTCTTCCAAAGAGTAGTATATTTCATTATTTTATAAGGCTAAGAACTGAAATCCTTAAAATAATACCCTTGGTGATGTAGAAGTGATTCATGTTTATAAATAAATAATTTTAAAACCATAAAATATAATGTAGGTTTTGGAAGATTTATTAAGGGTTTATAAAATTAACCAAATAAATTAAAAAAAATTATTTTAAATGGAAAAACAATTTTGGTCATGGATACTCATTTTAGTATTTATTATATCACTTTTTGGCTTTTATTATGTTATAATACATACTGTATATTTATAACTTATTTAATTTTTATCCAAAAATTCAACCGTCTCTGAAAATTATGAAAAATTAACTATTGAATAAATTCAATATTATTATTTGAAAAAAAATATTTATTTAATCACAATTATTATCTAAATATGATAATTTACACTTTTAAATAAAATTCCCCATTTATCAAAAAATACTGGTTTTTTATAGTAACAGTTTTCTAACCCTTATAAAAATTACATATGACTTCGTAAAATTATATTATCATTTATATTTAATAAATATTATTTAATAAATATTATTTAATAATAATATTTTATTAAAATATAATTTATTTCAAAAATTCTAAAATTCATTAAAAAGAGTGTCTTGATTAAAACTATATATTTTCAAAAAATACATTTTGTGTTTCATTGTATCAAAATATAATTTTTATCAAACTCATTACTAATCATTTAAAAGAATTAATAAAATGGAATAAATATAATAATTATTTTATTTAAATAAAAATATACAAATTCATACAGTTAAGGTCTTGATACATAACCCTTTATTACACCAATGAACACCCTTTGGGTAAGGTGTGTGATAGTGATATTTTCTTGGGGTGGTTCAGTGAACATGGTTTGAGCCATGATCTTGATGTGCTTAAACTTATCCTATAAACGGTATCACTCATTATTTATTTTTTGAATATTAGATTGTACCTAGTCAATGGAAAATTCTAGTGATGCTATATGCCTCAAAAGCTCTGATAAATGGGTGTCAAAGGGTAAGATCCTACTAGTTAATTCCATCAATTATTTCATTTGTAATAATTGTACTTTATCATAACTACTAATATACTACTAATACTGGTTACTGTACAACAATCATATTATCAATGATTATGATGATTAAGAATATTTTAAATCTGACATGATATAACTTATAATGGTAAAAAATAACCAAAGTAGTTCATATGTTTTTTTAAAATTCAGTTATTAATAAGGAATTTACTCATTTAAAAAGGGAATTTCATTTATAAATGTTCAATTTATTACATTATTCCACCATTCATAAATTTCACCTCAAAATTTTCATTTCATACACTAAAAAATAGACCAGGGTACTTCTATTTCATCACCTCTTATAGTTCCCATGTCGCCTCCTCAAACTTGTTGTTCTGCCACAACAATTTGATCAGGTGATTTGTCTTATTTCATAGAAATTTGTCTCTATGATATATGATCTTCACTAGATGCTCCTCATATAAAATATAAATCTCTAAAAGTACCACCTCTGGATTCATTACATGTGAGTGGTCTGGTATATACTTCCTTAAGAGGGATACATATAACAAATCATATAGTTGAGATAGGTTTGGTGGGAGTGCTAGTAAATAGGCCATCAATTTGATGCAATAAAGAATCTTAAAGGGGATGATGTATTTAGGACTAAGATTTCCCTTATTCCCAAACCTTATGAATTCATTCCATGATGATATATGAAGGAACACTTCATCTCTAACCTAAAACTCTAGGCCCCATCAATGATTGTCTGCATAGCTTTTTTGTCAACTTTGTGTAAATTTCATATGATGCTGAATCATTTTAACCTTCTTTGTAATCTCTTGGATAATATCAGGCCCTGTAATTTTTTTCTCTCCAACATTATCCCAACATAATGGAGTCCGAAACCTCTTTCTATACAGAGCTTCATAAGGTTCCATTTAAATGATAGAATGGAAACTATTATTATATGAGAACTCTAATAGGGGAATGTGTTGATAATAGCATCCTTGAAAATCAATTAAACATGATCTCAATATATCCTCTATATTTTGAATGGTTATTTCAAACTAACCATCCATATAAGGGTGGTAAGTAATGTTGTATCTTAACTCCTTATTCAAAACTTTCTAAAGGCTTCTCTATAAACTCGAGGTAAACCTAGAATCTCGATCATATACGATAGATATTTTAACTCCATGCAGTCTTACAAGTTCCCTTATGTATATCTTGAATATTTAACAATGAAATGCGCTGACTTGGTAAGGTGATTGACAACCACCCAGATGGAATTATTAGCTTTAGGAGTTCTAGAGAGTCCTATAATGAAATCCATGGTAATGTTTTCCCATTTCCATACTAGTATGGGAAATGGTTTCATAATACCCTTGGACTTCTATCATTCAACCTTGACTTATTGGAATGCCAAGAATTGTGATAGAAATTCTGCAATCTCTTTCCTCATGATATCCAACCATAATGTTTTCTTCAAATAACTATACATCTTAGTAATTCCTAGATGAATATAGAAGGATCAGATTTAAACATCATCCAGAAGTTCCTTCTTCAGTTCTGGTTTTGATGGGGCACATATCCAGGTTCTAAACTTTATAAATCCATCTTTACCAAAGTTGAACTCTAGAATATTCATTACCTTTTTCTGTAGAATCTCATCATCCTTATAATACTCCTTGATCCTCTCAAGAATATATGGTGTATAAGTCATTTGATCAAGGTAGAATGATGATCCATTTATTATTTTTCATGTCCATCCTATGAATTTCCAAAAATATTGGATCCCTTGAAATTCTCATTATGGATAGGGTTGCAAGATCCTTACTACTCAGAGCATCTGCCACTTTGTTCACCTTCCGATGATGGTAATGTATTGAAAAATCATAATCTTTGATCATTTATAACCACCTTTTTGAAGCATATTGAGCTCCTTTTGTGTGAATATATACTTAAGATTTTTATGATATGTATATATGTCACACTTTTCCCCATAGAGACAATGTCACCAAATCTTCAGCATGAAGATCACTATAGCCAATTCTAGATCCTATGTTGGGAAGTTCTACTCATGGATATTTAATTTAAGGGAGTCATAGGCTATCATTTTTCATCTTTCATGAGTACACAACCCAAGACCTTTTTGGATGCATCACTACAGATAAAAAATCCTTCTCCACTAGTGGATAGTGTGAGAATAGGTGTAGTGATTATCCTACTATTAAACTATTTAAATCACTCATTGCATTCATAAATACATGAAAACTTGTCTCCCTTTTGATTTAAATTGGTTATAAAGATTTAAAATCATGATAATTTTCTCACAAATTGATAATAGTACCCAGTTAGTCTAAGGAAACTATAGATTTTCATCATAGAGGTTGGTCCGGGACATCCTTCAATTACCTCTATTTTTTAAGGATAAAAAATATCCATTTTTTGGTGATAACATGACCCAGTAATGTTAATTTATCAATCTATAACTCACATTTATTATACTTTTCAAATAACTTTTCTTGTTTCAAAGTCTTCAGTACAAAATTCAAATTCTCCTCATGTTCCTCCTTATTTTTGGAGTAAATAAAAATATCATATATAAAGTCTACCACAAATTTATCAAGGTAATACCTAAATACATTATTCATTAAGTCCATAAATATTTCTATATAATTTGTAAGTTCAAATGGAATTAATATGAACTCATGTGCTCATACCCTGTATGAAAAGCAGTCTTGGGGATATCCTCCTTCTTCACATTTACTTGATAATATCTCAAAGAAAGATCCAAATTAGATAAGTTATGGGATCCACATACTTGATCTAATAAGTCATAAATATGTGGTAGAGTATACTTTTTTCTTTATCGAGATTTTTTTGAGTTCATGATAATCAATGTAGAGGTGCATTGACCCATCATTCTTCTTGATGAAGAGGACCAGTGTACACCACAGTGGAGCACTTGGGAGTATGAACACTTAATCCAGATTCTCCTATAGTTTCTTCTTTAACTCCTCAATTTCAATAGTGTTTATTCTATATTTATTCTTAGATATTGGTAAAGCTTTGAGTATAAGATTGATTGATAACTAAACCTATCAGCTAAAAGGATGGCCCAAAAATTATTCTGAAAAAACCTCAGTGTATTCCCTCACAATGGGAATGTCTTTAAGGATGATATTTTCCTTAGTATAAATCATTTTAGTAAGATATTATTTCTCATAGGGAAATAATATTCATGCTTGGGATGATGATACCAAAGGAGATTCATACTCCTCCTTGAAATTTTATAGAATCGGAGGATGACTCACGATACAAAGGGTGTTTTCCTTCTCTTAGAAATTTATGTTGGATTTATATAAAAAAATACAATACATACCTAGAATAGAATTTAATTCCTATAAATGGATTATCACAAGGTTTTATGGGAAATTTATCCCACAAATTTTTATAGGGGGTGAGTTATATACTTGAGGTGAAACAATTGACCCATTTTTCATCTTCATCGATAACACGACTTTTATGCTTTGAGGTGGTGTTTGAATAGTTCAACTAAACTTGTGTGATATGAAAGAATGCACAAAACTAGAATCAAATAGTAAATTATATATCCTTGAATGAATAACTAGATAATTTTCACCACTTCATTGTTGGGATCCACCTTAGTAGTTGTGATTGTATAAGATTTCCCCTTCTCTCTAGGCCTTTAAGGTTATTGTCATTAATTTTCATTGAAAACCCTTGGTTTAGTGCATTGATTTATAGTTTTCTTATTCCTTATAGTTGAAACATTGGATAATAGGTTGAGGGTTGAATTAAGTATTCCTTTATTCCATAATGGTGGGTTTCTCCCATCAGAAATTGTTATCTAGGTGCCCTTACTTTTCAAACTTAAAGCATTTCCTTGTCCCCTTCGATCAATTTCTGGGATACTTCTTCCAACACTTTTGATAAGTGTGATGTTGAAATTTCTTTACCCCATTAGACTTTTTCATCACACCACTAGAATTAAAATCCATTCTCCATTTCTTTTATCTAGAATCGTGAGACCCTTTAGATTCTCTAATATCTATTTTTTCCTTTGAGGGAACATTGTAAAATTTCCTCATAGCTATAAAAGTCTCAAATTGCTAAAGATTTTAATATACCATATTTATCCCACCAAATAGCTAGTTAACTTTACTTTTGGGGGAGATGAAAAATCTAGAGGCATATCATGCAAGTCTTGTGGATTTTTCTATGTACACCCTGATGGATTCATTATCCCTTTTCTTAAGGCTAAGGAAATCCCTCTCCATTTTAAGTCAGAGAGTGAGGAAAATATTTGTCAAAAAACATTTTCCATAATTCCTTATACTCAATCACTTCTATCTCCTCATCAATATTCATATTTTTGACCAACATACACCATTGATCATATTCACCTTCCATATGGTAAATATCCAACATGACCTTCTCTTTATCAAAGCATTAAAGGAAGTAGACTATTTTTCAATGGAGTTGATCCATTGTTTCATAATTAAAGGATCAAATGATCCACTGAAAGTCATAGGCCTTTCACACATAATGATCTAAATTAAAACTTTCACTTTATTAGTGGGATTCAAGAATTCCTACTGATTCAAATATTGGTTCAAATATTAAGTTAATTGAGAAAGTATTATCATGAAGTTCTTGACTCCTACTCCCAATAGGTTGGGTATCTCATTTGGGTAGCCATTACATAGCTCACCACATTGGTCGTTGAATCGATTTCTCTTATTTTTATCCATTGAATAGAAAAAGGAAACAATAGGGGTGATTATTTTTAAACTAATAAACAGATAAATGAGAAACCATAAACATTAAAGGGATAAATCATAATTGATATATATTTATTAACCTATGAATTTCTCATATTCAATCAAAGTTATCCATGATCTATTTACTAATATAAAATATTATAGGTATTTTTATTCCCTTAATAATGCTTCGTAAATAGATTTTGAATTTACCAAAGCATATACCCCATGAGTGTCAGACTAAGTGTATAGGAAGGCCCATTTTTGTTCACTAGGTGATGATCAAGTCTAGCTCAATGTGCCCTTTTCAGGGTTGTTACCCCTAGGTACAACTATGCCAGATCCACATATACTTATATTATTTAGGCATGGATGTATTTTCTTGGAAACCACTTAATATATAATTTACCAAAATTTAGGGATGTTTTCCTATTTTTAGTCTTAAACCTAAGGTTTTCACTAGAGTTTTTTAATCCCAATCCTCAGAAATAACTAGACTTTCCTTTGATACCAATTGTGACAACCCATACCATCAAAACACTTTATTTTATGATTTATTTCATAAAGATACACTTAATACAAACCCATAATATTGTGAGGCCTAGTGTATTAAATTAGGTACATAGAATAAAAAATAGAAATAGAAATATAAAGACATAAATTAAAACTCCATAATATGACCTTAAATTTCCTTGATCTTATAAAGCTATACGGGATAACCTGGGGACGTACATAAGAAAGGGGTGAGATATAAATCCAAACAAGGGAATAATAAAATCATAACATGAGTAAATTAATATATGTGGGTTAATAGGAATATAAAGTTAACATAATATGGGTGAGAATTATAAACTTGAACATCGAATCATGATATGAGATGATAACATAAAGACAACATGGGAATGTGGCAACAACATAAAACATGACATCATAAGCATAATTCAAGGCTAACCACCAAGACATCAAAACACAATATTCTTATAATAACCTCCCATGTGCCATGAATAGCATATCATGAGATAAAAACATTACCCAATGAATTGGATAAATATATAATTCCAGTCCCACCTGTTAAATTCATATCATGTACATGCATAAGTGTGCCACATATATCATACAACATGATGATTTATTTCATCAATTTTAATCCCATTATTAAGGAGTGTGAGTCACATACATGGAAGTACCTAATAAATTAAGTATAGATACATCTAGGTGAATACCTTTGAGTGGAAAAGAGGATGGGTATTCACTACACAAATGTTTGGCATGGGAAAATTATAGGATAATTTCGACAACATAACAGGGGTACATAAAGATTCATGAAAATGTTTAATGAGTGTGAAAGGGGTCTCTAATCAATTTTAAATAATATGTAAAGTAAGAGGTATTTATTAAAACATATCCCAACATAAACAATTGAAAATAAAAAGTCATAATATAAATAAGGTTCTTGAATAAAGAGGAGATAGAGAGGATCCCTTACCTTGAGAGGGAACTTTTAAAATCTTGGGAGGAGATTATTAAGAGCTTGGGGGAACTTTAGGAGGGATATAGAGAGGGAAGGTAAGAGTAAATTCATTATCAAATGGTTTTTAGTGTATAGTAATGGGATGTTGGGTGGTTTTATAAAGAAAAATAAAGGGGGATTATTTAATAATTTTTAAACATAGGTTTTGGAATCTATATGATAAATTAATTTAAACCACAAACCAAAACATGGTTTTTTCCCATGGTTTCTACCAAAGAGGAGTTAATTTCATTATTTTATAAGTCTAAGAATCAAACTCATTAAAATAATAATCTTGGTGATATGAAAGTGATTCATATTTATGAAGAATTGATTTTAAAACATTAAAATATAATATAGGTTTTGGAGGATTCATTAAGGGTTTATAAAATTAATCAAATAATAATTTTGGTCATGGATACTCTTTATAGTATTTATTAAATATCTTTTGGGATTTTATGATGTCATAATACATAACGAATTTAATTTTTACCCAAAAAATTGATCGTCTCAGAAAATTATGAAAAATTCAACATTACATAATTTTGATGTGATAAATTAAAAATAATATTTATTATATAAAAATATTTCCCTAAATATGATAATTTATTATTTTAAATAAAAAACCCTATTTTTTGAAAAATACTAGTTTTTTTGACAATAATAGTTTCCCGACCCATATAAAAATTACATTTGAATTCATATAATTATATTATAATTTATATATAGTAAATATTATTTGATAATAATATTTTACTAAAATATTATTTATTTAAAAAATTATTGAATTCATCAAAAAGAGTGTCTTGATTGAAACTATATATTTCCCAAAAATATAATTTATGTTTCATCGTATCAAAATATAATTTGTATCAAACTCATTATCTAATAATTTAAAAGTAGTAATAAAAATGAATAAATATAATCATTATTTTATTGAAATAAAAATATACAAATTCATATTGTTATAGTATAGATACATAACCCTTTATTACACCAGAAAACCCCCTAAGGGTAAGGTGTGCGATGGTGAGATTTTCTTGGGGTGGTTTAACGAACATGGGTTGGGCCATGATCTCGATGAGATTAAAATTCTCCTATAAAAGGGTTCACTAATTCTTTAGTCATTAAATATCAGTTTTTTCTTGGTCAAGAGAAAATTTCAGTGATGCTATCTCGCTCAAAAGCTCTGATAAATGGTCTTCATAGGGTACAATCATACTGGTCGAGGTAATCACTTATTCTATATATGTCAATTAGACTTTATTACAACCCTTAATATACTAATATTAATAGTCAATATACAATGACTACATTATCAATAGTTATGATACTTAATCATATTTTAAATCCAATAAGATAAAAATTATAATCGATCAAAATAACCAAAGTAATGCATGTTTTTTTTCTATAAACTCATTTCTTAATAAGGAATTTACTCATTTAAAATAGAAATTTCATTTATAAATGTTTAGGTCATTACATTATCCCACTTCAAAAATTTCACCCTTGAATTTTTTATTTAAAACACTAAAATATATGAGAGTACTTTTATTTAATTTCCTCTTCTAGTTTATATTGCACCTCCTAAAACTTATGGTTTCACCAAAACACTTTGACCAAGTGAGTTGTCTTGTTTCATAGAACCTTGTCTCTATGATATAATATCTTCATCGACTGATTCTCATATTAAAGATCATTCTATAATGATACCACCTATGGATTCAATACATGAAAGGGTTCTGGTATGTACTTCCTCAAGAGGGACACATGGAACACATCATGTACTTAAGATAGGTTAGGCGGGAGAGCTAATCGATAATCCAAAACTCTAATGCTATTAAGGATCTCAAAGGGGATGATGTATCTAGGAATAAGATTTAACTTCTTACTAAACCTTATAAATTTATTCCATGATGATATATAAAGGAATAATTTATCTTTGACCTTAAAATAAAGGTCTCATTGATGATTTTATACATAGTTTTTATTTTTACTTTATACTAATTTAATATAAAGCTAAATTATTTGAGCCTTCTATATCATATCTTGGATAAGATAAGGTCCCATCAGCTTATAATCTCTAACTTTATCCCATCATGTTATAGTATAGCACTTTTTTCAATATAGAGCCTCATAAGGTTCCATTTGAATGCTAAAATGGAAACTATTGTTATATGAGAACTCTAATAGGGGAAGGTGTTGATCCCAACATCCTTATAAATCCATTGAATGTAATCTCAACATATCCTCTATATTTTGGATGGTTATTTCAGAAATACCATCTGTCTAAGGTTGATAAGAAGTGATGAATCTCAAATCCATATCCAATGCTTACTAAAGGCTTCTTCAGAACCTCAAGGAAAACCTCAGTTCTTGATCAGATATAATAGAGAGTGTAACTTCATACAGTCTTACCACTTACCTTATGTATATCTTGGATATTTTTCCAAGATCAATATATTCCTTGATAACAATGAAATGTGATGACTTGGTAATATTATCGACTACCACACATATGGTGTTATTGCATCCAGGGATCATGGGGAGTCCTATGACAAAATCTATGGCTAAGTTTTCCCATTTCCACACTAGTATAGGAAATGGTTGCATCATACCTTAAAATTATATCATTTAGCCTTAACTTGTTGGTATACCAAACATCATGAGACAATTTTTGTAATCTCCCTCTTCATGTTATCCCACTAAAAGTTTTTTTTTAAATCTATATACATCTTAGTTATTCATGGATTAATAGATAAGAATGATCTATTCGCACCATACAGAAGTTCCCTCTTCAGTTTAGGTTTTGATGAGACACATATCCAAGATCCAAACATTATAACCCCATATTTAGAAAAGTTGAACTCTAGAATACTCGCTAACTTTTTCTATAGCACCCAACCATCCATCTAATATTCCTTGATCCTATCAATAATATATGGTTAAGCAATCATTTGAGTAAGGTATAATGGTTATTCTTTTATTATTCCCATGTCCACCCTCTATATGTCTAATAATATTGGATCCCTTGTAATTATAATCATGGATAGGGTTGCAATATCCTTTATACTTAGAGAATATCCACTTTATTCACCTTCCCAGGATGGTAATGGATTGAACAATTATAATCCTCGATCAGATCTAACCATCTTCATCGGTTCATTTTGTGTAAATTTATACTTGAGGCTTTTATGATCTGCATATATGACACACTTTTCACCATAGAGATAATGTCACCAAATATTCAACATGAAGATCACTATGGAAAATTATATATCACATGTTGTATAGTTATACTCATGGATATTTAATTGGAGGGAGTCATATGATATCAATTTTTCATCTTGAATGAGCACACAACCTAATACCTTTTTGGATGCATCACTGTAGATCATAAATCATTCCCCACTAGTGGGTAATGTGAGAACATGTGTAGTGATTAGTCACTTATTAAACTCTTTAAAGATCTATTCACACTTATCAGTCCATAAAAACTTGACTACCTTCCTAGTTATCTTGGTTAACGGGCTTAAAAATCATGAGAAGTTTCTCACAAATTGATGATAGTACCCAGCTAATCCCAGTAAACTACTGATTTACATCACAGTGGTTGGTATGGTTCATCCTTAAATTACCTATATTTTTTAAGGCTCCATATATTTACCTTAATTGGTGATAAAATTCCATATGAATGTTACTTTCTACAACTAGAACTTTGATTTACTATACTTTACAAATAAATTTTCCTTTCAGAAAGTATTCAATATAGAATTAAAATTCTCCTTATGTTCCTCCTTGATTTTGGAGTAGATAAGAATATCATCTATAAATACTATAATAAATTTGTCAAGGTAATACCTAAAGGCTCTATTAATTATGTCCATTAATATTACTGGAGCATTAGTGAGTCCAAATGGAATCACTATAAAATCATAGTGCCTATACCTTATATGAAAATCAGTCTTGGGGATATCCTCTTTATTCATATTTACTTGATAATATCTCGACCAAAAATCCAACTTAGAGAAGTACTAGGATCCATGTATATTATCAAACAATTACTCAATCCATGGAAGAGGATACAAGTTTTTTATCAGTGTTTTTGTTTAGATCATGATAATCAATGTAGAGGTGAATTTCCCATCCTTCTTCTTGATGAAGAGGACTAGTATACCCCATAGTGAAGCACTTAGGCATATGAACCTTTTATCCAAATTATCCTATAGTATATTATTTAGATCGTAAATTTTAATATTATCTATTCTATATAGAGTCTTAGATATTGTTTATGTTCCTAGAATAATATTTATTGAGAACTCAACCTCTCGGTTAAGTGGAAGACCTGACAATTATTTGGGAAACACCTCAGCATATTCCATCACAATGGGTATGTATTCAAAGATTGGTCTTAGTAATTTGAGAAATATGTGCTTTCTTATTGGGAAATAACATCCATTCTTAGGACTATGGTACCAAAAAATATTCATCCACCTCCTTGAACTTATATTGAATTGGAGGGCGATTCACTATACGGAGGGTGATTTACTTATATTAAAAATTTATATTGGATCTATATAAGGAAATCCAATCCATACCTAGAATAAAATTAAATTTCAATAAAGCTATTATTTAGACCAAATTTTTTGATAGGGGATGAGTTATATGATTGAGATTAAAAATTGACCCATTTACCATCTTCACTAATGACTCAACTTCCATGTTTTGAGGTGGTGTTTGAATAGTTCTCCTAAACTTGAATGACATGAAAGAATGCATAGAACCAGAATCAAATAGTATGTTCACTATCCTTTAACGAATAACTAGCATACTTTTCACCACATTATTGTCAGGATCTAGCTCAAAAATTTTGATTTCACAAGATCACCCTTTCTCTCTAGGTCTTGGAGGTTGTTGTCATTAGTTTTCATTGAAGAACCTTGGATTAGTTCATTGATTCACAATGTCCTTATTCCTTGTAGTTGAGACATTGGAAAATAGGATGAGGGTCGACTAGATCATTCCTTTATTTGATCACATTGAATGGTTTCTCCCATTAGTAATCTCTATCTAGGTGCCCTTCCTTCCAGCACCTAAATCATTTCCTGTTCACCTTCAAGCTATTTCTAGGATGCTTCTTTTCACACCTTTTACAAGTGTGATGTTTGAATTTATTTCCCCTATGAGACTTTTCCATCTCACAATGAAAATTAAAATACATTATTTGCTTATTATCTCCAAATTCATGAGACCCTTGAGACTTAATGATCTATATTTTGACTTTAATGGAACATCATAAAATTTCCTCATAGCTTTAAAAGTCTCAAATTTTCAAATATTTTCATAGAATCATCTTTATCTCACCAAATAAGTAGTTAAAATTAATTTTGAGGGAGATGAAAAAGTTGGAACCATATTGTGCAATTCTTGTAAATTTCACTTCGTACCCCTTGATGGATTCATTATCCTTTTGTTTGAGGATAAGGAAATACATATCCATTTTAAGTTATAGAGTGTGAGGAAAATAGTTTTCAAAAAGCATTTTCTATAATTCCTTCTACTCCCTCTCTTTGATATCCTCCTAGGGCTTCATATTTTTAACTAATGTCCATTATTTATCAGCTTCTCCTTTCATACAGAAAACATCTAGCATGAGATTCTCTTTCATATAGAATTTAAGGACATATAATATCTTTTTAATGAATTTGATTTATTTCTCCATGATTGAAGGATCGAAAGATCCACTAAAATTCAGAGGCCTTTGTCACATAAAGGACTCAATTGAAACTTTTTCTTTATTGGGTTGATTTAGGAATTCCTCATAATTCAAGTTTCTATTTAAAAATTGTGTTAATTGAGAAATTATTATCATGAAGTTCCATACCCCTACTCCCATAGGGTTGTGTATATCATTTGGGTAGCCATTACATTATTCATCACATTGGTTTTTGACTCAGTTTCTCCTATTTCCATCCATTGATAAGAAAAAATAAAAAAATAGGGATGATTATTTTTAAAATATTAAACACATAAACAATATACCATGATAATTAAAGAGATAACTCATAATTGACTTATATTCCTTAACCTATGAATTTATATGTTACATTTTAAGTTATCCTTGATCTATTTCCTAATATAAAATATTATGGGAATTTTTTCCCCTTCATAATGGTTCATAAAGAGCTTTTGAATTTACCAAATAATATCCCCTAGGAGTGAAAAAATAGTGTTTAACAAGGCTCATTACCATTAACAAGGTGATGATCAAGTCCATATCAATGCACCCTTTCAAGGGTTATTACACCTAGGTAAAATTGTTCTAGAGCCACACCAACATGTAGTATACAGAAAGGGATGTAATCACTTAGAAAACACTTAATCTATACTTTAAAAAAATCTAGGTATGATTTAATATGTTTTTTCTTACCCCTAAGGTTTTCAATATATTTTTCTAATCCTAATCCACAAAAATAACTAGACTTTTCTTTGATACCAACTATGAAAAAACATATGTTCAAAAAAACTTTATTTCATAATTTATTGCATAAAGATACACTTAATACAACCCTATAAGATCGCGAGGCCCAGTGTATTTGGGTAATTAGGTACATGACAAAAAAACTTTAAACATAATTACAAATAAATAAATTAAAACTCCATAACATGCGCTTAAATTTCATTGATATTCTAAAACCGCACGAGATAACCTAAGGATGCACATAAGAAATGAGTGATCTATAAAGCCCAGTAAGGGAATAATAAAAGAATAACATGATGAAAGTAATACATGTAGTTCAATAGGAATATCAAGGAAACATAAGAGGGGTCAGAATCATAAACTTTAACATAAAATTATGATATAATATGATAACATAAATGCAACATGGTAATGTGACAACAACATAGAACATGAAATCATAATCATAATTCAAGGATAACTATCAAGAAATCATAACATAGTGTGCTTAGGATAACCTCCAATTCACCATACATGGAATCTCATGAGTTAAAAATATTAACCAATGCATTGCATGGCTATATAATTATGGGTCCACCCATCACATTCATATCATATATATGCATAAGTGTGCCTCATAGATCATACAACATAAGGATGTATTTCATAAATTTCAATCCCAATATTAAGAAGTGTGAGTTACATACATAGAAGTACCAAATAAATTAAGTATAGGTAAATCTAGTTTAATACCCTTGAGTGGAAAATGGGATGGGTATTCACTACATAAATGTTTGGCAGGAGAAAATCATAGGATAATTTTGGTAGTATAATGAGGATATATAAAGATTCATGGAAGGGTTTAATAAGAGTTAAAGGGGTATATCATCACTTGGAAATAATAATTATAATAAAAGGTATGTGATAAAAAATATCCCAACATAAAAAACTAAAAATAAAAAGGCATAATATAAAGAAGGTGCTTGAATAAAGAGGAGAAGGAGAGGATCCTTTAGCTTGAGAGAGTGCTTCTAAAAGCTTGGGAGGAGCTCCTTAAGATCTTAGGGGAACCTTGGGAGGGATATATAAAAGGAATGTTAGAGTAAATTAATTTTACAAGGGTTTTGAGTGAAGAGGAATGGGAGGTTGAGTGGGTTTATATAGAAAAAGAGAGGAGAATTCTTTATTAATTTCTAAACTTAGGTTTTGGACTCTATATGATAAATTAATCCAAACCACAAAACATAACATAGTTTTTGCCCATGGTTTCTACCAAATAGTATTTTATTTTATTATTTAATAAGTCTAAGAATTGAAATTCTTAAAAAAATAACCTTGTTAACGTGGAAGTGAGTTATGTTTATAAAGAATTAATTTTAAAACCTTAAAATATAATATAGGTTTTGGAGGATTCATTAAATGATTATAAAATCAATAAAATAACTTCAAAAATAAGTTATTTTAATGGGTAACATAACTTCATTCATGGATACTCTTTATAGTATTTATTTCATCACTTTTGGGATTTTATGATGTCATAATACATACCGTATATTTATACTGTATTTAATTTTTACCCAAAAATTCAATTGTCTCAAAAAATTATGAAAAATTTTATGTTGGATAATTTCAACATTATGATTTCAAAAAAAATATTTATTTTATAAAATAAATTCTATAAATATTATAATTTACACTTTTAAATCAAAATCCCTATTTATCTAAAAATGTTAGTTTTTTTACAGTAACAGTTTTCTGATCCTTATAAAAATTACATTTGGCTTCATAAAATTATATTATCATTTATATTTTAAAAAAATTATTTAATAATAATGTTTTTTTAAATATAATTTATTTAAAAAATTATTAAATTCATCAAAAATAGTGTCTTGATTTAAACTACATATTTCCGAAAAATACAATTTTTGTTTCATCATATCCAAATATAATTTTTATCCAAATCATTATCTAATAATTTAAAAGTAATAATAAAAATGAATAAATATAATAATTATTTTATTAAAATTAAAATATAAAAATTAATACTATTAGGGTCTAGATACATATCTCTTTATTACACCAGTATATTCCCTAAGGGTAAGGTGTGCAATGGTGAAATTTTCTTAGGGTGGTTCGACAAACATAGTTTGGGCCGTGATCTCGATGAGTTTGAACTTCTCTTGTAAAAAGTTTTTATTGTGATTTATTTATTTAATATCGAATTATGATTGGCCAATGGCAAAGAAAATTAATGATATATCCCTTGGAATCTCTGATAAATGGGCTTTATATAGTATGATCCTACTGGTCGAGGCCATCACTTTTTTCATCTATGTCAACTGGACTTTATCATGAACCTTAATATACTAATCCTAATGGTCACTATACAATGGATATATTATCAATGGTTATAATTATTAAGGGTCATTTAAATATAATAGGATATAAATTATAATGTTCTAAAATAACCAAATTAGTGCATGTGTTTTCTATAACTTTATTTCTTAATAATTAATTTACTCATTTAAAAAGATAATTTCATTTATAAATGTTCAATTTGTTACAGAATCTATGGAAGTTCCAAAACATCCTTTGTTTCCTTGGTTTTTGAGCCAGATCAAGGTGATCAATCCATGAATTTTGGTACTTGAGTCTTGAGTGAAATCTGAGGGATGAACCCTCATAATTCTTCTCCTAAGAGTTTCTAACCGAACTTGGGAAAATATCCTTGAACTTTAGGTTAGGAGTCGATTGAAATCCAAGGGGATGACCTAAATTGTTCCTTATATGAGGACATTAAGCCAAACTTGTGAGATCATCTTGAGAATTATAGTTTTTTAAAATTCTAAATGAATCCATGACTACTAGTAAAGGAATTCATATAAGTAAGCCATTAATCAAATCCATATTGGGTTTAACACTTATAATTTACATCAATGAATCAGGTGGAATCATATGATTCCACTTAAGGGATTACAAAGAAGAAATCCAAGGATTTATTGAGGAATTACACGCATTTAATGATGTGACCATGTTTTATAATCAATAAAAAAGTCATAAAAGGTAATTAATCACAATATCCAAGTAAAGTGTCCATACTATTTCATAATTTAATCAGTTCAATTCACTTTTAAGTGACAATCCAAATACACAATAAGGGGTGGTTTTCTTATATAATAAATTTGTTTTTTCCTAAAGTATAAAATAAAAATACTCTAAGGGGTATCTTGGTTATATTAAAAGTAATGTAGTCATGGGAATTATACCAAACAGATCCTTAGGGGTGGTTTGAGTTGAGGTTTTAAAATTCTAATGGTGTTTGGGAGACCTATAGAAAGTCTTAGTCAGGATTTAGGTGATAATTCAATGGAATATAAAATTTAGAAGAATTTCTCATAAGGTATGGAATATGACATAGTGATACATTTTATAAACAACAATAATTTTAGGGGAAATCATGTATACCACCTACCTAGGTCTCATGGAAGACTCCTTGTCTGGTATTTGCCTAAAATTTTTGTTGGAATAGAATAAATTGGAAAACATGAAAAAAATATTGAAAAAATGTTATTTATGTTAAAATAAGTGGAAGAGATATATATGTAAATATATGGTGACATTGTAAGCTAAAGGAGTAGTATCATTATCGTGGAAATTCCAATGTGACTGACAGTGACGAAAATGAATGTCAGAATAAAGAGATCACCCAATCTTTGAGAAGTGATGAAGGAGAACCTAAAAAGGGTTACTGTTCATAAATTAGAGAGGAGGAAATTATATTTATGGGGTAAGAGGGTAAACAATTAATTTTACCTAATTTTTAATAGGGATCATGGTTTGGTCGCATGGTTGGAAAAACTGTGTGAAAACTGCAAGCGAAATCTCTATAATAAATTATATCCCTCACATAGTTTTCAAACCCCCATCACATGGTTTAATAAATCATTATCCTCCCATTTTTGGGCCACATGGTTAAGGTGAATGGTTAGCTAAACCATACACAAACCGTGTGACCCATTCCGCTTTTTCAAAAATCAGAACTCTGGGCCCTAAACCTTCTAGAATGATCTTAAAACATCCTTTACTCCCCAAGGAACTTCCATTAAGGTAAAAAAAGATATTTTGATAAAATTTAATAGGTTTTTGTATTTCGATGAAGAAAAAAGATCTTACAACCTCCCCTCCATAAGGAAACTCATACTTGATTTATATTTTTGAGGGTTGTTGAGCTTCACTGAAGAATAGTTTAGGCCATTGAGGATGTATATCAGATTCATGTTCCTATTTATTATTTTGAATATGATCGTACCTCCATATGCCTAAACCATAGAAACCATTATAACTCATAGATTATTTATGCTATGATCGAATATACAAATGATATACTCCTTAGAAGAAGCATCACCCTCCAACTAAATTTCCTTAGGATAAAAAAATGTGACAGGTCAGGATAATAATGATAGAGCTAAGATATATGGAAGATATAATGAATAACCCTATACCACCAAAGAAGTGATACATGATAATATATCTTCCTAAGACTATAAAATCTATAATGGATCAATGAATCTAAGTGAGATATTTCCTTGACTCTGAATCCATTGATGACCCAATCTAGGTGAAACACGTAAGAAGACCCAATCCCCCACATCAAACTCCATAGGTATGAAATTTCAATAAACATATGAATTTATACTTTACTAATCCATTTATATATGTTTTCAGATCAATTACACTTGCTATGATGTCTCCTAAATAAGACTAGGTCCCAGAAGCACCACATCCCTTGCCTTTAACCAACATAAAGGTGAATGACATGATCTATCGTACAGATCCTCATATGGAGCTATCTGAATTTTCATTTAGAATATATTATTATAGGTGAAATCATCAAGAGGAAATTTTTTCTCTAAATATCTTCCAAAATATAGGATGAATTCACATATAATATCCTCCATTACCTGTATAGTGCACTCGGACTAACTGTTAGTCAGAGGGTGATATGTAATACTCAAGAGTACCTATGAACTAAGAGAATTATATAACCCCCACTCTAACTGTGAAGTAAAACAAGAATCCTTGTCTGATAAAATGGTAAAAGGGACCCCATGAAAGAATATGATATCCCAGACATATAATTTCCCAAGATCATATTCTGAGAATGTCTCCCAAATAAGAAACAAGTGGGAAATCTTCATCATCCTGTCCATAATCAGCCATATGGTATCACTGCCTCAGGGTGAATTTGTTAAAACTATTATGAAATACATTGTGACACCATTTAATTTCCATTATAGGACTTACAAAAACTATGAAATCCTAGTAGGTTTCTAGTGTTCATATTTCACATGTTGAAAAGTAGAACACAAAGAGATAAATCCTACTAGTTCCTTTTTTATCCCTGGCCATCGGTAATGGTAGTGTAAATCATGATACATTTTCACAACTTTGGGATGAAATTCCCATTTAAAAGAATGATATCCTCACATCAATTCCTCTTGTATGTTTTTAGTAACCCAGACACACCTGTGGAGATGTAATATTCCATCCTCATTGATAACCTAACCAGGTAGTGTCTCCTCCCCATAAATACTATCCCTTAGGGCCAAGTATTTAGGATTAGAAAGATTCATCCTCTTTATTCAATTAAGAAGTTATGGATCCACTAATAAATACATGAGGACAGGTTTCCCATTAAAATCCTAAATTTCAAGGTGCATTTCAGTGAATAGAGTCATAAGAAACCACTCACAATTAGACTCATGAACCAATTGAGCCCGAGTCTTTCACCTCAAAGAATTAGTGATGAAATTAAGCTTCCATGGAATATAAGTGAGATAAAATTTGAAAGACTAAATATATTCAACCCACATTAACTTCTAGAGGTTTAGAACCCACTAAAAAAATAAATACTTGAGGCTCTTATGGTCTATTTATACTGCAATGATCGAAATTTTGAACTGGGCTAAAACACGAAGGTTTTTGAACCTTTTCAATTACTGAACAAGTTGTTTTTAAAACCAAGCCTCAAAATAGAATTATGAGATTTTTTTTCACATTAAATTGTTTTTTTTGGACTTGGATGAATCCATGTTAAGTTTCCTGGGTGGTTTAAAGAGTTTTGGGAGCACTGGACCTGGAAAGTAGGGTTTTTGGAAAACTTTAAAGGGTGCACGGTTTGTCTGAAATCTGTACGACCCACTACCGGTAACCATGAAACCCTAATTTAAGGGGGAAGATAAGTTTCTCATGGTATATACATGGTTTTATAAACCATTCATCTAACATGTGCGGGGTGCTCCAAATTTCCAGTGGAGGACAGACGGTGAGCACACGGTTTTCCAAACCGTGTGGCTTAACCCTGTGCGACACCCTGTTTTAGAAATTTAATTATTTTAAATTAAATTTAAAATAAAATAAAATTAAAACCTAGAACTAAACCTCACCCCTACTCTCTCTCATACTCGTATGAAAACCCCCAAGGGCATCTCCCCTTAGACGCACACCGCTCCTCCCTACGGCCTCCTCTCATTTTGTTGATTTCGCCCGGATCTCCACCAGATCTTCATCTAAATATTCATCGTAAGATATCTCCTCTCATATACTCCCCTCCTTGGAAGATTTTTGGCCTCCCATTTTCCCTATTTTGGTTCGTCCGAACACCCTAGGGTTGGGGTGTCTTTGATTTCAGTTTTTTTTCGGTCTAGGTTAGTGCGAATGGTCTCTCGAGGCCCTTTGATGCATGTTCCGACAACCGCTGCTGAAGGCATGGAAGTTTGGCTCATTTTTGTTTGTATTTGATATAAAAGGTGAGGGTTTCATCTTTTTTCATGGTTTCACACCTGCTAAATTAGGTTCTTTATTTATTTTAAGGTTCCTAGTATTCCTTGTGTAGTACGTTGGTCCCTACTTGTTGGTTTCGAGTCACCAAGTCAAGGAAGACTCACTTTTTTGTGCATAGGTAATCAAATATATATATTTGGGTTCCTCAGTTACATGTATAATCATCCATGGAAGTGATTATACATGTACGAGGCTAGGTGTACCCCCCCACGCACACATAAATGCATGCGCAGGTGAGTGGAGACAGGTATATGCATATAATCATATATGTAAGGATCCCCTTGCACATGATCATGGACATGTGGTTGTGTTCATAGGGAATAGTTATACTTGCATGTATGTGAAAGTGTGTATTCTTAGTGGGGGAGAAAAAACCTTTAGTTAGAAAGTGCCAAGAGTTGAAGTGAATGTCTTGGTTCCACTTCAAGGTAGGATCCCTATCCTTCCCCTTTAATTTAAGCATGTTTTGTGTTGTCTTTAGTTTCCTGGTTAATTCTTCTTATCATATTGTCTACATCACTAGAAAAAAATTTCTTCTAGATGAATATCACACTATTCTTAGTTCCTGATTAATTTAGTATGAATAGACTTCCTATCCATGCTAGTTTAAAAGTTTTGGTGTCTCTTTATTCAGTGTGTATGAATTTACCATATAGAGGAAAGATGAATTATTTGGCCTTATTTATATTGACCAAAGTGAGATGGTGACATTCCTTAATTGAAATTACTATGCCTAAAGTCAATTTTCCATGCTTAGGAAAATTGAGCATAAATACCTTGAGTAGGATGGTTCACATCTAATGGCATGTTTTCCTTTGAAATGTATTAAAGGGTTAAACTTGAAATGAAATGGATTAGGGTGGTAAGACCATGCCTTGGGTTAATATAGTAAGCATGGATTATGATAAAAAACTTGACCCTTAAACCAATTTTCCATGTTTAGGAAAACTGGGTGAAATGACCTTGAGGGGAATGACTTACACCTAATGACATGCATGAGAGGGCCATGTGTCATGTGATGAATTAAATGTGATTGCTATGTTAATGTGTTGATTAGAACACTTTATATGGTTTAATTTCTATTTAAATTAAATTCATTAAATGAAATGGTTCAAGGGAAGACATGGAATCACCCTTGTTAGGCTTTATTGTAAGGACAATGCATAATATGGTTGCTTTCTTGAAATAAAATGATGTGAGATGGTTTGACTTACCTTATATATGGTAAATTATTATGTATTTATTATGATGATGATTCATATTTGGGGGGTGGTATTTATATCCCCAATCCATTCTTTTAAATGTGGGTGGTAGGCATTATAACCCCGTGCCATTCTGTTAAATGTGGGCAGTAGGCATTATAGCCCCAAGCCATTCTGTTAAATGTGGGATGTAGGCATCATAAACCCATGCCATTCTTTTAAATGTGGGAATTAGGGATTATATCCCCGATCCATTCTATTAAATGTGGGTGTTAGGCATTATATCCCCGAGCCATTCTATTAAATGTGGGCAGTATGCATTATAGCCCCGGGCCATTCTGTTAAATGTGGGTGGTAGGTATATTTACCTCGTTCCATTATTTCCATGTGGTTGGGAGGCATCACTACCCTATGCCATTATTTCTTATGGGTGGGAGTCATTATTATCCCACACCAACTATATATATATATATATATACTTCTAGTGACTTGATTAGACATACCAACAATGGGATAAAGAAGGTTTCACTATCAGGTGTCCCTTATGAACCTGGACAGGTGTTGTTTATTTATTTAATTATATCATTACCTCTTCATACCTACACACTATCTTAAATTTATATTACACTTTCTGTATAGGGATAGACACCGGTGGTCCCAGCATACTGAGATTTATATCTCACACCCTACTCAGGCTACCATTGCACTGGGGCACCCGAGTAGACATTTTATGTTTGCAAGACCGTAAACCTTGGACCTTGGACCTTTCTTGTTGTTGTATACTTGTTCCTGGAGTTAGGATAAAATGACCGAGTGATCACACCATGATTCACTATTTTATTTCACCCTAATACCATTTTATTAAATTGATTTTGCACCGTAAATTTCAAATATAATATCAATTGAACTCTATGTTTTATTGCATTATTTAATATTTATCACTATTAAAATGGAAAATTATACTAGTTTTGATATTTTCATTGAAGGTGTAGGTGATTTGGAGTCCCCAGAAATGATCCAGAAGGAAAATGGGCCAAACTATATGGAAGCCCAAGCACCCTAACACCATTGGTTTGGTATTTAGACTATATATACAATTATATATGTCCAATAATCTCCAAATTTGACATGGTTATATTAAATAGTCTTGGAAAGAACATTCATCTTTTTTCCAAGTATGGATAATTCCATTTACCAAACCAAAACTGAGACTCAAATTGTATCACCAAAAATGGGTGCTCAAAACCACTTACCATTTTGGTTATAAAAGGACACCAAGGGAACCTCATTTGAAAGTTTGAACCAGAAGAAAATATCTACCATTTTTGAGTCCTATAAGATTCTCCTCATCATCCTATAAGTTTTAGAGGCCCCTATCCTCATAAGGGGATCAAGAATGAAGAAGTTCCACCTGAGCTTCCTCCTCCTCCCGATGTCAAGCTAAGCGGTGGATGATCATTGTGAGGGAGCTACGCACTTGAAGAGGGAGTTACAGAAGATAATTATCTATTTATTTGGTGTATATTTTATTTTTTAATTGTTATTTTATATGTATCTTAACTTATTTTGATTCATTTAATTGAAACATTTTTTATTTCATAACTGATCGGTGTGAAATTCTAAGTGTGCGACTTGTGTTGTTCCGATTAGACAACATAAGACTCCTCTTCTTTACCAAAAATTTTAGATTTCAGTTTTCCTTTTGAAAACTTAATTCATGATAAGGGGCGGGAACTATACTATATGATTTTTATGTCAAGGTTTATTCCTATTTGCATCGTTTTAGAGATGTGGGTACCCAAGATCTCGGTTTACCCTCAATCAAAGGATTACACAAAAATCTAATAATAAATTAAGAACAAGGAAATTTCAAGTGGTGTAGTAACTTAGTAGTGATATCATACTTATCATATATTTTTAAAATATACTTCTTTCTCAACTATTAAAATCTTTTAATTAAGTAATTTTCTTAAAGATGTTTTCAAAACAACCCCCCTCTTTTAGTATTTTTTATTAAGAACACACACTCTAAACCTATCGACTCTCCTTGGGAGATGACCTAGGGTCTTCCATATACTATAAATAAACCTTAAAATCATAATAAATTTGATGTTTCATGACAACGTGGTCAAATTTTGGCACTGTTACTGGGGAGAGCTTTGGTTTTTAGTGCGCGTTTTTAATAATTTTTTTTTGTAAATTTTATGAATATTTATTTGTTTTATCTTATATCTTTACCTATATTTTTATGTTTTAATTTATTTATTTTGTAGGTTCTATACATGAAACATTCTACTCTGTGAGACTTACCACCTTTCGAATCTAAACTGGAGAGGATCCTACGTTAGGGACACCGAGATACACAAGAGAACCCTTCGAAGGAGGACACACAAAACATCGACACTCTTCTTGATCATTACTCTTATTCTTCTAGAACCAACATCAAAACTGAAATAAGATTTCATAATATGGCTGAAAACAACCAAAAATTAAAAGAAATAACCTCAACTGATGTTGATATCCAACCTACCTATATGCAAATGCAAGGTGAGGCACCCAATTTTGAACTAAAATACAGTTTAATTAATTTATTACCAAGATTCCATGGACTCATGGTAGAAGATAAACATAAGCACTTATAAGAATTTCATACTGTGTTCTCTACATTAAAACATTCTAATTTGGATGAAGAATAAGTAAAGCTCAGATCATTCCCATTTTCATTAGAAGACACTACAAAAGATTGGTTATATTATGTTAATTCGCCAATTAGAGGCTGGGCGGACATGAAATGCAATTTTCTTGAAAAATATTTCCTAGCCTATTGAACCACAACAATAAGGAAAGAAATTTATGGGATAAGACAATCACAATGGGAAACACTTCATGAATATTGGGATATATTTAAGAGGTTATTTTCAAGCTATCCACACCACCAAATAAGTGATAAACTTTTAATTCATTATTTTTATAAAGGTTTAATTCCTATTAATAGAAACATAATTGATGCTACTGTAGGTGGTACACTAGATAATAAGACCCCAATTACTACAAGAAAATTGAGAGAATGGCACAGAAAACTCATCAATTTGGTTCACAGTCTAGTGTACCCATTTGAGGTTTCTATGAGGTACAATATACCAAATTAAATAATAAGGTGAACACAAAGTTTAAATAGGTAAGTACCCTTCTAAGAAAACTTTCTCTTTCATAAGGGAAATCCCAATATCCTCCTCCCATATATTGTGGTATATGTTTTTTCTGACACCCACTACTCTGACCAATGTCCACAATTGAGAGAAACTTCTGAGAGTTGTGAGGCAATATTTCTAGGCTACCCCTATAACCAACCCTTTAGGAAAAAACCATACTATTCATCCAACCTTGGTTGGAAAGAAAACCAAGCCTATAGGAAAGGAGGGTATTCAAACCAACCTGAATAGCCATGGAACCAACTAGAGTAGAGTAGTCAACCACCACCACCCAGAAATACCCAACCACCACAAAGGCCTTTCCAACCACCCCTCCAAAACCCAATCCTAGACTAGAAGATATGATGAAACAAATGGCTTCCAATAATCTATAATTCCAACAAACCACCCAAGCTACCATACATGACCTAAAAACCCAATTGGGCCATCTATCGAACGCTTTGGGGGAAATTCAAAGTCATGGATCATGTAAACTACCCTCTCAACTAGTAGTTAAACCTTGGTATAAGGGAAATGTTAGTTCTATCACCCTTAGGAGTGGAACTCAGCTTAAAATCCAAATGACCCCTCCAATAGAGTCATCCCCTTTTGAGAAAACCACTATCCCAACCACTATAAATGATCCAAACGAGGTTAAACCTTGCCCTAAGAGAATAACTTCTAAAGGAAAGAGTGTGTATGTTTATGAGTTACATAGCCTAAACATTCCTCTTCCATTTCCCTAAAGGGACACCCAACCAAGAAAACAAAAGGAAACTGAACTTGATAAGGGAATATTAGAAAATTTCAAAAAAGTGTAGGTTAACATTACTTTGAGTGAACCAGAAGTAAATATCTTCCATTTTGGAGTCCTAGAGGAGTCTAATTCTCATCCTAGAAGTTTTGGATGCCCCTATCCTCACAGGGGTATCAAGAATGAAGAATTAGTTCCACCTGAGCTTCCTCCTTTTCTAAATGTCGAGCTAAGTGGTGGGTGATCATTTCGAGGGAGATACACACTTTAAGAAGGAGTTCTAAAACATAATTCTATACTATTTTGGTGTATATTGTGGTTTTTAATTATTCTTTTATATGTATCTTAACTTGTTTTATGCATTTAATTGAAACACTTTTTATTTCATAACCGATTGGTGTGAAATTCTAAGTGTGAGGCTTGTGTTGTTCGGATTGAACCATATAAGACTCCTCATATTTCCCAAAAATTTGAAATTTAAGTGTTCCTTGATAAAACTTAATTCATTCTAAGAGGATGGAACTTGATTATATGATTTTTATTTCAAGGTTTAGTCCTATTTGCATCATTTTAGGGATGTGGGTACCCAAGATCTCAATTTACCCTCAATCGAAGGATTACACCAAAACTTAATAATAAATTAAGAACAAGGAACTTTTCAAGTGGTGTAGTAACTTAGAAATGATCACATACTTATCATATATTTTCAAAATCTACTTCTTTCTCAACTATTAAACTCTTTAAATTAATTTAGTTTCTTAAATCTATTTTCAAAACAACGCTCCTCTTTTAGTAAATTTTATTAAGAATACACACTCTAAACCTATCAAAACTCATTGAGATATGACCTAGGGTATTCCCTATACTATAAATAGACCTTAAAATTATAATAAATTTGACATTTTATGACAACACGGTCAAATTTTAGCATCATTGTTGGGGAGCGCTTTGGTTTTTAGTGCGTGTTTTTGATAAGATTTTTGTAATTTTTTTGAATATTTATTTGTTTTATCTTATACCTTTACCTATATTTTTGTGTTATCATTTATTTATTTTGTAGGTTTTGTGAATTAATAATTCTATTTAGGGAGGCTTACCACCTTTCGAACCCAAACTGGAGAGGATCCTACGTCAGCAACACTGAGACTCACAAGAGAACCCTTTAAAGGAGGGCACACAAAACATTGATACTATTCTTAATCCTTCCTTTTATTATTCTGAAACTTACATCAAAATGAAAATAAGCTTGCATAATATAGATTAAAACAACTAAACATTAAATTAACTAACCTCACTTGATGTTGATATCCAGCCCACCTATATTCAAATTCAAGACGAGGCACCCAATTTTGAACGAAAATCTGGTTTAATTAATTTATTACCAAGATTCCATGGACTCATATGAGAAGATCCACATAAGCACTTAAAATAATTTCATACTAAGTAATATACATTAAAACCTTATAATGTGAATGAAGAATAAGTAAAGCTCATAACATTCCCATTTTCATTAGAAGACACTGCGAAAGATTGGTTATATTATGTTAATTCACCAATTAGAGGATGGGCGGACATGAAACACCTTTTTCTTGAAAAATATTTCCTAGTCTCTCAAACTTCAATAATAAAGAAATATTTTTTTTGGATAAGACAATAAAAAGGGGAAACACTTGATGAATATTGGGAGAGATTTAATAGGTTATGTTCAAGCTATCCACACCACCAAATAAGTGATCAACTTTTAATTCACTATTTTTATGAAGGTTTAATTTCTATTGATAGAAACCTGATTGATACTGCTTCAGGTGGTATGCTATTTGATAAGACCCCAATTGATATAAGAAACCTAATTGAGTAAATTGAATAGAACACTCAGTAATTTGGTTCATGGTCTAGTGTACCCATTTGAGGTGTCTATGAGGTGCAATCTACCAAATTCGTGAAGAAGGTGAACAAAATTTTTGAAGAGGTAAGTACCCTTCTAAGAAAAAATTATCTTTCCCAAGGGAAATCCCAATTTCCTCTTCCCATCCATTGTGGTATATGTTCTTCTGAAACACACTATTTTGAAAAATGTCCTCAATTAATAGAAACTTTTGAGAAATATGAGACAATATTTCTAGGCCGCCCCTATAACCAACCCTTTAGGAAAGAACTATACTATTCATCCAACCCTGGGTGGAAAGATAACCAAGCCTATAGGCAAGGGGGTATTCAAACTAACCTGAATAACCATGGAACCAACTGGAGCAGAGTAATCAACCAACACCACCCAGAAATACCCAACCACTACAAAGGCCTTTCCAACCACCCCCTCTAAAACCCAATCCTAGCCTAGAGGACGTGATGAAACAAATGGATGCTAATAATATCCAATTCCAATAAACCACCCAAGCTTCCATACATGAACTAAAAACCCAATTGGGCCATCTAGAGAACTATTTGGGGGAAATTCAAAGTCATGGATTAGGTAAACTAACCTCTAAACCATTATTTAACCCTAGGGATAAGGGAAATGTTAGTTCCATCACCCTTAGGAGTGAAAATCAGATTAAAATCCAAATGACCCCTCTAATAGAGTCATCCCCTCATGAGGAAACCACCATCCCAACCACTGTAAATGGTCCAAATGAGGTAAAAACTTGTCCCGAGAGAAGACCTTCCAAAGGAAAGAGTGTGTTTGTTGATGAGTCACCTAGCCCAACCATTCCTATTCCATTTCCCCAAAGGGACACCCAACCAAGTAAACAAAAGGAAAATGAACTTGATAAGGAAACATTATAAAATTTCAAAAAAGTGTAGGTTAAAATTATTTTGAGTGAACCAAAATTAAATATATGCCATTTTAGAGACCTAGTGGAGTCCACTCCTCATCCTAGAATTTTTGGAGGCCCCTATACATATAAGGGGATCAACAATGAAGAAGGAGTTCCACCTGAGCTTCCTCCTCCTCCCGATGTTGAGCTAAGAGGTGGGTGATCATTTTGAGGGAGATACACACTTAAATATGAAGTTTTGAAACATAATTATCTATTGGTTTGGTGTATATTGTGGTTTTAAATTGTTCTTTTATATGAATATTAACTTGTTTTTATGCATTTAATTGAAACACTTTTTATTTCATAACCGATCGGTGTGAAATTCTAAGTGTTCGACTTGTGTTGTTCCGATTAGACCATATAATACTTATTTTATTTCCAAAAAATTTGAGATTTTAGTGTTCCTTGACAAACATTAATTCATGATAAGGGGATGGAACTTGACTATATGATTGTTATGTCAAGGTTTAGTCCTATTTACATCATTTTAGGTATGTGGGTACCCAAGATCTCAGTTTACCCTCAATCGAAGGATTACACCAAAACCAAATAATAAATTAAGAACAAGGAACTTTTCAAATGGTGTAGTAACTTAGAAATGATCACATACTTATCATATATTTTCAAAATATACTTCTTTATCAACTATTAAACTCTTTAAATTAAATTAGTTTCTTAAAGTTGTTTTCAAAACAACCCCCCTTTTTTAGTAATTTTTATTAAGAATAAACACTCTAAAACTATCAACACTTCTCGAGATACAACCTAGGGTCCGACCTATACTATAAATAAACCTTAAAATCATAATAAATTTGACATGTGATGAAAATGTGGTCAAATTATGACATCATTTATGGGGAGTGTTTTGGTTTTTAGTGCGTGTTTTTGATAAGTTTTTTGTAAATTTTGTGAATATTTATTTGTTTTATCTTATAACTTTATCTATCTTTTTGTGTTATGATTTATTTATTTTGTAGGTTTTGTGCATGACACATTCTACTCTGGGATACTTACCTCCTTTCAAACTCGAATCAAAGAGGATCCTATGTCAGTGACACCGAGATGCACAAGAGAACCCTTCGAAGGAGGATACACAAAACATCAACACTATTCTTGATCCTTCCTCTTCTTCTTCTAGAACCAACATCAAAACTGAAATAAGCTTAAATAATATGGTTGAAAACAACTTAACATTAAAATAACTAACCCCACCTGATGTTGATGTCTAGCCCACCTATATTAAAATTCAAGGTGAGGCGCCCAATTTTAAACTGAAATCCAGTTTAATTAATTTATTACCAAGATTCCATAGACTCATGGGAGGAGATACACATAAGCACTTAAAATAATTTCATATTGTGTGTTATAAATTAAAACCTGCTAATGTGGATGAGGAACAAGTAAATTTCAGATCATTCCCATTTTTTTAGAAGACACTACGAATTATTGGTTATATTATGTTAATTGACCAATTAGAGGCTGGGCATACATGAAACACCTTTTTCTAGAAAAATATTTCCTGACCTCTCGAAACACAAAAATAAGGAAATAAATTTTTGGGATAAGAAAATCAAAAAGGGGAACACTTCATGAATATTGGGAGAGATTTAAGAGGCTATGTTCAAGATTTCCACACCACCAAATAAGTGATCAACTTTTAATTTAGTATTTTTATGAAGTTTTAATTATTATTGATAGAAACATGATTAATGTTGCTACATGTGGTGTTATAGTTGATAATACCCCAATTGCTGGAAGATACCTAATTGATAACATGGCATAGAACACTCAGTAATTCAGTTCATGGTCCAGTATACCCATTCTAGGTGTCCATGAGGTACAATTTACCAAATTTGATAAGAAGGTGGACACAAAGTTTGAAGAGGTAAGTAACCTTATAAGAAAACTTGCTCTTTACCAAGGTAAATCCCAATATCCTCCTACCATCCATTGTGGTATATGTTCTTCTAACACCCACTACTCTGACCAATGTCCTCAATTGAGAGAAACTCCTGAGATTTGTGAGTCAATATTTCCAGGCTGCCCCTATAACCAAACCTTTAGGCAAGAATCATACTATTAATCCAACCCTAGGTGGAAATACAACCAAGCCTATAGACAAGGGGGTATTCAAACCAACCTCAACAGCCACGGAACCAACCGGGGTAGAGTAGTCAACTACCGCCACCGAGAAATACCCAACTACCACAAAGTCCTTTCCAACCAACTCCTCCAAAACACAATCTTAGCCTAGAATATATGATGAAACAAATGACTTCCAACAATCTCCAATTCCCAAAAACCACCCAAGATACCATATAAGACCTAAAAAACCAATTGGGCTAACTAGCCTACTCTGTGGGGGGAAATTCAAAGTCACGAATCAGGTAAAATACCCTCTCAACCAGTAGTTAACCCTAGGGATAAGGGAAATGTTAGTGCCATCACCCTTAGGAGTGAAACTCATCTTAAAATCCAAATGAACCCTCTAATAGAGTCATCCCCTCTCGAGGAAACCTCCATCCCAACCATTATAAATAGTAAAAATGAGGTAAAACCTTGTCTTGAGAGAATCCATTCCAAAGGAAAGAGTGTGTCTATTGATGAGTCACCTAGACCAACCATTCCTCTTCCATTTCCCCAAAGGGCCACCTAACCAAGAAACCAAAAGGAAACTGAACTTGATAAGGAAATATTAGAAACTTTCAAAAAAGTGCTGGTTATAATTCATTTGACTAAACCAAAAGTAAATATATTCCATTTTGGAGTCTTAGAGGAGTATCCTTCTCATATTATAAGTTATGGAGGCCCCTATCCTCATAGGGGGATCAAGAATGAATAAGAAATTCCACCCAAGCTTCCTCCTCGTCCTGATGTCTATCTAAGAAGTGGGTGATCATTATGAGGGAGATACACACTTGAAGAGGGAGTTCCGACACATAATTACCTACCGGTTTAGTGTATATCATGGTTTTCAATTGTTCTTTTATATGTATCTTAACATATTTTTATGCATTTAATTGAAACACTTTTAATTTCATAACTAATTGGTGTGAAATTCTAAGTGTGTGACTTGTGTTGTTTTGATTGGACAACATAAGAATCCTATTTTTTCCCAAAAATATGAGATTTCAGTGTTCCTTAACAAACCTTAATTCATTCTAAGGGGATGAAACTTAAATATATGATTGTTTTGTCAAGGTTTAGTCCTATTTTCATCATTTTAGGGATGTGGGTACCCAATATCTCGGTTTACCCTCAATCAAAGGATTACACCAAAACCTAATAATAAATTAAGAACAAGGAACTTTTTAAGTGGTGTAGTAACTTAGCAGTGATCACATACATATCATATATTTTAAAAATATTCTTCTTTTTCAACTATTAAACTCTTTAAATTAAGTTAGTTTCTTAAAGCTGTTTTCAAAACAACCCCCCTCTTTTAGTAATTTTTATTAAGAATACACACTCTGAACCTATCAACTCTCATTTAGATATTACCAAAGGTCTTATCTATACTATAAATAAAACTTAAAATCATAATCAATTTGACGTTTCATGACAACGCGATCACCGAAATGGAGCTCAAGATGCTCATGGAGATCACCCGTGGGGCTTTGTTATCTTTTCATTATTTTGTAATGCATTGAAAGCATGTTGTCATGTTTACTTCTTTAGATTATGTATCATTACCATGTCATTCATTAATTTATTATATAATTGTATTTGGACACATTTATAAAATTATTATTATCTGTCTTCCATTGTTACATATTCCTATTCTATTGATACCACTATTGTATTCTATTTATACTCTGTTATATTGCTATGCAACTCTGATAAGAGGGTATAGTATTCCCAATATCACCTCCTGAGACCCTCGCTACTAGTCGGCAGTCGCTGGAATATGGGGAGACATGCTTGAGGCTATGTGACCCACCGATCTGGCTACTGGGTTAGTGGTCACTCGGGCTGGGACATAACATATACCATGAACCACTCCCACAACAAGCAATGTATCTAGTAAAAAAGATCATGAACAACAACTACTAAATCAAGGTAATATATTGAGTAATTAAGCTTGTGAGGCATTATTTTCTGATACCCATATGCCACTACTCACTCTTGTTACTTAAAAACTAGTCCCATTATGATTCTTGATCTGTCATAGTAAACTGTGTACCCTTTTTCAGGCTTAAGAAAAATCCAGATCAACACTGAGGTCAAATTTCTTTTCAACTCATAAAAATAATTTTCACAATCTTTAGACCACAAAAACCTTACACTCTTATTGGTCATACCTATAAGCAGTGCTATGTGGTGAGAAAATTTATGAGTGAGGGGTCGATAATAATAAGATAATCACAAGAAGATATAAATATCAAAAATATTATTGGGTTTATAATAAGAAACAACTACTCTCACATTATATAGATCTACATATACCTCTCCTTTTGATAGAATGTGACATAGGAAGTTAACTTTATCAATCCAAAAGACACACTTTGAGAATTTAGCATAAAGTCGATGATCCCAATGAGTATTTAGAATGAAAACTATATATCATACATGATCCTCTTGTGGCCAACAGTATGCAAAGATATCATAGATGAAAATGAACATGAAGGCAACCAAATATGGGAAGAAACCTGAATCATTAAGGACAAAAAGATAGAAGTTACATTTATCATACCAAAAGGAATTAAAAAATATTTATACAAGTCACACTTGCTTTAGAATACTGTACTTGGTATATCTAAGGGACTAAATCTCACCTAATGATATCCCAATCATAAATCAATCATCAATAGAATACATGAGTCCCTTCTATCAGGTGATGAAGTCAAAAAATCACTCATCAGGCCTCTGTTTGCATTTAAATAGGTCGATGATGCTAATCTTGCATGGGGTGGAGTTGAACTAGTAGAGGAACTATCTATGGAGGTCCTCCCAAATGGAAATTGACCCTGTGGGTAGCTGGCTATACCATATGAATCTAGGTCCTTCCAGAGTCTCGAAAAATAATCAAATCTTGGTATATTCTTACTGTTCTAGAGTCCCCAATATTAGAATTCACCTTGAGGTTAATTGGTCTAGATGCTGTAGTGGATCACCTATCCCATTGAATGGGGTAAAACTAGGATTAATGAATTATAGGGGTGCCCAAACATGGTCCACCCATGCTGGGTATGACTTTTCTTCAGGAATAATTGACACCTGTCACATTTAGAAAGTCTTAAGATGGGTGAAGAGAGTGGCTATCAAATAATCTTAATGAGGATTTGTGGTAAAATATTCATTGATAAGATCATAAAATATGAGAGTGGTGCATCCTTGATCCTGAGGCAGATAATCATGATGCTCTGGTGAGGTAGGTGACTCATATCTCAATCATTTTCCATATCCCCCAGCTTCTGCCCTGACCGGGTTCTCGGGGCCCCCAAGTTCAAATAAAGGCACCTGGATGAGGAGGACTGGGTGACCCAATAGAGAATATACAAGGTCCCTTCTTACATTTTTAGTGTTCAAGTATTTATCGATAATTGATAGGACTAGTTTGGGATATTCCTAACACTGAGAGGGGGGGGGGGGTGTGAATCAGTGCCATGGAATTTTTAATCCAATTCAAATTTTTATCCCTTTACCACTTTGACCTATCAGGATCTCGATTCTCTCATTATCTTATCCCTATCACATGAAATAATATTAAATCATTAAAGAGAAGCACATAATGTTTTTACAAGGTTCAATACTCAATAAGAGTATCTAGTCCTTGTCATGGTCGAAAATAATCCTAACCACACAACCAATAGAAAAAAACCCTTTGAACATGGTTATAATGACTAGGATATTCCCTTACATTCACATGACACTATAAAAACAAACCAATAGTGCTTGTTTTACAACTCTTGGATGAATAATTATACTACCTCCCAAGACAATCCTTTTTATAGCACTTGTGTAAATCTTTATACTGCCTCCCAAGACTGTCTTTTTTACAAAAATTGGTTGGATTTTTATGCTACCTCCCAAGATAGTATTCTATTTGTTGATAAATATTTGTAATAATAAGAAATTCCTCCACTTGTTGATTCTTATTCGATGTCACAATACTACTTTGATTTCCCTCACTTCACTTGTTACTTTCCTAGAAGCATGCAAGTAACTCTTCTTACTTCTTCCCAGGAGAAAAATTGATAGATACACCTTATTCTTATTCAATCAGTCACAATAATATGAATGTGTTGTGGAATTATGAACACCGAATTTTCTTTGACCCAAATTATAATCAGCTGATATCAATTTGGTCACCAAAAATTCTTTTTTTTCTATTTCTTCTTCAGTGAAAGACCAACTACACTAATATCTCTTCTTCTTCTTCTTATTGGAATCAAAAAATTACTATGTGATTATTAAATTAATGAAAATTATCTCAACTTAGAATCATTAGAATTAATATGGGATGAATAAATAAATATAAATTGTCCACTCTCTTTCTTATTCTTTGACACACAATAATATGGAATAGTGTAACAATGTCTTGATCTCTCTTTCTTCTTCACAAAGCATGATGAGGGTGTAAATACCTATCACGTGTATGCAATACTTCTCCTTCTTAAACTATCCTTTATCCTCTGAAAACTGCCTTTTCTTCATGAACTATCCCTATAAACTGTTCCCATGAACTATGGCGGTGAACTATCGCCGCATACTACCTTTTACCGCATGGCATGAGTGCTTCACGATCACCCTCTTCTTTATACACACAATGTTTCCTTTCATGGAAAACCTGTTCTTCTATAGACTTGTTTCTCTTCTATAGACTCCCCCTGCTTTCGTGAACCATCTTATCTTCTACGGATTGCCCTACTTCTGTGGACTACTGATGTCCCGTGAAATGCAGATGTTTCATAGACATCTTCTTCCTCCCCAGACCATCCCTGATTCAGCGGACCATTTCTACTTTGTGGATGAATGATGCCTCCGAAAATAGATGATGCTTCATAGAAAACCTCTTTGCTCCACAAAATTTCTTTGTTCTGCGGACTCCCCTCACTCCACGAACCATTTCTCCTCCATGAATCCTTTTGTGAGCTAATGTTCCCCACAAAACTACTCATCTTTCGCAAAATTTATTGCCCAAGAAATACTTCAGACTTCACCAAATTATTCCTACAGTGATGATATCTTATTATCAAATTCACTCTGACTTAATGATGGTATTAGGGTCCTTTATATAGGAAAATAAATCTGAAAATCCCATTAATCTAATTTACTCAAATTTTCAATGTGTTATAGCCTTCACCATAGACTGCGCTCCTTATGTGAACCATTTTTCACTTCGTGGTTTGCGTAGCACCTCTCTTCCTTCGCGGTGACTGATTCCATATGCAAAAGGATCACCGCCTATCAACCATAAATGATGGCCTTCCATGAAATTCAATCCTTCCATGAACTATGAACCTCTCATGAATCGTTTTCCCTACACAGTCAGTGTACCATCCTTTGCGGTCCATATAGCGCTGCTATACATAACTTCTTCCTTTGCTGACTTTTCATCCCTATTCTGAATACCAATTATTCCATCCACAAACTATTCTTCACATTCTAAAAATTGTGCTTTGCAGGAATTCTTCATTTTCCAAAAAAAAACTCTCAATTTTTAGGCCAAAAAATATGGAAAACATTGGGAAATAGTGCCACCTTAAATATCTGCTTCTCCAACATCATCCATGCTAATTATCGATCATAAAATTTAATCACGAACTGTATCTATCATGATATATAACATTTGATCGATCACCTTTAGAATCATTAGATTATTTTGAGGAAAGTATTATAATTCCCTATCTTCCAGCAACATATTTTTTTCCAATCAAACCTAAAAATGATTGGAAGCATCTTTTCTCCCCCTTTCCTTCATAAGGATTTCATCATAAGTTCTCCAAAAAACTTATGATATTTGTGAAATAAAAATCAGAAAAAATCATCATATTTTACTAGGAAAATTATTCAACCATGACATACAATTTCATCAAATGGATACATAATAATTCTATAGGAATAACCTTGAAACTCAAAGTCTTCAAATCATTTACATGTTTCTTGAAATATCAAGACTTGAGGAATTCATCCATGCTCTATTAACTTTAGAACTACTTCATTATACTGACCACAATGAGATCATATTATCTATTTGAACACTATTTAAAACCAATGACAATAAGTTGCTAACAAATAAAATCCATATACAAAGTAGACTCTTCAATATCCACCTTTTTATTTGTTGGAAATAACATCAAAGTTATATTCAAATAAATGTGTCAATATGTTGAACTATTATATTATCTCTCCCTTTTACCTTTCAAACTTTAATTTAAATTTCTCTCCCACTTATTTACAAGAAATACAAAGTTCATAGGAAAAAGGGTATCAGTCCATACTTTAGAAATCTTCCATACATAATTTCACTCTAAGTCTACTTGAGCTGTGCTCGGTGTAGAAAACAAGAGGATTTGATTTAGACAAAAAAGTCATCCATTACCAACTGATCATGATACCTTAAGAAATGATAACTCACATAATTTTCTTCAAGGATTATTCACTTTAATTATAGGATAAAATTACTAAATGTGAGATGAATCCTTTTACGAACAATCAAACTGAGACTCTTTCACTCACTTCAACAAATGGATCAAAAGCATTCAAGTGCAATAGGAAGGATCAGTGACCTTGGAGAACTTACATTATTATTATGTCACTGAATAATTCAATTTCTCCCCCTTTTTAAAAAGTTTTTTATTTATAATACCCAAGGATGAGAGATTGAGAGAAATACCTTTTCCAATAACATGATCTTCAAGCAATTTCCTGAATAATCAGATTTGATACTAATTGAAATAATAACTCTGTAAGCTTCTTCATTTGTATCCCCATCAGGAAAAACATTTCTCATCATCTTTATAATGGTTGATCTCATAAAAAATGGATTTCATGAAATTATAGTATAGAGAATACACCAGAATGGGTCTTCAACTTGTGACAGTCCATGTCAGACATCTTTCACAACTTCACTAAGGACGATCTTCTAGAACTTTTTTCTTTAGAATATCATGAAATAAGATCAAACCAAGATGGAATATTCTTTATCCTAGATATCTAGAATATGAAATCACATTATTCATCTTCATAAAATATAATCCTCCATCATATTAATATTTTAATATCAATTGAGGAATCATTAAAGGATGGTAACTTCTTCAGCTTTGCTATCAATAATTGACAACACTCACTACTTCTCAGGTTCTCCCCCTAAGAACTTTCTTCACCTTTATCTCTCTATATTTTAAGAAAAAATAAAATACACAAAGATTTAAGGTAATAAGGAGGATATTAATTTATTTATTAATATAAATTGTAATGTTGATATGATCTTCTCAACCAAGTTTCTCTATTTTCTTTAGTCTTCATGCTTACACATCTGAACATCTGTTCTGATTTATTTTGAGGCAACATGGATCTATTCACACCCTATTCTAATTTGTGTGGACAATTTTTCTTCTTAACATCTTTCATGAGTGATACATTATTACTCCTCTTGAGGACTGCTTCTTGCTCTGGTAGTAAGGTTAAACAACCTTTTGCAATGTGACCATATTTCTTTCATTTCTCACAAAGAACTTCTTTAAAAAAACAGTTTCCTTTTTCTAGCAACCTCTCATTGACTTTTTCTTCATCATGTGGAATCTTTTAATTTCCTCTTTTACTAGACTTATCTTGTTCATATTCAAGTTTCCTCATTATTTCAAATTCTTAAGGCTAAATAACTAACATGTCATTAGGAACCATGACAGAAAGTTTGGATCTTCCACATGGGTTCTTCTGAGTGTCATCCCTCTTGGTAGTTCTTTTGGATGCACCACCATTCAACTTCTTGGATTTATAATTCAAGGTATTCTCACTATTATTATTTGAAATCTTCTTTTGGGAATTTGTTTTCACAACATTATTCTGATTTCTTCCCAAGGTAACTTATTCATTATTATCCATCTTATATGGTATTCTTTTCTTATCATCTTTGGATAAATGTTGAGATGATCATGTACCAAACTTCTGACCACTTCCATTGTATACATCACAAATTTTATCAATCATTCCAAATTTGTTTATAGTATATAGATGCTTATGGAACTTTGGATGTTTATTCTTATTCTCTGGATCCCCCCTTGAGATAGGATTCCTTTCTGATTTTACATTTTGAGGATTACACCAACAATTTAATGCACAATTCCAAAATCTATTGTAGAACCAAAATTGAACCACAAATCTTTATTTCCTGATATTTTCTGTATCAAATTGTTGGGTATTATTAAATATTTTTTTTGTGATTTATATGGGGAATCAACTACCAAATTCTTTTTCCTATCCACCCTAGTCATGGTGGTAGGATTTTTCTTACCTTTCTTTATCCATACTTATTTAGATTTTGTTTTATGACCTGCACCATTCATGATAATAGGTTTAAAAACATTATTACAAGATGGTATGAATGGTACCTGAATCTTCTAAACTGCTTGTGATAGATCATTAGTGAAGTCATGGTATTCTTATCACTTGTTGGAGTTCATTTGATAGTAGAATCATCCAATGAACATTGAGTACCAATGTAAACTGTTTCCTTATTTTGTTAAGTCTCAATATGTGTCTTATCAAAATTGTACAATCGAGCTTCCAAATCTAGACATTTAATACAGAGGATGATTTTTTGATCTTAAATCATAATCAACTTCTCTTCACAATCCTTCTTCAATATTTCAAATTTCTCTTCATGCATCAAAACTTTTTTTTTCAATAAAGAGTCAAGTTCCTTGATCTTCTTGTAGTTTTCTTCCAAATATAAACCCTTGACTTCAACGCTATTCTTTAGATTATCTTCAAGTGAATGGATCATTTCTTCCAGAGCCTTATTGACCCCCTCTTTCTCTTCAACATCTTTAATAAATTTTGAGGAACTCATTTCAAGTTAACTCCAAGTTTCTTCAAAGGTTATAACCTATCTAGAGATATTTAAACATTCTACAATCATTTCTTGCAAGACCTTCTCCAAAAAATTAGTTTCTTCTTCCAACTGGGAGATATTTTCCTGCATATATTGAAATACTCAACAAACAAGGGATGCACTTTCTTTAGGAATATCATACAGAATAACTCTTAATCTATCAAATGATAATTCTTTAGAATTTATAGATTTATCATCATCACCACTTGTGCTAACATTTTCATCTTGAAGAAATGTCTTAAATGTACTAACACATACCTCCTGATCACCAGAGTTAGGAAGGTTATCCAACTTCTTGGTAGAAACTTGAGCCACATTCTCATTACTTTCCATGTCTGAAATGTCTTCATTATCAGAAAGTCATGTAGAAACAAATATTTCATCTTCTTTAGATAATATGGAGTTCTTATTCAAATTTATATTCTCTTTATTTTTATTGTTCATCATTGTATTTTTAGATATAAACTTATAATCATAGATAAATGAATCTTTACCAAAATGGAACTTAATTTTTGAGCCAGGAAATAAAATCAAGTCTTCAAAATATAATAGCTTCACTATATAAAATCTAACAGAGGTGAACCTTGGCCCTAATACCAATTGAGAGGACTAGTTTGGAATGTTCCTAATACTGAGGGGGGGGGGGGTGAATTAGTGTTGGATAATTTTTAATCCAATTAAATTTTTTATCCCTTTACCTATTTGACCACTTAGGATCTCGATTCTATTATTCTCTTATACCTACCGCATGTAAGAATATTAAATTAGTAAATACAAGCACATGATGTTTTTACAAGGTTCACTACTCAATAAGAGTATCTAACCCTTAACATGGTCGAAAATAATCCTAACCACAAAACCACTAGAAAAAAATCCTTTTAATGTGGTTACAATGAGTAGGTTATTCCCTTATACTTGTGTGACACTATGAAAACAACCAAATAGCATGTGTTTTATATCACTTGGATGGATCTTTATTTTGCCTCCCAAGACAATCCTTTTTACAACACTTGGATGTATCTTTATACTACCTCCCAAGAAAATATTTTTTACAGCACTTGGTTGGATCTTTATACTACCTCCCAAGACAATATTATCCTTGTTGATAAGTATTTGTAACACCATGAGATTCCTCCACCTATTGAGTCTTTTCCGATGTCACAGTACTTCTTTGATCTACCGCTCTTCACTTGTTACTTTATTAGAAGCATGAAAGTAACTCTTCTTACTTCTTCCTAGGATAAAACTTGATAGTTGCACCTTCTTCTTCTTTAATTAATCAAAATAATATAAATGTGTTGTGGAATGATAAACACTGAATTTTCTTTGACCCAAATTATAATTAGCTGATATAAATTTGGTCACTAGATCTTCTTATCTTCTTTTATCTTTATTCTTTAGTTCAAGACCAACTATAATGAGATCAATTATTCTTCATCTTGAAGAAATCACAAACTTCCTATGTGATTATTAAATCAATGAAAATCAGCTCAACTTAGCATCATCATAATTAATATGGACTAAATAACTAAATATAAATTGGCCACTCTCTTTCTTCTTTTTTAACACAAAATAATATTGAATAATGTAGCAGTGTCCTGATCTGTCTTTCTTCTTCACAAAGCATGATGAGGATGTAAAGACCAATCGCATGTATGAAATATTTATACTTTTGTGAAATATACTATATCTATTGAAAATTGTCTTCCCTTCATGAACTATCACTGTGAACCATTCCCAAAAACTATAGCGGAAAACTATCACCATGTACTTCCTTGCACCATGTGGCATGATTACTTTGCGATCACCCTCTTATTTATATGTAAAATGTTTCCTTTCATGGAGATCATTTCCTTTCAATGACTTTTTTCTCTTCTACAGAATCCCCCTGCTTCTGTGAACTCTCTTCTCTTCCATAGACTTCCCTACTTCCGCAAACTGATGATGTCTCATGAAATAATAATGATTCATGGAAAACTTCTTCCTCCATGGACCATCCCTACTTCCATGAACCATTTCTGCTTCCCAAATGGATTATGCCTATGCAAACAGCTGATGCTTCATAGATAAACTCTTTTCTCTACAAACTGCCTTCATTCTGCGGACTCCCCTTGCTCCAAAAACTATATCTCCTCCATGAATCCTTTTCTTTTTCAAGCTATATTTCCCCACAATACTCCTTATCTTCCATGTAATTTCTTCATGATAACTACTTTAGACTTTACCGAATTCTTCCTGCAATGATGATCTTTTCTTATCAAATTTTCTCTGACTTAATGATAGGATTAGGTTTATTTATATAGGAAAATAAATATTAAATTCATTCTAATCTAATTTACCCTAATTTTCAATGTGGTACAACCTTCACCATGGGCTGCGCTCCTTTTGTGAACCATTTTTTCCTTCACGGTCCACGTAATGCCTTTCTTCCTTCGCAGTGGTTGATTCCATCCACAAACAGATCAATACATCTCAACTGAAAATGATGGATTTTCACAAAATTCAAGCCTTCCATGAACTGTGAACCTCCCATTAACTATTTTACCTACACGGTATATGTACCTTCCTTCACACTCTGTATGGCGCTGCTATTGATAAATTCTTCCTTTTCTGATTTTTCATTGCCGTTCCGCATACCGCTTATGGGATCTACAAACTTTCCTTCACATTATGAAAAATATGCTTCGTGAAGATCCTTTATTTACCAAAAAACAAACTCTTGATTTTTAGGACCAAAAATATGGAAAACACTGGGGAACAACACCACCTTAAATACATGCTTCGACAACACCAACCATAATGATTATCAGTCATTTGATTTCATCATTAACTCCATATATCATGATATATAACCATTTATTGATCACCTTTAGCATCATCATATATTTCAAGGAATGTATTTTGACTTTACTATCTTCCAGAAACATATTTACCTTCTAATCAAACCTAAAAATGTTTGGTAGAATATTTTTCCCCTTTCCTTCACAAGGATTTCATCACAAGTTATCTAAAAAACTTATGATATTTTGAAATAAAAATCAGAAAATAATTGTTATATTTTATTATAATAATTATCCAACCATGAAATCCAATTTCATGAAATTAATCCATAACGATTCTACATGCATTACCTTCAATCTCAAATTCTTCAAACCATTAACATGTTTCTTGGAATATCAAGACTTGAGGACTTCATCCAAGATCCATTAACTTTGGAACTAATTCATAAAATTAACCACAATGAGATCATATTATCACTTTGAACACTATTGAAAACCAATGAAAATTAGTTGAAAACAAATACAGTCCATACACAAAGTGTAATCTTCAATAATAAACTCAACAATGATCCTTTTATAGTCCTAAAGATCCTAAAGTGTGGCGACTATCCTGGGGTCTAAATCAGCTTTTGGAACAACCTCATATGGGCCAATGAGATTATCACATATGTTTCCTTTGTCTATATATCAATGAGCAGGTGGAAAATAATCATTGGGGTGACTCCCAAGACCTAGCTTGAGTTTCTGCTGACAAGTATGGGTGCCTACCAAGGGGTTTACTTGGTTCTGTATCATCCCTTGGAGTAGGTTGTCCCTACCATTTATTACATCGATAGTCCTATTTATCTGATCTTATAGGGGGTTGATGGTGAGAACATTAATTGTGGTAGAATTCAGAGAGGAACCTTCACTGTTGATGGGTGGTCCATATTGATGATCCAATAATTTCCATAGGATATGGATGAAATGGAGGGTAGTATACTTCCCCCAAGCCTCTAATATACATGTGTTGAGATTCCTCTTTGATGAACCAATATAGCACGGTGAGGCTCTTAATGTAGGTTTTCGGGAGAGTCTATTAGTATCCATATGATTTAGGATGTTGATCTAATGAGATAATTGTGATATCAAATATATTTTAATATTTATGAAAGACATTGAGGTTCTCATGGATTCAAGGGTAGGTCAGCTGATGGTCTCGAAGAAGATGGAATGTCACCCAGATATTCTAGAAGAAACAAACTACTTGGTCCTTGGTGAGTTAATCTGAGATGAAAAAAATCTAGAGTTGTAGGTGGCCAAAATGAGACTGAGAGATGGTTGGTATCCAAGAGTCTCCACAATTATTCTTGTTTATTACTAAAGGGTTTTTCTAACTCCTGGCCAGCTTAAGCCTTAATTGGAAAAGGTTAAGAAAATGGCAACATCGCTGACACAGACTAGATTTTCTACTGATTTACAAGGATAGGGGGCACTGTACAGGTCAAACATCCACTACATGCTGGAATGTATCTTAGATGTGTATCCAAATTCAAGATCATATCCATATAGGAATATGTGTTCAACACATCCTCATGCGTGAGAGTGACATCCTTCCATTGAGGCTTATTAGAGTGATCACCATCATTTGAGGGCATCAATCTAGACCTTGGAATCTCTACACCTTCCATTCTAGAGGTAGATAAGAGGAAAATTGATGGTTATAGATATGGTTTCATTGAGAGTCTTTTGAAGAAGTCCAAAACTTCCTCCACTAGTAGGTACCTATAGAGTGATTTGGGGATCTTGTGGACCTCAACTTATAGGATTGTAAGCCTCAATCAAAGATTTACTTCCCTTAGCTATAATGGCGGGGGTGAAGGTTCCCTTCTAGAGTCATCTATTACATTAGAGTATAATATATCAATAGTGACACAATGCTTCCCATCATCATTCCTCTAATAGCATGGGACATATCCAAGCGCAAGCTGTTGAGAGTCTCCTAGGATTCCCCCATGTGCATTGTGACGTATGCTGTGGGCACAAACCTCACATGGTTTTCATCCTCCTTCCCCATGATGGTTCTTTAGGGAAGTGAATGTGTCTATCATGGGAAGGACCTCCTCACTAGTTTATAGTGGTGCGGGGAGGACCTCGTCACTAGTTGACAGTGGTGTGGATAGGAACTCTGAACCAGTATTCCACATCATGGGATGGACCGTAATGGCTAGTGGTGGTGCTAATGACTAAGAGAGTCAACTTGGACTACCTAAGAGGTAGTTAGGTTCTCGATCCCAGGAAAGAAAAGAAGGATCTCCGTTCACCTATTGTGGGGATGTGATGGGATGTGCTAATGGTGGTGAGGGGAACTGGAGCTATAGAAGGTGCCTCCTATCAAGTGATGATTGGGGTTTTCCCCCAGTGCTATCATCAAGTGTTCTGGATTAGGGTATATGGAGTGGGGATGGGGTCAAACCACTCATTGACCTATAGGATAGGTTAGTTTTAGTGCTGACACTTCCTGGTGGGAGCCCTCATGGGTAGTTCCCAAGCAGTGGTCATGGCAGGTACGACTCAAACATCCCCTACCTCCTTGACATAGGGGATTGAGCTACCAGATTACTCTATATAGAGGCTCATTAAGTGGTTTATATTATAACAGGGGATGTTTTCCCCTTTCACGACCCTCAGGGATGGCAGTGTCGATGAGGTACCGATTCTTTGAGATCCTGGTGGGCTATATCCCTAGTGGGAATGACCCCTTATTGTTTTTATTGAAAAAAAGGGTGTCAATCACCCTCATATAGATGAAATAGAAGGGTGAAATGGGGTGTGGGTGCCCAATATATGATGAAATAGTGGTTGTTATGGTGGGGATATAATCATGCAAGATTTCCACATCAATTTTCCTCCTTCCCCCATTCCTGTTGGCATCACATCATTGATCTCCTATATCTTGAGTCCTAAAAAGAACGTGGAATCAACCATCTATACAAATCTAATAAAGTCTCAATGCACAACGTCCCAACATCACCCATTATTTTTAAAATAAAATATGGATCCACATTGATGACGTCTTAGACCAAGGATTCTTAACATTATCTGCCCCAAGTCATAGGAGAGTTTCATGTTGGGTCCACTGATTGCTCGATAGAACCTAGAGACAAATATCTGGATCTAGTGACATGAAAATATGACACTTCCATAACATTACTAGTACCCATAGTTTAAGGATAATAGATTCATGTTAGTTTCACTATTTTTTTGACTCTTTATATCAGGGCTACGTTCCGTCTTTCCATCTAGAAGTGACACACTGATTATTAACCCACATTCCCACTTTCTAAAGGTGGTAGGATTTTATCACTTTAATCGGTGATGTTGACACCTTGATCGAAATGGGATGATGGGTTATTGGTTCTAGCTTCCATGGATTCCTCCTTAGAGCTTATAACCTAGTCTGGGTCTCCCTTAAATATTAAAGTCATGTTTGTGAAACTTGTTCCTAGTTCCATCTCAAGGTGAATGTTGGTTAATTATGCTGCTTCTGTCTCAATAGGGTAGCAACCTTTAGTTAGATAAGATAATAACATTAGTCATGAATGGGAATCTCTTTTATGTTGGGAAGGTTAGGAACCTATAAATTCTTGCCCTCTTAAAATCACAGGCATATCATATGATTCATTTTAGGCATATAACCTAAGGAATATCATGTTTTCCACAAGGTAGTTGACACTAGGGGAGTAAGTATTTTGAGGATTTTTACCATAGGAATCCCATGTTTATTGTTTGAGGTCAGGATTTTTTGATTGGGTCATAGGTTTAATGTCTTGTGGGTATAAATGGGTCAAAGGTTTAAAGTCTTGTGGGGATAGGTGGGTCATAGGTTTAAAATTTTGTGTAGATAGTTGGGTCATGGGTTTAATATCTTTTGGGGATAGGTGGGTTATTGGTTTAATGTCTTGTGGTAATAGATGGGTCATTGGTTAAATATCTTGTGAGGACAAGTGAGTCACTGGATTAATGTATTGTGGGGATAATTGGGTTACAGGTTTAACATCTTATGGGGGAAGGTGGGTCACATGATTAACATCTCGCAGGGATAGATGGGTTATAGGTTTAGCATATTATGGGGATATATGGGTGGTTAATTGTGTCCCCATAGGGGAATATTTCACACTTGGGATTTGGTGTAGTGTTGGGGAATCAGGACTGAACCTCAGGGAGGAACCCTAGATGTGTTGGTTTGTAAGGATTAAACCTTAGGGAGGTAACCTACTTTCCCTATTAGGAAACAGGGATAAAAAACCATGTAGTTTGATTCCGTAGTTTAAGGTCATGTTATAATACTCGTCTATGTAATTTAACATCATGGGTTAAGTAATCTCATGTCACAGAAGAAGCATCAATAAGGGATGATGCAAGGATTATGCATATGGGATAACCGAAGTAACAGTCCATAGGGGTGATGGGCTTAGTACCAGAGTATATTTCTATGGGGATTTATATCATGATGATTATACATAGGTAATACCATGTTCATCACACAAGGTAAGGCTATAGTTTAATGTCATGTGTTGAGGAATTTTTCATGTAGTTTATCATCATATAAAAATTATGTGGAGCTAGTAATTTTTACATCATGAAACTCAAACATTTTTGGGGATTACACCTAGGGAAACCATTTCAAGGTAGTAGAGGAAGATTCTATATAAGGACTATCAACTCGGAAATTCCAGTAGTTTTCATTTATGATTCCACATTTAGGGATCACGTGCCTACTGATCATGAGCCTCTAGGTAGGGCATGGTGTAAACATTGCCGTGGAGGAGTGGAAATTAGTGGTCTCGATGTTAGGGTGCCTATTCTTAGGAGAAAAAGGCATTAGGGTGCCAATTCTTAGGATAAAGAGGTGAAGGAATGGTCCAAGAAGTTCTTGAAGTGGGGGGGGGGGGAGATCTAGGACTCAAAGGCGGTTGCATGAAACTCTATAGTTATGTGAACAATTGGGGTTGTGAGATCCATGGGATCTAGCACAAGGTAGATGCATAGACCCTAGAGGCATATATGAACACAACTTCTGGGGTCACGCAAAGGAATATTCTTTTATGCACACCTAACTATCCTTAAAGGGAGTTGGGTGAGGAGCTCTCCACCACTGGAAAAACCACATTGGGGCCCCTGAGAGGCCAGTCACACAAGTTTCCTACCTTTGAGGATCCATATATTTTTTAGAGTTTCATGATGTTATGGAAGAGATATTTTTATGAGAAATAGATCATGATTCATCTTCTGGAGATCTTTCCCTAAAGCATGTGTGTGTGTGGTTGTGGGGGGGGGGTCTATTTATAGCCAAAATGGGTGGTCAATATCAAAAAACTTCACCAGGGAATGCAACATGATTTCATGTTTTCTAGTCCTTATGTAGGACTTGACCACACAATATGGTGGTTTTCACATTACCTTTCTCATGAAAAGATATTTGTATGCATATGATGGTTTGTGTGAAAAACCTTCCTTTTATGCACATATGCTTTAAACAACATTTAAAGCTTTTGGAGTACTCAAAAAAATTTAATCTTCATTTTCACCTTTGGTTCACAATTCTTTTTCATGAGAATACGATTGTTTTCACGTATTACCTTATAGTTTCACACACCCTACTTGGTTATGGTATCTATCTCTTAACCTATTGGAGGTGGGATTGGGGTAGTCACAATCAGCTTATTTCTATCCAAACAGGACCCGATGGTTTGGGTTGTGATATAACGGTATCATAGTATGGTTCTACCTTAGAATTAGAGTATATATTTTTATATTGTTGTGATATTGGTTTGGAATTTATAGAAATAGTATTAAAGTGTTTCGAGTTAGACTTTTAGGGTATATAATCTAGTGTTGGTGTGGCGACTAACATATCCATTCACCAGGACTTTAATAACTTTCTTGTTGACTCAGTACATGTAGAAATTGTTTGCAGGGGAAAAAATTGGTGAATATATCATATATTAATGGGTTGTAGTTTCTATGTAATTCTTGAGTTATCTCCCCAGATATACTCTTGAACATGGTACATCTTGTTTATTTCGGGATGACTTAGTGAAGACAACTATATAGGATTCCACTACGTGATCTTGAGGATGATCCACTATGTGACGAGGATTCGGTGTAGGGGTATTTGCAAGAGGTAATACCTCTAGATGATTTTACAATTATGACACCACCTATAGAGTATCATATAGTGCCAACAATACTTGTTGAGGATGCACACAAGAAGTGAGTGCTACATGAGTTCCAAAGGTAGTGACCTCCTAGGTTTTGAGGAAATATATACCCATAGGTATCTAAGGACTTTCTAGAGGAATTCACATGAGTTTTCCGCCTTGTTAGGACACCTGAAGATCAAATGAAAGTCCTCACAGTGATCCTCCTTCAGGCCTCTACTTGGAGATGGTGAATTTTGGTGAATCAGTCACATAATGAGATATCTATCTTCTAGTTAGATTTCAAGCATCTCTTTAGGGAGGAGTTTTTTTCGACCACATTGTAATCAAGGAACATCCAAAAGATTCTGTATCTACAGTAGGGAAATTTGACCATGGCATATTATTTAGTGAGTTTTACTAATATCTTATAATACTCCATGGATATGGTGTGAGATCTTTTCTTTAGGTAATAGAACTTTGAGTAGGGATTATGCCAAGATATCATGGATTTAGTGATATCTCTATGAATTATCACCTATGTTGGAGTGCTTGAGTAGGAGTTATTTATATAGATATTCTTAGAAGAGAAAACATCAAAAATGGGTGATGGTAGTGGGAACCTAGGAGATTATAACTCAGAAAAAAATAGATGATGACATTCATAGGGATCTAGACATGCCAGATTCTTCTAGAGACAGACCTAGGATAAAGGATCTGCAGTTTAGGGCTCATAAGATAGATCGAGTCAACTGAGAGAGATATGGTGTTTCTCCTATGATGGTTAGGGATATCTTGTATGATATTGTCCATCTTGTCATATAGATGATAAATAGATGGTTTATAGACCGCATAGGCAGAGCTGGAGATAGGATCAAGGAGGTTCAAAGGGTAGTGTATGTGGAAGATGGAAAGGTAGAGTATTAGGAGCTAGAAGGTGGTTTGACCTACTGCCACCATGACCCCCAGGAAGTCTTCTCCAGGCTTAAGGAGCTAGTGGATAGTGTTGGGTCGGAGAAAAACGGGAAGGATGGCAAGAGGGGGGGTGAATTGCCTTTAAAAAAAAATGATTAATCAAATTAAAATCAAAGTCAAGAATGCAGCGGAAATAAAAGAGGCAAGACACGCAATTGATAACGGAGTTTGGCCAAAAACCCGGCCTACGTCTCCGCTCCCAACTCAACGTTGAGAGATTCCTACCGCTTTCTTTTCAATGGTTTTAGCAAGAAACCCACTAGGCTTTGAGGTAACACTAGGACCTATTACAGCTTGCTTTTATTGGTTGAGCAAGAACCCACTTACTTTTAATGGTTGAGTAAGAACCCACTAGCCTTTTTAACGGGTGAAGGCTAGCTCACCGGTGACTCAAGCCTTTTAAAAGGAAAGGCTTGACGAAACCTCTTCACACCTTAGTGGTGATGTGAAACCCAAAAGAAAGAGGGATGCGAAAGAGTTTGGGGTTTGTAGGCACAAACCCAAATTTAAGGCTCAAAATGATAAAACAATAAAACCCGTATGTTGAGAAGCCTTGGGCGCCTTTGATTGATTGAATATGTTGAAGGCCGCTTCCAAGCTTCTTTGAAGGAGCTCCTTGGATGTGGAAGTTGTTGGAGCACTTGAGGTTCCTTTGAGGGAAGTCACCGGAGGTTGGCCAATTGATACAAAATATGTCCGTTGGCTTCGTATATGATCCGGTTGGTATCCGGGGCTTCCTCAGCCTTTATTTATAGGCATGGAACCCATTGGGGGCCTTCGGAGCCGTTGGAGAAGTCTTCGGAGCCGTTGGAGGCCAAAAGAGGGTTGACTGGTCAAAGCCAACGGCTAGTTTGACTGGGCTACCGGCTGGCCGGTACAGCTCCACCGGCTGGCCGGTGCCTTGGAAGTTTGAGAGTGCTTCTGCCCAGGAGCCACCGGCTGGCTGGTGAGAAGGCCACCGGCTGGCCGGTGGTGTGACAGTAGGTCTCACTATTGAACCAGGATGCCACCGGCTGGCCGGTGACAGAGCCACCGGCTGACCGGTGGAACCTGGCAGTGGGCAATGCCTCTGCCAGGTCCACCGGCTGGCCGGTGCTATCACACCGGTTGGCCGGTGGACTGCAATTCAGTCCATTTGCCAGCTTTCTTGGGCCAATCCTTTGGCAATATTTTGCCTATCATCCACAACACTTAAAAACAAGGTTAGACAAATAATAAGGTGATTGTGATCATGAAAATCAAACAACGAGGGGAACGAGAGGTACAACAATCTCCCCCTATTTTGATGATCACAATCACCAAAACAATTAATGTAAAAAACTGAAATTGAAAGGAAATGCTAAGCATGATGAAAAGGATTCTCCCGCAATCAATCAAGAAATTTCTCCCCCTTTGTGATTATCAAAATAGCGTGGGGCATAAAAATTTGATTGAGGGAAACGTTGAAAAACAAGTTAGAGTTTTTAAACCAATTGAAATTTTTTGAAATTTGAATTGAAAGTTTTGAATCAAAAATTGAATAATAGTTTGAATTGAAAGTTTTGAAATGACAATTGAATTGAAAATTTGAAATTGAAAAATTTGAAACCAAGAGTTGAGAACAATTTAGAAAGTTCTCCCCCTAAATAAAAACAAAGAATCACTGGGGAACGGAAATAAATTTTGGCCCGGAGAGACTCGCAAGAAGGGATTTTTCAATCCAAACTTGTCTCATAGCGGGTCTTCTCCTATAAAACTCATCGGAATAGAAAATAGATTTGGGTTGACCGTACCGGGCATTTTTGCAATCACACTCATAAATGAGGTGCCCGGGTTTTTTACAATAATTGCAAAATTTAAAACCAGAGCTCCCCCTTACAAAAACAGTTGGAGCATGGGAGGAGTAAGCTTGGTTGGTGTAGCCAAGTCCATGTGTGGTTCTAGAAACACGTTGAGAACCAAGGAGTTTTGAAAGGTTTTTTTCTCCGTTGGTGAATTTAGCAAGAGATTTGTAACGCCCCGACCCCAGCTACCCAGAGTCGGTGCATTACTTACGTAACATTGGCATGATCACAAGAAAGATCAAATCCCGAAAGACCGATTGGTTTAGTAGCCTTGGAAACACTAGATATAATCATAAAGTTTTACATTACATTTCAAAGTGAAAAACTACTACAACAACAAAGTCTTCATATCCACACTATTAACCCCTCATAATATCCCTGCAAGTCATTCATAATTTACTTCTTCACTACCTGGGAAAAATAACACATAGAAAAGGGGTGAGCTCAAATGCCCAGTAAGGATAACAATATAGCGGAACATTCAAAATAAACATTTAAGGCAATGAATTACTAAAACAAAAGCCTTTTAAAATTGAACTTCAACATAGTATGGCAAAAGTAAAATGAAATAATGCCATTTACTTATTCACATGGATATTCTACTAATCGAATAATCACATGCAATATCAATAACCACTTTCATAATGTTGGAATGCATAATGCCAGACTATCATAACCACATAGCCAAGGCCTCGTGCCAAGACTACAAATAAGATTTTGTCAAGGCCTTGTGCCAAGACACTAGTTTGTCTCATGAGACCTACCGATGCATCGAGGAGCTATAGCGGGCTCCACCCGTCACTTATTAAGTCCAATGCATTCCCATATGAAAAGGTTTAAACATAACATAAACATTCGTATTAAAACTAGCATACGAAATGTCAATACTTTCACAATAAACTATGAATGGTATCAAAATAGCACATCCACAGTCAAACATATCACAAAACCTTCAATACAATATAGAAGTTTTGTATCATAATAAATCAACTTCAAATAATCTTAAAATCCATCAAAGGATGTTGACATAGATGAAATCAAAATTCTTTTTAAAGAAATATCTCCTTTTATTTTGAAATCATTTAAGATCCATATAAAATAAAACATTTTCTTTGAAAATATTCTTATAAGCTTGTATGGGAAGCTTCGACGATTTTATAACGGCGGAAAATAACCGCACCCGCCGTATAAGTTAAAAAAAAACATTCTTACCTCAATTCTGTCGAAAAGGTTAAAAAAGGACCTTGTTTTGAAAACGACGGAAAGATTCCTTTATAAACCTCTTATAAAAAGTCAAACAAGGGTATAAATGACTTTAACCCATATTCTTGTAAATAGTAAAAATGTTTTGAAATACATTTCGAAGAAACATGGATGTGGATGATAAAGAGATCCCAGTAGATTATTACGTATAATACAACCTCGGATAATGAAGAGATTGTGAAATAACCCTTACCTTGTACTTTTTCCTTGGTTGGGGTAGGTTAACCTCCTGTATAATGGTGAAATAATTGTTACTAAATTATACAAGAATCATATACATTAATATGATATCATATATGATTTTTTAATACCGATTTATAATAATATCTTAGTATTATCGTTGTTTCGGGTGTTAACTTATTTGTTTTCTTTTATATGTTTTGTTACGTAAGACCTTTTTGTAAAGGATAGGTTGTATATTATTCATATCCAGAATGATATCAAGTCCATAAACATCATTTTTAAATCATCAAATGATAATTATACTTGAATGGATACGATGGAGAATGAATCTCATCGCGTTCGTGGAGACGGTAGTCCGTACGTACGCACGAGCGACAATATCATTATTTGATATTAAAATAATATATAAATGGATGGTATATCATATATACAGAATCATTAACATGTTATATTTATTATTTACATGAGTTACACATCATTATTATACCCATCCAAATAATATTATATTGAATAACAATTACATCACGACGTGGAGACGGTAAGCCGTACGTACGCACGTATGGTGACATGTTATTCAAAGGGTGGATAGAATACTGAATATGATTGTACCATATTTATAATAACATCACATTATATGTGAGATACTAGAGTTATTATTTTAGAATGGTAGGAACAAAGGAAGAAGAAGTGGAAGAAGAAATGAACTTGGAGAAGGGTGGTGAAATCATTACCTCTTCTTCGGGTTCTTCCTTTTGATTTGATCAAAAGGGCTCCTTAGGTTGGCTTTCTGATCAAACTAAGGCCTCTAGGTTGTAGTGAGGGATGTTGGGAGAGTATTTGGGCAGAGTTTGGCCGAGCCAAAAGGCTTTAGAGGTGTGAAGAAATGAGAAGGAGGAGTGCCCTTTTATAAGAGGGGTGAGGGGCACCTTTGGAAAAGCTAGAAATATTAATTTATAATAAATTCATATTCGGTTTCTAAAGGCTCCAAAGTTGACTATTCAAAGGATGAGGTGGGGATAGGTCGAAAAAAACTCATCCAATATAATTTAGACAGGTTTGGGTACTTATATTAACCTTATCTTTAAGTATTAACTCTAAGTTAATTAGTTTCACTTTTACAATGTCTCTTTGTATTTTTATATATTATGGTTAATAAACTTACTATATACATCCAAGCGACCCCCAAGTGGTCCATTAATGATTAAACTATCATAATATAAGTCTCTTGGCCGAACCTTAGATTTTTAGGAATTTAATATCAATTAATAATATAATATTTGTTTTAAGAACTCTTTTATGTCAATTTTGACACTATTCAATAGTTGATTTTTGTGAAACTCATAACAGATTGATTACTTCGAAAAAAGTCAATTAAATCAATCCTAATATATCATATTATCCTAGAAAATTAGTTTAATTCATTAAAAGTTTCATATTATATTTTTTTGGGTATTTATAATATCAATTATTTTAATTTTTCACTATTATAGTAATTACTGCATCATCATTGTGTCATAAATAAAATAAATTATTTAATGTCTAAAAATTATAAATAAAATATAATTATGTAGGAAATATTTTTATCTTTCTAATGAATATTTATAATCTGAAATCCAACTTATATAACTCTATGTAACAATTGTTTTTCTAAAAGATATTTGCTTGTGTCATTTTTGTATTCATTTTGACTTAATTAAAATAAAGTGTCATTATCACTTACAAGTGGATCCATGGGATCACAAAATAGACCCAAATATTCCCATGGTCGACCATGTATCAACCAATAGGGTTAAGACACGTTTTAGGGTAATTTAGTATTATTATAATATTATTTTTTAACCCTTATTTACCGGATTTACCCTTAACCATGGTAAATAAAATATTTACCGCAGTAATTATTCAAAATGTCTAAAAATAAAAGTTACCTATTTACACAATTTGAACATCCTGATTCCAAATATGGAATCCATTTTCCTAAATTCTAAACACAGAAGTGGCAGAAATTAATTTAAAATTAATTCCCGCTGTCAAAACAAAAAGCGTGTTTTTAAGAGATAATAACTATCAAAAGATTGACACTTGTTTATGTTCGGTTTAATTGTAAAATTATATCCAATGACCAACATTATATTAAATAGTAAAAATATATTCTAAATATACTTTAAAACCACTCAAATTCATAATTTATCACTATTAATTATTTTGATTAAAAAAGTTGTTTTTAATTAAAATTTAGTAATTTTCACTATTCATCAAAATATGAAAGTTATCCGAAAAGTACCAAAATTTCACCTTAGGCTAAATTTGATATTCCGAATCCAAAAATGAAGTCCATTTTAAAATATAAAATATATATAACTTCAAAAAGTAGGTATTACTATTCATAACAGCTAGTTTGATTGGTTACGGTGTGTTAGAACTCGAAGTTGCGTACAACACACGCTACTGTTTTATTCAAAGGAAAGCGTACCGTGGAAGCTTGGGATGTTTCATTTTAAATTTTTTGATGTTTCCATTTAGTCAAAAAATTTAAAATATTGTATTTAAAAAGGTTTCACTATCAAAAGTTGATAAAAGTGCAATACTGAAAATGAATCTGTTCTTGCATTATGACTAAGAAACTCATAATATGGATTCTAAAATTATAAGGATTATATAAAGTTTAAAATTTAGTTAATACTATTCATGACCTCTTTTAATGGCTTTTTTTTGGTAAGTCATGGTGCAATTGAACTCAGTTTTGCGTGTAGTGCAAGTTATTGAATTATTTTGAAGAAATAACACACTATGAAATCTTGGGGTGTTACATTCTCCCCTCCTTCAATAAATTGAGTCCTCGCAATTTGAAATTGTTCTTCAAAAATAAAAGGTTGAAAGTAGAAAATATATTTGTGGGAAAACCCACATCGGAAATTGGGTTACTAAAATTTAGTCTTAATATGAGGAAAAGAGAAATGAAACGGTCACCACCAAATTATGATCTTGATTAGGAGAACATTGGTGGCAATTAGAGACATATAATCGGAGGAAAAACGTAAATATTTATAGGTAGTGATTGAGGTCATCAATCACAAACAAGTGTAGAATTGAGGTCCTTAAATTCATCAATCTATGATGATTTGAAATACCATCGGTTCAACAAAACATAGGGTATTAGGATAACACATTTTTGACGTTTCAAAATATCTTAGTTGAAATCCCACATCGAAAAATGAATTAATGAGGCCTCTATTTAAAATAAAGAGTGGAAAGTATGAAGATTACCGAAAATAACACATACTAGGGTTCCATGTAGGAAAATATGGATATGGAAGAGAAATCTAACCATCAATTATCTGATGGAGAGTGGTAGAGAACATGGCTATGAAAAGGCCAACAATCCCAAAGCCATAAATTAGTGATGATTTAAGGTACCATCTAGGACAAAATTTTTGTTCTAAGTTGCTTTTCTTAATATTGAGGAATTTATTTATGAGATTGGCTAAGATCATAAGGAGATATACTTACTTTATAATTAGAGTTTTGTCCATTAATAAATTTCTACCATAAACTCATCTTTCACTCGTAAAAAAAATTATATTTATACTATTCGTACAGGGTTCCAAAATAAACGAATTTATAATTCATCTACCAGATCTTTTAAAAAAACTACATTATTTAATCCAGGACATCTCTTGGGCCAGTGGTAGGTGATACACCCTTGTCGCCCTTCGGTTGCGGGTTCAAGTCTCGCAGCCTTGCCAGACGCAACAGGTTGCTGCCCGACCTCCGGGTTGTCCTTTTATGGCAATCCAAAATAATCCAAATAAGAACTATCCAAAATAATTCTATCCAAACTCACATTCCAACATTTATAAGGAAGGTAAACATAATATAGATCCTTTTTACCCCGTAATAGCATATAAATACCTTCATCATGTATTACCATATTCCTTATTGATTACATTCATGATCCCTTATTCCATATAGAATGCTGGATATACTTCATTAATCCAAAAATGTTTAAAACCCCAACAATGATGGAATATACAAATCATTAATCAGCTTCAAGGTAGTCAATAATATCCAATATAATTTATCCAAATCAATCATGTATTATTATAAAATCACCACCTCGGTATCTGAACCATATTATGGTTTATCTTTCTCTCAACCATATATTTTCCAAAAATTTAACCTGCTATTGAGTCACTTTTCTTTTTTCCACACAATCTTAAGTCCTTAATGAAATAGTACTGCAGTACAATCCTTATATACTCCATAATTATTATAACAAGTACATTGTTGATACAACACTCAATTGACATAATCAACATAAGAACTCTAATCATTTCTCTTCATCTGTGGTAGTATCATAACTTGATTATTATCCAATAGCATCATTTGCGTCATAGTCTGATGACTGGGACATAGGTTCGCGTAGTGTCCAAACTCCTTGCAAATGAAGCATTGTACATTTGAAACCATTTTCTTACCCTTGCAGTCATGTACTTTGTGCCATTTTCCTCCACACTTATAACAAACTCCCATTCCTTTCAGGCAAGTTCCAGGGTGTTTCTTTCCACAGTTACCACATATGGGAAAATTCTTCTTTTCCCTCTTCCCTTTATCTATCTTTCTCTCTTCTATCCTTTTCTTCTCTTGCTTCCCTTCAAAGCCATAGGACTCAGTAAACTCTTTACTTATCTTATCAACACATGATATTATTTCTTCATATGATGATAATACATGGGATACTATTTCTCTTATAAATTCTAGCTTAAGACCATGAAAGATATGATCCTTCCTTCTCTTTGGATCATGTGCATTTCTGGAGTTCTCATTCCTTCTACTGGGCGCCATTTCTAAATAATGGAATACACTAGATCAGTTTATGAATCAAAATACATAATCCCATACTTATAAAACACTTAACATAAATTGAACTATTTATGGATATAATCCATAATCATAAAAATGTTTTCTTTGAGGAAGTATATACTCATAAACCCTTCATAATGATTTGTAAAGAAAATGAGAGTTATCCTAAGCATATCCCCCGGGAGTGTCGTAACCAAGAGTGCAGCAAGGCCCGTTGTCGTGCACCAGTTCCCGTTCGAGTCTAGCTCAAATCGGTGTTTTCGGGTTTTACCCCTAGGTACATCTGTGCCAGAGCCGCCTCTACCTGCTCGTATCCAGACAGGGATGTATTGCTCGGAAAACTCACAAAATCTCTACAATACCAAAATTCTAGGAAGTTATTCTATACTAATCCTCAAAGTTCGTCTTAGGTTTACGTGCTCTAATCAGAGTTTATCTAAATCTAGCTTCCAAGGTTTGTACTAAACTTCCTCTGATACCAACTGTAACGCCCCGACCCCAGCTACCCAGAGTCGGTGCATTACTTACGTAACATTGGCATGATCACAAGAAAGATCAAATCCCGAAAGACCGATTGGTTTAGTAGCCTTGGAAACACTAGATATAATCATAAAGTTTTACATTACATTTCAAAGTGAAAAACTACTACAACAACAAAGTCTTCATATCCACACTATTAACCCCTCATAATATCCCTGCAAGTCATTCATAATTTACTTCTTCACTACCTGGGAAAAATAACACATAGAAAAGGGGTGAGCTCAAATGCCCAGTAAGGATAACAATATAGCGGAACATTCAAAATAAACATTTAAGGCAATGAATTACTAAAACAAAAGCCTTTTAAAATTGAACTTCAACATAGTATGGCAAAAGTAAAATGAAATAATGCCATTTACTTATTCACATGGATATTCTACTAATCGAATAATCACATGCAATATCAATAACCACTTTCATAATGTTGGAATGCATAATGCCAGACTATCATAACCACATAGCCAAGGCCTCGTGCCAAGACTACAAATAAGATTTTGTCAAGGCCTTGTGCCAAGACACTAGTTTGTCTCATGAGACCTACCGATGCATCGAGGAGCTATAGCGGGCTCCACCCGTCACTTATTAAGTCCAATGCATTCCCATATGAAAAGGTTTAAACATAACATAAACATTCGTATTAAAACTAGCATACGAAATGTCAATACTTTCACAATAAACTATGAATGGTATAAAAATAGCACATCCACAGTCAAACATATCACAAAACCTTCAATACAATATAGAAGTTTTGTATCATAATAAATCAACTTCAAATAATCTTAAAATCCATCAAAGGATGTTGACATAGATGAAATCAAAATTCTTTTTAAAGAAATATCTCCTTTTATTTTGAAATCATTTAAGATCCATATAAAATAAAACATTTTCTTTGAAAATATTCTTATAAGCTTGTATGGGAAGCTTCGACGATTTTATAACGGCGGAAAATAACCGCACCCGCCGTATAAGTTAAAAAAAAACATTCTTACCTCAATTCTGTCGAAAAGGTTAAAAAAGGACCTTGTTTTGAAAACGACGGAAAGATTCCTTTATAAACCTCTTATAAAAAGTCAAACAAGGGTATAAATGACTTTAACCCATATTCTTGTAAATAGTAAAAATGTTTTGAAATACATTTCGAAGAAACATGGATGTGGATGATAAAGAGATCCCAGTAGATTATTACGTATAATACAACCTCGGATAATGAAGAGATTGTGAAATAACCCTTACCTTGTACTTTTTCCTTGGTTGGGGTAGGTTAACCTCCTGTATAATGGTGAAATAATTGTTACTAAATTATACAAGAATCATATACATTAATATGATATCATATATGATTTTTTAATACCGATTTATAATAATATCTTAGTATTATCGTTGTTTCGGGTGTTAACTTATTTGTTTTCTTTTATATGTTTTGTTACGTAAGACCTTTTTGTAAAGGATAGGTTGTATATTATTCATATCCAGAATGATATCAAGTCCATAAACATCATTTTTAAATCATCAAATGATAATTATACTTGAATGGATACGATGGAGAATGAATCTCATCGCGTTCGTGGAGACGGTAGTCCGTACGTACGCACGAGCGACAATATCATTATTTGATATTAAAATAATATATAAATGGATGGTATATCATATATACAGAATCATTAACATGTTATATTTATTATTTACATGAGTTACACATCATTATTATACCCATCCAAATAATATTATATTGAATAACAATTACATCACGACGTGGAGACGGTAAGCCGTACGTACGCACGTATGGTGACATGTTATTCAAAGGGTGGATAGAATACTGAATATGATTGTACCATATTTATAATAACATCACATTATATGTGAGATACTAGAGTTATTATTTTAGAATGGTAGGAACAAAGGAAGAAGAAGTGGAAGAAGAAATGAACTTGGAGAAGGGTGGTGAAATCATTACCTCTTCTTCGGGTTCTTCCTTTTGATTTGATCAAAAGGGATCCTTAGGTTGGCTTTCTGATCAAACTAAGGCCTCTAGGTTGTAGTGAGGGATGTTGGGAGAGTATTTGGGCAGAGTTTGGCCGAGCCAAAAGGCTTTAGAGGTGTGAAGAAATGAGAAGGAGGAGTGCCCTTTTATAAGAGGGGTGAGGGGCACCTTTGGAAAAGCTAGAAATATTAATTTATAATAAATTCATATTCGGTTTCTAAAGGCTCCAAAGTTGACTATTCAAAGGATGAGGTGGGGATAGGTCGAAAAAAACTCATCCAATAGAATTTAGACAGGTTTGGGTACTTATATTAACCTTATCTTTAAGTATTAACTCTAAGTTAATTAGTTTCACTTTTACAATGTCTCTTTGTATTTTTATATATTATGGTTAATAAACTTACTATATACATCCAAGCGACCCCCAAGTGGTCCATTAATGATTAAACTATCATAATATAAGTCTCTTGGCCGAACCTTAGATTTTTAGGAATTTAATATCAATTAATAATATAATATTTGTTTTAAGAACTCTTTTATGTCAATTTTGACACTATTCAATAGTTGATTTTTGTGAAACTCATAACAGATTGATTACTTCGAAAAAAGTCAATTAAATCAATCCTAATATATCATATTATCCTAGAAAATTAGTTTAATTCATTAAAAGTTTCATATTATATTTTTTTGGGTATTTATAATATCAATTATTTTAATTTTTCACTATTATAGTAATTACTGCATCATCATTGTGTCATAAATAAAATAAATTATTTAATGTCTAAAAATTATAAATAAAATATAATTATGTAGGAAATAGTTTTATCTTTCTAATGAATATTTATAATCTGAAATCCAACTTATATAACTCTATGTAACAATTGTTTTTCTAAAAGATATTTGCTTGTGTCATTTTTGTATTCATTTTGACTTAATTAAAATAAAGTGTCATTATCACTTACAAGTGGATCCATGGGATCACAAAATAGACCCAAATATTCCCATGGTCGACCATGTATCAACCAATAGGGTTAAGACACGTTTTAGGGTAATTTAGTATTATTATAATATTATTTTTTAACCCTTATTTACCGGATTTACCCTTAACCATGGTAAATAAAATATTTACCGCAGTAATTATTCAAAATGTCTAAAAATAAAAGTTACCTATTTACACAATTTGAACATCCTGATTCCAAATATGGAATCCATTTTCCTAAATTCTAAACACATAAGTGGCAGAAATTAATTTAAAATTAATTCCCGCTGTCAAAACAAAAAGCGTGTTTTTAAGAGATAATAACTATCAAAAGATTGACACTTGTTTATGTTCGGTTTAATTGTAAAATTATATCCAATGACCAACATTATATTAAATAGTAAAAATATATTCTAAATATACTTTAAAACCACTCAAATTCATAATTTATCACTATTAATTATTTTGATTAAAAAAGTTGTTTTTAATTAAAATTTAGTAATTTTCACTATTCATCAAAATATGAAAGTTATCCGAAAAGTACCAAAATTTCACCTTAGGCTAAATTTGATATTCCGAATCCAAAAATGAAGTCCATTTTAAAATATAAAATATATATAACTTCAAAAAGTAGGTATTACTATTCATAACAGCTAGTTTGATTGGTTACGGTGTGTTAGAACTCGAAGTTGCGTACAACACACGCTACTGTTTTATTCAAAGGAAAGCGTACCGTGGAAGCTTGGGATGTTTCATTTTAAATTTTTTGATGTTTCCATTTAGTCAAAAAATTTAAAATATTGTATTTAAAAAGGTTTCACTATCAAAAGTTGATAAAAGTGCAATACTGAAAATGAATCTGTTCTTGCATTATGACTAAGAAACTCATAATATGGATTCTAAAATTATAAGGATTATATAAAGTTTAAAATTTAGTTAATACTATTCATGACCTCTTTTAATGGCTTTTTTTTGGTAAGTCATGGTGCAATTGAACTCAGTTTTGCGTGTAGTGCAAGTTATTGAATTATTTTGAAGAAATAACACACTATGAAATCTTGGGGTGTTACAAGATTCCCTTAGATCTTTGATTGTTGATTCCAAGGAATCAACATTGGGAATGTTTTGTAATTTGAGGGACAACTCCTCCTTCTCTTTGAGAAGTTGTTCCTTTTTGGAAGAGAGTTTTTTGAAATTCTTTTTCAAAGCAATGAATTTTGAAGAAAGCTCATGAAAACCATTTTCTAATTGGTCTCTAGCATGTTGGAGTTCTTCATATGATAAATGATTAAAAGAATTATAAGAACTAGAGGAGGAAGAGGAGGAAGAGGAGGAAGAAGATACCTCATGTTTTGCCATTAGGCATTTTGTACCTTGGTCGCTCGAGGAGGAGGAGGATGATGAAGAGGAGGTGTCACTCCATGTCGCCTTGAGGACCTTTTTCTTTCCTTTTTCCTTTTGCGTGGCCCGTTTCTTGTTGAGTGGGCAATCGGGCTTGTAATGCCCTTTTTGGCCACACCCGTAGCATTTCACCTTAGGCTCGGATTTTTCGGTGGGTTCTTGCTTTCAGTGCTTGCGGGATTTCTTCTTCTTGTGCTTCTTCATAAATTTGTGCATTTGGCGGGCGAGATTCTCCATTTCTGAGTCGCCGCTTGATGATGAAGAAGATGAAGATGAGGATGATGAGGAGGAGCTTACTTCTTTTTGTACCTTGAGGGAAATGTTATTTGGTGTCTTGATTGGTGTGCCCTCCTTTTGAGCTTGCCTCCTCATCGTGATCTCGTAGGTCATTAGGGATCCAATGAGCTCCTCGACCGGCATGTTCTTTACATCCTTAGCTTCTTGGATAGCCGTCACCTTAGGTGACCATGAGCTCGGAAGGACCCATAGAATCTTCTTGACCATTGCTTCAGCTGAAACATCATCACCAAGAGATTTTCTACCATTGCAAACGTCAGTGAAGCGTGTAAACATTTCAGAAATAGACTCATTTGGATGCATGGAAAAGATTTCAAAATCTTGTCTATATATGTCTAACCTAGTATCCTTAACTTTGTTAGTGCCCTCATGGGTCACTTCCAATAGTTTCCAAATTTCATGAGATGAGGTGCAAGTGGAAACTCGGTTGAACTCATTTCGGTCAAGGCCGCAATGTAGAGCGTTCATGGCTTTGCCATCAAGCTCAAAGTTTCTAATATCGGCGGGGGTCCATTTGGATTCGTCGGGGGTAGACAAAGTATAACCTTGCATGAAAATTTTGTAAATAGGATATCCTATGCTTCTTAAAAAAGTGGTCATGCGGGTTTTCCAATAATTATAGTCGGACCCATCAAAAAATGGAGCCCGACTCAAAGAAAAGCCTTCGGGGGTGAAAGAAGTGGATGTCATCACAATGGATCTTTGAATTTGAAACCGTTTAAGGTATTACTCAAATTACCCCTCTGATACCAATTGTTGGGTCGGAGAAAAACGGGAAGGATGGCAAGAGGGGGGGTGAATTGCCTTTAAAAAAAATGATTAATCAAATTAAAATCAAAGTCAAGAATGCAGCGGAAATAAAAGAGGCAAGACACACAATTGATAACGGAGTTCGGCCAAAAACCCGGCCTACGTCTCCGCTCCCAACTCAACGTTGAGAGATTCCTACCGCTTGCTTTTCAATGATTTTAGCAAGAAACCCACTAGGCTTTGAGGTAGCACTAGGACCTATTACAGCTTGCTTTTATTGGTTGAGCAAGAACCCACTTACTTTTAATGGTTGAGTAAGAACCCACTAGCCTTTTTAACGGGTGAAGGCTAGCTCACCGGTGACTCAAGCCTTTTAAAAGGAAAGGATTGACGAAACCTCTTCACACCTTAGTGGTGATGTGAAACCCAAAAGAAAGAGGGATGAGAAAGAGTTTGGGGTTTGTAGGCACAAACCCAAATTTAAGGCTCAAAATGATAAAACAATAAAACCCGTATGTTGAGAAGCCTTGGGCGCCTTTGATTGATTGGAGATGTTGAAGGCCGCTTCCAAGCTTCTTTGAAGGAGCTCCTTGGATGTGGAAGTTGTTGGAGCACTTGAGGTTCCTTTGAGGGAAGTCGCCGGAGGTTGGCCAATTGATACAAAATATGTCCGTTGGCTTCGTATATGATCCGGTTGGTGTCCGGGGCTTCCTCAGCCATTATTTATAGGCATGGAACCCATTGGGGGCCTTCGGAGCTGTTGGAGAAGTCTTCGGAGCTGTTGGAGGCCAAAAGAGGGTTGACTGGTCAAAGCCAACGGCTAGTTTGACTGGGCTACCGGCTGGCCGGTACAGCTCCACCGGCTGGCCGATGCCTTGGAAGTTTGAGAGTGCTTCTGCCCAGGAGCCACCGGCTGGCCAGTGAGAAGGCCACCGGCTGGCCGGTGGTGTGACAGTAGGTCTCACTATTGAACCAGGATGCCACCGGCTAGCCGGTGACAGAGCCACCGGCTGACCGGTGGAACCTGGCAGTGGGCAATGCCTCTGCCAGGTCCACCGGCTGGCCGGTGCTATCACACCGGTTGGCCGGTGGACTGCAATTCAGTCCATTTGCCAGCTTTCTTGGGCCAATCCTTTGGCAATATTTTGCCTATAATCCACAACACTTAAAAACAAGGTTAGACAAATAATAAGGTGATTGTGATCATGAAAATCAAACAACGAGGGGAACGAGAGGTACAACAGATAGGGATGTGAACATCTGTTGGTAGTTGAGGCATATGACCATGAGGTTTCTAGAATTATTAGTGGTAAAATTCGTGTCTACTCTACTTTAGTTACAATACCGATAAATATAGGTTCAATACACTCCTTTATTGTTAATTCTATGGTTTATGACTTAGAGATTCCAGTTGAGCCCTTGGCTCAACCCTTTCTCTTGGAGACTCTAACAGGAGGTAGCTTAGCAATCAAAACTTCCTTCGATAGTGTGAACTGACACTTGGAGGTGAGATATTCATATGAGATCTATTTATATTAGTGAAGAGGATTTATGATGTCATCTTAAGTATGGGATGGTTATCCATATTTCATGCCTAGATTGTCTATTTTAGGTGGATGATGCGGTGTATCTATATTGAAAGATAAAGGTTTTACTTTATGAGTGAGAATAAAACCCAAACAGATCAGGATGGGATCATACATAAAAGAGTATAGTATATTACTCACAAATTTTCTAGCATGACTCTTGGATTAGTCGATTCTATGGACTACCAGTTTCCTATGGTGGTGGTGGATTATGAATACATATTTCCTGAGGGTGTTCCAGACTTACCTCCCTATCGAGAGATAGAATTTTTCCTTGAATTACACCCTAGGATGACCCCAATATCTACACCAACATATTGGATGGATCCCATAGAGAATAAAGAGTCAAGGTCATAGTTGGAGGACTTATAGAAGAAGGGATTTGTGAGACCTAGTGTTTCCCTATGGGTAGCCCCAATGTTGTTCGCTAAGAAGGCAGACATAAGCATGAGGTTGTGTGTTGATTATTGGTTCCTGAACTCGTTTATCGTGAAGAATAAGTGTCCACTATTGAGGATCAAAAACATCTTTGATCAATTGATATGGGCACAATGGTTCCTGAAGATTTACCTCAGATCAGGCTATTACCAGCTATGAGTATGGGATGAGGATATACCAAAGATGACATTAAGATGTTTCTATAATCACTATGAGTACTTGGAGACTCCCTTTAGTGTGATGAACTCAACAACAGGATCCATGAAACTCATGAGATTAATATTTCATCATTTCTTAGACTATTTTTAGTGGTATTCATCGATGATATCCTATTATACTCAGCATATGAGAAGGATCCTATGATACACTTGAGGATGGTTTTAAACACACTTAGAGAGAACCATATTTATGGGAATCTCTTGAAGTTTTAGTTTTTGATTTAAGAGGTCCACTTTTTGGGACATGTCATCACAGCAGATGGTACAATAGTGGAACCAAAAAAGGCTGAGGTACTATTATCTTGGGATCCCCCCAAGAGCGTGATAGAGGTATGGAGATTCTTTGGGTTGGTAGAACACTACAATAGATTTTTCCCAATATCTCTATCATATCAACACCTTTGAATTATTCAATTTTTAAGGGGAAACATTTCATTTGAATGGAAAGGTTTCAACATGATTTTTAGGATTTGAGGTAGAGGTTTATGATTGAACTCATCTCGAGATTACCAGAGGAGGGTGTTGATTAGGTAGTTCTCTGTGATGCCTCAATGATTGGACTTGGTTGTGTACTGATGAAAAGGTATTACATGATTGCATATGGGTCTCAAAAGTTGAGACTATATGAGTTGAACTATATGACCCATGATCTTGATTTTATAGTGGTAGTCTTCACCCTGAGGATGTGGTGAAACTACCTTATGGGTGAGTGGTTTATTATCTACTCCGACCACAAGAGTCTCAAGTATATATTCTCTTAGAAGGATATTAACTTGAGACAGTTATGATGGATAATGTTCCTTTAGGACTATGACTTAGAGATAGTATATACTCTTGGGAAGGGTAGCATGGTGGCAGATTCTCTCATTAGGAGACCTTGTTCGTGGTTGTTGGATAAGGCATCATTGCATTTGGTCTTGTTGTAGTTATACTTAGTGGAAAAGGATGGTTATTTACATCTTTAGTTAATGGTTGTTACCCCATCACATTTATGACATGTTAGGGAAGATAATAATGGAAATACCAACTGTGAGACCTTATGTAGCCAAATATCTATTGTATGTTATCCTGATGTATTTTCTAAAGGTGGATATAATCCCATCATTTTTAGAGGATGGATGATGGTACCAGTGAAATTTTGGTAGAAGGTGATGAGGGAGTTTCATATATCCCATTTAATGGTACATTTAGGTGTAGAGAAGATGTAACAGGACCTTCAACATCAATTCTGGTATCCAGGAATAAAGAAATCAGTAACATAGTTTATCACTTGATGCATCACTTGTCAGTAGATAAAGGATGAGCTCCAAGTTCCAAAAGGTTTAGCTTAACCCCTTGAGGTGCCATAGTCTAAGTGGGATGGGATATCCATTGATTTTTTATGAGGGTTACCATTTACGTCTAAATGAAATGAATCCATCTAGGTGATCACAGAACAACTCACCAAATTATCCCACTTCCTAGATATTTGAAAGCAACATTTAGTTTAGATATTAGGGTGTCTTTATGTTAAGGAGATAGCCTAGTTCCATGGAGTTCCCTTGATAATCATTTCTGACTGTGATGATCACTTCACTTTGTGATTATGGAGAAGAGTGTAGGAGTCCCTCAGTTTCATTTAAGCACAATGTTTTAACCCTATAATAATGAACAGACTAAGTACACCATTTAGGTTCTAGAGGAAATGCTATAGGATTTCATGCTAGAATTTGGCCGTAGTTTGTAGGATCACTTATCCTTGGTGGAGTTTACATAAAATAACAACTACCATTCCACCATTGGTATGACACTATTCAAGGCCTTGTATAAGAAAAACCACAGGTCACCACTATACTATACTGACCTGGGAGAGTTAGTACTCATGGTCTCAGAGTTGGTGCGAGCTACAACATAGAAGGTGCAGATCATCAAGGAGAAGATGAGGAGAGCACAGAGCTATCAGAATTTCTATGTGAACCAATGATAGAGGAATCCGAAGTTAAATGAGGGAGACCACGTGTTCCTAAAGGAATTTCCTTGATGTGGATTAAAGAGATTTGGATGGGGGAAAAATATATCTCTAAGATTCATTATCCCTTTCTAGATACAGCGTAGAGTTGGAGAGGTGATGTACCACTTGGATCTACCACCATAGTTGGATCGGGTATACGACATCTTCCACATGTTTCAACTAAGGAGGTATGTGCACAACCCATCACATGTTATCGACTGGGGTGAGGATGACATTGAGGATATATATACCTTTGTAGAGTACCTGGTGGATATTGAGGATCAAAAGGAGAAGATCCTTCATTATTGAGTGATTCTTTTAGTGCGTGGCTAGTTTCAGCACAAGAATCTTTAAGAGATCACTTGAGAGTGGGAGGTCCAAACATGAGATCAATACACATGTCTTTTTGAGTAGTATTTTCTAATTTTTGGGAAAAAAACCCTAAGGTGGGGAGAATTTACTGTCTTGTTTTTTCCATATAAATATTTTAAATATATCTAGTAATATTTTTGGAGCCAGACACTGAGATGATGTGAGATTTTGAGGCTCAGTGAGCCCAAAATTGATATTTCAAAAATATTAAATATATTAATTTCATGCATGCACAATTTTCTTGAAAAAGTGGAATAACTTATTAATGGAGTCTTAAATCATAAATCTAAGTCCACCTTTGAGTTTATAATGTGGGGTTTACCCTAGGTGTGACATAACATTTGTTAGTATTGAGCATTTGTGAAACAGTTGTCGTGGGAGATAAAAATAAATAAATAAATTATTTAAATTATTTTATTTTTTTGACATAATGGACTAGGGAAATACTCTATAAATACATCATTATGGGTAAATATCATGGTTATTCATATAAACTTGGAGACCTAGATAGGTTCCATTGGAGAGACATTGGTGGATAACATTGGATTGGAGGATCAGATTAGTACCACACAGATCATCTACACCAATAGAGTTCGTGGATATCACCAAAAATGAAAATGTATAATCATTATTTTTCAATGATCAATCCAAAATCTAGTTATAATGTTTGATTTATGTTGTTTAATCCCATTTTATTTATCTTGTGTTGAACACAGATCAATTCCCCAAGAAAGAATTGATTCACACATCAAAGGTTGATTTACTTTATGGTTGGTTTATTTGTTCATTATTGATTATTTACTATTCATTTTTCTATTCTATGACAATGGATTAAGGTTGAAATGAAAAAAGGATAAAGTTTATTCCTTATATTTATGGTTTTCTCCCCTATTTCTTCACACGTTTATCATGGGAAATTTATTTGGCCTGTGGTTCGATGAATGCTAGGTATTTGATCATTAAATGACCATTATTTTGTGAAATAGATTAATAATGTGGGTGTAGTTCATGATAGAGGGTGCGATTGAGGTGCAATGATAGAGGAAAACTAGTGTCAGATCAGGATCTGGCCGTCTGATTCCATTTTCATACTGGATATCCGGTAGTGACTTGGTGTGGTGACAATTCAGATCAACGAACAATTTTCCAATCAGATCAAGGCATGGTTTCTAACAAGAAATTATGGAAAGGGTAAAATGACCTCATATCTGAGTTTCTTGGTAAGAATAACAATGGTTTCAATAGATCCAGATGACACAAAAAGGAACAACAAAATCTAGAAAATTCCATGGTACACCGTGTGCAATCCATAGATACATACTATGTGGGACCCCAACTATAGTATAAAGGTTTCCATGGAAGAGATAAGGATCACATGTTGTGTGGTCCCTACCAAATTTCATGTGACATTTAGCTGGTGGCATGCCTTGTATATCAGAGGATACACGGGCACGAGCTAAGTATACAGGCTAAGCTGTGTACTCAGACATGGACAATGTATATAGACTGATCCATATACTCAGACATGGCCAGGTGTACATGTTAATGTCCAGAGTACACATGCAAAAACAGAGGAAAATGGGCATGGACATTTAGAGTTTTTCATGTACTTATTTAGAGATTACTTGGAGCCCTTCCTCTCTTTAGTATAGACCAGGTTTAGTTGAGTGAGATACCTTAGTCCTTTAACATGAGGGTGCAATGTGGAATTATTTCCTTGTAATAGGATTGTGATCACCTTTATGGGTGAATTATTGGATAAAGTTTGGTACACCCCCCTATGGGACCAGGGTGGGATTCTTTATCATTCATAGGTGGGGTTATTGGTATTGGCATGGACACCATGAACAAGGAATCAATACCTTATCCAGAAGACATATCCAGTAGGGTTTTTAGAGTTCCCTAGTAGCCTTGGGTGTGATCCCATACCTAGATGATGAGATCTTATGATATCCAGTGAGTACTTCTAAGGTGGGGCCCAATGATCATAACTTCTTGTATGAGCATCAACAAGGGTAAAATGGTTCATAGAGTGAGTACTTCTAGAATGATAATTACCTTGAAGCCTTGAGTAATATCTTGTGGCTAATAGTTTTGGTCAATAACACTTGAGATGAGTTGTATGTTATGAGTATACATGGTTTTATTATTGTATTACTTTTACGAGATGCTTACTCTTGATACTTTATTATTAGTGATTTTAGGGTGTCATAATGGGTATTTTTATACTCACCCATGCAAGGGATCTTCCCACACATGTTGTGTCTTATAAAAACGATGGACATTTTAATGGTGTTCTAGGAGGATAGGGAGTAAGTAGAGCATAGTTGGTCTAGACAGACTGAAGTACCTTCTGGGTGGTTGTGTTTAATAGTTTTACCCTCCTTCTAAGTAGGTTAGACTCTCTGTAGTTTTTGGTTGGGCTTGTACTTGGTCCCTTTATCACTTTTAGTGCTTTTTTCACACTCTGATATAGGATAGATGTTGTGCATACATTTATGGTATCATTTTTTAAATTTCTCAAAATTTTATGGGATTGGAGATGTGTGCATGTGTATAGGTACATTAGGATAATGACTCCCATGTATGAATTATACCTACTCATTTCTGGTTGTTATCCCCTAGCCTATTATAGGTGGGCTTGGGGGTAGTTACACTCAACATATTTTCAGCCAAAAAGGCCCTAGTGGGTTGGTTCATGACCATTTAGGTTTATGTAAAGACTTTAAGTAACCAATTTTTTTCCTACTAGAAATGTTAAAATTCATAATTATAGAAAATGATTAATATACAATAGGAAACAAGTAGTATAAGCAATTAAATATGCATGGCATAGAATATTAATGATAGATAAATCCCTACATTCTTATAATGATGCATTAGATAATTCTCCCTTTTTGTTCTGGACCAAGGGTGAGAATCCCATTGAATATAACATCACACATTGTGTTTATTAACCAACAATGAAAATAGTGAAACTATAATAATACAATTCCAAAATAACAAGTACCTTCCCTAGAAACTTCACCTTTACCCCACACATGGGTTATCTACTTCCAAGAATAAACTTATTATCAATTTCCAAAACTTCTTAGTCTCCTATATTCCAACCCCAAAATATTATAAAAATATAAAAAATCAGCTCTGATACCACTTTGTGATATCCCTATCCTACTTAACTGATAAGTAATTATTATAGTGTTCCATAAGGCCTCAAGCATTCCTCCCTATATAATAGAGGCTTTTGAAAAACAATAGAGGTGTATGGTGGTATGGTGGGGAGACTATAACATCTTTATTAGAGTGAAAAATGAAAATAAAGGAAACAAAATCATATATATAATAAATAAAATAGACATGAAGTATTAAATATTACAATATATTGATGATGTTACGATGATAAAAAATATAAAATAAGAAAGTCATGGTAGCATACATACAAGAGTGCTAGTATGAACAAAAATATAGAAAAGACAAAAAATTGTTAAGCTTCATGAGCATCCCAAGTCTATCTTGATCCTATTATCCCATACTCCAACCTAAAAATATTTGAGTGTCCAAAACATGGAACTTCCTCGTATCCTTTCCTACATCCATGAAATCTTCCTAGGTACCAAGCGGTGGCCCAAACAGTGTGTAAGTACAACTCAATATGCCACCACCAATGACGTCTAGTGAAAATATAGTCAGTGAATATAAAATGTAACAATGTGAATATATAATAAATTAAAGCAGTGAAGTAAAAGAAACCATGTCAAGCTTGGGCTGCCAATGGGATACTTGGCCAACCCTACCCGCTTCAACCTAAGTTAGATGTCTATAATCACATGGAATTTTAATTAGTTAGGGGACCTGAGTCATGTAACCAAGTCATCCAAGATTAAATAACTATAGGGAATCCATGGAATTAGTCTAGACATTCCAAAACACTACACCCATCTCAAATCCATGAAAGTTCCACAACATTATTTGTTTCTTTGGTTTTTGATCTAAATCAAGGTGATCAATCCATGAAGGTGGAACTTGAGTTTTGACTATAATCGAAGTAAATAACCCTCATCATTCTACTCCTAATATTTTCTAACCAAATTAAATAAATATATCCTTATATTTTTTGGGTAAGTCACGATTGAGATCCAAGGGGATGACCCAAGGTGTTCCTTTTATGAGGACGCTGAACTAGGGAGATCATACTAATAATTCTAATTATTATGGAGTCTAAATGAATCCATGACTACCAGAGAAGGCATTCATGGGAGTAAGATATTTACCAAATACATAATGGGTTTACCACTCAATATTTACATTAATGAATCAGGTGGCACCCTATGAGTCATATCAAGACATTTCAAAGAGGTAATCTAAGGCTTGATCAAGGCATGACACACCTTTAATAGCATGACCAAGTTATATAAGTAATAACCAAGACATAAAAGGTAATTAATCACAAGATACAAATAAAGTTTTCATTCAATTTTACAATTTAATTAGTTTAATTCACTTTTAAGTGACAATAAAAACACACTCTAAGGGGTGGTTTGGTTTTATAAGAAATCCGGGTTTTTCCTAAAGGCTAATCCAAACACACCCTAAGGGGTGTTTTGATTATATTAAAAGTAAGTCATTCATGGGAATTAAACCAAACTCACCCTAAGGGGTGGTTTGAGTTGAGTTTTTAACCACCAATGATGTTTGAGATACTTATAGGAATTCCAGGTTAGGATTTAGGAAATGATTCGAGGAAATATAAATTTTAGAGACAATTCTCAAAAAGTTTGATGTATAGTAAAAAAATATATTTTATAAATAATAATAATTTTAGGGAAAATCATTTAAACCACCTACCCAGGGCCCATAGAAGACTACTCATTTGGTATTAGCCTCATATTTGAGCTAGAATGAAAGATATTTAAAAAAATACAAGAGTCTTGAAAAAAGGGTATTTATGTTAAACCAAGAAGAAGAGATTTAGATGGAAAGAGATGGAGAGATTGAAAGCTAAAGGAGTAGTAGACTTATAGAGGGTGTTCCAACATGGATAACAAAAATAAAAATAGAGGATATAAGAAGAATATTATCCTAATAATTGAGGCGATGTAAAGGAGTGCCTATGGAGGGTTTTGGTGTTAAAATGAAGTAAGAGGAGGTAATTATATTTAAGGGGTAATAGGGGGAAAAGTAATTTTCCCTAATTTTTAACATGGTGCATGGTTTGGCCAGACCATTGTCCAAACCATGTGCCAACCATTTATGATAGATCTATAATAAACTACAGGCCTCACATGGTTTGTAGACTCCCCATATCATGATTTAACAAACCATGCTTATCCTATTTTTGAGCCACATGGTCAAGGTCCATAGTTGGACAAACCATTTACCAACCATCTTCTCTATCCATCTTCTTCAAAAGTCATAACTCTGAGGCATGAATCTTCATGTATTCTTATTAAACCTTCTATGATCCTTAGGGAACTTCCATTAAGGTAAAACAAGTGGTTTTGAAAGAATTTAAAAAGGGTCCGTACCTAGATGAAGAACAATGATATTACAAAATGCACTCTCATTCCTTTTTCACAAAGCTGATCTATGTACTCGGCTCATGTACCTAGGTCATCAATCAGTGAAAAGAATCTGGACTCACTAGGGTGCAAAGGTGATTGCCCATATAGTCCCATTCCCTAGTTTTGTCATGGTTTACCAATAGACATGATGTACACCATTTTGAAAAAAAAACTGGGGAAGAGGAAATGATGTAACAGGTATGCATGATCAAGCCTTGTCTCCTCCCTTCAGGAGACTCTTAAGTTTGAACCTAAGGAGGAATGTACCACACTAGGGAATCACATGTCTTGGTCACCCCAGAGGCACAATACTAGGGTGCCAGACACCCTAGCTACCCATGGATACTATACTAGGGTTTTGTGCACCCTAACAATAATGGGGATACTATAATAGGGAACCATGCATCCAAGCCATCTTGTAGGTACCCCCTTAGGCCAACACTTCACTCTACCCTCATATCAGGGTGATAATTTATCCTACCCTCATACTAGGGTGACATTTCACCTAAGAAATCCACTAGGGAGACACTTTTCCCTACCGCATACTAGGGAGATCCTTCATTTAGGCACCCTAATTAGGGAGACCATTTTCCTTGGTGACTTACTAGCGTGTGATACCCCCTAATTTCATGGATGAGAATGACTTAGACTTGGTATCCCACCTAAATTCTAGCCTCACCCAAGTCCTCATACCCAGGCACCACTTTACCCAGGTCCCATATACGAGCCTCCTCTTAGGTTTAAGGCCCAAAAACTTCCATCACCTAAGTCATCAAATAGACCAAGGTCCACTGGGAAACATACACGTAAGACCCACACATATCCTTCCCGTTGCTATGTAGGATATGGGGCTCTTACCAGTTTTAAGTTCTAACCATACCTTCTCTTATTTAGTTACCAACAGATAGGATAAACTAGAAAAGGACCACCCATGTGTAATCCCTAATTACTTTCCTATTGTCCACCCTTTCACAACATGAGCATACTTAATGTACATTATTAAACTACATAGACTGGTCTTATCTCAAACCTTAAACTATACAACTAAAACTATAAGGGTTTTGAATATAATCCCATCATGATATATAGGATTCCTCCTATAGGTTCAATCCTAGAACCATTACCATATCTTATCCCCCAGGAGGCGACATCTCCTAAGATTTTCCACTCTTATTATGTGACAAGCATAAGAAAACTATACTACCTTATGTGATAAGGTTACCTATGTGATGATCATAGGTTAACTGAATTTTCTTTATATGATGAGAATAAGAAACCCTGAGAGCCTAATTTGAGGATTATAAAAGGGCCTCATACCAAGTGTAAGACCCAATAACACATTCTCCTATCTACTTACCAAGAGGAAGGATGAACTAGAAAGGTCCAATCATGTTTAAGTCTCAAAAAAATTATTTCTATGTACTTTTCACCCAGTAGTCTTAGCCGTATTAATTTAATCTGAATAGTATATCATCCTTACCACATGAGGTTAAACTACATGGACTAATTATGTCATAATAATTTTAACTATTCCATTTGAACTATGTCAATTTTAATTCCTATACCAATAGGATACATATAGATTCTCCCTTTGGTTTAGTCCCAACACCATTACTACCCCATTTACACCCCTTGAGAAGAAATATCACACAAGCTTGACTAACATTCTTATGTGAAGAGCATAAGAAACCGACCACTTTATATGACAAACATAAGATGATCCATCTCTACTTACCTTACATAATGAGCATATGATGAACTCATGGCCTAACATAAAAAAGATAAAAGGGAATCCTACTTGGTGAAATCCCCAACCATACCCTCTTCTATCATTTTACTAATAAATAGGACAAGATAGGAAGGTATGCTCTCACATAAGTCCCATTCCAACCTTTTCTAGGAACCTTTTTTCTAGTAGTCCTAAATTTATAACTTTAAATTGTATATCATAAAATCCTTACCAGATGACATTAACCTAGATGGACCAGTCCTATTATATGAACTTAAACTGTGTAACTTAAACCACATGGGATATGATTCATGTTAACCCTGATATGTAGGAAATTTCTAAAAGGTCTAATTCCAACAACACATAAGTCCTCAATTCATGACCTTAAAAAGGATATTCACTTGGTTATGGATGCATGACCTTAAAAGGAACCACTTTGGTCCTTATCACATAACTATAAAAGATAAGACTTGTCCTGTTAAGTGGAAATAAACTACATGGGTTCCGATTCCTTTCATAGGATATATAGGAAACTCATTTCATGGGCCTGATCCAAACTCCACAAAATCACCGATTTCCTTTCATAGGAGCTAAATGCCTCCCAGGATGGGGATAAATTCCATAGCTACCTCCTATATGGAACAAATCTATAGCGTGTCTAGATACATGGATTAAATAAGAGATAATATAATTCCCAAATGTAGTTTCCTTATGTATACTATTAGTCAATCAATTTATTAAGGGTAACTGGTAATATTACTGAGAAATATTTAATAACATGTCTTAAATATTTAAGAGAGTCCTAGAGTAGGTAATGATTCCCCCTAAACGGGTGATATGATATCAAATTACTATTCTATCGATCAATGCACAACCTAAAGAATCACTAGTAATTTCCTAGGGTCTTCCTACCTTTAGAAAGATGGTTTGAACTGACACAAAATGTGCAATTTTGAGGGTTCTCAGAAACAAAACAGTGAACCCAACATGAATCCTTTACCCATGATGAAAGTGATTGATCGACTATACACTTAATTGAGATATTTCACTAATGGGTTTCTTATTTGTGGTTGGTGATCCATTCAGGACTTTCAGGAAACCTCTCAGAGTTCCCTTCAATCTAAATGGTAATATCACAGTGTGCATTAACCAACATCCAATGACTTGGACAGAAATATTCCTCAGTTGTGATAAAAGTCTTGGCCTACAAACCTGGAGGACATCATTACTAATCCAGTACCTATAATGATAACTAATGGATTATCTTATTCATAAATACAATCTCAATTGATCCATTCCAACCTTGGAGGCAGCTCATGAGAGCCTCTAGGAGATAAAGCCCTGATGACTTTCCTATTGATGACAGGACATGGGGAATTAGGTGGAACCTTTTTCCACATAAAACTACTCTGGGAGTCTATCTTGAAGTTAAATAATACATACCTCCCTTAATTTAGAACATAGGAGTAGGATAAAAGATGTCTAATCAGCCACCCAAGCGATTCCTAAGATGAATCCTATTCCATATGGTCACCATCATTGACGTGTGACCCTGATTCTATGAGAAACTATAGAGGAAGTTGTTACTTCCTCGATCATATAGACAAGGGAACCTATTAATAGAGCCCTATATGGGTATCTAACTAATGAAAATCAAAAGTAGGTCCATGTACCAGTTATTGAAAACACTTTTGAGGCCCACCAGTGCATCCCAATTGTGGCTTAGGGGAAATACTAGATCACCACTAAACAGAAGCCTTAAAATTCATCAAATAAAGCCATAGAGACCACTTTAATAAACCACTTGTAATTTTGGAATGTAATTAACCCATATGGATGTCCTCATAGGGGAATCAAACCATTTTTGACACCCTGTAGAACATCGGCTAGCAAAGCAGTGGTAGTTGCAGCTATATCTGTAACATTATAGGGGATACCCCAACCCATAGGGATAGGGTAATTTTTACTCTCAAAACCACCTCCAATATAATATATTGGGAATGAATATACCAAGATCATGGAAAAACTTCTCTAAGGAAATCTATTTTTCTTTCCATAGACCTCTCATCAGTAAATGCCACCATTATTGACCTAATTGATGATGCGAAACATGATATTATCGAAGAATGTGACAAATATTAGGCACAAATAGAGAATTACATTAATGAAAACGTATAAGAAGAAGAAATATTTACTCAACATTAAAGGTAATCCCATGATTTGGGATACCCATTAATTACTCTACTGTCGACCACTCGATAAGCTAGTGCTAAAGAAAAAGAGAAAGGTGTGGCAACATCCACTAACCACCCACCACTTGATAATGGTGAAGCAATCTTAGTCAAAGATCAGATTGATCAGATAAAGGATAGAGTATAGAATCGTGATTAAATCAATATAAAACATCCCATGGGAATATGATTGTGCTATCAAACATTTCAAATTAGATGATTGTTTTTCTAAATTTTTGCAGTATAGCAGAAACACTAGTTTATCTCTTGATGGATCCTTAGATCAAAATTATTAAAATTAATTTCAAATTAAAAAAATTAGAGGGGGTTTTTAATTATTGGGGGTGGGGGGTTGGAATCAACTATAAAATATTAACAAGTAAATATTTAAAGAAAGTAACAATTTGGTTTGATGATTAAAGTGTGATCAACCTAAGGAAATCCCTTGATGCTCATCCTTCATCACTTCAAGAGATGAGGTTTAAATATTTTAATACTTGATTTTTAACACCTATAAATATAATTATATTGATTTTAAACTAAGATGAATCCCAGTTTTTAGTCTAAAAAAAAATGATTCACTAGATACCACCGATTATTGGGTGATTTGTGTATGACTTCATAACAAAAACTCACTAAAGAAAAACAGAAAGAACTCGATGTGTTTTCAAATTTTGTATTTTATTTTATTATTATTCCATTTAATAAACTTGAATGGACATTTCCATGTTTATGTGAGTTTAATATACCAATATTAACCACATAAACACCATAATTGAAAAGGGGAAGGAGTGGTGAGTGGTGTGTGAAACATCACATGAATGGGTACCCCAAACATGAACATATGAGTTTGAGTGTGACATATAAGTATAAAATTAAATTAAAGAATAATAAAGGATGGATAAAAATTACATATACACCTATAATTAAAAATATCATTTATATAATAAAATCATGAAGCTTGGGAATTACATCATGTTCTTCCCTAGGTGATCACAAGGAGCTTAGAACTCTATAGAAGGGGAGGAAGCCATATGTGAGTAATAAGTATGTACCAAGCACTCTAAACTATATATATGGAGACAAATACTTTTGGAAATGATAAATATGAGGATTTTTATTAACATTTTACCCAAGAAATCACCAAGAGAAGTCAAGGAGCCTATGGGTATAGGTGATCTGTCTAGGATAGATTCTTCCACCCAATTACACCGCCTCATTGAATACCTTATATATCTAATTTTACATTATTATTTTTGGAAATACGGGCCTTTGATACTTATTTCTAATGGATGAAAAAGGATGCTTTAGCTGATGATATGCCCCAAATACATAAGGGTGGTCCAATATTCTTTTCCTAGATTTTATTCACTCTATAATTTCCATTGGGCCTCTTATTATTGGATATAGATCTTAGTCTAGTTTAAGTAATTGTATAACATTATCCCAATAATCCTAAAAAAAGAAATTTTACAATTTGGATCAGTTTATATAATTTTGTGATAAAAATACAAACATGTTTTCCAATTTGGTAAGTGAATTTCTTATTTCTTAGCATATTTTCAAAAAATGAATTAAAAATATATATTGAGTAAAAAAGTATTTAATAATGGGATTCTAAATCCCATAAATATTGTAAATAAAAAGTATATGGGTGAAAATAAATGATATATCACTATGTGTTCACACCCACACACCTAAACCAGTACACCGCTAGGTAAATTCATATATCAAAATCAAAATCTATATATAAATAAAAAGTGAGAAAAATTTCAATTTTTTTTCAATGTGAAATCCATAATGTCTCTTTTATATAATAAATTTTCTTATTACTCTTATTATCACACATTCACATTTGTTTAACTTCATTCATTCACCCATGAAACATGTCATAACCTACATCTTAATGTAATTTAAGTAATCATATCTCAAAAATGAAAATTTTTCAATGTAATACTCATATCAAGATCATGATAGTTATACCATATTCTTGGTTAAATCATAAATATGTAAACAAGAGACAAATAATTTTGTTCTAATAATGATTATTTTCAAGGATTTTCATTGAGGCTCAGAGTTGGAAAGTTAGAATTTAAAAATTAAAGCTATAAAGATGACTTCTCTCTCTTAGAATACAATGAATGATACATCATTAAAAAAATGAATATTACTCACTCAAAGTATCTAAATATGAACCACCAAACTCAATTCCCCTTCTCAAGTTAGTTTATAAGTCATAGAAAGTAAATTACAATAAAATATTTTTCATATTATTTTTATTATATATATATACATAGTCAAATTTTCTATAGAATGGGATGATTATAAAATACATTGAATGAATAATGACTCATTTCCTCTCTTTTAATTTAGGTCATGAGTTATAGAAATGAGTGTAGTGAAGAGTTAAATCAAATTATATATTATCTATTTTTTTCATTTTTTCAAGAGGAATCAAATGAATTAAAATGAAATATTCTTGATTTTTGGACCTTCCCTAAAATAGTAACCAACCCAAATATTCCCATAAAAAGTGGATTATCCCCATGATAATACATGAATTATGTTGATTCACCCACACTTACAATGAGATATGATCATACAATGTAAAAAGAGTAAAGGTTGGTAAGAAAAATGGGATTATAATGTGGATTCCTATGAGAGATTTGATGGATACTAGGAGATTAACAAGGGATAATGTAAGGGAAAGTATCAAAAGTAGATAAAAATAGGGGACTGAAACCAAATAAACACCTCAATCACACTAGAATATCACCTTATTCTCAAAAAATTTAATAAAGTATTAAACCAAGTTATAAATGACAAACAAAATTTAAGTTCACTCAATAAAAGAGGGTAATAGGAGGAGTATGAAAAAAATATATTTTAGATCACCTCTAGGGTTAGTGAAAATTAATATTAGTAAGTGTTAATGAGAAATGGATTTTAAAATCCACTAAACTTCTAAGAATTTTTGAAAATAAAAATTCAAGAAAAATATTCCATATCATCACTTTTTTGAATCCATATTTTTTTAAAAATAAAGGAATTTCCATTATAATTGACTCAAGAATGTAAAATTATTTTGGATTTTTTATCTAAGATAAAAGTTAATCTAAAAGCACAAAATAATAAAAAAGAAATCAGAAATAGAGACACAACATTTTTTTTCGTTTTTTTGTTTTCATTTTGTTTTTATTTATTTATTTATTTTGATTTGGTTTTGTTTGTTTTTTCATTTTTTTTGAAAAAATAAAATTCTAACCACATTATGTCTCCTTAACCCACAATTAAAAAGTAAATTGTCCTCAATGTAAGCAATTTAGGTAAACAAATAAGTAAATAAAGGTAAGAAGAAGGGATGACCTACTAAGTGGTGTCATAGGTGGAATCTCTAATATAGAGTTCCTCCATTGGATGCTTTAAGAAATAATTATTGAAGTGTTTAATCATTTTACCATTGAAACTAAAATTTAATCCACTCTTATCATATAAAATCTATATTGTACCAAAAGGATAAACCTTAGTATCAGTATAAATACCAATCCATCATGAATAAAGATTACCTAAGATGAGCTTTAACCTGTAATTGTACCTAAGGACCTTCTCATCAATATGAAACTTCCTACATTGATTCATCTTATCATGGATAACTCATGTTTTATATTTTTAGTTCCAAGAGTTATCATATGAATCACACAAAATTTTTCCCAACTATTGAATTTTTAATTTCATATGCTTACTTGTATATGAGAGATTCATGTTAAATTTTTTAAAATCCCAATATGCATAGTACTCTACCTCTATTGGGAGGTGAAAAGTTTTTTCAAAGATAATCCTATAAGGTAAAATTATGATTGGTTTTTAAAATTTACTTGATATGCACAAGATGCATCATATAAGTGCATACTCCAATATTTCAAATTGGGTTATACCATTTTTTACAAGATTTACTTAACTTTATAATTTGAAATTTCATCTTGTCTGTTAGTTTGGTAGTTATATGAAATGAGGAATTTATGAACAACCCCATACTTAATGAGCTAGGTTTTCATGTTATTATTATATAAACAAGAACCTTGATCACTAATGATAAATATCAGTAAAGAAAACTTTCTAAAAATATGATAACTCACAAATTCCACAACCACTCAAGATTCATTAATCCTAGTTTCCTTTACTTGTAACCATTTAAAGAAATAATTAATAACCAATAAAATATATACAAAGACAAATGAATTTGGGAAGGTATCCATGAAGTTAATGCACAATGCATCAAATATCACATAAAATAACATGGGTTATTGGGGAATTTAATTACTCTTAGAGATATTACCTATGAATTGACATCGTGTTCATGACTTAAAAAACTTATGGGAATATCCATATAATGTGGGCCAATAAAGTACATAGTTAGGGAAATTTTGAGTTTTTTTTTGAGAGAAAAAATGGACACTATAATCTAGAGTGTGGAAGAAGATCAAAATAGATGTGAACTCAAGGTTGGGAACATGCTGATGAGGCACCTGGTCACTATAAATCCTCCAAAGTATAGGTTATCCCAAACATAAAAGTGTGACTCATGCTCAGTCCTCTAGAATTGTGAAGTGATAAAATTAGTAGGGGTACTATATTCTATAAAAAAATAACAATATTTACATACTAAGGGGAAAGGTATACAACATCACAAAGGTTCTCATCAGGTAATAACTCTTGAATGGGGGGGGGGTGGTTCAACATGGTGGTCCAATGGTGGGTAAATATTACTAATGGGGTTAGCTTCCACATTTTTTACTCCTATATTGTCTCGAATATCTAATTAAAACTTATGATAGAGGAGTATTCATCATATTAGACAGGGCTTAGACTCAGGATTATTAAGAAGAAATTGAAGGTAAATATGTTAAAAAAAATAATGAATTTTGAAATATTTTATTATGAATGAAATTTTACAAAGGAAAAAATAGAAAGAAGTTATTTTTTAGTGGTTGTGTAGTTTTCTTGGGTAGGGTCAAGGGTACATGATCCATAAAAAATGAAATGAGGAGCCCTATCAACCCTTTATGATAAAAATAGACCAACTACAAAGTTAGGGGTGTCACGCATAAACTCAAAAGGGAGATCCCAAATTAGTCGTTAGATTTTGGGAGGTGATTTGAGACTCCTTTTTAGTGAATTAAACGCATCCAAAAAATTTATATAAAAAATAAACTCAGAATATTTTTTGTAACAATAATGATAAGGGAAGTGTTACCTTACTAAAATATTTTATGAATTAGTGGTAAAAACCAACATGACCCAAGAAATACCACACCATATAAACACATTTTAAATATGTTATAAAGGAAAATATTTTATTTTTTGATTTATCAACTTGTATTCCTTCACTTGAAATGATATTACCAAGAACTATCTCTTGCTCAATGTTGAAATGGAATTTATTATAATTTAATTCAATATCTATTTCAATGTAACAATGGAGGATATAACCTAGTTATTCTAAACATTCATCAAAGGAAGATCCATAACTAGTGAAATCATCCATTAAAACATCCATGTAATTATCTATATACCCATAGAAAATATTGACCATACAATATTGAAAGGTACCACGATCATTACATAGACCAAATTTCATTTTCATATATGAAAATGTGCTGAATGGACAAATAAATGTTGTATTTTATTAATATTAGGGGGTTATATGGATTTAAAAACAACTTATATAGTCATAAAGAAAATAATAATGGGACTTACTAGCCAATATTTCTAAAATTTGGTCAATAAAAGGTTGAGGAAAGTGGTCCTTTCATATGGACTTATTTATCCAATGGTAGTCTATATAGATCACCAACTATTTTTCACATGTTTGAGAACTAATTTATTACTTTAATTTTACATTATTTTTATTCTAATTTTCTTAGGAACAATTTTCATCGGGATAACCCATTTACTATATGATATATGATCCCAATAAAAAGTAATTTGATCTTCTTTATTTTTACCACCTCAAGGATGGTAGGATTTATCTGAAATTGAGATTTCATTATGGGATTTTCCACATCCTCTAAAAGTATGTGATGCATACAAATAAATCTTCCAATCTTAAAAATATCAGCCGATGTCCATCCTATCACCTTTTTACACTCTCTCAAAAGGTTTAGTAGTTTTAATTAATACTCTAGAGATAGGTTATTTACAATAAATATTATTAATTGGTTAATACCCTCATGATATACATACTGCAAATTTTAAGTAAGAGGTTTTAATTCTAACACTGGTGGTTTGAGGATTGTGGGAATGGATTGGGGGGAGTGAGGTAAATGAAACTATATATCTTCTTATGTTTATCCACTATTAAAATATAATTAAGGAAAATGAGATTTTTAGAATCATTGATGGTTATGGTTAACTTATAATTAACACACTCATTAATTAAAATAAAAAATTTACACTGTTCCAAACCCACACAATAATCAATACACAACTCAAAACCCATTGTGTTAATGAATGAAGAAGAGGAAAAAAATTAGAATGAGGGTTAAGAGAAAAATATTGTGATTATGTGCCATTGGGGAGAACCTACATTGAATAAACATGAATAGTGGAATGATCCTCAACTGGGTGTTTCATTGCATCAAGGATATTAAAACTTACCTTTTATACTCTAAAATCCATAGAAAATGTTCCACTGTGATCATTGATTATTTTATTCATAGTTTTAAGAAATGGTCTCTTGAGCATGATAGGATCATGTCCTTGTGTTTGGGTATCTTCTATCTCAAGCATGCAAAAGTTTTTTTGGGAAGATGAGATTCTTCAATCACATGAGGAAATCCTCAATCACTCCAGTTGGGTGTGTCGTGATCCAGTTGTAATGTTACACCATGATTATTATTGGTAAAATCTATATGACTAGAAATAAAGTATAAATTGAGAGACACAAAAAATCAATTTAATCACCCAAATTGAGCATTACATTATAATATAAATTCCACCTATATTATGCAATCTATTGTAAATATTCTTAGATCCTTATATTTTGTTGGCATCGCCAGTTGTATCAAGGCCTAGAAAATCCTAACAAGGTTAACTCTATCATTCACTTTCAATGTCATCCTATGTGTATAAAGATATTTATGAAATTTGGCATAGTAAGGAATTTTTTTAACTATATCCAAGAGAGGAATGTAAACTTGTACATTTTTAAATGTATCCATGATCTTTGTATAAATTTCATTATTAAATTTTTTATTGGATTAAGAAATTATTTAGAGGAAATGGAAGAGGAATGTATTGTTCATGGGAATACTCAATGATAATTTTTTTATATTTTCTATTATTTTTATCTTTATATGAATCTTTTAAGGATTAAGAGTGATATTTTTGAAGGGAAGTACATACCTGTTGTGTATAATCTTTAGAAGGAAAAGTTATTTACCACTATAAAGTGTAATGAAACATATATTAACTTTATCATTGGGATTAAAAATAGGTTAGGAAGGTAGTTTTCCATAACCTTTCATCTTTATATCATAGATGGTGTTTTCTAGTTGTCCCACTTGAGTATATAGGTCTTGAATTATAGATTGTGTGATATGTTATAACTGTAGGTTATGTGATTACATTTCCTTCACCATTTCCTCAAGGATTAGTTTTAATTTAGTAGTAATAGGAGGGTTATTCCAAGAAGGTTAAGGATAAAAAGGATGCGTACCTTTCCCTTGTTGATAATAGTTCTATTAGGAATAAATTGAGTTACCTACTTATCAATATTGTGGTTGTGATTACAACACAAGATTAGGGTTCTTCCTGAAGTTATATTGCTTAGAGGGTGATTCTTATTGAAATGTATTCCTAGGAAATAATACTCCACAAGACTTATTTTAATCCTAAAGTTGGAGGAACTGATGATAGAAATGATTTTTATTAGAAAAAATATGACAATATAAAGGAATAGTTAGAGATTGTGAATTACCATGAGTTTGAAATTTTTTTCCTAAAAAAGTATGAATTTCATCATATTTATTATCAACCAATTTTTATATGGAATAATGGATTAACTAATGTAATCCTTGAGTGGTTGTTATTACTTATGTACCAAATTATTTTGAATTTTGATCTATGTTGGTTATTAAGTCATGAGCGGGCACAAAATTTTTATCCACCAAGGAACCACCAACTGCAGTATCTATCATGCCATGATCCATGTGGAAAATTTCATCATATAAGTATTGAATTATAAATTTTTCACCAATTTCATGATGTAGGAAACTATAGAAAATTATATTGAATCTCTCTTAATATTCATGAAGGTTCTATCCTTGTGCTTTCTTAATTCCATGTATTTATTTTCTAATATATTTAGGTTAAGAGTCTGAGAATAAATTATCTATAAAGAGACATATACGTTTATTCTAACAAAAAATTATGGTAGGAACATAGTACAACCAATATTTGGCTACACCATCAAGGGAGAAAGTAAAATTTCTAAATTTTATGAGGTCCTTGGGTACGCCTTAGTGTTTTATGGTGGAGCACACCATGTAAAACTCTTTAAGATGTTTGTGTGGGTACTCATTAGGAAGACCATGAAATTTAGGGAGGAGGTGTATGAGTCATGATCACAACTTAAAGGTTTCTTAATTTGGGTATTGGATGTACACAGGTTGGTACTCCACACCAGGGAACGCCAATTATTTTAGGATTTGGTTATTTTCAGCCATGTTCTTATGTTATTGATTTGTTCCATATTTATATTGGGTTAACACCATATAAAGTTACACAATGGGATCCATAGTGTTACTTTATTAACCTACTCTTGAACTTTGAAGGTGTGTGTGAAGTGTTTTTTAAATTTATAGGTTTATTTCAAGCAGTTTTTCATTTCCTAATCAAGTTATGAAAACAAATGCGATGTAGTATTTTTTTTATTTTTTTTAATTAAAAAAAGGGGATGAGTAAAGAAATAAATAAAAAATAAAATAACAAGAAAAATATTATATTAAAAATGAGAGAGAAGATTGAAGAATAGAGAAAAAAATACACACATAAAAACAAATAAAAAAATAAAAAGGAGAGGGGGGAAAGGAGAAGTGGAAAGGAAAAAATGTAAAGGGTAAGAAAAAAATAATCTTGGATCCCTAGAAATACTACCAAAATTTGATCACTCTATCAAATGTGTCAAATTAGATGTTTATTTTTATATAATTTCTATAGAATAACATGAAACCTAGGTCATATCTCAATGGAGGTTATATCCAAAGTGGGTGGATTTGAATTTTCCTCTATACAACTTCGAGAATCCTATATTCCCAACATTGGATGGAATGTGAGATCTAGAGAAGCATCTCACTCATTTTATTCCCGGTAGAGAAAGATGTTGGGGACCCTAGAATATCAAGAGGCAGCTAAACTTATATGCTTTTTTTATACCTTATAAGGTTATGAATTTACTTGATATAAAAACCTTTCAAATGGTTTTATTACTAGAAAGAAAAATCATTGTTAGTATTCCCTCTACTAATTCAGATATATGTTGAGGAAAATAACTATACATGAACTCTATACTTGAAAGTATCAAGATAATAAGAGATTAAAAAATTTCATTACAATATAGAAGGGTTCGAAATATTCCTTGAAAATACAGTTTTCCTAGGAATAATTACTAGGTATTTTTGTGGGGAACCTACAGGATAAGTTTTTATCTATAATCATCCACCTAAAGTATCCTGGTGGGTTTCAAGATTTCAATACTATAACACAACATCCAAAAGATGTTATTTGAAAAACCAAGAAAATAAATGATCAATCACCACCATTAAAAAATAAGGTGCTCAAGGAAATAAGAAGGAATAACTATCACCATTGAGCTAAAAATCATGATATGATGTGACCTTGAAAACATGAAGAATAAAATTATTCATTCTGTAATGATCAGGTCCTAAGGTGATTTATTTTTTTACTTAGAGAACAACCTAATAACATTCTTGGAAATCAAAAAACCAAATGAAGTTAGGTAGAATGATAAACTAAATAACTACCCTTACCATTATATGTTGGGTCACACGATCCATGAATAATTCATCTTAAATAATCTATATAACAACCCAGACCCTAGTAGACTAGAGTTGGCAGTTAATTTATTACATTGGCATAAGATACAATGAATTTCATATCAAAGGAATGAATAGTTTAGTAGTTTTGGAAAACTAGATACATACTAAAATATTACATTACATTTGAAAAAATAAAATACAACATATCAATTCCTTTGAGAAAAAAATTAATCCCCTATATTATCCCAATATATTAATCATAATAATTTTTTTGGAAACTTGGGGGAAAATGAAACATAAGAGAGTGGTGAGATCAGATGCTCAGAAAGGGTTAAATATAGTAGAAGATAACATGAATCAATAAACATAATCAATATGAAAAGGTAAATAACTAGAAACACATTCAATTTAATCAATAACTGATAATTAAATTCATCCATATATAATATCATAGTGAAAGTCTCATGGATAATAAAACTGAAATCTTAATAAAGGTAATGCTTAATTATTGAACGCTATGATCTCATGAATCATGGTACCTCTACCATCAAGACCTTTCACAATAAAATTTAAAACTACACCAATTAGGTTTATCCAACTTCATATCTATTTTCAATACATTTAAAAAGGTAGTTTAAAACTATTGGTTACAAACCAATTAGGTTTGGCCAACTGATTTGTCTCATGAGACCTACCGTTGCATCGACGGGCTATCTATAGTTGGGCCACACCCATGTCTTACATATCCAAATCATTCCACATATAAAATATTGAAACATAATAAATATAAAAATTCATATTAAAAACTAATATACACAATGTTAATACTTACCCTAATCAAATGAACATAATCATAAATCATCTAGAGTAATACGGTGAATAGTATCAAAATTATACATCCCCAGTTGAATTGATCATAATTTTTTTATTAAAATATGGAAGATGATATCATAAGAGATCAACATAAATGAAGTATAAGATTAAAAAAATATATTGACATAGATGAAGATACTTTAAATGATATCATTGAAAAATTCTTGAGGAAAATACCCCTTTTCACTTTGAAAATCACTTATGTTTAAAACACCACAAAATTATAAAAAAATATTTATCTAAAAATAACCTTGTAAAATTATAAAGGAAGCTTCAAAACATCAAGGAATAATGTTAGAGGGAAAATATGAACATGTCATATAAGCTAAAAAAGACATTTCTTCCATATTTTTGTCAGAAAAGTCTCAAAGTACCTTTTTAGAAAATGAAAAAAAATTAACTTTCAAAATGTTTTTTAAAAATTTAAAAAATGAGTAAAAATGACTTTAAAAAATCATAGGATAATATTAAAAAAATTTTGGAATTTTTTTTAGAAAACATAGATATGGAAGAAAATAGAGTTTTAAGGAAAACTTTAAAAGGATAATTTTATTAAAAGAAAGTCCCTTATAAATATCATATCATTAAAGTGAGAATTAATAAAATTAATATATTATTATTATTAACTGTAAAAACACATAAAAAAGTGGAAATAAAATCATAATATAATCAAAATTCATTTCAAAATTAATCTTAGTACGACATAACCAAGTAAGTATAATTTTAACCTAAAGAATGGAAGTTGGGTTAAGAATTCGCTTACCACTTTGTAATTAGTCAAATCGTATGCCCCATAAAAGTAATAATTATCAATTTAAAAATTTAAAACCATGAAGATAATTATATTAATGATATGATATATAAAATGGCCATATATATACACCACACACAATAAATAAGTGGCAAATAAGACATATATCTCACAGAAGTAAAAGTGAGATGAGAAACCTTTACCTTACGCTTCCCTTTAGATTTTCATACTTTAACCTCATGTATAATGGTTTAAGTAATGTTATTAATTTATTATAGAACTATAATAATATTTATTATACCTTATATGATACTTTTATAACATCTTACCAACTATTTATTAATAATATTTCATTATTTTCATTGTTTCAGGTGCGTTCGTTTCATGGTTTCATAGGTGGTTCACTTTTGTATAATTATGGATTTTATTGTAAAATAGAAATGAAACTCTAGAAGTAAAATGAAATGGTATTAATTAACTTCCATAATTTTAAATGGTATAATATCATTTTTATTCCTGACATAAGGGTGATTCATTTTATAAAATGTTAATGATAAATGTTTAGTTTATTTTGGCATTTTTTCTGACCATCATGAACTAGTTTCATTTTATTTAATATTTTTTCTATATATTAGTTATAGAACATGAAATAGGTTATAATATACTTGTTAAAATTATATTTAACCATAATAATATTTTTATGACCATCCTTGAAGGTGGTAATGGAAAATGAAGAATCATTATTCATGGAGACAGTTAACTGCCATAATTTGGACAATGGTTTCGTCTCTTTGATTAAGAGGAGGTAATAAAAGGAATAGATATAATATATTCCATTAGAAACATAAAATTATAGTATTTACATGATTCTATAGTTATTTTTCCTTGACGGATGAAGGAGGTGATGAGAAGGTAGAATAAGAATAGAAAATAAGAGAGGTGGTTTGAGAAAATTATCTCATGAATATCACCTCCTTGAAGGATCCCTTAAAGTCCTTGGAATTTGTATTTTGGTTAGAGCAGTAGAAATTATACATGGGGAGAGTGGGGATAAGAGGTTTTAATATATATTTAAGGATACTTAAGGCTTTTGAAGATAAATGGGGTGGTGAGGGGTGGTATTTATACTTGATAAGGGGTGGGTTTCAGTGATTAAATAATGATTATTTTATATTTAAAGCTAAACACATTTGGGTGGAATTAATTCCAATTAATTAGATTGATAATTAATTTTTTAAAGGATGTTTATGGTTAGAAACACATCAAAAACCCATTTAAGGTTTTAATTTTTAGTTATTTTAATATTTTACCTTTTAACTTTAACCTGCTACATTATTTTACCTATACTACGGTAAATATTTTTTTTACCATGGTAAATTTTTTTGCCTAAAAATGAAAATGACTTTATAGAATAATTTGTAACTCCTTATTCCAAATATATAATCCATTTTAATTGATTCAATTTATAAAATTTATAAAAATAAAATCTAAATATGTTACACATATAACTCATAAAAACAAATTTTTAAACGTTAAAAGCACAATTTTACTATGAAAGCCTAAAGGACTTAGATTTTTATTTATTTCTGGATAATAAACCTTTTAAGGGTTGAGTGGGAACCCTTACATGATCCATAGTCCTAAGGAAAAATGATTTTACATGACCTGAAGGCCCAGAGACAGAAGTTCATAGTACATGACCTTTGAAGGCCCATGTCCTGACTACACTTTGGAATTAACCCTCCCCAAAATTTACATATTTGAAGGTGCCTAGATCCCCACCTCACATGGATAATCACTTAGCATTTAATTGTGTATATATTTATAGTGCCTGGTATCAATGGAAATTTCCATACCCTATCATTCTTCCAATTTGGTTAGCTATGCTCTGGTGGATGCTACTTTCTCTGAATTCTCTTCTAGGGCCTAATTCTATGTGGTCTGCCTAGGCCGCTTCTTGGTCCTCTGTAGCCCGAAGGCCTAGTGACCCAATTGCATATGGTGGCATAAAGTCCCTATATATTGAAGTATCTATGGTCTGAATTCCTTGGGTGGCCCGACGACCCTGTGGACCTATGGACATGGTGGCCCGAAGGCCTTGGTGTCTTGAAGGCCTTGGTGGCCCTAGGGCTCTAAGACCTGTAGGCCCAAATTGGTGGCCCAAAGGCCCAAATCAGATGAATATTTCCAACTGTTATAGTAACACACAATACATACTATAGTAACTTTTACACTACTACTACTACTATAGTAAACCAGAAATTCACCCCCACCCAGATTTGATCTTGGGTCTCTTGGATGTCAGGCAGGAGCCTCTACCACTCAGGTACAAGCTTGTTGGCTAAAAGCGTACTTTCAAAATTTCTAAGCATGTTTTTATAATGTAACACCTTATGTATTATGTTATTCCATAAATTAATTTTTTTTATCAAGTATAAGGTTTTAATAAATTATCATATAATTATTATTTTATAAGAGTTATGGTATTTCGTAAAAACAGTATTTTCACTTTTTAACCAAAAAATAAACTTTTTTTAGAAAATTCCAAAAAAATTCCCTAAGATAATTTGACACGTTGATTCAAAAATTGAATTTTATTTTATTATTTAAATTTTATAAAATTTTTAAAAATTAATTATATTTATTTTCCCATAGAAAGAAATAAAAACCAATTATTGATTAAAACTTACATTTGAAGAATAAAACGACTTTACTAAAAAAAAATTGTGTTTATTTACTAGGAATAATTAAATTTGTATTGAATATTAATTTCATGTTTATTTAATAATATATTTAATATTATTCACACCTTCCAATTTAATGGATAGTTTATAACGGTCGTGTTTTTATAATAATATTTTGGAGTTTGTTTATGCTCAGTGTTTTGTGAAATGTAAACAATCGCACATAGTGTTCATTTAAAATATTGGGGTGTTACATTCTATGGAAAATAAAGGTAAATAATGTTCAAGTTCCACAATAAAATTACAATGCACCTATGACTTATGTGATGGACATTCTCCCTAAAGAATAAGATAAAGAATGGGTAAAGGCCCTATATAAGAATTCATTAGAGTTTGGCGAATAGACTATCTATAAATTAGTGGATCACATGTATTCCATCATTTGGACACAACTAAATAAAAAAATAATGAAACTAATTCAATTCATATCTCTAACTATAACACCTTCTACTTCATAGCCTCTGAAGATCAAATGTAATAAGTATAGATGGGACAAATATAATGAGGGGTCCCCAAGGATTCCAAAATTATTCGAGACTCATATGGACATTATGCTCCCCTCATTGGGATAATGAGTGATGTTAAAAAAAAACTAGTGAGTGGAAATCATCCCATAAAAAAAGAAAATGATTACCATCTCAAAAAACGTTTCAATGGGTACTGTCCCATAAAATGAGATCCTCTTTTGATGAGGGGAACTGATCCATCTATATGAATGTTATGCAATTGATAGACAAGTGCACTGAGCATAAAGTGTTTTCTAAAATGGAAACCTCTATTTTCATCAACATGGTATCTACCATTTAACACCATAAGATTTTATGATATATTTATCTTCAAATAAATTTAATTTCTTTAATAGATTATGATACACACAACCTTGAGTTTAAAAGAACAATGATATACTATTGAAATATTATTATTTAATGTGAAAGTCATCACTAAGCTGTTGGATTTATGTGTATGAATAATTATAACTAAATTATAAAAAATTTATGTTTTAAACATGTATAAAATGAATTCATTCGTTATAAATTGATTATATATAAATATAAAAATCATTTGAAAATAAAAGATATGTTTTTTCTAAAAAAAACTCTTTTTATGCGCACAATGTGTCTTTATTTTAATAAATTAAATTAATAACTATTGGTAAACTATTTTAATTAAATATATATATATATATATATTATATTAAATATATTTTTTAACATTCATCTAATTTTATTTCCACACATGATATAAGAATAAATCTAGTTTTATGCTTAAAAAAACATTTTACTAAAAAATGGTTTTCATCACCTTTTGAAAACTTATTTTAAAATGAATTTATGCAATTAATAGAAATTGAATCTTGAGAAGTTTATTCCATATTTGGAATTAGGAGTTTCAGATTTAGTAAATACCCCCTTATTTTTTGTCATTATGAATAGTAACCTTGGTAAAATATTGTCACCTCGGTCATGTTAAAACAGGAAAAATAGGGTTAAAACTTTGGGATAAGAGTTTATAATTTATATAACACTTAAATTTATCCTATTTTATGAGATTAGTTAGTATACATCAATTTATTTAATATATGGTCACTTGGTTTCATATTGATTTGATTATGACCATTATATTAATTTTAGAAAAGAATAAGTATAAAATGTCACTTTCTTGACTTTAATATCTCTAGTTTTTTAATATAAGGAGAAAAAGAGGATAAGTTTAGTTATAAATGTTTATTTGAAATATGAATTATTTTTTTGTCCTTGTAATTTAATTATATTTTTTAGTGATTGAGTAATTACCTTAAATGCTTACGCAACACCGTCATAATTTTTATTCAATTATTTGAAAAATATAATAATTGATTTTAAAAATATTAAAAGTAATATAATTTGGGTGAATTATTATGTTCCATGAATTTTTAAGATAAATATAAAATGTTATAATTTTTTTAAAAGTTTGGATTCAAATTCCATTATTGTCATGTTGTTTTCAAAGTCAAATTAGGTGAATAGTGTTAAAAATGGAATTAATGATATTTTATGAAAAATAATATTTTATTAAATTATTTCAAAATCATATAAATATTTCAATAGAAAAATTATCATTATAATTTTTCTAAAATACTATAACTTTTCCATTTATGATCTAATTATTTCCTTATAAGTAAAATTATCACCCTTTAAGAGTGAAAGTGCCTTTACCATAGTTAACATTAAAATTGGTTAACTAAGGGGTTAAAAAAGAAACAGGGTTTAAAAAACCACTTAAACATTTCATAATTTTATCAGTTGATGGGATTTAAAAAAATACTACCCTATATTTGAATATCTATCCATTTGGAAGCATTTGTAATGAGAATGGGTTATTATATTTTAATCGTGTAAGAAATTCCAAGAGTGCCCCTACCCTCACTTATAAAAGAGAACCCATCCTTCATCTTCTTTAAACCACTTTGAGCCTTATATATTGCTCAATACCAGATATAATACCTTTATATATTATTTCATCATATCCTAGATCTTTTGGTCTTTCCAAGAGACCACCCCTTCAAGGCTTAAGGTGTAATCCAAAAGAGGATTCTCAATGAAGAGGTCTCTTAGCCAAGCGTTTTAAATTTTATTACCGCTTATAACTCCTTTAAATTATTGGTATATATTATAAAATAATTAAATAATAATACTAAATATTTTTAATTTTTATTATGATAATTTAACAATCACTATCCACTTTCTTTCAATCTATTCAAAAATGATAATGTCGCTCATGCGTACATATGTACTACCACCTCCACGAAGTGATGTGGTTCATTTTTCATTTCAGAATTACACAGATGGCAATAAGGTTGTTTTTAATGAATATATATTATATAATAATGATTCTATAAATTAGTTTTATTATTTAACCTTCTTTCATTCCATTTGTTGAAAAGTAAAAACAATGTTTATGTGTAGGTATGACCAGCCTTCTCTATGAATGAGGTAATTCATTTTTATATCTCTATATTTTATAGATGACTATATATATATATATCTATATCTCTCTATATATAATGAATATATATGATATTGATATCATTTTTAAAATTTTGTATATGATGTAACCATGATAAAAGTACAAGTATCAGAACAACTAAACCAAAATTCTCATTAAAAATAAAACATTTAATGGAAAAAACGTTTTTAATAATGAATTGTTAATAAATGGGTGTTGAAATTTTATAAGTGGATCATATATGCTATTATAATTATGTAAATTATTATGGTCTATAATTATAATAGATTTAAATTTATTATACATGAGTTTAAATCCACCACACTTGAACAATTGCTTGTCCTTAAGAAAAAAAAAACTCAACAAGAATTCCAGAGAAACCAATATTTAAACTAGAAATGTGCATTACAACTAGGAAAATAAAACTAAGTGTTAGTGGAAAAATTAATGTCCTCCAAAATAACTCCTGTAAAGAAAATCAGTCAAGCCTCATGGTTATGTTCTTTATTCAGATTCTTTCTTCCTTTAATTACAATTTAAGAAATGTTCCTTAGAAGCCATACCCATATTACAATTTACCTCACCATGAAGTTTCTATCATAACTCAAGGTAAAATGAAACTGAAGTTATGATCATTTATTGAATACATATTCCTAACCATAGGATTTCATTGGTTCTAACATCCCCACTCCATAAAAATAAACACATGATTAATCATGAGGGATTTTGTAATAAGGTTCAAATGACTCTGTGGCTAGGGGTAGGTGGGTAGATGATGAAAAAAGAGCTAAAAAAGGAGGTTAAACTCTCAAGTATAATACATGATCATTAGTAATAATGAAATGAAAAATATACTCTAGAAAGTAGAATCTCCACAATTCTAAAAATCTCAGGGAAGGTCTATGAATGTGTCATAAAGGTGCAATAAAAGTCTTCGTTTTTTTTCAAAATTCATGTCTTGGATAAATCTCACATCCATAACCTAACCAAATATGATCCATAATAAGATTCATCAATATAATAATGGTGTTTTTTACCTTCATAATGCACAAATGGTATTCTTTTTTTTTAATTTTTTTTAAATAAGATAACCATGAATGGTGCATCAATAGAACCATGGACCACATCCCTTTTATTATGTGAAAAATTCACCATACATCTCCTTATTAATAAGATTCCCACATCATTTAATAATTACCATATCCCCCACTATTATTCAACTAAAAATCATGTAATTATTTCATGATTAGGGTAGGAAGGGATAAAATGGGCTTGTAACATAACTCAATCCTAACAAGTTCATTAATGGATTCTATGAGCTTAATAAGGATAAATGTACAAATGGGTTTTAGGATAAATGGATCAACACGGATTGAATCAATCATTTTAATAGTGTATTTATTTAGTTATATCCTTGATAATATTCCAATTGAAGTTTTGATAGGTTTACATGCCCTAAGTATCCCTCAAGAAATATGATCAGAAAATAATATAACGATGTAGGTCCAAAATCCTATTGGGAATAGAAATAAAAAATATGGAAATCCCTATGGGTATAAAAACCAGTAATATTTCAATCAAAATCAATTTAAATATTCAAGAATTAGATGTAAATTACTCAACTTAGAAATTATTTCAAAATTCTAAGTAAGAATAAAAATAGATTTTGACACTCTCTAGACAAACTTTGTATTTTCTTAAAATGGGTTCAATGAGATTTAAATTTAAAACATGATTTAAATGAAAAATGTCTCCTAGAATAATGAAAATAAGAAATAATCTTAGTGTACAGACAATAAAGCTCAATAATTACCCCCACACTTAAAATTATACAGTGTCCACACTGTTTTGGGAAGTGATATGAGAGATATAACAATAGTAGTATAGACAAACTGAAGATGAAAATTTTGAATTTAAAGTAGGGAATATAGAGCTCATTGTATTTAAGGTTATTCCATGGGGGGAAATGTGGGATATTGAAGGCACACTTGGATTCTTACAAAAATTATTAGAAAGAAACATACTTTCACTAGATAATCAATTTGCACACATGATATAACCAAAATGAAAGTAGTAAGATAGTAGGTGTACACAGTAGTCTAAAATGAAGAGAAGTTCATATCATGTTGAGAGTATCAGAGTACAATGGATCAATTAAAGGAAATAAAAAAATGTAAAATATAAATGAAAAATTCTATCGATGTAGAAGAAAAAAAATATGGGTTGCCTCCCATAAAGAACTAAAAGTTCATCATCAGCAATAAATATAAACAAAGATCAAGTATAAGGGTCCATCAAATCATCTTTCCTATACCTATTATATTAACTAGTAATTATATCCGTGATCTCATGTGGTTGTTTGATGGGTTTTACCACCTCAAGAATGGTCTGACCACATATTGCACATGGGAGCTATAACATCTATATAGGATGTGGAGGGGACTCCTATATAGTAGATAGATGAATCTCCTAGAGTTATCCATGTATATCAACCACCTAAGTAAATACCTCATGTAGGAGTCTATATGGTAGTTTAACCGACTCATCAATAACCATGGTAGATGCAGTAGTGCGATACATATCTAAATGAATGCATAAGTAAAAATGAGAATATAAGCAATCCATATAATAAAAAAATAATATCCCATCCGTTAGATAAAATAAATGCTATAATAGGGATTAGGGGATGTATAAAGTACAAATATACACCCAAGATAGAGTACATCAGGGGAGGGGTATACATGGAAATGACTAAATAGTGTGTGTCGAATCACTGTTATCAGCATCAGATACCCCCTGAATAGTGGGTGTTTGAATCTTCCCCACCAAGTTTATAGAAGCTTTGGAGGTAGGGAAGGTGGATCGAATTCTATAGAAGGTGTCATGGTGTTAGAATATTTCTCAATCATGATATATGGAGGGGAGGTACTGATCCATGCTGGGGCCGAATGTATGGAAGTTGGATTAATGAATGGAACTTCAAATGAGGAAGGTAAGGTGGGTCCCTTTCCTTGTTGAGCCTGCTTCACTAAAAAGTCCCACTGGGTAGCAGAGTTTGTGAGCTCTGGAGGAAATTGGATAGGGGTGGATGATTGGGTGGGAATGGTAAGAGTTGTGTCTGTGGAAGAAGGTAGTGGGTGGGTAAATGTAGTGGATGGGGGTGGGGAAGGGATGGTAAACTAGTTGGAATCAATGAAGGGGGTTATATGATTAATGAAAATATATTTATGGTTCCCTAAAATACATTGGATAATAGCCCATATGTTTGAGGTAAATGTTAGAGTAGGTGTAGTGGTAGGTGGTGGACTAGTGGTTGGTGGAGTGGTGGAGGAAGCTGGGGCTGGGTTAGGGTCATCAAAGGTAGGGACCGCATGATATGGAGTAGGTGGGGTTGGAGCACGATGATCTAGGGCCTCGTTAATATCCTCAACATACTTTGGGGCCCACTGGTAACTCCTCTTGATCTTCCTCAAGAGTCCCATCATATAGATCATGAGGATGTCAATAGAATCTATCTTTCTAAGAGGGGAAAGAGTCTCAAAGGTGTCGAAAATGTTGAGATGATGACATATATGGGTGATAAAGCTACCTCCCATCAAATTACCATGAACCATACATACTTGGGCCTCATAGTATAGTGAAAAATGGTGATCCATGTTGATTCTATGGATGCCCATAGAAGAGGATAAGATGATCACCTCTATCTGACTAATGATACCATGAGCATCTCCTATGGATAACCAAGAATGGGAAAGAGACCCATGTACTATCCATAAGATGACACCCACAACTGGTTTATCTTTGCTATATGCCGATCATGAAAGCTCTAGGGGTCTTGGGAGATCAATTCACAACTATTTGAAGTTTCTTCCTTGTTCAGATTAATCTATAAGGTATCATAGGTAGGAGAAGTGATGAAATAAGTAGTGTAGATACTCAACCTTACACTGAAGTTTCTCAAAGTGAGATCCCAAGGATAAACACCAAGAAAAAAGGTGATGTGAGAAACTTCAAGCTCCAACATGGTCAAGAACTATAGGAAGAGCTATTGGTATGTATACTCATGTACCTCAGTGATTCTTGATAGGTTCATCCATATAATTATCTCCAAGACCTCCTCAGACACCTGGACCTCCTTAACAATGGCCAAGTCAAGGGTCTTATTGGTCCTCATGGAATTTACCTAAAGATGAACCAAGAAAACCTATTGTACATGCTTATAAAAATGAAGGTAGGGGTGTAGGTGTGGGTTTTGGGAAATGCCTTGCGACTGGTTGGAGGAGTATTGGGAATGCCTAGAGGCTATGGGAGAGGTAGAACCAGATGCAGATGAAGAAGGGGATGGATCTGTGGGTGGCATTTGAGGAGCATGAACTAGATGTTTGGGTGGAGGAGGGTCATCACTCTAGGCCAAAATCTAGATTATTTTTCTCTAGGGGATGAATTTTCGAGATAATAAGTAGGGACAACAGAGGAATGAACCAGTGGTTTAAGTGGGGGAGGGAGAAGATAAGGAAGGAGGTTGGCGGTGAGTGCACAATGAAAGGGGAAGATGGAGGTCATGATAGGAGCATGTGATAGAGGTTAAATGAATGAGTGTAGTCTATGAACCCTAGGTTCATGACTTTTACATACATCCCACATGTTTCATGTTAGGTATATTATTCATGACATTTAAAATGAACGAATTAAATTTTCCAAGCCCGACATATTCATGTCATGTAAAGTTTTTTTGACATGAATTGTTTCATTTTTATACGTTTTCAGACCAAAAACTCTAACCCATCTACAATTTTATTGAAACTTCCTAATACAGAAAATATACTCTAACCTATTAAAACTATTCTAGTTTGTCTCCCCATCAATGCTTATTTTAATGTCAAGAGACAGACATGCTTCAAGTAAAGTGAATTTTAAAGAAATACCACACCCCTTGTAAAATTGTTCCTAATAAAATTTTGATATTTGACTATTAAACTTAAAGGGTGTCTGTTCACCTATTTTGATTTCAATAATCCCATAGGGTAAAACTTTGAATACTTCAAAATGACCCAATCATCGAGATTTTAGTTTCCTAGGGAATAATATCAGATGGAAATTAAAGAGTAAAACCATGTCCCCTAGTGTGAAAACCCATCATAAAATTCATTTTTTATTCTATTTATTTGTTTTCTATTTATAAATCTAGACATTTTTGTAAGTATTCCTTATAATATCTTATTGCTCACCCATTTAAAGTAATATTTTTTCCCAATTTTTTGAGTACCCAAGTTTAATTTTTTGATTGCCTAATTAGAGAGAGCTCTAAATCCACCGGTAGGTGATTGGTATTCCCATAAAAAAACTGGAATAGATTAGTGTTGATGGGTGTTTTATACACTATACAATATGGCCAAATTGAATCATCCAATTTAAGACTCCAATCATTCCTACTTGTACTCACTTTCTTTTCTATAATTTTTTGATCTTTTGATTATACAATTCAACTTGCATACTAGTAAACTAGTGGTAGATAGTTTTAGTGTTGTAATGAATTCCATATTTTTTATACAAGCCTTTAATGAAAGTATTTGTAAAGTGTATTCCCAAATCAGTAATGATTAATATAGGAAATCCAAATATTTAGAATATGTTTCTCTATAAAAAGTTCATGACCACCATGGCTATGTCATGGGTTGTGGCTTCGACTTCTACCCACTTTAAAATGTAGTCCACACTGACTAGGATGTAATAATTTACATAATAATTAGGGAATGGACCCATGAAATAAATTCCCCATACATCAAAGATTTAACTTCAAGGATTGGTTTCTAGGGAATTTCATTTCATTTTCCAATGGTTCCCAACTGCTGGCATCAATTATAACTCTATACAATTCTCCTCACATCCTAATGGATAGTAGGACAGAATAGTCTTCTTTGTAGGATCATAGCTACTGTGTGTTCAAGAACATGAAACCCTCCATCTAGTGATGTGTGACACATTTTGAGCATGCTTTTAATTTCATACTTTGGAATGAAACATTTCATAAATCTATCAACAAAACTTGTAAATAATAGCAACTTATCCCAGTAATAACCTATAGCATCAACCAAGAACTTATTCTTCTATTGATAGGAGAAGTGCAGGTATATAGATCCCATGAAAAATGAAATTCTCAGTATAAAAAATCCATGGCCATTCTTGCATATTTTTATTGAATAATATTTCATTAGGAAAATCATCCTCAATACTCAGATTATCATCGTCCTCAAAATTTGGAAGTGGAAGTCTAGATAAGTGGTTAGCAATGAAATTTTCAGTCCCTTTTATATCTTTTATGACAATATCAAATTATTATAATAACAAGATACACCATATTATCCACGGTTTAGGATCCTTCTTTCTCAATAGGCATTTCAGTACTGTATGATCTTTATACACCACCACTTTATAAAGAATGAGGTTTGAGATAAACTTATCAAAAACAAATACCAATACTAGTAGCTTCTTTTCTATGGTTGTATAACTGACTTGAGATTCATTTACTGTAAGTCTGGCATAATATATGGGGAAAAAAATGTGTCCAACCTACTATCCTAAAACAACACCCACAATAAAATCACTAGCATCACACATAAATTCGAAATCCTTACCCCAATCATGTGAAACTATAATAGGAGAAACCACCATGATATGTTCTAGAGTGTTGAATGCTTGATAACACTATTTATTAAAATAAAATGGGGTATCCTTATAAAATAGATGTGTTAATGGGTGATATATTCTTGAAAAATCTTGGATGAAGTGGCAATAAAACCCTATATGGTACATAAAACTACTTATACCCTTCACTGCTATGAGTTTTGGTAAATCTTTAATCACTTTTATCTTTACTGGATCAATTTACATGCCATAATTGATATTTTATGTTTTAGAAATATGCCTCCTTAGACCATAAACTAACATTTTTCACAGTTTAATACTAGGAAATTATCTTCATAGTGCTTCAAGAACTAACTCTAGATTTCTTAGGCAGACTTCAAAATATCATCCATATATGGATAAATCAACCATGAAAATATCTAAAAACTCCTCCTCCATATCATGGAAATTTTTTTTCATGCACCGTTGAAATTTTAACAGCGCATTTCAAATTCCAAATGACATTGTTCAATAGGTGAAGGTTCTGTAAGGACATGTGAATGTGGTTTTTGAAAAATATGTTGGTTCGACTACAATTTTATTATATCAATAATATCCATATAAACAAAATAACAGAATTCATTCTTATATAGTCTTTATAGAATATGATCCATGAATGGTATCATAAAATGATCTTTTTGAGTCACCGTGTTGATATTTATATAGTTAATACATACTCTCCATACAGTAATTTTTCAAGTTGAGATTAAATTATCTTCATTATTTTTAACAACAATTAAGTCACCCTTCTTTGAGATGAATTTCAATAGACTCACCCAATTTTTTTCAGTGATGGAGTGAGTCACCACTTGGGTATACATTTTAGTTTAGCACATTCCTTCTTTGGGTGAAAATTGTGGGACTGATCCCCTTGATATAAGACACACCCCAAGAAATTGAGATTTATAACTTTTTAGGAATTCAATTAACTTGTCTTCTTGTACTTTATTTATCTATGTACTGATGATAAATAGAAATTTTTATGTAGTTTCAAATAACTAATAATTTAATGTGTTTGGTAGTGGCTTCAATTCAATCATCTGTTGATTGATAACTGAGGGTATGAATGGTGGAATGGTATCCCTTGTCATAAGTTCATTGTAATCCACATCCTCATAATCACTTCACACATATTCTTTAGGAGATAGGGTATCTCTATCACCCTCAATAGTCATGTAATCATCTTCCTCATCCTTCATAAGGATGGAATGATAATCAAATGATTCGCCACCTTGTTTGGTGACTTCCACAATATTGAACACAAATAGTTCATCTATGACTTTGAAAATCAGCGTCCCTTGGTTCACATCAATAAACTCTTTTCCAGTGGTGATAAATGCTCTCCATATAATTACGGGGACATCTCCTTCATCATTCATATCCAATATAATAAAATCATCTGGAAAAATTAATTTACCAACCTTCACTAAAACTTCATCAAGAAGACTTAAAGGGTATTTGAATGATCAATCATCCAGTTCAAGTGAAACTCTTTTTGGTTTCAAATCCTTGATCCCTAAATTTTTTAAAACACTTATAGGCATGATATTGATACTCACACTGAGGTATCATAATTATTTTATGAATATACATGTTCTGATAGTGCAAGGAATCAAGAAGCTACTAGGGCATCACATATTTAGTGGGATCTTACATTATATGACTATGAAGCATTGTTTATTCAAGGATATGACTCCTAGTTCTTTTATTTTTCTTTTATTGGATAGAAAATCCTTTAATACTTTTTCATAAGCAGACATATGATCAATGTACTCTACAAAGGGGATATTGATGTATAACTTCTTAAACATCTCTATTTTTTTGTACTATCCCAATATCTTTCCTTGTCTCATTCTTTCTAGAAAGGGAATATGGGGTTTATATGGTGAAAGTTCCACATAAAAATATTCCGTTTTAGGATACTTATTTATATGAGCATTTTTAGTTGGTTCTGATACTAGATTTCATTCTTGACTAGATTTGTGTGTGCTATCATGAATATCTTTACTCATGATTGTGGAACATATTTTAGGGTCTTATAGACTCTTTTCCTTTCCTAATCACAGATTATAAAAATTATGCACTTTTACACTCGTAAGGGATACAAATTTAGTTTCCACTATTAGATGTGACTCGATATTACTGAAAAACATACCGGGTTATAGGTTCGATAGAGCCTTGGAGATTTGTCCCACTTGGTGCTCAAGATTTTATAGAATAACCCTTTAATTCCTCATCTCAGTTTCTTGGGTGGTCTTCCACTGATCCACCTTCTGAACAAATATGTTGAGTAGTTTTTCAATATTTCATTACTAAGGTGGGGGTTTTTTGTGACTACCTTGGTGGGGCTTGATGAAACTAGTTTCAAAGTGGAAATTGATGGGATCTTAGGGGAAAAGGTTGTTGAGGGAATTTTTATTGAGGTTAGGGATTTGGATTCTAAGATGGGTACCTAGGTGGTCCTTGATTTTGTGTTGGCGCTTAACCACTCCTATATTTGTAGTAGCCCCATTTTGTTTTTTATAGCTATCGATCCAGTCTCTGTTAATAATAAGGATGTTGGTATTGTTGGGGTTGTTGAAATTGTTGTTTTTTCTAATTTTAATTTACATAATTAAAATCCTGATTTTTAACTTCTTCCATTCCTAATCTACTATCATGGTATGTGTGCGAGCCACCACACATTTCAAAGGCACGAATTTCCCTAGTAGGGGAATGAGGTCGCAGTAGTGGAGAAGGTAGCTAAAAGTTTCAAGATTATTTATTAGGTATTCAACCTAGGATAGAATGTGGGTATTCTCCTCCACCTAATGAATTACACATCAAGGTAGTCATCGATCACACTTCCACAAACTTGAATTATTGGATATTTCATCAAAAAGTTATCTATTGCCTTTTGGCATCTTGGGCATGAGTCTGCTATCAGTGGAGACGTCTACTACAATACATGTAGCTGGTTGGAGGACTTGGCAGAATTTTTTCAAGATGTATCCATATATCAAGTATGTGATGTGGTAACTTATGAGTGAGTTCCTTAAAGAAATCCGAAGCTTCCCAAGCCAACTCTCTATCTTCCTAGGCATAGTTTTGGATCTCATTTATGAGATTCCAAGTTTATATTGGTGGGAAATATTTGTCCAAATATTTCTTAGCTAAATCATTCCAAGTCATAATGGACTTGGGACCTTGGATTTTGAGCCAATACTTTGCCCTATCATGTAAGAATAAAGGTAAAACTCTTAGTTTGATCATGCCAGAAGATACAACATGACTTCAGAAGGTTACACAAACATCTAGGAAAAATAAAATATGATCACATGGATCTTCGCTTTGAAGTCCACTAAATTTTCCCTGATCCTTGATCATGCGAATGATTCCATGTTTTATTTCGATGATTTCAACTTGGGTTTAGAGGATGGATGATGCTGGGCGCATCAATAATAATTGATAACAAGCCATATTCCATGATGGTATGATAATACAACAACGGTTTCTCTCCTTGGTGTTCAACAAGCACATATTGAACATTTTTAGGGTTAGTTGGTGAAAGATTATTGCATTCATCCATATTAGAACAAAATCATGTAGAAAAGTATCTTTCAATACCAGGATCAAAAGAAAGCAATTCTTGAGTGTCCAGAATATGATAATGAGTCAAAGGACCCTGGTGCATTCACTAGCATATTGAAACAAATGTAGGTACTAGTCAGCATGTGAAAATTGTAAAAATAAATTTAAAATATAAAAGTGGGTGTGAGGTAATCCCATGTTCATACCGAAGGTCACAAATTCACTAGAAACAATTAGTATCCGAGAAACAATGAAAAAATTTGACTAGCCTGTGAAGTGTCATTAATTCTGAATGGGTGTGAATAAGATTAGAAATTTTATAAGTCTCAAGATTCACTAGATTTAAAGGTGTAGAATAATGGAAGTGTAGGGATGAACCCATGAGCACAAGCTATAAAATCATACAACCTATCAATTAGAACCTAGTATAATGATTCCTTGCATAACTCTCACTAGTTTGTTTATCTAAGGATTACATAGTTTGGTTTTAATTTGAAAAGAAGATAGGGATCAAGGTAAATTTTGGGGCTTATGAAAAAGGTATTCCTAGATTTAGCTTGGGATAGTCCCATGGATTAGGCTGTGAAGCAGTGTAGAAGTCACCAATTGGTTTTGGTACAACCAATTGGATCAACCCAAGCTATTAGATACAATCTAGTCTTTAGGTAGTTAACAATACAAATACATAAGACTTGGCCTCAAGTTATAAAGCATTACAGGCTATTGGTCCTAGCCTGCTCGACTCCAACTAGGCTAAGGTCCTTTTATTTCAATTTCACAGATCAGGGTTGTGAAATATAATGCGATTGAAATTTTTTCTTAAACTAAATTACTATCCAAATGGTTACCCAAGTTTTGATTTAGAGATTCATTAGGTTTAAAAAACCCCTACTCTCAACCCTTAACCCTGGAAAATTATCCACGCATGATAATGATGATATTAAACATGGAATAAAGTGTCAAAATTATTTTAATATTAATTATAAAATTTATATTTATACAATATATGATTAAATTAATTCAAAATAAATAAAAAACTTACTTGAATAATAGAACAAGAAAGAATGAAATAATTGGAATTGAAATTGGTATTAGAATTGAAATCGGTGATTGGAATTGAAATTACAATTGTATCATGAATAAAAATACAAAATCCTTGGAGTAAAAGTGAAACAAAAAGGAAATAACTAAATATTAAAGAAAGAATGGAACAAAATATTCCTAGAGAAAATAAAGGGATAAAGAATAAAAGAAAGAGAGGAACAATGTTGTCCCCATCTGTACGCCCCAATTGAAATATTTATAGGCCCACAAATCCCCCGATATGTAAAGGTTTCACATCATGATTTATATTTAAATGAATTTTTATTCAAGACACTTACGACATGTAATATAATTCATTTCATGAACTTAGATCCACAAAATTATACAAAAATACAAAATATTTTGAATTTATTCTGAATTTCATGGCTTGAATCTTTAGTAGGTTTAGACTTTATGTTTTTCACATCATGTAATGTGAATACTTTGTGTATTGAATTTACCTAGAGGACTCATGGACTATATTGGTTTGAAGAGATGGACTTCCACTTTTTAGGGTCTGTGTTTGGGAAATACACATCGTGAGAAAGTTTCACAACATGTAATGTCTAAATTTTCAAAATTTACAGCTTCTCCCCTTTTTAGAATTGATTTATATTTCCTACAAAAAATCAACCAAAACCAAATTCATCATCTCATAAAACATGAATAGATCAAAAATAAATATATCCAGTAAATATAAATAAATCTATGAGGATAGGATGTAAATTTAGGTAACCTAATGATTAGATCTTGGTAGAATTATTCCTCACATAATACTTGTAGGTTTGGTTATCTAAGGTTTACATAGTTTCGTTTTAATTCAGTAAAAAGAGAGGGATCAAGATCAATTTCAGGTCTTATGAAAAAGGTATTCCTAGATCTAGATTGGGATAGTCCTATGGATTAGGCTGCAAATTAGTGTAGAATTAACCAATTGGTTTTGGTCTAACCAATTGGATCTACCCAAGATGAAAACTACTCCTTCATCTAGAGGTAGTTAACAACCCATATCTATAAGTCTTAGATTCAAGGCAGAAAGTGTCACAGGATATTGATCCTAACCTACTTAACTCCAACTAGGTTAGGGTCATTATATTGAAATTAACCATATCTAGGTTATGTAATAAAATGTGATTGAATTTTTTTTAACCCAATCACTAGAAAAAGGTTTACCCAAGTTTTGATTTAGAGATTCATTAGGTTTAAATAACCCCTACTATTGACACCTAACCTTGGATGGTTATCCAAGCATGATAATGATGGTATTAAATAAGTAAGAAAGTGGAAAAATTCTTTTAATATTAATTAAAACTTTAGATTTAGATAACCCATGATTAAATAAATTCAAAATCAATAAATAAATTACTAGAATAAAGGAATAATAAAGAACACAAGAATTGTAAATGAAATCGGTGATTTGAATTAAAATATAAATCACATCACTAACAAAAATACATAATACTTGGATTTTAAGTGTAGAAGAAAATAAAATAACAAAACATGAAATAAAGAATATAAAAAAAGATGTTTGGAATAAAGAAAGGGAGAAATCATAAAAGAAAGAGAGGAACAATGATCATCCTCATTTGTGCGCCACTGTAGAAATATTTATAGGCCCATAAAACTCATGGGAAGTAAAGGTTTAAAATAATGAGTTCTCTTTAAATAAATTATCCTTCAAGACATTTATGATGTGTAATATAATTCATGTCATGAACTTAGATCCACAAAATTCTCCGCAAATCTTGAAGCTTCCGTATTTGTTCTGGATTTCACAACTTGAATCTTCAGCGGGTCCAGACTTAAAATCCTTCACATCATTTAATGTGTGAAAATCATATATCAAATTTTCCTAGAAGATTCAGGGACTATACTAATTTCATAGGCTGGACTTTGGCTTTTTGGGGGTTGTGATCATGTTATTCATGTCTTGAACAAGTTTTGCGATGTGTAATGTCTGAATTTTATGAATTTACAGTTACTTTCCTTTTTAAAATTGATTTATATTTCATTTTAAAATAAAAAAAACCTAATGTATTATCTCAAAAAACATGAATAGATAAAAAATAAATATATGTAGTAAATATATACAAATTCATCTGATCATTAAAGCACTTGCAAAGTAATTCGAACTAGAGGTAAGGGGTCTATGTCACAATCTCATTGTTTACTAGGATTGTTTATGATTAAGTTTCAATTGATAAAATTTCATGACACACCTCTCAATAATATATTTTATATTATTTTACTCTGGTTATTTATAAAAATTAAATGTTTTCCTTTCGTTTTCCTATGTTTAAGAACTCAAGAGACCAAAAAAAATGTTTTTAAGGAAAGTCAACTTTATCTCTATCTTAGGTCAAAAATATGTTTTCTTCCATGTATATATTTTCTAAAAATATTTAAAATAATGTTTATATGATTATTCTATATTTTTAAAGGTATTTTCACCCACATTTTTCTTTTTTAAAAATTATTTAAAAGGAACTTCCTTTTCATTTTCTGAATGAAGTACTTCCATCTTTTTTTAGAAAATGTGAAAGGAATATTTGTTTTAACGTACATGACATTAAAAAAATTTCCCAGCATCATGAATGATCAATGATTTAAAGCTTATATTACAGGTTTACAAGGTTCTTTTTAAAGAAAATTATTTTCTTAATATTTTGAAAGGTTTAGATTTTAAATAAGTGATTTCAAAGAGAAAAGGGATTTTAATCAATAAATGTTTTAGTGATATTTTAAAGGTAATTTTCATCTATGATAGAATACTTTGATGTTACACATGATTTACTAGGAATATGATCCAATTTCAGAATATTTAATCTTTCTATAGATGTTTTATAGTTATGATGATGGAATATGAGTGAAATCCATTTTTTTTCTATAAGTTAAGCTACGATGAATGTTTTTATGATATTATGGCATACATATCAATGGAATTATGATTAAGTGATGGGTGGACCTAGAATTATATAGCACTATAATGCATTGGGTAAACATTAATGTTTATTATATAAAAGGGTAAATGGGAGGTTATTCCTATATTGAAAAAGAGGGTATATGGGAGGTTATCTCAAGACCAAAAAAGGAGGGTACACAAGAGGTTATTCAAAGACTAAAGAAAGTACATGGGAGGTTATCCCAATACTAACATGTTATGAATTTCTTGGTGGGTAGCCTTGATATAATATTTCTATAATTATAATTATGCTACACTTTATAATACTAATTTATTACATGATCTTATGACAATGTAATATCCTCATGGATCATGTTTTTTGATCCCTTTATGATTCATGTTTTATAAACTCCCAAACTTTATTCCATGACTTAATATTATGATCTATGATATGCAGGGTATGGTTTTAAAGTGTTAAGATCGTGTTCCCATACCATTATTCTATTTTTATGCTTAAACGATCATTGATATTTTTATTATTTACACTTACTGAGCATCTGAGCATACCCTTTCTTATATTTATTTCCCTAGATTATTTAGAAAGGTTTTAAGTATGATGTGTTTAAGAATGGATCTAGTTATGAAGAACTAAGTGGGATATGATATAGATATTTTATGTACTAGTTGTTTATGTATCCAAGATTCAAAATACAGTAAAGCTATAGGATTATAGATTGGATTATAATATTAAGTAATAAATATTCATCTAATAAAATGTAAAATTTATGTAGGAAAAGTATGGGTTAGTATAGTTGGTATCATAGAAAGGTTTAGTTACCTTTTAAAACTATGATGATAAAACTTTAATAAGAAACATTAGGATAATCCTTTGTATAGGAGAGCATCCTTGATTATAGTAAATAAATGAGCATGGTTTTCCTAGAAAAACACCCCTCTATGAATACTACTGTTAGATGTGGTTTTGGAACATATTCATCTAGGGGTAATAACCCCAAAAGAGTTGTTCGAGTATATCTCAGCCATTATTCTAGTGCATGGTGAGTGTGCCCTTACTACGCACCTAGCTTGAAAATCATAGGGTATATGATTGTGATAATTTACATTTTATTTACAAACCATTATAAAGTAATTGAATAGATTATGATCATGTATGAAATAGGTTAAACCTAAGGTATCATAGATTTAAAAGAAGGTGTCAGGATTTAGACATACTATAAATAATTTTTCATGATTATGTGGTTTCTCACTATGATTATTATTTCTCACACTATAATATTTGGTTTTAGTCAATGGATAGAACCTGAAGAAACTATATTAATGTTTAATGTGATGGAAGATAAAATGACTTTACTCTAGAGAAACCAAATGTTATGGGTGTTGGAATGAAAAATGTCATCACTATTCTTATGAAAAATTCTCAATCCATGAATCATGCTGAGAATCCAAATGAGAAAAGGTGGGAAAATATACTATTGAATCATTCATGAAGAAAAATCCACATTATTTTAGTGGATCTGGTGATCCACTGGTTTTTAAGTAATGGATCAGTACCATTGAAATGTTGTTTTCTATTCTCTAGTGTTCAGATGCTTGAAAAAGTCAGTTTTCTTGTCTATCATTTGGAAGACAAAGAATTTTAATGATGGGATATCATCAAGAACATTAGAAAATGGAAAGAAATCAACTCTATGGCCTGGGATGAGTTTAAAAGGTCATTTTTCAATAAGTAATTTCCTTGTATTCTTTATAAAAAAATAAAAAATGGATATATTAAGCTGATATAAAAGGATGATGAATCTATTATTGCTTATGAGGAAAATTTTATGAGACTTGAGAGTTACGCTTCTAGTAATATCATTGAATCAGAAAGTAACATTGATCAATTCTTCAATGGATTAAAACCAAGTATCTAAAGGGAATTATCCATAAGGGACTTCATTAGTTATAAATAAATCATTCGATGTGCTACTAAGGTAGAAATGGAGATCGGAGTTACCCGAAAGTCTCATGGTTTTGATAAGAAAAGAAATATGGAATTCAAAGGAAATTATAATAATAAAAACCATTGAGGGAATAAGAAAAGCCTTCAATTATTCTCGAAGTGTGGAGGAATACATCTAGAAAACTATCTTAATTGGAATATTAAATTCTTTAAGTTAGGAAAGTAAGTTCATTAGGAAATCAAATGATCAAGTGATGGAATAAGTTAGCCAATGATGGTGTAAAAGAATAAAAAAATCCACCACCCACACTCCAATGTTTCTAATAAAAGGAGTTTGAGAATTATTATGACCAATGATCCAATTCTAAGGTTAATAACAACGATCAACATCAATAACCTCTTAAGCCCATACACAAAGGGAAATATCTTATGATCACTGTCACACCCCGACCGCGGACGTCTGTAATTTTCCCCCCCTGCGTGAGTTCTCTTTTTTTTATTTGTTATTTTGTTTGTTTCGTTTTATTATAATTATTATTATTATATTACAATTAATATTATTATACTATCAATATTATTGTTATTATTATGTTAATATTATTATTAATATTATTACATCATTATTAAAATTATTATTATGTTATTGTTATTAATTCTATATTATTATTATTATTATTATTATTATTATTATTATTACTATCATATTATTAATATTAATATTATTATTATTGTGATTATATTATTATTATCATTATATTATTATTATTGTGATTATATTATTATTATATTATTATTATGTTGATATTATTCTATTCTTATTATTTTTATTATATCATTATTGTTATTATTGTTATATTATTAATATACTTATTAAATTATTATTCTTGTTATTAAAGTATGTTATTATTATTATATTATTATTAATATTAATATTTTATTAAGATTAAGATTATTATTAGTATTATTATTTTCAAGTTAATATTATTAAGTTATTATTTTGTTATGTTATTGTTATTATTATGGTTATGCTATTATTATCATTATAATAATATTATTATTATTATTATTTCCTTATTATTATTACTCTGGCATTTACTTGTGCTTTGTTAGGGGTTTTCTTCATCAATTTATACTTGTTTTTGGTAGGTTTAAGACTTTAGGACCCGCGCAGGGCGTTTCCGAGAAAGCGCCATCGCCGCGCCTTGTTTCCGAGGTTCTGCCGTCTCCGTGCCTCAGTTTCGAGAGTGTTGGACTTTATCACGTGGCTTCGGACACACGTCATGTCATCGCACTTGGATCTTGAGGTAGGTATCCCTATGCACTTGCCTCTAAATTAAGAATTTATTTATTCCTTGTCCTTTTATTAAGTTTCAGTAATTTAAGAAAAATAATATTAAGTAGTTTTTATATTGTGGTGATTTGCTGATAATGCAAACTGTTTAATTCTGGCATTTCATTAAAAAAATGTTTTCTTGGTTTCAATTGTGGGATTTCATAGTAATGTCGCTAAATGGTTCTTCCTGAGTAACGAAAGACATGTTGAATTGGGTTTTGAAATGTTTTTGGCATGTGTAAATTAGTAAATGTACTGTTTATGGAAAATGGTGTTTTCTTGTAACCTTGGTTAGTGAAAACGTCGTGTGACCCTTTGAAATTGTTTTTGGAAACCTTACGTGTGGTTCTTGGTTGACGAAAGATGTTTTCCTTTGTTGTGTTATTAAAAATGATGTTTTCTAGGTTGTGAAAGTTGGTTATGTTTTTGTTTGAATGTTTCCAAAAAGGGGTTTTTGCGAAAAGATTGGGTAATGACATTTATATTTTCAGAAAGGTATTTTTGACGTGCGTGAGTTTTGAAATATTGTTTGGGTGTGGAAATGGTGACTTTTGTGTGCGATATCTTGTTTGGCCTGCGATATGAGGAAGAAATATACTATGTGAATGTGAAGCTTGTTTGAGCACACGGGGAAACCCTGGGTATCTAGGTGGGCGGACTAGAACTAGTGCGCTAGTGAGCTGGATGGGTGTCGTCCCTGTTTCACTTAGCTGGATTGACGATTGCAACACTAACTAAAAATATGATATCTGAGGGTCGTGGCCTTCTACGCCACGTGTTCTGAGGGTCGTGGCCTTCTAAGCCACGTTTTCTGAGGGTCGTGGCCTTCTAAGCCACGTTTCACCGAGACACGAGGTTCTAGGGTCCCACGCGAGCTAGATGAACCTTAGGGGTTTTACCCATAGTGCTCTACCATCTCTGGCGTGGTGCCTTCCGTCGGCATACGGGGGACCACTTGGGTGTAAGTGTGTGCGTGTGTGAGTATGTGTGTGTGTGTGTGTGAGTGTGTGAGTGTGTGTGTGTGCCCATGGTTATTTCTGATAACTTCTGGTTTATTTTTACTTGCACTTGGTTTTTCCTTGCCTGTTTACTTCTACTTGCACTTGTTTTCTTTCCTGCTTGATTACTTTTAGTTCTTCTTTACCGCTTGTACTGGTTGCTTTGCGAAAATGGTTCTCAAATAAAAATGCATTTTTCCCTTGTGTAGTAAAACTGAAAATGTAACACTTCTTTATCGTTCAAAACGAATTTAGAATCAATGAAAAGAAATTCAACTTTTAAAAAGGAATAAGGGTGATGGCTTGTGTTTAGTTTTTCAAGTGAAACATTGTAAAAGCATACTTTTATACATTGTAGTTCAAACCTGGAATAGGTAGATTCTTTATTTACTGGCAGTGCATTGGGTTTTTTTGTGGAGCTCACCTACTGAGTACTTTTGTGCTCACGCCTATCTTTTACCCTTTTCAGTTGCAGGTTCCTTGTGTTCAGGTTTTCCTGGCTTGAGTCGCTCAGTGTGGGAGCGACGTTGGTTGTAGTTGGGTGGTGACCCGCGAGGTCACATGGAGGTATGTCGTGGTATAGTTTGTTTATGTCTTTAGTGTTTGTTTGTTGGTTTAAGTTGTATTCGTTCTTTCGATCCTGTTTTTAGTTTGGGCTGAAATCATTCCCAACGATTAATGTTTCAATGCCCGGCACTTGTTGCCATCCCGGGGGGATCGGGAACGCCCCTCGGGACTTGCCGCGGACCGGCTCGGGTGACCGGTTCAGGGTCGACCCGGGCTGGTTCGTGACAAAATGGTATCAGAGGGAGGTTCTTGTTATTTGGGTTGTCCGGTAGAAGGAGATTAGGACTGTCGGAACTCGAGGGGTAAGTACGAGAAGAGCGTCGCGAACTCTTGCTCGCACTGATCTTCGAGTTACCAGGGGTAGTTCGGGAATTGTGTCCTTGTCTTTTCTGGTTTGTCTCGGATTGAGAGATGGCAATGGAGGCAAGCCGACGTTACGTCGCGATTTCACATGGAGTAGTGACCCATGTGGAGTCTGAGTACACGGTTTGAATTCCTCCTAGTGGTCGACGTTGACTTGGGACATGGCCCACTACCATGTCGCCAAGTTGAGCGTGACTACTAGTCCCTCATTTCAGTGATTGATGCAAATTTGGATGCTACTTTCGTTTTGGTCTGTGTGAGTGCGTAGTTGGAAATGAAAAAGGTTTTTGAAAATTTGACTGGTCTCTTTTAAAGGACTTTAAATGTATGAAATGGATTTTTAAAACTGAAATCTCTTGATTTGGAAATCTGTTGTTTTCTTGGAATTGGATAAGAATGATTTGGGTTGAAACCTCCGTTCCTCTTTATGAACGTTTGCACATGTGTGAGAATGCATGGAAAGTGTGTGTGGATGCACGTATGAATGGAATGTGAATAGACATGTGCAACGGGTCATGGGAGTACCTGGGTGTGTATTTGAAGTTAAAGGCTTGACTTTGTTTTCTAAATTGGTTTTAAATGGGAAACAGTTTTGGAAAGTTTTGGTTTGAAAGTGGGTTGGTTTTTGGAAAGTGATCTTGAAAAAGGGTGGTTTTGAAATCAAAAATGAAAAGGAAATTTTCAAGAGGAGATTTTGTTTTGGGTTGTGTTGTATTGGTTTGGTCCTTGTGTTGACAGTTTTTGATGAAGGCGCTTTTATTGATGTTGCTTCGATTTGATGTTGGTTTTGGCTTTGAGTTTTATATATCGCTCAGGAAATGCTGCCCAGAAAGGTCTCTAAGGATTCGGATATGTCATGCCCAGTTTTTTTTGGTCCTCCTCAGACTTTGCCTATTCTCCATGGTGATCAGGGTCCGTTAGAAGCAGTGAAATGGCTCGAGGAAGTGGAACATGTCTTTAGAATATTGGGAACTCCCGATAAGGTTAAGGTCCGTGCAATTATGGAGTTGTTCGAGGGTCCATCTCTGGACCAATGGAAGATGGTTACCCCATCATCAACGCAAGTTGAAATGACGTGGGATGTCTTTGGAACTGTATTCATCCAATGGTTTGCACCTGAGGAAGTGAAGCTGGAGAAAAGAGGGAGCTTGTGCATATTCAACAAGGTCGACGGACGGTGAGGGCATATGTTGACCATTTCAAGGAACTGATTCCCTTTTTCCTCAGAGGTAGCGTCGCATGAACTCATGAAGGTCTCTCTTTTCACTGGGGGTCTTCGTCCAGAGATCAAGGAGCGAGTCCTCCCTTATAAAGACTTTTGTTTCGAGAAGCTGGTGGAGGAAGCTTTCTTGGCTGAGTTAGTTTCTGGTGTGCGGGTGGTTAATACTTCAGTGTCCCCTGTTGTTGTTCGTAAGAGTTCCCCCTCTGGTAAGGAAAAGGCGCCAGAGATACCTGTTCCTAAGGAGTTATCCCCTTTGGTCTCAGCTTCCAGTTCGTCAGATCGTTCGAGGGTATGCTATCAGTGTGGTCGTTTCGGCCATTTAAGTCCGTCTTGTCGCAACCCTCTGAAGACGTGTCATCGATGCGGTTGTCTGCGTCATCTGGAGGAGTTTTGCAGGAAGCGTCGCTTAAAGAGGACGCCGTGATGGGAGAACGTCAGTACCTGACTGTGAGGCAGAAGATGCTTCAACCACCAGAGCCCCAACCACAGGTCTTGGGGTGAAGCTCGCGCACAGTCAGGAGTTCCCAGGGGTGTGAAGCCTTGGTCCAGGTTTTGTGTCCCGTGTTAGCAGTGGAACAATTAAGACCTTTTAGTACTTGTTTTTCTGCTGTTAAGTTTTGACGATATTGTTTGTTCATTGTTTTACCATGGGGTTATCATGGACTTGTTTTATTATAATCTAAGTAGTATGGATTATGTAACTGTGTTGTTTTTCTACAAAGTGACGATGGACTTGTTCGATGATAAATCTAAGCGGATTTGTCATGGGAATGTAATATTCTAGATCGGGTGTCCTTCCTAAAAGTGTGTTCGACTCTCATGTGGGTTGACCTCGTTTTAGTAATGTTGTCGATGTGGTTATGTTTTGTGGAATTCGGTGGATCATGTCTCCATTTTGATGTTGGTTAAATGTTTTTCTATGGTTTTTCCCTGGTATTGAAGGTGGTTGACTCTGGTCGAGGATTTAATGTCTAGACGGAGGTGTGGTTTTAATTGTTCTATAAGAGTTGGTTTAAACCGGTTGGGAGTTCCCGCGTAGACCCCCCCCCTTCCCGGGGTTTTCTATTTAAATGGTCTCTTTTCTGCACTAGTTAAGTTCTTGTGGTGGGGAGAACCCCTTCGTGTTCTCCCCTCAATCTCGGACCCCAGTTTTCTCTTGGATCGGTCGGGTGTGACCTGTGTAGAGTAAGGTCATCCCCGAGATTCTCAATTCTCTCCGGTTCCTTTAGTTCCGTTGGGCATGGACTTAATTTTTGACCGACTTTTGGCCTGGTGACTTTCTGGGGGAAGAAAGTGTCTGTGGTGGGGAGAATTGTCACACCCCGACCGCGGACGTCTGTAATTTTTCCCCCCTGCGTGAGTTCTCTTTTTTTTTATTTGTTATTTTGTTTGTTTCGTTTTATTATAATTATTATTATTATATTACAATTAATATTATTATACTATCAATATTATTGTTATTATTATGTTAATATTATTATTAATATTATTACATCATTATTAAAATTATTATTATGTTATTGTTATTAATTCTATATTATTATTATTATTATTATTATTATTATTATTATTATTATTATTATCATATTATTAATATTAATATTATTATTATTGTGATTATATTATTATTATCATTATATTATTATTATTGTGATTATATTATTATTATATTATTATTATTTTGATATTATTCTATTCTTATTATTTTTATTATATCATTATTGTTATTATTTTTATATTATTAATATACTTATTAAATTATTATTCTTGTTATTAAAGTATGTTATTATTATTATATTATTATTAATATTAATATTTTATTAAGATTAAGATTATTATTAGTATTATTATTTTCAAGTTAATATTATTAAGTTATTATTTTGTTATGTTATTGTTATTATTATGGTTATGCTATTATTATCATTATAATAATAATATTATTATTATTATTTCCTTATTATTATTACTCTGGCATTTACTTGTGCTTTGTTAGGGGTTTTCTTCATCAATTTATACTTGTTTTTGGTAGGTTTAAGACTTTAGGACACGCGTAGGGCGTTTCCGAGAAAGCGCCATCGCCGCGCCTTGTTTCCGAGGTTCTGCCGTCTCCGTGCCTCAGTTTCGAGAGTGTTGGACTTTATCACGTGGCTTCGGACACACGTCATGTCATCGCACTTGGATCTTGAGGTAGGTCTCCCTATGCACTTGCCTCTAAATTAAGAATTTATTTATTCCTTGTCCTTTTATTAAGTTTCAGTAATTTAAGAAAAATAATATTAAGTAGTTTTTATATTGTGGTGATTTGCTGATAATGCAAACTGTTTAATTCTGGCATTTCATTAAAAAAATGTTTTCTTGGTTTCAATTGTGGGATTTCATAGTAATGTCGCTAAATGGTTCTTCCTGAGTAACGAAAGACATGTTGAATTGGGTTTTGAAATGTTTTTGGCATGTGTAAATTAGTAAATGTACTGTTTATGGAAAATGGTGTTTTCTTGTAACCTTGGTTAGTGAAAACGTCGTGTGACCCTTTGAAATTGTTTTTGGAAACCTTACGTGTGGTTCTTGGTTGACGAAAGATGTTTTCCCTTGTTGTGTTATTAAAAATGATGTTTTCTAGGTTGTGAAAGTTGGTTATGTTTTTGTTTGAATGTTTCCAAAAAGGGGTTTTTGCGAAAAGATTGGGTAATGACATTTATATTTTCAGAAAGGTATTTTTGACGTGCGTGAGTTTTGAAATATTGTTTGGGTGTGGAAATGGTGACTTTTGTGTGCGATATCTTGTTTGGCCTGCGATATGAGGAAGAAATATACTATGTGAATGTGAAGCTTGTTTGACCACACGGGGAAACCCTGGGTATCTAGGTGGGCGGACTAGAACTAGTGCGCTAGTGAGCCGAATGGGTGTCGTCCCTATTTCACTTAGCTGGATTGACGATTGCAACACTAACTAAACATATGATATCTGAGGGTCGTGGCCTTCTACGCCACGTGTTCTGAGGGTCGTGGCCTTCTAAGCCACGTTTTCTGAGGGTCGTGGCCTTCTAAGCCACGTTTCACCGAGACACGAGGTTCTAGGGTCCCACGCGAGCTAGATGAACCTTAGGGGTTTTACCCATAGTGCTCTACCATCTCTGGCGTGGTGACTTCCGTCGGTATACGGGGGTCCACTTGGGTGTAAGTGTGTGCGTGTGTGAGTATGTGTGTGTGTGTGTGTGAGTGTGTGAGTGTGTGTGTGTGCCCATGGTTATTGCTGATAACTTCTGGTTTATTTTTACTTGCACTTGGTTTTTCCTTGCCTGTTTACTTCTACTTGCACTTGTTTTCTTTCCTGCTTGATTACTTTCAGTTCTTCTTTACCGCTTGTACTGGTTGCTTTGCGAAAATGGTTCTCAAATAAAAATGCGTTTTTCCCTTGTGTAGTAAAACTGAAAATGTAACACTTCTTTATCGTTCAAAACGAATTTAGAATCAATGAAAAGAAATTCAACTTTTAAAAAGGAATAAGGGTGATGGCTTGTGTTTAGTTTTTCAAGTGAAACATTGTAAAAGCATACTTTTATACATTGTAGTTCAAACCTGGAATAGGTAGATTCTTTATTTACTGGCAGTGCATTGGGTTTTGTTGTGGGGCTCACCTACTGAGTACTTTTGTGCTCACGCCTATCTTTTACCCTTTTCAGTTGCAGGTTCCTTGTGTTCAGGTTTTCCTGGCTTGAGTCGCTCAGTGTGGGAGCGACGTTGGTTGTAGTTGGGTGGTGACCCGCGAGGTCACATGGAGGTATGTCGTGGTATAGTTTGTTTATGTCTTTAGTGTTTGTTTGTTGGTTTAAGTTGTATTCGTTCATTCGATCCTGTTTTTAGTTTGGGCTGAAATCGTTCCCAACGATTAATGTTTCAATGCCCGGCACTTGTTGCCATCCCGGGGGGATCGGGAACGCCCCTCAGGACTTGCCGCGGACCGGCTCGGGTGATCGGTTCAGGGTCGACCCGGGCTGGTTCGTGACAATCACTATTGCTGATGTGGATAATAAAGTGGTGAAAATTACACTTACCATTTACTCTATAAATGATCATGTATTATTTTTTATGGCTATACCCAATATTTTATATCTAATGAATTTTCTAAGGGTATCATAATACCACCTCAAAAATTAGATGTTGAATTAGTAATGAAAACCTCTAATGGTATGATGACCGTATATCAAGTCTATAATTATTCTACATTTGAATTTTGTGGGAATGTGATTCCTAGAAGCCTAATTATCCTACCTCTAGTTGAATTTGACGTTATATTAAACAAGTATTGGATTTATTTAGATAAATACCGCATCAATTTACGAGTAAGGGAATTCATATTTGATATTCTAAACTAACATATGATGGTTTATTAGTGAGATGATAAATATGAAATTTTGATAGAAATCATATAAATTATATGGGTATTTATTTCTATTTAAGAGGGGTTCTTTTGTTATATGGTTGGAGGGATAATCAAAATAAAATATATGCCTATTTTGGGGGAGTTTTTTGATATCTTTCTAAATAGTTTACTAGTCTTCCATTGAATAGTGAAGTTGAGTCTTTAATAGAACTCATACCTGGTGCTACACTTATTTCATAGACTCCATAAAGAATGGACTTGATTTATTTGTAGTAATTGAAGAATAAAATCCATGAGAATATTTAAAAGGGATTAATTTGGACAAGTGCGTAACCTTAGGGTGCACTTATTCTTTATTAAAAAGAAATATGGATCAACGCGAATCTGTATTGATTTCAAAGAACTTAACAAGATTACTATCATAAAAAAGTATCCTCAAACATATATTGATGAATTATTTGATCAAATTAATGGAGCTTAATAATTTTTCAATATTTAACTTCATTATGGATATCATCAATTGAGGGTCAAGAAGGAGGATATACCAAAGAAAAAATCTCATACAAGGTATTGATGCTATAAATTTATAGTGATTCAATTTGGTCTTCCTAATGCCCCTACTATCTTCATGGATTTACTGAATAGTGTCTTTAGAGATTACCTTTATTGGTTTATGGTACTATTTATAGAAAATATTATTATATATTAAAAAAGAAAGGAGTAGCATGAAGATCCCTTAAGGATTAAACTGAAGACCCTAAGGAAAGAAAAGATGTATACAAAAATTATAATGTGTGAATTTTGGATACAAAAAGTTTCATTTTTTGGTAATATAATCTCAAGGGAAGGTATGTTAGTGGATCCATAAAATATAGAAGTTATTTAATGTTTTACCATACCAACCGCAATGAGTGAGATCTGTAATTTACTTAGTTTATTTGGATATTATCAATACTTTTTGGATAATCACTAACGGTTATCTAATACCCTAACTAAGTTAAACTAGAAGGGAGATAAGTTACTTTGAAAAAATTAATGTGATTTAAATTTCATGGAACTAAAGAGAAGGTTAGTAAGCACACCTATGCTTACTTTAACCTGAAGTAAATAAAGGTTTGTGATGTATAATGATGTATCAAAGAAGGGTATGGGGTATTTCCTCATGAAGAATGATATGGTGATAACTTATGCCTCATTAAAATTGAAGTTCCATGTGAAAAATTTCCCAACTCATGAGTTGGAGTTATCTATGGTATTTTTTGCATTAAATATATATAGAAATTATCTTTATGTATAAAGTTGTGATATATATACTGATCATAAAAGTTTAAAGTAAATATTCACTCAAAAATATTTGATTATATTTCATATAAGATGATTGGAGTTGATTAAATATTATGACTACTTAATACATTACCACCCTAAGAAAGTGAATAAGGTGGAATATGCTTTGAGTCAAAAGGATTATGATAGATTATCTATGATAAGGATCACAAAAGAGCTAATATTTATGTATTTTCAAAATATGCATCTATAAATATTTTAGGAAGGGTAGAAATCTTATCTTGCTCAAATGAGTGTTTAACCATCTATCCATGTGAGGATTAAAGAGGTGCAAAAGGAAGATGTTGAACTGAAAAAAAGGTCAGAAATTTTATTGATTTCATCCATGATTGTTATGGAATAATAAGGTTTTAGAAGCATGTATGTGTCCAATATATACCAAATCTATAGAAATATATATTAGATGAGTATTATAGTTCATCATTCTCTATTAATTCTAGAATTACATAGATGTATAGAGATCTAAAAGAGTATTTCTAGTGGGACAATATGAAGAGAGATATTATAGAGTCTGTATCTCAATTCTTGGTATGTCAGCAAGTTAAGGCTAAGTGGATGAATTATAAGGGGATATTATAACCATTACCTTTACCAGAATGGAAATAGAAAAATATAACTATGAATTTTTTTATTGGACTCTTCAAAACATCTAAATTACATAATGATATTTGGGTTGTAGTCGATATCCTTACGAAGTCAAAAAACGTTATTACTATTAGAGAATATTTCTTTCTTGACCATATTTAAAAAAATACACATTAAATAAGTGGTAAGGTTACATAAAGGACTACATTCTATTATATTTAATTGGTACATGAGGTTTACTGCAATGTTTTGTCAAAGTCTTCATTAGGCTAGAGATACAGAGTTGAGTTTTAGTATTTCTTACCATCCACAAAAAGATAGTCATTCTGAGAGAACTATTAAAACCCTAGAGGATATACCAAGATCTTATTCTATGTATTTAAAAGGTTTTTGTGATAAAAACCTTCCTTTAGTCAAGTTTTCTTACAAAAATAGCTTTCACTCATGTATTTATATGGCTCCTTATGAAGCCCTCCATGGAAAGAAGTGTAAAACTCCAATGTGTTAGGATAAAGTTGGAGAGATAAAGTTATCGGGACTTTATCTAGTTGAGGATAATATAGAGAAAGTAAAAACAATTCAACATCATATTAAGGCAACTCAAAGTTGATAGAAAAGTTATTCTTACAGTCATCAGCGAAATCTGTAAATTGAAGTTGGTGAGGTGGTAGTTTTTCAAATTTATCCATGGAATAAGGTTATGAGATTAGAAAATAAAGGAAATCTAAGACTTAGGTATATTATCCCATTAAATATTATTGATTGAGTAGGGATGGTATCTTATAATTTGGTTATTCCACTAAACCTTAATCAAGTTACTAATGTATTCCATATATTACTGTTGAGTAAGTACATACCCAATTAATAATATATTATGAAATCATAGTTCATACCACTAAATAATGATTTTTAATATGAAGTAAAACCAGTTGAAATTTTAGATTATAGAGATAAAGTTCTATGGAATAAGTTTACTCACCTGATTAATTTTCTCTGGAGGAATCATATATTTGAAGAAGTTACTTGGGAACCTGAGGATGTGATGAATTAGACATATCCACATTTTCTTGTATTAGACTGATGAGATTTTGAAGGGAAAAATTCCTTTTAGGGGGGGGGGGGGTAGAATGTAACACCTTGATATTTTATAATATATTTATATTCAAATAAATTTAATTTCTTCTATATCTTATGATACATGCAACCCAAAGATTAAATGAACCATGATATACTATTGCAATATTATTATTTAATGTGACAGTTATTATCTAGCCATTGGATTGGAGGATATTAATATGACTAACTAAATTATGAAAAATTTATGGTTTAAACATTTATAAAAATAATTAATTTACTATAAATTGATTATAAATGTAAATAAAAAACATTTTAAAGTAAAAGGTATGTTTTTTTCTAAAAAACTCTTTTAATGTGCAAAATTTTTTTTTATCTTAATAAATTAAATTAATAACTATTGGTAAATTATTTTAATGAAATTTATATATTATATATTCAATAAAATATTTTAACATTCATCTATTTTTTTTCTATGAATGAGATAAGAATAAATCCAATTTTATGCTTTAAAATGAATTTTTTTAAAAATGGGTTTCGTCGCGTTTTACACACTTATTTTAAAATGAATTTGTACCACTTATATAAATTAAATAATGAAAAATAGATTATATATTTTTAATCAGGAGATTCAAATTTGGTAAATAAATCCCTTTATTTTATCATTATGAATAGTACTCTTGGTAAAATCTTGTCATCTCGATAAAGGTAAAATAAGTAAAATAGGGTTAAAACTTTATGTTAAGACTTTAAAATTTATTGAAAACTTGAATTTATCCTATTGGATGAGAATAGTTTGGAAATTTTCATCAAATTATCTACTATATGGTCACTTGGTTCCATATTTATTTTATTATGACCTTTATATTAATTTAAGAAAAGAATAAATACAAAATGTCACTCTCTTGAGTTTAATATCTCTAAATTTTTTACATAAGGATAAAAAGTGTATAAGTTTAGTTCTAAATGTTTATTTAAAATAATAATTTTTTTCATGGTAATTTAATTATAATTTTTGGTGATTGAACATTTACCTTCAGTGCTTATCCAGCACTGAAACAATATTTATTCAATTAATAGAAAAATAAAATAAACGATTTTAAAAATATTAAAAGTAATATAATTTCATAGAATTATTATGTTACATGAAGTTTTTAGATAAATAAATCATTTTAGTTATATTTAAATTTTTTGGATTCAAATTCTAGTGTTGTCATGTTGTTTTCAAAGTCAAATTATGTGAATAGTGTCAAAAATGACATGAATGATATTTTATGAAAAATAATATTTTATTAAATTATTCAAAAATAATAAAAACATTTCAAGGAAAAAATTAGGATTATAATTAGTCTAAAATATCATCCATTTGACATTTATGATCCAATTGCTACCTTATAAGTAAAATTATCACCCTTTAAAAGTGAAACAGTCGTTAATGTACTTAACATTAAAATTGGTTAACTAAGGGGTTAAACCAAAATATAAGGTTTAAAAAACCACTTAAACATATTAAAATTTTATTGGTTCATGGTATATAAACCAAAAATTACTTATATACAATGTTTTGGAAATTTGGAAGAATTTTTCTTGAGAATGAATTTATTATATTTTAAACTTTAAAGAAATTTTAAGAGTGCCCCTCCCCTCACTTATAAAAGATACTTTCTCTTAATTAAAAAAATTAGAGCCTTATATCTCAGAAAATAACTTCCATAGTACCTTCATATATTACTTCACTACATCATAGAGCTTATTTTATTTCTAATAGTCCATCCCTTCAAGGTTTAAGGTGCAATTCAAAAGAGGTTTCTCAATGAAGAGGTATAACTCTTAAAAAAGTGTTTCAATTTTATTTCCTCTTCTACAAAATTTAAATTAATGTTATGAAATATAAAATGATTAAGTAAGTATATTAAATATTTTTAATTATTTTCATGAGAGTGTAACAATCATTATCTACCTTCTTCCAATCTATTGGAAAATAATAACGTCACTTGAGTACATGTGGACTTCCACCTCCACGAAGAGATTATAGTCGTTTTTTATTTCCACTTTAAATGGATGGTAATAAGGATGATTTTAATGAATATATATGATATATATGATATAATAATTATTTTATAAAGGTGAATTATTATTTAACTTTCTTTTTTTCCATCCATTAAAAAGTGAAAACAATGTTCATGCGTACATATGACCAACTATCTCCATGAACGGTGGAAATAGTTTTTTTATCTATAAATTTTATAGATAAATATAAATAAATAAATATATATAATGAATATATATTATATTTATATAATTATTAAAATTTTGGATATTATGGAACCATTATCAAAGTACAAGGACCATAACTACCAAAATGAAATTCTCATGAAAAGAAAAATAGTTAACACCCAGAAATAATGTTTTAATAAGGAATGGTTAATTAATGGTTGTTGAAATGTTATAAATGGATAATATATGATATTATAAGTATTTAAAAGACTATGGTTTATAGGTTAAATAAATTTAAATTTATTATATAGTAGTTTAAAGCACTTTCAAAGCATGCTAAATCTGAGGTAAGGGTTTTATGTCATAATATCATTATTCACAGCGATTGTTTATGATTAAGTTTCCAATTATGAAATTTCATGATATAAATCTCAATAATCTCATGAGTTTTATTATCCACTAGTTATTTATAAATATTATGTGTTTTCATTTCATTTTACTCTCTACAAGAACTCAATATACCAAAAGAATGTTTTTAAGGAAGATCGACTTTATTTATCTTTTCGATCAAAAATCACTTTTTATTCCATTTACACGTTTTTTATAAATTTTTAATAGATTTTTTTGTTATTATAATATGATTATTTAAATTCATTTTCACTCATATTTTAATTTTTTTAATTTTTTTAAAATAAGTCTCTTTTTTTCTTTCTGAACGAGGTTATTTTGACTTTTTATGGAAAATGTGAAAGAATCTATGTTTTAACATACATAGAATGAAAAAAATTTCCCACTGCCATGATCAATCAATTATTTTAAGCTTCCACTAATAGTTTCCAAGGTCATTTTTAACAAAAATTATTTCTTTAATATTTTTAATTTTTTTAGATTTTAATTAAGTGATTTTAAAGTGAAAAAGGTATCTTCCTCAAGAAATATTTTAGTGATTTTTAAATGAAATTTTCATATATGATAAAATCATTTTATATTATTCCTGATTTACTAGGGATATGATCCAATTATAATATACTTATTATTTCTCTAGATGGTTTATGTTTATGATGATGAAATATCAATGGAACCCTTTTTCTTTTCCATGGGTTATGTTATAATGAATATTTTTATGATATTATAGAATAGATATAAATGGAATTATGATTATGTAAAGGGTGGGTCTAGAATTATATATCCCTATAATAAATTGGGTAAAAATAATTTTTATGATCTAAAATAGTACATTGGATGTTATCAAAATCCCAAAAAATATGGTACACATGAGTTTATCCCAATCCCAAAAAACAGGGCACATGAGAGGTCATCCCAATACCGAAGCAGGTACATGAGAGGTTATCCCAAGACTAACATGTTATGAATGTATTAGTGAGTATCATTGACATAATATTTCAATGATTATAATTATGGAACACTTTACACCACTATTTTATAATATGATCCTATGATAATGTTATGTTCTCATGGATCATGTTCTTTGATCCCTTTATGGTTCATTTCTTATGAACCTCCAAGATTTATGATATTACACATGTAGGGTATGATTTTCATGTGCTAAGATAAAATTATTATACACTTATGATCATGTTATTCTTAATAAATCATTGATATCTCCCTTTTTTTTACCCTTATTGAGAATATAAGCCCACTATTTCTTATGATTTCTTTCCCTAGGTTATGAAGAAATGATTTAAGTATGATGTGTTTGATAAGGGTAATAGTTATGAAGAACCAAGTGGGATTTGATGTAGATATTTTATGGACTAGTTGTTTAGGTATCAAAGTTTCCAAAGAATATAAAACTTTGTGATTTTGGCATGGACTATAATGTTATGTAAGGAATATTAATCTAATAAGATGTAATATTTATGTATGATAAATATGGATCACTATAAACTGGGACTGAAGAATTTTTATTTGGTTCTAATGAGTGATCTCCTAATCGCGATGATTGTACAATTACACTTTCATTCAAGTCTCAACAAGGTTTCTTATCCTCTACTCCTAGCATTGGCGAAGAATAGCTGGGTGATACCCCACTTGCCTATAAAGAAGTCATCTTAAACGCTATTGATTATAGAATCCTTGTTTTTTTACATCAATATTACATCATTTTAAAGATAAACAAGATAAAAGTGTTACACAACCAGGATCTAAAGGTTTAGTGTCTTGGGAAAATTAGGACCATACAAAACATTTAAATTATAAACATTATTTAATTCCTTCTTCCCTATATTCTTATTATCCCTTGTTATCTTATTAGTACAAGTAATCACCTAAGGATATACATAAAAAAGGGGTGAGATAAAATCCTAGAAAGAGGGTAGATAAGAACATGAATCAATATAACATGAATGATAATCATCATCATCATCATAACATAATCAAAGTATTATCATCATAATCATGATAGGAGGAATTAGATAAAGGCATAAAATGTGAAATGCATAAAAATGAAACATCAGATATTAGTGGTAAACTAACACAAATATTTCACTTTATCTCTTGAGATACATCACATTACCCAATGCATTGGAGTGCTATATAATTTTGGGTGCACCCGTCACATCATAATATTTACATGTGCAATATAATTTTGGGCTCACCTATCACATCATAACATTTAGATTATCATGCATGACACATAGAACATATATCAATATTGGACATAAGGTAACACATGTAAAGTAATGGGTTTCATTTCATAATGTATACATTCATGAATAAAATTTTTGATTCACAAAAGAAATAGGGAATAATGAACTTGATAAAATAAATATAAATCTTGAGTGAAGGAGAAACAATCTCATGATGTCTTGATTCTGCAAAGTCTCTCTGATGGCGGCCATAGTCCTCCCACTTGGACGTTTTTCTTCTCATCACTTTGAGACTCTTCAGATGAAGAACTCTCATTATGTGCAAGATTCTGTTACATATGATCAAAGAGACAAATCTACTGAGGAAAAGTTTCCATCACACATGATTGTGGGTAGATCGAAAGGAATCTCATTCATGGATGCCCTGAAAGGTACCAAGCTAAGAAAAGAGTACACAATGAAACCCCCTCACTTTAAAAGACTCGATAATGGTGGCTTCTTGGTGGAAGCGGACCTGGATGCGCTAAAAAAATGCACAAAAATGTGAAAATACTCTATCATGGGCCGCATCTATTACCTTAAAGGTGATCATCCTTGACCTTTTCTTGATTTATAATCACACATTACACATTTCTAGAATATCTCTAACTATAAATTGATTCTAATAGGCAAAGGTTATTATAACATACTTTTAAAATCACTGGATTATCTTGATAAAGTTTGGAGGACTTGAAACATTAACATGAAGCCATAATTTCTTATATTATCGGATTGGGACTTTGAATTTAACCCACATATGTATAGGAATACCATGGAACAAGTCTGTGTTAAATTGAATGGGTTGAATTAGTATTTTTGGCATCCTAAAATACTGAACAATATTTTTTCTTGTCTTGGAACTCCTCTCAAAATAAATCATAGAACTTTAAATGCTGATTTAGGTCTCTTTGCAAGAGTGATGGTGGGAATTAATTTAGATTCAAAACTTCCCATTATTATTAGTTTTTCTTCAAACAATTATAAAACTGAAATCAAAATAGAATATGAGAGAAAACCACCTTTTTGTGAACTTTGTAAGATCATTGGACTCGCAATCTCTAATTGTAGAGTGGTTAGAAAAAAAGTAAATCAACCAAATGAAAATGAATGGAAAGAAATAAGGAAAAAAATAAAGAAAAGGCCCCCATTGTGGACATACCTAAAACATCCAAAAAGAGAAATGAAATATGGGTGAAAAAACCACATAATTTGACACACATAGAGGACAATATAGGTACATCCTGGGCAGATTTAGATTAAGAGGAGGATGCCTTCCCCAAGGAGAAAACTCTCTTAGAAGAAATATAAACCTTGGTTTTAGATACCATTAAAATTTCCAACCATGAAGCAGAGAAGATAGAAACTGTCACTTGTCAATCTAAACATATTTCTTACTCTAATTACATAAATGGTACTGAATCTGGCTCCATGACCACAATATCTATGTGCCCCAAAAACAAACCTATAGAAGTTACTACTTCTTTGGCTCTAGACACTGTCCAAAAGCAAATAAACACACTTATTACTTTGGGTAAGTAGAAAACATTGTCTCAACATGAGCAGATCCAATGCAATGATCACATCATATGCACTACACAAACTCATGAAACTGATTCACCTGGGTTAACTATAGAGAAAGATTTAAAAGAACACACTCTTTCAGATAAGGACACTAGACAGATCCAGGGAACCCTCTATGAAACTGTTACAATATACTTGGAGCAGGAAACCACTAACAAGGAAACCAACTTAAGTTCTTTTCCCACTATTCGCAAGCATACTGTTAACAACACTAAAACTCTGGACACCACTAATTACACTATTAAATCTGAAAATCTACCTACTAGATAGAGGGAAGCTCATACCAAGGCATATTCCACAAATAATCCTAATGAATCTGAAGAAAAACATATTAAATTTGTGAAATCCACATTGCCACCTACAGAGGGGACTTTTCCCTCAGTAAAGGTCCCTTAACAATTTTAGGAACACAAGGATGCTTCTGTCCTGATTTTGAAGGATACTGTATATCCTACCGAATAGATGTAGTTTTCTCCACCTATTATGGACAATTTATAGCCCCAATATCACTTGATTGACACTAAGGAACCAGGGGTTCAAAGGACACACAAAGATATATCTTGTGCTGTTCCACAGTAGGACAAAAATTCCCCAGGTCCAAGTACACCTTCACCTATTTATATAAGCATTTCTATTGATGGTTATCATTTTATTAATAGCATTGTTAGTCCTAAGAATACTGAAAATATTTCTACTATCCAAAATGTTAACTCTTTGGTTCTATGCAATAAAAATGCCACAGATTCTACTAATTTTACAAATAGGAATGTTAGGGATTCAAACATCCCTCCCAACATATCTAAAAAGGTACAAAAACATATCACTAATGGTGACAATGCCCAAATGGTAAGAAGTTCTTCTAGAAATAAAAATTCAAGAAAAAATAAAAAAGGGAGTTCTAACTCCAAACACAGTTTTAAATGAAGATTCTTTTCTATAATTGTTAGGGTATAGCTAATTCTGACACGTTCACTGTTCTAAAAAAATGGGGAACACTTATCATCCTTTGTTATGTTCTATTGCTGAACCAATTTTTTTCTAACAAACATTCTCACTTTTTGTAGCATAACTACTCCTTTATTAGTTCAAAAAAATAATAATACCACCAATGTTGAAACTCTATTGATTTTTTCACAAATTTCCTTACAAAATGTTAATATCTTTAATGTTTCTGACCAAGTGTTCACTTGAAACTTTAACACTGACAATTCTTAATTATTCTTCCCCTTTGTTTATGCTAAGAATAGATATCAAGAAAGGAGACCTTTGTGGAATGACCTATTATATCTAGGCACCAATATTAATGACCCTTGGTTTCTTATTGGATACTTTAACGCCATTCTCAAATTAAGTGAAAAAATTGGTCCCTCCCCTAATACTATTTCCACGAGAGAATTTAAAGCTTCAATTGAAGACAGCAATCTAATTGAAATTAATCTCACTGGTGTGAAATTTACTTGGTATAGAATAAATTACAATAGATTACTTTCCTCTAAGCTATATAGATCTTTCACAAATGTTCCTACCTTTGATAAATGGAAAACTATCTCTAGCAATACACTTCACAAGCTGAACTCTGACCATCATCCCATCCTGGTCAATGTATCCACCAAAGTCATGAGAACTCCATTACCTTTCCAATTTAACAATTAATGGTTCTCTGATGATGAATTCACTAATACCATAAAAAACCATTGGTCCTCAATGTCACACAATAATGATGACTTTGCCTGTTCTGTTAAATTAAATCACCTCAAACAAATTCTCAAAAGTTGGTGTAACTCCAAATCCAAAAAAATTAACAATGAAATCCTTCTTCTTGAGAAAGATCTAAATGAATTACAAAACAATAACACTACCTATGATTTCAATATTGAATCGACTCAAGAAATAAACCTTGCGATTAAGATGAACTCTTTGCTAAATTTTAAAGCAAACATGAGGAAATAGGTGTTTAAAGTTAAATGGTTTTCAGATGGTGAAAAAAATAAAAAATTCTATAATTATCTTTAAAGAATCAGGAAGGATTGTAGACTGATAAACTTTTTAAAATATGGGGACAAAATTATTGACAATGAATATGCCATTGCTCATCACATTGTCTCTTACTATGAATCTATCTTCAATGGTCCTGATATCAACAAATACCTCATTCTTGAGGTTATTACGATTTTGGTCACTAATTAGGACAAAAATTTCCTTCTCAACACTCAAATAAATCATTAAATTAAAGACACTATCTTTAGTTTGAATCCCGATAGTGCTTTGGGTCCTGATGGTTTCAATAATGGGTTTTTCCAGCACTACTGGGATGCGATTCATTTCGATGTTTGCAAACTTGTCAAATCCTTTTTTTCCAATGGTGTCCTTCCTCATGCTATTAATTCTCAATTCCTCTCCTTGATCCCAAAAGTGGAAATGACTCTAAGATTCATTTGTTTATACCCATTTCCCTTATCAACACCCTTTATAAAATAATCACTAAAATCATTGTCAATAGACTCTTAACTATCACAGATAAAATTGTCTCCTGGAACCAATTTGGTTTTATTAAGGTTAGATCTATTCAAGACTTTATCTCTCTTGCCTATGAGTGTGTCAAAAACTTGAATAAAACTAATAGAGTTAACATTGCTATTAAACTAGACATTAAAAAATCTTTTTACACCATGGAATAGATCTTTATCTTCAATGTTCTTAAAGTTTTTGGCTTTCGTGTTTCATTCATTACTGTAATAAAAAATTTGTTCAAATTAGCGCCTATCTCCATTTTAATAAATGGTTCTCCCAGGGCTACTTCAAATGAACCAAATGTGTCAAGAAATGTGACCCTCTCTCTACCATTCTCTTCTCAATAACAGAAGACTGTCTTACCTTCCTTATCAATCTCCTAGTGGATCAGAATAAACTGAAACCCATCCATTTTACTAGGAACACAAATTACCCCACTCACTTTTTTTCTGCTGATGAAATCATCCTTTTCCTACAAGGTGATAAAAGAAACATTCTAAACCTAAAAAAACTCTCTCTCACTATGAATATGTTTCTGGACAAACCATTAGTTGGAATAAATCCTACATCTTCTTTGGGAGGAACTTCCCCCTAATAGAAAATCTTACATTATTAGTGACTTTGGTCTAAAATAAGGTACTCTACCCTTTACTAATCTTGGTGTTCCTATTTTTTTGGGAAGACCAAAATATTGCCACTTTTCTACAATAGTTGACTAAGTACTAACCTATCTATCTTCTTGGAAAGGTAAATCTCTCTCTATGGAAGGTAGTATATGCCTGGTCGAACCCACCATTATTTCCAAGTTGGTATACTCCATGATGGTCTATAAATTTCCAGTTGGTATTATCAAAAAAATGAACACTGCTATAAAAATTTTATTTGGACTTGAAGCACTCTTGAAAGAAAACTTGTGACTATTCCCTGGTCAACTTGTTGCAAGCCTATTGAAAAAGGTGGTATCGACATAAAAAATATTAAGTACTTTAATGAATCTCTTAAAGCCAGACTCAATTGGAACATTCTACATACTAATTATGAATCTATTAATTTCCTCAAAAATAGATTTCTTGAAAAAATTAAGACAAGAAACTAAAATTTTATTAATTCCTTTATCTGGACATCTATCATACATTCTTACTCCAATATTATGAATAATTTCAGATGGATGGTCTCCAAGGACCCCTCCATGAATTTCTGGTTGGATAACTGGACTGGCACGAACTAAATTAATATGCTTTCTCATAATAAAACCTTTGAGAATACTAACTTATCTATTAGATATATTCTAAACTCTCAACATGATCATCTCCCCAAAAATATTCTGAATGTCATTGAAAACTACCCTTTTCAAATACTAATGATTTCTTAATTTGGGAACCTGCCAATAATGGCATGCTTAACTCTAAATGCTTTTACAATCACTACTTTTGTAACTCAAAAAGTGACTTTAGTTGGATAAAACATTTTAAAAATCCTTGGATAAAGCCTTCAAGATTCAATCTCATCTGGCGTCTTTCACACAACAGAGTTCCCATATAGATTTGTCTTCAATCTTTTAGAATCTAGCTATATTCGAAATGCAAACTCTGTAATCAACATAGAGAATATGAAAATCATCTATTTCTTTTCCATTCTAATGCTTCTACTCTTTGGAACTATATTCTTGACATTTTTGGTTGCAGATGGTTGGTTCTTGACTCCATTAAGACTCAACTAATTTTTTTTTGCAAAAATGGATAACTCTCAGTAAATCAAGAAAATATTCCTAACTGCAATTCTCAAGCTCTATCATGTGATCTGGTATGATCATAATGATATTTTTCATAACAATTACTTACTCAATCAAAATACAGGTCAGATGCAGATCCTCATTGCCTTACGAGAATCTAATTTGATGAAAAATGGACATTACCACAACACTGTGCATGATTTTGAAATCCTATGGCATCTTCAGATTAATGGAAATTATTTCCAACATCATCACATGCTAGTAGTGTTCTGTAAAGCTCCTCTCCCTGGATGAATTAAATTTAATATTGATGTAACCTCCAAAGGCAATCCGGGCCCTACGGGTTGTGGTATTATCTTTAGGAATCGACTCGGTCAGATCCTTGGATGCTTCATGGGTAGCTGCAGCATCGCCACTTCTCTTGAATCTGATATGATGAGTTTAATACATGCTATTGCCTTCGCCAATCTCCTTGGTTGGAAAAATCTATGGATTGAAAGTGATTCGACTACCATCGTGTATGCGATTTGGAATGGTATAATACATCTTGCATGGCCAATAACTACCCATTGGATGGACTGCACCCATTTTCTTATCGATCTAAACTATATCATCACACATGTTTATAAAGAATAAAACACGGTGGTAGATGGCCTGGAAAACATGGGTTTGAATCAAGACATTACCTGGTTCGAAGACCTCCCTGTTGTTTTACTTTCTTTGCATGAAAGAGACTGTAATATGATCTTGTATTTCAGACTTTTGTAAAATATTTATTTTATAATAATTATGCCTTGGTTGTTTTGGGCCAAGGCATAATCGTTTTTAAAAAAAAGAAACAATCTCATGAAAAGTAAAAGATATATTTTTGGGAAGAAGAGTTCTTTTGGAAAAATATTTTCATTTGTCATAAAACAAAATTGGAAACATATATATCACAAAAAAGATAAATTAAGGATAAATAAATGATATTTAAGGAACAATAAAGGTGCATCCATACTAAAAATGTAGTGATAGAGGTAAAACCCATGGAAATGGAGTTGGGTTTGAGAATCCCCTTACCTTATGTCTGAGTGGTTTCTTCACTTTAATATCTTGGATAATAAAATTAAATTCATTAATTGACAAATATATAACCTCTTATACATATTTTTTTTTATTAATTATAGTTTTATTAAGTTCATTTATTCCCTTTTTATAAGTTATAGAATTCAATTTCATCATTTGAGAGTGTTTGTTTTCTTGCTTTTCATGATCGGTTCACTTGTATACTTATATTAAAGTTAATGTAAAATGTGAATAATTTTCCAGAACCAAAATTATATATTATTAGTGAAATTCCAGGAGTTTAATTGGTCTTATATATTATTTTTTTCTAGATATGAGGATGATTCAATAGATAACACGTTACATATAATCGTTTAAATTAATTTTGGCAGTTTTTGATGACAATGAACTTGTTTTGTTTCATTGTTTAATATTATATGTATATGTTAGTTATAGAACATAAAAAGGGATATAAAATAAATTTTACAATAAATTTTAACCATTATAATGGTTTTATGACCAACATTTTATGGTATTAGAGGAAAATAAAAATGCATCGTCCATGGTGGTGGTAAATCGACACATCACAGACGATATTTTAATTTTTTAAATAAAAGGAAAAGAGAAGATATTTGAATATGAATTATTACATTTACATAATAAAATTATATTATATAATTGATTCTATATTTATTATACCACTTAAATAAGTTTAGGTGATAAGTGGATAAGAAAAAAATTAAATTGAAATGAAATTAAAAGAAAAAAAGGATTTTACCTCTTGAATTTCTCCTCTTTGAGAATCTCCTTAGGGAAAAGGGTTTGGTATTCTGATGAGAAAAATAGATCTTGGATATAGAGGAGGGTATTGGTAATATTATTGTGTAAATATCATACAATCTTCAATGTTTGGAATGTGTGAGGAGAAGAGGTGGTGGGTTGATTTTTATAGGGGAGGAGAGGAGTGTTTTCTCATTATTTTATTCATAAGTTTAATATTTTGGCTCAAGACTATGAATATATTGAATCTTATCAATAAATATATTAAAATAATTAGGGGGGGTTGAGATTATGTTTATTACATCATCAATGACTCAAGGAATAGTGTATTCAATTTATTATGTATATATACTATAAATTACCGTATTTTACTATTTACTAAAAAATAAACTATTCTAGAAAAATACCAAAAATTCACGCAAACCATTTTTCAACTTGTAGAATTCAAAAAATTAACTCCATTTTATTAAAATAATATTATAAAAATGAGAAAATTATTTTTTAATTAAAATCATCATTTACTTGAAAAATACCGATTTTAAAATTATAACTGATTTTATAACACTTTGAAAAATTAATTAAGGTATCATAAAATTATCTTATAATCATAAGAAAAAAAATATTAATTTATGAATACATTTTATACAAATAAATTTAAACCATTATATTAATTATAAAATTATAATTAAATATTTATCACTTACAAAAATACTAACACTTAATTTATCATTTTTAAAAAATTTATTTAATTATACCATGATATAAATATATCATATTTTCATTCCTAAGATACCTAAATTTTATTTATAATTTCATAGGTGAGTGTAGTAGTCTATTGGCTAGGTTACTATTCCTGATGGTCATGTTAATATTCCAAGGGTTAAGTTACTATTTCATTGGTATAGGTTCCTTAATTACTAGAAACACCTCTTATTTTATTAATTATTCATTTTTTAAGATTTTATTGTGTTATTTATATGAGTTTATGTTATTTATACTATATGGAATAATTATAACAAAGGGGTTTCCCTTGATAAAATTTTAGGTTGTTACATTCTTCCCCCTTATGAAATTTCGCACTTGAAATTTCATTTTACATACTATCGTAAAAAAAGTGAGGGTAATTATCCTTAATCACTTTCTCTAATTCCCATGTTACATATTTATACTTATAGTTCCACCATAGTACTTTGACCACGAGAGTAGTCTTATTGCACATAACTTTGTCTCTTCGGTTTAAGATCTTCACCAGATGCTCCTCATAAGAGAGATCATTTTCCAATTATACCACCTTTGGATTCAGTACATGTGAGGGATTTGGTATGTACTTCCTCAATAGGGATACATTTAATACATCGTGTACATTATACATGGTTGGTGTAAGTTCTATTCGATATGCCACAACTCTGACATGATCAAGAATCTCGTAGAGTCTGATGTACATGGGACTCAACTTTCCTTTCTTCCCAAATCTCATGATCCTCTTCCATGGAGATATATGGAAGAATACCATGTCTCTAATCTCAAAATATAGGTCTCATTAATGATTTTATACATAAATATTCCGTCGACATTGGGCTACCTTGATGTGCTATTGAATGTTTTTCACCTTTCCACCATTTCTTCGACCATTTTGTGTCCTAGAAGCTTCCGTTCACTGAATTCATCCCAACATTATAGTGTTATGAATCTTTTCCCATAAGTGGATTCATATGGAACCATTTGAATGTTCGAGTGGAAACTGTTTTTGTAAGAGAACTCAGCTAGAGGAAGAAGTTGGTCCCATCCTCCTTTGAAGTCCACAAGACATCCTCTCAAGATGTCTTCTAGTGTCTAAATAGTCTGCTCAGATTGGCCATCAGTTTGAGGATGATAAAATGTATTGAAGTTTAACACCGTGTTTAGATCATGTTTTGGACTTTTTCATAACTTATTGGTAAATCTCAGATCTTGATTGGATATAATTAATAGTGGTATTCCATGTATCCTTACCACTTATCTAATGCATATCTGTGCAAGTTGATCTAGTGAGAAGTCCTCTCAGATTGTGATTAAGTGAGTTGTCTTTGTAAGACAATCCACAATAACCCATATAGTATTGTTTCCTATCAATGTATTTGGAAGTCCAATGACAAATTCCATGATGATGTTTTCGCATTTCCATATTGGTATGGGTAATGGTTTTATCATCCTCTTATACTTTTGTCTTTCAACCTTCACTTTCTGACATACCAGGAACTTTGATGTATATTTAGCAATCTCCTTATTCATATTATCACACCAATAGTTCTTGGGGAGATCTCAATACATCATTATGCTCCCTAGGTGAATAGAGAAGGTTGATCTATGTGCGTTAGTCAAAACATCTTTCTATATCTATGGATTAGATGATACACATAGTCGTGATACAAATCTTAAAACTCCTTCCTCATCAATATTGAACTCTGAGGATTTCCCCTTTCTCATAGATTCCACCTTCTTCTGAATTTATACATCATTTCTTTGATCATTATTTATTTTCTCCATGAGAGATAGTTGAGGAATCATTTTAGAAAGGATTGAATATGTTCATTCCTTAATGATTCCCATGTCCATCCTTTGAAAATCTAAGAAGATTGGATCCTTCTCAATTCCCAACCTTGAAAATGTTTCAGGATCATTTATACTTAAAGAATACACCACTTTATTTACTTTTCCAGGATGGTAGTGGATTGAGAAGTCATAATCCTTAACTAGGTCTAACTATCTTCACTGGTGCATATTAAGTTTCTTCTATGTGAATATATATTTGAGGATCTTATGATCAGTATATATTTCACACTTCTCCCCATAGAGATAATTTCTCTAGGTTTTCAAAACAAAGATCATATTTTCTAACTCCAGATAATGTGTAGGATAGTTTTGATTAGGAATTTTCAATTGCCTTGAGGTTTAGGCTATCACTTTGTTATTTTTCATTAGTACATGACCCAATCCCTTCTTTAAAGAATCGTTGTATACCATAAAGAGTTCCCCACTTTTTTGAAGTGTGAGTATTGGAGCGGAGATAAGCCTATTTTTTAACTCTTTGAAGTAGTCTTCACATTCACTGATCCAGACATACTTTTCTTCCTTCCAATTCATCTTGGTTAGTGGGTTTGAAAATTATGAGAAGTTCTTCACGAATCACCGGTAATACCTAGATAGACCAAGGAAACTATGGATCATCATTATAGATATTTCCCCAGGCCACTATTTGAATGCCTTTGTCTTGGAAGGGTTCAAAAATATTTCTTTACTAGTGATGACATGCCCCAATAATGACAATCCTTCCATCCAGAACTCACATTTACCATACTTTGCTTAAATTTTATCCCTTCACAATGTATTTAGCACATTATTCAAATACTCCTCATGTTCCTACATTCTCTTGGAGTATATCAGAATATCATCAATAAATACTACCAAAAATTTGTCGAGGTAATATCTAAAGTCTATTAATTATGTCCATGAATATTGTTGGAGCATTAGTGAGTCTGAAAGGCATCACTATGAAGTCATAGTGTCCATACATGGTTCAAAAGGCAATCTTGGGAATATCTTCCTTCCTCACCTTTAATAAGTGATATCCCAACCGAAGGTCCAACATAGAGAAATACTATACCCCATGAAGTTGATTGAACAATTCATCTATCCATGTAATCTATACTTGTTATTTATCGTGATTTTATTGAGTTCACGATAATAACTGTAGAGGAGCGTTGATACATCCTTCTTCTTGATGAAGAGGACTGGTGTACCCCATAGTGAGGCACTCAGGTGTATAAAACCTTTTTACAGATTCTCTTGTAACTTATTCTTTAGTTCTTCCATTTCAATGGTGTCCATTCTATAAGGTTACTTTGATATTAGTAGAGATCCAAGAATATGTTCAATTTATAACTCAACCTCTCAGTTATGAGGAAGACCAAAAAATTATTTAGGTAACAGATTAGTGTAGTCCCTCACAATTGGCATGTTCCCAAGAACGATTCAATCCTTTATCTCAATCATTTGAGATAGATATTATTACTTATAAGGAAATAATATCCACACCAGATATGATTAATCTAAAAGAGACTCATCCCCATCATTACATTTTTATATGATTGGAGGATGTATCAAGATGTAAATAGTGATCTCCCTTTCTTGACAGTTGATGTTGGCCTTGTAAAAAGATAGCCAATCCATGCCCAAAATATCATCAAACTCCACCAAAGGAAGTAAGAAAAGATTTTTTGGTAGGTTAAGTTCAAAAAAATTAACTAGGGAGGAGTTATATACTTTAGATGAAATAGTTTCCCTATTTTCTATTCTCATAGATAACTTAACCTCCATATTTTTAGGTGTTGTTTGAATAGTTCTACTAAACTTGCAAAATATGAAATAATGTGAAGCACTAGAATCAAATAGCATGTTATCTATTCTTAAATGAATAACCAGTGTACCTATAACCAAATAACTATTGGGCTCCACCTGAACAGTAATAATGACATAAGCTTTCCCTTTATCCTTTGGATTTGGTGGCTGCTGATATTGATTACCCTCGAGGAATATGGGTTTAGTGCACTGGCTTGCATAGTGCCCTTGCTCCCTATAGTTGAAGTATTGAACCATGGGTGGTGATATCATTTCGTCCACTACATTTTCCCACTTCCTCATGTCTCTTAGACATTCATGATCTTGGTGGCCTTATCTCCCACACTAATAATATTTCCTCATCCCTTTGAGGAAGTTCTCATGATTGTTCTTCCCACATTTTTGAGATGTGAGTGGTTGAGATTTCTTTACACCTTTGGAATTAGATCCTCTAGATTGAAACTCCATATTTAGTTTCTTATCACCATATCCATGGGACCATTTTCAAAACACCATCTACACTTTGAGATCACATTGAAAAACTTCTTCATAACTCCAAAAGTCTTGAAGTTCTAGTGCCTTTCGAAGGTGTGGTTTTAAACCACTAAAAATCTATCAATATTTCTATCATTGTTGATAACCAAACCCAAATTATACCTTTCATGTCTTATAAAATTTTCTTCATAGGCCATGAAAGATTCTCTTTTCTTTGGTTTAGCTCTGTGAATTCTCTCTCCATCTTGGTATGAAGATTTCGTGGGGAATACTTGTTAAGAATTATTATCTTAAAGTCTTCCCACTCCATTTATTCAATTTCATCCTTCAGATTGGTGTTATTAATCAATGAACACCATTGAGAAGCCTCTACATCTATATGGTAGATGGATAGAGTAACCTTATCCATCTCAGAACAGTGAAGCACATAAAATATCTTCTCCATTGAGTTGACCCACTGTTGCATGATGAGTGGCTTAGAAGATCCACAAAACATCGATGGTCATTGCCGCATAAAAGACTCAATGGGAAGTTGTGCTCTCTTAGCTAAAGGTGGACATTCCACATTGTTTAGGTTACTATTTATAGACTGAGAAAACTGAATAAGAATAACTATTAAATTTTTAAATCCACCACCCAAGGCATTGGGGATGTTATTCAGGAAATCATTCCTTTGTCCCTCACATGGGTTGTTGGCCTAGTTTATCTTGGTTCCCACCATTTTCTAAAATAGAAAAGTTTTAAACAAAACATTAGTTAGAAATTCATAAATAAATAATTTATTCCTTTTTGAAATTAACTCTAAAGGCATGTATTTTGGGATCCATATATTTATAATTTTTCTAAAACAAAGCTTCTGGGGTGATTTCTTATAATTTGTCTCATACTAAGGGCTTTGACTAAGGTTCTCTAATCCTAATTCCCAAATTAACTAAACCGTTCTATGATACCAACTATAATGACCCTACTTTTTCTTACATTAATATTACATCATTTAAAATATAAAAAACATAAAATCATTACAAAACCATAATCTAAAGGTTTAGTGTTTTTGGAAAATTATAACTATAAAAAACATTTAAAGCATAAACATTATTTAATTCCTTCTTCTCTATATTATTACTAGCCCTCATATTATCTTTAGTACAAGTAATCACCTGAGGATATACATCAAAATGGGGTGTTCTAAAAGCCAAATTAGAGGATAGATAAGAACATGAATAAATATAACATGGGTTATCATAATCATAATCATTATAACATAATAAAAGGATTATCATCATAATAATGAGAGGATACATTGGATAATGGCATGGAATTTTGAAATGCATAAAAATGAAACATCAAGTCTTAGTGGTCAAAAAACATGAATATTTCACTTTATATCATGAGATAAATCACATTACCCAATGAATTGGAGTGATATATAATTCTAGGTGCACCCATCACATCATAACATTTACATGCAGTATATAATTCTCAGTGCACCTGTGACATCATAACATTTACATTATCATGCATGCCACATAGAATGTATTTCAATTTTGGACATAAGGTATCCCTTGGAAAGGAATCAGTTTTATTTCATAAATAATACATTCATGAATAAACTTTGGTGTTACCAAAAGAAATAGGGAATAAAATACTTGATAAAAGAAACATCAATCTTGAGTGAAGAAGAAACAGTCTCATGAGATGTAAAAGATATATTTTTAGAAATAATAGTTATTTAAAAAAATTAATTTGAAATAAAATAATATTAGAAAAATGTATATCCTATAAAATATAAGGTATGAATAAAGAAATAATATTTAAGGAACATTAAATGAACATCCATACTGAAAATGTATTGAAAGAGGGAAAACCCAAGGAAAAGGAGTTGGGTTTGAGAATCCCCTTACCTTATGTATGAGTGCCTTATTTACTTCAATATCCTAGATAATCAAATTAAATTCATTAATTAATAAATAAAGAACATATTATACATGTTTTTGATTCATTATAGTTTTATTAAGTTCATTTATGGCCTTTTTTATGATTTATAGAGTTCAATTTCATCATTTGGGAGTGTTTGTTTTCTTTATTTTCAGGATCAGTTCACTTTTATACTTGTATGGAAGATCATGTAAAATGAGAATAATTTTCCAAAATTTAAATTATATGTTATTAGTGAACTTATGGGATTTTAATTTTTCTTATATATATATTTTTCATATATGAGGATTATTCATTAGATAACATGTTAATGATAAATTTTTTAGATTACTTTTGGTGGTTTTCGATCACAATGACCTCGTTTTGTTTTATTATTTAAAATTATGTATATATGTTAGTTCTGAAACATAAAAAGAGTTATAAAATAAATTTTAAAATCTATTTCAACCATTATAATGGTTTTATTACCATCCTTTAAGGTGGTAGAAAAAAATGAAAATGCATCGTCCACAGTGGCGGTAAATCGATACATCACAGACGATATTTTCATTTTTAGAATAAAAGGAAAAGGGAAGAGTTTTTAATATGAATTATTAAATTAACATAATAAAAATTACAATATATAAAAGATACTTTATTTATCATGCCACTTGTATAAGTGTATATTAGGATATTATAATAAAATAAATGAAATTGAAAAGAAATTAAAAGAAAAAGAAAGAGGATTTTACCTCTTGAATTTCTCCCCCTTGAGAACCCCCTTAGGGAAAAGGGTTTGGTATTTTTATGGGACCAAGAGCTCCTAGATGTAGGGGAGGGTATTGGAAAGATTATTGGTCAGATTTTGGAAAATATTTAAGGTTTTTAAGGTGTGAGGATAAGAGGTGGTGAGGGTTTTTTATAGGGGATGAGAAATGTGTTTTTTCTCATTATTTTATTTATTAGTTTATTATTTTGGATCAAGACTATGAATAGATTGAAAATTATAAATAAATATATTAAGATAATTATGGTTATATTTATATTATGGTTATTAAATTATAAATTTCTTAAGTAATAGTGTATTTAACTTATAATGTATATATATCGTAAATTACCATATTTTACTATTCACCAAAAATTCAACTATTTTAGATAAATACCAAAAATATAACCTAAGAAATTTTATATGTTTAGAATTAAAAAATAACTCCATTTTATTAAAATAATTTTCAAACTATGAGAAATTTAATTTTTAATTAAAATCATCATTTACTTGAAAAATATCGATTTTAAAATTATAACTGATTTTATAACACTTTGAAAAATTAATTATGGTCTCATAAAATTGTATTATAATCCTAAGACAAAAAAATATTTATTTATGAATAAATTTTATGAAAATAAATTTTCTTTTAAATCATTATATTAATTATAAAATGGAAATTAAATATTTATCATTTACATAAATACTAACATTTAATTTATCATTTTTAAAACATTTATTTACTTATACCATGATATAAATATATCATATTTTCATTACTAAGATACCTAAAATTTATTTATACTTTCATTGGTGAATTTACTATTCTACTAGATGAGTTACTATTCCTAATGGTCATGTTATTATTCCAAGGGTCAAGTTACTATTTCATCAGTATTGGTTTCTTAATTACTAGAAATACGTATTATTTCATTCATTATTCATTTATAAAGTTTTTATCATGTTCTCTATGTGATTTTGTGTTATTTATACTATGGAATAATTATAAGAAGGGAGTTTCCATTGATAAAATTCTGGGCTGTTACATTGATACCTTAGAATTTAATGCTGATATAACATTTTCTCATTATCAATGGAAGATCCAACCATTGGGATACCTGACTAGAATTCCATAATCCACCTACCATTATGCCATTGGGAAAGGAAAAGGTATATTCATATCTCTTACCTTTCATCCACCTAAATTTGATAAATCCATCTATACTGAAGAACAAATCACTCAGTTGTAATAAGAAAAATGAAAATCATTAGAATATAATTATATAGTTGGTTCATAGATATTTTCCCCATGGAAAAATATCAATATCCTACCATAGTGTTCCTCATTTTAGAGAAGTACATCAACCTGTAGGGTCAGTGTAATTATCATACAATTCACCCCCTCATCAGGTATATTCCAGACATTGTTCGACCTTAGTGATCACCACATAGTCCCCAAGACAGTCAGTATTCTCTAGTCTAGGGGTGGCACTATTAATGTCACAATAACTAATACCTTCCAAGTTCTCCATGAATTAATCAATTTTTAGTCATTACCACTAAGAACTTAACCACATTCCTATAATGATAAAAGAATAAGTGAAACATAGGGGAAATAATGATTTTATATGTCTCTCAGTGATAGAAAAATAAGGTATATTCCTTCCAACTGGAGAAAGTTTCTAGGTATTTTTACCTTTCCATAGATAATAACTTGGTTAATCTCCCAAGTATTAGAGGTAGGATACCTAAGGAGGCATATTTGAGAGAACATACCAATTATCACCCTAATAATTGATTGTTAGGGAATACAATCAAGAAATGATTTAATTTTAAGGATTGGATTAAAAATTAGATCAATAGAGGGATAATGGAGTCAGGGATTTACAAATATTTATTTAATCCATGTAATATCATTGATAAGAACACACAAAACATATGAAATAATCCAAATCATTTATCTTTCAATGATAGATAAAACAAGTACTATTCCTTTAAGAATGAGAATGTGGCTATACACTTCACATATTCTTTGGAGCATGTCCTTTTTGAGCTTCCAAATATCAAGAGACTCAATGAATCAATTATAAAAGATCATCCAAATCATTGATCCTTTCACTGAATTTTGGGAAATATGATTAAAGGATGTTATGTATTTATATATTTTCTCTAGAATAAGATAGATGAAGTTTTGATAAAGTTAGATAATCCCAAGACACATGAAACATACAAAAAAGTTATTCTTAATCCAGAAACAGAGAACCATGCCTGATGTACCTTATTAGAGGAATGCAGCTTCAGTTTTATGACTTTAAACTATATAGAATTTTTCTTTTTCACATGAAGTTAAGTGTAACATCCTAAAGTCCCAATTGTATGACTTTAAAATGTGTTGGATTATACCTAGTAACATATGTTAAACTATATGTTGTAAATTTATAGATGTATGAATTTAAATTTCATTACATTAGTTCTTGTTACATGATGTTAAAATTCATGAAATCAATTCCATTTCATAAGAATTTAAACTTATTAGAAAACATCCTAGTCAGATGATGTTAAACTGCATGACATTTAAGTCCTTTCTCTATGACTATAAACTATAAAATATGTAGTACTTGTATCATGATGTTAAAATACAGAACATATAATCCATCCCATATGACTTTAACCTGTTTAGAGTGGTCCACCCCCCATGGCCCAAATGTCATAGTTCACCCAACCTATGGAAAAATTTACCCCTTATCACAACTATGTCTGGATTGATTATTGATACCTTAGGATATGTAGTGATTCTTGGATATCCTTTCCCAAGTCTAGCCACAAATTATATTTCTATATCTAGTTTTGGTTTAATGATGAGTCCTTGCCTAATTTACATTTTTTATCCTTCTCTTCCACCAGTGAATATTTGCATTTCTATTTTCCTCTACTTCATGCAAGCCAAATCTATACAGAGAGATATTATATTGAAGAACTGCGTATGGCTTGATTCTAGTTATCACATGATACATAGTGATCCCTAGATCACTTATTTTGGTCCAAACCACAAACTCTAATAAAAATCCTTCTTTATCTTGGTTTCTAAATCATCATTCATTCATGTTGTATTTTATATCCTTGCTCGACATATCATCTTGCATACAAGACACATCTATATAAATACCTTAAATAAAATTTCTTATCATAAAACCTAAAATTATAGGGCATCAGAGTCCATCTTACATGACATTAAACTTCATGACATATGTTCCATCTTGCAAGACCTTAAATATCATAGAGTGGTCCATCCTATATGAACCAACTTCCATACATGATATTTAGATACATGTGATTATTTTTAGCATATAGACTCTATTTATAAACCTATTATAGGATAAAATTCACCATTTCTAAGGCAATATAGATCTACTATCCTTAGTATGATCCATCAAGTTTCTCCTACTTCCCATATCATACCAAGATAAAAAATACCACTTTATACTTTATATGAGCTAGATATATGCATATACTATTTACTAATAACTACATGTGGATTAATTACTATTGTTTTAGGATGTATAGTGATGTATAATTTTTTTATCCTAGGACCAAAAAAAATTCCATCACCTTCAAACCACCTCTTAGTGTATAGTCTCCCTACACATATCAGGTCTTTCCATAGTAGACTCTTTACTAAGATAACATATCTTAACCAGAACTATATGTGGCTTGATTAATGTTACCCCATGATATACAATGATGACTAGATATACTACCCTAGGTTCAGTCGTTAACTTACATCCCATTATTTGGTCTAATCGTTAAGACTTTAAAACTGGGTGCACTTGTCTTTGAGACTATCTATATTGGAATTGAGACCTTATTCATGCTGGGTTCACATTTCATTTACTACAATATAGTCGACCTCAAATTTTGGTCAAATTTTCATGGCCTTAAACTTCAACCACCATTGGATAGAGGTTCATGACCTCGAGCTTCATACCTTTATGGTCTGAATTACATGTCCTTAATATAACAATTAGAATATACAAAAAGGATTATCCAGTTGAAAATCAACAAAGGTTGGCTTTGGAAAAATTCAATTCCCAACTCGCTAAGCCTTCTACTTTCATAGATTAGGAAAAATTTAGAGATCAAACAAAAGAAAACAAAAAACATGTGGGGTCCACTATATAACCCTGAAAAAAGTAAAGATATGCACATTGGACCCATTGGTATTGGCTCTCTAGATCCACTAGTTAGTGTATATCTTCTTTTCCCCATGAACCCGAGCTTATGATATTCCATGGGAACATTTTCATTCATGATAGGATCATATCTTCACATTGTGTATACCACACATTCAAGTGACTTTATACTCTAAAAATTTCATTTTATATCTCTTTACCTTGAGAATGAGTTTAGTACATGGTGGTGTAACCTTCAGGGTGCTCAAACACTTATTGAATATCCTTTTCTCTATGAACTTACTTCATATATTTTATGTATCAATAATCACTAACTTAATTAATTGAGTAGAGACACTCCCCTTGGAAGCCCATCAGTATAAGAAAATCCACTTGATTATCCATTTCTTATAAATTGGTAACATGTTACTTGGATGATCCGAATGGACCCCCTTTAAACGATGAATAGAGAAGTTTCCTTTGAGACGCTAAGTAACCCTTAGGAGATGTTTTGTTTTTGAAGGAAATACCCCCTTAACCCCATGCACTATTTCTTGATAGTGCAATAATAAATTATCCATTAACAACGGTCAAATTAACCCCACATATCTTCATTTCCAATTAATTCAAAAAAACTTATTCTATGATTAACCCTTTCTATAACCCAACTATTCAAGAGGATACAAATACCATCAATGTTACACAATTTTGAATTATACCCACTTTCAAAATAAGAATATGACATCCTATTCTTGTGCCCTTCCATATCTGGGTGTGAATCACCTCTGAAGACCTAAATGAATTGATTCAAGACACATCTCATGGAAATCCCAAAGCATTGATTTGAGAGTCTTCTTTTAGAGAATTATTATTTGGTACTTGGTTCTCATCACATAACTCTAAACTGTATAACACCATGTGCTGAGTTTAAAATATAAGCACCCCTACATGAGATCATATATACTAGTACTGTGATCTATATTCATGTTGGGTTATATAACCCTTTATAGATATATTATCACAACTTTTGGTCAAATATTTATAACCTTAAACCCCAAAAACATTTGGTTAAAGCAATCTGATCTTGTACATCAACATCTTTTCATCCAAGCACTATGATCATAAATAATGTGAACCTATCCTCAAGAAGGTCTACATTAGTGACATTGATCATATTTTTACATCAAGTCATATTTTACACTACTAATAAGTAGACTGCCTCATATTTTGGTCAAATATGTCTGATGTTAAATTTCAACAACATTGGTTTAGCTTTCATAACCTTAAACAACTCGATAAAGGATTCACATTACTCACTAGGTTGAAAACCCACAAAGGAAATCCTTGGAAAAATTTGAGTCTCTGCTCTCTTAGCATGAAACTTAGGTAAACTAGAAAAATTTTAAGCATTTGACAAAAAAGTAAAAAGAAAATAAATTACGAGGTTAACAATATACAAAGGGAATCCTAAGAAAAAGATAAATTCTACCCGTTAAGCAGCTCCATGAAAGGCTTAGGAATTTTTATTGGTGAAACTTAAAAGATATAAATTTCATAGGGCCACTATTTAGCCCCATAAAAATGGATATTTTATCTCTAGGTCCATCGACATAGGAAAAAGTTAGAGCACCTATCCATTCCTTCCATATATTGGTTTATATTATCCATACATAGGAACATGATCCATCCAAAAATACCTTAAGTAGTTTGGACTGATATATTTTAGATGATCATATTCCATTATGTACAATCTAGATCAGTGTAAGAGTTCCTAGAATGAGGGTTCACCATCTCATATTGGGCCCTCCCAACAATTAGGATTGTACAATTATATTATATCCTATACATCAGCTTGATATACACAAAGAATCATTTTTTAAGAAATATGTGAGGCATGATTACTATTATGATAGGATATGTAGTGATATCTATATCTTCTATCTCATATCTATCTATAAATGACACTTTCATTCCATTCCCCCTACCATCCTAGTATTTATTCTTAACAATTCAGTCCAAGATTTCCATCCATTAACCTTTTTATGTGATTCTAAAAGACTTTGTTTGATTATTCCTCACAATAATGAAAACAAAACCTTGAGTAAAGACTATCCTATTAGTGATAAAAAATTATTGAGTCGAGATCCTCCTCTTAGTGAACATCCTTTGATGATCCTACTCCACGAATTTACCTGATGTCTAAGGAATATGGAAATCTCCCTATATTATCTCATAATTGGATTCCTTTAATTTTGAAAAAAATCCAATTCTAAGGGGGTGCATTTTTTTGGAATAAAAAAATGCACACCACATACTTTTCCACAAGAATCTATGATATAGTTCTCACTCATATGACATATGTCAAGTGTGGTTAGTAAATTATCTCAATGCGTAAAGAAGATACAAATGGTACCTCCATGTGTTTCTTGATTTCTCACTCACTGAGGGATGAAAATTCATTAAGAACTTTTTCATAGTTTGGTGATATGGTGGTGATAACTTTTTAATGGGAGTAGGCCCTGTATGTTATCCATTATTTATGAAAAGGGTTATCAAAACTATAAAATACATTTCTAATGGTAGACACATTTTGGCCTCTTAAAACCTTGATTATGAGATTATACCATATTTTAGGGAATATTTTGTTTCATAGGCTTCAATTAAATAAGTATTAGAACTAAAAGATACTTAAAAATTGAAATTTATAGTCATTTGAAGTTTTAATTTTATGATGAAGATTTGTTGAAGTCCATGTCTAGGCCTGGGTCTTCATGCACCTGACCATTCACAACAAGATCCATGTGCACACCTCATTGTATGATCCTAGGTTTCTTTGTCTTGGTCTCCACATATAACCCAATCCTATTTCTATGAAACTGGTCTATATGCTCATATCATGTTCCCATGTCATTGGTTAGTGCAAAGAACCTAGCCTCACTAGGGTGTGAAGGCAGTTACATGCATAGTGTCATGCCCTAGTCTCCCTATGGTCTATAAATATACCCTATGACCACCATTTTAGAGAACAAATTTGGGGAAGAGGAAATGATGTATGATCTATGCACACCCAAGCCTTCCCTCCTTCATTCAGTTGAATCCTAAGTCTGAAACCAAGGAAAAATTTCCTACACTAGAGCACCACATTCCCTAGTCACCCTAGAGTCACTATACTAGGGATCCACATTCCCTCACTACCTGGGGATACTATACTATTGTTCCATGCTCCATAGAAGTCCAAAGTATACTATATTAGGGTTCCATGTACCCTATCCATCCTAGAGGTACCCCATTAAGGTGACACTTTTCCCTACCCTCATATTAGGGGGACACTTCTCTCTATCCTCATAAAAGGGTGATACTTCACCCAGGATATCCATCAGAGTGATACTTCACCCAGGCCATCCACTAGATTGAAACTTCACCTAGGTCAACCATTAGGGTGACACTTTTCCCTACAACATACTTGGGAGAACCTTCATCTAGGTACCCAAATTAGGGAAACCATTCACCCTGGTGAATTATTAGAGTGATATACCCCTTAGCTCCATGGTTGAGTGAACCTTCACCTAAGTCTCCTACCTGGGTTCCAACATCACCCAAGTACTCATACAGGGGTGCTACTTCCCCTAAGCCTCATATATGGGCCTCATACTTAATGTATGGACCAAAACCTACCTTCAACCAAGTCACCATCTAGATTAGGTATCTTTGGGAAGCATATTCATAAGACCCACACATATCCTTCTTATTCCCAAGTAGGATATGGGCCTCTATACAGGTTTAATACCCAACCATTCCTTCTACTATCTAGTTATAAACCAATAGGATGAACTAATAAAGATCCACCAATGCATAACCCCTTATCAATTTCCTGTTGTCACCCCTTTCATGATACGAGAATCCTCACCACAAGAAGTTAAACTACATGGACCGGTACTGTCACACAATCTTAAACTATGAAACTCAAAATCTAGGTTTGTTAAATTTTATCCTAACAAGATATAGAGGACACCTCTTTTAGGTTCAACCCCAGAACTATTACTATCTCATCACCCCCTCAAAAGTTGGAATCTCCCAAACTTTACCAGCCTTCTTATGTGATGAACATAGGAAGCCTATACTACATTATTTGATTAGGTTCCCTATGTAATGATTATAGGATGATCTACTCTTCCTTTTGTGAAGAGAATAAGATTCCCTCATGGCCTAATTTGAGGAAGATAAAAGGTCAGCCTACTAGTTGTTCTCCTTAATCACAATTTCGTCATTCTAGTTACCAATATAAAGGATGAACTAGAAAGGGTATCTCCTGCATAATTCCAAAACAAATCCCTTATAGGTACCTTTTAACTATAATTCATAGTTTCATGAATTTTACATAAATAGTATAGCATCCTTAATTCCTAAAATTAAACTCTATAGACCAATCCTAACATATGAATTGAAACTATAAAATATTAACTATGTGGGTTTTGATTTCTATGCCAACATGGTTTGTAGGAATCCTCCCTGAGGTTCAATCCCAACACCATTACCATACCATTTTCCCTTGGGAAGCGGTATCTCCAAAACGTAACCAAACTTCTTTTGTGATGATTATAAGAAAGAAATCACTTTATGTGACAACCCTAAGATGACCTATTAAATGAGAATATGATGACTAATTATTCCTTATAATGAGTATAAAATGATCTCATTTACATATATTATGAGCATATGATAGACTCATGACTTGATATGAGGAAGATAAAAGTGAATTCTATTAGGTATAATCTGCATCCATAACCCTCTTATATAGTTACCAATAAACATGATGATCTAGAAAAGACCTCTCATGCATAAGTCCCACAAAAACCATTTCTAGACAACTTTCACTTAAAATTCCTAGTTATATGACTTTAAACTACATAGAACATCATCATTAAAACATGATGTTAAGTTATATGGATTAGTTATATCACATGATCTTAAATTGTGAAACTGAAAATGTGTGGGATGTTAATCCTATTAATCATGATACATAGGATGCCTCTCTGAGGTTCAATCCCAGCACCCCATAGATCCTATATGTATGAATTTAAAAGGAACTTAACTTGGTCTTAGAAGCACGACCTTAAAAGGAACTTCACTTAGTCATGGATGAATGAAATTAAAAGGAACCACTTTGGTCCTCATCACATGACCTTAAAAGGTATAACTTTCCCTGTTAAGTGTCATCAAACTATGTGAGTTCTGATTTTCTTTATAGAGATACACAGAAATCCCCTTTCTTAGGTCTAATACCAACTCCACAAAAAACAAACTTATCTCCTTTCATAGGATCCCAATGTGCCTCAGTATGGTGATAAATTCTAGAGTTTCCTCCTATATAGATCCAAAATATAGAGTGACCAGATATATGGATCAAATATGACACAATATAATCCCCACATGTAGTGCACTTCTAAATACATGCTTTTAGTTAATTAATTTATTAATGGTAACCAAAATTATTATTGTGAAGGATTTGAGAACATGTTTGAAATATTTAAGAGAAACCATATTTGAAATAATTCCACCCAAGAGGGTGAGATGAATCCAACCTCCCATCCTCTCAACCAATGTGAAACCTAAAGAATCATTGGTAATTTCCTAGAAGATACTTATGTTTAGAAAGTAGGTCTAAACCAAATCAAAACCTGTGAGTATGAGGGTGCATTCGAAACTATTATAATATATGAAGATGTGTAATTTAACTACATTTTATATTTTCAAGACAATTTATAGTGTTTATGTGTCATGATTTTAAATAATACACACTTGTTATAGAGAAAGTTCAACCCATTAATATAATTTTAGTCATAAATTTGGTTAGAATAAATATGAATGATTTAACTTTCATTTTAAGTATAACTCATGGACCTAAAATTTTATATTTTAGGTCAAAGTCCCATCCTATCATCCAGAGACCCAAATAAAGAAAAAATTAAAAAGCCTAAATATATATGTTGACCAAGTATGCATTAGTTATTTAATTATATTTAAAGTTATAAAAGATTAAATTTTTCATGTTTTACTGGTTTAGAAGTTAGAGATGAAAATAAAAAACTTTATAGTTTATTCTAAATCCAAAAAATGTTATTATGAACTCTATATCTATAGCCTAAAAAAGTTATAGAAATTTGGGTTTTGTGAGGAACTTGTATAATCCTAACCACCTTATCCATCATAAGAACATATTTTATAATGGGAATAGACCATTTATGCATCCCATGTCCTGATCTTGTGAAATCAAACCAAAAAAATATTCTTAGGATTTTAATCTCTACTATGATGCTTTAAGATTCTATTCATCAACTTGAATAATTGAATTTTATGTAAATCATAATTTTAAATGTGTAATAATCATGTGAGATTTTTATTTTTCATATTCCATAAGGTACCAAAATACATTATGGGGGGGATTAGGGTGTTATGAAATTTATTTTTATCTCAATTTTGATGTAATATTGTCCTCTCATTTTCCAAGACACCTTGAATCTATCATAATGACCACACATAATCGAAACAAAATATAGAAAAATAAATAGCATGAACACTGGGATATTTAATTAGTTCATCAGCACTAAGATATATTCAAGGATAATACATCATTGATATGTTGATATGAATAATAATCAATACTCCACTCATTTATGATTAAAATCTTTAGGACAAGATCACTACTCATCCAAAGTCTATGAACTCTTCCTTTCTTCTACCCACTTATTTCCAAGAGGGTTGCATAAGAGAAAATTTAGACACAAGAGTCAAAATCACAAATATAAAAATAGAATATATAAAACTAAAAAAATGAGTGTTCTCCATAATTCTACAATATCTATTTCTTGATCTTTATTGATATGCACAATAACTCTTCACTTCCAAAACTAATCTTCACTGGAAATCAATCTAGCCACAACTCTCTTCTCAATTCCAAATATTGAATGACATTCACTTATTATTTTTTCTTATTTACTTCTTCTTGATATCCTATATAGATACCCTATATTATCTTACATAATAGGTATTCCTGACATCAAGAACCCACCATTTAAAATTCAAATTTGAATTCAAATTTATCAACCACCTTGAACTTCCAATTCCTCAAATAAATCTATTGAACTATTTCTAGGTAAATATACACTATATAAATTCAAATGGGTAGTTAATGGTCATCATAAAAAATAAAAAAACCTTATTGAGTCTTCCAAATCAATAATTTTGTTTTGATTCTATAGTTTTCAATAATCATGAAATGGAATCTTATATTGCTGTTAGTTTTATCCAACCGCAAGATGTATTGTAGTGTGATAATTCATTTCATTTCACAGTATTTATTTGTGTTTCTAAACATCATGGAAATTAACTTTAATATATTTTCTCTCTCTTTATGATCTTACATTGTAGTTTAGTTACTTTAATAATGGTTTAATATTTTTATTGCAACATGATCCAATTCTAGATCAGACATTTTTTTGTAGAGTTGCATGTACCTTCACGGAAGAATCATCCATACCTATTTTTGATTAATATCTCAAAAGTATTCTATGACATGAAAAATTAATTACAAAATTAATATCTTCAATAAACCATAGATTAATCTAACATTTCAACCATGTTAATTGAACATGATTCTATTATGGTGTAAGTAACACATTTATGATGTGGCCATATCTTATGTAGTTTGGAAAACAATAGATTAATATGATGTAGCTCTAGGAATACCTATTTATTATAACATATCCATTCATTCATGATGTGATACTTGTGATTTTACCATTATTTATTCCTAAAACTTCACTATAAATTCATTCCTGACATGATCCTTGTTATTGTGCCATTATTTATTCTTGAAATTCAACTTCCTTCTTTAGAATTCCTGAGAATTCACACCATCAAACTCCTCACAACACAAAACTTAAATTAATTTCCAATTGAATTTTAATTGATAACAAATCAAACATTAAAACCCATGGTGGAAAAATTATCCCCCTTTGTGTTTTATTTTCAATCTACACAAGTATACACCCCATGTTAAATCCATATGCCATAATAAGATAACAATGACCCCCTATAGTGTGGCTCTCCTCACTACCCATAGTCATTATCAACCATTGACAACAAAACTCAAAGGGATTCTCTTTTTCTAAATCTGATCACATCAAATGTTTCAAGAAACTATTTTAATTTTATTTACTTAGGAATGGGTCATTAAATAATTATCTAAGTTTTTCTAATTCAAAGCTTATTGTTGGAACAAAATGAAAATGTCAATTTCTAAAATGTTGTTTAGAATTATAGATCAAACTTTCATTCTGCTTATAATTACCCATGGATTGTGCCTCCCCTAATATTTTTACACCCAATAAAAGATATAAAACTACATTAAAATACAATATCCATGTTAAGGATTATGTACAATGGGAATAAGGGTTTTTAAACCTCCTTATATTGAGGAAGTTAGTTGAACTCTAAGGTTTAATTGATTCTTATAGAACATGTTTTTAGCTAATGGATTTGTAATGATATCTTCCACTTTATGCCAAGTTCCAATAAAATTTAATCTGAAAATGTTTTTATCCACATTTTGATTTATAAATTGGTAATGGATCTCAATGTGTTTTATGAGAGAGTGTTATACTAGGTCATCTTTTAACTCAATGGAACTCTTGTTGGAACATTGAATTGACATTGGTTTCCACATCTATTCACTAAGATATTTTAATTTCTACTTAATCCACATAGACTATATAAAATCCTTTTTAACTAAAATATATTTTTCCTCTACTATTCTCAATGATACACTATCCTTATTCTTACTTATCCATCCAACACAGTTTCTTTTGATGAAGAAATCCCCTTATACTTGTGGATTTTGGATAATAAACATCTTATTCCCTGTCTAAATATGAATAATACATTAGATATTGATATTTTATATCTATGAAAATTAAACAATAGTTTATTATTCCCTGGATATACCTCATCACCCTCCTTACACTAGATATATTTTCTTCTTTTGGACAAATCTGAAATCATGCAGCTTAACATTTATGAAAAAATATATCAGTACTTTTTGATGTGAGATATAGTAAAATCCTAATAATTATTCTATCAAATTTTTAGTTCAATCCCTTACTATCCTTATGATATCCATGTTTCATTCCAATTACTATTATAGTTGAAACTAGTTTGAAATTTTTCATTTTGAACTTATTTAATAACTCTATTTCATATTTCAACTATGAGATGAATGTGTTTTCTTTATTTTTATGTACTTACTACCTAAGAAAGTAATCTAAAGCTCAAATAATTAAAATTAATAATTATAAACACATCTAATATACAAAATTATCCAAAAAATTCTACATTTTCTACCAAAGATGATATCATCCACATATACCATCATCCTGAATTGCTCTTCACCGGATACTTTCATATAGAATTTGTGATCAGCTGCTTCTCTCATGAAATCAAAATGTCTCAAATATATTTCTAGGCATGAATACTAAGCATGTGGTTATTCCTTTGGTCCATACAATTCCATTTTCAATATAAAAACTTTTAAATCATCATTTAATATAAGAAATACTACCAGTTGATCGATGTGGACTTCATACTTCAAAACTCCATTCATAAATATTATCTTCACACCAATTTGATAAAATTTGATCTTTATTTGAACAAAAAAAACTAAGAAAATTCTGATTGGTTCCATTCTTCCCACTGATGTAAATATTTCCTCAACATTGACTCCTTTAATGAGAGAATAATATTTGTAAACTAGTCTCACCTTATTTTAGACCACTCTTCCATGTTTTTCATATTTGTTTTTAAATAAACAATTTTTACCAATAATATTGTATTTTTCGGTCTATATAAAATCTCACATGTCCTATGATTATATATTTTATCCAGCTATTCATTCATTTATTTTACCCACGATTCATCATTTGATGCGTCTTTCAATGAAGTCAGTTCCACCTATGATAATAAAGCATCATGCTCTATTATTCTCATTATTTGAGTCCATGTTTGAGTAGATTTATCTCTAATAATGTTTCTTAGACCAACTTCAACTCTTATTATTCTTTTTTTATCCACTGGTTGACTTCCTTTATCACCATGCCCTTCCTTTGATTCAACTTTAGAATCATCATCAATTAGTGGATCTTGAGAATCCCCTAAATCAACAATTGAAAATTATTATTTTTCAATACCTTATATAGGTATATAATCTATGAAATTTTCTTTATATTAATATTCAAAAGTATTCACATCACTTATTTTAAATATTTTATTGATATTTTCTATTGAAACATTTATAGGCTTTACTCTTTGATGAGTAGCCTACAAATAGTCATTCACCCACTACATCACTATACCTTCCCTAATTTCCCTTTTTATTTCAAATGAAACAATCACATACAAATAATTTGAGATATTTCAATGAGTATTTCCTTCCATTCCACATTTATTATAGAATCTACTCTTTTTCTGGACTAATCAATGCTGAATTTTGAGTGTGCACAACCACTTAAAAATTATTTCTAATAATTGAAAGAGATTCCACTTTCAATCAAAAAAGTCTTGGAAATATTATTTACCATTGAATTTATTATTTATAAAACTCAATTCTATTAAAGAATCTTTACCACTAAAAATTCATTATTTATCCCATTTGTCACGACCCGTCCTCGGGGCCCATGCCGTGACTACCCGAAACCCGCCTTCCATAGGCCAGGGGCTGACGACTAGCACCAAAGGCGTAAATCCCGATAAAAAGGGAAGGCATTGACTTTATGAAACGTAAACACACACAACCAGAGTACAAGCGAAATCAAACACTAAGTAAGAAGTATAAAAAGTGTGCTAAAAGTACAAAGGGTCTGGAATACAAGCCCAATAGTAAAGTACAAGGAAAATACAAAACAACAGGAAGGTGTCGAGTTGCTCCTGGATCGTCCTCCGAAGTTCCTACCAGAAGGGTAGGTACAGATGGCCACCTCAGCTCTCCACGTCCGTCTGTCACCTCCGGGTACTGTCTCGTCGTGAAGTACACCTTCGGGTACCGTCTCGTCATGAAGTCCACCTCCGGGTACCGTCCAGCTCTACAAGCCTCAACGACAATCAGTGCTGTCCATCGTCTGCATCCAACACAATGAGGTGCGGGCATAGCCCGTGCAGGGGTGAGTATAAAGATACTCAGTAGGGACCCCAAGACCCTCAAGGTCTCACTAAAACCAACAATGATAAACCACAAAGAAATATCTCAATAGATAACCTTTACTTAGGTATATGCCCATACATATAACTAAGTTATCAAGTAACTCATCTCAATCATGAGCTAAACACAATGGTCATTGACTCTGCTCAAACCAGGATTTTCATTAATGATATCGAAACCAAAACTACTGAAGAGCTCCTCATTTGTCGAGTACAGTGATCCTGTCAAAACACTGAGGCACTTCTCGCTAACCTTAGACTGCTGAGGTACTCCTCCTGTCGAGTACTGCGGGTCTGCCACCCCAATACAGTAGTGCTCCCCGCCATGGGTCTGCCGCCCCAACACAATAGCACTCCCCCTAATAGCCTACAGAGATACTCCTTCTGTCGAGTACCATGGGTCTGCCACCCGAACACAGTAGTGCTCCCCACCATGGTTCTTCCACCCCAACACAGTAGTGCTCCCCACTGGGCTAGTCAAGTCACTCTGAATCGAATCGGACAAGCAGTCATCTGGTTTCAGCTAGCTACAAGGTCTCCATACTTCGTACGCTCGTCTCCGAGAGGGTCCGCTTCACGAGCTACTGGTAAATACTTCCAAGTGTCACGTAATATCACGTGGAAGTATCTCAAGGGACCTCCTCATCATAGGGGTCTCAACGCAACAGACGACGCGTTAATCGGACGCCCGGTCTATGAGTTATTAGCATTTCCGTTCTAGGGGCCCGATTGGATTTTGGGTACAATCCAACCCGTCCATACTCCAACTACGTCCAAAACTCAGGTGAACTATTCCAAAACAAATGTCTTATCAAGATGAATCCAACATAGTCTACGACACGTCAATCGGATGTCCAGTCCTTAAGTTATAAGCGTTTCCGCTCCGAGGTCCCAGTTGGTTTCAGGTTTGAACCAACCCGGCCGTACACAAAATTCTCTGAAACCTTGAGTTTAATATACCAAAACGACTGTATCGAACCAAGGAATCCTACGCAACTAATAGTGCATCGATCGGATGTCCGTAGCTCAAGATATATCCGTTTAACCAAAAACGGTCCGAAATTAGAGGGTCTGGGCCCGGTCCGACCCGGCCCAACACCCCCTGGGTTGGCCCAAACCGGGTAGACCCGTCCTGGGTCCGGGTCCGGCCTGGTTAGGCATGGCACGACCCGGCCTGGCTGACGCAACCCAGCCCGGCTTGCGCGGCCCGGCCCGCGGCGGGCGCGACCCGGCCTGGCCGGCGTGGCCCGACCCGCTGCCGGCGCGGCCCGACCCGCGGCCGGGCTCAGCCGGCACGACCCAACCCATGGCTGGCCGACCAGGGGGGATGGCAGCGCCCAGTGGGTCCTGCCCTAGCCGCTGGTCTGGGGGGGGGGGGGGGTTACACCCCCCCCCCCGGTTTTTCGAAACGGCCGACCCTTGGGTAATCGCGGGACCCCCTCGAGTCCCGCCTCTTGGTGGCACCGACGGCCGACACAGCCGGCCGCCCATCCAAATCCGCCGTGGCCTAAGGTTGTGGATTTGTTCAATCGGAGCAGCGTGACGGCGTCGCGCCCCACCGCCATGACCCGCCCCGGTCGCGGCCCCTGAGCCTCCGGCGTGACGCGACGATGCCGACCCCTCCACCGCGGCCCGCCCCAGCCGAGACTCCTATAGCTCTGGAGCGGTGTGATGGTGCCGCACCCCTCTATTGCCGCTTGCCTCGGCCGCGGTCCGGCTCTACTCTACGCGGCACGACGTTGCCACGCCTTTGCGGCGGCCCGACAATCATGCGCTGACGACCCGCTCGTGGTCGCCCCGTCGTCGGCCGGTTCTTCGCAGTCCGCCTCCATCGTCCACAAAAAAAAATGAGAGGGGAAGGGTCAGACCATGTTCGTGCGGTCTGAGCCCTTCCTTGTAAAGATGGTATCAAGCGGCCAAACAAAACTCAATAATTGAAGAACGATGATGAACGGTATTAAAACTTGAACATAACAACCCCTACCTGAAGGTTCGCCATTCGTTGAAGATATCGCGAAAGGGGTGGACGTAGATTCATTGACATCGTCGCAAGGGAGGAGATGAAGGTGACGACAATCATTGGTGTTCGTCGCTTCTGCAAAGGCCTTCGATCCTGGCTTGAGCTTCATTCGTTGGAGATCCGCTGGAAGGAGAACCGTTCTTCTTGGAGGGTTAAAGCTCTCTTAATTCTCCAGGGATTCTCCACACAATATTTGCCCAGCCAAATATTAAAATGATATTTTCACCCATCATAACAAACTTTCCATCTCAATTAAAATTAATTCAAACTCATTAATTAATTGAATAGTTGGAAAATTAAATGATGAGAGAGAGATGGAAAGCGGAGAGGCTCCACTCCAATAATTGAGTGAAGTTGTCATGTATTAAACAAGGGGTGAGTTATGGGGAGTTCAAGGGGGTTATGGGGAGTTCAAGAGTTTAGGGCACGTGTGGGACCCACCCCTAACTCCCCTTGGGAGAAAATAACCACCTTCCTTAAATAAAATTTGTACACAAAAATTTTTATTTATTTTATTCTAAATCCCCAATTATTAATCCTCAACCCGCTTAAAACGCAACTACGGTAAATACCCCCTTAAGAAATTACCGGCGCTGCGATTTCATCGGTGCCCTCAAATTTCAATTCCGAGCACCGGTTCAAAAGATAGAAAGACCCTCTCATTCGTTCACTGAATGTACCCGAGCTAAACTTCAGAAATTGATTTCGGGCACACCGGGCCTCAGAATCAAGTGACTTCAAAAGCTATAGACTCATAAAATTCCAAAGAAATTAAGAAAAAAATTTCCTTGAAAATTCTAAGTCTTTAAATTACTCCCACCTCAGGGCTTTACGTTCCCGTAAAGCTATAACAAAAACTAGGGAAACTAAAGGAGGTACCGAGCATGCAACCGAGCCTCCCAATACCATGTGCTCTCTTAGAGGTTTCCGTGCTGCCAGCGAAAGTGCACAAGAGGAATCGACCATCCCTATAGGACCTGCTCCTGTCGATCCTCAACCTCTACTGGAAACCTGTAAAAGTGGCCCTGTCATCGATGTACATGTCTTCGTGGTCAATGATGTGTGAAGTGCCATGCACGTATCTCCTCAGCTGAGCTATGTGGAAGATGTCGTGCACCCGGTGCATCTGAGGTGGAAAGGCCAAGTGGTAAACCACCTCACCTACCCTACTGAGGACCTAGAAGGGTCCAATGAACCTCAGAGATAACTTTCTGCCTCGGTCACATCTCTGTAGACCTCGTCGAGGTGAGACCCCTATAAAGATGTGGTCACCATCCTCGAACTTTAGAGCCCACCGTTCCCTGTTTGGAACTGAAAACTGAAAACTCCTGCTGCCACGAGGGTAAGGTTGGCCAAATCAAGAGTGATCAGCCACACCCTACTCTGCATGAGTTTATCCTGTGCTTCCTGGGTTTCCCTTTTCGCTGACCAAGGGAAAACCCTATCCCAACGTTGTTGATAAACCACAACCTTTTTGCCTAATAAAGTCAATCTGAGTATGAATTGTGAATCCAATCCATACCCAGACCAACGTCGTAAGGCCTCGACGCTGCCACCAAGAGGTTCCAACCGAAAATTTCGCCTCAAGGGTCAGATCACACCGTCGGCGTAAGTGTGATTATCGAGTCTCCTCCGAAAGGTATCTTCAGACGTGAGGGTCAAGTCAACAGCTTAACCGGAAACTCTAGGTATGGGACAAGATTCATGGAAGGAAGGAATAATTCGTATCAATGTCTGTTATTACGGAAGCTAGTAGTAGTCACAAACCATACCTAGAATCATTCCTAGAGCCCTTGGGTCACACTCCTTGACCGCATGCAGCTACTCTCTTCCCCTGCCCTCTTGCTCCCTGAGCCTGGCGGCGACTACAAAGGTGGGTGGTTGTAACATGTACAAATGTACACCACCACATGCTACTCTCCCAACTCTGCTTCAATGTCTGCTGCTCTACAGATTCATATGTCCTTAACACTTCCTCTTCTTGAAACATTTTACACACCCAACTCTATGAGACTGGAGCCAGTTTCCTGTTTTCCCACTGCTAAAATTCACTGGCTGTATCCATTCAGCCAAAGAACATTCAACCACAAAGGTTCTCTCTAGCACCCTAGCATAAGTAGGAATTTATAGAGGAAAAGTGCTGGCTCAGATTTCCTTTAAACACACCTCGCTCTGAGGTCTGAGATCTAAAGCACTGTTGGTATCATAGTCATCAAGTACCAGGAATGATCGGTATGCCTCGATGAATACTCAGCTACCGACATGTCATCCTGTCGAAGCTATATAAGCTCTAGAAAACTATTAGTCACCTCCTCAAGACAGTCCTCAACCTCCTATGAGTCGGTCTCAACTCGGAACCTGAGGGGTATCTGATGCCGAAACACGTGTAAGGCACTATGCCTACATGTGTCATCTACCGGTACCACCGGTTGTAACTGCTGACCATCAGGTAGTGATATATCTGGCACACTACCCAAAGGTACTATCTTAGGCATCAATCCACGTACCTAAGCCTCATCTCTAAGAAGACCAACCTCATGGTAACTCACTGGGAATCACTAGTAGCTAAGATCACTATCTTCTCTACTAGTGTCTAAACTAGATGTATAACTCTAGAAATTGACTCCATCCAGTCCTCTACTGCCTGAGAATCTTTCTCGCCTCGTAACCTCAGAGGCTTATGCTGCTGGAACTCGTTCAACACACTCTATCAGCGTGCACCGTCCACTAGTATGGCTGGTGGCATCTGCTGCCTAATGGGTGGTGGTGTTGTTGGTACACCACCCGAAGGTGCCAACATAGAAAGGGGGCCCTGCACCGGAGCCTCATCGCTCGGTGGGCCGTCATTGTGTACTTTATCGGAACTCCAACTGACTGTCTCCGTGGAGGCATCTTGAACAGATGCGACATGGTCAAACAATTTAAACCTGGTGAGCTGACCTGGTTGAGATGACTTAAAGAAACTTTTTAAAACACACATGCAATAAGTGTTTTCGTGCACTGAGTCATAAATTAGTAGTCAGGGTCCTGGTGTATGGATACGTCGGCCATCACACCAACACTGGAATCCCTAAACTGAAAAACACACTTGTTACCCTTAACACTATTGCTTCATAGAAAGGAAATATCAGAGTCCTAAATTCTGTGGTAGAACCGACTCCTCTGATACCAATTTTTCATGACCCATCCTCGGGGCCCGTGTCGTGACTACCCCAAGTCCGCCTTTCATAGGCCAGGGGATGGAGACTAGTAACAAAGGAGTAAATCCCAATAAAAAGGGAAGGCATTGCCTCTATGAAACGTAAACACCCACAACCAGAGTACAAGCGGAAGCAAACACCAAGTAAGCAGTATAACAAGTGTGCTGAAAGTACAAAGGGGCCAGAATACAAGACCAATAGTAAAGTACAAGGAAAAGACAAAACAATAGGAAGGTGTCGAGCTGCTCCTAGATCGTCCTCTGGAGTTCCTACCTGATGGGTAGGTACAGATAGCCACCTCAGCTCTCCACGTCCGTCTGTCACCTCCGGGTTCCGTCTCGTCGTGAATTCCACCTCCAGGTACCGTATTTTCGTGAAGTCTACCTCCAGGTACCATCCAACTCTACAAGCCTCAACCACGATCAATGTTGTCCGTCATTTTCATCCAACACAATGAGGTGCGGGCATAGCCCGTACAGGGGTGAGTATAACGATACTCAGCAGGGACCCCGAGACCCTCAAGGTCTCACTAAAACCAACAAGTATAAACCACAAATAAAGATCTCAAAAGATAACCTTTACTTAGGTATATTCCCATACATATTCCTAAGTTATCAAGTAACCCATCTCAATCATGAGGTAAACACAATAGTCATTGACTCAACTCAAACCAGGATTTTCATTAATGATATCAAAACCACAACTACTGAAGAGCTCCTCCTCTGTCAAGTACAGTGATCCTGTCACAACTCTGAGGCGCTGCTCAGTAACCTGAGACTTCTGAGGTACTCCTCCTGTCGAGTACTTCAGGTCTGCCACCCCAACACAGCAGTGCTCCCCGCCATGGGTCTGCCGCCCTAATACAGTAGCGCTCCCCCTAATAGCCTAAAAAGGTAATCCTTCTGTCAAGTACCGTGGGTATGCCACCCCAACAAAGTAGTGCTCCCCATCATGGTTCTATCACCCCAACATAGTAGTTCTCCCCACTGGGCTAGTCAAGTCACTCCGAATCAAATCGGACAAGCAGTCATCAGGTCTCAGCCAACTACAAGGTCTTCGTACTCCGTACGCTCGTCTCTAGGAGGGTCTGATCCATGAGCTACTGGTCTATAATTCCAAGTGTCATGTAATATCACGTGGAAGTATCTCAAGGGACCGTCTCGTCATAGGGGTCTCAACGCAATAGACGGCGCGTCAATCAGACGCCCGTTTTGTGAGTTATTAGCATTTCCGTTCTAGGGGCCCGATTGGATTTTGGTTACAATCCAACCTGGCCATACTCAAACTGCATCCAATACTCAGGTGAATTATTCCAAAATAACCATCTCATCAAGCGGAATCCAACATAGTCGACGACACTTCAATCGGACGTCCGGTCCTTAAGTTATAAGCGTTTCCGCTCCGAGGGCTCGGTTGGTTTCGGGTTCGAACCAACCTGGACATACACAAAATTTGCCGAAACCTTAAGTTTAATATACCTAAATGTCCATCTCAAACCAAGGAATTATACGCAACTTACGGTGCGTCTATCAGAGGTCTTTAGCTCAAGATATGTTCGGTTAACCGAAAATGGTCCGAAAATAGGGGGTCTGAGCCCAGTCCGACCTGACCCAACACCCCCAGGGTCGGCCCGAACCGGGTCAACCCGACCCAGACCAGGTCCAGCCCTGCCAATGCGACCCGGTGTGACCCTAACCACGTGGACCACATGACTGGCCATGTGGGTGGCCGACCAGGGTGGCTGGCGGCGCCTAGTGGGGCCCGCCCTAGCCACTGGTCTGGGGGGGGGGGGGGTTACACCCCCCCCGATTCTTCGAAACAGCCGGCCATGATGGCCGGCCCTTGGGAAACCGCGGGAACCCCTCGGGTCCCGCCTCTTAGTGGCACCGGCGGCTGGCACAACTGCCCGCCCGTCCAAATCTGCCGCGGCCTTAGGCTGTGGCTTTGTTCAACTGGCGCGACGTGACGGGGCCGCGCCCTGCTGCCGCGACCCCTGAAGCTCCGGCGCGGCACGACGACCCGCTCCTGTCCGCTGCTGGCTATTCCCGTTCGTCGCGACCATCCTGCCCTGGCCGCGGTCCAGCTCTACTCCGCGAGGCACGACGGTGCCGCGCCTTTGCGGCGGCCCAACAATCATGCGCTGACAATCCGCTCGTGGTCGGCCCGTCGCCGGCCGGTTCTTCGCAGTCCGCCTCCATCATCCACAAACAACAAATGAGAGGGGAAGGGTCAGACCATGTTCATGTGGTCTGAGCCCTTCCTCATCAAGATGGTATCAAGCGGCCAAACAAAACTCAAGAATTGAAGAACGATGATGAACGATATTAAAACTTGAACATAACAACCCCTACCTCAAGGTTCTTCATTCGTTGACGATATCACGAAAGGGGTGGACGTCAGCTCGTTGACGTCATCGCAAGGGAGGAGATGAAGGTGAAGACGATCGTTGGTGTTCACCACTTCCGCAAAGGCCTTTTATCCCTGCTCGAGCATCATTCATTGGAGATCCGCCGGAAGGAGAACCGTTCTTCGTGGAGGGTTAAAGATCTCTTAATTCTCCAGGGATTTTCCACACAATATTTTCCCAGCCAAATATTAAAATGAAATCTTCACCCATCTTACCAAACTTTCGATCTCAATTCAAATTAATTCAAACTCATTAATTAATTGAATAGTTTTCAAATTAAATGATGAGAGAGAGATGGAAAGTGGAGAGGCTCCACTCCAATAAATGAGTGGAGTTGTCATGTATTAAACAAGGGGTGAGTTATGGGGAGTTCAAGGGGGGTTATGGAGAGTTCAAGAGTTTAGGGCACGTGTGGGCCCCACCCCTAACTCCCCTTGGGAGAAAATAACCACCTTACTTAAATAAAATTTGTACACAACAAATTTTATTTATTTTATTCTAAATCCCCAATTATTAATCCTCAACCCGCTTAAAACGCAACTGCGGTAAAGGTCCCCTTAAGCAATTACCGGCGCTGCGAGTTCATCGGTGCCCTCATATTTCCATTCCGATCACCGGTTCAAAAGATAGAAAAACCCTCTCATTTGTTCACTGAACGTACCCGAGCTAAACTTCGGAAATTGATTCCGGGCACACCAGGCATCGCAATCAAGTGCTGTCAGAAGCTACAGACTCGTAAAATTCCAAAGAAATTAAGAAAAAAATTTCCTTGAAATTTCCAGGTCTTTACAACATATTTCTCCAAATAATTTTTAACTTCAATGGAAGTGTATTCAATTCCATTACCAAACTATAGAATCTTCATTGTTCTTCTAGTTTCATTCTTTACTCTTATTCAAAATCTTTTGGTGTAGTCTAACACTTATCTCATAGACTGTATAAACATAAAACATATAATCCTACTGTAGTCATTGAAAAATAAAATGAAGCATTTATTACCATGAGTTTTAGCTTAACTAATTGGCCCACATATGTAACAACCTGATATTTCATAGTATGTTATCTCTTCAAAGAAGTTCAATAACTTGCGCTACACACAACACCGAGTTTGAGCGCACCACGACTTACCAAACTAGTCGTTCAAAAAGCGGTTATGAATATTATTAACTGAATTTTGAATTATATATATTCCATATAATTTTAGAATCCGTATTATGTGTTTCTTAGGCATAATATTTGAATTTTTTTTTCCAGATAAAAGAAGTATTAAAAAAAATGCAATTTTACCGCCTTTTAATGAAGAACCTTTTTTAAAACCAATATTTGACACTTTTATATATTAAATTTAATGAAATTAAATTATTATTTAGAATCAGGATATAAAAATTTAGTTTGGATAAATTTTTGGTACTTTTCTGATAACTTTCATATTTTGATGAATAATGAAAAATACAAAATTTTAATTAAAAACAACTTTTTTTTAATCAAAATACTTTATAGTGTTAAATTATACATTTGAGTGGTTTTAAAGTATCATTAGATTGTATTTTTATCATTTAATATAATTTAGTTCATTGAATGTAATTTCACATTTAAACTGGACATAAACAAGTGTTAATCTTTTGATAGTTATTATTTCTTAAAGACACACTTTTTGTTTTGACAACAGAAATTAATTTTAAATTAATTTCTTATACTTCTGTGTTTTGAATTTTGAAAAATAGATTCCATATTTGGAATTAGTAGGACCAAATTGTGTGGATAGGTAAATTTTAGTTTTAGACATTATGAATATTTACTTCAGTAAATATTTTATTGACCATGGTTAAAGGTTAAATCTGGTAAACAAGGGTACACAAATAATATTATAATAATATTAAATTACCCTAACATGTGTCATATTCCTATTGGTTGATAAATTTCCGACAATGGTCATAAATGGGTATATTTTGGGACCACTTGGAGCAACTTGAGAGTGATAATGACACTTATATTAATTAATTTAAAGTAAAGAAAAAATGACATAAACATATATCTTTTAGTAGAACAATTTTTACATGGTGTTATATAAGTTATATTTTCGACTATAAATATTCATTATAAAGATAAAAAAATTTACTACATAATTGTATTTTATTTTTAATTTTTATATAATAAATAATTAAATTTATTTATGACACAATGATGATGAAGTAATTACTTTATTAATGAAAGAATAAAATAAATGGTATTATAAATATTAAAATAAATATAATTTCAAATTTTTTATGAAATAAAAGAATTTTATAGGTGAATATGACATGTTAGGATTGATTCAATGTATTTTTTTGAAGTAATAAAGTTGTGATGACCTTCAAAAAAACCAAATACTAAATAGTGTCAAAATTGACATAAATGAGTTTTTAAAACAAATATTATATTATTAAATTATATAATAGTCCTAGAAATCTAAGGTTCTGAAAAAGAACTTATATAATGATAGTTATATCATTAATGAACCACCTGAGGATCTATTGTAATTTTATAGTAAGTTTATTAACCAACTATTATAATAATATAAGAATACATGGTAAAAGTTAAACTATTTAACTAAGAGTTAAATCTAAAATATAAGGTTAATATGGTGACCCAAACCTATATAAAACCTATTGGTTGAGTGTTTTTAGACCCATACCCACCATATCATAGAAATAAATTATTTTGGATCCATCAGAAACATAAAATTATTTTATTATAAAATAATATTTCAAGCTTTTCCTAAAGTGACCCTCTCCTCTCTTATAAAAGGCTACTTCCCCTTCTCTCTAAATCACACCTCCAAATCCATTTGGATCAGCCAAACCCTAACCAAATATCATACCCACTTTACCCAAATCAACCTAGAGTCCTTAATTTGATCCTAAAGCCAACCTAAGATCCTTTTTGATCAACTCAAAAGGAAACACCCGAAGAAGAGGTAATAATTTCACCACCCTCTTTCAAGTTCTTTTCTTCTTCCACTTCCTCTTTATTTGTTGTTTACATACCAAAATAATAAATCTAGTATCTGATATATACTGTGATGTTATTATAAATATGGTAAAACCATATTATTTATTCTATCCATCCTATAAATGACAAAGGCACCATACGTGCGTACGTACGGCTTACCGTCTCCACGTCGTGGAGTAGTTTGTTATTCAAAAACTTCATTATTTGTATGGGTATAATAATGAGTATAACTGATGTAAATAATAAATATAACATGTTAATGATTCTGTATATATGATATAACATCCAATTACATATTATTTCACCATCAATATAATTATATTTTCACTCGTGTGTACGTACGGATTACCGTCTCCACGACGTGATGAGATTCATTTCCACATTCACCATTCAATGATGATTATAAAAATATATATTATTAATAAGTATGTAATATATGGAATAATAACGATACTTAATATATATATATATATGTGTGTGTGTGTGTGTGTGTGTACTTACATATATCTTATTCACTTACTTCCATTCAATACGATGTGAAAACGGAAACAACGTTTATGCGTACGTACGACCTACCATCTCCATAAACGGTGTTTTCCATTTCATATATCTATATATTATAAAAATTTATATTATAAATATATATGATATATAAATCATGTATTATACTCTAGAATTATGTAAATCATGATCTAAATGATACGATGAATAATAACAAGTTAAAACACGTACGATAAAGAAAGAGATTATTACCCAAAATGTCAATTTAACATGGAAATCATTATTAAATGGGTAGTATAAAGACATAAATGAATTATGTATGATTTAATAAATATGAATATGGTTATGGTATAATTTGATAACATACTATGATCATTATACAGGAGGTTAAATTTACCCTCGACCAAAGGAAAGTGCAAGGTAAGGGTTAATTATACAATCTCTTCATTATCCGTGGTTGTTTTTATGTGAGTATCTACCGGTACCTCTTTATCATCCACATCCGTGTTTCATAAAAATATTTTTAAAAGGAATATTTTAAGTTTTTTTGGAAGTTAATCTTTAACTATATCATCATTTTAAATGGTTTAAATATGTATTCTTCTAAATCATTATCATTAATGTCCATGTTTTCAAAATGGTTTTAAGGATTTATTTATATGAACATGAATGTTTTTAAAATGTTAATTTCTTTCAAAAGTTTCAAAGTGGTATGGGAAAATTTGATTAAAAAATGTCTTTAAATGTCTTCCTTTCTAAATTGTGTGACTTTTAAATGTTTTTTTTGAAAAAGGGATACTTCTCTCAAAGAGTTTTGAAAATAATTTTCATCTATGTCAACATCCTTTGATGGATTTTAAACTTGTTTGAAGTTGATTTATTATGATACAAATATTCTATATTATATTGAAGGTTTTGTGATATGTTTTATTTTGGATGTATTGTTTTTATACCATTCATGGTTTATGGATAAAGTATTGACATTTCATATGCTAGTTTTAATACAAATGTTTATGTTATGTTTAAAACTTTTTATATGAGGAATGCATTAGACTTAGTAAGTGATGGGTAGAGCCCACTATAGATTTTCGATGCATCGGTAGGTCTCATGAGACAAAATAGTGTCTTGGAACAAGGCCTTGATGAAATCGTATTTGTAGTCTTGGCACAAGGCCTTGACTATCTGGTTATGAATTCTATCATTATGCATTCCATCATTATGAAATTGGCTATGGATATTGCATGTGATTATTCGACTAGTAGAATATCTATGTGAATAATTAAATGGAATTATTTGATTTATATTTTCCATATTATGCTAAAGTTTAATTTTAAAAGGCTTTTGTTTTATTTTTATAAATTTCCTTAAATGTTTATGCTTATTTATAAAAGTTTCTTCTATATTGTTATCCTTATTGAGAATATGTTTTATTTTCCCAGGATTCTAAGAAGTGTATTATGATTGATAAGCAAGGTTAAGCTAGGGGATTAATGGAATTCTCAAAGGATCATTTATGTTGTGTTTTATTTTCTAATGTTTAATGTAACATTTATGTATGTAATATATTTTCCAAGACTGCTAAACTGATCGGTCTTTTAGGACTTGATTCCTTGTAATCTTGCCAATGTATTAAAATAATGTACTGACTCTGGGCTTCTGGGGTCAGGGCATTATAGTTGGTATTAGAGGAATTTTATAAACAACCTTGGAAATAGATTTAGATAAAATCTGGTTAGAAAACATTACCCTAAGATAGAATTTTAGGATTAGTATAGAAGAACTTCCTAGAATTTTGGTAATGTAGAAATTTTGTGAATTTTCCAAGCAATACATCCCTCTATGGATATGAGCAGGTAGAGGCGACTCTGGAACAGATGTACTTAGGAGTGAAAACTCCAACAAGGAGTTTCGGTCTTGACCCGGGGTATCATGGTACACGAAAATGGGCTTTGATTCACTCTTGGTTACGACACTCCTGGGGGATATGCATAGGATAATTCACATTTTCTTTACAATCCATTTTGAAGGGTTTATGAGTAAATACTTCCTCAAAGAAAACATTTTATGATTATAGATTATATGCATAATCTTTTCAATTTACGTTAGGTATTTTACAAGTTTGGAATTATGCATTGTGATTCATAAACTAACCTAGTGCATGCCATTATTTAGAAATGGCACATAGTATAAAGAATGAGAATTCCAGGAATATCCATGATCAAAAGATTAAGAAGGATCATATCTTTCATGGTATTAAGACAACATTTAAAAGGGAAATAGTCTCCCATGTATTATCATCATATGAAGAAATAGTATCATGTTTTGATAAGATAAGTAAAGAATTCTCTGAGTCCTATGGCTTTGAAGGGAAGCAAGAGAAGAAAAGGATGGAAGAGAGAAATATTGATTAAGGGAATAGGGGAAAGAAGGATTTTCCCATATGTGATAATAGTGGAAAGAATCACCTTGGTAAATGTTTGAAGGGAATAAGAGTTTGTTATAAGTGTGGAGAAAAAGGACACCAAGTACATGATTTCAAGGGTAAGAAAAAGGTTTTAACTATACAATGGTTCATCTGTAAGGTATTGGGACACTATGCGAAGCAATGTCCAAATCATCAGAGTATACCCCAAATGCTTCTATTAGATAATAATCAAGTTATGATATAACCGAAGATGAAGAGGAATGATTATAATTCTTATGTTTTTATTAAAGTATTGTGTCATTTGAGTATTGTATTAATGATTTACATGTTATAAGAATTATAGAGTATACAAGGATTGTACTACAATACTATTTCATTAAGGACTTGAGATTGTGTGGATCCAAGAAAAGTGACTCAATAACAGGTTAATTTTTTTGGAAAATATTTGGTTAAGAGAAAGATAAACCATAATATAGTTCTGATACTGAGGTAGTGATTTTGGAATAAGATATGGTTGATTTGGATAAATTATATTTTATATTCTTGACTACCTTGAAACTGATTAATAATTTTTATATTCCATCATTGTTGGAGTTTACAACATTTTTGGATATAAGGAGTATATCTAGTATTCTATAAGGAATAAGGGAGCATTAATGAAATCAATAAGGTTTTATGGTAATCCAGGGTGTTACCGTGTTTTAAAAGAAAACATGATGAAGTTATTAACATGTTATTACGTGGAAAAAGGATCTTCATTGTGTTTACCTTCCTTATAAATTTTTGACTATGTGTTTGGATAGAAGTATTTAGGATAATTATAAAGGTTAGAATTGATTAAGTTTGAAATTGGATATTATTGTTAAGTTTAAATCATTTCTTGAGATTATTTTTGGATTGTCATAAAAAGGACAACCCAGAGGTCGGGCGACAACCCGTCGCGTCCATAAAGGCAGCGAGACATGAACCCACAACCGAAGGGCATCAATGGTGCATCACCTTCCACTGGCCCACGTGATGTATTGGACGGTATAACATAGTTTTTTAAAAATTTATGATATATTAATTATAAATTCATTTTTTTGGAACCCTATATGATTAGGATAAATAGAATATTTTTAGTTCTATTATCTTTTAGAGTGAAAGATGAGTTTATGGTAGAAATTAGTTAAAGGATGGAACTCTAATTGTCAATTATATTTTCTCTATCTTATTATATGAGGAAATTAATTCTTAACCTTTAGGGAAGGTATCATAAAACAAAAAATGTGTTATCCTAATACCTTATGTTTTGTTGAACCGATGATATTTTAAATCATCATAGATTGATGTCTTTGAGGCTCTCAATTTTACAATTATTTGTAATTGATGAACTCAATCACTCCCTATAAATATTTACGTTTTTCCTCCAATTATGTGTCTCTAATTTCCCCCAATGTTCTCCTAATCGAGATCATAATTTGGTGGTGACTTTTTCACTTTCCTATCCCTCTTATTAAGACTAAATTTTATTAACCCAATTTCTGATGTGGGTTTTCCAAAAAGGTTTTTTTTCTTCTATTTTTAACCTTTTATTTTTGAAGAAAAATTTCAAATTGTGAGGATGCAATTTATTTAAGGAGGGGAGAATGTAACACCCCAAGATTTTATAGTACGTTATTTTTCAAAGAAATTCAATAACTTGCGCTACACGCAACACGAAGTTCGAGCGCACCAGGACTTACCAAACTAGTCGTTCAAAAAGCGGTTATGAATAGTATTAATTGAATTTTAAATTTTATAAACTCCATATACTTTTAGAATCCATATTATGTGTTTCATAGACATAATATAATAATTAATTCATTTTTTTCAGATAAAAGAAGTATTTTTAAAAAAATACAATTTTACCACCTTTTAATGGGGAACCTTTTTTAAAACCAATATTTGAAACTTTTATATATTAAATTTAATGAAATTAAATTATTATTTAGAATAGGGACTCAAAAATTTAGTTTGGTTAAATTTTTGGTACTTTTTTGATAACTTTCATATTTTGATGAATAGTGAAAAATACTAAATTTTAATTAAAAATAACTTTTTTAATCGAAATAATTTATAGTGTTAAATTATACATTTGAGTGGTTTTAAAGTATAATTAGATTATATTTTTATTATTTAATATAATTTAGGTCATTGGATGTAATTTCACATTTAAACTGGACATAAACAAGTGTTCATCTTTTGATAATAATTATTTCTTAAAAACATGCTTTTTGTTTTGACAACGGGAATTAATTTTAAATTAATTTCTGCCACATATGTGTTTTGAATTTGGAGAAATTAATTTCATATTTGGAATCAGGAGGTCCAAATAGTGTAAATTTGTAACTTTTATTTTTAGACATTATGAATATTTACTTTAGCAAATATTTTATTTACCATGGTTAAAAGGTAAATCTGGTAAATAAGGGAAACAAATATTATAATAATAATATTAAATTACCCTAACATGTGTCCTATTCCTATTGGTTGATACATGTACGACCATGTGCATCATTGGGTCGATTTTGGGACCACTTGGAGCCACTTGAGAGTGATAATGACACTTTATATTAATTAATTTAAAGTAAAGACAAAAATGACATAAACATATATCTTTTATTAGAACAATTTTTACATGGTGTTATATAAGTTATATTTTAGACTATAAATATTCATTATAAATCTAAACATATTTCCTACATAATGGTATTTTATTTATAATTTTTAGACATTAAATAATTAAATTTATTTATGACACAATGATGATGCAGTAATTACCTCATTAATGAAAGAATCAAATAAATGGTATTATAAATATTAAAATAAATATAATTTCAAAGTTTTAATGACATAAACGAATTTTATAGGTGAATATGACATGTTAGTATTTATTTAATGTATTTGGTTCGAAGTAATCATGTTTTGATAACTTTCATAAAAAACCAAATACTAAATAGTGTAAAAATTGACATAAATGAGTTTTTAAAACAAATATTATATTATTAAATTACATAATAGTTGTAAAAATATAAGGTTCTACCAAAGAACTTATATAATGATAGGTATATAATTAATTAACCACTTGAGATTCTCTTGTCATTTTATAGTAAGTTTATTAACCAATTATTATAATAATGCAAGAATACATGGTAAAAGTTAAACTATTTAACTAAGAGTTAAATCTAAAATATAAAGTTAATATGGTGAACCAAACCTATATAAAACCTATTTTTTGAGTGGTTTTATACCAATACCCACTTTATACTAGAAATAAATCATTTTGGCGCCATTAGAAACCGAAAATTATTTTATTATAAAATAATATTTCAAGATTTTCCTAAAGTGACCCTCTCATCTCTTTTAAAAGGCTACTTCCCCTTCTCTCAAAATCACACCAAAAAATCCATTTGGATCGACCAAAACCTACCCAAATATCCTCCCAACTTCCCCCACATCAACCTAGAGTCCTTACTTTGATCATAAATCCAACCTAATGAGCCCTTTTGATCAACTCAAAAGGAAACACCCGAAGAAGAGGTAATAATTTCACCACCCTCTTTCAAGTTCTTTTCTTCTTCCACTTCCTCTTTATTTGTTGTTTCCATAACAAAATAATAACTCTAGTACCTGATATATACTGTGATGTTATTATAAATATAGTACAACCATATTATTTATTCTATCCATCCAATAAATGACAAGTCACCATACGTGCGTACGTACGACTTACCGTCTCCACGTCGTGGTGTAGTTTGTTATTCAAAAAATTAATTATTTGGATGAGTATAATAATGAGTATAACTGATTTAAATAATAAATATAAAATTTTAATTATTCTTTATATATGATATAACATCCAATTACGTATGATTTAACCATCAATATAATGATATTTTTGCTCGTGCCTATTTACGGATTACCGTCTCCACGACGTGATGAGATTCAATTCCACATTCACCATTCAACGATGATTATAAAAATATTTATTATTAATAAGTAGGTAATATATGTCATAATAATTATACTTAATATATATATATATGTATGTACTTACATATATCTTATTCACTTACTTCCATTCAATACGATATGAAAACAGAAACAACGTTTATGCGTACGTACGACCTACCGTCTCCATAAACGGTGTCTTAAATTTCATATATCTATCTATTACACATATTTATATTATAAATATATATGATATATAAATCATGTTTTATATTATGGAAGTATTTAAATCATTATCTAAATGATACGATGAAGAATAACAAGTTAAAACACGTACGATAAAGAAAGCGATTATTACCCGAAATGTTAAGTTAACATAGAAATAATTATTAAATGGGTAGTATAAAGTCATAAATGAATCATGTATGATATAATAAATATGAATATGGTTCTGGTATAATTTAATAACATACTGTGGTCATTATACAGGAGGTTAAATGCACCCTTGACCAAAGGAAAGTGCAAGGTAAGGGTTAATTCTACAATCTCTTCATTATCTGAGGTTGTTTTTACCTGAGTATCTACTGGGACCTCTTTATCATCCACATCCGTGTTTTATAAAAATATTTTCAAAAGGAATATTTTAAGGTTTTAGGTAAGGGACTCTTTAACTAGATCATCATTTTAAATATTTTAAATATTTATTCTTCTAAATCATTCTCATTAATGTCCATGTTTTCAAAATGGTTTTAAGGATTTATTTATTTGAACATGAATTTTTAAAAAATGTTAATTCCTTTCAAAAGTTTCAAATTGGTATGAGACACTTTCATTTAAAAATGTCTTTAAATTTCTTCCTTTATAAATTGTGTGACTTTTAAATGTTTTTATGAAAAAGGGATATTTCTCTCAAAGAGTTTTACAAATCATTTTCATCTATGTTAACATCCTTTGATGGATTTTAAACTTGTTTGAAGTTGATTTATTATGATACAAATCTTCCATATTGTATTGAAGGTTTTTGTGATATGTTTTATTTTGGATGTGTTATTTTTATACCATCCATGGTTTATGGATAAAGTATTGACATTTCATATGATAGTTTTAATAAAAATGTTTATGTTATGTTTAAACCAATTCATATGAGGAATACATTGGACTTAGTATGTGACAGGTGGAGCCCACAATAGCTCCTCGATGCATCGGTTGGTCTCAGGAGACAAACTAGTGTCTTGGCACAAGGCCTTGACAATATCGTATTTTTAGTTTTGGCACAAGGCCTTGACTATGTGGTTATTAAGTCTGGAATTATGCATTCCATCATTATGAAATTGGATATGGATATTTCATGTGATTATTAGACTAGTAGAATATCCATGTGAATAAGTAAATGACATTATTTTATTTATATTTTCCATATTATGATGGAGTTTAAGTTTAAAAGGATTTTGTTTTAGTTTTATACATTTCCTTAAATGTTTATGCTTATTTATGAAAGATTCTGCTATATTGTTATCCTTACTGAGCATCTGAGCTCACCCCTTTCTTATTTTTTATTTTCCCAGGATTCCAAGAAGTGTGTTATGATTGATAAGAAGGGTTAAGATATGGGATTAATGGCGTTCTCAAAGGATCATTTATTTTTTGTTTTATTTTCTAATGTGTAATGTAACGTTCATGTTTGTAATCTATTTTCCAAGACTGCTAAACTGATCGGTCTTTTGGGACTTGATTACTTGTAATCATGCCAATGTATTAAAATAATGCACCGACTCTAGCCTTCTGGGTTCAGGGCGTTACAACATACATTGATGTGGACAAGATTTAATAGATTTGACTCTCACTTCTTCTTTAGACGGTAAATAGTTGTTTCCATCTTTCGCCTCGTGTATGAATCACACATATTTTCTATATTCCTATTTAGTGAAGGAATACAAAAAAAATATTTCAACTTTGATAAATTCTTTATACTTTTCTGATGAATGTAACCAAGTATCTAATTCCATAAACTATTATCCTATTATGTGGTAAGGAGAAAAGTATTCTCTATGCTATCCACCAGATATAAGTTCCCATCCATTATCCATCCTTGTTTACAATAGTTTATGGTATTTATTCGATATATCAGTGTCTCCAATTGAATATTACTTCCAATCCTAAGTTATATAATTAACTGAAACTCAAAAAATTATGTTGGAGATCGTCAACATAAATATTAGTTAATTCGTCTATATATAAATGGGTTTTACCACTTAAATTAATCTTTAGAGATTCATTATTTACAAACTAATATGGTTCATAAAATATTCCTTTCACTTTTTTGAGAATATTACTATTACCTATCATATGGGACGATCACCCACTATCAAGAATACACTTACTACTACTCTTCCTAGATTTACAATATATCTTAACAAGAATATATTTCTTCTCTGTCTTCACCTTATTCTCCTTATAAGAAATCCCATGATGTGTTTGAATACATAAATTTCCATTGTATTCTTTAACACATGAAATCAAATAGTATTCATCTTCCTATAATGGGTAAAATCTATTTCTCAAAGATATTTAATTATATTGACTTTCTTCTATTCTTCTTATTTTTTTATATAGAAAAAAAATTCCACTTATTTTCCTATAATCAATATATTTATGACCAAAGTTAGACAAATTGAATAAATATCAAAAAATGAATTTCTATTTCAAGATGATGAATATGTTTCAATTCTCCTTTACTAACTTCCAATTTATTCTCCTTTCAAATAACTTTTAACTTAATCATAATAAGATAATGTGTAACCTATTTAGCCCCAAAATTGTTACTTCAGCATAGGAAATATATTTTTCCTAGCATCCATCCAAATATCCTTTATTTTTGAATAACTCCTTTATTGTTAATGAGTTCTATATAATTGATAAATTTCTCCTTTCTTCTGATTTACTTCACTCTTAGAATTTTCTATATTTTTTTTTATGTTTTAGAATCATACCCAAGCCTTATTTTACCCATTCAATTGGGTCTTTGAGCACTCAACACTTCCTCAAATGTCCTTGTCCCATGTTCAACCATTTATTTAAGTACATCATCTAAAAAATTCTAAACTATAACTTCTTAGTTATGCCATATAATTTTATTTTAGACTCAATAATTATCAATAAAAAGACTCCATACTAGAGTGTTTCAATATTCTTAGTTTTCTCCATGATATACATAATAAGACCATCAACAATTATATCATGTTCCAAAATATTTAACTTGTATTTCACTACTTCTTCATGTTTCACTTGATTATTTTAATTTTCTTCCAAAACTTTATCTATGGGATTAAATTTTTCTTCAAGATATTAAATATAACTTTAGTATTCTTTCATCAATCATTTAATATTCATGTTCTTCTTTCTTTATAGGTTAAGGTCTTTAAGACACCCTTCCGATTATACTTTGAGATTAATAACCCCTTTTGGTTTCCCATCATATTCTACTATAAATTTTGATTTCTTTATTTTAGTTATCATAAAATCTTATAAGTTTGAGATAAACTACATTTCAACACCTTATAAAGGATATACCTTAACATTTTTTAAAGAAAGGTGGTGCCTCAGTCAAAGACCAAGGAAAAATTTATTGAAAAAAGAAAAGACATATTACATGAGTCTGAATGACAGAATCTTATTACAATATTTTTTATATAAAGGGAGAAAATCACCATGTAAATCATCGAGCCAAGTAATGGAATGGTTGACTCCCTTTTTGGAAGGACCATCCACAACCATGTTCACTTCATGAAAGGCATGAGTGGCAATGTAGTTTATTTCTATGAGCGAAGAAAGACAATTCAACCAATGAGAAGTAAGAGGTCAGGCAAGGTGCACCACCCCTTTCCAAATAGCTTGGACAATAGTGGTTGAATCAATTTCAATCCAAATATTGTTCCAACCCTTTTTTTTGGAAAAGTTAGCAGCATGGATCACACCCATTATTTCTGCTTCCAGAGACGAAACCTTACCACACCCACTAGAGAAGCATTTGTGACACCAGCCAAGATAGTCCCTGAAAATAGCACCGCATCCTGAAGGACCCAAGTTGCCTTTATAGGCTCCATCTATGTTCACTTTGATCCATCCTAGAAGTGGGGATTTCCAGAATACCTCAAAGGTGTGTCTAGGCTATCTGTACAAACCAGAAATCCTAAGTTGGTGAAGGATCACAAATTCACCAACAGTGTTGTTACAATATAGTTTCTAAATCGAGGCATCATCACGAATGGAAAAGAGAATCTGCTTCCTAATTGCATTAAGCTTGAATGAGAAATTATTATTAAGAATATTATTTCTATCATACAATATCACATGGAGGATCTCAACAACAACATACAAGAGAATATTCTTATTTTGTTGAGAAGATTCAAAATCTACACAATGCTGCAATTGCGATCTAATAGAATCATGAAGTAACCATCTACAAAAAAATGTCAAGAATGTAATTACAAAGATTTGTAGAAGTATCACAAGACATAAATAGGTGATTAATATCTTCTCTATTTTGGTTGCACATGTGACATTTAGAGAAATGTTGGATCCCAAAATATTACATAAAAACATCAGTGGGGACCCTATTATGAGCAATACACCAAACAAGGGTAAGTCTCAAGGGCTTAATCCTAGGTTTTCTAAAATATTTATACCAAAATAACCTAGAATCAGAGCTAATGAAATTTTAATTGTAAAATATTTTGGAATCAAGAACACCATTATAAGCAGGTTCCCAAATTGGAAAATCCTCAGAGTTGGAGAAGGGGTAGCTTTCAATAACATGACTGATGTTATCAGAAAGGCTAATATTGGGAGAATTAAGAAAATACCTTATGGTGGAGCTAGTATTATCATAAAGATAGTTGAAAGTCAGCATGGAGATTAAAGGAGTACTAATCCAGTTGTCAAGCCAAAAATTCATGGAGGAATTAGTACTAACCATCCATCTAGATTTATTCATAATGATGGTGAATGAATTCCTAACGAACGACCAGATAAAATAGGTGATGTAGTTAAAATTTCCATTATTAAGTTTACTAATGAATATTTTATTGAGGAAAACAGTGGAATCAGAGCTATTATGAAGTAACCTCCAGGTCAAACTAGCCTAGAGAGCATCATTAAAGAGTTTAAGATTTTTGATTCTAAGACCACCCTTGTCTAAAGGTTTACAACAAGTATCTCAGGGGATGGTCATAATCTTTCTTTCAAGTGTTCTTATGGTCCAAAATTTTTTTTAATGAAAATATTAATTTTATTAAGGAGACCCATAGGCCATTTGTACACCATCATCGAGTAGACCATTTTGAAATGATTGTAGATTTCACAAGACAAATTCTTCCATACATAGACAGGGATTTACCCTTCCAAGAAGAAATTTGATTGGTGATTTGATCAAAAATGCTATAGAAGTAACAAGATTTAGGCCTTCCCAAAAAGATAGAAACAACAAGATAAGTTAAAGGGAAAAGAACCTTCCTTGATACCTATGTAATTAATGATATTACTTTTTCTGTTAGAGGTAATTTTTTCCCCGAAAAACACAAAGGATTTTATCCAACTTATAGATTGACCAGAGATTTATTCATAATGAGACATGGAATTTTTAAGATTTTGGATATTCCTTTTATCACCTTGTAAGAATAGGATGATGTCATTGACATATAAAAGATGCGTGGGAATATTTATGTTTCTAGAAGCCTGAATAGGTTTAATCTTGTTTTGATCCACAAGTAGAGTAAGCAATCTGCTTAAGTAATCTTCCACCATAGAAAAGATAATTGCATAAAGAGGATATTCTTGCCTAACTCCTTTGGTGAATTTAAAAAATCCCTTAGGGACAACATTGACAAGAACAGATATAGAGGCCAAATTGAATAAAGCACTTATCATACCGGTAAAAGAGTCATCAAAACCAAAGATTTTGAGAACCATAAAAATGAAATTCCAATCCATGGTATCAAAAGCTTTCCTAATTTCAAGTTTAATGGAAACACTGCCTCCTCTAGAGACTTTGTTTAAGATGTTAGTGCATTATGAGGCAAGAAAGATACAATCCTGAGTATACTTACATTTCATAAAACTAAATTTATTCAAAAAAACAATTCTATTGCAAATGGACTAAAGTATATTAGCAAGGAGTTTAGAGATAATTTTGTAAATGGTATTAATAAGAACAGTAGGATGAAAAAGATGAATCTCAGAAGCATTTTCCACTTTAGGAATAAGAGTAAGGAATTGGGAATTTAATCCATGTAGAAGAATACCATTGGAAAATAAAGCTTTGAAAAGTTTGAAAACATCTAAATTAATGATCTCCCAATAATGTTGGTAAAAACCATTGTTAAAACCATCAGGACCTGGGGCACTATCAGGATTAAGGATAAAGATAGTGTCTTTGATTTCATGATGGAGGGGGATGCTTAAAAGCTAGTCGTTGTCTTCACCATCCACCATATTAGGAATGATTTCAGGGCAGAGATCTTTTCCAACTGCCCTACCATTGAAAAAATTATAAAAATAAGATACAATGTGATTAGAAACATATTCCTCAGTGTCAAGTAAGGAGTTATCATCTCTGAGAAAAGATAAAGGTCTACAAACTTTTCTAATTATTTGGAGATAATTTTAGAACTTTGTATTTCTATCTCCATATGAAAGCCATTTAGATTTGAAGATTTTATTTCACATGTTATCTTTGAGAATTAGAAGAGAGTTGAGTTTCATAGAGGTATTGATTTCTAGTTGGGGATTAGAAGAGAAGTCAGAGTTAGTATTGGAGTTTTGAATTAGAGTAAGATCAGATTATAGAGAGGATATGTCCTAGTAAAGTTATTTAGATTTGTAATTAAACCAACCATTTAGGAACTACTTAAAATGTTTTAATTTGGTGATTAAAGAAAAAGAATAATTTTTATGCCCCATGCCTTCCCAAAAGTTTTTGATAATGTTAGTAAAATAGGGATCTGTAGTCCAATCATTATTGAATTTTAAAGGAAGATTGGGTTTAAAACTCCTGGTGAAACAAATGAAAAGAATGGTATGATGATCCGAGTTGATCTTAGGAAGTGTAATACTTGATATAGAGTCCCATTTATCAATGTAAAGAATATTAGTAAAGGCCCTATCAAGTTTTCTAGCCAAAATCCTATTGTAGTTTCTTATATACCAAGTGAACTTAGAACCAGTGAGATTGATTTTGATAAAATTACAATCCTCAATTGAAGATTTTAATTCTCTTGATGAGATAGGAGAATGGGCCAAACCAATTTTTTCACTGGAGTTAAGAATTGCATTGAAATCCCTAATCACAAACTAGGGTTCATTTATAATGTTAGAGAGAATATTAAAATCCTACCAAAGAGGTCTTATATCTTGATATCTATTATTTATATATATCATAGGGAAAAAAGTGTGTAAAACCTCAGTGTAAAAATCACAGGTAAACATCTGCTCAGAAACTTTGAAAGCATTGAAAGACTACAATGATGAATGATAAAAAATCTAAATAGATTCAGTAGTAGGGCCATGTTTGCAAGAACCAAGAAAAATATAACCATAAGAAAAAAGATTCATGAATTTCGATGAAAAATTATTTTTAGGCTTAGAAATAGAAAAAAATTAGGCATGTGGGTTAAAATAAATCTTTTAAGAACAATATATATCTCAGGGTTATAAATACCCTGATAATTACAAAAAGAAACAATTCATTGGAACCTACGTTTGGAGTTATTACTCCCTTTTTATTTAAATTTTCATTTATGGAATTAAAGTTTCTTATAGGAGGGAACTTACTCTTTTATTTTGAGTAAATTGAATATCATAATCCTCTCCATAAAATAATTTCAGACACCTAGAAATGATATTCCCAAACTCACCATAATAAAATAAAGCTAAAGTAGCTTACCCTCGAATCTTCCTCCACCTCACTTAAAATTAATTTCCATAAGAGATAAAAAATAATGACTAGCATATTCTTCAATTTCAGTCTCCTAAATTCCATTATTCTCTATATATTTTAATTCTATATATTTTAATGAATTTTATAAATAAAATTATGTCTTCAATCGAATCTCATATGTGACTAGTTTACTGTATAGATCATTAAGAGATAGTTCTCTATGATTTAATTATTCAAGTGATTTCACTTTTGGATTTTAAATTAGTGTAAATATTATTATGATATTATCCACTTTATCTTCATATTTCTACTCATGATCAATACCATGAATAACTATAATAAATTTGATAATATGGTTGAAGAATTCATCATTGACATGTATTTCGTGAACCATTTTTGAGAAAACATTAATCCAAATAGATAAAAAATGAAATATCATTCTATTATTTGACACATGATAATTGTATCCAAAAAATAAGGGCACTCCATTAACATTTATAACATTCTTCTTGATGATAAATTTCTTTTATAGGTTCACCAAGAAAAATCCCATGGTTTTGATAACACCTGTTGATACCTAAAGTCCTACAATACACTATTGGTGGGGGGGGGGGAGTGAAATAGGGTCTCATGAAATTTCTTCTTATCTCAAGTTTGATTACAACTTAGTTTCCAAATATAACTTGAATATATCACAGTGATCACACAAAATAATAACCAAGTTCTTAAAAGTAAATTGCATGAATACCAATATTTTTACTTGGTTTACCTACACTAGGATACATCTAAGGAGAACATATCAAAAATGTATTGATATACTAAATTATCACCACTCCACTAGTTGGAGACTAAAATATTTAATATAATATCACTAATAATCCAAGGTCTACAAAATCTTCCTATCTCCCACTCACCACTTTCCAAGAATAATATAAAATATAATACCCAATAAAAATGGGGGTTCAACATAATGCTATGATCTCCACTTCATGATATTCACTAATATACACAAAACTTCTTCACTTCCAAATCTGAACTTTAATATAATTCAATAAATCTATAATTTTATTCTCAATTATAAATATTAAATAACATCCACTAACTTTTATTTCTTATTTTATTATTCCTGATGTCATAAATCAATATTACTTCTCCAATTACATAGTAGGTCTTCTTGAATTTATGACCCTGCCATTTCAAATTAAAATTTATTAGCCACCTTGAACTTCCTCTTCCTCAAATACAATAACTGAATTTTTCCTAGGTAAATATCCACAATAAAAATTCAAATGGGTATTTAATGGTTGTTCCATAAGAACATAAAACCTTATTAAGAGTTCTAGGTCATCAATTATATTTGAATTATTTAGATTTTATCAATAATTTCATGGAATATTACATTTTGGAGAAACCTATTGGTTTCAATATCAGTTTTCTTGAACTTACAAATGCATTACACTGTGGTAAGTCATTTGATGGTATAATATTGATTTTTGATTCTAAATATCTCAGAAATGAACTCTTTTGGCATTACTTATCTCTTCACTATCAAATCATTATGGTTAAGTCTCTTTAATCACGATTCCATATTTTCACTGCAACATCATCCAATTCAAGATAATACATTTATTGAGATGTGAAATGTACCTTCATGATTGAATCATCCATACCTATTTTTGACCAATATCATAAAAGTATATTATAGTGTGAATAATTTATTATGCTGTGAATAGCTTTAAGAATCTATAGATTAATTTTACATTCCATCTATATGAATCTAATGTGGGAATTTTTTGGTGTGATAAACAAATTTGTGGTATGACGATATCTCACATTGCTTTAGAAAAAATAGAGTAATCTAACACAATTGCATGAATACATGTTTATTTTGACATAACCATTCATTCACAGTATAATCCCTATGATTGTGCTGTTATTTTTTCCTCCAAATTCACTAGCCATTCATTCATAACATGATCCTTGTACTTGAACTATTATTTGTTCTTTCAACTTCACTCTATTCTGTATCATTGTTGGGACTTAACACCATCCAAATTCTAACAACACACAACTTCAACTGACTTATAATTGAAAAAAATACAACATTTATAATATATCTAATATTTTAAAAAATTTACATGTGTATTTAAATTTTTTTAATCCCTAAAAATATGTCATTATAAGTGAAATTTCATCAATTTTTCAATTTTTATGAGTTTTGAGTAAATTTTGAAAATTCTATAATTCTGTAATTTTAATAGTTTTTCCTCACTTTTGGGTTCTGGGTAAATATTTTTTTAATACTGATATAATTGTTTAAATTATTTTTTTGGAACCCTTGGATTTTTTGAGTCAAATTTTTTAATTGGAATAAGTGTTGAATTGATCATTTAGAGGCCCAAAAAATCACTCAATTTGGAAACACATTTTTCTGATTGAATTGATACTCCTTCATTAAATTAGGTATAACTCAAAATAAAGGTTTCCAATTAAGGTGATTCTATATGGAAAAGAAAAATTACTTGAAACCTCATCTCCAAATTAAATATCAATATTAAATTTTGTTATTAATATGTTCATAGGTAATGTGAAATTGTAGTGAGTTAAAGAGTCACTTTAGATAGAGAATTATTTTCTAATAAATATTCTATGAATTTTTAACCACATGTCAAAAGGATCTCAAATTTTGTGGATGAAAATTTAAGACACGTGGGAACAATATTTATAAATATAAATCAAGAATATTTATCTAGGAAGAAGTCCAAATTCAAGAAAACTTTTGAGGGATAGAAACTGGACATAACATTTTCCACCCCCTTTTCCTTTATATTTTCAACTATACTTCATTTAAAATGATGGTTATATTTAAGTAGTGGGATATTATAAATAAGATATTTTGTATGAGTGGAGTATTACATGATGTAATAAAACCATTAAGGTCTATACTCTAAGTGGTGGTGGGAATCAAAGATTTGAATGTGTTTCCTTTTTGAGTTTCTGATTTTAACTATAAACTCGTTTCTCTTTTGAATTATCCTCGAAATTTTTTTATTGATTGAAGGTGGTATTTTTTTTTAATTTTATTCTATTTTATTCAAATTTTTAATCATCTTATGAATTTAAAATGATTGTATTTTTTAATCTTCTTTGGGTAGGGTCTCTCTATTGAGCACAAAAAATTCAATTAGTTTCTTTTGCTCGGTAGTCTTTGAGTGATCAAATATTTCATAAGTGGATAAAAAACCATATTTTAGGTTTATATATGGATTCTATCCAATTTAGGTCTATTCTTTGTGGTCTTAAAGTATATATTGGGTAATTCATGTGGAAGAAATTGGTAGACAATGATAAAGGGAGTCTCTAAGGATTGAAGCTTGTCTACTACTGCTATCTTTTGTATATCTTTTTTTGTCTAGTTTGCTTCTAATTTCAAATAACTAATTAATATTTCTAGTCGTAATCTTATTTTTTGTCATCTAATTTTTTAACTCATTACAAATCCCCATTTATAATTATGAATTTAATAAAAATAAATTAATAAATTGATAGTTTGACAATATAGTTTGTAACCTCCTCATGAGACAACCCCATGGTAACTACTGTTCAATATTTTTAAGGGGAAATTATTGATTGGGATTTCATGAAAAAACCCATAAAATCAATTTGAAACCATTTTTGAGGAGGTTTCCTAAGTTGTTTTTAGTTTTTTTTTCAAAATTGTTAGGATTTTAACCATTAATTTAGAGTCTTAAAAAATATTTTCATAGTGAATAATCTTATAATTGGCTTAATTATCAACAATATGAGGAGACTTGTTATAAAGAATTTTTCAAATTTAAATTACAAAAATATTATTTCAAAATAAAATATTTTTTTTGTAATTTAACAAAATATTCAAGAAGTAAGAAAACAAATAAAAATTCTTGCAAATGATTTAAAATAATTAAAATAATTAAGAACTAAAAAAGTTGCTGAAGAAATGGAAAATATTTTCCCACCCAAATTTGATCTTAAAGAACATTTTTTGGGTGAGTTGAAAAAATAATTGTGATCTTATTTATTAAATTAATAGGAAATAAATTATTACCGATTCATTAATTAATGCGCCTTTAGAAAATCAAAAGTATTTGTAAAATAATTGGGATGAATTTGTTGAAAATTAAATTTCATGTGAGGAACCAATTTTTGAAATTTAATGTTCTGAACCCTTGTATAAATCACTGTATAAAGAGGAAAATAATCCTGAGACATTCACTTTTGAAGATCATATATATGAAACTTAGAAACTATAAACTCTTAATAGAACTATTTTCCAATCCTAGATAGAATTGGAACCTAAAAATCTACAAGGAGATATCTCAAATTTTGATCCATTATTTTCTGATTATTTTGATAATAATTTTTTAACTACTTCTCCATATTTAGATTTAGTGCTCATTGCTTCTGAGTGGAATGATTTTTTAGTTAAAGGGAAAGTGGAGGTTGATATTTAAGAAATAATGGTGTGTCTAGTCAAAAGGTCCACTAGTTCACATGAGTATGGAGAAAAAAAATCTGATTTTCAAAGATTAAATCATTTTTGAAGATGAAATTGAAGATGAAACACATCATGAGATTAAAATTTAGTAACCACTTGAGGTAGTTTTTGAATATAAAGTGTTAGGAAGTTTCACTTATATATTGTTCCCTATAACACTATATCATTAGAACCCCAAATTCCTAGAGTGGAATCTGATGAAATAAAATTATTGGAGCTTCTATAAGTCATGTGAACTAAACAAGACTGGATAAAAATAATTTTTTTGGTTCATGTGAAAAAAACTATACCCTCCTTTAGACTGGGAATGATCTACTGGAACTACCTAACTAGGGGTAGTAAAATCCTAGCACCCACTTAATGGTTTAAACCAAGGATCCTTTCCTATCTCTTTTATTTTTTATTTTTCTTTCATAGCTTTAAATAAAAATTTTATTCTTTGTTTTTTTCTTGTAGGTTTCCAAGTTTTAGCTTTAGGGAGGCTAGCACAATATTGCTGCTACTTAATAAAAACCAGGTTGTGTCTTTCCATGCTACTTTTTTTTGAAATATATTATCTTATTGATTTTAAATTCTTATCTAAACTCCACACAATGTATAAATTTTACAAAATAAATATGGGGGGAGAAATATCTTTTTTTTAGATTTATAATTTTATGCGTTTTATTTTCAAATATCTATTTTTAGTTTTTCTTTCAAATTTTGTGTGTTTATTTTCAAAATTTGTGTGTTTATTTAAAAATTTGTGTTAAGAAACTTTTGAGATTAAAATAATTTACCCTTTTGAATTGAAAACTATTTTAAATGAAAATAGACAACTTTCTTCATGTCACTGAACTTAAATGATTTCTGAAATATGTTTTTTTCTAGATTTAAATTGTGGAAATTTATAAAAATACCATTGAATTATGAATTACATTCCCTGAATTCTATCTAAATTTGAAAATTACTTGTATATGAGGAATTTAAACCAAATTTTCATCTTTTTCACATTCACCCCAGTTCTTGAGTGAACCAAATAATTATTTTTTTAAGTAAAACTTTCCATTTTACTTTTAAAACATGTGAGTTTTAAGGAATTTGTGTTCAATATTATTAAGGTAATTATTTTTTAATTGAAATACCTTTTTAAAAAATTGAACTCTATTTATTCATCCTACCTTTTTAATTTTACCTTTGTGAGTCTTTATTTTCCATGAACTTTCTATTAGTTAGCCTCATTATAATATAGTTTCCCTATCTATCCCACTCTTGAAGTACAATGCATGATTTTAATAAAGCTTATGTGTGGTAGATGCTTCCATGTGATGTGATACAACATTTTGTGTTACTCTAGGTTGAAAATAAATTTCCAAATATATGTTCTTTATACTAAAAAATTATTCCATTAAGAGTTGTGCCTTTATATGGATTTCAATTAGATGAAATTTTTTCCTTTCTGGAGTTTTCAATGAAATGGAAGATGTTCTTTTCTGGAGCTTCCAAATAAAAACAAGTAATTCTGAGATTTTAGGAAGAAATCACTATATCATTGATGATGAATTTGAAAAATTATGGTCTATCTATAAATTAAATTTCAAAGTTATTTCTGAGGTGATTTTTTTCTAATAAGAAAGAAAAAAAGACCATGGTTGATTGAAAATTATGATCATGCATTTTTATTCATAAAGAGCCAAGCCCTTCTTGTTTAGCCTTAGAATTTTTAACATTTAAAACCCACCAACCTTAAAACTTTAGAAAAAAACCTTCCTAATTAATCATGATGGATAATATTCTTTAACTTAATTAGGTGGATATTTATAAAATTTTCATGCCTATGGTTACCCTTGCATTTATTTGGTAGAGAAAAACTTTATTCAAAATCAAATTAGGTGTTGAGAGGAAAAATAGGTGTGGTAGTCACACTTGCGAATAGAGGAATGAATGAAATGTGAATTTAATTAATCAAAATAATGTAGAATTTTTAATTTTAGAAATTTAAGAGGCATGCTGGGTTGGGATACTTTATTTTGAGCTTGTGAATTTCCTTGACATGATTTTTTAATTTCCATTGAAAATTTATTTTGAGTGATCACTTGTACAGGTGTCCAAGTGTTAAGTGTGGGGGAGTTTATAGAGATATTATTTTCAATAACCTCAATATGTATTTCAATTATTTAATCCCCACTAATATGTCATTATAATTGAAATTTCATCAAATTTGGAATTTGGATGAGTTTTGAGTTAAATTGTGAAAATGACGTAATTATATAATTTAAATAGTTTTCATCAATTTGGTGTTTTGGGTATAATATTTTAATAATGATCCAATTTTTTAAATTATTTTGTAACCACTTTATTGTGTGATTAAACTTTTTTAACTATACCAAGCATTTAATCAATCATTCGGAGGCCCAAAAAATCACTCAATTTGGAAAATCATTTTTTGGAAAAAATTGATACTCCTTCAGTAAATGTGGAATAACTTGTCCTAAATAGATCCAATTGAGATTATTACTCCTATAAAAGAAATTGGACTCAAATACTAATCTAAAAATTAAATACTAAGATTTAATTAGATCATTAATATGGTTAGTGGGTATGTAAAATTGGAGGAATTTAAAGAGTCACTTCAGCTAAAAAATTGGTTTTCAGTAAATAAGCTATAAATTTTTCAACACATGTTAAAAGGAGATAAAAGTTTGTGGGTTAAAAGATAATATTCATGGGAACAATATTTATGAAGGTACCTTATCAAGATTCAGTCAATAAGTGGTCAAAATTTGTGAAATATTTCAGAGGATAGAAACTGGATAGAACATTTTCCACTCTCATTTTATTTATATTTTCATCTTCACTTCATTTAAAAGGATGGTTAGATTTAAGGAGTGGGTTGTTATGGATAAGATATACTGGAGTACAGGAGAATTATAGGAATTAATCAGTCCATTAAGGTATAAAATTCAAGTGGTGGTGGGTAGTGAAGATCTAAATGTGTTTCCATTTTGAGTTTTTTATTTTAAATGTAAACCCATTTCTCTTTTGAATTATCCTAGAAATTGTTTGATTGATTAAAGGAGGTATATTTATTTATTATATTAATTTTAATATATTTTTTTCTATATTTTTTATCATATTATTACTATGAAATTATTTTATTTTTGTTTAAAATTCTTTGGGTGTGGTCTCCCCATTAAAAACAACAAGTTCAATTAGTTTTAGTTGCTTGGAGGTCTTTAAGAAATCAAATAACTTTCAAATAGGGTAAAAACCCACAAATCAGGTTTATATATTTTTTATAGCCAATTTAGGTGTATGATTTTAGGTGGTAAAGTATACATTGGGTAATTTAATTAGAGAAGTTGGTAGACAACAGTAAATGGAGTGTCCAAGGATTGAAGCTTTTCTATTACCGCTATCTTTAGTTTTTCTTTTTTTGTCCTATTTGATTATAATTTATAATCACTAATGTATATTTATAGTTGTAATCATATTTTTTGTCATTTAACTTTGTTTAAATCATTTAAAATCCTCATTTCTAATTTTTTAATTTAATAAAAAAATTTAAAAAGTGACAGTCTGACAGCTTAGTTTACAACCACACTGAGAGATAACCCCGTGGTCACAGTTGTACTACATTTTAAAGGGAAATTATTGATTAGGGTTTAATGACAAAAACAAACACAATAAATTTTAAACTATTATTTCAATAATTTCCATGATCAAATATTTTTCATCTTTTATTTATTTATTAAAATTGATCACTATGATATTAGTATAATAAAAAGAACACATTTCAAGGATGACGAACCAATGAATTTAGGGGGAGTTTGAATACACCTTGGATGAATTTATTTTGGTTTCATTTTTTAATCATTTTCAATATGTTTTTCAATATACCATGATCAATTTTAATATTTTAGTAAAAATAGTCCACATAACATTTTTATGAGATATGACAAAATATATCAGTACAACCCTCAAATAAAGGCCACGGGAATATGCTGAAGCCTCTGGAAGTATATTGAAGGTTTATAATAAGTATGGAGTGAAATTGGATATAACTGAATATTTTTTTTATATAAATAATATATGTTGTGAATCCATGATGAAATAACATAAAAAATTTGTTAGTATACCTATGTAAAATAATTTACATGTATAAAGGATTTCATATATATATTAAGTTGGTTATATTTTTAAGATATGATAAGATAGAGAAAGTATGGCTATTATAATGCTTAAAGGTATGAAACATGTAATATACATGTTCCAATGAAGACAATATGGCTATATATAAAACATTTTGTACAGAAAATAGCGAATATACACAAAAAAAATGTTTTTATTGCTAATAATATACACTAAATCATAAACTGTGATGAGGTGAGAGTCACTATGTTATGGTTTGTGTTATTTCATAGCTATTAATACCACTTCATAGTGTTTATATAATTTTTTTGGTATATCATTCAGATTACTAATATTATCATATTGATTCATCTTAAGACATATCATACGATGATATGTAGATTAATTGATTGTTAAAAGAAGTTTTAACAACTCACTTAACTAATTAGGTGACTATTTTAATAGTTATAAGAGTGGAAATCTAAAATTTGGCCTTTTCATTGTATGAAATGTTTAATAGAAACTAGTAACTTCATTCTGGGAAGGGATTCTATTTAAGGGAGTTCATGTTAGAGTTGGTACCCTAGAACCGAAATATTTAGTACTTGATTACATGTTTTTTAGTATTAATGAATTTTCTTTTCACATCATGATAATTCCTTTGAAAAAATATTGTATGTGATAATCTCTTAAGAATATATGTCATACTGAAAGGTCATAGTAGTTCCCCACTATGATGAGAACCTAGAGGTACTAAAATAATGTTCTTGAATATTTGTTCTATGGATGAATGATATTTTTTGATGGGACACAAACAATACATGCTATTAGGGGTATAAGGCTCATAAGACATTGAGAAAACTTTTCATGGTGTTTTCCATTGGTTATCTCCAAGATAGGATGTTATGAGAATAAACCCATTAATAAGAATTCCATATTTTCTTGTTTTATTAGATGCTTCTATTTTCATACTTGTGTATTGATCCTTGGACTTTAATATTTTCATTAGTGAATATCATTAATCAATTACTCTGATGTATTGATGAAAAATATGACAACCTATGCTCTTATAAAGGTAGGATATGTTTGGTGTATAATAGGTGATATTGTATTAATGGATAATGTGAGAAAGGATTTATCATCTATGTCCCTTGATGGAAGTTGATATCTTAGTTCCTTTGATGGGAATGAGACTTCCTGTATAAATCCAAGGCCATTATGTTTGGTGAGTGAATTCATTTCTATAAATTCAAAGAAAGAAAAATCATGCATATAGGTTGATATAACTAGTATGAAACCTATTTTATTAGTGATATAATGATAAATGTATTATATTACATGATAAGTGTTTGTAGGAGGTTAAATGTTTTTATGATATAAATTTCTTTCTATACAGGAGCCTTGGTGTTTTTCTAGATACTAACCTTTTAATTTAGGCGGTTATGCCTAATGCCACTCAAAAAGAGGCATATAGGGTCCCACACTAAGTGTATATGAAATCTAAATTAAATTAAAGTATCTAATTTTATAACTTAGAATAAAAAATATTTAGTTAGGTTTGGTTGGCCACCATACTTTAATCAAAAGTTATTCAAATGAATAAGTGATTTAAAAAATAAAATAAATATTTATTTTCAAGGTTGGTAAATATAATATTTATTATATTATCATAGAATAATGTGGTGACATTTATTTATTAAATAGTCATTATTCGAGGATAAGTAAATGTTGACTAAGGAAAGAATACTAAGTTTAGTGGTCTGATTGGAAGTGATATAAATGATATTTATTGATATTATTAATGTGTTTCACATGTTAAAAAGTTAATAATAATAATAATAATATTAGACATGGGGTCAAAATGGGGTTGTATGTGATTTTACAACCCCAATACCGCCATACTAAATATATAATTTTATCACTTTTGGTGTGTACAACGAATATAGAGAGACTTTATTAAGCCCTAGAGAGAGATTTTGAGATCTAGAATGTTCTCTCGCTTTCTCCTCTCTCAAGACCTCAAGAGAACAACAAGAGTTATTCCTACTTCAAGAAGAATTATTCTACAGTCAACCACAAACAATGCAAGTAATTAGGATCGGTTGTGCTAGTAACCGATGATTCTATTATGATGTTCAAAGATTTTTGTGCATGTTTAGATCATCACTAGTGGGATTCTATACATGGATCCTACAAAAAAATGTAGGTATGAAAAGATATAATCCACTAGATCATCAAAAAAGTGATAATTACAAGTTGATGTAATTTTATATATTCTTATAAATTAATTATAAATTACTTGTGAAGATCCTACTCTTTTGGTTTCAAAATTTTATTCTTGTCAAGTAATATACAGTTTTCATTATACATAAAATTTTAATCGTATGCGGTAAATATCACTTGTAAATTAAGACTAAAATATTTTCTGGTCATACCATCAAAGGATTCTTCCACTACACATAGAACCTACAAGTGTTATAAGAGGGGATACATGTTAAAATTTATAATTATTTATTATTCATTGATCATTTTAAAGGATTTGTGTTTTTTGTTTTAGTTATATCAATTCATTTTCATATATAAACATTTTTTTGTATTTCTTTCTCCATTCCTACTAATATTACCGGTAATTGGTTAAGGTTTAAAAATGAAAAAGCATTCAGAGAACACAATCTAAAGGTGTCAAAGGTTCATCCTGGAAAAAACTAGAGTACATGGTGAGTACTGGCTATATACACATAGTGTATTATTGTTTTCATGTCTACATATCATGATAAAGTGTGGAAGATACAACAAAAGTGAATCAATGTGTATATCTGGATAGACTGGAACATGTCTTGAAGAACTACACACCATGAAACCATTGTACATGATGTGTAATACTTAGTTTTGTGTGTGTTTGAGAACACAGGGTGTCCCAACATGATGTGTATTAGATACATGACATATGGAATAAAAATACATGCAAATCTATGGAAACACATCTTTTATTCATAGTACATGTTGTGTAACTCGAACTCCTATGTGGTAGGTAGCATGACCAAACCAAAGGAATGTGTTGTGGATATGGGTAGAGAACAATACATAGCATTTACTATAGCGCATGAAATGTAGTCTGTTGCAGACAGTGTGTTCATTTTTTATGGAGAAAAATTAAATATAAAATCAAACATTTTCACACGTGTTCTGTGTGTCATTTATTTTATAGTATACTCCATGTCATATAATTGGTAAATATATATTAAATCAATTTCTTTGTTAATATATTGGATAAATACATGATGTTTCATCCAAGTACACTTGTGTACTTCATTAATTTTAAATGAAATTAATTTTGATTAAAATTAATGATTATGGAAAGTTAATTATACATGGATATAATTAATATAAATTGAATTAATTTTATCAATTCGTGGTCTATTATCTTAATTAAAGGATGAATAGAAGTAATTGGTAACAAGATTTCAAATGTATGCTCATTGAATATTGTATGGATGATCATGAGATTAGACCATCCCCATGCATGTGATTGGTTCCTTTTAATTTATTATTATTAAATTAAAAATTGATGGACTGTGTGCCATCTTCTCCTTGTTATATAAGGGCCTTAATTCCTGAGGTTTATTTTTTATGTAAACCCCATTTATGTAATCCATTGGATCCTCTCACTTGCATGTGAGTAAAATCTTATGTAAGTATAGAGATCCTAGGAGGGAGGAGGTAGTCCAAGTTAAGGTGTTGAGGCGAAACCAATCAAGGTTAAACATTGGATCTAAAAATGGAAATTTTCAACATGAACAAGCTATGGTTAAATGTGTTTTCCCTAAGGTTGAGGGTTAGTTTATTATCCAATAGATAAACTAACCATTATATAATATCATGATCATGCGACTTATATTTTATTTCTATCAGTTGCATGGTAATTATTTATGTTTTTGGATGCTGTGTGATCAACTAATAAATGAATTAACAATCATTCAAGATGAAATAAAATATAACTATATTTTACATGAATTTTTTATCAGACATGGTTAATTATATAAGGAAAATACACTTAATATTAACAAGGCATGTGAAAATATAAAATGGGATTTAAATTTAAGGATAAAAATACATCAACTTAAATATTAAGTCAGTATAGACTTCAACTAATTAAGTTAGAATCAAACTCATAGTTCAATGTTCTTGACCAACCCTATTGGGGATTATTTTAATTATCATGGAACCTTTTTATTGTTATTTTGGGATGAATTAACCTAGTTTACATCAAGGGTTAACTTACCAAACATGAATTGTTGCAACTGAGAGGTAAGTATTGATGAAATATTTAAAAACAAGATTTTAGGATTGGGGATTCCACTCAACGGATCAAGGAATTGCAAGTTAATGCATTTTGAATTTACAACTACCTAAAACCCTTTGAAAAACATGGAAGGACCGAGTTTGTGTAATGAAAATGGGAATATAGATCCTATCCCCTAGAATATCTAAGTGATAAGATATTCCAAAACTGATGGAAATGGCTATTTCGTTTTGAAAAATAGTGGGAGACTAATGGAATTTAATTAATTTTAACTTTTTAATATTTTTTAATAAAATAAGTAATAATTATTTACTCTTAATTTATAGAAATGCTAAATAAAATGATTTTAAAAATATCACTGTAATCTATACTAGAGAGGGATAACCTTATCATTGGTGTAACTTTCCAGGAATGGTATAGGTTCTTACATGTTATATTATTCCATGAATGGAAATTATATGTGTTGGAAATCCCTCTTCCCAAGTATCTTGAAAAAAAGTATATTGAGTAAGACACATATCTCTATTTTATGAATTGAATTATGTAATGGATGTCCAATGTTTCATGTTATCCTCCATTTCCAATGATCTTCTAAAGAAACATGAGGTTGTGGATGCATATAAAATAATTTCTCACCTTTAGGATATCTATCAAGAAAAGGTGATATCAAAGAGATACGATATCACCAATGCATCATTCACATGAAAACTTAGAGAGTTAGTGCTAGTTGGTCCACATGTAGTCAAGATGTTTGTTTACATTGAGCACCCATATATCTTGGGATTTAAGATCCCTGATGAGATACTCATAAATCAAATTCTATCCTCGCTACCTAAAAACTTATCCAATTTTATTTTGAATTATAATACGATCCATAGTGAGAAGACACTTTAAAAACTTCTAAATATTATTATCCAAGTTAATGAACACATAGATCATGCCAAACCTATGATACTTATAGTGAATAAAAAAGAGGAGAAATAAGGAAAAGGGACATAAGACTTATTCCATGTCTAAGGATCTAGAGCACCATCCTTATAAGAAGAATACGATCCAGAGGTAAGGAAAGGAATATGATGTAGTATGATTTTCATGTGGAAAGTGGGGACATTGGAAGAGTAATTTCACCCATAAAAAGAATATGGGGGAATATTCAGGTGCATTCGTTATTGAGCAAAATATTTCCAATCTACAAGTTGGGTGTTAAATACTACATGTGGTGCTCTCATTTGTATCCAAATATAGGAACCAAGTAGATTTTATAAGATTTCTAGAGATGATTTAGACCTATGGGCTACCGATGGAGTGAGGTGACAACTCTTTCCTTTAGATACCACCTTCTCACATTACTGAAATAATTTATTTTTGTTTTAAATAATTTTTATTATGTGCCTAGTGTTTTCAAAAACATTATTTATATTTATTTTTTAGACATGGATGGATTTATTTTCAGATATATAAATAATGGTTTCTAATTTTATAAAGATAACATATGTTATGGTATGATATAGTTGAATACCAATATTTTTGTATTAAATTATGAAAAACAAATATTAACAATTGATAATGATAAAAACACAAATAAATGATTTAACACCCAGTTATAAAATCACTATATTAGTCATGTAAACAAGAAGCATTTGAAAAATATCTTTTATGATGGTTAATTATACTCTTTTGATATTAATACACCTGAAAGATTTCATGATTGTTTACATTGAAAATTGATAAAACCACCGTTCAGTGGTCAAGGTGAAAGGGGTACAGAGCTTATAGACTTGTTACACAACAATTTGTGTTGACCTATTCAAGTATAGGTTAGAGGTGGATTCACATACTTTATAAAATTTTCTGATGTCTTGTGATGGTATGGATATATTTACTTGATGAGATATAATTATGAATCCTTTTAGAAACTTAAAGACTTTAAGAATTTAGTTGAGAATCTTCTTGGTAAAATGATAAATAAAATTTCATTGGATCAAGGTGGTGAATATATTAACCAATATTTTATCAACTTTATATAAGAGTATCAAATTTTATCTCAACTCATTCCACTTTATAAACTATAGTGTAATGGTGTTAGTGAAAAGAGGATCCGTACACTACTAGATATGGTAAGGTTGATGATGAGTCACACAAGACTTAAATTATCTTTTTAGGTATATACATTACATAAGACATCATATTTAGTAAATAGAGTACCATATAATGTAGAAAATGGTATTACCTTTGAGTTATGGAGTGGAAAGAAACCTGTTTTGTGATATGTTCATGCATGGGGTTGTGAGGAATTTGTTAAGGCCAACTTAAACAAAAAACTATTACCTCAAGACATGAAGTGTATATTTATTGGGTATCCCAAGGAAATAAGGGGATATTATCTATAAAACTCTTTAGAAAATAAAGTAACCATCACAAGATATGTCTTTTTTCTTGAGAGGGAGGACATCCTCAAGGAGTATAGTGGGAGAAAGATTGAATTCAATGGAGTTGATGCTCAAGATACCCAAGATTTATCACATGAACAAATTTAAAAAGTCCTTGTGGAAGAAGTTATCCTTAAAACACAAGAACTACATAGGTGTTTTAGAAAGTTAAGAGAACCAGATAGATATGGTTTTTTATTCATTGATGTTCATGACTCAGTATTAGTTGACAATAATGACCCTCTATCCTATAAGGAGTTGGTAGGGAACATAAAAGTTTCAAGATGAAAATAATCCATAAATTCTGAGATGAATTCCATGTATCAAAACCAGTTTTTAGTTTAGATTGATCTGCTAGTTGATGTAAAGCCTGTTGGGTATAAATGGATATTAAAGAGAAATATAGACATAGAAGGTAAAGTAAATATTTATAAAGTATGGATATTGACTAAAGTGTTTAGAAAAAATCAAAGTATTAACTATGATAAAACCTTTTCACCAGTTTCCATATTTAAATGTATCAAAATTTTTCTTTCTATAATAGCTTACTATGACTATGATATTCGAAAAATGGATTTCAAAATGGATTTACTTAATAGAAACCTTGAATAAGATGTGTATATGACACAAATAGAAGGGTTTATGTTTCCAAGTAATTCCAAAAAAGGTATTAAAGTTGCAGATATCCATCTATGGATTAAATAAATCATCCAGGGTGTGGGAAATTTGATTTGATGAAGCCATAAAATAATTTTATTTCATTAATAATGAATGTGATCCATGTATTTACAAGTGATTTAGTGGAAGTACAGTTTTTTTCATAGTATCATGTATTGATGAAATATTACTAATTATAAGTGATATATCTGCCTTAAAAGAGGTTAAGTCATGGTTGAGCAATTTATTATCTATGAAGTACTTAGGTGAAGTAATCTACATTCTAGGGATTATCATCATGCATGATAGATCCAAGAGGATTATTGGACCAAGTAAAGGTACATAAATTGACCAAATAATGAAGAGGTTTAGTATGAAAAAATCCAAGAGGGTATTGGTCCCAATGTCACATGATATACATATTTACAAGAAAATGTGTCCTTATACACCAGAGGAATGAGAGATAATAAATAATATACCATATGATTCCACAATAGTATTTATCATGTATTCTATATTATTTATGAGACTTGATGTTTCCTATTATTTGATCTTTGTAGGTAGATATCAAGCAGATCTAGGAGAACAACATTGAACTACTGTTAAGGTTATTCTTAAGTTTCTAAGGTGAACTAAGTATATGTTACTAGTGTATAGAGGAGATAAAGATCTAGTAAACATGGTTTATATAGATTTTATCTTTTATATAGATAATAATTATCTAAATTCACAATATATATATATCTTTTGTCTCAATAGAGGATCCTTAAGATGGATAAGTTCAAAACATCCTGTTTTCATCGATTCTATAGTAGAGTTAGAGTATATTGTAGCTTCCGATGCTACCAAGGAAGTAGTTTGGATTGTAAAAATTTTATAATATCTTGATGTGGTGCCTAGTAGTATAAAACCTATCACATTTTCTTATGATAACAACGCAAAAACGAATTTCTCCAAATAGTTGAGGTCTCACCGAATAATAAAGCACACACTTCAGAATTTTCATCTCTTGAAGGATTCTTCTCAGTCAGGTGAAGTTGTGGTAAGTAGACTATACATGGAGGAGAATTTGGGAGGCACCTTGACCAAGGATTTATCTCAGTAAAGTCATGAGTATCATGTAAAATCTAGTGGACAAAAAGATGTTGTCAGTTAGATCTAGTACAAGTGGGAGTTTGTTGGAGTTGGTTCCCTAGAAATGACTTATTGAGTACTTGATTACATTCATTTTATTAGTGAATATTATTATAGAATCATGATTGTTACTTTTCACAACTCTTATTTGTGATAATTTCATTAGAATATATGTTGCACTGAAAGGTCATAGTAGTCCCCTACTATGATGATAACCTAGAGGTTCCACAAAAATGTTATCGAATATATGTTCTATGGATGGATGATAATTTATGATGATATATATATAATAAAATTTATCATGGATAGGAGTATCATAATATATTAATACAACTTCTCATGGTTTTCACCCTTCATAATCTCCAAGATAGGTGGTTATGAGAATATACCTGTTAACATGAAATCCACATTTCCATGTTTCATTGGATGCTCCAATTTATAGATGTGTGTATTGATCCTTAGACTTTAATATTATCATTAATAAATACAATGAATCACATACTTTGATGTATTGATGAAAACCATGATGGAATATGCATGCAGTGAGGTATGCCATATTGGGCACTTCACACGTGATATTGTATTAATGGATAATGTGATAAAGTTTTTATACCTTCCATCCCTTAGTGGGAGTTGATATCTTAGGAAATTTTATGGGAATGGAACTACATATATAAATAAATGGACATGGTGTTTGATGAGAAAGATCATATCTAGAAATTAAAATAAAGAGAAATGAAGAAATTGGGTTGATGGCACCATCATGCAACCTTCTATATCAGAGATATCACGATAAAAGGATTATATTACACGATAATCATTATTAGGATGTTTAATGTCATTGTTATAATAATTTATTTCTAGATGGGAACCTTGACATGTTTTTAGATTATAACCTTGTAATTTAGGTGGTCATGAAAAATTCTATTAATAAAGAGGCCTAGAGGGGCACAGACTAAGTATATCCACAATCTCAGCTAAATTAAATTATTGAATTTAATAAGTTAGAATTAATCATATTTATTCTAGTTTGGTTGATATCCATAATTTGATCAAAATTTATTCAAAAAAATGAGTGAGTTAAATAATAATAATAAATATTTATTTTAAAATTTATGAATATAATATTTATTATATTAATCATAGAATAATGCAGTGATATTTATTTCTTAAATAGTTATTTGTCAAGGATCGGTAAATGTCAATTAAGGAAAGAAGACCAATGGTATGATTAGAAATGGAGTAAATAAATATTTTTGATATTATTAATGTGTTTCACATTTCAAAAAATTATTATTATTATTATTATTATTAGTCATGGGGCCGACTAAGAATTATTAGGTTTGAAAGGGGATTGTGTATGATTTGCCAACCCTAATCCTACCATAATAAATATATAATTATATCACTTTCCATAATTAATTTTGGTTTCCAAAATAGATAAATAAAGACTCTCTCAATCCCTAGAGAGAGATATAGAGATCTATAACACACTCTCTCTTCCTCACATCTCAATCCTTCGAGAGAACACCACAACTTCCTCCTCCTATGAGAAAAATTCTACTATGATCAACCACAGACAACACGAGAGATTAGGATTAGACATTATATCACCTAGTGATTCTATGATTATGTTAAAAAATTTTGGTCCATGTGTGGATATACACTAAAGGGATTATTCCCTTGGATCTCATAGCATAATGACAATACTATGAGATCTAGTCCATTAGATCATCAATGAAGATAGAATTACAAGTTGAGGTAATTTTATATCTACTCCTAAATTAATTATAAATTACATATGAATATCCTACTATTTTGGTTTCAATATTTTTAAATATTCAAGTAATATATGGTTTTCATTGTACATAATGTTTTAATCATGTACAAAAATGATTACACATAAATTAATACTGAAATCCGAGTTGGTCATACCATCAAAGGATGATTCCGCTGTGCTCGAAACCTACAGTTCATACACTATCTTAAAGTATAATAGGTATTATCCATGAATAAAAATATCAATCTAATTTTTTATACTCATACACCATTACATAGGAGGTGATAAACACTTTTGAAGAAGAAAATGTTCTATCAAAGAATTTAGTGATTCTAGTGGCTAGTGGATACCTTTGGAGGTAGGAAACCATTTGTTTCTACTGATATAACTTGATCAAGATCACTACTGGAAAGGATTCAACATGTATATTGAGGTACACTTTGTTTTATAATTTTTTCATTTAATTTTACTAATTCCACTCTTGTTAGGACTTTTACATGGGTTTTTTCTTTTTTTCAGTAACATCTGGGCATAAATATATCTTAAGAAACCTTTTAGTGGTATAAAAGCCTATGAAGGTAAATAATTGATAAGATGATGTCTAGCAAAATGAACACAGTTTGGTGTTTTTCTATAACCACAACTAAGGTTATAAGACTATGCCACGTTATATAATTTTTTTTATGAAAAATGGATTAATTTATAAAAAAGAATCAGGGTTCAAATAAAATATTTAGAAAAAATGATGGATTATTAGAATTTTTTTTTTCTTATCATAAATATGATGTCTATTTTTTAACATTATTATATCTTATTTTCTTGACTAAAAAATTATGGTTTATGAAAATATGATTTCTATAAGGAAAAAACACATCATGGTAAATGTAGACTTTTCATGGTTTATTATATAAACATAGAACAAAAAATGACTCATGTTTATAAAATATATCCTATTTCAAGGTGAAAACTTTAAGATATTTTCTATCCAAAAAAAATTTGGTAGATAAAACACATTATAGTTCCTGGCTATGGTTTTTAGAAAAATTAAAAAAAACATTTCTCTAAAAATACTTTTCTAATATGGACTATTCAATCCCCCTTAAAATCTACATGATTTTAGACAGTATAAAAAGTGGTTTTGACAGGATTTATACTTATTGGAAGTTGAAATATCTCATGTTAAATATTTTAAATGATCATTTATTTATAAATTACCAATTTAATATTTAAGTCTATAAATTATTTATATTTTGAACATTTTATGGTTTAGTTTAAATTTTTTAACTGCTACTTAAAATTATTATTCCATTAATATAAGAGTTACTTGCTAGTTATGATATAAAATATTTAGTTTTCATTTAACCAAGACTATGATTTTTTATTTTAGTGATGAATTCAATAATAAGGGTTGGTTATGATTTTTAAATATTTTATATTAGAGTTTTATTGGAATTTAATTTCCTATTTATTATTGATCAATTGATATTGGGACTTTGTGATAGACTTCTCAGTTGACTGGGTACTTAGGATCTATTAAAGAAAATTGGGGTTGGTTACCTATTATACAATGCTTTATCTTATGTGGGTTTTGGTTTTGTGGGATTCTAATATTTTATAAGGTTTCATATACCTTATGCATGGGATAAATTTTAATATCTGCAGATATGGATTTTATTATTTGGTAAGTAAAAATATTACTGAGATATATAAAGTGTTATAGATTATTATCATTGGAACATATTAATTTGGTTTAAGAAATATGATTTAAAACTAAATCGCTAGTAACATGTATACATGTAGGCATTACATGAGATGTAAAGACTACATGGGGTGTATTAGTTACATTTGATATTCATATGGAGTATATGAAAATTTTATGACTTAAAAACCCTCAAAATAATAAATGCAAGGTTCCTTCTAATGTTAAAACTTGTTAAGTTCTCTATCATTTGGTATGGGTTTTCCTAACCATTAAGTTCCCATGAATTATCTTGTTTAAGAAAAGTATATTATAGGTGGCCCTAACCATTGGGTGTATAAATATGATTTGATATTTGGGTTATATTTAATTAAGTGACTCTAACCATTATTTTCCCAAATGAATAGAGTTAGGATGGTTCATATGATGAATTGAGAAATGATTTTTCCACCTAACTATCCAAGAGTCATATATGATATGATTGGAATAGTGGTCTATCAGATATTGTAATGTCTCAAGTTGAAAACTTGGTAGGCATAATTCATGATATGAATATTGGATTACTAAATAGATATGATGTATGGGGTCATCATTTTTAATGGTAGAAAATTTAATAAAATACCTTATTGAAAACACAATACTCACCCAAAGATATGTCTTTTTGTAGATAATGGAATGCATCATGAACATCATTTTGAGATATATTATAGTTTAAACCTATAATTTAATAGATTGGTATCTAAGGTTGAGAAGTTCTCTTAAGGAGAAGCATACCGATCAAATTTATGTGAATATTATAAATGTTAATTTCTAAAATTTCTTAATCATGGGTATTAAATACCTGGTGTGAATTACATATTGCGATGATGCATATAGACTTAGAAATAAAAAAATGATGAAAGGAAAATTATATCTACATATTAGAAATTGGTAAAGAGTTATTTTATTGGAAGTTGAAACTTATAATCTATTTCTACTATATGGATTAATTTTTGAATTGTAAAATATTTACTATAATATATCTATAAATAGGAATTTTATTTCTATATATTTATTAAACAATAACGGATTTTCATTCATGATTAAGAACAATAATTAGTCTATATACATGAATGAAATGTTTTATAATATTGGGAATATGGTAAATGGTTTATGTATTATTTAAATGAATAATATGCTCAATAAACTTCAAGATGATAAGACAAAGGTTGATTCTAACACCACTTATCTTTATAATTATTGAATTGGGTATATAAATGAGAAACACAACCAGATAATCTATAGAGATGGATTATTTTACTCATTAAATTATGAATCAACTAAAAATTAATAATATTTTTATTAGATAAAAATCCAAATTAGATTTTAGTAGAAAATTTGAAAGATATAGTGGACTATTGGATCTAATGCATAGTATTGTATGTTGGATAATGGGTACTTAAGTAAGTGGCGAGTATAAGTACTTTGTAAGATTTAATGGTGATTTCAGTTGGTACGTTTTTTGTTCTTTTTGAGACATAACTTTGAAAACTTTGAAAAAATAATATAATTTTGAAAAAAAGGAACAAAATCAACTATAAAATAGTATTAATATTCTCCAATCATATTGGGGCAGTGAACACTAGAGTAAAAAATTTACTGATTATCTTAGATATTTTGGATATTTTTAAAAATCACTCCACTTGGAAGACCATTGTCTAATAGTGTGCATGAGAGCAGTAATCATGCCCTTTTAAACATAGTTTAATTGATTATGAGTCATTGTTACCATCTAATATCCTTTTGGGTATATTCCTTGGATGAAACATCTTTTATATCAAACTAATTTCCATTTAACAAAGTTATAAAAGCACCATATTAGATGAGAGGAATTTTATTTTATAAGGAATTGGGTTTGTGGAAAATATGTTCAACATTTAGATTTTGATAATATGAGACATAAATTAGGGAAAATATTTTTATTGATTACCTTAATAAATTTTTGGGACATTAATTTTATAATCCTACTGAACACAAAGTGTTTGAGGCTTGACAAAATATTTTAATTGAGAAGGGTCACATTTTGGAGCTTTCTATGGGAGGAAAATTGAACTTATAAAAGTTCAAAACCAATAAAAAAGAATGGTTCTAGAGATTTAAAATGAGTAGGTTCTATAAGGGATTGTAATAAAACAGAACTAGGATATACATTAACATTAAATTCATGGTAGAATTTTCTAGGAGTTTAATAGATATGGATTTATTATAGAAAATGATAATGAATTGATGTTAATAAATGATGAACTTAGTATATCCCAAGACTCCATTGAGAGTTCTTATTTTGAGAAATAATTATAGGCCAAGATATATGATATGGATTCTATATACACTAACCAAGTTTAAAACATGGTGGTTTCACAAGAGGGGGTGAGAACTATATGGTGTAGGTGATATTTTCCTAAGAAAACTAACATGGATGGTAAAGTATATACTTATAAGGAACTCTTAGAAGTAAGGGGTTATAAAAAAATTCATGGTATTGACTATGAATAGATTTTTTCACTATTTATAATGATAAAGACTATTTAGATAAAACTTTCCATAACTAATCACTTTGATTATTAGATATTTTAAATGGATATCAAAACTGCTTTCCTTAAAAATAATTTAGTCAGTGATATGTATATGATTAAACATATAGGTTTTAAAGCATAAAATGATGCTACTAAAGTGTTTAAGTTGTAATAGTCCATTTATGTATTGAATCAAGCTTCTCAGATTTGGAACATTTGGTTTGATGACGAAATCAATGAGTTTTTTTATAAAATATATAGATGATTCATGTTTAAACAAGTGTATTAGTGGGAATTTTGTGGCATTTTTAGTATTTTATTTTGATGAAATAATACTCATCAAAAATGATATCCTAAATTCAAATTATGTAAAAGTATAGTTAGGAAAATACTTCTAAATAGAAGACATTGGTGAAACTACCCAAATACTATGTACGAATATCTATAGAGAGGTATTGAAGAGGTTTATTGGAATATGTTTTAACACATAAAACGTTAAAGTACTGAAGTTTCTTAGGTACTTGATAAGAAGTAATTATATAGTATTGGTCTTTTGAGGTGAGTAATATCTCATTATAAGGGTTTACACTAATTCTAACTTACAATTTAGAAAATATGATATGAAATCTCAATTTGGTTTTGTGTTTTTCTCCAATGGTGGATCTATCAGTTAAAATAGTTCAAAACAACCCTCCACGGTTCAATAATAGAGTTAGAGTGAATCACTATATTAAATTTTGAAAAGGGAGCTATTTGGATTAAGAAGGTCATAATTGAACTTGGGGTGGTTTCTGAAATATTGGAAATTACTGAATTTACTGTGAAAATAATGAATCCATTTCCTAGGCCAAGGAACCAAAATCTCTCAATATGAAAAAAACATCCTTTATAAAAACCATCTCATTCAAGAAATCATTTATAGTGGTGATGTAATGATATATTATATGGATATAAAGGATTATTTATTATATCCATTATCAAATGAATTAACTTAAAAAAAGTTATTAAGATCATGTAAAGTATATGGGATTTTTTATTTTATTTTTGAAAAAAATATTTATTGATTGAAACAATGAAGATAGAAACCGTATAATAAAACCTAGAAAATAAAAAGGGGAAAATAATTTGGATGGAAGAAATTAATTCCCAGTGAATCGATACTTCCAAATATCTTTCATGATAAGGGAAGACACCCAGGAGAGAAGAATACCTCAACATCATTTGTGGATTATCCATGTGAATCAATATAATCATGCAACATATTTCCTTCTCAATAAGTGTAATAGATAATAGTACCCACTTACACCTTTAAGGAACATTCCCTAATAATTTGTGTGACTAACTAGTGAATTTAATATGGTTTATTAAAGAACTTGAAAATGATAAAAAATATCTAATTTAATAAAATCTAGAGGAATACCCCTCTCATGACATAAGTTGAGACTATGGAGTATCAGATTTTCCTTTTCTAGAAGTGACAATACATTCTAAATGTGAGAAGTGGACCCAATACCATCAATAAATGATAATAACATACTTCACATTATTGGAATAATATATCCTGATCCATAAGATGAAGCTATTCTAATTTCTAGTGGTCCGTACTGTACACCAGTCCACACTAAAGTAGAGTTGACCAACTATATTAGAGTTGACTAGAAAAACTGACAATGGGTACTTTAGCATCATAGAATTAATTTAATGGGTACTGTAGCTCTGTATAATTAACTATCATCATTACTATCATAAAATGAATAACTATATATATTTGGAACTATAGTAACATAAGAAACTAGAGCACCATATTGCTTTATGAGCCCATTTCGAGATATGGTTTCTATACTCAATTTGTGTGTGCTATAATTTTCTATTGGATATAGTGATTTTTTCCCTCTTTTTGGGTTCAAGGATTATTCATGAACTGTGTAAATCTCTTTTTTCAGATTATTGTTCATGTTTTTCTTATTTTTTTCCTCTTTTACTCCCATTTATGGAATTAACTATCATTAGAGCTACCATTATTTTCATATAATACCTTTCCATGAAATGGTATTTTTTTATTTAGAATCATTATTTTTCATTTTATACCCATGAAATATAGTATGCTAGTGGACCCAACTCTCTATGGCCACAATCTTCAATTTATGCCTCAAGTGAAGGATTTCATACCACAATGAATGAATGAAGATTTCTATTACAACTTATTTGATATCATAATACATATATTTAAAGGTCTTGATAATCTGATGGAGAATTAAAATAAAATACCATAAATATGATCCACGAGTGACCTATTTCCACCAACACCACAACATCTAGCACACAACCATAAAAAAATGAGATGTCAAAGATGTTGTGCATGTTTATACATTGTACGCATGGACTGAGAGTCAAGAAGAGATTAAAAGGATTCTATAATGGGATTTAGATCCATGATGTTACCAAAATAATTCCATATTTCCAAATCCCACAAACCTTTAATAAATATGTGTTCTATAGATCCAATTACTTAGGAGGTGCAATACCTCCAATTAAATACTAAGGAAATTCCACTCATCTATATTGAAGCATCAATAGGCAATCCATTACTCATAATTTTCTAAATAATAAATATCAATTTAATAGGTATTCACTTTTCATAGATAAATTACCCCATTAAATATTATAATTTAGACTCTTATTGAAATAATGAAAAGAAAATGAGGAGAATAGGCTATTAACACTAGGTAAATGATGAAGATTTCAGGCACAACAGAAGCTCTTATTGGGAATTTCCAATTAAAATTTTTCCATAGTCAATGATAATTATGGGACTTACATATAAATAATTTCATTACAAATGAAATTAAATCAAATATTAATTTATATAATACCTAAAACCAAGATGATATGATCTTTTCACATATAATTTATAATTAATTTATATAAATAAATAAATACCCTACATTGAAATTCTTTCTTTTTTATCAAATCCTATGAAGGATTCATGTCATACCATCATTTAATTATAGTATTAAATTATAAAATCTCTATAAAAGTAACACACACATACACCTTGAAACATTGATCAATGATGTAGAAATATATTGGTTCTAGAATGGAAGATCTTATTTCTTACGTCATTCATCATTGACTAACACAATAATCACTTTGGGTGGAAGGTGTATCATTGTTCTATCTAGAATCTATAGGGTGGTAGATGATTAAAATTCTTCATTATTGAGATCAATCAAGATGATAATTTATCTAAGGATTGAGAGGATTATCTAGATGTCATTGTGAACAATGATTAGCTTGAATAAGATTTTTCATAACTGAGTTTAAATAGAGATTGGTCTAGAGAATAATATTTTTCCAAAGGTCCTTATGATTCTCTTAATACCCAGTGAACCCCATTTATAAATAATAAAAATATTAATATTATTTATCTAGCATGATCTAAACTCATGGATAAATAAATATTATTTCCTTGAATTAAAAAAATAATATTTATTCAAATAATATTTAATATGATATTTCTCATCAGACTATTAAAATCGGTTCATCAATCTTCCTCAACACTTATCGGGTCTTAAATAATGGATATTTATTTAAATAAATAAATATCACTCCATTAATCACCAATAAATAAATAAATATTTTATTAACTAAAATAATGAATAAATATTTATTAAATATTGAACTCACAAATATTCTCTAGAATAACTAGTGGATGAATATATGAGATCAAAGAAACATGAATAATTATTAAACCACACATGAGAATATAAATTATTTGACATATTAATTATATATATAATTTAATTAAGGTTTTGGATACACCTAGTGTGTGACCCTCTAGGCCCTTATATTAGTACCACTAGGTTATACCACCTAAATTCCAAGGGTAGTTTCCAACAACACACCAAGGCACCCATAGATAAATAAGTTAATTTATTAATGAAATATAATCTCATATAAATGTATATAATTTAATATAACCCCTTTATACTAATATATTTAATCCAGTAGGTTTCATGATAGTGTCATCAACCTATGTGCTCGATGTATCTTTATTTAACTTTCTATAAATGATCTTGATGATGAAAAACTATGGCGAAGGACTTGTAGGTTCTGGGTACAATGGAAGCGCGTTGGTGGGTGTACCTAACTTTAATTTTTATCATTAACAACATTTAATCCAAGATATGTCATGATAATAAAACACAGGATCTTTGGAATAGAATGAAGAAAGAAATAAAAGAGGGGATTCCTAGAACCATAGATAGGATCATCATATGTTGGTTATAATTAATTTAATTAAAAGACAAGAATTACCTTGATGGAAATCTCTCTCCGTTGATGTTTCCGGTCATGATTTGTTGTGATCCATTGTTGCGTCGTAGAATCCAAGTGTAGGATTACTCTAGCAGTTATCCACATGTGCCCCACGTATCTCTGGATATTACCGAAGGGATCTCTAGGTGCTATCACGGAAGAGCCTTCACTTTCGGTGTCCACCTTCGATGACCATGATCCGGTGGAGGAGGATCTCTCTCTCATAGCTTGAGAGAATTATTGGAAGAAAAGAAATTCTCTTTTAGATTGAGATATTTCTCTAGATTCATTGTGCACAACCCCTAAATGCCTAGGCTAATGAGAATTATATAATTGGTATTTTAATTACTTAGAATAATAAAATGAATTAATTACCTGAAAACATTTATTCATTTCATTTAATTCATAGTAAGACCCCATGTCTAATAATAATAGTTGACTATTATTATTACTTGACATGTGCCTAGTGAATTACACCTAATATTATTTAATTAAATAAATAATATTATTTCTCATAAATTCCCAAAAAAAACACACGTGGGTATATTAATATACACGACGTGTACTTTTGTTCTTCCATTTTACTTTATTTCCTCAACCACATTTATTGTACCTTGAATAATGGATATTTATTTCTCAAATAAATGTCACTGCATTACTCTCTAATAAATATATTATTTCACCCACAATATATTCTCTCAAATAACTAGTGTCGAAATAAATGAAATTAGGCATCCTTGAATAATTATTAAACCACAATTGAGAATAATATTTATTCAACTTATTAAATTAATATTTATCTAAGATACTTGGACACACTTAGTGTGTGACCCTCTAGGCCTCTTTCTCAGTGGCATTAGGTGGAGCCTGCCTAAAGTCCAAGGTTAACGTATAGCAACACACCAAGGCACCCATAGAGAAAGAATTTAATTCCGAAATGATGTGTCACCTCCTACGAACGCTTACCGTGTAATGTAATCCCTTTGTCTCGATATCTCGATTCAAGGAGGTTGCATGATAATGCCATCAACCCATGCACTCGATTATTCTTTATTTGACTTCCAGAAATTGAATTCTCCAATTCCTTAACATGGAAATGGATTTATTTAGGATATATAAATTCCATCAAAGGGCCTGAGATATCACCTTCCATTATGGAACAGAAGGGACAAATCCTTTCTTTCATTATCTATTAATACAGTATTACTCATGACAAACCCAACATATCCTACCTCATTGCGAACAGTGTGTCATCACAGTTTTTATCTATACATCTAAGTGCACGAGTTGTAATACCCATTAATAATAATCTTAAATTATAAGGATCAATACACATGTCTATAGATAGTAACATCCAATGACACTATGAAATGTGGATTTCCTACTGGCGGGTCTCGTTCTCATAATATCCTCCTAAATATTACCAAGGGCTCACACCATGAGAAGGTGCCTCAAAGTTTTATGAGTCCTCACCCCTAATGGCCTGTATTATTTGTGTCCCTTAAATAACATTATCTGGTCATAGAATATATATTAAAGAATAGTGTTATGGAACTTCCGGGTTCTCATCATAGAAGGGACCCTCTATGACCTTTTAGTGCAATAACTATCCTTAGGACATTATCACATGCATCATTACGCAGAGGAAAAATCAAGGTGTGATAAGGTATTTATTAATGAATAAAGTAGAAAGTAGTTGTTTCTTGGACACCAACTCCAACATACTCCCACTTGGACTAGAGACAACTACTAAAAACCTTTAACCCGATAGATCTCACATGATATTCATGCTTCTACTGAGATAGGCCTTTAGTCATGGGGTCCACCACATTCTCTTCCGTGGACACTCTTCTCAATACAACTTCACCCATTTGATAGAAATCCATCAAGAGGTGATACTTTCGGAGAATGTGATTTTTCCATTGATGTGACCATGGTTATTTTTCAAGAGCCACCACTTCAGTATTATCACATTACAATGTAATAGGATCTTTACTTATAGGCCCCACATAAAGCTCCTGGACAAAGTTATGAATCCAGTCGGCTTCCTTGTCTGCATCAGAAGCCGCTATATATTCAGACTCCGCTATAGAATCGATGAAAACTGGTTTCTTTGAACTCTCCCAGCTCAAAACTCCTCCATTGAGATAGAAAACATATCTAGATTGAGACTTCAGATTGTTCTCATCTATCTGAAAACCAGTATAAAAATACTCTCTGATGACAAGCTCCTCATCTCCTCCATACACCAGGAACATATCCTTAGTTCTTCTTAGATACTTAAGGATAGTCTTAATAATGGTCCAATACTGTTCTCCTGGATCTTCTTGATATCTGCCTACCATGCTCAGTGCATGTGTAACATCAATCTTGGTACATAACATGACATACATGATGGATCCTATAGCCGAAGCATTTGAGATCTTACTCATTATATCTTTCTCCTATTGTGTTTGAGGGAACATTTTCTTAGAAAGGTATGGGCCATGTGACACTGGAACCAATCCCCTCTTGGATCATTCCATACTAAATCTATTTAGTATCTGGTCAATGTATGTACCCTAACTTAGTCCAAGAAGCCTCTTGTATCTATCACGAATGATCTTGATCCCTAGAATGTAGGCTGCTTCACCCAATTCTTTCATGTAGAAACACTTGTTCAACCATTCCTTAACTGACTGTAAGGCTGATACTTCATTTCCAATAAGTAATATGTCATCAACATATTCTACTAGGATAACGACCAAATTCCCATTAATCCGCTTATAAATTCATGGCTCACATTCATTCTTAATAAAACCAAATTATTTTATGGCTTCATAAAATTGAATGTTCCATGACCTGGATGATTTATTTAATCCATAAATGGATTTCTGCAACTTGAAAACATGTTTGGATTCACATGGTGTCACAAACCATTCTAGTTGTGTCATATAGACATCTTCCTGAAGTTTCCCATTAAGGAATGATGTTTTTATATCCATATGCCAAATCTTGTAGTCATGGTAAGATATTATGGAAAGTATGATTCTAATGGATTTAAACATGGAAAATGGTGAGAAGGTTTCATCATAGTCAATTCCTTGAAGCTGTCTGAATCCTTTAGCTAGTAGCCTTACTTTATAGGTGCTAACTTGACCTTCCATGTTCAGTTTTCTCTTTAATAACTATTTACATCCAATAGGATTTACATCAACTGGCTCATCGACCAGAACCCAGACTTGGTTATGATATATGGAATTCATCTGAGAATTTATAGCTTCTAGACATCTTTTAGATTATAATCTTTCTACTTATTCCTTATAGGAGAGAGGTTCATCATTTTCCAACAATAATGATTCACCATTCTCAGTGACTGAGAAACCAAATCTCTCTAGTCCCCTTACCTCTCTTGAGAACCCACGTAGTACTTGTGTTTCTGGAACCTCTTCCATGGGGACCTGTGGAACTTGTTTCTGTACCAACTCCTATGTATCTTGAGAATCAACTTCATCGAAGTCAATCTTGCTCCCACTATCCTTTTTGAGGATGTGCTCCCTCTCAAGAATTACAACTTGTCTGGTGATAGTCACTTTCTTGTCTGAAGGGTTATATAGGTAATATCTTTTCGTTTACTTGGGATATCTTATAAAGATACACCTTGTTCCCTAGGGTGTTAGTTTGTTTCCTAAGAAGGACTTAACAAATGCCTCGCATCCCCATACACGTGTGTGTAAAAAAACGGGTTTTCTTTCCATTCCATAACTCAAAGGGAATTCCATTTTCCGCCTTAGTTGGTACACAGTTTAATGTGTATGATGCAGTTTTTAATGCATATCCCCAAAAGGATAATGGAAGATCCGCATGATTTGAAGTGCCCAGATCAGTGTGAATCACTGAGAGGGGGAGGGGGTGAATCAGTGATCCCTTAAAACTTTTTACTAATTGATTCTTATCAATTAAACCTCTATGGCTGGTTAAAGCCTCGATCCACTCTTCTTGTATCTCTCAACCTTTCCCGAATGATGCAGTAATGAAAAGGCACAGGACACAAGGATTTACAAGGTTCGGCACCAAAGGCCTACATCCTTGCCATGCTCTCCCAGCATGGATTCTCCATTATAACCTGTTAAAATTACAATGGTCGATACAGAGTCCCACTGTATCTCTCATGAGTCCCACAGGAGGGTCTTTATACTGCGTCCCACAGTGTTACCAGAGTCCCACTGGCCTACTCCAGAATCCCACTGAAGACTTCTTCTCCCTGAGTCCCACAGGGTCTTCTCTTGGCTCCTCGAGTCACACGAGTAGCTCTCCTTCTCTTTAAGCTTCTTCAAGTATCCTCAGCAGTCTGGGATAAGGACTGCTGGCCTTGCTCTGTACCTCTGATCACTTGAGTTGATCAGGTCTTCTCAATTACTGAATACTCAGACAACTGATATCTCTAACTTCAGTCTGGTCCAGTCTCACTTCAAAACAACTTCATGCACTGAGTGCATGGCAGCTCTTCATCCTCATGCACTGATAGCATGGCCTTCTCAAATTCTTCAAGAACCTCCTGGTCTTGGACAATTCAAATGCACACACCTGATTTAGCACTGTTCACGTGTGCACGTGCATGCATGCATGCATGCACTTCCCTCTTTCTTCTCTTGGTGCAATAAACCCACAAAGGGTGTAGTCACTTTAAGCACACACCTTCTTCCTCCTTCACACACTTTATCCAATTTGTTTACACACTTAGAGTGTGTTCTACTTTAGTGTGGGTCACTCCTTATTTCTTCTAAGTGTATACACACTTCTTAGTGCACACACTTAGGTTCGGCCAACTTTTCTCTTTACACACACTTGTTTCATTTTGCACACACTCGAAGCTTGGCCTTCACTTCCTCTTGCACACACACAAAGTATTCTTTGTTCTTCAAAGTGTGCACCCCATAAGGGATACGACCTTCACTTGTTCAATTTGCACACAAAGGCACTAAGCCTTGGCCTCCCTCTCTTTGCACACCCACTGCCCGTAGGGTGTAGTGGCCTTCTTGTTTTGCACACACTTAGGCTTAGCCAACATCACTTGCACACACTTGGCCCATAGGTGTTCTTGTCCACTTTGCACACACACACAAATAGTGTGGTCTTCACTTCACCCACACAAGGCTACGGCCTTTCTTTTGCTCACTGTCCAAGTGGGTTCTCAATTTGCCCGAACCACTGCCTTCAAAGAAGGCGCGCAAGGTGTCTTGGTGCAAGGCTCCACGGGTGCACAAGCCTTCGAGCGCGCAAGATCCTCCTGCCGCGGGGCGCGCAAGTGCTGCACCCGCGGGCACTTCCTCCTGCCGCACAAGTATGCGGGCAGTGAGGGTGCCAATCCTTGAGCGCGCAAGGTTCAAGCGGCTCGGGATCTTCCTGTCGTGCAAGATAGGCGCGCAGGGAACTCTTTCGGGCCTCGGGTGGCACCGAGATCTTCAGCCGCGCAAGTACTTTGCGCGGCGGCTTCTTCTTCGCGAGGCAGAGGCACTCACGGGTCTTCTGATTTTCGAGAAAGGATCAGCAAGCATATTCATGCCTCGGGTCTTCTTTTTATAGGCGAGGAAGGCTTCAAATCCTCCGCGTGATTTAACTTCAAAATCCCGAAGTTTTCGGTTCTTTAAAATCTTCAAATCTTGATTTCTATACTCTGTTTCAACGCGGGTTTCCTTTTCTTTTCCTTCGGTTTCCTCCACGTGCATGCGACTTAGAACGCATGCACGGCCTTCGTTAAGGCTTATGCATGCACAACATGCTCTCCACGTGGCCTCGGCAACTCCGTTTGCCTCGGCTGAAGTCCGAATTCTTTCTCGATGCATGCATGCAACATTTTAATGCATGCATGAGTTCAGTGTGGCCAGACGAGCACGAGGGAGCCTTCGGCTTCGAAAATGGTGGCCGGGAACTCGAATTTTGTCTTCGGGGAGGCTCTGATTCAGCGGCGGCTTCGCGGGAGGCTTCGGCATGGCTTGAGGTTGAGGACGAAGCCGGGGCCGTCGGATCAGATCTTCAACGGCCTGGATTAGATCGCGGCGCCGCGGATGGATCGTGCGGCGCAGATCAAGCGCGCGATGGCTCGGACGACCAGGATCTCTTCCGCGGGAAAATCCCGCATCCCACATCGAAACGCCGGCCATTTTTCACGCGGTTTATCAAATAAGCGCTCCCTTCCACCGCTCAATTGAACTTCCTCCCTCCCGGTGCCGCCCCGCACCGGGTTCTCTATGCGGGCGCGCTCTGCGCCCACTCTTGCTCCTGCGGGCGCGCTCCTAGCGCCCACTATGCACACACGGGTGCGCGGGCTTCACCACCGCGTTCCCTCGGGGCTTATACACGGCCCCTCTGCGCTCCTACGGGCGTGCCCCAGGCGCCCATGCGGTGTCCTTGGGTGCGCCCCCTGCCTCAAGGTTGCTGCCCTGGCCTTGAGGGTTCCCCATGGGCGTGGTGACCTTGAGTCCCACATGTGCCTTGGGTGATGACCCTCGGCTGGCCTCCTTGGTGGCCTATTTTTTGCAACAAAAACACTAAGTCCTTTGTTAAACAAAGTGACCAAGTGTAACATGCCAAGTGCCACTCCAATCCATTCTTCTTCCCCTTTCCTTCTTCCTTTCTTCTTCTTCATTTGAAATTCCTCCATTATCTTCAACATGTATTCATCACTTAGGAATGGAATTTCAAACGATTTCTTCTTAATCTTCTTCATCTCCTCTTCCATATGTGTTCAATACTTAGGAGGGACTTCTTCAACTGAATCTCTTGAATCTAATATTTCTTCAATAATCTTCATTGATCTAATCAGAGATCAATTGGAACATCTTCTGATTCACATGCACTAAGTGATAGTGCATGGACTTCATTAAACCACTTCATCCACTTAGAAGTAGTGAATGGATCATCTTGCTTCTTCAACTCCTCATGCATTGTCACTACAATGCATGGTCTTCTAATCATGTTGTGACTTTGTATCATCAGGATACAAGTTCTATGAACTTAAAGATCAGCTCCACAATCGTCAGATGTAACATGGAGAATGTTTCAACCATAATCTCCTATGCCACTTAGTACCATGGCCATTCTCCTTCATCACCATCACCATCACATCCTTTGACATTCACATCTTTACTCCTTGACATCCATTCATTCCAAGACAACTTCATGCCTCATTGACAACAAATGCAACACAATGCACTTCAATCTCCCCCTTTGTATTTGTTGTCAATACACTCCTTCAGCACATATGAATGGGTCAATATGTGTGCCAATATTTTCTCCCCCTTATTGGAAATCAAATGAAAAGGTGTGGTGTGGTTCACTTTCAAAAATATCTTCCTCCCTTTGAATAGCATCTTCTTGAAAATCACTAAGAGAGGGATGATGTCACATGTTCTCTTTAGCAAAGAACCTTTAGTAAATCAACTCTAAGTCTACTTGGGCTAACCCGGTGTAGAAAACAAGAGTGATGTAACCAAGGTACTCAATGCTGTCCAACATTCTATACACATGTGAGATCATGCTTAGGGGTTTGAAATTTTTCAGATATAACAATGAATTTGCTAAATCCTGCACAACTTCACAAAACTCATTAGAAAGTTCAGGTGCAAAGATAAAGCTCCCCCTTTCAACCATTTGTCTTCAATCAATACTCCCCCTTAATTTTCATGATGAATACAATTAAGAAACAAGGGATGAAAGTATGATTGGAATACCTTCACTTTTCTCAAGATGATATTAAATCTTAGAATACCATCTTCTCCAGATTGGCTCCCCCTCAAGGGGTGCACTCCATTCTTTCCAAACCATCCTCCAGCTGAGAATGATCATCATCTTCAATTCCCTGTAATGTTAGCACATGTAAATGCCAGAAGTATAAGGGAATAAGATGGAACCTCCTTGGTTCATCAATGTGAACAACAAGGTTGGGAAGATTCTCTCAACCGAGATGTCCCATTTTCACCAGTCTTCACACTTGCACATTTGATCTTCATTGATGATTGTGCTGGTGTGGTTCTCAAACCATCTTCATGTGAAACCTTCTTCTTCCCTTTTACTTTAGCAATTGCCAGAGCTTCATCTTCAGCTCTTTGTAGTTCTCTGGCAAGTTGCAACTGATGTGGCCATATGACAAGTAAATCATTTGGAAGAGTGGCCCCAGTTCTGGAAATTCCACATGGTTCCTTTGATGCTGTCAAGCTACCTCTCTTAGGCAACTTGTTTTCAATCAATCCCTTCTGCTTCTTCTGGATTGATTGTCTGTTTGAGTCCAGTCTGCTTCTATTCAGTTCCATGGCTTGTTTACAAAGATCCATGGTATGACCTTTCTTTCCACAGTAGAAGCATGTTTTCTTATTGGTGGTCCTTCTGGATGCATCACCCTTCTTGGATTTCAAATCCAAGGACTTCTCTTCCTTTTTCAACATCTTCCTGGGAGCATTGTCACTTTTCTTCTGTTTGCTTCCCAAGGATTCTTGCTTTGCCAGGTTCAGTGATCTTCTCTTCATTCCAGCTTCGGATACATTCGTAGATTGATATGTATCAACTCTTTGACCACTTTTGCAACCATCCCAGATGTTGTCAAGTAATCCAAATCTATTTGCAGTAAACAGATGTCTCTGGACCTGTGGATGTTGCTTCCTTCCTTCTGGCTTGCTCCCCCTTGGCATGGTCTTCCTCTGTGCTTTGGCATTCAGTGGATTGTACCAACAATCCTTTGCACAATGCCCATACTTGTTACAACACCAGCATTGTCCCACGAATCTTGACCTCTTCAGTCCTTCTGATTGTAGGGACTTTTCTTGACCTGTTGTGCTGTTTCAGGAGAGCTCTGCTTCTTTACTGTCTTCATCCATATTTGTTTGGAATTATTCTTCCATCCTGCACTTTTTGTGGAAACACAATTAGAAGCATCAGTACAAGATGGTATGGATGGTACCTTCTTTCTAGAAGATGTTGCCCTTTTATTAGAGGATGTCTTTCTTTTAGAATCATCCTTCTCAAAGCTCACTTGAGTGGCAACATTTCTTCTTTTAGCTGACTGGGAGGATTCAGCTTTGGGTGATTGCATATTTTTCAATATCACCTCTAGTTATAAGTATTTCATGTTGAGGGAGTTCTTCTCATATTCAACAGTTCTTAGCTTTCCTTCCCAATTCTCCACCAGTTGTTTCATCTGGTCTTCATGCACCTTCTTTAATTCTTGCAATGAATTGTCCAGCTCCTTCACCCTTTTTACTTTGTCTTCAAGTTGAGCATATTTAACAACCATTGATACTCTGTGCCTCTTTTCCAGTGCATGGAAAACTTCTTTGATTACTACTTTAAAGAATTCTTTCTCAGAAAGGCTTCTTTGCAATTCTTCAGCAGTGTCTTCATATCTTTCATTACAAAGGGATACTGTTTCATCTTTGGCATTTACCAGCTTTCTGAGAGTGTTGGTTATGCCAACCCTTTTTGCCAACTGATCTTCCATTGCATTGGCTTCTTCTTCTAGCTGTAATTTTTCTTCTTGAAGATCAAGGATGCCAGTAGTAATACACATTGCCACTTCCTTGGGGACAGTCTTCTGAATATATTTGAGTGCATTTTGAAGATCATTCATTGTTCCAACTTCATCACAGCTAGGACAGGCTTTCTTCATCTTCTTGGCCTGTTTCTTCTTTCTATTTTTCTGAGTCTTGGCAGATATCTCCATTTGAGGCTGGTCACTCATTTCCTCAAATCTGCACTTCATAAAGACTCCCTTGGATCTTTTAGAGGGAACCTCCCTCTGATACCAATTGAAGTGCCCAGATCAGTGTGAATCACTGAGAGGGGGAGGGGGTGAATCAGTGATCCCTTAAAACTTTTTACTAATTGATTCTTATCAATTAAACCTCTATGGCTGGTTAAAGCCTCGATCCACTCTCCTTGTATCTCTCAACCTTTCCCGAATGATGCAGTAATGAAAAGGCACAGGACACAAGGATTTACAAGGTTCGGCACCAAAGGCCTACATCCTTGCCATGCTCTCCCAGCATGGATTCTCCATTATAACCTGTTAAAATTACAATGGTCGATACAGAGTCCCACTGTATCTCTCCTGAGTCCCACAGGAGGGTCTTTATACTGCGTCCCACAGTGTTACCAGAGTCCCACTGGCCTGCTCCAGAATCCCACTGAAGACTTCTTCTCCCTGAGTCCCACAGGGTCTTCTCTTGGCTCCTCGAGTCACACGAGTAGCTCTCCTTCTCTTTAAGCTTCTTCAAGTATCCTCAGCAGTCTGGGATAAAGACTGTTGGCCTTGCTCTGTACCTCTGATCACTTGAGTTGATCAGGTCTTCTCAATTACTGAATACTCAGACAACTGATATCTCTAACTTCAGTCTGGTCCAGTCTCACTTCAAAACAACTTCATGCACTGAGTGCATGGCAGCTCTTCATCCTCATGCACTGATAGAATGGCCTTCTCAAATTCTTCAAGAACCTCCTGGTCTTGGACAATTCAAATGCACACACCTGATTTAGCACTGTTCACGTGTGCACGTGCATGCATGCATGCATGCACTTCCCTCTTTCTTCTCTTGGTGCAATAAACCCACAAAGGGTGTAGTCACTTTAAGCACACACCTTCTTCCTCCTTCACACACTTTATCCAATTTGTTTACACACTTAGAGTGTGTTCTACTTTAGTGTGGGTCACTCCTTATTTCTTCTAAGTGTATACACACTTCTTAGTGCACACACTTAGGTTCGGCCAACTTGTCTCTTTACACACACTTGTTTCATTTTGCACACACTCGAAGCTTGGCCTTCACTTCCTCTTGCACACACACAAAGTATTCTTTGTTCTTCAAAGTGTGCACCCCACAAGGGATACGGCCTTCACTTGTTCAATTTGCACACAAAGTCACTAAGCCTTGGCCTCCCTCTCTTTGCACACCCACTGCCCGTAGGGTGTAGTGGCCTTCTTGTTTTGCACACACTTAGGCTTAGCTAACATCACTTGCACACACTTGGCCCGTAGGTGTTCTTGTCCACTTTGCACACACACACAAATAGTGTGGTCTTCACTTCACCCACACAAGGCTACGGCCTTTATTTTGCTCACTGTCCAAGTGGGTTCTCAATTTGCCCGAACCACTGCCTTCAAAGAAGGCGCGCAAGGTGTCTTGGTGCAAGGCTCCACGGGTGCACAAGCCTTCGAGCGCGCAAGCTCCTCCTGCCGCGGGGCGCGCAAGTGCTGCACCCGTGGGCACTTCCTCCTGCCGCACAAGTATGCGGGCAGTGAGGGTGCCAATCCTTGAGCGCGCAAGGTTCAAGCGGCTCGGGATCTTCCTGTCGCGCAAGATAGGCGCGCAGTGAACTCTTTCGGGCCTCGGGTGGCACCGAGATCTTCAGCCGCGCAAGTAATTTGCGCGGCGGCTTCTTCTTCGCGAGGCAGAGGCACTCACGGGTCTTCTGATTTTCGAGAAAGGATCAGAAAGCATATTCATGCCTCGGGTCTTCTTTTTATAGGCGAGGAAGGCTTCAAATCCTCCGCGTGATTTAACTTCAAAATCCCGAAGTTTTCGGTTCTTTAAAATCTTCAAATCTTGATTTTTATACTCTGTTTCAACGCGGGTTTCCTTTTCTTTTCCTTCGGTTTCCTCCACGTGCATGCGACTTAGAACGCATGCACGGCCTTCGTTAAGGCTTATGCATGCACAACATGCTCTCCACGTGGCCTCGGCAACTCCGTTTGCCTCGGCTGAAGTCCGAATTCTTTCTCGATGCATGCATGCAACATTTTAATGCATGCATGAGTTCAGTGTGGCCAGACGATCACGAGGGAGCCTTCGGCTTCGAAAATGGTGGCCGGGAACTCGAATTTTGTCTTCGGGGAGGCTCTGGTTCAGCGGCGGCTTCGCGGGAGGCTTCGGCATGGCTCGAGGTTGAGGACGAAGCCGGGGCCGTCGGATCAGATCTTCAACGGCCTGGATTAGATCGCGGCGCCGCGGATGGATCGTGCGGCGCAGATCAAGCGCGCGATGGCTCGGACGGCCAGGATCTCTTCCGCGGGAAAATCCCGTGTCCCACATCGAAACGCCGGCCATTTTTCACGCGGTTTATCAAATAAGCGCTCCCTTCCACCGCTCAATTGAACTTCCTCCCTCCCGGTGCCGCCCCGCACCGGGTTCTCTCTGCGGGCGCGCTCTGCGCCCACTCTTGCTCCTGCGGGCGCGCTCCTAGCACCCACTATGCACACACGGGTGCGCGGGCTTCACCACCCCGTGCCCTCGGGGCTTATACACGGCCCCTCTGCGCTCCTCCGGGCGTGCCCCAGGCGCCCATGCGGTGTCCTTGGGTGCGCCCCCTGCCTCAAGGTTGCTGCCCTGGCCTTGAGGGTTCCCCATGGGCGTGGTGACCTTGAGTCCCACATGTGCCTTGGGTGATGACCCTCGGCTGGCCTCCTTGGTGGCCTATTTTTTGCAACAAAAACACTAAGTCCTTTGTTAAACAAAGTGACCAAGTGTAACATGCCAAGTGCCACTCCAAGCCATTCTTCTTCCCCTTTCCTTCTTCCTTTCTTCTTCTTCATTTGAAATTCCTCCATTATCTTCAACATGTATTCATCACTTAGGAATGGAATTTCAAACAATTTCTTCTTAATCTTCTTCATCTCCTCTTCCATATGTGTTCAATACTTAGGAGGGACTTCTTCAACTGAATCTCTTGAATCTAATATTTCTTCAATAATCTTCATTTATCTAATCAGAGATCAATTGGAACATCTTCTGATTCACATGCACTAAGTGATAGTGCATGGACTTCATTAAACCACTTCATCCAATTAGAAGTAGTGAATGTATCATCTTTCTTCTTCAACTCCTCATGCATTGTCACTACAATTCATGGTCTTCTAATCATGTTGTGACTTTGTATCATCAGGATACAAGTTCTATGAACTTAAAGATCAGCTCCACAATCGTCAGATGTAACATGGAGAATGTTTCAACCATAATCTCCTATGCCACTTAGTACCATGGCCATTCTCCTTCATCACCATCACCATCACATCCTTTGACATTCACATCTTTACTCCTTGACATCCATTCATTCCAAGACAACTTCATGCCTCATTGACAACAAATGCAACACAATGCACTTCATGATTCATCATCAACCTCACCATTTTCAACAAGGTCCAGTTCCTCCTTTCACTAACTCTATTCCACTATGGTGTATAAGGTGAAGAGATCTAAGATAGAATCCTAGACTCCCATAGAAGATCGATGAACTCTTGGTTCATATATTATCCACCTCGATCCGATTGATGTTTCTTTATCTTCTTACCAAGCTGATTCTTTAATTCATTCTTGAATTACTTAATTTTCTCTAAGGATTATGACTTATACCTCATTAAGTATATATATCTATATCTACTCAAATCATCAGTAAAAGTAATGAAGTAAGAATATCCACCTCTATCTTCTAATAAAAATGGCCCACACACATCCGTGTACACCAATCCTAGAAGTTATGTGGCCCTTTCACCCTATCCACTGAAAGGTAGCTTGGTCATTTTACCTTGTAAACAAGTGTGAAATCTATCAAGTAGTTTTAGCTCAGTAGAGTCTAAATAGCCATATTGGCAGAGCTTTTTCAAGCACTTCTCATTTACATGACCGAGATGGTGATGCCACAACTAGGTGATGTTTGAGTCATGTAAGTTTGTTTCGTAATCGATTTCCAAAACTTGTTTTTCATAATTTAATACATACAAACCATTATTTAAATGCGCTATACTATAACATATGTTGTTTTTAGAAAATAAAAAACCCTTATTCCCAAATTTCAAAATAAATCCATCCATATCCAAACAAGATACATAAATTATGTTCTTGGTAACACTAGGAACATAATAATAGTTACGTAAAACCAAAATCATTCCAGTTGGAAATGAGAGATGGTAATCACCAATGGCCAATGCAACCAACCTCGCACCATTGGCAGCTTGAAGATCCACCTCTCTTCTAGCAATCTTTCTAAATCTACTTGATTTCTATATTTGAATACAGATGTGATCCCCACAAGATGTATCTAATTCCCAATGTGTAGAAATGGAAATATTACACTCGATAACGAATGAATCTTTAGTGTCCCCATGATTTTGGGTGAAATTACTCTTCTAGTGGCCTGGCTTGCCACATGAAAAACATACCGCCTCCCGTTCCATGCCCTACCTCTGGATCTTACCCTTCTTATAGGGATGGTGCTCAGGGGGCTTCAGATCGTTTATAAGTCCTTGCCCCGTTTGAGTTGCACTTCATTTTCTTATTCACTATAAGGACTCTGGGTTTGTCACGCCCCATGACCTTATCTACGTAGAAAATTAAGGTTATAAATTCCTATAGACTCTTATCATTGTTTCTCATGTTATAGTTGACAATAAAGCTATAGAAGGTCTTGGGTAGTGATGATAGGATGAGATCTATAAATAAATCATCCGGGAACTTAATCCCTAATATGTACAGGCATTCAATGTAGCCAATAATCTTGACTACATGAGGCCCAACTGGTGTAGACTCTCTAAGCTTAGTTGAAAACAAAGCGTTGGAGATCTCATATATCTCTTGTCTCACCTTCTCTTGATCCTTAAGGTGAGACATCATACTATACACTTCCATGTTTTCATGCTGCTTTAAGAGCTCATTAGACATGGCCAATAGAATGAAACATTGGAAATCTATGGAATCATACATATGTTTCATATAGAGTGATAGTTCCTTATCACTGGCCTCTTTTCCAAGCACAACTTGAATAGGCTCTTCGAGCACATACAATTTCCTCTCGTGGAGAAGGATAACGCGTAAACACCTCTGCAATTCCTATAAATTGGTGCTGGTGAGAAGGTTTTACTTATTGAGTATGGTTCACAATTATATTTTTGAAGTAATTTTTATTTCTGTTTCTACAAATTAAGATGAACACAAGTTTAGTAATTTATCATGATTAAACTGAGGCAAATAAATTAATACTTGTCTCCCACTATTTTCTCAAAATCCAATAGCCCTCACCATTGACTTCGGAGTATTCTGTTGCTTGAATATTCTAGAGGCAAGGATCCATATTTCCCTTCGTATTACCCCAAATATGGTTGGTTGAGAAACTTTAAGGGTTTTAGTTTGGCATTCCAAATTCCAACTACATTAACTCACAGCTCCTTGATCCATTGAGTGGACTCCCCAATCCTGAAACCCGTTTATTTTTGATTTTCTCAACCTTTGCCTCTTGGTCACACCAAGTCCTGCTGTAGAAGTCAACCCTTGATGTGAACCAAGCCAAGTCAACCCAAAAACTTTAATTAGAATTCCTCGATAATCTAAAGCACCCCAACCAAGGTTGGTCAAGCACTTTGAACTATGGTTCGATTCTAACCAAGATTATGGAAGGTTATGCTGACTTAATATTTCTTTGAGCGATTTTATCCTTATACATAAATTTCCCTTTTATTATCTTTGATTACATGCTTTTTAATATTAAGTGGGACATACTTTAGTGATTAACCATGTATAAGATAATATTTACTCATAATCCTGTCTTATTTTAGTTCTATCTTGCATACTTGTTTAATTCATTAATTGTGTGATCGTGACAACATACCCACAATAAATAAACCATGAAACTGACAGAAATAAAATAAAGGGTATGATCATGAGGTTGTTTTATTATTTATTTTATCTAGTAGTTGATAGACTAACCCAAGAATTAGGGGAGAAACACTTTGAACCTTTTGGGTTCGTGTTTATAGCTTTCCACCTTTCCACATTTGTATCTCCTTGGATTAGTTTCACCTTGGCTCCTAACTTGAGCTTCCTCTAATAGCTTGGGAGATCCATCCATTACATATGCTTTTATCTCACATGTAGGTGAGGGGTAAAACGGGGTTTTACATAAAGGAAACCTTTGGCACGCAGTCCCTACATATTAATGAGGATAAGTCTTGCAGGCCAACAAATTTTAATTTAAATAAATTAATTAAAAGAAACCATTCACATACAAAGGTCTTGGTCTAGCTCATGATCATCCATACATGCAAAGATATTTATGCATAAATAAAACTAGAATTCAATTATTTAATCATTCTTGTTTAAGATAAATCATGCTCGAATCAATTAATTATCTTTAATTAACCAATCCTTTTATCTTAAAACATTTTTTGAATTTCCTTTAGATTCTCATCTATCATAATTTTAAACAAATAAATTCATTTAAAATTATCTTTGTACGTAACATGTAACTTGGAGGAAACCCGATGAATTACCTTTCTTAACTACCTAATGAGTAAAAATGAACATTACATAGATGTTAAATTAAACACATATATATAAAACACCTTTCACGTGTTGCGCCTTAGCTTTATAGCTGCACTATGGTACACATATCAAGGGTTTATATAATATAATAATAAATTTTAATAAATCTGTGTAATTTGGATGAGTACACGACATGTAGTTCTGACTACACGGTGTGTACTTTTTATTAATCGTCCATCTGAAGTACATGCTCAGGGACATGGCATGTAAATGTACTTCAGAAATATTTTGAGTACATGACTTTTTCAGTGGGACACATGCTATGTAGTATCTGTGTTACACGGTTTCCAGCCGGGGGAGCCGTGTATGGGGTACACGGTCAAACCCTAACCCAAAGGGACTACATGCCGTGTTCAGTGGGACACACGGCGTGTAATCCCGAAACTATGTGTCACCTGTTTGTGGTCAAAACACAGTCTTAAAGACTTAAATAGGATCCAATGACACAACCTAGTTTGGCGGACCATCCCAGTGCATGGAACCTATACTACACGACATGTATTGCCGAATACACACCATGTGTTCTGGTTTTGTATAGCCAGGAATATTTAGCACCTCTAGATGAGAACCTATATTTTATTTTAATCAAAAATTAAAAGAAAAAATCATTTCTGTAAGGTGAAAAAGAAATGAGAGAGGTGGAACAGATCACAAGATTCACATTTTATAAATGATTAACTTGAATTGAAACAACTAAATTATTAAATGCGTAAATAATCAATGAAAAAAATAAATAATTATAATCAACGATATGACCCCCCTGATACCACTTGTAGGTTCTGGGCACAACAGAAGCGCATTGGTGGGTGTAACCAACTTTAATTTTTGTCGTTAACGAAGTTTAATCCAAGATCCATCATGATAATAGAATGTCGGATATTAGGAATATAACAAAGAACGAAAGAAAAAAGGGGAGTCCCAGAACCCTAGAAAGGATCATCATATGTTTGTTATAATTAATTTAATTAAAAGATAAGAATTACCTTGATGGAATTCTCTCTCCATTGATGTTTCTGGTCACAATCTAACGTGATCCATCATTGCATCATAGAATCCAAGTGTAGGATTTCTCTAGTGATGATACACATGTTCTTCACATATCTCTGGATGTTGCCAAAGAGATCTATGGGTGCTAGCGTAGAAGTGCCTTCACTTGCGGTGTCCGCCTTCGATCATCTTGATCCGGTGGAGGAGGGTCTCTCTCTCGTAGTTTGAGAGCATTCTTGTAATAAAAGAAATTATCTATTGGCTTGAGATCTCTCTAGATCCATTGTGCACAACCCCTAAATGGCTAGGACAATGAGAATTATATAATTGTGATTTTAATAACTTAGAATAATAAAATGAATTAATTACCTGAAAGAATTTATTCATTTATTTTAATTATTAAAAGATCCCATGTCTAATAATAATAGTTGACTATTATTATTACTTGACATGCACCCAAAGAATTACACCTAATATTATTTAATTAAATAAATAATATTATTTATCATAAATTCCCAAAAAAAATACATGGCGTGTATATCAATATACATGGAATGTACTTTTGTTTTTCTATTTTTCTTTACTTCCTCCACCACATTTATTAGAACTTAAATAATGGTTATTTATTTCTCAAATTAATTTCATTGCATTACTCACTAAAAAATATATTATTTTTCCCACAATATATTCTCTCTAATAACTAGTGTCGAAATAAATGTGACCAGACATCCTTGAATAATTATTAAACCACAATTAAGAATAATATTTATTCAACTTGTTAAATTAATATTTAACTGAGATACTTGGACACACTTAGTGTGTGACCCTCTAGGCCTCTTTCTCAGTGGAATTAGGCGGAGTCTGCCTAAAGTCCAAGGTTAGTGTCTAGAAACATGCCAAGGCACCCATAGATAAATAAGTTAACACAGCAATGACGTGCCACCTCCTATGAACGCATACCATGTAATGTAATCCCTTTGTCTCTATTTCTCAAATCAAGTGGGTTTCATGCTTTTTCCATCAACCCATGAACTCAATTATTCTTTCTTTGACTTCCAGAAATTGAACTCTCCCATTCCTTACCATGGCCATGGATTTATTTAGGCTATATAAATTACATCAAAGGGCCTAAGATATCTATCTCCGTTATGGAACAGAAGGGAAAATCATTTCTCACATTATCTATTAATGAAGTATTACTCATGATGCACCCAACATATCCTACCTCACTACGTACAGTGTGTCATCACATTTTTTATCAATACATATAAGTGCGTGAGTTTTAATACCCATTGATAATAATCGTAAAGTCTAAGGACCAATACACACGCCCGTAGATAGAAACATCCAATGACACTATGAAATGTGGATTTCCTACCGGCGGGTCTCGTTCTCATAATATCCTCTTGGATATTACCAAGGGCGCACACTATGATAAGGTTCCTCAAAGTTTTATGAGTCCTCACCCCTAATGGCCTGTATTATTTGTGTCCTTCAAATAACATCATCCGGCCATAGAACATATATTCAAGAATAGTGTTATGAAACTTCTGGGTTCTCATCATAGTAGGGATCCGCTATGACCTTTTAGTGGAACAACTATCCTTATGACATTATCACATGCATTTTTATGTAGAAGAAAAATCAAGATGTGATAAGGTATTTATTAATGAATAAAGTAAAAAGTAGCTGGTTCTAGGCCACCAAATCCAACAAGACTTAATCAGGTAGTTCTATTACCATAAAAGGGCTTGATATATCAATTATAATTCTTTAACATAAGGGAAACATCCTTTATCACATTATTTATTAATACCGTATCATTTTTTATGCAAGAAACAAACCCAACTTCACCACGAACATATGTCATCATGGTTTATGAAAATGCATCAAAGCATGTGATTCTTGATATGTATTAATAATAATCTTAAATTATAAGGACCATTACTATAATGTACCAGTTCTGGAAGCCGCCCAGAGGTGCCCCGTACCCGGTTGGTCACATGGCCTCAAGAACATTTCCCCAAACGCCAGAGGCTGCCGACTAGCTATGAGGGCCTTGGGTGTGATAGTGGGGAAACTATGCCCTCATTGGTAGAGTAGCACAACCAAAATAAATAGATAACAATAGTGGAAGCAGTAATAATACTATACAATAATAAAAAGTGGAAGACTGAAGAAATAAACAACTAGAGTACATATATAAATGATGCATGATAAGTTTGTCTAAGAAAATAGCCAAAAAAGTCACAGTTATGGAATAAAGTACTAAACCAAAGTACAAAGAAGACAAATAACTCCAAAAACATCGCAAGCCTTAGCTTTTTCCCATGCTCTCCAGCTCCACAACAATCAAGTACCTGAAGTAGAAGGGCTCTTTCCCTTATCTATAACTGTTGTAATATAATATGTTTGGGCCAAAAAGCATGACCCAAATAGGGTGTGAGACAAATCCCATTAGGAAACCACCCAAAGATCTGTGCCTAGCAGTCAGTGAATATATATATGGTAGGAAATAAGAAAAAAGAAGTAGTAAGCAAGGAAGTACTCAAAAGTAAACAATCCTACCATTTCCATTACATCATTTGCATTTAATAATTTAATCAACCAAATAAAAAAACAAGAAACCCTCTGGGAAAGTTCTCACAACCCATCCCCTCAAGTTAAACAAATAATCTCAAGTAACCCTCTGGGTAGTTCTCACGGCCTAACCCCTCTGGTTCAATTTACAATAAGGATATAACGAAGACTCTCTGAGGAAGCCCTCACCGTCAATTCCCCTTATAGTCTTGTGTAATAAAAGACTCTCTGAGGAAGAAATCTTCATAAATTCACCCTATAGCCTTTTAACGGTAAACTACAAACACTCTGAGGAAGCACTCAATGTCAATTATTCCTATGGTCTCGTAAGGTATATATAGACACTCTGAGGGAGCACTCAACATCAATTCCCCCTATGGTATCACAGCGTGATAAATATTAAAGATTCTATGGGAAAGCCCTCAACATCAATTTCCCCTATGGTCTCTCTATACCAGGTCCCCGCAACCCTATGTATAGAAATCGTACACAAATGATAATTAGCATCCAAAGTAAACCTCAAAGTACTGATTGGATAAATAGCTACAAGGCATGACACATCATATCGGATAAATAATCACTCCATCCTAACAACACTAGGAATGGAAAACAAATAGCCTAACTGGAAAAGCTAGACCAAATGGTGAAAAACAAACAAGCATGGGAAAACAAATCCATAGCATGAAAATTAACCCTATTCACATTCGAACAAACTCTATTCAATCCTAAAAGGCATAGTAGGCATCAATAGGGTTAAAATATCTAAACACAGAATACCTCGAATGAGGGTATTTGGAAATTTTGAACATATAACTCAAAGACTAACTACAGATAGGCACAAACCACCTACCTCGGTGTAGTACGATCGATATACATGAACCTCGGGCCTTGAATCTCCCTAGAACGTCATAGTTCTACAAAAACGCTAAAAATTTTCAACCGAGGATATCTTATGAAATAGGATAAATCAGTAAATGAGGCTCTAGAAGAAGGAAGAGCTTACCATGGTAATTATAACACAATATAAGGTAGTAGATTCAAAGAACAGAAATCTATTCGGGGTCTCAGTGAAGAATCGCCAGATATGGATGCTCCTGGATGGGACGAGATGAGAACAAGGGTGTTATGTCGATTAGACGCGACCTCGGTCTATTTAAATAAATAAAAAGAAAGTACACAATGTGTTCTTTAAAAATACATTGTGTGTACTTTCCTTAACCATCCTCCGCTTTAGGCTGCCCCTAGGTCACACCACACGGCCATATGCTCGACTGTTACATGGCCATAACACAACTACCCACAGAAACTAGGTACACGACATATACTTATAAGTACACGACACGTACTCCTAAAATTTACAGAAACTCCCCTTTTTCTAAAAAACAACCAAAAAATAAATGAATACCTAAAAATAAGATTTGGGTTCTTACAAACTTCCCCCCTTAAATAAATTTGTCTCCGAATTTCCATAATAAGGAAACATAGAAGAATAATCCTTGAATAGCTCGAGCCACTATGATTGTACATTGGCCTCCCTCTCCCAAGTCTCATCCTGTACCCGCCCGTGCTGCCATAGCACTCGTACCAGAGGAATAGACCGACCACGAAGAACCTTTGCACTATGATCAATAATCCAGATAGGATGCTCCTCAAACGATGCATCCACCTCCAACTCAATCTCCTCGGGTTGAAGGATATGAGATGGGTCTGTGAAGTAACACCACAACTGAGAAATGTAAAAAATGTCATGCATAGCTCGATACCTCTGAGGTAACTGAAACTAATTGGAAACTAGCCTGACTCTCTCTAAAACCTCAAATGGTGCAACATATCTCGGTGAAATATTACCATGTCTCCTAATCCTACTGTGTCGTAACCTCGACGTGACACACAGGAAAACTTGATCTCTGACCTCAAACTCCATAGGTTATCTCCGTCGATCAGCATAAGACTTCTGACGTGATTGTGCAGTAGCCATCCTCTTTTGAATCAACTCTATCTACTCCATGGTCTCTTGAACAAGATGAGGTCCCATCATAGCTGCCTCTCCTGCCTCCATCCAACATAGGGGTGATCGGAATGTCCTACCGTACAAATCCTCATAAGGTGCCATCTAAATAGTTTCTTGAAAACTATTATTGTAGGAAAAATCCAAAAGATGTATGTGCTTCTCCCAAGAACCTTTAAAATATGGGATGCATGCTCGAAGCATGTACTCCAGCACCTGAATCGTACGCTCGGACTAGAAATATGTCTAGGGGATGTAAGATATACTTAGAAGTACCTATGTGCCCAAATCCGTCTGTAGTCCCTGCTAGACCTGAGAAGTAAAACATGCATCCCTGTCTGAAACAATGGAGTGTGGAACCCCATGTAAACGTATAATCTCCCAGATGTACAGCCTTCCCAAATCATCCACACTAAAGGTATCCTTGATTGGAAAGAAGTGAAAAACCTTCATGAGCCTGTCAATGACAACCCATGTTGCATCGTTCCCTCGAGGCAACCTCAGTAACCCTGTCATGAAGTCCATCATGACATCATTCCACTTCCACTTAGGAATGGGTAACTACTGCAAAAGCCCTTCTGGTTGCTGATGCTCTGCCTTCACCTACTGACAGGTGGAACACCTCATGACAAACCTAGCAACATATCTCTTCATACCTGGACACCAATACTGACGGTGCATATCTCGATACATCTTGGTGACACCAGGATGAACTTCCCCAACTAAGGAATGAAAGTCCCGCATCATCTCCTCACGTATGTCTGCTGACACCCACACACACCCCTGAAAACGCAAGATCTCATCCTCACCTATGGTCCATCCATAAATAGGGTCCTCCCTTTACAAACTCTCTTGTAGGACTAGGACTTCAGAATATGATAACTACCTCATTCGAACTCGATCCATAAGAGTAGAGGTAAAAACCACAAAAGAAAGAAAAATCTTCCCCTGTCTATCATGCACCTCCAAATGCATCTCAGAGAACAGAGCCATAAGCTTCCACTCACTACTGGACTCATGAACTACCTATATATGAGTCCTCCTGATCAACGCATTAGCCACTACATTGCCTTTTCCAGGCATGTAGGCAAGCTCAAAGTCAAAGGACTGAAGGTACTCAACCCACCTTCACTGTCTCAAATTCAGATCGTGCTGAGTGAAGATGTACTTGAGACTTTTATGATCGATGAAAACCACAAAATTATCTCCCAACAGATAATGTCTCTAATAGAATAAGTCATAAACAACTACAACCAACTCGATATCATGCGCCAGGTAATTCCTCTCATGTGGCCACAACTACCGAGACCCATATGCAATGACTCCTTCCCCTTGCATAAGCACTGCTCCCAGACCGATACCTGATGCATTGTAGTACACATTATAGCTCTTTCCTGGATTAGTAAATACTAGTATCAGTACTAAAGTCAACCTCCCTTTCACCTCTTGAAAGGCTAATGCACAAGAATTTGCCCACAAAAACTCCGTACCTTTCTTTGTCAGGCCCATTAGTGGCACTACTAAGCATGAAAAGTCATGTATAAAACATCTGTAGTATCTAGACAACCCTAAAAAACTTCATACTTCAAAGACATTCTTGGGATGCTCCCAGGAAACTACTGCTCTCACTTTCTCTAGGTATACTGACACTCCTGTCTCTGAGATAACATGAACCAGGAAGTGAATTTGGTCCATCCAAAAGTGGCATTTTGAGAGCTTAGTGTATACCTGATGATCTCTCACTATACTCAAAAAGATATCAAGATGGATGGCATGGTCATTTTGAGTATGAGAGGACACCAAGATATCATCCATGATGACTACCATGAAAGAATCCAGGTATGGATGGAACACCCAGTTCATCAGTTCCATGAAAACTGCAAGCGCATTCGTGAGTCTGAACAACATAACCATATACTCGTATAGACTATACCTACTCCAAAAGGATGTAAGAGGTATATCAGATGGTCTAATGCACAACTGATGATAACCAGATCTCAATTCAATCTTTGAGAACACTTGGGATCCTTGAAGATGATCAAAGAGATCATAAATCCTCGGTAAATGATATTGGTTCTTGACTGTCAATTGGTTCAAATTTTGATAATCCACACAAAGTCTAAGGGTACTGTCCACCTTCTTCAAAAACAGGACAAGTGATCTCCAAGGAGAGGTACTGGGTTGGATGAAACCCTTTTCCTGTAACTCCTACAACTACTTCTTGAGCTCCTCTAACTCTAGGGTATCCATCCTAAAAGAAATAATAGATATCGGTGCCGCTCCTGGCACGTGCTCAATGGAAAAGTATACCTCTCACTCTAGAGGAAAACTTGAAAATTCCTCTGGAAAGATATCTCTGAAACAATCCCCACTGGAGGAAAGTTAAACTATGAAGTCCCCTGGTCATCTAGATATAGACTAGAAATCTGGGCTGTAACTCCTCCCAACCCATGATGCTCAGGTCCTGTTCCGCTCGCCTGGACATCCCATTCGCCCTTATAAAGAAATGATCCACCCTTTGGTGATTTGAAAATCAACCTGCGATGATAACAGTTGACAACATCCTGGAAGGGAACCAAACAATCCATTCCGAGAATGAAATTATATGCCATCATCTATAAGACATATAGGTCCCACAGGAAGAGACACCCACCCACCTCTATAGGGAACTCCTTACACTATCATATACTAGACATTATTGTCCCCAACGGAGTGTCCAGTGTCAAGACATAAACAAAATAAAAGATACAGAGCCCAAGTATCTCTAAAACAACAATAAATATGAAACTATGGTAAGCCCCTGTATCGAAGAGTGAAATATCTAAAACTGAGGAAACTAGAATAGTACCTCGAACTGTAGAAGGGTAGAGATCCTACTCCTACTGGGTCTACTCCACTGAAAAATCCTAGCCTATACCGCAGCTGTGTGACCCTGCCTGACCACCCTGAGCTGATCCACCTTGTTGTCGCTGAAAGCCTACCGACTGGCTACCACGACCATGACCTCCACCTCACCCTGAACATCCAGAAGAACTCCAGTTCCCAGGCTGATGATAAACTGGTGGTACTACTCTTGAATGCGAAGTCATAGGGGAAATCTGATCACTAGCTACTAGTGAGAAGAACTGATAGAAGCGATGAAGATGGCCCATCTTTCCATAAGATCGGCACTTGATTGGGTCTCTCGGGCAATATGGCCTTGTATGCTCTAAATTCCCAGATTGGTAGCATACCACATGGATACCTGAAGGTGTATCTTTCCTACTCAGATCTCCACATGTAAACTCCCTGTGGTACTTCCTACTATCATCCAGAGAATCACTAACTCTGGTTATTGAACCGCCCTAGCCCACATCTCTAGAATCTCTCAGGTTGGGCTCTATGATCATCACCTAGTTGAAAATAGAAGATATAGTATTCAACCTAAAGATGTTCACCTAAGATCGAACGTCTTTCCTGAGACCATCCTCAAACTTCCTTGCTAGGAATAAATCACCTCTCCTAGAAAGGGTGTAAAGCGCTGCAGCTCTGTGAAGTGAGAAGAATACTCCATAATTGAAAGAGTACCCTGCTCCAGACTCATGAACTCTTGGGATCGATCGACCCTCAAATTCTCCAGGTAGAAGTAATCATAGAAGGTACGCTGAAACTTCTCCCAATTCATAACCTGTCAGCATCCCGCCTGTGAGATCGCATCCCACCATCTCTTAGAGAAATACTAAAGCATATACGTAGTGAGATTGACCATACTCTCCGGAGGCATCTCCAGATGCTCGAAGATCGTAAGCATGGATTCTAGCCATGTATCTATAGCATGGTGTCCTCCATCCTCTGAGAAAGTTGGAGGATGCTGCTGCTAAAAGACTCGTGCCAATTTTTCCATTGATGGGGTAGGATGCGGTTCTCCCTGTAAAGTATTCATGAACCTCATAAAGCCCTCTTGGAACTATGCATCAACCCCTATGTCCAGAATGACAGTTGGTGCAGAGACTGGCACTATAGGAGGATCCGCTGGTAGTCCCTGATCATCCATGTCTGGTATCTGATCATTGCCTTGTATCTAGCATACAACCAGAGGACGTCTTGGTGGCATGAATCTACAAGGTCAAGTGCACACCTTAGGATCAAGATTTATCAGGGACTGAAACTTATAATTGAATGAAAGGAAAGAGATAATGAAAGCATTCAAGTTTTTCAAAACATGGATACAGAGAGTGTATAACCCTTACACGACGTGTTCCTTTGAGCCTTCACATGGGCATGTACTTCTGCCAAAACTGGTCATGTAACACCCCATACACATGGCATGTTCTCCCAAGACACGACGTGTACTTGATTCGTTTCCCTTCTCCAAGTTATTCTATATGACTAACCCACACAGTTATCCTAGGACAGGACTACAGGGTGTGTTTGTTCCAAACACGGCGTGTACCACTTAGGTTTCAACTTCCCGTGTTGTTAGTCACATGGGTGGACACACAGCTAACTCTACATAGTGTGTTTATGCCAGAAATGGCGTGTACTAGGAGGATTCCACCGCCCCATGTTGTTCGTTACATGACTAGATAAAAGGGTTATACTACACAGTGTGTTCAAACTTGACACGGTGTGTATAACCTATGTTTTATCCATCCATGACATTAGTCACATGGGCGGACACATGGTCTACACAACATGACGTGTACATCCGGTACATGGTGTGTCCCACCAAAGATTTACCAACACCATGTCTCTTCCCACACATCTAGTGACACGGTTAGAAACTACACAATGTGTACATAAAGTACATGGTGTGTACTTAAGAAAAATAGTTCTTTCCCGAACATAAGGACACATGGTGTGTATTTATCATTACACACTGTGTATTCTGGGTTTTTCCAGACTATAAGCCTCAAAAACTACTTTGGAACCTAGAAAATACTAAAACGAACATTAAAGTGACAAATTACAATCTATGAGGTCCCATACGCCCTGCGAATCAAAGCTTGTAATCCTAACATGTCATATACAAGCATAAAAAAGAAACGACCCACCAAATTCTGGTCCATGAGGGCCCATAACACCTCAGGAACCAAAGTTTGGTGTTCATTCAAACGGAACCTTAAACATTAGCAATACCCTATAAAACAGCAGGTATTATATCAATCCATCTATCAAAACAACATGCACATCTAGTCCAACATATATCACAACAACATGCAATTAATAATGCACCCTAAATAGCATGGAAAGAATGTATGACATGTGATCTCTAAAAAGTGCCTATATGATGCATGAGATGGCATACCCTCATCTCATCGGTTTGTGATGTTATTCATTTATTTATATCATTTTATATACTCCCTCTACTGATTTTCAATTAAATGAGCATAACTTATGTGAAATACTAGTGCTTTAATATTAAATATTATTTTGGAGTATTGTTTTGAATAATACAGATTCATGTCTGTTTAGTATTTTAAATATAACTCTCACCCTACGAATCCAAATTGTGTGATTCTTGTCTTGTAGGGTTCTAAATTCAATTTTCTACAAATCACTCAACTGGATCATTGGCTAATTCGGCCATTTTAAGGGCCATATGGACCACACAAGATGACCCACCAGATCTGCCTAATTTCTGGACCAGCCTTGAATATTTCATTACTGGGCTCAATTTCCCGGCCCAAATGAGTGGATATTCTTTTTCAAGCTCGGGAATTTCCTAAGGAGTCATGGATTAAAATTTAAAGTCCCAAATCTACCATTTTGGGTCCCAATGGATCCATTGAAATCAAGCCCACCATTCTGTCCGGTATTTTAAATCATCCCACCATTATTGACTTTTCAACTAATACACTTGTCCAAAGAAGCTCATATTTTGTGGTGTGCAAGATAAGATATGGAGGATCAACTTTCCAGAAGAAATGGTTCGGATTTGAAGGAATCTCCATAGCCATAAATGCATTCACATTTAGGCCATGGAAACTTTCTGGAAAAAATTGGACAGTAGAAAAGTTTTTAGTAATACGGCCATAACTTTGGCCACAAAAGTCCAATGACAGCCAAATTTTTAGGGTAACTAGTAAACATCCATATACAAAATATTTAAGAAGGATATCTCTCGATATTCTGCTGTCTGAAAGGTCGAAGTGGCGGGCCAACTTGAGGGGAAGTTTGGGAATGAAAACAGTCTACTACCTTTGGCTATAAATACACTCCCCTCTTCTCCTTGCAAGAGGTTGGAACTTTGGCACTTAGGAGGATATATTGGCACGACCAAGTAATTTCCAAGGGCTTGGGAGGATCTTCCATACTCAAGTTTTTACTTGAGAAACCTTTCCTCCTTCATTTCTTTCCATGTATTTCGTGCTCTTTCCTTTGTAATTGTTTTAGTGTACTTGTAATTTCTTTTGAGTTTTAATGCAAGTTTCTCCTTCATCACTTCTAATTATCATACAACTTCTGTAGTTTAATATTAATAGTTTCTTAATTGTTAAAAATCAATCTTAAAACCATTTCCTTTAAGTGATTTCTTATTCAATCAAAACACGTGTTTCATTCACGTTCTTTGTAGTTCGTGTGTGTGTTCGGCACACCACTCTTTTCTTGTCCAATTCTTATTCCTCTTATTCTCATACCCTAATACTATAAACATCCCGACCAGATTAATAACCATCCTAATGGCTGAGTAAATCTCTCATTGGGGTGATTTATAATTTATGTATGTTAAGCGATGGAGATCTTTTTCTCGATGTGTATTCTTTGAATTAACATTGCGTATGTTGGACTTAGCATGTCATGGATTAATGAATTGTTTTATTTAACATGTGGTTTCCATGGATTATTGGAACCATAAATATGCTACCATAAACAAGATATGATTAAGATTAGAACCCTGAGTTAAGTCAAGGCTTGGATTAAAGCCTTAACACTTGGGAATTCCAATCAATGTCAACTTGTGACATGGGTGTTAATTTAATGCAATATAAAGCAAACTATTCTCCGAATTAGGAGGAACCTTAGGGACAATCAAAACAACCAAGGCCCACTCATTCCTAGACCAATTGATTTAGAGATGGCTAATCCTAGGGAACATACCCTTAAAGAACTCGCTGCCCCCGACATGAATTACCAACCTCTTGGTATTCAATATCCAAACATCGAGGATGATTTCGAACTCAAATCGGGTTTGATTCATCTTCTTCCTCATTTCCATGGGCTAGCTGGTGAGGATCTTCATCTTCACCTCAAAGAGTTCCAAGTGGTCTTCTCAACCATGAAACCTCAAGGGGTTTCTGAAGAACAAATCAAGCTTAGAGCTTTCCCCTTTTCCCTAGCGGATTCTGCCAAGTCATGGCTCTACTACCTCCCACCTGGTTCCATAAACTCATGGGTTGACATGAAGATACTTTTCCTTAAGAAGTTCTTTCCCGCTTCCCGAACTGATTCTATCCGAAAGGAAATAAGCGGCATCCGTCAATTCCCTAATGAATCACTCCATGAGTATTGGGAGAGGTTCAAAAAGATTGTGGCAACTTGTCCACACTATCAAATCCCTGACCAACTCCTGATCCAATACTTCTATGAGGGGTTATTGGCTATGGAGAGAACTCTCATTGATGACGCAAGTGGAGGTGCTCTTGTTGACAAAACTCCTGCAGCTGAACGAGAACTCATAAGCAACATGGCTGCAAACACGCAACAATTCCATACTCGAGCACATGCTCAAGTGAAACAAGCCCAAGAGAATCAATCCATAGAGCCCAAAAAAATGAATGAGTGGATGAGTGAACATACAGGTCTTGTGCGTCAACTAGATGTGGCTTCCAAAGCCCCAAACTCCTCTCCTCAACAATCTCTTTTCACTGGGCCTGTCAAGAACTGTGGAATCTGCAACTCACCAACTCATCCGACTAACACATGTCCACAACTTCAAGACGATCCATCTGATTCATCTAGTCCAATGGAGCTCAATGCGGCATATGCTCAGCGAAACTTCAACCCTCAACAATCGGGTCAGTTTGTTAGAAACTTCAACCAACCCCACTCTGAGCCCTTCTCTTCTACCTTTAACCCACCTCTGAGGTATGGTAATCCCATTTCTCATCCTCCTCAGTTCCCTCATCAAAATCCAAACCAGTTCCAATATGGTCAAAGTGGTGGTAACATCCATCAACCTTATCCTTTTGTTCCTCAACCCCAAAGGAACAATCCTCCTCCTAGATTCCACTATCCTAACGAGCCTTCCCAATTCCCCACCCAATACAATCGCTTTCCCAAGAACCAAAATCAAGGCCAACCCAATTTGGGACAAGCCTCTTCTTCTAAACAACCATGGGAAAGTGCTGTAGAGGATCTTGCTTCCTTCACCCATTCTAGCCTCAAGAACATTGAAACCCAAATAGGTCAACTTGCATCCCACCTTAGCCAGCAACAACCATCCAATTCATCCCAACTCCCAGCTCAACCATTACCCAACCCTAAGGGTAATGTAAGTGCAATTGCACTTAGATCGGGAAAGCAAATTGCTATGCCCCATGCTGATTCCTCTACCTCCCCTTTCGATGTTGATCTAGAAAATGAAAAGAACAAAAAGTTGGAAAAGGAACTTGAATCCACTCCTTCACCTCCTTCCATTCCTCTAAGGAACCCAATTCCTTTTCCTCAAGCCATCTCCAAGCCTAAGAAGTCCTTTGAACCTGATCCTGAAATGCTTGACATGTTTAGACGTGTTGAAGTGAACATCCCCCTCTTAGATGCCATCAAACAAATCCCTAAGTATGCCAAGTTTCTTAAGGAATTGTGCACCCATAAGAGGCAACTTAGGAACATTGAAAATGTTTCAACCCAACAGTCCATTCCCATGAAGTGCAAAGATCCAGGGACCTTCACAGTTCCATGTCAAATAGGGAGTTCCAACTTTGATGATGCACTCATAGACCTTGGAGCCTCAATAAATGTCATGCCCAAATCCATTTTCTCCAACCTTGGTCTAGGTCCCTTGCACCCAACGGGTGTTGTCATTCAATTAGCTAATCGAAGCACTGCCAGTCCTGAGGGGATAATTGAGGATGTTCTTGTTCGGGTCAATGATCTTATCTTCCCAGCCGATTTCTATGTCCTTGACATGGAAGGTGAGACGACCTCTTCTAGATCTCCCATAATTCTAGGAAGACCATTCCTCATGACTGCTAGAACCAAGATCGATGTCCATTCAGGAATCTTATCCATGGAATTTGGTGACCAAGTGGTCAAGTTCAACATTTTTCAAGCCATGCGATACCCATCAGAGAATCACTCTGCATTCTCTATTCATGCATCTAATGACACTTCTGAGAATAAACTCACCTCCATTTCTTCATGCTCATCATGTTCTAATGATAGTGGAGACTGTGAAATCTGCTCAATGATTAACCAAGTTATAAATGGAGAAGTTGATGTTGACCTTTCTTTCTTAGACTCCATCAATCAAAGTGAACTTGAAAACTCCCTTGAATCCCACATCAACTCCGATCTCTACTGCTCCACCTTGGACAATGTTGAGGAAAATGAACCAAACCCATCTGGAATCCCTTCTCCTGCTCCTAACTTGTCTAGCTCTCAAATCAAGGCTGAAACTGATCTAAAACCACTTCCTTCACACCTCAAGTATGCATTCCTTTTCCATGATCACTCCTACCCTGTCATTATCTCTACTTCACTTTCTGAAACTGAGGAGTCCCAACTTGTTCAAGTGTTAGAGGAAAACAAAAATGCCTTAGGTTGGACCCTAGAGGATATTCCAGGAATCAACCCTGCCCTTTGCATGCATCACATCCATCTAGAGGAATCATCCAAACCAATTAGGCAACCTCAAAGAAGACTCAATCCACTCATACTTGAGGTAGTTAGGGAAGAGATTACCAAGCTTCTTCAAGCTGGTATTATCTACCCAATTTCTAATAGTGAATGGGTTAGTCCAATTCAAGTCGTTCCTAAGAAGGGCGGGATAACAGTTGTCACAAATGAACATGGAGAAGTGGTCACAACTCGAGTGAAAAACAAATGGCGTGTGTGCATCGATTATCGCAAATTGAATGCTAAAACACGAAAAGATCACTACCCACTTCCTTTCCTTGACCAAATGCTTGAGAGATTGGCCGGAAAGTCACACTATTGCTTTCTTGATGGTTACACCGGCTACTTCCAAATTCCAATCGCACCTCAAGACCAAGAAAAGACCACATTCACTTGCCCCTTTGGAACCTATGCCTATAGGCGAATTCCTTTTGGCCTTTGTAATGCTCCTGCAACATTCCAGCGGTGTATGATGAGTATCTTTTCTGAATTCATTGAGAATTGCATGGAGGTCTTCATGGATGACTTTACCATTTATGGCGAGTCATTTTAATCTTGCTTACTTTCACTCTCTTTGGTCCTTCAAAAGTGTGTCAAGTGCAACCTTGTGCTGAATTTTGAAAAATGTCACTTCATGGTTTCAAATGGGATTGTTCTAGGGCACATAATTTCTCAATAGGGTATCCAAGTTGATCTAGCCAAAATTGAGGTGATCCAATCACTTCCTGAACCCAAATCAGTTCAAGACATTCGATCCTTCCTTGGTCATGCCGGTTTCTATCGGCGATTCATTCAGAACTTCAGCAAGATTTCCCTCCCACTCACTAGTTTACTTCAAAATGATGTCACATTAAATTTTGATGAGGCTTGCAAGAGAGCCTTCATTGAACTCAAATCTTCTCTCACATCTGCTCCAATAATCCAACCCCCAGATTGGTTCTTACCATTTGAATTGATGTGTGATGCTTCTGATAGGGCCATTGGGGCTATTCTTGGTCAAAGAATAGAAAACATTACTTATGTCATCTTTTATGCCTCAAAAACATTGGATGAAACTCAATCACACTACACTGTGACTGAAAAAGAACTTTTAGCTGTGGTTTTTGCCTTGGATAAATTCCGGCCCTATCTCTTAGGTGCCAAAATCATCATCTTCACAGACCACTCAGCATTAAAGTTCTTACTTAAGAAAATTGATTCCAAACCAAGGCTAATAAGATGGATTTTAATGCTCCAATATTTTTACCTTGTGATAAAAGATAAACCTGGAAAAGAAAACCCTGTGGCTGACCACCTGAGTAGAATTTCTAATTCTTCTCATTCTGAAATAATTGATCCGGAATTTCCAAATGAACACCTCTCATCTCTCACTCCAAAGTTACCATGGTATTCCCCAATTTTCAATTACTTGGTTTCTAGTGTTTTCCCTGAATATTTTTCAAAAGAACAAAAAGAAAAGATGAAAAGTGATTCAAAGCATTATTTTTGGGAAGATAATAAACTTTGGAAAACTGGGGATGACATGGTAATTAGGAGATGTGTTGATGAAACTGAACAATCCTCCATCTTGGAACTCTGCCACTTAATGCCTGGAGGTGGCCACTTTGGACCACAAAGGACTTCTCAAAAGGTCCTAGATTCGGGATTCTTTTGGCCTTCACTCTTCAAGGACTCACACAAGTTATATCAATCATGTCCCACGTGCCAAAAGTTTGGTACAATTTCCAAAATAAATGAAATGCCTCAAAAGCCATTAATCTTCTGTGAGCTTTTCGATGTTTGGGGCATCGATTTCATGGGACCTTTTCCCCCTTCCAATGGATTATCCTATATTCTCCTTGTTGTTGAATATGTTTCTAGGTGGGTCGAGGCCAAACCCACTAGGAAAGATGATGCTCAAACTGTGAGTGAGTTCCTCAAAACCCATATCTTTCATCGATTCGGAACACCACGTGCTTTGATAAGTGACTTAGGAACTCATTTTTGTAATAGAATCATGGAGTCACTTTTGAAAAAGAATGGGGTTGTACATAAAACATCCACTTCATATCACCCTCAAACAAATGGAATGGCTGAACTTTCTAACAGAGAAGTGAAAAGAGTGCTTGAAAGAATTGTTAAGCCCACAAGAAAAGACTGGCCCGATAGACTTGGTGAAGCAATTTGGGCCTATCGAACAGCCTATAAGACACCCATTGGGATGTCTCCATTTAGGCTAGTTTTTGGTAAAGCCTGTCATTTACCAGTTGAAATCCAACATAAGTCATTTTGGGCTGTCAAAACTTGTAATTTTGATTGTGAAAAATCTGGTGAAGAAAGATTGTTGCAGTTGACTGAATTGGAGGAGCTTCGACTCGATTCGTATGAGAACTCCATTCTCTACAAAGAAAAGGCAAAGTCACTCCATGACAAGCACATTCTTCGAAAGGTATTTCATGAAGGTGAAAAGGTAATGCTCTTCAATTCTCGATTTCGACTTCACCCAGGTAAGCTCAATTATCGTTGGGATGGACCTTTTATTATTACTAATGTTTACCCATTTGGTGCAGTGTAAGTCCAAGACCCTTCTTCAAAAAGAATATTTATGGTAAATGGACACCGGTTAAAGCATCACCATGAGAGGCCATTCACTACAGGTTCCACATCGACTTCCATTGACCCACCACTAGATGGAAACGGCGACCCACCAAATCCAAACTAGGGGGCACCTCTTTCCCTTTAACTCTCTCTCTCTCAATCTCTCTTCCCTCTCTTCTTCTCTCTATTTCTTCTTCTTCCTCTCTCCCTCTCATTTTTTTACAGCATTCTTCCACAACATTTTTTCTATTTTCTCTTTTGTGTGGATGTGTCATTAAAAATAATTTTTTTTTTAAAAAAATTAATTAAAAAAATGAAAATTAAATAAAGGGGTGTCATAATTACTCATCATCCAATATTGAAATTCTGTCCAACCATTTTTGGGAGTCAAAAGGCTTGTTTTAAACTCAAATATATTGAATTTTTATCTCAAACTTGGGTAAACAATTTTGTGTCAATAACAAACATTTTGAATGAACAATTTTTGGTGGAAAATGATTCTCCCCTACCATGAGGAATTACATTAGCCTTCATGCCAAGGTCATCTATGACCATCTTTTTTATTGTGTGTCTTCACCACTGATTGTGAGTCTTGAGTTTGTGGACCTTCGAGCTGAATTTCCATCTTTTGTGTGCATTAATATGATAGAGGCATTTTCTAAGCCACATGAGAATCAGAATAGCCAAATAGCCTCCCGTTACCCTTACATTGATCCTACTTTTGAAAGCCCCTTTGAGCATATGAAAACCTTTATTTTGATAGCCACATTACAAGCCTAATACCTTGTCCCACCCAACATCTTCATGGATTTTCATTGTAAAATTTATTGAAATTTAAGTGTGGGGGGAATGGACTTCATTTTTGGGCGTACTTTCATTGATTTCCAATGTGTCATCATATGCTTGAGGGCAAGCATCCATTCAAGTGTGGGGTAGAGGTTGTAATTCTGTGAGATTTGGGGTGTATATGTGTAATTGTCATTTGTACAAAAGTCATTGAAAAGTGTTCAAAAAAAATGAAAAAAAATATATAAAAAAAATGAAAAAAAATAAAAAAAAGGAATGAGTTGTGTCTTGGGTGGGTCGAAAATCATTCATCATCAACCTTTGTTCGTGTTATAACTACTAAAATTAGTTCCATGAGGAGATCAAGCATGGGTTGGGAGATGACTGTGAGACTTGTTTCAAGCACAACTTTCGAAAAAAAAGCAAAAAGAAAAAAAAGAACACTTGAATCATCTTGTATTGTGTCATTATTTGAAGTCTTCCATGTTGTACATATTCTATCATCTCACCCTATTCCATTTTCTATCTCCCTCACTTTTCATTCATCACACATTCATGCCCTTGTAAATATGTGTTTCTATTTCCTTTCAAATCAAATTTCAAAAAAAATGTGCATTGATTTTTCCATGTTGGTGTTTTTAACCCCTCTTTTCCTTTGGACATTATATACCTACCATCCCATAGCCACTGAAAAACCCCTTAAAAGACCTCTGGATTCTTGTACACATTAGATTTGGGAATGGAAGCTGAGAACTCTTACAAACTCTGGATTTTCACTTTTTGTTGGTGAATGAGTGAACCTCCTAAAATACATTTTTATCATCTTGAGAGGAGTAAGTTTTGAGTGCCTACATTTTCCAATTCAAACCTTGAACATGAAAAAATTAATTGTTTCTGATGCATTATTGTGAACCAAATTTGTGATGGAATTCAATATGTATGAGTGAAATATTCTAAACCTCCCCTGATTGGTGAAAACAAAATTTTAATATTTGTTGGTGAATGAATATGGTTTTGTTTTGATTTTCTTTTGTGTTTGTTGCACATGAGGACATGCACAATATTAAGTGTGGGGGAGTTTATGTTATCCATTTATTAATATCATTTTATATACTCCCTCTACTGATTTTAAATTAAATGAGCATAACTTATGTGAAATACTAGTGCTTTAATATTAAATATTATTTTGGAGTATTGTTTCGAATAATACAGATTCATGTCTGTTTAGTATTTTAAATATAACTCTCACCCTAATAATCCAAATTGTGTGATTCTTGTCTTGTAGGGTTCTAAATTAAATTTCCTACAAATCACTCCACTGGAGCATTGGCTAATTCGGCCATTTGAAGGGCCATATGGACCACACACGATGACCCACCAGATCTGCCTAATTTCTGGACCAGCCTTGAATATTTCATTACTGAGCTCAATTTCCCAGCCCAAATGAGTGGATATTCTTTTTCAAGCTCAGGAATTTCCTAAGGAGTCATGGATTAAAATTTAAAGGCCCTACTCTACCATTTTGGGGCCCAATGGATCCATTGAAATCAATCCCACCATTCTGTCCGGGATTTTAAATCATCCCACCATTATTGACTTTTCAACTAATAAACTTTTCCAAAAAAGCTCATATTTTGTGGTGTGAAAGATAAGATATGGAGGATCAACTTTCCAGAAGAAATGGTTCGGATTTGAAGGAATATCCATAGCCATAAATGCATTCACATTCAGGCCATGAAAACTTTCTGGAAAAAATTGGACAGTAGAAAAGTTTTTAGTAATCCGGCCATAACTTTGGACACAAAAGTCCAATTACAGCCAAATTTTTAGGGTGACTAGTCCACATCCATATCTACAATATTTAAGAAGGATATCGCTCGAGAGTCTACTGTCAGAAAGGTCGAATTGGTGGGCCAACTTGAGGGGAAGTTTGGGAATGAAAACAGTCCACTACCTTTGGCTATAAATAAACTCCCCTCTTCTCCTTGCCAGAGGTTGGAACTTTGGAACTTAGGAGGATATATTGGCACGACCAATTAATTTCCAAGGGCTTGGGAGGATCTTCCATACTCAAGTTTTTACTTGAGAAACCTTTCCTCCTTCATTTCTTTCCATGTATTTCATGCTCTTTCCTTTGTAATTGGTGTAGTGTACTTGTAATTTCTTTTGAGTTTTAATGCAAGTTTCTCATTCATCACTTATAATTATCATACACCTTCTATAGTTTAATATTAATAGTTTCTTAATTGTTAAAAATCAATCTTAAAACCATTTCCTTTAAGTGATTTCTTATTCAATCAAAAAACGTGTTTCATTCACGTTCTTTGTAGTTCGTGTGTGTGTTCGGCACACCACTCTTTTCTTGTCCAATTCTTCTTCCTCTTATTCTCATACCCTAATACTATAAACATCCATACCAGATTAATAACCATCCTAATGGATGAGTAAATCTCTCATTGGGGTGAGTTATAATTTAGGTATGTTAAGCGATAGAGAGCTTTTGCTCGATGTGTATTCTTTGAATTAACATTGCGTATGTTGGACTTAGCATGTCATGGATTAATGACTTGTTTTGTTTAATATGTGGTTTCCATGGATTATTGGAACCATAAATATTCTACCATAAACAAGATATGATTAAGATTAGAACCCTGAGTTAAGTCAAGGCTTGGATTAAATCCTTAACACTTGGGAATTCCAATCAATGTCAACTTGTGACATGGGTGTTAATTTAATGCAATATAAAGAAAAGCTCAAGGATATCACAAGCTTAACTACCTAATGATGAACTCACCCCAATATTTATCAAATTGTTAAATCAATATTAATCAATCAATCATTTAAATTAAAGCTCTGCAAACAAACCCCCAAATAAAAACACAATTAAAAAACAATCAACTATAAAAAAATTGTACCATCGCTGAGGATTCGACCCGAGTGCTGCTATACACATTAGTAGAGCACCGGAACCTTGAACGGTCGATAGGCGACAATCGGCCGCACTTTCAGGTTTCAACAGAAATAGAACCTCAATAATATCAATGATAATAGCACAAAACATGTGAATCACCCAATGGTGAAATAAAATCAACTGTAAAAATTGAAAAATAAGAAAAATTTTAATATTCAAGGTAGATTATCTTTTCCTTGTACATGGGTTAGATACTCCTGAGCACAAATTATTACCAAGTGCCTATTACTTCATATCCATGGATATAGGCTCCAAATATTAAATCAAGAAGTAAAGAATCCCTATGATACCACTTTGTAATGTCCCCATTCCGGAATCCACCCAGAGGTGCCCCGTACCCAGTTGGTCACATGGCCTAAAGCGCATTTCCCCAAATTCCATAGGTTGTCGACTAGTAGTGAGGTCCTTGGGTGTGATAGTGGGGAAACTATTCCCTCATTGTTAGAGTAACATAGCATAAGTAAATAGATAAAAATAACATAAGCAACAATAATACCATACAACAATAAATAGTGGAAGATTGAAGAAATAAACAACTGGAGCACACATATAAATGATTCATGATACATATGTTTAGGAAAATAGCCAAACGAGTCACAATGCTGGAATAAAGTACTAAACCAAAGTAAAAAGAAGAAAAATAACTCCAGTAGCATCTCAAGCCTCAGCTTGGTCCCATGCTCTCCAGCTCCACAACAATCAAGTACCTAAAGTAGAAGGGCACTTTCCTTTATCTATACCTATAGCAATATAATATGTTTGGGCCCAAAAAAATGACCCAAAAAAGATGTGAGACAAATCCCAGTAGGCAATCACTAAATGATTTGTGCTTAACAGTTAGTGAATATATATATGGTAGGTAATAAGAAAAAAGTAGTAAACAAGGAAGTATTCAAAAGTAAACAATCCTACAGTTTCTATCACATCATTTTCATTTAACAATTTAATAAACCAAACACAAAAACAATCAACTCTCTGGGAAAGTTCTCACAGCCTATCCCCTCTGGTTTAGTGAACAATCTCAAGTAACCCTATGGGTAGTTCTCATAGCCTAACCGCTTTGGTTCAATTTACAAGAAGGATATAATGAATACTCTCTAAGGAAGCACTCACCATCAATTCCCCTTATAGTCTTGTGTAATCAAAGACTCTTTGAGGAAGCACTCACTGTCAATTACCCCTATATCATTTTAACGGTAAAATACAGACACTCTGAGGAAGCACTCAACTTTAATTCCTCCTGTGGTCTCATAACATATATATAGACACTCTGAGGGAGAACTCAACATCAATCCCCCCTATTGTCTTGCAGCATGATAAATATCACAGACACTCTAGGAAATCCCTCAATGTCAATTTCCACTCTGATCTTATTACACCGGTTTCCCACATCCCCGTGTAAAGAAATCGTACACAAACAATAATTATCAGCCAAAGTAAACCTCAAAGTACTAATCAGATAAATAACTACAAGGAATGACACAACATATCAGATAAATAATCACTCCATCCTAACAACACTAGGAATGAAAAAATAGCCTAACTGGAAAATCTAGACCAAATGGCCGAAAACAAACAAGCATGGGAAATCACATCCATAGTATGGAAATTAACCCTATTCACAATCAAACAACTTCTATTCAAACATAAAAGGCATAACATGCATTAACAGGGTTAAAATACCTAAACATGTAATACCCCGAACGAGGGTATTGGGAAATTTTTCACATATAACTCAAAGTCTAACTACAGATAGGAACAAACCACCCACCTCGGCATAGTACGATCGATATACATGAACCTCAGGCCTTGAATCACCCTAGAACAAAGTAGATCTACCAAAATGCTAAAAACATTCAACCAAGGATATCTCATGAAAGAGGAAAAATCTAGAAACAAGTATCTAGATGAAGGAAGAGCTTACCTTAGAGATTTCAATGCAATCGATGGAGGTAGATTCAGAGAACAGATGGAGAGTCAGGGTATCAAAGAAGAATCACCAGTTATAGACACTCCTAGATGGGACAGGTTGAGAAGAAGGGTGTTCTGTTAATTAGACGCAACCTCGGTCCATTTAAAGAAATAAAAAGAAAGTATATGATGTTTTCTTTAAAAGTACATTGTGTGTACTTTCCTTAACCGACCTCCGATTTAGGTGGCCTCCAGGTCACCCCACATGGCCATGTGCTCAACTGTTACATGACCAGCACATGGCTACCCACGACAATTGGGTACATGGCGTGCACTCCTAAAATTTTCAGAAACTCTTATTTTTCTAAAAAACAACCAAAAAAGAAAAACATACCTAAAAAGTAGATCCGAGTTCTTAAAATTTCTCACATCCACTGATAGGAAGATCCAATGACACATATAAATGTGGATTTCCTACCAAAAGGTCAAGTTCTCATGATCTCCCTTTTTAAGATTACTGGGGATGAAATTCATGAGAAGAAGTCTCAATGACTTATGATACCCTACCCCTAAGAGATCATATCAATTTTGACCCATAAAATGATATCATCAGACAATAGAAAATGTATTTAAGAATACTACCATGACACTTCTTGGTTCTCATCATAGTATTTAACTACCATGACCTTTCAGTGCAACACTAACTCTTAGGACATAATCACATATTATTTCATGCAAACAGATAACCTTGATATGATAAAAATTTGTTAATTATTTAAGAAACAAGAATAAAAGTAATCATAAAGTATATAAAATTATCTTCTAGGGTACCAACTCTAATAGACTCCCAATTGAACTAGAGACAACTGTTAACAACTTTAAGTTCTCTAGATCTTACATGATATTCATGATTATGTTGTGATAAATATTTAGTAAAGGGGTACACCACATTTTCCTCGATGGGAAATATGATTATTGTGACCCCACTCCTTTGAGAAAAATCCCCCAAGAGGTGAAAATTCTTGAGTATGTTCTTCATCCTTTGATGTAACCTTGAATGCTTCATGAGATCCACTGCAATAGTACTATCACAATATAATTTGATAACATCATTAATGTTGGGGAACAAATCAAGATCTTAAATGAAGTTTCATATATAAAATTATTCTTTGGATTCATTAGAATATGATATATGCTATAACTCTACTATAGAATCAGTGAAAAATGGCTGCTTTGAATTCTTCCTACTCACAACTCCTCCTTTGATACTGAAGACATATCCTAATTACACCTTTGAATCATTATATATTTTTTTTAAAAATTAATTAGTATATACCTTGATGACTATATCCTTACTCCTTTATATATCTGGAATATATCCTTAATATTCCTTAGATACTTAAGGATAGCTTTAATATTAGACCAATGTTGTTCTCTTGGATCTAATTGATATCTGCCTACAATGATCAAGGCATAAGAAACATCAAACCTAGTACATAACATGGAATACATAATCAATCCCATTAAAAAATGATATGAAAATTTAAAAATTCTATCTATATCTCTATATATCATATTGTGTCTAAGAATATAATTTCTCTAAGAGATGTATATCATGTGATAATGGAACCAATCCCCTCTTGGATTTTTTCATACAAAATATCATTAGTATATGGTCAATGTATGAACCTTAACATAGAATAAGTATCCTATCAGATCTCTCAAAAATAATATTTATTCTAAGGATATATAATATAACACCCTGATATTTTAAAATAATAAAATCAGGTTTAATAGCATACATGGCACGCAACACTGAGCTTAAACAAACCATAAAATGTTATTATTTAATTATGAACATTATAACCTAGCTGTTGAATTAGAAGGTATAAATATTATTAAAATAATTATGATATATATATATAAAGTACCTAATCAATACAAATTCATTTATTAATTCTTGGGAAATAATTACTTAATTTTCAGTAAAGTTATTTTATGCTTCAAAAGTACGTTTTCTTCGAAAATGATTTCATTTATTTTTATTATAAATATTAAAATTAATTTCAAAAACTTATATAAATTTTATTTTATAAAAATAATATAAATTTTCAAATCAGTATATAAAAATTATCTTAGGGTTAAATTATGGTATTTTTTTAAAGATATTGATTTTCCAGTGAATAGTGAAAAATGCCTTTTTTATTGAAAACATAAATTTTGTTTTAAGAATTTAAAAAGTTACATTTTTTTGAAAATGATTTAATCTAAAATAATATATATTATATTATTAATAGTAAAATTAAGTTCACTAGAATCAATTTCTTGATTAAATTTATCATAAAAACATTTTTATACATAAAATGCATTTTTCTAAAAAACTATTTTCGTTGCGTTTTGTGTGTTTAATTTAAAATTAATTTATTCTAATTATATATATAGAATTTGATAAAATTTATTCCATATTTTTAATTAGAAGATTAAAATTTGGTAAAAATACCCCTTTTATTTTTTTTTCAATATAAATATTAACCTTAGTAAATTTCTTCACCTCGGTAAAGGGTAAATTAGAAAATTCAGGTTTAAAACTAAGTGATAAGGTCATAATACATCATCATAATTATTATTGGATGAATTTAATTTTACCACTATCAAATTATTATTTAAATATATTTTTTAATGGACACTTGTTTTTGAAAATGACAAATATAATATTTAAATCAAAGAAAGTTACAAAATGTCACTCTCGTTGTTTTGAATATCTATTATGTGTTCATATTGGTACAATATAAAGTTATTAATGAATATAAATATATATTTTGAGTTTAATAAAATTATTTTCAGGATAAAAATTTATCTCTAATTTTTAGGTATTATATAATTATCTTAAATTCTTACCCAACGCCAACACATTATTTAATTAATTAATGTAAAAATAAAAAATGACATTAAAAATATTAAAAGTGATATAATATGAGTGATTTATGTATTAAAATAATTTTATAGATGAATATTAAATATAATTATTGTTTTAAATTGTTATATTCAAATTTAAACTTTTTTATTTATGTATTTTAAGCCAAATTAAATGAATAGTGTCAAAATTGACATTGATGATATTTAATCAAAATAATATTTTATTAAATTATTTAAAAAATAGAAAAAACTTTAAATAGGACTCATTTAATAATATATAGTTTAAAATTTTATCCATTTTCCATTTATGACTCAATATTTACCTTAGATTTAAAATTATAACCCTTTAAGAGTTAAAATAAATTACCACAACTAATGTTAAAATGGGTTAACTAAGGGGTTAAACCAAAAAATAAGGTTTAAAACAAAACTTTAAACTGTTTAAATTTTATTGGTTGATGGTAATTAAACCCAATAATATATTATATTCTAGTAACTTTCCTTTTGGACTCATTTTAGCTAGATAATGACTTTATTATAATTTAATGTTATAGGAAATTCTAAAAGTGCCCCTAACCTCAATTATAAAAGGGCATCTATCCCATCAACATTTTATACATTTTTATCCATATATATCAACCATAAACTATATAAATACTTTAAATCCTTTATTATAAACATTATAGAGGTGATGGACCAAAAGACTAACCCTATGGTTTTTAAGAGGATATCTAAAGGAGTTATTTCAAAGAAGAGGTAATCACTATATCCAATCGCTTTTAATTTTTAATTCTTCTTTAAATCATATAAATCTACGTTATTTACCATAAAATAACAGATTAATTATAATAAATGTAATTAATTATTATTATTATTATTAAATCACCATTATACACCCTCTTTTCCATCAAATGAGAAGTAAAAGTATCGCTTATGTGTACGTACGTCTTACCATGTCCATGTGGTGATACAAATCATTTCAAACCACTATATTTCATCTATGGGTATTATGATATATTTAATGTTTATATATTATTATTATGAAATAATTATTCATTTATAATTATAATATAACATCTAACTTCTTACTTTCTTTTCTGTTGGAAAACAATAACATCGCTCGTACATACATAAGGACTACCACCTCCACGAAGCGATGTGTTTTTTTCACTTTTATTTTACTTGAATGGAAAAAGGATATATTTAATGATTATATATGATATATATTATAAAATAATTATTTTTATAGGTTAATTTTTATTTACCTTTCTTTCGTTCCATCCATCAAAAAACAAGTATATTGTTCATGCGTAGTTACGACTTACCGTCTCCAAGAATGGTGTAATTTATTTTTCTATCTATAAGTTTTATGAATGAATTTAAATTTCTAAATAATGAATATATATTATATTTATTTCATTATTGAAATTATTGACATGATGAAACCATGATCAAATTATAAGTAACAACATTACATAACCAAAACATACTTGAAAAGTAAAGCAGTTATTACCCAGAACTGTGATTTTAACAGAGAATTATTAATAGATAGGTGATAAAAGATTATAAATAAATAATAAATGATATGATATGTATTAATATGGTTATTTAATATATATAATATGGTTATTTAATATAGGATGTTTAGATGTATACAAAGGAATTCAAACCCAAGGTAAGAGTTTATTTCCCAATCTCATCATTATTCAGGATTATTATGTTTAAGTCTCCGTTGGGTGAGTTTTTTGATATTTCTATCCTAAAAAATATATATTTTATTATACTTTATTTATTCATGAAATTTTCAAGTAATCTTACCATTTTACACTCTTTGGTACTTAAAACAATTGATAAAATATTTTTAAGAAAAAATAACTTTATTTATCTCTTTGTTGGACTTATTAAGTGTTGAAGAGGGCCTAATATAGCCCCTTGATGCATCAGTAGGTCATATGAGACAAAATATATTGGTATTTAGCTGAGTAATTACAAATTTATGTAGATTTCTTGGCCCAATTCCTTGATGATATTTTTAGATGTCTTAAAATAAGGCCACGATTGTATGTTTTGGATGTATGAAATTATGCATTCCATCATTATGAAATCAATAATTGATGTCTATGTATTTATTTAACTTTTATGATATACATGGATATGTTTTTAGATATTGAGATTATTTATATATAATTATTTTATCATCATTTATTCTTTCCATATTATTCATGCCTTATTTATCTTCCCTTGTATGCATACCCTTACTGAGCATTTGAGCTCACCCCTTATGTTTTCTTTCACCAAGATACTAGGAAGTATATTATGATTAATATTCAGGGTTATGCTAATGGGAATAGTGGTGTACGAAAATAAAATACTCTATTTTATTTTAATTTTTTCTAATGTAATGTGAAATTCAAGTATGTATCTAGTTTACCAAGACTACCAAACTATTCGATACTTTGGGATGAAATAACTTGTATTTAATGAAAATATAATAAAGTAACAAATGGTTTTAGGATATTAGGGCTGTGATATTTATAGTTGGTAGAAAAGAAATTTTAGTAGAAACCTTGGGAAATGGATTTAGGAAAACATGAATTAGAAAATGTAACCCTATAATGCACTTTTATAAAATTTCCAAAGAAACCAAGATTATGATTTAGAGATTATTTATACATAAATTTTAGATTTATGTTAGGTGTTTCAATGATTTTGTGATTATACATTATGTTTCATAATGTTATGATCTAATATATTTTATTCCATTGTTTAGAAATGAAACATAGTGTAAATAATGGAAACTATATCAATCCACTTAATCTATGTAGGGATTTCCCTCTATGAAAAGATAATGAAGTTAGAGCTGTATTTGTATATGGAGTTGGACATATTATAACTATATCAGGGTAGATAACTTTTTTATGACCAATAACATTACCCTTATGGTATAGCCCACTGATTCACAACATGGTGCAATGATGTTATACTTCTTCATCCATCATCAACCTCCATCATTTAATAGGACTAAAATCCATTTGTAACTAAGCAATGGATAAGTTCCTTAGATAAAATATTTATCACTTTGGGATGTAATGAAAGGGAGAATATTGTTATTGTATTTTATAATCTCTTAGGGTATGTGGATTAATAGTATCTATTTATTCACAACTCTAAGGATGAGGATAAAATAGTGGGCATGGAATAGAATTATTTTAATGAAAGTTTCAGGGAAAAATATTTTCCTCAAGAATAATTAGTGGATATGAAGAGACAGTTATTGAGTCTAATAAAAAAGGAAGATAAAAATGTTTCTAAGTATGAAGCTAAATTCAAAGGGTTATAAAGGCATGCTGCAGACTATGTACACAATCTAAATAGTAAGATTTTCCATTCCATTGATGGGCTAAATATAATCCTTCTAAGGACACCATTCTCCTAAACATTCTTATCATATGAGGATGTGATATAAATATAGAGAAATAATTCTCCAAGTCTTATGGCTCTAAAGTAAAGTAAGAAAAGAAAAGGATAGAAGACAAAAAATGTATAAGGGGAAGAAGAGAAATATGGATTTTCCCACATGTGATAATGTGGAAAGAAACACCCTAAAACTTTATTGAAGGAAATGATAATTTTCTTCAAGTGTGAAGAGAAATTACATCAGATGCATGCATGTAAGTGTAAGTAAGAAAACTCTAATTTTTAGTGTTTTAACTATAAGGAGATGATCCACTATGAAAATGAATGCCCTAAGTCCCAATGTAATATTCCTCAAAAGAAGTTAAGGGATCAAGTTCAATATTATGCTATTACTACTATCGAAGTGGAATAATTAAAGTGATTTTGTATTTGGATTAAATAATTACATTGTAGAAACATTTTATCAATGATATTATAGTTATAATAATCATGAAACATATAAGTATTATACCAAAATAGTTTTTATTTAAGGATTTGAAAGCATATATTGAATGGTACAAATAACCAATAAAAGTAATTTAGTGGTAAAGTGATATTTTAAGTAATAAATGAATAAGTTAAAGATAAACCTTAACATGTTCTTGATGTTGAGTTAATAATGTTAATTTGTTATAGTATTGGTGACCAAGAAAATGGTTATTTATTTGATGAAAAATTAATTTATGATGGAAGATTTATGAAATATACTTTATATCTTCTTTAAGGAATGAAGAGAGAGTTAATTTATAGAATCATGTGTGTTATCATCAAGTATTTATGGCATTAACCAAGTTTTAAGAGAATGTGTGATTAAGTTATTCAAATATTTTTTATGTGAAAATTAAGAGCTATATTATGGATTAATATTATGTAGATTTTGAATTTGTCAGAAATATTTTGGAAGGGTCTTAAGGTTAACCATTTATGGAATATATTAAGTTGAGATTTGGGTGTTATTATTGAGGTTTTAGAGATAAATGAAATGTTGGATAACTTTTTTAACAATTTTGGTTTTGAAAAATATCTATACATACAAGGAATGAATTTTCATTCTTTTATGGATATTATGATTAATTTGAAGTTAATTTTGGTGCTTCAGGCATGAAAAATTCATCTTGAATACTCATCGTTTGGAGCGATTGATTAGATTGTGGTGAAAATTTATTAAATGATAAAATTATACTATCCAAGTAAGTATATTTCATTATATTATTTCTCTATATGTTAAAGGAATGTTTTTACTCAAGTAAAATTATCTTGAAACATAAATGTTAACATATTATGACAATTTCTGATGAATCAATGGTATTTTCACCTATAAAAAATTTATGATTTTCTGGTTATTAAATTTATACTAACCATGTTATCTATCATTCTCTATATGTACTTGGGTGCCAAATTTTTATTCCATGTGAATATTTTCACTTCCCATTAATGTTATCCTTTTTGGAAATCTAGTTTTGTTATGACCTTCGTATTTCACTTTACCACCTTTTAAAACTAAGTTTTATTAACCCTTTTTATGATGTGTGTTTTCCATAAAGGAATTTTTATATGTAAAACCTTTATTAATGAACACAAGTTTAAATTGAGAGGATTATATATATTTATGGTGGGAATAATTTAACACTCTTATATTTTAAAATAATAAAATTAGATTCAATATCATACCCGACATATAATACCAAGCTCAAATAGAACACATAATATTGTTATTTAAAAATTATTTTTATAGACTGGTAGTTGAATCAGAGAGTATAAATAGTATTAAAAAAATAATGAAATATATATAATGGACCTACTCAATACAAATTCATTTATTACTTACAAAGAAATAATTAGTCAATTTCTAGTAAAGTTATTTTATGCTTCATAAATACATTTTCTTAAAAAATGTTTTTATTAATTTTTGTGAGAAAATATTATATATAATTTATGGAACTTATTTAAATTTTATCATATAAAAATAAAATAATTTTTTAAATCATTATATAAAAATTATCTTAGGCTGAAATGTTTTCTATTTTTTTGAAAATATTGATTTTTGAGTGAATAGTGAAAAATACTAATTTTTTTAAACTATATTTTTGTCTCAAGAATTTACAAATTTCAATTTTTTTTAAAATTATTTAAAACTAAAATAATCTATATTATATTATTAATAATCCAATGAAGTTCAATGGAATCAATTTTACTATTGGACTTAGTATAAAATCATTTTTATACATAAAATTCATTTTTCTAAATAATTGTTTTTCATTGCATTTTTTGAGTTTATTTTAAAATTAATTTTTTTCCACTTATAGAAATTGAATTTGATAAAATAGATTCCATATTTTTAATCAGAATAGTCAAGTTTGGTAAAAGGACAGATTTTAGTTTTGGTCAATATGAAAAGTAACCTTGGTAAAATTTATCACCTCAATAAAGGACATATCAGGTTAATCTTGGTTAAAACTAAGTGATGAGTACATAATATTTCATATTAATTATTATTGGATGAAGTTAATGATACCTTTATCATATTAGTCTAGAAATTTATTTGTTAAATGTACACTTTTCCATGTAAATTACCAATATAATATTTAAATCAAAGAAAGTTACAAAATGTCAGAATCTTAGTTTTAAATATCTATTATGTGTTTATATAAAGAAAAAATAAAGCTATGAAGGAATATAAATTTCTTTTTTGAGATTAATGGAATTATTTTCGGGATGGAAATTTATTTATAATTTTTAGGTATTTTGTATGTGCCCTAAATTCTTACACAACACCAACACAATATTTATTCAATTAACGAAAAAATAAAATAAATGATTTTTAAAATATTAAAAGTGATATAATTTAAGTGATTTATGATTTTCCATGAATTTTATAGGTGAATATGAATTATTATAATTTTTTTGATGGTTTATATTTGAATTTAATTTTTTTCTTTATTTCTTTTAATCCAAATTAAATGAATAGTGTCAAAATTGATATTAATGATATTTTACAAAAAAATTATATTTTATTAAATTATTTAAAAATCATAAAAATATTTAAATTGAAAATTTAGATAATATATAGAAAAAATATTATCCCTTGTACATTTATGATTTAATAGTTATCCTATATATAAAATTATAACCCTTTAAGTGTAAAAAATATGTTACCTTGGTTAATGCTAAAATTTGTTAACTAAGGGGTTAAAACAAAATATAAGGTTCAAAACAACACCTAAACCTCCCCAAATTTTATTATTTGATGGTATTTAAACCCCATATTATCTTATATTTGAGTCCTTATCATATTGGAGGCATTTTATGTGATTCCCCAGATCCACACTTCCTGTTCTGGTGCTAAACATACATATTTTTTAATACATCACATGAATTACAAAAAACTCCAAAGATAAATTTTTTTTGTATTTTGGAACTAGGTACATTTATGACTAAACCCATTGAACCAAAAAAATTCCTTAAATAAGTATTCTCCAAACATGTAATTCCCTTATACGTATCCCTTTCATTGTAATTCTTAGGGAAATGGGGAAATATAAGAAAAGGGTGAGCTATAAAGCCCAATAAGGGATAAATAATGAAAATAGAGCATAAATGAACATAATGGGTAAGAAATGAGGCATGATAAAAGAAAATTAACTTTAGTACAATAGGAATAACATGATCATAAGTACATAAGGAATGACATGATCGTAAGCACATGAGGCATAACATAATAATAATCACATAAGTCATAACATGATCAGAAGTACATAAGGCATAACATGATCATAAGTACATGAGGAATAACATGGAAATATGGCTAAAACATAATCATGATACATTCATAAACATATCACCATATATAATCACTAGGGTTTCACAAAACATATTACCAAGGCTTTTAGATAAGGTATCTCTACCCAAATTCATTGAAGCACTATTAGGGAACACCCTTCATATTACCACGTTTGTTCACAAAGGTATCATAAAAAATTACTAGGGAATTATTCCAAGGTATCATGAACATGTAATTTCTATATATTACTTCTTTACCTAATTAATTGGTATCTTAGGTGTAACTTACAATAGTTAACTCTGTCGTCTCTTAAGAGAAACTTACATAAGTTAACTCTATCACTTTACCCAATGCACTGGATCACTATCAGGGCCCACCCTTCATATTCCTTAATTTATGTGTTCTTAATAATAATAAAATACATAAATCCATTAATAATAATAGCCTGAACCCATGAAAAATAAAAGGGTATCTAATAAATATAAGAAACATTCTACGTAAATACCCTTTAATGGATTTTATGGGATATTTACACCATATTGAATAAATGGTATTCAATTTAGTTAATAATCTCCCTAGTCAATTGATGGATAATTTTTTAGGTAAATACCCTTAAATCAAATGAGGTATATTAGGGTTTCCACATGGGAAAGGCATTGGAAGAATTATTTTTCATTGCTGATGATAAGGCAAGACAAAAACAATGATGTTTCATTCTCAATAGAGATCATACTTCCACTATAAAAAGTATTCCTAGTGAAATTGACATAAATTAGAAAGTAAAATTCTATAATAAATAGAGATAGTGATAGATAACATGATCATCTGTTTCAAATTTTGTGGGAAATAATCCCATTCAAAGGGTTAATCTGGTTATCTTGGTGAATACCCAACAATCAAATTTAGAAACTATAGGATGTTCACTATGTATAGGATTATAACCCAATTAAAGTATCAAAACAAGAATTTATGGATGGAATATTCTTGGAATAAGGATATAAATTTAATGTAAATATCAATGCACATATTTCGATCCATTATTATGGCTCATAAAGTGCATGTGAATTATAAAAAAAAATCCTCAGGAGTGTGAAAATAGGTGTGATGTAAGGGAACATTCACCATGCATCGTAATGATGTATAGGATATAAATGAATATTTTTTTTGATTTTAATCCATATATTAATCTAATCCAAAACCACATCTACTTGTAGTATCCATGCATGGAAGTCGTTACTAGGAAAACCACACACACATTTCTTTACCAAATTTAGGATGATTTTATGTCTACGAGAAAACTTGAGCTTTAAATTTTTTTATAAAGGTGGTATAATGATAATTAATGATGATATATCCTTGAAAATATATAGGGTAAATTATAACAATGAAACATAATACTATTTCATATCAAAACAAGATGAAATTTCAAATGTCTTGCAAAGGTATTTGTAAAAGAGGGGTGAGGAACCCATATTTCTGTAGGGTAAAAAATTATGAAAAATATATAATGAGAGGTAAATGAAGACTATTATTAAAAATAAATCATATTTATAGTAATAGGGTTATTTAAAATTAATTTAAAATATAATAAATTTAGATTCAAATGATTATACAAAAGAAAATTTTGAATCAGAAAAAGTGGAGGAAAAGATCCCTTACCTTGGGGGGATGATTTTTAAAGCTAGAGAGGGATTACTTATAGACTTTTAACCATATTTGAGGGAATATTGAGAGGATAATTTAGAGATAAATCATTTTCAAATTATTTTTATGGAATGTGAGGAGGGAAAGAGGGTATTTATACTTTAGGAGAGGGGGTTTTAAGTGTCAAAACAAAGGTTATTGTATTATATAAAGAAACTAATTACGAGTAAATTGAATTAAATACAATTATATAGATAATTAATTAGTTTTATATAGTGGTTGGTATTTATAATTCTACCAAATTTAAAACTTACCTTCCATCCAACCCAATTAATGCAGAGAATCCAAAAAATATTTTTCATCTTAAAATTCCAATTTTTGGTTCCAAAATGTAATGTATAAATTACTAAATTATAATTAATGTTTTTAAGTTAATTTTTATACTTATTTAATTATATTTTGTTAAAATAAAATGTTTCATATTATTTCTCATACTAACATAATAGTGATGTTATAAAATTACGATGATTTGTAAAGTGACAATTTTCACTTTTTCACAAAAAATAAACTTTGTCAGAAAACTCTAAAAAAATTACCCTAATTTCTTTTGATGTGATAAATCAAAAAATGAATTTTATTTTATCAAAATAATTCTCTAAATATTATGATTTCAAATTTTAAATAAATATCTTTATTTATTGTAATTGATAAATTTGATTGAAAAATCAACATTTTGATCATTATAAAAATTACTTAGGATATCATTAAAATATATTATTATTTAAAACGTTTTTTACGGTTATTTCATGAAAATAAATTTTATCTAGGACTTATAAATTTACCATAAAATACATTTTTAAAATAATATTCTTATACTCTCCAAAATATAGTATAATTTTGATTGTATCATTAAAAAATAATTTTACTATTATTTTTTGTAGTTATATATTATGAGTAAAGTTATTATGAAATGTAAAATTATTTATATGTGTTTCTGATGCTTTCACCGGGGTGCACGCGTCCGTATCGTTTGGGGATGAGGGGGTGCAGTTTTGTTTCCCCGCTTTCCCACTTTCCAAAGGCGGGGGACATCCGCTCCTTATTCAGGGATGTCTACTCCTTGATCGAAATAGGATGATGGGATGTTGGTTCTTCCTTCTGTGGATTCCTCCTCAGAACTGTTCACATAGTCTGGGTCTCCCTTATAGATTTAATACGTTGTTCGTGAAACTCTTCCTAGTGACATATCTTCATGGACACTAGTTACTTACACTGCTTCTGTCAGGACATTCCAAGGGGTCCGGTCAGGGCAGCAACGTTTGTTCAGGGGAGTAGTCACATTGGGAATCACTAGCGTGTCTGGACGCTGGGGTATTAGCATGTCTATCTTCTGTGCATTATTATAGGGCGTCTCGAGGGCACAGAATCCCAAGGCATCCCACATCGAACACGGGGAATCATATTCCATGGGCATGTATCTGAGGTTTTCCTCAACTTCCCATGTTTAACAAAGGGTATGCTGTAAGTTTAACATCCAACGGAGATGGATCAGACTGATCAAAACACTGAATGGAGTGGATCAGATGGGTAAAATCCCCTGGAGGGAACACTGATATTGGGTCCAACATGTGGGTGGCTTCCTGAGTGCTGTTGAGGGGAATGGGGTATGAGGCGGCATGATCCCACCGGGATGTGGCGGCCCAAGTAAGAATAAGGATGGGTGATGGAGCATTTGAATGATGTGGGTGGTGGATGGGATGGAACCGCCATAAGGATGACGATAGTTTTGGGTTTGAGCCTTGAAGAGGATTCCTACATATCCCAGTGTCATGGAATCAAAGTCCACGTAGTTCATCTGACGATAGCTTACCACCGATTGGGGTTCAATGGCTTGCCTCTGGGTGGGGGGTGTCAACAAATTACCGTTGAACGGGGTCACAACAGCTTACCAATAGATGGGGTCCATAGTTTATTGTCATGCAGGATGGGGGGGGGGGGGGGGGAGAACCGACATGAAGGGGGTTGGAACTGCTGGGTGTTGGGCTTGAACCTCTGGAGGCTTCCTACATACCTTACCTTAGCAAGGATCAAATACCACATAGCTCAGGTGGTGGCATTTTGGGGATTACGCTCTGAGGCGGCCCAGGGTGTTGGTGAAATGACATGGATGAGGAACTGGGGTCTAATGGTGGTTGGGCTTGAACCTCAGGGAGGATTCCTACGTACCATGCCTTGGAAAAGATTAAAGTCCTCATAGTTTGGATGGGGCATTTGGGGAATACTTTCTGAGGCAGCCCGATGAGTTGCTGAACCGACGTGAAGATGGTTGGAACAACTGGTGTTGGGCTTGAACCTCAGGGAGGCTTCCTATGTACCCTGAATTGGTAAGGATCAAAGTCCTCATAGTTCGTATGGTTGGGAATTGAAATGAAGGTGGACCTGGGGTCCGATGGGTGGTGGTCTTGAACCTCATGGAGGCTTCCTACGTACCCTGCCTTGGCAAGGATCAAATACCACGTAGTTCAGGTGGTGAGAACCGACGTGAAGGTGGACCTGGGGTCCGATGGGTGGTGGGATTGAACCTCATGAAGGCTTCCTACGTACCATGATTTGGAAAGGATCAAAGACCATGTAGTTTAGGTGGTGAGACCCGACGTGAAGGTGAACCTGGGGTCCGATGGATGGTGGGCTTGAACCCCGTGGAGGCTTCCTATGTACCATGCCTTGACAAGGATCAAAGACCTCGTTGTTCAGGTGGTGAAAAAAAATGTGAAGGTGGACCTGGGGTCCGATATGTGGTGTGCTTGAACCTCGTGGAGGCTTCCTACGTACCCTTCCTTGACAAGGATCAAAGACCTCATAGTTCAGGTGGTTGGCATTTGGGGATTACGCTCTGAAGCTTCCCAAAAAAGATGTCATGGTCGGTGCTCACTATAAACCCACGTGAGTCATGATCAGTGTGAGAAATAAGAGATAGTAGAGACCTGACGATCACGTCACGAAAGGTGCATCCGTGGGAAGTGGAGTGGGGCTTACACGTGGTTAGTGGCCCAAAGAGGAAACATGGGCTTATGCGTGGTTAGCAGCCCGAAGAGGTTGGGACTTACTCCAGGATGGAGGCCCGAGCAGTGACAAAGCCCAGCGGGAGAGGGATTTGGTACCGAAGAAAGGAGGGGTCCAATGCCCATTTCTCCCCCTGGGTCTTTGGGACCGAAGAAGAAAGGAAAAACAGGGATTCCACCTCCGGAAAAAAAATCTAGGGGCTTACACTAAGATGGTTTCCCTTTCCCCGTGGACAATCACCACTCCGATAAGGAGGATATCATCCCCTGAGGGGGAATATCTCACTCCCGTGGAGACCAGTGGGTGTGAATAATGTCCAAAGTGGGGGAACCCCGCGTGCGAGGCACGGGGCGAGGTCATAGTTTAATGTCATGTGCTGAGGATGATGGTTCTTGGAATTTTAACGTCCTACAGCTCGGACGGGGCAGATTTTCTCCACACCCTTAGGTATTACATAACCGGTACCCTATGCTCCTAGTGGAAGGGAAGGCATCAGCAACGTCGTGGCTTGGGGGTGTCATGGAGAGAACAATCAGGGGGTCCACGTTAGCATGGCTATGCGAATAATCCATATCAATTATCATGCCTATGCGAATAAGCATGAGGAAAAGCAACACAATGATAAGTATCATCCAAGGGACCTTGAAATAACATCATTCAAACCTGTAGGGTCGCATGAGAAAAGGAATTACAAAGAAGAGGGGTTCATAAGAAGGGGACTTGTGAAGATCTGTTGCTCCGCGTGGCGGAGGGCACTTGCGAAGGGGTGTGCTTCGCGAAGTGGGGTGCCTCAGCCTCTGCATAGGGCAGCGGTGCATATGGAAGGTGCTTCACGAAGTGGAAAGACATTCGTGGAGCACTGCCTCATGGAGCAAAGGTGCCTCTCGAAGAAAGGTGTCATAAAGAAATGTGCTTCACAAAGTACAGTGACCCTGCCTTGGCATGTAGATCATGTGTACATGAAGGGTGTGTCGCGAATCATAAATGCTCTGCAATGACCTGGGTCCCCTTGGGGATCCCCTTCCTTCGCAGAGACCTTTAGTCCCCACGAGAGGCATCTCTCTCAGAAGAGGGGATTAAAACGAGGAAAAGGGGAGGAAATTTGCAGAGCAGAAGTACCTCGCACAGATCATGGTTCACATAACAAAAGGGTGATTCACAATTCGAAATCTAGGAAGTTGAAAGGTCGGATTTTCCACCTCCTGGACGTAGGGGGAGGCCAGTATTTATAGGGGAGAGGCGCCATGAAGCAGTGCTCGCTCGGTGCGAAGAGGAATTTTATTTCTCCGCAGCGCGTCATGAATGTCAAATGTGTTCACGGAGTGTTACTACCTCCTTGCTTCACGGTGGGTCGCAAACTTAAAGTGTGGTCGCAGAGCGTTACCACCTCTTTACTTCGTGGTAGTTCGTGAACGTCAAGGGTGGTCGCGGAGCATTACCACATCCTTGGTTCGTGGCGGGTCATGAACGTCAAGGGTGGTCGCAGAGCATTACCACCTACTTGCTTCACGGCGGGTCCGGAACATCAAGGGTGGTCGTAGAGCATTACCACCTCCTTGATTTGCAGCAGGTCGCGAACATCAAGGGTGGTCATGGAGCGTTAACACCTCCTTGCTTCGCGGTGGGTCACAAACGTCCAAGGTGGTCACGGAGCATTACCGCCTCCTTACTTTTCAGTGGGTGGCGAACGTCAAGGGTGGTCGCGGAGCATTACGACCTCCTTGCTTCGTGGCGGGTCGCGGACGTCAAGGGTGGTCGTGGAGCGTTACCGCCTCCTTGCTTCGCGGCGGGTCGTGAACATCAAGGGTGGTCATGGAGCGTTACCGCCTTCGTACTGCGCAGTGGGTCGGTGCGGACGGTTCTCCGCGAATGGGATTCGCGAGGCAGCTATTGGTTCTGTGTCTTCTTCTCCTCCCCCCATTTTGGCATCAAAAAATGCCCCCCCCCCCCTCAGACTTGGATCCACAGAGAAATCAAGGGTCGAAGTTTGAGGTTTGATCACCAAAATCTTCAGTCTTTCGTGAAGCAATCTCGTGAATAGAGCTTGCCAAGTCGGAAAGCAAAGCTTAGACCGGATGCACCGTGAATCTCGCTTCGGTCAAGGCATTCCGCGAAGCTCCGAGGCCCCCCCACATATAAATAGGGGACATGAACTCTCTTTTTTCTTTTATCTTCTCCGCGATTTGAACTTTATCACTCTTGATTCATGAAGCTCCGTGTAATCCATGATTACTCTCTACGAATCAGACCTTCTACTTCATGACGCTTCCGGGAGTCTTTGACTCTGCATCTTAGTGCTTCATGACTCTACATTTGAAGGAAGAGGTAGGGCTCTGCGAACGTTCTCCACGAACGTCCTCCGCGAACTAGCTTCACGAACCAACCCTAAAGCTCCCAAATTTCAAAAAAGAATGGCTTGTCAAGAAGCTTCTCGGGGGGTCCTTGCAGATGCCGCCTGGAGGGATGATATGGCGAACAATCTGGGTCTGGGGGAGTTGGTACGAAGCCACTCCGACCATGATTCTCTAGTGCAGCTACTGTAAGAGAGCCAGAAGAATTACCCGCGGTGTAAGAGGTTGGTTCTGTATTGCTTCAGGATGAGGGATGATGTCTTCATCCCAGAAGGAAGTCGGGATGAACCAGCTTACTGGTTCAGGAGAACGTCGTGCCAGCGCCGATGGTTTAGGGCGACTGATGGCCATGCCCGGGAGGATTTCACACCCGTCAATGCTGATTTCTTATACAACCACCTGAATAATGTCGATGGGAAGGTGTTGCAGCCAGAGATGTCTCCTCCTCTATACCACACGATACTGAAGGCAACTTTGAGGAACCTGAGGAAGGGGTGGTCCGAGGAGTGAGACCTGTGCCAGGGCAGAAACTTCATAGACGATTGGGCCTGGGCCTATTGGGTAGGCACCTCTTGTGAGGAGTTTGGGGCTGAGCTGAGAAGAGTGGGTTTTTATGAAGCAGACTGGGCCTCTCAATTCGACATATATCAACTGAAATAGCTAATGCCAAAGCTGTTGAGCATATGGTCGTCGAGAACCAATACCTTCCACTTACACCGTGGGGAGGTCGGTATCAGCTTGTGGGATGTCCACCAGATATCAGGGGTCCCGATACTGGGGGCGATGTATGACAAATTCCTCCCCGTCATGAGTGTGTGGGAGGATCCAGAGAAAATTCCATGGCTGGCGATGGCGCTGGTGGAGCTTGTGCTCAGGGAGGATAAGGAAGCAGTAAGAGATGTCCACTTCAGGGGGTGGTTCAATTTTTTTTTGACCTTCCCGAAAAATAGGCAGTTTCCAGCAAGGCCTCGGACCTTCCCTAAGGGAGCTTGGAGTAAGGAGCACTCATACTGGCAGCTTTTGGAGAACATCCAGTGGAAGACGTGGGGATTCAGTGTTAGCACCGAGAAACAACCAGTAGTCTGGTTGGCAGCATTCATTGCGACTCTGATCCGTGGTTGGATCCTGCTAGTGATGGATACCAACATGAGAGTACGCCCAAGAACATTCATCATGGAATCCACATCGGCGATAGGAGGGAAGGTCAACTTGGGAATCCCAATGATCGCCAAGCTGTATAAGGTGTTGTGGCATATCAGTGAGGGGAAAAGGCCATAGAGGGTATGTGGTCCATTCCACCTCCTGTATCAGTGGATAGTGACACATATCGGGGGGGGGGGGGGGGTTATGAATACCCTAACCCTATCTCTCCACCAGGATCGAACTTCCACGCATCGATTCTAAATGTCGTGAGGAGCTTTCCATCCAAGCTGACCACACCGTCGATTATGAATTGGGTGTGGAGGGTGGAGGAATTCAATTTCCACCTATTTCCATTGCCGACGAGTGTATTCACTAATGACGGTCGGGGGATGGAAGAGCACCAGGCCTATCTTCTGGACTTTTGAGGTGGATTCCTGGTGGCGAGGGTGGACCATGAGCCCCTCTGTGAGCTGTATACCCCACACCGGTTTTCAAGGAAATTCCAGTGTATGCAGTGACTAACCCCACATGTATATCTGGAGGTGCGCCATGAAGAACACCAGTGTGTGATGAGGCAGATGTAGCTAATGTTCACGCGAGAAGATGTGAAAATGCGGAATGACTTGCCTCCACCGACCACCGTCCTCGGGCTGGTAAAGGAATATGCCCAGAGTTGGGAGGCGGCCTACCCGAGGGAGATGATGAAGCATCCAACCATTCAAGTTGGTGATGGTGAGCTTTTCTAACCATAGGGTCGGGGCCGGAAGGCAGCAAGGGCATTCCTCGGTGGCGGGGCTGCTGTGGAGGTGAGGTCCACACCAGCTGAGTGGGGAATAGTGGTAGCAGATCCGGCTGCAGCAGCCGACCCGGTTATTCCAGAAGAGCTGAGATATCCAAAGGGGAGGCCACTGAAAGGATTCCGCAGGATACCCACCCAGGATCTGGGGAAGCGAATGCGCCATATAAACATGCCAGAGGATGTTGTCTTCCTAGAGGCCTGGGACATCTGGGAAGTCAATATGCAATTCCTCAGCCCCACCGAGTTGTGGCAACACATGAGATGTCTCAGGATGTATTTTCCAGGAATAGGCCCCATCAGGTCCGGCTTTGTGGTGTCCCAATCTGAAGGGGAACAATATCTGACTGAGCTGGAGGACTTCGTACACTCCCAGGGTGCTCCTCGTCCAATGACAGATCGAGTCAATGTGTTGCTTGATCGCACTACTCCCTCGCAGTTGTCAGCCACTGATTTGAGAGAGTGATTACCTCTACCAGAAGATTCAGAAGAGTCCTCCTGGGGAGATGAGGCTAGGAGAGGGATCCTGTTGGAGGAGGGTGAAGTTGGAGATCAAGGCTCGGATCTTGAAGAGTTTACAGAAGCCCTTGAGGTAACAATATGAAACACCATTCTCTGAGACTTGCTTCGAGGTCATTCTGGACTCCTTGATAACATATGAACTGTGCAGGAGAGTCTTATATACAGGACTGTCATGACCCGTCCTCGGGGCCCGTGCCGTGACTACCCCAAGCCCGCCTTCCATAGGCCAGGGGCTGGCGACTAGCACCAAGGCGTAATTCCCGGTAAAAAGGGAAGGCATTGCCTTTGTAAAGTAAACAAACACCACAGAGCAAACAAGCAGTAGAAGTAAACACTAAGTAAAAACTGGGTACAAAAGTAAGTGTGGAAAAGTAAGTGGGCCAGTATACAAACCCAAACTGAAAGTAAAGTACAACTTGAAGGGAAAACAACAACTGAAAAGTAAATCCGCAACGTCGAGCTATCCACTAGAAATACCACCTGAAGGGTGAGTACAGATAACCTCCACAGCTCCTCGGGTCCAGCCGTCCGCTCCGAGAACGTCCTGCCCAGTGGTCCACCTCCAGGTACCGTCCTGCTCCGCAAGCCTCAACCATAATCAGCGTTGTACGTCATCTGCAACCAACACAACGTAGTGCGGGTATAGCCCGTGCAGGGGTGAGTATAAGCTACTCAGTAGAGACCCCGAGACCCCCGAAGGTCTCCCAGAATCCACAAAGGATAATCCACAAAGGAAATATACAATCACGAAGTAACATTCGACACTGCTTAGGTATATGCCCATACATATACCTAAGTCATAAATTCTCGTTTGACTCCAACATTCGAGCCCAAGTACAACCCAGTCCAGACAGGAAAGCAAAACGTAAATCCACACAGGATAGCACAACACAATCCACATAGGAAAGCAAAACAGGATTCAGCTCACACAGGTATACTTCTTCGTATGACGATAGAGATGATCAGATATATCCACTGATTCATCTATGTCGTCGGACCCACAAAAGATCGATAATTATTAACCCCCGCAATGACCCACAAAGGATCTAACCCACATAGTATTGATAGGTAACTAACCCCCGCAAAGACCCACACAGGATCGGACCCACACAGGATCTATAGGCGCTGGCCCACACAAGACCGCTGAGCACTGACCCACACAGGATCGGACCCACACAGTATCTGTAGCACTGATCCATGTAGGATCGCTGAGTGCTGTAGTCGTCGCCATCGAATCCATTGAGGATCTCTGCATAGTCGCCGTCATCACAGATGCAGCCAGCTCTAGGGTTCCCGCACACAGCAAGCTCGTTCGGGAGGGTCCGCTCCACGAGCTGAGAGGCTGATACATCAACTGACACATAGTCCATAGTTGATGTATCCAAAAGTTCTGTATCATTAACAGGAACTCAACGTCGCAGACGGCGCGTCAATCAGATGCCCGGTCTGAGAGTTATTGGCTTTTTCGTTCCAGGGGCCCGGTTGGTTTTTAACTCAAAACCAACCCGACTGTACTCCACCTGCATCCAAACCTCTAGAGGAGTAAGCCAAAAGATCCGTCTCACTTAGAGGAATACATCAAAGTCGATGGCACGTCAATCGGACGTCCGAAGCTCAAGTTATGCGCGTTTCCGCTCCGAGGGCCCGGTTGGTTTCGTGCACAAACCAATCCGGACGAACACAAAGTACTCTGAAACTTTGAGTGTAATATGTCGAAATGACCGTGTCGATCCAAGGATCACATCGCCGCTGACAGTGCATCGATCGGAGGTCCGCAGCCCAAGATATGGGCAAAAGACCGAAGAGGTCCGAAAACGGGGGGTCTGGGCCCGGACCGACCCGGGACAAACCCCCCTGGGTCGGCCCGAACCGGGTCAACCCAACCGACGCGGCTCGGCCCGGCCTGGGTGGCCCGGCCCAGCCTGGGCGCGACCCAGCTCGGCCGGCGCGGGCGCGGCCCGGTCGCCAGGCGGGTCGGCTCGGCTGGTTACGGCCGAGCGGAGCGGGGGCGCGCTGCCCCCGCGTGAAAAATCCGCGGCCCCACGTGGGGCCGCCCTTGCCAGCAGACACGGCCGGATGCCACGTCCCGTCCTCCTCCGGTTCCGCGCGGTCGCGAGACCGCGTCATGCGGCCGCGGCTTCAGCCGCGGCGGCTCCTTCCGGCGGTGCGCCGGGCTCCGCCGCCACCTGCCGTCGGCGCCGCCGTGCGGACGAGGCACGCCGGCGGGCTGCTCTGCGGACCACTGGACGAGTTCCGTTGGTCGGAATTCCATGTCGTCTTCACCAAAGGCCCTCCCGGGGTCCGTCCTTCACTACGAGGACCTTACATCGCCCGTGCGGATTGTTTTGTCATCGTCCGTCGTTCTGCACACCAAGAACGAAAAGGGTGGTGGGTTTGGACTTGTTCGTTGGTCCGCACCCACCGCGTTAGAGGTTTTAAAAGTCTCACAACAAATATTTAATCATACGCCGCGGGTATAAATCACAAATATTTAAAAGAATCAACCCCTACCTCAACGTTGTCGTCGAACGTGAGTTCGTCGCGGAATTGACCGTCGCGGAGAAGAGGATCGTCGCGTCACGGAAGGAGCGTCGCTGTCGTCGCGGTACACGGCGTTGTGCAGTCAAACTCTGAGGATTTAAAATCACAGAGATTTAGTTGCACCATTAAAACCTATGCTGAGGATAAAATTCACAAAGTAATTAAAGAACCTCAAACCCCTACCTCAATGTTGTTGATTAAAGATTGTCGCGGGAAAGGAACGTCGCAGAAGAAGCATCGCGGAAGGAGAATCGTCGGCGTCGAGGAACACGGCGTCACGTCGTCGATCTCTGAGGGTTCGGCGTTCTTCGCATTCTTCGTGTTCTTCATGTTCTTCGTGAAGGAGGATGAAGATCTTAGAGTTTCTCCAAATCCTCTCAACAAGCCACCCACATGTGTTGGTCTTATTTTATTCTTATGCCAACAAAAAAAACAAAGTTAAGAAACGAACCATTAATTCGATGAATTAATGGCAATGACTTAACTGCCCAATTAATAGGGGCGTTTAGAAATTAAGAAAACGCACCGGTTGACTTTCATTAAAAGGAGGTTTTTGCGGGTGCGTTACTTAGAGGAAAAGAAATGGTGGGGCTCGTGCGGGCCCCACCTCACAAATATCCTACCAAGTGGGTAGGATATTTTGGGTTCCACCCTATCTGCTTCAACTCAGCTTAAGTGGATTTATGTGGCTTTAAGTGGCTTTAAGTGAAAATAAAATAAAGTATTGCACCACTTTTATTTTATTTCTTAACTTAACCCCAAAAACTAAAAACCACACCCGAGCAAACGCAACTCCAGAAAAGGCGTTTCTAAGAAAATATCGGCGCTGCGATTCCATCGGTGCCCTCAGAATTCGATTCTGAGCACCGGTTCAAAAGTTAGAAAAACCCGCTCGTTCATTCACTGAACGTACCCGAGCCAAACTTCAGAAAATGATTCTGGGCACACCGGGCCTCGGAATCAGGTGTCGTCAGAAACTGCGTTCTTGTAAAATTCCAAAGAAAATTAAGAAAAAATATTCCTTGAATTTTACGGGTCTTTACATCACTCCCACCTCAGGGATTTACATCCTCGTAATGATACATCATAAACTAGGGAAACAAATGTGGGTACTGAGAACGCATCTAAGCTTCCCGCTCCCAAGTGCTCTCCTGGAGGTTCCCATGCTACCATCTGATGCGCACTAGAGGAATCAACCGTCCACATAGGACCCACTCCTGTCGATCCTCGATCTCCACCGGGACCTCCGCAAAAGTTGCCCCATCATCAACGTCAATCTCCCCATGGTCAATGATATGCGATGTGTCGTGCACGTATCTTCTCAGCTGAGATACGTGGAAGACATCGTGCACCCAGTGCAAATGAGGTGGTAGATCCAGGCAATAATCCACCTCACCAATCCTGCTGAGGACCTGGAATGGTCCGATGAAGCATGAAGACAACTTGTCGCCTCAGCCAAATCTCTGTAATCCACATCAAGGTGAGACACGTAAGAAGACGTGGTCGCCATCCTTGAACTCTAGTGGCCTCCGCCTCCTGTCATCATAAGACTTATGCGGGCTCTGAGCTGTCCTCATCCGCTCCTGGATGACCTGGACCTTCTCTTTTATGGCCTGGACCATCTTCGGTCCCATAAGTGTTGAATCCCCAGGGTCTGTCCAGCACAAAGGAGATCTGCAAGGTCGACCGTACAACGCCTTGTATGGTGCTATCTCGATGGTGGAGTGGTAGCTGTTGTTGTATGCAAACTCCACCAAGGGTAGGTGGTCCTACCAGCTGTGACCAAAGTCGAGAACACATGCGCGGAGCATGTCCTCGAGAGTCTGAATGGTCCTCTCCGTCTGACCATCTGTCTGAGGGTGAAAGGCGGTTCTCAGACATAGCTGCATCCCAAATGCCTCATACAACCCCTTCCAAAGATGGAAAGTAAAGCGAGCATCTCTATCAGAGACGATAGAGGATGACACACCGTGAAGCCGTACAATCTCTTGAACGTAGAGACGTCCCAAGATCTCCACTGAGCCCTGCTCTCTAATGGGTAAGAAGTGAGCCGACTTGGTGAGTCGGTCGACAATCACACAAATGGAGTCATGACCTCTGGAAGTGCGTGGAAGTCCAGTCACGAAGTCCATAGATATCCAGTCCCACTTCCACTCCGAGACCTCCAAGGGTTATACCAAGCCTGCTGGTACCTGATGCTCTGCCTTCACCTGCTGGCAGGTGAGGCATCGAGAAACGAACTCTGTCACATCCTTCTTCATGCTCGGCCACCAGTGCTGTCATCTGAGATCCTGGTACATCTTCGCCACCCCAGGATATACCACCAAGGGAGAAGTGTGAAACTCTCTCAGCACCTCCTCCCATAAATCAACTGGTACCAAGGTATGTCCTCTGAAAAGGACGTCATGCTCTGCTCCAAAGGAGAAACCATCAGGTGCCTGTCCTAAGGATATCTGCGCATGCCGTGTCTCACAGTCAGCGTCCCCACGTTGTGCCTCTCTAACCCGCTGCAGTAGTGGAGGGGTGACTGTGAGAGACTGAAGGAAGGCTACCCCATCTCTATCCACGAAGGATATCTACAAAGCGGCTAGCTGCTCTGTCGCCTCCTCAAGTATCTGAATGCCCGTCCTCCTACTGAGAGCATTGGATACTACGTTTCCCTTCCCAGGAGTATAGAATATCTCAAAGCCATAGTCCTGGAGGAACTCGAGCCATTGCCGCTGTCTCAGGTCCAGGTCCTTCTGAGAGAAGATGTACCTGAGACTCTGATGGTTAGAAAATACTATAACGCACTCGCCCATCAGGTAGTGTCGCCATGTCTTCAGAGCGAATACCACTACTGCTAACTCCAGGTCATGGGTAGCATAGTTCTTCTCATGCGGCCTCAACTGACGTGATCCATAGGTGATCACCGCCTGCTCCTGCATCAGGACACATCCGAGTCCGGTCCCTAATGCATCGCAGTAGACTACGTACCCTACTCCCTCCTCCGGCAACCTCAAGATAGGGGTGCTGGTCAATCTCTGTCTCAGCTCCTGGAATCTCTACTGACATCTGTTTGACCACACAAAGGGTTTTCCCCTTCTTCGTAAGATCTGAGAGTGGTGCCACAACTCTGGAGAAGTCTGTCACAAATCTCCGATAGTATCCAGCTAGTCCCAAGAAACTTCGCACCTCATTCACGCTCCTGGGTGGCTCCCAAGCTAGCACTGCCTCGATCTTCGCAGGATCCACCGCAACTCCTGCCTCAGAGATGACGCATCCCAAAAAGTGGACCTCGCGTAACCAGAACTGACACTTCGAGAGCTTTCCATAAAGCTGGTGATCTCGAAGTGTGTCTAGTACATCCTGCAAGTGGTAGGCATGCTCCTCCTCAGTCATCGAGTATATAAAAATGTCGTCGATGAAGACCACGACAAATCGATCGAGGTATGGCTGAAAGATCCTATTCATGAGGCCCATGAACATTTCTAGAGAATTGGTTACGTTGAATGGCATAACCAAGAACTCATAGTGGCCATACCGACATATGAAGGTCGTCTTCTACACGTCCTCGTCCCGAACTCTGAGCTGATGATAGCCTGAACTGAGGTCTATCTTCGAGAACCACCGCGCTCCCTTGAGCTGATCAAAAAGGTCATCAATCCTCGGTAGTGGATACTTGTTCCTCACTGTCACCTGGTTCAGGCTACGATAGTCGACACAAAGTTTCAAGCTCCCGTCCACCTTCTTGGCGAACAATATCGGGGAATCCCAGGGTGAAACACTGGGTCAGATGAATCCCTTGCCCTGCAAGTCCTCCAACTATACCCGTAGCTCTCAAAGCTCAGCGGGGGCCATCCGATATGCTGGAGTTGATATTGGGGCTGTCCCGGGGTACATCTCAATATAAAAGTCTACCTCTCTATGAGGAGGTAGTCCTGGAACGTCGTCGGGGAAGACGTCCGCATACTGATCCACCACTGCAGGAAAACTAGGACTCTGCACGTCAACTGCTCCTAGGATGAGGCTAGCCAACTGATGAGTGATGGGTTTTCCTCTTCTCTATGGAAGTCCATCCTGTGCTGCGAAGGCTCCCTTCTCGCCAGTGAAGGTGAACCTGCTCTCGTCGGTGCGTACACATCGCACCTTACGCCTAATACAGCCAATATGTGCATGGACTATAAATAACCAATCCATGCCAAGATGACGTCATAAGGCCTTGACGCCACTACAAGAAGATCCCAGTGGAAGCTCTCGCCTCCTAGAGTAAGCTCACACTGCTGGAACCAGTGCTTAATCGTCGAGTCAGCTCCCGTAGGAGTCTCTAGCCGTAAGGATCGAGCCAACAGCTCTGTCGGAATCTCCGAGCTATGAACAAGGGCAGCGGCTATGAAAGAATGACTCGCTCCTGTGTCTATAAGAACTACAGAAAGGGTGGAATAGACACAGATAGTACCTCGAATCATCTCGGGCGCACCGTGGTCATAGGCCTCCGCTGCCTAGAGCTGTGCCTGTCTCTACCCGCCAGCTCCCTGTGGTTGGGGTGGACCTCCTGGTGGTGGTGGTGGTAGATCCTCAAAGTGTCGCCCACCACCTACCGCTCGGCCATCTCCTTTGCCTCGTCCGCCTGCTCCCTATGGACCGCCACGGTCGACCCTCTACCTCTGCCTAGGTGGCCCCTCAACCGTCTACTGCTCCTCGGCACGGTGGGTCGGGCAGTCACGAGCCATGTGGCCCTGCCTGCCGCATGTGTAGCACTGCCTGCCTCTCAAAAGACTGGCTCCGCGCTATGTGCCCCGCACTATTGAGCCAATGTCCTGAGGTCGTCTGCCTGAAGATCTGGTCTTCCTGGACCCATGAGTCATCCGTCGACTGCCTGCTGTAGAAGACTCTGCTACGTGCTGCCCCGCGGTAGGTCTCGCTGCTGAAGAAGGTTCAACAAGAAAGATCTCGATCAAAAGGGCTCGCTCCAGTACTCTTTCCTGAGTCGGAATGCTGAGGGGGATCAGCGATTCCCTGATCTCATGTCTCAATCCCTACTCAAAGGTCTGGGCCCGGAAGAATGGGTCCCGTACCATGTCCGTCGAGTAGCGCGAGAGATCGGTAAATCTCACCGAGTACTGGGCGACCGTCAAGATGCATTGTCGCAGCTGAAGAAGCTTCTGGATGCGTACCGCATGGAGGGTGGATGGGACGAAATATGAGCGGAAGAGGCTCTCAAATTCTATCCAGAGAAGAGATGCCTCATCTTGCACCTAGAGCATCAAACTCCACCATCTACCTGCTGCCGCATGCAGTAGGCTCGCTACGAGGATCACCATGAGGTCTGCTGGTGTCCTCACTAACCTGAAAACTCATACCACTGCCTCCAGCCAGTCCTCGGCTGCCTGGGGGTCATTCTCCCCACGGAACCTGGGTGGTCGCTGGTGTTGGAACTCGTGCAGTGCACTAAGGCGACGTGCATCGTCAGCGGCTGGGGCTGGAAGCATCGGTGGCTCGGCGGGTAGAGGTACTGCCAGTGCCTCAGCTGTCAAAGGGCCCTGTACCGAGGCCTCGTCACTCGGTGGGCTGTCGTCACGCACAAATCTCAGAACCCTAGCTGGCTGCCGTCGTGGGGCCATCCTGAAAAGAAACAGGTGCGCCACAGTCAAATAGTATACCTGGTGAGCTGACATAATGTAATCACAAAGAAAACTTGAAACACACATGCAATAAATGTTTTCGTGCATTAAGTCGGAAACCAGAAGGCAGGGTCCTGGTGTACGGATATATCAGCCACCGCACCAACACTGGACTCCCTGGACTGATAACCACACCCAATACGCTTAACACTATTGCTTCACATAGAAAAGGATCAGAGTCCCAAGTTCTGCGGTAGAACCGAACTCCTCTGATACCAATTTGTCACGACCCGTCCTCGGGGCCCGTGTCGTGACTACCCCAAGCCCTCCTTCCATAGGCCAGGGGCTGGCGACTAGCACCAAGGCGTAATTCCCGGTAAAAAGGGAAGGCATTGCCTTTGTAAAGTAAACAAACACCACAGAGCAAACAAGCAGTAGAAGTAAACACTAAGTAAAAACTGGGTACAACAGTAAGTGCGGAAAAGTAAGTGGGCCAGTATACAAACCCAAAATGAAAGTAAAGTACAACTGGAAGGGAAAACAGCAACTGAAAAGTAAAGCCGCAACGTCGAGCTGTCCACTGGAAATCCCACCTGAAGGGTGAGTACAGATAGCTTCCACAGCTCCTCGGGTCCAGCCGTCTGCTCCGAGAACGTCCCGCCCAGTGGTCCACCTCCAGGTACCGTCCTGCTTTGAAAGCCTCAACCACGATCAACGCTGTTCGTCGTCTGCAACCAACACAACGTAGTGCGGGCATAGCCCATTCAGGGTTGAGTATAAGCTACTCAGTAGGGACCCCGAGACCCCCAAAGGTCTCCAAGAATCCACAAAGGATAATCCACAAAGGAAAGATACAATCACGAAGTAACATTCGACACTGCTTAGGTATATTCCCATATATATACCTAAGTCATCAACTCTCGTTCGGCTCTAAAATTCGAGCCCAAGTACAAACCAGTCCACACAGGAAAACAAAACGTAAATTCACACAGGATAACACAACACAATCCACATAGGATAGCAAAACATGATTCAACTCACACAGGTATACTTCTTCGTATGATGATAGAGTTGATTAGATATATCCACTGATTCATCTATGCTGTCAGACCCACAAAGGATCGATAGGTACTAACCCCCGCAATGACCCACAAAGGATCTGACCCACACATGATGGATAGGTAACTAACCCCCGCAAAGACCCATACATGATCGCACCCATACAGGATCTGTATTCGTTGGCCCACACAGGACCGCTGAGCGCTGACCCACACAGGATCAGACCCACACAGGATCTGTAGCACTGATCCACGTAGGATCGCTGAGTGCTATAGTCGTCGCCGTCGAATCCACTGAGGATCTCTGCACAGTCATCATCGTCACAGATGCAGCCAGCTCTAGGGTTCCCGCACACAGCAAGCTTGTTCGGGAGGGTCCGCTCCATGAGCCGAGAGGCTGATACATCAACTGACACATATTCCAGAGTTGATGTATCCAAAAGTTCTGTATCGTTAACAGGAACTCAACGTCGCAGACGGTGCGTCAATCGGACGCCCGGTCTGAGAGTTATTGGCTTTTTCGTTCCAGGGGACCGATTGGTTTTTAAGTCAAAACCAATGCGACCGTACTCCACCTGCGTCCAAACCTCGGGAAGAGTAATCCAAAAGATCTGTCTCACTTATAGGAATCCATCAAAGTCATCGGCACGTCAATCAGACGTCCGAAGCTCAAGTTATGAGCGTTTCCGCTCCGAGGGCCCGATTGTTTTCGTGCACGAACCAACCCGGCCGAACCCAAAGTACTCTGAAACTTTGAGTGTAATATGTTGAAATGACCGTCTCGATCCAAGGATCACATCGCCGCTGACGGTGCATCGATCGGAGGTCCTCATCCCAAGATATACGCAAAAGAACGAAGAGGTCCGAAAACGGGGGGTCTGGGCCCGGACCGACCCGACCCGGGTCTGAACCGGCCGGCGCGGCCCGGCCCGGCCGGGGTGGCCCGGACCAGCCTGGACGGGACCCGGCCCGGCCAGCGCGGGCGCAGCCCGGTCGCCAGGCGGGTCGGCTCGGCCGGTTACGGCCGAGCGGAGCGGGGGCGCGCTGCCCCGCGTGAAGGATCTGCGGCCCCGCGTGGGGTCGCCCTTGCCAGCGGACACGGATGGCTGCCGCATCCCGTCCTCCTCCGGTCCCGCGCGGTCGCGGGACCGTGTCCTTCCACCGCTGCTTCAGTCGCGGCGGCTTCTTCCGGTGGCGCGCCAAGCGCCACCGCCACCTGCTGCCGGCGCCGCCGTGCCGGCGAGGCGCGCCGGCGGGCTGCTCCACGGACCACCGGATGAGTTACGGTGGTTGGAATTCCATGCCGTCTTCTCCAAAGGCCCTCCTGGGGTCCTTCCTTCACTGCGAGGACCTTACATCACCCGTGTGGCTTGTTTTGTCATCGTCCGCCGTTCCGCACACCAAGAACGAAAAGGGCGGTGGGTTCAGACTTGTTCGTTGGTCCGCACCCACTGCGTTAGCAGTTTTAAAAGTCTCACAACAAATATTTAATCACACGCCATGGGTATAAATCACAAAGATTTAAAAGAATCAACCCCTACCTCAATGTTGTCGTCGAACGTGAGTTTGTCGCGGAATTGACTGTCACGGAGAATAGGATCGTCGCGTCGCGGAAGGAGTGTCGCTGTCGTCGCGGTACACGGCGTTGTGTAGTCAAACTCCGAGGATTTAAAATCACAGAGATTTAGTTGCACCATTAAAACCCATGCTGAGGATAAAATTCACAAAGTAATTAAAGAACCGCAACCCCTTACCTCAATGTTGTTGATTGAAGATTGTCACGGGAAAGGAATGTCGCGGAAGAAGCTTCGTGGAAGGAGAATCGTCAGCGTCACGGAACACGGCGTCACATCGTCGATCTCTGAGGGTTCGACGTTCTTCGCGTTCTTCGCGTTCTTCGTGAAGGAGGATGAAGATCTTAGAGTTTCTCCAAATCCTCTCAACAAGCCACCCACATGTGTTGGTCTTATTTTAATCTTATGCCAACAAACAAAAAACAAAGTTAAGAAACGAACCATTAATTTGATGAATTAATGGTAATGACTTAACTGCCCAATTAATAGGGGCGTTTAGAAATTAAGAAAATGCACCGGTTGACTTTCATTAAAAGGAGGTTTTTGCGGGTGCGTTACTTAGAGGAAAAGAAACGGTGGGGCTCGTGCAGGCCCCACCTCACAAATATCCTCCCAAGTGGGTAGGATATTTTGGGTTCCACCCTATCCACTTCAACTCAGCTTAAGTGGCTTTAAGTGGCTTTAAGTGAAAATAAAATAAAGTGTTGCACCACTTTTATTTTATTTCTTAACTTAACCCCAAAAACTAAAAACCAAACCCAAGAAAACGCAACTCCGGAAAAGGCGTTTCTAAGAAAATACCGACGCTGCGATTCCATCGGTGCCCTCATAATTAGATTCCGAGCACTGGTTCAAAAGTTAGAAAAACCCGCTCGTTCGTTCACTGAAAGTACCCAAGCCAAACTTCAGAAAATGATTCTGGGCACACCGGGACTCGGAATCAAGTGCCGTCAGAAACCGCGTTCTTGTAAAATTCCAAAGAAAATTAAGAAAAAAATTTCCTTGAATTTTACGGGTCTTTACAAGGACTTGTTATCTTCCCTCAGTGGATGAAGATGCGGGTCCTTTGGGATCTACGATGGCCGCCACATCTATTACCGCGTCCAGTGGGGCTAGGACACCTGAGGCGACCCCTCCGGAGTTTTCAGACCTTCCAACCATATACAGGGGGACACTCTTCAGGGTATTGAAGACATCAAACCAAGAACGAGACTAGGTATTCGATCTCTAAAAGTCCCCTCTACCAATTTTATGACTTCCATCCCCTAACCATGTTTACTGATGTCCATGTTCCTTTTTTTTCAGCACATACAATTCTTCAAATGGTGTGGGTCACCTTGGCGAGGTTGGTCGGGGCTTTTGGAAGCATCCTTCCCAGGGGAATGCCGGTGGTCGTGGAGGTGGAGGTCCAAACCGACCTAGTGGCAGTGCTCCCGATCACTGGTGGGATGGTCATTGGGGCTGAACCCGAGATCATCGAGGTGGATTCGATGATGAGGATCGATCAGATAGTCCAGATCCCATCACACTCGATCAAACACTATATGTGGAACCATATGAAGAGTTCCTGGGGGCATTCCCTATGTATGAGCCTACCAATCATGCCGGTTGGGACGAGACAGCCTCTGACGAAGAGGATAGCAAGATAGTCTATCACCGATCGTGGAAGCTGATCACACACTTCATCAATGACACCCCCAAGCATTATGTTTGGATGAGATGGATATACTTCTCTTGTGACTGCGCGAACTGTGTGTTGGTGGAGTGGATGCCCAGTGTCCTCACATACTCGTCCGAGGTCTTATGGTGGAAAATATTCTGGAGTATGACTGTGGCCTCGCTGTGGGATGGTAGCGGAGGAAAGCGATAAACATAAAGAGGCTCTAGGAGGATGAAGATGAGGTTCAACAGCTTCAGGCCAGAGCGGATGAGCATTCCACTTCCCTTGACGTACAATCAGATCTCGTATCGCAGCTGAAAGCCCTACTGGCGAAGGCCGAAGAGGGCATGAAGCGATCTTCTGAGGAGATGACCGCCATTCAGATCGATGTAAAGAAAGCCCAGATCACGACCGATGAAATGCTCCCCATCACTTCCGAGGAGGAGTGGGAGCTGAACAGGCGGCAACAACTCTTGGACACCACCGGCCAGAGGGTGGTGGAGCTGCTACGCTCTTTTGACGAGGTCAACCCATCCATGGGGGGAGTCAACCCTTGGGTACTGTAGTGATTACAAACCCTCAAACGTAATTTCTTTCTTTGATTGTTTGATGCCATAGTATGCATGAGTTCCATTGTTTATATTGGTTTATTGCATTCTTATGACATTCATGGAGCATCCCACAATCATTCCCTAAGCTCACGTGGGTCGGGCCCTATGTGAGAAACAAGGGATAACCACCTTATCACCCCAATTCAAATGTAGGAGTGCAAACCAAGCTTCGGGCATCCGGGGTTTGAACAACCAGCCCAGATTTCCAGGAAGAAATGGGAGAGACCTGACTGGTGAATGAAGCCCTCAGAATAGCCGAATTACCATTTTCCCAGTGTGCTCTTGTGCACGAATAGGGTAACTCCAGGGGCGCTGGAATCAATATGAACATATGGGACTGGAAGGTGTGAATCACAATACCAAGGATTCGGAACACTGTGGGGGGTGGCGTGACAATAAAGAATAAATGTTGACCGCATTCAAAACACAGTATTATTATTATGTTAACCTGGAGTGGGGATAGAAAATGAGGGCCAACCACTGACCATGTTCAAAACATGGGGCCTAAATCAAAATTTCATCTTTTATTCTTCTAGAATGTTGGCCTAGGACAATAGGTAGGCCATAGGCTGAGCATCCATACTGTTAGGGGGTTCCCTTAAACATGAAAGAGGATGAGAGTCTGAATAAGGGGCACAAAAAGCATGGAATGTGGAGTGATGTTTTTTTCAGAAAGAATCCAACACTCTTGAAACTATGCCACCATGGTGGAGGCACATTAGATGGGCACATCAGTCTGATCATGTATCATTCGTTCTCTTAGATAAGACATATCTGGTGAGGGATCCGTCACTTCCCAATGTCATCATGGGGCATCCCGAACTTGTTCAGGGAAAATTTTTAGTTACATGGTTCCCCATAATGGGTCAGGCTAGGGGGCAAAAATTAGGAGGAATAGGATTTAGGATTCCTGGGGCTGGACCCAAGGTGAAATGCCTGGGTGTCTCTACGTATCCCATGAGGTTGGGAATCAATCCATACATAGTTCTGGAAGATTTCGTGCAGTTTAACGTCTTGCGGAAAGGACGCAGAGTGGTCTTAGCCTATGATCATAGAGCTCGAACCATGGATGGTAGGAAACACGTGAGACACATGGTGGGGGTAATTATAAAACCTGAAGTGAATGGGAACCTGGGGTTCTGACCACCACGTGTTCCGTGGGAAGGTTTTAGTTCAAGGGACCAGAAACAAGAGTTAAGCTGGGCCCAAGGCAAGGTGAACAGATGTTCCTATGTACCCCATAAGGATGAGGATCAAGCTGCACGTAGTTCTAAGGGATGGAATGGTAGGGTACCGGTGTAATGGATAAAAGGGGAGTGCGGGTGTGGCCCTTGCACCAAAAGAATTGGTATTTGATGTATCTTGTTTTTCCTTTAAGGTGAATGTTTTTTTTGAAGCGACAAGCCTAGGATAGCAAGTCCTGGCATTGCCACAAGAATAAATCCATGTGCAGGCATTGAAAAATTGTATGCTGTGTGATCGATACCAAACATGGTGTCCCCTTGAGTGAGGAAATCACAATATAGTGTCGTTTTTCATCTTGAGACCAGGACAATAATTTCACAGTTTAGGGTCATGTGATGGGACCAGGAATGCATTTTTACATCATGCGACACAGACATAGTAGAGACGAGTCTAAAGGGGGAATGTGCACGGTGAAATAAAACATACCCGATGTGAATGATGACATAATCCCACACCGCACCGTACACTATTTCGAGAAAGGAACCTCGGGCCAAGGGTCCTAAATAGAGGTAAGAGGGTAAGGGGTAGGAAAAACTAGCTCCCAATTGAGCAAGACCCGAACACGAGATGTCTAGGTGTTCCTACGTATCCCATAAGGATGGGAATCAAGCCACACGTAGCTCTAAAATAGATATTAGTTTTTGGTCTTATAGCTCAGACCAAGGAGAAGCGAGACTATCCCAAGTAAAGGCGGACCTCAACCCAATCCCTAAGCCTACATGAGTCGAACTCGTTGTAGGAAACAAGGGTGGATAAGGTATTTTCAATATGTGAAATATATGCAAAAGGGGAATCGGTGGAACCCTGAATGATTGCCTCATTGTGGCTTTTTTCCTCCTAACGTGCGGATGCGCACTGAGGAATAATACCAAGAATTTCAAAGTTCTACTTGGGCATGATGAGGTAGAGAATAATGTGAATCATGTAACTGAAATTTTGGGCTTAATGGGGTTGGCATGACGATGTAGGATAACTATTGACCATGTTCAAAACACAATATCTATATCACATTAGCCTGAAATGGGGACAATCAAATGATCATCGACCGCTGACCATATTCGAAACGTGGTACTTGTATCGATTTGTTTTATGAAACCCTCGAGGACGTTGGCCCGTAATGGTAGGAGAGCCCTTAGGCCTAGCATCCATGCCATTTGGGGGTCCCTTTGGGAGTGAAAGGTGATGGAAGCCCTAATGAGGGGGAACATGAAGCCTAAAAACGGATGAAATCATGTCTGAGTAGAGTCCGACATTCCAGGTACTAAACTAGAGTACCCTTAGGCGCATTGGGGAATCACCGAAGAGGACCGAGGGGCTCATCTTGAGAAAAACCAATTTGAAGAGACGAGGATAGCACAAGGGGATGGATAACTCTCAGGAGGAGGAGGTAAATGGAATGGTTGTTACAACACCCGATGTGAGTGAGAGCATAACCCCATACCACACCATATACTCCTCTCTAGGGGAATGTGGGCCAAGGGTCCAAGATGGGGCTGTACCCGAAGATGAGACGTTTGGGTGGTCCAACGTATCCCATGAGGATGGGAATCAAGACATACGTAGTTCTAGAATCGTACATAGGGGTAGGATACCCTAATGAGGGTGGTGTACGACATGGCAAGTAACCCGATGTGAATGAGTACATAATACCATACAAAACCATACAACCCTAAATAAAAACTTGGGCTGGGGGCCTGAAAAGGATAAGGGGCCTGAGGGTAGTCCTCGGTCGGGAAGGCCAGACCAGTTTTCAGTTTAACGTCTTGCAGTGAGGACGAAGAGATGAGTAAGATACCCCAAATAGGAAAGGTATACAACACGGCGAATAACCCGATGTGAATGAGGACATAATCCCATACCACAACATACACTCCAGGTAAGAACTTGGTCTAGTGCCTGAGAAGGCCAAGGGGCCTGAGGCTGGGCCTCAGTCAGAAAGGCCCGACTAGTTTGCAGTTTAACGTCTTGTAGTGAGGACTAATAGAGGATTAAGATACCTCAAACAAGGGAGGTGTACAACACAGATAATAACCAGACGTGAATGAGGAAATAATCCCATACCACACCGTACACTCCAGGTAAGAACTTGGGCTGGGGCCCGAGAAGGCCATGGGGCCCGAGGCTGGGCCTCGGTCAGAAAGGCCCAACCTGTTTTCAGTTTAACATCTTGCAGTGAGTAAGAAGAGAGGATAAGGTATCTCATCTGGGGATGTGTACGGCATGGTGAATAACCCGACGTGAATGAGGACATAATTCCATACCACACCGTACACTCCGAGTAAGAACTTGGGTCGGGGCCCGAGAAGGCCAAGGGGACTGAGGCTGGGCCTCAGATAGGATGGACATACGTCCTCTTGTACGGTTACCACCTCATCACAACTCCTAATCCCACGTGATCAGTGCTCAGTGTGTGAAACAAGGAGCCTATCTCGGCTCTCCTTGTCATATGGGGGTCAGAAAGCTGGCTTTGTCCGAAGGGAGTTTGTCTCTTTGAGATACAATGGGGGAAGAATGAACCACTAAACTCAATGTTTGGGACATATTAGGGTGGTTCCAATGATGCAGGACATCTGTTAACCATGTTTGAAACACAGCGTCCCTATAGTGACCTGAAATGGGAACAAAAAATGGGCATCGACCGCTGACCATATTCTTAACGCAGGACTTGTATCAGCTTGTTGCTCAACATCCTCGAGGGAATTGGCCCGAAGATGTAAGAGAGCCCTTAGTCCTAGCATTCATACCATTCAGGGGCCCTTCTATATGGGAAAGATGATGGAGTCCCAATCAAAGGAGTGGGTGAAGCATAGTTGTACCCATCTATGAAAGAGGTGAACGTCTCTAGGGAGCAGGACGTATGGCCAGATCGAGATTAGCTCGACGTGAATTGGGGAAAAAGTCTTCACCCCACCATATGTCTTGACCCCAGGGGAAGATCTGGCATTTGGACTGGGCCAACATACAAAATGTCCGGGCATTCCTACGTATCCCATAAGGATGGGAATCAAGACATACATAGTTATTGAAGGCCATGCAGTTTAACGTCATGTAGTGAGGACATGGGAGGATAAAAGAATTGGTATTGGGCACATGGTGAAACCATTATAATCCTAGTATGATTGGGGCTAAGAAATCCTACACCATATCATGAAAAGATCCCCCGAGAGAACTATACCTAGGGGGAAATAGTCAAAGATAAGAATTTAGGGGCTGGGCTCAAGACGAAACGCTTGAGCATTCCTACGTATCCCATGCGGATGAGAATCAATCCATATATAGTTATAATGGTTTAGTTTAACATCTTACGGGATGATGCATAGTTTAACTTCATGCGGGACGTTTTACATTTTACAGTCATGTAGGACCAAACAGTTTTAAGGTCATGCTAGACCGAATAGTTTAGGGTCATGCCGGACCAAACAGTTTAGGGTCATGCCGGACCAGCATGCAGTTTATGGTCATGCGGGACCATCTAATTTAAGGTCATGAAAGAATAGTAGGCTCCGAAAAAATATTTCTTGAGGAACATGGAATTGGTGGGAGAAGTTATATGCTCACCATCCATGGTCACCAGAGAGTATGCTCTATTGGGTTAAACCCTGTGAATTATGTAAGGTCCTTCCCATTTGGGCTCCAACTTGGGTGGTTTCTTTCCAGTGATCATTGGCGTTTGGAGGGCCAATACCAAGTCACCTTACAGGAAAGAGCATAGGTGAACCTTTTTGTTGAAGGCTCTAGCTATCTTATTCTGATGCCTTTCAAGATTGTGCAGGGCATGAAGCCTATTCTCGTCAAGCGCTTCAAATTCCGCCAGAGGAATTTTGGCTACCTTATCTGGTGCCTGCTGGTCATCGACCACTGTGCGTAATGAGGGCAGCTGGATCTCGATGGGCAGGACGACTTTAGCTCTATACACCAGGGAATATGGGGTCACCTGGTTGGAATTACGAGTCGTCATCCGATAGGCCCAGAGGGCATTGGGGAGCTTGTCCAGACAACTCTTCTTGTTCTGACCAAACATTTTTTGCAAAATTTTAGAGAGGGTTTTGTTGAACTCCTCAATCTGTCCAATCACCTGTGTGTGGTAGTGGGAGGTATGGTTCGAACGGATTTTGTACTTGGCGTACAACTTCTTCAACTCAACTGCACGTAATTTGGTGCTGTTATTGGTGAAGATGATGTGAGGGACCCCAAACCGGTAGATGATATTGGATCTCACGAAGTCAATGATAGAACGGGACTTGACCTCCTTGAGCAGAACTGCTTCTGCCCACTTGGAAAATAAATATGTGGCTGTCAAGATGAATCTGCACCAACGAGCTATCACCGGTGGATATGGTCCCACGACATCGAGTCCCCAAACCACAAATGACCAAGAGTACTGGGTGGAGTGGAGAGTTTCTAGCAGCCGATGCATGAAGTTATCATGAATTTGTCACATGTTAAATCTCTTGGGGAACTCGATACAATCATGGATCATGGAGGGCTACAAGTACCCCAGTCTTTGGATTTGATGGGACAGCTTCGGCCTAGCCTGGTGAGCCCCACAGGAACCGACGTGAACCTCTTGCATGACCTGAGAAATCTCGACTCCTTGGATACAAAAGAGGCGAACACCATCAAACCCACACTTGTAGAGGATATGCTCAAGACTAGGACCACTATAGAGGGTAAACTGTAGTGCACGACGTCGAATTCGCTCGCACTCATCCCGATCAGCTGGGAGGTAACCATTTTTAAGATACTCGACAAAGGGGGATCTCTAGTTGGGGGTCACTTAAACCACTGCATCTGAGGAACCTGGGGGTCCTGACGTGGAGTCTCCGGTGGTAATATGGCTTAATCGTAGGCCATCGTCATCATCTGAGGTGATGGGAGAAATGACTCTTTGATGTGCCACATGTATAATCAAATCATCCTACTTAGGTTCTACAAGTGATGCTGCTAGGCCAGCCAGAGCATCAGCTCGATTGTTCTAAGATCGAGGGACATGAGTAACTTCCGATTGAGATGGAAACTGGGCCATTAGCTGGAGGGTGTGCTCCAACAATGGTACGAGCTCTGGATTTCTGACGAAATAGTCACCGTTGATTTTCTCGATGACTAGTTTGGAATCCCCTTTCACATGAAAATGGGGTATATAGATCTTGAGGGCCAGCTTGAGGCTAGTGATAAGAGCCTGATACTTTGCCTCATTGTTGGTGCAGCCTTCTGACAATAGTAAAGAATATGATAGAATAGCCTGCACCGAGGTAATAAATACAATATCCATACCTACTATGTTGATTTTGGGATCATTGAGCCTCCTGCCGGTGGGGCTCTGGGAGGCACCATCAAAGTGAATCTTCCAACATGGGATGACAGGAGTTACCGAGAGGATTGCCTCATCAGGAAAATCTAGGTCTAGGGAATGGTCCGTAGGGGTTGGATGGGAAACAAGAAAATATTCCAATTCTTGTCCCTTGATAGCCTTTTACGGCACGAACCTGATGTCGAACTACAGGAGGATTACCGCCCACTGCGCTAGTCGTCCGGTCAACATGGGGCGTTTCAGAATATACTTCAGTGGGTCTACCCGAGACACTAGTTGTACCTCATGGTGTTTCAATTAGTGTTGAAACTTCTGTACTGAGAATACCAACACAAGGAATCACTTCTCGATGGAGGAGTATCTAGTCTCTGTATCGAGGAGCATGCGGCTAAGGTAGTAGAGGCTGTTTTCCATCTCCTAATTGTTCTTCTGGTCGAGAAGGGCACCGAGAGATCATTCTAGGGCAGTCACGTATAGGATCAGTGGTTTTCCGGAGATGGGAGACATCAAGACTGGAGACTGGAGAAGATACTGCTTGATTTCCTCAAACTCGGTCTGACACTCTTCATCCCACTCGTAGGCATAGACTTTCTTCATGATCCAAGAAAAGTTCTTACACTTTCCGTCTAGATTCACAATGAATCGGTGTATGTAGGCTAAGTGGCCTTGGAAACCTCAAAGATCCCGAATATTTCTCGGGGGGGGGGGAATATGATTGATGGACTTGATCTTCTTTCGGTCGATCTCGATGCCCCAGTACCTAACAACAAAGCCAAGGAACTTCTTAGAGGTGACCTCTAAGGAAAACTTCAACGGGTTCATCTTCAGGTAGCGGGAACAGAGGAAGCCGAACACTTTTTCAAGGATGTTGATATGGTCCTGGTGCTGGAAAGATTTGACCACCAGATCATCAACATAGAATTCCACCAATGTTCTGAGGATTGGCTTGAATATGTGTTGCATGGCCCATTGATAGGTGGCACCTGCATTCTTCAGGCCGAAGGGCATAAACTGGTAACAGAAAGTACCTTGGGGTGCCCTGAAAGCAGTGTACTCTTCATCCTCGGGGGCCATCTGAATTTGATTATATCCAGAGTAACCATCCACGAAGGAGAGGGCTTGGAACCCAACCGTAGCATCGACCAACAATTCTATCACCAGAAGGGGAAAATCATCCTTCAGGCAGTGACAGTTGAGATCTCGGAAGTTGATGCAGACTCTGATCTGTCCATTATTCTTCCTGATTGACACAATGTTGGATAGAAACTTGGGGTAATGGACCTCATTGATGAAGTTGACTCTGATGATCTTGTCAACTTCGGCCTCGACCATGGCACCGTGAGAAGGGTGCATATTCCTGGGAGTCTTCTTGAACCCGCAATGATTTATCAGGAGACCGAGGTGGTGGACGACTACCTAAGGATCTAGTCCTGAAATCTCGTTGTAACTCTAGGAAAACATGTCACGATGTTTTTTAATGAAGTCCACGTACCTATACTTCTCTTCGAGGGACATGGTGGCACTGATCAATGTGGGTCTCGGATCTGCCTCGCTACCAAGGTCCACCTATACCAGTTCATCGTCTGTAGTGGAGACACATTCTTCAAAGGTGGGGGATCATCCTCCAGATCCTCTTCTTCACTTGCGGAGGAGGGATTCCCAGCAAGAGAAGCTTACTTTGGGTCGGCAGATCCTGATGGGAGGCTGGTACCAACCTGGATAGCAGTGGACAATATATCGGGAGTTCCACGTGCTGCTTAAACCATAGCAAAAAAGGCAGTCGATCTGATCCCATCTGGTCTTCGACCCAATGGTCTACGCTTGATGATATAAAAGAAATAGTGGTGCCTCTGCTTGATCCGGTTAATCCTAGATTGGCGAAACAGACACATATGATGTACTGTTGTTGCCATGGGGCGGACATCCCGATACCGTACGGGGGTAGGAGGCTCCGGGATCACCTGAGCCTTGTTTATGTAGGAGTACGAGGTGATTTTTCGTTGTCACTTGGATGTGGGAACATGCTTCCCTCTTGTACCAGATACAACAAATAATTGCCCCATATTGGGGGTTTTAGCCTCCAATCGATGGATCGGGAAGACGTAAGCGTCATGCAGACCTGCCCAGGGGTCAGTTGCGACCGTGATGGGTTCAACCTCACTCGCCTAAATCTGTTTTTCATGACTCTAATAATAGTCAGAATCTAGGTAGTGGGATTCACAAGAGGCGAAAGGAGATGCAGCTCCTTGGAGTACGTCTACTCGACCATTAAAAGAGTACTTGAGACACTGGTGATACAATGAGGGTACCGTCGCGTGCAGGTGGAGCCATGGTCTGCCCATCAATGCATTGTACGCGGTATCCTGGGAGACAACCATAAAATCAGTATTGGAAACTAGGCCACCGAACTGGGTCTTTAGATGGATCTTTCCAATAGGGATCTGCTCTATCCTGTCATATCCCTGGATTCTTAAATCGGAGGGAGTCAGGTCATCTTTGGATAACCCCAGCTTCTGTAGTGTCCACGTCGGGATAAGGTTGATCCCGGAGCCGGTGTCAACAAGACAGTGGGGAACCTCCACGCTGTTAAATTGGCTGGTGATGTACAGTGGGTGGATGTTCCCCTATATGGGAGAGAATTCATCTTCTCTAGAGAATTAAATGATGTCCTGGAATTTATTATTCTCGACCAATTCAGCATGAAAGGCTTCTGCAGCTGCTACCTCCATCTCAAACTGGAGGGGGCTTCTTAAAGCCTCAGTGAGGGCCTCACGCATATATGACAACAAGAAAAGGGCTTCAAGAATGGAAAGACTCATTGGAATGACATTGAGGTTCTTGAGAGAATCATAATTCTGCACCAGGAAGGAACTTTTGCTTACAGGAGGCCGCTCTGTGATAGGAGGCAAAACAGGCCCTGTCAGCTTGACCGACAGCTAGCTGGTGTTGGGCATGTACCGTTGTTCACTAGTCAAATCCTGGAGAGTAGCTGCTGGATGAGGATCAAATGACTGAGATCGGCCTGTAGCAGGGTGAGGCTGGTCTAGTCTTGGATGAGATAGCTTTGCCTGATCTAGTAGCACAAACGATGGTGGATGCGGGCCCGACGACACCGGATGAAGAGGCTGTGCGTATTGGGTTCTACGCTGGGGCTACTGTCTGGTCTCAATAGCATGCACGTCCTAGCTGGAGATTCCAACTGATGTGCCCCGACGATCCATATGGTCGCGGCTCTGCCGACGTGGACATCGACTGGGGATGTTGGGGGGGGGGGGGTCAGCCTGGCACTCCCTGTTGTCGGGAGTCATATAGGGGTTTACCAACTCCACGGTATTAACTGAAGCGTACCCTTGACTATCACTTGAAGATTCATCTATCACTGGGTATATTATGGGAGGAATCCCCATATCATGGGTCGTGAAGTCGCCAAGAGTGCGGGACGACGATGGCATCAGTGGGGCTCATTGCTTTCCCTTGCGCCACCGATGCTTGCTCTTCTGAGAAGAGGCCGGCTGAGATGATGATTCAGAAGTGGTGGCCACAAATTTTGAAAGCTTTGAATGATTCAGGCATGCCCAAATGATTCCATGGCATGGGAAACTGTCTTGTGATCCATCCAGTCATCATACATCTGGGACCCGCGGTTGGAAACCGGCTGTCACTCACCTTCGCTGTCGGTACTGCTGTTTGGCCTTACAAAGACACCCGCCAATTGTGTTGGGGCCGGGCCCAAACTTAATATGTTGTTATCGACCTAGTCTTGAAGCTAGTATTAGAACACAAAGCACTACTTGAGGGTGTGCCCCAGGATCCGATGATAGGGGTAGTAGTTTGGGCGATCAGTGAGATTCACCTCTTCCGTCCTTCTACACTCAGGAAAGTGTACAATCCCCTACTCTAAGGCACTACAAAAGTAACTAGGGACTTGATTCTCATTGATGAGTAGGGCCAATTTATTCTATCTGGAAAGGAGGCCCTTGGCGCCTGGCCCCGATGAGGAGCCAGAGGGGCCTATCGAGGAGGTAGAGCCTAGTTGTCCCACCTGGGTGGTGGCGGCGCATTCCGCAGAGGCTCTTTCTGATTCTGAGGCAGACACTACTGAGCCGGAGGCTATGCTTAAGGTGGAGGGCCTCTGCGAGGCTGTGGGGCCGGTGCCACTGGTAGTAACTCTAGTTGTCTGGGGGATTCTATTTGTGCCACCTCAATGGGTTAGTCTCTAGAATCCCTCCTTGATGAAATTATAGGTGGTAATAGACATGCCTAGATGGCATGTTGTAGGGATTCCTCCAGGCACTGGGCCTTATCGGAGAAGTCTTGGAACCCTCCAGGTTAGTTCTAGGTGATTAGAGAAGAAACCAGTTCCATCTTGACGTTTCCTACGCACGTTGTAAGTAATTGTTCCTGAGTCAGTGGTATGTCAAGGGAGTATTTGAGCCCCTTCCACTAGGTGATAAAGTCTGTGACTCGCTCATCAGGCCTTTGTTTGAACTTGAAGAGGTCTGCGATGATTTTTTTTGGGTGGTGGAATAGAACTGATAGTGGAATTTCATGCGAATGTCCTCCCAACTAGTTACGAATCCGACGGGGACCAGGGTCTACCAGACAAAAGCCGACCCCTCCAATGTCTGAACAAAATAGCAGAGCTTGGCAGCCTCCTGCTGTGCTGGAGTTCCTAACATGGGCCCACACCTTGAGTTTAAGTGGGTCATGTGCTGCGACGGGTCCCCCGTTCCATTAAAGGGGGAGAAGGTGGGATTCCCAAAACCCGGAGGTGCCGACATATAATCCACCCACGTCGGATATGGCTTACCATAAGGTGGGATTTCCACCTATCATGTTTCCAATGCCTCAAGGCGGGCTATGAGCACCGCTACAGGATCATCTGGGCGGGGTTCCCTGTCTTGACGGGGATTCCTAACTATGAGCGCATTGGCGGGTTCTTTAACATGGTAAACAAGCTCAGCGGCTCATGGAGCGGCTGGTGGAGAAACTTTCGGGGTAGCTGGGGGAACCCGGGCTAGATTCCATGGATTTCTGCGCCATTTAGGAGGGTTTGGGGAGACATACCGTGCCCTCTTTCCATGAGCTTAGACTTTAGCCCTATCTGCAGGGGTAGCATGATCAGGGTTGCCTAGGGGCAGCTCACCGAGGGGTAGTTATTCCTGAACCTGCTATGCTGACCTAGGATTGTCGTAGTCGGGTTGTCGCTCTGCAATGCATTCATCCAAGAGTTCATCAACCATATTCTTCTTCTCAACGAGTTATTAGCGAAATGTGTCCTTCTCGGGGTTCCCCTTCACCTTATACACTGAGGCAGATGGGTCAGAGTTTTTGGCACCTTCGACATGCTCTCTGCCCTTACCAAAATTCTGGATGAGTACCAATGCTTTTGTGGGCGTAGGAAGACCTAGTAGTTTCCTCTGCTGACGATTAATCCTCCTCGTTGGGTCCAACAATGGTGGCATTCCCTCAGGGGGTAAGTCTTCATCAAGAATCTCATGCTCGTCCTCCTCATCCACCAGGTTAGCCATGTTTGTCGTGGCCCTTCCTGGGGGCATGTCCTCGATATCTCCTAGAGAGTTGGGATGCCGCCGAATAGGAATGAAGAGGAGGGAAGCATACTACCCCCAGCCGTGGATTTTCACATGGGGGGTAGCCTCCTTGATAATTTTGTAGAGTATCTTGATACTCTGAATGCATTGCTGTTGGAGGGCCTCACGACGACCTGGTGACTCAGGGCGCTGGGTCACAGGGAGCGCAACCAGATCAACCAGAAAAAATTCCTCACTGATGTCTTCAAAGTGAACTTGGCTCCTGGGGTAAACAACTCACTGATGACGAAGACTGAAATGTGTCACCCAGAGGGTGTAGCAGAAACACTCAACTTCCTCCAGAGTGAGGGATTCCGGTATGCAGAAATTATACACTGCCACGGGCCAGAAATTCTCAGGGAAGTGGTCCGCTGTGAGGATGTTCCAGAAGCTCCTCAGCTCAGATTTAGGGTTTGGCCCTTGATTTCCCCACTCATCAACTGGGGGTGGTTGAGGAACTGGCAGCAGTACTGAGGCAAACTGTTGGGATGGCATGCTGACCGGTAGAGAGTGTGGTGAATGGGCTGACTAGACACCATATCTCGGGCTTTCTTTCGAAGAGTGTAGTGACCTGGCCGCTATGTCGCGATAGGACAAGCTAATGAATGCAGTTCCTGGCTCAGGGGCTAGGGATACTGGTGATAGTCTGAGATGCTGCTCTCCTACCATTGGTCCTCAGAATAGATCTTCATGATCTCTTGTGGAGGTAGAGAGCACTTTCAGTGATGATGGTGGTGATTGCACAACCGTAACCTAAGGGGTTGCTAGATTTTCATCATCCTAGATATACCTACAGAGGGAGGCGGGAATCATATGAACCTCGCATTTCAGGAGCACCAGGATAATGCGCCTCATCCCTGCCCCGACCCTTGACTTGGATAAGCGAGGGTAGGGTTCCTGAGCTGAGTCATATTTTCCTTCATAGCATGAGAAGAGGACCGATCAGATCTCTATCTAGAACTCTCCCTAATTCCTCTTATTGCAGCGATGACCCATCTTCATACCCTTGGGTGGCTCCTCGAGATATGGCGGATTTCTGACACAGGGTCCTTCGGCCGCACTGGTGCCAGGGTGGAGAGTGTTTCCACCTGAGAAAGACGGGGTATGAGGAGCACCAGGAAAAATGTTGAAGGGGACATGGGGAGGACCCCCATGGGTAGAAATGGAGCAGAAAAAACCTCTGTTGGAACTGGAAGAAGCATTGGGAGGCCCTCCATGCTTATTTTCCTTGGCGACTTTAGTACGAGGAGGGTACTTGTACCAGTCTAGCTGAGTATGGGGAGGACCACCATGCTGGGTGCTAGTGAGGTGAGGCTGGCCTTCACCCCTCTGATTGTTGAGGTGAGGAGGACCTTCAACAGCTATAGAGAGGATGTAGGGAGGATCCCCACATTGAAGAGTGACCGGGAAGGAAATGTCCCTACATCAATGATCGGGGGGCGAGAGGAATGACTACATACCCAGTGTAATGGGCACGGGAGAGGCTCCCATACCGAGTGACACTGTTGTGGGGAAGACCCTCATTTGGATTGAGGGTGGCACGGGGCAGACCACCATACTGCACCTCGAATCGGGGAAGACCCACGCTCTCCGCGATAGTAGTATGGGGAGGACCTCCATGTTGGGTGGCATCACTGCGGGTTAGCTCGTGGTGTCCACTGCTCGTTCCGGTGACCAAGAGAGTCGACCCAGCCCGCCCATGGGGCGGTTGGGGATTTGATCCTAGACGGGCATATAAGTTCCCCTGCTCTGTGTGTGCGAGGAATTGATGATATGTGTCGGTGGTGGTTCGGGCCATAACAGCTTCCGATGTTGACGCCCCTTGGCGGGCATCCTCAGCTTGCACCCGACGCTGGCATCGGGTTGGACGAATTGGGGCCAGTGGTGCAGGTGCATAGCTTACTTGCTCCTCTTTCAGAAAGACCAGGCGGTGGTGCTGACGCGGCCAAGTGGGTGCCCTTACTGGGAGCCCCTGGATTGGGACTCTGACTGGGCTGGAACAGATGTCACCTACCTCATCAGCGTAAGGCAGGGGGTCGTCAAGGCGCTCTGGGGACAGGCCCCCGAAGTGGTTTTATGTCGGGGTGGGGAGCAATGGATCCATGTGTGGCCCTCGGGGGTGGAATTGATGACAAGGAGCGGGTGCCTCCAGATCCAGGCAAGCCATATCTTGGGTCGGGATTATTCCCTCCTCGTAACGACACATGAGGTCGTTTATTACCCTCTGTTGAATGACCTCGGACGGAGAGAGGGGGAATGGGTTCCCCATGGTCATAGATATAGAGGCCGTCGTGGGAGAGGTGAAGCCGTGTGGAATGGCTGTGTTGGCGTTGCCCATGTCCCTGTGTAGATGGGCAGGTGGTGATCACGTCCCTGGTGGAACAACCTGATTCCTGAGAAGCAGGGAGATTAACTCGTCCGTGCTAAAAGAAAAAGGAATCAACGAACAATGCCCCAACACCATCCCGTCTTCTATGGCCGGTAAGAGTGATCCATGATGACAATGTCACAGAATGGTGTGTCCAACATTCTACTACCCCAACTTCTGGCGAGTTTCATGCTAGGCCCGCCATTTTCTTAGTAGGACCTGGCACCGGATATCTGGATCTGGTGGCACGTCAATCTATCGATGCCTCAAATGCTACTAGTCTCCATTTTGTGGAGAAGAATTTCACATTGGGTTCACCATTTCTATTTCCGACGCTTTCAATGGGGAACACGTGTCCATATTGTTTGGGGACGAGGGGGCAGAATTTTGTTGCCCCACATTCCCACTTTCCAAAGGTGGGTGGCATTTTCTCCTTATTCAGGGATGTCTGCTCCTTGATCGAAACGAGATGATGGGATGTCGATTCTTCCTTCTGTGGATTACTCCTCAAAACTCATCACCTAGTCTGGGTCTCCCTTATAGATTTAATACATTGTACGTTAAACTCTTCTAGAACCATATATTCATGGACTCCAGTTAATTACACTGCTTCTATTGGGAAATTCCAAGGGGTCCGGTCAGGGCAGTAACCTTCGGTCTGGGGAGTAGTCATCTTGGGCATCACTGGCGTGTCTGGATGCTGGGGGATTGACATGTATGTCTTATGTCACTTATTATAGGGGTTCTTGAGGGTGCGAAATCCCGAGGAATCATACATAGAATGTGGGAAATCATATGACATGGGCATGTATGTGATGTTTTCCTCACCTTCCCATGTTTAACACAGGGTAGGATGAAAGTTTAACGTCCAGTAGAGACGGATCAGACTAATCAAAACACTGACTGGAGTGGATCAGATGGGTGAAATCCTCTAGAGGGAACACTGATATTGGGGCCAACATGTGGGTGGCTTCCCGAGTGCTATTGAGGGGAATGGAGTATGAGGCGGCATGATCCCACCGGGATGTGGCAGCGTGGGTAAGAATCAGGATGGGTGATAGAGCGTTTGAATGAAGTGGGTGGTGAATGGGATAGAACTGCCATGAGGATGAAGATAGTTTTGGGCTTGAGCCTTGAAGAGGATTCCTACATATCCACGTGCCAGGGAATCAAAGTCCACGTAGTTCATCTGACGACAGATTACCGCCTATTGGGGTTCAATGGCTTACCGCTGGGTGGGGGTGTCAACAGCTTACCATTGAAGTGGGTCACAACGGCTTACCGCTGGATGCGGTCCACAGTTTAACATCATGAAGGATGGGGGGGGACCAACATGAAGGGGGTTATAACTACTGGGTGTTTGGATTGAACCTCTGGAGGCTTCCTACGTACCTTACCTTAGCAAGGATCAAAGATCTTGTAGCTCAGGTGGTGGCATTTGGGGCTTACGTTCTAAGGTGGCCCAGGGTGTCGGTGAACCGACGTGGAGGAGGACCTAGGGTCCAATGGTTGTTGGGATTGAACCTTGTGAAGGATTACTACATACCCTTCCTTGGCAAGGATCAAAGTACTCATAGTTCGGATGTGGCATTTGGGGCTTATGCTCTAAGGTGGCCTGATGAGTTGGTAAACCGACGTGAAGATGGTCGAAATGACCGGTGTTGGGCTTGAACCTTATGGAGGCTTCCTACATACCCTTCCTTGGTAAGTATCAAATTCCTCATAGTTCGGATGGATGGGAACTGATGTGAAGGTGGACCTGGGGTCTGATGTGTAGTGGGATTGAACCTTGTGGTGGCTTCCTACGTACCCTTCCTTGGTAAGGATCAAAGACCACAGAGTTCAGGTGATGAGAACTGACGTGAAGGTGGACCTAGGGTCTGATGGGTGGTGGGATTGAACCTCGTAGAGGCTTCCTACGTACCCTACCTTGGAAAGGATCAAAGACCACATAGTTTAGGTGGTGAGAACCGACAAGAAGGTGGACCTAGGGTCCAAAGGTTGGTGGGCTTGAACCTCATGGAGGCTTCCTACGTACCCTTTGTTTCGGTGCAGATGTGCGTCGGGTTTCCGTTCCGACGCTGTTCCGCCAGGACGCGTTCGCGCGTGCGCCCGTCGACCCGAGGGGATGGGCGCGCGGCTTGTGGCCCCGCAGTCCCGCTTTCCAAAGGTGGGCGGCATCCGTCCCTTATTCAGGGACGTCTGCTCCTTGATCGAAACCGGGATGATGGAATGTTGGCTGCTCCTTCCGTGGATGTCTCCTCAGAACTCGTCGCCTAATCCGGGTCTCCCTCATAGATTTAAGAATGTTCGTGAATCTCGTTCCCGGCGCCATATCTTCATGGACACCGGTTAATTACGCTGCTTCCGCCCGGACGCTCCAAGGAGTCTGGTCGGGGCAGCAACCTGCGGTGAGGAGACCGGGTAGCTCTGGGTGTTGGGGGCGTGTCTTAACACTGCGGCTCTGCATGTCTGCCTTCCGTCCCTAATAGGGCTTCTCGAAGGCGTGATGGCCTGAGGCATCCCATGCTGGGTGCGGGGAACTGCGTTACCTGAGGTTTTCCTCAGCTTCCCATGTTTAACACGGGGTATGCCGCGAGTTTAACGTCCAGCGGGGACGGCATCGGACTGATCAACACGAGGAGTGGATCAGATGACAGAACCCCTTTGCGGGGAACCTCCGACGCTGGGGCCAGTACATGGGCGGCTTCCCGGGTGAAGTGGAGTGGAATGAAATGGCATGACCCCACCGGGATGTGGCGGCCCGGGTAAGGATCAGGATGGATGATGGAGTGAAGAGCTTGGACCCCGTAGGGGCTTCCTACGTACCGCGCGTTAGCGCGGATCAAAGTCAGCGTAGTTCGGATATACAGTTTAACGTCATGCTGGACGTTGGCAAGCCGACTCACGAGGAGGTCGAGGCTGCCGGGCGGAGGATTGAACCGAACCACCTCGCACAGAGGGGGATGGAACGGCCGGGTGGATCACAGTTTCACGTCATGCTGGACGCTGAAAGGAGAAATAGAAAAAGTCAGTGGGGAAGCAAAATGGAGATACACACGTGCAGTCTCCCACAGGGGCAGATTCATAGGTGAATCGACGCGAATGTGAACCCGGGAGGGGTCCACTGATGGACGAACCAACGTGAGTACGACCGGGACGACCAGGTGGTGTGCTTGAACCTTAGAGAGGCTTCCTACGTACCCTGTTTAGGAGACAGGGATCAAAGTCCACGTAGTTCATTCTGTTTGTAATACTCTACCCCCGTGGGCGAAGGCCACTCCAATCCCGACATCCCTGTAGAGATGAGCGGGTGGGGGCCACATCCAAACCGGGAGGGGGACCCTGCGTGCGAGGCACGGGATCGGGTGATGCGGACGGTTTAACATCTTGCCGGACGAAGTACAGTTTAACATCGTGTGTTGAGGACGAAGCGGACGGTTTAACGTCTTGCCGGACGAAGTACAGTTTAACGTCGTGTGTTGAGGACGAAGCGGACGGTTTAACGTCTTGCCGGACGAAGTACAGTTTAACGTCGTGTGTTGAGGATGAAGGTGCTTGGCAGTTTAACGTCTTGCAGCGCGGACGTGGTGCAGTTTAGCGTCATGCAGGACGATGGATGCATGGCAGTTTAACGTCCTGCAGCACGGACGTGGTGCAGTTTGGCGTCATGCAGGATGATGGATGCCTGGCAGTTTAACGTCCTGCAGCGCGGACGAAATGTTGCCGCTGATGGGTCCGTGTCACTTCGCGCGAGCCTGGAGGGCTGTACGGGAAGACAACGCACGGTGCGGGCACCCAGGATGAAGATCATCGGGCGCCATGCCGGTGGGTACCCTCAGGGGGTCAAAAGGGGCGACCCTGGCGGTTTGCGCGCAAAAGAGGATCTTGGCGCGCAATACCGCGGGTCGGCGCGAAAATGGGCGGGCTGGCGCGCAATTGGGCCAGCGCTTTGCGCGCGAATGATTGAGATTGCACGCACTGGGCTTCGGATAGCGCGCGGGGGCAACGGCTCATTCTTTAACGAATGGCCACTTTGAAAGGGGGGTGCGCGCAATCGGGCTGGATTGCGCGCACCCGGGGGCAATTGCGCGCAAGAGGCTTCTTTTGCGCACGACGGCCTTCGGGTGAAGAGTTGGTCAAAGGAAAGGAGCCAAAGGGATTGCGCACGAAGGCGAACCCTGAGGCTTTATTGCGCGAAAGAAAGGAGGTTACCTGAAGATCGACATTGCGCGCGGAGGGGTTTGGATTGCGCGAACGAGCGACTCTTCGAATTCCGGCAACCTTCAAAACGTTGGGGGTCGCCTTATATTTATAGGCAACCCCGGGCGCGGAATCCGGTTCGCGGGCGCGAAATCCTCTTCGCGGGCGCGGAATCGGGGCCCCGGCGCGCAAGTGAGTCGCGCAGGCAGCGGGCGCGCAAAACTGCGCGCCGGCCCGACGCTTTGCGCGCATCCCAAAAGGATTGCGCGCGGCACTAAAACTTTACGCGCGGGCCTCCAAAATTCCGCGCAAGGCCTCCGGGACTTCCGAAACGTTCTTCTGACTCCGAATATGACCTCGCTTTCCGCATCCGGAGCTTCGTTGGGGAACAACGGACTTTTTCGGCGTCTACAAAAGCCCCCCCTCGGAATCTGATCGGCGAGAGGTCGCAACGATCGGGTTCCGAGGGAGACGCCGGAATGCCGAAGACCTGGGCGGCGCGAGACTTTTGGATTAACGTGCTCAACCACAATTCATTGTCTTGCGGGAGCGTTAACCAAGATTCATGCATCCACAATTGGGCCTGGATTTCTAAAGAAAAGAGGGAGGTCATTCCTAGGAAAGGAGACCTCAGACCTAATCAATTTATCATCCCCCCAACTTGTTCCGACACACGAGCGGGACAACTCTAGGGGCGTTGAGATTTTATCCGAACATAGGGAAATGAGAAAGGGTGAATCGCGTGTCCCGAATTCAGAAATCCACAATGGTCGGCCTTCCAGGAAATGCCCAAGACGGCAAGAGGACAATGGATCAATCGACCATACTACTGCAATAGACGGACCGAAAGTCATCATTCATATTGCAGGAGGCGGATCACATGTCATCATCAATGCCGCTTTGGGGGTTCCTTCAGGCACCAGGGTGGAAATCCGGATCAACAGGGCATGCGAAGCGTGGGGCGAAGTGATGATTTGTTTGGACAGAATCTAACACTCCCAAAACTGCGCCACCGTGGGGAAAGCGTATTAGGCAGATGCACTAATCTGGCCGTGAATCACCCCAATTCTCAGACAGAACCTCTTTGACGAGGAAACTGTCACTTCCCATCATTGCAATGGGGCATCCCGAGCTGAATCGGGGAGAATGTCACAACTGCACCACTCTACGAGAAGCCAGGCCAAACGAACGGCGACGAGGAGGGGCGAGACTTAGCGATCCCTGAGGCTGGACCCGAGTCGAGATGCCCGGGCGTTCCTACGTACTCCATCAGGCTAGAGATCAAGCCACACGTAGTTCTGAGAGTGCAGTTTTAACGTCATGCGGGACGTAGAACCCCGTTTGGGGAGATCTTAGTTTAAGGTCGTAGAGCTTGGACCATAGGGGCAGATCTTAGTTTAAGGTCTTAGAGCTCGGACCATAGGAACCTCAAAGTACGCCACATCGTGGTCCTATCCCCTGGATATGCAAAGATGCACTGAGGGATAGTGTCAAGAGTGTCGAGGCTTCTCCTGGTCAGAATGGGAGGTGGAAAATGTAATGTGAATCATGCGGCCATTCACTCAAGGACTGGGGTCACCGGCGTAACGATATGGGAGTACTGCCGACTGTGGCGGAAAAGCAGCATCAATATCGCACTGACTGTTGATGGAATGAGGCAGCAAACGAGCATCAACCGGTCAAGCGCAGTATTCATATCGATTTGCTGCCCGAGGCCCCTGGGGGCACCAGCCCGAGTCGGTGGGAGAGCACTGAGGCATTGTGTCCAGACCGCTCGCGGGGGCTCCACCCAGGGCGTAGGCGATGGGTCCGAACCAAAGGGAGCACGAAGCCTAAAAAGTGGAAGGAACCTGACCAAGCTGAACCTGACCCTCCTGGCAATAAACCAGAGTACTCTTGACACCGGTGGACCACTGCAAGGGGTCGAGGGACACGCCTTGAGGGTGACCCGAAGGCGGCAGATTCCCCAGAGAAGGGGGAATCACTAAGAGGTGGGGGGCTGGACCCGAAGTTTCAAACATCCGGGCGTTCCTACGTATCCCATAAGGATGGGAATCAAGCCACACGTAGTTCTTGAAGCGCGGCGCAACACAATCGGGCACCAGCGCGGGGAAGGGTGCAGGTCTGACCCTCGCACACAGAAGAAGCGGTATTTGATATTTCTTGTTTGTCCTTAAAGGTGGATGGTTTTTCTTTGTGCAGCGACATGCTTGTGATTAAGAAATCCCTGGCGTCGCCACAATAATCAAGCCATGAAAGTCATTGATAAATGGCGTGGTTATTAACCAGCGCCCAACGTGAGTGTCCCCTGAGGAGATCATCACGATGCAGTGACGTTTCTCATCGGGCGGCCAAGACGATCACAGTTTACGGTCGTGTGGTAGGACCAGACAACACAGTTTAAGGTCGTGTGGTTCGGACCATGGAGGAATCCGCTTATTGCGATATGGTGGACCCAGCAGAGGTGGGAACATACCCAGCCCTGCGGTCACGCACGATTCCAGGAGAAGGATCCTGGGATAGGGGCATGCGCATGTCCATCACCCGAGGGGCAGAGATGCTAGCCTCCAGCTATACTGGGCCCAGAACGCGATTGTTCGGGCGACTCCTTCCTCCTTATAGGGACGAGGGTCTAGCTACACATGGCCCTTAGGGAGGACATCAGCATATATCCATGGTGCTCAGATCGTGGGAGCCTCGAAAGACACTATTACCCTGGTTGGCCTGCCTAACGTGTAAAGGTGTACTGAAGGTCAGTATGAAGAGAGTGTCGAGATTCCACTACAACGCACAAAGGCGGAGTGTGATGAGGACTGCGCAACCAATGTTCAGAGCCTGAAAGAGCCGACATGGAGATCAAGGATGTCGCTGACCATATTCGCAACACAACATCTGATCGCGTCAGCCTAGGATGGGGAAAGCAAACGAGCATCAACCGCTCAAGCGCAGGATTCATATCGATTTGCGGCCCAGGACCCTCCGGTAAATCGACCCGGAGCGGTAGGAGAGCACTGAGGCATCGTACCCAAACCGCTAACGAGGATCCCTTTGAGTGAAGGCTCAAACAAGAGGAAGCGCGAGGCCCGACAAGCAACACAGGACTTGTCGGGATTGAATCTGACACTACAGGTCATAGATCGGAGTACCCAAAACATGTTAACAGATCACCGGAAAGGGTCAGAGGACTCACCTTGAGAGCAACCAAAGGACGGCGGATCCTCGTGATCAACCAAGAGACGGGACTGGACCTGAAACACAAGTGTCCAAGCGGTCCTACGTATCCCATAAGGATGGGAATCAAGCCGTACGTAGTTCTTGAGAGGCAGTTTAACGTCATGCAGGACGATGAGGGGTGTGAGGTAGTCCCACACACGGGGGAGGCGTACGGCGCGACCAGTAGACCAACGTGAATGAGGACATAATCCCCCGCTCACGCCACACGCCTCGCACAAAAAGGAGGGGGACTGGGGCCAAAGGCCCAACGCGGGATAGAGATTCCCGGAAAATGGGGCTGGGCCTGAAACATGAATGTCCAGGAGGTTCTACATATCCCATAAGGATGGGAATCAAGCCGCACGTAGTTCTTGAGAGGCAGTTTAACGTCATGCAGGACGATGATGCTTGGCAGTTTAACGTCTTGCAGCGCGGACGTGGTACAGTTTAACGTCATGTTGGACGAATGCTGAACAGTTTAACGTCTTGTAGCTTGGACGAAGTGCACTCAGGAAAATTACTGCTTGAGGAACCTAGCGTTGGTGGGAGGATTGACATGCTCACCATCCATAGTTGCTAGGGAGTACGCGCCATTGGGATAGACCTTGTGGATGAAAAAAGGTCTCTCCTACTTGGGCTCCAACTTGGGTGGCTTCCTGCCGGGGATCATTGGTGCTCTTAGGGCCAGTACTAGGTCACCCTGCAGGAAGGAGCGGAGGCGAACCTTCTTATTGAAAGCTCGAGCCATTCTGCTCTGATGCCTCTCCAAGTTGTGCAAAGCGCGAAGTCTATTCTCATCCAGTGCTTCCAACTCGACTAGACGGGCTTCAGCAGCTCTGTCCGGCGCTTGCTGGTCGTAGACCGCAGTGCGCAAGGACGGTAACTGGATCTCGATGGGCAGGACGGCCTCAGCTCCATACACCAGGGAATAAGGGGTCATCTGGGTGGAATTGCGAGTCGTCTTCCGATAAGCCCAGAGGGCATTGGGGAGCTTGTCCGGCCAACTCTTCTTGTTCTGACCAACCATCTTTTGCAGAATGTTAGAGAGGGTTTTGTTAAACGCCTCAATCTGTCCATTTTCCTGCGCATGATAGCGAGATGTATGGTTCGAGCGAATGTTGTACTTGGCGTACAACTTCTTCAACTCGGCTGCTCGGAAATTGGCTCCGTTATCCGTGAGGATAGCGTGAGGCACTCCAAATCTATAAATGATGTTGGAAGTCACAAAGTCAGCGATCGAACAGGATTTGACCTCTCTGAGCGGAATCGCCTCTTCCCATTTGGAGAAGAAGTCCGTGGCGGTCAGAATGAACCGGCACTGGCGAGCTGTCGCCGACAGGTAAGGTCCCACAACGTCCAGCCCCCAGACTGCAAAGGTCCAAGAATACCTGGTGGTATGGAGAGGCTCCGGCGGCCGATGCACAAAGTTCGCATGAACCTGGCACGCATGGCACTTCCTAGCATACTCGATGCAGTCATGGATCATGGAGGGCCAGAAGTATCCCAACCTCCGAATCTGGTGGGACAGCTTCGGCCCAGTCTGGTGGGCACCACATGAACCAGCATGAACCTCTTGCATGACTCGTGGGATCTCCACTCCCTGAAGGCAACGGAGGAGAACACCATTAAATCCGCGTCTATAGAGGATCTGCTCCAGGCCGGGACTGCTCTGGAGGACAAACTGCGATGCGCGGCGTCGAACTCGCTCGCGCTCGGCCCGATCCGACGGGAGAATGCCATGTTGGAGGTACTCAACCAAAGGCGCCCTCCAATCAGGGGCTGATTCGACTGCCATATCTGGGGTACTCGGGGCTCCGGGCACAGGGGCAACCGCGGTGAGATTACTTACCGACGGGCCGCGATCTCCCTCCGGGGTAACGGGAGCGATGAGCCTGCGGTGCGTCACGCGGATGATCAGGTTGTCCTGTTCAGGCTCTGTGAGTGATGCAGCAAGGGTGGCCAAAGCATCTGCTCGACCGTTCTGCGACCGGGGAATATGGACAATTTCTGGCCGAGAAGGGAACTAGGCCATCAGAAGGAGGGTTCACTCCAGCAATGGCACAAGTTCCGGCTTCCTGACAACATAGTCGCCATTGATCTGCTTAACGACCAGCTCGGAGTCCCCTTTCACACACAGATGGGGCACGTCGATCTCGAGAGCTAACTCGAGGCCGGTGATGAGGGCATGGTATTCCGCCTCATTGTTGGTACAACCCTCTGACAACAGGAAAGAGTATGGCAGCACAGCTTTCTCCGGGGTAATGAAGACGATACCCAAACCCACTTTGTTGAGCTTAGGATTATCGAGTCTTCTACCGGTGGGGCTCCGGGAGGCACCGTCAAAGTGCATCTGCCATCATGGATCGGCACGATCGACCGAGATAATGGCCTCATCAGGAAAGCCTAGATCCAGCGGCTGATCCGCGGAGGTCGGGTGAGCATCCAGAAAGTCTGCCAATGCTTGCCCTTTGATGGCCTTATGAGACACATACCTGATGTCGAACTGCTGGAGAATCACAGCCCACCGCGCTATACAGCCAGTCAACATAGGCCGGCTCAGGATATATTTCAACGGGTCTACCCGAGAAACCAACTTTACCTCATGGTGCTACAAGTAGTGCCATAATTTTTGTACGGCAAATACGAGCGCCAGACAGCTCTTCTCGATGGGGGAATACCTAATTTCCGCATCGAGGAGCATGCGACTGAGGTAATAGAGGCTATTCTCTATTCCCTCGTTGTTCTTCTGGGCGAGAAGGGCACCAAGGTACCGTTCCAGGGTGGTCACATAAAGGACCAGCGACTTCCCGGATACAGGCGGCATCAGAACCGGAGGTTGAAGCAAGTACTGCTTGATTTCCTCAAAAGCGGTCTGACACTCCTTATCCCATACATAGGTGGCGCCTTTCTTCATGAGCCGAGAAAAGGGCTTACACTTGCCGGCCAGATTCGCGATGAATCGGCGTATATAGGCTAAGTGGCCTTGGAACCCTTGCAGTTCCCGGATGTTACCTGGGGGAGGCATCTGGCTAATCGCCCTGATCTTCTCTGGGTCGATCTCAATACCCCGGTATCTTACCACAAATCCAAGGAACTTTCCGGAGGTGACCCCGAAGGCACACTTCAACGGGTTCATCTTCAGGCAGCGAGACCGGAGGAAGCCGAACACTTTCTCAAGATCTTTGAGATGGTCCTGACGCTGGCGCGATTTGACCACCAAGTCGTCGACGTAGCATTCCACCAGTGTGCCGAGGATTGGCTTGAATATGCGGTGCATCGCCCGTTGATAGGTGGCACCTGCATTCTTCAGGCCGAAGGGCATGACCTGGTAACAAAAGATACATTGGGGGGCCCTGAAGGCAGTGAACTCCTCATCCTCAGGGGCCATCCGGATTTGGTTGTATCCGGAGTATCCATCCATAAAGGAGAGGGCTTGGAACCCTGCCGTGGCGTCAATCTACAGCTCTGTCACCGGAAGGGGAAAATCATCCTTCGGACAGTGGCGGTTGAGATCGCGGAAGTCGATACAGACTCCGATTTGCCCGTTCTTCTTCTTGACCGACACAATGTTGGCCAACCATCTGGGGTACTGAACTTCCCTCACGAAGTTGGATTTGATAAGCTTGTCAACTTCGGCCTCAACCATGGCACCGTGGAATGGGTGCATCTTCCTGGGAGGCTGCTTGAACCCGCGATGGTTCGCCGGGAGACCAAGGCGATGGACGGCTACCTGAGGATCTAGCCCCGACATCTCGTCGTATCCCCAAGCGAACACGTCACGGTGCTGTCTGAGGAAGTCCACGTACTGCTGCCGCTCCTCAGAGGTCATGGCGGCACTGAACAATGTGGGTCTTGGATCTTCCTCGGTTCCGAGGTTCACCTGTACTAACTCATCGACCGTGGCGGAGACGCCCTCCTCAAAGGATGGGGGTGCATCTTCCACGTCCTCTCCACTCGGGGAGGGATCGTCCACGGGAGAGACTGCGCTGGAAACTGCATTGGGGCTACCAAATCCTGCTGGGCCGCTGGTGCTGGCATGGGCGGTCGCGGTCATCTCATCAGGAGACTCACAGGCCGTCGAGACCATGGCTACGTCCAACCGATGGATCGGGAGTACGTAAGCGTCATCCAAACTTGCCTAGGGATCACTTGCAACAGCGACAGGCTCAACCTCACCTTCCAGGATCTACTTATCCTTGCTCTTGTAATAGTCCGTGTCCAGATAGCGGGCTTCACATGAGGCAAAAGGAGAGGCATCTCCCTGAAGCACGCCTACTCGACCATTAAGGGAGTATTTAAGGCATTGGTGGTATGACGAGGGAACCGCCGCATGAAGGTGGAGCCATGGCCTGCCCATCAATGCATTATACGCAGTGTCCTGAGAGACCACCATGAATTCGGTGTTGGAAACCAAGTCACCGAACTGGGTCTTCAAGCGTATTTTGCCGACCGGAGTTTGCTCGGTGCGGTCGTACCCCTGGATCCTGAGGTCGAAGGGAATCAAGTCATCCTCAGACAACCCCAATCTCCGGAGCGTCCGAGTGGGAATCAGGTTAATCCCGGACCCCGTGTCGACAAGACAGCGCCGGACTTCAAGGCCATTGAACTGGCCAGTAACATACAGCGGACGAATGTGTCCCTGTATAGGAGGGTCTTCATCCTTACCAGAGAACAAGATAACTGCTTGACATTCGGCGTCCTCAATCGTTTCGGCGTGAAAGGCCTCTGCAGCCGCAACCTCTGTCTCAAACTGGAGGGGGCTCTTCAGGGCTTCAGCGAGCGCCTCGCGCATCTCAGGCGACATGCGCAGAGCCTCAAGGATGGAGAGCCTTGCTAGGATGTCGGCCAAGTGCTTCAGGACATCATACTTTTTGGCCAAGCGTGAGCCCCTGGTTGCAGGAGGTTGCTCTGCGGTTGGAGGCGTGACGGGCCTTGCTGGTTGGACCGGCGGCCGACTGGTACTTGGCGCATCTCGCTGTTCATTGGTTGAAGCCCGGGAAGTAGTCACCGTACTGGGGTCAGGAGGCCGGGATGGACTCGTGGCAGGACGGAGCTGGTCGCGGCGCGGCTGAGGCGGTTCTGCCTGGTCCCACACCACAAACAGTGGCGGAGGCGAATCCGTCATCCCCGGATGGGGGGGCTGCGCGCGCTGAGCTCGGTTTTGAGCCTGCTGCCTTGTCTCAGTGGCGTGCACGGCCTGGCTGGAGGTACCAACTGTCGTGCCCCAGTGACTCCTGTTGTTGCGGTTCCTCCGACGGTGGCGATGACCGGGGACACTAGGGAGGTCCACCTGGTGTTCTTCAACGTCGGGAACCGAAAAGGGATTTACCAGCTCGACGGTATTAACCGAAGCGTACCCAACACTGTCATCGGACGAATCATCCATCACCGGGCGGATCCAAGGAGGGATCCCCATCTCCGGGGGCATGAAATCGCCGAGAGTGCGGGATAGTGGCGGAACTGGCGGGGCGCGCTCTTCCTTCTTGCGCCGCCGCCGTTTGCTCTTCTCGGAAGAGGCAGGCTGGGATGACGATGCTGAAGCATCACCCGCAGATTCTGGGGGCTCAGGTTGATTCAAGCGCGCACGGATGATTCCATGGGCGCGAATGATCGTCTTTCGGGCCATCCAGTTATTATACTTCTGGGATCCGCGGTCGGAGACCATCTTCCATTCGTCCTCATTGCCACTATCGTCATCTGATCCCACGAACACGCCCGCCACTTGTGCTGGAGCTGGGCCCAACCTGATTACATTGTTGTTAATCTGGTCTTGGAGCCAGTCCTTAAACACGTAGCACCGCCGGATGGTGTGCCCCAGGGCCCGATGGTAAGGGCAGTAGCGGGGGTTATCCGTGAGATGTGCCTCCTCTGGCCTCCAACACTCAGGCAGTCGCACAATCCTCTGCTCCAGGGCGCTCCAGAAATAACCGGGGACCTGATCCTCGTGAAATGAGTAAGTCAGGTATCGCGGGCCCCTGGGAGCGTGGTCTTGACGAGGGGCTGGAGGGGCCTGCCGAGGAGGTGGACCCTGATTGTCTCGCCTGGGTTGTGGCGGTACATTACGCGGAGGGGCCGGCCGGTTCTGGGGCTTCCGCTGCTGGGCCGGGAACTAAGCCCGTGGAGGCGGATTCCTGTGAGGCTGTGGAGCTGGCCTCGCCGGCAGCAGCTCCAACGGCCTGGGGGCCTCTATCTGGGCAACAGCAGCGGGCTTAGCCCTGCTGACTCTCCGTGCAGGAATCATAGGAGGCAGCGGGTGTGCCTGACTGGCCTGTTGCAGGGCTTCCTCAAGACGTTGAGCTTTGTCTGAGAAGTCCCTGAACCCTCCGGGGTAATTCTGAGTGATCAAGGAAGGGACCAGCTCGGTCTTGACGTTCCCGATGCACATTGTCAGCAACTGCTCCTGAGTCAATGGCATGTCAAGGGAATACGTGAGACCCTTCCATCGGGCGACGAAATCCGCGACTCGCTCATCAGGCCTCTGCTTGCACTTGAAGAGGTCAGCGATACTCGTCTTCCGGGTCGTGGAACTGAACTGGTAGAGGAATTGTCTACGAAGGTCCTCCCAGCTAGTTATCGACCCGACGGGGAGCTGGCTGTACCAGACAAATGCTCGCCCTTCCAGTGTCTGGACAAAGCAGCAAAGCTTAGCGGCCTCCTGCTGCGCCGGAGTTCCCAACATAGGCCCGCACCTCGAGTTGAAATGGGCCAAATGTTGTGGCGGATCTCCAGTCCCGTTAAATGGGGCGAAAGTGGGGTTCCCGAATCCCGGAGGTGCCGGCATGTCATCCACCCATGCGGGGTATGGCTTGCCGTCCGGTGGGATCGCCACTTGCCGAGTCTCCAAGGCTTCCAAGCGGGCGATGAGTGCCGCCATCGGATCGTCCGGACATGGGTTCCAGTCCTGGCGAGGATCTCTAACCACGAGTGCATTGCATGGCCATTCAATCGGGTCGTCGACCGGGTCGTCGAACTCGACAGCTCGTGGGATGGCGGGCGGAGCGGCCCTTGGGGCAGCGGGAGGAATCCGAGCGGGGTCTCTCAGGTAGTCACGCCTCTCGGGAGGGTGTGGTGAAACATACCGCACCCTCTTTCCGTAGGAAATGGCCTCTCCCCTGTCGACAAACACGGCATAATCACGGTTGCCCGGGAGAGCCTCATCGAGGGGTGGTTGTTCCTGTCCCTGCTGTCCTGGCCTAGGATTACCGTAGTCAGGCCGCCGCTCTGCAGCGCGCTCGGCGAGGAGCTGGTCAACTAGCTTCTTCTTCTCGGCGAGCTGTTGATGTAGCGTGACCTTTTCGGGATCCTCCTCTGCCCTCTGCATGGAGGCAGATGGGTCGGCGAGCTTTATAGCCCCGCCGTGCTCTTTACCTTTGCTGACGTTTCGGCTCAACGTCAGTGCTTCAGTGGGTGCGGGGAGACCCAGGAGGCTCCTCTGGTGACGAGTAACCCTCACTGACGGATCCAACGATGGATTGTCTTCGGGGGGAGAGCCCCCGTCGAGAAGTTCCAAGTCGTTCCCCTCTCCCGACAGGTCAGCCATATTGACCGTTTCCGTCCCTGGGGATGTACCCTCAGGGCCACCCAGCGAATCGGGCTGTCGGCAAATCGTACTGAAGCGTAGGGAAGCGTACTGCCTCCATCCACGGATATACACGTGGGGAGTGGCTTCCTTGATAACCTTGCGGAGTACTTGAAAACACTCAACGCATCGTTGTTGGAGGGCCCTGTGGTGCCCAAATGACCCGGGGTGCCGAACCGCGGGGAGCGTGGCCAGGTCAATCTGACGGTACTGCTCACCAATATCCTCCAGGTGCGCTTGACTCCCGGGATATGGCATTTGTAGGCGGTGAAGACGGGAGTGAGTCTCCCGGAGAGTTCGGCGAAAGCATTCGAACTCATCCGGGGTGAGAGATTCGGGTGCATCAAAGTCCGGTCCTGCGACTGGCCAAAACTTCTCAGGGAAGTGGCCCTCTGCAAGGACGGTCCAGAAGCTCCACGAATCAAACTCGGGACCCAGGTCTCCTTGGTCCCCTTCAGCGACTGGGAATGGACGGGGAACCGACAGTGGTGCCGAGGCGGGCCACTGGGCCGGCGGGCTGGCCGACGGTGAATACGGCGAGCAGGCCGATTGGCCTCCATATCCCGGGCCGCCCTCTAAGGGTTGCGGTGCCCCAGCTACCACATCACGATAGGACGGGCCGGCGAGAGAACATCCTGCCGTAGCGTCGGTGCTCGCCGAGGGTGCACTGGATCGTGGCTCGACCGTCGGTCCCCAGAAAAGGTCTCCGGCTTCTCCGATCGAGGAAGAAGGTGCTTCCGGAGGGGCCGGTACCAACCGAAAGCTTGATCCTTGGGGGTCTACCAGGCCCTCGCTACTCCGGATATACATTCGGAGAGAAGCGAGGATCATATCGATCTCGCTCTCGGGAAGTACGAGGCTGACGTGCCACATTCCTACCCCTGCCCCTGACTGGCGGGATCGGGGGGAGGGCTCTGTCGCCGAATCATACTCCGCCTCTGTATCAGAGAAACGAACCGGTCGGATCTCTGTCCGGAATTCCATAACATTCCTCCCTCTATGTCGACGGCTCGCCTTCCTGCCCCTGGGTGGTTCTTCGGGGCATGGCTGATCTCTGTCCTGGCGTCCTCTGGCCGCACCGGTGCTGGGGCCAAGAGGACTAGAAACCAAGGTGCGAGGAGCACCGGGACAGATATCAAAGGGGACGCGGGGAGAGATGCTTCTGGGCAGGCCTTAGGGCCGGGATCGGAAGGTGGGATCACCCATGCCTCTTGGATCGGCCACACGGAGTGGACCCTGCTGGTGAATAGAGCTACCGCGAGGTGGTCCGCGGTGGCTATTGCCTGTGCCCGCAACTGGGAGAGTCAACCCAACCTGCCTTTGGGGCGGTCGGGGCCTCGATCCAGGTCGGGCATAGAAGTGCCCCTGCTCAGGATACGCAGGGGCCTGGTGACTAGAGCCAGCAGTGGCTTGGCCCAATGCAGCCGCCGTTGCTAGGGCCCCAAGGTGGGCATCCTCTTCCGGTCGTGCCCGACGTTGGCGTCAGGATAGACGAGTTGGGATCAGCGGAACAGGCAGGTGGAGAGCCCGTTCTTCGACTTGAGAGGCCTGTCGGCGGTGTCGACGTGGCCTAGCAGGAGCCCTGATCGCGGATCCCTGGAGCGAATCTCGGATAGGGTGGTCCCGGACATCCTCCACCACATCCACATTGGGGAAGGAGCTGTCGGAGCGTTCCAGGGATAAACTCCCGAAGCAGTTGGACGTCGAGGTAGGCAGCGATGCCTCCCTGCGCGGCCCTCGGGGGCGGCGGTGGTGGCGAGGTGCAGCTTCCTTGAGGTCTAGGCGAGCCATGTCCCTGGTGGGGATGACTCCCTCTTCCTCATATCTCCGCACCAAGTTGTCGATCACCCTTCTCTGGATGACCTCCGAGGGGGAGAGAGGGCGTGGTTGTCCCGCAGCTGTGGCTGCTGGGATGGCTGTGGAACGGGCGGGACCGCGTGGAGTAGTCGCGTCGGTATTTCCCCTACCCCTGCGCCAGTGGGCGGGCGGCGATCGGGCACTGGATCGGATGACCTGATTCCTGAAGATAGGGAGAAGAACCCATTAATACTGACAGGAAAAGGAATCGACTACCAATCATTAGTGCCACAACTTCTTCCGTGGGGGGACCCCAGGCCATCGACGTCGTGAGACGGAGTGCACGATTTCCCCTCCCAGCCCCTGGCGGGTTCCGTGCCCCGGTGATGAATGCTCGGCCGGGCAACATGCCAATCTTCCAACACCTCTGAAAGCTATCGGTCTTCGTATTGAGGAGAAGAGATTCACGTCGGTTTCACCATTTTTCTGTTTCGGTGCGGATGTGCGTCGGGTTTCCGTTCCGACGCTGTTCCGCCAGGACGCGTTCGCGCGTGCGCCCGTCGACCCGAGGGGATGGGCGCGCGGCTTGTGGCCCCGCAGTCCCACTTTCCAAAGGCGGGCGGCAACCGTCCCTTATTTAGGGACGTCTGCTCCTTGATCGAAACCGGGATGATGGGATGTTGGCTCCTCCTTCCGTGGACGTCTCCTCGGAACTCGTCGCCTAATCCGGGTCTCCCTCATAGATTTAAGAATGTTCGTGAATCTTGTTCCCGGCGCCATATCTTCATGGACACTGGTTAATTACGCTGCTTCCGCTCGGACGCTCCAAGGAGTCTGGTCGGGGCAGAAACCTGCGGTGAGGAGACCGGGTAGATCTGGGTGTTGGGGGCGTGTCTTAACACTGCGGCTCTGCATGTCTACCTTCCATCCCTAATAAGGCTTCTCGAAGGCGTGATGACCTGAGGCATCCCGCGCTGGGTGCGGGGAACTGCGTTACCTGAGGTTTTCCTCAGCTTCCCATGTTTAACACGGGGTATGCCGCGAGTTTAACGTCCAGCGGGGACGACATCGGACTGATCAACACGAGGAGTGGATCAGATGACAGAACCCCTTGCGGGGAACCTCGGACGCTGGGGCCAGCACATGGGCGGATTCCCGGGTGAAGTGGAGTGGAATGAAATGGCATGACCCCACCGGGATGTGGTGGCCCGGGTAAGGATCAGGATGGATGATGGAGTGAAGAGATTGGACCCCGTAGGGGCTTCCTACGTACCACGCGTTAGCGCGGATCAAAGTCAGCGTAGTTCGGATATACAGTTTAACGTCTTGCTGGACGTTGGAAAGCCGACTCACGAGGAGGTCGAGGCTGCCGGGCGGAGGATTGAACCGAACCACCTCGCACAGAGGGGGATGGAACGGCCGGGTGGATCACAGTTTCACATCATGCTGGACGCTGAAAGGAGAAATAGAAAAAGGCAGTGGGGAAGCACAATGGAGATACACACGTGCAGTCTCCCATAGGGGCGGATTCATAGGTGAATCGACGCGAATGTGAACCCGGGAGGGGTCCACTGATGGACGAACCGACGTGAGTACGACCGGGACGACCAGGTGGTGGGCTTGAACCTCGGAGAGGCTTCCTACATACCCTGTTTAGGAGACAGGGATCAAAGTCCACGTAGTTCGTTCTGTTTGTAATACTCTACCCCCGTGGGTGAAGGCCACTCCAATCCCGACATCCCTGCAGAGACGAGCGGGTGGGGGCCATATCCAAACCGGGAGGGGGACCCTGCGTGCGAGGCACGAGATCGGGCGATGCGGACGGTTTAACATCTTGCCGGACGAAGTACAGTTTAACGTCGTGTGTTGAGGACGAAGTGGACGGTTTAACATCTTGCCAGACGAAGTACAGTTTAACGTCGTGTGTTGAGGACGAAGCGGACGGTTTAACGTCTTGCCGGACGAAGTACAGTTTAACGTCGTGTGTTGAGGACGAAGGTGCTTGGCAGTTTAACGTCTTGCAGCGCAGACGTGGTGCAGTTTAGCGTCATGCAGGACGATGGATGCCTGGCAGTTTAACGTCCTGCAGCACGGACGTGGTGCAGTTTAGCGTCATGCAGGACGATGGATGCCTGGCAGCTTAACGTCCTGCAGCGCGGACGAAATGTTGCCGCCGATGGGTCCGTGTCCCTTCGCGCGAGCCTGGAGGGCCGTACGGGAAGACAATGCACGGTACGGGCACCCAGGATTAAGATCATCGGGCGCCACACCGGCGGGTACCCTCAGGGGGTCAAAAGGGGCGACCCTGGCAGTTTGCGCACAAAAGAGGAGCTTGGCGCGCAATACCGCGGGTCAGCGCGTAAATGGGCGGGCTGGCACGCAATTGGGCCAGTGCTTTGCGCGCGAATGATTGAGATTGCACGCACCGGGCTTCGGATAGCGCGCGGGGGCAACGACTTATTCTTTAATGAATGGCCACTTTGAAAGGGGGGTGCGCGCAATCGGGCTGGATTGCGCGCACCCGGGGGCAATTGCGCGCAAGAGGCTTCTTTTGCGCGCGACGGCCTTCGGGTGTAGAGTTGGTCAAAGGAAAAAAGCCAAAGGGATTGCGCGCGAAGGCGAACCCTGAGGCTTTATTGCGCAAAAGAAAGGAGGTTACCTGAATATCGACATTGCGCGCAGAGGGGGTTGGATTGTGCGAACGAGCGACTCTTCGAATTCTGGCCACCTTCAAAACGTTGGGGGTCTCCTTATATTTATAGGCAACCCCGGGTGCGGAATCCGGTTCGCGGGTGCGAAATACTCTTCGCGGGCGCGGAATCGGGGCCTCGGCGCGTAAGGGAGTCGCGCGGGCAGCGGGCGCGCAAAACTGCGCGCCGGCCCGGCGCTTTGCGCGCATCCCGGGAGGATTGCGCGCGGCACTACAACTTTGCGCGCGGGCCTCCAAAATTCCGCGCAAGGCCTCCGGGCCTTCTGAAACGTTCTTCTGACTCCGAATATGACCTCGCTTTCCGCATCCGGAGCTTCGTTGGGGAACAACGGACTTTTCCGGCGTCTACACCCTTCCTTTCCAAGGTTCGAAGAAATCATATTTCAGGTGGTGAGAACCGACGTGAAGGTGGACCTGGGGTCCGATGGGTGGTGGGCTTGAACCTCATGGAGGCTTTCTATATACCTTACCTTGGAAAGGATCAAATACCTCATTGTTCAGGTGGTTGGAATTTGGGGCTTACGCTCTGAGGCGACCCAAGGAAGATGTCATGGTCGGTGCCCAATCTAAGCCCACATGAGTCATGATCGATGTGAGAAACAAGAGATAGTAGAGACCCAACAATCACGTTGCGAAAGGTGCGTCTGTGGGAAGTGGAGGGGGACTTACACATGGTTAGTGGCTCAAAGAGGAAACATGGGATTATGCGTGATTAGCAGCCCAAAGAGGTTGGGGCTTACTCCAAGATGGAGGCCCGAGCGGTGAAAAAGCCCAACAGGAGATGGATTTAGTACTGAATAAAGGAGGTGTCTAGTGCCCATTTCTCCCCCCTGGTCCTTGGGACCGAAGAAGAAATGAGGAGCAGGGATGCTTCCTCCGGCAAGAAAATCTAGGGGCTTACACCAAGATGGGTTCCCTTTCCCTGCGGACCAATGCCACTCAAATAAGGAGGATATCATCCCTTGTGGGGGAATATCTCACTCCCTTAAAGAATAGTGGGCATGTAGAATGTCCAAGGTGGGGGCACCCCACATGCGAGGAACGGGGCAAGGTCACAGTTTAACATCATGTGCTGAGGACGATGGTGCTTGGTAGTTTAATGTCTTACAGATCAGATGAGGAGGGTTTAATCCGCACCCCTAGGAATTACATAACCGGTACCCTCTGCTCCTTATGGAAGGGAAGGCATCGACAACACCATGGCTAGGGGGTGTCATGGAGCGAACCATTGGGGGGTCCACGTTAGCATGGCTATGCGAATAAGTAATAGCCATTGGTGTGACTATGCGAAGAAGCATGAGGAAAAGCAACGCAACAATCAGTATCATCCAAGGGGCCTTGAAATCACATCATGAAAACATTGATGGTCACACCAGAAAAGTAATTGCAAAGCAGAGGGATTCATAGGCAGGGGCCTTGTGAAGCTCTGTTGCTCCGCGTGGAGGAGGGCACTTGCGAAGGGGTGTGCTTTGCGAAGTGGGGTGCCTCAGCCTAAGCATAGGGAAGAGGTGCATCTGGGAGGTGCTTCACAAAGTGGAAAGGCATTTTAAGAGCACTGCCTCATAGAGAAAATGTGCCTCATGAAGCAAGGTGTCATGAAGAAATGTGCTTCATGAAGAAAAGTGACCCAACCTTGGCATGTGGATCATGTGTACATGAAGGATATTTCGTGAAGAATAAATTATCCATGATGAACTGGGTCACCTTGGGGATACCCTTCCTTAGAGGATACCCTTAGGCTATGCGAAAGGCATCCCTATCAGAAGAGGGGATCAAAACGAGGCAAAGGGGAGGCACTTCGCATAGCAGAAGTACCTCGCACAACTCATGGTTCGCAGAGCAGAAGGGAGCTTCGTGATTCGAGAGCTTGGCAGTTGAAAGGTCAGATTGTCCACCTCCTGGATTCGAGGGGGAGGCCGGTATTTATAGGGTATAGGTTCCGTGAATCAGTGCTCTCTCACTGAGAAGAGGAATTCATTTGCTCCGCAATGCATCATGAACATCAAATGCGTTTGCGGAGTGTTACCGCCTCCTTTCTTCGCGGCGGGTCACAAACTTCAAGGGTGGTCGCGGAGCGTTACCACCTCCTTGCTTCGTAGTGGGTCGTGAACATCATGGGTGGTCATATAGCATTACCACCTCCTTGCTTTGCGGTGGGTCGCAAATTTCAAGGGTGGTCATGGAGCGTTACCGCCTCTTTGCTTCGCGGCGGATCGCGAACGTCAAGGGTGGTCATGGAGCGTTACCGCCTCCTTGCTTCACGGTGGGTCGCAAACGTCAAGGGTGGTCGTGGAGCATTACCGCCTCCTTGCTTTGCGGTGGTTCGCGAACATCAAGGGTGGTTGCGGAGCATTACCGCCTCCTTTATTCGCGGCAGGTCGCGAATGTCAAGGGTGGTCATGGAGCATTACCGTCTCCTTACTTCACGGTGGGTCGGTGCGGCTCATTCTCCACAAATGGGCTTCGCGAGGCAGCTATCAGTTCTGTGTCTTCTTCTCCTCCCCTCATTTTGGTGTCAACAATATGTGATCATAATAAAACATTAATTATAAAATAATAGTTCTGTGAATAAAATAAATGAATTTATGGGGAGTTATATTCCCCCTAAAGAAATCGCATCCTCACAATTTTTCTCATTGAATAAAATTTACTAAACAAAAATGTTCAGGTAAATGTTATCTATTGAAAGGAATTATTATAAATACTTAGAATATTTTAATTCTATTTTTCATACTTTTTTAATTGAAAAATACTTCTAGATATTTTTTAATCTTTTTAAGGCTCTATTCACAAATATTCAGAATCATAATTCCCCAAAATAACCAAACTATAATCTGATACCAAATAAGATGCCCTAGACTCACACATTCTAATCTGGTGTAAAACATACATACGTTTTAATACATCACATGAATTATAAAAAACTCACCAGAGAAAAAGTTATATGTATTTGGGAGCTAGGTAAATTTAAAACCAATGACATTATACAATACACATTCCTTCCACAATGATTATCCACACATCAAATTCCCTTATACTTGTCCCTTCCATTGAAATTCCTAGGGAAATAGGGAAACATAAGAAAAGAGTTAGCTATAAATACCGATAAGGGATAAATAATGAAAATAGAACCTAAATGAACATCATGGGTAAGTCATGAATCATGATAAAATAAAATGAACATGAGTACATGATGCATAACATGATAATATGCACATGAGGCAAACCATGATCATAATAACATGAGACACAACAAGATAATAAGAAAATGAGGCATAACATGATTATAAGTACATCAGGCATAATATGAACATAAGTGCATGAGGCATAACTTGTAAATATGTATAAAAAATAATCATGATATATTTATAATCATATCACTATGGATCACCACTGGGGTGTCTGAAAACATATTACTATTGATTTTGTACAAGGTATCTTTACCTAATGCATTAGAGTGCTCTAAGAAATCACCCTTCATATTATCATGGTTTTTCACCGACTTATAATAAAACATTACCAAGGAATGATGCCAAGGTTTTAGGAACATGTCATCTCTATAGAATACTTCTTTACCCAATGCATTGTTCTCTTAGGAGTAACTTACAATAGTTAACTCTGACATCTCTTAGGAGTAACATAAATTAGTTAAATTTTTCTTTTTACCCAATTAATTATAGTGCTATAAAGGTTCACATTTCATATGACTTAATTCATGTGTTCCATATAAGAATAAAATACATAAATCCACTAATAATAATAGCATGGACCCATGAAAAATAAATGGGTATCCAATGAATGTAAGAATAAATTTATGTAAATACCCTTTAATGATTTTTTTGGAGTATTTACATTGTATAAAATAAATGGAATATAGTTTAGTAAATAATATACCTAGTAAATAATTGGATTATTTTCTATGTGAACACCATTTAATTAGAAGAGACGTTTTAGGGTATCCACATGGGAAAGGAATTTGAAGAAAAATTTATGCATAGCTCATGACAAGGAAATAAAAAGACAGTGATGAGTCATTCTCAATAGAGATCTTACTTCCACTATAAAAAGTATTCCTAGTGATATTAACATAGATGATCAAAGAAAATTACATTAGAAATATGGAGAGTGATATAGAACAAGATCATTGGTTACAAATTTGGTGGGAAAGAATCCCCTTCAATGGGTTAATGTGGTTATCTTGGTGAATACCCAACAATCAACTTTAGAAACAATTGGACATTCATTATATAAAGGATAATACCATAATTGAAGGAATTACAAAAAGAATTCATATATGGTACATTACTGGAATAGGGATTTCAATTGAAGGTAAATATCAATCCACATATTTTGATTTTTTATTATGGATTATAAAGTGTATGTGAATTATCCAAAGCAAATCCCCTGAGAATGTCAACCACGTGCACAGTAAGGGCCCATTAAATATGAAATATAATGATGGTTAGGATATACCTAACCAAATATTTTTGGTTTTTTAACCCCTCTATGAATTTAATCCAAAACAACATCCACTTTTAGTACCCATACAAGGATTTCATTGATAGGAAGACCACAGAAAAATTTATTTACCAAATTTAGGTTGGTTTTTTAGCTATGGGAAACCTTGATAATTACAATAAATTATGAAGGTGGTATAATTAGAGGTAATATGAATCTATAATTGATAAAATAGTGTGTAAATTATGATAATTAAACATAATTCTATTTCATATTGAAACAAGAAGTAATTTAAAATGTCTTTCAGAGGTAGTCGTAAAAGAGGGGCGATGAACCTTTATTTCAACATAGTAACTACTTATGAAAAACTATAATGAGAAGTAAATTAATTATATCATTAACAAGAAATAATAATAATAGTAATATGGGTGTTTAAAATCACTTTTAAACATAATAAATTGAGAATCAAATGATTATACAAAATAATAACTTGAATCGAAAGAACTGGAGGAAAAGATCCCTTACCTAGGGAGGATGCTTCTTAAAGCTAGATACAGACTCCTTAGAACCTTGTAACCACCTTATAGAGACTCTTGAGAGTAAAATTTATAGATAAATCATTCTCAAAGTCTTTTGTATTGAAATTGAGGTGGGAAATGGGAGTATTTATACTTTAGGAGAGATGGTTTTAAGGGTTAAAATATAGTTTATTTTATTATATAAGCCAACCAATTGTGGGTAAATTGAATTACAATTTTTTTGGTAATTAATGATTTTGAGATATTTATTGGTCATTAAAAGGCTCCCTAATCCAAAACTTACCTTCTATACAACCCAATTAATTAGTATAATCCAAAAAAATATATTGATCTTAAAATCCAATTTTTGGTTCCATTATGTAAGGTACAATTTTCTTAAATAAATTATTATTTTTAAATTATTTTTTTAACTATTAAATTATTTTTTGATTAAATAAAATGTTTCATAATTTATTTTTCATGCTGAAATAATAATGATTTCATAAAATTGTAGTGCTTTGTAAAGTGATAATTTTCACATTTTCACTAAAAAATCAATTTTGTTAGAAAACTATAAAAAAATCACCATAAGAAAATTTTTATGTTCTAAGTAAAAAAATTAAATTTATTTTATAAAAATAATTATATAAATATGATTAATTATACTTTTTAAATAAATAAACTTATTTATTAGAATCTAGTAATTTTATAGAAAAAATAAACATTTTAACCATTATAAAAATTACTCAGGACATCATTAAAATATATTATCATTTAAAAAGTGTTTTGTAAGATTATTTCATGAAAATAAAATTTATCTAAAACTTATTAATTTATAATATTTTTTTAATATAATATGTTTATAGTCTCCAAAAAACAACACAATCTTAATTATATCATTAAATTATCCCTTTACTGGTCATAGTTGTAGTTTCCCATGATGTGTAAAGTTATTATGAGATGTAAAATTATTTCTTTGTTATCATAATAAAAAATTCAATATAAACTGAGATTTATATTAATAACATAAATTAATTTTTGGTACATTTAATTTCATCAAGATAATTACATTACTATAATTTAATCTTTTAATATATTCTAAAAGTGCCCCTTACCTCAATTATATAAGGGCACCTCTCCCATCACTTAATCATACGTTTTGATCCATCTTGATTGACCATACAATAAAAAATCCTTTTAAACCTACTTATACATATTTTATAGGTGATTTTCTTCTAAAATACCAACCCTAGGGTCTTTAAGAGTAGATCTAAAGGAGTTCTTTCAAAGAAGAGGTAATCACCTTAATTGATCACTTTCTTTTTTTAATTATTATTTATCACATCAAAATCTATGATATTTATCATAAAATATTAAATTAATTATTATAAATATACTTAAATTTTATTATGATTATTAAATCACCATTATCCACACTTGTTTCCATAAAATGGGTAGTGAAAGTATTGCTCGTGAGTACATTTGACCTACCGTCTATACATTACGATACAATTCATTTTCCATCACCATATTTCATGGATGAGTATTATAATATATTTAATGTTTATATATGATAATTTTGAAATAATTATAACTCTATAATTATAATATCACATCTAACTTTTTACCTTACAATTTTTTGGAAAATAATACGTCACTCGTGCGTACGTGTGGACTACGGCCTCCATGAAGCGATGTGATTTGTTTTTCATTTCCATTTTACTATTATAGTAATAAGGATAGATTTAATTATTTAATATGATATATATTATATAATAATTATTATTTACCTTTCTTTTTTTTCCATCCATCATAAAATGAAAACAGCGTTCATGTGTATGTACGACCTGTCATCTCCATGAATGGTGTAATTCATTTTTCTATCTATAACTTTTATTTATGTCTATAAATCTGTATATAATAAATATATATGATATTTATATCTTATTAAAATCATGTAAATTATTCAACCATGATCAAATTAGAAGGACCAAAATTACCAAACCAAAATATATATGAAAAATGAAGCAATTATTACCATGAATAGTGATTTTAAGAGAAAATTGTTTACAAATGGGTGATAAAATATTATAATTAAATAATATATGGTATGATTTATATTAATATGTTTATGGAATATATATATATATATATAATAAATTTATATTTAGGTTTAGACACGTACGAAGGAAGTCAAACCCAAGGTAAGGGTTTATTTCACAATCTCATCATTATTTGTGATTGTTATGTTTAAGTTTCCAATGGGGGAATTATTTAATATTTATATATTAAAAACATATATTTTATTATATTGTTATTCATGAAATTTTAGAGTAATATTATAATTTTTCTATCTTTGGCATTTAAAATTATTGAGAAATATTTTTTAATAGAATCTGACTTTATTTCTCCCTTCAGTCGAAAATATTTTTTCTTCCATATCCATGTTTACTATAAATATTTTCTATAATGTTTTAAAAATTCTCCAAATGATTTATTAAATACATTTTATCCATTATTTATTTTTTAAAAAATGGTTTGAGAGGAATATTTTTTTTTCTGAATGAGGTACTTTTTGACTCTTTTTACAATAATGTGAAAAGAATATTTTTTAACTTATACGACATGTAAAAAATTTACTACTATCATGAACAATTATTTATTTAAAGATTACTTTACAATTTTCCATGACTATTTCCAAGGAATTTTTTTTCCTAATATTCTATAAATTTAATATATCTAAAAGTGATTTTCAAAGTGAAAAGAGTATTTTCCTCAAGAATGTTTGTAATGAATTTTATATGGTATTTATATTCATCAATGAAAAAACCCACATTTTAATCATTATTAACTAGAGATATATTGCAGTGATACCATCCTTATTTTTTATCTATATGATTTATGATCAGTTTTGTTGGGGATGTACTATTTGATACTATACGCCTTATTACTCTGGATGGTTTATGATTATGTTTATTGATTGAGGAAAGTATTAACAATTTATATGCTAGATTTTAAATATGAATTTTTACATTTATTATATATTAACCATTTCATATTAGGAATACATTGGGCTTAGTAAGCAATGGAAGGGTCCTATTATATCCCCTCGATTCATTGGTAGGTCTCATGAGACAAACTAGATTAGGTTTTGTCCAATGCCTTACTAATTTATATATATTTCTTGGTACAAAGACTTGATGATATTTGTAAATGTCTTGGAAAAATGATTCAATGGTAAGTTTCAGATTACCTACAATATTAATTTCATTATTTTGAACTCAGTTATTGATGTCAAGTTAACTATTTGACTTGTTATGACATCCATAGACAAGTTTCTAGCACATGAGATTATTTATATAAAATTATTTGATCATCATTTATTCTTTCCATATTATTCATGCCTTATTTATCTTATAAAATATGTATACCCTTAATAAGAATTGGAGCTCACCCATTTCTTATATTTTCTTTCCATAGGATACCATACAATGTATTATGATTCATATTCATATTTATGATAAAGGGAATTGTGGTGTACTCAAAGAAAATACTATGTTGTATTTTAAAGTTTTCAAATGTTATATGAAATTAAATTATGTATCTAGTTTACCAAGAATACTAAACTATTTATTCTTTTGGTACAATATTTCTTGTATCATGTACCAATGTAGTAAAGTAACCAGTGAATATGGGCTACAGGGGTTGGGGTCTTTACATATGCCACTTCACTTAAGTCTTTTATGGTGAAGCACTAGTTTAACCAATACTTATCTAAATATAAAAATGGCATTATATTTCCAATAAGTAATATGTTATCAATATATACTACTAGGAATATGAATTCACTCCCAATAAACCACTTGTAAACACATGGATCAGTTTCATTCTTTATAAAACCAAAATCTATTATGGATTCATTGAACCAAATTTCCATAACCTATAAGCTTACTTCAATCCATTAACAGATCTTTGAAACTTACATATCTTATTGAAATTTCCTATAGTCACAAATCCTTTAGGTTGTGTAATATAGGAAAATTCATAAAGTTTCCCATTAAGGAAATCTATTTTGATATTCACCCACCAAATCTCATAGTCAAGGAAAGATACTATGGAAGAATAATTTTGATTGATTTGAACATGGGAACTAGATATAAGGTTTCATCATAATCTATTAATTAACACTATTTAAACCCTCTAGCCACTAGCCTTTATTTTTGGTACTTAATTCACCTTTCATGTCTAATTGTTTACCCATTTTCACCTAATGGGTTTTATATCAATTGGAGGATTGACCAGAACCCATACTTGGTTATGATACATGGAATACATCTTAGAATTCATGGATTCTTTACAACTTGTATCTTGTAATCTCTCTAATGCATCTTTATATTAAACAATATAACTATTTACAACCAATAACGAGTCATCATCCTCAATAACTAGAAAATAATATCTTTCTTGTTCTCTATCCTATGTCACACTTCTATGAAGTACTTGTGTTTTAGAAATATCCTCTTATATGGGGACCTGTGGAATCAGTTCATGCACAAACTCTTGTGTATCTTGATTATAAATATTATCAAAGTCAATCTTTCTCCCAGGATCATTCTTGTGGATTTGTTCCCTCTCATAAAGGTAGGATTCTGATCAACTACAATTAAATTTTAAGGGTTTTATAGGTAATATACTTTATTTTCTTTAGGATATCCTTTAAAGATACACTTCATTCCTAGTGGCGCTAGTTTTATTTCTATTATGGACTTAAAAAATTCCTTACATCCCCATACAATAAAGTTTAACAATACGAGTTCCCTCACAGTCCACAACTTGTAAGGGATACCATTTTCCACTTTGGTTGGCATGTAATTCAGTGTATATGCAATAGTTTATAATGCATATTAAAAAAAAGATAATAGAAGATAAACACAACTCATTATCAACCTTATAATATCAAGTAAGGTATAATTCCTCCTTTCACTAACACCATTCCACTATAGTGTATAAAGATGAGTGATTTGGGATAAGATCCCACACTCTAGAAGAAGGTTGATAAAATCTTGGTTATGATATCCACTACCTTGATCATATTGAAGTTTCTTTATATTCTTACCAAGTTTATTCTCTACATTATTATTGAATTATTTGAATTTATTAAATGAATTGGAATTATTCCTGATTAAGTATATATATGAATATCTACTAAAATAAATAGTGAAATTAATGATGTATGAATACCTACATATAGTTTTTATTAGAAAATTTTTATTCACATTAATGTGTATCAATTATAAAATCTCTTTATCTATTTCACCCTTCTCAACAAATGGTGGATTTTTCATTTTTTTCTTACAAACAAGTGTGACGTATGTCAAGAGGTTTTATCTTAACAGAGTCTAAATAACCATCTTGATAGAGCTTTTTCAAACACTTATCATTTTAATGATGAAGATAATTATTTCATAGCTGTGTATGAAATGTGTCATGAAAACATGACTAATTATCTATTTTTAATACTTGGTTTCTATAATGTAATACATAAAGGATGTTTTTTAGTTGTTTCAGACCATAACATATTCTATTATTTTAAAAGTAACATTATTTATTTCCAACCCTAAAAATAAGTCCATCCAAGTTAAGGAATGAAACATAGATGATGTTCTTGATATGGTTTAGTACATAATAGAAGTTATTTAAAACCATAATAAGTCCTATTGAAAATATGATGTGGTAGTCTCCATTGTCTAGATTACCTATTCTCACTCTATTAGAATCTCATAAATTCACTTCTCCTATGGAAATATTTCAAAATATACTTATTTACTTTATTTGAAAACATATGTGAGTAGAATAAGTTATATCTAATAACCGATGCATAGATGTTAATTTTCCCCTTGATTATTTAAATGTGTGTAGTTCTTCTTCTAATGGCTCATTTTTCCACATGGAAAACACATTTCATCTTTTTCTTTTTCTTATTCTTGGATCTTCCTTTTCTCAGAAGGATAGTGTTTAGGAGCCTTATACTTTGATAGTTTTGGGGTACTTTTCCTTATTCTCCCTTTTATTCACCATAAATACTATATGATTTTTATGCCTCATGACCTTTTCAATTTGGAAAATCTATGTAAGGAGTTCTGAGAGATACTTCTCACTATTTCTCATATAATAATTGATAATGAAACTGTATAAGCTCTTAGGTATTGTGGATAAAATGAGATCATTGTGGAACTCATTAGGGATTTTAAAGCCCAAAATAACTAACTATTAAATGTAGCCAATAATCTTGAATACTTGAGGCCTAGATAGAGCCGACTCTTTAAGATTTCACATGAATAAGGTATTAGAGATCTCATATATCTCTTGTCTCACATTCTCTCGATAAAGATCATAAAGGAGAGAAATGATACTATATGAATCTATATCATTGTGTTTATTTAAAATCTTATTGGACATGGAATATAACATGTAACATTGGACATATGTTTTATTATCCAAATGTTTCATGTAAGGAGAGAGTTCTAGGTCACTATCCTTGTTACTAGTTTTTAGGAATATGGGTTTTCGATATGGATAATTTATATTCATGGAATAGTATAACACATAAGTTTCTATTCCATTCCTAAAAATTTGAGTTGGTGAGACGATTATCCTTCTCTAATATGGATCACAAAGATATTTTAAAATTCATATAGGTTTCTATTTCTATAATAAATAAATGTATATTTTAGTACTTTATTTGGATTAAAAAATATACGCTGAATTTAATTTAATTTATTAATCACCCAATATTTTATTGAAATACAATATCCATTAAATTGGTTTTGTAATATCCTATCACCTGGTTATTTTAGTGGAAAGTATCCTTATATTCATTTTCAAAACCTAGAGTTTGTCCATGAAAATTACTTAAATAAATTTAGGTTGGCTTGACTTTCCAAATACCTTAACTCAAAACTCATTGATTAGTTGAGTGGACTCCCCAATTTGAAAATCATGGACTTGGATTCCCTTAAAACATGCCTATAAAATATAATTGGAATGATTTTACCCATTACACCCAATACCTATTTGGTTAATTTGAACTAATACCCTTATAATAATTCTGTAATAAAAGTAAGTTTCCAGAATTTGGCCATGAAAACACTTAATTATACGGTTTTATTGTTATTCAAGTAAAGAAAGGATTTTTAACTTAATATTTGATTTGATTGATTTTTATATATTTGTGTAATTTATCCATTTTATCATGATATATTATTATTAATATTAAATGGATTTTATTTAAGTGATTAACCTAGTGTAGATACAATTTACACACATTTTAAATTTTATTTTAACTATATCTTGCATTTTGGTTAATTAAATTATTTAATTATTGAAAATTTATAAATAATTAACCAGGAAACTAAAAAAATAAAATAAATAAAGTAAAATGACCCTAATATTTTTTAATAGTTGGTTTATCTAGTGGATGATGAAATAACCTATTATTATTGGGAATTAACTCATGGAACTATTCCTAGTTCGAGTTACATAATTTCACCTGTGCGCTCATGTAACTCGTTGATTGGTTTCACCTCAGCTCCATACTTGAACCACCTTCACTTTTCTATGATCTCCATCAATTACCTAAGATTATTTTTCACACATTGGTGAGGGGACCCAAAGTATTGGTTAATGGGGTTTACCTTAAAGAAACCACAGGCATTTCGATACTTACATAATGATAGGAGGATAATGAAAGGACGTCCATAATTTAGTTTAATAAATTATTAAAAAACCATTTAATAATAATAAATTAAATAAACCAATCACATACATAGGTTGTTCTAAGATCATGGTCATCCACATATATGTAATGAATATGAAAAAGTAAACTAGCTAGAATTCACTTAATTTTTCTTCTTTATTAGTAAGATAAATACAACTAAATTAATTCCTTTTATCTTAATTTTCATCCAAAGAGTCTTGGAGAAAACCATTACATACTGCACTATGAAAAATAAATTTTTTTACCAATATTCAGAGATAATTACGTGGAATTAATTTAAATTTTATTAATTCCAAAATACATTTTTTAAAGGTTAGGGCCGAAGCCTCATTTATTATTAAAGCAAAGCAAAGACCTCTTTAACTGGGTAGAGGGAGACCCATTACATAGCCCAAAGTCCCAGTGGTATTTTATCCCATTACATGACCCGTAGTCCCATTATGTGTATAGTAATGATACAGTACCTGCACTGCTATAGTACTACACAACACCCTTCGCTGCTGCAGTACTCTACCGCCGCTACAGGGACCTGCCACCACTATAGTGTCTATCGTTGCTATTGTGTTGCGACTGCTATAGTACTGCTACAATAATTATACAGTACCCTGCGCCCAATATGTTTTGAGCCCTCATTTTCATTATTGGGTGACTACACGATATGTACTAACAATCTACACACCGTGTTTATTCAATGTTTTTTTGAGGCGACGAGCCATCTTGACCTGACTCTGGTGGCAAGATTCAATTATCGTAGCCCATCAGTTGATGATTTCGATAGGTTTGTTTTTGGAAAATGGGATCTGCAAGATCATGTGGTCGTCGGGCTTATGGATAGTTGCCATTTGATGATCCATTTCACCTCGAAGGAAGACTTGATACGAGCGTGGTCTAATGCACCTAGGCGATACAACAGTTGCGAGTTTCTTCTCTTTTGGTGGAAGTTTGATATTTGTATGAATCGTGACCCAACCTCCATCCTGATTTGGTTAAGTTTTCCTCATTTACCATTACCTTTCAAAAATCCCGAGATTATACGTATGCTTGGGAATCAGGTAGGTCGTTTTTTGTGTTCTGGTGTTCGAACAACCACGGTGAGTCACCCGATCAATCCTCGGCTGTGTGTTGAGGTGGATATCTCAAGAGATCTGGTGGATTGGGTATGGATTTCAGTGGGTCAGGAATTCAGATAGAAGCAGGAAGTGGTGTATGAATATTGGATTTATTACTGCACAACCTACAATAGAATGGGGCATTTGGATTTTAAGTGTAATGGTGATGTTTCTAGCAGGAGGTCCCTAGGTCCGGAGAGGAGGCTAGGAAAACCTGTTAGGAGGAGGACGCCTGCTGTGGTTTCTCAGGTAGGAAATGCACTTGGGATAGGTCCCTAGGTTTCATATGTTCTAAAAAAGCCAGCGGAAGTTCATTTTAACCCTCTGGTATCTTCAGTGCTTTCAAGACTGAAGTAGGATCTAAACCGAGGGACTGGTCTCCAGGGAACTGATGGCCAATGTGATGCTGGAATGGCATTATCTCATGTGGATTAAGGGGTGCAACAGGATCCTGGGGTCACCAATGGATTGTCTTTGCTTGATATCATCCAGGAGAAAGGAGGATTGCTTGCTTGAGGTGCTGATGTGGTAAAGAGTTGCAACAGTGGCAAGGTGAATGAAGGGAGGCAGGGGTCTCTGATGGAGGCCGGGGTTGGAAAGTATCCTTCTTCATTGGTGAACTATGGTGTTAGTCTACCTATAGGGGTTTCAGATGTTTGTGGTCAGGCTAAGAAAGATTATGGTGTGATGTTTACGGTGTCCATGAGGAATTGTTTTCATGGGCTTGAGATTGAGGGCGGGGAAGCCAGTTTGCAGGTTAAGCGGGAGGATGAAGTGAATGAGTAAGTGGACAATGGGTTACGTGCAGGTTAGAATGAGGATGCAATGATTGTAGAAGTAGGAAATGGGTCATGTGCAGATCATTGTGTGATGGATCAGATGCAATGTCTTGCACTGATTGATACGAACATCCAGTTTCAGCAAGATCAGGTGATGGAATATAGCAGATGCAGGTTTTTGGTAAATGGGGGGATGTTTCTGAAAGTGAGAAGGAAAATGAGGGTAGGGTCAGACCCTCATACAGTGCCATTGTTCAGGGGGAAAGTAAGAGTTCACATGGAAATCATGAGGATATGACTGTCTATCCATGAAGACGATCGAGGAAAAATTATTCCTTTTCACCGAAGCCAATGTCCACTAGATCCTCTATCCGTAAAGAAGGTGAAGCAGTCCTTGGGTAGAATAATAATGAATTTCTTTCGTTGGAGCAGTTGAACCTTAGAAGGAAGTATGCCAAAGTCCTAAGGCACAATGAAATCTTGGAATGGGAGTCAGAAACTGTGGAGGAAAGTTTTTTAAATGGAGATGGTGATGGGTTTGGTTTTGATGTGTTGTAGCTGTTGTGTTTGGTTGTGGTTCTTGTTGTCTGAATTTTCCTTTCTTAATAAATGGTCAGAGGCTTTTCCTTTGGATAAAATTTTCTGGTAAATAAGTTAATTCAATAAATAAATGTGACCTAATACAATCATATACTATGTAATATAATCCCTTTTTATCGATATCTTTAATTATTCAGGTTGCGTGTTGATTTCATCAACCTATGTGATCTATGTTTCTTTCTTCAACTTTATGAAAATGAACTTTCTGGTGAAACCACCATATCCATGGACTTAATTGGGTAGTTCAATTCCCCTAAATCATAATAAATCAACTTCCATTCTTTAATAGAATTCAAAAATCCTTTCATACATTATTTATTAATATTATATCAGTTGTGACACACCCATTATACCCAAATTATCCATGAACATATATCATCATTGTTTAAAAAAATAAATAAAATCACACAACTCATGGTATGTATTAGTTATTGTATTAAAGTCCAAGGGACATTACTCACATCCATAGATAGAAAAATATAATTTCATGTGTAAATATGGATTTTCTATTTGTAGTTCATGTTCTCATACTCTCATTTATTAATATTACCATGGATGAACTTCATGATAAAAAGTATTAATAACTTATGATCTCCCTACCCCTAATATCCTATATCATTTATATGCCTTAAAATGATATCATCTAATCCTAGAACTTGTATTTAAGAATACCATCATTAAAATCCTAGGTTCTCATCATAACATGGAATTTCTATGACCTGTTAGTGTGACATGTACTCTTAGGAAATTATCACATACTATGTCCTAAATAAGATTAATCATGAGGTGATAAAACTTTATGAATTAATCAAAAAATGAATAAAAGTGACCATGAAGTATATATAAGTTGGTTATAAGGCTATAAATATAAAAAATAAACTAACCAACCCTTACCAGATTATAGAAAATTTCATTGGTCCTAGATTTATAATCATCAGTAAGCATTTCATAAAGGGGTGACGAGTAGGAGAATACCTCAAAGACTGTAATGTTTGGTGTCAATAATAATAAAAATAAAGTTGAAAATCCTCCCATGGACCCTTATTAAATAAAACATCACCAGTATGTACAATCCAACAAGATTTATAGATGATGTAATTAAGAGATGACACCATCAAATTCTAGTTTTTAGAAGTTGATCCATAATTACTCCCTATAATTAAATCCAAAATATTCCCAAGTTTATCTTGAATAAACTATAACCATAGGGAGGATCTAACCATAAATACCCATAACAACTTTCAATAAAGAGTGTGACTTATTTCCTCTATTCTTTATAAATTAATACTATCCTCCTACATATAATTTGATTAAGATTTCCATCCACTAAGATGAAATCATTTTTCCTTGCCACCAACCCAAATTAAATTTGAGAAGATTATATCTAATATGTGGATTAAACATTTGGGTTCCACATACATTGTGAGTAAAGGAATAATCATAGAGAATATGGAATTTTTGAAAGAAATGATCATTCCACCAAATGATAATAGATTATTCTTCCATGTTACTTGGAATTTTATGTTATAAATATGCATTAAAGAATAAATCATGATATGGTGAGAGTCACCACACTGTGGTTTGTATTTAATCATGGATCTTGAAACCATTATATTATTTTCCTTGTGATTAATATATGACATCATTTGAATTACTTTACTGATATAATTATCATGTTTTTATAGTCTTATGACACAACATACGAGGATGTGTAGATTAAGTGAATATTAAAAGGAGTTTTAAAAATATACTTAATTAATGAGGTGGATATTATAAGAGTTAAAATAATACTAAGAGAAACATTGAACATTTCATAATATATCAAATGTTAAACTACAAAAATATACTTCTTGAATGAAGTATTTCCATAAAATAGAGTTCATGGACCTCATTTGAGTATATTGAAGATTATTCTCAAAGATAAAGAACTATTCAATATCTACTCTTAATTTTCCTTCAAGGAGGATGTGTTAGCGTACTATTTAAGGTGATGAGGTCTTACCAAAGAAATATGTGATTAAAATGGTTGGTTGATACCTTTGGAGGTAGGTTCTATTGTTTATTCTTGATGGAACTTGATTAAACTCACTATTAGTGATTTTTTTTATGGATAGTGAGGTATGATTTCTTAAATAATTATTCATTTAATTCTATTAATTCTTATCCATATAGATATTGTGAAAGGGTTTTGTGTTTACTTAAAATACTTATGGGTATAAAGCTTACCCACAAAACCCATCAGTGGTATCAAATCATAACTTGATGAAGAATTGACTAAATAGAGTTAAGAAAAATGAAAATAGGTTGGTATTTGTTGAGAACCACGACGATGGTTTTAAAACCACATTATGATTTAGAATGTTTTTATAAAAATATTTCTTGGATTTTAAAATCATATAATGGTTTATAGAATCATTAAAAAAAGGAATATTTTTTAAGGAACATAATGATTTTCTTATTATAACATATAAAATCATTTTTTGATTTTATTATATTATGGTTTACTGGATAAAAAATCATGGTTTATGGAAATATGATTTATACAAGGAAAAAAATGTTTTTTTAAATGTCACCTGACCATGATTTATGGTATGATCATAGAATAAAAATAGTTTGTGCTTGTAAACCACGTCATTGTTCAAGGTGGGACCTTTGAGCAATTAATTATATACAATGTCTTAGTAAGAAAAACCATGTCATGGTTTTTGGCCATGATAGTTCTATGCCAAGACAAATATTTGTGTATTTAGACCTTATCAAAATTGATTTTGATAGAATTTATATTTTTCTAAAGTTAATATATTTCATGTTAACTATTAGAATTATTCAATTATTTTTTAAATCCCTATTTAATATTCATATATATAAATTGTTTATATTATCAATATTTTATGATTTAGTTTAATTTATTTAAAAATATTATTATAATTTTCATGCCATATATATAATGGTTACATGTTAGGTATGATATTAAAGATTCAATTTTCATTCAACCTAGACTATTATTTTTTATTTTAGTTATAAATTTAATAGTAAGGTCTGGTTATGATTTATAAATATTATGTGTTAGAGTTGTATTGGAATTGTGGTATCAATTGATTATTAATCTATAAATAGTGAGACTTTGGGTTGGTCTTCTCTCTATCCTAGAGGCTTAGGATCTATTAAGAAAAGTATAGATTGGCTACCTATCTCACCATGATTTCTCTTTTAAGAATTTTGGTTTTATATGATTCTAATAATTTTTAAAAAAGAATTTTTTTATACCTTATGAAAGGGATTCATAGGATATGTGTAGATATAATTTGTTTTTATTATTGGTTCAGTAATAAAAATCATGATTTTTATAAGTTATTATACATTTTTATGTTTAGATCATATTAATTTTGTTGAATGAATACGATTCAAAAACAAAATTGATAGATACATGGATACATTTTGGTATAACATGTGATGTAAAGATTTTATGTGATGAAATAATTATCGATGATATACATATGATGCATATTGAAATGGAAAGAGTAATAAAAACCTAGGAAATACTAAGCATTAAATTGATTTCAAAGAGAACATGTTTTAAGACCTCAATCATCTAAATGGGTAGGTCATGGCAAATTTTGGAACTCATGGATTATATTATATAAGTAATCCATTGTATAAATTATCATAATTGGATTAAACGACCATATTCAATTGAAATATTTGGGTTACACTTATCCAGGTGATCCTAATAGAATTAAATGCCCATACAAATGAAGTTAGAATAGTTTATTTGATGAATTATGTAAATAAATTTCCACCTAACACTCTAATATCAATATGTAATGTGATTATAATGATGTATTGACTAAATAGATAAATTTTGGGAGAAACACTAAAGATACCAAATATTTTGAGAAATATAGATCTTGGTCCACTGAATGTATAATATGTATGGTGTCATCATTTTTAAAGGAATTATATTTAATAAAATTACTTATTAAAATGATATAAAACATGATAATCTTCAAAATAGTTGTCTTATTATATATAAGGAAATGCATTATGAATATCATTTTGTGATCTCTTATAGGTTGGACCTCTAGTTTAATATATTGTAATCTAAAGTTGATAAGTGTTTTCAAAGAGAATCATTTCAAGCACATGGATGTGAATGTTATAGAAATAGATTAATGTAATATTGAATGATGGATATTAGATATTATATCTACATCATGCATTTGTGATGATAAACACAGTATCAAAAAAAATATAATTAAAAAAAAAGAGAAAAAATATATTTTTATACAATAGGGAAAAATATCATGCATTAGAAGTTGGAACTTATGATTTAAACCTACCTTGTAGAATAGTTATAAATTTGGAAAACTATTACAATGTTCTGAATATAAATAGAAATTTTATTTCAATATCACATTCATACTAGATGGGATTTTAGTTCTTTATTATGAACAATATTTTTTCCATATACATGAATGAAATGTTTTTTTTGCATTAGAAACATAATAAATTATTTATAAACACTATATATGAATAATCAGATCTATAATATTCAATATAAGAAGTTCTATTTTTATTATAACCCTACTTCTCTATGGAATTATATCCTTAGGTATATAAATCATAAATTAATCGAAACAATTCTCAAAGATTGATTGTTATACCCAAAAAATTATGAATCATTTGAAAAATACCAATATTACTGTGGAAAAGGTGAGAGTTATAGTTGACCATGGGTTTAGAGGAATCTAATTTTTTTTATAATGATTTTATATTGTAAAGCATACATATGCTGTTATTTTTAAACAAACTTAACCCAAAATCCGAAAAATACTTATTTATTGGGTATCTCAAATAAACTAAGGGATATTATTTCTATAATATTACTGAACATAAAGTGTTCGAGGCCTAAAATAATATTTTCATTTAGAAGGGATAAAAAAATTTAGGTGTTAGTGGGAGGAAATTATTCTTGGAGAAGTTTAAAACCAAAAAAGATTTTTTTCTTCCTGAGAAAGAAAGTGTGTTCGTCCTATAATAATTTATAGAAACAAAACCAATTATATTTATAAAATTACCTTTAAGGTATGTTAATATTTATCAATTTCTCAAGAGATATGATTTCTTATATAAAATTATGATGAAGTAATGTTCAAAGGTGAAGAACCTACTGCCTACCAAAAATCCATTAAAATTTATGATTCTGATAAATGGCTAGCAGAAATGTAATATGAGATGGACATCATATACACAAATGATGTTTTGAATTTCATGAATACACCTTAATGGGTGAGAACTGTAGGGTAAAAGTTTGTTCTCCATAATAATAGTTACATGGATGGTACAATTCCTACTTATAAATATTGTTTGGTGGAAAAGGTTTATAAAAAATCATGGTATTGACTATGATGAGACATTTTGACCAATTTTGATGATAAATACTATTCAAATATTACAACCCCATAATAGCTCATTACAATTATTGGATATATCAAATAGATGAAAATACTACTTTACATAGCGGCAATTTTATCTAGGACATGTATATAATACATCTTAAAGGTTTTGAAGGACCAAATGATGCTTCTTTGTTGAGAAAACTTTGATGGTTTATTTATGGATTAAAATAATATTATTAGAGTTTGAAAATTAAGTTTGAGGGTGTAATCAAATATTTTGATTTTATTAAGAATGTGTTTATGTCATGTAAATACAATAATTTTGTAGGAGTGTTGTGGTATTTCTGGTGTTGTATATATAAGACATATTACTCATTTAAAACGATGTCTCAATTTTATATTTTGTAATGGAATGGTAGGGAAAATACTTTTTGATGAAATAAATGGGTGTAATAGCCTACATAATAGGTATTAAGATCTATATAAATAATTAAAGAGGTTTATTAAACTGATTCATAATACATATGTTGGTAAAGTTATACAAAAATTTTGTATAGAGAACTCCAAGAAGGGGTCTTTACTAATGTTTCACATTATGAGTTCTATGAAGAATCAATATTCTTATAAATATTTAGAAATTAGAAATATTTATAATATTTATTAGGTTTTTTTCATAGGATCTATCATGTATTTCATGTTGTGTACTTATCATTTTATTTTTTATTCTTTGAGTATAACTAGTAGTTACTAATCAAATCCTACTAAGAGTCACTGGAGTGATGTAAATAACACCCTTAAGTATTTAAGAATAAGTAGGAATATATTCTGGGACTTTCCAGATAAATAAGAGATCATTGTAAGGGATTTCACTGATGATAGTTTCCCAATCTATAAGGATTATATGAAATCTAAATATGGTTTCATGTTCTACCTTAATAAAAGAGCTATTAGTAGGAAGAGTTCTAAATAATCTATCTTAGTGGAATTGATAATAGTTTTAGAGTACATCACTATGTTAGATACTATTAATGAATAAATTTTGATCAATAATTTCATTACTAAACTTGGGGTGGTTCATTGCATTTCAGGAGACATTATATTTACTATAGATACAATAGAGTTATTTCTTATACCATGGAACCCTAGTCTCACCAAAGGACCAAAAAGATCTTTAAAAAACACAATCTCTTTCATGAAATCATTGAGAGTTTTGATATAATGATTTATTGAGTGGCTAAAAAGATCAATGTAGTAGATCTACTGGAAATGTCATTAGTGTAGGAGAAACATGAGTGTTGTTGGAAACTCTCTGGATATTAAATGCATGATAGGCTCGATATAATGGTTATTGTCAATATAAATGTATGATGGTTTTATAATAAAGGGAATATTCTTTTATCATCCTTTCATGTATGTTTCTTACATTTCATGGACAACAGAATGATAAAATCTGAAAAATATATATGATGATATGATAAGATCAGTACAAGTAGAATATTGTATATAATATTTAATATACTAATGAGATAATAAGTGGAGACTTCTAATCTGGATTGAATTTCCAATGTATATCATATGGAATATCATATGATCATTTATATAATTATGAGTGTATGATTTATATGAATCCCTATTACCATAGGGTGAAAATATACTTAGAATGTGAACCTTTATACTTTGATTCCTTTCTTATGCTAACCTTGAGGTTGAGCTAATCAAAGGGTCATTGGGCATGTTGATAATTATATCAACTGTTGAGTTTAACCATGATGATATTTTCCATCTTGCATGGAAATCATGACATTTATTCCCTAAATTAAACTATATTGAGGAGATTCACATCCATTATTAATTGAGTGACATGTGATGTACTCAACTATTTGCATGAATGGCCTGTAATGTATTCATTCAATCTTTCCATTATATTTCTATAAATCACGAATAGAGATATTACCTATACTAGATTTTCTTTTCACATTTCTAGTTATCTCTTGATGTCTTCTAAAAATAAATTATATAAGTATACATATTATGTATGGATATAAATATTATGGATAACCTAAACATTTTAAGACATTAGTGTGTTTTATTGAGATAATGACTAGTCTCTTTGTAGCTTAACTAGCAAAGATATTATGCTCGAGGACACTCTTTTATTATAATTATAGATTCAGGAATTTATAATTGTGTATGATTCTATAATGGATCATAAGGTCCTGAAATAGTCCCCAAAAATAAGTGTTGATTTTGGTATAAATTATTTATATAAAATTTTAGAGAGTTTATATGATAATCATGTCCAATAAATTTTGGATGGACCCACTAAGAGCTTTTAAGTCATGAAAAAAGTCTATGTTGCTTTAGTGTAAGTAGTAATTTTTTAGAAATATACACTAAATCATAAATCATAATATGGAGATAATCACTACACCATGGTTTGTGTTAGATCATGGTTATTGATACTACATCATGGTGTTTAGGGTGAATGATATATGATATCATTCAATTAACTCTTCTAAGATTATTTGTTTCTAATTCTTTCACCTAGGAACACATTAGGTGTGCTTTTGTCCCTCTCTTAGAGTGGTATGCCTCCATGGGATGATCTCTTCCCCTCTGGTGTGACTATTTTCCTACATTCACTATTTTTAAAGGTGGGTGACCTTTACTTCCATGTTTGATGATATTGTGTCCTTGATTAGAATATACTGATGGGATATCAGTTCCTCATTCCATGGATCCCTATATATATTTCATTTCCTAGTATGAGACACACTCATACATTTGAGAAATGTGTATGAATCTCATTGCCAACACCATATTGAAGTGGAAACCAATTAATTACACTACTTGATGTTTTGATAGGGTAGCTACCACCAATTAGAGTTGATGGAAATGTTGGGCATGTTTGGAAATCTATGGATGTTAATTGGGTGTGTTGGGAATCTGTAGAGTCTTACAAATTCAAAGTTTTTGTAATCCCATTTATGAGGAAAATTAGGTTAAGAAACTAAAGTATCCCATATTCTTTATAGAGAAACTTTCATTGGAGGTGTAAGGATTCCAAATCTCTATGCCTTGATAATCTAAGGATTATTGCTTCATGAATCTCATACTCATCACATGGGGTAGAGAATTTGATGCATTAGTAGGGTTTTTAGTTTTAATGTCTTTTTGGGATGTGGTCACAGGATTAAAGTTAATGGATATGTGGTCACAAGTTTAGAGCTTTGTGGTGATGTGGTCATAGGTTTAGTGTCTCGCAGGGATGTGGTCATAGGTTTAGAGTCTTGTGGGGATGTGGTCATAGGTTTAATGTCTTGTGGGGATGTGGTCATAGGTTTAATGTCTTGTGGGGATGTGGCCAAGGGTTTAGAGTCTTGTGAGGATGTGTTTTCATTTTTATAGTCTTTTTTGGACATGGTCACAAGTTAGAGTCATGTGGGGATGGTTCCTAGATAAAATTTTCTTGTACTAGTCCGAATTGGGTATCATCATATGGTAATGATGAATCCTAGCGAGGACTTTGAGTTTGTATAGTAAGAGGATAATTGTATTCCTGGGGGAATGATCACACTTTATAGTCCTCACCTCTTAAGGGAAGAGAGAATTATTGATGTTGGTGTGTCAGGTTTGAACCTTAGGGAGGCATCCTATGTACCCTATTAGGAGGTAGGGATAAAACCCCACATAGTTTTAGTAGACAGTGTAAGGGTGTATAATAGGACAACTACATCTAGTTTAACATCGTTTAGTAAGTATGATTGTGTCAAGAATGGATCCACATGAAGGGATGGTGTGGGTATTATGCATAAAAGCCTCATGGAAGGTGGGGAAATCATCTCATGATTATCAAATGAGATATATTATGTTTTCCACATAGGTAAATACTACAATTTAACACCATGAGCTATCGACGTTTTCATTCATTTTAATATTGTGATTCAAAGATGTTATCATAAAATTTAACATCATGCAACTAAAACTTTGGTGATATTAAGTTTAAGGTCTTATAGCTCGAACATCATTGGGACTTGAAAACATGGGAGTCTATTCCCAAGTAGTGTTTATAGGGGTCCCATATTTCTTTATCAAAGGGAAAAAAACCCACTTCCCTTGATGATTACACCATTGGGGTATCACATGGGGGTCCTAAGGTTAGGGAGACTAGGCTTAAGATACACACACAATAAGGTTACCCAAATAATTATTGGAGTGATGGGTCTTTATATAATGGTTTATCATACCGGTCATGCTAGAATGGATCATGTGGATGAACCCAGTGTGGATGGGTGTAGGGTCCTTGAGAACTCAACTGGCATGTAACTATGTTTAGATAAAGTAAATATTGGTTCAGGTTCTTGAAGGATATGTCATGAAAATTTGGAGTTACACACAACATGGAAGTTGTGTGAACCATATGTTCTAGAATAAGTACTAGGTATGGATTCAAGGGGAATAGTTGTGCAAAACTTTTGATGTTTCTTTAAGATTTAGGTTTTATGAAGGATATTAATCTTTCATGAACTAGTGTATCCATTAAAATAAGTTTTTAGGGGACCTCTATAAAAAAATCCAGAGTGTTTTGGTGTGAGGATTATCACACAATTTATATACCTTTTAGAATCCATATAATGCTGGAGTTTCAAAAGTTATAAAAAATAAGGGTATCATGAATGATATTGTGACACTTCAACTTCTAGAGGTTTGTCTCAAAAAATAGGGGTGATGCTCTATTTATTGAAAAATTGGTTTTACAGGGGAAGGTTCCTAAAATTCAACAATTTTTTGATTTTTTTTCTTAATTTACATAACCATAGGTTGTATGAATATTCTTCATTTGCTTCTAGAGGAATATCGTGTAAGGATTCAATTTAACATCTAATTTCTCATGTAAGTGAATTATGCACTGACATGGGTTTTTTCATGAAAGTGTGAAAAGTTGTGTGCAAGTGTGAAAAGTTGTGTGCAACATTGTCCATTTTTTAGGGATTTTATAGTATCCATGTAACTTGGGGTGTTTGAAATCTTTTTTCTCAAGCAAGTTACATGCCCAAAAAATCTTCGAGTTTTATGAAAATGTACAAAATTGTGCCAAAATGCCCCTTTGATCTAGAATAGTCCCCCCAAGTTGGGTTTTTCAGTTGATTTTAAAAAATATATGTGTCAAGAATATTTTTTAGTGCCAAAAAATGATCCCATTATAATCTGAGATGATGTGGAATTAGATGGTTGAATTTGGGGGGAAATTGTGAACTTTGGACATTTTTCCTCCTCATCTCACAATTATTATTCTGGGTTACACAACTCGGTTTCACACATATACAACCAAGGGAGTACCATGCGTATAAATAGAGTAAGACATCCCCCTATACTATCATATCTCTTTAAAATGTGATAATCCTTCTCTTGTGCATGTAATTCAACATATTTGTGTTAACTCTCAAGCCTTATGCCATGATGTTTGCACAAATTCTTGCTTATGCTACTTATCTTGCATGAAAAATAGCCTTTATAAATGTATATTTTTATATATAAATGTTTATTTGCATGAAAAAACCTCTAGTTTCATGATATAGATCGACTTATGTGACCCAACCATTGAAATATCTCAAAAACACTAAACAATGACCAACCAAGCTACTCAGAATGCTACCACTACTGCTCAAAGGGGAGAAATATCCAGAAATCTAAAAATATATCTATGTAGGAGGGTCGTATCATAGAATGGGGGTTACTAAATTTTCTAATATAATTATATAGGGGATATTAAATTTCCAATAGGATACACCTCTATAACTTTGGGCTTCTTAATGACATGGTGATTCTATCTACAGAAACCAATACACCAAGATTTTGATTCTCCTAAAAAGATGAGCTTCAATGTGGGAACATTGCCACAATTGGTCAGTCATTTAGGGAGTGTGAGGATGGATAGATCTATTTATTTAATGGAAATATAAGGATATCCACTATGTAGTAACTAACAAATAAAGAGTTCCCTACCCACGACATAAGTATTGTCCGACCAACATTTTGAACAAGCACATGGGGTGGTATAAAGACAATGATCTACTGTCAAGGGGGAACTTAACCAATGAGTGGGAATGGGTGTACTATGTACATCATGAATATAAATATTAAAAGACCGATTTTCATCACATCGGGCTATACGAGGTAGTGTGGATGTCCCGATTCTATGTTTATCGCTATCTAGAGATACTATCTGATCTCCTTAACTGATGGTCCCTAGACATGAAAACATTCCATCTTCACTATGGGGAGTTGGGGATTGGTCTATGGGACTTGCACCACATTGGTGGGATTTCCCTGACAGGCTTCTAGTGTGATGAATTCCTTCCAGTTTCCAATGCTTATGGGGATGTAGGCTTGAAGCTGGTAGTGATGTAGATCTCGATGGACCAGTTGATGCTATTCTTGAAGCATCACCCACCATTCCACAAAGATATTCCATTCAAGACATGGATGGGGATTTTTTTATTGTTCAAGTGGAGAATATTATAGGGTGGTTAAAGAAATGATCTAGGGAACAATATCGGAGGAGATCAGTGTTATACTGGTTGATGCTGAAAGAGGGAATGTATCAATACTGGGGCTAGAGTGTGGTAGATTATCACCATAGGGTCCATTATGTAGTATTATTTTACACTTTTTGAAGTAGGTAGATAATTATAATTAGGTATCATCACATGGTTCTATCATCATGGAACATGGTGATGGAAGTGATAATGGTTTTCAGGAACCATGTCAACCTGGGTGTCCCTATGCTTGCTTGATTGTATAGCCAGTTAGGAAATGTCATGAGGAGGGACATACCCAAGTGTATATAATGTCTATTATAGTTCCTGTAAGGATGAATCTTAGTTCATTTCAAGGGGTAAAAATTACCAAATTCTATTAACCCCCAAACAACGGTCTTCAATCATACCTCCTCAACATCACTGGGGTTCGACCAGTGATTCTTAATATGAATATTGTGGTGACCAACATCAACAATGTTAGAAATTTCAACGTAAGTCCCTTCTTTCCACCATATGGTGAGATGAAAAATAATCCAAATTAGATTCTAGAGCTGAGGGAGTATTTCTAGGCCTTCCAAGGTGGTGTGTTGGTCACATGTATTGACAAAAATAAATATTGTAGACTTCATACCCCATCTCAGTTCTTTCGGCAATTCAGTTATGTCTAGTAGCTAGTGAGGTAGGTGTATACATGGGTTTTCTTATAAAAAAACCCCTACACCCTCTGACAACTATGAATGATGATCATTTTTAAGGCTCTAGGTAGGTTATGATGTTTCCAATAGGCAACCCCAATGTAGGTCTTACCTAGAAATGAAAGGTTATGTACATGGGTTTGGTCTTACAATAATGGATGATGAAGGTCAATCCATATGATGATCACTGGGAGAAGCAAGGTGAAAGGTGGGCTACCCTCTGGGGTTCACATCAGGTAAAAAGGAGAGAGTCATCAATAGATTGAGATCAGGCATCTAATTCACCTAAAACTTCTAGTGCCCCCCCCCAGAGTGAGTACATTTGGCAGTGTTGATCTCCCTAAGAAATAGCCTTGAGATTAGGCTGAAAAATTTGGGTGGGGGAAAGTATGTCCCAAGAGGATTCGAGGAAGAAGTTTCCCCACTTGGTGTAGGTGTCCAATGATGCTATATATTCTAGGCTTTGAGAGTCATGGGATATTCATTAGTTGTACCAAAAATTGAAGTAACTATGGAAGAGCCTCACCTAGGATAACATTGAATTGAAAAATCTTAGGCTTGTGTGAATCGTCGCCTGAGTGGACTTATAGGATAAGGTTATGTATCTAGTGGACATATATTCTTTGGAACTCTGGTGTAGGGAGGGTGATCTTGTCACAACCCAAATAAGGGTTATGATCTATGTGGTGATTAAATAGGGAAGTGTGTCTGAAGCAATATCCCAAGAGGCATGGGATCATGATGTCGACTCTCAAGGATCCACTAGAGAGGAGTCCCGAGGCTTTAACATTTAGCAGTCAAGTTCTCAAGAGACCAGGGAAGTGACCCCTAAGAACAATGATCCAACCAAGATCTTATTCGGTGTGGTAAGATTCCAACTCACTAGTTTTATGTTTTAATTGATCCTATTATTAATTTCAATCATTTCTTACCCATGGCTTTCATTTCACATAGGGATCATTAGGAGAGGTTCAAGAAGCCTCCGTGTGAACTTGGAAGCCTGCCTCAAATTCCATTTCTGAAGTCTGAGTGAAAGAGGTTACTATGGAAGAAATGAGAGAGGACGATCTAGGTTCCCCCCCTCTCTTAGTCATCTATGTAGGGCCTCTTCCCAACATTATGATGGAAATCCCATCTAAAAAAGGGTGGGATATCTAGGACGGTTAACCATCAAAATCCCATTGCATCCCCAAGGTAATATATAATTCCATATACCTCAATATTTTTATATGTATAATATCTGCAAAAAAAAATTATATCAAGTTTTCTGTCTTATTTGGTACATTTCTTGGGTGTGTAACATTGGGGGATTTCATAAAGACTATAGAGGTTCCCACCAGTATAGAGGGGTCTCTAGTAATGAACCTCCCTTCAGAGAGCTCATGGATAGAAATTATATCCAAGTTATCACCCACTTCTGACATTGTTATTGAGGGGGTGATGAAATTAGAAATCATCCATAACATCACATTGTATAAGTTTCCTCTTACGTGGGTTATATTTACCCTTCTTGTTAATGTAAACCAAACTAATGGTTCTTCCTGTTTTTACAACAGTGTTTGGAGGCATACCCCTCAATAGTTGAGCATGCCTAAGGGGACTGGGGTTCTTACTATGGAATTTTAGATGATCCCTAAGAAGATAATTATCTTGTAGGAGTTGACCCTAGTCTAGGGAGAGCATCCTGTTGCATCAGCAGATGTAGTTGAGGGGCCAGTGGTTCCTAAGGCTGATTATATGTTGCTGCTGGTGAGGGGTCAAATAAAGTCGATCTACTTATTTACATGGATCCCAACCTATCTGAGAGGATTCTTAAGGAATATCTCACTACTAATATCCTAGCGGCCTTGCCCGGGTACCATCCTGTGCCACCCAAATACTAAGAATATTTTGGGTCCAACGCCACTGAATAAAACAACATATGATGTATAGAATGGATAAACATGTGTAACTGCATCACCTTCACCCCATGGGAAGACCTGATGTGATAGATGGGATCCATCCACCACTAGATGATGAACCTAGGGACTAGTGGTGTGCACTACCATGCCATATTTTTTTGATACTTCCTTGTAGAGTGTGTGCATATAGAATGGAGAGAGTTCAATGTTGCTCGATATAAAAAGACTTATAAAGGAATAAAATCCCTCCTAGAAGCTGAAGAATAACTTTCTCATCTAGAGGATAAAGAAAAGTAGTAAAAATCTATAATCAGCACCAAGGGATAGATCATCAGCTAGTTGAGGTCACAATTGGTGGTATCCAATGTTGATGTAACACCCCAATATTTTATGAAATATTTTTATCAAATAAATTTAATTTGTTTGATAGGCTGCATTAAACACAACATCGAGTTTCAATGAACTACATTAATATATATATATATATATGTTTGTGTGTGTGTGTGTGTTTCCTAATTAATACAAATTTATTGATTAATTTTTATGAAATAAGAACACAATTTTTAGTAAAAGTGATTTTATACTTGAAAAATATGTTTCTTTAAAAAATTATTTTTATGAATGGATAATATATTTATTTTATACCAATTTTATTAATTTTATTTTATAAAAAATTTACTATTTTTAAAATATAATATCAAAATTATTTTACAATGAAATATTTGGAATTTTCTGAAAAGATTGGGTTGTGAGTAAAAATGTTGTCATTGTAAATAATATTATCTCCTATCATTAAATAAAGTCACTTAAAGTTTGGTAGTATTTTTGATTTGGTCATAAAGTGACATATGATCCATTTTTTTTATAATAGTCTAATTAATTTTATTTGGATCATCACTCTTTATGATTTTTGTATAAATATATTTTTATACCAAAAACCTCATTTTTCTAAAGACTGTTTTTAAGTGCATAATGTTCTTCCATTTTCATTAAATAAATTAACCCCTATTGAGGAATGATATATATAAAATTTATATATTATATATCTATATATATTATTCTAAATTTATATAATGAAGAGTATAAGTCATAAATGTAACATAAAATAAAATTTTCATTAAAAAAATACATTTTCCTAAAAACTATTTTTCATCACTTTTTTACATTCTTATTTTATAATAATTTTTTTTAAAATTTTATAATATTAAATTTCAAAAATAAAATTAATTTTTTAAATCATAATTTCAATATTTTTTATGGTAAATTTTTGGGAATTTTCTTAAAAGTTTATTTTTTCAATGAATGGAGAAAATATTGGTTTTTATTGAAAACTGCCTTTTCATTTAAAGAATTTATAAGGTTATAATTTTTTAAAATGGTTTAAAAATTAAAATTATATATATTATATTATAATTAATCCAATTCAAATCATTGTAATAAATTTATTTTGATATAAATTTTTTTTTAACTTTTGAAAACTTTCTCTTTGGAAAACTGATTTTTTGGAACGTCTGTTGGTTTAATTTTATATTAAAATTTTCTAATTCTATAAATGAAATTTGGAAAAAAGGATTAAATATTTGGAATATTAATAATTAATATTATCTAATAACTTCAACTTATGTTTTGACCATAATGAATAGTAAAATAGTAAAAATTAATTACCCTGATTAAGGCTAAAAATAGTTTACATGGGGGTTAATCTAAAAAGATAAGGGTTTAAATGACCTAATGTTTTTTCCAAAATCAATTTTATTGTCATATTTAAACCTTATAACCACTAAGATTTTAAAATTACATATTTTGGAGCATTTTTTCATGTCAAAAACATGGGTACCCTTTATTCTTTTAAAATATTCCATGTGTGTCCTCTCCCCCACATATAAAAGGCCACCCCTTATCCTATCCTATTAACACTTATAAAACCCTTTGGTTAAGTAAAAAACTACCCAAATATATTCATTAATTCCCGAAAAAAATCATAAAGTCCTTATTTTTATTATTAAACCATCCTAGGAAGGATTTAGGTATAAACCTAAAGAGTTCTTCTGAAGAAGAGGTAAAATTCTTAAACATGTGTTTTTATTTTATTTCTTATCACACCTCTTTTAAATCATATTTATCCATGATTATACAATTAAATAATTATATAACATATAATTATATTTTATTATGTTAATTCTATGACCTACATTTATCTCCTCTTCTATCAAATGGAAAATAAAACCATTGATCATGTGCATGGTGGGCTGCCGCCTCGTGAACTGATGTTATTCATTTTCTATAACAACCTATCATGGATGAATAAAATGATGGATTTAATATTTATATATGATAATTATGATATTATTATAGTTATTTAATTATAATATCACATATACCCTCTTACCTTCCAACCCGTTGGAAAACAATAATGTCCCTCATGAGTACGAAAGACTACCACCTCACAAACCGATGTGATGTTTTTTTCTCACCTCCATTTTACTTGGATGTTAATAAGGATAGATTAAATGGAAATTTTTTAAATATTTAAAATAATTATACCTATTTAATTATGATATTACATATTCTTTCTTACTTTCCCTTTCATGGGGGACACAATAACGTCGCTCTTGTGTATTGTGGACTATTGCCTCTCGAAGCGATGTGATTCATTTTTTATGAGCACTTTACATGGAAGGTAATAAAGATATATTTAATGAATATATATAATATCTTTGAAATAATAGTTTCTATATAAATTTTATATCTCATTTTCCTTGTTTTTTTTCCATCCTTCAAGAAAATGGAAACATCGTTCATGCGTATGCACGACCTATAATCTATATGAATGGTATAATTAATTTTCTATATTTATCTTTTAAAGATTGATCTAAATACATATATAATTCATATATATGATATTTATATCATTTTTATAATTATTTATATTATAAAACCATTATTAATTTAAGGTTATTAAAAATAAAAAATCAAAACATACTTGAAAAACAAAGTAGTTATTACCCAAAACATGATTTTAACAAGTAATTGTTAATAAACGGGTAATAAAAAGTCATAAGTAAATAATATATAGTATGATATATATAACTATTGTTCCATAATTGATTTATAATATACATATATTTATTATACATGAGGTTTGAATGTGTATAAAAGAATTCGATACTTAAGGTAAGGTATTTTTGCCTCAGTTTTCATTATTTAATAAATATGTTATGTTATGGACATATATTCTTTTATGAAGTGTATATACATAACATTATACATTTTATATCATTATTATCCTTATATTAGTGATATTGAAATTTTTATTTGATTTTATTCTTTAATGGGGTTTATAATTCAAAAGTTACCCAAATGGAAAGGGTTGAAGTTAAAATATCATTGTTTATTAGGATTGTTTATGATTATTCTTTTAGTGATAAAATATTATGATCTATTTATCAATAAACTTATACATTTTATTCTCCTCTTGTTATGTCATTAAAATAAATGTGTTACTTTCATTTTCCACTCTTTATGTACTCAACATTCCAAAAAAATGTTTCTTAAAAAAATCCTCTCTATTTCTATATTCTCTTGAAATCCACTTTTATTCCATATCCATATTTTCAAAAAAAAAAATCAAGAATTATTTAAAATTACTATATGATTTTTTACATGCACAACATGAATTAAATATCCAGTCATCATGACCACTTAATGTTTTAAAACTTTTTTTATATGTTTTGAAGGTTATTTTCAAAGAATATGATTTAAGAAATATTTTATGAATTTATAGTTTTAAAAGGTGATTTTTAAATAAAGGTTATTTTTCTCAAGAAACATTCCCAATGATCTTTCAAAATCATTTTCCATCTAAGATGAAATCCTTTGATGTTACTTAATCTTTACTGGGGATATGGTCTAATTCTAACATTCTTATCATTTCTCTAGATGGTTTGTAATTATGATGAATCGATGAGATGATTTTGAAACCCATTTAATTTATATGTGTTAAACTATGATGAAATGATTTTTAAATCCATTTCCTTTTTTATGGGTTATTCTAGAAGAAATGTTTATAATACCCATATACTTTTTATGGGTTATGATATGAAAATTATTTATTTTCATATAGAAAACAAATGTATGGATTATGTGATTGGTGGGACCTATATCTCCCTATGATTAATTGGGTAGTGATTAATGTTCTTTGAGCTCAAAGGATACTTAAGAGGTTATCCCAAGACCAAAAGAGGGTGCAAGGGAGCTTATCCCAATCCTGAAAGAGGGTCCACAAGCTATTATCCCAAGCCCAAAACAGGGTACATGGTTGATTATCTCAAGTCTGAAAGAGTGTACATGGGATGTTATCCCAAGACCAAAAGAGGGTAAACAAGAGGCTATCCCAATCCTGAATTATTCACATGGATGGTAAGACTAAGCCTAACATTTTATGAATGTCTTGGTGGATAGCCTTGACATAATATTTTCTATGATTATGTTTATGCCACATATCTAAGTCTTATTCCAATGTTATTATCCCATGGTTTATGTGCTTTGATTACTTTATTATTCATATATTATGGACTCCCAAGATTTATTCCATGACTTAAGTTTACTATCTAAGATATACAAGTTATAGTTTTCAAATTTTGATCTTAAGTTCTCGTAACTTTATTCTCATATTAATCTTATGTGATCATTGATATCTCCCTTTTTTACCTATACTAAGAATATGAGTTCCCCATTTTTTTTCCTTCCCCATGTTATGAAGAAATGTTTTATATAATATAATTCTAAGAAGGTTTATAAATATGAAGAAATTAGTGGGACAAGATGTATTTCAACTACAAACCAGTTTTTTATGTGTCCAATTTTCCAAAGGAACTAGGCCTAAATGATTCTGGAATTGATCATTATATTATATAATGAATATTAATCTATTTGTATATAATATTTGTCTATGAAAATTTCGGGTCCTTACAAATAAGGAAGTTGGGGAGACATCCTTGGAGGCTGAGTGTAGGGATAAATAAGTTCGGGTGAAAGTTTGATCTGATGTGGTTTTTCCTACAGTTGAGGAAGAAACAATGTAGCAGGCCAAGTGAAGAAAAGTTATAGAGGAAACTCGGTGAAGGCTAGTAGAGTTGTACTAGTTATTTACCCAAGATGAACCATAGGGGCATATTTTTTTTGTTTTTTTACTTATCATAACAGGGAGGTTCCATCATATGGTTGGCCCTCCTCATTACTTCTTACTTTGAAGAAATAAATTTTTTATTTTTCCTCAATCTTCTGCATTTCCATTCATTCATATCTCCATCATACTAACAAGGAAACCGAATCTAAATCTCTAATACCACACGAGTCATGCCTAGTGTGAGAAAAAATATATGAATATAAGGTCACTTATTTTCATAAGATTTCTAGAAAAGAAATTAATTAGAGGGTAGGAATGGTCCATTGAACAATTGGGGTGTCCCAATTAGGCAGACATTGGTTAGATATAGGGATTCTACACATTCAAATTTATTTCCAAATATATGTGAGTGCACGAGTGGGATAATTCTATGGGAGTTAGATTCTACCCAAAAAAAGGGGGATATTGGGGACATGAATTGAGACATCTAGGGATCAAAACACAAAGAGAAGTGATATGATGAATGAGGATGACTAATAAACATGTTCAAAATGCGGGTTACATAATCACACTATCAAGAGTTAGTTCATATTAATGAGGGTCAACAATTTTCCATTTTTGAAACCTGGGACCTAAAAAATATTTGTCAAAAGTTCGATGAGGTGTGTTCCCAGGATAGGTGGTGAGGTAGTTTGGCTAGAAACTATATATGTTTGGGGGTTTATTCTGATGTGGAATATTATGGGAATCTAAGTCTAGAAAGATACTAAGTATCTGGGAGAATGGAGGAAATGTTTAATTGTAGTTCAGTGCTTCGAGAATTATGAAACTTTACATAAGAGAATGTTAAGGGGAATATTAGACTAATTGGGGGTTATAACTACCTTCTGAGGGGAGTGTTGTCTTGGTTATCAACTGAAAACCAAGGAAATAAAGTTGTGTGGTAATTTAATAACACCAAAATGGATGAAAAAGATACTCTAATGTGAGTTCCAAAAACATTTTTTTAATTTTTATGCCATAGAATGACAATGAGGAGTGTGCAGTCTAATGGCTTATAATGAGGATGTTGAACATATAGTTTAACATAGTACAATGTGTATGATGCATCATACCATTAATTTTAGGTGACTAGGATGTGTAAATCAACATGAATAACATCCATTTTTTCAATTTATTAGGATGCATGGAAGTGTAACATAAAGTCTGGTGCCTCATGGTGGATCTCGTGAAGGGGGTGAAAAAAGGAGGAAGGATCGAATTTAACTTTTTCCTGATCCAGTGGGTTCGACGAGAACAACTAGGTTTTTTCTAGGGCCCAATGGAAATACTCATGGGATTTTTACCTCTTCCATTCATGACTTTAATTTCTCCTAATTCATAGTGGTTACTTGGCAGGTGAAAGCCTAACTCTTTCTCAGATTTCCCCTTTACGGGGTTTTAACCTGATGGGAATTTGTTCCTCTTTCCTTGGTCAGTTTAGGGTCATGCCAGTCATACCATATGGGAATACATTTTTTATTTTATTTGTGGATGATTTCACATATTTAAAGTTCATAATTTTGGAACTAAGGTTTCAAATTTAAGTTTATCGATCTTGGACCTAATAAATGGAAGTATTGTGTGAAAAAGAAGGCATTATAAACCATATGTGAATAGTGGGTTGAAAGGAAAAGTGACACACAAGTTTTCATGTAGTTTAAGATCATAATGCTCAGGCCATTTCCATTTGAGTGTCACAAAACCTTGGTGTATAAAGAGAAACCAAGGTTTAAAGTAGACCAAGGAGTTCCAAAAACAAGGTGTGAGTAATGGAGAAGTATTATTATGGGCCTGAAATAAGATATATATGAATCATAATGTATCCCACTTAGTGGATAACCAATCCACATGTGGTCCTAGAAAGTGGTGTGATATGAGACTGACACCAAAAGGGGACATTCCTCCTGAGTGAGGATATGATGAAAGGGAGATATTAGTATATGACACATTATAGGTTATACAAATCAGATGTGGATTAAGGGGAACAAGGTCTAGGTACATATATCTTAAGGTCATGGTGTTTGGACTAGAAGGCTACTAATTTATATTTGTAGTGTTTGGACTTATGGGGGGATAACCAGGAGAGGTTCTTTTAGCATGGGAGAGAGTACTAACCTAACTAAAAAGGAGGGCCAAAGAGGTATTGCACCAAAATAACATTTCAAAGACAATTTTCACATAGTATAAGGTCATGTTACTTAGACTAATAGGAAAGGGTGAGACAAATTTTCTAGATAGTAATAACAAACCCGATGGGTAGATAGGCCTTAGGGGATAAATACTAGATAAGACAATCTCACATGGGGGGAGAATTTGTGGTTATGCCCAAGAAAGTATAACTTGACTTCACTTCATATCCTAGGAGGGACTAGGAATCATGCCATATGTAGTTCTAGAATATAGATTGATTGGATACCAACATCGAAAGCAAAAGGGTATATCCTCTCAGATGAAAGTGATAAGTTGATTTTCTTGTTTAAAATTTGTAATAGGAAGAAGATGACTATGAAATTTAAGGTCATGCAGCTAGGACCAAACATCATATATTTTAACAACTTTTGAAAAGTATATTTTCATGTTGTTTAATGTCATGTGACTAGGATATTGGTCATGAAGTTTTATGTCATGCGACTAGGATGAGTGGTTTCTATTTCTTATGGTCATATAGCTTAGACCATAGTTTTTATATAGTTAAAGGTAATGATGCTCAGATTATGGGGGGTGTGTGTCTCAAGGATGTTTGTACAACACAAAAGATTATAAACCTAACATAAAGAGAGGGGTGAGAATGCCTTTCACCACACGAATAACATTTGAGACAAGTCATACATAATTTATATTTGTGATTCTCTATCCAGATGCTGAGATCCCATATTGGAACATTTTAATATCTCAACTATGCTGGGGGAAGACCCTAACAATGCTCTTAATCCCATGTGATCTATACTCGGTGTGAGAAATAAGGAGTGGTGAAGGGTTCCCCATGTCACATGGGAGCATGACCAAGTGGAGAAAGAAGTAATCGTTGGGGGTGGGGTTCCTTTTGACATCTAATTTCTTGATCAATGTGCACAAATGCATAGAGGGGTAACACCAAGGGTGTTAAAACTTTACTAGACCAAATGGAGGTGGAAAGAAAGTAAATTATGACTTTCATGACCTGGAGCATGAATGGAAGGTTGTAAAAACCTCAACCCAAGAAGTTCAGAGCTAGTGCCTTACTTTATTACATTGGTACTATGAACAGAAGATCGCATCCCAAAGGGATGAATAGTTTAGTATATTTAGAAAAATAGATACAAACATAAGTTTTACATTACATATTGAAAGTAAACATAAATTAGAAACTCATTTATAAACATCCAAAATCTATTAGACAATCCTTGCATGCCAATCATAATATACATCTTGAAATCATGGAGAAAATAAAACATAAGAAAGTGGGGAGATCAGATGATCAGTAAGGTTAATAAATAAAATAGAAGTTATCATAAATAAATATAAACAATAAGGCAAGGTGAATATCTAAAAACACATTGCATTAAAACATAAACATGAACATAACATGATAATGACAAAATATAATCAAATAATTCCATAAAAAATAATCACATGAGAATGAAACTTAACCATTGATATTATACTATATTAATAATCACATATATTATAAATAACTTATCTTAATTCCTCTACCAATAAGTTTACTCAATGGGTAAGGCCTCTGCCAAAACACCGTCTAGTTTGTCTCATGAGACCTACCGATGCATCGAGTGGCTATAGTAGGCCCCACCCGACACTTACTAAGTCCAAGGAATTCCTCATATGAAAGGGGTGAAAAATAATAAACATATACATTAACATTTAAACTATCATATGAAATGTAAATAATTTCCCTAATAATTAAACATAAACTATCTATACTAATATAGAGAATGGTAACAAGATAGTATATCCCTGGTCAAAATAATCATAAACCATTCAATAAAATATGGTGGATGGTAATATAAGAGATCAATATCAATTAAGAATAAGATACAATAAAGGGTGTTTAAATAGATTTAAATAATATTATAAAATCATTAATAAATTCTTTAGAGAAATACCCCTTTTACTTTTGAAAGAATAATTCTTTTTGAAAATCATTTGTATTTATCATAAAATCAGATTGTAAACATGTATATCCCAGAAAACAAAAGGGAAGGGAGATGAAATTATATTTTAATAAAATTAAAAGAAAATTCATACTGAAATTTGGCATAGAACATGATAAATGATATCCATATAAAGTAAAAAACATGTAAAAATAGTGTTTAAGAAATTTTATAAATTATCCACTTTGGTGTGGTTTAAGAAAAAATATAAAATATTCTTTAAATCCCAAAAAATAACTATTGTTAGCATAAAACCATAATTTAACTAATATTATTTTTCATGATAAAAGGAGTGATTTTATAAAAATATTGGTGGCTTAGAATAGATTATGTAGTGTACTATAAAAGAATGAGAAATTGGAAAGTCCCCTTTAATCAGGCTTGCATATTGGGAGGAATGGAAAATGAGGCCTTAAAAAACCTATATTTCCCACCAATTAAATAAGAATTGATCTTGGTACATATGTTTGGAGTATAAAAATAGAATTTTGGAGTAAATAGGAATAACTAATAATTACATTGGGGTAAATAGAGAGAAAGCGTAACCCGAAGGAAAAAATGGAGGTTTAGGGAGAATCTCTTACCAATTTGTAAATAGTCAAACCATATTTCCATAAAATTAATGATAATAAAATGAAACAATGAATTGAATGAAGATAAATAGATTCATGATATTATATTTCAAAGGGAATTATACATACACCACACACAAGAAATAAGTGTCGAATATGGCATATCTTATAGAAATAAAAGAGAGATGAGAAAACCCTTACCTTATGTCCAAAAGTGTCATGCACTTGTGCTTAATATCATGGATAATGAAATAAGATTTATTTATAATTTAATTTATCACCTCTTAAACATGTATTTGATTAAGTATAATTTTATTAAGTTCATTTGTGGCCTTTTTTAAGAGTTATAAGATTTTATTTCATCATTCGGGAGTGTCCACTTCCTTGGTTTTCATGATTTATTCACTTGTATACATGTATCAAAGATCATGTAAAATGGGAATATTTATCTAGAATTAAAATTATATGTTAATAATTAAATCCCAAAATAATAAATGGTCTTATATATATATATATTATATATATGAGGATGATTCATTAGATAAAACATTATTGATAACCGTTTAAATTATTTTGGTGTTTTTTGATCATCATGCTTTGGTTTTGTTTTATTAATTAATATTATGTATATATAATGGTTATAGAACATTAAATAAGCTGTAATATAAAATTTAAAATATTTTTAACCATTATAATAGTTTTATGACCATACTTTAAGGTGGTATTAAAAATCTAAAAATCATCATACATGAAGGTGGTGAATCGAAACCTCACAAATGATGTTTTAATTTTTAGAAAAAAAGGATGTGGGAAGAGATTTGAAGATGGATTATTACATTAACATAATAAAATTATATTAAATAAATTATACTAGAGTTATAATTCCACTTTCTTTTGGGGAGTTAAGGAGAGGATAAGAAAATAAAAGAAATTGAATAGGAATTAAAAGAATACGAAAGAGGATTTTACCTCTTAAACTTATTCTCCTTCAAAACATCCTTAGAGAAATTGGGTTTGGTCATTTTTTGAGAAAAGGGACCCCTAGACATGGGGGATATAATTTTTAATAGTATTGTTTATAATTTTGGCAAGATTCAAGGCTTTGTAGGTGTGAGGAGAAGAAGTGGTGATGGGTGGTATTTATAGGGGAGGAGAGGGGTGTTTTTTGATTAATTTATTCATTGGTTTATTATTTTGGATCAAGACTATAAATAGTGAAGATCAAAATGAATAAATAAATTAAATATATAATTATAGTTTTATATTATTGGATTACATCATCCATACATCAAACATGACTAAAAAATTCATGTATTTGTTAAATACTTTAAATTACCGTATTTCCTTATTAACAAAAAATTTAACTATTTTAGAAAAATCCAAAAAATTAATCCTAACCATTTTTCAACATTTTGAATTAAAAAATTGACTCCATTTTATGAAAATAATTTTCTAAATCCGTGAAATTTAATTTTTAGATAAAATCATCATTTACTAAAAAAATACGGATTTTAATATTATAAAGAATTTTATGACACATTCAAAAATTAATTAAGTTAACATAAAATTATATTCTAATCATAATAAAATAAAATATTAATTTATGAATATATTACATGAAAATAAACTTTCTTTTAAATTATTATTTTAATCATAAAATTGTGAATAAACATTTATCTTTCAAAAAAATGCCAATACTTATTTATCATTTTTAGAATATTTATTTACTTATTTCATGATATAAATATATTATATTTTCATTCATAAGATTACTAAATTTTATTTATATTTTCATTAGTAAGGTTACTATTCTATTGGATGGTTTACTATTCCTAATGGGTATATTACTATTTCAATGGTCAAGTTACTATTCCATCAGTATAGGTTCCTTAATTTATAGAAATACCTCTTAATTCATTAATTATTAATTTATAAAGTTTTTATTGTATTATATATGTCATTTTGGGTGATTTATAATATTTGACATTATTCTAATAATGGAAATTACATTGATAAAATTTTGGGTTGTTACATTCTCCCCTACAATAAATTGAGTCCTCATAATTTGAACTTGTGATTTGTAATCATGGGGTTGTAATTTTAGTATACCCTTATATAAATATCACATTGTAAAAAGGATTAATAAAACTTCCTCTTAAAAAGAGGGAAATGACAATGTGATGGTCACAAAAAAACTAGGTTTCCCTATTGGAGAATATTAGTGGGAAGTGAAAACATGGGTATGGAAAAGAAATCTAACTATAAAGTTATGATAGAGAGTGATAGAGAACATGGTCATCAGAAAATTAACCATTATATGACCGTAAATATGTGATTGGTTAAAATAACATTTATTTCTTAGAAAAGTAAACATATAAAATTTTTGTTCCAAAATCCTTTTCAAAAATTTTAGGGATTCTTTTACTATACAGATAGGAAATTGAGAAAATAAAATTACTTGATTTCTTTCCATGTCATAACCATAATACCATCCTTTGGTTGGGCTTAGATCTATTTACACTTCATTTTTTACCCCAGAAGATGGATATTCAAGATGAATTTTTCATACTTAAAGCACTTTTAATGAATAATATGGTCTTTAATTCACTCCTTAAATCATTAAATGTTTACTGAAACCAATAATTTTGGGAGATGTTATCAGAAAACAATAATTTAGAAAGTTTAAATTGATTCATTCTACATGTAGTTAATCTTAAGACTTGTCCAAAACATGTCTATCCACATTCAATGACCAAACATTTTGAAGGAAGGTCACTAAATTTCCAAAATCAACTTAACATTATATTCTATAAACAAAATGCATATCTTAATCACACATACCGAATATTTACTTAGCATTCACATACCAAATATATCAATACCTTGATGACATTAAAACCTTAATAAAAACTTACATTCTTTAAAATTCATAAAGAAGAAGTGTTTTAGTACAATCCTTATACATCTCATGATTTTTATAGCTATAATATCATAACATAATTATTGAATCTAAAAACACAAATACTTTAATTATTCCAATTCGACTATAATAACATCATTAGCTTGACCTTGATCCATTTTCTTCTTCTTAGTTATATTCCCTTGATGATTGGGACATTCATCTATGTAGTGCCCCATATCCTTATAGATGAATCATTTCACATTTATAACTTCTTTATTTCATTTTCAATATTGAGTATAGTGTCATTTCTATCCACACATATATCAAACTCCCATTCTTAATAAGCATGTTACATGATATTTATTTCCATATTTATTTCAAGTTTGAAATTATATTATTTCCTTCTTAAATTTTTCCTTATTTCCTTTTCTATAGTACTCAACATACCTCTTATTATATTTTTTCCCTTTGAAGTCATAAAACATGGATAAATATTTCTCTATCTTGATATCACATGATACTATATCCTCATATAATGAGAATTTTTCGAAGACTAGTTCCCTAAGAAGGATTGGTTTAATCCCATTAATGAAATAGTCAATATTACTCTTTGGATTACATACATATTCTATAGAATGCTTGGATAAACCGGTAAAGTTAGATTTATACTTAGCAATGTTTTCATCCTCTTTCTATATCAGACTCAAGAATTTTCTCTCCATATCTTCTCATTGCTCACTAGGAAAACATTTTTCCAAGAAAAGTTTCTTAAAATCCTTCCATTCAATGTTTTCAATTTCCTCTTCCTACATAGTGTTTTGAATTACTTATCATCATTGATTTTCATCTCCTAATAGATGATAAACCTCCATGATAACCTTATCCCTTTAATTACTTCCCAAAGAAATAAATATCTTCTCTATTTAACTTATCCATTATTCACCTAAACATGGATTTGTAGTCCCATTGAATAATGTAGTTTATTTTCTCATAAAACGGTCTAACATTTTTACACCACATTATGGATCAGGCTACTCCATATGGGTAATGTTATTTCTCATAAACTTAGTTAGTTTTCCAAAATAGTTATAAATTTTTTAGATCTAGCTACAACTCTAACTCTAGATTCACTATCTTTCTTAGGAGGGAAATCCATACATGGAATATGTGTGTTGATACAGTTTTCATTCCTTCCACTTGGTGCCATTTCTAAAAAAATGGTATACAATAGATAAGATCATAACATTATGAAACTTAATATATAATCCTATAACTAATGAATCAAATATCCAAAATTAAAAATTTATGCATAACTAATATCTAAATCATAAGTTTGGTTACTTAGGGAACATTCTCAAAGTATGTTATAGGGTTACATTTCAACAATATATGTTTTCCATAGTCTTGTTCCAAATTTTCAACTAAACTTACTCTAATACCAATTTTAAAGACCCCGAACCCAATAGTCTAGAGTCGGTACCTTACTTTATTATATTGGTACTATAAAAAAGAGATTTCATCCCAAAGGAACAAATAGTTTAGTAGATTTAGAAAATCATATACAAACATAAGTTTTAAATTAAAACTGGAAAAGAAATAAATCATAGAAACTCTTTTGTAAACATCCCAAATCTCCTTGAATATCCCCGCATGTCAATCATAATATGCATCTTGGTATCTTGGAAAAAATAAAACATAATAAAGTGGTGAGATCATATGCTTAGTAAGGGTAATAAACACATCAGAAGTTATCATTAATAAACATAAATAATAAGGTATGGTGAATATTTAACAATACATGACATTAAAATATAAACAATGATATAATATAGAAAGAATAAATTTGATAAAATAATTCCATATAAATAATCACATGAGAATGAAACTTAATTGTGGATATTTTAATAGTTGAATAATCACATGAATTATAAATAAATTATCTCATAATGAGGGAATGAATAATGCGTGAAATCATAAATATCCCATCAAGTCATGGGATAATAATTCTTTATAATGGGTAAGTCCTTTTCCAAATCCTGATCTAGTTTGTCTCATGAGACCTACTGATGCATCTAGGAGCAATAGTGGGCCCCACATGACACTTACTGTGTCCAATGCATAAATCATTTGAAAGGGGTGAAAAATAATCAAAATATACATTCATGTTGAAACTATCATATTAAATGTAAATAATTTCCTCAATTAGTAAACATAAACTATCTAGAGTAATATGGAGAATGGTAATAAGATAGTACATCTCTAATCAAATTACTCACAAACCATTCAATAAAATAACGTGGATGGTAACATAAGAGATCAATCTCAATTAGGCATAAGATTCAACATATGGTGTTTAAATAGATAAGAATAATATAATAAAATAATTGGTAAATTATTGATATAAATACCCCTTTTACTTTGGAAAGAAGTGTACTTTTGGAAAATTATTTGTATTTATCATAAAATTAGATTTTAAACATGTATATCATGGAAAAGAAAAGGAAATTTCAATGAGATTATATTTGATTAATATTAAAATATATTCATACTAAAATTTGGAATATACCATGACAAATTATGTTCCAATGAAGTGAATAAATGTAAAAATAGTGTTTAAGAAACTTAATAAATGAGTCACTTTGGTGTGGTTTAAGAGAAAATATTAGTCTTTAAAGCAAAAAAAATAATTGTTCGAATAAAAAAAATTGAACTAAGTTATTTTTTCATGATAAATAGAGTTATTTTATAAAAATATTGGTGGGTTAAAATAGATAATGGATTTTACTTGAAAATGGGTGATAAATTGGGAAGTTCCCTTTAATTGGGATTTCTTATCAGGAGGAATTGAAAAGGGAACCTTATAAAATATGTATTTCCACACCAATGAAAGAATAATTGAGCTAGGTTTATATTTTTGGTGACTAAAAATATAATTTAAGAGGAGTAAATAAGAATAAATAATAATTATATTGGGGTGAAAATAGAGAAAATATAACATGGAGGAAAAATAGAGGTTCTGGGAGAATCCCTTACCACTTTGTAAATAGTCAAACCGTATGCCCCATAGAATTAATGATCATCAAAGGAATCATTTAATACCATGAAGATAAATAGATTCAGGATATTATATTTCAAAAGTTCATATACATACACCACACACAAGAAATAAGTGGGGAATAAGGCATATCTCATAAAAACAAAAGTGATATGAGAAAACCCTGACCTTATGTCCGAAAGTGTTCTGCTCTTGCACTTAATGTACTGAATAATGAAATTAGCTTCATTAATAATTTAATTCGTAAACTATTAAACATTTATTTTATATAGTATAATTTTATTAAGTTCATTTATGAATTTTTTTGATGATTTATAAGATTCAATTTCTTTATTCGGGGGTGTTCGTTTCATTGGTTTTCATGATTGGTTCACTTGTATACATGTATGAAAGATCATGTTAAATGGGAGTAGTTATCCAGAATTGAAATTATATGTTACTAATGAACTTAAATAATTTTAAATGGTTTTATATATCATTTTTTTCTATATATTAGGATTATTCATTCGATAAAATGTTAATGATAACCGTTTAGAGTATTTTGGCATTTGTTTCGATCATCACACAATAGTTTTGTTTTATTAATTATTATTATATATATACTGGTTCCAGAACACCAAATGAGTTATAAAATAAATTTTATAATATTTTTAACTATTATAATGGTTTTATTACTATCCTTTAATGCATTATTAGAAAACAAAAAACCATCGTCCATGAAGGTGGTGAATCAACTTCTCATGAACAATATTTTCATTGTTAGAACAAAGGAAGAGGGTAGATATTTGATGATGGATTATAACATTTAAAAAATAAAAATATAGTATATAAAAGATACTAGGGTTATCAGGTCACTTTGGTATAGTTAGGTGAGGAGAGGATAAGAAAAGAAGAGAAGCTGAAAAGGAATTAAAAGGAAATGAAAGAGGATTTTACCTCTTGAACTTCTTCTCCTTGAGAACCTCCTTTGGAAAATTGGGATTGGTCATTTTTTGAGACCAAAGGATCCTATAAATGGGGTAGATATTTGGGAAGAGTATTGGGTATAATTTGGAAAATATTCAAGGCTTTGGAGGTGTGAGGAGAAGAGGTGGTGAGGGGTGGTATTTATAGGGTAGGAGAGGTGTGTATTTGATTGATTTATTAATTAGTTTATTATTTTGGATTAAGAATATCAATAGTGATGATTCCCAAGAGTAAATACAGTAAATATATAAGTAAAGTTCGATATTATGGTCTTACATCATCCATACATCATCCATGGCTCAATAATTTATGTATTTGTTAAATACCATAAATCATCGTATTTCACTATTCACTAAAAAATCAACTATTTTAGAAAAATCCAAAAATTTAAAACTAACCATTTTAAAATGTTTAGAATTCAAAAATGGAATCCATTTAAAAAAATAATAATTTTGTAAATATGTGAAATTTAATTTTTAAATAAAATCCTAATTTACTAAAAAAATATCGATTTTAATATTATAACTGATTTTGTGACACTTTAAAAAATTAATTAGGGTATTGTAAAATTATCTTATATTCATAAGACAAAAAAATACTAATTTATGAATCTATTTCATGAAAATTGGATATATTTTAAATCAATATGTTAATTATAAAATTATGAATAAACATTTAGGTTTCAAAAAAATACCAATAATTAATTTATCATTTTTAGAATATTTATTTACTTATTCCATGATATAAATATATTATATTTTTATTCATAAGATACCTAAATTTTATTTATACTTTCATAGGTTATGTTACTATTATATTGGTTGGTTTATTATTCCTAATTTTCACATTACTATTCCAATGTTCAAGTTACTATTCCATCAATATATGTTCCTTAGTTTATATAAATACCTCTTATTTAATTCATTAGTCATTTATAAAGTTTTTCTTGTGTTCTCTATGTAATTTTATATGACTTATAAAATATGAAATTATTATAAGAAGGAAAATTCTATTGATAAAATTTTGGGTCGTTTCAAAGGTGACCAATGAGAAGAGGATGACTGATGACTGTGTTTGAAACATAGGTTCCATAACCACATCAGTCATGAATGGGGTAAGAAAATGTAAGATTAATTTTTGACCATGTTAAAAGAATGAGAACCACTATATGTCACCAGAGATCCGTTGAGGTGTGAGCCCAGGATGGGAGGTGATCTAGTTTGGCTTGGCACCATCATCATTAGGGGAGCCAATTTAGGTTGGGAGGATAATGAGGGTCCAAAATAAGGAAGGAATAAAGTGTGAAATTGAACATTTTGTGATGTTTAAGGAGTGTTAAAAACTATGGGAGCTATTATACCATGCGCTTGAATGCACTGAATGTTCATATCAGTACTTTAGAATTGATCATGTTCCAATGAGGAATAACCCTAAAATAGGTTTTTGGTTGGGATGTTCCCATGATACGATACCCATGCATGCCTAATTATCCCATTAGAAATGAGAAACAATCCATATGTAGTTCTATAATGTGATGTGGTAGAATACTGACACTATAAGGGGGGGGGATCCTCTCAAATGAGGGTTCAAGGTATCATATAGTTTCACATAATGTGATGTGGATGTGGACCGTGTAGTTTAACATCTTATGGAAAGGACAATTTTTCATATAGATTAACATCATGTGATTAGGATGTTGGTTATGAAATTTTATGTCATGCGACTAAGATGAGTCTTTAGTGTAGTTTAATGTCATATAGATTTGACTATGGTGTCTTACTATTTAGATTTGTGTTACCAAGAAATTTCCCCACACTAACATTTTGTGACTTAGATGAGTTATAAAGAGTCATAAAAAGTACCTATTAATGAACCTAGAATTGTTCGGAGGTATGATAAAATCCCCTTCTATGGTGATCAATGATTATGCACCATTGAATTAGACCTTATGAATGAGGTACGCTCCTTCCCATTTGGGTTCAAAACTTGTTGTACTCTTCCCAAGTATCATCAACGTCCATAGATATAATTCCATATCATCCCAATGAAATGATCAGAGGTGAAAATTTTTGTGGAATTCCAGCACCTCATGATTCTGGTGTCTTTCCAAGCTATGAATTTCTTGGATCCTATTTTCTTTAAGGGGTTAAAAATTATCCAAACAGGCTTCATCCATCTTTTACAGTGTCTGTTGATCATAAATGACTGTCCAAAGTGATGACAAATGAAACTATATAGATAGATCTGATTCTGTCCTATACACCAGGGATTATGGAGTCACAAGGGTAGAATTTTGGTTCATTATCCAATTTACCGAGATGGTATTGGAGAGGTTATTGGGATAAATTTTCTTGTTTTAACCCACCATCTTTTGTAGGATGTTAGAGAGGGTTTCATTAATCACCTCAATCTTCCCACTCAAATATACATTATAGGAAGAGGTGTGATTGGACTGAATGTTATACTTGGTTTACAATTTCTTTATCTAGGAAACCTAAAAATTTGTGTTGTTGTTTATGAGAATGGTGTGAGGAATCTTAAATCTATGGATGATAGTAGATTTCACAAACTCGAACATAGACTGGGTCTCAATTTTTTTGAGGTGATGGATTTTTTCCACTTTAAGAAGTCAACAGGATTTGGAATGAATCTATATTATCAAGGTATTTCTAGAGGGTATGGGACCACAACATCAAACCCCCATACAACTAATGTCTAAGAGTACTTAGTGGCATGGATAAGCTCTAACAACTGAAGCATGAAGTTGGAATGAATCTTGTATGCATGAAATATCATGGTGAAATCAATGCATTCATAAACCATAGTGGGATAGAAGTACCCCAATATTCTAATATGATGGGAAAGATTCAATCATTCTTGATGGCCCCTAAAAGACCCTACATGGACTTATTTCATGACCTAAGGGATATCCTTCTGTTGTATGTAAGAAAGAATGGTTCCACCAAATCCCCACCTATAAAGGGAATGCTCTAGGTTGGGGATATCCTAAAGAGTGAATTGGGCCACACACTGATAGATTCGCTCACATCCATATTGGTCTAGTGTGAGGGTCCTATGTTGGGGATACTCAGTGAATGGAATCATCCAATCGAGTGATTCTTTAACTAATGGGGCATTTGAGGTCCCTACTACAAATGAATTGATGTCCATGTGGTTCACCTGTTAGTTATCTTTGTTATAAGTTATGGGGAAATGACTCTTTGATGTACTTTATGAAGGGCCAAGTCTTCTTGGTGGGGGTAAATGAGAGAATAATCCAAACTAACTAAGGAACTAGTTTGTTCTTCTGTGATCAAGGAACATGAGTCACCTTATCCTGTGAAGGAAACTAGGCTATCATCTCATGAATCCACTCCATCAAGGGGATGATTTCTTTCTTCTTGGTGACATAATCTCATTTAATCTACTTGATGAAATTCTCTAAGTCTCCCTAAACATGAAATCAGGGGAATTCAATCTCGAGATCCAACTTGAGACTAGTGATAAGATCCTGACACTCAACCTCATTGTTGGTACAACCTTCTGAAAATAGTAATGAGTATGATGGGATGACCTATATAGGAGTGATGAAGATAATCCCTATGCCCACCCGATTGAGATTAGGTTTATTGATGTTTCTCTTGATCACACCTCAGTAGAAACTATCTAAGTTTATATTCCAATAAAAATGGACTAATCAATAGAGAGTATGGATTCATCTAGTAATTCAACATCCACAGGTAGCTCCTCATGTGTTGAAAGTGCAACTAGAAAATCTACCAGTTCTTGGACCTTGAAATTTTTATGGGGGAAAAATTTATATTGAATTATTTTAGAATTACTGTCCACTGCACCAATCATCTAGTTATCTTGGGGAAATTGAGGATGTATTTCAGTAGATCGACATAGAATACAAACTATATCTCATGATGCTACAAGTAGTGCTGCAACTTTTGAACTATGAAGATCAAGGCGAGGTAGCTCTTATAAAATGGATAATATTATGTCTTTATATTGAGTGGCATGTGGATGAGGTCATATAGGATATTTTCCCTACCCTGATTGTTTTATTAGGCTAGGAGGGAAACAATAAACCAATATAAGGAAACTATGTAAAGGAATAGAATCTTTCATAAGACATGTAGCATCAGGATCAAAAGGATTTAGTAGAAACTACTTGATGTCCTAGAATATGGCATGATAGTCTTTTTCTCACTGATAAATGGTTCCTTTCTTCACGATCCTTGAGAAGGGATTACATTTTCCATCCAGATTCACAATGAATCATTAGATGTCGGCTAGGTCATCTTGGAGGCCTCAAAATTCCCAGAGGTTGAGAAGGGACGAAATTTGGATGACAACCTTAATCTTATCTATATCAATTTTGATTACTTTATACCTGACATTGAATCTAGGAAACTTCTTATATGTGACCCCAAATCCACACTTCAAGGGGTTTATCTTTAAGTAATGGGAATGGAGGAAGTGGAACAATTTCGCAAGATCCTTGAATTGGTCCAAAAATTGGTGGGATTTTACCACCAAACCATCTACATAGCAATCTACCAATTACCTAAGGATAATTTTCAAGATTTGGTGCATGAAACACTAGTAGGTAGCCCCGTAATTCTATAAATTAGATGACATCATTAGGTAACAAAAGGTTCCCAGATATGCCCGGAAGGTGGTGGCTTCTTCATCCTTAGGATCCATACAGGTTTGATTATACCTAGACTACCTATCCACAAAGGTCATGGCCTAAAAATAGTTGTTCCATTAATTAAAATAAATTAAAATATCTATCACCGAAAGGAAAAAATATTCCTTTGAGTAGTGACATTTAAGGTCTCAAAAGTCAATGAAGGCTTTGATTTTTCATTTATTATTCCTAATCGGGAAAATGCTGTTCAACTAATTGGGGTACTGGACTTCCCTGATGAAGTTTTACTTGATGATATTGTATACTTTAGCCTCAAACATGAAACCATATGAATGGTTCATCTTCTTGGGAGTCTGTTTGAATCCAAGGTGGCCCATTGTGAGGTTGAGTTAGTCAAAAACAACATGAGGGTTGATCCTTAGAATTTACTTGTAGCTCTAGGTGAACACATTTTGATTCTTCTTTAAGAAATCCATTTACATCTCTTTCTCTTCCAAATACATTACTACACTAATCTGTGTTATCTAAAGATCTTCCGCAGTGCCAAGATTCACCTGGGTTAGCTCATCGATAGTGGTGGAGACACCTTCCTCAAAGGAAGGAGGGGTTTCATCCAAATCCTCTTTATAATCAGAAGCATGAGTACCATATAATGGAGGTGATTTATCCAGAGTTGGAGATCATATAACGACATCGTAAACTATCTCAATGGGGATGTGAACCCTAATGTAGGATTCCTATTTTACAAATACCAAGTATATAAAATCTTATGAGCCAATCCCATGTGGTTTACAACTTCAAGTATGATGCTCTCATGATTTCGTGACCAAGACATGAACTTCTCAGTACACAATAGTAATAGGGTTTCCTAGTATCAATTGATCATGTATCATATAGGAATAATAGGTAATCTATAAGAATTCATTCTTCTTGGGGACTATGAAATAGCTCCCAAGATTTGGGTTTTTTGGTTTTAACCAATGGATTGTAAAGATAAATATGTCTTTCAAATCCATCCAAGGATCCGCTAAGGTGGTTGTTAGCTCATTGGGGACATTTATGCACTCAAACCTATCAGTTCAGAGCTATTTATCATCACTTTTGTAGTATCAATCATCTTGGTAGTGATCTTTATAATCATTAAAGGGAGAATAATTTCCCTAGAGTACTCCTACTAGACTATAGAGGGAGTATTTGAGGCACCAATGGTATGAAGAGAGGACCATTTCATACAAATAGAGATAGGGACTTTCCAATAGGCCGTTATAGGTAGTGTCCTGTATGATAATCATGAACTTAGTTCTTTCCACCAGGTAACCAAATTGAGTCTCTAGATGAATCTTTCCATGTTTCTTCTACTCACTCTTTTCATTACCATAAATTGTTAGGTTGGAGGGGGCGGGGGGGGGGGGGGGGGGGGGTTCAAATCTGCTTCCATGAGCCCCAAGTTATAGAGCATTTTTTGGGCTGATATTGATTCTAGAGTTGATTACCACCAAGAAATGATGTATTTCCACACCATTGAATTGACATGTGACATATAGTGGGTGTATGTGCCATAAAATTGTGTAACCCCTATCTTATTTAGAGAAGGAGATGATGGTTTAACATCCTTCTAGCTCAGATTCCTCTCCACGATAAGACTTTGAAGAAGCTACCTCATCCTCCAACATGAGATTTCTCTTTAGGTCCTCAATAAATACCATAAACATCTTCTTTGATAGGTGGAGTGTGACAATAATTGATATCCTCACTGGTATACTAGCAAGATGATTCAACACATCATATTCATGAGAGAAGTGTGCATTTTTTCCTACCAAAGGTATATCTTTAATAGGGATCATAGTGAGTACCATTGGTTGAGGTGTAAGGGCCTAGATGGTGTTAACTAAGAACTAGGTGGTTGGGATTGGGTCTTGACTAGATTCAGTTGAGTTCCAGGTTATTGGGGATAATTTGCATGATCAGACAATATGGTCAGTTGTAGAGGTGTACTCAACAATGAGACATATACTGATTTCACCAACTAATAATTAATCTAGAATATCTATCTAGTATCAGTGGCACAAATTGACCTTTATAGAGCACTAAATCTAAAATCTTTCTTATTATCACGTAACCTTACCTTACTTTAATGGAGTTGGACATAGGTTCCTAAGGGGGATACATGGAATTCTTCTTCATTGAGTATTACACAATCATCCACATGCCCGAGAACATTCATTGAATAAAACTTCTATTATTCATTAGTGGAATATTCCCAAATGGGTCAGATTCTAGGGGATTATCCCAATTTAGGGGGAATTAATTCATGGATATTGTATGCTAATTCTGGCACACATGGTGGGATCTAATTTCTCTAGCATCATCGACACCTATTATTTTAAGAATTGGGAGGTTGTGATGTCAATGGGGTATCTAGAGAGGACAAGTTGATCCGAATAGTTTCCAGCTTTCTCAAATGAGCACAAATAATGTCATGGGAATGAGTGATCATCCTTCGATCCACCATCTATTTCACTTCTATGAATCTCTTTCAATAACCTACTACCAGATTTTGGAGTCTTCATTGTCACTATCTAGGATAGTGAAGACATATACCACTAATTCTAGGACATCACCCAAATTGATCAATCCATGGTCTACCTAGTCCTGAATCCAATCCTTGAAGATGAATCACTCATTGATATTGTGTCCAAAGACCCTATGGTATGGGAAATAGTTTGCACGATTAGTGAGTAAAACCTCATAGTACTGCATGAATTTAGGAAACCATAGGTTATTCTTTTCTAGGAAAAAAATGAAGTATACAGGGGCCTGATCATCCTCAAAGAAGTAGGACTTTTTCTTCCATTCCATGAATAGAATTCTGATTGATTGACCGTGATGGGGAGCTTGGTTGGTATTCTCATAATGAGACTATGCTTGGAAAGTCCTGTCTGATGGAGGTACCTATAGGCGGACCGACTGTGGTGCCTAAGTCTATACAATGATGGCCATTTCTGCATTCTAAAGATTCTATGTAGGAGTTAGAAGAGGTATTATGTATGACCGTTATTTTTTCCCCTATAAATATTCTTCCAAACAATGATTTTTTTTACGGATTCTCAATATCCACCCAAATATCTAAAGGAAATGAGGGTAGGGACCAGATCATCTTGAAAATTCTCCATGAACATCCCCAAAATCTATTCATAGGAAAGATGGACATAAAGAAATTACATGAGTCCCTTATATTGGGAAATAAAGTTAAAAACCTTCACATCAACCCTCTACTTTTATTTGGAGAGCTTAGTGATTTTTGTCTTATGTAAGGTGGAGTTAAATTGGTAGAGTATATTCCAATATAGATCTTTCCAACCAAAAATAGATCTCAAGGCCAACTGGTTATACTAGAAGAAAGTGGGTTCCTCTAGATTCTAGAAAAAACACTGAATCTTGGATACTTCCTATTTATTTGAAGCTTCTATCATCAATCCACATTGTGAGTTGAAGTGGACCAGTTCCTGCTGTGAATATCTCATCCCATTGAATGTGGTGAAACTCATATTACTTAATTATAGGGGTGGAAGAAAATGATCTACCTACCCCAAATATGTCTTCTCATTGGGTAAGATCAAATATTATTACATATCTATGGCCTCAAGATGATTAGTGAGAGTATAAATCACATCATTTAGGTGAGTTTTGGTAATCACTAATTCTTTTTCTAGTCTGATACCTTAAGAGGATAACTGATCACTGTCTAATGGTGGGAAGTCAGGATGCTAAGGAAAACTAAGGAGATCATATCTCATTTTATTTCAAGAGCTTCTAACCTCTTCTTTTATTAGGTGAGTAGGACCTATTGCATTGGCCATTGGTGCCTATCCAAGAATTAATGAATGTTCGATTCAAGGAGGGGTAGGGCCCGTTGGAAATTTTCTTGCTCTAGGCATTGTTAGGTGATGAGTATGGTGGTGACCCTCTTGTAACCCTCACGATTTTACTATAAATCCATTATTATAGCATTTTACTCAGTTTATGGTGTGGCCTCATATGAAAATGTGGGATTATAAACTCTCTTTTATTTTTTTAGATGTTTATTAGTGGGAGGAATTGCTTCATTGGGGGGGGGGCTTTAAAGGACTAACATCTATCTCTATTGAAGAGTGTGGGCACCTTCATAACATCTTCTTGATGTTGTGTCTATCCTTAGGGAGGGTTATATCCATTACTCCCAATTTCCCTAGCCTAGTTTCTCTAACCATCCATAGGATTGATCATGATGATGTTCACGGTGGTAGTAGTTGGAGGTGAACATTCAGTGTTTGTAGGTGGGATAGCCTGATGATCCTATTGTCATCATGGAAGGTGGTTGAAATGAAGGGTAGTTTACTACCCCTATCCATTGATCTACACATGGTGATATTCTTCTTTCACCACCCATTGGAGCATAATAATGCTCCCTATGTATGCCCACTAGAAGATGTAGTGATACCCATATGATTCAAGGCATTGAGCCCCTATGGGTGAATCAATATCAACCTTATGAAGCTAATAATGGATAACCTTGAGATGTACATGGATTCCTAGGTAGACTAACTAGATATCTCGAAGGTGTTTGGATGTTGTCCCATTCAATCATAGACATTCCACATGGTCCTCGATGAAGAACCCTAGGATGGTGAAGCACATGGTGGCAGGTGGCGAAAACATGATTGGTAACTAATCAGTTTCCAAGATCTCTCATAGGCTCTCATACTTCTCATTTTTAGGGTGTGTTTAAGTTCATGATCACTCTAGTCTCTAATTTGTGATGGTTGGGAAAATCATCTTGGAAGTGACAAAGATCTTATATACTATTGGTTTTTTAGCAGAGGGGGCATCACATTGGCCAATAATTCCTAAAATGATAGAGTTTCTTCTGATGACGGGTCCAGATTCATATGTATCTCCATATAGGATGGGGTATCCATAGGCTCCTACTAATCTAGAAGTTCTCCACACCTTTTTGGATCAATAGATTATTCTCTATTCTACAAGGGCACCAATCTAGACCCTGAAATCTCCCCTACTTCAAAGGTGGAGTTAGAGATGAGGGAAGATGATAGAGGAAAGGGTTATTTCACAGAAAGTACCTAGAAGGAATAAAATAAACCCTCCACATATAGGTAACTATAGATATATTTGGGGGCCTTTTGGACCTTGACCTTGGGGGTGATCAGCCTCAAGCGATGGGCTCTTTCCCCTAACTCTAGTGGTGAGGGTGGAGGTGCCTCCATCAAGACTTATGTCGCCTCAAATTCCAAGTGTACTATGATGAAATGATGTTTCCATCATTTCTACTTTTTATAGTGAAGGATCTCCCCAAGCGTGATCCTTTAAGGATCATGAGGATTTCTTCCACGCGCATTACGAATGACACCACATGTAGGGTTCCTGAGGAAGTTGTCTTCTCTTCTACCCTGAGATGGATCTTCAGGGTAGGGGAAGTCTTCAGTACAAGGAGGGATTCCATTTACATTGATAGTGTTTTTGGGAGGATCTCTATAATGACATTATTTATCATGGGATAGCCCATGATGGTTTCCCATGGTTCCTATAAGGAAGAGAATTGGACCAACCTATTTATAAAATGTCTGGGTTCTAGATCCCAATATAGAAAATAAATTCCCCCATGAAATGGTTGTGAGGGAATTTGGAGGTTCACCAATAATGGAAGAGGCCACTAGACTTGTTGGAGAGGCCTCATATCAAGTATGGTTGGTGAAATTTCCCTAATGTCAATGTTAGGTATTCTGGACTAGGATTGGTGGAGAGGGATGGGATCGACCTTCTTGTCGGCCTGGGAAGCCAGTCGACATTTTCAGCATGGATGGGTGGGAGCCCTCCAAGGTGACTCTCAGGTAGTGGTCCTGATGGGAGGGACCTGAATGTCCCATAACTCATCAATGTAGGGGAGTGAGGCATCATAATTCTCTATTGTGAGGCTTTTGAAATAGTTTTTTTTTGTGATGGGTGGGGGGGGGGTATTCTCCCCTATTAAACCCATGAGGGCAGCGACGTCAACATGGTGTTGCTTCTTCTATGTCTTTTTGGGAAATTTTTTAAATTCATAGAGATAAACCAAGTCATTAATGACCCTCTGTTGGATGAGCTCTAAGGGGGAGTTGGGGTGAGGAAACCTAGTAGATGTGGGAACAACTATCATCATGGAAGGAGTGTGGTTGTATGATATAGTCACACCATTAGTTCTACTACCCCCACACTTTTTGGTGGTAGGTCTCCAAGCATTTCTCATAGATTGTGTCCTATAGTATATATGAGGTCAACCATTAGTACATTTCTGATGATGGTGATGCCCCATGTTTCCAATGTTATTCATCCTCTCCAAGGTGGATAAAGGATCCATGCTGATGATGTATTAGAACAAGAATAACAAAAATTATTCACTTTCCCCCAATTATAGGAGAAGAGTTTCATGTCATGTTCCCCATTTTTTAGTGAATCCCAATGACTAGAATGTGCGCATTTGATGATGTCCAAAACTAGTGATTTCCAACTTTACTCATCAACTCATGGTTAAAGGAAACTAGATTCATTTCGGGTTCACAATTTTTTTAAAAAAACTCCCACTAGGGCATGCATTAGGTTCACTTTTATCTCTATCCTAGAGTGGTCTACATCCTTGGGCTAGAAATGGTCCCTACAGTGTGGTGATTGCCACTCATTCCTACATTCCAATATTGGATGGACTCTACCACCAAGATTGATGATGTCATCTCCTTGATCATAATAGAATTATCAGATGTCATTTCCTCCTTCCATGGATTACTCCTTTGGATTTTTTACCTAATCCATGTCTCCATGATAGATCTGAGATAGGTTTGTGACTCTTATTCCAAGTTCCATCTTGAATTGGACACTAGTTAATGACACTAATTACTATCATGACAACAAAACGACTAGCGATCAGAGATGATGGTGACATTGGAAATGTCTGGACATCTTCGGATATTGGGTATATTGGGAATATATAGAGTCTTCCTTATTTAGAGTTGAGGGGATCCCATGTATAAGGCATCTTATTTTTATAACCTAATGCATATTGTATTCTTTATGGAGAAACTTACATTGGGGGCCTAAGGTATCCAAGGATCATTTTTTCAGACATCCAGGGCCCATTTAATTATGTATCTCATACTAATCACATGAGGTTGATATGATGATGCATTAGGAGGGGCTACAAGTTTAAAGTATTTTAGAGATGTGGTCATAGGATTAATGTCTTTTGGGGATGTGGTCATAAGTTTAGAGTCTTTTGGGGATGTGGACACTGGTTTAGAGTCTTGTGGAGATGTGGTCATAGTTTTAGAGTATTATGGGGACACAATCATAGGTTTAGAGCCTTGTAAGGATGTGTTCACATGTTTAGAGTTTTCTTGAGATGTGGTCACATGTATAGAGTCTTGTGGGGACATTCCCCCGATACTACTTTCATGTATTAGGCCTAATAAGGTATCATATTATGGAGACATTAAACCCCAATTATGATTTTTTGTTTTTATAGTAATAGGTTAAGTGTGTTCTCAGGGGGGAGGGGATGATCACACTTTAGGATCATCTCCTCCATGGGGAAGATAGATATATTGATGTTGGGATGTTAGGATTTATCCTCAGGGAATATTCCTATGTACCTTGTTAGGAGATTGTGATCAAAACCCATGTAGTTTGAGTGTACATTTTAAGGTCATGTAATATGTCTAGTCGATGTAGTTTACCATCATGTGGTAAGGATTCTTGTGCTAGGAAATAATCAAAAATAGGGGATGGTGTAGGTGTTATGCGTAGATTCTACTTAAAAGGTGGGGGAATCATCCTATACTTATCACATGAGGAACCCTATGTTTTTTACACAGGGTAAGGCTATAGTTTAATGTCATGAGTTGTGGTTGTTCTCATAAAATTTAACATCATGAGACCAATATGTTGTCATACAGTTTAATATTGTGTGAGTAGGACATCGATGCTTTGCAGTTGAAGGTTTTATAACTCAAATGTTGTTGGGGCTTGTTCATGGGAGAGACCGTCCTAGGTAGGGTTTATAGGGACCCATATTCCCTCATCAAAGGGAAAAGGAACCCAATTCCCATGATGATTCCATCACTGGGGTTGCACATGTGGTCCCGAGGTTAGGGAGCCTATGTTTAGTTTAAAAAGAAAATAAGGCTATCTATCCCATGCTTGGAGTGGAGGGTATAGACATGAGGGTTGATTTTACCAATTTTATGGGTGTGGATTACATGGATGAACCATGTTTGGATGTCCATGGGGAACTAGAGCACTCAACTTACATGTAACAATGTTTTGTGGAAGGAGTTATTGGGTTAGGTAACTGAAGGTTACGTCATGAAACTTTAGAGTTTCATGCATATAGAAAGTTGTGTGAGCCATAGACTCTAGAAAAAGGGAAATTAAAGGTTGTATGTGTCATAATTGGGTGTAATTTTTTCAATTTCATTAATCTTTGGGTTGCGTGAATGAAATACATCTTGCAAAAACTTGTATATTCATTAAGAGAAGTTTCATGGGGACATATCTAATATAAGAATAAGTGTTTTGGGGAATATATACGAGACTTCACCTAAGTTATCAACCTATTGGAATCCATGAGAGGATGGAGTTTTATGAGTTCATGAAAATCATGGTTGCATGAATGAGTTCTGGATGATTTAATATCCAGAGGTTCATCTTGAAAAATGAGGGGGGGGGGTGTTGCTTTATTTATCAAAAAATTGGGTTGTCAGGGGCATGGTCACACAACTTCTTCCATATCATGAAACATGTGGTTGGTTCAAAAAACTATAAGTTGTGTGACTCGAATGTTTTTCCCCTAGAGTACGATCATATAAGGCTTAAATTTATTGTTTTCCTTACCACACAAGTGAATTGAGCTCCAACATGGGTTTTCCATGAAAGTGTGGAAGGTTGTTCACAAACTTTTCATTTTTTTCTGAGGGATTTTCCAGTATCCATATAAGTTGAGGGAATTTTATGTCACGTTTCTCACACAAGGGATTTTCACAACAAATCAAGGAGTTTTATGAAAACTCATAAATTTTTATGAAAATTTCTATGTTGATCTATAATAGTCCCCTGGGGTGGTTTTTTCACTTGATTTTTAAAAAAATGTATATTCTGGTGGTCAAGAATAATTTTCAGTTCCAATAATAATTATCACATTTAACTCATCTTATGATGTATTATATGAGGATTTGTAATTAAGTGAAGGTTAAAAGGAGTTATAAGAATTAAATTAAACTAATTAGGTGTATGTTGTAAGAGTTTTAATATTGGAAAGCCAAAATTTGGTCTTTTCATAATATATGAAATGTTAGATATTAACAGGATCTTATTTAATGAAAGTGTTTTATAAATTAGATTTATTGTACCTCATTCAAGTACATTTTATATTATTCTCAAAGATGAATCTCTCTCAAATATCTTCTCTTTCATTAAATTTAGGGGGGCTACTATGTAGCGAGCAAGATATTTTTTGATCAAGACTTAAATTATTTTTGAGTTTTGAAGGTCAGATCCTTTAAAGAAGGTAAAATTGTAAATTTAACCTAATGGGTTACCATAGAATTTTTTTAATGGTTCTATTAAACTCAGAATATAGTATTTACCCTTGGTCTTAATTTTGATAAAATTTTGAGTTAGTTTAATTTCAAGGGATAATTAATATTTATTAAATAAATAAATATTTATCCCATTTATGTAAAGATTAATATCACCTAAATGAAAGCTTGGATAGAAATTTTAATAGAATGATAGTTTATAGAACTAGGAATTTGACCAAGGTGTGCTATGAATTATGTTCTCAATCGTTGAGCCAAATATCAGGCATTTTTTAGTTTTTGTTAATATTTATATTTATTATATAGTGAGATAGTGTTGGCAGGAACAGATGGAAGTGACATAGAATGTGAATGGTCTCATGATGTTGAAGTGGGGTAGAGAATTAGAGAAGAGGTTTTTTTGGGTTGACTCGGCCTTTATGTATGGATTTAATGAAATATATTTATTATGGGGAACTAATGGTTATTTATGGTGAGAGTTTATGGAAGAAAATTACTTCCTTCCTCTAATTCATTTTTCTCAACCCGTTGGGAATCTCAATCTATCTTTTCATTGATGGAATAAATATATTAAAGGGTGGATATTTGGTTAGATGGTTTTTATTCAACAATTATTTCTGGTGGTGGTTAAATAAAATCTTTCTTCTTTTAAAATTATTTATCCATAAAATAATTATTGCAATGAAAAACATGATTTAATATTTAAAGGTGGTAATGCTTTGAATATTTAAGAGGAAAATGTTTGGAATTGTATTTTTTTATTTAAAAATAATTTAAAATCATGTCTTATGAATAATTGAATATTATAATTCATTTATTCATATTATTTTATTCGAATTTGTTAATAAATTATTTTATGAATAACATTATAGGAGATGAATTGATAAAATAATGAATTTTTATTAACAAATATTCGATTTAATTATCAATTTGGATTATTTTATCATCATAAGCATAAATATTTTATTAATTGAATAATATTTTATTTTTTGATTATGTAATCTTGATATTTTATTATTTAATTTATAGTATAGAATATATGTGGGTATAGAGCCTCCATGTTAATCAAGATTTTTATATAGGGTTTTCTTTAGTTTATTTCTATAACAGTAGTTTTTCATGTTAATGAATGTTATTATTACTATTATTATTTATCACTAAGAAATAATTCATTGATTAATTAAACTACTTATGAATTAATCATCCAATTGAAGAATCACACAATGAGTAATAATTTATTATTGTCTCATATCTGTGTTCCTTGATGAAACAAAATAAGAACTCATTCTTGGGTGTTCAGTTATACCACTAACCACTACCTTCTCAATTTTTATTCTCTTGTTATTCTCTGTGATACCCACTATGTGACTAAATTGTTTATTATTGTTTTTATTATCTTTTTATAATTTTGTATGATTTTATGTTTTGGATAGTTCTAGGCTGAATTTTGAAGTTCTATAATTTTTTTGGTGAAAAGTTTGGGGGACACAATTACAGGTAAACCATAAGATAACCCTTATGTGGCCCTTTTGATTCACTTACATGTAGTTAATTTTCATCTAAAAATGTTTTTTAGGAATGTGTGGAACAAAGTTTGGTTTAAACTATGAATTTTTTAGGGGAAACATGTAGAAACTTTATTTTGTATGGGTATGGTTGCTCAATTTGTACAGGGTTAAGGTAAACTGCGCAATAAGCATGTGAGGAAACTATGCAATTTGATAGTTCCATTTATCATGGTTGGTGCATGGTTTGTCAGATTGTGTAGGGCCTTGGGGGGAAACTGTGCATAGTGCCCAGATGTATCCAATGAGGGGAGAATTATTGGAACAAAATTTTGTAAACCATACATCCAAACCATGAAGCCTAACTAAATTCATTAAAACTTGATGTTTTGGAATTTATCATACTCAATTTTAATCCTCCAACCCTATTATTCTCTCCCTTATCACTCAAACAAACCAGAAACACCTCCCATGGGAGTCACCTACCTTATTTCATTTTTGATAGCCTCCCACCTTGGTTTAAATTAATTTCTATCTTTATAATTCCATCTAACCCACTCCCGATATTCTACCTCTACTTTCCTCTTGATTTTAGGTTATCTCATGAACCCTAGAATCTATAGGGAAGAAAATTAGGGTTAGGATATATTTAATATTGGGGGTTTTATTTTTAGGTCTTGAGAAGGACCTTTTGTATCTTGGTTTGGTGTTCTGCATTAGAGGATACAACTTCATGCTTCTTTTTCATTGAACCAAGGTAGTTGTTTCTTTTTGTCGCTTAATATTACAAGCCATTGGATTCTTATTAGCTTAAAATTGTCTTTTTTTAATATTATTACTTTATATGTGTCCCATGAGGAAAAAATGATGATTTATAAATGGTTTTAATCCTTTTTATTGAATGAGTTCTATGGAAAGTGTTGGAAAATTTTCCTGGTGTCTTTTTAAAGATTGTGTGTGTTTTACAAAGCACTTATTGATACTAACATCAGTTTTAAATGGGAATTTTATATCAATTTATTTTTAAACTAAATATTTGAGATGTTTTAAAGTGTTAAAAGTGTATAAAATGGGGTTTTTTGTTTTTAAAGGGGTGTTTTGAATGACGTGGCTCACCTTTTGAAACTTGTTGACTTCTTTGAATAATTTCAATGGGTTTGTAAGGGAAGAATGAGTCCCAAATATTATTTCAAGAAATATGTTAATAATATTTTCCCAAGAGTGTATTGTGATGATATTTGAATATAAAATGATTTAGCATGGTATTTCAAGCATGTTTTAAAAAAAGAGTAATTTAAACTTATGAAAAACAAGATTTCATCGAAGGTGTGAGACCCTCTTGATCCCCACGTGACAATTGTTTTTCCCGTGGTGACTAGTGATCCCATGAGAGTATGTTTTATATTGATGAATCTTTATATGTATATTTTTCATAGATATGAATGGGGTTGTTTATTGTGAGGGTGTATGAGGGGAGGTTTCAATTATTTTACGTTCTTTATAATTGATTTATGTGATTATTTATTCATGATCACCTCCACATGAATTGTTATGGTAGACCATAGGCATCTTTGTAGGCATCTTAGGTATTTTAATTCCTATCCAAAGTTGATTCCTATCTAAGGGATGTTCTCAAAGGGGAAAATAGATCCCATGGATGGAACATTATCCATGGTAATGTGAGATCCCATGGGAAGGGTGTTATCCATGTGGATTGGGATCCCATGGAAATGATGTTTACTAAGGGATCAAGCAATCTCTTGTAATTTAGGTCCCAAGGAATACCGAGGGATTTTCCAAATTTATATAGTGTTTGTGGAAGACCATGAGATATTATGAAACTTATTGTACTAACTTAATGACCAGTAAACCTAGTATTATTCTAAGTCATGATAAACCCCCATCAGTTAGATCCCATGATGCTAGGATCCTAATTAGGATCATTTTAGTGGGTTTAACCTTTTGTTTTAATTGGATGCCTTGATTTTGGTATTATTATTTGTAACCCATATACTTGTTTTTTTATTTCCCTTATCATGTGAATTTAATAGAGTGTGTTGTTTATGTTCTTTACTTCCTCCTTATGTTGTGGATTTATTTTCAAATTTTTTGAAAAAATAATTGTGAAGGTCTTTGATAAAAGGAAAGTGAAAAAGTGATTTCAATGTAATTTCAAACTATTTTATCCTAATTTTGAAGATAGGTATCTTTAAAATTTATAATTTATTTTACAAATAATTTTTGGAGTGTTTTTATGAGAAATTGGTAATATTTTGTTTTAGAGTCTTAATTTTGTGGGCTTATAGAACATGGTTTCAGGTTTTCATGACTAGTTTTATCTCGAAAATTATTTTCAATGATATTTTAGAAAACCATTTAAAGAGTGGAAAACTATTTTGAGTTTTTAAATATTCATTTAAGAATATGTGTTTATGAGATAGTTTTAAAGTGGGAATTTAAAATAGCATTTCTTAAGAGGGATTGGGATAGAAAAATGTGTTTTTAAGTGATTATTCTCTTTTAAAAAGGAAATGGAAAAATATTTTTGAAAAAAATTTGATGTGTTGGTTATTCTTCATGTAATTACTTATAAATAAAATGTATACTTTTATATTTTTTTTTCAAACTTTCATTTTTAGGATGCAATATGAAATCTTGTACATAGATTCTGATGGTGGTGACCTACTAGTTTATTATCTTATTCCTATATTTTATAGGTCTAATTAGGGTGATCAGGGGTAATATGAAGGATCATTGGAGTGGTATGTGGATTCCTTTTGGTTTTTGGATTTTTATTTTCCATTTTGTCCTTTTGAATTTTATGCTTCATCTTTATTTATATATGCTTATGTTTTTGATTCGTTTATATATCAGTTGTATATTTTTTATTGAATGTTAAGTATTTCTTATATCATGTTGAATGGTTTATTTATATTGATTATATTTATTATTTTTATTTATTTACAAGGTTTAAATAATTAATAGGATATGTTCTTTGATTCCCAATCACTTGTTACCATCCTGTAGTCATCAAGAATTTCATTTAGGACCTGTAGTGGATTAATTCAAGTGATTGGTTAGATGTAACCACAAGATTGTTTGTTAAAAAATGGTATCAAATCCTAGGTTATCTGTAGTTCCTAGGTTCTGGAAGAACTATCTTTTTATTATAGGTATTAGTGGTTTTTAGATATTGATATCGGGACTTAAGAGGTTGTGCAAGGAGAATGTTTCAACCTCTTTCTCTGCATGAGCATCATGATTCCATGGGTAGTAGAGATTTTTTATTTTATTATAGTTTATCATTGATTGATTTGTCTAATTATGATTTTATTCCTATGTTGGTGCTACTTTGATCCTTAATGGAACTAATTGAGTTGCAGTGGGGGTTATGTGTGGTGTTTTTATATGGAAACAAAAAAGGAAATCAAGGAATGAAATTGACTTAAAGGGAATGAAAATCCATTTGGAAACCAAGTGTTTGATTTTGGACATGATCTATGAACAAATTCATGATTGGAACATGGTTTTCAACCATTCGGTAAAGTCGAGTATGATTTTTTATCTCAGTTGGTTTTGTTATTTATAGCCCATGATGCTTGAATTTCTAAGTGTCTTAGGAAATGGGAAATGATTCAAGGTGGTTCTTGTGATATGTTGGCATTATTGGATTGGATTTTAGTAATGTATTTTATTATTACACTATTCATGTAATTTTTCTTAGGATGAAAATCATCTTTGTGTGTGTAAAAAATGGATTTCATGAAAAAATGTTTTTAGATTTAAAATAAGGCCTTACAATTTATTTTTTAAATGATATCGATTTCAAGAAATGTTTTGAAATGGTTGATTTCATTTTAAAACTTGGAGTGTGTTTTAAGTGTGATTTATTTTCTAATGAAGGTCACATAGTGGATTAAAATCAGGGTTTATTATTTCAAGGTAACTTTATGATTTCAAAAAATATATTTTTTTGGAATTTTTCTGTTTTTACCCATGGATCATTTTTAAAGTGGTTAGAAGATTTGAAATTGTTTCGAAATATACAATTTTTATCATGAAACCATGGAGTTTTTTTTGTTTTGAATTTGATCGGTGTGTATTTGAAATATGTCTTGGGAATGTTTATAGATGACCATGTTGATTTTGTGCTTGGGGTGGAAATTGTAAAATTATTTTCACTTGGATTTTTTATAAAGGAATCCCCAAAATTAACAGTGCCTTGGTTTTTAAAATGGTTTTTTGAGAATCTTTGTTAAGGGGTCCATGGTTTTAAAATACATGTTCTAGTTTTTATAAATCATGTGGTTAGTTTTGTCCATTGTTTTATTTTGGTACTTCATGTAATGATTTTAGAAGTCATGACTAGGTTCAACTCATGTCTTGTGTGGTTTATTGTAATCCTCATAGAAATTTATAGTGTGGAAGTAGGGTGCCTATATAGGGGGTATTTCCTCCTTCCAATGTTAATACTGCCCTTGATATGAATGGAGTGGTTGGTGTTATATTCTCCTCTTAGTAGAAACCCTTATAGTTATTCCATGTTGTGTAGGTTTAGACAGTTTCTTGGGAATTTTTGGGATCAAGTGGTTTCAACCCATGGGACTTTGTTTAGTGGTAGGATTAGTGAAGGTCAGTTTCCATGGAAAATCTTATATATGATCAAGTTAAAATTAATTATATGTTTGGAATTTCTATTCAACTGATGTTGGAGATGTTTGATATTGATACAGTGACCATGTTTTGATGTATCCTTCAAGTGTTTTATTATGTGTCTTTTGTATGAAAACTTTTTTTTCAGATTTATTCATGGTGAGTTTGGAGTAGTTGAGGATTAAGGAAATATTTTCTTGATATATTATTAGATTCTGTGTTGGTTTCTATTTATGAGTAGTGATTATTTTGTGAAATCTTCATTACTCATTCCATGATGGTGTTCATTGTTTATTTTATATGGTTTAGACCATGAGCATGATTTTTATTTTTGGATTGGACATTAGAAGACCTAGGTTATGTGCATTGGAACCTAGGGGTGTAGTTTTGTTTCTGGTTGGACTATAGGTACCACCAAGTTATGTTTTATATCATAATTATTGGATTTTGGGACCTAGATCCAAATTTCTTTATACTTTATGATAAAATTGTATTCATGGATTTTAATATCAATAAACTTCTTATCACATCATGATTTTTCTTCTACATAACATATTATGTGATAATTTCCTAAGAGTATATGTCACACTAAAAGGTCACAGTAGTTTCCCACTATAATGAAGAACTGAAAGTGCTACGACACAATTATTGAATATATGTTCTATATCCGAATGATATCATTTGGGGGACATAAATGATACAGGATATCAGGGGTGGAGACTCATAGGACTCTGAGTCACCTTCTTATAGTGTGCTCCCTTGGTAATATCCATTAGGATATTATGAGAATGAGACCCGCTAGTTGGAAATCCACATTTATATGTGTCATTGGATGTTCCTATCTGTGGATGTGTATATTGGTCCTTAGGATTTAAGATTATTATTAATTAGTATTAACAGTCACACACTTTGATTTATTGATGGAAATAGTGATGAAATATGTTCGTTGTGGGGTAGGATATGTTGGGTGCATCATGAGTAATATTTTATTAATGAATAACGCGAGAAAGGATTTATTCCATTTGTTCTTTAATGGAAGTTAATATCTCAGGACCATTGATGGAAATGATATAGCCTAAATAAATCCATGTTCATGGTGTTCTATTAGAAAGTTCTATTAACAAAAAGTCAAAGAAATTGATATCAAGCATATAGGTTGATGGAACTGACGTGCAACCTACTAAATTATTGATATTAAGATAAATGGATTATATTACATGGTAAGCATCCATATGAGGTGAAATTTAATTACAACATTAAATTCTTTCTCTATGCATGCAATGGCGTGTTTCTAAATGCTAACCTTGGACATTAGACTTCTTCACCTAATACCACTGAGAAAGAGGCCTAGAGGGTCACACACTGAGTGTATCCAAAATATCACTTAAATAATAATATATTATTTATTATTTAATAGGTTGAATAAATATTATTCTTGTATGTGGTTTAGTAAAAATTCATGTATTCTTGATTATATTTATTCCATCACTAGTTATTAGAGATGCTATATTGTGAGCGGAATATTTAATAAATATTTATTTGATGTTTAGTGAATATAATATTTATTTATTTATTAGAGAATAATGAAGTGATATTTATTTAATAAATAAGTAGACATCATTCAAAACTCTATAAATATCATGGAGGAATGGAGGACTGAGTTTAATGTTCTGGTAAAAAATAATAAATATTGAATATTATTTAATTAAATAATATTTAATTATTATTCTCATGTCAAGTGAATGTTGAGAAATAATAATATTACTATTATTATTTGACATGGGGTTTTTCTACGATTAAATAAATAATTAAGAGAACTTGTGAAATTACTTTATTTTAACCCTAGAAATATAAATACCCAATTGTGTTATTTTCTCAAGACCTAATTCAGTTGTGAAGAATGAATATTAGAGGATCATACCAAGCCTAGAGAGCTCCCTTATCCAAGAATGCTCCCAAGAATAGAAAACAATACTCCTCCATCGGATCAAGTATAACTCTTTGGAAGAGATTCTTGAGGTCATCAAGGCGGACAATGCAGGCGTAAGGATCTTCCATGATAGCACCCGGAGACTTCTTCAGTAATTTCTAGAGTTTCTTGGAACATGTGTGGATAACCTCTAGATGAAATCTACACCTGGTTTCTAAAAATTCAACAATGGTGCAACACAGATCTGTCGCCAGACTCATCAACGAAGAAATAATTCCTTAGAGGCAATTCTTTATCTAATTAAATTAATTATAAAAAATTTGTGTCGATCTCCTCTCTATCTGGTTCTGGCATGATTAATATTGTCTATAATTGATTCTATTTCATTGATCATAGTGATTAAACATCATATAGATCTTGGATTGATCATTGATTATGGAAAAAGCAAAGTTGGGAACCCCTTATCGCATGCTTCCACTATGATTAGAACCTATAAGTGGTATCAGAGTGAGGCACACAATTATTTATAATGATTTAAAAATAACTGGTGATTTATGAATTTATAATTTTGTTTTTCAATTCCAATTTAACTGTTCTTTAAATCTGAATTGTGAGATCAATTTCTTCTTCCTTCATTTCTCATAAATCTAATCAGGATGTTTAATTTTATGATTAAAATAAAATTAATAAACTCATCTAGAGGTGATAAGGGTTATGGATGGACAACACCAAACAACAAAACATTTAACAAAAGTTATACGCTATGTAATAACTTTCAACATATGAAGAGTTGATTTAGAAATCAATTCAAGATTATGCATTGATTAGTGCATTAATTACACTATTTAATGCATCATGTGTTGACCAGAACTAAATGGCACACATTCAGCTAAACTATATTCCATGTATCCCATGTACACAGAATTTAGTCCCTTTAGGTTATAGATGAGCCATGTATTCCATACATGTCCTACCTTCCTGGTGACCATGTAACACATAGCCAACATAGTGTGTGGCCCATTGGACATGCCTTGTACTCCAAATTTTCCGAGGTATGTTTTACATGCGGATTCCCTAGGCGTGTACCTTAGATAAATGGTAAAGGGTGTACATTCCATGTATATCATATCTACATGACATGAACTTTTACCAAATTATGATGATTCAAAAAAAATTATTTTACTATGAAAACCTTGAGATATGTACTTGAGTGTGGTCATAAAGGTAGGAATTGCCATGTGATAGGTTTTAATATACATACATATTTAAATTTTTAATTAATATCTACATAATGTTTATATCTTCATATCATGTATGATTTTTATTATAAGTTTTTACTCTACATTCATTTGATCATGACACGTGACCAAAAAATCATGAAATTCATGTAATCATCTGTGAAGTACACTTTGTGAAAATACATGATAAGTGTTGTATGCCATATGTCATAAGAGTAAAATAGTATAAAAGTATAATACATATTGTGAAGGATCATATGGGTATTCACCGTGTTACCTCCAAGTTACATTTATGTACAAAGTTAATTTTAAATGAATTTATTTAATTTTTTTAAAATTATAATGGATGATAATCTTAAAGAAATTCAGATAAGAATTAAGATAAAAGGATTGATTAATTAAATATAATAATTAATCGATATGAGAATTATTTATCTTAAATAAATTGCAATTAATAATTGAATTCTAGTTTTATGAAATTCCTAATTTGTTACATTTATGTGGACGATCATGAGCTAGACCAGAACTTTTGTATGTGATTGGTTTCATTTAATTTATTATTAAATTAAATTGTTGGCATGAATTAATTCTCTCCTTATTATTATCTAGGGCTTATGTGTCCATGGTTTCTTTTATGTAAACCCATTTTTACACTCACTTATGTTTGAGTAATAGATATATGTAATGGATGGATATCCCAATATAATGGAGGAAATTCAAGAACAGAGCTGAGGTGAAACCAATCCAAGGAGCTAATGGTGGAAAAGTGGAAAGTTCTAAACATGAACCTCAATTAGTTCGAGGTGTTTCTCCCCTAGGTCAATATTTAGTTTATCAACTACTAAATAAACTAACCATTAATACAAGATCATGATCAAACCATTTTTTATTTCTATCAACTTCATGGTTATTTCATTATATATGTATTGTCGTGATCACATGATTAATGAATTAACAAGAATGCAAGATAGAACAAAAAACAAACTGGATTATGGGTAAATATTATCTAAGACATGGTTAATCACTTAATTAATACCACTTAATATCAACAAGAATGTGATAAATATAATAATTTTAAATATTCACATAAAAGGATAAAATCCCTCAATAAAATATTAAGTTGATATAGCCTTCTGTTATTTCAGTTAGAATTGAACCATGTTCAAAGTGCTTGACCAGCCAAGTTGGGGTACTTTCAATTATCGAGGAATTCTAACATGAGGTTTTGGGTTGAATTAATTTGGTTTATATCAAGGGTTGAATTCCAAAGAAAGACTTTGTGTAACTTTGAGGCAAAGTTTGAGGAAATCTAAATTAAGGATTTCAAGATTGGGGAGTCCACTCAGTAGATCAAGGAACTATGAGTTAATGTAGTTTGAATTTGGAATGACTACCTAAAACCATTAGAGTTTCTTGAAAAACCAAATATGGGGTAATGATAAGGGTAATATGGACCATTTCCACTAGAAAATCCAATCAAAAGGATATTCTGAAGCCAATGGTTAGGGATATTGGGTTTCGATAAAATAGTGGGATACTATTAAACATAGTATTTATTTATTTGTCTAAATTTTATCAGATAAAGTACTAAAATTTTTCATATCTTATTTTTTAGAAACCCCAATAAAATTACAACAAATATTTAATTATGATTCATACTTGATAAAGAAATCCTTCTCACTGGCAAAAATTTCCAATAGTGGAAAAGGTGCTTATGTTTAATTATTCACCATGAAAGGAAATTGTATGTGATAGAAAAACCTTTACAAGTTGTTCCTAGAAATGAGACAAGTGATGAAGAACTATATTTCAATGAGAAACATCTAAATGATGATATAGATGTTCATTTCTTTATTCTATCATCCATGTCCAATGATCATTTGAAGCAATATGAAGATATGGATGTTTGTAGCATAATGTATCACCTTTGAGATATCTATCAAGATAAGGAGAGATAAGAGAAGTATGAGATCTCCAAAGATTTATTCACTACTAATCCTGGACAGTATGGAACAGGTGAGCCTCATGACGTCAAGCTTATCAGCTACATTGAATGCATGTACATCTTAGGGTTTAAATTCCCAAATTATTTGCATATAGATATCCTAATTTCATCACTACCAAATACCTTCTCCAGGTTGATTGTGAATTATAATATGACAAATAATGAGAAGATTATTTTATAACTTCTGACCTTAATTATCCAAGTAGATAAAGACATGGGGCGTGATAATGATATAGGCCTTATAGTGAACAAGAATATTACGAACAACGAAAAGGGTCCCAAGACTTATAAATAGTCTAAAGCTCTCGAGCACCATCCTTCCAAGAAGAAGAAGTTATAAAGGTAGGGAAAAGAAAAATAATAAGTATGTTTTTTATGTAGCAAACCAGGCCACTTGAATAGGAACTGCACCCATATGAAATGGGAAGATAAAGGTAAATTCGTTATCAAGTGAAATCTTTCCATTTATACACATTGAGTATTAGATACAGCTTGTCAAGATCACATTTTTATCCAAATGTAGAAACGAAATAGATACCAAAAGATTTCCAGAGGAGTGGTGGATCTGCGAGCTGCCAATGGTGCGAGGCTGACTTCTCTGGCCATTGGTGACCACCACCTTACATTTCCAACTAGAATGATTTTGGTTTTTAGATATTTTTATTATATACCTATAGTTACCAATAAAATAATTTCTATTTCATGTTTAGATATAGATGTGTTTATTTTCAAATTTGGAAATAAAAGTTGTTTTTTTTATAAGGACAATATATGTTATGGTATGACACATTTAAATAACTATATTTATGTATTAAATTATAAAAACCAAGTGTTGGAAATTGATATCGAATCATGTTCACATGACTCATATAACACAAAGTTGTGGAATCGCCATCTTGGTCATGTAAATGAGAAGTGTTTGACAACGCTATGTCAAGATGGTTATTTTGAATATTCTGAGCTAAAACCACTTGATAGATGTAATTATTGGTTTCAAGGAAAAATGACCAAACCACCATTCAGTGGATAGGGTAAAAGGGACATAGAACTTATAATATTGGTACAAACTAATGTCTGTGGACCATTTCTAGTAGAATCTACAGGTGCATATTCTTACTTCATTACTTTTACTAGTGACTTGAGTTGATATGGCTATATATACATGATGAGGTATAAGTCTGAGTCCATTGAGAAATTCAAGGAATTGAAGAATGAAGTAGGGAATCAGCACGGTAGGAAGGTAAAGAATCTTCGATCGGATCAAGGTAGTGAATATCTTAACCATGAGTTCTTCTACTTTCTATGTGAGTTTGGGATTCTATTTTAACTCAATTAACCTTATACAACATAGTGGAATAGTGTTAGTGAAATAAGGAACCATACCTTGTTATACATGGTAAGGTCAATAATGAGTTATGTAGATCTTATATTATCCCTTTGGGGATATGCATTTCAAACTATAGTATACACATTAAACTGAGTACCAACTAAAGAGGAAAATGGAATTCCCTTCGATCTATGGAGTGGAAATAAACTCATTTTATCCCATACACATGTATGGGGTTGTGTGGCATTTTTAAGGCCTTCTCAGGAAACAAAATAGCACCCCAGGGCACGGAGTGTATATTTATAGCGTATCCTAAGAAAATAAAGGGATAGTACCTATACAACCCCTCACACAAGAAAGTTACTATTGCCAAACAAGCCTTCTTTCTTGAGAGGAAGAAAATCCTCAAAAAGGATAGTGGGAGAAAGATTGACTTTGATGAAGTTGATGCTCAAGATACACAAGAGTTAGTATAGGAACATATTATAAAGATCCCTGGGGAATAAGTAGTTCCTGAAACACAAGTACTACATAGGAGTGTAAGAGAGGTAAGATAACCAGACATATATGGTTTTCTGGTCACCGAAAATGGTCAATCATTTTTTTTTGACAATGATGAATCTCTATCCGACAAGGAGGAAATAGAGAGCATAGAAGCTTCAATATGGATAAAAGCTATGAACTTTAAGATGGATTCCATGTATGAGAACCATGTTTGGGTTCTGATCGATGCACCTGTTGATGTAAATCCTGTCAGTTACAAATCGGTTTTCAGGAGGAAATTGGACATGGAAGGTAAAGTAAGTTCCTATAAAGCAAGGATAGTGGATAAAGGGTTTAAAAACATCAATTAATTGACTACAATGAACCATTTTTTTAATTTTATATGTTTAAATCCATCAAAGTCATAATTTCTATAGAAAATTACCATGACTATGACATTTTGAAGATGGATATCAAAACCACACTCCTTAACATTAACCTTCAGGAAGATGTCTATATGACACAACTAGAAGGGTTTTTGGATCCTGATGATTCCAAAAAGATTTTCAAGTTGTAGAGATCCATTTAGAGATTGAAAAAAGCATATAGGTCATGGAGCATTCGATTCTATGATTCCATAAAAGAATTTGTTTTCATTATAAATGAATGTGAGACATGTGTTTACAATAGGTTTAGTGTGAATGTGGTCATTGTACTAGTAGTATATGTTGATGAAATATTACTTATTATAAATGACATAACAGTCTTACAATTTGTTAAGGAATGGTTAAACAAGTGTGAAGGTATTAGGATAAGTAACCGATATTCAAGGGATCAAGATCATTCACGATAGATCCAAGAGGTTTCTTTGACTAAGTCAAAGTACATATGTTGACTAGATACTAAAGAGATTTAGTATGTAACAATCCAAGTGGGTATTGGTTCCAGTTTCACATGGTTTAAATAATTCTAAGAAAATGTGTCCTCACACAAAACAAGAGAAAAAGAGAATGAGTATGATATCATATGCTTCGGTGATATGATAAATCATGTATGCCATTATATGTACAATACTTGATGTTGCCTATGCACTGAGCATGGATGGAAGATATCAAGAAGATCCAGGATAACAATATTAGACTACTGTTAAGGACATACTTAAGTATTTGAGAAAAACTAATGATATGTTCTTGGTGTATGGAAGAGATGAGGAGCTGGTCATCAGAGGTTATACTAATGTTAGTTTTCAGATAGATCAGAATGATATGATGTTGTAATCAAGATATTTTTTTGTCTTGACAGAGGAGTTGTGAGCTGGAAGAGTTCGAAGTAACTAGTTATTTCTGATTATACAGTGAAGTATGAGTATAAATATGCTTTGGATGCAGCCAAATAATTCATAAGGATTTGACACTTTTTTTAGGAGTTTTATGTGGTTTCTAGCAGTAAATACTCTATCACATTGTATGGTGATAATACTATAGTAGTTTCTCATAAAGAAGAGCCAAGGTCACACCAATAGACAAAGAATATAATTTGGAAGTATAACCTCTTGAGATATTTCTATAAAAGGGGTGAATTTTCAAAAATTAGAGTACCCACAGAAGAGAATGTGGAAGACCCCTTGACTAAAGGCCTATCTCAGTAGAGGCGTGAGTATCATTTGAGAGCTAGCATACTACAGTTTGTTAGCAGTTAGCTCTAACATAAGTAAGAGTCTATTGGGTTTGGTTGTGTAGAACAAATTTCTTTAAACTTTATTATAAACATTTATTCATGATTTTGAATATTAATAAACTCTTTATCACAACATGATTTCCCTTCTGCGTAACATAGTATTTGATAATTTCTTAACAGTAGTTGTCATACTAAAAGGAAACAACAATTCCCTACTATGATGAGAACCCAAAAGTACCACGACACTATTCTTGAATATATGTTCTAATCTAGATGATATCATTTGATGGACACAAATGATATAGGCTATCAGGGGTGGGAACTCATAGGAATTTGAGGTACCTTATCATGGTGTATTTCCTTGGTAATATCAAGTTGTATATTATTAGAACGAGTCCTTCCAGTAGGAAATCCACATTTATATGTGTCATTGGATGTTCCTATCTGTGGACATGTATAATTCTCCTTGAAATTTAAGATTATTATTAATAAGTATTATGATTTGTGCACTTAGATGTATTTATGAAAACCATTATGAAAAATGTTTGGGTTGAGGTACGATATATTGGGTACGTCATGAGTAATATTGCATTAATGAATAATCCGAGAAAGTATTTATCCCTTTCATTCTTTAATGAAAGTTAATATCTCTGGACCTTTGATAGAAATGATATATCCTAAATAAATCCATAACCATGGTGTTCAATATGTAATTTCTATTTTTGGAAAGTCATATAAAGAGATATCAATCATATAGGTTGATGGAACTGGCATGCAAACTGCTCGATTTGAGATATTGTGATAAAGGGATTATATCACATGGTAACCATCCATATGAGGTGACATGTTGTTTCGACATTATCTTCTTTATATATGGGTTCCCAAGCATGTTGCTAGACGCTAACCTTGGAATTTAGGCTTGTTCGCCTAATGCCATTGAGAAAGAGGCCTAAAGGGTCACACACTAAGTCTATCTAGAATCTCAGTTAAATAATATATTATTATTTTTTATTTAACTAGTTGAATAAATAGTATCCCTGTATATGGTTTAATAATTATTCATATATTATTGATCACATTTATTCCATCACTAATTATTTAAGAGAATATATTATGAGAAAACTATTTAATAAATATTTATTTTCTATTTAGTAAATATATTATTTACTTATTTATTAGAGAATAATGTAGTGATATTTATTTAATAAATAAATAGACATTATTCAAGGCCTGAAAAATATCATGGAAGAATGATGGAATGAGTTTAATGGTCTGGTAAGAAATACTAAATATTGAAGATAATTTAATTAAATAATATTTAATTATAACACACATGTTAATCACATATCGAGAAATAATAATATTTCTATTATTATTGGACATGGGGTTTTTCTAGGATTAAATAAATAATTAAGTTCACTTGTGAAATTACTTTATTTTAACCCTTGTAATATAAATATTGAATTACGCTATTTTCTCACGACCTAATTCAGTTGTTCACAACGAATCTTAGAGAATCCTCTCAATCCTTGAGATCTCCATTCTCCAAGAACATTCCCAAGAATGGAAAGAAACCATCCTCCACCAGATAAAGGAGAATGCTTTGGAAGCGATTCTCATGGAGATCAAGGAGGACAACACAAACACAAGGATCTTATATGCTAGTACCCGAAGACTCCTTCAATAGAGTCGAGAGATTCCTAGAACACATGTGGATTATCACTAGAGAAAATCTACACTTGGTTTCTATAAATTCAATGATGGTGCACTGAAAATATGTTTCCGAATCATCAACAAAGAAAGAATTCCTTATAGGTAATTCTTTATATAATTAAATTAATTATAAATCACATGTAATTTCCCAGAATTTATTTATATTTGTTTAATTATATGTAATTATTTCGAGACCGTGAAATTTGAAGACACGTGATTCCGAGGCCCGGAGTGCCCAAAATGATCCGTCGAAGTTTTGTTAAACTTTAAATAGTGTGCATAAGTAATTTTCCTGAAAAAGTAGAATAAATATTAAATGGTTGAACGAATCAGAAATACGAGGGCACCGTTGTGCTCAGGATGGCGGGTTTACCCTGGGTGCGACTTATGTTTAGTCGGTGTGGGCCTCCTATGGGAAAACCCGAAAATGGAATAACCGTAAATAAAATAATTAAATAAAGTTATTTTATTTTTCAAATGCTTATAACTCACAAACGATTACTCGGATTAAAAATATGAGACCACCGCTGAGCTCATGAGGGTATACTCTCTTTAGGAAGATACTAACATTGGCCGACACGGGCCACCAGTAAAAGTTAGTTTTTGGATGTAAATAAAATAATTAAGTGATAATTATTTTAATGTTAAAATCTATAACATCTAAACGGTAACTCGGATTAAAAAACCGAGAGTGTTGTTGGGTTCTTTGGGGCGTGCTCTCCTTAAGCGAAACATAACCTCGACCGGTACGGGTCGAGGGTGAACGTTATTAATTTATTCAAATTTTTTAAGGTACGTTCAGTAAACGTACGAGCAACGTTTTATAACTTTTGAACCGGTGCTCAGATTAAAAATATGAAGGTACCGTAGAACTCGAAGTGTTGCGATTCGCTTAAAGTAGGTTTAACCTCGACTATAGTGGGATGAGAGAAGAAGTTGGTTTTTTGCGTTTTTCGTGGAGGATTAAAAAAATTAAATATATTTTATTTTAAATATCCTCCCACCTCTCCTTTTAATCTTTGGTGTCGAGGACCACAAGAGGGTGGTCAGGCATTTAAATGATAGAAATTAAATGCCTGGTTACACAAAATGTGTAACCACAAATCCATTTAATTAAAAGAATTCATTAATTCTAAAAAAATGAACCACCTCTTAAACTAAGAGTTATATTAACTCTTCCTTGGGGTTGGGTGTTGTTTTCGGTTGGAGAAAGGAGGAGCAAGAACTTGAGGCTCTTGATGAAGAATGAATCTCACAATCATGAACCGAAGATCGTCGTTGGAGCAGTGTCGTTGGAAGCTTGTTGTGGGAATAATGAACACCGACCCACCTTCAATCGCGAACGTTCTCCAATAGATTTACGTGGTAGGGGGTTTAATTTGAAGTATGATAAATATATATTTGTTAATTCCTCTTGTTCTTGATTCTCAATGACGATGGACAAACAAACATAGCTATCGATCCGCACATAGACCATGATCCTTTATATTTTTTTCTTTATGCATTCTTCATCGACAAATAATTAAGCACACTAAAAACTTAATGTTTCGTTGAGAGCGACATACAGACATGGTGATCTCGACCTGAGGATCACAAATCTGTGTTCATCACATTTATCGGGTTTAAAACGAATATGTGACGGCCCACGGAATGGGCGACATGGCGGTGTGATTTCCAACGTGTGTTCAGGACGTGTCTCCAAGTGAGGTAGACAGTGCGACATGCGGTGACAAAGGACAACCGAGAGGCAGTGTCTAGGAGGTGCGGCAGTCTGGAGGTGTAGTGGATCTGGTAGCCAGAGGTGGCAGTAGCAGTCTGGCTGTGCGAAAGAAGAAGAAATCGTGGGAGAAGAAAGATTAGATTGGAGAGAGAAATAAATTGAAAGGGGATAAAATTAAAAGGAAGTAAATATAAAATAATAAAGAAGGAACCTGATGGTGGAGTCCAGTGCACAATAAGAGGGAATAATAATTTTTGAATGGAATGAGTTTTTATTTGAAGGAAAATAAAATGGTTAAATAAAAATAAAAATAATATAATAATGATATTATTATTTTTGGTTGAAGACCCATATTTTGTCCGTAACTTATCCGTGCGAACCCAGTTTCGCGAACCGTCTGCAGTAGTGCGACCTTGATTTCAAGACGGAAATTCTGAGTCCAATATTGGATGTCTTTTTCGGGTTTTTGGATCTGGTACCCGAAACGCTTGTGAATTAATAGATTTATTATTATTATTAAATCTTCGACCCGCCATAACTCCTGCGTGTAACGTCCAATTGACTTGCCGCCAATGGCGATGTGATCTTGTCATTAATACGGTCGATTCAAGTATAATGTTGGATACTAAATTCTGTTTCAGGGATCGGGTCCACGAAACACCTAATAATAATAATATTATTATTATTATTATGAGATCTTGTATCTGACGTCTCTCCCTCATACAGTGTCAGAATGATGAACCATATGTGATGTTGTGAACCTGAAATTAAGATAGATGTTTCAAGACCAATTTTGTATATTTAAGTTGAGGATGAGACGTGAGCCCCACGAGGCTCGATTCACGCGTGTTGTAGTGAAATGCAACTTTTTCACCAGGTATCCATTTTGGACAAATGGGTAGTCCATCTCATGTGTTTTTTCGTTGGAATCATAATGGTGTGACCCGTTTGGTTATCTAGTTTCGTTTAAAGTACGACTGGGTTGGATTGAACTTGAATCCAACCAGGTCCTTATCACTAAAATGACTACAGCTCACAGATCAGATGCTCGTTTGACGAACCGTCTACGACGTTGGGACCCTTAGAGTGAGATGGTCCTTTTGACTTACTCCATTAGAGTTTCGGATAAACTTGGAGTCTTCCGGGTTGGATCACACCCGAATCCAACTGAGCCCTCAATACTAAAATGCTTATAACTTATAGACCAAGCGTCTAGTTGACGCACTGTCTATTGCGTTGGAACCCTTACGACATGGATGTCTTTTGGGTTACTCCTTTGTGGAGCTTAGTGATGGTCATGGCACGACCGGTATCTCGAGGGGAAGATTCTACAGAGCTCGAGCACACCGAGTGTGAGGAATCCTATGGCAGGATGTAATGTGAAGAAGGAACATAGATCCTATGTGGGTCTGCTCTCAGCAATCCTGTGTTAGTTAGGGAATATCTATCCTATGTGGGTTAGATCCTGTGTGGGTCATCACTCAATGATTCTGTTTCGGTCAGCGCATACTGATCCTATGTGGGTCAGATCTTGTGTGGGTCAGCGCTTAACGATCCTATGTGGGTCATTGCATACTGATCATGTGTGGGTCAGAGGGGCTTAGTTATCTATTGATCCTATATGGGTCATAAAAAGTGCTACTTAATAGAATAAGATGATATAGCCTTAAGAATAATCATTTGTACCTGTGTACTTAAGTTATACCTAATTGTGAGCTGATTCTTTTACTTGTGTGGTACTTCAATCTTTGGGGTGTTACCTGCGTGGTACTTCAATCTTTGTGGTGTTACATATGTGGTACTTCTATCTTCGTGGTGTTACCTATGCGGTAATTCTATCTTCATGGTGTTACCTTTGTGGTACTTATATCTTTATGGTGTTACCTATGTGGTATTTCTATTTTCTTCGTGGTGTTACCTGTATGGTACTTCTATCCGTGTGGTGTTACCTATGCGGTACTTCTACCTTTGTGGAGTTACCTTCATGGTGTCATCTTCGTGGTGTTACCTGTGTGGTACTTCTACCTTCTAGGTGTTACCTATGTGGTGTCCTTCCCTCATGTATGAGATGAGTATATCTTGATAACTTAGGAATATGTATGGGCATATACCTAAGTAGAGTTGATGTCATGATTTGTGGTTTTTCCTTTGTGGAACTCTAGGATACCTACAGGGGTCTTGGGGTCCCTACTGAGTATTGTTATACTCACCCTTGCATGGGCATTGCCCGTACCTTGTTGTTTCTGGTGTAGATGATGTACCGCATTGATCAAGGCTGAGGGAGCTAGGACTGGACGGTGCACGAAGGTGGACTATTCGGTGTGATGTGACGTGGAGGAGACTAATGAACGTGGAGTGCTGAGGAGGCGATCTGTACGTACCCTTTAAGTATGAACCTCATAGGATTAACCAATAGCTGTTTTCCTTTCAGTTTTATTATGCTTCCAGTCATACTTGTACTTTTACAATTGGGATTTTTTTTCATCCCCTTTTTACTTTCATCACTCTTTTACTACAATAGTTTACCTATTGGTTGCATCTTATTGCGTTCTAGTCTATGTGGTTGCTTCTTGTTGTTTTCCTGGACTATGTGTCTGTATAGGTTAAAAAGGCAATGCCTTCCCATTTAAGGGATATGCCTTTCTGGTGCTAGTCGCCAGCCCCTAGCCTATGGAAGACAGGATTGGGGTAGTCACGACACGAGCCCTAAGGGATGGGTCGTGACAAAGTGGTATTAGAAGAGTTCGGTTCTACCAGAGAACTAGGAATCTGATATTTTCTGTGAAGCAATTGTGTTAAGTGTTATGAGTGTGGGGAGTTCAGTGTTGGTGCGATGACGGATGTATCCATACACAAGGACCCTGAATTATGATTTCCGACCCGGTGCACGAAAACGCCAATTGTGTGTGTTTTTGAGAAGTTTTTCTTTTGATTTCTTTATAGTTAGCTCACTAGGTATAACTTAATAACCATGGAGAACCTATTCCTTATCAGGATTCCTCCACAAAGAAAGCCACCTAGGTTTCCCGAGAGAGAACACGACGACGACCCACCAAGCGATGAGGCTCCGGTGCAGGGCCCTCTTATTGTGTTGGCACCTTCGGGTGGTGTACCACTAGCACCACCACCTGTTGGGTAGCAGTTAACCCGGTGGTACTGGTAGAGTACAGATTTAGGCTTTGTGCCTTACACGAGTTTCAGCATCAGATACCCCTCAGGTTCCAAGGTGAGCCTGACTCATAGGCATATGAGGACTGGCTTGAGGAGGTGGCTGAGAGTTCTCTAGAGCTTCTACAGCTTTGGTAGGACGACATATCGGTAGCTGAGTATTCATCGAGGCATACCGACCATTCCTAGTACTCGATGAATACGATACGGTCAGTGCTTTAGGGTTCGGACTTCCGAGCGCGGTGTGTTTAAGGATGGATGAGCCAACACTATTCCTCTATGCATTCCTACCTACGTTAGGGTGATAGAAGGAACCTTTGTGGTTGAATGTTATTTGGATGAGCGTATACATCCAGTGAATGTTAGTAGTGGGAATAGAGGAAAATGGTGCTAGTCTCATAGACTTGGTAATGTAAAAATGATTCGGGAAGAAGAAGTGTTAGGGAAAGATGAATATGTAGGGTTGCAGACAAGGAATCAGAACTAGGAGAGAAGCATGAGGTGGTGTAAATTTTGACATGTTACAACCAACCCCCTTTGTGGTCCCCACTAGGATTAGGGAGCCGGAGGACATGACATAGGAGTAGCTGCATGCAGTCAAGGAGTGCGACCCAAGGGATCTAGGAATGATTCAAGGTATGGTACGTGTCTACTACTCGATGTCGTATCAATAGACATATCTACCAATCATTCCTACCTTCCAAGAATCATGTTCAAGACCTAGAGTTTTCGGTTAAACCATTGAATTGAACCTTACGTCTGGATATACCTTTGGGAGGATACTCGATAATCACACTTATGCCGATGGTGTGATCTAACCCTTGAGGTGAGAGTTTCGGTTGGAACCTCTTGGTGGCAGCGTCGAGGACTTACGATGTTAGTTTGGGTATGAGTTGGACATCCACAGTTCATACTCAGATTGACTATATTAGACAAACAGGTTGTGTTTTATCTACAATGTTGGAATGGGGTTTTCCTTGGTTGGAAAAAAGGAAACCCATGTAGCACATGATAAACTCATGTATAGGAGGGTGCAGCCGATCAATCTTTAGTTATCCAGCCTTACCCCCGTGGTCGTAGGAGTTTTCGGTTTTCAGTTCCCTACAGTAGTGGAAGATTATGGAGAAATATTTTCAAAATATGTTTCTAGGATTACCTCCCCGAAGGGAGAGAGACTTTTACTTTGGATGGGTACTACCAGAGTTTTGAACCATACTTCTCCAGGGTAGAGGCACCCTTGTTATCTTTGAAGAAGAAGGGGGAGCCTTTCCTGTGGATGGATAAGTGTCAGTAGATATTTCAGAAGTTGAGGCAATGATGAGGGCTAGAGTTTCTCTAGGACTATGACTTTGAGATAATCTATAATCTTGGGAAGGGGAATGTGGTAGTAGACACACTTATCAGGAGCTCTGGTCTAAAGCTGCTGAGTGAGGCATCAGATCAGCTAGTCACGATATAGATATCCTTTGTAGATAAATATGGAGCATCTTACCTCTAGTCTATGACTATCACTCCCCCAATTCCTCAGCGAATATGGGAGGCACAACTTGGGACATTGACTGTGAGGCCCAACATGCTTAGATATCCTCAGGATGGTCTCTTGAAGGATTTTCTGAAGGTGAGGAGCACATCATCCTCTTCAGAGGTCACACTATGGTACCAGTGACGCTTCAGGAGGAGATGTTGAGGGATACCATGTCTTCCAATGGGTATCACCCCGACGAGGATTGAAGTGGTTTGGCCGAGCGACAAGCTATCTCTGAGGTTCATCAGACCTTTCTAGATTCTCAGTAGAGTGGGTGAGGTGGCGTATCATCTATCTCTTTCCCCACAGATGCACCGGGTGCATAATGTTTTCCATGTGTCGCAGTTGAGGAGATGCGTGCATGATCCATCTTAGTTTATCAACTATGGTGAGGTTAACTTTGATGATGAGGTGACTTTTACGGAGTTCCCAGTGGAGATAGAGGATCGATAGGAGTGAGTCCTTCATAGGCGATCGATACCTCTGGTGCATGTTCGCTGACAGCATGAGAACATCCAAGAGAGAACATGGAGGGGGAGACTCAGATACGTGCTCAGTACCCCCATTTGTTTCCTTAGTCTGTGTTTTGGATTTCAGGGACAAAAATCCTTAAGGTGGGAAGAATGTAATGTCCAAAAATTTCTTTATGATTTTTATAATTATATGGAATTATTTTGAGACTGTGAAATCTGATGGCACGTGATTCTAAAGCCCGGAGTGCCCAGAATAATCTGTCGAAGTTTTGTTAAACTTTAAATAGCGTGCGTAAGTATTTTTTCTAAAAAGGTAGAATAACTCTTAAACGGTTTCCCAGATCAGAAATTTGAGGGCACTGTTGCACTCCGGATGGTGGGTTTACCCTAAGAACGACTTAAGTTTAGTCAGTGTGGGCCTCCTATGGGGAAACCTGAAAATGGCATAACTGTAAATAAAATAATTAAATAAAGTTATTTTATTTTTCAAATGATTGTATCTCTCGAATGGTTACTCAGATTCAAAATCTGAGACCACCACTGAGCTCATGAGGGTATGCTATCTTTAGGAAGATACTAACATTGACCGACACAAACCACCAGTAAAAGTTATTTTTGGTCGTAAATAAAATAATTAAGTGACAATTATTTGATTGTTAAAATTAATAACTTCTAAATGGAAACTCGGGATAAAAATTTGAGAGTACCGTTGGTTTTTTTGGGGCGTGTTCTCCTTAGGTAGAGCCTATCCTCGACCGGTGAGGGTTGAGGGTGAACGTCATTAATTTGTTGAAATTTTTTTAAGGTATGTTTAGTAAATGCATGAGCGGTATTTTCAAACATTTGAAACGGTGCTCGGATTAAAAATATGAAGGCACTGTTGAACTCGCAGTGTTAGGATTTGACTAAGGGAGGTTTAACCTCGACCGTAGTGGGTCACGAGAAGAAGTTGGTTTTTTCGTTTTTCATGGAGGATTAAAAAAATAAATATATTTTATTTAAAATATCCTCCCACCTCTCCTTTTAATTTTTGGTGACAGGGACCACCAGAGGGTGTTGTTTTTGGTTGGGAAAAGGAGGAGTAGGATCTTGAGGCTCTTGAAGAAGATCATATCTCACAATTGTGAACCGAACATCATCATTCGAGAGACATCGTTGGATGTTTATTGTGGGAAAGACGAACACCGATCCACCTTCAATCGTGAACGTTCTCCAACGGATTTATGAGGTAGGGGGTTTAATTTGAAGTATGATAAATATATATTTTTTAATTACTCTTGTTATCGATTCTAAACGACGATGAAAAACAAACATGGACATCGATTTGCACATAGACCATGATCCTTTCTATTTCATTCTTCATGCATTCTTCATCACTAAATAATTAAGTGCATTAAAAAGTTAATATTTCATTGAGCACGACATACGGATGCGGAGATCTCGACCGAAGGATCACGAATCTGCGGTCGTCACATTTTTCAGGCTTAAAATGAAGATATGGAGCCCCACAGAAGGGGCGACATAACGGTGTGATTTTCAGCGAGTGTTCAGGGCGTGACTCCAGGTGAGGTAGACGGTGCGACATGCGGTGGCGAAGGATAGCTGGGAGGTAGCATCCAGGCAGTGTAGTAGTCTGGAGGTGTCGTGGATTGGGTAGCCGGAGGTGGCAGTGGTGGTCTGGACATGCAGAAGAAGAATTAATCGTGGGAGAAGAAAGATTATATTGGTGAGAGAAATAAATTGAAAGGGGATAAAATTAAAAGGAAATAAATATAAAATAATAAAGAAGGATAACCTGGTGGTGGAGCCCGGCGTGCAATAAGAGGTAAGAGGAATTTGTGCATGGAATAAGTTTTGGAATTGAATGAAAATAAAATGGTTAAATAAAAATAAAAATAATATAATAATGATATTATTATTTTTGGTTCAAAAACCATATTTTGTTCGTAACTTATCAGTGCGAACTCAGTTTCACGAACCGTCTACAGTAGTTCAACCCTGATTCTATGATGGACATTCCGAGTACAATATTGGATGCCTTTTTTCGATTTTTGGATCAGGTACATGAAACACTTGGGAATTAATAGATTTAACATTATTATTAAATCTTCGACCCGCCATAAATCCTGCGTGCGATGTTCGATTAACTTGTCACCAGTGGCGATGTGATCTTGTCATTAATACGATCGATTCAAGTCTAATGTTGGATACTAAATTCTGGTTTGTGGATCAAGTCCATGAAACACCCAATAATAATAATAATAATAATAATAATAATAATAATAATAATAATAATAATAATAATATGAGATATTGTATCTGATGTCTCTCCCTCATACGGTGTGGAAATAATGAACCATCTGTGACATTGCAACCCTGAAATTAAGACAGATGTTTCAAGACCAATTTTGGATATTTAAGTCAAGGTCGAGGCACAAGCCCCACGAGACCCGATTCATGCGTGTTGCGGTGAAATGCCACTTTTTCACCGGGTATCTATTTTGGACAAATGGGTATTCCATCTTGTGTATTTTTCTATGTGAATCATAACAGTGTGACCCACTTGGTAATCTGGTGCTGTTTGAAGTACGGATGGGTTGGATCGAACAGAAATCCAACCAGGCCCTCGACACTAAAATGACTATAGCTTACAGACCGGATGCCAGTTTGACGAACCGTCTACGGCGTTGGGACCCTTGTAGAGAGATTGTATTTTTGAATTACTCCATTAGAGTTTCAGAGAAACTTGGAGTTTGGCTGGGTTGGATTGCACCTGAATCCAATTGGGCCCTTAGTACTAAAATGCCCATAAATTACAGACCATGCATCCGGTTGACGCACTGTCTATTGTGTTGGAACCCTTACGACATTGAGTTCCTTTGGGTTACTCCTTTGTTGAGGTTAGTGGAGTTCGGGGTACGGCCAGTATCTTGAGGAGAAGAATATATGGAGCTTAAGCACACCGAGTGCGAGGAATCATGTGGATGGATGTAATGTGAAGAAAGAACATCGATCCTGTGTGGATCAGCGCTCAGAGATCCTGTGTGGGTTAGGGCATACCGATCCTGTGTGGGTCAGATCCAGTGTGTTTCAGTACTCATTGATCCTTTGTGAGTCAGCGCATACCGATCCTTTGTGGGCCAGATCCTGTGTGGGTCAGCGCTCAACGATCCTGTATGGGTCGGCGTATACCGATCATGCGTGGGTCAGATGGGGTTAGTTACCTATTTATCTTATGTGGGTCAGAAGCAGTGCTACTTAACAGAATAATTTGATCTAGCCTTGCGACTAATCATCTGTAATTTTGTACTTAAGTTAAACCTTATTGTGAGCTAAGTCTTTTACCTGTGTGGTACTTCAATCTTTATGGTGTTACCTGTGTGGTACTTCAATCTTTGTGGTGATACCTGTTTGGTACTTCTTTCTTCACGGTGTTACATATGTGGTACTTTTATCTTCATGGTGTTACCTATGTGGTACTTCTATCTTCGTGGTGTTACCTGTGTGGTACTTCTATTGTCTTTGTGGTGTTACCTATGTGATTCTTCTATCCTTGTGGTGTTACCTGTGTGGTAATTCTACCTTTGTGGGGTTACCTTCGTGGTGTTATCTTCATGGTGTTAACTGTGTGGTACTTCTACCTTCGTGGTGTTGCCTATGTGGTGTCCTTACCTCATGTATGAGATGAGTATATCTTGATAACTTAGGTATATGTATGGGCATATACCTAAGTAGAGTTGATGTCATGCTTTGTGGTTTTTCCTTTGTGGAATTCTAGGACACCTACAGGGGTCTTGGGGTCCCTACTGAGTATTGTTATACTCACCCCTGTACAGGCTTCGCCCACACCTTGTTGTGTCTGGTGTATACAACGTACAAAGTTGATTGAGGCTGAGGAAGCTAGGGATAGATGGTGCAAAGAGGTGGACCATTCGGTGTGATGTGACGTGAGTAAGACTAACAAACATGGAGTGGTGAGGAGGCGATCTGTACTGACCCTTCAGGTAGGAACCTCAGAGGAAAAACCACTCTCTATTTTCCTTTTTCTCTCAGTTGTATGGTACTTCTAGTTGTACCTGTACTTTTAGAGTTGGGCTTGTATTTTGGCCCCTTTTTACTTCCAGAACTCTTTTTATACAGCAGTTTACCTTGTGGTTGCATCTTATTGCATTATAGTCTATGTGGTTTCTTCTTGTTGTGTTCTTGGACTATGTGTTTGTACAAGTTAAAAAGGAAATGCCTTCTCGTTTAAGGGATACACCTTTTCGGTGCAAGTCACCAACCCCTGGCATATGGAAGGTGGGCTTGGGGTAGTCACGACACGGGCCCCGATGGACGAGTCGTGACATCTCTAGTTCTATCATGATTAATGTTTTATATCTTTGATTCAATTCCACTGATCACGATGATTAAAAATTGTATATATTGTGGCTTATTTGGGTGTCTTCCATTGAAGGTGAAAACTTTTTGCTTTTTTCCATTGAATAGAGGAAGGTATTTTGGTCTTCCACTTTATATCACATGCCATTAGATGCTTATTGTTTTAAATGAGTTTATTTGTTATGATTTTTCTTATGTATGTGTCCTAATAGGGACATATAATGATTTTAAATGGTTTTAGTCCTTGGAATGAAATAGGTTCCATGCCATGTTTTTGTAAAATTTCCCAAGCATCTTTTTAAAGCTTATGAGTTTTTTCCAAAGTGGTTCTTGATATCAGATGGAGTTTTATAAGGGAATTTGTATCAATTGATTTTTAAACCAAGTGTTTGAGATAGTTTAAAGTGTTAAAAGTTTATAAAATATGTGGTTTCTTTTGAAAAGGGTGTGTTGACATGTGTGGGCCACATTTTTAATCTTGTTGAGTTCTTTGAAATATTTCAATGTTTTTTAAGGAAAGTTTGAGTTTCTAAATAGGATTTCATGAAATGTTTTAATAAAATTTAGACCTAATAGTGTATTGAGATGATATTTTGAAATATAATGAGTTGTATTGGCATTCTAATCATGTTTTTGAAAAATCCTTGATCTTAAACTATGAAAAATGGTTTTTTATCAAATGTATGAGGCCCTCTTGAGCCCTGTATGGCTATTGATATGTCCATAGTGTCTTGTGATCCCATGAGGGAATTTGTTATATTGATGCGTATTTATATGACTCTTGTGTATATATGTGTATGATGTTTTTTCTTACAAGGGTGTAAGAGGTTAGGTATGAGTTATTTAAAAAGATTTATAGTTCATGTATTTGGTTGTTTATTCATGCTCACCTTCACTTGACTTGTTATGGGAGACCCTCGGCATGTGCGTAGTTGTCTTAGGTGGTTGAATTCATGTACTGGGTTATTAACTATCTAAGGGAAATTATCTATTTGATCTAGAGATCCCATGTAAATAAAACTCTCTAGGGGACCAAGAAATACCATGGGAAGGGAGTAATCCATGTATACCAAGGGAGACCATAGAAATGATGTTACCAATGAGATTAAGTGAGATATGGGAATTTAGGTCCTTAGAAAGAATTAGGAGCTTCCAAATTTATATTGGGCTCAGGTAAGACCAAGAGAGATTCTGAAACAAGTTATAATCACTTAGTTACTAGTTATCCTATGATTATTCTTAATCATGATTCCCCCCATTACTTAGAGCCCATGAAGCTAGGATCCTAATTAGGATCCTTTTAGAGGATTTATCCTTTTGTTTCAATCGAATTTTCTAATTATTGTGTTATTTATTGTCACCTATGTACTTTTGGTTTGTTTTCCTTATAATGGGAATTTGACATAATAGTGATTATTTTTGTGTTTTCCCTCCTTATGTTGTGGACTGTTTTTAAATTGATTTAAAAAGAGATTTAATAAAGTTTTTAAAATAAGGAAGACAAAGGTTTGTTTTTAATGTGTTTTAAAACTATTTTATCATAAATTTTAAGGGGTGATATTTAAAAGTTAAAAGGAATTCTATAAATATTTTTTTGGAGAGTTTTAATGAGATAGCAGGAACAATTTTTTTGAATATCTATTTTGTGGGTTTGAAAATATAAAAAATTGACCAATGTGACATCTAACCAAACCCTCAGCCCAATCTGCCACAAGTCTTGAAAGGAATTATCAATCCCCATAGGCTAGAAACAATTTTATAGTCATAAAAAACATTAATTAGGAATGATTTCTCCATCATATAATAATAATAACAAGTAGTTTAAATAAAATTAATAAACCAACTAAACATGAGAGAAGTAATACTGAATATCTAATGAAAAAGATACAACTGATACATAAAAAAATTAATAGTGTATGAAGATACAAATAAAACTGAAGCATACAAATACAATAGGACAAAATGGCCAATACAAAACCTAGTCTAAAATGGAAGCTCAAACCACTCCAACAAACCTCCATGTGACCCACAATCATTATTTTAACTAATAACACCCTTAGAATATCAATAGAGAGGAGTAAATATGGAACAGGGCTGGACCTATAAAAATATAAGAATTAGTTAACAACCCAGTAGGTATCCACCCATAAAATCTAAGTAGTCTCTTTCACAATATATTACATGAAAATTTTGTTTTGAAATACAATATAAAAATAATTTTTTTTCATAAGAATATACATGAATAAAAAATAATACATCAAATTTCTGTTAAAACAATTTTCACATAATTTTTATTAAATGAAAAAATCACTATAAAAACACATTTCCTTAGACTAATACCCTTTGGAAACCATATTTTAATATTCAACTCTAAAACCGTCTAATAAACACCTCTTTTTTAAAATAAACATTTCAAAACTCAAAGAGGTTTCCAAATTTAAAATATATTTTTAAAAAATATCTTTTAAAACCAGTATCCAAATAAAACCAAACACATCAACCTAAAACCATGTTCTTAAAACCCACACACTTGAGTTTAAGAAACACCACATTTCTACATTTACATTAAGAAACTCCAAAATGTATTTGGAAAAAACTTTTTACATTTAATTAAAACCCATTTAACCTCATTTGATAGTAGTTTTAAAGCACATTAAAACCATACCTTTACTTTCCTTATTTTTATAACCATTCAAAACCCCATTTTCAAAATATTTTAAAAGAAAACCATAACACAAATAAGAAGTAAATCACAAAAATAGGCCCCAGTATGCCAAGTCACATGACAATAGAAACAAAAAAAAGTACACAAGTGTTAAAAAATATACAAGTATAAGGGGATACAATAGGAGAAGCTGGATAAATCCTTTAAAATGACCCTAAATAGGATCCTAGTGTCATGGGATCTAACTAAATGCTTCTAAAAAATTGTATCAATCATGGATTAAAATAATCCTAGGTTCACAAGGCATTATGTGTGAACAAACAAAATTTAGAAGCTATCTCGGTCTTCCCCAAGATCTCTCAGTCCCTTAATATCTCTATATCCTAACCTCCCATGATATACCTTAGCACCGTGAAGAATGTTCCCTCCATATGTTCTTTCAATACCATAGGAAATTTAATTTACCATGTTAACTACATAGGTTAGGTCTTTAACTACCTAATTCACCTACAATAATAACCAAGTTCTCACATGATAGGTCAAATTGAGGTGATTATAAGTGAACCATCAGATAAAACAAAAAGTTATCACTTGAAACAACTCATGGCTCACCTCCCGAACCCTTTAAATTAAACAACCACATTCACATAAAATCATGAACAACATATATTGATTAATCAATATAAAACATTCTAACATGGAATTTCAATCCACCATTTTCATATAAAGAATAACATGGCGCTCAAAGAGGGTTTCAAACCCTTAATAAAATCCCATTTTTCATAAAATACCAATCGATACCTTTTCCAAAACATGGTTGGAATGCCACGATAACACACACTACTTAAAGCCCATCATGATCAACTATTGGGAAAACATTTTCTTAAAAACATGTCATGAAATCTATTTAGGAAGTTAGTATTCCATTAAAACAATCTTTTAAATTTTTGATATAAATTAATAGGTTTCAAAAGGGAATCCACATGAGTAAACAAACCCCTTTAAAAAAACACATTTTGAATAATTTAAAACACCTTAAACCTTTTCAAAAACTTGGTTTAACAAAATCAATTGATGAAAAGAAGAAAATTTATAACCTCAAGTAGGTTCCCTAAACCACTTTCAAATCCAAAATAATCCTTTAGAAGTAATTTAGGTAATTTCAAAACCACTTAGCATAGAATAAAATTCCATTACAAGGGTTAAAACCACTTTAAATAGAAATAATCCCTTAATGGATCATACATATAGTAATTAATTGAAATAAAACCCATTATCAAACCATTAATCATTTAAAGATAAGTAATAGAAAGAGAAGACAAATAAACACCTACCTTGGTTTAATGGGAAAAAAATTAGAATTCATATCCTATAATGGTGAACACTATAAAAAAATCCAGACATTTCCTCTATAACCCTACATAGTCAAATATCCATTATTAATTCCAACCCTACCTTAAAACCATATAACATATTCCCTTGGGTTTATAGGAGGAAGGAAAATTGATGTGATAAGAGGAAGATATTTGTAGGAGGGGTTTAGAGGAACTTACCAAGGAGTAAACTAATTGAAATAATGGTAGAAATCCACAAAAAATGAATTGAATAAGGTTTATCATGTTTCCTAGGGGTTCTTGGTTTGATCAAATGAGAGGGAGAAATAAAATGAGGGGTTTGAGGTTTAAAATAGAATGAGGCTAAAATAGAAAAAATCAGATTTTAATAAATTTGGGAAGATCACATGACTTAACAACATGATTTTTCCAAACCATATACCAACTATGCCCATATCACTGCTAGAATAAAAACTACTTACAAATTTTACCTAGGTCTCCATACAGTTTAAAAAACCATGAATCAACCATTATAAATAAAACTATCAAATTGTAGAGTTGATTTAAATTCTTTTAGCGTGGTTTAATTAACCGTGTGAAAGCCATGATTTCTTAACCATGCACACCAATGGAAAATCATGGTTTTCTCAAGGATCGGTATGGTTTAGATCAAACCTTGCATCGAACATTCAAAAAAGCTATTCACAAACAAAAATGAACTAAAAAACTAGATGTGTAAGAGTTGCCACATTATTTCCTCTAAACCATGCATGCAAACCTTTCATAAAAGGAAAACCTCAATATTTTCCATGTTTCTAGATGAAACTTTTTAGAAACTTAAAAATCCCTTAAAATCATAAAATAACATAAAATAAACACCACAATGATAATATGGGTGTCATAATTCTCCCCACCCATCCACTTTATTCCCCCAAAATGTCTTAGGTCTAAGTAGATAATAATAAATTTAATATTTTAAAATGAACCCTCCCGGAAAAGAGAAGTACTTGAAAAATTAGACAAACCCTTTAACAACATGAACACCATTAAGTAAAACCAATAAACAATAAATCAAAGAGATTATTTAAGAAGGTTAATACCTAGCATAGTTATTCACACCATTTATAACTAAGCTAAAATAGTGGAATGATTGATAAAATATTCTCCACCAAACAAGTTGGCATCACCAAACAAACATATTTCCAAAATATAAAATAGGGAATCACTATAAAGTTACAACCACACCCAACCATAAAATACTAGTTCAAAACCACAAGGGGAAGAAAAAAAATCTCAAAATAGCTAGTATGACCATATAATTGAAGCACCAAATCCATGTTATCCCAAACTAAGGAACATAAAAATAGGATACATGCATCACTGGGGAATGACACAACTCTATTCCTAGGTTTGAAACCAGTATATAAGGGTGTTTAGATCCATATGCATGGAATATTATCACATGAGGATTCCAATTAAAAACATATCCTGATGGAACTCACAGTTTGAATGAAAACAGAACTACACCCATCACCCATACACACACCCTAGGATTATCCCATTCCCAAACCAAAAAATAAAAAAGTGACCATGGTCCACACCCTGTATAATATACCCAAAAATCATTGGGAAGTGATTATTGGATATCCACTGAAAGAAACATATTTCATAAATAGAAACCAAAGAGGTGCCTAAAAACAAACCAGCCTAAGACTTCTTCAAGCCACAAATTCTCCAAACTCACTGAGCATAAATCCCCAAAATATTTTTTCATCCAAAAGAGACACAACCAAGCAACCAAAGGATACACCAAATGATGAAAAATCCATCAATATCAATCATCTCCTACCATGATCAAACAAAAATCCCAACTAGGGTCCACATAAGTTCCTCCAATGAAATTGACTCTCACTAGTCCAACCATCAAATAAAGCAACACATGCCTTGAATAAGTCCAAGGCATTCCACTAAAAAGAGAATACAACACCTGCCAATCCATTTAGATCTAGGTATGTGTTAAACCCATGAGGAAAGACCCCCCTAGAAATTAATTTTACTTAAACACTAGATATTGTTTGTAGACATACATTAGATGGAACAACAAATGAACTCAACCTAGTCATGTACTCAAAATCACATCAAGTAGTCCCATGATCACACGATGGAAAAATAAAACCACATTATTTAATAAAATAATAATTTACCTTTGAGAACACACATTTAAATAAAACCATGGTCCCCATCACAAATAATTCCCAAAAAACCATTTTGAAATCCAAGAAAACATTGAATTTTGGAATATTTTCACCAAAATCCAAATTGAAACCATTTCAGGCTTTTAAAAGTACCCTCTATTGGATTAAATTACAATAGATTTTAAGCTATTTCATAAAAAAATTCCAATACAATTTGTAATAACAAAATAACTTCTATATTTCATGATAAAAACAAACACTTATATTTGAAATGATTCAAATAATTCACCATTTTTAATCAAACAACACATATCAGAATCCAAATAGGCCACAAAATCTAGTTTTGGAAGATGATTACTTCCCTTAAAATAGAAAACCCACCTTTCAAAACATATTGTGGACTTGATTTGAAAATAAATCACACTTATAAAACACTCCAAGTTTCAAAATGAAATTAATTATTTCAAAAAAATTCTAGAAACTAATATCATTTTACAAAAATACCTAAGTCCTTGTTTTAAATATGAAAACATTTTTCTGACGAAATCATTTTTTTAAACTAAACTGATTTCTATCAAACATTAAATCACATAAAAATAGGAAAAACTCAAGCCTCAACTCATAATTTAATCCAACAATGACAACATATCACAGGACCGATCTTGGCTCTTATTCCCAATGCCCTAAATAAACTTGTAAATCCAAGGATCAAGGGGTATAAATAAACAAAATAGTAAGTAGAACCATTCCCAATAAGGAAACATAGTTGGATTCCATGTGAAAATCCTTCATTGGTTCCTATATCGAGTTTGGAATCAAGTGATTGGTCATTTCATTTTTTTTCAAGCCCAGAAATCCAAACCCACACCTTGGTTTCCTTTCCATTTCTTTCCCAAACAATAAATAATGACCCCAAAGCAACTTGATCTATGAAAATTAGGATCAATAAACCACCATTATAGGCATAAAACCATAATCCAATAATTCCAAAAAATGGTAATCCAAAATCAAAAAAAATCCAAACTACCTATGAAAACTTGGAGCTCAGGGTGAGAAGGAAATCAGGTCACTATTCCCACACCTACATCATAATTCTAAACATCATTATCTATAAACTAACGACACCCTAAATTAAAATTGAGAACATCCATAACATATAACCCACTGTGAACTTAATCTTTTATACCATTTTTTAATGCACCAACATGAGGTTCCATCTATAGCACCCCAAACACTTCATGGTATGTTTATCTTAAACACATTCTAGTTATAGACTATATTTCATGAATCAGTGAGCCTCTATGGAACAAAACATGGTTACTTATAGGAGATATCTATAAACTAGCAAAGTAAACCTAATTTTGTCACTTTTAGGATGTGAATTTCGAAAATCTGACATACATGGTGGTGATCAGTAAGTTATTTGGAGTCCGATAAGGAAAAATCAATTTTCAGTGAATAGTAACCTACCCTTATGAATAATAACATACCCTTATGAATAGTAACTTACCCTTATGAATAGTAATATGAATCTTATAAATGGTATCCATACCATTGAGTGTATAAATAAATTTAGGCACCTTAAAAATGATGATGAAATTTTTTTAAGTGTTTATGTTTTTCGATTAAATAATAATTTTAATTAAATATTTAATTAATAATATTTAAAAAATTATTTTTGAAAAATAGACTTCATTTTTGGATTCTATACATCTAAAAAAATTTAGGATGAATTTTTGGGATTTTTTTGAAATACTTGAATTTTTGAAGAATAATAAAATTCGATAATTCACAATAAATGCCAAATAATGGGTTAATTGAGTCATTGATGATGATCGGCTGATGTAAGACCAATTGATTCGGATTCACATGAAAAAATTACTATTCTTGGTCATGGAAGACTCACTATTCCGAGTCTTTTGGAGAAATAATAAATTCATGAATTTTATATTGAGAAATCCCCTCTCTCCTCCATTATAAAACCCCCCCTTCACTCCCTCTTCTCTTAACTCATCTCAAGCCGTGTGCCTGGACAATATTCATCCCAAATATCTCCCCAAGATCCTCCCCCACGTCCAAAATCTCCTAGACGCTTTAAAATACCGAAAACCTCTCCCCTTAAGAGGTTCTCAAAGGAGGAAGTCTCAAGAGGTAAATTCCTATTTTCAATTCCTTCATTTCTTTTAAGTTCTTTTCTTTTTGTTTCTTTCCTCACCTCCCTTCACCCAAATAGTATGATAAATCTAGTAACATACATGTATTGGAATTTTTTTATGCTAATGGGATATTTCATTATCTTCTCTCTTTTCCCCACCCTATATTTGGATGAAATGAAAGCACCATTTGAGATGTGCTAATTTTGCACATTCAAGGACAACAATTTATCAATTTCTATTATAATATTTAATTCTGGTCATGAAACCGTTTGTGTTATGGTTAAACCGGATTATTATATATGTATCATATCCTATTTTAGTTCTGTAATCCTTTTGTACAAATGGTATTAAGTTATAAAGCAAAACATGTTCATTGTAATCAAACCCACCGATTAACCAAAACGGTTTTCACTAAGGTTATATATATATTAATTTGACTTCACTTTAAGTAACCAAATTAAATTTAAAACCATGTAATCTCCTAGATGTTCACTAATAGCATATAAACTCATTTCTGGAAAACCACTTCCATCTTTCATATTTATCCAAACTTGAATATAAGTGAATCGATCTTTTAAAACCAAGTGATCAAACGAGCCGAACAATGAAATTGAACCTTATAACTAATCAAAAATGCCATGAACGAACTAAAAAGGGTTATAATAAATAATTTACATATAGAAGAGGTTCTGAAATTATGAATTAATACGACTAATTTGTTTATTCAGGTCTTTAATAACAAGCCAAGAACACCTTCAAGCATAAGGTAAGGGATCATCTACTAACATAGTTTTTTTTGTCTGTATTTTTCACATATATTGCAGGAAATTTTCACTAGAGCTCTCTTCAATTCAATGGAATCTCGTAATATTTTTCAGACACATGCATCATCCACTACACAGGTTGGGTCCTCAACCAAAAAGATAACTCTATCAACCACCCAACATAGTCAATGATGGGTTTAAAATGCATTGGTTTTATGGAACCACTAGAATGGTACTATCCCAACCCTGGAGGTGGGTTTAAAGGCTCTCCAGTTCATGAGGCCCCACCAGCCATCTTTCCTGTGATGATCTGTGATCTAGAACTAGATGATCCCAGTAGCCATCTCCAACCATTTTGGGATCTGGTCCTCTGAACTTGATAATGCATTCCTCCTTTCCATTAGGGAGGATGAGGAAGTGATCTACAATGACATCATCCTAGTTTAAAAGGGGTCCAACCCAAGGGCCTTTTCCAGTAATTTTTTTCATCAACTCTGTGTAGCCTTGCATCCTCACTATGAAGTGGATACCACCCCATGTGTTAAAGACAATGTCATAGGGACACATTTCCCCAAGGTGACCTACAAAGGGTAAAAATCAGATAATCAAAAATATAATATCATCATTATTCCTTCTAAAGAATCCCACCAAGTAAATAAAACAACACCCTATGGGTTGATGTATATTCCTTCTCACTATTATCAAGCTCATTAGTCAAATACGATGGAAAATCATGAGCAGAAGAAAATTATTGCTCATTCACATAAATCTATCCATGTAAGTATAGTGTCACAATATAGGAAAATGAATATATCTTCTAATGAACATGAAGCACGTTATCCAAATATGATGGAAAACTATGAGAAGCTATAAATTCCCACTCATTCACATCAAGAACATCAGGTAAATATGTTAGCAACCAACAAGAAAATTCATATCCCTATTACTATACATGAATCCCATCAGCCAAAAATGATGAATAAATATAAGAATATGAAAATTCATGAGGATTCATAACAATACTTTTAGTCAAATATGAAAGAAATAAACAAGCATATGCAAATACCTACCCCATCACATCAAGCCCACCATGAAAATATGGCTGTAATTAGAGAACATAATCAACATATATCAGCTAAAAATCAGGGGAAGAATTATGTTCCTATCCTGACACTAAAATGGGAACATATTCTCATTTCCACCAAGGGTGTTTCTCAGTAAATCCTATCAATGATGGATTATTATACATCTATTCCTAACTATATCCTAAAAACCTACCAATACATGATCACATTAGTGGAAATTGTAAGGATTTAGGACCATGACACCATCTCCCCAAGTGGGGTGACTCATCCACACAATGGGGTGGTCACTCAAGAGTAGATAAGCATCCCTAATCCTATACAGGATAGTTTTCGACAATATTATATCATTAATGGACAACAAGATTGAGCACAAATACTCGTTCCAACTAAGGGACATTGGTCTACTTCAGTGGTCACTCTAGGGAAGGAATATATTTTTAGAGGCGGTGTCCTAGAACCAACTATTTTTACTTTTATTACATGAATATTGGATGCATTAAATATTAAATTAAACATCTTATTACATATTGTTCATTGTTATGCATTACTTTATTGTAATAATGTCCTAGAGTATTTTTCTTGTTGATAATGTCATAGTAGTCCCCTGCTATGATGAGAACCTTGAAGTTCTATGAAAATATTCTTAATATAGTTCTATAGTTGGATTATATAGTATAATGAGGAACATAGTATATAGACCATTAGTTGTGAGTACTCATAAGTAGATGAGACTTATTCTCATGAAGTTCGCACTTGGTAATCTCCAAGATGGGAGATTATGAGAATAGGCCTGCCAATAGGAATTCCGATTGTTTTGGTGCCATCAGATATTCTTATATACGAGCATGTGTAATGATCTTTAGACATTAATATTATCATTAATGCATGTCACGATTCGTGAACTTATATTTGCTGATGAAAACTATCATTCCATATGTTGGAAGGAAGTAGGGTTTGTTGGATACGTCATGAATGACATGTTATTGATGGATAAGTTAGGAAAAGATTTTTCCCTTCCATATTTATGGAAGTTTATATCTTGGCCCTTTTATTGAAATAAAACCATCGCCCTAAACTCTATTTCCATAGTGTTGTGATGAGTTTATTTCAGATAGTCAAAGAATGATGTATTGAGAATATAAGTTTATTAAACCGTTATGCAACCTGCTCGATGAGATATTGTGACAAAGTGATTATGTTACATAGTGAGCATTCATATATGGTTATTGTCATTTTGAATTTAAGTTATTTCTCTTGGGTTTCTTCACCAGTTACTAGATAGTAATCTTGGACTTTAGGTAAGATCACCTAATGCCAATGAGAAATAATCCTAGAGGTTCACATACTAAGTGTTTATGTTGGAGTTGATTAAATTCTATTTGAATTTAATTAATGGAATAAATATTATTCTAAATACTGAGGAATTATTTTATTTAAGTTATATTGACTACATAAATAAAATAAATATTTATTCACCTAATTTTGAATAACATATATTTATTTATTTTATTTAAGATTTAATAAATATTTATTTACCAAATTATGAATAAAATATTTATTTAAGAAAATAAAATATTTATTTGGTGTCTAATAAATGAAAGAGGAGTTCAAATAGACCAAGGATGGGTTTGGTGATGAAATAATTATTTACAAGTCAATAAATATTATTTATCTATTTTTCATAAGTTTGCACACCACAAAATAATAATGATATTATTATTATTATGTGGCATGAAATTTCATTAATGGTTATAATTGTATTTAATGGTTGTTATGCAATTAAATTTTTTAACTGAAATCCTAGATCTATAAATATATGATTATTTATATTGTGTAAATCATTTGAAAATAATTCCATGTTTGGGAATAGATAATTGTTTCACACAATGAATTCTCTCTCGACACATCCTCATCTCTTCCTCTCAAGAATGAGAAACTCAAGAGATAATTTCTTCAAGACCGAAGAATGAGTGATCAAGAACAAACAATGCAAGACATTCAATTCTCTATACTATCACCCAAAGAATGAGTGGTGTTTCTTGAAGACAATTGGAGCATGTGTGGATCACCACTAGAGGGATTCTACCCTTGGATACTCACAAGTGAAATGAAGGAAATCTGGAAGGGCCTTTTAGGAAAATTGAAAATCATCAAAGAAGAAAGTTCCTAAGCCCATGTATTTATGTCTTCAGATGTTAAATAAATTAATTATAAATTTGACGTGCAATATCCCCACTCTTCGTTTTGAGAAACAATTATTAAAATAAATTTTTAATATATCTCCCCTAATTACAATGCTTCTGCTATGCCTGAAACCAACAAGTGGTATCAGAGCAGACACATTTAGATTTATAATTATTTATTTGATTATTGATCTATGTGAAATCATGGTTAGATTTTCATTTCATGTTATTCATTATTCAATATGATTTGAATTAACATGTTATCATCATATTAATCATGTTTCTTCAGTGTTTCATTTTCTTTGAGATTTAATAAAAAATGAATAATGACTGAAGATTCCATCAGGAAGTGCCAAATCTTTTGCTGGCAAATATGGGTTACACGGAGTGCGGCCAGAGCACATTCCATATACCCATTTTGATTGTATATAGATACACCAAGAAATTAAAAACACACAGTGCTTTTATTGCACATTGCATGTTGACTGAGCCAACCTAGAACGTGACAAGTGGATATATGGTGTGTAGCTAGCATGTACACACCATGTAGTTTGGCTGAGTTAATGCACTAAAGTCCCAGACTCGTGGATTGGATATATGAAAACTAAGGTACATGGTGTGTAGATATATTTACTATCCATGTAGTCTCCCATTAATGGAAAACATTAAAATTACATTAAATTTGAAAAATTTAATCACTAAAACCTTATTTTATTGACTGGTACACCATTTTCTGTTTGACAATTTAATAATGGTTTTAAAGAATTTTAAATAATCCATTAATTTACTATAATAAATAAGTCATTAATGGTTCTGCTGTTTATTTTCATTAATTTCCAAATTGATGGGTATCTCCAATTAAGTTAATATGATCATTAAAACGAAATGAAATTAATTTATTTACTCATTAATTAATATAAGTTAATTCATATTAATAATAAAGAATGGATAATGAAATAAATAATAGCTAATTGATTTTTTCATATTCATTGCATGTACGATCGATCATGATCTTGACCAAGACCTATGTATGTGTTGGAGATTATTTAATTAAATTTATTGCATGATTTTGAAATTATTTAATATTAAATTAAAATATGTTCTATGATCCATCCCTCCCTCCATTATTATGTAGGACCTATGTATCTGAGGATATTTATGTAATTCCCTTTAACTAATACTTTTGTTCCCCTCAACTGTGTGTGAGTAATAAATATTCATAATTAATAGAACATCCCAAGGTGTGTGGATTTGATTCAAGACAGATCCATAATAATGCCAAATCAGTGATACATAGGTGGACATGTGGAATTCTGTAGCTCATTCCAAATCTGACATGAGGAGTTATTTCCCCTAGGTCATAGGTTGATTTAATTTCTTCTCATTAAATCAACCATCAGATAAGATCATGATTGGGTTATTTAATTAATTATTTTCTATCTAATGCATTAACATTATATTTATTGATACAAGACCATGATCACATAAATGAATGAATTAATATGGAAAGATATAATTTAAAATAAATTTGATTATGCGTAAATGTTTTATCCAAACATGGTTAATTAATTAAGAAAACCTCCACTTAAATATTAACAAGACACATAAAGGATAAAAAATTTTAAAAAATTATGCATAATAAAATGAAATCCCTCAATAAAATATTAATTCAGACTAAGAATTCTATTAATTGATTAGGAACTAAAATAAATTGAACTATGTGTTTGAACAACCCTTGTTGGGACACTTAATTTTATAAGGGGAGTTATTATGAAGTTTCCTGGTTGACTCAACCATGTTAAACCAAGAGAAGTATCCCTTGCCACACTTGGTTTAATCTGGAGGCAAGTGTTGAGAAAATCTAAGTTAGGATTTCTGAATTGGGGAGTCCACTAAACGGATCAAGGAGCTATAATCCCACAGTTGGAAAAGAATTGACAGCCTAAATACCTTCAAAATAGCTTGACCAACCATTGTTGGAGTTATGCGAAGGGGAATATGGATCCTTTCCAATAGAATTTCCTAGAAACTAGACATTCCCAGTTCAATGGTGTGGGATATTGAGACTTAATAAAATAGTATGAGATTTAATAAAATCATTATTTCTGACAAAATTTGTAATCAAGAAAAGTACTAATAATCTGCTATTTAATTGTAGAATAAAATGAAAATCTTTTCATCCACACTATATCGATGATCAATATTGGTTAAACACAATATCCTCATTGTGAGTAACTTCTAGGAGTGGTTTAGATGCCTTCAGGTTGTTCTACATCATGAACAGAAATCTTATGAGCTAGAACCCTCAATGATTGGTCCTGCCTACTCAAGAGGAGAGTAATGGAGAGTTCCAAGTATACAAAAAACATATGAATGATGTGTTTGATGTTAAATGTTTTATGCTTTCATATATGTTTAGTGAACTCATGATGTCTCACGAAATCAGGGATGTGTATATCATACTTGAGTACCTCCATGGTATTTACTAGTAGAGATATAGACATGAACACTTTGAGATTTCCAAGGAAATATTTCTAAGTAATCTTGGAGAGGGTAACCTAGCTGGGTCTCACGTAGTCAAGCTCAATGGATACATTGAGTTCCTAAAGGTTCATGGTTTTAAAATCCCCAAACAACTGGGAATCGATCTCATTCTGGAATCAATCCCTCAGAGCTTCTCTAGTTTTGTTGTGAATTTTAATATGAACAACATTGAGAAGTACCTGCCAGATCATCTTATCCTCCTTCACTAAGTAGATAAAGATATGAAATGAGAAAAACCTTCTATCCTTATGGTGAACAAATAGAAAGGGAAAGAAAATATCTTTAAGCCTAAAGCTTCTTCACTCCCTTCCAAGAAGAGGAATATCAAAGGGGAATCAAGGGAATATGTTGTTGTCTATTTTGAATGTGGAAAGAGGTTCCATTGGAAGAAAAACTGAACCCAACTAAGGAAGCAAGGGGAAGCTTCAGGTGAATTCGTTATCAAGTGAAATTGGTCTATTTTTACAAATTGGGTATTAGATATAGCTTTTGGTTATCACATATGTATTCAAATACATGAACCAAGTAGATTCAGAAAAATTGAGGGAGGGGATGTAGATCTATGATTATCCAACAAAGCTAAACTTACTGCTATAACTATCGGGGACTAGAACCTCACATTACTGACCAAAATGATCTTGGTTTTAAAGGGTTGTTATTATGTGCATTCAGTTACCAAAAACATTATTTCTTTATCTATACTATATATGGATGGATTCATTTTCAAATTTGGAAATAAATTTTTCTTCTTTTATAAAGATATAATTTTTTATGGCAAGGCACATTTACATAACGATCTTTACATGCTGGATTAAAGGAATCAAGTAATGATAATCAATAAAGAAGTTACTTCACATGACTCATACCAGACCCAACTTTGGCATCACCTGCTAGGTAATGTAAATGAAAAATACATGACAATATTACATTATGATGGATATTTAGATTCTTTCGAACTAAAACCACTCGTTGTATGTCCCGCATGTTTACAAGGAAAAATGAATGAATCCCTATTTAGTGGGAAATGTGAAAGGGCTAAAGAGACTCTTGAATTAGTTTATACCAATGTGTGTGAACCATTTCTTATCAAATAAAGGGGTAGGTACTCATACTTTATAACATTTACTGATGATTTTAGTAGATATGTATATATTTACTTAATGAGGTATAAGTCAGATTCTTTTGATAAATTCAAGGAATACACGAATGAATTTGAGAACCAGCTTGGTAGGATGATTAAGAAACTCGGCTCAGACCGTACTGGATAATATATTAATCAAGACATCATTGATTACTTATAAGAGTTTGATATCATATCCCAAATCACTCATCCTTACATGACTCAATGGAATGGTGTATGAAAAAGGAGTAATCACACCTTGTTGGATATGGTGAGATCAATAACGAGCCATAAGAGTCTTCCATTATCATTTTGGGTACATGAGTTATAAATAGTGGAACACATTCTAAACCAAGTACCAACTAAATCGATAAATGGTATCCCATATGAATTTTGGAGTAGAAGAAAAACCATGTTATCGAATTTACTTGTATGGGGAAGTGAAGCATTTGTTAAGGCCTCTTTAGGTAACAAACTTTCACCATGAGGCACAAAGTGTACCTTTATAGGATACCCCAAGGAAACAAGGGGATATTACCTATGCCACCCATCATAAAAAATGTTATAGTAGAAATCCATGCCATATTCCTTGAGAGGGAGAACATATCCAAAAGATATAGTGGGATCAAGATAAAATTTGATGAAGTTGAGGCTCAAGGCACATAAGAGTTGATACAGGATCAGATAACAAAAAGGCCCATATAATTAGAAACTATTCTAGAGACACAAGTACTCGTAGGAGTACAAGTGAGGTTATAGAACCATAATAGTGTGGTTTTCTAGTTACCTAGGATGGTGACTCATTATTAGTTGATAATAATGATCCTCTAACCTAAAAGGAAGAAGTAAGTAGAAAAGATGTTACCAAGTGGAAAAAAGCCATGTATTTTAAAATGGACTACATGTATCAGAACCAAGTTTGGATTTTGGTAGATCCTCTAGTGGATGTAAAGACCATTGGTTGTAAATGGGTATTCAAGAATAAATTGGACATGGAAGGATAATTCAATACCTATAAGGCATGACTGGTTGCAAAATAGTTTAAATAGAGCCAAGGCATTGGCTAATAGAAAACATTTTTACCAGTTTCAATGATGAAATCCATCAGAATTATACTTTACATTATGTCTTACCATGACAATAATATTTGGAAAATGGATGTCAAAACAGTCTTCCATAACAGGAACATTCAATAAGATGACTACATGACACAACCTGAAGGGTTTGTGACTCCAAAGGATGCCAATAAGATAGAAAAGTTTCCAAAATCCATTTATGGATTAATATAATAATCCAGGTCAAGGAACATTAATTTTGATGAACCTATAACAAATAAAGAATGTGATCCTTGTGTTTAAAAATGGTTTAGTGGGAGTAAAATCATCTTCGTAATAGTATATGTTGATAACATATTACTTATTGTAAATGAAATACCAGTCTTACAATATGTTAACGTATGGTTTAGTAAATGATTTTACATGAAAGACTTAGGCATGAAAACATATATTACCGGGATTATTATCTATAGTGATAGATCCAAGAGTTTGATCAGCCTAAGTCAAATCACATACATTGATAAGATATTGAAGATATTTTTTATAGAAAAATCCAAGAGGGGATTGTTACCCGCATCACATGGAATTCATCTTTCAAAGAAAATGTTTCCTCAAACCCATGAGGAAAGAAATATAATGGAAAGGATTATATACACATCAACAATTGGGTTAGTCAGGTATGTTATTATATGTACTATTCTAGATGTCGCCTATGCTTTATTTGTGGTAGGTATATATCAAGATGATCCAGGTGACCGCCATTGGATGGAAGTCAAGACTATCCTAAAGTATCTGAGGCATACTAAGGATATTTTCTTGGTCTATGGAGGAGATGATGAACTAATCATCAAAAGTTATGTAGATGTCAGTTTCAAAACTAATCAAGATGACATGAAGTCACAAAAATGATACATATTCACTTTGAATGGAGGTTTTGTGAGATGGAAGAGCTCAAAGTAGGCTATGTTCATAGATTCTATAGGAGATTCTGAGTATATTGCGGCTTATAAGGTAGCTAAAGAAGAAGTTTGGATGAGAAATTTCATCGAAGTTCTTGATTTGGTACCTATTATTAAAGATCCCATCACACTTTGGTGTGATAATACTATAGTAGTGGCTCTCACAAAAGAGACAATGTCATATCATGAGACAAAGCACATTCTTCTGAAGTATCATATCTTGAGGGATTTTTCTCAGAGAGGTGAGGTTGTAGTGAGAAGTATTTCCACATAATACATTATGGTAGACCCCTTGACTAAAGCCTTGACTCAGAAGAAACATGATTATCATGTGAGGTCTAGCAGATTGAAATTCATAGGTATTTGGATCTAGTCCAAGTGGGAGTTTTATAGAGTTGGTGTCCTAGAACCAATTGTTTTTACATTGATTAGATTAATATTTGATGGATTAAATTTTAAATTAAACATGTTATTATATATTGTTCATTATTCCACTTGAATTTAATGTAATAATGTCCTAAAGTATTTCTCTCATTGATAAGTTCATAGTAGTTCCCCGATATGATGTGAAACATGAAGTTCTATAAAAATATTATTAATATTGTTCTACGGCTGGATAACATAATATGATGGGACACATATTACATAGACTGTCAGGTGTGAGTACTCATAAGAAAATGAAACTTCTTCTTATAAATTTCTCACTTGGTAATCTATAAGATGGGAGATTATTAGAACAAACTCATCAGTAGGAATTCTACATGTTTTGGTGTCATCAGATATTCCTATCTGCGAGCATGTGTAATGGTACTTAGAATTTAATATTATCATTAATGCATGTCATAAATAGTTCAATTAGATTTGCTGAAAAAAATCATTACACCATATGTTGGCGGGATTTAGGGTATGTTGGGTGAGTCACAAATGCCATGTTATTGAAGGATAATTCAAGGAAGGTTTTTTCACTTCCATATTTATAGAAGTTGATATCTCGGCCCTTTTATTGAAATAGAACCATCATCTTAAATTCCATCACCATGGTGTAACAACAAGTTTATTTTATATAGTCAAAGAATGATGTATCAAGCATATAGGTTGATTACACCATCTTGAAACCTGGTTGATGATATATTTTGATAAAGGGATTATATTACATAGATAGCATTCGTATGTGTTTTTTTTCAGTGCGACTTTAAGTTATTTCTCTTGGGTGCCTTGACCCATTGCTAGAAAGTAATCTTGTACTATAGGCAAGTCTGCCTAATGCCAACGAGAAACAGTCCTAGAGTGTCACACACTAAGTTTTTCTATTGGTCTCAATTAAATTATATTTGAATTTAATTAATTGAATAAATATTATTCTATTTCTATGCCCAATGCTCTCATCAAAAATCTTAACAATATAGGCGGCCCAGGTCCTAAGATTGTTCAAATTGTGACAAAAGATAATATATCTATTATTACACCCTCGGTTTTGGACCCTACTACTTTGTAGGAAAGCCATGACACCTTAGTGCAGATGCAATGCCATCTCTCATAACTAGACACTATCCAACAGTAGGCCAAAACTCCTTTAAAGGATTCAGGTACTTCTATCTCCCTACCTCTAGTTAGTGATTACTTTTATATGAAATCTGATTCTGAAAAAATCAAAAATCCTTTGTTTCTATGCTCTAATATTGCTATAGACTCAACTATGGATAACCCAATAAAGGAATCTTCATTTAAGAATCCTAACACAATTAGAAATGAACAAGAACAGGAAACTAATACACAATATGTTATAAGGTATAATAGAAACAATGGTTCTAGAAAAAATAAAAATGGGAGTTCTAACTCCAAATTCAGGTCTAAATGAAGATACTCTTTTGGAATTTTTAGGGCATCGCTAACTCTAAAATGTTCATTGTTCTAAAAAGAATGGTTAATACCCATATTCCTATTCTATTTTCTATTGCTGAACCTAAAATAATATTTTCCTCCAAATACTCTTACTTATGTCAAAAAAATTATATGTTTACTGGTGGTATCAAAAATTCTCCCAATGCTGATTCATTATTTATTTTTCCGCACTCTTCTTTGCAGAACACTAGTGTTTTTAATATCTCTTAACAAACTCTTACTTGAACTTTTAACATTGAATTCAAGTACTCTTTATTCTCCTTTTTTTATTCTAAAAATAGATATCTAGAAAGAATAACTCTTTGGAATGATCTCTCAATTCTAGGCCCTATGATAAATGCCCCCTGGTTTATTATTGGTGACATTAATTTTGTTCTTAACTCAAGTGAGAAAATTGGACCAAATCATGATTCTATTTCCATGAGAGAATTTAAAACCTCGATTTAAGACAACAATTTCTTTGAAATTAATCTCACCAGGGCGAAATACACTTGGTATAAGATACATTATAACAAAGTGGTGGCTTCCAAATTGGATAGATCCTTCACAAATTTCCCTACTTTAGATAATTGGGACACTATTTCTAACACCACTCTTCATAGGTTTAACTCTGACCATCACCCCATCTTGGTCAATGTCTCCACAAAAGACATGAAACCTAGGCTACCTTTCAGATTTAACAATGCACGGTTCTATGACGATGTGTGCACCCATATTATCCAAAACTTTTGGTCCTCAATGTATCACTACAATGATGCCTTTACATGTAACATTAAATTAAAACAACTCAAAAAGACTCTAAAAACTCTGTTTAGCTATAAATCCAAAAAAGTAAACAACGACATCAAGATCCTTGAAAAAGATCTCAATGATACTCAAAACAATAACACCACCTCTGACCTCAAAACCGACCCTACTCAAGATCAAAACATAGTGGTCAAACTAAACTCCTTACTCACATTTAAATATAATATGATAAAACAAGTGTTTAAAGTTAAATGGTTAACTAAAGCCGATAGAAATACCAAATTCTATAACTCTCTTGAAAGAATCAGGAGAGCTTACAGACCATTAACCTTTCTAAAGGTTGGGGACAACCTGCTTGACAATGAAGAGGATATCACTCATTATATTTTCTACTACTATAAATCCATATTCAATGGTACTCATATAAACAAATACCTCCTTCCTGAGGTCATTCCTTTACTAGTCACTGATGAGGAAAACATATTCCTCCTCAGCACTCTGATGGAGCATGAAATCAAAGACACTATCTTTAGTCTTAATCCAGATAGTTCTCCAAGTCCAGATGGATTCAATAATGGTTTCTTTCAACATTATTGGGATGTGATTCATATTGATGTTTGTAATCTAGTTAAATATTTCTTTTCTAATGGGGTGATCCCACATTCTCTCAATGCACAATTTCTCACCTTAATCCCCAAAGTGGATAATGCTTCTGAGATTCGTCTGTTTAGAAATATTTCCCTTATCAATACTCTTTATAAAATCATCACAAAAATCATTTCTAACAGACTTTAAAATATCACAGACAAAATTTTCTCTTGGAATAAATTTGGTTTTATTAAAGGTCATTCCATTCAAGACTGTATATGTCTTTTCTCTGAATGTGTCAAAAAATTGAACAAAAAAACCAAGGAGGTAACATAGCTATTAAACTTGATATTAGAAAAGCCTTCGACACAATGGACTGGAGAATTATCATCAAAGTCCTACAAGTTTTTTGTTTCAATGATTCTTTTATCTCTGCAGTCAGAACTCTTTTCAAGTTGGCATCAATATTTGTTTTGATCAATGGCGCTCCTAGGGGATACTTCAATTGCACCAGAGGTGTCAGACAAGGTGATCCTCTTTCATCCATCCACTTCTCGATAGAGGAGGATTATCTTAGTCATCTGATAAACAGTCTGGTGGTCTAGAATAAGATGAAACCCATCCAGGTCTCTAGGAATGTGAATGCTCTTACTCACCTTTTTTATGTTGATAACATCATTCTTTTCCTTCAATGTTATAAAAGGAACATTCTTAATCTCAAAACTTCTCTCTCACTATAAAAAGGTTTCTAGCCAATCCATTAATTTGAACAAATATTGAATTTTCTTTAGAAATAACTTTCTCCCAATAGAAAATGTAACATCATCCATGACCTTGGTATGAAAGAAGGAACGCTCCCTTTAACTTATCTTGGTGTTACTATCTTTTGGGGAAGGCCTAAGTCCTGTCACTTTTCTCCTATTGTTAACCAAATTTTAAATCAGCTTTCCTCTTCGAAGGGCAAAGCTCTCTCCATGACAGGTAGGTCTTTCCTTGTTAAATCTACTATTGTCTCCAAGATAGTTTACTCCATGATGGTCTACAAATGGCTTGTTGGTATTATTAAAAAGATGAACATTGCTATTAAGAATTTCATCTAGATGGGTAGTACTATAGAAAGAAAACTTGTGATTATTCCCTGGTCAACCTATTGCAAACCCATTGAGAATGGTGGTATTGGTATAAAAAATTTAAAATTCTTTAATGAGGCCCTTCAGGCTAATCTCACTTGGATACTTCATTATAAAACCTCAGATGCTATAGCTTTTTTCAAAAATATATTCCTTAAAAAACATAAATAGGGAAACTTGAACTAAATTAGTTCTGCCATTTGGCCTATCATCAAACAATCCTTCATCCATATTATTAATAATTCCAGATGGATGGTCTCCAGAAACTCTTCCTTGAAATTATGGTTGGATAACTGGACAGGATAACCTTTATTTTCTATGGCATCTTCTGATTAAACACCAGAAAATATCAACAACACCATCATAGACATCTTAATCTCTCATCGTGACCACCTCCCTGATACTATTCTAAATGTCATTGAAAACTACTCTTCCAATAATACCGATGACTTCCTAATTTGGCAACCAACTCACAATGGTATGCTTAACTCTAAAAATTTCTGTAATCATTATTTCTGTAACCTTGAGAACGATTACAGCTAGCTAAAACATTTTAACAAACCTTGGATAAAACCTTCGAGATTTACTCTCATCTGTCATCTCGCTCAGAACGGAGTTCCCACTGATTTTTGCCTAAAATATTTTGGAATCTATCTTTTCTCTAAGTGTAAACTCCATAAACAACATAGAGAAGATGCTAATCACCTATTCCTTTCTTGTACTACTACTTATTCTCTTTGGAACTATATTTTTGGAATTTTTAATTGTAGATGGTTGTTTTTGGACTCTGTCAAAACACAAATAAAGAAATGTGCAGATATGGAAGGCTCTCAACCAATCAAGAACCTTTTCCTAGCTGCATTTTCTGAACTCCCCCATGTCATATGGTATGAATGGAATGATATTATTCATAACAATTACTCACTTAATCTAAATGTAGGTCAGATGCAGATTCTTATTTCCATACATGACGCTGCTTTGTTTCAAAAGGGACATTGCCACAACACCATGCATGACTTCATAATCCTAAAGCGACTATGGATTAAGGTCAATTTCTATCCACCGCTTCTCACTCTATAGGTGTTCTGGAGAACCCCTCACCCGGGATGGATCAAAATAGATATTGACGGGGCCTCCAAGGGCAACTCGGGCCCTTTAGGGTGTGGTGCTATCTTCAGGAATCACTTAGGTCATATTCTAGGTTGTTTCATGGGTATTTTTGGCATCGCCACTACCCTTGAAGCTGAGATTCTAAGTTTGATACATTCCATTTCTTTTGCCAAGATCATTGTATGGAACAACCTATGCATTTAAAGTGACTCGATGACCATCATTCAAGCGATCTAGAATGGAGTAATTCATCTTGCTTGGCCGATTACTACGTGTTGGATGGAATACAATCGTTCTCTCATAGATATTAACAATATCATTACACATGTTTATCAAGAAGAAAACATAGTTTTAGATGGACTGACCAACATTTGAGTAGATCCACACATTTCCTGGTTTGCAGACCTCCCCGCTGAGCTCATTTCCTTTCACGAAAAATATTGTAAAATGATCTCGTATTTTCGTATCTTGTAATTTTGCTTTTAATAATATATATTCTTTGGTCATTCTAGGCCAAGGCATCACCTTTTAAAAAAACTAAAATATATATTTAAGAGAATAAAATATTTATTCAGGTTTTCAATAAATGAAAGAGTAGTTCGAATAGACCAAGAACACGCCGGGTGTTAAAATAATTATTTACGAGTCAGTAATTATTATTTATCTATTTTGCGCAAGTTGGAACACCACACGATAATAATTTTATTATTATTATTTTTGGGAAAAAATCCCTCATGGTAACATTCCAATATTTTTGGGTTCATTTTGTTTGTTGACAAAGAGGGTTTCTAAGGATAGTTTTGGAGTCTAGAGAGTTTATTGACCAGTAATATTGAAAATGATCCAAGATAAAGGAATGATTGTTCTGGAAGTGGTAGAAAACATTTCATACACAAGGTGACGTCTTTTCTCAGTGTTTTAAAAAATTTGGGGGTTTATAATTTGGAGGATAACTCGCATCGATAAAAGTGGATTTCCTTGAAGGCATTATGAAAATATGGAAAAGGCATGAGTTTTGTGGAGATGGGCCTCGCGAAGGGTGTTTCATGATGGATCAAATAAAGTTGACGGTGAACAATGTGACAATAACAAGCATCGTGAATGATAAAGGTGAGGAGTATCGCAAGTGGGACATCGTAACAACATGAAGAGTTTGATGGTGATCTCTGTGATAATGGGGAGCATCGTGAACAAAGAATTTTCTTTTAGATTCATGAAAAGGGGAGTATCATGGTAGAAAAGAGGGAGCATTGTGAAATGGTGATGACATGGTTAGAAGGGTATAGAATCCATGGAAATGCCTATAAATAGGCCTTTACCCATTTAGAAAAGGTATAAAAACATAACGAAGAAATTAAGGCTCTAGATTCACAAAGGTGGTTCACGAAGGTGGTTCATGCGAGAAAGTTCATGAATGATATAACAAACAACCGAATGTTTGGAACATCATGAAGTAAGGTAGTTTGTGAAGGCTATGATATCCAACCAAATGTTTTTATCATCATGAAAGTAAATGAATTTGTGAATGCTGAGTAAGATTCATTAAATAAAGGAGAATCACTAAGGATAGTTGAGGTTCACAAAAAAGGTGTTCTTTGTTAAGGATAAGTGGTCTTTGAAAAAGGAAGGAGCTTCACAGAGGCTATTTGAACTCTGCGAAAGTGGAGCTTCGTGAAGGTATAGAGGATTGTGAAAGTTGTTTAAAATGTATTTCCCAATAAATCTATGGTAAAGTGGTATTCATAAATTGGATGAAAGTGTAAATTTAATAGAGCATCTACATACAATATAGGATGAATTCATTAGAGATAATGAAGGGACCTAAAAGTCCATAAAAAATGGATGGATCCCTTCCAAGAGCAATGAGCGATGGAAGAGGAAGAAGATGATCCTTTCCACAAGCAGTGAGCCAGAGAAATAGACATAGAGTGTGACCCTTGGAAATTTTTTGAGATGACCCTAAACCTTTTAAAGGAAGTGAACATGTGAATATAAGTGATCTAGCCCGAACCTTGTAATTGGAAGTGAGATTTAATTGATTTAGTTCATCATTACATCATTTTTTTTGCTTCATGGATGTATCCTAGGGAGGGTGAACCAAGAAAAATTGGTGTGTCCCATGAATGGGTTTATTTCTTCTCGTACATTATTATAGGAGAAAGAGAGAAGATTGTTTTGTTTAACGATGAAATAAGATCTGAAGAGGAAATATTTTTAATATGTCATAGCCTGATTCACCATCCCCCTCTTAGGATATTCGAACTAGTGGACCTAACAATTATTATGTGGCATGGGATTTCGTTAATGATTATAATTATTTTTAATAGATGTTATTAAATTAGATTTTGTAACTAAAATCATAGATCTATAAATAAACAGATATCTCTATTGTGTAAAGCATTTAGAACTAATTCCAAGTTTGGGAATAGAGAATTGTTGGGCACAGAAAATTATCTCTTTACTCATGACCCTATATCCCTCTCAAGAATGAGAAACCCAAGAGTGAATTTCTTCAATACTAAAGAACTATAAATCAATAACAAACAATAAAAGATATTTAATTCACTGTGCTAGCATATAGAGAATGAGTGGCATTGCTCGGAGACCATTAGAGCATGTGTGGATCACCACAAGAGGGATTATACCCTTGGATCCTCACATTTGAAATGAAGGTAGTCTGGAAGGGCCTTTTTGGATGATCAACAGTCATCAATGAAGAAATTTCATAAGCCCGTGTATTTATTTCTTTATATATTAAATAAATTAATTATAAATTTTACGTGAAAGATCATCACTCTTGGTTTCAAGAAACATTTATTAAAAGAAATTTTAATATATCTCCCTCCACCACAACACTTATGATATACCCATAACCAAAATATATCCCTTTAAAAAGTATAAAATCGTGTTATCATATCTCAACAACAAAATGGGATCCACTCGAAAAGTACATGTATATGGAGGTTTTCACTTATAGAAAGTGGCCCTAGTCGCCCACACGAGAGCGCTTAAGAATAAATTATGTCAAAGGAAATTAGAAAATGAAGAGAAAAATTATAAACATGATCTACTAAAATATGGAGTTCTTAAGGACATTAAACATCTATAACTGGTATCCCATGATCTTACCAATCCATTAACAAATTATAGCATTATCAGTAGTAGTTTCTAAGTTCCTCCCCACAACATTGTTACCATCATATATGAATGTCATCCCTAGAGAATATACCTTGACAGCTTCCTTTGTGGGTAAAAACCAATCAATCATGAGAGCCTATCTCATTATGAGTGTCACATTAGCCCTACTCATGTCCAGAAGATCAAAAATCAAGAAGTTCCTCCCCTTTCTATCACCCTCTATGAAGGTCCTCCCCGAGGTATATGATGTAGAAATTATTCATATAGTCAGAAATCAAGCTATGATGGTAGTCCTCCCCATGATGGAATTTTCTATGAAGGTCTTCCCTACAACGACATATTATTTCATCAATAAGGTCCTTCCCTTGATAATTAAAATATGATAAATACTTCATATTTCAAGTCCCTTGGAAAGATGGGGTTTGAAACATAAATACCCTATCAATGAAAAGATAAATCATTTCTCATATAGAATATGGTCTGAGGAAATTTTCATCCTCCAAGCCACCCCCAGACCATTCCCATACCAATGATACCTCCACTATCCCTTCTTCTTGTAGATAAAAAGATCGAGAAGAGTCATGTTTGGATGATCTAGTAGAGGATTCTATTATATATGAACAAAATGATATGTTTCTCAGGATAAGAAAATTATCCAAGGATGATATAACCATCATGGATTGACCCTCATCCACTTCTTAATTTGACATTCTAGAGGCTTTGTTAGAATAATGAATACAAAAAATCCATCTAAATATATGGATAAATATCTGCCACCTGAAAGAAAAATTATTACCTTAGAATGGGTATGCTGACCATGTAAAAATATTGGGAGAGATTTTTCGTCAAATAAATTTGGAATCCCTTCCATCCATGAAGTGGCCACGATAAGATAATATACTAAAAGGTATTCAATAATCATGCCTCAACACGTTGCTTGAGTTTCATTATCTAATTGTCGATGCCACGCCTAGGGTTTATATCTGAGGATGAGTGGAAGATGGAACTTCTCATTTCACCCCACACCCCATTTAGAAGAACCTAATGGAAATAAAATCCTATAACATCATTATTCTAAGGAGGTTACCCAATAGGACCCATGCTCAAGAAATATGGCACACTCAACAAGAATCAAACTTGAATAAGTCTCAAAAGAATCAATCCTGGTAAGATAAATCCATCGAAAAACTCAAGAACTAGGAAACTGAGAACATTCAGTAAGCTTCTCGCTTAAGGGAATCCAATAATCAAGCACTACTAATGTCCTCAGAAGAAATAAGTTCTTGTGCAAACTCAACATTTTATCTGGGATACACTCAAACCAAGATGTGAAAGATCAAGAGTGTGATTATGGTACTGGCAACCATCATAGTATGGGATTATGCCCATCCTATAAGTAAAGGTAAATTTTTACCACAAAATACCCCTGTAAGACCGACAAATTTAGATCGGGGCATGAAAACAAGATAATAGGAACAACCCCATCATGTAGGGTTGGGTTCTTTTTTACCTTAACCACCAACTTAGTTGAAATAAGTCTTTTCCCATTTAAGGGGGACAAAAAGTGGTAAGGCATCCTAGTCCATCCCATCTCACGACCCATTTCTCCAAGAATGGAGGTGTATGAACAGGCTATATAGAGGTTCACTCCAAGTCACATTTTACCAAGAAACTCAAATTGGATCCTAGAATAGAAAGAATATGTCCAGAAAAGGGCCCAAACAACCCTCCTCTCATTTGATATCCAGTATAATTCCTACAATGAATTTTTCATTGGTAAAAGTTGTTGATGTAAAACTTATGGATAGAATCAGAAATGATTCAAATGAAGAGTAATGGGAGGATATATCCATCCAGAACATGGTACTCACTGAGATAAAAGAATAAGGGGTGCGTACTCGGAACCAGAGAATCACCCAAAATTTGGGTTCTTTATAAATCAATCCTGAATTTACTCCTCATAAAATCTCTAAGAATAATAATGGCAAGGCCACATAAAATCTTCCTCTTCATCTCTATGAGGATGATCTTCCTATTATTGAAGAAATATTTACTTTGAAGGAGTAATAAATGAAATATTTGAGGAAACTCAACACTGAGTTTCTCTGAGGCAGTTTTCTAATTGAATATGCTCTCTGCGTAGAGCTATAATATACACATCCAACAAGTCCACCTTAACAACAAGGATTCATCCTGGTGATTGTAGCAGGGCTAGAACAGCTGCCTAACTCAGTGATTGGACCCTTGGTTTACCTGCACATGATCTTTGATTAATATTAATATTTTTCTCCATTAAGGAGACAACCATAAAGGGTTTAGGAAAATCCTCATAAGATGTCCTCGACTAGATATCAACCTCAAATAATGGAATAATTGGCACACTAGATCCCTCTAATTGATGCACATGTCCAAGATCATATTCAATCAAAAAATCATCAAGGGATTTTTGACACCATCGAGCCATTGTAAACTCGATTTTAAGCTCTGGAGGAATGGAATGCACCACAAAAGTCTGAATGAAAACGTTACCCTAAAATGGCGAGAGACACCCTACCACCTACAAAATTTAGGAACCCTATGTTTCTGATATCTAATAGCTCAGGTGACCCAGAACAACATCTATTTCTATATGCATCCAATTGTGATCCCATTATGGGAACTCCATAGAAACAAAATGTAGTGGAACTCAGATGTTTCGTATGAACTTTTATACGGTCATCCTTAATGTGGTACACTAGTTTTCCAGCTCATTCAATCGCAGGATGGGAAGAACTATGTTATAAATTCCTTATTTATTTCAGCTAAATGCTATAAAAGACAATAATTAGTGACCTATCTAATTGAAAATAGAGAGAAAATGAGATTCTCGAATTACATTTTTAGATGGAAGTGTTTGACCTACTCCTTGAACCTACCATTTCCCTAATAATACCTAATCACCCTCTACAATGAGAACCTTCATTATGAGATACAAATCCCACTCATCCCTATGAAATATATAGGTAGGTTTTTTTATTTTACCTCCATCTCAAAAATAATGGAAGATTATATACATTGGATAAAGGTTAAGTCTTGAATAACTCCATCAGTCCAGGGGAAATAAAAAGGAAAATAAGAGGTGGCGTGTGTCACACTTAAACCAGACACTACACTAGGTCTGACTCCAAATCCTACACCATATGGTGCAAGGCCCCTTAGGTGTCGAAAAAGACCCCCAACTTTCTAGGATGAGGGAAGGGGACCTGGGAAGAATAAATTTGGGGAGATAAGGAACAAAATTTACTCATTCTGAGATGATCTAGTCCATGGATATTTTATAGCCACTATGGACAATTATTTACTGCACATACAAGAACTTAAAAGGCCTAACCAGGTAGGTCTTGATGAACATCTATATTATTTCCCCTTCAAAAGATCATTCTGGAAAACTATTTAGGAATGATTCATCTTCAATGAAATACTAAAAAAATGGTATATTTTTGGAAGAATTTTTTTGGAAATCCAATGATATTGGAAGAGTATGTTTCCACTACTTCCCCTAAGCGAGGAGGTGTGTGGTGAGAAGTTGTTAGCAGAAGGTAAAATAACTTTTATGGTTGTTTGAATCAAAATACAGTAAACCAAACTCATGGTATTATACAATAACATTTGAACCAACCAAATATGCCCCCACCTGCTTATACTATAACAAAACTAATGTCATAGACCCCATAATCCTTTAAAATCCAAGATTTCAAAAAAAGGTATGGATGGAAATGCATGGAGTGGGAATAGAAGGATGATTTCACATTAAGGCCAAATTCCAAACTGAATCTCTTGGAATTTATTCCCTTAGATTTATAACAATGTGCACCACCCCGAAAAATGACAACACTAGAAATAGTAATCAAAAAAAATTCCTCATTGAATGAGGAGTTAATATTTAATTCAATTAATGTCATGAAATTAATGGATCCCTTGTTCAATGATGAGTATGGCTATGATCCCATGTTCCCCCAACTAATTGAGTAACTAGATGAATATGTCATAGGATAAGGGTATAGGGAATACCTAGTCACAGTAGGAACCATAATTCTATCCATGTCCCTACCCAAACAATAATTATTGAAAAAATAGTGGAAGAGTTATTCAGTGAATTCTATAAGAGCTAGAAAATCCAATTTCATCGGCCAAAATCCACCCTAACCCTATCATTCTAGAATATCAATAGGAGGGGGTACAAGCATCCAATCATCCTCAAAAGGCAGGCAGACCTACTCGGCCCAACCCACCAGGTAAAAGAGAACCTACAACTCTTATTTCAAGGACCAATACATATAAATAAAATAATCAATCCCCTAAAGTTCAAGTGAAAGAGAATATCCACCCCTAAAAGTGAAGGAAGTTAGACCAGAATTAATAAATCCTAAAATAGTTATCCTTGGTACCAACCAAGCTATCATTCCTAGATTCCTTGATCTTGTAAAAATACACTTGGAAAGTATTTATATAGGCTTTTCTATGACCCCTATAGTTTTAAGTCTAAGTGGCCACTACCGAGTTCTATTGGAAATAGACTGATCCTATGGAATGTCACACTATTATCTCTTTCACAGGTCAAGATGAAAATAAAATTATACAGGGAAACATCAAACCCTTGTACATGTCTGTTAGGATAAATTATGTCGATGTTAAAAAATGTTTCTTTGATAATGGATCTTATGTAAACCTCATTATTGTACAACCACTTCATCGGCTGAGCTACAACGAGGATAACCTAGAACCATATACCATAACATTATAGGGATATGAAAAAAGTGAGCATAGACCCTTGGGAAAAATCAAGACCAAGGTTCAATTTAGATACCTCATATCCAACATATAATTTTTATTGGTTAAGAAGAACACGACCTTCAACATATTTCCAGGAAGGACCTAGTTGCATCAACATGTGACGATCCCATCATCGTACCATCAATACATCAAATTATGATTTAATTGAAAAATCAGGACATTGCACACCGAGAAGGCCCTATTAAAATCTTGTGAGTCATAGTATATTTACATAAGAATCTATTAGAGGGAAAAAACCCCTAGTCAATGATGTTTCTTTCAGTTCCCACCCTGAATGGTTTGGAAATGATCTTGACCAACCCCTTGAAACAACATGGTGAAGAATATGTGTTACCCATCAATCAGATCAAGCATATGAGTCTATGTTTTGATGAATATTCAGTGGTCTCCATGATTTTATTCATGACCACTATGTTTAGTAGTGTTGAAAATTTTACTGACTCCCCAAAAAGTTGTGAAAGATCAGATGAAAATTCCTTTATTCTATCCCAAGAGGTCCAGGAAATTCCTACATCACCAACTAAGGTAGAAGAGATTGTACTGTCACCCAAAGACTATGAAGACACTACTTCTACATCTCTCACTCCACCCTCTCCAAAGTTTCAAAGAAATACCAAATATTCAGATGGGTCAAAGGAAGTTTATTCATTTTTAGATTTACAAGTTATCAACTCCTCGCCCAACTATAGAGAATTTATCCCACTACTTGTTGTAGGTTTCGGGCACAGTGGAAGCATGTGATGGGTCATACCCAACATTTCTTTTTTATCATGATCTATGATCAATCTGATATTTACACAATAATAAACATCATGATGTATGAAATTTAATCAAAGAAAATAGAAAATGGATAAAAATACGAATCCAGAGATAGGATCATCAAATATTATTTATAATAAATTCAATTAATTAGATAATTAACTAGTTGTAATTCTTTCTTCATTGATAGATCTAAAAATATATCTTCATTGTACCATCATTAAGTTGTAGAAATAAAAACAATTCCTCTAGTTGTGATACACATGTGATCCACAAATCTTATAATGTCGCTATAGGAATCTCCAGGTTCTAGCACGATAGATCCTATCACTTGTGTCCTCTACCTTTGATTTTCTCAAGAACAAATCCCAAAGTGTTCTCCTATATATCTCTTGACTTGAGAGTGGGAGGTGGAGGAAAATTTCTCTTCATTCTTGGGAGAATTCTTGAAGAATGGAGCTCTCTAGGGATTAAAAGTATTCTCCAAATCCATTATGCACAACCAAACAAATGAATTGGCTCACAATGAAAATAATATAATTGGATTTATATATTGGTAGGGTTAGAAATAAATATTTACACAATTTCACTTTATTATTTATTTAATACCTGTGAAACCCCATTTCAAATAATAATATTATTATTATTATTTCTTGACATGCGATTGACTTGCGAATTAAATTAAATATTATTTAATAAAATAATATTCAATATTTATTACTTATTACTGCACCATTAAACTCAGTCTGTCATTCCTACACAATATTTACCAGGCCTTGAATAATGACTATATATTTATTAAATAAATATCACTGAATTATTTACCAATAAATAAATAAATACTATATTTACTATAAAAAAATAATTATTTATTAGATATTTTGTTCACCTTATATTCTCTCAAATAACTGGTGATGAAATTTATTTGATCAAGAAAACATGAATAATTGTTAAACCACATGTGATAATAATATTTAGTCAATTTGTTAAATAATAAATAATAATATTATTATTTAACTGAGATTCTGGACACACTTAGTGTGTGACCCTCTAGGCCTCTTTCTCAGTGGCATTAGGTGAAGAAGCCTAAAGTCCATTGTTAGAATCTAGAAAAACACCAACGAAACCATAAAGAAATAATTAAATTCCAAAATGACATAATACCACATATGTATGCTTAGTGAGTAATATAATACCTTTATCATGATATCTCTAATCAAGTAGGTTGCATGATGGTGCCATAAACCTATGTGATCGATGTCTCTTTCCTTGACTTCTCAGAAATTGAACTTTATTATATAACACCATAGACATGGATTTATTTAGGATATATCATTTCTATCAAAGGGAATAAGATATCAAATTCTATTAAATAATATAAGGGATCAAAAATTTCTCATATTATTTATTAATTCAATATTACTTGGGATGTGCCCAACATATCTTACCTCAACGTTAACATATGTTGTCATGGTTTTCATTAATACATCAATGTATGTGACTCATAATACTCATTAATAATAATCTTAAAGTATAAGGACCAATACACATGTCTGAAGATTGTGACATCCAATGACACATATGAATATGGATTTCCTACTAGTGGGTATCGTTCTCATAATGTCCTACGTTGGATATTACCAAGGGCGTACACCATGAGAAGGCACCTCAAAGTACTATGAGTCTCCAACTGTGATATTATACATCATTTGTGTTCCTAAAATGATATCATTCGACTATAGAACATATATTTAAGAATAGTGTCATAGATCTTCTGTTTTCTAATCATAACAGGGAACTGCTATGAACTTTTAGAGATAACTACTCTTGGGAAATTATCACATACTATGTTATGTTGAAGAAAAATCAAGTTGTTATAAGAATTTTATTAATATTTAAAACTATGAATACAGGTTATAATAAATTACATATAAGTTTGTTATAGGGAACCAACTCCAATAGACTCCCACTTGCACTAGATCCAAGTTCTAATAACCTTCAGTCTGCTATCTCTCAAATGATACTCATTCTTCTACTGAGACATGACTTTAGTCAGGGATCCACCACATTATCTTCTGTGGGTACTCTTCTTACTAAAAATTCACCCATTTGATAAAAATACACCAAGATGTGATAATTCCTAAGTATATGATTTGTTCATAGGTGTGACCCTGGATCTTTTTCAAGAGCCACCACTCCATTATTATCTCAATAAAATATGATATAGACTTTTCTTCTAAGTACCACATCAAGCTCCTAGACAATGTTCTGAATCCAAACTATGGCATCCCACCTTTTTAATACATAACTTTTCATTACATTTTACAAACATAGGATCTTTAAAGTCTAGTGTCTTGGAAATCAGGAACATAATACATGAAAACAACATAAAAAAATTTATTCTAAACCACTTGTAATGTTTTTTCATAGGTTCATCCTATGTACATTTACTACATCTCATAACCTGGAGACATACATCAAAGGAAAGGGTGATCAGAAGGCCCAGTAAGGGTAAAAAAGGGAATCAGTTTACTTGTGTTATCATTAATAACTTGAATAAAAAACTAAAGACATGAGCAATAATAGAATAGGCATATCATAATGAAAAGTACTTGGAATATAACTTGAATATGTGGCTACAAAATTTCATTTAGACATTCATGAACATATCACCAAGGTCTATCCCCATCCATCCAAATTAAATTTTTATTAAAAACAAAGCCATTTTAAGGGGAAATGGTAAAACCATTGTTCTTGAAGGTATCATAAAAATTACCAAGGTTATTCACCAAGGAATCGTAAAACTTGTCATCTCTAGAGATTAATTCTTTACCCAATGCATTGGAGCGCTATCAGGGCACACCCTTAATATGTATTTAATTTTATGTGATCCACATAGATCATATTAAAAAAATTCATAAATAACCCATAGAGAATGAAAGAAATGGGTTTCATCTCAAAATCGTGATGTTTTAAAAGTTCTTAAAAATAAGATCATTATGTCATTTATAACCCATGGAAAGGGAGTGAGGGTTATATGTATGTCAATTCCAGAATCAAATATATCATATTTATATATTTATTAACACCCATAGAAACAAAATAGGTCTGGGTATTCACATAAATAAAACAAGATAATTTCTTGAGAGAAAGGGATAGAAATTTTCACACTAAATTTCTGCAGCATAACGACAATATAACATGGTTTTAGAAAATAATAAAAAGAGAGGGTACAAGAGTAACAAACTAATAAATAACTTATAATATAGTATAAATACATAATAAAATGGAGATAAGAACATGGTATGGGAATTTTAATGACATACCACATGAAAAGGAAATATGAAAGAAAAGAGAAGATGTGATTCCTTTTACGAAAAATTTGGCAGCCTAATGGTGTCACTTAAAAATTCAGAAAACAAATTGATGAGAGCGGAAAAGGTCTATAAAAAATTATAAATGAAGTGTAAAGAAATGAGAACATATAATAACATACCCTCAAAATAAATATATGGAAATTATAATACACAACATAAAAAAAGTCGTGACTTAAAAGAGGAGGGTGAAAGGATCCCTTACCTTGAAGAGTAGATTCGAAAGCCTGAAGGTTGGGACCATGGGAGGCTTGAGGGAACCCTGGGAGGACTCCCTGTGAGGTAAAGAGACCATAAATTCATTGGAGAGGATTTAGAAACGAAATGAATGAGGGAACGTCTTGGTATTTATAGGAGGAGTGAGGGAATAAAGCATTAATTGCCAAGGGACACCTCATCGGTAGTATTAGAAAAACCATGGGATTACCCATGGTAATTGCCTATTGTATTGGCCAAATGGGACACCACATACCTTATCTTACTATTAATAATTCGACCAGAATTATTTCATAATTATTACATTCTTAATGATGTCATTAAACACCTGAAACTCAAAACTGTATTTTCACTATTCACCGAAAATTCAACTTTCTCAGAAAAATCCAAAAAATTCACCTTAACCAAATATCTATGATCTAATTTCAAAAATGAACTCCATTTTTTGAAAATAAATTTTTAAATATTTTTAATTTAATTTTTAAACAAAAAACACTATTCACCTGAAAAAACTAATACTTAACCAATAATTTCCGAAATAGTTATTTACCTATATTATTGAATCGCATTACTTAATAAAGGTGCCTAAATTATATTAATACTTTCTTAATTGAGGTTACTTAATCCATTTGATCACATTACGGATCAAGGGTAAAATTACTATTCATAATTTACTATTCATCAAAAATTAAGTTGATCTTATTAGACTCTAAATTTATTACTGAACATAACTGTAGAAGGACATTTTTTGAAAATCATTACATGTTATTAATTATTTAAGGTTTTCATAAATATTTTAAAATATCATTTTTCTAAAATTCATCAATAATATAAATACTATATTTATCCGGACACCTCAGATTCACAAACTTCACCATAATAATAAATGAAAATTTTTATTTATATCAAAGGATTACATAACGCAGCTAAGGTCTCATTACATAGCTCCTTATAACACCAGCATAGGACCTAAGTGTAAGGTGTGCTAAGGTGATAGAATCCTGGGGTGGCTCGACCAACATTGCCTGAGTGGTAATTTCTATTATCTTGAACTTCTCCCGAAGGCGATTCTGTTCCTGCTTCACCCAATGAAGTTCGGCTTGGGTTTGGTCCAGAGCAAAGCCCAAAGGTGCTACCTCCTTCTCGAGTTCCATCAGATGGACTTCAATCAGCCCGAGACTACTGGATGGGGCCATTGAATCTTTTTTTTGTATTAATTAACCAAGATCACTTGTATTTATAAACAAAAAAATTGAAAAAAATTAGCTTCCAATAGTCATATTGACCAATGATCATTTGACAGTCAAAACCCAAAAATATCATTTAATTATACTCACTTAATTAATTAAATAATATAGTTTTGTTGAGTATAAAAATAAAATAACACACAAAAATTAGGAAAAAAGTTCAGGTCGTTACATTTTTTCCCCCTTATGAAATTTTGTCCCTGAATTTTTTAACTCGTACCCTCAGAAGAGAAAAGGTGTGGGTTCTTCTACCTCATAGACTCCTTTTGTTCCCACATGGATTATTCACATTTTTAGTTCCTCCATAACACCTCAACAAGGTGGGTAGTCTTGTTGCCTAGAACCTTGTCTCTACGATCCAAGATCTCCACCGGATACTCCTCATAAGAGAGGTCATGTTCTAGTTGTACCACCTCTGGGTTTAGTACATGTGAAGGGTTAGGTATGTACTTTCTCAAGAGGGATACGTGGAAAACATCATAAACTTGTGCTAGATTTGGAGGAAGTGCAAGCCGATAGGCCACTGCTCCTACGCGATCAAGGATTTCATTGGGGCCAATGTACCTAGGGTTGAGCTTCTCTTTCTTCCCAAACCTCATTACTCTCTTCCAAGGTGAAATTCGAAGAAAGAACTTGTCACTAACATCAAAATCTAAGTCCCTTCGACGGTTGTTGGCATAGCTCTTTTACCGACTCTGAGCATCCTTAATGTGTTGTTCGATGACATGGACTTTTTCTGTCATCTCTTGCACAAGATCAGGCCCAAGAAGCTTTCTCTCACCAGCTTCATCCCAATAAGTAGGAGTTCTACATTGATTCCCATATAGAGCTTTATAGGGTTCCATTTGAATGCTCGAGTGGAAGTTGTTGTTGTAAGAGAACTCAACTAAAGGGAGATGTTGATCCCATCTACCCTTAAATTCCATTGAGGACATTCTTAGCATGTCCTCGAGTGTTTGAATAGTCCTTTTAGATTGGCCATCAGTTTGGGGGTGCTAAGCTGTACTGAAATTCAATTCAGTGCTCAGATCATGTTGAAGACTTCTCGAGAAGTTTGATGTGAACCTTGGATCACAATAAGATACGATGGAAAGTGGAACTCCATCCAGCCTTACCACTTCCTTCACGTAAATCCTGGCATGTTGATCAAGAGAGAAATATTCCTGAATGGAGATAAAATGGGCAGTCTTGGTGAGACGGTCCACAATAACCCATATCACATTGTTTCATTTAGAATTTATTGGGGGATGATTGATGGATTACATAGTGATATTGTCCCACTTCCATGCTGGTATAGGTAGTGGTTGCAACACCCATTTAGGAATTTGTCGCTTTGCCTTCACTTTCTGACATACTAGGCACCTTGAAGTGTAGTCAGCAATCTCCCTTTTCATATTATCCCACCAAAAATGATCACAAAGGTCCCTATACATTTTTGTGCTTCGAAGATGTATAAAGAAATTAGAGCTATGAGTTTCATCCATCAGCTCCTTCTTTATTTCCGGAATAGATGGAACACATAGTCTTGTATGAAATTTCAGTACACCTTCTTGATCAATATTGAACTCAGAAAACTTCCCATCCTTCACAGCTTCAAACTTCTTATGTAACAAAGGATCTTATTTCTAAGCTTTCTTGATCTTCTCTAGTAATGATGGTTGAGAAATCATTTGGGTTAGGGTTGATGATGTCCCTTCCCTTATAATTCCCATGTCCATCTTTATTAGGTCATTTATCAAAGGATCTTTTTGAATCCTCATCATGGAAATAACAACTAAGTCTTTCCTACTTAATTCATCATAAACTTTTTTTTCTCTTCTGGGATGATAATGAATTGAACAATCATAGTCTTTAATAAGTTCCAACCATCTCCTTTGTCTCATGTTCAATTCATTTTGTGTAAAAATATACTTCAAACTTTGATAGTCTATGTATATATCACATTTATCCCCATAAAGATAGTGCCTCCATATCTTCAGAGCAAAAATGACCCTAGACAGCTCCAGATCATGCGTAGGATAATTCTGCTCATGAGACTTCAACTGTCGAGATGCATAAGCAATGACCTTTTCATTTTTCATGAGGATGCACCCAAGCCCTTTTAGAGATGCATCACTAAAAATAACGAATCCTTCTCCACATGAGGGAAGAGTTAACATGGGTGCAATAACCAATCTCTTCTTCAGCTCTTGGAAACTTTCCTCACACTCCATTGTCTAGATGAAATTAACCCCTTTTCAAGTTAACTTGGTTAATGGATTAGAAAGTCATGATTGGTTTTTCTCAAACCTCCTATAATATCCTGCTAATCCAAGAAAACTCTGAATCTCAGTTATTGTTGTAGGATGAGGCCACTCCTCTACAACTTTTATCTTTATAGGGTCAACTGTGATTCCTTCATTTGTAACAATGTGCCCCAAGAAAGAAACTTGTTGTAACCAGAATTCAAATTTACTGAACTTCCCAAAAAGCCACTTCTTCCATAGTGTTTGTAAAATAGCCCTTAGATGATCCTCATACTGCTCGCGACTTTTGGAATATTTCAGAATATCATCAATAAAAACTACCACAAAGTTATCAAGGTAGTCCTGAAAGACTCTATTCATTAAATCCATAAAAATAGTAAGTGCATTAGTCAGTACAAAGGGAATAACAAAAAACTCATAATGCCCATATATTGATTGGAAGGCAGTTTTTTGGAATATATTATTTCTTCACCATCAATTAATGATAACCAGATCGAAGATCAATCTTAGAGAAGAATTGAGCCCCACAAAGTTGGTCAAATAAGTCATCAATTCTTGAAAGAGGGTATTTGTTCTTCACTGTGATCACATTCAGTTCTCTATAATCAATGCATAGCTGCATCGATCAATCTTTCTTCTTCACAAAGAGAATTGGTGATCCCAAAGGAGACACACTCGGTCGGATAAAACCCTTTTCCAAAAGATCTTGGAGTTGTTTCTTCAATTCCTCCAGCTCCACATTTTCCATCCTATACGGGGTCTTTGATATTGGATGAGATCTAGGTATGAGCTCAATAGATAACTTTACCTCTCTTTCAGGGGGAGGTCTTGGAAACTCATCAAGAAATACATAAACATATTCCTGGAAAATTGGGACACTTTATATCCTAAAACAATCATCTACTTATCCTTCTTCCCCTATCAACTACATAAAGAAGGATACAGGGGGTTATTTTAGACAAATATCAGGTTGAGATATCTCTCCTTGGAAGATAACTGTAGGTTTTCCATTTAAGACTACTAATATTTCCTTACTTTTTCAATTGATATTAGCGTTATACTTTGAGAGCCAGTCCATCCCTAGTATAATGTCAAATTCTAGAATGGGAATGACTACTAGATTTGCGATAAGATTGTGCTCACTAAAGTAAATACTAGAGTTTCTAAACACTGACGATCCTTGGATAGTCCCACCAGGAGTCTTGATTGATAACTATACTTTGAAAAAAATGGGGGTGGATTCTAAATTCTTTGCAAACATGGAGGAAATAAAGGAATGTGTAAAACCAAAATCAAACAAAGTATTTTCTAGCTTTGAGAGGAAAACAAGAGTACCTGATAACACATCATTCAGAGCTTCAACTTCAGTTGTCATGATAACAAAAGCACGACCTTGATACACTGGCCTTTGCTGAGGCTGATCGTGGTTCCCCTCCACTGCCCTCGGATTTAGACAATGATTGGAAAAGTGCCAACTTTGTCCACACTTGAAGAACTGGACATCAGGTAGGTACTGTACCATCTTCCCCTTGTCGTTTGTCTTTGGAAGTTAAGGTTTCACCTCACCATGACAATTACTCCCAATGTGGCCATCTCTACCACACTTGTAGCACTTCACACTCCCAAGCAGGCAGTTCCCCGAATTATTTTTCCCACATTTCTTACACGTGGGAAGTTGTAATTTATTGCTTCCTCTTCCTTGATCGAAGATCCTCCCTAATCTTGGCTCCAACGATCTCTTCTTGTCGTTTGATTTATGAGACCACTGCATCTCACCAAACTCTAGATCGACTTTCATCACACTACACACAATCTTCTTGTAGCTATCATAATCTCGGTTGGCTATATTCTTCCATAGATGAGGTCTCAATCCACCAAAGAATCTATCAACCTTACCATTTGGATCCATGACAAAGATAGAGGTATATCGTGAAAGCCTTGTGAAGTTCATCTCATAGCTTCCCACAAATTCATTCTCCTTCTGCTTCAGCTCGAGAAACTCCTTCTCCATTCTTGTTCTCATGGAACGATGGAAATACTTACTGAAAAAGATCCCTCTGAAATCTTCCCACTCCATAGCTTCAACTTCAACTCTTTGCCTCATGTTTTTGATCAGTTCCCACCACTGATCAGCTTCTCCTTCTAAGCGATAGACAGCCAGGGTGACCTTCTCTTGGTCTGAATAACGGAGCACAGAAACGATCTTCTCAATGGAGCTGATTTACTGCCCAGCAATCAATGGGTTAGTAGATCTACTGAAGGTTGGTGGTCATTGACGCATAAAGAACTCAACAAAATGTTGTTCCCTTCATGGTGAGATCAGTCTCTTAGCTTGATTCAAGTTATTTCTCATAACTTGAGTCAATTGGTTTATCATTCTCATGAATGTTTCCATTCCTGCTTCCATCGGAGGCCTGTCAGCACATGGTCCATTACAGTCACCATTTGTATAGTTCCTCCTATTGCTTGCCATTTTTCTAAAAGAGTAAAACCTTAGTGAGAAACTTATTTCATTTACGGATCTTTTAACTATAAAGGATTTTATGTCTTAAAACTTCATGCTTAAACAATTACTTTTCTCTATAATTCCTTTATAATGATTCATAAAAAGATTGCGATTAACCAAACATATCCCCTAGAAGTGTCATAACCAAGAGTTCATCAATTCCCATTTTCATGCACCAGTTCCTGTTCGAGTCTAGATCAAAGCGGTGTTTTCGGGTTTTACCCCTTTGTACATCTGTGTCAGAGCCGCCTCTACCTGCTCGTATCTAGATAGGGATGTATTTGTTTGATAAACACTAACTCTATACTAAACAAAATACCCATAAGTTTTTCTATATTTAAACTTTTCTATAGGGTTCTTCCTAAAGTGTTCATATCCTAATTTCCATAAATAACTAAACTATCATTTGATACCAACTATGGCATCTCGCCTTTTTAATACATAACTTTTCATTACTTTTTACAAACAGAGGATTTTAAAAGTATAGTGTCTTGGAAATCAGGAACATAATACATGAAAACAACATAAAAAAATTATTCTAAACCACTTGTAAGGCTTCATCATAGGTTTATCATATGTAAATTTACTGTATCTCATATCCTGGAGACATACATCAAAGGAAAAGGGTGAGCAGAAGGCCCAGTAAGGGTAAAAAAGGGAATCCATTTACCTGTGTTATCAATAAGAACATGAATAAAAACATAATTACATGATCAATGGAAGAATAGGAATATCATAATGAAAATAACTTGGAACATAACTTGAATATGTGGCTACAACATTTCATTTAGACATTCATGAACATATCGCCAAGGTCCATCACCAAGGTGTCATAAAAATTACCAAGGTTATTCACCAAGGTATCATAAAACTTGTCATTTCTAGAAATTAATTATTTACCCAATACATTAGAGCACTATCAGGGAGAACCATTAATATGCCTTTAATTTCATGTGATCCACATATATCATAATCGTGACGTTTTAAAAGTTCTTAAAAATAAGATCATTATGTCATTTATTACCCATGGAAAGGGAGTGAGGGTTATATGTATGTCAATTCCAGAATCAAATATATCATTTTTATATATTGATGAACACCCATATAAACGAAATAGGTCTGGTTATTCAAATAAATAAAACAATATAATATCTTGAGATAAAGAGATAGAAATTTTGATATGAAATTTCTACAGCATAACAGCTATATAACATGGTTTTAGAAAACAATAAAAAGAGAGGGTATAGGAGTAAACCACTCATAAATAACTTATAATATAGTATAAATACATAATAACATGAAGATAATAACATGGCATGAGAAATTTAATGACATACCACATGAAAAGGATATATGAAAGAAAAGAGAAGTTGTGATTCCTTTTAAAAAAATTCGGCAGCCTAACGACATCATTTAAAAATTCAGAAAATAAATTTATGAGCGGAAAGGGTCTCCCAAAAATTAAACATGAAATTTAAAGAAAGTATAACATATAATAACATAACATCAACATAAATATATGGAAATTAGAAGACACAACATAAAGGAAGTTGTGACTTAAAAGAGGAGGGTGAAAGGATCCCTTACCTTGAAGAGTAACTTCGAAATCTTGAAGTTCGGGACATTGGGAGACTTGAGGGAACCTTGGGAGGATTCCTTGGGAGTTAAAGAGTCCATAACTTCGTTGGGGAGGATTTGTAAATGCAATTAATGAGGGAATGTCTTGTTATTTATAGGAGGAGTGAGGAAACAAAGCATTAATTGTCAAGGGACACCTCATCAGTGGTATTGGAAAAACCATGGGCTTGCCCATGGTACTTTCCCATGGTATTGGCCACTTGGGACACCTCATAACTTATATTACTATTCATTATTATACCAGAATTATTTCATAATTATTAAATCCTTAATGATGTCATTAAACACCCGAAACTCAAAACTGTATTTTAACTATTCACCAAAAATTCAACTTTCTCAAAAAAATCCCAAAAATTCACCTTAACCAAATATCGATGTTATGATTTCAAAAATGAACTCCATTTTATAAAAATATTTTTCTAAATATTTTTAATTTAATTTTTAAATAAAAAAACTATTCACCCAAAAAAACTAATACTTAACCAATAATTTCTGAAATAGTTATTTACCTATTTTATTGAATCACATTACTCAATCAAGGTGCCTAAATTATATTAATACTTTCTTAAGTGAGGTTACTTAATCCATTTGATCACATTACTAATCAAGCATAAAATTACTATTCATAATTTACTATTCATCAAAAATTAAGTTGATCTTGTTAGACTCTAAATTTCTTACTGAACATTACCGTAAAAGACCATTTTTTGAAAATCATTACACATTATTAATTATTTAAGGTTTACATAAATATTTTAAAATATCCTATCTCTAAAATTCATCAATAATATACATCCTATATTTATCCGGACACTTGATATTCACAAACTTCACCATAAGAATAAATGTCAATTTTTATTTATATCAAAGGATTACATAAAGAAGCTAAGGTCACATTACATAGCCCTTTATAACACCAGCATAAGACATAAGTGTAAGGTGTGCTAAGGTGATATAATCCTGGGGCAGTGCGACCAACATTGCTCGAGTGGTAATTTTTATTAGCTTTAACTTCTCCCGAAGGCGATTCCATTCCAACTTCACACGATGAAGTTCGGCTTGGGTTTGGTCCAGAGCAAAGCCCAAAGGGGATACCTCCTTCCCAAGTTCTGTCAAATGGGATTCGATGGGCCCAAGACTACTGGATGGGGCCATCAAATCTTATTTCTGTATTAATTAACCAAGATCACTTCTATTTATAAACAAAAACAATTGTAAAGTTTTATCTTCCAACGGTCATAATGACCAACAATCATATGACAGTCGAAACCCAATGGTATCATTTAATTATACTCACTTCATTAATTATAGAATACAGTTTTGTTGAGTATTAAAGTAAAATAACACACAAAATTTAGGAAAAAATTTCGGGTTGTTACACAAACGGATTCCTAGGCTGTATTAGAAGACTATATATATTCATAATTCACTATAGAATTAGGGACAACTAGCTACTTTGAACTCTTCTATCTCACATCTCATCCATTGAGGTAAAAAACATATTTTTATTGCCACTTTAGATCATTTTGATCTTTCTAAAAACTATAATAAGTATAACCCCTAATGACCAAATCCATGTCTCCTCCATACAGTAGGAAAATATCCTTATTTCTTCTAAAAACATAAGGATAAACTTAAAAACAGACCAATACTATTATCCTTGATCATCTTGATATCGACCTACCATGCTCAATACATATGAAACATCAAGTCTAGAACATAACACGACCTACATGATTGACACTATCACTAAATTACATGGGATATTACTCATTCTATCTTTCTTATATTTTATATAAGGACACATTTTATTAGAAAGATGTAAACCATGTGAAACTAGAACTAATCCCCTATTGTATTGTTTCATACTAAATATACTTAGTATCTGGTAAACATATGTACTTTGACTTCATCCATGAAGCCTCTTGGATCTATCATGAATGATATTGATCCCTAGAATATATGCTTCTTCACCCAAGTCCTTTATGAAGAAAAACTTGTTTAACCAGTCCTTAACAAACTATAAGACTGGTATGTCATTTCCAATAAGTAATATGTCATCAACATATACTACTTGGATAATGACCACATTCCTACTAAACCTCTTGTAAATACATATCTCACATTTATTCTTAATGAAAAAAAATTATTTTATGGATTAATTTAATTGAATGTTCCATTACCTAGATTTTTTCTTCAATCCATAAATAGATCTCTACAACTTGAAAATATTTTTGGAATCAACTGGAGTCACAAACGCTTCTAGTTGTGTCTTGTAGACATCTTCTTGAAGGTTCCTATTAAGGAATGCAGTTTAGACATCCATCTGATAAACTCATAGTCATGGTAAGCATCTATATCAAGTAGAATTATGATAGATTTAAACTTGGAAACTGGTGAAAAGTTTTCATCACAATAAATTACTTGACATTGTTTAAACCGTTTAGCCACTATCCTTGATTTATAGGTATTTAATTTAACTTCCATGTCTAATTTCCTCTTGAATACCCATTTTCATCCAATGGGATTTACATCAATGGTAACATCAACCAAAACCCAAACTTGGTTCAAATACATGGAATCTATTTATGAATTCATGGAGTCTTTCCATTTTACAACTTCTGAGCTCTATAATACCTCCTTGTAGGAGACAGGTTCATCATTTTAAACCAATAACGAGTCACCATATTTGGTGATTAAAAAACCATATCTCTAAAGTTTTCTTACCTCTCTTACGCTCATATACAATACTTATGTTTTAATAATTACTTCTTCCATGGGAACCTATAGAATATGTTCCTTTACCAACTCTTTTGTATCTTGAGCATCAACTTTATTGAAGTAAATATTTCTCCCACTATCATTTTTTAGGTCATTATACCTCTCAAGAAAGATATCCTATTTGGAGAAAATCAATTTCTTGTTTGAGGGGTTGTATAGGTATTTTTCCTTTATTTCATATAGATACCCTATAATGGTACACTTTATTCCCTGTGGTTAATGTGTTTTTCCTAAAAATCCTCAACAAATGCCTCGCAACCCCATACACATGTGTGTAAAAAATTGGTTTCTTTCCACTCCATATATATAAGGGAATTTCATTTTATGATTTAGGTGGTACTCAGTTTAATGTGTATGATGCAGTTTGTATTGCATATCTCTAAAAGGATAATAAAAGATTTGTACAACTCATTATTGACCTTACCATGTATAAAAAGATACCATTCACCCTTTTTACTAACACTATTTCACCTTGGTGTGTATAGTGTAGTTTTTTGAGCTATAATCCCAAAATCCCTTAGAAAGTCGATAAAATCTTGGTTAATATATTCACCACCTCAATCCGATCAAAGCTTATTTATCTTATTTCCAAGTTGATTCTCCACTTCATTCTTGAATTCTTTTAATTTATTAAAGGAATCAGACTTATACCTCCTCAAGTATATATATCCATATATACTCAAGTCATCAATAAAAGTTATGAAGTAAGAATACCCACCTCAATATTTTACTTGAAATGGTCCACACACATTCATGTATTTCAATCAAAGAATCTCTATGGACCTTTCACCTTGTCCAACAAATTGTGGTTTGGTCATTTTTCCTTATAAAAATACATTACATCTTTCAAGTGGTTTTTGATCAAAAGAGTCTAAATAACCATCTTGAAATATCTTTGTCAAACGCTTCTCGTATATATGACCATGATAGTGATTCCATAGATGGGTGTTATATGGGTCATGTGAACATGATTCATTATCAATTTCCAATACTTGGTTTTCATAATTTAATAAAAAAATACCATTATTTAAATGTTCCATACAATAACATATGTTATCCTTATTACAAAAAAAAATTTATTTCCAAACATGAAACTAAAACTATCTACATCTAGGCATAATAAAAAAATTATGTTCTTGGTAACCACAAGTACATGATAAAAATCTCTTAAAACCAAAATCATTCTTGTTGACAATGAAAGGTGGTAGTCACCAATGGATAGTGAATCCAACCTAAATCCATTATAATCTCTCAGATCCACCTATCCTCTAAAAATATTTCAAAATCTACTTAGTTCCTGCATTTGGATATAGATTTTAGAACCAAAAGTTTTATCTAACACCCAATGTGTAGATATTGAAATATTACACTCGATAACAAATTATCTTTTATCTTTTTATTTCTTTTGGGTATAGTTCCCCTTCTAGTGTCCTTTCTTACCATATAAAAAACATACTGCTACCTTTTCCTTCCCCTACCTCTAGATCTTACTCTTCTTTGAAGAATGGCCATTTGGAGCTTTAGACTTGTTGTGAGTCTTGGACCCATTTTCCTTATTCTTCCTTTTATTATTCACCATAAGGACCACAAGTTTATCACGACCCATGTCCTTATCCACATAGAAAATCAAAGTAAGAAGTTACAAAATTATCTTCTAATTATTTCTTATATTGTAACAAACAATGAAACTGGAGAAGGTTTTGGGAAGTGATGAAAGTATGAGATATGTACGCAAATCATCCAGTAATTTAATCCCTAAGATTTCTAAGAGTTCAATGTAACCAATATGATTGACTACATGAGGCCCAATTATCACATACTCTACAAGCTTAGTTGTGAACATATCATTGTATAACTTGTACCTCTCTTATATTTACTTTCCTTGATTGAGATCCGGAAGGTGAGACATCGTGCCATACGCATTCATGTACTCATGTTTCCTCATATCTCATTGGAAATAGATGATAGCATGAAACATTGAACATATGTGGTATCATTCAAATGTCTCTCATATAGTGATAACTCTTAATCAATTTCCTCATTACTAGGTGCATCAAGAATAGGTTCTTCCAGAACATACAATTTCTTTTAAGGGAAAAGTATAATTCATAAGTGTCTTTTCTATTCTAGGAAATTTGGGCTGGTGAGAAGGTTATCCTTATCATGTATGGATTACAATGATATGTTTGAAACTATTTTAATGTTGTTTCTACAAATAAGAGGGGAATAATTTTAGTAATTTAACTGATAAATTTTATAAAAATAAATAAATATTAAATTTATTAGTCTCCCACTATTTTATCAAAAACCAATAGCCCTCACCATTGGATTCAGAATATCATGTTTCTTGGATATTCTAGTGAAAATGATCCATATTACTTTTCTCATTACTGAAAATTTTCTTGGTCAAGAAACTTTTATAGTTTTAAGTAGGCATTCAAAATGAAAACTATATTAACTCATATCTCCTTGATCTTTTGAGTGGACTCCCTAATCCTAAAATCCTTAAATTGGATTTCCTCAACCCTTTCCTATCAGTTATACGAAGTCTTGCTTTGGTAGTAAACCCTTGATGTGAACTAGGTGATGTAAACCCAGAAATTGAAGTTACAATTCCCCAATAATTGAAATCACCAAAAATTTAACTGGTCAATCACTTTGAACTATGGTTCAATTTTAACTAAATTAGTGGAAGGCTATTCTGAATTAATATATATAATGGAGGGATTTTATCCTCTTCTACATAAATAGACAATTATTATCTTTATTATATTCTTGTTAATATTAAGTGTATTTCTTAAGTGATTAACCATGTATTAGATAATATTTAGGAATAATCAAATTTATTTTAGTTCTATATTGCATGCTTATTAATTTCATTAGTTCATGTGATCATGAAAAAACATCCATAATGAAAAAACCATGCAACTTGATATAAATAAAATAATAAAGCAATATGATCATGAGATTTTTCTAATGGTTAGTTTATATAGTAGTTGATAAACTAACTGTTAACCTAGGGGAAAACACCTTGAACCAATTACGGTTCATGTTATTTCTTTCTACCTGTCCACCTATATATATCTCTTGGATTGGTTTCTCCTCAACTCCAAACTTAAACCACCACCACTATCTTGGGAGATCTAGCTATTACATATGATTTTACTCACATGCAAGAGAGGGAAACAAGGGGTTTACATAAAAGAAACCATGGGTATGTATACCCTTACATAATAATAGTAAATAAGGAATGCATACCAACAATTTAATTTAATAATACAAGAAATTAAACCAATCATATAAAAAGGTATGGTCTATGCTCATGACCATCCACATGCATTCAATGAATTACACATTTAATAAAACTAGCATTCAATTATTTATTCTTCTTATTTAATATAAATCATGCTCAAATCAATTAATTATCATCTTTAATTAATCAATTCCTTTATCTTAATTCTCATTTAAATTTCCTTAATATTATCTTCCATTATAATTTTAAACAAATTAAATAAATTTATTTAAAATTAACTATGTAAAAAAATGTACCTCGGAGGAAAAATGGTGAATATCCATTCTAATCTACACAACATGTATTATACTCATATACAATTTACTCTTGTGACATATGGCATACAAAACTTATCATGTACTTTCATTATGTGTACTATCAAATTAATGATTACATTAATTACATGATTTTTTGTCATGTTTTATGCTTCAATGCACATAGATAAAAAATTGTTAATACTACTCATACATGACATACAAATATGAACATTACACATTTATCAATTATACATACATACATACATACATACATATATACATACATACATACATACATATATACATACATATATAGACATATATATATATATATATTAAAACCTATCACATGGAATGTCCTATCAAATTAATGACCACATGCAAGAACATGTTAATAAGGTATACATAGAATAATAAATAAATTTTAAATCTTTTTAATTTGGTAAAATTACAGGACATGTATATCTGAGCTACACAACATGCACATCTCTCACCGTGTATCTGAGGCACAAGCCTAGGGACTTGGTGTGTAAACTTCGCCTCATAAAAATGGAGTAAATGGCATGTGTAATCGAATACATAGAATGTGGTCTCTGAGTTACATGGTCACCAATTAGGTAGGCCACATATGGTAATACATAACTAATTTGTAACTCAAATGGACTATAGGATCCGTACATGGGCTACACAGCATGTAATCTGGTTGATCATGCTCCACCCAGGCCCAGTCAACATGCGATTTAAGAAATAAATACACCACATGTAATTAATGCACATGGTTTGAATTAATTTCAAAATTAATTCTAGATGCATTAAACACAAGTACATGGCATGTAACTCTGGTTACATTGTGTGTACTTCTGTGTTATCCGGCCAAAATCCTTGTCACTTCCAGATGATTTCCTCAATTTTATTTTGTTAATAAAATTAATCATATTGATTAGATCTATGAGAAACATAGGAATAATCAGATATCACAATTTTTATTAAAAGAATTATTAAACTAGAATTGAAAAATAAATAAAAAAATGTGTCAATCAATCAATGATCTTTAAATAATTACAAATAAATATGTGACTGCTCTGATACCACTTTTAGGTTCTGAGAATAGTGGAAGCGTGTGATGGGTTGAGCCCAATTTTGTTTTTTGTCACGATCAATGATCAATCTGAGTTTTACACAATGATAGACGTTGTGATTTATAGAATTGAATAAAAGAAAATAGACAAGGGATAGAATGACAGAACCAGAGATATGATCATCACATATTATTTATATTCAATTTAATTAATTAAAGAAATAACTTGTTGGAATTATTTATTCATTGATATATTTGAAAATAGATCTTCATTTTAGAATCGTTTCATTGTAGGAATCAAGATCATATTTCCTCTAGCGGTGGTCCACATGTGATCCATAAATCTATGAATTTTATCATAAGAATCTCTAGGTGATAGAACGACAGATCCTATCACTTGTGCCGTCCACATTTGATCGCCTCAAGAACCACTTCCAAAACATTCTACCGGATCTCACATGAATTGAGAGTGGGAAGTGGAGAAAGATCACTATCCGTTCTTGGGAATGTTCTTGGAGAAGGGATGTATCATGGGCTTGAGAGGATTATCCAAATCTATTGTGCAAAACTAAAAAAATGAATTAACTCCTAGAGAAAATAATATAATTGGGTTTATATATTGATAGGGTTATAAATAAATAATTTCACAAGTACAGTTTATTATTTATTTAATACCTATGAATCCCCATTGTGAAATAATAATAATAATAATAATATTTCTCAACATGTTCTTAACTTGCGAATTAAATTCAATATTATTTAATCAAAAAATATTTACTATTTATTATTTCTCACCAGACCATTAAAATCGATCAACCATTCATCTACAATATTTATCGGGCCTTGAATACTTACTATTTATTTATTAAATAAATATCACTGCATAATTCATCGATAAATAAATAAATACTTAAATAAAAAATAATCATTTATTAGATATTCTACTCACATTATATTCTGTCAAATATCTGTTAACATAATATATACGATCAAGAAAACACGAACAATTATTGAACTACGTGCGAGAATAATATTTATTCCACCTTTTAAATAATAAATAATAACAATATTATTATTTAATGAAGATTCTGGATACACTTATTGTGTGACACTCTAGGACACATTTTCAGAGGCATTGGGAAAAGTAGCCTAAAGTCTAAGGTTAGCATCTAACAACACACCAAGGAACCCATAGAGAATGAAGTTAATGTCGGAACAACATAATACCTCATATAGATTCTTATTGTGTAATATAATCCCTTTATCATGATATCTCTAATCAAGCAGGTTGCATTCCAGTTACATCAACCTATTTTCTCGATGTCTCTTTCTTTGACTTCCTAGAAATTAAACTTGACTACAGAAGGCCATGGAAATGAATTGTTTTAGTATATATCATTTCTATCAAAGGGAATGAGATATCAACTTATATTAAACAATAAAAGGAATAAATCCTTTCTTTTATTATTTATTAATGAAATATTAATCATGATGCACCCAATGTATCCAACCTCACCGAAAACATCTATCATCGCAGTTTTCATCAATACATAAAAGTATGTGACTCATAATAACCATTAATAATTATCTTAAAGTATAAGTAAAAATACACACCTCTGTAGATAGGAACATCCAATGACATATATTAATGTGGATTTCATGCTGGAGGGTCTTCTTCTCATAATATCATATGCTAGATATTACCAAGGGCATACACCATGAGATGGTGCCTCAAAGTCCTATGAGTATCCTCCCTTGATATCTTATATCATTTGGCTCCCTCAAATGATATTATCCGGCTATATAACATATATTTTGGAATAATATTGTACCACTTTTAGGTTCTCATCGTCGTTGGGAACTGCTATGACCTTTTATTAGGATAGCTAATCTTGGGACATTATCACATAATATGATACATAGAAGAACAATCATGATGTGATAATAATCTTATTGATATTCAAAACTGTGAATATAGGTTATCATAAAGTACATATAAGTTTGTTCTAGGGAACCAACTCCAAAATTTTCTCCCCTATGGAATAAGTGAAAGAAGATGGATAGGAGGATATAAAAGAGGAGGAGGACCTTAGGTATTCCTTTCCACCATTTGAGGAGGGTATCTCTACCACCATTGACGATATCAAAGAAATAAATTTGGGTATAATAGAAGACCCACATCCCAAATTAATTAGTGTGTCCATGTATTCTAAAGAATATGAGGTATATACTTCCTTCCTAAAATATAATTGGGATGTGTTCACCTCAAAATACACAGAAATGCTAAGACTTGATTTTGAGGTGGCCACTCCCCACCTGGGCCCACCTGAGGACCACCAGGGTGATAAATAAGTAGCCAGAAGGATGCACTCAACACATGCTTCATAAATTGAGGCTGAAGTTGATAATATCATCAGATACAACTTAATTAGGGAGGTTAAATATCTTAAATGGTTGTACAATATCATCCCTATCAAGAAAAAGAACGGGTAAATCAGAGTCTGGATTGATTTCAGGATCTCTTCTTTATGTATAGCTATTTGAGATACAATCAAATCCTAATGGACTAGGAATATGAAGAATACACCACCTTTAGGCCCTATAGGGATTATTTTTATATTTTTTAATTCCATTTATCTTGAAGAATATCGACACTATGTACCAATGTACCATGCATCTCATCTTCAAAACCTTCCTTGGAAAGTTTTTTGAATGCTGTGTTGATGACCTGGTGGTTAAAATTTAGCAATACTCTGACTACCTGGTGGATCTTGAAACTATATTCAACAAACTATGGCAACACATCATGGAAATAAACCCCTTGAAGGGTTCTTTTGGAATTACCTCAGGGATATTTCTTAGCTTCATAGTACACCCCTAGGGCATCAAAGTCGACCCAAAGAAGACTAAGTCTATCCTTAGAATGTCACCTACTCACAACCTCACTAAGTTGATAGAAATTCAAGGCAATTGAGCCTATATTCGACACTTTATATCCAACCGTGCATAAAGATGTCTTCCCTTCACCAGGTTGATGAAAAGGGGGTTACATATTAGTGAACAAATGATTTTTAGGAAGAATTAAAAAGTCTCAGGAAATATCTATTGGGATCACCAGTGCTAATTATTCCTATCAATAGAAGGCCACTTATTTTTTATGTGATGGACTTCAAGAGATCATTGGGTACCTTCCTTGCACAAAAGAATAGATCTAGTAGAAAAAACAATATTTATTATCTTAGTCAAACCATGATCTATGCTGATACTCTTTATACAAATATCGAGAAGATCTATCTATCACCAATATTTGCAATACATCATATGAGGCACTACCTATAGAATCATGAGTTTGGTTTGGTCTCTTGTAGAAACCCAATCCATTAAATTCTTAGTCATCTAATGTTGATTAGATGACTTTCATGGTGGGAAGTCATCCTATAATAGTTTGAAATTCAGTTTGTGCCTCAAAAAATCATCAAAATCTAGGAATTAATAGATTTTCCAGAAGATCACATCTTAGTATAAATGAATTCATTGGACATTAAACTACCTGATGAAGAGGTTTTATCTATTCAAGAGGGCCCCAAGATATGGGAGATGTATTTCGATGGTGCAACCAGAAGTCTAATAGGGAAGAGTATGGAAGACCCCTGACTCAACTAAGTGGGGCTGGGAGTTATGTTTATCTCCACAAAAAAATATTCCTACCTTACATATTCCTACTATCAAAAGGGTTCATGAAAAATGAATCCAAAATTATAATCTCATTATAGGGTTAGATATGGAACTTTAGGTACAAGTCAATCACCTAAAGATAAAAGGAAATGCAGAATTGATCATCAAGAAGATCAAAGATGATTACTACATAAAAAAGAAAGATCTAATCACCCTGTGTAACCACATTTGGGGACTAATGGAAGAATGTACTTTGGAGTCTATATTTACTCATGTCCCATGGTCACAAAATTACCAAGCCAATATATTGGAAAACATGACCATAGCTCTAGACTATCCATACCGGGATGAAATAGTCATCAGTATTTTGCATCAGTGGATGGTATTGCCTTTTGTTCAGGACAACATGAAAGAGATCAATGAGATTATCCCTATCCCTATACTATACAATCCAACCACTAGTATGATGACACCCATTTTGGACTACCTTTTAAAGGGAGATCTCCCACTGAATAGAGCTGAGATAGGGAAAACTCGAAGATGAGAAATTAATTTTGTTCTATATGATGAAACAAATCATCAAATTTTCCTTTAGTAGTGGATCCTTAATAGGGTACTTCACAGATGTATTGATGGAGAATAGACCACTGTTGTCATGAAGAAAGTACACACTAGAGCCTGAGGTTCCCACTAGTTAGTATCCATGCTTTCCCCTCAAACCCAAAGCCTGTGTAATATTAACCTGGTATAATACAAGACTGAAATAAATTCACCAAAAAGTGTCATTCCTTCTAGGTTCATGAAAACTTTATTCACTAATCCCTAGAGTTTCTTCACAAAACCAAATAAACATGTCCATTTTCTATATGGGGAATAGACATCATGGGGATATATCTTCCTGCTATAACCAAACAGTTAAATTACATTCTCACTAAAACTGACTTGTTCTCCAAGTAGACCAAAGCAGTACCCCTCAAAGAGGTCATTAAAGGAACATTTCCATCTTCGCAAGAGCCAAAATCATCACCATATTAAGTGTCCCATATTTAATACTAATGGAAAATGACACCATTTTTTTCTTTGCTGAATTAGACTAACTATATCAAGAGTATAACATAAAGTCGAACCATTAATACCACTCCCATACATCAGCTAACAGATAGATATATGCCTTTAAAAAGTCCATATCATATATAATCTAGAAGATAGTAGATAAGGGTAATATTTCTTGGCCAGAAAAGATCCTATATTCCTTATTGGATTACCAGACTATGCCCCGCACTGCCACACAGGTGACTCCATACTCATTAGTATACGGGACATAGGTGGTCCTTCTCATCTAATTTCAATTTCCCTCGCTCTCTGTTTCTATCCGCGATCAGTTATCCATAGATGAGAAATTATAGAAATGTATGGATGAATATGAGTTAATGGGTGAGAATATATTTCACACCTTGCATAATTTGGAAGTCCACCAAAACCGGATTACATAATCCTTTAACAAAAAAATTTCCTTTAGACTTTCCCCAAGGGAGAGATGGTGTTGGTCCTCAGGACTCAGATGATATTCCGAAAGAAACCTCCAATGTTGGAGCCAAAGTTGGAGGGACCCTATATCATACATAAATTCTAATCCAATGTAGCATATTCATTGATCTTGATGGATGAGAAGCTTACCAAAGACCCCACCAATACAAGGTTCCTGAAGAAGTATTTCATATAATAACAAGAAACATCATCCTGATTTTATGGCATTAAAATTAATGATACATAGTTCTGAGTGAATGACATTAAACTGCATGGTTAATTTTCTCAGAGGCATGAAATTAAACTGCATAGTTGGTATTTTTCATGTGAGCTTAAAATCATGAAATCTTTGTCTAGGTCACAAGATAATAAACGGCATGACACCAACATCCTCACTATATGGCATTAAATTGCATGACACCATATTATCCTCACTAGAAAGAAAATTTCCCCAAAAATCATCCATATTTCATGACATATTCAATAACTATGTTTGTCTTGATTCATGTCTTCATAAAATACATTTTGATGCCTAGACCTCTTGCATTAAGTCTGACAAAAAATTTCCCTCCATTCATAAGATGATTTTCTTACCGGCCTTTGGCCTCAAGGCCTCTTTTCTTGTTGGGTTTATGTTTCTTTTTGGTCTAAAAAATTATCATCGCCATAACTATAAGACACAAATTTCTTCACTTCATGATGTTAAACAACATATGAATCATCATTTCAATCAATGATTCATTGCACATGAGTTATATATGTACAGTAGAAAGATGAAATACCCATTTCCCCATGTGAGAGTCAGATCCACATAGGAAGTCTCTTTATTAAGAACTATGTGTGGCTTCATTACTGTCATAAAAGTATATGTAGTGATTCTTAGACCTCTAATATTAGTCATAACTGAAATAATAATTTCTTTCCACATTAGCTGACCCACATTCTTTCTGCAAGATATTAAACTGCATTGTTCCTCAAGAACTATGTTTTCATTGATTCCTATCATCATAGGATACATAGAAGATCCAAGTTTTTATTCTTGGGACAAAATGAAACATTAAACCTCTTTCAATTTGATTCAAAATTGTCCTTATTTCATGATGTTTAACTGCACAAGATTCAAAACTACGTGTGGATAGATTCCTATCCACACAGGATACATAGTGATGCATAAATGACCGCGTTTTTGTGACACATCAAATTGATTATAATTTCAAGTCTGTTTTGTAGTCTAGGGAAGACCCTAGGTCATCTATCAAGGATATTTTTTAGCTTATAGTTTGTATTTATAATAAATATTACTAAAAGAGGGGTGATTTTGAAAATAGTTTTAAGAAAATAACTTCGCTTAAATAGTTTAATAGTTGACAAACCAAGTGGATTTTTAAATATATGAGACAAAGGCTTCATTATTATTTCAATACACACATTTTGAGTTCATTTTTCATAGATATTCATTTAGGTTTGGATTAATTAATTTTTTTAAATTAATTGGAATCCTGATTAATTCCTAAGCATTTATTTAAATGCTTAAAGAACCAAACCTTGATGTAACAATCGTATTGTCAAGGTAAAACACTTATGAATAGAATAAGAGACTCCAAAGAATATTGAAATATCAAGAATGTGGGTATGAAAAGTATTCTTGTGCTTTCCAATCAGAACAACACAAGTCACGCACTCAAAACCCCACACCGATCAGTTAGAAATTAAGAGCATAACATTCACATGTATCAAAACAATCATTCAAATATAAAATCATGTAAGGAACATTGAATAAAATATTTAAACTCCCAAATTACTTCACATAGGTAGCTAATATATGTGTCATAGCTCCTTTGAAATGTGTGTAGCTCCCTCACAACGAACGCCCATCGTTTAGCCCGACATCGAGAGGAGGAGGATGCTCAAGTGCATCTTCTTATTAATTTAAGCTACCCCTATGAGGATTGGGAGCTCGAGAACCTCTAAGGGGATTAAAGGAAACCTATAGAACTTCAATTTGGTATCACTTAACTCTCTTGGACGAACATGCAAACGAGGTGCCCATGGTTCTTTTTTATATCCAAAATGGGACATGGTTTTGAGCACCCTGTTTTTTAGATACCAATTGTATCTCAATTTTGGAATACTATAAAGACATATCATGACTTGGAAAAAATAGAAGAGTACTTTTATGAATGGTTTAATATATACATGTCAAATTTAGAGGCCATTAGACATTTTTATTGGGAGATATGGTCAAAATACTGAACTAAACTTTTGAATTCGGGTAGATTCTTTCCCCTAGAAAGAATGATTTTGATGGGCCACTAGATAGCCAAATTGTGATTCGGTTCCTTGATAATAGTTGAAACCCATTATGTTTTGGAGCTCACCAAAAAGTTTAATCCCATTTTGATGCACCAATGTCTCATAATTCTCAATACAGTGGATCGATTTCCATGAGATGCCATGCAGTTTGGCCCATTTTTGTTCTAGATCATCTATGGGGCCTCCAAATCACCTCCACCTTCAATGAAAATATCAAAAAAAGTGTAATTAACCCTTTTAAAAGTTTTAAAAACAAAATAAATTAATCAAATTTGATATTAAATTTGTTATTATATTTGAAATTTACAAAACAAAACATGTTTAGCATAGTGGTGTAAGGGTGAAAATGAAACAGTGAATTACGGTGCGATCACACCCCCCACACCTAAACATTTGCACTCTTGGGAAAAATCTTATATCCTAAAAAATTATCATTTATAAATCAAATGTGAGAAAATTTCCAAGATTCTTCTGAAATTAAATTCATCATTTCTCTCTTATGAAATCAATTTTCCTATCATTTTTCTTCTCTCACATTCGAATTTGTTCAACTTCATTTGTTCACTCATGCAGCATGTCACAACCTACCTCCCTCTTCACTCAAAAAAATATGAAAGTGGAGTTATTTTATTTTCCCATAGTTTGTTATCTTACCATATGATTTACAAGATTCTAAGTTCTATACTGGCAGAAACAAGTGTGCTACTTAAGAGGAATTTCAACAGGTTGTTCTGAGGTTCAAGGGTTGGTAGGATTTAATGTATAAAAAAATATGAGGTAGGAGAGAAGTGTTTAATCTATTAATTACAAAACATGTCAAAATTCAGAAAGTGTTCACAATTAATGTAAACACTCATCCCCTCATAAAGTGTATCAATTCCAACTCACTATCCTCATTTTACATTTGTGTGGGTCACATCTAATCAATGAATAATAATAAATAAATTTCCTCTTTTCTCCATTAGTTTTTTTCTTTTTGTTCTATTTTTTTCAAGCTACAAAACTATTTTTTATGAATTTCATTGGATATAAAGATGGAAAATCTATAAAAAGATGATACAATATGGCTTGTGAACCCACTGTGAAAGGAAAATGTAGACACCCTTTCTATCAATACATAAAAATGATTAATTCTTGATAATTCCCATGGAAACACCCTCTCCCCCACACTTGCTGAAATTAAAACAAGAATGTACACAAAATATGGGTAGTTAGGGATAAATAAGATTATAATGTGGCTACCTAACAAGAATTTCATGGTATCTAAGTCTTAAGAATGGTAAAATGTCAAGGTGGCCAAAAATAAAGGTTAATTGTACAAAGGTATTTTCAATGAATGATTACCTCTACCATGAATGTTTCACACTTGAATCTTATGGCATCAAACATAATAAAGGCAAGTTCTAGTTTCTCTACATGACCTGAGACTCTCAAGAAACTGATTAAAAGGAAGAATATGCAATAAATGGATTATAATGTCTCTCAGGTTAGGGGTTAAAATATTGGTCAGTGTTAACGAGACAGGGGTTTCAAAATTCCATTAAACACCAAATAATGATTTGAAAATATAAATTCTAGAAAAATATTCCATAACAACATTCATTTGAAACAAATTTTTCCAAAAACAATTTAATTTCCCACATAATTGACTCAAGAATGAAAAATGATTTGGAATTCTTTTAATGTGGACATCTTTTTACATGATAAAATCAAAATTTTGGCACAAAAGAGAGGGATAAAACAGGGGGAAAGTGAAAATACTATTCAAAAAGAAAAAAATAATAATGATGAAAATTCCTAACTAACCCGGGAATGTACCTATCCCACCAAACTTAGAGTGTGTAGGGTCATCACTATTATAAAATAGAATATGGGAAGGAATGATAAAATATTTTGGGTTTAATTTGTATGTTGCTTCTTGAACATGGAGTTCCTCCATCAGGGACTCCAGAATGGATTCGTATAAGTGATTCAGCTGCTTCCCATTGATAGTGATAATTTTCTTTGATTCTTCATTTTAAACCTGAACAACTCCAAATAGAGAGATGTTAGTAATAGTGTATGGTCCAAACCAGTGGGAACAAAGCTTACTTGGATGAAAATTCATCCTTGCATTGTAGAGGAGGACTTTTTCCCCAATGTGTAACTGACGATAAAGGATGAGATGGTCATGGGTAGCCTTGGTTCACTCCTTATAAATCATAGAGTCCTCATATGAATCGATTCTAATTTCCTCCATCTCCTGAATCTATAACTTCCTTTGAGAACCTGCACCAGAAAGATTAGAATTGCATTGTTTGATGGCCCATTAGGCCTGATGCTCAATCTCAATAGGGAGGTGACAACTCCTTCCAAATACTAGCTGATATAGTGACATGCCAATGGGAGTTTTGAAAGAAGTATGATAAACACATAAGGAGTCATCAAGTCTATGACTCCAATCGTTTCTATTAGGTTAAACCATTTTTTCAGGAATTTATTTTAACTTCTTATTTGTCACCTTGTCTTGACCATTCATTTGTGGGTGATAAGCACTATACCCTCTATGCCTGACCCCATACCGACGTAAAATATATTTCATTGTTCAGTTGCAGAAATGAAAACCTTGGTCACTAATGATGAACCGAGGCAATCCAAACCTACCAAATATTTGGGTTCTCAAAAATTCCATAACTACCATAGAATCATCAATCCTTGTAGCTTATTCCTCTACCCATTTTGAAACATAATCCACTTACAAAATAATGTACAAGTTTCCAAATGAATTGGGTAATGGTCCCAAAAAGTCAATGCCCCAAACATCGAAAATGTCATGGAAGAGAAATGGTTGTTGTGGCATCTCATTTCTTTTAGATATATTCCCCATTATTTGGCAGCGAGTACAATATTTACATAAGTCATGGGAATTCCGAAACAATGTGGGAAAAAAGAGACTAGAATCAAGGACCTTGTGAGCAGTCTGTTGGGGACCAATGTGGCCCCACAAGAAAGAGTGTGGAAGAACCCAAGGATGGACTAAAACTCACTTTTAGGGACACAATGCTTGAGGACTTGATCACTACATGTGCGCCAATGGTAGGGGTCATCCCAAATTTACCAACGAGACTCATGTTTTAGACAGTCAACCTAGTTTTTATTGAAATCAATAGGAATGAAAGATGCTACCAAATAATTTACAATTTTATAATACTAATGAAAAACATCACGCACTCAGTACAATTTTTCATCTCGAAACATGTCATTTATAGGAAAACAGGAGGATGAGTCAATGTCTGAGGATGGGTGAATCCTACTGATATAGTTATCCACCACATTCAATTTTTATTTTTTATCTCTAATTTCTATGTTCAATTATTGAAGGAGGAGCATCTAGAGAATGAGACGTGTTTTGGATTCCGGTTTCTTAAGAAGATACCGGAGGGCTGCATAGTCTGATAACACAATATCTTTGGAACCCAAAAGGTATGAGCTGAATTTTTCCAAGGAAAACACAATGGAAGGGAATTATTTTTCAATTGTAGTGTAGTTTTATTGGGTAGGCTCCAAAGTACGTGAGGCAAGGAAATGAGATGTGGAGATCGATCGACCCTTTGTGATAATACTGCCTTAACTGCATAGTTAGAGGCATCACACATGATCTAAAATGGTAAATCCCACCAAGGTGGTTGGATTACTGAGGGTGACAAGAGACTCCATTTTAACTTATTAAAATCTTCCTCACATTATTTATCAAAAATAAATTCTTTTTTTTTGGAGTAACTAGGAGAGTGGGAGTAAAATATTACTAAAGTCACAAATGAAACGACGGTAAAATCCATCATAACCTAGTAAATACTGCACATCCCATATAGTTTCAGGGAATGGTAAGGAATAAATGACACTCACTTTTGATTTATCTACATGGATACCATCCCCAGAAATGACATTCCCAAAAACTATACCTTGTCATAACATGAAATGACATTTCTCATAATTTAATATGATATTATTTTCAATAAAGGACGTAGGACTGAACCAAGACTACTCAAACATTCAATAAAAGAGGATCCATAAATAGTGAAATCATCCATGAATACTTCCATGAAATTCTCTAGGTAATAAAAAAAAAACTAACCATGCATCATTGGAAAGTAACAGGAGCATTGTACAGACCAAATGGAATCCTCCTATATGAAAATGTGCCAAAGGGGCAAGTGAAGGTTGTATTTTCTTGATCCTCAGGGAAAATATGGATATGAAAGTATCCATAATACCCATTAAGAAATTAATAATGGGACTTCCTTTCTATCCTCTCTAGAATTTGGTCAATGAATAGAAAAGGGAAATGGTCATTCCTAGTGTGTTGGTTTAGTCAGAGATAGTCTATACAGAAATGCCAACTATTCTACACACAAGTTGGAACCAATTCATTGTTTTCATTTTTGATTACTTTAAGGCCAGTTTGTTTTGGAACTACTTGAACGAGACTAACCCATTAGCTGTTAGAGATGGGGTAAATTATTCCAACAACCAATAATTTTGTTACCTCATTTTTAACAACATCTAGGCGGTTTGGGTTTAGTCAACATTATGACTGCTTCACTGGTTTATCCTCATTATTTAATAATATATGATGTGTAAAAATTGATGGTCTAATACCAGGAATTTCTTTAAGTGTCCGTCCCTAAGCTTGTTTATACTCCCTGAAAAGTTCAAGAAGTAGAAATTCATGCTCAGGAGGGAGTGAACTAGCAGTGATGACCGAAAATTTGTTTCCATTATCAAGATATGAATATTTTAAATCTTGGGACAGTTGTTTTAGTTCAAATTGAGGTGGATTTTGGATTTATGGGAGTGTGTGTGAAAGTGAGAGGTCAAAAATCTCATCTAAATTCTCAATATATAGTATCATCCTCAGATGAGGAATGATCTCTTACAGGATTAGAAGTATCATCGATGATCATTAGATCCTTAGTGTTTAAGAAATTATAAATTAATAAACATGCATGACACTTTTCTAGACCACTACAACAATCAATGCACGATTAATTACCTATAATTTCAATCAAGAATGAAAAATCAGAAAGGGGATCAAGGGAAAGAAAAGATGTGCTTTTAGGGGAAGGGAGTACATCAATTGAATTTACGGAGAGAGAGGAATGTTCTTCTGAGGGGTGATTCTTGGCATCAAAGATGTTGAAATGGACTATTTCACCACCAAATTCCATAGATAATGTACCATTATGGACATTAATTATGGGTTTAGCAGTTTTCAGGAAAGGTATCCCCAATATAATTGGGGCGTCCATTCATCCTATCATCTTCCATTTTTTTCACGTAAAAATCAGTAGGAAAAATTAAAATTTTCACCATCACAAGAACATCCTCTAACATACCATAGGAATGTGAAATTCTCCGGTTTACAAGTTGAACCACAATTAATGTGGGCTTAAATTCCCTAAACTACAATGAAGAGTAAATGGAGTGAGGCGTCACATTAATAGAGGCACCCAAATCAAGCATAGCATTAGAAAAGAATACTCCCCTATGGTGCATGGAATTGAGAATGTTCCAGGATCATTTCATTTTGTGGGAAGTGATGGCTCTATTAATGATGAGAAGTTTCTCCCCAAACCCACCTTCTCATCAACTCGAAGTCACCTTTTTTTTGTACACATCTCCTTCAGAAACTTTGCATATCATAGAATTTTCTTGATATCAACAATAAAAGGAATGTTAACCTACACTTTTTTGAATGTTTCCAATATTTTCTTATCTAGTTCAGTTTCCTTTTGTTTTCTTGGTTGGGTGGCATTTTAGGGAAATGGAAGAGGAATGGGTTGGCTAGGAGACTCGTCGAAATACACACTCTTTCCTTTGGAATGGATTCTCTCAAGACATGGTTTTTCAACTTTTGGAACATTTTTAATGGTTGGGATAGAGGTTTCCTTTGGAGGGTATGAATCTAATGTATTATTCATTTGAATTTAAAATTGTTTTCCACTCTTAAGGGTGATGTCACTAACATTTCCTTCATCTCTTGGGTTGACTAATGGCTGAGATGGTAGTTTTCCCGACTCGTGACATTGAATTTCCCCCACCGAGTTATCTAGTAGGCATAATTGGGTTTCGAGGTATTGTATGGATTACTGAGTGGTTTTTTGGAATTGGATATTGTTGGAAGCTATTTGTTTAATCATATATTTTATGCTAGGATTGAGTTTTGGAGGGGCTTGTTGGAAAGATCTTTATTGTGGTTGAGGATTTATAGGTGGTGGTAGATGATCACTCTACCTCAGTTGGTTCCATTATTGTTGAGGTTGGTTTGAATACCCCCTTTCCTATAGTCTTGGTTTCCTTTACACCGAGAGTCTGATGGATAGTATGGTTCTTTCCTAATTGGTTGGTTATAGCGATGACCTAGAAAGATTGCCTCATGACTCTCAGAAGTTTAGATCTATTAGGGGAATTGGTCAGAGTAGTGGGTATCAGAAGAAAATATACTACAATGGATGGGAGTAGGATATTGGGATTTCCCTTGGGAAATAGCAATTTTTCGAATAAGGGTACTTACCTATTTGAACTTTATGTCCACCGTCTTCTCAAATTTGATATTTTTCACCTCATAGACATCTCGAATGGGTATACTGGAACTTGTACCGAATTGTTGAGTGTTATGTGACATGTTATCTATTAGGGTCCTTAAAGTGATTGGGGTTTTATCCACTAGTTCACGACTTGCAGCAACATCAATTATGTTACGATCAATAGGAATTAAACCTTCATAAAAATACTATATTAAAAGTTGATCTCTTATTTGGTGGTGTGGACAATATGAATATAATCTTTTAAATCTTTCCTAATATTCATGAAATGTTTCTCTTTGATATTGTCTTATAACACATATTTCTTTCCTTATTGTTGTAGTTTGAGAGGCTGGGAAATATTTTTCAAGAAAAAGGTGTTTCATGTCCACCTAGACTCTTATTGGGGAATTAACATAATAAAGCCAGTCATTTGCAGTGTCTTCTAATGAAAATGAAAATTTCATAAGCTTTACTTGTTCTTCATACAAATTTGAAGGTTTTAATGTAGAACACACAATATGAAATTATTTTAAATTCTAATGTGTATCCTCTCCAAGAAGTCCATGAAATCTTGGTAATAGATGAATTAAACCAGATTTTAGTTCAAAATTGGGTGCCTCGCCTTATAATTGAATGTACATGGGTTGGATATCGACATCAAGTGAGGTTAGTTATTTTAGTGTTCTATTGTTTTCATCCATGTTATACAAGTTTATTTGAGTTTCGATGTCAGTTCTAGAAGAATAAGTAGAAGGATCAAGAAGAGTGTTGATGTTTTGTGTGTCCTCTTTCAAAGGGTTCTCTTTTGTGTCTCGATGTCACTGACATAAGATCATCTATGGTTCAAGTTATAAAAGAGGTAAATATCCTGTATTAAAACACGTCATACACCAAACCTACACAACAAATAGATCAGAACACAAAATTATTGAATAGGTAAATAAATATTCACAAAATTTACAAATATCTTAAAAACCAAAGTTCTCCCTGACAATGAGGAAAAAAATTTACCGTCTTTTCCTGAACTGTCAAATTGATTATGATTTTAAGGTTGATTTATATTATAATTCAAACCCTAAGTCACCTCTTAATGAGAATTGGTAGCTTATAGTGTGTATTTTTAATAAATATTACTAAAAGAGGGGGTGATTTTGAAAACAGTTTTTAGAAAATAACTTAACTTAAAGAGTTTAATAGTTGAAAAACCAAGTGGATTTTGAAAAGTATGAGAAAAAGGGTTCATTTATATTTCAATAAACACATTTCAAGTTCATTTTTCATAGATATTCATTTAGGTTTGGAGTAATTCTTTGGTTTAAATTAATTGGAATCCCAATTAATTCCTAAGTTTTTATTTCAATGCTTAATGAACCAAACCTTGACATAACAATCGTATTGTCATGTTCCAGAAATTATTTATGGAATAAGAACTTCCAATGAATATTTAAATCTCATGAAGGTGGGTATGAAAAGGATTCTTATGCTGTCCAATCAGAACAGCAAAAGTCATGCACTCAAATCCTCACACTGATCAGTTATCAATTAAGAGCATAACAATCACATGTATCAAAACAAGCATTCAAATATGAAATCATGTAAGGTACATGGAATAAAATGTTTAAACACAAACATTAATACAAACCAGTTGCTTATATATGTGTCAGAACTCCCTTGACATGTGTGTATCTCCCTCACAATGAACGCCCATCATTTAGCCCGACATCGAGAGGAGGAAGCTCAGGTACATCTCCTTCTTCATTTCAGATATCCCTATGAAGATACTAAGCTCTAGAAACACTAAGGGGATGAAAGAAATCCTATGGAACTTAAATTTGGTAGAAATTATCTCTATTGTTCTAACTTGTAAATGAGGTTGCGATGGTTCCTTTTTATAGCCAAAATGGGACATGGTTTTGAAAACCCTGTTTTTGAGATACCACTTGTGTCTTAGTTTTTGAATAGTAAAAAGACATATCACAACTTGAAAAAAAGATAATTGTTTTTTTCGTCCTCTTTATTATCTCCATGTCAAATTTGGGGGCCATTATCCATCTATATTGGGAGATATGGTCCAAAGACCAAACTAAACTTTTGAATTCGGGTAGATTCTATCCCCTGGATAGAATGGTTTGGACGAGCCAACAGATGGATGAATTGGTCTTATATTCCTTGTGAATATTTGTATACCATTCTGTTTTGGAGTGTAACACAAATTTTAAGCCAATTTAGATGCACATAATCTTCGTAATGCTGAAAACAGTGGATAGATTTCCATGAGATGCCATGTAGTTTGACCCATTTTTCTTCTAGATCATCTATGGGGCCTCCAAATCACCTTCACCTTCAATGAAAACATAAAAACAAGTATAATTACCAATTTTAAAAGTGATAAACACAAAATAAATTACTAAAATATGAAGTGAATTTTTTTATTATATTTTAAATGTACAATAGAGTGTTGATGTCCCTTGGAATCTGGTATATTGTGTCAGGTACTTCAGAAGTCTTATTAATCACAATGTTTGTGTCTCCCACACTTTGCGTGAAGGGAATTTCACAGCGGACTCACTCACAAGACAAGGTGGGCTTGGAGAATCATTGAATATCTTCTCTATCTTGGTATCTCTTCCTAATAAGTGCAAACTTTTTGTTAAAAATGACGCGTTAGGTCTCCACTCTTTTTGTCCCCCTTGACATTGCTTGGTATTGTGCTGTACCCTTTTTCTTTCTTCTCTGAATAAATTTTTTATTCTTGATTAAAAATCATGACGCGATCAATATATCTCTAATCCTGGGCCTAACCAAAACAATAAAACAATAAAAAAACCCTCTGCGTATAGACCAGACCTGCATTGAGAGTTCAAATTCAGAACTACAAATGGATTGATTCTTATTTTGAAGAGATACACAGTGATGAACAATTTTTCATCCTGGTCCAGCCACCATAAATTCCAAATGACCACATCGTTCATTTTATTGCCTATGTGCGGCAGAATAAACCTTTTCCATCTCTTTTGTCTCACACCGAGCATAGCTCATGTAGGATTAGGAGCTTAGTTAGGGGATTCCCAACATTATCAAGTTGTCTCAACCCATACCAGGATTTCTATAGTCCTGGTAACATGACCTTAAAAGGAACCCCATATGTCCTTACCACATGATATTAAACTATACGATCAAATAAATTTTTATAACTATGTATGGATTGATTCCTTCCATCATAGGATACATAGTGACAGTCATGTCTTTTTGTCTTGGGTCTAGCCATAATATTTTCTATTCACATCGAGGAACCTACGTCCTCTCCACATGACATTAAACTACATAGTACCTCAAGAACTATGTATGGCTTGATTCTCTTTTTGAAAAGATACATAGTAATGCATAGGCCTCGTGTCCTAGTCCCAAACAGAGGGTAAATAAAAACATAAGTGTACCCACCCCATGAATACAATCCAATACCTATGTCAGAGATCTTAAAATTAGGATTCCTTATTTAGGGATATATCAAGGAAACAGAAATATCCCCATACATATGAGTCAAATCTATCTAGGGATTTCACACTCCATGGAAAATACTGGTCTGAATATTCCTTACATAACTGTACACGTTACTTTCATTAATCATACTCTATTCCCCAGTAAATTTCAGATCTACACAATCTTCCTATGGCCATCAGAGATGAGGGGGTTTCAATGTCCTAAGGACACCTCTGTTTGACTATGCATAATATGCCCCAGTTGTCTCTATATAAGTTAGACACAGAAAATGACTATTAATCAAAGGATAATTTATCCCCAGGAGTGGGATATTCTATCTCTATAATCAAATGATATTTTCCCCAAATAACTTCCCTTGTTATGAGAATCCTCAAAATCATGGTTTACGCTTGCTTCTCCCTGATATCTGGTGCATGTTAGAACATCCCAACCTAATTAACCTCCTAATACACATCATTTATATGAAAAATGGTCCTATCCATATGACCTAAAACAACAATAACTCATTCCATCCTCACCACATGATGTTAAAATGCACGGTTGATGTCTTAATCGCATGACACTAAATTGATGTCCATAACTACATGTGGCTTGAGTCCTTCCACCATAAGGTATGTAGTTATACTTTAATATCCAATCCTTAGTCCAATCTCAACAAAAGATAAAAATTTCCTTTCCCTTTGCACAGGTTAGACCTGCGCAGGGAACCCTATAAGAACTAAATATGGAATTATTCTTAGTTTAATGGGATATGTAGAGAAACTTGGATATTATATCCCAGTATTTCCATAATGTTTTCCCCACTCTCCTATACATGAGGTATATCAACATTGGAGGGTCCAATATATGTCTCACCCTACTCATAAGCACATATTCAAAAGAAAATATCCCTTCCCCACACAAGATTTTGATCGAGTCATAGAGAAACATTCACAAAAAATATGTACGAATCAATTCTCATTTTGGTGAGATATATAGTGAAAACTAGAACTTATGTCTCAGGCCTAGCCATAACAACAAAAATCATTCCTATGTATGGGTCAAACCTACATAAAGGAAAATTTTCTTCCCATTCCTGGGAATTTTTTAAATGAAATGCTCCTTTCATATTTATGAACATTCCTTTCAGAAACCAAACTCTATTTCCAAGGAAGTATGAATCCTTATTAACCTCCCTAACTATCAGGAATTGAGATTCATTTTCTTAGGAAACCTTTTCTTGACTATGCAAAATATTCCCCAGTTCGATTTGCATAATTTTTCCACACAAAAGGCCTATCAATAAATAAAAATTCATCCCTAAGAGAGGATTTTCCTATATATCTATTCCCCAATGACATTTTTCATCCCACATCACTCATCAGATTTAGAAACCCCTATATTATATCTTATATCCTTTCACCTTCATGCCTGAAATAATGAAAGATTTTTTGATTGATTACCCTGAAAATGGAATTTTTTATCTATCAGTCAAATCCAAATGACCTTAAACTATATCCCTCAAATTTAATCACCATAATATGTTAAACAGAATGATCCATGTCCTAAATGCATGACATTAAACTAATCCATGCTTTATTCATCCTTTACACAAGCCAAATTCATGTATTAGTGGTTTCACATTCATGACCAGTGATGATATATATTAAGTCATCATTTTCAGACATCATTCCCTTTACAAGACACCCTTTGTGGTCTTGATAAATCTGAATTTTCATAAATTACTTAGCCATTGTAAATGGAGGGTTAGTGTCCTGAGGATGCATTTTTTTGACTATGAATAATATGACCCAATTGGAACTACATAAGATTCCCGCACAAAAGGAATATCAACCAAGGGAAAATTCATCCCCATGAGTGGCTTCTCCTATCTCCATACACCCACAAAAACATTTCGATGGAAATTGTTCTTATAGTTACTCATTGCAAAATTTCCCCATATCATGTCTTGGATTAAAAACCTAGAAATATAGGATCGAAAAATCCCCCATTCAAGTATAAATAATATTGGGACATTCTCAGCCAGTAATTCCTATAGGGTTCATCACCTCATGTGTCTTAGTGAAAGCTATTCGACCTAAAACACCATTTATATTAGTTTAGGATAAAAGACATTAAACTTCCCATGAAAATTGACAGAATAATCGTAAGATTGAAAATCCAAAAAGGGAACCCTGGATAAAATTTGAGTTATGACTCACTAAACTTATGATTTTCATGGTTTAGTAAAAAATAGAGAAATCAAAAGGAAAAGGAAAATAACTTTTTAGGTTGAAACCCCATAAAGGGTAACCTAAGAGAATGTCAAGTTACACTTGCTAAGCCAACACCAAAATGAAGTTAGGAAATATTAGGGTGGTAACAGAAAAGGCAAAAATTTTGTAGGGGTTTTCTATGCACCACTAGTAATAGTAAAACTATGATCACTGAGTCCTTCGGATTAAGAAAAACTTAGAGCATTATGGGTCCACATGCATACCACAAACCAGTTCAAAATAGGACTAGCTGCTTGATTGGAATCACCTTCTCTTCATCCTAGTAAAAGAAAATTCATATGGGGGGAATTTGTTGGGTATTGAAATTTATTCATACAATAAGAATAGAATTACATGAACTTGAAAAATGATATAAATAAATCTAGAAGAATAATTTGGAGGAAAATTTTCAAAGGGGATGAATCTGTGAAGGAAGGTTCAGTTCCACGTAGTAAAAAACTATACAGGGACTTTGGCTATACATGGCGTTCTACCACTCCGTGAAGCACCTTGTGAATGAAATAATTTATGGGATGAGATGGTACTATTGATACCTGTAAATAAAAGAAATTTATTTGTAGGGTTGGGAAGTTATTTTTCATCCCCATGAATGAATATCCCTCACAAATGAAATCGTTGAAGGGACGAGATAGTATCACCAGTTCCCAAAAACAAAGAAAAGTTGTTTGTGGGGCCATACGGTGATTGGCACCCCTTATAACGATCCCCCCCCCCCCACAAATGAAATCATTTTCAGGACATGGAATCCTCCTTGGGATCCTATAAATTAATCCTCATGACCCACCATGTATTAATGTAAATCCCAGTACTCGGTCCCTCCATTCCTCTATAAAAGAACTCCAAGGATAGATGATAAGTGGAGTTGAAAAATAGAGGATAACATAAATATTAGAGACTTAGGAGGAGAATCAAGACAGATCCATCAATTCCTAATAGGTAAAAACCACTGTATAAAATTTAGGAGGAAACAAGAATTATTCAACCATATAAAAAACTTAAAACCCCTTTTCAAACACCATTATACGGGATATGAATGGATGGCCCCTTTTAGGACCATCAACCCACATAGAAAAAATCTAAGTAGGTGGAACCCTATCATGTTTAGAAAAACACTATGTGAGAGGAACTTGAAACTGCATAATAAAACAGTACATGAGTGGAACCTATCCTCGCATAGAAACACGCTACATGGGAAGAACCAAGGTCCGTGTATTATAATTCTATATAGACTGTACCCTCACCCATGTAGAATATTGATATGTAGAGGGAACCCCATCCTGTATAAGAACATGCTATGAGGAATGGGGAATCCCAGGGAATTCTACTCTCCACATCCCGTCACTCCCTTTCATCATACCATAGGGCTTCACTCTGGACCCTTTGTGAAACAGTATTACAGCATCAGGCCAAGTCCTATTCCAAATCCACATAATATATATGATCAAATCATCAGTCACATCAGCGTGTACTCTCAAGTCTATATACCCATGGTAAGCAGTATCATGTTGTTAACCTCTGTGACAAGGCACTCCCTTAGAATGTTTGAGTTTACATTCATGTGGTAACATGGGTTCTGAACTTGGTGATCATGTGAACCTCCCCAATATAGGAATTGAGGGGAACCATATGCCTTTTACTTCAATGAGGGTCAGTTTTGGTTGCTCCTCCCTTCCTTGAGGGCCATCAGGGCATCCCTCATCGAGTAAACCCCTAGTCTTTCATGCGAGAGGTGAAACTCTTTCTCATATTTTCCATATTAGGGTGCTAAAGAAAGTGAGGATATGGGATCTTAAATGTAAATTATATCTCCCTTTTAGCTCATACCTCATCCACTAGAAAACAGAGTGGATCATGTGATCTTCATAACTACCATTTCTTATTATTTCTCAAACTGAGCATGAATCATGTGGGCTTAATGGTTAGTGGTGATAAAGAAATACACACAATCCTAAATCCCTATGATCCTCATATAAAATATAAACCCCAATCATATCCACTCAAACCTATACCCACAGTGCATCCTCATAGGTGTAAATCACATCTTAACAAACTACATGGGATTTGATTCCCAACTGACTGTGATACATAGGAAGAATCCCTATGGTCCAAACCCAACACCCAAATTCAGACCAATGTTATCTGGGCCAAATTACTAATAGGTTAATATCAACTTGAGATACCACGTATCTTCCAGGTCACTTGGGTCACCTCAGTGTATGTCCCACACCATATTTGGATAGAAACCTTTCGTATGGACATCCTTTCTGTATGACATAACTACATGGTTTTCTATTTATCACATAAACTTAAAAGGTGATATGCCCTATTAAGTGGCACCGAACTACATGGGTTGTGATTCCTTTAATAAGGATACGCAGGAATCCCATTATATGTATTTGATCTTGACATCATAATAACTTTTGTCTCCCTAGATAAAAGTAAACTCTATTGATCCTCACCACATGGCTTAAAACCAAAATCATCCTAATGAATGAACAAATAATCTCTAATATGTCCATAAAAGGGTACCATTGATGGAGAACCTTGGATACATATAGATATTTCTACCAATGGATAACCTCAGGGTGATCCATGTATACCAACTTGGAAATGAACAAAAGATTCACAAAAATATCTTAAATCTATAAGAGAGCCTCGTAATAGGAAATAGTCCCCCCCCAAAGGGTGAAATGAGCCCGAATTCCAATCCTCTCAACCAATGTGAGTTATTAAGTGTCATTGGATAAGTTACCCAATGAACTTCTACCTTTGGAATGTAGGTCCATGAGTCTTCATGGATATGAGAGACATTGGGTGTTTTCAGATCCACGAAAAAAAACCCACTGGAGACAGTTCAGAATTAGTAAACCCAATGTAAATGATTATGAAAAACTAAAACCCCTACAATCAACCATCTGGTTCCCTAATTTCATCAAAAAATGGTACTACAAACATAGTGGTATTTTCATGGAAGTGTCAATGTTTTTGAACTTAAAAAAATTCATTTTCCGTATTAATTTATCTTCATTTTAATCATATAAATGGGTTTAATCATTAAAATGCATTTAAAAAAATGTAAAAGATAACCATTTGATATCAAAAGTTTCAAAAACACACAAAAAATTAAAAAAATCTTGTAAACATTTTGAGGAAAAAACAAAAAAAATTATAAAATGGAAATTTAAAAATCATGAAATACGAAGTTTCCCTTCCCCACACTTAAATGATTTAGTGTACTTAATGAATTAAAGTAGATTTATCATGTAATTAGATTTATAATAGAATCATAGTAAGTATGTAAGTGTTAATAAGAGTCAAGACTAGATGAATTTTATTGATAAATAGTTTGTAGTTGTATTACCTCCTCTACTGACTCTATTTGTATGTTCCCATGGAATTTCTTAAGACTATCGCCATTAATATTGAATATCTCATTATATCATTCAATAATAATCTTCAAAACACCAAAAGTATATACATGAGTAAATATAAATGTACCTTCCCATTTTAAACAATGTTTACCTGAAATCTATTTGAGTCTTTAGTTGAACAACAATAATCTGTCTCCAAGATGGAAGTCTGTCAGCTAAACTAGATTTTCATGAGCCAAAATTTTTCTCACTTGGTAAATATTGAAATTTTCAAATGTTTTCACAATAATATAATCCAAATCTTATATATATTAACTTATTTTGTTTCTATCTCTTTCAATATCCAAATTCATTTATCTCACATATCAGTATGTCTTATGCTCCAATTCTATTGGAAGGTGACAAATTTTATGATAAATAAAATGAAATAGTGATGAAGACAAATTTTTCACATATTTTATACTGTAATTAAACGTTTTAAATCCCACCATAGTGTTATTTTATGTTAAATTGTCACATTGTTAGTTTTTAGAATAATTTTGAGCATAATTGCAAAATGGCATAATTTTGGGATTTAATTATTTTATTTGTATTCTGTAATTCGACCATAAATTTTTCTAAACTAAATGAAATTATGAAATTTCGTTTTTTAGGATTACATACATCATGGGTCCCATTTCATCCTTATGGATTCAATGCTCAATCATTCATTTGGATATTCCAATATAGATCACAAATTGGGCCTCGAAAACTGTGTACAAATATGAACACTTTTACTATTGAGATTATATCTCCCTGAGGGATGGTCCAATGAAGCTTAAATTTGGAATTGAGATATAAAATAATGTGGGGATCCACTTTTATTGAGGATTATATGTATTATTCAGATTTATTAAAGGTTATAATGGTATGGAATGTTGGAAAAGTAAAATATGGAAATTCAATTGACCATATTGAATGTGTCGGACTCAAATAGTAATCACTTTCTACACACATCTCCACTGAATCTGAAATTTTAAGGGATGATTCGGTAAAGAAAATGGAACAACCTTTATGAAGGAAACTTTCCATGATTTGGCCATTTAATTAGGATAAAGTGCAGATCAATCAGGTGGACATATTGGGAGCCAAATTTTCTCACTCATTTTCTCTATAAATTGTCATCTCTTCTACCTCTTACAAGATTTCCATTTTCAAAGGTGAATGGTGGAGTTTGGTATCTATAATATTTTTTTATATTTTAATTATATTTTATCTCAGTTTTTCTTATTCTTCTATGAATTTGTATTCTCTTTCATTTTCCATTTTTTGTTCCCCCACTATGATCCTTCTATTCTCTATGCAAATAGATAACTAACTCTTATTATTGTTCGAGGGGGGAGTGGTGGCCCTTGAGTTCATTGTGCTTAAGTGTTTATCTTTATTTTATTATGGAAATTTTAATAGTACTTAAATGGTTTTGGTTTAGGGTTCACCCCACTTTCATTGTTATTGATTTCTTCTTCCCGTTTTAAAATGTTCCTCTCCATCCTCATAATATTGTACCCAGGGTGGAGTAGCCTTGTGGTGATGATGTGAATATGTATTATCTTGCAAGCGGAGGGTTGGTGTAGGATAATAACAATTCACGGGAATGTGTTGAGTGATAGGGTTTATCTCAACATTGAGTAGAGTATTAAGAATAATTATTTTTAAAGATCAATGATTTTATCACCACGATCTCCCAAGAACGACAACAATTATTCACTAAATTCTTTGTGTATTCTTTCTTTATATTGTGTTTTTAATTTTATTATTAATATATATTATATTTTATGTATTTTCAGAATCAAACCCCCATTTTTATTAGTATATAGGGAGTTTTATATTAGTTAGGTTATAAACAGTGACAATAGAAATTCGGTGTGTTGTGAGCGGCCTCTTCGAGATCAACCCTAGGTTGTACCACTATGGTACAATCTTAGGTAATAATAATTTATTGGTGAGGGATCTATGAAAAACTCTCTCATCAATTTGGGACCATTTTCGGGGAGGCCAAGCGCTTACTCACACTATTTTTCAAAATAAAAACCCAAAAACATCATAAAATTCAGAATCCAAAAAATTTAACTTCATTGCACATATTTATTTTCTTGGTTTAGTGATGAAATTAAAGGTAAATTTTCATATGATTTTCATGATAAAAATATTTTTTAGGTTATCAAAAAAGTATCACAGAAGAGTTATTTAGATGAGAATGAAAAAATGATTGAAGAGTTGCAGAATCAAATGACATTTATTTCATCTTACTTGAAGGATTTGGCAGCTCAAAAGGAGGCTCAAGAAAAAGAGGAATCAAAGCTTGTTTTTCCAACATTTTCAATTGAATATCCATGTGAGGATAAAATTATGAAGGAACAATCCTCAACCCTATCCACACCATTTCCAGAGGAGGTTGAAGAAGAATACTTTCTAGATGATGCACATGTGGGAGATCAAGCACCATTCTACCTCTCTCTTTCTTTGGAAGATAATACACAATATATACCTACTGAGATGGAGTTTCCAATGTCCTTTACATAAGAGATAAATTTACAATATTAATTACTTGAAATGGAAGATTTCTTTATGGATTTTTCATGTTTTAATCTTAATCAAGTAGAACTATTTTCAGACTTGCCCCTTACTAAAAAGTTTGACAAAACACAAATGGAGAAGACCTTAGATGTTAAGGAAGGAAACACCCAAGTGGTGGTGGTAAAAGAATTAGAAGAGATAGATAACCATGTGGTTATAATACCTCCTATTCAAAAAATTTCATACCATATGGAGGATGACATCATGAAAGTCATCAGGGAGTACCCTTATCTTCTTTTTCGTCCCACGTTGGACCTTAATTTATCTCATTATTAATTCTTAGGGGTTGGGAATTTTCTTATCTTCTTTAGGGTTATCTATTATTGGTTTCTACTCATGGACACTAAGAAAAGTCACATGTGGTGCTTCACATCAATGAAAACACATCCACCATATGATTGGGGTTAAAACACTATAACTACCTGATTAGGGGCAGTAAAATCATATCACCCACATGGGGGTCTAAACCATGTTTTATCCTCTTTTACCTACCTCTTTATTTTTATTTATTTTTCTTAAGAATTTCTTTATTTATTGATTTTTAGAAATAAGTGGTAGCCTATAGGATATTATCTCAAAGATACCACTAGAAAATAAAGTCAGGTTGTATCTTTCCATTCCTTTTTTTCTACCCTTACATTTATTTTTATTATACTAAAATGAGGGGTAGTTAAATCTAAGTGTGGGGGGGGAGCGTCAAAATTATTAGTTGTTCATATGTGATTTTAATTTTAATTTTTCATATTTTTAGGATTATTGAGTTTTAATGTAAATTCTGATCATTTTTCACACATCAATTGATTTTAAGAAAATTGAAATGATTTTTGAAAAATGGATTTTAAATGATTGTTGATGTGAAAACTTTCTCCTTGAATTGAATTTTCAATCATTTTTATGAGTTTAATCAATTTTGGGAATCCATGACCATGAAACATTGACTCAAATATTTTTTCTAGGCTTTAGAGGTATTCTGACCCATTTTGAAATATTTTTCCTAATACCCATGTATTCTTGAGGGAAACTTGGATTTTATGTGAGAAATAGAATTTGTGATTTTTCTATTTCGAAGATTTATATTTCATGGAATTTTTTTGATATTATTGAGGAATATATTTGTCTAGCCACATTTTTATCTTGAGACCCACCCTTACATCAATCCTTCATTATACCTTAGATGCTAGGAATTTCCTTATAGGTTTAAGCCACATTAAAAGCTGATTTTTCCTTACCTACCCGCACTCTTCGTAAATTTTCATGGATATTTCAAGTTTGAGTATGGGGGAAGGGACTTTAGTGTGTGTTTCGTTTGGGATGTGTTTCAATTTTTGGAGGTGTGAGGTTAGTGTCAATATTATTTTTAGTGGATAATGATATAATTGTGCGTGAGTCACTATTTCATTCTGTTTTATTTCATTTATTCGATTCTCCTTCAAAAAAAATTGAAAAAAATGACGAAAAAATAGAGGTTAGCTTTAATATTTCTTTTTACCTCATTTTATGACTCATGTTACTCTTTTAAATAAAGGGAATTATTTTCATCCATTTATTGTATTCAATTATCAGCTCATTCTCTAAGAAAAAAAGAAAGAAAATAAAGTTGTGCCTTTCTGGAGCTTAAAAAAATGAGAAGAAAAGGGGGAGAATTTGGATGATATAATTAATTGTAATAACTTATTGGATAATGTCCCATGTCATAAAATGGGATTTGGATTTTTGTTTCACACTTTCAAGGGGATCTGAGTGAGGTTCATCTTGTGTTTTTACTTGAATATTCATTCACTGTACTAAGAGTCAAAACTTCCTCTTTTAAGCCTTAATTTTCCAATCATTTTCTCACCAAGCCTAAGACATATAATTCACCTAGAAGATACCTCATGATTGAAAATATTTTCATGTTTCATGTTGTAGAGAAACAAGAAATTTCATAAGAATATAGTGATATATGTGATTTCCAAGTATGAGAATAACTCTATATTTAATTTCTCTTTAGTGAAGAGTGACATAAAATTCAATGTGAGGTAGGTTGTGATTGGGACATGGATGGATTTTTGAGGTTGAACAAATTTAAATGTGAGGAATGAAGATGAGAGTGAATTGTTATTCATAGATAATACAAGATGTAATTGTACTTTGGAAATGATCATTGATGTTTTATCGTGGTTGATTGTTGTGTGGATTATGATTTGAATATCTAATGATTGTCCGGGAGTGCAATGGTTAAGTGTGGGGGAGTGATGAAGAAAAAAATTTCACATATTTTATACTTTAATTTAGTGTTTTAAATCCAACCATAGTATTATTTTAGGGTAAATTTTCACATTGTTAGTTTTTAGAAGAATTTTGAGCATAATTGCTAAATGGCCTAATTTTGTGATTTAAATATGTTATTTATATTCTGTAATTTGGCCATAAATTTTTCTAAAATAAATGAAATTGTGAAATTTATTTTTTTAGGTTTCCATAAATCATGGGGCCCATTTAATCATTCTAGACTCATTTCACAATCAATCATTTGGATGCTCAAATATAGCTCCAAAATCAGGCCTTGAAAATTGTGTACAAATCCGGACACTTTAGCTATTTAGATTATATCTCCATGTGGTCTGGTCCAATGAAGCTTAAATTTTGATTGGAGATATAAAAGAAGATGGGGATCCAATTTTATAGAGTATTCCACGTAGTATTCAGCTTTATTAAAGGTTGTAATGGCGTGGAATGTTAGAAAAGTGAAATATGGAAATTCAACTAACCAGATTAAATGTGTCTGACTCAAATAGTAATAACTTTCTACACACGTCTCCGTTGAATCTGAAATTTTTAGGGTTGTCAAGGGACAAAAAATGGAAAAAACTTTATGAATGAAACTTTCCATTATTAGGCCATTTAATTAGGATAAAGTGCAAATCAATCAGGTGGACAGATTGGGAGCTAAATTTTCTCACCCATTTTCTCTATAAATTGTCATCTCTTCTACCTGTTACAAGATTTCCATTTTCAAGGGGCAGGGTGGAGTTTGGTATCTATAATAGTTTTTTATTTTTTAAATATTTTTTATCTTAGTTATTATTATTCTTCTGTTCATTTCTATTTATTTCATTTTTTATTTTGTGTTCCCCCACAATGATCCTTATAATCTTCATGCAAATAGAGAACTAACTCTCATTGTTGTTTGAGGGTGCAGTGGTGGTACTTGAGTTCATTGTGATTAAATTTTTCTCTTTATTTTATTATGGAAATTTCAATAGTACTGAAATGGTTTAGTTGCAGGGTTCACCCCACTTTCATTTTTATTGATTTCTTCTTCCTGTTTTAAAATTTTCGTCTCTATCATCATAATATTGCACCCAGGGTGGAGTAGCATTGTGGTGATGATTTGAGTGAGTATTATCTTGCATGCGGAGGGTCGTTGCAGGATAATAACAATTCAGGGGAAGGTTTTGAGTTATAGGGTTGATCTCAACATTGAGTAGAGTATTGAGAATAAATATTTTTAAAGAACAATGATTTTATCACCACGATCTCCCTAGAACAACAACGATTCTTCACTAACTTCTATGTGTCTTCTTTATTTCCTTTGTGTTTTTAATTTTATTATTAATATATATTATATCTTATGTATTTTCAGAATCAAAACCCCATTTATATTAGTATATAATCGGTTTTATATGAGTTAGGTTATAAACAGTGACCATAGAAATTTGGTGTAGTGTGAGCGGCCTCTTCGAGATCGACCCTAGGTTGTGCCACTATGGTGTACTCTTAAGTGATAATAATTTATTTTTGAGGGATATATGAAAGACCACTCTCATCAAATACACTCACTTATATCGAGGTTCTCTAAGATTCCCTATGATCCCATAAGGTTTCTTCAAACCTTTTGGATCAGATCCTTCTTATTCGATTTAATATTTTTTCCAAATTTCAATTTATTTCTCTATTGGACACTTTAGCTTGACCATTGTTATGTAGATGATACAGAGTTGATGGTTTATAATGAAACCCATAATCTCAAATTAAATACTCATTTCCAATATTACAAAAGTGAGTCCCTTGTTCACTGATAATGGAACTGGGAATCCCAAACATTAAAAATATGTTAGCCTTGACAAAATCACAATCAACTTTTGCATTATCTATCATAGTTGATTTTTTTTACACATAATTTGAAATGTAATTAACTAAAATAAATGTATAAGAATTTCTAAACAACATTAGGGAAAGATCCTATAAAATATGTCGGACATAATTAAAAATTCAAAAAAATATTATATGGATATTGGGTTGTTTCTTTTCTCTTTGTAATATTTGTAGAAAAATAACATTTTTCACACATTTTAAAAAATTCATTAGCATATTAAAATTTTTTGGGCCAATAAATTCCATATTCTAAAATATTCCTTACTACCAATTTCGGCTAAAAGTGGGTTGCTAATGAGTGAAAAAACTCAAAAACATATTCAATTTCACATTCATGCAAATAAGTTCATATCGCATGATCATTTCAGATTTTCAAAATTAGTGGATCTTCCCAGATGTAATATATGGATTTAGATTTCAGTTATTAAATTTAGTGTGAATTTAAATTATAATGGAATTTATATGTTACCATATAATTGACCATTAATGGGTACTAAGGAACTTCTCCCTCTATAATGTAGATATTCTCTCTTATAATGTGACCATTCTTTGGTTCTCGGTCTATAATTTCAATATTAGCAGTGTTGGGTAGTCTAATCAAGTGATCGACCAATTGGATCTCATCTCCCTTATTATCTTTGATTTCTATGTTGAACAATTTCAGTAGTATCATCCATCTAACTAGCCTTTGTTTAGTATCATCCATCTTCATCAAGTACCTAAGAGCTGCATGATCAGAAGACATAGTGAATTATTTCCCAAGTAGATATGATATAAATAGTTACAAATAAAATATAACTGAAAAAGAATTTTTTTTTGTGGTTGTGTAATTTAATTAGGCTTCATATAAGTTTCTTGATGAGTAGGAAATGACTTATGATCTACCCTTAATGAACTAAGAAATAACTGCTTCATCTTCTTGGTTATAACAATCACAAAGTAACTGAAATTTTTCTTCCCAATTTTTTGGTTGTATCACTAGTGGAGTAATCAATATCATCTTCAACTCATTAAAGTCCCCACTACACACACAATTAAAATAAAAATTACCATATTATAAAAGTAATCTATATAGAGGGAGGAAAATCCTTCGTTTTTTTGATAAACCTCATGTATTATCCTATATGTCATAAAAATTATCTTAAATGTTTCATAAAATTTGGGTAAGATGAAGAATTTATGATATTAATTTTTGATTTATCCACTTTAATTCATTTTTTTAAATGAAATTCCCTGGGAAAATTCCTTTCTTAACCATGAAATGGAAATTTTAAATAGATAAAACAATATAATTTTCAATAAATGTTTTCAACACTTTTCCAAAATTTTCAAAAAATGGTCAAAAGAATTTACAAAAAATATGAAATCATCAAATGATGCCTCTAAGTGATATTAAATATTGTTGGAAAATTTTCTTACCATGAATATTTGAAAGGTACCATGGGCATTACATAAGACAAATGGAATTTTTTTTAAGAAAACATTCTAATGGGACATGTAATGGTTGTATTCTCTTGATCCTAATGAGTAATGGGTATCTAAAAATAATGTTATTCATGGGGGATTTGAAATAGTTAGTGATCATACAAAGGGAACAACATGGAGAAAAAATATTGAAGTGGAAATTTCAATCTAAAAACTACATAGTGAGTACTCCTTCATAGAAATTGATGATGGTCTTTACTATATTTATGATAGGTCTCTATAAAATTATGGGTGAGTGTAATGGTATCATATCTTATTTCATGTTAATCACATATATATCAACTGAGAATAGGATATCTTTGACTTTCATAAGGACAACTTCTAAAACTCCTATGAAAAATGTGGATCTGTTCAAATGTTATACCACTACTATTGTGGTATTAATGTCTCCAATCTCCAAATAAGTGTATAGTGATCAAGTAAGCACATTAATTAAATCACCATATCATAAAAATCATTATATAAATTTAAGTATCCAATAGTGAATGGAATGGAATATTTCGTTGTATCTTGAAATTTGGTTGTATTTTTAGTGTGATGAGAGATGATAAAATTCTTCTCAACATGATCCTCTAATTCCCTTGAAGTATCATATTCTTGATGAAAATATCCTTAATAAAATTTAGTATACCTTAGTATTTTTAAGTTCTTCTTTGAAGGGGATATTAATTTCCACTTTTTAGAAAGTTACCAGAGTTTCTTTTTGAGGTGATTCCTCTTGTATTTTATTTGATTATCTTTTACTTGAGGGAAATAGTCGGGGTAATACTTTTTTATCCATTTTTTCTTTGAAATGGTGTTTTGAATCTCTTCATCCATGTCAAATATATCCCCTCTTCCAATTTCTTTTTTTCTTGGGAAATTATCACTGAATTTATAGAATTCCTAACTTCATTCTCCTCATGCATGGGTGGACATGTTTTAGGTTCAATGTAGGATGGTGTTATGATTTATTTTTTTATCATACTGACATTATTATTGGGATTTGAGATCACATTGACTGGTAATTTCCCATGATTTTTAGTAAAAAATTTCATGATACCTCCTAACTTGATGGATAAATATTTTATGGTTTCTTTCAACCCCTCAAACTATAATTTTAGCTAATGGTAATCATATGTTAGTGCAATTTTTTAGGGATTCACATAAGTCTATTTTTGGAAATTATATGGTTATTGGTATGAAGGGTTGGTTATAATATTTATTTTTTTAAATGGTGTTGGTTTTTGAAACTAATGTAGGAATTGGATTGGTTTTTGAATTGATTCAAGTATGGGGTTATAACATGTTTCTGTTAATTTCCAAATCTATATTAGTTTTGGATAGTTTCTCTAAATACTTTATTTTTTTCTAATTTACTTAGTTGAAAGGATGATACACAACTTTCCATTACCTATGCTTTATAACACTGGTAATTAAAATGGTTAGGCAATGAGTAGAAACTATAACATCCATGTACCAATATTTCCGGATCTGATGAAAAACATGAACATTATATTTTTATCTTTGACACTGAAAAACATGACCCAATTTTTTCCATCCAAAACTTACAACCTAAAAAAGGGAAAATTGGATTACTTATATTATCAAGGACCTTTTAGGTTTATAGTTGTATAGAATTAGGAAAAACTCTTAAACAAATAATACACAATAATTTATGAGAGTATCATTCCCACGATTCCCAGCTTTTCATATTCCATAATAGGCCATCAACATCATCCATATGAAATCCTTATAGATATAATTCACTCAAAATCATACATGATAAATTAGGGAAAATGAAACATTAGACGAGTGAGGTAAAATTCTCTATAAGGGTAAACATAAGCATTAAAAAGTAAATTTCATTAGTGAATATAATAATAGAATAAGGGTATGATTAAATAATCAAGGTGAATGAGTATAACATAAAAATATTCATAACCACTAATACCTGGATCATAAAACATGAAAACAAGTCAAAAGGATTTGACAAATGCAAGTGTCATCTGAATCAATAATCATGAGCTATGAGATACCAATACTGATCATAAGATACATTATAAACCCATTGAAATCATAGAAAAAATGTAATAATATTTTGGAACATTATCTTCACATCACTTCTTAAAAATAAAATAACCAATGTGGTTAACTTTCATCTTTAGAGTACCCAATGCATTGGAGTGATATAATGGACCCATCCATCCTTGTTTTATCATAAAACCACCCATCCTTAGTCAATAATGTAACCACCCATCCTTGGTTTATAATAATACCACCCATCCTTGGTTTATAATAGAACCACCCATCATTATAAACAACATCCAAGAACCACATAAAGAATGAAGTATATACAGTATTCATTTCATTGTAAAATAATTAGAACATCTATTATTATTTTCAAAACATGATTAACCCATATAAAATAAATAGGTTCGATAACAATTTCTTTGAAACATAATTAACCTATAGAAAATAAACAGGTTCCATAATAATCTCTTTAAAACATGAATTAACTGTTTAATATAAATGAATTACATAACAATCACTTTGAAATAATATTAACCCATAGAAAAGAATTGGGTTTCATAATAATCTCTTTAAAGGATGATTAATCTATATAAAATAAATGGTTTCCATAAAAATCAATTTGAAATAGTCAAAAATCTACCCAGAGAAATAATGTGGATGGAATGATTAAAAAATTCTCCATTGAATCATTCCTAAAAATTATGGATATTGATGTTGATGAATGGAAATACTATTAAAAGATCATTAAAATCATTTTTTAGGAAAATAATCACTTAAATTTCAAAACCACTTTTAAAACTAAAAATTTAAAAAAAATTATGAAAATAATTTTCTTTGAAAAAAACCATGGAAATATATAGAATAATGTTCAAATAAAATAATGGTCAATATGGATGTAAAAATTGTTTATGTTTTAAATGTTAAAAATAAAAAAAATCAAATAATTTTTTTAAAAGGGAATAAAAAGTGATTCATTTATAAAATGTTGATAAATTTCCTTTAAAAAACATTTAAAATAAGATCAAATACCTTGAAAAATTAATTTATAAAATCTTTTTTTTAAATAATATTTTTTTAAAAAATTAGAAAACATGGATATCAAAGAGAAAGATACCCAATCTAAAAGAAAATACAAGATCAACATTACTTACAAATGACTTTCTTGATGTTTGTAAAATTAGTAGTGGTTGAAATGGAAACTAAACATGTGAAAAAAAATCATAAAAAGGGGTTAATAAAATAGATGTGGTTCAAGAAAATAATTTAATATTATTTCATCTGAAATAAACTTGAACATAAAAAACCCTAAAATAAAGAATATTGTAATCTAAATCCTTTTCCACTTTTCTAACTCTATAAATGAAATCCCCATTAAAAATGTCAAATGAAACATTAAATATCATTAAAATAAGGATATCCATGATATAACCTGAAAAAGGATAGTATATATAAATCCTAAAAAGATAGGTTCATATAAAAAACATATGTTCAAAAGAAAGGAATTTGGGATGATTAACGCTTAAAAATTTCGTATATCTAAATATAGAGATAATCAATAGAGATAATATGTGTAATGAATGTAAATATATACCAAATTTTTTGAAAGAATTAAAAAAATAATGTAGTGATCAATTAACACATAATCATATCATAACAGATTTAGTGAATAATTTTTATAAACCAATGAAAGGAAATTGAGTTAGAAAACTCTTTACCACTTGGTAACTTTAAAGTCAATCGCCTTTAATAAATTAATTCAAATTGAAACAAAAAATAAAATTTTGTATGAATGATTCATGATATTACATGTAAAATGGATAGTATATACATCACAAAATAGAAACAAATGGTGAATACGGATTTTTTCTCATAGATATAAAAGTGAGATGAGAAACCCTTACCTTGAGTTTAGACTTTCCATGCATTTCCTTTAACTATTGTATAATAAGCTTATATAAATTATTTTATTTATTAAGAAATATTTTCTGTATTAATACCTTGTACTTAAATTATTTACATTATTTTCATTTAATTTTATATTTGAATACTTAATCAATTAACCCTACTACACATATTCCATTTAACAATGGACAAATCGACTTTTAACAACGATAAAAAAGAGTTGTTAATCACAACGATGATATGGGGAGGTCCCCTTTATCAGTGCTAAAAAATAACTAATAAAGGTGGTCCTTTATCCATGATAAAAAAAATTCTGATAAAGTCATATCCAATGTAATATATTATTAATATAACAACACACCCAAAAGAAAAAACCTACAATTTAAAATGCTATATACAACCTATAATTTCAAATGATGTTATAAGTTCAAACAATGCTATATATCCTCCAAATAATTTTTTTGTTATTTTTATAAAATCCACTTTTAGGGTGAAGTGGGAACCGCGGGAAACATTCAAATTTCAAAATCATGCCACAAAAAACCAAATTCAAATGCTAAGGCCATGCCATGGGCCAACGCATCGCTGAAGATCACGCTGCCACTGGGAAGTCATCGAGCACCACGCCATCACTTTGGTCATCGCGTCAACAGCATCATCCATGTCGACGCCGCCATCAACACATCATCATCATCATCATGACTCATTTTCACTTTGTCATCAATAGATCACGATTGAGAGCCCGCCGACCAACGCCCCACCGCATCATCAAACCACCATCGCACTTCACACTTCATCTTCACCACACGACCTGTAATCAGAATCCACTAGAAGGAAACCCATCTTTGTTGTCGAAAACTGAAAACATTAAAACCACCATCACTGGAGCTTCAAACCACCATCATCGAAGACATATTCAACCTCATCAATGATATATCACAATTTCACCCATGAATCTAACCAAAATACAAAACCAGACCCTCATCGTAGCATCTTGGAACATCATCGACTTCATCAAGGCTAAAAACCAAGAGGTCGTCCACACCTTGAACCTCAAATGTCGAATGTCGAAACAACACAAACATTAGGAATACAGAACAATAAGAAAATAGAAAATAGCGAGATGAACATCGCGACACCAGGATGCCATCGACCTCCTGAAAAACACCTCCCAAAGCCTCCTATAGGACCACCGTGCCAAACCGAACAGAGTAGGAACGATGGAGAAGGATTCCAGATCAGAGTTCAGGGAGGGTTAGGTCCCCAACATCGAACCAAAATCTAAACTAGGAAGAATCATCACCACAAAGAGAACCGCAAAAAAGAGAAGGAGAGAACAGCGGGCCGCTCTACTGGGAAACCAATGCTCTCTCTTCCAGCACAACCCAAACCACCCCGAAGGAACCAGCGTACAGGACCAAGATGGGGTCGGAAACGTGGTAATCAGGAAATAAGAGCGGATGAAGAGACAGTGAGGGAATCAACATAGAGCAAAAACCGTAGAATAAATCCAAATTCAAGATGCCAGCGAACCGAGGAAATGAAAGGGAATCAGAGAGAAAAGGCCATCAGAAGGGAGTAATAAGGATGGGATAGGGAGGAAAGGGGGAGACAGCGCCGAGGACAACGCACAGACCTCCCCCCTTCGATTCGCCGCCGTAGAAGAAACCCTAACCCGAGAGGAGGAAGGATAGACGCCTCTAAGTGGCCTCGCCCAAGTCAATATCTCCAAACAATGATATATACATTTAATTGATATCATTGTAAGGGTTGGTGTTCTGAGAACCATCTATTTTGTACTTTGATTACATGAATGTTTACTTATTATATATTGTTCATTGTTCTTCATGACTATAATATAATAATGTCCTAGAATATTTTTTTCATTAATATGGTCATGCACTACTAGAAATTTAGGTTACAGCCATGGGCCTATAGCCACAGTTTTATAGGTCTATGGGTATATCCAATTTATAGCCATAGTTTAATTAAAAAACCGTGACTAAAATTTGTCATCCCCCTTTTTTTCCAAAATCTGTTGGGATCCTCCATTCTCCCCCAATCTGTTTTCCGTCCCCCCTTTTTTCCCCCAAAATCCATCGGGCTCCTCCTCTATTCTCCCCCGATACGCGACTCTTAGTGCCATCCTCCTCCATCTTCCCCCGATCAGTGACCCTCCACCCTCGACCTCTCTCTCATGGCGGCACCCTCCTCCTCCATCCTCCCTCTATCCACGACCCTCCACCATCGACCTGTCTCATGGCGGCACCATCCTACTCCCTCCTCCCCCGATCCGCAACCCTCCTCCCTCGACTTATCTCACGGCAGAGCCCATTTCCCAGATACCCTCTGCGTGTGACCCTCCAACCCCGACGGTACCCATCGCGACCTCTCCCACCATTTCTTGGCATTTCATTCTAAATCTATAACATTGGGGATTTTATCTATTTTGAGGAATAATTTTTATTTAGATTGGTCCATCCATCATTATCGGACGGAGAGGGTCATATAACTATGTGGTAGGTGGTCCCTAAGTTTCTTCTTCAATTTATATGAGTTGTATGTGCTTTATGATGTGCGAGTCTTGACAAGCATGTGAAAATGTCTTGAGATGAAACCAGATTGAATTTCTCAAGGGTCTTTCATACAACCTAGGATGAGGATATCCCAGGATTCCATCTACACCCGTTTTCTCAGTGATTTGGAAAGTTATGTTATAATTGTGGATTTTATTAGTAATTCACTAAATTTTAAATTAAATTTACAATTTTATTGGCATTGTTTTTTGGGGATTTTTCTTGATGTAGTTATGGGGATATGAGACAGACCCTTGGATGTCGTTGGACTTGGTTCCAGTGTAATAAGGTATCCAGTTAGATTTTTGATGATTATTCCTTTTATAATTAAACTGATAAATTAATTTCAAATGTTTTAGATAATTGTTTTAAGTTTCTTAGAGAGATTTGGGATCTTGATTAGTGATGTGGGATGGTACTGAGCATGGAAAGACCTTGTTGTGACTTGGAAACTTCTTCCTGCCTTTGGTAAATAATTTGAAAAGCGTCGAATAAAGATATGCGATATGCATACTTTACTATGTGGTATTTATGCTTTTGAATTATTCTCATGGCTTGTAGTCTTGCTAATGAAGTGATCAATTTATTTAAATTAAATTATCCCCATAACTAATATATAAATTAATTGGTTTTGATTAATTAACTTTTTTAATTATTTAAATTGAAATTCATCGATTATGATTTATAAAGTGCTAAGGCCTTGATGGACCTTGGTACTAGATGGTTTACCTTGGACACTAATAGTCTAGGCCTTAACTTGAGACACACTTAGACTAGGTTATGTACTTGGGTTGGGTGAGCAGATAGACCTTGTGAGACCTTGAAGACCAAAATGGATCATGTGCCATCTCTTGAGTCTTGTCAACATGACATATCTTGTGTAGTAAAAAAGATTGTGCTCTATTGATTATAATGCCAAGAAAAATGGTATTAATTTGAGCATCGGTTCTTGAACCAAGACCTGGATTGAGACCGAGGACCTGTGTGAGGGTGCCTCTATTACTAGGGGACCCCAATGGGTGCCCTTTTGACTAACCAACCCTAAGCGAATGCATATGGATTTGGTAGAGATGGTAGTGAGTGTCACCTTAAAACCTGCATCAAATATATAATCCCATCGGGTTATGAATTTTTAGTGATGGGTTTGGAAATTTGTAAAACCCTTAACTTTTGTTTATACCTTCATATGTTTATTTTGGATGCAACCATGGTTCCCAGATGTACTTCTTGGGACCTGACCTATGGGCCTGATGTGACGATGGTATGGTGGTTGCCTAAGAGTGTTTCCTAGGATCCGACCTTGGGCCTTATGTGGTATTGTTGTGAGAAAAATTATACATGATGATGTCATCATGGATTCCTCACATGTATCCTAGTATTAGGCTGTTGAACCATGTGAATAATTCTTGGGACGTTGGGATTCGACCTCAAGTCTATATGGGATGCTTTGGATGCCACAAGTCCCTAGGATGCCCAACCTAACTAGGATCCAACTGAGTTGGATTTTGCTTATTTTTATTCAAGATTAATATTATTATGAAATTACTATGTTATCCCTAGGATTAGCAAGTAAATCCTAATGATTTTACTTATTCTTGATCAGGATTCATGGGATCCGACCATTTGGCATGGTGACTTGGGGGATGTTTTTTATTCAGTGATTACCCGAGGTGACTAGGAATCAACATCAATCCATTTATTTTATTGGAGTTTATAGACATTCTCATGATTCTTGGAATATATTCATGGAGCCATTAATGATGAGTAGTTGGCTATTTGGACCTGAGAATTTGATATTCCTGGGTTACACCAAGATATGATATTTATATGGTTGGCATGATATCATGAAATGCTCAGGGGGAGGGGGTGTGCAGTGGAGAGGGGGCAGTGGGGGTGCAAGGGGCAGAGGGAGGGGGTGTGTTAGGGGCGGGGGGGGGGGGGGGGTGAAAGGGGGGAAGGGGGTGGGGCAGGGGGGGGTGTTGGTGCAGGGGTAGGGGTGAAAGAGGGGGGCCAGGGTAGGGAGGGTGAAAGAGCTTCTTGATAAAAAAACATCATGAGTTTTTAAGAATAATATAGATGATGTTAATTCGATGCTTGAGTTATCATCACAGCTTAAATCGTTTTGATTTGAGTTGAATGAGTGATGTTTGAAAAATATAGAGATTTATTAATGATCATCTCATTATATCACCCACTCACATAGGTTGAGGTCCCATATCTCATCTCACATCACCAATCTATTCTTTAGGTAAGGTCTCTTTTCATATCATGTACCACCACTATCTAATTAAAGACATATCCTACATGAATACTATAAGGGAGTATGAAATACATAGAGAACACAACCATAAACCTAGCACATGGATATCCAGTAAGCCATACCTAGTTCCCAACTAGAGGATACCCCACTATAAAACTCATAATCAACTATTTTTCCTTTATTAGACTTGGTACCTAGTGTACCTAGAGATGGTAATTGATGGGTCTTAAAATTAAGTGGAATGGAATAGAAACCCTCTAACTACTACTTTATTACCTCATGAACCACTCGAACACCTAAATAGGCACAAAAACTCCTCAAGATACATCCCAACACTCAGATTGTTTTTCTAAATACCACTTCTTGAAACTCCTCACTACTTGGAGACTAAAAATTCAATTTCATTTGAATTCTCTAACTCATAACGATATAGGTAATTATAAACTCTCCAAGAAATGGATACACATCCTTGGAAAGTATTCTGGATTATCTAACAAATAAAGATTTATTAATCATAATGGAAACAACTACTCATTCCAAATTAAAGATTGGATTCCTGGAAATCATCCATCATCCTGATCTAGGGAAAATGTTTTTTTTTGAAAAAACATCACGAATGATCCTTTATACACATATTTCATTAAGTGTTTGAAGTGGAATGAAATGTGGAGGGTGGGTAGGGGGGTGTGGGGCGGGCAGGGGGTGGGCATGGGAGGGGGCAGGGGGTGTGCAGGTGGGGGGGCAGAGGGAAGGGGGTTGCTGGGGGGAGGGGTGTGCAGGTGGGGGGGGGGAAGGGGGGAAGGGGGTGTGCTTGAGGCAGGGGGAGGGGGTGTGTGCAGATGGGGGGGGGGGGGCAGGGGGTAGGGGGTTGCTGGGGGGAGGGATGTGCAGGTTGGGGGGGCAGGGGAGGGGGTATGGGGTGTGCAGGTGGGGGGCAGGGAGAGGGGGGTGTGTAGGTGGGGGCGTAGGGGGTGGGATGGGGGTAGGGGGAGGGGGTGTGTGCAAGTGGGGGGGGGGGGCAGGTGGGGGCAGGGGGGAGGGGGGTGTGCAGGTGGGGGGCAGGGGAGGGGGCAGGGGGTGTGCAGGTGGGGGGCATGGGGCAGGGAGAGGGGGGTTGCTGGGGGGAGGGAATGTGCAGGTTGGGGGGAAGGGGAGGGGGCAGGGGGGTGTGCAGGTGGTTTTTTTTATTACAGATCATTAACCTCTCATTTGAGTTTGGTATGATTTATTTGTTTCAATTTATTTTCTTCTTTATTGTCAGATTTTCCTTGGTTATGGTTTAGTTGTTTTGACTTATTGAATATGATACAGTTTATTTTATTTGTTATTTATTCTAATTTTATACATTATATTTCTAATTTTTCAATTATTATGTATAGATATTGTTCAATGTGTTGGATGAACATCAGTACAAAGGTACAATGTGATTATCATTTATGTTTTCTTCTATTTTAATTGTCTCTATATTTAATCCACTTTTATTGCAATATTTTGTACCACAAATTTATGCATTCAATATATTCAATATAATAAATATTAATGCAATTTTTCGATCCATTATACGAGGGTACATGGTGGAGTAACACTAGATTTTGGAGAAATACACTATCGTGGAAGGTACAATGTGATTATCATTTAATAAACTGCAGCTTTGTAACCTCACACACCCTTCTTTTCACAATTAATTTTTTTTTTCTGTATAGATTTTGTTATATTTGATTGGTTTGAAAACTATCTCTATTATGTTGACATTCCGATTTATAGTGTTCCGTTGTCAATGTTCATTACTATTAGTTATTATTTGAACAGTACGTTACATCATATATTTGATTTCTCAATGGTACAAGTAAATATTTATTCCTTTTCATATAAAATTAATGTTTACTAATACTGTGATGATTTCTTAGAAACTTCTACAACTATTTGTTATTATTTGAATAGTCTGTTCATTTATATGTTATTTGTTTTGATGAAAATTTAAAATTTTCACATATGATTAGAGCATTATAACTGCTTTAGAATGAGAATGGGTGATGAATCCTTAGTAAACATTAACTATGTTGGGATGTTCTTGATCCTACATACAGGGTCACAGGGTGGAGTCACACTACAATTTAGAGAAATACACCATCATGGAAAGGGGATTAGTGACTCATTTTGGAGCTATGTATCTTTACAAATTAGTTGTAGCACTGATGTTGGGTAAGTTTTTATTATTTCATCATGTTTCAAATAGATTGTTATTTTAGCATATCTGTTGTATCTCTACTGCGCACATATTAGTTTAACCAGTTATTTCGAGAAAAATTTTTTTACATTCAACATAAAAATCTTCAGGGCTTTCTAAGCTCATATAGATTAATCACCTTTTATAGGATTGATCTATCTATTCACTGATTTCAAACTAACCATCCATATGAATTGATTTTACAAAATACTGAAAAAATACACATAATTTTGTTTCAAACTGAATTGATTATCATCTCCCCACTCTCCAGTTTCCATTGCTACTCCATTATTTCTTCCTTGCAGTCCACCGCCTTAAGCTTATTCGGTTTTCCCAATCTAGGGTTTCCACAGCTTATCCATTTTTTGGCTTCCTTCCTCGCGGTCCCTACGCATTCCTCCAGGACCATTTACCCTATCACCTACCCCTCCACCCCTCGATTCTCTTCTATTTATGGTTGATACTTTGTATAGGTATCAATTTTTTTTTGTTTTAGTTGGTTTAGTTGATATACCAAACTTGCATTCTGTTTTGATTTTGATGTTTCTAACTGAAAATTCAGTTAAATGTTTGATTAGTTATTTTTTAATGAAGTTTTTTGCATCTTTTTTTCTTGATTTTCAAATGAAGATTTCATTTTAATTTTTGATTAATAGTTAAATCATTATGTTTTTCTTGTTAATGAAGTTTCTTGAATTTCTGTTACTTTGAATTTTTATTTTCTATAATAGATTTATAGGTTTATCTACGATAAAATATGTTTTTTGTTCCAGGTTTCTAAACAATTAATATTCAGTTTTTCATTATTTAATGAAGATAGTGTTGCATTTATTTTCCTCATGTGATCTTTCTTCTCATTCAGGTATTCTGTAATGAAACAACCTCTATAAATGGATCTCTAAATGGGGCATCTCTTTCATTTAGACGAGCTGCTTGTATTACCCTAAATGTTTTTTGGATTCACACATATTTTTCCAAAAATGGAGCACTAATTACAGCAATGATACTTGGACTACTAGATCCTAAATCAGGAAATGATTCTACTCATAACATTGGCTCTTTGTCACCCAAAAAGGTCTTTCTTCTATGTTTTCCTACATGTCGACATTTTGAAACGGTCATATTCATGGTTTTAACTATTCCACACCCAGAATGTTCTGAATAATCCTGAAAACATGCAGTACTTATCATATGTGATATATGTTTTCAGATGTTTTTGGTATGTCCTTCCAAATCAATTCTGATTGATAAGAATTGGGTCTCAATGGGAACATCATCGATAGAAACATCAATGGAAAGGGATGTGGGGGGGGGGGGCTGCTGTCCAGCAGGGGGGCTGTCCAGGGGGGTCCAGCAGGGGGGGGGCTTCTGTCTAGGGGGGATCCAGCAGGGGGGGGGGGGGGGGCTGCTGTCCAGAGGGGTCCAGCAGGGGGGGCTTCTGTCTAGGGGGGGCTTCTGTCCAGGGGGGTCCAGAAGGGGGGTGGGTTGCTTCTGTCCAGGGGGGTCCAGTAGGGGGGTTGTCCAAGGGGCTCCAGTAGGGTGGGCTTCTGTCCGGGGGGCTTCTGTCTAGGGGGGGCTGTCTAGGGGGGTTCAGAAGGGGGTGGGGCTTCTGTCGAAGGGGGGCTATCCAGGGGGTCCAACAGGGGGGGGGTGTCCAGGGCGGTCTAGTAGGGGGGGGGGGGGGCTGTCCAGGGGGGTCCAGCAGGGGGGGCTGTATAGGGGGGTCCAGTGGGGGGGGCTTCTGTCCAGGGGGGATTCTATCAAGGGGGGGCTGTCCAGGGGGGGGCTGCTGTCCAGGGGGTCCAGTAGGGGGGTGGGGGGGCTGCTGTCCTGGCGGGTCCAGTAGGGAGGGGGGTCGTCTAGGGGGGTCCAGCATGGGGGGTTGTCGAGGGGGGTCCAATAGGGGGGGCTTATGTCCATGGGGGGGGGGCTTCTATAAATTATCCCTTTTAGAGTTATTTCATATTTTTATTTTCATTTATTGATTCCACTTTTGTCTTTTCTTAATCTATTATGTTAGAAGTTTCTTGTTCAATCGAATATTATTTTATAATGATTTGTTTCACCTACAGGGATATCTCATACAACTCAATGATGGGGAACTTACCTCATAGTTTCGGGTCTCTTTCAAGACTTGGTACACTGTAAGAAACTGATACTTTAGTTAAGATAATAATCATTTTTAATGTATTTATGACTTTATTTGGTATTTACAGATCAATCAATTCACTGGTCTAATTTATTCCCTTGCTGGCGTTCCCCTTGATGATTTGTAAGTTGATTGTATGTTTAAACAACACTTACTTGAATTGACATCTTTCTAGTTTACATATTTTTTGTTACCATGTAATTAATTAGATTTCACTGCTTTAGTTTGTATGAATTATGAGCATCTTTTGTGAAAAGTCTTTAATCTTTTCTTACTTTTACTGATGCTATTAGGAATGTTTCAAACAACCAATTTATTGGAGCTTATTTGTGTATCATAGTGACATTGTTAGCACTTGTTGGACCACCCTTGTTATATGTATATAGATTGTTACTATTTTATTTATTTTACTTTATATTCACTAACCCAATATATTATGGGATATATTAAAGCAATTTTTTTAGTGAACAACTTAATTTTATGCTCATTTCCCACACATGTATACAGATTGTTACTATTTTATTTATTTTATAGGTCTTGTGTTTTTTTATTTTCAAGAGAATGATTTTTTTTCTACTTTTGTATTTGAATGTTTGCATTTTTTCAAGTTTTTTAGTTGTAGGTTTATAGGTTTCAAGAATTTTTTGAAGTTATAAGTTGATAGTTTGTGCATTACACATTTACATGTTACTAATTTTATAGTTTTTTGGTTGTTAGGTTTGTGGGTTTTAGTTGATAGGTTTACAGGATGAAGGTATTCTTTTTTGTAAGGTATGCATGATGAGAGATTCAAAGGTTTTGATGTTTATAGATTTCAATGTTTTTAGGTTATATGATTACATGTTTACAGATCATTTTATAGATTTGTTTATAGATTTACATATTGTTTTACTGGTTTACAGGTTTACAGATTGTTTTACAGGTTTACTAATTTTTGATGTTTTTAGGTTTGTGGGTTTTAGTTGCTAAGTTTGGATTGTTTTACAGGTTTACAGATTTTTTTATAGGTTGTAAGTTTACAGGTTATAAGATTATAGGTTTTCCATGAAGGTATTATTGTTTTTAGGATGAAGGTATTATTTTTTTTCAATGTTTTTCATGTTTTACAGATTTTTTTATAGGAATTATTGTTTTTAAAGTATGCATGATTGTTTTATAGGTTTCCATGTTTATTGTTTGTTTTTTGGTTATAATATTACAGGTTTGTGGGTTTTTACAAATTTTTTTAAAAGTTTTGAATGGCTTCCATGTTTGTTTTTAAGGTATGAATGATCGGTTTACAGATTGTTTTATTAATTTTAGGTTACATGTATTGTTTACATGTTGCTTCATGTTACTGGTTTTCAAATTGAATGTTGTGGGAGGTGTGCAGGAGCAAGGGGTGGGGGGTGATGGTGTAGGGAGGGGGGAGGGGGGGGTGTGCAATGAGGAGGGGGCAGGGGTGGTGGGGTGTAAGGTGCAAGGGGGTGGGGCAGGGGAAGGTGTGCAGGAGCAGGGGGGTGGGGGTGCTGGTGTAGGGAGGGGGGAGGGGGTGTGCAATGAGGAGGGGGCAGGGGGGGTGGGGTGTAAGGTGCAAGGGGGTGGGGGCAGGGGAAGGTGTGCAGGAGCAGGGGGGTGGGGGTGCTAGTGCAGGGTGGGGGGCTGTCTAGGGGGAGGGGGGTGTGCAGTGAGGAGGGGACAAGGGGGTGGGGTGCAAGGTGCAGGGGGGTGGGTCAGGGGAGGTGTGCAGGATCAGGGGGTGGGGGGGGTGCTAGTGTAGGGTGGGGGGGAGCTGTGGGTGGGGGGGTAGGGGGGAGTTGGTAGTGTCCTCCCAACTGCCAGCACGGTGAACCGTGATGATTTTTTTTATGTAGTGGAAAGGCCTATAGCCACGGTTTTAAACTGTGGCTATAGCCCTATATCCACGGTTTGAACCATGGCTATAAACCTATATCCACTATTTAACACCGTGGCTATAGGGGTTTATCCATGGTTCTATGAACCGTGGCATTTATTGGCATGGCTATAGTGCTGACCCTATATCCACGGTTTGAAAACCGTGGATATAGGGCTATAGCTACGGTTGGATTCGTGGATTTAGGGATATATCCACGGTTCGAACCATGGCTACAGGGATATAGCCATGCTTTCAAATCGTGGCTATAGGGTCCAACCTATAACCATGCCAATACCAGCCACGGTTCATGAAACCATGGCTCTAGCCTAAATTTCTAGTAGTGATGGAAGATCCCCGCTATGATGAGAACCTTGAAATGATATAACAAATATTCTTAAATAAATTTCTGTGGTTTGATGACATACTATGATAGGACACATAGTATACAGACCATCATGTGCAAGTACTCGTAAGAAGATGAGACTCTCTATCATGGAGTTCGCACTTGGTAATCTCTAAGATGGGAGATTATGAGAACATACCCACCAATAGAAATTCCACATGTCTTGGTGTCATCGAACATTACTATCTATGAGCATGTGTAATGGTCTTTATACTGGATGATTATAATTAAATCATGTCATGACTCGCACACTTAGATTTACTGACGAAAACTGTCACGCAGACAGTTGGCGGGAAGTAGGGTATGTTGGGTGTGTCACGAGTGACATGTTGTTAATGGATAAGTCGAGGAAGGATTTGTCCCTTCCATTTATGGAAGTTTATATCTCAGCCCTTTGATTGAAATAGAGCTGTCGCATTAAATTCCATGGCCATAGTGTAAATGACGAGTTTATTTCAGGTAGTCAAAGAACGACATATCAATCATATAGGTTTATGAAACTGCCATGAAACCTGCTTGATGAGATATTGAGAAAAAGGGATTAAATTACATATTAAGTGTTCGTATGAGGTGATACGTCAATGCGACGTCAACTTCTTTCTCTTGGGTGCCTTGACCCGTTGCTAGACAGTAATCTTGGACTTCAGGAAAGACCACCTAATACCAACGAGAAAGGGGCCTAGAGGGTCACACACTAAGTGTATTCAAGTATCTCAAGTAGAATAAAGATTACTCCCATACGTGGTTTACTAATTATTCAAGGAAGCCTAAATTTTTTTAATGTTGGAGGAAGAATAAAATTAAAACAAGTACATGTCGTGTACTAATTATTACACGCCGTGTAGTTTTTATTTTGAAAACAAGTACACGTTGTGTATTATTAAATGTACACACCGTGTAGTTTTCATTTTGGAAAGAAAATGAATAAATGAAAACAAGATATACACTCCGTGTATATTGAATGTACACGTCGTGTAGTTTTAATGAAAAACAAGTACACGCCGTGTATTTATTAATACACGCCGTGTAGTTTTTCTAGTTTGGATTTTGAGGAAATATCGTTTTATTAAATGATATTTATTATAATCAGCATGAGAGCATGTCAAGGAATTAATTATTCGACATGGGGGTTTTTAATAAGAGTTAATGAAATAAATGAAATGTGTAACGCGTTTATTTATTGTTATAACTCTACAACCTCAAAATCGATTATAAATATCCTCACAACCCCAACTCTTTTCCTACACAACAATTATGGGGAATTCTTTGAAGGCTGAAAGAACCTATTACTCCAAGAATGATCTCAAGACCGAGAGATATCCTCTTCCATCAGATCAAAACGATCTAAGGCAGACAACGCAAGCAAAGGTTTCTCCACGCTAGCACCCAGAGACTCCTTTGGCAACGTCCCGAGATACGAGGTACACGTGTGGATCACCGCTAGAGGAAGTCTACACTTGGCGTCTGCGACACAACGATGAATCACATCAGAACGTGATCAAGAAGATAAACGAAGAAAGAACACCCAAAAGGCATTTCTTTTCAATTGATTAAATTAATTATAATCAACCTGTAACGATCCTTCTTTGTGGTTCCGGGAATTTCCTTTTCTTTGTCTTTTTCTATGATTCGATCTGTGGAGACTGGCGTTTATCATCGTATTGATCCCGGATTGATCATTTTTAATGACAAAAAGGCAATTGAGCACATCCTCCCACGCGGTACCACTATGCCCGTAACCATAAAATGGTATCAGAGAGAGGTTATATCATTGATTATAGTTATTTAATTTTCATTGATAATTTACACATTTATATTTGATTCAATTCAATCATTCTATAAAATATGAATAAACGAGATATGTTCTTCCTCCTTCATTTCTCGATTCAAATCACAGAAAAGAACTTTTAATTTTAATTTTGATTAAAATAAAAACGAGTAACTCATCCGGAGGATCCGCTCTTTCTTCCTGTACAACACGGAAATACACGACGTGTATTTAAAACTACACTCCGTGTACTTAGGTTCAACGAACCAGCACTGGTCCGCCAAACCACGCCGTGTGAATTGAGTAAGCCTATGTATTTATTACCCCGTGTTGACCAGAAATGAACGGCGCATGGAAAACACGAATACATGGTGTGTATGTTGGAGCAATACGTCGTTTAGTCCGATCCAGCCCAAGTGAAACCGTGTACAAAGGAGAAGCCGTGTACCACGTACATGGGATCGCCAGGCCGGTTACTGTGTAACAAGGAAGTACACGCCGTGTATGATTTATCTACACGCCATGTACTCCAAAATTTCCAAAGTAGAGAAAACACGCCAAATCCCCTGGCATGTACTTTGGATAAATGGTGAAAATAAATACCCGCCGTGTAAATATAAACTACACGCCATGTACTTTCCAGAAATTTCAACAGGTTTCCTCTAAAAGTACAAAGAACTGTACAAGGAATGTGGATGAGAATAATCTCAAGGAAATTCAGAAATGAATTTAAGATAAAGAATTGATTAATTATAAGATCATAATTAATTAATGTCAAGCACGACTTATCTTAAATAATAGAACAATTAAAAGAATTTGAATTCCAAATATGCGTAAATGTCGTTGCATGCTATGGATGATCATGATCTAGAACAAAGACCCCTTGTATGTATGTATGTTTTCATTTAAATTTGTTTAATTTAAATTCGTTGTCCTGCGAGCCTTCTTCCAATAAAATGTAGGGCCTGTGTGCCCATGGTTACTTTAATGTAAACCCCGTTTAATGGAGGATCTCTCAAGTTAGAGGAGACGGTTCGAAATCCGAAGCTGAGGTGAAACCAACCCAAGAAGATACAAAGGTGGAGAGGTGGGAGCTGTAAAACACGAACCATCAGGTTCAAAGTGTTTTCCCTAGGTCAAGGTTAGCTTATCAAAACCTATAGATAAGATAACCAATAAAATCTCATGATCATTCCATCTTATTTTATTTCTGTCTGATTTCATGGTTTATTTATTATGTATTTGTTGTCGTGATCACATAAATAAATTGAACAAGCATGAAAAGATGTAATAAAGTAAAAAACCGGACTATGCATAAATATTATCAGAACATGGTTAATCACTTAAGCAAGAATCAGTTAATATTAACAAGCAAGTGATAATGAAAAACTACGCATAAAGAATAAAATCTCTCAAATACCATATTAAGTCAGACCAAGCCTTTTGTTACTTGATTAAAGGAAAGACTCAATAAAACTATGTGTTTGACCAACCCTTGTTGGGACACTTATTTTTATAAAGGAAGCCCTTATGAAAGGTTTTAGGTTGAAATAACCATATTACATCAAGAGGTGTAGTCCTTGCTAGACTTGATGTAATATTGGAGGCAAGAGTTGAGGAAATCCAAGTCAGGATTTTAGGATTGGGGAGTACACTAAACAGATCAAGGAACTATAATCTCATAGTTGGAAAAGACCTGCCTACCTAAATACCTTCAAATATCTTGAACAACCCTTGTTGGGGTTATGCGAATGGGAATATAGATCCTTTCCACTAGAATGTCAAAGAAACTGGACATTCCGAGTTCAATGGTGAGGGCCATTAGGACTTGACAAAATAGTGGGAGAATTAATAAATTCATTTATTATTTTTCATAAAATGTAATCAAAAGTTACTAATAAATCTGCTCTTTTAATTTCTAAAATCGAAATGACAAAATCATCAACCACATTTTCTCTACAATCAATTCTGGATAAAGAAAATATCCTCACTGGCAGTAACTTTCAAGAATGGTTTTGGAACCTTCGGGTTATCCTACGCCATGAATGAAAGTTTTATGTGCTGGAGTCCTCACTTCCTGATTCTCCTACCCCAGGGGCAAGTGATGAATATTTCCTGGTCTATGATCAACATTTGAACGACGCTCTCTACGTTCAATGTTTGATGCTATCATCGATGTCTAGTGAACTCATGAATTCTCATGAAGACATGGATGCCTATAGCATGCTCGAGCACCTCTGTGGTATATACCAGGAGAGAGCAAGATAGGAAAGGTTTGAGATCTCCAAGGCTCTATTTCAGATCAAGCTTAGAGAGGGTGGCCCAGTCGGGCCTCATGTAGTCAAGCCCATTGGCTACATTGAGCGCTTGGAGGTTCTAGGGTTTAAACTCCCTGAAGAACTGGGTACCGATCTCATTCTTGCATCACTCCCCCAGAGCTTCTCAAACTTTGTTGTGAACTTCAACATGAACAACATTGGGAAGTCTCTTTCTGATCTTCTTATGCTTATTCTCCAAGTGGATAACGACATGAAGCATGAAAACCATTCTGTCCTTATGGTGAATAAATAGAAAGGGAAGGTGAAGAGTTTTAAGCCCAAATATTCTTCAAGGTCTTCCAAGAAAAGAAAGATCAAAGGGGAGGAAAAGGAACATGAAACTTTTTGTTTTACATGTGGCGAGAAGGGCCATTAGAAGAAAAACTACACCCATCCAAGGAAGAAAGGGGAAGCTTCAGGTGCGGTTGTTATCGATTGAAATATATATGTTTCTACTAATTGGGTATTATATAATTCTTCTGGTGCTCACATCTGTATCCAAATACAGGAACCAAGTTGATTCAGAAATATTGATTGAGGGGAGGTAGATCTACGAGCAGACAACAGAGCCAGACTTGCTGCTATAGCTGTCAGGGACTACCACATCACATTGCTAACTGGAATGATCTTGGTGTTAAAGGGTTGTTATTATGTGCCTTCTGTTACTAAAAACATTATTTCAGTATCTAGATTAGATAATGATGGATTCATCTTCAAGTTTGGAAGTGGATGTTGCTACTTTTATAAAGATAGCATTTGTTTTGGTAGGGCACATTTATATAACGGCCTTTGTGTTAGACTACACAAACCAAGTAATGGAAATTGATGACAAAGTTAATTAACATGACTCATACCACACCCAACTTTGGCATCACCAGCTAGGTCATGTCAATGACAAAAGTTTGAAAAAATTACATCAAGATGGCTATTTAGATTCTTTTGAACTAAAACCACTTAGTGTATGTCATGCGTGTCTACAAGGAAAAATGACCAAAGCCCCATTTAGTGGGAAAGGTGAAATGGCTAAAGAGCTTCTAGAATTAGTTCACACAGATGTTTGTGGGCCATTTCTAGTTGAAGCAAGGGAGGGTTCTCATACTTCATAACTTTTACTGATGATTTTAGTAGATATGGATATATCTACTTAATGAGGTATAATTCAGATTCTTTTGATCGGTTCAAAGAATACAAGAATGATGTTGAGAACCAGCTTGGTAAGAATATTAAGAAACTTCGCTTAGACAGAGGAGGATAATATCTTAATCAGTACTGCATTTATTTCTGACGGGAGTTTGGGATTTTATCTCAACTCACTCCTCCATACACTCCCTAGTGGAATGAAGTAAGTGAAAGGAGGAACCACACCCTGTTGGACATGGTGTGATCAATGACGAGTCATGCGAGTCTTCCATTATCCTTTTGGGGATATGCATTACAAACAGCAGCACACATACTAAACCAAGTACCAACTAAATTGATAAATGGTATTCCATACGATTTAGGGAGTGGACGCAAATCCATGTTATCGAATTTACATGTGTGGGGTAGCGAAGAATTTGTTAAGGCCTCTTCAGGTAACAAACTTTCACCCAGAAGCACAAAGTGTATCTTAATAGGATATCCCAAGGAAACAAGGGGATATTACTTATACAATCCCTCCGGCAAAAAGGTTACAGTGGCAAGACATGCCATATTCCATGAGAGGGATCACATCTCCAAAAGAGATAGTGGGAGCGAGATAGAATTTGATGAAGTTGAGGATCAAGATACACAGGATTTGGTACAAGAATAGATTCCACAAAGCCCCATGGAAGAAAAATCTATTCCAGAGACACAAGAACTGCGTAAGAGCACGAGAGAGGTGAGAGAACCAGAACGATATGGTTTTCTTATCACTGAGGATGTTGACTCATTATTGTCTGAAAATGATGATACTCTTACCTACAAAGAAGTAGTTGAAGGCACAGACATTTCCAAGTGGCAAGAAGCCATGAATTCTGAAATGGATTCCATGTACCAAAACCAAGTCTGGATTTTGGTAGATCCTCCAGTTGATGTAAAGCCTATTGGTAGTAAATGGGTATTCAAGAAGATACTGGACATGGAGGGGCAAGTCAGCACCTATAAGGCACGACTGGTTGCAAAAGGTTTTAGACAGTGTCAAGGAATTGACTATAATGAAACCTTTTCACTGGTTGTGATGCTGAAATCCATCAGAATCCTATTGACCATTGCCACTTACCATGACTATGAAATTTGGAAAACGGATTTCAAAACAGATTTACTTAATGGGAACCTCTAGGAAGATGTCTACATGACACAACCAGAAGGTTTTGTGACTCCAAAGGATTCGAACAAGGTTTGCAAGTTGCATAAATCCATTTATGGATTAAAGAAAGCATCAAGGTCATGGAACATTCGTTTTGATGAAGCTATAACGAAATTTGGCTTTTTTAAGAACGAATGTGAGCCTTGTGTATACAAGAGGTTTAGTGGGAGTGAAATCATTTTCCCAATAGTATATGTTGATGACATATTACTAATTGGAAACAAAGTACCTGTCTTACAGTCAGTTAAGGCATGGTTGCATAAATGCCTCTCCATGAAAGACTTGGGAGAGACAACATATATTCTTGGGATCAAGATCCATCGTGATAGATCTAAGAGAATGCTAGGCCTGAGTCAAAGTACATACATTGACAAGATAGTGAAGAGGTTCAGTATGGAACAGTCCAAGAGGGGATTGCTTCTAGTGTCACATGGCATTCATCTTTCCAAGAAAATGTGTCCTCAGACACATGAGGAAAGAAAGATAATGGAAAAGATCTCTTACATATCCGCGACTGGGCCAGTCATGTATGATATGCTATGTACGAGGCTAGATGTTGCTTACGCATTAAGTGTGGTAGGAAGATATCAAGCTGATCCAGGAGACCGCCATTGGATGGCAGTCAAGACTATCCTTAAGTATCTGAGGCATACTAAGGATATGTTCCTGGTTTATGGAGGAGATGAGGAACTAGTCATCATAGGACATGTAGATGCTAGTTTTCAGACTGATCAAGATGACATGAAGTTGCAGACTAGATACATCTTCAGTTTGAATGAAGGTGCAGTGAGCTGGAAGAGCTCAAAGCAAAGAGTGGTGGCAGATTATATAGTGGAGTCCGAGTATATCAAATCTTCTGAGGCAGCTAAAGAAGCAGTATGGACGCGAAGCTTCATCCAAGAGCTGGATATAGTACCAAGCAGTAAAGATCCTATCACACTCTATTGTAATAATACTGCAGCAGTGGCACTTGCAAAAGATCCAAAATCACATCAGCAGACAAAGAACATACTTTGGAAGTACCATATCTTGAGGGATTTTTCTCAAACAGTTGAAGTTCTAGTGAGCATTATTTCCAGGAAAGATAACGTGGCGGACCCCTTAACTAAAGCCTGGACTCAGCAGAAACATGATACTCATGTGAGGTCTATCGGACAAAAAGTCGTAGGTAGTCGGATCTAGTCCAAGTGGGAGTTTGTAAGGGTTTGTGTCCTGAGAACCAACTATTTTGTACATTGATTACATGACTGTTCACTTATTATAAATTGTTCATTGTTCTGTATGACTATAATATAATAATGTCCTGGAATATTTGTTTCATTAACAAGGTCATGGAAGATCCCCACTATGATGAGAACCTTGAAATGCTATAACAATATTCTTAAATAAAGTTCTGCGGTTGGATGACATACTATGATAGGACACATAGTATACAGACCGTCATGTGTGAGTACTCGTAAGAAGATGAGACTCTCTCTTATGGAGTTCGCACTTGGTAATCTCCAAGATGGGAGATTATGAGAACAGACCCACCAATTGCAATTCTACATGTCTTGGTGTCATTAGACATTGCAATCTATAAGCATGTGTAATGGTCCTTAGGCTGGAAGATTATCATTAACTCATGTCATGACTCGCGTACTTAGATTTACTGATGAAAACCGTCACACAGACAGTTGGTGGGAAGTAGGGTACGTTGGGTGCGTCATGAGTGACATGTTGTTCATGGATAAGTCGAGGAAGGATTTCTCCCTTACATTTATGGAAGTTGATATCTCATCCTTTTGATTGAAATAGAACTGTCACATTAAATTCCATGGCCATGGTGTAAACGACGAGTTTATTTTAGGTAGACAAAGAATGACGGATCAAGCATATAGGTTTATGACACTGCCATGAAACCTGCATGATGAGATATTGAGACAAAGGGATTAAATTACACAGTAAGCGTTCATATGAGGTGATACGTCAATGTGGCATTAACTTCTTTCTCTTGGGTGCCTTGACCCGTTTCTAGACAGTAATCTTGGACTTCAGGAAAGACAGCCTAATGCCAACAAGAAAGAGGCCAAGAGGGTCACACACTAAGTGTATTCTAGTATATCAAGTAGAATAAAGATTACTCCCGTATGTGGTTTAATAATTATTCAAGGAAGCCTAAATCATTTTAATGTTGGAGGATGAATAAAATGAAAACAAGTACACGCCGTGTATTAATTATTAAACGACGTGTAGTTTTTATTTTGAAAACAAGTACACGCCATGTATTATTAAATGCACACGCCATGTAGTTTTCATTTTGGAAAGGAACTGAATAAATGAAAACAAGATATACATGCTGTGTACATTGAATGTACATGCTGTGTAGTTTTCAATGAAAAAAAGTACACACTGTGTATTTATTAATACACGTCGTGTAGTTTTTCCAATTGGGAGTTTGATAAAATATCGTTTTATTAAATGATATTTATTATAATCAGTGTGATCGCATGTCAAGGAATTAATTATTCGACATGGGGGTTTTCAATAAGAGTTAATCAAATAAATGAAACGCGTAATGCGTTTGTTTACTGTCATAACTCTACAACCTCAAACTCGATTATAAATATCCCCACAACCCCAAATCTTTTCCTACAAAATAATTCTGGGGAATTATTTCAAGGCCGAAAGAACCTCTTCCTCCAAGAATGCTCTCAAGACTGAGAGAGATCCTCTTCCATCGGATCAAAACGATCTATGGCAGACAACGCAAGCAAAGGTTTCTCCATGCTATCACCTAGAGACTCCTTTGGTGACGTCCCAAGATATGAGGTACACGTGTGGATCACCACTAGAGGAAGTATACACTTGGCTTCTGCGACGCAGCAGCGAATCACATCAGAATGTGATCAAGAACATCAAAGAAGAAAGAACACCAAAAGGTATTTCTTTTCAATTGATTAAATTAATTATAATAAACCTGTAACGATCCTACTTTGTGGTTCTGGGACTTTACTTTTCTTTGTCTTTTTCTATGATTCGATCCATGGAGACTGGCGTTTATTGTCGTATTGATCCCGGATTGATCATTGTTAATGAAAAAAAGCCAGGTGAGCATATCCACCCACGCGGTTCCGCTACGCCCGAAACCTTCAATCATGAATAAAAAAAATTCACCCATGGTATATAAAAAAAATACTATTTAAATTTCAAACAATTTTTTTTATATAATTATATTTACAATTATCCAAAAAATAGTCTAAAACATTAATATTCAATCTTTTGACGTCAGTGATCCCCTCTAAATTTTTTTCCCATGGTATCATCTATCAAAAAATAATAATATCAACCCAAACAAAAGATTTTTCCTATATAAGAAAACAAATATTATGTTAGTAATACTATAAAGAAATAAATTAAACATTAATATAAAAGAATACATTAATAAAATTTCAATATTTAATAAAAATGCCAAATTTGGAGTTATATTGGTCTTAATGTGCATCCTATTGAGGTGGGGTTGATTCTTACACATCAAAAATGAGTTATGGATCATTGTACTAAAATATCAAAACAATATGAATGTATTTTCTTAGTTTTGAGTATGTCACTAGTTCTTTTACTAAAATTAATGTCAATTTTAAATAATGATACATTTGGAGTTATACCGGTCACACCGTGTGTCTAATTGAGGTGAGGCTAATTCCTACCTATCACAAATTACTAATGGATCATTTTTCTAAAGTATGAAAACAATTTGAATTCATTTGTTCAGTTTTCAGTATGTCAGTTGTGTTTTTTTACTAAAATGTCATTTCAAAATAGAAACACGTAATATGAGTCCTACCGGTCACATCGTGCATCAGTTTAATGTGAGGCTTCTTTATACACATCAAAAACTACTTATGAATCATTTCCCTAAATTGTCAAGAAAATTAGAGCACGTTTTCTTAGTTTTTAGTGAGTTTCATTTTTTGAACTAAAATGTTAATTTTAAACTGATAACAGACAATTTTAGTCATAATGATCACACCATACATTAAATTGAGGTTTGTTTCACTTATAAATTTCAAACATGACTCATGTATCATTGTCCTAAAGTATCAAAACAATCTGAATACTTTTTCTCATCTTTCAGTTTGTCACTTGTTGTTTTTACTTAAATTAATGTCAATTTCAAATAAAAAGAGACACTTTGAGTTATACTGGCTACACCATATATATTATTGATTTGTGACTAATTACTAAACATAAAAAATTACTAATATATCATTTTACTAAAATATAAAAACAATCTAAATGTGTTTTCTCTGTTTTCGATATGTCACTTGTTGTTTTTACTTAAATTAATGTATTTTTTAAATAAAAAAGAAACACTTTGAGTTATACCAGCCAAACCATGTGTCGTATTGAGGTGTATCTGATCCCTACACATAAAAAATGACTAATATATCATTTCACCAAAATATCAAAAAAATATGAATGAATTTTCTCAGTTTTCAGTATGTCACTTGTTGTTCTTACTTAAATTAATGTCAATTGTATATAAAAATAGACACTTTGAGTTATATTGGACACACAATGCATCATACTGAGGTGAATTTTATTTCTATGCATAAAAAATTACTAATATATTATTGTCCTAAAATATTAAAATAATCTGAATTTGTTTGTTTAGTTTTCAATATATCTCTTGTTGTTTTTTCTTAAATTAATGTGAATTTGAAATAAAAAGAGGCACTTTGAGTTATTCCGATCACTCTGTGCATTATATTGAGGTGAGTATGATTCTTAAACTTCAAAAATGACTAATAGATTATTTTTCTAAAATATCAAAACAATCCACATGTGTTTTTAGGTTTTTCAATATGCTAGTTGTGTTTTTTACTAAAATGTCATTTCAAACTGTAAACATGAATTTTGAGTCATAATGGTCGCATTATGCATCAGATTGAGGTTCATTTTACTCTTACAAATCAAAAATAAATTATGGATCATTAAACTAAAATATCATAACAATCTAAATTAGTTTTCTTAGTTTTCATTATGTCACTTGTTGTTTTACTAAAATTAATGTCAATTTTAAATAATGACACATTTGGAGTTATACCGGTCACACAATGTGTCAAATTGAGGTGAGTCTAATTCATACCTCTCAAAAATTATTGACAGATCATTTTACTAAAGTATAAAAATAATACTAATGCGTTTTCTTAGTTTTCAGTATGTCGGTTGTGTTTTTTTAATAAGATGTCATTTCAATCTAGAAACACACATTATAAGTCATACCAATCGCATCTTGCATTGGTTTGATACGAGACTACTTAATACAAATAAAAAATGAATTATGAGTCATTTTCCAAAATTAAAAAGATAATCGGAGCATATTTACTTGGTTTTTAGTGAGTGACACATTTTGAACTAAAATGTCAATTTTAAACTGACAACTGACACTTGTAGTCATACCAGTCACACCATACGTTATATTGAGGTGTGGTTGATTCCTACAAATCATAAATGACTTATGGATCGTTTTCTTAAAGTATCAAAACAATATTAATGTGTTTTATTAGTTTTTAGTATGTCAGTTGTTGTTTCTACTTAAATTAATATAAATTTTAAATAAAAAGAGACACTTTGAGTGATACCGGCCACACCATGAATCGTATTTTGGTGAGGATGATTCCTACACGTCAGAAATGATGTATATATCATTTTCCTAAAATATCAAAACAATCCAAATTTTTTTTATTTGTTTTCAGTATGTCACTTGTCGTTTTTTCTTAAATTGATGTCAAGTTTAAATAAAAAGAGATAATTTGAGTTATACTGACCACAAGATACGTCGTATTGAGGTGTGGCTAATTCTTACACATCAAAAATGAATTATGGATTTTTTTCCTAATGTATCAAAAAAAATTTGTATGAATTTTCTTAGTTTTTAGTGTGTCACTTGTTATTTTTACTAAAATTAATGTCAATTTTAAATAAAAAGTAACACTTTGAGTGATAATAGTCACTTGTTCTTTTTTCTAGGTTTTGAGTAGGTCAGTTACTCTGATACCAACAACATTCACACAAATATTTAATATATAGATATAAAATCTTAGTAGATTAATATTCCTTACATTACATAATGATTCATTCTAGAATAGTTTAAGTCTAGTTCTTTTGGAAACATGGAAACATAAAGCACTAGTTCATAAGAGTCTCTCATTAAGTTATTATTTACTAGATACATTCTTAGAAATATCATTTCTAAAACCATTCTTAATAACCTAAGGGTATGAAACAAAAAAAAGGGTGATCATAGATTCTTAATAAGTGTAAAAAAGTTAGATATCAATAATCATATAAGGAAATTAACTTTAAAATAACAGATAAAATGATTAAAAAATTAATTAATTTTATAAAAAGTAACATTTTGTTTCATACCAACCACATCATGTATTATAATTCTTTCCATTTTCTTTATTTGCTAAAATGTAATTAATGAATTGTCAACATTTATCACTTTCCTTCAAGTTCCCTCCACTGCCTTTGAAGGAAAGTGATAAATGTCAACAATACAGGGGTGATAAGGTTTTGAGGGAGAGAAAGTTTGTGGAAGAAATTATTTGTATGAGAAGTAAAACATATAATCTAGATTATTTAAATTAATGTATTATAGAATAGATAATATTATGATAAAAACATATTATATTAACAAAACATTGCATTCTCATTGAATTATGAGTCGAAGCCTTAAAGTACAATCTCTCACGAGCACGATGTGATGACCATCCGATGAATGTTCCAACAACATTTTCAACCATATGAATATCTTCCTCATAAATTGGAATAGGTAGCAATGTGCTCGTATAATGTTATACACTAATTGAAACTTGCGCAAGACCTATTAGAAGTTGTCTATTATGTAGCATGTATTTTTGAATATTGAACACTATAGCCCTCGCTATAAGATGATGGGTTGGTGTTGCTAGATATAAATCATAGTCATTATCAACCTATAGAATATCAGTACAGGAAATGTATCAATGTTTTTATAATTCACATTTCATAGAAACATTTATTATAACATTGATTGCCTTGGTAAGACATCTATCTGAGGGGAATGGCTAGCCTCATGTCTGGTGGGGGTGGGGCAGGATCTCCACACGGTAGCTGTTCTTGAGTTTCTTCTTCTATTTTCCACCCCCATTAAAGTTTACATCATCTATTTATACCATTGTAATTCTAATTAAAGGGTAGATATTATTTCTCCCATCTGTTTTATCAATTCACTTTGACCCTCCTATTGTTTTTTTCTCAAAATATGATCTGGTTGTTACCCTAAAACCTACACCTCTGACATGACCATACTGTTCTGGCTTCTTCAAGGCCACTAATAGTATGTGTTCATCTCGTACAAGTGTCTCTGATTCCTGTGACTATGTCAGATAGAAAATATATGAAAATAAGTTATCATTGTTATGTAGTAGAGTTTTAAATCAAAATAATTTTTTATTATGTAATAATTACACATTTTTCACACACTTTTTATGTGATTTAATCTATTAGTATCCCATCTTTATTTACACGTGACTCATTCTAAAGCACATGCATGGGATGGAAGTGGATTTTTATTTGTATTCATTGATTTTCATATATAAGGGAGGAACATAATTATGGTGTTGTTTCATATCCCATAAAAGTTTTACAGTGGATTTAAAATACGCACCATCTTTTTCAAGTGAATTGTATCCCATCCTTGATTTATGGTAGGGGTACACTGGTTTTGTTGCTCATTCCTTATTTTTATCACTCAGTAACTATTTCATAAATAGAAATATTTCAAAGTAATGAATACACATATCTTCAAAAAATGTATTACTATCCATAATGTACCAAGAAAGGAACATCTATATGACGGCGTGTAAACACATCCCAGGCTTCTTGGGTTATCAGGTGTGAATAGATAAGTGGTGGGTGCGATTTTATTTTCCCTTCATAATATTTAAGGTGATATCTTGTTAGAATTGTGAAAAATCCTTAGTGAATCCTTCTAGCAATAATTAATACATATTTCTTGTGGGAGCCATCTACTATAAATTCACTATGCAATAGATGATTAAGAGTGAGTCAATGTTTCATTATTTTTTTAGTAAGATAAAGAAATTATATCATAATGTTACCATAATATCTTCCCACATTAGTGTATTAATCCAAGGAATAACATGGTGCCAAAAATGCAAATCAATTAGAACATATTTATGAGTGACACTGCAATATAACTGATGAACATGGAGTTGTTTGGGGATAATATGATGGCCCTTTGAATTTCATATGACCTTATATTTGATTCCTTTGGATTTCACTTTGATGATTTTTACTACCATCTTCAAACTATGGCACTCCTATTTTTTATGCGTCGCCATTCCTTCATCGCCTACCATTTCCCCAAAATCAACGTCATTAATATATTCCCCAAGAGCAGTAGCATTGATATGTGCAGATGGTCATTGCACCTCTACACAAGGTGCACCAGCAGGTTGAGAAGCCAGTTATTTCTTAGGAATGGGAACACCATCACATGCAAAAGGTCGTTCCTCTTCACTACGAGTAGTAGAAAGTTGAGAGACACATTGTTCCTTAGGATTGGGATCACCAGTACATGCATAAGTGGTTTAACATTTAATTTAGAGTACATAAATTTTACAACAAATAGATAATAACATGAGGTTACAATATGTATATTACAAATAAAGTAACCTGGTTATTGAACTCCCTTTTTCTTTTTTAAAGGATGAAGGGATTTGACCCCTCTATAGATGATTCAAATTCCTTCATTGAAGTCTCCTCTGACATAAAAAACAAAATCTACATTGGGACCACTTCGAAATGATTATAAATACCCAATGAAAGAGTCATCCTTAGTTAAATTTTCATCTACCCCTTTAGTGGTTTTAGTTGATAACAAAACAATGGGACACTTTTAGTTTATGGGATCTAGAACATAAAATATTTTTACTACCTATGATTCCATTATAAATGGTTCGTCTTTGTACCCTTCATTACTAAAATAAAATTTCACAAATCCCAATTCATATATTTTAATAGAACTTCTATTATTAACCCAATTGAATTGAAAAATCGGCACTTGGAATGTTGTGTAATCCAACTCCCATATTTGTTTGATGATTCCAAAGTATAACATATTAACGTAAATTGGATTTATTTCCTTAGTAACAGAAACATGAATCGCTTCATCCGTGAGTGTAACTCCACTATTTTTCATGGTACTATCTTCATCATACTCAAATTTATAGAACGTATAACCATTAATTACATAACCATTGTAAGAAAATACATACACATTTGGTCCTCCGTCTAGACATTGAAGTCTTTCTGAAATTGAATCTGTATTTTCATCTGAATACTTTAAAATATAGTCTTCAAACCATCATACAAATTGTTGAATATGTGTATTGGATATCTATATTTCATCCCTTAATTGATTAAAATGCCTAATAATTTCTTTGTGGGTGTCAACATATGGGGAACCCCCCAAAATATTATGAAAAATGTAAACGTGAGCCTTCTCTTGATCTGTAATATTGATCGGGACAACATCTCTTCTAGAAATTCCTTCAACCATAAGTTTCCCAGTGTGACAATATTTCATTAGACCAATTTTTTCTGCATCGAATAGGTATTCGGTATAGAATTCAACGTCTTCCTTAATAATATATTGCTCCAAAAAATAACCCTATAGACAACATCAATTTTTTATATGTACTTTCAAGATCTTCATATACCATTAAATGGGGTACATCCATCTATAGTGTACAAGACCACATAGTCAAATATCTCTCACCAAGTGAACCATCAAATGAACCATTATATCAAATAATGTTGGTAGGAATAACATTTCCAATTCACATAATAGAATGAAAATTTCTCTTTCCATAGTCAAAAATTTTGTTTGTTCTATAACATTTCTACAAATAGCTTTGAAGAAGAAATATATCTTGGTTAATGTGTTATAGAAATTCTTGGAAAAAATAAAATGTAAAGCTATAGGCATTATATCTTTCATCAAACCATGGTAGTCATGTAATTTCAGTGACCTTAACATTAAATCGTTCATTGACACGGTTCTCTTAATATTTGATGAATACCCCCTCTAGAACCTTTATGTCATTCAAGAAGTTTAAAAATTGATATCTCTCATACATAGAAAGTATTAAGTATATGGAGGAAGAAAAGTTTATTTTTCACACTTCACTGGTGCTAACTCTTCTCATATTCCTATGTGAAACATATCCAACCTATCTTTAATTCCATCATTTATTTTGCTGGGCGAATTTAGGAACATCCTGATAAAACTACCACATACATTTTTTTAATATGCATAACATCAATAAAATGTATGACGTACTTACAATTCTAGTATGGTAATTCAAAAAAAATGGATCTCTTTTTTCCACTGGTTTTCATAAGGTTTTTCAAAAATGGTTTACCAAAATTAGTGACCACATATTTTACTTTCTCAAATAGTTGATCACCTGTTAGTGGATACGGTGTTTTATATTCTTCTAAACTTACATCGGATGATGTTGTACAATATTTACTTTTGTCATTGGGGTAGAAATCTCTGATGTCTTAGAAACACAGTTTTTTATGAATATTTCAACCTAATTGACTGCATACCTTGTTCACAGATGGGAAACCCTTGAGTTAATTTAATGTTATATCCTGAAAATTTTCCATAATCAATAAATTCATTTATCACCCCGTACAACATGGATATCAATGTGAAATCTTCATTTCTATAAGCATCATATAATGTAGTACCTGAATCCCCCAATAATTTTAAATCCTCAATCAATGGAGCCAAATAAACATCAATATCATTACCCAATTGTTTTGGTCCTCATATAATCATAGATAACATAATTTATTTTTGTTTCATGCATATCCATGGAGGAAAGTTATAATTTACCATCATAATCATCCATATACTGTGAATTATACTTTGAAAACCAAAAGTATTCACTCCATCTATAGATAACGTAAGATGGAGGTTTTTTGGCTCATTTCCAAATTTATCATACTCATGATCAATTTTCTTCCACTGAGAAGAGTCTATTGGGTGATGTAGTTTACCATCTTTAATTCTTGTGTCAGCAAGCCACCTCAATTTCCCTATAGTCTCCTCACTTCCATATGGGCACCTAAACATTGAAATGATTGGAAAGTACCATAAAACTTTCATATGAATGGATTCATTTTTATTGTATCAAGAAGCACCACACTTTGGACATTTTATATGTAATTTTTGTTCCTTAAAAAATAGTATACAATCATTCAAGTAGACATGTATTCTTTTAGAGATCATACACATCGAGCATATCATTCATTTAGCATCATATGTTTGACTTAGAAGCTCATTATCTTTTGGGAGCATGTCATTCAAAATAGAAATTAATTTCGTAAAAATGGAATCACTCCATCCATTGCCTGCTTTCAGATTATACAGATTCAGTACGGCTGAGAATCCTATATATTGAGTGAAACCACCATACAATCTTTGCAAAACTCTTTAACTTCTAAAACAATTTTGAGCAATCATGAAGTTCATCTTCGACTATCCTTTTTCATTTCCTCAATATGATCTTCATCATCACTCAAATATATAATGACATCCTTGATACAGTCTTCTTCACTGTACACACTTTTAATAATATCATATGATCCATAAAACATTGTTTTATCCCATACACTAGCTACATTATCTTTTTTCCCTTGTTTATTTCATCATTTATATCTTTTATCCATTCCATGATAGATCAAGTGTTCTTCCAACACCTCTAGACTAATTTTTGTTGAATAAAAATAGCGTAAACATGGGAAAAGGATTTGAGAAGGGTCATATGCATGATCTTTTTCAAACTTTATGAACTCTTTCATACTATCTTCATACACTTTTGTCTGATGATTGACTTTAATCCATTATTTATTCATATCCACCCTATTTCATTCAGTAATATTAAAATTTAACAAAATAAATACACAAAATGTTTATATAAAAATTAACCAAGGCTAAAAAAATTTATATAATTTAAGTCTCCTTCAATATTTATCCCCAATATCCACTTTTTGGAACCAAGGTCCTTCATTTGGGATCTTCTAGATAAATCAAGCCTCATCTCTTCCAATCTTTCCTTCATTGGACCAACTAAGATAAAATCATCCACATAAATAATTAAAATGACAAAACTCTCATCATAATACACCTTTATATAGTAGAAATTATTTATAATACACTGCATGAACAGTAATTCTACCATTAAATCATTGAAATTCTAGTTACACTATTTTGGTGGCTACTTAAGACCCATAAAACTCCATTTGAGACTGGAACCAAACTTTCTATTCCATTTAGTATGAAACATTCCAATTGATCTATATAGATCTCTTACTCCAAATCTCTATGAAGGAATTAAATAATTACATCCATTTGTTCTAGAAATAAACCTTTAATGGAAACCAAGTCGAGAACATTTGAATTATAATATGGTTTATATAAAGAGAGAAAATATTACTAAAATCTAATACTTTTAATTATTGAAATAAATTTACCCTTTCCATGGTGTTATTATCGATCTAATTGTATTCCCTATATAATGTAATGGTTTTCCTAATTCTATAAAAATCAAAACATAAAATATTATGGAAACACTACATTTCATATGTCATTTGAAAACTATTTTATAAAATGACAGTCAAAATCCCATTAAAAAACCAACCATTTACACAAATTACTATTTAAAATAACACACCCTTTTTAAATTAAACCAATCAGTTCTAAACAATCTTTCATAATACCCCAATTCCATTTTTAAGCATTCAAGGAAACTTCATGAAAAAAATATTAATCATTTAAAATGAGAACAAAACTCTATATTTTAAAAAATTTCATTTTAAACTTCACACAACACTTGTTAAAATGAAACCAACATTACATACGCTTTAAAAACATTCCCATACCATTATGAAATCCAATCCGGTGAGTTTAAAAACACTTGGCATGCGACATAAGTCCATTCCAATTATTTAAATAATTTTAAAGCTATTTAAAACCAAAAAGGGCATGTTTAACATATATAATGTTTTAAGAAACATTTCAAAACACTTGAATCATTTCAAAAGATCCACTTAGGCATTTTCACAAAGACATAAATCCCCAGAGAGGCACTTTATAAAGGATACATAAATAAAAAATAACCAACATTTTATAAAATATAAAGCTATAAAAGGTTTATCATGTATATCATGAATAAATATTATGAATCCTATAGTTTACTCCAGTAATACTACTAAGGAGTAAATAAGTGATAGATAAAGACATAAGTTTTAACAACCCACTAATTCTTATTGTCTTGAGAGTACAATGAGTCATTACTTGGTCTTAAGATACATCCCCAAGATGCCAATGGTTGGAAATAAATGCCGAAGGGTTTCAAATACAAGTAGGGGATGAATTACCATTTAAGAAAGAAACCAATAAACCAACCAACCAAACCATTCACTAAATGATGCATGAACATAAGAAAGACAACTCAACAACTTCATGTATCTCAAAACCATATCAAAGTAAGAAACAATAGAAAAACAAAATAGTCTCAAAGTAAATAGAGGATACACAACTCAAGACTCTGAAGAGGCCACAATACTCTATACTCCATAATCTCCAAGCACCACAATCATTGAACATTCCAAATGTCACGAGGTGGTGCTAAAAACGTGTGAAACGTTGCCTTTTCCCCTGTCCCGGAAGATAGCATCTGAAAAAGAACCGAAGTGCCAAAACATGGGTGAGTATAAAACTCAGTAGGTTTTCCAAAATGACTTCCCTACTCACACCACTAGAATATAAAATTTATCCACATTTATATAAAATAATTTATATAAAATAATTTACCAAAAAAGTTTATAACCAAATATAAAAAACATCCAAAAACCATTTACAACCTAGTGAATACAAAATGAAATGAAACAAATTTACAAAAAGTTATTTTCCCAGAAAAATAACTAATCAAAGCTTAAAACCAATTCTTCTTATCATTTTGAATACCCATTACATAATTCACAACACACCCACACATGCATGCTTTGTTTGACAATTCCATACTCATGAGCAGTGTATCATCCAATTACCTTGTGTCCTAATGACACACACCCCTGATCTGGGGTCACGTCCATTATACCTCAATGGTACTCATCCCTTATTAAGGGATCATTAAGTATGAACTCATAGCAACACCATTTATTCCAAATATTTCCATTTCCAAAACTGACTACTTCAATAAAACTAATATTTTATTGAAAACCAATCCACAACCAATTTCAATGAAATATTTCATTTCAATAAAACCTTACCATTTATTGAAAACATAAAATCTGATTCATGTGCCAACAATCCAAAAAAACCATTTTTAAAATCCATATTTTAAAACCAATAGCAAAATCCCTTTACTCAAACACCCAATTTTCCATATTTCACAACCATCACTCAAAAAGGCTTCCAACAAGTGTTAAAAAACAAAATCACAATAAATTAAACACCACTCATTAAATTTGAAATCATTCCAATCAGTTCTACTAAGTTGAGTCGAGAAAGAATCCTCCTACCTCGAAGGTTTTGATGAAAACCCCAATGAATGAAGAACACACAAGAAAACCGGGTCAATTATCTAAGAACCAACCTTTGATCTCTTCTCCTAGAAAGATCAAGACCAAATATCATCATATTTGGCATCCAAACACCTATATCTATCCATAAATTTCATATTTCTAAGAAACTAAGATAAAAAATAAAAGTATATCTAAGTAGATCTAAGAAACTCATCAAGAATGAAGAAGAACGATCACATACCTCAAGAATCCGGCTTCGATTAACTAAGGGAAGCCTTCAGATTGATTCCAGATTGTTGGGAGAACCTTTTTTGGCCTTAGGATAAGAAAAATCCTGAGTTATGGCTGCTTATGAGAAAAATAGAGCCACTTAGTGGAAACAAATGTGTGAGATCCACTTTTTAGGATCTCACTTAAACCATTTACCCGGTTGTTCGCACGGTTAGACAAACTATGAACTAAATGTGCGTTAGCTACTACCTAGGTAGACCCTCGCACAACTTCCTAAAATGGTCTCCCTAATCGTTCTCCAACCATGCTGAAGATACTGCCTCAAGAGGACCATTTCACACGGTTTGGTCGCACGGTTAGGCAAACAGTGCAATGCCCGTTTGACTTCCATTTTTCCCCAAAAGTACTTCCAAAGTTATCCCAACTCTCCCACCCATTACCCTTTAACTTTATAATCATAAAAATCATCAAGTAAGGGTTACATACTAGAAACTAGGAGTACTAAATTTCCCCACCATTGGTCTTTCTATCCTCGGAATATTGAAAAAATTCACTTCCCTAAAAGAGTTTTGGCCACTGCTCTTTCATTTCCTTCTCACGTTCCCAAGTCTCTTCTTGAATCTGAACATGATGCCATAAAACCCACACTAGACCGATGATTTTTTAATGAAAAATTTTCTCTTTCTTATTCAAAATCCTCACTGGGATATGTACCGATGACGCATTTGGCTCTAGGTCAACGTGATCCCATCGGATCACATGGTTAGGATCAAGCTGATACTTTTTCATCTGAGATACATGGAACACACTATGCACTGAACTGAACCATGGTGGTAATTCCTAACAATATTCTACCTCTCTGACCCATTGCAGTATCTTGAAAGGGACAATGTATCTAGGAGATAACATGCCCTACTTACCGAAACGACGATGTCAAAGTCTTGTAGAGATCCTCAAGAACACATGATCACCCACAATGAATGACAATGGTCTTTGACAGTGATCTGCATATGATTTCTGATGACTCTAAGCCATCTACGTCCTCTTTCTAATAAACTTGATTTTTTCCATTATTTCTTGGACAAGTCTTGGCCCAACTAGTGAATACTCACCCATTTCCACCCAGTATAGTGGAGAATCAAAAGGACACCCATATAATGCTTCAAACAGATCCATATGTATCGAGGCCTGATAGTTGTTATTATATGATAACTCCACTAAGGGTATATGCTCCTCCCATGAGCCAAAAAAATCCATTACGCAAGCCCGCAAAATGTTTTCCAACATTTGTATCATCTTCTTGGATTTCTCATCCATTTGAGGATGATACGTCGTTCCCATATTCAACTGAGTACCAAGGTATTTCTGTAAGGATTTCTAGAATCAATACGTGAACCTCAGATCTATGTCTGAGACTATTGAAATTGGTACTCCATTTATTTTTACTACTTCTTGGATATTGGTTTTGGATAGATCCTCCACTATATGAGTTTCAAGAATTGGAATGAAATGGGCTGACTTGGTAAGATAATCCACTATCACCCAAATGGAATCGTGTTTCCGGACCGTTCTTGGATGAACTGTAACGAAATCCTTCATTACATGCTCCCATTCCCACATTGGGATAGGTAAATATTGTAACATTCCCACTAGTATCCAATGTTATTCTTTAACTTGTTAACAATTGAAACACTGTGGGACAAACTCAGTCACCTTCCTTTTCATGCCGCTCTACCAAAACTGTGCCTTTAGCACCTTATACATCTTTTGTGTACCTGGATGTATAGCCCATATCAAATGGTGGTAATCATGAAGGATTTTTTTCTAACAAGCCATAGGTACAACCATTCTATCTCTGAAACACAAAACTGAACTCCCATTAAGTTTTCATCCCTTAATGGTATCCCCACCATTGAGTTTTGAACTCACAACTAGACATTCTGCATCAGATGTTTGTTCCTCTTTGATCATTTTTTACCAAATCATGAGGATGAAAAGAAAACCACAACATCACCTCAATCTTCACATTCCACATGCATGTCGGCTAGGACCGATATCAACTGCCATTCATCTGAAGATTCTTTTTACAATTGAGCATATGAATTTCTATTCAATGCATCTGCCACCAAATTTCCTTTCCCTTATGTGTACATCATGTCAAATTCAAATATTTATAGATATTACATCCATATCCTTTTCCTCAGATTCAAATCTCGCTATGAGAAAACACGTTTCAATCTTTTGTGGTCCGTGAACACAGTGAATTTCCCACTAAAGAGATAACATCTCCATGTTTTTAAAGCATGGATGACTGAATCTAATTCCAAATCATTTGTTGGGTAATTTTTCTCATGTACCCTCAGTTTTCTTGAACTATAAGAAATCACATGGTCTCCTTGCATGAGAATACAACCCAAACCTGATCCTGAAGCATCAAAGTATACCACATACCCCTATACTGATTCGGGAAAAATCAAGATAGGTGATGATGTAAGATGAAATTTTAGCTCCTAAAAAGACTTCTGGCATTCCTTTGTCCATTAGTATGGAGTATTCTTCTTTTTCAAAGCTTTCATTGGTGAATATAGTCATGAGAAGTCACGCACAATGAATTGGTAGTAACCAGTTAGACCAAGAAAACTTCGTATCTTGAAGACATTATATGGTAGTTTCCAGGAGATAACAACTTCTATATTTTTAGGATCAACATAAATGAGTTTTTTTCAGAAATGACATGGCCTAGAAAACATACTTCTTGTATCCAAAATTTACACTTTGATAATTTTGAATACAAATGGTGATCTCTCAAGATTTGTAACACTATTTCGAGGTTCTCCTCATGGTCATCCCTTGTCTATGAATACACCAAGATGTCATCCATAAACACCACCACAAATGAATCCAAATATTGCTAAAATATCTAATTCATCAAATCCATGAAGACCGCTGGTGCATTCGTTAGACCGAAAGGCATGACTACATATTCATAGTGGCCATATCTTCTTTTGGAAGTTGTCTTTGGAATATCTTCCTTTCAAACTCTCATTTAGTGATATCCATATCGAAAGTAAATTTTAGAGAACCATTTATCTCCCCTTAATTGATCTAATAGATCATCATTGTGTGGAAGTGGGTATATATTCTTTATCAAAATTTGTTTAAGCATATGATAATCAACACACATCAGAAGAGTTCCATCTTATTTCTTCACAAACAAGACTGGTGCTTCCCATAGAGATGTACTTGGTCAAATGAAACCCTTTCTTTACAGCTCCTCCAACTACACCTTTAATTCCCTTAACTCTCTTGGTTCTATCCTATAATATGGAAGGGAAATATTACTGGTCCTCAAAAGGAGATCAATCGTAAAATTCACTTCCCTTATAGGTGGTAACCCTAAGAAGTTCTCAGAAAATACATCGATAAATTGATCCAAGATTGCTGGAAAAATATTTCTGTTGATCTCGTCCATTGATGTCGAAGTAAATGCTACCAACTGGTAAGATATCATTCCCACCATTGGTTCCAATAAGATCTTTTCAACTTTCTTTACCATTCTCTCTCCTATGAAGAGATTCTCAATGTTGTCCATAGTCGTAAAACTAATTGTTCTCCTATAATAGTTTATGTGAGCCTTAAACATTATCAACCAATCCATACCCAAGATTACATCATAGAAATCCATGTGTAACATCGAGAAGTCCCATTTCATCTCAACTTCATCAACTATTATAACACATGCTCTACAAAAAAAGGCTTGACATTGTATTTCACTGAGAGGAGTTTGTGGTTTTAAAATAGAAAGCCTCATTTCCAACTTTAAACATAGAAAATCAATAGCATAAGAAAAAATTAAAGAATGTGATGCATCAGTATTGAAGAACTCTTGCACAAGGGTAGAATTCCAAAGAATTATTCCTCTCACCGTAGATGGTCCAGCCTGATCATCAACAATCATCTGCTCATCTCCATAAAATCGCTTCATTGCTGCAGTGTTCTCCTTGTTACCTGGATAATATTGTCTTGGTTGAGGAGTCATGGTATTTCTAGAATCATCATGGCTATCTCTGCTCTGCGGACAAGACTAATTTTGTTATCCTCTCCCTGTCAAAGAATACGATGCTTGCGACACCTAAGAAATGTCTCAAGAACCTAAACATGGATCACAATGACAATAACACTAAAGGTGCCCCATATTCTTTTATTTATGGAATGTTCTATTTTAGTTGTACACTCTCACTTTATGTGGTCAAGAGAACCACATTCAAAGAAACCTTCTTTTCTCTGGGGTCATGGAGGAAGGTTCACTGATCCATCCATTAGATTTTAATTTCCACTTCCAGCTTATAAACAGGTTTCCCTTTTCCACTTGTTCCTAGTGGTTTAGCTCCCACCATTTCCTATAGGTATCATCATAACTCCTCCCATAGATTCTGAGATATCATGTTCAGCCATAGTTTCTCTATTCACTATATCTGTATAATATGTAATATAGAGTACTGCAATATTTGATCGAATCTGCTATCGTAGCCCCGATTCAAAGATGCATGCCTTCAAGGTCGCACTTGCCACAAATTCAAGTGAAAAGTGCACTAAATTCATGAATTTAGCTGCATAACCAGTGACAGAGAGACTCTACTGTTTTAGGCTGAAAAAGTCTATCATTTTCTGGATCTTGAACATGAAAGGATAGAATTGTTTTTTGAACAATTCTTCAATATCCTCCCATGTAAGGCCTTCATCCAATATAGCCTGCACTGCTAAATCCCACCACTATCGTGCAAGATCCTTGAGCATATACGTCGTTAGCTTGACCTTTAGCTCCACTGGTGTGCTGATGAAATTGAAGATATGATTCATACTACATAGCCACACCTCCACATTTTTGAGTTCGACCTCACCCCAGAATCTAGGTGGATTCTTATTCATGAACTAGATGGTATAGTCCACATTTCTTGGTTCATTCCTCTGCTTCCATGTATCCACATCTTAAAAAGATTAGACAATACTCTAAACCATCTCTTGGTTCACCCGTGGTTCAGGTGAAACCACATTTTTCACATCTTCTTCAGGTTGTTTTCGATGACACCTATCGGGTGCCATTTTGTAAACCAACAACAAACTCCGTCAATCTCACCCTCTAGAAACTGATGGATTTTCATTTCAAATTCTATCACATCAACTACCACAAACATTGATTTCCAAAAGAACCTTTTCTATTCCAACCATTTTTTAAACATTCATTCATTATTTTGAAAACCAAACCATTTTTAAAATACACCAAATATCCTTGTTTCAAAATCTTTCATTTGAAAACAAATTCTCCATTTTTCAAAAAATTAAACCATGAAAAAAATCATAAATCATTACTAAGATGAAATATGCAATCCTAGTGGGAATTAATTCCTCTACAATTCATGTCTTTCTTTTCTACTTGGCTATACCTATGTCAATGAGATTTCAATATCCTAGAAGAGATTCCAAACACTCATTTACCTAACTCCCTAGTCACTTGAAGTTCAGTATAAAAGGGTTAGCTACGTCCTTTTGTGCTATACTTTTCAAGTTCCAACAATCCTACTCCTTTCTAAGATTCCAACCCTAAGAATAGACAAGAAGGTATTTCAACTCCAAGACCAATAACATTGATAACTACTTGTTAAGAAAGGACAGAACAAGATGATAACATTTATTCCAAAAAGGAAGGACAAAACTAATACCATTTTCAATGACCCGCAAATTCTCATTGGCTTGAGAGTATAATGAATCGTTACTTGGTGTTAATTGACATCCCCAAGATGCCAAAGGTTGGAAATAAATGCCTAAGGGTTTCAAATACAAGTGGGGTATGATTTACCCTTTAATAAAGAAACCAACAAACCAACCAACCAAACCATTCACTATATGATGCATGAACATAAGAAAGACAACTCAACAACTACATGTATCTCAAAACCATATCAAAGTGTGCAATAGTGGAAGACCAAAAAAGTATCAAAGTAAATAGAGGATACACAACTTAACACTCTCAAGAGGCCATAAGCCACCATACTTCGCAATCTCTAAGCTACACAGTTACCGAACAACCCAAATGTCATGAGGTGGTGCTAAAAACGTGTAAAACGTTACCTTTTCCACTATCCCATAACATAGAATTTGCAAAAGAAACAAAGTTCCAATGCATAGGTGAGTATAAAACTCAGTAGGTTTTCCCCCAATGACTTCCCTACTCAAGCCACTAGGATAGAAAAGTTATCCACATTTATATAAAATAGTTTATATAGAACAATTTACCAAAACAGTTTATAACCAAATATAAACAAGTTCCAAAACCCATTTACAACCAAGTGAAAAAAAAACGAAATGAAACAAATTTCCACCAAGTTATTTTACCTTAAAAATAACTAATCAAAGCTTAAAACCAATTCTTCTTATCATTTTGGCATACCCATTCCATAGTTCACAACACACCCACACATGCATGCTTCTTTTGACAGTTCCATACTCATGAGTGGTCTCTCATCCAATTACCTTGTGTCCCAATGACACGTGCACCTGATCCAGGGTTTCATCCCTTGTACCCCAATGGTAATCATACCATATTAAGGTTTCATTAATCATAAACTCATACCAACGCCATTTATGCCAAATATTACCATTTCCAAAACAAAATACATCAAAAAATGATCTTTTATTGAAAACCAAAGAACAACCAATTTCAAAGAAACGTTTAATTTCAATAAAACCTTCCCTTTTATTGAAAAAATTAAATATGATTCATGTGCCAAAAATCTATAAAAATCCCCCTTTTAAAATTCATATTTTAAACTAAGAGAAAAATCACTTTACTCAAACACCCAATTTTCCAGATTTCAAAACCATCACTCCAAAAGGTTTTCAAAAAGTGTTCAACAACCAAATCACAATAAAAATAAACAACACATTTTAATTTTGAAATAATTCCAATCAGTTATACTAAGTGGATTCGGGAAAGATGCCTCCTGCCTTGAAAGATTTGATGAAAAACCCAACAAACAAAGAACGCACAAGAAAATCGTGACGATTCTCCAAGAACCTGTCTTAGATCTATTCTTCTAGAAAGATCAAGAACAAAACTCATCATATTTGGAATCCACACACCTAGATATACCAATAAAGAGAGTATATATAAGAAACCAGGAGAAGATTATAAGTAGATCTAAGTATATCATAGAAACCGATGAAGAATGATGCAGAACAATCATATTCCTCAACAATCTGGATTCAATTCACTATGGAAAGCCTTCATATCACCACTTGATCAATGGGAGAACCTTATTTGGCCTTAGGAGAAGAAAAATCCTGATTTGTGACTGCTTAGGAGAAAAAATGAGCCACTTAGAAGAAATAACATGTGAGATCCACTTTTTTAGGATCTCACTTAAACCATCTACATGATTAGTTCGCACAGTTAGAAAAACCGTGTGCTAACCATGCATTAGATACTACCTAGGCCAACCCTCTCACGGATTCCTCACACAGTCTCCCTAACTATGCTCCAATCATGCTGAATATACTACCTCAAGATAACCATTGCACACGGTTTGGCCGTATGGTTAGGCAAATCGTGTGCCGCTTGTGAGACTTCCATTTTTTCCCCAAAACTACTTACAAAGTTCTCCCAACTGTCCCATCCATCACCCTTAAACTTTCTAATGATGAAAAGAATCAAGTTAGGGTTACATACCAGAAAATGGTGGTACTACATAAGTATCACATGGCCCAAATACTTTTGAACGTAAATTCACATCTCTTCAAAGTGGGAAACAATCTTCCACTTGATGCTTGGATCATGTACTACCTAAGATCGATCCTTATAATATGGTAAATTAGAAAATTGTTCTCTTTATTGATGGTATACATTAGGTCAAAGTTAAAGGACTACAGGTAGTCAAATTTTCTCCGCAATCAATGGTTAATTTTAATTTGTGATTAAATATATTTAAAAAACTTTTTTAGTGTATTGAAAAAATATCTCATCCAAAAGATAATACCAATAACACCTCATGGAAAGCCCCACTATTTCCAAATCTAGGGAAGGATTTGGGAAGTTTCTCTTATGTTTCCTTAACTATATGGAACCATAAGAAACCACATGACTATCATGGATTGGAACTATTCAAATCCTAACTCCTAATACATCACAATATAATCCATACTCATTACCCAAATAATTTATGGTAAAGATTGGTGTTTTCAGAAATCTACCATTAAGATCTTAGAAGGATATCTCATGAACATCTAAGAAAAGGAACCACACCACATTCTTAGTTAAGTCCTTCTTAAAGCATCCAATCATGGAGAATCCTGGTTGACCCTCTCATAATAACTAGAAATTTCCAAAAATATTTGGATCTCAAAAACATTCTTTGGCCTCTATAAATAAACTATAACATCAAACTTCTCAGGTTCTAAAAATACACTATCCAATAATATCATTTCCCCATGAAGTGTATATTATCAATCCAAAAAATACACTTTGAGATCATGGAATATAGTTGATTATTCTTATGTTTTATTTAAATGATCTACAGATATCGAGCATGTTCCTCCCTCATCTGGAAATATATATCGATATGATTGAGAAATATGGATACAAAATTATCTAAATAAGTATGGAAGTCCCAATTCATCCCATCCATGAACACTACCATTTTATTTTCCAAACTGAATAACATCACTAGATACCAATACAATACATATGTACTCATAAATATAGTATATGGTATATCAAAATATATCACCTTAAATTGATGATAATTTGATATTAATGTTATCTTAGAGAACACTTCAGCACCTCTAAGTAGATCAAATAGTCTATCAATACGTTTAAGTGTATATAATTACATTTTTATCACTTATCATAACCTCTAATAGTCCACACATATTATCAATGATCCATTTGAAATTTTATGGAAAAAAATGAGGTACCCAAATGGGACATAATCATTCATATGATCCTCTTCACCTCGAAGTTGTTCAATTTATCCTTCTTCTCTTATAGCTCTACAAGATCCATATTATATAGTGGAATAGATATATGCTTCACACCTGATAAGAATGAAATCATAAACTCAACCTATCCCTTGGGTGGTAACCTAGATAAGTCCTTGGGAAATACATTTAGGAACTTTTCATTAACAGTAGGATATACTGACTGATGTTTCCCTCTATCATCCAAATTTATTATAGAAACATTGGTTATGATTCTACCTAGCTATAAAAATATATGTCCAACATAAATAGTTTTCATATCCAACTCTCAAATATGAATATAATAATCACTCTAAAAAAATATAATTATACCCACCAAAGAAATAAATTTATATAGTAGATACATCACTACATGAGGGGTTTTAATTGTTGTCACAAACTAGACTCACAGTTTTCATGTCACACAAATTTATTATTTATCAGTTATTGTATTTTTTTTATAAATAAAATAATATAAATTTAAAATTTACTTATATAGTTTATTTTCAATGGATAGAAAAATTTATCAAAGGATAGGAATTATCCGATAGAAATAATAACATTTGGGAAATAAAGATGCAATGTATATTTTTTTAAGAAGTCAATAATGAGAATCCTTGAGATTCTAAAAATATATTTATTTCCAATTTAATTAAAATAAAATGAACATGTCTATTTTACCAAATTTATTTGCAGCATCAATAGAGTTGATCTTATGTATCCTAGATCCACACCCAAAACATCCTTGACTATATACCTATTGTAAGGTATAAGGTTCTAATTCAGAATATTCATTGATTATTATCTCATTGGTGGAAGGAGGTAGCTAATGAACCAAGAACCACTTCAATTTGATGATCAATGAAAAATCTACACCAAAAATTCATCAAACATGATGATTTGGACAATACATATTCTACCATAGAAGCTCATCAATATCCTTTATCAGAAATAGAAAAGTTACAGACATGGAGTTGATCATGGAAAATTGTACAATGAGAAAATACAATGGAAATACTAAGAGCATTATAAGAATACTCACAGTGGTATCACCAAAGGAGTTGGGTTTGCGGTGGATGTGGGTTCACAGAGGATAAGGGCTATACAGTAGAGGTGGGGTTCGACAGTAGGTGGGGTTCGATGAAGAAGGTGATGTTCATGGCGGAGGAGGGCTTCACAATGGCAGAGGAGAAGTCAACAACTGAGGAGGAGTCAACAACATAGGAGGAGGAGGTGGATTCTGTGGAAGAAGCAGTGGAGGAGGAGGAGGAGTCAGTGGTAGCAGGGGAGGAGGAGTCGATAGAAGGGTTTGGCTTCTACGAGAGCTTGAGGCGTGCGAGAGAAGGAGGAGACTATTCGGGTTTATTTATAAAAGTGGGCAAACCTTCTATTAGTGATAGCTAAAAAGCACTGATAAATGTATGTTTTATCAATGCTAAAATATAAAGCGCTGATAAAACTATAATGGTAATAAATTATTTATATTTATATATATTTATAAAATTATATGCATAATAAATAAATATATTTATTTATAATAATAACTATAAATAAATCTATATTTATTTATATTTATATATATAATAAATAAATATTTATTTACAATTATAAATTTATATTAAATATATTTTTTATATTTATAATTACATATAATTAATATCTTTATTATAATTTTAAAATTATTTAAATATTTCTATATTTATTTAAAATTATAATTGTAAATATATCTTTATTATTTATAATTATAATTATAAATATTTGTATTTATTTATAAATATTTGTCTATATTTATAAATATATTTATTTAATTTAGTATATTTAATTAATTAGTATATTTATTATTATTTTAAAATTATTTAAATATAAATTTATATTTATTTAAATTTTTATGAAATTATAAAAAATATATGTAATTAATATATTTATTTTAGTTTCATATGTATTTAAATAAATAAGTAAATATTTATTTATTTATATTTATGACTAAAAATAAATAAATAAATATTTATAATTATAATTATAAATATATTTTTTATAATTTTATAATTATTTAAATATAAATAAGTTTTTATTTAAATAATTATGAAATTAAAAATATATATATAATTAATTTTTTTATTTTAATTTCATAAGTATTTAAATCTATATATTTATTTATTTATATTTTTGACTATATATAATTAATATATTTATTTTAATTTTATAAGTATTTCAATATATATATATATATATATATTTATGACTATAATTGAAATATATATTTATTTATAATTATAATTATAAATATAATAAATATATTTATCATTATTTTATTATTATTTATATATACATTATTTATAATTATAAATATAAATAATTGTATATATATATAAATATCTGTATATATTTATAAATATATTTCAATAATTATACATATTTATAAAATTATAATTCTTATAAATATATTTATCACGATTTTATTTATTTATGTGAATATAATAGCTTCATGAGAACATGAATAAATCATATACACGGAGTAAAGTATAGATCCTAAAAAAGAGGCATCATATATATGGACAACATGAATAGTAATGAGGTGTAATGTATAAATGAACATTCATGATGAATACATAACATATGAACATCAATTATATTCACACATCAGTTGACCAAATTCATTAGAAACATATATTTATTCAAATAAATAAGTATATTTGTTTATATTTATAATTATAAATATACATATTTAAAAAGTAATTATATACAATTATATATATATATATTTATTTATTTAAAAAGTATTTTTATATAAATATAAATTTATAATTATAAATATATAAATACATAAATATATAAATATAATAAATATAATAAATATATTTATTATTTAATGAAATTTCTTATATATATATTTGAATTATTATAAAATATGTATTAATTAAAAATATGTGTTTTTTATTTAATGTATACAAATAAAAATTATATATATATATATATAATTTTATATAAATTAAAAATATTTTTTTATTAAAAACTTTTATCATCACTTTTTTCTAGTGCTGATAAAGGCTCCACTTTTATCAGTGCTTTCTGTATAGCGCTGATAAAACCATGCGCATCCCTTTCCTAGATCTGTGGTAGTGTAAGTCCACATTGGTGTAATGAGGATGTCCTGTTCATTGTTTCAAAATAGATTCGGTGTACTGACCATGGTCAAAGAAGTAATTATTTAAATATCCCTAGAATAATAATCCCGATGTAATTATCATATATATTCATCAATTATAATTTTAAAACTAAACATAAAAAATGGTTACTAAAAATAAACTATGTCATGAACATGGAGACGGTAGGTTGTAAGTACGTGTAAGTAAAATTTCCATCATTCAATGATCATTATGGAAAGAAGGTATGTTTTATTTTATTTAATGGAATAATAATTATATCATAAACATAATATTAATTCTTTAAATATACTTATATTTATCATTCTTATGATGTGGTGATGCAAAATAATAACAAAATTTATGTGGAGGCAGTAGTCCACATGTACAAGAATGACGTTACCATTTTTCAATGTAAGAAAGAAAATGATATATTATATTTTTAGAATGAAAAATATGTCATGAGAATCATTAATATTTCATTTATATCACATATAATCATTATGTTTATTATTATAACCCTTTATATAAGGTGTTAGTGAAAAAAACACATTGCTTTGTGAGGCGGTAGTACACCGTACACACAATCGACATTATCATATCTCCCATGTAATGGAATTTAAGAAGTTATATGTGATATAATATTCTACAGTACACGCGAATGATAATTTTGTATCCCATTTTATGGAAGAGAAGATGGATTTAAGAAATTACATTAATATAATAACATATCAGTATATAGGAGATATTTTTTTTATCATATGATCATATTTGAAGAAGTTTTAATTAGGTGGAATAAGAAACAAAACAAAAAATACATAGTTAATAATTTTACCTCTTCTCAGACCACCTTTTTAAGCATTTACCTAAATTATTCATAGAATGTATTTATAACCAAAACAATTATTATAGGATGAGGGTATGAAAGTCTGGAATTGATTTGGGTAGGTCTTGGATGAAACAAGAGTTTTTGAAGATGTGATGAATATAGGATAGGGGTGGCCCTTTATAAGTGAGGTGAGTGGGACACTAGAATTTCTTGAAAATAATAAGGTGCACCCATGATTTTCACATCGAAAAAGGATCCAAAATGGATAATTATCATTACTTAGACATGTAATGGTGAAAATAATTACATAAAATAGTTTTTAGGTTATTTGAACACTTATAGTTTTAGTTTTACACTCAGTAAGCCCATGTTTACCCTAACCGTTGTAATTAATTTTTATTGTTTTCACTTTTCATTGTGATAAAAAAATTATGTACGCCTTATTAGATAATATAAATTATTCTGATTCCGAATATTTAATCCATTTTACCAAATTTAATTCATATAATTTTAAAATTTTATTTTTAAATTAAATCCACGTATATAATTAAAAATTATTTTTCAAGAAGTTTATTTTTCAAGAAAAAGATGATTTTATATTAACTATAGATATAATAATAATCATTATTTGAATATAAATTATTATCTATTTATGTATCAAATAACCATTTTAGTTAAATAAAATCTAATTTGGGGATGTTTTAATTATTTAAAAAGGATAAACATTATCCACTTTTAAACAGTTTTTAGAACAACCTGGTTTTAAAACCGAAAGACACTCTTATACTGAAATCCAATATGAAGTTGATTCAAAATAAATTAATTGAATTAAATATAAATAAATAATACATATGTTACTATAAATAATATTTAAAACATAATGGGACTTTTAAACTTATTTATTTATTAAAAATAAATTTCATTTTTATAAAATTGGTATTTTCACTATTCATCAAAAAATCAATACTTTTAAAAAAATCCCAAAATTTCACCCAAAGTAAATTTTGATATTATGATTTAAAAAATGAAGTTAATTTTTTGAAATAAATTTTATTAGAGTTCCAAAAATTAATTACAATATTTTTTTTCATGAAAATCAATTAAAATCATTTTTGAAGAATGCATATTTTTGAAGAATAAAAATACTTTATTAAGAATTGAATTATTATTTACTATTTCTCTTCAATAATTTATATTGAGTTGAAATTTTATATATGTATTTCATAAAGATAGTTAATACTATTCATACTTGTTAATTTTATGACTTTTCTATAACAGTTATATATTATGTGAGCCATTTATGCTCCGTGTTGTGTGTTGAATACGCTATCAAATATAGTTTTCTTTTCTAAAATATTGGGGTGTTACGTACCCCATTAAATAAATTTATTCCCCTCAATTGTTAATTTATCTTGATAATCAATGGTTGGATATCTGAAAATACTTTTTTTGAAACCCACACCGTAAACAGGATCAAGAAGACATCCTCTTGATGAATGAGAAAGAGAAGTATGAAGGTCTTCTAGAATAAGACATACTAGGTTTAAAAATAGGAGAACATAGGTGAGATGTGAGGATTTGTACACGAAAGAAAATAATAATTACTAAATAAAAATATGGATAGTGACATTGATCAAAACAATGCGAATGATCATGAGAAAATGGACTACCACAAAACCATAAAGCAAAGAGGCATAAAAAGGTTATTGATATCATTAGAAAAGATGGTAATTGGACTAAATTTTGTTTTAAGATCCTTTTTCTAGTGTGGGGGAATTAATTTACCATCAATAATAAGATATTAAGGAAATATAATTACTTGATTTGTATAATTTCATCCTTTGGCCAATTTCCACTACAATATCATCTTTTTCTCTAAATGACGAGTAATCAAGATGAATTTCTCAACCATGAAGCACAAAAATTAAATTTTAAAGACCACATAACTATAAAAGGTATAATATATAAATTATACTTGGAATTATACATTAAAAAAAATAAAATTTTTAGCACATGATAATATGTTTAACGAAATAAGAAAACCATCATTTAATAAAATAATATAGTAACATAAAAAATTCAAAATAATACTCAAAGTTAAAACTAAATCATTCCTAAATAAACTCACCATTAAATAGTGTTTTAACCAAAAAATTTATATCATACCTTTCATATTTTTATGCCCAGAAATATGAAACTATATATTTTAGAAATAACCTTAACCACTTAGTCACCAAATCACTTCTCCAACCCATGTTTATCTATACAATAATACTTATGTTCCCATAATTTGATCAATATAAAAGATCATATAAACCCTAAAGGTTATAAATAACTTAAATATTTTTTCCAAAAATTTTAAAGTCATACTTTATGTTAAACTAAATCTTTACACATACTTCAATGTAATAAATTTTCTCCTAAAATATCATTAACCACTTTATGATGTCATCACTTAAAACCTTAAAGGGGTGTATAAGACCTTGATATTATTATCATCCTTATTATTGTAGATGTGTTATGGTATTTATAACTCTTAAGATAACCTTACATAAAAAATCATAATCTCCAATGTTTTAAATATTTCCTCTGATACCAACCATAACAGCCTCGAACATTCACTCCTGGATCTGGTGAAAAAAAACATGAACTTTATATTTCTATATTTGATGTCAGAAAATGTGAACTAATTTTTTCCTTACAGATATTAAAAAATCCAAAGGAAAACTTTGATCACTTACATTCTCAATGAACTTTTAGGTTTATAGTTTTATAGATATAGGATAAACACTTACATAAACAATACCTAAGAATTCAAAAGAGTCTCTTTCCCACTATACATAACTTTGCATATTCCATTATAGGTCATCAAAATCACCCATATGAAACCATTATAAAAATAATTAATTCAAAATAATACTTGATAACCTAGGGAAAATAAAATATAATAAGGGTGAGATCAAATTCTTAGTAAGGTTAAACATAAGAATTAACAATTAAATTTCATCTATAAGTATATGAAGAGCATTAGGGTATGATGACATAATCAAATTTCATTATAATAGAATAAGAATATTTATACACATCAATACAAGGATCATCAAACATGAAAACAAGAAATAATGATTTAACAAATGAAAGAGTCATCAAAATCAATAATAATCATCCATGTAATATCAATCATGATCATAATAATTGTTATAAATGAATAACATGTATATATAATAATTAGTAGTATCTTGGAATATTGTCATCACACCACTTATTAAGAATTAAATAACCAATAGGGTAGACTTCCATCTCTAGAGTACCCAATTAATTTTCGGTCTATAATAGACCCATCTTTAATTTGTTTATCATGAAACCACCCATCCTTTGTTAATAACATAACCACCCATCCTTGGTTTATAATGGAACCACACATAATTTGTTTATAATGGATCCACCCATAATTATAAAACAAGGTTGAAAAGATGTATCAAAAATAAAGTAAACAGGGAATTCATTTCATCCTAAAATCATCGAAACAACCATTATTATTTTTAGATCCCGATTAACCCGTATAAAATAAATGGGTTCCATAAAAATCCATTTGAAACATGATTAACCCATTTAAAGTAAATGGATTCTATAAAAATCTCTTTAAAACATGACTAACCAATAGAAAATAAATTATTTATATTGCAACCTATTTGAAACATGATTAACCCCAAGAAAGAAACATGTTATATAAAAATCTCTTTGAAATATGATAAACCCATTTAAAAAATGGGTTCTATAATAATATATTTGAAACAATAATAATCCATATAGAAAAATAATGAGGTTGGTATCATTAAAAAATATCTCAATTGAAGAATATGTAACAACAAGGGTTGTTGACATTGATGAATGTAAATACTATTCAAATATCATTAAAGACATTTTTATTGGAAATTATCCTTTTAATTTTTAAAATCACGTTTTTAAACTAAAAAACCACAAAATATTCTGAAATTAATTTTCTTTGAAAAAAACCATGGAATATTATAATGTAAGGGTCATTGAAAATAAATTTCATGACAATGAGAAAATCTATTCATGTTGTAAATTTTAAAAATAAACATCCTTTTTAAATCATTTTGAAAAAGGGAGCAAAAAGTGACTCATTTTGAAAATTTTAAGAAATTTCCTTTTAAAAAAATTTATAATAAGTCCAAATTCCTTGTAAAATATCTTTATTAATTCATTTTTTTTATAAATAACATTTATGAAAATATTTTAGAAAACATGGATATGGAAGATAAAGATACATAATCTAAAAGTAAATAAAAGATCAATATCACTTAAAATCGAATTTTTTGATGTTTCTTAAATCCATAACTGGTGAAATGGAAATTAAACTTGTAAATACCATTAATAAATAGAGTAGAATAAAATATATGGGATTAAATAATATAATATCATACTATTTCATCCAAAATAATCTTAAACATGAATAATTCAGAATGAAATAATATTGTAACATAAAGCCTTTTCCACTTTAGTAACTATTTAACTGTAAGCCTCGTGATGGAATAACTTTAATTGAAACTTTAAATATCATGAAAATAATTAGATAAATGATATAAAATTCCAAAATTTTATTATATTCACCTCATAAAAAATATAGGTTCATAACATAAACATATGACCCAAAGGAAATAATTTGGGATGATTAACCCTTACAAAGTTTATATCACTAAATTAAGATTTAATAAATGGAGAGATTTTTTGTAAAAAATGTAAATATATAGTAAAAAAATTAAATAAATAATAAAAAAATTTATATATAAATTCAAACAAAATAATATCATAAAGGAATTAATTAAAAAGTTTTATAACCCAATATAAGGAAATTGAGTCAACAAACGCTTTATCACTTGGTAAATTTCAAGTTAATCCCTTGAAGAAATTAATTCAAATTGAAAACCAAAATAAAAAATTTTATGATGGATTTATGATATTACATGTAAAATTTATATTATATACAACACAAAATAAAAAAAGTGGTGAATATGACATATGTCTCACAGAAGTAAAAGTAATACGAGAAACCCTTACCTTGAGTCTAGACCATCCATGAATGTCCTTTAACTCATGTATAATAAGATTATATATATATATATATATTACTTCATTTATTATGATAATTTTTTAGGTTTAATGCCTCATACATAATTCATCTATTTTATTTCATTATAATTAAATATTTGAATACTTTATCAGTTAATTCCACATTGGGTGTTTTGAGGATGTGGAGTTCCTTGTTTCAAAATGGATTTGGTGTGTTGACTATAGACAAAGAGTTAATTATTTATACAACTCCTAAATAATTAACATTAAATAATAATCATATTTATTCTTCAATTATACTTTTAAAACCAACCATTATGGTTGTGAAAAATTAACTAGTTATTATCATGGAGATGGTAGGCCTTATATATGCAAGGGTAACATTTCCATTTTTCAATGATCAATAATGAAAGAAGGTATGTATTGATTTATATTTTCATAATGATAATAATATAATAAATACCATATTTATTCTTTAAATATACATATACATATACATATATATATAATACTTGTGATGTGGTGATTAAAAAAAGATTCGCATCGCTTCATGGAGGTGGTAGTGCACACATACACAAATGACTTTATCATCATTCATTATAAGAAATAAAATGATATATTATATTTTTAAATTTATAAATATGTCATGAGTATCATTATTATTTTATTTATATTACATATATTGATTAAAATTATCCTTATTAACTTCCATTTAATGAGTTATTGAAAAACAAATCACATAGTTTCACAAGGATGTAGTTTGCCTTACACATAAGCAACGCTATCGTATCTACCACATAATTTAAAGTAGAAGGTTTATGTGATAACATAACTCAAGAAGTTTAAAAATGTTTCAAATATCGTACATATAATTTAAACCCATAATTACAACAATCCATGAGAGGTGATGATGGAAAATGAATGACATCGGTTCATGAGATGGTAGTCCATCATACATATGAATGATAATTTGGTATCCATTTTGATGGAAGTGGATATGGATTTAGGATATGAAATTAATAAAATAAAAACCCATTTTATAGGATATAATGGTGTTATAATATTATCATAGTTTCATAATATTTGAAGCTGGTGGAAGAATAAATAAAACAAAAATACGTAGTTAGGAATTTTAACTCTTCTTGGACCACATCTTTAGGATTATCGCTAAAGTATTTCTAGACTGGATATCTCACAAAAAAAAGGATTATGGGATTATGGAATGGTATTTTAAAATTGATTCAGTTAGGGAATTTCTTAACCCAAAGGGTTTGATGATGTGAAGAGTAGAGGAGAGTTTATGGCCTTATATATTTGGGGAGAGTTTCACAATTGTATTTTTTGAAAAGAAAAAGGCGTACCTATGTTTTTCAAATGTCACAGGATCAAAAATGGACTAGTATTGATCCTTTTAAATTTTAAGGTTGAAATATGGCCATAAAATATTTTCTATAATTAAATTTATGCCTATTTTACCCTTACCATTTTAGTTTAACCCTTGGGTAAACTAGTTTTTACCTTAACCACAATAATTACTTTTTACTGTTTTCACCATTCCTTTTGATAAAAAAATTAATTTGACCTTATTAGATAATAAAATTATGCTTATTTAAAGTATGTAATTAATTTTACCAAATTCAATTCATATAAGTGAAAACAAAATTATTTTTAAAATTAAATATGTAGATGAGACGAAAAAGAGGGTTTTCAAGAAGTGAACTTTGCATGAAAAGATGATTTTTTATTAACTCTATGACTAATAATAATCATTGTATAAATATAAATTAATATTTATTAATATATAAAATTTTATTTAAAACATTCCTTATTATGGGTTCTTTTAATTAATTAAAAATGAGTAATTATATTCACCTTAAAACAGCTTTCATAAAATTTTTGTTTTTAAACCCAAAGACAACCTTATACTAAAATCCAATATAAAGTTGATTTAAAAAAATTAATTGTATTATATATAACTAAATAATACTTATGTTTTAATAAATAATATTTAAACATAATGATACTTTTAAATTTCTTCATTTATGGAAAATAAATGAAAATTTTTAAATATTCATTATTTTTCTCTATTCATGAAAAAATTAGAATTTTATGAAAATTTAAAAAAATATCACCAAAGTAAATTTTGATATTTTAATTTTAAAAAATGAAGTTAATTTTATAAAAAACACTTTATTAAATTTCCTATAATTAATTATAATATTTTTTTCAGGAAAAGAACAAAATTCATTTTTGAATAAAATATATTTTTCAAGAATAAAATTACATTATTAAAAATTGATTGAATATTTACTAAAAATTTATCAATAATATATATTGAGTAGAATATATATGTATATATATATATATATATATATATATATTAAGGTATTTAAAACTATTCACACCCCTCAATTTAATGGCTAGGAGATAACAGCTATATATTTCACTGGTTGTTTCAACTCGGTGTTGTATGTCAAATATGCTATAGAACATAATTTTCTTTTCTAAAATATCTCAGTATTACATAAACCACATACCTTAGCTAGGTATTTGTGTCCAAAAGCCTATTTCAAGGGTATTTGTCTCATCAAATTGTATATCTCATCAAACATAGTTTCCAATAAGGGTTATGGATAAGAAGTTCTTACCTCATCTATACCTCTTATTCTGATATAAATTATTCCAAACTATTTCAAATTATGATAAATCATCTCAGTCAAGATCTTATAATATTATAGAGACTTTTCAATCAAATATCCTTTAGATGATGCATCAAAAATGTTTCTGTCATTTTCCAGTAAGCCTTGGTAATAGAGAACAAGGAAGTGATGCCCCTTAATTGTAAGATGGGGGTATTTGGAACATAGCTTAATAAACCTCTCCCAGTACTCATAGAGGGTCTCTATAGATGACTGTCTAATGAAATTGATATTATTTATGATGGATATTCTTCTAAGGGTGGGGAATAATATTTTCATGAATCATCTCCACAATTCATCCCAGTCATGCATATCACTTGGTCATAGGTTGTACAATGATTCATTGGAAGCTCCTTCCTTTCAAAATAGGAATTCCATCAACTTTACCTACTCCTTAGCTACACCGTGGGGTATAAAGGTGGAGTAGAATTATTTAAAATATTTAATTTTTTTAGTCTTCTTCTTCCAATCAATGGATTTTAGGAAGATACGGAATCATAAAATGTATCATATGAAAATAACTTTGTAATTAGGGAATTACAATTTGATTGTTTTGATTAATGAATTTTGGTGAAAATTTGTCTCTAAGGGTTAGGATGGGATTTCCATACATGATTACAAGAATAGAGTAACATTTCAAGTTTCACTCAAGTTTGTTATAGAATATTTCTCAAATTAATTCTTCAAATTAATTTTTCTATATCTATTTAACAAGGTTCTATCACTTTAAAGATCTAGGGTGTAAGGATCAATTTTAGTGGTTCTAGTCATGCAATTTGAAATTTAGATTGCTGGATCCACCAACCCATCATAACACTAATTTATGAAATGTTCCTATCATGGGGTGTGGAAAAGACAATTATTTCTTAAGTTAAAATTTAGTATAGTGGTTAACAAATTTTGTCTTCCTATAGGAGAACACAACAATTATTTTTTGTTAGATGAATTTAGAGGAAAACAATGTTTTCGAAATTATTTGATTTGGAAAACTTAATAAGGAAAAGAAAAAAGATATTGAAAATATATTTATAAAGAATTTGATTAAAAATAGTAATATGAGATGGGTGATAAGTTAGGATTATTTTTCCAAAATAAATTATATCCTTATTCAAAATTATCCAATCCTCTCATGCTAACCTGATTAAAGTGAGATTCCATAATAACTTCCTCTCACTCCCTTGATCAAATGTTGATTATTTGAAAAAACTATTCCAAAATATCATCTTGGTATACCATCCTCCAAATATGTATGATAATTATATAGAATACCCTCAATTGAATTATAAAATACCTGATCTAATCTTGTTTATACCATATCATCTAGGGTGTTAACTACTTCTCCCATATGTACTAATGATCACTGAGTACATCACCACTAAGCCTTAGTCTATTCCACTGTATATAAACTAGAATCTAGTGGAAGAATATAATGGTAATAGACCAAATAAATAATAATAATAGAACCTTAAACCAAATACAATCATACATGATAATAAAAAGAACAATCAGAATATTAAAATCAACTTAACAGAAGAAATGAATGCATTTTATTCCCTGAAGTTTAAGAACACAATCATTATAAAAATGAATAACTACCTCTACACAATTACTCATAATTGTAATTTTCAATCTGAAGGGTAGCAAATAATATGGGTAATTAATAAGGAAACAAAAAAAGAACAAAAAAGAAAAAGAAAAGGAAGAGTATAAAATTTATTCCCTAGATTTTGTCTGTTAGAGGATTACACATTTTTTCCCACCAGAATTCTGAAAATTACCAAGGTTACTTATTAAGAGTTATTTTTAATTGTGTTGTATATCTAAACTCAAAATTTAAATTATTTTTAAATGTTTAAGAAATATTACACTTGAATTAATGAATCTCTTATTTTTTATCCAATGATACCCATCATCTCCCCCCACATTAATGAGTTCAAAGGCTGGCTTAATGAGTGAACTTCTCCATGAAGTTTAATTTTCACATTCAAGTTTGATTCATAATTCATATAAAAAAATAATCATATCATTTATTTTTATGTATCATGAGATGTGATTCATTTAATGAGGGAAGTTCATTTATGTGATCCAAACATATTTTCCATATCAATTGATTTATTTGGAACAAATGGAGTTTACATTAGATATGGTCTATTAAAAGAATATGAATCCCATAAAAAATGAAAGCATAAAAAAATTGAATTCCTCAATTTGGATGAATATTAATAATGTTATGATCATAATACAAAAATGATATAGAATTGTTAGAATTGTAGAATTAAGTAATTTTCACATTTAAGCTAAAAATATCCCTAATATTCAAAAATGATGAAATTAAGCTCAATTTAATAAATTGGAGAGGGTTAAGTATTTAAAATACATATTTAAAATAAAAAAATAACTCTTTTAGGGAAGTCTACTATGACATCATCAATATATTTATATATATATTTTTGGTATATTTTCACTTTATCCCTTATTTTAACCATTATATCTCATTTAACCCTTTACAATGGTAACTCAATTTTACATTAATTAAATATTTTTTTCAATAAAAAAACAATTGATCATAATATGTAATCTTTATACACAGGATGGGGGTATCCCATACTTTTTATTAAACCAGAGAAACTCTTTTTTGTTCAGGGTTGAGGTAACCCATTATGTGACCTATAGGCCTATAGGGAAAATGTCCCACGATACATAGCCTATAAGACCAGTGGGAATAAAATACAAACACATGGAACTAGTTCCTAGATATTTAGTTCATAAACTCTAGTAAAAAACCCTTCCACCACACACACCACCTACAACCAACCATGTCATTGCCTATGTGCAACCCATTATCTGCATTGTCGTTCCCATGACATCATCTTCCCATAACCATCACTGAGAGGGGCCCACATCCTATGTTGTGCTTAGCAAAATAGTTTTCATCCATAAAATAATCCCCTACTTCAATGGTTGGGACCCTCATGCATATACTGCATGATCCCTACATCAATGTATCCTTGCCTACGGTCACAGTCGAAGCCACCATCCACTGAGCATGTCTGCCCCCAACGTCATTTGTTCTCTGTCATCCAGTAGATTAGACACACCAAAATTTTACTTTTATCAATAAAATGAATCCCTGTACCATATAGGAAGTCACCTGTAAGTATTAAATCCATTAAATATGAAGCAATTCGGATTTTAATCGTGATTATTGATGCAGGATTATGGGAGAACTTTACAACCAAGCTTTGAACCAAATTTCCCCATCATATTTAATTTCTATGTTTAAATTAAAATAATAAAGTCTATTTTATTAAATTAAATTTATTTAATTTATTTAAATTAAGTTAAAATTATAAATGAAAATATCATAAAATATAATTTTTATAATACTATATTCTTTGAAAAATATACTATATTAATTTTAATTAACAAGTGATAATCAATTAATAAAAGTTAATTGTGTTTTTAAATATATAACCAAAATGATTCATTATATTTAATACCCATTTTATGAGAAATATATTATTCAAAAATAATTATATAGTATATATCAAAAAACAATTTTTCAACTAAAACATTTTTAAATGATATGAAGCATTAAATTATTTTTATTTATAACTCAGTTATTCAAATTTTATATAATAAATGTTTGAGTAATTACATAAGCAATACAGACTATATAATTAATGATATAATTTATATATAAATAATTTTATATATAATGAAAAATCTACTGAAACCAAATTTCATCAAAATAAAAGATATTTTAAAAAATGAATCAGTGTCTTATTATTTTAGTCCCAAAATATTTGTAGTAATTAAATGTAAAATATATTTTTTGTCCCACTTTATTTAATTATAACAATAAAATACTAAATATTTCTATTAGATACATATATAACCAATGAAGACATATCTAATGACTATATATAAAATGAACCTTTATCCAAATACTATACATCAGGATACCATATATCCTACAATCGTTTCAAAATCTAATATATAATGGTGCATTCCCCAATAAAATTTAACCATCATAATTTTTTTGACTTCTCTCTTATGATGTATCCAATATTTTTAATTATTTTCTATGATTTTTTATTTATAATAGGTTATATGATCATCAATGAAGTCTAAGAGAATATAGGTTTCATGTTTTTTTTGAATTTAATTCTAGTTTTATTCCTCTCATAAATTTCATAATGGTAATTCATATCTAATTCTCATAATTTATTAATTTTTATCTGGTATGGTAATATTGTTTCCAGATAAAATATATCTTGGTTTTTTTATTCAATTTTATATCTGAAACATGATTATCAATGCATTAAAATATTTAAAATTTATGTTGTTACATTCTACAACTTCAAAATAAGTTTCACCCTCACAATTTAATAATATAAATGGTAATGAATGATCATAATTTTTTCTCATTACATCTTATGATTCACATGTTTCTTCCCTAAAAATATGATTCCTATAGTGGACATTAAGCAAGGGAGATGAATTATTTCATAGTACATTATTGATATGATCTTGAATATATATTGGTTTTTTATAATAAGTGATAACATGTTCTCCTCAAACAACCTCTAATTTCATCACATGTGATGGATTTAATATGTAATTTCTCATATGTAATTCATAGAACACACTATAAACATTTGATATGTCTGGTGGAATTGTTATGAAATAATCTATAGACCCCAAGTCCTAAAATTTCTCAAAGGGGAAAATTAATCTTGGTCATAACATTCACTAATTCCCAATTCTCAAAATCCCCAATCAAAGGAATATTTGAATGATTAACTTGGATATAATATCCAACTCTATGTCATACCAATGATAAACATTATATCCATTATTTTAACATTTTTCTTATTTTATATGTAAATTATGTTTTGAATATTCTATAAAATTTTATTATCAATATCTGACACCAATTCCTTCCTCTATCCAACATATTCACCACATGTTGGAGTTCTATAAAAATTTCTATATAGTGTATCATATACTTCCATTAGGATATAATATTGGAAACTATTATCATATAATAACTCTATAATTAGAATATATTTATCCCTACATCTTTGAAATCTATTATGTTTGAGGTCATCATATCCGCTACATCAATAATTGTAAATTTAAATTTACCAATAGTTTGAGTATGATAATTTATTTTAAATCATATAAATCTATCCAACAATTATCAAATACTTATATATAATTTATCAAGGGTATAATAATACCACCTAAATTATTATATGTTAAATTAGTATGGAAAATCCTAATGGTGTGATGATCACATCTCATGTCTTTAATTATTCTATAGTTTAACATTTTTGTAATGTGCTTTATACAAACCTCATTATTCTCACCCTAGTGGAATTTAATGTAATATTAGGCATGGATTAATATTCATTACACAAACACCACATCAATTTACAAGCAATGGAAGACACATTTTATATTTTGAACAAACCTATTATCATGTATTAATGTGATGATAAATATAAAAATCTAATGGAAACCACATCTATTATATAGGTCTTGTTTCCCATTAAAAAGTGGTATTTATGTCATATGGTTGGATAGAAACTCAATTTGGAACTTATTCCTACGGTAAATAAGTTATTTGATGTCTTTATAGAATAGTTTCCAAGTTATACCCCAAATAATAATGTTTAGTTTTCAATATAACTCATACTTAGTGCTACACCTATTTCAAATACTCCAAATATAATGGCTCTGATTGTGTTTTTATAATTAAAGAAGAATCATTGGGATAATATAGATAAGGTATTTATTCAACCAAGTGAGTCACCTTATGGTACACTTATTCTTTTTTTTTATGAAGAATGATGAATCAATGTGACTATGCATTGATTATTAAGAACATAATGAAATCACTATCAAGAAAAATTATCTGATACCCCATATTGATAACTTGTTTAATCAACTACATGGAGTTAAATACTTTCATAAGACTAAACATAAGTCTATATATCATCAATTTAGGGTTAATGAGGTGAATATACCAAAGTAAACATTCTATATGAGGTAAAGAAACTATGAATTTATAATGATGAAATTTATTCTTATTAATTCCCCTGATATATTTATGGATTTAATTAATAAATTCCTTATAGGTTAATTTTATTATATTTCATTAATCTTTTTTGATAACATTATTATATATACAAAAAGAAAAAAAGTTTACAGAGACCATTTTAGTATTGTACAAAATAAATTACGGAAGGAAAACATCAATAAAATTTTTACAATGGTTGAATTTTGGAAACAAAATTATTCAATTTTGGTTCATATAATACAAAGAGAAGGAATATAAATGGATCCATCAACGATGAAAGTTTTTGAACATTTTTATAGAAAAAATAGTGTTACTGAGAACTATAATTTTCTCAATGTGGCTTAATATTATTGACACTTGGTGGATAATTTCTCATGGATCTCTAATCCACTCACCAAGTTAACTTGGATGGGAGCTGTGTTATTTTAGATAGATGAATGTGAAGAAAATTTCATGGAACTAAATAAAAGTATAGTTAGTGCACTTATGCTTACATTTCCCTACATTAGATAAGAGTTTTTGATATGTAGTGATTCATAAAAGAAGGGACTAGGATCTATCCTCATGTATAATAATATTAGGATAACTTATTCATCAAGATAATTTATGGTTCATGATAAAAATTACCCACTCATGATTTGGAGTTAGCTATATTAATTTTTCCATTAAATATATGAAGACAATATATTTATAGAAAATGGTGTGTTATATATACTGATAAAAAAATTTAAGGTATATATTTACTCAAATAGAGATGAATGTGTACATGAGAAGATAATAGGATTTGAATAATAATTATGACTTCTCAATTCAATACCATCTTGGGAAATAAATCATGGTGGAATATTCTATAAGTTTAAAGGATAAATATAGATTTTCTATATTGAGGATCAAAAAAGAACCAATATTTATGGATTTGCAATGGATGGAACTAGAAATAATGAAGGAGTGGGAGAAATATTATCTTGATTAAATGTGTGTTCAACCATCTATACTTAGGATTACTAATGAGGTGAAGAAGTATGATGTGAAACTATAGAATAAGCAGAAAATGTTCCTAAGTTAAAACTTGATTATGATGGAATAATATGTTTCAAGAACCATTTATATTTTCCATCTATACCAGATATAAATAAGTATTTCATGAATGAGTCACATATTTCATCATTTTATATTCATTGTATAAGTATGATGATTTATAGAGATGTTAAAAAGTATTTCTGGCAGGACAACATGATGGGATATATTTTAGAGTTTGTATCTCAATTGTTGGTATGTAATCAAGTTAAGGATAATGAATATAATTATAATAGGATGCTGTAATGATTATCTATACCAGAATATAAATGGGAAAACATCACCGCATATTTTTTCATTTTAATCCACAAGAAAAACTAAATGCGATAATTCTTTTAAGGTTATATTTGATCAAATTTCATATTCAAAATAATTTATTGCTATCAGAGAAGATTTATTTCTTAATCAACTTATCATAATTTAAATTAAGGAAGTCATAATGAGGCATTGAATACTACATTCAACTGTATTTGATTAGTATATGATGTTTACCTCGACGTTATGGAAAAGTCTTTTGAAATCTATAGATATATATTTTTATTTTAATACTTATTAATATCCTTAGATAGATGATTAGTTTGAAAGAACCATTCAAAACCTAGAGGATATTTTTATATATTATTATTTGTATTTTAATGGTGGTTGGTATCAACACATTTTTATTGTATATTTTTCTTACAAAAATATATTTCACTATCAAATTTAGATGAATCCTATAGAATAAATATATGGAAATAAGTATATAACTACAATGTTTTGGGATGAGGTGATGAAAGGAAGCTATTGGGACCTAAGTTAACTAAATAAATGGAATAGAAAGTTAGAGCCATTCAATAGTATATAATGGAATCTTGGAGTTGATATAAATGTTATAATGACAATCCTTAATGAAATATTTAATTTAAAGTTGGTGAGATGGTATTTCTATGAAATTCACTATGGAATAAAGTCACAAGATTTTGAAAGAAAGAAAATATGAGCCCTATATATATTGTCCCCTTCAGAATTGTTGACAGAGATGGTGTAACAACCCCAACTCTAGTATCCTGGAGATAATGGTTACTTTTTCACATTAGTATAGACATAATATTCAAATACAGAAGGAATAAATCGTTTATTAGTTTTGAAGAACTATATTATTAACATGATACACATTTTCAATTGGGAAAATAAAATAAAACATAATACATAACAAAATCTAATAAACTTCATCCTTGAAAACCCATTTAAAGATATGTTCTTCATAACCTGTGGAATGGAAAAAAAATAAGGGTGAGATAAAATTCTCAGTAAGGGTTAATTATAGTGAAATATAACTTGAATCAATAATGTATAATCAATATGTAAAGGTAAAATAATTTAACACACACATTCCATTTAATCAATATCTTTTGTAGAATTTGAATCCATAGATAATATCATAGTGAAAATATCCTAGATAAAATAACTGAATTCTTAATGAAATGGTTATTTATTGTAATTAATGATTCCAAGGAACATTATAACATTATAGTCATGACCTTTCATAAGGTAGTTTAAAATTTATAGGTAAAAAGGATTTTAATTTAGCCATTTTTATTCATCTCATGAAACTAGTGATGCATCGAGGGTATTTTCAATATACAGTACCCACACATTATTGAATGTCCAAAGAATTCATTATATATTTAATAATCAATTTAATTATTGAAAAAATATTTAATTTCAATAAATATCCATATTTGGTAAAAGATACAGACTTAACACTATTTCCCCAGTTAATTAGTTCACTTTCAAAGTTAACACCGTATATAAAAGTGGTATACAACTTAGGAAATAATCATATCCATGATAAAAGAAATATAGATATTTAAAAAAATAAAATTTTAAATTGATTATGGTAATAAATAAAACCAATGGTAATTATATACACCATAGAAAATAAATTAGGTGCATAATATTAAAATATGCCTCAATGAAGTGAGATTGAGAAAAAGTCCCTTACAAGGATCATATCATTAATAAAATGAATTGATTATGTGTATTCAATATAAATACACATAAAAAGTGTAAATAAAATATAATATAATCAAAATTAATTTAAAACATATCCTTATCATGACATAATAATGAAATAGAAGTTTAACACAATGAATGAAAATTGAGTTAAGAAATCTCTTACCACTTTGTAATCAGTTGAATTGTATGCCCTATAAAATCAATAGTTATCATAAGAAACTTTTAATACAATGAATATAATTATATTAATGATATAATATATCAAATGGTAGGATATATACACTACACACAAGAAATAAATAGTGAGTAAGGAATATATCTCAAAGAAGTAAAAGTGATGTGAGAAACCTTTACCTCACGCTTCTCTTTAGTGGTGCGTACATTAAACTCATGGATAATGGTTTAAATAATGTTATTAATTCATTAAATAAATATAATAATATTTTAAATATTATATATGATACTTTTATAACATATTACCACCCATTCATTAACAATATTTCATTATTTATATTGTTTTGTGTGCGTTCGTTTCATGGTTTCATGATCGGTTAATTTATTTATATTTATTGATTTTTTTGTCAACTAGAAATAAAAATCTATAAGTGAAATGAAATTTTAGGCATTAAATTTAAGATTTTTAAATGTTACCATGTATTATTCTAATTTCTAACACAAGGATGATACATTTGATAAAATGTTAATGATAAATGTTTAGTTTATTTTGGTGGTTTTTCCGACCATCACGAACAAGTTTTATTTTTTTAATATTATGTAAATATATTATTTACAGAAAATGAAATATGTTATGATATATAATTTTAAATATGATTTAACCAGAATAATACTTTTATGACCATAATTGAATATGGTAAAGGAATGTGAAAGAAAACTATTCATATAGATGGTAAACTGCTTTAATTTCGATAATGGTTTTGTTTATTTGAATAAGTGTAGGTAATAAAAGGTTTGGATATAATATATTCCATTATAAACATAAAATTAAAGTATTAACATGATTATGGAGTTATTATTCCTCAATATATGAAGCTGGTTAGGAGAGAGTATATGAAAAAAATAAAATAAGAGATGAGGTTTGATAAATTACCTCTTAAATATCACCTCTTTGAAGGATCCCTTAATTTCCTTGGAATTGGTCTTTTAGTGTGTAGATAAGCACTTTTATGTGGGTATAGTGGGTATAATAGGGTTTGGTAGAGATTTTTGAAGCTTTAAGGCTTTTGAGGATACGTGGGGTGGTGAGGGGAGGTATTTATTCTTGAGGATGGGTGGTTTAAAGTGATTAAGTAATGATTATTTTATGTTTAAAGCCATCCATATTTGGGTTGACTTAATTCCCAAAAATTTAAATGTTAATTAATGTTTTGAAGTTTTATCAGGCCAAGAAACACATAAAAAACCATTTAATATTTTAATTTTTAGGTATTTTAAGCTTTAGCTTTTAACTTTAACTTGTTACATTATTCTACCTATATAATGGTAAACTGTTTTTTACGATGGTAAATTTTATGACTAAAAATGAAAATTACAATAAAAAATAATTTGGAACTTATGATTCCAAATATGGAATTCATTTTACCAAATTTAATTCACATAATTAGTAAAATTATTTTTTAAATTGATCCCACAAATAAGATGACCAAGTGGGTTTAAAGAGAAAATGCTCAAAAGTTTAAAATGTTTTCATATTAAAATTCAGTATGAAAATGATTTCAATGGATCAAATATTATTAATATATATATAATTAAACTATTTTTACTTTAAAAACAATTTAAATATAATTTTAAATTATATATTATTTAGATGAAAAGTCATTTTTCAAATAAAATTCAGTATTTTTCACTATTCATAAACAAATGAAACTTCTCATACAAATTTCAAAAATTCTGTAAGAACTCGGTTCTTATTCTGGACGTAAGGGTTTCTTATTTTCCTTTTTCCTTAAGTGTTCTGAGAAAATAAGGAAAATAGGTGGAAAATCCCACATTTTGTTGGTACATGTCGTGTACTTTTCCATACGCTGTGTATTTTGGCCGTGTGGGATGAGTACATAGGGCGTGTAGTCTTGTTGGCGATGAAGGGTGTAAAAAATGACTAAAAACCATGTACTTTATATTTACACGCCTTGTAATCATTCGGCAGGTGAACATTAAGGCGGTGGGAGTAGCCTCCAGTGGAGAGACAGTACACGTCGTGTATTCAGAAATACACGTCGTGTACTCATGTCAAAAGATGAACAATGTGGCAGTGAAAAGTAGATGCCATATGAACAATTAAAAAATGAAACATACACACCGTGTACTTGAGAGTACAGGCCGTGTAGTTTGTTTTTTTCGCTAAAAATGGGAAGTATCCTCCTCATTTGGCAGAGGAGGCAGTGGACACATTTGGAGCACCGAGAGAGAAGTTCGGAGCTTGGAGGAGCTCCCGAACGCACACCGAAACTCTGATTCCTTCGCTGAAGGTCTCGATTGAACTGCGTGGGTGAGTTCTTCACTCTTCTTGAACCTTTCCTTCCAATTCTTTCCCAAGTGGAAGTTAGTTACATTTGACCGGGATATCTTTTATCCTATATCTACGCTATTCTCAGGTGTTTCAAAAGGTACCATTCACGTATATTGGTCAGAGGAGATCAACATAGGTGGTATGATGTTTAATTATAACCGTCATGTGGTTTTTTTGTACCGGTTTTCTACATGCCCATGTTTAGGGTGTCGTATGGACAATGCCTTCTTTAATTAAATACCTAGAATTGAATAGGTAATTTAATGAATATGTATAACTGTTGTTTGGGATCATTGCTTGGATCCAGGGCCACCCCGTGGGTGCGTTTCCCTTGTTTAGTCGTTTGGCCAGGATACCCGAGGGTATGCCATGATTTATCATGCTTTGAGTTTTCTTTAGAGAAAAGGTATATAATTTCTTGCTATGTGTTGGGATCTTCCCGGTTGCTGGCTTAGACCGAGGGCAGTGTTTTGTTTAGCTTGAGGGTAAGTGTTTGTTTAGCCTAAGGGAAAGTGTTTGTTTTGCCTGAGGGAAAGTGTTTCATTTAGCATGAGGGAAATGTTTCATATGCCTGAGGGCAGTTTCTTCCGTGCCTGAGGGCATTATCTAATATGCTTGAGGGTAATATTCGTTATTCCTGAGGGAAATCACCTGAGGGATCCGATTCTGATTATCCTGAGGTCATGGTTCTGATTACCTAAGGGTAAGGTTTTTCATTTCTGAGGACTCTGTTTACTTTTCATATTCACTTTTTTCAGTTTACATGTTATACCTTCCAAGCTAAAACACAGGCTTGGTATTGTTTTACCTTGTACTTGTTAGATAGCTTGTATTAGTTTTTTTGCATCACTATTTAGGATATTGTCGGTTAAGGATGAGTCTCAGGAACTTATAATTCAATTATATTGAATTGATAAATAATAATTAAATGGAAATGGAACTGGTTGGAGTAGCTGCTTTTGAGTACTTCCTAGTTTACTTCATTTTTATTACTGCACACTATTGTTGCACAAATTCAATGACAGTTGGGCATGGGCCTTTTGTGGTTGCCTACTGGGATTTATTTCTCACACCATGTTTGGGTCATGTCATGGGCCCAAACAGATTATATTACTGCAGGTGTAGATAAGGACAAGAGTCCCTATACAGATACTTGATTATTGTGGAGGAGTAAGAGATCATGGGACCGAGCTTAGACTTGTGATGGTGTTGAGTTCTTGCTGCGCTGTTTATATTTCTTTGCTATATTTTTCCCTTATATTGTATTACTTCAGATTGCAATGTATCTTGTTTTGGCTACTTTCTTAGACTTAGGGACATAATGAATCATTATATATGATTGTTGGTCATTTCTTTACTTTAGTATTGTGTTCATTTCATCTTCGGTATTGTTTACTGCTTCCACTTTTGTATGATTGTATTTTGTTCTGCTACATTACACTTTGACAAATGAGGGCATAGTTTCCCCACTATCACACCTTGGCCCTAGCAGCTAGTTGGCAACCTCTAGGGTTTGGGGAAATGCGCTTGAGGTCATGTGACCAACCAAGTTCGTGGCGCTCGTTGAGTGGCACCCGGATCCGGGACATTACAAATTCATCCTAATATAATTTTGATATTAAAATTTAAATAATAAGTCTATTTTTTCAAATAAAAATATATTAAAGGTTTATAATTTAGTTCTAAAATAGATTACACATTAAAAGGCGACAAAATCTCCTTTTAAAAATATAGCTTTTATGCACAAAATTGGATCTGTTCTTATCTTAATCCTATGAAACTTATTGTATAAATTTATATAAATTTTATTAAATATATAAAATATAAATTTTCTTAATATCTTTCACTAATAGTGATTAATTTAATTTATTAAGATAAAATTCCATTATGACAGTAATAATAATTTTTTATAAAAGCACAACCCTTTTAATCTATTGGTTTTTATTTTAATTTCTAATTATATGGTAACAAATAAATTCATTTTATAAACATGTATAAAATATATTTTCTTAATTTAGATAATCTCGTTCATTCTTTCCATTCCAATATCTAGATGATAACAATTGCGTTAAAATAATAGTATATCATGGTTTGTTTAAGATCAATGTTGCATGAAAAATATGTTATTGAAGAGATTAAATTAATAAAATACATACCATAAAATCTCAGAGTGTTACATTTTACCCTCATTCAATAAATTGCATCCTTGAAATTTTAAATTTCACCTCTAAAATCAAAGTTTGAAACCTAAAAATTCTTTTTTTAGAAACCCACATCGTAAATAGGGTTAATAAAACATCCTCTTAATAAGATGGAAAGAGAAATTCTATGGTCACCAAAAAACTAGGCTTTAAAATATAATAAAATTAGTGGGAAGTGACAACTATGATATGAAAGATAAATTTATCTATAAATTTTTGATGAAGAGGGATAAAGAACAAGGTCATTATAATTTTAACTATCACAAAACCATAAATCTATGACTGGTTAAAAGACCAATGATTCTCAGAAAGAAAAGTAAATTAATATCATTTTTGTTCTAAAATACTTTTATTAGAGTTGAGGGATTATTTTAATGTTTATATAAAGTAATCTAGAAAATTAACTTACTTGATATATTTCTATGTCACAAGTATAATAGCATCTTGTGGTTGTGATTCGATTTATTTCCACTTCATCTATTACTACAAGAAATGGGTATTCATGAATATTTTTTCATGCCCAAATCACTTTAATCAAAATATCCACAATTCATTTGTTTGACCTTTAAATATTTACCAAAATAAAAATGGTTATCATAGGTTATTCAATTTGATAAATCATAGTTTATCCTTTTCTAGAGTTTAACTTAAACTATTTTATAAATGTTTGACCTTATGATCCTTCAAAAATATTATGATCCAAAACTTTAGAATCAGTTCCAAGGTAGTTTGTAGTATCCAATTTACTTTATCCATATAAATTATCTCTTTATTCCAACATTAATATCTCAACATTATGAAAACAATAAGGTTTATCTTTCCCTCAAGCATGGGTTTTTCAATAAGTTTATCTTTTTATCAAATTACTTTTCTTGGTACCATTCAACATATTCTTTCAAATGCTTAATAAAAATGCATTTCACTATAATTCATGTTCATTGCATAATAATTATAACTAGGATATCATCAATAACATACTTTTACAACATTATTCAATAATAAAAATAGAGGATAAAATTAATCATTACACTTCATCTATATCAATAGAATAAGATTAACCTTGATCCCTTAGCTTCTTTTGAGGAACATTATCTTAATGCTTGGGGAATTCATTTTCATAATGTCCCATCTCTTAATAGTTATAAAATTTAATAAAAACCTTTTTATCCTTCCATTTTCATTCTTTTTCATAGTGACCCTCATCTCTATACTTATAATAAAATCCTAATCCATTCAAGAACTTCCCAGGGTGATTCTTTCCATAATTATCACATGTGGGAAAATACTTCTTTCTCATATTCCCTTTATCCATCATTTTCTCGACTGCCCTTTTATTCTATTTATTCCCTTTGAATACATAGTACTTGGATAATTATATTTATATCTTTATGGCTCATAAAACTAATTCATTATATGGAGAATTTTTTTGAGAAACTAGTTCCCTTAAAATACTTGGATTAATCCATTCAAAGAAATGGCCAATCTTGTAATCCACGTTGCATATATAATATATATCATACCATGATAACCATATAACGGTAGATTCATACTCTATAACACTTTATTCTCACTCTTTCTTTAAGATAAGAAAATTTCTCTTCAATTCAATTTGTTCCTCGTGAGGGAAATATTTGTAAAAGAATGTATCCTTGAAATCCTTCCATTCCATGAGTTCTATTTCTTCTTCCTCTATAGTATTTTGGATTAATGACCACCATTGGTCAACATCACCTTTGATGAAATATACTTCAAGTGTGACCTTTTCCTTTTCACTGCATCCGAATTCCCTAAATATATTCTCCAAAGACTTAATTCATTACTCAACTTCAATTGGATTAGTAGTCCAACTAAAGGATGAGGGCTTTTGTCACCTAAACCAATCAAATATAGAAGATTATTTATATAAAATAGGTTTCTCTATCTAGGAAAGGTTATTTTTCATAACTAGATTAAGATTCTCTAAAATAGTTATAATTTTCTCTATTCTAATACCATCTGTATTGGTCACCTTAGTAGGATGTTCTCTACATTATCCACGATCATTGATAAAAATTTTCCTTTTAGGCATCATTTATAAATAATAAAATATATTGAACTAGACCAAATATTTATTAACCATAATTTATAATCCCAAAACTAGTGAAATACTTATCATAAATTGAAAAATGTATGCATATATAATCTCATAATCATAAACATGATTTCTTTGGGATGTTCTTCTACACTTATCTTTAAATTCTATCATAAGTTTTTGTTTTCTAATCTATGTTTTCCAAAATATAGTTCCTAAGGTTTCTACTATACTTACTCTGATACAAACTATAAAAACTACAAATCCATTATCCTTGAGAAGGTGGTTACTATATCAAATTGGTATAGATAAAATATTCAAATCCAAAGGGACCCGAGAGTTTAATAGTTTTTGAAAACTAGATTACATAAATTATAACCATTTTACATCAGGAATATAAATTAAAACATAATATATAAATAAATATAATAAACTTTATCCTTGAAAACCCATTCAAAGATCTCTATTTCATAACTCGGGGAAAGGAAAAAAAATAAGGGTGAGGTCAAATGTTTAGTAAGGGTTTGGTAAAGTGGGAGCTAAATTTAATCAATAATGTATAATCAACATGGAATGGTAAAATAACTAAACACACACATGTTATTTAATCAATAATTTTTTCACAATCTAAATCCACATATAATATCATAGTGATAATATAACGGGTTAAGATAAATGAATTGTTAATGAAATTATTAATTATTGCTCATCATGTTTCTCAGAAACATAATACATTTACCTTCAAGACCTTTCATAATAAAATTTAATCTTTATGGGTAAAAATCCATTTAATCCGACCAATTTATTCATCTCATGAGACTACCAATACATTGAGGGGATTTTATATATACAATCCCCACCCATTCATTCATGTATGAATAATTAATTATATATCAAATAATAAATTTAATTCATGAAAAATATGTCTTATCAACAAATATTGGTATTGAGTAAAAGATACAAATTTAACATTATTTCCCCTGTTAATCAAATCACTTTCAAAGTTAGAACTGTATATAAAAATGGTGTATAGGTTTGGAAATATTGAAATCCATGATACAAGAATTTTGAATATTTAAGTGGAATTAAATTTTCAATGAATTATGATTATAAACAAAATGAATGGGCAATATATACACCATAGAAAATAAATTAAGGATAAAAAGTCACTTACAAAGATCATATCATTAATAAAATGAATTTATTATGTGTATCCACTTTAAATACATATAAAATAGGTGGAAATACAACATAATGAAATTGAAATTCAATTTTCACACAACCCCAACATAACATAATCAATGAAATAGATGTTTAACCCGATGAATAAAAATTGAGTTAAGAAATCTATTACCACTTTGTAATCAGTAGAATAATATGCCCCATAAAATTAATAATTATCAAAAAAAAATTTAATACCATGAAGATAATTATATTCATGATATTATATATCAAAGGGAAATATATATACACCACTAACAATAAATAAGTAGAGAGTAAGGCATATATCTCACAGAAGTAAAAAATGAGATGAGAAACCCTTACCTCATGCTCCCCTTTATTGGTGTGTACTTTAAACTCATGTGTAATGGTTTAAATAATATTATTAATTCATTACATAACTATAATAATATTCATAATAACTTATATGATACTTTTATAACATCTTACCATCCATCCATTAATAATATTTCATTATTTTCATTGTTTTGGGTGTGTTCGTTTCATGGTTTCATGATTGGTAAATTTGTGTATATTTATAAATTTTCTTTTAAAATGGAAATAAAACTGTATAAGTTAAATGAAATGGTAATAATGCACTTGAAAATGTTTAAATTATCTCATATATCATAAATTTTAATTTATTTTAGCGGTTTTTCCGACCATCACGAAATAGTTTCATTTTATTTAATATTTTTTATATATATTAGTTCCAGAACATGAAATAGGTTATAATATACCTTTTAAAATATTATTTTACTAGAATAATACTTTTATTACCATACTTGAATATGGTAATGTAAAATGATAAATCATTATTCACAAAGATGGTAAACTGCCATAATTTGGACAATGGTTTCATATCTTTGAATAAGATAAGGTGATAAAAGGGATGGATATTAGATATTCCATTAAAAACATAAAAATACAATATTTACATGATTATGGATTTATTATTCCTTTATGGATGAATTATTTTATGAGAAATTATAATAATAAAAGAAAACAATATAGGTGGTTTGAGAAAATTACCTCTTAAATATCACCTCCTTGAAGAATCCCTTAAAGACCTTGGAATTTGTCTTTTGGTGAGAAAAAAAGCACTTATACATGGGGAGAGTGTTGAGGATAGGGTCTGAAAGATATTTTAGGAGATTAAATTCTTTTTTGGAGAAATGGGATGGTGAGGGGTGGTATTTATACTTGAGGAGGGGTGGTTTTAAGTGATTAAATAATGATTATTTTATGTTTAAAGGAAAACAGATTGGTGTGGAATTAATTCCAATGAATTTGAATGATAATTAATGTTTTAAAGGATATTTAGGGCCGATATAAACTTCAAACAACCATTTTATTTTTTAGTTGTTAGGTACTCTAATATTTTACCATTTAACTTTAACCCATTACATTATTTTACTTATACTTCAGTAAATATTTTTTTTACCACAAAAATAATTTATAACTAAAAATGAAAATAAAAATACAACCTAATTAATAACTTATAATTACAAATATGGAATCCATTTTACGAAATTCAATTCATAGAATTTGTAAAATTATATTTAAAATTAATCATACAGACGAGATGACAAAGCGGGTTTAAAGAGAAAATTTTCAAAAGTTTGAAATGTTTTCATATCAAAATTTAATATAAAAATTATTTAAATGTCTCAAATTGTATTAAAATATTTATAATTTAACTATTTATACTTTAAAACGAATTTAAAAATATATATTATCATTATAAATTATATAGATGTAAAATATGTTTTTAATTAAAATTCAGCATTTTTTACTCTTCATAAAATAATGAAACTTCTCATAAAATACAAAAAATTCACCCAAATAAAATTTTTTATATTCATATTTCAAAAATGATGTTTGTGTTTTCAAATAAAATGTATAAAAATTTCAAAATTTAGTTTTAAAATAGGTGTTCCATTAAAATACGACAAAATTTCCTTTTAGAAAAGTATAGCTTTTTTATGCTTAAAATTGGATTTATTCTTATCTTAAGACTATAAAAATTATTGAATGAATTTAAAAACATTTTATTGAATATATAAAATATTAATTTAATTAATAACTTTCACTAGTAGTGATTAATTTAATTCATTAAGATAAAATTTCCCTATGGGTATAAAAATAGTTTATTATAAAAACATATCCTTTACATTCACTTCGTTTTTATTTTAATTTATAATTAATTGGTAACCAATGAATTCATTATATAAACTTGTGTAAAATATATTTTAATAATTTAGTAAATATCATTAATTCTTTCCATTCTAATGGATAGGTGGTAACAGTTGTGTTAAAATACTAGTATGTCGTGGTTCATTTAAGCTCGATGTTTCGTGAAATATATGATATCAAAGAGAATAAATTTTAAAAAATTACATACCATAAAATCATGGTGTTTTATAGTAGGGATGGTATTTTTTAACTTGGTTTTTCCACCAAACTTATCTCAAGTTCACGGTGTCTTCCTTATGTCACTCGTCATGATGTATATACCTGATCCATCCAATGTAGAAAAACCATTGGTTGTGACATTAGTGTAAGATATTTCCTATGAAGAACAACCAATATAAATCTTGGATCATAGATATAAGGTTATATATAACAAGACTACTCACATTGTTAAATTTCTCTATAAGAATCAGAAATTTGACAAAGGTACATGGGAACCCAAAGATGTAATGAAACATCAATATCCTTATTTTTTGTATTAGAGTGACTAAATTTTAAGTGAAAAAATCTATTCATTTGGGTTAGAATCTAAAAACATTATATTTAATGATATATTTCTATTCAAATAGATTTAATTTATTATATAACTTATGATACACACAATCCTAATTTTAAACGAAGGATAATATACTATTGAAATATTATTATTTAATGTAAAAGTTATCACCTAGATTTTGTATTGGTGAGTATGAATAGGACTAACTAAATTCTAAAAAATATATGTTTTAAATATTTATAAAATCAAATCAGTGGGTATTAATTGATTATAAATGAAGATAACAGTCATATGAAAATAAAAGAGATGTTTTTTCTAAAAAAACTATTTTTATGTACGAAATGTGTTTATATAATATTAAATTATATTAATAATTATTTATGAATTATTATAATTAAATAAATATTTATATATATTATATTGACTCAAATGTTTTAAAATTCATATATTTTTTTCTATGCATGAGATATGAGTAAATCTTATTTTAGGATTAAAAATGTATTTTTCTATAGAATTGTTTTCATCATGTTTTTTACCAATATTTCAAAATAAATATTTTATACTTATATAAATTTAATAATTAAAATAGAATCAATATTTTTAATTAAAATATTCAAATTTGGTAAATAGGGACCTTATATTTTTCATCATTAATAATTATAACCTTAGTAAAATTTTAACACCTCGATAAGGGTAAAATGGGTGAAATGGGGTCAAAACATTGGGATAAGGATTTAAATTTTCTACAACACATTATTTTATCCTATTGGATGAGTCCATATCTGAAATTTATTCCAAATTCATGACTATATGGGCACATGGTTCCACATTTCTTTGGTTATGAACTTTATAATAATTTAAGAAAAAAAATAGAAAATGTCAGTCTCATGACATTAGTATTTAAAAACTTTTTAAATAATGATAAAAATAGGTTAATTTGGTTACCAAAAATTTATTTCAAATAATAATTATTTTTTCATGTAAATTTATTTATAATTTTTTATGATAAAATAATTACCTTAAATGATTATGTAATTCTGACATAGTACAATTAATATAAAAATAAAATAAATTATTTTAAAAAAAATAAAAGAAATATAATATGAGTGAATTATCATGTTCAAATAATTTTTTAGAAAAATATAACATTATAGGTATGTGTAAAATGTTTGGATTCAAATATCATTACTAGCGAGTTTTATTGAATACCATGTTATGTGAATAATATTAAAAATGAAATTAATTTTTTCTTGTATAATAATATTTTATTATATTATTTAAAAATCATAATAATTTTTTTAGAGGATAATTATTTTTATAAATGTTTTAAAATATTGTATATTTTCTATATATGATCCAATTTTTACCATATAATTAAACTTATAACCCTTTATGAGTGAAAACTCGTTAATATGGTTAACATTAAAATTTGTTAAGGGGTTAAACCCTTATATAAGTTTTAAAAATACACATAAACATGTCTAAAATTTATTTTATAATGTCATTTCATCCACATATGACCTTATTCTAATATATCTAACCATTTTAAAGTATTTGTCTTCTATTAAAAGGTGGTAAAATTACTTTTAGAAAAAACTCGTCTTTTTATTCATAAAATTGGATTTATTCTTATCTTATACCTATAAAATCTATTGGACGAGTATAAAAAATATTAATTGAATATATAATATATAAATTTTATTTAAAACATTAATCAAATGTTTTTTTAAAATTATTGAGATAAAATTGTGTTTGTATGTAGAAAAATCATTTTCTTAGACGAGTAATTTCTTTATTTTATAATAGTTCTTACATTCAATTATACTAACTGATAACCAAAGGATTATTTTTATATACATGGATAAATCATATTTTCACGATTTAGTTAATATTATTCATAACTTCAATTCCAATGGCTTGGTGGTAACTACAACAATATTTTAATAATAATATTAATAGTATATTGTAGTTTGATAAAAATTTGACTTGTGTGTAATGAAGGCTATAGAAGGTACTTGGTATTGTCTGTAATAAAATAAAATAATAGTGTTATGTATACCACAAGATAATCTAAGTGTTGCGTGTAGTGCATGATTAACTTGGGTTTTCATATAACGCAATCCAAACATAGTTCTTTAATAAAAATATCATATTCTGTATTGCGTGAAATGAAAAATATCAAAAAGACTAAATTAATTCAAAAATATATATTTAACGAAATCTTGGGGTGTTACATTAGACCCCCCTTAAAATAAATTTCACCCTCAAAATTCATCTGGGTTATTAAAGTTTTAATACTTGAAATTTACTTTCATAGAAACCCACATCGTAAAAATGAATACTAAGACTTCCTTTAAAAAGGATTGTTGGAAACATGATGGTTACCCAAAGTAACTCATAACTAGGTTTCCACATGGGAGAACATTAGTGGAAAGTGAAAATATGGGCTTGGAAAAAAATCATAAATATTTATAGGGAGCGATCGAGGGAATAAATAAAAAACAAATAAATGATCAATGGAAATTCAAGGGCCTAAATTTAATAAATATGTGATGATTTAAAAGGCCACCAGTTCTACAAAAATTAAGGTATTAGAACAATATTCAATTTCTAGAACGCTTTCATAAAGTTGAATAATTTTCATGAAAATATACACCTACATGATTTCAGGACAACCTCACCCTTTGTTGTTCCTTGATTAATTTCCACTTCACATCTTTCTACAAAAAGGAAGGCGAATTTTTCATTCTTGAAGCACTAATAGATCATGAGATCCATGATAATCCATCCCATCTGTCATTAGTTATCATCAACACAAAGTTTTTAGAATAGGTTATCCAATATTAATAAATCCTCATGTGGTGAGATAAAACTTTAATATCACAAAATTCATCTAAAGTTTAACTTAAACTCTCTATAAATGGTTAACCTTATAACCCCTATACAAGATTAAAATCAAAAAAACATTAAAAATAATGTCACAAAATCAGCTTAACATTGATCCCCCATATATCAAAAAGTATATATTGGTTGTTACATTTCAAACATGTGAATATTCTCATCATATATTCTCTTAAATCATGGTAATAACCTGAATTACCATAAATCATTTTAGAAAACATGTGTGCTTCCTTATTCTAAAGATTACTAAATATATTATTTAATTCCAAGAAGTTGTAAACTTCATTTGTGATAAAATAGACTAAATTTTTAAAAAAATACTTTATTAGTTTTTGGGGTCATAAATACTATCCAATTTACTTTATCCAAATCAATCATTTCTTTATCCAAGCTAAACACAATTGTATCAACATCTTAAACACATTATAGGTTACCTTATCTAATTTAAAAATATCATCTTTCCATTAAATCAATTTTCTAACTCTTCAGTACCTCTCAACATATCCTTTCTAATCATTAATGAAAAACTTTCACTAAAAATACTTATATATTTCATGATTCATATAACATAATATTTGAATTCAAAAATATATACACTTAAATCAACCAACTTTATTCTTAAAACATTTTTATGGCTTCATCATCGTATCCCATAATAAAAAATTCCTAGAATATAAAATATTAATCATTTATTAAGGTTCTTCAACCTCAATACAATCATGCTTCTCACATTTAATTAAAATAATATAGGAATATCATCCCATACCTTTCACATGTCATTTTTGGTCCCTTTATGTTCAACATTATAACTAATACTCGTAGACCTTCCTGATTCTCTTCATGATATTTCCACTTAGGAAATAGATTACATCATGCCCATAATTTCCACATCTGAAATATTCAATATTGACCCATTTACTTTTAGTTCAATATATTTAATAAAACCAAAAAGTATAGGGTCAGAGACACTTATCATAGAAGAAAACCACATAATCATGAAAAATTACTAATAGGATGTCTAACTAATGACACCTACTTATTTAATATATAACACCTTTGGTTTATCCTAGGTTATTCATAATCACCTTCTATTTAAGTCCTTCATGATGGTTCATAAAGATTTTGTGAATTCCCAAAGAATATCCCCTAGGAGTGTCAAACTAGGTGTATAGTAAGGCTCGTTGTCGTGTACCAGGTTATGCTCGATTCAGGCCTGACACACCTTGTCGGAGTTGTTAATCCTAGGTACATATGTTCCAGAACCACGTCCACTTGTAGTATCTAGATAGGGATGTATTTCTTGGAAACCTCTCACTCTATCCTTTACCAAAACTCTAGGAAACTTTCCTATACTTTTCATTATCCTTATACTTATCCTTAGATACATCTCTATACATATCCTTAGAAATATCCCTAGGGATATCACTAAAATTTTTTCATCCTAGTTTCCAAAGTTTGAATAAACCTTTACTCGTATACTAACTATGGCTTGCCAAGGCCATCACGAAAACCCTCTGATGCTCTCCCTCCACTGGTGACGACGACGTCAGGTCCAGCTTCTCCCCCATTTTTGGGGGAGGGAGAATCATCGTTTCCCGGGATATCAAGGTATTTGTTTCATCCCTTCTCTAATCCGGACTTTCTTCCACCGTTTCCGAAAGCATTCATGAGCCCTAAAGTTTAGGATCTTTTGGATGGCAACCCTAATCTTCAGATTTTGACATCTGAGTTCACAAAAACCTCTTCGCTGTTGAATCTTACTCTAGTTTCTCGGTTCAGACAGAGGAGACCATCCGTCGATGCATTCAATAGGTTTGTTTTCTCCTCTTGGGATCTTCAAGAAAGGGTGACCGTCGGGTTGCTGGATAGACAACACATTATGATTCTCTTCAATTCAGAAGAGGACCAATTTCAAGCATGGTCAAGAGATCCTCACAGTTTCAATGGTATTAGGTTTTTACTTCTTCGCTGGTCGTTTGATTTTCATATGAAAAGGGATTCGCCCTTGGCTGCGGTTTGGTCAATTCTCCAAATCTCCCCTGAATTTTTTAGAATCCCTCTATTATAATAATGTTGGGTAATCTTGTGAGTAGATTTCTGTGTGCGGATACTCGCACTAAAGCGGTGTGCCATCCAATTAACCCTCAGTATGTGATGAGTTGGATTCTTCTAGGGTACCATTCTAGTTTTTTTGGATTACAGTTGGTGAGGAATAGTGGTGTAAACAGCAGGTTTTCTATGAGAACTGGTATGTTTTTTTATTGACTTGTAACCGTTTTGGACATCTTCTGGGGAGATGTTGAAGAGATTCATCAACACAGGTGTTGAAACCTTGGTGTCGAGAGTACCAGGCCCCGGTTAGGATGGAGGATACGGTAGGGATTACCCCTTATGATACAGCCGATGGTGGGTCGGGAGTTGAGGACAACTGATATGGAGGGGGATAATGAATGTTCCCAATCGTTGGGTCCTATGGTCCAGTAGCTCGCAGAAGAGTTTGTCAAGGATTCTGATAGGCATGGTGATAACTCATCACTGATGGTTGTTATGAAGACTCAATGAAATATGGAGGTCCCTGATGTAGGCAAGAGAAAAAGACAAGAGAATTCTAATAATAGGAGTTATCAAATGAATGGTGACCCATCTGGCGAGGAGACTTTGAGTTATAATCATCTAGGTGACTCTATGGAAATGAGGGAACAAAGGGTGTAAAGTAAAAAAAGGTGGCTCGATAGTGGCTTTGGGAAAGAATGGGAGAAGCCAGGATAGTGGGGGACCAGGTGTTTCATCTACACCTTTGTTTCCTTTGAGTAACAGGTTCTAGGGACTTGTTGAGGAGGGTATGGATTCTGTTTTAGCAGAGCAGGATGAACCTTTGGATATCAGTATGTGGGATTTTGTGGTAGGGGAAGCTGACCATGAGGTTTCCAGTAAGGTTGTGGAGGAATCCACTGTGGTGAATACAGTTTACCAGTAGTGTAAACCTGCCGACTTGGGAAGTGTTATTGAGGGGAAAAGAAAAGGATCATTTAAGGATAATGGAATCACGGGCATTTATATGTGCGAGATTGACTGCAACACGCATGATCAGAGGCGGCAAAGAGATGTGGAGGGAAAGGATTCAACCTCGGATAGCATTCTTGGGAGGAAGGGGATGCTTCCCAGCTGCGAGAAGTATAATAGAGGTGGTATGGTCAAAATTTCCTTTAGTGATGTAGTGAAAGGTGGAGATAGAACCAGGACTGAGGATGGAGGAGTTGATTCTGCTACTCAAAAAAGAAAATCCAAGAAGGATTACTCCTATCTACCTCGACCTTTGTGCACCAGATCCTCCTTTAAGCGAGACCATGGGATGTCCATGGCTTTTAATAAATTCATCTTGTCCAAGCAAGATGGTTTTGGGCGAATCACTTGGGATGATGTGAGGCGGGACTATGATGGTGATTTCATGAGGCATTTAAATCCGGCTTCTGAATGGGGAACGACCACCGCGGAGGGGAGTTCATGCGCTGGTGGTGATGATGGGTATGAAAATTATGTTTTTTAGTTTTTTTTGGTTGTTTGGGTGTTTTTTTCTTGTTCAGCTTTGGAGGGGCTTTGGATATGTTTTTTGGGCTTGAAAGTGTCTTTGGGTTTATCACTTTTCCTAAAAGTGTTTGTAAAATAATAAAAAAATCATTTCGGCAGCGTATACCAACTATAACGACCCGGGATTAATGTATATATTCATTTCATCATTTTTGTAGAATACTTAATACATTACACAACAGGATCCCAAATACTATATTAGTTTATTTCCTTTGGAAACCTGGAAACGTAAAAGTTATTACATGAGATAAAATGGGTGAAAACAGATGCTCAGTATAGTTAAACAAGGGAGATATGTAAGCATAAACATAAGTATATGGTTATGAGAATGTGATCATAACATTAGAAGATCATACCCTGCATATCGAAGATCATAAACATGAATCATGGAATAAATATTAACAGTTCAAAAGACATGTATCATAATGGAATCACGATCATACTCCATAAAATCATAATATACAAACAAGACATATAATTTGTGTCATACACATATGCACATAAAAATATTCCCTATAAATCAAGGATCATTGCCAAAACGTATTAGAGAAGTTCATAGGGACTACACCTACCAGGTGTGACACACCACCATCCCCAATCGCAGTCCTTTCCATGTAAGGGATTGAGTTTTTTCATATTACCATAGTGGACTAGGTTTCACCATCTTCCTATAGTGGGTAAATTTTCCCCATATTCCTATACTAGATTAGGTTTCTCCATCTTCCTATAGTGAATTAGGTTTCCCTAACTTCCCATAGTGTATTAATCATGTTGATTTGAATCCCATAATTATATCATGAGATATAAATCATTACCAAATTAATTGGAGGGAGATATTGGACCCACCTATCACATAATAAAATAATATATACATGTCCCATAAAATATTAAAACTTTTATCATATCATGACCCATAAAAACAGATGGGTTTTATAAATATCATATCATAACCCATGAAATTAAATGGGTATCATAAATATTTCATCATATAATTTCCTATAGAAATGATATATGTCTCATAATCATTTTATCAACGCATAACCCATGAAAATAAGTGGGTTTCAAAAGCATATAACCTATGTAAGAGAAAAATGTTTCATGAAAATCATTCCATCAAAACATAAACCATTCAAGAAATAATATTAATGGTATTCTTGGATTAGATTCCCAATAAATCATAAACTCTAAAAAGTATGTCGTATTATATGGAGAAGGATTTGAATGATCACATTGAATATTTCTTAAGTTAAATATCCTTTCATTGAAATTATTTTTGATAAAACCATTTCCAAAATCCTTTTCTTATATTGAATGTTTTAACATTTCATTTAAAGATTTTTGTTGATAAAAACATCATTTCTTCTTTGGAATTTGTTTAAACATAAAGCCTTCTAAATGCCATTTTCTTTGAAAATAAACTTGATAAAGTATAAAGGATGATATAAAAGAATTTGAAAAAAAAATCCTTGAAAACTTATCAAATAATCTTGAAATGATTTTGAAAACCTTTTTCCTTTAAAACTTTTAAAATAATATTAAAAACTTTTAGAAAACCTTTTTCTTGAAAACTTATAAAAGAATATTAAAAACATTTTAAAAACATTTATCTTTGAAAATAATTTGAAAACATAAACATTAGGCTCAAAATAATTTTTTAAATACATTTTATAGAAAATTTATTTGAAAAATTACAAATAAATCTTGAAATTATTGAAATTATTTTCCTTAAAAATAACTTATTGAAAAAATATAAAATATGATTTGAAAATAATTTAAAATAGCTTTTAAAAATAAAACATTTTTGAAAACCTTTTTCTTTGAAAACCGATTTTATTTAAAAAAATTATATAATATTAGGAAAACATATTCTTTAAAGTAATACTATAAAGGAATATTCAATGAAATGATGGTCATGATGATGGGTATGTCTGTACATGACAAACATTCCTTTTACACCTTAAAATTTTAGATAAGCACTTTGATTAGAAAATGAAAATAATATTATATTTAAATTTTTTTTTAAAAATTAAAAACATGGGTAAAAATTTCCTTTAAACTTAATAGGAAAATAGTAAAACATTTTTTAAAACATTTTTAGAAAACAAGGTTTTTAAATAACATATACTTCCAACTAAAAAAAGAAATAAATTCATATTTTCACAATTTTTTTCTTAATTTTCTTAACTACCAAAGAGTTAGAAAATGGTACTAATAAATTAATAAATCATGAATATAAAGATGAGAATAAAAATCACAACTTAACTTGATATATGTATTATAATATTTTATCAATGTAAGCATATGCATTAACAATATTGATAAATAATGAGCTTGTAGCAATAAAATGTTACCAATTTGGTAACATTGAATCATAGTCCCCATGTAAGAAAATGAAATTAAATGAATATTAAACTATAATTAAAATAATTAGGTTCATGATATAACATTTAAAATGGTATTATATACACCTCGTAAAATAATATAGGTGTATAACATGGAATGTGTCTCAAAAAATGCAAATTGAGACAAAATTACTTTACTAATTTGGTACCTTTTAAAACATACACCCCATGAAATAATGGTAAAAATGGATTTTTAAATACCCATAAATTTAACTATAATAATAATATAATAAATATATGGGTATTAAACACACTAAATATATTAAATAGGTGTTGAACATGGCTTGTGTCTGATGGAAATTAAAAGTGAGATGAGAAAACCATTACCTTAATTCTTGAGTATCTTTGTACTCATTCAAAACTCAGGTATAATAAATATAAGTTTATTATAAATCTAAAAAATATCTATATTATTATATCTAAAACCATATATTATTATATTATGACTTTATATTACCTATTTATTAAAAAATCAATGTTAAAGTTAGGTTTTGGGTAATAATTTCTTTGTTTTTCTTGTGTTTTGATTTGTTATATTTTTAGTCCTCATATTTATATCATGATATACCTAATTTAAAACCTGATATAAATATAATATATATTTATTATATAATTACTTATAGTAATATATAAAATATACAAATATTAAATGAAAGACACCGTGCATGGAGATGGTAGGTCATACGTACACATGAACAATGTTTCAATTTTACCGTCGTATTGAAATAAAGAAAGTAAATGAAATATATGTGTGAATATATATAATATACTAATAGTTGAATTATTATTTCATATATATCATATAAGTTTACTAAACCAATCCTCAATACATTCCATGTAAAGTTATAACGAATCACATCGCTTTGAGCAGGCGGTAGTCCACACACCCCCTAACGAAATTATCATATTTACACAAAATGAAAAACATGAAGGTATGTGTTATATAATAATTAAAAAAGCATAAATATATCATATATATCATACATATCATATAAATACATAGTTTCTTCTAAATTACCAATCATGATAGGTGGTAAAGGAAAACCAACAACATCGTTTTGTGAGACGATAGTTCATCGTGCACATAAACAGTGAGTTCATTAACCATTAGAGGGAAGTGTGTATAAGTGTAGGTAAAACCTAAAAATAAAAACATATAAGTATATTTATTATAATAATTTTATTATATAAGAATATAATAGGAATAATTGATGTGGGGGATAATGAAAATAATCCAAAAGAGATTGAGGAAGGATTATACCTCTTCTTTGGGTAACTCCTTTTGGTTTGTACCAAAGCGCTTACTTGGATGGATTTATTACCAAATAGAGGATTATATGATGAATTTGGTGATTTTGGAAGCTTAATATAGCATATTTTTTGTGATAAAAATGGCCTTATAGGTGTGAATAAGTTGGAGGGGTGAGTGTCTTTTTATAATAGAGGAGAAGTTACATTCTTGTAAATTTTTGGAAAGAGAATTTCACCGACATTTTTCCTATGACAAGTGGGTCAAATAATGAACCAAATTAGATCCAATGGAATATAGGTTTGAAATATTTACGTAAAATGTATTTTGGAGAAGTTTATAGGTCATTTTGGCCCTTAATTTTAAGGTTTAGTCCCTTAGTAAGGTAATTTTTCTCTTAATAGTTATAATTAATTTTAATTAATTTCACTATTATTTTTTGTCAAAAATAATTTGATCTTATTAAAAAATATAAATTATTTTGATTCAAAATTTTAGATTCATTTTTATAAATTAAAATAACACAAGTTGAAGAAATTAATTTAAATTTAATCCTATAGACGGGAAGACATGACGGGTTTTTAAAATAAAAATGTTCAAAATTTTGATAAGTTTTTATATCCAATTTCAAAGGGAAATTTATTCCAATGACATAAAGTGTATTAATAGATATATAATATATATTTATACTTTAAAACCAATCAAAAATGTAATATATCCTTATAAATAAGTTAAATGAAAACCTAGTTTAGAATTAAAGTTCAGAATTATTCATTATTCATCAAAAAATGAAACTTCACAAAAATTACCAAAAATTCACCCTAATTTAATTTTCATGTTCTAATTTAAAAAATGAGGTTTATGTTTTCCAATAAAAATATACAAGAGTGAAAATAATATTTAAAATGGGTTATCCATTAAAAGAAGGTGAAATTACCTTTAAAAAAATGCATCCTTTTATTCATAAAATTGGATTTATTATTAACTTATACATATAAAATTTGTTGGATGAGTATCAAAAATACTAATTGAATATATAATATATAAATTTTATTTAAGACATTAATCAATTTTGTTAAAACTATTAAGATAAAATTTTGTTTGTACGTAGAAAAATATTGTTCGTAGAAAAGTAATTTCATTATTTTCAAATAGTTCTTACATTCACTTATACTAATTAATAAAAATGATTAATTTTATATACATGTGAAAATATATTTTTCACAATTTATTTAATATTTATTCATAACTTCCATTCCAATATCTATGTGGTAACATTAATAATATTTTAATAATAATATTAATAGTATATTGTAGTTCAGTAAAACTTTGTCTTGCATGTAACACTAGCTATTGAAGGGACTTAGTATTGTGTATATTAAAATATAATCATAGTGTTACCTATACCAAAAGATAATTTATGTTTTGCTTGTAGTGTACAATTAACTTGGTGTTGCATATAATTCAATCCAAACATAGTGCTTTAATAAAAAACTATATTCAGTGTTGCGTGAAATGAAAAATATGAAAAATATTAAATTAATTCAAAAAATATATTTCACAAAATATCAGGGTGTTACAATATATTTCAATTTTGATCAAGAAATTTCTATAAAGAATATGGTTGATATTATTATTCATATCAAAATTTATTTTATTATGAAATTAAGGTATAATTTCTATATTATTTAGATTTCTCTATGATTTTTGAAAAAAAGAATTAAATCATATATGTTTTATTATTTACATTTTTTATGGTCAATGGTTTGAATGTTTTCAGTCAAGATGTTGTATACTATGGAATGAAAATAACTAGTAGTGAAAATGAAATTTTGTTTTTAGTGATTTCCATAGATATGGAATTACTAACACAATATATCTTTTAGTAATTAGGTGCTCAATTTCATGAATTATTTCTAGAAAGATGATAGACTTTTATAGGGTATATAAGGTTTTTAATATTTATTTATATAGTAAAACATTATCATATTCCATTTTAATATCTTTTTTAATTATATATATTATTTTATGATTCTGGGAAAAAGATTGTTATAAATGATAGGAATTATATGGATCGTTTTTTGGATTGATAACTCATGTATACATTCTTTTAGTAAATAATTCTATTTAATTTTATTATATATAATTAATTTGTTCTCAAACACTCTAACTAATTAATTCCAATAGAGAGTTATATGTATTATAACTTCCATTATATATAACATATGTGTTATTATAGAACTATATCGAGGGGTAGGTGTATGGGTAATCATACTATATAATGATTATATAACATTAAACTAGTAGATATTTCCTAAATGAATAATTAATTGTTGTATCCAACAATTACATAATGGTTCATATAATAATTTACTTATTAGTTCACTCATTCATTTACAATGATCATGTAGAAACAATTATATTCTATTAATACTTGGTCAACTATCCCAATTCAATTCCAAAATTGAATATTATTTTTCTCACATTATTATCAACTAGAAAAAACACATTTACTATTTTTAAGGAATTTTTTAAATTAAATTTAATATCCTTTTCACTTAATTTTATTAGTCTAGAAATTTTCTTACGTGTCCTTTTATATAATATTTATATAATGATTTATAGAGTAATTTATGTTTTGATATTAATATAACCCCTTATTTAGATCTAATAAATATTGTACAGGACATCAATTTTCAAATAATAATTCCATATTTATCATCATTATTAAACTTTATAATTTTTCCATCTCTCATGAATTATACCATCTTTTTTAATCTGATGTTTTTAAATTTTCATTGTATTAAATATTATATATTATGTGTGGAATATTTTCTTTACTCTTTACATTTAACAATAATAAAGAACATTATAAAACTACTCCACTTAGTATGTGGAACTATCATGTTTCTATTATGTATTTTATAATATTTTATATTATATATATATATATTTTTTAATCAAACACTCTAAAATCAATGATTAGGTTTTTATTTTTATTCTATTCTCTATTTTATTTCAATTTTTTATGAATGGGTGATAATTATATAAGTCTAAATTTATACTTTTGTTTATAAAATTCGTTGTATTTATTTTATTTGAGAAATAATTTGACTTTATTTGTTTGTATTATTATTTATAAAATTAATTTTAAAATAAAATTTCAATATAGAGTTACTTATATTAAATACTTTAAATTTATTGATAAGTAATAAGGATTCATAGTTGGATTACTTCACGAAAAACAAGTGATGAATATGAGGAAGGGTTTAATGATTTTTTAGAATTTCTAAAATGAAATGTTCCAAATAAAGAAATATTTATCTATCCATTTTTTAAATATTTAAATATGAAAAACTATCAAATTATATAAATTAAATATCATTAAATTTAGCATAGTTTTAATCTAAGTTATAGTCCATGGATTTGGCATGGTAAAATTGGGTAGAATTCTAGCTCTATTAATAATGAATATTTTCAACATGATAAGTATAATAAAATTTAAGAAATTATTAATGATATTTAATTTGATGATATAGTGACCCTTTTATTTTAAATATGTTATTACATGATTTTTATCATAAATATTCATAAAATACAACTAAAGAATAAAAAATCCTACTGTTTTTGGAAGACTGGATTCATAATATATCAAAGTAAAACTAAATAATTTTTTTATTTCAATCACTATAATGAGATATTAAATCCCTTTGAGTTCCTAAAAATAAAAAGGATAACCTAGGGAATACATAAAATAAAGGTTTGATATAAAAATCACAGTGCTATAATAAACATTATAATGAATCCGGACATGTAATTCATGTGATAAAAATGATATCATTAAAGAGAAGCCTTGTGAATAGTCACATGGGAGCATAATGTAATAAAAATAGAATCATATGATCATGGAAAATTATGGAAGTGGAAGTCATAAGTCAATGATAACTACCAAATAAACATCACATGGTGGACAGAGTCCCATCATGGATTAGGTTCACTCTCAAATCTCATACAAAAAGTATCTTGAGGTAAAAAGATTGTCCATAAATTGGAGAGCTATATGGTTGAAAAAATTATAACTTAAAAATTATTATGTTTCCTAAAAATTAAATTAATAATAAGGCATAAACATAATAATTATACATGGAAATAAATGGGTTGCATAATCTTGCATCATATCTTAATTGAAAGAACTTTCTTAAAGAAGGACTTTTAAAAATGAACATCAGGAATAAATTAACCCATAAAATGAAGAGAGACTAAGATAGGTATATATGTAAGAGACACATATACTGAGTTTAGAAACATTCAATAACATTAAATAGAGATATATATAGGGATTTAGATATATAAAGGTCATAACCCAAAGAAAAAATGGTGGTTTAGAGAGATCCCTTACCTTATGTTCTAGAATTATTCCACCCTTTCACTTAATGTACAATATAATCAATTTAGATTATTAATTACTTAATTTAGAAAGTTTTCCATAAGTTTTTTATTTAATAAAATTTTATTATATTCATTTATAATCATTTTAATGAGATATAATGTTTAATTTCCTTATTCTGAGGGTGTTCATTCCATGGTTCCAAGGTCAGATCACTCAAGGATAATTATTGAAGTTCTTATAAAATGGGACTAAAACTCTAGAATTGATATGAAATAGTATTAATGGCCTTATATAAATTTAAATTCTCCCATGTATCCATATGTTATTTTAAATAGGGACACATCATTGAGTATAGATGTTAATGTTACGTGGTTAGTTAATTTTGGTGGTTTTATTGACCATCACAAACTAAATACATTTTAATTAATATTATGGAAATATATTCATTAAATAACATTAAATAAGTTATAATATTCTTATTATAACCTTATTTAACCTTATTTAACCTTAATAATATTTTAATGACTATCCTTGAAGGTGGTGGAGAAAAATAAAGTGTGTTTTTTCATGTTAGTGATGAAACAACCATATTCTACACAACACTTTTGTTTAAGAAACAAAATAAGGGAGGGTTGAAGATTAATATTACACCATAATAATAACATATTGGTATATTTATTATAATTATTTTACTATATTTTTGTGGATGGGGGTCTATGGGGGTGGTATAAAAAGAATAACATTGATTTAAATTAGTCGGGAAACTTACATCTTCCTTCAGTGGTCTCTACTTGGGCTACCCCTTATGGCTCCTTGAAATGGTATTTGGATGAGACCAGATGAAATTGTACATGGGGGGAGATTATTTGGAAGATTTTAGTAGAAACTTGTAAATATTTGAGGCTTAGAAGGTGTGAGGAGAAGGGGTTGTGAGTGGTGGTATTTATAAGGGGAGGTGGGAGGTGTTTTTTATTATTATAATCATTTATTTATTATTTTGGCTCAAGACTACCAATAGTATTGATTATTATGACTATATAAAATATATAGTTCATTTTTTTAACTAATGGGTGTTTAAATCATCCATGACTCAAAAATCAATGTATTTATCTTTTAATGTTAAATATTGTATTTTATTGTATTTTACTATTCACCCAAAAATCAACTATTTTAGAAAAATACAAAAAATTCAAACCAACCATTTTTTGATTTTTCGATTGAAAGAATGAAATCCATTTCATAAACATAATTTTGTAAATATGATAAATTTAATTATTAGCTAAATTCTTTATTTATTTTAAAATTTTCAATTTTAATATTATAAACAATTTCTTATCCCTTTGAAAAATTACTAATGGTCTCATAAAATTATCATATAAATATAACAAAACATATTATTAATTTATGAACCCTATATTTATTATTAAATTTTAATTAAAACATTTATGTTTTATAAAAAATACAAACAATTTATAATTTTTTAAAAAAAATATTTACTTGTATCTTGGTTTAAATATAAAATATATTTTTTTATATGATACCTAAATAATATTTTACACTTGAATAGGTGAGTATTATATTATAATGGTAATTTTAATATTACTAATTTCCATATTATTATAGCATTGGTAGGTTACTATTACAATGATTAGATTACAATTCAAACGGTCAGATTTGTAAAAGTCATATTTGTTCCCCACTCTATATAAATACCTCATGTTTAATTTATTATTAATTAACATATATTTTATATGAAGGTTATATATATTTTCATTTTCAAGATGAATATTTCATTACTAATTTTTTTATTTATTTATATAGTGTTGTTCGTGAGTGCGGTTATTCAGTACACTGAGTAGATCAAAATTTTCATATTTTAGTAATATTATTTTATATTTTTATCCAATTGTAATATTTTCAATTATTATGTATATTTTTATTCTATAAATGTAATTTTTAAATTAATTTAATAAAATTTAGTTGGTATTATCATTTGGTGTGTGTGAAGGACGAAACATTACTAAATATGACACAATCATAAGAAGGTAAATTCCATGGATAGAATTTTCATTCATTACATTGTTACCCCTTAAGAAATTTCACCCTACAAATATCCTTTTACATAATATAGTGAAAAAACCATGTTTACTTCTTCTGATTTCTTCCTATGGTTACCATGTTTCCTCCTCAAACTTTTGGTTTTACTACTGTACTTTGGCTTGGTGAGTTTTGTTTTTGTGTATAATTTTTCTCTATAGTCCAAGATCTTCAATAGCTTCTCATCATGGGAGAGATCATTTTATATTTTTATCACCTCTATATTTAGTATATTTAAGGGATCTGGTGTGTACTTCCTTAAGAGGGATACATGTAATATGTAATGTACATGAGAAAGGGTTGGTGGGAGTGCTAGTTGGCGTAGCACAACTTTGGTGCAATTGAGAATCTCAAAGGGGCCAATATACATGGGAATTAAATTTCCCTTATTCCAAAATCTCATGAGTCTCTTACATTGAGTTATGTGAACGAACAATTTATCCCCAAACTTAAACTCTTGGTCTCATCGATGATTATCAATATAACTCTTCTGTCGACTTTGAGCAATCTTGATGTGTTTTTGAATGGTCTTGAACTTTTTTACCACTTACTCAACCATTTTAGGTCCCAAAATATTGGGTTTTCTAAATTCATCCCAATACGTAGGTGTTCTACATCCCTTCCCATAAGGGGATTCATATGGATCCATTTGGATGATTGAGAGAAATATGTTATTATATGATAACTCAACCAGAGGAAGATGTTGATCACATCCTCCTTTGAAATCCATCAATCATGCTCTAAATATGTCTTCTAGTACCCAGATAGTCCTTTCATATTGGACATTTGTTTCTAGGTGATAAGTTGTACTAAAGTTCAACAAAGTGTTCAGATCATGTGTTCTCTTCCAAAACATAGAGGTAAATCTCGTATCTCATACAGATTCAATTGATAGTGGAGTTTCATACAACCTCACCACATGTATGATTCATATACATTAAATTTGATCGAGTAAGAAATTATATCACATTTCAAAAGATTGAGAAGTATTTGTAAGATAATACACCACAACCCATATAGAATTATTTCCCCTTTAAGTCAATAGAATACAATTGATAAAGTCCATGGTAATGTTTTCTCGTTTCCATATAGGTATGGGTAATAATTGCATCATCCCCTTGTATTTTTTCATTTTATGCTATACCTACTAATATACCAATCACTTTGATGTATATTATTTGATCTTTTTCTTCATATTTTCCCAACAATGGAGATCTTGGAGATATCAATACATATTTTTACTCCCTGGGTGGATAGAGATGGTCGATCTATGTGTATTATTCAAAATATCCTTCTTATCTTAGGATTTAATAGTACACACAGTCATGAACCAAATCTTAAAAATCCTTATTCATAAATTTTTAACTCCAATGATTTCTCTTTTCTTATAGCTTCCTCCTTTATTTTCATATCATCTCTTTGATAATCCTTTGTCTTTTCTAAAAGCGGTGGTTGAGAAATAAGTTGGGAAAGAAATGAAAAATTTCCCTTCTTTATGATTCCCATGTCAATATTTTTCAAGCTTAATATGATTGGGTCCTTATCGATCTTCATTATTGATAATGTTTCTAGATCATTTCTACTTAGAGAATTTATCACTTTGTTTGGTTCCTCGGGATGGTAGTGGATTGAGAAATAATAATCCTCGATGATATATAACAATATTTTTTATCACATTATAATCTCCTTCTATATGAATATATATTTTAGGATCTTAATATCTATATATATTTCACACTTCTCCCTATAGGGATAATGATTCCATATTTTCGACACAAATATCACTACAACCAACTCCATATCATGTGTTGAATAGTTCTTCTCATGAAATTTCAACTTCCTTGAGGGTTAGGGTATTACATTATCCTTCTAAATTAGTACACAACTCAAGCCCTTCTTCGAAGCAGCACTGTATACCATAAATATTTCCCCACTTGAGGGAAGTATAAGGACTGGTGAAGTGATAAGCCTCTTTTTCAATTCCTTTAAGCTTTCTTCACATTCTCCCACCTAGAAAAACATTACTCCCTTTTGATTAAAGTTGTTTAGTAGGTTTTATTATCATGAGATGTTTCTTACAAATCATTAGTAGTACTAATCTAGTCTTAGGAAACTATAGTTCTCCATTATGGATGATGGTTCGGTCCACTCCTCAATTGCCTTTATCTTAGAAGGGTCCACATATATCCCTTTAATGGTGATAACATTCCCCAATAAAGATACTTCCTCCATCCAAAAATCACATTTTACTATACTTTACATAAATGTTCTCCTTTCAAAAAGTATTTATAATAGTATTCAAATTCTCCCCAGGCTCCTCTTTACTTTTTAGAGTATATCAAAATATCATCTATAAAGACAAACAATTTTTTTTCTACTTAATCTCTAAATAATATTTTAATTTTTTTTATAATTATTGTTGAAGAATTAGTTATTCTAAAGGGAATCACTATAAAATCATAGTGTCTATACTAACCAAAAAATCAATTTTTTATTTTCAAGATAGACACTTTAAGGATAAAATGTAACCACATACATCGTGGGGGAATCCAAAGATACAAGATTCTTAAAATAAATTGAAATTGAAATCCAACACCAAACCCAAGGAGGCCTCTATCCAAGAATCATCGCAACACTTGGAGTATCTTCACTTCCATCCACCATTATCATGAAGGAATTCCACCGTCATCATTGACATTGAATCCACCAAATCCTCTAGAACCAAGGAATGGGGAAAAACCCAAAATTCATCCCCACTACTGTTGAAAACCAAAAAAATACTATCAGAAACCATTGAATACACAAAAATATTGAATTCTCACAACAAAACATCACAATGATCAAGCCCTCTAGGGACCCATGGTCAGATTCAAAGCCACCATAAGGAAAAAACCTTCTGAAGAGCATCGAATGCTCAAAACTCACATCTTAAAACACCATGAGTACCACCGTTTGAATCCAAATTAGAGAATATTAAAGGAAACCAAGATCCATTGAAGAGTTCCAAATATAAAAAATCCAAAACAGTGATATGCGGGAACCAATATGACCACCGAACCCTTCCGATGGAACCACCACTAGGAAAAGAACACAAAGAGACAAAAATTGTTGTCACGTAGGAACAATGAACCACTCTAACCCGCCAGTCAAGCCCAAACAAGAACCAAATGAACAAAAAACATGGAAAAGGAAAAACTGGATCTGGGAATGAAGAAACAGTACCTAGGAAGAAACTGATGAGATGAAACTGAAAACCATAGAACGAAAATGAATCACAAAAAATAGAATGAAAACCATGAAAAATTGAGAATAATAAAAACCAAGAATCAAGAGGAAGAGATTTTCTGGATGACACCACCAAGAATACCAAGATGCTAGAGTTTCATCAACTTCAACAGGGATGGAGTCAATTCACGATGGTTCTAGTATCAAGAGAGGAGTGAATCAGACGAGGTCCAGGAGAAAAACAAGGGGATGAGAAATCAAACAATGGGGGTAAGATCCATCGAAGAATAGGAGATGAACCAAAAAAACAATGCTAGAGAGGATGAAAGAATGATGGTCTTGCTAGATCCATGAAATCATTGTGAGGAAGTAGAAGGGAGCACCTTAGATTGGTGATATAAAAAATGAAGGTCCACATTAGAGAAATATTTGTCCCCGTGTAGTTGATTAAACAAGTTATACATCTATGGCATGGGATACTTGATCTTTATCATGATTTTTTGATCTCATGATAATTAATGCAGTGGAACATTGACCTGTCCTTCTTCTTCATGAATAGGAATAAAAAACCCAATGGTGAAGCACTCTGACATATAAAACTGTTTTCAAAATTTTGGTGTAACTACTTTAGTTATTCCATATCAACGGTGGTCATTCTGTAAATAATATTGGATATGGGAAGAGATTCAGATAAAAGTTCAATTGAGGACTCAGCCTCTCAAACATGAGGAAGATCGAGACATTCTTTAGGGAATACATAAGTATAATCCCTAACAATGGGTGTATAATAAATCACAATTCTCTCCTTTATTTCAATCAATTTGAGTGATATGGGGTTTCTCGTAAGGAATGAATATCCACACTTGAGATAAAGATTCAAAATGAGATTAATCCTCCTCATTACACTTGTATAGAATCAGAGGATGACTCATGATATGAAGAGTGATCTCCCTTCGTGACAGTTGATGTTGGATTTATATAAGTACAGTCAATCCAAGCTCAATATAGCATCAAACTCAACTAAATGAAGTATTGAAAGATTTTCTAGTAGGTTCAATCCACAAAAATTGACTAAGGAGGATTTTTATACTTGGGATTCAATAATTGATCTATTCAATGTTCTCAAATATTTCTCGACCCCTATATTTTAATGTGGTTTTTGAGTAGTTATAATAAAATTGGAAGATTTTAAATAATATGTAGAACCATAATCAAAAGATATATTTTCTTTTCATGAATGAATAATAAGTGTACTAGTTACCACATTGTTTTTGGGATCCACCTCAGCAGTAGTGATATCATATTCCCTTATTTTCTATATGGGCCTTATAGGTTGTTATCATTGATTGTCTCCAAAAACTTTTATCTTATTGAAATGGTTTAAAGAATTCTCATATTACTTGTAGTTGAAAAAAATGTATTATAGACTTCCTATTGAAATGAAACATCTTTTCTTTATCACATTAGTGGGATTATTCACATCCCTTCGGTATTGATTATCCTAATTCTCCTCTTTTCCACATTTGACCCATATCTTGGGTCTCTTGAGATATTTTCTAGGATGATTCTTCCAACACTTTTGACATTTTTGACGTTTATTTTTCTTCCTTCCATGGGATTTATTCATTGATCCTCCTAAAGAAAAATCCATTGTGTTCTTTTTATCTCTAGTCCCGAGAGACTGCTAAGAGTTACTAATCTACATCTCAATATTAATGGAAAAATAAAAAATCTCTTAATATCTATCAAATTCATGATTTTATAAATCTTTTCTTTAACTTTGATTTAACCCACTAAAGAAATAGTTCAAAATAAATTTAGTGCTGATGACAAATATTGAGGTGTATATTGAAATCCTTCCAATGTTTAAATCATACATCTCGATAGGATCATATTATTTTTTCTTTATTCTGAGGAACTCCCTCTCCGTTTTAAGATAAAGAGTTCCGGGGAAAATGTTTTTTAAAAAATATTTTCTTTATTTCTTCCCATTTCAGGGAATAAATTTTCTATTTTTACTCTTTATTCTTGATTAGTGTCCACCACTAATTGGATTCCCTATCAAGATGATAAAGAGGAAACATGACTTTCCATTTTTCTAATCATTGGATTATAGAGAATATCTTATCAATAGAGTTAATCCATTGTTCCAAGATGAGGGGATTAGAAGATCCAGTAAAGGCAGGAATCCTTTTCACATAAAGGACTCAACCTCAACTTGGTCTTTATTAGGAGGAGGGAGTTACACATGATTTAAGATATTATTCATAGGAAGATTCATCTTGGATAGTATATCCATAAAGTTATCATCTTATTTTCCCATAAGGTTAGGCACATCATTAGGGAATTCATCACATTTCATAACACAATGGTTGTTGGAATGGTTACTCTTATTTCCAACCATTAACTAAAATAAATGTAAAATGGGATGAGAATACTTTAACTAGTAATCATATAAAAGGGAAACTATGAACTTATAAGGAATAAATTATAAATTACATGTAAATCCTAACTTTTATTCCTCTAGGTATCAATATAGGTTATCTATTGTAATTTACCAATTAAATTTTTAACTTAAAAATATATTTATGTTCCCTATAATGGTTCATAAATATTTCAGGTATTTTCCAAATCATATCCCCTAGGAGTGTCAAAATAGGAGCACAGTAAGGGCACATTCACCATACACCAGGATGATGACTGGAATATACCCGATCGACTATTTTCTGGGTTATTACTCTAGGATGCATCTGATCGAAACCACATCCACGTGTAGTATCCAAAAAGAGATGTATTTGCTTGGAAACCACTAATTATATAATTTAAAAACATTTCAGGATAGTATCATACACTTAGAAGTATCTCTAGGGTACTCACAAAATTATTCTATTCTTAATCTCTAGAAATAACTATACCATCCTTTGATACCAACTATAGTGACCCAAGAATTTATACATATTATTACATGATTTTTATCACAAATAACCAGTAAATACAACCAGAGGATTGAAAATAATAGTGTCTTTATAAGACTATGTTCATAATTCAACAAAGTTATAACACCCCAAAATTTTAAAATATGATCATCATATTCGATAGTATGCATGGCATGTAACACCAAGCATAGAAGGGAATATAATATCCTGATAATTTACAATATATTTACTATTTTTAATAAACTCAATATATTATATAGATTTCATTACCTGATATACCGAGTTTATATTTTGTTACATGGAATATTATTTTTAGCTTGCGTTGCATACAACAATGAGTTCCTTTAATAGCTTGCATTACACACAAGACTGGGTTTTACCAAAAAACAATAAACTGTAAATATTATTATTTAAAATGAAAACTATATCCTAGACATTATATCGGTAGTTATGAATAGTATTAACTAATTTATGAAAATATATTGGTTAAAATCATTGGTTACAAATTAATTATAAATTAATAATAAACCAATTGAATATAAAGGAAATGTTTTTATAAAAAAATATTTTTATGTGTCAAAAGTGTTTTATTTTAATAAATTATATTAATTAATTTTATCAAATAATATTACTGAAATTTATTTATATTAAATAATTTTTTTTATATTATTTTAATAGATTTTTTAGACATAAGTTAAGAACAAATCTAATTTTATGCATAAAAAGTTGTATTTCTCTAAAATTAGTTTTCTCAACCTTTAATTGCATACTTATTTAAAAATAAAATTTTAAATTCTTATAATTTTTTTAAAAAATAAAATTAATTTTTTGTTATGTAATTTAAAAATTATATTACGGTTAATTTTTTTTATTTTTCTAGGAAGTTTCATTTTTTGATGAATAGTAAAAAATAGTAAATTTTAATTGAAAACTGACTTTTCATCTAAATATTTATAATTTTAAATTATATTTTAAATTTATTTTAAAGTTAAATTAGATAAATTATAAATCTATTAATCCAATTCGGGTCATTATAATATTTTTTATACTGAATTTATATATAAAAACTTAGTAAATTGAAAATTTTCACTTTAGAAACCTGCTTTCTCATAGCACCAATGAGATTAATTTTAAATAAAAATATTCTACTCATCTGAATGAAATTTTTAAAAATGGATTATATATTTATAAGTAGATTAATTTATGTCATATAATAATTTCAACTTATTTTTTTACTAAAATTATTAGTGAAAATAGTTAAAATTAATTAAGTTAATTAAGGTTAAAACACAATTTTTCTCATTACATGTGTTTGTATTAAAATTAATTATAAACACACATAATATTTTTATTTAATGAATTTTAAATAATATTTATAATTAGTGGGTATAAATTATATAATAAATAAATTTTTAATTATAATCATAATAGATAAATTACCTAGGCAAATAAAAAGATAGAAGTTACCTTGGTAGAAACTATAATGATAATATTAAGTATACTTAAAGACTAAGGAATAATTTGATAAAAAATGTATTTAATTTGTATTTTGGAGGTATTTATTGACCAATTAATCCCTAACCTCCATTATGGATTTATATTTTAGGCACATGAGTTAAGGGATACCTCCCAATAGTGAATAATTTTGGGGTATTAACAAGAATTCCACTCCTCCTCCATTATAAAAGGGAATTCAGCCTCTCCACTTATTCACACCTCCCAAGACATTTTTCATGACAAAAAATAGACAAAATAAATTCCAAAATTCCCTCTCATAATCCTATAATCCATAATTTTGGAATAAACCTGACCAAGGAAGTTCTTTGGTGAAAACCAAAAGGAGATACTCAAAGAATAGGTAATGTACATCAATGTACATTTTTGTTTTATTTCCTCCTCAACCCCATTAGATTATTTTTATATCATGATTATATAATAACCACAGTATATTAAATAGTATTATATTTTTTATGTTAATTTTATGACCTAAAACTCCACACACTTCCATCAAATAAGTTACGAAATCATTGTTCTTGTGTATGCCGAACTACCACCTTGTGAATAGATGCTGTTTATTTTTCCATTAACACATTTAATGGTTAGTAATAATGATGTAAATACTATTTATATATTATATATATGATATTTCTGATTTATTTAGGTATATTTAATTATTATATCACACATTACTTCATATTTTCCATTTTTTGGGAATACGATAACTTCGTTCATGTGTACGGTGGACTACTAACTCACGAAGTGATGTGATTCATTCATGATTAACATGGAATGTATTAAGTATGTTTTTAATAAAAATATGTGATATATATAACATAAAAATGATACTTAAATGATAATATATATATATATATCATTTACTTTAATTTATTACAATATGGAAAAAAAATAGAAACAACGTTCATGCATACGTACGACCTACCATCTCCATGAATAGTCTATTTTATTTCTTATCACCAAATATTATGGATTAGTATAAATAAATATATAATGAATATATATTATATTTAAATAATGGTTAAATTGTTTTGAGATGATGAAATCATGAACTTTGTAGGAATAAAAAAAATAACAAATCAAAACATACTTGAAAACAAGGTAATTAACACCCAAAACAATGAAAATAATGAAAGGTAATTAAAAAAAGGGTGATAAGATGTTATAAAAGGATTTTATTTGATATTATAAATGTTAATATGGTTTTTAATAAGTTAATAACATGATTAAAATCATTAAACATGATTTTAAAGAGTTTTCAATCAAAAGGAAGAGTAACATAGGGGATTTCATCACAATTTACATTCCATAGAGGCTTATTTGTTATTATGAACCAATTAAATTTTATGTGGTGTATATACTACCCCATTTGAAATATAATATCCTGAATAATTAATTATTCATGGTATTTTATTTTTCAATTTGAATTATTTCATCCAAGGGGAATTTATTTGAAAATTACCATGTGATATAAGTTATTGTGAAACATCACTTTCTTCTGTGATTATTAACATTCTCTTGAAAAAATCACTTTATTGTAATCATTTTTTATTGTAAATTACATTATTCATAAACATCCATATTATTCTGTGATGGATATTTTTATTTTCTAAACCATATACCATTTACATATAGTGTTTACTTTGAAAGTTATTTGATTAACTGGGGAAATATTGATAAATATATAATTCTTACTCAATATAGATATTTGATGTTAAGGAACATTAATAAATTGATTATTTTTTATATTTGGAATACTTTGGATCTATATAAATGGGTTTGTCTAGTTAATGATATCCCCTCAATGCATAAGTAGTATCATGAGATGAGTCAGCTGGCCAAATCAGATGGTTTTTACCGAGTAGTTTAAAACTATCTTGAGAATATATCTTGATGGTAAAGGTATCATCAGAATAGGAAAAATGACATCTAATAATTAATAATTTTATGCATTCAGAATTTATTTATTATTATCCATGATTTTTTCACTATGAAATAAATATATGGATTCATTTAATTCTTATCTTATTTATTAAATGGAATGTGTATTCAGTTATTTACCTTTCCATATTGATTATGCCTTATGTAGTTATTTAAATGGGACATGTGATTAATTATTTAGATTTCCATATTAATCATTATAATTGATTAATTATTTATTACATTATACTTAACCCTTACTGAATATTTTATCTCACCCTTATTTTGTTTCATTTCACAAAGTTATGAAGAAGATATCATTTAATGAGTTTCAGAGACGCAATTTATTATATTTTGTTATGTATTATGTTTTATTTTACTTTTCCAATGCAATATGGGTATCATGTATGTACATTTTTCAAAAAATGATAAACTACTCAGTCCTTTGAGATTTTAATCTTGTATATATACCGATATAATAAATTAAGGCACCAGTTCTGAGCTACTGAGGTTGGGGTCATTATATTTGGTATTAGATAAAGTTTAATAACATCCTTGGAAACTATATTTAGGAAAATATAGATTAGGGAATATAACATTATTATAGATGTTGAGGATAGGTATAAAAGAACATCCTAATGTTTTGGGATTATATATTATGTTTCATAATGATATGATCTAATCTACCGTATTCCCTTATTTAGAAATAGTGCATAGTAGGAGTGAGAACCACATCAATTCACCTAATCCAAAGGGTAAGAATGATCATTTATTTGATGGGTTTAAGAAAATATTTCAAAGGGAAGTAGTATCCCAAACTTCCCATCATATGAGGAAATAGTTTCAAGTTCTAACAAGATAGTGAAATAAAGTCATATGGATTCAAAGGTAAGAAAGAGAATAAGATAATGACAAATGAAAATATGGATAAAGGGATAAGGGAAGTTATGATTTTACCATATGTGATAATTTTGAAAGGAAACACCTTGGTATATGATTAATAGGAAAATAATGTTTCTTCAAGTGCGGTAAAAAAGGAAACCATGCTCATGATTTCAAGGGAAAGAAAGAATTTTCAATGATCAATGCTTCAACTTTAAGGAAATGGGTAATATGAAAATAAATTCCACAAGAGTCAAAGGAATACACCTCAAACGTAGATAATGGATCATGTTCAAAATTATTATATTACCACAGAAGAAGAGGAATGATTAATTTTATTATTTTTTTGATTTAAGAATTATGTTAGTTGATTATTTTATCAATGATGTACTAGTTATGAGGATAATGAAATATATAAGTATTGTAATGTAGTACTATTTCATTAAGGATTTGAGAGAAAATGTTGAAAGTTATAGATGACCAAGAAAATGATTCAATGGAATGTTTAACTTCTTGTAAAACACATGATTGAAGAAATGATAACCCTTAATATGTTTATGATGTTGAGATAATGATACTAGGATAAAGACATGAATAGTATGGATAAATTAAATTGGATATTACTGACTACCTTGAAAATGATTAATTATTTATTAGAAAAGTGGTTATGCTATCATTGATAGAGTTTACAACATTTTTGGATTTAAGGAATATATCCAATAACCTATGTTTTTCATAAGGAATAAGGAATCATTTTTGTCTTCAATAAGATTTTATGATAATTAGAGTTATTACTCTGTTTTAAGGGAATACATGATGAAGGTATTCACATGTTTAGTATGTGATTATTAAGAGACACTTTATTTTTCCTAGGGAATACAATGTTTATTTAGTCAGATATATTTCAGACAATCTTTAAGGTTAACTATTTATAGAATGGATTAAGTTGAACTTCAGGTGTTATTGGATAACTTTTTCTAACCATTTTGGTTTTAGTAAATATAGGAGGAAATATATCTTTACTCTTTTATGGATCATGTGATTTTTTAAAGGTTAATTTTAGTACTTTAGGAAAAAAAATCATTTTGGGTATTCATTTCTTGCATTAAATGAATAAATTTAAAAAAAATCAAGGAATAACCAAATTATGAGATTTTTCTTATGAAATAGAATGAAATAAAATAAGTATATATTCTCATGAAATTTCATAAACTCTAGTAAAAGGGCCTAGAAACAAAAATATTTTCCTACTATCATCATATTTGATGATATCAATAAAAATTTTCATACATCTATTTTGTGTATTTTTGGTTGTTAACATTCTCTTAAACATGTAATCTATCACTCACCCTCAGTATTTGGGCCTTAGTTTTCTCTTCTATTTCCAAGTTTCAATTTACCATATATGTTCTACTATAGAGAAACCTAAATATGTGTTATTAAATATGACATTTATACTTCTAATTATCCCTTATTAAGAGGATATTTATTAACTATTTTATGACGTCGGTTTCTCAACAATGGTATTTCCAAATTCTAAACCATTCATTACCAATATCATGTTTAAATTGGGAGGATGCAATTTATTTAAGGTGGGGAGAATGTAAATATAAGGACCCAACCTTAAATATTACATAATCTTGAATTAAGTTAATAATTCACATTGAGGATCTTTTCATGTATAGAGCTTTAGAGAATTTTTCCATAACATATACATAACATCTTTATTAATACAAAGTATACACTTTTACTCACTATCCATTTTCATTAATAAAAAAACTTTTAAAAAAGAACATGGTTTCATTTTATGCTTAAACATAAAAACTTTTCCTTAATCCCATCCTTGACACTATTAACCTTTAAATATTATGAAAAACATTTCATAACATGGGATGAGCATAAAAATCTCAGTAAGGGATACGTAAAGATGAAAAATTGTTATTTTTTCAAAACAACATGTAAACCATGAATACTTTATAATAAGTAATACTTTTCACATTTATGAAGTAGTAAATACTCTTAAATGAATAAAATCTCATTGATTACACTTCTGTAACCAAAATATTACCATTAAACCCATTGAAAGAACACATAACTTATAAAAGGTAAAGTTGGGAAATAATCTTACTTAAATGGAATAACCATACAGTCGACTTCCAAAAATATTTCTTACAAATGAAATAGTCATATAGTTGACTTCCATACCCAATGAATTGAAGGTTATAATGTAACCACCCATCCTTGGTTTATCATGGAACCACCCATAATTTGGATTATCACGTAATCACCTGTCAAATTTCCAAGTACAATTACATAGTCATCACACATAAAAGATTAAAAATATCAATATTTCAAACACAAATTTCATTTGAAAAAAAAATAAATAATTTCAAGATATAGAAATAATAAATCCACTTTCAAAACCATTTTCTATACAAAAATATGTAAAAAATGGTATATGGTATTTATTTTTAATTTAAAAACATGACGGCTTGTTAAGGAATCCAAATATCAAATAATATTTACGACGATGGAAAGGTCGTTGTCACCACGTACATTAAAAAGAAACATTACCTTTTTAGTTTAGTAAAACACTATGTAGAAAAATATTCGATTTGAATTAAATTAAAATTAAAATGGCTTTATACACCATATAGAAGAAGGAGGTGTATATTATAGAAACATGCCTCAATAAAAGGAGATTGAGACAAAGTCCCTTACCTCGAGTCCGACTTGTCTCGTATCTTCATTGTTTTTCCAAAATGATAAAATTAATTCAATTTATACTTTCTTAAGAACCTTTTTCAAGTTTATTTTCACTTTTATATCACTTATTACCTTGATATAATGATTAGTTAATTATTTGAGCTCATATCGGACACTTTGCCAATGTTCGGAACTTGAGTAAAAAATGAACTTATTACAATTACAAATTTTCCATGTGATAAAAAGTACATAATATGCAGAATTATATAAATGATATAGATATCATATATATCATATATATCCAGTATTTATGTATTTATAATAGTCCATAGTATTTGGATATAAGAACTGAAATGCACCGTTCATGGAGACGGTAAGCCATACGTACGCATGCACGCTACTTGCATTTAATTTTCATATTTAATGTAATGAAAAATAATTGATACATAGGTATATTATTATTAAATTATAATATATATGTTATATTTGTTACATAAGTTCATTAATTTCATCCTTTATATGTTCCATGTATAGAATGAACGAGTCATATCACTTTGCAGGGGCGGTAGTCCGCACTCCCTCATATGAAATTATTGTATTTATACAACATGAAAAGTGTAAAGGTATGATTTAAATGAGAATTAAAGAATCATATAGATAAAATAAATATCATATATATCATATATAATTACATTTCCATCATAATGGCCACCATAAGAGGTGGTAGGAGAAGATTGAACAGTCATCGTTTCGTGAGGCAGTAGTTCACAGTCCATAGAAATAGTATGTTTTATACCCATTAGATGAAGGTGATTGTAAGTGTAGTTCTAATAATTCTCATAAAAATAACCTATTATATTGAGGATACTTTTTTTGTAAACAAATAATACGAACATCATAGTGAGTGGAGAAGGAAAATAATAGAAAGGAACTTGAGAGAAGACATTACCTAAAATCGGGTAACTTCTTTTCATTTTAGCCAAAGGGATTTCTTTAATTGACTTATTCACAAGGTATGGATTATAGTAATAAGGGAGAGATTTTATAAGATTATTCTGGTAGAGTTTGGATGAGACAAGGGGGATTGAGAGGTATGAGTCAGGGTTAGAGGTGGTTTCCATTTATAAGAGGGAGGAGGGGCACTTTAGAAAAGTTAGAAAGTCTTATTTTATAATTAATTGATTTTGAATTATAATTAAAAAAAGTGATATATTTATATTTTCTGATAATTATGGGTCTAAAATCTCTCACCCAATGGGTTTTAGACAAGTTTAGATCATAAAATTAACCTTATCCTTTAGCTTTAACCCTCAGTTAACTAATTTAACTTTTACCATGTCTTCTTCTATATTCATACTATATGGTTAATATAGTTACTATAAAATGACAAGAGACCCAAAAATGGATCATTAATTAAATTTATAACATAATATATGTTAATTTTCTGAATATTATATTTTTAGGACTATTATATCATTTAATAAAATATCAATTGATTTAAAAACTCATTTATGTCTATTTTTATTCTATTCATATCATGACTTTTTAAAAATTCATAACAAATTGAATCATTAGAAAAAAAATTTATTCATTCAGATATAACAATTCATAAGATTCCATAAAATTCTTGTATGACATAAAATGTTTCAAAAGAAATTTATTTTAATTTTTATAATCTCATTTATTTAAAACATTCATTAATAAGCAAATCACTACATCATCATTCTGTCATAAATAAATTTATTTATTTGATGTCCATAAATTATAAATAATATAACCTGATGTAAGAAATATTTTTATCTTTCTAATGACTATTTATAGTCTAATATATCACTTATATTACCCCATTTAAAAATTGTTTTAGTAAAATATACATGTTTAGTTTATATTTTCCTTAACTTTAAATTAAAAGTAATTAAATATCATTTTCACACAAAAGTGGCTCCATGGGGTATTAAGATTGACCCAAGGATTCCCATGGTCAGACATATCTCATCCAATAGGGTTATGACATGTGTTAGGGTAATTTAATATTATTATAATATTATTTTTTACCCTTATTTAGAAGATTTACCCTTTAACCATGGTAAATAAAATATTTACTAAACTTACTTTTCATAATGTCTAAAAATAAAATTTACCTATTTTCAAAATTTGGACCTCATGATTCCAAATATGGAATCCATTTTTCCAAATTCTAAATACATAATTTTCCGAAATTAATTTAAAATTAATTCTCGTAGTCAAAACTAAAAGCGTGTTTTTAAGAAATAAAAACTACCAAAAGATTTACATGTGTTTATGTCCAATTTCAAAGTGAAATTACTTTCAATGACCAAAATTGGATTAAATGATAAAAATATAATCTAATTACACTTAAAAACCCTATTAAAAGGACAATATAATCATATAAATAAATTTGTTGAAAAGACAATTTTGACTTAAAATGCAGTATTTTTCACTATTCATTAAAAAATAAACATTAACAGAGAAATAAAAAAAAAATACCCAAAGTAAATTTTGATGTCCCTATTCTAAATAGGAAGTTTATTTTGTCTAATGGAACATATATAAGTAAATAAAATTATATTTAAAAAGGGTTCTCCATCAAAAGATGGTAAACCGGCCTTTTAAAATTATTAAAGTATTTATGCTTAAAATTGTATTCCTTCTCATTTAAGCCTCTAAATTTTATTGGATAAACGTAAAAACATTTAAAAAATGTGTTTAATCCTAATATTATCAGTTCTATTCATTCTCTCCAATAAAATGGATATTAATTAACTACCATTTAAAATAATAATTTTATATTATTATTTTTTAGTATGACTCGGCCTTGTGTGCAACATAGGATTTCAAAGAAACCCATTGTTGTGTATTGGGTACGCCATCGAACATAGCATCCGCTTTAAAGTAAAATTAATATTTAATTCATAGGTATTAATAAATATGAAAATATAATATTCTTTATTTACTTAGGATGTTACATCCTTCTCCCTTTTGAGAATTACGTCCTCGCAATTTTTTATTTACTTATCAAATAAGTGGGGGTATTTATCCCTCATAGAATTTTTAGATTCCCATGTTTCCTCTTCAACTATATTATTTTCAAAAAATCTATAACCTAATAAATCACCTTATTTTGAAACACTTTCTCTCTACTGTCAAGAATATGAACTGGCTCTTCCTCCTAAAAAAGACTATCTTCCAACTGAACTACTTGTGGACTCAAAACATGAGATGGATATGACATATATTTTCTTAACATTGAAACATGAAAAACATTGTGTACCTAGGATAAATTAAGAGGTAAATCCACTTGGTAAGAAAATGATCCAACCTTCTCCAGAATTTCATATGGTCTAATGAACCATGGACTCAACTTCCCCTTCCTACCAAAACGCATCACACTTTTCCATGGCGAAACATTGATAAAGAAATGACACTACTACAAAAACGGGCTTTAACAGTGCTAAAAAAGAATTATAAAGATCAATGCTAATAAAGGGAACCTTTATTAGTGATCTTTTTAGCACTGATAAATTCCATTCCTGCTACAACATGAAATTATGTAGCAGGACACCCAAACAAGACCTGCAAAAAAATCAGCAAATCAAACAAGCAGTTCACACATATAAAATATGATGTGGTGGTCAATTTGGGATCAAATTATGGGAATAAATCTATGCCTAATGTGATGTACTAATTATTCATTATAATTATCAAAAGGTACTATTAAATACTATCTCCTCCAAATGATATCTTACATTTCCTCAGATAAAATATAGAGAGTGAGTTCAATGGCAGAACCTTAAGAAAAATTTGATTAAGGCATGCATGCGAGTTATTTTTCATTTGTTTTATTGTTAATATTCATGTCAGGCTTGGATATGGAATTTGTTTATAGATTTTGAGTTCCTTTTGGTATATGTTGCCTTTGGACTTAGAGAGTTTCCCCTGTAGATTCCTCATGATACATAGATTTGAGTGATTCTTGGGACACCTAATGAAATGTGTTCTTGTGGTTGATGCCTTTATCTTATGGTTTGTTGTCTTATTTTGATGCCATTTATAGAATTTATAAATCATGGGGAGATATATGCTTATTGTTTGTCCATCCTAGACTATTGATTATTAGTCATGTAATGCTTTTATTGGGGGACACAATTTAGAAGAACCCATGTGGGTACACTTTCATGGGGAAGTGTCCTATTAATTTTGAACTTTTACTATTTTAAATACCTAGAAAAATGATGGGTTTTATGAATCCAAGTAAAAAACATGTAACTTACCTTTTTGAGGGTGTTGTTTGGAACATGGGTTGTTCACAGTTAGGATAAACCATGTGGTGTGGAACTATAGTTTAACAAAGTCATTTTGAATGATTGGAACATGGTTAGTTAACTATTTGTCCAAACTGTGCAAAAGAGGGTTTCTTATCCAATGGCTCCCAAAAAGTTAGTGAACATTTTGGAAAACTTCCCAACCAGACCATGAAATTTGCTGATGATATGGAATAATTTAAGGGATTTCAACCTATTTCCTCCTATCCCCTTCCCGGAACTTAGTCAAATATCCCTTTATCTTAAAAATTTATCCAATTTAAATCCTCTATTATTTTTTCTTTCTCTTTTGTTCTTCTCCCTCTCCCTTTCCCCTTTGTTTTCATCCCTCACCATGAACTCTAGGGATAATGGTTTATATTTTGGGTGTGTGATGAATTATTAATGGGGGTTTATTGTCTAAGGACTACTTAGGACTCTATGAGGCTTTTCTAAGAGTCTTATGTCATAGGTAATGACTTTTGGATTGCTTTTTGTATGTTAGTTGTTGTTTTCACATAAAAATTATGTTCATTTTAAACAAAATAGAAACACTTTGAGTGATATCAGTCACAACATGCCTCAGATTGAGTCAGGGTTAACTCTTAAATGTAAAAAATGACCCATGGATTGGTCTCCTAATGTATCAGCACAATCTGAATGAGTTTGGTCAGTTTTCCGTATGTCAGTTGTTGTTTTCACTTAAACGTTTTCTCCATTTAAAACAAAAGAGAGACGATTTGAGTGATACTGGTCACACTATGCCTCTGATTGAGGATGGGTTGACTCTTACACATCACACATGGCCCATGGATCATTGGCCTAAAGTATCAACACAATCCGAATGCATTTGGTCAGTTTTCTTTATGTGAGTTGCTGTTTTCACTTAAAATTCTATCCATTTTAAACAAAAGATAGAACTTTGAGTGATAACAGAAACATTGTTCTTTGGACTGAGGTGGGGTTGACTCATAAATGTCACAAATAAACCATGGATAATTATCCTAAAGTGTCAACACACTACTATTGTCTTAGGCCTGTTTTCTGTATGTCAGTTGTTGTTTTCACATACAAATATGTCCATTTTAAACAAAAGAGAGACACTTTGAGTGATACCAGCCACAACATGCCTCAAATTTATGTGGTATTGACTCGTACACGTCACATATAACCCATTTATCATTGGAATAAAGTATCAACATAATAATAATGCCTTTGGTTGGTTTTCCATACGCCAATTGTTGTTTTCACTTAAAATTCTTGTCCATTTTAAACAAAAGAGAGACACTTTGAGTGATAATGGTCACACCATTACTCTCACTAATGTTTTTTTGAATCATAAATGTCAAAAATGACCCATTTATTGTTCTTATAAATTATCAACACCATCCTAATGCATTTGGTTGGTTTTGCGTACTCCATTTGTTGTTTTCACTTAAAATTATGTCCATTTTAAACAAAAGAGAAACACTTTTAGTGATTCTGGGTACACTATGCCTCATATTGATGTGGGGTTGGCTCTTAAATGTCATATATGACCCATGGATAATTTTAATAAAGTATCAACACAATATGAATGTGTTTGGTCAGTTCTCGTATGTCAGTTGTTGTTTTCACTTAAAATTTTGTCCATTTTAAACAAAAGAGAGAGAATTTGAGTGATACAGGTCACAACGTGCCTCGGATATAGGCGGTTTTGACTCATAAACATAAAAAATGACCAATTTATCTTTATCCTAAAGTTTCCACACAATTAGAATGTTTTTGGTCAGTTTTCCATACTTTAGTTGTTGTTTTCACTTAAAATTCTGTCAATTTTAAACAAAAGAGAGACAACTTGATTGATACCGAACACAATGTGCCTAAAATTGATGCGGAGATGACTCGTACACATCCAAATGACCCATGTATCGTTATCCTAAATTATAAACACAATTCTAAAGTTTTTGGTTGGTTTTCCGTACGTCAGTTGTTGTTTTCACTAAAAATTCTGTCCATTTTAAACAAAAGAGAGACACTTTGAGTGATACCCACCACACCATGCCTCTTATTGAGATGGAGTTGACTCTTACATGTCATAAATAACTTATGGATCGTTTTCCTAAAGTATCATCACAATCTAACTACATTTTCTTGGTTTTTTGTATGTCAGTTGTTGTTTTCACTTAAAATTTTGTGCATTTTATACAAAAGAGAGACAATTTGAGTGATACCAGTCAAACCGTTCCTCATATTAAGGCGGGGTTGACTCATAAAAATAAAAAATGACCCATGGATTTTTCTCCTAAAGTATCAACACAATTTTAATGCATTTGGTTAGTTTTCCATATGTTAGTTGTTGTTTTCACTTAAAGTTTTGTCAATTTTAAACAAAAGAGAGACACTTTGAGTGATACCGGTCACACCATGTCTCATATTGAGGCGTATTTGACTCTTACACATCATATATGACCCATGGATCATTTTAATAAAGTTTCAACACAATCCTAATGCATTTGGTCAGTTTTCCATAAGTCAGTTGTTGTTTTCACTTAAAATTCTGTCCATTTTAAATAAAAGAGAGACACTTTGAGTGATACCGGTCTCACCATGCCTTATATTGAGGCAGGGTTGACTCTTAAACATCATAAATTACCCATGGATTGTTCTCCTAAATTACCAACACAATATGAATGCATTGTTTTGGTTTTATGTATGTCAGTTGTTGTTTTCACTTAAAATTTTGTCCATTTTAAACAAAAGAGAGACACTTTGAGTGATACCGGTCACACCGTTCCTAGTATGGATGTGTGGTTTAATATTAAACGTCAAATATGACCCATGGATCATTCTCCTAAGGTATCAAAACAATCCAAATGCATTTTTCTGGTTTTCCATACGTCAGTTGTTGTTTTCTCTTAAAATTATGTCTATTTTAAACAAAAGAGAGACACTTTGAGTGATACCAGTCACACTATGCCTCATATTGAGGTGGGGTTGACTATAACATGTCCTAAATTACCCATGTATCGTTATAATAAATTATCAACACAATCTGAATGCGTTTGGTCGGTTTTCCGTATGTCAGTTGCTGTTTTCACTTAAAATTATGTCCATTTTAAACAAAAGAGAGAAACTTTGAGTTATGCTGGTCACACTGTGCCTAGGATTGAGGCGGGGTTGACTCATAAACATCACAAATTATTCATGGATAATTTTCCTAAAGTATCAACACAATCGGAATGCTTTTGGTTGGTTTTTCATATGTCAGTTGTTGTTTTCACTTAAAATCATGTCCATTTTAAACAAAAGAGAGACACTTTGAGTGATACCGGTCACACCATGCCTCGGATTGAGGAAAGGTTAACTCTTAAATGTCAATAATGACCCATTAATCATTATGATAAATTTAAAAAATGTATGTGGTGGGGAGACCCTATGGAGGAAGGAGGTTCCAACAATGTTCATTTTCTTATTATGGATAATCAGAAAACATAAAATTTCTACCAATGAAAATGTTCAACAAATGGGAATCTATTTGGAATATCGATGCTCATACTACAATAAATTTAGGGAGGATATGTTTACTTATCTTTTCTTTGAATGTGAGTGAGCATGCGTGATATGAAGGTATTTTGGATATTTTACTAGTTTTTCTTATCCAAAACCCAATGAAAAGCAGTTCATCATTATTGCACGTTGCTAGTGCATTTCATCTGTTAAAATGAACAAATGACTCATTGGAGAAAGGATGTTTTATTTAATAACAATTAAAATTTTCCTTTGAATATTTACATACAACAATGTTTCATCTTTTGATCTCTGTGAACCCCTCTCAAAAATGTCCGCCAATTGTACACATCCCCAAGTAAGATCTTCATGCTATTTGTGTACAATCTTCCATCAGGTAGGTGTCCCAATAATTTCTGAAAAAATATATATTGTCTTGGGAATATGAGGATTTTTGATAGTTAGATTAGTACTTAAAAATATATTAATAAATAATTTAAATTAAATAGTAGTTGTTTTGTAAAATACCTCTTTAGGGATTCTAGTTTGTTGATGGAAAATGATCCCTCTCATAAATTTAAAAAAATAATAACTTCAATCTTTTCTTTTTGTTTGTTTTGGACACTAAAAAAACATTGATCATTAGGAGAATAAGTAAATTGTTTTGATATGTGTTTAGATAGTGAAATTTTATTATATATACCCTGATACATGTCTAAACGTAGTACTTGCTCACCTCCTTATGTTGATCCCCTATCCTTATTCCTTTTTTAGAATTTATTTATACACCACCCTATCATAACAGAATCCTCAGAAAAAGATAATATAAATTATATAAATTTCTTTTTAGACCTAAAACGTAGGATTTAGTGTCTTACAGATTCACAAAATTCATCATGTGTGGTCGGTTTTATGGAATCCTTGCATTGAATCCAAAAAATAAATCTTTGGAGTATCCAAGTTAACCGTAATTAGCAGTCAATGTTGCCTAAAAAATGAATAAGTAATGAAATAAGTGAAAATATAATTGATATGCTTTAATCATAGAGTTTTAACCCTTCATGGTTGGTTATAGAAATATTCAGTCATCCGTAATCTTGCTTTCAAATGTTTTCAGCAATCCTTTCATTATTTCACCCATTGTTGATGGATCTAATTACGTTAATTATGTAGATGTGGTATGAGGACTAACGATTCATAATTTTGGATCATGGGAAAATCCCTTCAACAGTTTTTCATATATACGCCTGCTGATAATATAAAATGCATTTAGTCATAATTAGCACATTATTTCAACTTTTAGAAAATAAATTCATGAAAACATACCTCATATATAAATTTATAATAGTGACACCTAGCCAATCGTATTCAAGAATGTCATTTAAATTTTCAGCAGTAACAAAATCTTCAATTTCTTCTCCATATATATTCTTTTCAAAAACAACTATATGATTACTACCACTTTTTAGATTCGTATCCACATGAGTCTTCATTGATAATAAATGTGGATAGAGAATAGGCGGTGTAATTGTTCTTTTAGTAGATATTTTGGATCGGTTGGTCAATACTTTAGATTCTTTTGAGCCCACATTTCTTGTCACCCCCTTCCCTTTCTCCATATATAATAACATTCATTGGTTTAGACCTTTTTTCATTAATTGTTAAAGGTTTAGCTTGAAAAAATGGAAATAAATACCTATTTGTCCACATGTACCCTTACAAGTTGTGACAACCATGCAATGAATGTCCCAATAGCCTTTTCAACCGTATGAATATCATCATAATCAAGTGGAATAGGTAGATTTTCATTTTCCTCATGAGCTACAGTAATCGTCAGTTTCAGATGATCTGTTGGAAGTGATCAATTATGCAGCATGTCCTCAGGGATATTGAACATCGTAGCCCTTACTACAAGGTGATAGGTGGGTATTGATAGATATAAATCATAGTCATTATCAACCTGTAGAAGATCAGTACAGTAAAAGTATCAATGTTGTTCTGATTCAAATTTCATGTGAACAATTATTATAATATTTATTACCACGGCTAAGACAACTCTTTGAGGGGAATGGCTCACCTCAAAGCTGGTGGGGGTGGGGCGGGATCTTCACACGCTAATTGTTCCTGAGTTGTGTCTTCTTCTTGATTCTCACCCATAAAAGTTGCTAGAAACTCTCTATGCCATTGAAATATATATACAAGAGTTTCTAGTCTTTATCTCATTTGTTTCATTTCTTCATTTAGATCATCCGTTTGTTTTTTTCTCAAAATATACTCGGTGTATCACCCCAAACCCCGCACCTCTGACACGACTATATTTTTCTGTCCGATTCAAAGCCATTCATAATAGGTTTTCATCCACTATAGGAGTAGATGATTCATGTGACTATCAGATATAGGAAAATAAGTAATTATTATTATGTAATAGCAATTTAAAACAAAACTTTTTATTGTGTCATACTTACACATATTTCCCAAACTTTTTGTGTATTTTCATCTACTAGATTCCCTTCTTTATTTACATGTGCCTCCTTCCCTAGCACATGACGTGGGATGAAAGTGTATGTGGATTTAGACTCATCAATCTATATATAAATATATAAAGATAATTATGATGTTGTTTCTTGACACATACCAATATTACTGTAAATTTAAAATACGTACCATTTTCTTTTCTAGTGAAGCATACCCCATCCTTGCTTTACGATAGAGGTATGTTGGTTTTGATGCACGTTCCTTATTTTCAGCACTGAGTTGTTTATTCATAAATGAAATATTGATAATCAAAGTGATGAATACACGTATCCTCAAACAACATATTATTAGCCACAATGTACCTGAAAATTCTCATCCCCAAAGCAGCCAATAAATTCATCCCATGCTTCCTGGGATATTAGGTGAGTATATAAAGGGGTGGGTGTGGGTTTATTTTACCTTTGTAATCTTTCAGGTGACATTTTGTTATAATAGTGAGAAAACCTCGATGAATCCTTCCAGCAAGCCTTAGTACATAATTCTTGTGTGAATAATCTACTATAAATGTACTCTATAAGGGATTGAGAAGAGTAAGACACTGATTCGTTATTTTATATGCTAATAAATTAAAGAAATAATATCATAATGTTACTATAATTTTTTCCTAGATCACAACCTTCAGCCCGAACACAACATGGTTCCATGAATCTATGTCCATCAGCACGTGTTGCCGAGTGACAATTTCAATGTAACTACTAAACATATCCTTGTTTGGATTCACATGTTGGCCTCATGAAATCCATTCGACATCAAATTTGATGCCTTTTCTTTTCACCTTAAGAACTTTGGCTAACATCGTCAAACTACGACGTACTTGTGTTTTCTGTGATGTCGGTCCTTCATCCCTGACCATTTCATCGATATCAACATCATCAATATGTTCATATGAAATGGTAGCAACGACATGTGTTGATGGTTTTTGGGCCTCAACATTAGGAGAAGCAACAGGTTTAGAAACTTTTTGTTGCTCTTCACTATGAGCAACAACAGCAGCAGCTTGAGAGACTTATTCAGCCTTGAGGTTAGGAGCACCAGAACGTGCGGAAGTCATTATCTGCAAAATTAGTTGAACAGTTAATTTAGATTACATAAATTCATTAATTATAAGATAATAACATGAGATAACAAGATCTATATTACAAACAAAATATAACTTTTTTATTGAACTCTCTTTCTTTTTTTAATGGCAGAAAGGATTTGACACCTCTATCGATTATCCAAATCCCTTAATTATAGTCTCCTCCAACATAAAAAATGGCATCTACATTGGTACCACTGCGAAATGATTGCGACGTACCATTGAAAAGATCATCCTCGATTGAATTTTCATCGGACCCTTCAGTATTTTTGGACGATAACATAATAATCGAACACTTTCAGTTTGCGGGATCTGGAACATAAAATACTTGTACCGCTTCTGATGCCATTATAAACTATTTTTCTTTGTTCCCTTCTTTACTAAAATCAACTTACACAAATCCCAATTAATTTATTTTAACACTGTTGTTGTTATCAACCCATTTTCATTGAAAAATCCACAATTGGAATGTCATATAATCCAACACCCATATTTGTTTTATAATTCCAAAGTATGACATATTTTCATAAATTGGTTTTTTGCCCATACTACCAGAAACATGCATTGCTTCAGCCACAAGTGTAACTCCACTATTTTTCATGGTACTATCTTCATCATGTTCATATGTATAGAATGTATAACCATTAATTACATAACCATTGTAAGATAATACATACACACTTGGTCCAGTAGCTAGCGATCGAAGTCGTTCTGAAATTGAATATGGATTTTTATCTAACTCCTTAAAAATATGGTCCCAAAACCATCCTATAAACTGGTGATTATGTGTATTTGATATCCATTTTTCATCCCTTGATGGATTCAAATACCTAATAATTTCTTTTTGGGTTTCAATATATGGAGAAACCTCCAAACTTTTATACAAAAAATAAAGGTGGGATTACTCCCGAGCTGTAATATTGATTGTCACAACATCTCTTTCAGAAATTCCCTCACCCTTAATGCATCCAGTGTAATGAGATTTTGGGAGACCAATGATTTCCACATCATATAGGTATTTGGTACAGAATGTTATGGCTTCCTCAATAATATATCTCTCCATAATACAACCCTCTGGACGACTTCAATTTTTGACACATTCTTTCAAAATCTTCGTATACCGTTCAAAGGTTTACATCCATCTATAGTGAATAGGAGCACAAAGCTGAATTTCTCTCACCAAGTGAACCATCAAATGAACCATAATATCAAATAATGTTTGTGGGAAGAACATTTCTAATTCACATAATATGATGACAATTTCTCCTTCCATAGATGGTAATTTGACCAGGTCTAAAACTTTGCTGCATATATCTTTGAAAAAGAAACAAATCCGGTTAACGTATGATGAAAATTATTGAGAAAAAATCAATTTAAAACTATAGGAATTAAATATTGCATCAAAACATGGTAGCCATGTGATTTAAAACCTTTTAACTTCGAATAATTCATTGACACAATGTTCTTGATATTTGATGAATACCCCTCTAGAACCTTTACATCATTAAAGAAGTTGAAAAATTGATATATTTCCTCCCTGGAAAGAGTGTAAGTATCTGGAGGAAGAAACATTCAATTTTCACCCTTCACAGGAGCCAAATATTCTCTTATTCCCATTTCAATCATGTCCAAACTTTCATTAATTCCATCCTTTTTTTTCAAGGGCATTTAGTAACATTCTGATAATACTGTCACATACATTTCTTCCATATGAATTACATCAATAAAATGTCTGATGTCTAAAAAATTATAGTATGGTAATTCAAAAAAAACTGATCTCTTTTTCCAACCGGTTTTCATAAGGTTTTTCAAAAATGGTTTACCAAAAATAGTGTTCACATCTTTTACATTCTCAAATATCTGATCACCTGTTAGTGGAGATGGTGTTTTTCATTGTTCTAAACTTCCATTGAATGGTGTCATCCAATATCGGTACTTATGCCGAGGGGGCAAAAATAAACGATGTCCTAGAAACACAAATTTCAATGAATGTTTCAACCTAATTGATTTTTTATCTTCTTCACACACATGACACCCTTGAGTTCCTTTAATGATATAGCCTAAAAAATTTCCATAAGTAGGGAAATAATTTATCATCCCATACAAAATCTCTCTCAATGTGAAGTATTCACTTTTATAAGAATCATACAACATAACACATGAATCCCACAATAACTTCAAATCCTCGATCAAAGGAGCCAAATAAACATCAATATCATTACCTGGTTGTTTTTTTCCTGATATAAGAATAGTTAACATGATGAATTTTTGTTTCATGCATAACCAGGGTGGAAAGTTATAATTTACCAACACAACAGGACATGTACTGTGAGTGCTGGTTTGAAAACCAAAAGGACTCACTCCATTTATAGATAACGCAAGACGAAGGTTTCTTAGATCATTTCCAAATTCAGGATACTCATGATCAATTCTCTTCCATTAAGGAGATTCGGTCAGGTGACATAATTTCCCATATTTATCTCTTTTGTCTATATTCCACGACAATTTTCTTATAGTTTCTTCACTTCCATATAGACGCCTAAACTTTGGAATTATTGGAAAGCACCATACAACTTTTGTAGGACATGATTCATCTTTCTTGTATCGAGAATAACCACACTTTGGTCATTCTATAAGTGATTTGTTCTCCTTGTGAAACAATATATAGTCTTTTGGTCAGGCATGTATTCTTTCAGAAATCATACCCACCAATCTTAGCATTCGTTTAGCTTCATATGTTTGGATTGGGAGCTCATTATCTTCCGGTAACATGTCATTAAAGAGAGAAAGTAGTTCCGTAAAACTGACATCACTCCATCTGTTGCCTGCTTTCAATTTAAACAACTTTAATACAACTAACAATGTTGTATTTTTAGTGCAACCAGCATAAAATTTCATCTTTTTACAACTCTTTAACTTCTCAAACAATTTGGGGCAATCATGGAGTTCATCTTCAATTGTCCTTGTCATTTCCTCAATAAGATCTACATCATCATTGACATCTGTAAACACATCCTCAATACGGTATTCTTCATTATCCATATTTTTAATCATATCTTATGATCCATAAAATGAAGTTTTATCCCAGCCAGTAGCTACATTCGCCTTTTCTCCTTGTTTATTCCAACATTTATAACTCCAATCTCTTTCGTGACATATAAAATGTTCTTCCAACTTCTCTGAAGCAATTAGTATAGAATAATAACAACGTAAGCATGGAAAGGATTTGATAAGGATCCTTTGCATGATCCTTTGCAAACGTGATGAACTCTTTCACTCCGTTCTCATACTCTATTATCAAACTATTAGCATCCATTCAATCATTTTTCATATATATCTTATTTGAATCTCAAATATTATTATTTGTGATTCAAATACACAAAAAAAGACTTCCAAATATAGTAGAAGAGAACCAATTCCTTATAAAAATAGAGATTAATGAAGCCTAACCATTTCCTATAATGATTTGGAAATCAACTGAACCAAGATAGACCCCCCCATCAAAATCATCACACTTTCTATCCCCATTACCAATAGTTCTAGCACCCACCACCCTTGCAGCAAAACATTAAACATCCTTTTAACCACCCCTTCTAGCTACCTCATTCATAATAAAATAATCACATTAAAAATCCCAAAACTAGTGACCAAACTCAAATAAAATGAAAACAAGGATAAAATTTTGATGAGAAAACTAATATAGTAGATACATTTACAATCACAAAGGGGTTCATGGGGGAGAAAGATAACCTTGGTTTATCCAAAATTACTATGGAGTATCATAGGTTTTGTTACCCAAATTAATATAAGAAATACAAAATTGAGGTTAGTGAACATAAATTATATCATGAACATCTAAAGGATATACAATAACTCCAACTCACCTTCCCCAAACTTGTAACTAATATCCATAGACATGTCTTACATCCATTCTATAAAAAATCACATTCCCATACAAAGGGATAAACAATAATCCCTTAGTGTTAAAAAAATCACACATGAGGGGATAAAAGTATCAAATAGTGATAAAATATCCTTCCCAAAGGGGTGAATTGTACAAGGGTAAATCAAGAGGGCCAAACAAGATATAAAAGATACACTATATAAAGTGTAATATAGATATTTACCATAAAAAATAGAACAAAATTCCAATCCAATTCACACTTCATAAATCCTCACTTAATATAAATTAGAAATTTATTAGAATCACAATCACACCATAAAAACATTTCCAATACATCATTTAAATAATTTTCCTTTCTCATTGAAATATGAAACAATCCAAATAAGGCTCCATGAACCCTACTCCTCCACAACTCAATGCCTATAATTTCATGTAAATATCCATTTTCCATAAAACAAACAATTTTCTATTTTTACTCACACCAAAACCCCTTTCAATTACATTTTCTATTACCCACACATTTGAAAAATTCCATTTTTATGAAACACAAGAAGAGCATACTGTTAATAAACCAACTTCATGGGTCGATCCCCTTGAAAAATCATACATAAACCAAGAATAATTTCAAAACATGCCTTTCATAATTTGAGAAACTTACAACTCATATTAAAAAATTCACAATAATCAAAACATGCTAAATTATTATGTTTCCTTTTTAAAACATACACTCAAACCCATTCGTACCTCTAGTGCCTTTGAAAACATATTTCACACCTTTCAAACAACCCATAATACCCTTCCTAAGAAGTATTAAATTACAACAAACACAAAACATAACCATTTCCTTTATTAAAATTCATTTCAAACAAATATGCATGCAAAATGTTTCAAAAACACAATTTGCACCACAAAATTAATTTATAGAACAAGAATAAATGCACAAAAAAATAATATTAAAAACATCTAGAAATTTTAGGGCATGGAACCACTGACATCGGGTGAAGAAATTTCTGAAACTCAATGTGGAACCCGGATCTCACCTCAACTACACCACAAAGAAAACCTAACAAGGAAATATTTACCCAAAAACAATAAGATTAAACCCTAACTCACAAGATTAAATCCTATCAATGGAACCCTACCCTCTGGAAAAGATAAACCTAAAAGGAGAAGTGTGAGACTTACATAGAGTAGATCACACCCACGATGGAGGGACAGAAGAAGTGTTGAGTGGTTAGGGAGCCTTCTGCGCTACGTCGGGAGGGGAAGGCGTGACCGCTGGAGGGGGAGGTGCACGGGAGGAGCCACCAACCATTGAGAAATGGAGGAGTAGGGTTTTCGGGGAGTAGGGTCCAGCAGGGAGGAAGAGAAGTAGGGTTTATAGGGAGGAGGATCTATGGAAGGGGTTCTAGGGGGAGGATAAGGAGTAGGGTTCGTGGTAGATTAGGGCTAGCAGTGGAGGTTTGAAAAGAGAAGATCAGGGGGGAGGGGAGTTGTCGCAGGGGTACAGTACTGCGAGAGATTGAGGGCACGATAAACAGAGGGCATTGTGCATCCAATTTTTTAAAATGCCACTATGGTTTTATTAGTGCTGAAATTTTAGAACTGATAAATGACCCTTTATCAGCGCTTTTAATTAGTGATGATAAATAATTACCTTAATCGGCGCATTTTCTTAGCACTGATAAAAGTTGGAACTTCCCTTGCCTATTTTTTTAGTACTGTGATAACCTACCTCAAAAGAAATATCCTTCCTCTAATTATTTGCATAACTTTTCTGCCTACTCTGAGCTATTGTCTTGTGTTTCTATATCAACAAAACTTTCTCTACCATCTCTTATACCAATTCTGATCCCATCAGTTTCCTTTCACATACTTCATCCCAAAAAGATAAAGTTCGACACCGATTCTCATATAATGCCTCCAATGGATCCATCTATATACTAGAATGAAAACTGTTATTATAAGAAAAATCAACCAAAGAAATATGTTAGTCTCAACTTCCCTGGTCATCCATTGAGAAAGCACGTAGCATATCTTCCAATGTATGAATTTTTCGTTCTGGCTACCCATCTAACTGAGGATGAAAAGTTATACAAAAATTTAATTCAATACCCAATTACTTCTGAAGTCCTTTCCAAAATTTAAAAGTAAACCCGGGATCATGATCAGATACAATGGATAGGGGAACTCCATGCAATATGACTATCTCTTTAACATAAAACTGAGAAAGTTGATCTAGAGACAAAGTATATCGAATAGGAAGGAAATGTGAAGATTTAGTTAATAAATCAATAATAACCCAGATTACATTATTACCTAGAGATGTCTTTGGTAATCCCACAATGAAGTCCATGGATATATTTTCCCATTTCCACTCTAGCACCGGTAAATACTAAAGCATCCCTTTCCGTAATTGGTGCTCTGCTTTAACCTATTGACAAGCCAAACACTTCATAGTAAAGTCAACAATATCTCTTTTCATTCCATCCCACCAGTAATACTTTCGAAGATCTCTATACATATTAGTACTCCCAGGATGAACTAAAAATGGAGAACTATGAGCTCTACATAACAACTATTTCTTCAAATGTGAATCACAAGGCACACATAATATCTTCTGAAATCTCAAAACACAATCATTATCAATGTTAAATTCAAGAAAGTTACCCTTCTAAACCAACTCTACCTTTTTCTGAAACTCACTGTCTTCCTTCTACACTTTCTTAATTCTGTCTGATAGAGATGATTTCATTGACACCTAAAAAAACAGAGGAATTTACTACACTAACAACTTCTATTTCAAAGTTCATCAAATCGTTAATCAAAGGATCTTGTTCCAAATGTAACATGGTTAATGTAGAATTACTTTTTTGACTTAAATCATTGGACACTTTTTTTCGTAGACGGTAATGAATCATGAAATCATAATCCTTGATTAATTCTAGCTATATTATTTGTCTCATGTTCAATTCTTTCTGAGTGAATATACACTTCAAACATTTTTGGTAAGTATATATTTCACACTTTACTCCATACAAATGATGCCTCCAAATTTTTAATGCAAAACCAACAGCAGCTAATTCCAAATCATGTGTAGGGTAATTTAACTCATGAGTTTTCAACTAACGTGAAGCAAAAGAAATTACCTGATCATTATGCATTAGGACACAACCAAGTCCTTTCAACTAAGTATCACTGTAGATAATAGTTTCACCATCTCTGAAAGGTAATGCCAAAACTAGATCATTCACCAATCTTATTTTCCATTCCTGAAAACAATCATCACATTCTTTTGTCTAGATTAACTTAACACCTTTTCAAGTTAACTCAGTCAATTGGATATATAACCGTGAAAAATTCTCAACAAACCTTTTGTAATATCCTTCCAAACCAAGAAAACTAAGAATCTCGATTATATTTTTGGGTCTTGGCTATTCTTTAACAACTTTTCTTAGAAGGGTCAACAATTATGCCATCTTTAGAAACAATATAACCAAGGAATTAAATTTTCTACAACCAAAATTCACAATTTTTGAATTTCCTATACAATTTATTTTCTTTTAAGGTTTGAAAGAAAATAATTAAATTACTTTCATGTTCCTATTTACTTTTGAAATATACCAAAATGTCATCAATAAACACAATAACAAACTTATCCAAGAACTGATGGAAAATTCTACTCAAAGATCCATGAATACAACTGGTGCATTAGTTAACCCAAAATCCATAACTAGAAATTTATAATGGACATATCTAGTACGAAACATAGTATTTAGAATGTCTGCTTCATTTACTTTTAACTAATGGTACCTCGATCTCAAGTCAATCTTCGAAAAATATTGAGCTCTCTGGAGCTGATCAACCAAATCATCGATATGAGAAAAATGATACTTTTTCTTAATAGTGATATTATTCAAGGATCTATAATCAATTAAAAGTCTCATTGATCCATCATTATTTTTAACAAAAAATATTGGATCACCCCACAGTGATGTGCTAGGTCGAATGAAACCTTTATCTAACAACTCCTGCAATTGTTTCTTTAACTCTAAAAGTTCAATTTGGGCCATTTGATAAGTGGGTTTTGAAATTGGATTAGCATCAGGAACTAATTAAATAGTAAATTCAACTTCCCTATCAGGTATAATACCAGGAAACTCATTAGAAAAAACATAAAGATACACATTTACTTTTGGAACGTCATTTATCTAAAAAGTTCTATTGTTTTTAGCAATATGTGCAAGGTAACATTCATTCCCATATTTCACTAGTTTCTCAGCTTCTTGATATGTTATCAGAGATAAGGGTTCATTATTTTAAACAAACTGAAAGTCTTTTTGAAAAGAAACCCCTTTAGGTCTACAGTAAATCTTAGCATGGTAAATCGAAATCCAATCTGTTCCCAAAATAACATCAAACTCCACTAGAGGTAAAACAAAAAAGTTTTCAGGTAAATTCTTTCCACAAATAAGGATAGGAATATTCTTATAATTTCTTTTTGCCTTAGCATTATCCCCATGTGTTTTTACCATAAGTTATGGATTCATTTCTATAGGTGGAATTCCAAATTTACCTGAAACTTTCTCAGAAATGAAATAATGTGTAGACCCAGAATCAAAAAATACATTGGCATAATCTAAAAAACAAACAAATTACCAGATACCACTTCATTTTATGGTCCCACATTAACCGTACTAGTAACAAAATATTTTCCCCTACCCCTCTGCTTTTGATCTATCTAGTTTCCACCCAAAGTAATCAACTTTGGACACACATTGGCATAATTCCCAAACTCATTGCAACTAAAACATCTTACCACTAGCTTTCTACTACCTTCTTGATCATATAATTTATAGTTATGAGAAATATGACCAGTATTACCACACCGGAATCACTTTACTAATTTTGAGAGACATTCTCCAGGTTTATTTTTACCACTCTTATCACAAGATAGAAATTTAAATTTCTTACCTCCAGGCTTATTTGGAGAATTCTCTCCATTTGCCTACCAACTAGACCTCCCTTTTTTCTTGCTCTCTTGGAACACCTGATCATTAGAAAACTCTATTTCTTCCTTCTCAGCACATATGACAAGTTTCTCATAGTTTTTTAATTCACAAGAGGCAAATGGTATTTGATATCATAGCTGCAGTCCGAAGTAAAATCTATTTATCTTACTGTCAAGATCTTAGATTAAATTTTGAGCATACCTTGCCAGTTGAGTGAAATTTTCTTTGTAATTATCCACTGAGTCATCCAATTTCCTCAATTCCAATAAATTTTTTTCCTGCCTAAGTCGAACCGCCTTAGAAAAATATTTCTCAAGAAACATACCTTTTAATTCATCCTAACCAAGAGCATAAATCTCCTCACTGTCCCTGATATTTTTTACCATCGACCACTATTGATATGATTCACCTTCAAAATGATCAAAAACAAGACTAACCTTTTGATTTTCTATACAACCCATGACATCGAAAATATTTTCCAGTTCTTTGATCCACCCTTCAACTTGAACAAGGTCAGATGATCCTCTGAATGATGGGGGTGTTGCCTCATGAAATGATCTACTATAGACATGTTCCCATGGGGTTGATATGGTTGGTCTTGTGAATGTATACCACCACCATTTATAGTTGGATTCAACTATAGTATTACTACAAAAAACTATTTAGTTCTGATTCCAACCATCTCGAGATGCTGATTTGGAAGTTTATTCTACTATGTATACCTTCCCAGCACTGCTTCCCTGTTTCCTCTGCAAAAAACCATTCTCAACAAACATATCTTAAACAAAGAAACATGGTAATCTTAAAATTATATATCATTAAAATTTGACCAAAATGTAAACAACATTTATGGATATTCTATTAACAAAATTCTAACTCCTAAAGTTATCTAAAATGACCTCTAATACCAACTATAAGGACCCGACCTTAAACATTACATAATCTTGAATTAAGTAAATAATTCAAAATGAGGATCTTTCTGGGTTTAGAGATTTATATAACTATGACATAACTTATACATGACATATTTATTATTACAAAGTAGACACTTCTACTCACTATACATTTTCATTCATAAAACTAAAACTTTTAAAAAAGAACATGGTTTTGTTTCATGCTTAAACATCACAAATTTTCCTCGATCACATCCTTGAATCTATTCACCTTTAAATACTTGGAAAAACATTTCAAAACTTGGTATGCTCATAAAAAGCTCAGTAAGGGATACACAAAGAAGGAAAATTGTTATTTTTTCAAAACAACATGTAAACCATGAATACATTATCAGAAGTAATACTTTTAACCTTTATGAAGTATTAAATATTCGTCACTGAATAAAATCTCATTTCATACCCTTTTATAACCAAAATATTACCATAAAACCCATTTAAAGAACAAATTACATATAAAAGGTAAACTTGGGACATTATTATACTTAAATGGAATAACCATATGGTCAACTTCCACAAATCATTCTTAAAAATGGAATAGCGATACGACCAACTTCTATACCCAATGAATTGGAGGTTATAATGTAACCACCCATCCTTAGTTTTTCATGGAAAAACCCATCATTTGGTTTATCATGTAACCAACTTTCAAATTCCCAAGTACCATTACATAATCATTACACATAAAAGATTGAAAATATCAACATTTTAAACATAAATTTCAGTTGAAATCACAAGAAATAATTTCAAGATATTGAAATAGTAAATACACTTTTGAAACTATTTTCAATACCAAAATATGTAAAAGTGTATGTGGTGTTTATTTTATATTTAAAAACATCACGTCTTGTTAAGGAAGCCAAATATCAAATAATGCTCGCAGTGGTGGAATGGTCGTTATCACCGCGTATGTTGAAAAGAAACATTCCCTTTTTCGTTTAGTAAAATGCTACATAGAAAAAGAATCCCTTTTAATTAAATTAAATGTCAAAGGATTTTATACACCATATAAAAGAAGGATGTGTATATTATCAAAACACGCCTCAATGAAAAGAGATTGAGACAAAGTCCCCTACCTTGAGTCTGACTTGCCTCGTATGTTCCTTGTTCTTCCTGAATAATAAACTTAAGTCAATTTATACTTGATTCAAAACCTTTTTCAAGTTTATTATTCCTTTTATATCACTTACCACATTGCTATACCAATTAGTTAATTATTTGATTTCATATCTCACATTTTGTTGATGTTCGGAACTTAAGTCAAAAATGAACTTGTTATAATTACAATTTGTTCATGTGGTAAAAATTAAATTATCTCCAGAATGATATTAATGATTTATATATCATATATATCATATATATCCAATTTTTATGTATTTATAATATTCCATATAATCAGATATAAGAAATGAAATGCATTTTTCATGGAGATAGTAAGTTGTATGTACACATGAACGCTACTTTCATTCCATTTTCATATTTAAAGGAATGAAAAATAAATGATACATAGGTATATTATAATTACAGTATAATATTTATGTTATATATGTTACATAATTTCATTAATTTCATCTTTTATATGTTCCATGTATAGAATTAATGATTCATATCACTTTGAGGGGGCGGTAGTCCGCACTTCCTCAAATGAAATTATCGCATTTATATAACATGAAAAGAATAAAGGTATGTTCTAAATAATAATTAAATAAGTATAGAGATAAAATATATATCATATATATCATATATAATTATATTTCCATCCTAATGGCCACCATAAGAGGTGGTAGGATAAGATTTAACAATCATCGTTTCGTGAGGTAGTAGTTCACTATCCACAGAAACAGTTTGTTCAATACCCATTAGACGGAGGGGTGTGTAAGTGTAGTTTGAATCCTAATAATAACAAAAACCTATTATATTGAGGATACTTGTGTTTTTATGTAAACAAATAATAAGAAGATCATAGGTAGTGGATAAGGAAAATAATAGAAAGGAACTTGAGAGAAGACGCACCTAAAATCGTGTAACTACTTTTGATTTGAGCCAAATAAATTTCATCAATTACCTTATGCCCAAGGTAAGGCATCTTGGCGGAAAGGAGGGATTTTTGGATCTTATTTGGGCAGATTTTGGATGAGATAAGGGATAATTATAGGTGTGAGTAAGGGTTGGAGGTGATGTCCTTTTATAAGAGGGAGGATGGGCACTTTAGGAAAGTTTGAAAGTATTATTTTATAATTAATTGATTTTAGAATTATAATAACACCAAAGTGATATATTTAGAATAAAATATGAGGATGAGTCGAAATAAATATGAAAATGTAATATTATTTATTTACTTGGGATTTTATAGCATCAATTCATTTTTTTTATTTTATTGAAAAATCCACTTTAGGGTAAGTGGGAACGTACATAAAATCCCCACAAAACCCATTATAGAATTCAAAATTCAAATATCAAATGAAACCATCAACATCGCACCATGAACCTTCAAAGCACACCATGTTTCAAAATTAAAATGCTTCAACCAAAATCCATCAACACCACCTCAATATACGCACCATGACACATCACTTGTTTCAAATTTGTAAAGGGATCATCATAACACCTCGAGCCAACCACCTCTTGATGTGTACCCTGACACAAAACAACACTCATCCAAAGTGGGTCGCTGGAATCCATCATTCTAGAAACTTTCATCGTCACCAACATCATGCACCACACCATCTCATACCACCGTAATAGATGAACACCATCATAGACTACCAAAATTTGGTGTCGCCACATGGACCAAACACCTTCGATGCCAAAACAGTCTGTCATCACCAAATCACGAGCATCATAATTTTGGAGTCGACATCATCAGCCACTAATACATTGAACACCACCAACAGAGGCCATGATCATTCCTCCTCGCCTCTACCATCCAATAATAGAAAAGATCCCACTGATGAAAATAAACCGCAAGTAAGAAGGAAGACCCGAAAATAGAACTCGAAACCCAGGAAAACCTAAAGAGGGTCGGGAATGAGACCACGAAAAATACCAGGTACGAAACCCTAAATAGAACCTTAAAGACCACAAACTAAAAGTCCCAAAACATTGTGTACCCATCGCTCGAACTCCAACGTGGAGAGTAGCAGTGGAACCCTAGTCTAGAGTATGTTTGGGCAGCCGAGGATGACAGACTAACTCTGGTAGCAGCTGTAAACCCAACTTCCACCAAACTACAATCCCAAAATCTCTATGTTAAATCCATACCATCCCTGACCCGGAGAGGCACAAAGTAAAATGAGACAAGAGTAGGTTAGGGCAATTGATGGCATCCAAATCACATACCTTCACCGGAAGAACCAGAGAACTGCATAGAAACAACGAAAAGCAATAGATTAGAGGAAACCCAAGGGGAAAAATATCATCAGAGCAGATCTAAAGAGTGTAGCTGAGAGAAAATGGAAGAGTACAGACCCTAAACCCCTAGAGGAATAGAGAACAAAGCATGGAGAGAACTCTCCACAGAGAGTGCAGAGATCTCCCCCTTTTACTTCGGATGTTCCTTTACTTAGGATGTTACAATAAAACTCTAAAATTTTAAAATATGAACATCATATTTGATAGTGTGTATGAAACATAACACCAAAAATAGAAAGTAATATAACAACCCAAGACTTTATGATATTTTTACTATTTTAAATAAACTCAATCTATTCTATATCTTTCATCACACACAATACAGATTTTAGATTGCATTGAATGAAACATTGATTTTATCTTACTTTACATGAAACAATGAGTTCCTTCAATATCCTTCATTTCACACAAGACCATGTTTTACTGAAAAAATATATAATATTATTATTATTATCTAAAATGATAATTATCTCGTAGCCATTAAATTGGAGGTTATGAATAGGATTAAGTAATTTAAGAAAATATATGGTTGAATTCATTTGTAACTAATTAATAAGAAATGAATATAATAACCAATTGAATATAAAGGAAATGTTATTACGAACATATATTTTTATGTGCCAAAGTCATTTTATTTTAATAAATTAAATTACTTACTATTAGTGGATTACATTAATGAATTTTTTTATTTAATAATTTGTTTTTGACATTCATCCAGTAGATTTGATAAGCAAAAGATAATAACAAATACAATTTTATGCATAAAAATATACAGTTTTATAAAATGATTTTTTTCATTTTTGAAATTTTAATTTCAAAAATATATTATGGTGATTTTTGGGTATTTTTTTTGAGAAGTTTCATATTTTGGTGAATAGTGAAAATATCGAATTTTAAATGAGAACTAAATTTTCATCTAAATAAATCATAATATCAAATTATGTTTTAATTGGTTTGGAAGTAAAATTAGACGATTTATAAATATATTAAACCAATTTATATCATAAGAATCATTTTATATTGAATTTAGATATATAAACTTAGTAAATTTTGTACATTTTCACTTTAGAAACATGATTTCTTATCGTGTTTGTGGGATTAAATTAAAATTAAATTCTACCACTTCTAGGAATGGAAATTTTCAAAATATATTAAATATTTAGAATAATAATAAATTATATTATCTTATGAGTTCAAATTATTTTTTTACAATAACTATTATTGTAAACAGTTAAAATTAATTAGCACGGTTAATGTTAAAACAGGGTTTTACACATTACATGTGTTTGTATTAAAATTAATTTTACACCCACATAGGATTTTTATTTAATAAATTATAAATAATATTTAGAATAACTGGGTACAAATTATATAATAAATATTTTTAAATTTATGCATATGAGGTAAGGGATACCTCCGACTAGTAAATACTTTTGGGTTTTTACAAGAATGTCACTCCTCCATTATAAAAGGGAATTCACTCTCCCCGCTTCTTCACACATCCAAAAACATTTTTCTCAACTAAAACCTCTCAAAATAACTTCTAAAATTCCATCTCCTCATTCTATAATCTTCAATTTGGTCATAAATTCAACCAAGTAAGGCCTTTGGTAAAAACCAAAATAAGATACCCGGAGAATAAGTAACGTTCATCAACAAACATTTTTGTATTATTTCTTCTTCAAACCCCTTAAATTATTTTTATATCATGATTATATAATAACATAAGTATATTTAATATAATGAAATGTTTTTATTTTAATGATAATATCTTAAAATTTATACACTTTCATCAAATGGGTTATCAAATCAATATTCGTGTACGACAAACTACCACCTTGTGAACTGATGTTGTTTATTTTTCCATTACGAACTTTCATTGTTGGTAATAATAATAGAAATTCTATTTATATGTTATATATATAAAATTTATAATGTATTAATTCTTTTTAAATTATCATATAACACATACCTTGATGCTTTTCATTTTGTGGGAATATGAAAACTTCGTTCATGTGTATAGACGACTACTTCCTTACGAAGTGATGTGATTCATTCATACTTTACATTGAATGTATAAATTATTGATTTAAAAAAAATGTGACATAAATGACATAAAAATTATACTTAAATGATAATATATTTATATATATATATCATTTAATTTTGTTCCTTCAAATATGATAAGAAAATGGGAAATATGTTCATACGTATGTACGGTCTATTGTCTCCATGAATGGTGTATTTAATTTTCTATCACTAAATTTTATGGATCAATATAAATAAATATATAATAAATATTTATGGTATTTACTTAATTATTTAAATTTTTAATATGATTAAATCAAGATCTACATATGTATAAAAAATAACAAGTCAAAACATACTCGAAAAACAAGGCAATTAACACCCGAAACAATGAAAATAGTGAAATATTATTAACAAAACGGATGATAAGATGTTATAAAAAGATCATATATGATATTATAAATATTAATATAGTTCTTTTATAAGTTAATAAACTTTTTAAAAACATTATAAATGAAGTGAAATAGCATTCAATCAAAAGGAAACATGTGGTAAGGAATTTCATCTCAATTTATATTCCACTGAGACTAATTTGTTATTTTGAACCAATTCACTTTTATGTGGTGTATATAATTCCCCATTTGACATATAATAACATGAATAATTAAATTTTCATGGTATTTTAAGTTTATATTTGAATTATTTCATCCAAGATGATTTTATTTGAAAATTACCATGTGATATAAGTTATTTTGAAATCTCACTCACTTTTGTGATTTTTAACTTTCTCTTGAAACAATAACTTTATTGTAATAATTTTTCATTGGGAATTAAATTAATCATAAAAAATAAATATTATTGTGTGATGTATAGGGTTATTTCCAAAACCATATACCATTTTATTTATAGTGTATACTTTGAAAGTTATTTGATTAAAAGGAGAAATATTGATAAATATGTATTATTTAATCAATAAAGATATTTGATGATAAAGAACATTATAAAATTGATTATTATGTATATGAGGAATTATTTGGGCCTAAATAAATGGGTGAGCCTTTAATGATATCCCATCGATGCATTGATAGTCTCTTGAGATGAATCAATTTTCCAAATCATATGGCTGTTTACCTTGTAGTTTTAAACTGTTTTGAGAATAGATCTTGACGGTAAAGGTATCATGAGCTTATAAAACATGAAGTCCAATAATTAATAATTTCCTAAATTTAAAATATATTTTTTATTATCCATGAAAATTTCACTAATAAAAAATATATGGATGTATTTCATTCTCATCTTATTGATTAAATAACATATGTGTTCAATTATTTAAAATATTAATTATGCCTTGTCAAATTATTTATATGGAATGTATTCTTAGTTATTTAAATTTTTATGTTAATTATGAAAATTGATTCATTATTTATTCTATTTTACTTAACCTTTACTAAGAATTTTATCTCACCATTATTATGTTTCATTTCCCCAGGTTATGACGAAGATATATTTTAATGTGTTTCAAGGATGCAGTTTATTAGCTTTCGTTATGAATTATGATTTATTTTTCATTTAAAAATGTAATATGGGTATCATTTATGTAATATGGTTTTCCAAAAATAATAAATTGTTTGTTCATTTGGGATTTGAATCTTGTATTTATTCCATTGTAAAAAAGTATGGCACCAACTATGGGCTACTGGGGTCGGGTCATTAAAAAAGTGAAACTAAAATAAAATGAATTTATTTTAATCTCCATAATGTGATCATAAATACATTTTATATTATAAAAATTCATAGGATAACCTAAGTAATACATAAAAAAATGGGTGATCCAAAAATCCCAATAAGTGAATAAATATGATAATGAGTCATAACATGTGATTCAAATGACAAAAAATAATATCAGAAAAGAAAAGGCTCCAGGATAATCACATGGGAGAATAAAATAATAAAAAGGTATCATATGATCATTGAAAAAACAATAAAGTGGAAACAACATAAAACAAGGCATATGAATAAGTCAAGGCTAACTACCAAGACAACATCTCATGGTTGACAGAGTCCCATTATAGATTAGTCCTACCCCTTAATCCCATACATAACATCACATGAGAGAAAAACATTTACCAGTGCATTGGAGTGATATATGGTCACACCCATCATAAAATTTATATGACTACATGTTCCATAAAAGGAAATAAATCATAATTCATAAACATAATAATTACCTATGGAGAAAAATGGGTTTCATAATCTTGTCTCAAATCATAACTTAAAAAATATTTCTTAAAGATGGATGTGAGAAATGAACACAATGATTATATTACCCCATAAAAGGAATTTAGGATCAGATAATTATAAAATTTTGAGTCATATATACATCCTTTAAAAGAATAACATAACATTAAAGTGAGAGATAAAGTGAGTTAGAGAGAGAAAGGTCGTGACAAAAAAAGGGTAGTTCAGAGAGATCTCTTACCTTATGTTCTATAAATGTTATGTTCATGCACTTAATATCCTTGATAATAAAATTAGATCCATAAATTATTTAATTAATAACATTTTAAATATATATTTAATTTACTAATATTTTATTATGTTCATTTATAACCACTTCTGTAGGATATAAGTTTTAATTTCACTGTTCTGAGGGTGTTTGTTTCATGGGTCCAAGGTCTGATCAATAATGGATAATTATTAATGTTATTGTAAAATAGGAATAAAATTATATAATTTAAATGAAATGGTATTCATGTACTTCCAAAATTTTAAATGGCCCCATGTGACCATATATGTTATGACATAGGGAGAATTCATTGAGTAAAAAACGTTAATATTATATGATTAGTTTTTTATGTGATTTTACCAATTATCATAGTCTATATTTGTTTTAATTAATATTATAGATATTTATTCATTCCATGAAATCAAATAAGTTATAATATACTTATTATCATCTTATTTATCTATAATAATAATTTTATGACCTTCCATGAAGGTGATGGAGAAAAATAAAGTATGTTGTTTATGGCGGCGGTGAACCAACCATATTTTAAAAATCGTTTTCATTTAAGAAAAAAAATAAAGGAGTGTAGAAGATGAATATTAAAACATAATAATAATAAATTATTTTATTTAGGATACTTATGTTGATATTTTTATATGCATGGGGATCATATGGTGGTGGTAGTAGTGGAATAAAATTGAAAGAGATTAGTTGAAAATCTTACCTCTTACATTGGTTGGATCCTCTTAGTTTACCCCTTAAGGATCCTTGAAATGGTCTTTATATAAGACAAATAGCACTAGGACATGGTGGATATGATTAAGAAGATATTTGGGAAATTTTTTAAAAAGATACAAGGGTTGGAAGGTGTGAGGAGGAGTTGTGATGGGTGGTATTTATAAGAGGAGTATATGGGTGTTTATTATTATTATATTCACTAGTATATTATTTTGAATCATGAATATAAACATTTTTTATTATTAATAATATATATAGTAAGTACTGCAAGTTAGTTTTAACTAATGAGTGATTACATTATCCATGACTCAAAAATTCATGTATTTATCATTATTGTGAAATGTCATATTTTATAGTATTTCACTATTCACAGAAATTTCAATTATTTTTTTTAAAATAAAAATAATCTAACCATTTTTTAATTTTAAGATTCTAAAAATGAAATAAATTTTATAAAAATAATTTTCTAAATATGATAAATTTAATTTTTAAATAAAATCTATATTTAGTCAAAAAATAACATTTTTATATTATGATTGATTTTCCAACCGCTTGAATAATTACTTATGCTCTCATAAAATTATCAAATAATTATAATGAAAAAATATTAATTTAAAAACCCATTTTTTTAATATAAAATTTCTATTAAATAATTATTTTTATTATAAAATTGAAATTTATATTTATATTTTACAAAAAATAAAAATTCATAATTGATCATTTTTAAAATATTTATTAACATGTTATATGTTTTAAATATATCATATTTTAATTTAATATGGTACCTAAATACTAATTTACACTTTCAGAGGTGAGGGCATTGTTCTAATGGTCTGTTTACTATTCTTAACATTCATATTATTACTCCAACAGTTGGATTACTATTCCAATGGTTAGATTCCTATTTCAACAGTAAGATTTGTAGCAGTCATATGGGTTCCCTACTTTTGATAAATACTTCATGTTTTATTAATTATTCATTCACTTATATTTTATATAAAGGTTTTATATATTTTTATTTTCTAGATTAATATTTCTTTAATAATATTCGTCTTTATTTCTACAATGTTGTTCGTGGGTACGATTATTCGGGTGGATCGATCATGTCTAAATTTTCATATTTAAGTTATATTATTTTTTCTATTTTTTTATCCCCTTGTAATATTTTAAATTCATATATCCATTTTTATTCTCTAAAGTTTATTTTAAAATTAGTATAATAAAATTTACTTTGTTTTATCTTGTAGTGTGTGTGCATTATGCTAATTTAATAAATATAACACAATTATAATAAGGGAAATTCTATTGATAGAATTATGGGTCTTTATAAAGAAAATTATGAAATCACCAATGATCATGATTATATATAGTGATACTAAAAAATTATATCGAATTTTTATGAAATTTATGATTTTATCAATGGTGTTAAGATTAGTTAACATGAAGGATATAAATGGATAGAGTAAAAATTATTTTATAGAGTTGATATAGTTAATGAAATTCATAATTTATAAAGACAATGATGTTAGATATTCACATTATATTGAGAAAAAAATATTATGTTTGATGGGTTTGGGGTATAAGAAGACACATATATTCCCAAATGACTATATGATATATAGGAAGGAATATGAAGGTCTTTCGGGGTGTCCTAAATATGGGGAATCATGGCATGAGTTAAAAGAAAAATCATAGGTTTAATTTTATATTAATAAGGAACCAACTGTGAAATTTTGAATCTTACTATAATTACTTATCCAAAATATTTATTTAAAAATTTAAATGATAGAAAAAAAGGTTAACATGGCATGCATATGAGTGAATATCTGATGGAAAATTATGTCATCTAGGTGATTTTACATAATGGAAGGAAATTGATTAAAAAATTACTATATTTTGAAATAAATTTATAAATATAAATATTAGGTTTTTCATAGATGTAATAAATCCATATCAAAACCTTAGTGCCAAATATATTTCATGTCTAGTTTTATTGGTAATTTACCACTTAACTCATAAATTTTATATGAAGTGAAAATATATCATATTGAGTTTAATGATTTTTTGACCAAAATATTATCTAAAAAATATTTATGTATACTTTTCTCTATTAATTGAAGAATTGAAACAATTATAGTATAGAAAAATCATAGTTTATGATTCTTATAAAAAATAATTATTTTCAATTTCATATAAAGATTTTATTTACTATAAATTACTTTCTAGTATATAAATATTTTTCTGGATACTTTGTTAAGGGGAATAAATATTATCTAGTTTATGAAGAAGGGACTTCATTTTTTCAATTACAAAATGGGTGGAAAATAATATACATGGGTCATTGAAGGTTTTTTTATGATTCACTCTTATAGAAGATTAAAAAAGGTATTTAATAGCTTGTAATAATTTGATATCTCTCCAAATACTTTTTCAACTAATAAATATTTTGAGAGAGTGAAAAAAATTAGTGTCATATTTGTAAAGACATAAATTTCTAGTAATGATAGAAATATATGGAGAAATGATCAGTATTTTTGAGCTTCCATATTGGGGATATCATGAATTCAAACATAACATTGATTTGATGCATTTTGAGAAGAATATCTATGACAATTTTATTGGAACATTGTTTAATATTAAAGGAAATAAGGATGGTTTGAATGAAAGGTTAGATTTACTATCAATGGGAATACATTTTCAACAATCTCCCACTCAAAAAATAAAATAAACATACTTGCTTCAAACTTTTCATAAATTATCCAAGAGGGATAAAATCATTTTTAATTAATACCTTCATGGTATGAAAGTGTCCCAGGGTTATTTATCAAATTTAAAAGACTATTACTAAAATAATAAAAGTTAATAGGCATAAAATATCATGTTTTTCTTGTTATGATATAATAGCTCCCACCAATTTCATTATGTGGAATACTACCCATCCATGTTGTATTAACAATCATTAAGTTGTGTTGTTTTTTGAGTTCCATTTCTAAAATATTTATGGATCTAAATTTGTTGAATAATTTGGAGAATCATGTGGTTTATATACTTTTTCAATTAGAAATGTAATATATTCCATATTTTTGGATATCATGGTACATTAAATGGTTAATTTGGTGTGAGAAATAAGTCTTGTTAGTCACATATGTTTTTGTACGTATCCTTTTGAAAATTATATAAATATATTGAACGAGTAATTTAAGAATCTTTGTCAACTAGAAGTCTACATTGTTGGGAAATATATTTTTGAGGAATTAGTAGAGTTTTATATAGAATACTTTTCTTAAGTAAAACATATTCTTTTGACTACATCTCCCCATAACTAAGTCATTTTGGGGGGAAAGGGGATCCATGGGTCAAAAATAATGTTTTTGACAGATTTAAGAATAAATAAGGCACAATTATAAATCATGAATAAAACAATGATGCTCAACCAAATCTAACATCACATATTAATTTTTTAAAACAGATGTATATTTAAAATAATGATATGTGGTTATTAAAGAAGCATGATTTTTTTTAATTGTTAAATAGACCATGCATGATAAATAATATATGTCAAAAATATTAAAATGGTTAGTGGGAAGCCTATGTTTAAATTTAATATCATGGTCTGAGAATGACATCAGTAGATACACATTTTATACAAAATACAGAGATAATAGAAGTGCATTTCTAAATATTAGGGTATTAGTGTTCACTAAAGAAATGCATTTTTTGAGTGAAAATGAAAAAAACTCAATCTCATCTTTAACTTCATGTTATGGATATTTTGAAGAAATATGGTAGATTGATTACATTGAATTTCAAGTTCTTATATTCAAATTTAAATGGGTTATTGGTAACAATAGTTTTAAACATGATGATTTTATTATGTCTCTAGTAAATATGAATATATTAGAATATATAGATGACCCTTTTATCATGACAACACATGTGAATAAAATATTCTATGTTCTTGATCCATCAAATGTTCAGTGGTATATCATGTTACAATTAAAAAACAATGTTTTAGTGAAGAGAAACTTGATGATTAATTATGAAACATCCCTACTTCCATAGAGATATTAGCATAGGATATTGATGACCAAGTCATAGACATGGTTTATGTCATACAGATTGATTGTGAAGAATGAGTATGAGAAAATAATCCATTATAAATATCTTAATATTAAAGGTACAATATATTTATCTTATTTTTAACTTTATTTTTTTATAAAATGTTATATATGATATTTGTATTTTTTTTGTTATTTAAGTTACATATTTTGAAAAATATGATATATTGAATATTTTTTTAGTTTTTTTTGTATAATTTCCTTGTTATAAAATTTGGAAAAAAAATTCTCGATAGACTATTAGTAATTTGATTAAGAGTTTGACTACTTTTTTTATTTTTTCTTTATCATTTTCTAATTGTTGTTAAACATTATATATAATATATGGACTTGTATAATCTTGTAGTGATGTTTTGATTTATTCTCTTTATATTAATATATATCTCATAAATGTTTTCAATATTTTTTTTTATAGTTAATTACTTATACTAATATGAATAAAAATGCATTTTTTTGTTTTTTATGGTTGTATCATGTTTTTCAATTTTTATTTCATTTAAAATGTAACATTTAGGTTTTATAATCTTTTACTAATTTCTTGTTTATTTTATTTTTAGAATAATCTCGAATAAAATTTTTGAGTCACCTTGATCTTCTAGGTAGGATCCTACACATACTTTTATTGAGGGGACTCCCCATTATTCAACATAAGATCCTTTAACTTATAATGTGAGAGAGAATGAATTTAGGGTCGGAAAATGTGCTAGAACACATTTATCTAAATTATCAGTTTCCTATAGCTAGAACTAAATTATTGTTATCAAGTTTGATGATAATGGTAATCCTATTGGTCTAAATTTCAAAAAATAGAACTTTTATATCTTTGAAATCTCATGATAAATTCAACATTTTGATTTTTTCTGGAGATGTGTTGAGAAAAAAGCACTATCTCAACTATGGGTGTCCATTATTGTAATCTCATTAATTATTATTTTATATATCATGATATTTTTTTATTAATTTAGGTTCTTTTTCCTTCTCATCAGATGACATATGACATACCTGACACTAGAGAAGTAAAAGGAAAATGCATATATTTTTCTTATAAGAGTTTGAGAGATTTAAATCGACATTAACTTCATATTTCATTTGTATTTAAATTAAAAATATAAATATATGTAATATATATGGGTCTCTATATTAATATACATTGTAAAATTTTATTGAAATTAAGTTTGAAGCATGTAATGACCTGTCTTTTCACGAAGGTATGGATCATTTGTTTTTGCTTTTAAATACATTGATTTTTCTTGGTAAACATGCACTATGGACTAAGTAAGATTCCGAGAGAATTCAGGTCCTGTTATGAGCCCGTATTTTTGAAAAATGGGAAAAAAGTGTAGGTTGTATGGTTACCACATGGTTATTAAAAACTGTGCAAGGTAACCATGTAGAGAACATTTTGAGAAGCAGGGGTCACACGGTTTGTCTGCAATCATGTGACCCAAGGATAATGACCCTTTCGTGCCTTATACATTTTTTAAAAGTGGCTTATTGCACGGTTTACACACAGTTAGAGAAATCGTGCACCTTAACCATCTAGGTTTTCTCTATGGGAAGTGGGATGAGAATAGTTTTTTCATGGTTTTTTAAACCATGAAGTCAAATCGTGCAACCCATATTTTGAGGGTAAAATGTTCAAAATTACCTTAATGATATTTAAACCTATTTTCTTCTTTCCTCCTCCTATTTCCAGTAGATAGCTCTTGTTCTCTCCTTATATGGGCTATCATCTTTCTTAACCATGGTATTTTGATATCTCTCTAATATGGACTCCAAATTGGTTATCATTGGAGCTTTTGGATAGCTCTAGGTAAGACCTACATTCTTCTTCCTTCCTTTATAATTTTCTCTTTAGATCTATTTCTATATTTTTGTGTGAGCTCATTTTCTATATTTTCAGGGTGTTGGACTATTTCTTCGATTTCTTCCAATCTACTTAGAATATGAAGACACCATAGGATGAGGAGTCATAAACAACCCTAAGGTAGGTGGTATAGTTTTTTTACCTAAAATTTATTGTGTTTTTCATATCTCATTCATTGTCGTATGTGTCGACCTTTACCACATGTTTCCCTAAAATGATTTCTTTTATTTTAAATTGTTTTATGCACCTTGTTATACTTTAATTAATCCATTATAGGTGATTAGAGGATGAGGACCTTAATTATGGACACCACATGGGTGTTTCATCTTGAAATTACCCTTTATAGTTAATTTTTTAAATGTATGGAATGCCTCTTAAGTGTTTATCTTGAGTTATAATTGAAATTTCTCAATGGTATATAAATTTTTATTAAACCAGAGCACCTGCAAAGTGCTTGGCATGACTTATAAATTGAATTGACCCTTATAAGTAGTTTCTTAATTGATAATGTAACCTTTTGATTGCTTCATTAAAACATGGAATTGAGTTTCTATGTTTTTATTAATTAAATAGATTATATTAAATTGAATGGATTGCTTTATGATAGTTTGTAATGTTAAGATAATTAAATGCTTCAATTGAATTGTGATGCCTTGGTTATAATGATATTGGTGAATATAATTCATGGTAGGTGATAGCTAATGGTTATTATTATTATTATCATTATTATGTCATTTATATTTGATATGGAATTATGGTTAAGGTAATTTTTGAGAAAGATGATTCACTCTCCCTTACATCAGGCATTGATCATGACATCTTACACCATTGACACTATTTAGATGGTGGTAATGATGCACCACATCCCATGATTCAGGTGTTATCATGATGACTCACCCACGATATTGAGTGACGATCATGGAGTCTTTAATTCTTCATGATATGTAGGGATAATACACTTTTCTTGAGATTATGAGGCTATTTAAACTTGTTATTAATCATTGAGTTACACCCTGGTCTAGCCATTACCTTGTATCCAAGTATATGGTTTCTTAAGTACTCACATACCAAGTGCATATAGTTGGATATTTTATATAACTATAATATGTATATATTATTACTATATAAATATATATGGTTACTAATCAGACTGTTATTCTATCCTGAGCCGAAGCAGGTTGAGTCGTGGGCTTCCTTTCAGAACTTGAGAAGGCTGGTACTTATTTACTTAGTATTGACAGTTATTTCTTTATACTTGCACACTTTTGTTGTTATGAACACTTCATGGTTTACTTATAGACACCATTAGTGGTGGACTACTGGGATTTTCTCTCACACCAAAATAAGGAATCAGTTGGTACCCGAGTAGATTGTTTGTTTTCAGGTATGGATAAGAGTTAGTTCCCTAGTAAAAATTCTTGATGTTATTTACTTATATATGGATCATAATATTAGATGACCAAGAATATTCTTGTGATTCTAGTGTGTTGGTTTCGGGTGCAATAGAAGCGAACGGTGGTGGGTGATATATTAAAATTTCTTTTAATAATCATTTCTTGAAACCAAGAGAGAGGATCTTTAATGTCAACTTAATAATTAATTTATTTAATAATTGAAGAAACAAATACGTAGGATTGGAAACTTTATTCATTGTTGAATTTTGATCGTATGAAAAGACCCCTTCATATTACATTCATTGCTTTGTAAGGATCCAAGGATATAATACCTCTAGAAATGATCCACACATGATCCTATGGTCTTAGAGAAACACCACTAAATCTCTGGGTGCTAGTGTGGAAATTTTAATTTCTTGAATTTTCCATTATTGATCGCTCATTCTTTGGTCTTAAAGAAATATCTCTTTCACTTATCTTTATTGAGAGGTAGGGAGGAGGAGTATAGCGACCCAGCCTTTTCTTATATTACTATTACATCATTTCAAATGTAAAAAACATAATAGTATTACACAAATAGGATCCAAATACTTAGTGTCTTGGGAAAACTAGGACCACACATAACAAATACAACATCTAGCATAAACATTTATTTAATTTCTTCTTCTCTAGCTTCTTATTGGAACTTGACCTCTCCTAAGTACATGTAGCCACCTGAGGATATACATCAAAAGGGGTGAGATAGATGCCCGGTAAGAGGATAGATAAGAACAATATTTCATGGGGTGAGCATAATCATAACATAGGGAAAAGATCATGAATATGAGAGGAGCATAAATAAAAGACTTGAAATGTGGCAATGCATAAAAATGTAACATCATGTATTAGTGGTTAACTACCACACATACTTGTGAACCAAGATAGAATCATGTTCACACATAATTTCACATTTACTCATGAGATTCATCACTTTACCCAATGCATTGGAGTGCTATATAATTTCGGGCGCACTCGTCACATTTAAACATTCATATTGTGCTATATAATTTCGTGCGCACCCGTCACATCATAACATTATCATTTATCATGCATGCCACAATGAACATATAACATAAATGATCATAAATAACCCATGAAAAGTAATTGGTTTCATCTCATAAGAACACATTCATAAACATTGGGTTCCAAAAAGAAAGAGGGAACAACATACTTGATACAAGAACCATCAACCTTAAATGAGAGGTAAAAGGTGAGTTCTTAAAAGAAGAGTTCTTTTGGAAAATATTTTGATTGACATAAATATTAGTAGAAAAAATTTATATCCCAGAAAAGGTAAGATAATTATGAAAAAATGATCGTTAAGGAGTAACCATATCAAAAATGGAATGAAAGAGGGAGAACCCGAAGGATGAAAGTTGGGTTCGAGAATTTCCCATTACCTTGTACCCGAATGCTTCCTTCTCTTTAATGTCCTGTATAATGACATTATATTCATTAATTATAAATAAAGAACCATGTGTACATTAATAGGGTCCATTCTGGTTTCATTATGTCATATTATGTTCCTTTGGATGACTTATAGAGTCTAAAACATTTTTCGGGGATGTTCATTTTTAGGGTTTTTTCTTGGGTGGTTCACTTGTATTCTTAAATTGAAGTTTGGGAAGAACATGAGTAAACATCCAGAAATGATATTACATGTCATTAATGATATTACAGGATCTTTAATTATTTTATAATGAATTATATTAGATCCATGTGGATGAATCATTAGATAAGAATTAAATGATGGTTATTTGGGTCAATTTGTGTGGTTTTTGGATCACAACGAACTTGTTTTAACTTATCACTTAGTAATATGGCCATAGGTTATTTAAAAAAAATTAAATAGAAAATAATACATATAAAATATTCTGTTTCAACCATAAAAATGGTTTCATGACCATATCTGAAGGTAGAAATGGAAGAAGAAATCATGTCGTTCTTGAAGGTGATAAATTAACACCTCACGAACAATGTTCTCTTTAATAAAATAAAAGGGAGAGGGAAAGTGGGTTAGATTATATAATATCCCATTAGAATTATAAAATTACAGTATATTTATAATACTGGAGTTAAAATACAATTTGGATGAAGATAGGTGGGGAGAGATCAAGAAGTGAACTTGAACTTGAAAGGAAATTAAAGGAGAAGAGGGAGGGAAATTACCTCTTGAATCCTTCTCTTGAGAACCTCCTTAAGGGCCTAAGATTGTTCTTTTGATGAGACCAGAAGCTCTTGGAAGTGGGGGAGGGGCTAGGTAAGGTTTTTTTTCAGAGTTTAGAGAAGGCTTGGAGCTTGAGAGGTGTGAGGAAATGAGGGTGTGAAGGGTGGCTTTTATAGTGGAGGGGAGAGGGGTTTCCCTAATATAAAATTCATTAGTTTATTATTTCCACACAAGACAAGGAATAGTGAGTCTTGAACGACCAATAATAGTAATTTTATAATTTAATCCCGAAACAAGTGGGCTTACATCAGCAAAACATCACACATGACCCTATAATTAGCTTATTTAGCTTATTTTGTAAATTACGGTATTTCACTATTCATCAAAAATTCAAGTATCTCAGAAAAATCCCAAAAATTTACCCAAACCATTTTTAAACATGTAGAATCCAAATATGAAGTCCATTTTTTCAAAAATAATTTTCTAAATATTATTAATTTAATATTTAATTAAAATCATAATTTACTTAAAAACTGTTTTTAAGATTAAAACTGATTTTATAGTGCTTTCAAAAATTACATAGGGTCTTATAAAATTATCTAAAAACTATAAGACATTTATTCAATAATTTATGAATACATTTTAGGGAAATAAATATTCTTTTAAATTAATTAATTAATTATAATTAATTATTTATGACTTACAAAATACCAAAATGTTTACAAAGGTCAAATTGTCACTTTCTAAGATGCCTAAATTTTATTTTATTATTCATAGGTAATGTTACTATTATGTTGGATGATTTACTATTCATAAGGGGCATATTACTATTCATAAGGGTATGTTACTATTCCTAAGGTTATGTTACTATTCACCAAAAATTATTTTTGTTTCATTAGACTCCAAAAATCATCTTGAACACAACCGTGTCTGTCAGATTTTCAAAATTCCAAACATAGGAGTGAAAAAATTATGTTTAAATTCACTTATCACTTAGTAGTTCATTATTTTTTGTTTTCATGTTATTTTATGACATAAATATAAGAAGGTAATTTTCCATTGAAAAACATTGGGTCGTTACATTCTTTCCCCCTTAAGGAATATCTCCCCCGAAATTTCACTTTACACAAATAGGTGAAGGTACTTCTCCTTCATTGCCTCTTCTGGTTCCCAAGTTGTTTCCTCAAACTTATGGTTCCTCCGCAACACTTTGACAAGATGGGTTGTCTTGTTGCGTAGAACCTTATCTCTCCGATCCAGAATCTTTACTGGCTACTCCTCATAGGAGAGATCATCTTCCAGCTGCACCACCTCTGAGTTTAGTACATGTGAGGGTTCTGGTATGTACTTACTCAGTAGTGATACATGAAACACATCATGAACTTAATCCATATTCTGTGGAAGTGCAAGATGATAGTCCATGACTCCTATGTGGTCAAGGATCTCAAAGGGGCCAATATACCTTGGGCTTAACTTCTCTTTCATCCCGAATCGCATGACTCTCTTCTATGGAGATATTAGAAGGAAGACTTTATCTCCAATGTTGAACTCCAATTCCCTTAGACGGTTGTCATCATAGCAATTTTTCTGAATTTGAGCAGCTTTGATGTGTTTTTGGATGACTTGAACCTTCTCTGTCATCTCTTGAACAAGATCGGGTCCAAGTAGATTTCTTTCTCCGACTTCATTCCAACAGGTTGGAGTTCTACATCGCTTTCCATACAGAGCTTCATATGGAGCCATCTAAATACTCGAGTGGAAGCTATTGTTGTATGAGAACTCAACCAATGGGAGATGCTGATCCCAGCCACCTTTGAATTCAAGAGATCATGATCTTAGCATATCTTCAAGAATATGAATAGTCCTTTCATATTGGCCATCGGTTTGGGGGTGATAGGTCGTGCTGAAATTTAATTCAATACTCAAAGCATATTGAAGGCTCCTACAGAATTTAGATGTGAACCTTGGATCATGGTCAGAGACAATTGAGAGTGGAACATCGTGCAGTCTCAACACTTCCTTCACATATATCATTGTAAGTTGTTCAAGCGATAGATCTTCCTGAATAGCGATAAAATGGGTAGTCTTGGTGAGTCGGTCAACCACAACCCATATTGCATTATTTCCCTTTAACTTCTTCGGGAGAACTGTGACAAAGTCCAGAGTAACATTTTTTTAATTTCCACATGGGTATAGGCAATGGCTGCATAATACCTTTGCAGTTTTGTCACTCAGCTTTTAACTTGCTGACATACCAAGCACCTTGATATATATTCCACAATCTCCTTCTTCATGTTATCTCTCCAGAAGTGTTCTCTGAGATCACGACACATCTTGGTACTCCCAGGATGGATAGAGAAAGTTGAGCTATGTGAATTATCCAATAGCTCCTTCTTTATCCCGGGTGATGAAGGCACACAAAGCCGCATTACAAACCAAATCACACCATCATCGTCGATATGGAACTCTTGCAACTTCCCTTCCTTTACTGCATTCACCCTCTTTTGTATCTATACATCATACCTTTGTGCTTCCTTAATCTTCTTCGGGATAGATGGTTGCGCAATCATTTAGGCAAGGTAGGATGTATCCACTGCCATTATAATTTCCAAATCCATTCTTTTCATATCCATTAATATAGGGTCTTTCTCAATCCACAGCATGGATAGAGTAGCAGGTTCTTTTCTACTTAGAGCATCAGCTTCCTTGTTCGCCTTTCCAGGATGATAGTGGATAGATCAATCGTAATCCTTGATTAGCTCTAACCATCTCCTTTTACGCATGTTGAGCTCCTTTTGTGTGAATATATACTTTAGGCTCTTGTGGTCGGTGTACATGTCACACTTCTCTCCATAAAGGTAGTGCCGCAAGATTTTCAAGGAAAAAATCACTGCTGCCAGCTCTAGATCATGTGTCGGGTAGTTCTTCTCATGGATCTTCAACTTTCGTGAGGCGTAGGCTATCAAATTATCATTTTTCATGAGTACACAACCCAATCCTTTCTTTGAATCATCACTGTATATCACAAAACTTTCTCCACTTTTCGGTAGTGTGAGTACAGGTGTAGTGATCAACCTTCTATTTAGCTCTTTAAAGCTTCCCTCACATTCTTCCATCCAGACATACTTTACCCCTTTCCTTGTTAACTTAGTTAGCAGGCTTGACAATCGTGAGAAGTTTCTCACAAAACATTGGTGGTACCCAGCTAATCCAAGAAAACTACGGATTTATGTGACACTAGAGGGCATGGGCCATTCCTCAATCACCTTTTTCTTTGAAGGATCCACATAAATTCCCTCACTTGTGATCACATGTCCCAAGAACGTGACTTGATTCATCCAAAAGTCACACTTGGTGAACTTGGCATACAACTTCTCCTTTCTCAATGTCGCCAACACAAGTCATAGATGTTCTTCATGTTCCTCCTTTCTCTTGGAGTAGATGAGAATATCATCGATAAACACTACCACAAATTTGTCGAGGTAATGTCTAAAGACTCTATTCATCAAATCCATGAAGATTTCAGGGGAATTAGTAAGTCCAAAGGGCATCACCAAAAAATCATAGTGCTCATACCTTGTACGGAAGGCAGTCTTATGAATATCTTCATTCTTCACCTTTACCTGATGATATCCAGAATAAAGATCCACCTTTGAGAAGTATTGATCTCCACTTAACTGGTCAAACAATTCATCAACCCTTGGGAGAGGATACTTGTTCTTTATGGTGATCTTGTTGAGTTCCCAATAATCAATACACTAGGGCGTATGAACCCTTTGTCAATATGATCTTGCATCTGCTTCTTTAACTCCTCCATTTTGATAGGATCCATCCTATAGGGGCACTTAGAGATAGGAGTAGCTCCGGGTATGAGTTCAATTGAGAAATCTACCTCACGATCTGGGGGAATTCCGGGTAACTCTTCGGGAAATACATCATCGTATTACCTCATGATGGGCATTTCCTCAAGGTTGGAACTTTCCTTCAACTCAACCATTTGGACGAGGTATGCTTCTTCATAGGGAATCAACACCCACACCATTGAATGATTTTTCAATGGATATTCATGATCTTCCTTTCATTTGTATAGGAGCATGGGATGGTTTGGAATATGAAAATATATTTCCTTTTCCCGACAGTTTATATGCGCTCTATATAACGAGAGCCAGTCCATTCCCATTATAGCGTCAAATTTCACCAAGGGAAGTATTACGAGATTTTTCGGAAGAATCTTCCCACATACACCAACAGGAGAAGAGTCAAAGACTTGGGTCGCAATGATTGCACCACTTGGTGTTTTTACAGATATCTCTACTTCAAGGTTTTGGGGCTTCGATTCTATAGTTCTAGAAAACTTTCAAGATATAAAGGAATGTGTAGAACCATAATCAAATAAGACTTTGGCCATTCTTGAGTGAATAGGAAGTGTACCTTGTACGACTTCATTATCGTGCTCCATCTATGCAGTATTGATGGTATAATCCTTCCCTTGTTCTGTTGGCTTTGGTGGCTACTGACGCTGATTACCCTCGAGGACTCGAGGTTTAGTGTACTGGTTTGCATAATGCCCTAGCTCCTTACAGTTTTAGCATTGAACCATGAGTGGTTCTCTCCATTCATCGGCTACATTATCCTTCCTTTTCATTTCTTTTCGACACTCTTGAGCATGGTGTCCTTCTTTCCCACACTTGAAGCATTTCTCCGTCCCTTTGAGGCAGTTCCCATGGTACAACTTCCCATATTTTTGGCATGTGAGTCATTTATTTTTATTCCCACCTTTGTCACTAGATCCACTGACTTGAAACTCCATCTTTTGTTTCTTATCCCCATATCCATGGGACCATTCTCCAAACTCCATCTCCACTTTTAGAGCACACCGAAAAACTTCTTCATAACTCCAAAAGTCTCGAATTGCAAGAGCCTTTCAAAGGTGTGGTTTTAATCCACTAAAGAATCTATCAATTTTGCTATCATTGTTGATAACAAAACCCAAAGCATACCTTGAGATCCTTGTAAAATTCACTTCATATGTTGTGATAGATTCTCCTTCTTTTTGCTTGAGATCTATGAATTCTATCTCCATCTTCGTGCGAAGAGTTCGTGGGAAATACTTATTAAGAAACATTATCTTAAAGTATTACCATTCCATCTCTTCAATTTCCTCCCTTGGATTGGTGTTCTTAATCAAATCCCACCATTGATCAGCTTCTCTATCAAGAAGATAAACGGCTAGAGTCACCTTCTCCGTCTCGGAACATTGAAGCACACAAAATATCTTCTCCATGGAGTTGACCCACTGTTCCGCAACTAGTGGATCGAAAGATCCACAAAACATCGGTGGTCATTGCCGCATAAAACATTAGATATCTAGTTTCTCCCTCTTTGGTAAAGGAGGACGTTCCCCATTATTATGGTTATTTTTCATAACCTGAGATAATTGGGTAAGCATCACCATGAAATTTTGAACTCCACCTCCCAAATCATTGGGGATGTCGTTCGGGCAATCATTGCATTATCCCTCGCATGAGTTGTTGGCCTGATGTCTCCTAGTTCCCACCATTTTCTAAAATAGAAAAGGTTATAACAAAACATAAGTAAAAAAGTCATGAATAACTTATTCATTTAAACAATTATACCAAAAACATAACATATGGGATCCCTAGGTAAATATTCTTGTGTGCATATTTTTACTTATTCTCATACTAGGGGTTTTCTCTAGGGTTCACTAATCCTAATTCCCAAATTAACTAAACCTTGACTTTGATACCAACTATAGCGACCCGACCTTTTCTTATATTACTATTACATAATTTCAAATATAAACATCATAATAGAATTACAGAAAGATGATACAAAGGCTTAATGTCTTGGGAAAACTAGGACCACACATAACAAATACAATATCTAGCATAAACATTTATTTAATTTCTTCTTCTCTAGCTTCTTATTGGCACTTGTCCTCTCCTTAGTACATGTAGCCACCTGAGGATATACATAAAAGGGGTGAGATAGAAGCCCAGTAAGAGGACAGATAGGAACAATATATCATGGGGTGAGCATAATCATAACATAGGCAAAAGATAATGAATAGGAGAAGAGCATAAATAAAAGACTTGAAATGTGGCAATGAATAAAAATGTAACATCATGTCTTAGCGGTTAACTACAACACATACTGGTGAACCAAGATAGAATCTTTTTCACACATCATTTCACATTTACTCATGATATTCATCACTTTACCCAATTCATTGGAGCACTATATAATTCTGGGCGTACCCGTCACATTTAAACATTCATATTGCGCTATATAATTCCGGCCGCACCCGTCACATCATAACATTATCATTTATCATGCATGCCACAATGAACATATAACATAAATGATCCTAACTAACCCATGAAAAGGAATTGGTTTCATCCCATAAGAACACATTCATAAAATTTGTGTTCCCAAAAGAAAGAGGAAACAACATACTTGATATAAGAACCATCAACCTTGAATGAGAGGTAAAAGGTGAGTTCTTAAAAGAAGAGTTCTTTTGGAAAACATTTTGGTTGACATAAACTTTAGTAGAAAACATGTATATTCTATAAAAGTTAAGATAATTATGAAAAAATGGTCTTTAGGGATTAACCATATAAAAATGGAATGAAAGAGGGAGAACCCGAAGGATGAAAGTTGGGTTTGAGAATTTCCCATTACCATGTACCCGAATGATTACTTCTCTTTAATATCCTATATAATGACATTATAGTCATTAATTAGAAATACAGAACCATTTGTACATTAGTAGGGTTCATTATGGTTTCATTATTTCATATTATGTTCCTTTGGATGACTTATAGAGTTTAAAACATTGTTCGGGGATGTTTGTTTTTATGGTTTTTTCTTGGGTGGTTCACTTGTATTCTTAAATTGAAGTTTGGGTAGAACATGAGTAAACATCAAAAAATGATATTACATGTCATTAATGATATTACAGGAGCTTCAATGATTTTATAATTAATTATATTATATCCATGTGGATGAATCATTAGATAAGAATTAAATGATGGTTATTTGAGTCAATTTGGGTGGTTTTTGGATCACAATGAACTTCTTTTAACTTATCACTTAGTAATATGGCCATAGGTTATTTCCAGAACATTAAATAGAAAATAATACATATAAAATATTCTGTTTCAAACAAAAAAATGGTTTCATGACCAGATATGAAGGTAGAAATGGAAGAAGAAAGCATGTCGTTCTTGAAGGTGATAAATTAACACCTCACGAACAACGTTCTCTTTAATAAAATAAAAGGGAGAGGGAAAGTGGGTTGGATGATATAATATCCCATTATTATCATAAAATTACAGTATATTTATAATACTGGAGTTACAATACAATTTGGATGAAGATAGGTGGGGAGAGATCAAGAAGTGAACTTGAACTTGAAAGGAAATTAAAGGAGAAGAGGGAGGGAAATTACCTCTTGAATCTTTCTCTTGAGAACCTCCTTAAGGGCCTAAGCTTGGTCTTTTGATGATACCAGAAGCTCTTGGATGTGGGGGAGGGGATAGGGAAGGTTTTTTGGGCAGATTTTAGAGAAGGCTTGGAGCTTGAGAGGTGTGAGGAAATGAGGGTGTGAAGGGTGGCTTTTATAGTGGAGGGGAGAGGGGTTTCCTTAATATAAAATTCATTAGTTTATTATTTCCACACAAGACAAGGAATAGTGAGTATTTAATGACCAATAATAGTAATTTTATAATTTAATCCCGAACCAATTGGGCTTACATCATCATAACATCACACATGACCCTATAATTAGCTTATTTAGCTTATTTTGTAAATACGGTATTTCACTATTCATCAAAAATTCATGTATCTCAGAAAAATCCCAAAAATTTACCCCAACCATTTTTTAACCTGTAGAATCAAAAAATGAATTTCATTTTCCAAAAATAATTTTCTAAATATTATTAATTTAATATTTAATTAAAATCATAATTTATTTAAAAAACAGTTTTTAAGATTAAAACTGATTTTATAGTACTTTCAAAAATTACGTAGGGTCTTATAAAATTATCTAAAAACTATAATAAATTGATTCAATAATTTATGAATAAAATTTAGGGAAATAAATATTCTTTTAAATTAATTAATTAATTATAATTAATTATTTATGACTTACAAAATACCAAAACATTTACTAAGGTCAAATTGTTACTTTATAAGATGCCTAAATTTTATTTTCTTATTCATAGGTAATGTTAATATTATGTTGGATGATTTACTATTCATAAGGGTCATATTACTATTCATAAGGGTATGTTACTATTCCTAAGGGTACGTTACTATTCACCAAAAATTATTTTTGTTCCATTAGACTCCAAAAATCATCTTGAACACAACCGTGCATGTCGGATTTTCAAAATTCTAAACATAGGAGTGACAAAATTCTGTTTAAAGGACATTTATCACTTATTAGTTCATTATTTTGTGTTTTAATGTTATTTTATGACATTAATATAAGAAGGGAATTTTCCATTGAAAAACATTGGGTCGTTACAAGGAGGAGTTGAGAGAGAACGTGTTGTGTGCAACAATTCTCTATTCTCAATTTCAGATGCTCTAAAAAATAGACATAGCCATTTATTTATAGAGTTATGATTTGAGTTAAAATATTATTTAATTTCATAACATCCATTAAATAACATTTATTACCTTTAGTAAATACCATAATACCTGATAAAAATTATATATTTAATATTTTTTGGTGCATACTAACTTTTGAAATAACAAATATTATGTAATGGTCTTGTTAATTAATATTTTTTACCAAAATCAGTCTTGGTCCATTTGAACTCCTCAAGCATTCATTGAATAATTGAATAAATATTTTATTTATAAATAAATATTTTATTCACAATCTAGAGAATAAATATTTATTAAAATATTCAATATATAAAATAAATATTTTATTCACAAGCCGGTGAATATATATTTATTTAATTTATGCAATAAATATAACTTGAATAAAATTATTCCTCAAACATGAGATTAATATTTATTACATTAATTAAACTCAAATAGAATATAATCAATATCAACGGAAAAAATTAGTGTGTGAACCTCTAGGATTTTTTCTCATTGGAATTAGGTGGTCTTGATTAAAGTCCAAGATTACTGTATAATGTTGTAATGTTGAAAACCACAAATGAAAACTCATTGTATAATATAATACCTTTTTCGCAATATCTCATCAAGTAGGTTTCACATCCATGTCAACAACCTTTATGCTTGATATGTATTTCTTTGAATATCTGAAATAAACACATTATTACACCATAGACATAAAATTTAATGTGATGATTATATTCCAATATAAGTGCTGAGATATCAGCTTCCATAATGATAGAAAGGAAAAATTCATCCTTGAATTATTCATTAATGACATGTCACTTGTGATGCACCCAACATATCCAACTTTTCCATGAACTGTTATATTCATGGTTTATGAAATACATCTAAGTACGCGAGTTGTAACATGAATTAATAATAATCTTAAAATCTGAGGACCATCAAACATACTCATAGATAAGAATATATGATGACACCAAAACATGAGAAATTCCAATTGGAAGGTATATTTTCACAATCTCCCATCTTAGATTTTACTAAGTGTGAACATCATGAGAATAAACATAATCTTATTATAAGTAATTTCACCAGATAGTCTATGTACTAAGTGTCCCATCATAGTATGTTATCAAACTGTAGAACATTATTTGAGAATATCATCATAGCACATCAAGGTTCTCATCATATTAGGGAACTACTATGACCATAACAATGAGATGTATACTCTAGGACATTATTACATTAGTGTTTATAATAAAAACAAAAAATATGTAATAATAAGTTTTATTAATATTCAATACATCGAATATTCATATAATCAAAGTAAGAATGTTGGTTCGAGGATACCAACTCCAACACAGTGGAGTGAACTTTTTTGAATTTTGATTTTTTTTGTAAATAATGTTTCAATGCATATCTCATATTCCCCTTTTTATATATCAACATGAAATGACATCATGTATATGACACTGCCTAGTGTATTTTTATTATTATTCATATTCTTAGTTATTTACACTTCCATATTTTATTATTATATTTTTTTTTATGTGCTTCTGTTAAGGTGGGTTACTGGTCCAGTCGTTATAGCGACTGCTTATATCTTGCTTCCAATATTGTCTGTTTATTATTATTATCCTTTTTCCCACTCTGATATGAGGTCATAGTCTCCCCATTAAACCACCTTTACACCCTCACTACTCTTTGAAAGACTCTAGAATACGGGGAGGCACACTTGAGGCCCTGTGACCCACCGACTCGGGGCTCCAGTTGATTGGACACCGATTCAGGACATTACAAAGTGGTATCGAAGTATTATTTTTTCTTTTAATTTCTATTTCTATATTATAAATGAGACTAGGAGATAATGGAATTTGGTAATGAGCCTATTCCTGGACGTAGCTAACTGATGTATAGGGGAAACCCAAATTAACTGGGATGGGTAATTATTATTATTGATTATGCCTATTATAGTTTATCTAACATAAATATTGGGTGAATCAGATGTTTTATAATGTTATTAATATTTCTATTATTACAATGATGTTTTATTTTACCTTGTCCCAAATTAATTATGGCGTGTATTACATGCATCATTATAAGCACAATAGGACTTCTATGCCATGCAGTTCACCATGCCATGTCTACTTTCCATGTGCATTTTCTTATTTCATATTATTAGTTCCATGATTACCTATAGAATTGTGATGAAATTCCTTATAGTAAAGATAAAACATAATTGACACTTAAATTGTCTACCTTAACCTAATAATTTTTTCCTCCATATGTTAAATCATACACCTTAAGTAGTCAATTATGGAAAGTTGATCCATGGACCATTGATCATGTGGGATGGAATGTGTTATTGTATGTATTTCATGGATTCTATATTTCAGTCCATGAGGAGTATAGGAAATTAGGGTTTAGAAGAGGTGATCCATTTAATTAAACCACTTAAAGAGATTTAAATTCATAAATTACTATGAATGTAAAGATGAATTCTAGAATGAAAGGGTTGTTTATATGTGTGATATGAGACTTAGACCAAAACTTGGCCTTAGTAGTGGGTGTATGGCAGGTATCTATGTCCTTATGGCCTATTATGGTCTTTTCTTTACCACTTAGACCTGGATTTTAATGCAATCATAGAGGTTTGATTTGTTCATAGGATGGATATATTTCTATCCTAGTTTTCTATATGAAATCTTTTACGACTATGATCTCTTTTGAGGCATGTGTTTGGAATTGTAGCATCATACCTCCATGACATCCTCTAGTCTTATACTCTGGAGGTAGTGACGACCATGCACCAGAGGTGGTGGGCCCTGAGACACCATTGGTTCCTCCTACAGTTCCTCTTATGTCACATCTTCTTATTCTTGATATGGGCACTATTGCAAAGTTCTGTGAGGGGTTATTTCTAATGATGTAGAATATGAAAGGTGTCACTCGACCTACCTCGACTGTAGCAGAGTTGACTTGGGAGTTCCAGCAGTATCATCCTCCAACCTTTTTAGGGGTTGATGAACCTTATCTTTCTTAGTCTTGGATCAAATATATTCTTTCTATATTTTATAATCTGGATACACCTCTAGATTGGAGGTTCAAACTTGCTGCTTATATGCTACATGATTATTTCAAGAGATGGCAGGATGTTATTACCTAGGCAGATTGACATCGTAATATGGTTTCGATAGAATTATAGACTATCTTCTATGACTATTTCTTTCAATAGACTTTGAGGGATGACCAAGATAGAGATTTTATGAACCTACTAAAAGGATCCATGTCTATCATAGAGTATTCTTGTTGCTTTATTGAGCTACAAAGGTTCGCACAGAATCTAGTGGATGATCTTATAACTGCTAGGTGATTTGAGGATGGGCTGGTATATGCCATCTAATTGAAGTTCAATGTTTTTTTGAATATCTATTATTTCTAATATAGTCAATCAGGCCCTTATTATAGAGATGAATCTAATGGAATACGGTGGTGCGAGTCAGGGTGGTTCGTAACCTAGATATAACAGTGGTTCTTATAGTGGATGTAAGTGTTGCTTTGAGGTTTCTTATAGGGGTATTAGTGGTCAGGATCCTCATGAAATAAGCTTCATGATATGTCACCGATTAGGGAATTCTAGACATACATAACCATTGTTCTTGTGAGATTTGGTAGAATACAAAGGCTACAGAAGGATGGGGCATATCCATAATTTCTATAGGACCTTTCCATCAGTGAATAGAGAGTGTGGATTTACTTTTACCCCATGTTCTAGAGGAGGGCTAGTTGGATCTCTCTAGGCAGGAAGCTGGAATACCAATGACCACTCGAGCTAAGGTGGTTTTTGTTTTATAGGTATTCAGACTCATGATTCTCAGTTCCAATAGAGTGGTCTTGCTCAGGGAAATTAGGTTGTGAATAAGGGTCATTGTACAAGCCAGTTACATGAAGTGCAACTTATTTCAGAGGAGATAAGCTCCTAAAATTCCACTATATGAGGTACTATTATAGTAGCCTCCACTTTACTGTCTACTCTATTTGGAATAGGTGTGTCTCACTCATTTATATCTGGGACAATAATGGAGATTTTGGGCCTTGAGATCGAACACTTTTGTGGAATAATGATGCTCAATCCCCCTTATGAATCTGATCAAAGAGTTTTCTCTACTATAATGACTTTACCCTTGAGATAGGTGGATATGTTTTAGTATGGAATATTTTCTTCATGGACATGATAGGGTTTGGCGTAATTATCAGGATGATGTGGTTATTTCCCTATTGATCCCATATTGAATTCTATCATCTAAGGGTGATGTTTATATCACTATAGGGTGTTCGGCATGTGCATAAGGGAGAATGGGATGTTCATGGGACTCGATCTTGACCTAATCAATAAAGGCTAGGCAGTGTGACCCACTATTTTCCCTCCTGTAGTGGAGAATTTCAATGATTTTTTCCATGATGCCTTTTTTGGGACACCTTCTATTTGATAGGTGGAGTTTACTATTAAGATTGAGTTAGTAATAACACCAGTGACTATTACTCCTCATAGGATGGCACCTATGGAGCTTATGGAGCTCAAAAAATAGTTAAAGGATCTATAGGCTAAAGGATTTATACACCCCCAAATTTATCTTTAGGTTTCACCAATCCTTTTTGGGGAAGAATGCAGATGATGCCCTTAGGATTTGCATAGATTACCATCGATTTAACTATATCATGATAAATAATCGATATCCACTACATCTAATAAGTGGTCTTCTGATTAGATCTAAGGAGTGAGAGTGTTTTTAAAGATATATTTGAGGTTGGTCTATCATCAGGTGAATGTCAAGTCTTCAAACATACATCATATAGATTTTATGAGAAGGTATGATATATATGAGTACTTGGTCATGTTGTTCCATATCACAAACACACATGCGATATTTATGGATCTAATGAATCATATTTTCCACCAGTATCTAGATTCATTCATGGTAGTCTTTGTTAAAGATATCTTAGTGTATTCTCATTCTGGACATGACCACGCCTACCTTATGGATATCATGCTAAATACATTAATGGAACATTAAATTTATGTTAATCTTAGAAAATTCCACTTTTGAATCAAAAAATTCTAATTCTTGGGTTATATAATCTCAGAGTCAGAAGTTTTAGTAGACGCAGAGAAAGTGAGAGTTTTAGTTTCGTGGTGGAAGAAAAATAATGTATTTTATATCCATAGTTTATTGGGGATAATAGGGTATTACATATTCTTTATCTAGGATTTATCTTACCTTGAAGTTCTGCTTATGGGATTGAAGAAAAAGGGTGTAAAATACGTGTGGTCGGAATATTCTGAAGAAGCCTTTCAGGAGCTGAAGGGAAGATTGACTACAACACTGATCCTAATTATGTCAAATCTAGGAAAGCTTTATATATTCTAATATGAGGCATAATGTATTGTAATTAGAGTGATTGTAATTAATGATGAGTGGTTTGTTGCATAACAGTCTTGTTAGTTAATACCTCATGAGAAGAATTACCCGACTCACAACCTTGAGCTAGCTGTTGTAGTTCCGACTCTACACTTTTGGAGACACTATCAACTTGAATAGAATTTTATGGTGTTCACTAACTACAAAACCATCAAGTACAAATTTATAAAGTTTTATCTAAATCGTAGGTAGTGTAGATGGGTTGAATACTAAAGTAGTTCAATTTTTAGTTTTACTACATTCATGGTAAAGGAAATGTAGTTACTGATTCCTTAATCCAAATGACTCAGAAGCAGACAGTTCAGGAGGCCAGTGACAAATGGAATATCATGTAATTATTCTCAAAGATGCACATTGTGGTTCATGAGGATCATGGTAAGACTATACTCATAGCCTTATCAATGAACTATACTCTTTGATAATGGGTAAGAATGAGGAAACTATCTAATTCTAAGGGTCTTTTCCTAATGGAAAGTGTCTCAGGTGATGATACGTCTTTAGGTTGGATTATGGATGGGGATGACAATTTACTATTCCATGGGCGTTTTTGGGTCCCACTTGACATTATAGAGGATCTGATAAAGGAGTTTCATTCCTCAACATGGGAAATTCATCCCGGTGTCACCAAGATGTATCAATACTTACAATTCCAGTATTGTTGGCCTGGTATGAAACATGAGATTTCCCATTTTATCACTCAGTTTTCCAAATTTCAGTATGTGAATGAAAAACATAAGTGACCGTAAGGACTTTTATAGTCATTGTCCATCCTCAAGTTGAAATGGGAGGATGTTTCTCTGGAAATCATTATTGGTTTACTCAAACCACCTCATGGAAATGATATGCTTTGGGTTTTCATTGATCATTTTATGAAGGTCTCACACTTCTTACCTGTGCAAGAGACTTTATCGGTAGACAATCTATGGAGGATATACATAAGGTAGGTTTTACTTATTCATGGATATCCTTATTATATTGGTTCTAATAAATATGGTCTCTTTAATTAATAGTTCTAGTAGTTTTTTCAAAAAACATTGGGTATACAAGTGCTTCGGAGCATGGCTTATCACCCATAGATTGATATATAGATAGAGAATTTGATTTAGGTGTTAGGGGAAATGATCAATGCATGTGTCCTTAAATTTTTGGGTTCTTATAAGAAAAAAAACACCTCATTGAATTATCTTATAATAACATCTTTTAGGAAACCATTGAGATGTATCATTATGAAGTATTATATGGTAGGCCTTACTGTTCACCTTTGTGCTGGTTGGAGACAAGGGAGGTTGCTTTCCATGGACCACGTCTCATTCCAAAGACCACTGAGTAGGTCTATTTGAACAGAAACAGTATGATGACATCTCGGTGTAGACAGTAGTATTATTCCAATTGATTCTAATGACCTCTTGAGTTTGAGGTTGGAGATTAGGTTTTATTGCGAGACTCACCCAGGTTAGGTCATAGACGTATTTAGAGGTAGGGAAATATCTTTCATAGGTTTGTTGTACCTTTCGAGCTTTTAAAACTAACAGAACTAGTGGCTTACCAAATATAACTTCCCCAAGATAACAGTCTATGCATGATGTCTTTCATGTATCATAGCTTTGTTGATATCATCCAGACCTATCACATGTCTTTTTTCCTAGTGAGGTTGAGTTTTGATGTAGATGCTTCTTTTGAGGAGTATCCATTTCGTAATGTTGATCAGAGTGTTGAGACACTCTAAGTGTCATGACCCATCCCCCAGGGCCCGTGTCGTGACTACCCCAAGCCCACCTTCCATAGGCCAGGGGCTGGAAACTAGAACCGAAAGACATATTACCTAAAAACTGGGAAGGCATTGCCTTTACAAACTATAATCACATGCAACCAAACACACAATAAAATACGAAAAAAAGTAAACTATAGTAAGAAGAGTGTGTATAGTTAGAAAAATGGGCCAAAACACAAGCCCAACTACAAGTACAAGAAAACTGAAAAGTACAAGTAAACTGAAACAACTCCTATGAACTGCCGCCAAGGACCCTACTTGAAGGGTAGGTACAGCTCTCGAATGGTCATCTCTGCGGTACGCCTCGTCTAAGGTCCACCTTTTAGCTAACTCTAGTCCGGGTACCCTCATCCTTAGTCAGCGCTATCCATTGTCTGCACCAAACACAACAAGGTGTGGGCATAGCCCGTTCAAGGGTGAGTATAACGATACACTGTAGGGACCCCAAGACCCTCAAAGGTCTCAAAAATCCACAAAGAATGATAACATCTGACAACCCTTCTTAGGTATATTCCCATACATATACCTAAGTTATCAAGTAAGCCCATCTCATTCATGAGGAAACACAAGGCCCAACTATTATCCAAAGTACAACTATTCCACGTAGGAAAGAATACCACGAAGGTAACACCACAAGGGTATGTTCTACAAAGGTAATTCCACATAGAAGAATACAACGAAGGTATCACCACGAAGGTAAGTACCAAAAAGGTACACCACATAGAACAATACCACAAAGGCATCACCATGAAGGTAAGTAATCATCTCACATCAGGTATAACATAGGTATGGTAGCAAAGATGATTATATGTAACTACTGAATCATCTTACTCTATTAAGAGGTAGACCCACGTAGGATCCTAAATCATCAGACCCACATAGGATTCTAAATCCTCAGACCCACGTAGAATCCTAATATATCAGACCCATGTATGATCCTAGAGTATTCCCACGTGGATTCCTAGAGTAGATCCAGGTGAGACTCTTGAACACAGACCCACGTAGGATCCAAAAACACAGACCCACATAGTATCTCTTGCTCATGTTACAACCATCTACAGGGTTCCCTCACTAAGATCGCTTGATTTCAAGAGGTTCTACTCCTCAAGCCATAGTTAGATACTCCAACTTCCATGAAGTCCCACAAAGAAGTATCTCAAAGGATATACATGAAAAAGGGGTCTCAATGCAACAGACGGTGCATCAATCGGACGCCCGGTCTGTAAGTTATCGGCCTTTTAGATCTGAGAGCCTGGTTGGATTAGTGTTCGATCCATCCTATCTATACCACAACTTTATCCAAACCTTCAGTGGGGTATACCAAAAGTACTATCTCGATCTGAGGATTCTGGAACCACAAACGTTTCATCAAACGGACACTCGTAGCTCAAGATATGACCGAAAGAACGGAAAGGGGTCAAAGCTGGTATGGGTTCAGTCCAACCCGGTCCGACCTGGCCTGGGCCGACCCGACCAGATTCGGGTCGACCCGGCCCAACCCGGTTCTTTCCTAGTGTCCGAACAGGACCTCCGGTGCGGCCTTGCCCATTGGGTGCCCTGCTGGGTGGCCCGTGTTGGGCGGCCCACGGCTGGCCGGACGGCCAGCCCTCTTCTACGGTGCGGTCACGCGCCGCACAACCACCAGTGGCCGGCAGTGAGCCGGTCACCCATCCGCCACCGCCGCGGCCTTGCGCCACAGCAACTGCACGCTTGGCGGCGCAGACGTGCGCCACCATCACTGTCACAGAGCCATCCGTGTGCTAGCCTCTTCCCTCACTCCACCACGGCTGAAGGTCTGCGACCCTTCTTCGGCAGCGCGATTGCACCAATGCCATCTTTGCGGCCGGCTAGGGTGTCAGTGGCCATTCCCAAGCCCTTCCGGTAACATTCATCGGGTCACAAGGCGCACCTCAGTGGCCATTTCTTAATTACGTAGACTTCTGCACTTTCCTCGAGATGTCTTCGTCGATTCAAGACCACCAAAATCCCACAAAGGTTGCGGAGAGGTCGGCTCGTGTTCTTTTGGCCCACACCCTCCATTTTAGAATGGTAGCAAGAAGCTTATTTGTTCTTGAATCAAGAACAATATAAATGTTCTTAAATCGAGATGAACATCAAGACTGGGTAAAGGGGTAAACAAAAACAAATCCTGACCTCGATTGCTCGTTGGAGGTTTCGCGAGAAGAAGTCGGTGAAGGTGGTGAGGGTGCTAACAAATGTCGCTTCCACAACACGCTTCCGAATTTGGGCTTGTGCGCCATCCTTGTCCTTGATTCCAAAGTATGTTCTTCATTGGAGAGAGTGTTCTTCCTTTAAGAAAGATTTTCTCCAAAGTTCTCCCCAAGCCTCCCTTTTTCCAATTATTTTCCCAAGGAAATTGGGATCCAATAAATTAAAATAGGGTTATCAATTAAATTTATGTTAGAACAATTATAGTTGGCACAATTAATTGTATTATGTTGGCACAATTAATTGTATTATGTTGACACAAATAAATGTGAGGATTCCAAGGGACTTCCCCACATTAAAGAGGGTTTCGAGTGGTCCCCACCCCTAGAATTAAAAACGGGGGCTTTCTAGTTTGGGTGGTCCCCACCCCCATAACTCAAAAGGAGGGGTTTCAAAAGAAAAATAAAATGTTAAATATTTTATTTTTCTTCTTCCACAAAAAATTGAAAAAATTTCTTCTACCCTCGACCTACTGTGGTTGAGGTGAAAGTCTCCTTAAGTGAATATTGGCGCTGTGAGTTCAATGGTGCCCTCAGATTTCAATTCCAAGCACCGGTTCAAAAGTTACAAAAACCCGCTCGCATGTTTACTGAACGTACCTAAACAAAGTTCAGAAATTTTTTCCGGACACACCGGGCCTCAAAATCACATGCCGTCAATTTTCACGAACTCGTAAAATTCTCATATAATTAAAAAAATACATGGAATTTTTGGGTCTTCACATTCTCCTCACCTTCAGGATTTGCGTCCCTGAAAGACACATTATAAAAAATAGGAAAACAAGTGGGAGAACTAAGTACGAATCTGAGACTCCCGCTCCCATGTGCTCTCCTGGAGGTTCCTGTGCTGCCATCGTACATTCACCAAAGGTATCGACTACCCACGAAGGACCCACTCTATTCGATCCTCAATCTCCACTGGAACCTCCAAAAACATTTCCCCATCATCGATGTCCACCTCACCCCAATCAATGATGTGTGAAGGATCATGTACGTATCTCCTCAGATGGGATATGTGAAAAATGGCGTGCACCCAGTGCAACTGAGGGGGAAGTTCTAGGAAGTAATCCACCTTTCATACTATATTGAGGACCTGAAAGGGTCCGATGAACCTCAGAGATAACTTTCCGCCCTGGCCAAATCTCTGCAAACCTCATCGGGTTGAGACCCATAGAAAGATGTGGTCAACATCCCCAAACTCCATAGGTCTCTGTCTCCTATTGTCATAAGACTTATGCATTCTCTTTTCAGTCTTACTTCACTCCTGGATGATCTACACCTTCTCCGTGGTAGCCCATACCATATCTAGTCCCATAAGTGCTTACTCCCCTGGGTTAGTCCAACACAAAGGTGATCTGCAAGGTTGGTCATATAGAGCCTTGAAAGGTGACATCCCAATGGTTGAGTGATAGCTATTATTGTATGAAAACTCCACCAAGGGAAAATGATCCTCCCAGCTATGACTGAAGTCGAGGATGCAAACACGAAGCATGTCCCTGAGGGTATGAATGGTCTACTCAGTCTGGCCATCCGTCTGAGGATGGAAGGAGGTGCTCAAACAAAGTTGTATCCCAAAATCCTCCAACAACCCCTTCCATAGCCAAGAAGTGAAATGTGCATCACGGTCGGAGACAATCGTCGAGGGTACTCCGTGTATCTGCACAATCTTCTACACATAGAGGTGTCCCAAGCTCTCTACTAAACCCTTCTCTATAATCGATAGGAAGTGGGCCGACTTGGTGAGTCGGTCGACGATCACCTAGATAGAATCATGAACCATGGATGTATGTGGAAGTACTGTTACTAAGTCCATGGATATCTTGTCCCACTTCCACTTTGGGACCTCTAAAGGATGAACTAAGCATGCTATTACCTGATGCTCCGCCTTCATTTGCTAACAAGTGAGGCACTGAGAGACAAACTCTACTACAGATTTCTTCATTCTCAGCCACCAGTGTTGTCGTCGGAGATCCTGGTACATCTTTGCCACTCCTGGATGTACTGCAAGAGGGGATGTTTGGAACACCCTCAACACTTCCTCCCAAAGAGACAATGGTACCATGGTGCGTCCTCTGAAGAGGACGATGTGCTCCCCACCTTCAGAAAATCCATCAGGTGTCTGTCCTGTGGATATCTGAGCACGCCGAGACTCGCAATCAGTGTCTTCATGCTGCGCCTCCCTAACTCCCTAAAGAATTGGGGAAGTGACTATAAGAGACTAAAGGAAAGCTTCTCCATCTCGATCCATAAAGGATATCTTCAAAGCGGCCAGCTGCTCGGTCGCCTCACCTAGCAGCTGTATACTAGATCTCCCGCTGAGTGAATCTCCTACAACGTTCCCCTTCCCAGTAGTATAGACTATCTCGAAGTCATAGTCCTTGAGGAACTCAAGCCAACATCATTGTCTTAGGTTTAGGTCCTTCTGAAAGAAGATATACCTAAGACTCTTGTAATCAGAGTAGACTATAATACGTTCTCCCATCAAGTAATGTAGCCATATCTTCAAGGAGAAGATCATTGTTGCTAAATCCAGGTCATGGGTAGCGTAGTTCTGCTGATGTTGTCTTAGCTATAGAGAACCATATACAATAATTTCTCGCTCCTGCATTAGTACACATTCGAGCCTGGTCCCTAATGTGTCGTAGTAGACTACATACCCAACACCCTCCTCCGGAATCCTCAAGATGGGAGTACTAGTCATCTTCTTCCTCAGCTTCAGAAAACTCTTCCGGAATATCTCCGACCACATGAAGGGTTTCCCCTTCTTCATCAACACTGATAAAGGTGCTGCAACTCTGGAGAAATCTGGAAAAAATCTCTAATAGTATCCGGCCAAACACAGGAAACTATGTACCTCCATCACACTCATGGTTGGCTCCCAAGAAAGTACCACCTCAATCTTCACCAGATCAACCGCAACACCTTCCTCTGAGATTTCATGTCCTAGAAATTGAACCTCTCAGATCTAGAACTGGAAATTCAAGAGCTTACCATAAAGCTGGTGCTCTCGGAGTGTGTTCAGAACTATCTACAAATGATAGGCATGCTCCTCCTCAGTAGCCGAGTAGATCATAATATCATCGAATAAGACTACTACGAAGTGATCAAGGTATTGCTGCAAGATCATGTTCATGATTCCCATGAACACTGCTGGAGTGTTGGTCATACCGAATGGCATAACCAAGAACTTGTAGAGGCTGTACCAACATCTAAAAGCCGTATTCGGCACATTCTCGTCTCGTACTTTGAGATGGTGATAGCCTGATCCGAGGTCTATCTTTGAGAACCACCATACTCCCTTCAGCTGATCGAAGAGGTCATCAATCCTTGGAAGTGGGTACTTGTTCTTCACGGTCACCTAGTTCAGGTTCCAATAGTCAACACAAAGTCTCAAGATCACATCCACCTTCTTGGCGAACAAAATCGTGCTTGCCCAATGAGAAACACTGAGCCGGATGAATCCCTTCCCCTGTAAGTCCTCTAACTATACTGGCAGCTCACGAAGCTCTGCGGGAGCCATCTGATACGCTGGTGTAGATATCGGTGTCATCCCAGGGTATAAGTAAATGTAAAAGTTGACCTCTCCACGAGGAGGTAGACCTGAAACATCATCAAGGAAGACATTCACGTACTGGTCCACCAGTACTGGATAGCTCGAACTCTCCACATCAACCGCTCTGAGGGTAAGGTTATCCAAATGATGATTGATCGGCTACACTCTCCTCCGGGTAAGTCCATTCTATGTTGCAACGGCTCCCTTCTCACTGGTGAATGTAAACCTAGTCCCATCCTCGCGGATACACTGCACTTTTCAACTAATACAGTCTATTTGATCATGGGATGTAGATAAAGATTCGATACCCAAGATGACATCGTAAGGCCTCAACGCCGCTACTAGGAGATCCCAACAGAAGTTCTCACCTTTTAGAGTAATCTCACACTGCCAGAACCAGTGTGTAATCATCGAATCCTATCTGGTAGGAGTATCAATCCTTAAGGATCGAGCCAATGGATCGACCGGAATCTCCGAGCTCCAAACGAGGGTTGTGGAAATAAAAGAATGACTAGAACCTGTGTATATAAGTACTTCAACTATGGTGGAGTAGACACAAATAGTACCTTGTATCATCTCTAGAGCGCCATGGTCGTAGGCCTCAGCTACCTGGACCCGAGCTCGCCCCTATCCACCTGCTCCTAGTGGTTGGGGTGGACCACCTAGTGGTGGTGGCGGTAATATCTCAAATCATCCCCCACCACCAACTGCAAGGCCAAATCCTCTGCCTAGGCAGTGCTTCTACTGTCTGTTGATCCTCCGTACAACAAGTTAGGCAATCACGAGCCATGTGAACCTACTCGTCGCATGCGTAACACTACATGCTTCTCACATAACTAGATCTATCTCCGGTTCCCCACACAATCGACCCTGAATCCTACGGTTATCCACCAGTAGGTCTGGTCCTCTTGGACCTCTGTGACATCTGTCTGCTTCCTGCTGCAGAAGACTCTGCTACTTGACGCCCGATTGTGGATCTCGATGCTGGTGAATGATCAACAAGATAACTTTCCAGTAAGAGGGCTCTCTCTAACACCCCCGCATGTGTCGGGATGCTGAGAGAAATCATTGATGCCTTGATCTCCTGCATGAGTCCCTACTCAAAGGTACGGTCCTTGAAGAATGGGTACCGCGCCATATTAGTGGAGTAGTGCGAGAGGTCGGTGAACCTCACTGAGTACTCAGCCACAGTCATGTTTCCCTACCGGAGATGAAGAATCTCTTGTATGTGCACTGCACAAAGGGTCATTGGGACCAACTTTGCCCGAAACAGGCTCTCAAAGTCTTCCCAGAGAAGTGTCACCTAGTCGTGAGCCTGGAGCATCAAGATCCACCATCTACCTACTGCTTCCTATAGAAGAATGGCTACAAGGATCACCATGAGATCATTTGGTGTCCCTACCAGTCAGAAGACTCTCACCATAGCCTCCAACCAATCCTCAGCCGCCTGTTGGTATGTCTCACCCCTGAACCTGGGTGGCCTCTGGCGCTGGAACCCGTGCAACATTCTCAAGTGGCGTGCACCCTCTGCTTCTGGGGCTAGTGGAATCGATGGCCCAATGGGTAATGGTATCGTTGGTGCCTCCACTGGTGCCTCTACTGATAAAGGGCCCTGCACCGAGGCCTCATCGCTCGGTGGGCTGTCCTCACGTACTATACCCAGAACCCTAGCTGGCTGTCTGTGTGGTGGCATCCTGAAAAGAAACATGTGTTCCATGGTCAATAAGTTATACCTGGTGAGATGAATCAAAGAGATCACAAATTAAACTTATCAAAACATGGAAGAAATCAGTATTTTCATGCACTGAGTTAGAAATCATAAGTCAGGTTCTTGGTGTATGGATACGTCAGCCACCGCACCAACACTGGATTCCCTAAACTGATAACCACACTCACTATAATTAACAGTATTACCGTTAAAAAGATCATAGTCCAATGTTCTACAATAAAACTGACTCCTCTGATTCCAATTTGTCATGACCCGTCCCCTGGGGCTTGTTCCGTGACTACCCCAAGCCCACCTTCCATAGGTTGGGGGCTGACGAGTAGCATTGAAAGGCGTATTCCCTAAAAACAGGGAAGACATTGCATTTATAACTTGTTATCACATGCAACCAAGCACACAGAAAGATATGAACACAAGTAAACTGTAGTAAGAAGAGTTTTTACAGTAAGAAAAAGGGGCTAGAATACAAGCCCAACTGGAAGTACAAGAAAACTAAAAAGTACAAGTAAACTGAAACAGCTCCTATGAACTCCTGCCAAGGACCCTACCTGAAGGGTAGGTACAGCTCTCGAATGGTCGTCTTTGTGGTACTCCTCATCTAAGGTCCACCTCTGAGCTACATACAGTCCTGGTACCCTCGTCCTCAGTCAGCGTTGTCCGTCATCTGCACCAAACACAACAAGGTGCGGGCATAGCCCGTGCAGGGGTGAGTATAATGATACTCAGAAGGGACCCCGAGACCCTTAAAGGTCTCACAAAATCCACAAAGGATAAACCACAAAGCATGATAACATCTGACAACCCTACTTAGGTATATTCCCATACATATACCTAAGTTATCAAGTATACCCATCTCATTCATGAGGAAACACAAGGACCAACTTTTATCCAAAGTAAAACTGTTCCACGTAGGAAAGAATACCATGAAGGTAACACCACAAGGGTATGTACCATAAAGGTAATTCCACGTAGAAGAATAACATTAAGGTATCACCACGAAGGTAAGTACCAAAAAGGTACACCACACAGTACAACTGGAACTTCGAGATCTTACCATAAAGCTGGTGATCTCGGAGTGTGTCCAGAACTATCTGAAAATGATAGGCATTCTCCTCATCGATAGACGAGTAGATCAGAATGTTGTCGATGAAGACTACTACAAAGAGATCAAGTTATGGCTAGAAGATCCAGTTCATGAGTCCCATGAACACTAATAGAGCATTGGTCACGCCGAATGGCATAACAAAGAACTCGTAGTGGTCGTACCAACATCTAAAAGCCGTATTCTGCACATCCTCATCTCGTACTCTGAGCTAGTGATATCCTAATATGAGGTCTATCTTTGAGAACCATCGTTCTCCCTTCATCTAATAAAAGGGGTCATCAATCCTCAGAAGTGCGTACTTTTTCTTCATGGTAACATGTTTCAGGTGCTGATAGTAAACAAAAAGTCTCAAGCTCCCATCCACCTTCATGGAAAAAAAATTAGGGCTACCTAAGGAGAAACACTAGGCCAGATGAATCCCTTCCCATGCAAGTCCTCTAGCTATACCCGTAGCTCACAAAGATCCGTGGGAGCCATCTGATACGCTGGTGTAGATATCAGTGTCATAATGGGGTACACTTCAATTTAAAAGTCCACCTCTCTGTGAGAAGGTAGATCCAGAACATCATCAAGGAAGACATCCACGTACAGGTCCACCACTACATGATAGCTCGGACTCTCCACATCAACTGCTCTGAGGGTAAGGCTATCCAACTGATGAGTGATCAGCTACACTCTCCTCTAGGTTAGTCCATCCTATACTGAAAAGGCTCCGTTCTCTCCAGGAAAGGTAAACCTAGACCCATCCTCGTGGATACGCCACACTTTTCACCTAATACAGTCTATCTGAGCATGGACTATAGATAACCATTCCATACCCAAGATGACATCGTAAGGCCTCGACGCCACTACTAGAAGATCCCAACAAAAGATCTCACCTCCTTGAGTGAGATCACACTTCTAGAACCAGTGTGTAATCGCCGAATCCTCTCCTTTAAGAGTCTTTAGACGTTAGGATCGAGCCAACGGCTCCACCAGAATCTTCGAGCTCTGAACAAGGTCAGTGGCAATAAAAGAATGACTGGAACATGTGTTTATAAGTACTGCAGCTATGGTGGAGTAAACACAGATCATACCTCGTATCATCTCCGGAGCTCCATGGTCGTAGACCTCAGCTACCTGGAGTTGAGCTCTCCCCTATCCACATGCTCCTTGGGGTTGGGGTGGACCACCTGGTGGTGGTGATAGTAACATATCGAATCGTCACCCACCGCTAGCTAAACGAGAAAATCCTCTGCATGGGCGGTCCTTCGACCATCTGCTCATCCTCCATACGGTGGGTCGGGCAGTCACGAGCCATGTGACCCTACCCACCACATGCGTAAGACTGCCTGCTCCTCGCATGAATGGCTCGGTCTCTAGTTCCCCGCACAATCGAGCTTGAATCCTGCGGTCATCCACCTGTAGGTCTGGTCCTCTTGGACCTCTATGACATATGTCTGCTTCCAGATGCAGAAAACTCCGCTACATGATTCCCGGTGGTGGGTCTCACGGTTGGTGACTACTCAGCAAGAAAAATCTCCACTAAGAGGGCTTGCTCTAACACCCCCGCCTGCATCAGGATGCTGAGAGTAATCATCAAAGCCCTGATCTCCCGCATGAGTCCCTGATCGAAGGTATGGGCCATGAAGAATGGGTCCCAAACCATATCAGTGGAGTAGCGAAAGAGGTCAATGAACCTCACTGAGTACTGAGCCCCAGTCATGATACCATGCTGCAAATGAAGAATCTCCTCTATGGGCAATGCATAAAGGGTCATTGGGAAAAACTATTCATGAAACTGGCTCTCAAAGTCTTCCTAGAGAAGTGTCACCTCATCGTGAGCCTAGAGCATCAAGCTCCACCATTTTCCTGCTTCTTCCTGTAGAATACTGGTGGTAAGGATCACCATGAGATCAGCTAGTGTCCTAACCAGTCATAAGACTCACCACAACCTCCAACCAATCCTTATCCTTATGTGGGCTAGTATCACCCCTAAACCTGGGTGGCCTCTTGCACTGGAACTCGTGCGACGTGCCCAAGAGGCGTGCACCCTCTGCTACTAGGGCTGGTGGAATCAGTGGCCCAATGGTTAATGGTACCATTGGTGCCTTTACTGATAAAGGGCCCTACATCGTGGCCTTGTCGCTTGGTGGGCTATCCTCACGTAGTATACCCAGAACCCTAGCTGGTTGTTTCTGTTGAGGCATCCTGAAAAGAAACAGGTGCACCACGGTCAATAAGTTATACCTGGTGAGCTGACTCAAAGTTATCAGAAAGAAAACTTTTAAAAACACACATGCAATCAGTGTTATCATGCATTGAGTCAGAAATAAGAAGTCAGGGTCTTGGTGTATGGATACGTCAGTCACCGCACCAACACTGGATTCTTTAAACTGATAACCACACTCACTACACTTAACATTTTTATCGTTAAAAACATCAAATTCCAATGATCTATGGTAGAACCGACTCCTCTGATACCAATTTTTATGACCCATCCCCCGAGGCTCATGCCATGACTACCCCAAGCCCGCCTTCTGTAGGCCAGGGGCTGGCCAATGGCACCAAAAGTCGTATTCCCTAAAAACTGGGAAGTAATTCCTTTTATAACATGTAATAACATGCAACCAAGCACACAACAAGATACAAAAACAAGTAAAATCTAGTAAGAAGAGTGTGTACTGCAAGAAAAAGGGCCAGAATACAAGCCCAACTGGAAGTACAAGAAAACTAAAAATTACAAGTAAACTAAAACAACTCATGTGAACTCCCACCAAGGACCCTACTTGAAGGGTAGGTACAACTCATGAATGGTCATCTCTATGGTATGCCTCGTCTAAAGTCCACCTATGATCTACCTCTGATACTGGTACCCTCGTCCTCAGTCAATGATGTCCATCGTCTGCACCAAAAAAAACAGGGTACGGGCATAACCCATACGAGGGTGAGTATAACGATACTCAGTAATGACCCCGAGACCCTCAAAGGTCTCACAAAATCCACAAAGGATAAACCACAAATCATGATAACATCTGACAACCCTATTTAGGTATATGCCCAAACATATACCTAAGTTATCAAGTATACCCATATCATTAATGAGGAAACACAAGGCCCAACTCTTAGCCCAAGTACAACCGTTCCACGTAGGAATGAGTACCACGAAGGTAACACCACAAGGGTAAGTACCACAAAGGTAATTCCACACATAAGAATACCATGATGGTATCACCATGAAGGTAAGTACCACAAAGGTACACCACATAGAAGAATACCACCAAGGTATCACCACAAAGGTAAGGACTCAGCTCACATCAGGTATAACATAGGTACGATAGCAAAGATGATTTGATGTAACTACTGAATCATCTTACTCTGTTAAGAGGAAGTACCAAGTAGGATCCTAAATCATCAAACCCACGTAGGATCCTAAATCATCAGACCCACATAAGATCCTAATATTGTAAACCCACGTAGGATCCTAGAGTAGTCCCATGTTGATTTCTAGAGTAGATCTAGGCGAGACTCTCAAACACAGACCCACGTAGGATCCCAAAGAACATACCCACATAAGAATCCTTTCTCATGTTACAGCCAGATACATGGTTCCCGTACTAAGCTTGCTTGATTCCGATAGGGTCCACGCCTCAATGCACAGGTCGATACTCCAACTGAAACGAAGTCCCACAAATAATTACTCAATGGACCGCCATGAAAAAGGGGTCTCATTAAGACATATGGTGCGTCAATCAGACGCCCAGTCTGTAAGTTATTGTCCTTTTAGATCTGAGGGTCCAATTGGATCCGTGTTCGATCCAACCAGGTCGTACCCCAACTTTATCCAAAACTCAAGTGGGTTACACCAAAAGGACTATCTCGATCCAAGGTTTTTGGCGCCATAGATGGTTCATCAAACAAACTCTCATATCTCAAGATATGACTGAAGGAACAGAAAGGGGTTGAAGCTGGTCCGGGTCCAGTCCGACCTGATTGGACCGACCTGGCCCGACTCGGCCCAACCCGGGTCTCGCCCTGTGTCTGACTCGGCCCAACCCGGGTCTCGCCCTGTGTCCGACTCGGCCCGCTGGGTCTATCCCGGCCCTCTGGATCTAGACCAGTATGCCGGTGTGGCCTGGACTGCGGTGCGCGGCCTACTAGGTGGCCTACGCTGGGCATCCCGCAACTGGTTGGATGGCCAGCCCTCTTCCGCATCGTTGTCACACATCACGCCACCACCGACGGTCGGCAGTGATTAAGCTGCTGCTCTACCGCTATTGCGGCCTTGTGCCACAGCACCTGCATGCTGGGCAGCGCAGACGCACACCGCATTCACCGTCACACAGACGACCTTGCGTTAGCCGCCGCCCTCGCTCTTCCATGGCCGACGGTCCACAACCCTTCTCAGGCGGCGCGGTTGCATCGCCGCTATCTTCGCAGCCGGCCAAGGTGTCGGTCGTCATTCCTAAGCCCTTCCGAAGACATTCATAGGGTCACAGGGTGTTACCCAATGGCCCATTATTCATTTTGTAGACTTTCTCACTCACCTCGGGATGTCGTCGTTGATTCAAGACCATCATAATCGTAGAAAGGTTGCAGAGAGGTCGGGCCTTGTTCATTCAGCCCACCCCATCCACATTAGAATGGTAGCAAGCGACTTATTTGTTCTTGAATGAAGAAGAAAATAATTGTTCTTAAATCAAGATGAATTTCAAGAATGGGGAAAGGGGTAAACAAACAACAATCGCTAACTCGATTGCTCATTGTAGGTGTCACGAGAAGAAGTCGGTGAATGCAGTGAGGATTCCAATGATCATCGCTTCCGGAAAAAGATTCCAAAGTCAGGCTTGTGCATCATCCTCGTTCTTGATTCTCAAGCATGTTCTTCATTGGAGAGGGCGTTCTTTATTGGAGAAAGAGTTTCTCTAAAGTTCTCCCCAAGACTCCCTTTCGCCAACAATTTCTCTATGGAAATTAGGAGGCAAAAAATTAAAATAGGTTTGTCAATTTAATTTACGTTGGCACAATTAAAGTTGGAATAATTAAATGGCACAATTAATTGTATTGTGTTGGCACAATTAATTGTATTGTTTTGACACAAATAAATGGGAGTATTCCAAGGGAATTCTCCACATTAAAGAGGGGTTCAGGTGGTCACCACCACTAGAATTCAAAATGGGGGTTTTCTAGTTTGGTTGGTCCCCACCCCCATAACTAAAAAGGAGGGGTTTCAAAAGAAAATAAAATGTTAAATATTTTATTTTTCTTCTTCCATGAAAAACTGAAAAATTATCTTCTACCCTCGACCTACTATGGTCGAGGTGAAAGTATCCTTAAGAGAATATTGGAACTGCGAGTTCAATGGTTCCCTCAAATTTCAATTCTGAGCACCAGTTCAAATGTTACAAAAAATTGCTTGCACGTTTACTAAACGCACATAAAAAAATGTTCCGAAATTCATTTCAGGCACACCGGGCTTCAGAATCATACGCCTTCAATTTTCACGGACTCGTAAAATTCTCATATAATTAAAAAAAATTACATGGAATTTCTAGTTCTTTACACTGAGGTAGGTTCGTTCCTTTGGTACAGCTTTTAAGGAATCATGACTATGTTCAGGATGATACCTGGGAGCGAGAAGCTTATATTTGAGCTAAGTGTCTGGAACTATTTTATGATGATACCTCTTTAACCTCAGAAGGGAAACTTGGGGATGAGTTGCTTTAAGGAGGGGAGGTTGTAAGGACCCAACTTTTCATGAAGGTATAGATCAATTTTTTTCAATTTAAATACTTTTATTTATCTTGGTAAATGTGAAATATAGCCTAAGGAAGGTTCCAAGAGAGTCTGAGGCTTGTTCAAAGCCTAAAGTTCCAATAAATGAGAAAAAATGGTAGGTTGAATAGTTGTGGAAGAATTAGTACTAGCCATATAGGGTAACCTTGTGGGGAACCTTTTGAGTAGTAGGGGCCTCATGGTTTGTCAGAAACCATGAGACCCAAGGCACATGACCATAAAAACCATCTAAAGTTTTTGACAAAGGCTTTTTGAATGGTTAGCATACTATTAGGGAAACCTTGCACCTTAACTGTGTGGGGTCTCTCCTTGGATAGTGGGTTGAGCATGGTTTTCACATGGTTTGGCCAAACTGTGTATCCAAACTCTTTGCCTCATAATTTGAGGGTAAAATATCCAAAATTATCTTAATGATCTTGTAAACCTATTTTCTACTTTCCTCTTTACCATTTCCAGAAGATGGTACTTGGTTTCTCCTACTGTGAGCTCTCATCCTCCTCAGCTAAGGTATTCTGATATCCCTCTAATCTGAAATTCAAATTGGTGATCGCTAGAGGTTTTGTATAGCTCTCAGTAAGATATACATTCCAATTCCTTCTATTCTATGTTTATCTTTAGATCTATTGCACTATTTTGTTGTAGGATCATTTACCATATTTTCAGGGCATTGGAAAATTTCTCCAATTTCTTCCTAAATTCTTTGAATCTCAGGCCTCCATTGGATGAGGAGTCATAAAAGTTCCTAAGGTATGTTGTTTATTTGTTTTCCCTAAATGTTGTAGTGTTTTCATAGTTATGTTATTATATTGCATTCCAACCATTACTGCACATTTACTTAAAATGAGTTCTTTTATTCTAAATTGATTTATTCACCTTGTTATACTCTCGGTGAGCCCTTCTAAGTAATTATAGGATGTTGAACTCAATTATGGACACCCATTGGGTGTTCTAGCTTGAAATACCCCTTTATAATTAATTGTTTAAATCTTTTTAACCCCTCTTAAGTGTCTTTATTGGGTTATAATTGAAATTTCCCACCGGTATATAAATATTTATTAAACCAGAGCACCTCATAAGTGCCTGGAATGAATTATAAATAGAATTTCCCCTTACAGGTAGTTTTCAAATTGATAATGACACCTTTTAAGTGTTTCATTGAACTATGAAATTGAGTTTCCACGTTTTTATTAATTAAATGTATTGTATTAAATTTAATGGATTACTTCATGATGGTTTTCATGATTAAGTGAATTAAATGCTTTAATTGAATGGTGATATCATATTTATAATGATATTTATGAATATAATTCATGAGAGGTGATACCTCATGATAATAATAATTATTATGATTATGCCATTGATATTGGGTGTGGAACGATTGTTGAGGGAATTGTTGAGCATGAAGATTCACTCTCCCTTACATCGGGTGTTGAAAATGAACTCTCAAACCATTGACACTATTAAGATGGTGGGATTGACGCACCATAACCCTTTCTTCAGGTGTTGGCATGATGAATCACCCTCCATCTTGAGTGATGAGCGTGACATCTCGCATTCATCATGAGATGTAGGGCTAGTACCCTCTACTTGTGCTTATATGATCATTTAGGCTAGTTATGGATGATGGAGTTATACCTCTGTCCGACCAGCACCTAGTATCTTGGTATATGGCTACTTATGTCCTCATGTACCCAATTCATATAAATGGATACATTATATAACTATAATATGTATATATTATTACTATATACATATTGTTACTAATCAGACTATAATTACATTTTGATCTGAAGTAGGTAGAACTGTCAGGTTCCCTTTAGGAACCTGAGCAAGTTGGTACTAATATACAAAACATTTTCTATTATTTATTATTACCTACACAATTTTTTTTGTTATTAATTCTTCTTGGTTTACATCTAGGAACCGTTGGTGGTGGCATACTGGGATTTTATCTCACACCCTACTCAAGATGCCTTTGGTACTCGAGTAGATTACTTGTCTACTGGTACAGATAAGGGTAAGCACCCTGCTATAGATTCATGATAGGCACTACTTATATATTGAGCATAGCATTAGAGGATATAGAATATTCCTTATATTCTAGTGGAGTATCCTTCTTCTATTTTGTAGATTTTGTATAGAATGTTGCATATGCCTATGCCCTATTCCACTTTTTGTATATTAGCATGAAATTCCATCATGTATATGAAACTTCCTAGTGGATTTTGATTATAATAAAGTTTATTAGTTTTTATGCTTCATTAGTTTATTATTATATATGTTGTATGTTCTTCCACTACAGTGTGTTACTGGTCTTGTCACTATATTGTCTACTTATATCATGATTCCGCTATTGTTTGTTTATTATTATTATCCTTTATGTTACTAAAATATGAGGGTATAGTCTCCACAATGCACCACCTTTACACCCTCATTACTATTTGTTAGCCTCTAGCAAGAGGGTAGGTGTGCTTGAGGCCATGTGATCCGCCGTCTTGGGGCCTCAGTTGATTGGACGCTAGGTCAAGTGTTACAAATCTTGTAAGTGCAATACCATATTTTTGAAGTATTTATTTGTATAATCATTAAAAATATCATACTAATTATTTATTTTTCTTCAATTAAAAATCATTGTGGATATTTCATTAGGATATCCAATCAAAAATATATACCCTCATACTTTATCTCATCAAGGGTATACATTGTTGGAAAAATAAATGATTGCCAATAAATTTTAAAAGTTGAGAGTTGGGAAATCAAGCTCTATAGAGACTACCCATCCTTCCCCCAAAATGGATATAAAAAATGGAAAAGGGATTGGGTGTAAAAAAAAGTGAATATATCTTATAGATGAGGTGAAAACTATAGCTGAAAATATTGTAAGAATCCTTTTAATTTATTTTTTAACTCTTTATATTTTTTAATTCACTAATATATTTTCCAAATATTCTATATAGGATACCCTTGAGGAATAGTGAACATAAGGAACCTTTATACCTAATGCTATGACCGATATTCTGACTACTGCATTAGGGAATCTTGAACACCTAGGTCACATATGAGGATATGTAGTGGGTGTATCAGTTAAAAAATTTTTTGTTCATTCATTAATTTATTCATGGGATGATGTTTATAAAGGAAAAAATAGACAATTTGGAAGTTAAGTTTATGGATATGGGTGAGATGGTGGATTATAAGATTAGATCATCAGTATAGTCAATGTTTTTCAACATGCAGAGATAGTTTCGTGCTATATATTCCACTAGACCTCTACCTGCACACCAACTCCTCCACCTCTATTTTCATATCCCACTCCTCCACCTCCACCAAAATATATTTCTTCTCCACATCCACCTCTATATATTTATTTATACTATGAGTTATATGTTAATAATCCCTCATTTAATATTGTAGCATTTGGGATCGTATATAATATTGGGGATACCCAACATCATCAGTAGATAAAAATGGATCATCTTAGGGTAATGGTAAAAGATATTATAGATATATCAGCTAGAGTACAATTCCCCACTAAAAAGGTTTTTACAGTTGGACAAAGTGTCGATTGTTTTTTTTCGTCCATCTTGACTTTTTCGAAAACATACCACTAAGGTGTGAAAATATTATATGATTTATTTTAAATTTGTGTTAAATTTGTTTTAATATTATATATATTAAGAATAATTTAAAGGTAAAGATTTTTTTATAGAAAAAAACATCTTGAGACCTAGTTGGATTCACATCCTTTTTTAAAGACTTTCTAGATTAGCATAATGAGAATTTATGTTTAAGGAAACTTATAAAATTTCAATGATCACTAAATTTTTTTGTAATGATTATAATGTGATAATTTATAATAATATATCATGGATCTTATAATTTTAGATATTTTAAGTCTTTCTATAATATAAATTTTTCACATGCAAGTAGATTTTCATGGAAATTTCATTTATATCCACTTGATTTAAATTAATTAATATGATTTTTTATTATTAGGTATCTTTAAACAATTTGTATTAATTATGAAATATAATTAGTGTATGGGTTCATGGACAAAAAATTTATATTTACTTTATCCTGGAAAATGTAGAATGAAGAAAAAAATTATATATCTAGAAGATATTAGTATGATACAATAAAGTGTTAGATGCTTCCTTATCTTGAAAGGTATGAAACATATATTTCATAAAGGGTTATTTTTTATTAAAAAACCACTCATATTATATTTTTTTTATATTAGTTTTCATTGGATGATGGGTTTCGTTTCCACGTGAAAGGAACTCTTTCAGGTAATGCTCCATATATGGGGATGTGTAAGAAAACTTCAAAGAAATATTGGAGGCGTATTTTTTATTATTTTAATACTTATATATTATAATAACATTAAATTATATTTCATAATTGTTATTTTTAAATATGGAATTGAATAATTATAATGATATAAGATAAAAGAGGAAAACAAAGTTCAAGTATGTGTTCTCATAAGTGACTTCATTTTTATGTATTATAATTTAAAAAATATATAAAATATTATTTTCAATTGAAAACTTATTTTAAAATAGAAATTTTCCCAACAGAAAGGATTCGTAAAATGTGTATGTTATGTTTTAAGATTTATGTATAAAATAATGACTAGAATAGTTATAATTTTTAACAAGGTTATATTTTATTATAAAATTTTATTTTATTTATATTAACATTATATTGAAAATAATTTTTAAATAATTTTTTTTAATTTAAATATTTTTTATGATCCTTTACCTTATGATGAAAATTATTTTAATCATATTTTAAGAGCATGGGGAGACTATATATCATATTTAATTAGGTTCTAGTTATTTTAAATTTTTAATGATTAAACATCAGTTGTAAAGTATTTGTACTTTGAATCATGTTGTGTGATGAATATTTTTTTATAAAATTGTGCATAGGTACTATTTTTTATTTTTCGTTATGCTATTAATAGTTTCTAGTTTGTTTTATATTGGTTGGTTTGGTGTATTTAATAAAAATTAAAAAAAATTACATTTTACATTTATTATGAATTTTTTTGAGAAAATGTTATGAAATTATTGGCTCTCATGGAAATTTATAATTTGATTCTAAAATTAACCATTGTTATTTTTTTAATTTAAATTATAATAACCGACATAAAAAATTTATTTATTATATCACTTAAAATTGAATCTCTTAATATCTGATGTTAAAACTATAAGAGCTCAGCCTTAAACATTGCATAATCTTGAGTTTTAAGTTAAGAGTTCATTTTATTACATCCAAAATATATTTTAGGTTTATATTTTTATATAATTAGTCCATGAAACTTAAATAAATAAATATTACATCATAAAGAAGAAAATTTCACTTAGTATACATTTTTTCCCACAAAACAAAACATTTATGATATAACAAGTTTTATTTTCATGAAATTTCTTCAAAAGTTTCATATTGACCACATCGTTGTCCCTACTCATCCTTAAAACCATTTTAAAAAATATCAACATGGTATGAACAAAACAATATCAATAAGGGACACATAAAAATAAATAAATAAACTTTTTAGTTTATGAATACTTAAACAAGATTATTCTTTTTCAACATTAAACATTAGTCTCAAAATAAAGTATTTATTACCCATGAAATATATTTTTCTTCCCAAATAATATAATAAATAATTTCATAATAAATATTAAAGGAAAAAAATAAAACTCATAAAGGTTCATTTTCAATCATGAGATACTTATGAAAAATGATATACATTGCACCATTAAAAAATGGTATATAATTTTATTTAAACATAAGCTCATGAGTAATCACATGGGAGCATAACATAAAGAATATAGTATCATAAGATCAATAAAACATAGAAAATGTATAGGAAATGAAAAATGTGGCATAAGAATATATTAAGGTTAACTTACAAGACAACATCACATGGCAGATAGTGTCTCATCATGGATTAGTTTTACTCCCTAATCTTGTACATAACATCGCATTAGACAAAAACACTACTCAATGGTTCAGAGCTTCATATGGGTACACCATTCATAAAATTTCCATGATTATATGTGCCACAAAAGTAAATCATTCATATAGAATAATCATAACAATTACTAATGAAAATAAATGGGTTTCATAATCTTTCCTCATATCCTAATAAAAGGATATTTCATAAATAATACATTTGAGAAATAAACTTAAGGTATGTATTACCCCCATCAAAGAAAGAGAGAATAATATAGGTATATATATGAGTTCATATATAAAGAATTTATAATAATTACATAACAATAAATATATAGATAAATTGAGTTGGTGAGATAATGTACATAACCCAGAGAAAAATGGTGTTTCGGAGAGATCTCATACACCTGTAACCAAAATATTTCCACATATCGAAATATCCATTTCATTTAAAAAACTTTTGGAAAATACCTATAACAAAGGTACATTGGGTTTTTATTTAAAGATAACATGAAATATTTTAAATTAATTCAAACATAAAATAATGGTTATGGTGGAGGTAAAGATCGTTGATGAAATATATATTAAAATAGAACATTCCTTTTTCCCTTTTGTAAAGAAAGTCAAACAAATTCATATAAAATATGTAAAAAGATTCATTTTGAAAGCCTTTTAAAGAGATTTAAAAGAGGAAAAAAATATTATTTATAATTATTTTATATTCATATATAAAATAATTTTAAGAATGTGTATATGGGATAAAAATATTTAGAACAAAAATATTTAAAACATTGAAAATGAGGTTTTTAAGTTAAAATGTCCCTTACCTTGAGCACGACTCATCACATGCATTCCTTATATTCATGAATAATAAAAATATGTTAATTATTTACTTACTTTAGATCCTTTTTCATGTTTATTATTCCTTTTATTTTCCATATTACCATTTTATATAAAATTACTTAATCAATTAAATTCACATCGGATGTTTTGATGATATTTGGATCATTTATCCAAAATGGCATCGATATGTTGAATATAGTAAAAAAATTTCATTATTAAATAATATATATAATAATAATAATGAAATAATTATAATTTTTATACATAATTTATTATTTTAAAACCAACCATGAAATATGGTTGTGAAAAATGAACAACATTATAGTCAAGGAGACAGTGGGTCATACATATGCATGAGTAATGTTTTCATTTATCAAAGATAATGATGGAATGAAGTTGTGTGATATTTTATATTTAAAAAATTATTATTATATAATAAATATAATATATGTTATTTATATACACTTATATATAGAATCCATGTTATGTGGTTATGAAAAATAAATCACATCACTTCACAGATGTGGTAATCCACATGTACACGTGAACGACATCATCATTTTTAAATAAATGGAAATGTAAAAAAATAGATGATAATTTATCATATAAAAATGATATATATGTCATTAATATCACATATAAACATTAATTCCATCATTATAACAATCCATGATTAGTGTGAATGGAAAATGAATTACATCGGTTCATGAGGCAGTAGTTCGTCGTACACACGAACAATGGCTTTGTTTTCCATTTGATTGAAGAGGAGATGGATATAAGTTACTCCATTAAAATAAAAATGCAGATAATTATATTTAATATTCTATTTATTTAATAATATTTTAATAATATTTTAATGGGTAATAAGAATAAATAAAACTAAAAAATCGAATAAAAGTTATACCTCTTCTTCAGAAAACATCTGTTGTTTTACACTTTAAGCCCTCTAATGTAGGTATTATTCCAAAAATAAGATGTCTATAACTTGGTAAGGTGTTTTAAGAAGTTATTTTGTAAGTTAATTTCTGAAATATTTTATTTTTAAGAGTGAATAAAATAGGATAGGAGGTACCCTTTCATAAGTGAGGGGAGGGGCACTCTTGGAATTTTATAAAGTATTAAATTAATATAAAATATTTATCTTGAAAAATGGATTTCAAATAATGTAATATTAATATAGGATGATTATGGGTCTAAATAATATCATGTAATAAAATTTTTACAAGTTTTTATTAGGTTTTACACTTATCTCTTTGGTTTAATGTGCGTTAACCCTTTTTTACAATTACCAAGATAACAATGTTTTTTACTTTTTAGGGGTCAATATAGTTACTATATATGGATAATTGGACCCTAAATAGACCATGGTTGCTATTTTATACTATATCCCAATAAATTTTCTTAATATAGGATATTTATTAATTTTAAATCATGTTATATAGTATTATTTATTATAAAATATCTTGAACATCATTTTTGGAACTATTCATTTAATTTTACATTGCAAAAAATGTGACAGTAATTGTATTAGAATATAATCATTTAAAACATCCATAAAATTTTATATTCATCCAAAAAATAATCAAACATGATAATAACTTCAAATTATATTTCTTTTAATATTTTTAAAATAATTTATTTTATTTTTCTATTAAATGAATAATACTTTGTTGGCATTGTATAAGCATTTAAAGTAATTAATTCATCATGAATGTTTGAAATAAATTACCATGATAAAAAATTATATTTCAAATAAACCTTTTATAACCAAAAATATCCTCTATTTATCCCTATTTTAAAAAGTTATATATAATAAAATAAAGATAATTACATTTTTTACTTTTTTGACATAAAATAATATAAAGGTCAAAATCAAACAAAATATGGGACTAATTTTCAATATTTTCAAATATTGGAGGAAAATGTATGAAATAAACTCATCCAATATGATATATTCAAGTGTAAGTTTCATTTTTTATTTCTTATCATATTGTTTTTAACCTTCGTTGTCAATTTACACTTACCATGGTCAAAATTATTTATTACGGTTACTATTCATAATAACAAAAAATAAAAGAGATATATTTACCAAATATGAAAATCATAAATACAAATATATAATACATTTATAAATATTCAATTTATATAATTTGAAGAAATTAATTTAAGATCAAAATGAAAAACGTAGCGAAAAAATAGTTTTTCTGAAAAATGCATTTTTAGTATAAGAATGTTTGCAAAAAAATTAAAATTTAAAATTTATTTAAATGAAATTAATAGGATTATTGATAATATAATATAAATAATTATACTTTTAAATCATTTTAAAACATAATTATACTTTTAATATTGTTGAAATAAAAATACGGTTTTCAATAAAAATCAGTATTTTCACTATTCACTCGAAAATTACTCTTTTAATAAAAATCCATAAAATTCACTCAAATATATTTTTTACATGATGATTTAAAAAATGGTATCATTTTTATAAAATAAAATCTCTAATAGTTACATAAATTAATTACAATATTCTCTCTTAAAAAGTAATAAAAACCATTTTTAAGTAAAATTTATTTTTAGAGAATAAAATGACTTTACTAAAAATTGATTGCTTATCTACTAAAAATTAATCAATAAATATCTATCTATTATGATATTTATATATTTATTTCATAATGTGTTTAATCCTACTCATACATTCCAATTTTTGGTTAGGTTATAATAGTTAAATTTAAATAATAATATTTTTATGGTATATCACAATTCGCTTAAATGTTGGTGATACATTTTAAACAATATATTGAGAATAATATTATTTTAAAAACATAGGTTTTTACATTCCCCCCACCCCCTTAATAAATTGTTTACTTTTAATTTCAACTCATGAATGGTAAACAACGGTTTCACAGTTTCCAATTCCTTTGTTGAAATCCACATCATAATAAGGGTTAATTAAGATTCCTCTTGAAAAAGGGAAAGGGAAATAAAAAGGTCATATGGAATTACCCATAAATAATTTTAAATATATGAAAAAAATTAGAGGGAAGTTAAAATATAGAAATTTAGTAAAATTATCTTCTAGAGATCATTGATCACGAAAAAGTGAATGATCATGAGAAAGTTAACTGCCACAAAACTATAAACTATAGTGGTATGAAAAAGACCACAAATTCATCATAAGTGAAGGATATATGAAAAACGTTTTGTTTAAAAAATAAATTTACTAGATTTTTGGGATTTCATTACCATCTAGACTAATAACATAAATAAATTAACTTACTTGATAATTAAAATTTCATCCTTTAATAAATTTCCACCATAATCTCATTTTTTTTCAAATGATGAGTATTCAAGGGGAATTATTTATGACTGGAGAAAAAAAATAAACTTCATAATCAAAAAAATGATATCAATATATTCTTAGTATTAACATAAATTGAATGGTTTGTATAGGGTAATATAATATACAAAATTTTTAAACTCACTTGTGATGAAATAATACGTTTAAATCCAAAATTTTCACAATAATAACAAAGGTTCTTCTTATATCATTTCATAAATAACCTTACATTAGAAATAAATTTAATAAACTCCATATTTAAGAATGTTTAATCCTTAAAGTTGATCTCATACCTTTCATATTACATTCACACAAATTTAATTTAATTCTCCCCAAATAATATTTCATGTTTAATCACATGTTGAACCTAAAAGTTACATATATATCAACCCAAATAATAATTTCCCAAAATAATAGTAACCAATATGATATATATATATATAATATTATAATATATTGTACTTCCTCGAAATTGTATGAATAAAATTTATAAATAAACCTGGAAGGAAATCCTTATCTTGACCATAAATATCTTAGAAAATATCACCTTGTTAATGAATCACTTTTCAAACATCAAAATTATATATATCTCACTATAAAATTAAAATAATACCAAATCATTTACTAACCCAAAGGGTTACTTAAACCTTAATAGAGTATTCTTCCTAAAACCCAATAAATGTTTCAAATCACCTGAAAATACCATCACTTAAAACCTCAAAAGGGTTATCTATACCTTTAAGCATATGATCAACCATAAACTTATAAACCCTTGAGGGAATATATAAATCTTAATATAACCCCATATGAAGACATATATACTTCCAATAATTAACACAATCCTTATTACTTAAATAAAATCATAGACTATTGAATATGTTCCATAAATTTACAAATGAAATTAACTTCATAAAACTTTACTTGAATAACTTTATTATCAAATAAAAATCCAATTTAAAGGTTACCAATACTATCACATTAACTCAATCAATTGCAAGAATCTCTTTATCCCAACAAAACATTATTAACTCAACAATATGCATATATTAAGTTTTATCTTTCACCTAATCATGTGTTTTATATAAAATATAACCTTAACACAAAATCACTTTTCTTGGTTATCAATTCCATTCAACATATTTTTCAAATCATAAAAAAACTACTATAGAATAATCCTTATATTTTTTATGATTATTATAACCAAGAAACCATTGATAAAAATACTTATACAACCTAATTATATAATCCTAATATATAAACACTTCAATACTTTAACTTCAACGATTTTTATAACAAAGGTCCTTCCTTATTTTATGAGTTAACATTTATAAGAGGGAATTGATTTAGATAATTCCCAATTTCCCCATATTTAAGAAAAAAACTATAAATGGATATGTAGGATGAAATTTATTTCTCTCTATTTAACTCCTCATATTTTCTTGGAAACTCATCACTTTATTCCCTTATTTTATAAACATAAAACATTTTCTCATTCCTTTGAGTAATTATAATGGGTGTATATTTCTAAGTTTATAATATGGAATACATTGATCCTTATTTCCTCCCTGGTCTCCACTACCTGATCTCTTATCAGACTTCATCCTTCTCTTCTTTGGTCTTTCCGAGTGTTGGTTAAGGTATAAGTTTTTAATCATTTATCATGATAAATGATAAGGAATAATCATAATAACATTCAATTTTGTCGTAATCCCATTTGGTTACTCATAATCACTGAATTTTCCATCAAATTATTAGTTAACATCATTCCTCCTAGATCCAACCATTGACTAAAAGAAAAATCACAGTGTGATCAACAATAATCATAATTATGAAAAATAATTTATAGTATGTCGAAATTGTGGCACCTTCATTCCTATATATGACACCTTAGGTGTAACCTAGGTCATCCATTATTATCATATATTCTAATAATTTATAAGGGTTCAAAAATAAAATCTAAATTAAATAAATATATCCCCTAGGAGTTTCAAACTAGGTTCATAGTAAGGGTATACTCATCGTTCACTAGATGATGGGTGAGATATACTCGACTGACACATTTTAAGGTTATTACCCCTACATGAATCAATGTCAAACCCACATCCATTTGTAGTATCTAAATAAAAATGTGTTTTTAGTAAAATCACACAATCACTATCTTAAACAAATCTTTATGATGTTATCCTATACTTAGGTTTATCCCCATGGTTTTCACCAAAGGATTCTAATCTAAATCTTTAAAGTTATCTAAACCATTTATCTAATACCAATGATAGGGACCCAACCTTAAACATTACATAATATTGAGTTTTAAATTAAGAATAAATTTTATTAAATCCCAAATATCTTTTAAATTTACAATTTTAGATAATTAGGTCATCACACTTGGATAGATAAATATTACATTACAATGTGTAAGCTTCCACTTAGCATCCATTTTTTATACCTAACAAAACTTTTATGATATAATGAGTTTTCCTTTGATTAAATATCATCAAAATTTTAATCTTTACCTCATATTTGTCCCTAATCATCCTTAAAACCCTATGAAAACATTTTAAAAAATATTATATTATCACAAAAAGTTCATTAAGGGGAATATAAAAATAAATAAATAACATGATGCTTCATGAATACTTACACAAGATTTTTCGTTTTTTCCAAAAATAAAATTTTGGATCAAAATAAACATTTTATTACCCAATAAATCAACTTTTTTACCCAAATAGTTTCATAAAATTGTTTTAATAATTCTTAAAGAAAAAATAAAACTCATAAAGGTTACATTAAAATCATTAAAAATTTATGAAAAAAGTTATAAATTTCACCCTTACGAAGTAAAATATACTTTTCTTAAAACATAAGCTTATGAGTAATCACATGGGAACATAACATAAAGAACATGGTATAATAAGATCATGGATATATAGTAAATTTGGTAGAAAAAAAACAAATGACATAATAATAATATGTAATTGCTAACTTCCAAGACAACGCCACATTTTGGATTAGGTTTACTCCTTAATCCCATACATAATGCCCCATGAGACAAAAACTTTACCCAATGCCTTGGAGAACAATCTGGGAGCACCCATAAAACATGTTCATGATTATGTGTGTCACAAAAGGAAATCATTCATAATACATAATCATAATAACTAACCATGGAAATAAATGGGTTTTATAATCTTTCTTCATTTCATAATCAATTGAGATTTCATAAATAAAGCATTTGAGAAACGAAATTAAGACATATATTACCACATAAAAGGAAGAGATAAAAACTAGGTATATATGTGAGAGAAATATATAAATATTTTTTAATCATTCCATGACCTTAAATAGGGAGTTAAAGTGATTTAGATAGAGAAATTTCATAACCCAAAGAAAAAGGAAGTTTTAGAGATATCCCTTGCACACAAAAATAAATTTATATATATCAAAATATCCATTCCATTTAAAACACATTTGTAAATAATTAGAAAAAATGGAAATAAGTTTTCTATTTTAATAAAAAATGAAATTTTTTAACAAAATATAAACATTAAATAATGGTTATAGTGGAAGGAAAGACTGTTGAAATCTTATACGTTAAAATAGAATATTCCTTTTTTCCTTTTATAAAGAAAGTCAAAAAATTCCATATAAAACAAATTAAAAGAGTCCTTTTGAAAACCTTAAAAAGGGAGTAAAAATAGGAATAAATTACCCTTTATAATTATTTTAGTTCCATATATAAAATAATTTTAATAATACAGACATGGAATAAAAATATTTTTAAAATAAATCTTTAAAACATTGAAAATGAGGTTTTTAAGTCAAAGTGTCCCTTACCTAGAGGTCGAATCGTCACAATAATTCATTATCTTCATGAATAATACACTTATATTAATTAATTAATTAATAACCTTTTTAAAGTATATTATTCCTTTTATTTCACTTATTATTATGTTATATACAATTACTTAATCAATTAAGTTCATGATGAATGTTTTGAAGATATTAAGATCATTTGTCCAAAATTACATCGACAGGTTGACTATGGTCAAATAGGTAATTATTAAAACATATATAGAATAATAATAAATACATAATTATAATTTTCATACATGGATTATGATTTTAAAACTAACCATGAATTATTGTAACGAAAAAATGACCTATGTTACAATCATGGAGACGGTGGCTAGGTTGTACATGCGCATGAGCAACATTTTCATTTTTAAAATATCTCAATGGAAATAAATTAAGTGATATTTTATTTTTAAATAATTATTATTACATCATAAATATCATATATTTTCTTTAAATACAGTTATATATATAATACATGTGATGTGGTTATGAAAAACACATCACTCCGCTTCATGGAGGTGGTAATCCACACATAAAAATAATTGATGTTATAATTTTTCAATAAATATAAAGGTAAGAAAATAGATGATATATAATATTTTAATAATGAAAAAATTTCATTAATATCATATAAAAACATTAATTCTATCAATATAACATTTTTGAGTGGTGGGGATTGAAAACAAATTACATCGGTTCATGAGGCGGTAGTTTTCTGTACACACGAACGACAATTTCATTTCCCATTTGATGGGATAAGAGATGGATATAGGTTATTAAATTAACATAAAAACATATAAGAATATTTAATATAATTTTTTTATTATTTCCTATTGTTTTACTAAGACTTTATGGTGGAAGAAGAATAAATAAAACTAAAACATTCGGATAAAATCTATGCCCCTTCTTCAGACAACCTTCTTTTCTTTACACATTAATCTATCTAAGGTTGGTATTATTCAAAAACATAATGACTCTAGAATGTGTGTATGGATGTTAATAAGTTATTTTTTTGGTATTGGATGAAATAAAATTATTTTAATGTGTGAATAAAATAGGACATGAGGTACCCTTTTATAAGAGAGGGGAGGGGCACTCTTGAAATTTCTTATAGTATTAAATTAATATAAATTATTTATAAAGACAAAATTGATCCAAAATGATTTATTTAGAATATATAATGAGTATAGGTAAAAATAATATCATCCAATAAAATTTTTACAATTAAATATTTAGTTTTTACTCTTATCTATTTACTTTGACCCGTGTTAACCCTTTTTAAAAATCCCCGCACTAACGATATTTTTAACTGTTTAGGGGTCAATATAGTTACTATAAAATAAAATTGGCCCATAAATAAACCATTTATGATATTTTAAACCATTTAAAAATAAATTTTATTAATATATTATTTTTTAATAATTTTTAATCATTTACTAAAATATTATGTATTATAAATTATCCATAATGTCATTTTTAGAACTATTCATTTAATTTGACTTTGAAAACCACATGAAACCAATATAATTAAAATATAATACATTAAACCATACCTAAAATGTTATATTTATCTAAAAAATTCTTGGAACAAGATAATTGCTTCAAATTATATTAATTTAATATTTTTAAAATCATTTATTTTATGTTTCTATTAATTGAATAAATATTGTGTCAATGTTCTGTAAGAATTTAAGTTAATTATTTCATCAATTAAAATTAGAAATAATTTACAATGATAAAAATTAAATTATATTTTAAATAATAATATTATAACCAAACACATCTTCTGTTTATACCTATTTCAAAAATTTATAGATAATAAAACAAAGTGAAGGATATTTTTAACTCTTTTTACAAAAAATAATATAGATGTAAAAATAAAAGAAATATAGAATGAAGTTACCATATATTTTAAACTTGGATGGAAATGGAAGAATTAAACTCCTAAAATTGGATAAATTAATGTGTTATGGCTGCTTTTTTGTCTTTATCATATTATTTTTAACCTTAATTACCTGATTTACCCTTACTATGGTGATAATTATTTTCTATGGAAACTATTCATTATAACCAAAAAGATAAGCGTACTAATTAAAAGATTTGGAAATCATTATTTCAGATATATAATAAATTTTTAAACATTCAATTTTTATAAGTGGTGTAAATTAATATAATATTAAAATGCAAAATGCAATGAAAATAGTTTTTAAATAAAATGGGTTTTTAAGTAAAAAAATGTTTTTATATCAAATTCAACCATAAAATTAATTACAATGAAATTAATTGGATTATTAATTATATAATCTAATTAATTTAACTTTGAAACCATTATAAAACATAATGTAACTTTGTAAATTCTTGAAACAAAAATATAGTCTTCAATAAAAATCAATATTTTTCACTATTCTCTAGAAAATTAATCTTTTCAAAAAAAATCACAAAAAAGTATTCAAAAATAATATTTAAATTCTAGTTTTAAAAATGGTATCCTTTTTATCAAATAAAATTCATAAATTTTCTCAAAATTATTTATATTATTCATTCTAAAAAAGATATCAAAACCATACTTAAAGGAAATGTATTTTTGGAAAAAATGACTTTACTTTAAATTTAGTTCTTATTTACTAATAATTAATAATTAATTTTTTATTTATCAGGATATATATATATATATATCATAATTTAGTTAATCTGGTTTATACCCACCAATTTTACAGCTAGGTTATAATAGTCACATTAAAATAATAATATTTTTATAATATATCCCAATTTTCTTAACGCTCGATTTTTCATATTAAGTAAGGTATTGTGAATTATATTATTATAAAAATAATAAGGTGTTACAAAAACTAAAAAACCAATGTTAACAACCCCTTTATACACTAGCGATATCTCATTATTTTCTCAGGTTATTACTATCGATATAAAAGAAGTTTTAGAAAATCAAGAGTGGATCGATGCTATAAATGAAAAGTTGTATAAGAACAAGAAGAATGACACATGGGAGTTAGTACCTAACCTAAAAAATAATAATGTTACTAGAATAAAGTAGGTATTCTGTAATATTTTGAATGATAAAAAAGACGTGATGAGAAATAAGCCAATATTTGTGTGTAGAGGCTACTCATAAGTCGCTGTTATATATTTTTGATGAGAAATTATCACATTTTTATTGACTTGAAACCATTATGATCTTTCCTACTATTACTACATAAATATGATAAAATATGTTCTAATGATATGTCAAATCAGACTTCCTTGATGGAAATCTAGAAGTGAAATTATATACTGAGCAACATGATGGATTATTTCTCAGAGAATATGATGGATGTGTTTTAAATTTAAAGAAATATATATATTGGTTAAAAAATAAATAAGATAATGGTATTATAAATTATAAACTTTCTTGAATTTTTTAAATTTTAGTAAGTGGAGAGTGGAATCTAATATTTACATTAAAGATGATTAAGAGGCATCATTAATTTTTATTGTATATTTTAATGATGTGATATTTTTTAGATATAAAGAATGTATTTGTGGGGAGTTTTCATATTATATGTATAATATGTTTTATATTTCCATTCTAAGAGATATGTAATATTTCTTAGATCTATAAATTTCTCAAGAGAGTGATCATATTTTCCTTTCTCAAGAGAATTTTTCCTCATAACCTTTGGTGAAGATTGTAATGAATGATTCAAATTAGGTTTCTACCCAAATTTTATTTGGACCAAGATATTAATGGTTTAATATGGAAAGGTAGTTGATTTAAGTCAGTCTATAAAACATATTTGGAGTTTAATTTTCATTATTACTTCATGGATATATTTGGTATATGTTGTTACATTCTATATCAAATTTCAAAGTTTGTTAAAAGAATCACATATTATGGATACAAAAAGATTATAATATTCATTAAAGGAAATTTTAATTAGGGATTGAAATATTAAAAAAATAGAAGTCTAGATCAATTTGGATATGAATATATAAATGGGTCTAAAAATTTTGTTGATAGAATATCAACAGCCAAAAGAGTCTTCTTTCATAGAGAAATGTGTGTGGCATGGAACAAAAAATGTTAAATTAACTTTTATATTTATAATTAATAATATGTTATTACAACTCAAAAAATAACCCAATTAATATGGATGAAATATTAACTGGAAAATCTCAAGGTGTATGTGATGTTATAATTTATTGTAGTAGGTGATTATCAAACTGCCATCAATTTATCGAGAAATATAGTTTAGAAATATCGACCAAATCACATTGATATAACATAAAACTTCATCAAATTAATTGTGGAATAGGGATTGTTTAATATATAGTTTATTCCAACCAATAATCAAATAGTGGATGTGTTAAATAATCCACCACTAAGATAAAAAATTTATAAAATTATTTTAATGGTGGTATTTCAGCCATAATTTATTCAAGACTAAGGTATGGTGATTTTTTACCCACTCTTCTTGTATTTTTATTTTTGATATTAAATAGGGTGTATAAAAATATAAATTCAAATAATATGTTTTTCATTAATGTGGGAATATATTTAGGGGTGTTTTTAAAATAGGAAAGATGTTAATTTAGTATGTATATTTATAAAGTATGTGAATTGTTCTAATGTTTTTTGACCATGTTGATAGGATTTATATGTTTGGAAAATGTAATAATTGACTTGATGAATTCAGAATAATAATAATAATATGTAGAATATATTTTTGGGAAGTGAATTGTAGTTACCCTAATGGATAATATTCATATTATAATATATATATCATGTTTTCTGCACTGACCCCGATCACTTTGGATTAGATTTATTAAATGGTGACTTATTACTAAGTTAAAAGGGTGATTTTTGTTTAATGGTCAATAGCCATTTGATTTATCTAGTGGATTGTTAAATTTGATGGTACAAAATAATATCTAAATGGTAAGATTATTGTGAAAAAAATTGGTAGTTTTTTTCAAACTAAGAAATAATGGGATGGTGAAGTAACCTTAATAAGAGATGTTTTTCAAAGTGGGGGATTATTGAAGAAAATATCAAGTTGATATGATTTAATGAATTTGTTTTCGGTTTTTATTTTCAAAACATTAGTTATATTTTCAGTCATATTAAATAATAGTGGATTAATTTTTTTCTAAGTGAGATAAATATGATTATGGGGTTTAAGATTTATTGGAAGTGATAGGAAGAATTTTAGAGAATATTTTATAGAAAATTTAACTGAAGGTATCCTTATAACATCATGGCCAAATACAAAACAAGTGTGGTGATGGTATGGGAAACAAAAAACTTTCCTACTATGGAAATGAGTATTTTTTAATGTTGTGTTCTAAAGAATAATTCCCAACTATGTCTTAGTGTAGTGGAGAACATTCTATAGTGGAAAAATGGTATGTTTAGCTTGAAAATATGTGTTTTTAAAGGCATTTATGTATGAAAAATTCCTTGTATGAAATAGGGTTTGTCCACTATAAGTTTTAATTTAGTAATGGTTCTAAGTGATAAATGGAATAGATAAGAGATTTAAATAGGGAATACTTTATCATGGAACATTTCATGGTGTGAATTAAATCTCTATATAAAATGACAAAAGGATACTATTTCAAGGAACAAGGAATATAATTTGTGAGTTATAACTAAAATAGAATTAATTATTTTCATGGTGAAGCTTTGATGGAATTTTGAGATTTATTTTAGAGAAGTTCAAATTTATTGAATTTAAATAGCATGCAACATGTTATAGTGAAGTAAAACATACTGAAATGGTGAATAATATAAATAATTCAAGTTGTTTACTAATATGGACCATTAAGTTATTCGAAGGATACTCCAAAAAATCCTTTAAGAATATCATTCATATATTAGAGTATATAAAAGGTATAGATATATCCAATTTGTATAAAATGAGTAAGAATAGATGAAAATAATTTACTTGCACAAATTTGAATTTAGAATTCAAATTTGAATGGATTGTGAGAGGTTTACTATTGGAAAATTATAGATAATAAGGGGAGAATATGAAGAGATAGAGAGTTAAAAGTTTGTGCATTGATATTAGAGAAGAATAATAGGAATAATAAGAATAATAATAAGGTGAAGAGAAAGAATCACAAACATAACTTTATGGAAGCATACTTTGGGAGATGACTCTCTTGTTTTTAAAAATTTAGAACATCTATCTTTGTTTCTACAAAAGAACACAAAAATAGTAGGGGAAACATTATGTGCCATGAGTTCAAGGCTAATCCCTCCTTATTGGTGTGACAACCCTAAAATTTCATATATGAATTTGAATATTATTTTTTTATTACTTATTTCTGGTGGTTTTGAGAAATATTTGGGGGTTAATTAGGGTTGAGAAGCATTCAAATTATTTTATTAGGGTATCCCATTACTAAATTTTTATTAAAGGTGAATTGGGTACCTAGTGTAAATCCACTGGGTTTTAGGTGTCCTAATAAGAATACTTTTAGGGATTGAAGCCCCATTTTACAACTGATGGGAGTGTACCAAGTGGTTAATGGAGTATCGGGTACCTAGTGTGTTCTAGGTAAGATTTGTTTAGGGTCAATTTTACAATTTAACCTAAAAACCCACATAAATCCTTCCACTCTCCTCCATTTACCCCCAATAAACCTAGGAATGATTTTGGTATCCCTATTGGATTTCTAATTTCCTCCAATATCACATATTCCTCATTTTAAACCCTATTGGTTATGGGGATCTTACCTCGGTAAGTCTAACGTCATTCATGCCCTAGTTGTTACCTTCTCTCAATTTCCTTTTTTTTTATCTCAAATCCCTAATTCTATAGATTTGTGGATAAAATTATAGGTTTTTGGATTTTTTATGAATTCAGTGGTGAATATTTGTGAGTGATCACCCTTAAGATCAAAGAAATAAGTCATTTCCATGTTATAGAATTTATGTACAGTTGTATAGACTATTATCCATTAGAGTGAGTGTGTTGGATTAAAATTTTCTAAATTTGGTATCAAAGTATGGAGGTGAGTATAAATTAGTTTAATTTTCCTCTTAAAGGTTAGTTAAGGGTGTACTGACTTGGGAATGATAAAACCTTACCTTATCCCATGGATCAAGGTGGGATTCTCTACATGGGTTATTTGGGCCTAGTGTGAGTTATTCGAGCTTGGGAGTGGATGGGGTAATCTTGGGGATTGAAATATAGGTATGGGTAGTGAATTACTCAAATTTTGAAGGTGTTGAGTGAAATATCATAGATATAATTAGTAACTAAGTGGTGTTGGATTGGGAGTTTCCAATAGAAAATCACTATTGCTTCATTGTGGTTATGATGTCCTATTGGGACTAGTGGTTTTTCATAAGAAATTTCATGATTTCTGGAAATATTGGAAAATTTATATTATATTTATAAAGTTTGATGGGGTTGTGACCATATCTTGAGTGATAGGATGGTATCCTATGATGATATTTTTACTATATATTAAGTGATAGGATTATGGTCCATGAAATGTAAAATTATCAAAGGTAGTGTTTATTGAGTTTTTTGTTAAATAGGTTTGTAAATTTGATAATGAAAATATATTTTATTAGGGGTAGAAGTGAAAATATACCCTTGGAATAGGATTTTCTTCCATGAGGAACAAATGGAAAATAAAAGGTCCTTAGAATAGTTGGTTAGATAGATTTATTAGAACCTAAAGTTAGAGATCCCATATAAGGAGTACAAATCAAGTTTACTGCAATAAAGATGGTGTTTATGCACCCTAGTTTAATTATTGAAAAGAATGAAGATGGATCTAGATTTATTAAATATGATCTACACCTGAGATAGTATAAATATTTGATAAATTACTATATCTTGATGATTTTTTCTACTGCAATGTCTCATAAATACATTGGGAGGAGTATTTGATTATTCTTATTATTCTAAAAATCATTTGAGGTAGTTTTGAGATGATTTGAGGATTTTATAGAATCCATCAATCTAGAATAAGTTCATTTGAATATATATTTAGAATTATTCATTTTATAGTTCATGAAATAAGGCTAAGTCCTATGTGTAAGTATTTTCCTACTATGATTATAAGACATTTTTTATAAATGTTATACTTTAGGTGATGAGTGTAGGACTTAGAGAGGTTTATAAGGATTTAAGATTTAGTATATGACTCTTCCAATAGTAAGCCTTTTCCAATTGTTTGAATTCATCATAAGATTTTGGAGTCTATTGAAAATTGATAAATTCTTGATTATAAGACTTTAAGGACAGTGTATGTCTTGACTGTAATACATCACCACAAGTCATTGAGTTTACCATGTGACTTTACTAGGATGTAAGAATTTAGGATAAAACTGAAAATTGAAAAAATAAAGAGTTTCAAACATATAAATATGATTTTAGGACTTCTTACACTAGGAATAAGTCTCTAAACAGAATACTTTCTAGTCATTAGTCTCTGAAAACCCCGACATAATATTTCATCACTTAAAAAAATTACATTTTTTAATGGATGAAAATCAAGTTTCTAGATTCTTAATATAATGAAATTGGATTTAATTGGGATTATACAAAAAAACTTCCTCCATGGTATAAACATAAAATAAAACATATAGAGGTTTTCCTCAAAGAATTGGAAGAAATAGAGGTTAATATTAATCCATGTAAAGGGAATATCAAAGAATGAAGATAAATGGAGTTTCTCCAATTATTTAATTTTGAGGAAAAAAACTGATGATATCAAATATCTAATTTCAGTATCATGATATAATGATGATTAATTAATCCATGATATAATCATCTTCATAACCTAAGGAATGGAAACATAAGAAAGGGGTGATCTTAGATGATCAATAAGGGGAAAACATATCATAACATGAAGAAGAACACAAGGGAGGCATAAATTTCATAATAAAAAGATAAAAATACCATATATGATAATCATAAAACAAGTTAGAGTATAATAATTTTATAACAATATTTTTCAGGATTAATAAAAGATATTTCATGGATCAAAACACATCTCAATAATAATAGAAAATGTGTGTGTGTTATAAAAGTGAAAACGCTGTAAAAATAAGGTGTAATCATGAAGACATAATATTTCATGGAAATAAAATATATCTTTAAAATTTAGAATAACATGATAAATAACTTGGAAGTGTGGAAAAATAATAATTATAGGAAACCCATTATGGGAAAAGGAAATATTATCATGTCTATTTGAACAAAACCATTTTTTCTACAGCTGAAAATTTGAGCAAACAAATAATGATCATGCCTATGTGAACAAAATTATTATGTTCATGCCTGACTATCTTATGAAATATAAAATTAAACCAATGCATTTTATAGTGATATAGGAACCCACCCATTATCATCCATACATATGTGTGCCACTTAAAATAAATCATTGTCATATATTAAATAAACCATGGAAAAAATGGGTTTCTAAAACATCCAAATAGAAATCATTCACTTTTCATAAATAACCCATGAAAATAAAATGGGTTTCATAAAACATACAAATGGTATAAAATAACATATAAGTCAAGTCATTTTATACTGAAATCTTGTTCATAAAAAGTAATCGTATAATAAAAGAAAATATTGGGCGAATCATGAAACATATATCTATTGGAGATTAATAATTTGAGGATAATGAAAACCAAATCATGAAAATATCTTTTTTCAAAAGAAATTATATTCATCATTCTAAGATTCATAGTTATGAGTCTCTTATTATAAAGTCACCATTGATTTTTTAAAAAATAAGTGAAAATAAAACCTTTTATGGAAATTAATTTAGATCAAAAACTATTTTTACCTAGAAATAATGAAATAAAAAAATTAAAATGGAAAATGTAGTGAACATAGGGGAAATAAAATCAAAAAGACATTGCATTGCTCAAAGGGAGGAATTTGAGTTACCAAGTCCCTTACCTTTAACCTTTATTTCAAAAGAAGTTATTTAAAAACCTAAATCATTAAGAAAAGATATTAATTTCCTATTTCAGAATTTTATTCATATACATTTCCATTTTTACTCTTCATTGATATCAATTCTCTTCATTTATTAGATTGTTGTAATCTCTTTTCAACATCAGGTGTTAATAATGTTGATTGTTTTAAACTGAGTTTGTAAAAACGGTGTCGGTATTATTTTTATCAAAAATATAATCATTTAAATACCATTAAAGGCACTATAATTAATTTTATATAAATAATTATAATTTTATAATTCCATTATATTGGTTTTTTAATTGTGTTTTGTGGAGATTAAAATAATGATAAACTAATTTTGGGTTATTTACCTATATCGATATCTAAATTTATAACGATCATTACATTTGTGTTATCCACAAAGAATCATATTAATAATATATATTAATAATATATATAATATATACTCATCAAATATAAACTAAATCCATACATTTTTCGAAGTGATGAAAAATGAAACATGTTTATTCTAGGAGGCGGTTGTCCGCAAAACGCATAATTCATGTTTTAATTTTTATTAATTGAACAAGGAGAGGGTGATTAAAGCTTGTAAAATCATTATAATAACATATAAATATAATAATGATACTGATTTTATCATTTTAATATGGTAAAATGAAATTTGAGATAGAATAAAAGAACATAAACAAATAGAAAATATAAAAAGAGGTTAGGAACTTATACCTCACATTTTGGATAATCCTTTTTGGAAAAGGTATTAAACCTTTGAGGGATGGTATTTTAAGAAAACTAAAACCTAATTACGGTGTCTTGGATTATGGAGGATAGGTTTTTTAGAGTATGAGATAAATATAAGGGTTTTTTGTGAGGATAAGTGGGTATATGAGATCCCTTTTTATAAGAGAAACAGGCAGTGATTTTTGAAATTATCCAAAACTTTTCAATAAATTAAGTTATTCTTAAAGGAAGTATCTCCAAATTTTATAAATAACTTACAGGAGAATAAATAAGGTCATTCCATGCCTCCCCCACTCAATTATAATATTTTTTTAACATTTTAATCCCTTTAATTTTAAGGTTACTCTTTTTTACTATTTTGGTTTTGGCCACGGTAATTAGTTTTTACCAAGGTAATTTATCCTTTATAAACAAAAATTAAATGATTCTTATTATATTATTTGGAATTAATGATTCCAAATTTTAAATCCATTTAATAAGATGAAATTTTTAAAAGTGACAAAAATTAATTTTAAAATATTAAATGTATAATGTGATAAAAACAATCTTTCAAAAAAAATATAACTTATGTACTAAAATGTCAAATAAGTGTTTATAAATTAAATCAAACTTTTTTAAAATTATTGTGTCACTTATAAAATAAATATTGGTTCTTAAAAAATGTTTTCAAAAATTTTCAATTCATACTTATATCCTAATAATGCCCTAAAAGTAATGTTATTTGTAAAATAGTATTTATCACTATTCACCTAAAAGTCAATTTCTTTAGAAAAATTCCAAAAATTAAACTAAATATAATATGGAAATGATAATTCCAAAAATTAAGTTATTATTTTCAAATTAATATCCTGAAATTTATAAATTTTATTTTTAATTTAGAAAATAAAAAATAGAGAAAAATACTTTTTATAAGAAATTGAATTTTGGTATATTAACTATTATTTTTCCAATATATTACTAATTAATATAGAATTATTCATTTAATAATATAAAAATATTTTATACTTTTATTGAAAAAAAATCTAGAAATATTTTATTAGTTTCTTAGTTATACAATTTGAGTCAATATTTAAAGTGAGTTTTATTCTTCTTTATATACATATATATATAATTATTTATTTATATTTATATTTATTAAATAATTTTCTTACCACTACCTTGTTGGTTGGAGAAACAATTCACTAAGACTCAAGGGTGTGATTTGAGTCCTTGGTATTTTTTACTTAAAAATACCTTTTTTGAGGTATTATAGGTTCTTTTCATTTCTTAACATAAGAAAGAAGAATAAATAAATGTTTTAAGAAAAAGACCAAACAAAAAAGATTTATAGTGGTTTGGTGAATAGAAATCCCCTAGTCCACTCAACCAATGCTCAAATCCTAGATATTGGTGATTTCACTAGTACTGGTCCTTTTCTTAGGGATTTCCCGACTAAGTGTAAGAATTTGTCACTTGGTACAAAACACAAATTATTTTTCTAGGATCCCACAAGGCTTTACAAAATTCCAACATTAATATAAGGTGTTCTGACTTTCAGAAATGAGAAAGAATAATGAAGATTATAAATGAAGCATGCAATTGTAAGATGCAACTGAAAGAATAGAAGGGATCTCCAAGAGAGAGAATTATAATGAATTATAGATCAAGGAGAGACTTCAACAAGATATCAAGATTTATCTTGAGAGCATAGGGGAAGAAAACTTGGATCTTGTTCTTATTTATCTTATCATAGAGAAGAAGTACATAAAGCATTGAGAGAGGTATAGTTTTTTATTCTATTCTTGTTACTTATATATTTTATTTTGATCAAATACTTTTTTTATATTCCCACTAACTATTGAAATATATAATATCTCATAAAATATGACCTCATGGTAAAACTATAGACATATTTTTTGGAGAAATACCTAGAAAAGAGTAATGAGTAATAAGTTATTATGTACTATTTTCTCTTCACAATACTTGTATCCTTTTGTAAATTGATTTTTACCATAAAGTGGTAGTCTAAAATTTAATGAATCCACAGCAGCATTAATTTCCACTTAAAGTTCACCTAAAATAATAAATACTCAATTTTATTAACAACGTAGTTGATTATGGATCACCACATATCCAAATTACATGTATTTAAATTAATGTAGCTACATTTATCCATGTAGTCGTTCTTTATTTAGTTGAATTATTTATTTATCCAAATTATATAGCCATCTTTATCATGTATCCAAATTTCACATTGCTGACTGAAAACATGTAGCTGATTTGAACCACATAGATGAATATTTTATGGATCCAAATCTGTATTTGATCACTCCACATAGCAGACTCACATAACTGTTTTATTGACATAACTATTTTCTCATGTATTTAATTCATCGACATAGGTGATTTTCACATAGTTGGTTCTACGACATAGTCGATTTAAAAAGTTAATTCATTCACATAGCTAATTGATGCAGTCGATTTCTCGATGTATCCAAATATCCATGTATAAACTTCCTCACATAGCTTAATTTTCTATACTTAATAAAATTTCACTAAACTTATAGAATTATAGAATTATATAAGAATTAACTTAAATAAGGTAAAAACCTAATGAACACACTTAAAAATCATTAGAAATATATGAAGGGTTTTGGATATCATCAAAACATAATGTGTGTGGGATACATTGGAACAAAATTACTAGTACAAAAATCTACCCATTTTTATAACAAAAAACCCAATAAATACTAAACATGAAATTTTAAAGTATTTAAATATTTTTGTAGAAAACTATATAATGTATAATACTTATGAAATTTTATATTTATCCTTTCTTATGTCCCTTTATCTATCTTATCTATATTATCCAACTTTTTCACATTAAAAAAGATGGGTAAGGAGAGGAAAAAAATTAATGTAGATCCTTGAATTATAAATAGGTAAAATAGATTGTTGAAACTAAATTTAAATTATGTAAGGACTGAAATTTAGAAAATGAAATAGGTAAAACATTCAAAGAAAATAAATAAATGAAAACAATATCATTTCTCACAAAAAAGGAATTTCTTAATCATGTACACTTATAAAAAAATACAAAGAATCAATACATACAAAAATTCATATATAGTACATTGGTTAGATAACCCTACTTTATGAATGGGTTCAAATTTTGATGGATGTTTGGGTGGATATTTCTTGAAGGATGGAGAAGAGTAAAAGGTAGTATGAGGGTCAATAACTATAGGTAAAACTACTTTTCTAAGCCCCAAAAAATTTTGTTCAATCCCAATAATTGATCTATATAGTATTTGATTAGGAATTATCAAGAATCTATCATGGTTATCATAAGAAAAACTAATGATATAAGATCTAAAACTCAAAAATTCTATCTTCTTTGCATGAACTAAATATGTAGCTTCATTTTCAGGAGATTCAGTGACAACAATAACAACAACATTTTATTGTTCTCTATTATAAATGATATCTGGATCAAAAATAATATCTAATATTTGTATGTATATTCTATAAGTGTCTGGAGGTTCTATTCCAAGGTATCTCATTCCACATAGAGAGAAAATAGAATCATCACACAAATTTTTTCTCTTGAGGATGTCTGCTTTATAGGAATCCAAGATAGCAGTGCAAGGTTGTCTGCGCATATGAGAAACTAAAGATAAACTATTATTGATTATATATTTAAAATATTAGATATAATTAGTGGAAATTATCTGAGAAGATTTATATATAACATGATAAAGATTAGGACTAGATGGAGTTTCATGGGGTTTTTAATAAATGTTTTCTTGAATTTGGTTTGTAGACACCTACACCCTCCCACATAAGTTATCTTTTAATCCACATGGTAAAGATTATATATAACAACATAAAAGATTTCAGGAATAAACAAGATGGTTCTTGGGAAAATTGATCACTGGTAGAAGAAACCCTGATAGTTCTATACTCTATAATCTATTTTCCCAATACAGCAGGAGATTATTCAGACTCAGAGGAACTAGAATCCTCTTCATAATAGTATATTATAGATATACTATTCCCTTATAAATCTTATCCAGCATAGTATAAAACCTTTGGTATTTTTTTATGATTGGATCAATAGAGGATGAAAACATATGTTTGATTTTTTTGGATACTTCTATATTTCCATCCACTTTATCTTCAATTGAAGGAGGAGATTCCCGAAGATATCCAACTATATCATTCAAAGAAACATTTTTTTCCAATACCGAGTCTTTTAATATATTCTATTTCATATTTAAATTAATTAAACAAATTCTTCTTAAACTCTTACAAGATCACTGAAGTGAACATTCTAATTAGAGTGACTATATTTGTGATGAAACTAAATTCAGGTCTAAAAAAAGTTGTTCAAACTGATTCAAAAAATCTAGAAGCATAAAAGATATTGAATTACATGTAGAAATTGGCTGAAACTTCTTATGGAATTAAAAATAACTCAAAACTACACTTTTTATAGTGTTAATTATCTCCTTAATATCTATCTTTAAACTTTGAATCTCATCAAGTGCATCCACTGAAAGATCGGGTTAAATGACTGGAAAGTTCTAAATCATGTCTCTTTAAGATTCTACAAGTACCACAAGATAGTTTAACTTAAAATTGGTGTTAAATTTTCCTATAATCTCAATAATTTTTTATCTCATAGCCTCAACTTATTTAGCATTCACACCATAAGAAAATTGGTTGTATGGGATGGAGTTTCTTAAACAAGTTGGTTTAGGCAATCAATATCCCAACCATCTTATCAAAATCTTCTTTAGAAACTTAACTTTCCATCAATTTTATAATTTAATATTTGGAATATAACATCTATTTCTTCAAAACATCATAATATTCTTTTAGATTTCTAAAATCTCTCATAACAGTAAATAAAAAATTCTGCATGTGTTTCTTAGTATACGATCCTTTAAGAATTTTTCTCATAGAGGCTCCATATTATTTCACATGGGAAGGTGATGTAAAAGGCTCTATGGTATTTGAAATAATAATATCATCCACTATATCCACATTACAAGTTTCATATCTATCGATAGTAGTTGATCTATGGATTAGATTAACTAATATGTTCTCAACCTTTAGGTTCCACTATGACTTCACCTGTAGGCACACTAGGCATAGTCTCAACTTTAAATTCGTCTTGTGCTATAGTAGTTGCCTCAATAGCTAGAATAACTAGCTGAAACATCTTATTAGCACTAACATATATTTTTTCTCAACTCTAAACTAATTCCACAATAATACTTACTTCAAGAACTATAGGATCCTATTTGGATACAATTATCTAATGCACTTCCCTAGCAGCCACCATCTTAGTAGTTGTTTCATCCCTATGAGGTGAGGTAGTTGATGGATCCCACTGAGTTGGAGATGAATGTGGTATAACCACATAATAATAACTTTCCATTCCAATGGGTCTTAAATAACTAAGGGTATCATCCTATTTTTAACAAAATTTATTTCTATGAATTACTGAAAGAGTTTTTCTCTTGTTACACTTAACAACTTATCCTTTATTTAAGTCTACTTATTTATTTTTCATGACAAAAGATATTATCCTCCCATAAGGGTAATAATTCAACATCCTTTTACTATGGTAGAAGTTTTATATGAACCTCGTCATGTACCATGGTAGATTCAACTTGAAATTATCAATCAAGATGTATAAAGGATTTATGACTTGAAAAAACACATTTTCCATCTCCCTTGCTCTCTAAGAAATTTCAATCTTTATAAACTTGTAGAACACATTCCATTATACTTGTAGATCCTTAATAGATTTCTTTTCAAATGAAGAGGACCCAAAAAAACATAGAACCCTTAGTGGGTCCTATAGTGATTGTTCCCACTATAGTCCGTTTGAAATTGTACTCACCTTAATGAGTATTGTGCATGATCTCTACAATCTCTACAAAAGAAGATAGAAAATGTTTTCGATTCATGTTCTAATAATAATCATCCACTATTTCTAAAAACTGAAACTCAGTATTCCTTATAAACTCATTAACCTCATATTCAAATAGGAATCTTGATTTCTTCTCATTAAACAAAAACTCTCATACTGAGAACTAAAATACTTTCTTCAACGATATCTTTGTTCCTTTCAACCAATTCATGCCCATAGATTTTCCCAAAAGCACTCGGTATAGTGCACCACTGGCCTTGTCTTTCTTAGAAGATCTAGAACTTCTTTCATCTCCATTTTCAACTTCCCATCTCTATAAAATCGATTGCATGTCAACAGGTTTGAAGGGTGATGGTTTTGTTTCAAAGGAGAAGGGATGTTGGTGAATAAAAAGAGAGTAAAGACTGAATTTGAGATTTAGTTCATGTATCCAATTTAGAGGAACGATACAAAACCAATTTATGTTTAGGGTTAGATCTCAATTAAAAATAAAAAATAAATAAAAATGGAAGAAAATAAAACATAAAAAAAAATATTTTCATTTGTTTAAAATAAAGTACATTCAATTTCCAAATTTAAATTATTCAAACAAAAATATAATAATAATTAAAATTCATTAACTTTATAAATACAATGAAAACTAATAAATTAATAGTAAATACATAAATTTAAATAGATTTAAAATTATTTAAAATCATTTTATTTCAAATATACCTAATTCCCAGTGAATAAAATAAAAATTATCATAAGTAAGGGGCTTAGTAAAAATATAATCTAATTTTTTCTTAGTAGAGATAATTCAAGAGATATGTCTCTTTTTTGGCATGATATCTCAAGAAATGATTCCTTATATCTATGTTCTTGGATTATTGGAAATTTTTAAAGCAAAATTTTTATCACATTTTATTTCCACTTGATTATAATTGAATCCAAAATAAAAATGGTGTGTTTCATCCAATACACATGTGCACAATAACTATCAGAATAAATGCATTCTGATATAATAGTAGATAATTCAACTGAGTGTTTTTCTTATTAGACTAAGAGACCAAATATTTACATAAAAAGTGATAGGTTTATGTGGTACTCTTCTTATCTAGTCTACAATAACCAAATCCAGTATCTAAATATCAATTGAAAATAAAATTAGAGGATTTTAGAAAGATAATGGAAAGAGAAATTATTCCTTTAAAAATACCTAAAAATTAATTTTGGCATATTTTAAATGATATTTTATTTGTGTTTTCTTGTAATCTATCATATAATAATACTACAACCATAATTCATGTTCTAATAGAAGTTAAATATAGTAGAATCTCAATTATTCCTCTATATAACTTGTTTTCAAATGGTTTCTTAGCTTTATCTGTGTCAAGTTTTCCATTATATTTCATAGGTGTTTCATGAATTTTCTTTCAAGTATAATCATCTTAAGTAGGATAAGTATATATTTTATTTTATTTATCACATTACCAAAGCCTTTTTTATAAATATAAAAACCAAGATAGAAATTTAACTCACCTATCATGCCCATTTCATATTCTTTTTTGACAATTCTTGATAATTCATTACGTAATTTTTCATTTTTAAAACTAAAAATAACACAATTAATATATATTTAAACTAGAAGAATATATGATGATGAAGTTTTATTGAAAAGATTAATTTCTTCGACTCCTAATGATAATCTATTTTTAAAAATAAATAACTTAAACACTCATACTATGATCTTATGTGATGTCCTGAGCTGGGACCCACTAAAACACTGCCCTGATCTGGTTAGTCACTTTTCCTCAAGCATGCCTCTCCCTCCACCAGAGACTGCTGTCTAGTAGTGAGGGTATAAATGTGGTATGATTGGGATATCATACCATCATGATCAGTGTAGTATAGTGTTATAATAATGAATAAATAAATCAATAGAAAAAACATTATAAATAAAAGACAAAGTATCAGAAGATAAAAAACTGATAAAATATCCATCACCAAATATACAATCATACATGAATGTCTAGTTCAGATTACATAATCTATAGTAGTGAATATACAATAACAAAGTTGAATCCCAAACCTGATCATGCAGGCATGAGGTTTGTTCAGGTATCCCAGTGCAATGACAGCCTGAATAGGGTGTGAGATATACTTAGTAGGCTACCAACAACTGTGTTTAAATCTATCCATATCATGAATATAAAATACAGTAGTGAACTAGTACACCAATAAATCAATACAAAATAAATAAATGTATACAAGTTGGGCCCATGTTCCTCAAGGACACCTATCCATACATACCTTCTTCAACTAAAGACTAAATATATCTAATGATGTGTCACTATATATATAAATATATATTTAAATATAAGTTTATAATTATGCATTTATATATATGAACAATATATTTAGTAATGTATATATCCATATATATATACAGTGCAATCCAGGACCCAAGGCATAACTTGGTCATCTGAGCTTAGTCATTAAAGTCTCATGGAATTATGAGAGACACCATGCTCAAGGGATTCCATGCCCAGGTATCAAAGTTTATTTAAGGGAATCTATTCCTGAGTATCAAAAATTTATAAGGGACACTATGCTTGAGTATCATAATGTATAAGGGAAACCATGCATGATTTTCACAATTTATAAGGTACGCTTTTCTTGAGTATCACACTTTATATAATAAGGACCAGCTAAAATGTTTATAAGAAGTTGGCTTTGTACATGAAAAGGAATATCATAGGAAATTAAAGTATCCAAGTCTAACTGATTTTTCCTGATAAATATTTTTATTCAATTTAAATTACTAATAATTTAGATAATTGTGTGAGAAATACACCATACTACACTTCAATTCATTAAACTCAAACTGGACATGTCTATAAGCATGATTTAACACAATTAAATAAAATTATTTGAGAAATTTAATTTATAATTGAATCAATAAGTCATAATATTGGCATGAAAAACAGTAGAATAATTTATAGATGAGTAATAAATTAGGGGAAAATATATATACCACTTAATTCATGGTAAATACACTTCAATCATCCAATACCAAGCTTGATTTGATCTTGTTTGAGATAAATCAAGGAAACAGACAAACAACATAAAAATAGGGAAAAAGAGATCGCATGAATTTAGCATTCCATATGGGAAAATAAAGAAATTAAATAAGAAAGATGATTGAATATCTTACCAGTATGAATCCAATGTGACAAATGGTTCTCTAATTGGAGTCCAATTGATGAATTTATGACTAATTCTAGAAAAGGAGAGGAGCATCTCTAGATGCGAGGGAAACTGGTTGTGTGTGGAGGAAGCAAATTAGAGGAGGAAGCTTAAAATAATACATGGAAAATGGGGATTTAACCTCTTATAATGATCCACATAGTTTTGCCTCAAAATTTATCAAATCACGCACCTAACCATGTTGGTATACTTCCTGAGTGGCACTAATTATGTGTTCTAGGCACATGGTTTCACCAAACCTTGCACACATCGTGTGACACCTCTATAATAATCTACAGACCCCTCACACAGTCGTATAGCCTCGGGCTTATGGTTAAATAAAATTGTAACACCCTCATCTCTAATGGACTAGGTCATACATTTTCTTCTAGTGGCTCTCATGGTTTCACCAATTTGTTTACCTATACAAAACAGGACACACGGTTGAGCCACACTATTTTCACCGATATTGTGCCAACCATGGGCCTAAGGATGTTTCTTCATGAAATGAGTTTTCAATTTTTGATGCTCCCAAAACTCATCTGAACACCTGAGACATCTCTTAAGACTTTTTCCAAAAAAAATCACCTATAAGTGTTAAAAAATAGGATCTACATTTTGAATCTCATTTATCATTTGGAACATCCACCAAACTGAAAAATTGAAATTCCCTTGGAATTTCAAACCGGTCCAAAAACACGGGACCATACAGTATCCACACCTTTAAACTTCTAATCCCTAATAAATATTAGGGATACAATGACAACATCACCTAAACTACCTAGGTCATGAATATTTTTCTAAATGGTTGCATTTAATTTCCATTTCACAATGGACCTCCAATCATTACTTTAATTATATGGTACATAAGCTGTTAAACTCAAGCCAATTATCGCATTCCAAAACTGAAAAACCAATATGGTGCTTACCAGATCCCATCTAACTAAAGACATGGTTATGTAATCATCTCTTTAATCATTAAGCCTATGGAACTCTCCACCATAGGTTTCTCCATTTAATGGACAACTCAGAGCCACGATACCTCCACCATTAGAAATTCTTATTTAAGCATTTCCTTATCACTCTAATGATACTCTTAGCAAGGTCCTCAATTCAACCGAACATTCAATTCCCAATTGACCTCATTTATCCTGTTTGAGGAAACTTTTCATGAAAATCCTTGGATGACTTGAAATTCAGTCACCTCATCTCGATGATGTTCTATAAGTGGTCCCTCACTAACTACTTGCAACAAAATAGAGGAAGATCCCAAGTCAAACCACCTCTTGTTGACTATATTCAAAAACACTCTTCTTATATGGATGATTCATTTCAAAAACTAAATACCAATGAATTTAAACCAGGGTAACTTGAGATTTTCATTAAACATGCTCATCAAAGCCTCTAACAGACTTCCAGTGTTTTCTCTAACCAAAATGTTCATTTATGTTTTCTGCCATAGCATGAACATACATGTATATATGATCCAGCACACCTAGATCACCATCCTTAAAATACCTCATTCAAGATTGACTAAAGTATGTGGTAATCTCAGAATAATCAACTAGATTCCAAGGAGATCATCCAAGGCAGTCCATACTATGGTGTTTAAAAGTGAGACGTCGGTACATGGATGAGACTTCCATTCCTCAAAACACTAACCAAGCCCAATGGAAGTCAAGTTAAAGAACTACCTGATGTCCTTGAGTCTATTGAAGTAATTACTACTTAGGAACCCAAGTATCACTTAAGAATAATCAGGCCTCTATAATTACCCACACTCATTGATCGTAACTCTGATAGAGTCTATTTATCAAAATAGAGGGGAGTTATAAATTTTTCTTAGTGTATAGCCATTTCTCTCTTAGTGTATCCTAGATGATATCAAGATAGGGTATATGATCATCACTAGGAAAATATTACACTAATAGGATATCAAGAATTGAAAATAAAACCTGAGACACTCTTTTCATATCCAAGATGAAGTGCTTAGTATAGTTTTGAACCAACCATATCCAACTATGCATGAGATGAAAAAATGAATGATCTCTAGTCAACTCTTTTTAAAGAATCTTGGTTATACCTATTGATGTATTAGTACTACTTAACCACGATGCCCTTACCACATGATGCATCCCATGATCACTCAAACATAACTACAAAATTCCCTCCACAACTAAGAGTGTCTTCAATGGTTTCATACAAAGTAAACCATATCATCACCATCCTACCTTTCAATCAAATACATGTTTCAAATATTTTCATCCCCATGGGAATTAAAAAGCAATATAGACCACCATTTCCAAATGGTCCTTTCATGGTTTCACTCCCTATAATTGGATGAAAATTCTTAACTTATTCAATACAATTATTCCCACCTTTGGAGTGTCTAGGTCATCATTTAACAAAGATGAGAATGTTAAATCAATAAGGATTCCTTGTGAATTGTCCATTCTTCTACGTTTTGAAAATCACCAACACTTTATCTTAAGGAAAAATATTTTTCCTAAGGATTATTTTAACAAGGAAAAATTTTCCTTCTCTAAGAAAATTTTATCCTTACTTTTATTTTCATTGTCCCATTTTATAATCTCTCTAAATATAACTCATTTTATTACTATGTAAAAATTAGGTTTCATATCAAAAAACTCAGAATCTTATAATTCCTTGGATATAGAGTATTCTGTTTTCAAGTTCCGAATTCTCTGAAATTCAGAGTCTGAATTATCTAAAATTCAGACTCCAAATTCTCTGAAATTCAGAATCCAAATTACTTGAAATTTAGACTCCAAATTATCTAAAACAAGGACTCTCAATTCTCTGAAATTAAGACTCCAAACTCTCTAAAATTTAGACTCTGAATTATTTTAAATTCAGCTTCTTAATTCTCTAAAATTCAGATTCTGAATTCTTTTAAATTCATACTCTAAATTACTTAGAAATAGGACTTCAAATTCCTTAGAATTCAGACTCTGAATTCCTTATAATCTAGACTCTGAATTCCTCATAATTAAGACTCTAAATTCCTCATAATTTTGACTCCAAATTCCTCATAATTCAGACATCAAATTCCTCATAATTCTGACTCTAAATTCCTCATAATTCACACTCTGAATTCCTCATAATTCGGACTCTAAATTCCTCTAAATTCACACTCCGAATTACTCCAAATTCAGGCTCCAAATTCCTCAAAAATCCCACTCTAAATTTCTCAGTATTCTGATTCTGAATTCCTTAGAATTCATACTCCAAATTCCTCAGAATTCGGACTCTGAATTCCTAAGAATTCAGATTCCAAATTTTTCATAATTTCAACTCTGAATTCCTCAGAATTTGGAATCATAATTCCTCAGAATTAAGACTCCAAATTCCTTATAATTTGGACTCTGAATTCGTCATAATTCAGTGTCTGAATTCCTCATAATTAAAACTCCCATTTACTCTGAATTCCGACTCCGAATTCCTCATAATTCAGATTCTAAAATCATTAGAATTCATACTTCAGAATCTATAGAATTCAGATTCAGAATTCTATGTAAAATAGAATCCAAATATCCATGCCTTATATACTCTGAATGTTTATTCGGTTAGACTCTGAATTTTATTTTTCCTTAGACTCTGAAAAATGGATTTGGTTAAGTAACTTAATTTTCCTTACACATGTTATTATTTTGAAACTATTTCATATAATCTGTTTCTAACTAACCATTTGTTAAGTGACACATATATAGGTTCCTCCAAAATTCAAGGAAAAATATGATTTTTGGAGGAGGGAGTCGACAATTAGAGTTGTGCCTATAAATAGGAGCTCATTTTAATGAGCTCATACCATCTATTGATTGGCATAAAGATTAAATGTTGTGAAGTAATTTCTAGAGAGAGAGACTCTCATGCTTTGTGCATTCTGAACACCTTGTTCAACTTGCTTCGTGTGACTCTGATTTTTTCTATGTACAATCAAGGACTTATAGGGATAAGAAGATAGAGGTGCTAACAACCTTAGAATTTGAGGACTTCTAGGGATAGGAAGACAGAGGTTCCTAGTACCTTAAATATCGAGGGATTGCGAGGATAGCAATACATTTTCCGATATTTCCATTGAAGGCTTACCCTGGTGTGGGTAAGATATACTTTCTTGAATATATAAATCAAGGGACCTTTATCCAAGGTTGTTGGATACCCTACTCTTTGGGTTAAAAGATTTTCTACTTATTACTTTTTTTATTTCATGTTTTATTTCTGCTATATTTTGATAAAGGAAGAAAGTATAATTTTCTTATACATTCTTATACTTTTATTTACTCTGATAAAAGAGATTATATATGCTTTTAGGTAGAATATTTTTCTAAGTAAACTTTTCTTATGTTTCATTTTCCAGAACCAAATTTATGGAAACTAAGAAAGTTTGTCTCATGGAAATATTTTAGGATTTGTGAATTTACCTTGTTTAACTTTGTTAAACAAAGTTTTCCTTAAGGTTAAAAATAAATGTTTTTAAACATAAAATTCACCCCCCCCCCTTGTAATTGAGCTTCTACATATACTATTTCAATCCTACAGATATCTCATCCAATGAAACATGCTCCACCCACCATCATAAATGGGTTATATACATGGCCAACACAATTATACCAATCAAAAAAATGAAAAGAGATGAAACCTATATGTTTGTAAGTATGCTAGAACGGATTCTTTTGAGGTGTATATGTGGTGCTCTCCCGATTTGTGGTCACACATGTCATTAGCACCAAAATTAGAAGTCAAAACCAAATTGATCAGCATACCACAACATCCAATTATTTCACAACATCATCCCAAGCATGGGGACGATTCATATTTCCTTTAATTACTAGGTAAATCTAGCTTGGAAAAAACTATTGATCAAAACATAACATCTCTAGGATAAATGATTTACACCGAACTCATATGTTTTTCTGCACCATTTATCAACTCGATGGGTACCACGTGTATCAATGCGTACTACCCCAAGACTTCATTAAAACAATGAAACATAACCTAATAATCTTTATAGGATTATAATCCCTATAAATTAAGTATCTGATGGTCCACACAAAATATTTAAGACTATAGGCACATTACCCCTACATGACTATTATTCTGAGTGATGACATACTGAGTTATCCATCACTGAAGAGGAAGAAGGGTTACAAGACTTTCTAAGTGGATGACCATGACCTAGGCATGTATAACCTACTGAAACTGAGAATTACATAATTCTCACTCCCTTTAATAATGGTTAAATTACCACACAACCACCAGCCCCACTTGGGTGTCACTTTTGAAACCAAGAGTCCTACTCTGGATAAATAGCACACGAACGTAACCTGACATCTAAAAATATTTATAAAAATTCATCAATTATTAACTCTCTAAGGGTGATACCTATATCAGAATATCCCCTTATAAGATCACTAAGTTTCTACTCCTCATAAAGGTCACTCTATAAAAGGTCAATATGCTCTACCGCATGTCATCTATATTCAAGCGATATAAGAAGAAGTCTATAGGCAATGGTCATGTTCCCATTCCAAGGAAACTAACAAAGAAACATTAATATTAACCCTTACATAGGGTTTAAGACTAAGAAAAACACTTTAAGGTTTCATTTAATCTATTAAATCAATTCAAATTTTATTTTTAAAACATTATAGAGGCTTGTATTTATAATAATTTAAGTACTGTTTATAATGAAAAAGTGATAGGTACTTTTTTTGAAAATTTCCATAGGGAACATAGAAAATTAACAACATGATTCCTTGAAATAAATATTTATTTAAATGGAATCCTTTCAAAATTTTCGATTTTATATTATAAATTCCTTTCTAAATAGTTAAATTATCCATTAATGTCTCATATTTGGATTAGTTAAAGAAAATTTTAATTTCAAGCTATAGAGGAAAACACCCTTTACATTGTAATTGTCACTCTAATTAACTGATTCTAGATAAAAATAAATATCAATATTTGTATTATATATATATATATATATATAATTATTTATTGTAATTGGTTATATGAAATTCCACCAAACATTTACACAGAACATAATATAAGTGGTTTATAACACAATAAGTAATCATCCAAACATAGAAAAACATACCCCCCTGGGGTTAAGTACTATAAAATATAAAGAATAAAGGAAACCTAAAAGGGTCCAATAACCATTCTTGGTTCATATAAATTCAACACAAATACATTTTAAACATTAAAATTTGAAACACCCTTAGTGGGTTTATCATTTAAGAAACATGCCCCAACTGACCTACTAGAGTCCAGTTGTGCATTTAGAAATTTATTTATATGGGTCATCATACCCAAGTCATATAGATACAATCCTTTATAAAGGAAACCATTTACTTTAAGGATTTCAATTTTACACATACTATGGTTCAGGTAGATGCATTTCCATTCCTAATTTTTAAAAGTACTTACCTTTATAATTTACAACTGGAATGCATGTAGCAGCAACATGGTTTTAATATTGGTTTCAGAATATAGAAATTTTTTGTGTAATGATTTGATTATATGGGTTATTATTCCCATTTTATAAAAATCCCATACACCTTAAAAATAATTATTAGAACCCATTTAATCATAACGATAAATGTCTCATCCCATATGACCAATGGTCCATGGATAAAACATGTAATGATTGGTTAGATAAGGTTCCATTATCAAATTATATAGGAAAAAAATATTTAGGTTAATGATAACACTGTAATAACTAATCATATATCACAATTATAAAAAAGAAACAAATATGAACTCACTTAAGCATGGTATATAAGAAATAATATAAAATGATCACCTAAACATGGTATACAGGTAATCATGCTACTAATCACTCAAGGCACATCCCTAATACATCAAGTAGTCAAACAATGAAACCCACATGGAATGGAATATTAATGGAATGTGAATATTTAAGTGCCTGTAATGATGCATGTAAGAATACTTCCTTTTCATACTGGGCCAAGGTAAAATTCAATGAGTCTCATAAATCAATAAGTAGCCAAAAGTGAACCAACCACTTGTGGTGAAATCATAATAAACTATCATAATGAACATCATGAAAAATAATCTCATCCCTGAAAACTTGGTCTTCTCCCCGTGCATGGGTTTATCACTCCTAGACACAAATATTTACCAAGTTTTGACACATTCCTAATCTTATGTCTAGTAATTCCAAAACTAGTAAAACAAAATGAAACAAAACACCATTGATACCACATTATAACATCCCAATCCAGGAGCCACTAAAATCATTCCCTGATTCAATTGGTCACATGGACTCAAGCGCACCTCCCCATACACTAGAGGATACCAACTAGATGTGAGGGTCTAAAGGTTGTACGGTGGGGAGACTATACCCTCATGATCAGAGTTTCACAGTGATATAATATTGAATAAATAAATCAACAAAAAAATAGTTTAAATAGAATATATAGTAGTAGAATATAACAATAACTGATAAAATGGACAATTCCAAATATATAACCAAGCATGCATGTACAAATGAGGCTACATAATCTAAAGTAGTAAACATATAGTTGGGGGTATAATATTGTATAATATTGGTATAATAAAAATGGAAAAAAATCCCAAGTGGATAACTCCATGAGAATCTTGAGTTTTGTCATAGTCATATTCTCCGAACTCCCATATCTAAGAATAACAACAATCATGCTGGATCGAGAACCTGGTCCTACAACCATGAGGTCTGTTTGGGTATCCCAATATAATAGAGGCCCAAACAGGGTGTGAGATATTCTTGGTAGACCTCTACCAATGGTGTATAAATCTATTCATTACATGAATATAAAATAAATTAGTGTGTAGGTATACCAATAAAGATGTAAAATAAATAAATGTAAACCAGTTGGGATCAGGTACCTCAAGGACACCTGGCCAACTATACCTACTTCATCCAAAGCCAGATATCTCTAATTAGGTGCCACTATATATATAATTATATATATGTGTGTGTGTAAATATATATTTATAATTATAAATATATATGTGTGTGTGTGTGAAATATATATTTAGTAATATATATAGCCATATATATAGATATATAGTGTTATATAGGACCTAAGGAGTATCTCAAATGCTCGATCTTAGTCATGAAATTCTTATGGAATAATGAAGGATTCTTTGAATGAGAGACAAAATTCCCAAGTATCAAAATTTAGATAGGGGACTTCAGGCTTGAGTATCAAAATTTATAATGGATTCCATGCCTTAGTATCAGAATGTATAAGGGACTTCATGCCTAAGTATCACAATTTATAAGGGACACCATGCTTGAGTATCACAATTTATATAACAAGGTCTAGGTGAACTGTTCGTAAGCAGTTGTAACTATACATTAAAAGGTAAATCATAGGAAATTAAATTATCCATGCCTAACTAATTCTCCATGATAAATTTTTTTATTCAATTCAAATTACTAATACTTAAGAGATCCATGTGGGAAACCATGTCATATTTCACTTCAATACATTAAACTCAAACTGGCCATGTCCATAAGCATTCTATAACACAATTTAATCATATCATTTGGGACATTTAATTTATAATAAAATTAAGAAGTCCATGGTAATTTTTATTTCATTCATTATTAAAATATTCCCATTGACATGTGTCTTTTTATTTAAGAGGGCAGTGCACCTCATCAGTGGTTTTATTATAAAACAGGTCATTTTGGTTATCATGCCAAAATCACTTAATTAAATATAATAATCGATTAAATTAGTTATTAATTATAATTCCTAAAAAGGTGATCAAAATTGTGAAAGTGATTATAATTACAAGAATTTAAAACATCTCTTTATGTGGGTGTTTTAATATCTTAGATGAAGCATAGGTCACGGTCATAAAAGGAACACACCCAAGGGGTGTGGTTCAGGTTAAGGAGAACACCTCCAATGGTTCAATTTAATATATGAGGACTATTTAACTAAATAATTAATTTCTATATATTTAATTTGAAATTTAATTGTCAATACATAGGAATATAGTACATAGAATAATATAATAATTTATAAATGATAAAGATTTTAAGGGAAAAGCTACAGACCACCTACCTCATGGTTAGGAAACTTCACGCATTTAACACCAAGATTTGATTTGATCCAATTCAAGAGAAATTAAGGAAATATAAAAACACCCTAAATATAGGTAAAATAGATTGCATGAATTTAGAATTCCCTGTGGAAAAAATAAATGACAGAAAGAAGTAATAGGATTGAAGAGCTTAACATTATGGATCTAATGTGATAAGAATTTATTGAATTAGAGGTTGATTGATGAAGTTGTAACCAAGAATATAAGAGGATATGAGGAGATCAAAACATGATGGAAACTGTCTATGCGTGGAGGAAAAGAGGAGGAGGAATCATTAATGTATGTAGGGGGAAATGGGAATTTCAACCTCTTTAATGAGATTCATGGTTTGGATGCATGGTTTTATATACATTACACCTAACCATGTGGGTATACTACCTAAGTGTCACTAAGCATGTGGTCTATGCACCTTGTTTGACCGAACTATGTGAATCCCATGAAACAACTCTTAAATAATATGTGTACCCCTCATAGAGTCATGTGACCTTGGTCATACAGTTAAAAAACCATGTAACACCTTCATCTCCACTGCACCAGGCCACACAGTTCCCTATATAGGTTTTCACGGTTTCACCAAACCATATCCCTATACAAAACAGGTCTCTTGATGGGGCGGTATAGTTTTCTCTAATCGTGTGCCTAAGACTATCTATCCTAGAAAATATTTTTTAAAGTCTGATGCTCTAAAAACACATTTAAAAACCTTAGACCCCTCTCAGTCCTTAAACTGCATCCAAAAACAACACTTTTAAGTGTTCCAAAACTAAAATTTACATTCCAAAGATCAATTTATCATTTTTAACATCCTCCAAATGGGAAAATTGAAATTACCTTGGAATTTAAAACCAGTCCAAAAACATGGGACCTTACATCTAGGTGGTTGTTTAGGACCATAAATATCTTTATTATGTTTGAAAAAATATAGTGTGATTATTTTCAAAAACAAGAGGTTGTTCAATATAAAATTTCTCTAAAATAAAACCATCTAATAATGTAGATTTCCTATCCATATGATATAATTTGAATTTCATGTGACATGCATAGGATATGAGAATACTAATAGATTCTACTCTAGCTATGATTGTAAAAATTTATTTATAGTCTACCAATTCTTCATGGTTGTACCCTTTAACCAACAATCCGGCCTTATTTATAGTGATCACATCATGATCATCATGTTTATTTCTAAAAACCCACTTTGTTCGTATAAAAAGGAAATTAGAGGGTCTATCAACTAATTCACATACCTTGTTCCTCTTGAACTAGTTTAACTCTTCTTGTATACCTACAACCCAACTTTCATCGGTTAGGGATTCTTCTAAGGTTTTATGTTCTAGATGAGATAAAAAGGTAGAAAATTATTCAAGGTTTACTACACTTATTCTAGTCATAATTCCTTCATCAAATAATCCTATCACAATATCTAAGGTATTACTATTCATGTTTATAGGTTGTCTAGGTAACCACTTTCAAGTTCACTAGTATCTATCCTTTTAGGTTTTGTTTCATTGAAATAAAGTTCCAAATCATCTTACTTTCTATTTTTTTTAAAATTCATGTCTCGTGTTTTTAAAATAATCACATAACTCATCAATTTGAATCATTTATTGATCAAATATGTCACTTTAATCAAATTTAATAGGATTTTATTCTCAAAAAAATATTTTCCCTTTTTTTGAAAAATCAATAAGCCTTAGAAGTAGTATAATAACCTAGAATAATTTCTTCATGGTCCCTTGGATCAAATTTACTAAGACCATTCTTGGTGTTCAAAATGTAAAATTTATACCCAAACACTTTAAGGTATCCAAATTTTGGTTTTCAATTATTCCATATCTCATAGGGTGTTTTCTTCAAATAGTTCAAATTATAACTCTATTAATGATATGACATGCTATATTTACAACTTCTACATAGAAGTACCTCTTAAACTTGTATAAATCTTATTGTATAGATAAAACCCAAATTTCATTGGTTAAGGATTCTTATGAGGTTTTAAGTTCTAATAGTGATAAAAAGGTAGAAAATTATACAAGGTTTACTTAACATATTCTATTCCTAATTCATTCTTTATATATTCCTAGCAGAGTATCTAAGCCACTTTCAAGTTCACTAGTATATATCCTTTTAGGTTTTGTTTCACTAAAATCAAGTTCCAAATCTTCTTACTTTATATTTTCAAAAAAAATTTATGACTCATGTTTTCAAAAGAATCACTTAACTGATCAAGTTGAATCATTTTACAATAAAAGAGATCACATTCAACAAATTTCATAGGATTTTATTCTTAAAAAACATTTTCCTTTTTTTGAAAACTCTATAAGCCTTAAAAGTAGTATAATAGCCTAGAAATATTCCTTCATCATCCTTTGGATAAAATTTACCAAGATCATTCTTCGTGTTCAAAATGTAAACTTTATACCCAAACACTTTAAAGTATCCTAATTTTCGTTTTACATTATTCCATATCTCATAGGGTGTTTCTTCAAAATAGGACTAATTAGAACTATATTAATAATGTGATATGATATATTTACAACTTCAATATAGAATTGAATGGGTAGGTTATATTCACATAACATAGTCCTAGAAATTTCTTGAAAGTTCTTATTCCTCCATTCAACAACACTATTATATTATGTGTTTTGGGGAATAAACCTTATGTTTGATACAATGTTTTGAAAAATAATAATTGAAACCATTATTTTCATATTCTTCCCCATGGTCACTTATCAAGACAATAATTTTTCCATATTTATATTTTTTATCCAATTTACAAAAGCTTATAAAAATAGAACAAGCTTCAATTTTAAGACTCAAATATAAAACCCAAGTAAACCTATAAAAATCATCACCTAACAAATAAACAAAAATATTTCCTATTACACTTGTTGTTTTATATAGTTTAAACAAATCCATGTGGATATATTCCAGAGGCTTAGATGTAGAAACCTATTTAATTTATTTAAAATATTACTTTTTTTCTTTCCCATTTAGCATGCATCATATACTTTCTCTTTATTCAATTTAAGTTGAGGGAAATCTTAAAGTAAATTTTTCTTAAACAATTTTCTCAAAAAGTAAATATTACTATGTACAAGTATTCTAGGAAAAATCCAAGATTCATTTCATTCATCATTTAAATAGTTCAATTTTTTTCTATGAAACAATAAAGATCTAAATTATAGACATTCTTAGTTCTAGGTTACTTAATCTTAAGATGTTTATATTTAAAAATAGAATAGGATTTATTTAAAAAATCTATAGAATAACCTTTATCACATAGTTCATAAATACATTTCAAGTTGTTCTTTAATAATTCTATATAAAGAAATTTATTTATGAGAACTGGTCTTGTATTTCTAACTAATTGAACTCCCATACTTTTCCCTTAGCAGTGTCATGAAATGTGACATAGCCTCCATAAATTTTAGATAAAGAATGAAAATTTGATAAATATTCCTTCATATTCCTTGAGCATCCACTATCCTTATACCATTTCTCATTTATGCTCCTATATATTTTTCTCTACAATGAAAAATTAAACAAGAAATTGTTTTGGTACCATATTCTATTGGGTCCTAAAATGTTAAACACCAAATATTTTAGATCTCAAATCTTATTGTACTTCTAGTCATTCCAACATTGAATATTGATAAATTTATTGAGGTAAAATAATTCTTATCTTAAAAAAATATGGTGTTCTTAAAATAAAACCATTATCATAGTGTCAAATATTTATACAATGAAAACAAATAACTTTAGACAAGTTTTTGTTCTTTGAACAGGGAATAAAATAATTTTTATAAAGTTTTAGTTTTCACCTTTTCTTCTTATTTTAAACTTATATCCTTAGATTTTTTTATTAATAAGGATTTTATTAAGGTAATTTTTTCCTTTTTTGAATACACTATATATATACTTAAGATATTTAACTTATTTTTTAAAATATTCAATTTATTACCATGTTCAACATAAGTATTAATAAAATTTTATAGCTTATCTTTTAGTTATAAAATTTTCAGTTTAAAGTACACTTTTTCACTTGAATCAACAATATAATATTTTTTAGGGATTTATTTTTCTTTGTTAATATTTAATATTTTGTTTCTACATGGTAAAATATTCATTTAGTTCTTAAAAAGATAAATTTTTAGTTTCAAAAACCAATTCATGTTGAAAGGTATAAAATGATTGTAACTCATCAGAATGTTCCATAAATCACATGATGGTCTTTGTATTTTAAATTTTATCCTCTAATTCAAAATATTTTTTATCACAATAATCCTTATAATTTTTTTATGCGGCCTTCATAGCTCTTTTACTACTTTTTTTATTTTATATTCCATTTTCATTTTTATCAACTTTTTTTCTCGAAGTTGTGGAAAATATGGTTTGATGTGTCCATTATTATTGCACTTATAGAACCTTACTTATTTATAACTCTCTTCATAATTTTTATTCTTGTTGAAGGATTTATTTAACCCCCTTCTCTTATTGTGGAACTTTTTTAACTTCCTTGCAAATTCAAAAATCTCACTATATGAATTAATTGTTTACAGTATATTTTTCTCATGATTTATCAATCTTTATTCCTTTTCTATTATTATCATATTTGGAAGTAGATACATTCAAAAAATTATTATTATTTTTAACCATTATATTCTCATCAACTTTAGCTTCCATTTCTTCTTCATAAATCATATGTGTTATAATGAGATTTTTTATTTTGAAATCTTTCCCATCAGTGGACTTCTGATTGGTAGCTGAGATTCTACACCACTTGGATGGTATAACTCTAAGAAATTTTAGAGTGTGATCTAGTTCAAGAATTAGAATTATTAAAGAATAAATATTATACATAATCTCTGTTAACCATTCATTCATATGTGTTATGGTTTCACCATAAAACATGTTGAATGTCTCAAACTTCAACTTTGTAGTGTTAGGCCTAATATGTCTTAAATTATCAGTACCTTCATAATTCACTAAGAAAATTTTCCACATATCATGTATTGTATCTCATTGAGAAACTCTTTTGAATTCATATAAACTTAGTCTATATAATGTAGCATTAATATATTTTTAGTTCAGATCACATTCCACTTTTGTATTATCATCACAATTCTCTATATCCCATGTAAGAATAGTGTAAGTCTTAATGACTTTTAGGTAAAACTTTAGACTAAGGTTCTTAAAGTATATTATCATTTGTTCCTTCCAAAAACTTTAATTTTCTTCATTGAAATAAATTCCTCTTAATATAGAAATAAATTCTATATTTTCAACCATAGAAGGCATTTGAATATGATCATTAAGAATTCAACATTTTAGAGTTGATAACTCAAAATTCCAAACCCATGATGATATTTTTCGGTCAGAGAACTACACTAAGACTTGAGAGGGGAGTGAATTTTTTTCTTGAAATGTTCTTCACTTAAACCCACCCTTTTTAATGTATGATAGGTTTTATTATTTTCTTAAAACAATAAATTAGTGGAAATAAAATCAGAAAGAAAAACTTCAAACTAATGATATTTATAGTGGTTCAGGGAAAAATAATCCCCTAGTCCACTCCACTAACACTTAATTCCTAGATCTTGGTGACTTAACTAATACTAGTCCTTTTTATAGGGACTTACTAACTAAGTGAAAGAAAATTTCACTTGGAAAAAAATTAGTATCCTTTTCTAGGCTCCCACATGGATTTATAAAACACCATCCTTCAACATTGAGTAAAAGGAGTGATCACTTCTGGCGAGGATAAATAATAATGAAAGATTACTAATGAAGAACATAGTTTCAAGATGAAACTGAAAAAAGAGAGGAGATATCTAAGAGAGACAATAAGAATGAATTATATCCTATGGAGAGTCTTCAACAACATAGAAATATTGATCTTGAAAGCACAACTATAGAAAAATTGAATCTTCTTCTTTTTCTTAACATAGAGAAGCAACATATAAATATTCAAGAGAGAGAGAGAGAGAAATATTTGTTTCATACATTCTTGTTACTTATAAATCTTATCTTTTTAAAATACTATTTATTATATTCTCAATTACTATTAGATGGTATAATAACCTATAAAATTTGTCTTTGAGGTAAAACACTAGATGACCTTTTCTGAGAAATGCCTCAGAAAAAACAACTGAGAAATAAATTATATTGTATTATTTTTTCTTCTCGATACTTGAATCCCATTTAGAAATTGATTTTACCATAAATAGGCTGTCTAAAATTTAATTCATCGATTAAATCATTAATTTCCAATTAATATACAACTATAGTAATAAATACTCAATTTTTATAAAGACGTATCCAATTATGGATCACCATATAGTTGAATTCTATGTATTTGAATTCACGTAGCCTAATTGATCCACGTAATAATTCTTAATGTATCTTAACTCTCCATTTATCCAAATTATATAGCCATCATGCTCACATAGTTGAATTTCAATTAGTATAATGAAAACACAAATTCAGTTGGAACCACATTTCTGAATATGTCATAGATCCAAATCATGCAGATGATCACTCCATGTAGCTGACTCACATAGTCGTTCCGTCAACATAAAGATTTTCTCATGTAGTGTATTCATAAATTTACAATATTTCTATAGATTCAATTATCTTATGTAGTCTATTTAAATAGTCAATTATTTCACATATCCAATTAATATAGTTGAGTCTTGATGTATCCAAATATCCACCATCCAAATTTCCTATATAGTCAAATTTTATAAACTTTGGAAAATTTTAGAAAATGTATAGAATTATAGTATTATAAAAATATAAACTTAAATAAGATAAAACCTTTATGAAAACACTTAAAAATAATTAAAAACATATAAATGATTTTTGAGATCATCAAAACATAAATTACATGAGATATATTGGAACAACATTAGTAGTCTGGCATGTTTATACCTTCCATTTCGATGGATACCTTACAATGGTCAATATGTTTTCCATTTTGGTGTTGTGTGTGGAGTAAGGAATCTAACATGGTATTTATTTAAGGAGAAAAATTAGGTTCATTACATTCTTACCTCCTTGAATAATAATTTCATACTCACAATTTTATTATATGTAAGAAAACAATTAAGGGTACATTTCTCTCATGACATCCTAAAGAACCCATGTATCCTCTATAAACTTATGATTTTTCCATAAAAATTTAAAAATATGGGTGTTATTTTTTCAAAGAATCTTGTCCCTTCAATCCAATATTTCCACAAAATGTTCTTCATATAAAATTTCATGTTCCAATTATATAACTTATGATTATAATACATGTGATGGATCTGGTATTTTCTTCCTCAAAAGTGATATGTGGAACACATTGTGCACTTGATAGAGGTATAGAGGGACTGTTAAGTTATATTATATAACCCTGGAATGATAAAGGATCTATAAGTGACCAATGTATCTAGGGAATAACTTTCCTTTCTTCACAAAACTCATAAACTTCTTTTATGAAGATATTTGAAGGAATGCCTTTACACTAACTTCAAACTCAAGATCTCATAGGTGATTATCATTATATCTTTTATATTAACTTTGTGTTTATATCCAAGTAAAATAAAATTGATAGTGTTACTCCATGTAGCCTCACTACTTCACTTATGTATATATTAGTGAGTTGGTCAAGGGAGAAATATTCTTTAATGGAAATAAAATGAGAATACTTTATAAGGAAATAAACTATTACCCAAATAGAATTATGGACATTATATTTTTTGGGGAATCTAATGATGAAGTCCATGGTGACTTTTTTCCATTTCCATAATATTATGGGTAATGGTTTCAATATACCCTTATGAATTTTTCATTCAACCTTAACTTGTTGGTATACAAAGCATCGAGATACATACTCTATGATTTTCCTATTCTTGTAATTCCACTAAACGTTTTTTTTAGATCTATATATAAATATATATATATATATATATATATATGCTTCTAGAATGGATTTAGAGAGATGATATATGTTCATCATCCAAAATTTTATTCTTCAATTCTAGTTTTAATGGGACATGTATCTAGGTTCCAAGCCTTATAACTCCATCATTATCAAAGTTGAACTAAGGAATATTTTCTACCTTTTCTATAACTCTACATCTTATTTTTTGGATTATTTTATCTTTACATGAATAGAGGGTTGAGAATCCATTTAGGTAAGATAGGATTTATATCCTCCCATTATGAATTCAAGATTTGTCATATGAGAATCCATGAGTATTGGGTCTTTTTCAATCCTCATTATGGATAGAGCAGCATAATATTTTCTACTCATAGAATCAACCAAATTATTTTACTTCATCATATGTTAATATATATTAGGTGTTTGGGGGTATAATTACAATTAAAAACAAAAAAACCTCACACACAATCTAGAAAGATAGTGAATATCTCCCCTAAGGGGATATCCCACCCATCAAGCCTTATTTATTTAGTACATGTGTTAATGTATTAATAAATCATAATATTTTATCAATTCTAGACATATCCTTTAGATCATATTCAATTCCTACTATGTTAATATATGTTTCAAGATCTTGTGATCAATATATATATTACACTTTAATTTGTAGATATAATTTTTCCAAATATTTAATGAAAAGATGATTATCTACAACTCTAAATTATGTGCTAGTAATTTCTCCCATGAGTCTTTAGTTGGAATAAAGTATAAGAAACTACCTTATAATTATATATGAGGACCCAAATATAACCATTTTTTAAAGAATCTATATATTTAAAACCCTCCATTATAAGGTCATGTAATTACAGGATCAATGATTAACCTTTTCTTTTGTTCCTTGAAAATTTATTCATAATTCTCTTTATAAAGGAACTTTACTACCTTGTTAATTTTTCTAGTGAATTTGATAGGTGTGAGAAAATTATCAAAAAGAATTAGTAATGTCCTGTTTACCCAAGAAAAATATGAATCTCAATTACAATAGTTATCCTGGGCTATTTATTGATAACTTCTATATATGCTGGCTCTACTGATATGCTCTTTCCTGTGATTATATAACCCATGAATGATACTTTATAGATCCATAATTTAAAATTTATAAATTTGGTATATAGTTTCTCCTTTCTCAATGTCTTTAACATAATCTACATGTTTTTTCATGCTCTTCCTTTATCTTTGAATATATAAGAATTTCATCTAAAAATAAAACCCAAAACTGATCAAGGTAGTCTCTAAATAATATATTCAATAGATACATGAAGATAGCGGTGGAATTATTAAGTCAAAATGGCATCAATATAAATTAAGAGTGTCCATTCCTTCATTGGAACGTTTCCTTGGAAATATTTTCACTTTTAATCCTTATATAATGATAACCAGATTAAAGTTCAATCTTTGATAAGTATCAAACTCCTCTGAGTTGATCAAATAGATCATCGATATAGGAAAGAGGATACTTATTTTTTATCATGGATTTATTAATATCTTGATATTTAATGAAAAGATGCATCAAACCATCCATATTTTTTAATAATAGGACTGATGCACCCTGTGATGAAGCACTATGTCATATAAAACCCTAATCCAAATTATCTTGCAGTTACTTATTTAAATTCTCAAATTCAATGGGATTCATCCTATATAGACTCCTTGAGATGGTATTGGATTATATTTTTAGTTCATTTGAAAAATAAACCTCACTCTCTAGGGGAATACCAGTTAGTTCATCAAGAAATACATTAGTTTATTCCTATACAATAGGCATTTTATCAATTTTTACTTAATCCTCGATAATTTTAGTCCAAATACCCTCAATATTGGGTATCATTGCCCATATTATAAACTTTTCTCCCATAGAGAGTTCATAATCATCATTTCATCGATACATGATAATAGGATGGTTTGGGATATGAAATTAGATTTCCTTATCTTGATAGTCGATAGGTGATTTATATAGGGAAATCCAACCCATACAAAAAATTATATCAAATTCAACCAAGGGAAGAATTAATAGATCTTTTGGAATTATCCTACTATAAATATCAATCAGAGTGGATTTATAAATCTTAAACATGATCATTGTTCCACCATAGGTTTTAACTAATCTTTGAATATCCATTTATTAGGGTGAAAATTCCACACTCATATAAACTTGTGTGATATAAAATAATGTGATGGAATAAAATAAAATATGGTATTATAAATTGTTGCAAATATATCAGGTGTACCATGAATCACAACAATAGAATGATCTACCTCAGTGGTGGTGATCTTGAGTTTACTTCCTTATTCCCTTAGTTTGGGGTTTTCTAAGGCCTATTTTCTTCATTATTATAAGGTTTGGGTCATTGATTCATATAATGTTTGAACTTATTTCTCTTGAATAATTATAAAATAGTTGGATCATTAGTAATGACTATCTTCTATTATGTTGCATTAATCATCCACATAGCCTTAGTTTAGTGGTTTTAGACTTGGTGTCCCACTTTCCCACACATAAAAAACTTCCTTGGTCCCTTGAGGTAATTACCTGAGTGCTTTATCTTACATTTATTGCATATAGTAAATTGGGATTTCTTCCCACCATGTTTCTTATCATCAGTGCTTCCATGATACTCTATTTTCTAGTTCTTTTCCCTAAAATATTGGGAGGTTTCAATTTTCATCTTTACCATAAGATCATATAGAAAAATCTCATTGTAGATACCAAAGTCTCTTATGGATAACACCCTTAGAATGCTATGCTTTAATCCAGTAAAGAATAAATCAATTTTTATCTCAATATCAGAGATAAAATCATATACATTACCCAAGAGTCTCATGAAATTTACTTCATATGATCCCTTAGATTAATCCTCTTTTGTTTCACTATATGAATTTTTTCTCTATTATTATGAGAAGAGTTTGAGGAAAAAATTAGTGAAAAATATTTTCTTGAAATCTCCCCATTACATAGTCTATGTAATCCTTTTCTATGGTATTCTTAATGATACTACACCACTAGTCAGCATCACCTTATGAATGATAGACTGCTAAAATATAATTCTAATGTTGTAATCATGGGATAATAGAAAATATCATTTCCATTGCATTTACAGACTACTCAGTAACCACTGGATTAAAAGACTCACAAAAGAGGGTGGATGTTGCCTCATAAATAACATGATAGAAAGGTTCTCCTTCCTTGGTTATTTTTAGAACACAACATGATTTGGTTTCTTTCTCGTAGCTTGGGACATTTGGTTGAGCATTTCCATAAGGATTTTAATTCCATCCCTAATCTCATTAGGATACCTATTAGTATAATATATGAATTATCCATTATAGAAATTGTTAACTTGGTTCTTTAGGGTTCCCTCCATTACATTTACTAAAATAAAAATTAGGAATGAGTATACTTAAATTAATGATTTTATATAAAAGGAAAATATTATCTTAGATAGATGATTTCATAAATGATGTGCATACATTGGCCTATGAATCTATAGGTTTTAATATAGGTTATACATGGTTATATTTATAACTAAACTAGTTATATATACTCAAATCCATCATAATGGTTTGTAAATAAAATGTAATTTACTAGATAATATATCATGGGAGTATCAAACAAGGTGTACAATTAGGCCTCTTTGTCGTGCACCATGTCATGGTTGATTTAATACCCAAAAAACCTCTTTGGGGTTATTACCCCTTGGTATATCTATTTGAGATAATGTATCCACTTCTATTATCTAGACATGGATGTAATTTTTAGGAGAACCACACAATCTATACTTTACCAAAACATCAAGATGTTATCCTATACTAAGTCTCATCCCTTAAACTTTTCCTTAAGGTTTTTTCTATAGTTCTATAAACAAATCTCTATAAATGAAGAAACATTTCTATGATATCAAAAAAATAGAATCAATATAAACTTGAAATATGTAATACATTAATATCAGGATTTAAATAAAAAAATTCACAAAAAATTTCACAATCAATGGAACTAAAGGATTAGTGTCTTTAAGATCACTTATAAAAACAACTTGTTTTACAACACTTGAAAACATTTCATTATAACCATGATTCTATAGACCCTTTTCTAGACATATCATATGATATAATCATATTCATAACCTAGGGAATATAAATATAGGAAATGGGTGAGCTCATATTATTAGTAAAGTAAAGACATATCATAACATGCAGAATAATATTAGGAAGACATAAATATCATAATAATATGATCAAAATACCTTACTTGGTAATCATAAAACTTATTAGAGAATCCTAAGATTATAAAAAGGCTATTAAGGAAGAATAAAATATATTTCATGGATCAAAAAACATATCAATTATCATATAACATGTGATCATGATATAAAAGTGTATAATAATTTAAAAATAATGCGTAATCATGAAAACATGTAACTTTATTTAAATTAAATTCTTCTTCAAAATTTGGAATAACTAACAAATAGCTTGGAAATGTGGAAAAACCATAAACATAAGAAAACCATTATGAGAGAACCCATTATTCACATGATTATGAAAATCAACTCATTATGTCTATAGTTGAAAAATGTGATCAAATCCATCATTCCCATACTTGTCTAAGAAAACACATTATGCACATGTCTAACTATCTCATGAGATATGAACTTAAACCAATGCATTATAGGGTAATATAATACCCCACATGCCATCATACATACATATATATTCCCCTAAAAATCAATCATCATCATATCTTAAATAATCCATGTAAAAAAAGAATGGTTTTATTGAACATCAAAAAGGAAATCATTTACTTTTCATAAAGAACCCATGAAAATAAAATGGGTTTCATAAAACATAAAAATGGTATAAAATAACATCATGACCTAAATATTTTGATACCAAAACCTTGATCACCAAAAATAATCACATAATAAAATAAAATATAGGGTGAAAAATGAAACATAACTCCATTGTAGATAGTTCGTTTAAAGATAATGAGAACCAAATAATAAAAATATGTTTTGGAAAAAAAATTATATTCATTATTGTAAAAGTCATAGTTACGAGTCTCTTTTAAAAATGTCTCATTGGTTTTGTAAATAAGTGAAAATAAAACCTTTAATGGAAATGGATTTAGATGAAAAAACTCTTTACCCAAAAAATAAATAGATAAAATCATTTAAAATGGAATAATTAGTGAACACGAGTGAAAGAAAATCAAGAATAAAGTGTATAACTCAATAAAAGAAAATTGATTTACCAAGTTCCTTACATTTACGATTGATTTACAAATAAATGATTTAAATTAATATATCATAAAGATAAACATATAAATTCCCTATTAAAAAACCTGATTAATATACATTTCTATTTATACACTTTCTTAATAACAACTCTCTTCATGTATTAGATTTTTGTAATCACTTTTCAACATTAGGTGTTAATAATCTTGACCTTTTTTTATCTAGGTTCATAAATATAGTGTTGATATTCCATTTTCTCCCAAATATAATCATTTAAAAACTATTAATGTTATTTTATGTAATGTTTTATAAATAATTATAATATTATAATTCCATTACATGGGTTTCTTAGTCACGTTTCTTAAAGATGAAAATTGTGATGAACTAATTTTGAGTTATTTATCGATATCGATATATTACCTTATAACGATCATTATTTTTTATTTTATCCATAAATAACCATATTCATTATATATATATATATATATCATATATAATATTTAAAGATAAACTAAAACCGTCCACATTATTATGTGAGGTAAAATGAAACACATTTATTCGTGGAGGCAGTAGTCCACACAACACACAATTCATGTTTTTTTATTAATTGAAAAAGGGTAGGGTCATTAATGAATGTACCATCATTATAATAACATAAAAGTATAATAATGATACTATTTTTATCATTTTAATATTGTGAAATAAAATTTCAGGAAGAATAAAATTGCATGAAGAAATAGAATAGAGAAAGAGAGGTTAGGACCTTATACATCACTTCTTGGGTTATCTCTTTTGCGAAAGGGGATTGAAATTTTATGGGATGGTATTTTGAGAATACTAGAGCCTCATTAAGGTCTATATAAGTGTAGAGGATATTTTTTTCTAGATATAGGTATGAAATTAAAGGGTTTCTATGTGAGGGGAAGTGAGGAGAGGAGATCGCCTTTTATAAGTGAAAAGGGGTGGCGTTTTTGGTAAATACCCAAAACCTTTTAATAATGGGAAGTCACTCTCAAAGAAAGTGGATCCAAAATTAATAAATAATATATTTTAAAATATATAAGATTAATACACACCTACACCACTAAATTAGAACATTTGTTTTACATGTTTGGCCCTTCACCTATATGGTAACTCATTTTTACCATTTTGGTTTTCAAAACGGTAATTAGTTTTTAACTAAGTAATTTATCAATTATTCCTAAAAATAAAATGGTACTTATTATATAATTTTATCATAATGATTTCAAATTTTAAATATATTTAATAATATTAAATTTATAAAATTGATAAAAACTAATTTTAAGGTAATAATTGTATAATGTTTTAAAAACATTTTTTTGAAAAAATATTACTTAAGATCTAAATGAAAAATATGGGTTTATAAACTTAAAAAATATTTAAAATTATAATTTAACTTATAAAATACATATTTTGTCTTATAAAAAATGTTTCATAAATTTCCGATTCAAACTTATATAATAATAATTCGATAAAATTCATGTCATTTGTTAAAACATCATTTTTCACTATTCACCTAAAAATATATCTTTCTAAAAAAAATTTAAAAAACATCCTAAGATAATATGGACATGATTAATCCAAAAATGTTATTTATTTTTTCAAATTCACATCCTAAAATTTATAAATTTTAATTTTAATTAAAAATATAAAATATAGCAAAACACTATTTTTATAGGAAAACAGTTTTTTGTATATTGACTATTTTTTCGATAAATTACTAATTAATATACTATTAATCATTTATTTATATAAAAATATATTAAACTTGGAATGAATTAAATTTTATAAAAAAAATTATTAGTTTCTTAGTATTACAAATTGAGTTAAAATTTAAAGTGAATTTTATTTTATTTTTTTATTCATTATATATATATATATCATAATACCATTAGAACTATTTATATATACCAATTATATAGATACCTTACAATGGTATTTATATTTCTATTTTTGATGTTGCGGGTGAAGCAAGTCATCAAACACAATATTTATTTAAGGTGGAAAGTCTTGGGTTATTACAAAGAGTTCCAATGCATATATTATTTTATGAAGAAAATGAAAGCATCATGTTACAAGAATAATATAAATGAAGAACCCTTGAACCTCAGGTTGTTATTTATAAAATCCTATATCTTGTTGATTCATGTAAGTTTTCTTGTTCATGAGGATTTCATATTAAAGTCTAGGAATTTTATTAAGACTTAAATCTTGAGAATGAAGCTGGGATAATACAGTATACAGATCCGGGAATAAAGGTTGTACTATTTTTCATGGAGAGTCTCTTAATTTATTGAAATGGGTTCCATATAAAAGATATTTTTGTTTTATATTTTTATATATATGTGGAAAATTTATGTTTTTTATTTTTATTGGAGATGTTTTGAGGAAGAATAATTCATTCCTTATATAGATATTTTGTGAAGATATTTTCATCAATCTTTCAAAAGAAATATTAGTTGTAATAAATGAGTGAATTTATAGAATATAATTTTAGTTTAAAACTGTTTTGTATGAAAAATAATAAGGATAAATGCAATAATTTGATAATATCACTTTTTGGTTTCCATTGAAAAAATATCAAGATTTTCCATTTATTGATATTGAAAATGAAAAATGGAATTTAATACAGACACTCATGCATGTGATTTTTTTTTGTGATCAAGTACGATGGAGAAAAAATTTTGTCACTATTGTGATTGTGTTCAATAATTGTATAGTTGAGATCTACGTTTCATGATATCTATAATATCTCCTAAACAATAAGAAGAAGAAGAAGAAGAAGAAGAATCCGTATAAAATTATAGTGAAGGAGGAGGAGGATGAGTTGGCCATAAATCTAGGATCAACTGGTGGGAGATGAAGGTGTGAGAAGAATAATATATAAAATATTGATTATTTTGTGTTATTTACATCAAGTGTCAATCCTTTCAATGGTTCAGTGGAGAATAATTTGGGTGATTACATTATAAAGATCTATGATTTTGAGTTTCAAGCAATTATTGAGTTGCAGAGTTTTTAAGAAGATCATCTTAAATTATAAGAATTTATAGTTTATTTGAAGAAGATAAATTAAATTAATATAGAAGCATCATGTACTAACATGGATATCCATTTCAATAAGAACTTCAATGGGACACTTGAATATATATGGTGGGACCCTATAAAACCTGTACAACTTAGGGTCTGCAAGGAGATTACAGTGTAACTATATGAACAAAATTTGAAGCTGTAATAGGAAATCTCATGGGAATTAAGAAAGATAATTCTAGTGAGATGCTAGTATTTTAGGTGTGGGAAAAACCAACTAGTGTAATCTATATTTTATTATATAATAGAATCCATGATTGGGGAAAATAACCAATCATGTATAGGATTGGGTCTTTTTATCAGACCTTGTAAATATATTGTGTTATTTATATCTTATTTACATTCAAGCATATTATTGATGATTTCTAGTTTAAACTAAGATAGATCCATATGAATTAATTTTAAATAGTGGTTAGGTTCCTAAGGGGTTGAAAAGGTTTTTAAATTTTTTAAAAAATTAGGGAAAACCTAATTCACCCCAGGTTTCTAAACTAGTCCACTGGGCACAACAAGTTATATTAGAGCCATGGTTTCCTCTGGTTGGATATTTTTTATTATCTAAACTAAATCATAAGTAAGAGGTTTCCTCTGATAATAAGTCTAAATTTATCTCATGGTTGTTCTATCTAATATATATATATATATAGATATAAAGTGCATATTTCATATTTTTAAAGAAGATCCTCGGATGGAATTGTTCATCCAATCCCTATTATTTCAAAACTTTAGGTTTCATCAAATACACTCCAAAATAAGAAGAAGATAGAGGAAAAATCAAAGAAATATCACAAAGAATAAGAGGAAATATAATTATCTAAAAAAAATTAGTATGGTAAGGATATTATCACTAAATAATTTTATTGTCATTCCTCCATTGAATGCAACTAAATCTATGGTGATAAATAAATTTAAATGGCTAAAAAAATCTACGTTGAGGTTAAGGGTCATTTTAGGAATTCCCCAATTAATTTAGTGATATGAATCATTATATTCTTAAAAGTAATTTAGATTAATAAGTCATAATTGGAATAATATGTTGATGTTATGGAAGATGCATTGGAAAATAAAGTGATCTCTTAAAACACTCTCACTAAGATAGTAAATGAAAATAAATAATTTTTTGTTCTTCATAAGAAATTATAAAGAGTTTAATGTGATAAATTTGTTTTTATTAATGTTATGAAGGAAGTAGTCCATGATTTGGAGAAGTTTCGCAAAGGCTCCATGGATTTGAAGACTACTCAACTAGAAATTAATTAAAAAATGGTTAAATATCTAGATAAATATCTAATAGAGATAAGGAAAATGCATGAAAATCAAATTTATAAGTTGAATAGTGATCGGGAGTATAGGTTGGGATTAGTGGAATATAATCATAACAATTTCAACTGGAAATGTCTCGAGTTGAAAAATCAATTAAAATTTTTAGCAGAAGAAAAATATTGAACTTCCCCACAGTATAAGAAGAAGTTTGTTTCCACTAAAAAATTTAAAGTGAGCCCTATATCAAATAAGTATTATAATGGTTTAAAGGAGATCCAAAGATTATATAAAGAAGCATCTACCTCTGATTCTTTGAAAAAGGTATCCCGCTATAAAGTTAAATCTTTTTTACTAAATATGTATTTTATGGAAGTATTGTAAAAATTGTAAGAACTATACATAAATAGAAGTGTAAAATTACTTATACATACATAAATATGTTAAGATATTAGGTGAGTTCATTCTATCCCAAAAACAACATGATTTTCATGTTGGTCATCCTACATCAAAAGTGAAAATTACATGGTTAATTGGAAGGAGATTATGCTACTATATATTTGGACATAGATACAATGATTTCTATCATAATGTGAAAATATTCATAAGATCCAAAATTTGTGAATATATGTGGATCAAGGCTAAGGAGATGATACTTCTTTATTTAGTGAATAATACAGTATATATGTAGAAGAACCTATCCATAAATACTAGATTTTAATCACTGATAAACTTATGAGAAATTTACAACCTAGGTGGTCATATTTATGGTGAATTATTATAAAACCCTACCAAGTATCACCGATATACCAATGAAAAGAAATATCATTAATAGGATGAGAATAATGTTAAGAAGGAAAGTGTCTCTACCTTGGGTTGAAAACCTGTGAAAGAGAATCCACCCATGAAGATAATAAAAAGGTAATCAAGAGGTTCAACCTACATGAAAGAAATTAATCTATAATGGAAAGAGTACTCAAACCATGTAACATTCTAAAATGGTCATTAATCTAAATAAATTTAGGAGAAATATGAAAAAACAAATGGTAACCAATTCAATAAATGTATAGTAAATTTGGTATGGTTGTTGAAACTTCTTGGGAATAAATAGAGAGGCTTCCCAAGAAAGGAAAAGAAAAAGATAATGTAGAGGTGTATGGGATAAGTATCTAGGCAAGACACCTAGTCTTCAGATGAATGGTTATTTTTCCTAGCTATATGGAATAAAAAGTAAATGTGAATTTGAGAGAAATTTAAAGAACAAAGGTTTCAGTGAAGGCATCCACACCCAAAGAGAAAGGTGATCATGTACCCTAGTTTTGTCTAGCCATATGGACAAATAAATTTTAATCGGATAGAAATCTTGAGAAAGATAGAAAGAAATATATTTCTCTATGTTCTATGGTTGAAGATTCTATTTTAACTACGAAAATAGTTGAAATGGAAATAATACCATAAAACTAAAAATGGAAAAAGCTGGAAAGTAAAGGGTAAAGTAATCATGAAGATGTCTAGCCATTATAGGCTTATAAGTAAATCATTTTCCACATTGATAAATGTAACGACCTAAACTTTTGAATAATATTTGTTTCCTAAATTTGTATGTTTTTTATACTCAACAAAATTATATCATTTAATTAATTAATTTAGTATAATTAAATGAGATCGTTGGGTTTCGACTGTTATATGATCGTTGGTCAATATGACCATTGGAAACTAAACTCTTAATGTTACAATTATTTTTTATCAATACAGGTGATCTTGGATAATTAATATAAAAAGAAGAGTTGATGGCCTCATCCAAATAGACTCAGGCCATACAAATCCCATCTGTTAAAGGTTGAGAAGGAGGTAGCATCTTTGGGGTTTTCTTTGGACCAAGCCCAAGCTCAGCTTCAAAATGCGAAGCTTGAATGGAATTGCCTAAGGGAGAAGTTCAAGCTGATTTAAATCACCATGTGGGTAATGTTGTCTGAGCTGCCGCAATATTCTATCACCATAGCACACATTACACTTAGGTCACATGCAGGTGTTATAAGGGGCTACGTAACGCGACCTTATTTACTTGTGTAAACCTTTTGTATAAGTAAAATTGTTATTTCTTATTATGAAAAAGTTGATGAATTTAAAATATTTGGATAAATGTAGGATGAATTTATAGTTCCATATTACTATTTAATTTTGGAAAAAATGCTATTTTAAAATATTAATGTAAAATTAAATAATTAATAATGTGAAATGATTTTCAAAAAATGGTCTTCTGCTGTTGTGATCAGTAAGAAATTTAAAGTCTAATAAGATCAACTTGATTCTTAGTGAATAGTAAAGTATGAATAGTAACGTACCTATATGAATAGTAATGAATAGTAAATGAGCAAAAACAACATCACCCATGAATGTGTAAATACAATTTAGACATCTTAAAAGTGAAAAATGATCATAGTATAAGTTTTGATATTTTTTGTATGACATAAATATTTTATTTAAAATTTTATAATTAATTTAATAATTAAAAATCAAATTTTATATTAATTAAAATTTAATCATAAATTGTTACTTTATTGTCTTATGATTATACGATAATTTTATGGGACCTTGATTACTTTTTCAAGGTGTTACAAAACATGTTATATTTTTAGAGTTGTTTTTTTGAATAAATAATGATTTTATTTAAAAATTAAATTAAAAATATTTAGAAAATTATTTTCAAAAAATGGAGTTCATTTTTGAATTTAGAGCATCGATATTAGGTTAGGGCAAATTTTTGGGATTTTTCTAAAAGAGATGAATTTTCATTGAATAGTAAAAATACAGTTTTGAGTTTCGGGTTTTTAATAACATCATTGATGATGTAATCATGATTTAATAAATCTGTTCGAATTGAGAGTAGTAATATATGTTATGAGGAGTCCCAAGTGGACAATACCATGAGAAAATGCCATGGTAAAGCCCATGGTTTTGCAAATACCACCGATGAGGTGTCCCTTGGAAATTAATTAAATATTCCCTCATTTTTGCTATAAATACCAAGCCATTCCCTCATTCCTTTCATTCCAAAATCCTCATCAACTAAGCTCTGGTATTTATACCTCACAAGGTTCCCTCAAGCCCTCCAAGGTCACATCCTTCAAGCTTTCAATGTTATTCTTCAAGGTAAGGGAACCTTCCACCCTCCTCTTTTAAGTCATGACTTCCTTTATGTTATGTCTTCTAGTTTCCATCTTATTATGTTGGGGTATGTTATTCTATATCCTTATTACTTTCCATTTCATGTAAAATTTATGATATACCATTTCCTCTCTCATAAACCAATTTTCTGAATTTTTAATTGACATCGTTAAGCCCACCAAGCTTGCAGCCTTGGTGTAAGAGAGCTTGTAAGTCTTTCCATAGCTCTTAAAGGAGAATTTTTCTCTGCCATCTTCTTCATAGAAGGAAACAGACTCATATAATTCTACAAGAAAATCTGTATAAACATCATGCTGATCCCCTGGTTTCGATATGCCGAAATCTTCTCATCTATTGAGTTTGATATTCTTAGAAATTAGAGAATCATACTCACTGAAAAAAAAAATCAGATGAACCAACCTTTTCCTGTAGACTAACCAATTTGAGACTGGCTTGATGGAAGACATATATTGGGAAGTGTCTTCTACAGACATTCGTAATGGAGGAGCATTGAAAAAAATCGGAACGGGCTTTAAGAACGGAGGCATATCTTCGACACGTGAGGGATTTGAAATCGATGTGGGACAACCATCGGGGGTCCCCTTTATATAGGCAATGGTGGTGACCTTTAAACTTCCAAAACCAATCTAACAGTTAAAAAACTCTTTGCTCTGATCTGACGGTTGAAAACATACCCACAAGGAAATCTTGAATCTGATCTTTTGAGGTTTTAACAAAAACATTCAGATTTAAGAAGAAACGAATCCGAGAATTTTTATAAGAAAAAGAAACTACCAGCAACTAAAAAAGATTACGAAAACTTAAGTAAGGAGGTCATACCTTTAGGATTGGATAGGAAGTTTATTTGTAATAGGTGATATTATTCTTGAAGAAAATTTAACTATGAAAAACTTACTATGAAAAACTCACTACGAAAAACTTACTACGAAAAACTTAAAGAGAAAAACTTAAAGTCGAAAAGTTTATTGAAAATACTTTGAGTACTAAAACTCTAGTACAAAAAGTATGAGTACGAAAATTCCCATTATGAAAATTCTCATTACGAAAATTATCATTACGAAAATTATCATTACAAAAATTCTCATTATGAAAATTCTCATTACGAAAATTCTCATTACAAAAATTCAGAAAATCGTCTAAGGAAAAGAATTTTTGAAAAAATTTATAAGGAGATGTACTCCCCCTATGAAAAGGAGTTTATTACTGTAAGGAGAATGGTTCAACAAGAAGTTAATGAAGGAATATTACCTCATGGTTATCATTCCTAACTTTTGTTTAATGTATTCAAATCTATAGAAAGGTAAATATTTTGTGAAAATGTTAGCAAGTTGATCTTGCATTCCGATAAATTGAAGAATGATATCTCCTTTTTGTGTGTGATCTATAAGAAAGTGATGCCTAATATCAATGTGCTTTTCACGAGAGTGATGTCCAGGGTTTTTACTAAGGGAAATGGCACTTGTGTTATTACACAAAATTTGAGTCTTGGTATAACTCAAGCCATAGTCTGTGAGTGTGTGTTTCATCCACAACACTTGATCACAACAACTTCCAGCTGCTACATATTCAGCTTCAACAGTGGAGAGTGCTACAAAATGTTGCTTCTTGCAAAAACAAGAAACTAATGAATCTCCTAAGAAATGAAAAGTTCTGGATATACTCTTTCTATCCATTCTACACCCATCAAATTCAGCATCTGAAAATATTTTTAAAACAAAATCATTTCTAGAAGTGTAGAATAATCCTAGATCCATGGTTCCTTTTAAGTAGAGAAAAATTATTTTCACTGCCTTTAAATGAGATTCCTTTGGATTGGATTGATATCTATCACATAAGCATACTGAAAACATCAAGTATGGACAACTAGCTGTTAAGTATAGTAAGTTTCCTATCATACCTCTAAAAGATGTTTGATCCACTGGTTTCCCAGCTTCATCAAGATCAAGTGTATTTGAGGTACCAATGGGAGTACTAATACTTTTAGTGTTGTCATATCAATACTTTTTAAGAATATATTTAATATATTTATGTTGGGATATATAGATTCCATCTGGTTTTTGTGAAATTTGAAAACCAAGGAAAAATGTTAACTCACCCATCATACTCATTTCAAACTCAGATTTCATTAGATCCGCAAAGGAATCAGTTAAAGATTTCTGAGTTGAACCAAATATAATGTCATCAACATAAATTTGAACAATCAAAACATTTTTCTTGTCTTTATTTATAAAAAGGTTTGGATCTTCATTTCCCTTAACATAGTTATTTTGAAGCAAAAATCCTGTAAGTCTATCATACCAAGCTCGAGGGGCTTATTTAAGGCCATACAAATCTTTGGTAAGTCTGAAAACATGATCAGGATATTTCGTGTCTTCAAAGCCAGGAGGTTGTTCAACAAAAACTTCCTCTTGAACATAACCATTAAGGAAAGCACATTTCACATCCATTTTAAAAAGTTTGATATTGAAGAATGCTTTAAAGGAAAGTAAAATATGAATAGATTCAAGTCTAGATACTGGAGCATAGGTTTCTTCATAGTCTATTCCCTCTTGTTGATTATAGCCTTTAGCAACTAATCTATCTTTATTTCTTACGATGATTCCATTTTCATCACACTTATTTCTGAGGACCCATTTTACTCCAATGACAGAAGTTTCCTTTGGTCTTTCAACCAAGGTCCAGACTTTATTCCTTTTGAATTCATTTAGTTCATCTTGCATGGCTTTTATCCAATCATCATCACCTAAAGCTTCATCAGTACTTTTTTGTTCTAATTGGGAAAGTAATTCTAGATGTTCTACTTCATTTCTTAAGGAACTTCTAGTCCTTACAGGTTGATTCACATCACCAATGATACTATCACTAGGATGATTCTTAATAAACGACTGATTTGGGTTTTTAAAAACCTATTCATCAACATAGGGTAGGAAATCTTCTGGGATAAATGTTTCAGAAGTATCTTCTTGAACATTTTCCTTATCATAAGGGTTTTCTATCAAAGGTTGATAATAAATTTTTTAAAACACATCTGAAGATGTAGGTTGAGGTTGTTTGAAAACAAAGGGATCAGTTTCATCAAATTTGACATGTACTGTCTCTTCAACAGGACAAGTGTTTTTGTTAAAAACTCTATAATCCTTAGAAGTTGTGGAGTAGCCTAAGAAAATTCCTTCATCAGATTTTGGTGCAAATTTTTGTAAATTATCTTTAGTATTCAGAATGAATAATTTGCATCCAAAAACCTTAAAGTAGGAAAGTCTAGGTTTTATACCATTCCATAACTCATAAGGAGTTTTATTAATAAAATGTCTAATCAAAACTCAATTTATAGTATAACAACCAGTACTTACAGCTTCAGCCCAAAACTGTTTGGCTACAGAATACTCACTCAACATGGTTCTAGTTATCTCTTGAATAATTCTATTTCTTCTTTCAATAACACCATTTTGTTGAGGTGTTGTGGGTGCTGAGAAGTTGTGAGTAATACCTTTTTTACTAAAAAAAGTTTCAAGATCAGAATTTTGAAATTCTCCTCCATGATAACTATGAATAGTTTTCAATGGAAGGTTTTTCTCATTTTTGACTTGGGCTCTAAAACTTTTAAAATAAGAAAAATCTTTAGACTTCTTTGCTAGAAAATAGACCCATGTAAATCTAGTGTAATCGTCAACCAAAACAAATACATAATATTTTCCCTCAATGCTTCCAGTTTGTGTAGGACCAAAAAGATCCATATGCACTATCTATAATGAATCAGTTATTGAGACTTCACTGATTGATTTAAAACTTGATTTATGTTGCTTGCCATATTGACAAGGATCACAAACTTTTGAAGAATCAAATCTAAGCTTCGGTAGATCCTTAACTAAACCTTTCCTAGAGAGTTTTCATAAGTTCCTAAGGTTACAGTGTCCTAACCTTCTATGCCAAAACCAATAATGATCTTCCATTTCACTAAGGTAAGGTATATCTTGTCTCCTAAGGTATTCTAAGTTTAGTGTGTAAACATTCTCTTGCCTATTGGCAGAAAGAATAAATTCTTCCTTGGAATCGTGTACTAAGCACTTATCATTCCTAAAATTCACAAGGTAGCCTTCATCACATAATTGACTTATGCTGATGAGGTTGTTCTTAAGACCTTTAACAAACAAAACATTTGAAATCAAAGTTTTTCCAAGAATAATGATGTTACCTATACCAATAATTTTTCCCTGAGCATTATCTCTGAAAGTTACTTTTTCTCCTTTCGTCTTGATAATATTTTTGAAATAGCTTTTTTTACCAGTCATATGCCGGGAACATCCACTATCCATGTACCAAGTATTTTTGTTGGTACTTTCCCTATTTTCCTGAAAATAAGAAAAAGTTAGGTTTTCGGAATCCATACTTTCTTGGATCTGGAAATTTCAGAAAGTAAAATGTTGGGTACCCACATATTCATAGAAAAATAAGCCTTATGAAATCCTAAAGATTGGGTTTTGTTTAAGGAAAAATTCTTTGCCCAGTGACCACAACATTGACACTTTGTGAAAAATGGGGCACTTTGAGGAACAAAGTAGTTGTTACTAAAAATCGGTTTAAAACTATTGTAACTAAAACCAGAAGTATTCATTCGAGGTCGGATTTGTGAATACATTTTATCAAAATTTTCCTTACCATGGGTAAAGTTTTTCAAACACTTCCTCAAGGAAAATATTTTGGATTTGAGTTTGATAACTAAGTTCTTATCTTCAAAAACATTTTAACTAGAGCTAGGCTCGAAAACACCTTTCTTAGAAATTATGTTTTCAAGATCTTTTGAAAGTTTATTCTTCTCAGAACTTACTTCCTTAAGATTTTTTGAAATACTTTCAAAATCAGCATTTTTCTTATCAAGATATTTAGAAAGATCTGATATTTCTCTAGTAATAATAGTATTCCTAGAGTTTTCCTTATCAATATTTTTCATGAGTTTTGAGTTCTCAATCTCAAGAAGTTCAGCAAACCTAGAAACTTCTTCATAGGTAGGTAAAGTATTTTCTTCATCAGAAAGAAGATTCTTCATCAGAAGAGTTATAATATTTACTATCATTAGCATTTAAAGAAACGTTGGTCAAGGATTCAGCATTGTGTACCTTAGCCATAAAGAAATGATTATCAATATGTAGCTTGGCTATAAGACCAAGATTTTTCTGTTCAGAAGATTCATAATCAGAAGATTCATCTGAAGAGTCACCACCACTGGCACTTCATGTGTCATTAGCTTTCAGAACTTTCTTAGCTTTGGACTTTTAATATTTCTTTCTGTTCCTTTCATAATGCCTCTCTTTTCTTTCTTTCCTCTTGAGTATAGGGAAATCAGGTCTTATGTGTCTAGCTCTCTTACATTCATAGCATGTGACCTCTGAATCTTTCTTATCTTTCCTTTACTTCTTATTATACTTTGATTGGAAATTTCTCTGTCCAGCTATCTTGTTCATCCTTCGAGAAAGATTAGCTAACTCATTTTCTGAGATTTCACTCTCACTAGATTCGGATTGAATAATAACCTTATTAGATTTTGATCTAGTAACTCTCTCAGGAGTCTTAGCTTTCATATGATTTGAAGTTGTAGTAAAAGCTACGCTACCATTCTCATTCTTCTTCTTTATGTTGTCAGCATCTCTCTTCATTCTAGTCTCATGTTGAAGAAGAGTTCCAAACAGTTCATCAAGAGAAATTTGAGTAACCTTTCTGTTTTAATTGATAGTAGTTCTCTTTGATTCCCACTCATTTGGCATGATATCTATGATCTTTTCAACAAGAGCTCCATCATATAGACCTTTCTCTCCCATATATTGTAATCTATTCACAATAGTCATGAATCTCTATTGCACCTTACAAATTAGTTCTCCATAAGGAAAATTAAAACCATGATACTCATCTCTGAGAATGGCTCTTCTAGTCTCAATCACTTTAGATGTACCAAAATGTGTAACTTCAAGTTTCTTCCATATAAAATTAGTTGTTTCACAAGAAGAAATTTGGATATATATGTTCCTAGTCATTGAATAAAGCAAAGTATTGAGTACCTTATAGTTGAGTTGGTATTCATGCTTTTTTTGATTAGTAAAAGCACTTACTTCCTTGTGAGGAATTTTATATCCTCCAATAAGCATGAAAAATTTATCTAACCCAGTATTGATAATGAAAGTCTTCATACGATCTCTCTAATATTCATAATCATTACCATCAAAGATATGTGGTCTATTAGGATTTAAGTTATTGATAGAACCAACATTTAAACCTGCCATCCTTAAGAAAAACTTTGGCATATAGACTTGTTAGAATTGTTGGTTTGTAAACAAGAGAAAATATTCTAAGAAATAAAAATTGTATCTCTAATCAAAAAGTGAATCCGAGCTATGATTCCAAAAAATAGATTCCGAAAAGTATGAATCCAGAAATATGAATCTGAATGATGAATTCTGAATGTTATAAAAAAAATATTCTGAATCTAATCGTGAGATTAATTCAGATTGATCCAATTCCTCTGATACCAATTGTTAGGATGGTATGACTGAGTATGATATACTCTATAATACCAAATGTAGGATCTAATAAGTACAATTAGATACAAATATAAGAGGGGGTGAATTGTACCTTTTAAAAATTTTCCTTAGGAAATTTTGGATAACCAAAATTCACAACACCACTAAGTTCTAAAGACTTTCTTGATTCCGAAAAAGTGATTCTGGAAACGAAACTTAACAAAATTTTACACCAACTAAGATTCTACCTTAAATCGTATAGAATCTAACTAAAACAGAGTACAAGTAAGGAAGTATAAGAAAGTTATACTTTCCTTAACAATACAAAATGCAGCGGAAAAACAAAGTAGTAAAACTACAAGTAACAAACAATAACTCTTTTAACCCAAAGAGAAGGGTATCCAAAAACCCTGGATAAGAGGTCCCTTGATTTATACTTTTAAGAAAGTCTGTCTTACCCACACCAGGGTAAGCCCTCAATACGAAGATCAGAGTCTGTCTTGTTATCCTCGCAAGCCCTCAACTATCAGGTAGTCGACACCTCTATCTTCCTCAGCAAGGAATACCTCAACTTCAAGGTTTTGGAACCTCTGTCTTCCTATCCCCAGAAAACCTCAATTGTAATCAGCAACAATCGGAGTCGCATAAAGCACGTCTGCACAAGGAAAAGTTTGAACAAGTTGTTCAAACTTTATGTATGAATCTTGAGTTTTAATAAGATCCTCTCTCTCTCTAGAAATCACTTCAGGAAGTTTTGATCACTAAAATTCCAAAAGTTCAAAAGTTTTGAACACTTTCAAATGAGCTCCTATTTATAGGTGAAGCTCCAACGATCGGCTCCCTCCTCCAACAGTCATATTTCTCCTTAAATTTTGGAGGGACCTGTACACGTGTCACTCAACCAACGGTTAGTCAATAACTGAAAGCACAATATTGTTTTTTAATGAAACAAGTGTAAGCATAAGTAAAACTGAAGTTCGGAATGTAAGCAAATAAAAGTTCGGAGTCTAACCAAAATTAAATTCAAAGTCTATAATAAAGAGATATTCGGATTCTGTTTTGTAGGAATTCGGAACCTGAATTCTGTAGAAATCTAGAGTCAGAATTTTAAGGAAATTTGGAGTCTGGTTTCATTAGAATTCGGAACCATAACTTACAAAGTTCGGATTTAGAGTTCATGGGAATTTGGAGTTAGAACTCATAAGATTTCGGAGTCTGAATTCAGAGAACTTAGAGTCAGAACATAGATAAGTTTGTAATCAGAATTTGGATTAGAACTACATGAGAGTTCGTATCCATAATTCAGAGTGAAACTTCATGAGAGTTCGTATCCAGAATTCGGAGTGGAACTTCATGAGAGTTCGTATCCAGAATTCGAAGTGGAACTTCATGAGAGTTCGTATCCAGAATTCGGAGTGGAACTTCATGAGAGTTCATATCCAGAATTCGGAGTGGAACTTCATGAGAGTTCATATCCAGAATTTGGAGTGGAACTTCATGAGAGTTTGTATCCAGAATTCGGATCCTAAAATAGAATGCTTCATATCTAATTTTTATATGATTATGAAGTTTTAGATATGAATCTGATTTTTATACTTAAGAAAAATATTGATATGAACAATGAAAACATGGTAGGGGTAAATTCCTTTGAGAAGGAAATTTTCCTTATAGAAGTAAAATATAGATTTTCTTAAGTATAAGGTGTTTGTGAATTTCAAAACAAGAAGGAATGGAAAAGTCATAAGGGAAACCTTATTGACTTAACACTATTTTATTTGGTTTTGTATACTGGCCTCATTTACTTTCACTACTTACTTTTACTCTCAGTGGTGGTTTTTAGTGGTGTTTATACTACTCCTTTTCCGTTTTGTTTTTTTTGTGTGTAGTGTGCCATATCTGTGTGTGTACTGGTTTAAAGTCAATGCCTTCCTTTTTTGGGTTTCTTCTTTTCGGTTCTATTCACCAGCCCCTAGCCTATAGAAGGCGGGCTTGGGGTAGTCACGACAAGGGTCCCAGGAGATGGGTCGTGACAAAGTGGTATCAGAGATAGGTCAGTTCTACAAGAAGAACTAAGAGTCTATAATTTTCAATGGGGCAATAGTGTTAAGTGTCTTGAGTTCGTATTTCAATTTGGGGAGTCCATTATTGGTGCAATGACTGACGTATCCATATACCAGGACCCTGAATTCTATTTTCCAACTCGGTGCACGAAAACCCTAGTTGCATGTGTTTTGGAAATGTTTTTCTTTTGATCCCTTTTGAGTCATCTCACCATATATAACTTATTGATCGTGGCACATCTGTTACTTTACAGGATGCCTCTACGTAGATAGATATCCAGGATTCCAGTGAGATATCATGACGATTTCCCACCAAGCGATGATACGTCGATGTAGGGACCTTTTACAGTGATAGCACCTTTGGGTGGTGTACCAGTAGCACCACCACCTGTAGGGAAGAAGTTTCCACTAGCCCCATAAATGGACAGTGCACACCAGCTGAGTAGGTTTTACGCGTTCCAGAGACAGAGGCCTCCAAGGTTTTGAAGTGAGACAGATCTGTTCGCAGTTGAGGACTGGTTGGAGGTTGTGGCATGAGTTTTCTCTTTAGTTGAGGCGCCATTAGACCAGATGGTGATATTAGATTCTAGTCTCTTTCAGGGAACAATAGAGAGATGGTGGAGGCTGACGCTCCAGACACACAAGGATACGACTCTTTCCTGGTTATACTTTGAGAGGCTCTTTAGGGCGGAGTTCGTACCACTGACTCTATACTCTGTGCGTATTCAGAAGATACTGCACTTACAGGCAGGGCAACCTGACAGTGGCCTAGTACTCAGAGAGATTTACTGACCTCTCCCACTACTCCAATTACATGGTACGAGACCCTTTCTTCAGGGACCAGACCTTTGAGCAGGGTCACCGACGAGATATTAGATTGTTGATGATTTTACTCAACATTCTGATGCTGGCTGTAGTTCTAGAGCGAGCACTAATGGTGGAGAGTTTCCTTGTTGAGTAGGCACCGAGAGTGAGAGCTACCACCAGACGAAATGCGGCTGATTCATCTGAAGCAGGCAATAGGCAGATGACGCAAAGGCCCAAATGGGCCAAACCTTCCAGAGTATGACCCCAGGATGTAGGTTCGGAGGTGTGGAGCTCGCAATGTAAAGGAGGTCATTTGAGGGCTAGAGTTTTTTACTCTTGCAGGGGATAGGGGCACATGGCTCGCGACTGTCCGACTCCCCATACAGATGACCAATAAGTTGTCGAGGAACTGCTGAGACAGCGACAAAGGTTTGAGTGAGGATCTCTATAGGGCGGAGGATGTGGTAGAGGAGCAGGTCATACATCAGGCGGTGGTCGACAGTTTGAGGTACTACTGCCACCACCTCCAGGTGGTACAACCCAACCTTAGGGAGCATGTGGACAGGGACAAGCTCAGCTTGAGGTAGTAGAGGCCTATGACCATGATTCTCCAGAGATGATTTGAGGTATAATCTATTTCTACTCTACCCTAGCTTCATTTCTTATAGACACAGGTGTCGGTCACTCTTTCATTGTCATGGATCTCGTTCGGAGGTCGGAGATTCTGGTGGAGCCGTTGGCTCAATCCTTGGAATTAGAGACTCCTAAGGGAGGGGATTCGACGATTACACACTGGTTCCGGTAGTGTGAGCTTACTCTAGGAGGTGAGAGCTTCAGTCAGGATCTACTAGTAGCAGCATCGATTCCTTACGATGTCATCTTGGGTATGAAATGGTCATCCACATTCCATGCTCAGATCGATTATTTTAGGCGCAAAGTGGGGTGTGTCCATGAGGATGGGACCGGTTTTTCTTTCACCATCGAGAAGGGAACCTTTGCATCTTAGAATGGACTTTCTTAGAGGAGGGTGCAACCAATCACTCATTAGTTGTCTAGATTCACCCTTAGTGTAGTGGACGAGAGGAGTCAAAGCATCCTATAGTGGTGGACCAGTATGCATATGTCTTTCCTGAGGATGTCCCGAGACTACCTCCTTGAAGAGAGGTAGACTTATACATCAACCTATACCTCAGGACGACACCAATATCTACTCCAGCATATCGTATTTCTCCTGTGGAGCTTCATGAGTTGAGGGTACAGTTGGAAGACTTTCAAAGGAGGGGGTTTGTAAGATCCAGTGTTTCTCCATGGGCATCCCTGGTGTTGTTCGCCAAGAAGTAAGATGGGAGGTTGAGGCTTTGTGTGGACTATCAGCACCTGAATCAGGTAACCATGAAGAACAAGTATCCTCTGCTGAGGATTGATGATCTCTTCGATCATCTAAAGGGGGCTTGGTGGTTTTCAAAGATAGAGCTCAGATCAGGTTATCATCAGCTTTGGGTGCGGGATGAGGATGTACCGAAGACATCCTTCATATTCCGGTATGGCCACTATGAGTTTTTGGTGATGCCTTTCGGCATGACCAACACCTCAGTAGTGTTCATGGGACTCATGAACAAGATCTTTTAGCCTTACCATGATTACTTTGTGGTGGTTTTCATTGATGACATCTTGGTGTACTCGGTGTTGGAGGAGGATCATGCTACACATATACAGATAGTCCTGGATACACTCCGAGAGCACTAGATTTATGGTAATCTCTCGAAGTTCCAGTTCTAGATACGGAAGGTACACTTTCTAGGACACGTTATCTCAGAGGCAAGATTTGCAGTGGATCCGGTAAAGATAGAGTCAATTCTTTCTTGGGAGCCACCCATGAGCATGACTGAGGTGTGGAGTTTCCTAGGGTTAGCTGGGTACTATCAGAGATTTTTACACTACTTTTCCAGAGTAGAAGCACCCTTTTTATCTTTGACAAATAATGGACATCCCTTCGTATAGAAAAAGAGGTGTCATCTAAGTTTCTAGGAGCTGAGGCAGAGACTAACGAGTGCCCCCATCTTGAGGCTACTAAAAGAGGGTGTTGGGTATGTAGTCTACTGTGACGCATTAGGGACTGGACTGGGATGTGTCCTCATAAATGAGAAAGCGGTGATTGCCTACAGCTCACGACAACTGAGGAAACATGAGTAGAACTACACAACCCATGACCTGGAGTTAGTAGTAGTGCTCTTTGTGTTGAAGATGTGGCGGCACTACTTTATGGGTGAATAGTTTACGGTCTTCTCCAATCACTTGAGTCTCGGGTATATCTTCTCACAGAAAGATCTAAACTTGAGACAGTAGTGATGGATAGAGTTCCTTCAGGACTATGACTTTGAGATAGTCTACACTCCTGGGAAGGGGAACGTAGTAGCATATGCACTCAGCAGGAGGTCGGGTCTACAACTTCTCAGTGAGGTGTCAAAGCATCTAGTTGCGTTGTAGATATCCTTCATGGATAGTGATGGAGAAGCATACCTCTAGTCTATGACTTTCAATCCTCCACTCATTCAGTGAGTTTGGGAGGCACAGCTTGGGGACATTGACTGCGAGGCCCGACATGCTCATATATACTCAAGACAGGCTCCTGATGGATTTTCGATAGGTGGGGAAAACATCATCCTTTTTAGAGGACGCACCATGGTACCAGTGAAGTTACAGAAGGAGGTATTGAGGGAGTTCCATACATCCCCTTTTTCGGTACATCCTGGAGTGGTGAAGATGTACCAGTACCTCCAACATCAGTACCGGTGGCTAGGGATGAAGAAAGTAGTGGAAGAGTTCGTTTCATGATGCCTCACTTATCAACAAGTGAAGGTCGAGCATCATGTTCCAGCATGATTAGCACAACCACTAGAGGTACTAGAATGGAAGTGGGATGGTGTCTTAATGGACTTTGTGATTGGGTTTCCACGCACATCCAGGGGCCACCACTCTATCTAGGTGATCGTTGAACGACTCACCAAGATGGCCCATTTTCTACCCATCTGATAGTAGGGATCAGTAGAGGACTCGGGACGCCTCTATGTTCAGGAGATAGTATAACTTCACGGGATACCGTCGACGATCATTTTAGATCATGACTCTCATTTTACATCCCATTTTTGGAAATGATTACAGGAGGCGTTCAGGACTCAGCTATGCTTGAGCACCACCTTTCACCCTCAGACATATGGTCAGACGGAACAGACCATACAGACACTTAAGGACATACTTCGTGCTTGCATCCTTGGTTTTGGTCATATTTGGGAGGACCACCTGCCACTGGTGGAGTTCGCATACAACAACAGTTATTACTCCACCATCGACATGGCATCGTTTGAGGTCTTGTACGGGTGACCATGCAGATCACCTCTATGCTAGACAGACCCAGGGGAGTCAGCACTTATGGGTCCAGAGTTGGTACAGGCTACCACTGAGAAGGTGCAGATCATCCAGGAGTGGATTAAGACTGTACAGAGCAGGAAGAAGTCTTATATCGATAGGATATAGATACCCTTGGAGTTCGAGGAGGGAGACCATGTCTTCCTATAGGTCACACCCCGATGAGGATTGTGGAGATTTGGCCGGGGCGGCAAGCTATCTCTGAGATTCATCGAACCTTTCAATATTCTCAACAGAGTTGGTGAGGTGGTGTACTACCTATATCTTCCTTCATAGATGCACCGAGTGCACGACATTTTCCACATGTCACAGTTGAGGAGATACGTGCATGACCCATCACACATCATCGACTGGGGCGAGTTGGACATTGAAAATGTGGAGACTTTTGCGAAGTTCTCGGTGGACATAGAGGATCAACAAGAGCGGGTCATTTGTGGATAGTCGATTCCTTTGGTACGAGTTCGGTGGCAGCATGGGAACCTCCAGGAGAGCACATGGGAGAAGGAGGCCCAGATTCGTGCTCAGTAACCCCATTTGTTTTCTTAACTTTTGTTATGGATTTTGGGGACGTAAAGCCCTAAGTAGGGGAGAATGTAAAGACCTGTAAATTCCGTACAATTTTTTTTAATTATATGGAATTATTTTGAGACTGTGAAATTCGACAACACATGATTTTGAGGCCCAGAGAGCCTGGAATGGATTTTTGAACTTTTTTTAAGGTACATTTAGTAAATGTGTGAGCAGGATTTTCTATCTTTTGAACCAGTGCTTAGATTGAAAATCTGAGGGCACTGTTGAATTTGCTACACCGGAATTTGCTTAGGTGAAGCTTAACTTTGACCGGTAGGGGTCGTACGAAAAGGTTAAATTTTGGACTTTTCAGAAAAAATAATAAAATAACTCTTGGAGTTGTTTTATTCTTTTCTTCAACCGTTGAGCGATAGTTGGTGAAACCACAGTGTAACAACGAGCATTATTTGAGGGTCATTTAATGACTTGTTTTTTTTTTGTGAAACTGAAACACTCGTTTAGTTAATGGTTCATTAATTATGGTTCATTAAAGAACCACATTAATGAACACAACATCAAGATAAATTTCTTTTTATTACTCAATCCATTGGAAAATAGATTAACGACCATGGGGAAAACCTCTGACGAACACACCAATAAAATCCCTCTCCAACGAAGAACAGAGAAAAAACGTCGATCATTAAAGGATCTGATCCAGAGATCGACTTGTGGTGACGAATGCCAATGAACGTGGAACATCAACAAATGTGGAATTCCTCCCTCATCTGCAATGGATTCAACCGAACCCAGGTAGGGGATTTATTTTCTCTAAGTGTTTAATGATTCCTCTTATCTCATTGTTTCCCTTGGAATCTGGGGATGACCGCCTTGATGGGAGGTTCAAACGTTCCGATCAGTTTCTAACGGGTTTGTTCGTAGAACCGGAAACATCCAATGATTTCACATCCATTAGGACCTACTTTCCAAAGGTAGGTGCTCATTATTTTGTGGACTGATGAGGCTTAGGAATTTGAATTGGTCGAGAGGATGAGAGGTCGGACTCATCACACCTTTTTGAGGGGAATTATTGTCTACTCTGGGACTCTCTTTATAGATTTAAGTTATGTTCGTGAATCCTTATTACATTACCAAGTATAAAATGATATTTCCTTCAGATCTGACAATCAATGATTAAATATGTAGGAAATTTAGAGAATCTTTTGTATGTATTCGAGGTTCTTCATCGATAGAGAATCATCTGTATTTATTAGAGATTCTTGGTCAATGGTACCCTTTGACACATTTATATAGAAGTCTCTTGGTAATTATGATGACCATACTGGTTTTAAAGCCACTCAATGGGGCACTTTAAGTTTATTGTCATTCAAAAGGACATGGATTATTTTAGAGTTGGGATCGAACCCGTAGACGGGCTACCTACGTATCCTTTGTTTATAAAAGGAATCAGAACCCACGTAGTTCTAGTAAGGGAGTATGATGTTTATGATTGATGGCTCAAAGAAGGATGTCACAATTACTTTTACACTCTAAGCTCACGTGATTCATGCTCGGTGTGAGAAACAAGAGGTATTTGTAAAAATTAGACAATTGTTCCATGAAAGATGCAATCATATGAAATAATGTGGGGCTTATGTATGTATGACTGCCCAGATAAATGAAGGTTAGGATTCACTTTAAGGAAGAAATACAGGAACAGGGTCCATAAAGGTATATGTGCTTCATGGAGATTCTGAATACTCTAACTTGGGGCTTACTCCTAAAAAGGAGGCCCAAATTAGGAGAATACTTATGATTGGGTTTTACTCCTGAAAAGGAATCTCATATCAAAGGTAAATTAGGACTGGTTAAGAGAAATTAAGACTGGGGATTACTCCTAAGGAGGATGCCCAGATTTGAGACTGGGGCTTACTCCTGAAAAGGAGGCCCAGGTTAAGGATTATGATTGGGGCTTACTCCTGAAAAGGATGCCCAGGTTGAGGGAATTATGGTTTGGGGATTAATCCTGAGGAGGATGCACAAATTAGGGGACTGAGGCTTACTCCTAAATAGGATGCCCAAAAAATGAGATACTTGGGGCTTACTCCTAAATAGGATGCCCAGATTTGGGAACTTTAAGAATTGGGGCTTACTCCTAAGGAAGATTCCTATATTTGAGACTGGGGCTTACTCCTGAAAAGGAAGCCCAGGTTAGGGGATCTGGGGCTTACTCCTAAGAGGATGCCCAAATTAGAGGACTTATGACTGGGGATTATTCCTAAAAAGGAGACCCAGGTTAAGGATTCTCTCATCTTAAAGGATGAGGTTGAATGAATGAACTCTCAATATTTAGTGACATAAAGATATGTAAATCACTAGGTTTTGAGAGATATTCCACAGAATTCCTTTCAGATAAGGAAGTCAAATCAAGAAATCATGTCATAAATGGATTTGAAGAGTGTCTTAAAGACTGAATCTTGAATAGGAAAGGTGTAATGTATTAAGAGGGGTGAAATGGGCAAGAAAGGCACCCAAAAAGGCAGGGGCGCGCAAGTCCTGGCAGGCGCGCAGGTACTGCGTGGGCGCGCAAGTCCTAGTCGCGCAGGTATGCCTGCGCGACACATGGTGTACTTGCGCGATGGTTAACCAGTAGGGTAATACTTGAGCGACTTTAGGTTAAGGCCTTTAGAATCCTCTTGAGGTTCTTCCAGGAGAGGGGCGCGCAGGTTCTATTGAAGGAGTAAGGCGGCGCGCAAGTGTGTCCATTTCCCTTAAGGGCTGGCCACTTAGGCACGCAAGTGTTGATGAGTTTCAACACTTAGGCCTTCCTCCCCCTATTTAGATCTTCCGTTCTAGGTAAGAAATTACCTTATAAGTGTTTCGGAAGCTTTGAGAAGAGACTAGGGCGCTGAGAGCTCAAATCTGAGTTTCTGGAAAAAAATCCTCTCTCGAATGGGGGGCCCACGGGGTCTATTTATAGGCTAGAGAAGACCCCGGGCGGTTATCATTTAGGGCGCACAAGTTACTTTCACGACCAACATCGGCACGCAAGTCACTTTCACGACCAACATCAGCGCGCAAGTGTACTTGCGTGACCATTGAGGCGCGCAATTATACTTGCGCGACCATTGTAGAACTTGCGCGACCTTTGCGCAATGTTCTTCTTCTTCCTTCCTTTGTCAATTACTGATATTTGTTCAAAGGATGAATCTTCTTTGTTCAAGGTATTTCCCTTTTCATTCATTTAGACTCTGTGACGGAAAGGAGCGTCAACAAAATTCCCCCCTCAGAGTTGGATCCCGAGAGAAAAGAGGATTTGACTCTGAGGTGAGAAGAAATAAGGAATCTGGCAGTTTAATGTCATGCATGTCAGACATACAAAGGATAATGTTTAAGGTCGAAATAGTTTTGACCGAAATGGATTAGAATTGACTCAATTCCTTGAAAATTAATCTAAAAACATATTACCATACTCAAGTATGAGGGAAAATATGTAAGCTATGACTTAAGAATATTTGAATCTGAGGAATGATATGAAAAAGATCTAAAATGAATTAGAAGAAGTAGTTTCCAAGAATGAAGTTACCATTATTTAACAAACCCGTTATGGGGTTGAATTATGCAGGACCACCTAAGGGAATTGGCTGTATAGTTAAATAAAATAGTATCTTTTGGCTAACAAGTCTGTTATGTAGACTATTTATGCAAGGCCACCTATGGGCACGTGCTGCATAGTCAGGCAAAAAAACTCTCAGAAATTTACTTTCCTAGTGCTAAAAGCCAGTGAAAGTTTATAGAGATTCAAATATTCCAAAGTATAGAGTTTGATGTATGGAAATAGGTACTTGAATATGGATAAAATATTTCAAAACAAAATTATCTAAGAAATGAATGAATATCACTCCTATGAAGGTCTGACCCAAACGTAGAGAAGGAAAATATAAACCATAGACTTGAATACTTTCAGATCATGAAAAAGGATATGGGACAAATATGTTAAGGATGGCTATTTTTGCGGATCCCTACATACTGTCATTTAAGACAAATAAGGACAAAAGAGTCATTCTTCCCAAGAATGAAGTTACCACTATCCGACAAACCCGTTAGGGGGTTGAATTATGCAGGGCCACCTAAGGGAATTGGATGCATAGTCAAATAATAGTATCTTTTGGATAACAAGTCTATTATGTAGACTGTTTATGCAAGGCCGCCTATGGGAACGTGCTGCATAGTCAGGCAAAAGAACTCTCAGAAGTTTGACATTTTTGTGACTAGAAGTCATGAAAAGGGTTATGAGGATATGGAAATATTTAAGGTTAGGATTATGACACATAAATATGGATATTGTTCAATGTATATAGAGATACACAGATCAATGCTAACCATAATCATATTGTGGATGGGTCCTGAATTGAAATGTTGTACTTCACTACGTATCCCATAAGGATGAGAATCAATCCATATGTAGTTCTTAAACTACAGTTTAACGTCGTGTGGGACAAAAGGATTAGAGATCTTAGTTTAGGGTCATAGATCTTGGACCATTGTAAGAAATACACAGTGTGTGTTTTCATGGGGACTTGTCAGCCAAAGGACTGAAAGTGGAATTTGGGGTTAGGCCCAAAGACTTGGGGCTGGATTCGAGGGACACTCGAACGTTCCTACGTATCCCATAAGAATAGGAATCAAACCCACGTAGTTCTAGAAATACCCTCTGTACAAATTTGGTTCGTACATGTAAAGGGTGAAAGGGGACTTTAGTACAATGATGGTTTAACCCAAGATAAAAGGTTCGGTCATTTCCATGTATGTACGTAGTCTTTGAAATGAAACATGATTGAAAAATCAATGAAAATAATGGTTCCCTCTCCGGTGAGGGTATCAACGAAATTTGTAGTTTATTTTCATACTGGACAAAAGTGTTGTATAGTTTAACGTTGTATAACAAGGACGAATGTGAACCAATGTAAAGATATTGATTCTAGGGGCGGTTTCACAAATCAACATCGTATGAGATGGAGGTGAACCGATGTGAGGAGATTGGTTTTGGGCTTGAACCTTGGGAGGTTACCTACATACCCAGCCTAGAAGGCAAGTATCAAAGTCCGTGTAGTTCAATTAAAGAATGAATTAATGATCAAGTTGTTCTTGGGGACAATGACATAAAAAATGATGTTAGGACTTACACATGGTTAGCAGCCCAAAGAGAGTGTTATGGTTGAGGTTTTCTCTAAGCTCACATGAGTCATAATCGGTGTGAGAAACAAGAGGTAACAACAACCTTAACAATGCATAGTTTAATGTCATGTAGGACATATAAAGGGACTATGCAGTTTAAAGTCTTGCAGTTAGGACTATTGGTGCTGCACAGTTTAGTGTCATGTAGCAGGGACAAAATACAGTTTAATGTCATGTAGGACGTATCATGGACTTTCTGTATAGTTTAGCGTCATGTAGTTAGGACGATGGGGACAATAGAGTTTAATGTCATGTTGGACGAAGGGGGGGGGACTGTGCAGTTTAATGTCATGCAGTGAGGACAAAAGAGTGCACCATTTTAACGTCATGTTGGACGCATTGGGGATTTTTTTACATTTTAACGTCATGTTGGACGAAAAAGGGACGATATAGTTTAGCGTCATGTTGGATGAAAGTGCGAATAGTTTAAGGTCATATGCATGGACCGTGGATGGTGCAGTTTAATGTCATTCTGGACGGTGGTGTATTTTAAGGTCATATAGGACCTTTGATGATTATGTAGTTTAACGTCTTTCTGGACGTAAGGGACTTTTATACAGTTTAGCGTCACGTAGTTAGGACGTCATGGTTTAACGTCTTGCTGGACGTAAGTGACTTTTATACAGTTTAGCGTCATGTAGTTAGGACGTCACAGTTTAACATCTTTCTAGATATAAGGGACTTGCAAATAGTTTAGGGTCATATGCATGGACCGTTGATGATGCATTTTAAGGTCATGCAGGACCTAGTTGAAGTTTAAGGTCATACTGGACCATTTAGGGAACTTTTTCACAGTTTAACGTCATGTGGGACGAAAGTAAAAATATTTTAAGGTCATGTGTATGGACTGTTGCTGTATAGTTTAACGTCATATAGCAAGGACGAATTGGTGCCGCACAGTTTAGTGTCATGTTGCGGGGATAAAGTATAGTTTAATGTCATGTAGGACGAATGTAAGGACTTTTGTACAGTTTAGTGTCATGTAGCTAGGACGATGAAGGTGACACAGTTTAACGTCATGTTGGACGTATGTGAAAATAGTTTAGGTTCATATGCTTGGACCGTTGCTGTATAGTTTAACGTCATATAGCAAGGACGAACTGGTTCCGCATAGTTTAGTGTCATGTTGCGGGGACAAAGTACAGTTTAATGTCATGTAGGACGAATGTAAGGACTTTTGTACAATTTAGCGTCATGTAGCTAGGACGATGAAGGTGACACAGTTTAACATCATGTTGGACGTATGTGCAAATAGTTTAGGGTCATATGCTTGGACCGTTGCTGTATAGTTTAACGTCATATAGCAAGGACGAACTGGTGCTGCATAGTTTAGTGTCATGTTGCAGGGACAAAGTACAGTTTAATGTCATATAGGACGAATGTAAGGACTTTTGTACAGTTTAGCGTCATGTAGCTAGGACGATGAAGCTGACACAGTTTAACGTCATGTTGGACGTATGTGAAAATAGTTTAGGGTCATATGCTTGGACCGTTTCTGTATAGTTTAACGTCATATAGCAAGGATGAACTGGTGTCGCACAGTTTAGTGTCATGTTGCAGGGACAAAGTACAGTTTAATGTCATGTAGTATGAATGTAAGTACTTTTGTACAGTTTAGCGTCATGTAGCTAGGACGATAAAGGTGACACAGTTTAACGTCATGTTGGACGTATGTGCAAATAGTTTAGGGTCATATTCTTGGACCGTTGCTATATATTTTAACGTCATATAGCAAGGACGTACTGGTGACGGACAGTTTAGTGTCATGTTGCGGGGACAATGAGGGACTTTGCAGTTTATACAAAATACTTCTTCAAAAATCTGGCATTGGTTGGAGTAGTGATGAGTTCCCCATCCATTGAGATTAATGAATAAGCTCCATTGGAGTAGACCCTATGTATTGAATAAGGTCCTTCCCATTTTGGCTCAAGCTTGGGAGGTTTCTTTCCTGGTATCATTGGAGTTCTGAGAACTAATACCAATTCTCCCTGAGTGAATGAACGAAGATGAACTTTTTTGTTAAAAGCTCGTGCTATTCGATTCTGATAGACTTCCAAGTGGTGAAAAGTGCACAATCTTTTCTCATCTAACCGTTCCAATTCATTCAATCGCTTTTGAGATTGTTCATTTGTAGATGATTGATCACAAATGGAAACTCTGAGTGAGGGTAGTTGAACTTCAATGGGCAAGACGGCTTCCGTTCCATATACCAATGAATATGGAGTTGACCGAGTTGCAGTGCGGGTGGTAGTCCGATAAGCCCATAAAGCATGAAAGAGTTTATCAGGCTATGACCACTTATCTTTATCCACCATCTTTTGCAGTATATTTGAAAGAGTCTTGTTAAAGGATTTTATCTGGTCGTTGGCCGCTGCATGATACCGAGATGAATGGTTGGATTTGATGTTGTATTCTTGATACAACTTCTTCATCTCAGATGAACAGAAATTGGTGCCATTGTCCGTCAATATGGTATGAGGGACACCAAATCTGGTAATGATGTTAGACTTGATGAAGCTAACAATGCATTTAGAACTAACTTCCTTGAGAGGTATTGCCTCTTCCCATTTGGAAAATAAGTCAGTAGCAGTAAGAATATACTTAAACTGCTTAGCCGTAGCTGAAGGGTAAGGTCCCACCACATCCATTCCCCATGTGGAAAATGGCCATGAGTATTTAGTTGTATGAAGAAACTCTGGAGGCTGATTAATGAAGTTGGCATGTCCTTGGCATGAATGACACTTCTTTGTGAAATCGAAACAATCTCGTATCATTGAAGGCCAAAAGTATCCAAACCTTCGAACCTGATCAGACAGTCTATGTCCAGACTGGTGGGCACCACAGACTCCTACATGCACTTCTTTTATGACAACCATTGTTTCTTCCCCATCAATGAATCTGAAGAGAACTCCATCCAAACCACGTTTGTAGAGAATTTTCTCTAGGTGACCTGGGCTATCATAAAGAGTAAAATTGACCACACATCGCCGGATTTGTTCTTTCTCAGCTCTATCAGGTGGAAGTGTTCCATTTTGAAGGTATTCCCTGATAGGTGACATCCATCCTGTAGTATGACCATACGGTTCAGGAATGGGACAAATTTCATTAATTTCCTCTATCCTGATTCGAACATAAGGTGAAATTTCATGACAGTGGGCAATACTGATGGTTGTCTCATCCCGATTTAGATCTGCCAGAGTTGTGGCTATATTAGCCAATGCATTAGCTTGAGAATTTTGTGATCTTGGGACATAAGAAAATTTCGGTTCCAAAGGGAATTCTACCATTAACTCTCTGACGTAATCATACAAAGGGATTAATTCTTCTTTTCTGATGGAATAATCCCCATTGACTTGTTTGATTACCAGGTCTGAATCACCTTTCACCTTTAAGTGATTCACTTGTGCTTGAAGTGATAATTCCAAACCTATGATGAGATCTTGGTATTCTGCTTCATTATTGGTACCACCTTCCCACAATAAGAAGGAATAAGGTAACACTGCCTTTTCTGGAGAAATGAGCACAATTCCTAAGCCAACTTTGTTGAATTTAGGATTTTCCATTTTCTTCCCTGTTGGACTTCTGGAAGCACCATCAAAATACATTTCCCAAGCTTGAGGACTTTCTTGAATAGAGAAGACTTCCTCATCAGGGAGTTCAATATCTGAAGACGTGTCTTCCACTGAAGGGTTTTCAGCCAAGAAATCAGCCATATCTTGTCCCTTTATCGCCTTTTGAGACACATACTGAATGTCGAATTGCTGCAAAATAACTGCCCACATTGCTAGACGTCCTGTAAGCATTGGATGACTAAGGATGAATTTGAGCGGGTTATTGAGAGATACCAATTGGACCTCGTGATGTTGCAGGTAATGTCTCAACTTCTGAACTGCAAAGATTAATTCCAGGCAGAACTTCTCGATACTTGAATACCGGGTTTCTTCTTCAAGCATGGTTCGACTGAGATAGTAGAGGCTGTTTTCATTCCCAGCATCATTCTTTTGAGCAAGAAAGGAACCCAATGATCGCTCTAGAGCTGTCACGTAGAGGATAAGTGGTCTTCCTTCAACATGTATCATGAGTACCGGTGGAATCAAGAGGTATTTCTTGAGAATATCGAATGCTTCTTGACATTCTTCAGTCCACTGGTAAGTGACTCCCTTCTTCATCAATTTGGTGAAGGGTAAACTTTTACCTGCTAAATTGGAGATGAAACGCCGAATATAGGCTAAGTGTACTTGAAGTCCTCTTAATTCTTTCAAATTTTGAGGAGGTGACATACCAAGGTTTGACTTGGTCTTCTCGGGATCAACTTCAATACCACGATGGCGTACAACAAAGCCGAGAAATTTTCCTGAGGTTACCCCAAAAGCACATTTTAAGGGTTTCGTCTTCAAATTATGTTGTCGAAGCTTACAGAATATGACTTCCAAATCAGCCAAGTGATTAGAACGTTGTTTGGATTTAACTACCAAATCGTCTACATAGCATTCAACAAACTTCCCTAAGAAGGGTTTGAAGATACGATGCATGGCACGTTGATAAGTTGAACCTGCATTCTTTAAGCCAAAGGGCATTACCCGGTAGAAAAACACACCCTGAGGGGCTCTGAAGGCTGTAGATTCCTCGTCTTATGGGGCCATTCGGATCTGATTATATCCAGAATATCCATCCATGAAGGAAAGTGCTTCATATCCAGCTATTGCATCAATTAGAAGTTCTGTAATCGGAACTGGGAAATCATCCTTAGGACAATGCTGATTAAGATCTCTGAAATCGATGAAAACTCTAATTTGTCTGTTCTTTTTCTTTACATGGACAATATTATCCAACCACTTGGGATACTGAACTTCTCTGACGAAGTTATATTTGATAAGCTTATCCACTTCAGCTTCAATTTTAGAAGCATAAGTTGGGTGTGTTCTTCTCGCGGATTGATTAAATCCTCGATGTTCTTCTGGTAAACCCAAATGATGAGTAGAAACATCAGGATCAAGCCCAGTCATTTCTGTATAGTTCCAAGCAAAAATATCTCTATTTCTCTTTAGAAAAGAAATATACATATCTTTCTCTTCAAGGGTCATGGCTGCACTAATTAAAGTAGGGCGTGGATCTTCCTTTGTACCCAGATTTATTTCTCTGAGTTCATCCACAGTGGTAGAGATACCCTCTTCAAATGCTAGAGGAGCATCTCTGATATCTTCCTCTTCTTCTTCATCATGTGTTATTTCTTCCGTTTATACTTGCATAGTAGATGACAAAATGGAATTTTCATGATCAGAAGAGATGTCAAAATTTGCACATTTTGAAGAGGAAGTTTCCATTTTTGACCCTATTGTTGATGAAGGGTCTTCTTTGGGTAATAAAGAGGAGATGATGGATTGAGAATCGACATCATTGTTCACCTCTGATGTTACTATAACTTCTTCTGGACTAATTGGAGAAGCATAGACTTGTTGGATTTCAGCAGATGAAATGAAGACGTCAACATTTGTGCTTTCATCACTGCTTGGTAGATTACCAATTTCTCCTATGTTGTCTGGATCGATTGTCGTAATTGACATTATGGATATTTCCATAAGAGAATTTTGATTTGAGTCTATCTTGTCAATTTGACTGATAGGCAACACATAATCTGTACTCACATGTGTAAATGGATTTACTGGAATTTTTTCCAAACCATATGGAGCATTAACTTTGGTAATCTCCTTTGTTATGGATTTCTCCTTTTGCTTCATGTGATAGAATTCCACCTCAATGTATTGAGACTCACATGTCTTGAACGAGGCCTTATCACCATACAATGTCCCAACTTGACCATCGAAACAATATTTGAGACATTGATGGTATGAAGAAGGGATAGTCGCATGTTGATGTAACCAGGGTCTTCCAAGAAAAATGTTGAAGGCTGAGTCTTGATCAACAACCATGAAATCTGAATTGGATACAAGATCTCCAAACTGAGTTCTGAGTGTAACTTCACCCAGTGGTTCTTGTTCATTTTTATCATATCCCTATAGCATCATGGTGGAGGGAGATAAATCAGATTCCGTGAGGCCCAATCGACAAAGTGTACGAATGGGCATGAGGTTGACTCCTGAACCATTGTCAATGAAAACTCTTCGAACATCCATGCCATTGACTTTGCTAGACAAGTACAATGGTCTAATATGTCCATGTACAACATCATCTTCATCTTCATCAGTAAAGGATATTATTTCATGGCATTCTGTAGGATTATTCTCTATGTGATAGACTTCAGCTGCAGCAATTTCAGTTTCAAACTCCTGAGGACTTGACAAAGCCTCGATGAGTGCTTCCCGAAGATCTTTTGACAGATTCAAAGCATCCAGAATTGATAACTTGGCTGGTACTTGGGCCAAGTGTTTCAATATATCATACTTTTGATCCAGAGGTCTGCGTTTCCCAATAGGAATATGTGGTTTAGCAGGTACCTTGGAAGTAGATGTTTTGGAAGTTGATGCATCTTGTATTGGGATAGGAGTTGGCAATATTCCTGGTTTTGGAAGATTAGACCGATTAGATCCATTTACTTGCTGAGAGGAAGAAGATGGAACCTTCAACCAGTCTTCCAAAATAACTGTGTCAGGACTGAATTTGCTATTGGTATAAGAACTTTCTTGTTCTTGCTGAGCTCGCTGAAGGGCTCTACCACGAGTTTCTGCTGCGTACACAGTTCTAGCAGGGGTAGAATTAGAATAGTGGCTTCTGAAAGATCCATGTCTTCCCCTGTATCCTGAGCCCCTGGAACTTCCTCTGATTCCTCTGTTTGATATAGGGAATTCAGGCTCATCAAAATTGAAATTGCAACTGGCATATGGATCTGTTAATTGAATCATATTAACAGAACCGAAGATTAACTCTTCGTCTGGTGAAGACTCTGCCTGATTAGCCTTTTTAGGCTGTGCCGTTTGGTGGGGCGGTGCCCGTGGATTTGAAGTAGATGGCATGAAGTCCTCCAAAGGTATAGACAACTTAGGCTTTGACACATACTTATCTTCTTCTGATTCTTTTTCTTTCTTTGAATTATTCTGTTTATTTGAGGACTTTCCCTCTGACGAAGAGGGTTTTGCCGCAACATTCATGGCAGAAGATACAATTGGTTTCCTTAATTGTGTTCTCAAAATAGCATGAGTTAGATTGATTGTCTTTCTGACCATCCAATCATCATATTTTTGTGCATTTTTTATTTTGACTTCCTGCCATTCATCTTCCTCCTCTGGAAATGTAGTAGTGACACGTGCTACCTGGGATGAGGAGCCTTTCAATTTGACCTGTCCCGAGTCGACCATCTTTTATAGGAGTTTTTTGAAGACAAAACACTCCTGGATGGGATGCCCCAATATTTGATGAAAAGGGCAATAATTAGGACGGTCTTCATCTCCTTTCTTGTTTGGACTCTTGGGTATTGGAAATTGAACCAAATTGTTTTCTAGAGCCGAAAGGAAATAACCAGGAACTTGTTCATTTAGGAAATAATATGTTTTTCTCTTCATATCCTTAAATTGTTTTTGTCTTTGATCTTTTTGATCATCTAGACGAAAAGGCCTTTGTTGTTGGCGCTCAGAAGGTGGATCCCTTCGAGAAGATGAAGGTTTTGAGGTAGAAATAGGTACAGGTGCTTGTTTAAGTATAAATGTAGCAGTTTATGCTTTACCCATTCTCCTTCCTGGAGCTAATGGAATTACACAAGATTTAGCCTTAGCCTGTATAAGGGAATCTTCAATCTGCTGAGCGATTGAAGTAAGGTCTCGAAACCCTTCTGTGTATTTCACAGGGATTAATGGTGTGCGTAATTTGTCACGCAGATTTGCCACACAGATTGGCAACAATTCTTCTTGAGGGAGTGCTAAACTCAATGAATATGTTAATCCCTTCCATCGAGCAATGAAATCAGAGACTCTTTCATTCTCCCTTTGCTTAAAATTTGTAATATCGAAAACTGTTGTCTTTGGAAAAGTTGAGCTGAACTGAAGGAGGAATTTTTGGTGAAGATCCTCCCATCCGGTAATTGACTGGGATTGCAAGCTTGTATACCAAACAAAATCTGGTCCTTGCAAGGTTCGCACGAAGCATCTGAGTTTCACTGCTTCTTGCTGCTCTGAAGTTCCCATCATAGGATCGCAACAAGACACGTAATGCATCAAATGTTGTTTAGGATCGCCTGATCCATTTAAAATAGGGAATACAGGATTCCCAAAACTGGATGGAGGAGAAATTGAATCTACCCATTCAGGGTAAACTTTCTTTTCTGGTTGAACTTGCACATGTTTCCCTTCCATAGTTTCTAACCGAGTTGTTAATGACTCAATAGTAGTTATTAACTTTTGAGAAAAATCCGGTTGAACTTGGACTTGGGTAGGTGCAATGACTGGAGCTTGGACAGATGTGGCAATTGGTGCTGCAACTGATGGTAGCACTGCCAACTGTTGTTGCACTTGACCCGTAGGATTAGACCTGTGAGGGTGTACTGATAGAAGAGGATATTCTTGATCCATCTCAGTAGCTGCAACAAATTTATTTAGCTGACTGACTCCAGCATGATTAAGAAGAAGACTACTCTGAAGTAATTCTGCATTCAACCTTCTTAATTATTTCATTTCTTCCTCCTTTTGTGCAAACCTCTACTCTAGTGAGAGCGATTGACCTTCTATAGAGGAAGGATATGTAACTTGGTTCTTTCCCTTCCCTTTGTTGGATCCTTTTTGGATAGGGGGAAGTGGGTTACTCGAAGGATTACCTAAGTTCTGAGTAATCCTTTGACTTTGTGTACGCACACCTTCTTCATTTGTGTCAGTGCGTACATCTTCTTGAGCAGGAACCTCTTCATCTGAGTCCCCTGAGTGAGCCACATCTGGTGGATCAGCAACAACGGCATTGATGACATTGATTGATGCATAACTCATCGCATCCCTTCTATCAGCATTTCTGTGATATTGTCTTCTTCCATGTCTTTGATGAGACATTTCCTTTTGTTGATTCAATCCCTCAGGAACTTCTTGATGAACCATAATTTGGAGGGAATCTCCTGATAATTTGGTTCTTCGTTCCTTTTGAGGTTTCTTCCCCAATCGAGAAAAGACCGAATTTCTCTGAGGAGGGGATTGATGATTTGAAAAATTCCTCAGTCTAGTGGACTGGGGTTGTTCCTGCTATCCTTGCTCAACTCCCCAAATCCTTTTTGTTGATTCCGAGGGTTGGTTTAAAAGAGTCCCCAGTCTGGAAAACTGGGGTGGTTCTTGACATGCTATGTCTGAGAATTTCTTGAAAGTCCTCCTAATCTTGCGAACCTTAGTCTGGAAATTAGCTGGATGCATTAACCTGTATTCGCTTTTATCACCCGGTTGAAAAGACCGTTAGAAGATTTCCGACACTTCTGTCACTTAGTGATGTGCTTGCTCCAAATGAGAGGCCTGTTCAATATTCTCGTTTGCTTGATGCAAGAGTAATTCAACAACTTGTTCTCTGTATTCTTGATTTTGAGAGGAACTAGTTGAAGCATGTTCTTGGGCAAGCTTTTGATTACAAACAAATCCCATTGACTATGGCCGGCCATGGGCAATAACATTGCATGAGACCATTTTCGGTAGGCTTTGCTGACTGGAGAGCACCGTGAAATGCAGTGCTCCATGAACACCCCATCCTCTGACATGAATACCAGATGGGGCATTGGCAATTAACTGACGCAATCTTCTTAGTGCGCCAAGGAATGAACGTTGAAGGGATCTCTGCTGCTTTTCAGCCTTCGGATATCGAGAGACTGATAGAGATGCCAAATCAATCTGATGTTGTAACCCTTCTATTATCTTAAGATGATTTTCATATTCATCATAAGATAATACTTTCTTTTTCAACTAACAAAGAGTTTTCCATATGTTGAGACGAATATCATGAATTTCATCTTCCATCAACATTTCTGGAATATTATACTGAGAGTCATCCAGAGGCCAAAACATGACTAGCACTTCACCTTTCGCCAGTTGTTTTCTCATATTCAGCATTTCCTCTTTATCATTTGATGAATATTCTTCTACCTGATTTGACCAGAGTTGGTGTTTCCTTGTTGCTTCATTGGATTCAATAGGATTGGTAGAGAAATCATTGATCAAACTAGAAGATGTATGACTTAGGGGTGGTTCGGAGAATGACCTACACCCTGGGCTATCTTCTGATTGAGAAAGTATTTCACCTGCTAACGATGAAGCTTCAGACATGACTGGTTTCGTATTTTCAAGTTCCTCACGGTAAGAGGGATTTCTCGACACTACATTGTCCACTAGAGCATTTTCTGGGCAATGTGCATCACTACTGTGGAGAGGACTTTCGCAGCGAAATTCATCATCATGGGGAGGACCACCATAATGGGTTACAGCAAAAGATGAGATCTCTTTCGCCTTGGTCTTCTGACCACAGAGAGGGTTCCTGTGGCTCTCATCTGAAGATGAAACTTCGAGATCGACTGAATTGTCATGAAGAAAGCCTTCATGAGGAAGTGTCTGTTGAAGACCTTCGGAATTAATGTTCCCATTATTGGGAACTAAGGGAGTAGAATCTTGAATTCCAACAGATAATTGTCTGAGGGCTTCAAGAACTCCATCATCGAGCAAGGCCTTGTTACAAATTGGCTCTTGATCTCCTCACTGTGTTGGGCGGGTCTTTTTCTTAGATGCCTTCTTACTCACCTTGGAAACCACTTGTTGACGAAAGTGGCTGCTCTGAGTAGGTGTATGTGCCTGATCAGGAAATATGGCCAGGTTAGGCTGACGATCTCCTCTCAAATTAGGTGTATGTTCCTGAATTGGTCGTCCGTATGATATGGGGGAGTATGCCCCATAACCCTCTTGAACTGGAACAGATGTGTGTGTCTTTTCCAAAGTGAATTGTTGATGTATCACTCCACTGGTAGGGGTAGATTTATGTGTCTTTTCCTAAGATTCCGCTGAAGTTGTTATAATATCCTGGCAGGCATCCAGAATATGAGCAGGGATTTGCTTCTGCTCTTTCACCATTTATAGAATATGCTTGGTGACTTCAGCTGCCGGAACGGGAATATACATCCATTCCGGGCTTGGATCAGGTGTATGTGCCTGCTCCTGTCCTCCTTTTCCTATCATTGAATTCTGATAGTACTCAAGTGTGGGGGCAGAGAGTTGAGTCTACCTCCTATTTGTTGTCGGGGCTTTCCGACTAACTTCTCTGAATGCTACCAAGCGAGACTGTTGGTAGGCTTGATTAATACTAGCAGGTGTATGTGCCTTCTGATTGCACTTCGCCAAACGTGGTTGACGAGATCCATCATATGTAGTCAGAAGAGCCTGCTGACTAGCTGATTATGTATAAACAGGTGTATGTTCCTGCCTATAGTACTCCGCCGGAATTGCCTGGCGGGATTGGCGTGATGCTGCCAGACGAGTCTGCTGGACAATGGAATTAAAACGGGCAGCTGTATGTGCTTGCTCATTGCTTGCCACCAAGTTAGGTTGGTGGAATTCTCCGGAGATGGAAGAGATGAGAACCTACTCACTGTTGACCGGATTCCGCCTCTGGTGGTTTGTCTTGCTTGCTCGGGTTCGAGGAACCTGAGCCGAACGCCTGGAGTCGGTACCCTCATCATGTTGAGGGCGCACTGCCGCACGAGTCTGGTGGCGATTGTTGGTGGGAGCCCTCAGGAAGGAATCCTGCCTGTTTGAATTAAGGTCCTGAGGGACCTGCTTATTCACCTCCCCAGAATAAGGGAGCGAATGGTGATTGTGTTCTGGGGATAACGACCCGAAACGGTTGGAGACGGTAGTCAGCACCGCCTGCTTCTTGATCACTGGTCGTCGTTGTCCGGACGACCGATGTGAGTTATTTACTTGGAGGGCTTGTCGGGTAGCCTCCAGAGTTGGGATGGTACCATGTTGACGGTACTCCTTAACTAGTGCGTTTGATACCCAGCGTTGAAGATGCTGAGTAGGTGATATCGTCCTAAGAGCAGACGACGATCCAACAGGAGTAGCATCAGTGGAATTTACAGTAGCAGTATTCATAGGTGTGAACTTGAGAGCAGCCATTATAGGAATGCAGAAGATCTTGGAAAAAGAGTGCCTTTTTGATATAATAGACGTAATCAAGATAAATTCATCCACTACATCTTTTGGATGAGCGCATATGTCAATGATTGTTTTTGTTGGCCCTCTCATTGATTTTTAAATAGGGGCCTAACAAATAGGTAAAAAATCCTTTTAACTTGGTTAAGGATTCACGTCGGGTTCACCATTTTTGTTTCCCTCGGAATCCGGGGATGACCGCCTTGATGGGAGGTTCAAACGTTCTGATCGGTTTCTAACGGGTTTGTTCATAGAACCAGAAACATCCAATGATTCCACATCCATTCGGACCTACTTTCCAAAGGTAGGTGCTCATTAGTTTGTGGACTGATGAGGCTTAGGAATTTTCATTGGTCGAGAGGATGGGAGTTCGGACTCATCGCACCTTTTTGAGGGGAATTATTGTCTACTCCGGGACTCTCTTTATAGATTTAAGTTATGTTCGTGAATCCTTATTACATTACCAAGTATAAAATGATCTTTCCTTCAGATCTGACAATCAATGATTAAATATGTAGGAAATTTAGAGAATCTTTTGTATGTATTCGAGGTTCTTCATCGATAGAGAATCATCTGTATTTATTAGAGATTCTTGGTCAATGGTACCCTTTGACACATTTATATAGAAGTCTCTTGGTCATTATGATGACCATACTGGTTTTAAAGCCACTCAGTGGGGCACTTGAAGTTTATTGTCATTCATAAGGACATGGATTATTTTAGAGTTGGGATCGAACCCGTAGACGGGCTACCTACGTATCCTTTGTTTAGAAAAGGAATCAGAACCCACGTAGTTTGAGTAAGGGGGTATGATGTTTATGATTGATGGCTCAAAGAAGGATGTCACAATTACTTTTACACTCTAAGCTCACGTGAGTCATGCTCGGTGTGAGAAACAATAGGTATTGCTAAAAATTAGACAATTGTGCCATGAAAGATGTAATCATATGAAATAATGTGGGGATTATGTATGTATGACTGCCCAGATAAATGAAGGTTAGGATTCACTTTAAGGAAGAAATCCAGGAACAGGGTCCATAAAGGTATATGTTCTTTATGGAGATTTTGAATACTCTAACTTGGGGCTTACTCCTAAAAAGGAGGCCCAAATTAGAAGAAGACTTATGATTGGGTTTTACTCCTGAAAAGGAATCCCAGATCAAAGGTAAATTAGGACTGGTTAAGAGAAATTAAGACTGGGGCTTACTCCTAAGGAGGATGCCCAGATTTGAGATTGGGGATTACTCCTGAAAAGGAGGCCCGGGTTAAGGATTATGACTGGGGCTTACTCCTGAAAAGGAGGCCCAGGTTAAGGGAATTATGGTTTGAGGCTTACTCCTGAGGAGGATGCCCAAATTAGGGGACTGGAGCTTACTCCTAAATAGGATGCCCAAAAATTGAGAGACTTGGGGCTTACTCCTAAAGAGGATGCCCAGATTTGGGAACTTTAAGAATTGGGGCTTACTCCTAAGGAAGATGTCCATATTTGAGACTAGGGCTTACTCCTGAAAAGGAAGCCCAGGTTAGGGGATCTGGGGCTTACTCCTAAGAGGATGCCCAAATTAGAGGACTTATGACTGGGGATTATTCCTGAAAAGGAGACCCAGGTGAAGGATTCTCTCATCTTAAAGGATGAGGTTGAATGAATGAACTCTCAATCTTTAGTGACATAAAGATATGTAAATCACTATGTTTTGAGAGATATTCCACAGAATTCCTTTTAGATAAGGAAGTCAAATCAATAAATCATGCCATAAATGGCTTTGAAGAGTGTCTTGAAGACTGAATCTTGAATAGGAAAGGTGTAATGGCTTAAGAGGGGTGAAAATGGGCAAGAAAGGCACCCAAAAAGGCAGGGGCGCGCAAGTCCTGGAAGGCGCGCAGGTACTGTGTGGGTGCGCAAATCTTGGTCGCGCAGGTCATGGTCGCGCAGGTATGCCTGCATGACACATGGTGTACTTGTGTGATGGTTAACCAGCAGGGTAATACTTGAGTGACTTTAGGTTAAGGCCTTTAGAATCCTCTTGAGGTTCTTCCAGGAGAGGGGCGCGCAGGTTCTATTGAAGGAGTAAGGCGGCACGCAAGTGTGGCCATTTCCCTTAAGGGCTGGCCACTCAGGCGCGCAAGTGTTGATGAGTTTCAACACTTAGGCCTTCCTCCCCCTCTTTAGATCTTCCATTCTAGGTAAGAAATTACCTTAGAAGTGTTTCGGAAGCTTTGAGAAGAGACTAGGGCGTTGGGAGCTCAAATCTGAGTTTCTGAAAAAATCCTCTCTCGAATGGGGGGCCCACAGGGTCTATTTATAGGCTAGAGAAGACCCCGGGCAGTTATCATTTAGGGCGTGCAAGTCACTTGCATGACCAACATCGGCGCGCAAGTCACTTGCACGACCAACATCAGCGCACAAGTGTACTTGCGCAACCATTGAGGCACGCAAGTATACTTGCGCGACCATTGTAGAACTTGCACGACCTTTGCGCAATGTTCTTCTTATTCCATCCTTTGTCAATTACTGATATTTGTTCAAAGGATGAATCTTCTTTGTTCAAGTTATTTCCCTTTTCATTCATTTAGACTCTGTGACGGAAAGGAGCGTCAACACTCATTCTTGAAAAATACAATGAACATGGATCAACCGACTAACAGGTTGATCCGCGATTCATTCAATCTTGCGGGATATTGTTGTGGGGATTTTTTTGGGGGTTATTCTTAATCTATGTGATGATTGTTATCTTCCCCATTATAAAATGCTAACAAGGAGGGCACGGGCTGATATGAACAAGGCCTGGACCCTCCGTCGATCATGGATATCGTGCGTTCTTTGTGGGTGACTGAGCAACATGGCGGAAAGGCAATTTTGTGGGATTCACAGTGAAGGCGGTGACCCGAGAGGGTCGTAGGTGCATATGGGATAGAAAACGGACCACCGGAGCATCTTCGGTGGCCCGCGAAAAGTACCTCCAGCGTGGCACCACCGGCGCGGTGGTACTGGCGACCGGCCCACACCAGTCGCGTGGAGGAGGCGGTGCCCATAGGTGCCATGGCGGAAAGAGGCGGCCAGCTCTCACTGGTCGCGTGGAAGAGGAGCATCCCGCTCGGTTCGCTAGACAGACGTTCGAAATAGTCAGCCTCTTGCTGACTATTATGGGAGACGGGGCGGTGCCAGCTGGTGATGTCGGCTGGAAGAAATGGACGCCTCACGTCCGGTCTAGCGCAACTAGTCCACACCACGCGGGTCGGGTTCTTCAGGTAGGTCTCACCCCACCAGGCAGGTCGGGCCACTAGCGGGCTGGACCCGCGCCAGCCGAGCCCAATGTGCCGATTGGGTCGGACCCTCTGGTCGGGTCGGGTCAGTCTGACCTGGTCGGACTGGACCCGAACCTGACCGGCCCCATTTCACTAAAACGGCTATAACTCACAGACCGGGCATCCGATTGATGCACCCTATACGGCATGAGGACCCTTGCGATGAGGCGGTCCTTTTGAGATACCCCACATGAGTTTTGGAATAATTTGTAGTATGTTCAGGTTGGGTTGGACTTGAATTCAACCGGGCCCTTTTTACTATTTTTCCTATATCTTACAGACCACGCATTCTATTGACACACCATTTGTTGCATTGGAACCCTTAAGACAAGACAGTCCTTTCGGTTACTTCTAAGTGGGACTTTGTGGTGGTTTAGATATGACTTATGTCTTGAGGAGAGGATCCTCTGGAAATCAAGCATGCTAAATGAGGGTGAGGGAATCCCATGGCTGGATGTGATGTGATGAAAGAATATTGGTCCTCTATGGGTCAGCACTTAGCGATCCTCTATGGGTCAGCACATAAAGATCCTCTGTGGGCCATCACCTAGCGATCCTCTATGAGTCAACACCTAGAGATTCTCTATGGGTCAGCGCGTAGCGATCCTCCATGGGTCAGCTCCTAGCGATCCTATGTGGTTCAGCACCTAGCGATCCTCTATGGGTCAGCACCTAGCGACCCTGTGCGAACCAGCAGCAAAGCCTCTTGACAGAATAAGATGATCTAGCTTTATGACTAATCATATTTATTCTTGTTCTTTAAGTTGTATACATTTTGTGAGATTTCTTTTACTTTGTGCTCTATGATTGAGATCATGCTTTGTGGTTTTTCCTTTGTGAATTCTGAAAGACCTTTGGGGGTCTCGGGGTCCTTACTCAGCATTGTTATACTCACCCCTGCACGGGCTTTTCCCGCACCTTGTTGTGTCTTATGCAGATGACAGACAACTTGATTGATACTTTGGAGAGTGAGGGCTAGACGGTGCAGGGGGTGACCGATTAATGTGATGAGCCGCTATGAAGATCTGTACCTACCCTTCAGGTAGGATCCTTGGCAGACGATCTCTGGAGCTTTTTTTCCTTTTATTGTACTTTTCTTTCAATTGAGCTTGTATATCGGCCTCGTTTACTTTCATTACTTACTTTTACTCCCAGTGGTGGTTTTATTGGTGGTTATACTACTCCTTTTCCATTGTGTTTTTCTTGTGTGCAGTGTGCCTTATCTATGTGTGTACAGTTTTAAAGGTAATTTCTTCCCTTTTTGGGTTTCACCTTTCCAGTGCTAGTCACCAGCCCCTGGCATATGGAAGGAGAGCTTGGGGTAGTCACAACACGAGTCTTGGGAGACGGGTCGTGACATATTTGTCTCAAGAAATTTCCCAAGTAGTCTTTAAAAATTATTTTTCATCTAAGATAACATTATTTGAGGTTACTTATGCTTTACTGAGAATATGATCCAAGGATACCATTCATATTTTTTATCTAAATGGTTTTTTTTATGATATGTTGTTTATGAAACTTGTTTCTCTTTTATAAGTTATTCCATGATAAAATTCTCATGAAACCCATTTTCTCTTCCATGGGTTATACCATAATAAAACACTTATCAAACCCGCCTCTTTTCACGGGTTATGCTATGATGAAATAATTATGAAACGTTTCACTTCTCCATATGTAATGATATGATGAAATATTTATGATACTCATTTCATTACATAGGTTATGATGTGATGAATGTTTATGATCTTGTGGCACACATGTGTATGATTTCATTATGTGATGGGTGGGACCTATATCTCCCTCCAATGCATTAGGTAAAGATTTATATCTCATGAGATAGATATGACTGGAATGGGAAGTGACCTCTGTTTAGTAATATAGGGTTGGAATGGGAAGTAAACTCAATTTATTAATACAGGGCTAGAACAAGAAGTGAACCTAGTTTAGTAATACAGGGCTGGAATGGGAAGTGAACTCATTTCAATAATACAGTGCTGGAATGGGAAGTGAACCTGGTTCGGTAATACAGGGCTAGAACGGGAAGTGAACCCAGTTCAGAAATATAGGGTAGGAATGAGAACTAAATCTGATTTAGTAATACAGGGCTGGAACAGAGAATGTGTTAGGTCCACTAGGCTAGATACCCTGAGAGGGGGGGTGAATAAGGGTATGACAGATTAAAACAATTGTCCCTTTTGATCTTGTTTTGCTTTTAGACAAAACCCTCTTCTCTCTCCTTCCCGATGCAGAGTATGAGAAAACATTAAAGCATGCACGGGACACAATGATTTTTACTTGGTTCACCCTCACTATGCTACATCCAAGGAGCATACATCGGTAGTGTGCCGATGTACCAATTCCACTATAAGCACACTGTTGTTTACAAGTTCGAAGCAGACTCACTATCCCTCCTGGTTTACAACCACACACAATTTGAGAACTCACTGCTCTCTCAACTGAAGTGAGCTCACTGCTTCTTCAGAAGATCCACTCAGAGTTTATAGACATGTAGGTCTCTTCATTTTCATGAAAGAATGCATCCTCAAATATTGATAGATGCTCTGTTGAAGTCCAAATTTCATCCACTGATGAATAACCCTTTCCCCTGAACACTGGGCAATTCCTTTGGAAAAACCTTCGCAAAGCACCCTGCTTCTCAAGGATCCCAATTTCGCGAAGCTCAAACAATCCTCCGCGAAGTTCCTGACTTTTTGCGAAGCACTCTCGCGAAACACTATCGCGAAGCTCAAGTCGTTTCAGAGAAACTTCCCTCGTGAAGCTCACTGATCCAACACAGAGCGTGCAACTTTCGCGGAGCTACAATAGCCGTCGCGAAGCTCTTCTTTCGCAAAGCACACGGGCTACGCGAACTACCTTCACGAAACGAGAGCGAAAGATCTTCTTCGAAAATTCTCAACTTCTCTCGAGGGGGTCGACCTCTATTTATAGGCACTTCCACCGACCCTCGACCCTTCCACGTGAAGTCCTCACCACATCATCACCAATCGCGAAGCTCCAAAATTTCTGTCGGAATTCTCTCAAAATCGCGAAGAACCACAGAAATTTTCTGATTGCAGAGCTCATCGTAATCATGATGAATTCCGTCATTTACTTTTCACCTTCACCGCGAAGCTCCCTCGCAATTCTCTTCACCGACGCAATGCACTTCAAACTCTGTCGTTCGCGAAGCTTGTCATAATCGTGAAGAATCACCGCCATCATTCTTCTGGTCTTTACGAAATCTAAACCATGAAGCCTCTCTTCGTGAAATTCATGCCTCTTCCATATTAAAATATGATATTCATGGAAATCCTATTTTTGAGATGCTCACCAACCTCCAAATTTTGGACCCCAAAAATTTGGAAAACACTAGAAAACGGTGCCACCTTGTACTGCTCTTTTGTACTGCCTCCAGATCATCCATTCCTTTGTCATCGTTCTTTGTCAACATGGATTGTCAAAAAAAATTCAGGAACTCGACAATTCTCCATGGAAACCTACTTTGTCAACAAAAACAATCAACCCAAAAATATTGCAATGTTACCTTGAGGGATTTTTTCCCAACAATCTCCCCATTTGGGTTTGTTGACAACTCTGCAAAACTCTTCTCAGAATGATTTTCTGCACGTTGATACCTCACTGAGTCTTCTTCCAGCCGCTACCACCATTCACCTCTTGCGATTCTGATAGAATTCAAGGATTCACTTAACACGTACTCTAATCCCATATGAGCAATGCTTGGCGTGAGAAACAAGAGTAGTATGAAAAGTTCATCAATGAATCACTTCATGTCAGACTCCAATTGTCGATTCCAAATTGTTACCAATTGCTAAATTGATACCAATTATTGAACCACACTGATACTAATTCATGATAGCTGGACAGCTTCTCACACCATTCCAACATCTCTCTTCTACTTTTATCACGATCCTCAACTGTCGTGATATCTATGCTTTGATCGATCACTTCTAGCATCATCAGATTTAAAACGCTCCCCCTTTCTCATTGCTCCCCCAATCTCGCTGCTCCACCTGTCAGTTTCTCCCCATATCATTCATGATTTATCAAATTTCCACACTGTCTCCCCCTTGAACAATCATTGTATTCTCCCCCTTTGTCAACGAACCCAAAGGTCACTCCTTTGTAGTCTGTAACAGAGTAGAGAACGCACATCAGCACATTAGGGAAAAACACATCATACCTTGGGGAGAAGGGGGGACTCTCCACATCCACGCGCTTTCAAGCGCGGGGAGTCGACTGAACTCCCAGAGATAGTCAATGTCTCTCAAAAGCTTCCTTGGGTAAGGCCTTTGTCAGAATGTCTGCAACCTGTAGCTCTGTAGGCACATACTCCAACTTCACGATTCCCTGCTCAACCTTCTCCTTGATAAAATGATATTTGATCTCAATGTGTTTTTTCCTTGAGTGATGGACAGGATTTTTGCTTAGATTTATAGCACTTGAGTTATCGCACTGGATTCTGATCGGAGATTTCACTTCAACTCTCATATCATCAAGCTGCTGCTTCATCCACAATAATTGTGTGCATTCTTGAGTGGCCGCAATGTACTCAGCTTCTGCGGTGCTCAATGAAATGAAATATTTCTTCTTGCTTAGCCAAGAAACACACTATCCGCCCAGATAGAAAGCACCTCCTGACGTTGACTTCCTGTCATTCGCTGAACCAGCCCAATCTACATCAGTATATCCCAATAATTCTAACTGAGTTTTTCCATTATAAATCATGTCGAAGTCCATTGAGCCCTTGATATACAGAAGTATTCTTTTTATTGAAAGCATGTGGCTTTCCTTGGGATTACTCTTATATCTCATTGCTTGGCATGTGGAAAATACAATGTCAGGCCTTGTTGTAGTCAAGTATAGAAAACTTCCAATGATTTTCCTGTATTCTATGATATTAACTGCCTTGTCATCCTCATCTTTTGACAATTTCATCCGGGTAGCTACCGGAGTCTTCATCTCCTTGGAATTTTCCATTCCAAATCTTTTCAAAACCTCCTTGGCATATTTGGATTGTGAAATGAATGTTCCAACCCTTCCTTATGTCACCTGTAGACCAAGGAAAAATGTTAGCTCTCCAATCATTGACATTTCGAACTCACTTTTCATGAATTCGTAAAACTGTCTGCACTGAGCTTCATCTGATCCGCCAAATATTATGTCATCGACATAAACCAAGACCATCATCCTTTGATTACTGTTGTTGTTGAAATAGATATTATAATCAACTCCCCCATTCTGAAAACCAAGATTCTTCAAGTATTGATCAAGCCTTGATTACCATGCTCTAGGTGCTTGTTTCAACCCATACAGTGCCTTCTTCAGTCTGTAAAACCTTGTTCTCATCCTCATGAATGAGAAAACCATGTGGCTGCTCAATATACACCTCTTCCTCCAGAACCCCATTCAAAAATGCAGATTTGACATCCATCTGGAACACTTTGAACTTTCTTTGCACTACGATGGCTAGGAATAATCTGATTGTCTCCAGCCTTGCAACCGGTGAAAATGTCTCATAAACATCTATTCCCTCGATCTGGGAGTACCCCTTGCACACTAGTCATGCTTTGTTTTGAATCACTGTGTCATCTTCATTCATCTTGTTGCGATAGACCCATTTAGTTCTGATGACATTCTTATCTGCTGGCCTCGAAACAATCTCCCATGTTTGATTCTTCTCAATCTGATCTAGCTCTTCATTCATTGCCTGAATCCAGTTTTCGTCTTCAACTGCATCAGCAAAGAATTTCGGTTCAACCTAAGATAGAAAAGATGTTTTCTGTAGTGATTTAATTCTCCTAGTCTGAACCGGATCAGACCGATCACCAATGATATTATGCCTATCAATTTCATATTGACTCCTTGGCTTTTGTGAAGATACAGACTTTACTTCCTCATGCTCATCATCAGTATCTTCTTATGAATCAACATCATCCACTTCTGCTTCCCCTGTGTTTCTTTCTTCCTCATCACTCACATTAGGAAATTGTTCACTGCATTGTTGAATGATATCCTCATTCTCCACTACAGTGACATCATTGCTCTCAACTACTTTTCTCAGCCTTTTGTTAAAGCATTTATATGCCTTGCTTTTTCCTGAGTATCCAAGGAATATCCCCGCATCTCCTTGAGATTCATATTTCCTATGTTTTTCCTTGTTGAGGATAAAGCACTTACTTCTAAATATTCAGAAGTATTTCACCGTTGGCTTCTTTCCATACCACATCTCGTATGGAGTCTTTTCTTCCTTCGGACACAATAGAGCCCTGTTAGAAATGTAGACCGATGTTAAAACCGCTTCCTTCCAAAATTTCTCTAGTAGGTCCTTTTCAATGAGCATCGTTCTAGCCATGCTATTGATGATCTGATTTCTCCTTTCAACCACTCCATTCTATTGGGGAGTTCTTACTGAAGAAACTTGATGCCTTATCCCGTGTTTCTCGAGATATTCTCCCACCTAAATTTTTGTGAATTTCATACCATTGTCAGTACGAAACTTCATAATTTTCTGTCCAAGCATCCTTTCACACTCCCTTCGGTACTATTTTAAGCAGCTGAACACATCGGACTTATGGGAAATAAAAAATACCCATTCCATTCTTCTATAGTCATCAATGAAAAGAATATAGTACCTCTTTCTGTCAATTTCTCTTGGTGTGATAGGTCCACAAACATCTGCATGCACCAATTCGAGCACTCTTGTTGACTTCTTTTATTTTTCCTTATACGTATTTCTGATGAGCTTCCTTTGTTGGAATGCATCGCACGTGTGATTATGATCACATGATAGCTTGGTTAGGTCTCTTGATGCATCACACTTTACTAAATCTTCTAGGGATGGTTGGCATAGATGACCTAGTCATTTATGCCACAACTTGTTTTCTTACTCTATGGATAGAAAGTACATATCTTCTTCTCCACTTACTAGGTAGAGATTTCTCTTTTTCCTTTTTCCCTATAGAACCAGTGCCCCATCTCTTCCTTTGACGATACACACCTTCTTAGTAAACCTTATAGAATGTCCTGAGTCACATAGTTAACTAATGCTGAGCAAATTGTGACTGAGGACTTCTACTACTAAGACATCAGCACGTCTCATCTCTTTGCCCCCAAACTTGTCCTTTCCTGATCCAATTATCTTCAGGCCTTCATCATTTCCAAACTTGACAACTCCCTCTTTGTCATATTTTACGCCTGTGACAAGATCCTTATTACCTGTCATGTGAGATGTGCAACCGCTGTCAAGGATCCATACACCAGAGCAATCTGATGCTTTAAGGTCAATTTTCTCCACCATTGCCTTCTCATCATTTCTCTTCTTGGTCCATATTCTTGCCTTCATACTTGAGATGGTTTGTGACTTCTGGTCTTTCTCAGAGTATGATGGACCTTCTTCATCCTGCAAAGGTGCAAATATATTTTGTGTTTTCAACTCACCTGTTGGTTCATTGATCTGCTGTCTGTGAACATTTGGGTTTTGATTTGGGATATTCCTTTGTATGGTCGAAGTGCAATACCTAGCCATGTGCCCAAATCCTCCACCCCAAAAACAGTGCCCTTTGAAATATGTTCTAGAGAACCTTTCTATGTTTGGATGTCACCTCTGTTCTGGACACTAATTCTAGAGAACCTTTCTCTGTTTGAACCACACTGATACTAATTCGTGAAAGATGGACAGCTTCTCACACCATTCCAACATCACTCTTCTGCTTTTATCACTATCCTCAGGTGTTGTGATATCTATGCTTTGATCGATCACTTCTAGCATCGTCAGATTTAAAACGCTTTCCCTTTTTCATTGCTCCCCCTATCTCACTACTCCACCAGTCAGCTTCTCCCCATATCATTCATGATTTATCAAATTGCCACACTGTATCCCCCTTGAACAATCACTGTATTCTCCCCCCTTATCAACGAACCCAAAGGTCACCCCTCTGTAGTCTGTAACAGAGTAGAGAACGCACATCAGCACATTAGGGAAAAACACATCATACCTCTGGGAGAAGGGGGGCTCTCCACATCCACACACTTTCAAGCGCGGGGAGTCGACTGAACTCCCAGAGCCAGTCGATGTCTCTCAAAATCTTCCTTAGGTAAGGCCTTTGTCAGAATGTCTGTAACCTATAGCTCTGTAGGCACATACTCCAACTTCACAATTCCCTGCTCAACCTTCTCCTTGATAAAATGATATTTTATCTCAATGTGCTTTGTCCTTGAGTGATGGACAGGATTTTTTCTGAGATTTATATCACTTGAGTTATCGCACTGGATTCCGATCGGATATTTCACTTCAAATCCCATATCATCAAGCTGCTGCTTCATCCACAATAATTGTGTGCATGCTTGAGTGGCCGCAATGAACTCATCTTCTACGGTGCTCAATGAAATGCAATCTTGATTCTTCCTTATCCAAAAAACACACAATCCGTCAAGATAGAAAGCACCTCCTGACGTTGACTTCCAGTCATCTGCTGAACCAGCCCAATCTGCATCAGTATATCCCAATAATTCTGACTGATTTTTTCCATTATACATCAATCTGAAGTCCAATGAGCCCTTGATATACAGAAGTATTCTTTTTTACTGAAATCATGTGGCTTTCCTTGGGATTACTCTGATATCTCACTACTTGGTATGTGGCAAATACAATGTCAGGACTTGTTGCAGTCAAGTATAGCAAACTTCCAATGATTTTCCTGTATTCTGTGATATTAACTGCCTTTCCATCCTCATCTTTTGACAATTTCATCCGGGTAGCTACTGGAGTCTTCATCTCCTTGGAATTTTCCATTCCAAATCTTTTCAAAACCTCCTTGGCATATTTGGATTGTGAAATGAATGTTCCAGCCCTTCCTTGTGTCACCTGTAGACTAAGGAAAAATGTTATCTCTCCAATCATTGACATTTCGAACTCACTTTTCATGAATTAGGAAAACTTTTTGCACTGAGCTTCATCTGATCTGCCAAATATTATGTCATCGACCTAAACCAAGACAATCATCCTTTGATTACTGTTGTTGTAGAAATAGAGATTGTAATCAACTCCCCCATGCTGAAAACCAAGCTTCTTCAAGTACTGATCAAGCCTTGAGTACCATGCTCTTGGTGCTTGTTTCAACCCATACAGCGCCTTCTTCAGTCTTCAAACCTTGTTCTCATCCTCATGAATGAGAAAACCATCTGGCTGCTCAATATACACCTCTTCCTCCAAATCCCCATTCAAAAATGCAGATTTGACATCTATCTGGAACACTTTGAACTTTATTTGCACTACAATGGATAGGAATAATCTGATTGTCACCAGCCTTGCAACCGGTGCAAATGCCTCATCAACATCTATTCCCTCGATCTGGGAGTACCCCTTGCACACTAATCGTGATTTTTTTCGAATCACTGTGCCATCTTCATTCATCTTGTTGCGATAGATCCATTTAGTCCTGATGACATTCTTATCTGGTGGCCTCGAAACAATCTCCCATGTTTGATTCTTCTCAATCTGATCTAGCTCTTCATTCATTGCCTGAATCCAGTTTTCGTCTTCAGCTGCATCAGCAAAGAATTTCGGCTCAACCTGAGATAGAAAAGATGTTTGCTGCAGTGATTTCATTCTCCTAGTCTGAACCAGAGCAGACTGATCACCAATGATATTTTGCCTATCAATTTCAGCTCGACTCCTTGGATTTTGTGCTGATACGGACTTTACTTCCCCATGATCATCATCAGTATCTTCTTCTGAATCAACATCAGCCACTTCTATTTCCCCTGTGTTGCTTTCTTCCTCATCACTCTCATTAGGAAATTGTTCACTACGTTGTTGAATGATCTCCTCATTCTCCACTACAGTGACATCATTGCTCTCAACTACTTTTCCCAGCCTTTTGTTAAAGCATTTATAAGCCTTTCTTTTTCCTGAGTATCCAAGGAATATCCCCTCATATCCTCAAGATTCGTATTTCTTGTGTTTTTCCTTGTTGAGGATAAATCACTTACTTCCAAATATTTGGAAGTATTTCACCGTTGGATTATTTCCATACCACGTCTCCTATGGAGTCTTTCCTTCCTTCGGACACAATAGAGCCCTGTTAGAAATGAAGACCGATGTTAAAACTGCTTCCTTCCAAAATTTCTCTGGTAGGTCCTTTTCAATGAGCGTCGTTTTGGCTATGTTATTGATGATCCGATTTCTCCTTTCAACCACTCCATTCTGTTGGGGAGTTCTTACTGAAGAAACTTGATTCCTTATCCTGTGTTTCTCAAGATATTCTCCCACCTAAATGTTTTTGAATTTCGTACCATTGTCAGTACGAAACTTCAGAATTTTCTGTCCAAGAATCCTTTCACACTCCCTTCGGTACTGTTTTAAGCAGCTGAACACATCGGACTTATGGGCAATAACAAATACCCATTCCATTCTGCTATAGTCATCAATGAAAAGAATATAGTACCTCTTTCCATCAATTTATCTTGGTGTGGTAGGTCCACAAACATATGCATGCACCAATTTGAGCACTCTTGTAGACTTCTTTTCTTTTGCCTTATACGTCTTTCTGATGAGATTCCCTTGTTGGCATGCATCGTACGTGTGAGTACGATCACGTGATAGCATGGTTAGGTCTCTTGCTACATCACACTTTACCAGATCTTCCAGGGATGGTTGGCATAGATGACCTAGTCATTTATGCCACAACTTGTTTTCTTCCTCTCTGGGCAGAAAGCACATATCTTCTTCTCCACTTACAAGGTAGAGATTTCCCTTTTTCCTTTTTCCCTATATAACCACTGCCCTATATCTTCCTTTGAAGATACACACCTTCTTAGTAAACCTTATAGAATGTCCTGAGTCACAAAGTTGACTAACACTGATCAAATTGTGACTAAGGCCTTCTACTACTAATACATCATCACGTCTCATCTCTTTTCCCCCAAACTTGGTCTTTCCTGATCCAATTATCTTCAGGCCTTCATCATTTCCAAACTTGAAAACTCCCTCTTTGTCATATTTTACGCCTGTGACAAGATCCTTATTACCTGTCATGTGAGATGTGCAACCGCTGTCAAGGATCCACACACCAGAGCGATCTGATGCTTTAAGGTCAATTTCCACCACCACTGCCTTCTCATCCTTTCTCTTCTTGGTCCATATTCTTTCCTTCATACTTGAGATGGTTTGTGACTTCTCATCTTTCTCAGAGTATAATGGACCTTCTTCATCCTGCAAAGGTGAAAATCTATTTTGCGTTTTCAACTCACCTGTTGGTTCATTGATCTTCTGTCTGTGAACATTTGGGTTTTGCTTTGGAATATTCCTTTGTATGGTCTAAGTACAATACCTAGCCATGTGACCAAATCCTCCGCACCAAAAAAAGTGCCCTTCGAAATATGTTCTAGAGAACCTTTCTCTGTTTGGCTGTCACCTCTGTTATTGTGCCCTTTGATATCTCTTGGATATGGAACACACATACTGTGAATGTCCCATTTTTTCACAACAATAACACCTAATATAAGGCGCATTCCTTCCTGTTACTTCTACGCTACTAGTTTCCCTTTGGGATCTTTGATTATTCTGATTCTGCCTTGTGCCCAAATCTACCTTCAGTCTCAGAGTGGGTGCTTGCGATCTGACCTCAACTTTCACAAATTTCTGTTTTCGATAAATCCCTTCATCAGTCTTAGCATATGAACAAAGTTTATTCTTCTTTTATGCCGAACCACTATTCTCCACTTTCAACTTCTCAGTTTTCTGAGTGATCTGATTTTCTGATGACCCAGTAGGAGTCAAGAGCTTTTCTTGATCTTTAACCTTTTTCCGTAGACCAACAACTTCTCCTTCAAGTTCTTAAATACGCTTGATTTGTTCTTTCCTTGTGTTATTCAAGCTATCGATCTCCCTTTTCTGTTCTTAAATTTTTATTTTATACTCACTAACAGATTCTGAGTCCTCTGGTGTTGATAACTTGAGTTTCTCTATTTCTTCCATCAACACAGACTTCTCTTCTTCATGCTGCTACATATAGAGTTTGGCGTCACGAACAACTTTGTTGGATTTCTTTGTTTTGGCTCTCGAAACATATATCTCTTCAAGAGCATCCTCTAACTCTGCTTTCATATCAATTCTTCCCTCAACTTTTTCTTCTTCTTCATCAGCTTCGATTTCATTATTATTCTGAGAACTACCGACAACTGCCACCATAGCATTTTCTCCTCGGTCTTTGCAGTTCTCTATCTCTTCAACCTCCTCAACCTCAGACTCGTCTGAACTGTCATATTCTTTTGAAAGAAGGTTCTTTTTCTTAAAGAAATTTCTCTTGAACTGTTTCTTTCCTTTCCCATAGGCTAAAGACTTCTTCTTGGGAATTTCGATTTCATCGACATCATCATCCTCTTGTAACTTTTTGGGACATTGTGCCACAAGATGTCCAACCTTTCCACACCGAAAACATGCAAGTGGAAGTTTCCATTTAAAATTTCCTTTTCCTCTTTGAAGGTTTGAGGAGAGGAATGACATCACTTCATCTGTCTCTTCTTCTTCCTGAGAGTCTTCAACGGTGGGTTTCTTCATGGCCTTGAATGCCACCTCTTTGGATTTCCCCTTTTCCACAGCATCGTTATCATCATTTCTCATTTCATATGAAACAAGGGTGTTGTGTAGGTTGTCTAATGTCATCTCTTTTGGGTCATTATCTTCCAAAATCGAAACTTTCGGATTGAACCGAGGTGGAAGTTTCCTCAAGATTCGCTTCACAATTTTAATGTCTTCGATAACTTCTCCAAGACCTCACATATCTTCCACTACAGCATTTACCCTATCAAAGAATGCATCAAAAGTCTCATTCGGGTTCATTCTCAGATCCTCATACTTGTTCCACAACACTTGAAGCTTTGCCTATCTGACCTTTGTATCTCCTTCATATATATTCAATAACTTTTCCCACATGGTATGTGATGTTTTGAAAGACATCACCTTTGTATATATAGGATTGGATAGAGATCCCCCTAAGGCATTTATTTCTTTGGCATTAGCATCCAACTCGCTACGCTCAGCTTCTGATAATGCACCACTATTAATATCTGCTATTATGCCAGGAATTTCTGCTGTGAAAACATCCATTCCTAATGATCGGAAGTGGTGTTGCATCCGATTCCTCCATAACTGGAAATTGTTCCCGTCGAAGATCGAAATCCCTTTATGATTAGTGAACTCCGTTTGAGAGAGAAACATTGATATTAACCTTTTTCTCTAATACCAATTGTTAGGTCCACTAGGCTAGATACCCTGAGAGGGGGTGAATTAGGGTATGACAGATTAAAAAAACTTCCCCTTTTGATCTTGTTTTGTTGTTAGACAAAACCCTCTTCTCTCTCCTTCCCAATGCAGATTATGAGCAAACATTAAAGCATGCACAGGACACAGCGATTTTTACTTGGTTCACCCTCACTGGGCTACGTCCAAGGAGCATAAACTGGCAGTGTGTTGATGTACTAGTTCCACTATAAGCGCACTCCTGTTTACAAGTTCGAAGCAGACTCACTTTCCCTCCTGGTTTACAACCACACACAATTTGAGAACTCGCTACTCTCTCAACTGAAGTGAGCTCACTACTTTTTCAGAAGATCCACTCATAGCTTATAGACATGTAGGTCTATTCATTTGCATGAAAGAATGCATCCTCAACTGTTGATATATTCTCTGTTGAAGTCCAAATTTCATCCACTGATGAATAACCATTTGCCCCTGAACACTGGGCAATTTCTTTAGAAAAACCTTCGCAAAGCACCCTACTTCGTGAGGCTCCCAATTTCGCGAAGCTCAAACAAGCCTTCGTGAAGCTCCTGACTTTTCGTGAAGCACTCTCGCAAAGAAATATCGCGAATCTCAAGTCGTTGTAGAGCAACTTCACTCGTGAATCTCACTGAGCCAACGTGGAGCGCGCAACTTTCGCGGAGCTACAATATCCGTCGTGAATCTCTTCTTTCACGAAGCACACGGGCTATACAAACTACCTTCACGAAATGAGAGAGAAAGATCTTCTTCGAAAATTCTATACTTCTCTCGAGGGGGTCGACCTCTATTTATAGGCACTTCCACCAACCCTCGACCCTTCTGCGCGAAGTCCGCGCCACATCATCACCAATCGCGAAGATCCAAAATTTCCGCCGGAATTCTCTCAAAAATCGTGAAGCACCACGATAATTTTCCGATCACGGAGCTCGTCGTAATCGTGATGCATTCCGTCATTTACTTTGCACCTTCGGCTCGAAGCATCCTCGCAATGCTCTTCACCGACGCGATTCACTTCAAACTCTTTCGTTCGCAAAGCTTGTCGTAATCGCGAAGAATCACCGCCATCATTCTTCTGGTCTTCGCGAAATCCAAACCATGAAGCCTCTCTTCGCGAAATTCATGTCACTGCCATATTAAAATATGATCTTCATGGAAATCCTATTTCCGCGATGCTCACCAACCTCCAAATTTTGGACCCAAAAAATTTGGAAAACACTAGAAAACGGTGTCACCTTGTACTGATCTTTTGTACCGCCTCCATATCGTCCATTCCTTTGTCATCGTTCTTTGTCAATATGGATTGTCAACAACTTTTTGGGAACTCGACAATTCTCCATGGAAACCTTCTTTTTCAACAAATACAATCAACCCAAAAATACTGCAATGTTACCTTGAGGGATTTTTTCCCAATAATCTCCCCCTTTGGGTTTGTTGACAACTCTGCAAAACTATTCTCAGCATGATTTTCAGCACGTTGATACCTCACTGAGTCTTCTTCCAGTCACTATCACCATTCGCCTCTTGTGATTCTGATAACATTCAAGGTTTCACTTAACACATACTCTAAGCCCACATGAGCAATGCTCGGAGTGAGAAACAAGAGTAGTATGAAAAGTTCATCAATGAATCACTTCATTTCAGACTCCAATTGTTGATTCCAAACTGTTACAAATTTCTAAATTGATACCAATTATTGAACCACACTGATACTAATTCGTGATAGCTGGACTGCTTCTCACACCATTCCAACATCACTCTTCTGCTTTTATCATGATCCTCAGCTGTTGTGATATCTATGATTTGATCGATCACTTCTAGCATCGTCATATTTAAAACGCTCCCCCTTTCTCATTGCTCCCCCTATCTCATTGCTCCACCTGTCAGCTTCTCCCCATATCATTCATGATTTATCAAATTGCCACACTGTCTCCCCCCTTGAACAATCACTATATTCTCCCCCTTTGTCAACAAACCCAAAGGTCACTCCTTTGTAGTCTGTAACAGAGTAGAGAATGCACATCATCACATTAGGGAAAAACACATCATACCTCAGGGAGAAGGGGGGGCTCTCCACATCCACATGCTTTCAAGCACGGGGAGTCGACTGAACTCCCAGAGCCAGTCGATGTCTCTCAAAAGCTTCCTTGGGTAAGGCCTTTGTCAGAATGTCTGCAACCTGTAGCTCTGTAGGTACATACTCCAACTTCACGATTCCCTACTCAACCTTCTCCTTGATAAAATGATATTTGATCTCAATGTTCTTTGTCCTTGAGTAATGGACAGGATTTTTGCTAAGATTTATAGAACTTGAGTTATCGCACTGGATTATGATCGGAGATTTCACTTCAACTCCCATATCATCAAGCTACTGCTTCATCCACAATAATTGTGTGCATGCTTGAGTGGCCGCAATGTACTCAGCTTCTGCAGTTCTTAATGAAATGCAATCTTGCTTCTTGCTTAACCAAGAAACACACAATCCGCCGAGATAGAAAGCACCTCCTGACGTTGACTTCCAGTCATCCGCTGAACCATCCCAATCTGCAATAGTATATCCCAATAATTCTGACTGAGTTTTTCCATTATATATCAATCCGAAGTCCACTGAGCCCTTGATATACAGAAGTATTCTTTTTACTGCAAGCATGTGGCTTTCCTTGGGATTACTCTGATATCTCGTTGCTTGGCATGTGGCGAATACAATTTCCGGCCTTGTTGTAGTCAAGTATAGCAAACTTCCAATGATTTGCCTGTATTCTGTGATATTAATTGCCTTGCCATCCTCATCTTTGGAAAATTTCATCTGGGTAGCTACCAGAGTCTTCATCTCCATGTAATTTTCCATTCCAAATCTTTTCAAGACCTCCTTGGCATATTTGGATTGTGAAATGAATATTCCAGCCCTTCCTTGTGTCACCTGTAGACCAAGGAAAAATGTTGGCTCTCCAATCATTGATATTTCGAACTCACTTTCATGAATTTGGAAAATTGTCTGCACTGAGCTTCATCTCATCCGCCAAATATTATGTCATCGACAGAAACCAAGACCATCATCCTTTGATTACTGTTGTTTTTGAAATATAGATTGTAATCAACTCCCCTACGCTGGAAACCAAGCTTCTTCAAGTACTGATCAAGCCTTGAGTACCATGCTCTTGGTGCTTGTTTCAACCCATACAGTACCTTCTTCAGTCTGCAAACCTTGTTCTCATCCTCATGAATGAGAAAACCATCTCGCTGCTCAATATACACCTCTTCCTCCAGAACCCCATTCAAAAATGTGGATTTGACATCCATCGGGAACACTTTGAACTTTCTTTGCACTACGATGGCTAGAAATAATCTGATTGTCTCCAGCCTTGCAACCGGTGCAAATGTCTCATCAACATCTATTCCCTAGATCTGGGAGTACCCCTTGCACACTAGTCGTGCTTTGTTCCGAATCATTGTGCCATCTTCATTCATCTTGTTGTGATAGACCTATTTAGTCCCGATGAAATTCTTATCTGATGGCCTCGAAACAATCTCCCATGTTTGATTCTTCTCAATCTGATCTAGCTCTTCATTCATTGCCTGAATCCAGTTATCATCTTCAGCTGCATCAGCAAAGCATTTTGGCTCAACCTGAGATAGAAAAGATGTTTGTTGTAGTGATTTAATTCTCCTAGTCTGAACCGGAGCAGACTGATCACCAATGATATTCTTCCTATCAATTTCATCTCGACTCCTTGGCTTTTGTGCAGATACGGACTTTACTTCCTCATGCTCATCCTCAGTATCTTCTTCTGAATCAACATAAGCCACTTCTGATTCCCCTATGTTGATTTCTTCCTCATCAATCTCATCAGGAAATTGTTCACTGTGTTGTTGAAAGATCTCCTCATTCTCCACTACAGTGACATCATTGCTCTCAACTACTTTTCCCAGCCTTTTGTTAAAGCATTTATATGACTTGATTTTTCCTGAGTATCCAAGGAATATCCCCTCATCTCCTTGAGATTCGTATTTCCTATGTTTTTCCTTGTTGATGATAAAGCACTTAATTCCAAATATTCGGAAGTATTTCACCATTGGATTCTTTCCATACCATATCTCGTATGAAGTCTTTCCTTCCTTCGGACACAACAGAGCACTGTTAGAAATGTAGACCGATGTTAAAACTTCTTCCTTCCAAAATTTCTCTGGTAGATCCTTTTCAATGAACATCATTCTGGCCATGTTATTGATGATCCAATTTCTCCTTTCAACCACTCCATTCTGTTGGGGAGTTCTTACTGAAGAAACTTGATGCCTTATCCTGTGTTTATCGAGATATTCTTCTACCTGACTGTTTGTGAATTTCGTACCATTGTCAGTACGAAACTTCATAATTTTCTATCCAAGCATCCTTTCACACTCCCTTCGGTACAGTTTTAAGCAGCTGAACACATCGGACTTATGGGAAATAAAAAATACTCATTCCATTCTACTATAGTCATTAATGAAAAGAATATAGTACCTCTTCCCGTCAATTTCTCTTGGTGTGATAGGTCCACAAACATCTGCATGCACCAATTCGAGCACTCTTGTTGACTTCTTTTCTTTTTCCTTATACGTCTTTCTGATGAGATTCCCTTGTTGGCATGCATCGCACGTGTGAGTACGATCAGTGATAGCTTGGGTAGGTCTCTTGCTACATCACACTTTACCAGATCTTATAAGGATGGTTGGCATAGATGACTTAGTCATTTATGCCACAACTTTTTTTCTTCCTCTCTGGACAGAAAGCATGTATCTTCATCTCCACTTACTAGGTAGAGATTTCCCTTTGTCCTTTTTCCCTGTAGAACCATTGCCCCGTCTCTTCCTTTGACGATACACACCTACTTAGTAAACCTTATAGAATGTCCTGAGTCACATAGTTGACTAACGCTGAGAAAATTGTGATTGAGGCCTTCTACTACTAAGACATCAGCACATCTCATCTCTTTACCCCCAAACTTTGCCTTTCCTGATCCAATTATCTTCAAGCCTTCATCATTTCAAAACTTGACAACTCCCTCTTTGTCATATTTTACGCTTGTGACAAGATCCTTATTAATTGTCATGTGAGATGTGCAACCGTTGTCAAGGATCCACACACCAGAGCGATCTGATGCTTTAAGGGAAATTTCTGCCACCACTGCCTTCTCATCCTTTCTCTTCTTGGTCCATATTCTTGCCATCATACTTGAGATGGTTTGTGACTTCTCATATTTCTTAGAGTATGATGGACCTTCTTTATCCTTCAAAGGTGCAAATCTATTTTTCATTTTCAACCCACCTGTTGGTTCATTGATCTGCTGTCTGTGAACATTTGGGTTTTTATTTGGCATATTCCTTTGTATGGTCGAAGTGAAATACCTAGCCATGTGCCCAAATCCTCCACACCAAAAATAGTTCCCTTCGAAATATGTTCTATAGAACCTTTCTATGTTTGGTTGTCACCTCTGTTCTTGTGCCCTTCGATATCTCTTGGATATGGAACACACATACTGTGAATGTCCCATTTTTTCACAACAATAACACCTGATATAAGGCTCATTCCTTCATGTTACTTCTGCACTGCTAGTTTCCCTTTGGGATCTCTGAATATTATGATTATGCCTTGTGCCCAAATCCACCTTCAGTCTCGGAGTGGGTGCTTGCGATATGACCTCAACTTTCATAACTTTCTGTTTTCCATTAAGCCCTTCATCAGTCTTAGCATCTGACCAAATTTTATTCTTCTTTTCTACCGAACCACTATTCTCCACTTTCAGATTCTCGGTTTTCTGAGTGATCTGCTTTCCTGATGACCCAGTAGGATTCAAGATCTGTTCTTGATCTTTAACCTTTTTCCGCAGACTGACAACTTCTCCTTCAAGTTCTTCAATACGCTTGATTGGTTCTTTCCTTATGTTATTCAAGCTATCGATCTCCCTTTTCTATTCTTCAATTTTTATTTTATACTCACTAACTGATTCTGAGTCCTCTGGTGTTGATAACTTGAGTTTCTCTATTTCTTCCATCAACTCAGACTTCTCTTCTTCCTGATGTTGCATATAGAGTTTGGCGTCATGAACAACTTTGTTGGATTTCTTTGTTTTGTCTCTCCAAACATATATCTCTTCAAGAGAAGCCTCTAACTCCGATTTCATATCAATTCTTCCCTCAACTTCTTCTTCTTCTTCATCAGCTTTAGTTTCATTATTATTCTGAGAACTTCTGACAACTGCCACCATAGCATTTTCTCCGCGGTCTTTGCAGTTCTCTATCTCTTCAACCTCCTCAACCTCGGACTCGTATGAACTGTCATATTCTTTTGAAAGAAAGTTCTTTTTCTTAAAGAAATTTCTCTTGAACTATTTCTTTCCTTTCCCATAGGCTGAAGACTTCTTCTCGAGAATTTCGATTTCATCGACATCATCATCCTCTTAGAACTTTTTGGGACACCGTGCTGCAAGATGTCCAACCTTTCCACACTGAAAATATGCAAGTGGAAGTTTCCCTTTAAACTTTCCTTTTCCTCTTTGAAGGTTTGAGGAGAGGAATGACATCACTTCATATATCTCTTCTTCTTCCTGAGAGTCTTCAACAGTGAGCATCTTCATGGCCTTGAATGTCACCTCTTTGGATTTCCCCTTTTCCACAACATCGTTATCATCATTTCTCATTTCATATGCAACAAGGATACTGGGTAGGTTGTCCAATGTCAGCTCTTTCGGGTCTTTATCTTCCAAAACTGAAACTTTCGGATTGAACCGAGGTGGAAGTTTCCTCAAGATTCGCTTCACAATTTTAATTTCTTCAATAACTTCTCCAAGACCTCACATGTCTTCCACTACAACATTTACCCTATAAAAGAATGCATCAAAAGTCTCATTCGGGTTCATTCTCAGATCCTCATACTTGTTTCACAACACTTGAAGCTTTGCCTCTCTAACCTTTGTATATCCTTCATATATATTCAATAACTTTTTCCACATGGAATGTGATGTTTTTCAAGACATCACCTTTGTATATATATGATTGGATAGGGCTCCCCCTAAGGAATTTATTGCTTTGGCATCAGCATCCAACTCTCTACGCTTAGCTTATGATAATGCACCACTATTGATATCTGCTATTATGTCAGGCATTGCTGCTGTGAAAACATCCATTCCTAATGATCAGAAGTAGTGTTGCATCTGATTCTTCCATAGCTGGAAATTGTTCCTATCGAAGATCAAAATTCCTTTATGATTAGTGACCTCCATTTGAGAGAGAAACGCAGATATTAACCTTTTTCTCTGATAGCAATTGTTAGGTCCACTAGGCTAGATACCCTGAGAGGGGGGTGAATCAGGGTATGACATATTAAAACAACTGCCCCTTTTGATCTTGTTTTTCTGTTAGACAAAACCCTCTTCTCTCTCCTTCCCGATGTAGAGTATGAGCAAACATTAAAGCATGCACAGGACACAACAATTTTTACTTGGTTCACCCTCACTGGGCTACGTCCAAGGAGAATACACCGGCAGTGTGCTGATGTACCAATTCCACTATAAGCGCACTGCTGTTTACAAGTTCGAAGCAGACTCACTATCCCTCCTGGTTTACAACCACACACAATTTGAGAACTTGCTGCTCTCTCAACTGAAGTGAGATCACTGCTTCTTCATAAGATCCACTCACAGTTTATAGACCTGTAGTTCTCTTCATTTTCATGAAAGAATTCATCCTCAACTGTTGATAGATGCTCTGTTGAATTCCAAATTTCATCCACTGATGAATAACCCTTTTCCCCTGAACACTGGGCAATTCCTTTGGAAAAACCTTCGCAAAGCACCCTACTTCGTGAGGCTGCCGATTTCACGAAGCTCAAACAAGCCTTCGAGAAGCTCCTAACTTTCCACGAAGCACTCTCATGAAGCACTATCGCGAAGCTCAAGTCATTGCAGAGCAACTTCCCTCGCGAAGCTCACTGAGACAACGCAGAGCACGCAACTTTCGCGGAGCTACAATAGCCGCTACGAATCTCTTCTTTCACGAAGCACACGGGTTACGCGAACTACCTTCGTGAAATAAGAGCAAAAGATCTTCTTCGAAAATTCTCTACTTCTCTTGAGGGGTTTGACCTCTATTTATAGGCACTTCCACCAACCCTTGACCCTTCCACGCGAAGTCCACACCACATCATCATCAATCGCGAAGCTCTAAAATTTCCACCGGAATTCTCTCAAAATCACGAAGCACCATGGAAATTTTTCAATCACGGAGCTCGTCATAATCACGATGCATTCTGTCATTTACTTTTCACCTTCACCGCGAAGCTCCCTCTCAATGCTCTTCACCGCCGCGATGCACTTCAAACTCTGTCATTCACGAAGCTTGTCATAATCGCGAAGAATCACCGCCATCATTCTTCTGGTCTTCACGAAATCCAAACCATGAAGCCTCTCTTCGCGAAATTCATGCCTCTGCCATATTAAAATATGATCTTCATGGAAATCCTATTTTTGTGATGCTCACCAACCTTCAAATTTTGGACCCCAAAAATTTGGCAAACACTAGAAAACAGTGACACCTTGTACTGCTCTTTTGTACTGCCTCCAGATCGTCCATTCCTTTGTCATCATTCTTTGTCAACATGGATTGTCAACAACTTTTCAGGAACTCGACAATTCTTCATGGAAACCTGCTTTTTCAACAAACACAATCAACCCAAAAATACTGCAATGTTACCTTGAGGGCTTTTTTTCCAACATAATGAACCTGGTTCAATAAAGTACTTTATACACTATGATGGTCTTGGATGTGATCCTTATTTAATATGGAAATGATTTTTATGCTTATGTTTATGCCACAAATTCCATGTCTTATGCTCTCATGGATCATGTTCTTTGATTCCCTTATGACTAATGTCTTATAAACTGCCAATATTTATGCCATGACTCATGACTATGATATTTGATATACAGGGTATGGTTTTCAAATGTTATTCTCATGTTCTCATACCCTTATGTTCATGTTATTCTTACATATCTCCCTTTTTTACCCTTGCTAAGTATCTAATCTCATCATTGGAAAAAACCATATACCCATGGTTTAGAATCACGGGTATAGCCCCTAAAACCATGGGTATATACTATAACCATGGTTTTAGGAACTATGGAAAATCGTGGGTATAGGTCATTTATTAAAAAAACATTTGTTGGGATTTGATCCCAACACCTCCCGCGTACAGTCCAGCGACCTTACCACTGCCCTATAACCCATTTTATGTTCTTATAGTCAAAAATATATTATATATATAATATATATTAAATTATTTATTTTTATTTTTATTATTATGAAAAAATATCAGGCCAACCTATACCCACGATTTGGTCAAATCTTGGGTATAGGTTCTTCTCGAGAAATTTTCCCCCCACAAAACCTATTGACACAATTTACAAAAATTGTGGGTATAGACCAACCTATACCCATGGTTTTTTTTAAACCATGGGTATTGGTCCTTACCATGAAATTTTTCTTTCCCATGAAACCTATACCCATGGTTCTCTAAAAATTGTGGGTATAGGTCCTTCCCATGAAACTTATACCCATGGTTCTCCAAAAACCTTGGGTATAAAGTGGACCTATACTCATAATTTTTATAAAAATATGAGTATGGCCTTTTTTTCAATAGTGTTAGTTTATTAAGAAAGTTTTTAAGTATGAATGCTAAATGGAAAGATCTTTGTGGGAAACATTGAAGATACTTCACCAAATTAGAAGATAGTGTTCCAAGTTTCCAAATACACTAAACTATTATGTTCCTCAGGTGTGTATTTATGTAATGTAAGGAATATTCATCAAAAATCATGTAATATCCATGTATATTAATCCTGGGTATCTATAGTGTGTATGTTTCACATTTGTTCGACGTGTTGGTGATCATAAATTTCATGCAAAGTTTCTAAAACTCTATTCCTTCTCATAGACTGTTCATCACATTTGGTGAAGGTTCTAGCACCCCTTCATCCATATAAGAATCCTCCAATTATGAACATGGATCCTTCATCCATTTTAATCTCTTGGAGGTAATTTTCATATGTTTATTGCTTCAGTGATATTCCTCAAACACACTCCATCAAGATCAAGGAAGATGGAAGTTGTTGCAATGGATGAATATTAGGTGTTCTTCTCTACTCTTTTTGTTGTTAATATTTAAATGTTTGATTTCTTGAAGATATATCCACCTATTTTGGGTTTTTTTCCAATTCCAATAATCATTAGATGATTAAAAAACCCATTAATCCATACTTTAAAACTTTTACTACTCGACTCAAAAAAGATCTTCCAAACATAGTTGATGACAAATATAAGAGTTTTATAATCCTAGGGTAACTTTAGGACTATATTACACAGTAGAATTCGTAAGAAGGTTTTTTTTTTGTTTCAACATTAACTTCTTTATCTATGGGTATCTTTATAACAACCCTCGCTTTTCATACATATACATTACATCAATTTTTATGGAAAAATTAAAACATTATATAAACAGATTCCCAAAGATCATATTAGTTTAGTGTCTTTGGAAACATGGAAATATAAATACTGGTTCATAAGTGAGCTACATTATCTCCCACTAGGTTCTTTATGACTAGCACCCTTCTTCGACACATCATACATAATACATATCTTCATAACCTAGGGAAGGAAACATAAAAAGGGGTAATCTAAAATAATCAGTAAGGGTAAACAAGGGAGGTATATAAGCATAATCATGAGCATAAAGGTATGATAACATGATCATGAAAATCAAAGATAATAACCTACATATCAAAGATCATATAAATGAATCATGGAATAAATATTGGCAGTTCATAAGACTTAAATCATAAGAAAATAAAGAACATAATCCATGAAATCATAACATAGGAATAAGACATGGAATTATGGAAGACACATAAGTATATAAAAATGATTTCCATAGTAGTCAAGGCATCGCTTCCAAGACCATCTTAGTAGTATGGGTTTACTCCTCGTACCATCTTGGTAGTAATGGTTCACTCCCATGGCCATCTTAGTAGCATGAGTTAACTCCTCATACCATCTTGGTAGTCATAGTTCACTCACATGACCATCTTAGTAGTCAAGGTTCACTCCCAAGACCATCTTAGTCTATCTCATGAGATATAAATCTTTACCCAATGCATTGGAGGGAGATATAGGTCTCATCCATCTCATAATGAAATCATACATACATTTTCCAAAAAATAATAAATAATCATATCATTACCCATGAAATGAAATAAATAACATAAACATGTATTCATATCATAACCTATGGAAAAAGATACAGGTTTCATAATCATTTCATCAAAATAATAACCCATGAAAATAAGAGTGTTTCAGAAGCATATAACCCATGAAAGAGAAGCGATTTCATAAACATCTTGTCATCAAAACATAAACCATTTGGAGAAAGAATATGAATGGAAACATTGAATCATTTCCACAGAAAATAATGAGTAACATCAACATATTTCATCTTATATGTAAAATAATTTTGAAATATCCTTTAAACCATTTCTTGAGAAAAATATTATTTCTCCATTGATTTTTTTTAAACATAAAACCTTTTGAAAACCATTTACTATGAAAATAAATTGAAAACTTAGAAATAAGGCTTGAAATCATTTTGAAAACCTTTTTCCTTCAAAAATTATAAATGAAACTTTAAAAAAATTTGAAAACATTTTTCCTTAAAGACTTATAAAATAAGAATAAAATCATTTTAAGAACCTTTTTCTTTGAAAACACTTTGAAAACTTATAAAGAAAGCTTGAAAACATTTTGAAAACCATTTATTTCAAAATGAATTTGAAAAATTATAAATAAATTTTGAAAACATTTTGAAAACCATTTCATTGAAAACACTTTGAAAACTTATAAGGAAATGTTGAAAATGTTTTGAAAACCATTTCATTGAAAACACTTTGAAAACTTATAAGGAAATCCTTAAAATGTTTTAAAAACTATTTCTTTAAAAATAACTTTGAAAAATTATAAAGAAATATTTGAGAACCATAAAATATTTTTAAAATCCTTTTTCCTTGAAAATGATATTCAAGTACATTTGAAAACATTTTTGAAAACATTTTTGAAAATATGGTTTTTTAAATAAAATAGATTTTTGACCGAAGAGAGAAATACTGTCAAATTTTTCTTAAAAATATTTTATTAATTATCTTAAGTACCAAAGAGTAGAAAAATGATTCTAATAAATGGATATATCTTGAATAAATATTTTATAAGTAAACTCATGAGTGTTATTGAGAGATGGATCATAATATTTTATCAATAAAAGCATAATCATAAACAACCCCGATAAATGATGAGATTGCTTCACCAAAATATTACCACATGGTAACTTGGGATAAAACTCTCCATGTAAGTAAATGAAATTAAATGAAGGTTAAAATATAATAAAAATAATTATATTCATGATATAACATGTAAAATTAAAGTATATACACCTCAAAAAATAATTTAGGTGCATAACAAAACATGAGTCTCAAAGAAGAAAAATTGAGACAAAACTATCTTACCAATTTGGTAACTTTTGAAACATAAACCCCATAAAATAAAGATAATATAATGGATATGTAAATTCCCATAAATTTAAGAATAATAATTATAGAATACATTCATGGTCATTATATACACATCACAAAAGAAAAGAGTGGTGAACATGGCATGTATCTCACGGATATAAAAAGTGAGATGAAATTCCCTTACCTTATGTCTTAACTCTCTTCGTACTCATACAAACCTCCTGTATAATAAATATAAGTTTATTATACATATTTTAAAAACCCATATTCTTATATATAATACCATATATGATTTTATTATGACTTCATATTACCCTCTTGTTAATAGTTTCATGTTAGGGTTACGCTTCAGGTAATATTCGCTTTGTTTTTCACATGAGTTTTAATTTGTTATATCTTTGATCCTTATATATATCATGATTTACTGAATTAAAACAGTGATATAAATATATTTTATATTAATTATATGAGTATTATAATAATATATAGAATATAGAAGTATAAAATACAATACACCATTCATGGAGACGGTAGGTCGTACGTATGTATGAATGTTGTTTATGTTTTTCTTGTAATATTAAAAGAAACAATGTAAATGAAATATATGTATATATATAATATAATTAAAGTATAATTATTATGTCATATATATCATATAATTTAACTAAACTCATTCTCAATACATTCCATGTAGTGTGTGAACGAATCGCATCGGTTTGAGGAGGCGGTAGTCCACACTTCCCTAAACAAAATTATCATATTTACACAAGATGGAAAGTATAATGGTGTGTGTTTTAAAATAATTAAAAATGAATAAAAACATAATAAATATAATATATAATATATAAATGGTGTTTCCATCATAATTACCAACCATGAAAGGTGGTAAAGAAAAAATGAACAATCATCGTTTCATGAGGCGGTACTTTGTCGTACATGTAAACAGTATGTTCAGTACCCATTAGATAAAAGTGTGTGTAAGTGTGTGTAGAAACCTTATAATAAAAACATCTTAGTATATTTAGGATACTGATGTTATTTTATAAACATGTAATAAGGATATTGGAGGGGTGAATACTAAAAATAAGATAAAGGAGCTTGAGGAAGGTTGTTACCTCTTCTTTGGGTAACTCCTTTTAGTTTTCACCAAAGGGATTCCTTGGATTTCTTTCTGCCCAAAGGGGGTATTGAAAGAGTAAGTGGGTATGTTGGGAAGTGGATTGGGTATATATTTTTTTAACTTAAGTGGTTTGATAGGTGTGACGAAGTGGGAGGAGAGGAGGCCTTTTATAGTGGAGTAGGGGTGGCACTCTTGTAAATACCAAAAGGTGTAAATTAATGGGAGGTATCCTTTACCTACTGTGACTCCAAAACCCAAAATGGAAAAATAATGATTTAAAGGTTAATAATGTTCAACAAAAATCTACACCACACAAAAATAAGTGCATTTTTATAATTTTTTTCCTTAACTTCTAAGTTTCCCCAATTTTATCATTTTGGTTTTTATTAAAGTATCTAGTATTCTAACAAAAGTAATTTAGCCATTAAGACTAATTTAAAGTAAGATTTATTAGAAAAAATATACCCACTAAATTATAATTATTATATGTAATTTACAAAATAAAAATACCATGTGCGTTGGAAATTAGTTTTAAAACAACCACATGTAACACGTAAAAACATTGCTTTAACTGGGACAGTGCTAACAATGTGTTTACTATCTATGGGTCAATGTGTTAATTATAAATGATCAATTGGTCCATGAATGGAACATATTTTATATTTATTAACACTTAAAAATAACTTGAAAAATTTTATGATTTTTATTAATTTTAAATCATTTAATAAAATATCATTTATTGTAAAATAACATTAATGTTAATTTTGACATTATTTATTTAATTTTAATTTAATAAATATCAAAACAATATTGGAATCAAAATTTATTAAGTTCACGGATTTTTAATAAGATATATTCATCTAAAAAATAATTAATGACAACAATTCAACCAATTTACTTCACTTTTAATATTTATAGTATTATTTATTTTAATTAATTATTGACTAAATAATCACTACATTGGCATTTCTTAACCATTTTAAGTAACTAAATCATCCCTGAAAATTATTGATAATTCTTTATGATAAAAATAACTCATTTAGTTTTCAAAAGGATGTGTATGACAGAAAATATGTTGTTTTTTCCATATCTCAAAGTTTTATAAATGTTAAAGGTGAGGAAAGTTCCTTTTTTGTCTTTTTCCTTACTTAACTTATCATATAGGGAACTTTCATGAAATATTATCCCAATAAACCATAAAATTAGAACCAATAGGGGATATGGTCTAACTATTAGAATCCAATGGATTTTGGACAAGTGTATTGGTCATTTTAGCCCTTAAGATTAAGGTTTGGTCCCTTGTTAAGCTTAATTTTACCTTAATCACTGTAATTAATTTTAATCACTTACATTAATCTTTTTGGTCAAAAAATTAAGTTGATATTATTAGACCAAAAATATTATACTCATTATAAACATGTATTTCCATTTTTCAAAATTCAAATCACAGAAGTGGGAAAAATAAGTTTAACATTAATTTCACAGATGTGGTGAGAAACGAGTTTTTGAAGTAAAAACATTCAAAAGTTCAATAAGTTTTTATAACCAATTTCAATATAAAAAAGATTACAATGGACTAAATTGGATTAATATATCTATAATTTATCTATTGTGACTTTAAAAACAAAATTAAAATATAATTTAATATTAATTATTATTTAAACGAAAAGGCGATTTTTAACTAAAATACAGTATTTTTCACTATTCATCAAAAAATGAAACTTCTCAGAAAAACACCAAAAATTCACCCTAATATAATTTTGACATTATGAATTCAAAAATTAATTTTATTTTATCAAATCCAATTTGTAAAAGTTTCTAAAATTAATTTTATTATTGTTCACAGAAGGACATAAAATGCAGTTCTTTTAAGAAAATGGTATTTTAAAACATATAAAGAATTTACTAAAAAGAATTATAAATTTCATTATCAATATGTTTTATTTATATGAAAAAATTATAATTAACATTTAAAAATTAGTTATTATTATTCATATTACTAAGTTTAACGGGTAGGTTATAACTATCTCATTTAAATAATTATAATAATAAAGTGGTGTTTCACAAAAACTCAGTGTTGCATGTAACGTAATCCAAAATTAGTTCTTTAATATATAAAAAATATATTTTTAGTGTTTCTTGAAATGAAAATTTTCAAAAATATTAAATTAATTTGAAAAAATATATTTCACAAAATCTTGGGGTGTTACACTCTACCCCCCTTAAAATGAATTTTGCCCTCAAAATTCGTCTGGGTTATCAATGGTTTAATACTTGAAAGTTCCTTTAATAAAACCCACATCGTAAAAATTAATACTAAAACTTCATTGAAAAAAAATAAAGTTTGAAACATAATGGTTACCCAAAGTAACATATAACTAGGTTTCCATATAGGAGAACATAGGTGGAAAGTGAAAACATAGAGTTAGAGGAAAAGCATAAATATTCATAGGGAGTGATTAAGGTCATTAATCACAAACAATTGAATGGTCAATGAAGAGATAAGGTCATTAAGGTCATAAATCTGTGATGATTTAAAAGGCCATCGGTTTAAAAAAAATTAAGGTATTAGGGAAACATTTTATTTCTAGATCATTTTCCTAAAGTTTAAGACTTTTCATAAAAAGATATACTTGCATTATTTCAGGAAAACCTTACCCTTTGTTGTTCCTTTATCCACTTAACCTCTTCCTCTAAAAAGGAAGGTGAATTTCTCATCCCTGAAGCACTAATAGACCAGGAGATCCTTGATATGCCATCCCATTTGTCATCAACTATCATCAATACAAGGTTGTTAGAATAGGTTATCCAATATGTATAAACCCTCATATGGTGACATAATACTTTAATCTCACAAACTTCATTCGAAGATTAACTTAAACTTACCATAAATGGTTAACCTTATAACCCTTTCGAAAGATGAAAATCCAAAACTTTAGAAAGGAAGTCACGAAATAATATTAACATTAAACCCTTTTATATCAGAAAGTATCAATTGATTGTCACATTTCAAACATGTGAATACCCTAATCATATATTCCCTTGAAACATGGTAATTACCATAAATACTTTTGGAAAACATGCATGCATACTTATTCCAATGATGACTGTATACATTCTTTAAATCCATGAAGTTTTAAAATTCATCGTTGATGACATATACCACTTAGTCAATAATCAGTTCCAAGATAATCCGTACCGTCTAATTTACTTATTTATATCCAAAATATTTTTATCTGATCATCATTATCTCAACATCATGCATTAATTGAGGGTTACCTTCCCTTAATCAAAATATTACCTTTACATGAAATAACTTTTCTATGTCTTCATCACAATTCAACATTTCCTTTTCAATCCTTAATGAAAACTTATACTAAAAATAATTATATATATCATGATCCAGATAACATAATAGTTGAATTCAAAAACATAAATACTTCATTCATCCAACTTTATTCTTAAACCATCACTCAGGATTCATCAACTTATTCCATAATAACTCTTTCTTAGAATATAAAATATGGATCATGTCTTGAGGTTCCTCAACCTCAATCTAATCGTTCTTCTTATGTTTAAGGTAAAAAATACTGGAATAACATCACATACCTTTCACATGTTGTTGGTGGTCTCTTTATCTTCAAAAGTATAACCAATACTCATGTTGGTGGTCTCTTTACCTTTCACATACCTTTCACATGTTGTTGGTGGTGGTGGTGGTCTCTTTATCAATTTTCATAATTCTCATACTTTCAACATCTGAAACATTCAATGTTAACCATCTTATTTCTAACTCTCTCCATTGACTAAAACCATAAAACATAGTGTAAGAAACATTTATCATAATGGGATACCATATAATCATGAAAATTTACTTATAGGATCCCTAAATCATGGATCCTAATTCTTTAATCTATGACACCTTAGGTTTTTTCTAGGTTATTTATAATATTATTCTACTTAAATAATTCATGATGGTTCGTAAAGAGTTTGTGAATTCCCAAAGCATATCCCTCATGAGTGTCAAACCAGGTGTGAAGTAAGGCACATTGTCGTGTATCAAGTTACGCCGAGTTTGGTCTGACGCACCTTTTCAGAGTTGTTACTCCTAGGTATGTTTGTGCCAGAGCCACATCCACTTGTACTATCCAGAAATGGATGTAATGCTAGAAACCCACTCACTCTATCCTTTAACAAAATTCTAGGACACTTTCCTAAAGGTTAACTCATCCTTATACTTATCCTCAGAGACATCCCTAGACATATCCTTAGAAATATTCCTAGGGATATCACTAAAGTTTTCTCATCCTAGTTTTTAAAGGTTAACTAAACCTTTAATCTAATACCAACTATAGAGATTCTCACTTTTCATAAATAGACATTACGTCACTTTTGTAGAAAACATAAAACATTATACAAACATATGCCCAAAGAACGTGTTAGTTTAGTGCCTTTGGAAACATGGAAACATAAACACTGGTACATAAGTGATCTACATTATCTACCACTAGGTTCTTAATGACTATCTCCTTTCTTAGACACATCATACATAATACATATCTTTATAACCTAGGGAAGGAAACATAAAAATAGGTGTGCTCATGTGCTCAGTAAGGGTAAAAAAGTGAGGTATGTAAGCATAATTATGAGCATAAGGGTATGAGAACATGATCATGAAAATAGAATATCATACTCTACATATCAAAGATCATGTACATGAATCATGGAATAAATATTATTAGTTCATAATATTTGAATCATAAAGAAATAAAGAGAATAATCCATGAAATCATAACATAGGAATAAGATATAGAATTTTGGAAAACACGTAAACATATAAAAAATATTTCCATAGTAGTCAAGGCATCACTACCTAGACCATATTAGTAGCATGGGTTCACTCTCCACACTATCTTGGTAGTCATGGTTCACTCTCATGGCCATATTAGTAGCATGAGTTCACTCCTGATACTATCTTGATAGTCATAGTTCACTCTTATGTCCATCTTAGTAGTCAAGGTTCACTCCTAAGACCATCTTAATCTATCTCATGAGATATAAATCTTTACCCAATGCATTAGAGGGAGATATAGGTCTCGCCCATCTCATAATGAAATCATACATACATGTGCCACAAAATAATAAATACTCATATCATAACCCATGAAATGAAATGGGTATCATAAACATCTAATCATATCATAACCTATGGAAAAATATTCAGGTTTCATAATCATTTCATCAAAATTATAACCCATGAAAAGAAGCAGGTTTCAAAATCATATAACACGTGAAAGAGAAGCGGGTTTCATAAACATCATGTCATCAAATCATAAACCATTCAGAGAAATAATATGAATGGAAACATTGAATCATTTCCCCATAAAAGCATGAGTAACATCAACAGATGTCATCTTAAATTGAAAATAATTTTGAAAGATCCTTTAAAACCATTTCTTGAGGAAAATATTATTTCTTCTTTGAAAAATTATTTTTAAAACATAAAACCTGTTGAAAACCATTTCCTTTTAAAATACATTAAAAACTTAGAAATAAGTCTTGAAATAATTTTGAAAACCTTTTTACTTGAAAACTTATAAAAGAAACTTGAAAACATTTTGAAAACATTTTTCCTTGAAGAATTATAAAATAAGCTTCAAAACATTTTGAAACTCTTTTTCTTTGAAAACATTTTTAAAACTTATAAAGAAAACTTAAAAACATTTTTAAAACTATTTCTTTGAAAATAATTTTGAAAATGTATAAAGAAATCTTAAAAATGTTTTGAAAACCATTTCATTTAAAACACTTTGAAAACTTACAAGGAAAGCTTGAAAACGTTTTGAAAAGCATTTATTTGAAAATAACTTTGAAAAATTATAAAGAAAGCTTTCAAAACCAAAAAAAAATTAAAATCATTTTTCCTTGAAAATGATATTCAAGGATCATTTGAAAACATTTTTGAAACATGGTTTTTGAAATAAAACAAATTTCCGACCGAAGAGAGAAATACTGTCAAATTTTTCTTAAATTTTTTTTCTTAGTTATATTAAGTACCAAAGAGTGAGAAAATGGTACTAATATATGAATATATCTTGAATCAATAGAGGATAATTAAACTAGTGAGTTTTCTTGAGATATGGATCATAAGATTTCATCAATAGAAGCATAATTATAAATAATCCCGATAAACAATGAGATTGTTTCACCAAAATCTAACCACACGGTAACTTGGAATCATACTCTCCATGTAAATAAATTAAATTAAATGAAGCTTAAAATATCATTAAAATAAGGTGATTTATGATACAACATTTAAAATGGAAGTATATACACCTCGAAAAATAATTTAGGTGCATAACAAAAAATGAGTCTCAGAGAAGGAAAATTGAGACAAAACAATCTTACCAATTTGGTGACTTTTGAAACATAAAACCCATGAAATAAAGATCATGGAATGGATATGTAAATACAAATAAATTTATTAATAATAATCATATAATACATTCATGAGCATTATATACACCACACAAAAGAAAATTGTGGTAAACATGTCATGTATCTTATAGATATAAAAAGTGAGATAAAATTCTCTTACCTTGTGCCTTATCTCTCTTCGTACTCATAAAAACCTCATGTATAATAAATATAAGTTTATTATACACCTTTTACAGAACCATATTCTTATATCTAATACCATATATGGTTTGGTTATGATTTTATATTACCCGCTTGTTAATGGTTTCATGTTAAGGTTACGCTTCGGGTAATATTTGCTTTGTTTTTCGCATGTGTCTTAATTTGTTATATCTTTGGTCCTTATATATATATCATGATTTCTATAATTTAAACCATGATATAAATATATTTTATATTTAGTATATGGGTATTATAATAATCTATATAATATAGAATTATGAAATGAAATACACCGTTTATGGAGACGATAGACCGTACGTACCTATGAATGTTGTTTCTGTTTTTCTTGTAATATTAAAAGAAGGAATATAAATGAAATATATGTGTGTGTGTATATAATATATAATAGAAGTAGAATCATTATTTCATATATATCATATACATTCACTAAACTCGTCCTTAATACATTCTATGTAGTGTGTGAATGAATCGCATCGCTTTGAAGAGGCGGTAGTCCACACTTCCCCAAACGAAATTATTGTATTTACACAAGATGGAAAGTATAATGGTGTGTGTTGTAAAAGAATTACAGAAGTGGTTATCCAATAAAAAAACATATTTTAATTACATTTTAATGGTATTAAATATTCATTTTTGATCTTATGGGCCTAAGTTAGTGGATTTTAATTTTAAACATCCATTCTCATCATTTGTGCACTTCATGCCTAATGTACACCAATTTAGGCCCAATGATTCATATGATTTTAAAGAATTTAATTTTAAATATTTTAATTTTATATTTTTTTTAAATTTATATACACTTTAATATGAACATTTTTCATTTAGGGATCAATGGAGGATTCATAAAGGATGATGGGAATATTTGGAGATGAATGGAAGCAATTTTAGAGAAGGTAGATTGGATATCATCCCACTGATGAGAATGTGGGGCCCACAATACAGGCCCAATGAATCCCAAATTTCTTAGGATGCTATAATACTTATATAGGAACAAATAATTCTTCAGGATCCAGTGCTAATTAGGCCTCCATGATGGAAATTAAGGCGTCCCAAATAGAATATCAAAATCTGGGCCAGAATCTACGGCCCATAATATTATCTCACTAAATCGGCCATAACTCCCGATTCACAACTCCTTATGGGCCCAAATTTTACAATACATTAGGATACATCCTTATATCTATTTTATTCTTATATAGAAAACTCTAATTTGTCCATATAGAAGGTACTTTTGATGCGTATGTTCTGTGGTTGCAAGATGGATGCCACCTCGGGTCAAGAGTGGAAAAGTCCAAGTGGCACAAGCTTTCCACCACCCTAGGCCTACCATAATCAAGTGGGATGTTTTGTACTATTGGAGGATCGACCCAAGGATCCAAAAATGACTATTTAAGGCAGTGGTGATATATTAGTTTATCATCTTTGGTGCTTTGTTCAAATTGTAATGTTATGTTGCGATTCTGTTGTCTCAAGTTTGTCTTCCACATGTAAGTTGTTCAATTCACTTTAGTTTATTAATAAAAGTTATTCTTCTCCTATTATTATGTTTTTATACATATCACTTTGATACCGTTGGTTCAAGGTGTGAATTTATTCACACCAACCCTTGTGAAATTATCACACAACGGTGGAGTGATCGTTATTTCATTGTTTTTTTTACTTCTCTTTTTCCTCCCTCATGAGTCTACTATCCGCTTCCATTGAAACCATAGAATCAATGGAGGGATAACCCACTTATGGTTTGATCCAAGGGAGTAGAAAGGGGCTGTATTGGATGTTATTTCTCACTCCATTAATTTCTAATCACTTCTTTTAATTGAGAATTTTGTTTGAAGATCTTTAAACTCCTTCATCCTTGTTGAATTTAAGGACACACACTTCAAGTGCTAATACAAACTTTTACCTTGAAGTGCTCAAAATTTTTATCCTTCAGGTGTATAGGTGATTATTATTAAAGGGTGTGGGTATTAAACCAGTAAGTGATGATGTTTTTTGATCTTCTTAAATGAACCCATCTCAAATATAAGAAATCAAAATAGATGAAAAGAAATGCATCTAATCCACTCCAAGTGATAACCTAGGATAAACTCATTCTTTTAATTTAAATTCACTTAAGTATCTTAGCATGCACTTAAACCCATATAATATCAACCCAAGTTGTCCACTTCATAGCCAAAAAAACAATCCATAGAATGTATGTGTCTGTAGGTTACTTCTTAGGTCTCTAAGGATTCGATAACCCAAGCTAAACTACAAGGACCATTCTACCTTCATCTCTTGGGTAAATTTGAGTGTGAATCGAATTTTGGCATCGTTTTCGGGGACCTAAGTAAGTTATCTTAGACACTATCATCTTTTTTTCATCTCACTTCTCTGTTCTCACCCCCTCACTCCTATAGAAGGCATTTTTGAACAAATCCAAACATGGGGAACCTCTCCCTACTTTGACTACCCCACATCAGTTATGATGTACAATGACCATCCTAGTTTATATTGGTGGGACAATCAACAACTGATTGATCCATAGTGTTTTAACTCTTGTTATTCACAAAATATTCCAACCTATAACGATTTCCAATCCCAACAAGGCCAATCAGAACATCCTCCTATGGAATTCCAACAACTCAATTATCTTTCTGGAATAAACCATCTGTCTCAACCCCTTATCCATCCTAATCAACATCCATTACTTGAAAAACTATGTCAACAAATTGAGATAATGAATTTTGAGGTTTCATCATTGATATTAGAACTACAAAACCTTGAGATGGTTATAGAACCCATTCTCACTCATGTTATCCCTTCCTTGTTATTGATAGAAGACTCTTTTCTCCCACAAACCTCTCATGAATTTATTGAAGAACCATCCTTTGGATTTGGTATAGATAAAGAGGATAAAGGGATTTTTGAAGGGTCTTTAAATCAAGAGGAAATTTATTTTTTGGATTCAAAAGAGAATAATTTGACATCATGGATCGAGTCTCATGAATATAACTCCATTGATGATTTTTCAAAAACACAAATCACTGAATCATTAAGAGAAATCACACACTTTGAGTCCATACCCATTCCTGACACTGATCTTTCCAATTTGTTGGTTGAATATTCTATTCAAAAGGAACCATTTTTTTGAGAAATTTAGAAAATGAAACTGATTTGGATTCAAAATCTCGACCTGTGTCTGAATGTCCTATCCAAACTGAGCTCAAAATTATTGTCCTTCCCTCCCTGCTAAAGAATCCCTTTATAAGTTATAATCATGACCTTTAAATTTGAATTCATTCTTCTATTGAAACCAAAAAAGTTGGAATGATCATTTATGTCTTAGGAAAGACTACAGAGGAAACCGGATCAACCATTTTTGATATTCCTTGGATTTTACCACTCATTTTAGAACATGGGTTTGTGCATGAAAAGAATTCTAAAAATAGAATGAATCTAAACCTAGTAGAAGTGGTGAAACATGTGGTCCTTAAAATGTTGAAAGTTGGTATTGGATAAGTTGGAGGGTTCATGTTGAGCTAACGACGTTAAACAAAAGCGCTTCATGGGAGGCAACCCATGGTTTTCAAGTTTCCAGTCATTTTGTTGTTTTAATCAACTTTATATTTTAAATAGGATTAATGAATCATTTTGATATTGAAAAAAATATATAAAAAATAAACTTTTGAACTGTTCTTCTATTATGAGTAGGGATGGGTATAAAAGGAGAGCTCCATATTCATCTGTGTCACGTGGTGTGATCCTTGAGTAATACTTTACCCATAAATTTAAAAAGAATAAAATGTATCATCAGTTTATTTTATTTTATTTTTATGTATTTGTAGGTTAAGATAAATATATATATATATATATATATATATAATAATTAAAAAAAGAGACATGTCGTAGGCCGTGGGGCAAACCATGTCACAACCGGCGAAGCAACGGGGAATCGAACCCGGGACCGAAGGGAGATAGGGGCGCGCACTTACCGCTAACCTACAGCTTATTGTGCTTACTTATTATATAATTTATATATATATATACTTATATTTTGCTTTCTTTATTATATAAATATATATATATATATAGTTTTTTTGTTTTTCTGTTTGTTTTTCCTTTTTATTTTCCACTAGGGAATTCTCATAGTGACATCGAGATCAAAGGACTAAATTAGAGCAGCAAGAACTTCAACTTCAACCACCAGGTGACTTCATTCCATGATCCTCATATTTTAATTTCTTTTTTGAACTTCCCTTATCTGTCTCTACTCCTTCTAAATTTTCTTTTCTTTAAACACTGGGGATAGTGTTATTTTAAGTTGGGGGGAGATAAAATAATTTTTTTTTGCTTTTGTGTGAAAAAAAAATGATTTGAAAAAAAAAAGTGTGTCTTAATGGAAGTAAAATTTTCTTTAACCTTGAACATGATAATAGACATTGTACACTTTGAAACTGAATATCAAATAATTTAGCATGCCCTGATTCTGATTTTAATCCATGTATAATTTCATGAGCATAGATTTTGGAAAGTGTGGTTGTCCAATGTGATATTTCATCGTTTATATTTTCATCCAAATAAAAAAAGATCACAATGCACATCCTTTGGATAGTGGGGTATTAGTTTTAGTTTATGGGGTCCCCCAAATAAATATCATAGGTTTGGTAATCATTTTAGTTTTAATATGAGTATTCAAAAAAATCAAAATAAATCAAAATAAAAAAACATTAAATTTGCGCGTAGAGCAATGAAATAACCTAATGCGTGGCTTTCGGAACTTGGGGATCGTGACTCCATAGTTGTCTGGCCCAGAGTTAGTAATTTTATCTCTATTTTTGGAAATTTGAATTTGTTTTTGACTGAGTTAACTCGAGATGATGCCCAAGTATGTGGGTTTCATTTGGTGCCCTAAGGTCTTTGAGTCTAGGAGTCATCAGCAAAGTCTCGCTACATGGGTTGATTGTTTTGAGTGCAATTTCAATTACCATGGCAATATTGCAAAAAAAATTAATACTCATCTTAATATTGAAATGTGATTCCACCTAGCGCTTCTGTCACTTCCCCCTTGAATAAAGATGAACCCTCATGTCTATTATGATACACAACACATCCTCGTACTTAATTGATATTGGATGAAATATGGAAATGAATTTGAACAGAGGAATGGGTTTGGGATTGGTATATGCTTATGAAACTATCTTGTATTAAAATATTTTGATGGGTTTCATGATTGTTTGGTATAAGCGTTTTTTGTGATCATTGTGTATTAAAATGTTTTTGGAAAAGGGAATTCGAATTTCATATTATTGAGATACATTTTACTCGGGACTAGAAAATCTCAAGTTGGGGGTGTGATTAGCCAATAAAAACACATATTTTAATTACATTTTAATGGTATTAAATGTTCATTTTTGATCTTATGGTCCTGAGTTAGTGGATTTTAATTTTAAACATCCATTCTCATCATTTGTGCACTTCATGCCTAATGTACATCAATTTAGGCCCAATGATTCATATGATTTTAAGGAATTTAATTTTACATATTTTAATTTGATATTTTTTGAAATTTACCTAAAATTTAATATAAACATTTTTCATTCAGGGATCAATAGAGGATTCATAAAGGATGATGGGGATATTTGGAGATGAATGGAAGCAATTATAAAAAAGGTGGATTGGACACCATCCCACTGATGAGAATGTGGGGACCACAATACAGGCCCAATGAATCCCAAATTTCTTGGGATGCTAGAATACTTATAGAGGAACAAATAATTATTTAGAATCCAATGCTAATTCAGCCTCTATGATGGCAATTAAGGCGTCCCAAATAGAATATCAAAATCCGGGCCAGAATCTGTGGCCCAGAATATTAGCCCACTAAATCGGTCATAACTCCCGATTCAAAACTCCAAATGGGCCCAAATTTTACAGGACGTTAGGAGACATATGGAACTCCATTTTATTCTTCTATGTCCCACTCTAATTTTTCCATAAATAAGGTCCTTTCGACGCGTCTATTCGGTGGTTGCAAGCTGGATGCCACCTCGGGTCAAGAGTGGAAAAGTCCAAGTGCCGCAAGCTTTCCACCACCCTAGGCCTACCATAATCAATTGGGATGCTTTATACTGTTGGAGGCTCGACCCAAGGCTCCCAAAATTCCTATTTAAGGTAGTGGTGGTGGATTATTTTATCATCTTTGGTGCTTTGTTCAAATTGTAATGTTATGATGCGATTTTGTTGTCTCAAGTTTATCTTCCACATGTAAGTTGTTCAATTCACTTTAGTTTCTTAATAAAAGTTCTTATTCTCCTCTTATTCTGTTTTTCTACATATCACTTTGATACCGTTGGTTAAAGGTGTGAATTTATTCACACCAACCCTTGTAAAATTATCACACAATGGTGGAGTGATCGTTATTTCATTGTTTTTTTTTACTTCTCATTTTCCTCCCTCATGAGTCTACTATCTGCTTCCATTGAAACCATAGAATCAATGGAGGGCTAACCCACTTATGGGTTGATCCAAGGGAGTAGCAAGGGGATGGATTTTATTTTATTTCTCACTCCATTAATTTCTAATCAATTGTTTTAATTGATAATTTTGTTTGAAGATCTTTAAACTCCTTCGTCCTTGTTGAATTTAAGACCACGCACTTCAAGTGCTAATACGAACATTTACCTTGAAGTGCTCAAAATTTTGATCCCTCAAGTGTATAGGTGATTAGTATTAAAGGGTGTAGGTATTAAACTAGTAAGTGATGATGTTTTTTGATCTTCTTAAATGAACCCATCTCAAATATAAGAAATTGAAATAGATGAAAAGGAATGCATCTAATCCACCCCAAGTGATAATCTAGGATCAACTCATTCTTTTAATTTGAATTCACTTAAGTATCTTAGCATTCACTTAAACCCATATAATATCAACCCAAGTTGTCCACTTCATAGCCAAAAAAACAATCCATAGAATGTATGTGTCTGTAGGTTACTTCTTAGGTCTCTGAGGATTCGATAACCCAAGCTAAACTACAAGGACCGTTCTACCTTCATCTCTTGGGTAAATTTGAGCGTGAATCAAGAAGCATAAAGACATAATATATATCATATATATCATATATAAATAGTGTGCCCATCATAATGCCCAACCATGAAAGGTGATAAAGGAAAAATGAACGGTCATCATTTCGTGAGGCGGTACTTCGTCGTACACGTAAACAGTATGTTCGTTACCCGTTAGATGGAAGTGTGTGTAAGTGTCGGTCAAACCCTTAACATAACAAAATATTAGTATATTTTGGATACCGGTGTTGTTGTATAAGCATTGAATAAGGAGAGTGGATGGGGTGGAGAATGAAAATAAGATAAAGGAGCTTGAGGAAGGATGTTACCTCTTTTTTGGGTAACTCCTTTTGGTTTTTATCAAAGGGTTTCCTTGGATTACTTTCTGCCCAAAGAAAGGCTTCAAGGATGAAAGAAGGGATGTTGGGAAGTGGATTGGGAAGAGCTTGGTCGAACCTAAGTGGTTTGATAGGTGTGAAGAAGTGGGAGGAGAGGAGACTCTTTATAGTGGAGGAGGAGTGGCACTCTTATAAATACCAAAAGGTATACATTGAGGGGAGGTATCCTTTGCCTAATGTGCCTCCAAAATGGACAATTAATGGTGTAAAGGTGAAGAATGGTTGACAGAAATCTACGCCACACAAAAATAAGTGCATTTTTATAATTTTGTTCCTTAACTTCTAAGTTTTCCCAATTTTTTCATTTTGGTTTTTATTAAAGTATCTAGTATTCTAACATAAGTAATTTAACCATTAAGACTAAATTAAAGTGAGATTTATTAGAAAAAATACACCCGCTGAATTATAATTATGATATCCAATTTACAAAATACAAATACCATGTATATTGGAAATTAATTTTAAAACAAGTGCATGTAATGCGTAAAAACACTACTTTAATCGGGATTGTGCTAACAATGTTTTTACTATCTATGGGTCAATATGTTAATTATAAAAGATCAATTGGCCCATAAATAGACTATATTTGATATTTATTAACACTTAAAGATAACTTGGCAGGAGGTAGGTTTTTTATTAATTTTAAATAATTTAATAAAATATTATTTATTGTAAAATAACATTAATGTCAATTTTGAAATTATTTATTTAATTTTAATTTAATAAATATCAAAATGATATTGGAATCCAACTTTATTAAGTTCGCAGCTTTTTAACATGATATATTCATCTACAAAAATAATTAATGAAAATAATTCAACCATTTTACTTCACTTTTAATATTTATAGAATTATTTATTTTAGTTAATTATTAACTAAATAATCACTATGTTGGTGTTTCTTAAGCATTTTAAGTAACTAAATCATCCCTAAAAATTATTGATAAGTCATTATGATAAAAATAACTCATTTATTTTTCAAAAGGATATGTATAACCGAAAATATATTGTTTTTTCCATATCTCAAAGTTTTATAAATGTTAAAAGTGAGGAAAGTTCTTTTTTTGTCTTTTTCCTTACTTCACTTATCATATAGGGAACTTTCATGAAATATTACCCCAATAAACCATAAAATTTGAACCAAGAGGGGATATGGTCTAACTATGGGAAGGCAATGGCTTTTGGACAAGTGTCCTAGTCATTTTGGCCCTTAATATTAAGGTTTAGTCCCTTGTTAAGCTTAATTTTACCTTAATCACTATAATTAATTTTAATCACTTTCACTAATCTTTTTGGTTAAAAAATTAAGTTGATCTCATTAGACCAAAAATATAATACTAATTACAATCATGTATATCCATTTTTCAAAATTCTAATCACAGAAGTGGGAAAATTAAGTTTAACGCTAATCTCGCAGATGGCGAGAAAGCGGGTTTTTAAAATAAAAACATTCAAAAGTTCAATAAGTTTTTATAACCAATTTTAATATAAAAAAAAGATTCTAATGACCTGCATTGGATTAATATATGTATAATTAATTTATTGTGACTTTAAAACCCAAATTAAAATATAATTTTAATATTAATTATTATTTAAATGAAAAGGCAGTTTTTAACTAAAATACGGTATTTTTCACCATTCATCGAAAAATAAAACTTCTCAGAAAAATACAAAAAATTCACCCTAAGATAATTTCAACATTCTGAATTTAAAAATGAAGTTTATTTTACCAAATTCAATTTCTAAAAGTTTCTAAAATTAATTTTATTGTTGTTCACGTGATATAAAAAGCAGTTCCTTTAAGAAAATAATATTTTTAAACATATAAAGATTTTATGAAAAATTATATGTTTCATTATCAATATGTTTTATTTATATGAAACCATTATAATTAACATTTAAAAATTAGTTATTACTATTCATATTACTAAGTTTAACTGCTAGGTTATAACTATCTTGTTTAAATAATTATAATAATAAAGTGTTGTTTCACAAAAACTCAGTGTTGCGTGTAACGTAAACCAAACTTAGTTCTTTAATATATAACAAACTATTTTTAGTGTTACATGAAATGCAAAATATCAAAATAATAATAATTCAAAAAAAATATTTCACATAATCTCGGGGTGTTACAGTCTTGACGTGTTTCGGAACATTAATCTTGGACTTTAGATAAATTCATCTAATGTCATTGAGAAACAGACCTAGAGAGTCACACACTGAATGTATCCATAATCTCATTAAATTCTATTGAATTTAATATTAGGAGTGGATATTATTCTTGGCTTGTAGAATAATAATTTTTAAATTATTTTTTATCATAAATATTCAATCATGAGATATTCAAATTTAGAATATGTAAGTTGAGTTTTATCTCTTGTTTATTATTCACAAGGTAGTAAATAGATATTTTTTATTCATCGGTTTATTGAATGGATTAATATAAATAATTATTAAGTTACTTGAATATTAAAATAAATATTTATTCGCAAGTTTAGTGAATATAATATTATCGAACAAATAATATTTATTTGAATAAATATTTGATGATTCGAGGTTTGGTAAATTTTGTGGGAGGATTAATAGGCCGAGTTAATGGCCTGATGGAAATAACATATGCTTATTTAATATTATTTAACTAAATACTAATTTATTTATTAAGAAATGATATTTAAATAAGCACATGTCATTAGATATAATGATATTATTATTATTTTACATGGGATATTACTTATATTAAATATAGATAAGGGCTTGTGTGCAATTATCTATGTTTAACAATAAGTATATAAAGAAAAATAGATCACTTTTCTGAGTGAGAGGCTTGTTGTGGTGGTTAGGGGTTTACTTGAGTGGTAAAGTCACCCCGTCATCCTGCATGAAACTAGGGTTCAAATTCAGGTGGTAGTGATTTCGGTAGGTACTGTAACGGTACGTTAGCACTGTAGCAATGCGGGTATTGTAGCGAGTACTGTAGTGAGATATTGTAGTAGTGGTACTATTCATCTCCCATAAGCTTTCAGACCATTATTTGGGCATTCAGTTCACAAGACTTTCAAGTCGTCAAATGTTGGGTCTTCAGGCTAGTACTAGAGCAGCTTTTGATCGGTAGAGTGCAATACGGTGCAAGTGTGGTCTCCTTCAAAGCGGTTAGAAGTAGGATAATCGTCAAGCGCAGCGACCGGTGGCAGTAATAATCAACTTTCAGAGCACAAGGAACAAAGGCCTTGCGCACTTCTGCGTGAGTGGTGATGGCAGGCTGTGGACGAGTCTTCGAGGTATTGGTTGACGTGGGCTATCAGCAGGAAGGTATGAGGGGTTGTTGTGGTTGTTGTGGTTTGGGTTTTTGGGTCCTGTATCGTTGGGTACCAGGGTCATGTAATGATTTCCTCTCAATCCATTTAAAAAAAGGATTATCCAAAAATAAAAATAATCATGTAGTAGTCTAGAGAGAAAATTCTCCTCCACAAGAACATAGAGATAACAAGAGAACCTTGTGATCAACAGAAAATAGTGTGAAGCACTTGAAACTTTTTACGCTAGCACCTAGAGATTTGAGAATTTATTTCGAAGACTTGTAGAGCACGTGTGGATACAATTAGAGTCGTTTGGATTCTCAAAAATCAACGACAAAGAAAAAAGAGTATGGAAATTGATCAAAGAGGATTAATGCATTTGAGGTAATCTTGTTTTAAATAAATTATAAATTAAATGTGAAAGATCCTTTCTAGTAGATTTTAGGGTTATGTTCGTCAAGTTCATCGAATATTTTATGTTGGAACAGACAAATGAAATTGGACATTAATCCAACACTTCCGTTATGCCTCGATACTTCCAATATATCTCATTCATGCATATCTTCACACCCCCATCTTATTTTATGTTCATCGATGTGCTCTTTTAGGACAGTTTCCTAACAGATCACCAGTTCCCCAACAGATTGATGTGCTCTTGCAGGAAGTAGGCAGTTGCCCACCAGCAGGGATACAATAGAGATGAGTTGAGGTAGAGAGTCTCTGTGGGTGGACATTTGGGAACAGTGGACAGGTGCCAGGGTGTTTATTTGTATTTGGTAGAGGTGGTAGTGGGGAGTTATTGAAGTCAGCCACTATACATTATATAGGAACTGAAATTATGGATGTGTAAATATTAAAAAATGGAGAATTAATGACTGCAATGTAATCTTTAAGGAATCTTTCCGTAAAGATCAGGGATTGTTTTGTGGTGAGATATTTTTCATGACCCCCTTTGATTGTTGCTAAAGTCTGGTCGAAGTTCATTAGCCACTAATTTCAAGGGACGGGCAACAAAATCATTCAATTATCTCTCCCTCTTCTCCGGACTCGGGCGCCACAACCAGAGAGGGGAACTTCAAAGGCTTGTCCGGCCAACCCTGGAAAAAATCGTTGGCGAGCATGAACCTGAACGCCTGCAACAGCCGCCGCCCGTCTCTCTTCACATCACCCCTCACCAGCTTCTGCAGCAGCGTCATCTCCCTCTGCTTGCTCCACCTCCCAAACCCCTCATTTTCAACCTCCCTCCTTCCCCTCTTCTTATAAGACCACCCACCATTGCGTCCTCGCTCCGCACACAGATACGCTGCTGGGATTTCTGCAATTTCAACACCCAGCTCAGCCTGCTTTGCCAAGATTTCCTTGAGTTGCTGCACACCCACATCCATATATATGCATCATCCCAATCCCACAATCTCTACTCAAATCACACTTCACCCATCATACCTGCCGTCTCCGTTCAGCATCTTCATGGATCGCCCCGGATTCCGCCTTTTTCTGCATGGGCATGCATATGGCAAACATTCAAATTCAACAATAAATGACGCTATATGGTTTCACAACAACTCAAACCTTTTCCAAATTCACTTTTGAAGGGTAGTTCTTCCTCCTCTCTTCTTTCCATTGTTGGATTTCTTGTTCCGTGTACTTCAAACAAACAGACCTTCATTCAAAGCGCACACATAAGCACATCCACCATTTGGTTCCAACCTAAGCCCAAAATATACCTTCTTGGCTCTCTTCTGATTTGGCTGGCAATGTCAGCATGCTGATATTTTCCAGCCTTGTTATTTGAAGGTCCTGATTGAAATTTATAACAAAAATTATAGCACGGTCAGCAGTCCGGCTGAATAAAGAAACTAAGTATGCATCAACTAAGATGCAACAAACATAAGCACTGCACATAGTGTTTCCCCACAAGACCGTGGTGGCCAAACAATATGAAATGACCACTAACAATGAACAGCATAGAGTAAGATGGAAGAGCCAGAATCCTGCACGAAGGCCTTTGTACTCAACAATGATTGTCATTGGCAGGTTACATTTGGTATCCATGAAACGTGATTCAAGGCAGAGTTTTAGATGAAAAAAGGAATTATTTATCAGGAATAACTGCTTTCCCTGTCAACTGCAAATTTACTTCCTCACAAAAAACAGGGAAAGGAATTGGTTCGAAAGCTGAACGATAACATAATTATAATTATTAAAATAAAAAATAATAATTTAATAATAAATAAATAGATAACAATTGTTTGATAAGAAGACAAATAATAATTACTAATATAATTTTTAATTACTAGGAAAATAATTGTTAAAAATATAATTACTATAATTAGATGTGATAAAAATAATTATACAAATTATATTTAAATTCATTAGCATGAACTGGATCACCATAATCACTGCCAATTAACATGGAACATTTCATCAAGGCCGGAACAACAAAACAAGGAACCAAAGTGCTGGATTTTTTGTTTTTGTATTTTGAATGTTAAAATAAAAAACATCCACATATATGCCAACTGAAAAGGTACTTACAAAGGTAGCATTGTTTTTGCATGTAGTTCAGAGGGGTCTCTAAATTTGTAAAGTCAAGGGTGCTACTTAGAATGACACCCCATGAAATCTACATTTAGTACAAAGGAACAGTGGCATGGGAAAAGGAAAGGCAGAGAACACAATCACACATCATGTTTGGTACGAGGCAAAGAGAAAGGCAGAGGGAGCGTCAATTCCTTCTCAAGTGAATCTGGGTTTCTTCCAATCCAGGTGGAATGCTCATTTTTTCCATCAAAAATGCAATTTTTGTACGTAATTGTCTCTGATTTTATGTATTATTGATAAGATTATACCTTAAACAATAGGGAAAAATTGTAATTTTTATTATTATATGTTAATATCATTTAACATATTTCACAACACCTTTTCCATGCATACCAAACGAACTGTTAACTCACTGATTCCTTTCTTACTCCCTCTCATTCTTTTTCGTCCCCTTCATAAAGGCTTCTCAAATACCAAACCAATGTTTTGGGGGCACTACTCAAAATGACAACCCCTACCCCCTCCCATTGTTGAAGTTAATGTCCTAAAACCAACTACTTTATACTTTGAATTACATGTATGTTCAAAAAAATGAATATTAATATAAATATCTTATCACATGTTTGTTTTTCTACAGAACATTGATGTGATAATGTCATAGAATATTTGTCGCGTTGTTAAGGTCATAGCAGTTCCTCACTAGAATAAAAATCTTGAAATGCTATGACAATATTCTTAAATATAGTTTTACAGTTCGATAACGTACTATGATTGGACACATAGTATATAGACCATCGGGTGCAAGTACTCGTAAACGGGTGAGGGTTCTCATTAAATTCGCACTTGATAATCTCCAAGACGGGAGATTATAAGAATAGAACCGCCAATAAATTTCACATGTTTTGGCATCATCGGAGATTCCTGTTTATGAGTATGTGTATGGTCCTTGAACTTTAAGACGGTCATTAATGCATCTCATGACTCGCGTACTTAGATTCACTGACAAAAACTGTCACGTCATATATTGGCGGGAAGTAAGGTGCATTGGGTATATCAATAATGACATGTTATTAATGGATAAGTCGATGAAAGATTTATCTCTTCCATCCTTATGGAAATTGATATCTTGACCCATTAAAATATAATTGTCGCATAAATTTCATGGTCATTGTGTAATGACGTTTATTTCAGATAGTCAAAGAAAGACGTATCAAACATATAATTGATGACGCAGATGTGCAACCTGTTTGGTGAGATGTTGAAACAAGAGAACGACCAGGAGTTGTCATCCTCCACAACATGCTTTGATAAGGCATCGGCCACCATGTTGGCCACTCTGTAAATGTGAATAATCTAGTAATGAATCCTTTCCAGGTATGCCAAGCATTCCATCCATTCGCTAAAAAGCTGTCATGGGACCATTGATGATCGACATCTGACCAGATTGACAATCAGGGTGGAATCACTTTCAATCCACAAGTTATCCCATTGGAAATGTATAGCATAACTAATAGCAAAAATGACTACCCAAAGCTCAGCCTCAAAGGCAACATAAGTACCAAGAAATTGCTGAAAGCACCCTTTAATGAAACCCCTGCTAATTCTGAAAATAGCAGCACCATCCACATTAATTTTAATCCACGAGGGTAGGGGAGGAATCCACCTGACAAACTTGGGTTGAACCGGCTTCCGAGGAACACCCTTGACACCCAGCATTTTCATGGTAATGAAGTCCTCCATGGTGTTGTTGCTGCCATTCTGGATTTTAGAAGCCATCTGGACGTCGGCCATAATGCCAGCAAGGATAGATTTGAGCTGAGGCTTGATCCCATCAAATTTGAGGGCATTTCTAGCCATCCAGACATGATGAAATACAGCAGCAGTGAATGAGCACAAGAGGTTCAGGACGTCGGCCATAATGCCATCAAGGATAGATTTGAGCTGAGGCTTGATCCCATCAAATTTGAGGGCATTTCTAGCCATCCAGACATGATGAAATACAGCAGCAGTGAATGGGCACAAGAGGTTCTTGACTTGGGAACTCTTGGAGACAGCGGAAATAGTCCATAAAATGAGGCAGTGTGCTGTGCAGGAACAGACTACACTTAAAAATCTGCTCACCATACCTCCAAAGATTGACAGCAAAGGGGCACTCAAGGAACAGGTGCAACAGGGACTCCCCACTTCGCATGCATAGTTGGCAGCCCGCAAGTTGGAGCCTGTCCTCAGTTGGCAGTCGGTTCGGCCACATTTTCCAGATGAGGAGCTGCCTGGAAGGAGGAATAAAAACACACCAGAAGAGCTTAATCCATTTTGGTGGCTCCTCTGCAGCTTCACAGGAGTAGCGATAATGCAGCCTTAGACTGAGAATGCCGAGCCTGGCAGGTCTCCAGAAGGGCATATCCTCTGCCGAAAGTTAAATGCAGTAATAAGATGTTTGATGTCAGCTGGCAGGAACTGTCCAACCAGATCAAAACATTGAAAAGCATCAGAGATTGAGAGACTAAAAAAATTGGAGGGAGGCTGGCAGGACTCCAAAATTGGACTGGAGAGCCAAGTGGTGTTCCAGAAATTTAGTTTCGACGTTCTAGAAGGAATCCACTGGCTATTCATCATGATTTCATCATACTCATCCCTAATGGAAGGCCAAACGGAGGAAGTCGGAAAGAAACGATTTCCCCTGTGAAGTCTATCAATAAATCTGGCCCGTAAAAAATCAGAAGGTTGGCTGGAAGTGAGCAGATGCCAGGTGTAGCAGGCCACAAAGATTTATTGAACATTCAGAGATTTTTGATACCAGAGCCGCCCATATCAATAGGCTTCAAACATCTGCTCCAAGCAACCGTCACGGTTTTCCTTTCATGGATACTTCCCGTCCAAACAAAGTTTCTGATCTAAGTATCCAAACGGGTAAGCAAGTCCCTAGGCCATTTGTAGACCTGAAAAGAATAAACAAACATGGAAGTAATAACAGAAGAGAAGTGTCATCTGCATAGAACAAGTGTGCGGGGACGTTGAGGTTCCTAGCAGCCTTAATATGATGGTCTTGTCTTTCAACAGCATGAAGAAAGCATCTACTAAGGTAGTCCTCGACAATACCAAACAGAAGAGCAGAGAGAGGGTCTCCTTGTCTCACACCAATTGAACAAGAGAAATATCCTTTGGGGGCACCATTCAGAAAGACAGAAAGTCTTGAACACTGCAGCAGAGAATGGATAAAATTGATGAATTTGTTAGAGAATCCATATTTTTGAAGGACCTTCAGAATGAAACTTCATCGCAGGGTGTCAAAGGCTTTGGAAATGTCCAACTTGAGAGCGAACTTCCCATTCTTAGAGGGCTTCTGGAGAATATTAATGCCTTCCGAGGCTGTAAAAAGGCAGTCCAAAATTTTTCTTCCACGAATGAAACCAAATTTATTGTGTGAAACAAGGCCACAGGCAATGTGCCCAAGCCTAATGGTGAGGATCTTCCCAACAATCTTGGGTAGAGTATTGCCAACAACAATGAGTTGGTAATCCTTAACATTCATGGCATGATCCACCTTTGGGATGAGGCAGATAAACTGAGCGTTAAGTCCAGATGGAAGGTGACCCCGGATAAAAATTTCTTAACAGCCTAAACCACCTCCAAATGAAAAACATCCCAAAGCTAAATAAAACATTTGTTGGTAAAACCATCCGGCAATGAATGTTAATTTACAGACCGGTAAAATAATACTTATCAGCGCGCAGGTTAGTGTGCATCATAAAATAATAATAATAATATTATTATTATATAACATGGGGTTTAGTAAAGATTATAATATTATTTAATGGCCGGTACACAATTAAATAGTATTTTTAACCTAAACTCTAGCTCTATAAATAGATAGTTATGTCTATTGTGTAGGGTTAATCAAGAATTGAGAAGCGATGTGCACTGCGGACTTCTCCCTCGAACACCTCCTCTCATCTTCTCAAGAACGAGAAGACCTTCAATCCCGAAGGATCTTAAGAGCAATCAAGTCGAGCAATACAATACAATTGATTCGCCGCATTAGCACCAGAAAATCAATTGGCATTGTTCGGAGATCAAAGAAGCACGTGTGAATCATTGCCAGAGAGATTCTGAGCTTGGATCCTCCAACCACAATTAAGGTAATCTGGAAAAGGGTTTTTGGACAATCAAATACATCTTCGGAAAAAGTTTCTAAGACGAGGTAAACACTTCTACTAATCTTAAATAAATTAATTATAAATTTAACGTTAAAAGATCCTCTATTAGGGTTTTGAGCAATTATGTTAAAAAAAATAATATATAGTCCACCAAAGGCGCTTCCGCTGAACCCGAAACCAACCCCATTTTGCCCATCTATTTGGCAAACTGCTTTGGTTTTTATCTCATTAGTTTTACATGTATATTGAATTGTGAGTTAACTTGTTCTCCTAGTGGCATGGGTTGGGAAGTATCTTGGGGATCATCTACTGAGTATGATTAATCACCCATTGCATATGCACTTTGGTGCACATGCAGATGTTTTTCATGAAACAAGTCAAAGAAAAGTCTCTTATTTCTTTAGTGAAGCATCATGATGCTACATACTCAGAGGGTGGGTGGAGCTTAGAGATTTTCTTTTGGAGTGGTTGGAGTGATGTCACACCGGTGTTAGCTGCGTCAAAATGTCTTAGATTTTGGTTGAATGTCTTGTTTCACTTGTTGTTAATACCCTAATATTGTTGGTTTTGGTATTGTTTTTGAGTTGTATTGTTTACATTTCATGCATCATATAGTTTTGATTTGGTTGTTTTTATTGTTGTCTTGACAGGTTGTGTTTGTTTAAAAGGCAAATCGTCCCCTAACGATTTAGTAATCCCTTGGCATTTATTGTCAGTCTTTGGTGCTTAGGGGATGTCACCTAAGGTTAGTGGCACCTCAACTCTTTTCAAGCCAATAGTTAGGGTCAGGATGTTACAACTGGTATCAGTTTGGTCGGCCCGTCATATTGAAATGGTAGCAAGAAGATATGAAATGTCGAAACTTGAAATTTATAACATAAAAAAGACGCAGTTTACCTCTTTATGTTGAACTTCAAGTCATTAGGGTGGTCCGGGAACAAAAAGGCGTTTTTAGACACCTATAGGTGTGTTGTCATCTCAACGTTGTGGGTTTAGTCGATGAGTGTAGTGTATCACACATGAGTAATGAGACTTCACACTATGACTGCATTGTTCATATTATGTTTGATGGTTTTTGGAAACTGGTTATAATGATTGTTGCTTTTGATGATTTGGAATATCTTAAGCCTTCGGTTAACTAGTTAAGTGGTGACTAAGTGGTGCTTTTGTTCTGACTATAGAGAAATGGCACCGATTAAACGACCGATTAAACGACTGAGAAACCCGCAAGAAGAAGCCGCAAAGAATGTGGTTGCACCTGAACCACAGGTGAACTAACAGCTTGTTCAAAGCACTGTTCAAGCATTTCAAGCTGTTAATAAAGGAAATTGAAACGAAGAACCACGACATGCGAATCATTTTGTTCAATTTCAGAAACAGAATCCAACAATCTTTTGAGGAGATTCGGAACCTGAAAAGGCAGAAGTGTGGCTTAGCAGAATGAACCGGATCTTTGATTTCTGTGAAACCTCGGTTGATATAAAGGTGAAACTTGTAGTGTGCATGCTGGAGGATCTTGCACGTCAAAGGCGAATTTAGTTGTCCAAGCTAATAAAGCAGACCAAGGCCTTACTTACGAGGGATTCAAAGAATTGTTTAAAAAACAATTTTAGTCGCACATCTTCAAAATAGCCAAAACGACAGATTTCTTCACTGTTAAGCAAGAAAATTTATCTGTGGCGGAATATGCAACTAAGTGTATGAACTTCGTTCGTTTTGCTCTAGAAGTGGTTGCTAGCGAGTCCCTGAAGGTGCGTATATTTGAATCTGACCTACGCCCAGAAATTCATTCTAATTTAGTTGTCCAAGCTAATAAAGCAGACCAAGGCCTTACGAGGGATTCAAAGAATTGTTCAAAAAACAATTTTAGTCGCACATCTTCAAAATAGCCAAAACGACAGATTTCTTCACTGTTAAGCAAGAAAATTTATCTGTGGCGGAATATGCAACTAAGTGTATGAACTTCGTTTGTTTTGCTCTAGAAGTGGTTGCTAGCGAGTCCCTGAAGGTGCGTATATTCGAATCTGACCTACGCCCAGAAATTCATTCTAAGATAGTTGTGCTATGTATTACTGATTATACGGACATGGTTAATAGAGCGACAGTGGCGGAAAGAGATATAACTGAGAATCCTACTGGAGGAAGCACGATCGTCCACACGGGTATAGATGGGAACTCTAATGCTGGAAACGAGGGGGGCGCCTACTTCCAGGGAGGCAAAGCATCACAAAATCAACCCACTGGATCGATTAACTTCCCTTCATGCCCAGATAATAAGCCCAGATGTTTCCAGTGTGATTCGCTCAAGCATAAGAAGCGAGATTGTATGGCACCACCCAAAGCATGTCACAACTGTAATCAGATGGGACATCTTCGACGTTATTGCCCGAACAATCCAAAGTCAATTGTTGGGAATACCTCTCATGTGTCTCAGACATCTTATGCTTCGACTGAGCAATCACATCAAAATAATTCCCGTCCTCAGAACCGAGCGAGCCAGGGTGATTCCAGGAACACCCCGACTCCTCAAACAATGCAACCGCAGCAGCAGCAGGGAAGCAAGGAATGAGGAACGAGGAACAAGTAAGCAATTGTATGGTGATGAGCAGATGATCACGGAGGATCAATCAGGTCCTTCAAATGTATTGACTATCATTTTACTTAACCCAATACTTATGCAAGTTCTCTTTGATACTGGTGCATCCCACTCTTTTATTGTTTCGCATGTCGTTAATCAAATGAGGTTGTATATCGAGATAATGTCACACATGGTCAGTATTCAGACATTTCTCAGGCAGCGAGAGGGCAGAGGATTTAAGTGTGCAACTTGTTCAATAATAATCGATTGAGACCAGTTTGTTTGGGACTTTTTTGTTCTGAAAATGGATATTTTTTACTTAAACCTGGGAATGGATTGGTTAGTTGTTTTCAAGGCTCATATCGATTGTTATGCACAACGAGTAAATTTTACATCTCCTGATGGGACAGTATCTTTTTAAAGGAGATTGAGATGTTAATGCTGGAAAAGCGGGACCTTTAGCACCGATAATGGGAACTATTTCTTATCAATTGACAGTGGTCACTTTGGGGGCTAATGACATAATTGAGACTAAAAATTTTTCTACTATTGTGGATCGGTATCATGGCGTATTTCCCAAAAATTTCACTGGTTTGCCACCTGAAAGGGAAGTGGAATTTTCAATTGATCTCCTTCGAGGACAAATCCTATTTCACTATCATCGTATAGAATGGCGTCAAAGTAATTGAGGGAATTGAAGGTCCAATTGAAGGAATTAGAAAGTAAAGGTTTCATAAAACTGAGTACATCGCCTTGGGATGCTACAATTTTGTTTATAAAGAAGGCAAATGGTTCGTTGATGGTCCGTTTGATCAATTGAAAGGATCTCACTGGTTCTCTAAGATTGATCTACGGTCCGAATATCACAAACTCCGAGTGAGGAAAGAGGATATCCCAAAGACAGTTTTCAAGAGTCGCAATGATCATTATGAATATCTAGTCATGTCCTTTGGTCTTACAAATGCACTAACAGTTTTCATACCATTGATGAATCATGTCTTTCAAAGGTACCTAGACTTCTTCGTTGTGGTGTTTGTGGAGGACATTCTAGTGTATTCTCGAACTCAAAAAGACAATAAAGAGCATTTAGAGATTGAGCAGCAATTTTATGCAAAATACTCTAAATGCGATTTCTGGATACAAGAAGTTCACTTGGGCATGTCATTTCTGCGAAAGGTGTACCTAAAACTCTGAAAAGATAGGAGTTGTTGTCTCTTGGAAACTGCCAAGGAACGTCTGAGATGCACAACTTTCTAAGCTTAGTAAGTTATGCTCGTGACTTCTCACGTCTCACATCTCCAATAAAAGCGCTGACGAGAAAGGGCATTCCATTTCAGTGGAGTGATGATTGACAACAATCCTTTTAGGGGCTTAAGGTCGGGCTCACTTCGGCACCAATTCTTGTCTTCCCAAAACCAGAGAAAGATTATGTGGTCTTTTGTGACGCGTCTAGGTCTGGACTTGACTGTGTTCTCATGCAAGAAGACCATGTCGTAGCTTATGCATCACGACAATCACGAATTCATGAAAAGTATTATCACATGACTTGGAATTGGCAGCATCGGTTCATGCTTTGAAAACACAGCGTCGTTATCTCTTTGGTGAGAAGTTCACTGCGTTCACAAACCATAAAAGCTTGAAACACATTTTTTCACAAAAGGATTTGGACCTGAGACAAAGACAAAATTGATGGAATATCTTCATATGTTCGATTTTGGCTTGGTTTATACACCCGACAAAGGAAATTTAGTGGCAAATGCTTTAAGACGAAAGTCATATAACCAACTGGCCAGAGAAGCTCATGATCATTGGCAATTGATGAGCATGATTGGTGATATGCATTTGGATTGCATAGAGCAGAATGAAGTAGCAGCCTTTTTTCTAATAACTCTTATTCCTAATTTGGTTATGATGCTCAAAGATCGGATCCTGATTGTCTTACCATTATGCCAAAGCTTAATGGAGGGGAGACCATTGGCAGATGGAAACAAGATACAAACTCAGTGTTGCATTTTCGAGATCGGATAGTCGTTTTGTCGTCTTGTCAAGAACAATTGTTTTCTGCTTATCACCATTCTAAATGGGTGATTCATCCAAGCATCAAAAAGATGTACAAGGCTCTGAGGACCCATTTTCGGTGGTCGGGTGTGAAACGAAATGTGGTTGATTATGTGACCAAATGTCTCACATGTCAACAGATCAAGGTTGAACATCAACAATCGACTGGAATGTTGCAATCTTTACCTATACTCATATAAAAATGGGAGCATATCATTATGGACTTTGTCACAGGTTTACCGAGAACTATTCAGAAGCATGATTCAACCTGAGTGATTGTAGACAGACTCACAAAGACAATCCACTTCATTCCGATTGGTGAATCCAATACGGTAGACGATTTGGCAAGGCTCTACATTCGGGAAGTGGTAAAATTGTATGGAATATCCGTTTCAATCATCTCCGACCGAGATCCTCGATTTACCTCTCGGTTTTGGCGATCTTTTCAACAAGCTTTGGATACCCAATTGGCCATGAGCACAGCATATCATCCTCAAACGAATGAACAGTCGAAACGAACGATTCGATCACTAAAAGACATGCTACGAGCTTGTGTTATGGATTTCGGTGACTCGTGGGAAGATGATTTACCCTTAGTGGAGTTTTTGTATAACAATTATCAGGCCGCAATACAAATAGCTCCGTTCGAGGCATTGTACGGTCGTCCACGTCGATCTCCACTTTGTTGGGTAGAGACAAGAGAAACTTCACTATCGTGACCTAGCCTTGTTCATGAAATGGCTGAGAAAATTCATATGATCAGAAAACAGATGGTTTCGGCCCAAAGTCGTCAGAAATCTTATGCAGATCATCGTCGTCGCCCTTTATCCTTTGTCATGGGGGATCATGCATTCTTGAAAGTCTCTCCAAGGCTAGGCATCATCGATTGGGTAAGCAAGGAAAGTTGTTTCTTCGATATGTTGGACCTTTTGAGATACGTGAACGAATTGGTGATCTTTCTTATTGATTGGCTTTATTGTCACGATTCAGTTTTGTTCATAATGTCTTTGATGTATCCATAGTAGTCAATCTCGGATCGCGGCACGACGCGGTGGAGTCTTATAGCGAGATAGCACCGACGCGGATCGCGTCGTGGCTGCTTTTTTATCCTATTGCAGGACAATTAATATAATTTAAATTATATAATTCTATACATATATATATGCTGAAAAAATAAAATATGATAAATAAAATATAAAACAGAACTAAAATAATACATATACAATAATAAAAGAAAGAAAATTTTAAAAAGGGGTGCAAAATTTACTCACATAAAATAAAAAACCAACAAACAAAATAAAAAAGGGGGCAAACAATAGATGAAACAAACAAATAATAACACATAAAATAAAATAGAAAAAAAAAGTCGCAGAAGTCCGACCAGTCGACTCGAGAAGGGGGGCGTAGAGGAGTCAGTGCGTCGAGGGGTCGGGGGCTGCGTTGGGGGGCCAGTGCAATTGGGGAAGTCCCACTAGTCGACTCGAGAAAGGCGCGTCTGCAACCAGCAAGATCGCACGCAATCCGCGAAGGCGCGACCGGCGGGATCGCGTACTACAACACGACTCAGCATTTAGGGGCGGTGGTGCACAGCATCGGCGCAATCGTAGACGCTCTGACGCTATTTGACAACTGTCAATGTATCTCAACTAAAGAAATACCAACCCGACCCTACATTTGCTTACGCACCGATTAATATCTTGGACAAAAAAGTTTTGTGTGGAAAACGTATTCCATTGGATCGGGTATTATGGTGACATCGTGAAATTCAAAAAGAAAACATGAGAACGCGAGAAAGAGATGTTGGAGCAATGGTCAAAACTATTCCAAAGCACCGCCAATCTCCAGCTTTCCAGGGACGGAAAGCCTAATGGTGGGCAGAATCCAGCACCCTTGGTTTGAGGTACTTCGCACTTTTATTAGGTTTTTTTTAGGTTATATAATGTTTGGGTTGAGTTTCGGGAGTTTCTGGATAGTTTTAGTGTGTTTTGGATGTGTTTTTAAGGGTGCACGGCTTGAACAAGGTTGGAGAAAACCATACAGCTTCTTCAGGAAACCGTGCAAAGGAAATGGGAATTACTGGGTAGGCGCACAGTTGGCGCATAGTTTGTCCCAACCGTGCGACAAACCGTGTGATCTAGAAATTTCTAGGACAGAAGCGCACAATTGGGGCACGGTTTGCCAAACCGCACGGCACAGTTGTTCAACCCTGGGTTTTGTCTAAAATCACTTGCACGGTTTGTTAAACTGTGCGGCCTAACCGTGCGACGACATTAATAACATCCGAAAATGTGTTTTTTATCCAAATTCTCACCCCAAAAACTCTCATTTTTCCTTCTTGAGCCTAGGCTCTCGACTCTCATCCTTCCTTTCGGTGATTTTTCGCAATCTTTGTCCTCTGGAGACCGATATCAACAATTCTTCGAGCATCTGACCTAGGAGATCAAAGGTAAGAGACCCATTCTTTTTTGTTTCTAGATCTACTCGTTTCCCTCGGAACGAATCCTTAGATCGAGGATGTTATGCCCGGATCTAATGGATCGGTCATGTTTTGACAATTCCTTTTTGGAATTTGTTGAACGAACAGAAAAAGGAGCCTGAATCGGGTAGATCACGTCTTCTTTCTTCGTGTTCTTCAAGATCCATTGTGAGGTAGGCATCTTCTCACTTTTCTCAACTTGTTCTTGAACTTGAAGGCTTAGTTTTACTCTAATGATTTGTCTGGATTTGCAAGGAAACTTTGAATGATTCTTTTTGGAAAACCCTTTCAATTTATGAATTGTAAACGTTGGATTTTAAACGATTTTCAAAAAAACCTCTTGTTGCATGGTTTTAAATAGTTGTTTTGGTTCAACACATGCAAGATGTTTGATTTAATGTTTTAAAAGACTAATTGATTTGAATAAATGAACGGATGTGAAACCTTAGCATTCACATGGAATCGTGTGAGTTCATATTGCATTGGAAGACACCTTTTTGGGTTCGGACAAAGGGTCGGTGTCGTCAGGGTACCTTAAATTCACAACCAACTGACGACTTGACTGGTAGTACAGGATTCTGCTCACGAGTGAAGATTGCTCCTGGTTGGATGCATGCATGTGTGTGTGTGATATGGAATTGGGCATGCTAAGAGGATGGAATTATTGGTTCAGTTGTTTAAATTAATTTAATTTATTTGGAAAACTGCTTTGGTTTTTATCTCATTTGTTTTACATGTATATTGAACTGTGTGATAACTTGTTCATCTCTTAACGGCGTGAGTTGGGAAGTCTCCTGAGGATTGCTCACTAGGTATGGTTACTCATCTCCTGCATATGCACTTCGGTGCGTATGCAGACGTTGTTCATCATGACATGGGTAAAGGAAAAGTCTCTTATTTCTCTAGTGGAGCATCATGATGCTATGTTCTCAGAGAGTGGTTGGAGCTTAGAGATTTTCTTATAGAGTGGTTGGAGTGATGCCACATCGGTGTTGTTGCATCAAGATGTCTTTTAGTTTTTGATTGAATGCCCTACTCTGATATTGTTGGTTTTGGTATTATTTTTTGAGTTGTATTGTTTAGATTTCATGCATCATATAGTTTTGTTTGTTTTTATTATTGTCATGACAGGTTGTGTTTGTTTGAAGTGCAAATCACCCCCCAACAATTTAGTAAGCCCTTGGCATCTAATATCAACCTTTGGTGTCTGAGGGATGTCACCTAAGATTGGTAGCACCTTGGCTCTTTCCAATCCAATGGTTAAGGTCGGGATGTTGCACTTGATCCGTTTGATCTATCTGCGACAGCCCTCACACCATATCATGTTGTGTAAGCTTGCGCGGAGCACAAAAATTCAGGTGGTCGTACCTCGCGTGCCAACGCCATGCCTCCTCTGAGCCCCTTGATGACAAGCATATCGACTATGCTATGTAGAGTGAGCACAAAAATTCAGGTGGCCGTACCTCACGTGTCAACGCCATGCCTCCTCTGAGCCCCTTGATGACAAGCATATCGACTATGCTATGTAGAGTGAGCTTGTACAACCGACCGAGGAAGCACTTCACCTAGCCTAGCAGGCACCGTTGTTGGTCGCGAATCCTCAGGACATTGCCATCAATTAGTATCTGGCAACCGTTCTCGTCAAGTTGACTGATATTGATGATGTTGGAGATGAACCTCGAGATGAAGTACACCCCATCCCCATGTGGTGCTCGCCAGTCTTGCAAGCGAACAGGATCGTCCCACACCCCTCGATGTTGAGGATAGAGTCATCGTCAAACTTGACGATCATGCAGATCCCGAAGTTGAGCTCGGAGAAAACAGCATGGGATCCAGTCATGTGGTTTGTGGCACCAGCGTCAAGTTACCACAGGTCGTCGTCGCGCGACTCCTCCTGATCCAGTTGTGCAAAGGTCTTCGCCTCGACCAACTGAAGAGGACTACATCGCGGCGGTGGGGAATTGGGAGTAGCAGATCACGGCAGTGGGTGATCAAGCACCGCGGTGCACACCCTTGCCATGAGTGTGGGTTCGTCGTCGTCACTTTGCATTAGATGGGCCTTAGGTAGTTCCAGCCTGTTGCGGCAATCTTTGGCCCAATGGCTAATTTTGTTATAGTAGCGGCATTTGTCCCTCGAGACATCACGATCATCGCTGGATCCCAAGCCATCCCTTGCATTTCTGTCACCGCCACCGTCATCTGTCTTTCGTCGCGATTGTCTGTGACGCTAGTTGTCGGACTTTCGTTGGAGGATCTCGCCCATGTTTGTCGTTCCTTCATCCGCACAACCCACTCCTCAGTGAGAAGCACCTTCCCTCCTGCGACGACAGTGGGCACCGACTCAAAATGATCCCCTGCCGCTTCGAGTCTCCTAGTTACCTCCTTCATAAAGAGCATCGAGAGATCGATTAGTGACTCAATTGAAAGAGCGATTTGGGAGAACCTAGAGGGGACAACACAACGGTACTTCTCAACAGCCTTGTGCGGTGGCCTTCGGGTCGTTGAGGATTGTGAGTTGGTTGACCAGCTCGTTGAGCCATATCACGAAGTCGTCAACCAATTCACCATTGCGGAAAGCAATGTTATTGCACTCATTGCGGAGCTTCTATGTATTGGCCTTGCCCACCCGATCAATGTCGATCTGCATGGTCTTAACAGTGTCACGCTTCCTTGACACTTGCCTTGACAACGAGTATGGAGATCATCTTTGGCGGGACAACGCATAGGATGACATCCTATGTCATCCTGTCTTTCTGGAGTTCAACACCGCCAATGTCAACGGCATTCCTAGAATCTATGCGCCTAGAACATAAACTTCATCATCAAAGCCCAATCACCATAGTTCATTTTGCGTGAGGGTTGGATACGTTGTCGATCCTCCGACCTTCACCACCCAATGTACCACCAGAAGGTTGTTGTTGTTGTCAACATGGGCTCTGGGATGTGGCAATGATGTCTGGGAGCATCAAGGCGACGAAGACTCAGAGCACGACATTGCGGATCAAGTCAACCTCGCTTTGATACCAAATGTTGGCAGTGTCCGCCAGTTAACACAAACAAACGGCTGGAACTTGAAGGGCAGAGCAAGACACGCAGCCCAATTTTTGCTGCACAAAACCGCTCATGTGTTCTTGCTCTATCTTTCAAGTTCCAAGCACTCGTGTGAGTTTGTGTGTTGACCGGCCAGCATTACCAATGATAGAGCCGGGAGGCCAGAGCAGGACAACCAGGTTGGGCAACTCCAACCACCTCTGCTATATGCATATCATAGAAAGGGGTAGCCTAATGTTTGTTTTTCTGTTAGGCTGAAATAACTAACCACGGGTAGTCATGTAATTGTAGTCTTTGTTTAGTTGGGGTATAAGTACCTAGGAGGTAGTTCTGGTTGGTCATTCGGGTATAATCTGGAGGATGTAAGTCGAGGCTCAGGAGAGAGCTCTCCTAGAGAGAGAAGGAATCTGTCGAACATCAACACAAGTGAATTGAGGTAGGGATTCCTAAATCTTCTTTTGTACTCTATCAGCCAACAACATAAATATTATTATTATCTTTATGTTAAATTTTATGAAATTAAATTATTTTTATTTATTTATTTATATGCTTATTTTTTTGACAACATTTATTTATGTCCTTAATTATAAAAATAAGGATTAAAAATTAAAAATAACATTTAATGTGCGAAGGGAGACCGGATGTAGGGGAGTGGCTAAGGGAGGGGGAACCGGAGAGGGGATGTGGTGTGGGAACACGAAATGAGGAACATGAAAGTGATGATGTGGGTTTGTGGAGTTCACTGGAAAAGAGATGATGTACAAGCAATGGTTCCCATACATTTGTGATATCAATCATTTATAAGGAACTTGAGTTATGTATAATTAAATATGATGAGGTGTCATATAGAAGACAAATAGGAAGAATTATGAGACATTTTACATATATGGTGCACATAAATTTCAAGAGGATGAAGATTTTACTCTTTACAATACCATTAGTGCACACTAGAATCTATAATGAACTGATCAAATAATGAGGTATTTTCTATCACAAAATTTTCATGGGATTTATGAAGATATCCATGCATTAGAGACATTTTCAAAAGTTCCTTTTTATGATCATTGAAGAAGTAAAGTGTGTACATGAGGAAATATGTTCATGAGAAGGAACATTTATTCAACACTTGTACTGAATCATGAAGATTTGGAGGTCAATGATGTGTTATGAAGATGGTGAATAATTCTGAATATCATTTAATTACATATGAAGATATTGGAAGGCCATTGAAGTAAGTTGTTAGAAGAGCACGAGAGAACATGTTCATACTACCCAAGGATAAAATATATGTTCCACCCATTATAACTCTCATCTTAATCATTTGGGAAAGATAAATTGTGCACATTATCTATATTGCATTTTAAGATGATTAAGGAGATGTTTTAAAACTATTGTAGAATTTTTGGAGTTCTTCAAAGACGTGATAAGTCATCCAGTTGTAGAGAAAGTGAACAAAACAAGTTCTGTCGATCCAAGGATAGAACATATGTTCTATCCATCAAAACTGACATTTCGTTGGTGAAGAATCGCCAAGGAGTCATATAAGTCCAATAAGATGTCTTCAATATGTATATAAAGTTTGTGAATATTTGGTGTATAATTGAAGGTTGTTTTACTAAGATTACTAAACACTAACAGTGCAGCATAGGACAGAAAATTTTTACGAAGGAAATAACATATGTTCTTTTGATTTTTGACCTTAAAAATAACAATGTAATATTTTTATTACATATAATGCAATGTACCCATGAATATTATATTTCTAGCTCAAGTGTAATAAGATCACTCAGAGGACTTCAGACAATGATATGGCTCATCTAGGATTCTTTCATTGTAGCAGTGCAATAGAGGAGCACCCATGATATAACATATGTTCTATAGTCTTTTTAACCCCCTCTGAACTAGAGATTCAGATATTCAGATAATCAAATATATTTAATTAATTAATTAATATTTCTATATATCATTGGATCTCTTGAATATGATTATTGTATCATAATAGCTAGTTTACAGATCACACGAGGTGGATTAAATAGATTTTTGGGTAATAAAGGATTCCTATACAGGTTTTTCTTAAAAGTAATTAAATTTATTTCATGAATTATGATTTCGAACTCATTTTGAATCACCTAAATTGGAGTAGCATTGACAAAGTTATGGACACGGAAATAAAGCATGCAAGTGGAAAATATCAATATATAACACAAGCACTGCACATGACATGGGGAAACCCAAAAAAGATCTAACATTTGTTGCTTATTTGGATTGCCCAAAATTTCTTTAATCTAATTTTTCCCATTTAATTTGGGAATGAACTAAACGTTTTATCAGAGTAAGATGTAACCTTTGTACTTAACAATGATTGTCAATGGTAGGTTACACTTGGTATGCATGAACCGTGATTCAAGAAAGCGACAAGGCAACTTTTAATATCCATACCAACCAAATGATAATATAATTATAATTAATAAAAAAAAATTAATGATTTAATAGTAAAAAATAAATAATTTTTTGACAAGTGAATAAATAATAATTATTAATAAAAAAATTAATTACAAAGAAAATAGTGGTTAGAAATATAATTAGTATAATTGCATGTAATACTTATACAAGCAGCAATATTTTTATATGAAAACGTGATGGCTGAAAATAATTATAAAAAAATGTAATAATACTTATAATTATATTTAATTATAATTATAATCATAATATTTTTAATAATTATTTTCAATTACTATAATTATAGTTTAGTAATCTGACAGCTTCAACATTTTCACTTCCATTTCATTTTTCTTTCCCATTTCATTATTTTTCTCATTCTCATACTCGTTACCACTCTCACCACCCCCTCTACAAATGGCAATTGAAAACGTATTAATATAATTATAATCGTAATATTTTTAATAATTATTTTCAATTACTATAATTATAGCCTAGTAATCTGCCAGCATCAACATTTTAACCTTCATTTCATTTTTTTCCCCATTTCATTATTTTATGCAGAGATGACTTCAATTCTCAAATCATGAAAAAAAACATAAAATAAGACCCGTATCAAGTTCTTGCATGAACTGGATCACCCTCATCACTGCCAATTATCATGGAATATGTCATTAAGGCCTGAACAACAGAACAAGGAATCAAAGTGCTGAGATGTTTTTTTAATTATGAATGCTAGAATAAAAATTATTTAAATACATATGGCAATTGAAAACGTATTTATAAATGTAACGTTGTTTTTGCATATAGTTCAGAAGGGTGCTTCTCTAAAAAGTGTAAGGTCAAGAGTGCTACTTAGAATGACACCCCATGAAATCTATGTTTAGTACAAAGGAATCATGTTTTGGTACCAAACAAAGGGGGAGTGTTAATTCCATCGTTTAAGAGAATCTGGTTTTCTTCCAATCCAGGTGGAATGCCCATTCCTTCCTCAAAAAATGTAATTTTTGTACATAATTCTCCTTGATTTTATGTATTGTTGGTAAGAATAATCCAACATATAGAGAAAAAAATATAATTTTCTATTATTATACGTTAATATCATTTAACATATTTCATAACACCTTTTCCATGCACATCAAATAAACTATTCACTCACCAATCCTTTTCTCTTTCCCTCTCATTCCTTTTCCATCTTCTTCATAAAGGCTTCCCTAGTACCAAACATAGCCAATGTTTTGGGGACACTATTCAACAAAGTGACACCCCCATTCCCCTCCCATTTTTCTCACCTATCAAGCCCTCCCCTCTCATCACCACACCCCCTTCCACCACCCACCACCCCCCCACCCCACCCCCCTTCCTCAAAAATTAGGTGTTTCTTTCAAAATTAAACCTGATTTTTTTAAAAATAATAATAACATATGTTTTAAAATAAAATTAAAGATGTAAATAAAATAAATAAACTTAATTTAATCATGGTTATTGTTGTTCAATTCATACAATATTTTTGAAGGTATGCTTTCTATCCGAAAATATGAACAAACATGTGATTACATCACATATAAATAAAGAAAATAAAATATGATCAGTCATTATATTATAATAAAATATAAACATTTAAATTATTAGAATTTATTATTATAATAAATGTGATTATTTTAAAAGAATTAATTGATATTATAATTAATATGATTAATAAAATGTTTATTTTAAAATAATAACAATAACAATTTTGCTAATTTTAGTTTACAATTAATCTTATTAAAATAAGTTTAACTTTAAAATAAATAATAATATTAATTTTAATTATTATATTTGAATGACAACAATGTCAATTTAAAATCTTCAAAAATAAACATTCCATCCATATTTCATGTTAATAATAACTGTAAATTGAAATAATAATCGCCAATAGTTTAATAATAAAACAATTATTGATTTACAAATTTTATTTACATAAAATAAAGTTTATAATATACAATTACTGATCTACAATCATTTTATTTCCACTGAACAACTGGTATAAAAATTGTTATGCTAAACCAATGATTGCAAGTAAGTGTCAATAACATAATATAATAATTAATTATTTTAATCATTTAGTCAAACATTTATCCATGGATTTTGAAGGAAAACATCTCTTTAAAAATTTTGAATGAATTTAACGGCAATAACTATACGTTAATAACAAAAATAATTATTTTATTTATTTTCAAATAAAATATTTCATACATAGTTTGTGTTAAAAGCATAATTAAAACTTTTAGTATTATTTGAAATTTACATAAATTTTATTTTAAATATAAATATTATCATCACCATATTTGCAACCACTAATTTAGTGCTAAGTAACAAAATTTTGAGAAGTGCCCCAATCAAATCCCTTGTTTTTACCACATTCAATTGGAACATGGGGGGGGGGGGCATAACTAATTAAATTCCTCAAAATCCAGCCATAACATGAAATATGAGTAACCAAGTAAAGCCAAGCAAGGAAGAACTGGAAAGCAATATCAGTAGCATTCAATTAAACAACAAACCTTTGTGGCCATTCCTATCATGGAAACCAAACCTTCCCTTTATGTTCTGCTTATTATAAATGTGGGACTTCTTTCCACTGGAAGTAATCAAACCCATCATAATTAGTCCAAGGATTTTGCATGAATCACGGAAGAAAAGCAACAATGTTTCAAAAACACAAGCCAGGCGTCTCACCTTTGTGGATTTCTTGCAAAATTCTTGGTTGGAGAGTTCTTAGAGATGGAATCTGGAAAGTTTGCTCCACCATTATTGATGGTCTCATTTACCTGCCACAAACAGTTTGTCATGGTATAACTACCCAACAAATATCATCATGTGCCCAGAGTAAATCATAATGAATTTTTGCGTACATGTTTTACAGAATTTTTATCCTTACAAGTAGTTTCATGGATGCAAGGAAACGTAATAACAGAACATGCTATGCTCAGAGATCCCTTAAATCAAATGAAAAAGAGAAATCACAATGTAATGTTGAAGGAAACATAATAACAGAACATGCTATGCTCAGAGATCCCTTAAATCAAATGAAAAAGGGAAATCACAATGTAATGTTGACGTACGCTTGGTTCGAAAAATTTAAAATTACCTTCTGGAGTCATTTCCCCTTAAATTTTTTTCCTATGGGATTGACGGGAATATCGATTTCCTCATTGGCTAGATTAAGGAAAATGTTTAATTTTTTCGTTTAGTTCAAGGATTTTAAAAATACTGAATGAAAATTTTTACCATACTCGTTTTACATTAATAATTAAAGACCTTACATGCTTGAACTTTTTTCTACAACTTTATTTATTGAAAAATAATTTACATAACAAATTAACTTATTTATATAAAATTGACCAAGAAACACCTTATTTTATTTTATAATTAAGCCCATACATTTTTATTTTGGTCTTAGATGAACTTACCAAGCATATTCAAGATGAGATACCTAATTGTGTGCTTTTTGAGGATGATATAGTTATTATTGAAGAATTCAAAAAGGCTATCAATTTAAAGTTAGAGCTTTGGAGAGAGACCTTAGAATTGCAAGGTTTTCGTCTAAGGATGAGACAGAATATATGGACTGTCGTTTTAACAAAAGATTGTCAGGTAATGTTATGAATGTAAGATTGAAAGACCGTGTTATTTCAAAAGTTTATTGTTTCGATATTTAGACTCATTTTTGCAATGTGATGAAGAGATTAATGCAGATATCACTCGTAGATTCAAATTGGATGGATAAAATGAAAAAAGAAATCTGGGATGCTTCGTAATCGTAAAATTACTTTGAAACTGAAGGGTAAATTTTATAGGATTGTTATTAGACCAGTTATTCTATATGGTAGCGAGTATCGGCCTTTGACAGGACATCTTAAACCAAAAATAAGGGCACCAGAAACGAAAATGTTAAGATGGACATGTGAACATAAGATGATAAATAAAATTAAAAATGAATGTGTTCGGGAGAAAATTGAAGGGGCTCTGATTGACGAGAAGATGAGAGACTGGATTAAAATGATTTGGAAATGCTAGAAGAAGATATAGGGATGCACCTGTTAATAGGGTAAACTTGATGACAAATTCACCTAATAAAAGTAGAGGTGGACCCAGAGGGACTCTCAACAAATCATTCAAGATGATCATGTCCTAAATGGTTTCAATGAAAATATGATCTTCAATGGAGCTAATTGACAACATTTGATCCATATAGCCGACCTCATTTAATTGGGTTTACAACTTATTTGTTATTGTTGCATTTTCCTTAAAGATATTGTAATAATTATTCAGAAATAAGATATAAAAGATGAATTTCAAGGAGAATCTAAATTAGTAGGCTGAGAGTAATCAAATTTCCCTCACTAAACGGCCCCTAATTTAGCACTATTTGAAATTTAAAATTCTCGGCCTGGGAAAATGTAATCCTAAAGGAGATATGCCCTAAAACCACTATGCATGTGATGCATTTTGGCCATATCATAAGAGACGATATGTGTGAGGAAGGAACTATGTCCACCTATCTTACATACCTATCAGAGGAGGGGGAAGTGAGACTGACGTGGCATGGTTGTTAATCGGTTAAGCGTTGGGTCTGTCTATAAATACACCTGGCAATCGGATGGGTAGGGGGGGCAATTTACTTCACCTCGAGTTCGGGCATCTATTGGGAGTAGCGCAGAAGAGAGGTGGTTTTTCCCTCTGTAGGTCTCTGGTTCTCCTAGGAGGTGGTCACTCCTATCTTTACATATTGTATGTAGTCCGAAACACCAATCGGTTGTAATTCTTCTAGAACTCCGTTGTTATATTTGAGATTACAGTTGAATAGAAAGAAATCCTACATTCAAATGCATTCTTCCTAGTTCTCAATCTGATTCTCAAACAGGTTCTATGACATCCTAACGGTTTGGTGCTTTCATTGAGAGACACAGTTAAGATTTTTGGTTTCTGTTGGTGAACGATTGACGGTGAATGAACCTTTCTTTTTTGGCCAGAGGTGAGCTGGGATTGAGTGGATTTATCTAGTCGGCTGACGATAGATGCAAACTAGGATGGAGGCTAGGTTAGCTAGTGTAGAAATGGCTTGAGAGAGTTTATGTGAAAGCAAGAAGAGAGAGACCTTGCGTGCGAACTATTAAGAGTTAGATATTTTTAATATTTGTATCTTGCATCGGTGTGGGTAACTTGTTGTACTCCATTTCTCATCTATAATCAATTAGTCAACTTACAGTTGACTTACAATGTCAAACCATCTTCTCACTTGTTTCAGTTATATTTCAGAAGCATTTGACAACTCGGGGTGCTTGGTAATGGACGTCTTTCATGGTGGTGTGTATGTGTGTTGGATAGGTGTAGTCCAATCCGGTTGTGCCGAATGCTTCTGACCAGTACTACGCACCAACCCGCAAGTTTCGCGGGTCAAGCTCTGCGATGAGCTCGTTGGGGGTTGTAGGGGGCAACGCACCCCTGCTCCGGAGGCCCAGGGGCCGAAGGTCCCCAACCCAATTTTTTCGGGCACTGTAGCATCTCTGACCATTGTAGCAGAGCTGACCGACCGACACCGACGGAGCACTGTAACAAATGTGGACTATGAAGTTAACTTTACTGTAGCCTTTTGGACTTTCAGTCGGCAACCACTGTAGCACTTTTGACTTGGGTGGCCGCCTTTCGCTGTAGCGACGCGGACTTCCCGTGCAGTTCGTGGAACAATGGATCGTCTTCTCCATTTGTATCCCATTTCGGGCTAGGGTTTCTCACTGAAAAAACTCTGTAATTGTGCTCCAAAATTATAGTGAATATTCTGTCTCTCCATGGACATAAAGATTATTCTTGAACCACGTAAATCGTTGTGTCCTTGTTCTTTTTTTTTTCTTTTACTCTTCTGTGATCCATTCTTTGTTTCGTTGCTCCCGGTGTTTCCGTAACAATGTGCTTGACTCGGCCCCCGCTCTCGCATGTCTTGCCACCTCTAATCATGCCCTCTAGCTGCACTGTCGCCATGGTCATCCACCAGCCCCTATTCTTCAAGAACTTTTTCCAGAGTTGGGACCTCTTATTCCTTTTGAATGTGAGACTTGTCAGTACGCAAAGCATCACCGGGGTCACCTATGTGCCCCGAGCAATCACCTGTGCATCCACTCCTTTTCATTTGGTTCATTCTGATATCTGGGGGCCTAGTCCTAATCCATCCAAACTGAGTTATCGATATTTTGTTACTTTCATCGACAATTTTTCATAGATGAATTGGGTCTATCTGGGGCCCAGTCCTAATCCACTCGTTGGGCATGGGCCTAACCGCTTCGCTGCGCCCCCGAAACCTTCATCATCCATAAAGGTGAATGTCATGTGATCCATTCATCGACCTGGTCAGTTTATACTTGAAGAATCGAGAACGTGTGAGTGACCATATGGGATTGACATACTCCGTATTCCGTGCTTACTCGATGTTTTGAACAAAGAGATCATATGAAAATGAATCCTTGCATATGATGCATTTGGTGGACACGGGTATAGAGATGCATGTGATTGATGGAGATCACGTTAGATCGCTTTGATGGAGATCACGTTAGATGAGTGGAACGACACCCATCTGGTGGACCCAGGAAGGTATGGCGTGAGTAAAGATAACACTAGAACATGATAGGAAGTAATTTTGGTCGTTGGCGGAGGTGGTGTCGGGCAGTGGCGGAAAGGATCGACAGAGGTCCGAGCAGCAGAGATAAAGCTTGACAAAGGTCTGGGTGGTGTGGCGGTTGGGGTGAGGCAACAAGAGTACGGCACGCGTCGGGCTTTGAGCGACAGTTAGAGGTGCGCGCGGCGCAGGGGGCCACATCATGGGAGAATCAACGGTAGGGGGCAATGAGTATACCCAGAATTCATACCTCAAAGTGAGATCAGGTTATTATTTCTAGATGAAGAAATCAAAGATAGATCATAAATACAAGTCAAATCATTGGCCCGGTCAAACCGTTGACCGTTGACCCATATCTTAAATATCTAAATACCTCAAATACTTAAATACTCTAACATGGTGTGTAATGGAGTGCAATTCAGAGAATTAAGGAGATGAGAAGGAATGCTCAATTCTGATTAAGAGTTCTTACTAAAACGCATGTAATGGTGTACATTCCAATCGATTGACTCCCCTTTGAGGCTCTCCTGCACAGGTCGAGACCCCGCCCAACTAATTCCAAACTGTGTGAATGGTCAATTAAGACTATTCCCCTCTTACTTATACTCCACTAACCAAAAGGAAGAGTTTATTTACAATTATGCCCCCTATTGCCCCTAGGGAATGAAAACAAACTCAACACAAACTCCTCGCCCTTTTAGCGCCCCCTCCTATGATAAGTATACATAAGTGGTGGCCGATCACACCCTCTTGTACCACATGTAGTAGACTCTCTCTCTCTTCTACGCTATCAGTGTGATTGTAGTTTAAAGTGCTGCAAATGATGCTAAAGTCAAATTTTTAATGGTCATCTAACACTTGAGGATGGTTCTTCTCTTGACGCATATCCTATTTGATCGTCTATCTAAATCATGGAAAATGACTCAATAACATGGATGGCATGCCCCATAAGGATTCCATGTGACATTGGATAAATGTCAACCATGTCTGGGATTTTATAAGTTCATATCCAAGATTTCATAAGTACGGATCACTCCCCTCGGAAAAATGTTATCTTAGGGTATCATTGCAATACAACATCATTTAGGTGACAAAAAACCAGCAACGCTTCTCAGAAAACTTGTTGCTTATATATCAAGGTTATACTTATTTATTTTGTTTACAATAAAAATGAATTTATCAAGTTTTGAAGCCATGACCCATCTTCCACGTCATAAGAATCACACATGTTAAAACAAAGATACATGAACAAACTATAAGAAAAAACAGTAAGTAGAACTTACCTGTGATCCCGGGAAAGGCTGCAACTTATTATTAGTTTGTTGAGGTCGAATGGCACAAAATGAAGGTAGAGATGACCCTTGCTGATTCTGAACAAAGACTGGTGGACGATTGAGTGCATTCATATGCATTTGGCATGCAGATAAATTATTCTGGTGTTGGTCCATGTGCAACCCAACTTCAATGTTTTGTGGCGTGATAAAAGGAGTTGCGGTGATTCCAGCATTTTGAGGAACAATGGATTGAGGTACCTGATTTGAGTGCCCTGATGTGGGCGGAAGATTATGAGGTGCGTTCCAGGGAAAGACCTGACCATGATTTGAAATGCAAGGTCTGACCCCACTGGAATGCACCATAGATAAAGGATTTGGAATACTTTCAGAATTTTGAGGAGCAGTGGAATGATATGAAGTATGATTAAGAGATGAAGGGCAATTACAAGGAAATCCTTGACTATAACTATGCTGATTCTGGTTTGCATGCTGCCCAGATCCACTAGACTGCACCAGAAACGAAGGATTTGCGACAACAGGAAAATTTTGAGGACACGCTGACTGAGCTACCTGATTTGGGAGCCCAAATATCTGGTTTCCAGAGTGGGCATTGTATGGGTGTAATTGAGCATTGTTCACTTGCATTGAGAGTAGGTGGCTTGTATTCTGCATCGGATTACCAAAACAGAATGGCCCAGTGGGAATGTTGGCATTTGGATTGAAATTTTGAGTGGGGTTAATCAAATTGGGCATGAACAATTGACCACGTGATTGAAATTGACTGGTCATGTTCAAATTCTGCACCATCAAATTGACGTTAGGAGCACATTGTTGTGGAGCAAAACCCCCATGGCATTGACCTGCAGGGACTGAAGGTCCAGCTGCATGCATAAAGGATGAACTAGGGTGAGTGTTTTGAACTGCGGGAAGGTGGGTTGAGGCATTCATGAAAAAGGGTGGCAAAATTGAAGGGTGGTTATTGAGCACAGTTCCTGGTGGGGTGATGCCATTGATGTGGTTGGCGTTAGAGTTATGGAAAGGGGCTGCAGTGTGATTGTTGCTTGCAGCCATGTGAACTAAATTCTTAGTTAAAGAAAGAGGTTGCTCAGATCCCACAGCCAAAAGTTGATATAACCTGTCCATCAAACAAAAAATGTAAGCTTTATTTGTACTCAATTCAAACAACAGAAACAGCTGGCATTCGATTTTCAAAAAAAAAAGACTGAGGGTGAACAGTGGAGGAGAGGTAAAAGAGGGGCAAAGGGTCTCTTTGAAATTCCCTGACACCAAATTTTGAAAGGAAAAAAACGACTAGGAATCTCATAACAGTTATGTGAAGCAGAGCCAGCCCGGGCAATATTGTTGCCCAGTCCATTTATCAAAAATGTTGCCCTTAAATATAATAATATAAAAATTAAGACAAAAAATAGAATATGATTTGTGAAATAGATTTAAAGCACTGGATACTTCCAGCAGGGCTTCGAGGGAAAAAAGACCTGGCGTAGAATTTTCAGTTTGTGCCTGTGCGCGGAGGCGCGGAGGCCCGACAACTGCAGGCAGAGCCGGCCCTGATAAAATGACTATCCGAGACTGATCATGGAAATGTTGCCCTATAATTAAATAAACATAGCAAAAATAGAACACATGACACACGTACAAACCAAAAGTTCAAATAAATACTGATTGGAAATTAAAAAAAAAGAACTACTGTCATAAATTACAAGATCAGTGTTACGTAAAAATAACATGTGAACTTAGGAGTAAAGGATATGAACTTGGGATTGAGCTTGAATTTACCGGGGCAACGCATCCAAGAGGGCAGGGAGGCACTGTTAGTGGAGACGATAAGGCGAGGCTAGGAGGCAGCATCACGGAGAGGGGGAGCAGCAGGGGAACGGCGGGGATGGCAGCGGCTGCTGCTGCACGGGGATTAGATGATGGCGACCAGCATCTAGCGAACATGAGTGGTCGATCCTTTGTTCGGACCGCAGTGGAGACCAACAACAGGCAGGAGAGAATCAAGTGGGTGAGGCGCCCCACAAGGACGCGGGTCGGGGAGCTGGTATCGCGTCAAGGAAGCGCAACAAACGGTGGCTGCTGCTGCTGCGAGTCGTGAGAGGGGTGAAATGTGGGAGAGTGGCGGACGGTTGCCCCCTACCCTGCTTGGTCCCCAGGGGCTTGCGGGCCCTGCCGGTCCTGATGTGAAACAGTACAGAAAAGGCGGAACACAGAAACTAAAGTAACATGAGAGGTTTTGAGGGTTCTTGCGGGAGGTCTCGGGGAGTCTCCTGTCGTGTATTTTCTTGGTTTATTTGTATCTTTTTTCCCCCGGAACTGTTGTAATATGAGAGACCGGGCATTATAGATAAGAGGAAGCCCTGATACGGTCTACGGTGCGACGTCGACGAAAATTTCGGCGGTAATTTGTTCCAACAGGAGAGACGGCTGGTTTAGTATTCAGGAATTAGGGCAGAGAGTAGCTCGTAAATAGAGTTTTTTTTTAATTAGTCGTAAGTTAAAAACAATAAAAGTAATACATAAATGGGGCAATTCAGACTTTCGGTTCAAATCAGAAGGTGTTGAGGGCGATATTGTATTTGACTTTCATCGACTCGGATCGATGACATTTTAAAAGAGGACAAAGACGTTAACGTATAAAACGTCTTTCGCCTTAATTATAGCGAAATACGTTTCCACGTTAACATCTTTCAATTAAAAAAAAGGTCAGGGGTGTTTACGTCGATAACACATTTGCCCCGCCCTTCTATAAAAAGTCATTCATCCCTCTCCTCATTCAATTCAGTTCACCTCTCTCTAAATTCTAATCTATGTCTCTCTCTCCTTCTCTTTCCACTTCCCTCATATTTGTCCAGTGTATGCTCTCTTGTGCGATTTTTTTTATGGTCCAAAAAGAGTGCATAATTTGCAAAGTGCGAAATTTGCGAAACATCATTCTGAGGTATCTTTTCTTATTTATTTTAAAGCTATTTATTTGTTTGTTTGTTTGTTTTTTAGTTAGTTTTAAATATGTTATTTACTTAGTTGTTTAGTTAGTTAGATGTAAAATATAAATAATAGTTAATATTAGTAAGTAAATTATTATTATTTAATTGTGACTTGAATAAAAATTTATAATTAGTTATGGTAGTGGATTTATTGTTACATGAAGGTTATTATTTAGTGTAACTTAGTAATTTTTAAATATTAGTGTCATAATTAGTAATTAATATTAACTAGATGATGAATATATATTAGTGAAATAACGATTCGCTAGTAATTAACTATTAAATAACCAGTGATTAACTAATGCTAAATTGACGATTGGGTGTTGATTAGCTAAGGAATAACTCACGATTAAAGAATTATTAGATTGCGAATAATCTAGGATTAACTTGTGACTAACTTCAGATGAAATAATGATTAATTAATGATTGACTGGTCATTAACTGGTAAATAAATAACGATGAACTATTAATTAACCGATAACTGGCTGTAAAGTAAGTACTTAATAATTATTGATCAAGTAATGGTTAACGAGTGATTAACAAACGAGTAAGGCACAGTTAACTTAGGATTAAATAATATTTAACTAATGATTAGCAAGTGATAAACTGATGATTGAATAATGATAAACCGGTAATTATTTAATGATTAATTATTAATTAACTAATAATTAACTGCAAAGTAACTACTTCGTATATATTAATTAAGCAATGATTAACGAGCGATTAACGAATGATGAAGGCATGATCAATTTAGTATTAACTGTTGTTTTACGAATGATTGCGTAACGATTAACCAGGGATTAGTGAATGATTAACGAACGGTGAAATAACGATTAGCGAGTGATTAAAGAATGACTAATCAGCGATTACACTACTACAAATAGCGCTTTTTTCAGCGCTAGAAATAACTTTTAACATCATTTTTTTAGTAATGTTAATATGAGCGAAATTAAAGAGGGGTCCTTTTTATCAGCGCTAAAAAAACGTTGATAAAAATGACCTTTATCAGCGCTTTTAAAAAAGAGTTGATAAAATCCAAAAAATGTAAAAAATAAATAAAAAAAATCCAAAAAAATGAGACCCCTTTTAACAGGACCCGCCACCACCTTTCAACAACGCTCGCCACCCCCTCCCCAACCCTTTAACAGTGCTAGACCCCCCTGCACCTGCGCACGAACTCAAGGCCTCCTCCTTACGCGCTAAACACTTTACCACTCCTCTATATTACTTTGTTCTTCATTTAATGATATATCTATTTATTTGTATATTAATATATATTTATATTTATTTATTTATATACATATAGTTATATTTTGTATCTGTATATTTATTCGTATATTAATATATATTTAGTTGTATATCTATTCATATATTAATACATATATTTGTTAGATTGGTTTTAAATACATTTATAAAATATATTTTTTGTGTGTGTTTGTAAATAAATAAATAAGTACATATATACAACATACACACACATTTATATATATTATATATATGTGTATCTGTAAGTATAATCATACATATTTATATATATTTACATTATTATATATTAATATGTATATTTATATGTTAGAATACACAGATAATATATATTCATATATTAATATACATTTAGTTATATATCTATTCATATATTAGTACATATATTTGTTAGATTAGTTTTAAATACATTTATAAAATATGTTTTTTTTTGTGTGTGCTTATAAATAAATAAATAAGTACATATATACAACATACACACGCATATATATATATATATATATATATATATATATTATATGTGTGTATCTGTAAGTATAACCATACATATTTATATATATTTACATTATTATATATTAACATGTTTATTTATATGTTAGAATATTTAGATAATACATATCATTTTGGTAAAACTCTCACACACTAATATATATATATAGACACACACACACACACTATATAGGTATATAAATATTTATATTTCGTATTTCAAATAAAATAAATATTAGTTTTTATTTAGATAAGGCTTATATATTAATAAATATATTTTATATGTATATATGTTTAATTAATGATTTATAAAATTAATTTTTTAGGTGTGAATATATAAAAAATATGTAAACATTGTTATATATTTGATTATAAATAACAATACATTGTGAAAAATTATAAAATTTCAAAACCATTATATCAATATGATTGTAAGATCTATGAATAAATATAGTCCCAACAAAAAAAGGGCAAAAAGACCCCCATAAATGAGTCTGAAAATCCATCAACTGTTAAAAAATCGGGGTACCCCGACTAAAAACTCAGTTTTGGAGGACTTCTGGGCCTTTTATGACCTCGAAAAAACCTTGATCGGGATTTCCCCAATTATAAGAGCGTAGAGCTCGTCACAAATTTCGATTTGATATGTGGTAGAGTTCAAACGGACACCCGGATCAAAAGTTATGACCGTTTGAAGTTTGAGTTGTTTTTTTCAACTTATTTTAGATCTTTTATTTATTTATTTTATATTCAAATTGTTATTAAATGACTATTATTTGATAAAAAAACAAAATTATTAATTGAAAATATTTTTTAAATTATTTCAGAAGTTTTTTTACTAAATATCTTATATGTTAAGTTTAAATTTCTATTTATCCTTATCTAAAACACATTTAAAAAATATATATTATATTTATATTAATATCAATATATTTATATATTTATACATTACTTTTAATGATTTTTTTTAAATATACCATTTATCAGTGCCAATAAAAAAGTGACGATAAATGGGGGTTTTTATGAGCGATCTTAAAAAAGCGCTAATAAAACCCCCTTTAACAACGCTAAAAAAAACGCTGACAAATAGGTACTTTTAACAGCGGTTTTTTAGCGCTGTTAAAGGGGTGGTGCTACGAAAACCCGAATCTTTGGTAGTGTTAAGAAATGATTAACATGAGATTAATTAACGATGAAGTAATGATTGACTGGTAATTAATTAATGATTAACTGTTAATTAGCTATAAACTGGCTACTTAAATAACGATTAAATGACAATTAACTAATAATTAACTTTAAAGTAACTACTTAACAACTATTAATTAAGTAATGATTAATGAGTGATCAACGAATGATTAAGGAGTAGTTAAGTTAGGATTAACTAATGCTCAACGAATAATTAGTTAATGATTAACCAATGATTAACGATTGATTAACAAAAGATTAAATAACGATCAACTAATTATTAACTAATAATTAAATAATGGTGAACTATTAATTAACCCATAACCAACTACAAAGCAAGTACTCAATAACTATTAATTGTGTAACCATTAACATAGGATTAAATGATGAAATAATGATTAACCAATAATTAATTAACAATTAATTGTTAATTAGCTATAAACTAACTACTTAAATAACGTTTAAATAACAATTAACTAATAATTAACTTTAAATTAACTACTTAACAACTATTAATTAAGTAATGATTAACGAGTGATTAACGAATGATTAACGCGTAATTAACTTAGGATTAATTAATGGTTAACAAATGATTAAGTAATAATTAACCAACGATTAATCAACGATTAATGAAAGATTAAATAATGATCAACTAATCATTAATCAGTGGTTAAGGAATGATTATTCAATGATCAGGGAGCGATTAACTTAACAATAATTAATGACGAAATAACTAGTAAACAATAATTAGTTAATGATTGAATATTAATTAATTATAAACTGACTACTTAATAACTAATAATCAACGAATGCTTAATAAATTATTAACGAGTGATTAAAAATTCATTAAATAATGATTACAAAATGATTAACTTAGAAATAAGGAATGATTAACTTAGGATTAAGTAATGCTTAAACTTCAAACTAACTACTTAATATCTATTAACCGATGAATACTTAAATACCGACTAAGTAATGATTAACTAAGGATTAACTTAGGATTAAATAATGATTAACTACTTATTAACTTTATATTAACATAGAATTAACATAGGACCAAAGAGAGATAATTGCACGACAAAGAGGCTTAACTGCACACATGATTTGTCACTCCCATGATTTAGATGATTTATACCTTGCTACACACCTGGTCTGACACTCCTTGTAACATTCTGGGTTTTTGAATCGAGTCGAAAACGCCTCTCATTTTGAATTTTTGAATTACTGGGTATGCCCTTTTATTTTTCGATCATCAGAACCGAATTCGGAGTCTTCCGTCAACCCTATATATTATTTTGGATGGGTTTAGAGGCTTGGAGAGTGCCTCGGGTGTTTGGGAGGGTCTCGGGTGTGTCATAGGCCCAAAGGCATGTTTTTGAAGTTACAGGTCAATACACACAATTTGGGGAAAACCGTACGACCTCTTCCAGCTAACTGTACACCCTCATTTTGAAATGAAGCATGGTTTGGAAAACCGTGTGGGGTGAGGCGCACGGTCGTGCAGTCATGTCTGTAGTTTTTGATAGAGGGCTCATGCATGGTTTGTGCACAGTTTGGAAAACCATGCGAGGAGACCGTGCAACTTGGAGCTTTGGTCATGGGGTGTCACACGGTTGGTGCATGGTTTGCCAAACTGTGTTATCCAACTGTGCACCTCATTAAAATGGTGAATTTATGAAATTAACCTCCTTCATATTTAAGTTTTTCTTCCCCTTTTTCCCCTATTGGTCACGCGTAGCAGCAGGGGGCTCGCCCGTCTCCTCCTCCTCTTCATTTTGATCCATCTCCTTCATCGGTGATCCGTTCTTCAAGTTTCCAGGTGCATGGGAATCGTCTCGGTAAGACTCTCCTCACCCATGCTTCTCTTTCATTTTGATTTAGCCTCACAGAGTACTAAATCTGTTTGAGCCATTTTACTCTATTTTCAGGGTGTTTGATGAAATCATCGATTTCTTCCAAACCGCTTCGAGTTGGAGGCTAATACTGAATGTGCCTACGTCTACGAGTCCAAGGTAGGTGGTGCATACCTTTGTTTGTATTTTCACAGTTGTTTTAGGGGTGCAGATTTTAGCGCGTCGTTGGGTAGTTGAGTGAGACCCTATTGTTTGATGTTGAATTGATCGCATGACCTTATGGGATGTTGTTGCGCATGCTCAAAACTTATTCACTCATGCGAGGCCAGGTTAGAGGATTTTTACCACCTTGGGTAGTTAGGTTGGGGTACATTCTTAATTTAATTTTATTTTGTTAATTAAATTGAATTGTTTTGTTTGCTTTAGGTTGAGTTGTTCATTTGAAATTGAGTTAGTCAATTCAATTAAATTGATTTGTTATGTTTACTTAAATTGTACAATTCAATCATATTAAATTGAATTGGTTATTAAGTGAATTACTTAAGTTTTATATCAAATTCTTGATTTGCATGTGGTGTGATCCATGGGATCGTGACGAGCATGGCTCGAGAGATTGAGGTGGCATGGCCATCAGGATTGAGGCGATGTGGTTGTCTGGTTGGGCTTGGCTTGGGTTACTTGGGTGATGTGATCACCAGTTGGGTGTCATTGACATCAATTTGAGGCAGCGAGGTCATCAGGTTATGAGTAATACTCATATGATATTGGATTACATGACCACCACACTTGAGCGACATGGTCACAAGGGCACGAGGTGTTGGTTGGATGTGGCTTAGGTACTAATTTGGTGACTGTCGCTCACCCATAACGACCAAAGTGCCCATTGGAGTCGTGTGCACATAGGTTGACTCAGTGATGAGGTGGCTTTGATCACTCATGTGGGTAGAGGCCCCCGATAGTGCGACTTAGGAAAATGTGTTGGGGGTGCTTGTCATAGAAATCCATGAGAAAGGTGAAAAGCCTTCGGATGACAGTTTTGTGGCTATCGGTTGGGGGCTAAGGCTCTCCACATTGTGGTCATGGGATTGGACTACTTTGGGAGGATAAAGATCGTCGTTGCTCAGGACGTCATGCTATGAGCCGACAATGATATTTAATTGAGGACAAATATCATTGTGCCTCTGGAAATCAGGCCTTGAGCCGAAGAGTGATTTCGAGTAGGCGTCTGAGGGATCAGTTACCTTTTCTTGGGCATGCCTTCGGGGCGTCAGTGATTTATTTGAGACACGATGTGTCAGGAGGCATGAGGTGCTGAGCTGCTTAGTTGGAGGTGGAACCTACGAGTTCACTTGGGATATTTGACATTTGGGGATACCTTGGGCCATGGGCCAAGGATCCTTTCCTCTTCAGTGATTTCAGCATTGGCTGATGCAGGTGATGACTTCCTGGTGGTTGTTGAGCACCAGGGAAGTTTATGTTTACTTTATGTATGTGCTGCTTTCTATAGTTCACACCTACTTAAACACTTATGTTGTGTATATACACTTGGGTGGTATCCTACTGAGACTTGTTCTCACACCCTATACTGGCCCTTTGGGATACATGTAGACTTCATGTTGTTGCGTTTAGGTAAGGTTTTGGGCTATAGAGCTGGATCCTAGTTTGAGTTGGCATGGATGGATGGCAGGGGAGCTTGAGGTTTTTCCTCAATCGGAGTTTCTGTTTTGTTTTCCTTTTTAGTTTCAACATGCTTATATGTATATGTATTGTGGTCGACCAATAACGACCCCTTTTGGATATTGATATGCATGACCTGATATGCATGCATGCTCTATTTTAAATTACTACAAGTGGTGTGTTTGGTTGGCTATTTATTTCCGCTTCCTGTTGATTGGGCTTCCGTTATTGCTTGATATTTACTGTGCTTCTGCCTTTGGCGGGTCTGGTTCGAGTCCGTTGAGTCTTTATTTACGTTTTATGTTATATATATGTACTTGAACCATTATTATATCATCCCTTAAGGGTATATCCTCCCCACTATTCTCTTTTTACACCCTCCCTATTAGTCGACAACCTTTGGTGTTTGGGGAGGTGCGCCTAAGGCCAATGAAACCCAACCTGAAAGAACTGTTTGGGTGGATAATCAGGCTGAGGATGCTAAAAGTGGTATCAAATGAGTTCTTTATTGGGATTTAGTAGTAGTGTTCAGTTGGATACTAATGAGATCAATGTTGATTTTGCTTTACTATTTGGGTTATGGTAGAATGAAGATTAGGATGTGGTCAGAACTAGGTGTAGAACTCATCCTTGGGTGCATGCAACCACATGTACGAGGGACGGACCAAGTTACCATGGGTGGGAATTACTATTCTATTTTTATCATTTTACAGTTGCTTTGATTTCCACCTTGAGTAGTATTCTTGGATGTGGTTATTACTTGTTGTGATATGTGATCCTTGGCCTAGTACGACAAGGAAGGGAATATTGGACCCTTGGCCTATTTTGATAAGGGGGATGGTTGTATGCTTGTTTAAGCATTTGTTTAGGCACATGATAAGTTGTTTTAATTTTAAATATACAAGTGCCTGTGAAAATTTCCTGTGAAATGCTTTGAAATGTGATATGCCATGTAATATATATATATATATATATATATATGAAACTATACATTATGTGTGAAATGGGCATGGCTCTTATATGAGAAAGCATGTATGATATGGGTTTACGTTGATCACTAGGTTAGGCAATGAGGTCATCGATTTGAGGTAATGTTGGTTGTTTGGACGAGCATGGCCTAGGGGATTTTGATACTTGGCTCTGTTGAGGGTGGGTAAGGAGGCCATGGGGCCAGGATTCTATGGGGGCATGGTTACGATAGAAAAGGGTAAGGGTAAAGAGTATGCAATACCTTTTATTACTCTCCCTAACTGCGTTATATATATATGTGTGTGTGTGTTATGGGCTGTCATACCATGTTGATGGTATTTAGGGGGTTCCTCCTAGACATACCAGATGGAGCGTCAGGTGGGTGATTGATTGGTGCCATATGAGCACATGCAGGTTGAGACCCCTGAGGGTCAGGTAGAGTAGGTACAGGCTCAGGTATAGGCTTAGGTACAGGTTCAAGCATAGGTTCTAGGGTAGGTGGGGTAGCTGTTAGAGTTGACCGCTTTTGGGTTGTGGCTTAACGAGTAGATCAGAGCGATCTTGGTTCATGTGATCCAAGGTATCGATAGGGGAGTTTAGGGAGCAGAGCCTTTTATGGCGTATCTTACACAGGAGTTTTAGTCACATTACCTACAACTATTTCAGATCGAGGGTGGTCCACAGGTGGCTGAGAATTGGATCGAGGCTATGCAGATGATCTTCGAGTAGTTAGAGATGTCTCCAGGGAAAAGGGTGAAACTGACAACGTATATTCTCAGAGGACTGACAAACCTCTAGTGGGACACGCCGGTGCAGGTAGGAAGACATGGGGGACTATCCTGGAATGATTTTGAGGCTAGGTTTTTCAATCATTTCTTCCCGGAGACACTGAGGGTGGAGAGAACCCAAGAGTTCTTGAGCCTTCAGCAGGGCGACATGTCTATCATGGACTATGTAGCGACATTCACTAAATTTTCTTTCTTCTCACCCGGTATGGTGATTGACGACACCTCGATGGTGAGTCACTTCGAGGATGGTTTACAACATGCCATTCCGGTGTAGGTAAACATCTTTAGATTGACCTCATTCTCAAAGGCAGTGAATCGGGCATTCATAGTCAAGGGAACCTTAACGGATATGTATTACTCAAGTCGAGCAAGAGATTTAGGTGACTCCAGTGGTGATGCTTCAGATGGAAGGAAGTGAGGTAGAGATGAGTTCTAGCAGGGTAGTCATGCCAATGACTCATCCAAGCCACCTTGGAGTGGGTCTTTGATAGTTTTATTTCAGTGTGGGTAGCCATGACATGTCTAGACTTAGTGTGAGTGGCCTCTAAAGGAGTTTTGGTCATGTGGATAGGTCGGTCATCTCGAGAGTTTCTATAGGAATCCTTCTCGGATAGATGACAATTAGGGACCAGGGCAAACTCAGGGTTCTGAGGTTGGATTGGGATCGGTACCGGGTGAGGGTATCCAAGCTTCAGCTACACACATAGTTCATGGCAGAGACAGAGGGACCCAGTAGTGGGTTCAGTGGCCGGTGGCTAGTGTAGCACCGTAGGGAGGTCAGGATTCAGGCAGTCAAGCTTCAAGCCAGGTGCATATCATAAAGGTTCAAGGGGTTGGGCAAGTTGGTGAGTCGACAACAGTCAGAGGCATGCTGTGGGTGTGACCAATATTCTTTTTTTTGGCATGGCCTGTTGAGGCATATACGTTTTGAGTGCATGAGGTACATAGATTGCATGTATGGACTGACCAGATGCTGGTTAGTATGTTGGCACCATCTCAGGTGCGTGATATATATTTAAGGTGCATGGCACCAGGTTATACATTTGAGCATCGTTGGATGCATGTTTATTGAGATGTGTTAGCATAGGGGCATCGAGGAGATGTGGTTACTTGAGGTGATATGCATATGAGAATCATTACGGTGTGGTACTTATTGAGGTGCGAGGCACTAGGGTTTGATTTGAGAATCTATTGAGATGCAGGGCCTCATGAGTTTCATGTGATCCATGGGTACGTGGCGGGCATCGATGCGATGTGGGATCCTGATGAGTTTCTGGTATGACATGAGAGCACCCAATGAGGTGTAGGAGTGATGATGCATCACAATAGGACTTTGAGTCTGAGAATTGGTCGATGAACCAATTTCTTTATTTGATTTTTGGTTGGGATGAGATCGAGGTAGGTCATTCCTAACACGGGGAGCCCCCTTGAGGCAGTTGACCTGTACCCTTGATACTAGGGTAGTCCATGTTGTTTTTACCTAGATGGGTATGTTTGGTACCATCTCTGAGTTTTGACTTATAGCTTGAGTACAAACTATGTTAAGGTGGGGAGATTGTAACGTCCCAGGTTTTTGAATAGGGTCAAAAATCTATCATGTTTTGAATTTTTGAATTAGTGGGTATGCCCTTTTATTTTTTGATCACCAGAATAAAATTACGAGTTTTCTTTCAACCCTATATATTATTTTTGGATGGTTTTAGAGTCTTGGATATTTCCTCGGGTGTTTAGAAGGGTTTCAGGTGCATCGGAGGCCTAAAGGCTTGTTTTTGAAGTTACAGGTCAAGACACACGGTTTGGAGAAAATCGTGCAGCCTCTTCCAGCTAATTGTGCACCGTCATTTTGAACTGAATCCCGGTTTGGAAATCCATATGGGTTGAGGGGAACGGATTTTCATCCATATCTTTAGTTTTTTATAGAGGACTCATGCACGATTTTCACATGGTTTGGAAAATCGTGTGGGGAGACCTTGCGACTTGGAGCTTTAGATAGTGGGTGTCGTACGGTTTTCCAAACTGTGCAAGCCAATCGTGCACCTCATTAAAGAGGTGAATTTATGAAATTAAACTCCTTTATATTTAGGGGTTTCTTCCCCTTTTCCACCTCTTGGTCACGCGTAGCAGCAGGGGGCTCTCCCCTCTCCTCCTCTTCATTTTGATCCATCTTCTTCACCGGTGATCCGTTCTTCAAGTCATCGGGTGCATGGGAATCATCTTGGTGAGGCTCTCCTCACCCATGCTTCTTTTTAGTTTTGATTTCACCTCATGGAGTGCTAAATCCATTTGATCCGTTTTACCCTATTTTTAGGGCGTTCGATGGAATCTTTGATTTCTTCAAAACCGCTTCGAGTTAGAGGCTAATACTGGATGTGCCTATGTCTATGAGTCCAAGTTTGGTGGTGCATACCTTTCTTTATGTTTTTGCAGTTGTTTTAGGGGTGTAACTTTTAGCGTGCCATTGGGTAGTTGAGTGAGACCCTATTGATTGATATTAAATTGATCATATGATCTTACGAGATGTCATTGGGAATTCCCAAACCTTATTTTCTCATGTGAGGTCAGGTTAGAGGTCGTTGAACACTTTGGGTAGTTAGGTTGGGGTGCGTTCTTGATTTAATTTGAGTTTTTTTAATTAAATTGAATTGTTTTGTTTGCTTTAGGTTGATTTGATCATTTGAAATTGAGTTACTCAATTCAATTAAATTGAATTGTTATGTTTACTTAAATTGTACAATTAAATCGTATTAAATTGAATTGGTTATTAAGATCATTGATTAAGTTTTATATCAAATTCTTAATTTTCATGTGGTGTGATCCATGGGATTGTGATGGGCATGGCCTGAGGGATTGAGGTGGTATGTCCATTAGGATTGAGGTGATGTGGTCATTTGGTTGGGCTTTTCCTGGGTTACTTGGGTGATGTGATCACTGGTTGGGTGTCATAGACGTCGGTTTGAGGCAGAAAGGCCATCAGGTTATGAGCGAGACTCCTATGATATTGGATGGCATGACCATCAGACTTGAGAGACATGGTCTCAGTGGAAAGAGGTGTCGATTGTGTGTGGATTAGGTACTAATTTGGTGACTACAACTCACCCGTGATGGCCAAAGTGCCGATTGAATTCATGTGCACACAGGTTGACTTAGTGATGAGGTGGTTTTAACCACTCGTGTGGGTAGAGTCCCTTGGTAGTGTGGCTTAGGAATTTTTTTGGGGGTGGTTTCCATAGGAATCCACGAGGAAGGTGAGGAGCCTTCATATGATAGCATTGAGGCTATCAGTTGGGGGTTGAGGCTTACCGCATTGAGGCTGTGGGACTAGACTACTTTGGGAGGATGTAGATTGTCATTCCTAGGCACGTCGTGCTATGATATGATGATGATATTTATTTGAGGAAAAATATCATTGTGCCTCTGAACATAGGGCCTTAAGCCAACCAGTGCTTTCGAGTAGGGGTCCAAGGGACCGATTACTTTTTCTTGGGCATGCCCTCGAGACGTTGGCGATTTATTCAAGACACGCGGTGTCAGGAGGCATGAAGTGCTGGGTTGATTACTTAGAGGTGGAACTTGAGGGTTCACCTGGGATGTTTGACATCGGGGGATACCTTGGGCCATGGGCCAAGTATCCTTTCCTCTTCAGTGATTCCAACATTGTATGAGGCAGGTGATGGCTTCCTGGTGGCTGTTAAGCACCAGGGAAGTTCGTGTTTACTTTATGTATGTGCTGTTTTGTTTTCTATAGTCCACACCTACTTAAACACTTATGTTGGATATGCACACTTGGGTGATATCCTACTGAAACTCATTCTCACACCCTACACATGCCTTTCAGAATGTGTGTAGACTTCATGTTGTTGTGTTCAAGTAAGAGTTCAAGCTCTGGAGTTGGATCCTAGTTTGATTTGGCATGGATTGATGGTAGGGGACCTTGAGGTTTTGCCTCAGTTGGAGTTTCTATTTTGTTTTCCTTTTTAGTTTTAGCATGCTTATATGTATATGTATTGCGGTCAAACAATGGTAACCCCTTCTGGATATTGATATGTATGACTTGATATGTATGCATGATCTATTTTAAATTGATACAAGTGGTGTGTTTGTTTGGTTATTTATTTATAATTCTTGTTGATTAGGCTTCCACTATTGCTTGATATTGACTATGCTTCCTCCTTTGACATATTTGGTTTGAGTTTGCTAAGTATTTATTTCCGATGCATGTTATATATATGCACTCAAACCATTATTATATCATCCCTTGAGGGTATATCCTCCCCACTATTCCCTTTTTACACCCTCGCTACTAGTCGGTAGCCTTTGGAATTTGGGGAGGTGCGCCTAAAGCTAGTGACATCCAGCCCAAAAGCACTGTTCGGGTGGCTAATCAGGTCGGGGATGCTACACTCCCATTGGATATGTTTTAGATAATTAAAATTCTCTTTATAAACTAATTAACATACATTTATGAATATTAAAAATTATATTACAAAACATTAGTGTCATATTTGAGGATATAAGAAGAAGTTCTAAAATTTCGGTAAAGTAAAGATTGTGTAGTTATTTGAGTAATGAAATCTATGTCTGGATACTATAAGTGGATGTGACTCTAGTACAAATGTACCTAAGGGTAACAACCCTAAAAACACTGTATTGATCTAGACTTGATAAAGAACTGGTGCACAACAACGGGCTTTGCTGCATACCTAGTTTGAAACTCTTGGGGGGTATACTTTAGATGATTCACATTCTCTTTATAAACTACTAAACATGCCTTTAGGAAGATTAAAAATTGTACTATGAAACATTAGTGTCACCTTTCAGGATATAAGAAAACATTCTAAAATTTTGGTAAAGTAAAGATTGTGTGTTTATCCAAGAAATGGAATCCTTATCTGAATGCTATAAGTGGATGTGGATCTGGCATAGATGTGCCTAGGGATGATAACTCCAAAAACACCGTATTGAGCTAGACTTGATTGAGAACTGGTACACGACAACAAATCTTGCTGCACACCTAGTTTGACACTCCCTGGGACTTGCTTTTAATGATTCACAGTCTCTTTATAAACCACTGAATATACCTTTAGGAAGATTACATTAGTGTCATCTTTCAGTATATAAGATTTGTTTTTTTAAATTTTAGTAAATTAAAGATTATGTGATCAACGTTACATGACCATTCCTCATTTTCAATACACTAAAAAAATAGGGCAATTAGAAGGGGTTGTTTTTTCATTTAGAAGGGGTTATAACCCCCTCTAAACACTTTAGTGACGGTTACCCATAGCCACTGCTAAAGTGCCCACCTACTCTAATTAAGGGTGTTTGTGGGTAAGCGCTGGTAAAATGGGTTTGTGTTTAGCGACGATTAAAATAGAGGAGATTTTAACCCCCTATAATTTCACCCTAAATTCACCATAAACAGATCAATTAGGGGCGGTTAACCACCCCTAATTGACTTTCAAAGTTTACATTTAGGGGTGGTTATACTATAACCACCCCTGAACTATCCCTTTTTATATATACATATATTTTACCCTAGGTGCCTTAGACAAACCCCCCACGATCCCCAAAGTGTGCCCCTGGACAACCACCCTAACACCCAGGTGTCCGTGCCCCCAGACAACCCACAATGCCCCACCCACCCTGACACTACAGATAGACAACCGAGGCCCACTCACGTACGCGCCAGCGCGCCTGTCACCCATGGCCTGACTGAAGGCCGAAAAAATTCCCCTGCTAGGATTTGAACGTAGTACCTACTGGATGGAGCGATGCGGCTGAACTGCCCTGGCAAATGTTCTTTACTATAATATATACAATAAATTATATTTATTTACATACGAAAATATTATATATATATATATATATATATTTGATTATAGAAATATAGATAATATAATATATTTATGCATGATATTTATATATAGTATATATTTGTGTATTATATATATATATATATATTTATAAATACATTTATATTTGTGTGTGTGTGTGTCTATATTTATGTATTTATATAATATTTATATATATAATATAATTATAATATATGCATTTATATAATTATTTTTATATACTTATATATATGCATGTGTGACTGTAACAATAGTATTATTAACTATTATTATTATTATAAATATATTTTAAATAATAAAAATTATATGTTAGTTTTATAAATACAATACATTTATATATTTTATAATTTACATTATACATATATTATATCATGTTGGGACCTCTTTGTGTATGAAGATTGCATTTGTTGTCAATAGTTGTCAATACTGGTCAAAATAAAGAAGGAGATGAAGAAGGTCTCCATAGTTAATAGAGAATGCAATTGAGACGATTATTGAATTGATCCTAAGTTTAAAGAACTTGTGTCAAAGGTGACACATTGTTTACAACAATAAAGAATGGTGAAGTATCATCCATCTAAAAATGATTGAAGAAGAATGAGGATTTGAAGAAGACCATGCAATGCTTCACGATTGCATGAGAACCATGAAAGAGATTACTTGAAGAAAAGAATCATATGATTTGTATGAAGTAGAGAATGATGGTTGAAGAAGAAAAGAGAGCGTGGAAGGGCTTGGCATTCTAATATGGTCATGCATTACACATTGCCTTGAAATCAGATGATTTTTGCACTATTCTTAAAGTTCCAAATACATGTATTAAAGGTGATACATTGTCTACAACATTAAAGGTGTTTGAAGAAGCCTCAAGCCTCCACTTTTGGATGAATATAAATGATTGGAGTTCTTTTGAATTAACACTCCAAAAAGGAATTGAGGATTTTAAGTGAGGATGAAGAAGTACTTTGGAATTTATATTCCAAAGAGTATAAGAAGAAAGAAGGATGATTGTTGAAGATGAAGAGAAGACATGAAGTAGTGCATGGGCTTGGAACTATGAGAATAGCCAATACTATGAAGATGCTTTGCTGATTTGTATTTCAAAAATATCATAAGTTTAGAGAACTTGTGATGCAAGCATTATAAAGGATAGGGGGAGTAAAGAAGTGTTTTTGGCAAAGGAAAGAAAGTGGCGCATAAGTCAAAAGTGGCATGCAAGTGTATGTTGCATGCAAGTCATATTTCAAGAATACCACATCAAAATACGACAAAGGAAAGAAAATGGCGCACAAGTCATATTTTAATATCATCACACCAAAATATGACAAAGGAAAGAAAGTGGTTCGTAAGTTTAAGAGTGGTGCACAAGTAAGAAGTGGTGCACAAGTATAAGCGGCGCGCAAGTGTATGTTGCATGCAAGTCATATTTCAACACCATCATATCAAAATATGACAAAGGAAAGAAATTGGCGCGCAAGTGATGGAGCGGCGTGCAAGTAATGGATTGGCGCGCAAGTAGGAATGGCGCGCAAGTATATGTGGCATGCAAGTCACAAAAATTCCTATAAATAGATAGTTACCATCATCATTTTGGTAATCTCAGCACTTAATAGAAAATTTGAGCTCTGATCGTGAAAGTAGTAGAAAGTGGTGAGAAAGATGAAGTGTCACACAAGTTGGGAGTTATTCATAAGGCGCACAAGTAGGGAGGCATGCAAGCGAAGTGGCGTGCAAGAAGAGTGGCACACAAGTAGAAGTGGCACGCAAGTTGTAAGAGGCACACAAACAAGGATTTGGGTGCAATAAGTGTGTTGTGTCTAATCCTGAAGTGGCGCACAAGTTGTGAGTTATGCACAATTGTGGCATGCAAGTAGTTGGTGGCACGCAAGTAGGGAGGCACACAAGTAGGGTGGCACGCAAGTAGGGATTGGCGTGCATGCTGTGAGTTGTGCTATAAGTTCTTACCAGCTTCTGGTCAACTGTGATGATGCTAAGTTGAGTCGTACTTCATTGATTTAACAATCACAAAGAGAACTTATGATTCTATAAAGAAGAAGAAGAAGAGTGCAGTGCATTTGGTTTTTCATTGAAAGAGAAAGTGTGAAGAAAAGTAGGTTTCAGTGTAGCTGGTTTTGCATTGAAGAAGAAGAAGAAGAAGAGTGTGAAACTTACAGGTTTGCTGTAGAGAAATAAGATTTTGGTTACTTTCATGCTACTAAGTAAGTAACAATGAGAAGAAGAAGGCTATAGAATAACAAAGTATCACTATAGAATCCAATAGGTCTCAACAGGTGGAATATTCTTTTAGTGTTTCAAACTCTTTTAATAGAGAGAATACTGTCTTCAAAGGCAGTATAAAGAACCATCCAAAGGCTACAAGAGACTATCTACACTGGTAGTATAAATAACTATAAAGTGTAAGGGTATATCCTACTCATTTAAAGTTGTAAGAGGATTGTTCCCCTTCCCCCCTCTGAGTGTAGGGAGAAACACTGGGAAGTGATTATCTCCTTACCTCCTCTAAGTGTAGGGAGCCACACTGACTAGTGAATTGTTTTCCTATTCAACCACTGTAACAGTTACTACATTATAGTGGAGAATCCATGCATTGGTCATTACCATACACGACAAGGATGTAGCTTATCTTATTGAGTGGTGAACTATGTAAAAATATCATGTGCATATTTTTATTGCTTTTATATTACTTCATGCGACATATAAAAGAGAATAAGAGATTCAAGATCCTAATAGGTCAAGAGGTACAAGGATAAAAATATGAAATTGGTTTAAAAAGTCCCCAACACTGATTCACCCCCTCTCAGTGTTAGGCATATCCCAAACTGATCCTCTCAATTAGTATTAAAGGGAGGTTCATCTCTGTTGGATTCTCTATAGTGAAGTTATTCTCTTTTGGAGACTTGAATTTCTTTCATGAGTTATCAATGAAGTGCAGTTTCAGTGAATATTCAGTTGTCTCTAATAAAAATATCACATCTACCAAGACCATGATGAATAAGAAAAATAAGGAGAAGAGAAAGTTGAATAATAATTCCCTCTTATATAAAGAAGAGGAAGTATCTAGTTCTCCATACCTTGCTGACAACGAAGACATTTCAGGCTTGGAAAGTAATGAACAGGTGGATCAAGTTCCCACAAAAAAGATGGATAACCTTCTTACCTTAAGTGATTAGGAGGTATGTGTTAGTAAATTTTAAAACTATTCTCATGATGAAAATACGAGCACGAGCGGTGATGATCAATCTACAACCTCTTAAGAATTATCTGTTGATATATTAAGAATTATTCTTCATAGTATTCCTGAAGAAAATTCATCCCTTATTTGTGGAGTATTTCAATGCATGCAATAAGATATCACCTAGTTGGAAGAAGAAACTAATGTTTTGGAGAAGGACCCACAAGCAAAGATTACTGAATGTCTAAAGATATCTAGATAGGTTGGAGCCTTTGAAGAAAAAAAGAGGGAATTTGAAATAAGTTCCTCAAAATGGCTCAAAGAATTTGAGGGGAAAGAAATAGTCAATAGGACTCTTGAAGAGAATATCCATGCACTTGAAAATGAGCTAAAAATGAGCATTGATGTCAAGGAGTTATATTTGGAAGAAAATACCAAGAAGATCAAGGAACTTGGATCTTTGTTACAAAACAATGTTCTAATGCATGAAGTGGAAGTTGAAAGATTAAAGAAGACTTGTGAAGAGAAGATGATCATTATTGAAGACCATAAGATCATCCTCAATATGTAATGTCTAAAATTGGAAGCTCAATGTGCCAATCTTGAGAAGAAGCATATTGATCCTTCACAAAAGAAGGTGATAGTTTTTACTGGCATTCAATGTTCATTGGAGAATTCTAAGGGTGAAAGAACTCCAACATGTGATAATAAGATCATGAATTCACTCAATGATCTATCACAAACAACTGAGAAAGAACAGGTACCATCCATACCATCTTGTACCAGTGTTTCTAAAGTTTTTTCTACAAAAAGTGTAGGGTGGAAGAAAAATTATAAACAAATATGGATTGGTAAAGGTGATGATATACCTACCATCATGACTAGGGTGGATAATAAGATGAATTTTGAAGATGATTCCATATAGAGAAAACAACAAATCAAGAAGAAGGCTCAACAACCTTATACAGAAGATATCAAGAAGACAAGGTTTTGTTGGTCAATGTTGGTTCTGTAATAGATTTGGACATTGTGCATTAGATTTTTGGTACAATCCCTTAAATGAAAAAGCACAGAGAAATCCTATATCAATGGGAAGAAATCCAAAGAGGAAGAAGCAACATCCACAGATCTAGAAGCATTTGTATACTGCAAATAGATTTGGAATGTTAGACAACATCTGTGATATATGCAATGAGAGTGGTCACAAGGTTGGTACATGTTCATCTCAACAGGTACCCAAAGCTGATAAGAAAATAAGATCACAAAAGTTGGCTAAGAAAGAAGAATCATCCTTAGGAAGTAGTCAGAATAATGTTGTAAAAACTAATTCTCCCAAGAAGATTCCAAAAAGGAAAGGTGAGAATTCCTTGGATTTTAAATCTAAGAAGGTGAATGGCTGTGCATCTAAAATAACTCCTAAGAAGGATGGCACTCAAAATAAGCCATGTGGAATACCCAAACACAATGCATTAGTTTCTAATGACATATTGGTGGTTTGAGAAAAGGATTTGGAAATAATGAGAAAGGTGGAAGATGCACAGGCTAAGTATAGTGCAAAAGGCAAAGAGAAGATTCCATATGAATACAAAGAAGTTCTATGTATGAGGTGCAACAAGGCTGGTCACACTGTTAGAAGTTGCATGGAATTCATTCTAGCCTAAACAAAATTTCTCAAGAAGATGAAAGTTGTACCAATAGATTCTAGTGCTTCGAAAGATATTAAAGAGAGAAGACTCACACACAAAGAAATGGAAGATGTACTAATATCCACATAATCATAGTCATCAGTGAAGATCAGTTGTGAAAGTGTGAATAATGGAGCATCTGGGTTGATAAAATCATCTCAACCTTTTTGTTCACATTGATGAAGCAAGGAGGATCCAACTTATTCCCTTAAATCTTTGTGTATTGTATTTTTTATTATAATACAAGGAATTGAAGGTGAAGCAAGCTCTTAGGGGGAGAACCTGAGAAGTATTCCCTTGAGGGGGAGACCCATGAAGAATCTTCCAGAGTTAGTATATCAATTAGTATCAATTTTAGTTAGTATTAAAATCAATTAATCTGAATATTATCTGAGGATCATGTCATTAGAAAAGGTATGTCATCTCTCAACCTATCATCCTTGGTTACTCAAAGTAAAAAATTATTTTACAAAGGGGGAGTAACTAAGTAAATCGGTGACATAAGAAGAGTGAAAGTTCTCCAAGTCCACTTATCCTTCCAATTAAACTTGAATGTTTTTTATCTTTTTGTTGAAGTGAGTGTATGAGTTTCAGGTTGATTATTTCATAGCATATTTATTATCCAAAGCCTGGAATGAAAGTGGAAATCCCTTGAAGACAAAGTACATGAGTTATCATCTCATGAGGTATCATGATCAATGGATAATGGACAACTTTGTTGTCTAAATCAAATCCTATTGTTTTCTACACCGAGAATTGCTCAAGTAGACTTAGAGTTAAATTGTTGATGACACATTTATTAAGAAATGACTGATACCATTTTCCTACGGACTTTGTATTTATTGTCAATAAGGGAGAGAGAAAGTGAAATGAAAGTTTGAAAAGTGATGTGGGAGATAAAGAAGTAAATGGGAGAGAGAATATTCTCATTTTGACATTGACACATTCATTTTATTATAACTTTAAGGTATTGACAAAAAAATACAAAGGAGAAGATTATTGGGACCAATTTGTGTACGAAGATTATATTTGTTGTCAATAGTTTTCAATACTGGTCAAAATGAAGAAGGAGATGAAGAAGGTCTCCATAATTAATGGATAATGCAATTCAGATGATTGTTGAACTGATCCTAAGTTCAAAGAACTTATGTTAAAGACGACACATTGTTTACAACAATGAATAATGGTGAAGTATCATCCATCTAAGGACGATTGAATAAGAATGAGGATTTGAAGAAGACCATGCAATGCTTTACGATTGCATGAGAACCATGCAAGATCTTACTTGAAGAAAAGAATCATATGATTTACATGAAGTAGATAATGATGGTTGAAGAAAAAAAGAGAGTGTGGAAGGGCTTGGGATTCTAAGATGGTCATGCATTACACATTTCCTTGAAATCAGACGATTGTTGCACTGTTCTTAAAGTTCCAAATACATGTATCAAAGGTGATGCATTGTCTACAACATTGAATATGTTTGAAGAAGCCTCAAGCCTCCACTTTTGTATGAAGAGAGATGATTATAGTTCTTTTGAATTAACATTACAAAAAGGAATTGAGGATTTGAAGTGAGGATAAAGAATTACTTTGGAATTAATATTCCAAAGAGTATAAGAAGAAAGAATGATGATTTTTGAAGATGAAGAGAATACATGAAGTAGTGAATGGGCTTGGAACTATAGGAATGGCCAATAATATGATGATTCTTTTCTGATTTGTATTTAAAAAATATCATAAGTTTGGAGAACTTGTGATGCAAGCCTTATAAAGGATAGGGGGGGGGGGGGGGGGGTAAAGAAGTGTTTTTGGAAAAGGAAAGAAAGTGGTGTGCAAGTCAAAAGTGGCACGCAAGTGTATGTTGCATGCAAGTCATATTTCAATATTACCACATCAAAATATGACAAAGGAAATAAATTGGCGTGCAAGTCATATTTTAATATCATCACATCAAAATATGACAAAGGAAAGAAAGTGGCATGCAAGTTCAAGAGTGGTGCATAAGTAGGAAGTGGCGCACAAGTATAAGCGGCGCACAAGTGTATGTTGTGCGCAAGTCATATTTCAACACCATCATATCAAAATATGATAAAGGAAAGAAAGTGGTGCGCAAGTGATGAAGCGATGCGCAAGTAGGAATAGTGCACAAGTGTATGTGACACGCAAGTCACCAAAATGACTATAAATAGACGATTACCCTCCTCATTTTGGTAAGCTCAATACTTAATAGAAAATTTGAGCTCTGATCACACAAGTAATAGAAAGTGGCGCACAAGATGAAGTGTCATGCAAGTCAGGAGTTATTCATAAGGCGCGCAAGTAGGGAGGTGCACAAGAAAAGTGGCGTGCAAGAAGAAGCGGCGTGCAAGTTGTAAGAGGTGTGCAAGCAGGGAGTTGTGTGTAACAAGTGTGTTGTATCTAAGTCCTAAGTGGCGCGCAAGTTGTGAGTTGTGCACAATTGTGGTGCACAAGTAGTTGGTGGCGTGCAAGCAGGGAGGCGCGCAAGCAGGGTGGCGCACAAGCTGTGAGTTGTTCTAGAAGTTCTTACAAACTTCTAGTCAACTGTGATGATGCTAAGTTGATCTGGACTTCATTGATTTAACAATCACAAAGAGAACTTGTGATTATAGAAAGAAGAAGAAGAAGAGTTTAGTGCATTTGGGTTTTCACTGAAAGAGAAAGTGTGAAGAAGAGCAGGTTTCAGTGTAGCAGGTTTTGCATTGAAGAAGCAGAAGAAGAAGAGTGTGCATCTTACAAGTTTGTTGTAGAGAAAGAAGATGTTGGTTAATTGCATGCTACTAAGTAAGTAACAAGGAGAAGAATAAGGTTGTGGAAGAACAAAGTAGCAATGTAGCATCCAATAGGTCTCAACATGTGGAATATTCTTTTGGTGTAGCAAACTCTTTTAACAGAGAGAAGATTGTCTTCAGAGGCAGTATAAAGAACCAGCTAGTGGCTGCAAGAGACTGTCTACATTGTAAATATAAAGAACCAACGAGTGTAAGGGTATATCCTAATCGTTGCAAGTTGTAAGAGGATTGTTTCCCTTCCCCCTTCCGAGTGTAGGGATAAACACTGAGAAGCGATTATTTCCTTCCCTCCTCTAAGTGTAGGGAGCCACACTGACTAGCAGATTGTTTTTCTAGTCAACCACTGTAACAGTTACTACATTATAGTGGAGAATCCATGCATTAGTCATTACCACACACGACAAGGACATAACTTATCTTATTGAGTGGTGAACCATGTGAAAATATCATGTACATATTTTTACTACTTTCATATTATTGCATGCGACAGGGAAAAGAGAATAAGAGAATCAAGATCCTAACAGGTCAAGTGGTACAATGATAAAAAGATGAAATTGGTTTTAAAAGTCTCCAACACTGATTCACCCCCCTCTCAGTGTTAGGCATATCCCAAACTGGTCCTCTCATATTAATCATATTTATATTATATATTTATGTATGTAATTATATACATTTATATTATATCATGTACACACACACACACACAAATTTAAACACATTCATATAATTAGAAATATATAATATAATTAAATGATATATATATATATATTTACTAAATTAATTTATAATTAATATGATATACTAATATATATATAATAATAATTATATAATATGTATAAATTTTTATATAATAAAATATTTATAATATAAAATATAAAATATAAATATATATTAGAAATATATAATATATTTATATTTAATTTTATATTTAATTTTGTCTATATTATATATATTTGTATACATAAAATAATATAAACGTATTTATACATAAATATACAATAAAATTGCATTTAATATAATATATGTATAATATAAATCATAATATAAATGTATAGTATTTATAAAACCATTTATAAATTTATATATTTGAATAAATTATTTATAATTAAATTTATATTATGTATACCAATATTTATATATGTATACATTTTTATTTATATGTATAAGTATTTATTTAAATTATTTATATAATGTCTTTATATATTTATACATGTTTATAATGTATTTATATACAATTATATAATGTGTTTATGTAATATATAGACACACACACACATATATATTATATAATTTGAATTAATATGAGATTTATTTTAAAAAATAAATAAAAATTTAGATGGGGTTAAAAAAAACCCCTCTAATTAAAGGGATTAGAGGTAGTTCATGAATCCCCTCTAATTTATTGAATTAGAGGGGGTTCACAATCCTCTCTAATCTAAGGGATTACTAGCACTTCATGAACCCCCTCTAATTTATTATATTAGAGGGGGTTGTGAACCCCCACTATCTTATTAAAAAACAAATTCCATTATATATATAGCCACCAATATCCAAACAAACAAATATATATATATATAGCACCTCTAAAATCCAACCAAACATACAATGCCACTAATTATTAAATTAGTGGTGGGTTTGACATAACTGCCTCTAAAATCCAATCAAATATTAAAAAAATAATGCTAAAAAATTTAGAGGGGTTTGTGAACCCCCTCTAAATTTGATGATTAGCAGGGATTGTACATAACCTTCTCTAAAATGAATTTAGATGGGGTTGTGCATAACCCCCTCTAAGAAACCATGGCTAATATGTTGTTTTTTATAGTGATATTATTTACACTATCATAATCTTGATCAAAAAGCATTTTTCATGTAGATAATCATGTTTGCCTGTGTCTAATGCTACAAAGAGGTTATTCAAACCGAGCAAGAAGCATCTTATAGTACACAACCAACAACAATGTTTAGGACATATGATTGTGTAACCCTAAGAGAACTTTAGGAAAAAATTCATGACCATTTAAATTTGGGACCTGATTAGGAGATCTAGTCTATTAGCTATAGAAATTTTCAATTCGAGGATAGGATTTTTCATCTACCTTATCCATTAGCTATTGATGAGGATTGATTCTAAGCAACAACTTTATTTTCACAACAGTCTGATAATGCCATGATGAAGTTATATGTTGAGGTTTCTAGTGCCCAGTAGCAATGTCCAATTGTATGATGATATAGGTATACAAGAGTTGTAAAAGAAGGTCCATCCCAAGAAAAAGAGTCTATTCCCTATGACACAGAAGAAGACAACCAAACCGATGATCCAGATATACAACAAGATCATTTTGATGATGATGAAGTCTCCAATGATGGAATAGATGAAGACAAAAATGATGATGAGGAAGCTACAAAAGTTGGGGAGGAGGTTGGTACAAATTTAGTAGTTGTATATCATCCTCAACACACAATAAATAATCCACCCCTCTTAGCATATTAGTAAGAAGTAATGGCATGTTTTTCTGAATTTGACTGAAATATTATCACACCATCAATTCAGTTTCCTTGAGTTATAGAAGATGGATTTGGTGAACTGGAAAAAACATTATACGTTGTAAGAAATTTTCTAAGAAAAGATGCCATGAAAAATATACTAAAAATATTTTATATTGAGAGACACTATAAATATTTAGTTTAAGATTCAATATATATAAAATACATCATATTGAGTGAGATTATTGACATTTCATTTGGAGGTTAAAGAATTTATAAGATTGAGGTAGCTCATACTTGCATGCAGCCAAATCTGACACAAGATCATACATCATTGGATGCTAAATTTTTGTCATATATTATTTTGAGATGATTGGGACCTACCAATATGTGCTTTTATCCCTTCATAGATGACACAACAAAAATTTGGTTATAAGATTTCCTATACAAAGGCATGGATGGCGAAATAGAAGGAAATTGTCAAGGTCTATGGTGATTGGTGTGACTTGTATTGGGTGTTTTTTTAATTACAATCCATACTAAGACACAATGACCAAGTTTTATTCAATCTCATTACGAATGAACATGTGTCTCAAGATAACCAACTTGATCCATCTCAAGTCAATTTTTCCGGTTGTTCTGGGTATTACTTCCATGTATTTCTGCATTTCATTTCTGTAAAATGTTCATAAAAATTGGTGGGATGTTTATATATGAATAATATATGAGCGTTTTATTGATTGAGACAACACAAAATGGAAACCATTCATTTCTTTTGCTTTCATTTTCCATTATGGATAAGGAAAATTATGAATTGTGGAGTTGGTTTTTAGCATGTTTCATCGGATATTTCACCCAAATTTGTGGTGTCTGTTTGATATTTGATCATCATCGGGTAATCAAAGAGGTAATAAATGTAGATCATATTACATGGAGATACTCAAATTCACATCATCGACACTATATTAGACACACTTTTAGCAACGTGTAAAAAACTTTACATGATGAACCTATGAAGAAGGCTATCACAAGGCTTGATATACAATCTTTTTCTTATTTTTTTTACTATTTCTATGTAATGATAAAATTATTTTAGGTGAAATATGAAAACTTTCATATAGCATATGAGCCAGATAAATGAAGGTTTGAGCAACAATTAAAATAATTTTTTAGGGATAATCAGGGAGTGTATGATTATATAATGCATATTTCAAAAGAAAAACAAACATTTTCATATGACAGTAGGAAGAGGAACATACACATGAACACAAAAATTGAAAATTTCATCAATATAATCTTGAAGGGGCTTCAAAAGTTACCTATAACTGGCCTAGTTCATGAGTCATTTTATTATTGTGTCAAGTAATTCGTTGAAAGAGGAAAATTGACTGCTGATGAGATTCAACAGGGGCTAAGGTACAAATGACACTTTCAATGAGAGATTGAAAAGAATATTGAAGAATATTATACTTATAAACTTTGCCTTTTCAATCGAGAAGACTTTTTATTTGGAGTGCAAGAGTGTCAGGACCCCATAACAAGTAGCAATGGTTGAGTCCCGGTGGTATTACTAGAAGCAAGGCATTGTCAATGTGGAAATTTCCAGACATTGTGGTTTCTGTGCGCACATTCTATTGCAGCATGTGACTCTATAAACATATCATGGGAAGCATACATTGATCCAATGTACCATATAGGCACCAAATTTAACTATTATTCCACACCATGGATGCCTATTGGGGAGTTTTGACATTTCCCAATGCTCGAAGAACAGTCAATATTGATACCCGACATCAAGAGGTTGTGAAAGCGAGGGAGACCGAAGTCCAGTGGGATACAAAATGAGATGAACTAGCCTTAAGAATAGGGTAAATGTTTGAGATTCAACATATGTTATCAAGAAGGTATTAATAGGAAATATTTCCCTAATGTTGATGGATCAAGTTCACACTCTCAACCACGATGATGTATTGCCTCCAATGTAAACTTTCTATATTATAAATTACACGATTTTAATATAAAATCATTCATTTTTAAAATTTTATGAAATTTATAAATAATTTTACTATTAAATAATAAATAGCTCATAAATTGTACAACCATTTACATAAATCACACACAAGAAAAACATGCCTAAATGTTACATCATTCCAATAAATAAAACTTTCTTCTACAAAATTTCATTCCCTTTACAAAGTTTTTTCACATGATAAAACCATTTTTTAAATCATCCTTTGGTTTTCATAGAAAGCCTTTCATATTCACATTACAAGGAATACAACAAGTATATGTGATATGACATGAAAGCATAATCAAACTATCTATGTATACACCATAAAGAAAGCACATGAGAAAATAACCATGAAATATACCATCTTGTGAGAAATCATACATAAATGAAAAATAACACCATTTGGGATCTAAACTACACTTATGTATTCCATGAGAATATAAGAGCATCCATCATTCCTTCATAGCTTAAGTACCCCATGGAAAAGAAATGGGTTTTATAAAATTTAATTAAAACATCATTATAATCCAACTATAGAAATAAGGTGGATATATCATTCAATAATATCCCCAGTGAAAGATAAAAATCATCAAAGGATGTCGACATAGATGAAAAATACTTTTTCTAAAAGCATTAGAAATATTCTTTGAGAAACATGAAGAATTAACCTTTTCTTTTGGTAAGAAAAATTTCATAAAACAATGGGAATAGGCATGTTATATATTACATTCTACCAGTCATAAAATAATGCTGACCATAACATTATATTTATATTTTACACTTACTTAAGATATATTTTATTTTTATACATAGATATGGAGGACACTACTCTACTCACTGAGCAGTATAAGCATGCTTCACATGAGGTGTTAGTGGGTCATGAGGTTTGACGGATTAGGGTGCGTAAAGCACACCATTATTATCACATTCCACCTCCAGCTACTATTATACCATACCTATGTCGTGATATCCTCTATGATATCACTGTATCTGATTTCATTGATCATCACCTCCTTGCTTCCCTCACCAAGAGATAGAGATGTGAGACTCACACATTCCACTTTCCTAAGGGAGAGATGACCACCACCCTTAAGGATGTGTCAATTCTAATCGATCTTCCTATCTAGGGTGATACAGTTATAGGAACCACCCATGGATACTAGCTTGATCTTGTACAAAAATTTCTTGGTCTCAACATTATGGCGGATGATACTGTCACCAATGGAGAAATATATATTTACATTGTTTTTTTTAGTTTTTAACATTGGGTTTTAACTGAAATTTATAAAGGTGATGTTATAAATAAGAGTTTCGATGTCGATTTTAATAAAACCAATATATAAACATTTTCAAAAAAATGAAATAAAGAGCTCTTTTAATGCTAGTTTATATATAAACCAATGTTGAAAATAAATCTCCACATCAGTTTTACTAAAAAACCGACGTCGAAAATAAATCATGTACATTTCAGCATCAGTTATATAAAAATCTACGTTGAAAGATATATTATTTTTGAATTCGGGAAAATCCAGTTCAACTTTTAGTATCAGTTTTTATAGAAAAATGACGTTGAAAGTTATTTCATAAGGCTTTAAATGTCGGTAATTACTAATAACTGATGTTGAAATTCATTCCCAATTCAACTTTCAACATCGGTTATTAAGAAAATCCAACACGGAAAGTCAATTTTTTTAAAAAAAATAGAATTGTTACATTACATTTCCACAGATCTGAAAACCTATAAATAACATATACAAAAAAAACTAAATACAAGTTTTCTAAAACTTTTTTTGTCTTCTCCATGATGAATTCCCATTACACCTCTGTGAAGACTCACACTCTTTCATGAATCCTCCGACTAATGTTATCCTCTCTCACAACATTTGCTTACGGTGACCTTACCTAAAACACAAACACCCAACTACATCATAAACCATCTAAATATCTATCCTCATTTACTTTCATGTACCTGAAATGCTATATGTGAAATTGAATTTCAAATAATGTGCACATGAAAGGTGTGAGAGTGAAAACTCAATAGGAACTATAGCGAGGCTTCAAATCTCAAAAGTGAATACTCAATTGAATTAAAGTGATTATGTCTGATATTTACATAATATATATCATTTTAAACTAAAAAAATTGCACATATATAACAAAAAAACATAAATTTAACCCAACCAAACAAAAATTTATAATTGAAAATCTATTTTCTTTATCTTTATAAATTTATTATAAGGTTAACCAATAGTAAAGAAACTTTTAAAATATAAACCATTTAATTAAAATAGTTAATTCAATGATATCATACACCTGTTATAACAAAAGTATCAGTTTTTGAACACTTTTTATTTTGAAAATGTAATATTAAACATTAACATTTAGATAAAAACTCAACACCCATCAAGAAACTTATTAATATTTAAAAGTAAATAAAACAAAACGATGATGGATTTATTCATGAGTTTCATTCTAAGATCCATGCTTGAAATTACTTGCATGATAACCTCAATGATAAGAACATATGGATATTATAGAAGGTGTATTTGTATATGGAGTTTAACGAGTCGTCTAAGTAGTATATTATAATCAAAGTTGGCCAGCTGTCTATATATTTTTAATTGTCCATTATTTACGAAAATGTGATCAGATTGAAAGGGAAGATCTCTAGAAAAGAATTTCTATGTTTGATTTTGGTCCTATATCTAGGATATTCAAGGGAATTTGAATAATTGTATTTAAAAATTGTGAGATATACCGATTCAAAGGGAGACCCAAAAAGTGTTTTAGCATTAAATAATTTATTATTATATGAAACATGAATCCCTAGTGGAATGTAATTAAAATCCAAAATGAGACAACACTTTTCATATATGGATTCTATATAATAACAATTTGCATATAATGCCCAAAAATTGTTAATATAAACCACATATCACTTATCATAAGCGAGGAAAAAAGCTATAATCACATAGTTACAAAATATATTAAATTAAAAAGATGTTAATGGAACTTACGGGGGAAATTTTTTCAATACAAAGTAGCCGCTAACACAAAATAACTAACTATATATTTTAAAAGAATTAATAATATTAATAAAGGAGAAAGAATTTTTTTAATTGATATATATCTAAGTGGGTTTAAGTGTTTGAATGATTTTTATTGGAATTGTGTTTTTATGTCATGTATTTAAATGTTTTTATTATAGAATTTTTGTGCAAGCTTACATTTAACAACACTTACTAAAAACAATTGGCATAATTTTATAGTTATATAATTAGATTATAGAAATAAATTCCATCTGTTTTGTTTTTAGATGAACAATTACCCTTTAATTCCTAAAATGGTGGAAACTGGATACAAAAAATGTCATTGGTCATTTAGGAAGGCTGAGAAGGCCAGTTGTACTATGTTGGAATCTTTTTATCACTTGGAAAGTACTTTAAATTATGATATAAATTTGTGAGGGTGGAAAAGAATAATGAATGAGCTTTCATTAATGGTAGACCAAAAAAGAATGAAATTATAAATTCTAATATTGTTAGAAAATATATTTCAAACAAAAAACCAATCAAATCATAAAATCACATGAATAAAAACTTTGCAGTTGATAAACATTTTCTGCATGCCAAGTGAAGGAAATAGAGATGAATTCAGTATTATTTATAACCCCTCATGTCCTGATTACTATAAATTAAAAATGAAATGTTAACAATTAATTTTTCAGAGAAGATGCTAATGAAAATAAACTGATAAAAGGTATTTTTCTTACACTTTAAAGAAAATAAAAGGAATAATAATTATAACTTTTTATTGATTCACCATCATAAAATCCTTCCACGAACTTTAGTTTAATATATCAATTATCAATACATATATAAATAATAATAATTAAGAACAAGGAACGTATAAAAAGAATAAAACTTACTTTAAAAATTTTCTAAAAGATTTAAATACTATGCCTAATACACTAACTTAAGGAAAAGAACAACCCTATAAAATCAAACACAATATACCAAATAAAAGTAGAAAACAATTTGTATAAATACTCAATTATTTAAATTTAATTAAAAGATACATACCTGAAACATCTGAAACCTGTAAAAAAACAACATATACAAACTTTAAGTAATAAATGATTATATAGTTACTCATTTTATAAACTTTAACTAAAATATACATAACTTACAATTTGAAGGATTGTGTAGTGTGGATATATTTTTTATAAATTCATAACCATTTATACAGCAAGTAACAACCCTTTAAAAATAAACAAAATATACCAACTTAGAGATGAAAATGATTATCTAATTAATCATTTTTTAACTTTAATTAAAAGAGATATACCTAATAATTTAAATCACAATCATACTTAAGAAATAGTTTGCAAACAAACAATGAATATGAGTAAGTTAATATTTTGTATATGAATTGGTATCATTGAAAAGTTACAATAATAATGAATTTTATAATATTATAAAATCGAATATTTTGATATAAAACATAAAATAATTAATATAACTGACCATATTAAATTCAGTTGTTGACCCAATTGTGATTATCTCATACATGAATCTAAAAAAATAATAACCACATTCCATACTTCCTTTTTTGGTGATGACACTATGGTTATAAAACATTAAATTTAAAATAAAAACCAACATTTATATATATATATATATATATATCTATAACAAAAAACCAAATATTATCAAATATAAAATATATTTACCATTACTTCAAAATATTTGATTGTATTTGGTTTCTTTATCGACAAGCGATCTTTATAAAACTTTTTCCATGAACTTAACTTTCATATATATCAACTAATAAAATATGTATAAACAATAAGAATTAAAAATAAACTAATAAAAAATAATAAAACTTACTTATCTAACAAGCTGCTAAATTTTTTACGAACACCACCTAATAAAGAGAAAAACTAATATAATTTTTATTCTTTTGGGAAGAACATGCCTAACATCCAATTACGTCTACAATATAAAAATTTAACAATTAATAAAATTATAATGAATATTACTTCATAATCATCTTAGTGTTCTTACCCATCAAGGAATGGAAAAAATCAGTATCAAATATCTGTATTTTATGATCTTTCTAATATATATGCTACTATATCAGGAGTTTTCACATATTTCACAACCGTTGAAATGAATTTGGGATCTATAAGACCATAAACACCATCAGTCTCATTTTGAATTAGAAGTGTGTGTAAATACCTAATTAAATAATTAATATAGTAAGTCAATTGAAATTATCTTTATTTAAGAAATAAAACAAGAAACATAAATTTACTTACATGAAAAACAACTGCAATATAGGCATTCTGAGCTGATAAAAATTAACCAGATCCATGATATCTTTATTGAATATTCTTAATGTATAGTCTCTTCCACATATCTCACATGTCATTTGAAACTCATAAAAATTATCCAAGGAATAAGAAACCTGGGATAATATTTTTATTCCATCAGATATCTCAGAAGTATCTAAAGTTGCTGGTTCTTGAAAATTTTCTTTCCTTTGCACTAATTATTTAGATTTTAGATACTCATATATACATTTAATGTTAGAAAACATTATAATTAATTTTTAATCAAATGTAAATAATATTTAATAAAAAATTCATACCTTGTATGTTAAATAACGAATAAGGTTAGTCGACCAAAGTAAAAAATGACTCATACAATCTTCAACTCTGGTAACCTCCTCGGTAGGTAAGGATAGTAAACAAGTTGGATCAATAATATTATGTATTGATATTCTTACCTGACCCAACTGCATGGGCCGATGATGTACAAAATACCTAAAAATATGTACGACTTCGTATGCTATAATATGCACATGAGGATCTCTAGCATACAACTCACAATATATGGTTGGGTCCAAATAAGGAGGTGGGGGATCTAAGTAGGTAGGATGGGTAGCCTGGTCAGGCTATGATTATCTCATCAATTTTTTAAACATAGCCTGCGCAGCTGATTGAATTTTATTATCCATGGATTGTTTCAATTATTTCAACTCAACTTTTAAGGAATCTATTTCTAGGTATTTTGATTTCTTACACTGATGACCAAAAACTATCCTAACACTAACACCCGCCTCATATCCTCTTAAATGACTGGATTGTTCCGGATTTTCTAAAGCAGTAGCTAGAATGTCCATCATACCCTTAGGTATAAAAGTCCCCTGCGTTTCTTACACTTGAAGGTCATCCTGAAATTAAAAATTAAAATGGTATATTAGTGTTTCTAATTTTAAAAATACAAACATTCATGGAAAATAAAAATTAACTTCTTATAATTTTTCCAGCTACGCTCTCATATTACTTTATAAGATACTTTTCATTTTTTTTCTTCTCGCTCTTTTCCAATTTTCATAATGAGTGGGGGGAGATGGAGAACCAAAATGGACCTCTTCTAAACCACTAGTATATTGAGCTATTAATTCATAAAAAAAATTCGCAATCACTTTCTCCTCTAATTAATGATACCCTCCACGTGATAACGTATGAGGGTATACGTTCTACAACTAGATCTCTTGATGAGATCTATGGAGTCCCATTACATAAAAATAAACTAATAAGTAATCGGGTAATATATAATATATTTTAAAATATAAAATAATGATCATACCATAAATGATTCATCATGTCAGCTGGAGACAAATTTCTTCCATGTATCTACACCTAAAAACCCATACTTGAGGCATGAGTTTTCATTCTGCAACTTACCAAAAACATAATTTTTTGTCAATTTTTTTTGAAAATCTCTTCATTGAACTGCAACTAAAGATAAAAATATTTTATTAATTTCTTTCATTTATTCAAAATTGAATGTCATCTACAAATGAATAAATTAAATATTAGTCATTTAAAATATGTAATATCTCAAAAATGGGATAAAAATAAATCAATTTAGATATTTTACCATTATGGACTCCAAAAACTTCTCTTTATCCATCTTGTCAATGGACTTCCAATCAGGATATAAAATGTTAATCCTACAACTTTGCACGGTGATATAAATGGTAAACTATGATGCATTTGGGCCAGTTGGGTTATTATTATCATAAAAATTAATTTTCATTATCTGGTATCCTTAGTCAAGTGACGGTTTTGGTAAATGTGTAATCCCACATTTACCAACTCTAGAAATTGATTTCTTTATAGAAGAAGGATAAGACTTTTTCATAGGAGGCACAACAGTAGGAGGCGCATTAGTAGTCTTGCAGTTTTTTTTGTAAATTTAAAGTTTGATTTAAGTAAACAGTTATATTATTGAATATTTAATAATATGAAAAAACATATACCTTGATAAATTTCCTATACCTCTATGTCCATCATTTAAATAATAAAATGTAATGAAATTCTGTGTACCTGCATATTATTAGAAAATTGAATATTTAAAAACAATGATTACAAAAACATGTAACTAAAAAAATTGTGTCACACATGTGTAAGTTTTTTTTTTAAAAAAAATTAATGATGTTATGATTATTAACCAAAAAATATGCAAGTTAAACTATTATATATAAACATTAATTCTAAAATGATAAAAACATTTATAAATTTAAATATCACAATCACAAAAGGCGTTTTTATATACATAAATTTAACCAAAACACAATGATGTATGTTGGGTTTTCCAATAAAAAATGTTTATAAATAACTGTTGAATATAAAATTTAACAAAAAAACATATAAATAATCAAATATATATAATTAAACATTTAATAATTAATTAAAAATAGAGTTTACACATGTAATTTTTTTAAAAAATATTTACCTAAATAATTAGGAGATTAATTTAGTGTTTTCCCATATCCCTTCAGCATGATCATTTCATATAGCATGGACTATGTCTGCATTATAGTCATTGTTATCATCTAAAAATCACGTATTAGACAAAAAAGCCTCAAATAAATCCATAAAATCATCATCATCCTCATCACCCAAATAAATTATTTTCCCTTAAAAAATTACATACCAATGACCATTCAATGAATCAATGACATAAAATATTTTCTTGGCATGTGCCTCCATAATAAATGGTTCCTCTTTGCAACTAAATATTTTCAAATCAACCATTATAAATGCATAATCATTATGTTTCACACCACTATTACTATCAATATAGTTACACTTAAACATCATGACTCAAAATTTAGTATAATCAATTTCCCATATATCCTTAAGAAATCAAAATTATTTCATTGACATAGAAATTGGGTTTTTATCCTTTTCACTCAAAAAAGTAGTGCTTCAGTGACAACTATCACCCCACTATTTTGAATAACGCTCTTGTCATCCTATTTTTTTATGTGTAAAATGCGTACCCATTAATATCAAAACTAGAACATGTGATAACATTAAGAGACGGTCCCCCTGCCAACCATTTCAATGTTTCTAATATAGATATATCTATGATGAATTTCTCTTTAAACCGTGAGAAAAATGTATTTTTATGATCAATCATCAACCAATTTTCATTTATTTTTAGATATTGTACCTTTAATTAAGCAATATGTGATGATATGAATGGTTGAACCTCATCTATGTTGTTCAAAATGTATAAATGCGTCTAAATCACTTCATCACGTGGAATAAAATTTACCTTTAAGCCTCGAATACCTCTACCTTCATTATCAACTATCATATGTCAAGATATAGGGAGACTAATATACTTTACTTCATATAAATAATCAGTACAGAACTCAATAACCTCTTATGATACATATTTTTAAACAATATAGGACTTCAGTTGATGAGGATTTTTAACATATCCCTTTAAATTTTTTATATATCTTCTAAAAGGATACATCCAACGTAAATAAATAGGCCCACATATTCTTATATCACACACTAAATGAATCACCAGATGAACCATTATATCAAAAAATTTAGGTTAGAAATACATTTATAGTTGACAAAGTATAAGAGCAGCTTCATTCTCTAACACATCTAACAAATTTGGATAAACGAATTTGATATAAATGGATTTGAAAAAATTACATTACCCAATGATAGTCTTTATAATAGGTGTCAGAAATATACCACATAATGCGACCGATAATAGTTGTTGCATCAATACATGACATTATTGAGATTTTATAACTATTAATTTACAATCCTCCAATGAAACCAAATTCTTCGCATTTGAATAATATCCACTTGGTACTTCAATACCATGTAGACACTGAAAAAAATTCATATTCTCACTTTTTCTTAATATGTGATAAGCCATAGATAAATATGTTTTATTTCCTTTTATAGTGGGAGCTAACTCCAAACATATTACCATAGATATAAAGTACAATTTAGCATGCAATCCATATTTTTTTCTTTACTTTTATGTCTAAAAAATTTCCAATCAAACTATCACATATTTTTTTCTCAATATTTATAACGTCAATGTTATGTTTTATCTATAAAAATCTTCAATAAGGTAGCTCGAAAAAGATATACTATTTCTTCTAGATATTTTTTGATGAATATTACTTTTTTCTTTCCAAATGTGAAATCAATAATTTTCACCTAGTTGTAATATTCTTCAATTGAAAATGGTTGTGGCGGAAAATTATATTCCTATAAACCATTAATGCTTTTTTCAATCTACGATAAGGATGATAAATTCTTAAAAATCTTCGATTCCCCATGTACAATGTCTTTCTTCCATTCTACAATTGATAATATGAAGTCTCTTCTTCACTAAGTGGACATGATTTATTTTCCTTAACACTATATCTAGATAAGTTTTTATATACATTAAATTCATTTACAATGAACATTATCATAGCACACAAAATAAAATAATATTTCTTGTATACATAAAAAATGTATCACCTATCTCCCATAGAAGATTCAAATCACCAATAAATGGTGAAAGATACACATCAATATCGTTTCCTGACTGTTTTGGTCTATAAATCATCAAAATCATCGTTATATATTTTTTATTCATACAAATCTATGGTGACACATTGTAAACTACCAAAAAACTTGTCATGAACTATGTTGGATACTTAGGATATGATATGGATTTGTTCTATCTATGCATAATCCCATTATAATATTTCTAACTTTACTTCCAAAGTCATTAAATTATTTGTCAAATCTCTTACACTATGGTGAATCAGTAGGGTGACATGAGTTACCATTAGATATGCACTCATTTGTATGTCATATTAACCTTTTTTCATCAATTGAATTTGCAAACAGACAGACACTTCAAACAAGGAATTATTGGAGAGTACTAAATTTCTTTAGTGGGAGGTTTGATTCTAGTACCTGATAATGAATCAGAGTTAAATTATTGGAATTATTAGAAGGAATTATTGGAAGGTACCAAATTGATTTAGCAGGAGGTTAGATTCCAGTACCTAATAATGAATCAGGGTTGAATTTTTCATCCATCTTATAGCATGATGTCCCACATGTAGGATATTTTGATAAATATTCATATTCCTTCCTATACAACACACAATTATTGGGGAAAACATGTATCTTTTTATAACCCAATCCCATTGGGCATAATATTTTATTTTCCTCATAATTAGAATCTAGAAGCCCATTTCCTTTTAAAATTTGCTCATTTAAAAGTTCAAGCAACCCAGAGAAACTTTTATCACTCCACCCATTTCTCACTTTCAAGATAAATAATCTAAAAATTGCTGATAACACTATATATTTAGTATAACCTAAGAATAATGGTCTCTCTAAATCTCCATACAATCATTCAACAGGTGCAGTTTTTTCGATGGTTTCAACACCTATATCATGAATCAATTCTTTAATATCCCCCGTCTTATTTTGAATATTTTCATCAACATTGGATATTGATTTTTTTTTATTTCACTATGTCAGATACAACGTGTATAATTCAGGATAAAACCATATCAAATTAAATTATCCTTAATTTCTATGGAATTTAACTTTCTCATATTCAAATACTTCAGACATGGAAAGAAAATCAAATCTATGTTTTGAATATTTTCTTTAGAAAATTACACTAAATCATTAACTCTCTTTTCATATTCATTAGTGGTTCTTCATAAATTTATCCAATTACAATCCATTAAATATCTAATATCACAATATATAAGATGAAAATATTATAATATATAAAAATTTAAAAATACATATAAAAAGATAAATTTCAAACATAAAAACATATAATAAAAATTATTGGTGATCATGTGGGAAATATTTATGATTATTAAGAATAAAATCAAAAATTAATTACTCTAAGAATAGGTATAATCTTTATGATCTTACATAATTAATTATAAACTATGCTTGATGGTCTTATTAAAGGAATAAGGATACTTTTTTCAAGTTTAGATTCCTTGTTTTTAAACAATTATCACACAACATTGCTTCCGTTATGCCTATATCCTTCTAGATAGTCATCAATATTCCTATTTAGTTAACCTAGAAAAAACAATGTTAAACATAAATTCAAAATTTTCATTATCAACAACAAAGTTAAATTTAATAGGTTAAAAACTCTAGGCCAAATGAATCATTGAATACAATAGGATTAAAATAGAAAGGACTCATTGATTGAAAGCCCCAAACACAATATGATAATATGGGGGGGAAATCATGTAAAAATTCATTTTAACCATAACATAATATGCAATAATTTAGAAAAAATGAATCTTATAATATATTAAACCCATAATTTTATCCAAATTATCTGTTTTATAAAAAAATTCAGGAAAAGTATTACCATATGGTAATATGAATAAATTTTAAGAGGAACTTATGATAAACCTGTAATATGATAAGTATGAAAAACAATTCCCAATAGGTATCCATTACACAACTCATGAATAAACTTTAAAATTAAATCCATTTCATAATAGTTTAAAATACAATGATAAATGTAATATTTTTTACTTTTATTAAAAACCACTAATATATCATCAACATTTGAAATCATTTAATTTAAAGCTTAAAAGTTACATATTTAAATTTAGATGGTCCTCTAAGATATTAAATAAATGAATAATTGATATAAAAATAAATTTTAAAACATCACATTGAAACTACCCATGTATAATAAAAATATAGGAAAAGTCCAATCCTTTATAAGGAAATCATAAGATATGAATTTATTCTTTTAAACATAACACCAATGGTAATATAGATCAATCATAATACCCACAAAAATAATAATTAAGGATCAACATAAAATGATCCTAAATCAACTATCATGAAAATAGGGGAATCATAGTGATCATAATATAATCAAGATCATAAATAATTTGAATACATAAGATCTCTAGGGACAATCTAGGAAAAAACTAAAATAGAATCCATCTAATCGACACCCGATAAAATTCAAAATTAAAAAAAAAATAACATAAAAAATTAAGATTTCGATAATGAAAAATTTATCTTGAATATATATGTACTCCCTCAAAGCTGATGACAGGATGGACACTACAAGATTGAAGAACCGCATTTGAAAGGATAAGAAGAAAGAACAAACAAAAACCTTCAACTGTGGTTGTCGATCAACTAGAATAAGTTTTCTGGGAACTAAATATCTTCATGGATCATGAAATAGTGATGAAGGATGAAATATGGATGATTAATAATGGTGAAAAGATTATTAAAATAGACAAAACATGACTTATAAGATCTTTGGGTGGTTGAGGGTTCCATGGTCAAACAAAATAGGGTTTTTGGGAAAAAAAATCAATCTGTGGATCATGGAAAAATGACAATGGAGGAAGGATAGATGATCAATGGGAGTAAAGAAATGATTTAAGATGATTAAAATGAATAAAATTGAGATCAATTAATAGTGGGTGGCATCGGTGCCTTCGAAGGTCAGGAGGAAATCGCGGTTTGAAAAATATTAATTTAGGTTTTGCCTTGGTGTGTTTTTTAAAGCATTTCAACATCTGTTTTTAACAAAACTGATGTTGATTTTTTTTTAAATTGGGACTTGACATCAATTTTTTATAAAACTGACACCATTTTTTTAAAATTCAACATCTGTTTTTTACAATAAACAATGTTAAAAGCTCCTATTTAGAACCTTTAACATCTATTTTTAGAAAAATTAAAGTTAAAAAATTCAGTGTAGTACCTTCAATGTTGGTTAAAAAAACTAATTTTAAAACTTCACCCAAAAAACTTTTAACATTGGTTTATAGAAAATCAATATTATAAACAAGATGTTAAATCCAATATTTCTACTAGTGTGCTACGAATGGAGGTTCTTATCTATGATCTGGATGGACATGCACTTCACACATTTACCCCTTGATGCTGATGAACAAACTGCCATGCGTCATGCCTATGCATATATCTTGCGTCTCATTAGAGGTACATTGTTAACTAATCAATCTGGTATTCATGTCCCCATGATGTATTTGGTGATACTATATCACTTTGATCAGGTAGGGAGATATAGATAGTCCTTTTCATGCTTAGCATACACATACAGGTCATTATGCACAACATGTCGATAAGATCATAGTGATCTAAGGGGATGTGTCATCCTCATTCAGATGTGGGTATGGGGGAACATCCCTCCCCTATACCCTATTTTTGATGGTCTGAAGCTTCATATGGATGTGTTGCGTGATGCTTTATGTGGATGTTGGTATGATCGTTCATACTTATTGTTTTTTATTATTAATATGAGTTATTATAATCTATTTATTATTATTCATCACTTTCAATGTTGTACGTTATTGGTGGAGCCATTCACACCACTTCATCCAGACTTCAAGATAAAATTTGGGTGCGTACCATCTCATGTTGGATAGTCTACTACCCAACGATGTAAGTATATACATTCTTTTGTTGACTAAACAATTTCATAATATTATTATTTTTTGAAATTAGTAACAAAATATTTTAAAAAATGTCTCATGTCATTTCAGATATCATGGCTGCCATACTGGACTCTATTAAACTAGACTCTCACATACTATACTAACAGGATTCATGATACCACAACTGTAGTGCCTCTCATTCAATTTCATATTGTTGAGTGGAACCAGCTGAATAGAGTCACACACTTGTTTGGATTTTTCCATCATATTCCAGTTCTACCCAGACAGTCAACATCGCTTCATTTCGTGAAGCTGACGGGGAGGTAGGATGTCGACTAGTGCTGAAGACATGCTGAGTATCTCGACCTCCAGGATAGACATGTATCGTTTCGTATCAAGGGCATTCATATGATGCAATTTCATCTATCACAAAAGGTCGAGTATGATCCATGGTATAGAATGAAGTCTATATTGTATCTTACTCCACACGATAGAGGGATTTAGGATATGGTAAATAAATATCTTTACATTAGTTGATTTTTCGTATTTTTTTAATTCATTTTGAATCTCTTTATAGTATACTCAACTATAACATATTATCTGTATGTATGATTCATAGGAATGTGGGGTTTTTAGCCAAGTAGCGTACCATGCTACAACAGAGGAAATGATCCCAGCGTATCATGTTCTATATGATAGCATCTTTGATCTTCCACCCCAGGGATATATTTTCCTGCCCAAGGAGGGGAGGTTCCTGCTCAGGAACCTTCTCTAGTAGATACTGATGTTGAGGATCCATGACAGTGATGATGTAGACTGTGTCATGCTATATGTGAGGCCTCACCCAAAGGAATAGGTTGGATGTCTAGTATTCCAACCTTAGTCGACTGCAGATGTGATCTCAGATGTGCACCAGGAGGCATGAGATCCATTTATATTTTCAAGATACCCACAGTTTTCCCTGGGTATATCTGATCTGAGATCATATCAGGGGTCACTTACCATGCCTTCACCTTTCATGATTGAGCCTTCACAGGCCTTATGGTTCCACCAACATATGATAGAAGATCCTTCCACTTATGTAGTGGGAGAAGGATCAGGTGCACATGAAAGCATCTAGATGCCACATCCTCCTAATGAGTCACAGACAGAGCATCAAACATTTGAGGTTCCAGTGCTTGAGGAAGTTCCCTCTTTAGCTCATCACACTCCACCTCGACACAGAGGTTGACAATCTAGATATGGTCATCCCATTTAGACACTAGATTTTGGGATGAGGCCTCATTATAGATAGTGATTGTAAGTCATTAATTTATATGTTTTCTATTGAATTAAAAGATTTGAAACAACAATGTATTGTATACTCTATACTATTGTTTGTCTAATAAATTGATGAAATTATTTTTACTTTCAACCATTTTTTACATGTTTATCCACTGTTTCAATTTTAATTTATATTTTAATTATATTTAAATTTTATAAGTTTTAAAAGTAGACCACTTGAAACATAGGATAACTTATTAAATTTAAAGTAGGTAACTTCAAAATATTATAAAATATAAATTATAAAAAAATCTAATTAAAACTTAAAACATAGCCTAAACATCCATTTTTTTTAAAATAAAAATAATTTCATCAATATAATTAACCAAAATTAATTTACATGACACGAACATTATTTATTAAAAACATAATATCTACACATTAAAAAATATATGCACATAAATTATAGTATAATTAAAATCTAAATAAAATTTAGAACATTTAGTAAACATATAAAAAATAATTGAAAATAAAAGCAATGTCAAAAAAAATTATAAATACAAATGCAATGTTATAAAACAAAAATACATTGTTCCATTAAAATTATTTTTCATTAATTGTTTTTATGAAATACTTGTTATTTTTAATTATTTTTTATATGTTCAGTAAGTGTGTCAAATTTCATTTAGATTGTATTTCTACTTTATTATTTATAGAATTTCAAAGTCACCTACTTGAAACATTATTATGTTTCATGTAGGTGACTTTGAAAGTGTATAAATTATAAAGTTTAATACAATCTAAACGAAAATTGAAAAACTAACTCAACATATAAAATATAATTGAAAATAATTTTTTTCATAAATATAATAAACAAAAGATAATTTACATGTCACAAACTTTATTGCTTAAAAACATAACATTTACAATAATTATAATAATAATAAATATTAATTATATTATTATAACTAAATTGTAGTAATCACATTATTAATAAATATTAATTATATTATTAAATATTACAATAATTAAAATAATAAATATTAATAATAATGTAAATAATATAATTATTATAACACCCCAATATTTTATAGTATGTTATTTCTTCAATGTAATGCAATAACTTGCACTACACGCAACACTGAGTTCAAGCGCATCATGACTTACCAAACTAGCCGTTCAAAAGCGGTTATGAATAGTATTAGCTGAATTTTGAACATTATATAATCCTTATAATTTTAAAATCCATATTATGAGTTTCTTAGACATAATGTAAGAACAAATTCATTTTTTTTTTCAGATAAAAGAATTATTTTTCAAATAATACAATTTTACCGCCTTTTAATGGCGAACCCTTTTTAAATCCAATATTTGAAACTTTTATATGTTCAATTTGACAAAATAAACTTATTCTTTAGAATCGGGACATAAGAATTTAGTTTCAATAAATTTTTCGTGTTTTTCTGATAACTTTCATATTTGGGCGAATAGTGAAAAATACTATATTTTAACTGAAAACAATTTTTTAATCAAAATAATTTATAGTGTTGAATTATAAATTTTAATGGTTTGGAAGTATAATTATATTATATCATTACCATTTAATCCAATTATGGTCATTGTAAGTAATTTCACTTTGAGATTGGACATAAACAAGTGTCAATCTTTTGATAGATATTGTTTCTTAAAAATACGCCTTTTGGTTTTGACGACGGGAATTAATTTTAAATTAATAAATTAAACTTATATGTTTTGAATTTGGTAAAATAGACTTAATTTTTGGATTTAGAATATCGAAATTATCCTCGGGTGAATTTTTGGTATTTTCTGAAAACTTTCAATTTTTGATGAATAGTGAAAAAACACTAAGTTATTGGTTAAAACCGACTTTTTATTTAATTAATTAATTATTTTATTTAAATTTATTTTAGGTCAAAATATATACATAATACCTATATAAGTTCAATGTAATTAATTGGAGTCAGTTTATAATAATTTTAGATATATAAAATTTTTATTGAACTTTTCACCGTCTTTTACCCATCTCCTAGGAGAATTTGCAAATTCACATAAAACTTAATTTTACCGTTTCTGTGAGTGGAATTTTGAAAATACGAGAGACACGGTTAATATCAAGGAGTAAAATGTGGTTCAATAAGATAAAAATAATTTTTGGTGAATAGTAACTTTTTACTTTTATTTAGCACGATTAAAAGTAAATAGGGTAATTAAGGGTAAAAATGATATTATTATTACCCTAACACATGTCCTAATTCTATTGTCTAAGTATAATTCGACCAAAAAAAACCTTAGGAATAAAATATGAACCTCTTTGGTCCACTTGGATTAGATTAGGACATTTATTATTATTTAATTCAAAGAAGAGTTAAAAGAGATAAAATCAAAGTTAAATAACTAAAACATTTTTAATATAGAGTTATACATAAGATAAATTCAATTATAAATATTCATTAGAAATATAAAAAGATTTTGTACATAATTATATTTTATTTATAATTTTTAGACATTAAATAATTTAATTTATTTATGACACAATGATGATGCAGTAATTACCTTATTCATGAAATAATTAAATAAATGATATTATAAATATTAAAATAAATATAATTTCAAAGTTTTTATGACATAAATGAATTTTATAGGTGAATATGACATTATAGGTCTGATTCAAAGTATCTTGTTCTAAGTAATCAAGTTGTGATGACTTTCACAAAAACAAAATACTAAATAGTGTCAAAATTGACATAAATTAATATTTAAAACAAATACTATATTATTGGTTGATATAATATTCATAAAAATGTAAGGTTAGGACAAAGGACTTAAATAATATTATATATGTCATTAATGTGACACTTGAGGTTATCTTGGATGTTTAGAGTAAGTTTATTAACCATATAGCGTAAGAATACAAGAAGACATGGTAAAATTTAAACTATTTAACTAAGAGTTAAATCTAAAAGTTAAGGTTAATATGGTGACCTAAACCTATCTAAAACCTATTGGTTGAGAGGTTTTAGACCCATACCCAACTTAGAATTTAAATAATTCATTTTTGAGCCATTATAAATCGAAAATGAATTTATTATAGAATAATATTTTAAGTTTTTCCTAAGGTACCCCTCACCCCTCTTATAAAAGGGAACTCCCCCTTCACTCTATTTCACACCTTCTAACCCATTTGGCTCAGCAAACCCCTGACCAAATATCCTCTAAAATTTCCTCACTTCATCCTATAGGCCCTCCTTTGGTCAGAAATCCTATTTAAGGATCCCTTTTGATCAAATCAAAAGGAAGAACCCAAAGAAGAGGTAATGATTTCACCACCCTCTTTCAAGTTCTCGTATTCCTCCACTAACTCTTTCTGTGTTGTTTAAATTATAAAATAATAACTCCAGTATCTTCTATATACTATGATGTTATTATAAATATGGCACAAATATATTAATTATCTTATCCATCTTATTAATGATAATGTCACCATGCGTGTGTACGTACGGCTTACCGTCTCCACGCTGTGGTGTAATTTGTTATTCAACACTATGTTTTTTGGATGGATATAATGAGGAGTAATATGTATATAAATAATGAAAATAACATGATAACGTCTCTATAAAATTAATATACCATCCAATTCCACAAATTTAAGGAAATGATATTGCCATTCGTGCGTACGTACGGATTACCGTCTCCACGACGCGATGAGATTCATTTCCACGTTCACCATTCATCGAAGATTATAAATATATATATATATTACTAATAAGTATATAATATATGACATAATAATACTACTGGAGATATATAAATACATATATATATATATATATATATATATATGCACTTACATATATCTTATTCACTTAGTTCCGTTCAATACGAGATGAAAACGGAAACAACATTTATGCGTACGTACGGACTACCGTCTCCATAAATGGTGTTTTTCATTTCATACATATGTCTATTATACATATTTATATTCTAAATATATATGATATATAAATCATTATTTATATTTTGTAAGTACTTAAATATTGATCTAAGTGATACAATCAAGAGTAACAAGTTAAAACACGTACGATAAAGAAAGCGATCATTACCCGAAATGTTAATTTAACATGTAAATTATTATTAAATGGGTAGTATAAAGTAATAAATAAATCATGTATGATATCATAAATATTAATATAGTTCTGTTATACCTTAATAACATACTACAATATTCATACAGGAGGTTAAATGTACCCTCAACTAAAGGAAAGTGCAAGGTAAGGGGTTTTCATCTCACTCCTTATTCCCGTGAGATTCATGCCATATTGCCACTATTACCTTTTGTGTGGTGTATGTACTGCCCATAATTGTATTATTTGTGTAATACACTTTAATTTATGCATATTTACATATTCATTGTATGATACCTCTTTCATGGGTTGTATGTTTCGTAAGTTACCAAATTGGTAAGGGTTAATTTCACAATCTCTTTATTATCCGAGGTTGTTTTTACGTAAGTATCTACTGGGACATATTTATTATCCATGTACATGTTTTATGAAAGAGTTTTCAAAGGTATTCTTTTAAGGGAATTTTTTTTACTAAAACATAATTTCAAATGTTTTAAATATTTATTCTTCTAAATCATTCTCATTAATGTCCATGTCTTCAAAATGGTTTTTAAGGATTTATTTATATAGACATAAATGTTTTTAAAATGTTATTTCCTTTCAAAAGTTTCAAAGTTGTATGGGAAACTTTGATTCAAAAAATGTCTTTAAATGTCTTATTTTCTAAATTGTGTGACTCTTAAATGTTTTCAAGAAAAATGAATATTTCTCTCAAAGAGTTTTACAAATCATTTTCATCTCTGTCAACATCCTTTGATGGATTTTAAGATTTTTTGAAGTTGATTTATTATGATACAAAACTTCCATATTGTATTGAAGTTTTTTTGATATGTTTGACTATGGATGTGTTATTTTTATACCATTCATGGTTTATGGGCAAAGTATTGACATTTCGTATGCTAGTTTGAATACGAATGTTTATATTATGTTTAGACCTTTTCATATGAGGAATGCATTGGACTTAGTAAGTGACGGGTGGAGCCCGCTATAGCTCCTCAATGCATCGGTAGGTCTCATGAGACAAACTAGTGTCTTGGAACAAGGCCTTGAAAAAAATCTTATTTTTAGTCTTGGCACAAGGCCTTGACTATGTGGTTATGATAGTCTGGCATTATGCATTCCATCATTATGAAAGTGGTTAGTGATATTGCATGTGATTATTCGAATATTAGAATATCCATGTGAATAAGTAAATGGAATTATTTCATTTTATTTTTTCCATATTATGCTGAATTTCAAGTTTAAAAGGCTTTTGTTTTATTTATACATTGCATTAAATGTTTATGCTTATTTATGAAAGTTTCCACTGTATTGCTTACCCTTACTGAGCGTTTGAGCTCACCCCTTTCTATTTTTTATTTTTCCCAAGATTCCAAGAAGTGTATTGTGATTGATATGCAGGGTTAAGCCAAGGGAATAATGGCGTTCATAAAGGATTATTTATGTTGCTTTGTATGTCTTAAAGTGTAATGTAACATTCATGTATGTAATCTATTTTCCAAGACTGCTAAACTGATTGGTCCTTCAGGACTTGATTCCTTGTAATCATACCAATGTACTAAAATAATGCACCGACTCTGGGTAACTGAGGTCGGGGCGTTACAATTATTAATGTGACTAATAACGTAGTTAACAATATAATTTTAAAATAAATCTTAATTAAATTAACAATATAAAAAATTTAATTATTAATAATAATGGTATTATCAACAAATTATTTATAGGTACATGTATCTAAACAAAACAAAACAAAACAAAACAAACAAACAAACAAATATAAATATAAATAAATATATAATTTATCAAATGTTTTTTTTTGTATTTGAATAAAGACATTATATCCATTAACACCTTTGTTCAATTTTTACGGCAAAGGCAGTAAGGGCATTCATGCCTTTGGACCAGGTGAAAAATGTCCAAAGGTGTGAAAACCCTTCATGCCTTTCTGTCTTACTTTAAAAATTATTAACCTAGGATTAATTTAATAATTTTTTTTTCAAAAAATGTATATAAAAAAACTACTCATAAATCATATTATAAAGTAATTAAAGGATAATATATAATAATTAATTGGTATTTAGATGTTTATGGGTTGTTTTATTTTCATTTAATTTGTTATTTGGGTGATTGTAATATTAAATTTATATTTATAAAATAAAAATTATGATATAGTGTAAAAAATGTACCATGGTTTGATGAGCATGGTAAAAAATTAGTGGAGAATAATGTTATCATCAACAGATTAGAAAAAAAATTCTAACATACCCAAATTGAATAATCACTAGCCTTGGGTGCATTTCCTAAATGCCAGGAATCAATGATTGACATTGAGAATTTAAACATAAACACATGGAAACATCACCTTAATTTTAAATCATTAATCATTTCTTGTTTTATTTTATCGATAATTCAATGTGATTCACTCATATGTCTAACTAATCCAAAAATAACATGTAAAAAAAGGCCCATCTAATTGAGATCTAAAATATCATCACCACATGAAATGCATATTAATCACGAGAGAACATTTAAAAATAATTAAAATTGGCCTCATCATTGATAACATGCATGGTAAAAAATAACAAGTCATGTGTCCCAAGTGGATTAATATTGTTATTGACCACCTTTTCCCCATGACACTTCTAAGAAACCTTGTGATCACATCTCTCTACCCAAGTCAACTCTTTTAAATCTATCACAACATCAAACAACATCTACCTATATACACAATGAAACTGCACAATGTATGTATGTAGGCGTGAGTATAACAAGTCGGTAGAATTTCCCCACATGCCTTAACTGTTGGAAATGCACAAAATGAGGGATATCATATTTAATGATATCCCTCAATTGTAATCAGTGATATACGCATGTTTATTCTTATACCATAGTTTGTGATATGTTTTCATCATAGAGTATGATTGACATGTGATATAAGAAATCACATGCATGTATTCGATCACCTCATCCTGCATAGTTTCTTTTATTATAAATAAATGTGATTATTTTATTAATGGATAAACTTATATAATTTTTTTAAGGGTTTAAATGGATATGGATGTTTATTGAAGTTTTTAGTGAATGAGTTACACCAACAGGTAGAAATGCCCGACTTTCATGTGATGACTTCCAAAACTTGATATCTTTATTTAATGAAGAGCATCAAGAGTTGATATAAAAGGGATGAAATCCTTTTTGTTGGTAACATGTGTGATCTTGTAAGCCAAGGCTAAAATTCCCCCTATTCTCATATAAACCTTTTTCTTGAGAATAAGACACTAGCACCCCGTTAGTGATTGGGAGTACTCTCGATATGATTGAGGATACAATGGATGGTATACCACCTATGGAGGCAAGAGGATTTTGGATGCTTCTTAGGTGATCCCCATCAAGCATATGTTGAAGAGTAAAAGATGTATTACCTAGATGAATAGGTACACTTGCTTTATGTTCTTCATTTATATAGCACGTTGCATCAGTTGATGATAGATCAAGCATTTTCATGGGTTTATTTTGTTCTTAATTATCATTTGACGATCACTCAAAAATCCATTAGTGGTATCAAAGTCCCATCCTTCAATGGATCAATGTGTTTATCCACCATTTTTTGAATAACTTATTTATCATAAGGCATTTGAGCCATGTCACGACCCGTCCTCGGGGCCCATGCCGTGACTACCCCAAGCCCGCCTCCCATAGGCCAGGGGCTGGCGACTAGCACCAAGGCATAAATCCTGACAAAAAGGGGAATGCATTGCCTTTATAAAGTAAACAAACACCACAGAGTAAGATAGCAGAAGTAAACACTAAGTAAAAATGGGTACAAAAGTAAGTGCGAAAAGTAAATGGGACAGAATACAAACCCAAACTGAAAGTAAAGTACAACTGGAAAGAAAGTATAACAACTGAAAGTAAAGCAGCAATGTCGAGCCATCCACTAGAAGTCCCACCTGAAGGGTGGGTACATATAGCCACCTCAGCTCCTCGGGTCCAGCCGTCCGCTCTGTGTACGTCCCGCCCAGTGGTCCACCTCCAGGTACCAACTGCTCCACTAGCCTCTACCACAATCAGCGCTGTCCATCGTTTGCATCCAACACAACGTAGTGAGGGCATAGCCTGTGCAGGGGTGAGTATACGCTACTCAGTAGGGACCCCGAGACCCCCGAAGGTCTCCCAAAATCCACAAAGGATAATCCACAAAAGAAATATACAATCATGAAATAACAACCAACACTACTTAGGTATATGCCCATACATATACCTAAGTCATAAATTCTAGTTTGGCTTCAACACCTGATCCCAAGTTCGATCACGTCCACACAGGATAGTACAGCCCAATCTACATAGGAAAGCACAACACAATCCACATAGGAAATCAAGTCAATCATATCGAAGATAATGATTGAAAGTCAAGACTCAGCTCACACAGGTATACTTCTTCATAAGGTGATAGAGATGATCAGATGTAGCCACTGATTCATCTAATCTGGGACCCACGTAGGATACTAAACCAGCTAAGCTGTCGGACCCACATAGGATACATACTAGCTACTCTGCCAGACCCACGTAGGATAGCAAGAACAGAGTCATCGCCGTCGAACCCACGAAGTATTTCAGCATGGTCTTCATCACTGCCGAACCCACGGAGGATTTCAGTGCAGTCTCCATCACCGTCGAACCCACAGAGGATTTCAGTACGGTCTTCATCACTGCCGAACCCACATAGGATTTCAGTGCAGTCTTCATCGTCGTCAAACCCACGGAGGATTTTAGTACGGTCTTCATCATTACCGAACCCACATAGGATTTCAGTGCAGTCTTCATTGCCATCGAACCCATGGAGAATTTCAGTACGGTCTTCATCACTGCCGAACCCACATAGGATTTCAGTGTAGTCTTCATCGACGTCGAACCCATGGAGGATTTCAGTACGGTCTTCATCGTAGTCGCAACCAGCTCTAGGGTTCCCGTACACAGCATGCTCGATTCCGGGAGGGTCCGCTCCACGATCCAAGGGGTCGATACATCAACTGACATGTAGTCCGGATTTGATGTATATCAAAGTTCCGTCTCGACAAGAGGAACTCAACGTGACAGACGACGCGTCAATCGGACGCCCGGTCTGAGAGTTATTGACCTTTTCATTCCAGGGCCCCGGTTGATTTTTAAGTCAAAACCAACCCGAATGCACTCCAACTACATCCAAACCTTGAGAGGAGTAATCCAAAAGGTCCTTATCACTAAGAGGAATCCAACAAAGTCTACGACACGTCAATCGGACGTCCGGAGCTCAAGTTATAAGCGTTTCCGCTCCGAGGGCCCGATTTGTTTTGTGTTCGAACCTACCCGGTTGTACCAAATGTTCTCAGAAACTTTGAGTGTAATATACCTAAACAACCGTCTCGATCCAAGGATCACATCTCAACTGACGGTACATCGATCGGAGGTCTGTAGCCCAAGATACGGGTGTTTGAATAGAACTGTCCGAAAATAGGGGGTTTTGGGCCCGGACCGACCTGGCCCAAGACCCCCCCTAGGTCGGCCCGAACCGGTTCCGGGTCCGGCCCGGCCCGGTGCGGCCGGTCCGGCCCGGGGCGGCTCGGCGCCGGCCGAGCGGGGTCGGCTCGGCGCTGGCCGAGCGGACGCGCAAAGGGGGTGGCTGCCCCCTTGATTGAAGCCACGACCCCACGTGGGGGCCGCTCCCTTCTGCCAACGGATGCGGCGCTGGGCGCCGCGTCTCCCTCGGGTCCCGCGCGGCTGCGGGACCGGTCTCCTGCCACCACGGATTCAGCCGCGGGGTCCCTCCTGGCGGTGCACCGGGACGCCGCCGCCTCAGGCCGCCGGCGACCCGCGCCGCCGGTGTAGTCTGCGGGCCACCGGAGCCGCTCCGGTGGTCCGCTCTTGCTCCCGTCTGCGCCTGGGGTCGTCTCGGGACCCGTAGTTTACTGCAACAGCCTCCAATCTCTCAACGGTCCCATTTCATCGTCGCCCAATGTTCCGCGCATCAAGAACAAAGAATCGGTGGGTTCGGACTTGTTCGTTGGTCCGCACCCACCACGTTAGTGGTTCAAACGACTTTCAACAATTTAATCAAAGTCCGAGGATATAATCCACATAAATTAAATTAAACCAAACCCCCTACCTCAAGGCGTCGTCGAACGAAGATTCGACGCGGGAAATAATCGTCGCGGAAGAAGGTTCCGTAAGCATCGTCGACGTCTCAGAGAAGAGAATCGTTGGCGTCACGGTACACGGTGTCGTGTCGTCGATCTCCGAGGATTCGGTGTCCTTCGTCGGAGGCTGGCGTTCTTCATCGGCGACGGTGCGTTCTTCGCGTTCTTCAAGGAGGAAGATGAGGATTCCAAGACTTGAGCTCTCCTCTTCAAATCCTTCTCGCACAACGAAACAACATAATAAAATAAGGATTTGCCTTATTTTATTTCTCATGCCAACTGTTTTTGAAATTCAAAATCAAATCACGATTTAATTATCGATCATTGACCAATTAATGAGGCGTTTAATAATCCAATTAAACGTGAGAGTTGACTTGGCATTTAAGAGGGGGTCCGGGTGAGTTACCATATTAAATGCACGTGGGAGGTAAAAAGGAGATAAAGGGGTGGGGATCGTGTGGGACCCACTTCACTAATATCCTACCTAGGGTAGTTAGGAACTAGTGGGTCCTACCCCAACCTCCAATCATAGGTTTAAGCTACCTTAAATAAAAAATAAAATTGGTTGCACAAATTTTATTTTATTCATTACTTAACCCACTATTTTTAAAAACCACACCCGAGCAAAAACAACTCCAGAAAAGGTGTTCCTAAGCAATTACCGGCGCTGCGGTTTCATCGGTGCCCTCAGATTTTGATTCCGAGCACCGGTTCAAAAGTTAGGAAAACCCGCTCATTCGTTTACTGAACGTACCTGATCTAAACTTCGGAAATTGATTCCGGGCACACCGGGCCTCAAAATCAGGTGCCGTCAGAAACTGTGTTCTTGTAAAATCCAAAAGAAAATTAAGAAAAAAAAAATTTCCCTTGAATTTTATGGGTCTTTACATTACACCCACCTTAGGTCTTTACATCCCCGTAAAGATACATCATAAACTAGGGGAGAAAATGTGGGTAATGTGCACGCATCTGAGCCTCCCGCTCCCAAGTGCTCTACTGGAGGTTCTCGTGCTGCCATCTAATACGCACTAGAGGTATCGACCATCCAAGTAGGACCCGCTCCTGTCGATCCTTAATCTCCACTGGGACCTCCGTAAAAGTCGCCCCATTGTCAATGTCCAGCTCCCCATGGTCGATGATATGCGCCGGGTCGTGCACGTATCTACTCAGTTGAGATACGTGGAAGACGTCGTGCACCCGGTGCAACTGAGGTGGTAGAGCCAGGAGGTAAGCCACCTCACCTACCCTGCTGAGGACCTGTAATGGTCTGATGAAGCACGGAGATAGCTTGCCGCCTCGACCAAATCTCCGTAATCCACGTCGAGGTGAGACCCGCAAGAAGACGTGGCCGCCATCCTCGAACTCCAGTGGTATCTGCCTCCTATCAGCATAAGACTTCTGCCGGCTCTAAGATGTCCTCATCCACTCTTGGATGACCTGGACCTTCTCTGTCGTGGCCTGGACCATCTCTGGTCCCACAAGTGCTGACTCCCCAGGGGCTATCCAGCACATAGGTGATCTGCAAGGTCGACCGTACAACGCCTCGTATGGTGCCATCCCGATGGTGGAGTGGTAGCTGTTGTTGTACGCAAACTCCACCAAGGGTAGATGGTCCTCCCAAATGCGACCAAAGTCAAGGAAACATGCACAGAGCATGTCCTCGAGAGTCTGAATAGTCCTCTCTGTCTGACCATCCGTCTGAGGGTGAAAGGCGGTGCTCAGACGTAGCTGCGTCCCGAATGCCTCCTACAATCCCTTCAAAAGCCGGGAAGTAAAGAAAGCATCTTGATCGGAGACAGTAGATGATGGCACACCATGAAGCCATACAATCTACTGAACGTAGAGATGTCCTAAGCTCTCTACTGAGCCCTGCTCTCTGATGGATAAGAAGTGGGCCGACTTGGTGAGTCGGTCGACAATCACCCAAATGGAGTCGTGACCTCTGGAAGTGCGTGGAAGTCCAGTCATGAAATCCATAGATATCCCATCCCACTTCCACTCCGGGACCTCCAAGGGATGTACCAAGCCTGCTGGTACCTGGTGCTCTGCCTTCACCTGCTGACAGGTGAGGCATCGAGAAACGAACTCTGCCACAACCTTCTTCATACCTGGCCACCAGTGCTGTTGTCTGAGATCCTGGTACATCTTCGCCACTCCTGGATGTACCGCTAAAGGGTAAGTGTGAAACTCTCTCAAAACCTCCTCCTGTAAAGAAACTGGTACCATGGTACGTCCTCTAAAAAGGACGTTGTGCTCTCCCCCTATAGAGAATCCATCAGGTGCCTATCCTGAGGATATCTGCACATGCCGCGTCTCACAGTCAGCGTCCTCACGCTGTGTCTCTCTGACCCGCTGTAGTAGTGGAGGAGTGACTGTGAGTGACTGAAGAAAGGATACTCCATCTCTATCCACAAAGGATATCTGCAAAGCGGCTAGCTGATCCGTCGCCTCCCTGAGTAGCTGAATGCCCTTCCTCCTGCTGAGAGAATCGACTACTACATTCCCCTTTCCAGGAGTATAGACTATCTCAAAGTCATAGTCCTGGAGGAACTCGAGCCATCACCGCTGTCTCAGATTCAGGTCCTTCTGCGAGAAGATGTACTTGAGACTCTGGTGTTCAGAGTAGACTGTAAAGCGCTCGCCCATCAGATAGTGTCGCCACATATTCAGAGCGAAGACCACTGCTGCTAACTCCAGGTCATGGGTAGCGTAGTTCTGCTCACACTGCCTCAACTGAAGTGATCCATAGGCGATCATGGCTCACTCCTGTATCATGACACATACGAGTTCGGTCTCTGATGCATCGCAGTAGACTACATACCCTACTCCCTCTTCCGGTAGCCTCAAGATAGGCATGGTGGTCAATCTCTGTCTCAGCTCCTGGAAGCTCTGCTAACATCTGTCTGACCACACGAAGGGTTTCCCCTTCTTTGTCAAAACTGAGAGTGGTGACACAACTCTGGAAAAGTCTAGCACAAATCTCCGGTAGTACCCAGCTAGACCCAAGAAACTTCGCACCTCCGTCATGCTCCTAGGTGGCTCCCAAGATAGCACTGCCTCAATCTTCGCGAGATCCACCGCAACTCCCTCCTCAGAGATGACGTGTCCCAAGAAGTGGACCTCATGTAACCAGAACTAACACTTTGAGAGCTTACCATCAAGCTAGTGCTCTCGGAGTGTGTCCAGTACAACCCGCAAGTGGTAGGCGTGCTCCTCCTCAGTGGTCGAGTATATCAAAATGCCGTCGATGAAGACCACGACAAATCGATCAAGGTATGGCTGAAATATCCTGTTCATGAGACTCATGAACACAGTTGGAGCGTTTGTTATGCCGAAAGGCATAACCAATAACTCATAGTGGCCATACCGACATCTGAAGGCTATCTTCTGCACATCCTCATCCCAAACTCTGAGCTGATGATAACCTGACCCGAGGTCTATCTTCGATAACCACCGTGATCCCTTGAGCTGATCGAAGAGGTCATCAATTCTTGGTAGTAGATACTTGTTCCTCATGGTCACCTGGTTCAGGCAACGATAGTCAACACAAAGTCGCAAGATCCCATCCGCCTTCTTGGCGAACAATATCGGGGAAGCCCAGGGTGAAACACTGGGTCGGATGAATCCCTTGTCCTACAAGTCCTCCAGCTATACCCGTAGCTCTCGAAGCTCAGCGGGAGCCATCCGATATGCTGGAGTAGATATCGAGACTGTCCCGGGGTACAAGTCAATATAAAAGTCTACCTCTCTGCGAGGAGGTAGTCCTGGAACGTCGTCGGGGAAAACGTCTGCATAATGATCCACCAATACAGGAAAACTAGGACTTTTCACGTCGACTGATCCTAGGATGAGGCTAGCCAACTGATGAGTGATGGGATGTCCTCTCCTCTGCGTGAGTCCATCTTGTGCTGCAAAGGCTCCTTTCTCGCCGGTGAAGGTAAACCTGCTCCCATCGGTGCGTACACACTGCACCTTGCACCTAATACAGTCAATCTGAGCATGGATTATAGATAACCAATCCATTACCAAGATGATGTCATAAGACCTTGACACTGCTACAAGAAGATCCCAGCCGAAGCTGTCACCTCCTAGAGTAAGCTCACACTGCCGATACCAGTGCGTAATCGTCGAGTCTGCTTCCATAGGAGTCTCTAACCGTAAGGATCGAGCCAACTGATCTATCAGAATCTCTGAGCTCTGAACAAGGGCAGCGACAATAAAAGAATGACTCGCTTCTGTGTCTATAAGAACTGCAACAAGGGTGTAGTAGACACAGATAGTACCTCAAATCATCTCTGGCGCACCGTGGTCATACGCCCCAGCTGCCTGAAGCTGTGCTTGTCTCTGCCCTCCAGCTCCCTGTGGTCGGGGTGGACCTCCTGGTGGTGGTGGTGGTAAAGACTCAAAGCATCGCCCACCACCTGCTGCTTGGCCAGCTCCCCTGCCTCGTCCGCCTGCTCTCGGCAGACTGCCACGATCGACCCTCTGCCTCTGCCTGGGTGGCCCCTCAACCGTTTGCTGCTCCTCTTCACAGCGGGTCGGGCAGTCACGAGCCATGTGGCCCTGCCCGCCGCATGCGTAGCACTGTCTGCTCCTCGAAAGGCTGGCTCTGCGCCCTGTGCCCCGCACCTCTGAGCCAGTGTCCTGAGGTTGTCTTCCTGATGGTCCGGTCCGCATGGACCCCTGTGACATCCGTCGACTGCCAGCTACAGACGACTCTGCTATATGCCGCCCTGCGGTAGGTCTCGCTGCTGGCCTAGGCTCAACAAGAAAGCTATCAATGATAAGGGCTCTCTCTAGTACTCCTGCCTATGTCGGAATGCTGAGGGAGATCATCGATGCCCTGATCTCATGGCTCAGTCCCTGCTCAAAGATCCAGGCCCGGAAGAATGGGTCCCGTACCATGTCCGTCGAATAGCGCGAGAGATTGGTAAATCTCGCCGAGTACTGGGCGACCGTCATGCTGCCCTACCGCAGCTGTAGAAGCTCCTGGATGCGCACCGCACGGAGGGTGGCTGGGATGAACTCTGAGCGGAAGAGTCTCTCGAAGTCCGTCCAGAGGAGAGATGCCTCATCGTGCACCTGGAGCATCAAGATCCACCATCTGCCTACTTCCGCGTGTAGGAGGCTTGCTGCAAGGATCACCATGAAGTCAACTGGTGTCCCCACTAACCTGAAAACTCACACAACCGCCTCCAGCCAATCCTCGGCTGCCTGAGGGTCCGTCTCCCCGCAAAACCTGGGTGTTCTCTGACACTGAAACTCGTACAGTGCACTAAGACGACGTGCACTCTCAGAGGCTGGGGCTGGTAGCATCGGTGGCTCGGCGGGTAGTGGTACTGCCGGTGCCTCCGCTAAAAAAGGGCCTTGCATCGAGGCCTCATCGCTCGGTGGGCTGTCGTCTCGCACAAAGCTCAGAACCCTAGTTGGCTGCCGTCGTGGTGCCATCCTAAAAAGAAACAGGTGCGCCATGGTCAAAACAGTATACCTGGTGAGCTGACACAAAGTAATCACAAAGAAAACTTTTGAAACACACATGCAATCAATGTTTTTGTGCATTGAGTCGGAAATCAGAAGTCAGGGTCCTGGTGTACGGATACGTAGGCCGCCGCACCAACACTAGACTCCCAGGAATGATAACCACACTCAATACCCTTAACACTATTACTTCATATAGAAGAAATATCAGAGTCCTGAGTTCTGCTGTAGAACCGAACTCCTATGATACCAATTTGTCACGACCCGTCCTCAGGGCCCGTGCTATGACTACCCCAAGCCCGCCTCCCATAGGCCAGGGGCTGGCGACTAGCACCAAGGAATAAATCCCGACAAAAAGGGAAAGGCGTTTCCTTTATAAAGTAAACAAACACCACAAAGTAAGCCAGAAGAAGTAAACACTAAGTAAAAATGGGTAGAAAAGTAAGTGCGAAAAGTAAATGGGACAGAATACAAACCCAAACTGAAAGTAAAGTACAACTGGAAAGAAATTACATCAACTGAAAGTAAAGCAGCAACGTCGAGCCATCCACTGGAAGTCCCACCTGAAGGGTGGGTACAGATAGCCACCTCAGCTCCTCGGGTCCAGCCGTCCGCTCCGTATATGTCCCACCCAGTGGTCCACCTCCAGGTACCGACTGCTCCACTATCCTCTACCACAATCATCGCTGTTTGTCGTATGCATCCAACATAACGTATTGCGGGCATAGCCCATGCATGGGTGAGTATACGCTACTCAGTAGGGACCCCGAGACCCCCGAAGTTCTCCCAGAATCCACAAAGTATAATCCACAAAAGAAAGATACAATCACGAAGTAACAACCAACACTACTTAGGTATATTCCCATACATATACCTAAGTCATAAATTCTAGTTCGACTCTAACACCCGAGCCCAAGTTCGATCACGTACACATAGGATAGTACAACCCAATCCACACAGGAAAGCACAACACAATCCACATAGGAAAGCAAGTCAATCATATCGAAGATAATGATTGAAAGTCAAGACTCAGCTCACACAGGTATACTTCTTCGTAAGGTGATAGAGATGATAAAATGTAGCCACTGATTCATCTAATATGGGACCCACGTAAGATATTAAACCAACTAAGCTGTCGGACCCACATAGGATACAGACCAACTACTCTGCCAGACCCATGTAGGATAGCAAGAACAGAGTCATCACCGTCGAACCCACAGAGGATTTCAGCACGGTCTTCATCGCTGCCGAACCCACGGAGGATTTTAGTGTAGTCTCCATCGCCGTCGAACCCAAGGAGGATTTCAGTACGGTCTTCATCACTGCCGAACCCACATAGGATTTCAGTGCAGTCTTTATCGCCATCGAACCCAAGGAGGATTTCAGTACGGTCTTCATCATTGCCGAACCCACATAGGATTTCAGTGCAGTCTTCATCGCTGTCGAACCCACGGAGGATTTCAGTATGGTCTTCATCACTACCAAACCCACATAGGATTTCAGTGTAGTCTTCATCACCGTCGAACCCACAGAGGATTTCAGTACGGTCTTCATCGCAGTCGCAGCCAGCTCTAGGGTTCCCGCACACAGCATGCTCAATTCCGAGATGGTCTGCTCCATGAGCCAAGGGGTCGATAAATCAAATGACACATAGTCCAGAGTTGATGTATCTCAAAGTTCCGTCTCGACAAGAGGAACTCAACGTGACAGACGACACGTCAATCGGACGCCCGGTCTGAGAGTGATTGGCATTTTCGTTCCAGGGCCCCGGTTGGTTTTTAAGTCAAAAACAACCCGAACGCACTCCAACTGCGTCCAAACCTTGAGTGGAGTAATCAAAAATCTCCTTCTCACTAAGAGGAATCCAACAAAGTTGACGGCACGTCAATCGGACGTCCGAAGCTCAAGTTATAAGCGTTTCCGCTCTGAGGGCCCGGTTGGTTTCGTGTTCGAACCAACCCGGCCATACCCAATGTTCTCCGAAACCTTGATTGTAATATATCAAAACGACCATCTAGATCCAAGGATCACATCGCAACTTACGGTGCGTCGATCAGAGGTCCGTAACCCAAGATATGGGCGTTTGAACGGAACTGTCCCGAAATAGGGGGTTTTGAGCCCGGACCGACCCGGCCCAAGACTCGACCCGAACCGGGTCGACCCGAACCGGGTCCGGGTCTGGACCAGTAGGGCGCGGCCCGAACTAGTGCGGCCGGTCCGGCCCGGGGCGGCTCGGCGCTGGCCGAGCGGGGTCGGCTCGGTGCTGGCCGAGCGGACGCGCAAATGGGGCGGCTGCCCCCTTGATTGAAGCCGCGACCCCGCGTGGGGGCTTCTCTCTTCTGCCAATGGACACGGTGCTGGGTTCCACATCTCCCCCGGGTCCCACGCAGCTGCGGGACCGGTCACCTGCCGCTGCGGCTGTAGCCGTGGCGGTCCCTCCTAGCGGCGCGCCGGGACGCCACCACCTCCGGGCAGCTGGCCACCGCTTTCGGCCGGCGCCGGCGACCCGTGCCGCCGGTGTAGTCCGCGGGCCACCAGAGCCTCTCCGGTGGTCTGTTCTTGCTCCCGTCTGTGCCTGGGGTCTTCTCGGGACCCGTAGATTACTACGACGGCCTCCAATCGCTCAACGGTCCCGTTTCATCGTCGCCCAACGTTCCGCGCATCAAGAACAGAGAATCGGTGGGTTCGGACTTGTTCGTTGGTCCGCACCCACCGCGTTAGTGGTTCAAACGACTTTCAAAAATTTAATCAAAGGCCGAGGATATAATCCACATAAATTAAATTAAACCAAACCCCCTACCTCAAGGCGTCGTCGAACGAAGGTTCGACGCGGGAAATAATCGTCACGGAAGAAGGTTCCATAAGCATCGTCGACGTCTCAGAGAAGAGAATCGTTGGCGTTGCGGTACACGACGTCACATCGTCGATCTCCGAGGATTCGACATCCTTCTCCGTCCTTTTTCAGAGGCTGGTGTTCTTCGTCGGCGACGGTGCGTTTTTTGCGTTCTTCAAGGAGGAAGATGAGGATTCCAAGACTTGAACTCTCCTCTTCAAATCCTTCTCGTACAACGAAACAACATAATAAAATAAGGCTTTGCCTTATTTTATTTCTCATGCCAACTGTTTTTGAAATTCAAAATCAAATCACGATTTAATTATCGAGCGTTGACTAATTAATAAGGCGTTTAATAATCCAATTAAACGCGAGAGTTGACTTGTCATTTAAGAGGGGGTGCGGGTGAGTTACCATATTAAATGCACGTGGGAGGTAAAAAGGAAATAAAGGGGTGGGGATCGTGTGGGCCCCACTTCACTAATATCCTACCTAGGGTAGTTAGGAACTAGTGGGTCCCACCCCAACCTCCAAGCATAGGTTTAAGCTACCTTAAATAAAAAATAAAATTGGTTGCACAAATTTTATTTTATTCATTACTTAACCCACTATTTTTAAAAACCACACCCGAGCAAACTCAACTCCAGAAAAGGTGTTCCTAAGCAATTACCGGTATTGCGGTTTCATCGGTGCCCTCAGATTTGGATTTCGAGCACCAGTTCAAAAGTTAGAAAAACCTGCTCGTTTGTTTACTGAACGTACCCGAGCTAAACTTCGGAAATTGATTCCGGGCACACCGGGCCTCGGAATCAGGTGCCGTCAGAAACTGCGTTCTTGTAAAATCCCAAAGAAAATTAAGAAAAAAAAAAATTCCCTTGAATTTTACAGGTCTTTACAAGCCACATCGTATAATATAGTAAGTTGTAAATCTTTTGTCTCGATTACTTCTAGTGTAAAACTAATCCATATCATAAGATATGATACCTAAAACTCATGGATTTGAACTATTTCATAGAATATGATATTAAATATCATAAAATATGATTGATCCTTAGATTCCAGTAAAGCAAAGTATCATAACATAATTATGATATCAATAATACCATAAAATATGATTGGAGTCTTACTATATTTCCAATCGTAAGTGGCTTCAACCATCGTATCAAACAATTGGTATTTACACCATAGAATACGATTGATACAAGTTGTTTACCTTCTGCATCAATCATAATTTATGATTAATAATCTTATTATTTTTCATAAAATGTGATATAAAAAGATGTTTAAAAAATTTAATATTTTTCTATATTTACTTATGGTCTAAAAATTGTTAATAAATTATAAGTGTTTGTCCATGTAAAATGAGATTTTTGATTATTAAATTAAAAATAAAAAGTTTATATTTGTATTTCTTATTTTAGAAAATAAATAAAAAGTTTATTTATTTTTTTACTCCTTTATAATATTCATGCTTAAAAAATGTTTATAAATCATGAATATTGTGTATGGTAAATTTATGTGATAAATTGCTTATAGTTGATTGCTATGTCATGAATTATATACTTGGTATAATATCATAATATTTAGTTTTCATCTACCTCAACCTCGATCTATAATTAAATTTATTATCTTGAATTTATTTGTTAAATATAGTTTGAACATATTAGTTTTTAAAATTAATTTGAATTAGATTCTTCCTTGAGTAAAGTATCCCTAGATATAGGGACTTTAATTCAAAGTTATAACTAGCCTGGGGGATTATGTATTGTTCTAAAAAGGTGGGGGCTGGCTATCTATGACTTTGGGTTTACTCATGTGGAGATTTTCAATTCCATAAAATCTTAAATCTTTGCATTAAGAGTTCTTGTAACTCATGCATATGATGAATTTTGGATATGTATGAATATGTATAGATTCTATTTTTGGGCGAGTAACACAAATTGTGGTCCGTTTAAAAAGTTACATATTAATATATTGTGAATATATTAATTTGGTGGATGGAATTGGGATCCCAAAACTAAATTTCTAGAAGAATGCATACACAAAGGAATAAAAATTGAGATAATAAAGATTTCATATGATGCAATAATTATGAATTTAATTTTCATATGATGTATATTAAGTTGGTGAGAATTTTTGTAACGGTTCGCGACTCCTTGGTTCATTACTTTTCTAGTTTTGGGTGTTTTAGGTGTTATAGAGGAGTCTTAAGGAGGTTTTAGGAGTTTTCAGTGGAGGTTGGAGGTGCAACAAATCTTCTACAGGGAATACATGTCGTGTATTGTTTACACGACATAAAAATGGTGGTTCATGGAATGTGTAGCCGCCTAGTTCATGACTTGTAAATCGGAAGAGGGGGAAACCATGAAACAGATTCACATCATGTAAGTGGAATACACAATGTGTATTAAATAAATGCTGAGGTGAATTAATTTTCGATGAAAGTTATAAATTTTAGGAAACCGAAGGATCACACACCATGTAATGGTTACATGGCATGAAACCGAAGGGATTCTAGGTTTTAAGTTCTTTTCTCAGCCAAAATTTCATTCATCTAGCCAAAACTACCTCTCTCTCATTCGAGAAAAACCCTAGGCACCCCAATAGGATCTTCTATCCCCCCTCCCCCTACTTTGATTCGTTGGATCTAGTGGATGCATGTTGGTAATCAGCGGTAAGCCCTTCCTTATTCTTGGTTAGTCTCCTCTTATTCTACTCTTTTGGATTCACTATTGTGATATTGTTTTGGTTTGGGGTGTGATTTGGGCTGTGTTTTGATGATCCTTTGATGCGTTTTAGGTTGATCCATGGTTTCTCAGGGTACAATTATAGTTTTTGGGCATTTCTTCTTTGTCATATGGTGAGCAGTGAGTAAGAAAAGCTTATTTGAGGTAGGGAACACCTCATTTATCTTTATTATGTATCATGCAGGAGGGTTTTTCTTTTGTTCATCTATGGGTTATGATCGTTCTAGATTAATTATAGATAAATAATTGACAAATTTAAATTTAAGGGAACAGGGGGAATGATTCACATGATTTTATGACTTTGACATGATTGTGATATTGTGATTGTATGGGCTTGATGCCCCACTAAAAATTATGGTCATTGGGGGATTCGTTTGTGATGGATGGTATGCATCAACTGTTGTTTCTATTGTGATTTTTGTGACATCACCATAAAATAGAAAATTGGAAAACCACTTATATTTGGATAGTTAAATAGTTTCCCCAAGATTATGGATTGTGTGATAACATCCTTAAAATAAAGTGGAATGTGATAAAATACCCATTTTAAAAATTTGTAAAATTATATTAATGTTTTTTTATGTGTGGATGTACTCATGGGATAGTGATGTGTGATTAGGATGTGATGTGGGGATGATGGTTTGATGGCCTTGATTTTAAAAAGGCAATTTGGTTGTTGTTTGGATGTGATTTTGGGTCAGTGAGGTGTTTATTATTTGGATATGTTTTTAGGGTGGTGAGGTGGTGGTTGTTTGTCTATGATTTTTGGGGTTATGAGGTGATGGTATGATGGGGATGATGAGTCACTTGTGATGCGTGGTTGCTTTGTGCTAGATGCCCGAGCAGTGATGGAATAACTTGTTTAATAATGATTAAAATGGTTAGGGTTTAGTTTGGTTAATGATATGAAAATGGTTAATGAATAAATAAATTATGGGATGCATGGTTAAATTTGGTTTATTATTAATAATGGAATGAATGGGTTGGATAATGTAATTAGTTGGTGGTGTGAAGTGGCTTGTGCAATGTTATGCATTTAGAGGTGGCAACGACAGTGGGGATGTTGTGAGTTGGTTAGTGTTTTCTTGTGAACCCATATGTTGGGATTGTGTGTGTGGCTATATATATATATACTTTTATATTCCTTGTGATTTCTATACGCACCCCACATACATTGAGTACTATGTGATGACACCCGCATAGTCACATGAGGGTGTTTTTTCCAACATCTCTGTGATGAGGATGGATAGTTGGCTACCTGCTCTTTCCCACTATCTCTTCTAGGTGAGGTAGGTATTGCATAGACAGTGATGGCCTATGGTTTTTAGTGCATTAGATGGTGGTTGTGATAGCCTATGTGTCTTTGGGCAAGATGTGATGTGGTCATGCTTGTGTAACGACGAGCATAGATGTCTTCGCGTGAGATGTGACCGTGCTTGTGGGCTGGTGACCCAGATGTTTTTGGGTGAGATGTGATGTGACCATGATATGGGGAAACTTATGGTGGGGTTCCTTCATTGTAGGAGGAGGGAACTAGGTTTATGCCCTTAATTTTCATGATACCCTACTACTTTGGTTATGGTAGTGGTTGTGATGTGATGCCCCAGGTGTCTATGGGTGAGATGTGATGTGACTGTACTTGTGGGGTGGTGGCCAGAGTGTCTACGGGCATGATGTTTTTTGACCATGCTTGTTGGGAAGTGTGGTATACAGAATATATGGGAGTTCCAAGATGTACGACATTGGGGCGTGAGGGCGGAAAATCAGTGGGAAAGTGGCACGAGGCACCCTTTACTGATATGCTTCTTATTATGTTACTATACTTGGACTGCAATATTTGGTGATCATGCCTTGGTGAGGTTATGTTTGGTCAGTATACTTGTATAAGTGATATTTAGTTCTTCTTTTTTCTCACAGGTTCATTAGTATGCTTCTTTCACATATGCATGGGATACTTTGGATTTCCTATTGAGTATTCTTGTATGCTAACCCTATGTATATAAACCACTTTTTAGGGTTTTAGGAGGATTACATGGATCGTGCTGGACATTACTAGCTCATACCTTTGGATTGATGTTGTGTCACTACTTTATCTTTGTTTTTTGTTATTTACTTTTGGAGACTTTTATCTGTATCAATTTTATTTATACATGCATGTGGTATGGTTTTGTTTTTTTATATTATGTCATGGAGTTTCTTATGAATGATCCATCTTATCTCCCGATCTTATATTATTATAGAGGGTAATGCCTCATATTTCATGAGATTTTTATACCCTTGGTGCTAGTCACCAACCTAGGGCCTACTGGAGGTGGGACTTGGGGGTCATTATCTCTCTCCCCTCATTGAGGTATCTTTGGAGGAAGGAGGTCATGAAAGAGTGGTATCAAAGGTGATAGTTGAGGGATAAGATGTAGTATGGAGTTAGGAACAGTGAGGATTGCATGCGTTTGTATGGTAGTAGTGAAAATTGACCTTGGTGTATGACATAGGCCAAAGAAATTGGGTATGACATGGGATTTTATGGCCCCCCATGATCCAATACATGAACTTTGAGCTTATTGAATAACCAAGTTAGGTGGACCTATTTTCTAGGTAGATACCTATGAGAGGTACATGCATCATGATGAATTGTGTTATTGTTTGAATTGGTTTTTTTTGGAAGGTTAAAATGAAAAAAGTGAATTAAAATGAATCTTAATAAAATTATATACTATCGGGCTTAGGAATTTCTTGTTTTATTTTTAGCTATGAATCTTGTTCATAGTCTGTATGTGGCTCATACAGTTGAGGTTCAACAGGATAATCAGGTTGATCGCCAGAGGGTTAGTCTGATTGAGTAGGGTGATCAGTTGTAGAGGAAGTTTCAAACTTTATATTGAAAGGTTTTGGGGAAGTATGAGGGAATTGTTTCAAATGTATAGATAGAGAGATTGATGGAGGATCTCGAGATCACTTTTAGTCTGATCCAAACCCTGATGGAGTACTAGGTCCCTTTAGAAGTGAGTCAAATATAGGGAGTTACACATCAATGGTGGATGATTTATTAGGGTGAGCAAAAGGAGGTAGATATTTCACGGGTCAACTTTCAAAAGGAATTTTGGGTAGAGTTCCTTTTGTCTACCATGAAGGTATTAAAGAGGAAGAAGATTATTTCTCTTCAAAAGGGGAGTATATTAGTGTGGGAGTTGAGAATCAATTACAAGGACCTTCTGAACTTTTCCCCGAATCTTTTTCTAGATAAGGATTCTTGTGCGAGACATCTTGAGGAGGCACTATAACCTTCTATCTAGTATGTAGTTACTCCTTTTATGTTGAAAAAACATTTGAAGGTTTAGAAGATGGTAGAGGTGATCAAGTGGATGTGATTTCAAGGAGGTTTTCCATGAGAGGGGAACTAGTAGGGTTCCTCAAGGAGTAGAGTTGTCAGTGGAAGGTCTCAGGTTCCAGGACATTTGAAGTTTCAACTAGTGGGGAGTTGACCTCAATAATTTCCCTTTCAGTATTCTAGGGCTAGTGGTTTCCATGATTTTCCTGAAGATATTAGTCCTGTGTGTTTTGGTTGTGGGGTTCATGACCATCACCATAATCAGTGTCTAGTGGTTCCTCGAGATCATTTTGGTGGAGGTGGATAAGTTTAGTGCCAACCTCAATAGCTGTTTTTAGTGAGACCATTTCAACAATAGGGGTAGTAGGATTATTCTCCACTAAATGGAGATGGAGTGGGTAGAGGCCAACCCTAGGATGTTCCTTTTGTTTAGGGACCTCGACCTAAGCGTGGTCATGGATGTGGTCATTAGTAGAGTGGTAGAGGATATGAGAATAGTCATTTGCACATAGTGGAGGCAGTAGTGTCATAGAAGACAAAGATCATCAGAGGTATGATCAATTTTTTAGCACCCTTTTATATTCCTTGTTTGATTCAGGATCTTCACACTCATTTGTTTAACCTACTCTATCCCATTCTCTGTGAATAGACTTGGAGAGGCTTTCCATTCCCCTAGTGTTGAATACACCATTCAGAGGCTAGAATAGCTTGTTTGATGTGCGCCGAGGGTGAAAAATGACGACGGGGACACATTATTCCCATGGGGATATTTTATTTCTATAGATACAACCATACATTATTACCCTTGGCATCAACTAGTTGTATTTTTTTACATGTTGTTATTACCTAATTCTGGAGGAGAGTTGTTTTATCAAATGTGGATGGTCAGTGTGTGGTTTTCATTGGTGAGTGGGGTTTTCAGGTGGGTAGTAAATGTGTGGTTCCCCTTATTTCTTTATTGGATGAGTTTTTGATGGAATCAGTAAAGTTTGGGATGGTATAGGTTCCCAGGGTCATCAGGGAGTTTCTGGATATTTTTCTTGATGAGGTTATGATGTTACCCCCTTGACGTGATTTTGAGTTCAGGATAGACTTACAATATATTTCTTATTTGATTTTGATGGATCTTTATAATATAGAACCTTTTGAGTTACAAGAGCTAAGTATTTGGATTATTGATTTGAATAAGAAGGGTTTTATTTTACCCAATTTACCACTATGGTGTGATCCAATGTCATTCTTAAAGAAGGTGGATGGTAGTATGAGGTTGTGTGTAAACTATTAGAGGTTGAATCGGGTGATAATCAATAACCGTTATCCTCTTCCAAGGATATATGATTTTTTTGACCAGCTAATAGGGGTGAGTTGGTTTTCTAAAATCTGTGATATGGATATCACCAGTTGAGGGTGAAGGAGGGTGATATCCCAAAGACTACCTTCAGATGTAGGTATGAGTACTTAAAGTTTATATTTATTCCATTTGGTGTTACGAACATACTGTCTATGTTCATGGGGATTATAAACTCTGTGTTCTATGAGTTCCTGGACCAATTTTCCATCGTATTCATCAATGATATCTTGATTTAATCAAAGTCATAAGAGGAGAATACTGAGCATCCCAAATCCATTTTTCATGTCCTTAAACACCGGAAACTTTATGTAAAGTTGTCCAAGTGTAAGTTTTTGACATGATAGGTGTATTTCCTCAAGAATTTGGTGTCTCAGTAGGGTGTGGTAGTGGACACATTTAAGGTCGAAGCAGTTGTTTTTTTGGGTAGCTCCTAAGAGTGTGGTAGAGTTTCACAGTTTCCTTAGTCTTATAGGTTATCATCAGAGTTTTTCACCCAATTTCTTTTGAGTTACAGCCTCATTTACAGTATTGACTAGAAAGGACCAAGATTTTTTGTGGACTAATTAGTGCTAGGTAGCATTCGATTACCTGAAGAGGAAGTTGGATAGTTCTCCAGTGTATCAGTTTCCTAAGGAGGGGGTGATGTTTGAAGTGTTTTGTGATGATTCCTATTTGGGTTTGGAGTTCATGTTGATGCAGTAGAGGGTCGTGATCTCTTATGTGTCTAGGCAGTTAAGTCTCCAAGAGCGTAACTATGCAACCCATGATCCGGAGTTGGAAACAGTGGTTTTTTATTGAATTTTTGAAAAAATTACCTCATTAGGAAGTGATTTGTGGTCTTTACGGATCAAAAGAGTTTGAGGTATATATTTTTTCAGCGTGATCTAAACTTGAGGCAATAGAGTTGGATGGAGTTTCTTCGGGATTATTATTTTGAGATCTTCTAAACCTTAGGAAAAAGGAATGTTGTGGCCGACACTTTGAGTAGGAAGTTGGGGAAGGATGTTTTTTGGGAGTATGGGGATTCTTGGGGAGAAATTAAGGAGTTGGAAGGTTTTCAATTAGATTCAAGGGTGGATGGTGGTAGAGGCTATTTGTTTCAGATAACAGTGCAAGCTTTTTTGATACAGTAGGTAGAGGAATCTTAGTAGGGATACTCAGAGGCATAGGTGATGTGTGTTTGTGTTGTCCATGGTGATTCTCCAGATGGATGGTTGGAGGATGGGAGAAACCAAATATTTTTTCATGGGAGGTTGTTTATTCTAGTAGTGATTCATGAGGGATTCTATCATGAGTTGCATAGATCACCTTTGGTGGTACACCTAGGATTTTCAAAGATGTACTATGGATTTAGGATTCATTTTTTTTATCTAGGGACGAAACAAATAGTTATAGAGTTCATGTAAAAGTGTTTGGTTTTACAGTAGTCAAAGGCCAAGAATTGTGTTCCTGGTAGTTTATTGCAACCTTTGGATGTTCTTGAGTGTAAATGGTATGAAATATTGATGGATTTTGTCACAGGGTTACCCAATTATTAGGGAGGTTGTGATGTTATCTAGGTGATCATGTATCAATTGAATAAATCATCCCACTTCTTAACGATCAAGAATTCAGGCACAATGGATACTTAGTCTAAGAGGTATGTTAATGAGGTGGTGTATTTTCATGGAGTTATGAGGTCAATTGTCTCAAATAGGGATACATGTTTTACCTCAGGTTCCTAGAGGGGATTAAAAAATTCTTTTGGCACTCAGTTACATCTCGACACTGCTTTCCACCCTCATATAGATTGTCATATAGAGTAGACCATCCAAACACTAGAGGATATGTTGTGGGAATGCATCTTGGACTTTGGTGGATCTTGGGTATAATATTTACCCTTGGTTGAGTTTGATTATAATAATATCTATCACTCTTCCATTGGCATGACTCCATTTGAAGCTTTATATAAGGGACTATGTCATTCTCTGTTGTGTTAGATGAAGGTTGGGGAGGCAGTAGTTATTGGTCTCGATGTGGTGTAGATCACAACAAAGAAGGTTCAACTTGTTTGTGAGAGTATTAAAGTAGCACAAGACCGAAAAAAGTCTTATGCTAATTGTAGGAGGAGGCCCTTAGAATTCAAGGTTGGGGACCACATGTTCTTAAAGGGTTCCTTTCAACATAAGAAGTAGAGTTTTGGAATGAGTAGTAAGATTTCTTCCAAGTTTATTGGACCCTTTGAGGTGTTGATGCGAGTTGGTGAGGTGGAATATCAGTTGGAATTTCCACCACAGATGGAGATAATCCATGATGTCTTTCATGTATCTTAACTTTATTAGTATCTTCACAATGACTCCCATGTCACTGACTAGGGAGATTTAAATATCGAGGACTATATGATGTTCATGGAGTGGATAGTAGAGATCCATACAAGATCACCAAGAGAAGAAATTTCATGGACAAACCATTCTTTTTGTTTGTGTGTTGTATAGTAATGGTGGCCTAGAGGAGAGTACTTGGAAGGGAGATATGCAGATGAGTACCCAGTACCTGGAGTTGTTTTGAGTTTTTCTATTTTTGTTTTGTTTGTGATATGATGTTTAGATCATGTTGTTTTTTGACATTACATGTTTTCCCTATTTTGTAATGTATGATGCATGATAAAGTCATAACATATAGAAAGGTAAGTACCTAATCATAATCAATACTTAATATGATTAAACCTGTGTGAGCAAGTCAGTGCGACCCAGAGTAGATAGTATCTTAACATGGAGGATAAAATTCCTTGATTCATATGTTTGGGGCTGTGTAGTTTTTTGGTTGTTATGGTTGTTTGTTTGGGATAAATAGAGGCTAGATGGTTGTGGTGATGTGATTGTGTGGTTACGAGGTTGTGTGAGATGTTTTGTGGCTGTTTGGTTTGGCGTGTTTGGCTAGTGGTAGCATTTTAGGTATAACGAGATTCTTGATAGTTATCTCATGGGATGGTTGTTTGGACCCTTTCCTTTTGGGATTGGTTTTGGATTCTCAAGGGAAATAATTGTTTTATAGGTTTATGATGTAATGATATGTGCCTCCTTAGTCCATTAATTTTTCATTTTGGGGTGTTTTAGGTGTTCCAGAGGAGGCTTGAGGAGGTTCTGAGAGGTTCTAGTAGTGGCTGGAGGTGCAACATAGCTTCTATAGGGAATACACGCCATGTATTATTTATATGATGTGAAATGGCGGTTCATGGCTTGTAAATTGAAAGAGGGATAAACTATGAGATAAAGTCACATTGTGTAATTAGAATACAAGACATGTATAAAATAAATGCTGAGGCAACTGGATTTTTAGCAAAATTTGGAAATTTTTAGAAACTTGAGGATTATACACCATGTAATGGTTACATGATATGAAACCGGTAGGATTATAGGTTTTAAGTTCCTTTCTCAACCAAAATTTCATTCATTTGGCCGAACCATCCTCTCTCATTTCAAATGAACCCTAGGAACCCTAATAGGATCTTCTATTCCCTTCCTCATGCTTTGATTTGTTGGATCTGGTGGATTCCCATTAGTGATCAGTGGTAAGACATTCCTTCTTCTTGGTTAGTTTCCTCTTTTTTTTCTCTTGGGGATTCACTGCGGTGATGTTGGTTTGCTTTGGGTTGTGAGTTGGGTTTCATTTTGATGATCATTTTATGTGGTTTAGGTTGATATGTGATTTCTTAGGGCGCGGTTATGGTTTGTGGGCATTTATTCTTCACCCTGTGGTGTACATCAAGTCAGAAAAACTTCTTTGAGGTAGGGAATCCCTCATTTTTCTTTATTATGTATCATGTGGGAGGGGTTTTCTTTTGTTAATTTATGGGTTATGGTTGTGTTTTCTTAATCAAAGATAAATAATTGAAAAATTTAAATTGAAGGGAAAAGGGGAATGATTTATATGCTTTTATGACTTTGATATGATTGTGATATTGTGATTGTACGAGCTTGATGCCCCACTAAAAATTGTGTCTGTTGGAGGATTTGTTTGTGCTGGATGATATGTGTCGACTGTTGTGTCTATTGTGATTGTTGTGACATCACCATAAAATGGAAAATTGACTAACCGCTTATATTTGGCTAATGAAATGATTTTCCCAGGATTATGGATCATGTGATAATGCACCTAAAATAAAGTGGAATGTTATAAAATCCCCTTTTGAAAATTTGTAAAATGATATTGATGTATTGTGATATGTATATTTGATTGTGGGATGCTGGTGTGTGATTACTATATGATGTGGGGCTTAAATTTTGATGGTTGTGCTTTTGGTATGGTGAGGTAGTTGTTGTTTGGATGTGATTTTGGGGTAGTGAGGTGTTTTTTGTTTGGAAATGCTTTTGGGGTGATGAGGTGGTTGTTTTTTGGCCATGATTTTGGGGTGGCGAGGTTTTGTTTGTTTGGCTGTGCTTTTGGGGGTGATGAGGTGATGATAAAATAGGGATTATGAGTTGCTTGTGATGTATGGTTGCTTTGTGCTAGATGCTCGGGTAGTGATAGAATAACTTGTTTAATAATGATTGAAATGGATGTGGTTTGGTTTGGTTAATGAGATGAAAATGGTTAATGAATAAATAAATAATGGGTTTTATGGTTAAATGTGGTTGATGATTAATAATGAAATGAATGGGTTGGATAATGGAATTGTTTGGTGGTGTGATGTGGCTTGTGTGGTGTTATGAATTTAGAGGTGGTAGTGAAAGTGGGGATGTTTTGAGTTGGTTAGTGTTTTGTTATGAACACATAGGTTGGTCTTTTGTGCGTGTGGCTATATGTATATACTTGTATATTCATTGTGATTTCTATACACACCCCACCCATGTCGAGCACTATGTGCCAACACCCGCATAGTCACATGGTGGGTGTTTTTCCCAATATCCCAGTGATGAGGATGGATGGTTAGCTACCCACTCTTTCCCACTCTCTTCTAGGTGAGGTTGGTATTACAAAAGTTATTATGGATGAAGGTCTGTTAGTGCATTAAATGGTGGTTATGATAGACCATGTGTCTTCAGACAGGATGTGATGTGCCCGTGCTTATTGTGACCCCCTCCCTCCAAAGATACCGCAATGAGGGGAGAGAGAAAATGACCCCCAAATCCCACCTTCAGTAGGCCTCGGGTTGGCGACTAGCACCGAGGGTATAAAAATCTCATGATATGGGAGGCATTACCCTCTATAATAATATGGGATTGGGAGATAATATGGATCATCCATAAACAACTCCAATACATAATATAAAAGGAAGCTAAAACCATCCCACATGCATGTATAAATAGAACTGATACAAATAAAAGTATCCAAAGTAAATACCCAAAAGTAAATCTAAAGTAGGGACACAGAAACTATCAAAGATCCGATCCAGTAATGTCCAACATGATCCATATAGTCCTCTTGGAAACCTAAAAATAGTTTTATATACACAGGGTGAGTATACAAGTATACTCAATAGGAAAATCAAAGTCTCTCATGCACATGTGAAAGAAGCATATTAATGAAACTATTATAAAACAACAGAACCAAACAATAACTATCAAGGTATACTAACCATCCCAACCTCACTAAGGCGCTCTCACCAAATAATGAAAACCAAGTAATATAATATAATAGGAATCACATCTATAAGGGTTCCCTACACCACTTTCCCACTAGTATGGTGCTATCACACCCAATGTATTATGTCTTGGTGCTTTCATCTCTTCTATATACCACACCACCCCACAAGCATGGTCATAACACACCTCACCTGCAGACACACAGGCTTGCCACCCAATAAGAACAACCACAACACATCTCACCTGAAAACACCTGGGCCACAACACAACCACTACCAAAGCCAAAGTAGTAAGATATCATGAACATGTAGGACATCAAAATCATTACCTCCTCCTACCATTCATGACCTCCACCAAAAGCTTCCCCACAAGCACAATCATATCACATCCTGTCTGAAAACACATGGGCCACTACCCCACAAGCATGGTCACGTCTCGCCCAAAAACATCCGGGCCATCACACCTCACCCAAAAACACCTAGGATATCACAACCACCTTATAATGTACTAATAGACCTCCAACAATCACATACTATGTAATACCTACCTCACTTGGAGGACAGAGTGGGAAAGAGAATGTACCCAGCCATCCGTACTCCTCATCAGATGTCATAAAAAACACCTCCCGCATGACTATACAGTTGTTGACACATAATGATCGATGTAGGTGGGGTGAGTATAGAAATAAAAAGAATATAAAATAATATATATGTAGTATCAAACACTCAATCCCAACCTATGAGTTTACAAACTAACTAACCAACTCACAACACCATCACCTTTGTCGCCACCTCTAAATGCATAACACCACACAATAAGCCGCAACCCCATTCCACATTTCTAAACAATTCCATTTAATCATTCCATTATTTTCATTATTTAGAATCAACCATGTTTAATCACACAACCCATCATTTAATTATTCATTAACCATTTTCATCCCATTAGCCAAACCAACCCATGTCATTTTAATCATTATAAATCATTTATCCCATCACTAATTAGGCATCTAGAATAAAGAAACCACCATATCACCACCCAAAAAGCATGACCAACAAACCACCTCACCACCCCAAAAGTATAGACCACAAAACACCTTTCCTACCCAAAAGCAAAACCCACAAACCACCTAATTTCCCCAAAATCATGGCTAAACAAACCATATCGCCGCCCCAAAATCACAACCAAACAAACCACCTTGATGCCCCAAAGCATGACACACAAACCATAAAACCCACATGACCTAACCACACATCATTATCCCACAAGCATGACCACACATCAAAACACATCAAGATCATTTTATATATTTACAAAGGGTATTTTATCACATTCCACTTTATTTTAGGAATGTTATCACACAAGTCATTATCCTGGGGAAACCATTTTATTAGCCAAATATAAGTAGTTAGCCAATTTCCATTATAGGGTGATATCATAACAATAACAACAAAAGAATAAATCTCAACACATATATCCAGTGCAAACAAATCCCCCAACGACCACAATTTTTAGCGGGGCATCAAGCCCGTACAATTCATAATACAACAATAACAATAAATCTATAAAAACATGTGAGTCAAACCCCCCTTTACCCTTTAATTTCAATTTAACCAATTATTTATCTTTAATTAATCCATACCAACCATAAAACATAGGTAAAAAAAGAAAACCCCTCCTACATGATACACAATAAAGAGAAATGAGGGATTCCCTACCTTAAAGAAGCTTTGCCGAATCGCTGCGCATCGTAGGGCGAAGAAGAATGACTGCAAACTACAACCACACCATGAGAAAATATAGATCAACCTACACCACAATCAAAGACCATAAAATCACAACCAAACACACACCCCAAACCATAACAACACTGTCATAGCGAATTCATGAGAGAATAATAGAAGAAAACCTACCAATAAGAAGGAAGGGATCACTACAGATCACAAACGAACAACCATCGGGACAAACAAATAAAAGAGGGAGGAAGAGGGCTTGAAGAACTACTTAGGGTGCCTAGGGTTCAACCAAAATGATAGGAATAAGAATCCATAGCTGAATGGATGAATTTTTTTCCGTAAATAACTTTTAAAACTTCACTATATTGGGGATTTACATGATGTGTAATACCCTTTCATGTTGTGTAATCCTCAGGGTTTGGTTTCATCGAAAAATACATCGCCATTTTTTATTTAACCCCAAAAATCTAAAAGTCATGAAACAACCTCACAAAATCTGTGAACCAGAATTACACATCATGTAATACACTTACATGGTGTGTATTTCCTACAAGAGTTCTGCTGCACCACCAACTTCCACCAAAAACTCCTGGAACCTCCCCCGAACACCTCCAACAACCAAAACTGGAAAAGTAATGGACCAGGATGGAATGAACCATTACATCAAATACATCTCAAATGATTATCTCCCTCGAGAATCCAAAACCAATCCTATAAGAAAAGGGGTCCGATCAACCACTCTATGAGATACCTCTCAAGGGTCTCTTCATACCTCAAACACTACCACCAGAAAAACACACCAACCGAAATGATCACAAAACACACTACACAACCACATCAACACAACCACAAGACACCTCCTCTCACACAACCATACCACCACAAAACCACTACACAACCCTCCTCAAACTCCATGCATCCCAAACTAACAACTCCTACAACCAATGAACCACACCACCCCAAACACACGAATCGTGGAATTTTGTCTTCCATGTCAAGATACTATCTGATCTAGGTGGCACTGACTCACCCACATGGGTTTAATCACATCATAGTTAATTATTATCATTTAGTAATTAGGTCCTACCCTTTTAATATTTTAGGAATTTATTACACATCACACCACACACATCACAAACCAAGGAAAAAAACTCATCTAATAAAACAAAAGGATCCAAACATCACATCACAAAGAAAAATAGAGAAAAAAAAACTCAAAACAAATATTGGTACTGGGAACACATTTGTGTATCTCACTCCCAAGTACTCTCCTATAGGACACCATGCCTCCACAACACATGAAACAAAGAAATGGTCCATCCATACAACACCTTCTCTTGGAAATCTTGGATCTCTACTAGTTGTTCCAAAAACATCACGTCGTCCTCGATACCCAACTCTCCCCAGTCAATGACATGGGAGTCATTATGAAGATACCAATGAAAATGAGAGATATGGAATACATTGTGGATCCTCTCTAACAATGGTGAAAACATCAACCGATATTCTACCTCACCAACTCACCCCAACACCTTAAAGGGCCCAACGAACCTAGGGGTAAGCTTACCCCCTTTTCCAAACCTCCTCTTCCCACATAGTGGGGAAACCTTCATGAACACATGGTACCCATACTCAAAATCCAAGTTCCTCCTTCTGAAATTGGAATAAGAATTATGCTGGTAATGTGATACTTTCATCATATCACAAACAAGATGAACTTTCTCTATCGTGCTCTGCACCACATCGGGACCAAGAACGACTATCTCCCCAACCTCTATCCAGCACAACAGAGAAAGAAAAAATCTCTCATACAAAGCCTCAAATAGGGCCATAATAATATAAGAGTGATAGACATTATTATAAGAAAACTATACCAAGGGAAGGTGTCATAGCCAATGTATGGATAATCCGCTCCCTCTGCCCATCTGTCTGAGGGTGGATAACAATGCTGAGGTGCAACTGAGTTCTAAACTCATGCTGCAATACCCTAAAGAATTGTGAGGAAAAATATGTGTCTTGATATAAGACAATGATTCTCATAAATCCATGAAACCACACTACCTCATCCACATACCTCTTATCCAAATCATCCATTGTGCTCGACTCATTGATCACTAATAAGTGTACTGATTTTGTCAACCGATCCATGACCACCCAAATAACATCACAACCTCCATGATTTCTAGGTAACCATGTGATGAAATCCATCAATATTTCATTCCATTTCCACTTTGGAACATCCAAGGGATGCAATAAACCACTAGGAACATGATGCTCGGTATTTACCTACTGGAAAACTAAGCACTTTTCCACAAACTTTGCCACTGCATGTTTCATCCCGAGCCACCAAAACTAGATCTTCATTCCACATTACATCTTGTAAACTCCTAGGTTTACTGCCAAAGGTGAGTTATAAAACTCATGAAGGAATCCATTGTGCATTACTACCAGAACAAACAACCTTCCATGGAACAACATCTGGTTACGAACATACTCTGACCATTCCTCTAGAGCATCACCATGGCCAAAATGACTACGCATCACCTCTGCCTCTGAGTCTTCCCACTGAGACTCTTACACCTATTACATTAGATAATAATACAATGTTATCTAAAATAAATATCCTCTACCACCATCCACTCTTTCATCTAATTCAAAGGCTTACAACTCCTCCATTGTTCTCCAAGCATCCCCATAATCCTCAAGAACACCCTTCCATGACTTCATGCTCAAAGAGTAGGCCACAACATTACCCTTTACTAAGGTGTAGGAGATCTCAAAATTATAATCTCGAAGAAACTTCATCTACCTCCACTGCCGCAAGTTCAAATCACACTGAGAAAAGATATACCTCAAACTCTTGTGATCTATGAAGACCACAAAGCTCTCCCTAATGAGGTAATTCAGCCACAACTTTAGCATAAACACAACCACTAATAGTTCCAAATAATGGGTGGCATAGTTACACTCATGGTTATGTAACTGTATAGACCCATAAAAGATCACCACCCACTACTACATCAATACACAACCCAAACCCAAATTGGAAGTGTCACAAAACACCTCAAAAATCACCCCTTCCTTAGGTAACTGGAGCACTAGAGCACTAACCAAATCCACCTTTAGGTAACTGAATGCTATATGAAACTGATCAATCCACATAAAATCTTGGCCTTTCTTAGTCAAATATATCAACAGGGCTGCAACTCAAGAGAAATTGGGTATAAACCTCTAATAATAGCCCACAAGACCAAGAAAACTACAAAACAATTCCACATTCTTGGGTGTTTCCCAAGAAAAAACCAATTTAACCTTCAAATATTCTACTTACACACCCATATGAGAAAACAAATGCCCTAGTAAATGCACCTTTTGTGTATAGAACTTACACTTGGACAAATTTCCATAGAGCTGGTGGCATCGAAGAACATGCAAGACAGTTCTGAGATGCTTGACATGCTCCTACTTTTACTTCAAGTTTATTAAGATATCATCGGTGAATACGATGATGAACCGATCCAATAACCCATGGAACATGGATTTTTTAAGCCCCATGAACACGGATGGTACATTCGTAACACCAAATGACTTGACTATAAACCCGAAGTGCCCATACATAAATCTAAAGACCGTCTTCAGGATATCACCCTCCTTCACCCTCAAATGGTGATATCCAGACTGCATATCAATATTAGAAAACCAATTCAACCCTCTCATATGGTTGAAAAGATCATTTATACTTTTAAGAGGGTAATGGTTTTTTATTGTCACCTAATTCAACCTTTGGTAGTCTATACACAACCTTAGACTACCATACACCTCCTTAGAGAACAACACTGGAGCACCCCACGACGACACACTGTGATAGATAAAACCATTCTAAATTAGATCATATATATGAATCCTCAACTCCTATAACTCATAAGGTGACATTAGATAAGGATCCATCAAAATCAGAGAAGTATCGGGCTGTAATTCTACCCCGAACTCAACATCACGTCGAGTGGGTAACATCACAACCTCCTCAGGAAAAAACATATAGGAACTCCTCAAGGACCCTGTGAACCTCTACTATCTCAGTGTCCACTAATTACACCTAAAACTCATCCAATAAGTAAATAAAGGGATCCACACACCGACTACCCACCTAACAAACCTGCTCACTAACAAAAACTACACATTTTCCATCCACATATGAAAATATGAATCTCCTATAGAATCATTTGATAATAGTATGTATGGAATACACATAGTTGATGTCAAGGTTGATATCATATGGTTGTATCTATAGAAAGAAAAGATCCCCATGGGATTGATGCAGCTTCATCACTAGTCTACACCTTCAGCACACATCAAATAAGCTGGTCTAGCCTTCAATTGGAATAGTCAAACCTAGGGGCACAGGAAGCCTCTCTATGTCTAGTCACTGAGCATGGGATAGAGAAGATGAAACAATGGATTTTGAATCTCCTGAATCAAAAAAGTAACAAACAAGGGTACTAATCAAATTGATCATACCTCTGACGATCTATGGTCCCTCTGGAACTACTGCCTCCATTGCATACAATCGACCATGCCCAACTCCTCTATCTATCTTCTGAAGACCACCTCCATGTCCACACTCGAGTCGTGGTCCCTAAATGAGAGGAAAATCCTAGGGTTAGCCTCTACCTTCTACATCTCCCCTTGGCAGAGTAAAGACCTACTTCCCCTATTGCTGAAATGGTATCACTGAAAACTGCTGCTGAGGCTAGCATTGGACCTATCCACCTCCACAAAACCAATCTTAGGGAACCACTAGGCACTATTTATGGTGATGGACATGAACCCCCAAAAAAACACACCATCACAAAAATATCAGGAAAATCATGGAAACCACTAACCCTAGAAGGATGGAAAGGAAGCTACTGAGGTCAACTCCCTGCCAGTCAAAACCTTGAAGGTCTTGGTGCCTGAGACCTGCCACTTACAACTCTTCTCCTTGAGGAACCTTGTTGGTTCACCTCCCGTAGAAAACCCCCTCATGAGTGAATCCAATCAATCACCTTATTCTTATTATAAACCTCATTATACATCAGCAACATAAAAGGAGTAACTGCATATTGGATAGAAGGATGAAGTGCCATCTCAAGACATCTCACAAGAGACTCCTCATGTGAAAAAAGATCTAGGAAAAAATGTATAAGGTCCTTGAATTTGATTCCCAGCTCCCACACTAATATTATCCCCTACTGAAGAGAAAAAATATCCTACCTCTTTAATTCCTTCATGTTTGATGAAAGGAACTCTACCTATAACTCCTTCAAGAAGTCAACCCACAAAACATCTACCTCCTTCTGCTCTCCCAGATATATCATCCACCACTAACACACAACTCCTCGCATATAAATTACTACCAAATGGAACCAGTACTCTTTAGGGACCCAGATCAAATTGAAAGTGATCCAAATTTCCTCCATCCAACTCTCTATTTCCACTTATGAGACATTTACCTCATACTTCCCCAAATCCTACCGCTGGAAATCACACAACTTCCTCTGCCACTAATCTTCCTCCTCAAATGGATCTACCCTATGAAAATAAACTAGATCATCCTACTGAACCTAAACTGCTTGAGCCACACGTGAATGAAGAACATGAGACATATCTGAAAGGAAAACAAAGAACTTCCTAAGCCCGTTAGTGTGAAATTTTATTAAGATTCATTTTAACTCATTTAATTTATTTTTTTTATCCATTTTAATCATCCCAAAATAACCCAATTAAAATAAGAACACAAGTCATAATGATTAATGTACCACTCCTAGGTCTCTACACTATAAATAGGTCCACCTCACTAGGTTATTCAATAAGCTCATATTCCATGCACTGGATCACGGGGGGTCCTAAAATCCCATTTCCTAGCCAGTCTCCTTAGCCTATGTCACACACCAAGGTTAACTATAATTATTTCCATACCACCCCATTCAATCCTCACTATTACTAACTCCAAACTCCATCATATATCCCAACCACTCCTCTGATACCACTCTGTCATGACCCCCTACCTCCAAAGATACCGCAATGAGGGGAGAGAGATAATTACCCCTGAGTCCCACCTCCAATAGCCCCCGGGTTGGAGACTATCACCAAGAGTATAAAAATCTCATGATATGGTAGGAATCATCCTCTATAATAATATGGGATTAAGAGATAACATGGATCATCCAAAAACAAATCTAAGGAATAATATAAAAGAAATCCAAAACCATCTCACATGCATGTATAAATAGAACTGATACAGATAAAAGTCTCCAAAGTAAAGACCCAAAAGTAAATCTAAACTAGAGACACAAAAACTGTCAAGGATCCAAGATAGTAATGTACAACACAGTCCACGTAGTCCTCTTAGAAACTTGAAAACAATTTTATATACATAGGGTGAGCATAAAAGTATACTCAGTAGGAAAACCAAAGTTTCTCAGGCACATGTGAAAGAATCATACTAACACACACATGAGAAAATAGTAGAACTGAACAACACCTATCATGGTATACTAATCATTACAACCTAACCAAGGCACACTCACTAAATAACTCAACCCAAGTAATATAATATAATAGAAATCACATCGATAAGGGTACCCCACATAACTTTACCACTAGTATGCCATGCTCACACCCAACGTCATATGTCAGGGCGCTCTCATCTCTTTCATATACCACACTGCCCCACAAGCATGATCTTAACACACCTCACCTACATACACCTGGGATACCCACCCTAAAATCACGACCACAACACATCTCACCTGGAAACACCCCAGTCTACAACACAACTATTGAAAAAACCAAAGTAGTAGTGTATTGTGAATATGTAGGACATCAACATCATGCCACCCTTCTATCATGAAAAAACCCCACTAGAAGTCACTCCACAAGCACAATCATATCACATCCTGCCCGAAAACACTTGGACCACCGCCCCATAAGCATAGTCACGTCTCACCCGAAAACCCTTGGGTTGTCACACATCCCTTGAAAACACCTGGGATATCAAAACCACTATCTAATGAACTAACAGACCTCCATCCATCACAACCTATGCAATAAATACATTTCCTATAAGAGAGATCAGGAAAGAGCGGGTACCCATCCATCTGTACTCCTCACCAGATATCAGGAAAAACACCCCCCACATGACTATGTGGGTGTTGGCACATAGTGATTGAGATGGATGGGGTGTGTATAGAAATCACAAGAATATAAAATTATATATATATAGCATCAAAAACTCAAGACAAATATATGGGTTCCCAAAATAACAAACCAACTCACAACACCATCACCTTTGCTACCACCTCTAAATGCATAACACCACACAACAATCCGTAACCCCATTCCACATTTCCAACCAATTTTATTTAATCATTACATTCTTTTAATTATTTAGAATCATCCACATTTAATCAAACAACCCATAATTTAATTATTAATTAACCATTTTCATCCCATTATTAAACCAACCCATGTCATTCCAATCATTATAAATCATTTATCCCATCACTGCTCGAGCATCTAGCACAAAGCAACCACCGCCTCACCGTCCCAAAAGCACAATATACAAAAAATTATCCCCAAATTCCCCAATCGCACATCGTCATACCACAAGAACAACCACACATCACAACACATAAAGATCATTTTACATATTTACAAAGGGGCTTATATCACATTCCACTTTATTTTAGGGATGTTATCACAAAAGTTATTATCCCGGGGAAACCATTTTATTAGAAAAATATAAGTGGTTATCCAATTTCCATTTTAGGGTGATATCATAAAAATCATAACCAAAGAAGAAATATCAACACATATATCCAGTGAAAACAAATCTCCCAATGACCACAATTTTTAGTGGGGAATCAAGCCCGTAAATTCATAATATCACAATAACAATAAATCTGTAAAAACATGCGATTCAAACCCCCTTTTAACCTTTAATTTCAATTTAACCAATTATTTATATTTAATTAAGACATAAAAAACATAAACCATAGGAAAAAAATAAAACCTCTACCACATGATACAAAATAAATAGAAACGAGGGATTCTCTACCTCAAAGAAGCTTTTCCGACTCACTGTACACCATAGGGTGAAGAAGAACACATGTAAACCACAAATGCACCACAAGAAAACATAAATCAACCTACAATGCAACCAAATACCATCAAAACAAAAACCAACACACAACCCAAACCATAAAAACAACATTTCATAGAATCCCTAGGAGAATAATGGAAGAAAACCTACTAAGAAGAAGGAAGGGCTCACCATGGATCGCAAACAAACAACTATCGGGACCAACATATCAAAGGGGGAGGAATAGGGATTGAATAAATCCTCGGGGCACCTAGGTTTCAGCCAAAATGAGAGGAAGAATAATACATGACATAATGAATAAAAATTCATCCAAAAAAGAACTTTTAAAACTACACTACATTGGGGATTTACATGATGTGTAATCCCCTTTAACTTCATGTAATACTTAGGGTTTGGTTTCACCAAAAAATGCATCACCATTTTATTATTTGACACTAAAAATATACACGCCATAAACCAAAATAAAAAAATCCATGAAACAACATTACACATTGTGTAATACACTTACATGGTATGTATTTCTTGCAATAGTTATGTTGCACCTCCAGTTTCCACAAAAAACTCTCAGAACCTCCCTTGAACACCCCCAACAACCAAAACTAGAAACGTAATGGACCAGGAGGGAACAAACCATTACAGTTCTTATGGGGAAGCGATCCTAGGTGTCTTCAGGTGAGATATGATGTGATTGTGGGGCTATGGCCTAGGCGTTTTTGGGTGAGATGTGATGTGACCGTACTGTGGTGAGGCTTATGGTGGGTGACATGGATGGTAGGAGGAGGGTACATGGTTGATTTCCTTTATGTTCATGATACCCTATTACTCTATTTATGAAAATGGTTCTGATGTGATGGAACAAGTGTCTACGGGAGAGATGTGATATGATCGTTGTTGTGGGGTGGTGTCTAAGGTTTCTTCAGGCGTGATGTGTTGTGACCATGCTTGTGGGAAGGTGTGGTATACAGAAGATATGGGAGTTCCATGACTTATAATGTTGGGGTTTGAGAGTGGAAAATTAGTGGGAAAGTAGTGAAAGTTAACCTTTATCTATATAATTCTTATTATGTTACCATACTTGGCTTGTATTATTTTGTGAGTGTGCCTTAGTGTGGTTGTGTTCGGTTAGTATACCTATATAGGTGCTGTTTGGTTCTAATGTTTTCTCACAGGTACATTAGTATTCTTGTTTCATATGCACACAATAGACTTTGGTTTTCTTACTGAGTATACTTTTATACTAACCATATATATATAAATTGATTTCTAAGTTTCCAGGAGGATTACATGGACCATGCTAGACATTACTAGCTCAGAACTTAAGATAGCTGCTGTGTCGCTACTTTAGATTTTCTTTTAGGTATTTACTTTTAGATGATTTTATCTGTACCAGTTTTATTTATACATGCATGTGGGATGGTTTTAGTTTCTTGGTTATATGTTTTCATGGAGTTTTTTGTGGATGATATACCTTATCACTCAATATTATATTATTATAGAGGGTAATGCCTCCCATTTCATGATATTTTTATACCCTCTATGCTAGTATCCAACCCAGGGCCTACTGGAGGTGGGACTCATGGGTCATTATCTCTCTCCCCTCATTACGATATCTTTGTAGGGAGTAGGTTGTGACACTTTTAAAGAAACCCCCCTTAAAATACTAAGTATTAGATTCCTTCCAAAGTGTCACTTGTAAAGACGTTTATCATTCATTATATGTGACCCTAACCATTATATGCCTATAGATTATATTGTGTAAGGAAAGAAAGTTATAAGGTGAACCTAACCTCTTGGTGCCTTGTTCTTAGCATTTAGTTTGGGTTACACTTAGTTTGGAAACCCTAACCATTAGGTTACTAGTGAAATAGAGTAGAATTATTCCATAACATAGTTTTGGATAAAGATTTATCCACTTAATTATCCAATAATCATATGTGATATGATTGAAAATAGTTATTTGAAATATATAATAATGGCTTATTTATGCGATAACTGATGCTATCCATGATGAAATACAGGTTTTGGTTCACCAAATGGATATGATGTATGGGGTAATCATTTTTAGTGGGATTTATTTCATTAAAATACCCTGATTAAAATATATAAAACATGATACTCACCCATAGATATGTCTTTATTGTAGATTATTAAATACTTCATGGTTATAATATTAAGATCTCTTATAGGCATGGAACATAAAATAGTTAAAGATTAGTATACAGAGTTATGAAGTGTTCTTAGAAAGAATCATTCTAATCATCCAAATGTGAATGTTATATAAATCAATTTCCCCAAATCAGACCCATGGGTATTGGATACTAAGTGTGCATCACACATTTGTGCTGATAAACACAAACCCAGAGATAAGAGGGAACTGGTGAAGAGAGAATTAGATCTTTGTGTCAGGAATGGAGAAAGAGTTTTTTAATTAGAATTTGGAACTTATGATCTAAGTCTACCCAATGGATTAGTTCTATAATTAGAGAAATTTTATTATGTTTTCTTTTCATACACACAAATTAGATTTTTGTATCATGTTTAGATAAGATGGAGTATTCATTCATTATAAAAAAAGAGTTTTTCTATATTTAATAATTAAATGTTTTATGGCATTGGGAATATAGTAAATGGTTTATATATATTCTAAATATGAATAATTATATCTATAATATTTAGAATAAGAATTTTAGGGTTGATTATGATCCCACCCACCTTTGGCATTATTGCCTTAACATATAATTGATAAACCCACCCAAATACTCCATATAGAAGTATTATTGGAACCATTCAATTATGAATAACTTGATACATGAAAATCATGTTTATTAAGAAATATTAAAAAGACAAATTTTAGTGTAAAAGGTGAAAATGATAATGGATTATTGGATATCATACATAGTGATGTATGTTAACCAATGAACACACAAGAAAGTAATCGGTAGAGATGTTAAATAATTGATCAAGTAATTCACCGATCATCTAAGAGATTGTGGTATTATTCCACAACTCACTCCTCCCTGAACACCACAATGGAATGGTGTGTCTAAGAGAAGGAATTACACCCTTCCAAACACGGTTTTATCAAAAAAGAGTCAGTGTGGCCTTACTATTGAATTCTGGGATTATTCTTTAAATATTATTGTATTCTTACTTAATCACATTTCATCTAAAGTAGTCATAAAGACACCATATTATATATGGCATGGGAAATGTACCAATACGCGTTTTATGATTATTGAGGGTTGTGAAGAATATGTACAAAATTTGGCTTCTAATAAACTCATCCCTAAATAAAAAATGTTTATTTGTTGGTTATCCCAAAGAAAATGTGTGATATTACATTTATAACCCCATTGAGCATGAAGTGTTTTTGGCCTATCATGGTGTTTTTATTGAGAAGGAATAAATGACTTGAGGTATCAGTGAGTGGAAATTTGAACTTAGAGAAGTTCAAGACCAATAAATAGGAAGCGTTCCTATGATGGAAGTAGAGACGGTTTCACAAAGAGTTGTCAAAGAAGAATCAACAAAAGTTGAAAAATATCCTTAAAGGTTTGGTATATTTCATCAAGAACCCAAAACATATAGATTTATTATGGAAAATAATGAATAAGTAATGTTCATAGGAGATGAACTCGCTACCTACTATGAGTCCATACAAAGTTCCGATTCTAAGAAATGGTTAAAAGTTATGGAATCTAAAATGGAATCCATGTGAACTAACAAAGTTCATAACTTAGTGGATACACTTGAAGGGGTGATAAACATAGGGTGGAAGTGGATTTTTCATAAGAAAAATGACATGGATGGTAATGCTTGGCATCAAAGGGTTATAAACAAATTTATGTCATTGAACATGAATAAACCTTCTCACTTACTATAATGATATAGTCTATTCAAATATTTATTTCCATATAAACTCATTTTTATTATGAGATATATAAAATTGATTCCTTAATTAAAATTTATTTGAGGACATGTATATGATACAACATGAAGGTTTTAAAGTACCAAATGAGTCTACTAAGTTATTTCAGAAGCAAGGTTTCATTTATAGATTGAAGCAAGCCTCTTGGAGTTAGAATATTTAGTTTGATGATGAAATAAAAGAGTTGGGTTTCTTTAAGAATGTGTATAATTGATGTCTATATAGGCATATTAATGGGAGTGTAGTATTATTTCTAAAATATTATGTATATTACATACTCCTTATCAGAAATTACATCTCAACTTTACATTTTGTAAGGATATAGTTGGGAAAATGATTCTCTATAAAATACATGGGTGAAGGAGATTACATGATGGGTATGCAGATCTACATATATAGATCTAATAGGTTACTTAGTCTTGTTCAGGTTATATACATTGCTAAATTTCTAAAGTGGTTTAGCATTGATAAATCCAAAAATGGATCTTTACCAATGTTTTTTGGCACAAATCATAAGAAGATTAAAGATTTTTATAAGGATTTAGAAAGTATAAATAGAATTCCTTATGTGTTATTTATAGTATCTATCATGTATTCCATGTTTTGTACTCGAATTAACATCACCTATGATCTTAACATAACCAGTATATACCAATCCAACCCTAATGTGAGTCAATGGATTGTTATTAAGAACACCCTAAAGTAATTAAGAACTAAGGATGTGTTCTCATTCTTTGTAGGAGAGGATGATCTCTATGTAAAGGTTTACACTGATGTTATATTCCAATTCGATAAATAAGGTATGATATCTCAATCTAGTTTCATGTTTTAATTGAATTATGTATCCACCACTTGAATAGTTCCAAATAATCCACCATGGTGGACTCTAAAATAGAGGTAGAGTACATCACCATATCAGATATTGTAAAGGAAGGTGTTTGAATTAGGAATTTCATTTCTGAACATGGGTGGTTTTTAGAATTGAGGGAGAAATAAAGTTCTACTGTGACAATAATGGAGCCATTAGTTAATTCAAGGAGCCTAGATCTCACCAAAAGATCATACACATCCTTCTCAAATACCATATTATATGAGAGATCATTAAGATTAGTTATGTTTAGATCTATTGGGTGGCTAATTAGGACAATGTAATAGATACACTAATAAGGCCATTACCACAGTAATGACATAAGTGTCATGTTAAGTATTTTAGTATATGATACTTAAGAGTTTTGATGTAATGGATGTATAATGTATCATGATTTTATAATAAATGAAATCTCCATATATAATTCTTTCACGTGTGTTGAAATTTATTTTACATGAATTTTTGAATGATAATATCCCCTCAAAGTACGACTTTGAGTTGTGACTAACTGATGATAATCACAAAATATCATGGTTTGTGATGAAATTACATGGTTATTTTGCGTGAAATATTATAATAGATGTAAGAGTTGTATATGAGATACAAAGAATAAACTCATAATGTAATAAGTCGAAACTTATTACTTGGAATGAATCTCCAAAGTATATCTCATGGAATGTCATTAAAATCATTAATATACATAGGGGTGTATTCTTATTATAAATACCCACTACATGAGTTATCAAGATACCTAGCATGGGAAATTTTATAATTTGATACCTCTCTTACACAATATTTAAGGATTTTATAATTAGGGGTGGTTGGGTATGTTACTAATCGTGTCATCAGTTAGATCTCAGGAAAGATGAGATTTGTGCACTCGTATGTTGAGATAAGACATTTGATCCCTTGATTGAATTTGACTAAGGAAATGAATGGTTGTGCTTAGTTGAGTCACATATGATGTATTTAACTAATTGTATGTGGGACATGTGATGTGCTCATTTACAAGATGAATTACATGTATGTATTCATTGACTTGGTTATCCCATTTTAGAGAATCATGTTTGGATGAGATGACCCATACTAGATTAACATGTTTCATGTATAGTGGTAAATCGATGTTATAGAAAAATGGATTATATAGGTATACATATGATGTATATGATACATATTATGGTGGAAATTTATGTATAAATATATGATTATACTTGATTGATATTTCATCAGATCCCTTAGTAGTGTGATTTCCTGGACCTAGATATTACTTAATGGGTGCCCCGACCCTGGTGGGCCACATGGCTTCAAGCGCATCTCCCTAAACACCAGAGGCTTCTGACTAGAAGTGAGGGCCTATGACGTGTCTGTGGGGAGACTATGCCCTTATTACCAAAGTGTATCACAATGTATAAATAATAATAGAGGTAAATAACAGAAGAAATATAAGTAAATAGAAGGGACGATAAAAATAAGGACAACAATAACAATAACTGAAATAACTGGAATAACATACAAAAAATGACGATGATATTTCACATATCTAGAAAATTGGAAAACATGGATACAAGAAAAAATACAGAACATGTTAAAAAAATTTATAAAGGAAATAAAAATGAGAGGGTATGACATTGCCATCGGTACTGGTCCTGTGCAGCTCTCCACAGGACAGCTAGCTGACCAGCCTTGTGAAGGGGGAGTGTTGATATCATGACATGTGTTGGGGAGGAGCAGTTCCAAGTTGTCTTGTATAGGTGATTTCCTCTAAGACCTATAGGTTATGTAATTTTATCTACAACTTTGGGCCTTGTAAGGGTTCTACCTCACCCCTTGAAAGGTGGATTATCAAAAATAATAAAAAAGGGCCTTCGGGCCATTCAGCCCAAGAATCCTTATCTCCAAATCGGTCATCTGCTATCAAAATCCATCCTAAACAGTAAGAAATCAAGTGTTATAAGCCCTATGATTCCCTTTATCAACAACTTCATTCATGTAATCTACCCTGGGTACCAAACGACGCCTGAAGAGGGTGTGAGATAAATCTCAGTGGGCCACCACCAATAGTGTCTATAAAATCCGACCCATGTAATGGAAATATAATAGTGTGCAAGCATGCATATACAAAGTAAAGAAGTACAATGTAACTAAATACCCAAGTACCTGCTTCATCCCTCGGATGATGTCTGAACATAACTAGTCCATTAATTGATTATTACCAGTTTATAAATAAGTCACATGTTAGTGAAGGTTCCAAGTTATGACAAGGAAAATTGCAATAACATTTAATAATGAAGTTACAAGGTAATAACCAAGGAAACATAGACCTAAAGGGTCACCAAATTAGTAATAACTATAGCCTGGATAAGGTAAAGAGTGTAATCCAAGTAGAATATTCCAAGGCATTCCACAATAATGTGCCTACCGAATCCAAGGTGATCGTCCAAGGTAAAATGTGGCTAAGTAGTGACTGGGCCCTATGGGCTTTAACCATGGCACCTACTTGTCAATGCTGGATCCAAGGAGTGCATCCAAGATATACTTTAATACCATGTGATGGATCCTAAGGTGTCATAAATGGCATCCAATATTAGACAAGGATCAGGTTCTAGGTGGGTCTCAACCTAAGCAAGTTGTATCTTTGAATTGGAATGGGGTTCCTGAGTGCTCATGACATTCCCTGATAAGAATCCAAGGAAATATTGAGTCAGGACACTCTTATTTGATAAGTAAGTCATATAATATATCATTTGGTTCAATCCTTACCTTTCATTAGTGTGATAAGTCCAAGTATCATGCAACTGTTTAATCAATTCATAATTTATCAATAAGTCCATTTGGTTTAAGCCTTTCCTTTCATCAGTGTGATAAGGACAAGTAGCATGAAAGCGTTCATTTAATATATTTAAGAATATTCGATAATCAAAGTTCATTCCACTACCTTCCATTAACATGGTAAGGGGTTCTATGGACATGAAACCTATTAATCATTCACATTTAATCCGGTCAAGTCATATACTTAGTATACTTGCCAATTTCCCTTTCAAATTTAATTATCAATTTGAATCACTTACCTTAGGTGGGTCAAGTGGAAGTGACATGGTACGTTCCATTCACCATTACATTATACAACAAGAATTTATGATAAATAGGCCTACCATTAGTGTGTTCCAGCTCGAGCATATCTGAATGATGGCTCAAAAGTGTCTAAACACTAAAAACTCAACTATGGAATATCATCCTACATGGGATGTTGGGAATTTTGGGTGTAACCACCAATAAATAATCACATATATGTAAATATCATAATGATACAGTTCTTATAATTATAATCATAACATATAAATTCAATAAACGACACCTGATGAAATTGGTGGTACCCACACAACAATTCCAAGATCAACGAACTTGAGAGATGAGTTATAGACCACACACCTTAGGGTTGTATGGATCTCATCCTCCGACATCGACCTATGATTCAACTTATAATAGAGTAGAAATGAGAAAAAGGAAAAAAATTCTCACACCACGATAATTAGGCCGAGAGCAAGAGAGGAGAAGAATGTCTAAAAATGACTTGAGTACTTATCGTTTCACATCTAACGTGATGAATGTAAACTTGATCAGATCCTGGAAAAAGGAGATATTTAAATCCCTACCTTAGGCCTTCAAAGAGTTCCAAAATGATAGAAAAATAGGTTAATCCTACATGGATTCATATAAGGGAAGAAGGAGGATTCTTAATTAGATCATTAAGGGAAAAATGGTCATTTTGCCTAGAAATTATCCTTTAAACATTTTGTCTACATGGTTTGATAAACCATGTGAAAACCATGAACGAGTACCTAGGGAATAGGGGAAGTTGTATAGTTAGGCCACACGATTAGGTAAACTGTATGCTAACCGTGCAGTAAGGCTCTATCCAAAAACATGCCACACGCACAGTTTGCTCTAACTGTGTGGCCTTCCCATACGGTTTACTATAAACCATGCGCCAGACCTGTTTTCCCAAAAAGCCAGGTTCCGGGATCTGAACATTCCCCAGACACCTTAGGACCTTCACTATCTCATTAGGCATCCAAAATAGCTCCAAAATAAATAATTATACTGAAATTTAAAGGATCCATACTCGAGTAAAAAACTGGGTTCTTACAGTATCCCCCATTAAAAGAAATCATCCCTGAGTTCACCTTCTAAGGGTATATAAACACTATCTGAGAACAATTCTATCCATTGATCATGTATATTATCCTCCCACCCCCAAGTCTCATCCTTAACATGGACATGCTCCCATAACACCCATACTAGAGGGATAGAACAGCGTCAGAGAACCTTTGTGCTCCGGTCGAGGATATGTACTGGATACTCCTCAAAGGTAGCATCAACATCTAACTACACTTCCTCGAGATAAAAGGTATGATATGGGTCATCATGATATTAGTGTAGTTGTGAAACATGAAAGATGTCGTGCATGGCCTGGTACCTCTGAGGTAGTAGCAACCGATTGGCTACCGGACCGACTGTCTCTAGGATCTAAAATAGACCTACGTAATGAGGAGAAAACTTCACTTGCTTCCGTAACCATCTATTCCCTAGCCTGGGTGATACCATAAGAAAAAAAAGATCCCCAAACTTGAACTCTAGAGGTCATCGATGACAATCAACGTAAGATTTTTGTCTAGATTAGGCAGTAGTCATACGCTTTCTGATCAACTGAACCCACTCCGAAGTTTCCTAAACAGGATGAGGACCTCGTAGGGATACCTTACCTACCTCTAGCTAGCACAGGGGTGAACATAATGACCTACCATATAAGGACTCAAAAGGATCCATTTGAATTGTCTCCTAAAAGTTTTTATTATATGAGAACTCAATGAGAGGGATATGTTTCTCCCATGAACCACTGAAATCAAGGAAACATGCTCATATTATATCCTTCAAAACATGTATCATTCATTCTAGTTGTCCATCATTCTAAGGGTGAAAATATGTTCTTAGAAGCACCTGTGTTCCATTATCCTTCTACAATACCTACTAAACCATGATGTGAAATGAGCATCCCTATCTGAAATGATAGTATGAGGGACCCCATGGAGTCATATGATCTCACAGACATACAATCTTCTCAGATCATAAACTGAGAAAGTATCCCAGATAGGAATGAAGTGGGATGATTTCACTAGTCAGTCAATAACTACCCATATAGCACCACTACCACTCAGTGAACTAGGTAAGCCAACTATGAAATCCATAGAAACATCTTCCCATTTCCATTCTAGGACTGAATGTGGATATAACAAGCCTACATGTCTCTAGTGCTCCACCTTCACCTACTGACAGGTAGAACACCTAGTGATAAATCCTTCTATCTGATGCTTCATCCCAGGCCACCAATACTGGTGTCACATGTCTCAATACATCTTAATATGCCTAGATGAACTAGCCACTAAGAAGCATGGGACTCACACATTAACTCTTATCTCATATATGTAAGAACATAGACATGTACATGAATACGTAGGATGTTGTCTCTATCTATAGACCAATCTGGAGGTGGGTTATCTCATGATATACTCTCACAAAGTACCAAGCCTTCAGGATCTGAAAATTGTCTACCCTTCACCTTCTCAAGGAGGGAAGAGGTAATTTCCAAATATGAAAGATAAGACTACTCATAACTATCATGAAACTCTAGGTGAAACTTATATAAGAGGTCTATTAACTTCCATCCATCACTGGTTTCCCATACTGCTTGTGCCTGAGTTTTCCGACTTAGTGAATCTGCAACCACATTATCCTTCCCAGGCTTATAGGGAAGATTAAAATCAAGGGATTGTAAATATTCGAACCATATTCACTATATGAGGTTCAATTAACACTGAGTAAATATATATTTTAGGATCTTGTGGTCTGTGTACACCATAAATTTCTCACCTAATAGATAGTGTATCCAGCAATGTAAGGTGTGGAAAACTACTACTAGCTCAAGGTCATGCATCAGGTAATTTCTCTCATGAGGCCTAAACTGCTGAGATCCATACACAACGAATCTATCTTCCTTCATCATCATTGCTTTTAGGTCGATTCCTAATGTTTTGTAGAAGATGATATAACCTACACCTAGATTTAGAAGAATTAGAATAGGTTTTGAGACAAGCCTCCCTTTCAGCTCCTGAAATGATTTATCGCACACTTCTGACCAAAGAAACTTGACACATTTTTTTGTAAGGCCCGTGAGAGGTGAATAAAGGCATGATAAATCCTACATGAAATGCTTTTAATATCCATCTAGCCCCAAAAGCTCTGTATATCAAGCACATTCTTGAGAATCTCCTAAGAGACTGCAATACTAACCTTTTCAGTGCCAACAGATACTCCTAATTCTGATATTATATGACCCAAGAAGTGAACTTTGTCGATCCAAAAGTGGAACTTATCAAGATTGGTGTAAAGATGCTGCTCTCTCAGTGTACTCACAATGATCTCAAGGTGTTTAGAATGGTCTTTATGAGTATGAGAATACACCAATATGTCATCCACAAAGACCACGATAAAAGAGTTGATATAAGTATAAAAAACCCTATTCATTAGAGACATGAAAATGGTAGGAACATTCATAAGACCAAAAAACATAACAAGGTGCTCATACAAACCATACCTTCTAAGAAAATTTGTACGCAATATGTATAATAGCCTAACTCGCACCTGATGATAACCTGATCTCAGGTTGATCTTAGAGAAGACCCTAACTCCCTAGATCTAGTCAAAGAGATCATCTATTTAAGGAAGTGGATATTAATTCTTGGATATAATATGGTTCAACCTTATGTAATCCACGCATAGACATATGGTTCCATATGCCTTCTTGGTGAAAAGAATGTGAGAACCCCAAGAGGATGTACTAGTTTGTATAAAACCTTTGGTCTCTAAATCCTCTAACTACTGCTTGAGCTCCTGAAACTATTTAGGCGCCATTCTGTATGAAGGAATGGATACTGGATCTACTCATAGAACAAGATCAATTGTAAACTCTATATCTATCTCAAAAGGTAAGACATAAAAATAATTGGGAAATACATCCCTGAAACGATCCACTACTAGAGAGAAATCAGTTTTTCGTAAACCCTAATCCCCTATGAAGAGATTTGAAATTTGGGCGGTCACTCCACCTATCCCATGATTCTCTATTCCAACTCTACCATATTGGACATCCCACTCACCCTTATGTAGATAACCGCTACCCTATGGTGATGTAAATGATACCCTACTGAGATATCAGTCTACAAAATCATGATACTTAACCAACCAATCCATCCTGAGAATGACATCGAATCCTATCATCTTGAGAAAAAAGAGGTTCCATAAGAAAGGCAACTGCCTACCTCAAGGGGGAATTCCCTACACTGGCATATACCCTCTGTTCATACCCCTAACGACGTATCTAGGGTCATTACACCATAGTAATACTGTATCTCCATTATGAGACTTTCCATGATAGATACAGAGATAAAAGATTTCAAAGAACCTGTATCAAATAAATTAGATACTATAGTATATTCCACAAGAATAGTACCTCATACTGTAGATGGTCCCACAACCTGATCCTCGGGTATCGGCTGTAGTGCATGCAATTGATCTGATCCATAACCTTGTGAAACAGATGAACTACCATGATCATAACCACTCTGTTGGCACTACTGGTGATTAGGGGTCTAGCTTCCACAACCACGACCTCCTCCTTAGTTAGTCCTTCTAGTGATATTCCAACTCCCCACCTAACATGGTGCAAAATAACCCACTCTTGAAGGTGGAACTGGAACAGATCCTTTTCTACTCAAAGCTAGTGGAAAGGTACTGTAGAAACATTGAAGATGACCCATACGACTGCAAGCCCGACACTCCATTGGGTCTCTATCACAATGAGGCTTCAGGTTCCCCTATTGTCCACAATGATAACACACTTTGGAGATATTGAAATGGGCACTCTGGGTGTCACTAACTTGACAAGATACCTCTAGGGAATGCTTCCTACCACCGAAAGAACTATCAGCCTGAAGTGACACCAGTCCTCTATACCCAATACTATTGCTATCCCTCAGGTTATGATCAGTGATAAGAGCCTGATTGACTATTTCAAAAAGGTTAGGTAGGCAAAAGACATTCAACTATGTACGGATGGAATACTGGATCCTATCCTTGAAATGTCTTGCATTCGAAATCTCATCATCATCTAGAAGTGGTGCAAAGCACTGAAACTTTGTGAAATGTGATGAATATTACATAGCTAACATAGGACTCTATTCAAGATACATAAACTCTATGGATTTGTCATCTCTCAGAATTTTTGGAAAGAACTAATCATAGAAGACAGTTTGGAAGTCAACCCACAACACGCCCTGATGACGACCAGCTTGGGTAATCACATCTCACTAGAGCTTGGATGAATCACAAAACATGTATTTAATAAGCTTGACCCTCCATTCTAGAGGTGTCTTTAGGTGCTCAAAGATAGACAGGGTGGCCTCTAGCCAAGACTCAATAGCCTATGGACTTCCATCTCCTTAAAAGGTAGGAGGATGTTGCTGTTGGAACTCACGAGTCAGATCATCCATCATAGGTGCAAGACATGGATCACCATGCATGGATTTAATCAAATTTAGGAAACTATCACAAACTTGGTAATTAGTTCCTAGATCAGACACAACATGTAATGCCTCAAGTGGCACTTCTAGAGGTAAGACTAGAAGCTTAGGGCCCACCACATCTAGAGCATGATCATCACCACCTTCCTGGCATATGATACATGGACATCGTGACGACATAGGTCTACAAATTCCAAGAAAAAACCTCAGAATAAGATTAATAAAAAATATAGCATCACTAGAGGAAGATGAATGTAAGGAAACTCACTACCCAAGGAATACTACACCAACTACCAACTTAGACGACTAGGTATCGCTAAGTGCTCAAGTATAAGTTTCATTTCATTTTACATTTAATTACCAGGTTCAATCCTTTAACTTTCATAAACATGACATGGAAGGATAAAAATGTGTAACCAATTCATTTTAGATGTTATGATTCACTTTATAATGGATATCCATTCCTGGTGAATCAGTGCCCATACACCTTATCACTGGAAACAACAACCATTTATTTATAGCATAATGGTTCGACTCAGTAAATTACTCATCCCAACCCATGAGTGCCCATAAAACTCACGAATTGAGACATACAATCACTCAATTTCAACCAAAATTAATACATGCAAAAATTAACTATCACAGTATCACTAAAAAATCATAGGTATTTCAAGAAATGAAAAATAGTGAAATACACCTATACGACATGGCAATATGCATGACATGTGAATCCTAGGTTCCTAATATGATGCATGTAACAATGCTCCTTTCCCTCATATCATCGGGACAAGGATGAAAGAAATACTCAATCATAATATTAATCAAAAACCCCACACAACATGTGCATCACCCAACGGTGAAATAATATCAAATGTAATAGGTAAAATAGAACAACAATTATAATTTGGGTAACTTGGATTTTACCCCAAACCTGGGTTTTTGATGCCCAAGCATAGCTTATGACCAATTCCTAAGACTTAATAATCTCCTAACTATTGTATCCAAATAGTAAAGCAAGAAAATAACCCCCTTTGATACCACTTTGTGACATCCCAGACCCGGATGCCACTTAATGGGCGCCCCGAGGCCAGTGGGACACATGACCTCAAGCGCATCTCCCCGAACGCCAGTGGTTGCCGACTAGCAGTGAGGGGATAGGGTGTGTCTGTGGGGAGACTATGCCCTCATTACCAGAGTGTAGCATACTGAATAAAGAATAACAAAGGTAAATAGTGGAAGCAATAGAAGTAAACAGAAGGCACAATGAAAATAAGGATAATAACAACAATAACTGAAATAATTGGAATAACATAAAACAACTGATGATGATATGTCATGTATCTATAAAACCAGAAAACATGGATACAAGAAAATATACATAACATGTTCAACAGAAGTATAAAGGAAATCAAAAGACTATCCCAAGCATCCCGAGCTCCTACTCGGTCATCTGATATCAAGCTCCTTCCTAAACAACATGAAATCAAGTGTTCAAATCCGTATGATTCCCTTTATCAACACCTACATTCATGTAATCTACCCCAAGTACCAAACAATGCCCATAGAGGGTGTGAGATAAATCTTAGTGGGCCACCACCAATGGTGTCTATAACATCTGACCCATGTAATGGAAATGTAACAGTGTGCAAGCATGCATATATAAAGTAAAATAGTATAATGTAACTAAATACCCAAGTACCTACTTCATCCCTCGACTGGTGTCTGAACATAAATAATCCATTAATTGATTATTACCAGTTTATAAATAAGTCACATGTTAACTATAGTGAAGGTTCCAAGTTATGACAAGGCAACCTGCAATGAAATTTAATAATGAAGTTCCAAGGTAATAACCAAGGAAGCATAGACCCTAAGGGTCTCCAACTTAGTAATAACTATAGCCTAGATAAGGGTAAGAGTGTAATCCAAGTATTATATTCCAAGGCATTCCATAATAATATGCCTACTGAATCCAAGGTGATCGTCCAAGGTAAAATGGGGATAAGTAGTGACTGGGCCCTATGGGCTTCAACCATGGCACCTACTTGTCAATGATGGATACAAGGAGTGTATCCAAGGCATCATTTAATACTATGTGAGGGATCCTACGGTTTCATACTAGACATCCAAGAATAGAAAAGGATTAGGATCTATGTGGGTCTCAACCTAAGCAAGCCATATCTTTAAATCAGAATGGGGTTCCCAAGTGCTCATGAAATTCCCTAATAAGAATACAAGGAAAGATTGAGTAAGGCCACCCTAATTTGTTAAGAAAGTCATATAATATATCATTTTGTTCAATCCTTTCCTTTCATTAGTGTGATAAGTCCAAGTTTCATGAAACCATTTAATCAATTCATAATTTATCAATAAGTCCATTTGGTTCAAGGCTTTCCTTTCATTAGTGTGATAAGGCCAAGTAGCATGTATCTGTTCATTTAATCCATTTAATAATATTCAATAATCAAGGTTCATTCTACTAACTTCCATTAACATGATGAGGGGTGATACAGGCATGCAACCTATTATTCATTCATATTTAATCCAGTCAAGTCATATACTTAGTATACTTGCCAATTTCTATTTCATAATTAATTATCAATTTGAACCACTTACCTTATGTGGGTCAAGTGGAAGTGATATGGTAATTTACATTCACCATTACATGATACAATAAGAATTTATGATAAGGAGGATTACCATTAGTGTGGTCAAGCTCAAGCACATCCGAACGATTTCTTAAAAGTGTCAAAACACTAAAAACTCAACTATAGAATATCATCCTACATGGGATGTTAGGTGTTTTGGGAATAACCAACAAAAACTATTCACATATATAGAAATAGAATAATTATACATTCTAATGATTATAAGTATGAAATATAAATTCAATAAATGAAACTCGATGAAATCGGTGGGCCTCACACGACAATTCCAAAATCAATGAACTTGAGGGATGATTTTTAGACCACCCAACTTAGGGTTGTATGGATATACTCCTATGATATCAACCTCTGATTCAACTTATAATGGATTAGATATGATAAAAAGGAAAAAATGATCACACCTTGATAACTAGGTTGAGAGCAAGAGAGGAGAAGAACGACTAAAAAGGACTCGAGTACTTACCATTGCGCATCCAACGTGACGAACGAAAGCTCGATCAGATCTTGAATGAAGGAGATATTTCAATCCCTACATTAGGACTTAAAAGAGCTCCAAAATTAGATAAAGAAAGGTTAATACTATATGGATTTAGATAAGGTAATAAGGAGGAGGCTTAATTAGATCATTAAGGGAAAAATGGTCATTTTACCCAGAAATTATCCTATACATGGTTTGTCTGCATGGTTTGAAAAAACGCGTGCAAACCATGAACAGGTAATTGGGGAAGAGGGGAATTCACATGGTTAGGATACACGGTTAGGTAAACCATGCACCAACCGTGCGGTAAGGCTCTATCTAAAAACATGCCACTTGCACGGTTTTCTCTAACCGTGCAGCCTTCTCGCACAATTTACTATAAACCATGTACCAAACCTATTTCCCAAAAAGATAGGTTTTGGGATCCTAACAATCCACATACACCCTTGGGGCCTTCAGTAACTCATTAGGCATCCAAAATAGGTTCAAAATAAAGAACTATACTGAAATTTAAAGGATCCAAACTTGAGTGAAAAACTGGGTTCTTACTAGTAGATTTAGTAGCACCAATTCTTTTTTAGAGGTTACTCTTTGATTATATTTATGAAATCCAGATTTCATATTTATTATCAATGATACCAAGGACTTTAAGTTCATATAGTTAGGCATTTGGATAAATATTAAGTTTTGAACAAAGTGTTCATTCCAAAATGAAGAGATCTTGTTAAGCCATATCTAAAAGATCTTTAGATGGATTTATGGAGATTTGTTAAGTTTTTCATTAAGTCCTTATGGTATTTTTTTCAAGTGGGAGATTATTGGAAATACACAAAACTAGGGATATCATATTTTATGATATCTCTATATCATAATTGGTGATATAATATGTTAATTATTTTATCATAGCCTATGATATATTGCTATCATATGGTTTTATGGGCATGTGATATATGATATCACATGTGTTAGGATCAATAAGGGTTTAGTCAACACTGAGGGGGAGGGGGGTGAATCGTTATTGGTAACTTATTAACCAATTAAAACTTTTACCCTTATTTACCTCTGTACTTTTTCAATGAATGGATATCACTTTCTTTTCTCTCACTTTATTTTAGTTTGCATGCATATGATATGAATATAAAAACACACTACAAAGGACACTGAGGTTTATTAATGTGTTTAGCCTCAAAGATGGATGACTAAATCCCTGATGGAAGGTGGTTGTTATCCCATTCACACAAAAATCCTATTTTATTATCAATAAAATCTTAGGCAAGGGTATATCCTTGGACTGATACTCCTAACACCAACCAAGTATAATAAAAACACCAAATTTATATTATATTTAAGTCACTAGCACCAACTATGATTTTCCCTTATAATTATTGGATGATGTTGGATTCTATATGAAGTAATATCAACAATGAATCTTAATTACCTCATGGACAATGTAGATTGATCTTCTTCCTTAACTCACAAAAATTACTAGGAAAACCTATTTCACCTTCAGTCCATATGAATGATAGATATCATAGGTTGGGTTTTTACCGTCATATTCATACTATAAGATCATATGACAGAATTAACTTACTCGATCACTTTCTCTTCTTCTTATTCTTCTTTATTAAATATGAATAATATCTTTTACACTAATATTAGATCTCTCAAGCTTCGAAATAGATGGTTCATTTAATATATTAGTAGAGTTAGGACTTCCCCTAAATTCCTCCAACTTTCTAAAATATTTAGGAAAGTTACAAAATCGTATATCCTTCTCACTTTAATGAAAAAGATTCACATAAAAACTATATTGGTTCTTCTCTTTCAACACAAGAGTTTCTTCTGATGATAAAAATATAAAACTGATTTTTTTATTTCTTATTCTATATCTTTTATATTGAGAGTCATTCGGTAATATTTCCATATTAAAATATGAAAGTCTTTCTTTAATTGAGGCAATTTATATATTTTATAATTCACATCTTAATCCTCATCAAATATCTAATTTAAATCCCCATACGACTCAATATTCATTTTTTTCTATAATATCCCTTAATTATATAAATATCTTTCCTTCTCTTGAATTTATCAACAAAATACGATTCTTCATAATCCATGTCTATATGGGATCTCATGAAGTATCAAATTCATGGTCATGGAATCACCTGTTGTGGTGAAAAGTACTCCTGTAGTCCCTTCCTTTATCATGCAATGCGACATGACAATTCCATTGCAACACAAACAAAATATAATCCTAATTGCTAAGACACCATGACCTTAACCATGTTGTGTATGTATCTCTCTCTTTCTCAAAAGGAAACATCTTTCATGAAACACTCACTACCATGATGTGGCATTCATAATATACCCATTTTAAAACCACCATGGTCATGGTATTCCTTTCCTTGGTGTAGATGCACCTCAAACTCTTATACCAACCTTGACTGGTATTTATTCCATTTTCATTATTCATCACCAAAATCATCTTAACTATAATCATGTATTGATAAAAAAAATGATATTTATAATTTAAATAACAATATAACATCGTCTTAATTCACAACTAGAAATGTATTCATGAAATTCCTCACCACAAATTTTATTAACTATTAAATATTATGAAGTTTAACCATTTAACCTTATAAAGTAACTTTTATATCTAATAGATAACTCTTACAAACACCAGTTTAATATTTTAAAGTATTCCATGACTCTTATAAATTCATAATTTACTCTTTTGGAGTTCCAGAGTCACTATTTTGAACTTTACTTTACCTAAGTTTCTTTATATATTCAATTTTTTAAGGTTAAATGAACCTTATGAAGTTTCCTAATGAGTATTTTTAATTTTTCTTCATATGGGTGAACCTTATTAAGTGTAATATGAACCTTATGAAGTTAATACCTTTTTTATTTTCTCAATATTTTACCTAGGAACAGCCTTATGAATTTGCTGGATCTACCTTACGAAGTTCCCTTTGTCTCTAGAATGAACCTTTAAGAATTAAATTAGAACTTCAACATGACTTATCATATAATTTAAAATTCTTTTTAATGATTTAAAATCTTCTTCAATGATTACCTTATTAATTCCTAAGATTAATGTATCATGTAAATATTCCTTAGAATATCTCAATGAACTTTCAATGCCTCAACTCAACTTATCTAACTTCATTTAAGTGTAATTTCACCAAATAATAATCAATATTTATAGTAATCACAAGGATGAAACTTATAATGATCCTTTTCAACTTCTATATAAAGATCACCATGCTTTACACTCTATGAAACTCCACTATTGGGGCATGAATGAATCATTTCTAGGATGAGGGGACTAAGACCACCAGAAGGAGGAGCTCTAGTAGTCTAAGTTCCAATCACTATAAGTGATGATGGTATGGAAATAGTGGAAATTAGGATCACTTGAAGTTTTAAATAGACGAAGACCAAGAAGGTGTGATGGTATTCGATTCATCAAATTATGGGTCACCAAAATATATGTCAGGTAGTATATCTTACATTATCTTTGAGAAGAAATAACAGTACACCAGATGATCCAATTAAGGTGGTGGGAGTATTTGACCAAATAGAGGATCTTCCATGAAGATTGGCTTAGGTGGATGAAAACCCAAAAAGATAGAATGAAAGTGGAGATTGGAAGCCCTAGCTGGGAACTCTATAAATATCAGGTGTGATCACATTATGATGAATTGATCTATCATTATAAGATTATCTTTTCCTTGAATATAGTGGAGCATTATTCCCCCATGGATTAATATGAAAGTCTGAACCACATAATATCTTGTTTTATTCTTATGACTCATTTAATTTTTGATCATTGCAATTGATATTTATTGTATGTATCATCTAAAGGTTTTATGTTGCAGTATGGTTACTTGGGTGTGAGTGTCTTCTAAGTTTTATGTGGTGTAGTGTGGGGTTCATTTCAAAGATTTTTATTCCACATGCTAAGTTATGGGGGAATATCATCTAGTAGTTTAACCAAACAGTGATTGTGAACCTAAGGAGTAGTATCAAAGCTCAAGGTTGGACTGTTTTAGAACAATTTGGCCTTGGTGAAGCTGTTTCAGAGATTTTTCAGCAGTAATATTCCACCCTTTTTCTTGTAGTAGAATATTGGTAAGTAGTTCCAAACACATCACTCTATGTTTTATAAAAGTAGCAGGAGTTTAAAATTTCTATAGGGATAACATCTGATGATAGTAAGGTCTGGGTGGAGAATTTATACAAAATGGATTTGTGTTTTGGAAGACATATATGGAATATTTGCTTCATTAAAATGACTTTGATCTTCTATTGATTGAATCTAATCTAGAAGTGATGAAAGTGAAATAATGGGAGAGGCTGGATATGAAATCACCCAGGTTGATGTGAATGTCACTTTCCCAGAATGTGGCATACAACATATGGGAAGTGAAGGCAACATCAAAACTCATGAAGAGCCTCATTGACATGTATGAAAATTTCATGATGATGAACAAGGTTTTCTTGCTAAATATACTATTCGACATGAGAATGTAAAAGGTAATTTAGTTACTGATCATATTAATAAATTAAATTTCATCACAAGATAGTTAAACTTGGTGAAGATAACCTTTAAAGATTCAATTTGGGTGTTGTTGTTACTCTATTTTCTCCCAAATTCTTGGAATGCAATGGTGATTTTTTTGATGAAATATAAAATAAAGGTATAATTCAAGTTCATGGACATTATAGTCTTGATATCAAATGAGGAGATTCATCAGAAGGAGATCCAAATATCTTTTGGTAACACATATAAGGAATATGGGAGAGGATATACCGTTGGATGGAAAAGTCACTAGAAGGGTAAAGGAAGGAGGATCCACAACAAGAGTTTCTCAGGGAATGGTGCGCCCATGTAATGGAATTGTAGGAGAAAATGTCACCTTAAGTACCATAATGAAATGAGGGATAAATCCAGAAGGTATGATTTTGGTAGTGGGTATATGAATCATATATCAAAAGATAAGAGTGGCTTACTACTAAGTTTTTCTTGTTTGATGGGGTCTTAGATGATAGACTTTGGAGATTAATTCCATTAAAAATATAAGATAGGGAGTATAGAGAATTATACTTATGGACAGTATGGAAAGGTAAATATTATGGGTGAAAAATATCTTGAGATATTAGGGAAAGATAATGTTTCAGTCCAAAATAGGAACAAAAATATGATGGAGTTAAAGGACATGTTACACATCCCAGGGTTAATAAATAACCTAATATCTATTGAAAAACTTATAATACAGGTTTCTATAAAAATTTTGTAGATAATGCATGTAAAATTTCACATGAATCCATGTTCATAGTAAGAGGAGTGAAGTACAAAACACTTTACCTTACCATTCACTAGAAGGATAAATTCATGCTAAAGATTTAACTTCTTATATGTAATAACATGACTATCTAAGTCAACTTATTGAGAAGGGGATATAGATCCTAGTTTCTAAAGGATTACTGAAGGTTGGAATCATGGATTACAGAATGTATGGGGATCATGTCTTTAGAAAGTAGCAGAATATGTCCTTATGGATGAGAAGGAAAATGCTAAGGAACCAAAAGTTAGAGTTGGTTCACACGAATGTTTAGGGTCTATATCCAGTGAGTTCTCATAGAGGGTCATTCTTTTATGTTACATTCATTGATGATGCTACGTAAAAAGTGTGGGTGTATTTTCTAAGGCACACGACCAATGTGTTCAAGACTTTTGTTTGGTGGAGGGATATGGTGGAGAAATAGATCAAATACAAATTGAAGTGCTTACAGTCAGATGATGGTGGTGAGTATAGAAGTAAATAATTATAGAGATCTATTAGCAGAATGGGATTTGGATTGAGAATAATATACAAGGGACTCTAGAATGAAAAAAGTTATGGAAAATATGAACATGAATTTAGTGGAAATGGTAAGGAGTATGTGAATTTTTGTAGGGTTCACCAAGGTGTTTTGGGTGGAACTTTTGAATTGTGTAGTGCACTTAATCAATTAAAGTCCATAATCACCAATTGGATAGAAAATTCTATAAATATATTGGTTCAAAATAAAGTTATAATTCAATCACCTTAGTATTCATATCACTCTTCTATTCCCATGTTGATACTAAGGAGTGGGATAAGCTGGTGGATAAGTCTTAAGTGTGTTACTTTATTGGCTATGACGATGAAGAGTTTGGATTAGAATCTGGAACAATGACTCTAAAAAAGTCATCAAAATTTGAAATGAAATATTCAACGAGGTGATTATTTTGAATCATCAAAACTTAGTGTATGGTTTTTATGAAATAAAAGTTTCACCATAAAATAAGGTTTAGATGTATAAGCATAAAGAAGTTATGGATTCACTAGAAAGGTTAGCGATCATGTTAGTACCAAAAACACCAGACCATCCTGAGGACTTTCTGAAAGAAGGAGGTCAAGTTCCAATGGTGTTTCCTAGAATATATGTACCAAAGAGTTCAAGGACAATGGAAACTCAAGAATCAGGAGTTATGGCTCCAAAAATTGTAGTATCTAAAGGAAATCATCCACATAGACAACTATAGAGATATACTAAGTTGTGATGCCCTATGAAAAGGTATGGTGATGGTTTTTACTATCTACGTCTAATGGGAAATGGAGATACTAAGATCTTATAAGTGGTGAGGAGTTTTCAAGACTCAAAATAGTGGGAGTTGGCCATGAGGAATGAATTTGATTCCTTCTATGTGTCCAAAACATGGGATATGATAATGAATCATATAGGGAAGAAGGTCTTACAAAACAAATGGGTTTATCGAATGAAGGAGGAAGTACGTGGTATAAGGTGGTATAAGGATAAAATAGTTGTGAAATGTTTTTAGAAAATGTAATGTATATATTTCATAGAGATATTTTCATTGGTAGTTACATGTATGACTATTTAGATGGTGTTGTGCATGGTTGCATAAGAAGGACTTCATTTGGTAAAGTTGGTTGTGAAGACAATATTCCTTCATAGAAATTTAAATAAAGAAATTTATATGGATAAACTAATTGGTTTTGAAGCTTACTAAAATCAAGGACTTATGTATTGGCTCAAATGTAGCTGTTACGGTTTGAAGAAAACATTGGGGAATTATAATAGGAAGTTTAATGACTTCATGAAATAACATAAGTTTTTCTGGAGTAGTTCTGATTATTACTATTACAGGAAGAAGTTCTATGATGATATTTGGATCATTATTATACTATATGCCGATGATATATTGATTTTTGGTATAGTAATAGAAAGAATCAATAAGCTAAAGGTTGAGTTGTCCAAAAATTTCAAGATGAAGGACTTCAGTCTGATGAAGTGGATTTTAGGGTTAGGGATTGTGAGAAACTTAAGTTCTGGTACTTGGTACCTGAATTAGGAAGACTAAATCCATAATATTATATAGGGCTTCGAGATAAGTGTAGAAAAACCAATGTCTACACCCTTGGTCAGACACTCCAAGATTATCAAGGTGCAATTACAATGAATATTAGTTGAAGTGGAGTATATATTGAAGGATCAGTATGCATTAGTGGTTGGAAGTTTTATGTACTACATGGTATATAATGGACCATACATTGTGCATGCAATGAGAGTAGACATCTGGTTTATGTAAAACCTCATAATAGAGCATCGATATATTATAAAATGGATTCTCCAGTACTTAAAGGGTTATGGAATCATGGAACTTTTCTTTATAATTGTTGGGAAAAATTCCTAAAGGCATCCTTTTAGTGTTTTTGGGTGTGATTGTGTTTTTTAACAAATCTAGATGACTAGAAATGAGGGCGGTTGGTGTTTTCCAAAGAAGGTTTCTAAGGTGGCACAGTTTCCCAATGTTTGCCAAATTTTTGGGGTCCAAAATTTGGAGTTTGGCTAGCATTGAGAGATATGTATTTTCTTGAATATCTCATTAGAATATGGAAAATCATGAGTTTTGTGAATATTGTCCTTATGAAGAGTGTTTCAGGAAGTATTAAAGGATTTTGATAGTGAGCTCTATGATTACGATGAGCATCATGAATGGTGACGGTGAGGCGCATTGTGAGTGGAGCATCTCGGCAGCACAAAGTTTTGATGGAAGGCTCCATGATTACGATGAGCATTGTGAACAGGAAATGTCCATGGAGCTTTAAAAAAAAGTAGATTTGTAGCGGAAAAATGGGATCTCTACAAAATAGTGCTGACGTGGCTTAGAAGGTTTTGGAATCAGTGGAAACACATATAAATATGCCTCTATCCCCTCAGAAGATTGATAGAGTCTCAATAAGAATTCAAAGTCTCTGGTTTCGCGAAGGTGGTTCGCAAAATTGGTTTGCGAAGGTGGTTTTTAAAGAAGTTTACAAAGGCTATAAAATCCAACTAAATGATCCGAGCTTCATGAAAGTAAGGGAATTAGAAAAGGCTAAGTGAGATTTGTGAAAAGGTAAGAGCTTCGTGAAGACTAGTTGAGCTTTGTGAAAGAGGTGTGCTTTGTGAAGGTAGTGATCTTCATGAAAGGCAGGGAGCTTCATGAAGGCTGGTTGAGCTTCACGAAAGAAAGAACTTTGAAAATGCCATTTGAACTTTAGAAAAGAGGTTTGCTTCATGAAGGCTTGTTTGAGCTTCGTGAAATAGGGAGATTTGCGAAGATAATGAGCATCACGAAAGCTGTTAAGAAAGGATTTCCTAGGACATTTGTAGTAAAGTGGTATTCATCAGTGGATGAAAGCAGGACATCAATAGAGCATCTACATATAGTAGAAGATGAATTCATTAGAGATAATTAAAGGACCTACAAGTATTTAAACTGTGAGTGGATCTTCTAAAGAAGTAGTGATCACACTTCAGTTGAGAGAGTAGTGAGATTTCATATTGTGATTGGTTATAAACTAGGAGGTATAATGAGTCCACTTCAAACTTTGTAAATAGTAGTGCAATAGTGGATTTGTTACATCAGCACATCGCCAGTGTATGCTCCTTATATGTAGCCCACTAAGGGAAAAACAAGTAAAATTGTTGTATCCTGTACATTCTTTAAGATCTATTCATACTCTGCAACATGAAGGATAGAGAAGAGAGTTTTTTTTAACAATGAAACAAGATAAAAAAGGGGTAGTTGTTTTAATTTGTCATACCCTGATTCACCCTCTCTCTTAGGGTATTTGACCTAGTGGACCTAACAATTAGTATCAGTGGTAAAGGTTAATATATGTGTTTCTATCTCAATGGAGGTTATAAATCACAAATATATTTCTATCTTCAATGGGAATAATTTTCAGTTATGGAAGAATCAGATGAAAAACTACTTCCAATCTTTGGTAATGGATGTGTTTACAACAGCGATGCATGGTATTTCAGCCGATATCAATTGTGGTGATTTATCAGAAGCTGAAAGAAGGGAATTAGATACTGACACCAAGGGAATCAATGCTTTAGGGGGAGCCATATTCAATGCAATCTATACTAATTTGATGTCATAAAAAACATCACATGCTATGTGGAAAAAATTATTGAATAGATATAAAGAAGATTAAAATGTCAGAGAGGCAAAGCTCTAAGTTCTGTGGAACAAGTATGAAGATTTTAGAATGAACTCGAATGAGTTTGTTGATGACTTATTTGACATGGTAAATGTTGTAGTGGAAGACATATGAGGTCTTGGATAAGTCATTAAATATATAAATATTGTGAAGCATATCTTGAGGAAACTTCCACCTTGGTTCAATCTGAAAGTTTTAGTATTGGAAGATAAAGATGTGAAAGAGATGATATTGGATAACTTTCATAGTACCCTTGTAGCATATGAAATGAGAAATGATGATAAAGATGTTGTGGAAAATGTGAAATCTAAAGATGTGGCATTCAAGGCCATGAAGAATCTCACTATTAAATATTCTCAGGAAGAAGAAGAGATATACAAGGTGATTTCATTCCTTTACTCAAATCTTCAAAGAGGAAAAGGAAAGTTCAAAGGGAAACTTCCAATTTCTTGATTTAGGTGTGGAAAGGTTGGTCATCTTGCAACAAGATTCCCCAAGAAGTTTCAAGAATATTAAGAGGATGGAGTTGAAATTCCCATGAATTAGTCTTCAGCCTATGTAAAGGGAAATAAATAGTTCAAGAAAAATATCTTTAAGAAAAAGAACCTTCTTTCACAATAATGTGATAGTACAGGTTAATCTAAGTTTGAAGAGGTTGAAGAGATATAGAAATACAAAGATCGTGGAGAAAATGCTATGGTGGAAGTGGTCAGTAGTGCTCAGAAAAAGGAAGATACTGACATTGATGAGGAAGAAGTTTAAGTAAGAGTTGATATGGAGGCCGAATTAGAAGTATCTCTTGAGGAAATAGATGTTTGGAGAGCCAAAATGAAGAAATCCAACAAATTGGTTCATGATTACAAACTCTATATGTAGTAGTAGGAAGAAGAGAAGTCTGATATGATGAAAAAAATTGAAAAACTTAAGCCTTAAATGCCATAGATCTCAGAGAAAGATGTTGAGTACAAGATAAAAATTGAGGAACAGAAAAGTGAAATCAATATTTTGACTAACACTGGAAGGGATAAAATTAAATGTTTCAAAGATCTTGAAGAGGAAGTTGTATGTCTATGAAAAAAAGTTAAGGATCAAGAAAAACTCTTGACTTCCAATATGAAATTGGAAAAATAGATCACTCAAAAGATGGAAAATTCAAAAGTGGAACATAGAGGTCCAACAACGCAGAAGCAATAGACAAATATAAATGATAAGGCTGGTATGGGGTTTGATAAAAAATAGAAAGCTATCATGGTTGAAGTCAGACCGTAAGAACCCGATCCAAAATTGAAAATTGATTTGGGTAAAAAGTAGAATCATAATATTCAGAGAACCCAAGGGATAACTACCAGTGTAGAAGTGACACATAGAAATGCACCCTACATTAGGTGTTATTGTTGTGAAAATATGGGAAACTCACAAAATGTGTGTTCCATATCCAATAGATACTTAAGGGTATGATAATAATTGTGGAAACCAAATAGATAATGGTACTCTATAATATATTTCGAGAGACATTATTTTTGGTGCGGAGGATTTGGTTACATGGCTAGATACTGTACATTAATCATGCAGAGGAATGTACCAAAACAGAATCAAAGTGGTCACAAGAAGAAAATCAAAGAATCAATAGGTGATATGAAAATTCAAAATCTATTTGAAGCTCTGCAAGATAAAGCTGGTCCATCATACTCTAAATAAGATCAAAGTTATCAATCTACACCAAGTGTGAAGTTAAAAACATGGATAAAAAAATATCAGAGAAGGAAGTGGTTGTGGAAATTTCCCTTAAAGCATCAGACCATTCTGGTGTATGGATCCTTGATAGCAGTTGACATTAGTCTACATTTACAATAGGGCTCTTTTGTGTTCGAAGGAATGCAAGACTCCACATGAGATGTGGCACGTAATGAAGCCAATGCTACAATGATTTTGAATCTTTGGAAGTAAGTGCTTTATTCTCAATAAAGAAAAACCCAAGAAATTTGAGTCACATGAAGATGAGGGGATATTTCTTGGCTACTCAGGAAAAAGAAAAGCGTATAAATGATTTAATAAAAGGTTGAGAAAAGTTTTTGAGAGAAATTATGTCACTAGTGGAAAATAAAGAGAATATTAAACAAAATAGTGAATAGTTTCCAAATGAAAGTGATGAGGAGGTAAATAACACAGTGGGAGAAGAAGTGGAAGATTATGATTCAGAAGAAGATACTGATGATGAGTAATAAGAAGTCAAGTCTATATCTACAAAGAAGACAAAGAGTTAGGATGATATTGACAGAAAAAATATCATTCATGACCAGAAAACACCAGTTCAAATAATAAGAATGAAGTCATTACAATAGAAATATTTCCTATCTTAGGTAGATCCTAAAAATATTTCCGATGCAGATGGAGATGAAAACTAGGTTTAGACTATGAATGAAGAGCTAGACCAGATTGAGAAGAACTAGACGCGGGAGATTGTTTTGAGGCTAAAAAATAAGAATGTTATCAGGACTAAATGAGTTTTTTTCGCAATAAGATGAATGAAGATGGCATAATGATTCAAAAAAAGCACGACTAGTGTGCAAAGGTTACTCCCAAATAGAGGGTATCGATGTCGATGAGACATTTTCACCTATTTCAAGGTTGGATACAATTAGATTATTCTTGGCCACTATAGTGAAATAGAAGTTCAAAGTTTTACAAATGGATATCAAGTCTGTGTTTTTGAATGGGGTTCTGGAAGAGGAAGTGTATATCGAGCAACCATATGGTTTTATCATACATGGAGATGAGAAAAAGTTTTTCGCCTGAATAAGGCACTTTATGGGTTTAAGAAAGCACCAAGAGCATGGTATTTGAGACTTTATTAGTATTTGAAGAAGCTTGAATTTCATCCTAGTGGATTTGATTACAATATCTATTTCAATAATAAAAGTAATCAAAGAATGATGGTGCTGGTTTATGCTGATGAAATAATATTTGGTGGATCAGATGAAGCACAATGCAGATAGTTTTTTGAATTCATGAAAATGGAGTTTGAAATGTTAATGATTGGTGAGATGACATTTTTCCTTGGTTTACATGTGCAACAAGGATGGAATGAAACTTTTATTTCTCAATCCAAATATTCCAAGGAGGTTTTGAGAAGATTTGGAATGGAATATTCTAAGTAGATGAAAAATATGGTTGCTACTCAGATGAAACTATCAAAAGATGATGATGGTAAGACATTTAATATCACAAAATATAGGTAAATCATTAGAAGTTTATTGTACCTAACAATGAAAAGACCTGATATTGTTTTTGTCACTTTCCAAGCAGCAAGATATCAAAGCAATACCAAATAAATCCACATTCTTTCAGTGAAAATAATACTTCAGAATATCAAGGGAACTATGGATTTCAGTTTTATATATAATGAACAATCTCAACTAGAGCTATTAGGATATATAGATACAGATTGGTCCGTTTCAATAGATGATAGGAAATCAACATCAGGATATTCTTTCTATGTTGGTGTATTGTGTATTTATTGGATAAGAAAGAAATAAGATTTAATTTCATTGATCACCATAGAAGCTGAGTATATTACAGCCACTCAAGCTTTCATGCAGTTATTATGGATAAAATAACAGCTTGATGACATGGGAGTTGATGTGAAGTCTCCGATCAGAATCTACTATGACAATTCAAGTGCTATAAATCTTATCAAAAATCCAGTACATCACTCAAGGAAAAATCACATTGAAATTAAATATCATTTTATCAAGGAGAAAGTAGAGAAATGTATTGTGAAATTGGAGTATATGCCAACCGAACTACAGGTTGCAGACATTCCGATGATGGCCTTACCCAAAGAATCTTTTGAGAGGCATCTATTAGATCTAGGAGTCCAGTCGAATCCCTGCACTTGAAAAGTGTGGATGTGGAACCCCCTCTCCCTGAGGTATGATGCATTTTTCCCTAATTCATTGATATATATACTTTACCCTATTTTAGACCTCAAAAGAGTGGCCTTCAAGTTCATTTACAAAGGGTGAGGAATTTTAATTGTAGAAAATGTCTTATTCAAGACAGAAGGAGAAGCTTATATGTGGAGTAATGAGATTGGGGGATCAATGAGATATAGAAGTTTTAAATTTGATGATGCTAGAAGTGTTTGATCAAAGGATATATATCATGAAAGTTAGAGTTTGTGATGAAATAAGGTGATTGGTATCAAGAATGAAGTGGTTAATTGATGAGATTTACATTATAATCTTGTTTCTCACACCAAGCATTGATCAAATGGGATTAGATTATGTGTTGATTAAATCTTTGATCGTTATCTAAATCGCATGAAGTGAATGGTGGTAGAAGATGGATGAAGCTATAAAGTGGTATCTTTTTTTGAGAGAGTTTTCAAGAAAACCAAAGGAGGATATTGTTGGGGAAAATAACTCAAGGAATACTCTTAGTGTTTTTGGGTGTGATTGTGTTTGTTGAAAAATCTAGATGGCTAGAAATGAGGATGGTTGGTGTTTTACAAAGCAGGTGTCTAAGGTGGCATAGTTTTCCAATGTTTGGAAAATTTTTGGGATAAAAAATTTGGAGTTTTTATATCATTGTGAGATATGGATTTCCTTGAAGATCTCATAAAAATATGAAAAATGCATGAGTTTTATGAAAATGGGCCTCATAAAGAGCGTTTCATAAAGGATTAAAGGATTCTAACAATGAGCTCTGTGATTACGACGAGCATCACAAATGGAGAAGGTGAGATGCATTGTGAGTGGAGCATCATGTAAAAGTGAAGCTTTAATATAAGGATCCATGATTATGATGAGAATCACAAATTGGAAATGTCCATGGAGCTTTTCTAGAAAGGGAGATTTGTGGTGGAAAAATGGGAGCACCATGAAATGGTCCTGATGTGTCCTAGAAGGTTATAGAATTGGTGGAAACACCTATAAATAGGCATCTACCCCCCTCAGAAGATTTATAGAGAATCAAAAATAATTATAAGTCTCTAGGTTCATAAAGGTGGTTTGTAGAGGTGGTTTGTGAAGGTGGTTTGTAAAGAAGTTCGTGAAGGTTGTGAAAGACAACTGAATGATCTGATCTTTGAAAAATTAAGTGAATTATAAAAGGATAAGTGAGCTTTGTGAAAATGCAAGAGCTTCACAAAGACTAGTTGAGCTTCACAAAATAGGTGTTATTTGTGAAGGTAGTGAGCTTCATGAAAGGAAGGGAGCTTCACGAAGGCTGGTTGAGCTTTGCGAAAGTAAAAGCTTCGTGAAGGCAAATTAAGCTTTTAAAAGAGGTGTGCTTCGTGAAGGATTGTTTGAGCTTCATGAAATAGGGATCTTTGAAAAGGTAGTGAGCATCGAGAAAGCTGTTCAAAAGGGATTTCACAGTACATCTGTGGTAAAGTGGTATTCATCAGTGGATGGAAGTGGGACATTAATAGAGCATCTACATACAGTAGAGGACACATTCATTAGATATAATTAAAGGACCTACAAGTCTTTAAACTGTGAGTGGATATTCTAAAGAAGTAGTGAGCACACTTAAGTTTAGAGAGTAGTGAGATTTAATATTGTTATTGGTTATAAACTAGGAGGGACAGTGAGTCTGCTTCAAAATTTATAAACAATAGTGCGCTTATAGTGGATTTGGTACATTGGAACATTGCCAGTGTATGCTCCTTAGACGTGCCTAGTGAGGGTGAACCAAGTAAAATTTCTATGCCCTATGCATGCTTTAAGATCTATTCATACTCTACAACGGGAAGGAGAGAGAAGAGAGTTTTTTAACAATGGAACAAGATAAAAAAGGGCAGTTGTTTTAATCTATCATACCCCGATTCACCCCCCTCAGGGTATTTGACCTAGTGGACCTAACAAGAATGGATAATTCATTATAATATTTTACAGAAAAAAACTTCAGTGGAGATTCAGTTACATGAAATATCACTTATGGATACATTTTTACTTTTTTTGGAATTATAATGAGTTATATGTTGAAGCTTCAAACAATCTTCTAACTCCTGAAAACATAAGAAGAGTATGACACCTTGACAGAAGTAGTAATGGAGTTGCTCTGGTTTAAAGGGTTTCTAGAGGATCTTGGAAGATGACTATAATTTGGAATGTTATTTTGTGACTCATAGAGCATGATTAACTTGGTCATAAATTTGATCTTTCATTATTGAATAAATCACATTCATCTGGAGTGCCACTTTATCTATAATTTGTTAGAGGACAGAGGTTTATACCTATATAAGAATGAGGGAGTCTGAAATATAGTGTATGTGTTGATGAAGGTGGTTACCAAGGAAGTATTGGGGATGTACTATGCTTCAGTTAGAATTAGATGACAAGAAATTGTAGTTAGGGAACCATGAAGATGCTAAAAATAAATTCAAGTTAAGGGAGGAAGTTTGTTTAAGCTATTAGTGGACTTATTCATAATATTATAAAATAATCTCAAGTGAGCAATTTTTGGGGAATGTGAGAATCATTTCCAAGAAGAGGGAACTAAGACCACCAAAAGGAGAAGCTCGAGTAGTCTAATTTATGGTCATTGGAAGAGATGATAGTATGGTAGTGTCAAAATTTGGGATCACTAGAAGTTGTAGAAGAACAACAGTCAAGAAGGTGCAACATTATCTGATTCATCAAATTATGGTTCACCAAAATATATTCCAAGTAGTATATCTTATGCTATCTTCAAGAAGTAGGAACATTACACTAGATGATCCAGTTAAGGCAGTGGGAAACTTTGACCAAATGGAGAATCTTCTTTGATGATTGAATTAGGTGGATGGAAACTCAAAAAATAGGATGGTGGTGGTGACCATAAGCACTGGTTTGGCACTCTATAAATGTATGGTATGATCGTATCATGATGAATTGATCTATCATTATAATATTCAATTTTACTTGAATAGAGTGAAACTTTATTCCCCTATGAATTAGCATAGGAGTTTGAACTATATAATCTCATGTGCTTTTCTTGTTATTTATTTAATTTCTAATCATTTCAACAATAGTTCTTGTCTGTGTCATCCAGAGGTTTTAAATTACAGTGTGTTGTATTGGGTGTGCGTGTATTCCAAGTTTTAGGTGGTGTAGCATGGGGTTCATTCTGGATCTTTTTCTCCCATGTGCTAAGTTTCAATGGCCTATTATATGATGGTTTAACTTGACAATGACCATGAACCAAACACTTCACTTTATCTAATATACTCAAAAAATTATCCTAATAAAAAAATAAATAATTTTCAACATATTTTCTATAAGTGAATGGATCTCCAAGATTCCAATAGAAACACCTACATTTCAATATAAATATAATAGTATTTTACTTCAACTCCAATCTTAAAGGTAGTTATTTAATCCTCATGTAATTTTCACAACTCAAAACACAGTAACACATTTGTTTGGGAACTCAAACCTTCATATCAATAATCTTGGGAACTCCATGCATCCTCAAAGTCATTATTCACCAATATATATTGAAATAATTCATATAGACTTTACACTTATTAACAAAAAATACAACACAACATAGATTTGGTCAAATATTCCCCTCTTTGTATTTGTTGTCAATTCCAATATAGAAAATGGTATGTCAATATGTTCTTCTCATTTTCTTTCTACTTATTTTCTTATTTATAATTTTCATATTCATTTCTCTCTCCATATTTCTATTTTATTCTCCACCCTTATTGAAAATAAATATAAAGATACTAGAGATATGATTCTATCAATTCACTTAAGTAATATTCTATCAATTATTCCACTCTAAGTCTACTTGTACCATGATTAGCATAGAAAACAAGAGGGTTAAATTTAGACAAAATATCTTTCCATAATTAACAGAATATGCTACCAACTAAAATTTATTTCCTTGGAATATTTTAAATATTTTTAGTCTATTTAAATTGATGAATATATTTTCATGATAATTTTATCAACCTAAAATCTTACACTCATCTCAACACACAGGTTAAAACATTCAAAAAAAATTACAAGTTTTAACCTTTATAAATTATCCTCGGTTCTTATAAATTTTTTCCCTTTCATTTCATTGGTTAAATCAATTTCTCCCCATAAACATTTTAATTTATTATTAAAAAAATAAGTATGAGAGAATATACTTGCATACCTTTTAAATGATATATTTAAAGTACCTTCCAAAAATATAGATCTGCATGTTTTTCTTGAGATTGTTATTTGGGAAGCTTCTTAGACTCACCTTCAAGGGAAATTCTTAAAACCTTTTTTATGAAGGATGATCCAACTCTTCAAATGTAATTTAGGATATCAAATATTGGTTCATTTCCAATATGGTTACTTTAATACAATTGTCCAATTTTGACAACATATAAATTTTCTTAGTTCTCTCCCTAATAACTTGCATCACCTTCAATTTCATGCATAAATAACACACAAATACAACAAAATAGACAAGGGAATAAGGTGGAACTATATTCCTTAATGTGAAAAACAAGTTTGAGAATTTATTCTCAACCAAGATTCTTTTTTCTTTCCAACTCCATGTTTGGGAGAACCCTTCATGTTAGCATTATTATTCTTCTATATAGAAACCTTGTCCAACATGGATTCCTTAACATTCCTAGATCATTTTTGTGGGGATTTCTTCTTAACATTATCCATAAAATTACATGTTTATCTTGATGAAAGATTTATTTTATTTAAATTATAACATTGTTAGATAACCCTTTGAGTTTTATTCTTCCTGCTCTTATCTCCCACACAACACCTCATGAGATCCTGGGCTATTACACATTGACAACCTATCATGAAATTCATATTCTTCATGTGGAATAACTTCTTTCCCCTTACAACTTTATTCTAACTATGATTATTTCATATTATTTGACTCTTCCAATTGATCTAACCAAATGATCACACATCCTTAAGAAGTATGAATAACTTTCTTGGAATTTATGCATGGTTTCTTAAAAATTCCTCTCACTATATTAGTTCTTTTATTATTTTATTGAATTTATTTTCCCTCCCACTTCAGCGTGCTTACATCAATACCAATGTCCATGGTTTTTTTTTCAATAGTCCATGGTATGCACCCTTCTTACACAATAGAAGAAACTTCTTCTTTTGTGTGTATCATTCCTTTTTGACTTATTGGGATTGATTTGAATAACATTATAATTTTGATTCTTTCCCAAGGATATCTTTCCCTCATATAGTGCTCTTATCTTATCAAATTATTTTGACACATGATTTGTTGATAGGATAAGCATGATCCACTTTTGTGTTCACTTAAATTGTAAGTTCCATAAATATTCTTAAAGATTTCAAATCAATTTATAATAGAAAGACTCTTTCCCATTATCTGTGTACTTTATATCATCTCATCATTTCTCCCCTTTTATTTAGGATTCATTTTATTTATAGAGGATGGAATATTATGCCAAAAAATAGTATCCTTATGCCCAAATATATTACAGTACCAACAATAGTCAACAAACCTTGATTTCTTCTCTTGGATTTATATTTGGATAGAATTAAAAAATTGTTTTTTTGTACATTTTTTCCCATAGACTAGGATTATTTTAGAGGAAAACTACACTCAAACTTACTCATATCCACCATAGATATAGTGGTGGGTTCATCATTAATTTTATTTATCCATTTTTGTATAGGTTTTTTTAAACCTACACTATACATGAAACCAAAATTAACTTAAACATAATTTTCTAGAGTATATGTGAACTTTTTATTTGAGTGTGCAATAAATCGATTATTTGATAATACCATACTCTTTTTATCACAAGATAGAGGTCCTTTATAATAATAATCCTTATTGGAATTGTGAGTGGAAGTTGAAATTTTCTCATCATATTGTGAAGACTCAACTTATGCCTCTTCCAGATTTGAATGTTTAATTCTCAATTCAATAAAATTTAAATTGAGGATATTTTTCTCAAACTTTGATGATCTTAGTATATATTAAAAATAATTTTTTATATTATCAAATTGATCTTCATGTATTTGGTTCTTTTTTTACAGCAGATGGTTAATCTATTTAATGTTCTTTGATTTGACCTTCAACTACTTATTCTTGACTTCAACGCAAAAAAATTATTTTTCTTCTAATGTATGGATATTTTCATAAATCTATTTCCTAGTTTTTCCATTTCTTTTAATTGTTCCATCATACTCAAATATGGAACATCTTTATTCAAGCTACATATTCAAGTCATTTCAGGCTCCTATCTATTTATAGAGACTTACACATGTTAACACTCTTTCTTATAAATCCTTCTCCAAAATTTCTAATTATTCTTCAATATGGATGATATTTTATTTCATAATTTTAAATGAGTCACAAATAAATGTTTCCATTAATTCAAAATAATTATACAATATACCCTTTAAAGAAACAACTAATTTATCTCAAGAATATTCAAATATTTGATCACTCCCCCTAGTGCTTGGTTATTTTATAAGTCAATATTGGAAGTATGTTTTATTACCTCTTCATCTCCTAAATTATTTGAATCTTTTGAGGCTGAAAGGTTTTTCATCTCCTTGGGAGATAATTGAACTACTGGTTCTTCTTCTTACATTATAAATCTATCTTCTTTAGAATTATAGTATGGAAAAACAAAATTTTATTCATCTTTTTATAAGAGGGATTATTTCTCATCACAAGATCCTTAAAGAGACAGATTATCAATATGTATAATAGGATAAAATCTAGTTTGATTACCTTTAATTAGTATAGAATCATCATTTATACTTTGATGGATGAGGCCTTCCACAATTTCGTTGCATATGTTTTCTCCCTATTCTTAAGTGTCTTATCAGACATCTCTTATATGGGTTTTTTCACAGGGAGCCCATGGGATTATTCAAATTTTCATGTCATAAATCCTTTAAAAAGACCCTAAAAACTCTAAAATATTTATATCTTGAGACTATAGGGAATCTAATCAGAGGTAGAACTAGGGGCTATGATACCAATTATCAGGATCAGTTAGGGTACAGTAAACACTGAAGGTGGGATTATTGTTGATAACTTATTAACTAATTAAAAACTTTACCCTTCTTTACATCTTTAATTCTTTGGTGAATAGATATCACTCTCTTATCTCCCAATTGATTTCATTTTTCATTCATGTGATATGAATAGGAAAGCACACAGAAAATGACACCAGGGTTTGTTAACAAGGTTCTCATCCAATATTGATGACTATATGCATGGTGTATAATGATTGTTATCCCAATTACACACAAATCCTCTTTTATTATCAAGAAAATATTGGGAAAGAGTATATTCTTGGACTCATACTCCTTACACCAAGAAGGTATAATACAACCACCAAATTGATATTATATTAAAGAAACTAGCACCAAATATGCCTTTCCCACATAATTACTAGATTAGGTTAGCTCCTGTATGAAGTAAGATCAACAATGAATATTGATTACCTCTTAGACAGTGAATATTGATCTCCTTACTTAACTCACAATAATCTCTTTGACTTCCCATATTTACTTCATTCTATATGATATAAATATATAATAGGTTAGTTTCTAACTGTTTTCTTCAACCTGTGATATTATCTGAGATAAGTAAGCTGCTCTCTTTCCCTTATTCTTCTTTAGTGCATAATAATAATGAATTTTATAGTAGGACTCAATATGTTAATCTATAACACAAAGGGTTTATTCAATATATTAAGAGTTTGGTCTTCTCCTTAATTCCTTCAATGTTACATATTTTTCTCCCTTTAATACAAAATATTTACAATTGAAACAATATAGATTATTCTCTTTCAACATAATAGTTTCTTATGATGATAATAACATCGAACTGCATTTTTCTTTCTTCTTATCCATCATTTATATTGAGAGTCATGTGGGAATATTTCCATATTTGGATATGGAAATATTCCTTGAATTATGACATAGTATCTCTTCCATAATTATTATCTTAATCACATCCAAATACCTCACTTAAATATATATAAGTCTTGAGATTTATTTTTAATCTTATCTCTATTAATTATGATAATATATTTCCTTTTTTAATTATCTGAAAAATACACTTCTTCATAATCTACATCTGTATGGGATCTCATATAGTTTCAAATTTGTGATCATGGCCTCACATGTTATAATATAAAGCAGTCCCACAATCTCTTCATTCATAACACATTACGGTGTGTCAATCTGATTGTTACACAACTACATTATAATCCACAATGCTAATCCACTACAATCTTAATCATGATATAGATGTGTCTCAATATTTCTCACAGGGAAGAATTACACATAAAACACTCAATACCATGATGTGGTATTCATAATCTACTTTTTTTATAACCACTAAGGTCATGGTATTCTTTTCCTTGGCATGATCACACCTCAAAATTCTATACTAGCCCCGATTGGATTTTCTTCCATTTTAATTCTTCATCACCAAAATTATCTCATATAGAATCAAGTATTTAATAGAAGAATCATGCTATTTATACTTTAAATATTATCATAACATCATTTTAATTAGCATTCATAAATATATTCATGAAATTATTTCCCTCAATTTTTCTTAACAGTTGACCGTTGACACTCCTTTTTTTAATAAAGGAAGGAAAACCGATTATGAAGAAGCACTTTGGATATCTTAAAATATCAAATAAATTTAAGGGAAGTAAATAAATATTTTTCACGGGATCTACACAATATAACTGCACATAATAAGGCCAGTACAAATATTTCCATTTTACCATAAAGGCATAGGGACCTACGTGACACACCTACGCATCAAGTGGCTAGCGCAGGTCCTGCCCATGCAACCCAATGCGAAACCCCCTACGACACAAGCCTATGTGGAAGTATACTTTTTCACACACCTACATGGAATAGATACACTATAGAGATATGCCTAAGACCTATTAGGACAAACTCCATTCGACTAGGTCCCCTCCTTGATTATAAATTTGACCTTTGAGCTCCCCATTTTGCTAACTAAAAAAATTGGAAGAACTCCTGAAGCTCCCATTGTGTAGATCCTTTTACCAGGTCCCCCAAATTTTCTTAGGTAGCTCTCTAAAAGATGATATAATAGATAATTAGATAGTATAAGAAATATTAAGGTCTTTTCATAGTTTTAAATACAAAAAATATAATTAAGGACCCTCCTTCCATAAGAAGAAGTCATCCACGGAAGGTCCTTTCCTTAAGCAAGGACCTGTGAGGGATGCTTCCAAGGACATCAAGGGACACCCAGGGGGCTTAAGTTAAAATCTCACCCAAGTTTTTTTTGTACCTATAGTCCATTTCCCAAGGCATATCAAACTTTAATAGGCTTATCCATCCTACATTAATCATTTTTCAGTTCCTCTTAGGACCTATGCGGTACACCCACGTGACATACCTACGCAACATACCTGTGTAGACCACCTACACGAGCTATATTTGAATGCCTCCTCAAATCCACTCATGAAATAGATCATCCTTCCTTTGATCCCTTTTTTGAAAGTGACCAAGTTGAAACCTACACCAAAACCTCATGACTTACCAAACCTTTGGGAAAGACACATAAGCATATCTCCCATTTGGGTTTTTATTTCTATAGTTAGAGGTTTTCTACATTTGTCTTATAAGGAAGTTAAGATCCTTGGGGTTTTTTTAGGTTTGTATATCTACTGTCACATGGATCCTTACCCCAGATATAGTGTTGGGAATTTCTTGGTTTAGAGGATTAGGGTTCAGGCCCTGTCCCCCCTTCTCATCTCTAAAACCCATAATCTCCGGTCCCTAGTAGGGAAGGTATAGTTCACACTTTCATTTCCTTTTGACATATTAAATGATATTATCCTTCCACTATAGGACCAATTTTAGGGAATACCTCATAGAGTAAGCCTCTAGACTTTTGGACCAGACCCAATGGCCTTCAACTTCATTTAAAATTAAAGGGTTCATTATTCTGTTCCCTCGTCCACCGTCACCCTGGATTCTTTCACCATAGAGCTGACCTCTTCCATTAGTAGAGGAGAAAGTGCGTGGTTTGTTGAATCTTTCACATAATATTGTTTCTCACACCGATCATGACTCACATGGGATTAGAGATTTGTGATGATCACAACATACGCACAATCTACCTCATCTCTTGAACTATGAGAACTCTGATTCCCACTATAATTGGGATACGTAGGAAGCCTTCACCAAGGGTCTGATTTCAATTGGAATCCTCCTCAGGAGTCCAATCCTAATTCTCTTAGTTTGGGAATCCTCCTTAGGAATAGGCTCCGAATTAATTTCCCTTTAAATATATATGAGTTAAGATATCTCTCATGGACCCTGTTACAAGGGAATCCTATTTAAGAGTAATCCCCAACCTATTTATTTGATGGGACCATATTCCCCTGTGAGACTTACTGAACTACATGGGATTTGATTCCCATCCAAGTAGGATACGTAGGAATCCTCCCTAAGGTTCAAACCCAACACTCTAAATCAACCCTATTCTCTCTAAGACACATTCAAAACAGGGTCTAATCAAACTTTGAAACTTATATCTTTTCCAGGTTCCTTGGGATACTTTGGTATAAGCCCCACACCAAACTTTAACTAGGTACCTTCCACCTAGATGTCCTTACCACATGACGTTAAACTTTATGGATGGGTCCTTATCACATGTAATTAAAAGGTATGATGTGTCCCATTAAGCGACACCAAACTAAGAGGTTTCTGATTCCTTTCACAAGGATACATAGGTAGATCATATATGGGTATGATCCCAACATCAAAAAAACTTTTGTCTACCTGGATGACAATAAATTCTAGAGCACCCTACGGAGTATTTTAAAAATCATAATTTTCATAATAAAGGCCAAAGAATCTCTAATTAGTATATGAAAGGATACCCTTGATGAAGAACCTCAAATACATACAAATATCTCCATTGATGAAGAAAATCAAATACATATAGATGATTCTAAATTCCACACATGCTAAATAATTGATTACAAATTTCAAAGGAAACCTACATTACGATTAGTAAATTAATAAGGATTCATGAACATATCTTAAATCTATAAGAGAGTCCCATACTAGGCAATAATTCACCCCAAAAGGGTGTGATGAGCTTGACCTCCCATCCTCTCAACCAATGTGAGTTCTTAAGAGTCGTAGGTCAAAATACCTAATGAATTACTACCTTTGGAAATCATGTCCCCTTTTGACATAGAACCGTTGGGTGTTTCCGGTTCCATAAACAAATCCGTTGGAAATCGTCTGGAAATAGTGATTCCTAACCAGAACACACATTATAGGGAAAAAATGGTGAAACCAATGTGAATCCTTAACCAAGGTGATAGGTTACCTGATAAAAAGAACTTTATAAAATAGACAGTTGGTTATTATCCATTGGACCATTTTGTTTTCACCCATATGCAAAAAAAAAATGGTGAACCCGATGTGAAATCCTTAACCAATATGATATTGTTACCCATCTGTTAGGCCCCTATCAATTGATAAAAGAGGTCCAGACAAGGGAATCAATCATGTATATGTTCATCTAAAAGATGTGGATTTTCTGGTTTCATTTTTTTTGTATTTTTCATATATACATGCACTTTCTTTTCAGGAACTCCCTTCATTCCAAATGGATTCCTTAAAGTTTTCACCTATGAATTCCCTGGCTGCTGCTCAAGTTGGATCCTTGTCTGCTCAAAGGATGTCATCACCGACTCAACATCTTCAACTATGGGTCTCCAATGCATTGGTCTGAGAGTACTGCCAATATGGTATTATCCCAACCTTGTAGGCTACTCAAAAGGCCCTTCAAATCAAGAATAACCCCCAGTCGTCCAGTCAACGATGACTGGTGGTACAGAAGTTGATATTACCAACCACCATCTTCAACTGTTTCATGAGTTTATCCCTATAATGTAATCACCAATCCCTCCCCTATTCTAGGGAGGTCAAACAAGAGGCCACCCATGGACTCTTCCTAAAGACACATGGGTCCTTCCCAAGGGATCCTACCAACAATCCCCACCGCCAACTCCGCGCAGCAGCAAACCCTCAACATGATGAGGGTTTTATCTTCGGTTGTCTAGCCCAGGTCCCTCAAACTCAGGCACACAAGATGAACTTTCAGGGAAAATAACTAGCCGATAGGGAGTATATTACTACCTTTTCTCCCTTCGGAGAAGTCCATCAACCCATCTTGGTAGAAAACAATGAACGAGGACATACACCCATCCACCTTAACTTCGCCAGCCATCAGACTTGTCTAGCAGCGCCCAACTAATATCTCCATTTAAATCCGGTGAAGTACCATGAGAAGGTACATACACCGTCTTAAAATCTATTAGTCATTCAGTAGACTCATCTGACTGCATTCAAGGAAGCCCACCAACCAAATACGAAATCAATTTGCAATCAGACACATACACCTTCCAGTATCCATGAAGCCTAACAACAATCTTGTTTGGCAGCACCCAGATAAGTCAGTCGAAAAGCTCTGACAACAAACTTGGGGAAGAATCAACTCTTTATCCCCATGAATGAGTAATTTTAGTATCCTTCGATAGGAAAGGGAGGATAAGAGCATGTACATACACATACTCTAGATACAGAATGGACATATATTCCTGTTATGGCCACTGAAGTTACCAAACACATTTTGGAAATGGTGAAAGGGCAGACAAAAATTCCTACCCATATCCTAGAAGCCTTCCAAAATATCATAACAACAACTTCAGTAGTACCAGAAGGAAAAACAAATAATTCTATCCCCATACCTGGGATGACTTATCAACATGCCATCCCGAAGTAGATACACACCTCTATTCCAATCAAATAGGGTTATGGGGGAACAATCCCCCATATCATACGGACAATCAGATCAGGAACATACACTTGTTCCAATTAGAGATAATTGGTCTGTTCTGACAGCCACTCTAAAGAAGGCATATAGACCTACTCATGATAACCACTTTTCCCAACAAGTGGCCCCAACTACGTGTAATAGAGAGTCTAAGAAGAAGTCTCACCAAGCATAGTTGGAGAATCCCGAGTCAATCTATGATCTGGATCCTCTTAATGATAGAGTTCTTGAATCCCTTAGACATTTATCTGTTAAAGCTCAAGATCCTACCATCTCATTACCAAATTACAAGAGTAGTAGTAGTAATTTTTAAGTTCCTCATCAGACACTTTAGCATGAAGGCTTGATTCATGACAATTTGGTCAATCTTGAGAACCTATCTCTGGATGAGATCCACAAAAACCCTCCGTGTGGCCAGAAGAATAAGGAGCAAGAGGATTTATACCTTGATATAATCTACCATGGTGGTCCTCCCCATGATGTCATTTTATGTGAAATTTCTCTCCCTAGTAGTGTTTTTCATTATCAAGAAAATTATCTAACTGAAAATGTAGTGATGAGAAATCCCTCTTATCTTGAGGCACTTGAAAACATAAGGCCAATCATGTCTGATGCCTTGTTACTGGAAGGTGAAATAATTTCTCAACCAGAAGATAGCCCAAGGCGAAGATCATTCTCCGAACCTCCCTTGGGTCATTTTCCTTCTAATTTACCAGAGGAAACACCAACTAATCCCATTTCTTGTGATAAAGAAATTAGGAAGCGTCCACTCTGGTTGGACCAAGTTGAGAAACCTCTAGAGAAAGATGAAGAGGATATGTTGAATATGGGAAAATAACTAGATAAGGGTGAAATACCAGTCATGTTTTAGACTTTGGAAATATCTTAATACAATATTCCAAAGATGTTGGTGAAATATTTTATTCATGATATCCACCTCAACATATAGAAGACTCTTCATCATTTGAAATCCAAATTATTACCATATGATGAATATCAAAGTCATGTCAAGGTAATAGAAGGGTAGCAACAACAAATTGACTTGGCATATCTCTAGGTTTCCCAGCATACAAGGATTGAGAAGCAACATGAGGCCCTTAAATGTGTATGCCTCAATGAATTGAAGAGGTTGTAAAAATTTATTGTAGAAACCCCATCTGGTTTTCATATCAGAGGATAGAGTGCACATGGAACATTTAATTTTACTACGCTCCAAAATCAGCAAATCCCATTGAAAGTGGTATCATGAAATATTATTACCCAGGCTAGCTACAACAAACAAATTCTATTCATGACCAAAGAGATTCTTAGCAAGAACATGACTCGATCATCTTTCTCCAAAGTCAGACCCAAAGAGAGCAAGTTATTGAGATAATTTTTCATCAAGCATATGAGAACATCGAGAAGGATTACTAATTAGAGTATTTCAACCATTAGATCAAAAAAATTTCTGAAATAACATAATGGTATTCCAAAATTGGTGGTTTAGGTGGGTGTAAGATATTGTACCCATCTAACATTCAGACAAAAATTTGTAAAATTAGAAGGGAAGATGCATTGATATCATCCATAGTAGTTCAAGAACTTCCCCAACCCATAGGACTGGGGGATTTTTTTTACCCAACCTTCAGAGTCAAAAAATAGATCCTGAAGGGTTGATGAAGAAGAACAAGAGCAGCCCCAGCCTATAGGGATGGAGGATTTTTCACATGCACAATCCCCTCATCAGCATAAGTTAGTTTTCTCCCAATTAGGGAAGAAACCACAAAGTGAATTCACAACTAAACTATTTGAGGATTCCCTTCAGATTATTTTCCATCAAACAGTTCTTGGGGAACTAAAAAATAGGAGAACAAATTATCATGGAGGATGAAGAAGAAGACAATTTCATAAATATACTGAAATAATTCCATCAATGCATTATGCATTGGTAAAGTCATCAATACCATCATGGAATATCCTCTAGAAAATGAGTCCAATTCAAAGGAACCAGAAGAGGACATTCCTGTTCTTTATATGGTCCACATAGAAGCAAATGAAGGAGGTGTGCATACCAAAAATTAGAGGCTTTCCTAGAATTAAGGCATCCCCTCAAATAATTCACTTCCACATTTTTTCAAGGCACATAATAGGGAGAAAGGAAAAGGTCAAACTATGTCTCACCTTTCCCCAGGAGAAGTTAAATCCCTTTCTCTTAAAGAAAGATTTACCTAGAAAGAGGAGGAGACGAAAGAGTTGAGAAGGCTCAATGAAGAGTTACTCCAAATCAATATTCCTTCCAGACATGCTCCACAAGAAGATCCTCAGCTTGCACTTCCTGCAGGAGCTCTTTAGCAAAGAGCATTTGTTACAACTACTGATGTGATTAATGAATTCCCTATATTGGTTACACAACCAGAACAAGGTCAAGAACATCCTTACATGCCTATACCCATAGTTTATCCAAGATAAATACCAGCAACACTACCACTGTTGGTCCTACCAGTTTCCACACCAGTTCAGGTTCCAGCTGATATACCTGCACAAGTCCTAGCTCAACCAGATATTCCTCAATTGATTATGAATACCATTGAGTCATTGAAGACTTGATTGGAAGCTATGGAAGGACAACGTGTACTGATACAATCGAAAAAAGAAGGATTACCCTGAATGGGTATATCTGATTCCTCCCCCACAAAACTTTGTAAATACCACATTTCTAATCTTCAATGGTTCAGGAGATCCGGAGTAGCACTTGACACATTTCGTCTCTTGCTGTGATCCCATGATGGGGACACCTGAGAAAAAAGAAGCAGTAAAGCTTAAATGTTTTGTGCAATCACTACAGGGGCCTTTGTTTGGTATACAAGTTTGCATCCTCAATCAATTATTGGATGGGAAGACCTCCATTAGAAATTCATTTTACAATTCAGCTCAACACTATAGAATAAAATAGTATTCAATATTATGAACTGTAAACCAAGGTAGAATGAAGGAGTTTCATATTTCATTGCTCGTTGAAAAGGATTAACATACTCTTTGAATATACCACTCCCTCAAGAATAATTTCTACCCATTTGTGTTGAAAATATCCATGATAAGTTGTGTACACCATTAATCCCTATGAAAATACATAGGAGGGTTTAGAGATATGGATTCAATTTCTCAATAGGTAAAAAACTCCATAACAGCGACTAGTGCCAAATCCCGAGTAATCCCATTAGATCCAAGAAGGAGAATAGGAAAATCATAGGCTGTTGCAGTTACACTCAATAAAGCACCTATACCTTCTTGTACTTCAAAGACCTCATCATACTGTAGGGATCCACCTCCCAAGTGTCAGTAGCAAATACCACCTCATTAAGATGATAAAAAATATTAAATGAGGAGATAGTTTGAGGAGCTGAAAAATAAGGTCTATTCTTTTAGAAATGACTAAGTCCCCGACTACTTCATTTCAGCCTTGGAAAACAACTTAGTCCAGTAACCAAGACCCAATAAACCGAAAAAATAAGAAGATTAGGAACTCTAAAACTACTGTTCCTTCCATAAAATGTTGGGGCACCCTATCCAGGAGTGTTTTGTTTTCAAATATCTTCTGAAAAATATGGTAGACTATGGATAAGTGAAACTAAAAAGTTCATCATCCCAAATAGAATGTGTTACTATTATCGATCCATAGGAAGAAGGAAAATTACAGGAAGTCAAAATAAATAATGAATAGAAGTTTGACGATTGGATGGTCAAAAAAACAATCAATCGAACTCATGTCATTCTAGTAACACAGTTGAAACAACCGACTATTTCTCCTACCACTTCTAGTGCAACTAAGCCATCTTCATCAAAAGATCAATACTTTAAAGGCCAATCCTCAAGGAAGTGACATGGTCAGAAGGATAAAGAGCAGTTAGAAGAAGATAAGATCATGTTAAGGCCAAATTTTTCCCTAAATTTGGAAGATTTCATGCCATCTGTCTAAAAATCATGGATCTTTACCCACCAAATGGAATAAGAAGAATCAACCTGTTAGGCAGAATCTTTATTATATGTGGAGTTTATTTTTGGTTCCATTAATGTTATCTATGTAATGGACCCCTATGAAAATGATGATTTTGACTATAAACCTAAATTACCTATACCTGATTGGGGAACTAGGGGAAGAATTCATCAAGGTCGAGGATACTGGAGAAGACATGGGTATGTTAGAAGCCACTATTTTAATTACACCCATGCTTGAATTGTTTATGTAGAAGAAACTCATGGGAGGGCCTTTCAGCAGGCTCAATAAGAACAAGGGAATTCTCCCACACATGATAGGGTTAGACCCAACATGATCATCTTTGAAGAACTATTAGAGGTTATACCACCACTTTCTTGGAAGGTGGACAGACCTAGTCAGCCTAATACACCAAGAGAAGAAGTATTTCCAGCTTCTACCCTGACACATGGTCCATCTACATCAAGAGCATCAACTTACAAGGGGCCTAAAAAATTGCATATCCATGCTAGAAAACATAGACCTTTGGACTAGAAGTATGAAATTTTGAAGAAACTAGCCCAAGTACCAACCAAGTTATCAACCCTAGATGCTTTGAATCTGTCAAAGGATCTCCAAGAAGTACTTATTAAGGATTTGTCAAGTCCTTAAGAGTTTGAAACTGAGGTTGCTGCTGCTAAGGTATACCGTATAGAGAATGATCCTACAAAATATAATGCAGTTATATCTTTCATGGACCAAGATGAGGATGATGTTGTACATGGACAAATTCGGCCCTTGTATTTATCTAGAAAGTTTAATGATATAGACATTTGATGAGCCTTCATTGATAATGGAACAGGAGTCAACCTCATTCCCATCCATACACTTTGTCGGTTGGGTCTCACTAAATCTGACTTATCTCCATCCACTCTGATGTTTCATGGTTATGACAAGAATGAACAGGAACCTCTAGGTGATATTACACTTAGAACTTAGTTTGGGGATCTTGTATCTAATTTAGATTTCATGGTTGTTCGGAAGGATACAACTTTCAACATTATGCTTGGAAGGACTTAGCTACATCAATATAAGACCATTCCTTCGCCATACCACCAATGTCTCAAGTATTGCTTCAATGGTCAAATTGGGACATTTCATGGTGACAAGGCCCCATTCAAAACTTGTGAATCTCAATATATTAAGGAAGAGTTATATCACACAAATGGAACACAGTTCATGGAAAAAGATGTAATAAGAATCAATGCTCCGAATGGTTTGGATAAGATCCCAACTAACCCATTCAAGCATCTCAGTGTAGATTATGTGCTACCTATCAATAAAATTGAAAGGGTAGACCCAAATACAAGCACTTATTCAGTGGATTCCATAATTCTAGTTACGGAAATTGAGCCTGAAAATATAGGAGAAATTATTGATTTACCAAATAATGATGGAAGCTTAAGTGGAGATGTCTTCATTTCATCTATTGAACTTCAACAAGTCTTTGATTCATCATCCAGGCTAGAAGAAGTTGTTGCATTAATAGAGTGATATAGGGATGCTGATTCCCAACCCATCATTTTCCATTCAATTATCCAGGAAGACCTTTCATCATCAGTAGGGTCAGAAATGGTTTCCTCCACTTCAAGATGTCCAAATACCGACTCCTATTCTAGCTCTCAATATATTGCTTTATCACCTACCCTTCAATTAGAGATAGAAGAAGTGATGTGTGGGGAAGAGGAAAAAGAGGAATAATTTAAGGATTCTACTCCATCATTTGAGGAAGGTGTCTCCACCACTGTGGATGAGATTAGAGAAATAAAATTGGGTATAGAGGAAGATACACGACCCACTCTAATTAGTGTGGCCATGAATTCCAAAGTGAAAGAGGTGTATACTTCATTTATAAAGAAAAACCAAGACGTATTTTCTTGGAACTATACAGAAATTCCTTTCCTTAAAACCAATGTGGCCACCCATCATTTGGGTTTTCCAGAATAGCATTGAGGATTTAAGCAAACAATAAGAAGAATGCACCGAACTCATGCCTTCAAAATTGAGGCTGAAGTCGACAAGCTTATCAAAGATGAATTTATCAGGGAGGTTAAATATCTCAAATGTATGGCCAATATTGTCCCAATGAAAGATAATAATGGGAAAATTAGAGTTTTAATTGATTTCAGAGATCTCAACCGGCATGTCCCAAAGATGACTTTCCAGTTACAATCACAAAACTTTTGATTGATGAAACAAATGGCTACAAAGATCTCTCCTTCATGGATGATTGCTTTGGGTACAACCAAATCCATATGGCTCTAGAATATGAGGAATATAAAGCTTTGAGATCCCCTCAAGGTATATCTTTCTATCAGGTAATGCCTTTTGTCTTGAAGAATGCTGGTGAGACATATCAACATGTAATGTACCACATTTTCAAACATTTCTTGGGGAAATTCATTGAATGCTATGTGGATGATCTAGTGGTTAATTATAGACAATGTTTTGATCACTTGAATGATCTAGAGACCATATTCAACAATATTTGGCAACATAATTTTAATATTTATCCCTTAAAATGTGCTTTCGGGGTAACCACAGGAAAATTTCTTAGTTTTGTTGTACGCCATCGTGACATCAAAGTCGATCCCAAGAATACTAAGGCTATCATTGGAATGTAACCCACTTGAAAGATGAAATATTTGAGAGGAATTTAAGGAAACTTGTCCCATATCTAGCGCTTCATAGCTAATTTGGCCAGAAAGTGTTTTCCATTCACCAAATTGATGAAGAAGGGGGGTCAAAAATCAATAGACCAATGACTGCCAAGAATAATTTTATATCCTCAAGAAATACCTATTGATCCCACCGGTATTGACGCCACCTTTTGAAGGAAAGCTTCTCATTCTTTATTTGATAGTATTTGAGAAATCATTGGGCACCTTCCTTGCATAAAAGAATAATGATGGGAATGAAAACAACCTTTACTATCTCAGTCAACCCATGCTCGACACATATACTTGATATTTAGATATTAATAAAATCTACCTATAATTAATCTTTGCAGTTCAGAAATTAAGACACTATTTTTAGCATTATGAGTTCTATTTGGTATCTCACAATAACCCACTCAAATTTATCCTCAATTGTCCTATTCTTACAAGATGTCTGGCACAGTGGGCGGTTATTCTGCAATAGTTTGATATACAGTTTGTGCCTTAGAAAACAGTAACAGGCCAAGATTTTACAGACTTCCTTACTGAGCACCCATCTGCGGAAGAGACATCATTGAATACTGAATTTCTTGATGAATAAATCTTCTCTATTAAATAAATTCCTTGAATATGGGAAATGTACTTTGATGGAGCTTCTAGAAGTCCAATGGGGAAGAGAATGGAAGACCCTAAATTCAAAAAAGTTGGGGTATGAATTGTTCTTATCTCCCCAGAGAAGGTAGTGTTTTCATATTCCTTTTTGTTATTAGAAGGTGGTACCAATAATGAGGTAGAATATAAAGCTCTCATTTTAGGCATGGAATTAGTACTCCAAGTACCAGTGGATTACCTGGAGATGAAAGGTGATTCAGAATTGGTAATCAAACAAATAAATGGGGATTACACCATTAGAAAAGAAGAATTAATTCCACCGTGTGTTTATGTTCAAGGGTTAATGACATAATTTCCCTCATATCCAACATTGTCTTATATCCCACATTCATAAAATGCCCAAGATGATGCATTGGAAAATGCAGCCACAACCTTGGAAGATCCAAATTAGGACAAAACAATCATTAAAATTACTCATCGTTGAGTGGTTTCACCTTTTTTACAAATAAAATAGAGGAAATAAATGAAGTTGGTCTCATTTATGATCTATATGGTCATACCATAGAATAGATGACATCCATCATGGAATATCTCTAAAATGGGGAACTTCCATTGGATAGAATTAAAAGAGAACAAATCCGACGATGATCAGTGAATTTCACTCTTTATGATGGCCCATATCACCAGAAGATCCTTTATAGATGAGGCTTCGATGGAATTATTTTCAGATGTATTGATGGGGATGAAACCATGGTTGTCATGAAAGAAGTACATGCAGGAGCTTGTGGTAATCACAAGTCTGGGAATATGATTTATGATAAAATCTAAAGGCTTGGATACTTTTGGCCTTTGATGACATAAAATTGCACATATTTCACTAATAAATGTCATCCCTACCAGATGTATGAAAACTTTATTCATCAACCCCCATAGTTTGTACATACAACTAAATACTCTTGGTCATTTTCTATATGGGGAATGGATGTAGTGGGACTTTATCCTCCAGCTACGGCTAAGAAATTCAAGTATATTCTTACTACTATCAATTTCTTCTTCAAATGGGATGAGGTAATACATCTTAATGAAGTTAGGGACAAAATCATTATTATCATTTTCAAAGCTAATATCATCACTAGATTTGGGGTCCCTCATACCATATTGACAGACAACGACACCAATTTCCATTCTGCTGAGTTAAAGAAGCTATATCAGGAGCACAATATCAAATCCAACCATTTGTCATGCTACCATGTAGCGGCTAATGGATAGATAGAGGCTTTAAACAAAACCCTATTGAATATACTCCAAAATATGATGGATAAAGATAAAAAGTATTGGCCTGATAAGATCTTGCATGCTTTGTGGGATTATCAGACTACTACTCATACTGTAACATGATTAACATCGTATTCATTGGTGTACGAAACAAAAATAATTCTGCCTATTGAAATTCAACCACCTTCACTCTGAGTTGCCATCTATGACTAGTTATCTACATACGAACAATATCAAAAGTGATTTGACGAGCTAGAGTGATTAGACAAAAAGAGATCACATACCTTGAATCACTTGGAAGTCTATTAGAACAGAATAACATGAGCTTTTAACAAGAAAGTTTACCTCTACTCATTACTTCAAGGAGAATTGGTATTAGTACTCAGGACTCTAATGATACTTGGAAAAAGCCTCCAAAACTTGAGCCAAAGTGGGAAGGAACTTATTCCATACATAAGTTCCAATCTAATGGAGCTTGTTCCCAAATCTCAATGGATGGATAACTTATTACAACTCCAACCAATAAAAGATTATTGAAGAAGTACTTTGTGTAATCAAACAGAGTTATGTCCTAGTAGTTAGGGTTTGTCTTAGTGGTAATCACCCTATAATACTACATGAGAAATGGGGGTTCAAAACTCATTGGGTGAAGGTTACTGTAGTAGTACTATAGCGGCAATGTAGTAGTGGAGGTACTGTAGCAACAACAAGTACTGTAGCGGTGATAGGGCATTGTAGTAGTGGTGGGTACTGCAGCAGGTGGGTACTGTAGCAATACTATTCAAAGAATGGGCCTTGGGCCAAAAATGTTGGGCATACGGGCTATGCAATGGGATACATGCCCACTAGACCTTAATGCTATGTAATGGGTCTCCCTCTACCCAGTTAAAAGAGGTCTTTCCTTTGCTTTAATAATAAAATGAGGCTTTGACCCCAACCTTTAAAAAAAATACAGAGTTATTTCCTAGTTGCAAGTCATTAAACTGTATAATAACCATATCCTTCCATGTTATACGACGTTAAAATGCACAATATCTTTGTTCTTTTTGCATGACATTAAATTTCACGACATCATTTTTCCTCGCTACATGACATTAAACCATACAGTTAACATTTACTTCATTTGAAGTTAATAAATCCCATAAGATACCACAAATTGGAATTACTTATGGTTCTTTAAAAAAATGAGTAGATTCCATGAACAAGCATTACTCACATCATTGCTAATCCCTATTGGCACATGAACCCCATTTCTCCCTATGTTTGAATCAGATCTGTATAGGGACCCCTTGTCAAGAACTACACGTGGATTGATTCTTACCCCTATCAAGATACGCAGTGACACCTGGGTCTTATCCCTTGGTCCAACCACAATGTTTATTTCACATCAGGTGACTTACATCCTTTCATCAAGGAATTAAACTACATGATTCTTCCATAACTACATATGCCTTGATTCTCATTCCAATGGGATACATATAGACACAAGAATCTCTAATTTTGGGCCCATCCATGAAAAAAATCCCCATTTCTTGTGCTTATGAGTCAGTTCTGCATAGGTAATACCATGTTAAAAAACTATGTGTGGCTTGATTCTCATTCCATTGAGATATGTAGTGATGCCCAAATATCCAATCTCGAGCCCAACCATAACTATAAAAAAACTATTTCCCATTTTTTTCTATGTATGAACTAAACCTATATAGAGTACTCTTCTAGAATACATGGTTTGATTTTCATACCATCCTATGTCTTAAGATTAACAATTATTCCAAAATGTATTAAAATCCCCTGTCTCTCACATCAAACTCAATTGGTGTGGTGAATGATCTTTTCAAGAACTACATTTGGCTTGATTCTCATTCCAATGAGATATACGGTGACACCCAAATCTCTAATCTAGGGTCCATACATAACTAAAAAAACCCCCTTTCTCACATCAAAACTTAGTTGGTGTGAGGAACCTTATCAAGAAATACATATGGCTTGATTATCATTCCAATGGGATACGCAAAGACACCTAAATATCCAATTTTGGGCCCAACCATGACAAAAAACCCCTTCATTCCTTGTTTGAATGAATCAAACCTACATGGAGAATGTTTCAATAACTATGTGCAACTTGATTCTTGCTCCAACAAGATACGTAGTGATGTATGGGTTTTAACCTAGTCCCAACTATAATATCTCCTTATTTTTATGTTAGTTCATCTTCATCCCTACTGTATGATGTTAAAATGCATGGAGGTAAAAAGAACTATGTATGTCTTGATTCTAATTCTATTGAGATACATAGTGACACCTAGATCTCCTATCTCGAGTCCAACCATAATTAAGAAAAATCCCCCAATCCATGTATACGGATAAGACCTGCATGTAAAACCTTCTCAAGAACTATGTATGGCTTGATCCTTATCCAATATGAGATACGTAGTGATGTCCAAAATTTAAATCTCAGACCCATCCACAACATTATGAAAAAGAGCCTCTTTTCTCCTATGTATGAATAAGATCTACATAAGGAGATTAAATAAAAGTTCTCACCTTACACATGAGCTCATATATGATAAAACTATGTGTGGTCTGATTATTTCTCCGATAAGACATGTAGTGACACTTGGGCTCTATGCCTTGGTTCAACCACACTATCTTATTGATCTTCACATCAAGACACATAATGTCCTTTCCGCATGACTTTAAACTGCACAACACAATGTCCTTTATGAATGAATTTAAACTACATGGTACCTATATGTGGTTTGATTCTCATCCTATTGAGATACATAGTGAAAACTAGGACTTAGATCTTAGTCCCAACTATAGGATAAAAGAAAATTCCCCTTATCCTGTATATTATTTAAAATCTATGAATTCCAAAATTATAGCCAATATTGATCCAAATATTTCTCTTGTGCATTATAAATTACCCCCTTTTCATTTCATACTCCTAATATTGAATACTTTCAGATCTTCATAAACTTTCTTTGATTTATGGTGACGGAATATCTGATACCCGAAAGATATTTTTCCTAAATATGCAGTACATGCCCTTAGATGGCCTTGAATAAGTTTCCTACATAATGGGCCAATCATCCAAAAGATGACACTCTTTGGATATGAATCACATTCCCTAGTTGGACCTGCATAATACACCCCCTATAACCGGTTTCTCAAACAATGGTAACTTCATTCTTAGTAGAAGTCTCTTTTAACCCCATAAATATTTGATGATGGTATGAAGGAACCCGTATTTTAAAGCAGTCATCCATTGCATATTTTCCCATATAATTCCTCCTGACTTGAAAGTCTCCAAGACTGTGGTTTACATTTTCCCTTCACTTGTTCAAATCATACTAAAATAACCTTAGATCATTTGACCACATGTAATCCATTGTTTCCATAATATTTTGGTCCCAGATGTATGACCTAAAAACTAAAGACACCATATTTCCTATGTTTGGATCAGACCTTCATAGAAAGTATATTCCTCTATTTCTTTGGAAATCATGACTAGAAATACTCTTTCCGTGTTCAGGTAATTTTCTTTATAAACCAAACTCTGTGTTTTAAAAAATATGAATCTCCATAAACTTTATTTGGCTTTTAGTAATAAAATGTCTAATATCAAAGAGCTCTTTTTATTGACTATGCAATACACACCCCTAGGTGGCCTTGCATAAGTTTCCCACATAACGAGCCTATAATCCAAAAGATTTCATTATTTATCTATGCATCACATCTCCCAGTTGGCCCTACATAATACAGTCCCAATAATGGGTTCTTCAAATAGTGGTAACTTCATTATTGAAAAATACTTCCTCTAATGCCTTTAGCCCTTTTCTCATGTCATTCTACGGATCTAGAAATTTTCAAATCATAGTTTACAATTCTTATTTTCCATACCTAAATATAGTAGTATGTTTTCCAGAAAAATTACCAATAAACAGGAGATTCATAAAACTTTGGTCAAATATAAAGACCTTAAATTAAATCCCTTTAATCTCCTTGCTGCATGAATTGAAACTTCACAACCCCCTAATGTCCTTGCTACATGAATTTAAATTTCATAGAAAAATATCAGAAATCCCCTTTCTGACAAACGTACCTTCCTTCACACATCAAAATTGTATATGAATGGTTTCTCATTCATAGGACTATATCGGCACAAATGACCCTTTTATTATTAGATACCTTTATTTGGAAAATCCACCCACTGTGGTCTTGGAACATCCAAATTTTAAACCCCTTTATTTATCAATAATAAAACATCAGAATTATTGAGTGATATTTTACATGACTATGCAGTACGTGCCCCTAGGTGGTCTTGCATAAGTCACCCACATAACAGGCCTGTCAACCAAAATATGCCACTGTTTGGCTATGCAGCACATGCCCTAGATGAACCTACATAATACAACCCCCATAATGGGTTTGTCAAATAGATTTTACATTGTTCTTAGAGGATACCTCCTTTATTATCATACTTCAATTTTTAGATTTGGTAACCATAAAAATAATGACTCAAGATTCTCTTTGGAAGTATCTAATGAATGTTGGGACCTTCCCTAGCCATCAAGCCTCATTTGGGTTTTAATTTTAAAAAAAATTTGTGGTCAAAGATATTCAAACTTAAACATTATCATTATTAGTCCGTTATGCATGACTTTAAACTGCCCTTAAAAAGATACATGATACTAACCAGATTGAAAACCTGCAAATGGAATTCTGGATAAAAGTCAAGTCTCATCTCTCTAGATATATACTCTATATGGTCTGTAAAATATCAATCAATTAAAAGATAAAAGGCACAAATATTGTTAGGTTGAAAACCTGAAAATGAAAACTTAAAAAAAATCCAAATATTACCTGCTAAGTCTTCTTCATATGAAGATTATAAAAAAATTAGGGTAATAACACAAAAGATACAAATTTTATAGGTTTATCCATATAAACCTAGTAAAAGTAAAACTACACTCACTAGACCCCTTAGATTAGGTAAAAGTTAAAGCGCCACTATCTCTGTTAGTGTAATTCTGATTATCTAATATAAATATGTCATGTTATGAAAATTATTTTTGATATTGTAATTACAAAAAGAAATTAGGGATGAAGACATATATATTATTGGAGACAAAATCCTTTTCATTTATATGAAAAAATTATAGGAACATCCATAGAATGGATTCTATCTATCATATATTACAAAAATATTTCAGCACGACTCATTATTTGTTGAAAAAACTTTTGGGCCCTATCAACCGCTTTCTGAAGTTCAATCAGTTGAGTAGCTTTAACCTCCTCGACCTAATGAAGTGCATCTTTGGTAGTTGAAATGGAAGTCACCCCTTCTAATTGGGCTTGTCCAAATAATTGGTTCAGTTGTTCAAGCCTATTTTAAATAGAATCAATTTTTTTGTAAAGATGTGCCATTTTATTCATTGTCTCCTTAATTTACTGATTGAATTTTGTCAACTTTTTTACTATGGTTGGCTTCTGCCTCAGATACTGCAGCTCAAAAATCCTCAATGTTGATGAGAATTTTGGAATTTAAAAGATATTTCCGTAGTTTGTGTTCTTTATCCTTCTGGTGAATTATCTCTTTCACCGCATTGTAAAATGGGTGATAATCAAATCCAAAAAATCCCATTAAGCTAAATAATGCTGGAATTCAGACAAAATTTGAAGGTAGCTCATCCAAAGGTTTCTCAGAAATTAGATCCCAAATGGTTCTCCCTATCTTTTTATGCACAATACTAAGATAAGACTACAGCTATAAGTCTGAATCAGAATCACTACCATGAGTGGGAACATATTCTAGAATCAGATCACTCAAAGTGGTTCTTGGATCTGCTCTTATCAAAGCAGCATATGCTTCATCTTCTGTTGTTAGTTGAGCCAATACAGGGGTCTCACGTTCAGACCTAATCGTGGGAACAAATATCCCTAAATGATGAATTAGAATTATTGTTACTTCCAAAAGTGTAGTGAGAAAAAATCATTATTAATACAATCAATGACATTTACCCAGTAATAATTCAGTTGCTTGAGTATATTTATCCCCAGTATTCTTAGCTTCAGTAGTTTGAGTAAGTACTTCTTAGGGAGGGTCATTCTCTTGAGCTTGCCCAGTCACCATAACCATAGGTTCTAGAGCATCTCCCAATGTTTTATTTTTAGTTGGTATTTTTTCAATGTCATCAGAAGCATGATAGAGTGGGATGCCCTATTCTTGAAAATCCTTCAAAATATTCTCTGTAGAAAAAGCTACATAAATTGAGCTTTGATATGAAATATTAGATAAAAGAACAATTATGTATGGAAAATTCATGAATGAGAATTTACATCCTTTAAAATACTCATTGAAATTCCCAAACTCCTTGATGGAACTTGGAACATCAATGTCTGGATTAAGAGAATCCATAATTTCAATGTATACATCTTTGTATTTAATAGCATCCTCACCATTTAAGGTATCCAACAAACATTTATTGATGCCCAAATTGGCTCTACTGACATTTTCTTCTATCAGTTCTTCAACTAATGAAATGTCATCAAGCCTTGATAAATTATGATCAACACTAGTACCTGCCTTAGATTTCCCATGATCATTGCTCCTTCCTTCTGAAGCAACAAGAATATCAGTGTTGATTGTCATAGGATCCTTCAACACTAGCATCAGATCTGAAATATTATGGAGAAAAGAATGTTATAAATGACATGTGATACCTAGAAGAAATGTATTTGATATTATAATGACCCTTTTCTCTCTCTATATAAATAGGAGTAGATGCATCCAAATACCTTGATATTTAATCTGTTAAGGTAAAAAATTCATCAATAAGAATTTTTACTTCTCTTGGAGTTTCCTTCTCAGTCCTTGAGGGACTAGCTTTTAATCCCTTAAGAGAAGAAAGGGATGCAGATCCTATGAAAATATGAACATTCTCACCAAAGTATATCAAGAAAGTTTTAATACAAGAGGAAAATGAAAATACTATCTTTTTTGAAATACAATTCAGATCAATCTCAATGCTTTCTTGCATTTCTTTTCATAAGACAATAGAAAGATTGTACTACTCCTCTTTGTAGTAGAGACCTGAGTAAACAATTGAGTATTATCTATCTCCATTACCTCCATCATGGTTCTCCCTCCTGGAGAAAGAACTGGAGACCCAAGGGTTTCATCCAATGTGTAAATGGGGGTGCCTTTAGGTCTATATTTTGGTGACTCAGACACCTTTATTGATGCTCCTTCTATAATTTCAAGATACAAAATGAAATCCCATCGAGATTAATGATGGTGGATAATATAGTATAATTGAAATAAAAGAAAAGGTAAATACGTTCTCAGTATTGACATAAATGTCCCATTTCTCTTTAGGGTGAAAAATTACCCCTTCACATATCCCTCGATCCATCATGTCAGATACTCATTTTGAGGCTGGGACTTGGTCATCGGTTTCATATATGAAGGTATCCAACTCCGTGATATGCACCTATACTTCATCCAGATTACTATCTGGATGACAATCAGAAGGTTCTCTAATATCACCCACATCTGGTATTCGAAGGTAAAATTGGAGAAATGCCCATGAATCCCTAAGTTCACGAGTCATGCTTTCCCAATATTAGATTGCTAAAGGCCTCACATAAGTTGTCTTTGATATGGTTAGCTATGGAGAATGTCACGACCCGCCCTCGGGGTCCGTGCCGTGACTACCCCAAGCCCGCCTTTCATAGGCCAGGGGCTGGCGACTAGCACCAAGGCGTAAATCCCGGTAAAAAGGGAAGGCATTGCCTTTGTAAAGAAAACAAACACCACAGAGTAAGCAAGCGGAAAGTAAATACTAAGCAAAAGCAGAGTACAACTGAAAGTGTGGAAAAGTAAATGGGCCAGTATACAAACCCAAACTGAAAGTAAAGTACAACTCGAAAGGGAAAACAACAACTGAAAAGTAAAAGCCGCTACACCGAGCTGTCCACTGGAAATCCCACCTGAAGGGTGGGTACAGATAGCTCCACTGCTCCACGGGTCCCGCCGTCCGCTCCGAGCACGTCTCGCCCAGTGATCCTCCTCCAGGTACCGTCCTGCTCTGCAAGCCTCAGCTAAGATCAACGCTGTCCGTCGTCTGCAACCAACACAACGTAGTGCGGGCAAAGCCCGTGCAGGGGTGAGTATAAGCTACTCAGTAGGGACCCCGAGACCCCTGAAGGTCTCTCAAATCCACAAAGGTTAAACCACGAAGAAAGGAACAATCACGAAGTAATAACCGACACTGCTTAGGTATATGCCCATACATATACCTAAGTCATCAATTTCAAATACGCTCCAACCTCCGAGCCCAAGTACAACTCAGTCCACACAGGAAAGTAAACGTATTCCACACAGGAAAGCAAAACGTAATCCACACAGGATTGCACAACACAATCCACATAGGAAAGCAACAGATTTCAGCTCACACAGGATTTTCATTATAAAAAACGTAACTACTGAAGAGCCCCATCTCTGAAGTGTACAGTGTCCTGTCACGACTCTAAGATACTGCTCACTAACCTAAGACTGCTGAGGTACTCCTCCTGTCGAGTACCGCGGGTCTGCCGCCAACTACTGGGCGCTCCGTCCGCTGAGGGTCTGCTGCCAAATACTGGGCGCTCACCCCAATAGCCTATAGAGGTACTCCTCCAGTCGAGTACCGTGGGTCTGCTGCCAACTACCAGGCGCTCCGTCCGCCGTGGGTCTGCCGCCAAATACCGGGCGCTCCGTCCACTGGGCTAGTCGACTCACTCCAAGTCGAGTCGGTCGAGCAGTCTTCAGGTCTCAGCCGGCTACACGGTCTCCGTACTCCGTACGCTCGTCTCCAGTATCGCAGGTCTGCCGCTACAACCAAGCGCACCACCTCTATCGAGTAAAACAGAAGATTCAGCTCACACAAATATACTTCTTCGGATGACGATAAAGATGATCACTGAACCATCTAAGTCGTCGGAGCCACGAAGGATCGATAGGTACTAACCACCGCAGTGACCTACACAGGATCGGACCCACACAGGATCGGGCCCACGCAGGACCTGTAGCACTGATCCATGTAGGATTGCTGAGTGCAGTAGTCGTCGTCGTCGAATCCACACAGGATCTCTGTACTGTCGTCGTCGCAGTCACAGTAGCAGTAGCAGCAGTAGTAGTCACAGTAACGGTCGCAGCCAGCACTAGCGTTCCCGCACACAGCAAGCTCGTTCGGAGGGTCCGCTCCACGAGCCGAGAGGCTGATACATCAACTGTCACAAAGTCTAGAGTTGATGTATCCAAAAGTTCCGTATCTTCAACAGGAACTCAACGCAACAGACGGCGCGTCGATCGGACGCTCGGTCTGAGAGTTATTGGCATTTTCGTCCCCGGGGCCCGGTTGGTTTTTAAGGCAAAACCAACCCGACCATACTCCACCTGCGTCCAAACCTCGGGCGGAGTATTCCAAAAGATCCGTCTCACTAAGAGGAACACAACAAAGCTGACGCCACGTCAATCAGACGTCCGTAGCTCAAGATATGAGCGTTTCCGCTCCGAAGGCCCGGTTGGTTTCGTGAACGAACCAACCCGGCCGAACTTAAAGTAATCCGAAACCTTGAGTGCGATATACCGAAACGACCGTCTCGATCCAAGGATCGCGTTGCCGCAGACGGTTCGTCGATCGGGGGTCCGTGGCTCAAGTTATGGCCAAAAGACCGAAACTGCTTCGAAACGGGGGGTCCGGGTCCGGGGCGACCCGGCCTGACCCCCCCTGGGTCGGCCCGAACCGGGTCGACCCGACCCGGGTCCGACCCGGCCCGGCCGGCCGGCCGACCGGCGGCGCGGCGGCGCGGGGGCCGCGGTGGCCTGGCGCCGCACGGTGGCTGCACGCGGGGGGCAAAGCCCCCGCTGATTGGAAAGGCGGCGCGGCCTTGTGCCGCGCCCTTTTGCAAGAAAACGGCCCCCACTTGGGGGCCGACTTGAAGAAAAACCGGGGGGAGCCGCCTGCCCCCCCTCAAAGGAACCACCCCCCTCATAAAGAGGGGGGTTTTGTGCGCTGACCGGGGGATTAATTTCCCCCGGTTTAATTCCATCCGGCCGGCCAGCTGGCCGGCCGGTTTTCTCCAACGGGACCGGAAAAATCCGGTCCCCTCTTCGGCTTCCGACGCCGGCGGCCCGGCCGCCGGTCTTCTCAATTCCCCGCGGCCCGGAACCGGCCGCGGTATTCGTCATCCGGCACGGTGCGACGACACCGCGCCCCTCCGCCGCACCTCGATTTCTTTCAACGCGGCGCGACGGCGTCGCGTTCTTGATGTTTCTTCCATGGTGCGCGCGCGACAGCGTCGCATTCTTGATTGGGAGAATAACCGCGTGGTGTGACGGCACCACGCCACCTTGATTGGGTGAGACATGCTCGGAGCGGACGGCGGGACCCGTGGAGCAGTGGAGCTATCTGTACCCACCCTTCAGGTGGGATTTCCAGTGGACAGCTCGGCGTAGCGGCTTTTACTTTTCAGTTGCTGTTTTCCCTTTCGAGTTGTACTTTACTTTCAGTTTGGGTTTTTATACTGGCCCATTTACTTTTCCGCACTTTCAGTTGTACTCTGCTTTTGCTTAGTATTTTCTTTCCGCTTGCTTACTCTATGGTGTTTGTTTTCTTTACAAAGGCAATGCCTTCCCTTTTTACCGGGATTTACGCCTTGGTGCTAGTCGCCAGCCCCTGGCCTATGGAAGGCGGGCTTGGGGTAGTCACGGAACGGACCCCGAGGGCGGGTCGTGACAAATTGGTATCAGAGGAGTTCGGTTCTACCGCGAACTCTGATCTTTCTATGTGAATCAATAATGTTTAGCGTATTGAGTGTGGTTATCAGTCCAGGGAGTCCAATGTTGGTGTGGCGGCCGACGTATCCGTACACCAGGACCCTGACTTCTGATTTCCGACTTAATGCACGAAAACATTGATTGCGTGTGTGTTTCAAAGTTTTCTTTGTGATTACTTATATCAGCTCACCAGGTATACTGTTCTGACCGTGGCACACCTGTTTCCTTTTTAGGATGGCCCCACGACGGCAGCCAGCTAGGGTTCCGAGAGTCGAATGTGATGACAGCCCACCGAGTGACGAGGCCTCGGTGCAGGGCCCTTTGTCAGCAGTGGCACCGGTGGTAGCACTACCCGCCGAGCCCCCGATACTTCCAGCACCAGCCGCTGACGATGCACGTCGCCTCAGCGCACTGCATGAGTTTCAGCGCCAGCGACCACCCAGGTTTCGCGGGGAGACGGATCCCCAGGCAGCAGAGGACTGGCTGGAGGCAGTGGTACGAGTGTTTAGGCTAGTGAGGACACCAGCAGACCTCATGGTGATCCTCGCTGCGAGCCTACTACACGCAGCAGCAGGACGATGGTGGAGCTTGATGCTCCAGGTGCACGATGAGGCATCTCTACTTTGGACGGACTTTGAGAGCCTCTTCCGCTCGGAGTTCGTCCCAGCCACCCTTCATGCGGTGCGTATCCAGGAGCTTCTTCAGCTGCGGCAGGGCAGCATGACGGTCGCTCAGTACTCGGCGAGATTTACCGATCTCTCGTGCTACTCGACCGACATGGTACGAGACCCATTCTTCCGGGCCCGGACCTTCGAGCAGGGTTTGAGACACGAGATCAGGGCATCGCTGATCTCCCTCAGCATACCGACTCAGACAGGAGTACTGGAGCGGGCCCTTCTGATTGAGAGCTTCCTTTCTGAGTCTACACCAGCGCAGCGACCCACCGCAGGGCGGTAGATAGCGGAGTCTTCGGCAACTGGTAGCCGACGGATGACTCAGGGTTCCAGGCAGACCAGACCTACCAGTGGCCGACTGCACGACTCAGGCTCAGTTGTACGGGGAAGCCGGGGTGGAGTCAGAGCCAGGCGTGCCGAGAGTGGGCAGTGTTACTCCTGTGGCGGGATTGGTCACATGGCTCGTGACTGTCCGACCCGCCATGCTGATGATCAGCAGTTAAGTGAATAACCTCCCAGGCAGAGATAGAGGTTCGACCATGGCGGTCCGCAGGGAGGAGGCGGACGAGACAGAGGAGCTGGACGAGCAGCCGGTGGTGGGTGACGCTTTGAGGCTCTTCCACCACCACCACCAGGAGGTCCACCCCGACCACAGGGAGTAGGTGAACATGCGAGAGCTCAGCTTCAGGCAGCCGAGGCCTTCGATCATGGATCTCTGGGAGCCGATGGACGGGAGCAGAACTAGTGGATACGTCCTTTGTACTTCTGGTTCCTTGTTGCATTTGTGTAGCGTCTTGTATTATGAGCTACAATAATAAAAGACGCATACCTTTGTGATATTTTCGTTCCTGTCCTCTTTCGTGATGTTACTAAGAGGTTCCGGTTTTGGCTGTTTACTTGACCCTCACTTGTGAGACATCTACTGGAGGAGACCCAGTTACCACACACTGATGCCGACAGTGTGACTCAACCCTTGGAGGCGAGAGTAACGGTTGAATCTCTTAGTAGTAGCGTCGAGGCCTTACGACGTCATCCTTGGTATGAATTAGTATCATCCATGTTAGGATTGACTGTTTTAGGCAAAGAATGTGGTTCATCCAGGGGATGAGACCAGATTTCTCTTATCGGCAAAGAAGAAATCTTGCAGCTCTGGTGGGACCGGAGATGGTCCAGGCCACGTCAGAGAAGGTCCAGGTCATCCAGGAGCGGATGAGGACAGCACAGAGCCGGCAGAAGTCATACGATGACAGGAGGCGGAGGCCACTAGAGTTCGAGGATGGCGACCACGTCTTCTTGCAGGTCTCACCTCGACGTGGTATTCGGAGATTTGGCCGAGGCGGCAAGTTATCTCCGCGCTTCATCGGACCCTTCCAGGTCCTCAGCAGGATTGGTGAGGTGGCTTATCACCTGGCTCTACCACCTCAGTTGCACCGGGTGCACGACGTCTTCCACGTGTCTCAGCTGAGGAGATACGTGCACGACCCGACGCACATCATTGACCATGGGGAGCATGACGTTGACGATGGGGCGACTTTTTACGGAGGTCTCGATGGAGATAGAGGATCGACAGGAGCGGGTCCTGCGTGGGCGATCGATTCCTCTTGTGCGCATCAGATGGCAGCACGGGAATCTCCAGGAGAGCACATGGGAGCGGGAGGCTCAGATGCGTGCTCAGTACCCTCATTTGTTTCCCTAGTTTTTGATGTATCTTTACGGGGACGTAAAGCCCTGAGGTGGGAGTAATGTAAAGACCCGTAAAATTCAAGGGAAATTTTTTCTTAATTTTCTTTGGAATTATTCAAGAGCGCGGTTTCTGACGGCACCTGATTCCGAGGCCCGGAGTGCCCGGAATCAATTTCCGAAGTTTGGCTCGGGTACGTTCAGTGAACGAACGAGCGGGAATTCCTAACTTTTGATCCAGTGCTCGGAATTGAAATCCGAGGGCACCGATGAACTCGCAGCGCCAATTTTCGCTTAAAGAGACCTTTTCGGAAGTTGCGTTTGTTGCGGGATGAAAGTTAGTTTTTGGGAGATTAGAATAAGTTAAATAAAAATTGTGTTTACATATTTTTATTTAAACTTATTAGTTAACTTCTCTCAAAGGAAGTTAGGGGTGGGACCCACACCCACTTAACCTCCCTTGAGAGGATTAAGTGTGGTGGGGCCCACACGAACCCCTAACTTTACATCTTCCCTCAAACTTCCTTAACCCCTCATTAAATGACATGGGTTATTTAATTTTTGGAGTTAATCTTTTTGAATTTCAAACCTTTGAAATTCTTGTGTTAAGTTTTTGATTAAATTAAGCTCTTCTCTTTTTTTTGTTGGGTTAGAACTCTTAGCCAACTTGAGAGCTTTTGAGAGCTTCTTCTTCTTCTTCAAGCTCTGACGAAGAACACGAAGAACGCTCAAGCTCCGACGAAGAACGCTCAAGCTCCGACGAAGAACGCCGCCTCTCTTCTTCGTCTTCCGTGTCAACGAGAGGGAACGCCGCTTCCTCCTCGGACCTTCTTCGTCGGCATACGAAGATTCGCCAACGACGTATCTCTTCGGGCGTATCTCTTCGTCAACGGATTTGACGAACGACGACCGCGACGCCCGACCTTCGCGACGTTGTCTTCCGTGGACGTTGTCAAATCTTCGAACCTATACCCGAGGTAGGGGTTGTTGATTTATTGTTTAATTATTCCATTCTTGATCGTGGATCTAGCATGTCTAACATGTGGCTTTTAAATACTTTAAGTTGTGTTTTAACGTGAGAGGGCCGGACCGCATGAACACGGCCGAACCCCCTCCTCCGTTCTTGGTGTTTAAATTTGTGGATGAATCAAGGTGGCGTGGTGCCGTTGCACCATGCGGTTATTCGCCCAATCAAGAACGCGACGCCGTCGCGCGCGCACCATGGAAGAAACATCAAGAACGCGACGCCGTCGCGCCGCGTTGAAAGAAATCGAGGTGCGGCGGAGGGGCGCGGTGCCGTCGCACCGTGCCGGATGACGAATACCGCGGCCGGTTCCGGGCCGCGGCGAATTGAGAAGACCGGCGGCCGGGCTGCCGACGTCGGAAGCCGAAGAGGGGACCGGATTTTTCTGGTCCCGTTGGAGAAAACCGGCCGGCCAGCTGGCCGGCCGGATGGAATTAAACCGGGGGAAATTAATCCCCCGGCCAGCGCACAAAACCCCCCTCTTTATGAGGGGGGCGGTTCCTTTGAGGGGGGGGGGGGGGCAGGCGGCTCCCCCCGGTTTTTCTTCAAGCCGGCCCCCACGTGGGGGCCGTTTTCTTGCAAAAGGGCGCGGCACAAGGCCGTGCCGCCTTTCCAATCAGCGGGGGCTTTGCCCCCCGCGTGCAGCCACCGTGCGGCGCCAGGCCACCGCGGCCCCCGCGCCGCCGCGCCGCCGGCCGGCCGGCCGGCCGGGCCGGGTCGGACCCGGGTCAGGTCGACCCGGTTCGGGTCGACCTGGTTCGGGCCGACCCAGGGGGGTCGGGCCGGGTCGCCCCGGACCCGGACCCCCCCGTTTCGAAGCAGTTTCGGTCTTTTGGCCATAACTTGAGCCACGAACCCCCGATCGATGAACCGTCTGCGGCAACGCGATCCTTGGATCGAGACGGTCGTTTCGGTATATTGCACTCAAGGTTTCGGATTACTTTGAGTTCGGCCGGGTTGGTTCGTTCACGAAACCAACCGGGCCTTCGGAGCGGAAACGCTCATATCTTGAGCTACGGACGTCCGATTGACGTGGCGTCAGCTTTGTTGTGTTCCTCTTAGTGAGACGGATCTTTTGGCATACTCCGCCCGAGGTTTGGACGCAGGTGGAGTACGGTCGGGTTGGTTTTGCCTTAAAAACCAACCGGGCCCCGGGGACGAAAATGCAAATAACTCTCAGACCGAGCGTCCGATCGACGCGCCGTCTGTGGCGTTGAGTTCCTGTTGACGATACGGAACTTTTGGATAAATCAACTCTGGACTTTGTGACAGTTGATGTATCAGCCTCTCGGCTCGTGGAGCGGACCCTCCGAACGAGCTTGCTGTGTGCGGGAACGCTAGTGCTGGCTGCGACCGTTACTGTGACTACTACTGCTGCTACTGCTACTGTGACTGCGACGACGACAGTACAGAGATCCTGTGTGGATTCGACGACGACGACTACTGCACTCAGCAATCCTACGTGGATCAGTGCTACAGGTCCTGCGTGGGCCCGATCCTGTGTGGGTCCGATCCTGTGTAGGTCACTGCGGGGGTTAGTACCTATCGATCCTTCGTGGCTCCGACGACTTAGATGGTTCAGTGATCATCTTTATCGTCATCCGAAGAAGTATATTTGTGTGAGCTGAATCTTCTATTTTACTCGATAGAGGTGGTGCGCTTGGTTGTAGCGGCAGACCTGCGATACTGGAGACGAGCGTACGGAGTACGGAGACCGTGTAGCCGGCTGAGACCTGAAGACTGCTCGACCGACTCGACTTGGAGTGAGTCGACTAGCCCAGTGGACGGAGCGCCCGGTATTTGGCGGCAGACCCACGACGGACGGAGCGCCTGGTAGTTGGCAGCAGACCCGCGGTACTCGACTGGAGGAGTACCTCTGTAGGCTATTGGGGTGAGCGCCCAGTATTTGGCAGAAGACCCTCAGCGGACGGAGCGCCCAGTAGTTTGCGGCAGACCCGCGGTACTCGACAGGAGGAGTACCTCAGCAGTCTTAGGTTAGTGAGCAGTATCTCAGAGTCGTGACAGGACACTGTACACTTCAGAGATGGGGCTCTTCAGTAGTTATGTTTTTGATAATGAAAATCCTGTGTGAGCTGAAATCTGTTGCTTTCCTATGTGGATTGTGTTGTGCAATCCTGTGTGGATTACGTTTTGCTTTCCTGTGTGGAATACGTTTACTTTCCTGTGTGGACTGAGTTGTACTTGGGCTCGGAGGTTGGAGCGTATTTGAAATCGATGACTTAGGTATATGTATGGGCATATACCTAAGCAGTGTCGGTTATTACTTCGTGATTGTTCCTTTCTTCGTGGTTTAACCTTTGTGGATTTGAGAGACCTTCAGGGGTCTCGGGGTCCCTACTGAGTAGCTTATACTCACCCCTGCACGGGCTTTGCCCGCACTACGTTGTGTTGGTTGCAGACGACGGACAACGTTGATCTTAGCTGAGGCTTGCAGAGCAGGACGGTACCTGGAGGAGGATCACTGGGCGAGACGTGCTCGGAGCGGACGGCGGGACCCGTGGAGCAGTGGAGCTATCTGTACCCACCCTTCAGGTGGGATTTCCAGTGGACAGCTCGGTGTAGCGGCTTTTACTTTTCAGTTGCTGTTTTCCCTTTCGAGTTGTACTTTACTTTCAGTTTGGGTTTGTATACTGGCCCATTTAATTTTCCGCACTTTCAGTTGTACTCTGCTTTTGCTTAGTATTTACTTTCCGCTTGCTTACTCTGTGGTGTTTGTTTTCTTTACAAAGGCAATGCCTTTCCTTTTTACCGGGATTTACGCCTTGGTGCTAGTCGCCAGCCCCTGGCCTATGGAAGGCGGGCTTGGGGTAGTCACGGCACGGACCCCGAGGGCGGGTCGTGACAGAGAAAACTAAACACCCCATGATTGGAAGGCCTCTTCAAACCTCCCTTCTTCTTTATAATAATTAGCATATGGGATGATAACCACTGTTTGATGATGGTGACTAGATCACCTCGGTTCTGGAGGAGTTGTCTCCATATCCTTGGCCTTCTTAGTGGATTTTTTGCGAGAATGTTTTGAAGGTTCTGAAGTTTTTGAAGCCTCTACATCATCTTTGTCTTTAGAACTTTTACCAAAATTGCTACAAAGAACAACTGTCGTGGCCTCTACCCGATGTATGATTTTTGTTAAATCCCCCTGAGGGTATGAAGAAACCTAAGCTTTAGCATATAAAAACTCTAATCTAATTGACGCATCTGATGGAGGTAGTGTAATTGAAATTTTGGATGTCTCTAAATCCATCATAATCTATAATTGTTGGGCTACCATTGGGTACTTCTCATTCCTAACATATGTAGGAGGAAAAGTGCTCAATTTTTAATGACATTTGAACCAGTGAGCAAACCTATAAGAGACACTAGTATCACAAATGATTTCTCCATAAATCATAGTTGATAGTAAATTATCCCTAAATTCCACCATGTAAACCCTTAGATTTTTATTTCCTTCCTTATCAAAGTCAATAAATGTTCTAGATGGTGGGTTACCAAAAGGAAATAAACTAAATTCTCCTGATGCATTCAGTTCCCTCAGCACTTCATCAGGTTTTAGGTTCAAAGGCTTAATCTCGGAAACTTTCTGCAAAAATGGAGTAAATCAACTATTGGGGACTCTAACTGAATTCAACACTGAATATGAAAAAAAATATACCGCAATCCAACCACACAATACTTGAAATGGTGATAAAAATCTAAATAGATATTTTCCATTGTACAAATGCAACATGGAGTGGTAGATTCTTTCTAATACAGGGGTAGTCAACCCAATATATTTCCCCTCTACCAAATTGGCTACAATAACAAAATTACCTGGTCTTACACTACCACCGGAATCACTGATTGAAAGTAAATAAATACTTATCCATATAGCAAGGAATACAGATAAGCATACCTTTGCATCAATATCAGACTTAACCTTGTAAGGCCAATGCTTGTAATCACCTCTCTCCAACGTGGTCTAGTATGTGCTTGAAACAACCTAATTATCTGTAATTAGGAAAATAGTAGGACATCCTCAAATATGACCATTCTCCTTTTATGGTTCCAAAAAAGATTCCATCCACACCTTTGCATAAATATCATCCCTAGTGCGAGAATATTTATTTTATTTCTATAATTTCTTTTCTATTTTGAATAGTTTGTGAGCCAATGGTGGAGTCCTCTTATCATCACCCCATTTTGTTTTTGGTGGAATGAATTTATCATACATCTCCCTGAGAATGGGAACCCTAGATATTTGGTAGATATACCATAAAATGATGCCAACCTCATTGCACATCAAGTGGAAAGAATTTTTTTATGGACTCCATCAGATTAGTAATTTAGGAATGAAGTAATTTTTGTAAACATAAGTTTTTCCTATCCAGATAGCTTCATAAATGTGAACATCCATCAGATCTTTCCTAAAATCTGCCCAAGTCTGGCATACCCAAAATGCCTACATCCATTCAAGATTGACTCCTCCTCCAGACTGAAGGTCCCAGTCTTCCTTTAATTCATTAGATTGATATGTTTTTTAAGCACAAAAGGTTTAATCATAACAATTAGGCCTTGCATCTACAACATGATCCTTAATATCAGGAGTATAACCACTATGACGTAGGATGCATCCAATAGGGACTGTTCCCTCATGAATAGACATAACCTTTGCAAGTAATAGTCATACAATTACATTTGAGTTATTGAACAAACAAATTCTTTGGAAAATATTTATTACAAGCCGAAATGTGGGGATCTTTAAAAATCCCATGCCCGTACAGAGGCAGATGGTGCATTCACGGATATTCACACTAGTATGGAATCAAGCCTTTCACCAACTCAGAAAGGGTACTCTCAACAACATCATAATAATCTAGTCTAATGGTTTTCATCATTTCAGTTTAGAAAATTCTAGCTTCCTCAGTTGAATTTATCAATAGAGAAATTTCCTGTAAGAGAATTACCAATTTTTTCTCATTAAATTGAAATATTGACTTAAGAAAGTTCAAATTTTAACTTTAAGGAATTCAAGAATTTGGAAAAGGAAAATTTCCACGTAGCTCCTTCGACAAGGTCGCTCGCATAGGTCCTTCGACAAGGTACCCAACCCAAGTCCTTAGACAAATTCCTGCATAGATCCTTTGATAAAGTAACTCCACATAGCTCCATAACTCAAATGGCTATACCTTGAGAAAATTTCAAGGGACCTACACGAGATCAAAATGCGATAGATCTGGATGAACGATCTACACAACAAGATAAGAAATATGATAATGAGAGGGAAGAAAATGAAAAATGAATGGGGGTATTTATAGGCACCACTATCCTATGCCGCTAACCTATTCCACCGACCTATGAAGCATAGCTACATAGAAGAACTGTGCGGTCTAGAATTAATTATCCATAATATTTTCTCCACAATATTTCCTCAGGACTAAACCCTCTTTCCATTCAGATCCAATATTGAGGGGGGGCTTTTGTTGACACTCCTTTTTTTAATAAAGTAATGAAAAATGATTATGAAGAAGCACTTTGGATATATTAAAATATCAAATAAATTTAAAGGAAGTAAAGAAATATAGTTAAAGGGATATATGTAGCATACCTATGCATAACAAGGCGAGAACAACTCCTACCATTTTAGAATAATGTCATAGGGGCCTACATGACACACCTATGCATCAAGAGGCCAGTACAGGTCCTACCCATGTAGCCCAATGCACATCCCCCTATGCCCAGGGCCTACATTGAGGGCCTATGCCACATGCTTACATGATAGTATACTTTGTCTCACCCCTACATTGAATAACTACACCATGGAGCTATGCCAAATACCTATGTAGACAAACTACCTTTAACTAGGTACCCTCATTTCATATAAATAAAACCCTTGGGATCCTCATTTTTCTTACTAAAATTTTTAGAATCACTCCTGAAGCTCCCATTTCATATCTCCTTTTCCTAGGTCCCCCAAATTTTCTCAGGTAGCTCTCTAAAACACGATATAAGAGAGAATTAGATGGGATAAGAAAGATCAAGTTCCTTTAAGAGTTTTAAATATAGAACATCTAATTAAGGACCCTCCTTTAATAGGAATAAGTCATCTATGCAAGGTCCTTTCCTTAAGAAAGTCATGTGTGGGATGCTTCCAAGGACATCAATGGGAACCCAGGGTGATTAAGTTAAAATCTCACCCAAGTGTTGTTGTACATATAGTCCATTTCCCAAGGAATATCAAGATTTCATAGGCTTATCCCTCCCATGTTAAGTATTTTTCAGTTTCTATTAGGACCTTCGTGGTACACCTACATGACATACCTATGCAGACCACCTATGTGAGCCATCTTTGAAGGACTCCTCAAAGACACTCATGGAAAGTCTTCTCCTTCCTTGGATCCCTTACCTGAAAGGGAAAAAGTTGAAACCTCCACCAAAACCTCTTGACTTACTAAACCTTTGAGAAAGACACATTAGCATGTATCCCATTTGGGTTTGTATTTCTATAGTCAGAGGTTTCCCACATTTGTATTATAAGGAATTCAGAATCATTGGGGTGTTTTTAGGTCTGCATATCTATAGTCACATGGATCCTTACCCTAGATACAATGTTGGGAAGTTTCTGATTTAGAGGATTAGGGTTTGGGCCATGCCCCCCCTTCTCGTCTCTAAAACCTATAATCTCCGATCCCTGATAGGGAAGTTATGGCCCACACTTTTATTTCATTTTGACATTGGGAATGATATACTCCTTCCATTATAAGACCAATTTTAGGGAATCATTCATGGAGTAAGCCCCTAGACTTTTAGACCAGACCCAATGACCTTCACCTTCATTTCACATTGAAGGGTTCATTACTCTACGCCCTCGTCCACCGTTTCCCTGGCTTCTTTCGCCGCAGGCCTGACCTATTCCATCAATGGAGAAGAAAGTGTGTGGTTTGTTGAATCTTTCACATAATCTTGTTTCTCACACCATTAATTAATCACATGGGCTTAGATATTTGTAATGATCACAACATCTACACAATCCACCTCATCTCTTAAACTAATAGAACTCTGATTCCCACCATAATTGGGATATATAGGAAGCCTTCACCTAGGGTATGAGCTCAATAGGCATCCTCCTCAGGAGTCCAATCATAATTCTCTTAGTTCGGGCATCCTCCTTAGTAATAGGCTCTGAATTAATTTACCTTTAAATATCTATGAGTTAAGATATCTCTCATGGACCCTATTATAAGGGAATCCTATTTAGGATTAAGCCCCAACTTATTTATCTCAAGGAACCATATTCCCTTGTGAGACTTACCGAACTATGTGGGCTTTGATTAGAATCCAAGTAGGATATGTAGGAATCTTCCCTAAGGTTCAAACCCAACACTCCAAATCAACCCCGTTCTCTCTGGGACACATTCCTAATAGGGTCTAATCAAACTTGGAAACTTATATCCTTTCCAGGTTCCTTGGGATTCTTTGGTATAAGTCCCGCACCAAACTTTAACTAGGAACCTTCCGCCTAGATGTCCTTACCACATGATGTGAAACTGTATGGATGGGTCCTTATCACATGAACTTAAAAGGTATGATGTGTCCCATTAAGTGGCACCGAACTATGAGGTTTCTGATTCCTTTCATGAGGATACGTAGGTAGCCCATATATGGGTATGATCCCAACATCAAAAAAACTTTTGTAAACCCGGACGACAATAAATTTTAGAGTTCCCTAATGAGTGGATTAAAAATTAGCATTTTCTAAATAATGGAAAAATAATATCTAAGTAGTATATGAGAGGATACCCTTGATGTAGAACCTCAAATACATATGGATATCTCCATCGACGAAGAACCTCAAATACATACGAATGATTATAAATTCCACACATGCTAAATAATTGATTTCCAATTTCAAAGGAAACCTAAATTATGCTTGGTAAATTAATAATGATTCATAAACATATCTTAAATCTATAAGAGAGTCCCAGAGTAGGAAATAATTCCCCCCAAAAGGGTGTGATGAGCCCAACCTACCATCCTCTCGAACAATGTGAGTTCTTAGGATTCATAGGTCAAAACACCTAACGAACACCTGACTTTAGAAAGTAGGTCCCCTTTGGATATAGAACTGTTGGGTGTTTCTGTTTCCATAAAAAATCGATTGGAAACCGTACAGAAATAGTGATTCCTAACCAGAACACACATTCTGGGGGAAACATTGACTCTTATGAAATTTTTCCAGTTACAATTTTGAAGTATGAAATGAATCTTTTATAATGTATTTTGTTATTTTTATATCTAATATATGACTCTTATGAAGTTTAGTTTACAATTTTTAAGTATTATATAACTCTTATGAAGTCATTATTTACTAATATTAAGTTATAGAGTCACTCTTCTGAACTTTACTTTGCTGATATTTCTACATAGATTCCATTTTGTAAGGTTAAATAAACCTTAAAAAGTTTCATGAAAAGTATTTTCCATCATCCAAGTGAACATTATTAAGTCTAATATGAACCTTATTAAGTTTATTCCTTTGTTATTTTATTACACTTCTACCTATGTCCAACCTTATAAAGTTGTAGGATCAACCTTTTTAAGTTCCATTTGTCTTAAAAAAACCTTTATAGATTAAATCAAAACTTATTCATGACTTCTCACACACTTTAAATCCCTTTGAAATATTTTAAAATATTACTCAATTATTACCCTAATAATTCTAAAAATTAATGCATATTGTAAATATTCATTAGAATATTATAGTGAGATTCCACTTCCTCAACTCAACTTCTACAACTGCATCCAAGTGTACTTTCATCAAATAATAATCAGGATTTATAATAATCACAAGGATGGAACTTATAGATTGCCCTTCCAACTTATTCACAAAGATAAAATGATCAAAATACTTTACATTCCATAGAACTAAACTTTATCAAATATACTCAAACATATTATCCTTATAAAATTACAAGCAAAAAAATTTCAACCATCTTTTCCATAAGTGAATGGATGTCCAAGATTCCACTGGAAACAACACCATTTTTATATTAATATGAAAATAACTCACTTCACCACCAATATTCAAGGCAATTATTTAATCCTCATGTAATATTCATAGATAAACACACAATAACACCTTTTCTTGGGAACTAAAACCTTATCATTATCAACAATCATAAGAAATCCATGAATTTTATAATCTATTCTTCCCCAATATATATTAACATAAAGTATACTGCCTTTGCACTTATTAACAACAAAAACAACACAATATAAAGTGGGTCTAATAACATGCATACATTCAGACACCTACTCCATATAGTTTCTTTAGTTAAAAATCAATGTGATTAATTTACCAATGGCTAAACATGAATTACCTTTTAAATGATTCAAATGAATATGGATGTTCATTGATGTATTCAATAAATGAGTTACACCATTAAGTAGTAATGCTTGACTATCATGTGATGGAAGTTGGAAATCTATATTTTAATTTAATGAAGATCATTGAGAGTGCCTATAAAAGGGATATGATCCTTGTATTGGTTATATATTAAATATTATAATCCAAGTCTAAAACTCTCTGTCTTTATCACATCACTTTTTATCTTGATAAAAGGGCGCTAACACCCCTTTAGTGATCAATAGTCCACTTGATACGATCAATGATCCACTAGATAATGTACCACTTACATAGGCAAGAGTATTTTGAGTACTACTTAGGTGATCCCCATTAATAATACATAGAATATTAAAAGTTAGATTACTTGGATAAATAGGTACATTTACTTTTTTTCTTCATTTATATATAATGTTTCTTTTGTTGAAGATGGATCAGACATTTCCATGGGTTTCTTCTACTGTTAATGATCATTTGATGATCACCCAAAACCCATCATTAACTCCCATGAGTGAGTGTAATATCTCTATATGCATGTGATAGCTAATGTGGAGCATGATAAGTATTCCAAAACACAAAGTATTTTAATGAGGATAAAAACAAGTAATGCTACCATGAAATTTTAGTAATCAAAACTAAACCAAAACATCCTAATAAATCAATCAGTATCTTTGAACCTTCTCATGAAAAAAAATCAACATGGAAAGAAATTCAAACCTCTACCCAATGTATCCATTTAATGGTAAATAAATCAAGAAACTATCAAGCATTTTCAATAGATTTTTTAGTTAAAACCAAGACTCATTCATTGAAATAAATTCCCAATGAATGAGTGGTTTAACACCATCCAAACCTAAAACCAATCAAAATGATGTTTGTCATGGTCTTACTCAGTAACCTTTTAGGACCCATGAAACCATTTTTCAAACCACTTTTGGAATCCTATAAAGTGACAGATCCTCAACAAATAGAATACATACTCTATAGTCAACTTATGTATAGAAACCTTTGGTAACGAGTCGCCTAAATGAGATCATCATAAATCTCAGGATACACACTATCAATAATTATGGTGTCAACCAACAAGACACTTCATAATAACCATACATGATATATTTAGAAATATCATATAATTCATCATACCTTAACCAATCTTTAATAACCACCTTTGAACATACACACAAGCATGAAGTAAGAAATAGTCAAATGAGTCTTAAACTTCAAACATGCCAAAACCATTTAACCAAGGAATACCTTGCATGGATAAAAGTTTGTCGACCGCCTTAAAGTTTCTAATTAATCAAGAAAATTTCAAAACAATAATTGGGTTAATAATCTTTCAAGTTAAACCAAAACCTCTATATAAGCAATCAAATCATCAAGTATAACATGTGAAACTCTGAAAGTCACTCACGTCCATTATCCATTCGTTATTTCCTACTACCAATAAAATAATTGACTTTAACTAATACTATAAAGAAGAAATATACTCTCACACATAATTTAAACCATAAACCAATAGAATACACACAACTCCAAAATCACAATATTTCCTTTCGTAACCAAATATAACAATTCAAGCATCAATTGAACTAAGAAACCACTTAAAATTATTAATTATTCTAAAATAAAAACATATTAGTAACCTTGATTTAAATATATAATATAACAAAACAATAATACCATTAATTATCCCATAATAATCTATCTTAATTCAACACACTACTAAATTCCCAAAGAACTAGACTTTTTCCACAACTAAACAAAACAATCGAACTTCTACAAGGGTTTTGAGCTATAGAATCCATGAAATAACTATTAAAAGTTATATTTAACTTTCTTTTGGTTCTAAAAACCACATATAGAGTTTTGAGGTTAAATCAATTCAAAAGAGAGCTAAAGAAAGGCACATAGAAAACCAAATTGTGATTCACCATTCATTTTCATCCTCATACTGATAGTCTTAATGATTTATGAGTTTTAATTATCCATATTAATTAACATTCCCACTTATAATTTAATTCATGTGTTTACCATTTTCTTGACCGATGGAAGGATCATAGATGATCATGTTGATGATTTCACTGGTTTTAATATTTTCATGGTTTATGAATTGACATTAAAATACTAAGAAGAATTTGGATTATAATATGAAAAACTATAGAGGAGGATGGACAATTTAATAGGTTCAAATTTATATTCTAGGACTTGTGTTCATCTAATTTGGTTTAATTTTGGTGATTAAAAATATTAAATTATGAGATAAAACTTTTATGAATATTGGAAATCCCATTTCCCATTTGGAGGCCCAAGTCATAAAATCATTAGAGACACAAAATTATTCACAATATAGAGGAAAACTTAATAATTTAGACATATCACACAATAGAAGACTCTAATTCCCACCAAATTTCTTTGTAAGAAATTGAATAAGTATGAAAATTATTTTTAATAGTTTAAAAATAGATATAATATTATATTATTTTCCAAAACTTCATGCTAAGAGGTATTAACAAACCAACGTGTAAAATCAAAACCCCCTTTACCTATAAATATGTACCTTGATCCATTTATTTGGGGAGTCTATCCAAGGGGTAGAGTGGTGGAATTTTAAAAAGGGTTAGGGTTCTTATATAATGTCTTAAGGTTCTATATCTCTCCATTATCACAGGGAGATACGAAATGAAGGTGTATATATATTGGAACCTCCCTTATCTCTCTATAGTGTGATAAATATTTTATGATAATTGTGTAAATGATACAAACTTGAAGTGGGAGTTCTATAATTTCCTAGTTTTCTATAATTTTAGTTTTAAAAATTTCATGGGTTTATATCTTAATACTATTTTAATTTAAAATACTATATTATATCCAAGTCAATATTTTTATTTTCTAGAAAAATCACTTTTAAGGGTTAAGTGAGAACCCTCACTAAAATCACATCCGATTTAGATACCAACATCCCATAAGTAAATTACACTATAGTAGCATAAAAAATAGAAACTAGTTGAAATAAAAAATTCAAAAACCAGAAAAAAATAGTACAAATTAAAATTTTAGAAGACATGAAAAACCTGCGTCCATAGTCCATGTGCACCACCATCGATCATCACACAACACCAGACCAATCCTACATAGGACATGCCTCCTGAAATGCCATCGACCGCTCAAACAACACATCCCAAATCCTACTTGAAGCTACCACATCAGACCGATTGGGAAAGGAGCAATGGAACATGAAGCCAAAGTTGAGTTGGAGAAGATTAAAGCATCAAAAACTAGCCGCGACCTATTCCAGGACCACCAAACCCCATCCAATGTGAGGGATATAAAACTACCTATATTAACTCTTTAATCAAACCACTAGAGTAATCATAACACTAGAAAAATAGAAAGCCCCCATATGTCAGAGCAACAACAACGACACCAAGATACAAAACAAACACCTTCAAGAGAAAATCAAGTGAAAGCCAATGCTAGCAAGACTAACCACAAGACACACCTCCTGGGACACCAATGATTCCTCAATCGGCACCTCCCAAACTATACCAACATATCAGTGCTCTAGACCAACAAGATTAGAACATGGAAGTATATGGTAAGAACGAAGGAAGAAGAACTAACGACTTTATCAGGGAGACACAGCCACACAAGAAAGGAAAATATGGGATATAAAAGGATGAAACACCACCAGACTGAGAGGAAGAGAAGACAATTGATGAGTTGAGAAGTGGTGAACCCTTCAAAAGAGACAAAGTCCTAATAAGAATAAACTAGAAAGACCATGATAAGGGGAAGACCGAACATAGATGAATCCAAATAAGAATACCCTGAAAGAAAACTGAGGAGAACTGAGTCTAGATGATTGAATCACGAAGAACACACCCCATGAGAGGAACCGCAAGGAAGAAAATCTGGGGGAATTGCAAAATGAAGAAAAAAAATGGAGAAACCTGAGGAGATAGAGAAAATTGATGACAAAGGTCTACCAATAGGAGAAGCTACCACAAATAAGCTAGGGGAGAAACCCTAACTAAGGGCCGAAGCAAGGGGACCGAGTGAGTGTGAGGATATACTTTAGCTCTTTAAAATGCTATATTGTGATACATTGATTAAAACTAATTGTTTCTTCTTAACTAATTTGTTTTGTGATTTTAAATACGGAACTTGTGTTACACAGTTTGGATAAAACAAGTGTCCATTTATTTTCTCATTAACATAAGATATTAATGTAGTTTTTTATACACCAAACTATTCATAAGGTATGGATCCTGTATATATTATAGCTATTCCAAGGTTCATTAGTTCACTCCTATGAATGGATAAAGGATAACTAAGATATCAGTTAAATCTAAAACAAATAATTACACTAAACTAAATAAACCTTTGATAACTAGGAACTTTATATGTTTCATGGAAACCCTTAATGATCACCTCTTCATACCTTTCTTGTAACTCATCCTATTCTATAAAGTCATATCTTTAATCCAAGTTATTTTATTTTTGTTTAAAAATCATTCAAAACCCAATTTATTTTTAGTTTATTTAATCATATTAAAAACCTATACTATAAAACTTTAATGATCCTTGAGAGATAACCCAAAGTATACCCTATACTATACCCTTGTTCAAAAATTAATTAATTTAACGTGTAAAGGAAATGTATTCAAATTTTGTCATTGTTGTCAAGAAATTTCACCTTTTAAAGTTTGGATCTTTGATAAGTCATTTGTAAATTATATATATTTTTTTAATTTTATTTATACTTTTGCAAACCAATTTGTGTTTCAACTTATTATTTTGTATTTGTTTATGACACATTCAACTATTAGATAACTACCACCCTTCAAACCCAAATCGAAATGATTAGTGCATCAAAAAAGTCATAATACCTATACTGAATAATTATAGATGAAAAAATAAACTATAGAGGATCTTAAAGGCACTTATATTTATGTAAATAAAACTAGATTATATATAATAATAAATATCATGGTGGAAAATAACCAAAATTTTATATAATTAACTTTACTTGATATTGAATATCAACCTATATATATCCATATTTGAGGTGAAGCTATTAATTTTGAACTAAAATAAACATTAACTAATTTATTTCTATAATTAAATGGACATTTTAGAGAGTGATAAAAAAACTTAAAATAATTTTATACTATGTACTCTACCTTAAAACATTAGTTAGTGGTTAAAAACCTTGTAAAAATAAGGAAATTCTCTTTTTCTCTAGATGATATTGTAGTTGAATAATTATACTTTATGTACTTCCCAATTGAAGGTTGGTATGGCATGAAGCATAACTTTTTGTAAAAATATTCCCCAATATCCTAAACTACAAAACTAATAAAAATACTTCTTTAAAATAAAATAACATCAAGGAAAAATAATTTATGCATATTGTGGATATTTTAAATACTTTCATACAAACTGTTCATACCATCAAATATGTGATCAACTAGTAATGTAATATTTTTTAAAGGTTAAATTCATATGGATCATAGTATGTTAATAAAATTTTAGATGGTTCCCAAGAAAAAAATACTCCAGTTATGACAAGGATATTAATTTACAACATGATATAAAATACCTATAATTTTAGTTTGTAGTTTGGCTCACCCATTAATGGAGTGCATTAAATGAAAACTTCTACTTTCAAGAAAAATATAGAAACAAATATTGATTGATAAAGCCAATATTTTCATATAATTTACTTTTATATTCTTGATTTTTATCCCAACATTTTGATCAATTATTATGTTAATTTCATATTTATTTATTTTAGGAATAATCTAGAATTTAATTATTAAATAGATTAAAAATTTATTTTTAATTGATTATTTCATATTAGGAATTTTCAGAATAAAATCCTACACTTAATTCTAGGTGTTCTATGTTATTACAAAAAGTCCGAAGGTGATTTTGAAGTCCTAGATTTGATTTCAAGAAGTTTTAATTCTCTATAGAATCACTGTGCTGAATTGGAAGAAACTGTTAAGGAAAACATCCTACGGTGACAACGTGTAGGATAATTATTAAGCCCCCACAAGAGAATTCATCTCCAATAGAGTGAAATAATTGAAGTGGAAAATGTATTTTACTATATGTACGTTGATTTATCTTACAATGACACCTCCATAAGTAAATTAATCCAGGATAGATGCCCATAAAATAATTGAGATATGTGAGCCATGTAATAAAATTTGAGGAGTTTGGAAAAGGAATTTTACCATGCCTAAGAAATTTTATCTTACAATGGAACATCACATAGAAAAAATCATCTACACTTATAATAATTTACCCTAGATATGATGATTAATACCCACATAAGTAAAATTATTTACAAAAAGTTTGGTAGAAGGGTGAAAAAAAACAAACATTAGGGGATTCATCTAAAATTCAAGCCAAGGAATTAATATTCCATGTCATCATTCATGTAAAAAATTAGAAGTGACCACCTTGGTTTTTATGTGAATACTATTTTGATAAAAATAAAAATAAAGGAAACCATGTATTTTTAGGAATAAAGGATCACATGGAGATTTTAATCCATGAGAAATAATAAAAATTTCTAAATTATAAAGAAGGATATCTCAAAGGATTGACCAATGAATTAGGAGGAAACTACATGCCTGCAAAAGTACAAAGAGATTTCACCTATCTAGTGTGAAAAAGACTAGAGAATATGCCTTTTCATTATTCTATTTTTATTTTCTTTAGTTTTTTGATTTATTATCCTCCCCCATTATTTTCTATTACCCTTTGAATGAAAGGGTGATATTATGAGTGATTGGGGAATAGAATGTGATCTATCATAATGAATTATTTTTTATACCTTATTGAATATAACTCTCTCATGTTGATTGATTTTGGTTTTTATTGATCATTTAATGATTTTAATAAAATTTTGTTTTAAACTTTTAACTCATCCATTGTCAATTTATATGGTTGATAATCTATAATATCCCTCTATTTAGTGCCGATTTCCTCAAAGGAACATGAAATTATAGGTTGAGAGTGTCTATAAATCATCGGCATGTGTGTGGAGGTAGTTTGTTACTTCTGAATTTCCAAGGAGAACCAATACCTAATTGGGTATTGCCTTAGTAATTTAAGAGCTGGTTACTGATTTTTCACTTTCATGTGAAAGGGGATAACCAAGTAGTAATCAATTCGAGGTAAGTCTCCACAATAACCTTCAACCAAGGGTGATTGAAAAATCAATTGAGGAGTCTTTCATTAATCTAGTAATAATAATATATGTAAACTCCATTTTAATAACTACGATATAATTTCCATAGGAAATATGACTCTGAACCAATCAACTTTCTCATCATCTTACTTCCAAACTTTTGTTTCACTACTTTATTTTATATTTAAAATCCATAGGCTAAAAACAAAGATCCCTTTTCTTCAAGTAATCAACAAGTGACAACTTATTTTTGTGTACTCCTCTTTGGAGACAACCTATGGTTACCACTAATACTACATTTAATCTAGGGGAAAATATTATTTTTAGATCCACTTTCAATATTTGTGCATTAAAAAATTGATGGTGTTTTCAGAGAGGTAGTTCCAAAAGAGAATAAACAAAATCCAACCTTTAATTTTCATAAACCAATATTCCAATAACCAACTACTAGATTTTTACCTATAAATAGAATGAACCTTACTAATTAAGCTGAAATATCTTAATCTACAATGATATTTTGAGAAAATTTCCCTTGTGGACTCAAGTGAAACCAAAATAATTCACTTTGAGCTTACGATCATGCATGGAAATCCTAACCAAAACTTGATAGATTTGTGTGCCCCACATTTCATTCACTAGAATAATCAAATTTCCATGATCGCCCTTCTAAATGATTTTGATCTAAAAACTGGTTTAATCCAATTGTTACCAAAATTATCTGGCTTGGTAGGTGAAGATCCAAACAAGCCCATAAAGGAGTTCAAATAGGTGTTCTCTAAATTTAATCCCTAAGGAGCAGCTAATAAATAAGTAAAGTGGAGGTCATCCACATTTTCACTAAAAGGACCATCCAAGTAGTGGTTGTACAACTTAAAAATAGGATATATCCATGACTAGGATGATTTGAATTTTGATCCCGCGTTTGGTGTGAGGTTTGTTGGGTATTGTGTTGTTGTGGTTACCGCTTACCCATAAGGAGGGTTTTTAGAAAATCAAAAAAGATAATTTTCAGTCTATTGGGTGCCTCATCTAAAGGATCTTTTATTGAAAAATAACTAATAGAAGCTAAGGGTCCAATTGATAATATTTCTTAGAACTCACAACAGTTTGGAATAATAATGACTAGTACCAGAGGAATACATGAGGTTAGAAAATCTAATTTATTTCCATTATTAGAATCTAACTCGAAGAACTACCTAGTTTGGTGAGATATATGGCCTTTAAGAAAACTAGTTAACAATAAACACAAGCCATGGTTTGTGGTCTATGTTCTTCCCCTCATCATTTTACTAATCAATGTGATGAGATAGAATGAATGGAGAGTTGTAAAATAACCTTTCATCCAAGTAAATTTCAACAACAAAATCAAGGATTAAGTAGAAACCTCTAGGTCCAATATGGATATTTAAATCAATAAAAGCACACTGAGACAGCCTATCAAAACCAATACCCATAAAATCCCCATTCCAATAGAAAAACCAACCATACCAAAATCAACCACCCTTTCAAAAATCAAAATGTATCCCTACAACCAACATACTTAACAACAACCCCCTTATTTACAATAAAAAACCGTTTTCATAGTCACCACCAGTATACTACTATTCATAGAATGACTGTAAGAAGCATAGGATGAAAAGATGATGAATGAATTAGGAGAGTTGAGGAACCAGATTAGAAATTTGGGGGAGTTTTTATCCAAAAATCTAGGGAAACTAATAGCTCGGCCAGTCCCTAACCCCAAGGAGAATGTAAGCATGATAACAATAATAAGTGGAAAAGAGATTCACCCCAAACCACCCATGAACATGAGTAAATTCCACCAGAACCTAAAAAAACAAGCTAGAAATTATAGACTAGTTTTTGAGATCCAACCACTATAATAATAAAAATAGAGTAAGAGGAGAAATATAGACCTAAAATAAAGAAACAAATACCCTATGGAATAGGAAATAAATGGAGAAGAAATACTTTACACTTTCATTTCCATAAAGAATGATTTATTCTAAGAATATCCAAGAGGAATAAATTCAAAGATAAATTTTGAAAACATTCCAGAATGTTGAAATTAATATACCCATTATTGAGTCCCTAAAGTAAATCCCAAAGTATGATAATTCCCTAAAAGAACTTTTCACCAAGAAAATAATACTTCAAGGGAATGAAAGGATTAGTTTAGGGAGAGTTATATCAACCCTAATCACACTATAATGACCTATAATAGTTCAATAGCTAGAGAAATTTTCTATCCCTTGAACCACTGGTTCCATAATATTTTTAAATGATTTATGTGATCTATAAACTTCTATAAATGTAATTACACACTCAATATTTACATTTTTATAGATAGGGTAATTTGATCCCATAAGAGTGATGGTATAGCTTGAAAACTGATCTACAGTTTTCCTAGCATGAGTGTCAAAAGATTTCCTAATAAGAGTACAAGGCCAAATCTTCCTAGATGACTTTTATATACTCAACATGAAGGAATATATGAGAATATCTCATTCACCCATCATTTTTGGGTGACCTTTCTTTAAGAAAATGAAGATAATCATCAAAATACATAAAGGAAATCTAACCATGGAGTTTGGAGATAACACAATCCATTTCAAAATATTTGACTCTATGAAGCACCCTTTATATGACCATTCACTCCTTAAACTTTACCAATTTTAAGAAGAATAAATCATTAAAGAATTAGGTTTGTTTCTAGAATTTTTATCCTTTATAAAACATTCAATGATTAAAAAACCCATAAAGGATGGAGCTGTTCAGAATTTTATAGGCTCTAATTTAGATTAGAGGATGAGGTAAACTATAATTTTTTTATGAATTTTATTTTATATTCAATACTGTGGAAACATATATTTAATCTTATGTGTAGGAAGTCTAATTTATGGATGTATGAAATCCCAATATGATTCAATATATAGAATAACCCCCAAATCTAGAACTTAAACTTTTGAACTTTCATTTAAGCTATGTATAATTAAAAAAAGGAGAGAAACTACCAGTGATCATTACAAAAAACCTATTCCTTAACCAATAAAATTAATTTATTGAACTTCTGGAAGAAATTATGCATGTAATAGGGTATAATTTAGGTGATATTCTAGGAATTAACCCCAAAATCTAATCACTCAAAATTTTTCTTAATGAGGATTATAGACCTCTTAGGTATCCACGAACGAGGATAAATCCCACCATGATGAAGGTAGTGGAAAAAGATACAGAGAGGCTTTTAGAATCTGACATAATATACCTCATTTAATACACATAATGGTCCAACCTCATCCATGTAGTTTCTAAGAAATTAGTACTGTCCATCATAAAGAATGAGAAAAATGAGTTAATTCCTATGATAATTTAGAATACCTCTAGAGTTTTTATAGATTATATGAAACTAAACTAGGTCACTAGGAAAGATCATTTACCAATTCCTTTAATTTAATAGATGTTGGATAGATTGAAAGGAAGAACTCACCACTACTTCTTATATAACTTCATTGGTTATTTACAAGTTCCTATTTCTCTATAGGACTAGGAGAAATATACCTTTACCCATACCTTTGAAACCTTTTCTTACAAAAGGTTTCCATTTGGATTGTGTAATTACCTAAAACTTAGATACATAATAAATAAAGCTAATGAAAAGATGGAGTTATTCAAATGGATACTGCTATTATAAGAGTTCAACTTGGAGATTAAGGATAAAAAAGGAGATGAAAACCAAGTGGTTGATCACCTGAGTAAGATACTTACAACTACTAAAGTAGAAATTACATCCACAAACTCACTAAATGATCACATCATAGGGTAGAAGTTGTATTTAATAGATGGATATGTACCCTACCATGTTGGAATGGTTAATTATTTTATAACTTTCTAGGTAATGTCTCATTTAAACCCCAAATAAATTCCAAGACTTAAATTGGATTCCAAATTTTATATTTTGGAGGATCCATATCTTTTGAAAATTTTTAATGACCAATTGATAATATTATGCTTACTTTCAAGTGAAATACAATATTTTTTTTGATTTTTTTCACACACTAGCTTATGGAGGCCATCTTGGACCTTAAATTATAGAAATAAAAGTTTTGTAATTATTATTTTTTTGGCCCACTATGTTTAAATATGTATATAAGTTTTTTAAAAAAATGTGAAAAATGATATTTTAGTGGAAATAATTAAAATAGTCAAGAGATTCCTCAAAAATACAATCATTTTTTTTGTGAAATATTTGAATTTTGGGGAATAAATTTGATGGGACCTTTCCCCATGTATTTTGGTAACTCTTAAAATTTTCTAGTTATAGCTTATTTCTCAAAATGGGTGGAATCCAAGACCACCAAAACTAATGATGTCAAGGTTATGTGTTATTTTATTAAATCAAATGCCTTTTCTTGTTGTTTTAAAATTACTAGAGTCATCATCAGTGATCAAGGGATACACTTTTGAAACCAAAAAATGGAAGATTTACTAAGGAGATATGAAGTACATCAAAAGATAGCCACACCTTACCATCCATAGAAAAATGACCAAGATGAAGTTTCTAATATGGAGATAAAGGGAATTATAGAGAATTTTGTAAACTCAAATAGTAAAGACTAGAGACAAATGTTGAAATACACATTATTATCTCATATAAATTCCTATAAAAAAACTCATTTTAATGATCCCTTGTTAATTTATGGAAAAAGATATCATCTAATTGTGGATTTGGAATACAAATCATATTGGGTTATGAGATAAATGAATATAGTCCAAGATAGAGCTAGTAAAGAAATGATATTGTAGATAAAATAATTAGAGGAAATTAGAATATAATAATTTGATAATTCTATAATTTACAATGAAAGGAAAATAGTAGACCATGAAAAGTTAATTCAATAAAAAGGATTTCATCCAGGATACTAAGTACTATAATAAAACTTATGACTAAATATGATACTAGATAAACTCTATCCTAGATACGAATACCCTTTTATAGTTACTAATGTTTATCCTTTTGGTGCTATGTAAATTTTAAAATAAGGAAACAAGAAATCCTTCACTGTTAATGGGAACATGCTAAAGAAGTTCTATGAGAAACTACCACAAGAACCAGTAGAGGAGATCACACTCCTCCAACCTATTTATCAATGAGAACTATCAGGTTTTAACTCTCCTCTTCATTTATTTATTGTTATTATTCCATTTAAAATATGATTACATGATAAATCAATTTTAATTCATTTAGGACACTATATAATTTAAGTTTGGGGGAGGGAAACTTTTTGGTTTAGGTTTTTTAGTTTAGTAATTTTTAAATTTCTATTTTTCAAAATTATTTGAGTATTTTATTTTTTATTTTAGCATGTTTTAAAACTATTTGATATTTAATTTGAATTACTTTTCAAACTTTAAATATATTCGAAGGTTAATAAACTAATTTTACCCATTTAATCACCTTATATAATTGCTAAAATGAACCAGTTTTATAAATCTATGTGAGGTAAATTCATTCCATGACCACTAATTTTTTAATTTCATGCCATGGAATATTGACTAAATTTATAATAACTTACATGTGAGTATTTTGAATCTATTTTTAAATATTATTTAGAATACCTTATTTCTTGAGAGAACCAAGGCATGTTTTAGTAACCATAACTTGTTGAGTAATCTAGTCAAAACCTTAGAGAAATTGGGGACCTTTCACTACAAATTATTGAGTCATTTTTTGAATGAAATACCCCTTTATATTGAACTCTAATTTCAATAATACCTTGAAATTTAATCCTCATATCCCTTATAATGTATAAATTATCTTGATAAATATCCACATTACAAGAAAACTATCCCTATATAACTTTCTCTAGAATATAATGCTTGATCTTTGTTGAATTTAAGCATGGAAGAAGGGAGAATGTGAGATAAAATATCATATTTTATAGAATCTTTCTAAGATAAAGAGAAAAATGATATAACTTTTTTCTACTATACTGTGAAGTAAATCATTCTAAGAAGGATATGAAGTTATCCTAAACATCATCCAATGTTGGTAATGGGAGTCTACCACTATTTAAAGAAAATAGAACCTCTATTTCCTTCTTAAAATTCAAATATACACAGAAATACTATATTTTAAAGAGATAAAACAATGATACTATAAAATAGGAAAAGAGTGAAAAATGTTAATGCTACTGAAGTGGAATAACCATGACATAAAATAGGAGTTTGGAGTATAAATGTGTGGGAGATGAAAGTTTATTGAAGACACTGAAATATTTTAAGTCTATGTGGAGAGATGGTTGAGAAAAAGTACCGAATATGTGAAAGGAAGGACCTAAAACACATAATCTAGAAGGGGATACTTCCTAATATTTTTTAAGTAATATCTCACATCTACAAAGTTATTTCAAATTCCTTCTGTTCCTTCAAGAGAAGAATAAAAATAAAGTAAAAAAAATTGATTGAAACTTACTAAAGGAAACACAGAGAGGAAACTTTTACTACGATTGAAATGAAAAAGGTGTGAGTTATCCTACTGAATCTCAAGAGAAGTGAAGTTGAATTAGTGTAGATTAATTTATATATAAATCCATTCTTGAAGGAAAATAAAAATCATGCATTGTGATTCAATATATATCCAAAACCCCTAATATTAATTAGATTATTTTCAATAGAATCTAGCCACATTAAACCTCATAAAAACCTTAAAAAATCCCTCATGATATGAAAAAATACTTGAATTATTGGGTAGATATGAATAAATTCATCAATCCCATGGTGAACCTTATATGCACTTGGATAATCCACTCAAGAATTTTTATAAGCCACTCAGGAATTTGTGTAAGCCACTCAGGAATTTGTGACCCTTATAAGCCACTCAATAATTTTTTTTCACACTTCACCAAGAAGATAAGGATTGGTTGAAATATATTTCTCCACCCCTTGTGATGAAATTTTTGGAAGAAAAGTTTTAGTACCCTATAGCTAATATAAATCCAAAAGATGCTTTACAATTTCCTTAAAAGATACAAAAGATTCAAAAGCAGAAGAATGAAAAGATGGCTATTTTCTTCTTATATGGAAATAAATAAAACTAGAAAAGAAATTGAAATGAATTAAAGAAGTGATAAGATATACCCAATTTAGGTATATTCATCAAATTTATATTCATAACTTGTGTATTAAATGAAACATACTTACAAAATACATGTATTTAAATACATTAAATAATCAAGAACAGAAAGGATATAGAGTAAACTCAAAAGGAGATGAGAAAGGGAGATTCCTATGTTATCCAAGGGGATATCAATACTTATCATTTCCAAATGGATTTATTTAATTTCATAATAAGTGTTAGAAAAACATTTATCTCAATATCCATATTGACACAATAATACATTATTTCATATTTTAGAATAAATTTCATTCTGATAATTCAATATTAAACTATTAGTTCAGTTTCTCTTGAATTATAGATATCCATTAAAATGAATGATGGGTATAAAATATAACACTATTAACTGATTGTGAAAATATAATTCTTTTTTGAATAATATAGAAATTAGTTGACTTTTTTTAGACCCATAAAGGTGTTTCTATCTCAATTTAGCTAAGGTGTTGGAAATAATAATGAACTAATTACTATGTTTTAGATAAATAAACATTTATAAATAAAGTCATGTCACCAAGATTTTAGAGTTTGATTAAACATGACCATGCAAACTATTCTAAAGATAAAGGTAACTTCATATACTTCATGATATCCCTTTAAGAAATTTTATAAATGATCAGTGAAGTGGATGATTGCACTTGAAAAATATTGAGGAATTTATGAGTTGGATTATTAGAGAACATATTATCCAAGTATTCATTGATCATAAATGTGGGGTAAAGGTAATTCCAAACTCAAATTTGTTTATACATGTCAATGCCATTATGGTATTAAAAGGAAGATCAATGATGAGTCTTATATACAAATTTCAAATCTTCCATTATTTCTTCCAAGGCATGTTTTTCAAATAGAAGTGCAACAACTAACCATATGCCAACTATTCAGTCTAATGGATATCATATAAATTAAAATATGATAAGAATCTATTAGGACTCTACCATGGGTGCTGTTGAAAACAATTTTTTGAAATATAGTTTTATCCACAAACGAATATCAAGCACTAAGGTGCATTTGATTTGATGACCTTATAGAAATTAAGGATATTAACATCTAGTTAAGACCAAATATATTTCCATAAATAAATACTATCTATTTGAATATAGGAAAATAATACTTAACTTATATAGATTAAGTATATGGATGCATATGAAGTTGTTCTGGCTCGGCCTCTAAGCGGCGACGTCCTTCCCCTCTGTGCCGCCTAGGGTTTCCTTCTGGTTTTCTCCTTCTCCCCTCTTCCAGCTTTGCTCGGATGGTTCAGCACCATTTGCCTCATCCCCAGGTCGACATCATCTCGGAAAATCCTGGCTCGACATCGGATGTATTCCTCATCGGCATCATCTTCGCTCGGGTGGCGTTGGGTGCCCTTGGCTCCGCAACGGCCGTCTCGACCTCACTCGGTGGTAGATCCGATAGATCTCGGCTCATCGTTGGATCTAGTGTTAACCTCGTCAGCTATGGATTTGGAGTCCAAGGATCCAGTTTCACAACGTCTTGGTAGCAGTTGGGCGATGGATTCAACGTAGACTCGACTTAGGGATCTTAGGTTCACGGCGGCACGACCTGGCGACAGCTTGGACATGCTTTATCACCTCGGAGTGGCTCAAAATTGACTTCTGAGCCAATAGGAGGGGGGGAGTAACTGGTTTATGATTTCTGTGGTGGTTTTGAAGATCAATGGTTTTTTAGTTTGGTTTTTCTGGCACTGATTTTGGTGGTATGGTGTGTATTTGATTTGTGAAGGTCCTCTTGGATTTGCTGGAATGGTCCCTTGTGGCCCTGGGATCAGCATCACAACATGGTGGTTTTTTTTCTCTGCTTGAATGGTTTGTTGTTTGATGGAGGGAATTTTGTGATCTGAATGACTTCATGAACAGACTTCAGAGGAGGTTTCAGAGATGATGCTTCATCTTTGCAGGGTTTTTTGGATTTGGTTGTTTGAGAGGGTATGGAATCAGCCATCGGATCGGGCCTATTCTAGACACATTACACTTTCTTGATGATTAGCCTTGCAATGGTGGAGAGTTTTTTCATGTTCAAATGCTGGGGAGGGGCTGTTCAGTGATGTATTTTTGGTTTTTTATTCTTTCTATCCTTCGAGTGTATTGTCCTATGTCCATGATATCTTTGGGTTTTCACCCCCTTCATCCCTTAAAAGGGGGATTTATCATATAATAAAAAAATTTAAGGACTTTGGGTCATTGGAGGATGCATATGAAGTTGGAATAGGAATAATGGACCCCAATGAGCTTAGTGTGAGGAGTAAATCTAGAGACACATACTAAAGAGGAAGTTAAAACCAAAGAGGTGGTTTATGTTCACCATGAAGGGTGATATATATATATATATAATAAATGTTCCTATAAAGAAGTAGTAAAGTTGAAAAATATGTATAAATTCAAGTAATGAACTCCATGTATAATGATTCAGGGACTCTATATTTTAAATGTTTCTAAGACTTGATAATGATAGTGAGTATTCAAGAGAAACTTGACATGGATAGTAAAAGATAGTACCAATAAATCATTATTGATTATTGAAAGGGTTTTTCTATAAAAAACCTAGACACCATTCATCACGGATAAAATACTTTTTGAATTCTACTTGTCAAATCATATTTCAATGATCATCATATTAGGATATTGGTTGTTAAGGAAACCACCTTTGGAAGAATATTTATAGAATTTTTTTATATGATGTGACCAAAAGGAGTCCCTATGATACATGTCTATAAGACATAACTATAAAGGGTTGGTGACAACAATAAATTACAATAAGATATACAGATTACATAAATTCATTTATGAATAAATCATGCATAATGATCATAGAATATTCATTTTGAACGAATGAGTGACATGTGTCTCTAATAAGATAATGTGAGAACTATAAGTTTTCAAGATAAATATGTTTATAACACATGAAAAACAAATTTTATGTATTACTATATTGTTAAGACCAAGGAATGAAGTTTCTCTAAGTATGACATAAAATATTAACCATGTTCTAGGGAACAAGATCTACAAAATATATCTATGGGTTTTATAAATCTAGTCATAGTATATATATATTAAAAAAGTATTGAAAAATTCAAGTTAAAACAATTCAAGACCAAAATATTGCTAACATATAATCCTTTCAATATAATATGCATGGACATAAGAAGATATTAATGAGATTAAAATAATTTCACAAGCTTAAGTGCTAGGGATTTATCTCATATACCGTGGTATGTACTAGTGTTTGATATTACTGATGCATAAAGCATAATAGGCAAATATCAAACATATCCAATATGACTACATAGACTTGCAGTTAGAACTATCTAAAAATAATTGAAAAAGTAGAACTGGATGAGTTCATGGTGTCTGGAGAAGTGATAATACTAGTGATCAATGGATTTAAACACTTGTCTTTACTTAGTTCAATTTGATTTAGTATCATAGAAAAGAAAAGGGTAATGTTAAAAAAACTTATTACAACCACTGGTTACCATATCTACAATATCCAAGTATTTTTCATCATCTGATGTATCTTAAAGATAGGTTTAGAAATATCCTATTTCAATTTTGGGTTATACTAAAGAGTATATTCGTATCATTATTATGATAAGCTTTGATTATGGACTTATTCAGGATGTTAAGACTTTCACATGAGAAAAAAATATGTACACTCAGTTTTATCACTACTTGAGATATTTTATAAAGGTATTAATATTTCTGTAATCATATTCACTACAAAAATATGTGGCTTTACCAAACCTAGTCATAGAAATGTGATAGGCCCATATCTATAATCATACTCAGCAGAAGCATGTTCAACAAGTGATAACTAACCAGTAAATAGTAGTTGGCTCTAGTGAAAGTGGGATTCTGTTGGATTTAATTTCCTAGAACCAACTACTTTATAATTTAGATTATAGGTATATTCAAATAAGTGAATATTAACATAATCACCTTACCATATATTGATTATTCTTCTATACAACATTAGTGTGATAATGTCCCAGGGTATCTAGTGCATCAAAATAGGTCATAAAATTTCCCCACTATGATAATAACCTTGATATGATATGAATTTATTTCTTAAATTTTGTTTTATGGTCGAATAACATACTATGATAGGGCACATAGTATATATACTTTTAGGTGTGAGTAATCATAACTATATGACACTTCTTCTCATGAAGTTCACATTTAATAATCTCTAGGATGAGAGATTATGAGAAAAGGCCCACCAGTAGAAATTCCACATTTTTTGGTGTCATTAGATTTTCCTATCTATGATATTGTGTAATGGTTCTTAAACTTTAATATTATCATTAATGTATTTCATGACTCATTCAATTAAATTTATTGACTAAAACCATGATTCCATATGTTTGCGGGAAGTAGGGTACATTGGGTGCATCACAAATGACATGTTATTAGTAATAAGTCGAGGAAGGTTTTATCCCTTCAATATTTATGTAATTTGATATATAGGCCCTTTGATTGGAATAAAATCATCACATTAAATTCCATGACCATGGTGTAATGACGTGTTTATTTCATATAGTTAAAGAAATATGCATCAAGCGTATAGGTTGATGACATAGGTGTAAAACCTACTTGATAAGATATTGAGACAAAGAGATTATATTACACAATGAGAATTCATATGTGGTTGTCAATGTTGTGGCATTGATTTCTTTCTATTGTTAGCCTTGAACCATTTCTAGATAGTAATATTAGACTTTAGGAAAACCTGCCTAATTCCAATGAGAACGAATCCTAGAGGGTCACACACTAAGTGTTTCTACTGATCTTGATTAAGTTCATTTGAATTTAATTAATGGAATAAATATTATTATCATGAACAAGGAATAATTTTATTCTTGTTTTTTCAATCAAAAATATTTATCGATGGACGAAATATTTAGTCAAGTATTTATTTAAGTATTCAATAATTTCTAAGGATTTGGAGTGGACCAAGATCATTTCCAATGATGAATATTAATTTTTAAGCTGGTAAAATAATATTTACCATTGATCCTCTTAGAATACAATATAAAATAATAATGATAGTGTTATTATTATATAGAATGGGGTTTGATTAAGATTAATATATTATTTATGGGATGGTACATAATTAAATAATATTTTTAACTTAAACCCAATCACTATAAATAAATTGTTATGTATATTGTTTAGGGTTAATAAAAATTGATAATTGAGAATTTTTGTGCACAACATAATTTTCTATTGAATCCTCATCTCCCATCCTCTCAAGAACGAGAAGATCGATAGAAACTCCTTCAAGACCGAAGGGTCTTGAGCGATCAAGGAAAACAACACAGGATAATTGATTTTCTGCACTATCACCTATAGATCAATTGGTGTCATTCAAATATCAAAGGAACATGTGTGGATCACCACTAGAGTAATTATACACTTGGATCCTATAAGGACAATATAGGTAATATGAAAAGGGTTTTCAGGATTATTAATATCTACATCAAACAAAGATCCTAATATGTGGTGATTATTCTATATATATAAATAAATTAATTATAAATTTAATGTGAAAAGATCCTCTTTGGGTTCTGGGTTATCTTATATCAATATTCAGTGTAAAATTTCATTGGTCATGGCTTTTACTTCATGATTTTTTTAATGATCCAGAAAATTAACAAAACCTTTATGGTTATTTCACCCACTAAGGTGCTTCTTATGTATTTAACACCTTCATAATTGACAAAGAGAAGTACTATACACTATATTGGTTTGATATAGGGTGTTTTGGTGATAGTTAATTTTTTTTAATCTTGATTAATAATTTTTATTTGATTAAAATGGAAAATGATAGGATGTATGGACATTCCCCAACTATTTTGGGGAGGTCATTCTTAAAAATATCCAAAACCATAATTAATTAACATAATGTTACATTATTTATAGAGTTTAGTAGTGACATTTACTACTTCAAAATCTTTGATATCATGAAACACCCCTTTGAAGAACACTATACTCTTTTAGTTAATCTCATTGATGTATTCCCTACCCCCACAAACACTCATCTTCTTCCCCTTTACCCCATTTCATAATTTTATTCATTAATAAATAATTATTTATATGGTGGTAATAGTTTGTAAATTATATATATATATTTATTAATTTATGAATTTATATATACAAATAATTAAATGATGATCAAAAAATTTATAGAACTTTTAAAATATAATTTCACTTCTAAGGAATTAAACATAAAATAAATTTAAGGGTTTCATAGACCTACCTATTTCTATTTATTTCCTACCAATATAAACCCCCGCTAAATTTTAAATAAAACCACTAATTTTGAATTTAAAATATTCATATCTTAAGAATTATAGTGAACCTGGTTTTCCTATGTGGAAGGATTGGATCATTTTTGAGTTCTAGAGCCCTATACCCTTAAGAAGGGTAAAATGGTAATTTACTCTAGAAAATTATCTTTAAAAAATTTTCTGACTGTTCTGTTGTTTCTAAGATGTGTTCTTTTCCCTTAGCTGGAATTTGGTGAGTTTCTGAGAAATGCACATTTTTTAGGATATTTAATAGTTATTAAATATATTTTATTTATTCCCACTCATAAGAGTGTTGATATCTCCTAAATAGAGACCATATAGAAATTATTACTTTGTATTTGAGTCTGGAACTAGCGGTTTTACTGAGGTAATGTATAAAATTTTTATGGGTCCAGGGTCCCGGGTCGGGCCTTTAAAAGAGTATTTAATTTAATTTAATTTTTTTAATATCCCCTCCCCTACTCTCCCCCTCATTCTCATGAGAGGAAGGGGATAAACTACCCTTTTTGATTATATAATCTAAAGGGAATATGGGAGGATGCAACCTAATAATTACCCATAGAGGAGGCTGATCATAGTTGGATTGGAAGGCAGTGATGATGGAGCATGGATCTGACCATGAAGCTTTGGTGATTCACCGAGAGGTATGACTTGTTATTTCAATCTAGCCTCATAATTATTTTGGACTATTTTATGCACCTGTTTTGGGGATTTTTATTCCTGATGGGTTATAAATGATCTATATAGGAGAGTATTGTGAAGGAATGGAAAAATTAAAGTGGTTATCAGGAATTATACATATGGAAATCCTTATCACATGATGTGTAGTTCATGAACACATATCGTTTAATTAATCAGTGCAATAAAGGGAAGAGAACGTGTCCACATGGAATGTTGTTTAGATAGACATGCAGTGTAGGACCTTTTGGTACACAACTCGGGATTTGTACAAGTACACAAATATACACTCCATTTAAGGTACATGACATGTAGTAGTACACGCCATTTCAAGTTACACAACATGATTTGATCCTTGGTATACACCACATGTAGTCATTGGGTGGTACACTCCATGCACACACAAAGGAACTTTGTGTAGTCCAAGTTTTCATTTCGAGACCGAAATAAGTACACACTTTGATTTAGTCTTGGAAGACACTTATTGAGTATGGTTCCAGGGCACAACAAAAGTTTTTAGGACCATTCCCAATAATATTTTTTTGTCTATTTCTTTGGATAAATCATTAAACCTTGATGAACAAAGCCCCAAAAATATTTATAGAGAAGATATTTTCACATATACTTTATAATTAATTTATATAAATAAGAATTATATTTATTTTAAATTCTTTATTTTTTGTCTAATTGGATGACATTTCTTATTTCATCTCTATTTTGATGAAGGATCCAAGGGTAAAATCACTCTATAAGTATCTATATATATTCCATGAACCTCTAAGATTTTTCATTTGATCTATGGGTGTTAGAATAGAAGAACCAAATTTCTTACATCATTCATCATTAATTGCAAAAAGAATCCCTTTCGGTCTTAAAGGAATATATCTAGTTCTATAGATCTTGAGAAGGAGGTGGAGAATTGATGCTATACATTCTTGAGAGTATTCTAGAGTATTTTCTCTTCAGTATTGAGGGAATTATATTGAGAGAAATGCTATGTAAAACAATCCTTAACCCTAGAAATGATATAATTCTTGTTATATACTTATATCAGATATTTATTTATTGCACAAAGGACCTTAAAAAATGTCTTAATTATAAGTTAAACCCATATCAATTGATAAAAATAATAAAAAAATAATAATTACAACAACAAAAAAAATATTTCCTTGCCATATATTGAACTCACATATATTTAATTATCATTTCATCAGAACCCTTAACTCGACCCATCAATCCTCCTCGGCATTTATCGAACCTTGAATAATAACCAATTATATAAATAAATTAACATCACTTTATTAACCATTCAATAAATATTTATGTGACCAACAAAGACTAAATAATTATTATTCCTCAAAACTTTAGAATAATATTTATTCCAATATTAAATTCAAATATAATTCAATTGAGATTAAATATGCACGTAATGCATGTCCCTCTAGGCCTCTTTCTCAATAATATTATGTTAAGTGGCCTAAATTACAACATCAACATCTAGAAACACATCAAATAAATCATAAAAAAATATGTTAATTTCACAATGAAAATAACCACCTACAAATAATCACTTTATAATATAATCCCTTTGTTTAGATATCTCATCGGGTATGTTTCATGCTTGTGTCATCAACCTATATGATTGATATATATTTCTTTAACTTCCCAAAAATTAACTCATCAATAAAACCACAATGACCATGTACATTATCAGACAATTCAATTATAATGAAAGATCCTTAGATATCTACTTCCATTAACTAGAAAATTACAAATAATTTCTTTACGTATTCATTAATGTAATACCACATATGACATACCCAACTTATCTTATCTCACTGTGAGTGTATCTCATCAATTATTTCATTAATATATCAAAGTATTTGATTCATGATATACATTAATAATAATCTCAAGTATAAGGGCCAATACACACATTCATAGATAGGAATATCCAATGATACATATAACATGTGGAGTTACTACTAGTGGGTCTATTATCATAAACTCCTCTCTTGGATATTACCAAGTGTGAACTTTATGTGTAAAGTCTCAATATCTCAATATCCTCTAACATCTGATAGCCAAACATCAGATCTATTCCATTAGATAGATGTCATCCAACAATATAACATATATTTAATAATATTATAATAATACTTCAAGGTTCTCATATTAGAGAGGAACTTGTATGACCTTTCGATGAAACAGATACCCTAAGGACATTATTATATGAATGTTATATATTAGAACACTCATTATGTGATAAGTATTTATTAATATTCAATTCTTTGAATATATATATAACCAAAAGTATAAAGTAGTTGGTTCTAGGGAACCAACACCAATAGACTCCCACTTTCATTGGATCCAAATACCAATGAATTTGAGTTTACTGGGTCTCATATAATATTCAGGCTTATGATAAGATAAGGATTTAGTCAATGAGTACACCACATTCTCCTCCATGAAAACTCTTCTTGTTGCAACCTCACCTCTTTAAGAAAAATCCATCAATAGGTGATACTTCTTACGTATATGATTCACTCTTTTATGTGAATTTGGATCCTTGGTTAGGGTCACTGCTGTAGTATTATCATAATAAAATGTGATAACATATTCACTGTTAGTCACTACATCAAGCACCAGGACTAAGTTTCACATCCACACTACTTCTTTAGCTTCACTAAAATTCGCAATATACTCTAACTCTACTATAGAATCAGTGACCACTAGCTTCTTTGAGATTTTACAGCTCAAATCTCTCCTATTAAGATAAAATAAATATCCTAATTGTTATTTTTGATTATTCTAATATGTCTAGAAACTAGCGTCTGTATACCCCTGACGACTTACTCCTCATCTCCTCTATAAAACATAACTTATCCTTAGTATGTCTCATATACCTTATGATAGTCTTTATAGCTGTCCAATGTCAGTCTCCTGAGTCTACTTGATATCTAAATACCTTGTTCAAGGCACATACAACATCACTCATGGTATTTAGCATGACATAGATGATATATTGTATTGCTGACACATAAATAATCTTACTAATCCCCTCTCTTTCCTCTTGTGTATGAGGACACATTTTTATGTAAAGATGTATACTATGTGAAATTGGAAAAAATACCCTCTTATATTATTCAATATTGAATATCTTTAGTATCTTATCAATGTATATACCTTGATTAAGTCCAATAATCCTCTTAGATCTATCACAAACAATTTTTATCCCTTTTATATAGGTTGGTTCACCTATGTCCTTCACAAAGAAGCACTTGTTGAATCATATCTTAACTACCTATAAGACTGGTATCTCATTTCTAATTAGTAATATATAACCAACATACACTACTAGGAAAATTATTTCACTCTTATTAAACCTTTTGTAGACACATGGTTCACATTCATTTTTTATAAAACAAAATACCTTTATAGATTCATTAAAGTAAATGTTCTGTGATCTTGATTATTACTTCAACCCATAAATGAATTTCTATAAATTTCATATCTTATTAGTATAACTTAGATCCACAAACCCTTTTATTTGTGTCATATAAACATCTTCCATAAGGTTAAAATTAAGGAAAACGATTTTGATATTTATTTTCTAAATCTCATAATCTTGGTAAGCTACCATGGGAAGTAGAATTATGGTAGATTTTAGTATAGAAAATAGAAAAAAGGTTTCATTATATTCAATACATTAATGTTTCTTAAACCCTTTAGAAACCAGTAATGCCTTATAAGTACCAAATTTACCATCCATGCCCAATTTATTTTGGAATACTCATTTGAACCCAATAATATTTACATCAATCAAAGGATCTACCAGAACCCAGACTTGGTTCTGATATATGAAATCCATCTTAGAATTCATGTCTTAATTCCATCTTGAAAAGTCTGTGCTTCTTAACGCCTCCTCATAGTGTATAGGTTCATCATTATCAACTAATAATGAGTCAAAATCCTTAGTTACTAGAAAAATATATCTATTTGGTTCTCTAACCTCTTCAGAGATCCTATATAGTACCTGTGCCACTAAAAAAAACTCTCCCATAGGTCCTTTTAGAATTTGTTCATGTGATTTTTTTTTCATATCTTGATCATCAAATTTATCAAAGTTGGACATTTTCTCACTATTTCGTTTGAAGATGTGATCCCTCTCAAGTAACATGGCATGTATGGTCACTATTACCTTTTTGTATAGGGAGACGTATCAATAATATCCCCCTTTTCCTTAAGATATTCAATAATGATATAATTCATGCCTATGGGTACAAGTTTTTCCCATAATTGGACTTAATAAACACTTCACATCTGTACACATCTTATTTAGACAATATGGATTTCCTCCCACACCATAACTCATATGAGATATTTTTTCCACTTTAGTTGGAACTTAGTTCAATATGTGTACCACATTCTATATTTTATATCCTAAAAAATATAGTGGAAGTTCTACATGTCTCATCACCAATCTCACCATGTCCAACAAGGTACGATTCCTCCTCTCACCGACACTATGGTGTATTTGGAAGAGTAAGTTGATATAAAATCCCAAACTCCCTGAGATAACCATCGAACTCTTGGTTAATATATTATCTACCTCAGTCTAAGCATAATTTATTTATCTTCTTACCAAGATGATTATCTACTTAATTCTTGAATTCCTTAAATTTATTAAATTAATTAGACTTTGAACTTATTAAGTAGACAAATCCATATCTATACAAGTCATCTATAAAAGTTATAAAGTAAGAGTATCCACCTCTAACTTCAACTGTAAAAGGTCCACACACATATGTGTAGACTAATTCAAGAATATATATGGTCATTCTACCCTTTTTATTAAATGTAGGTTTAGTCATCTTATGTTGAAAATAATAATAACACATACCAAGTGGTTTTAGTTAAAAATAATATAAATACCCTTCTTGATATATCTTTGTGAAGCACATATCATTTACATGACCAAATTAGTGATGACATAACTGGGTGTGATATGAGTCATGTGAAATTGATTAATTATCGATTTCTATCACTTGGTTTTCATATTATAGTACATAAATACCATTATTAATATGTTCCATAACAAATGATACCATTATAAAAGTATCATCTTTTATTACCAAACTTGAATATAAATAGATCCATGTATAAAATGGACATGGATATAATGTTCTTGGTTACACTAGTCACATAATAATTTTTTTAAAACCATAATCATTTTTTTGGGTAAAGCAAGGTGTTAGTCTCTTATAGCTAGTGCAATTGGTATTGATCTAATGGCATCTTGAAGATCCACCTCACCTCTTGAAACCTTCCTAAATTTACTTGGTTTCTGTATTTAGATACAAATTTGAGCACCAAATTTGTATCTAATAACAAAATAGTAAAAATTGATATGTTATACTCAATAAAAAATGCACCTGAAGCTTCCCCATACCTTTGCGCTAAAGTTCAATTCTTCTAGTGGACCTTATTACCACATGAAAAAATTTTGTATCTTATTCCTTATCCCACCTCTATATCTTCCTTCTCTTGGATGGGTCGTGTGAAGAAGCCTTAGACTTGGAATTAGTATTAGGTTACTCTTCCTTTACCTTTCTCTTGTTCACCATAAGGACTGTAGATTTTTCATACCTTATATCCTTATCCACATAGAGAATCATAAGAATAAGTTTCAATATATTATTCTCAATATGATTCATTTTATAATCAATAATAAATCTGGAGAAGATTTGACATAGTGAGGAAAGTAAAAGATCAGTGCACCACTCATTTAGAATCTTAAAACCCAAAATATATGAATTCTCAATATATCCAACCATATTGACTACATGAGGCCCAACTGATGAACTTTCTCCAATATTTCTCATGAAAAGTTCTTTAGAGATCTCATACATCTTTTTCAAGATTTATCCTGATAGAGATCATGGATATGGGATAACATCATGAATGCATCCATGTTTTCTTAAATATTATAGAGAAAACTAGATATGGATGAAAATATGAGGCACTGTATATCCATTACATCATCCACATGTTTCCAAAAGACACTATATTCCTCCCCAATATGATCCTTATAAGGCTCTTCCTTTGGAATAAGGGATGTAAAGACCCAGACCCCAGTATCCCAAAGCTGTTGTCTTAATTTATTACATTAGAATAAGATATAAGGAATCACATCCCAAAGGATTGAATAGTTTAGTAGTCTTGGTAAAATAGATACATACTTGAAATTCACATTACATTTTAAAGCATAAAATACACAAATAATTTCTTTAAGAAATCCATTATTCCCTTTAGTGTATCCATTCATATTAATCATAGTAAACTTCATGGAATCCTAGGGAAAAGAAACAAAATAAGGGTGAGATCAAATGATCAGTAAGGGTTAAGTATAGTGAAATATATCATAAATTAAAAAGAATAATCAACATGGAAAGGTAAATAACTAAGCACACATGCCATTTAATCAATAAATTGAAAATGAAATGCATCCAGAGATAATATCATAGTGAAAATATCTTGGATAATAATATGTCTTAATCAATATATTTATTAATTATTAGAATTAATGTTTACAAGGAATGTGATACCTTTACCATCAACACCTTTCATAAGGTGGTTTAGTATAATACTGTCAAGACCTTTCACAAAGCAGTTTAAAACATATTGGTTGCAAACGCTTAGGGTTTTTCCAACAGATTTCATCTCATGAGACTATCGATACATTGAGGAGATTTTATATATATGATCCCCACCCATATTTACATATCCAAATCAGTCCTCATATATCTAATAATCATTTTAATTGATAAATAATTTTCTTTTTCTAATATTCACATTGATTGAAGAATAAAAATTTATCAATAATTCCTTAATTAATCAAATAAAATTCAAAGTAAATACCGTATGTAAAAATTATATATGGTCTATGTAATAATCATATCCATAACACAAGAATATGAATATTTAAGATAAATTTAAAGTCCAATGATCATAGGATAGTGAATATTTCAATGGGAAATTATTGACTACAAAAAATGAATCAATGAAGTGAATGTCAATAATTTCCTTAGTCAAAATGATCATAAACCATCCAAAGGATGATTAAGGATGGTATTAATAAAATAAATACCAATATGAGTAATAATAATTTTTTTTCATTTATTAATGTAAATACCATAAAATTATATTTAAAAACATTCTTGAGGAAAATAGCCTTTTTTATTTTGAAAAACATTTTGAAAAAAATTTTCTTTGAAAATAAATTTTAAAAACTAAAATTTCATATTTTTTTTGAAAATTATTTTATTTGAAAATAACCCTTTAAACTTATAAAATAATCTTGAAAACACATGAGTGTTCATGATGACGAGAAATTCCGTTAATTCCATACACATTAAAACAAAGTTTTATTTCACTTTGTTGGTAAAATCCAAAAAAGGAATTGTTTTAAAAACAACATAAATATTCATTTGAAAACATTTTGTAAATAGTAAAAATGGAAGAAAATAAATTTAATAAATCATTTTTAAAATTTTTAAACATTTTGAGAACATTTTTAGAAAACATGGTTTTGGAAGAAAACATATTTTTGATGGAAGAGAGAAATGAAGTCATATTTTATTGATAACATTTTTTTAAAACAATTTAAGTACTAAAGAGTGGGAAAATGGTAATATTAATTTAAAGATTTAATTAATAACTATATTAGAAGAAAACTTAAGGGTTTATTAGTAAAATTTCAAGTAATTTCCTTCAACTAATATTCAATAATAAACCACCACGATTAGAATGAGATTGTGAAATAAACCATTAAAATGATCATAATATTAATGTAAGAATTAATAAATGAATAGATTATGTGTATCCAATATAAATCCACATAAAAATAATAAATAATACATAAGATAATCAAAATTAATTACACACATAATCTTAGAATGTCATAATCAACAAAGAAGAAGTTTAACCTAATGAGTGGAAATTGAGTTAAGAAATCCCTTACCTTGGGATTTCCTTTAGTTGAATATAATTTAAAATCCTGTATAATGGTTTAAATAATTTTATTAAATCATAAAATAACCATATTAATATTTATAATATCATATATTAACATATTATTTCATTCTATGACCCGTTTGTTAATAATATTTCGTCATTACCCTTGTTTCAGGTGTTAACTGCTTCATTTTCCTATGCATGTTTTGTCGTGTAAGTCCTGGTTCTTATGAATTGCATATAGTTACATAATATTAATAATTATATTAAATTCATAGATATAATATTTAATCATTATATATATTTATAATCATTCTTTAATGTTGAACATGGAAAATGAACTGTATCACATCATAGAGACGGTAGGTCGTACACACGCATGGGCGATGATATCATTCCATTAATGGGTGAAACAATAAAGAATTGGGTGATATATTGATTTTAAATAATTAATATAATGTCATAATTACCATATATATCCACTATTTCCATCATTATAACCATCCATGTAAAGTGGTGATGAAAAATGAATTACACCGCTACGTGGAGACGATAAGCCGTACGTACGCACGTGCGGTGCTTTCATTTTTCCTAGGATGGATAAAAGGTAGAATAGTATACTAGTGTTATTATTTTAGTATGTAAACAACACATTAAGAGGAAGTATAATAGGAAATAAACTTGAAATATTTGTTAAATATGATTACCTCTTCTTCGATGAACTTCCTTTAGATCTCTTCTTAGGGACATTAGGGTTGGTCTTTTGAGAAGAAAATAAACTCCATAATTTGTATAAGGAAGTTGGAAAGAGAAATGGTTAGGGTTTTGATAAAACACTATTTTATTGAATATTTTATTGATAATAAATGATATAATTTCCTCACATTGTGTTAAATATGTTTATTTATAAAATATTTGGGATTAGATCGTTCATTTGAATATTTGATGAAAATTCCAGTTTTACCCTTTATAGTTTACTGTAGTATTTCGAATATAATTTTTTTTGATATTTATTATTTGAAATTGAAATTTTTTAACAGTGTTCCTAACTTAATTATCTACAACTTTTATTCAGGACACTAGAGCTAAAGAGTTCAGTTGGTTGTTGAAATTGGGCCATGAAGTCAAAGTTGGGCTGGGCTCGCCAGAATGGAGAAGCTTCTGTATTTCGGCCATAACTCCTACATATCGGCCTTTATTGAGCCCAAATTTGGATAGGAGATAGAATAAACATATACGCACATTTTATACTTCTGGAAGGCTGGCCAATTCACACGTTTTGGTGGTAAAATGGGCGGTGCAAGTTGGCATAAAATATTTGGCCGAATTTCCACATTCACACTTGAAACTACTTGTAACCTCTCCTCCCCTCCCCTCTATAAATTGGAGTTTTTCTCATTTTTAGGGGTTGGGACGTGAATTGGGAAGTTTAGGACAGAGGAGAAGTGGATCCACTCCAATTCTCCAACCATTTCAATAAGGGTAGCTCTTGAAGCAAGGATCCCTTCGACGAAGCCTTCTTCTTCTCCTTCATGTTGTAATGATTTTGTTTATGTAATAAACTTCTTTGTTCTTATTTTATTTCTTCTCTTTTCTTCTGTTTTGTTTAAATTTCTTCTTCTCTTAATCTTCCTAATTGGGCTGGAATTCTTGAGTAGAAGCGTTATTGGATTATACCCATTTTAAACCTTTGCACATGCAAAATGCTTCTACGATGATTACGCCACCCATGGAAGAGTAGTCTTTTAGTAATCGATCTATCTTCTACTTTCTTCATTTAATTATTTTGAATCAATGAGCTACTGTAATTCAATTTATATGATCCATTAATTTTGTTTTTAAATTGTAAGAAACTAAGCAAGCAATTGAACAATTTACACAAAAACAAGCGAGGTCGGGATTTTGTGTAAATTGTGAGAGCGCGATCTTAATCGGTAATACAAGACCACACGGGATAAATTTGTAGAGTTCAAATATAATACCTAAACACAATTCATCCTCATTTCCAGAGTGGATATGTGCCTTAATTTACCACTGACCATAAGCTAATCTTAGAACATCAATCAAAGCAGGGTGCTGCGATTGCATGTTCCGAAGTTAGCCTAAGGTTAAATTCACTTCAATCTTCGTGGTAATGTTAATTCTCGTAGGGTTCGTGATTTAAAAAATTAAGGGATAATAATTAAGTGAATGTTAATTTAAATGATAATGATTAATAATAAAGTTAATAGGTATAGTTAGATCGATTACGTCTTTTAAATAGATTTCTAAACAAACATCTTTTTGTTGTGTCATTTTAATCAAACTTCATTTCAAAACTAAAAACAAAAAAAAATTTATACAATCTTCTTCCAGCAAACTTCTTCTAGATTCATAAACTAAAACAAACCCCAATCCTTTAAAGTAGTGTTTTTATTCTATTCTATTTTTTTTTATAATACCTCTAATAAGTTGTTAAATTCACTTCCTCCTTTGAGAGACGACCTTGGTCAGCCACTCTGCTGCACCTAAGTACCCCAAATTACACTAATCATTTGAGGGCGCCCACGACAGCGCTCTTTCAAATTGGCGCCGTTGCCGGGGAGGCAAGTAATTATTTTAACCAATTAGAGGTATTTATTTTATTTTACATTTTATTCTCTTCCTCTCTTCTTTCTTCCTTCTTTACCCAATCTGATTTTTCTTCTTCTTCTTTTATTTTCTTCTACTTCTTTTTGGACCATCAACTCAAACTTCTCATTTTTATTTTACTATGGTCCACTTTCTTTCTTTTCATTTTTATTTGATCTATGACACGAACTAATCCCGAAGATCTCTTAGATCTTGACCCTGAGATTGAACGTAGCCTTAGGGCACGAATCAGACATTCTCAATCTACGGGAAGTTTCAATATTCAACCAGTTGGTGAATTCCTCTCTTCTAGAAACATTGAAATTGGAAGCTATTCAAATTCAAACATAAAAGAGGAACCAATGGCTGAAAACAATGGAAATGAACTTAATAGAACCATTCGAGAATTGGCTGCACCTGATATTAACTATCAACCAAATTGTATTGCATACCCAAATCTTGAATCAGACTTTGAATTGAAATCCGGATTAATTCACCTTCTTCCAAAGTTTCATGGCTTATCTGGTGAGGATCCCAACAAACACCTTAAGTAATTTAATGTGGTTTGCTCAACTTTAAAACCAAGAAATGTTTCTGAAGACCAAATTAAATTAAGAGCATTCCCATTCTCACTTGATGGAGCTGTAAAAGATTGGATGTATTATTTGTAACCTGAAGATGTAACATGTTGGAATGATTTGAAACGTCTTTTCTTGAAAAGATTTTTTCCAGCATCAAGGACAACATCCATTCGAAAGGAGATATCGGGGATCAAGCAAGCCCAAGGGGAGTCAATGTATGAGTACTGGGAGAGATTCAAGAAGTTGTGTGCAAGCTGCCCACATCACCAAATCAGTGAGCAACTCCTCATTCAGTACTTTTATGAAGGACTCACACCTATGGAGAGAAGCATGGTAGATTCTGCGGCTGGAGGAGCATTGGTGGACAAGACACCAGTAGCTGCACGTGCGTTGATTGACAAGATGGCCCAAAACTCCCAACAATTTGGTGATAGAGGTACACCACATGTTAGGGGAGTACATCAGGTAAGTCCTTCTTCTCTTGAAAGTCATTTGATTGATACTAAGTTGGAAGAATTGACCACTATGGTGAGGCAAATTGCTTTGGCAAAAAAGACATCTTTACCCCCTCCTTCAAGGCCTTGTGGTATTTGCGCTGAGACAAGCCACCCAACTGACTGTTGCCCACAACTCCAAGAAACAGAAGATTGTGCAGCAGTGTTCCCTGGGAGACCATTTCAGCAGCAGCAACAACAACCATATCCCCAAAAGAAGTTTGATCCAACATATAACCAAGGGTGGAAAGATCAGTTGGATATGAGGTATGGCTCTGGACAACAACAAAGGCCACCCTTTCAACAAAACTTCCAGCAGCCTCCGCCTTACCAGCAGGGTTTCCAACAACCCCAAAGGAAATTTGAAGCTCAAACATCAACAAGTCAGCAACAAGGGAATCATCCACCAAAGGTAGATTCTAATACTGATGATCCTTTGAAGCAAATTGTTCTTAATCAACAGAATGAGCTGAAGAGTCAAAGTTCGGAGCTGAGGGAGTTGAAGACTCAAATGAGCCAGATTTCCACCGCCCTCCATGAACTTGTGAGTAAAAATTCTGGAAATCTACCTTCCCAACCCACTCCAAATCCAAAGGGGAATGTTAGTGCCATCACATTGAGAAGTGGGAAGCAAATGAACGATACATCTGCACCTACCATTCCACCGGGATTCACCTCAACTTCAGAGAAGCCGCATTCCATACCAACTGATGAGCAATCCAAGGAGAAAGATAAAGGGAAGAAAAATATTGATGATGTTCCTCCTAAACCCCTTCCTTTTCCAAACAGGGTTGTTCAAACCAAGAAGATGGATGAAGAAGCAATGCAAAAGGAGGTTTTGGACACATTCAAGCATGTGGGGATCAACATTCCTCTACTTGAAGCCATTAAGAAAATCCCAAGGTATGCCAAATTCTTAAAAGAACTCTTCACCAATCGAAGAGGGCTCAAGGGGAATGAGAGGATCAACCTTGGAAGGAATGTATCGGCACTCATTACACCAACTCTAGCAATGCCAACAAAGTGCAAGGATCCCGGGACATTCACCATCCCATGTACCATAGGGGAGTTGCACTTCTCTGATTCTCTTTGTGATTTGGGAGCTTCCATAAATGTGATGCCTCACTCTGTATTCTCTTCCTTGCAGGTTGGTGAGTTGAACCCAACAAGAGTAGTGGTGCAATTGGCGAATAGAGCTACGGCATATCCAGCGGGAGTTCTTGAGGATGTACTTGTTCGGGTAAGAGACATGATCTTTCCAGCAGACTTCTATGTGCTTAACATGGAGGATGATCAGGTAAGTTCTCATTCCCCCATTATCTTAGGTAGGCCCTTCCTAAAAACTGCAAAAACTATCATAAATGTCAATGAGGGTACACTTTCCATGGAATTTGGGGATGAAGTTGTGATATTTAATGTTATGGATTCCATGAAGTACCCCTCTGAGGACCATTCTGCTTTTGTTATCTCCCATTTTGAACCACCAAATAAAAACTCTATAGAATTTGATTGTCCTATGCTTAGGGAGATTATGAGTATTGGTTCGAGTTTGATGTCTAAGAGAACTTCCGCACATGTTTCTGATACACAATCCTATCTTGGATTTTATTTTTATGTGGATTCATATTCTGATTTTGATCATGTTCACTCTGATTATGAAATGGCTGTTGAGTATCCTGATGGATTTGATGTGTTATTCTATGATTTTGATGATGGCTATTCTGATACTGATGCTCTTTGTGCACATATTTCAGTTCCTTCAATGTCTCCATCCATACTACACCCTCCTTCATTAGAACTCAATCCATTTCCACCAAATCTGAAATACTCATACTTGTTGAGTGGTGAGAGATTACCTGTTATCATTGCTAACAATCTCCCTTTTGAACATGAAGAAAAGATTTTGAATATTTTGAGGGAGAACATCAAGGCGATTGGGTGGACCTTGGCTGACATATCAGGTATTAGCCCCTCCATTTGCATGCATAGGATTCTCTTGGAGGATGGGGATAAACCGGTGAGACAACCACAAAGGAGACTCAATCCCACCCTACTGGAAGTTGTTAAAAAAGAAGTTGAGAAATTGCTCGAGGCAGGTATAATCTTTCCCATTTCAGATTCACAGTGGGTAAGTTCAATTCAGGTTGTGCCTAAGAAAACTGGTTTTACTGTTGTTAAAAATGAGAAAGATGATTTAGTTCCAATGAGGGTGCAAAACAGTTGGCGTGTGTGTATTGATTATAGGAAACTAAATCAGTCCACTCGCAAGGACCATTTCCCCCTCCCATTTATTGATCAGATGCTTGAGAGACTAGCTGGGAAGACACACTATTGTTTCTTGGATGGATTTTCTGGATATTTTCAGGTTCCTATAGCTCCAGAGGATCAGGAGAAGACTACATTCACCTGTCCCTTTGGCACATTTGCCTACCGGAGGATGCCATTTGGACTTTGCAACGCCCCAAGTACCTTCCAGAGATGTATGGTGAGTATTTTTTCTGATTTTATTGAGACCTGCATGGAGGTATTTATGGATGATTTTACAGTGTATGGGTCTTCATTTGATGAATGTCTAATTAGTTTGGGAAAGGTGTTGAATTGTTGTATTGAGAAGAATCTGGTCCTGAACTTTGAAAAGTGTCATTTCATGGTAGAGCATGGCATTGTCTTAGGGCATGTAGTGTCAAAACATGGGATAGAGGTTGATAGATCAAAGGTAGTTATAATTTCATCCTTACCATATCCTTCATGTGTGCGTGATGTTAGATCTTTCCTAGGTCATGCAGGATTTTATCGGCGCTTCATCAAAGATTTTAGTAAGATTGCTCTTCCTATGTCAAGATTACTTCAAAAGGATTCTGATTTTGTGTTTGATGTTTCTTGCAAAAATTCATTCGATGAGATAAAACAACGTCTGACCACTCCACCTATCATACAACCCCCAAGGTGGGAGATTCCTTTTGAGCTTATGTGTGACGTCTCCAACTTCGCGGTTGGAGCTGTCTTATCTCAGAGGGTGGAGGGGCGTTCACATGTGATCGCCTATGCATCAAGGACATTGGATTCATCCCAATCAAATTACACAACCACAGAAAAGGAGTTTCTTGCTGTCATATTTGCTTTAGATAAATTCCGTTCATATTTATTGGGCTCTAAAGTAGTTGTTTTTTCTGACCATGCAGCTTTGAGGTACCTCCTGAAGAAGCCAGATGCAAAGCCGTGACTTATCCGTTGGATGCTCCTTCTTCAAGAGTTTGACATCGAGATAAAGGACAAAAAGGGGTCAGAAAACTTGGTGGTGGACCACATGAGTAGGCTTACTCACACACTAGAGGGTGACACCTTGGACCAGGTACCACTTCGGGACACTTTCCCCGATGATCATCTCTATACCATCTCAGGTAAGCATCCTTGGTATGCTGATTTAGTTAATTACATTGTTGGATCTGAAATCCCAGTAAATTTGAAGAAACATCAAGTCCAAAAATTAAAGAGTGAGTCAAGATTTTATGTTTGGGATGATCCATACTTATGGCGCATGTGTAGTGACCAAGTCATTAGGAGGTGTGTTCCCGATCATGAGTTTGAGTCTGTTTTGCATTTCTGTCATACACTTGCTTGTGGTGGACACTTTGGACCCCAACGGACAGCTAGGAAGGTTTTGGACTCTGGATTATATTGGCCTAGATTATTCCATGATGCCCATGTGTTTTGTAAGTCATGCTCTCGTTACCAACACACTGGGAACATTTCTAAGAGACATGAGATGCCCCAACAACCCATACTATTCTGTGAGATTTTTGATGTATGGGGAATTGATTTTATGGGTCCTTTTCCTATTTCATTTGGATTTTTGTATATTTTGGTTGCTGTTGATTATGTGAGTAAATGGGTGGAGGCCAAGGCCACCAGGACTGACGATTCTCATGTTGTAGTGGATTTTGTCAAGGCTCAAATTTTCTGCAGGTTTGGAGTACCAAAGACCATCATCAGTGACCAAGGGACACACTTTTGCAATAGGAATTTTGCTTCCCTCCTTCGAAAGTATGGGGTGACACACAAAACATCAACACCATACCACCCCAAACAAATGGCCAGACTGAGGTTTCAAATCGTGAGTTGAAATAAATCTTAGAGAAAACCATGCAGCCAAATATGAAGGATTGGAGCAAGCGCTTGGATGATGCATTGTGGGCTTATAGGACAACATACAAGACCCCCATTGGTATGTCCCCATTTTGGATTGTTTTTGGGAAAGCGTGTCATCTCCCCGTGGAAGTCGAGCATCAGGCATATTGGGCTATAAAGAAATGTAACATGGATTTGGCCCAAGCTGGAATTCAAAGGAAGTTGCAAATTCAAGAGCTTGAGGAGATTCGACTGTCATCATATGAGAAATCGAGGCTCTACAAGGAAAGATCAAAAGCAGCTCATGACAAAATGATCCAACAAAGGGAGTTTCATGTTGGAGAGAAAGTCCTTCTCTATAGTTCACGACTGAAGTTGATGCCTGGTAAGTTGCGTTCCAGATGGTTAGGTCCTTATATTGTGTCTAATGTTTTTCCTTATGGTGCAGTGGAGATCACACAAGAGGACACTGGAAGGAGATTTACAGTCAATGGACAACGTTTGAAGAGATACATTGAGGGACATCCTACTGATGCAGTGGATTTTATCACACTACATGACCCCATCATCACTTGATCACATCAGGCTGTTCCTAACCCTTTCACTTTTATATTATTTGTCCTATTTAAAAATTCTGTATTTCATGTGCATATATCATCTCACGGGTTCACATTGAGGACAATGCAATATTTTAAGTGTGGGGGAGGGAACCTTTTAGTTTAGTAATTTCAATTGTTTTCCTGTTTAAAAAAAACAAAAAAAAATTGTGTGTTTTTCAAATTTTGTGAGTTTATTTTACAATTTTATGTGTTTTTTGAAACATTTTGAGCTAAAATGATTCTCATCACCATTTTTAAATCCATATCAATAAGTGAAAAAATTTACCCCTTGAAACTAAGCTTAAATGAATGCTGAAATGACTTTGTTTCAAGTTCAAATATTTAGTAATTTCATGAAAAGTACGCTGAATTTTGAATCCCATGCCAATATCGCTGTCTTTATATTTGAAATCACTTTCCTGTGAGGCTTCTAAACCATTATTTTCATATTATTTACATTCACCTCACTTCTTGAGAGAACCAAACCATGCTTGATTTAACCAGAATTTGATCTATTCCTGTCAAAACTTGAGGGTTTGAGGTACATATGTTTAAATGATTGAGGCATTTGTTTGGTATTAAAGCCCCTATTTCAAAGAATCCTTTTTTATAATGGCCTAACCTGAATATTTAATCCTTGTATCCCTTAGAATCCATGCACAGCCTGTTAGGTTAAGCCACATTACAAGCCAATTTTCCCTATCCAACCAACTCTTGAAGTGAAATTGCATAATCTAGTTGAGCTTAAGTGTGGGGGAAGTTGTCTTGGGTTTTGCCACCACATTCTGTGATACTTTGGGTGGAAAATTAAATTCTGAAGAGATGTGTTTACTGCTAAAGAAAGTCATTATATTGAAAGCTGTGCCTTTTCTGGAGCTTTCATGACAAGTGAAGCTGTGCCTTTTCTGGAGCTTCTAATTGAGGTGGAAAGCTGTGCCCATCTGGAGCTTTCAAGAAAATCATGTTTGAGAAGATTGACATTTTTTATGATGAAATGATGAATGGTGTAAACCTTTCATGACTTTTCATGATGATGGAGCTGAATTGATACTATGGGGATTGAAGAGAAGACCATATTTAAGTGAAAATTAGATTAATGCAATTTTGCTTCAAAAGAGTCAAGCCCTCCTCATTCAGCCTCAGAGTTTTTCACATCTTAATCCTACCAACCGAAAGCCATAGAACAACCCTGAAAAGTACTCATGATAAACATATGACCTTGACTCACATCGGGTAGCGATGTAGGAATCTATCAAGCCTATGGTGACCCTTTTATGAGTTTGGATGAGAAAGACATTGCAAAAAAAAAATTGATATTTGAGTGATGAGAGAAAATTCAAGCGAGGTAAGTGTTTTGTGCATAGGCGGATAAATAAAGTGGAAATATATTGAATGATATAAATGGAGAACTTGAAATAAGGTTTTTTATGAGGCATGATATCTTTTTATTCTTGGTGTGAAATTGATTGATCTTAAGGATATGTGTTTTAAAATTGGTTTTGATTTGATATTGATGTTTACTTGATATGAGGTTTTGCCCAGGTGTGCAAAAGGGTAAGTGTGGGGGAGTTGATAAAACACTATTTTATTGAATATTTTATTGATAATAAATGATATAATTTCCTCACATTGTGTTAAATATGTTTATTTATAAAATATTTGGGATTAGATCGTTCATTTGAATATTTGATGAAAATTCCAGTTCTACCCTTTATAGTTCACTGTAGTATTTCGAATATAAATATTTTTATATTTATTATTTGAAATTGAAATTTTCTAAAAGTGTTCCTAACTTAATTATCTACAACTTTTTTTCAGGACACTAGAGCTAAAGAGTTCAGTTGGTTGTTGAAATTGGGCCATGAAGTCAAAGTTGGGCTGGGCTCGCCAGAATGGAGAAGCTTCTGTATTTCGGCCATAACTCCTACATATAGGCCTTTATTGAGCCCAAATTTGGAGAGGAGATAGAAGACACATATACGCACATTTTATACTTCTGTAAGGCTGGAAAATTCACGCATTTTGGTGGTAACATGGGCAGTGCAAGTTGGCATAAAATATTTGGCCGAATTTCCACATTCACACTTGAAACCACTTGTAACCTCTCCTCCCCTCCCCTCTATAAATTGGAGTTTTTCTCATTTGTAGGGGTTGGGACGTGAATTGGGAAGTTTAGGGCAGAGGAGAAGTGGATCCACTCCAATTATCCTACCATTTCAATAAGGGTATCTCTTGAAGCAAGGATCCCTTCGACGAAGCCTTCTTCTTCTCCTTCATGTTGTAATGATTTTGTTTATGTAATAAACTTCTTTGTTATTATTTTATTTCTTCTCTTTTCTTCTGTTTTGTTTAAATTTCTTCTTCTATTAATCTTCCTAATTGGGCTGGAATTCTTGAGTAGAAGCGTTATTGGATTATACCCATTTTAAACCTTTGCACATGCAAAACGCTTCTACGATGATTACGCCACCCATGGAAGAGTAGTCTTTTAGTAATCGATCTATCTTCTACCCTCTTCATTTAATTATTTTGAATCAATGAGCTACTATAATTCAATTAATATGATCCATGAATTGCGTTTTTAAATTGTACGAAACTAATCAAGCAATTGAACAATTTACACAAAAACAAGCGAGGTCGGGATTTTGTGTAAATTGTGAGAGCGCGATCTTAATCGGTAATACAAGACCACACGGGATAAATTTGTAGAGTTCAAATATAATCCCTAAACACAATTCATCCTCATTTCAAGAGTGGATATGTGCCTTAATTTACCACTGACCATAAGCTAATCTTAGAACATCAATCAAAGCATGGTGCTGCGATTGCATGTTCCAAAGTTAGCCTAAGGTTAAATTCACTTCAATCTTCGTGGTAAAGTTAATTCTCGTAGGGTTCGTGATTTAACAAATTAAGGGATAATAATTAAGTGAATGTTAATTTAAATGATAATGATTAATAATAAAGTGAAGAGGTATAGTTAGATCGATTACGTCTTTTAAATGGATTTCTAAACAAACATCTTTTTGTTGTGTCATTTTAATCAAACTTCATTTCAAAACTAAAAACAAAAAAAAATTATACAATCTTCTTCCAGCAAACTTCTTCTAGATTCATAAACTAAAACAAACCCCAATCCTTTAAAGTAGTGTTTTTATTTTATTCTATTTTTTTTTTATAATACCTCTAATAAGTTGTTAAATTCACTTCCTCCTTTGAGAGACGACCTTGGTCAGCCACTCTGCTGCACCTAAGTACCCCAAATTACACTAATCATTTGAGGGCGCCCACAACAACGCTCTTTCAAATTGGCGCCATTGCCGGGGAGGCAAGTAATTATTTTAACCAATTAGAGGTATTTATTTTATTTTACATTTTATTCTCTTCCTCTCTTCTTTCTTCCTTCTTTACCCAATCTGATTTTTCTTCTTCTTCTTTTATTTTCTTCTACTTCTTTTTGGACCATCAACTCAAACTTCTCATTTTTATTTTACTATGGTCCACTTTCTTTCTTTTCATTTTTATTTGATCTATGACACGAACTAATCCCGAAGCTCTCTTAGATCTTGACCCTGAGATTGAACGTAGCCTTAGGGCACGAATCAGACATTCTCAATCTACGAGAAGTTTCAATATTCAACCAGTTGGTGAATTCCTCTCTTCTGGAAACATTGAAATTGGAAGCTATTCAAATTAAAACATAAAAGAGGAACCAATGGCTGAAAACAATGGAAATGAACTTAATAGAACCATTCGAGAATTGGCTGCACCTGATATTAACTATCAACCAAATTGTATTGCATACCCAAATCTCGAATCAGACTTTGAATTGAAATCTGGATTAATTCACCTTCTTCCAAAGTTTCATGGCTTTTCTGGTGAGGATCCCAACGAACACCTTAAGTAATTTAATGTGGTTTTCTCAACTTTAAAACCAAGAAATGTTTCTGAAGATCAAATTAAATTAAGAGCATTCCCATTCTCACTTGATGGAGCTGCAAAAGATTGGATGTATTATTTGTAACCTGAAGATGTAACATGTTGGAATGATTTGAAACGTCTTTTCTTGAAAAGATTTTTTCCAGCATCAAGGACAACATCCATTCGAAAGGAGATATCGGGGATCAAGAAAGCCCAAAGGGAGTCAATGTATGAGTACTGGGAGAGATTCAAGAAGTTGTGTGCAAGCTGCCCACATCACCAAATCAGTGAGAAAATCCTCATTCAGTACTTTTATGAAGGACTCACACCTATGGAGAGAAGCATGGTAGATGCTGCGGCTGGAGGAGCATTGGTGGACAAGACACCAGTAGCTGCACGTGCGTTGATCGACAAGATGGCCCAAAAATCCCATCAATTTGGTGATAGAGGTACACCACATGTCAGGAGAGTACATCAGGTAAGTCCTTCTTCTCTTGAAAGTCATTTGATTGATACTAAGTTGGAAGAACTGACCACTATGGTGAGCCAAATTGCTTTGGCACAAAAGATATCTTTACCCCCTCCTTCAAGGCCTTGTGGTATTTGCACTGAGACAAGCCACCCAACTGACTGTTCCCCACAACTCCAAGAAACAGAAGATTGTGCAGCAGTGTCCCCTGGGAGACCATTTCAGCAGCAACAACAACAACAATATCCCCAAAAGAAGTTTGATCCAACATATAACCAAGGGTGGAAAGATCAGTTGGATATGAGGTATGGCTCTGGACAACAACAAAGGCCACCCTTTCAACAAAACTTCCAGCAGCCTCCGCCTTACCAGCAGGGTTTCCAACAACCCCAAAGGAAATTTGAAGCTCAAACATCAACAAGTCAGCAACAAGGGAATCATCCACCAAAGGTAGATTCTAATACTGATGATCTTTTGAAGCAAATTGTTCTTAATCAACAGAATGAGCTGAAGAGTCAAAGTTCGGAGCTGAGGGAGTTGAAGACTCAAATGAGCCAGATTTCCACCGCCCTCCATGAACTTGTGAGTAAAAATTATGGAAATCTACCTTCCCAACCCACTCCAAATACAAAGGGGAATGTTAGTGCCATCACATTGAGAAGTGGGAAGCAAATGAACGATACATCTGCACCTACCATTCCACCAGGATTCACCTCGACTTCAGAGAAGCCACATTCCATACCAACTGATGAGCAATCCAAGGAGAAAGATAAAGCTAAGAAAAATATTGATGATGTTCCTCCTAAACCCCTTCCTTTTCCAAACAGGGTTGTTCAAACCAAGAAGATGGCTGAAGAAGAAATGCAAAAAGAGGTTTTGGACACATTCAAGCGTGTGGAGATCAACATTCCTCTACTTGAAGCCATTAAGCAAATCCCAAGGTATGCCAAATTCTTAAAAGAACTCTGCACCAATCGAAGAGGGATCAAGGGGAATGAGAGGATCAACCCTGGAAGGAATGTATCGGCACTCATTACACCAACTCTAGCAATGCCAACAAAGTGCAAGGATCTCGGGACATTCACCATCCCATGTACCATAGGGGAGTTGCACTTCTCTGATTCTCTTTGTGATTTGGGAGCTTCCATAAATGTGATGCCTCACTCTGTATTCTCTTCCTTGCAGGTTGGTGAGTTGAACCCAACAAGAGTAGTGGTGCAATTGGCGAATAGAGCTACGACATATCCAGCGGGAGTTCTTGAGGATGTACTTGTTCGGGTAAGAGACATGATCTTTCCAGCAGAATTCTATGTGCTTAACATGGAGGATGATCAGGTAAGTTCTCATTCCCCCATTATCTTAGGTAGGCCCTTCCTAAAAACTGCAAAAACTATCATAAATGTCAATGAGGGTACACTTTCCATGGAATTTGGGGATGAATTTGTGATATTTAATGTTATGGATTCCATGAAGTACCCCTCTGAGGACCATTCTGCTTTTGTTATCTCCCATTTTGAACCACCAAATAAAAACTCTATAGAATTTGATTGTCCTATGCTTAGGGATATTATGAGTATTGGTTCGAGTTTGATATCTAAGAGAACTTCCGCACATGTTTCTGATACACAATTCTATCTTGGATTTGATTTTTATGTGGATTCATATTCTGATTTTGATCATGTTCACTCTGATTATGAAATGGCTGTTGAGTATCCTGATGGATTTGATGTGTTATTCTATGATTTTGATGATGGCTATTCTGATACTGATGCTCTTTGTGCACATATTTCAGTTCCTTCAATGTCTCCATCCATACTACACCCTCCTTCATTAGAACTCAAACCATTTCCACCAAATCTGAAATACTCATACTTGTTGAGTGGTGAGAGATTACCTGTTATCATTGCTAACAATCTCCCTTTTGAACATGAAGAAAAGATTTTGAATATTTTGAGGGAGAACATCAAGGCGATTGGGTGGACCTTGGCTGACATATCAGGTATTAGCCCCTCCATTTGCATGCATAGGATTCTCTTGGAGGATGGGGCTAAACCGGTGAGACAACCACAAAGGAGACTCAATCCCACCCTACTGGAAGTTGTTAAAAAAGAAGTTGAGAAATTGCTTGAGGCAGGTATAATCTTTCCCATTTCAGATTCACAGTGGGTAAGTCCAATTCAGGTTGTGCCTAAGAAAACTGGTTTTACTGTTGTTAAAAATGAGAAAGATGATTTAGTTCCAATGAGGGTGCAAAACAGTTGGCGTGTGTGTATTGATTATAGGAAACTAAATCAGTCCACTCGCAAGGACCATTTCCCCCTCCCATTTATTGATCAGATACTTGAGAGACTAGCTGGGAAGACACACTATTGTTTCTTGGATGGATTTTCTGGATATTTTCAGGTTCCTATAGCTCCAGAGGATCAGAAGAAGACTACATTCACCTGTCCCTTTGGCACATTTGCCTACCGGAGGATGCCATTTGGACTTTGCAACGCCCCAAGTACCTTCCAGAGATGTATGGTGAGTATTTTTTCTGATTTTATTGAGACCTGCATGGAGGTATTTATGGATGATTTTACAGTGTATGGGTCTTCATTTGATGAATGTCTAATTAGTTTGGGAAAGGTGTTGAATTGTTGTATTGAGAAGAATCTGGTCCTGAACTTTGAAAAGTGTCATTTCATGGTAGAGCATGGCATTGTCTTAGGGCATGTAGTGTCAAAACATGGGATAGAGGTTGATAGATCAAAGGTAGATATAATTTCATCCTTACCATATCCTTCATGTGTGCGTGATGTTAGATCTTTTCTAGGTCATGCAGGATTTTATCGGTGCTTCATCAAAGATTTTAGTAAGATTGCTCTTCCTATGTCAAGATTACTTCAAAAGGATTCTGATTTTGTGTTTGATGTTTCTTGCAAGAATTCATTCGATGAGCTAAAACAACGTCTGACCACTCCACCTATCATACAACCCCCAAGGTGGGAGATTCCTTTTGAGCTTATGTGTGACGCCTCCAACTTTGCGGTTGGAGCTGTCTTATCTCAGAGGGTGGAGGGGCGTTCACATGTGATCGCCTATGCATCAAGGACATTGGATTCAGCCCAATAAAATTACACAACCACAGAAAAGGAGTTTCTTGCTGTCATATTTGCTTTAGATAAATTCTGTTCATATTTATTGGGCTCTAAAGTAGTTGTTTTTTCTAACCATGCAGCTTTGAGGTACCTCCTGAAGAAGCCAGATGCAAAGCCGTGACTTATCCGTTGGATGCTCCTTCTTCAAGAGTTTGACATCGAGATAAAGGACAAAAAGGGGTCAGAAAACTTGGTGGTGGACCACATGAGTAGGCTTACTCACACACTAGAGGGTGACACCTTGGACCAGGTACCACTTCGAGACATTTCCCCCGATGATCATCTCTATACCATCTCAGGTAAGCATCCTTGGTATGCTGATTTAGTTAATTACATTGTTGGATCTGAAATCCCAGTAAATTTGAAGAAACATCAAGTCCAAAAATTAAATAGTGAGTCAAGATTTTATGTTTGGGATGATCCATACTTATGGCGCATGTGTAGTGACCAAGTCATTAGGAGGTGTGTTCCCGATCATGAGTTTGAGTCTGTTTTGCATTTCTGTCATACACTTGCTTGTGGTGGACACTTTGGACCCCAACGGACATCTAGGAAGGTTTTGGACTCTGGATTATATTGGCCTATATTATTCCATGATGCCCATGTGTTTTGTAAGTCATGATCTCGTTACCAACACACTGGGAACATTTCTAAGAGACATGAGATGCCCCAACAACCCATACTATTCTGTGAGATTTTTGATGTATGGGGAATTGATTTTATGGGTCCTTTTCCTAGTTCATTTGGATTTTTGTATATTTTGGTTGCTGTTGATTATGTGAGTAAATGGGTGGAGGCTAAGGCCACCAGGACTGACGATTCTCATGTTGTAGTGGATTTTGTCAAGGCTCAAATTTTCTGCAGGTTTGGAGTACCAAAGGCCATCATCAGTGACCAAGGGACACACTTTTGCAATAGGAATTTTGCTTCCCTCCTTCGAAAGTATGGGGTGACACACAAAACATCAACACCATATCACCCCAAACAAATGGCCAGGCTGAGGTTTCAAATCGTGAGTTGAAACAAATCTTAGAGAAAACCATGCAGCCAAATAGGAAGGATTGGAGCAAGCGCTTGGATGATGCATTGTGGGCTTATAGGACAGCATACAAGACCCCCATTGGTATGTCCCCATTTCGGATTGTTTTTGGGAAAGCGTGTCATCTCCCCGTGGAAGTCGAGCATCAGGCATATTGGGCTATAAAGAAATGTAACATGGATTTGGCCCAAGATGGAATTCAAAGGAAGTTGCAAATTCAAGAGCTTGAGGAGATTCGACTGTCATCATATGAGAACTCAAGGATCTACAAGGAAAGATCAAAAGCAGCTCATGACAAAATGATCCAACAAAGGGAGTTTCATGTTGGAGAGAAATTCCTTCTCTATAGTTCACGACTGAAGTTGATGCCTGGTAAGTTGCATTCCAGATGGTTAGGTCCTTATATTGTGTCTAATGTTTTTCCTTATGGTGCAGTGGAGATCACACAAGAGGACACTGGAAGAAGATTTACAGTCAATGGACAACGTTTGAAGAGATACATTGAGGGACATCCTACTGATGCAGTGGATTTTATCACACTGCATGACCCCATCATCACTTGATCACATCAGGCTGTTCCTAACCCTTTCACTTTTATATTATTTTTCCTATTTAAAAATTCTGTATTTCATGTGCATATATCATCTCACGGGTTCACATTGAGGACAATGCAATATTTTAAGTGTGGGGGAGGGAACCTTTTAGTTTAGTAATTTCAATTGTTTTCCTGTTTAAAAAAAACAAAAAAAAATTGTGTGTTTTTCAAATTTTGTGTGTTTATTTTACAATTTTATGTGTTTTTTGAAACATTTTGAGCTAAAATGATTCTCATCACCATTTTTAAATCCATATCAATAAGTGAAACAATTTACCCCTTGAAACTAAGCTTAAATGAATGCTGAAATGACTTTGTTTCAAGTTCAAATATTTAGTAATTTCATGAAAAGTACGCTGAATTTTGAATCCCATGCCAATATCACTGTCTTTATATTTGAAATCACTTTCCTGTGAGGCTTCTAAACCATTATTTTCATATTCTTTACATTCACCTCACTTCTTGAGAGAACCAAACCATGCTTGATTTAACCAGAATTTGATCTATTCCTGTCAAAACTTGAGGGTTTGAGGTACATATGTTTAAATGATTGAGGCATTTGTTTGGTATTAAAGCCCCTATTTCAAAGAATCCTTTTTTATAATGGCCTACCTTGAATATTTAATCCTTGTAGCCATTAGAAGCCATGCACAACCTGTTAGGTTAAGCCACATTACAAGCCAATTTTCCCTATCCAACCAACTCTTGAAGTGAAATTGCATAATCTAGTTGAGCTTAAGTGTGGGGGAAGTTGTCTTGGGTTTTGCCACCACATTCTGTGATACTTTGGGTGGAAAATTAAATTCTGAAGAGATGTGTTTACTGCTAAAGAAAGTCATTATATTGAAAGCTGTGCCTTTTCTGGAGCTTTCATGACAAGTGAAGCTGTGCCTTTTCTGGAGCTTCTAATTGAGGTGGAAAGCTGTGCCCATCTGGAGCTTTCAAGAAAATCATGTTTGAGAAGATTGAAATTTTTTATGATGAAATGATGAATGGTGTAAACCTTTCATGACTTTTCATGATGATGGAGCTGAATTGATACTATGGGGATTGAAGAGAAGACCATATTTAAGTGAAAATTAGATTAATGCAATTTTGCTTCAAAAGAGTCAAGCCCTCCTCATTCAGCCTCAAAGTTTTTCACATCTTAATCCTACCAACCGAAAGCCATATAACAACCCTAAAAAGTCCTCATGATAAACATATGACCTTGAATCACATCGGGTAGCGATGTAGGAATCTATCAAGCCTATGATGACCCTTTTATGAGTTTGGATGAGAAAGACATTGCAAAAAAAAAATTGATATTTGAGTGATGAGAGAAAATTCAAGCGAGGTAAGTGTTTTGTGCATAGGCAGATAAATAAAGTGGAAATATATTGAATGATATAAATGGAGAACTTGAAATAAGGTTTTTTATGAGGCATGATATCTTTTTATTCTTGGTGTGAAATTGATTGATCTTAAGGATATGTGTTTTAAAATTGGTTTTGATTTGATATTGATGTTTACTTGATATGAGGTTTTGCCCAGGTGTGCAAAAGGGTAAGTGTGGGGGAGTTGATAAAACACTATTTTATTGAATATTTTATTGATAATAAATGATATAATTTCCTCACATTGTGTTAAATATTTTTATTTATAAAATATTTGGGATTAGATCGTTCATTTGAATATTTGATGAAAATTCCAGTTTTACCCTTTATAGTTCACTGTAGTATTTAGAATATAAATATTTTTATATTTATTATTTGAAATTGAAATTTTGTAACCGTGTTCCTAACTTAATTATCTACAACTTTTATTCAGGACACTAGAGCTAAAAAGTTCAGTTGGTTGTTGAAATTGGGCCATGAAGTCAAAGTTGGGCTGGGATCGCCAGAATGGAGAAGGTTATGTATTTCGGTTATAACTCCTTCATATAGGCCTTTATTGAGACCAAATTTGGATAGGAGATAGAAGACACATATACGCACATTTGATCCTTCTGGAAGGCCGGCCAATGCACGCGTTTTGGTGGTCAAATGGGCGGTGAAAGTTGGCATAAAATATTTGTCCGAATTTCCACATTCACACTTGAAACCACTTGTAACCTCTCCTCCCCTCCCCTCTATAAATTGGAGTTTTTCTCATTTGGAGGAGTTGGGATGTGCATTGGGAAGTTTAGGGCAGAGGAGAAGTGGATCCACTCCAATTATCCAACCATTTCAATAAGGGTAGCTCTTGAAGCAAGGATCCCTTCGACGAAGCCTTCTTCTTCTCCTTCATGTTGTAATAATTTTGTTTATGTAATAAACTTCTTTGTTCTTCTTTTATTTCTTATCTTTTCTTCTGTTTTATTTAAATTTCTTCTTCTCTTAATCTTCCTAATTGGGCTGGAATTCTTGAGTAGAATCGTTATTGGGTTATACCCATTTTAAACCTTTGCACATGCAAAACGCTTCTACGATGATTACGCCACCCATGGAAGAGTAGTCTTTTAGTAATCGATCTATCTTCTACCCTTTTCATTTAATTATTTTGAATCAATGAGCTACTGTAATTCACTTAATATGATCCATGAATTGTGTTTTTAAATTGTGAGAAACTAATCAAACAATTGAACAATTTACACAAAAACAAGCGAGGTCGGGATTTTGTGTAAATTGTGAGAGCGCGATCTTAATCGGTAATACAAGACCACACAGGATAAATTTGTAGAGTTCAAATATAATCCCTAAACACAATTCATCCTCATTTCCAGAGTGGATATGTGCCTTAATTTACGACTGAACATAAGCTAATCTTAGAACATCAATCAAAGCATGGTGCTGCGATTGCATGTTCCGAAGTTAGCCTAAGGTTAAATTCACTTCAATCTTCGTGGTAAAGTTAATTCTCTTAGGGTTCGTGATTTAAAAAATTAAGGGATCATAATTAAGTGAATGTTAATTTAAATGATAATGATTAATAGTAAAGTGAAGAGGTAGAGTTAGATCGATTACGTCTTTTAAATAGATTTCTAAACAAACATCTTTTTGTTGTGTCATTTTAATCAAACTTCATTTCAAAACTAAAAACAAAAAAAAATTATACAATCTTCTTCCAGCAAACTTCTTCTAGATTCATAAACTAAAACAAACCCCAATCCTTTAAAGTAGTGTTTTTATTCTATTCTATTTTTTTTATAATACCTCTAATAAGTTGTTAAATTCACTTCCTCCTTTGAGAGACGACCTTGGTCAGCCACTCTACTGCACCTAAGTACCCCAAATTACACTAATCATTTGAGGGCACCCACGACAGCGCTCTTTCAGGTTTGGTCAATTTATATGAATCAAAGTGGTGTAAATATGTGAATAAATAGGTTCCCTTTTATAATTGAAATGAGGGGTACTTTAGGAATTTCCTAAAATATTAAATTAATATAAATTAATTTACAATTTAAAATGGTTCAAAAGAATTTTTTTTAAAATATAATATGTTTAAGATTCTAAATAATCTCATAAAATAAAATTTATATAGTTTTTGATTATATTTATACCCTTATCTTTTGGTTTTAACCCTTATTTAACCCCTTTAACTCTTACTGTGACAACATGGATTTTTAATCTTTGAGGGTTAATATAGTTAATATAAAATAAAAAATGATAGATAAATAGGTCATGGTTGAAATTTTAAACCTTATAAAAATAAATTAGATGAATTTAATATTTTAAATATTATTTATTTTAAAATATCATTAATGTCAATTTTGACACTATTCATTACTTTGACTTTTAAAATTTTCAGTACAACAAGATAACTTTGAAAAAAATATTTTAATACATACCTAATATATTAATTTTATTTATAATTTTTTTTATGAAATTAATTATCTCATATTATATTTATTTTAATATTATTAATACCGTTTATTTTATTTTTCCATTAATTAAATAATCACTGTACCGAAATTTTATAGGATTTTAAGGTAATTATTTATTCCCTAAAAATTAAAAATAAATAACCATGATGAAGATAAATATTTTATTTTAAAATTAATATTTATAGTTGAATATATGCTCTGAATAACTCCATTTTAAAAACTTTATAGCTATTAAAATCATGAATGTGACATCTTTGACTATCCTTTGAATAAAATATTATAAGGATCATAATCACTTCCTAATGAAAAAATGGTCATATATATGATCCTATAATTATTATGAATGAAAATTACTCATCCAATAAAATTGGGGAAATCTTTAGGGTCATTTTCTAGTCCTTATCATTTTATTTTTAACCTACATTAACCAATTTACCCTTTACCGTGGTAATGAAAATTACCAAGGTTACTATTCATATTGGTAAAAAATAAAATAGAAATATGTAATAAATTTGTAACTTATTAATTTAAATATTTCAACCATTTTTTTAAATTAAAACCACAGAATTGGCAGAATTTAATTTAAAATTAATCCTACAAAACACAATGAAAACAGTTTTCCTGAAAAATGCACTTTTAAGCTCAGAAATGTACTTATAGAAAATAAGGTATAAGGATGATTAAAATGAAATAATTTATATTATTTATAACTAAATATTACTTAATTTACATTGATATCAAATTAAAATCACAAATTTCTTTTTAATATAAATAAATTGACTGTTTTATAAAAATATGTATTTTTTTCAATATTCACTAGAAAATCAATCTTTTTAGAAAATTCCCAAAAAATTCACGATATGTTAATTTTAATATTATGATTTAAAAAATAATATTATTTTTATAAAATAAAATTTATATAATTTCTATAAATTTATTATAATATTTACTCATAAAAATTAAGAAAACCATTTTTGAAGAAACCATATTTTTTTAAAGAATAAAATGATTTTAATAAAAATTAAGAACTTATTAACAAATAATTAATTACTAAATTAAAAAAGAGTTGGAAAATTATATATTTCATAATGTGGTTAATACTATTTATTCCTACCAATTTAATAACTAGTTTATAATGATCCCATAATAATATTTTATTGTTCATTTAAGCTAGGTGTTGTGTGCAACATAAGCTATCAAGGAGGTTAAATTTAAAAAGAGACATACCATAAAATATTGGGGTGTTACATTTTCCCATACTTCAATATATTACATCCTCAAAATTGGGATTTTCACTTTCAAAATTAATGGTTGATATTTTAAAATTTCTTTGTGGGAAACCCACATTGTAAATAGGGTTAATAAAACATCCTCTTAGTAAGAGGGAAAGGGAAATGTGAATGTCACAAAAAAAATTGGCTTTAGAATAAGATAAAATTAGTGGGAAGTGAAAATATATACATTGAATAGAAATCCAACTTTCAAGTTTTTATGGAGAGTGATATAAAACATGATCATGATAAAGTTAACCATCACAAAATCGTAAGTCTGTGATCAATTAAAAGTCCATTAATTTATTAGTACGTAAAGTAAATGGATAATGTTTTTGTTCCAAAATAGTTTTCATATATTTGTGGATTTTTTTACTTCCCAGAGTATAAAAATAAGTAAATATACATACTTGATAAGAATAATTCCATCATTTAATAAATTTCTACCACAAACTCATCTTTTACTACAAACAATGAGTATGAATTTTTTATGCCTGAGGAACTATGATCAACTTCTATGGATAAAAAATTCTTGAGAAGAAAAATAATATATTACCCATGTATTTATACATTAACCAATACCAATATGGTTAAATAATTCCCAAAATGAGTAAACCTTCATATGAGTAAAACTACTTTAGTCTCCCAAAATTTAATGCAATAGCCAAAATTCAACTTAGCATATTCAATAAATTACTATCCTTAAATGTCCTAAAAATTATTCCATATTAAGGTTAAAACCCAAAGATTAGAATGAATTTATCACTTAGACTTCCAAGATAAATTTAATATTTATCTCAAAAAATATGCATGCCCTAAACATATAATCTCTATGATACACTAACTATTTACATAAATAACTTGAATCACCAAAAATCCACAATAAAATCATATATTTATCCAAAACATAATTCAACCTTTATTCCTTAAATAAAATTCAATAATATTCTGTTTACCTTAATCATATAGGGTTCCTAAAATGAACTTATCCTTCATCCATCAAATAGTTTAACTAAAAAAAATATCATACTTACCGATACTTCATGTAGGAGAATGGTAGGTACTGCACCCTCATCACCCTTTAGTTCTGGGATCAACCCCTGCAGCCTTGCTAGACATGATTAGTTATCGCCTAACCTATGAGTTATCCTTTTTCTAAAATTATATTAATACACTCCCTATAAAATTCCCAAAAAATATGATAAACATCTTAAAAATAACCTTAATATATTCAACATTAATGAAATTTTTTAACCTCAAAAGTTATCTCATACATTTCATTTTTCATTCCCAAAAATATAATAACCCATAATTACCTTAAAATTAAAGATCATATAAACTTATGTCCCCAAAATGTAAATACATTATTACTTAAATTACTTGTTCACACATACTAAACAAATGGGTTGTATTTCCAAAAATGTCTCACAAAATATCCCTAATATTAATTAATTACCATAAAATAAAACCTCAGAGGGTGTTTAAGAATTTAAACTTATTATCAAAATTAAAATCATAAACCCATGATGGTGTCTACAACTCTTAAGTTAATGAAAACATGTATTCTTTCAAAACCAACATAATTCCTTATACATTTCATGATTCTTCTAACCATAATACCATTGGTGAAATACTTATTCAACACATTTTATATCACATTCAATTTTCAACCAGTTCCTTCTCATTATCGCTATTGAATAAAACCAAAATTCAAAGTGTAAATATCAAAATACAATAATCAAATCGAGTTATCAAATAATTATGAAATATTATTCAAATCATGTCTAAATCATGACACATTATTCTCAATATATGAGTCCTTATGTTTATCCTAGGTTATCTATGGTCATTAATATATCTATAGGATTATATCCTATACTTAGAATTATCCTCAAAGGTTATGTTACCTAATCTATATTTTCTTAAATATAGTTCCCAATGTTTCTACTAAATCTGGATCTGATAACAACTATAAATACCCAAACCCCAGTTTCCCAGAGCTAGTGTCTTACTTTATTACATTGGCATAAGATACAAGGAATCACATCCCAAAGTACTAAATAGTTTAGTATCCTTGGTAAACTAGATATATACTTGAAATTCACATTACATTTTAAAACATAAAATACACAAAACATTTCTTTGAGAAATCTATTATTCCCTTTAGTTTATCCATGCATATCAATCATAGTAAACTTCATGGAATCTCGAGGAAAAGAAAAAAATAAGGGTGAGATCAAATACTCAGTAAGGGTTAATTATATTGGAAGTTATCATGAATCAATAAACATAATCCACATGGAAAGGTAAATAAGTGAGCACACATTCCATTTAATCAATGAATTGAAAATGAAATACATCTAGAGATAATATCATAGTCAAAATATCTTGGATAATAATAACTCTTAATTAATATAATGCATAATTATCAGATATCATGTTTCTTAGGAACATGATATCTTTACTGTCAAGACCTTTCATAATATTTTCTAACATACTACTGTTAAGACCATTCATAAGAAAGTTTAAAACATACTGGTTACAAATGTGTAGGGTTTCTCTAATTGATTTCATCTCATGAGACTACCAATACATAAAGGGGATTTTCTATATATAGTCCCAACCCATTCTTGTATGTCCAAATAATTCCTCATATATTGAATAATTGATTTAATTTATTAATAATGTGATTTATCAAATATTCATATTGAGTAAATAATAGATATTTATCATTATTTCCCCAACTAATCAAATAACTTTAAATATAAACAATATATTTAAAAATGATATATGTTTTAGGAAGTAATCATATCCATCACACAGGAATATGAATATTTAAGGTAAATTTAATATCCAATGATCATAGGATAGTGAATATCTCAAGGTAAAGTTATTGAATAAAATAATGGATCAAGGAAGTAAATGTTAATACTTCCCTTAGTCAAAATGATCATAAACCATCTAGAGGAAGATTAAGGATGGTATCAATACAATATATACCAATTGGATAAAGAATAATTTTTTATTGTCATTTATGAATATAAATACCATAAAATTATCTTTAAAAACATTCTTAATGAAAATATCCTTTTCATTTTGAAAATCTTTTTCTTTGAAAATAACCTTTAAAAACTCAAATTTCATATTTTTTTGAAAATTATTTTATTTTAAAATAAACTTTTAAACTTATAAAATAATATTGAATGCACTTGAGTGGTCATGATGGCTAGAAATCTCGTTTATACTGTACACATTAAAACAAAGTTTCCTTTCACCTTTTTAGTAAAAGACAAATGAGAATTATTTTTCAAATGACATAAAGATTCCTTTGAATTTTTTTAAAAAGTAAAAATGGGTGAAAATTAATTTAATAAATCATTTTGGAAAGGTTAAAACATTTTAAAAAATATTTTTATAAAGCATGGTTTCGAAAGAAAACATATTTCCAATCGAAGAGAGAAATGAAGTTATATTTTCTTGAAAGCATTTTATAAAACATTTTAAATACCAAAGAGTGAAAAATGGTACTATTAATTGAAATAGATCATTAATAAACATTGTATAAGAAAATGGAATCTTTTATTATGAAAATTTTAAGTAATTTCCTTCAACTGATATTCAAGAATAAATAATCTTTATTAGAACGAGACTGTGAAATAAACCCTTAAAATGATCGAAACATTGAGGTGAGAATTAATAAATGAATCAATTATGTGTATCCACTATAAATCCACATAAAAAAGTGGAAATAATACATAAGATAATAAAAATACATTATACACATAATCTTATCCTGACATAATCAATGAAGTAGAAGTTTAACCCATTGAGTGGCAATTGAGTTAGGAAATCGCTTACCTTGTGAATTTCTTTTGTTGAACATGATTTAAACTCCTGTATAATGGTTTAAAGTATGTTATTAATTCATAACATAACCATATTTATATTTATTTTATCATATATGATCCTATTATATCATTTTATGACCCATTTTTTTATAATATTTCATTATTACCTTTGTTTTGGGTGTTAACTACTTCATTTTTTTATGCATGTTTTGTCATGTAAGTCCCGATTCTTGTTCATTTGTGTTAGATCCCAATATTTTATGGATATGTATTAGGATCATTTATAGGTACTATTTTATATTTTTGAGTACTTTTTTGGGTTTTATCTTGGTTGCGTTTGGGTGAAAATTTGAATCTTTTAGAGGGGTTTTGGGCAGTGCACAATTGGCGCATGGTTTTCGCAAACCGTGTTCCCTACCCCATAAAACCATGAAACCTTGATATAGTTGGGTTTTCATGGTTGGTGCATGGGTTTTCAAACCTTGCACCCTCTTAGGAGTAACCGTGAAACACCCCCAGGTGAGGCGCATGGTTAGGGGAAACCGTGCGCCCCATACAGGAAATTGTACATGCAGTTTTAATTAATCTGAAAATTGGTTTTAAAAATTCCTAATCCCCCTTCTTATACCCCCAAATTCCCTAGATCGACACTAAAACGTTTTTTGTTGTTTTTTTAGGTTTCAAGATGAATTAAAAGTCTTTATAACCTCTGTTCTTGGGGAATCTAAGATCTATTGAGGGATCTGCACCTCTCCGAGTATGTGGTTTATTCCCAATTATATCTCTCCCTCCCCCACTCCTCTTTCTGGATAAATAGGAATGTTTTATACACTGTTGTAAAGAATTTAGATCTGGGTTTAATTTATTTTGTTTCTTTTCATCTTGGATCTAGGTTTCAGATCTAGATCTAGTTCTTCATCACATTCTTGATTGTTCCACTTAAATTGCTGATTTCTGTTGGCAAGCGTTTGTCAATGATCTTAAGGTAGGTAGTATAAATTAAAAAACCCACAGTCATGATTTAAATTACATTTATGTAATTATGAAATTTTAATTTCTATTATTGGGAAATTACATTGATGATTGATTTCATAAAATCTAATTCCTATGTGATAATGATTAGGGTTAAATTGGGGAAATTGAAATTAGTTGAAATGGAATTGATGTGATTAATTAATTATTGAATTAATTAATGAAATTGATGTGATTAATTAATTTATGAATTAATTATTGTAATTGATGTGATTAATTAATTATTTAATTAATTAATGGAATGATGTGATTATAAAATTGTTGAATTGGATTAATTAATTATTGAATTAATTAATGAGATGATGTGATTATGAAATTGTTGAATTGGATTAATTAGTTATTGAATTAATTAATGAAATAATGTGATTATAAAATTGTCTAATTGTATTAATTAATTGGTGAATTAATTAAAGGGATGTTATGATACATGTGAAATTGTGATTCATATGATTTTGTGGTACATGTGATATTGTGATACATGTGGAATTGTAATAATGTGATATATGTAATAAACATGTGTGGGACATAGTCTACTGAATCGAAATCCCATAGTGATAAATGTGTGTGGGACATGGTCTACTACATCAAAATACTATAATGATAAATGATTGTGGGAAAAAGATGGTTTCTTCAAAATACCACTTGTGTGATTGTTTGATAAATGAGATGTGGGTCATGAATTACTACTTGAAATACCCACGGGGTCCTAGGTAGGGCGATATAGGCCCAAAATGTTGACATTGGACTATGGTTCCAATTGGACGTAATATGAATTGAATTGAAATGATAATTGATTAAATTGGTATTGTGACATGTGATATACCTTGGGGATAGTTCAGACTTTGAAACGGGATAAATTAGGTATTATTGGTTTGGGTTTCCTCAGGAAACCATGAGTTACATGGTTAAATAAAGATTAATGGAATAAATATAAACTATTTACTTTATTGCTTGTATTTTATTCTTTATACAACTGTATACACTGTTATTAACTAGATATTGTTTTATATGCCATTGGTGGTGGCCTACTGAGTTGTACTCACACCCTACTCGGGCTTCCTGATCACTACCCAGATAGAATTCATGTTTGTAGGACAAGATAAAGGTAAGGGATCTGTGTTAGATGGATTAGTTGGGATGAATCATTGATAAGGGAACCAAATATGATTTGAAACCCACTTGAGAGTTTTCAATGTCTTTATTTATTTTAGGTTTTTCAAATTCACACTTGACACGTATTTGGAATTACATATATACTATTTTGTTTTGTATATTTTATTTACTATTTTAGTCATCATGTGATACTGGTTTGGTTTGGTTATGGTTATATCATTTGGATATTTTTATTTACTTCCACTCTTGTTCTAATTTGATAAAGGGGGTATAGTCTCCCCATGATTGATATCAGACCCTCACTGCTAGCCGACGACCTCTTGCATACGGGGAGGCATGCTTGAGGTCATGTAACCTATCAGATTAGGGCACTGGTGTGTGACACATGGGTCAGGATGTTACAAAGTGGTATCAAAGGATGGTTTCTTTTCTTTTCTTTTGTATTACTATTTGGGAAAGGTAGATATGAGAATTGGATGAGTCAGGTCTTGGTTAATAGCTCATTTATGGGAGTATCTAACTCATGTATGTGGGTAAAATCCAAGTACCTAGGGTGGGATTGCTGTTGTGGATGTTTTCTGTTATAGTTGGATGTTATTTCACCTTTGGTGATACACTTTTTGTATGATGTTTCTACTTTATGAGATTTTATGAGATTTGAATCATGGTCCAGAATGGCATGAATTGAGTATGCATGCATCATTCTAGAAACTCAAGAATGTTTTGTGACAAGCATCATTTTAGGCACGTATAGAAAAGTAGGTTTTGGGTAGTTTTTGAAATTGAAATGTTTTCCTTTTCATGTGTAATTAAACTAAAAAAGGTGCTAAATGTGAAATTGAGAAAAATTATAACATGATGAAAAATGTGGAAAATGGGTGTCTAATGAGAAACTTGATTAATGAGAATGTGTTTACCCTTTTTTAACCATGAACTAGATGTTGGATGGTTAAGGGTAGTGATATCACCTCAGTTTTGACCATGTGGTGGGAAAGGGTGAATGGATTATTATGTATTTTTTGAAACCCTCTTATTAAATGTGTTAAATATGTGTTATGTGACCTAAGAAATGTGTTTCGAATTTTAGAGTTTTTCCTCCATGACGACGATTTTTGAGAGGGAAACATAAGCTTATGGCAGGAAATGATCCACCAATAATGGAACCAGAGGCACCGATAGTGCTGGGTGAAGAATTTGGAGAGATGTTCTGAGATTACCTTGCTCGCATCTTTCAATTTATGGAAAGAAACACAAGTCAAGTTATGAAAAGCATGTCTGATCTAACATGGGTGTTCCAGTTGCAGCACCCTTCGATGTTTACTAGAGAGGGTGGACCTGAGACAACTGAGTTTTGGATTGGGTCTATCCAGACTATACTTTAACACTTGTATACTCTTACTGGGAAGAGAGTCAAATTAGTTGCGTACATGTTATGTGGTCAATCAAAGCGTTGGTGGTACATCCAGACTCGGGATGGACAGATGGAGGCTATGGAGTTGAATGACTTTTAGGAGATGTTCATGGAGTACTTTTATCCAAAGACATTCAAGTAGGATATAGAATCTAATTTCATGAGGTTGACTCAGGGGAGTATGTCTATGATGGACTATGCTGGGTGCTTCACAGATTTTCAACACTTTTCTCTAGTGTTGGCAGGATACAATCCTACTTTATAAAAACAATTTCAGGATATAATTAAGTATGAAATTAAGTCCCAAGTGAATATCTTTAGGCTGAAAACATTTCCAGAAGTGGTGGATCAGACTCTCATATCTAAGGGGAACCTAAAGGTGTCTTACATTATAGGACATATGGTCTCTAATAGATGGTCAGGAGCATGAATTTTGAGAGTAGTAAGCGTTTTTATGAGAATGTTAGCCAGAGTGATAGTAAGAAGAGTAGCTAGTAGGAAGGGTCAGTTACACCGTACATTTATTGAGTGATCTGTCACCAGTGGTAGGTCATAAAACTTATGTAGATAGTGCCCCTGACCATAGGTAGAGTGTAGAGGTTGTGGCAGGATTAGACACCTATAGAGGTTTTGCAGGAACCCACGACAGATTGGCAGTGATGGAATAGCTAGGTAGAACTAGAGTGTGGAAAGGGGATCTTCGACACCATATCAGTCTAGCAGTTATAGTTCTAATGGCCATGGAATTTAAGGAAGTGGACACAAAACTTCTAATAAAGAGTTCCCATATCAGTATAGTGGTGCAGATTAGGGGACTTGAACTACATCATAGGTAAGTGGTGAAAGATATTATCATGTAGTTCATCCTACACTAGTGGATAGCAAGGTTGGACTGTTGATAATTAGAGGTACTATTCTTGTATCTTCAACACTATCTTGTGCCTTATTTGATACTAATGCATATTATTATTTTATATCTATGAAACTTGTGAATGGTTTGATCTTGGCACTGGAGTTTGTGAGTGGGGTAATGATGATAGATACACCTCTGGGGGTATAATCGAGAGACATATATTTGTGCAAGGGGTGTTTTCTCAAGGTTGTTGAGTATCATTTTTTATGGTATATCTACATCCTTGACATGTCAGACTTTGACCTAATCTTGGGGAAGGACTAGTATGTATCATACTGAGACCATATAGATTGTTACCACATGAGGGTGAATTTTACATCTCCTAAGGGTGGAAATTATATCCATCATGGAGAATTAGATATCTAGGCAGGTCATGGAGGGCCAATTCATCAGCAACTGGGGGAGCTCACCACTTAGGTTTCTAGTCTGTTGCTAGATTATGGGGGTGTGTATCATGCTATCTTTACACCTATAGTGGATATGTTTTAGGATGTGTTTCTTGAATACTTATTGGGGATTCCACCTAAGAGAGATATGTAATTTACTATTGAGATCATGCTGGGGGCTGGGCCCATTTCTATTCCACCATATAGAATGGAACCTACAGAGCTTTAAGAGCTTAATAATCAACTTAAGGAGTTAATGGATAAGGGATTCATCCATCCAAGTACGTTTCCTTGGGGTTCTATAGTATTTTTTGATAAGAAGGATGACGAGACCTTATGTTTATGTGTCGATTACCAGAAGTTGAACCAGATGATTGTGATGAACCAATATCCTCTTCTATATATTGATGATCTTTTTGACCAGTTGAGTGGAGATTATGTCTTTTCCAAGATCGAATTGAGATTAGGGTATCATCAGTTGATATTTTGACCTTGTGATATACCAAGGACTACTTTTAGAAGCAGGTATGACCTTATGAGTTCTTTGTGATCCTATTTGGGTTGACGAACACACCAACATTGTTTATAGACTTTATAAACCAAATATTCCATCCAAACCCAGATCAGTTTACTGTTGTATTTTTGGATGACATATTGGTGTACTCCAAGACTCATGATGATCATTCCCAACATCTTGACATCATCCTGAGTACACTAAGAGAGAATCATCTATACACCAAGATATCAAAGTTTCAATTCTGGATTGATCAGATACACTTCTTTGGTCACATCACCTCAGAGGAAGGTGTGTTAGTGGATCCAAAGAGAGTATAGGCAGAGTTTTCTTGGGAGTAAACCAAGAATGTTTTTGATATCCATTTATTTATAGGGTTATAAGTATATTATCAAAGGTTCATCCAAGACTTTTCCCACTTGGAAGCATCACTTTAGGGCTTGAAAAAAAGGATTAAAGTTTAAATGGTCAAGAGTATGTGAGAATACTTTATAGGAGTTGAAGAAACATTTGAAAATGGAACAAATATTGATACTAACTAAGTTAGGGGAGGAATATACGATGTTTTTTAATGCTTATGGTGTTGGTATTGGAGTAGTGTTTATACAGGGAGATCAAGTTTTGGTGTATGTGTCTCATCATTTGAGGCCGCATGAACAGAATTACTCTATACACGACCTTGAGTTAGCTGTAGTGGTTTATGAGTTGAAGTGTTGGTAGCATTATCTGTTGGGAAAAAAGTTTATTGTGTATACAGACCATAAGATATTGCTGTATATATTTTCACAATGGGATTTGAATCTCCGGTAGAAGGGATGGGTTGAGTATATTTGGTCCTTTGATTTTGAGCTATCATATATGCTTGGTAAGGGAAACAATGTTGCTGATACTTTAAGTAGGAAAACTTAGACTCAGGCAGTTCATGAGTCCAGTGATGAGTATAATAAGATGAATTTACTGGCTGATATGTATGTTGTAGTTAAGGATAGACATAAGAAGATGACTCTCATATTAGTTTCAGTAGAGTTTATACTTTTGATACATATCATAGATATGTAGTATGAGGATCCATAATGTATGACCTTGAGGAAAATATCTAAAGGTGGGGAGACACCTTCAGATTGGACTATAGATGAGGATGAGATCATCTATGTCTAGGTCTGTGTAGTTGTTCCTATGAGTATGTGGGATGAATTGATTCCTGAATTTAATGCCCCAAAGTGTGCAGTGCATCCAGGTGTGACCAAAATGTACCATGACCTACGATGATATTTTTGGTGGCCATACATGAAAAATGAGATAACAAGGTTCGATGATACACCTTTCAACAAGTGGAGGCTGAGAATCAACAACTTGGTGGTTTTCTACAGCTATTTTCCATTCTAGAATGGAAGTGGAATGATGTTACCATAGATTTTGTGGTAGGTCTCCTGAGGATGCCTCAAAAGAATGATGGTATTTGGGTGATTGTGGATCGACTGAAAAAGGTAACACATTTATTAACGGCACAAGACACTTTCTCAGTGGTTCAGTTTGGAGATTTGTACATTCAGTAGATATTCTATCTGCACGGGGTGCCATGGACTATAGTTTCAGATCTTGACTCACATTTTACTTCACGATTATTCTAGGTCCTGTAGAATGGACTTGGTACACATGTTTTTTTGAGTATTTCTTTCCATACATAGACATATGGGCAGTTAGAACATACTATACAAGTGCTTGAGGATTTGATTTGGGCATGTGTCCTAGAATTCAATAGGTTTTGGGAGAAGCACTTATCTTTAGTAGAGTTCTCCTATAAAAAAAGTTATTTGGAAAATGTTAAGATGACACTATATGAGGATATTTATGGTAGGCCATTCGGATCACCTCTATGCTAGATGGAGGTAGGTGAGTTAGAGTTATTGAGACTGAGTCTTGTGTAGGAGACTTCAGAGCAGGTCCAACCAATTCAGAAGCATATGGCTAGGAATCATATTATAATGAAGTCATATCATGATAGACGATGATGAACCCTAGAGTTTTTAGATAGTGATCATGTATTCCTTTGGTTGTTTCCTATACCGATTCATCGTAGGATACAGAGGTAGGGCAAGTTGGTGCCTAGGTTTGTTAGACCATTTAAGATTGTATATAGAATCTGATAGATGGCATACTAATTTGATATTACATATAGGTATAGTGATATGCATAATTGTTTATGTGTCACAACTTCGACAATATCACCCTGACCCTTCTCATGTGATCGATGTGGATGAGGTTGAGCTTGTGACTGATGCCTCCTTTGAGGAGCATCTGATACGTGTGTTAGATTATATTGAGAAAGTGTTACAGGGAATTACCATGCCAATAGTTCATGTATTGTGGCAGTATGTGTGTGTTCATGAGGAAACATGTGAGAGATAAGTGGATATGAGGGATTATTGGAATAATCTTTTTTACTCAGAATCTTAGAGAGGCTTGGGAGTATAGCTTGGGGACGAGCTGTTATAAGGTGGGGAGATTGTAAGATCTCAACCTTTTTTGAAGATGTATCAGGCTCATTTATAGGTACCATTTTTCCTCAGTTTGATTACTTTTTTTTGGGTTTTATCTTGGGTGCATTTGGGTGTAAATTTGAAGTTTTTGAAGGGGTTTTGGATAGTGCATAGTTAGCGCATGGTTTTCCCAAATAGTGCGCCCTTCCCTAACAAACCATAAACCCTTAAGATAATGGGGTTTTCATGGCTATTACATGATTTTTCAAACTATGTACCCTCTTTTGAGTAACCTTGTGACACCCCTAGGTGAGGCGCATGGTTAGGACGAACGTTTAGGGGAAACTGTGTACCCTATACTAGAAACCGTGTGTGCAATTTTAATTAATCCTAAAATTGGTTTTAAAAATTCCTTAACCCCCGTATTATACCCCCAAACACCCTAGCTCAACCCTAAAACATTTTATCTCATTTTTAGATGTTTCTGCATGAATTCCAAGGCTTTCCAACCTCCATTACTAGAGAATTGAAGATCCGTTGATGGATGTGCACCTCTCCGCGTATGTGGTTTCTTTCCGATTAGATCTATCTCCCCCCTCGATCCTCTTTTAGGATAATAGAGGAATGATTTATCTTTTGTTGTAAATAATTTAGATATAATTAAAATATATCTTGTTTCTTTTGATGTTGGATCTAGGTTTCAGATCTAGATCTTGTTCTTCGTCGCGTTCTTGATCATTCCGCTTAAATTGGGAATTTCTGTTGGTGAGTGTTTGTCAATGATCTTAAGGTAGGTGGTCTAAATTTCAAATCCCATAGTATTTATTTAAATTATAACTATTTAATTATGAAATTTCAAGTGTCGTGATTGTGAAATTGTGTTGATGATTGATTTTATAAAATTGAATTTTCAAGTGATAATGGTTACGGTTAAATTGGGGCAATTGAAATTGGTTGAAATAGAATTGATGTGATTAATTAATTAATTAATTAATTAATTAAGTAAATTGATGTGTTTAATTAAATGTTGAATTAATTAATCAAATAATGTTATTATGCAATTGTTTAATTGGATTAATTAATTGTTTAATTAATTAATGGTAATATGTGATTATGAAATTGTTGGATTAGATCAATTAGTTGTTGAATTATTTATTAGAATGATGTGATTATACAACTATTGAATTGGATTAATTAATTTGATAATCAATTAATGGGATGTTTTGATACATGTGAAATTATGATTCAAAATATTTTTTGGTACATGTGATATTGTGATACATGTGGAATTATGATACTTGGATATATGTGATAAACATGTGTGGTACATGGTCTGTTGCATCAAAATCCCATAGCAATAAATGTGTGTTGGACATGGTCTACTACATCAAAATCCCATAGTGATAAATGTGTGTGGGAAATAGACTGTCACTTCAAAATCCCACTTGTGTGATTGTTTGATAAATGATTTGTGGGTTATAGATTTCCATTTCAAATACCCACAAGGTCCTAAGTACGGCGATTTAGGCCCAAAATATTGGCATTGGACTATGGTTCCAATTGGATGTAATATGAATTGAATTAAAATTATAATTGATAAACTTAGTATTATGACATTTTTTATCCCTTGGGGGTAGTTTAGACTCCATCATGTGATGATATAGGTATTGTTGGTTTGGGTGTCCTCGGGAACCCAAGAGTTATGTGGTTAAATAAAGAGTAATTGAATAAATGTAAACTATTTAATTTATTGCTTATATTTTATTATTTATAAAACTATATACACTATTATTAACCATATATTTTTTAGATTCCATTGGTGGTAGCCTTCTGAGTTGTACTCACACCCTACTTGGGTTGCCTGATCGGTACCCAAATAGACTTCATGTTTGCAGGATAGGATTAGGGCAAGGTCCCTGTGTTAAATGGATGAGTTGGGATAGAGCATGAATGAGAGAACTACAATCGATTGAAGAACCACTTGGGGGTTGTTAGTGTCTTTATTTATTTTGGTTTTTTCATATTGACACTTGACACATATTTGGTATTACATATCTACTGTTTAGTTTTGGATATTGTATTTGTTGTTTTAGTCATCATGACATACTGGTTTGTTTTGGTTATGATTGTATCATTTGGCTATTTTTTATTTAATTACACTATTTTTATACTTTTATAATGATGGTATAGTCTTCACATTACTCATATTAGACCCTCACTACTATTTGGTAGCCTCTTGTGTATGGAGAGGTGTGCTTGAGGTCATGTAACCAACCGGATCGGGGAATCAGTGTTTGGCACTCGGGTCGGGATTCTACAATTGGATATATTTAAATTATCTAAAAATTTATATTAAGGTCAAAGATATCATATTTATTCATTATATATATATTTAGAATCATTCATGAATGTTGAAAATGGAAAATTAATCGCATCGTGTCATGAAGATGGTAGGTTGTACGTACGCATGAACAACGATATCATTCCATTGATGGGTGAAACGGTAAGGAAGTGGGTGATATATTAATTTTAAATAATTAATATAATTTCATAAGTACCATATATATCTACTATTTTTATCATTATAACCATCCTTGTAAAGTGGCTAGGAAAAAATTGTTACACTTCCATGTGGTGACGTTAAGCCGTACGTACGCACATTCAATGCTTTCATTTTTCATAGGATGGATAAAAGGTAGAATATGATTGTTTAATAATCATAATAAAATATAAGTATATAGATTATATTGGATTTATTATTTATTATGTAAACAACCCAAGAATAGTAAGTAGAAGAATAAATAAACATGAAAGAGTTGGTAAAGATGATTAACTCTTCTTTGGAGAACTTCCTTTTGATATCTTCTTAGGGACACTAGGGTTGATATTTTGAGAATACCATAAACAAAATAACTTGTATAATGAAGTTGGGAAGATAAATGGGAAGTTTTTGGTAGAGATATATGGCTTAAATGGGAATAAATAAGTGAAGAAATGAGTTACCTTTTATAATTGAAGTGCGGGGCACTCTATGAATTTATTAAAATATTAAATTAATATAAATTATTTTCCAATTTCTAATGGCTCAAAAGTGAGTTATTTAGAATATAAGACGATTATGGTTCAAATAAATTCATCCAATAAAATATATATAAGTTTTTACTATATTTATATCCCTATCTTTTGGTTTTAACCCTTATTTAACCCCATTAACTCTTACTCTGACAACATGATTTTTCACTCATTGAGGGTTAATGTAGTTACTATAAAATGAAAAATAACTGTAAATGAATTGTGTATGAAATTTTAAAACTTATCTAAATAAGTTGGATGATTTTAATATTTTTAAAAAATTTATATCATTTAATAAAATATTATTTATTTTAAAATATCATTAATGTAAATTTTGACACTATTCTTTACTTTGACTTTTAAAAATATCAATACAAAAAGATAAATTTGAAAAAAATATTTTAATAAATACTTAACATGTAAAGGTAATATATAAAATTATTTTATGACATTAATTATATCATATCAAATTTATTTTAATATTTTTAATATCATTTATTTTATTTTTTAATTATTTAAATAATCACCGCACCAACATTGTGGAGGATTTTAAGATAATTATTTATTACCTAAAAATTAAAAATAAATTACCATGATGAAGATAAATCTTTTAAAGCTACAATTAATATTTTTATTGAAATATATATCCTCTAGATAACCCCATAATAAAAATATTATAGTTATTAAAATCATGAATATGACATCTTTGACTTTTCTTTAAATAAAATATTATAAGGGTCATAATCAATTACTAATGGAAACAATGGTCATATATCTGAAAATTTAATTATTATGGATGAAAATCACTCATCAAATAAAATTTGGGAAAGTATTAAGGTCATTTTTGAGTCCATATCATTTTATTTTTAACCCATATTACCTAATTTACCCTTTACTATGGTAACAAAAATTACCAATGTTACTATTCATATCAGCAAAAAAGAGAAATATTTACTAAATTTGGAACTTATGAATCCAAATATTTCATCCATTTTTAAAAATTAAAAACACATAATTTTTAGAATTAAATTTTAAATTAATCCTGCAAAACGCAATGAAAAACAGTTTTTTTTAAAAGAAATGCATTTTAATCCCAAAAATGTACTTATACCAAAATATGGTATAAGTATGACTAAAATTAATAAAATTATATTATTTATAACTAAATATTTCTTAATTTACATTTATATCAAATTAAAATCATAAATATAATTTTAATATAAATAAATTGGATGTTTTATAAAAATCAATATTTTTCACTATTCATTAGAAAATCAATATTTTAAGAAAATTAAAAAAAATAACCATAAGTTAATTTTAATATGATTATTTAAAAAATGATATTAATTTTATAAAATAAAATTTATAGAAGTTATAGAAATTTATTTTAATATTTACTCAAAAAAAGTAAGAAACCCATTTTTGAAGAAAACATATTTTTTTGAAGAATAAAATAATTTTACTAAAAATTATGAATTTATTCACAAATAATTAATTAATACATTTGAAATGAGTTAGAAAATTATATATTTCATAATGTGGTTAATACTATTAATTCCCACAAATTTAACAACTAGGATATAACGATCACATAATAATATTTCATTATTCGTTTAAGCTAGGTGTTGTGTGCAATGTAAGATATCAAAGAGGTTAAATTTAAAAAGAGACTTACCATAAAGTCTTGGGGTGTTACATGAGACTTGAACATATAGATATTATTCTATTTTCATTGTAAAATTCACAAATTCCTGTACCACTCCTCAAAGTTCATGATGATGAGATGATTATCTTTCTCTAAAATCGATCATGAGGATAATGTTAAGGTTATATAAATTAACATTTTCTACAAAAAATGAAAGTTTATTTTTAGTAATTTATCTTAATTACCAAAATATGATGCAATAAATTTTATTTTATTATCCACCAACTATTTTATCAAATCCCAATATCCCACACCATTGGATTCAAAATATATCATCGCATGAATATTTTAGTTGAGTGGATTCATATTTTCCTTCTCATAACTCTTACACATGCCTAGTCAAATTACTTGAAAGTGTTTAGATAAAAATTATTGGTAACTGCATTAACTCATAGTTCCTTTCCCCATTGAGTAAACTTCATAATCCTAAAATCCTAGACTCAAATTTCCTTAACACTTACCTCCAAGTTTCATCAAGCCTGTAATGACTTTGGTTTTGTTAGTTTAGTCCTTTGAATATTTCTAAATATATCTATGGATTTTTCTTTAGAGTCTTCACTATGTTTGGGTGCCCTTATAGGCCAAATTTTATATATTAAAAATATTAATATATATTAAATCACACACACATCTTTTCAGAATAAATGGTTTTCAATTTTAGTAGGAGATCTAATGGGAAATATAAGACCATAGTTGATTCCAAAATGTGGGGTTTAGCCTAGGAATGACATAATGTTGGTCAGAATCATGCATCCATTTGAAGGCGATTGTTGGCGGGTTCATTAAGTAATTAAATATTTATTTAATTTACTTAAATGGCTTAAAAACATAATCCTCTCTGTAAATACACTGTTATGGAAAATCCTTAAGGTTAGCTGCATAACTCTGGGAGATAAAAGAGGAAGATGAAGCATTATTCATTGTAATCGGCAGATCAGAATCGAGGATTGGTGCCAAATGAATCAAAGTGAATCATGAGATGAATGAAAAACACAGCAGGATCATCATCTTCATCTCTAGAAGACATGTTCTTCACCGAAAATCAATCCATACTCGAGGTAGGGAACATTATTTCTTATATTTTCACCCTTAATTTATTCTAAAATCATATATTGTTTATCTGATTTTTTTCTGAGTTATTTTCATTCTTTGCGTGATCCCAAATATTTATTTTATTCATTACACCCCTGATTTCACCCTGGTTTCAAAAATTATATAATTCTTGGTTGAGAATGAATATTCTAAAAATGGTTTCACTTTATTCATGTAATTTTACCCCATTATTATTAGTGTTCTTTTCCATTGGCCCACGGGGTCATGGTTCAACATTACCAGGTCAAATTCGAGTGAAATCGAACCCTCAAATTCTTGGTGGATGCATGCACGAAGTATATATTGATCTTTGGTGGAAGGATCATGGTGTGATGTGAGATGAGGGTGTTGGAAGCACAAATAAGAGGCTAAATTATGGATTTTTATCTATAAGAGAGGCTAAATGACAACACAATGTGATGGGAATGGTCCACACATGGTTTGGGTGCCCAGAATCCAGCCACCAATGAAAAATTGGGTGTTGTAAGCCCTAGATCTGACTTTCTGAACATGAATCTATGTGGAAATAGAAGTGGAAGAAGCATGAAAAAGATGCATGAATACTTCCTCACATTATAAAATATCTTGAAATATATGGCGTATAGTCTAGGAACACACACCATGTAGTCCCCTAGTTGCGATGACTAGGGTTTCAGGAGGAGTTAAATATCACACTCTGTGTATGAACCATACACACCATGTGACCTAGTTCTGGTGGCTTGGCATGTTCTTTGAGAGTACATGGGTACAAAAATATCCAGGAACATGGGCACGATTAGTGTACACCAGAATGGCTATGTACTCAGACCTGGCCAGTGTACCTGAAAATGACTTGTGTACATAGGCATGACTAGTGTACACATGCGTGAGCATAGTACATTGGCATGAGATAGAGTATACAAGCACTAGCCAAAGTACATGGGTATGATCCATAAGACACGAGTAGACCTAGGGTAGGAAAGACACACTGTGTACCCTATATACATGACATGCAGTCCCACATGGCTAACCAAGCAGTGTAAAGGAGAGGGCATGATCAGGTGTCCATGTGAGGTCACATGCCTTATGACCTTATATACATGCCATGTATTTTTATATGTGGTTTCAACCTTGTGTATATCCTCTTCAAGACTCATATGTGGGCCTATGAGTAGCCTCTCCTGAAAAGTTTTTTACATAGATCATGATGGTATCCTTTATTCTATCATCATAGGAATGAAACAAGGTGTTACCAGTATGATTATACCATAAATACTGATTAGATGATGGAAGTGATTGGATTTGATCATCAAAGAGTCATCAGGGTTGGAAACCCCATATCACACCAGGGAATGGGTCCCCCATACTCTTTACATAGGTATAGTTGGACCCCCCTTATACTTCATTGGGTGTGATTCCTCTATCTATGGAGTGGAACCCCCATTTTTGAGCTCTGGTGGGGAGTAGGTCCTCCACTAGAGATTGTGAGCCCTTGGTTTTGGAGCATAATGGTGAGGCATGGGCCCTCCGCATGGATTATTGTATTGTATCATTTGGTCTTGGGAATAAGATATAGACCTTTGGAGGTATAGGAAGACTCATCATTATTAGATGGGCTATGGAGATGGAGATCGTCTTTCTTTATTTCTTGAGTTTATTTATGATCATATATATGTCGGGTTTCATTTCCTTTTTTCTTCTGGGTTGATATGAATATTATATATTTATATTACCCCCTTCTTGGTTTTTGAGGTGTCCTACCAGGTATTTATATACTCATCCTATCATGGGCTTCGCCTACACGTGTTGTGTCTTATAAAGATGACATAAAAATTGTTAGTGATACTGGAAGACCAAGTTTTAGAGGATCATAGTTATACCTAGAAGAGTTGATAGTGTTTGGTGGCTGACCTTGGGGATTGTGAGCTGGGATCTCTTCATTTTACCTCTTTCCAATTTTCATCAGTTTGGGACTCCATTTCTAGTTGGGCGTGTATTTTTTCCATTTATAAATTTTTACTACACTTCTATACATTGATTCTTTAGAAGAGGAAGTTGCATGGATGATTTACACTCTATATGTTTAGTATTTTATTATATCTATACACTATTTCATGGAGATAATTGTATTAATGTGTATAGATAATTAGGCTAAGGACTCCCATTTTAGTATTTCCTACTCGACACTTGTCGCTACCCCTAGCCTATTAGGGGTAGTCTTGGGTTTTTCGCACTCAGCTTACCACTATCCAAGAGGTCTCTGATGGCCAGGTCATGAAATAGTGGTATCAAATGTGAGATTTCCCCTAGGTTGGTGTTTATAGATTTACCTTACAATGGGGATTGGTTTGGGAACCTAGGGAAATGATGTAGGAGTGTCTCGAGTGTGGTTTTTAGGCCATGTAACCTAGTGTTGGTGCTGTGGCCGACATATCCATTAACTTGGAATCTAACTACCTACTTGTCAACTCAAAATACTGGGACATCTTTTTTAGGGAACAAATGGTACATTCATCATATAACATTAGATTTTTTTGACTTTTATGTCCTTCTTGATTCATCTCCACATATACAATCATCTAATAGTGGAATGTCTTGATAAGTTTTAGGATGCCTATGTGATGATACCCAGATAGGATGCTGATACAGGATCATGATGATGATCATTTGATTATTGAGGCCTCATTATAGGGACCTACTCATGAGGTGTTCCCCCTAGTGGTCTAAGTGGTGGACCGAATATGTGTGGGACATATGATAACTCCAATAGTCTAGGACGATGATATGTGTAGGCTTAGAGCATTAAGTGAGTTCTAGCAATAGATATCTCTGAGGTTTCATGGTGAGATAGACCCTTAGATAGTAAATGATTGTATTGAATTGGTGATTTGGGTATTCAATCTTGTTCGAACCCAGGTTGATTAGATAGTTGCACATGTGGCCAGTTTTCTTCATGGAGCAGTAGGGCGCTGGTGGAGTCTGATTACCTAGACTCATGATGAGATAAAACTCTCATGGTTAGACTTCCAAAATTTGTATTCTTTTGAGTATTACCCTTAATTCTTTCACTTTGTACAAATTTAGGATCTTTTTGAGTTTGATCAGGGTGGTATGTCAGTTTCTAAGTACGTTGTGAGGTCTACTGACCTCATGTGTTACTCTCTCGATATGGTGTGAGATGGATTATTTTGGGTGTGGAAGTTTGAGTAGGTCCTCCATAGATACATCCATTCCAATGTAGTCTCCTTATATATTCCTACTCATGCTAGAGTGCTAGTGAGGTCTCTAGTTACAAAGATCTTTCTAGCATAGGGATATCAGGCAGCGGGAGACGATAGTGGACATCATGGGCCTGAGTCATCTATAAAATCTATAAAGCATTAGTTGAAAGTGTCTCAATGTAAGATAACTCCCCATGTTTGGACCCAGACATGTGGATCTATGGTGAAAAGTTTACACAAATTATCTAGTTATCCATGAGAGGAGTGATTTTATGATTATGATTGGCGAGGCCACATGGCTTGTGATTGACCAAACCACCATGCCGAGGAGGTTAGTTTGATAATTTATAGACCACCACGACAGAGGTAACACTATGATTAGGTATCTCGCAAGAAATTTTAGGGTGACCCCCAGGTAGGCGGTGCTGACAGAGGAGCTGGTGGAGCTCTAAAGGGAGGATCTACTGGTGGAGGATGATGCTACATTATACTTACACCACCACCACCAGGTTCCCCATGCCTTTCTTAGAGGGTTGGTGGTCATTATTGAGGGAAGTTGCAGGCTATGAAGGTATATGAATAGGATTATCATGATATGATTCAAGGTATGATTTTTTCTTTTATAATATTACTCCAGTACTTATAGAAATAGTTATGAGTCATTCCTTTATCTATATATCCCCATACAAGATCTAGATTTTCCATTCGAGTCTTTATCCCATCATCTATTGATATAGGTTCTCACAAAGATAGATTCTTTTATATCACACATCTTCCGACAATGAAAGTTGGCATTCAGTGGAGATAGTTTCTCATGGTACCTCTTGGTCTTCATGGTGAAATTTTATGATTTCATCTTGGGTGTGCACTATTTTTCCATGGTTCATGCCTAGATAGGCTGTCATCACAGGAGAGTTAGATACCACCAACAGATGGGACAATATTCACATTTTTAGGCAAGATAGATCTTATGGATGAGTGGTTAAGGCTTGCAAGTAGGAAGCTACAACCCATCACCCATCAACTGGTGAGTTTAGCCCTTAGTTCAGTTGGTTCTTCAGGAATCTAGATTCTAGCAGTAGTGGAGGATTATATGGACATATTTCCCAAATATATCTTGGGACTACCTCTGAGGTGAGAGATTGAATTCTACATTGACTTGCACACCGAGAATGTACTAATATCTTCTACGGTATATCTGATGTCCCCCACCAAGCTCTGGGAGCTAAGGGTGTTGTTAGAAGATCCTCAAGAGAAAGGTTTTATCAAACCCAGTATGTCCCCATGGGAAACCCCTATTTTTTTCTGAAAAATGAGGATTAGTGATTGGGTATTTTCATCGATTATCATTTCCTAAACTAGGTAATGATAAAGAAAATCACCCCTTGTTGAGGATTGATGACCCCTTCAGCCTGTTGAAAGGTGTGAGTTGGTTCTCAAAGACCGATATTAGGTTTAGCTACCACCTTTTGAGGGTTCACAAGGATGATATTCCAAATATGAAATTCCAATTTTGATATGGACACTATGAGTTCTTGGTGATTCATTTCAATGTGAAAAATTACCATGTTGTGCTTATGGCTCATATGAACCAGATCTTCCAGCTATATTTGGACTGATTTGTAGATGTCTTCATCGATGACATACTCATTTAATCTGTGTTAGAGGGGGATAATGTAGAGAATTTGATAATGGTCCTAGACTTACTTTGGGATCACTAGTTTTATGTTAAGCTCTCGAAGTGCTAGTTTTGGATCTATTAGGTTCACTTTTGGGGTCATGTCATATCTGAGCACGATTTAACTATAGACCCTGATACTTATATTTTATGAAAATATTTTAGAGTATTTTTTTTATAATTATTTGTGTATTTAAATGATAAATTTTTCCAATTTTGGAATAAATTTACTTGTTTTGTGTTTTGTGGTAGAAAATAACAGATTTTGGAAAAAGAAACGAAAAGGGGAGGAAATATGAGCCGAAACATCAGATTTTTGGAGATGAAGAGGAGTTGGAAAACTGAAGAAAAATGAACTACAAGTCATGTACCAAAAGTACACACCATGATCATTTCAAGTGAAATAGATCTTCACTGAAAAGTCGTGATGACGGAACACACTGTGAACTTCAAGTACACGTCGTGTACCACCAGTACACACCATGATGACAATCAAACCAACGTAAAAAGTTTCTACAGATTCAACGTGGTAGAGGAAAAAACAGATCTGAAGTACATGTTTTGTAGCCCAAGTAAAGGTTGTGTAGGGGTCGACACGTAAAGAAAAATCAGGCGACGCGTGCCATGGGTTTTGGACAAGTTTTCCTATAAAAGGAGGCCACCAACCACCCTTCCAAGACACTCTGGGACAGAAGAAGGCTAAGAGACACCAAGGGAAAACCATCGGACAATCCAGAGCCTCTCTTTGCCTCCATTACTCCTTGCTTACCCATGTATCTCACCCTCATCATGAGAAAGTAGTCCATTTATGTTGGGTGATGTGATCGTAAGGGAATGTGATACTAGGAATTATTTTCTTTTATCTTATTCATGTTTTAGATTGCTGCAAATAATTATTTAAATTCCAAATCTCATTGTTTTTTCAAATTCATGACCATTTCTTGTGATTTGAAGAGTATTATTTAATTTCATCAATTAATCAAACTATTTTGTGTATGACCATTACACAACATAGTCCAATTATGTTTAAACATGGTTTTGGGTCACCTACCCTTGTGATTGAATCTAGTAGATGACCATTCAAACAATCCAATCATAGGAGTAGGGCAGGATACCAAGACCAAGGATCTCTATTGGCCCAATTCCAACACAAAGACTGAATACACACACTTTCAAATAAATCCATAGCACACAAACCTGAAAATCACTGATCCTGGTATTCCTCCATCCTGATATTCAAACCCCAACCAATCCTACTATTATTTCTCTTTTTTTTAAAGGTTAGGTCCGAAGCCTCATTTATTATTAAATCAAAGCAAAGAACTTTTTTAACTGGGTAGAGGGAGACCCATTACATAGCTCGAAGACCCAGCGGGCATTTATCCCATGATATGGCCTGTATGCCCAAATTTTTGGCCCAAATACCATTCTATAAATATTAATGCTAAAGTACCCGCCTGCTACAGTACCACACAGTACCCAGCCACCGCTATAGTACCCTTCCACCGCTACAGTGACCTGCCAGCGCTACAGTGCCCGCTGTTGCTAGAGTTCTGCCGCTGCTACAATATGCTACAATACTGCTATAGTGCCTGTGCCCATGGGTTTTGAACCCCCATTTTTCATGTAGGATTATGGGGTTCTTACCACTAATCCAAGCCCAAAATACACCTACTATTGTTTCTCTTTTCTCTCAACAACCAATCAATTTCAATTTAAATTTACTAATTAATTTAGAACATACAGATCGTATCTATGGGTTCGACACTCAAACTTGCTAGATACTACACTTTGAGTTTGTATTATCTGAGGTTTATAAATTTTGTTTTTTCATAGCACCATAGGGAACTAATGATGCCCTGTAGAGCTGTCAGACCCGGTTATGATTGATATTGTGCTTACTTGGTATCCACTTAAGAGCACGTCATAGGTGCAATTATTAGTTTTATAGGGTACTACATGAGGTTTGTAGTAAACTTTTCCAGGACAATAGAACATTTTTCTATCTTTTCATATAAATGGAATCCATTTACTTAAACTAAGCAATGGTAGAGATCCTTTTAAGTATTGAGGCTAAGGTTGACTAGTGCTCTTGTTTTGAGACTAATTGAGGAGAGCATTGAGTACATGGTATTTTGTGATTACCCTAGAGCTGGGCTTGGTTTTATATTGACGTAGAGGAAAGTAATGATTTCTTATGGGTCAAGGTAGTGGAGACCCCATGATAAGAGTTACAATACCCATGAATTAGAGTTGATAGGGGTAGTATTCACTCTGAAGATGTTGAGAAACTATATTTTGGGTGATTGGTTCATTGTATACTCATATCACAAGAGTGTTAGGTACATCTTCACTCAGATAGATATCAATATGAGACAAAAGCATTAGTTAGAGTTATTATAGAACAATGAATTCGAGATAGTCTATACTCTTGTGAATGTAAATGTTGTTGTAGATTCCCTTACCAGGAAATAATGTTCTTACTTATTGGAGGAGGTGTCTGAGTAGTTGGATTAGTTGCATCTAACCATGGTAGAGGAGAGGGGTGAACCTTTTCTTCAGCTGATGGTGGTGACCCCACTGCTTCTTCAACATGCAAGAGATACTCAGTTGGGAGAAATCAACTATGAGGTTCTATATGACTAGATATTCTCAGGAGATACACCAGAGTGTTTTTCTAAAGGAGGGTATCACATCATCCTTTTTAGGGGAATAACGGTGGTTCTATTCATGTTTCATGAGGAGGTGTTAAAAGAGTTTCATACTTCTCCCTTATCTGTACATCTTGGTGTGGAAAACATGTACATGGAACTTTATGGATAGTTTTATTGGTCTTTAATGAGGTGATCATTGTTTATTTTGTCTCTTGTTGTCTAACATGTCAGTAGATAAAGGCTAAAAATCCAGTTTCAGTAGGTTTGACTCAACCCCCTAAGATCCCATAATGGAAGTGAGATGACATATCAATGGATTTTGTGGTGGGGGATTCCATGGAAATTGAGAGGCCATGGCAGTATATGGGTGATTTTTAATTGAATCACCAAGTCAACACACTTTCTTATCATCTAGGAGAGAAGTTCAGTTGAGAGTTTGAGGTATTTATATATAAGGGAGATCTTCCTGCTTTATTGGGTACCCACGAAGATCATCCCTCACTGTGTTGCTGAGTTTACATAATAGTTATGGAGAGGTTTACATGAATCCTTTTTGACCTATTTATAGATTAGTACAATGTTCCTACCTAATATATATGAGTATACCAAAAGGACTACCTAGGAGTTGGATGATATGATGAGAACTTGTGTGTTGGACTTCTATTAGAGCTTATAGGATTACTTTCCATTGGTAGAGTTTACTTATAATAACATCTATCACTCTACTATCAAAATGACACCTTTCGATGCCTTTTAAATTTGATCCTACTAGTCACCTTTATCTTGGACTAATAATGGTGAAACATTTTGAGTTGGGTTAGATATGGTGAAGGAAACAACAGATAAGGTTTAGGTGATCTGTGAGCACATGAGGATAGCCCAGAGTTGAAAAATATTTTACCCAGATCGATATAGTATGCCTTTGGAGTTCAATAATGGATACCATGTTTTCCTAGGAGTCTCCCCGCATCAATTATTGTAGTGGTTTATCCAAGGAAGCAAGCTATCCCTGATGTTCATCAAGCCATTTTAGATCCTACGAAGGGTTGGCCAGGTTGTTTACCACTTGGAATTTCCCCCATAGTTGGACTGAGTGAATAACACATTCTATGTTTCACAACTGAGGATATACATACATGATCCTACACATGTTATTGACTAGGGTGATATGGACATCGAGGATGGAGCCACATTTTTGGAGTACTCGGTGGTGATCAAGGATTGGTAGGAGAGGATCCTACGTAGATGGACCATTATTTTGGTTCGAGTGCTTTAGTAGCATGAGAGTGCACAAGAGAGATACTGGGAGCATGAGAGCCAGATATAGAATCAATACCCCCAACTTTTTGTATATATTGTGATTTTAGTGGAAACAAATACTTGAAGGAATATATAATGTGATGAATCTAATTTTTTTTGGTTTATTCCTTTGGATATTTCTAAATATGTCACTAGAATTTTCCTCAGATTTGGTGTTGTGTTTGGGTGTCTCCAGACCCTAAAATTAATATATTAAAAATATTAATATATATTAAATTTCTTACACATATCTTTTCATAATAAATGGTTTTCCCATTGATTAGAGCATCATATGGGAAATTTGAGACCATGGTTGATTCCAGAATATAGATTTTACCCTAGGCATGATATAGAGTTGGTCGGTGTCAGACATCTAGTTGAAGGTGATCATTTGTGGGTGGGTTAAGTAATTAAATAATTTATTTGTGAATTTACTTAATTGATATAAAAACCCAATCCTCAATATAAATATGATATTATGGAAAATACCTAGGGTTAGCTGCATAACCCTAGGAGATTAGAGAGGAAGCGTAAGTGTTCTTCATTATCATCACCAGATCGAGATCTAGGATTGATGATGAATGGATCAAGGTGAATCATGAGATGGACAATGAGCACACTGAGATCATAGTCTTTATCACTAGTAGACACATTCTTCACTAATGATTGATCCGTTCTCAAGGCAGGGCACATTATTTCTTGTATTTTCACCCTTGATTTATTTGAAAAATCATATATTGTTTGGATTATTTTTTCCCAGTGATTTTCATTCTTCACATGATCCTAAATATTTATTTTACTCATTGCACCCCTAATTTTACCCTTGTTTCTTTGATTATATTATTGTTAGTTGAGAAAACATTATCCAATGATGGTTTCACTTTGTTCGTGTGATTTCCCATCACCATTCTTCGCGTTCTTTTCCATTGTCCTATGAGGTCGAAGTTCAGTATTGTCAGGTAGAATTCAAGCATGATCGAATCCCCAAATTTATGGAGGATGCGTGCATGATATATGGATCAATATTTAGTGCATTAATTGTGGTGCAATATAGGATTAGAGGGTTGGAAGCAAGGACCATAAGAAGGATTTTGGATTTTCATCCATGATAGAGATGATGTAGTGCGACCAGAATGGTCTGCACGTGGTTTGGGTGTTTAAAATCTAGCCAATGATAATGAATTATTTGTGGTAATCCCTAGATCTGAGTTTATAGGGGTGAATTGAGGTGTAAATATAGATAGAGTAAGCATGATCGAGATGTGTGAAGGATTCCTTGGATTCGGGAAAATCCCAACATACATGGAGTGTAGTCTAGAAACACATGCTATGTAGTCCCTTGGATATAACTGATAGGATTTTGAGTGAAGTTTAATATAAAACACCATGTATGGCCCATATATGTCGTGTGACCTAGTGCTCACATCTTGGTATATACTTTGAAAGTGCACAAGAACAAACATTACCAAACACTTGGGAACAACTGGAGTACATGATAACAAACATAAACTCGTACATGGACAAGGTACCTAAATATGGATAGTCTATACAGAATTGACCAGTGTACATGGGGGACACCATAGTACATGGGTATGGTCCATAGTAAATAGGCACTGAAGTTCCAAAGGATCGAATAACAGCTGAGAAGGGGGGGGGGGGTTGAGTCAGTTGTTCAATTTTTATAAGTTTCAAAACATTTAAAAACTTAACCCCTACAAACTGTTAAGATTTATTTCCTTATAAACTTTTAGTAAATACTCATGCATAAAAAAGTGTGAAATAAAGTAAATCACACAATATTTATAATGTTTTACCTCTGTGTGAGAACCTACATCCTTTCTATATCCACTCTCGTGGGTATATGGAAATCCAATAATAAGAAGAAGTGAATACAACTTGTGCCAAATCCTATTAGACACATTATATATCCTAATAGGAATGATTATACTAACTCCCATCAATTTAAAATGTTTTCTTATAAAAAAATTGATCCCAAAAAAATAATAAAGACTTTGTTGAATCTGCTCTATAATTCCTCAATTAGAATCCCCAGTTTGATTTGGCTAGATCTGATTTTCTCAATCTGATGATGCTGGATCCAATTTTCTCAATACAATGATGCTGGATCTGATTATCTCAATAAAATTATATCGAATCCTATTTTCTCTAAACAATGAGCATGGCTATGATTCTCTCAAAACAATGATGTTGAATCCTAGATCTGATTTTCTGATTATGATGATTTTGGATCCGATTCTCTGAATATGATAATATTGGAACCTGGATCCGATTCTCTGAGTACGATGATTCAATACAGTGAATTCATTATCAATCTAAAAAACTCAAACTTTTCTAAAATTATCAATATAATTCTTCTTCAATCAGATAAGAAATTTTAATTAAAATTCTATAGAGCTCCTCCTTTTGTGTGTGTGTGAAAGTTACGAATGAACAAATGATTTGAGAAAGTATTTATAGGAAACTCATAAAATAATGACGAGAAACTTGAAAACATTCCCCACTTCCTCAAATATAAAAATATCTGAAAATATCTCACATTTAAAACTTCAAATTTGATTTCTTTAAACCTCCTTATATTTCTCTAATATTTACGCAAAACTAAAAATTCAAGTTTGACCACTTTAACTATTTATACTTTTCTCAGCTCATTATGTTCTGTTTCTTTCTCAACTTCATTACAATCTGTTTCTTTCTCATCTTATTATGATCTTTTTCTTTCTCAGTATGAATTATTCATTATAAATACTTCAGTACGATTACAAAAATCTCAATATGAAAATCCAATTACAAAAATGTCAGTATGATTTTATCTGTATGAAAATCTCAATACAAAAATCTGAGTATGAAAATATTAGTACAAATTTTCTAGTATGAGAATCTTAGTATGAAAATTTGAGTATGAAAATATTAGTATGATTTTCCCAGTATGAAAATCCCAGTATGAAAATATTAATATGAAAATCTCAGTACAATTTATTTGTTCCTTAGGCTCAACAACATATTTTTCTTTCTCATCTCATAACGATGTAATTCCCATTACGATGGAAATCCCATTACAATGGAAATCTCATTTTTCAACTCTGAAATTATTGAAACCTATCTACCATTTATTCAATGGATTTTATCATGAGTGTTTTCATGATTTGCAAGAACTTATTGATCAACAAAGCATTGTTTGATTTGTTTTAGAAAGTATGAAAACTTTCTAACTCTTGAATTCACTTTCTTCTTTCAATTTTTTTTAGCAATTTAATTCTTTCTCTGATTCTTTTGAATTAAATTATTTTCAATTTCATGCTAATGGAACTAATTACAATGAAGTGTCTGATCAACAACTTCATCTTTCCAACTTCATTTGTGTCCGGTACAACTCAATACAAAAACTTGGGTCTGGAAAATAACCTCATTACGATGGACTAGACCCAATTCCTAGAAAACAAAAACATTCTTTTAAAAAGATATTTAGTTTTCAAGAAATAAAAAACTTTTTTAAAACAAAACACCCCAAAGGTTCTTCAATCTCTCCATTTGTATTTGTTGAAAACCCTCATTAATAACTTTTCAACCTCTCAGATTTTTTCACAACTCAACTTTTTGACTTTTATAAAAACATATCCTTTCTTAAAAGAGAGAGTCCTAACACTACACTACTAAATAATGTATTTTTTGAAGGAATTATATCCCTCAGTGGAAATAAAGTTTTTCATCCATGAAAAGATAAAATCTCCTCACTTTTCTTTTCACACTTTATTTATCTCTCCTCCATTCTTTATTTTCTCACTTTCTTTCTCTCCCCCATTTTATGATAACCACATATTCATATTCATAAAATAAAGATAAGTAAAACTTATTAAAAAGTACAAAGTTATTACTTTTTCTCCCCCTTTGTCAACATAATCCAAACCAAAATTGGGGTTCTTCCTTATAAGGTTTAGGAAGACATGGGAGGAGGATGAATAAGAAGTTGTAGCCTCAATTCCACAAACCTTTCTTTTGGAATTTATTTTTTAAAGATATTAGAAATATGATACTTTGTTTGAATTTATTCCAGCAACAAATTTATATTTTATAAAGTGAAACTTTATATCAATGTGTTTTGATCTTGAATGTTGGATATGACTCTTATAAAGATTAATTGCACTCTAATTATCATAAACTATCTTTAATGGTTTGTATTATTTTACTTTCAAAATATTTTAGCTAAAATTTCATCCACAAAATTTGAGTACAATATTAAGTAGCTAAAACATATTTGGATTCAGTTGTGATCAAAGTTACTAAATTTTGTTTCTTACTATGATAACTCACACAAGATTCACCCAAGGAAAATTTTCCTATTAAGGTTGATTTTCTATCATTGTAATATCCAGCCTAGTCAACATCAGTATAACCATGAAGATTCATCTCAATATTTCTTTTGTATAAAAAACCATGTGAATTTGTTCCTTTGAAATATCTTAGAATCCTCTTTTCTGAAAATATATGTAATTATTTCATATTACTTTGATACCTAGTACAAAAATTCACAACATAAACAATATCAGGCCTTGAGGCTGTAAGGTAAAGAAGACTTCCTATCAATGTTTGAAAGTATTTTTGATTCACAGGTGTTATGAATTCATCTTTACTCAACTTTGTTCTCAATGAAATAGAAGTTGAAACTTATTTGGAATTTTCCATCCCAATTTTTTTTAACAATTTTCTTGTATACTTTTCTTGGGATAAGAAAGTGTATTTTTATTTTTGTTTAATTTTTAATCCAAGGAAGAAATTTATTTCCCCCAACATCAACATTTCAAAATTATTCTTTATTTTCAAAGAATTTTTTTTACAAACATCTTCTCTATCCCCAGAAAAAATTATATCATCCACATAAACAATTACAATTAGAGTTATAGAGTCAACATCTTTCACATACAAGTTGCTATCAACTTTTCCTTTATAAAAATTCAATATTTTCAAATAATTGTAAAGATTAGAATACCATGAACATGGTGCTTGTTTCATCCCATAAAAAGATTTATTCAATTTAAAATTTTTTTTCATCCTCTTCAAGTAGAAACCCACAAGGTTGTTCAATGTAAACTTATTCCACAATCTCACCATTTAAGAAAGATGACTTTACATCTATCTGATAAAATTTTCTAATTCCAATTTTTGGACAATGAAATAAACCTTAAAATATTTTATAATCTTGTAACTAGGGAAAAGGTTTCATCAGAATTCACACCTTTCACCTTTGCATATCCTTTATAAAAAATTATTTCTTTATTTCTTGAAACTTCTCTATGCTCATTTAATTTTTTTTTCTATAAACCCACTTTGTTCTGATAACATTTTTATTTTCTAGCCTTGGAAAAAGTTCTGATGTTTCATTATTTTCAATCTAATCTATCTCTTCATTCATATCATCCACCCATTCTTTATGTTGAATAGCCACTGAAACTGATTCTTGTTCAACTTTTGAGATAAGTGAAGTTTGATTTTATAATCTCAACTTCCTTTTGGTCTGAACTAGAGCATTTTGATTCCCAATAATTTTTTTGGACTCAACATGTTTTTTTAATGTAAAAAATCTCAAGGTTTCTTTCCCAGCTTCACTTTACTCACCAAATTAATCATCTGAATCTTGATAAGGATGATTTGGACAACATTCATTGTTGTTGGAATTCTCCAGTGTATCCTCCTCAGCATTCTCAATAAATTTTGTTAAGGAACTTTTATTTTCAATTACCTTCACATCATATTATTCCACAAAATTTGGTAAATGTTTTTTTCAAAGATTTGTAACTTCATCCATTTGGTGAATAGCCCATAAAATTTTCCCCCTCATATTTCTCATCAATCTTTCCCAAATCCATATTTTTTATTTTGAGAAAATATGGACTTCCAAAAACTTTGAAGTATTTCAATGAATGTTTTTTTCATACCAAATTTCATAAGGATTCATGTTAGTTTCCAGTATCAATAAGAAGCTATCTTGAATATGTACAACAATACTAATGAATTCTCTTTAATATAATTTTGAAAGATTGTATTCAGATAACATACTTCTTCCTATTTCCACCATGATTCTATTATTTCTTTATGCTACTATATTTTTTTGTTGAGTATAAGGAGAACTATACTGATGTTTGATACCTTGCTTTCTCAGATAAGTTTCAGAAGTATTTCTTGTGAATTTGTTGCCATTATTTTTTATTAACTTTTTTATAGAAACCCCCATTTCTTTCTCAACATCCTTTCTGAAGAATTTGAACATTTCAATATCCTCTGACTTGTGCTTCATAAACACAATGTTTTTCATCCAAGTTAAATCATAAATAAAAGTGATAAAGTATACATATCATTTTTTGATTGATGTATCATAATACCACATAAATTGGAATGAATAAGCTTAATTGGTCTTGTAGATTGAATCTCAATTCTCTTATGAATTTTGTTAGTGATATTTTCTTTATGAAAAGTAATAAAAACATCTCCATATCTTCTTTTCAATCCTGGAAAATTTCTAACAACCTAAACTTTAGAAATTTTATTCATTGTTTTACCCATGGTGGCCAAGTATTTGGTGCCATAATTTTTTTTCATATTCAACATTCAAGTAACTAGAGTTATTGAATTATCCTATTTGAAAGAGATTCCCATTGGTTCTTTATCGTTTTCTAATGAATTTTAAATCTTTCACACTTTTGATGATACACAAATATTTTCTAAAAACAACTTATTTTCCATTATCACAGATTTTAATTACACTAATTAAGTTATGTTTTAGCCCCCCAAAAAATAATTTTTTTTTAAATTTTAACTTTTTTCCCTCAATCTTAGTCATTCTGATTCTTCTGATTTTTCAACAACAAAAGATCTTTCCTTAACTTTCATCTTTTTAGCTTTCATTTATTTTCTATCATAAGAAACTTTTTAGGGAAGTATTGTCATATATCTTTTGGCATGATGAATAGATTGATCAAAAATTCCATAAAATTCTTCCAAACATTCAAATTTATTTCATATTGGAAAGTTTATAACATCTTGAGAATTCAATTTTTTTAACTTTCTGTAAGTTAGGAAAGTTTCTCATTCTACTTTCACTATTTATTACACTTTTATAAAAACTTCTTTCGGGTAAGGATAAGTTGTAACAATAATTATAAGACCTATTCCCATAGATTCCATAATACCAGTAATAACCATAAAATCTTCATTTTCTATTGAAATAAGATCTTTCTCTATTGAATTTTTTTTGAGGTTTGAAAATTATTTCAGTTCTAGCATACTCAGGACGTGGACCATATTTTCTTTTGGGTGAGTTTTATACTTTTGTAGATTTTATAGGTTTCTCACATCCTTTTTTCACCCAAACTTTGCTAATAATGTTTTAAAAACCTGAAATGTTAAAAGAATCAGATGAAACATTATTTTTGGTAAGATAATATTTCACCTGATTATCATATTGATCCTTCTCAACAACTTTAGAAGTATAATCTTTTACTTATGAAGATTTTTTGAATTTTTCATTCATCTTTATCAAGGTTGTTTCAAACTCAAGAAGTTTTGATTGAAACTCGATAACTTATTCTTCCTTTGTTTCCAGCTTCTTACAAAGATCTTGAATCATTTTCCATGTTTAGCAATTCTATGTTTGTAACTTAAAATATCCTCAATGTATTCTTCCTCCTACTCGATAACATATTTTCTTCCATCTAAAGAATCTTGACAATATTTCATTATAACTATAATTTCTTTCCTGAGAGTTTTGTTTGGCTCAAAATATGCAACAAGTTCTTTTCTGAGATTATAATCTCTATAAGATTTTTCACCAGCTTTTTCACTATCTGAGGAATCTTTTTTTCTCAACTTTTTCAATGAAGGTTTTGAATTATTCTGAACTTTCATCTTTATAAGAATTCTTGTCAGTTGATTCCTATTCAATTTTATTACTCAACATGTTTATTTTGTTTCAAGTAAACTTCTTCTTGTATCTATTGGGATACTTTTCTTCTTTATCATTGTTATTACACTTCTTCCATTGAGGTTTTACATCCAAATCATATCAATATTCTCTAACTTTCTTGTTGGGGGAATTCATAATAAAGTGTTCAATTACACCACACTCAAAACATTTGAGAGGAATTTTACCTCCATACTTTCTTATTCCTCTTTGATCGTTCTTGGATTTCTGGGAAATGAATTTTTCATTCAACTCATCATCCTCTTTATCTTCAGAGTCACAAGGATCAACATATTCAACATCTTGAATTTTCAACTTTATCATAACTTCAAAATCCATTTAATACTTCATCTTCTTTTTAAACATTTTAGCTTTCCTAATTTTATAAGAAATAATAAATTTATGCAATTCATCAAGAGATAAATAATCTTTATCTTATAAAGAAGAAATTTTAGAATCAAACCTATCCATAAAGTTTCTCATAAGTTTCTTCGCAATTGTAGAATATTTCAAGACATCTCCAAATCCTTTGATGTTGCAAAAAATTTAATTTACTCTAGTTAATTATTCACCAATTATTTCTTCATTTCTAATTCTGATGTATTTATACTTACTATGATATATATTTTTCATTTATTCCTTAACTTTTTTATTCCCTTTGAATTTTTTTCCATCTTGTCCAATATACTTTTTAATATTCCCAGACCCATCACCTTCTGATAAACATTCTCTGATAAGGAAATAAGGATTTCATTTCGAGACTTTCCTTAAACTTCTATATTTCTTCTATCAGTAAACATCGTAGGAGCATATTTATCAATAGGTGGAATACCATAAGTATCAGCAGAAAAAAATCAAGGCCAAGAGATAGAAGATAAGGAATCCTTATATTTTTCCACCCATAATAATTTTTTCCATAAAATGTAAGAATTATTATACTATTGAAAAAATTTATATTATCCATGATAAGGATTCAACAAGGGAATATTCCCTCTAATACCAATTGAAGTTCCAAAGGATCAAATAATAACTGATAAGAGGAGTTGAATTAGTGATTCACTTTTATAAGTTTCAAAACATTTACAAACTTAACCCTTGAAACCTGTTAATATTTATTTCCTTATTATCATTTAGTAAATACTCATACATTTAAGATTTGGAAAAAAAGTAAAGAACACAAGATTTACAAGGTTCTACCTCAGTGTGAGAACCAACACCCTTGCCATAGCCACTCCCATGGGTCTATAGAAATCCACTATTAAGAATACGTGAATACAACTTGTGACAAATCCCATTAGACACCTTCTATCTCCTGATAGGAATGATTATAATGATTCCTGTCAGTTTACAATGTTTTCTTATAAAACAATTGATCCAAAAAAAGGAATAAATACTTTGTTGAATCTGCTCCACAATTTCCCAGTTTGAATCCTTAGTTTGATTTGGATGGATCTGATTTTTTAAATTCGATGATGCTGGATCTGATTTTCTCAATACAATGGTGCTGGATCCGATCCTCTCAATAAAATGATAAAGGATCTGATTTTCTAAAAACAATGAGAATGGATATGATTCTCTCAAAACAATGATGCTGGATCCTAGATCCGATTTTCTGAGTATGATGATTCTAGATCCAATTCTTTGAATACGATAATTCTGGTTCCTAGATCCAATTCTCCAAGTATGATGATTCAATATAATGAATTCATTATCAATATAAAAAACTCAAACTCTACTCAAATGCTCAATATAATTATTCTTCAATCAGATTGGAACTTTTACTTAAAATTCTCCAGAGATCCTCCTTTTGCGTGTGTGTGAAAGTTACGAATGAACAAATGATCTTAAGAAGTATTTATAGGCGACTTAGAAAAAAAGGCGAGAAAATTGAAAACACTCTCTTCTTCCTCAAATCCTAAAATATTCAAAAATATCTCACATTTAAAATTTTAACTTTTAATTATTCCAACCTTATTATATTTCTCTAATATTTACGCAAAATTGAAATTCAAGTTTGACCACTTCAACTATTTATACCCATCTCATCTCATTATGGTCTATTTCTTTCTCATCTTAATTAAAATCTATTTCTTTCTCAACTCATTATGATATTTTTCTTTCTTGGAATGAATTATTCATTATGAATACTTCAATATGATTTCCCCACTATTAAAATCTGATTACAAAAATCTGAGTTTGAAAATCTTAGTACAATTTTCCCAATACGAAAATATCAGTAGAAAAATATGAGTACAAAAATCTCAGTACGATTTTCCTGGTACAAAAAACTCAATACAAAAATCTGAATATGAAAATATCAATACAATTTTCCCAGTATGAAAATCCCAGTACAAAAATCTTAGTATAAAAATCCTAGTATTATTTATTTCTTCCTCAGGATCAACAACGTCTTTTTATTTCTAAGCTCATTATGATATAATTCCCATTGCATTGGAAATCCCATTATGATGGAAAACTAATTTTTCAACTCTAAAATTATTCAAACCTCTCAAAGATTTCTTATAAGGATTTTATCAAAAGTGTTTTTATGATTTTTGATAACTTATTGATCATAAAATCATTTTCTGATTTGTTTTAGAAAGTATGAAAACTTTCTAACTCTTAACTTCACTTTCTTCTTTCAAAACACTTCAGCAACTTCATTCTTTCTCTGATTCTTTTGTATTTAATTATTTTCAATGTCATACTGATGGACCTGAATATTATAAAGTGTCTAATCAAAAAATTAATCTTCCTTATTTCATTTGTGTCTAGTACAAATTAATATAAAAACTTGGGTACAGAAAATAGCTTCATTACGATGGACTAGGTCCAATTCCTGGAAAACAAAAACATTCTTTTACAAAGAGAGCTAGTTGTCAACAAATACAAAAATTTGTTAAAACAAAACACAACAAAGATTCTTTAATATCACTCTTTGTATTTGTTGAAAACCCTCATTAAAAACTTTTCAAACTCTTATAATTTTTCACAACTCAACTTTTTGACTTTTATAAAAACATATCATTTTTCAAAAGAGAGTGTCCTGACACCACACTACTAGATACAATGATATTTGTTAAGGAATTCCATCCCTTAGTAGCAAGAAAGTTTTATAGCCATGAAAAGATAAAATATACTCACTTTTCTTTTCAAAATTTCTTTATCACTCCCCCATTATTTCTTCTCTGACCATCTCTCTCCCCCATTTTTTGATAACCACAACTTTTGATTCATAAAAGAAAGATAAGAAAAACTACTTACAAAATATAGAGTTGTTTCTTTCTCTCACCCTTTATCAACATAATCTAAAGAACAATGGGGGATATTACTTATGAGGTTTACGAAGACATGGGAGGAGGATGAACATGAAGTTGCAGCCTCAATTCCACAAACCTTTCTTTCGACATTTCTTTTATAAATATATCAATAATCTGATACTTTGTTGAAATGTATTCCAATAAAACATCTCCAGCAACAACTTTCTCTTTTATAAAGTGAAACTTTATATCAATGTGTTTTGATCTTGAATGTTGGACTTGATTATTTTAAAGACCAATTGCACTCTGATTGTCATAAAGTATCTTCAATGGTTTAGAAACTTTTACTTTCAAATATTCTAGATTAACTTTCATCCACAACATATGATTACAATCTTGAGTAGCAACAACATTTTCGGATTCACCTATGCTCAAAGTTATTGAACTTTGTTTCTTACTATTCCAACTCACACAACACTCACCCAAGAAAAATGTTCCTCATGAGGTTGATTTTCTATAATTGCAATCTCCAGCACAATCGGTATCAGTATAACCATGAAACTTCATCTCACTATTTATTTTGTATAACAAACCATGTGAATTTGTTCCTTTAACATATCTCAGAATCCTCTTTGCTGCCAATATATGCGATTCTTTTAGATTACTTTGATACTTAGAAAAAAAATTCATAGCATAAACAATATCATGGCTTGAGGATATAAGGTAAAGAATAATTCTTATCAACTTTAGAAATTCATTTGGATTCACACTTGTTCCAGATTCATCTTTACTCAAATTTTTGCTCACTAAAATAAGAGTTGAAGATTCTTTAGATTCTACCATCCCAATTTTTTTAACAATTCCCTAAAATAATTTTCTTGGGATAAGAAAATGTATTTTTATTTTTGTAGAACTTTTAAGCCAAAGAAGAAATTCAATTCTCCCAACATTGAAATTTCAAAATTCTTATTCATTTCCTTGGAAAATGTTTTACAAACATCTTCTATATCCCCAGAAAAAATTGTATCATCTATATAAAAAATTAAAATTAGAGATCTGAAGTCAAAATATTTCACCTAAAAGTTACTATAAACTTTTACTTCATAAAAATTAAACATTTTCAAACAATTACCAAGCTTAGAATACCTTGCACGTTGTGCTTGTTTTGATCCCATATAAAGCTTTATTCAATTTAAAAACTTTGTTTTCATCCTCATCAAGTTGAATCCCACAAGGTGGTTCAATGTAAAATTCTTCCACAATCTCATCATTTAAGAAAGATGACTTTAAATCCATATAATAAACTTTGTGATTTTGATGTGTAGCCACTGAAAGAAACATTATAATAGTTTCTAATCTTGAAACTAGGGAAAAAGTTTCATCAAAATCCACACCTTCCACCTGTGCATATCCTTTAAAAATAAGTCTTTCTTTGTTTCTTGAAGCCTCTCCATGCTCATTAATTTTTTTTTCTATAAACCCACTTTGTTCTAATAATTTTTTTTTTATTTTTTGGCCTTGGAAGAATCTCCCATGTTTCATTATTTTCAATCTGATCTAGCTCTTCATTCATATCATCCACCCATTCTTTTTTTAAATAGCCTCTGAAACTTATTCTCGTTTAACTTTTGAGATAAGTGAAGTTTGATTTTATAACCTCAAATTCCTTTTGGTCTGAACTAGAGCCTTTTTATTCCCAATAATTTTTTCAGACTCAAAATGTTTTTGTAATGTAGGAAATCTCAAGATTTTTTTCCCATCTTCACTTTCCTCACCACATGACTCATTTGAATCTTGATAAGGATGTTTTGGACAACATTCACTATTGTTGGAATTATCCAGTGTATCCTCCTCAGTATTCTCAACAACTTTTTTTTAAGGAACTTTGATTTTAAATTACCTTCACATTATATGATTACACCAACTTTTGTAAACATTTGTTCCAACATTTGTAACTTCATCTATTTGGTGAATAACCCATAAAATTTCTTTCCTTAGCTTTCTTATCAAAATTTCCCAAATATAGATTTTTTTATTTTGAGAAAACATGGACTTCCGAAAACTTTGAAGTATTTCAATGAAGGTTTTTTTGTTATACCACATTTCATAAGTAGTCATGTTAGTTTCCAGTATCAAGAAGAATCTATTTTAAAAATTTACAATAGTACTAATAGATTATTTCTAATAGAATTTTGAAAGTTGGTATTCAACTAACATACTTATTCTCATTTCCACCAAGATTCTATTCTTTATTTCTGCTACTCTATTTTGTTGCAGAGTATAAAGATAAATATACTAATGTTTTATATCATTCTTTCTCAGATAAGTTTCAAAAGAATTGTTTGTGAATTCAGTACCATTATTTGTTCTTAAATTCTTTATAGAAACCCCCATTTCTTTCTCAACATCATTTCTAAATAATTTGAACATTTCAAAATACTCTTCCTTATGCTTCATAAACATGATGTTTATCATCCGAGTAAAATCATAAATAAAAGTGATAAAGTATAAATCTTATTTTGTTGATTAATATCCCATCAGCCCACATAAATCAGAATGAATAAGATTAGGTGGTCTGGTAAATTGAATCTCAATTCTCTTATGAATTTTGTTAGTAATTTTCCTTTGTGGAAAGTAATACAATAATATTCATCTCTTCTTTTAAATTTTGGAAAATTATGAACAAAATCAACTTTAGAAAGTTTTTTTATGTTTCTCTTCCCAAGGTGGCCAAGTATATGGTGCCACAATATGCTTTCATCTTCATCACTCAAGCAACATGAGTTATTTAATTCCCCTATTTGAAAGAGATTACCACCAGTTCTTTCTCACTTTGTAATAACTTTTCCATATTTCACACTTTTGATGATACAAATATATTTTCTAAAAATAACTTCTTTTCCATCATCAAAAAGTTGACTTACACTAAGTAAGTTATGTTTTAACACATCAACAAATAAAAATTCCTTAGATTTCAAGTTTTAGGCCTCAATATCAGCCGTTCCAATTCCTTTGATTTTTAAGGAACTATCATTACCAAAGGTAACTGATCCTACACTACGGATTTCAACATGTTTCAAGATTTTTATATCACCTATCATATGTGAAGAGAAAACACTATCAAGTATCTATTTTTTGTTCCTTTTACTTTCTTTTAAAGCTGTTTCAACAATAAAAGCTCTTTCCTAAACTTTCTTCTTTTTAGATTTCATTTCATTTCTATCATAAGAAACTTGTTCTAGAAGGAGTGTCATACATATTTCAGAATGATGACCAACTTGATCACATCTTCTAGAAACTTCTTCCAAACATTCAAATTTATTTCTTATTATCAAGTTTATAACATCTTGATAATTCACTTCTTCAACTTTCTGTAAGTTAGGAAAGTTTCTCATTCTACTTTCACTATTTATCCCACTTTTCTCAAACCTTCTTTTGGTTAAGGATAATTTGTAACAAAAATTATAATTCCTATGCCCATAGATTCCACAACACTATAAATAACCATCAAATCTTGATTTTCTATTGAAATAAGATCTTTCTCTATTGAAACTTTGTTGAGGTTGGTAACTTCTTCTAACTCTAGCATACTCAGGTCATAGACCATCTTTTATTTTGACTGACTTTTTTAATTTTATTGATTTTATAGGTTTATCATGTCCCTTTTCCACCCAATATTTTCCAATATTTTTTTTAAAACCATAAATTTTAAAAGAATCAGATGAAACATTATTTTTGGTAAGATAAGATTTCACCTGATTCTCATATTGAGCCTTCTCAGAAACTTTTGAAGTCTCAGATTTTACTTCTAAAGCTTTGTTGAAGTTTTCATTTATCCTCCTCAAAGTTCTTTCAGACTCAAGAAGTTTTGATTGAAACTTTTTAACTTCTCCTTTCTTAGTTTCCATCTTCCTACTAATATCTTCAATCATCTTTTCTTATTCAACAATTCTAAGTTTGTAACTTAAAATCTCCTCGATGTATTCTTCCTCCTACTTGATAACATCTTTTATTCCTTTAATAGCTTCTTGAAAATATTTCTTTATAACTCTAATATCTTTCTTGAGAGTTTTTTTTCTCAAAACATGCAAAAAGTTCTATTCTGAGCTGATACTCTATATAAGATTCTTCACTACCTTCTTCACTCTCTGAGGAATCTTTTATTTTCTCAACTTTTTCAATGAAGGTTCTGAATTGTTTTTAAGTTTCATATTAATAATATTTTTTGTCAGTCGAGTCTGATTTAAATTTCCTACTCAATATATTTCTTCTATTTCCAGTAAAATTCTTCTTGTATATATCGTAAAATTCTTATTCTTTATCATTTTTGTTCCATTTCTTCCATCGAGGTTTTACATCAGAATCATCTCGATATTCTATAACTTTCTTCTTGGGGAAATTCATATAAAAGTGTCTAATTATACTACACTAAAAACATTTGAGATTTACTTTACCTCTATACTCTCCTCTTCCTCTTCAGTAGTTATTGAATATGAGAGACATGATTTTTTCATTCAACTCATCATAATATTTATCTTCAAACACAAGGATCAACATCTTCAACATCTTGAATTTTTAACTTTCTCATAACTTCAAAATCCATTTCATATTCTTGTTAAATGTTTGAGATTTCCTCATTTCATAAGAAATAAGAAAGTTATGCAATTACTTAATAGATAAATCATCTTTATCTTCTAAAGAAGAAATTTTAGAATCAAATCTTTTCAGAAAGTTTCTCATAATTTTCTTCACAATTGTATAATATTTTAAGACATATCCAAATACTATGATGTTACAAAAAATTTCATTTACTCTGGTGAAGTATTCATCAATTGTTCATTCATCTCTCATTCTAATGTCTTCATACTTACTACACCCGATTTTTATCTTTGCTTCCTTTACTTTTGTATTCCATTCGAAAACACTTTCTATATTGTCCAACATACTTTATAAAGTTTTGAGACCCATCACCTTATGAAAAACATTCTATGATAAGGACATAAGGATTGCATTTCTAGCCTTTCCATCCACTTCTATATTTCTCTTATCAGAAAACGTCATAGGAGCATATTTCTCAATAGGTGGAAAACCAATTATAGCAGCATCAACAACTTCAAGTCCAAGAGATAGGAGATAAGGAATCATCCTATTTTTCTATCCATAATAAATTTTTCCATAAAATGTAGGAATTCCTCTACTGTTGATAGAATTGATATTATCCATGATAAGTATTCAACAAGGGAACCTTTCCTATAATACCAATTGAAGTTCTAAAGGATTAAATAAAATATGAGAGGGGGGGGGGGTTGAATCAGTTATTCACTTTTTATAAGCTTCATAATATTTAGAAACTTGACCCTTGAAAACTATTAAGATTTATTACCTTATCATATTTTAGTAAATAATCATGCATGAAAAAGTAGTAAAGAAAGTAAAGAACAAAATATTTACAAGGTTTGAACTCAGTGTGAGAACCTACATCCTTTCCATAGCCACTCCCACGGGTCAATGGAAATCCACTATTAAGAATAAGTGAATACAAATTGTGCTAAATCCCATTAGAGAACTTATATATTTTGATATGAATTATTATACTGAATCCTATTAGTTTAAAATGTTTTTTTATAAAAAAATTGATAAAAAAAAGAATAAAGACTTTGTTGAATTTGCTCCACAATTTCTCAGTTCGAATCCTTAGTCTGATTTGGCTGGATCTGATTTTCTCAATTCAATGATGTTGGATCTAATTTTCTCAATAAAATGATGCTGGATCCAATTATCTTAATAAAATGATGTTGGATCTTATTTTCTCAAAACAAAAAGTCTAGATCTGATTCTCTCAAAGAAATTATGCTGGATCCTAGATCTGATTTTCTAAGTACGATGACTCTGAATCCGATTCTCTGAATATAATAATGCTGGTTTCTGGATCCAATTATTTGAGTATGATGATTCAATACAATGAATTAATTATCAATATTCAAAACTCAAACTCTATTCAAATTCTTAATACAATTCTTCTTTAATCAAATAGGAAATTTTACTTCAAATTATCAAAATATCCACCTTTTGTGCGGGTGTGAAAGTTGAAATGAACAAATTATCTGAGAAAGTATTTATAGGAGACTTATAAAAAAAGGTGGGAAACTTGAAAACATTCCCTACTTCCTCAAATATCAAAATCTCTAAAAATATCTTACATTTAAAACTTCAACTTTGACTTCATAAAACCTCCTTATAATTATCAGAGATTTATGAAAAATTGAAATTCAAGTTTTACCACTTCAACTCTTTATACCTTTCTCAGCTCATTATGTTCTATTTATTTCTCAGCTTTATTACAATCTATTTCCTTCTCAACTCATTATAATATTTTTTTCTCAGAATGAATTCTTCATTATGAATACTTCAGTATGATTTACTCAGTATTAAAATTCAAGTATAAAAATTTGATTATGAAAATATTAGTATGATTTTCCGAGTATGAAAATCCGAGTACAAAAATATCAGTATGATTTTCCCAATTAGAAAATCTTAGTACAAAAATATGAGTACTAAAATATTAGTATGATTTTACCAATACAAAAATCTGAGTATGAAAATCTTAGTATGATTTTCCTAGTACGAAATCCCCAGTATGATTCATTTCTTCCTCAGGCTCAACAAATTTTTTTTCTTTCTCAGATCATTATGATGTAATTCCCATTATTATGGAAATCCCATTATGATGGAAATATAATTTTTGAACTCTAAAATTATTCAAATCACTACACCATTTCTTTAAAGGATTTTATCATGATTGTTTTCATGATTTGTGAGAACTTATTAATGAGAAAAGAATCGTCTGATTTGTTTTAGAAAGTATGAAAACTTTCTAACTCCTGGATTTAATTTCTTCTTTAAAAACACTTAAACAACTTCATTATTTCTATGACTCTTTTGAATTCAATTATTTTCAATGTCATGTTGATGGACATGAATATAATAAAGTGTCTGATCACCAAATTCATCTTCCTGACTTCATCTATGTCTGGTACAACTCAATACGAAAACCTAGGTCCATAAAATAACCTCATTATAAAGGACTAGGTCTGATTCTTGGAAAACAAAAAAATTCCTTTAAAAATAGATTTAGTTATCAAAAAATACAAATCTTTGTTGAAACAAAACACTATAAAGGTTCTTCAGGCATAAACCAAAGTAAACAAGCATGGGCTGAAAGACATGGGTAGACCCAGGGCAGGTAAGACACACTTTATACCCTATGTTCATGCCATGTAGTCCCACATGTACATCCAAGCCATGTGTAGGAGAGGACACACCTAGGCATCCAGGTGTGGTCACAGTTCATGAGACCCTATATACATACCATGCACTTTTCTATGTGGTTTCCACCTTATGTTTATTTTTCTTCTGATCTAAGATATAGTTTCGTTAGTGGTCTATCCTAAACACTTTCCATATATAATAATATGATAGTATTAATTCTAGAATCATAGATACGACATGAGGTCTTAAGATCATGATGCTTCGTTTAAATATTCTTGGTATATGGTAGTGATTGGGTTTGACTATCAGAGAGATGCCAAGGTTAAAAATCCCCTATCGCACTAGGGTGTGGTTCCCCATACTCTTTTCACATGTAGAGTTGGAAACCCCATACTATATAGGGAAAGGTTCCTCTATCTATAGAGTTTCCCCCTTCATATTCAAGCTCCAATGAGGAGTGGGTCTTCCACTAGTTGTTGTGTCCCCTCAGCTATGGAGCATAGTGGTGAGGTTTGGGACCTCCACATGGATTCTTGTGTGATTTCACGTGGTTCCAATCATTAGAGATGGAACTTTAGAGTTGCAATAAAACTCATCGTTCTTAGCTAGGCTATAGAGATGGAGATCCCATTTCTCTATCATTTGGGTTTCTTTATAAGAATATATCTGTTGGTTTTCATTTCCCTCTTTCTTATGTGATTACCTGTCTATTTTTAATTTATATTACCATATTATTGGTTTTCGAGGTGTCCTAATGGGTATGTATATACTCACCCCTACATAGGATTCACCCGCACATGTTGTGTCTTATATAGAAAACATAAATATTGGTGGTGATATTGGCAGACTAGGTTTTAGAAGAGCATAGTTATACCTAGTGTAGCTCACCGTGTTTGGTGGTCGACCTTGGGGATTATGAGTTGGGTTCTCTTCAATCTCCCTCTTTCAAATTGTCATCAAGTTGGGACCTCATTTCTAGTCAGATGTGTATTTTTTTCCTTTATAAATTTATACTATATTTCTATACATTGATGCATTCCTATAGGTTGTTGCATGCATGGTTTACACTCTAGATGTTTAGACTTTTATTATATCTATGAAATATTGTATGAAGATGGTTTTGTGCATTAATATATGTACTTAGGATAAGTCATACCATTTTAGTATTGCCTACTTGGTGCTAGTTTCCTTCCCCTAACCTATTAGAGGTAGGATTAAGGTTGTCACACTCTACTTACTGTAGTCCAGGTGGGACCAATGGGTTAGTTCATGAAAAATAATTTCATAGGAAACTAATCTTGATGCTAACTCAGTTAATTTCACCCAAAAATTTCATTAGAACTCTCTAATAAATATAAGTGTCCTGACAAGAGAAAGACCAAGACTTCCATCTATGGTTTAATCCTAAATCATGTAATTGAAGGCATTGTCTAACTTAATATTTCCTTGATGGGTTTTTTATCTTATATGTAAATATTATTTATTTTATCCTTTATAATATTTTTTAATATTATATGGATTTTACATAATTAATTAACCATGTTTAGATAAAATAATTTATATATAATCCATTTATTTTATTCAATCTTGCATGCTTATTATTTTCTTTATTTTATGTGATCACATTTAAACATAAAATAAATATAAATAATAAATCATTAAATGGATGAAAATAAAATAATATGTGTCATGATCATGATTTTTACTACTAGTTAGTTTACTGAGTGGATGATAAACCAATCCTTTACTCTATAGTAATAACTCCTTGAACTGATCTTAGCTAAAGTTATAGTATTCCACCTTTAACCTGTGCATCTCATTGGCTGGTTTCACATTGTATCCATCTTGAAATATATCCACTCACCCAAGATCTCCATCCTTAACATATTTTTACTCACACACAAATGAGGAGAACCAGGGGTTTATGGTTGCATAAAATAAGTTTTATACACACAAACCCATACATAATTTGAGGAGGGGATGATTTTAAGGTCATCATTTTAATTTCATAATAATTTTAAAAAACCCATGCAATAATAATGAAATTGAAAGAAATACAATATATTTATAGGTTTTTGAAGCTTAAGGTATTTCATGCATATAACAAATAAATATTTAAAATTAGCTAGAATTAATTTTAATATATTATTTCTTAAGATAAAATTCCCAAATTAATCAATTAAATATTTAATTAACTAATTAATTATTTTATCTTAATTTCCCATCCAAACAGTCCTTGAGATTCCCATCCACTTTTATTTTAAATATGTTAAATTAATTTAAAATAAATTCATACATGGCATGCCCTGATAGGGACACTTCCTATACTCTTCTTGTCAGTATTAAATTATATGTAGAATTTAACACGATATGTACTAGAGGTAAGATGATATGCACCCTGTCTACATGATGTTTAATATTAGTCATATATAATGAGACTATGCTATGTATGACCCTTTTCATATATCATATACTTAATGAAATGTAGTATTCACAACATGTTGTGATATTACATGACATGTAGTTCTGGGTTTCAAACCGCATCGCCAACATAATATTTATTACTACACAACTTGCCATTAATATATGTGACATGTACTATTAAATATTATCATGAAGTAAAAGAGATATATAACAACTATAAATGTCATGTAGTTCCAAATTAGTGAGTAAAATAATTAATTAAACATTTAATATCCTAAATAACATGTTAAAATCATTCATGGTGTATTCAATCTAGTAAAACCTATCACACAACTTGTATACCATCTACACCTTATTTATTTTGGTTTAATGATATAATTAATATCCATTACACATAATAAATTCACATGGTGAACAACCTAACTTGACATGTACTTCATGTGAATATGTATGATTTACATGATGTGTAAATCCCACCACTCTATTGACTGAAATGGGAATTTTTATTGAAATACGAGGGTTCAAAGTACATGAAATGATTTAAGGGGGCCTAAAAAATGAAAACCAAGTGCATCTCTAAAAATAAATTTCTTACCCTGCATAGGGATGGATCCAGTACTGGAGAAACAGATGAGAGAGGCATGATGAGAACCTCTAGACGAAATGAAATCATCTGCTTTGTTCCCATCTTTATAGTTATGAGAGATAATAAAATTTCTCTAGGCCATTCTCATGAACTTGAGAACATGATAAGATATACTCCAAGGGGAGGAGATTCTCCCAATCATAGTGTTAAATATAACTTGAGATTCTGTTTCAATAATAGTAAGAGTGATGTTTCTTATACTACACAATTGAAGACCTATGATTATAGCATTTGCCTCTGCCTATAAATATTCTCCAATCCCATATGGTGCTGAAAAAGAAAATATAACTGATCCTATGAAATCATGAACAAGGCCTCCACTCTCATCATTCCTATACCACGTGAACCATATATGTTAAGCTTGAACCTAGATATGGGAGGAATCCAGTTAATCTAGCGTCTAAGGGATTGATCCTGGGAGATATAAGAAGGCCTTCCTATAGGATTGAGGAATTTGAGCAAGGGAGCCTCATGCCATTAGTTAAGTGGCTGCACCAACTCCAGAACAATACCTTTGGTTCTCTAAATAATGGAAAATGGATATATTTTAGAACCATCAAAGTGGGATTTGTTTTTGGCCTTCCAAATACACCAGAAGCCCGCTACAAGAATAAGTACCCTCTCACTTTGAACACAACATGTAATAAATACATACTGAACAATTTGAAAACATTATTTTCATGATTCCCATGGGAATACATTATGTGGGGTATGCAACATGTATACTGGATACACATTGTATAACCCTTAATGCCATGTGCTATCTTTCCCAGTCAATACGTGATATGTAATGACTCTATGTAATATTCTCCCACACTATGTTCCATGATTTTCATAACTCATCCTGGTGCATTGAACATGGTTATATGGAACGTAATTTTCAATTACATTCTATGCATCTATGTTATCTAACCAAAATCTCCAAAACCTCTAGATGGGATATTTAAATGATATTTATATGTTCTTAGTCATATGAAACTAAATTATCATGCCATCTTGACTTTTGGATTAAATAAAAAAATTGGAAATGAAAAACTAACAAAACAAATGTGCAATTTGATTAATAAATTATAAATAATTATAAATTAATATGTGAATTCTCTAATACAACTTAAAGGTTATAGGGTGTAGAAGAAGTTGTTGGTCCCATTCCAAATAATTCTTTTCATCATTTTCTTCAGATAAATCCTCAAAACTTGGTGAACAAAACCCTAGAATATTCATACAGAGGATATTTTAACATATAATTTATAATTAATTTATATAAATAACAATTTCATTTTCTTTTAATTATTTATTTGTTATTTAATCAAATGACCTAACTTATGTTATGAACACTATGATAATGGATCAAAGAGTATGATCCCTATAGTGGTATCCATGCATGATCTGTGAAACTCAAAACATCATCATTAGATATTTTGGTGCTAGCACAAAAGAACCAATTTACCTTCATTTTTTTTACCATCGATCACAATAAGAATGCCTCCTGGTCTTGAAGGATTATCTTTGGTTCTAACAATCTTGAGAGGGAGGAGGAGGATCATTTCTCTCTATTCTTAAGAGTGTTCCAGAGTATTTTTTCTTTGGACTTGAGAGAATTACATAGAGATAAATGTTGTGCACAATTGTCCTTAACCCTAGAAATGATATAATTCAGGTTATATACTTAGGATAGATATTTAGTTATTATACAAGGACCCTTAACCGGTATCTTAATTATAACTGTACCCCACGTCGAATAATAATAACAATAATAATATTATTATTTATTTGATGTATTCTAAACTCAAAAATATTTATTTATTATTTCTTTCATACCCTTAAACCAACCCATCAATCCTCCTAATTATTTATTGAAGCTTGAATAATAACTATTTATTTGAATAAATAAATATCACTATATTATCCATTCAATAAAAATTTATGTGATCAACATAACATGAATAATTATTATTCCTCAAAACTTGAGAATAATATTTATCATAATATTAAATTCAAATAAATTTCAACTAAGGTTATTGATACACTTAGCATGTGACCTCTAGGCCACTTTCTCAGTGACATTAGTTTAACTAGCCTAAAGTCAAAGATAAACATCTAGCAACATGTAAAGTCACCCATAGATAAATATGTTAATGTCACAATAACAAAAATATCCTATAAATGTCACTATGTAATATAATCCCTTGGTCCTAATATCTCATCAAATAGGTTTCATACTTGTTTAATCAATATATATACATGATATATATTTCTTTGAATTTCCTAAAATGAACTCATCGATAAAACTACTATGACCATGGACTTAATCTGGAAATTCCATTCCAATCAAAGGGATTACAATATCTACATCCATTTACTTAGAAGAGATAAATCTTTTTTTGAACTATTCCTTAATGTCATATCACTTATGATACGCCCAACATATCCTACCTCAACAAAAACATATGTCATAATGGTTTATATTAATACATCAAAGTACATTATTCGTGATATAAATAAATAATAACCTCAAGTCTAAGGAACAATACACACATATACAAATAGGAATATCCAATGACACATATAACATGTGTAATTCCTACCAGTGGGTCTATTCGCATAACCTCCTTACTTGGAGATTTCCAAGTGCAAACTTTATGAGAAGAAATATCAATGTCTTATGAGCCTCCCACACTTGATAGAAAAATATCATCTATTTCCTATTATATAGATGTCATATTGTAACGACCCAAAGTTTCATTATTGGAAATCCCTCTTGATCTAATTAAATGTCTCTTTATATAAAACGTTTATATAAAATGTCAACTTCTTTGGTTTTTTGTTAAGAAATTTGACCGTTGCTAATATAGTTGTTGAACAGTGATCAAATGATTAGTATAAATATAGGGCTTTAACAAATCCAATTTACTCAGACAAAAGAAGCGATGACCTCATCCAGTAGAATTGCTCCATACAAAGCCCATTTGTCGGAGATCGGAAAAGAGGTGGCATCCTTGAGTTTCTCTCTTGACCAAGCCCAAGCCGAGCTTCATCATGTAAAGCTATAATGGGACCGTCAACGGGAAAAGTGGAAGTTGATAGAGATTACCACCCGAGTAATGTTATCTGAGCCACCCCAAGAGTCTATCACCATCGCACACCTTACCCTTAGGTCTTATGCAACTGTTTTAAGGGTTTATGTAACAAATCGCTAGTACTATGTTCATGTACATCATTTTTTTATATAATAATGAATATACCTTCTTTTCATTATTGACACTTTGTAAATAGTTTTTTTAAAAGCACAAATAGTATTTTTAGTTAATATTCAGCTAAGAAATCTATTTTGATGAATTAATGGATTTTTGAATTAAATAATATTTTAAAATATTATTATTATTATTAAATTAATTTTTATTAAATATAAATTATCTTATAATTTTATGAATGCCATTTTTATTTTTATTAAGGTTTGAAATCCATTTTTGTCAAAACCAGTGAATTTTCGATAAATGTCGGTTTTTATTTTAAAAGTGAAAATTAACATATTTTGAAATTTATTTAGATAAAATAAATGTTATTTATGGAATCAGGACATCCAAATTATCCAATGGTGAATTTTTCATAATTTTCTGAGACAGTCAAATTTTTGGGTAAAAATTAAATACCGTTTAAAAATATATAATGTGTTTTATGACATCATAATGACCCAATAGTTATGTAATAAAATACTATAAGCTTTATTTTCGGCCAATATATGTTTTACCATTAAAATAATGTGATTTTGTATTTTTTTGACTTATTTTACAAAGCATTAATGTACCCCTCAAGACTTATTAAACACCTTGTCTTTTTAAATTATTTTCCATGGGAGTGTGATTCACCTCCACACAAGCAACCCCATTATTTTAAGAAGTTAGGAATTTGGCCTCATAAAATATTTTTTTCCTCTTCCCTTTTCCAAAAACCATGGGCAAAAACCATGAGCTTATTTTTGGTTTAGATTAGTTTAATGTAAGAGGTCCCAAACCTAAATAATAAAGAATTCACTCATCTTTACTATATAAACCCACCCAAGCTCCCACTTACTCCTCACTAAAAGCCTTTGGAGTTCGTCCAAATTCTTCCCTACTCTCTCTAGAATCCTACAAAGGTGCCCCAAGCTCCCAAAAAGCCTCTCTCAAGCCTCTCTCAAGCATTTGGAAGCACACTTCCAAGTAAGGGTTTTTCTTCCTTTCACTTTTTGTCCAATTCTCTTAATATTGTTATGCCCTTTTAATTTCAATTATAAATTATGGGGTATGGTTTCTCACCTCCCCCATACTTCCCTATTATTGTTTGAATGATGGGATACCCCTTTCTCTCTCATTAAATTCCTCCCATGTACACCCGTTACTATGCCGAAATTCCGAAAGGAACTTCTCTCTCCTCATTTACATTCAAGCAATACTTTTGTATCATGAATCTAAATTCCATTATAATTGTTGGGAAATGTATCTATATGACCCTACTTACTATCAATTTTATGCATATATGATGAGACACCATTTTCTCTCTCATCAACCATTTTTATGAATTCTTATATCACGTCGTTACGCTGCCGAAATTGCACTGATTTTATAAGCCAATGCCATTGTGTAGTGAATACCATGCCCATTTCTCCATCAAGGGTATTAACCTTCATTCACATTTACTTGTTGATTATAAAGTTTCATTCCACATTCCTTTTTCATGTAATAAATGATTATGTTTTATGAATCTATGTTTTATGATCCATGTGGCACACTTATGCATGAAATGAAATGTTTAAGAAGGGTACGCCCTTATAGCACTCTAATGCATTGGGTAAAGTATAGTATCATGATACGTCATGTGCAATGAGTTTTGAATCATGCTAATTCAAGTGCAATGAGGGTTTACTCATTCTTCATGTGCAATGAGGATTTACTCATGCTCCATGTGCAATGAGCCTTGGCTCATGCTAATTCCATGTTAAGTGTTGTTGCCACATTTCCATGCTATGATTATCATGCTTTATCATGCATTTATGTTCATATTTATCTTGTGCTCTATTGATATTCCTATTGTCTAACATGTATTTTACTCCTCATGTATTCTATGTTTATTCCCTTACTAGGATTTATAGCTCACCCCTTATCTTATACATGTCCTCAGGTTATCCCATGAAATGCTAAGTACGAGGGAATGTAGTGGTCATGTAAGGGATTTTTTCAATAAAGATGTTGTATTTCATGTTTTAAGTTGTTATGTAATGATCCTAATCCCCAAATACACTATACCTCTTGATCTTCCATGTTGTATCAAGTGAACAGTTTATGTAATAAATCATGTTGAAGTTTGTAAAATAATCAGGGTTTTCATAGTTGGTATCAGAGGACAGGTTTAGTATTTTTGGGATTAGGATTAGAAAACCCAAGTAAAGCCTTAGATACAAGACTAAGTATAATAAAAACATCCCTAAGTTTTGGTATGTACTGAGTAAGTGGTTTATCAAACAAATACATCCCTGTCTGGATACGAGCAGGTAGAGGCGGCTCTGGCACAGATGTATCCTAGGGGTAAAACCCGAAGACACTGCTTTGAGCTAGAGTCGAACAGGAATTGGTGCATGAAAATGGGCCTTTCTGCACTCTTGGTTACAACACTCCCGGGGGATATGTTTTGATAAATTCACAAGCTTAGTATGAACCCTTATTAAGGGAATTAAAAAAAAATTCCCCTAAGAATATATGTTAGAAAGTAGATCTTGAAAATCTTAGATTGAAGCCTATAGACTCATGAGTTAAGGAAATAAAAGTTTATTTATAAGTCATCAACTTTTTTCTTTGGATTACCCTTTATGTGTTACCCCCTAACTTTCCTTTTATTCCAGCCAATGGCCGATAATAGGAGGACTCGGGCTAAAAAACGCTGTGAAGATTAATGTGATGACTGTACTAATAAGATGCCCAATCCAATGGGGGAGGGAATCGTGAAATTTGTCATGCTTCTCTGTCAGCTAACTCAAGATTTGAATAGAAACACGGGTCAAGAGGAATGTCCAAACCCCCCTAAAAAAGAACAAGTCACTATCAAGAGCTTCATGAGACAAAGGCCTCCTACTTTTAGTGGATCATCTGATCCCACAATATCTGAAAAATGGATCAAATCCATTGAAAAGATATTCTCCATCCTTCAATGTTCTGAACAAGAGAAGGTTCACCTGGAGGCTTATTGTATGGAGGGTGAAGCTGATCAATGGTGGACGTTGATAAAAAATACGAAGTATGAGGAGGAGATTGAGGCGTTGGAATGGAAGGATTTCCGGAAGATGTTTTTTGATAAATATTTTACACGCACCCTACGACTTAAGATGGAAAGGGACTTCCTTTCCCTCAAGAAAAAAGAAGAAGAATATGTTGGAGTGTACAAGGAAAACTTCATAAGGCTTGCACGATACACTTCCGGCTTTGTCGTTACCCCCGAATGCAAGGTTTACCACTTCTTTGGTGGGCTGAAGGCTAGCCTACGGAAAGCATTAGCGATCCGTGACTTCGACAGCTATGAGGAAATTTCCCGATGTGCCCTCAAGGTTGAAATGGAGATTAGGGAATCATAGGGGTATCATGGGGACAAGAAGCGTAAGGTGGAATTCAATGCTGGCGGTCCGATGGATAAATCCAACAGTGCTAAGAAGATCCAGCACCCCACTTGCCAAAAGTGTAGAAAGAATCACCCTAGAAATTGCCTCAAAGGGACGAGGAAATGCTTTAGGTGTAGAAGAGAAGGGAACCTAGCTGTTAACTATCGGCAAGAAAGACCCACAGTTGTGACAGAGTAGAGGAACGCTGCGTTCGAACCGAAACACGTTGTTCATTGCTATAACTAAAAATAACCGGGGCATCTTGAAAATCAGTTCCCTAATCCAAAGGTTTTCAGAGGCAACCAACAACCTACAAGGCAACAAGGAAGAGCTTTTTCCATCACTTCTGCCGAAGTGAACCCCGAAAATGAAGTGGTGACAGGTAAGCTAGTTATTCATTCAAGAATAGAGAACATACTTTTTTATTCAGGTTCTACACATTCTTTTATATCTCAAAATTTTATTAGAACAATCCCAGCACCACCACAAATCATGGAAGTGAAGATGTCAGTGAGTATGGAAAATGGGGCAATCATTGCATCCCATGAATATAAATCACCCCCTATCATAATATGTGGATTTAATTTCCCAGTGAACCTCGTCATACTCCCTCTAGTGTAATTTGATGCAATTATTAGCATGGATTGACTTTCCTTATATAGAGACAACATAAATTGTTGGGAAAGGGAAATCACACTCCATATGGAGAATCGACCCCTAATTATTTACAAGTGTAAGGAGGAAGATGAATCTACTTTAGCTACATTATCTCAAGAATGGATATTACTACCCTATGAGCACGTGTATCTGGATCAGATGATTGAGTCTAAGGAAGAAACCATCCTTAAAGAAATTCCTATTATGAGGGAATTTGCCAAAGTGTTTCCTGAGGAACTGCCTGATCTTACTCCTAGAAGAGACGTTGAATTCTCAATTGAACTTATACCTGGGGCACTACCAATATCCAAGACTCTATATAGAATGGCTGTCGTTGAGATTGAAGAGCTGAAGAAACAACTACAGGAGAATCTGGATAAAGGGTTTATATGCCCAAGTGCTTCACCATGGGGTGCACCAGTCCTCTTCGTCAAGAAGAAGGATGAGTCAATGCAGATTTGCATCGATTATCGTGAACTTAACAAAATCAAGATAAATAAAAAGTATCATCTTCCACGGATCGATGACTTGTTCGATCAGATGCGTGGAGCACAATACTTATCCAAGGTAGATTTGCGGTAGGGATATTATCAAGTAAGGGTGAAGAAGGAAGATGTCCCCAAGACTGATTTTCATACAAGATACGTGCACTATGAATTCATAGTAATGAATTTCGGACTCAACAATGCTCCAGCGATCTTCATGGAATTGATGAATGGAGTCTTTAGAGATTACCTAGACAAATTTGTGGTAGTATTTATAGATGATATTCTAATATACTCCAAAACCAAGGAGGATAATGAGGAGCGTTTAAGAACTGTTATAGAGACTTTGTGCAAGGAAAAACTCTATGCAAAGTACAACAAGTGTGAGTTCTAGTTGAAGGAGGTCTCATTCTTGGGCCATATCATCACAAGCAATGGGATATCTGTGGATCCCTCCAAAACAGATGCAATTGAGGGATGGCCGAGACCAACATCGGTAACAGATATACATAGCTTCTTGGGGTTAGCTGGATATTATCGACTATTTGTGAGAAATTTATCATGACTGTCCAACCCTCTTACCAAGATAACTCGAAAGGGAGTAAAGTTTTCTTGGAGTGATGAATGCGAAGAAAGCTTCAAGGAGTTGAAAAGGAGGCTTATCACTGCACTTGTTCTCACTTTACCCACAAGTGGGGAAATTTTTTTGGTATTCAATGATGCTTCTAAGAAGGGATTAGGTTGTGTGATGATGCATAATGATAAATTGATATCCTATGCCTCAAGGCAGTTGAAAATCCATGAGCGAAACTATCCAACGCATGATCTGGAGTTGGAGGCAGTGATCTTTTCCTTGAAAATCTGGCGACATTATCTCTATGGGGATAAATGTGAGATATATACTGACCACAAGAGTCTTAAATATATATTCACATAGAAAGAGAGTAATATGCATCAGAGAAGATGGATAGAGCTCATCAAGGATTATGACTGTTCAATACATTACCACCCTGGGTAAGCGAACAAGGTGGAATATGCCCTAAGTAGAAAGGACCCAATAATTCTATCAATGATAAGAATTGAGAAGGATACAATATTCTTAGACTTGATGAAGATGAACATGGGAATCATAAATAAGGGAACATCATCAATCCTTTCACAAATGATTTCTCAACCGTCTCTTTTGGAAATGTTAAAGGATGCTCAAAAGGATGATGTGGTAATTCAGGAAAAAGTGGAAGCTATCAAAAAAGGGAAATCCTCAGAGTTTAATGTTATTGAAGAAGTAATTGTGTGATTTGGGAAAAGAATATGTGTTCCATAAAGTCCGGAGCTGAAGAAGGAACTTTTGGATAATTCACATAGTTCAAATTTATCTATTCACCCAGGGAGCACAAAGATGTATCAAGATCTCTGAGAAAACTTTTGGTGGGATAATATGAAGAAGGAGATCACTGAATATACATCAAAGTGCTTGGTGTGCTAGTAAGTGAAGGCAGAGAGGCAGAAGTCTACGGGGATGATACAACCATTTCCCATACCAGAATGGAAATGGGATAACATCACCATGGACTTTGTCACCGGACTTTCGAGGACGTCCAAAGGCAACAATGCAATCTGGGTTGTTGTGGATCATCTTACAAAGACTGTACACTTCATTTCTATTTGGGATGATTTATCATTGGATCAAATGGAACAGATATATATCAGGGAAGTGGTAAGGCTGCATGGAGTGTCACTATCTATTGTGTCTGACCAAGATCCAATATTCACCTCTAAGTTTTGGAAGAGTCTTCAAAATGCTCTAAATACTGAACTGAACTTCAGTACGGCCTATCATCATCAAACTGATGGCCAATCCGAGCGGACTATCCAAACACTTGAGGACATGTTGAGAGCGTTTTCAATGGACTTTAAAAGAGGATGGGATCAACATCTTCCTATGGTTGAGTTCTCTTATAATAAAAGTTTCCACTCGAGCATCCAAATGGCACCATATGAAGCCCTATATGGGAAAAGGTGCAGAAAACCAACATGTTGGGATGAGGTCGGTGAACGTAAGCTTCTTGGACCAGAAATGGTTGAGGAAATGGTGGAGAAGGTGAAAACCATTCAACATCATATCAGGGCATCCCAGAGTCGACAGAAGAGTTATGTAGATAATCGTCGATGAGACCTTGAGTTTAAAGTTGGAGACATGGTTTTTATACGCATATCTCCATGGAAGAAGGTCATGAGGTTTGGAAAGAAAGGGAAGTTAAGTCCAACGTACATCGGCCCCTTCGATATTCTTGATCGTGTCGGGGCTGTGGCCTATCGACTAGCACTTCCACCTACCATAGCCAAAGTACATGATGTCTTTCATGTATCCCTCTTAAGGAAGTACATACCGAACCCTTCACATGTACTCTCTTCTGAGGTGGTACAGTTGGAGGATGATCTTTCTTATGAGGAGCAACCAGTGAAGATCTTAGATCGTAGAGAAAAATTTCTACGAAATAAGACAATGCCCCTCATCAAGGTGTTGTGGTGAAACCACAAGTTTAAAGAAGCGACTTGGGAATCAGAGGAAATGATGAAGCTGAGTTACCCACATCTATTTTAGTGTGGGAAAAGGAAATTTTGAGGGCGAAATTTCTTAAGGGGGGATATTGTAACGACCCAAAGTTTCATTAATAGAAATCCATCTTGATCTAATTAAATGTCTCTTTATGTAAAATGTTTATATAAAATGTCAACTTCTTTGGTTTTATGTTAATAATTTTGGCCGTTGCTAATATATCTGGTGAACAGTGATCACATGATTAGTATAAATATAGGGCTTTAACAAATCTAATTTACTCAGACAAAAGAAGTGATGACCTCATCCAGTAGAATTTCTCCATACAAAACCCATTTGCTGGAGATCGGAAAAGTGGTGGCATCCTTGGGTTTCGCTCTTGACCAAGCCCAAACTGAGCTTCATCATGTCAAGCTCGAACGGGATCGTCTACGGGAAAAGTAGAATTTGATAGAGATTACCACCCGAGTGATGTTATCTGAGCCACCCCAAGAGTCTACCACCATCGCACACCTTACCCTTAGGTCTTATGTGGCTGTTTTAAGGGGTTTGTAAAAAATCACTAGTACTATGTTCATGTACATTATTTTTGTATATAATAATGAATATACATTCTTTTCATTATTGACACTTTATAAATAGTTTTTTTTAAATCACAAATAGTATTTTTAGTTAACATTCAGCTAAGAAATCTATTTTGATGAATTAATGGATTTTTGAATTAAATAATATTTTAAAATATTATTATTATTATTAAATTAATTTTTATCAAATATAAATGATCTTATAATTTTATAAATGCAATTGTAATTTTTATTAAGGTTTGAAAGCCATTTTTGTCAAAACCCGTGAATTTTTGATAAATGTTGGTTTTTATTTTAAAAGTGAAAATTAACATATTTATAAAATTATTTAGATAAAATAAATTTTATTTCTGGAATTAGGATGTCAAAATTATCCAATGGTTAATTTTTCATAATTTTCTGAAACAATCAAATTTTTGGGTAAAAATTAAATACCATTTAAATATATAATGTGTTTTATGACATCATAATGACCCAATAATGTTGTAATAAAATAATATAAGCTTTATGTTCGGCCAATATATGTTTTACCATTAAAATAATGTGATTTTGTGTTTTTTTGACTTATTTTACAAAGCATTAATGGACCCCTCAAGACTTATTAAACATCTTGTCTTTTTAAATTATTTTCCATGGGAGTGTGACTCACCTCCACATAAGCAACCCCATTATTTTAAGAAGTTAGGACTTTGGCCTCATAAAATATTGTTTTCCTCTTCCATTTTCCAAAAACCATGGGCAAAAACCATGAGCTGATTTGTGGTTTGGATTAGTTTAATGTAAGGGGTCCCAAACCAAAATAATAAAGAATTCACTCATATTTCCTATATAAACCCACCCAAGCTCCCACTTCCTCCTCACTAAAAGCCTTTTAAGTTCATCCAACCTATTCCCTACTCTCTCTAGAATCCTCCCAAGGTGCCCCAAGCTCCCAAAAAGCCTCTCTGAAGCCTCTCTCAAGCATTTGGAAGCACACTTCCAAGTAAGGGTTTTTCTTCCTTTCACTTTTTGTCAAATTTTCTTAATATTGTTATGCCCTTTTAATTTAAATTATAAATGCTGGGGTATGGTTTCGAACCTCCCCCATACTTCCCTCTTATTGTTTGAATGATGGGATACCCCTTTCTCTCTCATTAAATGCCTCCCATGTACACCCGTTACTATGCCGAAATTCCGAAAGGAACTTCTCTCTCCTCATTTACATTCAAGCAATACTTTTGTATCATGAATCTTAATTCCATTAAAATTGTTGGGACATGTATCTATATGACCCCCTTAATATCCATTTAATTTAGATATGATGAGACACCCCTTTCTCTCTCATCAACCATTTTTTATGAATTCTTATATCACGCTGTTACGCTGCCGAAATTGCACCGATTTTCTAAGCCAATGCCATTGTGTAGTGAATACCATGCCCATTTCTCCATCCAGGGTTTTCACCTTCATGCACATTTTCTTATTGATTATAAAGTTTCATTCCACATTCCTTTTTCGTGTAATAAATTATTATGTTTTATGAATCCATGTTTTATGATCCATGTGGCACACTTATGCATGAAATGAAATGTTTAAGAAGGGTTCACCCTTATAGCGCTCCAATGCATTGGGTAAAGTATAGTATCATGATACGTCACGTGCAATGAGTGTTGACTCATGCTAATTCAAGTGCAACGAGGGTTTACTTGTGCTTCATGTTCAATGAGGATTTACTCATGCTTCATGTGCAATGATCCATGGCTCATGCTAATTCCATGTTAGGTGTTGTTGCCACATTTCCATGTTATGATTATCATGCCTTATCATGACTTTATGTTCATATTTCTCTTGTGATCTATTGATATGCCTATTGTCTAACATGTATTGTACTCCTCATGTATTCCATGTTTATTCCCTTACTGGGATTTATAGCTCATCCCTTTTCTTATGCATGTCCTCAGGTTATCCCATGCAATGCTAAGTATGAGGGAATGTAGTGGTCATGTAAAGGAAGTTTTCAATAAAGATGTTGTATTTCATGTTTTAAGTTGTTATGTAATGATCTTAAGCCCCAAAGACACTATACCTCTAGATCTTCCATGTTGTATCAAGTGAACAGTTTATGTAATAAATCATGTTTAAGTTTGTAAAATAATCAGGGTTGTCATACAAATATCCATAAAAAATAAATTTAAGAATATTTTCATAACACTTCAAAGTTATCATCATAATGGGGAGCTATTGGGAAATTTTTATGTGATATATTCTCAACATCATCTCTTGAATGTTACATAGAATCAAACTCACCATGTGATGAAATATTTATTAATATTTAAGCCTTTGAATATACAAGTAATTAAAAGTAAAAAGTAGTTAGTACTAGAAAACTAACTTTAATAGTGTATTCCCTAGAGCATTCCATGCACTTTTAAAATACATGATGTGATGATATTATTGTTTTACTAAATGGATACAATAGGTGTACATATTGTGTACACCTGGGTAAACACAGTGTACCACCCCTATGATGAGATTTTGTTTGTTTTCTCACCTTGGAGCTAGATTTAGACTGGTAAACAGTCCATTCTAAGTATATTTCTATGTATATCACTATGATATGGTCCTCTTCATTATTAGAGTTTGTTCTCAAGATGATTTAGGGTTAGTTATGGATCTTAACCTTATAATGATGATGATGGGATCTATGTGATGATCGAGGGAAGATGTGAGGATAATAAGCACACTGGTATAAAACTAACATTGAAATGTGATACTGTCACATGTATTTAGAGACCAGTATTCTATGGGTGATTATTATTAGTTTTGGATCCTTAGAGGATGGAGAGTAAAAAACACAGGATTTTGGCGTACTCTTTGTTGGAACCCTCTATACAATAGGGTAAATCTAAGGGTTTTATTGATGGATGTGGGACTCAATGAGATTTCTTATTTCCCAAGAACACTAGAGTTGGAGTTGGTGCAAGTGGTTTGGACATGATGATTAGGAGTTAATAATTTACTCCTATTATTCTTAGTTCTTCATGTCAAGATTACTATCGAGAATGGTGGATATACTCCCTCCCATCTATCACCCCCTGAGTTGTCATGGGAGGTAGAGTGAGACGATTATAGAGCATTAATTAGACCAATGATTTTTATTAATATGATATGAGAATAGTATGGATATGGGATTTGGGTACTCGCTCAAGTTTATCATTATTATAAAGGTTCAAGTTATCTCTGTCATTGATAGAACAACTATTCTCTTTATTTCACACTTAAACATAATTTATTACATAAAATCTTCACTTGATAAAACATAGAATATCAATAGGTCTAGTTTCTATGGGTTTTAGGAACATTAAATAACAACTTAAAACATGAAATAACCATATTTATGAAAACTTCTTTTACATGACCACACACATTCCTTCATACTTAGAATTGCATGGGATAACCTGAGGACATGCATAAGAAAATGGTGATCTATAAAGACCAGTAAGGGAGTAAACAAGGCATAACATAAAGAATATAGTAAATTTTAGGCAATAGACATATCAATGGAGAATAAGAGAAACATGAACATAAGGGCATGATATAGCATGATTATCATAACATGGAAATGTGGCATCAACAATTAACATGATATTATCATGATCCAAGGCTCATTGAACATGGAGAATGAGTAAAACCTTATTACAATTGAATTAAAATGAGTAAAACCTAATTTCACTTGACGTATCATGATACTAATCTTTACCCAATTAATTGGAGCGCTATGAGGGCACACCCTTGTTAATCTTTTTATTTCATGCATAAGTGTGCCACATGGATCATATAACATGGATTCATTGAACAACATTATTTATTACATGATAAAGGAATGTGTAATTCATACATGAAAATATATAATCAATAAGTAAATGTGCATAAAGGTGAATACCCTTGATAGAGAAATGGGCATGGTATTCACTACACAATGACTCTGGCTTAGAAAATCGCGGTGCAATTTCGGCAGCATAATGACGTGACATAAAAATTCATAAAAAAAGATTTATGAGAGAGAAAGGGATGTATCATCATATGTAAATGAAATTTAAAGTAAGGGCGGTAATTTTGATACATGTCCCAACATATGTAATGGAATTTATATTCATAATACAAAAGAATATCTTGAATGTAAATGAGGAGAGAGAAATACCTTACGGAATTTTTGCATGGTAACATGTGTACATGAGAGGAATTAATGAGATATAAATGGGTATATAATCATTAAAACATAAGTAGTGAAGTATGGGGTAGGTGGAAAATCATACACAAATATTTTTAATTGAAAAAATGGTATAACAATATAAAGGAATTTGGACAAAAATGAGAAAGGAAGAAATCCCTTACAGAATTTTTGCATGGTAACAGGTGTACATGGGAGGAATTAATGAGATAGAAATGGGTCTATAATCATTAAAACATAATTAGGGAAGTATAGGGGAGGTGAAAAATCATACCCCAACAATTTTAATTGAAAATACAAGGGTATAACAGCATAAAGAAACATGAATAAAAATGAGAGAGGAAGAAATCCCTTACTTGTAAGTGTGATCTCAAAGGCTTGGGAGAGGCTTGAGAGAGGCTTATTGGGAGATTGGGGAGCCTTGGGAGGATTATAGAGAGAGTATTTCATAAGTTGGTCTAGATATAAAGGTTTTTAGTGAAGATGAAGTGGGAGCTTTTGTGGGTTTATATAGGAAAAGAGAGGGAATTCGTTATAATTTAGGTTTTAGACACCACACATTAAACTAATAAAAACCACAAACCAAACCATGGTTTTTACCATGGTTTTTTACAAAGGGGAGTGGAAAAAATTATTTTATAAGGCCATTGTCCGAAATTATTAAAATATTAGGCTTTCTTATGTGGAGGTGAGTCACACTCTCAAGGAAATCATTTTAAAATGTTAAAATGTTTTATAAGTCTTGAAGGGTCCACTAAAGCTTTGTAAAATAAATCAAAAAAACCTAAAATCACATTATTTTAAAGTTAAAACATATATTGGCTGAAAACACCATTTATAGTATTTTATTACATCACTATTGGGTCATTATGATGTCATAAAACACATAATATATTTAAACGATATTTAATTTTTACCCAAAAATTCAATTGTCTCAAAAAATTATGAAAAATTCAATGTTGGATAATTTTGACATACTGATTACAAAAATAATATTCATTTTATCTAAATAACTTTATAAATATTTGAATTTTTACTTTTAAAATAAAAATCAACATTTATCGAAAATTCATTGGTTTTGACAAAAAACAGCTTTCAAGCCTTAATAAAAATTACAATTGTATTCATAAAAATTATACGATCATTTATATTTAATAAAAATTAATTTAGTAATGATATTTTATTAAAACATTATTTAATTCAAAAATATATTAATTCATCAAAATAGATTTCTTAATTTAATATTAACTAAAAATACTATTTTTGATTTAAAAACTATTTAAAAAGTAACAATAATAAAATGAATGTATATTACTTATTCTATACAAAAATAATACATATAGTCATAGTGATAGGATCTTATTACATAACCCCTTATAACACCCTCATATGACCTAAGGGTATGGTGTGCGATGGTGACACCTCTCTTGGGGTGGCTCGGATAACATCGCTCGTGTGGTAATCTCTATTAACTTCCACTACTCCCATAGGTGGTTCCGTTCAAGCTTAACATGTTAAATATCAGCTTGGATTTGGTCAAGAGAGAAGCCTAGTGATGCTACCTCTTTTCTGTGCTCTGAAAAATGGGATTTATATGGAGTAATTCTAATGGATGAGGCCATCGCTTTCATTGTGTGAGTAAATTGGATTTGTTAAAGTCCTATATTTATACTAATCATGTGATCACTATTCAATGGATATATTAGCAATGATAACAATTATTAACGGTATTTTAAAATCCAAAAACATAAAATTAAAGAAGTGAATGTGTTTTATATAACCATTTTACATAATAAGTCATTTAATTAGATCAAGATGAATTTTCATTAATAAAAGTTTGGGTCGTTACAATCTTCTCCCCTTAAGAAAATTTTCCCTAGAAATTTCCTTTTCACACACTAAAATAGATGAGGGTAACTCTACTTTATCACTTCCTCCAATTCCCATGATGCTTCTTCAAACTTTTGGTTTCACCACAACACCTTGACGAGGGGCATTGTCTTATTTCATAGAACTTTTTCCCTACGATCTAAGTTCTTCACCAGCTTCTCTTCATAGGAGAGGTCACTCTCCAATGGTACCACCTATAGATTGAGTACATGTGATGGGTCAGGTATATAATTTCTCAATAGTGATACATGAAATACATTATGTACTTAATATAGGTTAGGTGGGAGTGCTAGTTGATAGGCCACTGCTTGAATGCAATCAAGGATCTCAAAAGGGATGATGTACCTTGGACTAAGCTTTCCCTTCTTCCCAAATCTCATAACTCTCTTCCACGATGATATACATAGGAATAACATGTCTCTGACATCAAACTCTAGGTCTCATTGATGATTATCAACATAGATCCTTTGTCAACTATGAGATGATTTAATGTACTACTGGATGGTCTTAATCTTCTCCATCATTTCTTTGACCATTTATAGACCTAGGAGATTTCTCTCCCCAACTTCATCCCAACATGTTGGTGTTCTTCACTTCTTCCCATAAAGGGCTTTATAAGGAGCCATTTGGATGCTTGAGTGGAAATTGTTGTTGTAAGAGAACTCAAATAGAGTAAGATATTGATCCCATCCTACTTTGAAGTCCATTGAGCATTCTCTCAATATGTTCTCAAGTGTTTGGATAGTCCAATTATATTGGCCATCAATTTGAGGATGATAATCCGTACTGAAGTTCAGCTCAGTATCCAGAGTATGTTGAAGACTCTTTCAAAACTTAGAGGTAAATATTGGATCTTTATCAGATATAATAGATAGTGGTACTGCATGTAACCTTACCACTTCCCTGATATATATCTGTGCCAGTTGATCTAATGAGAACTCCTCTTGAATTGAAATGAAGTGTGCAGTCTTTGTAAGACGATTCACAATAACCCATATAACATTGTTTCCTTTGGATATCTTCGGAAGTCTAGTGAAAAATTCCATGGTTATGTTCTCCCATTTCCATGCTGGTATGGGTAATGGTTGCATCATCCCCTTAGACTTCTGCCTCTCAGCCTTCACTTGCTGACATACCAGGCACTTTGATGTATACTCAGTGATCTCCTTATTCATGTTTTCCCACCAATAATGCTCTTGGAGATCTTGATACATCTTTGTGTTTCCTAGGTGAATATATAAATTCAAACTATGTTCATCATCCAAAATTTATTTCTTTAACTCTAGATTTGATGGAACATATATTATTTTCCTAAATCTCACAATTTCTTCTCTATTAACATTGAACTCCGAGGATTTCTCTTTTCTAATAGTTTCCACTTTCTTCTGAATTCCCACATCATCCTTTTGAGCATAATTTAACCTTTCCAAAAGATATGATTCAGCAATCATTTGTGAAAGGATTGAAGATTTTCTCTTCTTTATGATTCCCATGTCCATATTCATCAAATCTAAGAAGATTCGATTCTTTTCAATTCTCATCAATGATAGAATCGCTGGTTCCTTTCTACTTAGATCGTCTGCCACCTTGTTCGCTTTCCCTGGGTGGTAATAGATTGAGTAGTAATAGTATTTTATTAGTTCTAACCATCTTCATTGACACATGTTCAATTATTTCTATGTGAATATATACTTTAAGCTTTTGTGGTCCCTATATATTTCACACTTCTCCCCAAAGAGATAATGTCACCAAATTTTCAAAGTGAATATTACTACATCAAACTCTAGATCATGTGTTGGATAGTTTTGATCATGAAATTTCAATTTCCTTGAAGTATAGGCAATGAATTTGTCAGTTTTCATCAACACACAACCCATGCCCTTCTTCAAAGAATCACTGAATACCACAGAAAGTTATCCACTTGTGGGTAGTGTGAGAAATGATGCAGTGATAAGACTCCTTTTCAAATCCTTAAATCTCTCTTCACATTCATCACTCTAAGAAAATTTTACACCCTTTTGAGTTAGATTATTAAGAGGGTTGGATAATCATGAGAAATTTCTCACAAATCGGAAATAATATCCAGCTAACCCCAGGAAGCTATAGATATCTGTTACCAATGTTGGCCTCAACCATCCCTCAATTGAAGCTATATTAGAGGGATCCATAGACATCCCATTGCTTTAAATGATATGACCCAATAATGAGACCTCCTTAAACCATAAATCACACATGTTGTACTTTTCATAGAGCTTATCCTTTTGGAAGGTCTCTAGTATAGTACTTAGATGCTTCTCATGATCCTCCTTAGTTTTGGAGTATATTATAATATCATCTATAAAGACTACCACAATTTTTTAGAGGTAATCTATAAAGACTCTATTCATCAAGTTCATGAAGATTTATAGAGGATTATTGAGTCCTAAAGGAATCACTATGAATTCATAGTACCCATATCTTGTACAAAAAGTAGTCTTAGGGATATCCTCCTTCTTCACCCTTACTTGGTAATATCTCGGCCGAAAATCCATCTTGGAGAAGTATTGTGCTCCATGTAACTGATCAAACAAGTCATCAATTAAGGGAAGAGGATACTTGTTCTTTATCATGATTTTGTTGAGCTCATGATAATTAATGCAAAGGCGCATTGACCCATCCTTATTCTTGATGAAGAGGACTGGTGCACCCCATGGTGAAGCACTTGGGCATATAAACCCTTTATCTAGATTCTCTTGTAGTTGTTTCTTCAGCTCCTCAAGCTCCACAAAAACCATTCTATACATAGTCTTGGATATTTGAAATTCCCTAGGTATAATATCAATTGATAATTCAACATATCTTCTAGGAGGAAGACTGGAAAATTCCTTGAGAAACACTTCAGGAAATTCCCTCACAATAGGCATGTATTTAAGGATAGTTGCTTCCTAAGACTCAATCATCTAATCTAGACATGCATGTTCATAGGGCAGTAATATCCATGCTTGAGATGATGGTGCTAAATAATATTCATCCTCCTCCTTGCACTTGTATAGAATCAGGGGTCGATTCTCCATATGGAGAGTGATTTCCCTCTCACGGAAATTTATGCTGGCTCTATATAAGTAAAGCTAATTCATGCCATGAATTGTATCAAATTACATCTGAGGGAGTATGATGAGGTTTTCTAGGAAGTTCAAACCACAAATTATGACAGGGGAGGAGTTATATTCATGGGATGCAATGATTTCCCCATTTTCTATTCTCACTGACTTCTTTACTTCCATGATTTGTGGTGATGTTGGGATTGTTCTACTAAACTTTTGAGATATAAAAGAATGAGTAGAACTAGAATCAAAAAAGGGAACTCTCTATTCTTGAATAAATAACTAGCATACCTATCACCACTTCATTTTCAGGGTTCACTTTTGGTGGTAGTAATGGGAAAATCTCATCCTTTCTATCTTAGATGTTTTTGGTTGCCTATGAAAACCCTTGGCTTAGGGAACTAGTTTGAAAAGTTTCCTGGTTATTTGCAGTTGAAGCAATGAAAAACGATTTGAGGGTCGAACGAAGTGTTCCTCTCCTCTTTTATAGCCACAGGTTTTTCTTGTTGGCAGTTAATGTTCAGGTTCCCTTCTCTTCAACACCTAAATCATTTCATTTTCCCCTTTAGGAAATTTCTAGGGTGCTTCTTTCCACACCTTTGGAAAGTGGGGTGCTAGAATTTCTCAGCACTATTGGATTTATCAATAAGACCACCAAAATTAAAGTCCACCTTATGCTTATTATCCCCATGACACCCCTAAGATTTTCCGATCTCTATTTTGACCTTGAGGGAACATCATACAATTTCTTCATAGCTCTCGAAGTCACGAATCTCTAGGGATTTCCATAGGCTAGGTTTTATCCCACTAAAGAAGTAGTAAACCTTGCATTTGGGGGTAATGACAAAGATGAAGGTGTATCATGGAAGTCTTTTGAAGTTTTCCTCGTATGATCTGATGGATTTTTCATCTTTTTCTTGAGGGAAAGGAAGTCCCTTTACATATTAAGTCGGAGGGTGTGCGGAAAATATTTATTGAAAAACATTTTCTAGAAATCCTTCCATTCCAACGACTCAATCTCTTCCTCAGGCTTCATATTTTTGATCAATTTCCACCATTGATTAGCTTCACCCTTTATATGATAAGCATCCAGAAGAACCTTCTCTTTTTCAAAAAATTGAAGGATGTAGAAGATCTTTTCAATGGAGTTGATCCATTGTTCAGCGATTGAGGGATCATATGATCCATTAAAAGTAGTAGGCATTTTTCTCATGAATATCTCGATCACAACTTGTTCTTTCTTAGGGGTGGTTGAATGTTACTCTTGACACATATTTATTTTCAAAACATGAGTTAACTGAGAGAGTATCATGAAAAAGTTTGCGATTCCCATTCCCATCGGATTGGGCATCTCATTAGAATAGTCGTCACATTGATCTTCACATCAGTTGTTAGCTAGAGTCCTCATATTACTGATCATTGTCTAGAATAAAAGGAAAGTTAAGGGGTAACACATAAAGGGAAATCCAATGACCAAAAGGGATAACTTATAAATTACATTTATTTCCTTAACTTATGAATTTCTAGGATTCAATCTATGTTATCCATGATCTACTTCCAAACATATATTTTTAGGGGAATTTTTTACTTAATAATGGTTCATACTAAACTCATGAATTTACCAAAGAATATCCCCCAGGAGTGTTGTAACCAAGAGTGCAGCAAGACCCATTGTCGTGCACCAGTTTCCTTTCAAGTTTATCTCAAAGTGGTGTTTTCGGGTTTTACCCCTAGATACAACTGTACGCGAGATGCCTCTACCTGCTCGTATCCAGATAGAGATGTATTTTCTTGATAAACCAATTAATCAATACTCACCAAAATTTAGGGATGTTTTTATTATACTTATTCTTATCCCTAAGTATTTTACTAGGGTTTTTTTAATACTAATCCCAAAAATAACTAACCCTATCCTCTGATACCAACTATAACAACCCTTCTCTTTATTTAACACTTAAAAACAATTTATTACATAAAATTTTCACTTGATACAACATAGAATATTGAGAGACCTAGTGTATTTGGGGCTTAGGAACATTATATAACATATTAAAACATGAAATAAACATCTTTATTGAAAACTTATTTTACATGACCACACACATTCCTTCGTACTTAGCATTGCATGTGATAACCTGAGGACATGCACAAGAAAAGGGTGAGATATAAATCCCAATAATGGAGTAAACAGGGCATAACATAAATAATACAATACATGTTAGTCAATAGGCATATCAATGTATCATAAGAGAAGCATGAACATAAAGTCATGATATATCATGATTATCATAACATGGAAATGTGGCATCAACATTTAACATGATATTAGCATGAGCCAAGGCTCATTGTGTTAGAACATGGTCATTATATGCAAGAATTGGAGTATGGTTTGTGTTTGCTTTCAATCATCTCTGGAAGTTCAGAATGTTTCCCAGTAAAGTGATCGTACAGTTCAAGCAGACAACAATATTGAAGGTGGCGTCGTTTCCTAGTGTTTGCCAAATTTTTGGGCCTAAAAGTCGGAAAATGAAGACATGGATTTTTGGTAAAAGGAGGTGTGCACAAAGAGGAAGTGGTGTGCGAAAAATGTGGGATGTGCATGAAATATTTGAGTTGTGCATGAAAAAAAGCGTGGTACATGAAATAGTGGAGTGAGGTTTTTCGCGCAAGTAGTGTTTTGGAATCAGAACGTCAAAAAATGGCAAAGGCATGAGCTGTGCGAAAAACTTGGAGGCGTGCACGAAAAATGGTACATGTGTGAAATATTTTGTGACGAATGAGAGGTTTTTCATTCCATAGTGGGTTTTGCGCGTAGGGGTCAGCGACACCTATAAATAAGAGGTGAAACCCCTCATTCTGTACGATTTAATAATTAGAGAATATTTGAGTGCTGATGCAAATAAAAGGTTCGTGTAAAGGTAATTGCGTGAAAAATTCTGAGGTGCATGGAAAAGGCCGAGATATACAAAAAATTCCGAGGTACACGGAAAAGGCCGAGCTATGCGAAAAAAAGAGAGGTTTCCCGAAAAATAAATGAAGCTACGTGAAATATTTTTCCGCATGAAAAACATTTATTACGCACAAAAGTGAGAACTTGAGCGCAAAGTGTATGTGCTGCATGAAATCATTAGTGCAAACTGTTTGCACATTCTGGTTATCTGGTTCAGTGGTTCAGTGTGTTCAAGAGCATCAATTCAAGACTTTGATGCAAGCATAGTCTCGTGCTAAGTAGAGACAAGGACTTCAATGAAAATCTATTGAAGAGACCCTCACATCTATAAACTGAGTGATACTTCACCAAAGGCAATGAGCCAGGACGAGTCAACGGGAGTGACCTGAGGGACGTAGTGGGCTATCCCTGAACATTTATAAAGGCAGTGAAACTAGGACATAATGACTATTTCCAAACCATTGTAATCCACAACTAGTGAAGAATAGTGGAATTAGGTACGACCGACAACCTGTTGGTGTATGCACCTTGGACGTAGCCCTTAAAGGTGAACCAAGTAAAAAGTGATGTGTCATATCTTTGCATGTGAATGTTTCATTGCTGATCATATCTATCATATAGGTTTAACTAGTTCCTACCAACGTGGGAACAAGATCCTTGTTTTAAAAGAAAAAGTTGACACCTTGATTCACCCCTCCCCTCTCAGGGTGTCTCGGGGTCCTACATATTGCACATGGAGCATGAGTAAACAATCATTGCACTTTAATTAGAATTATTAAACCCTCATTGAAATTTAATTATCATGATACTAATCTTTACCCAGTGAATTGGAGTGCTATCAGGGCACACCCATCTTAATCTTTTCATTTCATGCATAAGTGTGCCACATGGATCATATAAGATGGATTCATTAAACATCATCATTTATTCCAAGATAAACAAATGTGGAATTAATACATTAAAATATATAATCAATAAGTAAATGTGAATAAAGTTGAATACACTTGGTAGAGAAATGAGCATGGTATTCACTACATAATGACTTTGTCTTGGAAAATCACGGTGCAATTTCGCCAGCATAATGACGTGACATAAGAATTCATAAAAAATGGTTGATGATAGAGAAAGGGGTGTCTCATCATATTTATATAAAATATAAAGTAAGGGGGGTCATATAAATACATTTCTAAACATATTTAACGGAATTTATATTCATAATACAAAATAATTTCTTGAATGTAAATGAGGAGAGAGAAATCCCTTACATAATTTCAACATGGTAACGAGTGTACATGGGAGGAATTAATGAAAGAGAATAGGGTCTATAATAATTAAAACATAAGGAGGGAAGTACGGGGGGGGGGGGGGGGGGTGAAATCATAGCCCAATGTTTTTAATTTGAAACAAAATGGTATAAAAATATAAAGAAATTTGGATAAAAATGAGAAAGGAAGAAATCTCTTACGGAATTTCGGCATGGTAACAGGTGTACACGAGAGACATTAATGAGAGAAAAATGGGTCTCTAATCATTCAAAAATAATGATGGTAGTATAGGGGAGGTGTGAAATCATACCCCAACAATTTTAATTGAAAATATAAGGGTATAACAACATAAAGATACTTGGATAAAAATTAGAGAGGAAGAAATCCCTTACTTGGAAGTGTGATCCCAAAGGATTGGGAGAGACTTGAGAGAGGATTCTTAGGAGACTGGGGTGCCTTGGGAGGATTCTAGAGAGAGGAGGTAAGAGGTTGGTTGATATCCAATGGTTTTTAGTGAAGAGGAAGTGGGATCTTGGGGGGGTTTATATAGGAAAAGAGAGGGAATTCTTTCTTATTTAGGTTTTGGAAACCACACATTAAACTAATAAAAACCACAAACGAACTGATAGTTTTTGCCCATGGTTTTTTCCAAATGGTATTGGAAAACATTATTTTATAATTATAATGGCCTAAATTCTTAAAATATTAGGCTTTCTTATGTGGAGGTGAGTCACACTCTCAAGGAAATCATTTTAAAATGTTGAAATGTTTTATAAGTCTTGGAGGGTCCACTAAAGCTTTGTAAAATAAATCAAAAAAAATGTAAAATCACATTATTTTAATTTTTAAAAAATATATTGACCAAAAATACCATTTATTTTATTTTATTAAATCACTACCGGGTCATTATTATGTCATAAAACACATTATATATTTAAATGGTATTTAATTTTTACCCAAAAATTTGACTGTCTCAGAAAATTATGAAAAATTAAAAATTTGATAATTTTGAAATCCTGATTCCAAAAATAATATTCATTTTATCTAAATAATTTTATAAATATGTGATTTTTTAATTTTAAAATAAAAACTAACATTTATTGAAAATTCATTGGTTTTGAAAAAAACAGCTTTCAAGCCTTAATAAAAATTACAATTATATTCATAAAAATTATACAATAATGTATATTTAATAAATATTAATTTAGTAATAATAATTTATTTAAATATTACTTAATTAAAAAATTCATTAATTCATCAAAATATATTCCTTAATTTAATATTAAATAAAAATACTATTTGTGCTTTAAAAACTATTTACAAAGTAACAATAATAAAATGAATGTACATTATTTATTCTATAAAAAATAAGACAGATAATCATAGTGCTAGGGTCTTTGTACATAACCCCTTATAACACCCGAATATGACCTAAGGGTAAGTTTTTCGATGGTGATAGACTCTTGGGTGGCTCGGATAACATCTTTCGGGTGGTAATCTCTATCAACATCCACTTCTCCCTTAGGTGGTTCCGTTCAAGCTTAACGTGTTGAAGCTCGGCTAGATATTGGTCAAGAGCAAAGCCCAGTGACACTACCTCCTTTCCGAGCTCTGAAAAATGGGCTTAGTATGGAGAAATTATACTGGACGAGGCCATCACTTCCCTTGTATGAGTAAATTTCATTTGTTAAAGCCCTATATTTATACTAATCATGTGATCACTATTCAATGACTATATTAGCAATGGTAACAATTATTAATGGTATTTTAAAATCCAAAAACATAAAACCAATGAATTTCATATGTTTTATATAACTATTTTACATAATAATAAATTTAATTATATCAATAGAAATTTTCATTAATAAAATTTTGGGTCGTTACAATTGATGGAGTTGGTACTCACCCAAAGATATGGGGTGAGAGTCTTCCATCCTGAGTGGTTTGCTAGAGATCTGTCTTTTAGGTGTGGGATAAACCATACATGAACAAATAACGTGTTTTACCTCATTGTACTTGTCCTTTGGTGAGGTGTGAGGTCCTCCATGGGATTGGTACTCTCTCAATCAGTTTATACACTCCGACGAGGCATGGGTCCCCCACCAAAAAATAATGGTTTTTACAATGGGTTATTTATGATAGATTTCCATTGAAAAATATAATTATGATGAGAATCCATTGAAAAAATACCTTTGTAAAAAATCACATCCTAATTTCTACTATTTGCGATGGTTTATCTTAAAAAACCACAAAGTGATACTATTTGCAATGAATTTAAAATTTCATCACAAATAGTATTTGTAAATAGTTATTTATGATGTAACTTTATTTCCATTTTAAAAAAATATTTTTAACAAAATGATAATTCCATTTCAAATAACTATAAAATAAAATAAAATAAAATAAAATAAAATATTTATTTAATAATTATTATTAATAAGATTTTTATTTTATAATAATTTATTAGCTTTTTAAGAAAAAATTCTTATAAATTAAAAAAACTAAAAAAATAAAAAATATTAATAACATGTTATGTAATTATAATCAATAATACTTAATTAAAAGATAAAAAAATTAATTAAAAAATAAATATAAAAATATAATAAATATTAAATAAATAAATTAGAAAAATTAACATAAAAAAAATAAAAAAATTAGAGTATTTAAAAAATTCAAGGAGTATGGAGTGGTGAAATGAGGAGGTGCATGACTATATTAATAGTTGAATTTATTATGAAATATTTTTTATCATTGAATATTATATTGAAAAAAGTTAATAATTTAAACTAATAATGATAGATATTTGAGTCATATTCATTATTTTATGATGGTATTTGTAATAAACTAGATATTCATCATAAAAAGTACTCACCATAAATTATTTTCCCACCTATTAAAAAAGTATTTATGATAGATATTTGTGATGGATTCAGTATTTTGTGATGGACTAGATATCTATTACCAAAAGAACCCACTATAAATTATTTCCTTACCTATTAAAAAAGTATTTGCGATGGATCTATTCCATTACAAATAATCCACCAACAACCCATTTGTGTTTGGGGTTTTTATGGTGGAATGTTTGAGTTCATCATAAATAAACTTTTGAGACAGGGATATTTATGATGGACCACCCAATTCCACCTCAAATAACCATTTGCGATAAGGTTATTTGTGAAAAAAATAAGGGGATGGTCACAAATAACCTTGGTGGGAATGGTTTTTTATGACAAAATTGGTGGGATGGCATGAGGTGAACATTTTTGAGTTTGTCTGTTGGTGTCTCACATGTTAGAAGGTAAAGGACAAACATTAAGTTCTAGCAGTTTGAATCAACCCATTGAGATCCTAAAATAGAATTGGGATGACATAATCAATGGATTCTATGGGGGTGGATTAATTTGGAACCATTTTTGGAGCCACATTACATTATAAAAACATGGGTGGAATTCTATTTTAAAAAATTTACAAGAATGCCACTCCCCTCCACTATAAAAGGCACTCACCCCTCACTCTTCCTCACACCTATCAATATGCATTGGATCAAAAAAAATCTACCAAAATAGATCCTAAAAAGACCTAACATCATTCTACAATATTCATCGTGGTCATAAATCTATCCAATGAACCCCATTAGTGAAAACCATAAAGTTTTACCCGAATAAGAGGTAACATACTTCCTCAAGATCTTTTATTTTATTTTTATTATTTACCCCTTAAAATCATATTATTCCATTATTAAAAAATAAAATAATTATCCTAAATATACTAATATCTTGTTATATTAATATTTTTACCTAAACTTACGCACACTTCTATTTAATGGGTAATGAAATTACCGTTTTTGTTTACGGTGAACTACCACCTCGCAAAACAATTTCATTTGTTTTCTTTGACCACCTATCAAGGTTGGGAATTATGATGGACACATTATTTCTATATTATATATATATGATATTTATAATTTATTTATTCTTATGTAATTATTTATTAACACATACCATTAGGAACTCCATTTTTTGGGAATATGATAACATTGTTTGTGGAAGTGTGGACTACCGCCACCTCAAAGCGATGTGATTCATTCACGCTATAAATTGAATATATAAAGGACGATTTTAAATAAACATATGTGACATATATGACATAAATATGATACTATAATTATAATATAAACATACTTATATATCACTTAATTTTCATTCTTTTTAAATACGACAAATAAATGGAAGTAGTATTCAAGCATACGTACGACCTACCGTCTCCTTGAACGATTCATTTCATTTCTTATATCCAAAAATTATATATTATTATAAATACATATATACTAGATATATATATGATAATTACATCATTTTTTACATTATAGAGATGATTAAACCATGATCTAATTAATAGAAACAATAAGTAACCAGTCAAAACATGCTCGAAAAGCTAGACAACCAACACCCGAAATAGTGAAAATAATGAAATATTAATAACAAATAGGTAATAAGATATTATGAAAAGATCATATATGACATTATAAATATGATTATGATTATTTTATAAGTTATTTACATGTTTTAAACCATTATACATGAGGTTAAAGGATGTTTACCCAAAAATAAAATGCAAGGTAAGGGATTTTCATCTCACTTTGTAGATCTATGAGATAAATGTCATATTCACCACTTACTTATTTTGTGTGGTGTATATACTTCCCATTTTGATATATTATATCATGAATTATTTTATCTTAATGGTTTTTTTAGTTTTAATTATTTCTTATAATGGCATTCGAATTAAAATTTACCAAGTGGTAAATAATTTCATATCCTGATTCCTTTTCATTGAGTTATATTACTTCTTTGTTGTCGTCGATATCCTAAGATTATGTGTGTAATAAATTTTTACTATATATTTTTATATTTCCACTTTTTTATGTGGATTTAAATTTTACACACATAATCTATTCATTGATTGATTTTTATTTAAACGTTATGGTCTTTTCAGGGGTTTACTTCACAATATCATTTTGTTTGGGATTGTTTACACTTGAATTTCCATTAAAGGAAATTATTTAATCATTATTTGATAACCCAATTTATTTTATTCTCCTATAATTATTCATGAAAATTTTCAAGTATTAGTACCATTTTTATACTCTTTGTTACTCAAAATATTCTATAAAATGTTTTTAAGAAAACTTGACTTCATTTATCTATTTTTTCAAAGAACCTATTTTCTTATAAAAACCATGTTTTTTTAAAATATTTTAATTTTTTTTAACATTTTAAAATGATTTATTAAATATAGTTTTGGACCTTTTTTATTTTACAAATTTTTTCAAAGGAATCCTCTTATCTCTTTCTGAACAAGGAATTTTTATAACCTTTTTACCATGCAAAAAGAATGTTCTTTTAGCTTCTACGACATTTAAATATTTAACCACCGTTATTTCTTCAAAGATTAACTTGCATGTTTTAAAGGTTAATTTTTAAATAAAATGTTTTTAAAAAGTTATTTTAAAATATTTTTGTTTTTTCAAAATTTGTTTCTAAATGAAAATAATATTTTCATCAGGAATGTTTTCAAGAGATCCTTTTATAGTATTTTCATTAATCAATGACAAAAGAACTTTAATTTTACTCCAATTGGTGTATGTTATATTGATACCATCTTTAATCTTCCTATGGATGGTTTTTGATTGATTTACATAGGGATAATATTGACATTCACTTCCTTGATCCATTTTTGCAATCCCCTTGAAATATTCAATTTCCAATGATGATTGAACATTGAATTCCCACTAATTACCCATATCAGTTGTCATGGATATGATATTTTTTTAAACTATATATCATTTTTATATATGGTGTTTACTTTTAAAGTTATTTAATTTTTTGGAGAAATATTGATAAATCAGTATTCTTTATTCAATAAGGATATTTGATAATGCATATTGTTTATTAATTAAATTTATTACTTGATATATGAGGAATTACTTGGAAATACATTGACTATTGGGGCCTAAAAGTTATATAGCCTCTCAATTAATCGATAGGTTCTCATGAGAAAAATTAGTTTTGAAAATTAAACATGTTTTACCTATAGTTTTAAACTATCTGTAGGATACATATTGATAGTAGAGGTTTTCATTTTCCTGAGACATGATGTCCAATAATTAAGCATTTCCTTCATTTTGATTCATTATTTATTATACCTGAGATTTTCACTATGAAAAAGTCTATGGATGAAATTCATTCTCATTTTATAGATTAAATGGAATATGTTTTCAGTTTCATACCTTTCTATATTGATTTTTCATTATCTAGTTATTTAAATGATATGTTTTTTAGTTATTTAGCTTGTAATATTGTTTACAAACTTTCTTATTAGTTTATTGATTATATGGTATTTTTATTCTATTATTAACTTTCCATATCGACTATTCTCATTGATTCAGTATTGGTTCTGCTATATATGACCTTTACAGAGCATTTGAGCTCACCCTAATTTTATTTAATTTCTATAGGATTCCTTGAAGTGTACTGAGAAAGATATGTAAGGATACGCTCGATCTAATAGAGTTATTATCTGAAAGAAGTTATGTTGTAATTTTTTTATTCATTTTTAATACAAGACTTATTTATGTATCTAGTTTATCGAGACTACTAAATTGTTAATTCCTTTGGGACATGGTTTAATTTTATCTTATTCCAATATAATTTTAGTATGACATCTGATCCGTGATCTAGGGTGTGAAGTCACTATAGTTGGTATCAGATCAAGTTTAGTAGAAACCTTGGAAACTAGATTTATAAAATAAACACTAGATAATATAACCCTAATGTATACTTTTAGGATAAGTATATAAGATCATCCTATAATTTTGGTAAGGCAGAGATTATGCGGGTCTTCTAATAAATACACCCCTTTATGGATACTAGAAGTGGACATGGTTCTGGTATAGAATTAATTAAGGGAAACACTCTAAAAAGGTGTGTTGGGCCCAACTCGAGCATAACATGGTACATGACAAAGGGCCTCACTACACACCTAGTTTGAAACTCTTTGGGTATATGCTTAGGAAAATTCATATTTTCTTTATAAACCACTGTTAAGGATTTGAACATATGATGAAAATAAATAAACTAGGTTAAACTTAAGTTGTTTTAGATTAAAAATAATGTTTTATGATTTAGATATCCTATAAATGATTATATGATTTTATCACTGTGACTATTGTTAGCGACACTATTATTTCTAGTTTTAGTCAATGGTTGGAACCCTAAGGAGTCAAGTTAACATTTAACATGAAGGAACTTTTTTGAAAAATAAGCAACCAAATGAGGTTTTGATAGGAGTGAATGATATCATGTTTATGACTAATAAGTTTTAAAAAAATATGATTAACAACATATACCTTAACCAAATCCCAAAGACACCAAAGAAGATAAGTATGGAGGTTTCTAGGAGCTCGAGTGGTGGAAACCATAGATAAAATAAGGCTTAATTTCCATCATATAAAAAATGTGGAAGGAGACACCCAAGAAAGTCTCCCAATGGAACATATAAGTGATTTATGTGTGGGAAATTTGGATAAAAAATAATTTCTGAGGAAAAATGAAGAGTATGATGGAAAGAAATAAATATAATCCTAAGGATCAATCTGTTTTCTATTACCTTAACTATAGGGAACCTGGGAATTACCTAATTCAATTCCCTCTTCTAAAATATAAACTCAAGAATAAGGAAGGACATATGTGTAAATAAATGGATGTAGTATTTATGTATTGGGTTTGTATTGAAAACCTTAGTTAAAAGTCTATTTAATGATTAAATTTCAAGGATGTTCATCATATTTATTTTAGAAATTGTATTAATATGGTTTTATAAAAGGAAAAACTATATGTTGGATGAAAACCCATAAAGTCTGGAAAGGCCATGTGACTTGAACCCATGACTAAAGGATGATAAGGGTTTTGTGCCTACCACTGGCCTACATGATGTCCTGGTTAATGTGTAATTATTTTTAGTTAAAATTTTTTATGAATAAATATTTATGATGAACTAATAGTGTTACTTTTAGGTTTAGAGATTTATGTCTTAACCATATTGGTTTTGTAAAATAGATCAAGACAAATATAATTTTTTATGAGTATTACGATCAGTTAAAAGAAGATTTTATTGCTTTAGGCATCCAAGTTAATTTTTTGATATCCATTTCTTAAAGTAAGGGATGAATTAGAATTTGATCAAAGAACAACCAAAAAATGAAACTATTCATATAAAATTGAAATGTATCAGGTAATTATATTTCCTTATATTCTTAGGTAATTAAATAATTACTCAACATTAGGAAAAGGATCAAAAAAATGTTGTTCAAATACCTTAATTTTTGTTGAAGTGATGGTCTTTTAAATAATCATATATTTATGATGTTGTGGCCTTGAAATTTCCTTTTATAATTAACAAGTTTTTGATTGATGATCTCAATCACTCCCTATAAATATTTATTCTTTTCCTCCATGTACGTATCTCTACATTTCACTAATGTTCTTCTAGTTAAAGACCTAGTTATATGTTAGTCCATGTACCCTTTGTACCTCCTATTCTATCTTTTTAGAGGATATTTTACGAACCCTCCTCATGATTTAGGATTTGAACATAGGAAATATCAAAAAATTTATTATCAAGTTTGAGTTTAAATTTTGAAAATGAAATTTAATTAAGGTGGGGAGAATGTAACGCCCCCAAATTTTTAAAATAAGAACATTGAATTCAATAGAGTGTAAGACACAGAACACCAAGCACATAAGGGAATGAATATCCTGAGACTTTACAATATAATTACTGTTTAAAATAAATTAAATCTATGATATAGATTGAAATAGAAGATATTATGAGTTAGCTTGCATCCCACTTAACAAAGACTTTCTTCTATAGCATGCATTACACACAAGACTAAGTTTTACCAAGAAACAATATATTTTTAAAATATTATTATTTAATATAATAAGATATAACTTATCCATTAAATTAGTAGTTATAAATATTATTAAATAACTTATCAAAATATATGATTTATAAAAATATAATTTGAATTCATCAGTTAACGATTAATTATAAACGAAAATATAATTCGATTGAATATAATGAAAATATTTTTTATTCCCAAAGGTGTTTTGTATTAATAAATTAAATTAGTTATAATTATTAAATTATATTAAATAAATTTATATATTATATATTTATTCAAATATTTTTTATATTCATCCAATATATTTGATAGGCATAAGATAAGAACAAAACCAATATTATTCCTAAAAATTATTATTTTTCTAAAGGTAATTTTGCTGCCTTTTAATGGAGCACCTATTTTAAATTAAAATTTTGGAACTTTTATATATTTAATATGAAAAAATAAACTTAATTTTACAAATATAAATCTAAAAGTTATGTTAGGGTGAAGTTTTGGTATTTTTTTGAGAATTTTCATTTTTTTGATAAATATTGAAAAATACTAAATTTTAATTCAAGAACACTTTTTCATATAATTTATTTATAAGTATAAATTATATTTTTTATTGTTTTTAAAGTTTATTTATATCAATTTTAAATATATTAATCCAATTTAGTTCATTGGAACTAATTTCACTTTTAAATTGGATATAAAAACTTATCAAAATTTTGAATAGTTTTAATTTAAAAACCAACACTGTCTTTCCGTCTCCGGGATTAATTCTAAATTAATTTACACCAATTCTATGATTTTAATTTGAAAAAATTGATTCCATATTTGGAATCATAATAATTTATAATTTCTAATAATTTTAATTTATTTTATTACCAAAAATATTTGTGAAAGTGATTAAAATTAATTACAATGATTATGAGGAAAATTAACCAAACAAAGGACTAAACCTTAAACTTAACGGCCAAAATAACCTAGAAACTTGTAAAATTACATTGGATGCTAATAATTGTACTCTATAATAAATTTATATATTTTTTACCATTATTGGAGCCACTTAAGATGGTAAAAACATGGGAAAATCCCCTTTTCAAAAATTTAAAAGAATATCACTCCTCCTCCACCATAAAAAGGCACTCACCCCTCCCTCTTCATCATAGTTGTGAATCCAATTTTTATAAAAAAATATCATCCCAAATACCTCATTAATATCCCTCATGTAAACCTATAATCTTAAACTTGTTCATAAATCCATTCAAGGAAGCCCTTTGGTTTAAACCAAAAAGAGTTACCTGAATAAGAGGTAACATCCTTCCTCAAGATCTTTTGTTTTATTTTCATTATTCACCCCTAAAATATTCTTATTACATGATTAAATAATTAAATAATTATTATAAATATAATGATATATTTTTATATTAATATTATAACCTACAATTTCACAAACTTCCATCTAATAGGTAACAAACTTACTGTTTATGTGTACATTGAACTACCGCCTCACAGAACGATGTCGTTCGTTTCTCCGTTACCACATATCATGGTGGAAAATTATGATGAAAAAATTATTTATATATGATATATATTATATTTATAATGTATTTATGATTATTTAATTCCTTATTAACACATATCTTTATGCACTCCATTTTTTGGGAATACGATAACATCGTTTGTGGAAGTGTGGACTATTGCCTCCTCAAAGCGATGTGATTCATTCAGATTATACATGGAATGCATAAAGGATGGTTTTAAATAAACCTATGTGACATATATGAAATAAATATGATAAAATAATTATAACACACACACACAAACATATATATTTCATTTACTTTTCATTCCTTTTAAATACGAAAAAGAAATGGAAGTAACGTTCATGTGTACGTACAGTTTACCGTCTCCATGAAAATTGAATTTAATTTATTATATGAAAACATTATAGATTATTATAAATAAATATATAATGGATATATATATATATATGATAATTAAATCATGTTTTAAATTTTGAATATGATGACACTATAATCTAATTAACAAGAACAACAAGTAACAAGTCAAAAATTACTTAAAAAACTAGACAATTAACACCCAAAATAGTGAAAATAATTATTGATTATTAACAAATAGGTAATAAGATATTATAATAAGATCATATATGATATTATAAATATTAATATTATTCTGGTATAATTTGGTGACATGTTTGAAACCATTATAGAAAAGGTTAAATGATGTTCACCCAAAAAGGAAACGCAAGGTAAGGGATTTTCATCTCACTTTTTACATCTATGAGACAAACATAATATTCACCACTTAATTATTTGGTGTGGTGTATCTAATACCCATTTTGAAATATTATATCAAGAATTATTTTTTCTTCTTGGTATTTTTAGTTTCAATTTGAATTTTTTCTTCTGAGGTGATTTGAATTAAAAGTTACAAAGTTGTAATGAATTTCATAACCTCATTCCTTTTCATTAGGTTATATTACTTCCTAATTGTCTTTAATATTATAAGATTATGTTTTTAATAAATTTTTACTAAATATTATTTTATTTACACTTGTTTTATGTGGGTTTACTTCACAATCTCATTTTTTTCAATATTTTTCACACTTGAATTTTAATTAAAGGAAATGATTTAATTATTATTTAATAAACCTATTAATTTTATTATCATCTATTTATTAATGAAAATTTTCAATTATTAGTACTATTTTCTACTCTTTAGTTCTCAAATTTTTTTAGAAAATGTTTTAAAAAAAACCCAACTTCATTGCTCTCTTTAGTCAGAGAACATGTTTTCTTCTAAAAAACATGTTTATTTAAAAATATTTCAAAAATGTTTTTAACCTTTTAAATATGATTTATTTGAGTAATGTTTACCCCCTTTTCTTATAATTTTTTTCAAAGTAATCTTCTTTTATATTTTAAAAGAAGGAAATTTTCTAACCTTTTTACCGTGTAAAAGGAATTTTCATTTTACCTTGTATGACATGTATGGATTTACCCACCATCATTTATTCGAATATTCCTTTTAATGTTTTAAAGGTTATTTTTTAATGTTTTTTTATAAAATTAATTTTCAATGAAAAGTATTTTCAAAATGTTTTTCAAAATGTATTTCAAAATAAAAAGGATATTTTCTTAAATAATGTTTTTAAGATATATTTTATAATATTTCCATTCATCAATGACAAAAAACATTTATTTTTAATTCAATTAGTATATGTTTTATTGATATCATCCTTACTCTTACTCTGGATGGTTTTTGATTTATTTAGAAAATGATGGCATTGAAATTCACTTCCTTGATTCATTTTCATAGTACCCTTGAAATATTCAATTTCTAATGATCATTTAACATTAAATTTACCCAATTTATCTATATTATTTTTCATGGATATGATATTTTCCTAAAACATATATCATTTTTACATATGGTGTTTACTTTGAAAGTTATTTTATTTTATGGGAAAATATTGATAAATCTTTATTCTTTATTCAATAAGGATATTTAATAAGAAATATTGTTTAATAATTAAATTGATTACTCTATATATGAGTAATTATTTGGAAATGTAATGATGGGTGGGGCCTGGACTTTATGTAGCCCCTAGATGCATCAATTGGTTCTCATGAGACAAATTAGTTGTGTAAATTAAACAGGTTTCTATCTATAGTTTTAAAATTTCTGGAGGACATATATTGACAATAGAGGTTTTCATGTTCCTATGACATTACATTAAATAATTATTAATTTCATTCATTTTGATTCAGTATTTATTATCTATGATATTTTCACTATAACAAAGTCTACAGTTGCATTTCATTCTTAATTTATTGATTAAATGTCATGTGTTTTTAGTTTCTTACCATGACATATTTATTTTTCCTTATCTAATTATTTAAATTTAATTTGGTTTGGATTATTTATCTTTCCATATTTTTTATGCACTTCCTTCTAATTTTATTGATTACATGTTTTGTCTCTTCAATTATTACCTTTCCATATTGAAAATTTTCATTAATTCAGTATTACTTCCACTATACTTGACCCTTACTGAGCATTTGATCTCACACTTATTTTATTTCCATTCCCCCAGATTTCCCAAAATTTAATAAGAAATATATGAAAGGATATTCTAGATGAAATAGAGTTATTATCCTAGAAAAAAATTTATCTTGTAATTTGTGTATTAATTTGTAATAAAAGACTAGTTTATGTATCATGTTTAATAAGACTACTAAACTATACAATACTTTGAGACATAATTTACTTGTATCTTATTATAATTCAATGGTAGCATGGCATCGGTTGTGGTCTCTCTAGTGTTGGTTCACTAAATGCTACTTATCAACGCACTATCAATCATATATTTAATCCCTTCTTGAGAAGAATAGACGAGTGTTATTTCCAAAACCTGGTGTTCAAATAACAATGGTGAGGAGATCACTTCACGAATCTTCAAACAGTATTTTACAAGCTATGATAGAATATTATGAAGATAAATCCACTAAAAATTGCTTTCAGTATAACATTAGGGAAGTTACTTGGCTTTGTGGTATGCCCCCGTGGCATTGAGGCTAGACTGGAAAAGACTAGTGTTATTTTTTTGATGTCACCCCTATAAATATAAAATAACTAATGGGGATATAAGGAATACTTGCCTAAATTTAGTATTTCATTTCCAAATTGGCCCAAAAATATCTCCCTTTCACCAAACTAATAAAGAATGAAATTTTCTATCGATGGGATGGGAACTGCCAAGAAGCCTTTGAGAGTCTTAAGAAGTACTTATTGCACCCATTGGTGGAATTAAGACCACTCATATAATATTTTTCCACCATGTAATTCTCACTTGATTCCCTTCTCACACAGAATAATTATTTGGGGAGGAGAATAATCTCTACTACCTTATCTGAACAATGCTTGGTACTGAGACTCGATACTCAGATGTCGAGAAGAAATTCCTCACACACATCTTTTTAGTGAAGAAGATGAGGAATTAATTTCAGGACCATAAAGTCCATTTGGTATGTCATATTGATCCTCTCAAGTACATCCTTAGATGAACCATGCTGATTGGGCATCTAGCCCAATGGGAAGTCATCATGAAACAATACAGAATTCATTTCATGTCACAAAAGTCAGTGATATGGAAATCCCTTAATGATTTCTTTACAGCACACCCCACTCCAGATAACACACCCATGGACACTAAACTTCTAGGTGAGGAGGTTTTCTATGCCTATAACACTTCTCAGACATGGGAGATGTATTTTAGTGAAACATGCAAAAGTCTTATCGATACGAAACTGGAAAACCCAAAACTCAATCAGATTTTCTTATGAATTGTGTTTGTTTCTCCATAAAAAGAAAATTTTCCTTACTCTTTCTCACTATCCGAAGGCTGCCAACATAATGAGGAAAAATAATACTCCCTCATTGATGGATTAGAACTGACCCAAAAATGGAAATATCCTACCTAGATATCAAAGGGGATTCAGAACTAGTGATAAATAAGATCAATCACAAATATCCCATAAAAAAGGAAGAGTTATACCCTCTCATTTTCTAAGTCAGGGGTCTAATGGTAGAGTTCCTTTTTAATCCCATGTTGCATCATGTTCCCTGATCATAGAATGTTCATGTCATTGCATTGTCTAATGTATCCACACTCCTAGAAAACCTCGATTATGAGGAACCAATCTTCCATATCATGCACTGAATAATGGTCACAACAATATTCACATATGATATGAAAGAAATCAATCAGGTCATCACTACCCTAGAGCATAATGAATTGACATCCACCCCTGGATAGAAGGATCCCATAATTTGTTATCCCAAAAATGGGACTCTCCCAAAATACTAAGCCAGAAGGGAATATATTTGATAGTGAGTATCTAACTCTACCATTCGAGATGGTCCAAATGAGTAAAAACCCCTATAAAAGAGAGGATTTGACGGAATACTCCTCATATGCATTACAAAAAGAGATATTCCCATTATTATAGAAGAAGTTTGTGCATTCTCCTGCATCAATCATCAGTTTGGGACTCATCTCTCCCACCAAATCAGTATGCTAGGATACTACTAGAAATCCATGATACAAGACTATGTGGAATTCACCAGGAAATGTCATGCATGTCAGATCCATGAAAATTTCATCCATCATCCCCCAAAATTGAAACATAAAAATTAATATTCCTTTTCGTTTGTTGTGTAGGGAATCAGTGTTGTGGGGCCATATCCCCTAGCCATAGATAAGAAGTTTAAATACTTCATCACTACTACTAAATTATTATCTAAATGGATTGAGGAAATACCCATCAAGAATATTGAGATGAATAATATCATTAAATTCATAAAGTCCCATATCATCACTAGGTTCGAGGTCCTCACACAATACTAACAGAAAATGAAACTAACTTATTTTCTACAGAGTTGAAGAAATTGTACAAGGATTACAACATTAATTATAATCACTCATCTCACTATCATACAATGTAAAATGGATATATTGTGACCTTCAAAAAGTCTTTATCAAATATACTTCAAAATATGGTGAACAAGGATAATAAGTCTTGAACAAAAAAATATCCACCATGAATTATAGGCCTACTATAATACTGCACATACTACTAACCATGAGACTCTATACTCATTGGCGCACGAGACTAAGGTAGTGTTTCCCATAGAATTCCAGTTTCCCTCTCTTTGAATATAAATTTTTAGAAATATATCGGATGGTTAGAGATAAAAAAAAGTGGTTGGATAAGATAGAATAGATTGATAAGAACATATTTCATACATTAGACAACCATGAAGTCCATTATAATCAGATCACATGGTCCTTCAATGAAAATTTCCTCCTCCTTTCATTTCCCCAAGGAGAACTAGTGTTGGCTCTGAGAACCCCAATGATACTAGGAAAGAATCCCCCAAAGCTGGAACCCAAATGGTAAGGGACTTATATCGTACACATGGTCTATCATAATGGGGCCAACTCATTGACCATGATGGATGGGGAACATGTCACACCCCCTACCAATGAGATATTGATTAAGAAATACTTTTCATAAGCTATCATCAAGAATATTCCATCCTAACTATATGATTTTAAACTATATGGAACTCATCTTGACTACATGATGTTAAACTATATAGAGATCATCCTAACCGTATAATGGTAAACTCTATAGAATAAGTATAAGAAGAAATAATTTAAAATGCACAACATCTTTTGTCTTATCCACATGATGGTAAACTGTATGGAATAATTCCTAGAAGAAAGGCATTAAACTACACAATGTATTTCTTCCCAACCAAATGATGTTAAACGGTATGGAAAAAGTCCGAGCCGCAAGACTTTAAACTGTACAGTGTCTTTTTTCCTTACTACACGATGTTAAACTACATAGAAAACATCCTCACTAAATGATGTAGAACTGTACAGATCCCCAATTTTCATCTTCATTAACATCTATTGTCCTTAATCCTTACTATAAGGCATTAAACTACACATCTGATATCCTCTCATCATGACAATAAATTGAATTGTTTCTAAGAACTATGTGTGTCTTGATTTCTATCATCACAATATATGTAGTGATGCCCAAACCTTCATTCTTGAGTCTATCCACAACATTCATCCTATTTCAAATTGAGTCACCTTCATCCATACTACATGATGTTAAAATACAGGGCTAATTCCCTTGTCGGATGACATTAAACTACACAGGTTTCTAGAACTACATATGACTTGATTCGTATTTTAAATAGATACATAGGGTTGCCTCAATCCCACGACTTCGTCTAGCCACCACATGATACAAAATTCCCATGTATTATCCTTAATCACCTCTACATGGTGAGAGGAACCCTTTCCATTCATTTTTTTTCACACTAGGAATAGATCAAATGGGATTAGGATCTTGGATAAGTGCTTTCTTGCACTAACAAGTCATATCATCTCACAAAAAGTTATCATGGTCCTGAATGCAAGACCTTAAAAGGCACCCCTTGATTCATCACTGCATGATGTTAAACAATAGGGTTGATGTCTCTTGAATGACATAAAACTATACATTCTTATGGATATCTCCCAAGAGGACCACTATTTTTTTGGTGGTCTCCCTTAACATATCCATTGAAGAACTATGTCTGACTTGATTCATTTCATCATAGGATATATAGTGATGCCCAAATCTCCAACCCCTAGTCCAGTCACAACAAATAAACACAAAAATACCCCCTCCTTGTGTAAAGGTCAGACCTACACTTGGATCTCTCATTTAATAACTACATGTGGTTTATTCCTATTACCATGAGATACATAGTGATACCTAGACTCTCATTATTAGGCCCATCTACAATATTCTTTTTTCACATCAGGGAACCTTTGTCCTTATCATATGATGTTAAAATGCACTATTTATCAAGACCTAGGTGTGTCTTAATTATTATCATCATAGAATACCTAGTGATTCCCAGATATCCAGTCCTGGGTGCAGCTTCAACAATTAATGAGATAAATTCCCCCCTCTACATACAGATCAAACCTACGTAGAGAGTTTCCCATTTAAGAAATAGGTGTGGCTTGATTCCTACCATCATAGGATATGTAGTTACACATGGATATCCAATCATAGGTCCAGATACAACAACCAACAAAAAAATGAACCCCCTGATGAATAAGGGTTGAGTCATACAAGATCATTTTACCTATGTATGAGTCATATTTTTGTACGTATTAATTTTCCCAAAAAATTATCTTGAACAATTTTTCACATTGGATTCCACGTTTTTACCTCAAAATGTTAAAATGAAAGGAAAAAAATAAGTCCTTACCAAATGATGTTAAACTGCAAATAAAATTTCCTAGTTTAATTAAATTAAAACTGCATAAAAATACATCCCCACAACATGATGTTAAAATGTGCAGGCCATCACCCATTATCATACCTTATCAAAGGACCAAAAGAGACTTACCCTGGTCAATCAAAGTACATGTTTCTTCCTCCATCTTTTAATCACCTCAATTCATAAATCACACTTCATTTCTTGATCACCTCGCATTACTGTAAACCTTTCATGGCCCTTGGAAAGGAAAATAGATATATCTGTTTGACCATGATATTGACACATAAGGTCTTCGACCTAACAAATAGAGATAGCTTGGCTATATAAGGAAGGATTTATAATCCTTGTGAGCCTGGCATCACTGTGGCAGAACTCATCACCTAAGGGTGTTCTGGGGAATCCCTGGTATGATTGTCCCATATCGTTACTCATGGTCTGATATATTTGAGACATGATTTACAACAATTTCATCTCCTTATTAGAAGTATGTGGGAGATGCTCTTGACCCTAGGTATCCTAATTAGGCTCTTGTGTAACATTACCCTCATATTAGGTCCATGTGGGTCATGAACTTAAACTAACTGCACATTGGTCAAAGTTATACTAACATAAACTATATACTTTTATGTTCTAAATCAAAAGACCTTAAACTACTAGAAAAAGAGACACAAAACTTATCAAGTTAAAAAAATGCAAAGGGTGGCCTGAGAAAAATTCAAGTCATCGCTCACTAAACTCTTCATCTCCAGAGTTTAGGAAAAATTAAATAAGGCATAAATTTCATAGGGAATATATTGTGTCCCTAGTAAAATCCAAGCTATGATTTTTCAAATATCCTAGACCAAGAAAATGTTAGAGTACAAATTTGTTACAAATCCTCACTGCGATAACATGTCCACTAGGTAGTGACAAAATGTTTAGGTTTCTTGAACCCTTTTTGGATATTACACTTCCCAAAAATCACACTTCATGATTTGAGCACCTTGGGCCACTATAAACCTTTCATGGACCTTGGAAAGGAAAATAGATCTCTCTGTTTTACCATGATATTGATGCATAAAGGGATTATACCTACTAACCAGAGACATATTGGACCTATATTAAGGGATTTATGATTGTTGTGGGCCATGAAATCACTATGGAAGAGGTCAGAACATTAGAGTGGTTTGGGTCATTCCCGATATGATTGTCTCAAACCATCCTCAAGACCTGATCACTTTGGACCATGATTTACAACCCCCATAAATATACTATTCAAGAGGATCTAATATCTTCAACATTACATCACCATGAATTATACCATTTATCAAAGCAGGGATTTTGTACTCTATGCTCAAATATTTTGATGTCCCACACCTCATGACTCAAAACTATAGGGTGTAGGGCCTAAGCTTCACAAGTTAAAAGACAAATTTACATGGGCTTCCAAAACCATTCTTGGATAGCTTTTTCTCCATAACCAACTTCATCATCCAGACTCTTGAGTCTTTACAAATATTTTATGTCCCTTGGAAAAGGGAGGGGATGCCTCTATTTGAACTTGCTATCGATGCGTAAGGGCTTTGACCTACCAACTAGAGGCGTTTAATCCTTGTTTTAAAGGAACCAAAATCTGTGTGAGCCCTTGAAACATAATGGTAGAACCCAAAACTGGAGGGTGTTATGGGTCATTCTCAACACATCGGCCCCATATCATACTCACTAACAAAATCATTTAGGTTATGACTTACATCATCCACATTCCAACTGTCTAGGTAGTCCCAACATCCCTAGTATTTCTCCCTCAACCAATATTACCCCATAAATATTTCATGGCCTTTGGAGAAGAGTGGTGTTACCTCTATTTGAACATGATATCGAAGTATAAAGTCTTTGAACTTCCAACCAAAGGTGTATTCTCCTTGATAGAAAGGAACTCTTACCCTCATGAGCCCCCAATAAAACCACAATGGTACTCAGAACTTTAGGGTGTCTTGGGTCATCCCTTGCATGTCTGCCCCATATTCCATATTTAAAAATAGAAGGTCTAAGATAAAATACCCTATAATACAACAACATGAGCTTTAAGCTAAAATACTATAACTATATTAATATAAGTTCCAAGATAAAATACCCTAAACTAAAATAATAGATGGTCCAAACTAAATGACCCTAGACTACAACAATAAGAGGCATGGTCTTAAATACCCTAAACTATAGAAATAGAAGGTCGAAGCTAAAAGAAACTAAAATACAATAATAAAAGGTCTAAGATAAAAGTACATAAATACAACAATAGGAGGTATGATCTAAAAGACCCTAAATTATAGAAAGATAAGGTTTGAGGTAAAATACCCTAAAATAAAGTAATAAAAAGTCTGAGCTAAAAGACCCTAAACTACATCAATAGAAGGCCCAATTTTAAAGACCATAAACTATAACAATAGAAGGTCCCTATTAAAAGATCCTAAACTACAGTGATTGAAGTTATGAGCTAATAGAACCTAAAATATATCACAAATATGTCTGAGATAAAATATAATAAACTACAGAAATAGATGGTTTGAGCTTAAAGACCCTAAACGACAATAATAGAAGGTCTGAGAAAATAGACTATAAACTACATCACAACAATGATTTAGTCTACATGAATGAAAATATACAAATATTTTGAGACCCAACATATATAATTATATAAAATCAAGCTACACTGACCAAGTATATTGACTTTATAAAAAGATAGACCCCTCTCCCTGAGGGACATATATTCTACCCAAATTATCCTTTTTTGAATGAAGAAATATCAAGATATATAGAAAACATATGTCAATGAGGAATATCATGTTTTTGTGAATTCATGGTCATTTATCAAGAATATTTTATTAGAATTAAAACATTATACTCTAGGTATTAATGTTTACTTGATATTATGCAAAAGGATGGATTTCTTCAGTGATTCATGTAACATTAGATCAATGAAATGCCATACAAATCACGAATGAAAGTTGATTGAAAGAAAAAATATAAATTTCAGTATATCTTTTCATTGATATCATAAAGTATGAGGGATCTCCACAATTTAGAGCCTCTCCAAAGATTCAATAAAAACAAAATAAACACCAATGATCAAACTACAATAAAATTTAATCGGATGATCTAGCCAAATCATCAAGATTCTAACAAGAAGTGTTATTGGATGCCAAAATGCCGCCCAACCCACTTCTTCTACTTCTACCCAAGGATCAAGGGTATAAATAAGAGTAGAAAACTCTTTAATTATATTTTTTTTGGTTTACAATGAGGATTATGATGTTGAATTATCATAACTTGAGAAAGATAAATCTCCTCATATCTCCATATCTGCACGGTGAAAATATCGATATGGTCATGTAGCTCATATATGAATTGACGGATCTATTCCAAGACCTCCAAATTTTCCTTCATCTATTTGGCTAGGGGAATCCCATAATAAATATCATGCAATCCCCTCTTTCTAGTAGAAAAATATTTCTGTGCAAGGATAATTTGTCGCAAGATTTCAAACAATGGTTGGTGATCAAATTAATATGACCCCAAGTCATGAAAGATATTTCTAAGGTGTTATTCTTGATCACAAAATTTTATAAGGTATTTTTGGTGATTAGTTTATGATTTTACTTCCAAATCATCCAATGTTGTGTCTAATCCTCTACAACTACTGATGTAGGTACTTTAGAATGGGGAACAACCAGTTGAGATGATAAGGAAGAGGGAGAGGAAGCCTCATATATTCTTATCTCAATGGAAGGATCATCTATTTATCATGTCAAAGGGATAGTGTCCTCAAAATATTATGCCTCACTGATGGGATTATCATCACTAGTATGATATCTCGAAGACTCACCCAAGTCTTGAAACAACACCATAATTTCTACAAATAGAGGGGTTGATGATGTGAATGGTTTTCCCACTTGACGGAATAGTCTATTCCACAGACCAACCAAGTAGGCCTATACCCAATCCTAGGAATAATCATGATTAAGAAATGAAGGGGAATTAATAGTCAGAAAGATAATCTTATCCTTGGTCTTCTCATGCGTTAATGTCATCCAAAAATAGCAGATAATCCCAGGATGTCATTCTCCCTACATTCCAAATGAGGGGAGTGAGGAAAACTTTTGGATCATCCTAACTGGAGAGAAAATTGATAAGTGGTATATGGATCGAAAATGATTAGATTATACATTATGGTTGCAAGAAAATTTTCCCAAAGGGATATCTTGTATGACCTATCATTAAAATAATCATCGCAATTATCAATAACTGGCCTAGTCGGTGTAGGATAAGGCATGAAATCCAAGAGATCAGGTCGGATTAGTATATTAAAAACCTCTTTAGGGCCTAAAAAATGGTCTCAATGTCAGATATATCTAGAAACCTTGGATGAAATAAGGCACCTTGAATCATAATGGTATTATAGTATATGTAGCAATGAAAATGCTCCCTGATCTAGCCAAATGGAAATAGGAAAGAACCAACAATCCTATAAGGGGTGTTTCCTTACTAGATGTGCCCTAAGAGCTAGTAATGGAATAAAAGAGTTGGTGCCTCCAGATTAAGGGGAAACCCCTCTACTAGCTATTCTTCTACCAACAGCGTACTGACCTAGATTCCAGTGTGTGAATCCCCAGTTAGAAAACCCCACCCATTCAGGAATATGGAAATTAAGCATTCTAGACCAAGGCTTTGTATTATATCTGAATTCACTCAGTATCCCCATACGTTATGTTCTATGGATTCCAGTATTTCACCATATGATCCAGATCTATCATGAACCTTATGAGAAGGGAAACAATGAGGGTGTATTATGGTCAACTGAGATCCACTACGATGGATTAAAACATTGATATTGTCTTTAAAAGAGATGAGAGAGTGCATAGTCATCTCCTTTCTTAAATTTTATTTCATGATGTTGAGAATGTACCTACCCAAGATACGATTCTTTGTAGATTCATCCCATATGTTAGTGGAAGGAAGGATTTCATTATACATTTCTCCAAGGGGGATATCCCACGAAGTTGATAGATATCCTAGAGGCTAATTCCCACTTCAACATGGTAAAAATGGAATTAATTGATACTAGCACACTAAAAACTAACTAGTTCTTAGAGAATAATAGCCGGATGACAAATGAAGAAATAGAAAACCCATACTACTTCATAAAGATGGATAGCGTCAAGCTGGTCAGAAAATTGAAAGCAGTGTTGCCTAACCCAAAATGGCCATACCCATTCATTGAAAAAGTTTACACTAGGGCACAAATCCCATTTTGAGCTCCATCTACTGGCTGAGTTGTTCATAGAAGATACAAATATTCTTGAGTATATTTTATTGATGGTTTCGTGGGAGAAATCACATCCATATGAACCTAGAGGGGAGTTCTAAAACATATAAGATAACCCCTAAGACCATCATATAACCAGTTTTCCATCCTAAAAACTGTCTTTTGAATGAAATCAAGGTAATTTGATACCCAATGAGATGTAATATTGTAGTCTATAGAAGGTATGGATATTTCATCTAGAAATAAAAATTCATATAGGGGAATTTGGTGTGATAAAGGATAGTTTTGGAGTTTGAGAAGGAAAAGTATTTTCAGAACCCCATTGTTAGAGCGCACAATATATCAAGGGTTAGAATTATAGTTCCTATAAATCATAGACCTATGATTAGCCCTAACATAAGAAATATGGTTAGATCCAGAATCCATACTCATAAAAGGAAGAATCATAAGTTAGATTAGTGAAATCCAGTCAAATGAAAAGAATAATTCTGGCATCCCCATCTGCATTTCATGAACCATTATGGGATTCATGATCAGATAAAAGACCGTGAATTGCTTGGATCATAAATATCTTGAAGACAACATAAACCAAAAATAATCTCACAACTGCTTAACCAATAATGAGACTCACGATTGCATGAACCTGAAATGGTTATAAGATTCACATAATATTCAAGCGGTCATGGGACTGAGCTATAAAATCCTGTGAAACATTCATAGAAGACCACATAGTCGTATGGGCGAGGTTCAAGAAATTACCAAAATTTAATTAATTTTTTATTTGAACACCCATTTGGGAAAAAAATGTCTTATGAAGTATTTACCATGAAAAGTTCCCACTGACAGATATTGTGGTCGGTTCTTGCAGAAGGTATTATGAAGGATTCAGGAAACGAAGGTAGATCACAAGAGATCTTATAGTTGGTTAGCTGGTGAATAATCCACCCTCAGTTCCCCTATTTATAAGGAATTCTAAATAATACCAAATTTCACCTAGAATACCAACCATCACCCAAGACACTGATTGATGATATCACCAAAGCCTTAGACGAGCATTTACTTTCCTCAAAACCGATATTTTTTCCCTGCAGATGTTTCTCATGAGGGGGTAAATTTGTTGAACCCACCAAAATGAGCATCATTAAACCCACACTAGAAGAAATAACCAAATGTGGGTATTATTTTCTCCAAAAATAAAAGGAATAAGAAGGTTTCCAAAACTCACAGATCACAAAACCTTCCAAATGATATGCAATTTAATGACCATTAGAAGGTCATGTGAAATGTAATGTACAATGAATTAACTACATAAAGATCATGTATAGACCCTTTGACAAGACCTCGATGTTATTTAGAAGGTTTCCAAGATACTCACTAATTGTGAGGTGGCTACCAGATGAGTTCCCCAGAGTCATACGACTTGTCAGGCGATAGGTTCTTGACAAACCATCCAAAAATCCTTGTAAAATAAGGAGAAAATATGAAAAATAAGGGAGCCACTTAAAATCATAAATCTTCATGATGCGTGCCCACGTGGTTCAAAATACACCCTGGAATCCCTAGAGATATGTCCACCTAATCTTGCAAGAGCCCAATGTCATGCCACACTCATCACCTGAAGGGTGTAGAACATGTCCAGTTAGTCCTATGCCCCCCCTATGGCTCCAAAGACAAACAGATGGGTTTTCCATGATAATGCTCATGCATCACCACATTAACCTATATTCATCATACAATTAATCACCAATGGAGAGAGTGGTTTTCTTTGACAACACTCTTAAAAAATTGTGAGATCCCTAACCTTTGTGAAATAAACAAAGAAATGATAGAAGCATCTTGCAAGGGGAAGATATGATGATCTTATGTGAATTAATTTATACACCATGGGAGATCATCGTTGATCACATAATCCCTCGCTCAAAAATTCATTTTGATCTCGTTAAGGCCCCATGTAAATCTACATTTGTCTCATAGAAGGTCCCAGAAAAAGCATCTCAGATCACTCAAAAGCATTTCAATAGGCATCCTGATCTCACAAAGGTCCCTAAACACATCGAACTGAATTTGTAAAAACCCCTTGGAATGTTCACATGATTAAAAAAAGAACATTTTCATTAGCCAAAATACAATATATTGAGAATTTATGGGATGAGCTTGTGATCATGGCAAATTAAGCAATGCCCGCAACGAGATATTAAAAAGTTCATAACATTGAATCCCTCCACCAACTCCATCTTGGATCTTCAAGATATTCACCACACAAGGAGGAATATAATCAAGGAGGTGAGGCCCATATACCCTACCCCACCCCCCACAACAACAACAAAAATCTTTGGATACACACAACGATGAACCCAGGCATTATAGTAGACTTCTCAAAGCCGTAAATCTCTCGATCGTAATGTTTTTCCACTAGGAAAAGTTTGCGGAACAACCTAAGGGATCATGAAGTATGCATAGGTACTTCATGTGATCACTTAAGATCACACATAGGACTTTTGGTGGGTTATGATAAGTACATACCACATATCTTCTTAATCACTAGGAACCTAAAAGAGCTAGCACTAAAAAAATACAAGGCACATATGTAATAAAATATAGAATTAAGACTAATTATGTGAGACTTAGATGAAGATTTATTTTCTGATCTGCATATGATTCACATGACTCATCTAGATCATGTGAAAACACTAGTACATGTCACTCAAGTTATGTGATGTCTTCTTGATATACCATTCATATCATGTGATGTCCTCCAGACACATCAATAAAGTCAAATGATGTCATCCGAGCATGTTACCCAAGTCTCATGAAGCCCTCCAAGCTCACCATCCATATCTTGTGATGTTCTCTAGGCATGTATCCCAAATCACATAGTGACACTAGTGCATGTTAGGTATGTTTCATAGAGCCTTCTGGGCCTTCCAGCCTAATCTCAGGGAACTCTCCAAGCATGTCATCCAGGTCTCACGATGGCACTAGGACATACCAACACAGATCATGTAATTTCTTCTAGAAAAGTCAGTCAAGATCATGTGGTGTGTTTCAAAAACTCCAATGCAGGTCATGCGACACTCTCCAAAAAATACGTCTTTAAGACATACCAACACAGGTCACACGACACTCTTCAGACAATTTAGCCAAGATCACACTGTGTCTATCCTACATGACAATGCAGATCACGTGAGAGTATTCAAACATTTCTTCCTATATCATGTGGCGTCCTTTAGATGTGTCAACCTAGATCATGCAATGTCCTTTGTAAAATTATATCTGGTCATGTGAAACTCTCTAGATATGTCAACTCTAATCATGAAATTGTCTCCAGACATCGTCATCTTGGTTTTGTGACATCCTCCAGACATGTCAACCTAGATCATGTGATTGTCATCAGAAATATCCAAAAAACTATACATGCTATATAGACAACCATGCAATTCCAATAAGACATCTCGAGACATGATAGTATTGTATGATGGGAATATAAGGGCAATCTTAGTGTGTAAGTCTCAATCAACCACATGATCTGATATGTCTGAAATACAAGGGAAACATTCGTGTGTAAGCCCCAATCAGTGGTGTAATATGATATGTCCCCATAAAAGGAAAACCTCAGTGTGTAAGCCCTGATCAATGCCATAATATGATATATCACCAATACAAGGGAAACCTCAATGTGTAAGCCTTGATCAATGACATAATATGATATTTCCCCAATATAAGGTAAATATTAGTGTGTAATCCTTGATTAGCGGTATAATATGATATTTCATCCATATTAGGGAAACCTCTATTTGTAATCCCTGATAAATAGAATAATATGATATGTCCCCAATATAAGGTAAACTTCAGTGTGTAATCCCTAATCAGTGGAATAATATGATATGCCCTTCATATTAGGGAAACCTTAGTGTGTAAGCCCCAATCACAATGAAAAAAAGAACTTTGATTCCAACCATAACCTGGATACATAGGACACCTTCCTAAAGGCCCAATCTCAAATAGGAATCCACCTCAGTATAATCCCTTCCATGTCTCTAACATTACAACCATCAGGGCCCAATATCTCCCAGGGACTGGTCATCCTTTCTCATCCACAGTTGGATTGAGAAGTCATCTAAACTATGAGAAATATAATTACTTCCATAACTAGAATATGTAGGACACCTTTCTAAATCCATGAGATAAAATAGGAATTCAAATTAGTATAAGACCTTCCATGTCTTTGACATTCCAACCATTTGGACCCAATCTCTCCCATAGGTTGATCATCCTTCCTCAACCACCAACGGATTGAGGAGTCAACTTAAATATGATAAATCTAATTCCTTCCATATCCAAGATGCCTAAAATACATTCCTATATCCTGATATCCATGATAAAAATATAAAGGGTTGTCCTAGAATGTAATCCCTACATCTATATGTAGTGACACTGATTACTTTCTATCCCTTGTTTCCTATACCGAGCATGGATCATGTTGGCTTAGGGTATTGCAATGATCACATCATTTGAATCATGAATCTCTAATGGACAGGGTAACCTTAGTGTGTAAGACCTGATGTGTGGAATGATATAACCACCCCCATATAAGGGTATCTAACTTGGGAGAAGTCCTAATGGCATGATTGAACTATGATAAATCTGATTCTTACCATAACCAGGATACGTAGGACACCTCCATGAGGCTCGAGATCAATTTTTGGTGCCTAAGTATACCCATATATGTAATTTCTATATGAGGTTAAACTATATAGGTTTAATGAACTATGTGAGTTTTGATTCCATTTATAAAATGGGATACACAGGACAACTCATAGTGGCTCAATCCTATCCTTGGAATATTAATTACCTCCCCAGATAACAAAAAACTTCAGAGTTTCTGGTTATACGACTTCAACATATAAGTAGTTGTCCACTAATGGGAAATAGATGAAGAACCTATGATACATATAGATGGATTCACCAATAATATCCCCCTATTGTCATATAAAAGGATTTAACCTAAGATCATTTTTATAGGGTAACCATGTAGCGATGTAGGTTTTTACCTGTCAGACTTTGGAATATTCCTAATAATATTTATAGTGCTAGGTGTTAAGGCGACATGTGATTCTGAGGCCCGGTGTGCCAAAAATAAATTTTATAAAAATATTAAGTACTTTTATACTATGCATGTGGAGAAAACATGTTATCTCTTAAAAGTTAGTTCAGATTAGAAAACTGAGACTGCAGTTGAGTCTGGAGCATTCCGTTTACCATGGTCGGGGCATAAGTTTTGTGGGCGCATGCCTTCTATGGAAAATTTTATCGAGGGTGTTTTCATAAATAAATTAATTTATTTATATTGTATGCTGAATCTAATAAATTTTGAATGGGGTCTCAGATCGAATTTATGAGACCGTGATTGAGTCTAGAATGCCCTATTTACCCTAAGAGTGATATAATTTTTTTTCGGCATCGATTTTCTGGTTGGAGGTGAGTCGGGGTCGAGATTTTAAGTGAAGGGGATTTAATTAAAAATTAAATCCCCATCTACTCCCCCTCCCCCTTTGGTGTGTGCATGGAGGAGGAACCGTAGCAGACCACTCCTCTTCCTCTTCACCGAAGAATGATCGAATCGATGAAAAGAAGCATCATAGATCTTCGATCTTGATGGAGATCACTCCTGGATTGTGCAACAACAACATCAAAGTGCAAATATAACCTTCAAGAATTGGTGTTTCACCCAAATGTAGGCGTATTGGAGTTTTAATTACAATCCCATTTATGATTTGTTTTTTTAAAAAATTGTCAATGAGTCTGTAAAGATCTTGTCTTGAGGTTTCCGAAATTGGTATCAAATTAATTTTTGGAGCATCAGGGTGATTCTGGTGGTCTGCGGAAGGTCTGCTAGTGCGAGGAGGTCTGAAGCAGCTGGTGGTGGACAAAGGCAATGACGATGTGGAGGAGCACACAAGGAAGTGCGGTGGCGCATGACACCGCAGGGTGGAAGCCGGGCCATGGTACGGTGGGCCGGTGGTGTGGTCCTGACCTCGTGGCTAGGCCACGAGCAAAAGAACCAGATCGGGCCGGTCAGAGTGGGCCAGTTAAGAAAGAATGGGCCTTCGGGCCGGGGCAAACCTTAAACCCCCGTAACTTCCAAATTGGACATCCGATTGATGTGGTGTCTACGAACACACATTCCTATAAAAAATAAATACATTTAAGACCATTTGTAGGACTTTATGAGTCATAATTATGTCTTGGTGGCATGAAATGTCTAATTATAATAATAACAATTTAATTCTTATTATTCGGCGATTCTTGTATTAGACTTATCTCCTACATCCAATGTACGATTGACACAAAGTCAATGGAATTGTGACCCTGAATTTAATGAAATCTTTTCAAAACTATTTTTGGGGGAATAAACCAAAATTGAGTTGTGGGACCTATGAAGACCGTTTCAGGAGTGTTGCGGTGCTTTTTCACCAGGTGTCTGTTTTGGAAAAATGAATAGTCAATCCCGTGTACTTTTTCATGAGGATCATAGTGGTTTAATCCATTTTATATGTTCCAAGATCAAGGAAAAGGCTCTATAATGACCTGTTTGGTCTTATTGAGGAGAAAGTTCTTTTTTGATTGGTTATCCATTTTGGGAAAGTAAGTATCTTTTCCCACATGTTTTTCCCTGTAGAACACGATGCTAGTTAGGGTTTGGGACTAGGAGGTGGAGCGTGTAGATGACATCATAAGGGTCGCTTGGGTCATTGACTCCTAGACCGGTAGAGCTGAGTGGGTCCCCCCGATCCTTACTCTATGAGGGTTTTAGGTATTATATCCTTGGTATAGGATTAAGATCCCCTCAATAGGATGAGCTCATATAGAGTTGTTTCATCCCCCCAGTGAGGACGGGGTGGGATTCTTTAGCTTATCATTTCCATAAATCAGGTTCTTAGTATCAATGTGACCAACACTACATGGGTGGTGATACCCTATCTTGTAGGACAACCCTATAGGGTTTTGTGTCATCTTTGGGTATATGATCTCCTACACAGTGGGAGATGATAGTAGGGTTGCAATATCATCAATTATACAATCCCCTACTCAGCAGGAAGTTTCAGTAGGATTTTTGGTATCGTTGGTATGATCCATTACTTTTCAAGTTATACCATATCTGGTTTTCAACATCATGATAAACACCTATACACGAGTGACAATCCTCTATCTGAGTGACGTGATCTGTGGAATGTCAGATCGAGTTGTAGTATCCCCCAGTGAATATTTGGAGTGATACCCTATCTAATAGATCTTTGAGTTACCAGACCAGGTTCTAGTATTCCCTAGAAGACCCTAAGAGTGATCCCCTTTCTAAGGATTTTTGTGTTTCTGCTGAGTTTTAGCATGACGGTCTTAGCGGTGATATCCGATGAGTGTGTTCTCTCAGATGGGCCATCTAGGATGGAGGTGTAAGACCCGATGGAGTGTATCTCTCAATCAATTTTCATTGGGATGACTCTGCTCTAGGAGTGTGTTTTTAGTGGTTTTCTTTAGAGCCTCGAGTATAAAACTATCACCGGTGATGAGGTTGGAACCTCATGAGGCCTGGTGCCTAAGAAAATTATATCTGGTTTTATTTCTAGGTTTATTTATGGTGTTGTCACTTCAGGGTTGATACACTATGTAGTTTGAGATGACTATTCATGTTTAGCCGAGGATGGTCTTGAGGTGCAATGTCTTTATCATTTGGGTTCCATCTAGCTGGGATGAGTGGAATATTTCCTTTTAGTCACGACATTTAATTTGGGATTTTTCGGGCACCTACTGAGTATGTTTATACTCACCTATAGATGAACTTTTCTTGAACATGTCTTGTGTTTTGTGTAGACCACATGTCTTTCAATGGAGTCCCAGGAGGACCTAAAGTAGACAGAGCTTAGTGAGATAGACCAACTGGGGTGTTTACTAGAGCTAGTATGAGGATCTTTCCAGTGGGTGCATTTGACATTGATCCCATCCTTCTGAGCAGGTTGGATGCTTTGCAGTTTTCTTTTGGTGGGCTCTGTATTTTCCCTTTTTTTACTTCTATTTTACTCTGTTTTGGGATAGTTGTATGCATGAATTTATTTCAGTTTATATATATATATATATCCCTAAATTTTTTCATGGAGGTTTTTGTGGGTGTGTGCGAACAAGTAACATAGGCTAATGCCTTCCATGTGTGTGATAGAATGTTTGACGTTAGTCTCCACCCCCTGGCCTATTGGAGGTGGGCTTGGGGAGCCATGGCTCGATCCCTATTGGGTCAGGTTGTGATAAACCAGTCTTGTATCGGGGTTAAGAAGAGATTCTAAGACATATAATAAATATATAAGATATTACCTATGTAGGCAACAATTCCCCCCAAAAGGGCATGATGATCCCAACCTCCCATACTCTCGACCAATGTGAATTACTAAGTGTTATTGGGTCTGAAACCCTAATGGACCATCTACCTTTGGAAAGAAGATTCATGAATAGTTATGAATTTGGGAGCCGTTGGGACTTTCTTTTAAAGATAAAAAATGGTAAGCATGACTTGAATGATTGTACAATACATTGAACTCCCCACAATCAAACCGTCTCGCCAAGCCAGCCACATGTTTTCGAAAAAACAAATATGGGGATCCCAACAGGAAATCATTTAACTATGGAATCTTATTTAGAATATAAAAATGATAGACTGCCCAGTTCTCATCAGACACTTTTTTTCCTATTACATGAGTGGTCCCTTATCTTTTCTGACGAAATAGGGTTCTAAGCAAAGAATTCCTCGTTAGACCATCTCTTTTGGTTGAACCACTAGATCAATTAAGGTACATGCTCAGATTTATTCTCCTAAACAACACGTGGTGAAACTAACTGAGAATGGTTTTTATGAGGTGACATCTCTTGAAATGAAAATCCAACATTATAAAATTACAATAGCTTAAACACAAGGATAGGAACAATAATACCATTAATAGTTTATAGTCCCAAAAAAGGCTTTACAAAAAAGTTTACACCAAGAGGCTACCTAATAAGAATAAGTTATATACCCCAAAAAACTACCCAAAATCCATTTCAACCCTTTGGTACCTACATATTATTCACAACCAAATATATAACCCAAGAATTGAATACTCATGATCAGATAAAGTATGTGACAAATAATGAACCAAAAGTATATAACATAATTTCAACATGAATTTAATTTTTTGGGCTCTATCTAATTAAAGAAATAGGCATATCACATGTGATCCTAAATTACAAAACATGATGCATGAACACACACTGAATACCATAAATTAGTATAAAAATATCATGTGCATCACCCAAGGTGAATTTAAATGAATGGTAACATCAAACAGAAAGAATATAAATACCACTTTCATGATAACTCAAAGGTACACTATATAGTGTAGGCTAGACAATGACATAGTTCCACTACCCAAGTAACATCCATCCTATCTCATGTCTACCCTATCCTAAATAATGGAAAATAGAAGAAACAAGTTAGTGGATATGGGTCTCTGATAATATTTTTTAATTCCCCAACCTGAACCACTGGGCCCGAGCTGGGGATCCACACAACCTCATGCATGCCTCCTCATGCAAGAGTTTTCTAACTAGTGGTGGGGCCAAAGGAATTTTGTGGGGTGGATATTCCATTGGTACCATGTAAACATTAGATTAATAATAATTAAATTGATAAAAATAAACAAAAAAATTATTAATAAGAAATAATCATCAGATTAATGAAGACCAAAAACACAACCCATTCAGTAGCAGTATGGCATGTCAGATACATAGAACAAAACTAAAATAATAATAATACATGTACAAGTTAATAAATTAATCATAATAATAATAAAAATATTTCCAAGTTCATCCTGCAATGTCTATATCCTCCTTTAAACATGCTCAACCATCCATCACCAGGCCCTTTCCCTTCATTGGATTTCTGAGCATGAAATCTGGAAGCACACTAAAATTATAAAGTAGGGTGTGGGTATAAAACTCAGTATGAAACCAAAAATTACCATTAACATAAGTTCATAAGATATATTTGTGCATTGCATAAAATTAAATAGGTTATTGGTAATAAATAATATATCAAACAAGAATAACAAAAATTACAGGTCCTTAGAGTCTGGATCTACCTGCTTCGGTCCCATGCTAAAAAGAACAACAATTAGCCACCCGACACATTCCCCTTAATGGGATAGTCCAAAAACATTACTGATATATTTTCTTAAAGGGATATCTCAAAGCATGCTGACTAGGAATCTGACACATCCCCCTCATGGTAGTAGTCCATGAGGCTCAAATAGTATACTCAACTATATGACAAAAGTACAACACAATACGATACAAGTTCAAAATGATAGATCAAACATCACATCAAATAAATAAGTGTCATGAATAGTGAAATCTACATGAAAGAAACACAAGAAAAGGTCTCATAGGGATACACGCACACACACACACACCAAATGTGATCAAGAATCTAACATAAGTTGCTAAATGATACACACACATGCTAATAAACATGCAAAGAACCCATATAAAACATGTACTAAAGTCTAAGGCTTCCTAAATCTGGTGAAACAATGTTGATAAAGTCAAGGGTCACTGTACAAGTCCATAATAAACACCAAATACTAGAACCATTCCCATTTTGAAAAGTTTAGAACTGTAGGATTTAGATTGATGACAAACCACACCCAAAGAGGTTAAGACTAGATAAAATTACCAAAGAATATATATTTCTGATAATGATTTTGGTATATGTGTTACAAAGAAGATAAATAATTGTATTAGGGTGTCAATTATATAAATGAACATAAGAAACCCTAATAGATCATGTCATATACCTTATAACTGACCATTTTTTTTGAATATTTAATTTATTTTTATCAAGGAGAAGAGGAAAGAATAGATCAAAATAAAAGATGACTTACCAGATTGGATGTGAAATATTGAACGAGTGTTCTAGTGGATAAGAGAAAAGTTTAAGTGGTGAGTAGATCCCAAAAAACCAAAAAAGAGAGCTTAGGGTATTCAAGGTTGAATGAGGCATGAAAGATTTTAAAAATAGGTTGTAAGTTGTGATTTTATAAAATATCCTATAAAACTAGAATCCTCATGAGGTTATGTGAGATGCCACCAGTTTCCCAATGGCTGATAAGAAAATATGGTTCTTCCTAGTAGCACCATCGACCTACCAGTTAGACTATTATAACTTGAAACATTATAGAACATCCACCAGACTAGCCTTGACATTGTTCTTGCCTCTCAAACACCTCTAACCTTCCTATAAACACATAAATACTAGCTCAAAAATCTATTTACAAGTTGAAAATAGGAATACATAAAATAGATATGTCACAATTGACATAAATTTATCCTTAAATACTTAATACTTTATAAAATTGCAGATGATTTCATAGACTTGAGCAGGTCTCCCCATAAGTTCTTATCTATGGGTCTGTATAACAATACCTAATAAGACATATCAGTTTTTAAGAAACACCAAAGTTAAAATCATGTATAAATAAAAATAACATTATAAAAAATTATAATATACATTAATTTCTACATAATTCAATACAATACCAAGTATTATCTAGTTCAAACCTTCAACTAGAATACTAACTCATTCTAGAAGTATATATAGAAGCATAAAAAAGAGAGATTAATAGAGTAAATTGATCCTAATACCATTAATAATAACAGTCCCAAAAATTTAAATTCTTACAAAGATACTCATATCAAACTAGGGACCAAATCACCATACCATTAGTCATCATAGGATACTTCTAAAAAACTAGGGGATTACAAAAGGCTTAGTATGTGTTGGGAAACAATTCATCAACCCAATCATATAGAATATCATAATTATAATTTCATGAAATGTCATTATCTAACTCCACATGTTAGTTAATTTTGGATCATGTTATATAGAGTAAAATTCTAGAAGATGAATTCTATAGATATTACCAAAATCCTTTATATATATGTGATGTATTTGTAATTATTGTATGGTATGATATAGGGTAAGTCATATTTTATGGAATACTTATATCTAATGGATATTTCACACCTTAGTTTGACATACCTTATGGAATGATATGATGATATCTTACCTCTTCCATAAGATTTATCATAATATAAGATACTATTATATCAAAATTGTTGTGATATAAGTTAATCAGATTATATGATTAATAAAAGTTATTTGGACATTATGTGATAACATTTTTATCTCTTCTATTTAATCCATTATTGATCAATGGTGTTTTATATGATGAAATGTATAGGATAATTGAATGATGAATTTATAAAGTTAAATGAATTCATATACTCGGTTGAGGGTTACAAATTATTTGTATCGGATGACATTACTCAAACATTTCATAACATTCAAGTACATGCATGGAAGGATTGGGGAGTGTAATCATGGCCTATATAAAGAGGATGAAGGGAATGAAAATTGTATTCAAGACTTCTACTAATTCTCCATAATGAATCTCTCTTATCATTCTTTTGTTTCCTCAATAGGTATTAACATACCATGGAAACAATGAGGATCCCACCCAAATGTTAGGCGATTCATCAACCCATGGATATACCAAAGAAGAAGAAGTCCTTTGGCTGCATATAACTGATATTAAAAAAACTCATGTTTGATGATAAAATATTTGGTCAACATCGATGTAATGTACACATATTATATATTTTTTTCATACATTATTTTAGTTTTATAGCATGGATGGACTTTTTTTATGGTTTCTTCTATTGTTTTGAAGATTTAATAATAATTATTCATTCCTAAGATACCCTTCAGTGGTATCAAATCTACGCCTTATTTCTTTGAAACCCGAAATCTGTTAAAAATGAATAATAAATGAATATTTTCTTGTTAATCATAAGAAATTATATAGATTTTAAACTATAGAATTCATTAAAATATAGAATATTATAGGCAGGGATATAGTCGCATTGTTTGATATAAGACATCATAACATATGAAAAAATATAAATCCTCTATTTTATAATATATATTAATATTTCAAATGGGGAATCATATCCAATTATAGAACCAATTTTAATCTTATAAAATCCATAAAACATAGCCTCATATAATCGATGCGATATATGGCTTATTGAAAAAAATAATATCTGGTAAATTGAACTACATATTATGATAGATAGTTATATAATAAAATATGGTTGATAAAATCCTAAGATGATATCGCAAACCACATAGTGCCAATTATAATAAGCGATATAACCATTACCCTATCACATATTATGATATAATGTATATCATAAAACATGATATGAAAAAAAAAATATTTTTCCTTTTTTCAACTATAAATTGAATTTTATAAAATATAAAATGTTTATAAATTATCAAAAATGGTATTTGGGATATGTATCTAATTTATAAAGTAGTTATAAATTAGATAATTATAATTTTTTTATAATTAATTGTTAAAAGTTTTTAATTAACTGTTAAATGTTTACGAAATATTTAATAAATAAATACCCGGAAAATTAATTATCAATAGGAAAATACCTTTTATTTATATGGAATTACAAGAAATTTTGATATAAAATTTTGATATAGAAATTATAACATAATTTATAAAATTCTTATAAATTAAAAAATAATTCATAAATATAAAAATGATTATATTAAATTTTGAAGTTTTAATTACATTTATTTAAAATGTTTAAATTGACAAGCCTTATTTGAGAAATTATTAAAACCGTTTTAAAAAGAGTTTTAATAATTGATATGATCAAAGGTTTAAATGCTACTAATTATGTTTTATTTTGATTATGTACAAATTTTAAATAATAGATATGAAATATGAAATGTTTATATTTAAATAACATTTATATATTTAAATTCCATATAAATGATAATATGAAGGAGTTTATATGGGGAATAAATATAAAGTGTTTATATTTTTTAAAATATTGAATGTCTATAATGCATAATGAAATTATAAATTTATTATAATTTTTTGATTTATAAATTGTTTATAAATGTCCATAAAAAGTTAAATTCTAGGTTTAATGATTGATTTATTTTTCTCCAACCTTGTTTCTTGGCTTGTATTAGGATATAATCCTAAATTAATAAGTTAAATATAGTTAATACATATTAGTTTTTAAAATTGTGATGTAATGGAAGTCTCTATTGGGTAAATTACCGTGGGAGTGGTACTTTTGATTGGTCTATTCACTGGACCGGGAGCTGAGGGCCTGTCTAGAAAAGTGGAGGTTGTCTACCTATCGCATCATGCTTACTCTTATAGAGATTTTTTTAATTTCATATTAGTTTTATAAATTTATTGAAAGGATTTCACTTGGGTTATTCATGTGATGTGTTTAGATATGTGTACTTATAGTTGGTTTTTGATTTATGTTAGTAACATATTCTATGAGTTATATAAAGAGTTACATATCAATATATTTTGAATATATTAATTTAGTGGAATTAATAGGGATTTAAAACTAAATCATTAGAAGCATGGATACATGAAAATTAAATACATATGATAATATAAGGAGAATTTAGAAACAAATTAAAAATACTAAGTGTTAGTTTCCTTATAAATAAAATCCATATCGAGACCCCAATCATTCAACTTGGTAGGTTCTTCCAAAGTAGGATGATAATAGATTATCGTGTGTAAGACATGGTAGAAATGGATAAACATAAAAAATTTGGAATCTAGATATCTCTATGAGATTTGGTTTGAATGTAGCTTGGAAACCATAAAATTTAGTATATTCGAGGAATTGTGTTAATTGAATCCATATAATGGATTAGGATATAGAGTTATCTACCCAAATATATAAGATTCATATCTGATATAATTGACATAATGGAATACAAAAATAGTTATGTGATGAGAGGAATGCTAATGTGGAATCATTAATTAGTGATATATGGATCTTTTAACACTAATGGATTTGATTTATAACTAAAAAGGGACAATCATTTTAATAAGATAACATTCAATAGAAGTGTATATAAAATGATTATAAAATAAGATAATCATTTGGTAAAATCTTCTGTTGTAGATAAAAAGTTTAGAGACCCATTCTTTTTATAAATTTAATAATAATACATTCCCGAGGACTGTAAAGGTTTAGTTTATTTGGAAACTTGGTTATGTAAACAACAGGTACATTAATGATGAGCATCATTTCCCATTTAGTTCATCATAACTAGCACTATTCATAGATATAATATACTTAAAACTTTTCTCTATAACCCAGGTATGAGAAACATAAGAAAGGGTGAGCTCGGATGCTTAGTAAGGGTAAACAAAAGAGATTTCAACAAATGATCATAAGTGAACATAATTTAATAATAAGGTTATGATAACATGATTAATACTTAAAATAACCATACAAAATCAGTCAAATATCCTTAATGATGAAACATGGTGTAAGGTTTTTTCAAAAAAATAACCTAATACCTAAGAGTGTAAAATCATCAATAATAAATATTGATTCATGAAAATATATCATATGAACGAGACATAATTTTTTGAAATGAACATCATCATAGAAAATCATTTCCTTAGTCAAGAATCATTTCCAAGATTATTATATTGGATAGGTTTCACACCTCATTCCATCATTTCTATAGTCAAGGTTCACTCCTAAGACTATATTACTGGAAAAACTCCCTTAATGAATAGGGATCACTCCCCATTAAAATAATTATTATGTTATGAGATATCTATATGTACCAATTTTATTGTATTTTTATGTAATTATGGTCCCACCAATCACATAATGAAAACCATTATATGTGTGCCACAAGATCATAAAACATTCATCATATCATTATATCATTACTCATGGAAAAGATACAAGTTTCATAAACATTTCATCATCATAATCATAAACCATATAGAGAAATAATAAAGATGGAATAATTGTATCATACACCTAATAAATCATAAGAAACATAAAAGAATGCTTTTATAGATAAAAAAACTTAAAATATCTCTAGAACATTTCTTGAGGAAAATACCCCTTTTATTTGAATTCATATATTTAAAATCTAAAAATTTCTTAAATATTATGGAAAAAAATTATTTGAAAATAAAAAATTAAAATTATAAATTATTTATTAAATAAAATAGAATTCATAATGGAGGGGAAATTGTTTCATGCGATGTATATGAACACAAGGCATTCTTTCACATTTTGGGTAAAAATTCAAAAAATACCTTATTTGGAAAATGATAAGAAGATTAATTTTAAAAAATGATAAATAAAGTAAATTATTGTTAAAAACTTATTAAATTAATATTTTTATAATAGTAAAAACATTATTGTAAAAATTTTAAAGAAAATACTGACATGGAAGAAAATATTGCGAACCGAAGGAGAAAATAAGGTCTGTTTTCCTTGAAAAAATTCTTTCAGTATCTCAAGTACTTAAAGAGAGAAAAATAAAATGAAAAAACGAAATATGTAGAAATTAATATATAATAATAAAATGCATAATTTTTTTAAGATATGAATCATAAAATTTCATCATCGAAATATTTAAGTATAAAGAATCTCGATAAAAATGAGATTATAACATAAACCCCTTACCTCAATTTTATGTTTCTTTGTAAGTGATCTAACCTCATGTATAATAAAATTTTATTTATTAAATTTATATAATATAACCATAATAATACTTATAATAACATACACATTTTACTTATAACATATTGTCACCCATTCGTTAACAATCTTTCATCATCGCCATCATTTCAGTTGTTAGTTTCTTCAATTTTCATATATGTTTTGGCTCTATAGTTATGGTACTTGCACTTTGATCATGCTTAATTCATATATAAAATTTTAATCATGAAATAAATATAATATATATTAATTATATACATATTTATAACCATTCATATAGAGTTGTGATGAGAAATTAAATACATCACTTCGTGGAGACAATAGTCTGTACGTACACACAAGTGACGATTCCATTTTCTGATAGATAGAAAAAAATAATGGTAAATATTAATTAATATTTTTAGAATTATTATTATAACATAAATATCATATATAAACAATAAATCTATCATAATAACCAACCATGAATGATGGTGGTGAAAAAATGAGTTGTATCGTTACTTGGAGGTAGTAGTCCACACGCACGCACGAGCGAGACATTCATCTCCCATTGGATTGAGAAGAGGCGGTAAATGGTTGTAAAATTAAAATAATAACTTTTTTTTATTTATGATACTATATAAATCCTTTTTTATGGATAAAACAAGTTTATATAAAGTATAAGAGGAAATAAAATTGGAAGAGCTTGGTTAAGATCCATACATCTTCTTTGACAGACCTCCTTTAGCGTACTCCTTATGACATAAAGGATTGGTATTAGGAGAAGAAATAAAGGTCTATAATTAATGGAATTATTATAGTATTTTTTATTATTATGTATTTTAAATGATATAATGATAACATTATGGGAATAATGGAGGAGAATATGAGCCCTTTTATAAGTGGGGGGAGGAACACACATGGAATTTCCTAAAAGATTTCAATGATTTAAGGCCAGTTTCATGGAAAAGTGGCTAATAATGGATAATTATTTAAATATAGGATAATAAAAGGTTTAAATAAATTCAATTAAAAAAATTTAAAGGTTTTTTTGACAATCCTACACTTATATCATGGTTTAACGCCCTAGTAAACTCATTTTAACCTTAACAATGGTAACAAAATTTTACTTGTTTTACTATACAATATGAAAAAATTAAGTTGAAACTATTATATTATATTAATTATAATTATTAAAAATATTTAATCCACTTTATGAAATTAAATTTCTATAATTGTAGGAATTTAATTTTAATTAAGCATGCAAATAGCAATAGAAATTCATTTTGAAAAAATGAATATTTAAGCGTAAAACAAAATTTACTTCCACCCCTTGCCTTGTAAAACACATAAAATAAATTTTAAAATATTATATTGAAGATATAATTGATAAATTTTAATATAATAATTAATCAATACATATTAAATTAATTTATTAAGATAAAAACACATTGCGCGTATAAAAATAGTTTTTTATAAAAATGTGTTTTTAAGGAAAAAAATTAACTTATACCAAAATAAAGTATAATGATGATTCCTAGGTAATTAATTATATAATTTATATTTAAGGTATAATTAGGTTTATTTAGGATAAAATTAAAAAAATTATGATACATTTTCTTTAAATGAAATTATAATTTTTACAAAAAAATGTATTTTTGAATATTCACTGAAAAATAACCCTTTCTAGAAAACTTCTGAAAATTAACACCAAAATAACATTGATATGTTTATTTTAAAAATTATACATTTTTTTAAAATATAATTTCTAAAAATAGAAAAAAATCATTATAAAGTTTATTTTTAAAAATTTTATAAAAACTATTTTAAAAGAAAATATATTTTTGAAGTGTAAAATTACTTTACTAAAAATTTCATAGTTATTTATTATGAATTAACCAATAAATTTTCATTAAAAAAAACCTCTATACATATTTTTTATAAAATTATAAGTACTTTTCATCCCTATCAATTAAATGTTTAGGTTATAATGGTTTAATATATCACGGTTCATATAGACTTGGTATTGTGTGTAAGGAAAGCTATCAAATAATTCAAGTTTTATTTCAAAGGAAATACATATAATATATTGGGATGCTACATTAGTATTATTCAATATAACTATATATACCTGAACAAATATTTTTACCAGGTTGTTCTTCATAGGAAAGATAATTCATAATTGGTATAACCTCTATGTTTAGTACATGTGAAGGATCGAGAATGTACTTCCATAAGAAAGATAAATAGAACACATTGTGAACTTAAGAGAGGTTTGGTGGGAGTGTCAAAAGATAAGATACATACCCTAATCAGTCAAGAAACTTTAAGGGACCAATATACCTAGTTCTCAACTATCAATTATTTCCAAATCTCATCACCTCATACCATAGATAAATTCATAGGAAAACCTTCTCACCAACTTTAAATTTCAGATCTCACTAACGATTGTCAGCATAATTATTCTATCTACTATGGCATACCATGATGTTATACTAAATGGATTCAACCTTCTCTTCTATATATTCAACTAGATTAGGTCCCAATATTTTTTTTCACTAGCTTCATACTAGTATGTTATAGTTCTACACCTCATTCCATTTAGGGATTTATGAGGATCCATTTGAATACTTGAGTGAAAGATAATATTATAGGAAAACTAAGCTAAAGGAATGTGTTGATCCCAACCACCTTTGATGTCTAGAGAACAAGACCATAATGTATTCTCTAAGGTTTTAATGGTCTTCTCAGTCTAACTATCTATACGAGGATGATAAATAGTGCTGAGCCAAAACTCTATATCTAGAGCGTGCTAAATAATTCTCCAGAACATCGAGGTAAATCTTGGATCCTAATTAGGTACAATAGAATTTGGTAGCCTATGTAACCTTACCACTTCCTTAATGAAAATCCTGAAAATATGATCAAAAGATAAATATTCTTTGATTACAATAATGTGTGTTTACTTTATAATGTGATTGACTATAACCCAAATAGCATTATTTCCTTAATATGTTTTGGGGATTCCAAAAATGAAATTCATGGTGATGTTTTATCATTTCCATTATAGTATGGATAATGGTTTTATCATTCCATTATACTTCTGTCTCTTAGCCATACATTGTTGGCATACCAAGCAAAAAGATACATACTCTGCAATATATCTCTTTATCTTACTACACCATAAATTATTTTTATAATCTCTATACATCTTCACACTTATAGTATGAATAAAGAATAATAAACTATATGATTATTCTAATACCTTCTTTTTTCAGGTCTAGTATTGATGAGACACATACCCCACACATTTATGGCTTGAAATTATGGTTCATGATTGAGTTATGATAATATTTAATTCTTACGATACATAGATTTTGAAATGTTAATTCCTTTTTCTATGAATGATATGTATGATCCTTGATGGGTTGGTTATGAAATTAGTAATTTATTATCATGATCACATACCCATATTTTTTATATTATTCTTTCATAAAATAATAAATTTATATCTTCTATATTTACCCTTATAGAGCATCCAAGCTCACCCTTTTCTTATGTTTCCATTCCATAAGTTAGAAAAAAAATTATATTTGGGTGAAAGATCATAAAGGTTTCTGACAAAGATCTCCCCCTTTATTACCACACTTAAAACATTTCTTCATAACTTATGGAATGGAAACATAATAAAAGGGTGAACTTGGATGCTCCGTAAGGGTAAATATAGAAGATATAAATTTATTATTTTATGAAATCATAAGATAATAAATATGGGTATGTGATCATGAGAATAAAATACTAAGTTCATAACCAACCCGTCAAGGATCATACATATCATTCATAGAAAAAAAAATTAACATTTCAAAAGATATGTATCATAATAATGAAACATTATCATAACTCAATCATGAACCATAATTTCAAGCCATAAATGTGTTGGGTATTATCATGAGTATTGAAAAAAATTTATATTCCAAGTTTAACTACCATTAATCTCATATATATACTTATCACATATTTCCCCTAATGGATCAAGAACATCGACTTGTTCCCCATCATGAAACAAGCACATCGACTTATTTTCCATCACCGATCAAGCACATCAACTTATTTACCCTAAATACCTTTTGATATATAATTAATTACCCAATGAATTGGAGATAGATATATATACCACCCTTAACTTAATAAAAACTATACATATGTGTGCCACATGACTATATATAATTCACCATCTCAAAACCCAAGTAAAGAAATGATTTTCATAAACACTTCATCATAACATAACTCATAGAAAAGAATTAGGTTTCATAAATAACATTACATAATAAACATAAAACATTCATAAAAATAAAAATAATGGAATAATTGGTTAATATCCCCAATAAAGAATAAGTAATATAAAATAATTTCATCTTATATGGAAAATGATTTTTTTTAAAATATCACTTGAAATAATTTTTTAGGAAAATATCCTTTACTTTTTGAAATAATTTTTTTAAAGAGCCGTGAAATTATAAAGGAAAAAAATTTTATTTTAAAAAAACCTTGTAATATTTTAAAGGAATATTCAAATAATTAAGGCATCATGACAACAGAAAATTCAATTCATGCCATATAAGTTAAAAGAACATTACTTCAATATATTTTTATCAGAAAAGTCAAAAAGAGCCTTGCTTAGAAAATAACCTAGAATATTATTTTCAAAACATTTTTAAAAAATTCAAATATGGTTAAAAATAACTTTAAATTTTCATAATATAATAGTAAAAAACTTTTTTTAAACATTTTTAGAGAACATGGACATGGAAGATAAATATTCCCCAACAAAGACTTAAAATAAAAAAATCCCGAATATAGATGAGATTGTGAAATAAACCATTACCACTTTATAATCTGTTTAATTGTATCCCCAATGAATGAAATAAAATTATATGGATATTAAAAACCATTATATTCAGGATAAGACTCATAAAAGTTATTCATGGTCAGTATATACACCACATAGAAGAAACAATGAGTGTATAAGGCTAGTTTCCCACAAAAATAAAAGTGAGACAAAAATATCTTACCTCAAGTCTCACATTTCATTTTTCAGGTTAAAACCTCATGTATAATAAATATTGTTTTATTATACATTTATTACATAACCATATATAAATCATACCATGTATAATTTGTTTATAACATCTTATCACCAGTTTATTAATAATTAAAATCACTGTTCTAGGTGATATCTGCTTCATTTTCCAAGTGTGTTTCAATTTTGCAGTCCCAGTCATTATAATTTAATCATGGTACCATTATTTATAGAATAATTAATATGTTATATATATCATATATATTCATAAAATTTATCCTTATTATCACTTATGTAAATTATATATGAAAAATAAATCACATCACATCGTGGAGATAATAATCCATACATACGCACAAGCGACATTATCATTTACCAAAATATTATGTGGTAAAAAGGTAGATATGATATTATCATAATATAAGTATAATTATTTCATAAATATCATATATAAACATTAAAACCATCATAATTCCCAATCATAAAATATGGTGATGAAAAATGAATTGTATCACTACGTGGAGATAGTAATCTGTACATATGCTCTTATGCGTTGGCCCTGAAGTTCTTCTTCTTAATCCTGAGTCACTATAAGGTCGTAGAGGGAGACCCCAAGACTGATCGGGGCATGCGGTGGTTCCTTGTTCGATTTCTTGTTCTTTTTTTGTGTTACTTGTTTTTTGGGGTTAGATTCATAAGGTAATCATCCTCTTTCCAGGTTAATATACGGTCTTAGGAGGCGGCCTCAGGAAATCTTGGAGTCGAAGACGTCCCCTTACAAGTACTCTCGATCGATCTATGGTTCTGATGCGCTGATGATGAAGATCTCACCTTTGGCCAGGCCCCATCATGGATCTAGTGTGGGTTTGTGTTTTCATTCGGTGCAGAATAGGTACAGATTGTTCTGGTTCACTAGATTCTGTCTCAGTGGCCTTACATGGGCATCAGAGGTACTGACGATGAGGACGAGGGTGTGATAGGGCTGTAGTTCGAGATGAAGTTTAGGAGATCTACAGTACTCTCTCGGTGGTGATGGTAGTAGTTCTTAACGAAGGTTAGTACGGTGGTGTTGGCCCCTGACGGCAGTCTATTCGTGACGTTGTGGGTGCATGGTTGAGTTTTGGGTGGTTCGGTCTTGGACTAGGTTCCCTAACCAGCCCGTTGATAGTTTCTACTTTTTGGTGTGTTGTTTTGGTGTTTAGGAAGGTTTGGTCTTGGACTGGTTCCTTGGATAAACTAAATATGAATATTCACAGGTGGTGTTTATTGGTTATCAATTTTCCTTGAAAGTGTTTTTTAAAAAATCAAAAAATGTTATTTGGAGTAGTAAGTTATACATATGCACGACCAATACATTCATTTTTTGTTTGATGGGAAAGGGGATGTATAATGGTGTCTTCATAATCATAAATTTTTATAATATTTAGGATTATAAATTTATTATTTGATGAAATATATAATAGATTAATAGGAGGTATATAAGAGTAGAAAAAGAGAGTGATCGGTTTGATCGATTACCTCTTCTTCAAAACAACGCCTTTAGATCTCCTCTAAAGGACTCTAGAGTTAGTCCTTTGTAATAACCATAACATAAAGAATGTGTATAGGTAAGTTTAGAATATATTTTTTTAGAGTGTTTTCAAGCTATAAGACTCAACGTGGTGAAATGAGATGAGTGAGGAGGTGTCCTTTTATAATGAATGTGAGGGTCACATTATGAATTTCTCAAAATATTAATTTATAATAAATTTAATCACAGTAAAAATACCTTCAAATGGTAAGGTATTCAAAGATAATATGGTATAGCATGGTAAAACCATCAATTGATATATTTTTTACAAGTTTTTATGTAATTTTAAACCTTATCATTTTGAATAACTGTTAGTTAACCAATTTTAATTTTAATTATTGTAAAAAATTTTCAATATTAAAATTTTGAGATTTTTACTTATAATGTGTAAATTGAACCATAAAAGGTAAATTTATGATATTTTAGACCATAATTTATCCCATTTGTCCTTATTTATATTTTTCATTATTTTTATCTAATTTAATAAAATATTATTTTCATAAAATATCATTAGTGTCTTTTTTGACACTATTCATTACAATGAATTTAATAAAATCAATACAGCTTGATAAATTCAAAAAAAAAATATTTTAATACACCCATAATATGTCATATTAACCTAAAAAATTAATGTATCACATTAAGTAATTCAAATTATATTTATTTTAATGTTTTTAATATTACTTAATTGAGTATTTCATTAATTAAATAATTAATGCATTATCATTGTGTAATTATTTTGGATAATTATTTCTTCACCAAAAAATTAAAAATAAAATACCATGATATAGATAAAATTTTTATATTTAATAATAATATTTATATTCAATTATATATACTATTCAATTCTATATTAATAATATTATACTTATTAAAAGAAAGAGTGTGACATTTTTTCACTCCCTTTGATTTTAATAATATATAAGTATTTTTCAAGGAAGTATTTTAATTAAAAAATTAAACTCCAAACCTTAGGTGTTAAGGGTCTAATATATTTCATCTAATAAAATTTGGGCACGTGTTAAGTTCATTTTATTATCCTTATCACTTTATTTTTAACATAAATTACTCAATTTACCCTTTACCATGGTAACAAAAATTACTAATGCTACTGTTCAAATTATCAAAAAAATAAAAGGGACATATTTACTAAATTTGGAACTTATAATTCCAAATATTTAATCCATTTTTTAAATTTCAAAATAAATAAGTGACTAAAATTAATTTAAAATTAATCCCACAAACAGCGCGAGAAAACATGTTTCTAAAGTGAAAATGTTGAAAATATTGAAATGTTTTTATATCCAAATTCAATGTGAAATTGATTAAAATTAATTAAATTGTATTAAATTATATAAAATTTATCTAATTATACTTTAAAACCAATAAAAATATAATTTAACACTATAATTTATTTAGACGAAAAAACTATTTTCAATTAAAATTTAATATTTTTCGCAATTCATCAAAACATGAAACTTATAAAAAAAATAACAAAAATTAAACAAAGTAAATATTTCTATTCCATTTTAAAATAATAAGTTTATTTTTTAAAATATAATTTATATAATTTTGAAAATTTAGTTTTAAAATAAGTAATCCATTAAAAGGTGATAAAACTTCTTTTATAAAGATACAATTTTTTAAGTATAAAACTGGATTTATTTTTATATCATGACTGAAAAAAGTATAGGATGAATGTTAAAAATTATCTATAATATTATATATATATATATATATAATTAATATAATCCAATAAGAGTGATTTGTTTATTTTATTAGTTTAGGACACACTTTTATGTGTATAAATAGTTTGTTTTTTCAAAAAAAAATTCCTTTTAATTTCAAAAGGGTTTTACAAGTGTAAACCATAATTTTATAATTCATTTAATACTTTTCATACACGAAATTATATTGGCTAGGTTATAATTTTATTGTTTAAATAATTACAATAATAAAATTATTTATCATAGAAACTCGGTGTTGCATGTGATGCAAGCTAGGCTGGTGTTATGTGTAACGCAAGACATCAAAGGAATAAAATTATTTAAAAAAATTCATAAAAATATCATGGTGTTAAATTATACCCTCCTTAAAATGATTTCCTCTCCCAAAATTCATCAAGGTCTTTAATGTTTTAATACATTAAATTTAATTTCATTGAAACCCACACTGTACAAATAAATATGAAAGCTTTCTTTAAAAAATGAATGTTGGAAACTTAACGATTACCCATAGTAACTCATAACTTGGTTTCCACATAAGAAAACATAGGTGAAAATTGAAAACATTTACATATAAGAGAAAACTAACTACCAAGTTTTTATGGAGAGTGATAGATAACATGGTCAAGATAAGGTTAATGACCACAAAACCACATACCAAATAAGTTTGAAAATGGTCATTTATATCATAAAAAATGATGATAATAGGATAATATTTTATTTCAAAAATCCATTTAGAATATATACTTACTTGATTTCATCTCATAAGTACAATATCACTCTATGGTTGTTCCTTGATCAACATTCACTTCATTCTATTACTCTAAGAAAATTTGAAGTTGAAATTGTAATGCCTGAAGAACTAGTGGATCACAAGATCCATAATGTAATGATAAGTCATTCCTTATGTATTTAGTTATCATCACAAAAAAATGGTTATCACATGTTATACAATATGTATAAATATTAATATTACAAAACATTAATCTCTAAAACCTTATCCAAATTTTAGCATAAATAATTTCATAAATGGTTACCCTTATAAACCTTCCAAAAGATTAAAATATAATATTTTTAAAAGGTCACTAAACTTATCATTTATCCATAAAAAATATAATGTAGCTCTTAACATTCACATACCAATAATGTGAATACCATTATCATTTATTCAATTAAAACATGGTAATAACCTGAATTACCATAAAACCTTAGTGAAAATATGCATGCTTTAAATAATTAACTCTTTCCTTATACCATAAATCTAAAAATTAAATAAACTCAATCCATAATATCATAAACCATATTGTATCATTATCAATCCAAAGGTCATCAATACTATCCCAAATATTTTATCACAATTAAACATATCTTTATTTTATTATCCCAGCATCATGCACATATTAAGGGTTATCCTTACCATAATCATGTGTTTTCCAAAAACATGACCTTACCACCTCACCACTTTTCATGGTTACTATTACCATTTAATATATGATCTAAAATCCTTTTGAAAACACTATAGTCAAACCATACTTATATGTTTCATTATTACACTACCACAAAACTGGGCAAGGCATGCGCCTGCCTTTATCAGCGCTAACGGAAAAGCGCCGATAAAGGCCCGGACCTTTATCAGTGCAAAAAAGAGCTGATAAAGTGGACCTTTATCAGTGCTTTTGTTAGCGCTGATAAAGGTTGTATTTATCAGCGCTTTTCATTTTAGCGCTGATAAATACACCCTTTATCAGCGCTTTTTACTAGCGCTGATAAAGGGTCCCACGGATTTGTTAAAAACCCGCGGGTCCTCTTCCTCCTCCCCGCACACAATCAAGCTCTCGCGGAAGCCCTCGTCTGCACCCCTGCCGCCGCCTCCTCCTCCTCCTCCGCGGCCGCCGTCTCCTCCTCTGCTTCTGCTCCTCCTCCTCCTCCTCCACCGGCCTCATCCTCCTCCTCCTCCGGTGCCTCCGGTGCCTCCGGTGCCTCCGCCCTGCCTCAGCCCTGCATCCGCGCCGCTGCCGCCGGTGCCTCCTCCTCCACCGCGGCCTCCTCCTCCGCCGCCGGTGCCTCCTCCTCCTCTGCCGGTGCCTCCCCCTCCACCGCGGCCTCCTCCTCCACCGCGGTCTCCTCCTCCTCCGCCGGTGCCTCCGCGGCCTCCTCCTCCTCCATTGTGCGGTATGCTATGCCCAATAATTGTAATTTGCTTTTTTTTTTATTTTTGTTCTTTATTTCAACTATCATGATTTGTGTGAATCAATTTTATTTGAAGTGGGGGGGTGCAGGTGCTGCGGGGGTGTAGTGGGTGGGGGGTGTGCAGGTGCATAGGGGTGTTTAGGTGGGGGAGATGTGCAGTGGGTGAACATGTGTAGGTGGGGCGTATAATGGGGGGTCTATTGGGTGTGAGGTGGGGGTGTGTACAGGTTGGGGGTGGGGGTGGGGGTGGGGGTGGGCTGTGCAGGTGGGGGTGGGTGGGATATGCAAGTGGGAGGGGGGGGGGTTGTTCAAGTGGGTGGTGGGGAAGAGAGTGTTCTAGTTGGGGGGGGGGGTCTAGGTAGGTGGGAGTCTGTTGGTGGGTGAGGTTGGGGGGTGTACAAGTGTGGGGGGGTGTGAAGGTGGGGGTGGGGGAGGGGGGTTGTGCAAGTGGGGGGGGGGGGTGTAGTGGGTGGATGGGAGGGGGGATGTACAGGAGTCTACTGGGGGAGATATGGGGAGGGGGGATGTGCATGTGGGAAGTCGACTCTTCCATAGTTTTCCAATAAGAACTGGGAAGTCATCACTTCTAGAGATTTGGATAGGCCTGAGGCCTCTTAGGTTTTGGTTCTTGTCTATTTATCTTGATGAGTAAGGAATCATATGATCTAAAAGTGACATAAACTATATATGATTAATTCTTTCTCCCACAAAACAATTTTCTAGAAATAATATATCTTTGGAAGGTGAGGGAGCCTTTTAGAATTCTTTCATATAGAGACCAGTCAAGGAAAGTATCCATACATATCCACCTAGAGTAGGGACCTCTGCGGCCGCTGCCTCCTCCTCCTCCGCCGCGGCCGCCTCCTCCTCCTCTGCTCCTGCTCCTCCTCCTCCTCCTCCACCAGCCTCATCCTCCTCCTCCTCCGCTGCCTCCGCCGATGCCTCCTCCTCCTCCGACGGTGCCGTCGGTGCCTCCGCGGCCTCCTCCTCCTCTGCCGGTGCCTCCGCGGCCTCCTCCTCCTTCACTGTCACGCCGCGGTCACGCCGCGGTCCCGCCGTGGTCACGCCGGTGCCTCCGCGGCCGCCGCCTCCTCCTCCTCCGCCGCGGCCACTGCCTACTCCTCTTCCGCCGCGGCCGCCGCCTCCTCCTCTACTACTGCTCCTCCTCCTCCTCCTCCACCGGCCTCATCCTCCTCCTCCTCCGCTGCCTCCGCCCTGCCTCCGCCTTGCCTCTGCGCTGCCGCCGGTGCCTCCTCCTCCACCGCGGCCTCCTCCTCCTCCACCGCAGCCTCCTCATCCTCCTCCGCTGCCTCCGCTGCCTCCTCCTCCTCCGCCGTGGCCGCCGCCTCCTCCTCTGCTCCTGCTCCTCCTCCCCTCCACTGGCCTCATCCTCCTCCTCCTCCGCTGCCTTCGTTGCCTCCGCCCTACCTCCACCCTGCCTCCGCACTGCCGCCGGTGCCTCAGGTGCCTCCTCCTCCACCGTGGCCTCCTCCTCCTCGGCCGATGCCTCCTCCTCCTCCTCCGCCGGTGCCACCAGTGCCTCCACGTCTCCTCCTCCTCCGCGGTCATGCCGCGGTCACGCTGCGGTCACGCCGCGGTCACGCCGCGGTCACGCCGCGGTCACGCCGGTGCCTCTACGGCCGCCTCCTCCTCCTCCTCTGCCACGGCCTCCTCCTCCTCCTCTGCTCCTGCTCCTGCTCCTCCTCCTCCACCGCCCTCATCCCCCTCCTCCTCCGCTGCCTCCGCTACCTCCGCTGCCTCCGCCCTGCCTCTGCGTTGCCGCTGATGCCTCCTCCTCCACCGCAGCCTCCTCCTCCTCCGCCGATGCCTCCTCCTCCTCTGCCGGTGCCGCCCGCCTCCTCCTCCGCGGTCATGCTGCAGTCACGCCGCGGTCACGCCGCGGTCACGCTGGTGCCTCTGTGGCCTCCACCTCCTCCTCCTCTGCCGCGTCCGCCGCCTCCTCCTCTGCTCCTGCTCCTCCTCCTCCTCCGCTGCCTCCGCTGCCTCCGCCCTGCCTCTGCGCTGCCGCCGGTGCCTCCTCCTCCACCGCGGCCTCCTCCTCCTCCACCGCGGCCTCCTCCTCCTCCTCCGCTACCTCCGCTGCCTCCTCCTCCTCCGCCGCGGCCGCCGCCTCTTCCTCTGCTCCTGCTCCTCCTCCCCTCCACCGGACTCATCCTCCTCCTCCTCGACTGCCTTCGCTGCCTCCTCCCTACCTCCGCCCTGCCTCCGCGCTACCGTCGGTGCCTCCGATGCCTCCTCCTCCACCGCGACCTTCTCCTCCTCCGCCGATGCCTCCTCCTCCTCAGTCGGTGCCGCCAGTGCCTCCAAGTCTCCTCCTCCTCCGCGGTCACGCTGCGGTCACGCCGCGGTCACCTTCGAAGATGAACTTCGTGATTTCCCAAAATTGTTTGAGAAGTTAAAAAGTTGTGCAAAGACGCCATTGTATGCTGGTTGCACTAAATATACAGCATTGTCAGCCGTACTGAAGCTGTATAATTTGAAAGCAGATAACGGGTGGAGTGACGACAGTTTTATGAAACTACTTTCCCTCTTGAATGACATGCTCCCAGAAGACAATGAGCTCCCGAGCCGAACATACGATGCCAAACGAATGCTACACTCTATGGGTATGATCTCTGAAATAATACATGCCTGCCCGAATGACTGTATACTATTTCGCAAGGACCACAAATCACTTAAAGAATGCCCAAAGTGTGGTGCTTCTCGATACAAGAAAGATGAATCCAGTCCTACTAAAGTTGTATGGTACTTTCCAATCATTCCATGGTTTAGACGCCTATATGAAAGTGAGGAGACTGCAGAACAATTAACATGGCATGCAGATACAAGAATTAAAGATGGGATACTACGTCACCCGGCAGACTCTCCTCAGTGGAAGAGAATCGATCATGAGTATCCTAAATTTGGAAACGAGTCGAGAAACCTTCATCTTGCATTATCAACAGATGGAGTGAATCCTTTTGGTTTTCAAAGCAGCAGTCACAGTACATGGCCAGTTATGTTGATAAATTATAACTTACCACCATGGTTATGCATGAAACGAAAATACATCATGTTATCTATGCTTATATCAGGACCAAAACAACCGGGTAATGATATTGATGTTTATTTAGCTCCATTGATCGAAGATTTGAAATTATTGTGGGATTCAGGTGTTACATTGTATGATGCTTACAGAAAGTAAGATTTCACTTTGAGAGTCATGTTGTATGGGACGATAAATGACTTCCCAGCTTATGGAAATTTGTCATGATATAGCATTAAAGGAACTCAAGGCTGTCTCGTTTGCGAAGAAGGTACACAATCAATTAGGTTGAAACATTCATCGAAAACCGTGTTTCTAGGAAATCACAGATTTCTACCGTGATGACATAAGTACCGTTCTTGGAAGACATCATTCTATGGAAGTTCAGAAGAACGTACAACACCGTCTCCACTAACAGGCGATCAATTGTTTGAGAAAGTTAAAAATTTGGATACTACTTTTGGTAAACCGGCTTCGAAAAACCTTACGAAAATCAGTTGGAAAAAGAGATCAATTTTTTTTTGAATTACAATACTGGAATTGTCTGTATGTAAGACATTTTATTGATGTTATGCATGTAGAAAAAAATGTATTTGACAGTGTTATCGGCACGTTGCTAAATACATCTGGCAAAACAAAAGATGGAATTAAGGCTAGGTTGGACATGGTTGAGATGGGAATACGAGAAGAGTTGGCACTAGTAAAGGGTGAAAAACAAACATTTATTCCTCCTACTGCTTACACTCTTTCCAGGCAGGAGAGATATCAGTTTTGAAACTTCTTGAATGACGTAAAGGTTCCAGAGGGGTATTCGTCAAATATCAGTAACCTTGTGTCAATGAGCGACTTGAAGTTAAAAGGTCTGAAATCACATGACTGTCATGTTTTGATGCAAAATCTCATTCCAATTGCTTTACGTTGCATTTTTCCCAAGAATGTCCGCCATACATTAATGAAACTGTGTTTCTTCTTCAAAGCTATATGCAGCAAAGTTATAGACCCGGCAAAATTGTCATCTATGGAAAAAGAAATTGCCGTCATATTATGTGAATTAGAAATGTTCTTCCCGCCTTCATTTTTTGATATGATGGTTCATTTGATGGTCCACTTGGTGAGAGAGATTTGACTATATGGTCCTGTACATTACAGATGGATGTACCCCATTGAACGGTATATGAAGATTTTGAAAGGGTATATCAAAAATCGAAGTCGGCCAGAGGGTTGTATTGCAGAGCGATATATTGTTGAGGAAGCCATTGAATTCTGTACCGAATACTTGTCTGGTGTGGAAAGAATTGGCTTACCAAAATCTCGTCACACTGGGCGGTTATAGGGTGAAGGAATTTCTGGAAGAAAGGTTGTCACAATCAATATTACAGATCGGGAGTAGGCCCACCTTTATGTTTTGCATAACAGTTTGGACGTTGACCCATATGTTGAAATCCACAAAGAAATTCTTAGGCAATTGAATCCATCAAGGGCTGAAAAATGGATATCAAATACACATAATCGACAGTTTATAGGATGGTTTCGAGATCATATTTTTAAGAAGTCAGATGAAAATACAAAGTCTATTTCGGAACGACTTCGATGGCTAGCCAGAGGACCAAGTGTGTATGCATTATCTTACAATGCTTATGTAGTTAATGGTTATACATTTTATACTAATGAACATGATGAAGACAGTACCATGCAGAATAGTGGGGTTACACTTGTGGCTGAAGTGATGCATGTTTCCGGTGCTAAGGAAAGAAATCCAATTTATGCGAATATGTCATACTTTGGCATCATCAAACAAATATGGGAGTTGGATTATACGGAATTTCAAGTTCCGATATTTCAATGCAAGTGGGTTGATAACAGGAGTGCTGTTAAAATAGATGATTTGGGATTTGTGAAATTTGATTTCAGTAAGGAAGGGGAGAAAGACGAACCATTTATAATGGCATCACGGGCAGTGCAAGTATTTTATGTTCCTAATCCCGCAAACCGAAACTGGTCAATTGTTCTGTTATCGACCAAAACAGCTGAAGGGTCAGATGAAAATTCAACGGAAGATGATCCTTTCATTGGGATTTCGCAATCATTTCGTAGTGGTCCCAATGTAGACGACGTTTTGTATGTCAGAGGAGACCACAATGAAGGGATATGGATAGTTGATAGAGGGGTCAAATCCCTTCAGCCTTTTAAAAAAAGGGAGTTCAATAATCAGGTTATTGATTTTTATTGTAATATAGATTGTGTTACATTATGTTATTATCTGTTCGTTGATGCTTTTATGTGATCTAACTTAAATTTTAAACCAGTTCTGCAGATAATGACTTCTTCACCTGCTGATGCACCCAATCCCGAGACACAACACGTCTCTCAACCTGTTGCAGCTGGTCCCATTGCTGAGAGACAACAGGTCTCTCAACCTGTTACAGCTGGTCCCACTGCTGACGTACAATAGGTCTCTCAACCTGTTACAGCTGGTCCCACTGCTGAGAGACAACAGGTCTCTCAACCTGTTGCAGCTGGTCCCACTGCTGACGTACAACAGGTCTCTCAACCTATTGCAGCTGGTGTCAGTGCCGAAGCTAGTGCTTCGGAGAAACATAATGATGATGCAGAAACTGAGGAAATGGTAGGCGATGAAACCCCAGCGACACAAAAAAAAACAGGTGCGCCGTAGTTTGACAGTTTTAGCAAAAATCCTTAAGGCAAAAGCAAAAGGCATCAAATATGAGGTGGGATGGAATAAGCTAGGCCAGCATGTAAACCCTAACAAAGCCATGTTTAGTAGCTATATTGGAATCGTCACTCGACAACGCGTGCCGATTGGCGTAGAGTCGTGGCACCATGTTGTCAGCGGGTTGAAAACATTAATGTGGGAAGAGATTACGGTAACATTATGATATCATCTATTTAATTTATTAAAATAAAATAAATATTGAAATATTGACTAACCCTTCATCATCTCTTACAGAGTGCATTTATAGTAGATGTTTCTCACAAAGAATATGTTTTCAGACTGGCAGGAAGGATTCATAGAGGCTTTCGCACCATTTTAATGAAAAATCATCTGAAAGATCCCGAAGGGAAAATCAAGCCGCACCCGCCTCCTCTTTATGCACACTTGATATCCCAAGGAACGTGGGATGCATTTTGCAACCGTCGTGCGGACAAGAATTTTCAGGTACATTGTGTTTGGTTACACATTATGTAACGTTGCTTGTATTCATCACATTGATTGATAGGTTTTTATTTATGAAACAACAACTGAGTGCTGAAAATAAAGAACGGGCAGCAAAACCAGCGTACCCCTACCGTAAAGCAAGGTTGGGGTACGCTTCAATTGAAAAACAATTGGTATGTATTTTAAAAGTACTGTAATAATTTTATGTGACATACTGTAACCATGTTTCTCTATTTATAAGCAGATTGATGAAGAAAAATCTCAAGTCACTTCCATTCCACGCCATGTGCTATGGAAGGAGGCTCGTGTTAATAAAGAGGGGAAACTGATAGATGAAAACACACAAAAAGTGTGGAAAACATGTGTAAGTATGACATAATATAAACTTGTTTTGCTTTAAATCAATATTACATAACGATGCTTACTTATTTTTTCATATTTTCTATTTGACATAGTCACAGGAAACATCAACACCCACACCGGATGTAGACATACTTTCAATGGCCTTGAAACAGCCAGTATAGTATGGCCGCGTCAGAGGTGTGGGTTTTGGGGTGTCACCCAAGACATATTTTAAGAAAAAAAACAAGAGGATGAACAAACTAAAGAATTGCATGTAATGAGAGATAAAGTAGCTACCCTTGAAGAACTAATCCAAACTCAGGGAGAGATGCTAAAGAGTTTGATGGAGGAGAGGCGAAGAGAACAAACAACTCAAGAACAACCCCCGCGAGAAGATCCACCCCTCACCAGCTTTGAGGCGAGCCATTCCAATCAAAGACTTAACTTAACCGAGGTAATCAATGTTATAATATTCGTTTTTGTGAGACGTGAATCACATAGACACTGATACATTTTATTTAATGATATTCTGCAGGGTGAAAATGACTGTGATTTATATCTATCAACTCCCACCCATCGCCTGTAGCAAGGGCTACGGTGTTCAATATGCAGAATGACACGCTACACTCCAGACCACTTCCAACCGGTCATGTCAAAGTGTCGATTAACGTAGCTCATGAGCCGAGCGCCGAGCTACCCGTGCCAAATGATGATGAAGACATTCACACGGTGGAAAAAGCTATTGGAACATTCGTTGCATGACCGTCGAATCTTGTAAAAAAACACGCCGAGCAGGAGGTATTCATTTCCAGTTCATTTTTCAAGCAGAACCTTTAACATTAAATTAGAAAATGGATGAACCGATGAATGTTATTACAGAAGGATAAAATGGAGAAGCTACAACGAAAGAGCGGCTCCAGGATTGGATCAACCGACCGATCAAAACGATCTACTGAGAGCACGTTCACCCCGCCCGTTCTATATCCACATTTAATATCATTGCAAGCACATGTGGATACGAAAATGAAAGACGGAAATAATCATACAATTGTTTGTGAAAAATATATGTATGGAGAGGAAACAATGGATTTCATTAGTGCAGACGCTTTTTCTGAGATCATCACATACGACTGGCTAGGCGCCTCAGTTATAAATGTATACATGAGGTATGTTTTCATGATTTAATTTTACAGAAGCTGATATACTTTGATAATTATGGATAAATACATCTCATATTTTTCACAGGCGTATATATGAAAAACAATTGAAGGGATTTTCCCATGAATACAAATTTGGACTCATTAGTCCTCACACCATTTCTACACAACGAACAGAAATAGATTCTAATTTTCAGGCTGAATTGATGTCAAATCTGCTCAGAACGTTTCAAAGAAAAATTACGACTGACAGGCTCTTTTTAATACCAACGATGCAAGGTTAAAACTCTACATTTTAATCATATCAATTATATTTTTATTTCTATCAGTACTTATTTCTTTTAGTGTTTTTAGGGAACATTGGATGCTCATTGCAGTCAATTTGGATACTCCAAAGATTTATTTTCTGGATTCACTGCATGGATATCCAACTAACCAACCACACATGATGGTGATTTTCAATTTGTAATACACTAGATCCAACATTTTAGAACTAAATATCTAGTTATATAATTTATATTATCTTTTAATGAGGATTTTGTTATGATAGGGAGGTGTATGAATATCATCTAAAGGCTGGAATGAATCCAGGGTGTAAGGACGACAATGCCCACAAGATCTACAAATGGAGAAGTATCTGGGTATATATAATTATATTTCACTATCCAAATACATATCAAAACAAATTACTTATTTTTCTCGATGTTTCTGCAGTGTCCAAAACAAAAAAAATGACAAGGACTGCGGTTATTATGTTTGTAAATTTATGAAAGAGATCGTATTTCATGGACAAACTAGCATCCCTGAAGAGGTATTTTTGAAAATAATTACTACTTGATTTAAAATAATTATTAATCCTTTGTGTATTTATATTTTTTCAGTACTACTATGACTGTCGCAAAAACTCCTATTCAGAAGATGATATAAATGTCTTTAGAAATGAATGGGCAACATACCGGATCGAAGAATGTAAACAAATAGAACAATGAAGGTGAATTCCTAATACTTATGTTATCTTTATATGGTCATTGATATCTCCCTTTACACTTATTGAGCATCTATGATCTCCCTTTCTTATGTTTCATATCCTTATATTAGTGAATTCCTACTACTTAGTTTGAAAATGACATAAACTTTGGAAAACAACACCAATGACATACGCCAAACCGAGAAAACGCCTTAGGATTGTTTTGATACTTTAGGAAAACGATCCATGAGTCATTTGTGACGTGTACGAATTGACTGCACCTCAATCCGACGCACGGTGTGACCGGTATGGCTAAAATTGTCTGATATCAGTTTGAAAATGACATAAACTTTGGAAAACAACACCAATGACCTACACCAAACCGAGAAAACACCTTAGGATTGTTTTGATACTTTAGGAAAACAATCCACGATTCATTTGTGACGCGTATGAATCGACCGCACCTCAATCCGACGCACGGTGTGACCGGTATGGCTAAAATTGTCTGATATCAGTTTGAAAATGACATAAACTTTGGAAAACAACACCAATGACATACGCCAAGCCGAGAAAACGCGTTCGGATTGTTTTGATACTTTAGGAAAACGATCCAAGAGTCATTTTTGACGTGTACGAGTCGACTGAACCTCAATCCGACGCACGGTGTGACCGGTATGGCTAAAATAGTCTGATATCAGTTTGAAAATGACATAAATTTTGGAAAACAACACCAATGACATACGCCAAACTGAGAAAACGCCTTTGGATTGTTTTGATACTTTATGACAACGATCCACGAGTCATTTTTGACGTGTACGAATTGAACTCACCTCAATCAGACGCACGGTGTGACCGGTATGGCGAAAATTGTCTGATATCAGTTTGAAAATGACATAAACTTTGGAAAACAACACCAATGACATACGCCAAACTGAGAAAACGCGTTCATATTGTTTTGATACTTTAGGAAAACGATCCACGAGTCATTTTTGACGTGTACGAATCGACCGCACCTCAATCCGACGCACGGTGTGACCGATATGGCTAAAATTGTCTGATATCAGTTTGAAAATGACATAAACTTTGGAAAAAAACATCAATGACATACGCCAAACTGATCAAAAGCCTTCGGATTGTTTTGATACTTTAGGAAAATGATCCACGAGTCATTTGTGACGTGTACGAATTGACCGTATCTCAATTCGATGCACGGTGTGACCGGTATGGCTAAAATTGTCTGATATTAGTTTGAAAATGACATAAACTTTGGAAAACAACACCAATGACATACGCCAAACCGAGAAAATGCCTTCGGATTGTTTTGATACTTTAGGACAACGATCCACGAGTCATTTGTGACGCGTACGAATCAACCGCACCTCAATCCGACGCACGGTGTGACCGGTATGGATAAAAGTGTCTGATATCAGTTTCAGATTGAGATAAAATTTGGAAAACAACACCAATGACATACGCCAAACCGAGAAAACGCGTTCGGATTGTTTTGATACTTTGGGACAACGATCCAAGAGTCATTTTTGACGTGTACGAATCGACCGCACCTCAATCCGACGCACGGTGTGACCGGTATGGCTAAAATTGTCTGATATCAGTTTGAAAATGACATAAACTTTGGAAAACAACACCAATGACATAAGCCAAACCAAGAAAACACCTTCGTATTGTTTTGATACTTTAGGACAACGATCCAAAAGTCATTTGTGATGTGTAATAATCGACCGCACCTCAATCCGATGCACGGTGTGACCGGTATGGAAAAATTTGTCTGATATCAGTTTGAAAATGACATAAACTTTGGAAAACAACACCAATGACATACGCCAAACCGAGCAAATGCCTTCAGATTGTTTTGATACTTTAGTAAAACAATCCACGAGTCATTTGTGACATGTACGAATCGACTGCACCTCAATCCGATGCACGTTGTGACCGGTATGGCGAAAATTGTCTGATATCAGTTTGAAAATGACAAACTTTGGAAAACAACACCAATGACATACTCCAAACCGAGAAAACGCCTTCGGATTGTTTTGATACTTTAGGAAAATGATCCACGAGTCATTTGTGACATGTACAAATCAACCAAACCTCAATCCGACGCACGGTGTGACCGGTATGACTAAAATTGTCTGATATCAGTTTGAAAATGAAAAACTTTGGAAAACAACACCAATGACATATGCCAAACCAATCAAACGCCTTCGGATTGTTTTGATACTTTAGGAAAATGATCCACGAGTCATTTGTGACGTGTACGAATCAACCGAACCTCAATCCGACGCACGGTGTGACCGGTATGGCTAAAATTGTCTGATATCAGTTTGAAAATGACAAACTTTGGAAAACAACACCAATGACATACGCCAAACCAAGAAAACGCCTTCGGATTGTTTTAATACTTTAGGAAAACGATCCACGAGTCATTTTTGACGTGTACGAATCGACCGCACCTCAATCCGACGCACGGTGTGACCGGTATGGCTAAAAGTGTCTGAAATTAGTTTCAAATTGAGATAAAATTTGGAAAACAACACCAATGACATACGCCAAACCGAGCAAATGCCTTCGGATTGTTTTGATACATTAGGAAAACGATACACGAGTCATTTGTGACGTGTACGAATTGACCGCACTTCAATTCGACGCACGGTGTGACCGGTATGGCTAAAATTGTCTGATATCAGTTTGAAAATGACATAAACTTTGGAAAACAACACCAATGACATACGCCAAACCGAGCAAACGCCTTCGGATTGTTTTGATACTTTAGGAAAACGATTCACGAGTCATTTGTGACGTGTAAAAATCAACCGCACCTAAATCCGACACATGGTGTGACCGGTATGGCTAAAATTGTCTGATATCATTTTGAAAATGACATAAACTTTGGAAAACAACACCAATGAAATACGCCAAACCGAGTAAACGCCTTACGATTGTTTTGATACTTTAGGAAAATGATCTACGAGTCATTTTTGACATGTACAAATTGACCGCACCTCAATCCCACACACGGTGTGACCGGTATGGCTAAAATTGTCTGATATTAGTTTGAAAATGACATAAACTTTGGAAAACAACACCAATGACATACGCCAAACTGAGCAAACGCCTTCAGATTGTTTTGATACTTTAGGACAACGATCCACGAGTCATTTGTGACGTGTAAAAATCGACCGCACCTCAATCCGACACACGGTGTGACCGGTAAATCTTTTCATTAGATAAAGAATCAGTATTTATTAAATGAGATAAATCAATCAAAAACATATTGATTTTACATTATTCCCTTTCATTGTTATGAAAATGAAAACTTTTGAGTTTAAAATTTAATATTTTAGTTTCACATTTCCATATTAATGTATTCTTTCATATTACTGTTTTAATTTCTTTCATTATTGCATTACTAACATAATATTTGTTTTCTTATATAGGTGACTTTTTTTCCTTGAGTTCGAATGATTTGTTCGACAACAAATACCATCGAGAGAGGATCACAGATATCAAAGGATGAAACATGAATGTTTATAACTATTGTTGAATAATTGTAAATGTAACCATATAAAACAATGTTTGAAATGTATATAGTAATGCGTTTTTTTGTATTCATGATGTTAAGTAAATGTATATACCGTTGCCAGTCAAAATATTGGGTGCGGGTGCTATGGTGTGCAGGTGTGCATGTGCTACTTTGTGCAGGTATTCTGGTGTGCAGGTGTGCAGGTACTGTTTTTTAGGTGCAGGCACTGGGGCCTTTATCAGCGCTTTTTTAGCGCTAATAAAGGACACCTTTAACAGCGCTAGAGGAGCGCTGATAAAGGGACCCTGTATCAGCGCTCAAAGAAGCGCTGATATAGTTGACCTTTATCAGCGCTCCACCACGCGCTGATAAAGGGGACCCCCCTTTATCTACGTTGGAATTAACAGTGCTTTTCTAGCGCTGTTAATGCTGGTTTTTAGCGCTGATAAAGGGGCAGGTTGTAGTAGTGTTACTTAATGCCATAAAATTTATTCTATAACATTATTCTTGATTTCCAATACATAAAAACTCAATAATTGAACAACTTTATTATCATAATCCACATCACCAATAGTGATCGTATGAGATTTAACTTTTTATTTGGCCTTAATAGGTTTCTAACATTGATCATCATCATTAACCCCTATATTTGGGCACTGGTTAGCATAATTCTTGGTTTCTTTACACATAAAGCACTAAATTGTGGGTGGTGCATTAGCTGGAGTCCTCTTTTCCACCATTTCATTAACCAGACTATTAATCACCTTTAAAAATTCATAAGATTTATGACCTACCTTTCCACATTTAGAGAACCTCCTAGTTTCATTCAAACACTTCCCATGATGTTTCTTCCCACATTTCTAGCATGTAAATGGTTGAAATTTCTTTCCACCATGTGATTTATTTGAATTTTCATGAGTCTTAGTCTTTCTTTTCTTATCAAAACCATGGTAATAGTGGGTATCAACAATTTTTATTTCTACTTTGAGTAAACATCGAACAATTTCTTCATAGCTACTCAAGTATATTATGGATAAATCCCTTTAGATACTTGGTTTTAAGTCGCTGAAGAATTTTTCAACCTTACAATCAGGTTGGATGATAATACTAGAAGCACACCTTGCAAGTCTTGTAAAATTTTTCTCATAAGTACCAATGGATTCTTCATTGTTTTTTTAACTTAAGGAACCATTCGTCCATTTTCTTAAAAAATAATATGAGAAAATTACTTATTGAAAAATAAGTTCTTGAACTTTTCCCATTCTATGGAGTCAATTTCATCTCATTGCATCATATTCTTGATAATATTTCACCATTTATCTGCTTCACCTTCCAAACTGTAGACAACCAAAATGAATTTATCATGTTTTGAATAGTGGGGAACTGAAAATATATTTTTAGTGTAACTAATCCATTTCTTAGTGATTATTGGATTAGAAGACCCTCTAAAAGAAGGTGGATGCTACCTCATGAAGAATTTAATAGATTGTTGTTCCCTCCTTTTCCCATTTGAAAGTCCAGCATGATTCGTAACTTGAAAAAGTTTTCTGATCTTATCACCATGTTTTTACATTTCTGATCCAATAACATTAGGTTTATTAGGAGGATAACCATTTAATTTTCTATCACATTAATTATTAACATGGTTCCTATGTGTTCCATCTATTGACTGAAACTTGAAAGCATAATGTGATCAACATGAATCATAGTGGTAGAACCATATAATCATGGGAAATGTAACACCCTAAGATTTTATGATAAATATATATTTTTTAATTTCTTATGTTATACGCAACACCAAAGGAATCTTTCACTACACACAACACTGGCTTGTCTTGCTTTACACGCAAGAGAAACCTTCCTCGATAGCTTCCATTGTACGCAATACCGAGTTTCACTAAACTATGATATATTATTATAATATTATGAACTAGCCATTATGAATAGTATTAAATGAATTTTTAATTTTATAACATTATAATTCATCTTACATATTTTCTATAATGAGATATGAAAACAAAATCAATTTTCCGGATAAAAGAAGTATTTTTCAAAAAATATAGTTTTACTTCCTTTTGATGGAAAACCCATTTTAAATATAATTTTTGACAATTTCATAAGTTTAATTTTACAAAATAAACTTATTATTTTGAATCAGGATGTAAAAATTTACATTGGATAAATTTTTGATACTTTTCTGATGACTTTTATATTTTGATGAATAGTAAAAATACGCTAATTTTTTCTTAAAAACAACTTTTTTCATCAAGATAATTTATATGGTTAAATGATAAAATTTAATTGTTTTAAAGTTTAAATATAATATAATTTTACCATTTAATATAATTTATGTCATTTCCATTAATTTTACATTGAATTCATAGGTAAAAACATTTCAATCTTTGATAATGTTTTAACTTTTAAAACCAGTTTTCTTAACAACGGGATTAATTTTAAATTAATTACTGCAACTTCTATGTTTTGATTTTTGAAAAATAGATTCCATATTTGGATTCAGTGGGTCCAAATTATGTTGATAGGTTACTTTTTGTTTGACATTATGAATAATAACTACAGTAATTTGTATTTACTACAGTTAAAGGTAAATCAGGCAATTAAGGGTAAAAATAAGATTATAAAATTACCCTACCACCTGAAAAAATTATATTGGAAGAATAAAATTAGACCCATATCACTCAAGGGTCGTAATAGATTCATTTCATGGACTTTTGACCATGAAAAGGATATAATTGTTATTAAAACCAAAGAAAGTGACAACATGTCACTCTTTTATATCTTATATGTGTAATAATTTTAATTTAGTGATAAACCTCATAAAACTTCGAATATAAATAGTCTAAAGAAATCTAATAAAATTATATACATCATGAGAATTTATTTATAATTTTTAGGGATTAAATAATTATCATTAATGATGACACAATAGTGATGTAGAAATTATTTTATTGATTGAAATATCAAATAAATGGTTTTAAAAATATTAAAATAAATATTATATGAACTATTTAATGTGATACACGAATTTTATATATGAATATGACATGTTAGGAGTCTATTAAATATTTTTTTTCGAATATATCCTCTCTGTGGATTTTATTTAAATTCAAATAACTAAACAATGTCAAAATTGAAACTATTGTTATTTTATAAAAATAACATATTATAAAATTGTTTAAAAATCACAAAAAATATTTAAAAATAATAAATTTAAATTTAAATAGTCTAAAATGTCATAAATATCTAATTATGGACAATTCAAAAAACATTAGTAATTATTTATAACAATTTAAAATTTAGAATATTATTACCGCAGATAAAATTAAATAGATTTAATAAGGATAAACCAATTTGATAAGGTTTAAAATAAATTATCAACATGTCTAAATTTTTTTGGTTTATGATATTACAACCCTATATCATCTAATATTATAATTGAGTCATTTTTTTAGGTTTTTAAGTGGGGTTTTAATTTATTATAAATTAATATTTCTTATGTTTCCAAAGGTACCCCTCTCCTCCCTTATAAAAGGGAACCTCCCCCCTCTCCTCCTCACACCACATTGAGCCTTTAAGCTCCTCCAAATCCTGACAATTTCTCTTCTCCACTTCCCTATTAACATTCTAGAGTACCTGGTCTTCTTCAAATAACTACTTTAGTGCCCTAATAGAAGGTTTAGAAGAGGCGCGTCGAAGAAGAGGTAATATCCTTTACCGATTCTTTAAAATTCATTTCTTATTTTACTTACTATTATTTTGTTGTTTCATTATAAAGTAATAAAATATGTATCACTCATATACTTATATGTTGTTATAAACATTAAACAACCCTATTTATCCTTCTATCCATCCTATGGAAAAAGAAATCACCGCTCGTGCGTACGTACGGAATACCGTCTCCACGCCGTGGTGTAATCTATTTTCCACCACCACCTTACCTGGATGGGTATAATGGTGTAAAGAATAACTATATATATGATTATTATAACATGATACTAATTCTAAGAAATTATATCATCCACTCTAATACCATTTAATAACTATGGGAACGATATCGTCGCTCGTGCGTACGTATGGATTACCGTCTCCACGGTGCGATGTGATTCGTTCTACATGATCTTCATTAAACCATGATTATATAAATGAATTGAATGAATAAATATGATATATATTATACTAATACTATTCTGTAAATGATGTAACTATAAACTAAAAAGAGGAATAATAATTTATTCGACAGAACACACATAAGAACATAAAGAAATGAACACCCGAATAACAAGTAGCAATGAAATATTACTAATAAGAAGATAAAAATATGACCATATATGATATAATAACAATGAATATGATTCTGGAATAAGTCAATTATATTATTTAAATCATTATACAGGAGGTTTGGATATGTACAAAGCATATCAGACCTAAGGTAAGGGAAAATATCGCAATCTCAATTTTTATCCGAGATTGTTTATACTTCGGTATTTACTAGGGCATATTTATCATCCACATCCATGTTTAATCAATATGAAATATTATCCCCTATAATTTTTTAGATCCAATTTTACCTATTGGTTAATTTTTAGTGAAAGATATGAAAATAATCTTTTGTCGTTTTCTGCACGAGATACTTTTTTGACTTTTCCGGCCAAAGTACGAGAATAATGTTTTTTAACTTATACGACATGAAAAAACTTTTAAAATTTAATATATAATTATTTCTATGAAGCTTATTTTATAATTTTTCATGTTTATTTTCAATTAACTTATTTTCTTTTAAGATTTCACGGCATTTTGAGAAAAGAAGATGATTTTCAAGAAGAAATGATATTTTCCTCAAGAATTCATTTCTAGTGTTTTATCAAAATTATTTTCCATATAAGATAATATAAGGTTCTGTTTTTATCCCTATTATTACATTTATTTGATTATGTTATGATGAAATTATTTTTATGAAGTCCTTTTATCTTATATGGATTATGTTATAGTGGCTTGATGTTTAAGAATCCCATTTTTATTACATGGGTTATGATATGATGTATGATTTATGATTTTGTGGAACACGTAAGAATGGTTTCATTATGAGATGGGTGAGACCTATATCTCCCTCCAATTCATTGGGTAAAGATTTATATCTCATGAGATAGACATGGCTGGAACGACAAGTTAATCTGGTTTAGTGATACAGGACTGGAACAAGGAGTGAACTCAGTTCAGTAATGGAATTTATCCACTATGATGGTATTGGAAATGTTTCTTGAATAATATGAAATGATTTTATATGATTATGTATATATGACACGAAGTTTTATGTTTTATGTTATGATTATTGGGATTACATTTCCCTACTATGATTTATCCCATGTCATGATATTATGATCTCTTTTGCTGGTTAAGATTTTGAAAATGTTATGTTCTTTTGAATATGATATGCTTGATATTTCCTTTGTTTACCCTTACTGAGCATTTGAGCTCACCCTTTTGTATGTTTTCTTTTCCCTAGGTCAGGAAGAAGGGTATTAAGTAGGATATTCCAAAAGAGACTTTAGATATGATGAAATAAGCGGGAGACAATTTAGATGATTTATGAACGAGCTGTTTATGTTTCCAAATTTTTGAAGACACTATACCTATACGGTCCTATCATGGTTTTGTTATATGTTTTAATAAGTATGATTAAATTCTGAGGTAATAAAAATGCATGTAAAGTATGGGTCGTTATAGTTGCTATCAGAGGAAAGGTATAGTCAACCTTTGGAAACTAGGATGTGATAGACTTAGTAAGAACCCTAAGGATATGTCTAAGCATATAACATAATATTAATGTTTTAGAAATGTCCACGAATAACCTATGATAAGATCTAAAGTGTGAAATTTTATTCTTGATTATGTGGTTTTCCTATTATGATTAGTGTTTCTCAAACTATGCTTCTTGGTTTTAGTCAATCGTTGGAACACGAAGGAACTGTGTTAATGCTGAATGCGATGGGCAATGCAATGATTGTCCTCGTGAGAAACCAAATGTTATGGGAGCTGGAATGAAAAATCTTGTAGCCTTGCTCACACAAATTTCTCAAGCTATGAATCATGCATGTCTTCCAAATGATCAAAGGAATGATCAACATTCTATTGAATCCTTCATGAGGCAGCATCCACCTTCATTCAGTAGGTCTTCTGATCCATTAGTGGCTAAAAAATGGATTAGTACCACTGAAAATATATTTTCAGTTCTACAATGTTCTGAACATGATAAAGTCATCTTATCAGTATATCATTTGGAAGGTGAAGCTGATCAATGGTGGAATATTATCAAGAATACGAGACAAAGAGATGAAATTGAGTCCATGGAATGGGACGAGTTCAAGAACTTATTTTTCAATAAGTACTTCCCTTGTATTCTTTGAACAAAGATGGAGAAGGAGTTTCTTGAACTGAAGTAAAAGGATGATGAATCTGTCGGTACCTACGAAGAAAATTTTACAAGACTTTCAAGTTACTCTTCTAGGATTATTATACTACCTCAGAGTAAGATCGATCGATTATTTAGTGTCTTAAAACAAAGTCTTCAAAGGGAGTTGGCCATAAGGGACTTCAATAGCTATGAGGAAATTGTTTGATGTTCTCTCAAGGTTGAGATGGAGATTGGAGTAACCCATCAGTCATATGGGTTTGATAAGAAGAGGAAAATGGAATTCAAAAGAAAATATAAAGACCAAACTGAAAAAAAGATGAGTTTTCCCTTATGCTCAAAGTGTGGAAAGAAAAATGGAGGGAATTTTCTTAAAGGGACAAGTAAATGTTTTTAAGTGTGGAAAATAAGGTCATCGGGCATTTGAATTCCGCAGTGATGGGAAAAAGATGTCTAGTGATGCGAACAAAGAAAAGGATGCACAGAATGCACCTCCTACACTTCAATGTTACAAGTGAAAGGAAATGGGGCATTATGCCAATCAATGCCCTAATCCAAGGGCTGTTGATGATGATCGACGTCGACAAACTCTGAAGGCCAAAGACAAAGGAAAGTCACATGCAATTTCTATCGGTGATGTGGAGTACGATAACGAAGTGGTGAAAGGTACACTTACTATCCACTCTAAAGTAGAAAATGTTTTATTTGATTCTAAATTCACCCACTATTTTATTTATGAAGAATTTTCTTAGGGTATCGCCGTACTACCCTAATAATTAGCTGTTGAGTTAGCTGTGACAACTCATAATGGCATAACAGTTTCATCAAAAGTTTACAATTCTTCTCTGATTAAAGTTTGTGGGAAAGTTCTTCCTGCAAGTCTTGTGATCCTTCCTATAGTGGAATTTGATGTGATTCTTGGCATGGATTGGATTTCTTTATATGGAGCTCATATCAATTTCCAAGGGAAGTCACATTTCATATTCCTGATCAATCTATGATCATCTATCGATGCAAGGATGAACATAACCTTACAGTGGAAATTTCATCCATCTTATGGGTCTTGATTCCAATAAATGAAGGTTATTTATCTCAAATGGTTAGAGAGAAACTCACGATTAAGAATATGCCCATTGTACGAGAGTTTGATGATGTATTTCCAGAGTAATTTTCTGGTCTTCCACCAAATCGTGAAGTTGAGTTTTCAATAGAACTCATACCGGGTTCTATACCCATTTCAAAGAAACCTTATAGAATGGCCCCAATTGAGTTACAGGAATTGAAGAAGCAAATCCAAGAGAATCTTGATAAGGGATTTATACGCCCTAGTGCATCACCTTGGGGAGTACCTGTTCTATTTGTTAAGAGGAAAGATGGATCAATGACTCTGCATTGATTATTGAGAACTTAACAAGATCACTATCTAGAACAAATATCCTCTCCCACGCATTGATGACTTATTTGAACAACTACGTGGAGCTCAATACTTTTCCAAGATTGATCTTCATTCAGGGTATCATCAATTAAGGGTCAAAAGGGAGGATATACCAAATATGGCTTTCCGTACAAGGTATGGACACTATGAATTTATAGTGATGCCATTTGGTCTTACTATTGCCCCTGCTATCTTCATGGATCTAATGAATAGAGTCTTTAGAGACTATCTTGATCAGTTTTTGGTAGTCTTTATAGATGATATTCTTGTCTATTCAAAGAGAAAGTAAGAACATGAAGATCACTTGAGGAATGTATTAAAGACCTTAAGAAAGGAGAAGCTTTATGCCAAATTTACCAATTGTGAATTTTGGCTTAATTAAGTTTCATTTTTGGGTCACATAATCTCAAAAGAGGGGTTATCTATGGATCCAGCAAAAACAAAGGTTATCGAAAAATGGTCGAGACCAACAAAAGTAACTGAGATCCAAAGTTTTCTTGGTTTGGCTGGATATTATCGATGTTTTGTGAAAGTTTTTTCACGATTATCTAATCCTATCACCAGGTTGAATCGAAAATGATTTAAGTTCATTTGGTTGGAGGAGTGTGAAGACAATTTCAAGGAGTTAAAAAGAAGGTTATCCAGTGCACCTATGCTCACACTACCTTGTAGTGGAGAAAGGTTTGTGATCTACAGTGATGCATCTAAGAAGGTATTGGGGTGTGTTCTCATGCTAAATGATATGGTGATAGCTTATGCCTCACGACAATTGAAAATCCATGATCAAAATTACCCAACTCATGATTTGAAGTTATCTGTGGTAATCTTTGAATTAAAGATTTTGAGGAATTATCTTTATGGTGAAAGGTGTGATACTTATACTGATCATAAAAGTTTAAAGTATATTTTTACATAAAAGGAGCTGAATATGTGCCAAAGAAGATGTTTGGAGCTGATTAAGGATTACGACTTCTCAATTCATTATCACCCAGGGAAAGAAAACAAGGTGGCAGACGCATTAAGTTGACAAGGCCATGCTAGCTTATCCATGATGAGGATCACAAAAGATCCAATATTTATGGATTTACAAAGGATAGATCTTGGAATTATAATGGAAGGGGAAAAATATTATCTTTCTCAAATGAATGTTCAACCATCTATACATGTGAAGATTAAATAGGCATATAAAGAATATGTAGAGTTACAAAAGAAGGTGAGAAATGTTCCTAAATTCCACATTGATTGTGATGAAATAATAAGGTTCAGGTATCGGGTTTGTGTTCCTCCCATACCAGAATTAAATAAGGAAATATTGGATGAGGCTCATAGTTCTTCATTCTCTATTCACCATGGAAGCACAAAGATGTATAGGGAACTAAAAGAGTACTTCTGATGGGATGACATGAAAAGAGATGTTGCTGAATATGTCTCTCGATGCTTGGTTTTTTCGCAAGTTAAAGCTGAGAGACAGATGTCTAAGGGGATGTTGCAACCATTACCCATAACAGAATGGAAATGGGAAAACATCACTATGGACTTTTTCACTGGACTTCCTAAAACATCCAATGGCAATAATGCTATCTGGGTTATAGTTGATCGTCTTACAAAGTCGGCACACTTCATTGCTATTAGAGAGGATTTCTCTCTTGATCATCTTTCCAAGATATATGTAAAGGAAGTGGTAAGATTGCATGGAGTACCACTTTCCATTATATCTGACTGGGATCCGAGGTTTACCCCAAAGTTTTTGCAAATTCTTCAGCATACTCTAGATACAGAGTGGAGTTTCAACACTGCTTAACATCCTCAGATAAACGGTCAGTCTGAGAGGAAAATTCAAACTCTAGAAGACATGTTGAGAGCCTGATCTATGGATTTCAAAGGTGTTTGGGATCAACACATACCTTTGGTGGAATTTTCTTATAATAATAGCTTTCACTCCAGTATTCATATGGCTTCTTATAAAGATCTATATGGAAAGAAATGCAGAAATCCAACTTGCTGGGATGAAGTTGGGGAAAGAAATCTGTTAGGACATGATCTTGTTGATGAGATGGAGAAAAGTTTAGATCTATTCAACAATGCATAAGAGAAGATCAGAGTCGACAAAAACGTTATGCCGACAACCGAAGAAAAGACCTAGAGTTTGAAGTGGGTGATAAAGTGTTCTTACGAATATCTCCTTGGAAGAGAGTAATGAGATTTGGAAAGAAGGGTAAGTTAAGACCTATGTATATGGGTCCTTTTGAAATAATAGATCGTGTTGGGATGATAGATTACTGATTGAAACTTCCACCAAATCTCTCTCAAGTTAATGATGTGTTCCATGTATCTCTCTTGAGAAAGTACATACCTGATCCTTCACATGTACTAAGCTCAGAAGTTGTACCGCTGGAGCAAGATCTTTCTTATGAAGAACAGCCGATAGAGATTTTGGATCGTAGAAAAAAAGTTCTATGAAACAAGACCACTTGCTTGGTTAAAGTTTTATGGAGGAACCACCAATTATAAGAAGCTACATGGGAACTTGAGTATATGATGATAGAGAGGTATCCTCATCTGTTTGTTACGAAGTGACGAATTTCAAGGGTGAAATTCATTTTAAGGGGGGTAGAATGTAACACCATGAGATTTTATGAGATTATTTTTAATTTCTTTTGTTATACGCAACACAAAAGGAATCTTTCAGTATACACAACACTGTCTTGGCATGCGTTACATGCAAGAGAAACCTTCCTCGATAGCTTGCGTTGTATGCAATACCGAGTTTCACTAAACAATGATATATTATTATAATATTATAAACTAGCTGTTATGAATAGTATTAACTGAATTTCTAATTTTATAACATTATAATTCATCTTACACATTTTCTATAATGTGATATGAAAACAAAATCAATTTTTCAGATAAAAGAACTAATTTTCAAAAAATGCAGTTTTACCAGCTTTTGATGGCGCAACCATTTTAAATATAATTTTTGACAAGTTTATAAGTTTAATTTTACAAAATAAAATTCTTATTTTGAATCAGGATATAAAAATTTACATTGGATAAATTTTTGATACTTTTCTGATGACTTTCATATTTTGATGAATAGTAAAGATATGCTAATTTTTTCTTAAAAACAAGTTTTTTCATCAAGATAATTTGTATGGTTAAATGATAATAATTAATGGTTTTAAAGTATAAATAGAATATAATTTTAACATTTAATATAATTTATTTCATTACCATTAATTTTACATTGAATTCATAGGTAAAAACATTTCAATCTTTGACAATGTTTTAACTTTTAAAACCCGTTTTCTTAACAACGAGATTAATTTTAAATTAATTTTTGCAACATTTGTGTTTTGAATTTTGAAAAAAGGATTCCATATTTGGATTCAGTGGGTCCAAATTATGTTAATAGGTTACTTTTATTTTTTTAACATTATGAATAGTAACTACGGTAATTTTTATTTACTATAGTTAAAGGTAAATCAGGTAATTAAGGGTAAAAATAAGATTATAAAATTACCCTACCACCTGCAAAAATTCTATTGGATGAATAAAATTAGACCCATATCACATAAGGGTCGGAATAGATTCTTTTCAGGGACTTTTGACCATGAAAAGCATATAATTATTATTAAAACCAAAGAAAGTGACAACATGTCACTCTCTTATATCTTATAAGTGTAATAATTTTAATTTATTGATAAAACTCATAAAACTCTGAATATAAATAGTCTCCATAAATATAATAAAATTATCTATATGATAATAATTTTTTTAGAATTTTTAGGGATTAAATAATTATCATTAATGATGACACAATAGTGATGTAGAAATTATTTTATTGATTGAAATATCAAATAAATGGTTTTAAAAATATTAAAATAAACATTATGAACTATTTAATGCGATCCATGAATTTTCTAGATGAATATGACATGTTAGGTGTCTATTAAATATTTTGGTTCAAATATATCCTCTGTGTTGATTTTATTTAAATTCAAATAAATGAATAGTGTCAAAATTGACACTATTGTTATTTTATAAAAATAACATATTATAAAATTGTTTCAAAATCACAAAAAATATTTAAAAATTATAAATTTAAGTTTAAATGGTCTAAAATGTTATAAATATCAAATTATAGACAATTAAAAACACATAAGTAATTATTTATAACAATTTAAAATTTAGAATATTATTACCGCAGATAAAATTAAATATATTAAATAAGGATAAATCAATTTGATAAGGTTTAAAATAAATTTACAACATGTATAAATTTTATTGGTTGATTAGATTACAATCCTATATCATATAATCTTCAAATTGAGTCATTTTTGGAGGTTTTTAAGTGGGGTTTGAACTTATTATAAATTAATATTTATTATGTTTCCAAAGGTGCCCCTCTCCTCCCTTATAAAAGGGAACCACCTCCCTCTCCTCCTCACACCACTTTGAGCCTTCAAGCTCAGAAAAAACCTGACAATTTCTATTCTCCACTACCCTATAAAAATACTATAGGTCCTGGCATTCTTTAAATACCAACTTTAGTGCCCTAAGAGGAGGTTTAGAAGAGGCGCGTCGAAGAAGAGGTAATATCCTTTACCAATTCTTTCAAATTAATTTCTTCTTATAATTCCTCTTCTTTTGTTGTTTCATTATAAAGTAATAACATCAGTATCAATAATACACTGATATTTTATTATAAATATGAAACAAACCTATTTCACCTTATATCCATCCTACGAAAAAAGAAATCACCGCGCGTGCGTACGTACAGAATACCGTCTCCACGCTGTGGTGTAATTTATTTTCCACCACCACCTTACTTGGATGGGTATAATGGTGTAAAGAATAACTATATATATGATTATTATAACATGATACTAATTCTGAGAAATTCTATCATCCACTCCAATACCATTTAATAATTATGGGAATGATATCGTCGCTCGTGCGTACGTACAGATTACCGTCTCCACGGTGCGATGTGATTCATTATACACGATCTTCATTAAATCATGATTATTTAAATGAATTGAATGAATAAATATGATATATATTATACTAATACCATTATGTAAATTATGTAACTACAACCTAAAAATAGTAATAAAAATTTATTCGACAAAACACACATAAGAAAATAAAGCAATGAACACCCGAATAACAAGTAGCAATGAAATATTACTACTAAGAAGATAAGAATATGACCATATATGATATAATAACAATGAATATGATTCTATAATAAGTAAATGACATTATTTAAATCATTATACAGTATTTTTGGATATATACAAAGCATATCAGACCTAAGGTAAGGGAAAATCTCACAATCTCAATTTTTATCCGAGATTGTTTATACTTCGGTATTTACTGGGGCATATTTATCATCCACATCCATGTTTCCTCAATATGTAATATTATCCCCCTACAATTGTTTAGATCCAATTTTACCTATTGGTTAATTTTTAGTAAAATATATGAAATGAATCTTTTGTCGTTTTCTGTACGAGATTCTTTTTTGACTTTTTCGGCCAAAGTACGAGAAGAATGTTTTTTTAACTTATACGGCATGAACGGATTTTTACACATTAATAGATAATTATTTCTATGAAGCTTATTTTATAAGTTTTCATGTTTATTTTCAATTAACTTATTTTCTTTTAAGATTTCATGACATTTTGAGAAAAGAAGATGATTTTCAAGAAGAAAGGATATTTTCCTCAAGAATTCATTTCAAGTGTTTTATCAAAATTATTTTCCATCTAAGATAATATAGGGTTCTGTTTATATCCCTATTATTACATGGATTTGATTATGTTATGATGTAATTATTTTTATGAAGTCATTTTCTCTTATATGGATTGTGTTATGGTGGTATGATGTTTAAGAATCCCATTTTTATTACATGGGTTATGCTATGATGTATGATTTTGTGGAACACATAAGAATGGTTTCATTATGAGATGGGTGAGAACTATATCTCCCTCCAATGAAATGGGTAAATATTTATATCTCATGAGATAGACATGGCTGGAATGACAAGTTAATATGGTTCAGTGATATAGGACTGGAACAAGGAGTGAACTCAGTTCAGTAATGGACTTTGTCAGCTATGATAGTCTTGGAAATGTGTCTTGACTAATATTAAATGATTTTCTATGATTATGTGTGTATTCCACAAAGTTTCATGTTTTATGTTATGATTATTGGGATTACATTTCACTACTTTTATTTATCCCATGTCATGATATTATGATCTCTTTTGCAGGTTAAGATTTTCAAAATGTTATGTTCTTATGAATATGATATGATTGATATTTCCTTTGTTTACCCTTACTGAGCATTTGAGCTCACCCTTTTGTATGTTTTCTTTTCCCCAGGTCAGGAAGAAGGGTATTAAGTAGGATATTCCAAAAGGGACTCTAGATATGTTGAAATAAGCAGGAGAAAATGTAGATGATTTATGAACTAGTTGTTTATGTTTCTTAGTTTCTAAAGACACTATACCTATACGGTCCTATAATGGTTTTGTTATATGTTGTAATAATTATGCTTCAATTATGAAGTAATAACAATGTATGTAAAGTATGGGTTGTTATAGGAAATTACTTATAAAATATCAATATATGACACCTTAGGTTTAATCCTAGGTTATTGAAAATCATTATAAAAAATCTAAGGATTTTAACCTATACCTAGGCTTATCCTTAGGGATCTTACTAAAGTTTTCTCATCCTTGTTTCCAAAGGTTGACTAAACCTTTACTATGATACAAACTATAATGACTAAGGCTTTTCATACATGGATATTACATATTTTTAAATGAATATTCATTATATTAAAAAAACACATTACTTAGGACTATAATAGCTTAGTGACATTTGAAACTTGAAAAAAAAAATATTTTTAGGTGAAATATCTTCAATGTTTCCCACAAATATCATGTTCTTTAGTAACTTACTGAAAAATATTTCTTCATAACCTATGGAATAGAAACATAAGAAAAGGGTGAGCATAAATGCTCAATAAGGGTAGACATGGAAGATATCAATTTATTATTTTATTAAATCATAAGATAAAAATATGGTCATGTGATCTTGATCATTACTTAATAAGTTCATACCCAACCCATCATGGATCATAAATATGAGTCATGGCATAAAACATTACCATTTCAAAAGATATGTATCATAAAAATGAAACATCATAATAACTCAATCATAAACCATAGGTTCAAGTCATGAATGTTTGTGGAATAATAATAAGTATAGAAAAACATTTCATATGTCAAGGCTAACTACCATGACTCTCATACTAAGCCTTATCATTGTATTCCCTTAATGGACCAAGCACATCGACTTGTTTACCATCACAGATCAAGCACATCGACTTGTTTCCCCTAAATATCTCATGATATATAATTCATTAACCAATGGATTGGAGGTATATATAGATACTACACATAAATTATTAAAAACTATACATATGTATTCTGTATGACTATAAATAATTTACTATCTTAGAACCCATGTAAATAAATGAGTTTCATAAACACTTCATTATAACATAACCCATGGAAAATAAATAGGTTTCATAAATATCAGTACATCATAAACATAAAAAATTAATACAATGAATAATAATGGTATCCTTGGGTCATATACCCAGTAAATAAAAATTAATAGAAAATAATTTCATCTTATATGGAACATTATTTTTTTCAACATCATTTGAAATAATTCTTAACGAAAATATCCTTTTTTTTATGAAATAATTTTTTTAAAGAGATGCATAATGATAAAGGAAAAAATTTTATAAGAAAATAACAATTTAATATTGTAAAGGAATCTTCAAATCATTAAGGTTTCATGATGATGGAAAATTAAATTCATTCCATATAAGTTAAAAAAATATTCCTTCCATATATTTTTTTTCTTCAGAAAAGTCACAAATATATTTTCTTAGAAAACAAAAAAAAATATTCTTCTTGATTTTTTTTTGTAAAAATCCAAAAATGGGTAACAATAAATTTATATATTAATAAGATAATAGTAAAAAAATTTATTTTTTTAGAAAATATGGACATGGAAGATAAATATTTCCCAATGGATACTTAAAACGAAATAATCCTAAATATTGATGAGATTGTGAAATAAACCCTTACCACTTTATAATTAGTTGAATCATATTACACGTGAAAGAAATAAAATTATTTGGATATTAAAATACCATAATATTTAGTATAATACTCATAAAATACATTCATCAATATTATATACATAACTTAGAAGAAACAAGTAATGTATAAGGCATGTGTCCCACAAAAATAAAAGTGAAACAAAAATCCATTACCTCAAGTCTCACATTTCCTTATTCATGTTAAAACATACTGTATAATAAATATGGATTTATTATAAATTTTTTTCCATAACCATATATCAATCATACATTGTATGGTTTATTGATAACATCTTATCACATCTTTATTTATAATTAAAATCACTATTCTAGGTGATATCTACTTCGTTTTCCAAGCATGTTTCGGTTCGACAGTCCCGAACCTTATACTTTGATCATGGTCTCATAATTTATAGAATAATTATTATTTTATATATATCCTATATATTCAAAAAATTAATCTTTATTTACACCTATGTGAAATATATTTATATATGAAAAATGAATCACATCACATCGTGGAGATAATAAGACATACATATGCACAAGCGATGTTATCATTTTACAAAATATTAGGTGGTAAAAAAGTAAATATGATATTATAATTCCAAATGTATAATTATTTCATAAATATAATATATGAAAATTAAAACCATCATAATTAACACTCATAAAATATGGCGATAAAAAATGAATTGAACCACTACGTGGAGACGACAAGTTGTACATTTGCATGAGTGATACTTTCAATTTTTGTTCAATGGAAAAGGGTATATATGATGGTGTGTTCATAATCAAAATACAATTTAAGAATATTTATGATGATTAATTTATTATTTTATGATATATATCATAGATTAATAGTAGGTATAGAAGAGTAGAAAATGAGGGTGATTAATAAGATCAATTACCTATTCTTTGAAATGGATCCTTTTGATCTACCCTGAAAGACTCTAGAGTTGGTCCTTTAGAAAGAAAAGAACCTATAGAATGTATATCAAAAAGTGTAGAAGGGAATTTTTCATATTTTGGTCGATCTAGAAGACTCAAAGTGGTTAAATGAGATAAGGGAGGATGTTTTCTTTTATAAAAAAGGTGAGGGGCACTTTTCAAATTTCTAAAAATATTAATTAATAATAAACTAAATATAAATACAAATACCTCCAAATAGAAAGTTATTCAAAGATAATGTGGGATGTGGTGTTAAAAAATATATTTTCAACATTTTTTTAATTGTAAAACATATCATTTTCATTATCCCTTAGTTAACATATTTCAATTTTAGATATGGTAACAACTTTTTCAATATTAAAAGTTTGAGATTTTTACTTATGAGGTATCATTTGAACCAAAAATGTTATATTTATGATATTTTAGACCATAATTTATCAAATTTATACTTATTTATGAATTTTATTATTTTTAACTAATTTAATAAATTATTATTTTCATAAAATATAATTAGTGTCAATTTTGACATTATTCATTACATTAACTTTACAAAAATCAATACAAAAAGATAAATTTGAACCAATTAATTTAATACAACCATAATATGTCATATTAAACTTTAAAATTTGTGAATAACCTTAATTAATTCAAATTATATTTCTTTTTATATTTTTAATGTTACTTAATTGACTTTTCATTAATTGAATAATTACTACATCATCATTGTGTAATTATTTATGATAATTATTTCTTAACAAAAAATAAAAAATATAACACCATGATGTATATAAACATTTTATATTTCATAATGATATTTATATTCGATTATATATAATATTTTACCCCATATTAATAATGTTATACCTATTAAAAGTAAGAGTGCGACATCTTGTCACTCCCTTTGATTTTAATAATATCTAAGTCATTTTCATTGACAAGTGTTCATTAAATAATTAAATTTTGAACCTAATGTGTTAAGGGTTTAATGAAATTCATACAATAAAATTTGGGTAAGTGTTAAGATCATTTTTTAGTCCTTATCACTTTATTTTTAACTTAAATTACCCAATTTACCCTTTTACTGTGGAAACAAAAATTACCGATGTTAATATTCATATTGGAAAAAAATAAAAGGGATGCATTTACTAAATTTGGAACTTTTTATTCTAAATAATGAATAAATTTTTTTAAATTCAACACACATAATTGGCAGAAATTAATCTCGTAGATGGGGTGAGAAAACATGTTTTTAAAGTGAAAGCGTTCAAAAGATTGAAATGTTTTTATATCCAAATTCAATGTAAAATTGATTAAAAAGAATTTAATTATATTAAATGATATAATATTGATATATTTATACTTTAAAACCACTCAATAATATAATTTAACAATATAAATTATTTCTAAAAAAAACCATTTTCAATTAAAATTCAGTATGTTTCATTATTCATCAAAACAAGAAACTTATCAGAAAAATACAAAAAATTCAACAAAATTAAATTATTATAACCTTATTTAAAATAAGAAGTTTATTTTTTCAAATATAATTTATAAAATTTTCAAAAATTATTTTTAAAACAAGTGCACCATTGAAAGGTGATAAAACTACTTTTAGAGTAATATAGTTTTAAGCATAAAACTGGATTTATTTTTATATCATGTCCGGAAAACACATAAGTTGAATGTTAAAAACTATATATAATATTATACATATATATTTCATTAATATAATATGACAGGACTGATTTTTTTATTTTATTGGTATAAAAACACTTGTGCATATTTAAATAGTTTTTCAGATAAATATTTCCATTTTACTTCAAAACAGTTTTACATGTGTAAACCATAATTTCATAATCTAGTTAATCTTGTTCATACCCATAATTATATTTGATAGGTTCTAATTTTCTTATTTAAATAATTATAATAATAAAATTATGTTTCATAGAATCACAGTGTTGTATGTAACACAAGCTAATCTGGTGTTGCATGTAATGTAAGACATCAAAGAAATAAAATTATTTTAAAAAATCTATTTCATAAAAATATCAAGGTGTTACAATAGTAGTGTATTGATCATTCATAATATTTAATCAACTAAAACTGCCTTATTTGGTTTATATTAAACTATTTTTAGGTGAATATATACATTAAAATTTTATGATCAGTATATATGTCACACCTTTAACCATAAAAATAATGCCTCCATATGTTTAATTAAAATATTACCCCTACTAACTCTAAATAAGGAGTTAGATTATTTTGGTCATGAACCTTAAATTGGTATGATGAATAATATATCACCATATAATTCCTCATGATAACATATCCCAACACTTTCATGAATGCATCACTACAAATCACAAACCCTACTCCACTGAAGGGTAGTTTTAGCATAGATTAAATGTAAAACCTTTTCTATAATTACATGAAATTTTATTCATACTCATATATACAAAGGAAATTAAACCCCTTATAAGTAAATTTTTTGAGTGGATTATATGACCATGAAATATCCTTCAAAAATAATTCATAATATCTATCCAATCCAAAAAAACTATAGATTTCAATTATAGTGGTTAGTTTGGTCTAATGATCAATGTCATTTATCTTTGATGGATAGCCTGATATACCCTTTATTGATTTTATATGACCTAAAAATGAAACTATATATTTCTAGACATTATAATTGGTTAATTTTACATAAAACTTATCCTTCCTTATGGTTTTTAGGAAAATCCTTATTTGACCTTCATGCTCTTCTTACTCTTAAAATATATAAGAATATCATCTATAAATACCTCAAAAAACCAATAAATGTAATCTCAAAAGAAATCATTCATTAAATAAATGAAGATAATGGGGGAATTATTAAGTCTAAATAGAATCACTATAAATTGATAGTGTTCATACCTCAAATAGAAAGATGTATTGGGTATGTTTTAAATTTTTACCCTCAACTAATAGTAGTCAGATTGATAAATCATGTAAAAATATTGAATTACTCATAATTGATTGAAAAAATAATAAATATAGGGAAAATGATATTTATTCTTGATCATGATTATTTTATGTTTCTAATAATCAATTTATAGTCATATTGATCCATCTTTATTCTTAATAAAAAGTAAAGGTGATACCAATATTTATCCACTTGGCTAAATGAATACCTTATCAAGATTCTCTATGATTTTCTACTTTAATTTTTTAACTCAATCAGGTCCATTATATATGGAGTCTTCGAAATTGGTGTATCACCAAGTACGGGTTCAATCAAAAGATTTAATTTATGATTTATAGGAACACTAGGAAAAACATTTTAAAATACGTTAATAAACTCAAATAAAATAGGTATATCTTAGATGATGAGTTTCTCCCAAACCATGTGAGAAATATACCTACATTTAATAGGAATCAAGACCCATGAAATGGATATAATTTACATTTAAAGTCCGAATTTATCCTCACATAGATAGATAATCATAGGTTGGATCAAAATATAAAATTTTACTTACCTTACTTATAAATTGATATGGAATTTATATAAATAAATATAATTCATTCCAAAAAACACATAAAATTACACTAAATTAATAATAATAATATTTCTTATAAGGAACCTTCTTACAAACATTAACATAAAATCCCTATCTCTAGAGCGGAGGATAAGTGTGCCTTAACCATCATGATACAATTCAATGATTGATATGGAATAAACCATTCCTTGGTATTGGAGTTAGATATTGGAATACATAATTAACTCAGATAATTTCCAAGTTCACCACATATAAGACATCAAATTCTTTGGTAATTCATTACTTTATGCACTTCATTTCTACTAAGAAAACATCTTCCCCTTACTTTGATGAATTTTTTTGGCTCTTCTTCCCAAATTTTTGATATGAAATAAATTGGTATTTCATTCCTCCATGATCATTGAAACCTTAAATTTTATAAAATTCTAATTTCCATTTATTTTACTTTTTAGGAAACTCAGCTATGTTTATATTGTTAATAGTATACCGTGACAACTTATTAGGCATAATCATAAGGTTACACCTTCCAACTACTATATCAATTAGTTTCTTAAGAGTAAAATCATTAAATCATCTATCACATCCAATGTTAACAATATTCCTCTTGTTTCCAAAAAATTATTGAAACCAAAATCAAAGTGTGATAAATAGTCATCAAATCATGAAAAATCATTCATAGGATGTCTAAACCATGACCCCATATTTTCAACCTATAACACCCAAGTTTAACCTAGGTCGTCTATGATAATTATTTGTCAAAGTAATTCATAATGTTTCATAAGGAAAATTTGACATAACCTAATCATATCCCCCTCGAGTGTCAGACTAGGTGTGTAGTAAGGGCTCATTAATGGTGCATGGGAATGATGAATGAGATATACTCGACTAACTCTTTTCGAGGTTATTACCCCAAGATGCATCTATTCACAAAGCACATCCACATGTAATATCCTTATAGGCATATATTTTATTAGGGGAACCACACTCCTTTATTTACCATAATTGTAACACCATGAGATTTTAATTTATATTTCTCTTCAAATAAATAATTTTTTGATAGCTTTTGATACACACAACCCCTAGTCTAAATGAAATGTAATATAGTATACCATTATAACCTAGATTTTGAATTGGTGGGTATGAATATGACTAAATATATTATAAAAAATTTATGTATAAAATAAATTCATTGGTTATCAATTTAATATAAATGAAAATAAAAATCATTTGAAATTAAAAGAGATTTTTTTTCTGAAAAAATATTTTTATGCATGCAACGTGTTTTTTTCCTAATAAATTAAATTAAAAAAAATTGATGAATTATTTTCTTTAAATTTATATTTTCTATATTAAATATTTTTTTTTTCATATTCATATAAAGTTTTTTTGGTCATGAGATATGAATAAATCCAATTTCATGCTTACAAAATATACTTTTCTAAAAAACCATTTTTGTTTTTTGAGCACTTATTATAAAATTAATTTATTCTTCTTATAGGTATTTAATTTGATAAAATGGATTAAATATTTTCAATTCAGAGGTATAATTTTTTTAAATAGGTCCCTTTTATTTTTAGGCATTATGAATAGTATTCGTGGGTAAAATTTATCACCTCAATAAAGGGAAAATCCCATTAATCTTGGATAAAACTAGGTTTTATGGTCACCATATTCCATAAAATATCCTATTTGATGAAGTTAATTTGACTCTTATCAACTTTTTCTCAAAATATAATTATTTAATATAAACTTCTAAATTTAAATGACCTATATCAAATTTACAGCAAATAAAATTACAAAATGTCACTCTCTTACTTTTAAATATCTCTTCTGTTCTCACATAGGGACAAAAGAAAGCAGTAAATGAATGTAGATTAATATTTTGATCCTAATGAAAATATTTTCATGATGGTAATTTACATATATTTTTTATGTAATATATAGTCACTTTAAATATTTACGCAACATTGAAAAATTATTTATTAAATTAATGGAAAAATAAAATAAATAATTTTGAAAATATTAAAAGTAATAGAATTTGGGTGAGTTACTGTGGTACCATAATTTTATAGATAAATATAACATATTAGAAATATTTTATAGGTTTATATTATAATTAAATTTGTTTATTGATCTATTTGAAGTCAAATTAAATGTATAGTGTCAAAAATTAAAATAATGATATTTTATGAAAATAATATTTTATTAAATTATTTAAAACGACTTAAAATATTTAAAGAGAAAAATGGGTGATAATATATGGTTTAATATTTCATTCCTTTTAAATTTATGATCCAATTTTACCTTATAAATAAATTATACCCCCTTAATATTTATAAATATGTTACTATGATAGAGGTTAAAATAGGTTAACTAAAAGGGTTAAAACAAACTATAAAGTCTAAAATACCACTTAAATCTATCAATATTTTATCGGTTTATGTTATTAAAAAAATATCCTACCTTATATTTTAATCTATGCCCATTTGAAAACTTTTTTTTGTGATAATGACTTAGTTATATTTTAATCTTTTTAATAATTCCAAGTGTGTTCTCTCCCTCCCTTATAAAAGGACACCCCTTACTTCACTTCTTTAAACCACTTTGAGAAAACTAGATTGAACAATACCTACCCATTTATATTATAAACATACATATTCATGTTCTATATATTCTAGTCTCCTCAAAATACTAACCCTAGGTTTCATAAGAAAGTACCTAAAGGAGGTCTCTTGAAGAGGAGGTAATCGTCTTACCCAACCTCTTTAAATTTATTTTTTCTTTTTAACTAATATACATCTATGGTATCATAAAATAATAAATTCAATATCCTAAATATACTTAAATGTTATTATGATTATGAAACCACATTTATTCACCATATTTTCCATCAAATGGAAAGTGAAATTATCGCTTTTGTGTACGTTGGGCTTACTGTCTCCACGTGGTGATACAATTCATTTTTCATCATTGTATTTTTTGGATGGGTATTATGATGTGTTAAATTTTAAGATATGATATTTATGGTATACATATTCTTATTTAATTATAATATCCTATCTACCTTCTTACCTTCCAATCTATTGAAAAATGATAATGTCACTCATGTGTATATGTGGACTACCACCTCTATAAATCGATGCGATCTGTTTTTAATTTCCATTTTATATGGATAGTGTTTGTGTAACACCCCAAGGTTTAAAAAATAAAGAAATTGAAATGCATGAAATATTGTTTTAAGTATATAGTTATAACTATCCTTTAAACATAATTTACCCACTTTTGTGTTTTGAATTTCGAAAAACGGATATACATGGTTGCAATCAGTATGTTATTTAGAGTCAGATAAGACCAACTTGTTTTTTGGTGAATAGTAACATACCCTTATAAATATTAATATTACCATTATGAATAGTAAAATAACATTATGAATAGTAACCTCACCTATGATATTATATATATAATATTTAATTTAAATCATGATAGACCCATATCTTTGAATAAGTAAATAAATGTTTTAAAACAGGTATTTTTCAAATAAGATAATATTTTATTTAAAAAATTAATTTCTCATATTTAGAAAATTATTTTGATAAAATTTAGTTCATTTTTGGATTCTACATGTCAAAAAATTGTTGGGGTGAATTTTTGGTAATTTTCTGAAATACTTGAATTTTTATTGAATAATGAAATATGATAATTTAAAAATAAAGCTAAATACTTGATTTATGAAGTCACAAATGATATTGTTTTTATGTAAGAACACTTATCTTGAAATTACATGCACTAATAACTATTTTTGGTCTTGTAATCATAACTATTTCTTTTCTTGTGGCAAAATAATAAAATAATGATTAAAATAAGGGAAAACTCCTCCTCTCGTCCACTATAAATACGACCCACTCTCCCTCTTCCTCCCACACCTATATAGCCTTGAGCCTTGGCTAAGTTCTGCCCAATAATCCTCCCAAGACCCTTCCCCACGTCCATGACCTTTTGGTCTCACCAAAAGGCCAAAACCAAAGGCCTTAAGGAGGATCTCAAGGAGAAGAGATCAAGAGGTAAACGTCCTCTTTTATTTTCATTTTCTTTTATATTCTCCCTATTTCCACACCACACCTTATCTAAGAGGCATGAATGATCCTGAATATTATATATATTCTGGATGTTATCATGTTTATGGAAGATTCACCTATCACGACCTGTCTTAGTGGGGCCCGCGTTGCGACTCCCCAAGCCCACCTTCAATAGGATAGGGACCAGTGAATCACACCGAGTAGGCATATCACTAACATGGGAGGCATTGCCTAAGTACCTGTACACACGCACACATCTCCAAGGCAACAAATAATGAAATTTAAAAAACCACTAAGGAAAAAAAAATGCATGCACACAACTAAACCCAACCAATAGAGTACGACAAAAAGTAAAGTACTAAAAGTAAATTGGGCCAGAATACAAGCCCACCAAAAAACACGAGAGTCTGTAAATTAAAAATTCTAACCTGTAAGAACAAAGAGGTATTGGGACTACTGATCGTAGCCATAGGAACACCTCGGCCTATAGGGAACTCAGAAAGCTCGGTCCTGGTCTTGGTCCTCCCTAGACTCCTTCAAAAGGCCGCTTGTCTGTACAAGAAATGACACGTGCGGGAAAAGGCCATGCATGGGTGAGTATAACAATACTTAGTAGGGGACCCCAAAAACCACAAAGCAATACACAAAGGAAAGTTAAAGTCATTTATACACAATATATGTCTTCCGAACATATAATAAGAGAAACATGTCCAGATATAATCAAATCCCAAACCCATGTGTCACGACCCATCCCCAGGGGCCCATGCTGTGACTACCCCAAGCCCGCCTTCCATAAGCCAGGGGCTGGAGACTAGCACCAAAGGTGTAATTCCCTAAAACTAGGAATAAATTTCCTTTATAACCTGTAAAATAACACAACAGAGCACACAACTAGATACAAAACACCAAGTAAACTGTATAACAAAAGAGTGTTGAAAAGAAAAAGGGGATGGAAATACAAGCCCAACTGTAAAGTACAAGGAACTGGAAGTACAAGTACAACTGAAGAAAGGAAAAATAGTTGTTGGGTCATCCTCTGGGATTCCTACCTGAAGGGTAGGTACAGATAGCCTCCTCAACACTCCACGTCCATGAATATCCTCCGTGTACCGACTCGTCGTAAGGTCCACCTCCGGGTACCGTCCAGTCCTGGTACTCTCAGCCTCAGTCAGCGTTGTCCATCATTTGCAACCAACACAACAAGGTGCGGGCATAGCCCGTGCAGGGGTGAGTATAACGATACTCAGTAGGGACCCTGAGACCCTCAAGGTCTCACAAAATCCAACAAGGATAATCCACAAAGCATGAAATAAAAAGATAACCTTACTTAGGTATATGCCCATACATATAACTAAGTTATCAAGTGATCCATCTCAATCATGAGGAAAACACAAAAGTACTAACTCAGCTATACTAGGATTTTATTCACATATCGAAACCTCAGCTGTTGAAGAACTCCTGCTCAATCGAGTACAATGGGCCTGCTGCAACACCAAGAACGCTTCCCACTAACATTGGACTGCTGAGGTACTCCTCTTGTTGAGTACCATGGGTGTGTTGTGTCACACAGAGGTGCTCCCAACTGTGGGTCTATTTCCACACCCAGGCGCTCCCCCTCATAGCTTTCCACTACTGAAAAACTAACCTATACCAACGGTTTGGAGAACTGTTTCCAAGTAATCCGTTGGGATAGGTCTATACCAATGGTTTTGGGAAAACTGTTAGTATAGACCTATACCAATGGTTTTGGAAACTGTTGGTATAAGTAATTTGAAAATCTATACCAATGGTTATGGAACCGTTGGTATATGTATTTCAAAAAAAAAACATTCACTGGGATTTGATCCCAGGACCCCTAGTTTATCATTGAACGACATAACCACTAACCTAACATGACTTTTGTGAACATAATTACATAAATATATATATTTATTCTCATAATTATTTTAAATTTTGATTTATATAATGTTCTCGGTAAGAAGATTTGATAAAAAATCAAAGGATCTATACCAACGGTTTTGACAACCGTTGGTATATATCCTTGATTCTGGGTGTAATTATGGGTGGAAGGTTGATATATTAGGGACCTTTCCCAAGGGTATACCTATCCCAAGGGTTTGGCCAAACCGTTGGGGAAGGTGGCCACAAAGTGGACTTTTCCTAACAGTTTGGCCAAACCGTTGGGAAAGCAATACCCTTTCCCAATGGTTTTCTAAAACCATTGGGAAAGGTGGCCTCAATGTGGGATTTCCCAATGGTTTGGCCAAACCGTTGGGAAAGGGGACCTATACCAACGGTTTGTAAAAACCGTTGGTATAGAAGCGTTGGGAAAGGTCAGATTTCCAGTAGTGTGCAGAGGTACTCCTCCTGTCAAGTACCGTGGGTCTACCGCATCTCAAAGATCGCGCTCCTCCACCGTGGGTCTACTGCCACAACCGGGCGCTCCCCACTGGGTTAGTAGAGTCTCTCTAAGTCAAACAGTCAATAGTCATCAGGTCTCAGCCAACTACTAGGTCTTTGCACTCTCCTCGCTTGTCAGTGGAAGGATCCACTCCATGAGGTACTGGTAGATACTCCAAATATCACTAAGTCCCACTAAGAAGTGTCTTAAAGGTCTTCCATGTCATAGGGGTCTCAACGCAACAGACGACGCGTCAATCAGACGTCCGATCTGTGCGTTATTAGCCTTTTAGTCCTGGGGCCCGGTTGGATTCGTGCATGATCCAACCTGACCATATCTAATCTCAATACAAAACTCCAGTGAAGTATACTAAAAGGGGACCTTCATGCTCCAAGATTACCAGGGCCACTAACGGTTCATCAAACGGACGTCCGGTGCCAAAGTTATGGCCAAAAGAAAGAAAAGGGTCGTAGTGGGCCCGATCGGTCCGACCCAGTCCGACCCAGTCTGGGCCGACCCGGCTCGGGCCGACCCTGCTTGGGTCAACCCATCCTAACCTGTTGGGTCTGGCCCAGCCCGTTGGGCGGGCCAGCCCGGTCCGTTGGGCCCTGCCCAGAAAGCCGCGAGGGCACAGACCGGTCGCAAGGGCGCGGACCGACCACGGGTCGGCGTGAGGGTGGCTCGGCCCGGAGGGCACCGCGAGGGCGGTTTGGTTTGGAGGGAACTACGAGGGGCTGACTCGAGGCGGCTCGGCCCGTGGCCAGGGTTGCACGACCGGGGCACGAGAGGCCGGCTCGGCCGGGGCACCGCGAGGGGTGCGGGTTCAGCCGAGGGCTTGGGAGGCTGATGGATGGCATGGCTGGGGCGACTTAGAAGGGCGCCGTAGGGACAGGGTGGCCGGGGCCAGTTTGACAGGCAAACGACATGACCAGGGTGGCTCGGATGGAAAGATAGAGACCGTGGGGGCGGTTCGGCCGGAACGCCGCGAGGGGACGCGACCGGTTTGGCCGGCGGCGACACAGAACGCCACGGGGGTGGAGCAGGTCACGGTGGCCACGGGTGGCACGATCGTTGCCTTCGTTGCCTTTGTCTCCATTATCACCTTCCTCCGTTTCGAATAACACAGAAAAAGAGAACTGCGGAGGGGTCGGGCCGTGTTGTTTTGGTCCACACCCTCCGCGTTTAGGGTGGTATCATTTGGCTCACAAGAACGAAGCACAAAAAACCCTCCCGCAATAAATAATCTCAAAACCCGCAAAAGGGAAAAAATATGCGGATCAACAAGTTAGAAGTTTGATCTGCGTTATTTGTTTTAGAAGGAAGAAATTATGGGAATATAAAATCAATCACAAGAATCCCCTACCTTGTTCATTTTTTGTTGATGTTGGCACGAGAAGGCGAATGTCGATTCATTATAGACGAACACGTCCTACGTCGGAGGAAGTCCCGAGGAAGAAGGTCGAAGGGATTTAGCGTTCTTCATCGGTGAAGCATTCTTCATGGAAGAACACGTTCTTCATTGGAGAGTATAATCCTCCAATTGTTGGGAATCGCGTCACTTTACCAGCGCTTCGTTGCTTGGTGAAGCCATCCCAAATCCTCCTCCCCAACTCCATATATATAGGAGAGGGGTAGGGTAGGTAACGATCGTTGGAATTTATGGCGGTTCATTTATTAGGAACCTTTCTAAATCCCAACGATGATGTTACTTAATTTAATAAGGGGGAAAGCCAATTAAATAAGTTGGCACAATTTATGAGGTGCGTTGGCATCATTAATGTAGAGGAAGCTCAAGAGGCTCCTCCACATTAAAGAGGTGGTTGATAGGTTTCCTCTCCCCCTATTAATAGGGGTCGGGTGGTCCCCACCACAATAACCTCTCCTGGGAGGTTAAGGTGTGGTGGTACCCACCACCATAACCTCTCATGGGAGGTTAAGGTATGGTGGTCCCCAATCCTAACATCCACATAGAGGTTTTAACAAACAAAATAAAAATAAAGCTACACAACTTTATTTTTATTCATGAAAAATCCAAAATCTATCTTTCACTCTCGAACCACTGCCATCGGGGTGAAAGTCTCCTTAAGAAAAAAATGGCACTGCGAGTTCAACGGTGACCTCAGATTTCAATTCCGAGCACCAGTTCAAAAGTTATAAAAACCTGCTCATATGTTTACTGAACGTACCTGAAAAAAACTTCAGAAATTGATTCCGGGCACACTGGGCCTCAGAATCACGCTCTGTCAATTTTCATGGACTCGTAAAATTTCCATTTATTTTAAAAAAACATTTACATGGAAATTCAAGGTCTTTACATTCTCCCCAACTCAGGCTTTACATCCCTGTAAGACAAAACTCAACTAGGTAAACAAGTGGGGTACTGAGCACGTATTTGAGCCTCCCGCTCCCATGTGCTCTCCTGGAGGTTCCCGTGCTGCTAGAAAATTCACACTAGAGGTATAGACCATCCACGAAGGACACAATCCCATTAATACTCAATCTAGACTAGAACCTCCGTAAAAGTCACCTCATCATCGACGTACATCTCTCTATGGTTGATGATGTGAGAAGGGTCATGTACATATCTCCTCAGCTGGGGTACGTGGAAGATATCGTGCACCCAGTGCAGCTGAGGTGGAAGAGCTAAGTGGTATGCCACCTCACCAACTCTGCTGATGACCTGAAAAGGTCCGATTAACCTCGTAGATAACTTGTTGCGTTGGCCAAATCTACATAGACCTCGTTGGGGTGAGACCCGTAGAAATACGTGGTCACTATCCTCGAGTTCCAGAGGTCTCTGTCTCCTGTCGGCATACGACTTTTTCCAACTTTGTGCAGTTTTCATCCTCACCTGGATGATCTGCACCTTCTCCAGGGTAGCTCTTACCATCTCTGGTCCCACGAGTGCTGACTCCCCTGGGTCAGTCTAGCGCAAAGGTGATCTGTAAGGTCGCCTGTATAAAGCCTCAAAAGGTGTCATCCCAATGGTGGAGTGATATATTTTGTTGTATGAAAACTCCACTAAAGGAAATTGATCCTCCCAACTATGACCGAAGTCGAGGACAAAATCACACAACATGTCCTTGAGGTTCTGAATGGTCCGCTCAGTCTGACCATCCGTCTGCGGATGGAAGGTGGTGCTTAAACAAAGCTGCGTCTTGAAAGCCTCCTACAACCCCTTCCATATCCAGGAAGTAAATCGTGCGTCATGATCTGAGATAATCATTGAAGATACTCCATGTAGATGCACAATCTCCAGCACATAGAAGCATCCCAAGATCTCTACTGAACCCTTCTCTTTGATTGGTAGGAAGCAGGCTGCCTTGGTGAGTCGGTCGACGATCACACAAATAGAGTCATTTCCCCTAGATGTACATGGAAGTCCTATCACGAAGTCCATGGATATCCCATCCCACTTCCACTCTAGGACCTCTAAAGGCTGAACCAAGTCCACTGGTACCTGATGCTCCACCTTCACTTGCTGACAAGTGAGTCATTGAGAAACAAACTTTGCAACTTCTTTCTTCATTCCCGGCCACCAATGCTATCGTCGGAGGTCCTGGTACATCTTCTCCACTGCTGGATGTACCGCTAGAGGGGATGTGTGGAACTCCCTCAACACTTCCTCCTGAAGTGACACTCGTACCATGGTACATCCTCTAAAGAGGATGATGTGCTCCCCACCTTCAGAAAATCCATCAGGCGCCTACCCTGTGGATATCTGAGCACGGAGAGCCTCGAAGTCTATGTCCCCATGCTGCGCCTCCCTGACATGATAAAGAAGTGGGGGAGTAACTGTAAGAGACTGTTGAAAAGATGCTCCATATCTATCTATAAAGGATATCTGAAATGCGGCCAGCTGCTCTATCGCCTCTCCTAGCAGTTGTATACTAGATCTCCTATTGAGTGAATTTTCAACAAGGTTCCCCTTCCCAAGAGTATAGAATATCTCGAAGTCATAGTCCTGGAGGAACTCAAGACGACGTCGCTGTCTCTGGTTCAGGTCCTTCTGAGGGAAGTTATACCTGAGACTCTTGTGATCAGAGTACACGGTATAAAATTCGCCCATCAAATAGTGTCGCCACATATTCATGGTGAAGACCACTACTGCTAACTCCAGGTCACGGGTAGCGTAGTTCTGCTCATGCTATCTCAGCTATCAAGAGCCAAAGGCAATCACTACTTACTCCTGCATTAGGACACATACGATCCCGGTCCTTGATGCGTCATAGTAAATTACGTATCCTAAGCCCTCCTCTAGAAGCCTCAAGATGGGGACACTAGTCAGCCTCTGCCTCAGCTCTTGAAAGCTCTGATGGAATCTCTCTGACCACACAACGGGTTTCCCCTTCTTCGTGAAGGATGATAGTGGTGCTGCAACTCTGGAGAAGTCTGGTATAAACCTCCTGTAATATCCAGCCAAACCCTGGAAACTCCATACCTCCATCACACTCCTGGGTGGCTCCCAAGCAAGTACCACCTCAATATTCACTGGATCCACTGCAACTCCAGCCTCTGAGATGACATGTCCCAGGAAGTGAACCTCTCAGATCCAAAACTGGAACTTCAAGAGCTTACCATAAAGCTGGTGCTCTCAGAGTGTGTCTGGTACTACCTGCAAATGATAGGCATGATCCTCCTCAGTAGTTGAGTATATCAGAATTTCTTCGATGAATACTATGAAAAAGAGGTTGAGGTATGGATGAAATATCATGTTCATGAGTCCAATGAACACTGCTGAAGCATTGGTTACGCCAAATGACAAAACCAAGAACTCGTAGTGGTCGTACCGACATCAGAATGTTTTCTTCTGCACATCCTCATCTCGAAATCTGAGCTGGTGATAGCCTGATCTGAGGTCTATCTTCAAAAACCACTGTGATCCCTTTTGATGATCAAATAGGTCATCAATCCTCGGGAGTGGGTACTTGTTCTTCATGGTCACCTAATTCAGGCGCCGATAGTCAACACAAAGCATCAAGCTCCCATCTTCCTTCTTGGCGAACAGAATCGGGGCTGCCCATGGAGAAACACTAGGCCAGATGAATCCCTTCCCCTATAATTCCTCCAGCTGTACCCGCAACTCACGAAGCTCCATGCGAGACATCCAATACGCTGATGTAGATATCAGTGCCGTCTCAGGGTACAAGTAAATGTAAAATTCCACCTCTCTACGAGGAGGTAGACCTGTGACATCATCAGAGAAATCATCGATGCATTGTTCCACCACTATAGGATAACTCAGACTCTCCACATCAACATCTCTGAGGGTAAGGCTAGCTAACTGATGAGTGATCAACTGCACTCTCGTCAGAGCAAGTCCATCATGTGCTGCAAAGGCTCCCTTATTACCAGTGAAGGTAAACCTGATCCCATCCATGCAGACACACCACACTTTGTGCCTAATATAGTCAATCTGAGCATGGACTGTAGATTACCATTCCATACCCAAGATGATGTCGTAAGGCCTTGACGCCTCTACTAATAGATCCCAGCCGAAGCTCTCGCCTCCTAGAGTAAGATCACACTACTAGAACCAGTGCATAATCGTCGAATCTGTTCCTGTAGGAGTCTCTAGCCATAAAGATCGACCCAACAACTCTTCTGGAATCTCTGAGCTCTAAACAAGGGAAGTGGAAATGAAATAATGACTGGAACCTATGTCTATAAGTACTGTAACTATGGTGGAATAGACACATATGGTACCTTGAATCATCTCCGAAGCGCCATGATCATAAGCCTCAACTGCCTGGAGCTGAGCTCTCCCTGGTCCACCTGATCCCTATGGTCGGGGTGGACCTCCTAGTGGTGTTGGCGGTAATAACTCAAATCGTCACACACTTCCAGCTGCACGACCATCTCCTCTTCCACGTCCGCCTATGCCCTGCGGATTGCCTCGATCGAATCTATGTCTCTGCCTGGGCGGTCCTTCGACCGTCTGCTGATCATCCGAATAGTGGGTTGGACAGTCACGAGCCATGTGACCCTTCCCTCTGCATGAGTAACACTGCCCTCTCATGGAAGGTCTATATTTTCTTTGGGTGCCCCACACAACCGATCCTGAGTCATGCGGTCGTCCACCTGTATGCCTGGTCCTCTTGGACCTCTATGATGTCTGTCTGCTTCCAGCTGCAGAAGACTCTGCTACGTGTCGACTGGTGGTGGATCTCGCTATTGGAGACTTCTCAGGAAGGAAACTCTTCACTACGAGGGCTCTCTCTAACACCCCTGCCTGTGTCGGGATGCTGAGTGAGATCACTGAAGCTCTGATCTCCCGCCTGAGTTGCTGCTCGAAGGTCTAGGCCCTGAAGAGTGGGTCCTGCACCATATTGGTGGAGTAGCATGAGAGGTCTATAAACCTTGCTGAGTACTGAGCCACAATCATGCTTCCTTGCTGAAGATGAAGTATCTCTTGTATGCGCACTGTGCGGAGAGTCGCTGGGATAAACTCTACCCAAAACAGGCTCTCGAAGTCTGCTAAGAGAAGCGTCATCTCATCATGAACCTGGAGCATCAAGCTCCACCATCTACCCACTACTTCCTATAGAAGGTTTTCAGTAAGAATCAAAACGAGGTTAGTTTGTGTCTCTATTAGTCGTAAAACTCTCACCACAACCTCCAACCAATCCTCAACCGCCTGTGGTTCTATCTCTCCCCTGAACCTGGGTGGTCTCTGGCGCTGGAACTTGTGAAATGCACTCAAGCGGTGTGCACCGTCTGCTGCTGGGGATAGTGGCATCGGTGGCCCAAAAGGGAGTGGTACCGATGGTGCCTCCGCTTGAAAAGGTCCCTACACCGAGGCCTCGTTGCTCGGTGGGCTATAAGTGCGTACGACTCTCGGGACTCTAACTAGCTCTCTATGTGAAGGCATCCTGAAAGAAACTGATGTGACATGGTCAAAAGTTTATACCATGTGAGATGACCGGGTTGAGATGACTTAAAGAAAACTTTTGAAAACACACACACAATCATTGTTTTTGTGCACTAAGTTAGAAATCAGAAGTCAGGGTCTTGGTGTATGGATACGCCGGCCGCCACACTAACAATGGACTCCCTGAACTAAAAACCACACTCACTACACTAAAAACTATTACTTCATAGAAAATAAAGATCATAGTCCTAAGTTCTGTGGTAGAATCAACTCCTTTGATACCAATTTGTCACGACCTGTCCCCCGGGGCCTGTGCCGTGACTACCCCAAGCCCACCTTCCACAAGCTAGGGGATAAAGACTAGCACCAAAGGCATAATTCCTTAAAATTGGTAAGTCATTGCCTTTATAACCTGTAAAAGCACACAACAGAGCACACAGATGGATACAAAACACTAAGTAAACTGTATAACAAAAGAGTGCGGAAAAGAAAAAGGGGATAGAAATACAAGACCAACTATAATGTACAAGGAACTGGAAGTACAAGTACAACTGAAGAAAAGAAAAATACATACTGGGTTCTCAACGCAACAGAAGACACGTCAATCAGACGCCCGGTCTGTGAGTTATTAGCCTTTTAGTCCCGGGGGCCCAGTTGGATTCGTTCTCGATCCAACCTGACTGTATCTCATCTCAATCCAAAACTCCAGTAGAGTATACTCAAAGCGTACCTTAATGCTCCAAGATTACCAGGGCCGCTTACGGTTCGTCAAACGGACGTCTGGTGCCAAAGATATGGCCGAAATAAAGTAAAGGGTCGTAGTGGGCCCAAGTCTGATCCGACCCGGCACGACCCAGTCTGGGCCGGCCCATTGGGCAGGGTAGCCCGTTAGGTTTGGCCCGGCCTGTTGGGCACATCCTAGTAGGCCGTGAGGGCACGGACCGGTCACGAGGGTGCATACCGGCCGCGGGTCGGCGCGAGGGAGACTCGGCCCAGAGGGCGCCGTGAGAGAAGTTCGGCCCGGAGGGTGCCGCGAGGGGCCGACTCAAGGCATCTCGGCCTGGGGCCGGGGTGGCGCGGCTGGGGATAGGAGGTCGGCTCGATCGAGGCGCCATGAGGGGTTTGGGAGGCCAGGGCGCCACAAGGGTGCGGGAGGCCGGCGCGGCCGGGGCACCGCGAGGGGCGTAGGTTCAACCGGGGGCTTGGGAGGCCGGTGGCTGGCGCTGCTGGGGCAACTCGGAAGGGTGCCGCAAAACCGGGGTGGCCGGGGCCGGTTCGGCTAGGGGACGATGTGACCAGGGTGGCTCGGGCTGGCCCGGGGCAGCTCAGCCGGAAGGGCTGAGACCGCGGGGTCGTTCGGCCGGGGCGCCACAAGGGGGCTCGACCAGTTCGGCCAGTGGTGTCACGAAATGCGGCAGGGGTGACGTGGGTCATGGAGGCTGCGTGTGGCATGATCGTTGCCTTCTTCTCTATTGTCACCTTCCTCCGTTTTGAAGAACGCCGCAAAAGAGAACGACAGAGGGGTCGGGCCATGTTGGTTTGGTCCGCACCCTCTACATTTATTGTGGTAGCATTTGGCTCACAAGAACGAAGCACAACAAACCCTCCTGCAATAAATAATCCCAAAACCTGCAAAAGGGAAAACATATGCGGATCAACTAGTTAGATGTTTGATCCGCGTTCTTTGTTTTAGAAGGAAGGAATTACAGGAATATAAAATCAATCCCATGAATCCCCTACCTTGTTCGTTGTTTGTTGACGTTGGCGCAAGAAGGCGGACGTCGACTCATTGTAGACGAACACGTCCTACGTTGGACGAAGTCCCAAGGAAGATGGTTGAAGGGAGTAATTTTTCTTCATCAGTGGATAATTCTTCATGGAAGAACATGTTCTTCATTGGAGAGCGTAATCCTCCAAGTGTTGGGCGTCACGTCACTTTACCAGTGCTTCGTCGCTTGGTGAAGCCGTCCTAAATCCTCCTCCCTAGCTCCATATATATAGGAGAGGGGAAGGGTAGGTAACGATCATTGGAATTTATGGCGGTTCATTTATTAGGAACCTTCCTAAATCCCAATGACATTGTTACTTAATTTAATTAGGGGGCAAGCCAATTAAATAAGTTAGCACAATTTGTTAGGTGCGTTGGCATCATTAATGTGGAGGAAGATCAAGAGGCTCCTCCACATTAAAGAGGGGGTTGAGAGGTTTCCTCTCCCCCCATTAATAGGGGTCAGGTGGTCCCCACCATGATAAACTCACATGGGAGTTTAAGGTGTGGTGGTCCCCACCACTATAACCTCTCATGGGAGGTTAAGTTCCGGTGGTCCCCACTCTTAACCTCCACATAGAGGTTTTAACAAACAAAATAAAAATAAAGCTACACAAATTTATTTTTATTCACGAAAAATCCAAAATCTATCTTTCACTCTCAAGCCACTTCCATCGAGGTGATAGACTTCTTAAGAAAAAACTGGCACTATGAGTTCAACGGTGCCCTCAGATTTCAGTTCTGAGCATTGGTTCAAAATTTATAAAAACCCGATTGTACGTTTACTAAACGTACCCAAACAAAACTTTAGAAATTGATTCCGGGCACACCAAGCCTTGGAATCACGCGCTGTCAATTTTCACGGACTCGTAAAATTCCCATTTATTTAAAAAAAATTACATGGAAATTCCAAGTCTTTACACCATGGTCTAGAGACAAGTCACACAACCACATACCGCCACTAGGGATTCAGTTCGAGGATTCCATGAAGCAATCATATGGGAGAACTCACTCCATGAGTAAGATAGCTCTGATGTCATCCATCCGAGAAGTATTGTTCATCAGGAAAATCCATGAGGGATAGATACACTCATTCTGGGAGAACACACTCCTGAGTGGGGAAAGATCACGATACATAGATGAGGATCACTGCAAGGACCTTGGAGAATACCGTGACTCATATGGATTCACCTACTAAGTAGAGGATCAATGTCTTATAGGAGTAGTCACATCGATACCTCACTCTAACTAGGGACAAGAATGGATAAAGGATCTCGCTCCGAGCCTCTCAGAGGGATACCTGACTCTATCTTAGAAATTCCAGCTAAAGGGATCATACTCCTGTGGATGGAAATGATACCTGACCTTTAGGGGAATGAGTAAAAGGGGAACGAACCCTAGAAAAACTTATCCAAGGAATGGTGGAAAAGAGGGTCAAACCATGTACCATGATATACACGACGTGTAAAAGGGGTCACACGCCATGTATCACGACTTTGGGTACTTCCCGCCTATAATGGCCCAAGTAAGAGGGAACATTCTGTGTAGAAAATTAAGTACACGATGTGTATTATGGACCACACGCTATGTCCAAGTAATCAGGGTTCCCTCCATGTATGCGGCCATGCACCCATACACGGTTTCAACCCATGTGTTCCAGCCTGTGTGACCGGTACATGTGATAGCCCGTGCAGCTAGCCTGGTCTAGCCGTGTGGTGGAGTACATCACTGTGTACCCACCCCATGTCTGTTTATCTTCCGAGATACACGCCGAGTCCCGAAAAGCCGCCGTTTCCATGCCGCATAGAGTCGTGTTGCGAAGCTGTGTAGTCATTCATGTGTCTGTATATTTCCCAAAATAAATGTCAATCTTTGGAGAAGGGCCCACTCTCTGTGTGACAGGGGTCATACACTGTGTGGAACTTTTCTGTTTCCTAAAACCATAGCCGCCACTGAGCCTATCCAACATGGTGTGTTCTTCAGAATACACGCCGTGTTGATAGGAAATTTCGAGAAACAATGTCTGTCACCACCGTGCCCTGGTTTCTCCTCCAATATTTGATCCGACTATTAGATCATCTTGAAACTCAAGATCCAAGGTTGCCCTACCATTCCATCAATGTTTTGGGAGGTTTCAGGGGTTCGATCAGCCCTAAAAACTTGTTTTGATCATCAGCATGAAGAACGTTCGAATAACAATTTCTACCGAACCGTGTTGATTCTTCTTCCGCCATAGTCATCGCACCTATATTGAGTCATCACGATGTAAAATATCCAATTTAGGATCATTGCATTGTGAAATGGATGCGCACCAATCCGTTGTTCATAACCCCACGAAGAATGCGAAGAACAGAGGGTTGAAAAGGAGGAAGAAAACAATAAACAAAGGAGGAACACACCTACACAATTATTCGTCATGGTATCGATCCACTCCCATTAATAGGTTTAATAGTTGAATCAAAATGATAAACCAAAGATCATCATAAAATCAATTCCTGAATCAAAAAACCCAAAAGGAAAGAAAATTGACACCCTCTCACAAGAGCGCTCGATCCACGTATCACCATGTTTGTGGGTTGATCCGCATTCATTGTTTAATCCAAGAACATGTAAGAGAAGAATCAAAATAAAAACCCCTATCTCAATCATCGATAAAGATGAAGATCGATCGTCAGTCAGGATTCGATTTCACTGTGAAACGATCCACACATCGTCGTTTGTCAGCGTCTGTCAAGAATTCTCAAATTTTGGACCCTCTCCAAAGATACAGAGGATTCTAGGGAGTTTTCTAGGGTTATTATCATAAAACTAGGCTCCTAAATATTTAAAAATAAATAAGTGTTTCTGTGTTATGGAAACATTTAAAATAAAATAAATTATTAATTTATTTTATTTCCTTTGAAACGTCCAAAAACTAACTTTTGTAGCTAGCCCACACCGGTCGATGTTAAGCCTCACCTAAGGTAAAGTCACTTATCTGAATGCAATGATGCCCTTGGATTTCTTATTTGGGTACCCATTTAAAATTCATTCCACTTTTTCAGGAAAACCACTCGCGCATGCTTTTTAAAAGCCTAAATTTATTTCAAACATTTATTCCGGGTACTCCGGGCCTCAGAATCACATGCCATCAAAAATACTGGTATCATATTAATTCCATATAATATTTAAATAAAATACATGGAAAATATGAGACATTACATCACCATTATAATTCTTCTCCTCTCCCACTTATTCTAGAAATTAAAATACCATCTGTGATGTGTCGATTTACCGACATCATGGACGATGTAATTTCAATCTACTTTACTTCATTCAAGTATGGTCATGAAACCATTTTTATGGTTAAACCAGATTATAATTTATTTATTATATCTTCTATAATGTTTTGGATTCATTTTGTACTAATGTTATTAATTTATAAAACAAAATGAGTTCATTATGATTGAATAATCGCTAAAATGACATAAACAAATATCAATAATGTTTTAACTTATAAATCATCCTCATGTCAGAATTCAAAATGATAAATGGTATAATTTATGGTTATATAAATATTTAAATATAATTACATTCCAATTATGGATTTTCACTTCCAATCGACAAGAATAACCATCATGAACTGATCATAAAAACCATGTAAAGAACGCACCAAAAACAATGTAAATAACAAAATATTATTAATAAATTTGTTGAATGATATTGTGAAATGATAATATAAGGTATTATAAGCATGAATATGTTTCTTCAAGATATTAATAACACTATTTTAACCATTATATTTTACGTTTAAACACATTTTAGGTAAGACGAACACGAGATAAGGGAATTCTTAACCCAATTTCCATTCTTTGGGTTAACCTTCTCCTTAATTCATTATGTGGTATTGAGATTATTTGTGTGATGAATTTTTGTTTATATTATGTTGTATTTTTTGTATTTATAGTGTATACATGTATCCAATCCATTCTATTAATTCTCACTCCAATTATATTTGTAAAGGACTTTCCTTTTAAAATCCTTTGAATAGTCTCTTTAATGAAATTCAAAATGATTTTTTATATGGCATGACTAGTTCTACTAATTTAATGATTCTTTATTACTATGATTTTTACATCATATGTTTACAAGGTATTTTTTTATGAATATTATTTCATTATTTTTTTGTACAATTTTTATATTTGTTTTATAAAAAAGGGAATTTTGAAAACATTAATGTGTTTTACTCAAGGGTTCAAATGAGTTATCAAGTGTTTTATTCCTGATATGTTCCTTAGACATAGTTATGTTGGGTTGAGCCCATTACATCTACAGATATGTTGGGTTGAGCCCATTATAGCTCAAGATATGTTGGGTTTATCCCATTATAGATCAATATATGTTGGGTTGAGCTCATTATAGCTCAAGATATGACGGGTGAGCCCCATTATTGCTCTCCAATGCATTGGGTACTCCGGAGGTGGAATTTGACCAAATGGTTATTCTATGTGTAAGGGTGATTGTAAGGGTGGTATGGTAAATATGTCCCAAGGAAACTATATGATGTTTCCATGAATGTTAATGAGTTTTTATGATATGTTTTTTTATTGGTTTTTATGTTATCACTTGACTAGCGATTTCTTTCCTTATATCCCTTACTAAGATTTTTGTGCTCATCCCAAGTCTTAAATGTTTTTCACAGGTTATAAGGATGTGTAAGAGAATGAAGGAAGACAATTTAAATGTTTTAATTATTTTTCAAAGGAATTATTTTTTATTATAAAAGTTTTATATTTTGAAAAAAAATTGATATTGATTTAACAGTATCTGCATGTATGATTATGAGATGGTATGTATGTTTTCTGTCCTAATTTACCTAAAACTCTAAACTTGAAAAGAACCTCAATGTCTAAGAATGTATGTTCTTGTCTAAAACTTAGGATTATGTAATTTATTAAGGTTGGGTCCTTATAATTAAGGTTATATTTAATGAATATATATGATTTATATGTTATGATAATTATTATTTAAATGTTATTTATTATTTAAATTTCTTTCTTTACATCCTTCGAAAAGTGAAAAATGCATTCATGCGCACATATGGCCTACCATCTCAATGAACAATGTAATTTATCTTTTTATCGATATATCTTATAGATTACTCTAAAAACATATACAATGAATATATATTCTATTTATATCGTGGTTAAAAATATAGATATTAGGGAACAATAATAAAATAAAAATGAAAAAAACAACCTAACCAAAATTTATATGGAAAATGAATCAGTTATTTTATTGAATAGGAATTTTAACAAATATTTTTTAAAAAACAAGTGATAAAAGATCATATATAAATAATATATGTATTATATATATTACTATGGTTATTTAATTGATGTTTAATAAATATATATTTATTATATAGTAGTTTCTAACACTTATGATGTAACTTAAGCCTGTGGTAAGGGTTTATTTCATAATCTCATCATTATTTAGGATTGTTTATGTTTATGTCTGTGCTAGGGGAATTATTTGATCTTTATATCACAAAAAAAATATATTTTATTCTTCTTGGTTAATTCTATAAATTAAAATTTTTCATTTAATTTTCCTATCATTATGTACTCAAGATACATAAATAATGTTTTTAAGGAAAACGAACATTGTTTTTCTACCCAGTAAAAACTTATTCTATTCCATGTCCATATTTTCCTCAAAATGTATATGAGTATATTCTTAACATTCTACAATGATTTATTAAATAATTTTTACCAATGTTTTACTTTTACTTTTTTTAAAAGTATCTTTCAAATCGTTTTATAAAAGAGGTACTTTTTGACCTTTTTACAAAAGTTTGAAAGAAATAACTAGAGGAAAATGACCCTATACCCATGGTTTGGAACTGTGAGTATAGATCATAAAACCATGAGTATAGGCTATACCCATGGTTCATAGAACCATGGATTCTTAAGCCTTCGGTATAACTATAATTTATAACCACGGTTTGAAATAGTTATAACTAAGGTTATGAACTATGGAAATAGGTATATGCCACTATGTCAATAACCCTATACCCACAGTTCTGAAATGATTATATTTATATAAATATATATTTACTTATATATTTATATATTTATAAACTATGGATATAGATGGAAAACCATGGAAATAGTCTTTCCTGTGGAAAATTTTTTCCCCATATATTTTCCCGCACTTACGCGGGAAAGATATACCCACGTTTTTCAGAGAACCATGGCTAGAAGTATTTAACCAAACCCTATACCCACAAATCGTTGAAGAACCATGGATATAGGTCTTGAATTAACACCTTTACCCACAGTTTTTCAAAATGGGTATAGGTGTGATATATACCCAAAATTCTACAAAAAATCATGGTTATATATTGGAAACTCCCACCTATAGCCACAGTTTTCGAAAACCGTGACAATAGGTTTACTATACCCATGGTTTTGGGAAAACCGCTGGTATAGGGGTGACCTATACCCATAGTGTTTTCTAAAAATGTGGGTATAGGGTGATTTTCTAGTAGTGAATGTTTTTAAATTATACAATATGAATAGAATTTCCTACCATCTTGACGACTATTTTATTTGAAGATTCATTTAAAAGTTTAGAATTATCTTTTCAAATAAAATATTTTCCTTAATATTTAGAAATATTTTATTTTTTAAATAAGTGTTTTCAAAGTTAAAAAGATTATTTTCCTCAATAAATTTTCTAGTGAGCTTTTGAAAATATTTTTATCTATGTAAACATTTTTTATTGAATCTTATGATTTACTAAGATTATACTCTTATGATACCATCCACTATATTTCTTTGGATGTATTATTATTATCTTAACTAGGGATTGATTTGATATTCCATATGTTTGTTCTTTCAATATGATTAGTTATTGATTTTTAAGGTACATTGATTAAGTTATGTTTTTTATTCATATGATGAATGTATTTGAATTATTAGTTGATGGGTTGGGACCAAAATTATATAGAAACTCGATGCATAGGTAAGTCTCATGAGACAAACTATATTGGGTATTTGGTTGAGGCCTTACATATTTATATAAATTTATTAGCATCAAGCCTTGATGGTATTTTTAGATGTCTTGAAATAATACCTAGATGGTAGGATTATATGTCTTGCATGATTAATCTCATCATTATAAAATCAATTATTAATGGCCATGTGATTATTTGAATAATTATGATATCCATAGATAACTTTATAGCTCATTTTTTATAGAATAATTTGATTATCATTTATTCATTATATATTATTAATTCTTTATTATATTTTGATGAATGTGTACCATTACTGATAATCTAATCTCACCCCTTTATTATATTTCATTTTTCTAAGTTTCTAAGAAAGTTTTTATGATTGATATGTAGGGATTTTCTAGAGGGAATAAAGATGATCCCAAAAAAAATTCTTTATTGTATTTTATGTTTTCAAATATAATGTTGGAATCAAGTTTGTATCTATTTTACTAATACTACTAAATTATTTTTTCCTTTATGAGGTGATTACTTTTGTTTAGTACCAATGTAATAAAGTAAACATTCACTTTGGGCTATTAGGGTAGATTTATTTATTGTTGATATAATATAAAGTTTAGTATAATCCTTAAGAACTATATTTTGGAGAACATATATGTTGTAACACAACCCTATAATGGACCATGAGAATATTCCCAAAGAAAACAATATTATGATTCTGAGATTAGTTATATATAAATTTTCAATTTATGTAAAGTGTTTTACTAGTTTTTAAATTATACATTATGATTCAAATGTTATAATCTAATTACTATGTTCTATTGATTAGAAACTTCACCTATCGAAAATAATGGAAACTGTATCAATGCACATAATCCATGTAGGGATTTCCCTCTTGGGAAAGATAATGAAGTTAGAGATATAGATACAGATGGAGATGAAAAAATTATAACTATATTTGGGAATATGACTCATTTTATGACTAGTAACCTTTCATGTATTGAGCATCCCACTGATCCACAACATGGTGTAATAATGTTAGACTGCTTCATTAATAAATAACCTATATCATTAAATGGTAATAGAAATCCATTTGTATTTAAGAATTGTATAAGTTACTTAGAGAATATATTTCTCACTTTTTGAAGTAATGAATGGGAGAGGGTTATCATGGTAGTTTATTGCCTCTCAGGGGATCCAGATCAATGGTAGTCATTGATTCAAAAAAATAAGAATGAGGAGGAAATACATAGCATGGAATAGAGGGATTTTAAGTACCTTATATTGAAAAAATATTTTCTTCATAAACATTGAGTGGATATGGAGAGGCAATTATTGAGTCTAAGAAAAAATGAAGAGGAAAAAATTGTTTAGTATGATGATAAACTTAAAAGGTTAGGGAAGAATGTTGTAGACTATGTACATAATCCAAAGAGTATTATTGACCGTTTATTTTATGGGTTAAAGACATAATTTAAATATAAATATTCTCACAAACATTCAAACCATATGAGGATATAGTATCTTATTCTATTAGGATAGATACATAATTATTAAAGTATTATGGATTTGAGGGAATGTAAGAGAAAACATGGATTGTAGAGAAAAAATGGATAAAGGGAAGAAGAGGAACAATAATTTTCTGACATGTGATACTTTTGGAAGGAAACAATTTGGTACACACATAAAAGGAAAAGGATCTTACTTCAAGTGTGGAGAAAATGGCCATCATACTCGTGAATGCATGGGTAAGGGAGATTTCATCAAAATACTGTGCTTTGACTATTAGGAAATGGGGTATTATTCTAACCAATTACCCAAATGTCAATAGAAACTTACCATAAAAGAATCAAAGGGGAGAAGGTTAAGCCTATAAATTAATACATCTGACATGGATGTTCCTAGAGACGTGGTGAAAGGTAAAATTATCATTCACTATATAATTGTAAATTTCTTATTTGATTCTAGTTCTACTAACTCATTTATATTTGAATAATTTCCTAAGGGTATCATATCACCACCAAAATTATTAGATATTGAGTTGGCAGTGAGGACTCAAAATAGAAGGATGACTCCATATATAGTCTATAACTCCTATATGATATACGTTTGTTGAATGGTTTATCCTATTAATCTTATTATTCATCCTCTATTTTAATTTGACATAATTTTGGGCATCGATTGGCTCTCCCATTATAGAGACCACATAAATTATCAATGAAGAAAAGTTACATTTGATATTCCAAATCAACAATCAATCATTTATCAGTTTGAGGAGGAACCTGAACATCGAATGGAATTTAATTCCATAATATGGGTTTTACTACCTATTAAGGAGGGATACTTATCTAAAATAGTTGGGGAGAAACTCAACATAATTTTTTTTCCTATTATTCATGAATATGATGATGCATTTCCTGATAACTTTCTTAGTGTACCCCATAAATCATAGAGTTTATTTTTCAATAGAACTCGTACTTGATGCTATGCATATTTCAAATAATCTATATATAATGGCTCCAATTGAGTTATATGAATTAAAGGAAAAACTCCAAGATAATATAGATAAGGTTTTCATTCATCCAAGCACTCCACTATGGGGTGAAACTATTCTTTTCATTAATAATAAAGATGGGTCAATGAATCTTTGAATTTATCATCAAGAACATAGCCACATTACTATTAAGAACAAGTATCCTTTACCCCATATTAATGATTATTTTGATCAATTATAATGAGCCCTTTATTTTTACAAGATTGATCATTGACCTGGATATCATTAACTAAGGATCAAGAAAGTTTACATACCCAAGATGACATTTCTTACAAATTCTCATGTTGTCTTCATGGATTTAATTAATAGATTCTTTACATATAACCTTGATAAGTATTTGGTAGTCATTATAGATGATATTATTATACAATCAAATACCAAATAAGAGCATGAATAATATTTGATAATTTTATTAAAGAACCTGATGAAGGAAATTTTGTATGCTAAATTAACCAAGTATGAATTTTGGCTTCAGAAAGATTAATTCTTGGGTTATATAATCTTATGTGATGGTATATTAGTGGATCATTTGAAGACATAAATTATAAGGTTATGGACCAGACCAACCATGGTAATTGAAATCCATGTTTTTCTTAGGTTGTATGGATACTACCAATGCATCATGAGAAATTTCTAATGACTATCTAATCTATTAACCAAGTTTAATTGTAAGGTGGTTAAGTTATTATAGAAAAATGAATGTGAATATGGTTTCAAATAACTGAAGAGAAGGTTGGTTAGAATAATTTTTCTTACACTAACATATATTGTAGAACGTTTTTTGAACTATAGTGATGCATACAATAAGGAACAAGGATGTGTCCTCTTGAAAAAAGATATGGTTATATCTTATGTCTCACTTCAATTGAAGTTTCATGAGTAAAATTACCCGACTCGGTATTTGGAGTTGGTAGTGGTAAATTTTAAATTGAAAATACAGAGGCATTATCTATGTGGTGAGAGGTGTGATATGTATACTGATCATAAAAGTTTAGAGTATATATTTAAATAGAAGGGGCTAATTTTTCTCCCAATAATATAGTTACAGTTAATAATTGATTATGATTTCTCAATATATTACAACCCTAAGAAGGTGAATTAGATGGTTGATGCTCTGAGTTGAAAATCCTATGCAATTTTTTCCATGATAAGGATTGAAAGAGATCAAATATTTATGGATTCTAGAAGATGGATTTTCAAAACATGAGGAAAGGGGAAATATATTATCTTTCTTAGATGAATGTTCATCCATCCATCCATTAGAGGATTAAAAAGGAACATAAGGAAGATGTGGAATTATAGAATAAGGCAAGGAATGTTCCTGAGTTCAACCCTGAACATGATGGAATGATAATGTTTTGGAACCGATTATGTGTCCCATAAATACCATACTTAAAGGAGGAGATGTTGGATAAGGAAAATATTTCATTATTCTCTATTCATCCTGAATGTATGAAGATATATAGAGACCTAAAAGTTTATTTCTATCCAGAAAATATGATATGGGATATTATAGAGTATGTATCTTAGTGCCCAGTATAGTAAAAAGTTAAGGTGGAATGACTAAAGTCTAATGGGTTGTTACAACCATTAACTATAAAAAATTAGAAATGGGAAACATCACCATGGATTTTTTCATTAGACTCCCCAAAATGTAAAAATCCCATAAAACTATTTGGGTTGTAGTTGATTTCCATAAAAGTTCAGAACCCTTCATTTATATCAGAGAATATTTCTATATTGATCAACTTGTAAGAATATAAATCAAATAGGTGGCAAGGTTTCATGGAGTACCACTGACTATTATATCTGATCGTTGTCCAAGATGTACCTTGAAGTTCTTGGAAATTATTTAGTGAACTTTGGATACAGATTTGAGTTTTAGTATGGAATATCATCCTCAAATAGATGGTTAGTATAATAGAACCATTAAAACAATATAGGATATATTGAGATCTTATTATATGTATTTCAAAGGTAGTCGAGATTTACACCTACCTCTAGTCAATTTTTCTTACAACAATAGCTTTTACCTAAGAATTAAGATGATTCCTTATGAATCCCTATATTAAAAGAATTGAATAAATCCAACTTTCCATGATGAAGTTAGAGAAATAAATCTATTAGGACCTGAGCTAGTTGAGGAAATGGATAATAAATTTAGATCTATTCAACATCACATTAAGGTAACTCAGATTAGATAAAAATTTATGCTAACAATCTTCAGTGTGATTTGAATATGTAGTTAGTGAAAAAAATATATATGAATTTTTTCATGGAATAAGGTTATGAGATTCATAAATATGGGAAATCTGATCCCTACCTATAGTGGACCTTTCGATATTATTGATCGAGTAGGGAAAGTATCATATCACGTGATGCTTCCACCAAACTTATCTCAATTTCATGACATGTTTTATATATCCCTCTTAAGGAAGTAAATATGTGATTATTCACATGTACTAAACTCAAAGGATATAAAATTGGAACATGATCCTTCCTATGAAGAATATTTGGTTAAAATATATGACCATAAAGATAAAGTGAAATTGAACAAGATGACTCACCTAGTTAAAGTTCTTTGGAGGAATTAGAAATTCGATGAAGCTACATGTGAACCTGAGGATATAATAAAATAGAGATATCCTATTTTTTTATATTAGTGTGATATAATTTTTTGATAAAATTATTTGGGGGGGGTTGGAATGTAACACCTTGCGATTTTAATATATATTTATCTCTAAATAAAAAAATTAATAGCTTGTGATACATGCAACCCCAAGGATAAATAAACCATAATACAATATACCATTTTATCATAGCTACTAAAATTTCTGGGTATAAATATTTTGAAACAAATTATGAAAATTTTATGAATAAAATAAATTCAATTATTATCGATTGATTATAAATGGAAATAAAAATCACTTGAATGTAAAAGAGGGATTTTTCAAAAAAAAAATGTTTTTATGCATGAAATGTGTTTTTAACTTAATAAATTAAATTAATCACTCTTTATGAATGGTTTAATTAAATTTTATATGTTATATATTCAATAAAATGTTTTAACATTCATCTAATGTTTATGTTAGGCATGAAATTGGAATAAATCAAATTTTATGCTTAATTTTTTTAAAAGTTGTTTTTGTCGAATTTTGCACACTTATTTTGAAATTTATTTTTACTAATTATAGGTATTGAATTTGATGAAAAAAGATTTCATATTTGGAATAAATTTTTTCAATTTTAGTAAATAGATCTCATTTATTTTTAGGCATTATTAATAGTAATTGTGGGTAAAAGTTATCACCTCAGTAAAGGGTAAATCAATTTAATCTTGGTTAAAAATAAGTGTTAAGGTCTCCATATTCCATAAAAATTCCTATTTTATGAAGTTAATTATACCTTTATCACATTATAATATACCTTTAATTATCTAAGGGACACATTTCCATGAAAATTGCATATATAATATTTAAAACAAAGAAAAGTACAAAATACCACCCTCATACATTTAAACATCTCTTATGTGTTCACATATGGGAAAAATCACGTGGTGAATGAATATATATTTTTTATTTTGATAATAATAAAATTATTTTCATGATGTTAATTTATTTATAATTTTTTGGTATTATATAATTACCTTAAATTCATACGCAACACTAACACAATATTTATAAGTTAATGGAAAAATATAATAAATATATTTAAAAATATTAAAAGTAATATAATTTGGTTGATTTATTACTTTCCATGAATATTATAGAACAATATAACATATTATTCATACTTTAAATGTTTATATTAAAATTAAAACTTTTTCAACATTTATTTGAAGTCAAATTAAATGTATAGTCTCAAAAATAATAATAAAGATATTTTATAAAAATAGTATTTTATTAAATTATTTAAAATACATTAAAATAATGAAATAGTACAATGTGGATAATATATGGTCAAAAATGTCACCCCTTTTCCATTTATGATCCAATTACCCCCTTATGAGTAAAATTATAAACCCTTAAGAGTGAAAATTGTGTTAGTGTGGTTAATGTTAAAATAGGTTATCTAAGGGGTTAAACCAAAAGATGGGATTTAGAATACCAAATTATCCTATAAAAGTTTTATTGGTGGATGATATTTCAACTATATACTACCTTATATTCAATTATATGTCTATTTGGAAGCATTTGGATTGAGAGTATCTTAGTTCTATTTTAATCTTTTTATAATTTCGAGTGTTTCCTTTCCCTACCTTATTAAAGGACACCCCTTACTTCACTTCTTTACACCACATTGAGAAACCTTAATAAAAAAATCCTTACCAATTTCTATTTTAAACATCCTTATTCATGTTATAGAGGTATTTTTTCCTAAAAGTACCAACCCTAGTTTCCATAATAATGGATCTAAAGAAGATCGATCTTCTGAAGAAGAGGTAATCATCTTATCCAACCTCTTTCAATTTATTTATTCTTTTTACCTAATATAAATGTATGGTATTTATAATAAAATAATAAATTTAGTATCCAAAATATTATTTAATTTTATTATTATTAAACCAAAATTATCCACACTATTTTCAATTTAATGGAAAGATAAATTGGCCCTTGTGCGTACGTTTGACATACCATCTCCATGTAGTGATACAATTCATTTTTCATCACCATATTTTATTGATGGGTATTATGATGGGTTTAATATTTATAATTGATATTTTTAAGTAATTATTCTTTAGTAATTATAATATTATATCTAGTTTATTACCTTCAAATCCGTTGGAAAATGATAATGTCACTCGGGCATACGTGTGGGCTACCACCTCCATGAATCAATTTGAAAAGTTTTTCATTTTTTATATGAATGGTAACAAGTATAGATTTGATGAATATATATATTTTATATTTTATAATAATTATTCAAAAAATTTAATTATTATTTACCATTATTTCATTCCACCCATCGAAAAGTGAAAACAACATTCACGCGTACGTATGACTTACCGTCTCTAAGAACGACGTAATTTATTTGTATATCTATATATTTTATGGATTCATATAAATATATATATATAATTAATTTATAAGATTTTTATATCATGGTTAAAATTATCTATATTTCTGAACCATAATAAAAGTAAAATGACTGAAACTACCAAACCAAAACATATTAGAAAAATGAAGCAGTTATTACCTGGAATAATGATTTTAAGAAATAATTGTTAATAAATGGGTGATAAAAGATTATATACAAATAATATATGGTATTATATATATATATGAGTATGTTTATATAATATATTTATAATAAATATATATTTATTTCATAGGAGGTTTAGAAACATACAAAGGAAGTCAAACCTATGGTTGGGGTTTATTTCAGAATCTCATAATTATTCGGGATTGTTTATGTTTAAGTATCCGCTTGGGGATTTATTTTATATTTATATATTAAAACCAATATATTTTATTATTCTCTGTTTATTTAAATAAATTATAAGTTTTACTTTAATTTTTGTCTCTTTATATACTCATGGTTATGAAAGAATGTTTTTAATGAAAACTGACCTTGGTTTGCTACCCAGTCAAAAAATCTTTCTCTTCCATGTAAATACATCCCTTAAAATTTATAAGAGGATATTTTTAAAATTATCCAATTATTTATTAAATAAATTTATAAACATATTTTACTATTTTAAAAAATGTTTTTAAATTAATATTTGTGTTGTTTTCCAGATGAGGTACTTCTTAACCTTTTCAAAAAAGTGTGAACGGAATATTTTTTTAACATATACAGCAAGAATGGAATTTTAAAAATCATTTTTTATTTTTTATTTTAAGTATACAGTAAAATATTAATATTTTATTTTCTTAGAAAAACATTCCCTTAATATTTTTGGGTAATTTTATATTTTATGTAATAATTTTCAAAGTAAAAAGAGGTATTTTTATCAAGAAATTTTTTAGTGGTCTTTTGAAAGTATTTTAATCTATGTCAACATAATTTGTTGAATAATAATATTTAATAAGGTTATAATCTCATTATTCCATCCAAAATATTTATTTCTAGGATTTATGAATGGTTTGAATTTTGAAAATATTGATATTTTGTATGGTAGTATTTTTAGTACGTCAATTTATTGATATTTAAGGTATGTTGATTAAGTTAGGTTTTTTATTCATATGATGAATGCATTAGACTTATTAAGTGATGGGTGCGACTAAAAATTACAAATAAACTCAATGAATTAGTAGGTATCATGAGACATACAAGATTGGTTATTTGAAGGAGTCCAAACCCATTTATATAGATGTCTTGGAATGAGGCCTTGATGATATTTTTAGATTTCTTGACATAAGGCCTCTGTGGTAAGTTCATATGTCTAGAATGAAAATTAGCCTTTTTATCTTGAATTTTTTTTAAGGGAAAGTGAAAAACTATAAAGGTAAAAAATAAATACCTTCAAATACTATACGATATAGTCAAACCATTGAAATCTAATTTGAGTCTATTTGACATATTATTCCTATTTAATTTCCAATGAAGTCTATTTACCTCTAAATATGGATCATCCTTGATAAGGTCTTTGAACCAAAAATCCATCTTGTCCCATGTTTAAATGTGATCCTATATTTTTATATTGCATGTATTGAATCCTCATACTAAAATATGATATTACTAGTTGATCCATTTCATCTACACCTTATTAGTATCCACACGTAGCAGTCCCTCTGACATTTAATCAAATCATCTTTCAAGGAATTAATGAGGAATATTTCCTACAACATTTCTTTCTCATATTGAATAATAATTTTCTATAACTCTATATTTCCTACAGCCTTAGCTTGGTTAGTGGTAACCGTGTTGGAAGGTAGGTTCATTACCACTAAGCCATCCTACTTTTTCTTGAAAGCCTCCAATAGATATCCTTCATACTCATGGTTCTTATAGTTACTAGAAACGTTCATATTGTTAATAATAACATTGAGATAAAAATATATCACCTTTTCCTTTAATTTTTTGGCGGATCTTGCCTCCATTGGTTGGGGTAAGTAGGAATAGTCCATACGCCCTTTTCGATTTTTAGCCTTTAATCAGATGTATGGAATTATGAATTCCATCATTATAAAATCTTTATTCATGACCATGTAATTATATTAATAGTTATGATATACATGGATATGGTTCTAGATCATTTTATAATTTTTTATTTAATTATTTAATTATCATTTATTCTTTACATATTATTTATTCCTTATTATCTTTTATTGTATGAAAACCCTTACTGAGCATCTGAGCTCACCCTTTTCTTATGTTTCCTTTCATTAGGTTTCCATGAAATGTTTAATGATGTATATGAGGGGATATTATAGAGGAAATGATGATGATCCCAAATAAAATACTATATTGTATTTTGTGTTTTCATATGTAATGTGGGATTCAAGTTTGTATCTAGTTTACTAATACTACTAAACTATTTGGTCTTTTGGGTAGAAATTAATTTTATTTGGTACATATTTAATAAATTAATCACCATATCTAGGCTATTAGGGTCAAGTTACTTACAATAACATATGATGTTCTCCTATAATTAGGATTATCCTAAGGTTTTTCACTAATTTTTCCTCATCATAGTTTCCAAAGGTTACTAAACCTTTCCTCTGATACCAACTATAGTGACCCAAACTTTCTTATATAAACATAACATTATTTTATATTAATATTCAATACATTTCATAATAATACACATATAAACATCGTATAGGTTTAGTGTCTTTGGAAACCTAGATATAAAAACAATTGGTATATAAAATATCAACATAATTTCCCATTTAGTTCTTCATAACTATCATCTTTATTAGACATAACATACATAAAACCTTTCTCCATAACCTAGGGAATCCAAATATAAGGAAGGGTGAGATTTTATGCCCAGTAAGGGTAAACATAAGTGATATCAATAAATTATCATAAGTTAGAATAAGATAAGAATAAGGGTATAAGAACATGATCAAGACATAAAATAATCATACCCAATCATCTTTAATCATGAAACATGGTGTAAGGTTTTTTAAATAAATGACACAAGAAATAAGATTGTGAAATCATCAATAATAAATCAAATTCCAGAAAACAATTTCATAAGAATAAGACATAGGTCTTTTGAATTCACATAACCATTGAAAATTGTTTCTTTATTCAAGGATCACTTCTAGGACTATTATAGTGAATTGGGTTCACTTCTCATTCCATCATTTCCTTAGTTAAGGTTCACTCCTAAGACTATCTTATTGGTCAAAGTAACTTACTAAAATATGTTCAATCCCTATTCTAATAATTAGTTTCTCATGAGACATTCATCCTTATAAAATGAATTGTAGGTATATATAATTCTAGTCCCACCCATTACATAATTAAAACCATACAAATATCTTCCACAAGATCAAAAAATATTCATCATATCATCTATTCATAACATGTAGAAAGGACATGGGTTTCAAAAACATTCCATCACCATAATCATAAACCATATGAAGAAAAAATAAATATGTTAATGTAGGATCATATCTCTATTAAATCATAAGATACATCAAATGATGTTGTTATAGATAAAAATACCTTTGAAAGATCAATAGAACATTTCATGGGGAAAATACCATTTTTTTTAAAATCACATATTTATATTCTAAAAATTTCTGAAATATTAAGGAAAAAATTTTATTTAAAGGGAAAAAATGAAACATATAAATTAATCTTTATGGAAAAGATTAATCATAATGTTGTATAAAATTGTTTATGCAGTGCATGTTAAAACAACAATTTCTATCACATTTTCGATAAAAAGTCAAAATCACAATGTCTGGAAAACGATAAAAATATTCCTTTTAAACCTTGGAAAATAATTTCAATTAAAATAATATACAACTTTAAATAAATTTTTAGAGTATTACAAATATTCTTGAAATATTTTAAAGAAAATATGGACATGGAAGAAAAGATTCCCAACCAAAGGAAAAAACAGGGTCAATTTTCCTTAAAAAAGTCCTCTCTTTCTCATGAGTACTTGAAAGGAGAAAAATTAAAGGAAAACATGAAATATATAAAAATAAGTTGAGAATAATAAAATAAATATGATTTTGGAGAGATAGATCATACAATTTTATCATTGGAAAACTCATGAATAAACAGTCAAGTTAAAAATGAGATAGTAACATAAAACCATTAATTTAAGTTCATCTTGAATTGTAAGCACTATAACCTCAAATATAATAAATTTAAATTATTATATTTCTATACCAGAACTATAATAATACCAATAATACCACACAACATCTTATCACCTGTTTATTAACATTCTTTCATTGTCATCATCATTTTAGGTGTTAACTGCTTCACTTTTCATAAATAATTAGGTTTAGTGGTTATGGTCCTTGAAATTTAATCATGGTTAATTCATATAATTTTTTAATAATGATATAAATATCATATATATTTATTAGATACATATTTATTACTATTTATATAATGTGATGACGAAACAAATATCACTACGTGGGGACGGTAGTCCGTACATATGCACGAGTTTTTTTTTCCATTTTTCGATAGATGGGATGTATGAAATGTAAATGTTAATTTATATTTATTAGCTCACTATAATAAAATTAATATATTATATAAACATTAACTCCTTCATAATAATTAACAATGATTCATGGTGGTGGAAAATGAGTCATATCACTACATAGAGGTGGTAGTCTACACGTACACACGAGTAATAATTTTATATGCCATTGAATTTATAAGTGGAGGTAAATGGGTGTTACATAATAATAATAAAATATCAGAATATTTATGATACTATATTAATTATTTTTTATGGATATAATATTTTTAGAGGATTCATAAGAATTAATAAAATTTAAAGAGCTTGGTTATGATATATAAGTTTTCTTTTAGAGACCTCCTGTATCTTACTCCATAATACTTGAAGGATTGGTATTAGGAAAATATAATAATATATATGTTTAAGGGGTGTATTATAGTAATGATTTGGAGTTGGTAATTTTTGATATATAAGGCTCAAATGGTGTGAATAAAGGAGGAGAATAGGTTCCCTTTTATAAGTGACGAGAGGGACACACATGAAATTTATTAAAAGATTCCAATGATTTAAGTTCACATTAATAGGGAAGTGGTTATAAATTCCCATAGGATAAAAGGTAGTATAATATAAGGTTTAAATATCTTCAACCAGTAATAATTTGATACGTGTGGGTACCCCCCCTGTAAACTCGTTTTTAACCTTAATCATGGTGGAAATATTTGACTGTAATTACTATTCACTATGACAAAAAAATTAAGTTAACACTATTGAATTATATTAATTATGATAATTAAAAATATGAAATCCATTTTAATAAATTAAATTTTTATAATTGAAATAATTAATTTTAATCAATCATGTAAACCGCATTGAACACCAATTGTCAAAAAAGTAATTTTTAACATAAAACATAATTTACTTCCTTACCTTGCCTTGTAAAAACCATAAAATAAACATTAAAATATTATAATTAATATAATATATATATGTTTAATTAAAACATTAATCAATAGAGACTAAATTAATATATTATGATAAAAATACATTTCACGTGTAAAAATAGTTTTTAGAAAAATGTGTTTTTAAGCCCAAAAAAAAACTTATACAAAAATCATGAATAATTATGATTACTATGTAATTAATTATATTATTTATAATTAAATTATAATTAGGTTAATTTAATATCAAATTAAAAAAACAATGGTGAATTTACTTGAAAATAAATAACCTTGTTTATAAAATTCATTATGTTTTACTATTCAATGAAAAATAAATCTTTTTAGAAAAATAATAATGATTCACCTTAAGCTAATATTGACATGATGGTTTTAAATTTTTCTATTAATTTCCTAAAATAACATTTCTAAATTTAGTTGAAATTAATTATAATGTTCACATGAAAAAGCACTTCAAAAACCAGTTTGGAAGAAAATATATTTTTGATTTGTGAAATGAATTTACTGAAACTTGAGTACATATTTATTATGACTTAATAAATAAATTTAAATTAATAAAAACCTTTACAAATATTTTTCATAGTGTTTATTATTATTCATAACTTCTAATTTAACATCTCAGTTATAACATTTCACTATATTGTGGTTCATATAGACGAAGCATTGAATGTAAGGAAACCTATCGAATAATTCATGTTTTATTTCAATGTAAATACAAATAAAATCTTAGGGTGATACAAAATGGTGATATAATAATAAAACATGAAATTATGTTCAATCATTGAGAAGCTGAATATTAAGGGAAGAAAATTACTAGAATATTATAGAAACTTAAAAAAATCTTAAGCAATAAGGAAAATTCTAGGTATTAATGAAACCCCTTATAAAGGAGCTGACTATTTAAGTTATAAAACAAGTGGGTCTGTAAATGCATATGATAAGAATGTAATGAGTCACTTGTTGTTTAAAAATAAAAAGTTACCTAAGTAATTTTAGTATTCACTCATGTACTGGATATGATTGGGAATGTTGATGGATTAAAGATGATGAAGGTTTACTTTAAATAATTTTATAGACATTTAATTAATTTAGGTATTATTGTTTGTAAGGATATGATAATAAGAATGAATTTAAATTTTTTTTCCTAATCTGATCAAAATTTTGAGGATAAATGATCATAAAATGTGATGTCTAGGCTATGTTGATAGTACATAACCAGAAAAGTTTATGATAGAGAAATAATATTGGATAGTCCAATTATCATTTTGGGTTATTGAAACCAAAAAGAGGTATCAGGAAGTAGGGGAAGGGTTTCCATTAGATGGAATTTTCCATAATACCATAAGAGGTTTATGAAAATCTATGAAAGTTAAACATTACGTATTGATGTTATAGAAACAAATTCTTAGATTTTGAAGGGTGAATAATAACAAAAACATATTTTATAAGTTTTTTAAATATATAGGAGTTAAAAACTGAGTAATAACTAATGGAGCTTATAGTTTGTATCGAAATATAGTAAAAAATTTCAATATTATGAATATTTAGAATGAATAAAATATGTTAAGATCAGATTTATCTAAATAATTTTTGTGTATTTTCATCTAATTTTTCCTTATATGATAAATTAAATTTTTTGTTAACAAATGATTAATATGAAAAAAATGATTTGATAGTTATAATACACATGGTTTATGATTTATAAAATTCGATAACATGTTCAAAAAAAGAAGATAATGATAAAAGAAGTTTTATCCTAAATAAAACTGTGATATCCTAATTATTTTTTAATATATAAGCAAAGAGTTACCACCACGTATCAATGTAATATCTTAAATAATAAAATATTCTTTTTATAACAGTGACCCAAAAACATATAGGTATATAATATGTGGTTGTTAGTAGTTTATTTTTTAAGACTTCCCACTTTAGTAAATAAGTATTATTTCCTAGACATAAATAATTTTTTGTATATTGACATAATATAATGAAGATAATATAGTTTCTAAGAGGATAGTGATAGTAGTAAAAAATTAGATAAGTTCAAATTATAATAGATAAATGTTTATACCAATAAAATTCGAAATGAATTCAACTTTATATCTTAAAAGGGATTAAGGTATATTAGTAATGAAAAATAATGTAAATAGGTACATTTTGTTACCATGATGATGTCAAATAAATGTTTTGGAATGAGTTATAAATTATGATTATGATTAAATTATAAAAAGTTCTAATTTGTCAATAGAAATTATCAACATCATAAAATTTGATGGTGTGAACTAAAGTGGAGTAAATGATTTTTCAAAATTTCAACACCAGGAATATGATTATGAATCTCAGCATTATTCAAAATAGTTTTATTGATATATTTTTACCATTAAATAATTTTAATGGGAGTATTTAATAAATTGTTCACATTGAGATTTGGTAGGAATTACATCCAGACGTAATGAGTTTAATAATTCCATACATTTTTTAAAAATATAAGGCATTATAAAATGATTCATATTGGCTATGAAGAAAGATATTATGTATAGTTTGATAAGTATTCTTTAAATGATTTTAATAATATAAATTTATCATCTTATACAAATTTCATTTCCACTTTATCATTCATTTATGATGGATGTATATATAAATTAAGTTTTATAGGTTATGCGAAATTATTAAAGTTTGTGTGAGTGGAATTTCATACTAAGATGTAGAATAATTTCATCAGACACAAAATGAGTTTCGTGTTTTAAATATTACACAATTTATACCACATAGAGTGTCATATACTATGTATTTGGTATATAAGGGGTGAATGTTTCGTTTTTGGATTTCCAAAAGCTTGAGGTCAGTTAAAATTCCTGAGATGAGAACCTTTATACCTTGGTACCATTCTTATGATATCCAATGAGAAATAATTTTTTCAATTTTTTTGATTTTCATTTATATTTACTTATTAGTTAATTTAAAAATGGGATAATTAACATATTTTTCATTATTTGGAATAAAATATAATTAAATTATAAATGGATAAAAAATAATATTTTAAATTTATTTTTTAATTTTTTAATTAATTAGAACAAAACATATATTGATTATTTGATGTTTTTTTATTTTTAGTGAAGAGTTCTATTATATATGATTAAATAGGGATTTTAGAAAGCTACAAATGAGTAAATAAAATTTTCAATGGTTGTATAATATTAAAGGGTGAAATCAAGAAACAAAATATGAATAAAAGAATAAATGTGACTTTAGATGTAATTAATTAGGTACACCCCTCCCCCCTTGTGTGTTATTAAATTAGAAGAGGACACGTTAAATGGAATTAAATAAAAAATCAAAAGGCATTTGTGAGGTTAACAAGTGTTGGGGGAGTTTTTTTAGATAAATCCAACCAAACGTCATGCTATGTTGAAATAAATGAAAGGATGTGAAGATCACATCTAAATAACCTGACAACATCTAGGATCTCGTTTAAGGTAACAACATCCAAGGAAATGACAAAACAATTTCATGCAAGATTATTTTAATATAAATAATTTTTTTGAAATTTAAATGATTAATCTTGAAAATAATTTATTTTTTGTGATTTTTAACAAGATACAAGTCTTTACTAAAAACAAGAAAAAATAAAATGAATTCATGATGAAAATAATGGCATGTGACTTATGATAAGTGAAGGCTCAATTCCGGAGCTTGGAATTGAATATTTATGTGGAAACGAAGCCATGGCCACTAGAAAACTACATTTCACATAATGAATTAGTTAAAAATGACGTGAAGTACTTTTTAAATATGATTCTTGATAAAGAACAAATGAAAAATGTGATTGGTATAAGAATAAATGTTTCACAAAGTGACACACATATGTCACAGTGTAAAATTCCAAGAAACGTTTCAAAAAATGAATGTAATTCATTACTTTAAATGATATTAAAAAGAATATACCTTCTCTATAACCCTTGGGTGGGTAGAATTACACATTTAAATATGGTTTTATCTTACCAATTTTATTAATTCACTAAAGTTTCATGACTATTAGTAAAAGGGTTGATTAGAGAGTGATAAAGTATTCACCCAGACTAAGGGGATTACTTAGACTTAATTTCAATAACAATTTAGATGAATTATGGGCCTTCCCACTTTAATATGTCTAAGAACCTGAATATTCCATTCTTGGTAAACTTTTTTTTTATAATCTTCTCCCACTTTCACTAAACTCGCATTCAAAGTAGTTTATAATTCCTTTCCACATTAAATTATAGTTTAGGACTCTATTATTAAATTAATGTATCCCCTAACTCATTTTTGTGGGATAAACCTTAGAGGAAAATGATCTTATACATTGTTTTTATAGATTTAGTGATTATTGGTTTGTGTTTATAAATATATAAATTGGTATCTTCCTGTAGAAACTAACATTACCTATTGGGTAAAATAATTTCAGGCATTTTTTGGGAATAAGGTTAGAATATTACTTTAATTTTTTAGTTGGAAAATAATTTCCTCATATATTTCAGTTTATTGATTTTAGATTAGGTTATTATTTTATATTTTTTATTCCTTTTATGTTCTTAGAATCTTTATTTATGTTGGAATGAAAACAATGCATGATAAAAAATAATAAAAAGTTTGCTATTTGGATCATGGACCTTTCAAACCAAATAGATGAACTCAAAGAAAAGGTCTTTAGTTAAGTATAGTGAACCTACAACCATACCCAATCAAGGATTAGAAACTACTCTAAAACCTAAAAATTTTGTTTGAAGAGGCATGTGAAGACATGGAAACCATGAAAAATTAGGCTAAGTTTGAGGTAACCCCTAGTGTTAAAGTTGAATATGTTTCTTTAAAAAACTCCATCACTACTACCGTTCAAAAAGAAAAATAACAACTAAAAAGATATAGATATTGAATTCCAGTGGTTAAATGTAAAATTTGTAGGGTTTAATGAAGAAAATGTATAATAAGAGGGGACCCCCTATACTGAATTTAGTCATGGATTCCTTGAAAATTTGGGATCACAACAAGAGTAAGAATTAGAGGAAGAGAGTGAAGAAACTGAAATTTACACGAACTATAATTATTTTGAATAAGAAAAATATTAAAAAATTTAAAAAGAAGAGATTGAGGAAATTTGTTATGAAATTTTAGAGATAATGGAAGAATTTGAACAAATTTAACTAGTAGTTATAGAGAAAGAAGAATATTACCAATTCTAGTTGAACTTTGAACTATTTCTTCAAACTATAAAACTATCTAGTTTTTTGTTACCTCTATGAAGTTTTAATATAATTTCATGGAGGTAGAGGAGAATGGTCCTACCAGATGCTCTTTAATGTTAAAAATTATTAAATCTCGACTAGGTAACATTGTATCATGTTATAATTAGCTAACAAAGGTAAAGGTATACCACAATTATCTTAAAAAAATTTATTCTGGGAGGCTACCTTAGTTTTTATTTTTTATAGGAATTTAATTTTTATTAACTTACTATGAATTATTTAATATTGATATTAGGATGCAGGTTCAATTACATTAATTATTTTTTATTAATATAGGACAAAGACCTAACATTTAAATTAATTCTCTTTATATTTCAGGTCTATGATATCAAAGGCCCAAGGAAAATAACAAGTAAAGAAAGGGAAGAGATTAATTGAAAGGGTAGTAAGAGTTTGAATTTTAGTATTTATTTTTTACTTCCCAATATTATTTTTAAAATCTATTTCTATTGTTTAAATTTAAAAATTAATGTCCCAAAATTAGCTTTTACTAATTATAATTTAATATAAAAAAATTATCTTAGGATAACCATCATACATTGTTTCAAAAATCATTTTAATTAATTTTGATTTAGAAAAATGGGGTTGAATGATTAATACTAAAAATGAGTGAATGATTTTGAAATATCATGGTTTTTGGGAACTTTTAGTTTTTTTTAAATGAAAATTTTACAAAATTTTCCATGCATTAAATTTATAAAATTTATATTGATTTATTTTTTTAATATTAATTTATTGTAGTAATTATTTCTATAATATGTCGTATTCTGGAGAGGATTCTATGATAAATTTTCACATTATTTCTTATGCATATTTCTTGAGAGTTTGGAACATACCTTCTTTTATAACTTTATTTTCATATTTTTGAAGATATTATAGTAAAAATCACATTTAAAATGATTGAGAAATTATTCTTGAAAATTTCTTATACTTTATACAACCTTTTATATTTATCCTTCAATTATCCCATAGAATTCACGAATGACCTTGTTAAGAAAGATCCACATTACAATCCTAATATTTCCTTCCAACCCTAATCTTTGTGTATTGTATAATATTCAATTGAATAAGTGTGGGGGAGAGGTTCTCTAGGGTGAAAAGGGATTTATTTCATTGGGGGGATATGTGGGGTGATTCATGGGTTTTGGGAAAGGTTTATGATTTTTTTTCATTGTATTCTATTGATACCCATAATGAGAAACAATATAAAAACAGGAATAAAAAATAAAAAAATTCAGAAAAAGTGTAATTGATAAAAATAAAGAAAATGGGTTTTGTATTGGATAGTTCAAAAATCACTATTACCTAAACAATGAATTTTTTATAAATATTATAATTAGTATCATTAGGATAACTTGTGGGGTTGATTCATGAATACGTGACTTTTCACAAGTAAAACATTATAGAAAAATACAAAAATAAAAAAAAACAAGAGGGTGTATATCTTTTGTTCTGATTTCATTTATTTATGATTTTTTTATTTTTGTGATATGTGATAATTAATTATTTATTAGGATATTTTATTTGGGATTTTATTGAATTTCATGAAATATGATTTAAGAGTTAACGAAATTTTGAGATTTTTTTTAAATCCTTACCAACCTACTCTAAATCCTCTGAGTCATTTCAACCTAATTTTTTAAGACCTCATGATTTTTTGTGATTTTTTCATTTACAAGGTGGATATTAGAGATACATCTGAAGCCTATGGTAAGAATTATTATTTGATGTACGATCACCGATCTATTTACATTTTTACCTTGAGTAATGAGTGAAAATAATGTCAATGAAAGGTAAATTACAACTTGCATGCACATTAATGATGAAATAAGAAATATGAATGGAAGTTATGATAAGCAATGTAATTTAAAAATAGTGAAACTAAAATAAATATTTAACTCAATTTACTTGAAAATTGAGTAGTTGGAAAGTTTTTCTATGTGATACTTGAAAATTTATTCCAAATTGATAATAATTTAATTTAGTTCACTTTAGAATTTAAATCATGATAGGGTGGTGTTCCTTTGTGAATATGATGATATTTAATTATAAAGGATAATAATGAGTTTATGTGTGGGGTTATTTTATGTCTATAATTTTCATGATTAAATTTTAAATTAAAAAATATAAATTTAATTAATTATTAAGTAATTTTCTATTCTAATTTATTGCTTTATATATTTATGGGGGATTTCTAAATTTTTATACTTAAATAATAATATTGTTTAAATTATTAAATTGATTAATGATTGGTTTTAATGTTTTTTATATATTGGGTAATAATTGATAAATCTATATTATTTTAGGTGATGATTTAATAAGAATTTATAATTTGGTCATGGATTTGGAAACTGCATTGAAATTCCAGTTCTTCCACTTTAATTTAATTATAATATTTTTTTTTCATAAAATATTCTTTGTATTGTTTTTTTATTTGAATCATTGTTAAAAAACTCTAAATATCATGGGATTTAATTTTTTTTTCGAAGACCTAAAATTGGAACATAATTGTTCATAGAGACAGTTTTCCCAAAATTCAAAGCCTGTATGGATTCATTAATTTGGACCTTAATTCAATGATCAGACCATAAAAGTTTTATCCATGATAAAAATAGGATAAATATTTTAAATAATATTTGAGACTATTTTTTTATTTCATTCAACTAGATTAATTCCTAGATCGATCTACTGAAGGGTCAACCATTCAACACAATAATTGGTATTTTTACTATATTTTTAAAATATTCCAATTTTTAATTTTTATCCCAGACCTCCCACATACACATGATAAATATATAAGTTTGGAGAGATAAGGGAGATTAAAATGGAATATTTATCTTTAATAATTTCCTATTTAATGGATGAGATGCTTCTATTCAATTTGGATAACCTATAGACCAAACCCGCCATGTTGCTGCTGAAAGAGGAGTTTGGGTGTTGTTGTTAACATCTTCTGCAGGATTTTATTTTATTTCTATTTTCTCCTCCTTAAGTATAGAATGAGAGGGTAGATTTTATTTTTTACAAGTATATAAGTTAATTTTAATTCTATTAGTAAATAAATAGTTTAATTCTTTATCCATGTTGGGTTTTTATATTTTCCATTAATTATTTTGATTGTCTTCTTGTATTCTTCCATGCATGATCATTTTATGTGTTGAGTGAGGGTTTATTAATTAAAATGAGATTAATAGGACTTTAAATTCTTCATAACCAATGGATGGGACCAATTATTCATTTAAATATGGTTTTAGGTTACCTCTTTTATTAATTAACTGAAGTATTATGACCATTGGGAAAAGGGATGGTTAGTGAGAGGGAGTGAGTATTCACCAAGAAAAAGGGGCTTACTTAGAATTAATTATGATGATAAATTTGATGAATCACATGCCTTCCCACTTTACTAACTACATTAACCTGGATGAACCATGTGTGGTATACTTTTTTTTACTATATTATTTCACTCTCTCCATACTCACATGCCAAGTAGTTTAGTTATCCATTATATATTCATTTGTATTTTAGGTATCTATCATTAAATTAATATATTACATACCTCATCTTCAAAGTATTGAATTTAGAATTACTTGATCCTATACTAATTTTTAATAGATTTGGTTATTATTGGCTTATGTTAATAAATTTCTAAATTAATATCTACCTAGAGGAACTAATGATGCACCTTGATCATAAAATCTTGGTTATGAAATTGAAACAACAAAAATAAAATATAAAAAATTTAGAGAGTATGGTCTATAAAAATTAGGGGACTATCGGTTTTTTGGTTTGGCGGTGGTTTAAACCACCGCCAAATGGTTCTAAAATAGTTTTTGTAAGCCATCGCTGAATTTGATACTGGGAATCATCTCACATCCATTTTCCCCATTTATCAGTGGTTTTTGGAGTGTTGTGAAATTTTATTTAGCGGTGGTTATTTCAATTTTAAGATAAGGTTTTTGAATATAAAAATTTAAAAGTTTTAACATCAGTTTAAAACACTTCTATATATTATGTCCCATATAGTGACATTTTAAACCATAATGAATTTTTTTTACCATATAAAGAAGCTGTTTAAACTAGCACTATATATCACTATTCAAAAAAAATTATAGAAGATTAAACCCAAAAAAACATGACATATGATAAATCATAAATATAACCAGATACATAAAAAATAGATATATGTAAATTATTTTATAATCCTAACCCATAACACTAGTTTTAAATAAAATTATAAATTTAATTTTTACTTTATATAAATTTGAAAATCCAATTACATATGATTTTACTTAATAAAAAAAATACCTTAAAAATAAAAACAATGTATGGAACATGTGAGTAAAACCTAAATAAAATATATAAGAAATATTTATTTAGGTAAACCAATATAATAAGTAAACCATTCCATGAATATTACAAAACATGGGATATCAATCTTGAATCTAATGTGACAACCTGTGACTCCTCTAAATGTGGACCACTCATCGGCCTGTGATATGATCCTAATAGTTATGGAACATAACTTACCCTCATTGTAATCATTGGGTGGAATCCCCCTAGCTAAGGAATCAACTATATTATGATACACTATACAATGTGTAATCTAAGTTAGTGTATTACTCTTCTAGATTACCTATATAAAAACACGGGGTTACCATGTTAAAAAAGTAAAATATCATTCCCATAATCACTTATACTAATTTTCCTACATAAAAAATTAAGTAAATAATTCCAAGGAATAACCATATATATATACAAAAAGAAATTAACAATGATAAATAATGATGTACACCTCAATGAATAAATATTTATAGATCACATCACAATAAAAAAATATGAAATAACTTACATAAAAATCACATATCTTTTAAAATACCCTATAGAAATATGATTGAACTTATATGAGTCTCTAAGAATTTACACAAAAATATTATGATCATGAAATGAAATTTTAGAAATATAAAACCTAAATACAATTAAAGTACCAACTTTATCAAACACAAAAATTAATGAACCAACAAAAAAACTTATAATCCTTTGAAGGATATTTGATATGGGTAATAACTTAGAATAAGTTATACTTTAAAAGTGTAAGACCATTATGTACATTAATAAAAGGATATTACAAATAATAACTTATCTCCTACCAATGAGATAACCCCACCTTCTTTGAATAAAAAATGATTCAGTATAAAGAGAACCCTCACAATGCCAAGAAATAAAAAACTCAATGATTAACCCAACCCTAAGGTAATATTTATCCACCATGTCTAGATAGTTAAAAAGAGTGTATTTACAAAGAAGAATAATTTAATGATGGAATAAATCATTTTGTGATCAAATTTAGTGGTAAAAACATATTCACATATATAGGAAAAAGGTATAATCAAGGAAGGGAATAATATAAGGGGATGTGGTATGTATTCCTCTCCCAACCCTTCTATAATCAATGTGTTAAAGTGTAAGGATCTAAGATATTTATAGCATTTTATCAGAAAAACCAATTTCTTAAGTCTACTCAAGGTTTGGTAGAACCTTCAAAAGTCCAATATGGATTTGAGTGTCAATAAAATCTAGTTATACAAACTTATCGATATTTATGCACAATATCTCTACCATACCATCAACTACACAAACAACCCTTTATGCTACAAATATCTATATTTAGTGGTGGTTTTAAAAAATATAAATAGACATAAATGATCACATAAATATTAAAACAACTCACATTTTATGTTATTAATAAATATAACTAAGTAAATAAAATAAGTTACTGACAATGAGTTTAGTTATGCAACACTGCCACTAAATCCAAAGTCAAGAGCTATCATTACCCGATGAGCTAAGATCATATATATATCTCTATCTATCCCCACTTCTTTCTCTTAGCACCTATATGAAAATTTTCTTGAAAATTAAACAGTGATGTATATTTAAATCTAAACTTAAAACCAATAAAATTATCTGTACTAAATGATTATGAAATTGTGTGATTTACCTATTGACTCAAACTATCCATCAAAACAATGTCACCAGGGACACATCCAGTCATCTTTTGATATAATTAAACCAACAACTAGCTTAAAATATAGACATATGTTCTTACAAAATCATCTTTGGTGACCCTATAACAATCAATGGGGACAATTATCATCAATCCATTCATATTTGACACATCCTAACTACTAATATTGGTCTAGGTGGTAACGTTACTTATATGTTTTATAAAAAAAGAAGTTATTAGTATAAAAAACTGAAATAACTTTATTCACATTAAATTTTTTACCTATAAACATCACCCTCCAATATCCTTGCAATGAAATAGGAGTGAAAACTTATTCCCTCATAGTAGGTTAATTACGTGCTGAACCTACTGAATCAGGAGGTAGTGTACTAGATGCTAATGAGAGGGTGATAAAAGGTGTTTAATATTTTGATGGGAGGGAGATGGAGGGTGTCCTAGATTATATAGGGAGGGATCCCAAGGGATCATTAAGAAACATTGGTGATGTCTATATGGTTAGGGGAACATCAACTGGGAGTCGACTATGATCAGTGAATCACCTCTTATTTAGAATTCATATCATTTAAAAAACTAAAAACAACTTCAGAACATATATTTTGAAAGATTAATTTAGAAAAATAAATTTATAAATGAAAATAGATGCACAATACTAAAAAGCACAATATACATAGGTATGTTAATGAATTACTACACATACAAACAAATATAACATTTAATTTTTCAAAATTAGACAAATCATACATAAAATAAATTTAAATATTATAAAAGATCAACTGGGACTCGACTACAATCAGTGAATTGCCTCTTATTTAGCATTCCTATCATTTAAATAACTCACAAAAACTTTAGAACATATATTTTGAAAGATTAATTTAGAATAATATATTTATAAATGATAATAGATTAATAGTACTAAAAAACATAATATAAATTGGTATGTTAATGAATATCTACAAATACAAATGAATATAATATTTACTTTTCCAAAATTAAATAAACCACAAATAAAAATAAATTTAAATATTATAAGAGATGCATAGTGTTGAAAATGAATAACATATGACATAGATAGTTGATAAGTTAATGGATCACTATACATAAAATCATTTTTTTCCTTGAATCATGTCATTATCATTCTTCACCATTACTTATTCTACTTCATATTCCCTTTTAAGACTAAAATTTTCAATATCATGATGGAAAAATAAGCCAATTTTATGTCAATTGGATTCAATATCAGAGGTCAAATATTTAACATCATCACTATATCATACAAGTATCTTGGTTTTATGTGAACAACTACACTCCACCCTTCATCCACAACATCTTCTATATAATATATCATTTTATCTTATGATGAGAATATATAAAAATTTTATACTTCATGATTTTATATATCCATCAAGAAAGAGAAGTTCATAGAAGTAAATTGAAATGATTATTTTTCAATACCCGTGTTGGTACTAAAAAGTTTTAAAATAATCTATTATAAATATTGAAGTAATTCTGGTGTTTATAACCAAATAAATCAAATGATAAGTAAATATAAATTCAGAAATGTACATAAAACCACAAATCATACAACTATTTTCCATATAGATCACAAGAAATAAGGAACCACCACTCTACATAGCATCCCTACAAATGATTAGTTTATGGTGAAATGTGGTCATATCCCAATACTAATACATTAATTTCTTTTGAAACACGAGGCAATAATATCCCTCCCACCAAAAATGATAATTTGTTTTTGGTTTAAGGCAGTAATCCCCCCCCTAACATGAGAGTAATTTTTAGTTTGATGTTCTAATTTTACAACCCCCACAAATGATAAGTAATTTGTGGGGTGAGGTAGTAATTCTCCCACCACCGAAAAATGGTAAGTCATTTGTAGAATGTGGCAGTAATTCACCCCCCATAAATGATAATTAATTTACTTTACAAGGTTGTAATTTCTCACCACAAAAAATGATAAGTCATTTTTAGGGTAATGCAGTCACCCCCCCTTAAAAAATGAAAATCATTTTTGGAATTATACAACAATATCATGCCCCTCCCCCAAATGAAAAACGTTTTTTAGCATGAGGAGTATTTTATTGTCTGTTGTATGGAATCAGGTATTCTATACGGTTGACCATTTTAGGAAGGATATTATTCACATGCCACCTGTAAATACCTATATATCCTCCAATAGAGGATGGACACATAGAAAAAACATGGAGATAGGAGGACACTAACAAGGAGGAAAAAGGAAAACCACAAGATTAGAGAAGAATGAGAAATAAAATCCATGTTTGTCAATTAATCCACATACCACATATGGAAAAGGAAAATGAGAATCCCATAAATAAGTCCTTAGATAAGATGCCCCACCTACAAAGAGGATACCATTCGTGAGAAAGAGGACTTGTTTGGTCATCCAGAAATGGGTACCCCCATTCATGAAGGAAACCTCTCATGAAGAAAGCCCCCTTGAAAAATGACTCCATTATGATTCCTCATCCCACATAGCAAGAACAGTATGTGAAATGGGGTATCTTTATGTTAGTTCCCATTTCTATATTGTTTTCTTCCTTATTTAAAACATTCATCCTCATATTAAACCCATTTTGAACTATGAAAATGGTTCTCTCTCGTCCATGCAAAAACCTAATAATTCCATCATTAATACCTCCCCTACAGAAACCAAATCTATCTGACTTAGGAACAATATACATCATCATGTCCCTCTTGAAATCATGAATTCTTGTGGTCAAGGAAGTCATGGATTTTACCTCACATGTATATGGGGTCCTAATAATGTTCAAATCGTGAATTCTCATGGTAATGAGGATCCCAACCATAGAAACAGTGGAAGAGGTTCATTAAGTGGCACTCACTCCCTGCATATTTCCATAAATGTGAATATAATCATGCTATATCCACAAATATTATTTTCCTATAGATGGATATATAGGTCCTAGTTTAACATTTAAAAATTTTCTGTAGGAAAATAATGTGAAATCCCCATATTCCTTATCAACTACCACATTATAGCCTCACCCTTGTTCACCAGTGGATGAGGAGAAAGTATCCACCATGGGGATCCCCCAGGAAGTAAGACCCTATCTTTTTTTTCTAATAAATCATACTTCTCAAAATTTCCTTATCCTCACCCTTTTCCAACAGTGATTGAGGAATATAATTTCACCATGGGCTTCTAATTCAGGTGTATGTACCTTCCTTGGTATGATTGTAAAACATGATGATCTTTTACTGTATCTTATTTCTCACACCAAGCACAACTCATGTGGGCTTAGAGATCAGTGGTGATCACATCACTAGAATGGTCAAAATATCTTTCTTATATCTCCCAAGTAGGTATATGCCCAAACTTTCTAAACTACACCATTTTTTCCATCACGATGGGATGTATTTGAATCCTCCATGAGGTCCAATCCCCACACTATCAATCCACCACTATCCTTACTGGTCCATATTCATGATAAGATCACGCCCCACCTAGGATTCAATATTACTCTTGGGTTGTATTTTATTTCACTTCATCCCCATCATCCCAAATTCCTGATGGAGGCTGTGTTAATAAGTCTTATGCCTTGTGGGATCACATAAAGGTTTTATTATTCATAATCCCTACACAAACCTTTTCTAGGAACCTTTATTCTATAATTCTTCACCAGATGATGTTAAACTACATGGTCCAGTCCATGTTACATGACCTCAAAAGGTGTAACGAGTCATGTTATGTGGTACCGAACTATGTGGGTTCTAATTCCTTTCATGAGGATATATAGGAAACCCTCTTCACATGGTTTATCACAACATGAAAACAAAATATGTCTCCCTATATGATCGTAAATTATATAGTTGTCCATTGTGTGGCTTAAAACTAGCATAAGAAAATAATAATAAAAAAGATGGAGAACCACTAATACATATAGATGGTACCATATATGGAAAGCATTAGATACATATAAATGGTACCATCGATGGATAACCAATAAAATAAAAAATGAAAATAATTGATTGCTAATATAAGGAAAACCAGAATCGTATTTGGGATTTGGTAAGGATTCAAAAATATGTATTAAATCTATAAGGGAGTCCCAAAGTAGGAAATAATTTCCCTCAAAAGGGTTCAATGAGCCTGACCTCTCATCTTATTGACCAATGTGAGATTCTAAACATCATCGACAAAAATACTATATGATCACCTACTTTTGGAAAGTGAGTATGTGACCCATCATGGATATGAGAACCAATGGGTGTTTCTAGTTCCATGAATAAAACTATATTTGAATCTGCCTAAAAAGGGACAAAAAATAAAATATTGAACACAATGTGAATGATTTTTTAGCCATAAAAAACCCCCACAATCAATTGTTGGACCCTATTGTTTTCTGAAAAAATGGTTAACTCGATGTAAATCCTTCATCTGTGTCACCCACATGACATTAAATTTCATTTTACATACTTTTACAAAATGAAAGAGAGTTAAACATGGATCCTTTAATGTAACCAATTGTGCATGAGTGTTAATTTTTTATGATACTTTGATGGGGGTTTTCATTTTGTTTTGTTATATAACCATATGGATTATTCACTAGAACTGCCATCAATCCAAAAATGGTGTCCTCTAAATTGAGATAGACTTATGCATCTGTGGTTGCATGAGTTGGATCATCATCAAACCATAGGTTTTTATCACCCACCTAGAAACTCTAAAGATGTGTTTCAAATGCACTGATATGGTAGTTCCACATGATTGGTACTATCTCAACATTAGAGGTTTCACATGAGGCCATTCAAGTTTAAAATACCTACCAATTTTCCACCCAATGATAGTTGGTGGCAAAGAATAAAATGACACCCATTGTCATTTTGAATTGTTTTAGGATTATTTCCCCAAAACATGATAAAACATTCATACCTTATTTTGTAGAGGTAGATAAATAGGTTAACAATGACCTTATTTCAAAATCATATGAGTCACATTGAAGGGATCCTTCAATCAGCCACCGAAACCAATTCTGTGTGGCATCACACCCTTAACTTGTGGAGTGCTCCAACCCATTGGATTAGAATTAGTTCACCTATGACCGAGCACTCAAGAATACCCTCCAAGGGAGGAAACCAATTAAATATTAACACACTTATTCCCTAGTTACTGCTAGAAAATTCTACTAACATTACAATAAAAACCCATGAGTAGGCACATATACCTTCCCGTGTCTATCAAGTCTGTCAGTATTATTTGACAGCACCTAGATAAGTTCACTGAAATATCCTAATGATAAATAGAGAGTGTACCCAGGTTTCTACCTAAAAAAACCCCATGTAGAAATATTATTACATAAAATGGAGTATATGAGAATAAATATATTCCTTCTCTAATAAAATAATGGGTGTATATTCTTGTTCTAGTTGTGGATGTGACATAGCATATCATTGTGAAAAAAATAAGGGAATACATTTATACCTTCAAAAATTCTACAAACCAACCAAGATATAATGATGGAAGTGTTAATAGTGAGCGTTCAGAAACATAACCCCACCCCCTCAATTGGAGAGACTCATCAATACAATGAGAATGTTGCTCAAGAGTAGGCACAAACCCTTGCCCCATCCAGGATGGTCTTCAGTACACTCCCATGATAAATGAAATGCTTTATTGGGAATATATCCTCATTCTAATTGGTGTTAATTGTCCATTTTGTTGGGTTTTTAGGGCACGCGTATATCCCAATAAAACCCCCATAATCTTATCAGAAAATCCTGATAACAATGCAATAGTATCTCAAGAAGGATCATGTGCATGAAAGTTGTTTTCCATGACATGTGACTCCAAATACCAGAAGTAGAGCACCTAAAAATAAGCCTCTATAAAAAAAACTAAAAATTCAAGAGCAGTACTAAAATCCCCCTCTAATCAAGTCTTATTTTCTTGAGGCCCTTAAATATTTATTAATGTAGGCCCAAGAACCAGGTTATATAATTAGTATTTGTAATGGTGAAGGTCCTCCCCATAAAAATTTTTACTAATAGATATGAAGGTTCCCCACATAAATATTACTATGAAGGAATCATTCATGGATATATCAAGATCAATCCTGAAAACCAACCCTTTGATTAGTACCATAGAAACCCTCCCCATATTCATAATAAAAAACTATAATAAGGTCCTCCCCTTATTAGTGTTTACCCTAAATGTACTCCCTGAGGAATACACCATAGAAATATTAAAAATAGCCAGAAATTAGTCCATGATGGTAGTCCTACCCGTGATGGTGTTTACTATGATGGTCCTCCCCATGGTAATGTTTCATTTATATGAGAATATCCTTCTATTTCCGAATAAATTATGATGAAGTCCTTGTAAAACGCCGTTCTTAGAATGATAAGTCTAGTAATGTCTGATTCCTTATCATTGAAAAGTGATTTTCTTTCTAAATCAGAAGATATCCCAAGGAAACGATCACTCTCAAAAAACACCCTAGATTGTCTACTTTTCAGCATAGAAAAATAGATCCCTACTTATATCCTTTTATACAAAAAAGTATCTAAGAATTTTCTACTTTGGTCAAACCAATTTATGTAATCTCCCATAAACAAGATAGAATACATTTCCTATGAGGAAGAAAATAACTAAACATAATATACCTATCTTTTTTAGCCTTATCCAATACTCATTATAGCATTCCAGAGAAGATTTTAGAATAATTTTTGAATAACATTAAACTTAATTTATGAATGAATATTCACAATTTATATATGAAATTCTTATCTTAAGAAGGATATGCAAGTCATTTCAATTTAATAGAATAACTTCATCATCAAATTTACCTGACCTCCCTTTCAGTTGTATGACAACCAAAATTAAAAATGTATTAATTAATTGGTATAGTAATGATAGTTGATCATATAAACCCTATAGTTTATCCATATAAGGGGATAGAGAAAATATAGAGCCTTACATTTCACCTCATTCATCAATTTACAAATCCCACCAGAAGTGGCATCATGAAATTTTATTGCATCGATCTATCTCTTAGAATACAAATTTTCCTATAAAATATTTTATGCTCAGTAGGTTTTGGCCTTGATCGAGTCTTTAAATCATCATGATCAATAAGAGTGATCCATCAAGAGACTCTTTCACCAGGATTATGAAAAGATTGAGAAAATTTCCCACTTAATAAAGGAAAATCATAACGTATCAATGAATTATTCAGAATAAAATATATAATGTAGAGATTATACATTTCACCCAACTAATTCATGAATAAATACTCAAAATGTAATGAAAGTAGCTTCAATGTTTACAACCTAAGAAATATAAGAGTATCCCTAGCCTATAGGGATGGAGAAATTTTTAATATATCCAATTCCTTTGAGGCCATAAAATATGGCCTAAAATTCCATAGTAATAGAATGGGAGCATCCCTAATTCATAGGGTTGAGTTCATTTTTACCTTGACCTCCTTAATAGAAGTCATTATTTTCCCATATAGGAGGAGTATCATAGAGTGATTCCTCCAAATGCATCTCATATTATGACCCGACTTCCCCATTAGGAACCCACGCAATGAAATTTTCCAAAGATTATATTTGGATCAATCTATAATAGGTGACTCCAGGAGAATATTTAGAGGAAAAGATGGGCCCCCATAGTGGTTAAAAGTTTAAGTAACATATTATTAGTGCAACCATTAATGAATTTTATAGCCCTTTTAGTAGATATCCTAAGGTAAAATAGTCCTCAAATCATTTTGACGTTAATGGGACACCTTGAATGCATTATAAATCAATTAATTCCTTTATAAATACCCCTTTAAATACTACAAAACATGATGTTAGTACATGAGAATAGGATGAGGTTGTTTCAATTTGAAATATGGTCTATACCAAAGTGACTAAAGAGGGTGTATGGATCCTGAATCATAGGTTAGGTAATAATTTTAGTAATCCCTCAAATGCTCCATTACCTCCTCCTTGGTGGGTATCAAATAAAGAAAAGGGTAAAGGTGTAGCTATATCCTACCTATCATCCAAGGATGTTAAACCTCTCACATTTGAGGAAATATTTTCTCAATATTATGTAGAGATGAAGTAATAGAGAAAAATAAATGTTAAAATACTCAAAATAAACATTCCTATTGGATATATTCTTTAAAAAGAACCATAGCATACCCTCTCAATAGATATCCTTCAACAGAAAGATCATGGCATGCCAAAAAAAGTGGAGTCATGTCACCCTCCTAATCTAAGATCCATACAACAATTTGTTTTGGATGTAATAATTATAGGATTTAAAAAGTTCCAACTATTAAGGAAATAACCAGAATCAGGTCAAATTAATCATTATAGGATGGGATAGGAAGGATATAAACCAAAAATATAGGTAGAAAAACCACAACTAGTTCAGCCCATGGATCCTACTATTCAAGATTCTGCTCAACTAGCCATCCCCCAAGAGCTTGTTGACATTATTGAGTCATTGTAGCTTGATAAGAAGCTACGTAGGTACTGTGTGAATCAGTAAAACTGGAGATAAATCCTTACCCCTATTGGGTAGAAGAAACTCTTCCCCCAACAAAATTTTTGAATCCTACATTTATGATATTCAATGGATTGTGGGATCTAGAATAAAACCTGATGAATTTCAAATCTTGGTGTGGACCTATGGTGGGGAATATTTAATAGTAAGTAGTATCCAAGATTATATTCTTCATAAAGACATTGGAGGGACCATACATCATTTGGTATACTAGTTTAACATCTAAGTCTACCAAAGTACAAGAAGATATCCATTGATAGACTCTATCAATTCAGGTCAATGCTATGTAAAATAATGATCATTGACCTCTAAATTTGTAAAAAGTGGGATAAGGATAGTTTCAAATTTCATTTCAATGTGGAAGGGTTTGATTTATTCCCTAAAAATAAATTTTCCTTGAGAATATTTATTAGGAATTTATATTGAGTACCTCTATATTGAGTTTAAATAACCAATCATCCTAGTGATATATCCAGGTAGGTTCTGAGAACTTTCTACTATCCCCCATAGGTTGGAATATTCTATTTGGAAAACTAAAGCTACATATTAACCAACACCAAAGTTCAAGGAAAGATAATGGGTAAAGTGGAAACTATGACCGTCATAATTAAACTATCTCCTATGCCATATCCAACTATGATGATCACGCCATATCACATAACACCCCTACTAAATGGAAAAAATATTAGAGATACCACAATCAATATTAGATAATGGATTGGAAATGTATTCTATTTTAGGAAAAGAAGAATAGAGTTTATTCCTTCCAAGATGAATAGGTTCCCAACTACTCTATAATAGATAATAAAAATAGTTTTTTAAAATTTCAAAATCCCAGCAAGCTTGATAAGATTAGCCTCAATGACCGCCTGAATTATTTCCTATTTCTTTAAAAATTTGAGAATATCATACACAATTGTTTTTTAAATATATTATTAAAAATATGGTTGATTCTGAATAAGTAAAATTAGGAAATTCACCATAACAAGTGGCATGTGTTTATATTTCCACCCCAGAGGAAGATATTGAATAGAAAGAAGTTACCAATAAGGTTTCATTGAATTTCAATGATTTTATGACTATAAATATGATCAATCAGGATCATACTATCCTCAATAAATTGTTAAACCAACAAAATGTACCCCCTTTTTCATCTATCGTGATGCAAATAACTTTTTCGGCAGCAAAATCCTCCAATATATATTCCTACAAGAATAGATGTTACTAGAAAACCCAAAACCAAAAATGGGAAGACAAACCAGTGCCAAGGAAAAAGTTATTCTTGACCCTATCATATTTCATGTCTCCAATCCTAGTACCACAAGTACCACCCCACCAAATAGGATCCTCCTCATATGGAAATTTATTCTTCAGTTCCATTAATGTCATTCATTTAATGAAACCCTTATATAAAAATGAACACGGTTAAAAATATAATTACCCTATACTTGATTTAGAAACTAGAGTAAGAGGCCATAAGAGTTGTGATAGTATGGGAAGATTTGGTTGTGGGTGAGTTCCATATTCTATACATATCCCATGTAGAGCTATTTATGATACTAAAACTCATAGGAAATCTCTTCAACAATCTAACCAAGTGGATGAAAATTACATCATTTTTTCTAAAATTATTCATGACCTAATTCTTCTTGAAGACCGACTAGAGAGGATGAAACTGTCCAACCAACCTAGGTGAGTAAGCATGCCATTTCAACCTTATCCACCAGTGATAGGAGTGCCATCAACATCTTTTCTGAGGTTTGACCAACCAATATTGAATAATTTATCCTCTAAAGCACTATATAAGGAGAAATATCATGCTAGGATGAAAATACTTCGGGCTAAAAAATATGTCATATTGAAATAATTGGACTTGGTGTCTACCAAGCTTTCAATCTAGGATACTCTCTATCAATCAAATGAACTCTAGGAAGTACTCATAGAATCATTATTGTTCCCTAAATATTTTGATGACAAGGTCACTAATATTGAATTATATCATGCAGATATTCATCCCATGGAATGTAACATAGTCATTTCTTTCAAAGAGTAGGACATAGATACTGTCATGAGGGGACATATTAGGCCTTTGTATATGTCTCATAATCTAGATGACATTGAAATCCAGTAAGAAAAAATATATAATGGATCAAGGATCAATATAATTCCAATCCAAACACTCTTTTTATTGGGTTACATTAAATATTCCTTTTATCCTTCCACTCTAACACTTCATGGTTACAAAAAAAATGAGAAGAAGCCCCTTGATCGAATCAAACTCAAAGATCAGTTTCGGGTTCTTCCATCTAATTATGTGTTTGATAAAACACTATTTTTTTTGAATATTTTATTTATAATAAATGATAAAATTTCCTCACATTGTGTTAAATATATTTATTTATAAAATATTTGGGATTAGATCATTCATTTGAAAATTTGATGGAAATTCCAGTTTTACCCTTTATAGTGCACTCTAGTATTTCAAAGATAAATAATTTTAATATTTATTATTTTAACATTAATTTTTTTAACTACGTTCCCGAATTAATTGGAAACAACTTTTGTTCAGGACATTGGAGCTAAATAGTGCATTTGGTTGGACTAAATGGACCATGAAGTCAAAGGTGTGTTGGACCCGCTAGATTGGACATTGGTTCTATATTTGGGCCATAAATCCTTCATAAAATCTTGGATTGGGCCCAAATTTTGAGAGGATCTATCCAACCAAATTTGGAACAAATCATTATTCTGGAGTAATAGATGGTTCATGCCTTTTGGAGGTCTAATGGGCGGTGCACATTGTATTAAAATATTTGGCCGAGATTCCCCATTCACACTTGAAACCTCTTTAAACCTAGCCTCCCCTCCACTCTATAAATTAGTGTTTTTATAATTTGGAGGGGTTTGGAAGTAAATTTAGAGATTGAAGGCAAAGGATAATTGGTTTCACTCAAATTCTCCAACCATTGTAAGAGGGGTAGCCCTTGAAGTAAGGATCCCCTCATCGAAGCATTCTCCTCTTCTTCATGTTGTAATGTTTTCATTTGTGTAATAAACTACATTGTTATTATTTTATTTATTATATTTTCTTATATTTTGTAAAATTATATTATTCTCTACTAATCCTATTTGGGTTGGAATCAATATTGGAGACAATATTGGGTTCTACCCTTTCAATGCTTTTCTCATGCAAAACGTTCCCTGATGACCACACCGCCCATGGAAGAGTAGTTCTCTTAGTGATCAATCTATCTTATACCACCTTCATTTAATTATTTTGAATCATTGAGATACTGTAATTAACTTAATACGATCCATGAATTTAGTTTTTAAATTATAATAAACTAAACAAGAAATTGAACAATTAACACCAAAACACGCGAGGTCGAGTATTATGTAAATTGTGAGAGTGGAAACTTAATCGGTGAAACAAGAACATGTGAGATAAATTTGTAGAGTTAAAATATAATCCCTAATCTCAATTCATCATCATTTTCCATAATGGACATGTGCCTTAATTTACCACTGATCATAAGCTCAATTTAGAACATTAATCAAAGCAGGGTGCTGCGATTATCTTCCAGCAAACTTCTTCTAGTTTTATAAACGATAAACAACCCCCATTCTTATAGTTTTAATAAGTTGTTTTAATTTACTTCCTCCTTTTAGATATGACCTTGGTAAGCCACTCTGTTGCACCTAAGTAACCCGAAACCGAACATCATTTAAATGTTCCCATGATAGCACCTTTCAGTGTTCCTTGTTATTCTTCAAGACACTACCTACAATGTATTTCTATGAAGTCCATGTTTTCATCAAAATACATAAATACCTTAATCATATCACTAATTTATGAATTACTATGTCAATAGAATATTTCATGGTAAATGATATTTGTTTGAATCTTATGAATCTTATTACATCGATATATGATTTTACTATATAGAAGGGAAAATAACCCATGATTGAGGAAGTTTTTGGGGTTACCACTCCAAATGGGAAATAATTTACTTCATCTAACCCATTCAATTTTTTTCAATGAATAAGTACAACCCATTAACCAAATTGAAAACACGAGGTCAACTTTAAGTACATACTCTTCAACCCTCATGATATTAATCGTAAAAACTAAACTTGAAACTATTTAAGAGATCATGAATCCTCACAAAAAATGGAAAAACTTTAGGTGAAACTATCCTCACTTTATCCCCATAACTTCAAAAGATCCCTACATCATCAGTTGAAAAATAAGGAACTATCATATCATTGATAGAGAGCAAAAATGACTCTAGTTTATCCACTAGATGTCAGAATATTCACCATTCATATGACTTTAAGATTACCCTTTTTCACCCATCCCTCATAAGATTAGTTTGGATAAAGAGGAATAATAATATGATGACCGCAAAGATTCCCCTCCAGTATTCGAGGAAAGAATATCTAACACTTATTGATGAAATATGGCAGATAAACTTGGGCATAGAAGAGGATCTACGACCTATACTAATTAGAAATACCATGAAACCTAATTAAAAATAAGTACATACTTAATTTATAAATAATCATTGATATTTTTTCACCTATAATTATATAGAAATTCCAATCCTTGATCCTGATTTAGCCACCCATCACATGGGTTTTTCAGAAGATCATCATAGTTACAAGTAGGAATCCAGAAGAACACTTCCAATTCACACTTCCAAGGTTGAAGATGAAGTTGATAAACTCATCTAGGGAAACATCAATAAATAAGTCCAGTACTTGAAGTGGGTTTCCAATATTATACTATTTAAAATAAGAATAGGAATATTAGAGTTTGCATCTATTTCAGAGATCTCAATTGGCACTATCCAAACGATGACTTCCTAGTTTAAATTATAGAACTTTTAATAGATGTAACCACTAGTAATCAAGAGGTATACTTTATGGATTATTTCTCTAGATAAAACCAAATCTAGATGACGTCTGAAGAGAAGAGGACACTTCTTTTAGGGAACACAAAGTTAAATAATGTTATTAGGTGATTCCCTTTGGTTTGAAGAACATTATAACTACATATCAACACACCATACACCATATTTTTAAACCCTTCTTTGAAAAGTAATTCAAGTGTTTCATTGATGATTTTATGGTAAAATCCTGATAACATTATGATCACCTTTACATATAGAATTAATTTTCCCAAATCTTTGACAACATAGTCTAAAAATGAATCCCTTGAATTTTTATTTCATTATTTCCTTAGGTAAATTTCTTGGCTTCATAGTATTCCATCATGGAATTGATGTTGACCCTAAGAAGAATAAAGTTTTCCTTGACATGTCACCTTCTCAAAATATCAAATATTTAAAGGGTCTACAAGGGAGCCTCATTTATATTCAAAGAATCATAGAAAATATTACAAGAACATTTTTACCTTTCACTTGGACAATGAAAAGGGATCCATTTATCAGTTGACTAATTATTTCCAAGAGTTGTTCGACTACCTCAAGAACTATCTTCTAATTCCACAAGTGTTAATGCCTCATATTGAAGGAAATAAACTTATTACATATGTGATGACCATAGAAATATTATTTGGTACTTTCTTCGCACAGAAGAATGACACTGGGAAGGATAAAAACCTATATTATATCAATTGAATCATGTTTGATACTGAGACTCAATATTTAGATATCAAGAAGATTTTCCTCATGCTAATATTTTTTGTTCAGAAAATGAGACAATGTATGTTGAATCAAGAGGTCTATTTGGTCTCTCATTACGATTATATCAAATATATTCTTGGTATTCCTATATTAAATGATCTCTTGGCATGGTAAGAGGACTTAATATAGTAGTTTAACATTCAGTTCATATTGAAAAAGGTGATAAAAGGGAATAAAATAGAAGCTTTCCTTTCAGAACATACCTCTTATAAAAAATATGTCATTGAATTATGAATTTCCTGATAAAGAGATATTTTCTTTTTTATATTTCCCCCAGACATGGGATATGTATTTTTATGCATTTCTAGAAGCCCAATAGAATTTTTTTTGGAAGATCAAAGACTCAACAGAATCATTTTGTGAGTCATTCTTGTTTCTCTATTAAAAACAGTTCTAGCCTATTTGGTTCTATTGATGAAAGGTTGTACTAATAACAATGTAGAATACAAATTCCTCATCACAAGTCCTGAAATATCATTGAAAATACTAGTAGACCATATAAAGATCAAAGGAAATTCAGATTTGGTGATAAATAAGATAAATGTAGATTATGCTATCAAAAACGAATAATTGATCCCCTTTCTTGACTTTGTGTGAGGGTTGAAGGTATAATTTACCTCAAGGAAAACATTAAATCATATCCCCCATTTATATAATGACTAAGAGGATTCATTAGATAATGTTTCTATAGCCTTGGTAGATCCCGATCAATAACAAATAGTCATCAGTATTATGCACCGTAGAATAGTGTCCTCATTCATTAGTAACAACATGGAAGAGATAAATGAGGTCAATTACGTCCATAAACTAGATGGTACTACAAATGGCTGGATGATTCCCATTTTGAACTACCTCAAAAATTATGTTCTATCATCAGATAAATCCAAAAAATAGAAAATTTGGTGATGGTCAGTTAACTTCACTCTTTATGATAGTACAGATCACTATAAGGTCCTCTATGAATAAGTATTTGATGGATTTATTCTCATGTGAATTTATGTAGAGGAAACTTTTGCTATCATTAAATAAGTATATACTAGTGATTATGGTTCCCATTAATTAGGGATCAATATTTCTCATAAAATTAGTAGGCTAGGGTATTTATGGCCTTTGATAACATAGGATTTCACACAATTCACCTAAAGGTTCTACTCCTATCAAGTGAAATCCAACTTTACCCATCATCCCCCGAAGTAGTTTCATGCTGCCTTGTATTCTTAGCCATTTTCCATATAGGGAATGGATGTCATGGAGCCATACCCTCCACCTACAACCAAATTGTTCAAGTACATAATTACTGCTGTCAAATTCTTCTTCAAATGGGATAAGGTCATACCCTTCAAGGAATTTGGGATAAATAACATCATCTAATTCTTGAAGACCAATATTATCATCATATTTGGCGTCCCTCACACATTAATGATAGAAAATGGGACCAATTTATTCTATTCCAAATTGAAGAGTTTTTATTAAGAGTATATTATTTATTCAAACCATTTTACCTCAATATTTCTATAAAAAAAATAAGTAGATATTGGCTTTTAATAAAACTTTATCAAACATACTCCTAAAAATAGTAGACAAAGATAAGAAATCTTGGCCCAAAAAACATATTCATACCTTATGGGCCTATTGTACTATGAATCATACTGCTATATAGGTAACCCTATATTTACTAGTATACAGAACCGTAGTAGTTCTACCCATATAACTCAAATTTTATTAACTTTTAATTTCCATCTGTGAACAACTATCCATAGACGAGAAATCTCATAAGCGATTAACCGAATTGGAAGAGATAAATGAGAAAACACTATATAATTTTCATCATTTGTTGGTTCACTGAAACTAAAAATATAAATATTTTAATAAGGAATTTTTACTTCATTAAATCTTCCAAGGAGAATTGGTTTTTTTCTTCAGAACCTGATGATACCTAGGAGGAAATGTCTAAAACTCGAGTCAAAATGGGAGGGACCTCCTTTCATCCATAATTTCTACACTAATTTTTAATATTCATTGATTAACATAGACAAAGAGTGTACTACATACCATACCAATGAGAGGTTTTTAAATAAATAATTTTCATAATTTCCTTCATAAAAATGAATTACTAAATGAAAAACTTTAAACTATATAGAGGTTATTTCCACTTGACCTTAAAATACTGGACCCTCATCCTAGTCATATGATATTCAACTGTAGGATGGAATTATAGTAGTAAGACATTAAACTACATGGTTGATGTCCTTTTCTGAAGACCTAAAACTATGTATTTTTGTGGCCCTCACCTTATAGGACCTATAATTTTGGTGTGAGTCTCTTACTGAATGAGATTTCTTAACTCACTTCAATATAAATAAGGGAACCCCTTCCATTCCTTGTTTCTCACACTGATCATGGATTAAGTGGGCCTAAGAGTCTTAGTAAAATAATCCTTGTATGGTTGAGATGCATCAAGGAACCGTGTGGTCAAATAATCATGACCTTAAACTATGTGTAACTCATACTAAAGATGTTTCGGTAGTTTGAGGCATCCTCCACCCTATTTTCATGTCATGTTTATGGTCCTTCTCTCATGAACTTAAAATTCATGACCTTTATCCAGGTCACATGATATTAAACTATAGTATGAAATCCTAGCCACAAGATGTTAAAATTCATGGTTTAAATCCCTATCCTGTGATATAAAACTGTGTGATACTTTATCCCTATTCTTAGAGGACCATCGTTCCTAGTGTTGGTATTCTACCACAACTATCTGTTCTTAAAATAACATGTGGTTTGATTCCTTTCCATACAAGATTTGTAGTTATTTATTAATTCCTCAACCTAGGCCCTACAACATCTGAGAAAATTTCCCCACTCTCTTATATAATGTCCAAATCTTCACGGGAGATTATAACATGTTTTTTAATCATATAGATATGTGTGGAATAGTTCACATTCTAATGAGATAATTATTGATGTCTGGATTCCTCATTCTAGGACCAAATACAATGAAAAAAAATCCCCATTTCTCTTTAACATGACCCGATCTATGTAGAGGATTCCAATGTGGGTTATCTCATTTATGAACTAATAATTTAAAAAATTCTCTTTCATTACATATGATCCAAATCTATGTAGGGAATTTATCATCATTATAAAATGTTGATAAAATATTTTTCTTCATACTCTGATATATTCTTTTCACAATTCACACTATATTGTTTTTAGAATCTTAGATCCTAATTAACCTTCCATAGTTATCGGTGGTGAGGGAATCCAACTATTAAGTGCACCTTTGACTATGCATAATACAACCTAAATATGTCTCTATGTAATTTTCCCTCAATGTGTCCCATAAATCAATAGAATCTTCATTCTCTAGAGAAAATCATCCTATACCCATATACTCTAACAACACTTTAATGGAAGAACCTTTAAAGCATGGTCAGCGGTCACCATTTATGTACTTGTACCATATCATTTCTTTAGATCCAAGAACCTCATATCAATATTTATAATTCCCCTCCTCACATATATGATATTCTAGAACATTCTTGACTTGGAAATCCCTATTTTGGTCATTGTTCCCATAATCGTTCAATCAAATCTATATGAACTTAAACTACATCAACATTATCCTAGTCTCATAACATTAAATGGAAGGACAAAGTCCATGTCAAAAAATAATAAACTATATGACACCCCATCCTCACCATATTCCTTTAAACTAAATTTCTTAAATCATCATTATAAAAAATTAAACTACGTGGTTCACATCCCCCGATGTGCAATATAAAATTGCATTATACTTTCTCCCTCACTTGTGAGGACCCATATTCTTAGTATCTATTTCTTACCACACCACTAAATTTATTTTCAAGAACTACATGTGGCCTGATTTCTTATCCTACAAGATACGTAGTGACACCCAAATACTACATCCAGGTCTAGCCACCATATTATAAAAATTCCCTCTCACCACACAAGAACTTGATCAGGGCATGGAAATTCATTACCAATACTACATGTAGCTTGATTTTCATCCTGATGGGATATGTTGTGATGGATAGATATGTTATTCTATTCCCAACCATAAATTTTTAAAAAATCCCCTCTCCATTCATATGAATCAAATATATGAAAGGACCCTCTCTATTATTTTAACTACATGTGGATTGATTTTCATTTTAATGAGATATGTAGTGATGTTTGGGTTCTCTACTATGAGAGAATATACAAATAAAACACCAATACCCACATTATTCTACATATAAGGTAGATCTATGTAGGTAAATTTTCACCTAGCCATAACCTATTCTAGCCAAAATTATTTCATCATAATTTTTGGATACTTATTTTTATAAATCACACTCCATGTCTTCGGAAACTAGGAACCCCATAATATTCCCTTCTCTACCGGTGATAAAAACATCCCAATCTAAATGAAACTTTTTTTGACTTGTATACTATTCCCCAGATGGCTCTTTATAAAATGTTCCCCAATGTGTCCCATCAATCACATGCATCTTTATCATCAGGATAAAGCCTTTTTATCTTCGTATACCTTGACAGTGTCATAATGGGAACTACCTTTCAAACATTAGTCTATGGTTATTCCTTACATACTTATCCCATGTCATTTCCATATATTTTAGAAATCCAATATAATGGTTTTAAACCTCCCCTTATCACATCTAGAATATGTTGAAGATTTAACAAGAGGATAATATCTCATCTATGATATAATATAACATGTGGTGCATGTTGAAAAAAACCTTTGAAGGATGTCTTAATACAATTTACAACCCCCCCAATTATGTATTATTTCTAAAATTGAGCATGAATCATGTGGGATTATAGATTTTGGATGATTATCCCAAATTTTAAAATCCGATTGCACCATGGTTAGGGTTAAAGAATATTTGGTGCATCTAACATGTCTTTAAACTAGTTAAAATAGCCTCCCTCATATGGCTTGTTATTCGTTATACATGATCTAGATCTATGTAAATAATATTCTTAGAGCTGTGTGTGACTTCATTCTCACCCCAAAAAGATACGTAGTGAAATTAAGATCCCACATCTTGACCCAGCCATGACAAAATAAAAATTCCCCTTTTCCCTTCTCTATGGGATAGATCTATGGAAGGAAATTGTAATGAGATTCATATGAGATTGGGTTTTGGTATCCTAATGGGATTTTAAACCCCCAGTCAAGTCATATTAAATCCTAAAAACATCCATCATTATTTTGGATCATCCTCTTTTCAAAAAACACATTTCTTTGTTTTGAGAAGCTTGGATCCTCACAAACCTTCCTTGGTTGTCAGTGAAGTATTAGTCTCGAAAGGAAACCTTTTTACTATGCATACTAAACCCAAGATGGATCGGCGTAATGTGTTCCCACAATGGGGTGCATCAATCATAGGCATATTTTCCCTTTGGAGAAAGTATTTTTATCTATATATTCCTTGAAAGTTTCATAATGGAAACTCCATTTAGAACATGGTCCATGACTATTTCTTACGTACATATTTTATACCTTATCTCTGATATGATGGGGCCAAGATCATGATTTACAATGTTTCTTTACCCTAACAATTCAAATGATATTTGAATATCATTTCTAAACTTGTTGTATCTATTTCACCATGTTGGTTTCTTAACTTTATGGTCAAAACTATATGGACTTAAACATCATCTTTGATGGTATAACTATGTGACCCTAAACTGCCTAAAGAAAGAGACATAGAACTCATTAGTATGAAGACCTACAAAGTGTGACATAAAAAATCCATTTCTTTCCTGATATGTCTTTTTTAAAATAAATGATACCTTTTCTAAAAAAATACTCATAATATTAATGTAAACAAAAGTTAAAATAGTATAAAGGAAGTAATTTTACATTTATCTATTTTTATAAGAGGCATAAGTTCATCAAGAAGGATGTTGGGAAAGATGAAATCATCAAAGATCACCAATTCATTTTCAATACATAAACAAGAGAGATAGATTCATGATATGTGTGTGTGATGAAATAGTTTATTGAGGAGAGCATTTACAAGCATTTGATCTATCTAGAATCGATGTTCCAAGAGATTTGAATGTTACCAATTTTAATAGCTTTCAAAACCATGGTAGATTCACACTCAATCCATAAATTGTTCCAACTCTATTGACTTACCATGCCAACTGCATTGATCAAAAAAAAGCATTTCAGATTTCAAATAATAGGTTATTTTATAGGTTCCATAAAATAATCCCATGGAATCACTATAATTATATCTATAAATAGCCCCAAATCTCATAGGACTGGGATTTACTCTCGAAGCTCCATCAGAGTTACATTTAATCCATCCAACAAACTGTGAGTTCCAAATGAATTCAAAAGTATCTGAATGAGGGCATAAATTTACCACAATATTAAGTTGTATTAGAATATATAATTCTTGGATTGAATTGTTGTAGTGGCCATGATGAATATAATTTACATTTTTCACTTCCATAATGATTTTAACAATGAAATATTGAGTGCTGAAAGAGGAATTCTCTTGAATTATCTTATTTCTATCATGCCAGATGACATGAATGAGTTCTGTTATGGAAAATTTGAAGAGTTTCGTAATTTTATGAGAAAGGGAGAGCTTAAATCACTCTTTAATATGATCAAAAATTGAGTCTACATGAGATGTATGGGTCTCAAAGAAGTCAAACACTGCATTCTAGAGAACTGAAGATGTTTGATATCTTAAGAAAATATGATATACAAATTACAAATGCTGAACAAAAAAGACACATCTTGAGTATAGGGAGATAAACACTTATTATATATTGGAATCAATTAGGTTCATTTATAATGATAGCATCCATAGAAAAGAAAATATGGATAGTAGAATCCATTTATTATTCTGGGACCTGATCCAACTATGAATACCATTTATCTAATTCTTGTAAAATAGATTAGAGTTAAAAATGTTATCCACTACTCACTCCCATATCAAAAGATACTCTATGTTAAAAAAATCATAATTTCTAATAGTTGATCTGACATCATAAAGAAGAGATTCAAGGAAATCTATTTGATCTCTCATGACAGTGCTAGGATCCACCACTGGAGTAGAGGAGTAGATCATATCAACTAGTGGAATTCTTGTCTAATTATTAAACCAAAAAACTAAGAGAAAATTTTGTGTTATCCAAATAGTGGGATTTCATTGAAATTATGGTAAAGATAGATTTGAAGGAAGTCTAGATAGAGGAGTCAACATAGTTTAAATTTCAAAATTATAATCTTCCTATGAATCTAGAACTAAGGAATCCCAAATAATTTGATTTTTTAATAATAATCCTCCCTATAAAATGACCTTGTAGGGATTGATTGAAGAGGTGAAATTTTTTAATGGAAAGACCTCTAAGAGAATGTTTCTTACAAAACTACTTACAAGGAACTACAAAAACCCTTTGTTAAAGAATTCCTCCTCTCCAAAAAAAATTTGGATGGTGGTTTTGATGATTTTGAGCAAAGAAGTAGTCTATTTGTACACCATAAAAGAATATAAAAAATTTCAATCAATGATGTTCTTCACAAGGAAAAAGTCTTCCTTCCATGAAGAGAGAGTTACCTTAACTAGAGGCCAAGATTCTTTGAATTCTAAATAAAATATCAATAATGTAATCCACATAGGGTCATCCAAAAAAACATGGGGTATCCTAGGTTGATAAAAGTAAGAGAACCTTCTCTAATGCCCAGTTCACTAATAATGATATATTTTCTAGGTGGGGTGATGTTTTTTCAAAAGTAAATGAAAGATTTATTCCAACTGATCTCATGAACTGAAACTTTTTCATAATTAAGGAAGGCTTTTTTAATGTACCTGATATTTCTCTAATCACCATATGTGAAGAGAATAATATCATTGGCATGAAGTAAATGTGAGAGTGTAGATAGATACCTGTCATACTTTATGGTCTTTAAATCACCCATATCCACCATATTGAGTAGAAAACTACAAGGATAGTCTTCTACAATAGAAAATACAAAGTCATAGAGGGGGTCACCATGCATAACCCCTCTTGAGAAAGTGAAATAACGCTCTGCAAATCCATTAAGGATGATTGAAATATGAGTAGAGCCTATAAGATATTTAATACAATGAAAAAACCTCACAAAAAACAAAATTAAATAAAGTAAATACCAATAAAACCCCATTCCATGATATCTAAGTATTTTTTAACATAAATATTTAATGTAATATTTCCTCCCCTGGTAGTTTTTTGGAAAAGATTAATAGATTCCAAGGAAGTGATCATACAATCTTGAATGGTTCTCCCTTTGATGAATCTAAATTTATTCTATGAGATTATTTTTTGGAGACTTTGGTATAATCAATAGGAAGTATTCTTCCCATTATTATATAGATAGTGTTGATAAGAGAAACTATATTGAATTGAATAATCTCACCTACATTTTCCACCGTTGGAATAAGGTTATGGAATTGAGCATTGGTTCCCTATGTGGTAGAGACTCACTTGAAAAAATGAATAACCAATTTACATACATCATGATAAATAATATCCCAATATTTTTGAAATAAATTATTAGAGAATCTATTAGGTCAAGGATAAATCTTATAATTTATGCCAAATATTGCGTCCTTAATTTCAAAATCAAGATGAATTTAGGTGAGCATAATATTATCTTTAGCACTTAAAAATCTTGGAATGATTCCCACCGTTAAATCCAATAAAGTGGGGGAAATTGAAAAGATTAATGTAGAATGAGAAAAAAAATTAAATGTATTTCATATCATCCAAGATATAATCACCATCCTTTATAAGAGAAATAGGTCTGGTCACCTTTTTATATCACTAAAGATAATTGAAAATTTTAGGGTTTTGTTCACCATAATCGAGCCATCTGGATTTGAAAAAAACACTTTTTTATATCTTCTTTGAGATTAAGGTGGTTATTGATCTTGGAAGACATCTAATATTCTTGTTCATGTTTTCTAGAGAAGTCATTCATTGTGATAGTCTCTTTAAGAAGATGAAGATAGTTTTTAAGAGAGTAAAAGTCCTTTTTCTATAGAAATAAAACAATTTATTCTACAGTATTTAATCCTTCTATTAAGAAATTTATTTCTTCCAGATACATGCCAATGAATTATATTTATTATAATCCATGGTCCAAATGTCATGGAAAAGCATATTATATTTAGGATGAATAACCCAAGAGTTTTTAAACTTGAATTGAGCTGGTGGATTCCTTTATTTAATAAGAAATATTGTGAGGATTTAGTGGATATCATATTTGAACGTTGACAAGGGACAACATGATATGGAGTCCCACATGTTTAAGGAGGCCTCATTAGAAAAATCTCTATCAATTATTCAAGATTTCATTCTTTTTATATGATTTATGTACCAATTGAATTTAGATCCCCCAAATATATCTCAAATAGATTGTTATCTTAAATTCAAGATCTGAAATTTTTAACTGGAATGGAGTGGGTCACAGGGAAATTATAGAAAAGACACAAATCTTATAGGATCCAATATAAAACCAAAAAAATAGTCAAACTATGCTCACGAGGTCCCATAACCTATAAAAAAGTTAGAGCACTGCATACATCCATTATTTACATTTCAATTATGATATTCAAAAAAAAAGAAACTTGAAAAAGTGTGATACAAGATTATTAATTCAAGTAGGCCAACACTAGTGTTTTAGTGATGGTAATTATACCTATATTCATCCATTATCCATGCCAATATAAATAAAGAATGGATCATTTCAAATTAATTATTCAGAATTACAAGCCAAATTGTTATTTGGTAGTCAAATGATTGGGGATATCATGATGTTACCTTTTGAAATATTGAAACTAATTATGAATAAAATATCAAATAGAAAAAAAGACATATAATTGAGAATATTTGTTTTATATATCCATCAAAATATGGAAAATGGGGAACATCCACAACCCAGAGTCTCTCCTTGAAATTATGAGTAAATAGAAATGAATTAAATAGATACAGTCAACATTGACATGTTTTCTACGACAAATCAACTAACACATAATGAAAATCATTGAGGGACTACTTAAGATTCACTATCTGGTCATCTTTCCCTTCATTTAAAGGGTGTGTTTCTGAAATATAGGCATCTAGATAATGACTTATTTATCTATTGGATTCTATCCTTGTGTTTCCAAATTACATATGTGTCTTCTCTCTGTCTATAGGGGCTTCATATTCTTACATATTTGCAGTCTGTATGGTGATCCAATCATGGAGTTTCAATTCCTCAACAACCAAATGATATAACTCCACAACAATATCTTTGGGATAATCTGAATGATAGTTTGCAAGATAAAATATTACAAGATCACATTACCTAGAAGCTAACTCCTCTCAAGTGATAAGAACTTGATGAATAAGGCTATAAAAATGTTGATAGTTGAACCCACTGATTCCCAAGACAAGGAAGAGTTTATGGAGACTTTTTAACATGTTAATAATACTCTCTAAATGTGTATCTGTGATAATAGTGAAAATTTGGTGCCAAGACCATTTTCCCAAAACCTGACTTTCAAGGGAAGCATTCCAATCAAGACAATTTCCACCCACTAATACAGATATATAGTCTGGAATATGGTACACTACTATTGGGTTTGATTCATTTAGTGAGGCAGTTGTAGGAGGACCCTCTGTCATAGCTTCCCCTTTAATTTTAGGGAATGGGTCAATAAGTGTGATATTTACTGATGAGGTGCACAATTCCATTTCAGTGGGGACAAAGTTCATAACACAACCAAAAGAATTGGTTAAAAAAGTCAAAATTTTTCCACTTATAATGTGATTGGGGGGGGGGGGGGGTTAATATGGTAACTCCCTACAACACATTGAAAATTTAAACCTATTATCTTCCTTTTATTGAAATTGGAACTAAAGGAATGAAAAACAAGGGCCCCAAGGAACTCAATGACTTATTTACCTAATGAGATTTCATCCCTAACAATACATCTATATAATACTCCACCCATGCTTTGGAATACTCCCATGAAAAATTAGACATAGCACCAATGGACTACAACATGATTTTTATTCTAGAATTCTCATGCAGTAGTATTAACCATAGTTGATAATGTGTATTTGGTTATGAATCCCCATTAATCCCAAATATAGGTAAATACATAGTTTGTTTTAGGCATTAAAAATATTATGTGAACCTATAAGGGGTTTAAGGTTCAAAAAAAATATATCTATCAACCCGAGAGGTCATACTCTATTTTCAAAATGAGATGATGTAAGAACATTTTTCTATGGTTCCCCCACCATTATCTATTATTTTTATAGAAGGTGAAAAGTAAGGAATGAAATTAAATTTAAGGTAATCCCTCAGTATCTCAATAATTCCATCAATATCTAAGGTCTTTGGTTAGAAAACAACAATATTGAGCAATCTTTTGTGAGAAATAGAATAATAAATTATTGTAGTACATTGATATTCATATCACTGAAAGTGTTCTATTATCTTACCATATAAAAATTTGAATCACCCATCAGGTGTTTTAGAGACAATCCTTCTTGTACATGACCTATCAACTTATAAATTTGGGCAAGGGTGGGTAAAAACAAGTCAATAGGATGTCATTATGCCAATGTAACTGCCATTATCAAGGAGCTAACCCTAAAAATTGGGTAAACGTCACTGGTCAGAAAAAACCATTCACTCAAGAGCATATAAAATAATCTTACCTACTAAATTGTAACATCCCAAGTAAGTAATGAATAATATATATTTTTATCTATGTCTATTAATGATTAAGATAGTGTTTTATAGGCTTAAAATCAAAATAAATACAATCTTATGCATGGAATACACTAATATTCTTAAAAGATTGTTTTACTGCCTTTTGATGGCAAACCCTTTTTAAATCAATATTTTGACAATTTTATAATCTATATTTGTCAAAATAAACATATTCATTATGGTTGGAACATTGAATTTTACATTGGATAAATTTTTGGTATTTTTCTGACAATGTTCATTTTTTAATGAATAGTAAAAAATACTGCATTTTACATCAAAACTGCTTTTTAATCTAATCTATTTATATGATTAGATTATATTATGAATTGTTTTTTAAGTGGAATTAGAATATATTTTTACCATTTAATCCAATGGTGGTCATTGGAATCAATTTCACTTTGAAATTGGACTTAAACTGGTGTCAATCTATTGATACTTATTGTTTCATAAAAACACGCTATTTGTCATGACAGCAGGAATTAATTATTAAATTAATTAATGTGACTTATATGTTTTGAATTTTGTAAAATAGACTTCATTTTTGAATTCAGAATATCAAATATATCTTAGGGTGAATTTTTGGTAATTTTCTGAAAAACTTCAATTTTTGATGAATAGTGAAACCACTAAGTGGTACTTATAAAAACTGATTTTTCCGTTTAAATGAAATTTTGCCATCACTGTGATTTGATTTTCAAAAATCTGACATACATGGTTGTCATTAAGAAGTAAAATGTGGTTCAATGAGATTAAAATAATTTTTTTGGTGAATAGTAACTTATTAAGTTCTTAATCGCGATTAGAGGTAATTAGTGTAGTTTAAGGTAAAAACAATGCTTTAATAAAATGAGATGAGCTTGACACATGTCCTAACCTCATTGGTTGTGTCATGGACGACCAAGACAAGCCATGGATAAACTTGGGGATCCCATGGAGCCACTTTGGTTGGGAAATGACATAAATAACTTTTTATTTAATGTTAAAGTAAAAATGACACAAACATGAGTTAGTTTACAAAAAAAAATTTTACATGGGGTTATAAAGATCCGATTTTTGACTATAAATATTAATTAGAAAGATAAAACGATTTCCTACATCATAGTAATTTTTTTATAATTTTTAGACATTATATAAATTAAATTATTTATGACATCATGATGATGCAGCGATGACCTCATTATTTAACGATTTAAATAAAATGGAAAGTTAATGTAAAATATAAAACCTACACATGGCCAAAACCAATTGTATGAGTTGATTTCGAAGACTTATCACCTTATCCTCTAATTATATAAATTTGGGACCTTTTGAATCCGAAACTCATTTTAAAATAAAGTAACTTATCTTTACTTTCCAAGAGTGCCCCTCCTCTCCTCTTATAAAAGGCCCCCACCTATACCTCCTTACCCACACTTACAAAGCCTTTGGCTCGGACAAACCCTGTACATTTTGTCTCTCCACTTCCCTCTCTTACTCCTTGAAGCCTCACTTTGGGCAGAAGTATTCTAAAGGAAGCCTTTGATCTCAAACCAAAGGGAGTTACCCGATTTTAAGGTAATGTCTTCTTTTGAGTCCTTTTGTTTTATTTTGCTTCTCCAACCCCCTAAACTCTTTTTATTATTTTCTTTTGTAACAACTCCAGTATCCTCAGTATACTAGGATGTTGTTATAATAAGGATTCTAGCTACACTTACATACACCTACATCTAATTGTTAACGAACATACTGTTTCCGTGGATGGTGAATTTATGCCTCCCGAAACGATGATTGTTCAACATTCTTTTAACACCTTCAAAGGTGGCCATTAAGATGTCACTATATTTATATATGATATATAATATGTTTATGTTTTCCTTAAGCTTCTGTATTTTCCTTTTTGGTCAGACCTTTATGGTTTCCATTATGGGTGAACGCGATATCTTCATTTAAGGAAGTGCGGACTACCGCCCCCTCAAAGTGATTTGATCCATTAAATACCCTATGTGGGATGTATAAAGGATGGAACTATGATATTATATATGATATTATACTGGAATTATAATATACCTTTATATCATTATGATTCCATTCTATAAAATATGAAATAGAAATGAAAGTAGCATTCATGCGTACGTACGGCTTACCGTCTCCATGAACGGTGCATTTCATTTCTTACCTCTAAATGATTATGTAATATTATAAATGCATGCACGTACTAGATATATATGACATATATGATATCTAAATCATGAATACCATTCTGGATATAATGGATAAATGAACAACTTGTAATTATAAAGGGTTTATTTTTTTTACTCAAGTACCAATGATCGTTAAAACGAACGTTATTAACTTAAATAATTACATAGTGTTCATGACATGGAAATAAGTGATATAAAAGGAATAATGAACTTGAAATAGGTTCTTAAACAAGTAGAAATTAACTCAAGTTTATTATTCAGGAGATTAAAGAATGACTGAGTCAAGTCGGACCTGAGGTATGGGACTTCGTCTCAATCTCCTTTCATTGAGGCATATTTTGTTTTATACCCAACCTTCTTTTATATGGTGTATAAACCCCTTTGACTTTTACGTTTATCCAAAAGGAATCTTTTTTATACGAAGCGTTTTAGTAAACAAAAAAAGGGAATGTTTTTGTCATACGTATGCGGCGACAACGACTTCTCCGCCGCCGTGACCATTATTTGAGTTTTGGCTTCCTCTACAAGCCATAATTTTTTTAAAAGAAAAATAAATACCACGTTTTACTTTTATTTTATTTTGGTATTGAAAATGGTTTTCACAATGTTTTTATATGAATGTTTTGTATTGATATCTTGTGATTGGAAGGTGAGAATGTTATGTTTCCTTTATGCATCTTTTATGTGATACGATTATGTTGAGGTTCTTGGGCATTATTATGAAGACAGTTGGTTCCGTGATAAACTAAGGGCGGGTGAGCCCGATATAGCTCTCCAATGCATTGGGTAACGCGAAGGAGTGAAACGTTAAGGTTTCTCCGAAGAGATTTAGGGAATATACTGTGATGGGTATTCCAAACGTAACCAAGAGGGTTACTCCCTACGTAAGAATGTTATGAATGCCTCAAGTTACCTTTATGTCTTATGATTTCTATGATTTATTCATGATTTGATGAGGTATGTTAAAGTGCTTATGTTTTATGGGTAAATTATGATTTCATTCTTATGTATATATGTACCCATGTTTCCTTTCCATATTTTTATATCCCTTACTGAGCTTTTTATGCTCATCCTAAGTTTTTTTGAAATGTTTTTCACAGGTCAAGGGAAAGGTACATGATATGATGATAGTGTCAAGGAAGTGTCAAGAAAGAATCCATGTTTTATTTTAAATATGTTTCCTTTGATGGGAAAAAGAATACTATCTTTATGTAACCACTTTGTTTATATGTGGAATGTAATGCAAGTTTTATGATCTAATTCTCTAAAACTCTAAACCCGAAATGATCCTCAAGGTGTAATCTTGTAATAACTCAAGATTAAGTAAGGTTTAAGGCTGGGGCCTTATAGTTGGTATCAAAGGACAGTTTAGATAACTTTAGGAGTTAGAATTCTATTAAATGATTATCCAAAAATATTTTTTTTTTGAAATGATATAGCATTTGAAGATTACCATGTTGCTTCATCTAAGACATGTTTGGTCAGAATGGTTTTCCACAGAGGAAACAGGGAAACAGTGCTAGGAAGGCATACAGAAGGAAATAACCTTCCGAATCAGCATCCTGAGATGGTCGGAATTGGAACTGAACAGTTTGTTGCAGTAATGGCGCAGTTGACTCAAGTGATAAATGGTGGTGGTATCCATGCACGAGATCAGCCTGATCAACCACAGAGGAACATGTCAGTGGTGGAACATTTCATGAGGCAACATCCCCCATCATTCAGAGGATCATCTGAACCTGTGTTAGCTAAAGGGTGGATTAAAGCACTGGAGAAGATTTTTGATATCAAGGGGTGTTCAGACAATCAAAAGGTTAGTCTTGCTATTTACCGTTTGGAGGGTGAGGCAGATCAGTGGTGGTCTATGGTTAAAAATATCAGGGACGCTGATGAGATTGATGCTCTCGACTGGGATGAATTCAAAGGTATGTTTCTTGAGAAGTATTTTTCTAAGGCTGTTTGACTTAGGATGGAAAAGCAATTATTGGAATTGAGGCAAGAGGAAGACTCAGTGGCTACCTATGAAGAAAGGTTCACTTGATTGGCAAGGTATGCACCAAATTTTATCCGAGACCTTGATAGTAAAATCAATCGTTTTTACTCAGGATTAAAGCCAAAATATCGAAGGGCATTAGCTTCTCGTGAGTTTAAAAGTTATGAAAAGCTTGTTCGATGTGCTGAGAAGGTGGAAATGGAGTTTGCCGATGATCAAGTGTTCTATAACAACCAACAGAAGAAGAGACCGAGGTGGCAGGAGAAAGGTAAGAATTCTTCAAAAATTCTGATGGTAAGAAAACTAATTTTCCAGTTTGTGATAAATGTGGCAAAAGGAATGCTGGGGAATGTCTTCTGAATTCTGGAAAGTGCTACCGATGTGGTAAGATGGGACATAAGGCTCATGATTGCACTGAAAAGGATCAAGGTGAAGGTAAGACCAAATTTTATTTATAGTTAGTGAAATGTTATAAGTGCAATGAGATGGGTCACTATGCAAACGAGTGTCCGACAAAGAGCTTGAGTGATGGGAAGCAGTTATACTACAAGCAGAAAGGGGTGGTGAAATCCTTTGCAACTACTTCATCAGATGTCGGGCCATCAAATGAAGTTGTATCAGGTACTTTGTTTGTTTTTTCAGATTATGCCAGTGTGTTGTTTGATTCGGGGTCTACACATTCTTTCATCTCTGAAAACTTTTCTAGTAAAATGGGAATACCATCTCGAGAAATGACTCCTAAACTTTTGGTAAAAACGCCTGGGGGAAATGTTGAGGCAAAAATAATTTATAAGAATCTTCCTATCCTTATCTGTGGAATGAACCTACTTGCAAACCTTATTGTTCTACCTCTAGAAGAGTTTGATGTTATCCTAGGTATGGATTGGCTCTCCATTTACCATGCTAAGATTGACTGTAGAGCTAAAGAAGTTTCTTTTCAGAAATACTTTCAGTTTGTGTACAAGAATGAACCCTTACTGTTGATAACTTATCAAGAGGCTGAGAAACTTGTAAAAGATGGAAATGAATGTTACCTTGCACACATCATTGAAAATAAAGGAACTGTTTAGATTAATGATGTGCCAGTGGTAAATGAGTATCCTAATGTTTTTCCTGATGAGTTGCCTGGAATAATACCAGATCGAGAAGTTGAGTTTACTGTTGACTTAGTTCCTGATGCTAAGCCAATTTCAAAACCCCCTTATCGAATGGCTCAAATTTAACTTTTAGAGTTGAAGGAGCAATTGCAAGATTTATTAGAGAAAGGTTTCATTCGACCTAGCACATCACCATGGGGTGATCCTGTTTTATTTGCTAAAAAGAAAGATGGTTTTATGAGACTTTGTATTGATTATAGAGCCTTGAATAACATCACTGTTAAGAACAAATATCCTTTGCCTCATATCGATGATTTGTTTTATCAGCTCCAGGGAGCTCAGTATTTTTCAAAGATTGACTTGATATAGGGGTACCATCAGCTGAAGGTAAAGGAAGCAGATGTTCCGAAGACTGTGTTTCGTACAAGATATGGCCATTATGAATTTTTAGTAATGCCTTTTGGGCTAACCAATGCACCTGCTGTATTCATGGACTTAATGAATAGAATTTTCCATGAGTTCTTGGATAAGTTTGTGGTGGTTTTCATTGATGATATTTTGGTGTTTTCTAAAAGTAAATAAGAACATGAAAGACATTTAAGGTTCATTTTGAAAACATTAAAAGAAAAGAAATTGTATGGGAAATTCAGCAAGTGTGAGTTTTTGTTGCAACAAATTTCTTTCCTTGGTCACATTGTTTCTAAAGATGGGATAACTGTTGATCCTTCAAAAACAATAGTTGTGGAAGACTCGCCAAGACCCACAAATGTAACTGATATTCGTATCTTCCTTGGTTTGGTAGGCTATTACCGAAGGTTTGTTAGAAATTTTTCACGGTTATCTAGTCCAATGACTAAGCTAACTCGGAAGGGTGTTAAGTTTATCTGGACAAAAGAATGTGATGATTGTTTTCAGGAATTGAAAAGAAGATTGGTGAATGCTCTAGTTTTGGCACTACCTTCCAGGAATGATGAGTTTGTTATCTACAGTGATGCTTCATTGAAAGGACTTGGTTGCGTCCTAATGCAGAATGATCAGGTAATTGCTTATGCTTCACGAAAGTTGAAAGCTCATGAGGTAAATTACCCTACACATGATTTGGAATTAGCTGCTGTTGTTTTTGATTTAAAAATTTAGAGGCATCATTTGTATGGAGTAAAGTGTGAAATATGTAATGATCACAAAAGTTTAAAGTATATATTCACTCAGAAAGAATTGAACATGAGACAAAGGAGATGGCTAGAATTAATCAAGGATTATGATTTTACAATTCATTACCATCCGGGAAAAGCAAATAAAGTGGCTGATGCTTTGAGTCAAAAAAGTAATGCTTCATTAGCAATGTTGCGTTTGGAACGTGATCCTTTGGTTAAGGATTTGATGAACATTGGCATAGAAGTTATTGGTGCAAGAAGTTCTTCTGTTTTGTTTCATGTATCAGTGAGATCATCTCTACCAGATAGAATCAAGCAAGCACAGAAGCAAGACAGTGAGTTGCAGAAAAAGGTAGAGCTGGTTCAGAAAGGTAAGTTGCCTGAATTCAACATTGATAATGATTGTGTTTTGAAATTTGGGAAGAGATTGTGTGTGCCTTGTGATTCACAGTTGAAGAGAGAGTTATTATGTGAAGCTCATAGTTCTCCGTTTTCAGTTCATCCTGGCATTACTAAGATGTACAGAGATCTGCGGGAGTATTACTGGTGGGATGGAATGAAAAGAGATATTGCGGATTTTACTGTGAAGTGCTTGACATGTAAACAGGTTAAAACAGAGAGGCAGTTACCGAAAGGGATGCTTCAACCTTTACCAGTGCCAGAGTGGAAATGGGAGAATATATCCATGGACTTCGTTGTGGGATTACCGAATACATCTCAAGGTAATAATGCAATCTGGGTTATTGTTGATCACTTGATCAAATCTGCTCATTTCCTTTCTATACGAGATACTTTTTCCCTGGATCAACTTTACCGTTTGTATCTTAAAGAGATAGTCAGGTTACATGGAGTTCCTCTCTCCATTGTATCTGATCGTGATCCCATGTTCACTTCTAACTTTTGGAAAGGCCTTCAGAAGTCTTTGGGTACTGAATTAAATTTTAGTACAACATTTCATCCTCAATCAGATGGATAGTCAGAACGAACAATTCAAACCTTGGAGGATATGCTACGAGATTGTTCGATGGATTATCAGGGAAGTTGGGACCAACATCTTTCTTTGGTTGAATTTTCATATAATAACAGTTTTCATTCTAGTATATAGATGACACCATTTCAGGCATTATATGGGAATCAGTGTCGAACTCCAGCTTTCTGGGATGAAGTGGGTGAAAGGAAGTTGATGGGACCAGAATTGGTGGAAGAGTTGGCAGAAAAAGTTCAGCTGATACAGAAACACATGAGAACAGCTCAGAGCAGGCAGAAGAGTTATGCAGACAACAGGAGGAAGGATCTCTCTTTTGAGGTAGGTGATCATGTTTTTCTCAAAGTATCACCATGGAAAAGTGTGATGCGATTTGGTAAGAAAAGAAAGTTGAGTCCAAGGTTCATTGGACCATATGAAATTCTGGAGAGAGTTGGATCAGTTGCATACCGAGTGGCTTTACCTCAGAGTTTATATCAGGTACACAATGTTTTTCACGTTTCGATGTTGAGAAAGTATATGCCAGATCCATCTCATGTTTTGAGTCCAAAGGTAGTTCAGCTGGAAGAGAACCTATCTTATGAGGAACAACCGGTCCAGATTCTTGACCACAGAGAGAAAGTGTTACAGAATAAGGTGATTAAGCAGGTAAAGGTTTTGTGAAAAAACCACATGATGGAAGAGGCAACATGGGAATCTGAAAATGCAATGAGGGATAAGTACCCCCATTTATTCGATAAGTAAATAAATTGCGGGGACGCAATTTTCTAAAGGGGGGAAGGATGTAACATCCCAAGTAAGTAATAAATAATAGATATTTTTATCTATGTCTATTAATGATTAATATAGTGTTTTAGAGGCTTAAAATCAAAATAAATACAATCTTATGCATGAAATACACTAATATTCTTAAAAGATTGTTTTACTGCCTTTTGATGCAAAACCCTTTTTAAATCAATATTTTGACAATTTTATAATCTATATTTGTCAAAATAAACATATTCATTATGATTGGGACATTGAATTTTACATTGGATAAATTTTTGGTATTTTTCTGACAATGTTCATTTTTTAATGAATAGTGAAAAATACTGCATTTTACATCAAAACTGATTTTTAATCTAATTTATTTATATGATTATATTATCTTTTGAATTGGTTTTGAAGTGGAATTAGAATATATTTTTACCATTTAATCCAATGGTGGTCATTGGAATCAATTTCACTTTGAAATTGGACTTAAACTGGTGTCAATCTTTTGATACTTATTGTTTCATAAAAACACGCTATTTGTCATGACATCGGGAATTAATTATTAAATTAATTAATGTGACTTATATGTTTTGAATTTTGTAAAATAGACATCATTTTTGAATTCGGAATATCAAATATAGCTTAGGGTGAATTTTTGGTAATTTTTTGAAAAACTTCAATTTTTGATGAATAGTGAAACCACTAAGTGGTAATTATAAAAACTAATTTTTCCGTTTAAATGAAATTTTTCCATCACTGTGATTTGATTTTCAAAAATCCGACATACATGGTTTTCATTAAGAAGTAAAATGTGGTTCAATGAGATTAAAATAATTTTTTGGTGAATAGTAACTTATTAAGTTCTTAATCGCGATTAGAGGTAATTAGTGTAGTTTAAGGTAAAAATAATGCTTTAATAAAATTAGATGAGCTTGAAACATGTCCTATCGTCATTGGTTGTGTCATGGCCGACTAATACAAACCATGGGTCAACTTGGGGACCCCATGGAGCCACTTTGGTTGGGAAATGACATAAATAACGTTTTATTTAATGTTAAAGTAAAAATGACACAAACATGAGTTATTTTACAAAAACAATTTTTACATGGGGTTATAAAGATCATATTTTTGACTATAAATATTCATTATAAAGATAAAAATATTTCCTACATCATAGTATTTTTTTTATAATTTTTAAAAATTATATAAATTAAATTATTTATGACATCATGATGATGCAGCGATGACCTCATTATTTAACGATTTAAATAAAATGGAAAGTTAATGTAAAATATAAAACCTAAACATGGAAAAAACCAATTGGATGAGTATATTTCGAAGAATTATCACCTTATCCTCGAATTATATCAATGTGGGACCTTTTGAATCTGAAACTCATTTTAAAATAAAGTAACTTATCTTTACATTCCAAGAGTGCCCCTCTTCTCCTCTTATAAAAGGCCCCCACCTCTACCTCCTTACCCACACATAAAAAGCCTCTGGCTCGGCCAAACCCTGCCTATTTTGTCTCTCCACTTCTCTATCTAACTCATTGAAGCCTCACTTTGGGCAGAAGTCTTCACAAGGAAGCCTTTGAGCTCAAACCAAAGGGAGTTACCCGATTTTAAGGTAATGTCTTCTTTTGAGTCCTTTTGTTTTATTTTGCTTCTCCAACCCCCTAAACTCTTTTTATTCTTTTCTTTTGTAACAACTACAGTATCCTCAATATAATAGGATGTTGTTATAATAAGTATTTGAGCTACACTTACACACACCTAAATCTAATGGTTAACGAACATACTGTTTCCGTGGATGGTGAATTTATGCCTCCCGAAACGATGATTGTTCAACATTCTTTTAACACCTTCAAAGGTGGCCATTAAGATGTCACTATATTTATATATGATATATAATATGTTTATGTTTTCCTTAAGCTTCTGTATTTTCCTTTTTGGTCATACCTTTATGGTTTCCATTATGGGTGAACGCGATATCTTGATTTAAGGAAGTGCGGACTACCGCCCCCTCAAAGTGATTTGATTCGTTAAATACCATATGTGGGATGTATAAAGGATGGAACTATGATATTATATATGATATTATACTGGAATTATAATATACCTTTATATCATTATGATTCCATTCTATAAAATATGAAATAGAAATGAAAGTAGCGTTCATGCGTACGTACGGCTTACCGTCTCCATGAACGATGCATTTCATTTCTTACCTCTAAATGATTATGTAATATTACAAATGCATGCATGTACTGGATATATATGACATATATGATATCTACATCATGAATACCATTCTGGATATAATGGATACATGAACAACTTGTAATTATAAAGGGTTTATTTTTTTTACTCAAGTACCAATGATCGTTAAAACGAACGTTATTAACTTAAATAATTACATAGTGTTCATGACATGGAAATAAGTGATATAAAAGGAATAATGAACTTGAAAAAGGTTCTTAAACAAGTAGAAATTAACTCAAGTTTATTATTCAGGAGATTAAAGAACGACTGAGTCAAGTCGGACCTGAGGTATGGGACTTCGTCTCAATCTCCTTTCATTGAGGCGTATTTTGTTTTATACACAACCTTCTTTTATACGGTGTATAAACCCCTTTGACTTTTACGTTTATCCAAAAGGAATCTTTTTTATACGAAGCGTTTTACTAAACGACAAAAGGGAATGTTTTTGTTGTACGTATGCGGCGACAACGACTTCTCCGCCGCTGTGACCATTATTTGAGTTTCGGCTTCCTCTACAAGCCATACTTTTTTTTAAAAGAAAAATAAATACCAGGTTTTACTTTTCTTTTATTTTGGCATTGAAAATGGTTTTCATAATGTTTTTATATAAATGTGTTGTATTGATATCTTTTGATTGGAAGTTGGAAATGTTATGTTTCCTTTATTCATGTTTTATGTGATACGATTATGTTGAGGTTCTTGGGCATTATTATGAAGACGGGTGGTTCCGTGATAAACTAAGGGTGGGTGAGCCCGATATAGCTCTCCAATGCATTCGGTAACACGAAGGAGTGAAACGTTAAGGTTTCTCCGAAGAGATTTAGGGAATATATTGTGATGGGCATTCCAAACGTAACCAAGAGGGTTACTCCCGACATAATAATGTTATGAATGCCTCAAGTTACCTTTATGTCTTATGATTTCTTTGATTTATTCATGATTTGATGAGGTATGTTAAAGTGCTTATGTTTTATTGGTAAAGTATGATTTCATTCTTATGTATATATGTACCCATGTTTCCTTTCCATATTTTTATATCCCTTACTGAGCTTTTGATGCTCATCCCAAGTTTTTTTGAAATGTTTTTCACAGGTCAAGGGAAAGGTACATGATATGATGATAGTGTCAAGGAAGTGTCAAGAAAGAATCCATGTTTTATTTTAAATATGTTTCCTTTGACGGGAAAGAAGAATACTATCTTTATGTAACCACTTTGTTTATATGTGGAATGGAATGAATGTTTTATGATCTAATTCTCTAAAACTCTAAACCTGAAAATATCCTTAAGGTGTAATCTTGTAATAACTCAAGCTTAAGTAATGTTTAAGGCTGGGGCCTTATATAAATATTTAAAGATATATCTACCTAGCCCTTTTTACCCCACACAGTGTATTAACCCGCTTTGAGGGTGGCCCAGTATGAGCCCAAAATGCATTAATTTTGTTGGGTGGGGTAATTCTGGGTATGCCTAAATTTAAGTTTTGGGCCACATAGTTGTAAGAATATTTTTACTCACACATGAAAGGTGATAATTAGGCTATTATTAATTGGGTATCCCAATGAAATCTATTCCATAGTTAATAATTCTCTTTCTAGGGGAATAATATATTTGGTATCTGCACAAGCGTTAACCATAGAGAGGAACTCATTACACATCCCTCCAAGAATTGGGATTCCTCCTAATTGATATATATATATATATATATATATATATATATATATTTAAAACCAATCTCAATTTCACAATGTGTTGGATTAAATGTGTTGGTTGTTTAATACCAATAAATTATCAATTTAGATAAGAGCCTAGTTGGAGGAAATTTTTAAAATTGGTAAACTCATAGGTTTGATACAAACCAACGACCTCTAACTATTCAGCTAATTTTATACAGCTTTGAGGCACCTAGAAATCCTAGGCCCATTCATCAGAGAAACTCTTACTTGAAAAAATGTAAAAATTTGGAACCCAACCCCATTAGAACACTCCCTCAAAATGTTAAATATGTATGGATAGTTTAAAAATTATCATGTGGTATGGATATGTTATGAATATCCTGGTTGTCTTGGGACTATGGGGATCTATTCAAAACTGATACATTCCCTTAACTTGACTGTTGTGGTGGAGATTTTTACCTGATTATATTTTAGGAAAAATTAAAACCAATAAGATGGAAAACTTTAACTAGACATCAGAATTAGGGGGTCGTCTCATAACCCAAAATCTTATAGAGACAAACTCAATGAAAATGGTTAATTCTGGAAATCAGAGTGAAGAAGATAATTCTAGATCCCATCTCAATGAATAATAAGGTATTGAGGGTTGGCCTCAACATTCCTATAAATAATAGTTTTCCTTTAAATGGAATTAATTGAACAAAATAGGTGCCTCAGATCATTACCCATTGTATTTGAAAACAAAAACAATAAAATATGTCGGGATATATAGAAATCATGAGAGAGATAAATTTTAAAAATTCCAAGAGGACTGCATAATGTGGTATGTGGACCACATAACATTCAAACCAGTATGTGTATTATCCCATACCGATGTGAGGAATGTTTCCACTACAAAGAGTAGTATTAATTTTGTGGGAATACCTGCTCATAGATGATGATTTTTCAATATGCATAAGAGATCGATCATAAAGGGAGGTCTCTACATGGAGAGAATCACATTCTATAAGATCAAAACCAACTGGAAACCATGAATCCTCATTATGTGACAAATGAGTTTAAATGAATACCTTTATATGGGGTGGTCCCTTTTTCTTGACCACATTTACCCATGAAGTATTAAACCAGGCTGAGTCTTCCTTAGTATAGACTTCTCTTTGTACCAATAAGACCCTATTCTAACAAGGGGGTTTATTGGGTCTAAAAAGTTTTAAAATAATCTAGGAGAAATATAGAAGTAAATTTGGAATTTAAAACCAAAATTAAACCAAATTATAAGTAATGATAATTTGAAAAAGTTATATAATATAACAAAGAAGCTACCGCTTTCCTGCATAGTTCATAGGTTATACGAGATCGCTTCTCTACATGGTGTCCCTACAAACAATTAATTTATGGGATGAGGTAGTCATATCATTGAAAAAATACTCCCTAATTACCAACCATTGGAAAGAAGGTCTTTGACTCATCATGGATATGGTAATAATTGGGTGATTCTGGGACCATGAGTAAATCCTCATTGGAAATCACCTGAAAAGGGACGCAAAGAAAAAATGGATAACCTAATATAAATGATTGTGTATCCATACTCAACTTCCACAAGCAATCATTGGGATATATTTTTTTAGGAAATAACCTACAACACCCCACGATTTTAAAATAACACTATTCTTCCTAGCGTATATAACATGCATCACCGAGCTTTAAAAAACCAGGAAATATTATATTTAAATATGAATGTTTTAACCTAGTCATTGAATTGGGGGTTAGGAATATGATTAATTGCATTATGAAATATATATAAATGACCTACTCAATAAAAATTTATTGATTAATTCTTATAAAATAAGCACTCATTTTTTAATAAAGTCGTTTTATTCTTTAAAAATATGTTATCTTCCAAAATAGTTTTTATTAATTTTTGTGAGAAAATATTGTAGTTAATTTATAGAATATTTAGAAATTTAATTTAATAAAAATTATTTAGTTTATTTTATTATCACTTAAAAATTAGCATAGAGTGAATTTTTGGGATTTTTCTAAAACGATTGAATTTGCAATGAATAGTAAAAATGTTTTTTATTAACAATTTGATTTTTGTTTCAAGCATTTAAAAAGTTCTATTTTTAAAAAAAATTAAAAGTAAAATTATTCATATTATATCATGAATAATATAATTATGTTAATTTTAATATATTTTAAGGTTTAATTTGGTATAAAAATATTTTTATACTTTAAAATTCATTTTTCAAAAAACTATTTTTTGTTGAATTCTTCATTTTTATCTAAAAATAGTTTCTACTACTTATAGAAATTAAATCATGAAAAATGGATTCCATATATATAATTTTGAGGTATGATTTTTTTTAAATAGTTACCTTTTGTTTTTTGTTATTATGAATATTAACCTTGGAAAGAAAATCACCTTGGTAAGGGTAAAATAGGTATAATAGGGTAAAACATTTGGGATAAGGATTTACAGTTTGACTAACACTTTCCTTTATCTTATCAAATGGGTGTAGTTTGGCCATTTACATATAATAATAGATTATATGGACACTTTGTTCCATATTTCCTTGATTACGACTTTTAAATTAATTTCAGTAAAGATAAAGTAAAAAATGTCATACTCTTGAATTTAATATCTCTAATATTTTATCATAAGGATAAAACAAGGTTGTTCTCAGTTATAAACCAGTATTTTAAAGATAAATTAAATTTATTTATCATAGTAATTTTTTTAAATTTTATTGATTGAATAATTATCATAAATGATTACGCAACACCAACACATTATTTATTTATTTAATAAACAAATAAATGATTTTAAAAATATTAAAGTTATAAAATTTCGATAAATTATTATGTTTCAAGATTTTTTAGATAAATATGACATATTATGAAGGTTTTAAAGGATTATATTCAAATTACAACTTTTTCTTGTTGTCTTTAAAGTTAAATTTAATGAATAGTGTCTAAAGTGACATTAATTATATTTTATGAAAGTAATATTTTAATAAATTATTTATAAATTCTAAAAAATTATAAAGAGATACGGTGGATAATATATGGTTTAAAATATTATCCATTTTGTATTTATGGGCCAATTTTTACCTTATAAGAAAAATTATAACCCTTTAATACTGAAAAAGGAGTTGTGATTATGGTGAAAATTGGTTAACTATGGTGTTAAACCAATATAAAAAGTTTAAAATACCAATCAAAACCTATTAAAGTATTATTTTTTTGATGATATTTCAACCATATACTACTTTATATTCTGATATTTTTCCTTTTTGAAGCATTTTTATTGAGAATAATTTTATTATATTTTAATCTTTTAAGAAATTTTAAGAGTGCCCCTCTCCTCCATTAAAAAAGGGAACCCCTTTTGCACAATTATTTACACCGCATTGAGAAACCTAGCTCAACCAAGAGCTACTCATTTATCTTATAAACATACTTATACAATTTATATAGGTTATTTTCTCCCCAAAATACCAACCCTAGGTTCCTTAAGAGGATATCTAAAGGAGTTGTTTCAAAGAAGATGCAATCTCCTTAACCAATCACTTTATTTTTTCTTTATTTTCTTACCTTATATATATCTATTTATTTATAATAAAATAATAAATTTACTATCCTCAATATACTGAAATGTTATTATGATAATTAAACAACCATTATCCACCCTTTTTTCTATTAAATGGGAACTGAAGATATCACTTGTGCATACGTACGTCTTACCGTCTCCACATAGAGATAAAATTCATTTTTCATCACCATATTTTATAGATGGGTATTATGATTAATTTAATCATTATATATGATATTTATGACATAAATTTTATTTTTTAATTATAATATCATATTTATATTCTTTCCATAAATCCATTGGAAAATGAAAACGTCGCTTGTGTGTGTGTATGGACTGCCACCTCCACAAAGTAATGTGATTCATTTTTCATCTCTTCTTTACATGGATGGTAATAAGGAAAACTTTAATGAATATATATGATATATATGATTTAATAATTATTATATAAAGTTTAATTATTTTTTACCAATCTTTCATTCCATCTTTTGAAAAGTGAAAATAGGGGTCACGCATACATACAACCTACTATCTCCATGAATGGTATAATTCATTTTTCTATCTCTATAGCTTATTGATTAATCTAAATATATATAATTAATATATATATTATATTTATATCATTATTAAAATTATTTATATTATTAAACCATGATCAAAGTACAAGTACCAAAATTACCAAATAAATACGTACATGAAAAACAAAACAGTTATCACCTGAAACAGTGATTTTAAAAAGGAATTGATAATAAACGTGTGATAAAAACTACAAGTAAATCATATATGGTATGATATATATTATTTTGTTTCTTTAATAGATTTATAATAAATATATATTTTTTATACATGTAACACCCCAAGCTTCCATGATACGCTGATATATAAATAATTCAATAGCTTCCACTGAATGCAACACCAAGTTTAAGCACACCATGACCTATCAAATTAGTCGTTTAAAAAAGTTTTAGGAATATTATTAACAAAAATTTGAAATTTTAAATATTTTTAAATATACTTAATTTTTGAATTCAGAATATAAAAATTATCTTAGGGTGAAATTTTGGTAATTTTTTTGAAAAGTTTCAATTTTTAATGAATAATAAAAAAATACTGTATTTTAATTCAAGACTGCCTTTTATTATAATTTATTTATATAGTTATATTTTAATTTTAATTGTTTTTATGGTATAATTAGATTATGTTTTTATTATTTAATCCAGTGGTGATCATTGGAATTATTTTTACATTGAAATTTTATATAAACACATGTTAATATTTTGATGGTTTTACTTTTAAAAATCCGCTTTCTCGTTTTGACAACGAGAGTTATTTTGAAATTAATTTCTTCCGATTCTGAGTTTTGAATTTAAAAAAATGGATTCCATATTTGGAATAAAAATATCCAAATTATGTAAATAGACCCCTTTTAGTTTTGGATATTATGAATAGTGACTTCATTAATTATTTTTCTTTACCACGATTAAAGGGTAAATCAGGTAAATAATGATAAAAATAATATTATAATAATATAAAATCACACTAAAATTTATCCTAATCATATTTTATGACATATGTACCACCAATAAAATACTTGGGATGAAAAATTTTCCTTTGGAAGCCACTTGGGTGTGATTATGACACTTATGTCTTTTAATTTAATGTATAGGAAAATATGTCATAAACATAAATATTCTTAATAAAAAAAATTTAATATGGATTTATATAAGTGACATATTAGACTATAAATATTAATTATAAAGATATAAAATATTTCGTACATCATGGTATTTTATTTATACATTTTAGACAGTAAATAATAAAATTTAATTATGACATAATGACGATGAAATGATTGCTTTTTTAATGAAGGAAGAAAATAAATGATATTATAAATATTAAAATAAATATTATATGACATAATTTATGACATAAAATATTTTTATACATGAATAAGAAATGTTATAATACTATTAAATTATTTGTTTCTAAGTTATCTCTTTTTTTTGGATTTTATTTAATTTCAATGAAATGAATAGTGAAAAATTGACATAATTGATGTTTTATAAATATAGTAATTTATTAAATTATTTAAAAATTCTAAAAATATTTTAAAATCAAAAAGTGACTATGATAATATCTAAATGTTCATTAAGTGTCCAATTATAGGAAATTGACCCCATATAAGTAAAATTAATAGCCTCTTAATAATTAAAATGTAATTACCATAATTAAAATTAAAAGAGAATAACTAAGGGTAAACCAAAAATATAAGGTTTCAAATAAAATCAATACGTGTCTAAAAATTATTATATGGAATGATTTCGACCTATAATATTCCTATATTCAGCATATGTTATGTTTCATCATTTTAAATTAAAAAAATTAATTTATGTTAATTTAACAATTTAAGAGTTTCCAAGGGTGCCCTTCCCTCTCCTATAAAATGGTACCCTCTCTTCTCTAATACTCACACTTCATGAACCCTTTTATTCAAACAATACCTGAAAAAAAATCTTCCTAGAATCCGTTCCCTCATCCTAGTAGCCTCAATTAGGTTAGAAAACCTACCAAGGAAGGATTTTGGTAGAAACGAAAATAGGTTACCCGATTAAGAGGTAACGCCTCCTCTCATGCTTTCTAGTTTCATTTCCACTCTACACTCCCTATACTATTTTTATTCTATGATAACATAACAACACCAGTATTATCAATATACTAGGATTTTGTTATGCTAAAATATTTACCAAAAATTACACACACTTCTATCTAATGGTAACGAACATACTGTTTTTGTGTATGTCGAACTACTGCCTCATAAAACGATGATTGTTCAATTTTCTTCTACCACCTATCATGTTGGAAATTATGATGGAAACTATATTTATATATGATATATATTATATTTATATTTTCTCTATTCATCTTTATTTTTTAGAACATACCTTTATACTTTCTGTGTTGTGTAAATACGATAATTTCATTTGAGGAAGTGTGGACTAACACCCTCTCAAAGCGATATGACTCATTCATGCCATACATGGAATGTATAAAGGATGGTTGTAATAAAAATATTTAACATATATAACATAAATATTATACTGAAATTATAATATACATATGTATCATTTAATTTTAATTCGTTTAATACAACAAACAAAATGAAGGTGACATTCATGCGTACGTATGACCTGCCATCTCTATGAATGATGCACTTCATTTCTAATCTTCAAATATTATGGAATATTATAAATACATATGTAATGAATATATAATATTATTTAGTCTTGTGTTACATTCTTAATATTATTAAACCATGATATATTTAATAATAACACCAAATAACAAGTCAAAACATACTTGAGAAAACTAGGTATTTAACACCCAAAAATAGTTAAAATAATGAAAAAAGTGTTAACAAATGGGTAATAAAATATTGTAAGAAGTTAATATATGATATTATAAACAATATTATGGTTCTAGTATTAGTTATTGTCATTTTTTAAACAACTATATAGGAGGCTAAATACCACACAATAAAAAGGAAGGATATGGTACGAATTGTCATCTCACTTTTTACATTCGTGAGATAAAGGTCATATTCACCACTTACTTATTTTTTTTGGTTTACCTACTATAAATTGTAAAATATTATATCATAAATTCATTTATATTTATGTTATTTAGATGTTTCATTTTATGATTATCACTTTTGGATCTTTCAATTCATGTGTAAGGGATTTCATCTCAAATTGATTTCATTAAGGCATATTGTAATGTTATAAACCTAGTTACTTTTATTTGATGTATATTTTACCTTTTTAAAAGTTACTTCATGAATCTAATTATTCTCATGATATTATTTAATATTATTTACTTCATGGGGATTATTTATAAAATATGTATTCTTTATTCAATACAGTTATTTGATAAGGCATACTAGTTTTTTTGATTATTCCATAAGAGCAATGTTTTGGACTGGAAATGATAGTTGGATCCTTGACATTATATTGCTCCTCGATGTATGGATAGGTTCTCCTAAGACAAATAAGTTGGAAAAATCAAATGGGTTTATATCCTTGTTTTAAACTATCTTGTGAAAGGTCTTTACGATATAAGTTTTCATGTGCCTTAGACATGACGTCCGTAAGAAATCATTTTCCCTAATATAGTTTTAGTTATTATTTATCCATGAGATTTTTCATTGACATATTTATAGATGTAGTCTATTATCACTTATTGATTCATGTCATGTGGTTAAGTTTATTACTTTCGATATTATTTATGCATTATCTAGTTATGTAAATGGAAAGTGTATTTAGTTATTTACCTTTCCATATAGACTGATTCATTATTACTTATATTGTATTTACCCTTAATGAGCATTTGATCTCATCCTTTTTATGTTTCTTTCCCCATGTTATGAATAAGTGAACATTCAATAATATTTCAAGAGTCCAGTTTATTTAAATTTATTGTGTAGCATGTTTTATTCTGTTTTCCAAATATAGTATGGGAATCTTGTATGTAATCTAGATTTACAAGAATTATAAACTATATAGTCCATTGGGATTTACTTCCTGGTAATAATTCCAATGTATTTTTATAATGCACCAGCTCTGAGATTCTGGGGTTGGTCCATTACATTTGGTATTAATGGAAGTTTAGAAAATACCTTGGAAACTAGATTTTGAAAACATAGATTAGGGAACATATCCTAAGATATACTTTGGGGATAAACTTATGATAATTCACCCAAAGTAACAAAAGTTTATGATTTATGATGCATAAATGTTTAATTTATGTTGAGTGTTTTACCATATTTGAAATTCATAATTTTATGATATAATTTGATATGTGTTATTATATAGAAATGGCACTTGAAAGGATGAATGGTATCAATACTCGAGGAAATTGGAGGGGTTTCCCTGTTGAGAAAACCAATAAAACTAGTATTGTAAGGGAGAAAATTTTGACGATACTAGGGAAACTTAATCAGGTTATAAAAAATAACATTTTCTGAATGGAACAACCCATTCCATAGAGAGAAACTCTTATAATGGATCGCTTTAAGTGACAAAATTCCTTATCATTTAGTGGGACTACTAATCCAATTGTAGCTAAGTAGTGGATTAAGTCTTTATAAAAGTTATTTATGTCCTTGGGATGTAGTGAAATAGAAAATGTTACCCTTTCGGTTTATTGTCTCAAAGGTGATGTTGATCAATGGTGGACCTTTATCCAAAATACTAGGGAGGAAGAAGAAATCGAACTTATGGAATGAAGAAAATTTAAGGAGACATTCTTCGACAAATACTTCCCTTGTGATCAAAAAATTGAGAGGAATATGAAGTTATTTAGCTTAAAGACAAAGGAAGAAGATAGTGTTGTAGATTATGAAACTACCTCTATAAGGTTATCTATGTTTTCTACATATTATATATGAAACACATAGTTCAAGATCAATCACTTATTTGAATTTCTTAATCCAAATCTATAAATGGAACTAGTTTCTCAGACCTTTTCATCATATGATGAAAGAGTTTTATGTGCCTTCAATACAAAGAAGAAATTTTATAGGATCAATATATTTAAAGGAAACTAAGACAATAATAGGTCATATGAGAACTATAAAAAAGGGAATGCATTAGAGAAGAATAAGAAGTTTGAATGATTTGTATCTTCTGAAAACTATGGGAAAAAGAATCCTAGGAATTGTTTAAAGGGATTATGATTTTGTTATAAGTTCAGGGATAGGGTACATCATGCTTATTAATGTAAGGGGAATAAGAAAAAAAAATTGTGTCCAATGATATAATTATAATGATATAGGAAACTAGGATAATGAATGCCCAAATGTCAAGGGAATCTATCATGGAAGAGGCTAAGGGGAGATTTCCAAGCTTATGCAATCACATATGTTGAGGTTGAAGTTCCTAATGATGTGGTGGAAGGTACTTTAATTGTTTACTCAAACTTAACCAAAAACTTATTTTATTCTAGATCTTCTTATTCTTTTATATCTTCCCAATTTTATAAAAAAATAGACATTTCCTATTTGATTTAGTAAAGGATTTGTTAGTCTAAATTTCTAAGGGAATTATCACTGCAACAAAGATGTGTTAGTCAGTTCCCTTCATGACACATAAACATTCTTTAGTTTAAAACCTTATGATCATACCTATATTTTATTTTGATATAATCCTTGGTATGTACTGGATTTCAAAATATTATGTGTAAATCTATTTCAAAAAGAGGGAAGTTACAATATTTGAGGAAGATGTAGAATCCATTATCTTTAGAGAAGGAACATCATCATCTGATTCTTATCTAGATCCACTCTAATAGCTCTAATAAATGAAATTATTGGGGTTAAAGAGTAAACAACATCTAAGGATGAGGAAATAAATATTCAAAGTGAGGATGTACCAATTGTATAAAAATATATTAATGTATTTCCAGAGGATTTACCTGGACATACTTCATAGCGAGAAGCCCATTTATCTATTGATTTAATCCGAGATGCATGGGTAATATCAAAGACTCCCTATATAATGGACCCTGTGTAATTGGTGGAGTTAAAGAAACAAATATAATATTTGGGTAATAATGGATTTATTCACCCTAGTGTTTCAGCATGGGAAGTCCATGTTCTCTTCATTATGAAGAAAAACAGATTTATGAGGTTATACATTGATTATAAGGAAATAAATGCTATTACAATAAAGAAAAAAATAATCTAGCTCACATTGATGGCTTGTTTGAATAACTTTACAGAGCCCAATATTTTTCAAAGATTGATACTCGTTCCAGGTATCACCAATTGTGGGTAAGGAAGAAATACATTTAGAAGACAACTTTTCGGATAAGGTATGACCATTATGAGTTTATAGTAATTCCATTTGGATTGACTAATGTACCCTCTGTTTTTATAGACCTAATTAATAGATTATTCAAAAAATATCTTGATGGTTTTATTGTTGTATTCATTGATGATATTATGGTGTATTATAAAAACTATAAGGATCATGATAATCACTTGTGAATCATTCTTAAGAATCTTACAAGGGAAGAGTTATATGGGAAATATAGTAAGTGCAACATCTGGAATCAAGAAGTTCCTTTTCATGGCCATACTGTCTTTATGGATGGAATATCAGTTGACCCTACAAAGACGAAGTCATTCAGAGAATGTACTATGAAAATAAAAGTAATAGAGGTACATAGTTTCATTGGTTTGGCAGGTTACTATCAGCAATTCGTTCAGAATTTTTCCCGATTAGCTAACCTATTAACCAAGCTTACACATAAAGGGGTTAAATTTTTCTGGACAACATAATGTGAATAATTCTTTGATGAAATAAAGAGAAAATTAGACAATGATCCGATTTTGAATCTACCATCTGGGAGTGATGGGTTTGTCATATATAATGATGCATAGAGGAAGGGACAAAGTTGTTTCCTAATAAAAAATGATAATGTTATTACATATGCATCAAGGCAATTAAAGACTCACGAACAGAACTATCCAACACATGATCTTGAGTTTTCAGTTGTAATATTCTCTTTGAAAATATAGAGGAACTATTTCTATGGTGAAAGATGTGAAATATACATGGATCCTAAGATCCTGAAATACATCTTCTCACATAAAGAGATCAATATGAGACAAAGGAGATGGCTCGAGCTACTGAAAGATTTTGATTTCTCGATATACTACCACCCAAGAAAAGAAAATAAGGTAGCATATTCTTTATGTAGGAAGGATCATGGAGTTTTAACCCAAATGAGGATTAATAAAGATCCTATGATAATGGATCTAGTAAAGATGGATATGGGAATTTTGAAGGAAGGGGATACATCAATCATTTTTAAAATGATTGCAAAACCATATTTATTAGAAAGGATAAAGAATTATCAATCTCATGATGGGGACTTCCAGAATAAAATTGAAGGCATGAAAGAGGGAAAATTAGCAGATTTTGTTTGTGAATATGGTGTTCTAAAATTTGGAAAGGGAGTATGTGTTCCCTTGATACCCAATCTAAAAAGTGAGTTATTGGATGGTTCTCATAGCTCAAATTTCTCTATAAACTCTTTTAGCACAAAAATGTATAGGGACTAGAAGGAAATTTTTTGGTGGGATAACATGAAGTGGGAAATTACTAATTACGTGTCCAGATGTTTGACTTGTCAACAAGTGAAATATATGAGGTAGAATAATAAAGGAGTCATGTAACCTATTCTTATTCCTGTATAGAAATGGGTTTAAATAACTATGGACATTGTATCATGACTGCCAAAGACTCCTAGGAAGAATAATTCAATATGGGTTATCCTTGACCACCTAACCAAATCGTCACATTTTCTTTCTATAAGATAAGACCTGCTTCTTGATCACCTCATAAGGATCTATATTAATGAATTTATAAGACTTTATAGAGCACCTCTATCAATTGTTTATAATCGAGATCCCTTATTTACATCAAAATTATGGAAAAGTCTTCAGAAGGCTCTGGATACTGAGATTCATTTGATCACTCTCTACCATCCTCAAACTGATGGAAAGTCTGAAAGGATAATTCAAACAATAGAAGACATGTTGAGGTCATTCTCAATCAACTTTCAAGGTATGTTGGATCAATACTTACCTTTGTTAGTGTTTTCCTATAATAATAGTTTCAATTAAAGTTTTCAAATGGTGACGTATGAAGCATTATATGGAAAGAGATGTCATACTCCAAAATGTAGGGATGAAGTGGGTAAAAGGAAACTCATAGGCCCAGAACTTGTTCAAGAGACAAAGACAAAGGTAAATTCTATTTAGGCCCATATTAAAGCATATCTAAGTAGGAAATAGATTTATTATAATAATTAAAGGAAAGATTTATAGTTCTAGGTGGGAGATCACGTTTTCTTGAATGTATCTCAATGAAAGGGGGTTATAAGGTTTGGTAAGAAAGGGAAACTGAGTCCCAGGTACATCGGAACCTTTTTGATTCTTGAAATGGTTGGAGTTGTAGCATATCGTTTGGAAATTCTCCAAGTCTCTCCAAAGTTCATGATGTGTTCCACGTATCACTATTAGGGAAATACATGTCAGACCTGACCCATGTACTCACCTATAAATTAATAGAATTGGAAACTGATCTATTTTATTTTTAAGAGCCTATAAATATTCTTGATACTGGAGAACAAGTTTTGATGAATCATATGATTCTTCGGGTAAAAGTTCTTTGGAGAAACCATAAAATGGAAGAGGCGACGTTGGAACCTGAGGAACATATAATGAAGAACCAATTGAATCCATTCATGAAGTAATATTCTTGAAATTTAGAGGATGAAATTATTTTAAGGATTTAATAATGTAACACACCAAGATTCCATGGTATGCTTCTTTTTAAATAATTCAATAGCTTTCACTGAACGCAATACTGAGTTCAAGCACACCACGACCAATCAAACTAAATGTTTAAAAAGTGATTATGAATAGTATTAACCACATTTTGAAATTTTATAAATATTATTTTTCAAAATATACTTCAATTTTGAATTTATAATATCAAAATTATCTTAGATTGAAATTTTGGTAATCTTCTGAATAGTTTCAATTTTTAATGAATATTTAAAAAATACAACATTTTAATTCAAGACTGCCTTTTTGTCTAATTTATTTATATAGTAATATTATCATTTTAATTGATTTTAAAATATAATTAGAATATTTTTTTTATCATTTAATCCAATGGTGATCATTGGAAATATTTTCACATTGAAATTTGATATAAACACATGTCAATCTTTTGATGGGTTTTACTTTTAAAAAACCCGCTTTCTCATTTTAACGAGAATTATTTTTAAATTAATTTCTGTCAATTATGAGTTTTGAATTTTAAAAAATAGATTCCATTTTTAGAATTATAAGGTCCAAATTATGTAAATAAGCCCCTTTTAGTTTTGGATATTATGAATAATGACTTCAGTAATGATTTTTATTTAGCACTATTAAAGGGTAAATCAGGAAAATAAGTGTAAAAATAATATTATAATAATATAAAACAATTATAACACATGTAATAATCCAATTGGATGAAATATTTATGACAAATAAAACCCTTTTGATGAAAATTTTTCCTTTGGAAGCCACTTGTGTGTGATTATGACACTTTTGTCTTTTAATTTAAAGTAAAGGAAAATATGTTATAAACATAAATCTTCTTAATAAAAATTTTTAATATGGATTTATATAAGAAATATATTAGACTATAAATAGTAATTATAAATATAGAAAATATTTCCTACATCATGGTATTTTATTTATAATTTTTATACATTAAATAATTATATTTAATTATGACACAATGATGATGTAGTGATTTATTTATTAATGAAGGAATCAAATAAATGATATTATAAATATTAAAATAAATATTATTTGACATTATTTATGGCATAAAAGATTTTTTAAGGTTAATATGACATGTTATAAGACTATTAAAATATTTTTTTAAGTTATCTCTTTGTTTGGATTTTATTTTAATTCAATGAAATGAATATTGTAAAAATCGACATAATTGATGTTTTATAAAAATAGTATTTTATTAAATTATTTAAAAATCCTGAAAATATTAAAAAAATCACAAATTTAATTTCATAAGGTCTAAAGGTTCATTAAGTGTAAAATTATGGGAAATTTAACCCATATAATTAAAATTAATAGCCTCTTAAAAATTAAAATGGTATTACCATAATTAAAATTAAAAGAGAATAATTAAGGGTAAACCAAAAAGGTAAGGTTTAAAATAAAATCAATACATGTATAAAAATTATTGGATGATATTATTTCTAAATATAATAATATTATATTCCACATATATCATGTTGGATTATTTTGAATTAAAAAAAATTAATTTATGTTAATATAATAATTTAAGAGTTTTTAAAGGTGTCCTTCCCTCTCCTATAAAAAGGCACCCTATCTTCTCTAATACTCACAATTCAAGAACCATTTTATTTAGAAAATAAATACCCAAAACTATTGTAACGACCCGAATTTTTTAAATAAATTTTGTTTCCTAATTTTATGTGTTATTGTTATACTCAACAAAAACGTTTTATTTGATAAACATGATTATAATTAAAATGAGATCAGTGGGTTTTGACTATTATATAACCATCGGTCAACATGACCGCTGTGAACAAAATGTTTTGATTATTGTCTCTAAATATAAGTAATCTTGGTTAATTATTATAGAAAGAAGATTCGATGGCCTCACCTAGTAGTCTTGGACCGATCGAAGCCCATCTAACAGAACTTGGGAAGGAGGTAGCACCACTGGGCTTTGCTCTGGATCAAATCCAAGCCGAACTTCATCATGTGAAGCTGGAACGAAATCGCCTTCGTGAGAAGTTCAAACTGATAGAAATTACTACTCGGGCAATGTTGACTGAGCCGCCCCAAGCTTCTATCACCCTAGCACACCTTACTCTTAGGTCCTATGCTGGTATTATAAGGGGTTATGTAACGAGACCGTAACTACCTTGTGTAATCCTTGTTTTAAATAAAAATTGGGATTTCTTCTTATGATGAAGTTTATGAATTTTGAAATGACCGGATAAATATAGTATGCATATTTTTGATGAATTTTAGAAAAAGGATATTTTAAATATGTTTATGTAAACCCTAAATAATTAAAAATTTGTAATGATTTTCAAAAAATGGTCTTCTGCAATTATGTTCAGTACTAAATTTAGAGTCTAATAAGATCAACTTGATTTTTGATGAATAGTAAATTATGAATAGTGATTTTATGATTAGGATTAGTAATATGACCAAATGGATTAGTAATCTCACATAAAGAAAGTTTTAAAATAATCTAGGTACCTTGAGTAAGTAATGCGATTCAATAAAATAACGGTTTCATTAATTATTATTAAAGTATTAGTTTTTTCGGGTGAATAGTGTTTTTTAATTAAAAATTTAATTAAAAATAATTAGAAAATTATTTTTATAAAAATGACTTTATTTTTGAACTCAGAGCATCGATATTATGTTATGGTAATTTTTGGGGTTTTTTCTGAAAAAAATGAATTTTCGATGAATAGTGTTTTTATTTAAAAATTAAATTAAAAATATTTCGAAAATTATTTTTATAAAATGGATTTCATTTTTGAAATCAGAGCATTGATATTTGGTTAATGTGAAATTTTGGGATTTTTCTGAGAAAGTTGAATTTTCGGTGAATAGTAAAAATACAGTTTTAGGGTTTCGGTATGTTTAATGACATCATAACGGTGTCATGATGATGTCATGAGATCTTTTGAGGGTTGGCCGGCCAATGGTGATGAATTGTTGTTTTGGGGGCCCCATGTGGCCTAACTCCATGATAAATGACAAGGGAGAACACATGGGTTTGAGAAAAGCACATGTGAGGTGTCCCTTGGCCATTAATGCCTTGTCCCCTCACTTTCCCTATAAATACCAAGCCCTCCTCTCATCCATTCGACTCCCCACTCATTCCCAACGAATTTATGGTCTCATTACCTCCCAAGGAGTCCTCCCAAGGTGCCCCCAAGCCCTCAAGGTCCCAAACTTTGAGGTTTAAGAGTTATATTTTAAGGTAAGGGATCTGACCCCTCTCTTTCTTTTCATGTAATCTCTTTTATGTCATTCCTATTATGCTCCATGTTTTTATGTGATAGGATGTTCTTTTATATTACTCTTACTGCCCTTTCATGTTTATATGATGAGAGATCCCCTCTTACTCTCATCATTTCATTTTATGAAAGTTTAAGTGACGCCGTTAGGCTGCCGAATTTTTAAGGGATTCTTTCACCCTTCTCATTTTTCAAGTTCGATTTTCATGTCAAGTCTTTCAAGTTCCTTTTTATTATGTTGGGGTATGATCTCTATATCTATCATACTGATCTCTTATGATCATATGATTAGGGACCCTATTTGATCTTGTCAAATCATTTTCTTTTGAAGTTAAGTGACGCCGTAAGGCTGCCGAATTTTCATAAGAGAAATCTAATCTTTTTCCTTCCATGTTTTTCATTTCAAATGGTATGTCCCTAAAATTTCATTACCATGTCCATATGTCCTTCTTATTCTTTCACCCTACTGTTTTATGGATCATTTATGAGTGGGTGACCCATGTCCCCTCTCATTTCAATGTTTTCTAAAACCCCGAAACTTAGCCGTTATGCTGCAGAATTTTCCCCTCAAAATGCCTCCCTCTTTTCTCAAAAATTATTTTATGTTATAAAGTGAATACTCAAACCTCTTATTTCTACAAGGGTATTCACATATATATCAAAATGTTCCATTTTAAATTCTGGGTTTTACATACATGAGACCCGCTTTCCCTTTCCGTGGGTTTAAAGTGACGTAAAGATCATGTCTTTAAAGCAGTTTTTTAAAACGTTATGATTATGAAATGAAACCCATTTATTTTATGCTATGTGGGTTATTTATGAAATTTTTGATGATGATATATGTGGCTCACATGATAATAAAGGCAAATTTAAGGGTGCGCCCTGATAGCGCTCCAATGCATTGGGTAATGATGTAACCACTAGAGATTACAATTTTCACGATACCTTGGTGAATAACCTTGGTAATTTTAAAATGACACCTTGGGGATGGACCTTGGTGATATGTTCATGATTGTCTATGTTAAATGATTTAGCCACATCTTCAAGTTATGAAAAAGTTTTATTTTTATTATGATATGCCTCATGATTTCATTTTCATGCATTAAAGTTCTTTTCATGACTTTATTGATGTATCTCAAGTTCATATGTAAAATGTTTCACTTGTTTCCCTTGCTGGGCCTTCTGCTCACCCTTCCTTTTGATGTATGTCCCCAGGTTATGAGATGCAGTAATGAGCCTAGGGTGAACATGAGGAGAAGCCTTTCAAGTGTTTAAGAAGAATGTTTTTTTTGTTTCGTGTTTTATGTTCCTTGTTTCCAAGACACTAAACCTTAAAGATCCTCAGTTCCGTGTAATGGAATGAAAAGTTATGTTATAAAAAGACGGGATGCTATAGTTGGTATCAAAGGATGGTTTAGTTATTTGTGGAAATTAGGATATGAAAACTCTAGGAGGAACCCTATATAAAAGTTTAATATAGGAAATCTTCCTGGTATTTTGGTGAGTATTGAGTACGGGGTTGCCAAGCAAATACATCCCTGTCTGGATACGAGCAGGTAGAGGTGGCTCTGGCACAGACGTACATAGGGGTAAAACCCAAAAACACCGCTTTGAGCTAGACTCGAACGGGAACTGGTACACGACAACGGGCCTTGCTGCACTCTTGGTTACGACACTCCCGCGGGATATGCTTTGGTAAATTCATAAGCTTGGTATGAACTATTGTTAAAGGAACAAAGATAAAATAAAATAAAGGTTCACATAAGAATATATGATCATTCATAACCTAGATGGGAACCTAGGAGATCACAAGTTAGGGTATACCATTCATATACAAGTTATCCTTATATGCTTTTAGTTCCTTTTCATGATTATTAGCTAAGTACTTAAGCCCCTAATTATGCTTTCTCTTCTTAGTTAATGGTGGGAAATGGAAGAACATGTTCCGACAACCAATGTGATAGGAAATGCGACGATTTTCGTATTAATATGACAGGGATGATTAGGGGATTAAAATATGTTTATTATTTTGGAAGACGTTCATTATTTTGGGAACCATATTTGATCGAGGTAAATAGATTACTATGGTATTTTCATTGAGGAGTAAGGTTGACTTATATTTTGAAGAATCGATGAATTTAAGGTGAACTTATAGTAATTTAGGTTACTTATGGGAATGACTAACCTATCTTGGGTAAAATATGTTTAGGTTAGCTACTTTTTTATAAGATGTTAGGAGTGGTTGATGTTGTCTGGAGATGAACAATGAAGTTGTTTTGGAAGACTATGTTATCAAATCCTTATTGTATTTGGGTTTCAATCTTAGTTTCGTTTGTTTTGAGGAATTTTAAGGACCGTTATTTATGGAATGGTCTATGATGAACTTTGGGTAGTACCATGGAACTTTGATGATTTAAAAGTAGTTTCCATTCCTATGGGATTCTTTCTTTTTGAAGAGTTTTTTTACCTTAACCTTTCTGTTTTTGGGATAATGTTTAAAGATAGAAGAAATAGATAGTTAATCTTTTGTAGATTATGTGATTCTATAGAATATGATTCTTGTGCTTTTATGAGACCAAGTGTTTTTGAATTCTCATCATTTGGAGAAAAGATTAGTGTTGGTAGGGACTTGTTAAAGGATGGAACTCTACTTGAAGGTAGGTATATTTTCTTATGTTTTTGTTCTATGTAGTAAATGAAATCCTCAAAATTATGAAAAGAAACGTAAAACAAAAATGTTGTTGGTTTACGTTTCCTACTAGGTAATCAAACACCGTTTACACACATCATAAGTTTGGGATTTTCTCATGGTTAACTTTCTCCTAATCATGTTCTCTATCACTCTCCCTCAGAACTTGACCCTTTGTTTTTTTCCTCCATGTCCATGTTTTCCTACATGGAACCCTAGTGTGGGTTAACTCGGGTGACCATTGTACTTCCCTTTCTTTATTTTAAAGTAATAGTTTTACTGACTCCTTTTCCGATGTGGGACTTTCAATGAAATTTCAAAACCCAATTTTAAAATTGCGAGGACGCAATTTCTTAAGGGGGGAAGATTGTAACGACCCGAATTTTTTAAATAAATTTTGTTTCCTAATTTTATGTGTTATTGTTATACTCAACAAAAATGTTTTATTTGATAAACATGATTATAATTAAAATGAGATCAGTGGGTTTTGACTATTATATAACCATCGGTCAACATGACCGCTGTGAACAAAATTTTTTGATTATTGTCTCTAAATATAAGTAATCTTGGTTAATTATTATAGAAAGAAGATTCGATGGCCTCACCTAGTAGTCTTGGACCGATCGAAGCCCATCTAACAGAACTTGGGAAGGAGGTAGCACCACTGGGCTTTGCTCTGGATCAAATCCAAGCCGAACTTCATCATGTGAAGCTGGAACGAAATCGCCTTCGTGAGAAGTTCAAACTGATAGAAATTACTACTCGGGCAATGTTGACTGAGCCACCCCAAGCTTCTATCACCCTAGCACACCTTACTCTTAGGTCCTATGCTGGTATTATAAGGGGTTATGTAACGAGACCGTAACTACCTTGTGTAATCCTTGTTTTAAATAAAAATTGGGATTTCTTCTTATGATGAAGTTTATGAATTTTGAAATGACCGGATAAATATAGTATGCATATTTTTGATGAATTTTAGAAAAAGGATATTTTAAATATGTTTATGTAAACCCTAAATAATTAAAAATGTGTAATGATTTTCAAAAAATGGTCTTCTGCAATTATGTTCAGTACTAAATTTAGAGTCTAATAAGATCAACTTGATTTTTGATGAATAGTAAATTATGAATAGTGATTTTATGATTAGGATTAGTAATATGACCAAATGGATTAGTAATCTCACTTAAAGAAAGTTTTAAAATAATCTAGGTACCTTGAGTAAGTAATGCGATTCAATAAAATAACGGTTTCATTAATTATTATTCAAGTATTAGTTTTTTCGGGTGAATAGTGTTTTTTAATTAAAAATTTAATTAAAAATAATTAGAAAATTATTTTTATAAAAATGACTTTATTTTTGAACTCAGAGCATCGATATTATGTTATGGTAATTTTTGGGGTTTTTTCTGAAAAAAAATGAATTTTTGATGAATAGTGTTTTTATTTAAAAATTAAATTAAAAATATTTCGAAAATTATTTTTATAAAATGGATTTCATTTTTGAAATCAGAGCATTGATATTTGGTTAATGTGAAATTTTGGGATTTTTCTGAGAAAGTTGAATTTTCGGTGAATAGTAAAAATACAGTTTTAGGGTTTCGGTATGTTTAATGACATCATAACGGTGTCATGATGATGTCATGAGATCTTTTGAGGGTTGGCCGGCCAAGGGTGATGAATTGTTGTTTTGGGGGCCCCATGTGGCCTAACTCCATGATAAATGACAAGGGAGAACACATGGGTTTGAGAAAAGCACATGTGAGGGGTCCCTTGGCCATTAATGCCTTGTCCCCTCACTTTCCCTATAAATACCAAGCCCTCCTCTCATCCATTCGACTCCCCACTCATTCCCAACGAATTTATGGTCTCATTACCTCCCAAGGAGTCCTCCCAAGGTGCCCCCAAGCCCTCAAGGTCCCAAACTTTGAGGTTTAAGAGTTACATTTTAAGGTAAGGGATCCGACCCCTCTCTTTCTTTTCATGTAATCTCTTTTATGTCATTCCTATTATGCTCCATGTTTTTATGTGAGAGGATGTTCTTTTATATTACTCTTACTGACCTTTCATGTTTATATGATGAGAGATCCCCTCTTACTCTCATCATTTCGTTTTATGAAAGTTTAAGTGACGCCGTTAGGCTGCCGAATTTTTTAGGGATTCTTTCACCCTTCTCATTTTTCAAGTTCGATTTTCATGTCAAGTCTTTCAAGTTCCTTTTTATTATGTTGGGGTATGATCTCTATATCTATCATACTGATCTCTTATGATCATATGGTGAGGGACCCTATTTGATCTTGTCAAATCATTTTCTTTTGAAGTTAAGTGACGCCGTAAGGCTGCCGAATTTTCATAAGAGAAATCTAATCTTTTTCCTTCCATGTTTTTCATTTCAAATGGTATGTCCCTAAAATTTCATTACCATGTCCATATGTCCTTCTTATTCTTTCACCCTACTGTTTTATGGATCATTTATGAGTGGGTGACCCATGTCCCCTCTCATTTCAATGTTTTCTAAAACCCCGAAACTTAGCCGTTATGCTGCAGAATTTTCCCCTCAAAATGCCTCCCTCTTTTCTCAAAAATTATTTTATGTTATAAAGTGAATACTCAAAGCTCTTATTTCTACAAGGGTATTCACATATATATCAAAATGTTCCATTTTAAATTCTGGGTTTTACATACATGAGACCCGCTTTCCCTTTCCGTGGGTTTAAAGTGACGTAAAGATCATGTCTTTAAAGCAGTTTTTTAAAACGTTATGATTATGAAATGAAACCCATTTATTTTATGCTATGTGGGTTATTTATGAAATGTTTGATGATGATATATGTGGCTCACATGATAATAAAGGAAAATTTAAGGGTGCGCCCTGATAGCGCTCCAATGCATTGGGTAATGATGTAACCACTAGAGATTACAATTTTCACGATACCTTGGTGAATAACCTTGGTAATTTTAAAATGACACCTTGGGGATGGACCTTGGTGATATGTTCATGATTGTCTATGTTAAATGATGTAGCCACATCTTCAAGTTATGAAAAAGTTTTATTTTTATTATGATATGCCTCATGATTTCATTTTCATGCATTAAAGTTCTTTTCATGACTTTATTGATGTATCTCAAGTTCATATGTAAAATGTTTCACTTGTTTCCCTTGCTGGGCCTTCTGCTCACCCTTCCTTTTGATGTATGTCCCCAGGTTATGAGATGCAGTAATGAGCCTAGGGTGAACATGAGGAGAAGCCTTTCAAGTGTTTAAGAATAATGTTTTTTTTGTTTCATGTTTTATGTTCCTTGTTTCCAAGACACTAAACCTTAAAGATCCTCAGTTCCGTGTAATGGAATGAAAAGTTATGTTATAAAAAGACGGGATGCTATAACTATTACTAGAATCCCTTAACTAATCCTAGAATCCTCACTTAGGTTATAAAACCTCCCAAGGAAGCCTTTTGGTATAAACCAAAATTGGTTACCCGATTAAGAGGTAATGCCTTTTCTCATGCTTTCTAGTTTCATTTCCATTCTCCACTCTCTATTATATTCTTATTATATTATTAAATAACTACACTAGTTTCATAAATATACTAGGATTTTGTTATGATTAAGGTTCTACCTACACTTACACACACCTCCAACTAATGGTAACAAACATACTGTTTCTATGTACGGCGAACTACTACCTCAAAAAAAGATGATTGTTCAATTTTACACTACCACCTATCATGGTGGACATTATTATGGACACTATATTTATATATGATATATATGATATTTATATTTTCTCTTTTCTTATATATTTTTTATTTATAATATACCTTTATACTTTCCATGTTGTGTAAATACGATAATTTCATTTGAGGAAGTTTGGACTACGGCCCCTCAAAGGGATCTGACTCGTTCATGCCATACATGGAATGTATAAAGAATGATTGTAATAAACATATGTAACATATATAATATAGATATGATACTATAATTATAATATATATATATATGTTTATATGTATCATTTAATTTTAATTCTTTTAATACAACAAAAAAATGAAGGTATCGTTAATGCGCACGTACGACCTACCGTCTCTATGAACGGTGCACTTCATTTATAATCTCTAAATATTATGGACTATTATAAATACATATGTACTGAATATATAATATGTTTTAATAATGTTTTACATTCTTTAGATTATGAAACTATGATATATTTAATAATAACAGTAAATAACAAGTCAAAACGTACTTGAGAAAACTAAGCAATTAACACTCGAAAAAGTTAAAATAATGAAAAAAGTGTTAAAAATGGGTAATAAAATATTATAAGAAGTTAATATATGATATTATAAACAAAATTATGGTTCTGGTATTAGTTATTAACATCTTTTTTAAACACTATAAAGGATTATAAAGATCACACAACAAAAAGGAAGGATACAGTAAGGATTCTCGTCTCACTTTTTACATCTGTGAGATAAATGTCATATTCACCACTTAATTATTTTTTGTGGTGTTCTTAATGACCATTTTGATATATTATATAATTAATTAATTTATATTCATGTTATTTAGATGTTTCATTTGATGATTATAAATTTTGGATCTTTCAATTCATGTGTAAGGGATTTCATCTCAATTTCATTTCATTGAGACGTATTGTATTGTTATGCACCTAGTTCCTTTTATATGGTGTATATTATACCTTTTTTAAATGTTATATCATGAATATAATTATTTTAATGATATTATTTAATACTATTTCCTTCATGGGAATTCTTGATAAAATACATATTCTTCATTCAATACGGTTATTTGATAAGGCATACTAGTTATTTTGATTATTCTGTAAGAGGAATGTTTTGGAATAAAAATGACAGGTGGATCCCAGAAATTATATAGATCCTCAATGCATCGAAAGGTTTTCATGAGACTAATAAGTTTTCCAAATTAAATGGGTTTATATTGGTGTTTTAAACCGCCTTGTGAAAGGTCTTTATGGTATAGGTTTTCATGTCCCTTAGACATGACGTCTATAAGAAATCATTTTCCCTAATTTAGTTTCAATTATTATTTATAAATGATATTTTTAATCTATATATTTATGGATTTAGTTTATTCTAATTTATTGATTCATATAATGTGTTTTAGTTTATCACTTTCCATATTATTTATGCCTTATCTATTTATGTAAATGGAAAGTGTGTTTAATTATTTGACTTTCTATATAGATTGATTCATTAATATTTCAATTAAATTTACCCTTAATGATCACTTGATATCACCCTTATTATGTTTCTTTCCCTTGGTTATGAATAATAGAACATTGAATAAGTTTTCAAGAATGTATTTTATTTCAGTTTATTATGTAATATGTTTTATTATATTTTACCAATGTATTATGGGCATCATGTATGTAATCTATATTTCCAAGACTGCTTAACTGTATGGTCCTTTAGTATTTACTTCCTAGTAATAATGAAAATTTAATGTAATAGTGCATCAGCTCTGGTCTTCTAGGGTCAAGGTGTTACAATACACGAGTTTCGAACATGAATGAAGTCGGACCTGGGGTATAGGATATAGCCTTAATTTCCACTCAATTGAGACATATTTTGTATTGTGCACCTATTTACTTTTTTCGGTTTACATAATACACCTTTATAGTATCTAAGATGAATATATTTTTATTAATGATTACTAACGAGTCAATTAAAGTTACTCTTTCTATAAGAATATTTAAAAGAAAATTTGATCGTATTTCTCTTTTTGATTGGGTATATTTTTCTTCCATCTCCATATTTTTCAAATAAATTTTAAAATTATCCTTTTATTTAATAAAATGATTTATTAAGTAAATTTCAAGTTATCCTTGAATTTTTAAAGTGATTTAAAGGAATGTTTTTTTTAAATGGTCATTTCATGAATTTATTTACAAAAAAGTCAATAGGAATGTTTTTAACCTATACTGCATGAATGAAATTTCCATCCATCGTGAACACTCAATTATTTGAAGATTACTTGAAAAGTTTACAAGGTTATTTTAAAAATAATTTTTTTCCTTAATATTTGGTAAATTTTTATATTTTAGATAAGTTATTTCAAAGTGAAAAGTGTATTCTCCTCAAGAAATTTTCCACTGATATTTTTGAAGTACTTTTCATATATGTCAACATACATTGTTGAATATTATGATTTATAGAAGATATAGTCCAAAAATACTATCAATTGTATTCTTTTAGATGATTTATGATCAGTTTTAATGGGGAAATTGTTGACATTCGTTATGCTATTTCTTCCTATATGGATAATTTTTTATTATTATGTTATGCTGATTAAGTTGTATCATCTATTCATATAGTTAATGCATTGGACTTATTAAGTGATGGGTGGAGACCCGAATTACATATCTTCTTAATGCATTAATAGGTCTCATGTGAACAAATATATTGTTTATTTTTATGAGGCCTTACTCATTTTTTATAGATGTCCTGGCATGAGGCATTGAGGGTATTTTTAAATTTCATGGGTCAAGGTCTTGAAGGTAAGTTTTAGATGTATAGAATTATGAATTCCATCATTATGAAATTTGATATTAATGTCCATATGATTATTTAAATAGTCATGATATCCCTAGATATGTTTAAAACTCATGTGATTATTTTTATGAAATTATTTTATCATCATTCATTTCCTACCATATTATTATTTGTTCTCAGGTTATTGATTAAATTGTATGTTTTTTCAGTTACATAACTTTCCATATTGATTATTCCTAATTTATTCTATATATATTCCACTTTATGTAACCCCTATTGAGCATATGATCTCACCCATTATTTTTTTCCTTTCCTTAGGATTCCATGAAGTGTTTTATGATTGATATGTAAGGACATGCTAAAGGGAATAATGGTGTTCTAAAATAAAATAAAATGTTTTATTTCATGTTTTCAAATGTAATATTGGATTCAAGTATATATCTAGTTTTAGAAGACTAATAATATATTTCTTCCTCTATGATGTGATTTCTTTTATCTAATACCAAATTAATAAAGTAACCAATGGCCTGGGATACTTAACTCTAGGTATTTATAGCTGGTGTGAGAGCATGTTTAGTAAAAACATTGAGAACTAGATTTAGGAAAACATGGATTAGGGAAAATTACCCCATAACTGAATTTAAGGATAATTATTAATATGGGATAACATCCAAAAGTTTTGGTAAGGTATATATTATTTTATTTTCATAGAAATACATCCATGACTAGATACTACAAGTGAATGTGGTTTTGGAATAAATTCATCTATGTTAAATAACCCTCAAAAGAGTTGTTTGAGTATATATCGACCATTATTCTTGGACATGGTGAGTGTTCCCTTATTGTGAACCAATTTTAACACTCTTGAGGAATATTATTGTGTAAATTAACATTATATTTAAAAACTATTACTAAATATTTGAAATTATTTTTATGATTTGTGAATATTCCCAATTAAAACATGTTTATGATTCTGAGATTACTTATGACTAAAATTTTATTTTATGTTATGTTTTCTCTAGTTTCAACATTATACATTATGTTTCATAATTTTATGATCTAATCTAGTGAATTAAATTTTTTATAAATGGATACTAGTGGAAGGAATAAAAATTGTATCAATGTAAGTAATCCATGTGGGGATTTTCTTCCCAGGAAAGATATTGAATCTAGAGATGGATCTGTAGTTGGAGTTGATAAAATTATAACTATATTGGGGAAACTAACTCTGGTTATGAACAATAACCTTTCCTGTATTCATCAACATGATGATCCACCATGTGGTTTAATAATGTAAGATAACTTCAGGAGTTAACAAACTTCATCATTAAATGGGACTACAAATCCATTTTTACTGAGCAATGGATAAGTTCTTTTGAGAAGATATTTCTATCTTTGAGAATTAATGAAAGATAAATGGTTTTCATGGATGTTTATAATATATCAAGGGATTTTGATTAATCATTTTAATTGATAAAAACTCTAAGGATGAGAAGAAAATTGTGAGCATAGATTGGAAGGATTTTAAAGACCTTTTCTTGGAAAAATATTTTCCTATGAACAAAAAGTGGATATGGAGATACAATTAATAAGTCTAATAAAAAAGGTATAAGAAAATGTTGATATGTGTTAAGATAAATTTACAGGGTTGTCAAATAATGATACAGAATATGCAGGTAATCCCAAGAGTAAGATTGAAAGTTTCTTTAATGGGATAAATACAATCCTTTGAAAGGTTATAGTCTCCCAAACATTCTCAACATTTGAGGATATACTATCATGTTATATAAATATAGAAAAATAATTACACATTTATTATGGATTTGATAGAAAAAAAGATAATAAGGGGATGGGTGAGAAAAAATGGATAAGGTGAAGAAGATTATTAGGGATTTTCAACATATGATACTTATGGTAGGAAACACCAAGGCAGTTCTTAAAGGGAAAAGGAGTTTGTTAAAATTTTGGTGAAAATGGAATCATGATCATGTATGAAATATTAAGGTAGAATACATCAACGTAAAATTATTTATGTAAGGATATGGTATACTATGCCAACCATTTCCCCAAATTTCAAGGGAACATACTACAGAAGATGCCAACGGGTGAAGGCCAAGATTATGAAATTTATACATCTAAAGTGGAATGATTGAAGTTTTTATATAATTTGATTCAATATTTATATTGTATATGTGTTTTTCAATGATATTCTTGTTATAATAATAGTGAAGAATATAAGGATTTTTGTAGACAATTTTTTCTCTAATAATTTTCAAACAGATGTTGAATGGTATCGATAACCAATAAAAGTGATTTAGTAGAAAGATAATTATGTTTAGTTTGGATAAAGATATGATTGGAATTGATGAAGTAAATCAAAAAAAAATTGTAACCTTGTAAATGATTAGTGATTTTATGGTATCTTTGTTGAATTTTATTGAATTTTTTACATTTATGAAATTTATTCGATAATATGAGATTTTATTTAAGTAATAAAGAGGGAATTAATTTTTTGAATCGTACATGTTTTCATTGAGGTTTTATGGTGATTAATGTTATTAGAGTGTTTTATGAGAATATATGATAAATTTATTAACATATTTGTAATCTGACATTAATAGATACTTTATATTATTTGCATAATTATTGTTAAGTTTATTTTTGAAAATTTAGTGACATTATTTCTAAATTTTTGGATTTTGAATTTGGTCAGATATATTCTGGATGGGTTTAAAGGTTAAACACTTATGGTATAGATTAAGTTGAACTATGGATGTCATTGTTGTGGTGTTAAGGATTGATATATTATATTGGATAACTTGTTCAATACATTTTGGTATTGTTAAATATTTACAAAAAGAAGGAATGACTTGTTTTACTTGTATAGATCCTATGAGCAATTAAATGTTAATTTTACTATTTTTAGAATATTTTTTTTTCATGAATATTCATTTATTAAAGTAATTGATGAAGTGGAAATGTATTGTGGAACAAAAAAATGATGTAATTATTCTTATGAAATAAAAATATATCAACTAAGTATATTTTATGTTGTTGTCTATCTTAAAAGTAAAAGAATCAATCAAATTTTGGAAAAGGATCTTGAAATAAAAATTTTATACTTTACCTTAATTTTCAATGAATGAATGGTATTTTTACCCATCAAAGATTTATGGTTTTGGAGTAGTTAACTTTATCCTAACCATGTTCCATATTAATCTCTAATATTACTTTGGTGTTATTTTTCTCTTCCATATTCATGTTTTCACTTCCCACTAATTTTCACATTTTAGTAAACCTGTTATTTTTTTATTCTAGATTACCTTAGTATTTACGTTATATGGTAGCTATGGAATTTCTTCCTCACCAGAAGCTGAAATTATGGGTATGATTCATGCCGTCTTTTTTTAAAACAGCATGGTTGGATCAACCTATGGATTTAGAGTGACTCGACCACAATTGAGCAAGCAATTTGGAATAGTGTGATACATTTGGCATAGTCAATCACCACCCATTGGATGGACTGCATCTATGCTCTTCTTGACATCAAATACATCATCACTCATATATATCATGAAGCTAACATGGTTACTAATGGTCTTGCAAACAAGGGAGTCAATCAAGACATTACCTGGCTTGATGAACTTCTTGCTGACTTACATCCTTTTCATAATAAATATTGTAATATGTTTCCGTCTTTTAGACTTTTTTAATTATTTTACTTTATAATAATTGATCCTTGGTTTTCTGGCTAGGCACTATCTTTTTCTTCTTCCTCAGAAAAACATATACAATACATAACACCGAGCTTAAAGGAACCATGAAATTTTATTTTTTAAATATGACTATTATAACCTAGAATTTTCATTAGCGGTTATGAATCGGATTAAATAAATTAAAAAAAATATATTAAATGAAATAATAAATAAAAATTTATTGATTAATTCTTATTAAATAAGAAATCAATTTTAAGTAAAATCATTTTATTCTTCTAAAATACATTATCTTTAAAAATGGGTTTTATTTATTTTTTGTGATCAAATATTGTAATTAATTTATTAAAATTTTAGCAAATTTATTTGATAAAAATGATATAATTTTTTAATTAACATTTCAAAATTTTGTTAGATTTATTTTTTGTGATTTTTTTGAAAAGGTCGATTTTCTAGTGAATAGTGAAAATATTTTTTTTATTGAAAATTGTACTTTTGTATCAAGAACTTACAAAGCTACATGTTTTATAAAATAGTTTAAAAGTTAAATTGGTTATATTATATTTTTAATAATCTAATAAAGTTCATTATAATCAATTTTTTGGTTGAATTTGGTATAAAAATATTTTTATAATTATAAAGGCATTTTTCCGAATTTTTTTGTTACATTCTACATTTTTATCATAATTTAATTTCTTCCACTTATAAAAATTTAATCCTAAATAATAGATTTTTTTATTTGGAATCATGAGGTCCAAATTTGAAAAATAGTTTCCTTTTAATTTTTTTCATTATGAATAGTAATTTTGGTAAATTTTCATCACCTTGGTAAGGGTAAAAAAAAGGTAAAATAGGATTAAAACATTGTGATAATGCTTTAAAAATTCACTATAACATGATTTTATTCAATTGTATGGGTGTAGTTTTTCCATTTCCATAAAAAAAATTATGACCACATTGTTCCATATTTATTTTATTATGTCCATTGTATTAATTTAATTAGTAATAAATTCAAAAATATAATACTCTTGAATTTAATATATATAATATTTTATCATAAGGGTAAAGAGATGTTATTCTAAGTTGTAAATTTTCAATTAAAATATAAATTAATTATATTTATCATATTTATTTATTTATTTATTTTTATTGATTGAATAATTAACTTAAATTATAAATAACATCTACATAGTATTTATTCAATTAATAGACAAATAAATAAATTATTAAAAAAAAATTAAAAGTAATAAAACTTGGATTATTTATTATATTCTATTCCTTTTTTAGATAAATATTAATTTTAAAGAATTTATTAATGGATTATGTTAGAAATACAAACTTTTCTTGTTGTCTTTAAAGTCAAATTAAATGAATTGTTTCAAAAAGAACATTACCAATATTTTATGAAAATAATATTTTAATAAATTGTTAAAAAAACATAAAAATATTTAAAGTGGACAATATGGATGATATATGATCTCCAATTTCATCACTTTTCCATTTATGGGAAATTTTGTACCTAATATTTAAAATTATAACCGTTTATGTTTGAAAATCGTGTTACCATGGTAAAGGTTAAAATAGGTTAACTAAGTGGTTAAACCAAAATATAAGGTTTAAAATACCACTTAAACATGTACTAAATTTATTAATTAATGATATTTAAACCATATACAACATTATATTGTAATATATAGGTATTTTTAATCATTTTTCATGAGAATGACTTTATTATATTTTATTCTTTTACAAAATTTCAGGAGTTCCCCTCTCCTCTTTTATAAAAGGACACCCCCTTTCTATCAATTCTTTACACCACATTAAGAAACCTAGCTTGACTAATACCTAACCATTTCTCTTATAAAAATACTTTTAAAATTTCTATATTTTTTTCTCCACAAAATACCAACCCTAGGGCCTTTAAGAGGAGATATAAAGGAGTTCTTTCAAATAAGAGGTGACCACATTAACCAATCACTTTATTTTTACTTATTCTTTTACCTCCTTTAAATTTATTGTATTTATTATAAAATAAAAAATTAAGTATATAAAATATAATAAAATATTATTATTATTAAACCACCATTATACACTCTATTTTCCATCAAATGGTAAATAAAAGTATTGCTCATGCATACTTATTGATTAGCCTCTCCACATTGCAATATTGTAACACCCCAATATTTTAAAAGATGAAAATTACATTCAATAGTGTATGAGAAACACAACACCAAAATTATAGGAAAATATAACACACCAAGATTTTATGATATATTAATTATTAAAAAAATTCAATCTATTCAATATATTTCATTATACGCACCACTGAGTTTAGCTTGTGTTACATGCAACGTCGAGTTTAAATGAAACATGACATATTATTATTTAATGTGATAGTAATCACCTAGAAGTTATAATAGTCGGTAAAAATATAATTAAATAAATTATGAGAATATATATTTTACACACATTCATTATTTATTTATTTATTTGAGATAAAATTTTAACCATTCGAAAGAAAAATAAACATTTTCTGAAAAAACTGTATTTTTGTTCTAAAAGATGGTTTAGTTGTGCTTTGCACGGATAATTTAAAATTATTTTTTAAAAATTTTAGATTATTTATTAGTAAAAATAAAATAAATTTTTTAAATAATAATATCAAAATTATCCAAGGATTAATTTTTGGTATTTTTCTGATTTTTTTTATTTTTTGATGAATAGTTAAAAAACTAAATTTTAATTGAAAATGGACTTTTTGATTAAATTAGATATGATGTTATATTATATTTTGAATTAGTTTCAAATTAAAACTAGTAAAATTATATATCTATTAATAAAATTAATTACATTTTAATATTTTTCATATTGAATTTTCATATAAAAACATTGTAAACTTTTGAACATTTTTTCTTTAAAAAACGACCTTCTCATCGCGTATGTGGGATTAATTTTAAATTAAAAATTTATACTTATGTGAATTTAATTTTGAAAAATATATTAAATATTTGGAATTAGAGTAATTTATATTTTTTAATAAGGTCAATTTAATTTTTTACTAAAATGAAATGTGAAAACAATAAAAATAAATTACTACAGTTAAGGTAAAAATAGATTTACAAAGTGTTAAACTAAGAAGACAAGGGTAAAAAATGACCTAAAAACATGTACAACATCCATTTTATGGACATATTCCCACCATATTTCTTCTAGGTTATATAATGGACCATTTTTAAGCTTTTTTCATGAAAATAATGTGGGAGAAAAAGAATAATTTCAAATACATACAAGTGTGCCACTCACCTCACTTATAAAAGGAAACCCCTCTCCTCTCTTATTAAAATCTTAAAAACAATTTATACAATAACAGACTAAATAACTTTAAAAATTATATCCTATCATCCTATAAGATTTATTTTTAGTATAGATAAAACCTAGGAAGTATTTGGTGCAAACATAAGAAGGATACCCAAAAAAGATGTGATGTTCATCAACAAGCATCTTTAATTTTTTTCTCCAAATATTTAAATTATTATTAATACATGATGATATAATAGAATAAGTATGTTTAATATAATTTTATTTTTTATTATAAGTGTATTACATTACAACCGTCTCCATATCTATCAAATCAATTATGAAATCATCGTTTGTCTATACGGTGGACTACCACCTCGCGAACCGATGTCAATCGTTTTTCCATTACCACCTATCACGGTTTGGTGTGATGATGGATATAAAGTATATATATGATATTTATAACATAATTATACCTCTTTATTCATTATATCATATATAATAATTTTTACTTTACATTTCTTAGGAGATACGATAACGTCGTTCGTTTGTACAACGGATTATCGCCTCACGAAGCGATGTGAATCATTTTCACTAACATTTTACATGGAAGGTATCAAGGGTAAAAATAATGAATATATATGATATAAATGAAATAATTGTGATATTTATGAAATATTTATCATTCTGAAAACATAATATATGATTTTCTTTCTTACCTTTTTACTCACTGAAAAACAAGTTATAACGTCATTCGTGTACATGTGGACTACCACATTCACGAAGTGATGTGACTCTATTTTCATCACAACACGACATGTGTGATATATATAATTATATTTAAAGAAATAATATTTTATTAATTATATTATTATCATTTTTTAAATATAAAATAATACAATCCCTTTTTCCATAATGATCATTAAAAAATGGAAATGTTACCCATGCATATGTACACCCTACCATCTCCATGACTGTAACGTAATTCATTTCTCAAAACCATATTTCATGATTTTTATTAAAAGTACAATTGATTATTAAATATTATACATATTTTATGATTATTATTTTTTAGTTTTTTAAATTTTGAACTCATTGACCATAGTCAACCTACCAAAGTTATTTTTGAAACATAAACCAAATACGATCAAAACATCCTTCATAAAATTCATTGATTAAGTATATATATAAAACTTGGTAATAAGTGAAATAAATGTAATAATAATCCTGTAAAAGTTTATAAAAAAATAAATAGTTAACATAAGTTTATTATTTATGAATACAAAGACACATGTGACAAGTCAGACTCATGGCATGGGACTTCATCTCAATTTCCTTTCATTGAGGAATATTTGGATATTATACACCCATACTCTTTTAATAGGTGTAAATACAGCCCCATTTGACATTTTATATCATCAATTTCTCTATTCTCATGGTAATTTAGTTTTTTTAATGTTATTTTTAATGGTTCTTATGGTTAAAACACCTCCAAAGTGATACACGACTTTTCTTTAAAACAATTATCTTTAATGTTTCCTTCTAACTCCTTTTCCATGCCCATGTTTTTTAAAATGATTTTACAAAGAATATTATATGGATATAAAAAATTTATAAATTAAATTTTATGTCTCCTTTTTCTTTTTTTTAAAGTTTTTCAAAAGGATTTGTTAATGTTGTATACGAAATGTTTTGAAAAATGACAAAAGGAATGTTCTATTCTTAACATACACAGTGACAACAACTTTTCTACTACTGTGGCTACTATTTGATATCTAGATTCATTTGAAAGCTTCCATGTTTTGTTTAATGAAAAAAACCTCTTTCACTTTTTTGGGTATTTTTTTATTGAAATTTGATTTTTAAAATAAAAGGGTATTTTTATTCGAAGATGTTTTTTATATGGGATTAAAAGAGTTTTTCAAAAGGTTTTTATGGTGAAAAATTTAAAGGATAAAATGTTTTATTCATAATATGGTTCTTTGTCATTATATAAAAAACATTTCAAGTCTGATATAGCTTTTACGAAGGGTTGATCCCCATTATATCTCACGGGTGATCCTGATATAGCTTATATGGAGGGTTGAGCCCCATTATAGCTCAGGAAAAACTGGTTCTCTTGATATAGCATATATAGAGGGTAGAGCCCCATTATAGGTCATTGGTGATCTCAAAAAAGTTTATATAAAGAATGATCCCTATTATAGTTTTCCAATGCATTGGGAAATGATTATATTTCAAGTCGACCATATGGTTATTTCAATGAAAAACCCCTTTTCACCAGACTAATGGTTTTATTCCATTTTTTATATCCCTTACTGAGATTTTTCATGATAATCCTATGTTTTAAAATGTTTTTCATAGTGTTTACTGATGTGTAAGCTAAAATAATAAGTCAAGAAGAAATTTATGGATATTTTACTTGAAACGAAGTCATTCTTTATTTTAAAAGTCTTTTATTATGGAAAAAATGGATACTAATTGGAAGTGTACACTTTTTTATGGTTCTGTTATGTATCAGTTGTGGAATAATTATCTAAAACTCTAAACTTGAAAAGTTCCTAAATTTTACAAGAATAAACTCTCGAATTAAAACTCCTGACTATGTAATGTTTAAGGCCAGGTCCTTATAAATAAAATTCACCTTTCATCACCAGATTTTATAGATGGGTTTTATTATGGTTTTAAATTTTATATATAAAATTTATGAAACAAATATGATTCTATAATTATAATATCAGATATAACTTCTTACCTTCTAATATATTGGAAAATGATAATCTTGCTCGTACGTACCTGTGGAATACCACCTCCACAAAGATATGTGATTCATTTTTCTTTTCCACTTTCAATGGATAGTAGTAAGGACAGATTTAATGAATATTTATGATATCTATGTTTTAATAATGATTTTTTAATATGAATTATTATTTACCTTTATTTCAATCCATATTTCAAAAAGTGAAAACATCATTCATGCATACGTATGACCTACCATATCAATGAACGATGTAATTATTTTTATATCTCTATAGTTTATAGATTACTATAAATATGTATATAATGAATATATGTGATATTTATACCATGATTAAAATTTTATTAATTATGGAACCATAATAAAAGTACAAGTATTGAAACTACCGAAGAAAAACATACATGAAAAACGAAGCTTACATCACATGAAATAGTGATTTTAACAAATAATTGTTAATAAATAGGTGATAAAATATTATAAGTAAATAATATATGGTATGGTATATATGAGTATGGTTTTGGAATATATTTTTTATTAATATATATTTATTATAAATGACGTTAAAAAATTATGAAGGAAGTTAGGCCTGAGGGAAGGGATATCATCTCAATTTCTACTTCATTGAGTCGTATTCAGTACCATGCACCTATTTACTTTTATGTTTTGTATATAATAACCATTTTATATATTTAACATGAATATATATTTATTCATGATGGTTAATGATTCAATTCAAGTTATATTTTCAATATGAATATTTATAATAAAATATGATCTTATTTGACTTTTTGATCAATTATATTTTTCTTCCATATCCATATTTTTTAAAATTGTTTCATAAAAGTAATTTTATTTAAAAATATAATTTGTTAATGAAATTTTAATTTATCATTTAATTTTTTAAATTTTTTGAATGGAATCATTCTAATTTTTATCTAAATGATCATTTTAGACATTCTTTATAAAAATTCAAAAGGAATGTTTTTATTTAAATTATACAGAATTAATGGAGTTTCCCACCATAATGTTCAATCAATTATTAAAATATTAATTAAAAAATTTACAAGTTAATTTTAAAAGAAAATATTTTCCTTAATATTTGGGAATTTTTTAGATTTTAGATAAGTTATTTAAAAGTGAAAAGTTTGCTCTCCTCAAGATTTTTTATAATGGTTATATTAAATTATTTTTCATCTATTTAAAAATACTTTTATAAATCTTATGTTTTAATGAGGATATAATCCAAATAAACCATCCATTATATTATTATGGATGGTTTATGATCAGTTTAATAGGGGAAAGTATTGCCATTCCATATTCTAGTTCTTCCTGTATAGAAATTGTTTTATTTTTAATGCATGGTGATTATGTTGTAATGTCTATTTATATGGTGAATGCATTGGTATTATTAAGTGATAGGAGGGTAATGAAATTACATAGACCTTATATACCTCCTTAGGTATCCTAAAAAAAATATTCGGTATTTGGATGAGGCCTTTCCCATTTTTATTGATGTCTTGGCATGAGGCCTTAACAATATTTTTAGATGTCTTGGAACAAGGCCTCGATGGTAAGTTTCAGGTGTCCAAAATTATACATTCTATTATTATGAAATTAGTTATTAATGTGCATGTGATTATTTAAATAGTCATGATATCCATGGATAGGTTTCAATCACATGTGATTAAATATATTTCATTATTTGATCATCATTTATTTCATATTATATTATTCTTCGTGCTCATATTATTGATCAACTGGCCTTTCTGTATTGAATATTCCTTATTTATTCAAGATAGATTCTCTTATATATAACCCTTACTAATCATATGAGCTCACCCTTTAATTTTTTCCCCTTTCACCAAGATTTTTGGAAGTGTTTTATGAATCATATATAAGGACATGCTAAAGGTAATAATAGTGTTCTCGAAGAAAATACTATATTTTATTTTATGTTTTCAAATGTAATGTGAGATTAAAGTATATATCTAGTTTACCAAGACTAATAAAATATTCGGTCCATTTGGAATTGATATCTTATACCTATTACCAAACTAATAAAGTAACTATTATATATGGCGTACAAGATTTTGGGGCTTTACAATAACTCTCTTAATATCAACCCAATATCATTTGAATAAAATTATAAAAATGACCATGGTAGTTTAATTTGATAATATCAGTCAAATTTCAATATAATACCAATTAAACAGCTATAAATATAACACTATTCCATGTTTTTAAATCCTCTTCTCGATCGACTTTATGTAATTTGAATCCATTCACATTGTAAGTGTTGAACTTTATAGCCTGTTTTAGAGAACCCCGATCCAAAAAATTAAAATATTTAAAAACTCAAGCCAAGTATCCATATTCATTGTCTAAAAAAAGTAATGTACATTATTATATTTTAAAAATATATATCAACATAATACATTTTTTTATTGTAGTATTTTTTAACTTAAACAATGTGTTAAACATTCTACAGGATCTTCAATAACATCTTTTATTATATCTTTCTCATTTTTTGTTTTAATTCCCATGTGTCTTTTTATTTGTATCCTGATCTCTTCAATAAATGAATCTATAATTTCAATATTTAGTATCACATATCTATGTTATTCTAAATATTCCATTTCTTTTAATGTCATATTTGAGATCCTTACAACAGATCGGACAATAGTAAGAATGATTTTTGATTTCCCAAGTAGTTGAGATTAAGTCGATATGTAATCAACATGCCTAATTCTATTTAATGTTGTCTCAATATTATCCAAGTATCTAGAAAAAATTTAAGACACACCACTTATAAATATAAATCATAAATAGAGCCTTCATGTTGAACTTTATTTTTAGGTATGATTTCAAATAACCAAGGTATCTATGAATTAAAATTAATACAACATAGTTATGTATTTAATGAAGTTTCAAGAATTTTTTAATTAATATGAAAAACATATAAATAAAGTACATATTTATTATATACAACCATATATAATGTATAGACCATCCTAATATAGTTTCCTTGAAAATATTCATAGCTAAATGCATCATGATGGTAAAAAATAATAGAGGAAATGTTTTCTCCATTGCACAAAGTTTAAGTAAAAAATGATACTAGATCTTTTCAAGGTCATCTGGTTGTATATTTTTCTAACATATTTGTCTAAAAAATATTCAGAATTGGATTACAACTATAATAAAATTTTTATTTAATATCGCATGCAATGAAAGTGGTAGTAATTTTTGTGATATAATATTCGAATCATGAATTTTAAATCAATGCATCATATGATGATTTAAGTATCCATAGTTTGAGATGTTACTTAATTACCCATTGATGCTTTCATATATTTTTAAATTCGAAGGAAAATATATTTCTCCCTAATTTTCATTAAAAAAATTTAAAATATACTTTCTATTCTCATATGGCCTTAGATCAAACTTTATATTCATTGTTTGTACGACATTCTGAGCATTGAGATTTCCTCCTTTTTCTATTATCATTAAATAATTTGAAGATAAAATTTAAAAAAAATATATTCTCAATATGAATAATATCATTATTATGTCAGAAAAAATTAAATTACCAATATGTAAGTTCGAAGAATATTCTTTTTTATTCCATTTATCCATTCTAATTTCAAGTGATGATTCAATTTGAACTTGTTTCCCACAATCATTCAAATAATACACCTCCAAAATTATCATTCAACATTTATAATCTATTTCACTATTTCAAAACATGTCAAGAAATTCAAAGGTGGCTTACGATCAATAGACCCATTAAATTTTTAATTTTTTAAAAGAAATCTATAAAACACATAATGAAATATGCAATGAAATAGGAAGAACCATTTTGTATTGTAAGGTATTCATTTTGGATCAAAATCAAAGTTAAAAAAGGGAAAATCCAAAACCATGTACGTATTCCAACCAGATAAGTTCACAAGTCTAGGGAAGTCTCTAATGGTCTAAATTAGAGTAATGTGCATTTTGAACATTGTGTTAGAAGCCACATCATACATATCAACATTGTTTCTCTATAACTCATGAAATTATTCAATTGAAGGATACAAGTATACATCAATATCATTTCTGATCATTTAGTTAATGTAAATAATAATCAAAAGGATAAATTATTATTGTTTTATACACATCCATGGAGTTAGATTTAAATGGATCAAAACAACTATCCAAATGGAATAACTGGTACTCAAAGTAAGGAATGGGTTGAATCTATCAAAAAATAATCCCAATCACACATTCCTATGATTGGAAGAGAAATATTGATATAATTAGTCAAATATATTCCATGATTTTGAATCTCTTTAATGCTACATTAACCTATAATTTTTATTATCTATATAATTTTTCTTCATGTGCTTGGTGGTTTTAGATGACACGAATAATATTTTCAATCGAGGTTTTAAAGTTAAGTAATGTAAAACCTTTTCAAGTTTGTTCTTTTTCTACTTATTTTTAGTATTATGTTGATTTGTACTTCCAACATTACCCATTTACTTCCATATAGTAGGTAAATATTTTTTACTCCTTTCTACTTGATTCCTCTCCCCAATAAAGAATAAAATTATTGGGATAAAAATATATTATTTTATAATCCATACCAATCATGTTAATAACTTTTTTTAATATCATAAAAAGACTCTAGGATATTAGATTTAGGAAATGTATCACACAATAATTAAAATATATTGGTCATCACCTTATTTGTAATTATACATAGGCATTTGATATGGTCCAACTTCAGTAGAAAAGAATGTTTTGAATATTTCAGAAATCCTTCATATAAATCTTGATTTCCATCATCAACTAAATCATGAAACAAAATTTTTCTATGTAAAGTTATATATTACATTATTATCCTCAATATCATGAGTTGGATCCAATTATATGATATGATCTTGATCTAGTTATCCCATAGTACCAAAAATATCATTTTTCAAGTTATTATTTTTATCACCCTTAATTGGTTGTAATAATATATTTTGATTTTGTTGATGTTATCATGTAATGATGATAAAATCATTTATAAGGTCTTGAATTTAATTTTACCATGTCAATGATGTTTGTATGTCATTATATTGACTGACATCTGTTTTGAAACTTTATGTAACATTTGATTCTACATTCCAAATCCAACACACTTATAGAGTAAGAAATTTATTTAATATCATGTGTTCATAATCTTAATTCCTCTTAAACCATAATATAAATTTACATTTAGGTAATGGAAATCCTATTGTCGCATCAATAGATCTATTGGAAATTGAAAAATCTAAAAACTCATTAAAACCCTTGGCATATTGAGGTGTGTTCATCAGTAATGTGATCCATCTTTTATCCATATATCACAAAATGACTACAATTTATTAAATAAAATTAAAAAACATAAGATTTATTATGTAATTTAAGGAAAAATTACTAATTTAGGGGAGAAAAGGTGTCAATCAACTCATATTCTCTATCTTATGATGCCAGAATTATGAAAAACTTATGGGAAGTTTCATCAAGAATATTTTGTAAAGAAAACTTTACTAAAACATAAATTATCTTCATTTTTAATTCAATAGAATTATATTCCATAAAATTTCATTAATGATAATTTCATATCCTATTATTAATACATCTAAACATTAGTAATGAAACCTATATTAAAAAATGTTCTAAATGTCATATCTATTTCTTTGGAAAAGGATAATAAAATAAAATTCATTCAAAAATGTTACACTTGTATATTAATTTATAACACAAGAATAAAATTTTAATTGATTTAATAAGTGTATCTTTTTTTAAATATAGTATTCAAATAGTAATTAAAAAGTATATGTATTACTTATCACATATTATTAGTTAATTCTATATTTTTTTCAAAACGCAACTCAAGTAACCAAGACAGATTACTCAATTTTCACTATGAAAAAAATATGATGGATTTTAGTTTTTTTAATAAGTGATTCTTATAAAAATCATAAGACTCAACCTAATTGTAAAATAATTACAATACTTATAATATATGATGAATTAATTGATTATTTTTTTATAAAACACCTTAAAATAAAAAAATTAGTAAAGATGATTTATTCAAAAAATATATGAATAATTTTAATTGAAAGGTGATTTCAGAAGGGAAATAAAAGAACTTAGTAATGATTATTCTCTAAAATTTTGAGTGATATAAGGGGAAAGGAAGGATAATTAATAGCACAATGGTAGAGGGAGGGATCCATAATGAGAAAGGGGTGAGCAACGCACGTGAAGGGGTAAATAGCGTTGACCAGTGTCATGATAGGGGGAAGGGGGAATGATGGAGTGTTGTGAAAGTAAGGGATGGGGGATACATAGAGGGAAAGGTGAGAAAGGGTAACCACATGGTAAAAAAAATGGCATGATTAGTGAAGTTAAGGGAGAGAGTGGTAGAGGCGTGGGAGAGAGTAGTGCCGGTGAGGGGAATATAAGAAGCATGTTTATATTAAGTTTATAAATATTTAACAAAATTTTATTAAAAACTCATCAAAAATATTTAGATTTTATTTAGTGGTGGTTTGAGAAAATACATCTGAATAAGAAATATAAAACCCTAATTTTGGTGTATTGATGCAAGTAGATTAAAGGATAAATTTATAAAACATTTATAACTTACCAATAATCAAGGTTATATTCAAAAATAATAGATATGTGGAGAGATGTTAGGAAAACGATATTTACTTTGATTAAGTATTAATTATATGGCTACTTAGGCCATAAAAAGTATATTTTTGGTGAACTGAAAATTTACAAAAAATGATAAGACATTAGAAATCAATAAATTATAATTAAAACATATATTTCATATCATAATGAAAATGAATTCTAGGAATATTATTTCAATTTATCTTATTCTTGGAGTAAATATTTAAATTGAATGAAAAGAAGTGGAATTTTTTCTATGGAAGGTAAAAATTATTATATTAAATTTAATTTAATTAAATTCATTTGAGAAATATATTTTACCTATTGGAATAAGAGAAATATGACATGATTGTTTATTGTGAATAAAATGAGAAGTGACAAAATATACCTCCTCTAATTTTGGTGTTTCTCATAAATAGAAGAAGATGAATATTAAGGAGTAATATATTTTTAATTAAATAACCTTGAAAGCTAAAAATAAAAAAATAAAATTCACTCTTGATATTTGGTGATCATCCCACCTAACGGTTAACATGAATTTTATCAATAATGTGAAACAAAGGTTCGATGTCCTTCAACATAATATATTGAGTGTAAATTAATTGTGTGACTCAGAATTGAAAGTTATATTATATCAAAATGGCTATATAATTAAATTAAATGATTAAAATTTTATTATTAAATAATATATATGGAACCTATATTAGGTTCATAATAATGAGAATACTTGTCTTCTTACTATTTAAGAGGACAAAATATAATAGCACTGTGGACTTGGTGACATTCATCAAAAGGGTTTAGAGAATTTATCAATGTTGAAAGTTATTTATGGAATACATTCACCGAATAGCAAAAAATAAAATATTTCTAATTCATTATTAAGAGGAAATATGGAGACAAACCCTTACCATCCAAAGAATAAGATAGATTCAAATTTATTGAATTTGGTCCACATTGATGTATGTGATCCAATCAGTCAGGACTAAACTTATAGTGAGAAATAATTTAGTTGTATTTATAGATGACTAAATGAGGATGGGATAAACTATGATTATATTTTCTAAGAGATAACTACTAGACTATATAAAAAGGATTTAAAGAAGATTAGAGAAGGAAACTGGAAAAACAATGAAGATCTTAAGTCCTAATGATCAAACTGAATACACATCCATTGAAGATAAAAATTTTCTATTGAATAATAGGATAAATCATGAAGTGTAAACCATATGAAATACTATATATAATGGATTCATAGAAAAAAGTAACTATATAAAAAAATATTATGTTTAAGACTTTATTTATTGAAAGTTTCATCTCTATCCACTATAAGAAATATATAGTGAAAGTGGTTGTGTATGCTTAGAAATAAGCATTAATCATTCATATAGAAGATAAGACACCATAAAAAATGTAATAGTAATAAAACCACATTCAAATATCATATATTATGTAGATATAAATGTTTCATTCTGAAGAAAAAGGGAAATTATGGAAAGTATGGTGATGTAACATATGAAGAAATATTTTTATAAAACTCTTGAAAGAGTAAATCATATGAATGTTTTAAAAGAAGGATCAAAAATATAATTTAAAGTATTCATGTGAAAGTTTATAAATATAAATATAATTATAATTCAAGAAATTTGTTCCCTAACTAGGTGATTGGATAAAGATAAGACAGAATTTTGGATTTAGCTGAATCTCAAAATCCTCCAATCATTGATGATAATGATGTTGAATCATAGAAAAATAATAGCGATGAAGAGAGTTTAGTTGTGAATAAAAAATAAATAAATTTATAATTTACCCAAGAAACATTATTAGAGAAAAATATACTCTAATTAAAACACAAGAAATAAGAATAATGGAGAACACTGATCTATTAATAGATGTAGAACTAACTTAATTTAATGAATTAGTAAAGGATAAATAATGGGTAAAATCCAGGAATGAAGAGTTGGAAAAAATTAAATGGAATCAAATGTGTGAACTTTTGGACATATATAGAGATCAAAATGTTATTGGAAAAAATGGTTCATCAAAAAATATTGAAGAACAAGGAAGATAAGTTTTGAATAAAGTGGGTTTGGTGTTTAAAGGATATACATCAGTTAAATGAGTATATATTGATAATAAAATTTCTCTATTAGTAATAATGGAAAAAATAAGATTATTTCTAGTAGTGGATATTCAAAATAAGTTCATAATTTATCAAATGTAAGTGAAGAAAACATTTTTTAATGGATCCTTAAGTGGATAAATCTACATCAAATAACCAATAGGATTTATTATTATAGATGATCGTTCAACATTTAAAATATTTAAAAAGTCATTGTATGGACACAAATAGGTACCTTGTGCTTAGTATGCATGGATAGACATGTATCTATGAAATTTAGAGTTTAATAGAGGAGGGTTTTATCAGAACCTCTATATCCAAATTCTTAAATGAATACTAGTTTTTAGTGATGGCATACTTGGATAATATCATATTTGGAAGAAACAAATAGAATTCTATTTATAGGTTTGAAAATATGATGTAATGACTTGAGAAATATTTGATTGATGAGATAACCTATTTTATTAGGTTATAAGATCATCAAATTGAAGTTTTTACATTCATATCCTAATTAAAATATGAAAGACAATTTTTAAATAAGTTTAAAATGGAATAAGTAAATCCAATTTCAACTTTAATAATAGTAAAATTAAACTTAGAAAGAAAGTGTAAAAAAGGGATTCAATTCAACATATTATAGAAGAATCAATGGAAATCTAATTTTTCTTATGGAAACAAGTCCTAAATTATTCTATGTATTGTGATTGGTACTATATTTTAATATTTCTATAAAGGAATATAATCTCTAAGAAGTAAACAGGATACTAGGACACAAATATAAAACATTAAACTATAGTTTGGTTTTCAAAGAAAAGGAATATCTAGATATTATGGATTATTATGATGTTTATGGGAGTAGATATATTGTAGATCAAAAAACAAAAAGAGATGGAACTTTCAGCATTAGAATAATTTCCATTGGAAGGATAAGTATGAAGTTAGACTATATATCCTTGATTACAATAGTGATAGAATATATTTTTAATCTAAGACTAAAAAACAATTGATGCGAATAAATAACCAGTTGTATGATTTTTGAGAACTGGTATTATAATTGATTTTATTGTGAAAACAAGAGTTTCGTTGAGTTAATTAATAATATGGTACAAAAATCTCATATAAAGAACATTGAGGTTCATTACCTCATTATAAAGGAGAAAGTGGATAAAAACATGTTATAATTGAAATTTATTAGCACTCAAAATCTTCTAGTAGATATCTTTACCAATCATTGATATTAATTATGTTGAAAATGTATAGTTTGAACCTCATAGTTCAACCAATAACCTCAAAAATTGGAGGGTTGATATCCCCTCTCCCTTTGGTATATAATTATTTATTTTTTTTATTACTTTATATTCGAGGAAATTATTCATTTTTGGATGTAAAAAGTTATGGGAGACAATATCCACGGGGACTTAGAAATAGAAAGATTCTTGTTCAATAAAACCAAATTGAAGATAATGTATATATTAATATAATTTATTGTTTCCTATAGTGATCATTAACTCATATAGTCAAACAAATGTGTTAATAGCCATTTATATAGTTCTTGGAATATTGGGAACCTCATAACTAATTGTAAGTAATTAGAGCTATATAATAGGAGAAAAAAAATAGAATTTTATTATCAAATGGGTAGAAATATTGTAGGGAGAGTATTCCACCTATATAGAGATCTTAAATGGAATGAATAAATATAGAGGAAATATTGGTGACTGATAAAAATATCTAAAGGGTGATAATGTTGCAACTAAAAGTTGAAAATGTTATATTTTTTGTTAATTAAATGTTTATAAAAAGTCATTTAAGTATGTTTGATAGGTGAGACTATGTTTTAGAGTCAAGATAAATTTAATGGAAATGTAATATGATGTTTTTGAACAATGTAGGAATATATCAGAATGTGATAATGAATGTCACACTATGAGTGTAGTAGTTTCTAGAAAAATGGAAATGTTTTGAAGCTCTGTATGATACGTAAGGGTTATGGATATTACTTAAGGATTTATTCATTGTTTCTTTTGAGGATAAGTGTCTTCCACACCATGGTGAGTTTGGTTATGCTATTAATAATTCATATATAAGTGTTTTGAATCAAATTTAAGAAACTTTCATAACACAACATGTTTCCCACACCATGAAGTGATTTTAGAGAAATCTAAATGACTCTGAAAATTTGAAGATTCCCACACTATGGATTTAAGTCATTCCATACAAGGTAGAGAGTTTGAGAATATTAGAAATTTTATCAAGCTATGATATAATGGTAATATAGTGATTGAATGAACAATACTATAATATTCATGCTATGGATAAATAAGAAGGCTCATGAATGTTATGATTTAGTATATTTTATAACAATAATCAAGGTAACACTATAAAGAAATGCGTCACATAAAGATAAAACTGATAGTTGGAAAATAAATTGAGATGGAACAAATTTTCCATGTCGTAGTGTTGGTCATCATAATTTTATTTCATGAATATAGAGGATTCAAATAGATTTAATGATTTGACTTTATCAAATAGGTTTGGTAGTTTTTTTAATCTCTATTAACTACCAAACTAAATTTCTATGGGGGATATTCACTTGGTAATGATCCAATGGTTGGATGTTGAAGTATAGTATGTTAGAAGCTTTTTGAAGAATGATTTTTGAATTCAAACTTACCTAGATAAAGGGTAACCTACTGTACAAAAGTAATTAGTTACACATAGAGTAGAGAGGGATAAATTGTATCAAGAATCAAGAAGAATATAGTATCAATTTTTTATTTTATTTAATATATATAATTAATAATTATATTGTGATTGGATTAGATTCTATTTATGATAATTCTTGGAAGAAACATGTTGTTGTGCATATCATTTATGATATTAAAGTAGAGAACAGATCATCAGGGAGAGAACCCATTTTTTGGTGTTATATCTACATTTTCTATCATGGAGAGTTCAACATGCATGTCGACATTATCTTTTATATAACCCTCTTTTAAGTAGTGAATGGAATATTAGAAGAGGATATGACCTTGGATGAGTAGTGGCCTTATCTTAATAATTTTAATCACAAACCAATGGAGTAGTGATTGTTATGTATATCAACACATTGGTTATATATTCTACTTAGATGTATCCTGGTGTAGTTGAACTGAGTAAAATATTGGGGGTTATTTCTTCTTTATATTTCTTCATTTTATTATGCATGTGAGTGATCACCATGCTATATTAAATATTTCTTTTCAAATAGAATGATAAGATATAGTATGAATGAGTTAAGAAGAAAATTTAAACTCACCATAATTCAACCTACCCCCCTCATAGGGTGAATATTGGTACATTTAGTTAGAAAACATCAAGAAGTCATCCCACAAAATCTACAGCTCCTTGCACTCTATAAGGAAAATAATCCATCATTGGAATGTAACTTCTCTTAACTGACTATCCGCCAATGATACCCAATTCCTGGTCCTATCTTTGATAAAACTAAAAGTGACATATATCTCCTCCAATCAGTACTCCCTCTCCAAATTAAAGAGACTCCCCTCATGTTTAACCAAAATCTGACACTGAAACTAGGATAGTATATTCCTCTAATACTAATCGTACTCAGCTAGTTAAACCCTTATACAGTCACATAGATCATCTTATTTTACCACACCAATATGGCCTATATGAATACAATGACCATAATCCATCTCTAAAAGTAAGAAAATAAACTCTTAATATTTGTAACGTGTAATTTATTAAGGTTAATTTAATTATAGTCATTTTAACTTCCACAAGATCACCCTAATTTATTCATATGCATAAATAAACATGACGCATGTACCTATCCTTGGTCTATACCTTGTAATTGGAAATACCCCACCTTGGGTGTTCAATAAGCTTAAAGTTTTTTTATTGGATCATAGGGATCCCTAATAACCTAATTTTTACCCATTCTCCCTTACTATAGTACACACTACTTCTAACTAACATTTTTACCCAACCAAACCCACGAAATTCTCATTATAACCTAACTCCAATCTCCATCCAAACTCTCATTCATTGTTTTCGTACCAATTTTACTGGACCTACCTCCACTGGGAAACCCTCCTAGGTAAATAATGTTTGAGTGACCCAAAAATTCCATATCAAAAATGGTATTTAACACCCTGAATTTTTATGAATTTGTTTTTGAATAAATTAAATTTCATTGATATATTGTGTTACACGCAACACTTGGTTTTAATGAACCATGAAAAACCATTAATATTATTATTTAAACATGACTGTTATTACCTATCCATTAAAATTGGATTAAGGAATAGTAAAAATAAAATTTTAAATATTAATTATAATGTTTTCATATAAATAAAAAATATTGATAAAAATATACTTAATTTTTGATAAAGTCTTTATCTGTTTTAAAAATACTATATTCTCAAAAAATATGGTCTTTATTTCTTTTTGTGAAAACTAATAAATTAATTTTTGAAATATTCATATAATTAATTTTAAGAAATAGGATCAAATTTTGAATTAATAAAATCAAAATTATTCTAGGATGAATTTTTGGTAATATTCTGAAAAGATTAATTTTTTAATGAAGTGTGAAAATACATTTTTTACGAAAAACTTCCTTGTTATTTAAAGAAATTATAAGGTTCATTTTTTTGTGAAATTAGTTTAAAATTAAAATTAGTTCAATTATATATATATATATTTTAATCTAATTTAGTTCAATGGAATAATTTTTATATTAAAGTTTGATATAAAAACTTTTGAAACTTTTGAACATTTTCTCTTTGGAAAATCGCTTTCAAGTTGTGACTACGGGTTTAATTTTAGAATAAATTTCGAAAATTTATGGATGTAATTTGGAAAAATGATTTAATATTTTTAATAATAATAATTTACATTATCCAATAATTTCAACATAAAATTTTAGCATAATGAATAATAAAGAGTAAAAATTATTTATTGTGGTAAAGGTGAAAATGGGTTTACCAGGGGTTAAACTAAAAGGATAAGGGTTACAGATGATCCAAAACTTATCAAATGTAAATTTTATGGCCATATTTAAACCTTATATATTCTATGATCTAGAATGGTCCATTTTTTAGACGTTTTTTTTTGAAAAACATGGGTATAACCTTTTTCTTTTAAAACATTACAAGTTTGCCACTCACCTAACTTATAAAAGTCTACTCCATCTCCTCCCTAATTCACACTTCAAAAACCATTTTTTAGAAAATAAATGAAAAAATATATTCCTTAATTATCTAATATTTTTCTAGAATTTTTATTTTTATCATAAATATTCCATATTAAGTTTTTTTTGTGCAAATCCAAGGAGGTTACTTAAAGAAGATATAACATTATTCAATGAGACTTATTATTTTATTTCTTCCTCCACCTCATTATAATATTAGTAAAACATGAATATATAATAAAATAATTATCTTAATGTTGGACTCATCATGTTTTAATCATGTTTTAATGATCGAAAATCTTGTTAATCCTATTAATATATCTCATATCATGTGTAGAGATGGTTGGTTTCCCTATGCTTTAAATAAACTTATACTACACCTTGTTTCCTAAATCATGTTTGATTATTGTAAACTATATTTAATTTTTTTATATAACGATTTATTATATGAATGATTAAGTATAATTAATTCTATGAATATTACTGCTTAAGACTATTTATAGATATTTGGCTAAGTCTGAGAAACTGTGAGTCTTCCACCGGTACTGGTTTTCTGGAAAAGGATCCAGACACCGTAACCCAGACACCGTGACCCAGACACCGTGACCCAGACAACGTGACCCAGACACCGTGACCAAGACACCATGACCCAGACACCGTGACTCAGACCTTGTGACACAGACACCGTGACCCATACACTTTGACCCAGACACTATGACCTAGACACCGTGACCTTGACACCGTAACCAGTATCATATCACATGAAGTCTGTGACACTAGTTTCTTGTTACCATCACCCAGACACTATTCAAAGTTTGGAAAAGGACCAGACACAGTGATCCTAACACCACAACTGTGCTACCAGTTACTGAGCTCAATGAAACTGTAGCATCATGACTATCTCACCACTTAAGGGAAATGAAGAAGACACCATTTCATTGACACCTTTTCCAAGTGATACAGTTTCAAGACAGACTGTGACACCGTTATTTAATATATTTTTTTCTTTTTCAATTTAATTTATAATAGTTATATTTGAGTCATTTAATGGAAATGAAATAATTAATGTTTCTTCATATACATGTCACCTGATAGTATGAGGTATGAGGTACAAAATACATGCATCGTGTTGGCTCCAACACATGCACTCTATAATAAAAATAAAAGCGTGGAACTGGAAAAAGTGCGCAGTAAAAGAGCGAGAATTTTTGAAAAGCATTGATGAATGAAATAATATACAACTGAAGAGCACAAAAATCACTTACTATTGATTCAAAAAGGATAGACTATTGTAGATCAGAGAAAAAATCATCTTCATAGTACCAAATCTAAGAAGAAAAAGATCTAGATCGAACTAGAAACCAGCTCACCAGACTTGCGATACTCTATTTTTTACAAGAGGTTTCGATACTTGCATCTGATTCATCCTTCAAGTCCAGAGATACATATAATAGCACTCATAGAACTTATAACCATTTATCATAATCTTTTCTCTATTGTGTACTATTTTAACCTTTCGGGCATTGTGTGTGTGTGTTTGTATTAAAAGCACACATTGTCTTCTATATTAAACTAAAGGATACAATATATCCTTCCGCTCATCACTTATTACATTTGTTTACTCCCATGGATAAGTGTGTAATAGGTCCTTGTGTGACCTGGTAATTTATACCCATGAAGAACAGTGGAAGAGGTCGTGTGACCTGGATAGTCTTGTGAATTGTTTTTACCCTAATCTAGGGTGTGGATCAAGTTTATTAATATAAACTACTTGGTGGCAGGTGATCACAAGGTGGAGTGGATTAGGTCTCTTCTTGATACTGAACCACTTTTTTTATCCACTGTGTCTTTTAATTTAGTTTTTCTCTAATTTACTATATAATTCAAAAAACACTAGATTTTACTTTTATAGTTAGTCTTGGATATAAGTTATAACTACTTTTCCTTATTATAATATCTTCAAAAGTTGTATCAATAACTCACATTAATATGACTGAGAATTAATCATTCTTCTGAGAAGTTATTTGAATAGTCAAACTATTATAACCGTATTACCTTGATTAACCGGGATCTATTCATTTTTATTGGTGAATATTTTTAAGTAAACTTTTTAATAGAATTTTTTATAGATACTTAATTCAGCCCCCTCTTGAGTACTCTACTCCGACCAACATTTGGTATCAAAGGAGTTGATTCTTATTGAAACTCTATTTTTACATCTATTCAATTGTGATTTTAGTTGTACTTTAAAGATCTTTAAATTTTTGTTAATTATAAATTTCTATCTCTTTAAAAGTATTTATTTATTATGGATAATAGAATCGAAGGTTTTTTTAACAAATATACCTCCATTATTTAATGGAACTAATTATTACCAATGGAAAATTAAAATAAACATACATTTAGAAAGTATGAGTTTTTAAATTAGGTCTTAAATTATAGATGAGTATAAGATACCTGCTACTGATAGAATTGCATGGGATGAACCAACTAAGATAGCTTACAACAAAAATTGCAAATCCATAAATGCCCTATATTTATCTTTAGGATATGAGGAATTTAAACAAATTTCTGCTTATAAAAATACCCATGGAATTTGGGATTCTGTGTCTGTTTCACATGAAGGAACTTCTAGTGTGAAAGAAATGAGACTTAATACTTATAATATTAAATATGATAACTTTAAAATGAATCCTGATGAGCCTATTTATGACATGTATCTTAGGTTCAACAAAATTGTCAACACAATGATCTCTCTTGGAAGAGAAGTTATAACTAAAGAAAAAATTATGAGGATTCTCAGATGCCTACCTGATAGGTGGAGAGGAACCTTTGTCTCTATTAGAGAGTCATGTGACATCAGAAAATTACCTGTAAAAGAAATCATTAGGAAACTAATGATGTATAAATAGGATATGAAAGTCAACAAGGAAGAGAAGGATGAACCTAGAAGAAAATCTGTGTCATTCAAGACCACTACCTCTAAACACAAGGAAAAAGAGAAACTTAAAGTTTCTGTAGAAAGTTCCAGTAGTGAAAAATCATCACCTGAAAGTGATGAGGACATGGATCAATTATCCAGAAGGTTTAAGAAATTTTACAAAAGGAATAAATTTTTCCGAAATCCTAGCTTCAAAGGAAGATATAATCATAAGGAAAGCTGGAAGAAAGATTAGAAAAGAAATGACAAGTCTGATGAGATAGTATGTTATGAATGTAAGAAAAAAAGGAAATGTAAAGGATAACTGTCCCAAGATCAAGTATAAAAATAAATACGAGGACAAAGATATAAAGTATAAAAATGAAATGAAAGAAACTTGGAGTGATTCTGAGGATAGTTCAAGTGACTCAGAGTCTTTACATGATGAACAGGATAACAAAGCAAATATTTGTCTCATGAAAAACACATCTGAGGTAACCCTGGAATCTCCTGTAAAAAGTTCCTATTATTCTAGAGATTAAAGTGATCCTGAAAATATGTCTATAGAAGAAATTTTTGAGTACTACAATATGCTCGAGGAGAAATGAAATGAACGAAAATATAAATAAAAGTCTTTAAAGAAAAAATATGCTCTTACCTCAACTTATAAATTTTAACATGTTGTAGAAAGAGATAGAAATGTTCAATTACTCAAAGAAAATAATTAATTAAAGTTGTTTAATGAGAAACTAAAAAAGGATCTTGAAATATTTACTAATGGTAAATATGCCTTGGTACAAATTCTAGGTAAACAGATTTCCCCTAAATATACTACTAGTATTGGCTATCAACCCGGTGAAAGAAATTTTAGAAAAACTAGTTTTGTTTATAAATCTAAAACATACAATTTTACTCATAGTTCAAGAAAACATTCTGCTAGTTCAAATAATGATAAAATCCCTACTATTTCGAGTTTTTCTGGACCAAATAGGATTTATTTCTCAAATACTTAACATAATTATTATAGTAAACCTATGAGGTATATGTGGGTTTCTAAAGCATTGGTTACTAATATTACTGGACCCAAACAAATATGGGTACCAAAGTCTGTTTTTATTTGACTATTTTGTATGAAAATTGTTTAAAGAGCTCCTGTAAAAGCTTATAGTACTTGGACAGTGGGTGTTCAAGACACATTATAAGAGACTATTCATGTTTCAAGAACCTAATAAATATTGATGGTGGACATGTCACTTTTGGTGACAATGCCAAAGGAAAAATCATTGGCCTTGGTCAAATCGGTAACTCTAACTCATTTTTAATTTCCAAAGTACGTTTTGTTGATGGACTAAAATATAATCTGCCTAGTATTTCAAAACTATGTGATGATGGATTTTATGTTAAATTTGAAAATGATGCTTGTAATGTTTTTAATTATAAAATGAATTAGTATTATCTGCATAAAGAAATGAAAATATATATTATGTTAACTTAGATTCTTTAGTTTCTCAAAATGCTTCATGTTTAAGTGTATTTAAAAAAGAATCTTGGCTATGTCATAGAAGACTAGGATATTGTAATATTCACTCCCTTAGAAAGATAACTATAAAACATTTAGTCAAAGATCTACCAAACTATAGTTTCCAAATAATAATGTGTGTAATCTTTTTCAAAAGGGAAAACAAAACAAAATTTCCTTCAAACCAAATAAAGAAGTTTCAACTTCTCAACCTCTAGAGTTGGTTCAAATGTATTTGTTTGGACCATTTATAGTATCTTGTTTAAATGGAAATCACCATGTTTATTTTCTTGTAGATGAATTTTCTAGATACACTTGGACCTTATTTTTGGCTCACAAAAGTGAATCCTGCTCTCATTTCACCAAATATGCTGAAACTATAGAAAATCTCGGTGGAATTAGAATTAAATCTTTAAGAATTGATCATGGCCATGAGTTTGAAAATCAAGAGTTTAATCAATTTTCTCAAAAATGGCTATAGTCATAATTTATCTTCCCCTAAAACACCTCAACAAAATGGAGTTTTAGAAAGAAGAAATAGGACCTGGAAAAAAAATTAGTAGAAGCATGATTAGTGAATATGACTTACCTATTTATTTTGGGCTGAAGCTATAAATACAGCATGGTATATTATTAATAGAGTGTTGATTAGAATTATTCTTAAAATAATTCCATATGATTAATGGAACAATAGAAAACCCAAAGTAAACTACTTCAAATTATTTGGTTGCAAAGTATATATCCTTAATACGAAGGAAAATTTTGACAAGTTTGCATCCAGGAGTAATGAAGGAATTTTTCTAGAATACTCAATCTCTAGTAAATCGTATGGAGTTTTTAACAAAAGAACAAAATGTGTAGAAGAATCTGTCAATATTAATTTTGATGAGATATATACACATAAGCCTAAGACCTTTCTAGAGAATCTTGAGGATGATATGTCAAATATGGACATTAATGTTGAACCCTATAACTATACTGTAAAGGAATATATGAAAACTTCCAGTTCTGAAAATTCTCCAGATTCAAGTCATAATGGACCCGAACCTGTTGAAGAACCTGAAATAACTAGCCCCTCTTTTTCTAGAGCTGTTATAACCCTTAAGAACCATCCTTTAGATGCTTCTATAGGAGATTTAGATAAAGTAACTCAAACTAGAGATTCTCTTATAAATCAGGTTGAACATCAAGTATTCTTGTCACAAATTGAACCTATAAACATTAATGATGCTATAAATGATGAATCTTGGATGATGGTAATGAAAAAAGAACTTAATAAGTTTTAATGAAAAAAGTTTGGTAACTTTTTGATAGACCCAAATACATATTTTACATAGGAATTAATCAGGTGTTTAGAAATAAGGTAGATGACGTTGGTAACATAGTTATAAACAAGGCTAGATTGGTTGCACAATTCTATAGTCAAGAATAAGGGATTGACTATTAGGAGACCTTTTCACCAGTTGTTAGACTAGAATCCATCAGAATCATTCTTTCTTATACTGCCCATCTAAATTTCAAAATATATCAAATGGATGTGAATATTGAATTCCTAAATGGGTATATAACTGAGGATGTTTTTTTTGAAAAACCCCCTAGTTTCACAAATCCTCACTTACCAAATCATATTTTTAAACTATCAAAAGATGTGTATAGTTTAAAGTGAGCTCCAAGAGCTTGGTATGATAGATTAAGTACTTTTCTTATTTCCAAAGGTTTTAGAAATGGTATAGCTGATCCTAATCTTTTTATAAAATGAATTTTCAATGATGTTTTAGTAGTTCAAATTTATGTAGATGATATTATTTTTGGATCTTCAAAAAATTCTTTATGTGTTGAATTTTCCAAAATAATGAAAAATTAATTTGAAATGAGTTTAATGGGTGAACTAAAATTCTTTCTTGGATTTCAAATCTTTCAAATTAAAGATGGTATTATTTTAAATCAAATCCAATATACTAAAGATCTTATAAAACATTTTGGCCTAGATATCTCTAAAAGTAGTGATACTCCCATGAGTACTACTTATAAGTTAGATCTTGATGAAGATGGAAAATATATTGATCAAACCACTTACTGATGAATTATTGGAATCTTACTCTGCTTAATAGATAGCTAACATGATATTATGTTTAATGTATATATGTGTTCTTTTTTTTCTATAAAATCCTAAGTAATCTCATTTAAATGTTTTTAAAAGGTTTTTTAAATACCTCAAACATACACCCAATCTAGGACTATTCCCCCTAGAGGACAATAATTTGAGTTATTTCTCTATTCAAATACTAATTTTGGTGGTTGTAAGTTAGATATAAAAAGAACCTCTAGAACATGTTACTTTTTAGGAAAGTCTCTAGTATCATGGTGTTATAAGAAACAAAAATCCGTTGCATTATCTATAACGAAGATAAATACATAGTTGCTGGTATTTGTTGTGCACAAATTTTGTGGATGAAACACGCTTTTCTAGATTATGGATATCAATTTAGGCATGTACCCATAAATTGTGACAATACAAGTTCTATTAATATTTCCAATTATCCCATTTCACATTCCAGGGAAAAACATATTGATGTAAGACATCACTTTTTGAGAGACCATTATCAAAAAGGTGATATCACTTTGGAATTCTTTGGAATTGAATACTAGTTTGCTGATATATGTACTAAAACATTAAATTCTGAAAGGATATATTACACCATACATGAATTATTAATGATAAATCTTAAGCAAAAAATGTAATTTTTCAAAATTTACTATCTCACAACTTATTGTTTCATAGTTTACGATTTCACAAGTCACTATCTTTAGATTACCATCTCACTATCATAGTTCTACAGGTTACTGTCTTAAAGTTACTATCTCATGTTTATGGTCTCATAGTTACTATCTCTCAGTCACTATCTTTCACTTACTGTTTTAAATGATACAGTCGCACCATTTGGAGTCACACCGTAAAGGTGACACCATGAGAACCTATTTCGGTCTCACCGTGACAACTTGTTCTAGTCTCACCATAATAACACTTTTACATTTTTATTTGTATTTTATTACCCATATCTATATGTTGATTATTTTATTGTTATTATCTCTTGATTTTTAATTTTCAACGCTTGAAATCCCTAAATGATAAAAACGAAATATCTTTCACTCTTTTCTTCACTCTAGCTCTCTTCTCTCAAAACTGAAACCATTCTCTCAAACTGTAAGTCCTCTTTCAGTCCTTCATCTCCCTCTCTCTCTCTCAAACCCTTGTTGAATTCCTATGAAAAAGCACCCATCTTCATCAACTCTTGAGGAGCACATATCTAAGAAGAAAGTTAAAATAGCATTGAAGGTAGCACCCGAAGGACCGCTGAACTCAAATCTTGTTGATAGAATAGTAGTTCCAGAAAAGGAAATATATCCTAAGTGGTTTCTAACAAGTAATTACTTAGTTTTGAAAGTATTATAAGAATAGGGATGGATGAACTGATTCGAAAAATAGGTAAGGTAGATTTATCCAAATCTTTTTGCTCAGTTTTATCAGTTTTTCCATTTTTCATTCAATGTTGAAGATGATTTTGTGTAAGAAGATGGATTAATGGTCATAAATGTACTCTTTTCTCGAGGTTATTTCCTTCCTTCCTAGGGATACCTCAAGAATGAATTTTTTATGACTAATAAAGAGGTCCTCCTCATCTAAGTGATAGTTTTGTCTTAGAAGAATCCTTGGGAAGATTGAGTAGAAATAAAAAAGAAAAGAAGAGAAATTGCTGTAGAGTTGGATGGTGAATCAAGGTTTCTATTTAAGTTCATTTAGAATTTTATTAGTTCAAGAAAAGAAGATTTTTCTACCCTCAAGTATCAATTTGTATTCTTGATACATCTTATGAAAAATGGAAACAAGATCAATCTATGTAAGTATGTTATACTTCACATGTGTGAGTTGATTAAGACAACTTCAAAGTCTACCTCATTATTCTATTCAAGGTTTATCTTTGTAATGATATATGATAAAGGAATGGTTTTACCAAATAAAGAAGTCATCAAAGACTATGAGTTATGTATCTCAAAGTTTACAGTCAAAAGGATGAAAATAAGTTGGAATCGGTGGAAAATTTCTTGGGTGGAGGATAATGAAAGGGTATTTGAAAAGTTTAATCTGGTTGATAATCCTTCAAGACCTAAGAATTTTTCTGATCCTGGTTTGGAACCATGTGAAATTGTTGACTATCCTGTTGAAGAAGAAGAATAGGTAGTTGTTGCATATATGGAAGAAACTACCTTGGTCAAAGAGGACAATAGTCCACCTGTTCCAAAAAATATAGCTGAGAAGGAAGTACTTGTTCCTGATGAAAATGATAATTTAGAAGAAGAACCTTCTTCTGGAAAAGGATCTACTGTTGGTTTAAATGATCAATTGAGCTCAAATTTCTTATAATTCATTTCACTAGTCTATAAAGAAATTTAATGTGTTTGATTTTTCAAATAAGGGTGTTAGTTATGAAAAACTTAGTGGGAGATGATGTAGTTTACCTATAAACTTGTTGTTTATGTTTCTATGTTTCTAAAGGCACTATACATTTATGATCCTCAAGAATGTATTTTTATAATGTAATTAATGTTCATAAAAAAGTAATGTTATATATATGTCTAAAAATCCTGGGTTTTTATTATTATTATTATAGGATATGGTTATTTAACCCTTGGAAACTAGGATAAGATAAATTTTGTGACAACCCTTAAAATAATTCTAAGTATATGGGAACATCCTAAATTTTTGGTAAGGAATAGATTATGTGGATTAACTATTAATACATATCTTTCGGGGTATAATAAGTGGATCTAGTTCTAGGATAGATGTAACTAGGGGTAATAACTCTTAAAATGTTAAATCAGGATTGACTCTGATGTTACCTAGTACATAAAAATGGGCCTTACTATGAAACTAGTTTGACACTCCCTGGGGATATGATTTGTTTAAATAAATTTTTTATGAACAATCATGATGGATTTAAAATTATTATAATCATGGACGAACTAGGTTAAACCTAAGGTGCCATATATTAAAATTAAATTGTCTTGATTTATATATCATAAATGTTTTTTCATGACTATGTGGTTCTCCACTCTTATTATTGTTTTTAACACTATAATTTTTGGATTTATTCGATGGGTTGAAACTGAAGATATGATGTTAATGATAAATCTAATGGATAATGAAATGATTTTCCTACTTAACAATAAAATGTTATGGGATCTAGAATTAAAATTATCATTTTCATTCTCACAAAACTTTCTCAATATATGAATCATAATGGACTTCCAAATGAGAAAAGGAGGGATCAAAATTATGTTGAGTACTTCATGAGGAAATGTCTAGCTTCATTCTGTAGGTATTTTGATCCAAAAGTTTCTAAGAAATAGATCAGCACAACCAAAAATTTATTTTCCATCCTCTAGTGTTTGGGGTATGAAAAATTAATTTTTTCTATCTACCATTTGGAAGGTGAAGTAGATTAATGGTGGAATCTTGTCAAGAATATGAAGAAACTATATGAAATTAACTCCATGGGATGGGATGATTTCAAGAACTTAATTTTCAATAAGTACTGTCATTATATTATCATATGAGGATGTGGAAGGAGTTCTTTTTAAATCAAAAGGATGGTGAATTTGATGGTACCTATGAGGACAATTTTACAAGACTTTCACGACATACTTCTGGTATTATCATCCAACCTAAAATTATGGTTCATCGATTCTTAAATGGATTAAAACCAATTACCTAAAAGCCATTATCCATAAGAGACTAAAGTATCTATGAAATGATTTTTTTATGTTCTATAAGGGTTCTAATGGAGGTCGGGGTTACATATCAATCCCATGGTTTTTATAAGAAAAGAAATATGGGATTAAATTGAAAATAAAAAAACCAAGGAGAGAAGAATATGAGATTTCCTTTATGCTCAATGAGTGGGAAGAAACATGGAGTAAGTTTTCTTAATGGGATAAGTAAATGTTTTAAGTGTGGGAAGGAAGGTCGTTAAGAAATTGACTACTGAAGTGAAGAGAAACACTTAGCTAATGATGTGCATAGATTGAAATATCCAAAAAAATCTCTACCCACACTTCAGTGTTTTAAATACAAGGAGTATGAAAACAATTCTAACCAGTACCGAAATATAAATTTTAATGACGATGATAGATATAATTAGCCTCTTAAGCCAAGGGACAAGGTGAAATCTCATGAGATCACAATTTCTGATATGGGGTGTGATAACGACATGGTAAAAGGCATAATTACCATCCACTCTAGAACTGCTAATGTATTATTTGACTCTAGATATACCCATTATTTCATATATTTAGAATTTTATAATGGTATAAAGATGCCACCAAAATGATTAGGTGTAGAATTAATATTAAATGATCATAATGGTATGATGATTTCATATCATGTATATGATTCTTCTCTAGTTTATTTTTTTGGAATGTGCTACCCGTAAATATTGTCATTCTTCATAAGGTTGAATTTAATATTATCTTACGCATGGATTTTATTTCTCTGTATAAATCCTACATTAATTATAGAGGAATTGAAGTCATGTTTAATATTCCAAACCAGCCTGTAATCATTTATTCATGTAATGATAAACTTGAACATTCGATGGAAATCACAACCATTTTATGAGTTTTTATTCATACTCAATGGGGGTATTTATCTCATATGGTTGGGGAGAAACTCAACATTGATGATATGCCTATTATGAGGTAGTTTATTGATTTATTTAAATAAGAGTTTCCTGGACTTCCACCAAAATTTAAAGTGGAGTTCTTTATAGAATGCATACTTGGTGAAATGCCTATTTCAAATAATCTATATAGAATTATCCCAATTGAGTTGTAAGAATTCAAGAAGTAACTCCGGGATAATATTGAAAAAAGATTCATTTTTCTAGGTGTGTCACTATGGGATGAACCCATTCTATTTTTTCAAAAAGGAATATGGATTGGTGAAATTTTTCATTAATCATCAGCAGTTGAACAAGATCACAATCAATAACAATTATCATCTACCCCGTATTGATGACTCGTTTGATCAATTACGCAGAAATTAATACTTTTCAATGATTGAGATTTGTTCTTAATATAATTAATTGAGGGAAAAGAAGGAGGATATACCTATGATGATATTCCAAAAAAGAATGGACATTATGAATATATAGTTATTCCATTCATTATTACAAATTCTCTTACCATATTCATGGATTTAATGAGTAGAGTATTTCGATATTTCCTTGATCCGTTTTGGTCATCTTTATAGATGATATTCTTATGTATTCAAAGAGTATTAAAGAACATGAATATAACTTGATTATTGTACTAAATAACTTGAGAAAAGATAATTTGTATGAATACTTTACAAAATTTTAATTTTAGATGTAAAAAGATTCATTTTTGGTCATATAATCTCAAGAGAGGGTATATCCGTGGATCTATCAAAGATGGGGGCTATCAAACATTGGCCTAAACCAATTACGATGACTATGATTCTAATTTTTCTAGTTTTGGATTGATATTATTAATGGATTTATGAAAATTTCTCACAACTATATAATATACTCTCCAAGTTAACTCAGATGGGATCCCAATTCCTCTGGAAAGATGAGTATGTAGAAAATTTCAAGAAAATGAATAGAATATTAGTCAATACAACCTATGCTTACATTACAATATAGTGGAAAAAGGTCTGTAATATATATTTATTCATATAATAATGGATGGGGATGTGTTCTTATATTTAATTAAATTTTTATAGTTTTTGACTCATGACAATTTATTGTTCATAAGCAAAATAACACAAATCATGATTTGGAGTTAACTGTGGTAATTTTTACACTAAAGATATGAAGGAATTGTATTTATAGAGAAAAGTGTGATATATATAATGATCACCAAATTTTAAAGTATATATTCACAAAAAATGAGTTAAATACAATCCATTAAAGATGGTTAGAGCTGATTAAATATTATGACTGCTCAATACATTACCACCCTTAGAAAGAGAAAAGGTGACCGATTATTTGAGTCAAAAGGGTCATGCTTGATTATCTATGATGAGGATCACAAAAGAAACAATACTTATGGATTTAATAACGATGGATTTTGAAATCTTGAATGAAGGGGAGAAATATTATCTTACTTGATTGAATGTTCAGACATCTATCCAAGTGAAGATTAAAGAGGTGCAAAAGGAAGATATAGATCTGAAAAAGAAGGTTAGAAATTTTCTTGAGTTTATCCTTGGTCATGATGGAAATATCATCATGTATTTGTTTTTTACATACCATATTTGAAGAAGAAATTGTAATAGGATGCTCATGGTTCTTAGTTCTATATTCATTATGGAATCATGAAGATATATAGAGTTTTGAAAGAGTTATTTTTTTTAGATGGAATGAAGATATATATCATAGATTTTTTGTCTTAGTGCTTGGTATGTCAGAAATCAAAGTCTAGGAGAAAAATATATATTGGGATGTTACATCCATTACCCATACAAAAATGAAAATGAGAAAACATCACTATAGATTTTTTCATTATATACCCCAAAACATGTAAAGGGAATAATTCTATATGGGTTGTTTTAGATCATCATACAAAACCATCACACTTAATTATTAACATAGAAAATTTAACTTTGGATCATCTTGTTAGGATATAAATTAAGGAATTGGTAAGGCTGGATGGAGTGACACATTTAACTGTATCTGATCAGGATCCCAGGTTTACCTTGAAGCCTTGGTGAAGTCTTCAGTAAGCTCTTGATATACAGTTTAGTTTCATCATTACATATCATCCTTAGAAATATGGTTAGTCTAATAGAATAATTAAAACCCTAGAGGAAATATTGATATCTTTTTATATGGATTTAAAATTTTGTTGGGATCAACACAATTATCTACTTGAGTTTTATATAAGAATAGATTTCACATGAGTATTAAGATGGTTCCTTATGAATACCTTAATGGAATGAAGTCTATACCACCAAAATGTTGGAATTAATTTGGAGAAATAAATCTATTAGGACCTGAAACAACTGATAAAATGAAAGATAAGGTCATATCTATTAAACAACACATAAGGTTGGAAAAAATTTGATAGAAAATTTATGTTGATAATAACTGACATGATCTAGAATTTGAAGTTGGTGACAAGGTGATTTTAAGAATTTATCCATAGAAGAAGGTTATAAGATCTGAGAAGAAAGATAAACTAAGACCTAGGTACACCAACCCCTTTGAAATCATTGAATGTATTAGGATAGTAGTCTATCAGTTGTCACTTCCACCAAACCCCTATCAATTCCATGATGTGTTCCACATGTCTCTCCTAATAAACTACATACATAACCATTCACATGTACTGAAATTATAGATTATATTACTGGATCATGATATTTTTTATGAGTAACTACTGGTGGTGATTATAGATCATATAGATATAGTTCTATGATACAATTCCACTCACCTAGTCAATGTTTTGTGGTAAAACCACTAGTTTGAAGAAGTTATGTGGAAACCTGAGGATGTAATGCATCAGAAGTATCTTTGATTGTTTGAACCAAAGTGGTATAATTTCAATGGTGAAATTCAATTTCAGGGGGGGTATAATGAAACACCCTGATTTTTTATAATTTTTTAAATAAATTATAAATTTTTGATAGCTTGTGTTACATACAACACTAAGTTTGAACAAACCACTATAAAATATTAATATTATTATACAAACAAGATTTTTATTACCTAGCTATTAAACTTGGAAGAATGAATAGGTATAAAGATATATATATTATTTATAATGGTTTTATATAATTGGAATATGTTGATAAAAATGTACATTAATTTCAGTAAAGTCATAATATGTTTCGAAAATACTATTTTCTAAAAATAATATTTATTTTTGTGAAAAGTAATAAATTAATTTTTTAAAATTTTAAAAAATTAATTTTCCAAAATAAAATTCGTCTTTTAATTCATAATATAAAAATTATTCTTGGGTGAATTTTTAGGATTGTTCTGAAAAAATTAATTTTTCGATTAATAGTGAAAATGCTAGTTTTTATTGAAAACTGTCTTTTAGTTTATAGAATTATATGGTTTATTTTTGTTACAAAATAGTTTTAGAAGTAAAATTAGTAAAATTATATATATATATATATACAAATCAAATTTTTTACATTGGAATAATTTTCCTATTGAATTTTTATATAAAAATATTTTATACTTTTGAACATTTTCTCTTTGGAGAACTGCATTCTCATCGCAACTGTGGGTTTAATATTAAATTTAAATTTTCCACTTATGAGAATGTAATTTGGAAAAATAGATTAAATATTTAGAATCAGAATAATTTATAACATATAGTATGTTCAAATTAATTTTTTACTATAATAAATATTAAAAACATAAAAAATTATTTATCAAGTTTAAGGTAAAAATGCGATTTACTCGGAGGTTAAACTAAAAAGATAAGGGTAAAAAATGACCAAAACATTTACAAAACCCCTTTTATGGAAATATTTCAAAATAATACCTTCTATTATTGATAATAGTCCATTTTATTTTCCTTTTTTCATGATAAAATGTGATTAAACAATTTTATTTTCAAAAATTACAAGTGTTTCAATCGCCTCACTTACAAAAAGTCACCCCCTCTCCTCTCATCTTCACACTTAAAAAGCCATTTTTTTCAAATAAATTCCAAAATAACTTCCTTAATTTACTATTATCATCCTAAATTCCTCAGTGTGATTATAAATCAATCCTATGATGGTTTTTTGGTGCAAACCCAATGAGGTTACCTAAAGAAGAGGTAACGTTCTTCAACAAGTATTTTTATTTTATTTCTTCCTCCACCTCCTTTAATTATTCTTAAAACCTGATGATATAATAACCTTATTATATTACATATAATTATATGTTATTATAATATGGGAATTAACAACATCCATCACCTCTCCCTTAATTAGGAAATGATAATGTTGCTCGTGTGTACGGTGGAGTACCGCCTCGCGAGCTGATGTGACACGTTTTACATTAACTCCTCTCACGGTTGGGTATGATGATTTAAATAATATATATTATATGTTTAACATAACTATACTTATGTAAATATATTATCATATATACCTTTTTTACTTATCATTTTATAGAGAATACGATAACATCGTTTGTGTGTACAACGGAGTACCGCCTCGCGAGGCGATGTAATCCGTTTTTCTAATAAATTTTATATTGAAGGTAGTAAGGGATAAATTTAATGAATATATCTGATAAATATATAAAATATATATTATTATTTAAAGTTATTATATTATTTAACTTTATTTTTCTTTATCCTTTAAGGTAATGGAAACAATGTTCATGCGTAAATATGACCCACGATCTCCCTGAACAGTGTATTTCATTTTATATATCTAATGTTTATTGATTAAAATAAATAAATATATACTGAATATATATTATATTTATATAATTTTTGAAATTATAGATATTATTTAACCATGATATATGTAAGAGTAACAAAAGAACATACACGAAAAACAAATCAATTATTGCCTTAAACGTGGCATTAACATGTGATTGTTTATAAATAGGTAATAAAAAGTGATAAGTAAATAATATATGGTATGATATATATAATTATTATTCTATAATATATGTATAATAAAATTAATGTTATTATTCATGAGGTTTTAATGTTTACGAAGGAAGTTGATACTTAAGGTAATAGATTTTTGTCTCAATTTTCCTTCTTTGAGACATATGTTATGTTATTCCCCTATCTTATTTTATGAGGTGTATATAAAACAAATTTGATAGTTTATATCATTAATATAATAATTTTAATTGTATTTTATGTTTTATTTTATTTTCATATTTAATGTTACTTACTATTCAAAAGACACCAAAGTGGTAAATAATTTATGTTATAATATCATTGATTATCAAAAATGTTTATGATTATGATTTTGATGATTATATATTATGATAAATAACTAAATAAACTGATGAATTTTCTTATAATATGGTTATTTTAAGATAATACATATTTTCTCTTGATTTTAATCTATTTATGTACTCAAGAGAATAAAATAATTTTATTAAGAAAAATCATTCTTATTTCTCTCTTTAGTCAAAACCCCTTTTTCTTCAAAAACCATTTCATCTAAAAATGTTTTCAATTCTTTTTTAAATTATAAAAATGATTTCTTAAAGAAATTTTTACCCATTTTTTATTTTTCAAAAATAATTAAATGAATCTGCATGTTGTTTTCCAGAAAAAGGTGTGTCTAGCATTTACCAAAAATGTGAAAGAAATCTTTGTTTTAATATGTATAACATGAAGGGAATTTCCTAAAATCATGAACATTATTTTATTTCAATATTCCTTTATATATTTTCAATGTTATTTTGAAAAAAAATATTTCCAAAATATTTTATGGATTTAAATTTTAAAAAAAAATTGATTTTCAATTGAATAATATTTTCTTCAAGAAATGTTTCAATTTCTTCTTCTTTCAAAATAATTTTCTATCTAAGATGACATTCTTTGATGTTACTTAATATTTACTGGGGATATGATCCAATTATTTCATATTTATTATTTATTTGGAAGGATTATTTTTATAATTAAAAGTTATTTATGAACATTGTTTCTCTTCTATGGGTTATACCATGATAAAATGGTTATGAAACCTGCTTCTTTTTCCATGGGTTATGATTTTATAAAATGATAAAAAGATTATAGAACCTGTTTCTTTTCCATATTTTTTTTTATGATGAATGTTTATGGCGCCCATTAATATTCATGGGTTCCAATATGAATAATATTTTATGATCGTGTGGAATATATATGTATAATTTTCATTATGTGATAGGTGTGACCTATATCTCCCACCCATGTATTAGGTAAAGATTGATATCTGATGTTATAAATAGGAATGGAATGGGGAGTGAACCTAGTTTAGTAAGTGACTCTAACCATTATGATAGTCTTGGGTGTGCACCTTGACTACTATAATGGTTTAGGGTGTAAACCCATTCCACTATGACAGTCTTAGAAACAATGCTTAAACTATTAAGCACAAGATTTTCTATACTTAATTTTATTCCATAATTCCATTCCTTATGCCATTTTTATGCTCTCATGGATCATGTTATTTGATTCTCTTATGACACATGTCTTATGAACTAAAACTCTTTATGTGATAACCCAATATTATTATATTTTATATGTATGGTATATTTTTTAAATGTTATGCGCATTCTATCACACCCTTCAACTAATGTTATTTTTATATATCTCCCTTGTTAACCCTTATTGGATATTTGAGCTCGGCCTTTGTTAGGTTTCTTTTTCCAAGGTTATGAAGAAATTTATTATGTATGAGTTTTCTAATAAGGGTAATAGTTATGAGTAACTTAGTGGGGTATTATTTGGTTTACCTATGAACTGGTTATTTATGTTTCCATGTTTCCAAATTCATTATACATTTACAATCCTCAGGCTTGTGTTTCTGTAATGTAATGAATTTTCATCAAAAAATGATGTAATATCTATGTATGAAAAATAATGATTTGTTATAGGACATGTGTTAAAAAATAAGACCAAGTAAATAAGTGTAACACACTGATATTTTATGATATATTAATTTTTTAAATAAATTTAATTCCTTTTATATCTTTCATTACACGCAACATCGAGTTTAAACTAACTGTGATCTACTATTAAAATATTATTTAAGTGTGACTATTATAACATAACTATTAAAATTGGTAGGTATGAATATGAATTAATAAATTATGAAAAATGTATTTTTTATACATGTATAAAATGAATTCATTAGTTATCAATTGATTATAAATTAAAAATATAAAAAAATAAGGTAAAATATATGTTTTTTTCTTCTAAAACACGGTTTTATACATGTAATGTATTTTCATCTTAAAAAAATTAAATTGATTGCTATTGGTGAATTATTTTTATGAAATTTATATATTATATTTTCAATCAAATATTTTTACATTCATCTATAGTTTTAATTTTCATGAGATAAGAATAAACCAATTTTATGCCTAAAAACATTTTCATCATGTTTCTCCCCTAATTTTAAAATTAATTCATGTCACTTATATAGATTTAATCTTGAAAAATGGATACCATATTTGGATTCATGAGGTTCAAATATGGTAAATACGCCCATTTTATTTTTGGTCATTATGAGTAGTGACTATTGTAAAATTTATCCCCATGATAAAGGGTAAACCAGGTTAACAAAGGTTAAAACTAATTGTTTAGATCACCATTTTTAATTTTTATTCTTAATAAATGAAGGTAATTAAACCCTTATCAATTTATTCTAAAAAAATAGTCACTTAAGGGATAATTTTCCATAAAAATGACCTATAAAATATTTAAAGAAATGGAAAATATAAAATAGTACTCTCTTGCTTTTAAATATATATTATGTGTTCATATAGAGATAAAAGAATGTTTTGAAAGAATATTAATTTTTATTTTAATAATAATAAAATTATTTTCATGATAATAATTTATTTTTAATTTTTAGTGATTATATAATTAACTTAAATGCATATATCATGTTGATATAGAATTTATTCAATTAATAGACAAAATAAATAAATAGTTTTAATAAAATTAAAATTAATATAATTTGGGTCATTTATAGTGTTACATGAATTTTATAGATGAATATATAATATTATTTATTTTTTAAGGAAATATATTTTAATTTCATCTTTATATTTATGTATTTAATGTCAAATTGAATGAATTCTGTCAAAAATGTAATTAATGGTATTTTATGATAATAATAATTTTTAAAAATATTTAAAAATCATAAAAATATTGAAATAATATAATGGGATAATATATGGTCGAAAATGTAATACATTGGTAATTTATGATCCAATTGTATCCTTATAAGTTCAATTAAAACCCTTTAATATTAAAAAAGTCATTACCATAGTTAATATTTAAATTAGTTAAACAAGTGGTTAAATGAAATGAAAATGTTTTTAGTTACATGAAAACCTATATAAATTTCATTGGTTGATTATATTTATACCTTATCCTCTTTTTATTGTAATGTATTTCCATTTATAATCATTTTTCTTGGGAATGAATTAATTATATTTTAATCTATTAAAAAATTACAAGTGTGTCTTTTCCCTCCCTAATAAGTGGACACCCATTTATCTAAATTATTAAAAAAAATTGATCCATATAGCTCTAAAATATCCTACCAATTTATTTTATCAAAATACTCAAAAAAGTTATATAGTTTCCATTCTACAAAAAATACTAACCTCATGGTCTTTAAGAGGAGATCTAAAGGAGTTATTTCAAAGAATAGGTAATCATCTTAACTGATCACTTTATTTTTTATACTTATTTTACATAATATAAATATATTCTATTGATAATTAAATAATAACTTCAATATCCTAAATATAATAAAAATTTGTTATTATTATTAAACCACCATTATGTACCCCATTTTCCCTCGAATGGGAAGTGAAAATATCGATTGTGGGTACGTACAACTTATTGTCTCCATCTAACGATGAAATTAATTTTAATTCACCATATATTATGGATGGGTATTATTATGGGATTAATATTTATATATTATAATAATGATATAAGTATTCCTATAAAATTAAAATGTCATATATACCTTCTTACATTCCAATCTGTAAAAAAACAATAATGTCGCTCGTGTGTATGTGTGGACTACCCCTCTACAAAGTGATGTGGTCTATTTTTCATTTATTATTTACATAGAGGTAAATAAGGTTATATTTAATAAATATATATGTTATGTATGATATAATAATTATTTTTTAAAGGATAATTGTTATTTACCATTCTTTCATTCCATCCATCAAAAAGTAAAATCATCGTGCATGTGTATGTACGACTTACCGTCTTGATGAATGATGTAATTAATTTTTCCATATTCATATTTTATAGATGAATATAAATATATATATAATAAATATAAATTATATTTAAATCATGATGAATATTCTGGATATAATGGGACCATGATCAAAGTACAAGGAAAAAAATTACAAAACCAAAACATACATGAAAAATGAATTTGTTATCACCCAGAAGAATGATTCTAATAAAGAATTGGTGATAAATTGGTGATAAAAGGTTATAAGTAAATAATATATGGTATTATATATATATATATTATAATTTTCATTTAATATATTTATATTTAATCTATGTTTATTATGCATGAAGTTTAAACACATATGAAGGAAATCAAACCTGAGATGAGGGTTTATTTCACAATCTCATATTTATTCGAGATTGTTTCTATTTAAGTCTCCACTAGGATAATTATTTGATATATATTAAAACCAATATTTTTTTCATCTATTATAGTCATTATTTTAAATTAAAAAATTTCCTTTGATTTTACTCTTTTTAAGTACTCAAGATACTAAAATAATTTTTTACAAAAAACCAGCCTGTTTTTTTTGCTTAGCTGGGAATATTTTTCTTATATGTACATATTTTACATAAAATATTTAAAGGATATTTTAATATTATAAAATTATTTATTAAATAAATTTTTACTCATGTTTTAATTTTTACAAAATGGTTTAAAATTAATCTTCTTGTGATTTTCTGAAAGATGTATTTTTGACTTTTCGTGTGTAAAAGAAATGTTTTTTAACTTATATGGAATGAAAAAAATTCTCCACCATCAAGAATAATCAATGATTTGAAGCTTCATTTAAAATATTACAAGTTTATTCTAAAATAAATATTTTTCCTTAATATATGGTAAAATTATTGATTTTAAATAAGTAATTTCAAAGTGAAATGGGTATTTTCCTCAATAAATTTTTGACTGATGTTTTTTTACGTATTTTCATCTATGTAAAGATACTTTGATGAATATTATGATTTAGTATGTATGTAATATAATGATATCATCCAACATATTTCTTCATATAGTTTATTATTTGTTTGAAAAGGGAAAGTATTGATATTTTATATTCTAGTTCTTTTAATACCGATAGTTATTGATTTTTAAGGCATATTGATTAAGTTGTAATGTTTGTTCATATAATGGATTCATTAGAATTATTAAGTGAATGATTGGGGATAGAATTATATAGCCCCTCGATGCATCGGTAGGTATTATGAGACAAAATAGACTTTTCATTTTGATTATCAATAAAAGATTTATGTAAGATGTCTTAGAATGAGGCCTTGACGGTATATTTTAGATATCATGATACGGGGCCTTAATGGTAAGTTTTAGATGTCCAAAATTATTCATTTTATCATTATGAAATATTTTATTAATGATCACATGATTGTTTTAATAGTTATGATATCCATGGACATGTTTCAAGATTATGTTATTATTTATATTGACTTATTTAATCATCATTTATTCTTGTTATATTATCCATTAATTATTTATTTCATGTTAGATTCCATTGTATGCAAACCCTTACTAAGCATCTAAACTCACTTTTTTCTTGTGTTTCCTTGTACTATAATTCTAGGAAGTTTATTATGATTGATATTCATAGATATGATAAATGGAATAATGGTTCTCTCAAAGAAAATACTACATTTAATTTTATGTTTTCAAATGTGTCATGAGATTAAAGTGTGTATCTATTTTTACAATACTACTAAACTATTTATTAATTTGGGATGTGATCACTTATATCTAGTAAAAATTCAATAAAATAACCACTTGATCTGGGATACTATGTTTGGGGTCTTTATAGTTGGTATTATAGAAATTTTAGTAGAAACCTTGGGAACTAGATTTTAGAAAACATAGATTAGGGAATATTACCCTATTATTGACTTTAAGCATAAGTCTTAGTATATGATAACATCATAATGATTTAATAATGTAGATATTATGTGTTTTTCCTAGATATACATCTCTATCTAGATACTAGAAGTGGATGTTGTTTTGGAATATATGGTTGAGTACATATAGATAATATTTCCAGTGCATAATGAGTATTCCCTTATTGTGAACCTAGTTAACACTCTTGGAGGATATTTTGTGGTTAATTAAAATTTTATCTACAAACCATTATAAAATATTTGAAAAAAATTATGATGTGAGAACATTCTTAGAGAAAAACCTGCTTATGATTATGAGAATAGTTATAGATAAATGTTCAAATTATATTAAGTACATCACTTGTTTCAATTTTATACATTATTTTTCATAATTTTATGATCTAATCTAGTCTATGTCATTTTTTAGAAATGGAAACTAGAAAAAGGAATTGAAAATTTATCAACACATATAATCCAAGTAGGTATTTACCCCTTGGTAAATATAATGAAGCTAGAGCTGGAGCTAAGAAAATTATAACTATATTAGGGTATTTGGATCATGTTATAACTAATAACCTTACTTTTATGAAGCAACCTATTGATCTTTGATAAGGTGTAGTAATGTTAGACTACTTTATGTGTCAATAACCTCCATCATTTAATGGGAATACACATCCATTAGTAGCTGACCAATGGATAAGTTCCTTATAGAAGATATTTCTTTCTTTGGAAAGCAATAAAAGAGATAAGTTTGTCAAAAAAAATTCTCATCTCTTAGGGGATGTGGATCAATGGTGGTCATTGATTCAAAACACTAAATATTATGAGGAGATAGAAAAAATATAATTTAAGGATTCTAAGGTTCTTTTCTTGGGAAAATATTTTCCTCATGAATAATGAGAAGATATTGATAAACAATTCCTAAGTCTAAGACAAAAGAAAGTGGAAAATATATCAAACTATGAAGATAACTATAAAAGGTTATAAAGGAATGTTGCAGATTACATACATTATCCAAAGAGTAATATTAACCATTCCTTTGATGGTCTTAATCCAATCCTTTGAAGGGAACTAGTATCCCAAACATTCTCATAATATGAGGACATAGTATCATATGCAATTAATAAAAATAAATAATTCTAAAGTCATCTAGATATTAAGGGAATAAAGATAAGAAGAGGTCGATAGTGAAAAATGGATAAGGGGAAGAATAGAAAGATGAATTTTCCAATATGTAATACTCATGGAAGGAAACACCGTGGTATATGATTAAAAGGAACATGAGTTTTCCTTTAGTGTGGAGTAAAAGGTCATCATGATCATGAATTCATGGGTAAGGTATAATCCTCAAAAGTATAGTGATTTGACTATAAGGGTATGAGGACTATTCCAACCAATTCCATAAATATAAAGGGAAAATATAACAAAAGAAGAAAATGGGACAAGGACAAGTTCATGAAATTACTATTCAGAATGTGTAATTCCTAGTGATGTGGTGAAAGGTATACTTATCATCACATCTAGAATTGAAATTGTTTTATTAGATTCTAGTTTTACACACTCTTTGTATCTAATGAATTCTTTATGGGTATTAAATCAGCACCTCAAAGATTATATTTTGAGTTGGAGGTGAAAACTCTTAAAGGTATGATGATAAATTATAAATTCTATAGCTACTCTCAGTTCAAATTTTAAGGGAATATTCTTCATGTGAATCATGTTATTCTTCCTATAGTTGAATTTGATGAAATTTTGGGTATGTATTGGCCCTATCAGTATATATCTTATATTAATTTTCAAGTAATGGAAGTTACATTTGATATAATGAATCTACCTTTAATTTTTTATTAGTATGAGGATGAACCAGAATTACCAATGGAAATTAATTACATCAGATGGGTTTTTCTACCTATTTATGAGGGGTATTAATCTCAAATGGTTGGTGAGAAATAAAATATTGACAATGTTCCTATTTTTTTAAGAATATGGTGATTTATTTCTTGAGGTATCCTATAGTCTTCCCAAAATCAGAAAGTTTAGTTTTCAATAGAACTAAACATGGAAATATTCCTATTACAAAGACTCCATATAAAATTTCCTCGATTAAGTTTTAGTAATCGAAGAAGAAACTTTTGTACAATATTGATAAGTGATTCATTATTACTAGTGTTTCTCCATGGGGTGAACTTGTTCTTTTTTTAATAAGAAATATGGGTCATTGAATATTTACATTGATTATCAATAACTTAACAATATCACCATTATGAACAATTTTACTCTACCCTTTATTAGTGATATTTTTGTTCAATTATGAGGAACTCTATATTTTCCATGATTGATCTTTGATTTGGATATCATCATCTAAGGATAAATAAGTATGATATAAAAAATATAGCATATTGTATGAGGTATAGTCAATATGAATTTATAGTGATTACTTTAATACTTACTAATTATATTTCTATCTTTATGGATTTAATGAATATAGTCTTTAGAGATTGACTTTATTAGTTTTTTGTAGTATTTATAGAATATATTATTATATAATCATAGAGTAAGGATGATAATTAATAACATTTTATAATTTTGTTGAAGGCCCTAAAAAATTATATGTTTTATGCAAAATTTTCCAACTGTGAATTTTGGCTTCAGAAAGTTTCATTCTAGGGTTATATAATATCAAGTGAGGGTTTATTGGTGGACCCTTCAAAGATAGAAGTAATTGAACAATGGATGAGAAAACCCACGGTAACTAAAATATATATTTTTCTTGGGTTTGATGGATACTATCAATTATTTTTGAGAGATTTATCATGACTATCTAATCCACTCACTACATTGACTCATATGGGGGTTATGTTCTTATGGAAAGATAAATGTGAATAATGTTTCAAATAACTGAAGAGAAGGTTGGTCAGTACACCTATGCTTACACTAACCTACATTTGAGAAGGGTTTTTAATCTATAATGATGCTTTAAATAAGGGAATGGGATATATACTCATGAATAATGACATGGTGATAGAATATTCCACTTTCTAATTAAAAATTCATGAGAAAAAATACCTAAGGTATGATTTGGTGTTAGAAGTAATAATTTTTACATTAAGGATATGTATGAATTATCTATATGGTGAAAGATGTGATGAATATACTAATCATAAAATCGTGAATTATATATTTACATAGAAAGAGTTGAATATGCATCAAAGAAGATGATTGTACTTGATCAATAATTATTATTATCAACACATTAAAACACTGGGAATGAAAACAAGGTGGGTGGCGCTATTGGTCAGAAAGACCATGCTAGTTTATCCACGATAAGGATTATAAGAGATATAATATTTATGTATTTACATAAGATATATATTGAAATCATGAGTAAAGAGGAAATATATTTTCTTTCCCAAATAAATGTTTAACTATCCATCCACGAGATGATTAGGAAGGTGCATAAGGAAGATGTAGAATTATATAAGAAGGTGAGAAATTTTCTTGAGATCCACCAAGATTATGCTGGAATGATATGTTTTAGGAACCAAGTATGTGTCCCATTTAAACCAAATGTGATTATTGATTTGTTAGATGAAACTCATAGTTCATCATTCTTTATCCATCCATAAAGTATGAACATGTATAGAGATCTAAGAGAGTATTTCTGGTTAGATAATATGAAAAGGGATATTGTAGAGTATATATCCGGATGTTGGTATGTCAGAAATTTTAGGTTGTGACATAAAATTATAAGGCTATATTACAACCATTACCCATAGCAAAATATAAATGGGAAAACATCATCGTAGATTTCATTATCAGACTCCCCAAAACACCTAAAGGGAACATTACTATGGATTATAGTCAATATATTTACTAAATAAGCACATTTTATTGTTATAAGAGAATATTTTAATCTTGGTTATGTTATAGAATAAACATTAATTTAGTGGTATGGTTTCATGTATTACCACATTCTATTGTATATGATCGAGATCTAAGGTTTACCTAAAAGTTCCAGAAAAGTATTCAACCATCTCTGAATACATAGTTGCTTTTAAACACTTCTTATCATACTTAGATATATTTTCAGTCTAATAGAACCATTTAAACTCTTGGATAAATTTTTAGATATTTATCTAGGGATTTTAAAGGTGGTTGGGATTCACACCTTCCATTGGTGGATTTTTTAACAACAATAACTTTCACTAAAGTATTTAGATAGTGCCTTATAAATCCCTCTATGGAAAGAAGTGTAAAACACCAATGTTCTAGAATAAAGTTAGATAAATAAATACATTGGAACCCAATATAGATGAAGAAATACTAGATATGTTTATAGTTATTCAAGAACACATAAGGGAATCTTAGAGTTGATAAAAAAAGTTATGCTGACAATAATCAATGAGATTTAGAGTTTTCTATTGGTGATAATGTATTCCTATGAATATCTCCCTAGAATAAGGTAATTAAATTTGGAAATAATGAAAATATAATCCCTATGTATTTTGACCCCTTTGATATTCATGATTGTATCAGGATGGTAGATTATCATTTTCCACTTCCACAGAATCTCTCTAAAGTTCATTATGTGTTTCATGTATCTCTCCTAAGGAAGTACATACCTGATCCATCACATGTAATGAACTCATATGTCATACTAATGGAAAAATATATCTCTTTTGAGGAACTAATACTAGAGATTCTAGATCATAGAGAAACATTTCTATGAAATAAGACCACTCATAGGGTCAATGTTTTATAGTGAAATCATAAAATTAAGAATGTTATGTTAGAACATGAAGATGTAATGAGACAGAAGTATCCTCAGTTTTTTTTATCAGAGTGATAGAAGTTTTAGGGATAAATTATTTTAAGGGGGTAGAATGTATCAGCTCAAGATTTTATAATATATTTCATCTTAAATAAATTTAATCTCTTGATAGCTTTCATTACACACAAACATGAGTTTAAACAAATCATAATATACTATTAAAATATTACTTAACTATTATAACCTAGCCATTAAAATTGTTGGGTATAAATAGGAAAAATAAAATTATGAAAAATTTATTGTTAATATATGTATAAAATGAATTAATTAGCAAACAATTTATTTGAAATGAAAATAAAAATCATTTGAAATAAAAAGAGATTTTTTTTCTAAAAAAATGTTTATTATGCATGCATTGAGTTTTTATACAAATAAATTAAATTGATTGAAATTAGTGGGTGATTTTAATTAAATTTATATATTATATATTCAATCAAAAATTTTAAAATTCATCTAGAATATTTACTAGGAATGGGATAAGAACAAATCCAGTTTTATACTTAAGAACTATATTTTTCTGAAATAGTGGTTTTCATCGTGTTTTGCAAACTAATTTTAAAATTAATTTTCTCCAATTATAGTGATTAAATATTAAAAAATGGATACCATATTTGGAACCAATAGGTTTAATTTTTTTTAAATAGACCACTTTTATTTTTGGTTATTATGAATAGTAACTATGGTAAAATTAATCACCCTAGTAAAGGATAAATTGGGTTAACCTTGTTTAAAACTAAGTGTTAAGGTCACAATTTTTCATCTTAATTAATATTAGATGAGGGTAATTTTACCCTTATAGTTTCTTAAATATTATTTATTTAAGGTACATTTTTACATTAAAATGAGCTATATAATATTTAAAGTAAAGGAAAATAAAAAAAAAATATTATTCTCTTACATTTAAATATCACTTATATGTTTACATAGAGATAAAAGTAAGTTTTAAATGAACATTAAATTTTATTTTGATCATAATGAAATTATTTTCATTATATTTATTTATTTATATTTTTTAGTCATTATATAATTAACATAAATTCTTACACAACATGGATATAGAACTTGTTTAATTAATATAAAAAAATATGATTTTTAAAATATTAAAATTAATATAATTTGAGTGAGTTATAGAGTTTAATGAATTTTATAGATAAATATAACATATTATTAATGTATTAATGGATTATATTCTAATTACATATTTTTCTTTATGTATTTAAAGTCAAATTGGATGAATAGTGTCATAAATGACATTTATAATATTTTGTAAAATTAATATATTACTAAATTATTTAAAAATCCTAAAAATATTTAAATAGGACAATAGTGATAATATATGGTCTAGAGTTACATAAATAGACTATTTATGATCTAATTTCCACTTTATATGTTATATTATAATCCTTTAATGTTAAAAAATTCATTATGATGGTTAAGATAAAAATTAGTTAAATAAAGAGTCAAACCAAAAGATAAGGTTTAAAATGATACCAAAAACCTATATAAATTTCATTTTTTGATGATATTTATAAATTATCCTATTTTTATTGGAATATATTTCCATTTTAATAAATTTTCTTGAGAATGACATAGTTTTATTTTAATATATATTTTTAAATTCTATGTGTATCCTTTCCCTCCATTATAAAAGGAAACCCCTTTCTCCCAATTATTCACACCACTTTGAGAAATATTTATTGACTATACTCTTTTAATTTCTCTTCTTGATGTCAGTATAAATGTTATACATGTTCTGTTATTTCCAAAACACCAACCCTATGGTCCTTTAGAGGAGATCTAAAGATGTTTTTTCAATGAATAAGAAATTGCCTTAACTGATCAATTTATTTTTTAAATATTATTTTACCACATATAAATATATAGTATTTAACATAAAATAATAAATTAAGTATCCTAAATATAATTAGTTTTTATTATGATTATTAAACTGCCATTATGAACCCTCTTTACCATCAAATGATATGTGAAAGTATCGCTCGGGCGTATGTACAACTTACCGTCTCTAGGTAGCAATACAATTAATTTTTCATCACTGTCTATTATGGATGATAATTATAATGGTTTTAAATTTTATATAAGATATTTATTTCATAATTATTATTTTATAATAATAATATCATGTCTAACTTCTTACCTTCCAATATTTTGTAAAATGTTAATGTCACTCATGCGTACATGTGGACTACCACCACCATGAAGTGATGTGATCCGTTTTTCATTTCCTCTTTACATGGATGTTAATAAGGGTAGATTTAATAAATATATATGATATATATGATAAAATAATTATTATATAAAGGTGAATTGTTATTTTCCTTTCTTTCACTCCATCCATCAAAAAGTGGAGACAACATTCATGCATAAATACGACTTATCGCCTCCATGAACATTATAATTAATTTTTCCATTTCTATATTTTATGGATGAATATAAATAAATATATAGTGAATATATATTATATTTATAACATGATTAAAATTATAGATATTATTGAAACATGATCAATGTACAGTGACTGAAACTACTGAATAAGAACATATATGAAAAATAGAGCAATTATCACCCAGAACAATGATTTTAATAAATAATTCCTAATGAGTGGAAAATATTTACCTAGGATATAGTAAGACAGAGGATTTATATTATTTCATAGGTGGAGGGTATTCAATTGTTCCTTTTCAGTAAGATTCAAGGGTCTGATGGTCAAGCACTCGAAGTTATGGTCCACAGAATGGTGTCTGCTTCGATTTTTTTGATTTTATGGGACAAGAGGAACAAGGGACGTAAAGGAAATATAATTCCCAAAAGATTATAAATATCTATATTCTTTATTTGGAGGCGGATCTTGGGTCCTTAATTTTGGGTGGAGAGACTTGGGTAGCAGACATAGGCTTTAAATCCCATGGCCTAAACTCCGGAGTCACAACAACTCTTGGGAGATGGATTAAGTGGAACCCTCCCAAAGACGGATACAAGATTAACATGGACAATTCATGCATATAATGAACTAGGAGAGGATAAGGAATTGTTTAGGATTCTAAAGGATCTATGATTATTATGTTTAGAACTTATTATGGTTCAGGTAATTCATTTAATACTGAGAGAATAACTCTCTTCAGTGGTCTTTCTTTATGCAAGCTCTACAATATCAATATTGAAGCGATCAAATATGACTTGAAGTTACTCGTGGGATTAATTCAGGATAATATAAAATATATGTGGTATACTATTTGTCTTATCAAAAAGTGAAATACTCTTATTTGTAATGGAACGGAGGTTAAGCACATTTTGGGAGGGGAACTTCGTAGAAGAAAACCTTGCTAACAAAGGAGGACCTGGTGATAGTATTGTTGTTTACTATATAATAGGATCTCTTCATAGCAACTGTAATCTCATTGTTAGAGGAGACACTCTTGGTTTGTACAACTCCATACCTCCTTGTTTTTTGGGTGCTATCCGGTCTATTAATAAATAGTATTTTGAGTGAGTGAAGTTATAAGTAAATAATATATGGTATGATATATATTATTATTATTATGGAATATATTTATAATAAATGTATATTTATTATACTGGAGGTTCAAACACATATGAAGGAATTCATACCTGAGGTAAGGGAATATTTCACAATCTCATAATTATTCAGGAGTGTTTATATTTAAGACTCTGCTGGATGAATTATTTTATATTTATATATTAAAACCAATATGTTTTATTATACTATATTTATTTATATAAATTACATGTTTTTGTTTCATTTTACTATTTTTAAGTATTTAATATATCGAAATAATATTTTTAAGTAAAACTGGCCTTTTTTTTTGCTTAGTTAGGAAATGTTTTCTTAAATGTTAATATTTTCCATAAAATGTTTTAAATGATGTTTTTACTATTATCAAATTATTTATTAAATACATTTTTACGTAATTTTTTATTTAAAAAAATGGTTAAAATACAATATTCTTGTCATTTTATGAATGAGGTACTTTTTACTTTTCTTATAAATGTGTGAACTGATTTTTTTTGACTTATACAACATGAACAAAATTTTTCACCATAATGACTGATCAATGACTTGAGCTTACTCTTTAAGTTTACAAGGATATTTTTAAAGAAAAATTTTTCCTTAATATTTAAGAAATTTATTGATTTTAAATAATCAATTTCAAATTGAAAATGGTATTTTCATCAAGAAAATGTTTAGTGATCTTTTTAAAGAATTTTAATCTATTTAAAATTCCTTTTTTGAATATTAAAATTTAATGAGGATATAATCAAATTATACTTACCACTATAATCCATTGGATAGTTTATGATCGATTTTATAGGGGAAATTATTGATATTATATATGTCAGTTCTTCTAATACTGACAGTTATTGAATTTTATGGCATATTGATTTAGGTTTATTATTTATTCATATGATAAATGCATTGGACTTATTAAGTAATGGTTGGGGCCCATAATTATATACCCCATAGATGCATTTATAGGTATCATGAGACAAAATAGATTGGGTATTTTTGTAAGGAATTTCCCATTTATGTAATAGGTCATGGAACGAGGCCTTGATGGTATGTGTTTGATGTCTTTCCACTAGGCCTCAATGGTAAGTTTTAGATGTCCGACATTATGCATTCCATGATTATGAAAACAGTTATTGATTATCATATGATTATTTTAATAGTTATGATATCCATGGATATGTTTCAAGATCATGGGATTCTTTATGTGGAATTATTTGATCATCCTTTATTTCTTCCATATCATTCAATCATTATTTATTCATGTTATCTTTTATTGTATGAATACCCTTACTAAGAATCTAAGATCTCCCTTTTATTATATTTCATATCACTAATATACCAAGAAGTGTATTATGATTGATATGTAGTGATATAATAAAGAAAATAATGGATCTCTCAAATAAAAGATTATGTTTCATTTTTTGTTTTAAAATTTCATGTGAGATTTAAGTATGTATTTAGTTTTCCAAGACTACTAAACTATTTGGTCCTTTTGGATACAATCGCTTTTATCTAGTACCAATGTAATAAATTAACCACTAGCTCTAAGATACTAAGGTCGGGGTATTTATAATAATAAACCACATATGGGATGGATTAACCATCTAATCCTAGAAACATAATGAAAACTAAAAATCATCTCCATAATATAATGAAAAAAATAAAAATATTCTATGATGTATATAAATTTAATCTTTAAATAATTCTCCAAAATCAATATAAAAAGTAAAATCATGCCGAAATGAATTTTATAGTAACTCCAAGCCTTGATATAGTAATTCTAAGATCAATCTCCAAATCCATACTGAATGCTTGAATTATATAGCAATGAGCATACATGTATACTCAGTATAATCCAACTCAAGAAATTTTGTGCAAACTGAAAATAAGTATATTAATTGTTTAATGTATAAAAAACACAACTAACTTGCACCTAATTCAGGTCAACTATCACCCAACCCAACCAAGGCTCACTCTGACAATAATTCATCTAAGTATAATAACATAATATCAAATAATATATCAATAAGGTACCCTATAACAACTCCCCCACTACTTTTTCTCTCTGAATCCCTAGTGGAAAATGTTCTATTCCTTAATATCTTTCATGATGATTCCATTAAAAATTATATATGATATCGTAACCACATACTATGTACCACAACCAAAATCACATTCCCAAATCCATATACCACACCCCCACATCACATCTGTTTTCTGCATCCTCATTGGAACCATGTGCTACATCCTCGTAATATCTACATATTGTATCCTCATAACATCCATATACCACATCCTAATCATAGACACATACTATATTCTCATCATATTAGGTTATTTTGAACAAGAATTATATCAACCCTGTGCCATTATCCATCCATGAATGACCCCAATAATGTATTCAACCTCTATCACATCACACGGTCTTCACTTAACTTTTGGACATCACTACTTGTGAAGAATAAGATTAGAACATTAAAACCAATGTTATGTATAGAAGAGATAGTGAGGGGGAGTGAGTAGTCATCCATCCATTCCCTCACCAACCAAGATATTGGTGAAAAAATATATAAATCAAATAAGTTGTTCATTTTTGATGTTTTTTAACTTGAGTGGTGGTGTATAAGAAATTAAAACATATATATTATAAAAAACAAAAGCCTAAAATAATGGTTCACATTAATAAAATACTAATACCCATCATAATTAACAACTAACACCAATATTATATCACAAACCATGCAAAAAAAACTATTACATCATTCACATTGCCCCATTTAATTATACCACTAATTGATTTCTAGATTTACTATTTTACCAGCCACATCACATTGATTTCTCTATATTTAATGTGAAATTATTCATTATCCATCACCCATATTCATCTTAGCCAACATTCATTCATTTTAATCAATAAAAATTCATTATCATCCCATTTTTTATTAAATTCCATCCCATTACCACTTATCAAATTCATTATTAACAACCATACTCCATACTACTAGAAATTTATAACAAAAATCCATAGTATCCAACCCAACACTGCAACAACCATCATACAATCAAAACCCAATAAACTTCACATAATCCCTAACTAAAAACAACATCAATAATTAACCTCTTTTTATATTAATCACATAAATCTATCCACCAAAATAATGAAACACTATCACTCCAATTTGCACTACTGAAACCTCACTAAAATAACACATCAATTCTAACTGCAACACACTACCATGAAAAAACTAATCATGTTGGTAAAAATACCCTTTGAATATTTTTTATATTTATTTTTTGACAAGATTATTGTAGGAAAATAAAAATTAGTTTATTATGTCATGAATATCACATTACAAGAAGGATTGAGTTGCATTGGAAGTATTCTCATAGAATTTGGGACATTTTAGTTTTAATAAGGTTTGGGAAAATTCAGCTAAGTAAAAATCATAAGGTTAACTAGTATAGTGGAATATTACAGTAGACTATTAATACTAAAAAGGTAAGATCATCCACATAGAGGTGATTTTATAAGGTTAATTTAATTTCTTAAGAGTTTACATCTTTGGGGTGTAGAGAAATGTTCAAGTATTTGAAATTTATTAAGATTAATTTTTAACTATATTTGAATCTTTTAAAAATTCTCTAAGGGTCATCCAAGATTCCATAATTTTTATTTAGGAGAACCTAAAGGCTCATTTTGGATTCTATAAGATCCTTTATTATTTTTTTATGAATTACTTTATAGGAAAGAGAAATTTCCTGAGATTCATTTTTGAAATTATAAGAATCATTTTGGAAGAATGGAAGGGTCATTCAAAGAAATTATAAGGGTCATATCATTACATTTTATGGGTTATTACCTAATCCATTTTTGGAGAAGGTTGGACTACATTAGTTTATAGAATATTTTATTAATGATAAATAATGGTTAATAGCTCGGTCCACCTTTAAATGAGAAAATCTTTTTGAGATCAATGGGAAGATAGTTCCATGATATTTCAATGATTTAAATTCAAGGATTGTGTAGATTTGGTAGTGTTATTTTTAACTAAACAACACACTATTAATAGTGTAGTTATGTTGTGTGAATAATATTAGAATTTAAAATTTTAATTTAAAAAATTATATTTGACCAAATATCAAGGATTTGATTTATTTTCAAAATATTAATGGATTTTATTAGCATTGAATATTGGAGGGAATCTCATTACTGACTTTGAAGATTTAATATTGAATTGTTTAAACATTTCTCACATATATAATCAATGAATCAAATATTTAAAAAGATAAATAAAATTAATAATGAGATCATTGATACTCTCTATACATAGAGAATATAGATATATTTCAATTAAAAAGAAGTGAAAAGGGAGATTTGATATAGATTGAACATCATTATTTTTGAATGATTGAAGAATAATTATAGGAAAAGGTCTAGAAAGAAAGTGAATAAAAAAAAGTTTCTTCCATGAGGTATCTCATTGGATGTTCTTTGATGTTATGTTGGTTTTATATGAATATGTTGTAATCCTACTTCATATTCGTGAAATTTGGGTATTTATAAGAGGAGAAGTGTGTTTTCCATTATAAAAATTATTTTTTCATAATTGTTTTGTGGAGGTTATAATCCTTGAGTGTAAGTTTTCCCACTCTTTATTATAAAATAAAATACAATGATGAATCTATTTCAAGTTTATTGGTGCATTGCTTTTACATGCTCCTTATATTAGCCAAATTTAGGGGAATCATGTAAAAAAACTTATTTGTATCTATTTTACTATTTTATTACTCCATATAAACTATGATAAAGAGAAATGTTTTCTAATTACATTTTGGATAATAATATTGGAAAGGGTTGTTCAAGGAATTTAAAATACCCTTATTCACCACCCTATCCCTTTTGGGTACTCACCTTATTTGAGAAGTGTAAAGACCCGTAAAATTCAAGGGAAATTTTTTCTTAATTTTCTTTAGAATTTTACAAAAGCGCGGTTTCAGACGGCACCTGAGTCCGAGGCCCGGAGTGCCCGGAATTAATTTCCGAAGTTTGGCTCGGGTACGTTCAGTGAACGAACGAGCGGGTATTCCTAACTTTTGATCCGGTGCTCGGAATTGAAATCCGAGGGAACCGATGAACTCGCATCGCCGATATTCGCTTAATGAGACCTTATCGGGAGTTGCGTTTGTTGCGGGTTGAAAGATACGTTTTGGGGTTTTTCAGTTAAGTTAAATAAAATTTGTGTAAGACAAATTTTATTTTAACTTATTTAAAAACCTATCAAAGGAGGTTGGAAGTGGGACCCACACCCACTTAACCCCCCTTGGGAGGATTAAGTGTGGTGGGTCCCACACGAACCCCTTTTCTTTTCAAATTCTCTCAACGTTCTTAACCCCTAATTAATTGGCCTATGTTACTCTTAATTAATTTTGGGAGTTAACTCTTTTTAATTTCAAACATTTGAAATTCTTTTGAGTTATGTGTTAATAAAATAAGATGTAATCTTATTTGTTTATGGGTTGTCGGTTTATTCCCTTGAGAGCTTTTGAGAGCTCCTCTTCATCTTCTCCGGCGAAGAACGTCTTCATCCTCAACGAAGAACGACAACACTTCGTCAAGGATCATCGACTCGGCAACCCGGTATCTTCGGACCTCTTCTTCCTCCTCGGACCTTCTTCGTCGGCAAACGAAGATCCTCCAACGTCGTGTCTCTTCGGGCATAACACTTCGTCAACGGATTTGACGAACGTCGACCGCGACACCCGACCTCCGCGACGCCGTCTTCCGCGGAGCGTAGCCGAACCTTTGAATCTTAAACCCGAGGTAGGGGTTGTTGATTCAATATTTATTTATTCCGTTTCTTGAATCCTGGTTTTCGCATGTCAAACTTGAGACTTTTAAATGTTTTAAGTTGCGTTATTATGTTTAACGAGAGGGGGGCCGGACCGCACGAACACGGCCGAACCCCCCCTCCATCGTTATTGTTCAATTATTTTGCGGAGGAAAGCAAGTGGCGTGGTGCCGTCGCACCACGCGGATGAACGTGCGAATATCTCACGCGATGCCGTCGCACGCACCATGGAAGTAACAACAAGAACACGACGCCGTCGCGCCGCGTTGAATAATATCAAAGCACGGCGAAGGGACGCGGTGCCGTCGCACCGCGCCGGATGACGAGAAGACCGCGGCCGGTTCCGGGCCGCGGCGGGACGAGAAGACCGCGGCCGGTTCCGGGCCGCGGCGGAAGGAAAGACCGGCGGCCGGGCCGCCGGCGTCGGAAGTCGAGGGCGGGACCGGAATTTCCGGTCCCGTTGGTAAAAACCGGCAGGCCAGCTGGCCGGCCGGATATCATAAAAACCGGGGGAATAAATCCCCCGGCCGGTTCAACAAACCCCCCTCTTAATGAGGGGGGCGGTTCATTAAAGGAGGGGGGGGGGGCAACAGCCCCCCGGTTTGTCCAGCCGGCCCCCACTTGCGGGGGCCGTTTTTTTTGCAAAGGCACGGCACAAAGCCGTGCCGCCTTGACAAAACAGCGGGGGCCTTGCCCCCCGCGTGCCACCCGCGTGCGCCGCGGCCCGCCGCCGCCGCCACCGCGGCCCGCCGCCGCCGCCGCCACCGCGGCCCGCCGCCGCCGCCGCCACCGCGGCCCGCCGCCGCGCCGTCGCGCCGCCGCCGCCGCACCGCCGCGCCGCCGCGCCGCCGCCGCCGCGCCGCCGTCGCCACCTCCGCCGGCCGCCGCGCCGCCGCCGCGCCGCCCCCGGGGGGGGGGGGGGGGGGGGGGTCGGCCCGGGTCGGCCCGGACCCGGACCCCCTCGTTTCGAACCAGATTCGGTTTTTGGCTCATAACTTGAGCCTCGGACCTCCGAATGACGAACCGTCTGCGGCAACGCGATCCTTGGATCGAGAAGGTCGTTTCGGTATATCGCACTCAAGGTTTCGGTTTACTTTGAGTTCGGCCGGGTTGGTTCGTTCACGAAACCAACCGGGCCTTCGGAGCGGAAACACTCATATCTTGAGCTACGGACGTCCGATTGACGCGCCGTCAGTCGCGTTGTGTTCCTCTTAGTGAGACGGATCTTTTGGCATACTCCGCCCGAGGTTTGGACGCAGGTGGAGTACGGTCGGGTTGGTTTTTCCTTAAAAACCAACCGGGCCCCGGAGACGAAAATGCCTATAACTCTCAGACCGGGCGTCCGATCGACGCGTCGTCTGTTGCGTTGAGTTCCTGTTGACGATACGGAACTTTTGGATACATCAACTTCGGTCTTCGTGACAGTTGATGTATCAGCCTCTCGGCTCGTGGAGCGGATCCTCCGTACGAGCTTGCTGTGTGCGGGAACCCTAGTGCTGGCTGCGACTGTTCTACTGCTACGGCTGCTACTGTGACTGCGACGACGACAGTACAGAGATCCTGTGTGGATTCGACGACGACAGTACAGAGATCCTGTGTGGATTCGATGACGACGACTACAGCACTCAGCGATCCTACGTGGATCAGTGCTACAGGTTCTGTGTGAGCCCGATCCTGTGTGGGTCCTTGCGCTCAGCGGTTCTGTGTGAGCCAGCGCCTACAGGTTCTGTGTGAGCCCGATCCTGTGTGGGTCTTCTGCGGGGGTTAGTTACCTATCGATCCTTCGTGGGTCCGACGACTTAGATGGATCAGTGATCATCTTTATCGTCCTTGAAGAAGTATACCTGTGTGAGCTGAATCCTGTTACTTTCCTGTGTGGATTGTGTTGTGCAATCCTGTGTGGATTATGTATTGCTTCCCTATGTGGAATACGTATACTTTCCTGCGTGGACTGAGTTGTACTTGGGCTCGGAGGATGGAGCGTATCTGAATTGATGACTTAGGTATATGTATGGGCATATACCTAAGCAGTGTCGGTTGTTACTTCGTGATTGTACTTTTCTTCGTGGTTTATCCTTTGTGGATTTGAGAGACCTTCAGGGGTCTCGGGGTCCCTACTGAGTAGCTTATACTCACCCCTGCACGGGCTTTGCCCGCACTACGTTGTGTTGGTTGCAGACGACGGACAACGTTGACCTTAGCTGAGGCTTGCACAGCGGGACGGTACCCGGAGATGGACCACTGGGCGGAACGTGCTCGGAGCGGACGGCGGGACCCGTGGAGCAGAGGAGCTATCTGTACCCACCCTTCAGGTGGGATTTCCAGTGGACAGCTCGGAGTAGCAGCTTTTACTTTTTAGTTTCTGTTTTTCCCTTTTCGAGTTGTACTTTACTTTCAGTTTGGGTTTGTATACTGGCCCATTTACTTTTCCGCACTTTTAGTTGTACTCTGCTTTGTTTAGTGTTTACTTCCGCTTGCTTACTCTGTGGTGTGTGTTTACTTTTCAAAGGCAATGCCTTCCCTTTTTACCGGGATTTACGCCTTGGTGCTAGTCGCCAACCCCTGGCCTATGGAAGGCGGGCTTGGGGTAGTCACGACATGGACCTCGAGGGCGGGTCGTGACAAATTGGTATCAGAGTAGTTCGGTTCTACCGCGAACTCTGATCTTTTCTATGTGAAGCAATAATGTTTAGCGTATTGAGTGTGGATATCAGTCCAGGGAGTCCAGTGTTGGTGCGGCGGCCGACGTATCCGTACACCAGGACCCTGACTTCTGATTTCCGACTTAATGCACGAAAACATTGATTGCGTGTGTGTTTCAAAGTTTTCTTTGTGATTACTTATATCAGCTCACCAGGTATACTGTTCTAACCGTGGCGCACCTGTTTCCTTTTCAGGATGGCCCCACGACGGCAGCCAGCTAGGGTTCCGAGAGTCGAGTGTGACGACAGCCCACCGAGCGACGAGGCTTCGGTGCAGGGCCCTTTTCCAATAGTGGCACCGGCGGTAGCTTTACCCGCCGATCCCCCGATGCTTCCAGCAGCAGCCGCTGACGATGCACGTCGCCTCAGCGCACTGCATGAGTTTCAGCGACAGCGACCGCCCAGGTTTCGCGGGGAGACGGATCCCCAGGCAGCAGAGGACTGGCTGGAGGCAGTGGTTCGAGTGTTTAGGCTAGTGAGGACACCAGCAGACCTCATGGTGATCCTCGCTGCGAGCCTACTACACGCAGCAGCAGGACGATGGTGGAGCTTGATGCTCCAGGTGCACGATGAGGCATCCTTGCTCTGGACGGACTTTGAGAGCCTCTTCCGCTCTGAGTTCGTCCCGGCCACCCTCCGAGCGGTGCGCATCCAGGAGCTTCTACAGCTGCGGCAGGGCAGCATGACGGTCGCCCAGTACTCGGCGAGATTTACCGATCTCTCGCGCTACTCGACCGGCATGGTACGGGACCCATTCTTCCGGGCCCGGACCTTCGAGCCGGGTTTGAGACACGAGATCAGGGCATCGCTGATCTCCCTCAGCATACCGACTCAGACAGGAGTACTGGAGCGGGCTCTTCTGATCGAGAGCTTCCTTGCTGAGTCTACACCAGCACAGCGACCCACCGCAGGGCGGCACGTGGCAGAGTCATCTGCAGCAGGCAGTCGACGGATGACTCAGGGGTCCAGACAGACCAGACCTTCAGGCCGACGATCTCAGGGCACTGGCTCAGCAGTGCGGGGCACACAGCGCGGAGCCAGTCTTACGAGAGGCAGACAATGCTACTCGTGCGGCGGGCAGGGCCACATGGATCGCGACTGCCCGACCCGCCGTGCCGAGGAGCAGCAGTCAGTTGATGGACCACCGAGGCAGAGGCAGAGGGTCGACCGTGGCGGTCCGCAGGGAGGAGGCGGACGAGGCAGAGGATCTGGACGAGCAGCTGGTGGTGGCCGACGCTTTGAGGCTCTACCACCACCACCACCAGGAGGTCCACCCCGACCACAGGGAGCTGGCGGGCAGCGACAGGCACAACTCCAGGCAGCAGAGGCCTACGACCACGGCACACCTGAGATGATTCGAGGTACTATCTGTGTCTATTCCACCCTTGCTGCAGTTCTTATAGACACAGGAGCGAGTCACTCTTTTATAGCCGCTTCCCTTGTTCGGAGCTCGGAGATTCCGACAGAGCCGTTGGCTCGATCCTTACGGCTAGAGACTCCTACGGGAGCAGACTCGACGATTACGCACTGGTGCCGGCAGTGTGAGCTTACTCTAGGAGGCGAGAGCTTCGGCTGGGATCTTCTTGTAGCAGCGTCGAGGCCTTACGACGTCATCTTGGGCATGGATTGGCTATCTACGGTCCATGCACAGATTGACTGTTTTAGGCGCAAGGTGCGATGTGTACGCACCGAAGGGAGCAGGTTCACCTTCACCGGCGAGAAGGGAGCCTTAGCAGCACAGGATGGACTTCCGCGGAGGAGAGGACAGCCCATCACTCATCAGTTGGCTAGCCTTATCCTTGGAGCAGTTGACATGCGGAGTCCTGGTTTTCCTGCAGTGGTGGATCAGTATGCGGACGTTTTTCCCGACGATGTTCCAGGGCTACCTCCTCGCAGAGAGGTAGACTTTTATATTGACTTGTACCCCGGGACAGCCCCGATATCCACTCCAGCATATCGGATGGCCCCCGCCGAGCTTCGAGAGCTACGGGTACAGTTGGAGGACTTGCAGGGCAAGGGGTTCATCCGACCCAGTGTTTCACCCTGGGCTTCCCCGATATTGTTCGCCAAGAAGGCGGACGGGAGCTTGCGACTTTGTGTTGACTATCGTCGCCTGAACCAGGTGACAGTGAGGAACAAGTATCCGCTACCGAGGATTGATGACCTCTTTGATCAGCTCAAGGGAGCACGGTGGTTCTCGAAGATAGACCTCAGGTCAGGCTATCATCAGCTCAGAGTCAGAGACGAGGATGTGCAGAAGACGGCCTTCAGATGTCGGTATGGCCACTATGAGTTCTTGGTTATGCCTTTCGGTGTAACCAATGCTCCAGCAGTGTTCATGGCTCTCATGAACAGGATCTTTCAGCCATACCTCGATCGGTTTGTCGTGGTCTTCATCGACGACATTCTGATTTACTCTACGACAGAGGAGGAGCACGCCTATCACTTGCGAGTTGTCCTTGACACACTCCGAGAGCACCAGCTTTATGGTAAGCTCTCGAAGTTCCAGTTCTGGATACGTGAGGTCCACTTTTTGGGACATGTTATCTCTGAGGCGGGAGTTGCAGTGGATCCTGCGAAGATTGAGGCTGTGTTAGCATGGGAGCCACCCAGGAGCGTGACTGAGGTTCGGAGTTTCTTGGGACTAGCTGGATACTATCGGAGATTTGTGCCGAACTTCTCCAGAGTTGCGGAATCACTCACAGCTTTGACGAAGAAGGGGAAACCCTTCGTGTGGTCAGACAGTTGTCAGCAGAGCTTCCAGGAGCTGAGACAGAGTTTGACTAGTGCACCTATCTTGAGGTTGCCTGAGGAAGGAGTAGGGTACGTAGTCTACTGCGATGCATCAGGGACCGGACTCGGATGTGTTCTGATGCAGGAGCGGGCAGTGATCGCCTATGGATCACGGCAGTTGAGGCCGCATGAGCAGAACTACGCTACCCATGACCTGGAGTTAGCAGCAGTGGTCTTCGCTCTGAAGACATGGCGACACTATCTGATGGGCGAGCACTTTATAGTCTTTTCCGATCATCAGAGTCTCAGGTATATCTTCTCGCAGAAGGACCTGAACCTGAGACAGCGACGATGGCTCGAGTTCCTCCAGGACTATGACTTTGAGATAGTCTATACACCTGGGAAGGGGAACGTAGTAGCCGATGCCCTCAGCAGGAGGACGGGCATTCAGCTACTCGAGGAGGCGACGAAGCAGCTAGCCTCTTTTCAGATATCCTTCGTGGATAGAGATGGAGCAGCCTTTCTTCAGTCTCTCACAGTCACTCCTCCACTACTGCAGCGAGTCAGGGAGGCACAGCATGGGGACGTTGACTGTGAGACACGGCGTGCACAGATATCCTTGGGACAGACACCTGATGGTTTCTCCCTTGGAGCAGAGCACGACATCCTTTTCAGAGGACGTACCATGGTACCAGTCACTTTGCGAGAGGAAGTGCTGAGGGAGTTTCACACTTCTCCTTTAGCGGTACATCCTGGAGTGGCGAAGATGTACCAGGACCTCAGACGACAGCATTGGTGGCCGGGCATGAAGAAGGCTGTAGCAGAGTTCGTTTCTCGATGCCTCACCTGCCAGCAGGTGAAGGCTGAGCATCAGGTACCAGCAGGCTTGGTACAACCCTTGGAGGTTCCAGAGTGGAAGTGGGACGACATATCTATGGACTTCGTGACTGGACTTCCACGCACTTCCAGAGGTCACGACTCCATCTGGGTGATTGTTGACCGACTCACCAAGTCGGCACACTTCTTACCCATCAGAGAGCAGGGCTCGGTGGAGAGCTTGGGACGTCTCTACGTTCAGGAGATTGTGCGGCTCCACGGCGTACCATCATCTATCGTCTCCGATCGAGATGCCCGCTTTACTTCCCGGCTTTGGAAGGGGTTGCAGGAGGCGTTCGGGACGCAGCTACGTCTTAGCACAGCTTTTCACCCTCAGACGGATGGTCAGACGGAGAGGACCATTCAGACTCTCGAGGACATGCTCCGCGCATGTGTCCTTGACTTTGGTCGTAGCTGGGAGGACCACCTACCTTTGGTGGAGTTCGCGTACAACAACAGCTACCACTCCACCATCGGGATGGCACCGTACGAGGCATTGTACGGCCGACCATGTAGATCTCCTTTGTGCTGGACAGACCCTGGGGAGTCAGCACTAGTGGGACCGGAGATGGTCCAGGCCACGACAGAGAAGATCCAGGTCATCCAGGAGCGGATGAGGACAGCTCAGAGCTGGCAGAAGTCATACGCTGACAGGAGGCGGAGGCCACTGGAGTTCGAGGATGGCGACCACGTCTTCTTGCGGGTCTCACCTCGACGTGGTATTCGGAGATTTGGCCGAGGCGGCAAGTTATCTCCGCGCTTCATAGGACCTTTCCAGATTCTCAGCAGGATTGGCGAGGTGGCTTATCGCCTGGCTCTACCACCTCAGTTGCACCGGGTGCACGACGTCTTCCACGTATCCCAGCTGAGGAGATACGTGCACGACCCGACGCACATCATTGACCATGGGGAGCTTGACGTTGACGATGGGGCGACTTTTACGGAGGTCCCGGTGGAGATAGAGGATCGACAGGAGCGGGTCCTGCGTGGACGATCGATTCCTCTTGTGCGCATCAGATGGCAGCACGGGAATCTCCAGGAGAGCACATGGGAGCGGGAGGCTCAGATGCGTGCTCAGTACCCTCTTTTGTTTCCCTAGTTTTTGTTGTATCTTTACGGGGACGTAAAGCCCTGAGGTGGGAGTAATGTAAAGACCCGTAAAATTCAAGGGAAATTTTTTCTTAATTTTCTTTAGAATTTTACAAAAGCGCGGTTTCAGACGGCACCTGATTCCGAGGCCCGGAGTGCCCGGAATTAATTTCCGAAGTTTGGCTCGGGTACGTTCAGTGAACGAACGAGCGGGTATTCCTAACTTTTGATCCGGTGCTCGGAATTGAAATCCGAGGGCATCGATGAACTCGCAGCGCCGATATTCGCTTAATGAGACCTTATCGGGAGTTGCGTTTGTTGCGGGTTGAAAGATACGTTTTGGGGTTTTTCAGTTAAGTTAAATAAAATTTGTGTAAGACAAATTTTATTTTAACTTATTTAAAAACCTATCAAAGGAGGTTGGAAGTGGGACCCACACCCACTTAACCTCCCTTGGGAGGATTAAGTGTGGTGGGGCCCACACGAACCCCTTTTCTTTTCAAATTCTCTCAACGTTCTTAACCCCTAATTAATTGGCCTATGTTACTCTTAATTAATTTTGGGAGTTAACTCTTTTGAATTTCAAACATTTGAAATTCTTTTGAGTTATGTGTTAATAAAATAAGATGTAATCTTATTTGTTTATGGGTTGTCGGTTTATTCCCTTGAGAGCTTTTGAGAGCTCCTCTTCATCTTCTCCGGCGAAGAACGTCTTCATCCTCAACGAAGAACGACAACACTTCGTCAAGGATCATCGACTCGGCAACCCGGTATCTTCGGACCTCTTCTTCCTCCTCGGACCTTCTTCGTCGGCAAACGAAGATCCGCCAACGTCGTGTCTCTTCGGGCATAACACTTCGTCAACGGATTTGACGAACGTCGACCGCGACACCCGACCTCCGCGACGCCGTCTTCCGCGGAGCGTAGCCGAACCTTTGAATCTTAAACCCGAGGTAGGGGTTGTTGATTCAATATTTATTTATTCCGTTTCTTGAATCCTGGTTTTCGCATGTCAAACTTGAGACTTTTAAATGTTTTAAGTTGCGTTATTATGTTTAACGAGAGGGGGGCCGGACCGCACGAACACGGCCGAACCCCCCCTCCATCGTTATTGTTCAATTATTTTGCGGAGGAAAGCAAGTGGCGTGGTGCCGTCGCACCACGCGGATGAACGTGCGAATATCTCACGCGATGCCGTCGCACGCACCATGGAAGTAACAACAAGAACACGACGCCGTCGCGCCGCGTTGAATAATATCAAAGCACGGCGAAGGGACGCGGTGCCGTCGCACCGCGCCGGATGACGAGAAGACCGCGGCCGGTTCCGGGCCGCGGCGGGACGAGAAGACCGCGGCCGGTTCCGGGCCGCGGCGGAAGGAAAGACCGGCGGCCGGGCCGCCGGCGTCGGAAGTCGAGGGCGGGACCGGAATTTCCGGTCCCGTTGGTAAAAACCGGCCGGCCAGCTGGCCGGCCGGATATCATAAAAACCGGGGGAATAAATCCCCCGGCCGGTTCAACAAACCCCCCTCTTAATGAGGGGGGCGGTTCATTAAAGGAGGGGGGGGCAACAACCCCCCGGTTTGTCCAGCCGGCCCCCACTTGCGGGGGCCGTTTTTTTGCAAAGGCACGGCACAAAGCCGTGCCGCCTTGACAAAACAGCGGGGGCCTTGCCCCCCGCGTGCCACCCGCGTGCGCCGCGGCCCGCCGCCGCCGCCACCGCGGCCCGCCGCCGCCGCACCGCCGCGCCGCCGCGCCGCCGCCGCCGCGCCGCCCCCGGGGGGGGGGGGGGGTCGGGCCGGGTCGGCCCGGACCCGGACCCCCCCGTTTCGAACCAGATTCGGTTTTTGGCTCATAACTTGAGCCTCGGACCTACGAATGACGAACCGTCTGCGGCAACGCGATCCTTGGATCGAGACGGTCGTTTCGGTATATCGCACTCAAGGTTTCGGTTTACTTTGAGTTCGGCCGGGTTGGTTCGTTCACGAAACCAACCGGGCCTTCGGAGCGGAAACACTCATATCTTGAGCTACGGACGTCCGATTGACGCGCCGTCAGTCGCGTTGTGTTCCTCTTAGTGAGACGGATCTTTTGGAATACTCCGCCCGAGGTTTGGACGCAGGTGGAGTACGGTCGGGTTGGTTTTGCCTTAAAAACCAACCGGGCCCCGGAGACGAAAATGCCTATAACTCTCAGACCGGGCGTCCGATCGACGCGCCGTCTGTTGCGTTGAGTTCCTGTTGACGATACGGAACTTTTGGATACATCAACTTCGGTCTTCGTGACAGTTGATGTATCAGCCTCTCGGCTCGTGGAGCGGATCCTCCGTACGAGCTTGCTGTGTGCGGGAACCCTAGTGCTGGCTGCGACTGTTCTACTACTACGACTGCTACTGTGACTGCGACGACGACAGTACAGAGATCCTGTGTGGATTCGACGATGACAGTACAGAGATCCTGTGTGGATTCGATGACGACGACTACAGCACTCAGCGATCCTACGTGGATCAGTGCTACAGGTTCTGTGTGAGCCCGATCCTGTGTGGGTCTTTGCGCTCAGCGGTTCTGTGTGAGCCAGCGCCTACAGGTTCTGTGTGAGCCCGATCCTGTGTGGGTCTTCTGCGGGGGTTAGTTACCTATCGATCCTTCGTGGGTCCGACGACTTATATGGATCAGTGATCATCTTTATCGTCCTTGAAGAAGTATACCTGTGTGAGCTGAATCCTGTTACTTTCCTGTGTGGATTGTGTTGTGCAATCCTGTGTGGATTATGTATTGCTTCCCTATGTGGAATACGTATACTTTCCTGCGTGGACTGAGTTGTACTTGGGCTCGGAGGATGGAGCGTATCTGAATTGATGACTTAGGTATATGTATGGGCATATACCTAAGCAGTGTCGGTTGTTACTTCGTGATTGTACTTTTCTTCGTGGTTTATCCTTTGTGGATTTGAGAGACCTTCAGGGGTCTCGGGGTCCCTACTGAGTAGCTTATACTCACCCCTGCACGGGCTTTGCCCACACTACGTTGTGTTGGTTGCAGATGACGGACAGCGTTGACCTTAGCTGAGGCTTGCACAGCGGGACGGTACCCGGAGGTGGACCACTGGGCGGAACGTGCTCGGAGCGGACGGCGGGACCCGTGGAGCAGAGGAGCTATCTGTACCCACCCTTCAGGTGGGATTTCCAGTGGACAGCTCGGAGTAGCAGCTTTTACTTTTTAGTTGCTGTTTTTCCCTTTTCGAGTTGTACTTTACTTTCAGTTTGGGTTTGTATACTGGCCCATTTACTTTTCCGCACTTTTAGTTGTACTCTGCTTTGTTTAGTGTTTACTTCCGCTTGCTTACTCTGTGGTGTGTGTTTACTTTTCAAAGGCAATGTCTTCCCTTTTTACCGGGATTTACGCCTTGGTGCTAGTCGCCAACCCCTGGCCTATGGAAGGCGGGCTTGGGGTAGTCACGGCACGGACCCCGAGGGCGGGTCGTGACAAGAAGAATCAAAGCTAAATATTTTTTGTGAAGTTTATGTCTTTTCTAAGCACAATGGTAGTGGTTTTTAAATTCAACAATATTTAAATATTCGATGGAAAAAATTTCCAATTAGGGAATAATCAAACTAAACATTACTTCCAATCATTAAGAATAGATGTCTAAATAGATAAAATACATGGGATTTTAACTATCTTGGAATATTGAGCATTATATGAAAAAGATCAAAGGGGGATTGATGTCGTTGAAAAGGGAGTCAATGCATTGTGAGGATCATTATCCAATGTTACATACACAAAGGTGACTATTACGAACCATCCCAATGGGGCCCATGATTGACTCCCCAAGCCCACCTCTAATAGGCCATGGATGGTGACTAGAATCGAGTTATAATATCACTAACATGGGAGGCCTTATACTAAAGTACATGTATACACACACACATCTCCTATACCACACAATGATAAAATGTTAATCAATTGAAAGAACACATCCATTAATACAACTAATGACACAAACATAGTACGTCAATTAGTAATGGAAAGTAAACATGTCCAAAAACAATCCCACCACATAGAGTTTAAAAACAAGTCCAACATACTAGTAATTATGGGGATTGTTTTCAAGGTACCATAGGAATGCACCCCATTCTATCCAGTTCACTAAAAATTTTATGGTCGCAGTCCCTCTAGGACTCCATCAAAAGGTCAGTAATCTGTATAATACACGAAATGTGTGGGGAATGATCGTGCGGGGTGAGTATAAAAATACCCAATAGGACACCCCAAAACCACAAAGAATATAATAAAAGAATAAAAATTATCTCTACATAGGTATATTTCTACATTTCATATAATAAGAATATCCAAATATACTAAAATATTGACACACGGTCTCAAGGTAAAGACACAAACTGTAATGATATACTAGGATCCATGTTCGAATGTTCCACATTGCACTCGTTTTGTAGAACACACTCCATGAGTCAGATAATGTTGATGATGTCTATCTGAGAGGTAGTGCTCATAGAGCCTCACCATTAGAAGTGTATAATGTAAGTCTAAAGAGATACGATACAAATGTGAGGATCACTCCCAAGGCCATGGGGTATACCAAAAATTCAATCTTGATTATCCTGCTAAGTATAAGATCAGCGCTCACATAGTGTTGGTCACAATGATTCCAAGAACATCATCTAGGGAAATAAGATGATAGAGGATCTCACTACCAGCCTCATGAATGGATTCCAATAACTCTAACAAATAATTCCTAAGGAAGTAATCACCATTTTATGTGTAGTAAATGATTCCATACTAACACTTTGGGAATAGATATAGGTAACACACCCTAATGAAACTTTTCAATGATACAGAGGACAAGGGATCCAAACCAACATTGAAGGAGTGCATAGCATGTACTAAGAGTACATAGCATTTCCCCATGGAACTCGGTCCTACTCATGTAAACGGCCCATACCCATGTCTGTGTGGAAGTATATTATGTTCTCATGCCCTTGTACTTCTTCTTATGTACAAGTACATGGATATACCCATGTACATCTAGCCTAGCCTTGTTTGTGTGAGAGTAAACTACATTCCCCTTCCTGTTTACTCTTGGCCATGTCTGTGTACCCTCTGAGGTACACACTAAGCCAACAGGAAAGGGTCACATGGCGTGTGATAGGATTCACATGTCGTGTGATCCTTAAATTCATCCTCAAACCCTATCCATCACTGAGAGGGACCCAATCAGTGTGTATCACAGCAGTGCATGTCATTTTGATCAGGATTTTTTGGAAACCAAGTTATTCCTACGATGTATGATCACACCACCATCACCTTGGACTCCAGCATCAATGAAGCCATGAATCCTGAACCAAATCTGTCTAAACCTTTACAATTCTAATCACCATATTCTAGCCACACGACCCCCTCATAAATCATATCAACACATCGTTCACCATCTCACATCGATGAATAATAAATCAGGTATCCAAAACTATCTGATCTACTGCCTCTTCCATCGTCGCACAACCTTCAGACCGTATTGATCCCAAATCTACGATATCAAATTATTACACCCAAAAATTGGTGTGAAACCATTTATTTCCTAGTGTTTTTTGAAATATAGTCCAAGGTATTTGACCATGATAAATGAAAAAATAGGGGATAAAATCACAATAAAAAACATGAAGAATGAGCCTCATCCAATTTTCATGCTGGCCTTAATCCTTTTTCATTAGAATGTCAAATAAAGAGATAAACAAACAAACAAGAAGAAATTTCCCCAAAAATATCCTTATATATAACCCATATCATAAAATGAATGATCTTTGAATCAATATGTTAGTTTATTAATTCAATTTCATCATACAAATAGAAAATGGAGAAATAATAAATCAAAACAAATACCCTATATCGATTTCAGATCAATCACTGAAGAAATAACAAAGTTGTATCGTTGTCTTTGGTGAGATCTTATGATTATATTGCACACTAATCATGGAACCTCAATCTGGTTGTTGTTTTTCTAAGATAGATACTTTAAATCTATCTCCAATGGTTCTCCAATGGCTCTATAGTTCTATGGATAACCCTAGAATTCCATCATAACAACTTATATATAGATGAAAATTAAGTCCCGACATCAATGAATAAATAAATAAATTTATTTTATTCATTTTTATGCCCATGATGAATTTTCTGCAAAGTTCTTATTCTGATAAAGTTTATGTAATTCCTAAGGTAAAAACAACATTCAAAACTCAATAGTGCCCTGGGATTTCTAATACAAGCCCCTGTTTAGAATTTATTCCACTTTTTTAGGAAAATTGAGTGTGTTTTTTATTTAATATATTTAAAATATTTATTTCAAGAACACTGAGCCTCATAATTGCATGTTGTATCAGTGCCTAGTATTGAAAATAATCCATAAAATATCAAAAAATTATACATGAAACAATATGAGTATTACATTCTCCCCACCTTGGGTATTTACATCCAGAAAATCCAAAATAAGTGGATATATAAAAATATGTGGGTATTATGAATTCATCTGAGTCTCCCACTCTCAGGTGATCTCATGAAGATTCTTGTGCTTCCACTAGACATGTACTAAAGGAATCACTTACCCACAAAGGATCATCTCCTACTAGTCCACGATCTCTACCAGGTACTCAACAATGGGAGCTTCATCCTCAATGTCCAGCTCACCCCAATCAATAACGTGTGATTATTTGTGCACGTACCTCCTTGGGTATGACATGTAGAAGATTCCATGTACCGGGTCTAAATATGGTGGTAGAGTTAAGTGTTATGCCACATTTCCAACTCTATGGAATATCAATAATGTTCCAATGAATCTCGAAGATATTTTATTGGCTCAGAAAAATCTATGTAATCTATATCAAGGTGAAACTAGTAAGAACACATGGTATGCATCCTCAAACATCAGAGGCCTATTCCATTAGTCAGTATAAGACTTCTGGAAGATCTACATAGTCCTCATCCTCTCCTAGATGATCTGTACCTTCTCAATAGTGGCTCACACCAACTCTATGACCATGAGTTCAGACTCTCCTAGGACAGTCCAACAAAGTGGTGACCTATATGGCCACTCGTACAAGGCCTCAAATGGTGGCACACTAATGGTGGAATGGTATCTATTGTTGTATAAAAACCCCACCAAGGGTATATGATCCTCCCAACTATGGCTGAAGTCCAACATTCAATTTCGCAACATTTCCTCCATAACCCGAATGGTTTACTTAGTTTGGCCATCAGTATGGGGGTGGAAAGTCGTGTTCAAACATAGATGTGTCCCAAAATCCTCCTTAAATACCTTTTGTAATCGAGATGTGAAGCAAGACTCGTGGTCTAAAAAAATCATCAAGTGAACACCATAGATTCAGACTATCTCTTAAACATAGAGGAGTCCCAAGCTATCTATAGAACTCTACTCTTGAATATGTAGGAAATGGGATGACTTGGTGACTCATTATATGATCACACATATGGAATTGTTTCCCATGGATGTATGTGTTAATAAAATCATATTATCCATGAATATCATATCCCACTTATACTCCAGAACCTTAATGGGTTGAGCTAAGCCCACTCAAACTTAGTGCTCAAGCTTCACTTGCTGACAAGTAAGGCATCTAAAGAAAAACTCTTCAACTCTATTCTTCATCATTGTCCACAAAAACTAATGTTAGAGGATTTGATACATATTTACCATACCCATATTTACCACCATAGGAGATGTATGAAACTCACTCAAAATATCCTCCCATGAATCCTCTAAAAATAATGACATGATTCCCACCTTCAGAAAACAAATCAGAAGCATGCCCAGTAGATATCTGAGTATGTTGGGTATCATAGTCGGTTTCCCCAAGCTGGTATTCCTTGACTCAATGTAAAATTGGAGGAGTAACAACCAAAAAATGGAGGTAATCTATGCCATCTCCATCCACAAAGGATAACTTCAATAAGGAAAAATACTCTGACACTTCGTTTGGAAACTACAAACCAGATCTGCTACTAATAGCATCTGCTGCCAAGTTCTCCTTCCCATGAGTATAGAAAATCTTGAATTCATAATCCTGGAGGAACTCTAGCCATTTATTTTATCTCAAGTTAAGATCCTTATAATAGAATATATACTTGATACTTTTTTTCATAATAGATGATAAATCACTTTCCAATTAGGTAGTGTCACCACATCCTCAGTGCGAAGACTACCGCTACTAAATCAAGATCATGTGTTGTGTAGTTCTTCTCATATGGTCTCAACTAACATGAAACATAGGAAATCACCTCCTTCCTCTACATTAGAACACAACCAATCCCATTTCTTGATGCATCGTGGAACACTATGAACTCGATAGCTTCCTCTAGAAATCTCAAGATGGGATCACTGGTGAATCTCTACCTCAACTCCTAAAAAGACCACTAGAACATCTCTATCCACATGAAAGGATGGACATTTTGGTTCAAATATTTCACGGGGGATGATATCCTGGATAATTTAGGTACAAATATATGGTAATATCCTGCTAACCCAAGGAATATTTTTACCTCCATCGCGCTCTTGGGGGGATCTCAAGCTACCATTGCCTTGACCTTCATCGGGTCCACTACTGTGTTGTCTACTATGATAAAATTTCCAAAAAAGTAGACCTCCTGAATCAAAAATAGGAACTTTGAGAGCTTCCCATATATCTAATACTCTCATTTTACATATAGAACCATCTTTAAGTGTCTCTCATGCTTCTCCTAGGACATCGATTACATAAAGATACTGTTGATGAAGACTACCACGAACTGGTCTAATAAAGGATAAAAGATCCATTTAATGAGTCCCATGAACACTGTTGGGGAGTTATTCCAAACAAAGGGCATAATTAAATACTCATAGTGACCATTATGACATATGAATTATATCTTTGGTATACCCTCACCTCATACTCGCAACTAGTGATATCCTGATTTGAGGAAAACCTTCGAGAACCATCATACCCATCCAAACTGATCAAAGAGGTGATTGATCCTAAAGAGTGGATAATTATTCTTCATAGTCACTTAGTTCAAGTGAAAATATTCCACACATAACCTCAAGATCCCATCGGCCTTCTTGGTGAAAAAATGGGGCTACCTTGGGTAATACATTCGGTCTAACAAATCCATTCCTCTGTAAATCATCCAACTACACCCTTAGTTTGAGAAACTATATGGGAGCCATCTGATTTGCTGGTGTAGATATCAGGGTCATATCAGGGTGTAGATAAATGAAAAATTCTATCAATCAATGGGGATTTAATCCTGGAATGTCCTTGGGAAATAAGTCCTCATAATCCATCACCACTTTAGGAAACTAAAAACGTTTAACATCCACTACACCAAGGGTAATTCTAGCCAATTGATGACTAATCAACTGAACCCTACTATAAATGAGTCCATCCTATTCTTCCTCGGTTTTCTTTTCATTCATGAAGGAAAACCTAGTCTCATCACTACAAACACACTACATACTTTACCTGAAACAGTTGATCTGGGCATAAACTGTAGATAACCATTCCATACTTAAAGAAGACATTGTAAGGCCTAATTTATACTACAAAGAGATCACAAAAAAACTCTCACTTACAAGAGTCATATTATACTTTTAGAATAAGTGTGTGATCAATAATTCATCTCCAGTAGGAGTCTCCAAGAACAAGGGTCAAGCCAATGGATCAACTAGAATCTCCAAGTCTCAAAACAAATATACTACAATAAAGGAATGAATGGAACCTATTTCTATCAGTACTAGAATTAAGGTAAAAAAGATATAGATTTTACCTCATTTCATTCCCAGATCCTCTGGGTTTTAAGCCTTAACTACCTACAGCTTCCCTCAACCCTATCTTCTATCTCCGTGAGCCTAGTATGGACCACCTGGGTGGTGGTGGTAACAAGTCAAAGTTTCTACCACCTCCAAGTTCCCTCCCACCTCCTCTACCACATCCACCACCCTAAGGAATTTTTTTCCTACTGTTTCCTCTACCTCGAGGGCCCATAAACTGTCTCACTGTCAACCATATAGTGGATAAGACAGTATCATTCAAGATTTCCTCTACCATCATATGAGTAGTACCGCATCTCCCTAAGATGACTAAACCCATCCTATGGAACCTGAAATATATAATCTTTATCCTTGGACCTCCTCCTAATATTCCTTGCACATAAAAGTCCTTGAGATTGAAACTATATCCCTATTTCCGATGTATATACCCCTGTGTTCCCACCTCCAACAACCACTTCATGTGTCTTATAATCTAGGAAACTCTTGATCATCAAATATCACTCTAGTAACTTAGAGTTGGTAAGAAAGAACATAGGTATAAAACTAGCTCAAATTTCTCAAAGTAGTCCTCACTCGAAGGTACATGCCTATAAAAACTGATCACGAACCATATCAATCTTGTACCTAGAGAGGTTGGTAAACCTAGATAAATACATATTCACTTTCTTATTTCCCTATTGAAGTTGTAGAAGCTCTTGGATATGTACAAAACTCGGTGTAGATAAAGATAAATCTTCTAAAAAAAACTCAAACTCTGGCCATGCTAGAGTCAGATCATCATAATACCCCCACCATCATCCTACTAATTCATACAGAAGGATCATCACCAAAACCTCTATCTAATATTCTGATGTCATAAAAAGGTGTAAAAATCACATCACTGCCTCAATCCAGTCCTCATCCACCTATGGATTAGGCTCACCTAGAAACTTGAGGGGTCTCTGTCACTGGTAATAATGAATTTCACTTAGTCTGTGCAACTCATCCAATAGTACTGTGGGCACCATATGCTTCTCAACAGGTGGTGGTATAGCTGGTGCACCACTTGGAGGTATCACATATTGAACTGGTCCCTATGTCGATGCCTCGTCACTGAGGGGATCATCATAGTGATCCTGATACTAAATCCAAGATGGAATACATCACAGAGGCATACTAAAATAAATAAGATGTACCAAAATTAAATTGTATATATGAAGAGAAAACTCAAGAAGAACATGAAAATCACAACCCATTCCTATATGATGCATGTATTATTGTTTTCCTGACAACCGGTTTCCTCATATACTAAGTCGGAAGGTAAGTGATCATAGTCTTGGTGTATGGATACATTAGGTTTCACACCAACACTGGAGTCCCTATCCTAAAAGACGAACTCAAAAAACTTAACACTATTTATCCAAACCAATCTCATAGAATCTAGTCCTAAGGTTGAACTAACTTGCTCTGAAACCACTCTATCATGACTAATCCCAATGGGGCCCATGATTTGACTCCCCTTTTCCACCTTAAATAGGCTAGGGCTGGTGACTAGCACCGAGTAGGAATATCACTAACATGGGATGCCTTAGCCAAAAGAACTTGTACACACACACATCTCCAAGACCACACACTACTAAAATGTAAAACAAATGAAATAAAACATGCATGCATACACATAATACCAAAAATATAGTATGAAAACAAGTTATGTAAAGTAAATAGGACCAAATAAAATCCCACCAAAAAGAGTTTCAAAACAATTCCAACATGAAAGTAATGATGGGGACAATTTTTAAGATACTGCAAGAACACACTCTGGTTTTTTTGGCTCACTAAGCATCTCCTAGTCCTAGTCCCTCTAGGAATCTATCAAAAGGTCGATCATCTTCACAAGAAACAACATGTGTGGGGAAATCTTGTGAAGGGGTGTGTATAGAAATACCTAGTAGGACACCTTGAAACCATAAATCATATAACCAAATAATAAAAATCATCTCTAAACAGGTATATGTATAAATAACATATAACAACAATATCCAAATATACTCAAAAAATTCACACAGTCTCAAGGTAAAGTCGCAACTACAAATCTATCCTTGGATTCATACTCAAAGGTTTCATATAACACTTTTCTAGGATAACACACTCCATTAGTTAGATGGCGCTGATGTCGTCTATCCAAGAGGTAGGGATCATTGTGCCTCGCCATTTAAAGTGTATGTAAGAAGTTTGAAGATATATGATAAATATATGAGGATCACTCCTAAGGACATAGGGTACACAAAAAACTCAATCTGGATTATCCTGGTAAGTAGAGGATTGACGCCCACACAATATGGGTCATAATGATATCGATAAATTCACCTTGGGAAAGAAGATGATAGAGGATCTCGCTCTGGTCATAACAGAACAATTCTAACAAATCTATTCAAGAATTCCTACGAAAGGGATCACCATCCTATGTGAAGGGTGTGATTACATAATAACCCTTAGGTAAAGGATATAGGGAATAAACCCTAATGAAACTTGTCCATGATAAAAAGGAAAAGGGATCCAAGGTAACTTTTAAGTAGTACACAACATGTAATAGGAGTACATGGAATGTCCCCTCAGAACTAGGTCCTACCCATGTAAAAGGTATGTTCTTGTTTCTATGTGTAAGTACACGGAAAGACCATGTCCAGGTAATTCTGACCATGTCCAAGTACACGGCTATGCCCATGTACATATGGATTGACAGTGTATGTGTGGGAGCACACGACATGCCCATGCCTGTGTACTTGAGGTCATGTATGTGTACCCTGCGAGGTATACACCAAGACAATCAGGAAGCATGAAATGAAATGTGACTGGGTTTACATGCCATGTGATCCTTAACTTCATCTTGAAACCCTTTCTGCACTGATAGGGCCCCACATGACATGTATCTCTGCAATACATGCCTTGTCGGTCAAGATTTTCCAGAAAGCAACATATTTTTCTTGTGTGTGATCATGCCACCATTACCTTGGATTCTAGCCTTAATCTCATTAGGAATCATGGATATACTCTAGTTGAACCTTACTACCTCCAATCATAGGATTTAATCCACCCAAACCACTTATAAATCATCTTTCCACATCATCCATCATTGCACATCGAAGAACATGAAATCAGGTATCAAAAACCATCTAATACACTACTGCTTCCATCATCACACAATCATCACATCATGTTGAGCCTGGAACTACAATATTGAATCATTACACCATAAAATGGGTGTGAAATATCAGATTTATTGGGTTTTCAAATTGTGTGCGAAGGAATTTTCCTATTTTGAATGATGAAAATAGGGGAGAAAAAAACAATCACAACCATGATGAAAGAACCTCAGCTAATGTTCATGTTGGCCTTGATCCTTTTCCATTATAATGAAAAACAAATTTGTTAAAAAACACAAATCAATTTCTACAAAAAAATATCCCCATAGATAACTCATCCCACAAAATGACTAATCCATGAATCAATATTTTTGTTAATTGATTCACATTCATCATAGAAATATAAAACGGGGAAATAATCCAATCTAAACAAATTCCCTACCTTGATTTAAGATCGATCACTGGCGAAGAATGAAGTTTCATTTTCCCATTGGCAAGATCCTTCAACTCTATTGCACATTGATTGTGGAACATTTATATGATTGACATTCATCTAAGAGAGATCCTCAAACTCTCTCTCCAACATCTCTCCAAAAGCTACAGAGATATGTAACTAACCCAAGAATTCCATAATAATAGCTTACTTGTAGAGAAAAATTAGGTCACTCTATCAACGAATAAATAAATAAATTATTTTATTTTATTTTATTCATTTTTATGCATGTGATGACTTTTCTGCAAACTTCCTATGATAAGAAAGGTTATGTCATCCCTAAGGTAAAAATCAAATTTTGAACTCAAAAATTCCCTCATATTTCTAATTTGGGCCTCTATTTAGAAGTTATTTAAATTTTTCATGAAAACTATGTGTGTGTGATATTTAATATATTTAATATATTTCAAACATTTCTTCTGGGAACATCGATCCTGGGAATAGAATTTCATCTCAATACCTAGTCTCAAAAAAAATCCATACAATATCAAGACATAATACATGAAAAAACATGAGTCGTTATAGTGATTTTGTATAAATCCTAAAATTCCATGTGGTAAAAACATCACAACATTTACAAAGGTGATTCCAAGGTATTTGAAGTTATGTTTTAGATTCTATGAAACAAGTATTACAAATTAAAAAATGAACCTAAATGATACCTTTAATGCATTATTTGACCTAGTGAACATCATTATTTAGGACATTCATATACTTTGAGAGAACCATGATGATAAAAATTATCAACATGATCCATAGAAGGACACCACATTGTCTCAACCCAAAAGCCTCAGTACTAGAAGTCAAGTACCAAAATAAGTTACTATGGATAGTATTTATAGCTCATTCATAGAATATAATATGAGGAAAAATGAAAAAGATCATGTGAAAAAGTGAACTCTTAGGAAGATTCATTTAAAGTAATGATAATATAATGTTTTTTTATTATTCTAATGATAATCATGTTGATGAGGTGATATAAGTTGTTTCCTCAAATCATAAAATAAAAAAAGTAAAATTCAATGGCAAGATTTCACTTTCTTGAATTTTGTGTGAGAAGGTTGTGAATATCACTATAAGATTTCTAAATAAATTAATATATGACAATTATGTGGAAGATTCTAAAAAGAAACTAGTTTAGAGTAAGAAAATAAAGATAATTACATGTTATAAATTAATAAAAAGAGATTTTTATCCTAAGAAGATATCATATCATATGAAATGGAAGTGGAATAAGTTAATATCTATTAATTCCTCTATGGGGATGTTTAATGGGTGTTGTAGACAAACCAATTGAGGTGGATAGTGTTGATAAAGGTTCTTAGATCGGGGGAAGAGTTGACCTTAAGGATAAATTAGAAGATGATCTTGAAGAAATTTATGTTTGGAGGTAAAAATTAAAGAAGAAAAATTTCATGGTTCGTGACTTGAAAATTTATATTTAATAAAAAGAGTAAGAAAATATCTTGTTGAAAAATAAAATTGAATGACATAAATCTAGAATTATTAGGAACTCACTGAAATAAGTTGATCTAAAGATAAAATTGAATAAGAGGCCTACATAATTGATGATATGTATGATTAGGTGAAATATTTTTTTAAAGTAATTAAGGAACTTGAATTGGAATTCATGATTATGTAGAAAAATTTTGATGGTTAAGAGAGAATTTGAACCCCCAACATGACTTCATAGAGTTTTTGAGAACCAGATACTAAATAAACTAAGGAGGTGTAGAAGATTCAGTGGAAAAATTAGTCACTATCCCAAATGTGTATCATTTACAAGTTAAATTTAAATCCATTATAAGGATTTTTTGTATGTAGAAATCCATAATGGATGATGAAAAACTACAAGAACACACCTCCTAGAAGAATTATATTTTGTGTGAATCAAAATAGAATCAAAAACATACAGCTGGAGTAGTGAAGAAACACAATAATTCTCCATGTATCTAGTGTTTTTATTGTGGAAAGATATGGAACACATGATATATGTGTTCTATAGTGAAAAGGCCTTTGAGATATCAAGATAAATAAAAACGCACAACCAAAATATATTAATCATAGTATGTTTTTAACATCCATTTCTTTTTTAATGGTTATGGAAACAAATATATGAATTTTTCATAAATTTTATAAAAAAAATGAAAAAGTAAACTCTAATAAGGTCATTTAACCAGTCAGAAGTACCATTAAATAGACTGGAAATTCATAATAATTTTATATCCTTCTAGGATGAATATTATTTGATAGAAATGTAGTTGGAACAATATTATACTCCACCAAAGGAAGAGAGGTAGTATACATGGGTCAAGATAGGAAAATATGATAAGGTAGACATAATAGAAATTACCTTAATATAAATAGGTCAAGCTAGAATCTTGATTCTAGACAATGGTTTTACTTCTCACATTACTGAGAAGAAATACCTTTTCACTAGAATAAAGCATTTAATAGATGGAATCTTTCACTTTAGTAGTGATGGAAGGTTCAATATCAATATATTTGGAAAATATAATTTATAAGTAGAAGACTTGAGATACATAGAAATATTACTAGTTGAAGGACTCAGCCTAAACATATAAATTGTAAGTCAATTGTGTGACTTCTGTCATGTAATTGATATCAACAAGTATTATAGAATTATTTAAGGAATTGATGGCTCAATTTTTATTAATTGGAAGAACAAAAACTGGAGCCTATACCAAATTTTTGGAGAGTAATATATGTTTTTATTATCCGAGGAGGAAGATAATGGGTTGTTCAATAATCATAATATCTACTTAGGAAAAAATTCCTTGGAAGTCTTGGTAAAAAATGAAATAACACGAGATATATCTAACATTACACCTGATCACAATCAAACATGTGACACTTGTTAAAAATAGAAAATCCTTATAAATTTTTACAATATAGAAGATAATAAGTTGAAAAGATTGATGGAATTTATTTATGTTGGTTTGTGTGGGCCTATAAATCCCAAATCCATGGATGTGAAGAGATAATATACTTTATCTATCAAGGATTACAAAAATATGTCATGGATAATGTTTATCACTCATTAATCCTAAGTGTTATAGTATATTACAAGATATTATAGATTGATGAAAAAGTATATAGGATAAAAATTTGGTATTTATAGACTGATAATGATACAGAATTTACTAATAATCAGAAGGAAAAATATCTTTAAAATCACATGATATGACACTATAGTTTAGTGATGTGGACTCTTCAATAAAATAGAGTCATCGACAAGAGGATCCTAGTTGTTAATAACATGATCTAGAAGATACTTCATGAGAAAAATATCCCATATGCATATTATAATGAATTATTGAATAAATTATTTGATACCTCCAATAGGTCTTTACTATTTCAAAATGAAGATAGGATACCCTAAAATATATGATATGTATTGGAAGAAACATACACTAAATAACTTCCACATCTTTAAAATTAAAAGTTTTATTCCCAACAAAGAGAAGAATATAAAATTTTAATCACATGGGGATGAAATTATTTTCCTTGGGTACTCATTTAAAAAAATTGTAATAATGAAACAAAAAAGTATTAGGTATTTTTTTTGAACTTCATGATGAAAATATTGTTAAAAAATAGAAAATTTTAAAAACCAACAAGTAGGTTTTTCCAGAAAAAAATAGTGATGAAATATTTTAGGATGATTATGTCGTATTGAGTAGCATAAGGGGGAAAATGTGGTATATAGAATGATAAAAATAAGACACTAAAAATAAGGATAATACTATAGGTTCACAAGCATAAAAGAGATAAAGAGGTGTTATTGAAATTAGCGATGGTTACATTGTTGGTGATCGAACAACTTTAGTGCAAACATGGAGGATGAAGACACCACAAAAAACCTCTATTTCATCTCATTTTAAGACTAATATATTTGAATAGGCTTCTAAGTATAAAAATTCTATTTTGTAAATGTATGAATAACATGACAAAATTGAAAATAATCAAACATGGGAAATTGTTCCAAGGCCAGATGATAAAAATACCATCAGAAACAAGTGAGTTTTATTGAATAAAATCAATTAAGATTTCAAGTTTACTTAGAAAAAATAATGACTAGTGTGAAAGGGGTATTCCCAAATTGAAGGTATTGATGTTGATGGGACTATTTTCCCTATTTCCTGATTGGAAACTATTTTACTTTTCTTGGAAATATCGGTATATATGGTCTTCTAGGTGTACCAAATGGATGTTAAATCTAGATATATTAATGGAGTCCTTGAAAAAAAGTGTACATTGACAAAATGGATGGATTTATTACAGATTAAGATAAATGAAAAGTGTACTGGTTGAAATATAATTTCTATGGAATAAAATATGCACCGTGATATTGGTACTAAAGTTTAGATCAATACATTAGAGAACATGGATTTAAATGAGGAATATTTGATCACAATATCTACATCATGAAAAAAAATTTGAAAGTATTTTGGTTTTTATATATGTGGATGAAATAATTTTTTGATGATTGGATGATGCATAGTAAAAGAAATTTTTCAATTACATGTGGTGAAATTTTTATATTTTCATTATTAGTGAGTTAAACTTTATCATTGGTTTACAAGTGTCTTAAATAAAGGTTGGTACATATATTTCTTAATAAACATATTCCAAATATTCACTTAATAGATTTGGAATGAAATATTCAAATCCAATGAAAACTTTAGTTGATACCCAAATGAAATTTTCATGAGATAATGGTGGAAAAGAGGTCAATATCATAGTGTATAGAAAATTTATTAGAACCCTCTTATACTGGATCACAACATGACTAAATATTGTGTTTTCCACATACCGTGATACATAATACCAAATTTATCCTAAAGAAAACCACATATTTAAAATGAAATGATTTCTTTGATATATCAATAATATGATGGGTTTTTATATTGTATAAAATCATTGGAAGAGTTGTTGGGATACACTGATATGGATTGGGAAGGTTCAGTAGATACATGTTAACATCAGGTAGTGCATTATATCTTGGATGTTCATGCATTTCATGGATTTGTATGACAACAAAAAACATTTATTTTAACACTAGATTTTCTGAATACAATAAGGATACTCAAAAAAGTAATTAGTTATTATAGATGAAATGAAAACTTGATAATATTTATGTTAATGTGAAATATTCTATTATTATCATGTGTGATAATTCAAGTGATACAAATCTTTGAAAAACTTTTGTCCATTATTCATGGAAAAGGAAAATCGAGATAATGTATTACTTCATCAAGAAGAATATTCATAAAGGTATAGTAAAGATTGAGTTTGTGTCAACACCAAATCAGGTTTCATATATCATGATAAAGGAACTAACCAAAGAATATTTTAAAAGTAATTGGTTAGCTCTGGGATTCTAACTAACACCCTCTAACTGGATGGGTTTGACAAGGTTCACCCACTCCACCATGGAATTTTCTCTTCATAGTAAGGTATTATAAATATATTGATTTAAATTTTTGAATTTAGAACTCTCACTTGTGTGATTTTAAATAACTGATCTTTGGATTCATTGAAAATGAGTACAAAGTTGTCTATAAAATTTTTGGGAGAAAATATCTATGGTTTGAAATATGAACTATTTGGGAGAAGTTGTACATGGTTTGAGATCAATTGGACAAGAATTTTTCTTTACTATTGAAAAAAGGTGAGATATCATATGATCATGTTTTTAAGAGTTGGAAATTTTATAACTATTGAAGCATGGGGAGTAACTTTGTGGAGGATTTTAAAGAGCATGAAGATTGACGAAGTGTTTTCATGAGGATATTTTTATATAAATCTATTTTTTAATGAAGATATAGACTCATACGGGTATAGAGTTTATTTTTACTAATTAATTGATTCTCTCTCTGAAGGAAATAGTTTTGGACATTACTGTTGATCATTTTGATCCAAATAAAAATTTTCCAAGTAAATAAGCATTAAATTTTAGTTAGATTTATAAAAAACACCAAAGGATTTTTATCATTAAATTAAATATATAATGGTTTTTGAGTGGGTTTTATTAACAATGTTATTGTAGGGATATAAAAAATAGATTACAAGGTCATGAGGAGAACATTGAATGAAGGTTTCAAGTACATTATAAGTATTATAGTGGAATTTCAGACATTTTGGTTTTGAAATAGTTCAAGAAAATTTAGCTAAGTACAAATTATAAGGATAACTAATATAGTGGACAAGAGAAGTTTCAAGAAGAGAAGAACCCTCACATAGGTAATTTCATATGGGTAATTGTATTTATTAAGAATTGTTATCTTCGGGGTGTAGGAAAATGACTATGTTTTGGAAATTTTGTAAGAGTCCTTCTGATAGTGCAAGAGTCCTTCCAAGATTTCATAGTGGTCATATCAGGTTCTATAAGAGTCAAAAAATAAATCAATATGGGGAATTTTGGATTCCATAAGAGTCATTAGGAGTTTATATAAGATTTATTATATGGAAAATGTAAATTCTAAATGATTCATTTTGGAAATTGTAAGAGTGATTCTTGTGAACCATAAGGGTCATTCAGGGAAATCATAAGGTTCATTTCTTTGGATCATAGTGTTTCTTATATTAAACACTTTTTGAGAAGGTCAAACTATAATATTTTATATAATATTTTATTAATAATATAATATGATTGATAGCTCAATCCAACATATAAGGAGAAAAACATGTTGAAATTAGTGGGAGGATCAAGCTATGATATTTTAGAAATTTCAATTTAAGGATAGTGTGAATTTGGTGGATATTTTTTTTGGCCAAATAACACAAAATTAATAGGGGAGTAATGTTGTGTGGATATTATCAATAGTTTATATTTTAAATTAAAATGTGAGTTTTGAATGAATATTGAGGATCTAATTTATTTCCAAAATATTAGTTGATTCAGTTGGCATTTAATGGTGAATGGAATCTTGTTGTTGTCAGTGAAGTTTCCATATTAAAATATGGGAATTTTTCTTATATTGGTAATTATTAAATAAAAAATTTAAAAAGATAAATAATGAAAAAAAGACATTTCAGATACTATATGCACACTTAGAGGATATATATATTTAAATTTAGAATAAATTAATAATGAGAGGTAACACAGATTGAAGATCATTATTTTTTGAGAATTAAAGGATAATTTAAGCATGAGTTCTTCTAAGGACCCTTCCTTAACAATACATAATCTAGTGTCTTCAGACTAGAATTTATTTTCTTTAAATCATAAATATATATTAGGATTAGAGTTTTAGATAATTAGGTTATAAATCTTATATAAAAAACTCATACATTATAGAGTTTACACATCCACTTAGTGTCCATTTTCCAACAATATTAAACTTCTAAAAAGAAACATGTTTTATTTTCATGAAATAACTTCATAAATTTCAACTTGACTTCTTCTTTTTTCTTACTCATCTTTAAACCTTGTAAAAAACATTTAAAATCATTGTATGAGCATAAAAATATCTATAAGGGACATAAAATAATGAAATCTATTTTTTCTGTGAAAAAATAAAAATCCAAATTTTTTTACATTTATCAAAAAATTCTCTGAGCATAAGAAATAAATTATATCCACATTATATAAAACACTTTTTTCTTGAAAAAAACATTTAAATACCATAGTAATAAAATAAAAACCATTTTATGAAACTTATAGTATTATATTTATATCTTATTCAAGAAATAACTTGAGCCCAATTAAAAACATTGGAGAAAAATACTAGGTTAACTCTCTCTCCTTCTTGTATTTAAAGATAAGGAAAATTAACCAATGTGTTTGAGAGATATATTGGGCTCACCCATAATATAACTTGTATCAGAATCACCCATTACATAAGGAGAATCAAGATCAATCATTATATAAGATATATTAGGAAAACCCATCATCATTTATAATTCTAAAGTACCATATCATAAATAAAACATTTTAACCATTCACAAGTTTATATTAAAACCCTTGAAAAAACTCTTTTAAACCCATATAAAAAACATTTTGGGATAGCTAAATACATTTTCCTTTGAAAACTCAAATTTTAAAACTAAAATTCGAAAAATAAAGGAAAGAAGGGTTTTTATTTAAAGAAATCATGGAATATTATAAAGAAATAAAAAAATCATGTAATGGTTGTAGTGGTGGGGAAATTTTTTGACACCATATACATTAAAATAGAACATTCTTTTTTTTCGTTTTGTAAATAAAGTCAATAAATTCCATATAAAATACATAAAAATATTCGTTTAGAAAATATTTAAAAGAAATTCAAAAGAGACATAAAATTTACTTTATAATTTACTTATATCAATACAAATACATCCATAAAATAATTTTAATAACATGTACATGGAATAAAAATATTCATAAAATACATCTTTAAAACATTTAAAATAATGATCTAAGTTAAAGTGTCCCTTACCTCGAGTCAAACTCATCACGTACATTTACTATCTTCCAGAATAAAAAAGCTATGTTAATTATTTAATTTATTAAGAATTTTTTTCAATTTTGTTATTTATTTTTATTTATTTATTACTATGTTATATACAATTACTTAATCAATTAAGTTTACATCAGATGTTTTGACGATATTTGTAGCGACTCGGGTTTTTGGCCCTGTCAGACTTTGGAATATTTTTATGAAAAATTCTAGAGCTAGGCGCGAAGACAGCGTGCGACTCTGAGGCCCAGTGTGCCTGGAATAAATTTTATAAAAATATTAAGTATTTTTATACTACGCACGTGGCAGAGGTGTGATATCTCTTAAAAGGTAGCTCATTACGGGAATCTAAGGGCACAGTTGCGTCTGGAAAGTTCCATTTACCCTAGGTGAGGTGTAAAATTTGCGGGCACAGGCCTGCGGTGGAAAGCGCCACCATGGAAGTTTTCGTAAATAAGTAGAAAAGTAAGTTTACGAGTGTAGGCTTGAATAACTTCTGAATAGAGTCTCGAATCGAAAATCCAAGTACACCGTTGCATTCAGAACGACATGTTTACCCTAGGGGTGACCTTACCTTTGTCCACATCGGGTGCCGGGATGGAGGCGAGTTGGCAGGGAGTTAAATGAGTTGTTTTATAAAAAAAATTAATACATAAATCAATCACCCCCCCATCTTCCTGCTACATGCTGTGGAATGGAACCCCATCCCCTCATCCATTCTTCATCGATTCGAGCCCCGTTTGTCTGTTTTCTGCGCAGATCGTCGGCAGATCAATCTTTAGGGCGTCACGGGCGTCGTTCTGCACCCGAAGCTTTGACGTTTTGCCCGCGAGGTAGGAGGTTTGAGTTTTAATCCCACGATTTTGTTTTTGATGCAAATTGCTTCGTTTTTATGTCTTAGTAGGGAAGTTCGGGTCCTGAGGGTCGCGCAGACGCCTCCGGATTGAAAACGGACCACCGGGGTGCCCCCGATGGTCCGCGGAAGGTTCGTCGGCGCAGCTCCGACGCTGCGAACCCATGGCAGCGTGCAGCGGTTGGCCGCCCGTGGAGACGGCGCGCCAACCCAGCCGCCAGAGCGCAGCGGCGCGGGGCGCCACGTGGCGGAGAGCTGACGGCCAGTTCGGGCCGGTCCGACCCCTTTTTAACGTACAGGGGTTTTAAACACCCACTTCTTGCAATCCGGGAGTCGGATTCGCATGAAATCTACGGCGATGCGACCCTGGGGTCAAGGAGAACTTTCTAGTGTAAATTCTAGGGTTTTTAAGGTTCGATATTGTGACCTGGGAGCTTGAAACTTCGAATAAAATAATAATATTTTATTATTTTGTGACTTTGGGCCGTTGTAACTTCTACCCAGAGCGTCTGAATGACGTGCCGTCAGTGGATTTGAGACCCTAATGGTACGGAGGAATTTTTGAGATGGTTTTCAGGTGTTGGGACCGAGTTTGGGGTGCGGGCCCCACGTGGCTGGGTTTTGGCGTTTGCGGAGAAACACAACTTTCACACTAGGAGTCCGATTTTAGCGGATGAATAGTCTATCATGTGTGTTTTTCTGATAGGGTCGTGATGGTGTGATCCATTTGATTAGTTTCGGGATCGTGGTGTGGTCCCCACCTGGGCTGGCTTTGGTGAATAGTGCCTTTTCACCAGGTGTCTGTTTCGGACGAATGGGTAGTGGATCCTGTGTGTTTTTTCGAGGGGATCATCGTGGTATGATCCACTTGATAGGTTTTGGGGTCATTGTGTGGGCCCCACACAGGCTGGCTTCACTGAATAGTGCCTTTTTCACTGGATGTCTGTTTCGGGTGAGTAAACAGTCTATCCTGTGTGTTTTTCTGCATGGATCACGATGGTGGCCTCGGTATCGGCCTTGGTGCTACACATTGTGGCATTGTTTTGGGTCGCTCGGGTTAGCGACGTTTGGACCAGCAGTGGTTGAGGGTACTCCCTTGGTTCGTTCATACAAGGGTTCACGTGACATCACAACCCTAGTATAGGCTAGTGATCCTCTCGATGATATGTTTAATTTGTTAGAGTTGCGGCATCCCTCTGGTGGGCCTGAAGCGGGATCCTCTAGCATCGTTTCCCTAGATCGAGTTCTTGGTATCGCTTTGACCGCTTATCCATGGGCGGCGATCCCCTATCTAGAGGGTTAACTCCGTAGGTTTTGTGGCATCATCGGGAATATGATCCCCTACGCAGTGGGCCATGCTCAGTAGGTTTATGGCATTGTCGGGTATACGATCCCCTACTCAGCATCAAGTTTATAGTAGGGTTGCGGTATCGTTAGTTATGTGATCCCCTACTCAGCACGTGGTTTCTGTAGGGTTGTGGTATCGTCAGTTTGATCCCCTACATCACAAGTTATACCAGATAGGGTTTCAGTATCATTGTGAACACCTTTCTATGGGCGAAGATCCTCTATCTGAGTGACGAGCTTCTATCGAGCTCCAGATCGGGTTGTGGTATCCCCCAGCGGATCCTGGGAGTGATCCCCTATCTGTGAGATCTACAAATGCCAGATTGGGTTGTGGTATCCCCAAGAAGACCCTGGGAGTGATCCCTTATCTGTGAGATCTTCTTCTACCATAGTGGGTTCTGGTATCCCCTAGCGGACCCTAGGAGTGATCCCCTATCTGAGAAGTTTGGTGGTTATGTAGTTTCAGTGAGGTTTCCTCAGTGACGTTATCCGATGAGTGAGATCTCTTGGGTGAGCGTCTGAGATGTTTGTGAGAAACCCGATGGAGTGTATCTCTTGAACGTGTGTCATCTGGGATGATAGTGATCGTGGAGTGTGCTATCCTAGTTGTGAACCGTTGTTGGTGATGAGGTCGGTACCTCAGGTGGCTTGTTGCATGAGTTGAGTATATCTGGATTGTTCAAGGTGTATGTATTGACATACACCTGAGCTGATCTGACTAGTTGTGTTTAGTCGAGGATGGTCATGAGATGGAGTTTCTCTCTCATCTGGGTTCCCTCTTGCTAGTATGATAAGACTGTTTCCTTTCAGTTGCTCTCTTTTGTTTTGGGTTTTTGGGGCGCCTACTGAGTATTGTTATACTCACCCCTGAACGGGCTTTGCCCGCACATGTTTGTGTCTTGTGCAGACCACATGCCTTTTAACGGAGTCCCAGGAGGACCCGAAGCAGGCAGAGCTTAGTGAGCGGGTTTGACCGAGGAGCTTACCGGCAGGTGTTTTGGAAGTGTTTACCCTCCTTCTGATTAGGTTGGACACTTTGTAGTTTTGTTTTGGTGGGCCCTGTTTTTCCCTTTTATACTTTTTCTGTACTCTAGTTAGGATAGTTGTATGCATGCATTTTCTTTTCAGTTTTATATATCTATGCATTGTTTCATGGAGGTGTATGTGGGTGCATGTGTACAGGTACCTTAGGCTAATGCCTCCCATGTGTGTGATAGCCTACTCGATGCTAGACGCCAGCCCCAGGCCTATTGGAGGCGGGCTTGGGGTGTCGCGGCTCAAGCCCCATTGGGTTGGATCATAACAGTGTGGTATCATAGGAGGTTCCTCCTTTGAGATCTCAGAGCGTAGCTGGTCTAGCTGTGAGTTTGGTTTGGGATTCATAGCGGCAGTGTTAGGGTGTTTCGAGCTTGACTTTCAGGCTAGAGACTCCAGTGTTGGTGCGACGGCCGACATATCCATACACTAGGACTCTGATAACCTGCCTTTCGACTCGGGACATTCGTACACTGGTCGCAGAGGAAAATCGATACATGCATCATATAAGACTGGGTTTTGGGTTTTCCTTGTTCTTCTTCATTCATCTCACCAGATATACTCTTTGACTGTGGAGCGTCTTGATTTTATTTCAGGATGTATCCAAGAAGACAGAGAGTGAGGGTTCCGTGGCGGGATTTTGGTGACGATCTGCCCCATCTAGAGGCTATGGAACAGGGTGGAGGTTTTGTGGATGGACCTCCAGGTGGTCCTCTAGTTGAGCCACCACCTTTCGAGAAGCTGGTTGTGCCAGTAGTGCAGGACGAGGTTGCACGCAGGCTGAGTGCACTGCATGAGTTCCAGAGGCAACGACCTCTGAGGTTCCAGGGAGATCCAGACCCCCAGGCAGCTGATGACTGGCTCGAGGCAATCACCCGAGTTTTCCACCTAGTGAGGACACCTCCAAATCAGATGGTGGTCGTAGCGGTGATCCTTCTACATGGTTCTATCAGGCGATAGTGGAGTTTGGTGATACAGTCCCATGATGAGGAGATGTTTACGTGGGAAGAGTTTGAGTGGCTATTCAAGGAAGAGTTCTATCTCGTGACGTTGAGGTCAGTGCAGATGCAAGAGCTCCTACAACTTAGGCAGGAGAGCATGACCGTGTCGAAGTACTCAGCAAGGTTTACAGACCTGTCATGCTACTCCCTGGATATGGTTCGAGACCCATTCTTCAGGGCTCGAACCATCAAGCATGGCTTACGCAGGGACATCCGAGTAGGTGTGGTTTCATTGTGCCTTCCCACCTATGCTGGAGTGCTGGAGCGAGCATCGGTGGTGGAGAGCATTCTGAATGAGTAGATTCCCTCTGTTAGTTCTAGGTACATGAGAGAGGAGACGTTGACATCTAGTAGCTGACGACAGAATCAAGGGGTTCGGACGTGGGTGACATTTCAGGAGGCGACCCCAGGTTGGAGGATATGAGGCTCAGGGCTCGCAGGCCAGTTTTGTTCAGCTGTAGGAGATGCGGTGTTATGCTTGCGACGATCAGGGATATCTTGCTACAGAATATCTGACCCGTCGTGCTGCTGAGAGGGATCCGGTCGATAGACCGCCTTGGGAGAGGTAGTGTCTCGGTCAAGGAGGTCTGCAGGGTGATGGACATAGCGATGGAGCTGGTGCAGTAGCAGGAGGTGGTAGGTGGTATCAGTTTCCACCACCCCCACCCCCAGGTGGTCCACGCCAAGCTCAGGGAGCTGGTGGCCGAGGGTGACGTCAGCTGCATACCTTAGAGCCTCTTGACCCAGAGGCTCTGCGGTTGGATAGAGGTACGCCTTGTGTCCTTTCTACTTTCTGTAATAGTTTGATAGACACTGTTTAGCGGTACTCTTCCTTTTCCATTGCTTTCTTAAGTTTTTTTCAGGGCGTTGGTAAGACCCTGTGTGAGAGTTTTGTTCGGAGTCCTTCAATTGCGTGAGGAAGAGGGATCCTTCCCGCATCGAGACACATTTTTGTAACGTGATTGAAACTGTGCGGGCGACTCAGTTCCGCCCAAAGCAGATAGTGTTGAGGTGTGGTGTATGAGTCCCTCTGACTTATGTGTTCGTGAATGGGTGTTTGTTGGAAAACTTGCTGGCGTGGGAGACCCAGTTGAGAGTCCAGTCGCTTTCCTTGTGCTTATGGATTTTCAGGGATCAAAAGTTCTAAGGTGGGGAGGATGTAGAGACTCGAGGTTTTGGCCCTGTTAGACTTTGGAATATTTCTAAGAATAATTCCAGATCTAGGCGCGAAGACGGTGTGCGATTCTGAGGCCCGGTGTTCCCGAAATAAATTTTATAAAAATATTAAGTATTTTTATACTATGCACATAGAGGGGGTGTGATATCTCCTAAACAGTAGATCATAACGGGAATCTGAGGGCATGGTTGCATCCGGAACATGCCGTTTACCCTAGGTGAGGTGTAAACTTTGTGGGCGCGGGCCTGCGGTGGAAAGCACCATCAGGGGTGTTTTCGTAAATAAGTGGAAAAGTTAGTTGACGAGCGTCGGCTTGAATAAAGTCTGAACGGAGTCTTGGATCACAAATCTGAGTCCGCCGTTTTGTCCAGAATGGCGCCTTTACCCTAGGGGTGACCTTACATTTGTCTGTATCAGGTGCCGGGATGAAGGCGAGTTGGCGGGGAGTTAAATGAGTTGTTTTATAAAAAAAATTAAAACATAAATCAATCACCCCCATCTTCCTCCTATGCGTAGAGAAACGACACCCCCTCCCCTCATCCATTATTCATCGATTTGAGCCCCGATCATCTATTTTCTACGCAGATTGTCGGCAGATCAAGCTTCAGGGCGTCATGGGCGTCGTTCTGCACCCGAAGCTTCGGTGTTTCGCCCGCAAGGTAGGTAGTTTGAGTTTTAATCCCCCAATCCCGTTTTGGCTGTGAATTGCTTCGTTTTAATGTCGTAGCAAGGAAGTTCAGGTCCTGAGGGTCACACAGATGCCTCCGGATCGAAAAAAGGACCACCGGGGTGCCCCTAGTGGTCTGTGGAATGTTCGTCGGCGCGGCGGTGCCGGCGCCGACGGACCCGCGGCGGCTGGCCGCCCGGGGGGGGCGGCGCGCAGGCCCAGCCACTGGCTAGGGTAGGCCGGCGGCGGCGAGCCGGTCCAGGCAGGCCGGACCGGCCGGTTCAGGCCGATCCGACCCCTTTTTAACATGCAGGGGGTTTTTAAACCCCCGCTTCTTGCAATCCAAGAGTCGGATTCGCATGTCGTCTGTGGCGATGAGACCCTGGGGTAGAGACGAACCCTCTGGTGTGGGTTCGAGGGTTTTTAAGGTTTAGGATCAGGGCCTGGGAGCTTGAAACGTCGAATAAAATAAAAATATTTTATTATTTTGCGACTTCGGGCCGTTGTAACTTCTACCCGGAGCATCCGAATGATGTGTCGTCAGTGGCGTTGAGACCCTGATGGTACGTCAGACTTTTTGAGATGGTTTTTGGGTGTTGGGACCGAGTTTAGGGTGTGGGCCCCATGAGGTTGGGTTTTGGCGTTTCCGGAGAAACGCAACTTTCGCACCAGGAGTCCGATTTTGGCGGATGAATAGTCGATCCTGTGTGTTTTTCCAAGAGGGTCGCAATGGTGCGATCAGTTCGATGAGTTTCGGGATCGTGTTGTGGGCCCCACCTGGGCTGGCTTTGGTGAATAATGACTTTTTCACCGGGTGTCTATTTCGGACAAACGGGTAGTGGATCCTGTGTGTTTTTTCGAGGGGATCGTCGTGGTATGATCCTCTTAATGGGTTTTGGGGTCGTTGTGTGGGCGCCACGTGGGATGGCTTTAGTGAATAGTGACTTTTTCATTGGTTGTCTGTTTCGGGAAAGTAAATAGCATATCATGCGTGTTTTTTCACGTGGATCATGATGGTGGCCTCGGTATCAGCCTTAGTGCTACGTAGTGTGGCGTTGTTGCGGGTCACTCAGGTTAGTGACGTATGGACCAACAATGGTTGACGATACTCCCTTGGTTCGTTCCTACGAGGGTTCGTGTGACATCACAAACCTAGTATAGTCTTGTGATCCTCTCTATAGGATGTTTAATTTGTTAGAGTTGTGGCATCCTTCCGGTGGGCCTGGAGCGGGATCCTCTAGCATCGTTTTTCTAGATCGGGTTCTTGGTATCGCTGTGACCGCTTATCCACGGGCGGCAATACCATATCTATAAGGTTAACTCCGTAGGGTTTGTGGAATCATCAGGAATATGATCCCCAATGCAGTGGGCCATGCTCAGTAGGGTTGTGGCATCATCGGGTATACGATCCCCTGCTCAGCATCAAGTTTATAGTAGAGTTGCGGTATCGTTGGTTATGAGATCCCCTACTTAGCGCATGGTTTCTGTAGGGTTTTAGTATCGTTAGTTTGATCCCCTACATCGCGCGTTATACCAGATAGGGTTCCGGTATCGTCGTGACCACCCTTATATGGGCGACGATCCTCTATCTGAGTGACGTGCTTCTATCGAGCACCAGGTCGGGTTGTGGTATCCCCCAGCGAATCCTGACAGTGATCCCTTATCTGTGAGATCTACGAATGCCAGATTGAGTTGTGGTATCCCCACGCAGACCCTGGGAGTGATCCCCTATCTGTGAGATCTTCGTCTACCATAGTGGGTTCTGGTATCCCCTATAGGACCCTAGGAGTGATCCCCTATCGGAGAAGTTTGGTGGTTATGTTGTTTCAGTGAGGTTTCCTCAGTGACGCTATCCGACGAGTGAGATATCTTGGGTCAGGGTCTGAGATGTTTGTGAGAAACCCGATGTAGTGTATCTCTCAGACGTGTGTCATCTGGGATGACATTGATCGTGGAGTGTACTATCCTGGTTGTGAATCGTTTTTGGTGATGAGGTCGGTACCTTAGGTGGATTGTTGCCTGAGCTGAGTTGATCTGGATTGTCCAAGGTGTATGTATGGGCATACACATGAGTTGAGCTGACTAGTTCTATTTAGCCGAGGATGGTCATGAGACGGAGTTTCTCTCTCGTCTGGGTTCCCTCTAGCTGGGATGAGCGGACTGTTTCCTTTTATTTTCACTCTTTTGTTTTGGGTTTTTGGGGTGTATACTGAGTATTTCTATACTCACCCATGCACGGGCTTTGCCCGCACATGTTTGTGTATTGTGCAGACCACATGCCTTTTGACGGAGTCCCGGGAGGACCCAGAGCAGGCAAAGCTTAGTGAGCGGGTTTGACTGAGGAGCTTACCGGTAGGTATTTTGTTAGTGTTTACCCTCCTTCTGAGCAGGTTGGACACTTTGCAGTTTTATTTTGGTGGGCCGTGTTTTTCCCTTTTGTACTTTTGCTCTACTCTGGTTAGGATAGTTGTATGCATGCATTTTCTTTTCAGTTTTATATATCTCTGCATTGTTTCATGGAGGTGTATGTGGGTGCGTGTGTACAGGTACCTTAGGTTAATGCCTCCCATGTGTGTGATAGCCTACTCAGTGCTAGACACCAGCCCCTGGCCTATTGGAGGCGGGCTTGGGGTGTCATGGCTCGAGCCCCATTGGGTCGGGTCGTGACAATATTCGGCTCATATGTCTAAAGTGACTTTAGAAAGTTGAATCTGGTCAAAGAGGTCATTATTACATCATCTCTAGAATAATAATTGAATAATTACCATTTTCATACATAAATTATAATTTAAAAAACCCATGAATGATGTTTATGCAAAATGAACTATGTTATAATCATTGAGATGATAGGTCATACATACTGATGAGTAACGTTTCCATTTTTCAACAATCATGATGGAATGAAGGTAAGGAATATTTTATTTTTATCGAATGACGAGTATAACATAAATATAATATTATATATTTAAATAAACTTCTATATATCATACATTTTATGTGGTGATTAGAAACAAACCACATCACTCCATTGAAGTGGTAATCCACACGTACGCACGAATGGCGTTATCATTTTTCAAAAAATGGAAAGTTAAGAAAGTAGATGGTATATTATCTTTCCAAAATTATAATTATGTCATGAATATAATTTAAATTAATTAAATAAATTATAATAAATATCCATTATAGGTGGTGATGGATAATGAAATGCATCGGTTCATAGAGGTGGTAATCCACATGTACGTACAAGCAACGTTTTTAATTCCCAAGGGTTGGAAAAGGAGATGAAAAAGGGTTGTAACATAATCATAGTAAAATTTTTGTATATTTAATATAATAATTTTATTATTTAATAGTGTTTAAATAATATTTTAAGTATTTAGAATAATAAATACACATTTTATAGATCAGTTATGACTTATAACTTCTCCTAAGACAACCTCTTTGGCTTGCAAATTAAGCCTCCTATGTTAGTATTTTGGTGATATAATGAAATCTAGGGTGTGGTGAGTGAATATGGGGAGAGAATTGGTTAGGTATTTTAGGAACTAGAGTGATGAGAACGTGTGAGGAAGAGAGGAGTGAAGGTTTCCTTTTATATGTAAGGGGAGGGGCACTCCTGGAATTACATAAAGTATTAAATTAATATAAATTAATTTTCAGGAAAAATGGTTATAAATTGATATAATTTGAATATAAGATTAGGATTAGCCTAAATACACTCATAAAATAAAATTTGAACAATTTTATATGATGCTTCCACCCTTATTTCTTTGTTTTACCCCCCTGCGCATGAACCCTTATGACGATTACTGTGATATCAAAGTCTTTTTCACTATAGGAGTAAATGAAGTTAACATAAAGGAAAATTGGACTATAAATGGACCATATTTGATATTATAAACTATATCCAATTCACATGGAGGAATATAATATTTTATTAATTTAAATATTTTAATAAAATATTGTTTGTTATTAAATATCATTTAGGTCATTTTTCAAACTACTCATTTAATTTTACTTTAATAGCATCAAGATAGTAATTGAATTAGAATTTAATCCTATAAAACATACCTAATATTTTATCTAGATCTAAAAATATCACGATACACTAAAAATCACCCAAAAATATTACTTTTAGAGTTTTTATAACTATTTACTTTATTTTTTACTACTTGCACATGCTCTTTGTCGACCTTGCATAAGCATTTAAGGTAATTATTTCATCACTAAAATTTAAAAATAAACTACCATGAAAAAAATTCTTAATATTTTTAATAAACATTCAGTACCAAACATAATCTATTTTTATCACTATGATAATAATTTATAGATATTAAAACAATGTGAGTGAAATTTTGTTTTTATTATTTATTTAAAATTATATTATGGTATTTATCAAAGAAATATGGCTATAAATTATCAAATTTTCAATAATTTAATACTCATGGTTGAAAATAATTTATACAATAAAATAAGTATCAGTGTTAGATAGAGTTTTAGGCCTTATCACATTATTTTTAACCTTAAATACCCAATTTTCACTTACTGAGGCCACAAATATTTACTATAGTTATTGTTCTTAATGAAAAAAATAAAATGGACATTCTCACTAAATTTGGACCTACTAATTCAAAATATATAATTAATTTTTCAAGACTCAATTTTAATTACTTCTATAAATTAATTTAAGATTAAAATGAAAAATTCAATGAAAATATTATTTAGAAAAATGTGTTTTAAGACCAAAAATGAACTTATTCCAAAATAAGGTATAATAAAGAATTTATATAATTAGTCATATTATTTAAAATTAAAGGATAATTATGTTAAATTAATTTCAAATTGTACTTTTGAATAACTTTTTTTAATTAAAAGTGTAAGTTTTTTAAAAATAGTTATTTTTCACTATTAATAGAATATAATTTTTTTAAAAAAAATACCAAAAATTCAACCTAAGATAACTTTGATATTATATTTTCAAAAATGAAGTTAATTTTTTCAATTTCAGATTCTAAAATTTGAAAATTTAACTTTGAAATAAATATTTATAATATCGAAAAATGAGTTTAATAAGAACAAAACTATTTCCTTTTTGATTGAAAAATTATTTAAAATTATTATAATGAATTTAACAACATAAGTTATAATTCATAAATATTAATAAGGCCTGAAATTTATTTAATATTAAATTTACCTTGGTTTTTTAATTCTTCCCCCCAATTTGAAATTACGTCTTCACAGTTTTATTCATTACTTAAACAAGTGGGGATATTTTTCCTTCATAGCATTTTCTGATTCACATATTGCTTCTTTAACCATGTGGTTTTCCCAAAAAACCATAAATTGGTGAATTAACTTATTTTGTACTACATTATATTTATGATAAAAAATATCTACAGGTTAATCATTATGATAAAGGTTTCCTTCCAACTGAACTATTTCAGGAATCAAAACATGAGATTCATCTAAAAAATATTTTATTAATAATGAAACATGAAATATATCATGTATCTATAATAAAATTAGAGGAAATGACAATTGATAGTAAACTAATCCAGCATTATCCATGATTTCATTAGGTCCAATGAACCATAGATTTAGATTCCCTTTTTGACCAAAATAAATATCACTTTTCTATAGAGATCCTTTAAGAAATATATGACCACCTACCTTAAAAGAAAGATATTTCTTTTAGTAATCCTTATAAATTCTATTCCCACTCTAAGTTTTCCTCATATGTTTCTGAATTATATTCACTTTATTATCAATTTATTTCGCTAAATATAGTCCCAAAAACATCCTTTCACAAACTTTATCCCAACAAGATAAAGTCTCCCATCACCTTTAATATAAGACCTCTAATGGTGAAATATGTATAATTGAATTAAAACTATTATTATAATAAAATATAACTAATGAAAGATGATAATAATAACTTTCCTAGTAATCTATTGAATAAGAATGAAGCATGTATTCTAATGTTTTAATTTTTTTCTTGAACTTTACATTACATTGAGGATGAAAATATGTACTAAAATTTTATTTAGTACCTAATGAATTCCAAAGAACTTTCCAAAAATTAAAAGTATACCTAGGATCACAGTCAGATACAACGAAGAGAGGAACTCCATGTAAACTTACCATCCCCTTGATGTGAAATTGAGAAAGTTGATCTAAAGACATAATATCTCTAATTGGAATTAAATGAGTAGATATACTAAGTCTATAAATAATATCCCAAATAATGTTATTATCTCAAGATATCTTTGGTAATCTCACAAGTAAATCTATGGATATATTATACCATTTCCACTCCATCACAAAAAATGGATGAATCATCCCCTTTAGTAAATGTTAATCAGATTTAAGCCATTTAAAAGTCAAAAATTTGTAGGTAAACTCATTAAAATATTTCTTCATTTCGTCCCCCCTGTAATAATCTTGAAGATCTATATACATCTTAGTTCTAATTGGATGAAAAAAGGAAGATATGTGAGCTTCAGGCAATAATTACTTTTTCAACTAAGAGATAACTTGATCAAAAAACCATTTTAAAAATCTCAAAAAACCTTCCTTATTAAACATAAATTCTGGTAACTTACCTTTCTTTACCACTCCCATACTCCCTGATAAATCATGGTCTTCCTTCGGAGCTTAATTAATTCCATTTTATAAATTTGACTACACTGAAACCTAAAACAAAATAGATGAGGTCCCTACATGAATATTTTCTAGGACTTCCTCTATTAAATTAGTTACCAAAGGATCATATTCAAAATGTAACATAGTTAATGATGGATTATATTTTCAACTAAAATAATTTTCTGTTTTTTTTTATTTTCAAAAATGGCAATGAACCATGTAATCATAATCCTTAATCAATTCCATTTATCTTATCTGCATCATATTCATCCCTTTATGATTGAAAATATACTTCAAGATTTTATGATCAATATATATTTCACACTTTACACCATATAAATGATTCTTATAAATTTTTAAAGAAAACAAAATAGAATCTAATTCTATATCATGTGTGTAATTATTTAACTCATGAGGTTTTAGTTGACAAGAAGAATAAGAAATTTCTTGATCATTATACATCAAAACAAAACCATATCCCCTCAATGAATAATAACTATAGATGATAAATTCACTATTTATATAGGGTGATTAAAAAACTATTGAATCCACAAGTCTTATTTTTAGTTCTAGGAACAATCATCACACTCTTTTATCCAAAATAATTTAACTCATTTTCAAGAATGCTTGGTCATTGGTCTAGAAAACCAAGTACATTTTTCAACAAACCATAGTTAGTAACATAATAATCCAAGAAAACTATGAATCTTTATGAAATTTTTAAGACTTCCATTCTTTAACAAATTTAGTTTTATCTGGTTAAATAGTTATGCCAATATTAGAAACAATATTATTGAGGAAAGAAATTTGTTGAAACCAAAATTCTTATTTAATAAAATTTCCGTATAAATTTATTTTTTAGGGTTTTCAAAACAATCCTTTGGTGCACTTCATATTCTTCATGACTTTTAGAAAATACCAAAATATCATCTATAAACTTAATCACAAAAAATATAAATATTCATGAAAAAATATATTTATAATTTCCCTGAATACATATGATGCATTAGAAAACCCCAAGGGCATAAATAAAAACACATAATGCCCATATCTAGTTTGTAACTCTGTATTCTTAATATATTCCTCCTCCACCTTCAACTGATGATACCCTAACATGAGAACAATATTTGAAAAATATTTCACTCCATAGGGTTGATCAAAAAAATCATCGATAAAAGGTACAAGATACTTGTTCTTAACACTGATGTTATTCAAGGATCTATAATCAATAAAATGTCTCATTGAACCATCTTTATTTATAAAAAATTAAAATATTATCACCCTTTGTTGAAGTGATCAGATGAATGAAAAAATTATCTAGTAACTAATGAAACTATTTTTTAAAATTCAAAAAATTTATACATGATCCATTTGGAAAGGTGGTTATGAAATTAACATAGATTAATGCACCAGGTTAATAGTAAACTCAACCTCCTGGTCTAGAATAACACTAGAAAATTCATCAAGAAAAACTTTCATATATTCATTCAATAATAAAGAATCACTAATTTAAATAGTTTATTTATTCTATATAATAAGAGATAGGTATCTTTCACTGCTATATCTAATAAATTTCTCAACTTAATGATATGTCATCAAGTGTATGAAATCATTGATTACAACTTTTTAGAAATGCAATCTATATCAGAATTAAAAACTAAAATACAATCCATACAAAAAATAATATCAAACTCTATTATGGGAAGTTTAATAAGATGTTTAGGAAAGACCATACCATTGTTAACAATAAGAATATTCATATAAATCTTGGCTACTTTATTATTTCAACCTGAAGTTTTCACAAAAAGTTTTATCTTATTTTCATGACATGATATTCCCATTTTAATTGAAAGTTTATTAGAAATTAAGGAATAAAAAGATCCATAGTCAAATCAGGTTTGTAATATTTAGAATAAACAAGTAACATACCTATCACCACTTCATTATATAAACCAACATTAAATGTGGTTGTAGAAAAAAAAATCCACATGTTTTTGATTTTGATCCAGATAATTTCCATCATGAGTAACCAAATTCAAACACACATTATCATAATACCCCACTCCTTTCAATTAAACATATCAGTATTGGATTTCTATCTTTTACCCCATTGTTGGATTGTTTAGTACTCTTTTCATTATTTTCACAAACCCTATGAACAAACGTAACACATTGGTAAAAATTTACAAATATTATCAAACATTCCGTGAAATGTTTTTTTCTACACCTGGAACATATTGGGGGGGGGGGTTACCTATAGATTTATTAGTTTACTTGTCCTTTATTGAGTACCACCTTGAATATATCTTACTCATGTCATATCAAGGAACTTAAGTTTCAGAAAAATCTATCTCAAAATTATTAACATGTAAAAAAACTCATAACTTTTGGATTCTCATGAGGCTAAAAATAATTGTAAACCTAGATTTAATCTTGAGTAAAATCTAGTAATTTTACTATCAATGTACTGAATAAGTTTTGGTGTGTACTGACCAATATTTTAAATTTATCTTTATATGTGGCTACTAGATATTCAATTTGTTTCCTCAATTTGATTAATTTTGTCTCCATCATGATTCTAAAAATCTTAGGGAACTATTCCTCTAGAAAAACATTTCTAAAATGTATCACATTCCCTTGAATCAAGCTCATATCTCTCTCTAGTATTCTTAAACAAATACCATCATCAATCAGATTCACCTTCAAAACGATAAATATAAATAGTTACCTATTTATGTTATAAACATCCCAAGACTTTGAATATAGTTTCCATAGAATTGATCCATCCTTCAACTACCATTAGATATGAGGTTACATTGGAAGATGGATGGTGTTTTTTTTTAATTCTAAACTATTGATATGTTATTATTTGGTAAATCTGGTTTCTCTATAAAATAGATGCCACCACCATTTAAATGATTCAACAATTAATCAATCACTAGAAAATATTTCCCATTTATAATTCCAACCATTCCAGGATGTTAGTTTGGAAGGATATTTTCATCTTAATAGCTTCCTAATTTATCATACCTATTTCCACTATATAAAAACATTCTGAATAGATATATATTATGTGACACAACATGGTAATATTCAAATACTATAACACTTAAACATTACAATAAATTAAAATCTCTCAAGGGTATTCTCCTAACATTATCATAACCTCTAAATTTATCTATCCCTTTTCTATGTTGCCAACTATAAGGACCTAACCTTAAATATTACATAATCTAGTTTCTTTACACTATAATTTACTTTCTTTCATTTACAAAGATATTTTATGTTAATAGTTTTAGATAATTAAGTCATAGATCTTACATAAAAAACCCATGCGTTACAAATTAGACACATTCACTCAGTATCGATTTTTTAAACAATGTAGTACTTTTAAAAATAAACACATTTTCTTTTCATGATTAATATACATGACTTTCAACTTCACTTATTATTTATTCTTACAGATCCTTAAACAATGTGAAAAAATTTTCAAAATGTGGTATGAGAACCAAAGCTCAATAAGGGAGATAAATAAAATAAATCTATTAATATAGTGGAAAAAATAACAACCCATAAAATTTTAACCTTTATCACAACATTCTTTTAGCCTATTAAATAAATCATATCCATATAAAATACACACACTTTTTTATCAAATAAAACCTTTAAAATCCATTAAAATAAAATATAAATCCTTTAGGAAACCTAGATAATTATATTTATAACCCATGTTAGAACTAACTAGAGACCAAGTAAATTCACATGAGAAACCTCCCTAGTTAACTCCATCCTTCTTTCCTATTAATACAATGAACATTACCCAATGAATTAGAGATCTATATCGGTTTCACCCATTATATAATCTATATTTACCTCACCCATAATATAAGTTGTATCAGGCTCACCCATCGTATAAGATGTATCAAAATCAACCTTAATTATCTTTAATTATCAAGTACCACTCATTAAAAAATAATTTTAATATTCAACATTTTCATCTTAAAACCCTAAAAAACTATTTTGAACAATAAGAAAAACATTTTTAGATATCAAAATACCCTTTTCTTTTAAAAATAAAATTTCAAGAGTAAAATACCCAAAATAAGTGAGGAATTGTTTTTATTTAATTAAAATAGAAAAATTGTAAAGAAAAAACATCAATTAATGGTTGTGGCATTGGGAAAATCCAATAACACTCTATATGTTAAAATAAAACATTCCTTTTAAATTTTACAAATAAATTCAAAATGTTCCATATAAAATATGTAAAAAATATTCTTTTAGAAAAATTTATAAGAAGTTAGAAAGAGAAATAAAATTTCCTTTATAATTCATTTATATCCATATGAATACATCCAAAAAATAATTTTAATAACATGGACATGGATTAAAAATATTTTGGAAATAAATATTTAAAACATTAGAAACAAAATTCAAAGTTAAAGTGTCCCTTACCTCAAGTCTGACTCGTCATGTACTTTCATTATCTTCCTAAATAAAAAAAATTATATTAATTATTTACTTTCTTAAGACCACTTTTCAAATTTATTATTCTTTTTATTTTCTTTATAACCATGTTATATATAATTACTTAATCAATTATGTTCACTTAGGATGTTTTGAAAATATTCAGCTCATATATCCAAAATGATAGTGGTAAGTTTACTATGTTCATGGAGATCATAATCCCATAATCTCAAAAACAATAATTATGGAATAATTATAATTTTTATAAAAAATTATACTTTAAAAAAATCACGAAATATGGATGTTTAAAATGAACTACTTTACAATCATGGAAACAATAGGTTGTACACATGCATGAGTAACGTTTCTATTTTAAAAAAATCATAATGGAAAGAAGGTAAGAATTTTTTTACAGGATGATTATTATATCAAAAATACCGTATTATATCTTTAAATAAACTTACATATATCATCCATGTTATGTGGTGATGAAAAATGAATCACATCACTTCGTAGAGGTGGTAGTCCACACGTACACAAGAACAACATTATCATTTTTCAAAGTATGGAAAGGAAGAAAATTAAATGATATATTATGTTTAAATAATTTTACTTATGTCAAAAATATCATATATATTAATTAAATCCTTATTAGTAAACAACCATAAAATTTGGTGAAGTAAATAAAACATATCACTTCATGGAGGTGGTAATGTACACACACACTAGAGTGATGCTTTCATTTCCCATGGGATGATAAAAGATATGAAAATGGGTTGTGCCATAATAATAATAACATATAAATATATTTAAGTTACTGATTTTATTATTTCATCATGGTCAAATGGTATTTTATGGATGTGGAAGAAAAAATAAACATGAAATTGGCCGGTTAGGACTTATACTATGTCCTCAAACAACCTATTTGGATTACACTTTAAGCTGCCTATGTTTAGTATTTTGGTAATAAAAATAACTATATGATTTGGGGAGAGAATTTTGGGTGATAATTTGGTATGTATTGACCTAACTAAAGTGCTCAAAATGTGTGAGGGAGAGAGGAGAGGAGGTGCCATTTTATAATTGAGGGGATGGAACTCATGGAATTACATAAAGTATTAAATTAATATAAATTAATTTTCATGAAAAAATGGATCAAAATCAATATAATTATAATATAGATGTGTGATAGTCTAAATAACCTCATAAAATAAAATTTTGTATGTTTATGTGATTTTTAACCCTTATCTCCTTGTTTTAACCCAATGTTAACCCTTTTAACGATTATAGTGATATCAAAAAATTTAGACATTAAGAGACAAGAAATTTACTATAAAAGGAAAATTGGATCATAAATGGAACATAGTTGAAATTATAATTCATATCCCATTAAATTGGATGAAGATGAGATTTTTATGAATTTTAAATCATTTAATAAAATATTTTTTATTTATAACATATCATTAATGTTGTTTTTGAAATTATTCATTTAATTTGACTTTAATGGAATTAAGATAGTATTTTAATTATAAAATAAACTTTTAAAACATAGATAATATGTTATTTTGATATATAAAATTCCTGTGAAACTATAAATCACTAAAAAATTATTGCTTTTAGAGTATTTATTATTGTTTAATTTATTTTTCTACTGCCTGCACAAGTATTGTGTCAGTGTTGCATAAGAATTTAGTGTAATTATTTCATCACTATAATTTAAAAATAAATTAAAATGATAAAAAAATCATTAGTATTTCAAATAAATATTTATAACTAAACATAACCTATTTTTATCCTTATGAAAAAATTAGAGTTACAAAAACAAAGTGAGTGATGTTTTGTTTTTATTCTTTATTTAAATTTATATTAAGGTCATTATAAAAGTAAAGTGAAAATAAATTATCTCATTTTATATAATTTGATTTATAGGGTATAATAACACTTATAAAATAAAATAATTACTTTTTAGGTAGATTTCTCATCTTTATCACATTATTGTTAACTTTATTTACTTGATTTACCCTTACTGAGGAGGAAAATAGTTGCTATGACTCCTATTCATAATGAAAAAAAATAAAAGTTACCTACCTAAAAATTTTGTAACTATGGATTAAAAATATAAAATCCATTTTTCAAGATTCAATTTATATAAGTGGTAGAAAATAATTTCTAATTAAAACACAGAACGTAATGAAAAGTATTTTTTAGAAAATTGCGTTTTTAATCCAAAAAATGAACTTATACAAAAATAAGATATAATGATGATTCCTATGTAATTAATTAGATTATTTATAATTAAAAGAAAATTATGTTATTTTAATTTCAAATGATACTTTAAAATTAATTTATTTAATGAAAAGAAATGATTGTTTTATAAAAAATGGTGTTTTCACTATTCACTAAAAAATCATCCTTTCAGAAAAATACCAAAATTTTACCCTAAGGTAATTTTGATATTATTATTTAAAAAATAGAGTTCATTTTTTCATATAAAAATTTTAAAATTTAGAAATTTAACTTTTAAATAAAACCTTATAATATAAAAAAATATTTTAATAAGAATACAACTATTTCCTTTTTTATCAAAAAAGTACATAAATATTATTATAATGAATATAACTATATAAAATATAATTCATGGATATTAATAAGTCCTGAAATTTATTGACTATTAACTTTACCTGGGTTCTTATTGTTCAATAAAGTTGGATAAGAAGAAGGTTTTCCAGGATGTATCTCACTAGAAGTTTGTTGAATATTCATCGATTGCTACCCGAATCTGGTGTAATTCATACTTTATCTTCATAGAAGAAAGTGGGTGGTTAAAAGTGGATCACTGTGTTTTACCTTGAAAGAAGAGTTTAATATTATTCATTTATTTGGTAAAGGATTTTAAGATGGGGCATCAATGCAACTTCTCCTTATAGTAAAATAAAAAGTAGCGATCTTGGGGTCTCAGGTGCTTTGCCACATTTCCTTAGCATGCTCCTTGGATAACCATTATTTTGGTGAAACAAGTAAATATAGTATACATCCACCTTTTACTATTTTATTTATTCATATCAACCATTAACCTATTAAAAGTGGAACAATATCATCAGAAAAGGTTGTTTAAATATATTATAATTCCTTGATTCACCCCCTCCCCCCACACTCCTCAAGGTATTCACCTTATTTAGGAAAAAATATTCTCATATACCTAAAAAAATTACCTGTAGAAAACAAAACCCATTTTCAATAATAAAAATCTTTTATTATTCACCATTTAAAACATGACTTCATATTAATTATACATCTCTTCCATAAGAAACATAACCTTAATTCTAGATTTCACACAATAGATTCATTAACAAATTTATGTAATTAAAATTTTATGAAACTGAACCATTATCACAAAAAAATAGTAAAAAAAATTACATATCCACAACAATAATAAAAAATCATTAAATATACTAATAACATGAATTAATATAAATCTCTTGTGATCCACCACTTTCCCCATACAATTTCGTTAGTTTGGTTATTATATTTTTTTAGTTTGATTCATATTTTCCACCAATTGAAGAAAAATTATGATAGTTTCAAATTTTCACAAAAATTAAAATGGAATCCCTAAATATCTTACCTCAATAAAATATTCATAAACTATTGTGCAATAACAATGAGAGGTAGATAATAAAAATTCCAAGATCATGCAAGGAAAACCTCAAAAAAATATTTCATAAAAATCTCCATATAAATATAAAACAAAGAAAAAAAACTAAATATGGACTATTTTAATAGCCTCTCTAAGAAGATAATAAGGGGGACCCAAAATAAGGGACGAGAAAATCACAGTTGATCACCGAGTTATTGATATCTTGAATATGAGGGTCAAAGATAATCAAAAGTTTCATAATGTCCTCTAAGTATAGACTATTAGTCCTCTACAGTTTGGGGAAAATAAAGTAATCTAGAAGAGTTATAATGGTATTCAAAATTTATACTAAAAATAGAAACATAAGGAATTATGACATGATAGGGATAAGCATGGAACACCCCCAGAAATCATGTTGTGATCTCATTATCTTTCCTTGAATCTCATGACCAATACTACCTTAAATCCACACATCCAATGAATGCCATGGTGAAACCAACATTGTCACACCATGATACATGATTTCCTCCAAAATATTATGTAGCCCTAAACTAATCCATGAGTTAATAAGAGAAACATGATGCAATGACACCTAAAATGGTAGAACCATTAAATCATCCACCTAGGGCTTCATGCCATAAAATTTTTGATCATGCCATAAATTTAAAATCATGAAAAACTAAACATTCTTCCCAAGACCCTCTCACACTATTAATAAAACATCTCAGACTATGAGGAAATCAATCATAAGGGTAACCCAAAACCCCAAAATCCTTACATTTCATCTCTTAACCCTTATGTAAGAACCTAGGAACTCCCATTCCATGACCAACATCCCTCACACAATAACCAAGATTCCAAATTTAAGAAGCATGACACCAAACTCTCAAGGATCACACTCAAAACCATGACACAATAACCATATTATGATTCTAATATTTACAACACAATAGACCAAACTACAGAATTTCCCTCTCTTCTAATCAATCCTTCATATAAAACACCCATGGACACACCGTGATGCACCTCTTCCAACTTAAATCATATTATTAACACCACATAACTTCCTCTAACCTTCTTCTAACACCTAAAACATAAAAAAAATACACAAAGTAATGACTTGAGAAGGCTATATAGTTATAGTATGGAACATTTCATATGAAAAATTCAAAAAATACATCAAATCATTCCTCATATTGATCACATGATCACCGTGTAGTAATCCAACTATGATTCAATATCATCAAGAAATTATTAAGTAAAGAATACATATTACTGTATTTTGAAATTGTAAATTCTAATTTACTTTTATAAAAAATAAAATAAATTAATATTTTTTAAAATGAATAACAACAACAAAGAAAATAATAATAATAATAACACTAATATTTATATTATTAATATTAACACTAATATTAATAATATTAAAACTATTATTCAAATAGTAATAATTTTAACAATACTAATAGTACTAACACTAATATTTATAATATTAACATTAATAGTAATATTAAAATATTAACATTAACATTAATATTATAAATATTAAAATTAAAAATAATATTAATAATATTAACATTAATTTTAATATTAATAATATTAATAATATTAAAAATAACATTATTAACTATAATAGTAATAATGGTAAAATTAAAATTAATATAAATAATACTAATATTAGCCTTAATATTAATAATATTAATGATAATATTAATCAGAAAGATTTAGGTTATGCCCATTATATTAGAAAATAAAATAAGTAGTGCCTATAAAGGGAGATTTGTTTACCCTGGTCCCACTGTACACCCTAAAAGAGGGGTGAATTAGGGCGATCAAATTTATACTACTATTTTTATTAAATTATATATTGTATTTTCATTAGAAATGAGAACATGAATATGATTCTTAATCACAACCAAATAAATAAATATTAAGACATAAACATGTTGATTTTACTTGGTTCACCTGTAAAAGGTTACTCCAAGGAGAACCTTTCAAAGATTCATTGATATGTTGATTAATTACAACACTAGTATGTGATTATAACTTTAAAAAGTGATCACTACTCCACCAAGGTCCATGAACTCTTAATATATTCAACTCAATACTTATAAGAGGGATATAATGATGAAATCAACTAACAGGTTGATCTTAGAAGATTTCATTCAATGATAAATAACACCAAATAGAAATTGTGTTCTACATGCGAAGGTTTCATGCACAAAAAAACACCATTAGGGCATGACAAGTCAGTTTTTTCATAATCAATGATCAATCCAAGATGCACATCAATGGAGAATGTCATGACCAATATAATTTATTCAAATATAAATTGAAATCAGATCACCAAAACCAAATGCAGGATCATCACAAAATAAATTATAATTAATTTAAGTAGTTAAATAATTGCCTTGTGATGAATTATTTCTTCATTGAAGAACATTAAAATGTCTCTATGTTGTATCTTCATTTCATCATTGTATCCAAGTGTATATTACTTCCAACGGTGATCCACATGTGTACCAAAAACCTCTAATCATTATCATATGAATCTTCTCGTGATGGCATGAAATATCATAACACTTGTTTTGTTAGTTTATGATCACCTCATGAATCACTTTAAAGAAGGACTCTCCGTAATCTCCCTAGTATCGAGAGGGGTGGTGGAGGAGGATAAATCAATGTTATTGATATATTTATTTTAGTGTTTCTCTCTTGGGACTAAGAGGATTATCCATATTCATTTTTCACAACCAACATAATGGCTAGTGTTCGGGTTGGAAATGATATAATTGGGTTTAAATAGTTTTAAGGTTAGAAAATAATAATTTTACATGTTCCCTTATTATTTCCTTTCCTTATAGAACCCCATGTACATAATAATAATAATAGTAATAATAATATTCCTTAACATGTGAAAACCCAAAAAATTAATTAAATGATATTTCTTAAATAAATTGTTTAATTTTTTTTCAAATAATATCTAATATATATTATTTCTCACCAAACATTTAATCTCAATCCGTCATTCCTCCACTATTTTTATTCAGACTCAAATAATGAAAAATTATTTAATAAATAAATATCACTACATTATTCCCAAATAAATAAATATTATGTTCACTATATAGAAAATAAATATTTAAATATTCTACTCATAAAATATTCTCTCAAATAATCGGTGATGAAATATATGTGATCAAGAAAACATGAATAATTCTTAAACCATGTATGAGATTTATATTTATTAAACATGTTATATAATAAATATTTTTTAGTATTTACTTGAGATTTTGGATACACATAGTGTGTGGCTCTCTAGGCCTCTTTCTCAGTAGCATTAGGTAGAGCCACCCAAAGTCCAAGGTTAGAATCTTAAAATATTCCAAGGTAGCCATATAGAAATATTTCAACATCATAGTGACATAAAACCTCATAAAAATAATTATTGTGTAAGATAATCATTTTATCATGATATCTATAATCAGGAGGTTCCATTCTAGTGTCAATAACCTATGTTCTTGATGTCTCTTTCTTTGACATTCTAAAAATTAACCTACCCAAAAAACAACATGAACATGGATTTATTTAGTCTGTTACATTCCCATAAAATTTTATGGGATACCATCTTACATTAAATAACATAAGGGAAAAATCCTTTCTGGTACTATTCATTAATGTAATATTATGCGTGACACACCCAACATATCCTACTTTTCCAAGATCATATGTTGTCATGGTTTCCATCAATACATAAAATTACATGAATAATATTATCCATTAATAATAATATCAAAGTATAATTATTAATACACTTTCCATAAATAGGAATATCCAATGACACATATAAATGTGGATTTCCAACTGGTGGTTCATGTTCCCATAATCTATTACACTGAAAATTACCAAGGGATTATACCTTGAGAAAGTGCCTCTAAGTCCTATGAGTCTCCACCATAGATATCTTATATCATTTTTCCCATAAAATGATATCATCTATCTAAAGATAATATAATTAATAATACTTTCATGGAACTTCTAGGTTCTCATCATAGTGGGAAACTATCTTGGAATTTTAGTGTGACAGTTAATCTTATGAAATTATCACATACTATTTCACTCATAAGAATAATCATGATTTGATAAAAAGTTTATTAATATTAAAAATAATGAATACAGGTAACTATAAAGTATATAGAAATTGGGTCTAGGGAAATAACTCCAACACTATAATGATTCTTTCATTAATTCTATATTTACTCTAAAATTCACAACAAATTTATCTTCTACTCATGATCTTTAATAAAAATACAAAATAATCACACTTCTCAAAAACGTTATGATATTCAATAAATCTCCATGTTGTACCTTTGATTCCCAATATTTAAGAAGTTACTCTAAAAATTTTATATGTGTGATAATATTCCTCTGCATGATAATTTTTTTATATATAGATAATGTTTAAATCTCATATTTGAAAATTAAAATTCAATTAACTTACTATTAAAATACATCCCTTAGATTAATTACCATATGAGTCTCTATCATTGAATTTGAATTTGGTAGTTCAATATGATTAAATAATCACTAAACTACCAAGAAATAACCACATTATCATTCCTATTCAGATTATATAAAAACCATATATCATGGTGAAATATCCCTCTCTATGGTTTGATGAGTAGATTTTTACTTAACTACTTTTTAGCTGCTATATAGGCTGAGTATGTAACAAAATATCATGACAAAATATCCTATAGTCTTGGTAAATATGCCAACCATCCCCACTTCCCAAAACAGATGTTACATGATACAATCTCTTTCTATATCACATGAGTCTTCCACTATATTATGTATGTTTCTTGGAATATAACTCCACAGAATGGAATTATGTAGATTATAAATTTATAAAAAACATAACAATAACAATAACACACCATTTACCTCATTGTATAAATTCTACAAAATGTTCTATATCACTTCTCTTTTATCATTAAACTGGTTGTAGCATAAAATACTCATCATGATGTAGGACCCCTCAAAACTCTAGTTATACTGAATAATAAGTCAATAAACTCTATGGTATGACTTCTTAGCTTATTTTGTGGTCTATTTTATCTAAATGACACATTGTAATGAACTTTAAATGTTCACACCTTTATTATTCTTAATATACTGTCACATCACATTTCTTAACCATGGAACCACCATATACTATAGACCCCTCACTGATGTCGCCATGCACTTAAACTCTAATCCATAGTACCGCCATATTTTGTGGCAATTCATACTACTAATCATCAACCCACATTGGGATATATACTCCATCTCCACCCTTACCAAGCCATTTTTAGGCTTGGTCGTGACCCTTTGGGTGGCGGGTTACATTTTTGTACAAACCTTGGTATGGAACCCTATTTTAAAAAATAATTTTAGCTCTAAGGGATGTTCATTAGTCTTACAATATGGTGAAACATGAAAAATTCTCTTACAAACTTGGAAAATATCCTTATATAAATTTTAGGTATTTTTCATTTTTTTAGTTCTCTCTTAGAGATCATGGTGTGGTCATATTCCAAGTAATGTATTTTCTTATTTCTTCTTATAGAAATTAATATCCATATAGAATTTTTAAAATTCAATCAAATTATATATAAAATAATCCTAATTAACAAAAAATACAGTCATTAATTACATACCTTTGATTTAGATATTCTCCTTCCTTTTATTATGTTGGAAATACTCAATTCTTCCAAACTTTAGCAATCAAAAACATAACTTCTTAACTTGAGAGACCTTTATTACTCACTCCCACTTTGTAAATATAATGATAAGTCTTATAAAACCTTATATTTCTCCAAAAAACGAAGAAAAAGACTTTAATATTTCATATAGCCCTATAGGAGACAAATATTAGTATAAGAAACAAGAGAAAGTATCAATTTCCACAATAAATTATTTATTTTCATACTATTATTTCTCTCTATAAACTCCCCCTGGACAGTGTCCCCCTATATTTTATGAAAAATAAATTATATAATCCTATAAGAATATATAAATTCCACATATAACGTTATATAAAATGGGAATAGGAGGTATTATGAACCTCTTTATTTTGAGAAGATTGGTTGAACTCTGAGGTAAAACCTATTCTTTTCAAATAAATGATATCTTAAGGGTTTTGAAAAGATAAATTCCACCTAATCTTGAGTTTCAATGAATTTCATTCACAATATTTTGTTACCCATATTATCCATTATAAAATAGAATCAAATATTAATGTTCTTTGTATGGGAGTGTTAAAGTGGATTTTTAGACAACTCAATACCACTTTTTTAAAAACATTGAATTATCATTGAATATTATACAACTTCATTATTGTATTCCAAATATTTCTTTATAAAAATATTTTTTTACATGATATGGTACTAAAATATACTTCACCTCTACTATTCCTAGATAAACACAATCATGTTTCTTTCATAGCCATCAAACATAATTATTTCTGATGTAGAAATCACCACCACTTATGGTTATCGATTCACAATGCAACTAGTCCAATAAACATATGAATATTCCAAATTATTCATTTTCCATTTATATATTTGAACAAAAAACCTTAATCTAAAGTTCCTTGAATAAAACTCATTATTTTTCTCATCACACTAATATGTTCTTTTTAGAATAACTCTGAAACCTTTCTTCCAAGAATATAGCACAAAAAAATTGGATTGATCATAGTAAGATAGAGTAAAATACCAATGATTATTTTATATAAATTTGATTCTACCTCCTCATTTTCCTCATTCTTACAAAGTTTTTTTCTAACCACTATCAGGGTAGAACTCCCCCACTGTGAATTTCTTCAAGGATTACTAGGAATAACCCACTTGTGAATTGACTATATTTCAATAATCATGAAGAAATTATGGAACAAAAAAATATTTCAACACTCTAATAATTCAAACATCAAACATAAAAACATTTGTTGTTAAAATTTATCCACAATATATTTCATTCTAGCATCAAATATGACGTCATTTAGGTATACCAACACCAAGAACTTCTTATTTATAGAAATTTTCACATAGTGGTTATGATGAACCCTTACTATTTTTAAATCTATCAAACTCGATAAATTATTAATAATTTTTTTTAATAAAGTGGTTATTTATTTAAACCATAAAAATATTTTCCTAACCTAGATACTTTAAAATAAATACTTCCAAGAACAAGTTGAACTGGTTGTCAATATATACCACTTCATTCAAGAATCCATTCAAAAATGTCTTCTTTACATCTATATGAAATACTTTGAACTTTATTTTGATAGAAAATACTAATTATATTATCATATTCCCCATTTTTTCCACACATGTGAAATTTTAATCAATATTAATACATTTAAGCTGAGCATATCCCTTTCAAAATAGTCTTGATTTATTCCATATTACATTTCCATTTTCATCTAGATTTTTGTAAAGACATAGTTTGTAATAATAACATTTGGTTTTTTATGTATTTATATAGGAATCCATGTTATATTTTTATCAATTTCATCAATTATTCATTCATTAATTTTACCAATGATTCCTCCTTTTTCCACTTATTTAAATTAAGTAGGATCAATCTTGAATAATATAGCAGTGTACTCTATTATTTTTATTCTTTGTATATGTATTGTAGAAGATTTGTCTAGAATAATCTTTTTTAGATAAAATTGAACAAATTTTATTCCTAAATTAGTCAAAAGTTAACTCATCTCTTCAATTTTCTCTTTTATAGATTCAATCATATAATTATCTTTCGCCTAATAATTTTAGTGTTCTCCCAAATCCATAATTTATTCTTCATATTCATAAAAATATACTTTAGAAACTGAAATCCAAGATTCAAATTTAGCTTCACACTCAATAACCTTTATATTATTTCTCTCAATAATATTTTTGATCCTATTATTGAAACACTTTTCTACCTTGCTCTTTTTTTAGAAAATACCTTAATCTGCTACACCACCATACTTTCCATGAATTCCTTTTTATTTCAGATGAAAAAATTATATCCAAATACCTTGAGAAACATCAATGAGGGTTTCCTATCATTTGAAATTTCATATGGATTATTACCTACCCATGTACTAAGTAATACTCAATTTTGAGTATAGATATCCACTTGAACTGCTTATCACCAATAGTAGAATGTGATGACACAATATATCAAAAATGTATTTCCAATATTTTTAATCTTCAGATTTATTATTTCAAAAACCCCATTCTATTGTGGATTCCTCACTAAATCGACATTATTTTTAATATCATGATTTTCTAGATAATTTTATACCTCATAATATTTGTACTCTATTTCATTATCATATCTTATAATTTTAATATTTCGTCCAATTTTATTTTATTCACTTCTTGGAAACATTTTTATACAATCTAATACTTTTGTTTTTAAATGTGTGGACATATAAAATTCTATCCTACTATGACAATCCTCAAATAAAATGAAATAATTCTAACCATAGGTTCTTTTGTAACCAATCAAACTATACACATCAATGAAAACCAAATTTAGAAAATCCAATGCTATATTCTTCTTTGGTGGATAAGAACTTTATAAAATATTTCTATGCATGAAAGATTCAAAAATATTTTATTGATCTCACATAAAGTTAATAATATCCACAACATCTTCCGATTTTTATAAATACTATATACTTTGTTGATTAGTATTGAAAAGCCTCTAATATCAAAATCTAGTTTCTTCTTCAATGGTAATAAAACATTTATTTTGTATACTACCAACCTAATATATATTAACTGTAATTCTATAACCATTCATTATATAATTTATAGAATTTTATCTCATGAACCAACCCTTTTCATCACATCGTCAGATGACTAAGTCAGTCCGAAATAAGGATCTAAGGGAATTCCTAATCTTTGTGAGCTGGAACAAGTTCTTGGGCATGAAATAATCACCACTAGGGAATGATTTATCCTAATAAATAATTGAGAAAATAAGTATAAAAAATTAAATAAAATAATTACATAACCTATCTATATATAGAATGTCCACATTGGGGAAAAAATAGAAACAATAATCTAATATCAAACTACGATAGCATTAAATAACAATGAGCCCCAAAAACCTTGCCCACCACCCCAGTCTTCATCTCCTATAAGAAAAAGACACCCGAAGTGAGTGAAAGAATAAGAAGGACGAATAGTGTGATGGAGGAGGAGAAATTATTACTTGATGTGATCTCACAAAGAATCGTAAGAGAAAATGGGGAGGAGAGGAGGCCATTGAAAGGGGGTGGCATGTGTGGGAGGGATCACCCTGAGGGTTAGTCGATGAGAGATGGGTGAGGGTGAGAATGTGAGGGATAACCACCCCCACCCCTTTAGGGGTTTTAATTTATTAAAAAATAAGGGTCATTTTCATTTTATATCTTCTTGGAATCCGGACATAGTACATGGGTAGGTTGAATTATTTAGGAAACTACACACCAAATGTATTACCTCTACCGACTTTCTAGAGAACCTAACATGAGAAGAACACATAGTTTGGAAAACTATGTTCCATCTAAATGGTTTGGCTTTATTAAAATATATAGTAATTCATATAGTTTCGGCATGGTTTGTAAAACTATTCACCTTAACTATGTGACATGCTTGACATGCCCAAAAACAATCATTAAAAAAACAACCTGTGAAGAGAGAGGGATAAATTGGGACTCAAAAATAAATAAACTTAATGAGTAGTGTTGGTTTGAGGTGTGAACATTCTCCCCATCATGACACTATCTGTAACATCACAAGTAATTAATGAATAATATATATTTTTATCTATGTCTATTAATGAATAAAATAGTGTTTTAGAGGCTTAAAATGAGAATAAATCCAATCTTAAGCATGGAACACACTAATATTTTTAAAAGATTGTTTTATTACCTTTTGATGGCAAACCATTTTTAAATCAACCTTTTGCCAATTTTATAAGATCTATTTGTCAAAATAAACTTATTCTTTATGATTGGGACATTTAAATTTACTTTGGGTAAATTTTTGGTATTTTTCCGACAATGTTCATTTTTTAATGAATAGTGAAAAATACTGCATTTTACATCAAAACTGCTTTTTCATCTAATTTACTTATACGGTTAGATTATATTTTTAATTGGTTTTAAAGTTTAAATACAATATATTTCTAACATGTAATCCAATGGTGGTCATTGGGATTAATTTCACTTTGTAATTGGGCATAAACAAGTGTCAAACTTTTCATAGATATTGTTTCAAAAAACCCCGCTATTTGTTTTGACAACGGGAATTATTTTTAAATTAATTATTGAAATTTATATGTTTGGAATTTGGTAAAATTCATTCCATATTTGGAATAATAAGGTCCAAATTATGTAATTAATACTCTCTTTTTTTGACATTATGAATAGTATCGACAGTAATTATCTTTAATTATCTTGATTAATGAGTAATCAGGTAGTTAAGGATAATAAAATAATATCATAATAATAATAAAAAGACACCAAAATGTGTCCTAATTCTACTTGTTGTCTCATGGACGACCATGGTATTCCTTGTGCCAAACTTGGGGACCCCATGAAATCACTTTTGTGTGAAAGTGACTTTTTATCTTTTTATTTTTAAAGAAAGTTAAATATAACAAAGAATGTATCACCTGAGTAAAACATTTTAAATTTTGTCTACATAAATGCTATTTTGGACTATAAATACTCATTGGAAAGCTAAAAATATTTTCTACATCATGATATTTGTTTTATAATTTTTATACATTAAATAAATTAAATTATTTATGACATCATGATGATGCAGCGATTACCTCATTAATAAAGGATTTAAATAAAATGAAAAGATAATCTTAAAACTATAACTTACACTTGTCAAAGACCTATTGTATGAGTATATTTCAAAACCTTAACACCTTATCCTAGAAATAAATCAATTTGGGACCTTTAAAATCCAAAACTCATTTGAAAATAAAGTAACCTTTTATACCTTTCCAAGAGTGCCCCTCATCTCCTCTTATAAAAGTCCCCCACCTATACCTCCTTAACCACACCTATCAAGCCTTTTTCTCGGCCAACCCTTGCTCATTTTGTCTCTCCACATCCCTCTATTACTCCTTGATGCCACACTTTGGCTAGAAGTCTTCCCAAGGAATCCTTTGAGCTCAAATCAAAAAGAGTTACCCGTTTTAAAGGCAGTGTTTTCTCTTGTGTTCTTATGTTTTATTTTTCTTCTCCAACCCCCTAAACTCTTTTTATTAATTTATTTTGTAACAAATCCAGTATCTTAAATATACTAGGATTTTTTTATAAAAATCATTCGATCTACACTTACACACACCTACATCTAATGGTTAAAGAACATACTGTTTCTGTGGATGGTGAATTTCGGCCTCACGAAACGATGATTGTTCAATATTATTCTAACACCTTCAAAGGTGGCCATTAAGATTTCACTATATTTATATATAATATGTTTATGTTTTAATTAATATTATTTATTTTTTTCATTTATTTCATACCTTTATGGTTTCCATTATGGGTATACGCGATATCTTCATTTTAGGAAGTGCGGACTACCGCCCCCTCAAAGTGATTTGATTAGTTAATACCATATGTGGTACGTATAAAGGATAGATTTAATGATATTATATATGATACCCTACTGTAATTATAATACTATTATGTATCATTATGTTTTAATTCCATTAAATTATGAGATAGAAATTAAAGTAGCGTTCATTCGTACGTACGGCTTACCGTCTCCATGAATGGTGCATTTCATTTCTTATCCCCAAATGTAATGTACTATTATAAGTACATATATATAATGGATATATATGATTTATGTTACATATAAATGATGAATATAATTCTGGAATTAAAATATACATATCTCTCATTTAGTTTTAATTCCATTAATATGACATAGAAATGAAAGTAGCGTTCATGCGTACGTACGACTTACTGTCTCCATGAATGGTGCATTTCATTTCTTACCTCTAAATGTTATGTAATATTGTAAATGAATATATATACTGGATATATATGATATATATGATATATACATCATGAGTATAACTCTGGATATAATGGATACATGAATAACTTGTAATTATAAAGAGCATATGTTTGACTCAAGTACCAATGATCATTAAAACGACCGTTATAAACTTAAATAATAACACAGTGTTCATGACATGGTAATAAATGATATAAAAGTAATAATGAAGTTGAAAAAGGTTCTAAAGCAAGTAGAAATCAATTCAAGTTTATTATTCAGGAGATTAAATAACTGTCAAGTCAAGTTGGATACGAGGTAAGGGACTTCATCTCAATCTCCATTCATTGAGGCATATTTTGTTTTATACACAACTTTCTTTTATACGGTGTATAAACCCTTTTGAAATTTATTCTTATTCAAAAGGAATATTTTTTTATACGAAGCGTTTTACTAAATGACAAAAAGGAATGTTTTTTTGTTTTTTTGTCATACGTATGCGGCGACAACGACTTCTCCGCCGCCATGACCATTATTTGAGTTTCGGCTTCCTCTACAAGCCACAACTTTTTTTTGAATGAAAAATAAATACCATGTTTTACTTTTCTTTTATTTTTGTATTGAAAATGGTTTTAATAATGTTTTTATTATATCAATGTGTTGTATTGATATCTTGTGATTGAAATGTGGAAATGTTATGTTTCCTTTATGCATTTTTTATGTGATACAATTATGTTATGGTTCTTGGGAATTGTTATGAAGATGGGTGGTTTCGTGATAAACTAAGGGTGGGTGAGCCCGATATAGCTCTCCAATGCATTGGGTAACGTGAAGGAGTTAAACGTTAAGGTTTCTCCGAAGAGATTTAGGGAATATACTGTGATGGGTATTCCAAACGTAACCAAGAGGGTTACTCCCTATGTAAGAATGTTATGAATGACTCAAGTTACCTTTATGTATTATGATTTCTATGATTTATTCATGATTTGATGAGGTATGTTAAAGTTCTTATGTTTTATGGGTAAAGTATGATTTCATTCTTATGTATATATGTACTCATGTTTCCTTTCCATATTTTTATATCCCTTACTGAGCTTTTTATGCTCATCCCATGTTTTTGAAATGTTTTTCATAGGTCAAGGGAAAGGTACATGATATGATGATAGTGTCAAGGAAGTGTCAAGAAAGAATCCATGTTTTATTTTAAATAGGTTTCTGTTTATGGGAAAAATGAATACTGCCTTTTATGTAACCACTTTGTTTAAATGTGGAATGTAATGCAAGTTTTATGATATAATTCTCTAAAACTCTAAACCTGAAAATATCCTCATTTTGTAATCTTGTAAAACTCAATATTAAGTAAGGTTTAAGGCTGTGGCCTTATAGTTGGTATCAGAGGTCGGTTTAGACAACTTTAGGAGTTGGAAAATTGTTAAATTATAAATTAATTTATGGTATGATTGAAATGATATAGCATTTGAAGATTACCTTGTTGCTTCTCCTAAGATATTTCTGTGTTAAGAATGGTTTTTCATAGAGGAAACAGAAGATATTTTCTGGGAAGGCATACAGAGGGAAATGTCCTTTGAAATCAGTATCCTGAGATGGTCAGAATCAGAACTAAACAGTTTGTTGTAGTGATGGCTCAGTTGAATCAGGTGATAAATCATGGTTGTGTTATTGATGATATTTTGGTGTATTCTAAAAGTAAAGAGGAGCATGAAAGTCATTTAAGGGTTGTCTTGAAAACCTTAAAAGGAAAGAAACTGTATGGAAAATTCAGCAAGTGTGAGTTTTGGTTGCAACAAATTTCTTTCCTTGGTCACATTGTTTCTAAAGATGGGATAACTGTTGATCCTGCAAAAACAAAGGTTGTTGAGGAATTACTAAGATCCACAAATGTAACTGAGATTCGTAGCTTCCTTGGTTTTGTAGGCTATTACTGAAGGTTTGTTAGAAATTTTTCACGGTTATCTAGTCCAATGACTAAGCTAACTCGGAAGGGTGTTAAGTTTATCTGGACAAAGGAATGTGATGATTGTTTTCAGGAGTTGAAAAGAAGATTGGTGAATGTTCCAGTTTTGGCACTACCTTCCAGGAATGGGGAGTTTGTTATCTACAGGGATACTTAATTGAAAGGACTTGGTTGCGTCTTAATGCAGAATGATCAGGTAATTGCTTATGCTTCACGACAGTTGAAAACTCATGAGGTAAATTACCCTACACATGATTTGGAATTAGCTGCTGTTGTTTTTGCTTTAAAATTTTGGAGGCATCATTTGTATGGAGTAAAGTGTTAAATATATACCGATCACAAAAGTTTAAAGTATATATTCAATCAGAAACAATTAAACACGAGATAGAGGAGATGGTTGGAATTAATCAAGGATTATGATTGTATAATTCATTACCATCCGGGAAAAGCAAATAAAGTGGTTGATGCTTTGAGATGAAAAAAGTAATGCTTCATTAACAATGTTGAGTTTGGAACGTGATCCATTGGTTAAGGATTTGATGAAATTTGGCATAGAAGTTGTTGGTGCAGGATGTTCTTCTATTTTGTTTCAGATATCATTGAAATCTTCTCTATCAGATAGAATTAAGCAAGCACCGAAGAAAGATAGTGAGTTGCAGAAAAAGGTAGAGCTGGTTCAGAAGGGTAAGTTGCCTGAATTCAATATTGATAATGATTGTGTTTTGAGATTTGGGAAGAGATTGTGTGTGCCGTGTGATTCACAGTTGAAGAGAGATTTGTTATGTGAAGCTCATAGTTCTCTGTTTTCAGTTCATCCTGGCAGTACTAAGATGTACAGAGATCTGCGGGAGTATTACTGGTGGGATGGAATGAAAAGAGATATTGCTGATTTTACTGTGAAGTGTTTGAAATGTCAACAAGTTAAAGAAGAGCGGAAGTTACTGAAAGGGATTCTTCAGCCTTTACCAGTGCCTGAGTGGAAATGGGATAATATATCCATGGACTTTGTTGTGGGATTACCGAAGACATCTCAAGGTAATAATGCAATATGGGTTATTGTTGATCGCTTGACTAAATATGCTCATTTCCTTTCTATACGAGATATTCTTTCCCTAGATAAACTTTCCCGTTTGTATCTTAAAGAGATAGTCAGGTTACATGGAGTTCCTCTCTCCATTTTATTTGACTGTGATCCCAGGTTCACTTCTATCTTTTGGAAAGGCCTTCAGAAGTCGTTGGGTACTAAATTAAATTTTATTATAGCTTTTCATCCTCAATCAGATGGGCAATTAGAACCAACAATTTAGACTTTGGAAGATATGCTACGTGCTTGTTCAATGGATTATCAGGGAAGTTGGGACCAACATCTTTCTTTGGTTGAGTTTTCATATAATAACAGTTTTCATTCCAGTATACAGATGGCACCATTTGAGGCGTTATATGGAAAGTGGTGTCGAACTCTAGCTTTCCAGGATGAAGTGGGTGAAAAGAAGCTGAGGGGACCAGAATTGGTAGAATAGTTGGTAGAAAAAGTTCAGCTGATACAGAAACACATGAGAACAGCTCAGAGTAGGCATAAGAGTTATGCGAACAACAGGAGGAAGGATCTCTCTTTTGAGGTAGGTGATCATGTTTTTCTCAAAGTCTCACCATGGAAAAGTGTGATGCAATTTGGTAAGAAAGGAAAGTTGATTCCACGGTTCATTGGACCATATGAAATTCTGGAGATAGTTGGATCAGTTGCATACCGAGTGTCTTTACCCTCGAGTTTATCTCAGGTACACAATGTTTTTCATGTTTCAATGTTAAGGAAGTATATGCCAGATCCATCTCATGTTTTGAGTCCCGAGGTAGTTCAGTTGGAAGAGAACCTATCTTATGAGGAACAACCGGTCCAGATTCTTGACCATAGGGAGAAAGTGTTATGGAATAAGGTGATTCATCAGGTAAAGGTTTTGTGGAAAAACCACATGGTTGAAGAGGCAGCATGGGAATCTGAAAATGCAATGAGGGATAAATACCCCCACTTATTCGATAAGTAAATAAATTGCGGGGAAACAATTTTCAAAATGGGGTAAGGATGTAACATCCCAAGTAAGTAATGAATAATAGATATTTTTATCTATGTATATTAATGAATAAGATAGTGTTTTAGAGGCTTAAAATGAGAATAAATCCAATCTTAAGCATGGAATACACTAATATTTTTAAAAGATTGTTTTACTGCCTTTTGATGGCAAACCATTTTTAAATCAAACTTTTGACAATTTTATAAGTTCTATTTGTTAAAATAAACTTATTCTTTATTATTGGGACATTTAAATTTACTTTGGGTAAATTTTTGGTATTTTTCCGATAATGTTCATTTTTTAATGAATAGTGAAGAATACTGCATTTTACATCAAAACTGCTTTTTCATCTAATTTACTTATATGGTTAGATTATCTTTTTAATTGGTTTTAAAGTGTAAATAGAATATATTTATACCATGTAATCCAATGGTGGTAATTGGGATTAATTTCACATTGGAATTGGGTATAAACAAGTGCCAAACTTTTCATAGATATTGTTTCAAAAAAACCCGCTATTTATTTTAACAACGGGAATTATTTTTAAATTAATTATTGCAATTTATATGTTTGGAATTTGGTAAAATGAATTCCATATTTGTAATATTAAGGTCCAAATTATTTAATTAAGACTCTTTTTTTTTTGGACATTATGAATAGTAACGACGATAATTATCTTTAATTATCTTGATTAATGAGTAATCGGGTAGTTAAGGATAATAAAATAATATCATAATAATAAAAACAAAGATGCCAAAATGTGTCCTAATGCAAATGGTTGTCTAATGGTCGACCATGGGATTCCTTGTGCCAAACTTGTGGACCCCATGGAATCACTTTTGTGTGAAAGCGACTTTTTATCTTTTTATTTTTAAAGAAAGTTAAATATAACAAAGAATGTATCATCTGAGTAATTTTTTTTTTAATTTTGTCTAAATAAATGATATTTTGGACTATAAATATTAATTGGAAATCTAAAAATATTTCCTACATCATGATATTTTTTTTATAATTTTTAGATGTTAAATAAATTAAATTATTTATAACATCATGATGATGCAGCGATTACCTCATTAATAAAGGATTTAAATAACATGAAAAGATAATGTTAAAACTATAACTTACACTTGTAAAAGACCTATTGGATGATTATATTTCGAACCCTTATCACCTTATACTCTAAATACATCAATGTGAGACCTTTAAAATCCGAAACTCATTTGAAAATAAAGTAACCTTTTATACCTTTCCAAGAGTGCCCCTCCTCTCCTCTTATAAAAGGCCCCCACCTCTACCTCCTTACCCACACCTCTCAAGCCTTTGGCTTGGCCAACCCCTACTCATTTTGTCTCTCCAAATCCCTATCTTACTCCTTGAAGCCTCACTTTGGGCAGAAGTTTTCCCAAGGAATCCTTTGAGCTCAAATCAAAAAGAGTTACCTGTTTTAAAGGTAGTGTTTTCTCTTGTGTTCTTATGTTTTATTTTTCTTCTCCGACCCCCTAAACTATTTTTATTCATTTATTTTGTAACAACTCCAGTATCTTCAATATACTAGGATGTTTTTATAAGAATCATTCGATCTACACTTACACACACCTACATATAATGGTTAAAGAACATACTGTTTCTGTGGATGGCGAATTTTTGCCTCACGAAACGATGATTGTTCAATATTATTCTAACACCTTCAAAGGTGGACATTAAGATGTAACTATATTTATATATAATATGTTTATTTTTTCCTTAATCTTATGTATTTTTTTCATTTATTGCATACCTTTATGGTTTCCATTATGGGTATACGCGATATCTTCATTTTAGGAAGTGTGGACTACCGCCCCCTCAAAGTGATTTGATTCGTTAATACAATATGTGGTACGTATAAAGGATAGATTCAATGATATTATATATGATACCATACTGGAATTATAATACTATTATGTATCATTATGTTTTAATTCCATTAAAATATGAGATAGAAATGAAAGTAGCGTTCATGCGTACGTATGGCTTACCGTCTCCATGAACGGTGCATTTCATTTCTTATCCCCAAATGTAATGTACTATTATAAGTACATATATATAATGGATATATATGATTTATGTTAAATCTAAATGATGAATATAATTCTGGAATTAAAATATACATATATCTCATTTATTTTTAATTCCATTAATATGACATAGAAATGAAAGTAGCGTTCATGCGTACGTACGGCTTACCGTCTCCATGAACGGTGCATTTCATTTCTTACCTCTAAATGTTATGTAATATTGTAAATGCATATATATACCGGATATATATGATATATATGATATATAAATCATGAGTATAACTCTGGATATAATGGATACATGAACAACTTGTAATTATAAAGAGCATATTTTTGACTCAAGTACCAATGATCATTAAAACGACCGTTATAAACTTAAATAATAACATAGTGTTCATGACATGGTAATAAATGATATAAAAGGAATAATTAACTTTAAAAAGGTTCTTAAGCAAGTATAAATTAACACAAGTTTATTATTCAGGAGATTAAAGAACGATCAAGTCAAGTCGGATACGAGGTAAGTGACTTCGTCTCAATCTCCATTCATTGAGGCATATTTTGTTTTATACACAACTTTCTTTTATACGGTGCATAAACCCCTTTTACTTTTATGTTTATTCAAAAGGAATCTTTTTTTATATGAAGCATTTTACTAAATGACAAAAAGTAATGTTTTTTTTGTCGTACATATGCGGTGACAACGACTTCTCCGCCACCGTGACCATTATTTGAGTTTCGGCTTCCTCTACAAGCCTTAACTTTTTTTGGAATGAAAAATAAATACCATGTTTTACTTTTATTTTATTTTGGTATTGAAAATGGTTTTCATAATGTTTTTATTATATCAATGTGTTGTATTGATATCTTGTGATTGAAATGTGGAAATGTTATGTTTCCTTTATGCATGTTTTATGTGATACGATTATGTTATGGTTCTTGGGCATTGTTATGAAGACGGGTGGTTCCGTGATAAACTAAGGGCAGGTGATCCCAATATAGCTCTCCAATGAGTTGGGTAATGTGAAGGAGTTAAACATTAAGGTTTCTCCGAAGAGATTTAGGGAATATACTGTGATGGGTATTCCAAACGTAACCAAGAGGGTCACTCCCTACGTAAGAATGTTATGAATGCCTCAAGTTACCTTTATGTCTTATGATTTCTATGATTTATTCATGATTTGATGAGGTATGTTAAAGTGCTTATGTTTTATGGGTAAAGTATGATTTCATTCTTATGTATATATGTACTCATGTTTCCTTTCCATATTTTTATATCCCTTACTGAGCTTTTTATGCTCATCCCAAGTTTTTGAAATGTTTTTAACAGGTCAAGGGAAAGGTACATGATATGATGATAATGTCAAGAAAGTGTCATGAAAGAATCCATGTTTTATTTTAAATAGGTTTCCATTTATGGGAAAAATGAATACTACCTTTTATGTAACCACTTTGTTTAAATGTGGAATGTAATGCATGGTTTATGATCTAATTCTCTAAAACTCTAAACCTTAAAAGATCCTCAATGTGTAATCTTGTAATAACTCAAGATTAAGTAAGGTTTATGGCTGGGGACTTATACTATATTTCCCAATAAATTCCAAAAAATTTTGGCAGATAAAGACACAAATCTAGGATAATCCTTGCCAAAAATGAGACCTCTACAACCTGAAGATCAAAGAACTAACCCTCAACTTCATTTTAAAACCCAAATATTTAAAATCCTTGTAGATAACAAGAGAGACCAAGGATAAAAAAAATCATAAAATGGATGAATGGAAAGAAATTGAATCTTGTATATCTAAACATGACCTCAAAATAAAGAACACCTCGACCCCTAAAATAGAAATCACCAAAGAAACTCATTATGGTCTGTTCAGGATCACTATGAGCATCTATCACATTACCCAAGGTCCTGGACAACTGAACAACTATGATCAAGGTTTATTGGTGTGGGGGTAAGGAATTTTACCATCAATAAGGCTTGGAAACTAGGTTCACCATGATCTCCTTCTATAATTGTCTCCCCACCATATTATGACTCTAGTAGAATATTGATTTTTCAAGCCGAACAAACTCAAGAGTCCTAATGAGAGTCAAAAGCTACAAGAAACAATGCATAGGTTAGCAAACACCACCACTTCAAAACAACAAAAATACTAATTTCCTAGAAAGATACTTCCATTGAAACTAGAATTCCTTAATGAATGAAAAGAAAAGGGATTCCATAAGATCAAAAATTCTATGTCATGAAAAAGGAAACTACAAATAGATAAATTTCACAATATAACCCAGAGAGTGAACTTGGACAGAGAACCTAGGAAATATAAGAAGAATAAGTGATAGAAATAATGATAGAAGGATCCTAAGATAAACCAAAAAAATCCAACCATCCTTAAGACAATTTCCAAATATTCAAGACACCCTAAACAAAGCACCATCCAAGAACCTTAATCACATGCTAAAACTATGGACTCAAAGGAATACCACCCAGAATGATGATAATTAATACTAACCAATTAGCATAGTAAAATAAGAGATGACTGAGAACACCCCAAACAAATAATTTCTCAAACAAACATGCTTCAACAATATTAACATGGGATTTAGTATCTGGTAAAGGGAGTAAAAACTAGGATCAACACTTGGAACATTGACCCTCGGTGAACCCAACCATTCAGAAAAATACACTAAACTTCTTAGTCATACCATCCACTCACCCAAGAATTTCACATTCAAATAATTCATGCCAACACAAAGTCATGCACCTCATCAAAATGGATGATCACTAAAAGGATTAACACTCCCTAAGGAATAATTAAGGGGATAACTTGGGAAACCATAAATTAGAATTTATTTAAGAACTTAGTTACCTCAAACATTCCAATAACAAACCTAAAAATTATTGCCAACACGAATTCCCAAAACCGATCTTCACCTAGACACAGTGGAATACATCCTAGAGAATGATCATCCGCTCTTTTTCAAGACATTTCTAGGGGATACTCAAAATAACATGAGACATGTGTTCAGTAACTCATGCTTCCTAAATCCAAATAAAATGGTCTTAATATGAATCAAAAACTGAAACTAAAAACAAAATACAAAAAAATGAAAATATATTTATAAAACTCTCTTTTTTCCCTTTAAAATTAAGAAATTTAATTTGATATGTCAAGGATTTTTTTGAAAAAAATACAATGAAAAAGTTTCATCTACCTTTGAAAAATCCAACAATATTTATTTCAATGTTTTCTAAACTTTGATTTAAAATAATTTAAATAATTTTTAATTTTGAAATCCCACTTGGAAGAACATCATTTTAATTAAATCCATGGAAATCCCCTATAAATAATTTTCAAAAACCAATAATTTATCTACCAAACATATTTTGAATCATCCTTTAATTGATAAATCCATTTTACAAATTTAGGACACCGCATTTATTTGAAAATTACTTTAGAAAACTCCTTGGTGAATTTTTTTTCCAAACTGGATTCCCATTATTTTAAAACAAGTATTTCAATTCAAAGACTATAAAAAACTTTTTTTTATAATTTTTAAACATCACAAAAGTCCCATTTTAAAATAAAAGACGATTTTAAATACTTAAAACTATTTCAAATCACACACTTCCATTTTTAAAATCTTAAAAAATTACTTTAAAACTATTTTAAAATAAAACCCTTTATTAAAATTTATTCAAAACTCAATTGACCAATAAAAAAAATATCAAACTACCAAAGAATGGACTAGTGATCATGTAGGAATTGACCACGTGGCTTAGTGGACCATGTAACAACCACACAACAGCCATTGAGAGTAACACTGAACCATATATGTGGGTTCTTTATAGGTTAACAATCCATGTGATCTCATTGTGTACCACCATATAAATTCCCATTTCATCCCCAATATAAAATCTCAAAATAAAAATAAAAATTCCAACATCCCTTCATAACTCAGGTCTCTTGATGAATATTGGTGATTAGAAACCAACCCATGTCCTACCTCCTAAACACTGATAAACCTATCTCTATATAAGATACATCCAAATTAACATGGGATACTTTAGAAACCTATGTCTGGTTAAGAACCTAATCCTCTAATACTATTTTTTCATGAACCAACATGAGTTGTCTCTCCATAGGATGCTCGAGTCATCTCGTGATAAGGCCTGAAGGAAATTCTCGATACCCATGGGCTGGTACATATGCCTAGGTATTAAGGAATCCCTACATGGGAATAAATTAGCCCAATAAATAATTAATAAAAGCAGTATAAGAAATTAAATAAAAGTATTTCATGAATTTTCCATACATTGGATGCCCACACTTGTGAAAAATAAATATAAAAAACAACCTAATATCAAACTATGAAAGAATTAAAGAACTATGAAAACAAAAACCTCTCCAACCACCCTAGTCTCCCTCTTCTTCAAGGAAAAATATTCCCACCAAATGACTATCAAAAGCCACCAGAATATCACTACACCACCAACCATAGAAAGAAATAAAATCCCAAGTACCAAATGTGTTGAAAGAGAATAAAAGAAAACAAAAATACCAACTTTCCTTCCCCTTTGAAGCTATATGATCTACCACCTAAAAAATAAGAACCACAATGCCCCATGGGTCAGAGTAAAAGATAATATATACCTAAAAAAATAATAACGTAGTCATGATAAATAGTTTCAGTAAGGTTTCAATGAGAGAAATGACACTATAAGACTTAAATTTAAAGATAAAATCATTTATGCTAGTTTAAAAATATATATATATAAATAAATTATTTTCTTTTCATTTTAAAATAATCAACAAGTTGATTCTTATAAAAAATGATTTCCCCCTTTTTATTTTTAAAACACTTTCAAAATAATGAAAGAATTTACAATAATATATTTATAATAAGAAATATGTGATGAAAGATAAATTTTAGTGAAAAGTATGTAGTTTAAGTCATATCATAAGATGATAAAATCAAAGGAAATTGAATAGATATAAATAGATGATGATTTAAGAGTTTCTAGTATAATAATAATAGTTCAAATGATTTTACAAAAATGTCAAAAAATGAGGTAAAGAAGAATACCTATAAATTGGATATCTTGGGATATTATTAGACAACAAGTGAAGAGACCATAGACATACTCAGTTTGAAACCATCTATCGGCCTCTCAATGTGATCCATAGTCTATAACTAGCCCTACTTCTCTCAACTACCTCACTAGTGACACAACCCACATGGGATTTCTCTACCAAGGGGATATAGTCCATATAATATAGACTTAGATAACAACCATATCTCAACTCTCACTATGATTCCTAGAAACCAAGTACATTATAAAAAATTGGAGGTGAGATGGCATTCACATGATATCACAACAAAGTACTCACATACAAAAATATCATCTAACATTATCACCTCCTAATACCATCCTTTAAAAGACCCTCCATGGACTAGAGAACCTCTATTGGGGTGTTTTCTTTATGAGAAATAATATAAAGTTACCAACTAAGACTTATCATTTTGAGAATTCAACATCATTTCCAAATGAACGCCTCTCTTTTTAAATCCAATTCCTAAATCAATGAAAAAATTAATCCACATTTTCAAGGTGTTGGTTGGGCCTAATAATTTGTAAAAAACATCAATAATTTAGGAATCAACTTTTAAACCATATTTTTTTTCCAAATCGACTCTTTAAACTTAGACACATATACACCTCAATATATATAGAATCCCCTTAATTGGATATACATATTCACTCAAACTTATGTTAATATGTATAAATAGGGTACCTATATATATATATTAATATGTGTATAAGACATAAATAAAAATGAGTAACATAATTAGAAACCATTTTGAAGTCCTTGGGAAACCAAACATGCCACTAGGAATTTATGGAAAATTGCACAAAATGAAATATAATTATTATTCTTTCCAAAATCACACACTGTTCGATGTCAAAATGAACACCCAAGGTTCTTGGAATTTAAAACAGGTCTAAAAACATTCATTAGTTAAGGAAAACCATGGAAGAAGATTAATAAAATAATTAATATCAATGGAAACCATGTTACAATTATCACTAATATTCGAAAAGGTTCCTTTGGATTATAATATAATAAAAACACCAAGATAACCAATTATGAAATCATAGCTCTCAAATTAGAGGCTCGTTCATTGGGTGACCTACTATTAATAAAAGGATAACTCATTACCTTTGATGTACGAGACCCAATCCCATCTAAATCAAGTTTGAGGAACCCCAAAAAAAACACTAGGTGTAAGGAAAAACACAAAAAACTGACTCTAAGAAAACCTTAGGTTTTAACTAACCTCACAATAAAATAATGTAATGAACAAGGAGGAGGAAGAAAGTTATAGAGATATGAGATCCTTACCTGAGATAGTCACCTAGATGATCACAAGAGAAAACAATAAGGAGAGGAGGCCACCGAAAGGGAGTGGTTTACTTGAGAGGGAGCACCCTAGAGCTAATTGAGTAAGATAGGGGTGAGGGTGATCATGTGATGGAGACCCACCCCCAAAGCGGTTTTAATCTATTAAGTGGGAAAATATCATTTGAATACAATTTTATATTTATTTTATTTTTTTGACAACATGAACACAACGTGTGGGTATGTTGCATGGTTTGGTAAATCAAGTGTCAACCATGAAACCTATGCTGGGTTTCTCTAGAACCATTCATGGGTAGGTCATATGGTTTTGAAAACTATGTGCCGACCATATATTTTAACTCTATTAAAGTGCAGATCCTATCACTTGGATACCATATGGTTTTTTAAACTGTGCTCATTTACCATGGTACATGTTTATCATGTCGAAAAACTCCAATTTTCCATAAAATAAAATATGGTAAGAGGGATAAATAAATTAAGACTTGGGAATAAATAAAATTATGATCATTGGAATATCAGTTGTGACTTTTTATTTAATTTTATAACTATTTCTATAAAACATGACCACTAAACTAGAATAAAAAATTTGACTAACATATAATAACTTATATTGCAAACCTTTGATATAAAGTACATCATTATTTGTCAACTCATCCCCATATAACCAAGTATTTATAATTATTTTTATCTTAAATTCTCCATCATCTACAATACATACCAATCAATCACCTCTTCCCTTCAAATTTTTCAACATTTTTATATTTATTTTCATATTATATAAACACCCACTATCTATAATCTATGTATTTATATTATTTTTTACATTCAAGGAAATTTCATCCAATTTTTCCTTCTCAATATTCTTTCTTTCATAATAATATAATACTAAACGAGTCGATACTTTTGGTGGTATTTTCTCATTGTTTTCAGCACAATCATTAATATGAAATTATTCTTCTTTAAAGTTTAAAAACTAATCATTGAAGGTATTGGATTGGATTCCCTTGAATACATTTTCCTTTTCCTTCTATAAGATAATATCCCTCTTCTATACCTAAAATCAATCGATTTATGTCCAAATATTGAAAAAATAAAATAAAAAACATAGAAATAATTTCTTCCCTAATATGAAGTGTACATTACATCTATCCTTTATTTACTTTAAATAATTTATTTTATAAGATAACTTTAAACTTTTAAAAAATAAGATATATTATAGATGATAAAAAACCTAACATTCTATTAGTGTAAATATGTTATTATTTTCAAATATCCCCTCTCTCCAACTGTTATATAATTACTTGATTATTAATAAGTTATAATTTATTGATAACTTTTACCCTTAAACCAATTCCATATGATCTTTATTCTTAGAGAAAATGTAATTGATGTTTAACAATAAAAGACAATACAATATTTACCCAAACTATTTATCCATTGATCACTCAACATTTCATTAAAAGTTTTGGTACCTTTTTTAGTTCTCACTTTAAAAACGTCATCTGAAAACTTCCCAAAATAGAGATTATTTTTTGAATAATCTATTTTGATTTTTGGTTCAACCATATTTCTTAAATAAATATTTTTTTACAAATAAGATTCAATATTATTGAATTTATCATTTAAATATATTTTAATATCATTAATTATCTTAGTCTTCTCTCCAATCATTATTCTGTAATTCAAAAAATATTCATATTCAACTAATAATTCTTCATAATCCTTAATTACTTTCTAAAAAAGATTATTTGTGTCATCAAGTTCATAAACATAGCTTGATTAATCCTTCAATAAACATCTAATTTTATAATTTTTCATTTTTTAGAAATAAATCTCTTTAAGAGTTGGTTTGAATTCCACTTGAAGGACTACAACTCCTTTGGGTTTACCATTTTCTTCTTCTATAGTTTTAAACTTAACTTCCAAATCCATCATTGCATTATCTACATGTGAGAGAAAGTAATTATCAATACCAAATAATGGATCTTACACAGTGTCCATTTCTTCTTTTCTAAAAAACACTTTCCTTTAAAACTTCTTTCCATTTGAATTACTAGATTTTAAGTTCTATATAAATTTAAACTTATTTTTTTATTTTTGTGACAAAAAATACTCACCACCCTATTCATAAAATCTCTTTAGATGCGTATAAGTGATGTGTTTATCTAAATAAAAAAAGAGAAAAGATATATGTATCTTTCCCTAAAATATTTTATCACCCCTTTTAAACATCCATGCTATAAGTGATAATGAATTATCACTTGCATCATCCCCATTTTCAAATTTTTGGAATCCATTCTTCTCAATATCTTTGAATTCAATCTCTTTAGAGAAATTTTCAAAAGAGTTTTCAAGATTCACCCATATCTCATACATAACAAAATTTCCATATATGTCATCGTGAGGCAACACAATATGATTTATCTCATCTAGTGTTTATAGTTTTGGATTGTATATACGAGTTAATCAACTAATGATCTTCTTAATAATATCTAAATCCATGATCCTAAAACCATGTCTATGAACAGAACTATAAACCTCATTAATAATATTAAATAAACCATCTATATTTTCATTTGATATCATCTCCAGATCATCAATTGTAATCTATAAAACATGTTAAATTCAACTCTTTCACTTTGGTGTTTCCTTTAAAGATATTATAAATATTATCCAAAAATACCTTTGTTTGTTCATATCTTCATAACCTTCATATATTATCTCATATTTTTTTATTCATTTTTATATATAAAAATGTTTTATGAACATTCAGTATCCAATACCTGTGATTCAGAATTGGAGAAATTTATTCCTATAACATTCATATCCTTATACCAAAACAGTTTCTCCTTGAGAACAATTCTAAACCTTAGATACCAAAGTAGATTTATATTATAGGTCAAACCTATAAGAAACTAAAAATTTATAATCATGACTGATTTCATATTCTACAACAAATAAATTTATATGAGGGAGTTTAATGTTTTATATATTTACCATAATGACTTTTAATGAAAGTACACCCACTAAACTGATGTTGGTATATACCATTACATTTAGTGGTCCAAGATCCATATTTCAAAAATTAATGAGTCTTCTTTATAATTTTGGTAATCATTATGTTATTTAATAAGGATATTGTTTCAATCATATGATATATTAATCTTAGATAGTTGAGTGGAATTTGTTTTCCCAAATCCATTATATGGGTATAAAATCAACTCTATTACTTTGATATCCTAACTCTTTAGGTTTCTCAACTAAGTTATACCAAAAGATCATAAAGGAATTTTGTTAACTAACTCTTGGTGTTATCTATTTACACCATACCATACATAAGATAATCAATAGACACCCTACTTCAGTAGAGTCTACCTATTTAAATGATCAGGTTTTTAACATGTGTTTTCATTATAAGGAATCTTACACTTAATATTTTAGGGGTATTTATTTTAAAATCTCACTGATTTTTTACATATCACATTAATATTAAATTTATAACTATTTACTCACATACAATATTTTTTATCTCTTGTATTATTCTATTATGTTTAAAACATTTTAATGATTTAGTTTTCGAATCTCAATTCTACCCACTAAATTAATATGCTCAAATGAAATCTGTAACACTTTATATAACTCATAGTATGCATTACTCACTCAAAAAAAGAACACAAAAACATTTTCACATATCCAAATATATCTCATGAAGATGGTGCATAAACTCTTACATTTAAATGTTTATAATTATATAAAATTAATAATGACCACATGAGTAATATTGAATCCACATATAGTCATCCCCAATATTGACAAGGCATATTCCTCCATAACAGTGGTAAGTCTGACATTAATTCCCGCTACCTAAAGAAACTTTACTTAATAGATATTTCACTCTCATAATAACTCTAACACCTAATATATATATATATATATACAATGGTAGAGCTCTAAATTTATGAAAATATAATTAATTACAAACTGATTTTATGGTATATGGAAACTGAATCTTTTATTATCATACCTAATATAGTGTGATAATTTTGTAATAAATATTTTATCACATAAATTTATGCATACATAATATAAAAAATATATAAATATGAATATATAAATAAATAAATAATATTTTAATTATTTACTAATAATTAGATAAATAACTTTAGACAATAAAATTTATAGAAATCACTTTTGATATGGCCTAAAGTCATGTGGATTTTCCATGGTCCCAAAAGACCTATGTGATTGAAGGTTTTTTATAATTTTAACAACAATGTAATTTTCTTTAAAATTACATTCAAAATTAATATGACTATGACAAGATGTTCCCTATAAAACTATAAAAATGAAAAACATGATGCCTATTTTTTAGGTTCTAGGATTTATCTTAGAAGGAATTAATAATCCCTAAAATGGATTGGCGACACCCACCACAATGTGGTAAATTACCATAGAGATCATGTCTAGAACACAAAAACTTCTAACCAAGTCATAGAGAATCATCCTATAATGCTTTGATTTTTGTGATTTTATAGTAATACCCATAATAGTCATATTGATATAAACTATGGAATAGCCTCCTAATTTTCAAGAGTTATTTCCCTTGTATAGGTTCAAAATTCGATTTTCTTATGAAATCAAGAACAATAACAATCATTTTTAAGGGATAAGGCCATGGTGCATGGGTATATACCAATTAAGATTCTCTTGATAAATCTTCACCTTATAGAATTATCATCAGAACCAAGCTTTTATACCACTGATTGGATTCATGGTACATCTCTATATTCATTTATAGTATAATTAACCATGAAATCTACAAAAAACATCCTACTAAGAAAAAATCATAGAATAAAAAAACAACACAAGAAAGTGATGATTCATAAATACATCATTATCTAAGCTTTAGATCTTCATTAGTAGCAAGTTTGATCAAGTTCATTAAGAAACAACCAAATGGTTGTTACCTTTAATGGTATCCATTAACTATTATAATCACTAAAATATTTAGCAAGACCTCCTTTATTTAGATGGTGTGCTGGTACCCCCCCCCCCCAAGGAAAATGGTGAATCTATACTTTCAGAGTTATTTGGATATGCATGAATAATCCCTAGTTGCATTTTTAGCTTCAATAAAGTTATATACCTCCATTTTATAAGACTCATGTACCAAATGTAAATTATTTTTAGAGTTCATAATATTCAAAATTTTATGTAAGGGTCAAACATTTTGGATCACCTTCATTGATTAATCTAAATGTTGTAACTCGTTAAATGTTCAATTATATATTTCGCATCATAACATGATGTGTTTTTAATAAATGATGATTGATAATCATAATGTAATAAATGCTTGTTTGATATCTTATACTAATCTCCTAATTACCATGATGTGGTGTAAAACACCACGATAAAAAAATCCCCCACGATGTAGTTATCATCAATGTGTTTTGGTGTATGATTTAGTGTATATTTCCAACAATATTTTCAATATACTGAGTTATACTCTTTACTATGAACTATTTTGGATAAGTTCAATGATTCTACCATTTGGGACTTCATATATTCAAACTAGGCTTAAGTATCTTCTAATTATTTTTACACCACATAATAAATGATTGACCAACTAAGCTTGAGCCTAATGGTGTGGATATAAATCTGAATATTTGAGTTAAAAACCACTAAAACATTTATATATATCTCCATTTTTAACCATTTTCCTTCAATTTTATCATGGAATATTTAAATCACTGCCATCCACCATAAAAATATAAAAAAAGTGAAATTTTAATTTTTAATAGTGTTTGACATTAATCACATGAAATAAATAAGAAGTAAAATTGATTCTTATATCGAGAAATACAACTTAATGTAGTTAAAAATATTATTATTAGGATGAAAAAATAATTGTGACTTCTGATAAAATCATTCTTATACCAGAGAAAGGACCACTAATCCATATACCTCCTTTTGAAATTTTTCAGAAAAAAATAAAAATCTTTACCACCTTATAAAAATTATAACGGTTAAACATTATCTCTTGAGTTTGTAGATCCTCTTTTAAACCCATTTCAAACCACTTAGCCTTTGATTCCTTATCATCACTCAATTAAAGAGTGAAGTGAATTGGTTTAGTAAATTTATTAGTGTATTCCATTACCTTTATTTATCACTACCTATGATCCATAAATTCTTAAGATTTAACCTCTTAAATATTTTCAAGAAACAAATTTTCAAACAATAGTATTGGGAATATTTTTAGCAGAAAAAATTGTATTATGAGTCTTCTCTAAACATTTGGATGTTTTGCAATCACACACCAATCCTTGAGTTTCAACCTATTATATTTATAGGTATTTTATAAATTAGAGCATGAAAAATAGGGAAATATGAATGAAATTACAGATATAGATGAATACAATTAGGTAGAAGTAATGAAATTCTATAATAAATCACAATTTCAGTACTATCATAGTATTTAAATAATATTATAAACCTACTCTTACTCTCTATAGTGGACCAATTTCACTTCATAAACCTCCACTATCTATTTTAGAATATTGATGAATTTTTATCACATTTCACTAATTCATTTATTCTTGGTTATTCTAGTATAAACTCGTTGAGTGTGTGTATAGATACATTATCCTTACTCAACGACACTCTCTCCTAAGGTATAATTTGAGGAGTGGGAGATTAATGCATACTCCAGAACAACTAGCCACTCTTATAGACCATTCACTCCTAAAAAACATAGTCTATTTATGACACTCTATAATAAAGGAAGGGATTCAGTTGTATTTAATAGTATAGAGAATAAGTCATTGAGAATAATAATGATGAGATATTTTCATATATTCTCCCATTTCTCACCACTATAAAATCATAGAGTGAGAAGTAAGATATAAGTAAACAGTAGGAATTGTTATTAAAAAACTCATGAAATACTATCAGGATCTCCCTCTAACTAACCAAATAGTTTATCTTTCTAAGGATACGAAAGTGAGAAATAGAAGGTGTGAAGAAAATTATAGAATAGAAAATTAAAAAATATAAAAACTTATATGTCTCCAAATAAATCCCCCATCTGGGAATGTTTGGGTGTTGGGATCACTACCATGAAAATTTAGGTCTTTAGTAGGATGTCTCCTCATGGAAGATACAATGATTTCATCAAGTAGATTTAGTGGGTGGAAATTGGTTCCTATAATCTTTCTTTTCCTCTATCCTCAATCATTTACTTTTTTTGTTCATTTAAAACTTTCCAAATTTGATTAGGTAACAAGTGAAGGGGAATATTTGGGTCTCCTCAAGGCATGAATATTAGCCATGTGTTCCTCTTTCATGACCAAATTCCAAGGATCAACTAGTATAGATCTTTTAGAGGTTGATAATATGTATTTTCCTTAACATAATGAATCTTTTCACTTGATAATGAATTGGATATGAAATATAGCATCAGGTGAAGGCTTAGGCTCTTTTTCCTAGAGAATGTCATGTCATGGAGGCTCTTGAGGCATGATTGTCACTCCTTGAGACTACATAACAGAATTATTTGAACTTCGGAAAATCCAGATTATCTCAATATAGGGTTCATTGTAGGTACTTCATATAATTTTTTGGGGGAAAATGTGACATTGGTATGAGAAAGTTAACCTAGGAATTTTATTAAAATGTCATTGGTATAAGTGTAGTGCCAGGATCCTCTACCGGACAACATGGGTGCATCAATATAATGTGATATATTATTTACAAGGATATATTGGCATAATGGTGGCCTATAATGATCTTATTTAAGGAATAATGGGCCCTAGTATACACTAATGGGAAGGTAAATATTCCTTTAGGTTGAGAACACCATATAAAAATGCATAAATTGGACTACTATATTGATTTTGGGTATTCACATTCTTTAATGTTGATTATGTTGGAATCTCAACATAGTCTCAAGTATTCTTGTGATAATTTCCAATATCTTAATGATTTCTCCAAATTTTATTCCACAACTAGCTACCCTAGATTATTTAAAATAAAAAATAAGTGAAAAAATCATCTATGAAAATTATTTCATAGAATTAAATATTTTTTAGGAAATTCAGCATCATAGGATGATTTCAAAGAATTAGCTTCTTGAATTAGAAAACCTAATTTTATACTATAAAAATATATATTTATAAGGAAACCACACAAAAAAAATAATAAAAAAATTAAAAATAATAAAAAAAGTGTTCAATGCACACTCTCCCACACTTGGATGAATAAATTTTCATAAGTAATTTATTTAAAAAAATACAAATATCTTTTTAAATTTATTTCAAGTTGATCCTTAGGTCAATAAATGTTACGTGATAATGATTTTTATGAATTTATTTTCAATAGTAAACACCTTTTAAAATTCATATATCTGAATCTCTTTATCAAATATTCAATTTAACACTTTATTGATTTATCTTATTCAATAATTTTATAATTTATATTCCCCTATTTCATTTGATTCCAGAATTCCCCCCACTATCCATCATCCTCAATAACTGGGTATATCCACTTTTTTTAATCCATTAGATATACAATTAACTTATTCAATAAGTTTGGACTAATATAGAACTAAAACATTTAATAATAGTAAGTGTTCTTCCAGAATATTTTTAAAATTCAAGGCATGGTTGAAACATTTTTATTTTCAATTCTTAGATTTCTTTTTACTCCTATTGATGGATTCAATTTTACAATCACACACTCTATAAAAATTTATATTATGTAGCCTCAAGTTATTTAACTTCTTATAAATTTAGTCTAGTTAATTTTAGTTATAAATTTATTATTTAAGGTGGCTCCCTGTGGTGTTAATTTTTTATAAAAGACAACTTACCCAATATTGACTTCAATAATTCCAAATGTTCATACCCAATTACCAAGAAACTAAATACTTTAAATTAAATTTAACTAGAAAAATGCAACAAACATGAGGTTTTATGTCTTAAGAGAATAATATTTCATCCAAATCACTAATATGAAGCTTTCACATGAGTGGGGTGATACAGAGATATACAACAAGGAAGTACCCATCCCCTGCACTCAGATAATGAAATGAATTTTAAAATACTTTTTTAGTTTTAATAGAATAAATGGATAGTAATGAAAAAAATAGGGGTGTTAAAACCTGGTAATTAACTTATAGTATTTTTAGTTAATCTAAAAAATGACCTCATCTGCAAAACAACAAAATAAAACAAACACCACAAGTAATTAATTAAAAATAAGAGAAATTAAAATAAAATAAAAATATAAATTGAGAGATATGATTTAATTTAGCCCCCATGAGGTGTTTCATTTTCATTATCTATATCTAGATAGTGGGAGTTAATTATATTTAATCCACTGGTGGATGTCATGTTTTTTAGTTAAACCACCACATCTGTGATTTCCCAGTTCTCTTTAGGATACATTGGATCTGGGAGTCCCCCTTATCATAGTATTTAATATCCCACCCTAGTACTATAAAAAATAGATCAAAATATTAGGTTTAATTGTGGTAAGTTCACTCCTTATTCTCAATTTGAGGATTTATGATATAGACTTATTGATCCTTCTTAATATTAGCAAGAAAATCCATATTGTTTGTTGATAAGTATGATGATATCAATGCTTCTACTAAGTACCTCCTCCCTATTTTTCATCAATGGGTAGTAAAAATGGAACCACTATCTATTCATAAAATTTTAACACCTCCTCTATATATTCTTCCTCCAAACACCTCCAAGGAAATAATACATGGTTCTAATTAATCAATTTTAAAAAATGTTTTATCTTAATTAAAATTATTTTCAATAAGATATAAATTAAAAATGTATAGAATGAATTTACACCTTTGGTGATTTATCATGATACAATTTCACCTTTTTCGGTGCCTATAGGGTTATCTTTTCAAGTGATTCATGCATTAGAGGATCCTCTTAAAGATCCATCATAATATCCTTATCTTAATCCTCATAGTAGGCATATACATTTTAAACAAATATTAAGTCTATATCTATGGATTATTCATGTTCTTTTTTGTAATCTTATTCTATATTTGTGGGCATCATATCCTGGAATTATTTTTTCTCCCTTAACTTCATCCAGATTAGGTTAGTCTTAAGTGTAGAGACCTCAAGAGTTTCTTATTTTTGAGTGTTTTCAAGCTTCGTTGGTTATTGATCATAAAAATTCCATGGGTAATTTCTATAACTAAAATAGAAAACCCAAAAAAGATAATAGGATTCATCACTAAATTTATTTGGAATGGTTTTTCAGTTAGATTGAATTGAATTAATATTAAAATAAAAAAGAGAAATGTAATAAAGATCATAGTGTGAGGGTTTTATCACTAAAAATGTTTCCATTTTTTATATTAAACATTTTTTAACGCAAATAAATTATATCAGGAATCCAGATCCAACATATGAAGGATTTACATTAAAACAATGATCCTTGGATTTTCACTTATTATTTTTTTAGGTTTTGAAAACACAAAAATAGGAATGAAATTATAGATAAAGATAAATGAAATTAGGTTGAATCTTAGAGTTTCTTTGTCAATCACAATTGTATTCATATCATGGTATTTCAACATAATTATGAACCTACTATTACAATCATCAGTGGACTAAATTCACCATGTACACCCCCATTCTCTATTTTAGAATATTTATATCATTCGCTCATATTTAACTAATTCTTTTATTCTTGGAATCTATGGTCTACACTTTGTGGGTTTGTAGGAATAAATTATCCTTACTCAGCCACATCCTCTCTCGAGGTATACTTTAATTAGTGGGAGAGAAATATATACTTCAGATAGTATGTCCACTCCCATTGACCATTCACTCAATCACACAATATATTTCTTATAAAATATAATCAACTAAGGGATTCATTTAAGTTTCATAGTATAGAGAATAAATCATAGTGGATAATAATGGTAGGAAATTTTCACTTATTTCCCCATCTCGCAAAATTATAAAATCTCGGATTTGTAAATATGACAAAACAAAATATTGGGATGTATTATTATAAGCTCAAAGATTATAGTTAGGATATCCCTAAAAATAACCATAGTAGGTTCTTCTTATATATATGTGAAAGTGATAAATTTAAGGAGAGAATAAAATTATAGAATTGAAAATATAGAAATGTAAACTTATATCTTTACCCTAATCAATCCCTTAGGTAAGATCACACATTACCAGGACTTGGTTTACAATTTATAGACACACTAATAATGTTCAGGTGTTAGGATCAGTACTATTTAGATTTAGGACTTTAGTGGGATGTCTCAACATTGATGGTGTAATACTTTCATGTGGAAACCTAGACTTTCACTCCCAAATCTAGTGCTAAAAACACTTTCTTTAAATACTAGCTTTGATAAAAAGTGAGATGAACCGATCTTTGTTTTGTAAGGTATTCTAGTCTCAAGGAATTTTTACTTAAGAAACTAATTTTACAATACTAGTGAATATTTATACATAAGACACACTAGACTTCCTTGTATAATTCCAAAAATTTATACTCATCTTAATAACCATAAGAATTTAGACCTAATAAAAGGGTGATCTTGAATGCTTAGTACGAGAAACTAACTCATTAAAATGTAATCAAGGGGTAGATCATAATAATGAGAGAAAACATAAGTAGGGGTCAAATATCTTATAAAAAATAACATGAAACAATAAGGGTTATCCTTAATCCATGATATAATGACATATAATCTCAAATGAAAAATTATATACCATGGTAAATGAGTGTAAGAAAATAAAAATGATCCAAGCTACATAATCATTATAATCTGACATAGAAACTTTGAATGTCATTGAATCATATCATAATAAAGAATTATGGCACAAATATAAGAAAATTAAAACATCATATTGTGAAAAACACTAAGTATATATAGACTTTAATCTTGTGAACAAATCTAATCATGTACAACTTAAAAGTTATAGAAAAATCCATTTATTATCACCCTATAAGTTTTCGAAAATTAAAATAATGTACACCCTTTAATAATTTTAAAGAATCTAATCATTTTCACCCTATAAGTTGTTAAAAATCCAAGTATGTCCATTTTTTAAGTTGTGAATAGATTTAATAATTTCCACACTTCATTATATCTTGATATATAAAACTTTACTAAGCCCTTTGGTGGTATTTAATGGACCCAAACTATCTTTGGGATTTATCAGACCGAAACCATCTTATGGATTTACTGAACTTAAATCATCTTAGGTTTTTTTATCCAAATCCATCTCATTATGATAAAATATAAATATTTTTTTCATGAACAAAATAAATAAAATATCATAACTTGAAGAATCCATGGAAATAAAATGGGTTTTATATCATTTCCAAATGTTGCCTCCTAAATTGTCCTCAATAATATACACATTTGATACCAAAAAGTAAATAATCCTAAAAGATTATTTTATAAGAACATTTAGAGGGTGATTTATGAAAAATAATTTCTAATGAAATTAATCCTTTGAATATAAATAGAAAATGGTATAAAAAATTATAATATGTTTTTAGAAACTTCTTTTATCTTCAACTTAAAAGGTAACTTTGTGGTCACTTCGAAAAGACATTTTTGGTAAGTTAACATTTGAGAAATTAAAAATAATTAATTTTTAAAATCACTATTAGTTTGGAATATCATTAATAAATCCTTGAAAATATATAACGGTTTTTAAAAATGTGAATAAACACTCGGAAAAATTTTATTTTTAAAAAGAATATTCAATTTTAAAGCCATGAAAAAGATATAGAGTTTACAAAATGGTGTAGTGAAAACATTGGAAACATTAACTTTTGAAAAAAAAACTTGAATAATAAATACTTAAAATGACATAAATGTTATTAAAATAAATTTTTAGAGGAAGGTAAAACATTTTTTTTGAATGATGGAAAACATTATTAATATTTTTAAATACTTTGTTGAAAACCCAAATCATAAAAAGGGTCAAAAATATCTTTTTTAAAATAGGATAACGGAAATATAATGGCCACATGAGACAACACATAATTGGGTTTCCAAATATAAATGGGGACATTGGAATGAATGGAAAATATAGATAATGAGGGGAAACTATCATTAAAGGGGATTAAAATTATTTTGAACAATGCTACAATTTATATAGGGAATACGTTAATCATGGAGGACTATTTTAATCAAAAAGTTACTTTTTTACATCTATAAAAAGATAAGTACCATTAAATTAAATCTTAGGGAATAATAAACCAATATTTGAAGAAATGAGTTCAAGAAAATGCATTATAACTCAATGAAGTCGGATGAGTGAACATACAACTTTAAAAATTTGGTACCTTTTGAATCATAATACATTTAAATAAAGAATTTGATATGGTCCTTTAAAACCCATGAATTTCATAAAGATTTAAAAATACATTAATTAGGTAGTAATCTCACCATATCAAATATATGATTGTGCATAATAAAAAATATGTCTCAAAGAATTAAATTTGAGACAAAAAACCCCTTACCTTAGTTCTAGATTCACTCTGCGGATGTGCCTAACTTCCTAAAAAATAAAATTAAGTTTATTAAAATCTTTATTAATAACCTTTTATGTATATATTTAATTTTATAATTTATATTTATTATTATAAGTTGTTTATTTATTATATAGTTTTTTCTTATGGTGGTTACTTGAAGTGGTTTGGTCAGTTTCTTTAAAACATTCTAGATATATTGACCATGATAAAATATATGTAAAATAGATTCATAATATCTAGAATTTCATAGGTGTGTTTATTTTATTATTCCATTAGAAAAAAATATACAATTTCTTAACTTTTCCCAAAACGGGCTCAAATTAAGAAAGGTGTCTTGATATGGTCATTTTAGGCAGTTATGTTTATTATGAATTTTTATATCTAATATCACCTATATTATTTAACATATTATCCTCAAATAATATTAATAGTGTTATAAATATAATTTTTATTCAATAAAAACATTTTTAAATCCATCTATGTTATAAGGTAATGGAAAATGAAATACGGTATTTTGTTGAGGTTGTTGTCTTCACGTACACACGAGCGACACACTCATTTTTTATAGAAAAATATGGGGGTAGAAAAAATAAAATAATTATAATATAATAATGTTAATAATGTCATAAATATTATATTTTTTTATTAAATAATTTTTTTAAATTTTCCATGAATGTTCATTATGAAAAATAGAACACATCATTAATGGATGTGGCAATCCGCACAAACACGTGATAACATCTTCATTATTTGATTTTTTTGGATGGAGGTATAAAATTGTAAAATACATTAGTATAATGAAATTTCATAATATTAACCATGCTTATGTTATCATGATTTCATGGATAGATAATATTTTATGGTGTGGTTGAATAAAAGAAATAAGAGATCTAGGTTGAGAATATTACCACTCCTTTTGGATGTTATCCCTTGGGTAACACCTTGAGGAATCTTATCTTGGTATTTTTCTAAGAAAAAAAATTATAGGAAGTATTTATATGGATTAAGAGATATTATGGAGTATTATTTGAAGATATAAATTTTTTTAATTGGTGTATAATGGTTTTTAAGTGATACCCTTTTATAATTGAAGAAAAATGGAATTTCTGTAAATACTCCTTAGTTTTCAATAAGGGAACGACACTATTCTAAGGAAAATGTATCAAAAGGTGAGAAATAATAAATTTTTTTATAAAATATGTTCTATAATTTTCTCAAAAAAATATTTTAGAGATAAATTTGAGTTATTTTTAGTTTTTCCCCCTCAGTTTTTAAATTTACCAAAATTAGGTTTTACTAAGGTAACTAATTTTTAACCTCAGTAATTAATTTTAATGATAAAATTGAAATTGAAATTATTAAATAATTTTCAAATTTTTATATTTAATATGAAATTCATTTTATCAAATAAAACTTATATAGTCAATAAAAGTTAATTTCAAAATAAATACACATAGCACGTAAAATTTTTTTTTAAGAAAATTGTATTTTAATGATTCAAATTTTTGTATTGGATAAAATTATAGATGTTCATTACTTTCATGAAATTAATTATATTTTTATAAAATTAATAAAATTTACGAATCTTCCAAATAAATCTAAATCTAGATTTTATAAAAAAAAATTAATTAAAAGAAATGAAAAAACCAATTTATTTAGTGGAAAACAACACATAAGTCATTAAAATGTTTATCATAGAGTTTATAAATTTAAAATAGTGTTTTTTAATAAATATTTTTACTCCATAAATATATTTTTAATAATTAAAAAATTTAATAAGTTTTTAAGTTATACTTACCTCTTGATATTCTCATAAATTCTACAAAAATAATGTCGATTTTATAAAAATAAATTATTTTAGAAAAATAAAAAAATCATAATAAGGTGATTTTAGAATTAATAATTCAGAAATAAATTCAATTTTACAAAAAATAAAATTCTAAGATTTATAAATTTATCTTTTAAAAAATAAAATTTATAAAGAAGAACTTTTTTTTGAAAAATTACTTTTTAACAAAATATGTGTTCTCAATATTATATAATACTAATTTATAATTTAAATAATGTTAATATATTAGTTCATATATTAAAATATTATATATCATAAAATATTTTGATTTAATTTATTTAAATTAGATACACAACACTTTAAAAAAAGTTATTTGAGAAAGAACAATCCTTTTTAATATTAAACCATATTAATTATTTTCCCCCTAAATATAATAAATTTTATCTGATAAATATATTTTATATACTTGTGGTTTTATTATTATTATGATTTTCATAATAATAATCATATAATATATTTCACCTCATTTCTTTGGTGTTGTGTGGGAAGTAAGATATCAAATAAATTAGACTTATTCAAAGGAAAGAGATATAATAAAATCTCAGGTCTTTGTAATCTATCCCCCTAAATAAATTTAATCCTCATAATTTTAATTATAACTCACTAATAAAATTATTTAAGAGTATCCATAAGATATTCATGACTCAAGTTATAATTTTTAATGGGATATGAACCTCACTGTCTTAATTAATACTAGAAAACTCACATTCTCCATCATAATAGTCATATATTTATATTCTCAACCATTTACAACAAATTTTCCTCCATAGTAAAGTATTAGGAGTTTCTAGAGACAGACCTTACATAGCTTCATTTTCAAGATAATTTTTCCAACCAAATACTAAAACCAATACGATTATGATAATATCCCATAAAATCATAGTAAATTGTCATTTGAATAAGAAAACTCCATCTTAAGATGTATTCTATAATGAAACCTTCATTTAACTCTATGATACTTTTAGTTCATGAATGATATAATTGGATTAACCTATAACTCTTTAAGTTTAACTTATGTTTTCCATAGTTGTATTCCTATTATGTTCTCTAACCTATCATAAGGATGTGATCAAATCCTTAATAATGGTTTAAAAAGAATGAGATAATTTATGAAGTATATTCTCTATAAGTGTTGAGCTATATGTTTAGTATTAGGCCCACTCATCATAAAACAAGTGAAGATAGATTTTATACTATACTATCCTTTTTTAGGGTGATTACACCTAAGTGTATTGGTGCCAATGTCATACCCACATTCTAGCACCATGGTAAGGATTTCATTTATTAGAGAACCACATGCTCTCTAGTTTAATAAAAAATCAGTATATTGTCTTTTACTTATATGTTTCTCTATTTTTTCAATAAATTTTTTATTATCCAATGAAACAAATCCCTAAAAAATAACTAAACCCTACTTTGATAACAACTAAAGTGCCCCAGACCCATACTCCCAAATCTGGTGCACAAAAACACTTTATTTGAACATTCGATTTGATAATAGGTGAGATGAACCTATCTTTATTTTAAATCAAATTAAAATTTTATACTTTATATATCATAAATAATCACATACTCTTAAGAATTAATGGTTTAGTATCTTTGAGGACTAGTTACCTAAGAAACTCATTTTATAACACTTTTGAATATTTCTACAAAATTGAGCCATGGTATTCTTCCTTAAAGAATTCATGTGAGTTATAATAATCTTCATAACCTTAGTAATGTAAATATAATAAAGGTGGTATCTTTAATTATTAGTAAGGTAAAACAAATCATCAACACATAATCGAGGGTTAAATCAGAAGCACGATTGAAAACATAAATGAATAAATATCTTATTTAAAATAATATTGAACAATTATAGTTGTTAATAAGTCATGATAGAAAGAAATGTAATCTCAAATGAACAAAAATATACCATGGAAAAATATTTTTAGATAACAAATATGATCTAAGGGACATAATCATAGGTATCAGACATAGAAGAATGTCATGTCATTGAATCATATCATAAAAAAGAAACATATTGTGAAAAATAAAAGTATGTCCAGCCTTTATGTTTTTGAAAAAATTCAAAATTGTATTCCCTATAAGTTATGAAAAAAATCCAATTATGTCCACCAATAAGTTTTTAACAAATCCAAGTATGTACATCCTTTATGTTTGTGAAAAAATAAAAACACTTACCCCCTAATTTTTGAATAAATACAAGTATGTCCACCCTATAAGGTTTGAAAAAATCCAAGAATGTCCATGTTTCATTATCTCATGAGATATAAAATATTATACAATTAATTAGAGGGTTTTAAAGGACTCAACCCATTTTTTGGATTTATCAAATATGAACTATCTTGGGGCTTGATCAGACCTAAACCAACTCAGATATTTAGTAAAAAAAAGTTATTTCATTACCTATAATCCATACACATTTGTTCCATAAAAAAATCAATCCAATATCATAACTTTAATAACCTATGAAAAATGGGTTTTGTATCATTTACAAATGACATCATGAAAATTGAACTCAAGAATTTAAATGGTTGATACACAAATTCTAATCACCCCAAAATATTATTTTATAATAAAATTTCAATGGTGATTTATGAAAAATAATTTCCAAGGAAATAAATCCTTTAGAGATAAAATATAAATTTTAGTGAAATCATAAAAGTGTTTTTTTATAAAACACTTTTATCATTGGTGAAAAGGGAGAAGTTATAATCACTTTGAGAATCCATTTTTGGAAATTTCAAATAGAGATCCTACTTTTCTTACATTACTGTTACATAATTTTAAAGATAAACAACACAAAAGTGTTACAAAACATGGATCCAAAGGTTTAGTGTCTTGAAAAAATTAGAACCAAACATAACACTTACATAATAAAACAATAAAAATTATTTAATCACTTATTCTCTTGATTCTTAATGGTCCTCATTTACTCCTTAGTATTAGTATTCACCCAAGGATATATATCAAAGAAATTGGTGAGCTAAAAGCCTATTAAGATGATATATAAGAACATAAATCAATATAACATGGGTGAGAATAGTTATCATCATCATAACATAAACATGGGATCATCAAAATAATCATGATATGAAGAATTAGATATAGTAATAGAATACTGAAATGCATAAAAATGAAACATCATGTCTTAGTGGTCAAATACCACACATAGTTGCAAACAAATATAGAATCATGTTCATGCATAAAAATGTGAATAATCATAGCGTAATCATTGTGAATAAATATATCATCATGTTCACTCATATTTTACATCATCTCAAGGGATACATCACATTACCTAATTCATTAGAGCTCCATATAATTTCAGGTGCACCTATCACATCATAACATTTAAATAATCATGCATAACACGTAGAATGTATATCAATCATAGAAATATAATAACCAATGGAAAGAAAATAAGTTTCATGAGAATTTCATAAATGATAAATTAATTAATAAAACATGTGGTTCCAAAAATAAAAAGGTAATAACATACTTGGTATAATAAAAATAAACCTTGAGTCAAGAAGAAACAATCTCAAGAGAAGTAAAATATGTGCTTTTAGAAGGAAGATTTCTTTTGAAAAAATATTTGAATTTTTCATAAAATCATATTAAAATAACGTATATCCCATAAATAAAAACTTTAATGATAATTAAATTATATTTTATGAATATTAAAATAAAATCCATACTAAAATTTGGCACCAAAGAGAATAACCCAAATAAAGGAAATTGGGTTCGAGAATACCCTTACCTTATGTCTGAACACTTTATTCACTTTAATATCCTAGATAATAAAATTAGTTTCATTAATTAATAAATAAAGAACCTATTAAACATTTATTTGATTTATTATAATTTTATTAAGTTCATTTATTTCCATTATGATGAGTTGTAGAGTTCAATTACATTATTTGAGAGTTTTTGTTTTTTTGGTTTTAATAGTCGGTTCACTTGTATACATGCATGGAAGATCATGTAAAATTTGGATAATTATAAATAATTTAAATTATATGTTATTAGTGAACATATATAATTTTAAATGTTGTTATATATTATTTTTTTCTAGATATGGGGATGATTCATTAGATAAAAATTTAATGATAATCATTTAGATTAATTTTGGCGGTTTTCAATCACAGTGAACTCGTTTTGTTTTATTATTTAATATTATATATATAAGATAGATCCAAAACATAATAAAGGTAATAAAATAAATTTAAAAATCTTTATAAACCATTATAATAGTTTTATTACCTTCCTCAAATATGGTAAAATAAAATGAAAATGCACGTCCATGATGGCGGTAAATCGACGCATTACGATCGATGGTTTCATTTTTTTAGAATAAAAGGGAGAGGAGAAGAGTTTTGATGTTTAATTAATCCATTAACATAATAAAATTACAGTATATATAATAGAATATATTTATCATGCCACTTGGATAATGGGAGATGAGGAGAGTATAATAAAATAAAAGAAATTTAAATGAAATTAAAGGAAAATAAAGAGGATTTTACCTCTTCAAATATTCTCCTTGAGAACCTCATTAGGGAGATTGGTTTTGGTATTTTTTCATGAAAATATTCCCCTAAACATTGGGGATAGGATTTGTAATAGTATTGGGTATAAATTGGACAAGCATCAATTTGGTGATGGGTGGTATTTATAGGGGAGAAGAGTGGTGTTTTTTTATTTTATTCATTAGTTTGTTATGTTGTCTCAAGACTATGAATAATTTTAAAATTATCACTAAATATATTAAAATAATTAAGAAAATTTAAATATTATTAGATTACATCATTCATAAATCATTTATGACTCAGTAATTCATGTATTTGTTTAATACTGTAAATTATCACATTTCACTATTCACTAAAAATTCAACTATTTTAGAAAAATCCCAAAAAAATCACCCTAACCATTTTTTGATATTCATAATCAAAAATTTAACTCCATTTTATGAAAATAATTTCCTAAATATTATAAATTAAATCTTTAATTAAAATCATAATTTACTTGAAAAATATTGATTTTGAAATTATAACTGATTTTATAACACTTTGAAAGATCAATTAAACTCTCATAAAATTATCTTATAATCATAATAAAACAAAACATTAATTTATGAATATATATTTTTGAATGTATAATTTATTTTAAATACTTATATTAATTATAAAATTTTAAATAAACATTTTTTATTTTATAAAAATACCAACACTTAATTTTAGAATTTATAAAACATTTATTTACTTATACTATGATATAATTATGTAGTATTATCATTTATAAGATGGTTAAGTTTTATTTATACTTTTATAGGTGATTTTACTATTTTATTGGTTGGATTACATTACTAATGGCCATGTTACTATTCCAAAGGTCAAGTCAATATTTCATTGGCATTGACTTATTAACTTCTATAAATAACTCTTATTCCATTAATTCTTAATTTATATAGTTTGTATTGAGTTCTCTATATTATTTTATGTGATTTATACTATATAAAAAAATTATCAGAATAAAATTTTCATTGATAAAATTTTTGGTCGTTATATTCTTCTCCCTTTATGAAATTTCTCTCTCAAAAATTTGTTTTACAAAATCATGTGAGGGTATTTCTCCTTCGTCACTTCCTTTAGTTCCGATATTTACTCTTTGTACTCATGGTTCCACCATAGTACTTTTACTAGGTGAGTAGTCTTATTGCCTAGAACATTATCTCTATGGTCCAAGATCTTCACCGGTTTCTCCTCATAAGAGATATCATTTTCCAAATGTACCACCTCTATATTTAGTACATGCGAGGGATCTGGAATGTACTTCCTTAAGAGGGATACATGAAATACATCATGTACTTGATATATAGTTAGTGGAAGTGAAATTTGATAGGCTACAGTACTAATGGGATCAATAATATTAAAGGGGACGATGCACCTAGGACTCAGCTTTCATTTCTTCCCAAGTATTATGATCTTATTCTATGGATATATGTAGAGAAATATCATGTCTATGACCTCAAAATCTAGTTCTTGTCGATGATTTCATTCATATATATTCTATCAGCTTTGGTAATCCTTGATGTGTTGCTGAATGGTTTTCACCTTTTCCACCATTTCTTAAACCATTTCAGGTCCTAGTGGCTTACTTTCACCGACTTCATCCTAGAATTATGGTGTTCAACATCTTTTCCCATAAATAGATTTATATGGATCCATTTGGATGCTCTAGTAGAAACTATCATTGTAAGATAACTTGACCAAAGGTAGATATTGGTCTCATCCTCCTTTTAAGTCAATATAACATGCTCTCAACATGTCTTCCAGTTTCTCAATTATCCACTCATATTGGCCATCAGTTTGAGGATGATAAGCCATACTTAATTTCATCTTAGTGTTTAAATATTATTAGATAATTTTCCAAAACATTAAGTTGAATCTTGGAACTTTATTTGATACAATCGATATTGGTCCTCCATGTAGCCTTGCCACTTATATGATGTGTATCTGTGCAATTTGATCTACTTGGAAGTCATCTCAAATAGCGATAAAGTTATATGTCTTTGTAATATGATCCATAATAACCCATATAGAATTGTTTCCTCTATATGTATTTAAAAGTCCTGTGACCAAGTAAAAGGTTATGTTTTCCCATTTCCATGTTGGTACAGTTAATGATTGAATCATCCCCTTGGACTTTTTTCCTTTCAACCTTGACTTGCTGATATACTAAAAACTTTGATGTATATTTAATGATCCCATACTTCATATTGTCCCAACAATAGTGATCTTAGATATCTCAATGAATCTTTGTGATCCCTAGGTGTATATAGAAGGTTGAGCTATGTGTTTCATTCAAAATATTCTTCTTTATCTTTGGATTGGACGGTAAACATAGTTGTGACCCAAATATTACAACTCCTTCTTCATCAATTTTTAACTATGTGGATTTTACGTTTCTCATGGATTCCACCTTCTTCTGAGTTTTCACATTATTTATTTTAGAATTATTTATTTTTTCCATGAGGTATGGTTGAGTAATCAATTGAGAAAGGATTAATGATGTTACTTCCTTAATGATTCCCATGTCCATCCTTTTCAAATCTAAGAAGATTAGATCCTTCTCAATTATCATCATTGATAATGTTGTAGGGAGATTTTTTTACTTAGAGCATACACTACTTTATTTACTTTTCCATGATGGTGGTGGATTGAGTAGTTATAATATTTGATGAGATATAACCATCTTTACTGGTACATATTAAGCTCCTTCTATGTGAATATATATTTGAGGTTATTATGATCAGTATATATTTCACACTTCTCCCCATAGAGATAATGCTACCATATTTTCAATGCCAAGATCACAACTATCAACTCCTGATCATGCATCTGATAGTTTTTTTCATGAATTTTCATCTTCCTTTAGGTGTAGGATATTACTTTATCATTTCGAATCAGTAAACAGACAAATCCCTTCTTTGAAGAAACATTGTGTACCACAAATAGAGCCCCGGTTGTTGGAAGTGTGAGTACCAGTGCTGTGATAGGACTCTTTTTTAACTCTTTAAAGTAGTATTCACATTCACTAGTCCCAAAATAAATTCTCCCTTCCGACTCAACTTGGTTAGTGGGTTTTATAATCATGAGATGTTCTTTACAAATCACTAGCAATACCTTTCTAGACCACGGAAACTATATATCTCCATTACAGATATTGGAATGGGCCACACTTTGATTGCCTTTATCTTGGAAGGGTCTATATAATTCATTTTCTAGTGATAACATTCCCCAAGACTGATAATTCCTCCATCCATAATTCAAATTTACTGTACTTTTCATAAATTTTCTCCCTTCTCAAAGCCATAATCATAGTATTCAATTTAGTCGCATGTTCGACCTTGCTCTTAAAGTATATTAGAATATCATCTATAAATACTACAAAAAATTTGTTAAGGTAATATCAAAGGACTCTATTCATTAAGTATATGAATATTTATGGATAATTAGTGAGTCCTAAAGGCATCACTATGAACTCATAGTGTCCATACCTCATTAGAAAGTTAGTATTGGGAATATATTCCTTCCTCAACTTTAATTGATGATATCTCGACCGAAGATCCACCTTAGAGAAATACTTTACCCCATTCAGTTTCTCAAACAAGTCATCTATCCATGGAAGTGGATACTTGTTCTTTATCATGATTTTTTTGAGATCATGATAATCATTAAAGAGGCACATCAATCAATTCTTCTTCTTGATGAAGAGGATTGGTGCATCCCAGGGTGAAGCACTCTGGCATATAAAACCCTTTTCCAGGTTCTCCTATAACCTCTTCTTCAGTTCCTACAACTCAATGGTGGCTATTATATAATCTGTCTTTAATATAGAAAGAGATATAGGAATAAATTCAATTGAGAACCCAACCTCTCAGTCATGATAAATACTAGGAAATTATTTAGGGAATAGATCATTATAGTTACTCACAATGGGATGTCTTATATAATGATTCTATCCTTTATCACAATCATTTTAGATAGATATGCTTTCTCATAAGGAAATAATATCCACAATTGAGACATTGATTCTGAAGGAGATTCATCCACATTCTTACACTTGTACAAAATTGGAGGATTCTTCAGGACGTGAAGAGTGATCACCCTTTCCCAAAATTTGATGTTACCTTTTTATAAATATATCCAATCCATGCCCAATATAGTATCAAACTCCACCAAATTATGTAAGACCAGGTTTCATGGGAGGTTATGTCCAAAAAAATTAACTGGGGAGGAGTTATATACTTTGGATGCCATAATTTCCCCATTTTCTATTCTCATAGATAACTCAAACTCCATATTTTGAGGTGGTGTTTGAATAGTTCTAATAAACTTGAAAGTTATGAATGAATGCATAGAACCAGAACCAAATAGTACATTCACTATTCATTAATTAATAACTAGTGTACCTATCACCACATAATTTTCGGGATCCACCTTAGCAGTTGTGATGGAATAAGCTTTCCCTTTCTCCTTTGGATTTGGTGTGTATTGATGCTAATTATCCTCAAGGACTCGAGGTTTAGTTCACTAGATTGCATAGTTCCCTTTCTCCCTATAGTTTTAGAATTTAACCATGGGTGGTTCTCTCCTTTCCTCCACCACATTGTCTAGCTTCCTCAAGTACCTTCGACATTCAAGATCTTAGTGTCCTTATATCCCACACTTTAATAATTTCCCTATCCCTTTTAATAAATTCCCATGAATATTATTCCAATATGTTTGATATGTGAGTGGTTGAGTTTTTATTCCACCTATGTCATTTTATCCCCCAGATTGAAACTCTATCTTTCATTTCTTATCTCCATGCCCATGACACCATTATCCAAACTTCATCTCCACTTTTAGATCACATAGAACATATTCTTCATAACTAATAAAGTCTTAAATTTCTATATCTTTTTGAAGGTTTGGTTTTAAACCACTATAGAATCTATCGATTTTTCAATCATTGTTGATAAAAAACCTAAGGCATACCTTGAAATACCTATGAAAGTTTATTCATATATAATCCGTGACAGATTCACCTTCTTTTTTCTTCAACACTACGAATTATCTTGCCATATTTGTCCAAAGAGTTTGAATGAAATACTTATTAATAAATATTTTATTAAAGTATTCACACTCCATCTCTTCAATTTCATCCTTTGGCTCAATGTTCTTATTCAAAACCCACAATTTGTCAGCCTCTCTATCTAAAATATAAACATCCAGAGTCACCTTATCCATCTCAAAATAGTGAATCACAGAGAATATCTTATCCATTGAGTTGACTTACTTTTCTGGGACTAGTGGATCAGAAGATACACTTAACATCGGTGTTCATTACCACATAAAATATATGACGTCTAGTTTCTCCCTCTTAGGTGAAGGAGGTAGTTTCACATTATTTAGGTAATTGTTTCTAGATGGAGACATCCGGATAAGAATCTCCATGAAATTTTGAACTCCACCTCCCAAGGCATTGGGGATGTCATTCGGAAAATCACTGCATTGATGCTTACATGGTTTTTTCCTAGTTTCTCCTAGTTCCCACAATTTTATAAAATTGAAAATGTTTGAACAAAACATAAGTCAACAAGGCATTAATAAATAATTTATTCCATTGTGAAATTAATTATAAAGGCATATCTTGTGGTGTCCCTATGTTTATAATTTTTCTAAAACAAATATTCTTGGGTGCTTACATATAATTAGTCTTATACTAATGGTTTTCACTAATGTTCTCTAATCCCATTTCCCAAATTAACTAAACCATGCTCTGATTCCAACTATAGTGACCCTAATTTTTTTACATTACTCTTAAATCCTTTTTAAAGATAAAGAAGATAAAAGAATTGAAAAACCTGGATCCAAAGGTTTAGTGTCATGGGAAAATTAGGCCCAAACATAACATTTACATAATAAAAAATAAAAATTATTTAATTATTTCCTCTCTAACTTCTTAGTGTCCCTGGTGTACTTCTTAGTATAAGTATTCACTTGAGAATATGCGTCAAATAAATGAGTGAGATAAAATCCCAGTAAGAGGATAGATAAAAACATGAATCAATATAACATGGGTGAGAATAATAATCATAATCATAACATAAACATGGTATCATCATAATAATAATGAAAGGAATCATTAGATAAATTCATTGAATGTTTCAATGAATAAAAATGAAACATCATGTCTTAGTGGTTAAATACCACACATAGTTGTAAACAAATCTTGCATCATGTTCACTCATAACATTTGTTAATAATCCTAACAACATCATTCTGAAAAAAGATAACATCATGTTCACACATATTTCACATCATCTCATGAGATACATCACATTATCCAATGAATTGGAGTGCTATATAATTCTGGACACACCCATCACATCATAACATTTACATAATCATGCATGCCACATAGAACACATATCAATATTAGATATAAAATAAAACATGGAAAGAAAATAGGTTTGATGTGAATTTAATAAAGAATAAATTTATTAATAAACCATGTATTTCAAAAAATAAAAAGGGAATTATAAACTTGGTATAATAATCATCAATCTTGAGTGAAGAAGAAACAATCTCAAGATAAGTAAAACATGCGTTTTTAAAAGGAAGAATTCTTTTGGAAAAATATTAGATTTTGTCATAAAATCCAATTGGAAGAATTTATATCCTAGAAATGAAAAGTTAAGTATAATTAAATTATGTTTTATGAATATTAAATGAACATCCATACAAAAATTTGTCATGAAAGAGGAATAACCCAAAGAAAAGAAATTTGGTTCGAGAATCCCCTTACCATATGTCTAACACATTATTCACTTAAATATCATAGATAATCAAATTATAATCATTAATTAATAAATAAATAACCCATTATACATGTATTTGATTAATTATAATTTTATTAAGTTCATTTATTATAATTATGATGAGTTATAGAGTTCAATTCTATCGTTTAAGAGTGTTCGTTTCTTGGTTTCATGGTCAGTTCACTTGTATACATGCAAGGAAGATCATGTAAAGTTGGGATAGTTATCCAGAATTGAAATTATATGTCATTAGTAAACTTAAATAATTTTATTTGGTCTTATTTATTATTATTTTTAGATATTATGATGATTCATTAGATAAAATTTTATTGATAATCGTTTAGATTAATTTTGGCGGTTTTCGATCACAACGAACTCATTTTGTTTTATTACTTAATATTATTTATATAAGTTAGTTCCATAACATAAAATAGGTTATAAAATACATTTTAAAATATTTATCAACCATTATAATGGTTTTATGACCATCCTTGAAGGTGTTAAAATAAAATTAAAATGCATCATCAATGATGCTGGTAAATCGACACATCATGTACAATGATCTCATTTTTAGAATGAAAAATAGGAGAAGATGTTTTATAAAAACTATACTCTTTATTACACACATAAACATGATTTATTACATAAAAATAAACTTAATACAACTCTTATGATCGAGAGGTCTAGTGTCTTGGGAAATTATGAACATTACATAATAACTTAGAACATAAAACGCAACATCTTTATTGAAAACTTCATTTATATGACCACAACATTCCCACGTTCTTAGCATTGCATGGGATAACCTAGGGAAATACATGTGAAAAGGGTGAGATATAAATCCCAATAAGGAAGTAAACAAGTCATAACATAAATAATACAGAACATGTTAGTAAATAGTCATACCAATGGAGTGCAAGAGAAACATGAACATAAATGCATGATATAACATGATTATCATAACATGGAAATGTGGCAACAACATTTAACATGATATTAGCATGAGAAAATTCTAATTCCACATGAATCAGAAGTAAACCCTTATTGCACTTGAATTATCATGAGTAAACCCACAATGCACTTGACGTATCATGATACTAATCTTTAACCAATGTATTGGAGCACTATTAGGGCACACCCTTCTTAACCATTTCATTTCATGCATAAATGTGCCACGTGGATCATATAACATGAATTCATTAATCAAAAGCATTTATTCCATGAGAAAGTAATGTGGAATTCATACATGAGACTCTATAATAAATTTTTAAATGTTCATAAAGGTGAATACCTATGATATAGAAATGGGCATGGTATTCACTACGTAATGACTTTGGCTTGGAAAATCGCGGTGCAATTTCAGCAGCATAACAGCGTGAAATAAGAATTAATAAAAATGGTTGATGAGATAGAAATGGGTGTATCATCATATTTAAATGAAATGTACAGTAATGGGGTCATATAGATACATTTCCCAACAAATGTAATGGATTTATATTCATGATACTAAATAATTCCTTGAATGTAAATGAGAAGAGAGAAATTACTTATGGAATTTTGGCATGGTAATAGGAGTACATGGGAGGCATTAATGAGAGAGAAATAGGTATATCATTATTTCAAACATAAGGATGGAAGTATTGGGGAGGAGAAAAATCATACCCCAATATTTTTAATTGAATATAAATGGGCGTAACAATATAAATACATTTGAAAAAAAATGAGAAAGGAAGAAATCCATTACTTGGAAGTGTGATTCCAAAAGCTTGGGAGAGGCTTGAGAGAGGATTATTGGGAGCCTGGGGAACCTTGGAAGGATTCTCGATATAGGAGGGTAGGGTTTGGTTGAGCTCCAAAGGATTTTAGTGAATAGGAAGTGGGATCTTGGGTTGGTTTATATAGGAAAGGAGAGATAATTCTTTATTATTTAGGATTTGGACCCGACACCTTAAACTAATCAAAACCACAAACCATACCATGGTTTTTGCCCATGGTTTTTTCCAAAGGGGAGTGGAAAACAATATTTTATAACTTAAATGTCAGAAATTTTTAAAATATTAGACTTGATTATGTGGATGTGAGTCACAGTCTTAAGGAAAACAATTTAAAAGGATAAAATGTTTTAAAAGTCTTGGAGGGTCCACTAAGAGACCATATAATTAATAAAATAAATATTAAAATCACATTATTTTAAGGATAAAACATATATTGTCCAAACAACTCATTTATATTATTTTATCACATCACTATTGGGTCATCATGATGTCATAAAACACATTATAGATTTAAACGGTATTTAATTTTTAACCAAAAATTATACTATCTCAGAAAATTATGAAAAAATCACCATTGGATAATTTCTACATCCTAATTCTAAAAATAATTTTAAATTTATCTAAATAATCTTATAAATATGTGAATTTTTACTTTTAAAATAAAAACTGAAATTTATCAAAAATTCAAGGGTTTTAACAAAAACAACTTTCAAACATAATAAAAATTAAAATTGTATTATAACAATTATACAATAATTTATATTTAATAAAAATTAATTTAATAATAATATTTTTATTAAAATATTATTTAATTCAAAATCCATTAATTCATTAAAATGGATTTCTTAATTGAATATTATCTAAAAATACTATTTGTGGTTTAAAACCCATTTAAAAAGTAAAAATAATAAATTGAATGTATATTCTTTATTTTATAAAAAAATAATGCATATAATCATAGTGCTAGGGTATTTTCACATAACCCCTTAAAACTCCTACATAAGACCTTAGGGTAAGGTGTGCAATGGTGACAGACTCTTGGGGTGGCTCTGATAACATTTCACGGGTGGTAATCTCTATTAACTTACACTTCTCCTATAGGTGGTTCTGCTCAAGCTTAATGTGTTCCATATTAGCTTGGGATTGGTCAATAGTGAAGCCCAATGATGTCATGTCCTTTCTGAGCTCTGAAAAATGGGATTCATATGGATCAATTCTACTAGATGAGTCCATTTATTCCTTCTTATGAGTAAATTGGATTTGTTAAAGCCCTATATTTATACTAATCAATTGATCACTGTTCAACAGCTATATTAGAAATGGTAATAATTCTTAATGGTATTTTAAAATCCAAAAACACAAAACCAAAGAATTAAATATGTCATGTAACCATTTTATATAATTAGACATTTAATAAGATCAAGAGAAATTTTCATTGATAAAAGTTTGGGTCGTTACAATCTTCCCCCCTTAAGAAATTTGGCCCTTGAACTTTCTTTTTTCCACACCAAAACAGATGTTTGTAACTCTGCCTCATCACTTCCTATGATTCCCATGTTTCCTCTTCAAACTTGTTATTATTCCATAACACCTTGATGAGGGGAATTGTCTTATTTCGTAGAACTTTTTCTCTACGATCTAAGATATTTACCAACTCATCTTCATAGGAGAGGTCATTCTCCAATGGTACCACCTCCGGATTGAGTATATGTGATGGCTCAGGTATGTAATTCTTCAAGAGTGATATATGGAATATATCATGTACTTGAGATAGGTTTTTTGGGAGTGCTACTTCAATGCGATCAAGGATCTCAAAAGGGCTGATGTACCTTGGACTAAGCTTTTCCTTCTTCCCAAATATCATAACACTCTTCCACGGTGATATGAGGAGGAATACCATGTCTTTGATATCAAATTCTAGGTCTCTTTGATGATTATCATCGTATCTCTTTTGCTGACTCTAGGAACCTTTAATTTGTTGCTGGATGGTCTTAACCTTCCCCACCATTTCTTCGACCATTTCTGGACCTAGGATTTTTCACTCCCTAATATAATCCCAACATGCCAGTGTTATACTCCTCTTACCATAAATGGATTAATAAGGATCCATTTGGATGCTTGACTGGAAATTTTTGTTGTAAGAGAACTCAACTAGAAGAAGATGTTGATCACATCCTCCTTTGAAGTCCATTGATCATTCTCTTAACATGTCTTCTAGTGTTTAGATAGTCAACTCAGGTTGTCCATCAGTTTGAGGATGATAATCCATACTGAAGATTAGCTCAGTATCCAGAGCATGTTGAATAATCTTCCAAAACATATAGGTGAATCTTGGATCTTGATTAGATACAATAGATAGTGGTACTCCTTCCAGCCTTACCACATCTATGATGTATATCTGTGTGAGTTGATCTAATGGGAAATACTCTTGAATTTCAATGAAGTGTTCAGTCTTTGTAAGACGATCCACAACAACCCAGAGAGCATTTTTTCCTTTAGATGTCTTCAGAATTCTTATGACAAATTCCATGGTGATGTTCTCCCATTTCCATGCTGGTATCGACAATGGTTTCATCATCCCCTTAGACTTATTTCTCTCAGCCTTCACTTGCAAACAAACCAGGAACTTTGATGTATACTCAACGATCTCCTTATTCATGTTATCCCACCAACAATACTCTCAAAGATCTTGATACATCTTTTTGTTTTCAAGATGGATGGAGAAATTTGAAATATGTGCATCATCCAAAAGATCATTATTTAACTTTGGATTTGATGGACCACATAGTATTGACCCAAATCTCACAATTCCTTCTTCATTTACATTAAACTCCAAGTATTTACCTTTTATGATAGTTTCCACTTTGTTTTGAATTCCCACATCATAATTTTGAGAATCATTTAACCTTTTGAAAAGAAATGGTTGAGCAATAATTTGTGAAAGGATTTATGATGTTCCCTTATTTATGATTCCCACTCTTCATAAAATCTAAGAATATTGGATCCTTTTAAATTCTCATCAATGATAAAACTGCTAGGTATTTTCTACTTAGTGCATCTACCACCTTGTTCTCTTTCCCAGGGTGGTAATATATTGAGAAGTCATAGTCTTTAATAAACTCTAACCATATTCATTGGTGCATTTTAAACTCTTTCTGTGTGAATATATACTTTAGGATTTTGTGATCCATATATATTTCACACTTCTCCCCAAAGAGTTAATGTTGTCATATTTATAAAGATAAGATCACCGCAACCAACTCCAGATCAAGTGTTGGATAGTTCTTCTCATGAATTTTCAACTATCTTGAAGTATAGGCATGGAAGTTTTCATTTTTCATCAACACATATCCTAGCCCCTCGTTTGAAGCATCGCTAAATACCACAAAAAGTATTCTAATTGTGGGTAATGTGAGCACATATGTAGTGATAAGCCTCCTTTTCAACTCTATGAAGCTCTCTTCACATTCATCACTCCAAGAAAACTTGACTCCCTTACGAGTTAGCTTGGTAAGAGGGTTTGAAAATCATGAGAAATTTCTCACAAATCGGTGATAATATCTAGCTAACCCCAAGGAGCTACGGATATTCGTTACCAATGTTGACCTCGGTCATACCTCAATTATAGTTGTCTTGGATGGATCCACAGATATCCCATTTCTTATGATGATAAGAACCAAGAATGAGACCTCATTCAACAAAAACTCACAATTCCTATACTTTGTATAGATCTTTTCCTTTCGCAAGGTCTTTGTACAGTTCTTATATTCTCCTCATGCTCCTACTTGGTTTTGGAGTATATTAGAATATTATCTATAAAGACTACCACAAATTTGTCAATGTACTATCTAAAGACTCTATTCATCAAGTCCATAAAAATTTATGGAGAATTTGTGAGTCCTAAATGCATTACTATGAATTTATAGTGCCCGTATCATGTATGAAAAGAATTCTTGGGAATATCTTCCTTCTTCACCCTTACTTGATAATATCCCGACCGCAGATCCACCTTGGAGAAGTATTGTGCTCTACATTTCGGATCAAAAAAGTCATTAATTCAAGGCATAGGATATATATTATTTATCATGATTTTGTTGAGCTTACGATAATCAATGAAAAGGCGTATTGACCCATCCCTCTTCTTGATGAAGAGGACTGGTGCACCCCATGGTGAAACACTTTGGCGTATAAACCCATTATCCAAATTCTCTTGTAGTTGTTTCTTCAACTAATTTAGCTCCACAACAGTCATTCTATATGGAGTCTTGGATATTGACAATGACCCAAGTATAAGATTAATTTATAATTCAACATCTCTTCTCGGAGGAAGACCAGGAAATTCCTCAGGAAACACTTCAGTGAATTCCCTCACAATAGGCATGTCTTCAAGGATGGTTTCTTCCTTAGAATTAATCTTCTAAGAAAGATACACATTCTCATAGGGTAGTAATATCCACACTTGATAAGATGGATCTAAATAAGATTCATTCTCATCCTTTCACTTGTACAGAATTGGGGGTCGATTCTCCACATGGAGAGTGATTTCCCTCTCATAGAAATTTATATTGGATCTATATAAGTAAATCCAATCCATGCCAAGAAAAGCATCAAATTACACTAGAGGGAGTATGGAGAGGTTAATCAGGAAGTTCAATCCACAAATTATGACAGGGGAAGAGTTATATTCATGGGTTGTAATGATTTCCCCATTTTTCGTACTCACCGACATCTTTACTTCCATGATTTGTGGTGGCGTTGGGATTATTATACTAAAATTTCCAGATATAAAAGAATTATTAGAAATAGAATCAAAAAGTATATTATCTATTCTTGAATTAATAACTAGCGTACCTGTCATCACTTCATTTTCGGGGTTCCCTTTGGTAGTAGTGATGGAAAAATATTTCCCTTACTGCTTCGGAGGTTGTTGGTTTCCTTCTAAAACACTTGTATTAGGGAATTGGTTTGAAAAGTTCCATGGTTCTTTGTAGTTGAAGCAATGAACACATTAAGGGTCTAACAGAGTGTTCCTCTCCTATTTCATAACTGTTATTTTTTATTGTCGGTAGTTAATAGTTAGGTTCCCGTATCTTTCACACCTAAATCATTTCCTCGTCCCCTTCAAGAAATTTCTAGGGTGCTTATTTCTGAACTTCTGGAAAGTGGGGAGCTAGATTTTCATTGCATCATTAGATTTATCCATTGGACCTCTAGAATTAAATTCCACCTTATGCTTCTTATCCCCGTGATACCCCTAAGATTATATGACCTCCATTTCGACTTTGAGGGAACATCGGAAAATTTCCTCATTGCTCTCGAAGTCACAGATCGCTAGGGCTTTCTGTAGTCTAGGTTTTATCCCACCAAAGAAGCGGAAAACCTTGAATTCAGGGGTAATGAAAAAGCTAGAGGCATGTTGTGCAAGCCTTGTGATGTTTTCCTCACACGCTCTGATGGATTCTTCATCTTTTTTCTTGAGTGCAAGGAAGTCCCTTTCCATCTTAAGTTAGAAGGTGCATGGAAAATATTTATCAAAAAACATTTTTCAGAAATCCTTCCATTACAACGATTAGATATCTTCCGCAAGCTTCCTATTTTTGATCAATGTCCACCATTTATTAGATTCACCCTCTATATAATAATCATCCAGAAGTACCTTCTTTTGTTTGGATCATTGAAGGATAGATAAGATCTTTTCAATGGAATAGATCCATTGTTCAACAATTGAGGGATTGGATGATACATTAAAAGTAGGAGGCCTTTGTCTCATGAAGCTCTCAATTGCAACTTGTTATTTCTTAGGGGTGTTTGAACGTTTCTCTTGACCCATGTTTCTATTCAAAACCTGAGTTAATTGAGAAAGTATCATGAAAAATTTTGCGATTCCCCATCCCATCGGATTGGGCATCTCATTAGAACAATCATCACATTAATATTCGCATCGGTTTTTAGCCTGGGTCCTCCTATTACCGGCCATTGGATAAAATAAAAGGAATGTTAGGGGTAACACATAAAATGTAATCCATGTACAAAAACATATGACTTATAAATAACTTTGATTTCATTAACTTATGAATCTATAAGCTACAATCTATGTTATGCATTATATACTTCCCAAAATATATTCTTAGGTTCATTTTTTTATTCCCTTAGTAATGGTTCATACTGAGCTTGTGAATTTACCAAAGCATATCCCTTGGGAGTTTCATAACCAAGAGTGCAGCAAGGCCCATTGTCGTGCACCAATTCCCGTTCGTGTCTAGCTCAAAATGATGTTTTCAGGTTTTACCCCTAGATACATATGTACTAGAGTTGCCTCTACCTGCTCATATCCAGACATGGATGTATTTTCTTGATAAAACACTTACCCAATACTCACCAAAAATTAGGTATGTTTTTATTATACTTAGTCTTATCCCAAAGGCTTTTACTAGGGTTTTGTAATCCTAATAAAAAAACAACTAAACATAACCTCTCATACTAACTATAACAACCCTGCTCTTTATTACACATACAAACATGGTTTTTTACATAAACTTACACTTAATACAACTCTGAGGATCTATAGGTCTAGTGTCTTGGTAAATTAGGAACATTAAATAACAACTTAGAACATAAAACACAACATCTTTATTGAAAACTTCCTTTACATGACCACAACATTCCATCATACTTAGCATTGCATGGGATAACCTAAGGACATATATTTAAAAAAGGTAATCTATAAAGACTAGTAATGGAGTAAACAAGCCATAAAATAAATAATAAGATATATGTTAGGAAATAGGAATATCAATGTAGAACAAGAGAAACATGAACATAAAGGCATGATATAGCATGATTATCATAACATAGAAATGTGGAAACAAAATTTAACATGATATTAGCATGATCCAAGGATAATTGCATATGGAGAATGAGTAAACCCTCATTTTACTTGAATTATCATGATTAAACCCTCATTGCACTTGATGTATCAAGATACTAATCTTTACCAAATGCATTGGAGCGCTATCAGGGAGCACCCTTCTTAATCATTTCATTTCATGCATAAATGTGCCACATAGATCATATAACATGGATTCATTAATCATCATAATTTATTCCACGATAAAGGAATATATAATTCATACATGAGAATCTATAATCAATAAGTAAATGTACATAAAGTGAATACCCTTGATAGAGAAATGGGCATGGTATTCAATACACAATTACTTTGGCATGAAAAATCATGGTGCAATTTATGGAGCATAACGACGTGACATAAGAATTCATAAAAATGGTTGATGAGAAAGAAATGGGTGCCTCATAATATGTAAATGAAATGGAAAGTAATAGGTTCATATAGATACATATCCTAAAAATTTTAATTTAATTTATATTCATAATAAAAAATAATTGCTTGAATGTAAATGAGAAGAGAGAAATTCCTTACAGAATTTCAGCATAGTAACAAGATTACATGGGAGGCATTAATGAGAGAGAAAGAGATCTGTAATTATTTCAAACATAAGTAGGTAAGTATGGGAGATGTTCAAAATCATACCACAACATTTGTAATTGAAAATAAATGGGCATAAAAACATAAAGAAATTTGGACAAAAATGAGAAAGGAAGAAATACCTTACTTGGAAGTGTGATCCCAAAGGATTGGGAGAGGCTTGAGAGAGGATTATTGGGAGCCTAGGGGACCTTGGGAGGATTCTAGATATAGGAGGGTAGTGTTTGGTTGAGCTCCAAATACTTTTAGTGAAGAGGAAGTGGGATCTGGGGAACCTTGGGAGGATTATGAAAAATTCACTATGGATAATTTTGACATCCTTATTCCAAAAATAATATTCATTTTATCTAAATAATTTTCTAAATATGTGAATTTTTTAATTTTAAAACAAAAACCGACATTTATCGAAAATTCATGGGTTTTGAAAAAAAAACAGATTTCGAACCTTAATAAAAATTACAATTGTATTATAAAAATTATACGATCATTTATATTTTATAAAAAGTAATTTAATAATAATATTTTAATAAAATATTATTTAATTACAAAATCCATTAATTCATCAAAATATATTTCTTAATTGAATATTAACTAAAAATACTATGTGTGATTTAAAACCCATTTACAAAGTAACTATAATAAAATGAATGTATATTCTTTATTCTATAAAAAAATAATGCACATAATCATAGTGCTTGTGTCTTGTTAGATAACCCATTAAAACGCCCACATAAGACCTTAGGGTAAGGTGCGTGATAATGACAGACTCTTGGGGTGGCTCAGATAATATTGCACGGGTGGTAATCTCTATTAACTTCCACTTCTCTAGTAGGCGGTTCCACTCAAGATTAACATGTTCAAGCTAATATTGGGCTTGGTAAATAACGAATCCCAATGACTCCACCTCCTTTCCAAGATCCAAAAAATCTGTTTCGTATGGAGCTATTCTACTGGATGAGACCATTGCTTCCTTTGTCTGAGTAAATTGTATTTCTTTAAGCCCTATATTTATACTAATCAATTGATCACTATTCAATGGCTATATTATCAATGGTAACAGTTCTTAATGGTATTTTGAAATCCAAAAACATAAATCCAAATAAGTGCATATTTTATATAACCATTTTACATAATTATAAATTTACTTAGATTAAGAGTAATTTTCATTGATAAAAGTTTGGGTCGTTACAGGTTTGATGATGAATTATTCCATTAAAATAATAAGTAGTATATATAATATTCTGGAGATATCACACCAATTTTTTAAGGAGATATGAGGATATAATAAGAAAAGAAAATAAATTTTAAAGAAATTAAAAGAAAAGAAAGATGATTTTACCTATTGAAATCTTGTCCTTGAGAACCTCCTTAGGGAAATTGGTTTTGGTATTTTGTTCAGACCAAAGGCTCTCGAACATAGGGGAGAGTCCTAAGAAGTGTATTGGGTTGAAATTGGACCAGATTAAAGGATTTTTAGTTGTGAGGATAAGAGGTGGTGAGGGGTGGTATTTATCGGGGAGGATATGGGTGTTTTTTATATATTTAATTAATTATTTTATTATTTTGGTTCAAGACTATGAATAGTTTGAACCATAGAACTAAATATATTAAAATAATTAAGGATAGCTCGATATTATGTGCTTTTATCATCTATATATCATTTATGACTCATTAATTCATGTATTTATTAAATATCTCAAATTACTGTATTTCATTATTCACAAAAAAAAATCAACTGTTTTAGAAAATCCCCAAAAATTCCCCCTAACCATTTTTTGATGTGTATATTTCAGAAATTAACTCCATTTTATGAAAATAATTTCCAAAATATGATAAATTTAATTTTTAATTAAAATAATAATTTACTTGTAAAATACCAATTTTAAAATAATAACCAATTTTATAACACTTTGAAAAATTAATTAGTGTCTCATAAAATTATCTTATAATAATAATACAAAAAAATTAATTTATGAATCAATTTTATGAAAATAATTTTTTTTAAATCAGTATATTAATTATAAAATTGTAAATAAATATTTTTGTTTATAAAAATACCAACACTTAATTAATAATTTTTAAAACATTTATTTACATATATTATGACATAATTATATTGTATTATGATTTATAAGGTGTATAAATTTTATTTATACTTTTATAGGTGAGGTTAATATTCTATTGTCTGGATTACTATTCTTAATGGTCATGTTACTATTCCAAAGGCCAGGTTACTATTCCATTGGTATAGATTTATTAACTTCTATAAATACCTCTTATTCCATTCATTATTCATTTATAAATTTCTTATTGTGTTCTAAATGTGATTTTATGTGATTTATACTATATTGAATAATTATAAAAGGGAATTTGTATTGATAAAATTTTGGGATGTTACATGTCACTTTTGAGAAATTCAAAAGAATGAATTTTAAAAATAACTATTGGAAAGAAAATTTAATAATAAAGCCTTAAAAATACATAAAGGTTTCATAAATGGGGAGTGAAAACACTTTGATAAATTTTACTTTTAGAAATAATCTACAATAATGGAGCCTTGAAACATACATAAAGGGGAAAATTTGGAAAAAATAATTATGAAAAATAAAATTCAATAATAGATCCTTAGAATGAAAAAATTATTATCAAAAGAAATTTTGGGTATAAGATAAAACATTTTATTTTAAATGGATGAAAAAACTTATTAATATTTTGAAATAAATTTGTTTAAAACCCATATCATAAAAGGGGGGATTTGTTTTGGGGAGATGGGGGAGGAAGAGTGGGAGGAGTTCCTGGTGGTGTTTGTGGAGTTGATTCCTCAGGCGTTTGAGGGAGTGAATAGAACGGGATTGAAGCAAAGGATGGTAGGTTTGGGTGAGTTCTGAGTTGTGTGAATGTGCAGGTATAAGGGGAGGGGTTTTAAGTGGGAAGATTGATGGATGTAATGTCATCCTTTCCATTGTTTTCCTCATGCGAGGTTTGAAGAGGAAGGATGTTGTTTCTGAACTTTGTGAAAAAAAATCATATCATAAAAGGATTAAAAAAATTCCTTTTTAAAATCGGGAAAGTAAATATGAAGGTTACATAAGATAAAACATAATTCGATGTCCAAATTTAAAAGATACAATTGGTGGGAAATTATAATATGGATAAGGAGGGGAAATTTTTATTAAAGATATCTGGAATTATTCTGAACAATGATATACATTTTATGGAGATTAAATTCATTAAGGATGAATATTTGAATCAAAAGTGTAATTTTACCTAAAGAGAAAAATAAAATAATATGAAATTAAATATTAGGGTGGAAGCAACCAAGCATGGAAGAAATAAGTTCAAGAATATTCATTATAACTCAATGATGGAAGTTGTTTTGAAAAACCACCTTACAAATTTGTTGTATTTTGAATCAAACCCCATTTAAAGAAAGACATGATATGGATCTTTAAAACACATGAATTTCATCAATAGGGAAAAATAAATTCTTTAGTTAGTAATAATTCCATATAAAATGTATAATTGTGTATAATAAGAAATATGTCTCAAGAAATTAAATTCGAGACAAATAACCTTGTACCTTTGTTCTTGATTCGCTCTACGCTTGAATCTAACTTCTAGAACAATCAAATTAAGTTTATTAAAAACTTTATTAAAAACATTTTCTATCTATATTTAATTTCCAAATTTTTATTTATTAGTATATTTAATTTATTTATTAATTTTTTTTCTTATGGTGGTTACTTAAGGAGATTTGGTCAATTTATATGAAACTTTCTCAATATATTAACCATGGTAAAAAGTATTATATAATATCTTCATAATCTCTAAAATTTTAGAGGTGAATTTATTTTTTTATTATATTAGTAAAAAATTTATACATATTATTAGCTTTCCCCAAAATGGAATTGAATTAAAAAGGGTGCCCTCATATGTTTATTTTAGATGGTTAAGTGAACTATAACCATTTTCTATTAATATTATTTATATAATTTACCATATTATCTTTCCAAACTATTAATATTGTAATAAATATCATTTTTATACATTAAATACATTTTTAAATTCATCATATTAGGTGGTAATTTAAAGTTAAATATGACGTTCTGTGGAGTCGGTAGTCTACACATACAAACGAACGACACTCCCATTTTTCATAGAATGGGAAGGTCATTGAAAAAATAAAATATTTTTCATTTGATAATTCTAATAATGTTATAAATATTATATTTTTACATTAAATAAATCTTTTGTATCGTCCATGAAAGGCCATTATGAAAAATAGAATATGTCATTCATGGAGGCAGTAGTTTGTATAAATACATGATGAAGTATTCATTTTTTGAATGGTTTTGGAGGGAGGTAAAAAATTTAGTATTGAATTTTTATAATAGAATTTCATCATATTAAAACAAATTATATTATCATAATTTCATGGATAGAGAATATTTTTGGGGGTAGAGGAAGAAAAGAAATACGAGAGCTAGGTTAAGAGAATTACCTTTCTCTTTTGATGTTCTCCCTTGGGTAACACATTAAGGAACCATATCTTGGTTTTTCTCAATGAATAATACTTATAATTTTTTTAAAGGGATCAGGAGAGACTAGGGTATTTTTTTTATAGATTTAAATCTTTTTAATAGGTGTACAAAGGTGGTGGAAGTGGTCTGCATCTATAAGTGATGAAAAATAGAATTTTTGTAAATACTCCTTAGTTTTTAATAATGTCATGAAACTATTCCAAGGTAAAAGTATCAAAAGGGAGGAAATAATAGAATGTTTGAAATGGTATGGTCTATAATCCTCTAATCTATAAATTTCTGAAATAATCCCCCATACTTTTTAACATTTACCATAATTATGTTTTACCATGGAAACTAATTTTTAACCTCAGTAATTAATTTTAATGTCTAAAATTATAAATCATATTATTTACTAATTTGAATATTTTTATATATAATATATAATTCATTTTATAAAATAAAATTATTATGTTTCAAAAAAATTAATTTCAAAATAAACGTACAGAACACGTAAAAACATTTTTTAGAAAAACTGTGTTTTTAAGCTTAAAATTGATGTATTGGATAAAATTATATATGTTATTTTTTACATGGAATAAATTGGTTTTTTATAAAAAATTATATTTCTTTCAAAGAAATAAAAAACCAAATTTTACCAAAAAATATATTTTGTAATTAGAAACCACTACTCGAGTCTTTAATATTTTAATCATAGGTATTAAAAATTTAACATAGTATTTCTAAATAAATAATTTTACTCCTTAAATAAATTATTTATCATAAATTTTTTTAACAAGTTTTAAATTTATTCTTACATCCTTATATAGTTATAAACTCTATGGTTTTTAGTAAAAACAATATTTTTCACTATTTACCTAAAAATCAATTATTTTAGAAAAATTAAAAAAAATCCTAAGATAATTCTGACATGATAAATTAAAAAATCAATTTAATATTAAATAATTAAATTTCTAAAATTTATAAATTTATCCTGTAAATGTAAATATAATATATAAAGAAAAACATATTTTATTGAAAAAATTCTTTTAAGCATTACGTGTTCTCCATATTCTTTCATACTAATTTCTAATTTAAATAATGTTAATATATTTTTTCATATATTGAAATATTTTATATCATAATAATAATTTAAAAATAATATATTTAATTTATTAAAATCAGATACACAACACTTAAAAAATATTATTTGAGAAATAACAGTCTTTTTTAATATTAAATCATATTAATTATTTGTCCTATAAATACAAGAAATTTTAGATGAGTAATATATTTTTATTTTCTATATTTATTATTATTATTATTATTTCATAATAAGATTCATCTAATATATTGCGGATAATTTTCTTTTAGTTAAGCATGTAGAGAAAGATATCAAACACATTAGATTTATTTAAGGGAAATTTATATTGTAAAATCTTGGGGTGTTATATTTCATAAAGTTTCTTTGTTAAGTTAGAATAAATACCCACAATTTTCCTTTTCCTCTCTCCAAGATTATACAGTACCTGGCTTGTTTATTTAATATTTTCCTGATTTTGTTAGGTAATTAGTATAAGGGAACATTTTTTGTCCCCTTAGATCATGCAAGTTTTGTATGTGGCACACTTTTCATCATCAATGATCATGGATAAAATTTGAATGATCTTGATGTGATTGATACATTGCCTATACCTTGAAATAGTGTGCATTGGTACTTGAGAGAGTGTTGGATGGAAAAAAAACTTGTGATAAAGGCTCTAGATTTTTTATCTAGTGAATTTGGAGTCATTGTGGTTCTTGAGGTTCCATTTTAACTTCTTAATACTATATCACTATATCATTTTATGTTCCCGAAATTTTTATTATCACAAAATATAGTGCGTTGGACGGACTTCAGTGCATTTTTTGGGGGGTTTAAGTATTTTTATCATGATAATTCTACCTCGAGAAGTCAATAGGTCTACCATTAGTATTGGCATAGTGTCAAACTTCTCCACATGACTTCATTGGTGCATTAAGGAAATGTGATAGAGTCTTCATAAGGATATGTTAAAGGAGTGGGTCCTCATTATAGGAGTGAGTACTTATTATTGTAGCATCACTATAGTAGGGTTGTAGAAGTATTTTGAGGGTACTGTAGTAGAAACTATAGCATGACCTGTAGCAGTACAGTGTGAGTACTGTAGTAGGTACTGTAGCAGCTACTATTCGGTATTGTAGCAACCAGAACTATTCACCTTGGGCCACCGGTTTGGGATTAGAGTCCTTAAGGACATTGGTACACCTATTACTTTGGGTAAATATGGATTTAGATCCACCTTTAAGGACTTCGTGCCGCCTCAATGCCTTCGGGTCACATGATCAGTGCAGTTTCCCAGACAGACACTTCAAAAAAGGAGGAGCCATAGAGGAGGATTCAGAGCAAGTGTGCTCACCAGAGAGGAACCAAATAGCATTGGAAGAACAAGAGGGTATGGCTACAAAATCAAGACAGCCTGTGATCTCATGGGAATCCTATCCAGACAGCCATGCAAAGGTGGAGAGCTACCATCACGATGCAGATGTCAGGGAGGGGCAGTTCTTTGTAGTTATAGTCTGGTTGAATTCCCTAAGACCTTTGAGTCGTGTAATCTCTTAAGCCTACGGGACATGTAATATCTGAGCCTATGGGCCTTTTAAGTGTTCCCCCTCATCCCTTGAAACGAGTTTTATCAAAAATCAATAAAAATTATGGCCTTTGGGCCATTCGAGCTAAAGTGAAAATCTTGGTTATAAACATTATTTCAAATAAGTAAAGATTTTCTATAAAATTCAACAACTTGGGATTAATGGGTAGACTTATCTCCATAAACTATAAAAAATCATATTTCTTACTATAAAACTATTTATTTACAATGAAAACATGTAATAACATGAGATTTTTCTATATATTTTCCTTTAATAAATATTTTGTTCGATAGCCTACTCCACATGCAACACAAAATCAAAATGAAACTATGATATGTTTATAGCATTAAAACCTAGATATTGAATTAGTATGTATGAATAGTTATAATATAATTATGAAATATATTAATATATATTTCTATATAAATGTTATTTTATAAAAATTTACTTAATTCATTATTGTGTTTAAGAACCTACATTTTATGTGCTATAATTTTTATTAAAGAAATATAAGTATATTATTGATAAATGATTATTTTAATAAAACATAATATTGATTCATTAATGATATATTTATTAATGTTTTATAGAAATTATGAGTAATAACAACTCGTATTTTAAAAAAATTGGTATCCTATAAAAACAGTTTTCACTATATTTAATGTTTTTAACTAAAGACTGCATTTATAAATTTTAGAATTTCAATTTGAAAAAACAAACATTATTTTTGGATATAGATTTACCATATAATCTTAATATTAATTTTTTCTATTTTTATGAAATAATTAATTTAAATGAATATTTAAAATTCCAATTTTACTAATACTGTCACTTTTATGAAATTATTTTAATATTTGAATACATTGAATGTTTTTGAAGACTTTTCCATATAAAAATATATCATTATGTATAATAATTCATTTTAAAATACTATTTTTAATTTATAAAACTATTCTCAACATTTTAAAAATTTATGTAGATTTTTTGTGAAATCTCATTTTTGACGTTTTGTTTAATTAATTACTACATGATGAAATGAAGTTTTTCCGTGTTATAGATGCTTGTGTTAAAATTAATTTTTCATACACATTGGAGTTTTTTTTGATAAATTGGATTTAATATTGAAAATTAGTTGGTCAATATTTTATAATATATATTAATTTATTTTTAGTATTTAAAAATAAATCACCTAGGTGAAAATTAGTTACCTCAGTAAAAATAAAAATTTGGAAAAAGAAAAAAATTAAGAGTAAATGGTTTCAAACATGTTTAAAAAATGTGTGGAAACGCTTGGTTGAGCCTTCCTTGAGCCAAATATACCTTACCCTTAATTTATTTTTATTTTTATCCATTGGATCTTGAATAGTTTCATGTTATTATTGAAAAAATGATGAGCATTCCCAAAAGTTCCCATTTTATTCTCTTATAAAATGGTATTACTTCTACCATTTAAAGTAACACTTCACCTTTAAATTAGTCCTTATAAATATAATATTTTTATCTCACTATAACCCAATGCATATTTTTAAATATACTAGTTACACTAATAGTTCTTAATCCCTTCAATTCCAAGGATTACTCCAAGGAAAGATCAAATATCCAATGAAGTTAAGTACATGCATAAAACAAATCTAGAACAAGGGTTTCTTTATCTCAAATTTGAATCCCTTGAGATATTTGTAAGATGTACACCATGTTTCCTTTTAAATGGTGTAATTAATACCCTATTTTCATTTTTAATCATGATCCTCTTATATTCCTTGATATTCAATGCTCTATTTAAATTTATACCTCTCATAGAGAATTGATTCAAAAGTTACAAATCTTGTAAGGTGTTTTCATGAATCAAACCTTTTCATTAAGTCTTAATTGCTCTTATTTTAGTATTATTTTTAAGGATTTATCTATTATAACCCATGAGAATGTTAGTTTATATTTACACCTTCTTTTTAGGGAAATTATGTTTCATATCAAAGTCTTCTTCCTTGATGATTCTATTGTTTCATTAAAATAATATTTTTTAGAATAATTTCCATTAGTTTTAATGGATTTTTCTTCCATGTATATGTTTTTATATCCCACTAAATATCACACTTACCTAATGGAAACTCAATTTTTTTTATCCCAATTTATCCTTTTACTCTCCTTTATTTATTTTAAATCAAAGGTTTTGTTATCCTTTTAATTCTGTGGATTTTTCAACAAAGGCATTTTAAAGTGTTAAAAAATATATATATCCTTTCAGAATCAATTTTTTAATCTTACACTATAATTTTTTAATAAAATTTGTATATTTTAAAGGATATTTTATATGGAAATTTTTATAATAATGTTTTCAAAATAATTTATTTTCCTTATAAAATAGGCTTTTGAAACAGATTTTCACTTCGTATTTTATAAAAATGTTTAAAAGGATTTGTTAAAAATTCTCTGTTTTCACTTTTTTTTCACTATACAGTTTATTTATCATGAATTTATCTTTGGATCATCCTCTATATTTTATTATGATATGATTCCTTTTTTAAAATGATATTTTTTTATATCCTATGGTTTTTTAAGTATATTTTTTTATTTTTTGAGTTTTTTTTAAAACCTATTCTTTTTTCCATGGGTTCATTAAGATATTTTTATGAATGATTTTAAGTGTCACGTGTATGTATGGATGATGGTGTGAGGGGTCCAATATTTCCATCTAATTCATTAGTTTGATTGTATGTCTCGTGAGCTCAAAAGGGTGTATGTGATAATTTATCCCAATCTATAAAGGTAAATGGGAGGATTCTTTCCAAGCCAAATGAGTACATGAGAGGATTTATCCCAAGGAAAATGGTATTTGAGAGGATTTTTCCAATCCAATGGGGTGAACATGAGGTTTTTCCCTAAGCCTAATTGAATATAGGATGATTATCCCAACCCCAAGAAGATACATGAGTGGTTATCTCTAACTTACTAAGTGATGAATGTTTTGATGGATAACCTTAACTTATGGTTTTATGCTTATGTTTATGTCACACTCTTATGTAATAATATTATGACTATGATTATACACCTTGACTCATATTTAATGCCTCATGATTCCATACACTGTTTACATGGTATATGTTTTTCATTTAAGAGTACATGTTCTTCTATCATGACTTGTGGACAACTATTATTGTTCCACGTTCCTTTTAGTAAGAAATTTCTCCCCTATCCATGTGTTTCTTATATTCTCGTTATCAAACCCTTGATTACATGTTGATAATTTTTCTATAATTGAGCATTTGAGATCAAACATTTCTTATGTTTTCCCTTCCTCGTGTTATGAGGATAAGTATAATTTATGGAAAGACTAGAAGCAACTCTAGAGGAGTTCGATTATAGAGCAAAGGATCTAGATTAAGATACTTATGTTGCTAATCTCTAAGACACTAAACCTTCAAGTCATTGGGTTGTACAACTTTTTTTGAGTTGTATTATTTAAATCATGAGATTAATGTATTATCTCACTATGCCAAAGTAATCTTTTAACAGTGGTTTAATCCACCATTAAACTGTTTCGTAATGGTTTTGCAAAGATTTCGCTAAATCTTATGTCACTAATCATTTAGCGATGGTTTTCAAAATAGTAGAGAAATGAATTAGTAGTGGTTTTTTAAAAACCAGGAGAATCATTTAGCGGTGGTTTGTTTTTGTTTTTTGTTTTTTCATTTATGTAATTATTTATTTTATTAGTTAATTAATTAATAATTTTTTATTCATTTATTTATTTAGTTATTTTTTATTTTTTATTTACATACATATTCTATGTATGCATATTCTATATATACCATGCTGAAATTTGGAACATATATGTGTTGGGTAAGATTTGAACATTTTTCCTCTTGGTTATTCTATAAAGACTTCACCAATCCAACGAGCACTTCTAGTGATGAGTAAACAGAATTTAATATACCTATATATATACATAAAAAATAATAATATTAAAGGATAATAATAAGTAATAAAAAATAAAAATAAATAATAAATAGAAAATAAATATAAACTAAATAATTAAAATTTAAAAATTAATAACTAATAATTCATAAATAAATAAAAAATTATTATTAAATAATAAATAATATAGTAATAAATAGTAAATAATAAAAAATATAAATAATCAATAATAATTAATAAGTAATAAATAAATTATAATTTATTAATTATTAATAATTAAATAATAAATAAGTAATGAATAAATAATGAAGAATAAATTAATGTATGATAAATAACTAATAAATTAATAGATAATAGATTAAAAATAATAATAAGTAATAAGAAATTAATAAGTCGTTAATAAATTAGTAATAAATATAAAATTGATATATAATAAATAAGTGATAAATAAATAATAAATAATAATTAAATAATAGAATAATATTAAATTAATAATAAATTAATAATAAATATATAAACAATAAATTAATATTGAAAAATAAATCAATAAAAAATTAGTAAATAAATAATAAATCAATATCTAATAAATAATAAATAATAATTAATTTATAAAAAATAAAAACAAATGTGTTAATAATAAATAATAAATAATATGTAATAATATAAAAAAGATATTAAATAACTATTAAATAAAAATTTAACACTAATTTAATTATAAATGATGAATAAATATATAATAATTAAGTTATTAAAAAATAATAACTAATAAATAAAAAATGGATATATATATATATATATATGACAGAATTTACTTAAATATATATAAACACACATTTATGTTACATAAATATATACAAATTCACATATATATATATATAATTGTAATTATATATATATATATGCTTATGTAAAAATAAGTAAATATAAATATTTATATATATACCAATATAAGATATAAAAATATTTAAATATAAATACATATAAATATTTACAAATGTATATAAATATAGACAAATATTGATAAATACATATAAATATATATTCATAGATATAATTATATATAATTTTAAACAAAAATTGATAAATATATATAAATTGCAAATAAATATACATAAATGTATACAAATACATACAAATATATATATATAATACATAATAAATTATCAAAAGAGTTAAAACCACAAACATTACAACACTATAAATTCAATAGGAATGTGAATCTGTCGAATGAAGTCATAGATGACCTAACAAGTATATCAACAAACTCTTAAACGAAGCTAAAATGTCATTGAATGTTAAAAAATTATTTTATTTAAACAAAAAAAAATCGGTTTTGTATCCCTTTAGGGCCATTTATTATCCTGAAAAAATTATGATATGGGTTTTACATGGTCAACACCTAATAGATCCCACTGTAGGCTTCTATATGATATGTGGTAGATCCTAAACAAACACTCATATCAAAAGATATGGTCATTTAAAGTTAATTTTTTATTTTTAACTTCTTTTAAAACTATAATAAATTTTAATATATTAATTATTAACAAATTATTATAAAATTTATTTAGAGTTATTTTCATGAGCTTTGATCTGACTGGTTTTGGAACTAAAATGGACACTCAAATCAAAATATATGGTCATTTAATGTTGAAGTCGAATTATCAACTTATCCAAGAATTAATTTAAGTTTCAAATAATTACTAACTAATAATTAAAAATAATTAATACTTAAAACCTAATAATTAATGAAAATTTTAAATAATAAATAATAAATAATTATAAATAATAAATAATAATTATCAATAATAAATTTTTATTATTTATTATTTTATTTTATTTTTTATCAAAAATTTCACGGTGGTTTTTATAAATCACCTCTAAAAATAAATTAAAAATATTAAAAAAAAATAAAAAAAATATGATTTAGCAGCAGTTTTTCAAAAACCATAACCACAAATAAATAAAAACACATTTATCGATTGTTTTAAAAACCACTATGAAATTTGTTTTTTCATGTAGTTTCTACGTTATGTTTATCTTGGGTTGTTATAAAACAAACAAAACAAAACTACAAAATAACTGAAACACAATGAATATATTATGAAATTAAAATATCTATTATAACCATTTCCATGTAAGACCTGATCATTTTTCACCTATGTCATTATATCCCACCAATGAAAGCTTTCCCCTTTAGTCATAAAATCGACTAAACATGCCATGTTTTTTCCATGGGTCGTACTATTTTTGAATATCTAGTTTAAAATATTAACCCACTACTCTTATTATTGTGGACAAACATCACCCCTAAAATTCATGGGAATATATAACTTGAAATCTTGCATAATTTCATCCATAATTCAATATGAGTTAAAAAATTCAACCATTTTTTCACACGCATGCTACATCTAACCATCCATATTCCTACTGAAGTTGTTCTTGGGAGTCCCATTTCTTATTTTTAGATATATCCAACTGAAAGAAATATTTACACAATGAAGTCGTGTTTCGTGAATGGGACTCATACTAATGGTTCTAATCTGAAAGGTAATTTACCTCAAGGCTGTATTATTTTCCCATATTGAGATAGTTGTGAAGGTCAAGAGGGGGAGTTAGTTGACCACATTAAAATTTTAAACAGATTTAACTTAGAGTTAAACTAAAATGAAATTGTAATTAAAGAGAAAATTAAATAAACAACATATGAAAGTTTTATATTATTTTATATAAAAATTGTTCCTACATCTACTCATCAATTGTCTTTACTTAGTAAGAGAAATAATATTCATTAAAGGCTAATTTTTTTTATATTCACAGCTCAATTTACAACATACGCTTTCTAGTTGAGGTATAACCAGAACAACCTAACTTTTCTTAGGAATCAAAAAATGTTATAACTTTCCTTTTACAAGTGGAAGCACAACCATAAAGAGACTCGTGCCTTTATAGTAGAGGTATAAAAAAACATAGAAACATTCCTTATTATGGAGGTATAACCTAGATATCATGCTTTTTTAATCTAAAATTATAAACTAGTTATAGTTCTAATTCAGTGAAAAAGATAAAAAAATAATTTGATAGGAAATGAAAACCATACCATATAGAAGTAGAATAGTCATTGTAGCTTGATAACTGTCAATGATATATTCTACCATGATAAATATTTCACAATATATCATAGTAATATATTAGTAGTAATTATAATTATAGTAATTATTTTTAAGTCATTATACATCTTATTCTCTTGATCTTTATTTAAAGATAAATTCTCCAATAGTTTATTCATGATGTTTTAAAATTCATGATCAATGGATAGATCAGTCATAGATTCCAAAATATGAGTTTTTTATTTGTATTTCAAAATAGCTTCCATAATTCACAATGAAATTATTCATTTAAATCTGTGTGAAATAAAACAAAAACACTATGAAAAAAAGCACAAAATAAAAATAGATAAAATTATCTACAATGTGAAAAATATGTCTTCTAAACAATTCCATTCATAACTTCCAATACATAGACATCATATCTTATGATTTCCTTCTTCGGATAATCAGTTTTTCCAAAATCATAAAATTCACAACATAAGAAATATCATAAGAGAAATTGAGAAACATAAAAGTAACTATTGATATCATAATATTATATATATATAAACCATAATATTCATTTTCCACTTATAAATATTTCTAGTAAACACAATTCATAAGAGTAAAATTATATTTCATATGACTCAATCACATTTTGTAAAAAATTATTGATTTTATAAGACTTTCCTTCAATTTCTTATGACTTCAGTGTTTTTCAAAATATGTAACTTTATAAAAATAATAAGACATTTAAATATAGAATAATAGTCATATATAATATATTTACACAAGATAAGCACAATAAGTAATATATCACACTTTGAAAAACAATAGGTAAGAAGTTATACTTTGAGAAATTTCAATACTTAATAAGTTAAAATTTTAGAAATTTAAATATTTTAGATGTTTAAAATATATATATAAGAGGTTTAAATTTTATATGTAAGAATTTTAAAATTGATATGTAAGAAGTTAAAATTTTCTATAATTCCAAAAAAATCATCATACATAAGATTTTTGGTACTCATGAATAGTACCTTAGATACGATACATAAAACATTCTAACATATAATATAAAAACTCAAAACTATAATAATCAAAATAGTAATAAAAATGATCAAAAAATAATAATAAACATCAATTTATAATCCATATGCATCAACATCATTATAATAAACACAAACGAGTTATAATTATCAAAAGAAAAAAGTAAGTAAACAGGGATCCACTCGTACAATCAACCCATTTTTTGTAATTAAAACTCCAATTATCATAAAATCATAAAAAAATCTCCCACTTTTATTAATAATTAAAATGTTAGAATAAACTAAAAAAATATACCCCTATAAAAACTAATAAAAAAGTTTTATCAAATTCATCATTCACAAACTAAAATAGACAAACATGATAACTCATACTAAATTATGGTCCCAAATCCCTTTGGAAGTGTTTTTGGGTTTTGTTTGTTGAAAATTTGATTAAGGAGAAAAAGACAAACAAAACTCATGATCCATGCTATAGAATGTAGTGAATTTTAGGAGATTACCCCATGGATAAAATTAAAACTTTCTCACACCATATTCACCATGGTTATGACATAATATTGGTCAGGAGCATGAAAAAAACTGTTCAATACCACTCAAGGGCAATACCCAAACAGCTTCCATAAAATATGGTATCTGATTCTAGGCTCCACATAGATGATTGGGCTGGTAGGGGTGTGTAGGTAAACACCCATATATGTAGGAACAAGTCTGTGTGAAGAGATAAAATGACTCAAGAAAGGGATTAATGGTGGTATATATCCTATCACATGTGGGTTAGCATGGGAGGATGTATATGAGAACCAGTACCAGGATGAGTCAATTGAGCTACTGAAGGGAGGGGATTTCTTATATTTCGTAGGAAATATAGAGTTAAGTCTGATGTGGGAATTGGGATTATTTTTCCATGTTGTATCTAGGTACACCATTTTATAGGACCTTGTTTGATAAATTTCAAATCCATTATAGATTTCAAGGTGTCCTTGATGTAGAGAGAATGCAATACTGAAATCCCTTTAGAAGAGAAGGTATTTGCATCATAATTATTCCTTTCATCATGGAGGTTATTAATACTAAAAAAGTATAGAATGTGGAAAACTTAACCGTAAAAGGGTCCAAATTTTAGTGATGTGTCTATGCTGCAGCTACTTCCAAGTGAAAAGTTTTTAGAGGTGATCATGTCAAATATCATGTGTGGTTTAATGGAGGAGTTACTACTCTTGGAGTAGTGGGTGTTATTAACTACAATACTCCACATAATAATTTTGTCAACCATGACATATGGATAACTGAAGAATTGATGTTTTCATTAAAGTTAAGGTGACCACTCCACAATATATTAAAAATGGATAACACAATGTCATAGAGTATATGGCTATTCCACAGCCAAGTAGTTTTAGTCTGCTAGTAGTTTCATCCAAAAACAGAAATAAAGGGAGTTGTGGATTGAATATCCCAATGGGTAATTCAAATTTAATAGATCATGATGACCACAGTAATTATAGGTAACACCTGGAATAATCAAAAATAATTATAGTCAATCATAACCATTGGATTGAAATAAAGAGAGGGAGTGTATTTTTTGTGCCAAAACAGAGAGGCATAGAGAAAATTTCAGGAGTATAATTTCATTGGGTTATTCAATATCTCATCTAAAAGGTTTTAGGCTAAATAATATGTTATTAAAAGAGTCATATTACCAATATAATTTTACATTTCATGTGTTGATGGTAAACACCATCATTGGTGTATGTGATCATCATCATTATGTGAAAAAGGAAAGTTTCAACAGATAGAGCAATGAGTTAAAGGAGGGTATTGATTTCTATGATTTTTCATGGTAGTGAACTAATAGGGTCAATGATACCACTATAAATTAAACTTAAGAATAAGTGAGATTTTAGTGATTTTTTTGGATAGACTGATTGTCTTGCATGATCTATAGATTATACCAGTGTGGGTGAACCAATTAAATTCCCTTGTCTCATTTACTACTTTCATCACTCATTTAGAGGAAAGATAGAGAGAAATTAAATTGATTTTAAAGGTGATATAATAACATAATCATACAAGTAAGCATTTTTTTTAAACTTATATGTCCTAATTTACCCCTCTCTTAGGGTGTATTCCTCTATAAGGGTCTAATAAGTTTAATGAGTGTTTATTATTTTTCTCTCCTAGAAGCATGGAAACGGTTTTCAACCATAAAGGTATCCCCATATTTGATGGAATTAATTTAAATTTTTGGAAAATATGGGTAAAATATTATTTTTGATTCTTGTAAATGGATGGTTACATAGAAAACATTTATGGAATCACTGTTAATATTGAAAGAGGATCCTTGAAAAAGAGAGATCATTGATAATTGAATACAAATGCCAAAGCTATAAATGAATTGGTAATTTCCCTTTCCAATACCATTTTTATATAGTTGACATCCTATAAGACTATTTATGTTATTTTAGAAAAGATTCTGAATATTTATGATGGATACTTGAACGTACGAGAGGAAAAAGTTATAGGTTTTTTGGAGATAATAGAAATATTTCATAATGAATTCAATTGAGATGGTTGATGCCTTATTAGATCATATAAATTTTCTCATTGAAGATATACAGGGCATTGGTGAATATTTCAAATATGATAAGTTCGTGAAGAGGGTCATGAGAAGATTCCCTCCTCTTTTCAAATAAATTTTCTTTCATTCTAGAAGACAAATATTCAAAAGAGATTTATCATAATAGTTTTCATTGTAATCTTATGGATTATGAGATGAGAAACGAAGATAATGAGTCACAAATAAAGGAAAGTACTTAATATGTGGCCTTTAATTCCATAAATAAACTCTCAATTGAATAAAAACCTATAATTTGATGAATTTTATGATGTTATGTCATTTATTTCTTTTTATCTTAAGAGAGGAATAAGAAGGTTTAAGGGTAAGCTTCCTCATTCTTGCTTCAAATATGGTAAAGTGAGAAATCTTACAGCTAAATGTCCCAAAAACTTTCAAGAAACTAATGATGAAGAAAAGAAGACCAAAAATATGAAAAAAAATGTATAAATAATTCTCAATAAATTTATTTCAAAAGAAAAATATTTCTTTATAAATAAGTGGATAACTCTTGATAAAGTGAAGTTTAAGAAGTTGAAAACTGTAAAGTTAAAGGTGTGTTGATGGTTATTTAAAATAATCCAAGATATGATGATAGTGATGATGAAAATTATGTAATTTTAGGAAGTGTTGATCTACATATAGAACTTGAATCATCCCTTGATGAAAATGATGTTTGGAGGTAAAATACTAAGATGGATAATATAATGCTGCATTATTCCAAACTCTGCATGAAAAACATAAAAAAGGAAAGTTAGAGCTGAAGTCTGAGATTGGAAAGAAAAAAATTTAAAATTTAGGAAAATTGAAAAAGGAAGATCAATTGAAAATTAAATTTCAAGAAAAAACTTGAATCATTGATGGTTTGGATAAAACTATGAATGACCGAGTAAAGATAATTAAGTAGCTTGAAAAATTTATGAATTGGAATCCAAAGTGTAAAGATAAAGAATAATTATTGACACCTATAATAATGAAACCAATTACATAGGCATCATTACCAAGTCAAACTAAAAGATTTTCTAAGGAATAATTCATAATTATTCCTCAATTTTAGTAGTTTAAAGATAAAGTAAAATCTTTGGTGAATAGTTTTTTAAAAAGGAATAGATCTATGGTTTCTTCAAAACCATAAGCTTTAAATACCCAAAAGAAGGTAGATATTTATGAAACTGGAAAGGAAAAAAATTATGTGGCCAAATCAAACTATAATTCATCAAAATTTAGATTTTTTTATTACAAAATGTTAGGACACACTTACTATGTGTTCTATATTACAAGGATATCCTTCTAGAAAAAACACTAATCCAAAAAGGCAATAATTTTTTCTAATTATTATTTTTATTTTAATGGATTCTATTTTTTAATTATTCTGGAATAGAGAAATAAATTGTGTATTAAAAATGAAAAAAATATCCTCAATAATTCCTTAATGTGTAAAAAATAAAAAGTTGGAACCTTTATCTAAAATCATATAGAATCAAAAGAAATTTTTAGATTTACAGGAAGAAGAAATATTTGTAGATCTGATTATTGAAGAGGCACATTAATCAATAACATGTGTAATGAAATGATTCTTGGAGAAGACTAATGTTTCTAATATTTCCTTAAGGAAAATGGACAAGTCAAGATTGTGGATATTAGAATTCAGATTCACATCACATATGACTAGAAATGAAGACTTCATTTGAGATTCAAGAATAATAAAGATGGTTTCATTATTTTTGGGAATGATGAAGGTCTTAATATTATTGGTTCCATAAAGGATAACATTATCATAAAAGATATAACATGGACTGATATTATTTTTATTTATGGGATAAGTCATAATCTTCTTGGTTTCATCCAATTGTGTGACTAGAGACTGGAAGTGGAGTTCAATGAAAAGGTATGTACTATCAAATCCAAAGATGGTTCACTTATTCTACATGGAATAAACAAGTTAAATTTATACCTTGTTTGAGAGAAAAAATTTATGTCTATTATCCAAATATAAGTAGAGTGTGTTATAGAATAGGTAGATTATCTTTTTGATCTAAACATCTCTAGAGTGGTCGGAAAAGAGTAAAAGAGTATGTCATATTCCTCGTCTCATGTATGATCACACACACCCATGTGATTCATATAAAAAAGGGAATATTATCTAGAAATATTACAAGTTAAATAATATGAAGGCATCCATGTTGGTTGAACTTGTGTACATGGATATTTTTGGGCTGATCTCACCCACAGTGATGGGTGGAGTAAGGAACTATGTGTTGTTTGTTGATGATTTTAAAAAAATGAAATAGATTATTCCTATCACATACAAGACTAAGGGGAAAATATGTATTACTCAATATCATATGAGAGTTGAAAATATGATTGGTGTAGAGATTTATAAATTCCAAACTAAAAATGGAACTGAGTTTATAAGTCATCAAGTTGAAGAATATATTGAGAAGCATGGAATTCAACATTAGGTGTTGGTTGTTATAACACACCATAGAAATAGGTTATTGGAAATAAGATATAAAATAATAAAAAACGTGGCCCAAACATTGTTGATTGAAAAGTATCTTCCAAAAATATAATAGAAAAAATCTATTCTTATAGTGGTGTACACCTCCAATAGATTATGTCTATGTAAAAACTAACGAAGAAATGCATATGGAATATGGTATGGAAAGAAAATAAAAATCAAGTACTTATATGAGTTTATAATTAAATGTCTTATTCTAAATAATGAGAATATAAAAAAATGAAGATTATAGAGATGAAGACATATTTCTTGGATACTCATCAACGAAAAAATCTATCATGTGTTATAATAATAGACTTGAAAATATGGTTTAGAGAAATGATGTTGTGTTGGTTGAATGTGGGAAAATGATAGTAGCATATGTGCATATTCCACATGAAAACTAATCAATTTATGAATCTAAATGTGATGAAAAGGCACCAGATTCAGTGGGAGTTACAAATAATGAATAAAATTCTGATGAAAACTTGGATTGTGAAGAAAGTTTAAAAATTATTGAAGGCTCAAGAAGACAAATGAGTAGGGATAAAATCACTGAAAGAAACATTTTTGGTTACAAAAAATCCCTAATCCAAACCATAAGAATGAATTCTCAGTATCAAGTATCTTTATTATCACTTGTATAACCAAAAACATTTAAAAAGCTAAAAATTGTGAGAGTTATTTCATGTATATGAATGAATATCTTGACCAAATAAAGAAAATGAGAATTGGGAAGTTGTTATAAGGGAAAGTGATAATAATGTCATCATAACCAAGTGAGGTTTTTGAAATAAACATAATGAATATGGAAAAATGATTCAAAAATAATCACATCTTGTGTGCAAGGGATATCTACAAATTGAAGGAATTGAAATGGATGAGACATTTGTTTCCATCGCATGACATGAAACTATCAAGTTATTATTTTCCATGATGATTGAAAATGATTTCAGAGTATATCAAATGAACATAAAATATAATTTATTAAATGGTGTCCTTGAAGAGGAAGTGTAAATTGAGAAATTGAATTGGTTTCTCATTGATGATGATGAAGTAAAAGTGTGCTGATTGAAGAAGCCTTTGTATAGCCTCAAAAAACACCAAGAGCATGGTATTCCAAGTTTGGTCAATGTCTAAAGAAAATTAGTTTCTATAGAGGATTATTTTATCACAACCTATATATTAAAAAGGATAATGTGTAGTGATTTATAGATCTTATCTATGTTGACGACATAATTTTTAGAGTCTTATGAGATAACCAATGCAATCATTTTTTGGAACTCATGAGGTGTGACTTTTAGATATCTTTAATTGGAGAGATTTAATTTTTCCATGGCCTGTAATTCATTTAAATATTGTATGATAAATTTATATCACAAACCTAATATTACAAATAGGTTTTAAGAAGATTTTAGATGGAGGATTTGAGGCCCATGGAAACTCTAGTGGAGATAAGACTAAAATTATCAAAATATGAGTAGGGAAACAAGGTCAATGTGGCCACATACTAAAAAATCATTGGGATTTTACTCTATTGGACTACACTCTATAGGATATTTTATTTTATAATTTTCAAGATAATATTTTTCAGAGTGATCCCAAGGAAAGTCTCATGAATATTTTGAAAATAATACTTTGGTATATTCAACATAATATAGACTATGAGTTGTTATTTCACAATGATTCGTAGTAGAATTTTTTCATATTAACTAATGAATGTTGGGATGGTTTGGTAGATAACTTCAAATAAACTTTAGTTAGTTTATTTTATCTTGGATGTTTATATATATTATAGAAAATAAAGAAGAACGATTGCATATCTTTGAGTACTATGCAGGCTGAGTACATTTCTTCAACTAAAGCATGAACCCAATTTATATGGATGAAACAACAACTTGATGATGTGGGTGTTGAAGTGATTTATCCTATTAAAAATATGTGTTACAATTAAATTTTGATCAATATCATGAAGAATTACACTTAGAATTCATAGACCGAGCACATTGATATCAAATATCACTTTATAAAGGAGAAGGTGGAACAAGGAATTTTGGTTTGGGAGTTTGTGCCAACTAAAGATCAAGTTGTTGATATCTTGAAAATGTCACCACACAAAGTGGTATCTGAGAAGAATCGTTTGGATATTATAGTTGAACTATATATTTAAATTTAATTGATTTTATTTCATACCCCTACTCCCCATAGTTTATTCCATGTGAAATTATGTTTTCTTACCTCAAAATATTGGATGTCTAACACCCTCATAAGATCTTTTGTTGAGAAGTGATATCTTTGGGTTAATTACCAAGGGGTTAAATATTCAAGTGTGTTAAAAAGGGGTATATGTGTTTTAAATAGTGAGATTATGTCAATAAAAATAATGGGGGCATTAATTATGGCATCCTGCCTTTTTATTACATAACCTTTCATTACATTTTACAAACAGATGATCTTCTAAAGTTTAGAGTCTTGGAAAAAAGGTATATAATACATGAAAACTTAAAAACTTATTCAATTAAACTTGAATGGATTCTTCAAGTTTCATCCTAAGCACATTTACTTCATCTCATAACTTAGGTACATACATCAAAGAAAAGGGTTAGCATAAGGCCCTGTAAGGGAAAACAAGGGAAACGATTTACTTATGATCTTTAAAAATATCAATAAGAACTTGAGGAATTAAATAAAGGCATGGGAAATGAAAAAAGATACAATTAATAATAAAATTAACATGATTCATAAAATGTAATGGGAATAAAACATTTAATTGATTCATTCATAATCATATCACTAAGGTTTTATCACTGAGGTGTCATCACAGTTACCAAGGTTATTAACCAAGGTATCGTAAAACTGATCATCTCTAGAGATTAAATTATTTACCCAATGCATTAGAGAACTATTGGAGCTCAAAATTAATATTTATTAATTAATTTTAGCCTCATATATCATAATAAATCATTTCATAAATAACTCATAGAGAATAAAAGAAAGGGGTTTCATATCGAAATCATGGTGTTTTTGAAAGTGCTTAAAAACAAGATCCTTTTTCATTTTAAACCCATGGAAAAGGAAGGTAGTTTTCATGTATGTAAATACTATAATTGTATATATTTTTTTAACATATAGTTGAATATACATGGAGAAAAAATATGTTTGGGTATTCACAAAAAAAAATAATTTCTTGAGAAAAGAGATAAATTTTGAGATGTAAAATCGGCAACATAACTGTTATAAAACATGGTTTTAGAGAACATTAAAATATAAGGGATAAAGTAATACCACTAATAAAATAATATTAATTTAGTGAAGGTATAAAATAAAATTTAAAGAATAACATAGTATGAAAATTTGAAATACATACCCCATAAAAAGAGAACTTGCATGGAGGAGTGGAGATTTCCCTTACCTTGAAGATTGACTCCTAAAACTCAAAGATTGGGACCTTGAGGGCTTGAGGACACATTAGGAAGACTCATTTTGAGGTAATAATTTCATATATTTATATATTATTAATTTTAAATTAAAGTAAATGAAGAAATGGGTGGGTATTTATAGAAAAAGTGAGGGAGTTTTTTATTATTTTCTTTGGACACCTATGTAGTGGTATTTGAAAAACCATGGGCTTGCCCATGGTATTGGACACTTAGTACACCTATTACATTATTTTAATCCACAAGATTCAACTATAATTTTATAGTACTCATTACATCATTATGACATAGTTATGATGTCATTAAACATACTGAAAAACTTAAACTGTATTTTTACTATTTATGAAAAACTAAAGTATTTTATAAGATTATCATAAACTCACCCTAACCTAATATAGATGTTTTAATTTAAAAAAACATTTATTTTATCATAATAATTATCTAAATATGATAAATGTAACTTTTAGCTATCAAAATACTTATTTATTAAAAATAATAGCAGACATAAAACTCAAAGTAAAATGCATAGTAAAATTTTTGACACTTGAAAAAGAAAAATATTATTTTATCATTTGTAATTAAATAAGAGTGTTTGGATAATAATATAAAAATTAATAAAACCATAGTTTAATATAATAATTTATATCTCTTTTAAAAGTACATTTTTTACCTAAAAAATCAATTTATCAAATTTTATCTTGATGTTTAAACAAAACTATTCTTAAAAGAGAAATAATGAAATAAAAATTTTATTAAAACAAAGGTATTACATTTTAAGTAAATAGGGACTCAACACATGACCCCTTATAACACCTGTTTATGACCTATGGATGAGGTGTACGATAGTGATAGACTCATGGGGTGGCTCGACTAACATTACCCAAGTGGTAATCTCTACTAACTTGAACTTCTCCCATATGTGATTTCGTTCAAGCTTAATATGTTGAAGATCAGATTGTTCTTGGAAAATAGTGAAGCCTAAAGATGCAACCTCCCTCCCAAGTTTTGATAAATGGGCTTCACACGGTAGGACTCTACTGTATGAGGCCATTGACTCTTCTTTCTTCATTAATTAACCATTATGAAATCTATTTATAATACTAATTATAACATTAAAATTATTATTAAGATTATTGTTCCCAACAATCATATTGACCAACTAACATATTTACCAACAATCGTATTTACCAATGGTCATAATTGACTAACGGTCATATAACATTCAAAACCCAAAGGTTGCATTTCAATTATATTCACTTTATTATTAAAGGTATATAGTTTTTTGAGTAAAAAAAATATAACACACATTCTTAGGAAAACATTATCATTAAAAAGTTTGGGTCGTTACATTCTTACCCCCTTAAGAAATTTCGTACCTAAAATTTCAACTCTTTGAGAAGAGATGTGGGTACTTCTGCCTCATTGTTTTCTCCAGTTCCTATGTGGATTCTTTATATTTTTGGTTCCTCCACAAAACTTTAACAAGGTGGGTAGTATTGTTGTGTTGAACCTTTTCTCTGCAGTTTTTTCCCTCAGAATCCGGGGATGACCGCCTTGATGGGAGGTTCAAACGTTCTGATCGGTTTCTAATGGGTTTGTCTGCAGAACTGGAAACATCCAATGATTCCACATCCATTTGGACCTACTTTCCAAAGGTAGGTGATCATTAGCTTGTGGACTGATGAGGCTTAGGAATTTGCGTTGGTCGAGAGGATGGGAGGTTGGACTCATCACACCTTTTTTAGGGGAATTATTGTCTACTCTGGGACTCTCTTTATAGATTTAAGTTATGTTCATGAATCCTTATTACATTACCAAGTATAAAATGATCTTTACTTCAGATATAACAATCAATGATTAAATATGTAGGAAATTTAGAGAATATTTTGTATGTATTCGAGGTTCTTCATCGATAGAGAATCATCTGTATTTGTTAGAGATTCTTGGTCAATGGTACCCTTCGACACATTTATACAGAAGTCTCTTGGTCATTATGATGACCATGCTGGTTTTAAAGCCACTTAGTGGGGCACTTGATGTTTATTGTCATTCAGAAGAACATGGATTATTTTAGAGTTGGGATCGAACCTGTAGATGGGCTACCTACGTATCCTTTGTTTATAAAAGGAATCAAAACCCACGTAGTTCGAGTAAGGGAGTATGATGTTTATGATTGATGGCTCAAAGAAGGATGTCACAATTACTTTTACACTCTAAGCTCACGTGAGTCATGCTCGGTGTGACAAACAAGAGGTATTGGTAAAAATTAGACAATTGTTCCATGAAATATGCAATCATAAGAAATAATGTGGGGCATATGTATGTATGACAGCCCAGATAAATGAAGGTTAGGATTTACTTTAGGGAAGAAATCCAGGAATAGGGTCCATAAAGGTATATGTGCTTCATGGAGATTTTGAATACTCTAACATGGGTTTTACTCCTGAAAAGGAATCCCAAATCAAGGGTAAATTAGGACTGGTTAAGAGAATTATGACTGGGGCTTACTCCTGAAAAGGAGACCCAGGATAAAGGATTATGACTGGGGCTTATTCATGAAAAGGAGGCCCAGGTTAAGGGAATTAAGGTTTGGGGCTTACTCCTGAGGAGGATGCCCAAATTAGGGGACTGGGGCTTACTCCTGAAGAGGATGCCCATATTTGATACTGGGGATTACTCCTGAAAAGGAGGCCCAGGTTAAGAGATCTGGGGATTATTCCTAAATAGGATGCCCAAAAATTGAGGGACATGGGGATTACTCCTAAATAGGATGCCCAGATTTGGGAACTTTAAGAATTGGGGCTTACTCCTAAGGAAGATGCCCATATTTGAGATTGGGGATTACTCATGAAAAGGAAGCCCAGGTTAGGGGATCTGGGGCTTACTCCTAAGAGGATTCCCAAAAATTAAGGGACTTGGGGCTTACTCCTAAAGAGGATGCCCATATTAGAGGACTTACAACTGGGGATTATTCCTGAAAAGGAGACCCAAGTTAAGGATTCTCTCATCTTAAAGGATGAGGTTGAATGAATGAAATCTCAATCTCTAGTGACATAAAGATGTGTAAATCACTAGGTTTTGAAAGATATTCCACTAAATTACTTTCATATAAGGAATTCATATCAAGAAATCATGCCATAAAATGGATTTGAAGAGTGTCTTGAAGACTGAATCTTGAATAGGAAAGGTGTAATGGCTTAAGAGAGGTGAAATGGGAAAAAAAGGCACCCAAAAAGGCAGGGGCGTGCAAGTCCTGGCAGGCGCGCAGGTACTACGTGGGCGCGTAAGTTTTGGTCACGCAGGTATACGCCTGCGCGACACATGATGTACTTTCGCGACGGTTAATCAGCAGGGTAATACTTGAGCGACTCTTCATTAAAGCCTTTAGAATCCTCTTGAGGTTCTTCCAGAAGAGGGGCGTGCAAGATCTATTGATGGAGTAAGGCGGCGCACAAGTGTGGCCCTTTTCCCTTAAGGGCTAGCCACTCAGGTGTGCGAGTGTTGATGAGTTTCAACACTTAGGCCTTCCTCCCCCTCTTTATATTTTCCGTTCTAGGTAAGAAAATACCTTAGAATTGTTTCGGAAGCTTTGAGAAGAGACTAGGGCGCCGGGAGCTCAAATCTGAGTTTCTAGAAAAAAAATCCTCTCGAATAGGGGGCCCATAGGGTCTATTTATAGGCAGGAGAAGACCCTGGGCGGTTACCGGGCGGTTATCACTTAATTCTCACAAGTCACTTGCGCGACCATAAGGCGTCGCGCAAGTGGACTTGCGCGACAGTGATATAACTTGCGAGGCACAGGTGCTTTTGATCCCTTGTTCATGCCTTTGTCGATTTTTGATATTTTCTTCAAAGGTTGAATCACTTTGAGCTCAGATATTCCCCTTTTCTGATCTTTAGATTCTGTGACGAAAGGAGCGTCAACAAAAGTCCCCCCTCAGAGTTGGATCTGAAAGAAATGAGGATATGACTCTGAGGAAATCGAGGACATCCAAAGGAAAGGTGGAGCGCAAGTCTTGATGGTAGTGAGGGCGGCGCGCAAGTGCGCATCGCGCAGGGCCTGGGTGCACTGGGTGTAGGCGCGCAGATAGGCCGCCTAGCCTATAAATACGTGGTTATTGGATGCGCTTCGCATCTGATTCCGAATTCTCGAGCTCTCGCCACGCAAGTATCTTCTTTCCGTTGTTTCCTTGCCATCGCACTGCTGTCTAGGTATCCGTACTTGCGCGGTTTAGACGTGCGCGGTAAAAACTAGAACGACAAAAGAACACTTGCGCGCCAAGTTTAGACTTGCGCGCCTTAGTGCCTTTGCCATTTTTTCGGATTTCTTCACAAAGTTTATGAAAAATCAATCCATTTAAAAATTTAATTTATTCAACTTTTGTGCAGAATCAATGGCTCTTAGACCCAGAATAGTTGATGAACTGGCTAGCAAGCGGATTGATGACATGATGAACATCATTGGCCATGATTACTATGATATTTGCGACATCACTCTCCCAGATTTGGATAAGTACTTGAAGAAATATCATCTTAATTTCCCACAGAGCATCTACCTGCCTCTATATGGTCATGGTCATCTACAAGGAGTCAATGTTCCAGATGCAAAGAACCATACACCTGAAATGAAGCTGCACTTCTACTCCTTCATTTTGGTTATGTTGTGCATTAGGATCAACAAAAATGGTGTGAACTTTCAAATTCTTCCTCCATGTCATTTCCTTGCATATATGAAAATGGAAAACCCATGGGCTGAAATTTTTTCCACTGCCGGTTGGTGGAGAGAAGACAAACATGGTATTAGAGAAATATCTGAAAATAGTACTCTCTCCAAATGGCTCTTTACTTCCAATGCTCTATTCTCAAATCCATGTATCCATCTTCCAAGTCTCTTGGATAGAAACAGAGTCATTGTTTGATCAGCAGAAATTTTTCTCAAACCGCACTCAGGAACATCCTTTTACAATTGTTCCAAGAAGAGCTGGTATCATTGCATCTCTTATTGTATCCAGTTGAATGAATGAATTCCAAGTGATTGTTGATGAAGGTCGGGGTGCCGTAAATCAAATGACGAGTTATGTTGAAAGCCTCTTGTAATTCTTGAAAAAGAGAAGAGACTCCAGTCTGTGGATGTCCTTCTAACTCTTGTGCATCAATGAAAAACACTTTCACCTTCACTTATTTGTACCTGCATTCTATTTTGCTATATGCTTTAGATTTTAGCTAAGCCAATGGGCCTAGTAAGCATAGTTTGATTTTTACTAGGATTAATGTAAATAACCCTTCAAACTTCGAACCTTTTAATTGCTCAATGTTACCTAATTCATACAAAAATGTATGTTTAGTGAGCTAGGAACTTGACTTTTATTCAGAGTTCCCTTGTGTTTTGTGGGCAGTTTAAAGTCATTCATGTCAGACATAAAAAGGCTAATGTTTAAGGTCGAAATAGCTTTGAACGAAATGGATTAGAATTGACTCAATTCCTTGACAACTCATCTGAAAACATAGTACCATACTCAAGTATGAGGGAAAATATGTAAGTTATGACTTAAGAATATTTGAATCTGGGGAATGATATGAAAAAGAGATAAAAGTCATTAGAAGAATTAGTTTCCAAGAATGAAGTTGCCATTATTTAACAAACCCGTTAGGGGGTTGAATTATGCAGGGCCACCTAAGGGAATTGGCTGCATAGTTAAATAAAATAGTATCTTTTGGCTAACAAGTCTGTTATGTATACTGTTTATGCAAGGCCACCTATGGGAACGTGCTACATAGTCAGGCCAAAGAACTCTCAGAAATTTACTTTCCTAGTGCTAAAAGCCAGTGAAGGTTTATGGAGATTCAAATCTTCCAATGTATAGAGTTTTCTATATGGAAAGAGGTACTTGAATATGGAGAAAATATTTACAAACAAAATTATCAAAGAACTGGATGAATATCACTCCTACGAAGGTCTTGACCCAAACGTAGGGAAGGATAATATAAACCATAGACTTGAATACTTTCAGATCATGAAAAAGGATATGCGAAAAATATGTTAAGGATGACCATTTTTGCATATCCCTACATACTGTAATTTAATACAAATAAGGACAAAAGAGGCATTCTTCCAAAGAATGAAGTTACCACTATCCGACAGACCCGTTAGTGGGTTGAATTATGCAGGTCCACCTAAGTGAATTTGCTGCAAAGTAAAATAATAGTATCTTTTGGCTAACAAGTCTGTTATGTAGACTGTTTATGCAAGGCCTCCTATGGGAACGTGATACATAGTCAGGAAAAAGAACTCTCAGAAGTTTGACATTTTTGTGACTAGGAGTCATGAAAAGGGTTATGAGGATCTGAAAATATTTAAGGTTAGGATTATAACACATAAAGATGGGTATTGTTCAATGTGTACAGAGATACATAGATCAATGTTAACCATAATCATGTTGTGGCTGGGTCCTGAATTGAAATGTTGGACTTCACTACGTATCCCATAAGGATAAGAATCAAGCCATACGTAGTTCTTAAACTACAGTTTAACATCGTGTGGGACAAAAGGATTAGAGATCTTAGTTTAGGGTCATAGATCTTGGACCATTGTAAGAAATACACAGTGTGTGTTTTCATGGGGACTTTTCAGCCAAGGGACTGAAAGTGGAATTTGGGGTTAGGCCCAAAGACTTGGGACTGGATTCAAGGGACACTTGAACGTTCCTACGTATCCCATAAGGATGGGAATCAAGCCCACGTAGTTCTAGAACTACCCTTTGTACAAATTTGGTTCGTACATGTGAAGGGTGAAAGGGGACTGTAGTGAAATGATGGTTTAACCCAAGATAAAAGGTTTGGGAGTTTCCATGTATGTACGTAGTCTTTGAAATGAAACATGATTGAAAAAATCAATAAAAATAATGATTCCCTCTCAGGTGAGGGTATCAAAGAAATTTGTAGTTTATTGTCATACTGGACAAAAGTGTTGTATAGTTTAATGTCGTATAACAAAGACGAAAGTGAACCAATGTAAAGATATTGATTTTAAGGGCGGTTTCACGAATTAACATCGTATGAGATATAGATGAACTGACTTGAAGGGATTGGTTTTGGGATTGAACCTTGTGAGGTTGCCTACATACCCAGCCTAGAAGGCAAGGATCAAAGTCCGTGTAGTTCAATTAAAGAATGAATTAATGATCAAGTTGTTCTTGGGGACAATGACCTAAAAAAATGATGTTAGGACTTACACATGGTTAGCGGCCCAGAGAGAGTGTTATGGTTGAGGTTTGCTCTAAGCTCACGTGAGTCATACTCGGTGTGAGAAACAATAGGTAACAACAACCTTAACGATGCATAGTTTAATTTCATGTAGGACATATAAAGGGACTATGCAGTTTAAAGTCTTGCAGTTAGGACTATTGGTGCTGCATAGTTTAGTGTCATGTAGCAGGGACAAAATACAGTTTAATGTCATGTAGGACGTATCACGAACTTTCTGTACAGTTTAGCGTCATGTAGTTAGGACTATGGGGACAATATAGTTTAACGTCATGTTGGACGAAAGGGGGGGGGGGGACTGTGCAGTTTAATGTCATGCAGTGAGGACAAAAGAGTGCACCATTTTAACATCATGTAGAACGCATTGGGGATTTTTCCCACAGTTTAACGTCTTGTTGGACGAAAAAGGGATGATACAGTTTAGCATCATGTTGGACGAAAGTGAAAATAGTTTAAGGTCATATGCATGGACTGTGGATGGTGCAGTTTAATGTCATGCTGGACGGTGGTGTAGTTTAAGGTCATACAGGACCTTTGATGATTATGTAGTTTAACGTCTTTCTGGACATAAGGGACTTTTATACAGTTTAGCGTCATGTAGTTAGGACGTCACAATTTAACGTCTTGCTAGATGTAAGGGACTTGAAAATAGTTTAGGGTCATATGCATGGACCGTTGATGATGCAGTTTAAGGTCATACAGGACCTAGTTGCAGTTTAAGGTCATATTGGACCATTTAGGGAACTTTTTCACAGTTTAACGTCGTGTGGGACGAAAGTAAAAATAGTTTAAGGTCATATGTATGGACTGTTGCTGTATAGTTTAACGTCATATAGCAAGGACGAACTAGTGCCGCACAGTTTAGTGTCATGTTGCGGGGACAAAGTACAGTTTAATGTCATGTAGGATGAATGTAAGGACTTTTTTACAGTTTAGCGTCATGTAGCTAGGACGATGAAGGTGACAGAGTTTAATATCATGTTGGATGTATGTGCAAATAGTTTAGGGTCATATTCTTGGACCGTTGCTGTATAGTTTAACGTCATATAGCAAGGACGAACTGGTGCCGCACAGTTTAGTGTCATGTTACGGGGACAAAGTACAGTTTAATTTCATGTAGGACGAATGTAAGGAATTTTTTACAGTTTAGCGTCATGTAGCTAGGATGATGAAGGTGACACAGTTTAACGTCATGTTGGACGTATGTGAAAATAGTTTAGGGTCATATTATTGGAATGTTGCTGTATAGTTTAACGTCATATAGCAAGGACGATCTGGTGCCACACAGTTTAGTGTCATGTTGCGGGGACAAAGTATAGTTTAATGTCATGTAGGACGAATGTAAGGACTTTGCAGTTTATACAAAATACTTCTTCAAAAATATAGCATTGGTTGGAGTAGTGATGAGTTCCCGATCCATTGAGATTAATGAATAAGCTCCATTGGAGTAGACCCTATGTATTGAATAAGGTCCTTCCCATTTTGGCTCAAGCATGGGAGGTTTCTTTCCTGGTATCATTGGAGTTCTGAGAACTAATACCAATTCTCCCTGAGTGAATGAACGAAGATGAACTTTTTTGTTAAAATCTCGTGCTATTCGATTCTGATAGACTTCCAAGTGGTGCAAAGTGCACAATCTTTTCTCATCTAACTTTTCCAATTCATTCAATTGCTTTTGAGATTGTTCATCTGTAGATGATTTATCACAAATGGAAACTCTGAGTGAGGGTAGTTGAAATTCAATGGAAAATATGGCTTCCGTTCCATATACCAATGAATATGGAGTTGACCGAGTTGCAGTGCGGGTGGTAGTCCGATAAGCCCATAAAGCATGAAAGAGTTTATCAGTCCATGACCTCTTATCTTTATCCACCATCTTTTGCAGTATATTTGAAAGAGTCTTGTTAAAGGATTCTATCTGGATGTTGGCCGCTGCATAATACTGAGATGAATGGTTGGATTTGATGTTGTATTCTTGATACAACTTATTCATCTCAGATGAACAGAAATTGGTGCCATTGTCCGTCAATATGGTATGAGGGACACAAAATCTGGTAATGATGTTTGACTTGATGAAGATAACAATGAATTTAGAACTGACTTCCTTGAGAGGTATTGCCTCTACCCATTTGGAAAAGAAGTCAGTAGCAGTAAGAATATACTTAAACTGTTTAGCCGTAGCCGAAGGGTAAGGTCCCACCACATCCATTCCCCATGTGGAAAATGGCCATGAGTATTTAGTTGTATGAAGAAAATCTGGAGGGTGATGAATGAAGTTGGCATGTATTGGAATGAATGACACTTCTTTGTGAAATCTACAAAATCTCGTATCATTGAAGGTCAAAAGTATCCAAGCCTTCGAACCTGACCAGACAGTCTATGTCCAGACTGGTGGGCACCACAGACTCCTGCATGCACTTCTTTTATGATAGCCATTGTCTCTTCACCATCAATGCATCTTAAGAGAACTCCATCAAAACCATGTTTGTAGAGAATTTTCTCTAGGTGACCTGGGCTATCATAAAGAGTAAAATTGACCACACGTCGTCGGACTTGTTCTTTCTCAGCTCTATCAGGTGGAAGTGTTCCATTTTGAAGTTATTCCCTGATAGGTGACATCCATCCTGTAGTATGACCATACGGTTCATGAATGGGACAAATTTCATTAATTTACTCTGTCCTGATTTGAACATAAGGTGAAATTTCATGACGGTGGGCAATACTGATGGTTGTCTCATCCCGATTTGGATCTACCAGAGCTGTGGCTATATTAGCCAATGCATCAGCTTGAGCATTTTGTGATCTTGGGACATAAGAAAATGTCGGTTCCAAAGGGAATTACGCCATTAACTCTCTGACGTAATCATATAAAGGGATTAATTCTCCTTTTCTATGGCATTATCCCCATTGACGTGTTTGATTACCAGGTCTGAATCACCTTTCACCTTTAAGTGATTTACTTGTGCTTGAAGTGCTAATTCCAAACCTACGATGAGAGATTGGTATTCTACTTAATTATTGGTACCACCTTCCCACAATAAGAAGGAATAAGGTAACACTGCCTTTTCTGGGGAAATGAGAACAATTCCTAAGCCAACTTTGTTGAATTTAGGATTTTCCATTTTCTTCCCTGTTAGACTTCTGGAAGCACCATCAAAATACATTTCCCAGACTTGAGGACTTTCTTGAATAGAGAAGACTTCCTCATCAGGGAGTTCAATATCTGAAGACGTGTCTTCCACTAAAGGGTGTTCAGCCAGGAAATCGGCCAGAGCTTGGACCTTTATTGCCTTTTGAGACACATACTTAATGTCGAATTGCTGCAAAATAACTTCCCACCTTGCTAGACGTCCTGTAAACATTGAACGACTAAGGATGAATTTGAGCGGGTTATTACGAGATACCAATTGGACCTCGTGATGTTGCAGGTAATGTCTCAACTTCTGAACTGCAAATATTAATGCCAGGCAGCACTTCTCAATACTTGAATACCGGGTTTCTGCTTCAAGCATGGTTCGACTGAGATAGTAGAGGTTGTTTTCATTCCCAGCATCATTCTTTTGAGCAAGAAAGGCACCCAATGATCGCTCTAGAGCTGTCACGTAGAGGATAAGTGGTCTTCCTTCAACAGGTGGCATGAGTACTGGTGGACTCAAGAGGTATTTCTTGAGAATATCGAATGCTTCTTGACATTCTTCAGTCCACTGGTAAGTGACTCCCTTCTTCATCAATTTGGTGAAGGGTAAACTTTTACCTGCTAAATTGGCGATGAAACGCTGAATATAGGCTAAGTGTCCTTAAATTCCTCTTAATTATTTCAAATTTTGAGGAGGTGACATACCAAGGATTGACTTGGTCTTCTCAGGATCGACTTCAATACCACAATGGCATACAACAAAGCCGAGAAATCTTCCTGAGGTTACCCCAAAAGCACATTTTAAGGGGTTCATCTTCAAATTATGTTGTCAAAGCTTGCAGAATATGACTTCCAAATCAGCCAAGTAATTAGAACGTTGTTTGGATTTAACTACCAAATCGTCTACATATAATTCAACAAACTTCCCTAATAAGGGTTTGAAGATACGATGCATGGCACGCTGATAAGTTGCACCTGCATTCTTTAAGCTAAAGGGCATTACCCGGTAGCAAAACACACCCTGAGGGGCTCTGAAGGCTGTAGATTCCTTGTCTTCTGGGGACATTCGGATCTGATTATATCTAGAATATCCATCCATGAAGGAAAGTGCTTCATAGCTAGCTATTGCATCAATTAGAAGTTCTGTAATCGGAACTGGGAAATCATCCTTTGGACAATGCCGATTAAGGTCTCTCAAATCGATGAAAACTCTAATTTGTCCGTTCTTTTTCTTTACAGGGACAATATTAGCCAACCATTTGGGAAATTGAACTTATCTGACAAAGTTAGCTTTGATAATATTATCCACTTCAGCTTCAATTTTGGAAGCATAAGTTGGGTGTGTTCTTCTTGCGGCTTGCTTAAATCCTCGATGTTCTTCTGGTAAACCCGAATGATGAGTAGAAACATCAAGATCAAGCCCGGGCATTTCTGTATAGTTCCAAGAAAAAATATCAATATTTCTCTTTATAAAAGAAATATACATCTCTTGCTCTTCAAGGGTCATGGCCACACTGATTAAAGTGGGGCGTGGATCTTCCTTTGTACCCAGATTTATTTCTCTGAGTTCATCCACAGTGGTAGAGATACCCTCTTCAAATGCTGGAGGAGCATCTCTGAGATCTTCCTCTTCTTCTTCATCATGTGTTATTTCTTCCGTTTCTACTTGCATAGTAGATGAAAAAGCAGAATTTTCATGATCAGAAGAGATGTCAAAATTTTCACATTTTGAAGAGGAAGTTTCCATTTTTGACCCTATTGCTGATGAAGGGTCTTCTTTGGGTAATAAATAGGAGATGATGGATTGAGAATCGACATCATTGTTCACCTCCGATGTTGCTATAACTTCTTCTGGCCTAATTGGCAAAGCATAGACTTGTTGGATTTCAGTAGATGAAATGAAGATGTCACCATTTGTGCTTTCATCACTGCTTGGTAGATTACCAATTTCTCCTATGTTGTCTGGCTCGATTTCCGTAATTGACATTATGGATCTTTCCATAAGAGCATTTTGATTTGGGTCTATCTTGTCAATTTGACTTATAGGCAACACATAATCTATACTCACATGTGTAAATGGATTTACTGGAATTTTTTCCAAACCATATGGAGCATTAACTTTGGTAATCTCATTTTTTATGGATTTCTCCCTTTGCTTCATGTGATAGAATTCTGCCTCAATGTATTGAGACTCACATGTCTTGAACGGGGCCTTATCACCATAAAATGTCCCAACTTGACCATCGAAACAATATTTGAGACATTGATGGTATGAAGAAGGGATAGCCACATGTTGATGTAACCAGGGTCTTCCAAGCAAAATGTTGAAGGCTGAGTCTTGATCAACAACCATGAAATCTGAATCGGATACAAGATCTCCAAACCGAGTTCTGAGTGTAACTTCACCCAGTGGTTCTTGTTCATTTTTATCATATCCCTGTAGCATCATGGTGGAGGGAGATAAATCAGATTCCGTGAGGCCCAATCAACGAAGTGTACGAATGGGCATGAGGTTGACTCCTGAACCATTGTCAATGAAAACTCTTCGAACATCCATGCCATTGACTTTGCCAAAAAAGTACAATGGTCTAATATGTCCATGAAAAACATCATCTTCATCTTCATCAGTAAAGGATATTATTTCATGGCATTCTGTAGGATTATTCTCTATGTGATAGACTTCAGCTGCAACAATTTTAGTTTCAAACTCCTGAGGACTTGACAAAGCGTCGATGAGTGCTTCCCGAAGATCTTTTGACAGATTCAAAGCATCCAGAATTGATAACTTGGCTGGTACTTGGGCTAAGTGTTTCAATATATCATACTTTTGATCCAGAGGTCTGCGTTTCCCAATAGGAATATGTGGTTTAGCAGGTACCTTGGAAGCATATTCTTTGGAAGTTGATGCATCTTGTATTGGGATAGGAGTTGGCAATATTCCTGGTTTTGGAAGATTAGACCGATTAGATCCATTTAATTGCTAAGAGGAAGAAGATGGAACCTTCAACCGGTCTTCCAAAATAACTGTGCCAGGACTGAATTTTCTATTGGTAGAAGAACTTTCTTGTTCTTGCTGAGCTCACTGAAGGGCTCTACCACGATTTTCTGCTGCGTACACAGTTCTAGCAGGGGTAGAATTGGAATAGTGGCTTCTGAAAGATCCACGTCTTCCCCTGTATCCTGAGCCCCTGGAACTTCCTCTGATTCCTCTGTTTGATACAGGGAATTCAGGCTCATTAAAATTGAAACTGCGACTGGCATATGGATCTGTTAATTGAATCATATTAACATAACCGAAGATTAACTCTTCGTCTGATGAAGACTCTGCCTGATTAGCCTGTTTAGGCTGTGCCGTTTGGTGGGGCGGTGCCCGTGGCTTTGAAGTAGATGGCATGAAGTCCGCCAAAGTCAGAGACAACTTAGGCTTTGACACATACTCATCTTTTTCTGATTCTTTTTCTTTCTTTGAATCATGCTGTTTTTTTGAGGACTTTCCCTCTAACGAAGATGGTTTTGCCGCAACAGTCATGGCAGAAGACATAGTTGGTTTCCTTAATTGTGTTCGCAAAATAGCATGAGTTTGATTGATTGTATTTCTGACCATCCAATAATCATACTTTTGTGCATTTTTTCTTTTGACTTCATGTCATTCATCTTCCTCCTCTAGAACTATAGCAGTGACACATGCTATCTGGGATGAGGAGCCTTTCAATGTGACCTATCCCGAGTCGACCATCTTTTGCGGGTGGTATTTGAAGACAAAACACTCCTGGATGGGATGCCCCAATATTTGATGAAAAGGGAAATAATTAGGACGGTCTTCATCTCCTTTCTTGTTTGGCCTCTTGGGTATTGGCAATTGAACCAAATTGTTTTCCAGAGCCGAAATGAAATAACCAAGAACTTTTTCATTTCGGAAAGAATATGTTTTGCTCTTCAAATCCTCAAATTTTTTTTGTCTTTGATCTTTTTGATCATCTGGATAAAAATAACTTTGTTGTTGGCGCTCAGAAGGTGGAGCCCTTCGAGAAGATGAAGGTTTTGAGGTAGAAATAGGTAGAGGTGCTTGTTTAAGCATAACTATAGCAGTTTCTTCTTTACCCATTCTCCTTCTTGGAGCTGATGGAATTACACGATATTTATCATTATCCTGTATAATGGAATCTTCAATCTGATGAGCGATTGAAGTAAGGTCTCGAAACCCTCCTGTGTATTTCACAGGGATTAATGGCGTGCGTAATTCGTCACGCAAATTTTCCACACAGATTGGCAACAATTCTTCTTGAGGGAGTGCTAAACTTAAGGAATATGTTAATCCCTTCCAGTGAGCAATGAAATCAGAGACTCTTTCATTCTCCATTTTCTTACAATTTGTAAGATCGAAAACTGTTGTCTTTGGCAAAGTTGAGCTGAACTGAAGGAGGAATTTTTGGTGAAGATCCTCCCATCCAGTAATTGACTGGGATTTCAAGCTTGTATACCAAACAAAAGCTGGTCCTTGCAAGGTTCGTATGAAGCATCTGAGTTTCACTGCTTCTTGCTTCTCCAAAGTTCCCATCATAGGATCACAACAAGACACGTAATGCGTCAAATGCTGTTCAGGATCACCTGATCCATTGAAAATAGGGAATAAAGGATTCCCAAAACTGGATGGAGGAGAAATTGAATCTACCCATTCAGGGTAAAATTTCTTTTCTGGTTGAACTTGCGCATGTTTCCCTTCCATAGTTTCTAACCGAGCTGTTAATGACTCAATAGTAGTTATTAACTTTTGAGAAACATCCAGTTGAACTTGGACTTGGGTAGGTGCAATGACTGGAGATTGAAAAAATGTGGTGATTGGTGCTGCAACTGATGGTAGCACTGCCAACTGTTATTGCACTTGACCCGTAGGATTAGACCTGTGAGGGTGTACTGATAGAGGAGGATATTTTTGATCTATCTCAATAGCTGCAACAAATTGTTTTGGCTGACTGACTCCAGCATGCTTAAGAAGAAGACTACTCTGAAGTAGTTTTACATTCAACCTTCTTAATTCTCTCATTTCTTCCTCCTGTTGCGCAAACCTCTACTCTAGTGAGAGCGATTGACCTTCTCTAGAGGAAGGATATGTAACCTGTTTCTTTCCCTTCCCTTTTCTGGATCCTTTTCGGAGAGGGGGAAGTGGGTTACTCGAAGGATTACTTAAGTTCTAAGTAATCCTTTGACTTCGTGTACGCAAACCTTCTTCATTTGTGTCGGTGCGTACATCTTCTTGAGCAGGAACCTCTTCATTTGAGTCCCCTGAGTGAGCCTCATTTGGTGGATCAACAACAATGGCATTGATGACATTGATTGATGCATAACTCATCGCATCCCTTCTATCATCATTTCTATGATATTGTCTTCTTCCATGTCTTTGATGAGACATTGCCTTTTGTTGATTCGATCCCTCAGGAACTTCTTGACGAACCGTAATTTGGAGGGAATCTCCTGATAATTTGGTTCTTTGTTCCTCTTGAGGTTTATTCCCTAATCGAGAAAATACCAACTTTCTCTGAGGAGGGGATTGATGATTTGAAAAAGTCTCCAGTCCAGTGGACTGGGGTTGTTCTTGCTGTCCTCTCTCAACTCCCCGAATCCTTTTTGTTGATTCTGAGGGTTGGTTTAAAAGAGTCCCCAGTCTAGCGAGCTGGGGTGGTTCTTGACATGCTATGTCTGAGACTTTCTTGAAAGTCCTCCTGATCTTGCGAACCTTAGTCCGGAAATTAGCTGGATGCATTAACCTGTATCCTCTTTTATCACCCGGTTCAAAAGACCGTTGGATGATTTTCGACACTTCTGTCACTTGGTGACGTGCTTGCTCCAAATGAGAGGCCTATTCAATATTCTTGTTTTCTTGATGCAAGAGTAATTAAACAACTTGTTCTCTATATTCTTGATTTTGAGAGGAACTAGTTGAAGCCTGTTCTTGGGCAAGCTTTTGATTACAAACAAATCCCATTGACTATGGCCGGCCATGGGAAATAACATTTCATGAGACCATTTTCGGCGGGCTTTGCTGACTGGAGAGCACCGTGAAATGCAGTGGTCCATGAACACCCCATCCTCTAACATGAATACCAGATGGGGAATTGGAAATTAACTAACGCAATCTTCTTAGTGCGCTAAGGCATGAATGACGAAGGGCTCTCTGCTTCTTTTTAGCTTTCGGATATCGAGAGACTGATAGAGATGCCAAATCAATCTAACGTTGTAACCCTTATATTATCTTAAGATGATTTTCATATTCATCATAAGATAATAATTTCTTTTTCAACTGACAAAGAGTTTTCCATATGTTGAGATGAATATCATGAATTTCATCTTCCGTCAACATTTCTGGAATATTATACTGAGAGTCATCCAGAGGCCAAAACATGACAGGCACTTCACCTTTCACCAGTTGTTTTCTCATATTCAGCATTTCATCTTTATCATTTGAAGAAGATTCTTCTACCTGATTTGACCAGAGTTGGTGTTTCCTTGTTGCTTCATTGGATTCAATAGGATTGGTAGAGAAATTATTGATCAAACTAGAAGATGCATGACTTAGGGGTGGTTCGGAGAATGACCTACACCCTGGGCTATCTTCTGATTGAGAAAGCATTTCACCTGCTAGCGGTGAAGCTTTAGACATGACTGGTTTCACATTTGCAAGTGCCTCAAGATAAGAGGGATTTCTCGGCACTACATTGTCCACTGAAGCATTTTTCCGGGCAATGTGCATCACTACTGCGGAGAGGACTTTCGCAGCAAAATTCATCATCATGGGGAGGACCACCATAATGGGTTACAACAAAAGATGAGATCTCTTGCTCCTTGGTCTTCTGACCACACAGAGGGTTCCTGTGGCTCTCATCTGAAGATGAAACTTCGAGATCGACCGAATTTTCATGAAGCAAACCCTCATGTGGAAGTGTCTGTTGAAGACCTTCAGAATTAATGTTCCCATTATTGGGAACTGAGGGAGTAGAATCTTGAATTCCAACAGATAATTGTCTGAGAGCTTCAAGAACTCCAACATCAAGCAAGGCCTTGTTACAGATTGGCTCTTGATCTCCTGACTGTGTTGGGCGGGTCTTTTTCTTAGATGCCTTCTTACTTGCCTTGGAAACCACTTGTTGACGAAAGTGGCTGATTTGAGCAGGTGTATGTGCCTGATCAGGAAAGATGGTCAGGTTATGCTAACTATCTCCTCTCAAATCAGGTGTATGTGCCTGACTTGGTCGTCCGCATGATACGGGGGAGTATGCCCCATAACCCTCTTGGACTGGAACAGATGTGTGTGTCTTTTCTGGAGTGAATTGTTGATGCATCACTCCACTGGTAGGGATAGATTTATGTGTCTTTCCCTGAGATTCCGCTGAAGTTGTTATAATATCCTGGAAGGCATCCAGAATATGAGCAGGGATTTGCTTCTGCTCTTTCACCATTGATAGAATATGCTTGGTGACTTCAGTTGCCGGAACAGGAATATACGTCCATTCTGGGCTTGGAGTAGGTGTATGTGCCTGCTCCTTTCCTCCTTTTCCTCTCAGTGAATCCTGACAGTACTCAAGTGTGGGGGCAGAGAGTTGAGTCTGCCTCCTATTTGTTGTCGGGGCTTTCTGACTAACTTCTACGAATGCTACCAAGCGAGACTGTTGGTAGGATTGATTAATACTAGCAGGTGTATGTGCCTGCTGATTGCACTTCACCAAACGTGGTTGATGAGATCTATCATATGTAGTTAGAAGAGCCTGCTGACTAGATGATGATGTATAAACAGGTGTATGTTCCTGCCTATAGTACTCTACCGGAATTTCCTGGCGGGATTGGCGTGATGCTGCCAGACGAGTCTGCTGGACAGCAGAATTAAAACGGGCAGGTGTATGTGCCTGCTCATTCATTGCCACCAAGTTAGGTTGGTGGACTTCTCCGGAGACGGCAGAGATGAGAACATGCTCACTATTGACCGGATTCTGCCTCTGGTGGTTCGTCTTGCTTGCTCGGGTTCGAGGAACCTGAGCCAAACACCTGGAGTCGGTACCCTCATCATGTTGAGGGTGCACTGTCGCACGAGTCTGGCGGCGATTGTTGGTGGGAGCCCTCAGGAAGGACTTCTGTCTGTTTGAATTAAGGTCCTGAGGGACCTGCTCATTCACCTCCCTAGAATAAGGGAGCGAATGGTGATTCCGTTCTGGGGATAACGACGCGAAACGGTTGGAGACGGTAGTCAGCACCGCCTGCTTCTTGATCACTGGTCAACGTTGTCCAGACGACCGATGTGAGTTATTTACTTGGAGGGCTTGTCGGGCAGCCTCCAGAGTTGGGATGGTACTGTGTTGACGGTACTCCTTAACCAGTGCATTTGATACCCAGCGTTGAAGATGCTGAGTAGGTGATATCGTCCTAAGAGAGGACGAGGATCCAGCAGGAGTAGCAGCAGTGGCATTTATAAAAGCAGTATTCACAGGTGTGAACTTGAGAGCAACCGTTCTAGAAATGCAGAAGATCTTGGAAAAAGAGTTCCTGTTTGATATAGCAGACGTAATCAAGATAAATTCAGCCACTACATCTTTTGGATGAGCACATATGTCAATGATTGTTTTTGTTGGCCCTCTCATTGAGTTTTAAATAGGGGCTTAACAAATAGGTAAAACATAATTTTAACTTGGTTAAGGATTCACGTCGGGTTCACCATTTTTGTTTCCCTCAGAATCTGGGGATGAATGCCTTGATGGGTGGTTCACACGTTCCGATCGGTTTCTAATGAGTTTGTTCGCAGAACCGGAAACATCCAATGACTCCACATCCATTCAGACCTACTTTCCAAAGGTAGGTGCTCATTAGTTTGTGGACTGATGAGGCTTAGGAATTTTCATTGGTCGAGAGGATGGGAGGTCGGACTCATCACACCTTTTTGAGGGGGATTATTGTCTACTCCGGGACTCTCTTTATATATTTAAGTTATGTTCGTGAATCCTTATTACATTACCAAGTATAAAATGAGCTTTCCTTCAGATCTAACAAACAATGATTAAATATGTAGGAAATTTAGAGAATATTTTGTATGTATTCGAGGTTCTTAATCGATAGAGAATCATCTGTATTTGTTAGAGATTCTTGGTCAATGGTACCCTTAGACACATTTATACAGAAGTCTCTTGGTCATTATGATGACCATGATGGTTTTAAAGCCACTCAGTGGGGCACTTGAAGTTTATTGTCATTCAGAAGGACATGGATTATTTTAGAGTTGGGATCGAACCCGTAGACGGGCTACCTACGTATCCTTTTTTTAGAAAAGGAATCAGAGCTCACGTAGTTCGAGTAATGGAGTATGATGTTTATGATTGATGGCTCAAAGAAGGATTTCACAATTACTTTTACACTCTAAGCTCACGTGAGTCATGCTCGGTGTGAGAAACAAGAGGTGTTGGTAAAAATTAGACAATTGTTCCATGAAAGATGCAATCATAAGAAATAATGTGGGGCTTATGTATGTATGACTGCCCAGATAAATAAAGGTTAGGATTTACTTTAGGGAAGAAATCCAAGAACAGGGTCCATAAAGGTATATGTTAATCATGGAGATTTTGAATACTCTAACTTGGGTTTTACTCCTGAAAAGGAATCCCATATCAAGGGTAAATTAGGACTGGTTAATAGAATTATGACTGGGGATTACTCCTGAAAAGGAGACCCAGGCTAAAGGATTATGATTGGGGCTTATTCTTGAAAAGGAGGCCCAGGTTAAGGGAATTAAGTTTTGGGGCTTACTCCTGAGGAGGATACCCAAATTAGGGGACTGGGGCTTACTCCTGAAGAGGATGCCCATATTTGAGACCGGGGATTACTCTTGAAAAGGAGGCACAGGTTAAGGGATCTAGGGCTTATTCCTAAATAGGATTCCCAAAAATTGAGGGACTTGGGGCTTACTCCTAAAGAGGATGCCCAGATTTGGGAACTTTAAGAATTGGGGATTACTCCTAAGGAAGATGCCCATATTTGAGACTGGGGCTTACTCCTAAAAAGGAAGCCCAGGATAGGGGATCTGGGGCTTACTCCTAAGAGGATGCCCAAAAATTAAGTGACTTGGGGCTTACTCCTAAAGAGGATGCCCATATTAGAGGACTTACGACTGGGGATTATTCCTGAAAAGGAGACCCAGGTTAAGGATTCTCTAATCTTAAAGGATGAGGTTGAATGAATTAAATCTCAATCTTTAGTGACATAAAGATGTGTAAATCACTAGGTTTTGAGAGATATTCCACAAAATTCCTTTCAAATAAGGAAGTCAAATCCAGAAATCATGCCATAAAATGGCTTTGAAGAGTGTCCTGAAGACTAAATCTTGAATAGGAAAGGTGTAATGGCTTAAGAGAGGTGAAATGGGCAAGAAAGGCACCCAAAAAGGCAGGGGCGCGCAAGTCCTGGCAGGCGCGCAGGTACTGCGTGGGCGCGTAAGTTTTGGTCGCGCAGGTATACGCCTACGCGACACATAATGTACTTGCGTGACATTTAATCAGCAGGGTAATACTTGAGCGACTTTTCATTAAAGCCTTTAGAATCCTCTTGAGGTTCTTCCAGAAGAGGGGCGCGCAATATCTATTGATGGAGTAAGGCGGCGCGCAAGTGTGGCCCTTTTACCTTAAGGGCTAGTCACTCAGGCACGCAAGTGTTGATGAGTTTCAACACTTAGGCCTTCCTCCCCCTCTTTAGATCTTCCGTTCTAGGTAATAAATTACCTTAGAAGTGTTTCAGAAGCTTTGAGAAGAGACTAGGGAGCCGGGAGCTCAAATATGAGTTTCTGGAAAAAATCCTCTCGAATGGGGGGCCCACAGGGTCTATTTATAGGCAGGAGAAGACCCCGGGCGGTTACCGGGCAACTATCACATAGGTCGCGCAAGTCACTTGCATGACCATAAGGTGTCACGCAAGTGGACTTGCGCGACAGTGATAGAACTTGCGCGGCACAGGTGCTTTTGATCCCTTGTTCATGCCTTTGTCGATTTTTGATATTTTCTTCAAAGGTTGAATCACTTTGAGCTCAGATATTCCCCTTTTCCGATCTTTAGATTCTGTGACGAAAGGAGATTCAACAGCAGTCAAAGATCTCCACCGGCTACTCCTCATAAGAGAGGTCATGTTCCAGTTGTACCACCTTCATATTTAGTACATGTGAAGGGTTAGGTATGTACTTCATCAAGAGAGATACATAGAAAAAATCACGAACTTGAGCTAGATTTGGAGGAAGTGAAAGCTGATACACCAGTGCTCCTATACAATCAATGATTTCATAAGGGACAATGTACATGGGGATGAGCTTCTCTTTCTCCCCAAACCACATGAATCTCTTCCAAGGTAAAATTAGAAGGTAGAATTTATCTCCAAGGTAAAAATATAAGTCCCTTTAATGGTTTTCATCATAGCTCTTCTTCGTACTATCATCTTCCTTTATCTGTTTGGATGACATGAACCTTTTCTATCATCTCTTGCACAAGATCAAGCCTAATAATATTTCTCTCACCAACTTCATCCCAACAAGTAGTATTTCAACAATAGTTTCCATATAAAGATTTAAAGGTTTCCGTCTGAATACTTTAATGGTATATATTGTTGTATTATAACTAAAATAATAGGTGATTTTGATCCCATAAACCTTTAAATTCCACTAATAATGTTCTCAACATGTCCTCTAGTTTCTGAATAGTCCTCTCATATTGACCATCAGTTTGGGGATGATTGGTCACACTGAAATTTAATTTGGTAATCATGGCATGTTGAATACTTCTACATAATTTTTATGTAAACCTTGGATCATGATCAGATATGATAGAAATTTGAACTCCATGAATCCTTATCACTTCCTTCATGTATATCTTAGAAAGTTGGTCAAGAGATAAATCTTTCTGAATAGATATAAAATAGGAATTCTTGGTGAGAATGTCCACTATAACCCATATCCAATTGTTTCCTTTTGATGTTTTCAGAAGACCAGTTACAAATTCCATAGTGATATTGTCCCACTTCCATGTTGGTATGGGTAGTGGTTGCAATACCCCTTTAGGAAGTTAGAATTCTACCTTAACTTGTTGACACACCAGGAACCTTATAGTGTACTCAGCAATCTCCCTTTTCATGTTATCCCACCAATAATGATAATGAAGGTCCCTATACACTTTAGTGCTTCTAGTATGTATAGAGAATGTAGAACTATGAGCTTCATCCATCACATCCTTATTTATTTCTGTAATAAATGGAACATGCATGCTTGTATGAAATTTTAGTACACCTTCTTGATCAATATTGAACTCAGGAAACTTCCCATTATTCACAGTCTCTATATTATTCTATGAAAAATGATCTTACCTCTGAGATTTCTTGATATTCTATAGTAATGAAGGTTTCAAAATCATTTGGTATAGGTTTGATTATGTATTTTCCTTTATTATTCTAATGTCCAATTTTACTAGGTATTTTATCAAAGGTTATCTTTGAATCCTCATCATTTCCAGAACAATAGGGTCTTTCCTACTTAATGCAACAGTGACATTGTTTTATCTTCTGGGATCATAATGAATTGAATAATCATAGTATTTAAGAAGTTCCAACCATATCCATTGTATCATGTTCAATTCCTTTTTCATGAAAATATACTTTAAACTTTGATGGTCTATGTATATATCACATTTATCCCCATAAAATAGTGGCTCCATATATTCAAAGCAAAAAAACAACCACAGCCAGCTCTAGGTCATTCGTAGGATAGTTCTTCTCATTAGGCTTTAGTTGCCAATATGCATAAGAAATAACCTTGTCATTTTTTATGAGGAATCACCCAAACCCTTTCGGAGATGTATTACTAAAAATAATAAATCTTTCTCTAATAAAGTGTAGAGTTAACATGGGTATAGTAACCAACCTCTTCTTCATCTCTTGGAAACTTTCTTCAAACAGCTTTGTCCAGATGAACTTGAACCCTTTTTGAGTTAACTTGGTTAGTAAAATAGAATGTCATGAATTTTTTTTCACAAACCTGCTATAATATCCTGCTAATCCAAGGAAAATGTGAATCTAAGTTATTTTTATAGGATGAGGCCACTCCTCCACAACCCTTTTCTTGTTAGGCTCAACTAAGATCCCTTTATTGGTTACAATGTTCCCCAAGAAAGAAACTTATTGTAACCAAAATTCAAATTTGATCAACTTTACAAATGACCTCTCCTTCCTGAGAGTTTTCAATATAACTCTTAAATTATCCTTATGTTCTTTATGACTTTTGGAATGAATCAGAATATCATTAATAAAAACTACCACAATGTTATCACTGTAGTCCTTAAATACTTTATCCATCACATCTATAAAAATAGAAAGATCATTAGTCAAGACGAATGGAATAACAAAAAACTCATTATGCTCATATCTTGATCGGAAGGTGGTATTTGAAATATCTTCTTTATTCACCCTCAATTGATTATAACCATATCGAAGATCTGTCTTTGAGAAGAATTTATCCCCTTAAATATGGTCAAAAAAATCACGAATCCTTGGAAGAGGGTATTTTTTCATCATTGTGATCCCGTTAAGTTATATATAATCAATTCATAACATCATTGATCCATCCTTCTTCTTCACAAAGCGAATAGGTGCTCCCCAAGTATACACACTTGTCTAGATAAAACACTTCTCCAAAAGACATTGTATATGCTTCTTTAATTCCTCCAACTCCACATTATCCATTCTATATGGGGTCTTTGCTATCATCTTGGATCTAGGCATAAGTTCCATGGATAAATATACCTATCTTTCTATAGGAGGTCTAGGTAACTCATCAAAAAAAAATTCAATGTATTCTTGAACAATGGGGACATTATCTATTCATATACTTTTATTCCCTTGTTCATCTTTACCGATCAATTATATAAATAAGGCTATGGGTGGTGATTATAGAAAAATATTAGGTCGTGATATCTCTCATTTGAAAAAAAAACTTTAAGTTTTCCATTCAAGACTACTAATATTTCCTTGCTTCTGTAGTTGATCTTATTATTATACTTTGAGAGACATTTCATCCCTAGTATAATATTGAATTCCAGCATGGGAATGACTACTAGATTTGTGATGATATTATGCTCTCCAAAGTAAATACTAGATTTTATATATAGTGTTGATGCTTGGATAATCCTTCCCGGAGTCTTTACTAATAGTTCTACTTCTATCAGTTTAGGGATTGATTCTAAATTATTTGCAAAATTGAAAATAAAGGAATTCATAGAACCAGAATCAAACAAAGTACTTACAATATTTGAGAGAACAATGAGATTAACTTTCACCACATCATTTTGATCTTCAACTTCAGCAATCATGATAGAAAAAGAACAACCTTTCTCCCTTATCTTATGCTAAGGTTGGTGGTGATTCCCCTACACTTTTCCTCAAATTTGGATAGTGATTGGAAAATTGGCCAAGTTGTCCACACTTGAAGTATTGGACTTCAATTAGGGCTTGAACCATCTTACCTTTGTCATTATAGTTGATAAGTTAAGGCTTCACCTCACTATGAAAGTTTTGAGAAATATGGTCATCTCCTATACACTTATAACATTTCCTGCTCCCGAGAATGCAATTCCCTGAATGTTTTTTTCCCTCATTCATTGCAGGTGAAAGGTTTTACTTTATTTCATCCTCTTACTTGATCAAAGTTTCTTCCCATGTATGGATCGAATGATCTCTTCTTTTCATTCTATTTTTGGGAATGCTGCATGTCACAAAAAACTAATTCAAATTTCATAGTACTTCACACTATCTCCCCATAGCTGTCATAGTCATGATAAGCAAGATTCTTTTATAAATGGGGTCGTATTCCACTAAAGAATCTATGATAATTTTAATTAGTATTCATGAAAAATCTAGATATATAGGGAAAAATATTTTAAAGTTTATCTCATATCTTCCCACCTATTTATTCTCCTTTTACTTTAGCTCTAAGATTTCCTTCTCAAATTGAGTTCACATCGAACGGGGAAATATTTTTCAAAAAATGTTCCCTATAACTCTTCCCACTCCATAGATTCAATCTCCCCTCTTGAATTCATGTTTTTAACGAATTTACAACACTAATAAGATTCTCCCTCTAATAGTTACACAACCAGGGTGACTTTATCTTATTCTGAACAATAGAGTACAGAAAATGTATTTTCTATTGAGTTTATCCACTATTCAGCAATCAATGGGTTAGTAGATCCACTAAAAGAAGGTGGTTGTTGATGCATAAAGGACTTAATGGAAAGTTATTCCATTTGAGGTGAATATTTTCCCTTGATTTGATTCAAATTATTGCCCATAATTCTAGCTTGTTAATTCATTATTCTCATGAAGGTTTCCATTCTGTATTCCATCGAAAGGTCATCAACGCCTAGTTTGTTGTGATCACTATTTACATAGTTTCTCCTGTTTCTCGCCATTATCTAAAAAGATAAAACCTTACTAAGAAACTTTTTCAATCTAATAATCTTATAATTCTAAATTAATTTCATGTCTTAAAAGATAATTCTTAAATATTTTATTCTTTAACAATAATTAAATTTTCAATAAATCCTTCACAATGGTTCATAAAAATCTTGTGATTAACCAAACATATCCCCCAGGAGTGTCAAACCAGAAGTGAATCAAGGTTCATTGTCTTTCAGTAGTTCCCATTCAATTCTAGATCAAAGCGGCATTTTTTGGTTTTACCCCTAGATACATTTGTGCCATATCCACATCTACTTGTTCATATCTAGATAGGTATTTCTTTACTCAGAAACCGCTTACTTAATATTTCAAAAAAAATACCAGAATGTTTTCCTATATTTAAAATTTTATTTAAGGTTATTACTGAAGTATTAAAATCATAATTTCCTTAAGTAACTGAAATATCCTTTGATACCAACTATGGTATCCAACCTTATTATTATATAACTTTTCATTACATTTTACAAAGAGACGGTCTTTTAAAGTTTAGTGACTTGGAAAAAAGGAAAATAATACGTGAAAACTTAAAAAAAATTCAGTTACATTTGAAAGGATTATTAAAGGTTCATCTTAAGTACATTTACTTCATCTCATAACCTAGGTACATACATCAAAGAATTGTGTGAGCATAAAGACCAATAAGGGAAAACAAGGGAAACATTTTACTTGTGATATTGAATAATATTAATAAGAACTTGAGGAATTACTTAAAGGAATGAAAAATGGAAAAAAGAGGCATTTAATAATTAAAAAATACAATTAATAACATGGAAATGCGGCTAAAACACTTAATTGAGTGATTCATAAGCATATCACTATGTTTTTATCACCATGGTGTCATAAAAATTACCAAGGTTATTCACTAAGGTATCGTAAAACTGATCATCTCTAGAGATTAAATTATTTACCCAATGAATTGGAGAACTATTTTGGAATTATCTTAATATGTATTAATTAATTTGAGAAAAATTTATCATAATAAAAAATTCATAAATATCCTTTTATGAATAAATTACTGAGTTTCATATCAAAATCAAGATGTTTTAGAAAGTGCATAAAAACATGATCCTTTTGTCATTTTAAATTCATGGAAAAGGAAGGTGGGTTTCATGTATGTCAATTATAGAATTAAATAGTTAATTTTTACATATATGTGAATACCTTTAGATAAGAAATAGGTTTGGGTATTCGCAAAATAAAATAAAATAATTTGTTGAGAAAATAGAAAAAATTTGAGACGTAAAATTGGGAGCATAACGACTATAAAACATGGTTTTAGAGAGGATTAAAAAGAGAGGGGATAAGGATATACCACTCATAAAATAATATTAATATAGTAAAGGTATAGAATAATATTTACATAATAATATAGTATGGATATTTTAAATACATACCACATAAAAATAGAACTTGAAAGGAAAAGAGAAGTGGAGATTTCCCTTACCTTGAAAAGTGACTCCTAAAACATGAAAATCAAGACCTTGGGGGATTGAGGACACCTTGGGAGGTAATACTATCATATATTTGTGGAGGATTAATTTTAAATTAAAGTAAATGAATAAATGGGTGGGTATTTATAGCAAAAGTGAGACATTTTTTATTAATTTCCTTAGACACCTCATTAGTGGTATTTGAAAAACCATGGGATTTCCCGTGGTATTTTCACATGGTATTGGAAACATGGGAAAAATATTACATTATTTTAATCCAAAAGAGTCTACCATCATTTTATAATACTCATTACATCATTATGTCATAGTTATTATGTCATTAAACATACCAAAAAAACTCAAACTGTATTTTTATAATTCATGAAAAAATAATGTGTTTTATAAAATTCTCATAAATTCACCCTAACCTAATATAGAAATTATAATTTCAAAAATTAAATTTATTTTATCATATTAATTATCTAATTATGTTAAATTTATCATTTAACTATCAAAATACATTTCTATTAAAAATAATAGAGGGCGGAAAATGCATAGTAAAATGCATAGTAAAATGTTCGACACTTGAAAAAAATAAAATTATATTATCATATTTAATTAAATAAGATTTTTTTGATAATAATATACAAATTAATAAAACCATATTTTAATATAATAATTTATATCTTTTTTAAAAGTATAATTTTCACCTGAAAAATCATTTTATCAAATTCCAACTCATTGTTAAAGCAAAACTATTCTTAAAATGAAATTGTTGAAATAAAAATTTTATTAAAACAAATGGATTAAATTTTAAGTAACTAGGTCCTTGAAACACAACCTCTTATAACACCCACATACAACCTGAGGGTGAGGTTTGTGAAAATGATATACTCATGGGGTGGCTCAGCTAACATTGTCCGAGTGGTAATCTCCACTAACTTGAACTTCTCCCGTAGGCAATTTCATTCAATCTTAAAATGTTGAAACTTTCTTGGGATTAGTCAACAGAGAATCCAAAAGATTCTACCTCCCTCCCAAGTTCTGAAAAATGGTCTTCATACAGCACAACTCTACTAGATGAGGCCATCAACTCTACTTTTTTCATTAATTAACCATTATCATTTCTATTTATAATACCAATTATAACGTTAAAATTATTATTAATAGTATTGTTTCCATCAGTCATATTGACCAATGGTCATGTTGACCAATAGTCATAATTGACTAATGGTCATATAATAGTCAAAAACCAAAGGTCAAATTTCAATTATACTCACCTCATTATTAAAATGATATAGTTTTTTGAGTAAAAAATAATATAACACACATTTTTTAGAAACAATTATCATTAAAAAGTTTCAGTTGTTACATTAATAGAATTCATGGAATGTGTTCATGCAAAAATATTCACACTAATTTGGTTTATCACCCAAATAATGGATCACATGGTCTTTTAAATAATGATTATTGGATACGATGCTTGAAGCATTTGAAGTATTTTCAACAATCCAAAATGGGGATATTGTGGGCCAAAATTCATTTGGATGTTTGTATGGGTTTTTTATTAACAAGGTGAAGAAGGTAGAAAAGAAAACCAAAACTCGTGATCCACAACATAGAATGTAGTGAATTTTAATAGATTATATTGTGGTGGACACAAAAGATTTTTTCAGACTGTAGTCAAAATGTATAAGACTCAATGTTATTTGGGAGGATGTAAAAACTTTTACAAGAACATTTCAGGATAACAATCGAGAAGCCTCTAGAAAAGTCGGTGGCTAAGACCATGTTCCATATAGATGAGCAGGTTGGTAGGGGTGTATAGGTAATAACTTGTGTGTGAAAGAGTAGGTGTGTGTGATGGGAGGTTATGGAACAAATGAGGGTATGAGGGTGGTTCCTAGACTCTGACATATGGGTTGGCGCATGAGTCTATAGGCAAGCACTAGCACTAGTCAGACTCAACTGAGTCGCTGAAGGGAGGTGATTTATTATATGACATAGGAAATCCAAAGGTAAGTCCAATGTGGGACTCGAGATTATTTTTCCATGCCATAAATAGTTACACCACAATTCAGGACTCTGATTGATGAATTTTAGATCCATTGGAGATTTCAAGGTTTCCACAACATAGAGAAAAGGTTGTGTCTCAATACCTTTGGAAGAGAAGGTGTCTACGCCATAGATATGTCTTCTATTAAGGAGGGTTTTAATTCAATAGTAGTAGAAAACTTAGAATCCTCAACCCTATAAGATCTAAAAATGAAGTGATGTGTTCATGCCATAGTCAATTTTGTGTGACAAGTGGTTAGAAGAGATCATTCCAGATATCATGTGTGGGTTAATGGAAAAGTTACTACTCTGAGAGAAGTGTATTTGTCCAACTATAACACTCCACACTATAGTTTTATTGAACATGATATAAATAGAACTTTCAAATTTATGGTTCCGTTGCAGTGAAGGTAACCACACCACAGTATATAAAAAATGGGTAACACTATGTTATAACACATATAACCAGGCCACATTCATGTAGTTTTAGTCTACTAGAATCCTAATCCAAAAACAAAAATAAAGGTAGTTATGGATTGAAACTCTTTATAGTAAATTTAAATTAAATGGTTTATGATGACTATAATAATTAGAGGGGACACTTGAAAAAATCCCAAAATATAGAGAGTCAATCCTAAATATTGGATAGGAATAAAAAGATGGATATTCCTATTATATAGAGACAAAAATTCATATGGTGAATTTTAAAAGAATAATTTCATATAGTTATTCTAAATATCATCCAGAATGTTGAAGTCAAAATAAGGTGTTGTGTTATGATTCATGTTCTCATTGGAATTTGACATTTCATGTGCTGAATAGAAACACCATCATTGGTGTATGTGTTCACCATCTTCATGTGAATAAAAAAGGATTCAACAGATGTATTAGTGAGTTCCTTATTGGAGGAGGTAAGTGAGTTCTCTAATTATTTGAGGTAGTAACCCATGACGGTAAATGAGAATGCTCCAAATTTTACTTATAAAAGGAGCGATCTTTTAGTGAATTTAGTGTATAGACACATTTTCACGCATTCCCCTTGTACTAACCTATTACAAGTGAACCAAGTAAAATATATCATGTTATTTACATCTTTTATCTCTTATTGAGAGGAAATATAGAGAGAAATTGAAGCTTTCTTCAAGGATAGAGAACACGATCCTTATACAAGGAACAATTATTTTAAACTAATATAACCTGATCCACCCCCACCCCTGAGTGTAATCCCTTATAAGGGTCTAAACATTAAATTAATTCATATAAAAATAATAAGTATATAAATGTTAAAATAATTATAACTTCCCTTAAATTTTAGTTTTCTATTTCTAAAATAGATATACCATTGATTGTATAATCTTTAAAGTAGATCATGTATAAGAATAAATTCATGTTACAAAGGATACATGAGAAATAATTAGAAATAATACAGATTAATAAAAATAGGTACCCCACTGTACATATTCGAGGTCCAAAATAAAATCAAACTTTCATCATTCCATGTTCAAATCTAATCTTCTCAAACCTCATTACATATAAAGGTTTAATAAAAATATCTTTCAATTTATAATCTAATGAGACATATTCCAAAATAATATCTTTATTCTGAATATTATCTATAATAAAATGATATCTCACTACAATATTCTTTATTATTAAATGTTTTAAAAAAATATTTAAAATAAAAATAGTTTAATCATTATCATAATGAATCATAATTCTTCCAAAATGTATATCAAAGTTATATAAAGTCTATTTAATCCATAAATATTGAGCACAATATCTAGTAGTAGAAATATATTCTACATCAATTGTAAATAAAGAAACTGATAATTAGTTTTTTGAACTCTAAGAAATTATACTTTTTCTAGGAAATTAGCGTACACCAGAAGTAATTTTTATATAAATTATATATCTATCATGACCCCCTCCCCCCCAATGGTCCCCTCCCAGGCTGTAAATGAGATAAGGAATATAATTACACCCAAATACCACCTCTAATAATCTATGGGTTGGTGAAATGTACAAAGGGTATAACATACACACAAATGGGAGGCATTTCACTCTAAGATTGAGAAATGCTAGATAAGATAGAAATACCCACAAAATACTACTCATAAAAATATAATGAAAGATATCAATACATGTATGTAATGTCGTACAAATGTAACTACTAAAAAAGGAAACTACAAGAACTGAACGTATCATTGGAAGTTATTTCCAAGCTCAAATAGCTCCTAAAAACTCCACAAGCTAGTAATGTCCAACTCAATCAACAAACAATTCCTAAAGTACTAAAAATATTTCATATATACATAGGTTGGGAATAATAGGTATACTTAGTAGGGTCCTCCCTAGAGCCTCTCATTAAAATAATAAATAAATAATACTAAAACCCATAGAATAATAAGTGAGGTTCACTCATCAACTAATCAGGTATTCTAAGATCCCAACCTCACCATGGATTTCTCACAAAGTATCGCATACAAGTGATCATATAATATAATATAAAATGATGGTAACCTATTAGCAATTCCCCACTATTTGGTCACTCTACCCCAATATAGCATGTCTAGAGCCATCTCTCTCTAGTATTAAGCTTTATGGAAGACACCTGGGTAATTGTATCATATCATGAATCTTGTGCATCACACCATATCATCATCATATGCCATGAACCTCGTGCATCACATTATCTCATCATCCAATGACATATCTCTATATAGTAACTGAGAAGTTTATGGGAGACACCAAAGCCCATATCTCATGTATTATACCTCAAGTCATCACAACCCATAGATGGAATACCTATAATAATCCATAGGAAACTATATTCGGAGATACATGTGTGTGAAATAACCACAAGACATTATATCCCTCTAAACACATATATGATAATGTTAACCATCATGTTTACTGATACATAGTGATACCAGGAGAAGAGGATGCAGCAAGATGGGTTAGTCGGTCATCCTTTCCTCACCAACCCAGATGTTGTGGAAAACATACTCTTATGGTCCATCAGGTGTTATCCTCCCTACCAACATGTGTGGGGTAGAATATTATATCTCATAACATGAATGATGTATATATCTCACAACCACACTATGGCCATAAACCTAGTCATAAGGTCAAGTACAGTTATCATTTCTTAGACACATGGATATCACTGCTAAGGAACAGATATCCTATAAGCATTTCAAGAAACCTCCATTTGATTCTTTCTTTCCATTAAACATTTCACATTCCATTAATTATTCCTTTTAACCATTAAAAATTTATTTATCATTACTTTAATAGCATCACCAAGTGATTATCAATCCCTCCATGCATAAATCAATTAATACCATGGTTTCTCAAGATTATCACCATTTGTAATCCAATATGCTATCAAACCCATGGGTTAAAAATTTTATTATGAATTATCATTCCAATATTCAAGGTACTCTAGGATTTATCCTAACCTAACATAAAAGAGATGCATCAACCAAGAACAATAATTTTTTTCAAGCAATGGATAAAGTAATTCAGAAATAAGAAACTCAACCATTCGACCTTTAAATTATATTCATAAACAAGTGAACAACCCAATTATTAGAACAAAAATAGAAAACCCAAATTCAACATATTCCATCAATATCAGTGTCATATCTTACACCACCATGCATATCATTAGGAATCCATCCCTCCATCATCAGCACCAACTACTAACACAAACTCAAGCCTCCCCTCCCATGTCTAATCAAACCATCATTAATCCCAAACTTGTATCTCATTGCATATAAAGGCTTTCATCCATAGAAATCACACAAGGAAACTTAGAAACAAAAAATAGTTAATAGGGAATATAGCCCCTAAAAAACAGGTCTTCCACCCTTTATAATAAAATCGGCTCACTCGTTCCCAAAAATTTTTCTTCATCAAACAACTAGTTTGTTACCATATTAAATTATCCAATTCATTTATCACGTGTTACAACCACTGGTAACTAAAGGAATAATCTATTAAAAGATAATAATTATCTAAACTTTCACCTAATAATTACTTCCAATTTCATTAAACTTAAGGAATAACATTTTAATTAAACCATGTCTCTTCATTATTTCATCAATAAGTATATCAACATCATGTGATTTATCTAATTCTATTAATGTTACAAACTGACCTTAATCTATTAATTATATTTAATTATTTAATTATATTCAACCTATCTCTTTAATGTCAAGCCAAACTGTGCTAAATTTTAATTTTTTTAATTTTTAGCATAGGTGTATAGTTGGAAAAAAGGTAATAGAAATGGTGTAAAAACTATGTGAGGGTGTCTGTAATCCTTATAGAGCCAATTTCATAGTCAACACATGGTTTCCCTAACCATGCATCCTAGTCATATGAGATGCTCTATAACTTCTAATGTGGGGTGAATTGTTCATACATGGTTTATCCATCTGTTTCACCAAATCGTGCGATTTTACAAGAACTAAAAAGAATGGAATTTGATTATTATTATTATTATTATTATTATTATTATTATTATTATTATAATATCCAAAATATTAAAATAACCGCATACATTCTACCTTACCTGAGCATATACCACACCTAGGAGTGGATCCCCTATGTGTTGTCTCCCTCCTCCCACTCCCTCTAACCTTAGATTCATTCTCTAATTCATGTTGTGATCTTTTATGGTAAGGGTATCTCCTCCTCATATCTCCTCTATTTAATTTTTTATTTTTGATTTTCTCATTTACCTTACTTTTCATGAAATATACGAAAACATTAACCTAATTTGGTTGTTTTTTTGTTCGGTTCTTGATGTATAGGACTCATAAACCCTGATTCGGGCTTGTTATGACAACAATTGTCGAAGGTGACGTGTTCTTAACCGATGATGGGTTGGGTTTCATCCAAATTTTTTTATATCCAGATTTTTAATTAGTTTTTTTGTGACTTTCAGGTTTCTGGTGTTTTGATAGAGTTCTTTAAATACTATTGATGTATATTTGGGCCATCATTATTAATAGCGACACCATTTAAGGTAGGTTACCCTATGTCTGACCCTTTAAATTAAAAATTATAATTGGTTGATTATTTTATTAGGGTGTTTTCATTATATTAGGACATAAATAAATTATTTAAATGTTTTTAATTGATATAAATGGACTCTTTCATGTTTTCCATGAATTTTTATGCATTGGCCATGGGTTTTCTCAAATGAAATATGTTTATAAAATATTTTTTGAATTTTTAATCATGCCAAGAGATTGATTTATCTTCCAAATTGTTTTATTTATTAAAAATAGAGATAATGAGGATGTTTTTTCATCTCATCCATGTTTACCTAAAGTCCTAATGGAATTTTTTATTTCTCAATAGCTTCAAAATGGTTTCTAAAATATTATTCATTTTAATTTGTGACTTGTACACATATAAACATACAGATATTAATATAGATATCCTCTTTGTACATATTCACACACAATCATGTGAATATGTACATTGGGATAAGGGGTATTTATATATATATAAAGGTTCATATGTTTCAAAGGTTAAAGGACGACTCTATAACTTGAAAATATTTGGTTTGAAAATGGTTTTTAAAGGATGGAGGGTTTTTTTCCAAATTTTAACTCCTGATTGTTACCTTCGAATGTTTTCTTTAAAATAATGTACCCCCATTGATAACCCCCCCCTATTCTAGGGGGAATTATCATAGATGTTGTCATGAGGTGGGTCTAGCTTGTATGATGGATTTTCATGATTGAGATAGTGTATATGTCATTTCTTCCTCGCCGCACACTGGTTATAAATCCATTGGATCCTATGAGTCTTAGTTAAATTAAAGAGATGGTTTTTATCTAGTCTTGATTAGATGGACTAAAACCTCATGGTAGTGAAATTCCATGTGAGTTGTACCACCAATGAGGGTATTTGAGAGAATTTGATTGGTTATTGACTATGGATCACATTGATAGGTCAATATATTGTTCTAAACTGAGTAAATATTGAGTCTATTCACTCGGTTTCTAGGAATGTATCATGTTGACCATTTTATAGGTATTTTACTTTCACTCGTTTTGGGATATTTTTATAAAAAGGATTTCAACTGTTATGATTTTGTATAAACTCTTGCATCATCACCTATTTATGTGTAATTTGTTCTCCTATATTTTTTAAATACCTTGTGATATGCTTTCCACTATTTACTTTTTATTGGGTTTTTATTTTATTTCATGTTTCTCCTTATAGATGGATTTTTTAAAATTCATTATTTTTTTGAAACTATTTTGAAAAATGGAAGGAAAACAGTTCTTTGGAAACCATTAGCTTGTTAATTGTTTTAAAAAAGAAATAAAAAACCATATTTTAAATATACATATTTTAAAATAGCAAGAAATGGATTTCTATTTAAAGGTAAGGCATACATTTTTTTTATTTTAGCATCCCTACTTATCTCTTTCCTCATGAAAATATATTTATCATTTTTTAGTTGTAATTCCATTATTCCTTTTATGCTTTCCCATGAGGCGTTGAGGTTATGTATATTGACTTATAGAGTCACAATGGGGTAGGTATGTTGGTATTATTTTTTAAAATTTTAGTTTCTTTTCTAATATTGGTGACTTATCATTTTATTATTTTATATGGATGAAGGGTAGATATAGTCATCGGTGGGTGATAAAAATCCATTAGAGGGAAATAATTTTCTAGTAGGAGAGGGATATCATAAGGTGATGGATATTTTTGGTGCTCATTATTATTTACTATTTTCCTAGTTTTGGTATAATGTTGTTATTTCAGTTTATTTTTCACTAGATTTTTTTCCAACATACAGATGGGCCATGGAAAATTTTATTTAATTTCAATTTATTCTTTTCTCGGTTATTATTTATTAGGTGAAATCGTTTCCAAGTGGTGTATCTCTAATGTCCATGCACTTGTTCCATCCTTTGGGGATCAGGAATTCCCTCTGGGCCTTGTCACGGGATAGCTCAGGTGTCTGGTGGAGGGAAGGATTAGGTTTGTTCATGAAAGTTTGGTGTTATAGATGTGTGATAGGTTTTATATTAGGGATTTCAGATATTGGGAGGTAGGAGCTGGAAGAGTTTTGTGAACTCTTCCATCTGGAGGCTCAACTTTCCATGTGAATTTGGGTTTTGAGTCTTGTGTTTTTTTATTTGTTTAATTATTTGGTGATTTGAGGATGAAAGGGGTATTAGAATTGTTGTATCCAGAGAGATTACAGGGCCTAAAAATCCATTTGGAGACCAATTACATGGTTCATGATGACTTCTAGTTCTGATTGTGCAATTGGTGCATGGTCCGCCAAGCCATACGTTCAAATTGCAGAATGATATGAGTCCCTTTTTGAAATTCTACATTAGAATTTTTTGTCTTATTTATTTATTATGTAATGTTGTTATGTTTTTGTAAGATTGTTTTAAATATTCAAATCATGATTTTAAAATGGTTATAATTTTGTTTTAAAGGAAATAAATTATTTTTCATAAATTGATTAAAATAAATATTTAGGTTTTGGAATTTCTGATGAATGGTTTTCTTAAATAAATGGATAATCAAATTTAAATGGGAGAATTTTTTTTAATATTAATAAATTGGAGATTTTAGGAGGGTTTTGATGTGTCATTAAGGATCTGTGTAGATGTTTTAAAATGTAAACATGCTTTTAAAAATAAATGATATGTTTTATGATTGAAAATAGGATATCTAAAATATTTTGGAATGAGGGTAATTTTTTGGATTTAGAAAATTATTTTTAATAAGTAGTTGTGGAAATTTCAATATATTTCAAAAGTTTGGTTTTGAGATAATAATTTAGCTTTCATTATTAAATTGAAAGGGGTTCAGCATTTTGAAAATCCATGAATTTTTGAAATAAAGAACATTAAAATTTTAAAATTCAATTTGGAATTATGTTTTTTATATTTTAAAGTTTGGTGTGTCATTTTAAAATTATTTAAAGGGAAAATGAGGGGTTTTTTATATATATTAATTTGGAAATTGGTATTTTATTCCCATGTTTTATATTGTTTTTCTTCCCCCCCCCCCAAGGTTTGGATGAATGGGGTGAGTTTTTTACCTCTAGGATTCCTTCCTATAGTTGTCTCAATGTAATCCTATTTTACATAGATGACGGTTGTCTACCTTAGAGACTTGTCATCATTAAGCCTAGTGTAGAGAGTATTTGGGGTTGTTACCAACTATCTTATCATTGGGAGTTAATCTTGATTAATTTGGTCTTTTAGGTTGTATTTAAATACTCTCATTGAAATAATGATTTCCTTATTGGTATGTTGTTTCAATGGTCGACTGTGTATCAATGTTTGTATAGGATGATAGATTTTTCATGTAATATTGTTGTGAGTGGTTGGAAGGTGGAAGACTTGTCCATGTTCATGGATAACTGGACGAGTTTTTACCCCAGTATAAGTTTTACTCTAGCTGGAACCTTGATTGTTCAGATGTATTCACTAGGGTTTTGGTGTTTTGGGTATGATTCCCCAAGTTACTTCCTCTTCCACCTCTATTCTCAAGATAGCATCAATCACTCTTCCTTAATAATATTTAATTTTAGGTAATTTTAGTCAATCCCTTCTTTTTGGTGAATTGGTTTATCTCAATTATTTTTATTTGATTTGTTGGATTATACCTAGTTCTTGGAGATGTGTCTTACTATAGTACTTATAGATTTATGGTAGTGTCTTCTAAAAAAATCATGGATATTGTTATCTATTTCTTTATTATTGAGTTTCTTTCTTCTTTTTAGTGATCTTTATCTTTCTTAATTCTTAGAGTATGTGGTTTTCTTATAGAGTTGGTGTTTTATTGTAATAATAATATAGTAAACTGACCACCATTTTTGGTCCATTTTTTCTCATCCTTTGCTTTTTTATGACTTTTTTCATTTCTAGGTTGAGAAATATCATGTGGATAGAGAATAAAAGATCAAATTTCCATGGTGCTTTATCAATATATTTAATCTATTTTTTTATGGTTTCCCCTTTTTTCAAGATGTTCCTTGGGCATTGAAGTTGTGACTTATAGAAATTTTCATTATCTGTTTTGGAAGATAACCCATTTGTGATTTATTTCCCAATCACTCCAACCTGAAAGAGAAGTTTTGTCCCTTGGTCTTTGTTTATTATTTCAATTATAACCTTTTTAGTCAGTGAGTTCTTTGAGTAGTGGAGTTGTTATTTAAGGACATAACCCTCTTGGTTCATTAAGGTTCCTCTTTTTCTTTTGAATTATGGGAAATTATTCTCTTAAAAACCTTATATATCTTTCTATAATGAGGGGATTTGGAAATTTTGATATGTCCCATTCTCGCATTTTAGATGAAGATATTAATTATTATTATTAGTTTTGGTAGATATTCATATTCTTTGGATTGTTTTCTTAGTGTGGGTTGGGACCTCATTCCTTTTTAGTCAACTGTTTCATCTAAAGTCTTTATAGGGGCAGAAATTATTATGGTAGGAAACATTTACCCACCAAAATATTAATTTATTAATTATTAATTTTTATTTAATTATATTTAGTCTCATTCTTTAATTTTGGGATGCACTTGGTTAAATTTTTTAAAAATTGGGATTTTAGGAAGATCCATAGGGTTAGTAGAAATTGTGCACAAAAATGTGATGGTGTCTATAATATTTAATGATCAAACCAATAGAGGGTACATAATTTCTCTAACTATTCACCCTAACTATTTGAGGTGATCCAGTACTTCCAGTGCGGGGTTCATGGTTGCCACATAGTTTGGCCAACTATACGTCTAAACTGTGTAAGTTTCCAAAATATAAAAAATTGATTAAAATAATAAAAAAACTAAAAAAACTAAATATAAAAATATCGTTACCCCTCTATACCCTCCCTACTCGATCATTCACCATTCCTAGGAGGGGAACCCTCGCATGGAACATCCCTCCTCCATCTCCCTCTAGACTTTGATTCCTTCTCTGATTCCTGTTGCGATCTTCACTTTTAAGGGTATGTCCCCCTACACTCTCCACTATATTATGTTTTATTTTTTATTTTATCCTCTCATTTGTAGTTCCTATAATCTAGGTAAATCCTAACCTAATTTGGGTGCTTTTTTTGGTTGGTTCTTAATGTTTAGTTTTTATGAGCCCTAATAATGGCTTGTTCTTGCCATGATTGTCAAAGGTGATGCATTATCCATTGAATCTAGGCAGGGTTTCATTTTATTTCCTTTGGAGCCCTATTTTTAATTAGGAATTTTGTGACTTTTTTTCTTATCTTTTTCTATAATGAGTTGGATTTTCTTAAGGTAGATTTGGGTAAACATTGGTGATGGAAACACAATTTGAGGTAGGTTACCCAATATATGAACATTTAAATTGAATGATATAATTTCTTTATTGTTTTATTGGGTTTTTTCATTATATTATAAAGTAAATAAATTTTATGAAATGTTTGTGATGGATATAAATGGCCTATTTTATGTTTTCCATGTTTTGTTTTACTTTTTCAATGGGTTTTCTCCAATGAAACTTATTTCTAAAATATTTATTTGAAAGGTTAATAATGATAGAAACTTGATTTATATCCCAATTTGTTTTATTTATATTAAATAGAGATAAAAAATGAGGTTTTATCATTTTATCTATTTTTCCCTAAAGGCCTAATGATATGTTTGATTTCTAATGATCTTCCAAAGGGTTGCTAAATTCTTCTTCATTTTAAAGTATGAATTTTAAACATATACATGTGTGTGTACTATTTTTATATATTCACACATAGTCATATGAATATGTACATTGGAATAAGTGTTATATATATATAAAGGGGAATATGGGTATATAGTTAAAGGATGACTTTGGAACCTGAAATGATTTGGTTCGAAAATGATTTTCAAATTTTGAGGGTTGGTTTTCATATATTAAGGCCTAGTTGGTACCATTTAATTTTTTATTAAAAACTGGATAGCTCCATGGATACCCCCCATTTGAGGGGAAATTCACATGGATGGTGTTGGGAGGTGTACCTAACATGTATGATGTATTTTCATGTTTGAGATGTTGTATTTTTACTAGATTACTCACCTTACACTTTTTCTAAATCCACTAAATCCTAATAATATTAATAGGAGTTAAGAGGCAATGGTTATATATCCCCAATTATATGGAGTATATCCCCTTGGTAGGGAAAGTCCATGTAAGTTATACCACCAGTGAGGCTCATTGAGAGAATTTGGATGGTTACTGAAAATTGATCACATCGATAGGCTGACAGATAGTTTCGAACTAAGTATGTCTAGGGTCACTTCACTTGGTGTCTAGGAATGTCCCATGTTGACCATTTTACTAGTATTCCACTTTCTCTCATTTTTTATATTCTTATAAATTCATTTCAACTTTTATGATTTCATATGAAACTCTTGCGTCATCACCTATCTATATGTAATCTGTTTTCCTCTATTTTGGAAACACCTTGTGAAATAATTTCTACTGCTTAATTTTCACTGAAATGTTTCTTTTATCACATGTTTCTTTTTATAGATGCATTTTCTATAAAGTCATTTATTTTTTAGAAACTATTTTGATAAATAAATGGGAAAATGGTTCTACTGAAACTATTATCCAGTTACTTATTTTAAAAAATAAATAAAACACCTTATTTTAAATATACATATATTTAAACTAGAAAGAAATTGATTTCTATTTAAATGTGAGAAATAAGGTGATTCTTATTTTGTATCCCTACTGATCTCTTTTCTCATGTCTATATATTTATAATTTTTCAGCTATAGGTCCAATTTACCTTTTATACTCTCCCATGGAGAATTAAGGTTCTTTGTTGGATAGTGACATTTAGAGTCATAAGCAGGCTGGTATGTTGATAGTTTGGGTTTTATTTTAATTCTTTTTCTAACATTATGAACTAAATATTATACTAATCTATATGGATAGAGGGAAGATATAACTGACAGTGGGAGAAGAAAATACATTATAGGGGAATCTTTACCTTGAAGGATAGAGATATTGGAGGGTGGGGGAGGTTTTTGGTGCATGTTTCTATTTACTATTTTCTTAGTTTTGATATTATGTTATTTATTCTATTTATTTTAAATTGGAAAGGATTTACAACATAAATATGGTTCATGCAGAAATTTTATCTGATTTTTGGTGAAAATTTTCTCGATTATTATTAATTAATAGAAATCATTCAAAAGTGATGTTTCCTTTACGCCTGGAAACTTTTTCCAACTCATAAGGATTAGGAATGACCTTAGGTCATTTTCACATGTTGGTTTGGGAATCTGATGGATGGATGTCTTGGGTTGGTTCATGATAATTAATCATTAGTAATAATGATTTCAATTAAACATTCAACACTTTTATTTCTATCAAACAATAAGAAAGAATGGTTTTATTTAAACATTCATCTTTCATTATTTATCCAAAAAAATTATCATATTTATGTTTAACCATTTTTATAATATAAATCATGCTAAACCATAGCATAAACAAACATTCTAACCAATTAATAACTATATATAGGACACTATCTAGAAAAATAATATGAAAACCATTATCATGATGGAAAGACGTGTGATCACTACAACTAAAACCAAGGTTCATTATTTAATCTAGATTAATATCTATTATGTTTAATTAAATTGTCACCCAAATATATAAATCCTGATAACTTTACAATTTCATATAAAATAATAGGATAATAAAAAAAAACATGCAAATTAATTATAATTTAAATGTTCTTCACACAAGAATGAATGGTCGAGTTTCAACCACCATTTGAAGAAGCACCACCAAGCTGAAGGAAGACTAGTCAAAATATCAAACTAAAATCATTTTATTATCCATAAACCAGTAGTTAAAAACATAAGTATTTGGTCAATGGGAACTATATAGAGGTAGAATAAATAGTACCTAGAAAAAACTTCTAGTAATAAGACCTCCACATGAGAAAAAGTCCAATCAAGCACTAGTTTGTCTAGTGTATCAGGAAATTGATGGAATTTTTAGAATAGGTTCACAAATTGGTTAATAGATGGGAAGAAATAGATTAAAATTGCATTCAAGACCCCGTATATAGGTTCACACATTTTTGATTTGAAACTGGTCAAGATCTGAGAATGAAGGTTGTTATTACAACCATTTTAAAGCATGTTAGAACACCACTATAGTATCCACTATGTCCAGTCCATGTCCATGGTGGTTATTGAGCATATCAAATGAATAATCTTACACTAGGGTGTGTTTCCCACATCTAATAAATTTTCCCCATTCCATGGATTCAAAAAATTCTTGACATTTCATTTCCAAACTGGTCATTTTGGATAGGATATGCCTCATGGTCCCACACTAAGTTCCATACCCTTGCTAGTTTTTTTACCTTTCTACTTTTTCATATAAAAATACATAATGCACAAAAAAACTAGAAAATCATCTTGAAAAACAATTTTATGGTCATGGTCCACCATGTAATACATATCTATCCCAAAATATTATATCCAATACATTTTCTCTTATATAACCTTTGAATACTCCCACCATCATGGCATAATGACCATTTGAAAATACAAAACACATCTCCAATCCTTCAAAACACCTCTAAACTCCTTCTCGAATATACTAAGACATGGGAAAACACAAAAAACATTTTAAGAAGGTCCATAACCTGACATTAGAAACCTCTCAAAACAATTCTCAACCTTGATAATTTTAAACCAAACCTGAAGAGTATGATGATAAAAAGGGTCATCTGAATAGCCACCCCACGAGATACCTCTCAAGAATCTATCCATCATAGGAATACAAAAATACCACTTAGAGAAAAAGAAATAAAACCACAGAAATAAAAACACTATCTCCCAAACACTCTCTTGGGAAAGATACCTCTCAAACAATAGTAAGGCCACAAACAAGTCATCAAAGAGAAAACCATCACATAAACCTAGTAAGGGTTAACAACTAAAAAACATTGATAAAAAAGAAGAGATAATCATAAAAAAACTCTTGATAATGAATGTGTATTATAAACTCATATTCATAGGTCCTCTCCTATATTCTACCATTCCAACAAAGGAAACAAACAAAGGGAACAAAAAATGATGCAACACCTTCTCCTAATGGTCCAAAATCTCTGTAAGTTACTTCTCAAATTTCACATCATAATCAATGTCTATATCTCCACAATTGATGATATGAGAGTCATAATGAAGATAATATTGAATCTAATACATAAGAAATATATCATGAATCTAACTAATGTATGGTGGAAGTGCTATCTGATACGCAAAAATCTAAAATGAGCCAACAACTTGAAAGCCTCAACAAAACTGGGGAGAAAGCTTACTTCCATGACCAAACCTTAATTATTCATGATGAGGAGTCACCTTAAAGAAAAAATAATATTCTATGTAAAACTATATAGTTCTCTTAATATGGTCATAATAGGATATATGATGATCCTACACTACCTTCATCCTCTCAAAAATCACATTAACTTCCTATTTCATGCTCTATACTAGTTCTGGCCCTAGAATTGTTGACTACCCAACCCTAGTCCAGCATAATGTAGAACGAAATGGTTGGATGTATAAAGATTAAAACAATACCATACCAATGGTGGAGTGAAAAAAAAATTTGTACATAAACTTGACCAATTGAATATTCCTCATCCATAAACCTCTAAAATCCAGGACAGAAGCACACAACATGTCCTCAATAGTCTGGATAGTCTGTTCTGTCTAACCATATATCTATGGATTGAAAGTAGTGTTAAGGTTCAACTAAGATAAAAAATAATCTTTAATATATCTCCAAAACCTAGAGTTAAAATTAGGATCATGAATATATATGATCATCCTTGGGACTCCATGGAGCCCCACCACCTCCTCCAGGTACTGCCTTGACAAAACCTCAACTAAGCTTGACTCCTTAATAACAAAAAATAAACTTTTTTTTAAATGGTCCACTATCATCAATATATAATCATAGCCTATCAAAGATAAAGGTAAACCAATGATTAATTCCCTTGAAATTTTATCTCAATTCCACTGAGGAACATCTAATGGTTAGAGAAACCCCCCAAGAATATAGTGTTCAGGATTCACTTTCTAGTAGACCAAACATCGAGACACAAACTCTGAAACTGAATTCTTTAACCCAGACCACCAAAAATTAACCTCTGAGATCATGGAATATATTTTCCACACCAATATGTACTGAAATGTTTGAGCTATATAAATCATAGAGAATTTCCACATGCATCACTGAAGTAATGAAAATCCTCCCCTAGAATAACAACTAGTGTTGACCATCCTCAGGCCAACCATTAGGGGCATTTCTGCAAACAAGGAAACCTCACCAAACCTCCATTGTGGAATCCCCTAGCTAATAATTCCCCACATGCTACACCATATATGACTACAATATTATCTAAAAAAGGCTTCATCTTCCACAAAACTCTACCATTTTAATATTTATCATGAATATATCTTCTATTACTCTCTAAGAATCTCCATATTTGTGCAAGGAATCACTGCAAGACTTCCTTCTTGGTGTTTCAGCTACAACATTACCCTTTCCTAGTGTATATAAAATCTTGAATTCATAATCCTATAATAATTCCATTCACCATCATTTTTCTGAGTTTAGATCATGCTAGGGTAAGAAATTAGTTAGGTTCTTGTGTTTGGTGAAAACTAAAAGTGCTCATCAATGTGGTAATTTCACCATAACTTCACGGAAAACAAGGTATTTTATAACTTGACATCATGGGTGGAATAATTATGTTCATGGGGGAATAACTGATGAGATAAATAATATATAACTTCCATATATTTTATCAAGACACTTCCCAAGATAAGATGCGAAGAATCATAGAAAACATCTAATTGAACTCCCTCCTCTAGAAAATGAAGAACTGGAGCGCTGAGTAAATTAATATTTAGGAAACCAAAATCTAGGTGACACTAGTTACTCTGTTATAATTTATGATGTGTTCTGTTCAAGGATATTATAGGGTTTATAATCTAGGTGAAGTAAGGTACAAACCTCCTCTAATATCCTACAAGATCAAGGAAACTACACGCCTCTAAAACATTATTAGGGGTAACTAAGAAACAATTTCCTCAATATTCAAAGGATCCATAACTACACCATGTTGGTACATGAAATTCTCCAATAAAAACAATTATTAACACAAAACACGCACTTTAAAAACTTTCCATATAGAGTCTGATGATTATGAACTCCCAAAAATTCCAATAGATTATCTGCATACTCCTCTATAGAAATAGATTACACAAGGTTTTAATCAATGAAAATAACTATAAACCAATCTATTGTCTCTGGAAACACTGTTTTCATTATACCCATGAATATATTTAGAGTGTTCATCACACTAAATGAAATAATTAAAAACTCATAATGCCCATAAATACATTTTAAAGTTCTCTTTGCTATATCCGCATCCTTCACTTTTATATTGTGTTATCATGACTATATATCAATCTTTGAGAGCCAAATAGCTTGTTTAAATTTAAATAATAAGTCATAAATCTATGTAAGGGGTAGAAGTTCTTAATTATCACCTGATTCAGGAAATGATAATCAATATGGAGAACTATAATTCCATCAGATTTCCTTACAAATAAAACAAGATCACCCTAAGGTGACATGATCATTTGAATAAAACCTCACTGTAAAAGATCATTGATCTATACCAGAAGATCCTATAACTCACAAGGTACCATCATATATAGATACATTGACATCAGGGTAGTTTTAGGATATATTTATACCCTAAACTAGATCTCCCATTGAGGGGGTAATTCCATAACCTTTTTAAGAAATAAATTAGGGTACTCTTCCACAACCTTGGGAAACATTGTGAGTTTAATCTCCAATGAACTCAACATCAATACTTCCATCAAGGAAGATAAGGAATGAACATGTCTCTAACCCATTTAAGGGTCTCACTCACTAACAAACATGATATTCTCTCTATCAGGATCATAGAGTATAATCTACCTCCTAAGAAATCCATGATATCCCGTTTCAAATAAATTTATCCCATGTTGAGCATGTTAGAATATAGCTATATCCACAAACATATGAATTCTCCCCAAGACAAGTACTTCCCCAACACTAGATCTCAGTATCTACATACTTCATACAAATAAGTTTGACCTCCAATGGGAATAGTAAATACTAAGAAAACTAGAAACCTCTCCATGTCAAGTCCCAAAACATGTCCAATGGTAAGTGATATTAAGGAGTGCATAGATCCTGAATCAAACAAAGAATTAACACATATAGAAAACAAGAAAAAATGTACCGTGAATAATGTCTGTATTATCCTTTTCTGGAGACACCAATGAATGAACCTAGCCACAACCTTCACCATGGCCTCTCAGACCCTAATGATGATGACCTCCATGGAAACACTCTTCTCAATGAGGATGAGGAGAATCCTAGGTCTATCTGTTTTTTACCCTATCTTCAATATGTTAATCCAAAGTTGAAGCACCATACTGCTGGTTCCTTGGATGAAACTACTACAATGGTGGAACCTAAAGTGAAAAACCTATGGAACTCTACCTATACAGAATGTTTGGGAACTCTCACTACTGATGATATTGACCTTTATAAGAAAAACAAGAATTTGTTTCCTAAGTAGGGGCCTAAGAGACACCACCCCAAAGAATGAGATTATGAGGGAAGAGACCTAACCTAAGCTATCTGAAAGTTCTTATATCTAGGAAACTGGGAACCCCATTACATAGCCTTCTTACATGGAAAATAATGATGAGTACCCTGTTATTATGATCTAGTATTGGCTATCATCTCCTCAATAACATATACTCTCACCATTACCTTAATTATATTGGAATTATAAATGGGGTAACCGGATGATGGATATATAGATGAAAAGTTTCCTCAAACTTCTCTCTACCCCCTATCTAGAAACAGGTCCAAAGAATATTGGAGAAGGGTCCAAAAATGGATCTTGAACTGCCACATACTAGATCTCCCCTATCGAAGGATAAGAATCTCTTAGAAACTGGTCACCATCACAGTTGAAGAAATAAAATCATCTCAAAACTAGTCTCAAAACTTATCCAACAAGATAGTCGACTCCTCATGATCCCAAAAGAATAAGAACCACCACTACTTAGATTTACCATGCAATATCATGACCAAAAATGAAACCCATTACTCTTTTTGATCATAGATCAAATTGAAGGTTATCTCTACCTCCTTTAAATAGACCTCTTTCACTGAATCTTAGATGGATCCGTCATAGTTCTAAAAACTATGGCACTAAAACTATCGGTGTTTCCTCCTCTAAGTTTCATCATTATTGATATCTACTTTTTGGTGATCTTCTAGAACATCGTGTTATACATATTTGACATGAACTTGATTAGGTTGTTGACCTGGGGCCATATCTAAAAAAGAGAAAATGGTTAGATAACCCTACACCCAGAATATAGAATATTTAGGATTATTTATTTATTTATTTAAGGTTAAATAAAATACCAAGGTCTACCCATTTCAAATATAGGTGAAAGTAACAATTATGTATGATTATTTCCTGGATCTCTACGCCACAACTGATATGACTTCACTTAGTAGGAGTTGTAAATTTAAAGGTCTATGATTCAGATCACATGGGGGGGACTAAATACCCATGTATTATATTGTGTTCCTTGTTTACCTTTCTTATAAAGTTTAGTTGACACCATTTCCTTAAAAATCCATTTATTCCTCTCCAATTCCTACCTCCAAGATCTAATCATTTCCCTTAACCTAAACATTTGATACCACTATGTCATAACCCCCTCCCACCAAAGAAACCCCTCCTGGGATAGAAATGAGAAAAGCGATAAAATGAAACCAGAATACCTCCTCCAATAGGTCATGGTTTTGTGAAAAGAAATGAGGGTATATCATATACATAAATGGGATACATTACCCTCTAATATTGAGAAACGATATATAATATAAAATCATGAAAAACACCTTCTCATAAAAAGATAAATAAATATCCAAATACATTCATGTAATTTCATAAAACTGGAACAACTATAAAAGGAACCTATAAAAACCAGTAGATAACCTTGAAAACTACCTCAAATACCTAGCATATCCTGAACAACTACATGGGAAAGTAATGTCCATCTTGATCACTAACCAGCTCAAGTGGTCCCGAAATAATATTATATATGCCTCCATAGATCCTCTCATGAAAAAGATAAAGAAATCATATTAAATCCTAGTGAAAAAAAGTGAATTTGACTCATTACCTAATCAGGTATGCTAAGTTCTCATCCTCTCCATGGATCTATCACCAAGTATCACAAACCAATGATCATATAATATAATATCAAAATAAGGTACTCTACTACCACTTCCCCACTAGTTTTCCGCCCTTCCCCAACATCACACATCCTACATCATCTCTCTCCAAAAGTAAACCAACCCAAAGAAATATGGTAATCTATATCGTATCATTAATCTTGTATACCACATTATCACATATCATGAATCCCATTAATCCCATTATCTCATAATCTCATTCCACATTTCTAAATAGTAACTAAGAAGTTTTAGGTATCCACCATAGCTCGTATGTTCTCCATTATACCTCAAGCCATCACAACTCATACATAACATACCAATAATAATCCATATGATACTATATATAGAGGCTCATGTGTGTAAAATAACCAGAAACCATTATATACCTCTACACATATACGGGAAAGGTAACCACCATACATACCATTATATAATACTACCTAGAGAAGAGAGTGGGGAAAGATAGGGCAGACAATCATCTATTCCTTTCCAAACTGGATATTAGGGAAAACACCCACCCAGATTCTGCTGGTTTTCATTCACCCTACTGAATGGGTGGGTTAGAATATGAAATCACATAACATACAGGATATATATAGCTCAAAACCACACTATAGGCATCAGACTCATCCAATTATCAACTACAGTTATCGTTTGTCAGACACATGGATGCCACTACTAAAGACTAGATATCCTATAAGAACGCAATCATTTCATGAAAATTCTATTTAATTTATTAATTCCATGAAATATTACACATTATGATAATTATTATTTTTAACCATTATAAATTAATCTATAATAACTTTAATAGCATCACCAACTACTTCCTATGACCTCCAAGAATAAACAAACTAAACCCACAGTTTCCTAAGATTGTCACCATTTACAATCCTACAAGCCATCAAACCTATGTGTTATAATATTTATTATTCATTATCATTCTATATTTTCTAGTACTCTATAACTCATCCTAGTATACCATAAAATAGATGCATCAACTGAGTACAACTATTTGTGTCAAGAAGTGGAGAAAGGAATACTGAAACCAAAAACTCATCCATCCAAACATTAATGCAGATTCATTAACAAAAAAAGCATCCCATATTTTATCACAAAAATGGGAAAGACTGACTTCAACACATTCCATAAATCTCATTTCCATCTCAGACTTTTATATCAACACATAGAAAGTGTCACATCCATAGAAATCACACATGGTATTAAGGAAACAACAAATAGGCAACATGGTATCTAGGCCCTAAAAACCAAGGCTTCCATCCTTCATAAGAAAACATGATCGCTTGACCCCAAACACATATCATTATCAAACAATCAGTTCATTACCAACATGAATTAACTAATTCATTTATCATAGGTTATAACCATAGGTAACCTAAGCCATCATATTTTAAAATCTAATAATTATCTAAACATGCTTCGAAGTATAAATTCTAGTTTCATTAAACATAAGTAAGATCATTTCATTTAAAACACACCTCCTTAGTATTTTAGAAAAAATAATACCAACTTCATGTTCTTTATAAAATTTCATTAATCATAAGGAAGAATTATTTCAATTAAACATTCATAAAAAATCACTTTTATTTTCATCAACTCATAAGAAAGAATGGTTTTATTTAAACATGCATCTTTAATTATTTTTACAACAAACATTGATATCTTTACAATCCTTAACCACTTACATAAATTCAATTACAGTAAACCATAGAATAAAAAAATATTCTAACTAAATCATAAACATAGATAGAACATTATCCCAAAAAATAAGAGGAAAACTGTTATAATTTTAGAAACATAGGCGATCTCTATAACCAAACCCAAGGTTAGTTTTTAATACAATTTTATTTTTATTAGGGTTAATTCTACTATCACACAAAGAGATAATGCATGATAAATTTAAGATTTAAAATAAAATAATAGAAGAATAAATTTATCCCCTACCTAGATTATAAGTTCTACATTCTTCATACAAGAATGGACGATCGAGGTTTAACCACCACTAGAAGAATCACTTCTAATTCGAAGAAAGAATTTCTTGAACCTCAAACCAAAATAGTTCAATTCTCTAAGAAATAGGGATTATAATCTCAAGTAGTTAATAAATGGACACCAATGGGAGATATAATGAATAGTAGTAGTCAAAAACGTCCAACAACAATACCTCCATTTGAGAAAATTATCAATCAATCCCTAGTTCATCTGGTGTGTATGGAAATCAAAGTAATTACAAGAAGTGGTGTCTTTAATGGATAATTGAGGAAAATAAATTGCCTAAAATTTCATTAAAGATACACCATGAATGTGCTCACATTTTCCAATTATAAATAAATAAATATTTGAGGAAGAATCCATCCATTTAAATGTTTAAAAGCAATCCCAAATGCCACCACAAATTCCGCCATGGCCTGGCCATGATCATGGCGGTTCTTCATAGCATTAGTCACAACAGCTTATACCAGGACATGTTTTTCACATAAAATAAATTTACCCCTTTCCATGTATTTAAAATATATTTGACATGAAATTTCTTGGATGGCTATTTCATAAAGGAGTGGCCTCTTGGCACCACACCCTCACTGGTTATTTCCCCTTGCTATCCTTTCATACAAGAGGTCATTAGAGCCAAAACAGCTTAGAAAAATGGCATGAAAATCCATGGGGTTGGTCTTGGTGCACCATGAACCACATGGTTAGTCTAAAATGACTTTCCAAAGACCTTTCTCCCCAATGGAAATCACCACCCCCACCACCAGGTCGTGATGACCCTTTGAATGTCCAAAACAATTTTCCAAGCCTCCAGAACACCTATAAAACCTATCTCAACTCCACCAAACCTTGAGAAAACATAAATAAAAGTATAGTAAGGTCCGTAAAATTACAATCTCTTTAGAAATAAGAATCATAATAACTATTTAAATCAAAATATGTTTTTCTAGGATAAAACAATCCATGACTTACTATACCACTGACATACTTAAAAATATTTTTAACTAATTTCATGTGACTTTCCTTTAGGTCATCTTGAAATCTAATTCACATGTAAACACGAAACAAAATATCAGGTCAAATAATGGTAAAATAAATAAAACTACCAATCATTCCATTAAAAAATTTAACTTCAACTAATTTACCAGCAATATCAGTATCCAATATACAATAAATACTTAATGGGTATTTAAAATTTTACATTAATCAAGTATAAATCTCTAAACATATTACTTATAATACTTACAATGATTAGTAAAAATTAGATCTTCACTTTGAAAAATATGAAGTCTTAAAAATAATTTTAATTATTCCATAAGAATCATGTCAAATTCACTAGTCAATAAATCTAAAAAAAATCCTTTCATAAAAATTTAATATATGGTCTAAAAATAATACCATCAAAAATAATATTTGAATAATTAATATATCCTTACAAAGAATCTTAATAAAAATAGTAGGATCAAATTTTCCTTTCAAAAAACAATTATTCAAAATAAATTGAGATAATATATCATACTATGATTGATGGGATTACTTATTCAATCTATATCTTTTAGAAATTTTAAAACATGATCTAGATAATTATCTTTTTCAAAACTGTGTGGATTTTTACATAAATATCATAATAAATAAGTCCATTTTTTCGCATCTATTTGAAAAAGATTAAATCCTTGATAAGTATCATAAGATAATAAAATTAAAATAGAATATATTATATAAATAGGATAAAAAGACTCACCATAATCAATTAGTTCTTCTTTAAAAGCCTTGATCAACCATTCAATATTTTTTTCTTATAATCTATCTATTCTCATCTAATTTCCTTCTGAAAATACACTTATTTCCTATGATTTTTTAATATTCAAGTGTTTCAACCAATTTCAAAACATCATTTTTATAAAAATGGTTAATTTCATCTTCTATAGCTAAAATCCAATTAGGATATTTTAACGATTTTGAAAAATAATTCATGAAAAATTTGAATTTAAAAACTGAGTGAGCACCAAAAATACATAAAGAATATGTAATTTGAATTCAATAAACAAAATCTCTGATAAATATATTTAGAGTTTGATATTTATGATTTTTTTGATAAACTTTATGATGGTGATTCTCCTCTTCAAAATATGAAATTTCATCTTGAGTTTTATAATATCCAAAATTAAATTATCTAAAATATTCTTCCATATATTATAAATAAAAATTATTCTTCTTTCAATCACTATCATCAAACAAAACATGAACATATTATGCAGTATTAATGTTATTTTACTATAAACATGATAAGTTTTATTGAAATTATAATAACCAAAAAATATTCCTTCAACATATTTAGTATTAAACTTATCTAAAGAATATTTAGTATTGATACTAAAAAATTTACAACAAAAACTCTGAAATAATCAAGTTTCTTTCCTTTCCATAATTCATAAAGAGTTTTCTTAAAAATCGGTCTAATAATAATTCTATTAGAAAAATGGAATATTTTATTCAAAATTTATTCAAAAAAATACATAGGTTGGATGTATTCATTTAACATAGTTCTAGCCATTTCTTTAATACTTTAGTTCTTCCTTTCAGATATACTATTCTTCTAGGGTGATCTAGTGATTGATAAATATTAAAAATAACTATTTAGATCACAAAACTTATCAAATTATATGTTCTTAAATTCTCCACCACTATCACTTATGATGGAAATAATCAGTTAAGCTTTCTCATTTTAAACTAATTTACATTAAGTATAAAACTTTGATAAAGTCTAAATTTTATTAGATAAAAATAAACCCAAATAAATATACAAAAATCATTATTAATAATAAAAAAAATTATTTCCAGTGAGATTAGAAGTTTGAATAGTTTAAAATAATTAGAAATGATAAAATTTTAAGAGTTCCTGTATTTTCCATATCTATAATCATTTTGAAACTATATTTCCACTACTTCTATTTCATGCATGAATCTCATATGGGTTTTTTTTACTTTAATTTTAGGAAACTATAAAATTTATTCATTATTTGATATTTTTATACTAAATTAAAATTAACATGATCAAGACTAAAATTATATAAAATATCATATTTTTTTATGTCATTAAGACACCTCCCATTTTTATCATATAGCTCAAAAAAATTAATAGAATAAATATTATCCTTTGGATTTTCATAAAATAATATAGAGTCATTTTTAAAAATAAGGAATTTATTATTTTGAAATTTCATAAACTTGAAATCATATCATAAATAAAAAATATAAATAAGATTATTCTTTAATCCTATAATATTTAAAATTTTATAAATGATCATAAAATTAAAATTACCAATTTCACTAAAACCTTTAATATTGCCTTTAGAGTTGTCTCCAAGTGTCACAGTGCCTCCATCACATCTATTGTATGATAATAAATTTGATATATCTCAATTCATGGTCCTAGAGAATCCATTATTCATATACCATATGTCTTACTTAATACTTCCAAGTATTTTTTCCTAAAAAATTAATTAAAAGGCGATTTTTGTACCCACATAACTTTAGGTCTAATGGGATTAGTAAAATAATTTTTTGGTACCCAAACAGATTTTAAAAATGTATTATTATGTAATATTAAATACAAATACTTATAAAATATATAATTTTTTGTGTCCCAAAGATTATATAATTTTAAATAATGTTCACTAACATAGTGACCTTTCATTCTACATTTAAAACATGCAGTAGTTGAAATACATCATTTATAACTTTTCAGAAAGAATGTTTTATACATTTTAGGTAATTTTCTTTCATATTTCACACCACCTTTAATTCTATTAAATTTGATCATATATATCATTTTATCATAACTTCATTTTCCATGAAAACAAATATCAAGAGTTTCCTTTATACTTTCAATTTCTCTCATAAGTTTTTCATTATCCTTTTAATTAATTAAAAAATCATCAAAAAGATTATCATTAGGGTTTGATTCTATATTTTTGATTTTTTCATTTTCCTTAGAAATAATTTTGTTCTCCTTATCAAGATACAAATTATATCTTTTAAATTCCTTATACAACTCACTAATTCTTAATATTTCACTTTTTAGTTTTTCAATCTGTTCATTGAGTTCAGTGAAACTAGGTTTCTAAAAATTATAATTAATATTAGAATTAATATTAGAATCATGATCTAAATAAATACCAAAATCACTAATAACCTCATTTGTAGTAGTTTTTTAAGAACAAGTGATCATAATCCTTTTCTATACTATATTCATCACATGAATCTGAAGATTTATTTTAACTCCAACTATCAATTAAATCCCTTTTATCATTATTCTTATACATTTTATTTTTCTTTCATGCTTCAATATTGGAAATTCAAGCCTAATATGAAGTTTATTTTTGTATTCATAACATGTTAGATATGAATAACCGTTATAATAATTATAATTTCCTTTCATGATCATTTTTCATTCATCTTTTTAATAATCCTTTCTAAATAACCTTTTGAAACCTTTCTTATTTTTCATGCCTTTATATACACCCTTTACTTGTTTAAAATATTTATCAATTTTACTTCCCTAAATTTTAGAATTATATAAGTGTAAAAATTAGTAGTTATACTTGATTTAAATGAAAATACTTTATTTTTTGGTACTCACCACATCAGAAATATTATTTTTCTCTAGTTCATATTGTAGAAATGAACCAATGAGTCCATAAAGAATTGACTATTGGATTTTTTAATTTCATAAATGGAAACATTCTTCAGATACCAATTATTCAGTATGATTTAAATACCCATTCTACTAGGATAGTGTTATCTAATATTTCACAAGTGAACTCATTCCATTTAAAATAATCCTAAATATATGGATAATATGATTAAAAACTTTTACTTATCCCATCCTAAAATCTTGATATTCATCTTGTACCATTCCAAGTTCAGTTCTCTTCCAAATTTTTGTTCTATATTGTCTAACTTGTAAAATTATCAATATATCATGAGAATTTTTACATGTAGATACAATAAAAATTCACTTAAACTGATATCACAATATAAAGTATTCATAACATTATGATTCCATTAATATATTAATGTATCATTTCCAGTTAAGAATTCCTAGTTAGACTCAAGTAGTTCTTAAGGTTTTTCCATGATTATTTACTAATCAATGCCTAGGTATTTAAGGTTCAATTCCATTTTTTTTCTTTATAGTATATCTAATCATTATGATTAAAGTAATGTGGTCACTAATGGATCCATCCATCCTTATAATTTAAACTTGGAATCTCAATAGTGATCTTTTCCCTTATAATTCGACATATAAGATGAGATTATCAGCAAAATATATCCAAATGTACCAATGATCAGATATAAAAGAACATGAAAATACTTACTGAGAATCACTCTCATACCCATTGATTGATCAGATTGAGATTGTCGAGATCTCCAAGAGGGAGGGTGAACTAACCATATTAAAATTTAAGCAAAATTAAATTCAAAGTTAAAAAATTAGATTACAAGTGAAGTTGCAATTAAATAAAGAACATAAGTAATTTCTATATATGTTTAGATAAAACAAAGGTCCTATATCCACTCTTGAATTCTCTATACTTAGTGAGGGAAATGAAATTAACTAAATCCTAAATTTTAAATGAGAACCACAAATCAATTTATAACATACATTTTCTAATGTAGGTGTAACTAGAACAACCTAATTTTTCATAGGAGTCAAAACTCGTTGCAACCTTCCTTTTATAAGTGGAAACACAACCAAACACTGACTCATTCTATTTGAAATATAGGTATAACCAACACATAATCATACCTTTCTATAGATTTATAACTAATAAATCAGGATTTTTAATGATAAAATCATAAACTAGTTATAGTTGTAATGAAAAGAAAAATATAATGAGATAAAACTCGATAAACAATGAAAATCAGAATAGATGAAAGTAGAATAATTTTTGCATCTTGGAAACTTTCTGCAATATGTTCTAGCATGATGAATATTTCATAGTATATCACAAAAATATATCAATAATGATCATAATTTAATTAATTCATTGAAATTATTTCTTCATTTGGTTCCCTTGATATTTATTTACATAGAAATTATCTGATGTTCTATTCATAAATTTTCTTGATTTATGTTCAATGATTAAATCAATCATAGATTCAAAAATATGATTTATCCATTGGTACATCAAAATATTTTCCATAATTCACACTGGGAGTGTTCATTTAAATCTACATGAAATAAAACAAAAATAATGTGATAAAAGGTAAAAAATAAAAATGCACAAAATACTCCACTGTGAAAAAATTATATATTTCAAAAACTTATAATAAAATATTTCAATACAAATCATTGTGTCTTTAAATATCCTTCATATGATAATCACTTCCAAAAAAATAATAAACTCTATAACTCATAAAATATTATAATAGTAACTCAAAAATATAAGAGTGAGTATTGAAAGTATAAGATTCAATATATATAAACCATAAGAGTTATTCGGAACTTAGAAAAATTTTTAGTAAACACATTTGTAAGGTCACGAAGACTTTTCCAAGGGAAGAAAATAATTCTAAAATCACTTTTTAGAAGGAAGAAAGCATTCGTACATGTCTTAGTAAAGTGAGTGGGATCAAATTAAGTTGAAAATTTTGAAAGAAACTTGAAGAAATTGAATTTCTCAAGAGTTTTTAAGTGACCTACATACCATCATTAGGAAGGGTTCACGGACCTCATGAACCACTGACTACCAGTACATGGAATGACACACAAGGCGTTAGACCATAGAGAAATGTCTAGAGAACCCATTTGACTTCGAACCACATCACTGGATGAACCAAGTGCATGAAATATATCCACATACTATCTCGAAAACTCAGCTATTCATGGACGAAGTAAATTGGCATGGTTCCACGAATAATGACTCGCGAACCACAGCCTCCGCAAATCCCGATTGAATGAGTCTTCCATGGGTCAAGATATCTCTTCATGGGTTTCCGAAAAAGGTGTTGCAAGACCATAGATACGATTTCCCCATTGCTCTATAAAAGGAGAATATAAGGAATTGAGAAGGATGAACAAAGAAAGCACGAAGGATACTTTAGAGGTTGAAAGTAAGAATTCGGTGAGGATTCCAGCTTCAGTATTGAATCATCGGTGGAGACCAAATTGAAAACCATGTTTCCATAAGTATACCCAGTCATGAACCATAAAAATGAAGGAACATAATAATAATGGGAGAACTGTGAACCTAATTGGTGAAATTGTGAACAACATATTCCTCACAAATGAACTCCCTGTGAACGATAGTCCCCAGGACCCTCCTTTGATATGGTGTTCCACATAGTGTATCACTATGAAGATTTAAAATGGTGCCACATACTACATCAGTACACAGATGGAACTCAAAGTTGTGTGATGGACTTCATTCAAGATCGCGTACCACTGTGGTGCGCGGTGATTCGTGCCCAAGACAGCGTACTGCTTCGGTACATGGATGACCCCTCTACCCGCATACCACTATGGTATACGGAGCTCCCCCATCCCGCATAAGAAAATAGTATGGGGAATGGGGCATCTTCATGTATTCTTTCCTCCATATCCAATCTCTCCCCTCTATTACTGTCCAATCCTCTATATCCCCTCCATGAACCGGTCCCCCAACATCAGGCCGAAGCCTCCTCCAAAGCCACCGGACCCATGTGATCAGATCATCGGTCACATCATTGTTCCCCATTGAGTCTACATACCCATGGTAATTGGAGTCATGAAGGATCTCCCCACAACAGTTTGGACTTCGAGGATGTTTATAAGTCTACATTCCCATGGTAATCAAGATTCCAACCTTGGGACGCTGACATGAACCTCCCCTTTCTAGGAATTAAGGGTAATCACTTGCTTTTACATTCAATGAGGAAAGGTGATCAATAAAATGAGTCATGTTATCTCCTCCTTTTGATGAGAGTCGACATTCCTCCCCTTTCCCAGAACACATTTTGGGGAGATCTTACTGAGGTAAGTCCCCAATCTTCCTAGGGATGAGACGCATGACCTCTAATGTCATCCCACATTAGAAGGTTCATCGCTTCACATCCTCACCCATGGTTTCCCGACCTCTTTTTCCGTAGGTCTTCCCTCTCCCATCAACAATAGAGGAGGTGTGTTGTTGGTTGTATCTATCACATCCTCTTGTTTCTCACATCGATCATGACTCACATGGGCTTAGAAATTTGTGATGATTACAACATCCACGTTGTTTTGAACTATGATAAATCTGATTCTTGATCAATATAGGATATGTAGGATTTCTTCTTGAAGGCATGAGCTCAAAAGGGTGCCCTTCCAAAAGGTTTCACCCAATCATGTGCCCTTAAATGGGAATCTTCCGAGCATAATCCCCAACTATTCTGAACTACAAGAACTCTAATTCCTAGTCAAACTAGGATACGTAGGATTCCTGCTTGAAGGCCTGAGCTCAAAAGGGTTCCCTTCCAAAAGGGTTCATCAAATCATGTCCCCTAAAATGGGCAGCTTCCAAGCGTAAGTCCCATCTCTTTTGAACTATGAGAACTCTGATTCTTGATCAAACCAAGATACATAGGATGTCTGCTTGAAGGATTGAACTCAAAAGGGTTCCCTTCCAAAAGGGTTCACCCAATCATGACCTCTCAAATGGGCAATTAACATGTGTAATCCCCAAGTTTCCCAAAATACGTGGGCTCTGATTCTTCTCCTAAGGATACGTTGGAAGCCCATATTATGGTTCATATCCCAACATCAAGTCACCTTCTGTCCCCCCTGGATGACGATAAACTCTAGAGTTCCTTATTGTATGGATTAGGTGAGAATTATCTTTGTAGCATCAAATCCATGTATACCTATGATGATCATGCAAACCAGGTGTATCCCATGGACACACTCTTCGGGAATGAACCAAGGATTCAAAAACATATAAACATGACTTAAATATATAAGAGAGTCCTAGAATAGTCAATAATTCCCCCCCAAATTGTGCGGTGAGCCTGACCTCTCATTCTCTAGACCAATAGAGTCCTTAAGTGTCATTGGTAGAATTATCATCCAACGAGATCTTGCCATTGGAATGTAGACCCAAGAATCATGGATAATAGGATCGTTGGGTGTTTCTAGATCAACGAATAAACCCATTGGATACCATACGAGGAATTTATATCCTGAGAGGACCGATTGCACAAATACTCGACCCCATGCAATCGACGGGTGGAACTATTTAACTATATCACCTCCCTCACAATACAGAAAGGATAAAAACTACCCAGTCCCTATGGGGATAATCCAATCCTCATTTAAAGGATGATGACATAGATCGTGTTGAAATAAAGATGGTGACATAAAAGTTTCTATAATAACAGACAAATTCTTATCATCTGTTGGACCATTTTTCATTTTTCTCAACCACACACCTGCACCACCCTTGGGGGTGGAAGAAAAATGGTGAACCCGATGTGAATCCTTAACCAAGGTGTTCATTTTACCCCACTTAAGTCCCTTCACCTCACAAAAAAAATGGGGGAAAGAGGCCAAGATAAATCATCAAATATGCATATGTTCAAGAGAATGATACTTTGATGGGGTTTTGTGGTCTGTATATGTCATATATGTATATTTTAGGTTCCTGGATAGAAACCTCTAATCCAAATGATATCGTTATGACCAATTCATACATAATCCTCAGTGATCCCATAGGTTAATGGGGCCCTAATGAAGAGTAGGGCCCCCTCGCCTACCCAGTGTCTTCAAAGTTGGGTATTCAAAATGATGATTAAAGAGTACCACTGAAATGGTAATTTCCACACAGTGGAGACCGTGAGACAAGCCCTCCAATCTACAAGAGCTCGCTAGTTGCCTCCTCAACTGCGACCTGTGCCCCAGCACAAGGCATTCATGGTTCTCATCTCAAATAATTTAGGGAGCCTATCCACGAAATGTGACAATGAGTACCTCCTTTATCTTAGGGATGCAGATGAAGTCGATGTTGAAAAATTCATCTCAACTACACAGGGGTCCTACCCACAGGTCCCTGCCAGAGAGAGTATCCACTGACACTAGGAGACCAAGTCTCCTCACGTTGAAGAAGAACTTATGTAGTGGGAACCTGCTGAAGTCTAGAAGACCTGGGCCCCTCGGGATGCTCTCCAAGGGTGGAGAATATATAATCCATAACATGCTATCACCCTAGTTTCTGAGGAGAAAATACTCCATACAAATGCAGCGGCTTTCAATGGGAAGACATACAACTCTACCCCCTCCACTCGAGCCCACCACAGAAATAGTGTGGCACAATATGGGCATGTGCACATTTTTATTAGTGCTCGCTGGTCCCACCATGCAGACAGAGCATAAAACTATAGGAAAATGCAGATATATTTTGGTACACAAGAAGTTTGTCATCCCAATATGGTGGAATCCAGCTACATGTAGGCACAAAAACCTACTGATGAATATCAATCCCTCTATCCAAATAAGGCAGTAAAAAAATATGAGTAGAGTCAAATTCTTGTGGATGCATACAAAGACCGTGAGACAAATATAGTGAGAAGAGAGAAGATAAAAATTCACGCTTATAAATATGAATCCCACCAGTCAAATACGGTGGCAACCGGAGAAGACAACCATTGGAAGACTCATTCCTCTATCCCAGCACGGGAGAAAAATTAGTATCTACTGGAAACACATGGAGGACTAGATCAGGCACAAACTCCTACTCTGACATCATAATGGGCCTTTGTACCCGTTCCATCCAAAGATGTATCTTAGCACATCCTAGAAATGATGGAAGATCAGACGTCAATTATAGACCATATCCTCCAAACATGCCAAGATATCATTGCATCGGTGGTAAAGGTAAGAAACCAGGCCCACGACCTGGTTTCCTCAAACGGAATGAATTACTCACAAAATAGGTCAGTCACTCTGGAGTAGTTATGCATCCCTGCTTTAGTCTAGGAGGGTCGACAACAATATCCCACGATACATGGACTACTAGATCGGGAACAAGTACTTGTTCCAACCAGGGGAAGCCAGTCCAACATGGTGGCCACTCCAGGGCAGGCATATATCCCTTAAAAAACTCAATATGTCCATTGTCATTTCATGGAAGCATCATGGGACCCAAAAAGATAGGGACCCTTATATGAAGAATGTTACTAATAGAAAGCGGTCCTAGTTACCTGTAAGAGAGCTCCCAAAAATGAAACGTGCCAAAGCCAATCAAAAAATGAAGAGAAAATACATGATCTTGCTTTGATGTAAGATGGGTTCCTTGACACCCTTGACCGTATATAAATAAAGTCTCAATACCCTATCATCCCATTACCAAATTATGGAAGTGGAAGTAGTAATTGCAAAGGCCATCCCTGCAATGTCGCTACTAACAACTCTGAAGGTACTCCCCAGAGCACCCATGGGGGCTAACTTCATGGGTTAGGAATGATCTATCATGAGATCCTATATCCGAATGCATGTTTCGGTATCCCTTACCTTGACCTGAATATCATATAGCAAGAACTTCATCCCCTTGTTGTCGTCCGCCCTGATAGTCCTCCCCAGGGTATACACTGTAGATATGCTTCTTCCTACAGTCCGATGTCGAGTCATGATGGTAGTCCTCTCCATGACGATAGTCATTGTGAAGGCCCTCCCCGCAATGGTAGTTGTAGTGAAGGTACTCCCCTCAGTGACAGAAAGAAATGAGAAGGTCCTCCCCTCATTTTAGTGCATCCTAAAAGCCCTCCCCAGGATGTACAATGTAGAAATTCTCCCTAATTCTAGGTATCAAGCTATGATAGTAGTCCATTCCATCATAACAGTCATCGAGAAGGTCCTCCCCTCAATGACATCAAGCATCAAGAAGGTCCTACCCTCATTATAGCCTTTCCTGAAGGTCCTCCCCATGGAATACACCATAGGGACACCCCTCATGGTTAGTCATCAAGTTTAAATGGTAGCTATTTCCATTGCGTCACCGATTTTGGAGGTCCTCCCCGAAATCCAAATTCATACTGGCAAGAAGGACCTACCCTCACCAAAACAAATGTGATAAAGCCATCATATTCTATGGTGCTCGTAAAGATGGATTTAGACATATCAGGAACTCTGTCTATGATGAGTGATATCCTTTCTCAACTAGAGGATGGTCTGAGGCCACACTCAACTTATGATCCACCCCCGCTCCATTCACATATCAATGAGGCTCTCACTAGCCCGTCTTCTTAGAATGGAATTTTTAAGAAGCAGTCGAGCTAGGCATATTAAGTAGAGAATTCCCCAGAAGAACAATAGAAGGATATGTTCCTATTGAGAAGAAAACTAGATAAGGATAGTATACCAGTGATGTATTGGCCTATAGACACTTCTCACTTCGATATACCATGAGAGTTGTATGGGGAATATATGCATGATATCACCTAAATATATGGAATACTCTTCATCATATAAAAGAAAAGTTCCTTCCCTATGAAGTGTATGTGGACCATGTCAACGTGTTATGGGAGCTTCTCCATCAAATTGACCTGAAAGCCCTCTTTTCTACATGACAACCCTGATCATAAAGGAAAAAGAAAAACCTTAAACTGTCTTTCATTCATGCACTGCACAAGTTGTGTTTCCTCATTGGTGATGCCCCGAATGGTGTTAATATTCAGGGACGGGGAGAATATGGAGCTCTACACTTCACCTCACGTCCTTTCCAGAGGACCTCATTGGAAATGACATCTTGAAATATCATTACCCATAGGTAGTAATAAAATTAAATCCATGTTCAGGAAATATGGAATACTCAAAAAAACCGGCCTGGATGAAGTCTCGAAAGCATCATGACTGAAGAGATCAAGCCATCGAAAAGCTTCTGAGCTGGGCAACTGATAACATCTAGAAGGCTTCCTGCCTAAGGGAAGTCAACTAGAAAGTAGTGATCATGTCTTCAAAATCCCATAAATCTCATACAGGACCAATGCCATACTCATCTAACAGCCAAATAGGAGTACATACAATAAAAAAGGTGGTAATAGCGGTAGCTACCAGCGCAATGAGGGAACAACCCAACCCATAGGGTTGGGGGATTTTTAACTCAAAATTCCCCCCATAAGACCAAAAAATTCAAGCCATATCACATCAATGGAAGAACGGGAACAACCCCATCCTGCAGGGATGAGGATATTTTTTCCACAAGTTCCTGCACAGCAGATGACTGTCTTCTCCTGTCTGGGAATAATGATGAGAAGAGAAGTCAGTCATTCCACCCCATCTCAAAGTTCACACCCTCAGAGACAGAGGTACATTATGAGGTCATATCAGGGCTCCCTTTGGGTCAATCTTCTCCAACAAACCTAAATAATACCGCAAAATTGAAGGAGAAATTCCAAGAATGGATGCAGAAAGCCTTCCTACCATTCGACACTGGGTACACCACCCCCAATGCGGTATGCAATAGTTAAGGTGGTAAACTTAAACCCCACAGATCTCTTAGAAAATGATACAAAGAGAGAGGAAACAAGAGAAGATTGTTCCCTCCCAGAGTCATCCTACTCTGAGCCTGATGGTGTGCATACCCGGAACTAGATAGAGGTCCTAAATTTAGGCACCCCCTAAGTTAATTCATCGTTACCTCCCACATGAAACCCCAACAAGGAGAAGAAAAAATACTAGGTCATCTATGACCCAATTCCTCCTCCCCCTGGGAATTTTTCCCTCACTATCAAGGAAATATTCGCCAACAAGGAGGAAGAAATGAAAGAGCGCAGAAGAATTTATTCCCAGATGCATCAAGGGAGATATCTTTCCAGATGTGTCCCCCCAGTGGACATCAACATGTATTCCCATAAGAGGTTCCCTTTCTATATGAACTCATCCCAATAAACGAAGTTAAGATTTGAGGCCTATACAACCCAGAAGCTAGACTGTTAACCTACATAAATATGGCCCCGAAAGGACATAAAAACTTCCCCCCACTGGGAAGGAAACTATAGTATATTTAGGGAAACCCACCAAGGATACCCCTGGTTGGGTACCCACCCCAAACTTCAGCAGCACCGACATGCTCAACTTTGGTCGCTGCCACACCATCCAAAGATCAAGCCTAGCAAGACATGCATCAAGGGCTATTGAATACCATCGAGCAACTAACAGCTTAGCTAGAAGCCATGGAAGGGAGGTTCTCTTCGATACAACCAGGGTGAAAATCCTACCCTGATTGGGTGTGCAATGTTCTACCACCACCAAACTTTAGAAGCCATTTATTTCCCGTGTTCAATGGCTCGGGAGACCCAAAACAGCATCTAATGCACTATGCCTCTTACTATGACCTCATGAGGGGAACTATAAGGAAAAAATAAGCATTAAAACTCAGATTCTTCATGCGAACCATGCAAGGTTCATCCATCGTATGGTATACTAGCTTTCTAGCTAACCCAATCATAGTCTGGGAGGACCTTCGATGATAGTTTCTCTTCGAGTTTAGTTTGACATTTCCTAAGACAATGGTCAGTGATCTCATGAACTTCAAGCAGTGAGAGAATGAAAGGGTTTCAGACTTCATTTCCATATGGAAAGGGCTGATTTATTCCCAGAACCGGCCACTCTCCCAAGATAAAATGATCACTATGTGCATCGAAAACCTTCATGATGAATTATGAACACCACTCATCCTGGTGAAGTACACAAGTGGGTTCCGATATTTCTCTGTCACTTCCCAAAGGATAGAAGACTCCTTGCAGTGGACCAATCTCAAGTTTTGAGTGGCCCCATCATCCCCAGGAAAAATAGTGGGAAAAGCTGAAGCATCTTATGTCACGCTTAAGCCACCATCGTCACTAGATCCAGTTGTGAGGCCTCTACAAAATTGTGTGGGATCCCTTGGATGCCAATATCCACCCCCACCATGGAAATATGAGAGAACGGGTGCTAAAATAAATTATTTCAAGGAGCGAAGAAATAAATTTTATTCGTTCCAATATGACTAGGTCTTTGGCTACTTCATAACCGCCATGAATTGCAACTTTCTCCAACTACCAGAGCCAAAGAGAGTCGATGAAGTGGGTCTCAAAGACTGTCTAAACTATTGTCCCTATCACCGGATAGTGGGACACACCATTTAGAAATGTTTCATTTTAAAGGATCTCATGCAGAAGATGATGGATTCTGGACAAGTCAAGTTGGGCCCACCACCAGAACAAGTGGCATATGTTTCCACCTTAGACCCAAGAGAGGAAGAGGAATGACAAAAAGTTTCCAATAAGGAGAAAAAATTTGATAGTTGGATGACTCGGAAAATAGTCAAGTGAGTTCCTAGCATCCTCTACATGCATTTGAAGCAACCAACCGTGCCCCAAGTAGCTCCTGATGCAACACAACTGTCATTCTCGGTCCTACAGTCCTCTAAGGGATAGAAGGGTAGAAAGAAGGAGCAAGAATTTGGGATGGCCCCAAAGACAAATCCAGTATTGACACTTTTAGACTTCATACCAATATACTTAGTAGAACAGGTACCACCCAACCAAACAGTACAATGGGCACCGCTCTTCCAAATGGCACCATCGGAAGGATACAGTCAAATATAAACATTATCAGATCAAGAACTGATCTTCATATCCATTAATGTCATTCGCTTGATGGACCCATTATCTAATGGATACTATGGCCAAAAATCCAAATTCCCTCTACCGAATCGGAAAGCTGGAGGAAGAGGCTGCAGAGGTCGAGGGTTTCCTGGATGGCATGATCATGGTGGGAGTCAAATTCCCTGCCATGCCTTAACTCAACCCATAAAAATCGCAGAAACTTGTGGATGGACCCTTTGATAGACACAAAGAGAACTGGATTGTTCCTCAGCCCCTACTCAAAGAAATCTAATCCCACTTATCTTGGAGTATCCATCATAAGAAGAGAAAATATCAAATCTCCCAAGTCATGTGGGTGAACCAGTTCAGCCTAATCTGGAAAGGACCGCAGTGCCACCAGCTTTGGTCACAGAGGTTGGGTCATCTACATCCAAATATCAAGCCCCTAAAGTATCTATGAAAGAGAAACCCCATTCCTGGAAGCGTCAACCTTTAGAGAAGAAATATGATATTCTAAAGAAGCTAGATTCAGTACCAGGAAAGATATCAATCCTGGATGCTTTGAGTCTGTCTGCAGACCTTAGGGAGGAACTCATCGAAGACTTGTTAAGTGACCAATAATTTGAGGCCGAATTAATAGTGTCCAAACTCTATCTGATGGAGACTAATCCCAAATAATGTCACACCATCATCTCCTTTATAGAAAGCGATGAAGACTCCATTATTTAAAGGCACATAAAACCCTTATATGTGTCCAGAATGATAAATGGAATTGATGTTTATAGGATTTTCATCGACAAAAGCTCTGGAGTCAACCACCTCCCACTGTGAACACTTCATTGACTGGTCTATGATGAAGACAATTAAGACCCTACACCACAAATCTGCAGGGATATGAAAAAAGTGATCAGAATCCATTAGGACAAATCAAGCTTAAAACTTGTCTTGGAGTCCTTATGTCAGATTTTGAGTTCCAGGTAGTGCAGAAAAGTACGGCCATCAAAGTCCTATTAGGGAGGCCCTGGATGCATCAAAACATTATAATTCCACCATCATACCATTAGTGCGTCAAATATTATGCTAATGGGAAAATGGGACACTGCCCAATGATAAATCCTTGTTTGAATCCTGTGAGTTTCATTACATAGATGCAGGGTTATATGAACTGACAGGTAAGCAGCCTTTGGTCAACGACGTTTACTGGATCACATCCCCGAAAGGATTGGAAATGGCTCCCACCAACCCCCTCCAATAGCTTAGGGAGGGGTATGTATTACCCATCAACCAAGTTGAATGCATCAATTCAAGCATGGAGATAGACTCAATTGTCTCCATGATTACTATTATGGATGCTAAGTCAAAATACATATAAGAATGGACTGTCTCTTATGATGTTAGGAAAACCCTAACAAAGATGCTTCCAACCCTTCATCAGGACCCCAAACTGTCCCTGCCTTACTCACTAAGACAAAAGATGATTTCTCTCCCAACATTGGAGAGTTCATCTCGAGAATCCTCTCTCCATAAAAAGAGGAAGAATATGATGAAGAGGATGATAGAGAATAAGAATAAGAAGAGGAACTCATAGACGCCCCACCCACTTTAGAAGAAGGTGTCTCCACCACAATCGATCAACTTAGGGAGAAAAACTTGGGCACTGAAGATGACTTGAGACCCACTCTGATTAGTGTGGATACTCTTGTTGAGGATCAGGAAACATATTCCTCCTTCCTGATGAAGAATTTATATGTGTTTTCTTGGAAATACACAAAAATGTCAGGAATTGATCTTGAGGTCTCCACTCATCATCTGGGTTTTCTAGAAGATCATTGGGTCTACAAGAAGGTAGAAAGAAGGACCCACCTGATGCATGCTGCCAAAATAGAGGCTGAAGTTGAAAAGATGATAAAATCCAACTTCATACAAGAAGTCCAATATCCAATCTGGCAGGAAAACATAGTCCTTGTCAAAAATAAGAATGGATATATTAGTATTTGTATCTACTTTAGGGACCTTAATCAGAACTTCCCGAAAGATGATTTCTTGGTCACGATCACAGAATTGTTAATCAATGCAACCACCAGATATGAGGTCCTCTCTTTTATGGATGGATATTCTAGATACAACCAAATCCAAATAGCCCAAGGAGATGAATAATATATTACTTTCAGGGCCACTCAGGGAGTATTCTGTTATAAGGTGATTCCCTTTGGTCTAAAAAATATCAGCACCACATATCAGTGCACCATGAACCGCATCATCAAGCCCTTCCTGGGAAAATTTTTCAAGTGCTACATCAATGATCTGGTGGTTAAATCACAGAAGTGCTCAAACCACCTGACTGATCTCAAAACTGTCTTTAACAAACTATGACAACACAGTTTAAAAGATGAACCCATTAAAGTGTGCCTTCAGCATTACCTTTGGGAAATTTATCGGCTTCATTGTACGCCATCACCGCATCAAAGTCGACCCTGACAAGACAAAATCCATCCTTGGAATGTCCCCACCTCCAAAACTCACTGAGTTGAGAGGTATCCAGGGGAACCTAGCCTACATCTGGTGCTTCATATCCAACCTTATGGGTAAATGTTTACCTTCCACCATGTTAATGTAGAAAGGGGTCATGTATGAGTGGGATAATGATTATCAATAAGAGTTCGACGATCTCAAAATATATATCCTAATCCCACCATTTTTTATGCCTCCGCTTGATGGGATACCACTCATTTTGTACGTAACCACCGTGGAATAGTCATTAGGCACCTTACTCGTGTAGAAGAATGATGTTGGCAGTGAGAACAACCTCTATTACCTCAACCGAACAATGATTGATGTAAAAACTCGATATTCATGAATTGAAAATAACTTCCTATCCCTAATCTTCAGAGTTTAGAAACTCAAGCATTACCAGTAGCACCATGAGGTCCACCTGGTCTTCTATTGCAGCCCGTTCAAATATATCCTCAACTATCCTATGCTAACTGAACACCTATATCGGTGGGTGGTCATACTACAATATTTTGACATATGGTACATACCCCAAAAGGCCATCAAAGTCCAGGTGTTAGCAGACTTCCTAGAAGAGAACCCCTCAGAAGAAACAACCATGTTGGATACCAAACTTCCAGATGAAGAAATGTTCTCCATCCAAGAGGACCCCCAACCATGGGAAATGTACTTTGATGGTGCTTCTAAAAGCCTAATATGGAAAATTATGGAGGATCCCAAGCTCAACAAAGTGGGGCTGGGGGTTTTACTTGTATCCCCTAAAAAGTTCATATTTCCTTACTCCTTCCTACTTTTGGGGGGATGTATAAATAATGAATTAGAATACCATGACCTCATTGTGGTCCTAGAGATAGAACTTCATGTATGAGACAAACACCTGGATATAAAAGGTTATTCAGATCTAGTCATCAAGTAGGTCAATGGTGACTATGTCATTAAAAAATAATTATTTCCCCCTTGATGAACCATGTTCAAGAACTGATGGAAGAATTCCCATTAGAATAAACGCTAGCCTATGTCCCCCAGTCACAAAATGCTCAATCTGATGCGTTAAAAAATAAAGCCACAACCCTAACTGATCCAGTCCGGGATGAAATAGTTATTAGCATTGCCCGCCATCATATGGTTTTACCATTTATTTAGAACAATACAGAGGAGATCAATGAGATTTTCCCCATTTCTGATTCTTATGGTCACACCACCAGCTGGATAACTCCCGATGCAAATTACCTCCATAGGGGGAAACTCTCACCAGATAGGGCTAGAAGAGAACATATCTGGGGATGGGAAATCAACTTTGTCTAGTACAATGGGGAAAAACAAGAAAAGGTTCTATAAAAACAAGGCCTTAAAGGATTCCTTCTTATGTGCATTGATGGATAAGAGACTATTGCCATTATGAAAAAAGTGCATGTCGGAGCTTGTGAAGCACACCAATCAGAAACCAAGCTCTCTCATAAAATCTAAAGGATTGGGTACTATTTCCCACTATGATACAAGATTGTGACATGTTATCCAAGAAGTTTCATTCCTTCCAAGTTCATGCAAATTTTATTCATCGACCCCCAGAGTTACTTTATATAGCTAAGTACTCCTAGCCATTTGCCTCCTGTGGGGTGGATGTTGTGGGATCATATCCCCTCCAAATCTAGGAAATTCAAGTTCATACTCACAACAACTGAATTATTTTTTAAATGGGCCAAATCCATACCCCTTAAAGATGTCGGAGTGAAAAGCATTGTTATATTTGTGAAGGCCAAAATCATTACCAGATTTGGTGTTCCTCAAACAATACTGATAGACAACTATACTAACTTCTTCTTTGCTGAGTTGGAAAGGTTATACCAGGGGTATGGAATCAAAGCCAATCGTTCATCCCACTACCATGTGGAAACCAATGGCCAGATAGAGGATTTCAACAAGACTTTGTCCAAAATACTCCAATAGATGGTAGATAAGGATAAGAAATCGTGGCCAGAAAATATCATCCATTCTTTATGGGCTTACCGGACCATGACCCGCACTGCCACCTAGGCAACCTCGTACTCATTAGTATACGGGGAAAATGTTGTTTTCCTATCAAAATTCAAGTACCATTACTCGGTGTGTCCATTTGTGATCAACTGTCCATGGATGAGCAACCCCAAAGAGGGTTTGATGAGTTGGAGCAGCTAGATGAGAAAAGGTTGCATACTTTTCACTATTTGGAAGTCTACCAAAATCAAATCGCATGAGCCTTCAACAAAAAGTCTCACCTTCAGTCTTTTGTCAAATGAGAGATGGTGTTGGTCCTCATAACCCTGATGATACTTGGAAAAAATCCCGCAAATCTTGAACTAAAGTGGGAGGGAACATATGTCATAAATAGGGTCTATTCCAATGGAGCATACACTATGATATCAATGGATGGACAACTCATCACAGCTCTCATAAATGCAAAGTTTTTGAAGATGTACTTCCTGTAACAGCAACACCCATAAATGGTCCAAACTCGATGACCCTAAACTATGAGTCATTATTCTAACCACATAACGTTAAACTGTATGGTATTATTCCTTGCAACATGACATTAAACTTTGATTCTAGTTTCTTCACTGCATGACTCTTAAATGCATGACATAGTGTCCAAGCTACGATACATTAAACCACATAACATAAATTGTCCTAATCGCATGAAGATAAACCACATGATCCCTTAGAGAACTACAAATGACTTGATTCCCATTCCTTAGTTGGATATTTAGTAACACTTCGATCCATGATCTTGGCCCATCCCCCACCATATAAAAAATGGCTCTATCATATCCTCTATCTTCCCATATTTACGAGGGAAACCCTTGTCACTCCTTGTTTCTCAAATAGAGTATAACTCACATGAACTTAGGATTTGTGGTAATGATTACATTTTGTAAACAAACTATAAAGAAATATGGTAGGCTCGACATCCGTAGAGGATGAAACAAAAATGCCCCTACTCTTATGTCTGAGTTAGATCGATACAGGGAACATTCATAACTATGTACGACTTGATTCCTATCCTTCTAAGATATTTATTGATGACTAGATTTGGAATCCTATCCCATCCACCACCAAAACAAATACTAATAATAAAAAAAATCCCTCTCATGTCCCTACGCATGGACTGAACCTTTGTAGGGAATGTTTCGAACTACGTACTACTTGATTCCTGCCCTTCCAGGATACATAGTGATGCTCGGATCTAGCATCCCGACCCATCAACCATTAAAAAAATTACCCTTCCTTTGTGCATAGGTCATAATCGTACGGGGAATCCATGAAAGTTCCTAATGACATGATAATAAACTGTGAGATTCTTCAAGAGTCACGTGTAGCCCGATTCTCAATGTTACGAGGTCCCATACATTCCCCCCCCCCACTAATAAGAATTCAAAAGATCATGATTCCCCCATATATATGAGTCAGATCTATGTGGAAGCTCCAGTAGTTCACATCTAATCATGGTCTAGGTATTTCTTACATTTCCAGGTATATCTTTCCCATTTTTCAAACTCCATACTCTAGGAAAACTTGGATCCCCATAAACATCCATGGACATCTAATATGGAAGGATAGTGTCATGTGGACACCTTTGTTTGAATATAAACATCATTCCCCGGTGGCTCTACATATGTCTCCTACAAAACGACCATCAATCAAAGGAAAATTCATCCCTAGGAGAGTCATCTCCTACCTCAGTACGTCCAATGGCTTACAAGCCCCATGTCATTCCTCCCAATCAAAGTTGCCCCTCGAGACTATGGTTTACACCTTCTATAATTAATTATGAATAAGGAAGGAAAAAAATCCAAATCATGATTAACTCAAATCCATTAATGATCTTTTTGATATCATAAAATCCTCACTGCATGACTTCAAAATGCACATCATAATTTCCTCACCGCACGACATTAAACTACAAGGCTAGAATTGTCCTTGTTTTTTGACGTTAAACTATATATCATTGTTTTAAGCCTAAAGTTCTCCCTATTATTGATTTTTCTACTCTTCAATGGTGATCATAAATCCTTGAAATCCCTTGTTTCTCAAACCGATCATAGATCATACGAGCTTAGGGATTTTAGCGAGAGATCCACCATGACATCATGGAAAATCAGTCCAACGATTTGGTCTGAGCAGGATAACCCTAAAAGCCATTTCATGGTTCCCTTCCCCATAAAGAACCCAACGTCCTGGTCGTACGGTGTTAAAAAACTGGGTACCCTAAATATGGGATGAATTCCTCACCATACATATGTGTCAGACCTACTTAAGGGATACCTGATTCTATGAGTGAATCACAGCCCAAATGTCTCTAATGTATCTGGATACACTCCTTCCATACCTCAAACTTCATGCTCTGAGTGATCTTGGATCCCAATAATTTTACATGTATATCATAGATGTAAGGCCAGTGTTCTTTGGAAACCTTTTTTTGACTATGTACATCATGCCCTAGAGGATCTGCATATGTCTCTTACAAAACGACTGTCAATCAAAGGAAAATTCATCCCCAGGAGAGTCCTCTCCTATATTAGTATGCCTAATGGCTTCCAAACCTTGTGACATCCTTCCTGATTCAATGGCCCTCAGATTCATTGTTTATATTCCCCTTCCTACCCACATCTTGGATATATCAGAACATGTTGGCCCGATTCACCTCTAGTCTCTCTTGAGGTTTCTGTAAAATAAAGATACCCCATCCATATGCATGAAGTTGATCAGCATATAAGAGGGAAAAATTCCCCCAGTTATTTCTAGGTTTCCTAGGGAATTTAAGATAAAATAAATGTCACTTTTCATTCTCAAGTGCACCCCTTATCAAAGGTTATATACCTTGTTCAAAAAGGTCCCAATCTCTATAATCCTTTATATCCATGGTAGATGGAAGCCCAGTGTCCTACGAACACCTTTATTTGATTATTCACATCATGCCACATTGGCATTGCATATGATGCCTACAAGATTCCCATCAATCAAAGTAAAATTCATCCTCTGGAGAATCCTTTCTAGTTTTTGAACGCTCATATGAAATTAATGTCCTATCTCACCCCCTAGATTTGGAAAACCCCTCTAGAAAATGGATTATATATCCTCCCCTTGTCAAATTCCCAGACATGAAAAATATTTCTAATTGAACTAACAAATCACCAACTCTCCCTTACACAAGTACAAACTGTGTGGGAGTGGTTGATCACTAAAAGTTGATACAAATGTCTCTAATACTTTAGGATGTCATCACTCAGATAGGCCACCCACTTTGGCTCTCAAAAATAAAAATAAAAATCTAAGTGTTGTAAATCCTCCTAGGCCATCGGAGATGGAAGGAAAGTGTCCCGCGGATACCTTTGTTTGGATATGCACATCATGCCCTGGTGGATCTGCATATAAAACCTATAAAATGACCATCAATCAAAGGAAAATTCATGCTTTGGAGAGTCCTCTCATACCTCTGCACACCTAAAATGGCTCATGATCCTCATAAATGTCGAAAACATACAAATTTAGGGTCAAGAAAAATCCATCATTCTTGTATGAAAGTTATTAAGACATTCCTGGATATTGAATCGCGAATTTTTTCCCCCGCCCCATCAATTTTGGTTAAAGATACTTGATCTAAAACATCAGTAATAAGTTTTATTGGAAGGACTATGAACTACCAGCAAAAAATATACCACACTCTCCATTATGAAAAATTCACAAAGGGAAACTATAGGTAAAAGTCGAGTGTCTGTTTGTTAAACCTATACCATGTATAGTTTAGAAGAAAAAAATTGTTGAGCTATCAAAAGAGACATAAAGCTTGTTGGGTTGAAAACCCTCAAAGGGTGGCCTAAGAAAAAGTCAAGTTATACCCGCTAAGACTGTGTCAAGAAAGCTTAGGAAAAAATTAGGGTGATAATGAAAAAGACACAAACTTTCATGAGGTTTTCCATAAAACCTCAGCAATAGTTGAACTACACTTTCTAATTCCCACAGATCAGGAAAAAATTAGAGCCTGATTCGATTATTTCAATTTACTGGTTTCGAATCATGGTTTAAAATTAATACGTGACCAAAATTATGTTTATATGATTTATTTTGATCGATTAAAATGAAAGGAAAATGAAAAGAAGAAGCATTTGAAGGAAAATTGGTTCCATACTATTTCATAAAAAAAATATGGTGGGCATCCAGAGCCTGGAGCCTCTCCTCATAAGAAGTACATGATCATTAAAGGAGATGTTCAACAGATTCACAAAGTTGCATCAATGATTGATGTGACTCCTCAATGGCTTGGTGAAGTTTTAATAAATTCTTATTCTCAGCCTTCGCGCTTTACTGCATTTCCTCTGCATCCCTCATGGCTTAGATGTCGGTCCTTCATCATTCTTTCATTTTCTATCACCCCTCCTCAATGGCGATCGCGACTCAGGCCCACTCTTATTTAAGTTGCTCCATCTTCTAGATCTGTTACTCCACTTCTTGGTCGAGTTGATCTACAAAGGACTCTTTCTTCATGAGTTCATTTTTCAACCTCGTAACTGCTTTATTGTGATTGGTATCTTCATCAATGAGAATTTTCCGCACAGTAGCAAGATGAGTCATCGACTCTACCACAGAAAGATGAGACTCAAGAATACTAGTTGCTTCTCGAGTAGTGACCACCTACCTCACTATATCATGTATTCCATGGTATTCAAATCCACCAAAGCATAGGGCCACAAAATGGGGGTGTAATTTTTTCAAATTCCCTGGAATCTCATCCATTGGGGTCTGAGAAATTAATCTCCAAATGTACCTCCATGCCTTTTGATGGATAGGATGAAGATCGACTAGGCCTTCTTGATCAATCTAAAAGTCACTACCTAATGATGAAATATAGTCAGGAATGAACGTCACAAGAGAGGGAATTGATTCGGTGGTTACAGTGAAACTCGACCCCGCAATAGCATCGCTTCTGGTAGTTGCAACATAGGACATAGTGGGGGTGTTCAACGCTATTGCTAATGCCTGTGGTTGCAATTCTGAGAATAGGGAGGAGAAAAATTTAGTGCCTCACCTCTCTGCATCAATATCGCTACCTAGAACAGGTGGTGCCACATCTTTAATCATCAGTCTCACTCTGTGGCCACTCAAAAATACTAAAGACCTAGGGTCATACTCAGCTGAAACAGTAATCCCTGAGGTAGCCCTAAAAAAGTTTCTTATTGATATAAGGCCTATAGGGATAATAATTCTGTAGACGGGTACTAGTCTTGAGATCCTAGTGTTAGAAAGCACAGATTCTCTCAGAATTAGAAAAAAATGTACAATGGCCCGCTCTAAATTTTCAAGGGTCGGGACATTAGCCACCTCGGTGATTATGAATTTTGTAGATTTATCATGAGCATGTGAAGTATCAATCCTTGAAGGGTATCCCTCCATAGGGGTAAAGGTTGTTTGATCTAGATTGAATGGTTCTTAGAGATTTAAAGCACATCCAAAATCTGTTAGGGCTTGGGGCTCACCACTGGATTTGGCCCCTACCATGAAGGTCACCTTGTCTCTATCCATGAGAGCCGACTCAACACAGTCAAATGAGCCCTCAAATTTTGGATTTTCTTATAATGTTTAGGTAGAGATCATTCGAGAAGGAGTAGGCACACCTAAAGGGTAGACAGTACCCTCGGTCTCTTCAGCTATCCCTGATCCCTTGCTTTGGTCAACCACAAATTTTGGCGACCCTTCCACTGCCATAAAGGGGATGGGAGCTATAGATGACTAAGAAGCCACCATCTGGATACTGATAGGCCCTGCATTGAAATACATACATGCACCAGTGAGTCAAAAAGATAATTTTAATCAGTTTAACCACCAGGTGAATAATTGATTGTTTGTGATTCCCCTCCTAATGTGCTTTGACAGTTGTGAGGCTTGCTTGTGTTTCTTTGATTGTCGTAGAGATGGATCCTGAATAAGAGATCTTAGAAAAAATGGAGGGGTAAATTCCCTAGAGGAGACTGCAATGACCACTTCCATGTTTTCTTGGGCTCTATAGGATCCTTCTGCATTCCCTCTACCATCTGTAAGGCACACTCCCTAGATGAAGTTCCTATAGGAGAATAAATTTGGGAAAGATCCATTTCTCGAGACCCTGTAGACCCCTACAAAATAAAAAGGGGAGGGGGAACCTTTATAATCTCTACAACAAAATAATTTAAGGCCCAAGTTTATTGATAAAATAACCTCTCCCATAAACTATGGGAGTAATACCATCAATGCCATACGGTCAGACCAATAATGTCTGTCTATAGGGGCGTAGAGACACTATTCCATCTCATTCAGGTAGGAATCTACCTTATCAGGCTCTTCGTCGGCTGACATACCAGTAGGAGCAATAGATCCCCCAAAAATCGGAAGGTCGAAACGTCCTATCTGAAGAAGCCTCCATATATCTTCATTTGAAGTGTTCACCCTTAGTTCATCCCAGACTCTCTAAGCATTCGGAAATGCAGTCATGACTTGGATGGCCAGTTCTAGAAGGTTGGTGTAGGGGATCATAGCAGGTTTGGATAGTCGCAAATGTTTCTTGGGAGTTCCTGCAAACTCAAGACCTTGAGAAGATGAATGTTTATGAGACGTTGGGAGCAAGTAAGAAGATTTTTTTTTGCGATAGCCATAATAGGTTATCCAACGACATCTTCATCCTTATCATCGGTCTCTAGTTGCAACACAGAAATCACCTAATGCGAGTATTTTCAGCGACCACTTCAGGAATGGATGAGGGTCTAGAGGTCCTTGACTTAATGACCCACCCTCTCAAGATTCTCATCAAAAGAAACATCATTGGGTGATGACACATATCCAATGCTAGTAGGTGCAAGTTCCCTAGTTTGTAGAAGCTTCCATAAAGCATGAGGGGACCACTCGTGAGTAGATGGATGGCCTTTAAAAAGGTCCCATTGCCTCCAGGCCACTAGAAAATAAGACTCGGGGGGAATGGATGGTGGACTCCCAATAGCAGCTTCAGCAGCTCACTCGATCACCCGTGAGATTCCTTAGAAGTTGTCATGATAGGAACCAGGTCAGCTAATTGGCTATCAGGATATGATTTAACCCAGGACTCAACATAGATTTTGGTAAGGAAGGGTATGGAATCCATAGAATCTGGAAGTCTGGTCTGGAACTGGGTTTCCTCCTTGGTGAACATCATCCATAGTTGATAGGATATCATTAGATGCTTCTCTTGATGGGAACTATTGAGAGCGGGAGGAAACAACTTCTCAACATATATAATTGATGACTGAATCTGCATGGTGTGTATACCTTGAAAATAATATCCCCTCTGATACATGCAACTAGGATGCCTTCCCTCAAAGAGAAGAAGTAACCTCGATTGAAAAATTATTCAGATGCATTATTTATAATAATACCGGTAGGGGAATCATAAGGATGATAAGAGAAACATTTGAAAACATTTTTATAAGCCATTAAGTCTTGCTCATTCTTTTCGGTTTGCTTCTCTTGAATATCCTGTGAAGACCAAGATACCAGCATAACACCACTAGTACTCTGAAGATACAGTTGTAGGGTGGAATGCAGAATTGGTAAGAAATTGATAATGGTATAACCACCTACGTGGGCTCCTATCCAGCCCCAACGAATTTTTAAGGGCCCAGTCATCTGGTAAGGTGGTCCCCCCTCACTGATACGACCCAGTAGGTGATAAGTATATACCAATATTGGGATAGCTAAATTGATGAATCTGCCAGTAGCCAACTGAGTGGCCATAATGAAAGTTGAGGGTCTCAAGCCACTAAATTATTTTACTGGTAAGATCCACCCACTCAGAAACATGGCCAAAAAGGCCACTAGTCAAAATAATCAATCTATGCCAGGGATGAGTCCCCATCCCTACTCATGAATCTTCTCCTCATCTAGGGTAGACCAATAGGTACCTGCTCATCTCTGGGTTGTTTTGGTAGGAAAGGCCCTAGGTATTTGCAGATCGGTCTCTAGACTAGTATGCTTAACAAAGGCACCTAACCACTCATCAAAAGAAACGTTCGGCTTCAGACAAGGATCGATTTCCTTCAAAACTGCATTTTCCTGAATGATGAGTATCTTGGCCAAAGGAGGGGTTCTTTCCTCATCATCCCAAATAGAGGAGGGGGTAGGAATTCATCATACATATCCCCAACAATAGGGACTCCCGAGATTAACTAGATGTCCCAAAGACTGATACTAACCTCTCCATGGGTTAAATGGAAGGTATTAGTGTCTAGACTCCACCTGCTCAGGAGCTGTGAAATAAGGGTAGTGGGATGATGAGTGTATATATAAGATACCCAAGTAGCCTCGTATAGTCCCATGGTCTACATCTTAGTTAAAAATTCATTGCAACACTGGAAAACCCAAAAATTCTACCCCCAATCTAAGACAAACAAAACTCCAGAGAAAAGATCCGACCTGGATGACCATCCATACTGCTCGTTCGTTGTAGCCTTCTGCCCAATGCTCTAGTAGAAGTGGTCCATATTTTCTAGCTTCCACTTCACCTCCTCTGATGTTTGAGGTGTGTAGCTCAGTAATGACCAAAATGAAATATCTCTCTGAAGGTACCTCTCCTTGGAATAAATAAGGGCTTTCGAGATAGAGGTGTTAGTTATCCAGGTATCAGGATGATCGGTCGGATTTGGCATTAGGATTGATGTATCAGACAATAGACCAAATCTATAAGAAGGAAGCCTATCTGAAGTTGGGTATTCCATTTGACTCACTATAAGAAGAATTTCCAGAGATTGGTGTAATGGAATGACAAGAATTTTTTCATTAATTAAATCCACCTTATACATTGATCTTTCATCAGAAACAGAATGAGGGACAGTAGAAACAGTCTCAGAAGGAGTAGTGATGTCAGTGGAATCCTGTGAAAGATTCATTACAGCGTACATAGAGATATCCAAAAATCACACAAAAAGTGAGTCTAATAAAAAATTATGGAAAAAGGACACACAAAAATGGATAAAGGACTCAAAGGAATGTCTGCATGGGGCTCCATGTAGTGTTCCGGTAAATGGTACGCGGAAACCATTTACCACATGCTACATGATATGAAGAGATAATTACCATATACTGCTACAGTACAGGGAAGCATTATATCGGATACAGCCATGGTATGTGAAACACATGTGAGGTGCTGGCCTGCAAAGCATTGGCCACCGAACAAAAGGGTTCACAGATGGTAGATACCATGAACCAAGGCCTCGTCAAGTCTATGATCAAAGTTACTATTTACAAGTTTAAATTCGGATTATTAAGGCTTAAATTTTAGTTCACCAGTTCAATCTTGGTGTGTGAGACATGCAAACCGAATAGCATTTTCCTACGTGGAGGTCCCGATTTTAGTTTTAAATTTTGAAACATAGTTTGTGAAATCCGAAATTCAGTTCTTGGACAGAAGAAATGGTAAAATGTTCAGTTCGCAACATGTACGAAGCAGTTTGCGAGCACAGTTTTCACAAAAGAGACGGTATGCGAAGTCAAAGAGAGTTGAGGATGAGCGGAGAGCACTTTTTCCCATGAGAAATGGTAAAAGGAAAATGGAATGGGCCCCTATATATAGGTGTGGTCCCCTCCTACTAGACCTATCTGTTATACCATGAACCACTTTAATTTAGGACTACTTCTACATCATAATTGTCTACTCTTTGTTCTGAATAGAACCCATTCTGATGGGGGCATTTGTAGGGTCCTAAAAACTTCACCAAGGAAATAAAATAATTCCACAATCACTTTGCAGAAGGAAGAAATAATTCCTACAAGTCTAGTAAAGGGAATGGACTCCAATTGAGTTGAAAACTTCATAATAAACTTGAAGTAATTAAATTTCTCAAGAGTTTTTAATTGGCCCACATACCATCACTAGGAAGGGTTTGCGGACTGCATGAACCATGAACCACCAGTACGTTGAACGACCCGTGAAGCGCTAGCCCATAGAGTGATGGGAAACAAACCCAGTTGACCATGAACCACATCATTAGATGAACCAAGAATGAAAAATACATCCACATACCATCTCATAAACTCAACAGTTCACGGATGAAGCAAATTGTCTAGGTTTGGTGAACCGTGACTTGCGAACCACGACCTCTTCAAACCCAGGTTGACCGAGTCTTCCATGGATCAAGATATCTCTTCATGGGATTCCACAAAAGGTGTCACATGACCATTGATATGATTTCCCCATTTCTTTATAAAAATATAACAGAAGGAATTGAGAAGGATGGACAAAGAAAGCACGAAGGAAACCCCAGAGGTTAGAAGTAAGAATTCAGAGAGGATTCCGTCTTTAGTCTCAAATCATCAGCATAGCCCAAACTGAAAACCATGTTTTCATAGGTATAACCAGCCACGAACCATAAAATAAAGGAAATAAATAATAATGGTAGAACCAAGAACCTAATCAGTGAAATTTCAAACCACATATTCCTCGCGGTTGAACTCCACGTGAATGATAGTCCTCAGGACCCTCCTTCGATATGGTGTTTTGCATAGTGTATCTCTATGAAAATTTAACCCGGTTTCGCGTACTAGATCAGTACGCAGGTGGATCCCAAAGCGACATGATGAACTGTATTCAGGAACATGTACCACTATGGTGTGCGTTGGTCTGTACCCAAGCCCGTCAGACCATTTTTCGTTTTTCTCAACCACGTACTTGAGCCACCCTTAGAGGTGGAACAATATTTCATAAGAGTAAAACTATATTTTGTAAGATTTAATTACATTTCATATGACTTTAAGGATTTTTAAAGACTTGACTTCCTTTTCATAAGACTTTATCCCTTTTTCAAAATCCATAACTTCACAAAAAATGTAAGACATTTAAATACAGAATAAAAAGCATACACAATATATTTAAACAAAATAAATAGAATATATAATATATCACACCTATATAAAAAATATAAAGGAAGTTATACTTTATGAAATTTAAATATTTAATAAATCATACTTTTTTAAAATTAAATACATAAGAAGATTAAAATTGATACATAATAAATTTAACATCGATATGTAATAAGTTTATAATTGATACATAAAAGGTTATAATTTTCCAAGATTTCAAAAAAAATATGCATAAGATGTTCATCACTCGTGAATGATATGTAATATGTGGTACATAGAAAAAAAATCAACAATATAGAATATAAAAAAAACATAATAATGGTTATCAATATAGTACTAATAGATAATTAATAATAATAATAAACCAAAATTGAAAATCCATCAGAGTCAAAATTATCCTAATTAAAACACAAAATAGACACTTTTGTAATTATCAGGACAAAAACATAAGAGGTAATAGAGCCACTCCATCATATTGATTTTTTTCAATGTATTTTTTTGATTTCAACATGAGATGTAACTAACCAATGAGAACTGAAGATGAGTAATATGATAATTTAGAGACCAATTTTCCATAACATCCCTAAACAGGGGTAATTCCTTATTATAAACATTAGGTACTTTGAGCCTTGAAGAGTGAGTGATGACACATCACGCAATCATGTTCAAGTATGATGTCTTCAAAAACAATATCATTTAATTAATTCGAATATCTATATTTTTCACTTATGTAATTGTACATATTTAACACCCTGATATTTCATAGTATGTTATCTCATTAAAGTAATTCAATAATTTGTGTTACACACAACACTGAGTTTGAGCACACAACAACATACCAAACTAGCCGTTCAAAAAGTGGTTATGAATAGTATTAACTGCATTTTGAATCTTATATACTCTATATAATTTTAACACCCATATTATGTGTTTCTTAGAAATAATATGAGAACAAATTCATTTTTTCAGATAAAAGAAGTATTTTTCAAAAAATGTAATTTTACCACTTTTTAAGGGTGAACCCTTCTTAAAACCAATATTTGACAATTTTATATATTCAATTCAATGAAATTAAATACTTATTTAGAATCGATACATAAAAATTTAGTTTGGATAAAGTTTTGGTACTTTTTTGATAACTTTCATATTTTGATGAATAGTGAAAAATACTAAATTTTAATGGAAAACAAATTTTTTAATAGAAATAATTTATATTGATAAATTATGAATTTGAATGGTTTGGTCGTATAATTAGATTATATTTTTATCATTTAATAAAATGTAGGTCATTATAAGTAATTTCACATTTAAATTTGACATAAACACATGTCAATCTTTTGATAGTTTTTACATTTAAAAAACCCACTTTTTTGGTTTTGACAACGGGAATTAACTTTAAATTAATTAATGAAACTTCTATGTTTTGAATTCAGAATATCAAAATTATATTAGGGTGAATTTTTGGTATTTTTCTAAAAACTTTCAATTTTTGATGAATAGTGAAAAACATTGTGTTATTGTTTAAAACTGACTTTTTATTTAAATAATTAGTTGTTTTATTTTAATTTATTTTACGTGAAAATAGATATATAATACCTATATATTTCCAATGTAATTTATTGGAGTTATTTTAAAATAAGTTTAGATATATAAAATTTTATTGAATTTTTTACTGTCTTTTACCCACCTTCTAGGAGCATTAGAAAATTTGCATAAAACTTAATTTTACCACTTCTATGAGTTGAATTTCAAAAATCCGAGAAAAATTGTTAATATCAGTAAGTAAAGTGTAGTTCAATAAGATGAAAATAATTTTGTGTGAATAGTAACTTTTGACTTTTATTTACCACGGTTAAAAGTAAATAGGGTAATTAAAGGTAAAAATGATATTATAATTACCCTAACACATGTACTAATTCTATTAGATAAGTGAAATTAGACCAAAAACAACCTTAGAAATAAAATATGATCCTATTTGGTTCACTTGGATTAGATTAGGACATTTATTATTATTTTATTTAAAAAAGAGTAAAGTGTTAAATTCAAAGTTTAATAACTAAACCATTTTTAATATAGAGTTATGCATAAGATAAATTCGACTATAAATATTCATTGGAAAGAAAAATTTATTTCCTAAATCATGGTATTTTATGTATAATTTTTATACATTAAATAATTAGATTTATTTATGACACAATGATGATGCAATAATTATTTTATTAATGAAAGAATCAAATAAATGGTATTATAAATATTAAAATAAATAAAATTTTAAAGTTTTTATGACATCCATGAATTTTATAGGTGAATACGACATGTTATTATTGATTCAATGTATCTTTTTCGAAGTAATCAAGTTGTCATGACTTTCACAAAAACCAAATACTAAATAGTGTCAAAATTGACATAAATGAGTTTTTAAAACAAATATTATTTTATTAAACTATATAATATTCTTAAAAATCTAGGGTTCATCCAAAGGGATTAAATAATATTATATATGTCATTAATTAACCACTTTAGGTTCTCTGGGAAGTTTAGAGTAAGTTTTTTAACCATATAGTGTAAGAATATAAGAAGACACGGTAAAAGTTAAACTATTTAACTAAGAGTTAAATCTAAAAGATAAGGTTAATATGGTGACCTAAACCTATCTAAAACCTATTGGTTGATTTTTTTTCCAACCCATACCCACCTTATCCTAGAAATAAATCATTTTGGAGCCATTATAATCATAAAATGAGTTTATTATAAAATAATATTTCAACCTTTTACTAAAGTGACCCTCAGCTCTCTTATAAAAGAGTACTTCCCCTTATCTCAAAATCACACCTCCAAAGCCATTTAGCTCGGCCAAATTATGCCTAAATATCCTCCAAACTTCCCTCAAATCAACCTAGATTCCTTACTTTTATCATAAAGACAACCTAAGTATCCCTTTTGATCAACTCAAAAGAAAACACTCGAAGAAGAGGTAATAATTTCACCACCCTCTTTCAAGTTCTTTTCTTCTTACACTTCCTATTTATTTGTTGTTTCCCCACAGAAATAATAAATATAGTACCTCCTACATACTGTGATTTTATTATAAATATGGTACAACCATATTCATTATTCTATCCATCCTATAAATGACAAAGTCACCATACGTGCGTACATATGACTTTCCGTCTCCACGTCGTGGTGTAGTTTGTTATTCAAACTCTTCATTTTTTAGATGGGTATAATAATGAGTATAACAGATTTAAATAATAAATATAACATTTTAATGATTTTTTATATATGATATACCATCCAATTACATGCGATTTAACCAACAATATAATGATATTGTCGCTCGTGTGTGCGTACGGATTACCGTCTCCACGAACACAATGATATTCATTCCCCATCGTAATCATTCAAGAATAATTCTCATTTTATAATTAAAAATAATGTTTACAAACTTAATATAATTCTGGATATGAATAAAATATATCCCATCCATAACACACGTTACCTACGTAACAAAACATATAAAGGAAAACAAATCAGTTAACACCCGAAACAATGATACTACTAAAATATTATTAACAAATCAATATTATAAGACCATATATGATATAATATTTATGTATATAGTTCTTTAATAATTTAATAACAATGATTTAACTATTATAATGGATGTTAACGTACCATCAACCAAGGAAAAGTACAAGGTAAGGGTTAATTTCACAATCTATTTATTATCAGAGGTTGTTTTTACGTAAGTATCTACTGGGAAAAATTTATTATCCATGTCCATGTTTCATAAAAGATTTTTCAAAGGGATTATTTTTAAGGGATGATTTTACTAAAACATTATTTTAAATGTTTTAAAGATTTATTCTTCTAAACCTTTCTCATTAATTTCCATGTTTTCAAAATGGTTTTAAGGATTTATTTATATGGACATGAATGTTTTAGAATGTTAATTCCATTAAAAAGTTTCAAATTGGTATGGGACACTTTGATTAAAAACTATATTTTAAATTAATTCCTTTATAAATTATGTTACTTTTAAATGATTTCATGAAAAATGGATATTTCTCTCAAAGATTTTTACTGATCATTTTCAACTATGTCAACATCCTTTACGGGATATTATTTTTGATCGAGGTTGATTTATTATGATACAAATCTTCCATATTTTATTAAAGGTTTTGTGATATGTTTGACTGTGGATGTATTATTTTTATACCATTCATGGTTTATGGATAAATTATTGACATTTCGTATGCTAGTTTTAATACAAATGTTTTTGTTATGTTTAAACCTTTTCATATGAGGAATTCATTGGACTTAGTAAGTGATGGGTGGATCCCGTTATAGCTCTTCGATGCATCGGTAGGTCTCAGGAGACAAACTAGTATCTTGGCGCAAGGCCTTTACAAAATCTTATTTGTAGTCTTGGCACAAGGCATTGACTATGTGGTTATAAAGTCTAGCATTATGCATTCCATCATTATGAAATTGGATATGGATATTGCATTTGATTATTTGACTAGTAGAATATCCATGTGAATAAGTAAATGGAATTATTTGATTTAGATTTTCAATATTATGCTGAAGTTTAAGTTTTAAAGGCATTTGTTTTAGTTTTATACATTTCCTTAAATATTTATGCTTATTTATGAAAGTTTCTGCTATATTGTTATCCTTACTGAGCATCTGAGCTCACCCCTTTCTTATGTTTTATTTTCCCAGGATTCCAAGAAGTGTATTATGATTGATAAGCAGGGTTAAGCTAGGGGATTAATGGAATTATCAAAGGATCATTTATATTGAGTTTTATTTTCTAATTTTTAATGTAACATTCATGTATGTAATCTTTTTTCCAAGACTACTAAATTGATCGGTCTTTTGGGACATGATTTCTTATAATCATGTCAATGTAATGTAATAAAGCACTGACTCTGGGTAACTGGGGTTGGGACATTACAGTTGGTAGCAGAGGAAGTTTAGCTATAACCTTGAAAATAGATTTATATAAACTCTAATTAGAGAACATTACCCTAATATAGACTTTGAGGATTAGTATAGAAGAACTTCCTAGAATTTTGGTAATGTAGAGATTTTGTGTATTTTTCAAGAAATACATCTCTATCTCGATATGAGCAGGTAGAGGCGGCTCTGGCACAGATGTACCTAGGAGTGAAAACACCGACAAGGAGTTTCGAGCTTGACCCGAGGTATCTTGGTACACAACAATTGGCCTTGTTGCACTCTTGGTTACGACACTCTCGGGGGATATGCTTAGGATAATTCACATTTTCTTTACAAGAAATTATGAAGGATTTAGGAGTAAATACTTCCTCAAAGAAAAAATTTTATGATTATAGATTATATTCATAATATTTTCAATTTACATTAGGTATTTTACAAGTTTGGAATTAGGCATTGCGATTCATAAACTAATCTGGTGTATGCCATTGTTTTGAAATGGAACCTAGTATAAGGAATGAGAATTCCAGTAATATGCATGATCGAAAGATTAAGAAGGATCATATCTATCATGGTATTAAGAAAACATTTAAAAGGGAAGTTTTCTCCCACATATTCTCATCTTATGAATAATTATTATCATGTGTTAATAAGATAAGTAAATAATTCTCAGAGTCCTTTGTCTTTGAAGGGAAACAAGAGAAGAAAAGGATGGTAGAGAGAAAGATGGATAAAGGGAAGAGGGAAAAGAAGGATTTTCCCATATGTGATAACTTTGGAAAGAATAACCTTGGTAAATGTTTGAATGGAAAGGGAGTTAGTTATAAGTGTAGAGAAAAAGGACACCAAGTGCGTGATTTCAAGGGTAAGAAAAAAGTTTCAAATGTAAAATGCTTCATCTGCAAGTAGTTGGGACACTACACAGATCAATATCCAAATCATCAGAGTATACCCCAAATGTTGCTATTGGATAATAATCAAGTTATGATACTACCAAAGATGAAGAAAAATGATTAGAGTTCTAATGTTTTTATTAAAGTGTTGTGTCATTTTATTATTGTATTAATGATGTACATGTTATAATAATTATAGAGTATATAAGGATTGTACTGTAGTAATATTTCATTAAGGACTTGAGATTGTGTGGAACCAAGAAAAGTGACTCAATAGCAGGTTAAATTTTTTGGAAAATATTTGGTTGAGAGAAAGATAAACCATAATATGGTTCTGATACTGAGGTAGTGATTTTATAATAATATATTATTGATTTGGATAAATTATATTGGATATTATTTACTACCTTGAAATTGATTAATAATTTGTATATTATATCATTGTTGGAGTTTAAAATTTTTTTGGATAGAATGAGTATATCCAGTGTTCTATAAGGAATAAGGGAGCATGAATGTAATTAATAAGGTTTTATGGTATTTCAGGGTGTTACAGTGTTTTAAAATAAAACATGAAAAAGGTTTTCACATGTTATTACATGAAAAAAAGGATCTTCATTGTGTTTACCTTCCTTATAAATTTTGGACTCTGAGTATAGACAGAATTATTTTGGATAATTCTAAATGTTGGAATAGATTAAGTTTGACATTGGATATTATTGTTAAGATTAAATCATTTCTTGAGATTATTTTTGGATTGTCATAAAAAGGACAACCCGGAGGCCGAGCGACAACTCGTCGCGTCTGGCAAGGGTGCGAGACTTGAACCCGCAACAAAAGGGAGACAAGGGTGCAACACCTACCACTGACCTACGTGATGTCCTGGTTTTTGTAATGTAGTTTTTTTAAATAATCTAAAAAATGAATTATAAATCCAAAATTTTTGGAACCCTATACGATTATGATAAATATAATATTTTTGAATTCTATTATCTTTTAGAGTGAAAGGTGAGTTTGTGGTATGAATTAGTTAAAGGATGAAACTATAATTACCAAGTATATTTTTTTCACTTATTATATGAATAAATTAATTCTAAAACTTTAGGGAAGGGATCTTAAAACCAAAAATCTGTTATCCTAATACCTTATGTTTTGTTGAACCGATAATATTTTAAATCACCATAGATTTATGGATTTGAGTCCCTCAATTTTACACTTATTTGTGACTGATGACCTCAATCACTCCTTATAAATATTTATTTTTTCCCTCCAATTATGTGTCTCTAATTTCCACCAATGTTATCGTAATCGAGATCATAATTTTGTGGTGACTTTTTCATTTCTCTTTCCTTCTTATTAAGACTAAATTTTATTAACCCAATTTCCAATGTGGGTTTTCCACAAAAATGTTTTTCTTTTTTTAACCATTTATTTTCAAAGAAAATTTTCAAATTGTGAGGATTCAATTTATTGAAAGATGGGAGAATGTAACACCCCAAGATTTCATAGTACATTATCTCATTAAAGTAATTCAATAAATTGTGCTACACGCAACACCGAGTTCGAGCGCACCACAACTTACCAATCTAGTCGTTCAAAAAGAGGTTATGAATAGTATTAACTATATTTTGAATATTATATACTCTATATAATTTTAACACACATATTATGTGATTCTTAGAAATAATATGAGAACAAATTCATTTTTTCAGATAAAAGAATTATTATTCAAAAAATGCAATTTTACCACCTTTTAAGGGTGAACCCTTTTTAAACCAATATTTGACACTTTTATATATTCAATTTAATGAAAATAAATTCTTCTTTAGAATCGGGATATAAAATTTCAGTTTTGATAAATTTTTGGTACTTTTCTGATAACTTTCATACTTTGATGAATAGTGAAAAATACTAAATTTTAATTGGAAACAAATTTTTTAATTGAAATACTTAATAGTGATAAATTATGTATTTCAATAGTTTGGAAGTATAAATAGATTATATTTTTATCATTTAATAAAATTTAGGTCATTATAAGTAATTTCATAATTAAATTTTACATAAACACATGTCAATCTTTTGATAGTTTTTACTTTTAAAAAACCAGCTTTTTTGGTTTTGACAATGGGAATTAAAATTAAATTAATTAATGAAAATTATATGTTTTTAATTTGGTAAAATAGAATTCATTTTTGAATTCAGAATATAAAAATTAGCTTATGGATAATTTTTGGTATTTTTTTTAAAACTTTCAATTTTTGATGAATAGTGAAAACACTTTGTTATTGTTTAAAACTGACTTTTTTTTAAATAATTAGTTTTTTTATTTTAATTTATTTTAGGTAAAAATAGATACATAATACCTATATATGTTCAATATAATTCATTGTATTCATTTTATAATAAGTTTAGATATATAAAATTTTATTGAAATTTTTACCATTTTTTACCCACTTTCTAGGAGCATTTGAAAATTTGTATAAAACTTAATTTTACCGCTTCTTTGAGTTGAATTCAAAAAATATGAGAGACTTGGTTAATATCAGTAAGTAAAATTTGGTTCAATAAGATAAAAATAATTTTTGGTGAATAGAAACTTTTGACTTTTATTTATCACAGTTAAAAGCAAATAGGGTAATTAAAGGTAAATATAATATTATAATTACCCTAACACGTGTCCTAATTCTATTGGATGAGTGAAATTAGACCAAAAACAACCTTATTAATAAAATACGATCCTATTTGGTCCACGTTTATTAGATTAGAACATTTATTATTATTTTATTTAAAGAATAGTTAAAAGTGTTAAATTCAAAGTTGAATAACTAAACCATTTTTAATATAGGTTTATACATAAGATAAATTAGAATATAAATATTAATTAGAAATATAAAATGATTTCCTACATCATGGTATTTTATTTATAATTTTTAGACATTAAATAATTAAATATATTTATAACACAATGATGATAGAGTAATAACCTTATTAATGAAAGAATCAAATAAATGGTATTATAAATATTAAAATAAATATAATTTAAACGTTTTTATGACATACACTAATTTTCTATATGAATATGACATGTTATTATTTATTCAATGTATCTTTTTCGAAGTAATCAATTTGTGATGACTTTCACAAAAACCAAATACTAAATAGTGTCAAAATTGACATAAATGAGTTTTTAAAAAAAATATTTTATTATTAAATTATTTAATATTCCTAAAAAATCTAGGGTTAGTCCAAATGGATTAAATAATATTATATATGTAATTAATTAACCACTTAATGTTCTCTTGGAAGTTTAGAGTAAGTTTATTAACCATATAGTGTAAGAATACAAGAAGACACGGTAAAAGTTAGACTATTTGACTAAGAGTTAAATCTAAAAGATAAGGCCAATATGGTGAACTAAACCTATCTAAAACCTATTGGTTGAGTGTTTTTAGATCCATACCTACCTTATCCTAGAAATAAATCATTTTTTATCCATTATAAATAGAAAATTATTTTATCATAATATAATATTTCAAGCTTTTCTTAAAGTGACCCTCACCTCTCTTATAAAAGGTTACTTCCCCTCCTCTAAAAATCACAACTCCAAAGCCATTTGTCTCAGTCAAAACCTACCCAAATATCCTCCCAAATTCCCTCATATCAACCTAGAGTCCTTACTTTTATCACAAGGCCAACCTAAGGAGCCCTTTTGATCAACTAAAAAGGAAACACCCGAAGAAGAGGTAATAATTTCACCACCCTCTGTCAAGTTATTTTCTTCTTCTACTTCCTCTTTATTTGTTGTTTACATACCAAAATAATAACTACAATACATCCTACATACTGTGATGTTATTATAAATATTTTATAGCCATATTTATTATTCTATCCATCCTATAAATGATAAAGTCACCATATGTGCGTACGTACGGCTTACCGTCTCCACGTCATGGTGTAGTTTGTTATTCAAACACTTCATTATTTGGATGGGTATAATAATGAGTGTAATTGATGTAAATAATAAATATAACATGTTAATGATTTTTTATATATTATATACCATCCAATTACATGCGATTTTACCATCAATATAATGATATTGTCGCTCGTGTGTACGTACAGATTACCGTCTCCACAAACACGATCAGATTCATTCCCCATCATAATAATTCAAGAATAATTTTCATTTTATAATTAAAAATAATGATTAAGAACTTAATATAATTCTGGATATGAATCAAATACATCCTATCCATAACAAACATCACTTATGTAACAAAACATATAAAGGAAAATGAATTCGTTAACACCTGAAACAATGATACTACTAAAATATTATTAACAAAGCAATATTATAAGATCATATATGATATCATATTTATGTAAATAGTTCTTGTATAGTTTAATAACAATTATTTAAATGTTATAAAGAAGTTTAATGTACCCTCAACCAAAAAAAATTACATGGTAAGAGTTAATTTCACAATATCTTTATTATCTGATGTTGTTTTTACCTAAGTATCTACTGTGACATATTTATTATCCATGTCCATGTTTCATAAAAGAGTTTTTAAAGAGATTATTTTTAAGGTACTCTTTTACTAAAACATCATTTTAAATAATTTAATGATTTATTATTCTAAACCTTTCTCATTAATGTCTATGTTTTCAAAATGGTTTTAAGGATTTATTTATATGGCCATGAATGTTTTAAAGTGATAATTCCTTTCGAAATTTTAAAATTGGTATGGGACACTTTGATTAAAAGCTATCTTTTAAATTACTTCCTTTATAAATTATGTTACTTTTAAATGATTTAATTAAAAAGGGGTATTTCTCTCAAAGATTTTTACTGATCATTTTCAAATATGTCAACATCCTTTATGGGATATTATTCTTGATCGAGGCAGTTTATTACGATACAAATCATCTATATTGTATTGAAGGTTTTGTGATATTTTTTACTATGGATTTGTTATTTTTATATCATTCATGTTTTATTGATAAAGTATTGACATTTCTTATGCTAGTTTTAATACTAATGTTTATGTTATGTTTAAACCTTTTCATATGAGGAAAGCATTGGACTTAGTATGTGATGGGTGGAGCCCGTTATAGCTCATCGATGCATCGGTAGGTCTCATGAGACAAACTAGTGTCTTGGCACAAGGCCTTGAAAAAATCGTATTTGTAGTCCTAGAACAAGGCCTTGACTATGTGGTTATGAATTCTGGAATTATGCATTCCATCATTATGAAATTGGATATGGATATTGCTTGTGATTATTTGACTAGTAGAATATCCATGTTAATAAGTAAATGGAATTATTTGATTTATATTTTCCATATTATGCTGAAGTTTAAGTTTAAAATGATTTTATTTTAGTTTTATAAATTTCCTTAAATGTTTATGCTTATTTATGAAGGTTTCTGCTATATTACTATCCTTACTGAGCATCTGAGCTCACCCTTTTATTATGTTTTATTTTCCCAAGATTCCAAGAAGTGTATTGTGATTGATAAGCAGGGTTAAGATAAGGGATTAATGGTGTTCTCAAAGATTCATTTATGTTGTGTTTTGTTTTCTAATGTGTAATTTAATGTTCATGTATGTAATCTATTTTCCAAGACTGCTAAACTGATCTATCTTTCGGGACTTGATTCCTTGTAATCATGCCAATGTTATGTAATAAAGCACTGACTCTGGGTAACTGGGGTCGGTACGTTACAACATATATGTTAAATTTTTATTGTATTATTATGTAGTGAACATAAACAAATTATTATTAGAAGTCATCATTTTAACCTTTTATAATGAGGGGGAATTTTTATAGTAAAGACTTTCTTGATTAGTTTAAATTAAAGTTACGAACATTGGTTTTATATAATTAATATTGAGTAATCATTATTAATTTCAAAATGTATATATATTTCAGGTATATAGTTCATCAATAGATGATTTCTCTCTAAAAATAAAATTATTTTCAATTAGTCTAGATAATGTGGTGTGTGAATGTAAATCATTGGTCATCAATGGGTATAAATATTTTATAACTAGTCAAGAAAAAAATTTGAGAACAAAACATGGTAGTGTTATGTCAACTATAATGATATACGATTATTCTAGTACATAATATATCCATACTTGATAAAAAAATATCTTATTATGGATTTTTATAGAAACTACTTATATTGGGTTATTACTCTCATAGTCAAGTCATTGTGATGAAATAAAAGTGGTTTTATTAAATAACATAATAGGGAACATATATTAATAATTATGGATTTAGGTTTATTATCAAGAATTTATTCCTACATATCGATGAGCTGTATATTATGACATCAATGGTGAAACAATAATTTTATGTAAAATATCCTATAAAACCTCAATTCAGTGCCATTATTAAAGTAATCTCAAGACATATTTTTGATGATGTTGTAGATGAAATAGACATTGGGAATTACCCTAATTGGTCTTAACCAAAATATTACTCTTAATAATCCAAATACATAAATTATTAGAGTTTTTTAAGAACCAAAATAAGTGGTGGGGAATTTATAAAAGAAATAAAATGTTTAATTTGTTTTCAAAATTATTCCATCACTGTCATTTTTTAAATATTTTGATGTTTATCATCCTATTTATAATTTATTTGATTAATTTTATCATTTTATATAATCGATTTGTGAAAAATGAAAACTACTTTTCAATACATAATATGTCATATATTTAAGAGTTGTATATGAAATTATTATCTGAAAATGATCACCAAATGTGATATGTGGGACTACATCCTCTAGTTCCCACTGTGATTATAGTATTTCAAATTTATATATAAATTACATAACTTAAAATACTATTTTGTTAATTTGTTTCAAATTTCTATCAATAAACACCATCCAACATAAAAATTATTCTCTAGTCCTACTAGTGATAGTGGTGATTAGTATGATCAATCAAGGGGATAATATTAGAGGTACTCAAAATACTCTCTATACTCGATCATTCCCAAACCCTTCACCCAATATCCCTTCTCCCATACTTTATCATCCCATAATTCTCCTTAAGAATATAAGGATCTTCAATCCACCTATGCTATCAAAATTATTTCAGTCAGGATTTGCTTCATATATACTTTTTCCCTATTCGATGGTGCCTCCACACCCTATTTTTTCCACCCACTTTTATGTAATAGTCATTTCCAAGTTCTATTATCTCCTTGAGATTTTATGCTTGTGATCTTAAGAATTTTAATCAAGAACCTTCTGATATTCTAGAGAAACCTAATCATCTCACGTATACATTAGAGAATATTAAACCATCACAGTCTACAAATATTACACAACTTCCTGATCTTTCAAATCCCACTAATCATTCTACATTAGTTACATGTTTACAACCCTATTAATTTTTTTACAGTAATTTTATTAAATTGGTAATGTGAATTAATTTTATATTTTTATTTTACCTTTCATGGATGGATCTATAACAATGTGGTGTGGTCTTACTTTCATATGTGATATATGTAACTATCATACACAATTATTGGTTACGTATAACGAAGAAAAGAAAATGGTTGGGAAATATAGTAGGGAATGTGTAAGTTTTTTGGGAATGATTTCAAAATATTGTGATAAAATTCTTGTGAAACCAATATCCTAGAGACACATTAGTTATTAAATAATGGATAATGCATGGACTAAGATATGGATATGTAATTTTTAATATTAAAATGAAAATTATTATTATATTGCTTAAATTAATGTTTTTTTGACATGTTCAATTTTCTTTTTGTATGGTCAAGATATGAAAGATGTATGGTTGATGTAATTAAGGGAACTTTAGAGAGCATATATACATGACTTATATTGGATAGACTAGTAGAGTGGGAACATAATTGAAGAGTATATATACAATAAATTATTATCTAGTTACATAGTGTCAAGAGATTATTTCCTACAGGAAGAGTGATGAATTTAATTTATTATTAAATTTAAATTATTTTTATTAAAAAATATTATCATTATTATTAAAACATTAATTATTTTTATTGAATTATTTTAGTATTTTTCAAAAATGAAAAAAAACATGGGTTCTAAAAACTATGTTTATGCTCTGGGTGAATGAATATGTAGAACATGAGAAAAACAATATTTATTCAAGTATAATTGAGTTTGACTGCATTATTTGGGACTTTATTTTTAAAGAATAAGAAACAATAGGTTTTAGTTACACTTGAAATTGATTAGTTTTTCATTAATAAATTAAAAATTAATATTGGTTTTTGATCTCCATTATTGTAATTATTTGCAATGAGTGATGTTGAACATTTATGGGAACGTACCACAAGAAAAAAAATCAAGAGAATGGAAGAGATATAGGAGTACTATTAACTTCAATATTCGAGAGAATATTTTAAATTTTTTAAAATCATTTAAAATTTTAATATAACTTTAACAAATTTATATATAATTTATATTATCAAAAGCATGTTGTGGAGGATCTTAATGAGAGAAAAAAGATGATAAATTGGGCCTAAATTATCATTTGTAGCAGGTATTAGGTGAATAAAAGCATTATTGGTATGTTTTCGATATGAGAATACTATCATAAAAACCAATGCTGGTGTGGATTAATAGTTACAGGAGGTCCATTTAGAATTAGAAAAGGAAAAAAATGACAAACTAGGAATGTAGAAAAAATAAAAATGTCATCAAGAAGTTCATAAAAGTAATGATGGATATGTTTTTGTCATTTCCAACAGATAGTTTTGACTTGTTAGTAAATGTATATCAATTATTTTTTCATTGTATGATGATTCAAGAAATAGATATGATGGTCCTAGTGTTGATTGAGTGAATGAAAATATTGGAACTAGTGGTGATGAGAATGATGGTAGCAGTGACCACGAAAATGGATGTTTAGAGTGATAAATTATCTTCTCTATTTATGACTTTATTTGGGTGACACTTTGTTTCTTTTGACATATGACTTATTGAAACTTAGTGTGTGTGTGTGTGTGTGTCATCATATGATTTTCACATTCATAATTATTTTAATAAAAAATGTATATTATTATTATTTTTGTTTTGATAATTCATTATGGTCTATACTTATACATACCTGAAAACTTAGTTTATATTAAAATTGCTTCAAATTTATTTATAGTTTTTGTATATTAAGACTGGAAATGTAATTTTCCACTGGTGTGTTATTTGGGAGGCTTATTTCCATGATTCAAGTGAATAGTGGGTGTAGTTGACTATACCAGTAGTTTAAAAACTGTTGATATATAGGTCAATACCAAATGTTTGATACAACCATTGGTATATGGATTTTATGATGGGGTTATAAGTTATGGTTCAGTAAATAATTGTTCTAGGCTATAAGAACCATTTGTGAGCTTATACTAATGGTTTAAAATTATGGTAATAGCCCTGGTTTCCTACAATGTTTCACCTTTAGGACATCACCAAAGGGTAAGTGATAGGGGTGGAATTTTTAGGTCTTATATTCTCATTTGAGGGAAGTTAAAAGGGTGTTAAGGCCTGTGACTTAATGTGGATTCCTTATAAGGATTTTAAATCATGTTCGAGTACTCTACCTCAAGGTAGGCATAGGGGTGCCATGGTGATGGGTTCACCAATATTCTAACAGCATGGTTTAATATCATATATAGCCTTGGGGTATCGTAACTACTATGGAAGTGGTTGGAAAATGTTGGGATAGAAATTTATTTTTGTATAGGTCTTGTGAAACTAGAATGGTAATTACCAATGGTCTTTGTAATCATCTAACGGTTATTAAGAGCATGTTGGTATTAGTAGGTAAAGACCTAAGTTAGGTTCTAAGGAGCCAAGTGAGATTATTTCACTTGTGTAAGACTGAAAAGATGATGGGAGAATATTATCTTGGATTATAATTTAGATTATCACATGGGAATATTATAATATGTGTTTATAAAATGATGGTTTATGTTAGGGGTAAATTGGGTTATGTTTGAGATGAATAAATCCTAGTTTTATGAGTAAGTATATCTATTGTTACTGAGAAGTTCAAGGCTAGCAGAGAGCCTGACCCTAGGTTTAGTATTCCATATTTTGTTAGATTTATTATCCTAGATATGTTTATGTAGTATTTAGGCAATGAAATTCATCTGTAATCATGGAGTTTAAGTGGTATTGGTGTATCATGATCCACTGACTTTATTCTTGTTTAAAGAGAATTATCGTGTTATTATTTTCCCATTATTTAGAGTTCTAGGGTTATTGGTGTATCATAATCCATCACCTATAATTTAATTCACGAAATGTAGTGTTTCATGATACACCCCTACAAAATTATAGTTACTTCTAGTGGATGTGTAATGATCCCACACCTAAATTTTATTTCTTAAATTCTGGTGTGGCATAATCCACCCCTTTAATGCATGTTCTTCTCTGATGTGTAATGACCCATATCATTACGTGTTATTAATTTGGATGGAATTTGAACTTTTCATCTGGTGGAAGGATCATTTAGATAACTAGGTTTTTAATTGAGAAGTTTCTTCTTGTTTAAACATATTAAAGAGGTGCTTTTAGAATTTTAAGAAATATCGATGGGTGACTCGTAGCTCAAATTTATAGTAGAGGAGGCCCAAAGCATCTGATGATGTTGTTGCAACCACCAGAAATCATGTAGCTCCCACTATTTGTCCAGTGGGGTGAGAAGTAGATTATATATCCATTAAAACTCACCATATATCTGGTGATCCTACACTAATTGGTCGGTGGCCCACCAACTTTCCATTAAGGCATGATGGAAAACACATTGTAAGTGGATTTTTTTCCTTGCCACTAAGGCCCCCCCAATATTTATCTACCTTACTCCAAATTTTACATACCATTAGGATATGAACACCATATATCCTCCCTCCATTAGAATCCCTAAAATTAGTATGGATCTATATGAGAGTTGTTCATAAATATAACTAAGATCCTTCATTATTCGTCGATTATATCCCCTTCTTCTGTGTGTGGTTATGGATCATCTTTTTGTTCATAATAGATTATACTCTTAGTAAGTATTAGCACATTGGATCCTTTATAATCTAAATTATCTTTAAATCCTCTTTTCTTTGGTTATCTTGATCATCAATTGATCATTTTCTAGATCTTGATTAATGAATTGGATAAAGATTCCATTAGTTCTTAATATAATTTCCCAAGAACTATGGGGTTTTGGATAAGTATGAATAGAGGATGACCCATGATGATAAATTTTTTATGATGATTGGTGTTCTATTAAAGGTATTTTCCTTTTTGGTTCCTTCTATTTTTTTAGTTGAATTGAATTAAATTGGCTATTAGATCATGGAATTGATTTGGGGATTTTTCATACTTTAGATTCAGGATTGCCTAAAAATATATTGGAAAACACTTCAAATAAGGTACATCACTTGGTTGAATTATTATAAAGTATCCAATTTAATTATATTAAATTTTCATTTATTTTTTCCATGTGATAGGGATTTTTCATCAAATAGTGTTGGAAGTGTGAGATAAACCCTCCATGGGTGGTTGGTCATGGTTCTGGATAGGTGGTGATCCCAAGTAAGTATTCCTAAAAGTATTCATATTTCCTTTGGTTTTGAGGTTTCTTTTAATATTTCAATTAAATATAATTTAGTTATAATTATTTAATTTGGAATGATTGATCATGAGTTAGAACTTCATGGTAATTGATGGAGCCCGAATGGACTTGGATGGACTCAGAAAAATTTGTTGGGATTTTCTTGGTTTGGAGATCACTTTTTTTAAGGAAGTTGGTCCCATATACTCTATTCTATAATATTTTGTATGGTTATTATCATTTTATATGTGTCTTTTCGTGTTGGGTGAATGACACTTATTTCACAATTGGGTTACAAAGTTCATGAAATTCTCAATTAATTAATGATCCTCAAGTCTTAACTAACTAAATGAATCTTGCCTAATGTAACTTAAAAACATTCCAAGGGCCATGATGGACCCTTTTACACTAGATTGATGTTATCCACTAATGTTCAAGGCTTTATCAATAATGAGTTTCTTTGAACATATGTGTGTTTATCCAATGAGACCATGTCTGATGATTTGATCGCATGTGTGTGAATGTGTAGCCTGTGAGAAAATGTTTTATGCTTTGATCACATGTGTGTGTGTAGAACATGATTTCATGTTTGATTCTTTGATCACATGTGTGTGTGTTTGTGTAACTCGTGACACCATGTTTGATGTTTGATCACATGAGTGTGTGTATCCCATGGGACCTATGCTTGATTTTTCTCACATGTGGATTTATTATGTCTATGTCTTTTTCTTAATATGAAATGATTTTTGAACTGTCATCTTGTCTCTACATATATTGTATATGTTTTTCCTCTATCATCTACAGTTGAGAATGTTGGTTTGTCTATATAAACTATCTCTCTCAAGGGGAATGTATCAGATGATTAGTAGGCATGTACATGGGCTATCCTTTGAATAGGGACATTTCAAACATATTTTGGGATATGTCTTTGTGGAGGATATGTGTGATACATAGATGTTTTAAATTCATTCCTATATGGATCCAAAGTAGTTATGGTCAAGGATTATGGTAGCTTGGTGACCACACAATACTTAGCACATGGGTGTTTGTTTGTTACTTGTTCTTGGTGATTATATGTTATTAATGGGAAGTTTATATATTTTATATATAATTTTAGATGAGTATATCACATTTATGTTAACTTCATTTACCTATTAGGTACTACACTGTATTGTTGGTGCCCTACTGAGTTTTAATCACACCCTGATTGGGTGGCCATGATACTTGAATGACTGAGCAGTCCTCACTTATTTTAGGTATAGGTTGGTCTAAGGGTGAAGTTTATCCTTGAGTGGGATATCTCACTATGATTATAGAGACTAGGAAGATGTGATTCTTGGATTTGTAGAGCCACTTTTTACTTTTATTCTTTTTCTATCTTGTGTAGGTGATAAGATCGATGGGCGATCATTGTCCTATATTTTGTTATGAATATTGAGTCTATTTTTTCTACATTAATTAATTAAAGACAATAGGTTATTATTATCTATGTACTCTTATTGTTTTATATTACATTTTTGTTTATTTACCTATTTTTTCACTTTGATATAGGGTATAGTCTCCCCATTAATTTTTATAAACCCTCATTGCTAGTCGACATCCTCTGGTATATAGGGAGGTGTGTCTGAGGTCATGTGGTACTTTGAATTAGACCTGGTGATTTGGTTTAGGGTGTTATTATATTTCATTAGAGCTTTATTTTTTCCTGATTTAGGGATTTGGTAGATATGTGACATCGGAATGTGTCAAAGAGTATGATGAAACTCATTATAATGTATTGAAAACAATTTTCTAGAGGGAAGTCTAGGTTACCAGGTCGTGGGATTGATGTTAATGGTTTATAATATTATTGTTATATGATTTCACCTCATGTGATGCACATTTATTTTGAGGTTTTTTATTTCATATTTATTTCACTCTTGACTATAAAGGAAATAGGAATAACATTCATCATTTATAGTGCATAGGATTCACATGAAATATATGTTACTTATGTGTGATTGTACTAACACCAGAGGACTTATTTTCTTAGTTTTAATAACTTATACATTATTTTCACATATGAGTTCTGGATTAAATTATTTCATATGAAACCTTATGCATGCATACTTATTATAGCAGGTCTTTTAATATTATATTATGGTTCACCTGGGTGATAATGGTGGTGGTAGTGACGATGCAGTCCAATTGTGCATAGATGGTACAGTGTACCTTGTTAGGTCATTTCCTAGCATTAATTTCCTTAGTAATAACATTTTGTGAGTAGCCATTAGATAAGTTGGGTTAATTAAGGTGTCAATTATAGCCTATGTGGAGTGATCCATCTAGTATACAGTGGCATTATCTTTGACTAAACCATGTGACTATGGCCTCTCGATGTGGTTATTCTAAGATCGAATCTGACATAACATGTTTGTAGATATGTGATTAGATGATGTTATTTGTGTTTTGACTCCTACTGAGTCCTTCTTGTGGCTTATGTTTATGACCTTGTGGCCTCAGTGATGTGACTCTGGTTACTAGTGATTTAATTTCTCATATTGTGTGAAGGTAACCGGAGTAAGGAAATTATTTATGAAGGGGTAGTAAAGGTTAATGCCTTAGGATCATTTTTCATTAATGAAAATTCCATGTTCATGTGAATGAACCTTGGGAGGATTAAATGATGATCTAGAAAATTGACCTGAAACCTTGAGGTATGGAGCACCTTGAATGTTAGTTCTCATGATGAAAGGATAGGTTTTGGAGTGATTGGATGCTTATGGAATTGAGGGAAATACTAGAGGATTCCTAGCCTACCATTCCAGAATGTGACTCTTATTGGACACAGAGTGAAGATCCTCGGTGGTCAAACCTAGGAGGGTTAGAGCATGGGGGATTATCAGTGGATTGAACTGACATTCATATGATAGGTGGTTTGTGGTTAATCTGGTATCAAGGAGACCCAAATCCAAAGGAGTAGCACTAATAGTGCTTGGTTTTGGTGGTGTTGGCACCTTGTTTCATGGAAAACTAAAAAGGTGTGTGATTCTTAGACCAAAGGTCCATGGATCAGGGGAAATCAATCTGTTTTGGAGTAAAAATTAGTTTCATCAAGACTTTCTAGGAAAATATATGATGTATGAGCATTCATACTGTGGTTTTATGAGTTTGGTTGAACCAGTGAAAGTGGGGTGGTGAGTGGACTATTTAAAATGTTTCATATTCTGTAGATAAACCCAAGAGAGTTTGTGATTTTAGGTAACTAGTGAATTTAGTTCAAGGTTGCCCTTGGAATTATCAACTAGTGTTTTTGTGTGTGTATCATAGGTCTTAGAATCCCATATATTACTATGATCATATATTTTTATATGGAAGGATATGGAATAAGCAATGGATCATGGTATCATTGTGTGATAAACCCAAGTTTGTCATATACAGAGATTTCATGGTTATTTATAGAGATTTTCATGACGGGGTGAGACCTGTCTTGGTCATAAGTTGTAACCAGTTCCTAGGATGTTTAAGGTCATTATTCACATCAATAATGTATGGTTGGATTTAATGTATTTCATTCTGGGTAATCTAGGTGTGTGCAGTGCATGGTGCTCACTTTTCAATCTGGTATGAACAGACGACCATGTTAATGATAGTATCGGGGAACCTAGAGGAAGATGATGTACCAGGTATTTAAAATTTTCCATCACCAGAGTGATGAAACTTTAAATTCCCTAATGATCTGATCCTTGGTGGAGTTTGGAGGATCTCAAGTTAATTTAATAAGAAAAAAATTAAATAAAAGATTACCTTGTTAGATTTGTCAGCACGTTCGACTACAACTATTCATCAGTGATCATTTCATGAAGGATCCAAATTAAAACCCTTCTATATAATCCCCACATGATCTAAGAATCTGTGTATATGTTGATCATCATGTTCTGGGTGCTGGATAGAGTTCTGATAATTCCTTTAACATCGTGATGATCACCTTTATCTCGTCCCTTTGATCCATTGAAGTCATTCTTAGATCGATCACTCAAAAAGAGAGTTTCTCTCTCTAGTATGTTGGAGTAGAGAGACGATCTCATTACATTGGCATAAATAGTATCTAGAATATATATCCTCCCCTGTTTATATTTTGGATATCCAAAATACCCAGTAAGGGTTCCTCGACCCACGTATATCCATCGTCCACTAAATAAAAAATAAATGACACGTTATAATGAACTAATTGTGTCAAAATATCATTTATATTTTTATTACATACTTTTAATATAATAAATATAATACATGGTAAAATAGAGTCATTTAACTTGACTCATAATTCCCGTAACATTAAATGAACCTTCAATATTAAAATAATATTCAATTGTATAATATTTTTCACATATTCCCTTAAAAACTTGTGAATAATTTTAATAAATAAATTCAACCTAATTATTCTATAATAAAATAATAATGAATTTATTTATTCTTTGGTCATCGTTAATGCTTATACATTTCTCAGCCCCCATGGTGGGGCCCTCTATATCCCAAAAACATATTCATCATAACAGGGTATATTCTTGAATATGCCATTGTGTGTGAACCTCTAGGCCTTATCTCAATAGTAGTGAATATTATTCATAGACCAAGAGAAGAGTTTATCAAACCATCAAGGCCTCTAAATATATAAGGAATATTCATAGTAATGAAAACCATCCTACAAACATTTATTGTGTAATATAATCACTTTGTCTCATGATATCTCAGAACTAATTATACACACTTGTGTCATTGTCCATTATTGATTTTTTATTTTTTTGATCTAACTAGATAGACATACCTTTAACTACATTTTCCAAGGATTATTAAAGGTACTACAATCCTGGTCAATTAGTGTTGAGATATCAATTCCTTAACTTTAAAGAGAAAAATTATATCTTGACCATTCAACCAATGTCATACCACCAATAATGCACCCAACACAAGATACCTCACCACAACTTCAATTTCAGGGTTTTTTTTTTGCATCAAAGTATATAATAAAATGGTACACATTGATAATGATATCATGTCAGGAGACCAATACACATGATCATAGATTGAAACAACCAATGACACCTAAAACATGTGGTTTTTCTAAATATAGTTATGTATTAATGATCTCACCTAGTAGAGATCACCATGGGCGAACTTCATGAGAATATATATTAATGCTTATAATCCCCCAGCACCTAATAGTCAGACATCAACTATTTCTAGTCAGTATGTTGTATCTTGACTATAGGAAATATGTTTAAGATTAATTTTATAGTATATTGAGTTTTTCATTATAGCATGAGATCTACTATATCCTTTTTTATATGGAAAATAATCTATGGAAATTACCATTTAAATAGTGAATACAGAAATATCAACACTATTATTCTAAGATTACATCATGCATAAATTACTGTATATATGGTATGGTAATCAAAATTACTATTCATGTTGGGTCTAGGGATCCCACTATTACAACACTCCCACTTGCACTAGATTTAACTTGATAACTAACCTTATTAACTCTCACATGATTAGATAATGTTTCTTATGAGTTATGTCTTTAGTCATGGGTGTTTCACTTCTTTGATGCATGGAAATACTACTATCTGTGACTTTACCTCTTTGATTAAGACTTCTCAAGAGATTATTTCCCCAAGTATATCCATTTTTTACATTATCTAAACTTGAAATCTTGGATAGTCCTAGTAAAATAATTATCATAATGATAAAACTTTACTTAATAGTTGTGATTCCAAGAATTGGAATAAATCGTTGTGTATTTTACATTGCTTCTTTATCTGGATCAAAATCATCAATATATTTGGTATTTTTAGGTATAGCTACCATGAGTTTGTATGATCTAGTCAAGCTCGTTACCTTAGCCTAACTATGATAAACGATCATGTTGATATAAGGAATACTAGTTTGTGTCCTCCTGTAACTATTATCCATTTCTATCTATATACCAGGTACATACTTTTTTTACTTTCTCAAGCATAATTGGATAGTTCTGACATCTTACTTGCATTTCTCTTGGATAAAACTAATATTTTCCTACCATTAAGTATATGTTGGAAATATAAATATGTATAGTATTTAACATAGAATACTTTATTGATCCAGCGTAGAATTGTGTGGAACTCTAATCACCACATTAATCTTCTCATATGCCCATGCATGTTTTCATATAGAGATGTATTCCATATGACATTGGTAACAATTCTCTCTCAAATTTTTCTAACTTGTATTCTCAATACCTTGTCAGTATATTTACTATTTTCTTGGTATAATAAACCTTTAGATCTTACTTGATAGATCCTATTACCAATAACTTAGGTTGCTAATTTAAGTTGATATATGTATAGTTACATTCATCTTGATTTTATCTTACTGTAAGACCAATATTGTTTTCCATATGTTACCAAACATATTTTACTTGGAAAATAATGACGCTCCAACTAACCTATGGTAGACACATAGAAAATCCATTCCAAAGGAATATTCTATGATACCATTTCTTACTTCAATCCAAAATTATATTTCATTAACTTGCATCACTTATTGACATTCTATGATGTAATCATCTCTTTCTAGTTGTGTTGTATAGACACCTTCCACGATTGGTGGTCTTGACATCCAATGCATGATAAAATGATCGTATAAAGTAACTATGAAAATTAAGGTTTTTATGGATTTAGGAATAATGAATTGGTATTATCAATTGGTCTATATTGGTATAATGCTTGTACCATCCATGTATAGTCTCACTTGAATACCTACTACAGTACTCAAAATAATAATCCCACTAAACTTTTATAAATGGATTCCATTATTGAATTTTAATTTATCTTGTTAATATTAGCTAATTTCAATATATTAATTATCGATATGTTTTATTATTCTCAAAGAATAATGTATCACCAACCATGGTGAATACAAAACCATTAATATGGTTTTAAACTTTCTATGCAGTATGTGTCTCTGGAATATTCCTCTTCCACACCTCTAGTATAACTTGTTCCTTTGTCAACTATTTTTGCATCTCTAACATTGACTAAACCCAAGTCAATCTTTCTACCACTATCACAGGTAGAAATATGAAACATTTAATAGAAATATATTCTATAACTTTAATATCAATTTTCTATATTTGGGTTTTATATAATATCCTTAGAAACTCTTGGATAATTACTATAGATGCACTTTGTGTTTTTCTTGATGCAAGCTTGTTTATATCCAAACAAACTATTTGCATCTACGCGCATGTTTCTATGACATAATGGATTTATATCATACTATAAATCATATTATATCAATTTATCATTATATTTTGAATTTTTATGGTATAAAAACATTACTTTCAATTCATATCTCAAAAAATAATTTAAGTATCTTCAATGGATATAAGTAGAAAATTTTATTCTTCTTTTACCCACATCATGACTCTTATGTGTATAAGGAAATGTGTATTTAAGAATTAATCTATTCTAAATTTTGTTGATCAATTTTAACATGTAAGAATAATTATTGATCCTTCTTATTAGCATCAAATATTTGATATAGATAAGGTAATGTGCGTTTAAGAATTACTCCATGCTAAATTATAATGATTGATAAATTCTTGTTCAAGATGTTCTTCGGCACACCATCCCAAAGAAACTCATATCTTCTAACCATGATAATTTAATACTTCACTTTCACATTCCTTAAAACTTTTAAAGAAATGTTATGATGTGTAGGAATATACATCTAGATTCTCCTTAGAATATTTAATGCTCTCTAGTGTAATTAATTCTAAAATCTTTGTGACTTGCCTTTATTTTTAAATGTTTATTTATCTAAGACTAAGTTAAAAAGGGTGTTAATAATTCCTAATTTCTTTGACTATAAAGATTATAAAACCATATTGGGTATATCCTTTACAAATATTTAGTTTTACTTGAAAAAATATTATCATTCCACTTCTATATATATAAGTCTTACATTTTATATTCATCTCGTATTGCCAATGATTCAAGTATTACTAAACTAATAGTTGAGTATTAGACACCACAAATAATATTCATTTCATAAATATAATAATGAATAATTATTTTTAATGAACACACGAGATTAATGTTTTGTAAATACATAACAAAAGTTCAACTAGAATCATTTACTTCGAAATTAGAAGTAGTGTGCCTCTCACCATTAACTTAGGAACACCCTTTCTCAGCCAATTGGAGAACACACATTATTTCAAGTAATGTTTCTATACATACTTGGTTACCATATTTAAATATATATATATATGTACTAGTAATATTTTATTTAATACCCAAAAATTATAACCAAAATATTAATTATAATTTATGAATATACCTGAAGAAGAAGCGACCACTTTCTTCTTTAATTCAGTTCATTGCATTTAAACTTACAAAGATTTATTTCAAAATATGAAAAGAAAATAACCTCCTGTATGAAAACCAACCTCTTTTATTTGAAGTAATTTTCAAATTTCCCTTTTACTTTACACTTTTCATTATCCTTTTCTCCTTGGCATTCAACTTATTCACTATAATAACTAAAAAATTTATAAGTTATTATTGACTTGGTGAACCTTACCTAAAAGGTGATGAAGTGTTTTCTCCATACTATGTGTTTTTTAACCTTAAAAAATATTGGAGTAAATGGGTGATAAATATATAATAATGGGGTGTATGGAAACATTTTGATCCATCTTTTATATTTACATGAAACCTGATAAATAATCACTCATGTATACATTGCTTCACTTTCTCCATGAAAACTTCTTAGAGATGAGACTACATGTGAAATCATACATGTCCTAATGTTGTATCAAAAAATAAAATCAAATGTTGATGATAGAATTATTACATAACCATAATATGCATCATAAATGAGCTTTCTGAAGGATTTTTTCTCACCCTCTCTTCCAAGAGAGTCATAATTGGTACTGGGGACACCGACACCTTGAATTTCTGATATCGTAGTACTTTGCGAAGGCACCAGTACTATATTTTGGAAACTCATGCCAGTCTAGACATTTTATTTTTCCAATATTATAATTGTTTAATTATGGTATTAATTTTCATAATCTATAAAAAAATATATCATATTAGAACTTTTATCTTGATTACCTATTAAACATTACTGGTTATTTAAATCATTAAATGGCACCCACTATTTTATCAAACTCTAGAAACCCTCTGTATTAGAATATTAATAATCTATCTCTTGTTTATTTTAGTGGAAATGATTATTGAACTACTATACATAGTATACAAGATATAGCTACAACACTACTCAGATTGTTCAAGGTAGGCATTTGACTGGAAAACCACATTAACACATAGCTCCTTAATCTGTTGGGTGAAGTCTCAGCTTCTAAAATAAAAAACTTGTTTACTTAACACTTTCCTCTAAATATGAAAAAATATATCTTAGTATAATCCTTCATTTCTAACTTTAGATAATTCAACCCATCACTATCATAAGAAATCTCGGGTAGTGGGTGGCACCCTCAATTTTTGTTAACGAGAACCTCGTACACCAAGTTTTGTTCAAATACAAACAAAGGAATATATTTGATACTTAACATTTTTGTGAAGTCTTTTAATATTTTTTGAAAAATGTAATCATTTTCTATCAAATATATTTATACTATGTTTTGGTGCTCGTAGTTGAACATTCATTATGTAATGACCCGCCAATTCTCATTGGCTTTAGATCACAATGAGTCATTACTTGTCCTTAAGCGATGTCCCCAAGATGACAAGGGATAGAAATAAATGCAGAAGGGTTTCACATACAAGTGGGGGATGATTTACCCTTTAAGAAATAAACCAAATAACCAACAAACCATAACCAAACTATTTACTAAATGATGCATGAACCAAGGAATACAACTAAACAACTTCATGTATCTCAAAACCACATCAAAGTGTGCAACAACAGAAGACCAAACAGATATTGAAGTACACAGTGGATAAAAAAACTAAAGACTCTCAAAAAAACCACAAGACTCCATGCTTCACAATCTCTAAGCTCCACAATCACCGAACAGCCCAAACATCCTAAGCTAGTGCTAAAAATGTGGGAAACTTTACCTTTACCCCTCTCCCAGAAGATAGCATCTGCAAAAGCACCAAAGTTCCAAAGTAGGGGTGATTATAAAACCCAGTAGTTTTTCCTAAATTACTTACCTACTCATGCCACTAGGATAGAAAATTTATCCAGATTTATATAAAATATTTTATATAAAACAATTTACCAAAATAGTTTATAACCATATATAAACAAGTTCCAAAAACTGTTCGCAACCAAGTGAAAACAAAACTAAATGAAACCAATTTCCAGAAAGTTATTTTTCCATAAAAATAACTAATCAAATCTTTAAAACCAATTCTTATTATCATTTGGTATACCCATTCCATCGTTCACCACACACTCACACATGCATGCTTTGTTTGATAGTTCCATGCTCCTGAGTGGTCTCTCGTCCAATTACCTTGTGTCCCAATGACACACACCCCCAATCTAGGGTCACTTCCCTTTTACTCCAATGGTAATCATCGCTTATTAAGGCCACATTAAGAATAAACTCACAGTTTCACCATTTATGCTAAATCTTTCCATTTCCAAAACAAACCACTTCAATAAAACTGAACCTTTATTAAAAACCAAAGCACAACCAATTTCAAAGAAACATTTCATTTCAATAAAACCATCCCTTTTATTAAAAACATCCAATCCCATTTATATACCAAAAATCCATAAAAATTCCATTTTTAAAATCAATATTTTAAAACCAAGAGTAAAAGCTCTTTACTCAAACACCCAATTTTCCAGATTTCACAACCATCACACAAAAAGGTTTCTAACAAGTATTCAACAACCAAATAACAAGATATTAAACATAAAAAATTCAATTTTAAATCATTTCAATCAGTTTTACTAAGTGGAGTTGAGAAATAAGCCTCTTTCCTTGATGTTTTTGATGAAAACCCCAACGAATGAAGAACACACAAGAAAACCGGGTCAATTCTCCAAGAACTTGCCTTAGATATCTTCTCCTAGCAATAAAAAGACCAAATATTATTATATTTGGAATAAAAAAACCTAGATCTACCCATAACGAGCATATATCTAAGAAATAAAGAGAATAGGATAAGTAGATCTAAGTAGATCTAATAAACAGATCAAGAACAAAGAAGAACGATCACATACCTCAAAAATCCATCTTCAATTCACCAAGAGAAGCCTTCAGGTCACCTTCAAATTTATGGGAGAACCTTCTTTGGACTTAAGAGAAACAAAATCCTGAGTTATGGCCACATAGAAGAAAAAATGATCCACTTAGAGGAAAAAACATGTGAGATCCACTTTTTTAGGATCTCACTTAAACATCTGCACGGTTAGTTCGCATGGTTAGACAAATCGTACGCTAACTGTGTCTTAGCCAATTTCTAGGAAGAACCTCGCATGGATTCCTCACATGGTATCCCTAACCGTGCTCCAATCATTTGATAGACACTGCCTCAATAGGTCCAAAAACGCATGGTTTGGCTGCATGATTAGACAAACTGTGCACTGCCTGTGCGACTTCCATTTTGCTTCAAAAATAATTCCAAAGTTATATCAACTCTCCCATCCATCACCCTTAAACTTTATAACCATGAAAAACATCAAGTAAGGGTTACATAATAGAAACTAGGGGTACTAAATTCTCACCACCATTGGTATTTATGTCATTGGAAAGTAGAAAACCCTCAACCAACTGAAAGAGTTTCATCCACTGCTCTTTCACTTCCTCTTCATGTTCCCAAGTCTCTTCCTAAATCTGAACATGATACCATAAAATCCACACTTAACCGCTGCTTTTTTTCAAAATACTTTCTCTTTCCTATCCAAAATCTGTACCGGGATATGCATCAACAAAGCATCCAGATCTAGGTCAATGTGATCTCATCTGATCACATGGTTAGGATCAGACTGATACTTTTTCAAATGAGATACATGGAACACATTATGAACTGAACTAAACCGTGGTGGTAATGAAAACTGATATTCCACATCTTTGACACATTATAGTATCTCAAAAAGGCATATGTATCTATGAGATACCTTTCCCTGATTCCTGAAATGACAATGTCCAAGCCTTAGAGATATCCTCAAGAAGACATGGTCACCCACAACGAATGAAAACAGTCTTCTATGGTTATCTACATATGATTTCTGATGAATCTAAGCCGTCTCCATCCTCTTTTTGATCAAATGAATCTTCTCTATTTTTTCTTGGACAAGGCTCAGTCCAACTAATGAAGTTTCACCTATTTCCACCCAGCGTAGTGGAGAACGAGAAGGATGCCCATACAATGCTTCAAACAGAGCCATATGTATTGAGTCCTGATAGTTGTTATTGTATAAGAAATCCACCAAGGGTATATGATCCTCCCATGAGCCACCAAAATACATTACAAAATCCTGTAACATGTCTTCCAATGTTTGTATCATCAGCTCGGATTTCCCATCTTTCTGAGGATGATACACAGTGATCATAGTCAACTGAGTCCCAAGAGCTTGCTGTAAGGATTTCTATAAATGAGATATGAACCTCATATATCTATCTGAGACTATTAAAATTGGTATGTAATTCCTCTTTACCACTTATCATATATAGATTTTTGTCAAATCCTCCACCGTATGAGTTTCACGAATTGGAATGAAATGGGATGAATTAGTAAGCCCATCCACTATCAACCATATGGCATTGTGTTTCTGAACAATTCTTATAATACCTATAACAAAATCCGTTTTTATCTACTCCCATTTCCACACTAGGATAGGTAAATACTTCAACATACCTATTGGTCTCTGATGATCTACCTTAACTTGCTGACAAGTTAAGAATCGCGAGACGAACTCAGCCACCTTTCTTTTCATGTCGCTCCACCAAAATTGCGCCTTCAACGCCTTATAAATCTTTTGTGTACCTAGATGTACAACCCATCTCGAATGGTGGTAATCAAAAAGTATTTGTTCCTAAAAGGACACAGGTACAACCATCTTATCTCTAAAGAACAAAACCGAACTCCCATAAAGTTTTCATCCCTCCATGGTCTCCCCACTATTGAGTTTTGAACTCATAACCAAACATTATACCTCATATGTTTGTGCCTCTTTGACTATATTTACTAAATCAGGGAAAAGAGTAGATGAAAATAAAACCACAACAACACCTCGGTCTTCACATTCAACATGCATATCGGTTATGACCGACATCAACTGCCATTCATCTGAAGCTTCTTTTTCCAACTAAGCATATGACTTTATACTCAATGCATCTGCCGCTGAATTCCCTTTTCCTAGTGTATACATCAAGTCAAAGTCAAACATTTGGAGATACTCTATCCATCTCCTTTGCCTCAGATTCAAATCTCGTTGTGAGAAAATGTGTTTCAAGCTTTTGTGGTTTGTGAACACAGTAAATTTCTCACCAAATAGATAATGTCACCATGTATTCAATGTATGTAAAACTACAACTAACTCCAAATCATGTGTTTAGTAATTCTTCTCATGAAATCTCAGCTACCATGAACCAAAAGCAACCACATAGTCTCATTAAATGAGAAAACATCCCAACCCTAATCCCAAATCATCACAATACACGACATATCACTGTCATGATTCTGAAAAAATTATGATTGGTGTCAATGTAAGCCAAAATTTTAATTCTTGGAAAGCTTTCTGGAATTCCTCTATCCATTAGAATGGAGAATTTTTCTTTGTCAGAGCAGTCATTGGTGAATCTAGTCATGAAATATCATGCAAAAAGTGTTGGTAGTAACCAGCTAGACCAAGAAAACATTGTATCTTTAAGACATTCTTTAGTGGATTATATCTTTTTAGGATCAACACAAATTCCTTTTTCATAAATGATGTGTCCAAGAAAACGTACTTCATGTATCCAAAAATTACACTTTGATAATTTGGCATACTAACAGTGATCTCTCAAGATTTGTAAAAATGTTTCCAGGTGCTCCTCATGGTTATCCCTTGTCTTTGAATACACCAATATGTCATCCACAAACACCACCACAAAAGAATCCAGATATCATTGAAATATCTGATTCATAAAATCCATGAAGACCGCCAGTGCATTCATTAGACCGAAAGGCATGACTAAATATTATTAGTGTCCATATCTACTTCTGAAAGTTGTCTTTGGAATATCCTCCTTTAAAACTCTCAATTGGTGATATCTAGATCACAAGTCAATTTTAGAGAACCATTGAGCTCCCCTTAATTGATCAAACAGATCATCAATGTGTGGAAGTGGATATCTGTTCTTTATCGTAACTTGGTTAAGTTTACGATAATCAACACACAGTCAAATAGTTTCGTCTACTTTTTTATGAACAAAATCGGTGTTTCCCATGGAGATGTACTTGGTCAAATGAAACCCTTTATTTATAGCTCCTAAAACTTCACTTTTAATTCCCGTAACTCTTTTGGTGCCATCCTATAAGATGAAAGGGAAATAGGACTGGTCCCCTGAAGGAGATCAATTGTAAACTCCACTTCCCTTATAGGTGGTAACCTTGAGATGTTCTTGGGGAATACATCTTGAAATTGATCTACAACTGCTGGAAAATTAATTACCTCAATCTATTCCATTGATTCCAAATTCAATGCCACCAACTAGTAATAGATCATTCCCACCATTGATTCCAACAAGATCTTTTCACCTTTCTTTACCATCCTCTCTCCTCTGAAGAGATACTTGATGCCATCCTCAGTTGTGAAAATAAATGTTCTTCTATAACAGTTGATATGAGACTTGAACATTGTTAACCAATCCATACCCAAGATTAAATCATATACATCCATTTCCAACATTGAGAAGTCCCATTTTATCTTAGCTTCGTCAATAGTTATAACACATGTTTGACACACAAAGGCTTGAAATTCTCTTTCACCGATAGGAGTTTTCAGTTTTAAAATAGAAGTCATCATTTCTAGCTTTAAACTTAGAAAATCAACAGCATGAGAAGAAATGAAAGAATGTGATGCACCAGTATCGAAGAGTACTTGCACAAGGGTCGAATTCAAAAGTATTGTACCTATCACCATGGATAGTCCAACTTGATCATTGACCATTATCTACTCAAATCTATACAATTGCTTTGTCGCTTCATTATTATCCCTATTGCATTAATGATATTACCTTGGTTGAGGAGTCATGGTATTTTGAGAATCAACATGGCTAGCTCTATTATGCTGACGAGACTGATTCTATTATCCTCTCCCAATCGAAGCATATGATGCTTTTGATGCCAGAGAAATGTCTTGAACACCAGACCTTGGAGCACTATGACAATACCACTAAATATTTCCCATCTTGTTGCAATTATGACATGATCTAGGTTGTGTCATACACTCTCTCTTTATGTGTTCAAGTGAACCACATTGAAAGCAACCTGCTTTGCTCTGGGGTCATGGAGGAAGGCCCACTCATCCAGTCATCTGATTCTAATTTCCACTTTCACCTTGGAAATAGGTGTCCCTTTTCTACTTGCTCCTAGTAGTTGAGTTCCCACCATTCCCTATAGGTATCATCATACATCCTCCTATCAATCCTGAGATATCATGTTCAGCCACAATCACTCTATTCACCATCTCTGTATAATCCTTGATACATAGCACTGTAATCTTTGATCAAATCTCTTTTCATGGCCCCAATTCGAAGATTAATGCCTTCAAGGATGCACTTGCCACAACTTTTGGTGCAAAGTGCACTAAATTCATGAATTTGGATGCATACCCTAGGACATAGAGACTCTATTTCTTTAGGCTAAAGAAATATGTCATTTTCTAGATCTTGAACATGTGAGGATAGAATTGTTTGTTGAACAATTTCTTAAAATCCTCCCATGTAAGGCCTTCATCCAATTTAGCCTATACCCCTAAATCCCACCAATTTCATGCAAGATCCTCAAGAATATATGCCACCAGATTGACCTTTAGCTCCACCGGTGTGCCGATGAAATCGAAGATACAATTCGCCATACTTAGCCACACCTCCTCCTTCTCAGGTTCAACATCACCCTGGACGTTAGGTGGATTCTGCTTCATGAACTTGATGGTATAATCCACATGTATTGGATTATTCCTCTAGTTCCCCTTACCCAAAACTTGAAATTCTTAGATAATGCTCTAAACTAGCTATAGTTCACATGTGGTCCAAGTACAACCACATTATCTTCAGCTTCTTAGGGTTGGTTTTGATGATGCCTACCAGGTGCCATTTTATAAACCAACAACAAAATCTATCAATATCACTCTCTAGAAACTGATGGCTTTTCATTTAAAATTCTATCACATCAACTATCACAATATTTTTTTCCAAAAACAACCTTTTTCCATGTTCAACTATTTTTGAAAACTTTCAACATGATTTTTAAAAATAAAACCATTTTCAAAATACCCTAAGCATTTCCTTTTTCAAGATCTTTCATTTTAAAAAAAATCATACTTTTTCAAAAATCAACACTTTTTCACAACATGAATCATTCCTCAGAATGATGTATGCACTCTTAGTGGGTACTCATTTCATATACCATGAATTTCATTCTCATCTCATTGGATAAACCCATGACAATGAGATTCCTAAGTCTTGGAAGTGTATCCAAACACTTATGTACCCAACACCATGGTAACTTGGAGTTCGGGATAAAAGGGTCAGCTACATCCTTTTATGCCATATATTTCAAGTTCCGACAATCCTACTCCTCACTAAGATTTCAACCCAAAGACTAGACAAGAAGGAATTTCAACTCCAAGACCAAGAACACTAATGACCACTTTTTGGGAAAGGGTTGAACAATATGATAACATTTGTACCTCAAAGGAATGACCAGACTGATACCATTTGTAATGACCCGCCAATTCTCATTGGATTGAGAGCACAATGAGTAATTATTTGGCCTTAAGAGACATCCCCAAGACGCCAAAGGATGGAAATAAATGACGAAGGGTTTCACATAAAAGTGGAGGATGATTTACCATTTATTAAATAAACCAAATAACCAACAAACTATAACCAAAACATTTACTAAATGATGCATGAACCAAGGAATACAACTAAACAACTTCATTTATCTCAAAACCACATCAAAGTGTGTAACAGCGGAATACCAACCAAATATAGAAATACACAGTGGATAAAATAACTAAAGACTCTCAAAAAACCACAAGACTCCATGCTCCACAAGATCCAAGCTCCAAAATCACCGAACAGCCCAAACATCACGAGGTAGTTCTAAAAACATGGGAAACATTACCTTTGCCTCCACCCCGGAAGATAGAATCTGTAAAAGCACAAAAGTGAAAAATTAGGGGTGATTATAAAACTCTGGAGGTTTTTACCAATTACTTCTCTACTCATGACACTAGGATAGAAAATATATCCACATTTATATAAAATAGTTTATATAAAAAAATTTACCGAAACAGTTTATAACCATATATAAACAAGTTCCAAAAACCGTTTGCAACAAAGTGAAGAAAAAACTAAATGAAACCAATTTCCAGAAAGTTGTATTTTGAGAAAAATAACTAATCAAAGCTTTAAAACCAATTCTTCTTATCATTTTTCATACTCATTCCATCATTCACCACACACTCACACATGCATGCTTCATTTGACAGTTCCATACTCATGAGCAGTCTCTCGTCCAATTACCTTGTGTCCCAATGACACACGCCCCTGATCTAGGGTCATGTCCCTTATAACTTAATTGTAATGGTCCCTTATTAAGTTCCCATTAAGCATTAACTCACACCAAAACCATTTTTTACAAATCGTTCCATTTCCAAAACAACCCACTTCAATAAAACTGAACGTTTATTGAAAACCAAATCACAACCAATTTCAAAGAAACATTTAATTTCAAAAAACCTTCCCTTTTATTGAAAAAATATAATCCCATTTATGTGCCAACAATCCAGAAAATCCCCTTTTTTAAATCCATATTTTAAAACCAAGACTAAAATCACTTTACTCAAACACCCAATTTTCCAAATTTCAGAACCATCTCTAAAAAATGTTTCCAACAAGTATTCGACAACCAAATCACAAGAAATTCAACATAAAAATTTCAATTTAAACTAATTACAATCAGTTCTACTAAGTGGATTTGAGAAATAAGCCTCTTACCTTGAAGGTTTTGACGAAAACCACAACGAATGGAGAATTCACAAGAAAACAGCGTCGATTATCCAAGAACCCATTTTAGATCTCTTATCCTAGAAAGAATAAGAGCATATATCATCATATTTTTCATCCACAAACCTAGATATACCCATAACAGGCATAGATATAATACATCAAGAGAAAATGAGAATTAGATCTAAGTAGATCTAAGAAACCAATCAAGAACGAAGAAGAACAATCACATACCTCAAGAATCCATCTTCGATTCACCTTATGATCACCTCCATATCGATGGTAAAACCTTCTTTAGCATTATGATAAATATAATACCGAGTTGTGTACATTTAGAAGAAAACAACGAGCCACTTAGAGGCAAAAATGTGTGAGATCCACTTTTTTAGGATCTCACTTAAACATCTGCACGGTTAGTTCACATGGTTAGACAAACTATGTGCTAACCATGCATTAGGTACTACCTAGGTAGACCTTATTATGGATTCCTCACATGGTCTCCCTAACCATTCTCCAACTGTGTGGGCACCACTTCCTTAAGAGGTCCAAAAAATGCACGGTTTTGCCACACGGTTAGATAAATTGTGCACCAACCGTGAGACTTCCATTTTGCTTCAAAACTGCTTGAAAAGTTCTCCCAACTCTCCCATACATCACCCTTAAACTTTATAACCATGAAAAGCATCAAGTAAGGGTAACATAACAAAAACTGGGGGTACTGCACATTAATATAATACATTCATTATTTCTTTCTTATTTTTCTCTTTTTTATTTTATGTGTTTCTTGCTGTCATGAAAATGAATATAACAATAAACAATGCATAAATGAAATAAAATTACACCAATAGTCTGGAGAATCTAATATTGGTTGATCCATTTAAACTTAATGGATGAATCATGTTCTAGGGGAATCATACCTGAGTCGGGTCTTGACTCAAGATGTAGCTCGTCCTCTATCCAGTGTGTCCAATTCTTGTTTGGATTTCACCTTGGCTTGGTGTGGTCCACGACTTAAAATATCATCGTCAATAGTATATCTATACTTGTGCACATGAGAGGGGGTATCTAGAAGCATGAAATACATATAGATGGAACTTATACATATTGAGTAAAAGAGAACAATTTAAGGAGCATCATAAAAATTAACTAATTATTATAAACATCACATGAAATTATGAAAAATAATTAATTAAAACCATACATACATGATCAATGCTCAAGACTAGTCTATGGGTAAATTAAAATTTCAATAAAATTAGGTGTAATATATTTAACTATGAGGTATTGTAAACAAATTAAATGAATTATTTTAATTTAAATAATTTTATTTACTTCGGTCCCAAGGCTAACTCAATTTTTAATCCAAAAATTATATTAATAAATTAATTTAATTTTTATATCAAAATTAAATTTATTTTCAGAATGTTAAAATTATATTATTTTATAATCCAAAATTAATAAATTAATTTTTATTAAATTTTTTTTAAAAAATATTGGGGACTGAAACCCCACCCAGACCTATTGCAGGTCGGGCCAAACCTATATAGGCACATTCAGAACTGGGAAAAACCCATGCAGGGTTATTTTGGGCTAGAAATACCCGCCCTGACCCATTTTGGGTTGGGTAGACCCATTTCAGGGTAGGTAGGGTCAAATAAGACTCGTAGAAGGCATGTAGGTTGGCCGAACTGGGCAGGGTCTACCTTGGTAGGGGGTTTAGTGGTAGTGTCTCATGCCTGGGGTAGTGGATCCCATCATCTGGAGGGGACTCAGAAACTTGAGTTGGCTCAAACTTGGAGGAGGAGGCTGTTAGTGGATCCTTGAGGTGGTAATAGTGACCTAGCACTGAGATCTGGCCAATCTACGATGAGGCACAACACACTGGTGACGAGGAAGAGGCTGGTGCGACTCTTCCAAGATAGAGAGGTGGCATATAGTGTTAGGATCTAGTATGGAAGGGGATAAAGTGGTGCTAGTATGACATGAAAAGCTGTTGTGGGTGAGAAAGAGATGATAATGGCTGAGGTGGCAGGTCAGGGACTCGGTGGTCCCAATTCCACTATGGCTAGGCAAGGTTGGTGGCAATCTCACACTAGTGGAGAAGGGTAGCACTGGTCGGGGAGGAATAAAAACCCTCTTGAAATTTACTTTTCACTTTTAAAAAAATTATGAAATGTATTTATATTGGTTTCTCTAAAATCCTACCAACAATAGGTTGTTATTTCATTTTTCCTTTTTCCAAAGTCTCCTTTATGGAAAAACAATAATCGCCAACTGCCCCAAAAATCTAAATTCTAAAAACATTATAGGATTAATTTGTTTATTAAACTATTTTTCATAATACTATTCAATGGGATAAAGAATTGTAATTTTAATATGGGAGAACATCCATCGGACAATACTATTCATATAGTGGGATTCTGGTTGGAACCTATCCAGAAGATGGGGTGACCAGAATTCTCCACCAAAAACCAGATTTTGGCTATTAAAATGACACATATAAAATATAATCTTCACATTTAATAATGAAAACAAACAAAAAATAATCAGTTTCAAAAAAAATTGAATGGTCGTAACTTGGCCATCTGACATCAGATCGATGAGTGGTTTTTTTGTTGGGACTTAATTTCATACCACCACTTAATTTAATGAAAATTAGTTTTTTATTGGCTTATAAAATTCACACAATATCTTTGGTACCAGTTGATGGTACTGGGGCACACAACTGAAGGTATTGGTATGGGAATTTATAATTTTTCATCACCGAAGTGATGAAATTTTTTTGTCCCCAATGATCTAATCCCCAATAGAGGTCTAATGATCTCACGCTAATTTAATAAGCACAAAAATAAATAGATGAGTACCTCATTTGATTAGTAGGTGAATTCAAATTCATCTAGTCATTGGTGATTATTTCTTGAAAGATCGGAATTTGAACCCCGCTATATCACCCACACATGCTCCAAGAATCCACATTGAGACCGATCTTCGAATTCTGGTTGCTAACGTAGAGTTCATAAAATTCCTTCGACCACACAACATTCACCTCAATATTGTCCCTTCGATCCATCAAAGGTGTTATTATATAAATCAATTGAAGAGATAATTTCTCTCTCTATAATGCAGAAGGAGATATATGCTCTCATGATATTGGCATTAATAGTCTCTATAATAGAGCTCCACCTCTATATATAGTGGATATATAAAATACCCAGTAAGGGTTTATGAAAACCCTGCTTTTATTACAAACATAAACATGATTTGTTACATAAACTATTCACTTGATACAACATGGATGATCGAGAGGTTTAGTGTATTTGGGGCTTAGGATCATTACATAAAAACTTGAAACATGAAATACAACATCTTTATTGAAAACTTCCTTTACATGACCACTACATTCCCTCGTACTTAGCATTTCATGGGATAACCTGAGGACATGCATAAGAAAAGGGTGAGCTATAAAGCCCAGTAAGGGAATACACATGGAATAACATGAGGAGTAAAATACATGTTAGACATTAGGCATATCAATAGATAACAAGAGAAACATGAACATAAAGGCATGATAAATCATGATAATCATAACATGGAAATGTGGCAACAACACTTAACATGGAATTAGCATGAGCCAAGGCTCATTGCACATGGAGAATGAGTAAATTATCATTGCACATGAAGCACAAGTAAACCCTCTCTTCATTTTAATTATCATGAGTCAACACTCATTGCACATGATGTATCATGATACTATACTTTACCCAATGCATTGGAGCGCTATAAGGGTGTACCCTTCTTAAACATTTCATTTCATGCATAAGTGTGCCACATGGATCATAAAACATGGATTCATAAAACATAATCATTTATTCCATGATAAAGGAATGTGGAATTAATACATGAAACTTTATAATCAATAATTAAATGTTCATAAAGGTGAATACCCTTGATGGAGAAATGGGCATGGAATTCACTACACAATGACATTGGCTAAGAAAGTCAGTGCGATTTCGGCAGCGTAACGGCGTGACATAAGAATTCATAAAAATGTTTTATGAGAGAGAAAGGGGTTCCTCATAATATTTACATGTAATGGAATGTAAGTAGGTCATATAGATACATGTCCCAACAATTGTAATGGAATTTAGATTCATGATACAAAAGTATTGCTTGAATGTAAAAGAGGAGAGAGAAGTTCCTTTTGGAATTTCGGCATAGTAACGGGTGTACATGGGAGGAGTTTAATGAGAGAGAAAGGGTCTCCCATCATTCAAACATAAATAGGGAAGTATGAGGGAGGTGCGAAACCATACCCCAACATTCATAATTGAAATTAAAAGGGCAAAACAACTTAAAGAAAATTGGACAAAAATGAGAAAGGAAGAAAAAAAACCTTACTTGGAAGTGTGCTTCCAAAGGCTAGAGAGAGGCTTGTGAGAGGCTTCTTGGGAGCTTGGGGCACCTTGAGAGGATTATAGAGAGATTAGGGCAGAGTTTGGATGAACTCCAAAGGATTTGAGTGAGGATGAAGTGGGATCTTGGGTGGATTTATATAGGAAAGGTGAGGGAATTCTTTATTATTTAGGTTTGGGATCCCTTATATTAAATTAATACAAACCACAAAACATTCCATGGTTTTTGCCCATGGTTTTTGGAAAAGGGAATAGGAAAACAATATTTTATAAGGCCAAAGTCCTAACTTCTTAAAATAATAGGGTTTCTTATGTGGAGGTGAGTCACACTCCCATGGAAATTAATTTAAAAATACAAGGTGTTTAATAAGTCTTGAGGGGTCCATTAATGCTTTGAAAAGTAATCCAAATAAACCCAAAATCACATTATTTTAATGGTAAAACATATATTGGACGAACATAAATATTATATTATTTTATTACATCACTATTGGGTCATTATGATGTCATAAAACACATTATATATTGAAACGGTATTTAATTTTTACTCAAAAATTTGACTGTCTCAGAAAATTATGAAAAATTCACCGTTGGATAATTTCGATGTCCTAATTCCAAAAATAACATTTATTTTATCTAAATAATTTTATATATATGTTAATTTTCACTTTTAAAATAAAAACCGACATTTATCAAAAATTCACGAGTTTTGACAAAAATGGATTTCAAACCTTAATAAAAATTATAATTGCATTCAAAAAATTATATGATCATTTATATATAATAAAATTAATCTAATAATAATAATAATATTTTATTAAAATATTATTTAATTAAAAAATCCCTTAATTTAATAAAATAGATTTCTTAATTAAATAATAACTAAAAACACCATAGGTACTTTAAAAACTATTTACAATGTATCAATAATGACAAGAAATTATATTCATTATTATATAAAAAAATAATGTACATTAACAAAGTACCATCGATTAGTTACATAACCCCTTAAAACAGCCGCATAAGACTTAAGGGTAAGGTGTGCGATGGTGACAGACTCTTGGGGTGGCTCGGATAACATCGCTGGAGTGGTAATTTCTATCAACTTCCACTTCTCCCATAGACGGTCTCGTTCGAGCTTGACATGGTGAAGCTCAGCTTGGGCTTGGTCAAGAGAGAAGCCCAAGGATGCCACCTCTTTTCCGAGCTTCGATAAATGGTCTTCGTATGGGGAAATTCTACTGGATGAGGTCATCACTTCCTTTGTCTAAGTAAAATTGGATGTGTTAAAGCCCTATATTTATTCTAATCATGTGATCACTGTTCAACGGCTATAAAAGTAACGGTCACAATTCTTATCATAAAACCAATGAAGTTGACATTTTATAAAAACGTTTTATATAAAGAGACATTTAATAAGATCAAGAGGGATTTTCCATTAATGAAACTTTGGGTCGTTACAATATTCCCCCCTTAAGAAATTTCGCCCTCGAAATTTTCCATTTCCCACACTAAAATAGATATGGGTAACCCAGCTTCATCATTTCCTCCGATTCCAAAGTCGCTTATTCAAACTTGTGGTTTCTCCACAACACCTTGACGAGGGGCATTGTCTTATTTCGTAGAACTTTTTCTCTATGATCTAAGATATTCATTGGTTGCTCCTCATAAGAAAGATTGTCTTCCAATTATACCACCTCAGAAGAGAGTACATGTGAAGGGTCCGGTATGTACTTCCTTAAGAGGGATACATGAAAGACATCATGTACTTTGGATATAGTAGGCGGAAGTGCTAGTCGATAGGCCACAACCCCGACACGATCAAGAATCTCGAAGGGGACGATGTACCTTGGAATTAACTTCTCTTTCTTTCCAAACCTCATGACCTTCTTCCATAGAGATATGCATAGAAAAACCATGTCTATAACTTTAAACTCAAGGTCTCATCGACGATTATCTTCATAACTCTTCTGTCGACTCTGGGCTGCCTTGATATGCTGCTGAATGGTTTTCACCTTCTCCACCATTTCCTCGACCATTTCTGGTCCATGCAGCTTACGTTCACTGACCTCATCCCAACATGTCGGTGTTCTGCACCTTTTCCCATACAGTTCTTCATATGGTTCAATTTGGATGATCGAGTGGAAACTGTTATTATAAGAGAACTCAACCAGAGAATATGTTGATCCCATCCTCCTTTAAAGTCCATTGAGCACGCTCTCAACATATCCTCAAGTGTTTGGATAGTCCGCTCAGATTTTCCATCAGTTTGAGGATGATAGGCCGTACTGAAGTTCAGTTCAGTATTCAGAGAATATTGAAGACTCTTCCAAAACTTAGAGGTGAATCTTAGATCTCGGTCAGACACAATAGATAGTGGTACTCCATGCAACCTTACCACTTCCCTGATATATATCTGTGCCAGTTGATCCAAAGATAAATCATCCCGAATAGTAATAAAGTGTGCAGTCTTTGTAAGACGATCCACAATAACTCAGATTGCATTGTTGCCTTTTGATGTCCTTGGAAGTCCAGTGACAAAGTCCATGGTGATGTTCTCCCATTTCCATTCTGGTATGGGCAATGGTTGCATCATCCCCTTAGACTTCTGCCTCTCTGCCTTCACTTGCTGACACACCAGGCACTTTGATGTATATTCAGCGATCTCCTTCTTCATATTATCCCACCAAAATTTTTCTTGGAGATCTTGATACATCTTTGTGCTGCATAGGTGAATAGAGAAATTTGAACTATGTGCATCATCCAAAAGTTCCTTCTTCAGCTCTGGACTTGATGGAACACATAGTCTTTTCCCAAACCGCACAATTCCTTTTTCATTAACATTAAACTCCAAGGATTTCCCTTTTTTGATAGCTTCCACTTTTTCTTGAATTCCTACATCATCCTTTTGAGCATCCTTTAACCTTTCCAAAAGAGACGGTTGAGCAATCATTTGTGAAAGGATTGATGATTTTCCCCTCTCTATGATTCCCATGTCCATTTTCATCAAGTATAAGAAGATTGGATCCTTCTAAATTCTCATCATTGATAGAATCGCTGGATCCTTTCTACTTAGGGCATCTTCCACCTTGTACAATTTCCAAGGGTGGTAATGGATTGAACAATCATAATCCTTGATGATCTCTATCCATCTTCTCTAGTGCATATTAATCTCTTTCTGTGTGAATATATATTTAAGACTCTTGTGGTCAGTATATATCTCACATTTCTCCCCATAGAGATAATGCCGTCAGATTTTCAAGGCAAAGATCACTGATGCCAACTCCAGATCATGCATTATATAGTTTCGCTCATGTATTTTCAACTTCCTTGAGGCATAGGATATCACTTTATCATTCTGCATCAGCACACATCCTAAGCCCTTCTTTGAAGCATCACTGAATACCACAAAAATTTCCCCACCTGTGGGTAAAGTGAGCACGAGCGCAGTGATAAGCCTCTTTTTCAACTCCTTGAAGCTTTCTTCGCATTCATCACTCCAAGAAAACTTTACTCCCTTTCGAGTTAGCTTGGTAAGAGGGTTGGACAATTGTGAGAAATTTCTCACAAATCAACGATAATATCCAGCTAACCCCAAGAAGCTACGGATATCTGTTACCGATGTTAGCCTCAGCCATCCCTCAATTGCATCTATTTTTGAGGGATCCACAGATATCCCATTGCTTGTGATTATATGGCCCAAGACTGAGACCTCCTTCAACCAGAACTCACACTTGCTGTACTTTGCAAAGAGCTTCTCCTTGCGCAAAGTCTATAGTACAGTTCTTAAATTCTCCTCATAATCCTCCTTGGTTTTGGAGTATATTAGAATATCATCTATAAAGACTACCAAAAATTTGTCTAGGTAATCTCTAAAGACTATATTCATCAACTCCATGAAGATTTATAGAGCATTGGTGAGTCCAAAAGGCATTACTATGAATTCATAGTGCTCGTATCTTGTACGAAAAGCAGTCTTGGAGACATCTTCCTTCTTCACCCTTACTTGATAATATCATGGCCGTAAATCTACCTTGGAGAAGTATTGTGCTCCATGCAGATGATCGAACAAGTCATCAATTCTTGGGATAGGATACTTGTTCTTTATATTGATTTTGTTAGGTTCACGATAAGCGATTCAAAGACGCATTGACCCATCCTTCTTCTTAACGAAGAGGACTGGTGCACCCCATGGTGAAGCACTTGGGCGTATAAACCCTTTATCCAGATTCTCCTGTAGTTGTTTCTTCATCTCTTCAAGATCTACAATAGCTATTCTATATGTATTCTTGGATATTGTTAAATCCCCGGGTAGAAGTTCAATTGAGAATTCAACATCTCTTATAGGAGGAAGACCAGGCAGTTCCTCGGGAAACACTTTAGTGAATTCCCTCACAATAGGAATTTCTTCAAAGATGGTTTCTTCCTTGGACTCAATCATCTGAGCCAGATACGCGTGCTCATAGGGCAGTAATATCCATGCTTGAGATGATGGAGCCAAAGGAGATTCATCTTCATCCTTACATTTGTAAATAATCGGGGGTCGATTCTCCATATGGGGTGTGATTTCCCTCTCCCGACAATTTATGTTGTCTCTATATAAGGAAAGCCAATCCATGCCCAGAATTGCATCAAATTCCACCAGAGGGAGTATGACGAGGTTCACTGGGAAATTCAATCCACAGATTATAACAAGGGTGGACTTATATTCGTGGGATGCAATGATTTCCCCATTTTCCGTAATCACCAACATCTTCACTTTAATGATTTGTGGTGGTGTTGGGATTGTTCTACTAAACTTTTTAGATATAAAATAATGTGTAGAACCTAAATCAAAAATTACGTTCTCTATTCTTGAATGAATAACTAGCATATCTATCACCACTTCGTTTTCGGGGATCACTTTGGTAGAAGTGATGGAAAAAGATCTCCCTTGCTGCCTTGGAGGTTATTGGTTGCCTCTGAAAACCCTTAGATTAAGGCACTGATTTGAAAAATGACTCATTTCTTTGCATTTGTAGAATTGAACAATGCGTTGAGGTTCGAATGGAGCGTTCCTATCCTCTGTCTCATTCGCGGGTCTTTCTTGCCGACAGTTAATAGCTAGGTGCCCTTCCCTTCCACACCTGAAGCATTTCCTCGTCCCCTTAAGGCAATTTCCAGGGTGCTTCTTTCCGCACTTTTGGCAAGTGGAGTGCAGAATCTTCTTAGCACCGTTGGATTTATCCATCAGCACACCAGCATTTAATTCCACCTTACGCTTCTTATCCCCATGATACCCCTGTGATTCTCCAATCTCCATTTCGACCTTGAGGGCACATCGGACAATTTCCTCATAGTTTTCGAAGTCACAGATCGCCAATGCTTTCCGCGGGCTAGGCTTCAGCCCACCAAAGAAGCAGTCAACTTTACATTTTGGGGTAACGACAAAGCCAAAAGCGTATCGTGCAAGCCTTGTGAAGTTTTCCTCGTACGCTCCAATAGATTCTTCAACTATTTCCTTGAGTGAAAAGAAGTCCCTTTCCATCTTAAGCCGGAGGGTGTGCAGAAAATATTTATCGAAAAACATCTTTCGGAAATCCTTCCATTCCAACGCCTCGATCTTCTCCTCAGGCTTCGTATTTTTGATCAATGTCCACCATTGATCATATTCACCCTCCATACAATAATCCTCCAGGAGAACCTTCTCTTGTTCAGAACATTAAAGGATGGAGAAGATCATTTCAATGGAGTTGATCCATTGTTCAGTGATTGTGGGATCGGATGATCCACTAAAAGTAGGTGGCCTTTGTCTCATGAAGCTCTCGATAGCGACTTGTTCTTTCTTAGGGAGGGTTGAACGTTCCTCTTGACCCGTGTTTCTATTCAAAACTTGAGTTAGCTGAGAGAGAATCATGACAAAGTTCACGATTCCCGCTCCCATTGGATTGGGCATATCATTAGTATAGTCATCACACTGATCTTCACAACAGTTGTTAGCCTAAGTCCTCCTATTACCGGCCATTGGCTGGAATAAAAGGAAAGTTAGGGGTAACACATAAAGGGTAATCCAAAGACAAAAGTTTTTGATGTATAAATAAACTTTCATTTCCTTAACTCAAGATTCTATAGGCTTCAATCTAGGATTTTCATGATCTACTTTCTAACATATATTCTTAGGGGAATTTTTTTAATTCCCTTAATAAGGGTTCATACTAAGCTTGTGAATTTACCAAAGAATATCCCCCCGGGAGTGCCGTAACCAAGAGTGTATCAAGACCCGTTGTTGTGCACCAGTTCCCGTTTGAGTCTAGCTCAAAGTGGTGTTTTCAGGTTTTACCCCTAGGATACATTTGTGCCAGAGCCGCCTCTACCTGCTCGTATCCAGACAGGGATGTATTTTCTTGATAACCCACTTAATCAATAATCACCAAAACTTAGGGAAGTTTTTATTGTACTTAGTCTCGTATTTAAGGATTTACTAGGGTTTTCTAATCCTAATACCAAAATTAACTAAACCTATCCTCTGATACCAACTATGACAACCCTGCTTTTATTACAAACTTAAACATGATTTGTTACATAAACTATTCATTTGATACAACATTGAAGATCGAGAGGTTTAGTGTCTTTAGGGATTAGGATCATTACATATAAACTTGAAAAATGAAATACAACATCTTTATTGAAAACTTCCTTTACATGACCACTACATTCCCTCGTACTTAGCATTTCATGGGATAACCTGAGGACATGCATAAGAAAAGGGTGAGCTATAAAGCCCAATACGGGAATACACATGGAATAACATGAGGATTAAAATACATGTTAGACATTAGGCATATCAACAGATCACAAGAGAAACATGAACATAAAGGCATGATAAAGCATGATAATCAATACATGGAAATGTGGCAACAAAACTTAACATGGAATTAGCATGAGCCAAGGCTCATTGCACATGGAGAATGAGTAAATTATCATTGCACATGAAGCACGAGTAAACCCTCATTGAAATTTAATTAGCATGATTCAACACTCATTGCACATGAAATATCATGATACTATACTTTACCCAATGCATTGGAGCACTATAAGGGTGCACCCTTCTTAAACATTTCATTTCATGCATAAGTGTGCCACATGGATCATAAAACATGGATTCATAAAGCATAATCATTTATTCCACGATAAAGGAATGTGGAATTCATACATGAAACTTTACAATCAATAATTAAATGTGCATAAAGGTGAATACCCTTGATGGAGAAATGTGCATGGTATTCACTACACAATGACATTGGCTTTGAAAATCGGTGTGATTTCGGCAGCGTAACGGCGTGACATAAGAATTCATAAAAATGGTTGATGAGGGATAAAGGGGTTACTCATAATATTTACATGTAATGTACAGTAAGTAGTTCATATATATACATTTCCCAACAATTTTAATGGAATTTAGATTCATGATACAAAAGTATTGCTTGAATGTAAAAGAGGAGAGAGAAGTTCCTTTCGGAATTTCGACATAGTAACGGGTGTACATGGGAGGCGTTTAATGAGAGAGAAAGGGTCTCCCCTAATTAAAACATAAATAGGGAAGTATGAGGGAGGTTCTAAACCTACCTCAACATTCATAATTGAAATTAAAAGGGAAAAACAACTTAAAGAAAATTGGAAAAAAATGAGAAAGGAAGAAAAAAACCCTTACTTGGAAGTGTGCTTCCAAAGGCTAGAGAGAGGCTTGTGAGAGGCTTCTTGGGAGCTTGGGGAACCCTGGGAGGATTCTAGAGAGATTAGGGAAGAGTTTGGACGAACTAAAAAGGCTTTGAGTGAGGATTAAGTGGGAGATTGGGTGGGTTTATATAGGAAAGGTGAGGGAATTCTTTATTATTTAGGTTTGAGACCCCTTATATTAAATTAATCCAAACCACAAACCATCCCATGGTTTTTGCCCATGGTTTTTGGAAAAGGGAAGAGGAATAATATATTTTATAAGGCCAAAGTTATAACTTCTTAAAATAATAAGGTTGCTTATGTGGAGGTGAGTCACACTCCCATGGAAATTAATTTAAAAAGACAAGGTGTTTAATAAGTCTTGAGGGGTCCATTAATGCTTTGAAAAGTAAGACAAATAAACCAAAAATTACATTATTTTAATGGTAAAACATATATTGGCTAAACATAAAGATTATAGTATTTTATTACAACACTATTGGGTCATTATGATGTCATAAAACACATTATATATTTAAATAGTATTTAATTTTTACTCAAAAATTTGACTGTTTCAGAAAATTATGAAAAATTCACCATTGGATAATTTAGAAGTCCTGATTCCAAAAATAAAATTTATTTTATCTAAATAATTTTATAAATATGTTAATTTTCACTTTTAAAATAAAAACCGACATTTATCGAAAATTCACGGGTTTTGACAAAAATGGCTTTCAAACCTTAATAAAAATTATAATTGCATTCATAAAATTATATGATCATTTATATATAATAAAATTAATTTAATAATAATAATAATAATAATTTTTAAAAATATTATTTAATTCAAAAATCCCTTAATTTAATAAAATAGATTTCTTAATTAAATAATAACTAAAAACACCATTTGTACTTTTAAAACTATTTACAATGTATCAATAATGACAAGAAATTATATTCATTATTATATAAAAAAAATAATTTACATGAACATAGTACTATCGATTAGTTACATAAACCCTTAAAATAGCCGCATAAGACCTAAGGGTAAGGTGTGTGATGGTGACAGACTCTTGGGGTGGCTCAGATAACATCGCTCGAGTGGTAATTTCTATCAACTTCCACTTCTCCCGTAGACGGTCCCGTTTGAGCTTGACATGGTGAATCTCAGCTTGGGCTTGGTCAAGAGAGAAGCCCAAGGACACCAACTCTTTTCCAAGCTCCGATAAATGGGCTTCGTATGGGGCAATTCTACTGGATGAGGCCATTGCTTCCTTTGTCTAAGTAAAATTAGATGTGTTAAATCCCTATATTTATACTAATCATGTGATCACTGTTCAACAGCTATAAAATTAACGGTCACAATTCTTATCATAAAACCAATGAAGTTGACATTTTATAAAAACATTTTATATAAAGAGACATTTAATAAGATCAAGAGGGATTTTCCATTAATGAAACTTTGGGTCGTTACAGGGTTCCCCAACCCCCATATATCCAACATCTACTAAATAAATAATAAATGAAACATTATGATGAACTAACTACACCATAATGAAATTTATATTTATATCATATACTTGTAATAAAAAAATATTATGTTATAAGCCTGATCCATTTAACTCAACTCGTAATTCCTACGATATTAAATGAACCTCGAATATTAAAATAATATTTGTTCATATAATATTTTTCATGTATTCACTTAATACCTTATTAATAATTTTAATAAATAAATTCAATCTAATTATTCTATATTTGAATAAAAATGAATTTATTAATTCATTGTTGATCGTTAATACTTGTAAATTTCTTAGACCCTATGATGGGTCCCTCTATACATATTTATCTTAATAGGGCTGATTCTTATATATTTTATTGTGTGTGACCCTCTAGGCCCTTATCTCAATAGTAGTAAATATTATTCACATATAATTATCAAAGTCTATGAACCCATCAAGGTCGCTAAAAAGAAAAAGAATTATTATAGAAATGAAAACCATCCTATGAAAACAAACTATGTAATATAATCTCTTTGTCTCCTAATATCTCATAATGTATGACACACACTTTTTTCATCATTAATTTATACTTTATTATTTGTTGATCTAACTAGACATACTTACCTTTGATTACCTTGTACAAGAATTTATGAAGGTACTACCATCCTGATCAACTGGGCCCAAGATATCACTTCCTCAACTCTAAAGAAAAAAAATTCTATCTTGACCATTCAACCAATTCCATTCCGCCAATGATGTAACAAAAAAATATATACATTTCCATGAATTCAATTTCATGTTTTTTGTCTTACGTCAAAGTATGTGATCAAATGGTACACACTGATAATGATCTCAAGTCACGAGACCAATACACATTTTCACTAATAGGAACAACCAATGTCACTTAAAACATGTGGTGTTCCTATTATCTGGTCTTTCCTAATGATATCACCTACTAGAGATCATCGAGTGTGAAATTTATGAGAATAAGTATCAATGATTATGATCCCCCAACACCTGATAGTCAAACATCAACTATTTCTATTTAGTATGATGTATCTAGACCATAAGAAATTTTTATAATATTAATGTCATGGTATGATTAGGTTCTCATTATAGACTGGGAACTACTATAATCTTTTGATACAATAAATAATATATGGAAATTACCATTTAAATACTGGACACAAAATCATTAACACTATTATGTTAAGTGTACATCATGTATAATTAATTGTAAACAGGGTATGATAATCAAAATTATTGTTGTAGTTGGTCCTAGGGAACACACTATTACAATAGTATAGTCATTACGTTCAGTGATGGACTAGTCAAATGTTGGGTAGACTGATTTTCAAATAATGAGGTGATAATAAAGATACTACTTTAGTGGGTAGCATCAATCTGGTCATGAGAGAATGACCCTCTCATGGGAAGGGTCATGGTTTTGTGTAAGACTACTCATCAAAAGGTCCTGAGACTCTAGAAGTTCTATGTAGAATGGACATGATAGTATCTAGTTACATAAGGAATTCCTGATTTTTGATTTAGAAATAGCACTAGATGGAGGACATATGTGGGAATCAGGCTTGGGGAGAATCGGTACGAACCAAGAGGGATTCGTATCGTAAGTGCATTGGTTCACAGATGAGAGCCTTATGGTTATTGCAAGTAGTTGGTTAATTGGCCAGAGAATTTCTTTCAAATTCAGTCTAGAGTTTAGTAAGAATTTTGGATCTATTTAATGATGCCTTTGAGAATTAAGGTATAATGATTAGTGGCCTTTTAGGGATTTGGTTGTTGAGGTCATGTACCTCCAAAGGAAGTCAGCAGGAAGAGTACCAATAGGTGTTTCTACATGAAACCGAATGTGGTGGATTAGAACCACATCAATATAATCATCTCAAGTATAATTAAGGTTGTAAATAATTGTTCAAGGCCTTTTTAGAAAGGTCGGTGTGATCAGGTTTCATTGGTTGGGGAAGACTCATCAATTCATCTCAGAACCGAGAACAAGGTCTTGGTATCGAATTTTAACCTTGATCAAGAGTAATGGTATTGAACCACACTAATTGTGTCATTGGACTACTATAATCTTATTTTATATGGTGATTCCTATGGTGGGGGAAATGTGATGCTTGAGGAGGAATCATTTTAAGACACTACGGTGTGCTAAGTTAGATGGATAATGTGATCGTAGTATTGAGATTAGATAACAATGATCTTAAGGCCTGGTTTCTAATATTCATGCTTGGGATCATTATAGAAGAGTGTGATGTGAATTTACAAATGAGTGAGTCTTTAAGGTGTTGTGTTGGAATTCAGGGATATTATGAAAATAACTCCTTATGAATGATGATCATGTAAGATCAAGTGACGTGTTTCTCGTGATACCACAACTTCTTGAGGATAAGGAGCACTGTGATTGGAATATTGTAATGATCCATGTCATTATGTATTATGAATTTGGATAGAATTTTAATTTTTTTGGGTGTATGAATCATTCATAGAAATGGGAGTTGAACTGAGATGTTTCATGTTTAAACATATTAAAGATGTGTTTTTAGACTTGCAAGAAAGCTATGTGGGTGAATCAAATCTCAAGTTTTCAATGGAGGAGGCCAAAAGTAATTGGGGTTGTTGATGCTTCCATTGGATAGTTGGTGGGGAATTCAGTAGTCCTGTTGTCAAATAGGACTCACTAGATAGCTAGTGAGCCTGAACTGGGTGTTCAATGGCCCACCGACTAGCCAGTGGAGGGTGTTGGACAACACATTAGTATGGTCCATTTGGTCCTTTTGTTTAATAAATCCTCCTTGGGATTTATCTCCCTTACACAAATTTTTTAGGTATATTTGGTTGTTTCCTCCTCCTATCTCCACTTTATAAGATCCCTTTGAAGTGGGATGGATCTAGGTGATATACATTGGTTAATATGAGAAATATCCTTCATTCTTCATCAATCCTAACCCCCTTCTTCTTCATGTAGTGGTGGATCATCATACCATTCTTCATGGATAATCCTCTTGGTAAGTCTTATACCTTGAGATCTTTTGGTGTCTTGATTCTATTTAAATCCTATTCTCTTTGGTTATCTTCATCATTGATTAATCATTATCCAAATCTCAATTAAATAATTGGATTAAAATTCCACTGGTCCTTGATGGAATTGTTCAAGAATGATTGTGATTTCGATCAGCATGTCTAGAGGATGTATCATAATGATTAATGTGTGTTGTTTAAGGGAGATCCATTGAAGGTATTTCACTAGGTGGTTCCTTCTATAGTGTTTTGTTTAATTTAGTTAAATCATCTATCAAATCATGGAATTGATTTGGTGCATTAACATACCCTAGATTTAAGAGTGCATTGGGAGTGGAAAGAACTCCATTGGATGATGTTGTAGCTAAGTTATGTTTCTTGGTTGAATTATTCTAGACGTTCCAATTCAATAATATTAAATAGGAATTTGTTTTGTTGTTTCATGATAGGGATTTTTCTTAGAATAGTTTTGTATGTTTGATATGGACCCTCCTTGGGTGGTTAGTCGTGGTTTTGGATAGTCAATGATCTATAGTAAGTCTTCTAGAAAGAATTACTTCGATTTTTTTTAATTCTCTTAGAATATTTTAATTAATTTTAATTAATTAATTTGTATTGCTCGTGAATGAATTAAAACCTTATGGTGGTCGATGGAGGCCGAATAGACTTAGATGGACTCAAAAAATACTATTGGGATTTTTTTGGTTTATAGATGACTTCATTTGAGTTAGGTGGTCCTATATACTCTAACATGTGGTATTATTCATGTTTATTGGGATGAGATATGTGGTTTTACACATTAGGTGAACTACCTTTATTTAATAATTGTGTTTCAAAGTTCTTGTGGCACTTAATTAGTTAATGATCCTCATGTCTTAACTAATTAAAGGAACCATGCCTAATGTAACTGAACAAATTGGAAAGGTACATGACAGACCCTTGTACACTGGTTTATGTCTTTCATCGATGTTCAAGGCTTGATCTCTAATGATGGAATTTTATCACATGTTTGTGCATGTGTTTCCCATGAGGCCATTTTTTATGTTTTGAAAAATGTGCGTGCATGTTTATCCAATGAAACCATGTTTGATGCTTTGCCCAAATGTGTGTGAATTTTGTATACTTTTAGACCATGTTTTATGCTTTTATCAAACGTGTGTGCATGTGTAACTCAAGAGACCAATTTTTATGTTTGATCACATGTGTTTGTGGGTGTTTCCTATGGGACCTGTACTTGATGTTTTCTTGCATGTGGATTTATTTTGTCTACGACTCTTGTTTGATATGAAATGATGTTTAATCTATCATCATGTATATATATATATATATTGTATGTGTTGTTCCCCTGTCATTTTTATTTGAGTATATGGGTTTGGCCATATAGACCATCTCTCCTGAAGGGGATGCGTCAGATGATTGGATGTCATGTACATGGGAAATCCCATGAATAGGGATTTGTTAAATATGTTTTGGATTATCCCTTTAAGGGTGAGATATGTCAGACATGGAAGGTTAGAATTCTTTCTATTATGGAGATAAAGTTGTTACGATTTGGGTTTGTGGTGGTTGGTGAGTGTATGATCACTTGGAACATGGGTGTTTTCTGCCTAATTATTTTTAGTGATTATATGTTATGCTTTTCCATTTTATATATTTCGATTTACTTTCTGTTGATCTTATCACATGCATGTACACTGCATTTTTTGGGTTAGGTACAAGACTACATCGGTGGTCCCCTACTGAGTTGTACTCATACCCTTCTTGAGTTACAATGGAACTTAAGTAGCTAAGAAGATCCCACTTGTTTCAAGTATAGGTGGAGCTGAGTCCTGGGTTGATCATTGATCGAGATAGATTACTATGATTTTGGAGGCTGAGAGGAGGTGAGTATTAGATTTACCAAGACTATCTGTACTTTTATTTTTTCCTATCTTGTATAGGTGATCAGATAGGTGGGTGATTAATGTCTAGTATTCTGTTATGACTGTTGAGTCTATTGTTTTCATATTCATTCGTTTTTTATGGTAGTTTATTGGTATATGTGTACTCAAATTTTTTTTATATTGCATGTTTGGTTATTTATAAATTCTTTTGAACTTTGATTAAGGTTATATTCTCCCTAGGAATTCACTTAGACCCTCGTTTATATTCAGTAGTCTCTAGTGTATGGGGAGTCATTACTGAGGTCATATAGCACTTAGGCCCGAGCTCAATGATTTGGGTCAGGGTGCTACATGATAAATGTGTCATAATCCACCACCTAGGTGTTCTCTATATAATGGATAAAATGACTATAGTCTAGGTCATCATCTGGGTTTTCCTTTAGTTTGAGAGGTATTTTTTACCAAAATAGGCCAAAGAAGGTTAGTTCAGGTGTTGTAATAGCCTAGCTAACACATCAAAACCATACATGATTTGTTTCAGGCAATGTGTTACTACTTTATTTATGTTCTCATGCATTCACTTGATATATTGTGACATGTATTAAGGAATATGTTAGTGTAATCATATAAATATTTATTCTCATACTCTTCATATGAACCATGATAAACATATAGACTTTATATCTAATGAAAATTTCTAAGAATAGGTTATATAAGAGTTCAAGTAAGAGTATCTTGATGAGTTTTTCAAAATAGGAATGAGGAGAGGCTTGTTTTTTTTATATTTTGTTCTCCTCATGTATTTTTTTCTTTTATTTGTATTCTATATATGATCATCCTAGTATACAATCCCTCTTGATGTATGTTTTCATAACTTGACCCACAATGGTCGTTGTGGCCATCTATATGCTGAGAATGACACCCCAATCCCACCTCCAATAGAACAGGGGATGGAGACTGGCACCAAGTAGGAATATCATACACATTGGAGGCCTTTGACTAAATTACCTTCACACAGACACTCACATCTCCATACACTAGTATAATATGAAAAATATAGAAAATTAAGACTACAAATGTATGAATATAAACAAATCTTACATAAGATTATGTAAAAGGGTATAGTAAAAACGAAAGGACCAAATACAATCCCAAAAAAACTAAAAAAGGTTCCAACCTACTAACAAAAGGGGACCGCTATCAAAATTATACTCAAGGAACCTTCTATAGTTCATCTAACACAACTAAACTCTACCTACACCTAGTCCTATAAAACTCCTTTGAAATGCCTATCATCTATATAAAACATGATATGTGTAGGCAGATCCCATACAAGGGTGTGTATAAACATACACAGTAGGACACCCAAAAATCACCAAATACAAAGCATCAATGATGGAGTTATCTCTATACTACAAATCCAATGGAATAAACAAGATAACTTAGATATTCTCAAAGGAAGACTCCAAGTCTAAAGGTGAGGTCATATCCTCATTACCAGCCTAGGATTCTACTTGAGGATCAAAGGTAAAAAATTTACAAGATAACACACTCATTGGGTCTTTCTACATTAATGGTACTTATCTAGGTGGACACACTCATCGGATATTTCCAGAAAGAAGTATTTAGTAAGTGATATGGATCATCTAAGATACTCTCTTGATCGTAAAACACCAAAAATAAAGACAAAAAATATCAATAAATATATATGGGATCATTCCCATACCCTATGGGGGATACCTAACCCTAACTAGATTAACCCACTAGGAAGGAGATCACACACCCTAGAGTTGTAAAGGGGATGCCTAACCTAACATAGGGAAGAATGATAGAGAATCACACCCTGGATCACATGGAGTGATACCTGAATCTATATTAAACTAACCCGTAGAGGGGATCACATTTTGTATGGTTAGGATTAAATGACTCATTGTACCCTCATAGCGATAGAAACACCCACACTGATAGAATTCGAGGGAACTCACCCAAGATCGCACTAAAGTTATTTTGAGGAGAACAAGGAATCTAACCTGCCCTTGGAGGAGTATAAAACATGTCACATGGGGTACATGACATGTCTCACTAAGTCTCACATTGCGTGTATCCTACCATCTCACAATACATGTGACTCCCTATATACATGGCATGTTGTTATATGACACAACGTGTATGGGTCAAGTTAGCACTCAACATGTGATGTCGGTCCATGCCCGTGAGCTTTCCAAAGTACACGGGATGTGACCCACCACACATGGTGTGTGGGGTTACATGGAATCCTAGGTATGTGCTGAAGGACTAGTTTGGGATATACCTATCACTGAGATGGGGGTGAATCAGTGTTGGGGACTTTTAAAACCAATTCCAACTTTTTATTATTATACCTCTTGACCTGTTAGGATCTTGATTCTCTTATTCTTTTTTCCATATCGCATGCAATAATATAAAAGCAGTAAAAATAGCACACGATATTTTTACAAGGTCTGCCACTCAATAAGAGCAGATACATCCTTTCCATGTATGGGTATGACCAATACATGGATTCTCCACTATAATGTTGTAACAGGTTACAGTGAGTTGCCTTAGAAAACAATCCTTAAGCCAGTGTGATTCCCTACACTTTAGAGGGGGGAATGAAACAATTCTACTTCCCTGAATTGGTGATGACCAAGTCCAACTTGTAGCTTCTTACTAGTTCTTTATACTTCCTATGAAGATAATTTTATCCTTATTTAATAAGGTAGGTTCTAATTTGATCTTCATCAGTCCTCTTCACTTAGTTACTTGCAAAGTAGTAAGAAAGCAACTCACTTCTTCTTCTCTCTTCTTATTTAGTGAAAAAACTGACTACACTAAAACTTATTCTTTTTTTGGATAGAATCAAAAGAACGTATGTGATTATTCAAACAATTAGGATCAAATCACCTAGAAATCATCAAAATAAACTTTTTCTCCTTTATTATTTTCATGTATGCATGAAATCATGCATGTGTTGTTTTAATGAACTCCTCATTTTCTTAAAATTATTCTTCTTATTCATGAGTGCACACACATAATCCCTCAAGTATCTTAAAATAATGAGTTCATGCATGTATGAAATCCTCTTTTTTTTCTTCTATCTCTCTCTTTGTATGCACACACACACTCGGTTGTCTCAACTCATGCACATGAATGTATATACATCATGCGTATGTTCTCCTCTATAAACTGTGAACACTTTAATGGATGAAATCCCTCACGCACACACTTATTTATTTATTTATTTTTATGATTTTATGCATTCATGTGGTGTGCTCAATGGATCTTATTCATGAAAACTCTTCTACAAAAAGTGTGGTTCCTCAATGTGAAAACCGGAGCACATTCTTCTTCTCTTTGTGAGACCGAAGAGTTCACATTTATTCTTCTTCACGCAGAGGATGCATGGTTCTTATTCGCATAGGGTGTTCACATCCCATATCATCACAAGAGATAGAGAGACACAATGTTATATCACTTTTCTTTGTTGAATTTGATTCTTATCGAATCACATTTGAGAGTGTGTTGCACTTTTCGAAGGCCTGCATGACTGTTCTCTTTGTGAAAACTAGAATGGTTCACGGAACCATTTCTTTCCCTTCATGAAATAGGAGCTCATAGAGGATCTATTTTTTGAACAAGAGTTCTTAGAAATACAAATGGAATCCACCTTCTCTGCTTGGTGTGACCCTGCTTTTATAGGCAAGGATCATATCTTTTTCCTCATTCAAATATCATTGGACATGCCTTTGATTTAGCCAAGATCTTCTGCATTTAAAATCTTCAAAACCGTGTAAAATATTTTTTGAAAATCATGGTATATTTTTTTGATATCTTTTCCTTCTTCTACATGATTATTTCCTCATGTGCATGTGTTTATGAATGCATGAAATCTCTATTTAAACCAAGATTCAAATCATCAATGTGGCCTTGGAAACTTCATTTTCCTTTAGCCAAGACTTATTCTTCGAGATATCTACATACATGCAAGACGTAGATTGAATGCTTGGTCTTAGTTTGATCCCAAGACTCTCCTTCAATGACCATAAATTGGACATGGTGATCAGTCTTTTTCTCCAGAATGAGATAGTGGCAGCATTTTGTAGCGATGGGAGGAGGACGATGACACAGATGATTCTGAAACTATAGGAGAATCAGATGGATCTTGTTCAAATCAGTGGGGTGTGAGATGAGATGGAGAGTTGCAATCAAATAATCAAGACTCTGGATTAGATGATCATCCTATATTTTTCATGAGATCTTTCAGACAGCTAAGATCAATTCAAGCGTTACAAAATGTGTCCCACATCGAAATGGAGATGTGTCTGAGGCACGGTATAACAATCAATCTGCTCTGTCACATGATCATATTACTACTTCCCCCTCTCCAGTACCACCCCATACCGGATTCTATAGGTGTGCTTTCAGACCACCATATATGTGGGCCTTTGTCCCAACCTATGCATGCGCCTTGCCTCGTGCGCTCCTACGGGTGGCCCTGCCACATATGGGCTAGCCTAGCTGGCCTCCCTTAGGCACGGTCAACCTTGTGTCCTGCATGTTCCTAAGGTTGAATCTGGCTTCTTGGCTTAGTGAGATAGCCTTATTTTTTAAGTGAACCATGTAAAAAATACTTAGTGTAGAATTCTTGGCCACTTAGTACTTCAAACCCATGCATAGCCACCTTCAAATACCAATCCCATGCCCCATATCCCTTCTTCTCTTCATCTTCAACCACCATTATTCACTTTATGAAAATCCCATGAATCTTTTCTTTTTATATGATCACACTCAAATATTCAATTCCTTTTGGAATATTAATTACAAAGATCTTCAATAATCCTCAAATAGATGATACTTCAACCATATTCATTATTGTAGTTAATGTATTACCTTTGATAAATGTATTTTGAACTTAGGAATATTTAAACAATCATCTGAGTTAAACAACAGGGATAATTTCCCAAGCGTAGCATCCAGTTCTCTAAATCCATAACAATTCTCCATGCATCATCACTTCAACCAATATCCATTAAATGTGGAGCTCCTTCTTCATATTGATCATCATTGATAGCCTTTGATAATCATTGACAATAAATAAAACTCATACACAAAAGTGGTCCCCGCAATCTCCCCCTTTGTATTTTTTGGTAATACTCAAATTTTTCTCTCAAGTGAATGTGTCAATGTTAATATGTGAATCTTCTCCCTCCCCAATTTTTTTATTTCTCTCCCTCTTTCACTTTTCAAACTTTCATTTAATGTTTTCTCCCCCTTATTAACAAGAAATAAAAAGTTCATAGAAGAGAGTGTATCAGTCTATACTTGAGAAATTTTTCATCCATCATTTCACTCTAAGTCTACTTGAGCAATGCTTGGTGTAGAAAAAAAGAGTATTTGATTTAGACAACAAAGTTGTCCATTGCCCACTGATCATGATACCTTATGAGATGAGAACTCGTGTACTTGTCTTCAAGGGTCTTTCCACTTTCATTTTAGGATGAAGATATTGAATGTGATATGAAATCATTTTAAGAACAATCAACCTGAAACTCCTGCACTCACTTCAACAAATAAATCAAAAACATTCAAGTGAAATAAGCAGAATAAGTGACCTTGGGGACCTTCCATTATTCTTATTTCACTTATTGATTCGGTTACTCCCCCTTTATAAGATGATCTTTATTTTGAGTAACAAATGATTATAGATTAATAAATCACATACCTTTTCAAATGACATGATCTCCAAGCAATTCCCAAAATAATTGAAGTTGATATCAAATGAAATAATAATTCTGGAAGCTTCTTCATATGTCTCCCCCTCAAGGGGAACACTTCATCACTATTTCTCAAGTTCTCCCCCTGAGAACTTGTTTCACCTTAAATTCCCTATATTATAAGAACAAATATAGTACACTAATATTTAAGGGAATAATGTGTTTCCTCTTTTCTTCATTAATGTGAATAGAAAGGTTGATATGGTTTTATTAACCGAGATGCTCCATTTTCTCCACTTTTCACACTTGCACATTTGATCTTCAATTATGATTGTGGTTGTGTCGATCTTATCACTTCTTCCATTTATTTATGTGTGAGCCTTATTTCTTCAAGATATTTTAAAGAACTAGTATATCCTTGTGAAACTTTCATCTTCTTAAGAAATTCTTCTTATGATGGAATAAATGCAATGAAATTTATAATAATGAGACCAACCATGTTGCACCTCACACACATAACTTATTTATATTCATGTGAAGTATTCTCTTTGATTTTTGCACAAGACTTAGCTTGTGAATCTTCCATTTTCCTCTTTCTTTCCAAATATTATGTCCAGATAACCAATATTTCATTAGGAACTATAGAAGCAAGATTGGATCTTCCACATGGGTTCTTCTGAGTGTCATACTTCTTGGTAGTTCTTTTGGATAAACCACTCTTCAACTTCTTGGATTTAGAATCCAACGTATTCTCACTTTTCCCTATTGGAATCTTCTTGGGAGAGTTTGTTTTTACAACATTCTTCTGATTTCTTCCGAAGGTAGCTTCTTCATTCTTAGCCAGCTTTTGTGGTCTTCTTTTCTTATTGTCATTGGATACCTGTTGAAATGATCATGAACCAGCCTTGTGACCACTCCCATTGCATGAATCACAGATTTTGTCAAGAAATAAAAATTTGTTTGCAGTATACATATGATTCTAGATATGTAGATTTTACATTTTCCTCTATGGATTTCTCCCACTTGAGATGAGATTACTTTGTGCTTTTATATTTTGAGGATTTTACCAACAATTTAATTCACAATTCCCAAATCTATTGTAGCACCAACATTGACCCACAAATATTGATTTCCTAATATCTTATATATTGGATTATTGATTATACTGTAAGATGTGTTGGGATTTATATGGGGAACCATATTCCACATTCTTCTTCCTATACACCCTATTTATGGTGGTAGGTATCTCTTCAACTTTCTTCATCCATACTTATTTTCAATCTGTCTTCCAACCTACATTGTTTGTGGAAAACAATTTAGAAACATGAGTAAAATATGGTATGGATAGTACCTTATTCTTCCCTACATCTTGTGATAGATCATTGATTAAAGTCAAGATCTTTTTACCACACGTTGGAGTTATTTCATCATTATATTCCTCCAATGAGCATTGAGTTCCAGTAGCAACCATCTCTTTCTTTTGTAAAGTACCAATATGTGTCTTTTCAAGATTGGACAACTAGTCTTCCAAATTTAGACATTTAATCTTGAGGATGATTTTCTGATCTTCAATCAGAGCCATTTTCTCTTCACAATCCTTATTCAATCTTTAAACTTCATCTTCATGCAACTTAATTTTTGTTTTGTAACAAAAAGTCAAGTTCCTTGATCTTCTTGGAAGTCTCTTCCAAATATAAAACCTTGACATCAGTGCTCTTCTTCAGCTCATCTTCAAGTGCATGGATCTTTTCTTCCATAGTATTATTGACTCTCTCCTTTTATTCAACTTCTTTCAGCAATTTTGAGGAAATTATTTCAAATTTTTTATTTGTTACTTCAAAGGCTCCAATCTGTCTGGAGAGATTTAAACATTCACAAATTTTTTATTGTAAGCCTTTCTCCAAAACATTAGGTTCTTCTTCCATCTGGGTGATATCTTCTTGCATACATTGAAATACTCCACAAACAAGAGATACACATTCTTCAAGAATACTATATAGAATCATTCTTAATCTATTATCTGATAACTCTTTAGAATTTTAATATTAATCATCACCACTTGTTTTATCATTCTCATCATGAGAATATATTTCAAATTTACTAATACATACCTCCTGATCACTTGAGGTAGGAAGGTTATCCATATTCTTGGTGGTAACTTGACCCACCTACTCATAAATTTCCATATTTAATATGTCTTCCTTTTCTGTGAAGTATATAGAAATAGATAATTCCTCTTCTTTAGATAAGAGGGACTTCTTATTTAGATTTCTTTTCTCTGTCTTTTTCTTGTTCATCATGGTCTTGGTTGAGATAGACTTCTTCTCTGAGGCAACTAAATCTTCACAAAAATTTTACTTCATTGTTGATTCAGTAAAGAAACACGAGTCTTAAAAATAGAATATCTTCACTATATTGAATCCAAAAGAGGTGAACCTCAACTTAGATACCAATTGAAAGGACCAGTTTGGGATATTCCTAACACTGAGAGGGGGTGAATCAGTGTTGGGGAATTTTTAAACCAATTCCAACTTTTTATCCTTGTACCTATTGACCAATTAGGATCTTGATTCTCTTATTCTATTTTCCCTATAGAATGAAATAATATGAAAGAAGTAAAAATAGTGCAAGATATTTTTACAAGGTTCACCACTCAATAAGAGAAGCTACATCTTTGACATGTATGGGTATGACCAGTACATGGATTTTACACAATAATGTAGTAACATGTAACAGTGGGTTAGTTTATAAATCAATCCTTAAGCCAGTGTGAGTCCCTACACATTGGAGGGGAGAATTGAAACAATTATACTTCCCTAAACTGGTGATGACCAAGTCCAACTTGCAGCTTAATACTGGTTCTTTATACTACCTCAAAAGATAGTCTTATCCTTCTTGAATAAGGTAGGTTTTTATTTTATCTTCTTTAGTCCTCTTAACTTGGTTACTTGCAAAGAATTAGGCAAGCAACTCACTTCTTCTTCTCTCTTCTTCTTTAGTGAAAAAATGACTGCACAAAAAATTATTCTTCTTTTTTTCTAGAATCACAAGAACCTATGTGATTATTCAAACAATGAGGACTATATCACCTAGGAATCTTCATAATAAACTTCTTCTACTTTCTTATTTTCATGTATACATGAAATCATGCATATGCTATTTGGATGAACCCCATCTTTTCTTTCAATTATTCTTCTTCTTCACAAGTTCACACACATACTACCTTGGGTATCATCAAATAATGAGTGCATGCATGTTTATAATCCTCTTTTTTTCTTATCTCTCTATATTTTCATGCACGAACACACTTGGTTGTCTCAAATCATGCACATAAATGTACGCGCATCGTGGATATGTCCTCCTCTATCACTTTTTCACACTTTAATGGATGAAATTCCTTGCACACACACTACCTTATTTCTTTCTTTTTATGATTTTATGCATGCATGTGGTGTTTTTGTTGGATCTTATTCACGAAAAATCATCTGAAAATAGTGTGGTTCCTTAATGTTCTAATAGGAGCATGTTCCTCTTCTCTTTGTGAGACCTAAGAGTTCACAGTTCTTATTCTTCACACAGAGGATACGTGGTTCTTCTTTGCACAGGGTGTACGCATCTCAGAGCATCACGAGAGCTAGGGAGACTCATTGTGCTATCCCTTTGCTTTATGGAATGTGGTTCTTCATTAAGCACGTTTGAGAGTGTGTTTCACTTGTCAAAGTCCTATGGGACTCTTCTCTTTAGAAAAACTAGAATGGTATGTGGAACCTTTTCTTTCCCTTCATGAAACAAGAGCTTGGAGAGGCTTTGTTTTTGAACAAGAGATCTTGGAAATACAAATGGCAACCAACTTCTCAGCTTGGTGTTCCTGTCCTTTTCTAGGAAAGGATCATATATTTTTCCTCATTCAAATCTAGTAGTATATGCCTTTGAATTAGCTGAGATATTCTGTATTTTAAATCTTTAAACCCATGTAAAAGATATGCCTAAAATCATGGGATATTTTCTTCAAGATCTATACCTTCTTCTATGTGATGGATTCCCCCACGTGCTTTTGTATATGAATGCATTAAATCTATTTTTAAAACCAAGCTTCAAATCATCCACATGGCATCAAAAACTTCATTTTTCTTAGGATGAGACTTCTTCTTCAAGATATCTGCATGCATGAAATAATTAAATTGCATGCATGGTCTTGGTTTGATCCCAAGACTCTCCTTCGATGGCCATAAATAATCCATGGTGTTTGGTCTTATTCTTTAGTCAGAGATAGTGGCGGCATTGTGCAGTGGTAGGAGGAGGACGACAAAGCAACTGATTCTGAAGTTATGGGAGCATCGTATGGCTCTTGTTCAAATTAGTAGGGCATGAAATGAGATAGATAGTCATGATCAAATAATTGGGATACAGGATTAGATGAGCGGATTAGATTTTTTGTGAGATATGTCGGACATATGCGATCACTTCAAGCATTAAAAATGGGTCCCACATTGAAACGGAGACATGGATAAGGTGTGGTATAACAATCAATCCACTCTATCACATGCTTAGATTACTCATTCCCCCTCCCCAGTACTGCATTATACCAGATTTTTTAGGCACGCTCTGCACCCACCCTCTCTATGGGCCTTTTCCCAACCTATGCACGGGCCTAACCTCATACACTTCTATGGGCATCCCTACCACTTGAAGGCTGGCCTGGTTGGCCTCCCTTAGGCACAGTCGACCATGTGTTCCGCATGTTCCTAAGTTTGAAGTTGGCTGGTCGGCTTAGTGAGATAGCCTTATTTTTTAAGTGATCCACATAAAAAAATACTTAGTGTAGAATCCATGGACACGTAGTACTTAGAACCATGCATGGCCATCTTCAAATACCAAGCCCATGCACCTTATCCCTTTTTCTCTTCATCTTCAACCATCATTCTTCACTTCATGCAAATCATATGAGTATTTTCTTTTTTCATGATCACACTCAAATATTCAATTCCATTTGGAATATTAATTCCAAAGATCTTAAATCATCCTAAAATATATGATACTTAAACCATATTCATTGTTTTAGAAAATGTATCATCTTTCATACATGTATTTTGAACTTGGTACCAATGCAATAATCATCCGAGTTAAACAACATGGAGAATTTCCCAAGCGTGGCATCCAATGATCTGAATCCATAACAATTATCCAGGAATCATCACTATAACCAATATTTATTTAACTTTGGATCTCCTTCTTCATATTGATCGTCATTGACAACATTTTATAATCATTGATGAAAAATACAACTCATACATAAAATCGGTCCCAACATGTAATCCTTTTACACGCTGAGATGGATAGCTAAGGGTCACATGGTATGTGGGTCCTCCACAAAGCATGTGATATTTAACTTCACTAGAAAAACCCAAGTTGTTGAACAGAGAGTTCCTTGTGTCATGTTTTCTTATGAAGTACTTGTCATGTATCATATAATTTCATATAAAATTTCAATATTCACACGTATATTCGTATGTCGTCTCCTCCACCACTCTAGTGACAAAATAAAACCATAACTTCCTTGATCCATGTTGACTGAGAATTTAATATTGTTAGTGGATCGATTCTGGACAACTTGTTATTATAAAACACCAACCATCACCACTACAAAGCACATAAAAGGCCTGAGTAATGAAATCTTTAACAAACACTCTATCATTGGCTCACCATCATCACTTATGGCCATATTCCCTCCACCCATTTTATGGAATCTCCTATTATCGCACCATTAAAGATGCATGCTCAATCCAACTTGTGGAACCACTATCGGTCGAACCATTATAGGATTCTTGTTGTCACCAAAACACATATATCACATCTATAAACCCGAAAAATGAACCAAAAACCATGATCTGTTCTTCCAAAGAAAAAATATACAATTATTGGTTCCCTGGGTATCATCAAAACATCAACCAATATAAACACTGATGATGAACATCAATGAATAAAGGGAGAAAGGAACAAAACACAAAAGAGATAATCAAATGAAGACCATGATTATTTTTTTCCATTTCATCAAAATATGAAGAATGTTATGGATATAAAATAAAAAAATTCAATGATGAATAAATATAAAATTTCTAATTCTAGGAAGATAAAACAAATATTGGAAAACCCAAAAAAAAGAATGATCTATGAATTAATTTTAAATGAATTAATTCTTGTTCATATCAAGAACCAAGAATAGGTAATTAAACCAAAAAAACAAAAATCTAATCTTGAGTTAGATCAATCACTGGAAAGAATGAATTTGTATTGATTCCATTGATGAAATCCACCATGTTCATCATTTATTCCATAAAACTCTATGTTCATTCGATGTTGATTCTTGATCTTGAGATCAATTTCCAATGCACTGTCCACTGGATCTATATCCATAATCTCATTCCCTTTAGGTTTATGCAGCTAAGCCTATATAATTATGAAAAGATGGATTAAATATAAGAGTCATTAGGGTTTGAAAATTAAATGAAAATTAAAAAAAATACTTTAATTCATTTAACTCTACCATGATTCTACTTTATCAAAGAATCTGAAGCTGACAAGAATTATGTCATGCCTAGGTTAAAACCCATGATCTTTATTTAATGATGATATTTTTTTTCCCTTATGAGATGTCATTTAAGATATATTCCATTATTTCGAATAAACCATGATATTTTGATATAATAAATTTAATATTTCTAATATTTAAACATCGAGGCTCTATGGGCCCTAAAAATTCACATTGACTCTATGACTAACTCTATAAATATTATTTAAATTATTAAAAAGTGTCAGATAAAACTTTTAGAGTCACAATATTTTCCCCACCTTCAAGTATTTTCATCCCGAAAGGAGAAAAACTACTCAGACATGTGGGTATAATGAGATCACATTTGGTTCAACCACTCTCACAAGATCTTCTAAAGGTTATCCTACTTATATTAAAATAAAATAAGTGAATATATTAACCTAAAAGGATCTTATACTTCATATCCTTGATGGTCACTAGGTAATCCAAGAGAGTAGATCCTTTATTTCCATCTCACCCTGGTCAATAATGTGTGATGGGTCATGAACATATCTCCTCAGTTGTGACATGTGTAAAACACCATGCACCTAGTCTAACTGTGGTGGTAGGTCTAATTGGAATACGTCCTCACCAACCCTTCATAGTAACTGAGAAAAGTCATACGGAACTTGGAGATTCCTTTTTACCTCATCCAAATCTCTATAATCCTCACTGATGTGATACATTTAGGAACACTTGTTATCCCTCTTAGAACACCAAATACATCCATCGTCGGTCAATATGGGATTTATGATGGCTCTAGGAATTCCTCATCTACTCTTGGATGAACTAAACCTTCTCTATTATCACTCACACCAAATATATGCCCATAAACACTCTCTCCCCTATATCCAACCAACATAGTGGTGGCATGCAGGGTATCCCATACAAGGCCTATTATGGTTACATGTCTATGGATAAATGATAACTATTGTTATATGAAACTCCACTGAGTGTATATAAACCTCTAATATACAGCCAAAAAAATAACATGATAGAATGAAGTATTCCCTCTAAAACCTGAATGGTCCACTCTATCTATCCATCTACCATGGGTGGAATTTCATGATCAATGGAAATTTAGTATAAAATCCTTATGTAATCCTCCCCATAATTGATAAATGAAGTGAGAATCATAATCTAAAACGATCATCAAGGAAACTCTATGAAGTTTTATTATCTTCTTCTTATGCATTCATCCCAATCTTTCCACTGGAATTTGTTTTTAGATGTCTAGTAAGTGTGCCTACTTGGTGAGTTGGTCTATGATCACCCAGGTGCATTCAAAACATATCATTGATCCCAAAAGCACCATAATGAAATACATAAATTCATTTTCTCACTTCCACTTCTATCTCAGCACCTCAACATTCACCTATTATTAGCTGTGATATTGGGATATAAAATTGGAAACACATAGCATTAGTCCCGGGCACCAAAACTAACACTGAAGGTCCTAGTACATCCACTCCACTCATAGACATTCTACTAAGGGGAATGTAAGAAACTCTTTTTTCACATCTTATCATGGTGTGTCTAGAAACATTGTCCATCCTTAACAAAAGGATGAAATGTTCTACACCTGTTGAATCCCAATAATATTATGTCTAGTGGATGGTTATTAATGTAAGACCTATCTTAAGATAGTGTCGCCAATAATTTAGGGTGAAAACTACTAGTATTAGCTCTAAGTTGTGGGCTATGTATCTCTTCCATGTGGGTATTTGCTGCCATGACCCATAAGTATTTATTGCCTTTAATTGCATCAGAATTCATCCAAGACTAGATCTAGAGGAAATTCATAATTCCACATACTCAGTAACCTATTCTAGAAGTCTCAAGATAGGGAAACTCTTCCACCACTACTAAATCTTCTGTAAATCCTATTGAAACTATATTTTCCACATGAAAGGTTTCCCCTTTCAAGTTAAAGATTTTAGAGGTTCCATAATTCTAAATGACTCAGGAAAAAATCTCCTATGAAATACTATTGACCCAAGTAACCTTGATACCTAGATCATTCTCTTGGGTGGATCTGAAGCTAACACTACCTTAAACTATTCTAGTTCTAATGATACTCCCTCTTATGGGATTACATAACCAAGGAAGTGGACATATCGAATCCTAAACCAACACTTTTATATCTTCCCACAAAGATAGTGCTCTAGGATTATATCCAAAACCATCTTTAAACGTTTTTTTCACTTATAACACTGAGGACATAAGGATATCAACTAAGAAGGACACCATGAAAAGATATTATAAGCTTTGAAAGATCTGATTCATGTATTCCATAAACACTAATGGAATGTTCAACATGCCGAAGGGAATCACCAAGAACTCAAGGTATCCATAGTGGATTTAGAAATACACCTTCATTATATCCTCCACTTGAATATAGATCTAGTGATAACACATCCTGAGTCCAAACTCTAAGAGACACTTCACCCATAACCATTGGTCAAAAAAGTCATCGATTCTCATAGGCGGGCACTCTTTCCTAATAGCCACCTGGTTCAAGTGATATTAATCCATTCATAACCTCAAGATCACATCCAATTTCTTAGAGAACAACATTGGGGTTGCATGATGGAATATACTAGTTCTAACAAGACCTTACTTTATAGATCCTCCAACTATACATTCATCTCTCTTAGCTCTGAGGGTTCATCCAATATGTTTTCATAGATATATGGTCGTCCCTGGGTGAAAGTATATATGAAATTTTGTCTCTGAATGGGGACTTAAGCTTGGAAAATTATTAGGGAAGAAACCCTCATATTCCTCCATCACCATTGGAAACTAAAATCTTATAACATCTACTGCTTCAAGGGATATACTATAAAACTAACAATAAATCGGTTATATCATCTTACATAAAATCTCATCTTACTCTGCATGGAATCCATTCTCACTAAAGAAATAAATTTTCATCCCATCAAATAATATACACTATAACCCTCACTAGTGATAATAAACTGGGTAAAGATAGTAAAAAACTGATCCATACTGAGGAAAACATCATAGGGACTCATCAATGCTATGGAGATATCCCTTGTGAATCTATATTCCAAAAGAAAAGTCACACTGTCAAAAGAGAAGTGTGTTCATCAAAGCATCCTTGGAAGGAGTCTCTAAGAAAAAGGGTCAAGTTAAAGGATCCACTAGAAACTCTAGGTCTCAAATAATAGATGCATCAATGAAAGAGTATCACATGCTTATTTCTACTAAAATGGTAGATAAAGTATATAATACACAGTTCGCACCTCGGATCACTTCTTGATCCTTTGGGTTGCTTGGATCAATATCCTGTAGTTATCCTACCAATTTTCTTATTATTCTATGAAATATGGTTTGATTTTATACCTTAGTAATTTGAAAACAATCTTAAATATACAAATCAAGGAACCCATCCACCACACCGCAATACTATCCTCTTTGGACAACACTAACTCACCCACACAGCTTTAAAGCTCATCAAAAGAGAATGCATCTTGGTTAGGGAAGAATCCCTCTTCTTTTAATGTCTGAAGCCACATAAAACATCACCAAGACAAAGGTCCACCAACAACCTATGTCTACATAGAGAAGGGTTTCTATCAATAACACAATCAAGAAGGTTCCTAACCAAGAAAAACACTTGCACCACTGACTCGATCCAGTCCTCTACTACCTAAGGGGGGCTCTGGATGACCAAGAAACATGGGTAGTCTCTATCTAAAAAACAAGAGGAGTGTAATTAGTAAAGTTGTTCCATATATTTATGAAGCTAGAACCAACTAATACTCAACCTAATGGGGAGTATCCACCTGAACCGCAGAAGGTGGGTCTGCATCTGCTCAACTGGTGGAGGCATCACTCGCTATCCACCTAGAGGAACTGCCTCCTCCATAGGTCTCTAGACTAAAGCCTCATTACTAATAGGGTAATAATTGAAATACTATTATGAAATCCTAGTTGGATATCATAATGGAGTAATGAAACAATATCCAAGATACACCATAGTCAAAAGATAATATATGGGGAGCTGACTCAAGAAGGACATGGAAACCAAAACCCATTCTTAGATGATGCATGTACCATTTTTTCCTTCAACCAATACCAACATGTGTCGAGTCAAAAAGCAGGTTATCAGAGTCATGGTGAATAGATATGTCTCCCACCACACCATAACTGGGTTATATGTCCTAATATCTAAATTTAAGACACTTTAACACTATTTACCTAGTTCCCAAACCAAACCTTTCAGCTAGACTATCTCAAAAATATGATTATAATATAAACTACTATAATACCAATATGACACAACCTGACCCATAAGGGCCTTCCTGGCTGGCAGTAAGCCAGGAATGACACCCCAATCATGCCATTAATAGGCCAAGGGCTATAAAATGGCACAAAGTAGACATATCACACACATGGGATCCCTTATAATAAAGTACCTATACACACGTACACATATCCATACAACAATATAATGTAGAAAAGATAAAAAAATGATGATATAAATGTATATATATCAACTAATCCCAGAACAGATTATGATAATGGGTATAGTAAAAACAAAAGGGTCAAATACAAGATCACCAAAATTATGAAAGGATCCAATATTCTAAAAAAGTGGAGTCTTATCAAGATAAAACTTATAAAACTATCCACGATCCATCTAAAACAACTAAGCTCCACCTACTCTTGGTCCAACTAGGAATCTGTCAAAATTCATATCATCTATATAAGACACAATGTGTATGGGTAGAGCCCATGTAGGGGTGACTATAAACATACCCAGTAGGACACCTCAGAATCATCAAATGAAAATAATCAAATATGGAGTCATATATATACCACAAATCCACAGGAATAAACAAGGTAACCTATATATTCTAAAAGGAATACTTCAAGTCTCAAGGTGAGGTCACTTCCCCATTTCAATTTTAGGATTCTTCTTGAGGATCAAAGTTAACATTCACCCAATATAAATCACTCATTGTGTATTTCTTTATTGATTTCACTCATCTAAGAGGTCACATTTGTCAGGTATTTCCATAAAGAAATAAGTAGGAATTAAAAGGGATTATCTAAGGTACTCTCCTAATTAGACTACACTAAATCAGATGGAAACAGATATCAATTCATAGATAGTGGATCACACCTAGTTCTTATGGGGGAAACCTAACCTTAATCAGATTAACCCACTTTGAAGGGGTTCAAACAATTAGTACGTCAAAAATTGGATACCTTATACAACATAAGGAATAATTATATAGGATCACACCCCATGCCACATGGAGGTATACTTGTCTCTTTCTGTAAAAAAACTATAGAGGGGATCGCTCATCCTATGATTAGGATGGGATGCCTCACTGTACCCTCTTAGTGATGGATCCAACTACACTGATATGGTTCAAGGAAACTCACCCAATATCACATAGAAGATGGTATGCTGAGAACAAGGGTTATAACCTACCCTTGGAGGAGTACGCAACATATACCATGGGGTGCATGGCATGCTGCACTAAGTCTGGAACTGCATGTGTACTAATGTCTCACATACCATGTAACTCCCTATATACACATCATGTTTTTATGAAACATGTCAAGGTCAGGAAGTCATTCAGTGTGTGATGCCTTCCCAAGCCGGTGTACTTTCCAAAGTACATGGGGTGTTCCCTACCACACACAATGTGTGGGGTAACATGGCCTCCTTGGCATGTAATCCCTATACATGCCAATCTAGATAGCTAATGGCCACATGGAATGTGGTTCCTCCACATTGTGTATGATATTTAAATTCACTGCATAAACCCTAGCCACCGCACATAGGGGTCCACATGGCATGTATTCTTCTGAATCACATGCTGTGTATTGAGGAATTTCACTAAAAATTCTATTATTAACACATATCTACCTGTGTCACCTCCTCTACTAATTCAGCCACAAAAAAACAACCATAAAATCCTAGATCTATTTTGATCAAACCTTCATTTTTTTGGTGGTCTGATTTTAGCCACCCATTGATCATAAAACACTCAGTGTTTCCATCACAAAGAACCTACATAGACTAGGTCAAGATATCTCTAACAACTACCCCATAACTGGCTCACTTTCATCTCCTATAGCAATATTTTGGCCACCCATTGCTTGGAATCACCTGTTATCACACCACCAAATTTACCCGCTCAATCTGTCTAATGGAACCACTATTTCCCAAACTATCATCGGATTCCCATCCTCACCACCACGCATCCATTACATCTCGAAACCCAAAATCCAAACCCACAAACATTGTCATTTGCACAAGTAATTACTGTACAATAATAGGTTCCCCAAGTATCATTGAATCATAAAACATTCAAACTAACGGTGATGAACATCAATGAATAGAGAGAGAAAGGCATGAAACACAAAAGTGATAATCAAACAAAGTTTGTTTTCATTTTTTCCATTTTCATCAAAATATGATGAATAAGGTGGATTATCAAATCAAAAAATTAAAATATTAATAAATATCAAAGTCATAATTCCATGAAGAAAAAAAATTAGAAATACCAACAAAAAACTATCCATGAATTAATTTTTAATGAAATATTTTTATTCATCTTAAGAACCAATAATGGGGAATTAAAACACATAAAAACATCCTACCTCAAGTCAGATTAATCATTGGTGAAGAAAAAATCCTCATTGATGTTATTTATGAAATCCACCATTATCATAATTGGCACTATAATGGTCCATGTATGTTTGTTATTGATCCTTGAACCTGAGATCACCCGCCAACATGATCTCTACTAGAGTGCTCTTCATCCTCTAATTACCTCTAAGTTTATGTAGATAACCCTTGGTAATTATCTAAATATGGATTAAATAGATAAGTTGTTAGGCTTTGGAAACTAAACGTAAATTAAATTAATAAACTCATTTAATTCATTTAATTCATTTAACCCACCAAGTACTACATTCTATTATAGTGTATGATGCCGACAAGAATTATGCTATGCCTAGGGTAAAATCAATGCTCTGGGTTTAATGAAAATCCCAATTTTACAATTCGAGAAACCATTAGGTAGATATTATATTATTTTATAAAAAAATGTGTATATGATATAATAAATTTAATATTTTTAATATATCAACACTAAGGCTCTATAGTCCTTGGAACTCCATGCCAACTCCACACCTAACCCTGGAAATATTATTTAAAATATTCAAAAGTGTAAAATAGAAATTTGGATTCAATTAATATGCTATTTAAGAGGTTCTAGAGTCTCATTTTTATACAATGATATAATTTCATATGTGAACTCTTATTTTTTGTTAGAATATGTTTTTTTATTTATCTATTATTAATTGTTATAATATCAAGAGTATAGTTTCTCCAATGATTATCATAAACTCTCATCTCTAGTCGGTAACCTTTGACATAGGAGGAGGTAAACCCGAGGGGACATAGAAACATGGATCAATTATTGTTCAAAACCTACCCCTATAACCCTACCCATTAATCCCATACCAGTCCCCGCATCCTCACCCAAAAACCCAAACTAAGGGAGGGGTGAATCAGTGATATCTTTTTCTTTTTATGTTTCCTTCTTTTTGGAACAACCTTCACCTCATGTTAAAGAGTTTCTTCCCTGCTGAACACACACAACCATAGGAACATAAGATTTACAAGGTTCACTACTCAACAAGAGTAGTTATGTCCTTGGTATGGTATGGAAATAATCCACTACCACACAATCCACTAGAAAACAATCTTTTGATATGGAATACAATGAGTAGGGTATACCGTTACACTCGTGTAGTACTTGGAAAACAATCTACAAGCGTGTGTGCACCCTCTTAGCATAAATAGGGAATCACAGTATTTCAGTGCTTCTTTATAAGTGAATAGATGTATTCTCTAAAGTACAAATCTTCACCTTCTTACCCAGAATCTGGTAAGAACTATCTCACGCGTGATAAAATATGTGAAAAAATCCCAAATCTTTTGCGCACCCTTTTAGGGATCTTGCACGCAACTTATATGCCACGCACACAAGATTTGACTTTTGTCGCGAAACACCTCTTGTGCGCAACTTCAATATTGCACGCAACTTCTTTTTCTTGCACACAACTCTATTTCATTCATGAACTCTCCTTTTCTTAATATTCTTCCGAACCTCAGAGCTCGGAATTTATCTAAGTGTCGAGCATTCACAGTGTGAGAGGGTCACCTCTTATTTATAGACCTCACTGACCCCTACGCACAAAAATCCCGATGTGTCGTGCAAAATCCTGACGCGTCACACAAAACCCCATTTGACGTCGCCTTGGTCATGGAAGTCATGCGTCACGCAAAACCACATTTGACATCACCTTAGGTGCGTAAGTCACACATTGCGCAAAACCACAATTGACGCCGCCTTGGGTGTGTAAGTATCTTTCACGCCAACCTCATCTTTCGTGCACTTCTTAGAATCTTTCGCGCACTTCATGCCTTTACTATTTTTCGAAGTTTGGACATCAAATCAAGCCTCACACGCAAAACCCCATTTTATGTTGCCTTTGGTGCGTAAGTCACTTTCGTGTGAACCTCTTCTTTCGCGCACTTATTGAATATTCTGTGCGCTTCCTTCCTTTTCTAGATTTTGATATTCGAATCATGGAACACCACTTGTGCACAACATACTGAGCCATTTTCAAACTTGCGCGCAACATCCTTTGCCAAAACACATTTCTTCATCTCCTGATTTTTAGGCCCTAAAATTTGGAAAACAGTGGAAAACGGCGCCACCTTAGAACGTTCTTTTGTGTAGCCCCCAGATTATTCGTTCCTTTTTCATGTTCTCTCTTCACTACATCCCATAACCATTCTTCAGCTTTCATCACGAAATATACTATCGTGATATATATCCTTTGATCAAATAGCTTTATCATCGTCAGATTTTCAATGGGAAGTACTGAAGCATCACTATCTTCAAGAAGCTTCATTCTTTCCAATCAAAACTTCATATGAATGGCATCACATTTACTCTACCTTTCCTCATAAGGCTTGTATCACAAGTTCTCCTAACTTATGATATTTGTGAAATAAAAATCAGCAAATCATCATCTGGTTTAATTTCCTTTACAAAGTGAATTGATTTATCTTCGTTGACAACAAAAGACAACACTCTATAACAGAAAACTCTTCTTAATTCCTTCTCCATCCAACTTGGTCCCAACACAAAATTACCCACACATAATCTAATATCCACCAAATTATAGAACAATAACAATTGGTGGATATATGAACCATTGAGATGAGAGGTACATAAAAACAACACTCAAATCATAGGTTATCTTAGAAAAAATATATTAATTACAGAACTTTTAACTAAAACTAACCACTTTGAAGTTAAAAGTCCTCAAATGGTCTCTAAATATAGTTTAGTTTTTGGAAAAAGTTTCTCGGTTCATTTATGCTTTTTAGGATTGAACCATTCATTAAATAGACACCTAATGCATCTTAAATTACAAAATATATATATATATGTTTTTCATTTATCATAATATGTCCAAGTATCAAAAACTCTATAAAATGACTTGATATCCATCAAAAAAATAACACAAGATCACTATATATATTTATAAACCATCAAAATGAGTGATGTATAAAACTGATACATGATCCATGCATTATGAAGTTCATATGAATGGGTACAGTCACCTGATATGGAGTGAATATGGTTGACTTGTTTTTTATCCAATTCTTAAACTTAATATTTTATCCCTTTAAACACCCCCTTAATGTCTAAACCCCCATCACCTGTTAGGGTATAAATGATTCTATTTATCTCTAACCCAACACAAAACAATCCCATACAATTTTGAATATAAAGTAAATAGAAACACATTGTGTTTTTATATGGTTTGGTCCTAATAAGGTAAACATACTATTTTTTATGTTCAATTATTATCTCAAGCCACATATTTTCCACTATATAACACAAGTGGTTAAACTAGGGAAGGGATTATCATGACCCTATAGTTATTCCCATAATTACATAGTATCCCATTATTCTTCACAATATTCAACTAGATTCATATCATCTCGTTGCCTGTATATCATTGGATTTAATTCATTCATGTTTGTCTCTATAAACAGTCAATCTCTCAGATCTTATATAGAATCTAATCATAGGATTCTATCATAATAAATCACTTATAATCTTTAATAATACATCAACACCTAAATCTGAAAGTCTCTACACAATTGATGAGCAACAACAGCGCATGTTGTTATCTCTCTAAAACTTCTACTTCTTTATCAATCACCTTTTTGATACAGAAATAGCATAAGACATGCCATGTTTCTTACTAATCCTTCTTTTTCTTCTTTAATATTCTTTAATGTATATAATTTTCTAATAGTTTCTTTTTGGATTATTCTTCTTCTTTAATACCCTAAAATTTATTCTTCATAAAGTTGTATTGGTTCTCAATATTCTCTCCCAAATTTACTTTCCCTTTATTCTTCTAATTATTTATATTTTTGAATCATGAAATATATTTTTTATATAATTAATATAGAAAATAATTATCAATATCGGTACTATTATTTCTAAAATATTTTCCTCAAAAACATTACGTGGGTGTGCTCCCATGATCAAAATTATTCCATTTCCATTTAACTTTTTGTCTCCACTGATATTCCAAGAATGCCCTTCTTCTTATTTCTCTCTAATTCTATCCATGGTAAATATTTTTCCACTTATTTATTCCAATAAACTCATGAATATTTTTCTAAAAATAATTCTACAAAAAACCCACAATAAATAAATCTCTAAAACACTATGTAAAAACATATAGGTAAATAATTATGATGTGGATCATCTTCACAATCATTAATGCCTCTCATTATACAAAATTAGGTTAGGTTTGATTATTCATCATCCGATTATTCTCATTGTGTGATCTTATTATCCATGTAATGAAGGTTACAATTTATTTATTCATCTTGAATCACAATCTCATTTTTGATATTTAATCCATTTAAGTTCAGCACTAGCATTGCCTAATTTACTTTCCAAAATAATCTATTAGAATTTATCCATCTTCATAAATATTTTTAACTATTGACCTCAAGGTGAACCTTATGAAATATTCTAGTCACCCTTGTGTTTTTCAGTGGTAATTCATGTTATTGTCACATTTTCATACAAAAATTGATTTATCATGAGGATTAGTGATTTTAAAAAAATATCTGCAAAAGTTTTATAGTTTATACCTTTTTAAATATCCTGGATGACTCTTACATGATACTGAAAAAGTTTTATTTTTAAAAAAAATATTATAGAGATCTTAAAATTCCTTCATTTTTAGATAAAGACTTTGGAAGATCTCGAAAGTTTTCCTTTTCAGACAAAGTACTACAAAATGAATCAAAGTTATTATGATAATTTCAGAAGTCATATGAAATCTTCAAAACTATTATGAAATCTTCTAATTCTTCCAAATATTCACTATAAGTATACAAGGTGAGTCATTTGAGACTTTTCGATATTTACAACTACTCTGTCTTCTAGACATTAAATTTAAAAAAAACTAAAATATATAATTTACGGAACACTTAGATATGAACTCAAAGCTTCTTCAAGTGTTCCCAGGGCTTCTCCAGTAACTCCAAAACTTTTCAAAACACTTTAAAAGATAGAAAATATCAGAATGTATCCAAATATCTTTAAAATTATTTCCAAATCGTTAAAAAAATTGTACAATAAACTATGATTATTCCCATAAACCTTCACTTACACTTTAATACCACTTAACCTCAACTTCTTCAAGCCTTTATATAAGAGATATTCATTACTGATTACATTCACATTCATGTTCAATGATGCTTGGATGGTTTTCTTATATTTCGGCCATCTTTTTCTTATTCAATCATAGTACTTAAAGCTATGAACTATCCAACTACTCTAACATTTTCAAAACTATTGTATATAGTTATCCAAACATATAATTATAACTTTTCAAGATTACATACAGAATATCTCTACAATCATCTGATTTATATAGTTTCTTTCTTAAATTTTTATATAACAGAACTCCAAATAGCAACCTTAGTTTCCTTTTCACATTTATGCATGGGTTACACCTCAATCAACTACATTGGGATCTTTATCCATCACTAAAATTTATCACACCTTGATTTTCCTTTATACAACCATATTAACAAAAAACACAACATCAGATCCATTAATCCATTTGGGTTCTTCAATCTCCCCCATTGGATTTGTTTTAAATGCCAATTTTTTTTATTAAATTTTATTTGTTTCCCCCTTATTGATAATAAATAAAAATGTAATGTATTTTCATCTAATATATAGGATTTTTCAGGATTTGAAATTAAATATTCTCCCCTTTTCCCTCCCATTTCATTATAAATATCAATTGAGAGAAATAAAAACCAATTTTATTGGGAGAAGGTTGGTATCTATTTTTACTTAGAAATCAACAATTAATAAATAAACTGTATGTATACCTAAAAATACTTGATGTGGAAAATAGGATCTACTTATCTATACCATAAATATATCCATTAACTATTCAAAATGTGATAGTAACTCTAATTTTAGTTCTTAGGGTTTATACAAAAAGAATTTTAAAAAATAAATTATGAACCTACACTCAAATTTAACAAAAACATTAAAATATTCCAGTGAAAGTGATGAACTTACTTTATGTATAATATTTTTAAATTTTAATCAATAAATGTAAATTTTATTTAATTTTCTATGAATTTTTTTTTAGTTTTAATCATCATTTTTGGGAATTTTATAGTTTAGGATGACCATTTATAAAAATAAATAAAAATAAAATAAATGCATGTTTTTATAAGTTATAATTTTTTCTAAGTATTTTTCGATGTTTAGGTAAAAAAAAGGACCCACATGGGCTATCCCAAAACCTAAGGGAGAAAGACACATGGTTGGCCCATGAGGGGCTACCAGCCAAGAATCCCACGTAGAAGGTTAGCTATATGGGGTAGAGAAAATAATGCACATCACATGGGTATAGGAGTGAATTGGTGCATGGGAGGAGCCTCTATGTGGTGGAAGGAGAAAATACTTACCTAATGCATGCTGAAAATGATGGCGTAGGGGGTCCTCTAACACCCATCTGACTTGATGGTAGATTATGGGGTGGTATTTCATATATAGAATCATCTATCCATAATAGTCTTTGATGTGGGATTCAAACGTCACTTGTGCACTATTCACTTAAGAGAAATTTCATGGTTTCACTCTATCTCTATGTCATCATTATTGGATAAAACACTATCATCACCTCTATGTTTTTTCCACCACTGTTATACCATAGAGTCTCTATGGATGTAAATAATGAAGATATTGATGCCATTGTAAATTTAAATGGGGCCATGTCACAGACTATCCTTGCATTGTGGAAGTTTTTTGAGGATGATATGATAAAGATAAGGTTGCACTATGGACCTATAATTTCGTGGTAACCCTATGGAATGAGGTAGGGAATAATTAGTTGTTCCATCATTGATACTAGTGTGATATGGCTAGATCTTCTTGAAAAGAGGGTGTGGATTCATCCAAAGGATACACCATGAGAAAATAGATAAGTAAAATGGATCTGAAGAAGATGAATAGGCGATGTCATCGGATTGGTACTACATTTTAGAGGGCTCTAAAATGGAAGTAGTGAGGTTTGAGAAGAATATAGAGGTTGTGTCATGGGTTCTATACTATACCATAGCACTACATGCATTCTTAATGATGATGAATCCTACACCATAAGGGTTTTCTCCACACCATGTTAAGGGTTTTACCTATATAATTTGAATGCTCGATCTCTTTAGGCCATGCAAGGGATACTTGTAGGATTAAAGGAATATTTTAAGAATACATATGTGGGGGGATCACTTGATAATAATGGGTAAAAATAATATATAAAACAAGGAGGTTTAGCCAAGGCTTTAACATATTTACACAGAAATGAAGTCTCATCCAAACACCCTATCTCCAAGATAAATATATTTTTCAAATAAATTAAAAGAATGTTTTTTCTGAGATAAAAAAAGGAGAAAATGGATAGAGAAGAAAAATTTGAAACTGGAATTATTAGATTTTCTTGTATGGACTCTACCAATAAAAAGAGGAGGAGGCTACTATGTAATGGGAGAGCCAAAGATCCATGAATATATATGATTAGGAGGTGGGGTTTCAACTACTTGTCTTGGATACAAATGTAGGAGTCATAATGGAAGATATATATTTAATATCAATAGAGATGGTGGAGGATGAGGGTCATCTTCAACCATGATACTTCATAACTAAGACTTTATTTTCTTTTAATATTTCACTTTTTAATTATGAATTCATATGTTTATCATGAAAGTTATGTGAGTACATTTTCATTGTTTCATGGTGTATTTATTTTATATCTAAATTTTTTATTCATCATTCCTCATTTTCTAATTATTTTCACATTCATAAGAGTAGGTATGAGTGGATAGGAATTATAGGAGGGAGCGAGTTTGATGAAAGGAATGTGTACCTTATTAAAAGAAATTTTAGTTTTGGGGTTTCATATTTCAATTTAAAATTACATTGTGAGTTAATTATTAATCTTATTCTCTAGTATTATAATGATAGTGAAACTCCTAGGGGAATAAACCCATTTTAATCAAGGAGAGTGGGGTGAAATCCAACCATTAATTCACCTTCTTCTTAAGATATTAATATTAACACGCTTAGGACGGTTAAAAACTTACATTGAGAGAGGACTCGGTTGTCTTAGGTAGATATAATTAGTGTTGATAGGCTAGGCTCTATACTCCAAGAATTTTGTTGCTAATTAATATGATGACTCTCATAGGTAAAATTGAGTTACTTTTCATGAACCACCATCCCTTAATTCATGCTCACTTCTCTTCATATTTTCCTCAAGTCTCAAATCCATATTTACTAATTTCTAATTTATTTTTAATTTTAGTAATCATCACAATATCTAAGCTATTTAATTGTATAAACCTTCTCCTCATGGTATCGACCATGCACGTAACACTACCCTTATAATGGCCCTAAACTCGCACTGCTGAATTCAATGTTAAAAACAAGAACTTTACATTTTTTGGATTTGATACCGATAAATGTGAAACAATTTTTATCATCCAAACCATACAACATCAAAAAAAATTATTGAATAAATTAAATACCTAAGTAAATTTTAGGTTTATAGTTTTAAATAATTAAGAAAAACTCTTAAATTAACAATGCTTGGAGCATCAAGAGAGTATTTTTCCCATTATACCCAGCATTTCATATTCCATGTTAGGTCTTCAATATCTCCCAAAACATTCTTCACATATGAACCCTTTCTAGAATAAAATAATTTATCATCCTCCATCCAACGTCCCAAAGGCCTTCAAAATTTTTATTAATTTGATAAATCCCCCTTTTATGGGAATAAGGGGGGAACCCAAATAGACTTCATGAACTTAAGACAAATCACACTCTAAGGACAAAAGAGTAAAACTATATTCAAAAAATGGAGGAGTTTCCCCTCCCTGGAATTTGATCATGATGAAGCTCTCCATCATTGTAAGGATGTTTGGTTAGTAAGTTTCATATGTCAAAGAACATGCTCGATCCAATGGCTGATGTCATACCCTCTCAAACAACCAAATCTGTAAAGCTCTGCAAAGATGAACCGACAGCTCTGGATCCTCCTCTAGGGTCTGTTCCATGTGGTCGAGTTTGGATTCACTAACTTCCAACCTTTGGGATAAAACCATACAAAAAAACCAAATTCCACTATTCACTTTATGAACCTCTTCAGAAACCCGAAAATCCTCAAAACACCCCTTCACCATGGACTCCACAAAGAGAAATCCGTCGTGCACCTCATGACTCACACCACTACTATGATCGCTTAAGAAAATTAAAGACAATCCAAGAACTGCCAATCCATACAATTATCACCTAGGACTGGATGGCCCAACACCACGACATAGGAACATCACTGATGAGGGGATACGGGCCACTCTAAACCCAAAACGCCACTTTTTGGATGGATCTTCTTACAACAGGATCACAGACGCACCCTCACCGGAGTCGGATGTAATCAAATCACATGAAATGGGGGGGGGGAACCAATAGGAAGTGATAGAAGAAGTCTCCACAGACCAACATAACAACCAAATAAACGCAATCAACAAAAAATCCATGAAACACTCAGATCAGACCTACGCGAAGACCGTAGGACCACTGGAAGGTCGAACCAAGAGTCCCTCACCCCTCCACACCACTCTAGGGATGACTACAATCCATTACAGAGTTGAATACAAGACAAATCATTCACCCTTTTATCTCGATCCAATATCCAATTCTGAGGCACCTCCACCCACCCAAATCCTATGCCTTCACCTACCAAATCCTTCACCCACTGAGCATGACCAGATGATGAATATAGTGCCTCTCCTGAGCTGATTAATCCGAAAGCCTCCAAATCGAACCATGCCGATATCGAGATAGATGACACCGACACCAATCCATCTGAGGTATGCTGGAGGAGGGGAGGGAGTGAAATCAAAGGAGAAAACCCTAGCCCCATGAGAGAGAAATGTGTAGCCTCTCAAAGGCCGATTTTTTTTCACGCATCCCAGTACTATCTACTATCACCTCTCACTAAAATCATTTGTCATCATTCTTTATAACCTGGGGAAAATTAAACATATTAAGGTTGACCTCAAATTCTTAGTAAGGGTAAATATAATTATTAACAATTGAATATCATCAGTGAGAGAAATATGAGTATAAGGGTATGATGATATAATCATAGTTCATGAGCATAACATTATATAATTTATACCCATAAATATGTGGATCATAAACCATGAAACATGGAAAAAATATTTAAAAAAATTAAAGAGTAATTGGAATATATAATCACGATCCAAGTGATGTTAAGATTGATCAAAAGAACCATTAAAAACCTATAGTTTTTCACCCATAATAAGTATAAAATTATTTTCTTGAAAAATAAACTCATTATTATACCTTTAAAAATCATAATATTTCCATAAAAACTCATAACACGCATAAATAAATCATGTATATAACTTGGGACATAATTTTTTGTATCACTCTTACAAATAGAATAACCATATGATCAACTTTTATACCCATTTCATTAGATGGATATCACTTACCCACCCATCCTTGGTTTAAAACGAAACCACCTATACTTGGTTAATAATGTAACCACCCATCCTTGGCTAATTACATAACCATATGTCCTTGGTTTATAACAGATCCATCAATCCTCGGTCTATAATGGAACCACCCACCATCATTAACAATTTCCCATAACTATAATATGAATAAAGTACATATAGTTTTCATCTCATCATAAAACTCATAGAAACATCCATTATTCCTTTGATAACATGATTAACATGTGGAAACGAAATGGGTTCCATGACAATATTTTTTAAACAATCATAATAAATCCGGAGAGAATGATGATGGTATCATTGAAAAATATCCCTAGTGGAGCATACATAACATCAAGGGGTTTTGGTGTTGCTAAATGGAAATACCATTAAAAATCATGAAAAATAATCTTGAGGAAAAATACACTTTTCACTTTAAAAATAAATTTTAAAAACTAAAAATTCCTAAAATATTGTGAAAATTATTTTCTTTGAAAATAAACTTGAAAAGTTATAAAGTAAAATTCAAAGAAAATAATGGTCATGATGATGATAAAATCCGTTCATTTTGTAAATGTTAAAAATAAATATTATTTTCAAACATTTTGTAAAGGGAGTCTAAAGTGATCCATTTGGAAAATATTAAGAAATTTACTTTTTAAACCCTTTTGAAAGAAGGTAAAATACCATATTAAATATATTTAATAAATCATTTATGTTTAGAAAAGAACATTTTTGAAAATATTTTAAAAAACATGGATATGGAAGAGAAAGATTCTCGATCTAAAATAATATAAAAGATATGTATCACTTACAAATGAATTTATTGATGTTTCTTTAATAAATAAGGGGAAAATGAAATTAAAAATGTAAACCACATTCATAACCATAGGATAATAAAATATATTTGGTTCAAGAAAATAAGAGCATATGTGTAACACCTCAAGACTTTAAAATATTTTCCTTTTAGAATAAATTAAATTCTTGTTCCTAAATTGATTTATATGATACAAAAAGTTAATATTATGTTACATCCAACATAAATTTCATCTTACTCTGCATGGAACACTGATGTTATTTTATGTTACACTCAAGACTGAGTTTTACTAAATAGTAATATATTATTAAAAATATTATTATTTAATATAATAATATACAACCTAACGATGAAATTGATGGTTATTAATAGGATTAAATAACTCATGAAAATATATGGTTGGATTAATTGGTTATAAATTAATAAGAAATGAATATCAGAACCAATTGAATATAATGAGAATTTTTTTATTAAAAACTATTTTTATGCTCACAAAGTTGTTTTTTCCTAATAAATTCAATTCATTACAATTATTGAGTGATATTAATATAACATATATATTATATATTCAATCAAATATTTTTTACATTCATACAATAGATTTGATAAGAAATATATAAGAACAAACACTAGTGCATAAACATTTTTTAGCATCGGTTTTTATTAATTTTGAAGTCAGTTAAAAACCGATGTTTATAAAGGAGATATTGTAAATAGATTTTTCAGCATTAGTTTTTTTAAAAATGACTCCATAAATATTTTATAAAATTGAAGATGTAAAAAAATATTTTCTATATGAAATCAGTTATAAATAAAAATAGATTTTGATAATTCAATGTCAAAATATTAGTGTCGACTTCTATAAAAAACGACACTGAATACCTCTGGAAAATGGGTCTTTGGCATTGGTTTCTACAAAAACTGATGATGAATACCTCTGGGAAATGGTTCTTCAGCATCCATTTTCCCAAAAATCGATGCTAAAAACCTCCAAAAAATCATTATTCAGCGTCGGTTTATAAAAAAACTAATGCTGAAAAATTTGAACGTCGGTTTCCTTTAAAACTGATGCCAAAAGTAAAAAAAATAATAAATTAAAAATATTACAGCCACAAAAAAAATAGTGTACCTGTAATACAAAACAAAATATAAAGAAATGAATAGGTGGGAGGAGTAGAAATCTATAAAAAACTAAATTTGACATCTTAATTAAAAAACATTTACTTGATAATATTTTAAACTATAATTAAATAACACATACCAAATAAATTATAATATAATCATCCATAGTTATTTTTGAATAATTCATTTGAGATTATTAACTTCAAACACCTATTATAAAAAAAGCATTAGTTTTCAAACACTTTTTTAGAAAACTATAATATTAAAAATAAACATTAAAAGAAATATACCAGATAATTTAAATCATAACCATACTTAAAAAGTAGTTAGAAAACAAGGATCAAAGATGGGTAAGTTCATGATTCATATGTGACTCGGTTTCATTGACTATCTACAACAACATTAAATGTTAAAATACTAAAAATATAATATTATGAAATAGAATATAAAATAGTTAATATAATTAACAAACCTTATGAAAATCAGTCATTACTCTAGTTGTTATTATCTCATACATGAATCGTAAAACATAATAACCACATTTTACACTTCCTTTTTAATGATGAAACTGAGGTTATAAAACATGAACTTGATATTAAAAATCAATATATATATATATATATATATCAGAAATCAAAATATTATGTAATAAAAAAATATTTACCTATACTTTCAAGTATTGGATTGGATTTAGAATCCTTATCAATAAGTGATATTTATTAAGCTTTATCCATGAACTTCATTTTCAAATATATAAATTAATAAAACATGTATAAAAAATAAAATTAAAATTATTGAACTTATAAAAAAGGATAAAACTTACTTTTCTAAAAATGTGCTAAATTTTTTACGAAGAAGGCCTAGTAAATAGAAAAACTAGTATAAAATACATTCACTTGGAAAAAATATGTCTAACATCCAATGACCTATATCATAAAAAATATTCACAATTAATGAAATTATAATGAAAATTATTTCATGATTATATTTGTTTATTATCCATTAAGGAATGGTAAAACTAACATACAGTCTCTATGTTTGATAATCTCTCAGATATATATATTTAACTCTATTATTAGTCTTCACGTACTGTACAACCGTTAAAATGAATTCTGAATCCATAATACCATAAACACCAGTGGACTCATTTTGTATTAGAAGCATGGATAAATACCTAATTAAATAAGTAAAATAGTAAGTCACGTAAAATCATATTTATTTAAAGAAAATTTTAAACTCAAACATAAATTTACTTCCATAGAAAACAACTGCAACACATGAATATTGGGCACCTTAAACTATATCATATTCATGATATATTTTTTTAATATTATCAATGGATAGTGTCTTACACATATTTCATTTTTAATCTGAAACTCATATAAATTATCCAATGAAGAATAATTTTGGGATAATCTATTTATCCCATCAGAAATAGATGTATCTACAGCTATTGGTTCCTAAACCTTTTGTTTACTTTTGATCATTTATTTTTATTGTAGATAATCCTATAAAAATAAATTTTAGAAAACATTATAAGTAATTTTCAATCAAATTAAATTAATATTTATAAATGAAACATACCTGGTATAAAATATAATGAAGAAGGTTAGTTGACCAAAATAAAAACTAACACATACAATTCCCAAATCTGGTAACCTCCTTGGTAGGCAATGGTAGTGGAAAATTATGATCAATAATATCATGCACTAATACTCTAACATAACCCAACTGCATAGGCTAGTGGTGTAAAGAATCCCCAAAAATATGTATGACTCTATACAATACAATTTGTAAATGAGGATGTCCAACATACAACTCACAATATAATTTTGGGTCTAAATAAAGAGGTTAAGGATCTAAGTAGGCAAGCTAGGTGGGTTGGGCCAGCTGGGCAGTTTGTATAAGCTTCACATCCAAGTAGGAATGTTGGGAAGACTGGGCAGGCTGGGCCGGCGGGGCAAGCTAATCAGCTTGTGATTGTCTCATCAATTTTTCAATCATAACTTACATAGATGATTGAATTTGATCACCCAGGGAATGTTTAATTTATTTTAGATCATCTTTTAAGGAATCAATTTATGGATCTCTTTATTACTTACTTTTATTACCAAAGAATTTCAAAATACTAACACCCATATGATATCCTCTTACTCATCCTGGGTGTTATTTCTTTCCTACAGTAGTAGCTGGGATATCCATCCTACCCTCAGGGATAAAAGTTACTTTGATATCTTTATCCTAAAGTTTGTCCTGAAATATAAAATGAAATTTTTATATCAATGTTTTTAATTTAAAAAATAAAAAAACAGTGAAAGATAAAAAAAATTATTTACTTACAATTATTTCAGCAACTCCCTTAGCTTTCTCTGTAAGATACATTTCATTTTTCCTTCTTCTCACTCATTTCCATTTTTCATGATGAGTGGGAGGAGATGGAGGACCAAACTGAACCTTTTATGAACCACTACAAGATCGAGATAATAATGCTTCAAATTTTTATTCAATCATTTTATACTCCAATAACTCATACCCTCTACATGATAAAGTGTGAGGGTATACATTTTTCAACTAGATATCTTGATGAGATCTCCTGGAAGCTTGTTATATAAAAATAAAATAATAATTAATTAGATAAATACATAATAAATTTTACAATATAAAATAATTATCATACTTAGAAGTTTTCTTCATGTTGGTTGTCAAAAAATTTATTCTGCATATCTATATATATAAACTCATACTTGAGGCATGTGATTTCATACTTTTTATTTCGAAAAACATAATTTTTTGACAATTTTGTTTTAAAATATTTTCATCGAACCACCACTAAAGAGAGATATTGTAACATCCCGGTTCCAGGAGCCACCTAGAGGTTCCCCATACTCAGTTGGTCATATGGACTCAAGCACATTTCCCCAAATTCTAGAGGCTGCTGACTAGCATCGAGGGCCTTGGGTGTGATATTGGGTAAACTATTCCCTTATTGGTAGAGTAATGCAGTGGAAATAAACAGATAACAATAGCAGAAGCAGTAATGATACCATACAACCATAAACTATAGAAGACTGGAAGTAATAAACAAATGAGGAAATATATGTATAAATGATGCATGATACATATGTCTAGGAAAGCATCCAAAAAAGTCACAATGCTAGAATACAGTACTAAACCAATGTACAAAGAAAACAATAAACTTCAGTAGCATCGCAAGCCTTATCTTGGTCCTATTCTCTCCAGATCCACAGCAATCAAGTACCTAAAGTAGAAGGCATCTTTCCCTTATCTATAACTACATCAATATAATATGTTTGAGCCCAAAAGCATAACCCAAATAGGGTTTGAGACGAATCCCAGTAGGTAACCACCCAAAGTTATGTGTGTAACAGTCAGTGTATATATATGGCAGGAAATATGCAAAAGAAGTAATAAACAAGGAAGTACTCAAAAGTAAATAGTCTTATAGTTTCAATTATAATCATCTACATTTAACAATTAAAGAACAAATCAAGCATAATAAACCCTATGGGAAGGTTCTCACAGCCTATCCCCTCTGGTTCAGCCAACAATCTCAAGTAACCCTCTGGGTAGTTATCACAGCCTAACCCCTCTGGTTCAATTTATAATAAGAATATAACAAAGACTCTCTGAGGAAGCAGTCACCGTCAATTCCTCCTATAGTCTCGTATCGGTAAACTATAGGCACTATGAGAAAGCACTCAACGTCAATTCCTCTTGTGGTCTCATAACATATCTATAGACACTCTGAGGGAGCACTCAACGTCAATTCCCCCTATGGTCTCGCAGCATGATAATTATAACAGACACTCTGGGAAATCCCTCAACATCGATTTCCCCTATGGTCTCACTACACCAAGTTCCCGTAGCCCCGTTTAAAGCAATTGTTCACAAATGATAATCAGAAACCAAAGTAAACCTCAATGTACTACTTGGATAAATTGCTACAAGGCATGGCATAGCATATCAGATAAATAATCACTCTATCCTAACAACACTAGGAATGGAAAACAAAATAGCCTAATAGGCAAAGCTATACCCAATAGTCAAAATCAACCTAGCATGGGAAAACACTTCCAAATCATAGAAAAACAACCCTATTCATATTCAAATACCTCTAATCAAGAAAACAAGACAAAACATGCATTAACAGGGTTAAAATCCCTAAACACACAATACCATGAATGAGGGTATTAGGCACTTTTGCACATATAACTCAAATACTAACTATAGAAAGGCACAAACCACCTACCTCGGTGTTGTACGATTGATATACATGAGCCTCAGGCCTTGAATCTCCCTATAATGTCATAGATCTACAAAAATGATAAAAACATTCAACCGAGGATATCTCATAAAAGATAAGAAATTAGGAGATGAGGCTCTAGAATAAGGAAGAGCTTACCATGGTGATTCAAATGAAATCAATGGCGGTTGAATCAGAGAACAGATGAGGAGTTGGGGGCTCAGAGAAGATTCGTTCCATATGGTCACTCATGGATGGGACATGTCGAGAAAAAGGAGGTTCTGTCAATTAGACGGGACCCCGGTCCGTTTGATAAAAAAATTACATGGCATGTTCTTCAAGGGTACATGACATGTACTTTCCTTAACCGGACTCCACTTTAGGTGCTCTCCAGGTCACCACACACGTCCATGTACTCGTCCGTTACACAGTGTGTACTTATAAGTACATAGCATGTACTCCTAAAATTTCCAAAAACTCCCATTTTTCTCAAAAACAATATAAAAGAAGATTCATACATGAAAAGAAGATACGGGTTCTTACAAAATTCCCCCCTTAAAGAAATTCATCCCTGAATTTCCCTAGCAAGGCGGCGTAGAAGAAGAATCCTCGAACAGCTCTGGCCACTGCGATCGTACATCGGTCTCCCTCTCCCAAGTCTTGTCCTGTACTCTCCCATGCTACCATAAAACTCGTACCAGAGGAACAGACCAGCCACAGATAACCTTCACACCTTGATCAACAATCCAGATATGATGCTCCTTGAATGAGTTTTCCACCTCTAACTCAACCTCCTTGGGTTGGAAAACATGAGACTGGTCTGAGAAGTAACATCGGAGTTGTGAAATGTGGAAGACATCATGCATAGCCTGATACCTCTAAGGTAACTATAGCCGATAGGCAACTGGTCTGACTCTCTCTAAAACCTCAAATGACCTGACGTATCTTGGCGAAAGCTTACTGTAATGACCCAAACTTTTTAATAATATTTATTTCCTAAATTTGTGTGTTATTTTATTTTATACTCAACAAAACTATATCCTTTAATTAATTAAGTGAGTATAATTAAAATGAGATCGTTGGGTTTTGACTGTCAATATGACTATTGGAAACTATACTCTTAACATTATAATTATTGTTTATAAATACAAATGACCTTGGTTAATTAATAAAAAAAGAAGATTGGATGGCCTCATCCAGTAGACTCGGGTCATACAGAGCCCATCTATCAAAGCTTGAGAAGGAGGTTGCATCTCTGGGCTTTGCTCTGGACCAAGCCCAAGCTGAGCTTTAACATGTGAAGCTTGAACAGAATCGCCTACAGGAGAAGTTCAAGCTGATAGAAATCACCACTCGGGCAATGTTGTATGATCCTCCCCAATATTCTATCACTACAGCACACCTTACACTTAGGTCCTATGCAAGTGTTATAAGGGGCTATGTAATGAGGCCTTAGATACTTTTTTTAATCCCTTGGTATAACTAAAATTTTTATTTCTTATTATGGTAAAATTTTTGATTTTCAAATGTCTGGATAAATATAGGATGAATATTATTGATGAATGTTAGAAAAAATTTATTTTAAAATATTTATGTAAACTTTAAATAATTGATATTGTGAAATGATTTTCAAAAAATGGTCTTCTACAATTGTGATCATTAAGAAATTTAGAGTCTAATAAGATCAACTTAGTTTTTAGTGAATAGTAAAGTATGAATAGTAAAATACCCTTATGAATAGTAATGATTATTAAATCGTCCAAAAAAATAGAAACTTCACCCATGAATGTATAAATACAATGTAGACATCTTAAAAGTGAAAAAACGATCATAGTATAAGTTTTAGTATTTTTGTATGTCATAAATATTTTATTTACAATTTTATAATTAATTTAATAATTTAAAATGGAAATTTATTTTCATAAAATGTAATCATAAATTGTTACTTTATTTTCTTATGGTTATACGATAATTTTATGAGACCTTGGTTACTTTTTCAAGGTGTTACAAAACAAGTTATAGTTTTAGAGTTGTTTTTTTAATAAATAATGATTTTATTTAAAAATTATATTAAAATTATTTTCAAAATTATTTTCCTAAAATGGAGTTCATTTTTTAATTCAAATCATCGATTTTAGGTTAGGGTTAATTTATGATATTTTTATAAAATGTTTTGTTTTTTGGTGAATAGTAAAAATACAGTTTTGAGTTTTGGGTGTTTAATGACATCATTGATGATGTAATCATGATGTAATAAATCTGGTCAACATTTGAATAGTAATATATGTTATGAGGTGTCCCAAGTGGCCAATAACATGGGAAAATACCATAGGAAGGCCCATGGTTTTGCAAATATCACCGATGAGGTGTCCCGTGGAAATTAATTAAATATTCCCTCACTTTTTCTATAAATACCAAGTCATTCCCTCATTCCTTTAATTCCAACATTCTACTAAACGAAGATCTAGTCTTTTTTATCTCCCAAAGAGTCCTCCCAAGGTTCCCTCAATCCCCCCAAGGTCCCAACCTTTGAGCTTTTGAATCCACTCTTCAAGGTAAGAGAACCTTTCACCCTCCTCTTTTAAGTTATGACTTCTTGTATGTTATGTCTTCTAGTTTTAAATTTATTATATGGGAGTATGTTATTATATATTCATATTTATTTCCATTTTATGTCCAAATGATGAAATACCCTTTCCGCTCTCATCATCTGAATTTCTGAATTTTTAAGTGACGCCGTTAGGCTGTCGAATTTTTTGTAAAAGAAATCACATCTTCTCTTTCCTTTCAAGTTTCATTTACATGTGGTATGTCATTAAAATATCCATACCATGTTCTGATCTCTATTTTATTCTGTATTTATATTATATTATGAGTTATTTATGATTGGCTTACCCTTTTACCCTCTCTTTTTAATGTTTTCTAAAATGATGTTATGTAGCCGTTATGCTACAGAATTTTCATCTCAAAATTTCTCTTTCTTTCTCTCAAGAAATTATCTTATTTTATTTATGGGAATAATCAGACCTATTTCGTTTCTATGGCTGTTTATAAATACATAAAAATGATATATCTGATTATGGAATTGAAATACATATATCCCTCACTCCCTTTCCATGGGTTATAAATGACATAATGATCTTATTTTTAAGAACATTTAAAACGTAACGATTTTGAAATGAAACCCATTTATTTTATTCTCTATGGGTTATTTATAAAATATTTTATTATGATATATGTGGATCACATGAAAATAAATAAATATTAAGGGTGTACCCAGATAGCACTCCAATGCATTGGGTAAATAATTAATCTCTAGAGATGACAAGTTTCACGATACCTTGGTAAATAACCTTGGTAATGTTTTATGACACCTTGGGGATAAACCTTGGTGATATGTTCAGGAATGTCTAAATTAAATGTTGTAGCCACATATTCAATTTATGAATCATATTCTTTTTATTATTATATTCCTCTTCTTCCATGGATCATGTCTTTATGTTTTCTTTTATCAAGTTCTTATTGATATCACAAGTAAATTGATTCCCTTATTTACCCTTACTAGGACCTATGCTCACCCTTTCCTTTGATTTATATATCTAGGTTATGAGATGTAGTATTTGTACTTAGGATGAAATTTTCAAGAAGATTTTCAAGGGGATTAGAATAATGTTTTAAGCGTTTATGTTTTATGTTCCTAATTTCCAAGACACTAGACTTTAAAGATCATGTATATATATAATATAATGAAAAGTTATTTAATAAAAATGTGGGATACTATACATACCCTATCTCCTAATCCACATGTGTCCCAACCTCGATGTGACACATAGTAAAACCTGATCTCCAACCTCAAACTTCAGAGGTCATCTTCGTAGATCATCATAAGACTTCTAACATGAATGTACAGAAGCCATCCTCTTCCAAATCAACTCTATCTGCTCGGTGGTCTCCTAGACAAGGAGAGGTCCCAACATAGCTACCTCTCCAACCTACAGCCAACATAAGGGTGATCGGCATAGCCTACCGTACAAAACCTCATAATGTTCCATTTCAATAGTTTCTTAAAAACTATTATTGTTGGAAAACTCCACAAATGGTATGTGCTTCTCCCAATAACCGTCAAAATCCAGGATACATGCTTGAAGCATGTCCTCAAGAACCTGAATCGTACACTCGAACTGGCCATCTGTCTAGGGATGGTATGTTGTACTCAAAATTACTTATGTACCCAAAGCCCTCTATATCCCCTGCCAGACCTGAGAAGTAAAACAAGAATATCTGCTTAAAACAATGGATTGTGTAACACCATGTAGATGTACAATCTCTCAGATGTGCAACCTTCCCATCTCATCAACACTGAAGGTCTCATTGATCATCAATAATTGAGAAACCTTCATGAGTCTGTCAATGGAAACCCAAACTGCTTCATTCCCCCAAGGTGACCTTGGAAACCCTATCGCTAAATCCATCGTGACATCATTCCACTTCCACTCAAGAATGGGTAACTATTGCAAAAGCCCTGTTGGTCGCTGATGCTCCTCCTTCACCTTCTGATAGGTGGAAAACCTCATGACAAACCCAGCAACATCTCTCTTCATACCTAGCCACCAATACTGATGGTTTAGATCATGATACATCTTCATGAAACCAGAATGAACTTCCCAAACTGAGAAATAAAAGTCTTGTATCAGCTCCTCGTGTAAGTCTGTCGACAATCATACATGGCCTTGGAAACACAAGATCTCATCCTCACCTATGGTCCATATCAGAATAGGGTCCTCTCCTGATATACTCTCTCGTAGGACTAGGCCTTTAGAATCTAATAACTTTCTCATTCACACTCGATCAAGTAGATTAGAGGTAATATCCACAGAAGAAAGAAATGTCTGTCCCTGTCTATCGTACACCACCAAATGCATCTTAGAGAACATATTCATAAGGTGCCACTCACTATTGGACTCCTAAACTTCCTCTAACTAATTCCTCCTACTCAATGCATTAGCCACATCGTTGCCCTTCCCAAGTGTGTAGGAAAGATCAAAGTCAAAGGACTGAAGGTACTCAACCCACCTTCATTGTCTCAAATTCAGATCGCACTGAGTAAAGATATAATTGAGACTTTTGTGGTCAGTGAAAATTACAAAATGATCTACCAGAAGATAATGTCTCCAATAGAGTAAAGCATGAACAACTGTAGACAACTTGAGATTATGCGTCGGGTAATTCCTCTCATGTGGCCTCAACTGCCAAGACTCATATGCAATGACTCCTTCCCCCTGTATAAGCATATCTCCCAGCCCGATACCTGAAGCATCATATTAAACAATATAGCTCTTTCTTGGATCTGAAAAAACTAGTATCGGTGCTGAATTCAACCTCCCTTTCAACTCCTGAAAGGCTGACTCACAATAATCTGACCACAAGTACTGCACACCCTTCTTAGTCAGGCCCATCAATGGTGCTGCTAAGTGTGAAAAGTCATGTATAAAACGTCTGTAGTAACCATCCATCCCTAGAAAACTCTATACCTCAAAGACTTTCTTCATCTGATCTTAGGAAACTATTGTTATCAATTTCTCTAGGTCTATTGATACTCCTGTGTCTGAGATAACATGACCCACGAAGTGAATCTGGTCCATCCAAAAGTGGAAATTTGAGATCTTAGCATACAACAGATGCTCTCTCAGTGTACTCAAAATGATCTCAAGATGTGTGGTATGGTCGTGTCGAGTGTGAGTGTACACCAAGATATCATCCATGAATATTACCACAAAAGAATCCAAGTATGGATGGAACACTCGATTCATCAGTGCCATGAAGACTGCAGGTGTGTTCATGAGACCGAACGACATAACCACATACTCGTATATACCATAACTACTCCGGAAGGCTGTAAGAGGTATATCTGATGGTCTAGCACGCAACTAATGATAACCGAATCTCAATTCAATCTTAGATAACATCTGTTCTCCTCAAAGATGATCAAAGAGATCATCAATCCTCAGTAAGTAATATCGATTATTGATCATCAACTGGTTTAACTTTAGATAATCCACACAAAGTCTGAGGGTACCGTCTTCCTTCTTCGCAAACAAGACAGAAGAACCTCAAGGATAATTACTGGGTTGGATGAAACCCTTTGCCTGCAACTCCTCTAACTGCTTCTTGAGCTCTTATAACTCTAGTGTGGCCATTTTATAAGGAGGAATGAACACCAGTGCTGCTCCTTGAAGAAGCTCAATCAAAAATTCTACCTCTCTCTCTGGAGGAAAACCTGAAAAGTCCTTTGTAAATACATCCCTGAAATGATCCACCACTAGAGGAAATTCCATCTGTGAAGTCCCCTAGTCATCTAGATATAGACTAGAAATCTGGGTTGTAACTCTTCTCAACCCATGATGCTCGGGTCCCGCTCTGCTTGACTGGACATCCCATTCACCCTTATGAAGGAACGATCCACCCTCTAGTGATGTAAAACTCACCCTACAGCGATAGCAATCGACAATATCCTGGAAGGTAACTAACGAGTCCATCATGAGAATGAAATCATAACCAGTCATCTATAAGACATAAAGGTCCCACAAGAAGTGACACCAACCAAACTCAAGAGGGAACTCCTTGCACTGATGTACGCTAGCAATTCTAGTCCCCAACGGAGTGTCTAGCATCAAGATATCCATGAAAGAAAAGATACAGAACCCAAGGCTTTCTACAACAGCAACATATATGAAACTATGGGAAGCCCATGTATCGAAAAGAGAAGAAGCTAAAACTGATGCAACAAGAATAGTACCTCTAACTATAGAGGTTCCAGGATCCTGCTCCTGCTGGGTCTACTCCACTGTAAAAGTCTGACCTACACTATGGCCCTGTGACCCTACCTTACCACCCTAAGCTGATCCACCCTGTTGTCGCTGAAAGCCTGCCGACTGGATACCAAGGTCGTGACCTACACCTCTTCATGAATGGTCAGATGAACTCCAGTTCCCAAACTAATAAGAAACTTGTGGTCCTGCTCCTGAACATGGAGTTATAGAAGAACCCCTGTCACCAGCTACTAGTGAGAAGAACCAACAGAAGTGCTAAAGATGGCCCATCTTCCCATAAGATCGGAACTCCAATAGTTCTCTTGGGAAATGTGGTCTTGTATGCCTGACATTCCCACACTGGTAGCAAACCACCTGGATACCTAAAAGTGAATCCCACCTACTTGAATATCCATGTGTAGACTCCTTGCGGAACTTCCTACTATTAGTCGAAGAAGCACCAACTCTGGATACTAAACCGCCCTGGTTCACAGCTCCAGAATCCCTCAGATTTCACTCTGTGATCAGTTCCTGATTGACGATAGAAGATATAGTAGTCAATATTAATATTTTCACCTGAGCCCAAATGTCTTTCCTGAGACCATCCTCAAACCTCCTCACTAGGAATAACTCATCTCCCCTTAGAAAGGGTGTAAAGTGTTGCAGCTCTGTGAAGCGAGAAGAATACTCCATGACTGAAAGAGTACCCTACTCCAAACTCATTAACTCTTGGGATCGATCAACCCTCAAGGTCTCTAGGTAGAAGTAATTGTACAAGGTACACTGAAACTCATCCCAAGACATACCCTACTGGAATCCCGCTTGTGAGATCACATCCCACCATCTATTGGAGGAATCCCGGAGCATATACATAGTTAGCTTGACCCTCCTCTCTGAAGGCGTATCTAGATACTCAAAGATCGTAATCATGGCTTCTAGCTATGACTCTTCAGCCTGAGGTCCCCATCCCCTAAGAAAGTGAGAGGATGATACTATTAGAAAATCTATTTCAATTCTGTCATCGACAGGGCAGGAGGTAGTGCTCCCTGGAAGGTCTGCATCATTATCATAAATCCCTCTCGGAACTATGCATCAGCACCTGTGTCTGGAATGATAGATGGTGCCAAGACTGGAACTACTGGAGGATCTTCTGGTAGTCCCTGATCATCCATGTTCTATGTCTGATCACTTCCCTGTAGCTGTCGTACAACCAGAGGATGTCTTGGTGGCATGACTCTGCAAGGTCAAGTGCACACCTTAGATCAAGATTATCATGGACCAAAACATTGAATTGTAAGAAGGGAACAAGAAAAATAAATCATTCAAGTTTTTTAAAACATGGATACATGATGTGTATAAACTCTACATGGCGTATTCCTTTAAGCCTTCACATGGGTATGTACTTTTTCCAACCCAGGTCGTGTAACACCCCATACACACGGCGTGTTATCCTAATACACAACGTGTACTTGAATCCTCTTCTCCTTCCCGAGTTCTTCTATACGACTAAGACACACAGTTCTCATATAACATGACTACATGACGTTTTAGTGCCAGACATGGAATGTACTAGATGAACTTCCACTACTGGAAATTCGGGCTATAGCCACGGTTCTAAACCGTGGCTATAGGACCTCAAACCGTGGCTATAGGTAATAGCCACGGTTTGAGGAACCGTGGCTAAGTTTGGCGTGGCTATAGGTCTAGACCTATAGCCACGGTTCCAAACCGTGGCTTTAACTCTAAAGCCACGGTCCAAACCGTGGCTATAGGTTTATAGCCACGGTTTAAACCGTGGCTGTATACCTAATGCCACGGTTTCAACCGTGGCTATACTAAAGGCCGGACAAAATCTATAGCCACGGTTTTAAACCGTGGCATTATGTCTATGACCACGGTTTAAAACCGTGGCAATAAATCAATAGCCACGGTTTAAAACCGTGGCTATAGGGTGTCCAAATCCATAAAAAAAAATACCCCCTGCCACCCCCGGCCAGTCCCCCCCGGCCAGTACCCCCTGCCCCCTGCCTGGACACCCCTCCCCCCCTGCTTGTCCCCCTTGCCACCCCCCTGCCAGTCCCCCTGCCCCCTGACACCCCCCCTACTAGTCCCCCACTGCCCCCTGACACCCCCCCTGCTAGTCCCCACCCCCCCGCCACCCCCTGCTTGTCCCCTTGCCAGCCCCCCCCCACTGGTTGTCCCCCTGCCACCCCCTTGCTTGTCCCCCTGCCAGCCAGCCCCCCCCCCTGCCCCCTGCTTGCCCCCCTGCCAGCCCCCCCCCTTCCCCCTGCTTGTCCCCCTGCTTGTCCCCCTGCCAGCTCCCCCCCCCTGCCACCCCCCCTGCTTGTCCCCCTGCCAGCCCCCCCCCCCCTTGCCCCCTGCTTGCCCCCCTGCCAGCCCCCCCCCCCTCCCCCTGCCAGCCTCCCCCTGCCCCTGCCAGCCCCCCCTGCCCCCTGCTTGCCCCCCTGCCAGCCCCCCCCCCCCCTCCCCCTGCTTGTCCCCCTGCCAGCCCCCCCTGCCCCCTGCTTGCCCCCCTGCCAGCCCCCCCCCCTCCCCCTGCTTGTCCCCCTGCCAGCCCCCCCCCCTGCCTTCCCCCCCCCTGCCCCCTGCTTGTCCCCCTGCCAGCCCCCCCCCCCCTTGCCCCCTGCTTGCCCCCCTGCCAGCCCCCCCCCCCCCTCCCCCTGCCCCCTGCTTGCCCCCCTGCCAGCCCCCCCCCCTCCCCCTGCCCCCTGCTTGCCCCCCTGCCAGCCCCCCCCCCCTCCCCCTGCCCCTGCCAGCCCCCCCTGCCCCCTGCCCCCTGCTTGCCCCCTGCCAGCCCCCCCCCTCCCCCTGCTAGTCCCCCACTGCCAGCTCCCACCCTGCCCCCGCTTGCCCCCCTGCCAGCCCCCACCCCCCCCCCCCCCTTCCCCCTGCCAGCCTCCCCCTGCCCCTGCCAGCCCCCCCCCCCCTGCCCCCTGCTTGCCCCCCTGCCCCCTGCTAGTCCCCCACTGCCAGCTCCCCCCCTGCCCCCGCTTTCCCCCCTGCCAGCCCCCCCCCCTCCCCCTGCCAGCCTGCCCCTGCCCCTGCCAGCCCCCCCCCCCCCTTGCCCCCTGCTTGCCCCCCTGCCAGCCCCCCCTGCTTGTCCCCTTGCCAGCCCCCCCTGCCCCCTGCCAGCCCCCCCCCCCCCCCCTTCCCCCTGCCAGCCTCCCCCTGCCCCTGCCAGCCCCCCCTGCCCCCTGCTTGCCCCCCTGCCAGCCCCCCCCCCCTTCCCCCTGCTTGTCCCCCTGCCAGCCCCCCCTGCCCCCCGCTTGCCCCCCTGCCACCCCCCACCTTCCCCCTGCCAGCCCCCCCTGCCCCTGCCAGCCCCCCCTGCCCCCACCCCCAGCCCCCCCCCCCCCTGCCCCCTGCCAGCCCCCCCTGCCCCCTGCTTGTCCCCCTGCCCCCTGCCCCCTGCTAGGCCCCCTGTCAGTCCCCTGCTAGTCCCCCTGCCCCCTGATCTGATAACCAAGTTTATCTGATCTGATAACCACAACATCTTCAGCACTGCCAGATTCAGGTTTAACAGGTACCAATTCACCAATTCTGACATGTTTAGCAGCATGAGATAAGACAAGAACAGACTGAACTACATCAGATTTACAGACCATGTTTAGCACCCCTCCCCCCTGCTGGACACCCTCCTACTGGACACCCCCTCCCTCTGCTGGACAACCCCTCCCCCCCGCGACAGTTGCGGGCCACAAGCATTCGGCCCAACCAGATCAGGCAACACCAATCCAACAAAATCCTCATCCGCGACAGTTGCAGGCTACAAGCATTCAGTAGGGATTAATGGAAGAAATCAACATGAATACAACGACAAATATGTTCCTTTGAGTAGGGGTGTCCATGGGTTGGGTCGGGTCATGGGTGTTCTAGGGCCCGACCCAAAACCGGCGGGACGGGTCGGGTCGGGTCGGGTCTCATACTTTGCGGGTAGGCGACCCGACCCAACCCAAACCATTGGGGGTCGGGTTACCCAACTCATGGTCGAACGACCTGACCCAACCCAACCCTCTTCGGGTCGGGTCAGTTTGGGTCGGGTTACTTGGGTGAACCCGACCCAACCCAAACCATTGGGGGTCGGGTTACCCGACTCATGGTCGAACGACCCGACCCAACCCAACCCTCTGCGGGTCGGGTCAGTTTGGGTCGGGTTACTTGGGTGAACCCGACCCAACCCGAGCCAGCCCGAGCCAGACCCCCAGATCTAGCCCCTCCCTCCCCCCTGTGTGCAGCTAGACCCCCCTGTGCAGCGATACCCCCCCTGTGCAGCCAGCCCCCCTGTGCAGCCAGCCCCCCACCAGACCCAGCCAGCCCCCCCATGCACCCAGCCCCCCCCCCCAGACCCAGCCCCTCCCCCCCAAACCCCTGTCCAGCCCCCCGGACCCAGCCCCCCCCCCCCGACCCCGGTCCAGCCCCAGCCCCCCAGAGCAGACCCACCCAGCCACTCCCCCTCCCTAGACCCCTGTCCAGCCCCCCCCCCCTGTGCAGCCAGCCCCCCACCAGACCCAGCCAGCCCCCCCATGCACCCAGACCCAGCCCCTCCCCCCCAGACCCCTGTCCAGCCCCCCGGACCCAGCCCCCCCAGACCCCGGTCCAGCCCCAGCCCCCCAGAGCAGACCCACCCAGCCACTCCCCCTCCCTAGACCCTTGTCCAGCCCCCCCCCCTGTGCAGCCAGCCCCCCACCAGACCCAGCCAGCCCCCCCATGCACCCAGAACCAGCCAGCCCCCCCATGCACCCAGACCCAGCCCCTCCCCCCCAGACCCCTGTCCAGCCCCCCGGACCCAGCCCCCCTAGACCCCGGTCCAGCCCCAGCCCCCCAGAGCAGACCCACCCAGCCACTCCCCCTCCCTAGACCCCTGTCCATCCCCCCCCTGTGCAGCCAGCCCCCTCCCCCTGGGCGGCTAGCCCCCCAGACCCAGCCCCCAGCCCCTGTGCACCCACCCACCCAGCCCCCCAGCCCCCTAGCCCCCCACCCCCTGTGCACCCAACCCCTGTGCACCCAGCCCCCCAGACCCAGCCCATGTGCACCCAACCCCTGTAGTGGTGTGTGCTTGAGTGAGAAAATTTTCAAGAAAATGAAGATAATATGGAATCCCTAGATGATGGAGTGGGTTGGAGATGATATTAAATTATATGAGAATATATGAGCAGATCCAATGGTTCAAAAGAGGAATCTGGAGAAGAGGATAAAGCAGACAAAGAAGAAGAAGAAAGTGGCAGTGGATCTAGTAGTGAGGAAGAAGGAAATGAAAAATATGGTGATAAAAGTGGAGAAAGTGATAGTATAAGTGAAAGATATGAATTTGAGAATGAAGATGATGGGAATAATGAAAGTATTTGAAGTGACAATGGTTCTGATCATTTTAGTGATGATCAATATGCCATTATAGAACCTGCTGGTAATGTGAACCAAGAACAGATTATTGAAACTCCTAGTCTTGCAGAAGCTGGTGACGAGGCAAAAGAAGTAATTGAAGTTGGTATGTATATAGAGAAAAATTAGTCCCAGTACCCCAGTTGGTATATGTTATAAGTATACCTCAAGTTTAGGGGGAGTAACAGATGAGTAGAGATCCAGTTGAGGGGGAGCAACATGTGAGGAGAGATCCAGTTGGGGGGGGGGGGAGCCTCAACCTGAAAGAGTGAGAGTTGATACACTCATTACTCTAGATGCATTTATCAAGTCTAAATGGGAAAGGAATCCTGGATATATTGCTATTGGTTTGGATTATTCAGACTCAGATGATGAGGAGAGTGTAGCAGTTTCATAATTTAGTCTTTTTCTAACAGTTGGTAGTTTTCGGCTACTTGTGCTTGGTTCATAGGATTGGTTTTATTGCATTTTTTATTCCCCTCATATTCAGTCATGCTATAATGTTCTGATTGTTGCAGTTTGAACATCGATCAATGGTCGACATTCAAATTTTTTTGGTCGACATTCTAATTTTATGCTCTTACGACCATGTTAGTTCAATTTCTTAGGGGTTGCTACCCATTTCTGGGGTTGATATGACCTAAAATTTGATCAAGAAAGTACCATTCCTCTGATGTTTGTGTTTGTGTTGGCACTTCATGTTTTTCTATTAGTTTCCTGCTTTGTTTTTTAGAGTTTCTGCTGGTGGATGTGCACATGGGTGATTTTAAAATAATGAAACCTTCTGATTTATGTTATGTTATTTTATTTTATTTTTGGTAGCAAAATTATATTATTTTTATTGCCACTTAAGTATTAGGAACATATCACTGGGAACAACATCTGGTGGCTGCTCTGACAAAATGATGGTTTATAAAGTTCTGGTCAGACAAATTTAGTGGTGTAAAACCGGGCTGGGCTCGGGGCCAAATTATCCAGTCTCTTTGGGCCAGACCCAGCCCCCTCCCCCTGCTGGACACCCCTCCCCCCTGCCTGGAAGTGGACCTTAATTCCACCCTCATTGATCGGGTTGTGTTATCCACAAATGAAGATGACTTGTTTTTGAAAATTGAGTATGAACAACTACCTGCATTTTGTTCCAAGTGTCTGTCTATAGGGCAATCTAAAGAGAGATGCAGAATGAAACTTGTCTGCTCTTTTTTCTCGCAGAAGGGACATGATTTTCAGACTTTCCGTAAGAAGAGAAAGAATGGTCCTAGAGCTGGGAATGGCTTTGGTCAGGCTGTTGCAGGAAATGGAAGTGTGGAACTTGGGCAGGGTCTTGCAGGAACAGGTTGTGATCAACCAGGGACTGGAGTCAGCAATATGAAGGGGAATGCTTCTGATATTTCAGGTGAAGGTTTTCAAGAGGAGGTGAATTTTGATGATCCAGATTTGCAACCTGGACTGGGGCTGGTGAGGTTCAGGGGCAGGGAAAACTAACTGTAGCAGGGGCTGTTAGTGGCCGGATTGAGGATGAAAATCAGAGGCCAGGAGCAGATAAGTCAAGGTCAGAGTTTGATGCTGCCTCTCAGCAGCGGGGTCAAGGTCTGATCTCATCAGGTGTACAGGTGCAGGTAAATGTTGATGATCCAGGCTTGGAGCAACCTGGAATTGGGTCTGGAGAGGTTAAATCTGTTCAAGGGCAGAAGAAACTCTCGGTAGCACGGGCTGATTGTGTCCAGTTTGTGGATGAAAATCAGCGGCCTGTTGACTTCTCGGAGATCTCGATCAAACGCTTGTGAAAACTTCGACAAGCAGGAAGGACTGGTATTGAGAGAGGTCCTACTAAGTGTCGGGTGATTCCCATGATTTGTGGATACCTCTGAAGGAGTCTTTCAGCGACTTCTAAGTGATCACAATCAAACACTTGTGAAAAGCTTCGAAAGACTGGATCGAATGGTGTAAGGTACACCATTCTTATTCTTTGTTTAGATTGATTACAAACGTATAGATATATTTCGGCGTGACTGCGGCGTGACCGCGGACACCCCTCCCCCCCGCTGGACACCCCTCCCCCCTGCTGGATGTGGCTGGAGCAGGGCCACAGCGCGGCGTGACCGCGGCGTGACCGCCGCGTGACCGCGGCGTGACCGCAGCGTGTTGGCCCGATCCAGCGACATCCGCGGGGCAGCATCTTCCGACCAGGAGCGAAGGGAGCGGGAGGAGGCTGGAATGCGGGTGAAAGGGGGGTCCTACTAAGTGTCGGGTGATTCCCATGATTTGTGGATACCTCTGAAGGAGTCTTTCAGCGACTTCTAAGTGATCACAATCAAACACTTGTGAAAAGCTTCGAAAGACTGGATCGAATGGTGTAAGGTACACCATTCTTCTTCTTTGTTTAGATTGATTACAAACGTATAGATATATTTCGGCGTGACTGCGGCGTGACCGCGGACACCCCTCCCCCCCGCTGGACACCCCTCCCCCCTGCTGGATGTGGCTGGAGCAGGGCCACATCACGGCGTGACCGCGGCGTGACCGCGGCGTGACCGCGGCGTGACCGCAGCGTGACCGCAGCGTGACCGCAGCGTGTTGGCCCGATCCAGCGACATCCGCGGGGCAGCATCTTCCGACCAGGAGCGAAGGGAGCGGGAGGAGGCTGGAATGCGGGTGAAAGGGGGGTCCTACTAAGTGTCGGGTGATTCCCATGATTTGTGGATACCTCTGAAGGAGTCTTTCAGCGACTTCTAAGTGATCACAATCAAACACTTGTGAAAAGCTTCGAAAGACTGGATCGAATGGTGTAAGGTACACCATTCTTATTCTTTGTTTAGATTGATTACAAACGAATAGATATATTTCGGCGTGACTGCGGCGTGACCGCGGACACCCCTCCCCCCCGCTGGACACCCCTCCCCCCTGCTGGATGTGGCTGGATCAGGGCCACATCACAGCGTGACCGCGGCGTGACCGCGGCGTGACCGCGGCGTGACCGCGGCGTGACCGCGGCGTGACCGCGGCGTGACCGCGGCGTGACCGCAGCGTGACCGCAGCATGTTGGCCCGATCCAGCGACATCCGCGGGGCAGCATCTTCCGACCAGGAGCGAAGGGAGCGGGAGGAGGCTGGAATGCGGGTGAAAGGGGGGTCCTACTAAGTGTCGGGTGATTCCCATGATTTGTGGATACCTCTGAAGGAGTCTTTCAGCGACTTCTAAGTGATCACAATCAAACACTTGTGAAAAGCTTCGAAAGACTGGATCGAATGGTGTAAGGTACACCATTCTTATTCTTTGTTTAGATTGATTACAAACGTATAGATATATTTCGGCGTGACTGCGGCGTGACCGCGGACACCCCTCCCCCCCGCTGGACACCCCTCCCCCCCGCTGGATGTGGCTGGAGCAGGGCCACATCACGGCGTGACCGCGGCGTGACCGCGGCGTGACCGCGGCGTGACCGCGGCGTGACCGCGGCGTGACCGCGGCGTGACCGCGGCGTGACCGCGGCGTGACCGCGGCGTGACCGCGGCGTGACCGCGGCGTGACCGCAGCGTGTTGGCCCGATCCAGCGACATCCGCGGGGCAGCATCTTCCGACCAGGAGCGAAGGGAGCGGGAGGAGGCTGGAATGCGGGTGAAAGGGGGGTCCTACTAAGTGTCGGGTGATTCCCATGATTTGTGGATACCTCTGAAGGAGTCTTTCAACGACTTCTAAGTGATCACAATCAAACACTTGTGAAAAGCTTCGAAAGACTGGATCGAATGGTGTAAGGTACACCATTCTTATTCTTTGTTTAGATTGATTACAAACGTATAGATATATTTCGGCGTGACTGCGGCGTGACCGCGGACACCCCTCCCCCCCGCTGGACACCCCTCCCCCCCGCTGGATGTGGCTGGAGCAGGGCCACATCACGGCGTGACCGCGGCGTGACCGCGGCGTGACCGCGGCGTGACCGCGGCGTGACCGCGGCGTGACCGCGGCGTGACCGCAGCGTGTTGGCCCGATCCAGCGACATCCGCGGGGCAGCATCTTCCGACCAGGAGCGAAGGGAGCGGGAGGAGGCTGGAATGCGGGTGAAAGGGGGGTCCTACTAAGTGTCGGGTGATTCCCATGATTTGTGGATACCTCTGAAGGAGTCTTTCAGCGACTTCTAAGTGATCACAATCAAACACTTGTGAAAAGCAAGGTGGTATCACACAAGAGAAAAATATGTAGGATGGGCATGGAATTTTTGGGAAAACCAAGGTGGTATCACACAAGAGAAAAATATGTAGGATGTGGGACTTTTTGTGGATATCAATACTTCATAGTACTCTATCTACTATTATCTAGATCTTGTCCTTAAGTAGGTTATTTTATACCATTTTGAGGAAAAAAATTTACATTTACAACATTGGGATATTGGAATTATCCGTTAGGATGTATATAAAACTGAGGGAACCCCCATCATGGGGGTTATATATATTCAGATTTACTTATGTCTCATAGAGCTAGGAAATATTTCAAGAGAACTCTTATGTAGAAGAGGGAATTATTAACATTGGTTTAAAGGGATTTAATGAAAAAACTTTTTCCCTACCTTGAGGTTCCTTTTAGTACTTTGTTCATAATTTTACTTCTCCCGTATAGATTGAGGCGTAGAGTGAAACATTGAAGGAACTTCACAAACCAATAATGTTAGTAGTTCTCAGAATACATACTGGTCTATCCTCAATTATGGTTAGTATATGAATTGGAGTTATCAAATCTGGAAAGATTTGAGCTTGTATCCTTAACTGGAAAGATTGTGAGCCATGTTTATTAATTGGTGGATATGAATTTCTCAAGATGCACATGTTGGTGTAAGGGAACCCCATTTAATAATGGAATTTCAACTAGGATATGAAATACCAGTGAGTCTTTTTGTTCCATGTTTTATGAGGCTTTATCAACTTTTAGGTCAAGTTCGGTGGGGTGAATCTCTTCATAGAACAGATAGTCCAATCCAACTCTTGAAGGGATATATAATACTAAATCTTAATGGTTATCAACCAATACACACAAAAACAGATCCTTTAGTTTCTAATAGGCCTTAAATACTAGATATTTCAGTCGTATGGCCCATAAGAATGGATGAGAAAGCTCTGGATTGGATCTTGGGATACTATTCCTTGTTTTCCTTAACTCCTTATTGGACTCCCATCAGCACATTTTTGGCTGTTAACAATGACTCAAAAATCACCCAATCATAACCGATTGCACTAAAAGATGGTTTTCTCTGGGTGAGGAATGTTGGTTTCCAAATTTGGAAACCCTATATGAAATCCAAGATTGGGTTCCAGTTTTGATGTGTTCAAGAGATGAATATATCTACTTTCTGTGAGACCTATGGTGAGAAACACCCAATGTCGCTACCCAAAAAACTGCATGTTCCAGTGCTTATAGTGACATAATAAAAAGTCTGAAATTTAAAACCTTGCACCATCACAGTTGAATGGTTCACCAATTTGCTACTGTTGAATAAAAAGTGAAACTTTAATATAACTGCACAAATAATGGTGACATAATAAAAGTCTGAAATTTATATTGTACCTGTTTTTTGTTCCATATGGGCTGTGTTGTTTGGCTCATTCGGTTCTGGAAGGTTTATGAAGTTTCCACCTTGGAAATCCGGGAGCGTTTTGTTCCTTCACTCCTGGCCATGATTACAAACCAATACCATTGAAACATGGAGTTCAAATAAAAATGAATAATCTGGCATTTCTATAATACATTCCATGATGGTGTGTATGTACAGTATGCAAACAGAAAACTGTAATGATAGGAGGCAACAAACATGTCGTATTTGTGCAGTATAATAATTCAGGCATTGAAAATTGAACACAATGAAAACAGGATAATGAAATGACTAATTGCTTTCAATGGAGCAACATAAATTTCAAATAACGTTTCAGTACTGTAGATAATGTAATAATTATTTCACATCAAATAGGAATTTGAAAAATAGTACTGAAAACAAATTAAATAGTAAACATGTATGTTTACCATTGGTGTGCGGCATCACATTTTAGTCTGCTTTTTCTATTTTCCTATTTACATTTCCCTTCATTCAGGTGTGTAGTTCAGTAGAATGTGTGATTGTAGCCTTGTTGTCTCAAAAAATGTGGACAGTAGCATGAAGTTCATCCTCATTATCACAATCACAGACATCCTGACGACAAATTCCATCACCCTGGATCACAACCAATCTATAGTAAATATATTTAATTGAAATAAGAGCATTGAAATGATACATATAAAATTATCCTTAAGTAGTAGAGTTCACCTAGGTAAGTGCAGTATCAAAGCCGCAATCACAGACATCCTGATGACAAATTCCATCACCCTGGAGCACAACCACACTATAGTAAATATCTTTGATGAAGATTATCCTGGAGGTGAGAAGTACATGTAGAAGAATATCCTGGAGGTGAGAAGTACATGTAGAAGATACAACTGAAACATCACCTTCTAATCAGCAACGGTCGGCACTAAAGGAAAATTGGAAGTCGTTATGCCCCGATGTTTGGATCATAGGCCGTCTTATGAGATAAGCATGTCCAATCTCTATAATACATTATACCCTGCTCTAAAATACATGATCCACTACTATAAAATATGACCCACTACAAAAATCATGATTTACTACCCAAAAAACTGCATGTTCCAGTGCTTATAGTGACATAATAAAAAGTCTGAAATTTAAAACCTTGCACCATCACAGTTGAATGGTTCACCAATTTGCTACTGTTGAATAAAAAGTGAAACTTTAATATAACTGCACAAATAATGGTGACATAATAAAAGTCTGAAATTTATATTGTACCTGTTTTTTGTTCCATATGGGCTGTGTTGTTTGGCTCATTCGGTTCTGGAAGGTTTATGAAGCTGCCACCTTGGAAATCCGGGAGCGTTTTGTTCCTTCACTCCTGGCCATGATTACAAACCAATACCATTGAAACATGGAGTTCAAATAAAAATGAATAATCTGGCATTTCTATAATACATTCCATGATGGTGTGTATGTACAGTATGCAAACAGAAAACTGTAATGATAGGAGGCAACAAACATGTCGTATTTGTGCAGTATAATAATTCAGGCATTGAAAATTGAACACAATGAAAACAGGATAATGAAATGACTAATTGCTTTCAATGGAGCAACATAAACAAGAATCTACACAGACTGATTCCCTTAAAACGAGGGTCAAAAACTTGAGAATACAATTCCAAAACATAGGCATTTACCAAGTTAATAAGAAATATAAACCAATAAAGGTAAAATAATTTGGAAATAGATTCCTAAATTCCAAGAATTCAAAATGATTATAATGACACCAACGAAAAAATTAGAAAACAATGGAAAATACAAGTAGTAAATGCTTGCATAATTCTCATATAAATAGAAATAAGAATCCTTACAGATTAATTTATCTAAATCTTGGATAAAAAAATAGAATAATATTCTAAAACATTGAAATTAACACATAATATTTACCCCTGTCATTTCCAGAACCAATAAGCATGTTCTTGACACAAAGAATCATCTACAACAATAAACAAAATGAGGGCTGCAGCAAGCAGGGATTAAATGAGTCATAACAGAATTTATTTATAATAGTAAATAGAAAATGTGTTTTAGAATATATTTTTTTGAGATATTCAACATGGTTAGAGGTTTGAAGGTGATTCCCAAACATCTAACATTATCTTTGAACACCTGGTGTGTAGGGTAAATAGGTTTATCATCCATGCTCCATGGAAGTAAAGATTCTTTGACTCTAAACCTATTAACATAAACTAATTCCAATATGGATTCCTAAATTCTAGGAATTCAAAATGATGGTACAAACCAGTGGAAAATTCATGTATGGAATACATGGATAGTTCTCATAGAAAAAAAATAAGAATCTGCATAGACAGATTCACATAAAATCTGGGTAAAAAACATGAGAATGCAATTCCAAAACATGGATAGTTCTCATAGTGTTGCTGTTTGGAAAACAACTCCTCTAGATGTTGTAAAATTGATATGCAAATCATCATGGTTCATACTAATCACAAAAAAAATCATCATTAATTCATGATATAATGACACCATTTATCAAATAATTGTGATACCCTCACCTGGAATGATAAGAACCCTAGAACACCTGACGGAAATCGCAAACAGGAGGAGGAGGGGGGGGTTCGAAGAGGTGGATGAACTGTAGGAAAAAAAAACAAGTTACCGAGGAAGACAGCTGCAGATGAGGAAAATGTGTCGGGAGGGAGATGGGGGTGTCGACCTCGGCGTCGGAAGAGAGCCGTCGGGGAGGAGCCATCGGGGAGGAGCCGTCGAGGAGGAGGGCGCGGCGAGGAGGGCGCGGCGAGGAGGAGGCGTCGGGGAGGAGGGCGCGGCAAGGAGGAGGGCGCGGCGAGGAGGGCGCGGCGAGGAGGGCGCGGCGAGGAGGAGGGCGCGGCGAGGAGGAGGCGTCGGGGAGGAGGAGGGCGCGGCGAGGAGGAATTGCGAGGGCTGAGGAGGAGACGTGGTCGGGAGGAGGGTGGTGTGCGAATCGGGGGAGGAGGGCTGTGGGAGGAGGAGCCCGATAAAAGATAGGGAAAAAAAAGGATGAAACGGATTTAGCCACGGAAGAAAATTTTAAGCGTGGCAATATAATGGCTATAGCCACGGACCTACAAAACTGTGGCTATAGGTCCGTGGCTATAGCCTAAATTTCTAGTAGTGTTCACTGACCCATTTTGTTAGTCATATGGTCGGTTGCATGGCTCACTCTACACGGCATGTTCCAGATGGACATGGCGTGTACTTCCAGATTTTTCATCCACCCATGTCATTAGCCACACGGATGGACACATGTCCTATACACATGGCGTGTATGTCTGGTACACAGCATGTTCCACCAAGAATTTCCCAAAACCGCGTCTCTGCCCACACAACCAGTGAAACGGTTAGAGACTACATGGTGTGTACATACTGTACACAGCATGTACTTAAGAAAAGTTGTTCCTTCCCGAACAGAAGGATACACGGCGTGTATTCATCATTACATGTCGTGTATTCTGGGTTTTTCTAGATAGTAATCCTTAGAATCTACTCTCTAACCCTAGAAAAACACTGAAACAACATTAAAGTTCCAAATTCCGATATGTGGGGGGCCATACTCCCCACGAATCAAAGTTTGACATCTTATACATGTCATAAACAAGCATAACAATGCAACGATCCACCAAATTCCAATCCATGAGGGCCCATAACACCTAAAGAACCAAAGTTTGGTGTTCATTCAAACAAAACCTTACACAATCTATTACTCTATCAAATAGCAGGTATTCTATCAAGGCATCTATCACAACAACATGCATATCTAGCACAACACTTATCACAACAACATGCAGTCGATAATGCATTCTAAATGGAATGGAAAGAAAGCATGACATGTGATTTCGAGAAAGTGTCTGTAACGCCCCGACCCCAGCTACCCAGAGTCGGTGCATTACTTCGTAACATTGGCATGATCACAAAAGATCAAGTCTTGAAAGACCGATTAGTTTAGTAGCCTTGGAAACACTAGATACATTCGTAAACGTTACATTACATCATAAAGTGAAAAACTACAATAACAAAGTCTTCATAGTCCACACTCATATACTCTTCTGACTATCCCTGCAGGTCATTCATAAAATACTTCTTCACATCCTGGAAAATATTAAAACATTGAAAGGGGTGAGCTCAGATGCTCAGTAAGGATAACAATATTGCGGAAGCTTTCATAAATAAACATAAACATTTTAGGCAATGTATAACTAAAACAAAAGCCTTTTAAACTTGAACATCAACATAATATGGAAAAAGTAAAATGAGATAATGCCATTCACTTCTTCACATGGATATTCTACTGGTCGAATAATCACATGCAATATCAATAACCACTTTCATAATGATGGAATGCATAATGCCAGACTATCATAACCACGTAGTCAAGGCCTCGTGCCAAGACCACAAATAAGATTTTGTCAAGGCCTCGTGCCAAGACACTAATTTGTCTCATGAGACCTGCCGATGCATCGAGGAGCTATAGCGGGCTCCACCCGTCACTTATTAAGTCCAATGCATTCCTCATATGAATAGGTTTAAACATATCATAAACCATAACATAATCGTATCACATAAAACATGCATAAAGGAAACATAACAGTTCCACATTTCAATCACAAGATATAAATACAACACATTGATATAATAAAAATGCTTTCAAAACCATTTTCAATACCAAAATAAAATAAAGTTAAAACTTTGTATTTATTTTTCATTAAAAAAAATGATGGCTTGTAGAGGAAGCCGAAACTCAAATAATGGTCACGGGGGCGGAGAAGTCGTTGTCGCCGCATAAGTACGGAAAGAAAAACATTCCCTTTTTGTCGTTTAGTAAAACGCTTCGTATAAAAAAGATTCCTTTTGAATAAACGTAAAAGTCAAAGGGGTTTATACACCGTATAAAAGAAAGTTGTGTATAAAACCAAATATGACTCAATGAAAGGAGATTGAGACGAAGTCCTTAAAAAGATAATTTTTAAAATAAAATAGATCTATTATGTGTATTCACTATAGGTACACATAAAGAAAGTAAGAATACAAAATGATACATAATAATATCATGACATAATTGGAAAGTAGGAGATTAACCCAAAGAATGGAAGTTGGGTTAAGAAGTTCCTTTACCTTGCGTCCTGTCCTGACTCGACCGTTCTTTAACCTCCTGAATAATAAACTAGAGTTAATTCCTATTTAATTAAGAAACTTTTTCATGTTCATTATTCCTTTTATATCCCTTATTACCATGTTACTAACATTATGTAATTATTTAAGTTTATAACGGTCATTTTGTCGATCTTAGGTACTTGAGTCAAAAATAAACTTCTTATAATTACAAGTTGTTCATGTGGTAGAATATCCATTATATCCAGAATTATATTCATGATTTAGATGTCATATATATCTTATATATCCAGTACATACATTCATTTATAATATTACGTAACATTTAGAGGTAAGAAATGAAATGCACCGTTCATGGAGACGGTAAGCCGTACGTACGCATGAACGCTACTTTCATTTCAATTTCATATTTAATGGAACTAAATCATATTAATATAATTCCAGTATAATATAGTGTATAATACCATTTACTTCATCCTTTATACATCCCACATATGGCATTAACGATTCAAATCACTTTGAGGGGGCGGTAGTCCGCACTTCCTAAAATTAAATTATCGCGTTTTACCCATAATGGAAATCATAAAGTATGCCATAAATGAGAAATACAGAAACATAAGTAAAAAAATAAACATATTATATATCATATATAAAAATAGTGACATCTTAATGGCCACCTTTGAAGGTGTTATATGAGTGTTGAACAATCATCGTTTCGTGAGGCAGAAATTCGCCATCCACAGAAACCGTATGTTCTTTAACCATTAGATGTAGGTGTGTGTAAGTGTAGCTCGAATACTTATTATAACAACATCCTAGTATATTGAGGATACTAGTGTTGTTACAAAAGAAATGAATAAAAAGAGTTTAGGGGGTTGGAGAAGAAAAATAAAACAAAACAACATTAGAAAAGACATTACCTCAAAATCGGGTAACTCTTTTTGATTTGAGCCAAAGGCTTCCTTGGGAAGAGTTATGCACAAAGTAAGGCTTCTAGGAGTAAGAGGTGGAAGTTGGGAGAGTATTTGGGCAGAGGTTGGCCGAGCCAAATGGCTTGAAAGTGTGAATGAGGTGGTAGAGGTGGGGGCCTTTTATAAGTGGAGAGGAGGGGCACTTTTGGAAAGATTGAAATGTTACATTATTTCACAATGCTTTTCGGATTCTAAAGGTCCCACACTTATATAATTCGAGGATAAGGTGATAAGGTTTCGAAATATCCTCATCCAATAGGCTTTGGACAAGTGTAAGCCTTGTATTTTGTATTATCTTCTCATTTTATTTAAATCGTTAAATAATGAGGTCATCACCACATCATAATGATGTCATAAATAATTTAATTTATTTAATGTCTAAAAATTATAAAAAAATACTATGATGTAGGAAATCTTTTTAGATTTCTAATGAATATTTATAATCAAAATTTGGACTTGTTTAACCCCACGTAAAAATTGTTTTAGTAAAACATTTTATGTTTGTGTCATTTTTTTACTTTAACATTAAATAAAAGGTGTTTATGTCATTTTCTAACTAAAGTGGCTCCATGGGGTCCCCAAGTTGACTCATGGGTTGTCTTGGTCGGCCATGACTCATCCAATAGGAGTAGGACAAGTTTCATGCTCATCTCATATTATAAAAACATTATTTGTACCTTAAACTACACTAATTACCTCTAATCGCGATTAAGAACTTAAAAGTTACTATTCACCAAAAAATTATTTTAATCTCATTGAACCACATTTTACTTATTAATGACAACCATGTATGTCGGATTTTTGAAAATCAAATCACAGAAGTGGTAATATTTCATTTAAACGAAAAATCAGTTATTTAACTACCACTTAGTGGTTTCACTATTCATCAAAAATTGAAGTTTTTCAGAACAAGGCCAAAATTTCACCCTAAGCTATAATTGATATTCTGAATTCAAAAATGATGTCTATTTTAAAAAATTACAAACATATAAGTTGCATTAATTAATTTTATAATTAATTCCCGCTGTTACGACAAATAGCGTGTTTTTAAGAAACAATTTATATCAAAAGATTGGCAATTGTTTATGTCCAATTTCAATGTTAAATTAATTCTAATGACCACCATTGGATAAAATGGTAAAAATATATTCTAATTATACCTTAAAACCACTAAATAGTATAATTTATCACAATAAATTATTTTGATTAAAAAAGTTGTTTTAAAGTATTTTTCACTATTCATAAAAATTAGAAGTTCTCAGAAAAATACCAAAAATTCAACATAGGCTGATTTTGATATTCCGAATCCAAAAATGAAGTCCATTTTGAAATATAAAATTTCTATAATTTTAAAAAGTGGTTATTACTATTCATAACGGCTACTTTGATTAGTCGCGGTGTTTTAGAACTCGAAGTTGCGTACAATGCAAGCTATTGCATTATTGAATGAGAAGCGTATCGTGGAAGCTCGGGGTGTTACATTCTCCCCTCCTTCAATAAATTGCGTCCTCGCAATTTGAAATTTTTCTTTGAAAATAAAAGGTTGAAAAGAGAAAATACCTTTGAGGAAAACCCACATTGGAAATAAGGTTAATAAAATTTAGCCTTAATAAGAGGGAAAGGGAAATGAAAAAGTCACCACCCAATTATGATCTCGATTAGGAGAACATTGGTGGCAATTAAAGACATATAATTGGAGGAAAAACGTAAATATTTGTAGGGAGTGATTGAGGTCATCAATCACAATCAACTGTCAAATTGAGGGCCTCAAAGCCTTCAATCTATGTTGATTTAAAATATCATAAGTTCAACAAGACATAAGGTATTAGGGTAACACATTTTTTTGTTTTAATATCCCTTTACTAAGGTTTAAGAATTAATTTATTCATTGAATAACAGATAGGTATATATATATTTATGCTTGACAATTAGAGTTTCAACCTTCAACTCACCTTTCACTCAAAAAGATAATAGAACCCAAAAATATTATACTTATCCTAATTGTATAAGGTTCCAAATGTTAACACATACCATTTAGATTAGTAAAATTATTTTGTAATAACTAGGGACTTCTTGTAGGCTAGTGGTAGGAAATAAAGGCATGTCGCACTATGGTTGTGGGTTCGATTCCTGCAGCTTTGTCCGACGCGTCAGGTTATGCCCCACCCTGCAGGTTGTCCTTTTCCTAAAACTATAGTATTATAATATTTCAAAAATAATCTTCATAAATTTTTTAACCTTAAACAATACTATCCAAAGATCTACTTAATCCACTCCAACCTTTATAGTTGTCCAAAATACCTCTGTCCAGACTTTCTCTAAAAGGTCTCTTAATTCCAAAATCAATTTATCAGATTCCCCAAAAAAAGTAAAGTTTCTATTATTGTCACATACTAAAAATATAATTACCTTCATCATATTAAAACCTTACTGAAATCAATAAGTACTGCAGTACAATCCTTATATATATATATCACATTATTCTAATAACCAAAATATAATCCATGAGTCCAAAAGCACCAATACATTAGTTATTATGCTTCAACTGTAGTAACAGCATAAGATTGTCCTTGATCCCTTGGCCTTTTCTGAGGTAAGTTTCCCTGATGCTTAGGGCATTCATTTGCATAATGACCCATTTCTCTACAATTGTAGCATTCAACTTTGACAGACTCTTTCTTTCCCTTGCAATCACGAGCCTGGTGACCCTTTTCTCCACATTTATAACAAACTCCCATTCCTTTTAGGCACGTACCAGGGTGATTCTTCCCACAATTATCACATAATGGAAAATCCATCTTTCCCTTTTTCCCTTTATCTGTCTCTTGTTCCACCGCTCTCTTCTTCTCTTGCTTTACTTTGTTGTCAGAAGACTTAGAGAATTCCTTTTCTGTCTTGATAGCACACGAGACAATATCTTCGTATGATGAGAAGGATTGTGATACTAAAGCTCGACGGAGAAATGGTTTTAACCCATCAAAGAAACGGTCAATCTTACTCCTTGGGTTACGTATATAATCGGCAGCATGCCTCGCTAACCTTGTAAAGTTAGCCTCATACTTTGCGACATTCTCATCCTCCTTCTGCCTCAGACTCAGAAATTGTCTTTCCATATCTGCTCGATGGTCACAAGGAAAGTATTTTTCTAAGAAAATATCTTTGAACTCTCTCCATTCCATACTTGATAATTCTTCATCTTCCTTTGTATTTTGAATCAATGACCATCATTGATCGGAATCTCCAGTGAGGCGGTAAACTGCCATGACAACCTTCTCCCTTTCACTACTCCCCAAGGCATGGAATATTTTCTCTAAGGAATTTATCCATTGCTCAGCTACTATAGGATTTGTACTCCCATTGAAGGTTGGTGGTTGTTGCCTCATGAAACGATCTAGCATTGATCCTCCACGTTGCGGATCAGGGTGCTCCATACGAGTAAGGTTATTATTCATAACCTGAGTAAGTTGTCCCAGTATGGTGATTAGCTGATCGGCACCAGTTGCATCACCAGCCCCACTATAATTATCTTGAGTAGGAGGGCAATCCCTACATGGAGTGCGTGCATTGATACGGTTTCCATTTCTTCCACTAGGCTCCATTTCTAAACAATGGCATAAACTATATTAGTTTATGAATCAAAATACATAATCCCATACTTATAAAACACTTAACATAAATTGAACTATTTATGGATATAATCCATAATCATAAAAATGTTTTCTTTGAGGAAGTATATACTGATAAACCCTTCAAAATTATTTGTAAAGAAAATGAGAGTTATCCTAAGAATATCCCCCGGGAGTGTCGTAACCAAGAGTGAAGCAAGGCCCGTTGTCGTGCACCAGTTCCCATTCGAGTCTAGCTCAAAGAGGTGTTTTCGGGTTTTATCCCTAGGAACATTTGTGCCAGAGCCGCCTCTACCTGCTCTTATCCAGACAGGGATGTATTGCTCGGAAAACTCACAAAATCTCTACAATACCAAAATTCTAGGAAGTTCTTCTATACTAATCCTCAATGTTCATCTTAGGTCTACGTGCTCTAATCAGAGTTTATCTAAATCTAGCTTCCAAGGTTAGTACTAAACTGCCTCTGATACCAACTGTAACGCCTCGACCCCAGCTACCCAGAGTCAGTGCATTACTTCGTAACATTGGCATGATCACAAAAGATCAAGTCTCGAAAGACCGATTAGTTTAGTAGCCTTGGAAACACTAGATACATTCGTAAACGTTACATTACATCATAAAGTGAAAAACTACAATAACAAAGTCTTCATAGTCCACACTCATATCCTCTTCTGACTATCCCTGCAGGTCATTCATAAAATACTTCTTCACATCCTGGAAAATATTAAAACATTGAAAGGGGTGAGCTCAGATGCTCAGTAAGGATAACAATATTGCGGAAGCTTTCATAAATAAACATAAACATTTTAGGCAATGTATAACTAAAACAAAAGCCTTTTAAACTTGAACATCAACATAATATGGCAAAAGTAAAATGAGATAATGTCATTCACTTCTTCACATGGATATTCTACTGGTCGAATAATCACATGCAATATCAATAACCACTTTCATAATGATGGAATGCATAATGCCAGACTATCATAACCACGTAGTCAAGGCCTCGTGCCAATACCACAAATAAGATTTTGTCAAGGCCTCGTGCCAAGACACTAGTTTGTCTCATGAGACCTGCCGATGCATCGAGGAGCTATAGCGGGCTCCACCCGTCACTTATTAAGTCCAATGCATTCCTCATATGAATAGGTTTAAACATATCATAAACCATAACATAATCGTATCACATAAAACATGCATAAAGGAAACATAACAGTTCCACATTTCAATCACAAGATATAAATACAACACATTGATATAATAAAAATGCTTTCAAAACCATTTTCAATACCAAAATAAAAGAAAGTTAAAACTTTGTATTTATTTTTCATTAAAAAAAATGATGGCTTGTAGAGGAAGCCGAAACTCAAATAATGGTCACGGCGGTGGAGAAGTCATTGTCGCCGCATAAGTACGGAAAGAAAAACATTCCCTTTTTTTCGTTTAGTAAAACGCTTCGTATAAAAAAGATTCCTTTTGAATAAACGTAAAAGTCAAAGGGGTTTATACACCGTATAAAAGAAAGTTGTGTATAAAACCAAATATGACTCAATGAAAGGAGATTGAGACGAAGTCCTTAAAAAGATAATTTTTAAAATAAAATAGATCTATTATGTGTATTCACTATAGGTACACATAAAGAAAGTAAGAATACAAAATGATACATAATAATATCATGACATAATTGGAAAGTAGGATATTAACCCAAAGAATGGAAGTTGGGTTAAGAAGTTCCTTTACCTTGCGTCCTGTCCTGACTCGACCGTTCTTTAACCTCCTGAATAATAAACTAGAGTTAATTACTATTTAATTAAGAAACTTTTTCATGTTCATTATTCCTTTTATATCCCTTATTACCATGTAACTAACATTATGTAATTATTTGAGTTTATAACGGTCATTTTGTCGATCTTAGGTACTTGAGTCAAAAATAAACTTCTTATAATTACAAGTTGTTCATGTGGTAGAATATTCATTATATCCAGAATTATATTCATGATTTAGATGTCATATATATCTTATATATCCAGTATATACATTCATTTATAATATTACGTAACATTTAGAGGTAAGAAATGAAATGCACCGTTCATGGAGACGGTAAGCCGTACATACGCATGAACGCTACTTTCATTTCAATTTCATATTTAATGGAACTAAATCATAATAATATAATTCCAGTATAATATAGTGTATAATACCATTTACTTCATCCTTTATACATCCCACATATGGCATTAACGATTCAAATCACTTTGAGGGGGCGGTAGTCCGCACTTCCTAAAATGAAATTATCGCGTTTTACCCATAATGGAAATCATAAAGTATTCCATAAATGAGAAATACAGAAGCATAAGTAGAAAATAAACATATTATATATCATATATAAAAATAGTGACATCTTAATGGCCACCTTTGAAGGTGTTATATGAGTGTTGAACAATCATCGTTTCGTGAGGCAGAAATTCGTCATCCACAGAAACCGTATGTTCTTTAACCATTAGATGTAGGTGTGTGTAAGTGTAGCTCGAATACTTATTATAACAACATCCTAGTATATTGAGGATACTGTTGTGGTTACAAAAGAAATGAATAAAAAGAGTTTAGGGGGTTGGAGAAGAAAAATAAAACAAAACAACATTAGAAAAGACATTACCTCAAAATCGGGTAACTCTTTTTGATTTGAGCCAAAGGCTTCCTTGGGAAGAGTTATGCCCAAATTAAGGCTTCTAGGAGTAAGAGGGGGAATTTGGGAGAGTATTTGGGCAGAGGTTGGCCGAGCCAAATGGCTTGAAAGTGTGAATGAGGTGGTAGAGGTGGGGGCCTTTTATAAGTGGAGAGGAGGGGCACTTTTGGAAAGATTGAAATGTTACATTATTTCACAATGATTTTCGGATTCTAAAGGTCCCACACTTATATAATTCGAGGATAAGGTGATAAGGTTTCGAAATCTCCTCATCCAATAGGCTTTGGACAAGTGTAAGCCTTGTATTTTGCATTATCTTCTCATTTTATTTAAATCGTTAAATAATGAGGTCATCGCCACATCATAATGATGTCATAAATAATTTAATTTATTTAATGTGTAAAAATTATAAAAAAAATACTATGATGTAGGAAATCTTTTTATATTTATAATGAATATTTATAATCAAAATTTTGACTTGTGTAACCCCACGTAAAAATTGTTTTAGTAAAACATTTTATGTTTGTGTCATTTTTTTACTTTAACATTAAATAAAAGGTGTTTATGTCATTTTCTAACTAAAGTGGATCCATGGGGTCCCCAAGTTGACCCATGGGTTGTCTTGGTAGGCCATGACTCATCCAATATGAGTATGACAAGTTTCATGCTCATCTCATATTATAAAAACATTATTTGTACCTTAAACTACACTAATTAGCTCTAATCACGATTAAGAACTTAAAAGTTACTATTCACCAAAAAATTGTTTTAATCTCATTGAACCACATTTTACTTCTTAATGACAACCATGTATGTCGGATTTTTGAAAATCAAATCACAGAAGTGGTAATATTTCATTTAAACGAAAAATCAGTTATTTAACTACCACTTAGTGGTTTCACTATTCATCAAAAATTGAAGTTTTTCAGAACAAGGCCAAAATTTCACCCTAAGCTATAATTGATATTCTGAATTCAAAAATGATGTCTATTTTAAAAAATTACAAACATATAAGTTGCATTAATTAATTTTATAATTAATTCCCGCTGTTACGACAAATAGCGTGTTTTTAAGAAACAATTTATATCAAAAGATTGGCAATTGTTTATGTCCAATTTCAATGTTAAATTAATTATAATGACCACCATTGGATAAAATGGTAAAAATATATTCTAATTATACCTTAAAACCACTAAATAGTATAATTTATCACAATAAATTATTTTGATTAAAAAAGTTGTTTTAAAGTATTTTTCACTATTCATAAAAATTAGAAGTTCTCAGAAAAATACCAAAAATTCAACATAGGCTGATTTTGATATTCCGAATCCAAAAATGAAGTCCATTTTGAAATATAAAATTTCTATAATTTTAAAAAGTGGTTATTACTATTCATAACGGCTACTTTGATTAGTCGTGGTGTTTTAGAACTCGAAGTTGCGTACAATGCAAGCTATTGCATTATTGAATGAGAAGCGTATCGTGGAAGCTCGGGGTGTTACATTCTCCCCTCCTTCAATAAATTGCGTCCTCGCAATTTGAAATTTTTCTTTGAAAATAAAAGGTTGAAAAGAGAAAATACCTTTGAGGAAAACCCACATTGGAAATAAGGTTAATAAAATTTAGCCTTAATAAGAGGGAAAGGGAAATGAAAAAGTCACCACCCAATTATGATCTCGATTAGGAGAACATTGGTGGCAATTAAAGACATATAATTGGAGGAAAAACGTAAATATTTGTAGGGAGTGATTGAGGTCATCAATCACAATCAACTGTCAAATTGAGGGCCTCAAAGCCTTCAATCTATGTTGATTTAAAATATCATAAGTTCAACAAGACATAAGATATTAGGGTAACACATTTTTTTGTTTTAATATCCCTTTACTAAGGTTTAAGAATTAATTTATTCATTGAATAACAGATAGGTATATATATATTTATGCTTGACAATTAGAGTTTCAACCTTCAACTCACCTTTCACTCAAAAAGATAATAGAACCCAAAAATATTATACTTATCCTAATTGTATAAGGTTCCAAATGTTAACACATACCATTTAGATTAGTAAAATTATTTTGTAATAACTAGGGACTTCTTGTAGGCTAGTGGTAGGAAATAAAGGCATGTCGCACTATGGTTGTGGGTTCGATTCCTGCAGCTTTGTCCGACGCGTCAGGTTATGCCCCACCCTGCAGGTTGTCCTTTTCCTAAAACTATAGTATTATAATATTTCAAAAATAATCTTCATAAATTTTTTAACCTTAAACAATACTATCCAAAGATCTACTTAATCCACTCCAACCTTTATAGTTGTCCAAAATACCTCTGTCCAGACTTTCTCTAAAAGGTCTCTTAATTCCAAAATCAATTTATCAGATTCCCCAAAAAAAGTAAAGTTTCTATTATTGTCACATACTAAAAATATAATTACCTTCATCATATTAAAACCTTACTGAAATCAACAAGTACTGCAGTACAATCCTTATATATATATATCACATTATTCTAATAACCAAAATATAATCCATGAGTCCAAAAGCACCAATACATTAGTTATTCTGCTTCAACTGTAGTAACAGCATAAGATTGTCCTTGATCCCTTGGCCTTTTCTGAGGTAAGTTTCCCTAACGCTTAGGGCATTCATTTGCATAATGACCCATTTCTCTACAATTGTAGCATTCAACTTTGACAGACTCTTTCTTTCCCTTGCAATCACGAGCCTGGTGACCCTTTTCTCCACATTTATAACAAACTCCCATTCCTTTTAGGCACGTACCAGGGTGATTCTTCCCACAATTATCACATAATGGAAAATCCTTCTTTCCCTTTTTCCCTTTATCTGTCTCTTGTTCCACCGCTCTCTTCTTCTCTTACTTTACTTTGTTGTCAGAAGACTTAGAGAATTCCTTTTCTGTCTTGATAGCACACGAGACAATATCTTCGTATGATGAGAAGGATTGTGATACTAAAGCTCGACGGAGAAATGGTTTTAACCCATCAAAGAAACGGTCAATCTTACTCCTTGGGTTACGTATATAATCGGCAGCATGCCTCGCTAACCTTGTAAAGTTAGCCTCATACTTTGCGACATTCTCATCCTCCTTCTGCCTCAGACTCAGAAATTGTCTTTCCATATCTGCTCGATGGTCACGAGGAAAGTATTTTTCTAAGAAAATATCTTTGAACTCTCTCCATTCCATACTTGATAATTCTTCATCTTCCTTTGTATTTTGAATCAATGACCACCATTGATCGGAATCTCCAGTGAGGCGGTAAACTGCCATGACAACCTTCTCCCTTTCACTACTCCCCAAGGCATGGAATATTTTCTCTAAGGAATTTATCCATTGCTCAGCTACTATAGGATTTGTACTCCCATTGAAGGTTGGTGGTTGTTGCCTCATGAAACGATCTAGCATTGATCCTCCACGTTGCGGATCAGGGTGCTCCATACGAGTAAGGTTATTATTCATAACCTGAGTAAGTTGTCCCAGTATGGTGATTAGCTGATCGGCACCAGTTGCATCACCAGCCCCACTATAATTATCTTGAGTAGGAGGGCAATCCCTACATGGAGTGCGTGCATTGATACGGTTTCCATTTCTTCCACTAGGCTCCATTTCTAAACAATGGCATAAACTATATTAGTTTATGAATCAAAATACATAATCCCATACTTATAAAACACTTAACATAAATTGAACTATTTATGGATATAATCCATAATCATAAAAATGTTTTCTTTGAGGAAGTATATACTGATAAACCCTTCAAAATTATTTGTAAAGAAAATGAGAGTTATCCTAAGAATATCCCCCGGGAGTGTCGTAACCAAGAGTGAAGCAAGGCCCGTTGTCGTGCACCAGTTCCCATTCGAGTCTAGCTCAAAGAGGTGTTTTCGGGTTTTATCCCTAGGAACATTTGTGCCAGAGCCGCCTCTACCTGCTCTTATCCAGACAGGGATGTATTGCTCGGAAAACTCACAAAATCTCTACAATACCAAAATTCTAGGAAGTTCTTCTATACTAATCCTCAATGTTCATCTTAGGTCTACGTGCTCTAATCAGAGTTTATCTAAATCTAGCTTCCAAGGTTAGTACTAAACTGCCTCTGATACCAACTGTAACGCCTCGACCCCAGCTACCCAGAGTCAGTGCATTACTTCGTAACATTGGCATGATCACAAAAGATCAAGTCTCGAAAGACCGATTAGTTTAGTAGCCTTGGAAACACTAGATACATTCGTAAACGTTACATTACATCATAAAGTGAAAAACTACAATAACAAAGTCTTCATAGTCCACACTCATATCCTCTTCTGACTATCCCTGCAGGTCATTCATAAAATACTTCTTCACATCCTGGAAAATATTAAAACATTGAAAGGGGTGAGCTCAGATGCTCAGTAAGGATAACAATATTGCGGAAGCTTTCATAAATAAACATAAACATTTTAGGCAATGTATAACTAAAACAAAAGCCTTTTAAACTTGAACATCAACATAATATGGCAAAAGTAAAATGAGATAATGTCATTCACTTCTTCACATGGATATTCTACTGGTCGAATAATCACATGCAATATCAATAACCACTTTCATAATGATGGAATGCATAATGCCAGACTATCATAACCACGTAGTCAAGGCCTCGTGCCAATACCACAAATAAGATTTTGTCAAGGCCTCGTGCCAAGACACTAGTTTGTCTCATGAGACCTGCCGATGCATCGAGGAGCTATAGCGGGCTCCACCCGTCACTTATTAAGTCCAATGCATTCCTCATATGAATAGGTTTAAACATATCATAAACCATAACATAATCGTATCACATAAAACATGCATAAAGGAAACATAACAGTTCCACATTTCAATCACAAGATATAAATACAACACATTGATATAATAAAAATGCTTTCAAAACCATTTTCAATACCAAAATAAAAGAAAGTTAAAACTTTGTATTTATTTTTCATTAAAAAAAATGATGGCTTGTAGAGGAAGCCGAAACTCAAATAATGGTCACGGCGGTGGAGAAGTCATTGTCGCCGCATAAGTACGGAAAGAAAAACATTCCCTTTTTTTCGTTTAGTAAAACGCTTCGTATAAAAAAGATTCCTTTTGAATAAACGTAAAAGTCAAAGGGGTTTATACACCGTATAAAAGAAAGTTGTGTATAAAACCAAATATGACTCAATGAAAGGAGATTGAGACGAAGTCCTTAAAAAGATAATTTTTAAAATAAAATAGATCTATTATGTGTATTCACTATAGGTACACATAAAGAAAGTAAGAATACAAAATGATACATAATAATATCATGACATAATTGGAAAGTAGGATATTAACCCAAAGAATGGAAGTTGGGTTAAGAAGTTCCTTTACCTTGCGTCCTGTCCTGACTCGACCGTTCTTTAACCTCCTGAATAATAAACTAGAGTTAATTACTATTTAATTAAGAAACTTTTTCATGTTCATTATTCCTTTTATATCCCTTATTACCATGTAACTAACATTATGTAATTATTTGAGTTTATAACGGTCATTTTGTCGATCTTAGGTACTTGAGTCAAAAATAAACTTCTTATAATTACAAGTTGTTCATGTGGTAGAATATCCATTATATCCAGAATTATATTCATGATTTAGATGTCATATATATCTTATATATCCAGTATATACATTCATTTATAATATTACGTAACATTTAGAGGTAAGAAATGAAATGCACCGTTCATGGAGACGGTAAGCCGTACATACGCATGAACGCTACTTTCATTTCAATTTCATATTTAATGGAACTAAATCATAATAATATAATTCCAGTATAATATAGTGTATAATACCATTTACTTCATCCTTTATACATCCCACATATGGCATTAACGATTCAAATCACTTTGAGGGGGCGGTAGTCCGCACTTCCTAAAATGAAATTATCGCGTTTTACCCATAATGGAAATCATAAATTATTCCATAAATGAGAAATACAGAAGCATAAGTAGAAAATAAACATATTATATATCATATATAAAAATAGTGACATCTTAATGGCCACCTTTGAAGGTGTTATATGAGTGTTGAACAATCATCGTTTCGTGAGGCAGAAATTCGCCATCCACAGAAACCGTATGTTCTTTAACCATTAGATGTAGGTGTGTGTAAGTGTAGCTCGAATACTTATTATAACAACATCCTAGTATATTGAGGATACTGTTGTGGTTACAAAAGAAATGAATAAAAAGAGTTTAGGGGGTTGGAGAAGAAAAATAAAACAAAACAACATTAGAAAAGACATTACCTCAAAATCGGGTAACTCTTTTTGATTTGAGCCAAAGGCTTCCTTGGGAAGAGTTATGCCCAAATTAAGGCTTCTAGGAGTAAGAGGGGGAAGTTGGGAGAGTATTTGGGCATAGGTTGTCCGAGCCAAATGGCTTGAAAGTGTGAATGAGGTGGTAGAGGTGGGGGCCTTTTATAAGTGGAGAGGAGGGGCACTTTTGGAAAGATTGAAATGTTACATTATTTCACAATGATTTTCGGATTCTAAAGGTCCCACACTTATATAATTAGAGGATAAGGTGATAAGGTTTCTAAATCTCCTCATCCAATAGGCTTTGGACAAGTGTAAGCCTTGTATTTTGCATTATCTTCTCATTTTATTTAAATCGTTAAATAATGAGGTCATCGCCACATCATAATGATGTCATAAATAATTTAATTTATTTAATGTGTAAAAATTATAAACAAAATACTATGATGTAGGAAATCTTTTTATCTTTATAATGAATATTTATAATCAAAATTTTGACTTGTGTAACCCCACGTAAAAATTGTTTTAGTAAAACATTTTATGTTTGTGTCATTTTTTTACTTTAACATTAAATAAAAGGTGTTTATGTCATTTTCTAACTAAAGTGGATCCATGGGGTCCCCAAGTTGACCCATGGGTTGTCTTGGTAGGCCATGACTCATCCAATATGAGTAGGACAAGTTTCATGCTCATCTCATATTATAAAAACATTATTTGTACCTTAAACTACACTAATTAGCTCTAATCACGATTAAGAACTTAAAAGTTACTATTCACCAAAAAATTGTTTTAATCTCATTGAACCACATTTTACTTCTTAATGACAACCATGTATGTCGGATTTTTGAAAATCAAATCACAGAAGTGGTAATATTTCATTTAAACGAAAAATCAGTTATTTAACTACCACTTAGTGGTTTCACTATTCATCAAAAATTGAAGTTTTTCAGAACAAGGCCAAAATTTCACCCTAAGCTATAATTGATATTCCAAATTCAAAAATGATGTCTATTTTAAAAAATTACAAACATATAAGTTGAATTAATTAATTTTATAATTAATTCCCGCTGTTACGACAAATAGCGTGTTTTTAAGAAACAATTTATATCAAAAGATTGGCAATTGTTTATGTCCAATTTCAATGTTAAATTAATTCTAATGACCACCATTGGATAAAATGGTAAAAATATATTCTAATTATACCTTAAAACCACTAAATAGTATAATTTATCACAATAAATTATTTTGATTAAAAAAGTTGTTTTAAAGTATTTTTCACTATTCATAAAAATTAGAAGTTCTCAGAAAAATACCAAAAATTCAACATAGGCTAATTTCGATATTCTGAATCCAAAAATGAAGTCCATTTTGAAATATAAAATTTCTATAATTTTAAAAAGTGGTTATTACTATTCATAATGGCTACTTTGATTAGTCGCGGTGTTTTAGAACTCGAAGTTGCGTACAATGCAAGCTATTGCATTATTGAATGAGAAGCGTATCGTGGAAGCTCGGGGTGTTACAGTGTCTATATGATGCATGAAATGGAATATTCTCATATCATCGAGTTGCAATAGAAATAGAACCTTAATGATATCAATGATAATAACACAAAACATGTGAATCACCCAACGGTGAAATCAAATCAACTGTAATAATTACAAAACTAGAAAATTTGAAATAACGAGGTAAATTGGTTTTTTCCTATACAAGGGTTAGCTACTCTTGGGAACAGCTTATTACCATGTACCTATTTTGTCTTATCCCTGACTATAGTCTCCAAACAGCAATTCAAGAAGAAGAAAAATCCTTTGATACCACTTTGTAACATCCCGATTCTGGAATCCACCCAGAGGTACCCCATAACCGGTTGGTCACATGGCCTCAAGCGCATTCCCCCAAAATCCAAAGTCTACCAACTAGAAGTGAGGGCCTTGGGTGTGATAGTGGGGAAATTATGCCCTTATTGGAAGATTGATGCTATATAAATAAATAGATAACAATAGAGGAAGCAGTAATGATACCATGGAACAGTAAACAGTGAAAGACTGGAAGTAATAAACAACTAAGAACATATATGTATAAATGATGTATGATACATATGTCTCAGAAATCATCCAAACAAGTCACAATGATGGAATAAAATACTAAACCAAAGTACAAAGAAAACAAATAAACTCCAGAAGCATCGTAAGCCTCAGCTTGGTCTCATGCTCTCCATCTCCACAGCAATCAAGTACCTGAAGTAGAAGGGTGCTTTCCCTTATCTATACCAGCAAAAATATAATCTTTTTTGGCCCAAAATCATGACCCAAATAGGGTGTGATATGAATCCTAGTAGGCAACCACCCAAAGATCTGTGCCTAACAGTCAATGAATATATATGGAAAACAATATGAAAAAGAAGTAATAAAAAAGGAAGTACTCAAAAGTAAACAGTCTTACAGTTTCAATTACAATAATTTACATTTAACAATTAAATAACCAATCAAGCATAAGCAACCCTATGGGAAGGTTCACATACCATATCCCCTTTGGTTCAGCCAACAATCTCAAGTAACCCTCTGGGTAGTTCTCACAACCTAACCCCTCTGGTTTAATTTACAATAAGAATATAATGAAGACTCTCTGAGTAATCACTCACTATCAATTCCCCCTATAGTCTTGTATAATCAAAGACTTTCTGAGGAAGCACTCACCATAAATTCCCCCAATAGTCTCTTATCAATAAACTACACACACTCTAAGGAAGAAGTCAATGTCAATTCCTCATGTGGTCTCGAAATGTATCTATAGACACTCTGAGGGAGCACTCAACATCAATCCCCCCTTTGGTCTCACAGCATGATAATTATAATAGACACTCTAGGAAATCCCTCAATGTTGATTTCCCTTACGGTATCACTACACCAGGTTCTCGCAGCCCCGTGTAAAGAAATTGTACAAAAACGATAATCACCAGCCAAAGTAGACCTCAAAGTATTACTTGGATAAATAGCTACAAGGAATTTCATATCATATCAGATAAATAATCACTCCATCCTAACAACATTAGGAATGGAAAACAAAATAACCTAATAGGAAAAGCTAGACCCAACAGTAAAAATCAACTAGGCATGGGAAAACACTTCCAAATAATGGAAAAACAACCCTATTCACAATCAAATACCTCTACTCAAGCAACCAAGACATAGCAGACATTAACAGGGTTAAAATCTCTAAACACACAATACCCCGAATGAGGGTATTCGGCACTTTTGCACATATAACTCAAATACTAACTATGGAAAGTCACAAACCACCTACCTTGGTGTTGTACGATCGATATACGTGAGCCTCAGGCCTTAAATCTCCCTATAACACCATATATCTACAAAAATACTAAAAATGTTCAACCGAGGATATATCACGAAAGAGGATAAATCAGGAAATGAGGCTCTAGAAGAAGGAAGAGCTTACCGTGGTGATTCCAACACAATTGATGGCGGTTGAATTGGAGAACGGATAAAGAGTCAGGGGCTCGGAGAAGATTTGCACCGTATGGTCGCTCCTGGAAGAGATAGGTCGAGATGAATGAGGTTATGTCGATTAGACGCGACCCCAATCTGTTTAATGAAGAAAAAGTACATGGCATGTTCTTCAAGGGTACATGGCGTGTACTTTCCTTAACCGGCCTCCACTTTAGGTGGTCTCCAGGTCACCCCACATGGACATGTACTCGGCCATTACACAGCCAGTACATGGTCACCTGCGGAAACCGGGTACACGGAATGTATTTATAAGTACACAGCGTGTACTCCTAAAATTTCAAAAAACTACTATTTTTATAAAAAACAATAGCAAAGAAGATTCAAACCTGAAAAGAATATCCAGGGTTTTACAGATATCTTATCCTAATTTCTTTAATTTCCTCAAAATTGAATTTTGTCTGTAATTGAATAAATTAAATATTAGTCATTTAGAATATTTAATATTCAAAAAATGAGATAAAATAAATCAATTGAGATATTTTTCCATCACGACCTCCCAAAGTTGTTGTTTCACCATCCTGTCAAGAGTCTTCCAATCAAGATATAAAATACTAATCCTACAATGGATATGCATTTATATATAAATGATAAATTGAATTACATTTGGTCTAGTTTCATTATTATTATCATCAAAACATATATATAATCTATCATCTCCACGAGAAAGTGATAGTTTTGGTAAACATGTAATACCACGCTTACCAGCTTGAGAACATGATTTCTATATAGTAATAGGATAAGTATCCTTTTCCGAAGACAAATCAGTAGTCCAAAAAATATTTTTTATAAATTAAAATTTTTATTTCATTAAATAAGTATATTACTAAATATTTAATAATATGGAAAAATAGATATACCTCGGTAACTGATTCTCTCTCACTATATCTGACATTGACACAAGAAGGTGTAATAAAATTTTGTGTGCCTTCATATCATTAAAAAACTGAATATTTAGAAACAAGGATGACAAAAATAGGCAAGTAAAAAAAGAGGCACTCATTTTTTAGTTTAAAAAAACATGTCATGATTATTATAACCAAAATATGTGTAAGATAACCTATTAAAAATAGAATTTTTACACATGTAAATTTTAAAAAAGAAAAAAAAATATAAAGAATTTCCAAAATAATTAGGATATTACACTACTGGAATTTGAGGTATTTGTGATGGGATCCCGTCGTAAATGAGATTTTGTGACGGGGTCCCGTTGTAAATAGCATGTTGCAGAAAACGCTTGTAGATGCCGAAAAGTCCGTAATTACTGAAGGAAGTTTCGAAATGAAAAAAGCGAAGTCATATTCGGACCCGGAGGCTTAGTCTGGAGGGTCTGGAATTGTTGCGTGGAAAAAAGGGGTATGCGCGCAGAAAAGTAGGGCTGCATGGAAAGGGTCCGGGATTCGTGAAGGGTCCCTAGAGTAGGCGTGAAATAATTTCACGCTCGCGCCCCTCACGGTTAACATTCCATGTCGCCGCCTCTGGCGTGAAAGTTTTGCGCACCACCCTAGATTCTGCTCCGCCGGATGCCTATAAATAGAAGGTGAGCCCTATTGTTTCAGGGTTGCGGAATTCGGACCGTCTCTCATGCGCGAAATTGGACTTCCATGCGTGCAAGATGGCCTTCAGGTACTGATCCTTTTCGCGCTACCTCACCCCAGGATCTGCCTTTACGCGTGATCACACTGGCTTAAATGGGATTCCAAGCCCTTCAGGGTTCCTCCCTTGCGCGCAATTTCTTCTGTTGTGCGCAAAACAGTCCAATTACACACCATCCTGGTGTTTTACGTGCCAACCATTTCTTTGTGCGCAACCCCCGGGACCCCTCACCTTGATTCTCCCCAGGTGCCTCCCTGCATAGGCGCCCGATTTCCTCCTTCTGGATGCCCCGGGCACACACACCGGGCATACACACCATGTGATGTTTTCTCGTACGACCTTCCAGGCTCATACGAAGTATCCTCAAGGTCCCTTGGGTGGTTTTTCCCATTGCGTTGCATTACCTCGTGCTTCTTGGCATAGGCACGCTAACGACTATTGATTCTTTGCATAGCCACACTAACGTGGACCCCTAGATGGTTTGATCTGCGACCCCCTTCACTACGACCTTGTCGATGCCTTCCATTCCACAAGGGGAAGAGGGAACTGGTCATGTAATTCCTAGGGGTGTGGAGTAAACCCACCTTGTCCAAGCTGCAGGATGTTAAAATGCCAAGAACCTCATCCTCAACACATGACATTTAACTGTGACCCGGCCTCGTGCCTCGCACGCAGGGTCCCCCCACATCGGACATTCTTCATGCCCGCTCGTCTCCACGGGGATGGGATCACCCCTCACAGGGGATGATATCCTCCTTATCGAAGTGGCGTTTGTCCGCGAGGAAGGGCAGCCTCCTTGGTGTAAGCCCCTAGCCCCTCTTGCGGAAGGTAGAACCCATGCACCTCCATACTTCCTTAGTGCTAGGGCCAGCGGGGAGCGTAATGGGAAGTGGGACTCCTCCTTTCTTCGGTCCCAAATCCCTCTCCCGCTGCGCTTTGTCGCCCTCGGGCCTCCATCCTGGAGTAAGTACCGACACCATAGGCCGCTCAACACGTAAACCCCTCTTCGCTTCCCATGGACGCACCCTTCACAACATGATCATCAGGTCCCTGCAACCTATTGTTTCTCACACCAAGCATGACTCACGTGATCTTAGAGTGAGCACCGACCCTGACACCCACCTCCAGTGAACTATGGGTACTTTTATCCATGCTAAGTCATGGTAAGTAGGAAGCCTCCATGAGGTTCAAGCCCACCACCTGGTCGTTCCGACCCCTTCACATCGGTTCACCAACACCCTGGGCCACCTCAAAGCGTAATCCCCAAATGCCTCGTCCCGCATGATGTTAAACTACACACCCGAACTACGTGGACTTTTATTCCCTTTCATGGGGATACATAGGAAGCCTCCACGAGGTTCAAGCCCACCACCTGGTCGTTTCGACCCCTTCATGTCAGTTCACCAACACTCTGGGCCGCCTCAGAGCATAATCCCCAAATGCCCCGTTCCGCATGACGTTAAAATGTACACCGGAACTACGTGTACTTTGATTCCCTGTCATGGGGATACGTAGGAAGCCTCCACGAGGTTCAATCCCACCACTCGGTCATTCTGACCTCTTCATGTTAGTTCACCAATCATTGTGGGCCACCTCAGAGCGTAAGCCCCATCCATCCATCATTGTGGGCCACCTCAGAGCGTAATCCCCATTCCATTTCAAACTACGGGGACTTTGATCCATGCTAAGGCATGGTACGTAGAATCCTCCATGAGGTTCAATCCCACCACTTGGTCGTTCTGACCCCTTCACGTCAGTTCACCAACACCCTGGGCCGCCTCAAAGCGTAAACCCCAAATGCCCCATCCCGCATGACATTAAACTGTACACCCAAACTACGTGAACTTTGATTCCCTGTCATGGGGATATGTAGGAAGCCTCCACGAGGTTCAAGCCCACCACCCGGTCGCTCCAACCTCTTCATGTCAGTTCACCAATAATTGTGGGCCGCTTCAAAGTGTAAGCCCCATATATCCATCATTGTGGGCCGCCTAAGAGCATAAGCCCCATTCCATCCCGAACTACGGGGACTTTGATTCATGCTAAGGCATGGTACGTAGGAAGCCTCCACGAGGTTCAAGCCCCATCGCCTTGGGCTGCCTGAGAGCATAATACCCATACCTCTATGGGTTGCCTCAGAGTGTAAGCCCCATACCACCATGGGCTGCCTCAGAGCTTAATCCCCATCCAACCCAAACTATGAGGACTTTGATCCATGTCAAGGCATGGTACGTAGGAAGCCTCCCCGAGGTTCAAGCCCCCTTCACTTAATCACTCATCCTGATTCTTACCCGGGCCGCCACATCTCATTGGGATCATGCCACCTCATTCCACTCCACATCATTCGGGAAGCCACCCACGTGTCAGCCCCAACATCGGTGTTCCCTCCAGGGGGTTCTTCAATCTGATCCACTCTCATTGTTCTGATCAGTCCGATCCATCTCTGTTGTACGTTAAACTCGTGACATACCCTGTGTTAAACAAGGGAAGCTAAGGAAAACCTCAGATACATGCCTATGGCATACAATTCTCCAAGTTCTATGTGGGATGCCTCAGGCTTCCGCGCCCTCGAGAAGCCCTATAATAAGGGACAAAGACAGGAATGTCAATCCCCCAGCATCAAGACATGACAAAGATGCCTCAACGTAACCACTCCCCTAACCAAAGGTTGATACCCTGACTAGACACCTTGGAGCATCTCGATGGAAGTAGCGTAATTAACTGGTGTCCATGAAGATATGGCACCGGGAATAGTTTCAAAAACACGTCTTAAATCTATAAGGGAGACCCGAACTAGGTGACGAGTTCCGATGAGGAATCCATGGAAGGAGGAACCGACATCCCATCATCCCAGTTTTGATCTAGGAGTAGATGTCCCTGAATAAGGAGAAAATGTATCCCGCCTTTGGAAAGAGGGAATGTGGGGTGACAAGCCGTGCGTCCTCTATGTGACAAACATGCACGCGCGCGCGCCCTGGAGAAAGCATCAGAAATAGAAAATGGTGAACCCGACGTGAATCTCTCCTCCTCAATACAGAGACTGGTAGAATTTGGGGCGTCAGAAGATTAGCATGTCACCAGGTCTAGGCACCCATCACTAGGACATGAAACCCACCAGGGATTGGGGCAGTCGGGAAGTTGAGCACTCCGTTCTGTGAAGTTGTCAGTGTGGATCCCTCTTACCGACCATGGAAGATGGAATATCATCGGGCTACTGGTTGTCGTTTTCTTTTCCTATCAGTGTTAAGGGGTTCATCTCCCTACTTTCAGGAATTATATCGCTGCATCCAGAGCTCGATCACCACCTACCCACCAGCACAGGGGGAGTGGCAGTACTGACGTGTACACCGTGTGCGGTTCTGCCTCTTCCATAGCTGCTCTGACTACCACGACTGCTGGGTGCTCATACCCCCTCTCCCCATCAGAGATTGTCCAACGAAGGGTGAATCAATGGCCTTGTGCATAGGTACGAGGAGGAGGGGGTCATCCCCTCCAGGTACATGGCCCGTTTGGACCTCAAGGCAGCTGTGCCTCACTGCCAACGCCACCCCCGAGGACCGCGTAGGGAGCCAATGCTCCCCACCCCAACATTCAACCATTTTGGGGGATTATCCCTAGAATTCCTTGACACCTCTCTACCTTACGCCGATGAGGTATGGGATGTCTAGGTTGGCCCAATCGGACACCCTCTTCAAGGGTTCATGGCAAGGGCCCCCTCCAGGCCGCGTCGATGCTGCCACCCGACTCTCCGAGCCGAGGAGGAGGCAATCCGTGTGCCCGCACCACCGGCTCCAACCCATATGACCCAACGCCAGCATCGGGCATGGGCATAAGAGGTTTCCCCAGGGCATCAACGTTAGCAACCATTATGGCCCGAGCCACCGCTGACTCCTATCATCAAACCCCTACACACATTGAGCAGGGGAAGTTATATGCTTGATCCAAAATGAGGCCCCAGCTGCCCCACGGGCAGGTTTGGTCGACTATCTCGTTCGCCGGCACAGGCAATGGCCATTGTGGACCAATTCGTGGTAGTGCCATCCAGCGTGAAGGCCTACTCCGTGCCACTGTTTTGGAAGGTGTGGTCCCTCCCTGCTTCTAACCTCGGCCCGGAGGCCTGCCTGGCGCCACCCTCGCCATAGGTAAGGGGCTTCCATGGGACAGCAACACTCTAGGTGGGGCTCTCTCCAGCGCTCACTACACTGGGTACGGGGTCTCTTCCCCTACCGCAGACCACGAGTATGGAGCCTTTGTATATCCAGTCACTAACCCACAAGGAGGTCCTCCCCGTGTCCCTTTCGACATTTTCCCTGGTGCTCCCCGCACCCCGGCCTTCAGTCCTCTCCGCCTCAGCACCAGTGCGACCAGAGGACTCCATGATGGAAATCAGCCCTGCCCCGAGGAGCCACCCAGGGGAAGGAAGGCGGGATGTCGTCACCGTAAGAGAAATGCCAGGGAAGGATGGATGAAAATCAAACTAGTCCATTTATCAGACTCTGAAGCAGAGTATGACTCGACGATAGAGCCCTCTCCTCAGTCCTTTGAGTCAAGGGCTAGGATAGGGACGCAGCGCATCAGCCTCATTCTCCCCGAATGCGAGATCCATATGATCTCCGCCTCCCTCCGAAGGTATATCTAGGAGGAAGAGGACTTGGCGTACCCCCAGAGATCGAACTTGCAGTCACCATCAGCCTCTCCAGAGGCACCTTCCACCTCGTCCAGATATAGTGTAGAGCTTTTTTGGGGGTCGATGTTGGAAGAGTCGCGACATAGAACACCCCTGGCAAGCACCGACACTGTGACAGGAGGCCCGTTCGCCGGTCCATCCTATCATGACGTGGCGGACAGGTCACTACAACCCTTGGACGACGACCTAGGATTCAGAGGCCAATCGGCCTGCTCACCATATTCTCCACCAGCCAGCCCACTGGCCCAGTGGCCTGCCTCGGCACTACTGCCAGTTCCCCAGCCACTCCTAGTTGATGATTGGGGCCATCAAGGGACGAATCCTGAACCTAAGTCATGGAGCTTCTGGACCATCTTCGTAGCAGGCCACCTCCCTGAGAAGTTTTTCCCGGTCACAGGGTCAGATTTTGATACACCCAAATGGCTCACCCTAGGAGAGTTTGAATGTTTCCACCAGACCCTCTGGGCAACTCACTTCCGTCTTCGCCACCAGTAAGTTCCTTATCCCGGGATCCAAGAACACCTTGAGGATATCGGCGAGCAATGTCGTCGGATCGACCTGGCCACGCTCCCCGCGGTCTGGCTCCCCGAGTCACTTGGCCACCATAGGGCCCTCCAACAAAAATGCGTTCAGAGTTTTCAAGTACTCCACAAAGTTGTCGAGGAGGCCACCCCTCACGCGCACATCCGTGTATGGGGGTAGTACTCTGCCCTTCTCTTTAGTGTGATTCTCCGGTAGCCCGACTCACTGGGTGGCTCTAAGGACATGCCCCTGAGGGAAACGGCGGTCAACATGGCCAATCAGTCGGGAGAGGGGAACGGTCTGGAACTTCTTTATGGGGACTTACCCCTTGAGGACAACCCTCCATTGGACCCATCAGGGAGGATTACTCATCAGCAGAGTAACCTCTAGGTCTCCCCACACCCACTGAGGCATTAATACTGAGCCGGAATATCGGCAAGGGTAAAGAGCACATTGGGGCTGTCAAGCTCTCTGACCCATCTGCCTCAGTACAGAAGGAAGTGGAAGATCTCGAGAAGGCCACGTTGTTCCAACAGCTTTCTGAGCATAAGAGGTTGGTCAATCAGCTTCTGGATGAACACATTGTAGAGCGGATACCCGACTACAGTGATCCATGGTTGGGGCAGGAACAACTACCCCTCGGCGAGATTCTCCCAGGGAACCTCGATCATGCCGTGTTTGCTGACTTAGGAGAGTCCGGAGCTCATGGAAAGAGGGCGTGATATGTTTCGCCAAACCCTCCTGAGCGGCGTGACCACCCAAGAAACCCCACTCGGGTTCCTCCCGCCGCCCCATGGGTCACTCCACCAGCTTCCCCACGAGCTGCTGAGATTTTCTACCGAATTGAAGAGCCCGACAATGCGCTTGTGGTTAGGGATCCCTGTCAGGATAGGAACCTGCTTCTAGACGATCTGATGGCAGAAATCATCACCCACTTAAAGGCTTTGGAAACTCGGTAGGTAGAGATCCCACCATATGGCAAGTCATACCCAGCATGGGTGGATGATATGACAGCACCTCCGGGATTTGGGAACCCCACTTTCTCCCCCTTTAACGGGACAGGAGACCCACCGCAGCACCTGGACCACTTCAACTCAAGGTGTGGGCCTATGTTAGGGACTCTAGCGCAGCAGGAGGCCGCCAAGATTCGTTGATTTGTTCAGACACTAGAGGGGCCGGTGTTCGTCTGGTACAGCCATCTCCCTGTCAGATCTGTGACTATCTAGGAGGACCTTCACAGGAAATTCCTCTACCAGTTCAGTTCCACAACCCAGAAGAGGAACATCGCAGACCTCTTCAGGTGCAAGAAAAAGCTCGATGAGTGAGTCACAGACTTCATCGCCCGGTGGAAGGGGCTCACATACTCCCTTGACATGACACTAACTTAGGAGAAATTACTGATAGTGTGCATAGGTAACGTCAAGGTAGAGCTGGTTCCTTCTATGATCACTCAAAATTACCCCGGAGGGTTCCGGGACTTCTCAGACAAGGCCCAACACCTCGAAGAAGCCCTACAACAGGCCAGTCAGGCATGCCCGATGCCTCCTATAATCCCAGCAAGGAGAGCTTCCAGAGCCGAGCCCGCAACTGTGGCCTAGATAGAGGCCCCCAGGCAGCTAGAATTGCTACCAGTGAGGCCAGCTCTACAGCCCCATAGGGGTCCTCCCCTACAGGCACAACTTCCATCCCAGTAGCGACTGCCTCAAAATCGGCAAGCGCCTCCCCATAACGCGCCGCCACCGCCTAGGTGAGATAATAAAGTTCCACCTCCTCAGCATGCTTATCTGGCCCCCCGTCAGGGTCAGCCTCCTAGATCCCCCCTTCCTGACATAAGAAATCATACCTACTCATTTAAAGAGTCTCAGGTCCATGGTTACTTCCGCAGTGCCTTGGAGTAGAAAATCGTGTAGCTGCCTGAGTACCGAAAGCCAGAAGAGGCACATCTCACTGATCACCCAACTACTTCCCTTATCACCGGATCCTGGGGAACACCATCAAGTGATGCTATGTGTTCAAGGACTGGCTCCAAGACCAGATTGACAAAAATATAGTCAGGTTGGGCCCATCCCCGGCACAAGTGGCAGGTGTCTTTGTAAGATCAGATGGCAGTAGTGGCGACGAAGGTGAATGGAAGTAGGTGTCTGACCATGGGTCCCAGTAGTATAACGACTGGATGGCCTGAAAGGCAGTCGCCCGCACCCATGCATCATCCGTGCATGCCTGAATCATCCAGAGCCCTCAGAAGCTGCGGTTACTACTTCGGCATCACCATCTCAGCCAGCCTCTTCCCAGAAGAGCAAGCGGCGGCGGCGCAAGAAGAAACAACGCGCCCTGCCAATGTCGTCGTCATCCCGCACTCTTGGTGAATTTATTCCCCAGAAATGGGGATACCTCCAAGACTCCATCCGGTAGTGGATGATTCTTTAGGTGACAGTCAGGGGTATGCTTCGGTTAACACCGTAGAGTTGGTAAATACCTATTTGACTCCCGACAATGGGGAATGCCAGGTAGACCTTCCCAATGTCCCCAGTCATCGCCAACATCATCAGAGTCATGGTTACATGGATCGGAGGGTCACGGAAGTCGGCACCTCCAGCCAGGCCATGCACGCCACTGAGACTAGACAGCAGGCCCAGTGTAGATCTCAGCACACGTGGCCCCTTCATCTGGTGTCGAAAATTCCGCCTCCACCACTGTTTGTGTTACTGGATCAGGTGGAAGCACGTCGGCCTTGCTGCATCCATCTCCGCCCTGCCACCAGCTGACCCTAGCCTTCTGGTACTCATATGACAGACACTCTATGGGATTTGACTAGGGAACAGCGAGATATGCCTAGTACCAGTCAGCCGTCGGTCCAGCCAATAGGGCCCGCCGTGCCTCCAATTGCAGAGTGGCCTCCTATAAGCAGAGGCTCGCGACTGGCCTGGAAGTATGATGTTCTGAAACACCTTGTCGGCATTCCAGTGAGTATTTCTATCCTTGAGGATCATCGCCTGTCGTCTGAAATGCATGAGGCGCTTGAGGATGCCCTAAGGAGCCCCCTCTAGTTTGAGACGGAGGTAGCAGCTGCAAAATCCTTCCACGCTGAAGCAATTGAGAACACCGAATGTCAGGCAGTTATATCATTCTCTATTGAAGACAAAGACCCTCCTATATAGGGGCACATTTTTCCACTATACATCACTGGCCAGTTCAATGGTGTGGAAGTCCACCACTGTCTTATTGACACGGGTTCTGGGATTAACCTAATCCCGACTCGGACACTACAAAAGTTGGGTTTGTTTGAGGATGATCTAACTCCCTCCGACCTCGGAATCCAGGGATACGACAAGACTGAGCAGACCCCGGTCGGCAAGATCCATTTGAAGACCCAGTTCGGTGGCCTAATTTCCAGCACCGACTTCATGGTTATCTCCCAGGACACCACGTACATCGCATTGATGGGAAGGTCATGGCTCCACCTGCATGCAACGGTCCCTTCTTCATATCACCAATGCCTCAAATACTCCCTCAATGGTCGAGTAGGCATTCTCCAAGGAGATGTGTCTCCTTTTGGCTCTTGTGAAGCCTGTTATCTGGACGCTGACGATTATAAGATAAAGGATAATCAGATTCTAGAAAGTGAGGTTGAACCCACCCCGGTCACAACTGATCCCTGGGCAGGTCTGGATGTCACCTACATCTTCCCGATCCATCGGTTGGAGGCCAAGACCCCCGACATGTGGCAATGCTTTGTTGTTTTGGGTACAATATGAAGACATATTCCTAGGTCCAAGCGACGGTGGAACATCACCTCGTACTCCTACACCAACCAGGCTCGGGTGATCCCAGAACCTCCTACCCCTGTACGGTATCAGGATGTCAGGCTCATGGAAATGGTGGTACGTCATACGTGTCTATTTTTCCAGGCTGGAATTAACCAACTCAAGTCGACGTGCCACTACTGCTTTGATGTTATTAAGCACGGCCCCATGGGCCAAAGACCATATGGGATTGGATCGACTACCTTTATCGTTATGGTCTCAGTGGCGCATGAATCTCCTAATGTGATGACCACTGCTGCTCATGCTAGCACCAGCCTCCCATCAGAGTCTGGTGGCTCGGAAGCAACTCCCCCCGCATAAGATCCCTCCACAATTGGAGAAGAGGATCTAGAGGATGATCCCCCTACCTTTGAATAAGTCATCTCTACCACGGTCGATGAGCTGATATAGGTGAACCTTGGTAGAAAGGAAGACCCGAGACCCACATTGGTCAGTGCCACCATGCCCCCCAAGGAGCAGAAACAGTATGTGGAATTCCTCAAACATCACTGTGATGTGTTCTCTTGGAGTTACGACGATATGATAGGACTAGATCCTCAGGTATTCTTCCACCGCCTTGGTCTCCAGGAAAACCATCGCGGGTTCATGCAACCTCCCAGAAAGATGCACCCTTCTCACGGTGCCCTGGTTGAGGGTGAATTTGACAAGCTTATCAAATCAAACTGCATCAAAGAAGTCCAGTATCCCAAGTGGCTATCCAACATTGGTCCAGTCAAAAAGAAGAACGGACAAATCAGGGTCTTTATTGACTTCCGTCATCTCAACCGCCACTATCCGAAGGATGATTTTCCCCTTCCAGTGATAGAGTTGTTGATTGATGATACGGCTGGGTTCCAAACCCTCTCCTTCAGGGATGGGTATTCCGGGTACAACCAGATCCGGATGGGCCAGGAGGACGAGGATTCCACTACCTTCAGGGCACCCCAAGGTACTTTCTGTTATCCGGTTATTCCCTTCGGCCTAAAGAATGCGGGTTCCACCTATCAGCGGGCCATGCATCGCATATTTAAGCCGATTCTAGGAACATTGGTGGAATGCTACATGGATGATCTGGTGGTCAAATATCGCCAACTCCAGGACCATATAAAGGACCTTGAGAAAGTGTTTGGCTTCCTCCATTCCCGCCACCTGAAGATGAACCCATTGATGTGTGCTTTTGGGGTCACCTCTGGAAAGTTCCTTGGATTTTTTTCAGATACTGAGGCATTGAGATCGACCCAGAGAAGATCAAGGAAATTATCCAGATGCCTCCCCCAAGCAATATTCGGGAGCTTTGAGGTCTCCAAGGTCACTTATCCTACATACGTCGATTCATTGCGAATCTAACTGGCAAGTGTAATCCATTTTCCCAGATCAAGAAGAAAGGCTCCACCTATGAATGGGACGAGGAGTGCCAGATCGCCTTTGAGGAAATCAAGAAATATCTAATCCAACCTTTGGTCTTGATGCCACCTGTTTCCATGAAGCCACTGGTTTTTTACGTGACTACCCTGGAATGGTCCCTCGGCTCACTTCTCGCCTAGAAGAACAATGAGGGAAAATAGAAAAATCTCTATTACCTTAGTCGAATGCTCCTCGATATGGAGACCAGATATTCTCCCATCGAGAAGAGCTGCCTTGCACTCGTGTTTTCCATAAAAAAATTGTGGTACTACTTTCAGTACCATGAGGTACAGCTGGTCTCTTGGGTAGACCTGTTGAAGTACATCCTGAACCGATCTATGTTGACTAGCCGACTGGCGCAATGGAAGGTAATCCTCCAGCAGTTCGACATCAAGTTTGTGCCTCAGAAGGCTATCAACGGACATACATTGGCAGACTTTCTAGCTGCCCATCCAACCTCTGCGGATCAATCCTTGGAATGGGACTTTCCTAATGAGGCAATCCTCTTAGTCGATTATGACATACCATGTTGGAAAATGTACTTTGATGGCGCCTCCCGGAGCCCCACCGGGAGGAGACTCAATGACCCTAGACTCAACAGAGTAGGCCTGTGTGTCGTCCTTATTACTCCGGCGCAATCCATCCTTCCATATTCATTTCTGATGTCGGAAGGTTGCACTAACAATGAGGTAGAGTATCATGCCCTCATTACTGGCCTCGAGCTGGCCCTTTAGATTGATGCACCCCATTTTCACGTGAAAGGGGATTCTGAACTGTTCATCAAGCAGGTCAATGGCGACTATGTTGTCATAAATCCAGCACTCATGCCATTGTTGGAGTGCACCCTCTGTCTAATGGCCCAGTTCCCTTCTCAACCAGAGGTTACCCATGTCCCTCAGTCACAAAATGGTCGAGCAGACGCTTTGGCCGGCCTAGTTGCGTCACTTGCAGAGCCCGAGCAGGATGATCTGATTATATATGTGGCACACTGGAGATTCATTTCCCCCGTCATCTCAGAGGATGAGGACAGCCTACGGGTAAGACATCTTACCACTGGATCCCCTACATCAGGATCCCTAGGTACTTCAGATGCGGTGATGGAAATAGTTCATGGTTGGAGGACACCCTTGGTTGAATACCTCCAACACGGTAATCTTCTGTCAGACCGGGTAGAGCGCGAGTGAATCTGACGCCACGCACTACAGTTTACCCTTCAGAGCGGTCCCAGCCTTGATCAGATCCTTTATAAACGTGGATTTGATGGTGTTATCCTCTGTTGCCTTCAAGGAGTTGAGATTCCACAGGTCATGCAAGAGGTTCATGCTGGTTCATGTGGCGCCCACCAGGCTGGGCCGAAACTATCTCACCAGATTCGGAGGTTAGGGTACTTCTGGCCTTCCATGATCCATGACTGCATCGAGTTCACCAAGAGGTTCCATGTGTGCCAAGTTCATGCTAACTTTGTGCATCAGACACCGGAGCCTCTCCACACTACCAATTATTCTTGTCCCTTTGCAGTCTGGGGGTTGGATGTTGTAGGACCTTACCCACCGGCAACGGCACCACTACGGATTTCTTTTCCAAGTGGGCAGAGGCAATTATGCTCAAGGAATTCAAAGCCCATTCTATTGCCAACTTCATGGGTTCTAATATCATCTATCGATTTGGAGTACCTCATGTTATCCTCACTGATAATGGCACCAATTTTTGAGCACCAAGATGAAGAAATTGTACGCCAAGTTCAACATTCGCTCTAACTATACCTCCCCCTATCATGTGCAAGAAAATGGATAGATCGAGGCATTTAACAAAACCCTCTCTAATATTCTGTAAACTATGGTAGGTCAAAACAAGAAGAGTTGGCCGGATAAGCTCCCCAACGCCCTCGGGGCTTATTGGACGATGACTCGTAATTCCACCCAGGTGACCCCATATTCCCTGGTGTACAGAACTGAGGTCATCCTACCCATAAAGATTCATTTTCCCTCATTGCGCATAGCGGTCTATGACCAGAAAGCGCCAGATAGAGTTTCCAAAATATGTCTAGCTGAATTGGAAGCGCTGGACGAGAATAGGCTTCGTGCTTTGCACAACCTAGAAAGGCATCAGAGCAGGATGGATCGAGCTTTCAAAAAGAAGGTTCACCTCTGGTCCTTCCTTCAAGGTGACCTGGTATTGGCCCTCAGGGCGCCAATGATCCCCAGCAGGAAACCACCCAAGTTGGAGCCCAAATGGGATAGACATTTCATTGTCCATAAGGTTTATCCCAATAGTGCATACTCCCTGTTGACCACGGATGGTGAGTGTGTAACTCCTCCCACCAATTCCAGGTTCCTCAAACATTATTTTTCTTGAACTCTTTGGTCTGACATGACCCTAAACTATTGGGTCCTCCATGACCTTAAACTGCACTACGGTCACGCATGACCTTAAACTGCACGCTCGTCCTGCATGACATTAAACTGCAAGCCGGTCAGGCCTCCTAGACCGATGGCCAGCCTCGGGCCCCTGGACCAGGCTCTCTTCTGTGGGATTGTATGGTGTGGTGTGGAATTATGTCCTCATTGACGTTGGGTTACTCTCCATTCCATACAAATTCCCAAATGAAACGCCTTTTATCGTCCTACATGACTTTAAACTGTTCTTCTAGAACTACGTGTGGCTTGATTCCCATCTTTATGGGATACATAGGACCGCCTGAACACCTAGGTTTCAAGTCCAAACCCATCTCTTAAGAGATCCCACAATCTCTCGGTCACCTCGGCCTCTGGGCTTGTCCCTCTCCATGAGGGGGATATATAGGTGTGGTACAGGGTTTTTAGCGTCATGCCCCCTTCTCTCGGGAATCCGCCATCTTTTGGCCGCTCTCAAACTAAGCCCTTTGACCCTTTTTAGTGGTCCACTAATGTGTTCAGAGTACTCTGGTCTAGGACCTGGAGTGTCAGATTCAACTTAGGCAAGTTCCGTCCACTTTTGAAGCTTCGTGCTCCCCTTCATTAGGACCCCCATTACCTTTCACACCCAGAGGGACCCCCAAGAATGGCCTGGATACAATGCCTAAAGGCTCTCCTACAATTACGGTCCAATGACCCTAAGGGTTTCAGATAACAAATTGATAAAAATCCCACTTTGCGAACATGGTCAACGGTCGATGCTCATTTGTTTGTCCCCATTTCAGGCTAACACGATAGGATGTTGTGTTGCGAACATGGTCAGCAGTAATCCTCCGTCGTCACGCCGACTCCTTCAGGCACTGAATTTTGGTTGCATGATTTAAATTATGTTCCACCTCATCATGTCAAGGTGGAATCTCGACACTCTTTGCACTAACCCTCAGTGCACTTCCACACGTCAGGTAGAAAAAGCTGTGTTACGGCGTCTCTCAGGGCTCCCGCAATCCGAGCGCTAAGATTATGGGCTTGGGTCTTCTCTAAGAACCATGAACAGCTTGACCCTCATCCCCATGGGAAATGAGGGGTCACCCAGACATTGAGTTTTGGGCCCAGCTCAGCTGGAGGCTAGTGTCTCTTTCCCCTTGTTCTTTGAACCCTCACTGGCCCCTTGGCCTGAGGCTCCTCTCCCGGAATCGCGTGCGGTGATGGTATGGGATTATGTCCTCATCCACGTCGGGTGTTCTTTATTGCATCATGTGCATTCCCCTGGGTCCAATCCATATGACCTTAAACCGTGCTGGTTGGTCCTACCACATGACCGTAAACTGTGATGATATCGTCCTGACCGCTCGATGAAAAACAGCACTGCATTGTGATGACCTCTCCATAGAGGACATCACGTGGGGGTATTGGTTATTTACCACACCATTTTTCAACGCCCACATACGGCTTGATTATTTTGTCGATTCTAGGAATTCCCACCCTAGGCCTGTCGCTTCACAAAGAAAAATCACATTCACCTTCAAGGAAAAACAAGATACATCAAATGCCGCTTCTTTTTGTGCGAGGGCTAGACCCACACGCCCCTTTCATCCTTTTCACAAGTACCATACCGTGCCATGCCACCCTCGAAGAACTATGTATAGATTGATTCCCATCCTTATGGGATACGTAAGAGAGCTCGGGCACTTCCCCATGGGTCCAGCCTAACGTTCGTGTTCAGTCCCTTGACTGGAACACTTCTCCAGGGAACACATGGTAAGTAGGGATTATGTCCTCATTCACGTCGGGTTTCGTGACCACGTTATCGTGTGTCTTCTTCTATCCTTACCCCTGGGTCTGAGTTCTAATAGATTAAACTAAGATCCTTTCTAGAACTACGTGCAGCTTGATTCCCATCCTTATGGGATATGTAGGAACGCCTGAACATTTCGTCTTGGGTCCAGCACCGGGATGCCCCATAGTGATGTTGGGAAGCGACAGTTTCCTCACCAGAGAGGTCCTGTCTAAAAGTAGGGATGATCTGTGACCATATTAATATGTCTGCCTAATGTGCCTCCACTATGGTGGAGTAATTTTGGGAGTGTTGGATTCCATACAAACAAACCATCACTCCACTTTCCATGCTTCACGTTCCCCCCTTATTCAGATCTTCATCCTCTTTCACGTTTGATGGGACCCCCTAACAGTATGGATGCTCGACCTATGGTCCGCCTGCTGTCTTAGGCCAATGTTCCGGAAGACTGGTCATGTTTGGAGGGACCCCCTAACAGTATGGATGCTCGACCTATGGTCCACCTGCTATCCTGGGCCAACATTCCGGAAGACTGATCGACGATATTTGAGTTAGGCCCTATGTTGCGAACATGGTCAGCGATAAGCCCTCATTTATTGTTCCCATTTAAAGATAATGAAATAAGGATGCTATGTTTCAAACACGATCAATATCCATATTTCATTTCCACGCCCCTCCCACAGTGTTCTAAATTTGGGGTAACGTGATTCACACTTTTTCATTTCCCTATGTTCGGACTGATTCCAATGCCCCTGGCATTGCCCCGTTCATGCATTAGAGCACATTGAGAGGACGATACATCAATTGGTCTGAGTTCCTATACTTTTGGTTGGGCCTCCCTCATCTCCTCGGGAACCCGGGTTCTAATTTTGAATGCTCGGGGCCTGGTCAATGATCTCGCAATCGAACGAAGTAATAGTGCGAGCCTCATTTGTTTCTCACAGCCTATGTGAGCTTAGGAATGGATTGCTATTTATTTTGGAATTGTTATTGGGCATGTTAAACCAGAGGGACAAGTATGATTAAGCAAAGGGGAAAGTTAATAGGCATGTCTATACATGCAGTTCAGGGAAACAGAAGAAAACAACAGAGCATGACAAATATAGGGGTTTGGCCAAAACAGGTCCCCCCTAGGGGTCGGCTTCTTGGATGGATCTCTCCAATGATGCTAACTTTTCGCTAGTGGCCTCCAGGACTGCCTCCCATCCCCTGAGGACCCTATCCTCATCAGTAGCCACGGGGAATAGTTCACCGACCCTGGCCTGTGCCCACGCCTGTTCAGCTTGGAGCTCGGTTATCTGGCGACTTGCTTCTACGAGTTTTTTTTAGAGAAGACAGATATCATTAATGATGAAGATCATCAGACGTACATATGAGAATCCACAAAGGGAAATTGTCCAGCCAGAGCTGGTTGTCATCGAAGGGGCCTGATTCCGCCAACTGATGGGCCGCATTGTTTTCTTCCATTTTAGTAAAGGAAAAGGTGCAAAATGAAAAGCATTGGAGGAATGAGAGAATTCTCCTGATGATGAGGCCAGAAGACTGGAGTCTGCCATCATTGTAGTTAATGGAATTGATCACAGTGAGACAGTCAGACTTTATGTTGATATCAAGCCATCCATGTTCCCTAGCCAGTATCATACCTTTCAGGATAACATTAGCCTCAGCTACAGTAGGTTCCCAAAAGACATGATGTGATTCATATTTTGCAGCAATTATTTTCCCTAGATGATTTCGGGCGAGGAGGCCGAGGGAGACAAATCCATCCTTGGGGAGAGATGCGTCCACGTTGATCTTAAGAGTTTCAGCCGTTGGGGGTACCGACGAGGAGGACAGGAGGGGGGAATATCTAGCCTGTGATGTCCGTTGTGGTGTTTCCAGCCCTCAATCCATGAAGTGGCCCATTCAGTCCAGAATTCAGTAGGTTTATGAACGTGATGGAAAACAGCATCGTTACGCCGAACCCAGATGATCCAGGCTAGGGTACAGAGTGAGCCTTCATTATCCGATGATAGAGAGGAGCACCAGTGCATCAGGAGAGTGGGAAGGTTAGAAACCATGGCCAGAGATGCAACTGAAGTCGGGCCCCATTTTTTCCAAATTTCCTTAGCTCTAGGGAATTTAATGATAGTGTGAAAAGGGGTATCTAGGATATTCAGGAAAAAAGGGAAGGCAACGACACTGGACATATGTTGGTAGACGAGAAGGCTCATGGTAGGGAGGGTGTCTGTGCACACCTTCCACCAGAAGTGGCGTATTTTTTGTGGGACATTGAGCTTTTAGAGTGATTTCCATGGTCCCTCATTCCGGTCGACTGGGTGGTTTCCAAGAGAAAGTCTGTAATCGGATCTCACTGTGTAATCGCTCGATAGATCATTTCTCCAGAAGAGATGGTCGGGTCCTGCATCTAGGATACAAGGGATGCTTAGGATAAGTCGTTGGTCTCTTTCGTTAAACCATTCATGAATCTTATCCAAACACCACCCCGTCCCTTGGTCAGAAAGGAGGCACCTGACAGTGTCATTTTCAAAGCCTAGTTGGGCATGGGAGGTAGCCTACATACCTTCCAAATCAATCAGCCAGGGATTGGTCCAGATATTGACAGATGATCCATCCCCAATCCTCCAGCCCATCCCTTTTTCCAGGAGCTTTCGGGCCCCCCAAATGCTTCTCCAAAGGAAGCTAGGAAGAGGACCAAGAGATGAAGCATGGAAGTCCGTGCGGGGAAAGTACTTAGCTCGTAGAACCCGCGCACAGAGAGATGATGGACGGTTAATAAGGCACCATCCTTGATTGGCCAACAGTGTGTCATTGAAGAGAATAAGATTTCAGAATCCCATCCCTCCCTCCGGCTTGGGTATGCAAAGTTTCTCCCAGGGCATCCAGTGGGGTCTATTCCTTCCATCATTTTCCCCCACCAGAAGTTGGTCGTACGTGAGTGGATCTGATCTTGAGAATTCTCCAATTGGGCCCTTAGCTGCTTCACAAGCTCAGAGCAGGTCGCAATGAACACCTCTTTCTCTTTCTCCTATTCCTCAAGGCGTCAGACCTCCTGATCCGCCTGCCGGAGTGCTCGGGTGCTCTCTGACTCCTCCTGGAACCGGATGATGTCGGCACGCCAGTAAATCGAATGCATCTTCTCATCCATGTAGTCACGGACCATTAGATGAAGGCATTGATCATCTACTCCTCCAGTGCACAGGAAGCGCAGCCAGGTTTGGAGTGATCCCATCCGCTTCAACCATACGGTCTGAGGCTGATTGAGAAAACATCGGATGCACTTCCATCCCTTGCGCCACATCATCCAGCTCTCCTCGGCCGCTTCTGAGTTAGAATCGTCAATTTCTTTGGGGTCAGTAGACCGATAGACAGGGAACACAGCCAACAGAGTAGCAGCGGGGTCTTCCTCAGGGAATCCTTCCAAGGGATCAGGCTCATCAGCACCAGGGTGACCTTCTTCTGTCCCCTCGATCCTAGTGGCACCCTCATCAACTTTCGGACCTACCTCGATGGAAGCATCACCAATGTCTGCCACTCCCTGTTCACCAGTATCTGGAGCCAACTCAATTTGGGAGTCATTTTCTGGGCGGGGCAGTGTGCTTGTCATCGGCATGCCTGTGGATGGTCTGGGCTCAGCAGCCCGATGGGCCCCCAATGCCACGATCACTGCACAGATAGGAATCACCCTGGTCAGTTGATTTCTTCAACACTAATTATCATCATTGAAGTAAGGGACTTACATAAATCCAAGGCACCCACCTCTGGTGCTATGGCTGCTGCAAGAGTTGTCGTGGAAGTAGATCCCTCGGCACTCATCAGCTCAATAATGGGCATCGGTGCCCCGCCTATCCCTATTGATGCTTCCTCCCCTACTTCAACTGGAGACACTTGATCAAAACCAATGTGCTCCTGAGTAAGATAAGGAATATGTGATATGGTTTTAAAAGGGAAGAGATTACAAGGATGGATGAGGTTTGAAGCATACCTCAAGTATCTCGGTTATGTCAATGTCAGAGCCGACAATCTCGCTGCTCTCCCGGAGACTCCCTTGGTAGGGAACCCCCTGCGACCCCTCACCTTCAGGTTATCCTTCACCTTCTCCTTCATCTTCTCCCTCACCTTATCTTTCACTTTCTTCTTCTCCTCCCACTTCCTCTCTGATCTCGTCGTCCTCCGACTCGTCACTATCGCCTTCTCCCAACGGCATCATTTCTGGATCATGCTCTTGGTCGAGCATCACTTTCATTAGGAAGGGTGGCTCCATGCACCGACCCCGTTGGCATGCGTATGTGTCCATGGCCGTTAGATATGCATGTCGCCGGTGGAAGTTTATTCTGTCGTAAATCTGGACAAGCCCGACTTCTGGAAGCTGGACTCCTTCTCGAATTATCTTCTGCCAGAGAGCTTCAGTGCTCATCGACTACCGTAGGTTTAACCAGGCTGAACATAGTTTTGGGAAGATTGAATCGTGGGAAGGTTGAAGCAGATACCATATCTGCTTCATAGGAAGTTCGTTGGTCCCGCCATGCGATGCTCCCGCTACTAAGGTCCCGGCCTGCACAGGCCTCGCTGCCTGGCGTGCCCCTAGTCTCCCCTTCTAGCGGCACCTTGACTTCTCTCTCGTCATCCAGTTTCCACGCAGGTAGTCTCGAGTTTCCTAACTCACCTGTGAAAAATCCCCTCAGGGTATGCGATGGACCAGTGTTTGGCATACTCAGTTGATAGGCTAGATCGACCCTAGTGGGAGGAAGGGTAATGACGTCGCAAGAGACATAAGTTGTGAACAATAACCACATATGGAGAAGGACGCAGGGATTCCTCTCCTCCCAGATGTCCGTGAATACCCTCTTCGGCATTCTTTGGAGGCACCCAAACTACCTGGCGAATCAAGACGGCACGTAAGTCTCACAGAAGATCTTCCCATCAATCCGAGCCACAAGCACCCCACCTCTGATTCTTTGGAAATATTCCTGCTGCTCCAGCGAGCCTTTTCCATTGTCTACCATTTGGCTGGTCGGGGTGGGGAATGGGATGAAGGTAAAGTTGGCATGGTTACCAATTCTGATCCTTACTCCCTCCTCGCTGAGCGTCATCGGTGCGACCCCGACAATCTCCAGCAGAGATGGTTGCAGGACGTTGCCTAGAGGACGAATGGTGTTTGGGAAAGTGTACCCGCCAAGATGAGACGCCACCCAGCCATGGAAGATTTGGAAGGGGCAACATACTCTCTGAGGTGACCCCCTCTTTAGATGCACCCTAGGATGGCGTATAGTCAAGCCAGCATGGGGACCCCCAGATTAAACCTTTTGTTGGTGGCCATGGTTCCCGCCATCACCAGAGTTGTTGGACAGATGCCCATCCTTGCGTCCCGCACCGACAGAAGCCACCCGCTTAGGAAGGTGGAAGAGAACCCAGCATGTCAAACATTTCGGTCTCGGGCCTCATTAACTCGATAGCCCCATGATTGGTATTGCCCCGCCTCCAGGATCCTCCAGTATGATCCATTCTTTCTCCTCTGAGCCGTGGTTGGACACTGTTTTCCCCGTCCCTGCATCTTTACCGCCGAGTTCTTCTATAAGAATAGGCTGAACCAGTCCTTGTAGGCGATGTCCTTTAGGAATTCCTTGACCAGCAGCCTCTCTTTGGCCATCTCTAGCAGATGCCACGTCAGCATGGGGGTTTGTGATCTGTCCTCCCAGGTGCTCAACAGAGGAAGGAACTCATCATATTGATAGCCCTCCAGTGGGATACCTTCGATGCAGTGGACATCCCAGATGCTAATTCCAACTTCCCCATGGTGAAGATGGAATATGTTGGTGTCAGGGGACAAATGGGGTGAACAACTCCGGCCTGAGCTTAGGCTGGTGGTAGAAGTAGAACTGCGACATCCACACCGCCTCGAATAGACCAATGTGTCGCAGCTCGGCCCCAAATTGGTCGCACGTATAGCGAACCCAGTACACCCAGGCGCACTCACCAGTGAAGTTGCCTCCGGACCGCAGATCCCAATCTTGCAGCTAGCCCTTGGTATCATCTGTGATGCTCTGACGGAAAGTGCTTGCGTAGAGGTTTGGGGAACTCTCCGCAACAGGATCTCCCCCAGCAATGGTCCTAGTCCTCGGGTTCAGGACATATACATCCATGTGCCTGGTTTCTCCGGCAGGATGACCATTGTTGGTGATATTGTATCATGTAAGGTCATCCTCATGGGTCACCCATGACCGCGGTGATTCAACCTCAAAGGTCGGCAGCGAAACCTCCTCCAAAATGCCGAAGTTCCATAACAGAAGGTTGTTGGAAAAAGGGTACTCTTTCTGGGCGGGGGTTAGCAGATTGAACATAGTATGGTTATTGGAGACAACCACCCTGGCTTCATAAACCTCCTCGTTCGCCGCCATTTCAACTCTGCGAGTGGTGGCTTCTCCCTCGTCTACTTGGTTTGCGGCTATCTTCTTCCATCCAAGTTCTTTGATAGTGTTGCGCGAAATTTGGATGTGTTGCAGAAAATTCATAAGCTGGGCGCGAAATCAGAGAATTCGGCGCAGAAAATCCTGGGTTTGCGCGTAAATATAGCCAAAACTCAGAGCAATTACATGCTGCCAAAGCGGGTTTTACGTGCAGGCGCAGATGCAATTTCGCACACGAGAGCCCAGAGCCTATCCCACGAGAAAAGTGTGTACAGAGCATGGGACCCATGGCCCCTTTTATTGGAAAATATGGGGTTCTGTGCCACGTGGAAATCTGATTCCGCGCTAGCCAACGTTTTGTGCGCCATAGAATTTTTTGCACGCAGGGGGCCCACGAAGCCCAACACTTCGGTGTTTCCCTCAGAATCCTATCGTTGCGACCCCTCGCCAATCCAATTCTGAGGGGGGGAATTTGTAGACGCTAAAAAGTCCGTAATTACTGAAGGAAGTTTCAAAATGAAAAAGTGAAGTTATATTCAGACTCGAAGGCTCAGTCCGGAGGGCCCAGAATTGTTGCGTGGAAAAAAGGGGTATGCGCACAGAAAAGTAGGGCCACATGGAAAGGGTTCGGGATTCACGAAGGGTCCCTAGCACAGGCGCGAAATACTTTCGCGCCCGTGCCCCGTGGGGTTAACATTCCGCACTGCCGCCTCTGGCGCGCAATTTTTGTGTGCCACCCTAGATTTTTGTGCTGCCGGATGCCTATAAATAAAAGGAAAGCCCTTCCATTTTGGGGTTTTGGAATTTGGATTGTCTCTCGTGCGTGAAATCGGACTTCCGCATGCACAAGATGTCCTTCAAGTACTGATCCTTTTCGCACCACCTCGCCCCGGGATTTGCCTTTACGCGCGATCCCACTAGCTTAAACGAGATTCCAAGCCCTTCAGGGTTCCTCCCTTGTGTGCAATTCCTTCCGTTGCATGAAAAACGGTCCAATTATGCGCCATCCCAGTGTTTTTTACGCCAACCATTTCTTTGTGCGCAACCCCTGGGACCCCTCACCTTGATGCTCCACGGGTGCCTCCCTGCGTAGGCGCCTGATGTCCTCCTTCTGGATGCCCCGGGCACACACATCGGGCATACACGCCATGCACTGTTTTCCTGTACGACCTTCCAGGCTTGTACGAAGTAACCTCAAGGTCCCTTGGGCGGTTTTTCCCATTGCATTGCTCTGCCTCATGCTTCTTCGCATAGGCACGCTAACGACTATTTCTTCTTTGCATAGCTATGATAACGTGGACCCCTCGATGGTTTTCCCTGTAACCCCCCTTCACTACGACCTTGCCGATGCCTTCCCTTCCATAAGGGGAAGAGAGCACTGGTCATGTAAGTCCTAGGGGTGAAAAGTAAACCCACCTCGTCCGAGATGCAGGATGTTAAACTGACAAGCACCTTGTCCTCAACACATGACGTTAAACTGTGACCCGGCCCCATGTCTCGCACGCAGGGTCCCCCCACCTCGGACATTCTCCATGCCTGCTTGTCTCCACGGGGATGGGATCACCCCTCACAGGGGATGATATCCTTTTTATCGGAGTGGAGTTTGTCCGTGGGGAAGGGAAGCCTCCTTGGTGTAATCCCCTAGCCCCTCTTGCGGAAGGTAGCACCCATGCACCTCTGTACTTCCCCGGAGCCAGGGCCAGCGGGGAACGTAATGGTAAGTGGGACTCCTCCTTTCTTCGGTCCCAAATCCCTCTCCTGCTGCGCTTTGTCGCCATCGGGCCTCCATCCTAGAGTAAGTCCCAGTACCATGGGCCGCTCAACGTGTAATCACCTCTTTGCTTCCCACAGATGCACCCTTCACGACGTGATCATCAGGTCCCTGCAACTTCTTGTTTCTCACACCGAGCATGACTCACGTCAACTTAGAGTGAGCACCGACCCTGACCCCCACCTCTAGTGAACTACGGGGACTTTGATCCATGATAAGGCATAGTAGGTAGGAAGCCTCCACGAGGTTCAAGCCCACCACCTGGTCGTTCCGACCCCTTCACGTCGGTTCACCAAAACCCTGGGCCGCCTCAGAGCATAAGCCCCAAATGCCTCGTCCCGCATGACGTTAAATTGTACACCCGAACTACGTGGACTTTGATTCCCTATCATGGGGATACGTAGAAAGCCTCCACGAGGTTCAAGCCCACCACCTGGTCGTTCCGACCCATTCACGTCGGTTCACCAACACCCTAGGTCGCCTCAGAGCATAAACCCGAAATGCCCCATCCCGCATGACGTTAAATTGTAAACCCGAACTACGTGGAATTTGATTCCCTATCATGGGGATACGTAGGAAGCCTCCACGAGGTTCAAGCCCACCACCCTTTCATTCCGGCCTCTTCATGTCGGTTCACTAATCATTGTGGGCCGCCTTAGAGCATAAGCCCCATCCATCCATTATTGTGGGCCACCTCAGAGCGTAAGCCCCATTCCATCCCGAACTACGGGGACTTTGATCCGTGCTAAGGCATGGTATGTAGGAAGCCTATATAAGGTTCAAGGCCACCACCTGGTCGTTCTGACCCCTTCACCTCAGTTCACCAACACCCTAGGCCACCTCATAAAGTAAGCCCCAAATTCCCTATCCTGCATGATGTTAAATTGTACACCCGAACTATGTGGACTTTGATTCCGTATCATGGGGATACGTAGGAAGCCTCCACGAGGTTCAAGCCCACCACCCGGTCGTTCTGACCTCTTCATGTCGGTTAACCAATAATTGTGGGCCGCCTTAGAGTGTAAGCCCCATCTATCCATCATTGTGGGCCTCTTGAGAGCGTAATCCCCCTTCCATCCCGAACTACATGGAATTTGGTCTGTGCTAAGGCATGGTACGTAGGAAGCCTCCATGAGGTTCAAGCCCCACCGCCTTGGGATGCCTCACAGCGTAAGCCCCATGCCTCTATGGGATACCTCGGATTATAAGCCCCATACCACCATGGGCTGCCTCATAGCGTAAGCCCCATCCAACCCGAACTACGAGGACTTTGATCCATGTCAAGGCATGGTACGTAGGAAGCCTCCCCGAGGTTTAAGCCCCCTTCACTTCATCACTCATCCTGATTCTTACCTGGGCCGCCACATCCCGGTGGGATCATGCCACCTCATTCCACTCCACAGCATTTGGGAAGCCACCCACGTGTCGGCCCCAACATCGGTGTTTCCTCCAGAGGGTTCTTCGATCTGATACCCTCTCAGTGTTCCGATCAGTTCGATCCGTCTCTGCTGGATGTTAAACTCATGAAATACCTTGTGTTAAACATGGGAAGCTGAGGAAAACCTCAGATACATGCCTATGGCATACAATTCCCCACATTCGATGTGGGATGCCTTGGGCTTCCACGCCCTTGAGAAGCCCTATAATAAGGGACATAATACAGACATGCCAATCCCCCAGTGTCAAGACAGGCCAACGATGCATCAGCGTGACCACTCCCTTAACCGAAGGTTGCTGTCCCGACTAGACCCATTGGAGCGTCTCGATAGAAGCAGCGTAATTAATTGGTGTCCATGAAGATATGGCACCGGGAAGAGTTTCACAAACACGTCTTAAATCTATGAGGGAGACCCGAACTAGGTGACGAGTTCCAAGGAGGAATCCACGGAAGGAGAAACCGACATCCCATCATCCCAGTTTCGATCAAGGAGAAGACGTCCCTAAATAAAGAGCGAATTTCGCCCACCTTTGGAAAGCGGGAATGCAGGGTGATAAGATGCGCATCCTCTGCATGACGAACGTGCGCGCGCGTGCCCCGAAAAAAGCGTCAAAAACAACACCATCGCAAATAGTATTTTTTGCAACAGGCCTGTCGCAAAAATACTAATAGTGATGGGAAACTATACTATCGCAAATAAATATCTGATTATATACATTATATATAAAAAAACTTGTTGCAACAGGCCCGTCAAAAAAAATTTATGACGAGCCTGTTGTCTCATCGAAAATAGTTTTTTAAAAAATATATATATACTATTTGTGATGGGGTCCCGTCGCAAAAGGTCTCATCGCAAATACTAAATAAAAAATATATATATTTAATAAAATTGTGATTAATGAAAAAATAATATTAATATTATTAAAAAAATATTAAAATTCTCAATATTTACAAAAAAAAATAAAAAAAACTCATAAATTATTATTATTATTATTATTAAAATAAATAAACAATAAAAAATATAATACTAATAATAAATATTAAAATACTAAAATATTAAAAATAAAAAAAATAAATTATGCGATATTCGCACCAATATAAAAGACATAAACTGTAAATAGTTCATATTAAAACAAATCTTGCATTCAAATATTTTTAACATAAAAAATCATTGAGGGGATAGTATTCTAGAGGAGGTGGATGAGGTGGAGGAGATTGTGAATGAAACTTCATCCCTAAACTACAAGTCAGACGGCGCATGTACTCCATCTGCTCGTGCTGCTGCTACTGTCATCGATCTGTCTCCTCCTTACGTTGTTGTTGCTACTTTTTCCATCGATGCATATCCTCCTCATACTGTTGTTGTTGTTGTTGTTTCTACTACTGATGCATCTCTTCATGATGCTTCTACAAACTCTCTATAAGCTCACACTGAGCTCTCAACGGCTCTTGATACTATGAGCTAGAAGATGATGCCTCTCTATGAACTCCTCTCAAGCTGGACATTGACATCGCATGAGTACCATAATAAGTCCCAGAAGTCAAATGAGAGTCGATAATAACTACTCGGCCCTTCTCGAAGGCATACTGGGTCGCCTGCATCCATGTCGCCTCATTGAAATAGTGGTCACTAGTCTGACCAGCCATCTCGGACCTGACTCTCAGCCTGTGTCTGAGAGGTCGTAGCCTCATATGACTCCTTCAATTCCAATTTGAAATTAAAATAGTGAAAATATTATATACAATTAATTTTCAAATAGAAAAAAAAATACTGACCAAAATATGATGCTGGTGATCACCTCTAATCTCTCTAGTGGATGGATTACTGTACATCCTCTAACAAACATCATACTTCGTAATATCAATACCCTCGACTGCCTATATGAATATAAAATAAATTAGTTATATTTAAAGTTATATAAAATATTTAAAAAAGATACTTACCAGATGTTCTCTATGCATACTGAATGTACGACTACCAGCTCGATGCATCACCTCCTATCTCCCCCAGTTCTGCCGACCCAATAAAGATCTCTTCATAAATACACCACCCAACTAGTGTGAACATAATCCATCCCAAACGTGAGACGAAATGTACTTTGTTCTGTGAGATCTACATGACTCATCAAATATTGTCACTCCTACTTTCTTAATGGTCATCTTTCTTAAATTGTGAAAAAACTGACAGAAATGGTCACGCATAAACACCTCCCATGCTGTGTGGATAGCGTCACGGATACTATCATTGATGGGATACCATAAACCCTAAAAATAGTTTATAATATCATGTTATTAATGAAATAAATTTCAAAATAAATATTATTTATTTACATACCAACCAATGATTGAATATGTTGAGCTACACATCAACGGGAATCTGTTCCCATGTGATCCATGGATGAAAAAAATAATTGCGTAAGATAGCACTCCCATGTCCAAAAAATACATGTGAAAAACTATGAAAAAAGAATAAATAATCAAACAATTAGTATATAAATAAATTAATGAAATCTAACTAAAATACACAGGTTACCATACCTCAGTGTGCATGGATCAAAGCCAAGATGTGGATTTCGCTCAGGGATAGGGTCAGGAATCATCAGTCGCGCAAGATCGTGCCCCCTCTGCATACCCCCCGAACCACTAATAGGCTGAGGGTCAAATGATCTCAAATCCTCCTCATCCAAAGGTAGTTCAGCCTCCTCCAACTCACGAAATTGATCAAGTTCCATCTAAAACACAAAATGATTATTGTTAGTAGATAGTTAAAAATAACTATTATATATAGATATATATTAGTTATGATTATAACTAGCATTTAACTGTATCAATGTTCACCTCCATCGTCATCTTCATATTTGATGATGTTAATGTCTTCATATTCCTCCTCGACATCATCAATATCCATATGAGTTTCAGTTTCATCATCTCTTTCCATTTAAATTTTTTTGTAACTTAATTAACATCATCATCACCATCAACCCTTAATTGTAGAGTTTCATCATCGATATTCATGTCTCTTTGTGAAAAAGATGGATTTTGAGTAGTTTCTTGAAAAATTTCAATTCCTTTCACTTCAGCGGAACCAAATTCAGTTTGAGTAAACTGATTTTTCTGAGATTTCATTTTTATTATGCTCCACCAATCACTCAGGTCTCTTGAAATAGCACAGTACTTTGCATAATAAATTTGATGTTCTTTTTGAGCCAATAAAATTGGTTCATTTACTGTAAGAATACTTTTATATTTAATATAGACGATTACATTAGTCGGATGAACACTCAAGCCTCTCTCAGTATCCAACCACTGACATTTTAATATCATTATGTAATTATTTCCTAGATAAAACAATTCAATAATTTCATCCAGCATGTCGTAAAAGTAAATTTCAGTTTCTCTATGATGTGATCCTCTCAAGAAAACTCCATTTTTAATTGTTTTTCTGATTACCCATATGCACGTGTATGAAATTGAAAACCATTCACCATGTATGCATTATAAGATTTAACCATTTTGGATGGTGGGTTACTCAATATACACAGCCGCTTATCAATTTTATCAGCATGTTGAGACACCTGAATTTTTTTAAAACAATTATCAATATAATAAATAATAAACTAAATTGATATGTTAAACCATAAATAATTTATGTTACCGGTTTTTGAAACCATTGAAAAAAAAAATTCCGGCGTTCTTCAAGAGCAGCTGCTGTAATTTGTGGAAGATGTTTCTTGATATGATTATCATATAAACCACAAATAAAATAAGTTTACTTACTGTAACATAAATTATAGAATAAGTGATAGAATCACTCATAGTAAAAATGATTTCATTTCTTCACAGTTGAGCAGAACATATGTTTGAGCTTTGTGATTTTCATCATCTGAAATCCATTGTTCATGAACTCCATCGATGCCAAGCTCTGTATGATTAAAAACGGATAATTGATTGTCCATTTCATCATCAACATTCCCCTTGTTCTATCCCATGCGGTTGTGTTTTGAGGGATATTCAGATTGAAAATAATGAGAGCAGAAAAAAGCAATGTCCTCTTGAAAATAAGCTTCAGCAATTGAGCCTTCAACTGATGCTTTGTTACGTACTTTTTTCTTCAATTTCTACATGCATCTCTCAAATGGGTACATCCATTGAAACTGTACTGGAACTCTATATTTATCTTCATGTGAAAAATGTAATATCATATGTTACATTGAATCAAAGAAAGTCGGTGGTAATATTTTTTCCAGTTTACATATAAACAACAACATCTTCTTTCAGTTTTCTTAGTGCATCGTAGTCTGTTTTCGCCACACAAATGTCTCGAAAAAAATATGATATGTTTGTTATCGAATCCCAAATAATAGAATTAAACAAACCTCTGAATACAATTGGCATAAGTCTTTCCATTATAACATAACAATCCTGACTTTTTAATCAGGTAATATGACCATTCTTAACACATTTATCCAAATTGGACGCATAACCATCTAGAAGTCTCAAATCTATAATCCACTTACAAAAATAATAAGTGACTCTCTTTGGATAGTGTATAAGATTCTTTTGTCTTCATTAACCTCTGTGATATGACATTTTTAAATAGTTCAAGTTCTGGTCGCCTGCAAATTTGGTCAAGATATAATCATGCCTTTATATTATCTTTGGTCTTACCTGGTGTATTCAAAATTATATGAAATAAATTACCAAAACATTTCTTCTCAATATTAATGACATCCAACATGTGGTGGACCAACAAATCAGACCAATATGGCATATCCCAAAAAATGATCTGTTTTATCCAATTGTGTTCTTTCCCAAAGACATTAATTTTCTATTAGTTTATTATTGGTCCAGATGTGATAGGAGGTAATGAAAATACAACTGATTTTAACTCTGTACCTGAGATCATTTTTTTAGATTCATCCCTTTCAATTGTGCCTTTTCTGAAATGAGATTTTTTCCTCCAAAAAGGATGATCGGTTGGAAGAAATCTTCTATTACAATAAAAATATCATGTTCTTTTCCATTGACAAGCATAAAATTATTTTTTGTCTTTCATACAGTAAGGACATGATTTTGGACCATGTGTACTCCATCCAGATAACATGTCATATGTTGGGAAGTCACTAATCGTGCACATCAATGCAGCTTTTAATATGACATTTTGTTTCACAGCAACATCATATGTACTAACACCATTACTCCACAATGAATTTAACTCATCAATCAATGGTTTCAAATAAACATCAATATTTTTTTCGGATGTCCTAAGATTAATAAGGTCAAAAATATGTAAGGTTCCTTCATCAACATCCATAGAGGTAAATTGTATAGAGTTATAAAGATAGGAAAACATGAATACTAACTACCATAAGAACCAAACAAATAGAAACCATTAGTAGAAATACCCAATCACACATTCCGAGATTCTAAAGAAAAAGACAGATGCAATCGGTCAAAATGTTTTCAAGAATCACAATCAGATGGATGATACAAGATTTTACAGGTTGAAAACTTGGTTTTGTGGCATGACATCATTGACGCTCTGTTCTGAGACATAAATAAACGCTGCAATATGGTTGTAAAGGGGAACTATCTCAACTGTTTTACAAGAAACGATCCAGACATTTCTGTTTGAGCTTCTTTATACCTCAATTTTCCACATGTGGGAAAAATATCCAATGACTCGTTTTCACCATAATATAAGATGAAATCATTTTCACATGCATGAATATTCTGATAACTAAGACCTAGATTACAAACCAACCTCTTACTCTCATATTAATTTACAGGAACTACATTTCCTTCAGGTAACAGTGTTTTAACCAAAGAAAATATCTGATCAAAATAGTTGTTTGACATTACATTATCTGATTTAATAGCCATAAATTTTACAACTGCTTTTAATTTTCTTATCTTGCAACCAGGATAGGATGCATCCTCAGCAGACCTTAATAACTCATAAAATTTGGATGGTTCCTACTCAGGAGTTAAATCAATATCATCATGAGTTTCAATTTGTTGAACAGATGGACCTGCAACATCATGTACTAAATTTTGAAACTATGATGGATCCAGAATCAAATTATTAGTATCTTATCTAGAACTATATTCACCGTGTTGATACCAAAAAAATAATCTGGTTGAAAACCAAAATGCAAGAGATGTCCCCTAACATTGTCAAATGTGTCAAACGTTCTCAGAGCACATTTTTTACAAGGACACTTAATTGAGCCATCTGAAACAAATTCTAGTTTTGATGATGCAAATGATAAGAAAGCTGCAACACCCTCAATATATATAAGATTTAAACCAAAACCATTTGGATTTTGATTTATCCAAGCACGATCATCTAATAATAAATGTTGTTGACTTCCATGTTCTATATTTTTCTACAAAATATAAAATCATTACTATTTTTTAATAATTTGAAATTAAAAAACACTATCCAAAAAAAGAAGATAAATAATTAAAATTACTTCTTAATAATTACCATTACTTAAGGGCGGCATAATTTCTAGTGGATTGATGACTACTCTTTTGTATGACGGCTCATTTACTCACAACTTTCTCACATTGAAATCGTAATGAAGAATCTTCTCGGAGATACGCATATCCATTATCATGCATACGATAATGTATAAGCGTACCTCCGAATAGATTATTCATTGTGATTTCAGTGTGATAAAGATGCAAGTAAATGAGTCGTTAGACAAAAGAGCCCCCTTTTTGTCGATGAATCGCATGCTTGCAACTGTCACCGCCTGAAAACATTATATAAAATGTGGTCCTACGAATGCATATCCAAACTCGTGCATACGAGATTGGATATGCATACGTAGAAGCATATTTTTCATAATTTTTTGAGGCCGTGAGAGTTGAAAGGAGAAGAGTCATCGAAAAAAAGGAGTTCCGCCAATCCACTGGAAATTATGACAAGTTATTAAAATTGATTTTATTCCTATTTGTTTCTATTTGTTCCTATTTGTTCCTATTTGTTCCTATTTGTCCCTATTTGTTCCTATTTGTTCCTATTTGTTCCTATTTTTTGCTATTTGTTCCTATTTGTTGCTATTTGTTGCTATTTGTTGATATTTGTTGCTATTTGTTGCTATTTCTTTATTCATATTTATTTATTACTATTTATTACTATTTATTACTATTTATTACTATTTATTACTAATTATTACTAATTATTACTATTTATGACTATTTATGACTATTTATTACTATTTATTATTATTTATTACTATTTATTCCTATTTATTTCTAATTATTACTAATTATTACTAATTATTACAAATTATTACAAATTATTTCTAATTATTTCTAATTATTAGTATTTATTACTATTTATTACTATTTATTACTATTTATAACTATTTATTACTATTTATTACTATTCATTACTATTTATTACTATTTATTACTATTTATTACTAATTATTACTATTTATTGCTATTTATTACTAATTAATACTATTTATTGCTAATTTTTACTAATTATCAATAATTATTACTAGTTATTAATATTTATTACTAATTATTACTAATTATTACTAATTATTCCTATTTATTACTAATTATTACTAATTATTACTAATTGTTACTATTTATTACTATTTATTACTAATTGCTACTATTTATTACTATTTATTACTATTTATTACTATTTATTACTATTTATTACTATTTATTACTATTTATTACTAATTGTAAAAATTTATTATTATTTTTTCCTAATTATTACAATTTTTCCAAATTATTACTATTTTTTCCTAATTATTACTATTTTTTCGTAATTATTACTATTTCTTCTTAATTATTACTATTTACCGCTAATTATTACTTTTTACCGCTAATTATTACTATTTACCACTAATTATTACTAATTATCTCTAATTATTACAAATTAGCGTTAATGACTATTAATAACTACAAATTACAGCTACTAATTACTAATTACGACTAATTATTTATATACATTACTAATTATCATAAATAATTATTAATTACTACTAATTACTAAGAATTATTACTAATAATTTCAATTTATTATTACAAATAAATACTGATGACAAAACAATTGAAATCTAATTAAATTACAACTAATCAACGATAATTAAAATTAATATAAAAATGAAATAAATACTAAATTAAATAAAACATAAATACCTTTAAACTTCATCTCTTATAGGTGTAGACAGCTTCATAACTTCTTCGTAAAAAAACTAACTCAGAAAAATTTTCACTCTAAAATTTGAGTTCAGAGAGAGAGAGAAAGTAGGAATTGAGGGGAATGATGGGAAAAAATAATGTGGGTATATATAGGTTAGATCAGTTGCGATGGTACTATTTGTGAGGGGACCCGTCACAAATACCTTCACCCATATTAATTACTTCCGGCAGTTAAAAGGGTATTTGCAACGGGACCCGTCGCAAATAGTTGTCTGCCGACACACTTTTTGCAACAGGACAACATCCCGTCGCAAAAACTCTTTACTGCCGCCAGGTATTTGCGACGGGACGCATCCCAAATACCCTCCAGCAGACGCAGTATTTGGGATGGGGGAATTCCACCATCGCAACTAGTTTTACCGCCTCCTGGTATTTGCGATGGGGGGTGCTTCCCCGCCGCAAATACCCTTCCCGTGGTTTGGCCCGCAAACCGCGCCAAACTTTTTGCAACGAAACCCCAAGTTCCATCGCAAATAACTAATTATTTGTGACGGGTCAATGTGCCTGTCGCAAATAACCTCTTTGGCGGACTATTTGCGACGAGATTTATTCCCGTCGCAAATAACCCATCGCAACAAGCTGCTTTTTTCGTAGTGTTAATTTAGTGTTTTCCCATATCCCTTCATCGTGATGATGACATACTTCATGCACTATGTTTACCTTATAGTCCCTATAATGATTTGAAAATCACGTAATGGATGAATAAGACTCATGTAAATCAATAACATCATTAGAATCATCCTCATCACCCAAATGGTATATTTTTTCTTGCAAAACGACAGACCATTGATCGTTTGGTGGATCAATGACTTAAAATATCTACTTTCCATGTGTCTCCATGGTAAATGGTTCATCATTGTAACTAAATCTTTTCAAATCAAACGGTATAAACCCACAATCATCATGTTTCACACCATTATTATGATCAACCCAATTACACTTAAACACAATGACTCAAAATTTTGTATAATCAATTTCCCATATATCCTTAAGAACTCCAAAATATGTCAATGAAGTAGAAATTGGGTTTTTATCTTTTTTACTCAAAAAATGAATTTCTTTAGCGATGACCATCACACCATTATTTTAAATGGTACTCTTATCATCCAACTTTTTTTGTAAAATGTGTACCCATTGATATAAAAAACAGACAATGTTATCACATTAATAGATGGTCCTCCTGGCAACCATTTCAACATTTCCGATGCAGATAAATCTATGATCACTTTCTCTTTAAACCATGAAACAGATGAATTTTTATGTTCAACCATCAACCAATTTTCATTTCTTTTTGGATATTGTATCTTTAATTTATTAAAATGTGATTATATATATGATAGAACATCACCTGTGTTGTTTAAAATGTATAAATGTGTCTGCTTTACTTCATCACATGGAATGAACTTTACCTTTAAGTATTGAATCCCTCTATCTTCACTATCAACTGTCAAATATCGAGATATAAGGAGACTAATATGATTCACTTCATACAAATAATCACTACATAACTCAATTCCCACTTCCGATACATATTTTTGAACAATAGGGGCCTCTGGTCGATAAGGATTTTTAATATATCCCATTAAAATATTCATATACCTTTCAAAATTATACATCCAACATGAATAAATAGGACCACATATTCTCATCTCACACACCGTATGAATCACTAGATAAACCATTATATCAAAAAATATGGGTGGAAAATACATTTCTAGTTGACAAAGTATAAGATCATATTTATTCTCTAAATCATCTAACAAATTTGGATAGATGAATTTGTTACAAATGGATTTGAAAAAGTTACATAACCTGATGATAGTATTTCTAACATATGATAGTAATATTCCATGTAATGTGACTAGTAGTATATATTTCATCAATACATGACAATCATGAGACTTCAAACCTATTAATTTACAATCCTTTAATGACACAAAGTTATTTACATTTGAAGAATATCCACTGGTTACTTTTATACCATACAAACACAGAAAAAAAAATCAACTTTTCACACTTGTTTAACGTGTGACAAGCCAGAGGTAAACATGTTTTGTTTCCTTTCATAGTGGGAGCTAACTCAAAAGACAATCCCATTGATATCAAGTCAAATTTAGCATTCAATCCATCTTTTTTCTTTCATTTTATGTCTAACAAAGTTCCAATCAAACTATCACATATATTTTTCTCAACATGTATAACATCTATATTATGTTTTATCTCTAAAAATATCTAATAAGGTAGTTCAAAAAAATAGATTGTTTCTTCTAGATATTTCTTTGAAGACTAGAACTTCTTTTCTTTCCAAATTTCAAATCAATATTTTTCACCTTGATGTGATATTATTCAACTGGAAATGGTTGTGGGGGAAGATTGTATTCATATAAACTACTAAATTCCATTTTCAATCTTTGATAAGGATGATCAGTTCGCAAAAATCTTCGATGTCCCATTTACACTATCTTTCTTCTATTCTAAAATTAATAATATGAAGTCTCTTGTTCACAAATTAGACATGCTTTATGAACCTTAACATTGTATCCAGATAAGTTTTCATATGTAGGAAATTCATTTATACTGAAAATTATCATAACATGAAAAATAAAATACTATTTTTTATGCCTCAAAAACATTAACGCCTTCCTCCCATAGAAGTTTCAAATAATCAATTAATGGTGAAAGATACACATCAATGTCATTTCCTGGATATTTTGGTCCATAAATCATCAAGATCATCATAACATATTTTTTATTCATACATATCTTTGGGGATAAGTTGTAAACTTCCAACAAAATAGGCCATTAACTATGCTGGCTACTTAGGCTTCGATATGGAATCATTCTATATATACACACTCCCATTCTGAGATTTCTAAATTCACTTCCAAAATCAAGAAATTGTTTATAAAATATCTTCCATAGTGATGAGTGAATAGGGTGACATAATTTACCATTAGAGATACGTTCATCTGAATGAAATCTTAACCTTTTTGCATCAATTGAATTTGAAATAGATTCTTAAAATGAGGAATTATTAGAAGGTAATAAATTTCTTTAGTAGGATATTTGATTTCGATACCTCCGAATGAATCAGAGTTAATTTATTGGAATTGTATGAAGGGATTATTGGAAGGAATTATTTGAATTAGCATGAGGTTAGATTTTAGTACCTGAGAATGAATCTGAGTAGACTTTTTCATCCATCTTATAATGTGATGTTCCACATGTAGTACATTTTGATAAAAAAACATATTCTTTCCTATACAACACAAAATCATTGAGGCAAGCATGTATCTTTTTTTACCCCAATCCCATTGGGTATAATATTTTTATTCACCTCATAATTGGAATATGGAAGCTCATTTCCTTTTAGAAGTAGCTCTTTTAAAAGCTCAAGTAATTTAGAGAAACTTTTATAACTCCAACCATTTCTTTATTTCAAGTTAACCAATCTCAAAACTGTTGATAACACTATATATTTACTATAACCTAGGAATAATGGTTTTTTATAATCTCCATACAATCGTTCAACAGTTTCTATTTTTTCAACAATATCAACACATAAATCATGAATTAATTCTTCAATACGATCCTATATCTCATTATGAATATTATCATCAACATTAGATGCGGAATTTACATTTCTTTCACTATTCCAAATCCAACGTGTATAATTAAGGCTAAAACCATAGCAAATGAGTCAATCCTTGATTTATCTATAATTTATCTTTCTCATATTCAAACACTTCACACATGGATAGAAAATCAAATCTATGTTTTGAATATTTTTTTTAGAAAATTCCAATAAATCATTAACTCCTTTCATATTCATTAGTGGTTCTTCGTAAATTTATCCAATTACGATTCATTCAATACTTGAGATCATAATATAATCAATGAATATATTAAAACATATAAACATTTAAATATATATATATATATAAATAGATAAATTTTAAACATAAAAACATATAATAAAAATTATTGGTAGTCATATATAAAATATTAACGATTATTAGGAATAAAATAAAAACTATTCTACTTTAGGTATTTATTTTTGTGTGATGTATCATGCTGATCCAAAAGAAGATAATTTGATTAGAATCAAAAATTAAAAAATATAAAAATAACCAATTTCAACTACTATATATACACATATATACAAACATATATATATATATATAAACATATAAAACATATAAAACACATAAAAATTAAAAAATATATATATAACCAGATAAATTTAAACACAAAAAAAATTAATTAAAAAAAAGTGGTCAGGTGAGAGATATCAATGATTTTTAGAAATAAAATAAAAACTAAATTAATCTAGGTATTTATTTTATTTAAATAAATAAATATAAACAATGCTTGATGACTATAATAAAGGAATAAAGATATTTTTTCTAGTTTAGATAGATTTTTTTAAACAACTATCAGACAACACCACTTACTTCCTACCTATATCCTTCAAAATAGACATTAATATTACTCTTTAGTTATAACCTAGAACAAATAACGTTAAACACAAATTCCATATGTATATGTTCATGACACGCTTATTTTCTAGCTACTACATATTTTATTTTCTATATGTAAAATCAAAGTAAAATAAACTGGTTAATCCAAGATGGGCATTAGAATAGTTTTTTATGAATAATTTGTGTTGAATGATCCCATCCTTGTTTCCCAGATGGCCAGATATAAATTTTATGATATGGTTCTATCTATTTGATAAAATTTGACTCTCTAAAACTATTACATAATTATTGTGGTGGAATTGAATGAATACCAAAAAATATTGATTAAATGTGAAATGATAATGGAATTAGTAAAAAATGTTTTGGTTCGTGGTGATTTTAGATTATGATGATATACTTGAGAATAAATATAATAGAAATTACAGTGCATAATTCACATGATAAAAAGGATTAATGTATTTATCAATGGAAAAAAATGGAATAATATTTAACAATTTCTAATTAATTGATCGATTAAGGTGAAAATTTGATACATGTATGTTTGAACGACACCAATAACATAGTTGTGGCAGTCAGGGGTCCCATGTGAAAATATTTTTTGATGAATATATATGTATATAGTTTCTATTAGTGAATTTATGAGTTATATTACTAAAGAATGTGTTTTCTGTAGGTTCTGAGTGCAGTGGAAGCGCATGAGGGATGGTTCCCAACTTTAATTTTTTCCATATTCATTGAATAATCTAAGATCTATGTGGCAACGAATTCCATGATCCATGGAAGTGAATCAAATAAATAGGAAAAAGGAATAGAAACCCAGAACCAAGAGATAGGATCAACATATTTTGTTTATAATTAATTTAATTTAATAAGAATTACCTCCAAGGTGATTATTTCTTCGTTGATGTGTTCAGTCCCAGATCTGCAGGTGTACCATCATTGTGTTGTAAAGATCAAGGCTAGATCTCCCCTAACAGTGATCTTCATGTGTTTCAAGTATCTACGTACGTCGCTGAAGGATTATTTCATGACCCGACCCTACCCGGGCTCGAGCCGCAACTACCCCAAGCCCGCCTCCATAGGCCAGGGGCTGGAGACTAGCGCCGAAGGCACAATAACTCTGGGAGTCCTTTGACTAAGTACCTGTACACACACACGCAGCAAACTCAATGCAAAAGTGCAGAGTAAAAAGGAAAAGGAAAGGGAAACTGCTATAAATAAACCACAATGTGCATCGACCTCTAACAGTACAAAGTACAACCTAAAAAGAAAAGGGGAAAAACACACACCCAACCAAAAAGTGCCAAAACCCGGAAACAGGTAAACAATAAGAAACAACTAACGGGTCTCCCACCTGGAACCCGGCCACGACCACTGCACGTGGTCCAAGCTCCCAAGCTCCTACGCTCCACTGAATTCATGCTCCACCTGTCCGTCGTCTGCAAGGGCACACCAAGTGCGGGCAAATCCCAAGCAGGGGTGAGTATAAAAATACTCAGTAGGATACCCCGAAGGCTCGAGGGTGCAACAAATGAGGTACCGAAGGGTGAGCAGTAGAGAGAACAGGAAAAGTAGAGGAGTATAACTGAAAGTGAAGTAGAATGCCAGTAGAGAGTCCAGCTCAACCCAAAAAAAGAAAGGAAGTAGACTCGTCCAGACACAAGAAGCTGGAAACGGTGAGAAGATGAACTTCTTGTCGAGTCTTCTCTACCTATAGCCGGAGAGTAGACTCGTCCAACCACGAGAATCTAGACACGTAAAGCACGTGGCATACCCTGCGCGTCTTCGCCTCTCCTGGAAGGAGAGAAACCAAACCCAAGAAGTGGGTGCAGGAACATGGTATATACATATCCTTATGCTCAATCAAGAAGCCCGAACATCGTTGTAAGGGGATCTCTGTCCCGTAGCTCAGCCCAAGAAAAGAGTCGCCAACGGTCCCAAAAGAAACACCATCATCGATGCCCAGCATCTCGCACGTCTTCCCCGAACCGCAAGCCAAGGGGATCAATCACCACACCTCGACACTATCCGCTTTGGGCGGCACTGACTCGCCCGCACGGTTTTAGGTTCCATCACAAGGACGCGTCTTCGTAGGGAAAGCGCCCCTCGTACTTAGGAGTTCTAGGGAATGTCAAACCACACCTCGTCACTACCCTGCAGTCGAGAGGTCTCCTCAAAGTCAATCTGATCCATCACCGACCCATACAACCAAGGGTCCAGCTCCGGTGGTCACGGAGGAAAGCCTCAGACTACCCTAGTAGTAAGGAATGATTCTAGAATGCCAACAGGTTTCCCACTACCCAACCCTTCTGGAGGGTAATTCATAATATGATATCGAGTGACCCACTGCCCAGCCCTACTGGAGGGTAAACCATAATACATCGTCAGGCAACCCACTGCCCAGCCCCGCTGGAGGGTAAACCATAACCAGATATCGGGTGACCCACTGCCCAGCCCTGCTGGAGGGTAAACCCTAATACATCATCAGGAGACCCACTGCCCAGCCCCGCTGAAGGGTAAACCAAATTACATCATCAGGCGACCCACTGCCCAGCCCCGCTGGAGGGTAGACCTGGAATAAGTCGACAGACGACCCACTGCCCAGCCTTGCTGGAGGGTAGACCTGGAACTAGACGACGGGCGACCCACTGCCCAGCCCTGCTGGAGGGTAGGCCATAAGAGGTCATCAGGTGACCCACTTCCCAGTCTCTGCTGGAGGGTAGACCCTAAGAGTGTCAGGTGACCCACTGCCCAGTCTCTGCTGGAGGGTAGACCCTAGAAGCCGATGAGTAACCCACTACCCAGCCCCGCTGGAGGGTAAAACTCAGAACTGCTCTGGCCACATCCCCTGGAGGGTACAACACTGGCCAACCAAACGTGGAGTGGGTATCGTGCAACCACCCAACTTCAGAACAACTCATCCAAAAGAAGTTCTACGCCTGTCCCATCACGGGGTGCCACTAGCACCGCTACTGGTCGATCCATCGAGAACAAAACCAGGGGGAGACCACTCAACCCTGCTGGTCAAATAAACGAGCACAGAGAGACCCTGTACGTCGCAAGAGGTCAAAGTACGAAAAGCAGAACACGAAACGCACATGGGGGCCACACAACGTGTGGCCCCAAGTCGACCCCAACCAAGCGCACGAACGTCTCAGGTACAAACCACACGTACCTACAAGCGCTCTTGTATACTCCCAGAGTGTACCACGTCTCCAGCCCAAGGGCTATCGTGCACACGGAACCCAATGTCAACGCGAGGGTGTGACGTAACAACTCCACCTCAAAGGCCCAGGCACGGCCAACCACAACTTGTGAACCATTTACATCACTCTCCCAAGAGTGCGCGATCACACACCAAGGGTCCGCTACAAACAAGGTAGGGCGAACCACCACTGGAGCACCTTCCATGCTTCCACTATTAATAAGATCGCGCAAGAGGCTCCGCACAGCCAAACTGATCACACCATTTTAATCCTCGCGGAAAAACACACGAGATCGACTACTTACTCGCCTCAAACGGATATCCGACGGAAAAATCACCAACACCGCCTCATGCCCGAATGACGTCCCGTGATCCCGAGCCTCGGCCCCAAAAACAGTTGAGCGCATCGTACCATTGCTATCCCCTCAGGAAAACACGTCAAAATCACTACTCACATGAGTGCAACGGATATCCGGAGAAAAAGGTGCATTCCAGCGCATCGCACACGAGCGGTGCTTCGTGGGACCCGCAACCCAGTCCCAAAACACAACGAATGGATCACACCATTGCGATCCTCTCAAAAAAACACACAAGATGGACTATTCACTTGTCCAAAATGGTCGCCCGGTGATAGAGATAGAAAATCATCGTCGACACCCAAACGACCCTCGTGGGCTCCGCACCATCGTGCCGAATTAGAGCGGGCGGATTGCACCATTGCAATCCCCTCGGAAAATCATCCAGAATCGACTGCTCAAACACCCCAAACGGATGTCGGGTGAAAAAGTCGCTAAAAAACTACACGCAGCTCAAAAGATGGGCCGTGGGGCCCACGCCTCAACCTCGGCCTCAACGCCCGGAACCACCCTGGAAACCTCCGCCTCGATGCTAGAGTTCCAACGCCACTGACGGCGCTTAAAACGGGCGTCGGACGCGTCCGCGCCGTCCGAAACAAAATCCCCCGAAGAAACGACTAACCCCTCGTCGTACGTACCGCGCCACCAAGGCCCCTTGTTTTGGGAATTAAAAATTCCCAAAACCATCTCAAAAGGTCCGCCTCGTCGATACGGTTCCACCGCCGTAGACGGCGCGTCAATCGGACGCGCCGTTTAAGAGTTACGTCCCTCCGAATACAAGGGGGCATATCCGGGCCGGTCCACCCCGGTCGGCCCGGTCCAAGCCGCCGGCCTGCTGGCCGCGGCCCACCTCAAACCGCCGGACCCGAGCGGGTCCGGCCCTCCTCAACCGACCAGCCAAATGTCCGGTCTCCTGTTTCAATGCAGGACCCGCCTCATGTGGGTCCTTGCCTTCTCCGAAACAGATCGGCCGAAGCCGGTCCTCGTTGACCAGGAAGACCCGCGCGGCGCGGGTCCTCCCTCCTCCGCTGAACACGACCGGCGCGCCGGCCTCCTCCGCGGTCGCTCTGCCTGAACGCCAGCCGACCGCCCACGCTGCCCCGCTGCTGAGGTGCCACCTCATCCTGGAGCCACTCTGCCGCCGTCCGGCTCACCGCGCCGCCGCCTGGCTCGCTCGGCCGAAGCCCCTGCGCCCTCTGCCGCTCGCTGCCCCCTCGGACCGAAGCCGCGCCGCCCCGGAGCTCCCCGGACCACCATGCTGCCGCCGCAAAATCCCAAAACCCGCAAACTTCGGCGGGTGTTTGCGACCATGTCCGAACTCGGATTTTCGATCCGAAAGAGGCGATAGGAAGAACAAAAAACGTACTACGCATATACGGGATTTGTTTGAAGATTAAACATCAAATCGATGCATAGAATTGAATTCAAAGGGCGGTTCGGAAATGAAAACGCAACAAAACCTCCTACCTCGCTGGGCTTCGCCCGGAGCTTCGCGTCGATTCGCCGGCACCACCGCACCTCGCCGGACTGTCTCGCCGGAGATGGAGGAGGAGAGGGGAGGGTTTTCACTAGGGGGTTCAAGGGAGAAGGGGGAGGGGGAGGGTTTAAATAAATTAATTAATAATTTAATTAATTTAAAACCCCCGAAAAGACCCGCATCCGAAACTCCTGACGGGGTCGAGGTTAAGCCTCCCCTAGGGTAAACACCACCTCCCGAGCACAACAGAGGTCTCGGAAATTGATTCTGAGCTTCCGTTTTAAAGTTATAAAGCTGGACGCCCAAAGCCGCCAAATTACGAAAACGCCCCTGGGGCCATTTTTCACAAACGGCTCGCGCCCGCGAAACTTACACCCCTCCTAGGGTAAAAAGCACTCTACGAACTCAACGGTGCCCTTATTTTTCCAATACGAGCCACCGTTTAATAGATACCTGTGTTTTAACATTAAACAAATTAATTAATTTATTTAATCCGTTTAACGTTCCAGAAGCGAGCGAGGGGTCCAAACGTCCCGCGCCGACAAGTTTTATGTCGTTCCTAGGGTAAACACCCCATTACGGACCCATACGTACACTCGGATCCCTGATCCAGAACTCCGTTTAGGAGTTATCTCATTTATTTATCATTTCCAGTGTGAACGCACTGAAAATTTAATTCTGGCCACTCTGGGACTCGGAATCGCACGCCGTCTGAAGGTGCTGCTTTGTAATATCATCAAGAATATTACAAAGTCTTTCACAGCAAAAACCGGGTTCTTACATCACTCCCTCATTCAATCTTTTCATCCCCAAAAAGCAAAACTAGGGAGCAACACAGGGTACTAAGCCCACACCTGGCTTTCTCATACCCAGAAGAACCCATGCACAGCTCTGCGTCACTACACACAGACCAAAGGATTGATATGTTAATGCTAGGTCGGCCCTCGCCGATGTCATGCACCCACTCCAGACTTTGGGGTTAGGGCAAGGCGGTAGGGAACCTCGCCATCCCTTTGCACAATTTCAAACGGCCCGAAGGCTCTTGGGGGTAGCTCACCTCCCCGGTCAAGCCTCTACGTCGCACGTCGCGACTGGAATCACTGCCTGAACCTAGAACAAGGCCCGGTGATTCCCTCCTTCAGAATATCCATATGGTGAAACACCCAAGGATATCTGGTCATGAAAGATTCCACAGTCGATGTCTCTCAACCAAGACTCTCTTACATGCTCGGAAGCGAAGGAGCCAACACCATCGACTAAAGGAAAAGGTCTCACGCCTTTTCCTTACCAACACAGGGTTACACACGATGCCCTGCGTCACCCTGGTGACACCTCAAACAAAGAGCAGGGAGAAAAGCCTTTCACACGCAGAGCCTAACAATTCTACTGCAAAAAGTAGAAGAGTCGCAAGGGGTACCTCTCACCATCCCATGCTTTGCAGGATCGTAGACATCCGAAGCTCGCAGCTTCCTGAGGTCCCAACCGTCAGCTCCCGGAGCCTGATGTGGACTGCCTAGTGGTGATGGGGAGATCTCATAAAGTCGTCCCCCACTACTGGCTCCTCCCGCTCCTCTGCTAGCACCACCTCCCTGAGTACTACTCTGATCACGACGTTCCCTCTGCCGTGGTGGTGCGCCTGCTGCCTGCCCAAAGCTCCCAGCAACTCGGGTCGGGCAGTCTCGTGCCAAGTGACCTCGCCCGTCACAAGCATAGCACTGACTCTCTCTGGGCTGCACTGGTGCCCTCCGGCGCCACTGTGGTGTACGACGACGGCCCGGGATCCACTCACGGAAGGGCATCCTCGGCTGAGGCCCTGCGCCTTTTCTCCACAGTGGTATACAACCACGTCTCCGAAACTGGCAGTGGGAAGGCCACCTGCATCGAGGTCCTGTCCTCCGGCGCCTGCTAGCTACGGCAGACGTCCCGGCTCCGTCGCGCCCACTGCCACAACCAACCGCAAAACATGACGGGAAGCCCTCTGTCACCAGCACCTGTTCTAGCACCTCAGCATATGCGGAAATGCCCAAGGGTACTATGACAGCACGAATCTCTCAGTGGAGACTCTGCTCAAACTTCCGCGCTCGGAGGTTTTTGTCATGGACCAAGTCCGGGTAAAAGCATGCACGGTCTGCAAAACAAGCCGCGTACTCGGCCACCTTCATCCCTCCCTGCTGAAATTGCAGGAGCTCCTGAATCCGAATGGAGCGCAAGTAGGAGGGGCAAAACTCCTCACGAAACAACAAATGGAAGTCGCCCCTCGAAATCGACGACTCGTCAAGAAGCTGAGTCACCAGACTCCACCAACGCCAAGCTGTCCCACGAAAAAGGTCGGCTGCCAAAGCCACCCTCTGATCTGCCGGCGTCTGCACAAGCCTGAAAAGGCTAACCACTGCCTCGAGCCAAACCTCTTCTGCCTGAGGGTCTGGCTCACCACTGAACCTCAGTGGTCTCTGCCACTGGAACTCACGGAGCGTGCTCAACCTACGCTCAAGCTCATCCTGCTCTGCTGAAACTTCCTGCTGCTCAACAGGTGGGGGTGCTGCTACCGGCCCACCCGGAGAAAAGGGCTCACACAACGAGTCCTGGACTGTGGCCTCGTAGCTCAGAGGGTCGTCGCCACGCACCCAAAGCTGGTATTCTGGCTGGCTGTCTTCGTGGAGACATCCTAGATATTATCAAGGAGTGCCACAGTCAGATGAGCATAATGTATATACCAATAACAACGATGGGGAGCTGACTCAAGAAGGACAGTCAAAGACTTGACATTATGTGATGCACAAACCAATTTCCCTTCAACAAGTGTCTCAGCATGCCGAGTCGACAAGCAGGTTTTCAAGGTCCTGGTGAATGGATACATCAGTCGCCGCACCATCATTGGACTCCCTGGCCTGAGAGCTGCTCTCGAGACACATTAACATTGTTGCCCTAAATCCCAACCAGTTCCTTTTATTTTAGGGACGTCCGAACAGCGTCCCAAGGAACGAACCACCTCTGATACCACTTTGTCATGACCCGACCCTACTCGGGCTCAAGCCGAAACTACCCCAAGCCCGCCTCCATAGGCCAGGGGATGGCGACCAGCACCGAAGGCAAAATAACTCGGGGAGGCCTTTGCCTAAGTACCTGTACACACACACGCAGAAAAATCAATGCAAAAGTGCATAGTAAAAAGGAAAAGCAAAGGGAAACTGCTATAAATAAACCACAATGTGCATCGACCTCTAACAGTACAAAGTACAAGCTGAAAAGAAAAGGGGCAAAACACACACCCAACCAAAAAGTGCCACAACCCGGAAACAGGTAAACAAGAAGAAACAGCTAACGGGTATCCCACCTGGAACCCGGCCACGACCACCGCACGCGGTCCAAGCTCCCAAGCTCCTACGCTCCACTGAAGTCACGCTACACATGTCCGTCGTCTGCAAGGGAACACCAAGTGAGGGCAAAGCCCAAGCAGGGGTGAGTATAAAAATACTCAGTAGGATACCCTGAATGCTTGAGGGAGCAACAAAGGAGGTACCGAAGGGTGAGTAGTAGAGCGAACAGGAAAAGTAGAGGAGTACAACTGAAAGTGAAGTAGAATACCAGTAGAGAGTCTAGATCAACCCAACAAAAGAAAGGAAGTAGACTCGTCCAGACACAAGAAGCTGGAAATGGTGAGAAGATGAACTTCTCGTCGAGTCTTCGCTACCTATAGCCGGAGAGTAGACTCGTCCAACCATGAGAAGCTAGACACGGAAATCACGTGGCATACCCCGCGCGTCTTCGCCTCTCCTGGAAGGAGAGCAACCAAACCCAAGAAGTGGGCGCAGGAACATGGTATATACATATCCTTATGCTCAATCAAGAAGCCCAAACATCGTCATAAGGGGATCTTCGTCCCGTAGCTCAGCCCAAGAAAAGAGTTGCCAACAGTCCCAAAAGAAACACCATCATCGATGCCCAGCATCCCGCACGTCTGCCCTGAACCGCAAGCCAGGGGGCTTAATCACCGCACCTCAACACTATCCGCTTTGGGAGGCACTGACTCACCCGCACGGTTTTAGGTCGCGTCACAAGGACGCGTCTCGGTAGGGAAAGCGCCCCTCGTACTTAGGAGTTCTAGGGAAAGTCAAACCACACCTCCTCACTGCCCTGCAGTCGAGAGGTCTCCTCAAAGTCAAGTCGATCCATCACCGACCCGTACAACCAAGGGTCCCGCTCCGGTGGTAACGGAGGAAAGCCTCAGACTAGCCTAGTAGTAAGGACTGAGTCTAGAATCCCAACAGGTGTCCCATTGCCCAGCCCCGCTGGAGGGTAATTCATAATATGATATCGGGTGACCCATTGCCCAGCCCTGCTGGAGGGTAAACCATAATACATCGTCAGGAGACCCACTGCCCAGCCCCACTAGAGGGTAAACCATAACCAGATATTGGGTGACCCACTGCCCAGACTTGCTGGAGGGTAAACCCTAATACATCATCAGGCGACCCACTGCCCAGCCCCGCCGGAGGGTAAACCAAATTACATCATCAGGCGACCCACTGCCCAGCCCCGCTGGAGGGTAGACCTGGAATAAGTCGACAGGCGACCGACTACCTAGCCTTGCTGGAGGGTAGACCTGGAACTAGAAGACAGGCGACCCACTGTCCAGCCCTGCTGGAGGGTAGGCCCTAAGAGGTCGTCGGGTGACCCACTGCCCAGTCTCTGCTGGAGGGTAGACCCTAAGAGTGTCGGGTGACCCACTGCCCAGTCTCTGCTGGAGGGTAGACCCTAGAAGCCGATGAGTAACCCACTGCCCAGCCCCGCTGGAGGGTAAAACTCAGAACTGCTCTAGCCACATCCACTGTAGGGTACAACACTGGCCAACCAAACGCGGAGTGGGTATCGTGCAACCACCCAACTCCAGAACAACTCATCCAAAAGAAGTTTTGCGCCTGTCCCATCACGAGGTGCCACTAGCACCGCTACTGGTCGATCCATCAAGAACGAAACCAGGGGGATACCACTTAACCCTGCTGGTCAAACAAACGAGCATAGAGAGACCCTCTACGTCGCGAGAGGTCAAAGTACTCAAAGCAGAACACGACACGCACATGGGGCCCACACGACGTGTGGCCCCAAGTCGACCCCAACCAAGCGCACAAACGTCTCAGGTACAAACCACACGTACCTCCAAGTGCTCTCGTATACTCCCAGAGTATACCACATCTGTATCCCAAGGGCTATCGTGCACACGGTACCCAATTTCAACGCGAGGGCGTGACGTAAAAACTCTACCTCAAAGGCTCGGGCACGACAAACCACAACTTGTGAACCATTTACATCACTCTCCCAAGAGTGCGCGATCACACGCCAAGGGTACGCTATAAACAAGGTAGGGTGAACCACCACTGGAGCACCTTCCATGCTTCTGCTGTTAATAATATCACGCAAGAGGCTCCGCACAGCCAAACGGATCATACTGTTGTAATCCTCACAAAAAAACACACGAGATTGACTACTTACTTTCCTCAAACGGATATCCGATGGGAAAATCACCAACATCGCCTCACGCCCGAACGACGTCCAGTGATCCCGAGCCTCGGCCCCAAAAACAGTTGGGCGCATCGCACCATTGCGATCCCCTCGGGAAAACACGTCAAAAGCACTACTCACATGAGTACAACGGATATCCGGAGAAAAAGGTGCATTCCGGCGCATCGCACACGAGCGGTGCTTCGTGGGACCCACAACCCAGTCTCGAAACACAATGAACGGATCGCACCGTTGTGATCCTCTCAAAAAAATACACAAGATGGACTATTCACTTGTCCAAAACGGTCGCCCGGTGATAGAGATGGAAAATCATCGTCGACACCCAAACGACCCTCGTGGGCCCCGCACCATCGTTCCGAATTAGAGCGGGCGGATTACACGATTTCAATCCCCTTGGAAAAACATCCAGAATCGACTGCTCAAACACCCCAAATGGATGTCGGGTGAAAAAATCGCTAAAAAACTGCACGCAGCTCAAAAGACGGGTCGTGGGGCCTGCGCCTCAACCTCGACCTCAATGCCCGGAACCACCCTGGAAACCTGCACCTCGACGCTAGAGTTCCAACGCCACTGACGGCGCTTAAAACGGGCATCGGACGCGTCCGCGCCGTCTGAAACAAAACCCCTCGAAGAAATGACTAACCCCTCGTCGTATGTGCCGCGCCACCAAGGCCCCTCGTTTCGGGAATTAAAAATTCCCGAAACCATCTCAAAAAGTCCTCCTCGTCGATACGGTTCCACCGCCACAGACGGCGCGTCAATCGGACGCGCCGTTTAAGAGTTACGGCCCCCCGAATACAAGGGGGCCTATCCGGGCCGGTCCACCCCGACCGGCCCGGTCCGAGCCGCCGGCCTGCTGGCCGCGGCCCGCCTCAAACCGCCGGACCCGAGCAGGTCTGGCCCTCCTCAACCGACCGGCCAAATGGTCAGTCTCCTGTTGCAACGCAGGAACCGCCTCATGCGGGTCCTTGCCTTCTCTGAAACAGACCGGCCGAAGCCGGTCCTCGTTGACCAGGAAGACCCGCGCGGCGCGGGTCCTCCCTCCACTGTCGAACGCGACCGGCGCGCCGGCCTCCTCCGCAGCCGCTCCGCCTGAACGTCAGCCGACCGCCCGCGTTGCCCCGCTGCCGAGGTGCCGCCTCAGCCTGGAGCCGCTCCGCCACCATCCGGCTCACCGCGTCGCCGCCTGGCTCGCCTGACCGAAGCCCCTGCGCCCTCTGCCGCTCGCCGCCCCCTCGGACCGAAGCCGTGCCACCCCGGAGCTCCCCGGACCACCGCGCTGCCGCCGCAAAATCCCAAAACCCTCAAAATTCGGTGGGTGTTTGCGACCATGTCCGAACTCGGATTTTCGATCCGAAAGAGACGATAGGAAGAACAGAAAAAGTACTACGCATATACGGGCTTTTTTCGAAGATTAAACATCAAATCGACGCATAGAATTGAATTCAAAGGGCGGTTCGGAAATGAAAACAGAATGAAACCTTCTACCTCGTTGGGCTTCGCCCAGAGCTTCGCGTCGATCCGCCGGCACCACCGCGCCTCGCCGGAGTCGCCTCGCCGGACTGTCTCACCGGAGATAGAGGAGGAGAGGGGAAGAGTTTCGCCAGGGGGTTCAAGGGAGAAGGGGGAGGGGGAGGGTTTAAATAAATTAATTAATAATTTAATTAATTTAAAACCCCCGAAAAGACCCGCATCTGAAACTCCGGACGGGGTCGAGGTTAAGCCTCCCCTAGGGTAAACACCACCTCCTGAGCACAACGGAGGTCTCAGAATTTGATTCTGAGCTTCCGTTTTAAAGTTATAAAGTTGGACGCCCAAAGCTTCCAAATTACGAAAACGCACCTGGGGCCATTTTTCACAAACGGCCCGCGCCCGCGAAACTTACACCTCTCCTAGGGTAAACAACACACTCCGAACTCAACGGTGCCCTCGATTTTCTAATATGAGCCACCATTTAAGAGATACCTGCGTTTCAACATTAAACGAATTAATTAATTTATTTAATCCGTTTAACGTTCCAGAAGTGAGCGAGGGGTCCAAACGTCCCGCGCCGACAAGTTTTATGTCTTTCCTAGGGTAAAAACCCCATTCCGGACCCATCTATACACTCGGATCCCTGATCCGGAACTCCGTTTAGGAGTTATCACATTTATTTAGCATTTCCAGTGTGAACGCACTGAAAATTTAATTCCGGCCACTCCGGGGCTCGGAATCACACGCCGTCTGAAGGCGCTGCTCTGGAATATCATCAAGAATATTACAAAGTCTTTCACAGCAAAAACCGGGTTCTTACAGATTATCTAGGTTCTATCACAGAAGATCCTTGCGCTTGTAATTTCTAACTTTGATCACCTTTAGAACTACATCCAAAGCTTTCTTCTTGATCCAGTGGAGGAGGATCTATATCATTCTTGAGAGCATTCTAGGAGAAGAAATAACTCTCTATGATTTATAGATTTTCTCCAATTCCTTGTGCACAACACAATAGGCGTCTCTTTACTAGTGTTTGGATAATAAGAGAATAATATAACCATAATTTAATTCACTAGGGTAATAATAAATAATTTTCTCAAGTGCTTTAATTATTTTATTAATCCTAGTGAAACCCCCATGTCAAATAATAACAGAAAAATTATTATTTCCTGACATGCACTTAACATGCGAGTTATTATTAAATATTATTTAATCAAATAATATTCAATACTATTATTTATCACTGGACCATTAAACTCGGTCTTCCAATCCTCCTCAATATTTATCAATTATTCTGCTCATAATATAATCTCTTAAATAACCAGTGATGGAATAAATGTGATGAGGCATACATGAATAATTATTAAACCACAAAGGAGAATAATATTTATTCATCTTGTTAAATAATAAATTATTTAACTGAGATACTAAATACACTTAGTGTGTGACCCTCTAGGCTTCTTTCTTAGTGGCATTAGGTGAACCTACCTAAAGTCCAAAATTTGTGCCCAACAACACACAAAGGCACCCATAGAGAAAGAGTTTAATTCCAAAATGACATGTCACCTCATACAAATGCTTACCATGTAATATAATCCCTTTATCATAATATCTCTAATCGATCAGGTTTCATGCTAATGCCGTCAACCAATATGCTCGATATCTCTTTCTTTGAATTTTCGGAAATTGAACATTCCTATTGGTCACTATGGACATGGATTTATTTAGGCCATATCATTTCTATCAAAGGGACTAAGATATTATCTTCCATTAAATAATAGAAGGGAAAAATCATTTCTCATATTTTTCATTAATTTAATATTACTAGCAGTGCACCTAATATATCCTACCTCATTGTGAACATCTGTCATCACGGTTTTCATCAATACATCTAAGTGGGTGACTCATAACATCCATTAATACTAATATTAATGTCTAAGGATTAAGACACACGTCTATAGATAGGAACATCTAATAACACATAGAAATGTGGATTTCTTACTGGTGGGTCTTGTTCTCATAATATCCTCATGGAAATTACCAAGGGTGTACACCATGAGAAGGTTCCTAAAAGTCCTATGAGTCTCTACCCCTGATAGCTTGTATCATTTGGGTCCCTAAAATGATATAATTAGGATATAGAACATATATTCAAGAATAGTGTCATATCAATTCTGGGTTCTCATCATAGTAGGTATCTGCTATGAACTTTTAGTGTGAAAGTTACTCTTAGGACATTATCACATAAAATGTTACGTAGAAGAACAATCATGATGTGATAAGGAATTTATTTATATTCAAACTCATGAATATAAGTTATCATAAAGTAAAAAATAAGTAGGTTCTAGGGAACCAACTCCAATAAACTCCCACTTCCACTAGAACCAACTACTAATGACCTTTAGTCTACTAACTCTCACATGATACTCATTCTTCTACTAAGATAAGACTTTAGTCAAGGGGTATTCCATGTTCTATTCTATGGATACTCTGATCACTACAACTTTACCCCTTTGATAAAAATCACTCAAAAGGTGATACTTCTATAGTATGTTCTTTTTCCATTGATGTGACCTAGGCTCTCTTGAAAGATCCACCACTTTAGTATTATCACAATACAATGTGATAGGTTCTTTAATACTAGGTACCACGTAAATCTCCCTAACAAAATTATGAATCTATATGGATTCCTTAGCTGCATCAGAAGCTGCTATGTACTCAGACTCTATTGTAGAAACAACTAAAATTGGATTCTTTGAACTTTTCTAGCTCACAAATCATTTGTTGAGATAGAAAACATATCCTGATTGTGACTTCATATCATTCTGATCTGTCAGAAAACCAGCATCAGCATACCCTCTGATGAAAATATCTGTGTATCCTCCACACACAAGGAATATATCCTTAGTTCTTCTCAGATACTTAAGGATAGTCTTAATAGCAGTCCAATGATTTTCTCCTAGATCTTCTTGATATCTACCTACCATGATCAATTCAAAGGAAACATCAAGTCTAGTCAATAACATGGCATACATGATTGATCTCATCACCAAAGCATATGGGATCTTACTCATTCTATCTTTCTCTTGTTGTTTCTCGTGACACATTTTATTAGAAAGATGTAAACCCTGTGTCACTAGAACCAATACCCTCTTAGATTGTTTCTTAAAAAATATATTTATATATGGTCAATATATGTACTTTGTCTTAGTCCATGAAGCCTCTTGGATATATCACGAATGATATTGATCCCAAGAATGAAGGATGTTTCACCTAAGTCCTTCATGGACAAGCAGTTTTTTCAACCAGTCTTTAACAGATTATAAGATTGGCATGCCATTTCCAAAAAGTAATATGTCATCAATATATACTGCTAGGATAAAGTCCTCATTCCCACTAAACATTTTATAAAAACATGTCTCACATTCATTTTTAATGAAAAAAAATTATTTTATGGATTCATCAAATCAAATGTTCCATGACCTATATGCTTGCTTCAATCCATAAATGGATCTATGAAACTTTAAAATACTTTTGGCATCACTTGGTGTCACAAACCCTTCTGGTTGTGTCATATAGACATCTTTCTGAAGGTTCCTATTAAGGAATGCAGTTTTGACATCCATCTACCAAATCTCATAGTCTTAGTAAGATACTATATAAAATATAATTCTGATGGATTTAAAAATGGAAACTGGAGAAAAGGTTTCATCATAGTCAATTATTTGACTTTATTCTCATTAGCCACTTTCCTTGCTTTATAGGTACTTACTTTAGCTTCCATGTCTTGTTTCCTCTTGAATACCCATTTACATTCAATAGGCTTTACATCAACTAGCATATCTTCCAGAACCCAAATTTGGTTCTGATACATGGAATCCATCTCAAAATTCATAGCATCTAGAATCTTTCTGCTTTTGAGCTCTCTACTTCCTCCTTGTAGGATATAGGTTCATCATTGTCTATAAATTATGATTCACCATCCTTGGTGACTAGAAAACCATATATCTCTGGTTCCCTTACCTCTCTTACACTCATATGTAGTACTTGTGTTTCAGGAACTATTTTTTCCACAGGGACCTGTGGAACTTGTTCTTGTACTAATTTTTGTGTATCTTGAGCATTAAATTTATCAAAGTCAATCTTTCTCACACTATCCTTTTTGAGGATGTGCTCCCTCTCAAGAAATACAGATCAGTTAGAAACAATCAATTTCCTGTCTGAGGGGTTTTAAAGGTATCGTCCCTTTGTTTCCTTGGGGTACCCTATAAAGATACACTTTGTGTCCTGGGGTAGTTTTTTTCTTGATAAATCCTTAAAAAACACCTCACATCCCCATACACGTGTATATGACAAAACAGGTTTCTTCCCACTCCATAACTCTAAGGGAATTCCATTTTCCTCTTTAGTTGGTACTTGGTTTAATGTGTATGTTGTAGTTTGCAATGCATATCCCCAGAAAGATAACTGAAGATCTTCATGACTCATCATCGACCTTACCATGTCCAACAAGGTATCGTTCCTCCTTTCACTAACACCATTCCACTATGGTGTATAAGGTGGAGTGAGTCGAGATAGAATATCAAACTCCCATAAAAAGATGATAAACTCTTGGTTAATATATTCTCCACCTCAATCTAATAGAAGCTTCTTTATATTATTACCAAGATGACTCTTTACTTCATTCTTGAATTCCTTGAATTTCTCAAAGGACTCAGACTTATACCTCATCAAGTAAATATATCCATATCTACTCAATTCATTGGTAAAAGTTATAAAGTAATAATATCCACCTCTATCCTCTATTGGAAATGGTCTACACACATCAGAGTGTACCAATCATAGAATCTATGTGGCCCTTTCACTCTATCCACCAAATTGTGGTTTGGTCATTTTCCCTTATAAACAAGAATGACATCAATCAAGTGGTTTTAGATCAGAAGAGTCTAAATAACCTTCTTGACAGAGCTTTATCAAGTGATTCCTATTTACATGACTTAGACGGTGATGCCACAACTGGGTGTTATATGAGTCATGTGAACTTGATTCGTTATCAATTTACAACACTTGGTTTTCGTAATTTAATACATATAGACTGTTATTTAAATGTGTTGTACCATATCATATGTTGTCCTTATAAAATAAAAAACTTTTCTTTATAAATTTGAAAATAAACCCATCTATATCTAAACTTGATATAGAAATTATATTATTGGTAACACTTAGTACATAATAACAGTCATATAAAACCAAAATCATCTTAGTTGGTAATGAAAGGTGGCAGTCACCAATGGAAAGAGCATCCATCTTTGCACCATTGGTAGCTCGCAGATCTACCTCTCCTCTAGAAATCACTACTGGAAAATGGACCTATCCCCACGGTTTTCCCCAAAACCGTGGGGATATACCCCCCCCTATACCCATGGTTTTGTAAAATCGTGCGTATAGGTGACTTTTCATGACCTATACCCACGGTCTTCCAAAACCGTGTGTATAGGGGGGTCTATCCCCATGGTTTTCCAAAACCGTGGGGATAGGTCCTGAAAAGTGACTTATACCCACGGTTTCCCAAAACCGTGGGTATAGGGGTACCTATCCCCACAGTTTTGGGGAAAATCGTGGGGATAGGTCTGGGCTAAAATACCTATACCCACGGTTATGAAAAACCGTGGGTATAGGTCAATTTTGTGTGCGCGGAAAAAAAAAATTTCCACGGGAAGGATTTTTTTTTGCGGGAACCCTATACCCACAGTTCTTCCCTCTATACCCACGGTTTTTATAACTATATTTAACTAAATATATATATATACATATAGGTGATGTTAGGGTAGTGGTTAGATGCGGTGTTTGCAGCGAAGAGGTTGCGAGATCGAAACTCGGTGGCTGCATTATTTTAGGACCTATACCCACGGTTTTGAAACTGTGGGTAAAAGCCGTTGACATTGTGGAAAATGGATATGTTTTGGTGACACGGTGGCAGGACACCTATACCCACAGTTTTTAAAAACTGTGGGTATAGGCTGGGGACCTATACCGACACTGTTCCATCCCACGGTTCCCAAAACCGTGGGTATAGGCCATTTTTTCAGTAGTGAATTTTCCAAAAATCTACTTGGTTTCTGCATTTTAATACATATGTGAGAACCAAAAACTATATCTAATCCCCAATGTGTATAAATGGAAAGATTGAACTCGATAACGAATGCAAATTTGGTTTCCCCTTTCCTTAGGATGTAGTTCCTCTTCTATTATCCTGACTTTCCATACGCAAAATATACTACTTCCTTTTCCTTTCCATGACTTTGTATCTTCTTCTTCTTGGATGGATGGTGCTTGGGGGTTTTAGATTTTTTATAAGTCTTAGGCCCATTTTCCTTGTCCTTCCTCTTTATATTCACCATAAGGAATGTGGGTTTTTCACGCCCCTATGTTCTTATCCACTTGGAGAATCAAGGTCAAAAGTTCTAATACAATCTTCTCATTATTTCTCATATAATAATTCATAATAAAACTAGTGAAGGTCTTAGGAAATGATTAAAGTATGATATCTTTATGCAACTCATCTGGGATTTTAATCCCTAATATGTTCAAATGCTCAATGTAGCCTATAATCTTGAGTACATGAGGCCCAGATGGCACAGAATATCTATGATTAGTCATGAACAAATCATTGGAGATCTCATACCTCTCGTGTCTCACCTTATATTTATAGAGACTCTAGAGGTGAGATATCATGATATAAGCATCCATTCCCTCATGTTTCTTCAAGATATCATTGGACATGGATGGTATCATGAAGCACTAAATATCCCTAGCATCATTCAGATGTTTCTTTTATATATAGAGCTCTTCATCACTCTCCTAATTTACAAACACAACTAGTAAAGGTTCTTCTAGCACATATAGTTTCCTTTCATGGAGAAGAATGACCTATAGCTACCTTTTCCACTCCTAGAAATTAGTGCCAATGAGAAGGTTTTCCTTCTAAAGTATAGATCAAAACAATATGTTTGATGTTATTTTGATTTTGTTTCTACAAATAAGATGAGAAGAATTTCAGTACTTTATTTGATAAAATTTAGACAAATAAATAAATATTATATTTACTAGTCTCCCACTATTTTATCAAAACACAATATTCCTCACCATTGGCTTTAAAATATCTTGTTTCTTGGATATTCTAGTGGCAATGATCCATATTCTATTCTCATTACCCCAAATTTGGTTGGTCAAGAAACTCTAATTTTTTTAGTTACGCATTCCAAATTCCAACTACATTAAATCACAGTCCCTTGATCTGTTGAGTGGACTCCCCAATCCTGAAATCATTAATTTATATTTCCTTAACATTTGCTTCTCAATTACACCATGTCCTACTTCGGCAGTCAACCCTTGATGTCAACCAAGTTAAGTCAATCCAAAATCTCAAATTAGAATTCCCCGATAATTGAAAGCATCCCAACTTTGGTTGGTCAAGAACTTTGAACTATGGTGTAAAGACTCGGAATTTCCATGTAATTTTTTTTAATTATATGGGAATTTTATGAGTCTGTGAAAATTGACGGTGCATGATTCTAAGGCCCGGTGTGCCCTGAATGAATTTCTAAAATTCTTTTTGGGTATGTTCAGTAAACGTGTGAGTGGGTTTTTGTAACTTTTGAACTGGTGCTCAAAATTGAAATCTGAGGGCACTGTTGAACTCACAACATCGGTATTTGCTTAAGGAGACCTTTACCTCGACCGCAGTAGGTCGAGGGTGAAAGATATTTTTTCACTTTTTCGTGGAAAAATAAAAAAAAAATTGTTAAACATTTTTATTTTAATTTGAAACTCCCATGTGGATGTTAAGAGGTGGGGACCACCAAAACCAAACCTCCCGTGTGAATGTAAAGAGGTGGGGACTACCAAAACTAAAACCCCCAATTCGAATCCATGGTGGTGGGGACCACCCGAACCCCACTTTAATGGAGAAAACTTCGCAACTCCCCATTAATTACTCATCCCATTTAATTGAGTAAATTAATTATACCAACTCTCCATTTAATCAATAGTGTGATTTAATTATGGTGTCAACTTAAATTAAACCTATTTTAATTTAAGTTGGAATTTTATCTCTTGGGATTTTTGGGAGAGTGTTAGTAAAAGGTAAGAGATTTTGAGAATCATAGAGAAACACATCCTCCAACGAATAACGCACTTCGAAATTGAAGAATGAGGACAATGTTCGAGCCAACTTCAGAAGCGTCTTGCCAAAGTGACGAACACCAACACCACTAATCCCAATGACTTCGTCTTCTTCCTCACAACCTCCATCAAAAAACCTTCGAGGTAGGGATTTATTTATGTGTGATTATTTATTCTCATGTTCTTCCCTTCTAAACAAAGAACGTGGATCAACTCTCTAACAAGCTTATCCGTAGATGATTTCTTTTTGCGGGTTTGGGAATAATCACTATCGGAGGTTGTAGGGTTTGATGTTCTTCATGCCAGATTTATTAAGTCACTTGCTACCACCCTAACGTGGAGGGTACTGACCAAACAAACATGGCTCGACCTCTCCACATTTTTCTTGATTTTTGTTATGTTCCTCGCAGTGGAAGAAGGCGGCGACTGGTGCCAGAGAATGGCACTGGTGAGACTTGAATACGGCGGTCAGCACACTGCCGGCAGCGAAGAAGGCAAGGACACACTGTGACCCTCACGCCGCCCCTTGGCCCCCACGCCGCACCTCGGCCCCCGCCCTACACTACGGCCCCCGCGTACCCCCGCGGCCTTCGTGCCAACCCGCGGCCCCCGCCTCGCCCCGTGGCCCCCGCGCCGCCCCACGGCCACCCCGCCGCCAAGATGGGCCACCCAATTCAGGCCGGGCCGGACCCAGCGCGGGCTGGGCCGGAACCAGCGGGCCGATTCAACCTGAACTGGGTCGATCCGACCATGTCGGACCGGACCCAGACCATCTTCGGCCCATTTCCACTCTTTTGGCCATAAATTTTCCACCGAGTGTCCATTTTAAAACCCATCTATGGCGCTAGAATCCTTGGAGGGATACGGTCCCTTTGGTATACCCCATTGAAGATTTGGATAAAGTTGGGGAATGGTTGGGTTGGATCGAGCACGAATCCAACCGGGACCTCAGAACTAAAAGGCTAATAACTTACAGACTGGGAGTCTGTTTGACGTATCATATATTGCGTTCAGACCCCTATTATGTGGAGGTCCTTTGGAATAATTCTTCGTAGGACTTTGGGGAAATTGTATTATCGACCAGTGTGTTGAAAAGCGGAACCTCCTGGAGACAAGCGAGCTTAGTGCGGGAACCCTATAGCTGGATGTGACGATGTACTAGGATCATGTATGGGTCTGACGATGTACTGAAAATGTACTAGGATATTGTGTGGGTCTGATGAGTTACTGAAAATGTACTAGGATCTTGTGTGGGTCTGATGATATAATGATGATGTACTAGGATCCTGTGTGGGTCTGACGACGTACTGATGATGTACTAGGATCCTGTCTGGGTCTGAAGACGTACTGACGATGTACTAGGATCATGTGTGGGTATGACGACGTACTGACGATGTACTAGGATCATGTGTGGGTCTGACGATGTAATCACGATGTACTAGGATCATGTGTGGGTCTGACGATGTACTAGGATCCTGTGTGGGTCTGACGAGGTACTAGGATCATGTGTGGGTCTGACGATGTACTATGATCCTCTGTGGGTATGATGATGATTTAGGATCCTTCGTGATTCTGCCTCTTAACAGAGTAAGATGATTCAGTAGTTACATCTAATCATCTTTAATACCGTACCTAAGTTATACCTGGTGTGAGATGAGTTCAAACCTGTGAGGTACTTTCCTTTGTGGCACTTACCTTTGTGGTATTCATTCCTTTGTGGAACAGTTGAGCTTTGGGATTTTGGGTTGGACCCTGTGTTTCCTCATGATTGAGATGGGTATACTTGATAACATAGGTATATGTATGGGTATATACCTAAGTAAGGTTGTCAGTTGATTTTATGCTTGTGGTTTATCCTTTGTGGATTTTGTGAGACCTTGAGGGTCTCGGGGTCCCTACTGAGTATTGTTATACTCACCCCTGCACGGGATATAACCGCACCTTGTTTTGTTTGATGGAGACCATGGACATCACTGATCGAGGCTATGGCTACCAGGACTAGATGGTGCCATATATGGACTATACGGTGTGTTGGTGCGCAGGGGAGACGGGAAGACGTTGAGTACTGGGGAGGTGATCTGTACCTACCCTTCAGGTAGGAACCTCGGAGGACGACCCAGTAGATGTCTTACTCTTTCTTCAGTTGTATTGTATTTCAGTTGTACTTGTACCTTTACTGTTGGGCTTGTATTCCGACCCCTCTTACTTTCAGTACTCTTTTTGTTATATAGTTAACTTGTGTTCGTATCTTGTTGTGTGCTTAGTTGCATGTGTTTACTAGTTATAAAGGCAATTCCTTCCCATATTTTGGGAATATGCCTTTCAGTGCTAGTCGCCAACCCCTGGCCTGTGGAAGGCGGGCTTGGGGTAGTCACGGCATGGGCCCTGGGGGACGGGTTGTGAAAAATTGGTATCAGAGGATTCAGATCTACAATATAACATATAACTCTGATATTTATTTTAATGACAATAGTGTTAAGTTTAGTGAGTGTTTTTATCAGTTTAGGGAACCCAGTGTTGGTGCGGCGACTGATATATCCATACACTAGGACTCTGACTTCTGATTTCCGACTCAGTGCACAAAAACACTGATTGCGTGTGTGTGTTTTCAAGAGTTTTCTTTGTGATCTATTCGAGTCAGCTCACCAGGTATAACTTATTCACCATGGCACACCTATTTCTTTTCAGGATGCCTCTATGCAGACAACCATCTAGGGTTCCAGATATAGTACACACTGATAGCCCACCGAGCAACGAGGCCTCAGTGCAGGTCCCTCTTCTATTAGAGGCACCAGTGGAGACACCAGCGGTACCATTACCTATTGGGCCACCGATTCCACTAGCCCCAGCAGCAGAGGGTGCATGCCTCTTGAGTGAGTTGCATGAGTTCCAGTGCCAGAGGCCACCTAGGTTTAGGGGAGAGACGGACCCACAGGCGGCTGAGGATTGGTTGGAGGTTGTAGTGAGAGTATTTTGACTGGTATGGACACCAGCTGATCTCATGGTGATCCTTACCACCAGTCTTCTACGGGAAGCAGCCGCCAGATGGTGGAGCCTGATGCTCCAGGTTCACGACGAGGTGATGCTTCTCTAGGTAGACTTCGAGAGCCTGTTTCGGGCAGTGTTTGTCCCAGTGACTCTTCGTGCACTGTGCATACAATAGCTTCTTCATCTGTAGCAGGGAAGCATAATTGTGGCTCAGTACTCTGCGAGGTTCACTAACCTCTCACACTACTCCACTAATATTGTGTGGGACCCATTCTTCAGGGCCCAGACCTTTGAGTATAGACTTAGGTGGGAGATCAGGTCTTCAATGATTTCTCTCATCATCCCGACGTAGGCGAGAGTGTTAGAGAGATCCCTCTTAGTGGAGAGTTTTCTTACTGAGCTGTCGCAAGCAGTGAGACCCACCATCAGTCATCACGTAGCGGAGTCTTCTATAGTTGGAAGTAGACATATGTCATAGAGTTCCAAGAGGACCAGTCATACAGGTGGATTACCGAATGACTCAGGATCGATTGTGTGGGGTATCGGAGACAGATCCAGTCATGCGAGGAACAAGCAGTGTTTCACATGCGGTGGGTAGGGTCACATGGCTCGTGACTACCCAAACCACCATACAGATGATCAGTAGATGGTCAAGGGACCACCTAGGAAGAGACATAGGTTCAACCGAGGAGGTCCATAGGGAGAAGGCGGACGTGGCAGGGGAGCAGGTCGTGGAACTGCCGGTGGGCGACGATACGAGATGTTACTGTGACCACCACCAGGAGTTCCACCCCAACCATAGGGAGCTGGTGTACTGGGGTGATCTCAGATATAGGAAGCTGAGGCCTATGATCATGGCACTCTGGAGATGATACTAGGTACGATCTGTGTCTACTCCACCTTATCTACAGTACTTATAGACATAGGTTCCAGTCATTATTTTATTGACACTGCCCTCATTCGGAGCTCAGAGATTCTGGTGGAGCCGTTGGCTCGATCCTTATGGCTAGAGATTCCTACGGGAGCGGATTTGACGATTACGCACTGGTGATGGAAGTGTGAGCTTACTCTAGGAGGCGAGATCTTCGACATGGATCTCCTAGTAGCAATGTCGAGGCCTTATGACATCATCTTGGCTGTGGACTGGTTATCTACAGTCCTTGCTCAAATTAACTATATTAGGAACAAAGTGTAGTGTGTTCACATGTATGGGACCAGGTTTACCTTCACCGGCGAGAAGGGGGCCTTTACAGCAAATGATGGAATTACCTGGAAGAGAGTGCAGCCGATCACTCATTAGTTGGCTAGCCTTACCCTCAGAGTGGTTGATGTGGGGAGTCCGAGTTATCCTGTAGTGGTAGACTAGTACACAAATGTCTTCCATGATGATGTTCTGGGTCTACCTCCTCGCAGAGAGGTGGACTTTTACATTGACTTGTACCATGAGACATCATCAATATCTACACCAGCATATCAGATGGCTCCCACTGAGCTTTGTGATCTATGGGTACAACTGGAGGAATTACAATGGAAGGGATTCATTCGGCCTAGTGTTTCTCCTGGGGTAGCTGTTTCGGTGCGGATGTGCGTCGGGTTTCTGTTCCGACGCTGTTCCGCCAGGACGCGTTCGCGCGTGCGCCCGTCGACCCGAGCAGATGGGAGCGCGGCTTGTGGCCCCGCAGTCCCGCTTTCCAAAGGCAGGCGGCATCCGTCCCTTATTCAGGGACGTCTGCTCCTTGATCAAAACCGGGATGATGGGATGTCGGCTCCTCCTTCCGTGGACGTCTCCTCGGAACTCGTCGCCTAATCCGGGTCTCCCTCATAGATTTAAGAATGTTCGTGAATCTCGTTCCCGGCGCCATATCTTCATGGACACCGGTTAATTACACTGCTTCCGCCCGGACGCTCCAAGGAGTCTGGTCGGGGCAGCAACCTGCGGTGAGGAGACCGGGTAACTCTGGGTGTTGGGGGCGTGTCTTAACACTGCGGCTCTGCATGTCTGCCTTCCGTCCCTAATAGGGCTTCTCGAATGTGTGATGGCCTGAGGCATCCCGCGCTGGGTGCGGGGAACTGCGTTACCTGAGGTTTTACTCAGCTTCCCATGTTTAACACGGGGTATTCCGCGAGTTTAACGTCCAGCGGGGACGGCGTCGGACTTATCAACATGAAGAGTGGATCAGATGATAGAACCCCTTGCGGGGAACCTCCGATACTGGGGCCAGCACATGGGCGGCTTCCCGAGTGAAGTGGAGTGGAATGATGTGGCATGACCCCACCGGGATGTGGCGGCCCGGGTAAGGATCAGGATGGATGGTGGAGTGAAGAGCTTGGACCCCGTAGAGGCTTCCTACGTACCGCGCGTTAGCGTGGATCAAAGTCAGCGTAGTTCGGATATACAGTTTAACGTCATGTTGGACGATGGAAAGCCGACTCACGAGGAGGTCGAGGCTGCCGGGCGGAGGATTAAACCAAACCACCTCGCACAGAGGGGGATGGAACGGCTGGGTGGATCACAGTTTCACGTCATGCTGGACGCTGGTGTTTGGGGCTTACACTCTAAGGAGGCCCATATGCGGCAAAGCTCAATAGGGTCGCGCAGGGATGTCGGGCGCGGAAAATCACGCGCCGACTTGCCCCATTGCGCGAATCCCGGAAGGATTGCGCGCGCCTAGCCAATATTGCGTGCGGGCCTCCGATATTTCGCGCAAGGCCTTCGGGCCTTCCGAAACATGCTCCTGAATCCAAATATGACCTCGCTTTCCTCATCCGGAACTTCGTTTGAGGAGCAACGGACTTTTCTGGCGTCTACAAAAGCCCCCCCTCGGAATCTGATCGGTGAGAGGTCGCAACGATCGGGTTCCGAGGGAGACGCCGGAATGCCGAAGTCCTGGGTGGCGCGGGACTGTGGCGCGCAAAAAAGGGCGTCAGGCGCGAAATTTGCTGTCGTGGTCGCGCAAAGCGCCTTCCGCGCGGCTCGGACACCCGGCCTCGCCTATAAATAAGGGCCCTGGGTTCCGCGTGCCGTACTCAGGCCTTCCGCGCGATAAGCTTCCAAGCTCTCGTGCGCGAAATTGCCATTGCCGGCGCGAAATTCACCCGTTCGGCGCGCAAACCCATCCGGATTTCGGCATGTTTTTGCGCGAACACCCGGGGTTTTACGCGACCGACTTCCCAATTGCATGCCGTCCACTAGGATTGCGCGCCAACTCCCAAATTTCTCTACCATCCTCCTCCGATCCCGCACGCCTCATCCCTTAACCCACACGATTCCCGGAGCTTCTGAGATGAACGTGAATCAAGTGAATGAGGGGGATGCCGCCATTCGCAGAGCTGAGATGGCGGCGAACGAGGAGGTCTACGGATCCAAGGAGATTGTTTCCAACAATCAATCCTTGTTTGATTTGCTGACGCCGGCCCAGAAGACGTATCCGCTGTCAGACAACCTGCCACTCTGGAACTACGGCATCCTGGATGAGGTTCCGGTGCCGGGGTTCGAGGTTGACGCGCCACGGACCTGGGTGACTCGGGAGGACGAGCTTCTCCGTTACAACATCACCAACAACGGGCATCCTGCCAGGGAGACCAGGCACTTAGACGTCTATGTCCTGAACCCGAGGACCCGAACCATTACCGGGAGTGAGCCTACTGCAGAGAACTCTCCAGCCCTCTACTCGAGCACGTATCTCCAGAATGTCACTGACGACACCAGGGGCTGGCTGAAGGACTGGGACTTGCGGTCTGGGGGCAATTTCACCAGTGAGTGGGCCTGGGTGTTCTGGGTACGCCACACCTGCGATCACTTCGCGGAGGAGCTGCGGTACATCGGCCTGTTTGAGGCGGTGTGGACGTCACAGTTCCACTTCTACCAGCAGCCCGAGCTCGGGCCGGAGCTGTTCACCCGCTGGTCCCCGGATACCAACACCTTCCATCTTCATCATGGGGAGGTCAGCATCGGTCTCTGGGACATCCACTGCATTGGAGGTATCCCGCTGGAGGGTTACCAATACGATGAGTTCCTGCCTCCGAGGAACACCTGGGGCGACAGGTCACGAACTCCCATCCTGACATGGCATCTACCGGACCTGGCTACGCAGCGGCTTGAGGTCAAGGACTTCCACAAGGACATAGCCTACAAGGAGTGGTTCGGCCAGTTCTTGGAGCATGACCCAGCGGTCAAGATGCCAGGCAGGGGGAAGCGGTGCCCGACCGCGGCTCAGAGGAGTCGGAACAGGTCGTACTGGCGGGTCCTGGAGACGGGAGACTACCGCTCATGGGGGTACCGCGTCATCGAGTCCCGGGACCCAAATGTACGGTACGCGGCGTTCCTGGCCGCCTTTCTGAGTGGGTGGCTCCTGCCAGTGCGGGACGCGAGGATGGGCGTCCGCCCGACGACACTGGTGATGGAGGGCGCTATGGCCGCCAACAAAAGATACAACCTCGGGGTCCCAGTGATGGCTAAGCTGTACGCCATCCTAGGACGCATATCGCGAGGGGGGTCACCACGAAGGATCTGTGGGCCCTTTCAATTCTTCCACGGCTGGGTGGCTGCTCACCTCGGTGGGTACACGTTTCCGAACGTCGTCATTCTTCCGGGCAACGGCCTGCGACCCTCCCTGCTGAACATCACGGGGGTCGCTCCGATGACCCTAAATGAGGAGGGTGTGAGGATTCGGATTGGAAATCACGCCAATTTCAACTTCAGGCCGTTCCCCACTCCCGTTGGCCAGATGATCGACAATGGGCAGGGTCTGCTGGAGCAGCACGAATACTTCCTGAGCATGCGGGGCGGGGTGCTCGTGGCTCGGATCGACGGGAAGGTGATCTGCGAGCCCTACGTGCCAACCCGGTTCGCTAGGCAGTTCGGGTGCCTTCAACGGATGCCGAAGAGGGTATTCGCTGCTGTCCGGGAGGAGACGAACCCTTGCGTCCTTCGCCAGATGTGTCTAATGTTCGCCGCTTTCGGCTCTGGCGATGTCATCACTCTCCCTCCTACCGGGGTCGACGCAGGCTTGGAAACCGAGTACGCCGAACACTGGGCCATCGCGTACCCCGAGGGGCTTCTACGGAAGCCAGTTCAGCGGCTCGAGGTCACCCGTGCGGAGACCAGGCATCAAGGAAGGAGGCGAGGCGCCGCTAGGCGGGGGAGAACGGAGGCGCGCCAAGCAGCGGAGCCGGCGCGGGCAGGGACTTCGGCGGCGGGCACATCGCAGGCTGCCTCCACGACTTCAGCGCCCAGAGAGGGGGAACATGCGGTGGTCGGGGAGCGGCCCGGGAAGCAGATAAGGCGTCTGCTCGAACCCTCCCACGATGTAGTCTTCCCAGCGCTGTGGTCGGCCTGGATGACCCTGCGACAGTCGCTGGGGACCGAAATCATCTGGAAGAAGATAACCAGAGAAGGGATCCATCTGCCAGAGGTCGGGCGCCTTCAAGTCGCCGACAGGGTGAACTTCCACCGGCGGTATGCGTATCTGACGGCCATGGACGAGTACACACGCCAACGTGGTCAGCGTGCGGAGCCGTCCCTTCTGGTGAAGGTGATGCTCGGTCTAGAGCCTTCTCCAGAACAGATGTCGCCGAAGGAAGATGATAGTAACGATGACTCCGAGGAAGAGGAGGAGACGGGGGAGGATGAAGGCTCTGAGGGAAGGTCCCATCCGGGGAGCTCGCGGGAGAGCGGCGAGGTGGCCGGCTCTGACAACATCGATATCACTGAGCTCCTCGAGGTCCGCTTCTATCCCTACTCAACCTGCTTCATCCATTCTCTTATGCAGCTTCTAACCCATTTCTTCATCTTCCTCAGGATTGCACGGATGTTGGTCAGGCATCCTCAGTAGGAGTAGGAGAGGCGCCAGCAGGACAGGGCGGGGGCCAGACACCCATCATTGAATTGACAAGCGCTGAGGGGTCCCCTGCTGCAATTGCTCCTGCGGTAGCTGGGACAGCGGAAGATGACGCTCTGGATTCCCGTAAGTCTCCTTACTTTACTGTTGGTGCTTGCCGTTGATGATCCGTGACTAACCACGGCATGCCCTGCGCAGTGATCTCAATACTGGAGGCTCGTCGGGCTGCCGAACCCGGGCCATCCACGAGTGGACCAGTGGCAGACATGGCGCCTGCTCCAGAACAGACTTCTCACACCGAGCCGGCCCCACCAACTGTTGATCAGGGGGCAGCGGACGCTGGCGGTGCTGCCATCAGAGAGAGGTTGGGGGCTAATGAGGGTGTCAACGCCGCTGGGGCGAGAGAAGAAGGTTGCCTAGATGTTGGGGAACCTATCCCCTGTGAGGACATCCCAGGGGCGGATCCTGCAGCAGACCTGCTGGCTGCCTTCCCTGCCTACCGGCTTGTCGACCCCGAGGAGATGGATGACTCGGACACAGAGGCGGTCGAGGAGATCCGGATAACGCACCGCAGGGGGTGGAAGTGCATCCAGCGCTTCCTCAACAACCCTCATCGGAGTGGCTGGGGCGCATGGGATCACTCCAAACCTGGCTGCGCTTCCTGTGTGCCGGGGGAGCTGATGCTCGATGCCTCCATCTGACGGTCCGTGATTTCATGACCGAAAAGATGCGCGAGAGCCGCCGGCGTGCCGACGTCGCACAATGTCGGGACATGTCGGAGAACACGCGGGCGCTCCTCGTGGCGGAGCAGGATGTCCGGCGCCTCGAAGGGCAGGCGGCAGAGAAGGAGGCCTTTGTCGCAGCGTGCACTGAGCTTGTGGAGCAATTAACGGCCCAGCTGGATGACGCCCAGGTACAGCTGACGGAGGCAGTCCACCAGATGGTCACACTTCAAGTCGAGCGGGAGCGTGCACAGGCCATGATCGGCGAGCTGCGTGCTGCGACCGCCGACGAAGAGAGGGCATGCAGAGAGCGAGAAGCAGCTCTGGAGGCCGCCAGCCAAAGGGTAGCGGCGTTGGAAAGATCCATTCAGCACGCTAATCCCTAGGGGCTTTGTTTTTTCCATTCCCAGAACATTTTGCTTCCGCTACTCAATACTTCGATCCATTTGTATGAATCAATACATTTATCTGCATCTTTTGGCTTAACGTGCTCAAACACAATTCATTGTCTTGCGGGAGCTTTAACCAAGCTTCAGGCATCCACAATTGGGCCCAGATTTCTAAGGAAAAGAGGGAGGTCATTCCTAAGACAGGAGACCTCAGACCTAATCAATGTACCATCCCCCCAACTTGTTCCGACACACGAGCGGGACAACGCTAGGGGCGTTGAGATTTTATTTGAACATAGGGAAATGAGAAAGGGTGAATCGCGTGTCCCGAATTCAGAAATCCACGATGGTCAGTCTTCCAGGAAATGCCCAAGACGGCAAGCGGACAATGGATCAATAGACCATACTACTGCAATAGACGGACCGAAGGTCATCATTCATGTTACAGGAGGCGGATCACATGTCATCATCAATACCGCTTTGGGGGTTCCTTCAGACACAAGGGTGGAAATCCGGATCAAAAGGGCATGCGAAGCGTGGGGTGAAGTGATGATTTGTTCGGACAGAATCTAACACTCCCAAAATTGCGCCACCGTGGGGAAAGCGTATTAGGCGGATGCACTAATCTAGCCGTGAATCACCCCAATTCCCAGACAGAACCTCTTTGACGAGGAAACTGTCGCTTCCCATCATTGCAATGGGGCATCCCGAGCTGAATCGGGGAGAATATCACAACCGCACCACTCTACCAGAAGCCAGGCCAGACGGCCGGCGACGAGGAGGGGCGGGACTTAGCGATCCCTGAGGCTGGACCCGAGTCGAGATGCCCGGGCGTTCCTACGTACTCCATCAGGCTGGAGATCAAGCCACACGTAGTTCTGAGAGTGCAGTTTTAACGTCATGCGGGACGTAGAATCCCGATTAGGGAGATCTTAGTTTAAGGTCGTAGAGCTCGGACCATAGGGACAGATCTTAGTTTAAGGTCTTAGAGCTCGGACCATAGGAACCTCAAAGTACGCCACATCGTGGTCCTATCCCCTGGATATGCGAAGATGCACTGAGGGATAGTGTCAAGAGTGCCGAGGTTTTGCCTGGTCAGAATGGGGGGGTGGAAAACATAATGTGAATCATGCGGCCATTCACTCAAGGACTGGGGGCACCGGCGTAACGATATGGGAGTACTGCCGACCATGGCGGAAAAGCAGCATCAATATCGCACTGACCGTTGATGGAATAAGGCAGCAAATGAGCATCAACCGCTCAAGCGCAAGATTCATATCGATTTGCTGCCCGAGGCCCTTGGGGGCACCAGCCCGGATCGGTGGGAGAGCACTGAGGCATTGTATCCAGACCGCTCACGGGGGTTCCACCCAGGGCATAGGTGATGTGTCCGAATGAAGGGGAGCACGAAGCCTGAAAAGTGGAAGGAACCTGACCAAGCTGAACCTGACCCTCCTGGCAATAAACCAGAGTACTCTTGACACTGGTGGACCACTGCAAGGGGTCTAGGGACACGCCTTGAGGGTGACCCGACGGCGGCGGATTCCCCAGAGAAGGGGGAATCTCTAAGAGGTGGGGGGCTGGACCCGAAGTTTCAAACATCCAGGCGTTCCTACGTATCCCATAAGGATGGGAATCAAGCCACACGTAGTTCTTGAAGCGCGGCGCAACACAATCGGGCACCAGCGCGGGGAGGGGTGCGGGTCTGGCCCTCGCACCCAAAAGAAGCGGTATTTGATATTTCTTGTTTGTCCTTAAAGGTGGATGGTTTTTCTTTGTGCAGCGACATGCCTGTGATTAAGAAATCCCTGGCGTCGCCACAATAATCAAGCCATGAAAGGCATTGATAAATGGTGTGGTTATTAACCAGCGCCCAACGTGAGTGTCCCCTGAGGAGAACATCACGATGCAGTGTCGTTTCTCGTCGGGCGGCCAAGACGATCACAGTTTACGGTCGTGTGGTAAGACCAGGCAACACAGTTTAAGGTCGTGTGGCTCGGACCATGGAGGAATCCGCTTATTGCGGTACGGCGGACACAGCGGAGGTGGGGACACATCCCAGCCCTGCGGTCACGCACAATTCCAGGAGAAGGATCCTGGGATAGGGGCCTGCATATGTCTATCAACCGAGGGGCAGAGATGCTAGCCTCCAGCTATGCTGGGCCCAGAACGCGATTGTTCGGGCGACTCCTTCCTCCTCATGGGGACGAGGGTCTAGCTACACATGGCCCTTAGGGAGGACATTAGCACATATCCTTGGTGCTCAGATCGTGGGAGCCTCGAAAGACACCATTACCCTGGTTGGCCTGCCTAACGTGTAGAGGTGTACTGAAGGTCAGTATGAAGAGAGAGTGTCGAGATTCCACTACAACGCACAGAGGCGGAGTGTGATGAGGACTGCGCAACCAATGTTCAGAGCCTGAAAGAGCCGACATGGCGATCAAGGACGTTGCTGACCATATTCGCAACAAAACATCCGATCGCGTCAGCCTAGGATGAGGCAAGCAAACGAGCATCAACCGCTCAAGCACAGGATTCATATCGATTTGCGGCCCAGGACCCGCCGGTAAAAAGACCCGGAGCGGTAGGAGAGCACTGAGGCATCGTATCCAAACCGCTAACGAGGATCCCTTTGAGTGAAGGCTCGAACAAGAGGAAGCGCGAGGCCTGACAAGTAACACAGGATTTGTCGGGACTGAATCCGACACTACAGGTCATAGACCGGAGTACCCAAAACATGTTAACAGATCACCGGAAAGGGTCGGAGGACTCACCCTGAGAGCAACCAAAAGATGGGGCTGGACCTGAAACACAAACGTCCAGGCGGTCCTACGTATCCCATAAGGATGGGAATCAAGCCGTACGTAGTTCTTGAGAGGAAGTTTAACGTCATGCAGGACGATGAGGGGTGTGAGGTAGTCCCACACACGGGGGAGGCATACGGCGCGGCCAGTAGACCGACGCGAATGAGGACATAATCCCCCGCTCACGCCATACGCCTCGCACAAAAAGGAGGGGAACTTGGGCCAGAGGCCCAACGCGGGATAGAGATTCCCGGGAAATGGGGATGGGCCTGAAACATGAATGTTCAGGCGGTCCTATGTATCCCATAAGGATGGGAATCAAGCCGCACATAGTTCTTGAAGTGCAGTTTAACGTCATTCAGGACGAAAAAGAAAGGGGGGAGCGGAAGGCATCCCCAAACGTGGGGGGCGTACAGCGTGGCGAGCAAACCGACGTGAATGAGGGCATAGCCCCGCGTTCACACCATACGCCGCATACCCAGAGGCACTTGGGCCAAGGGCCCAAGATGGGATGGAAATTCCTGAAGGATGGGGCTGGGCCTGAAACATGAATGTTCAGGCGGTCCTACGTATCCCATAAGGATGGGAATCAAGCCGTACGTAGTTCTTTGAGGTGCAGTTTAGCGTCATGCAGGACGAATGCTGAACAGTTTAACGTCTTGTAGCTCGGACGTGGTGTAGTTTAGCGTCATGCGGGACGAATGCTAAACAGTTTAACGTCTTGTAGCTCGGACGTGGTGCAGTTTAGCGTCATGCAGGACAGAGTGCATTTTAACGTCATGCGGGACGAAGTACAGTTTAACGTCATGTTGGACGAAGTACAGTTTAACGTCGTGTTGGACAAAGTACAGTTTAATGTCATGTTGGATGAAGTACAGTTTAACGTCATGTTGGACGAAGTATAGTTTAACGTCATGTTGGACGAGGACACTCAGGCAAAGTACTGCTTGAGGAACCTAGCGTTGGTGGGAGGAGTGACACGCTCACCATCCATAGTCGCTAGGGAGTACGCGCCATTGGGATAGACCTTGTGGACGATAAAAGGTCCCTCCCACTTAGGCTCCAACTTGGGTGGCTTCCTGCCAGGGATCATCGGTGCTCTTAGGGCCAGTACTAGGTCACCCTGCAGGAAGGAGCGGAGGCGAACCTTCTTATTGAAAGCTCGAGCCATTCTGCTTTGATGTCCCTCCAAGTTGTGCAAAGCGGGAAGCCTATTCTCATCCAGTGCTTCCAACTCAACTAGACGGGTTTCAGCAGCTCTGTCCGGCGCTTTCTGGTCGTAGACCGCAGTGCGCAAGGATGGTAACTGGATCTCGATGGGCAGGACAACCTCATCTCCATACACCAGGGAATAAGGGGTCATCTGGGTGGAATTGCGAGTCGTCGTCCGATAAGCCCAGAGGGCGTTGGGGAGCTTTTCCGGCCAACTCTTCTTGTTCTGACCAACCATCTTTTGCAGAATGTTAGAGAGGGTTTTGTTAAACGCCTCAATCTGTCCATTCGCCTGCGCATGATAGCGAGATGTATGGTTCGAGCGAATGTTGTACTTGGCGTACAACTTCTTCAACTCGGCTGCTCGGAAGTTGTCTCCGTTATCCGTGAGGATAGCGTGAGGAACTCCAAATCGATAAATGATGTTGGAGGTCACGAAGTCTGCGATAGAACAGGATTTGACCTCTCTGAGCAGAATCGCCTCTGCCCATTTGGAGAAGAAGTCAGTGGCGGTCAGAATGAACCGGCACTGACGAGCCGTCGCCGGCAGGTAAGGTCCCACAACGTCCAGCCCCCAGACTGCAAAGGGCCAAGAATACCTGGTGGTATGGAGAGGCTCTGGCGGCCGATGCACAAAGTTCGCATGAACCTGGCACGCATGGAACTTCCTGGCATACTCGATGCAGTCATGGATCATGGAGGGCCAGAAGTATCCCAACCTCTGAATCTGGTGGGACAGCTTTGGCCCAGTCTGGTGGGCACCAAATGAACCAGCATGAACCTCTTGCATGAATCGTGGGATCTTAACTCCCTGAAGGCAGCGGAGGAGAACACCATCAAATCCGCGTCTATAGAGGATCTGCTCCAGGCCGGGACTACTCTGGAGGACAAACTGCGATGCGCGGCGTTGAACTCGCTCGCGCTCGGCCCGATCCGACGGGAGAATGCCATGTTGGAGGTACTCAACCAGGGGCGTCCTCCAATCAGGGGCTGGTTCGACTGCCATATCTGTGGTACTCGGGGATCCGGGCACAGGGGCAACCGTGGTGAGATTACTTACCGATGGGCCGCGATCTCCCTCCGGGATAACGGGAGTGATGAGTCTGCGGTGCGTCACGCGGATGATCAGGTTGTTCTGTTCAGGCTCCGCGAGTGACGCATCCAGGCTGGCCAAAGCATCTGCTCGACCGTTCTGCGACCGGGGAATATGGACAATTTCTGGCCGAGAAGGGAACTGGGCCATCAGGAGGAGGGTGCACTCCAGCAATGGCACAAGTTCCGGCTTCCTAACAACATAGTCGCCATTGATCTGCTTAACGACCAGCTCGGAGTCCCCTTTCACACACAGATGGGGCACGTCGATCTCGAGAGCTAACTCGAGGCCAGTGATGAGGGCGTCGTATTCCGCCTCATTGTTGGTATAGCCCTCTGACAACAGGAAAGAGTATGGCATCACGGCTTGCTCCGGGGTAATGAAGACGATACCCAAGCCCACTTTGTTGAGATTAGGATTATCGAGTCTTCTACCGGTGGGGCTCCGGGAGGCACCGTCAAAGTGCATCTGCCAGCATGGATCGGCACGATCGACCGAGAGAACGGCCTCATCAGGAAAGCCTAGATCCAGCGGCTGATCCGCGGAGGTTGGGTGAGCAGCCAGAAAGTCTGCCAATGCTTGCCCTTTGATGGCCTTCTGAGACACATACCTGATGTCGAACTGCTGGAGAATCACATCCCACCGCTCTAGACGGCCAGTCAACATAGGTCGGCTCAGGATATATTTCAACGGGTCTACCCGAAAAAACCAACTGTACCTCATGGTGCTTCAAGTAGTGCCGTAATTTCTGTACGGAAAATACGAGCGCCAGGCAGCTCTTCTCGATGGGGGAATACCTAACTTCCGCATCGAGGAGCATGCGACTAAGGTAATAGAGGCTATTCTCTATTCCCTCGTTGTTCTTCTGGGTGAGAAGGGCACCAAGGGACCATTCCAGGGCAGTCACATAAAGGACCAGCGGCTTCCCGGATACAGGCGGCATCAGAACCGGAGGTTGAAGCAGGTACTGCTTGATTTCCTCGAAAGCGGTCTGACACTCCTTATCCCATACATAGGTGGCACCTTTCTTCATGAGCCGAGAAAAGGGCTTACACTTTCCGGCCATATTCGCGATGAATCGGCGTATATAGGCTAAGTGGCCTTGGAACCCTTGTAGTTCCCGGATGTTACCTGGGGGAGGCATCTGGCTAATCGCCCTGATCTTCTCTGGGTCGATCTCAATACCCCGGTATCTTACCACAAAGCCAAGAAACTTTCCGGAGGTGACCCCGAAGGAACACTTCAACGGGTTCATCTTCAGGCAGCGAGACCGGAGGAAGCCGAACACTTTCTCAAGATCTTTGAGATGGTCCTGACGCTGGCGCGATTTGACCACCAAGTCGTCGACGTAGCATTCCACCAGTGTGCCGAGGATTGGCTTGAATATGCGGTGCATCTCCCGTTGATAGGTGGCACCTGCATTCTTCAGGCCGAAGGGCATGACTTGGTAACAAAAGATGCCTTGGGGGGCCCTGAAGGCAGTGAACTCCTCATCCTCAGGGGCCATCCGGATTTGATTGTATCCGGAGTATCCATCCATGAAGGAGAGGGCTTGGAACCTTGCCGTGGCGTCAATCAACAGCTCTGTCACCGGAAGGGGAAAATCATCCTTCGGACAGTGGCGGTTGAGATCGCGGAAGTCGATACAGACTCTGATCTTCCTGTTCTTCTTCCTGACCGGCACGATGTTGGCCAGCCATCTGGGGTACTGAACTTCCCTCACGAAGTTGGCTTTGATAAGCTTGTCAACTTCGGCCTCAACCATGGCACCGTGGAATGGGTGCATCTTCCTGGGAGGCTGCTTGAACCCGCGATGGTTCGCCGGGAGACCAAGGCGGTGGATGGATACCTGAGGATCTAGCCCCGACATCTCGTCATAGCCCCAAGCGAACACATCACGGTGCTGTCTGAGGAAGTCCACGTACTGCTGCCGCTCCTCAGAGGGCATGGAGGCACTGACCAGTGTGGGTCTTGGATCTTCCTCGGTTCCAAGGTTCACGTGTACTAACTCATCGACCGTGGTGGAGACGCCCTCCTCAAAAGCTGGGGGTGCATCTTCCACGCCCTCTCCACTCGGGGAGGGATCGTCCACGAGAGAGACTGCGTTGGAAACTGCATTGGGGCTACCAGATCCTGCTGGGCCGCTGGTGCCGGCATGGGCGGTCGTGGTCATCTCATCAGGAGAATCACTGGCCGTCGAGACCATGGCTACGTCCAACCGATGGATCGGGAGGACGTAAGCGTCATCCAAACTTGCCCAAGGATCACTTCCAATAGCGATAGGCTCAACCCCACCTGTCAGGATCTTCTTATCCTTGCTCTTGTAATATTCCGCGTCCAGATAGCGGGCTTCACATGAGGCAAAAGGAGAGGCATCTCCCTGAAGCACTCCTACTCGACCATTAAGGGAGTATTTAAGGCATTGGTGGTATGATGAGGGAACCTCCGCATGAAGATGGAGCCATGGCCTGCCCATCAATGCGTTATACGCAGTATCCTGAGAGACTACCATGAATTCGGTGTTGGCAACCAGGTCACCGAACTGGGTCTTCAAGCATATCTTGCCGATCGGAGTTTGCTCGGTGCGGTCGTACCCATGGATCCTGAGGTCGGAGGGAATCAAGTCATCCTCAGACAACCCCAATCTCCAGAACGTCCGAGTTGGAATCAGATTAATCCCGGACCCCATGTCGACAAGACAGCGCCGGACTTCAAGGCCATTGAACTGGCCAGTAACATACAGCGGACGAATGTGCCCCTGTATAGGAGGGTCTTCATCCTCACCAGAGAATGAGATAACTGCCTGACATTCGGCGTCCTCAATCATTTCGGCGTGAAAGGCCTCTACAGCCGCAACCTCCGTCTCAAACTGGAGGGGGCTCTTCAGGGCTTCAGTGAGCGCCTCGCGCATCTTAGGTGACAGGTGTAGCGCCTCAAGGATGGAGAGCCTTGCTGGGATGTCGGCCAAGTGCTTCAGGACATCATACTTTCTTGCCAAGCGCGAGCCCCTGGTTGCAGGAGGTTGCTCTGCGGTTGGATGCATGACGGGCCTTGCCGGTTGGACCGGCGGCCGACTGGTGCTTGGCGTATCTCGCTGTTCACTGGTTGAAGCCCGGGAAGTGGTCACCGTACTGGGGCCAGGAGGCCGGGATGGACTCGTGGCAGGACGGAGCTGGTCGCGACACAGATGAGGCGGTTCTGCCTGGTCCCATACCACAAACAGTGGCGGAGGCGAATCCGTCATCCCCGGATGGGGGGGCTGCGCGCGCTGAGCTCGGTTTTGAGCCTGCTGCCTAGTCTCAGTGGCGTGCACGGCCTGGCTGGAGGTACCAAATTTCGTGCCCCAGCGGCTCCTGTTGTTGTGGTTCCTACGACGGTGGCAACGACCGGGGACACTAGGGAGGTCCACCTGGTGTTCTTCAACGTCGGGAACCGAAAAGGGATTTACCAGCTCGACGGTATTAACCGAAGCATACCCAACACTGTCATCGGACGAATCATTCATCACCGGGCGGATCCGAGGAGGGACTCCCATCTCCGGGGGCATGAAATCGTCGAGAGTGCGGGATAGTGGCGGAACTGGCGGGGCGCGCTCTTCCTTCTTGCGCCGCCGCCGTTTGCTCTTCTCGGAAGAGGCAGGCTGGGACGACGATGCCGAAGCAGCACCCGCAGATTCTGGGGGCTCAGGATGATTCAAGCGCGCACGGATGATTACATGGGCGCGAATGATCGTCTTGCGGGCCATCCAGTTATTATACTTCTGGGATCCGCGGTCGGAGACCAGCTGCCATTCGTCCTCGTCGCCACTATCATCACCTGATCCCACGAACACACCCGCCACTTGTGCTGGAGCTGGGCCCAACCTGATTACATTGTTGTTAATCTGGCCTTGGAGCCAGTCCTTAAACACGTAGCACCGCCGGATGGTGTGCCCCAGGGCCCGATGGTAAGGGCAGTAGCGGGGGTTATCCGTGAGATGTGCCTCCTCTGGCCTCCAACACTCAGGAAGTCGCACAATCCTCTGCTCCAGGGCGCTCTGGAAATAACCGGGGACCTGATCCTTGTGAAATGAGTAAGTCAGGTATCGCGGGCCCCTGGGAGCGTGGTCTTGACGAGGGGATGGAGGGGCCTGTCGAGGAGGTGGACCCTGATTATCTCGCCTGGGTTGTGGCGGTACATTACGCGGAGGGGTCGGCCGGTTCTGGGGCTACCACTGTTGGGCCGGGAACGGAGCCCGTGGAGGCGGATTCCTGTGAGGCTGTGGAGCTGGGCTCACCGGCAGCAGCTCCAACTGCTTGGGGGCCTCTATCTGGGCAACAGCAGCGGGCTCAGCCCTGCTGACTCTCCTTGCAGGGATCATAGGAGGCAGCGGTTGTGCCTGACTGGCCTATTGCAGGGCTTCCTCACGACGTTGAGCTTTGTCTGAGAAGTCCCTGAACCCTCCGGGGTAATTCTGAGTGATCAAGGAAGGGACCAGCTCGGTCTTGACGTTCCCGACGCACATTGTCAGCAACTTCTCCTGAGTCAATGGCATGTCAAGGGAATACGTGAGACCCTTCCATCGGGCGACGAAATCCGCGACTCGCTCATCAGGCCTTTGCTTGCACTTGAAGAGGTCCGCGATACTCGTCTTTCGGGTCATGGAACTGAACTGGTAGAGGAACTGTCTACGAAGGTCCTCCCAGCTAGTTATCGACCTGACGGGGAGCTGGCTGTTCCAGACAAATGCTGGCCCTTCCAGTGTCTCGACAAAGCAGCGAAGCTTAGCGGCCTCCTGCTGCGCCGGAGTACCCAACATAGGACCGCACCTCGAGTTGAAATGGTCCAAATGCTGTGGCGGATCTCCATTCCCGTTGAAGGGGGCAAAAGTGGGGTTCCCGAATCCCGGAGGTGCCGGCATGTCATCCACCCATGCTGGGTATGGCTTGCCGTCCGGTGGGATCGCCACTTGCCGAGTCTCCAAGGCTTCCAAGCGGGCGATGAGTGCCGCCATCGGATCTTCTGGACATGGGTTCCAGTCCTGGCGAGGATCTCTAACCACGAGCGCGTTGCATGGCTATTCAATCGGGTCATCGACCGGGTCGTCGAACTCGGCAGCTCGTGGGATGGCGGGCGGAGCGGCCCTTGGGGCAGCGGGAGGAATCCGAGCGGGGTCTCTCAGGTAGTCACGCCGCTCGGGAGGGTGTGGTGAAACATACCGCGCCATCTTGCCATAGGCAATGGCCTCTCCCCTGTCGGCAAACACGGCGTAATCACGGTTGCCCGGGAGAGTCTCGTCGAGGAGTGGTTGTTCCTGTCCCTACTGTCCTGGCCTAGGATCACCGTAGTCAGGCCGCCGCTCTGCAGCGCATTCGGTGAGGAGCTGGTCAACTAGCTTCTTCTGCTCGGCGAGCTGTTGACGTAGCGTGGCCTTTTTGGGATCCTCCTCTGCCCTCTGCATGGAGGTAGATGGGTCGGCGGGCTTTATAGCCCCGCCGTGCTCTTTACCTTTGCTGACATTTCGGCTCAACGTCAGTGCTTCAGTGGGTGTGGGGAGAACCAGGAGGTTCCTATGGTGACAAGTAACTCTCACCAATGGATCCAACAAAGGCTTGTCTTCGGGGGGAGAGCCCCCGTCGATAAGTTCCAAGTCGTCCCCCTCTCCCGACAGGTCAGCCATATTGACCGTTTCCGTCCCTGGGGACGTACCCTCAGGGCCACCCAGCGAATCGGGCTATCGGCGAATCGCACTGAAGCGTAGGGTAGCGTACTGCCCCCATCCACGGATATACACGTGGGGGTGGCTTCCTCGATAACCTTGCGGAGCACTTGAAAACACTCAACGCATCGTTGTTGGAGGGCATCGTGGTGCCCAAATGACCCAGGGTGCCGAACCGCGGGGAGCGTGGCCAGGTCGATCTGACGGCACTGCTCACCAATATCCCCCATGTGTGCTTGACTCCCGGGATATGGCATTTGTAGGCAGTGAAGATGGGAGTGAGTCTCCCGGAGAGTTCGGCGGAAGCATTCGAACTCATCCGGGGTGAACGATTCGGGTGCATCAAAGTCTGGTCCTGCGACTGGCCAAAACTTCTCAGCGAAGTGAACCTCTGCAAGGACGGTCCAGAAGCTCCACGACTCAAACTCGGGACCCAGATCTTCTTGGTCCCTTTCAGTGACTGGGAATGGACGGGGAACCGGCAGTGGTGCCGAGGCGGGCCGCTGGGTCGGCGGGCCGGCCGACGGTGAATACGGCGAGCAGGCCGATTGGCCTCCATATCCCGGGCCTCCCTCTGAGGGTGGCGGCGCCCCAGCTACCACATCACGATAGGATGGGCCAGCGGGCGAACATCCTGCCGTAGCGTCGGTGCTCGCCGAGGGTGCACTAGATCGTGGCTCGACCGTCGGTCCCCAGAAAAGGTCTCCGGCTTCTCCGATCGAGGAAGAAGGCGCTTCCGGAGGGGCCGGTACCAACCGCAAGCTGGATCCTTGGGGGTCTACCAGGCCCTCGCTACTCCGGATATACCTTTGGAGAGAAGCGGGGATCACATCAATCTCGCTCTCGGGGAGTACGAGGCTGACGTGCCGCATTCCTACCCCTGCCCCTGACTGGCGGGATCGGGGGGAGGGCTCTGTCGCCGAATCATACTCCGCCTCTGTATCAGAGAAACGAACCGGTCAGATCTCTATCCGTAATTCCCTAACATTCCTCCCTCTACGTCAACGCCTCGCCTTCCTGCCCCTGGGTGGTTCTTCGGGGCATGGCTGATCTCTGTCCTGGCGTCCTCTGGCCGCACCGGTGCTGGGGCCAAGAGGACTGGAAACCAAGGTGCGAGGAGCACCGGGACAGATATCAAAGGGGACGCGGGGAGAGATGCTTCCGGGCAGGCCTTCGGGCCGGGATCGGAAGGTGGGATCACCCATGCCTCTTGGATCGGCCACACGGAGTAGACCCTGCTAGTGAATAGCGCTACCGCGAGGTGGTCCGCGGTGGCTATTGCCTGTACCAGCAACCGGGAGAGTCAACCCAACCTGCCTTTGGGGCGGTCGGGGCCTCGATCCAGGTCGGGCATAGAAGTGCCCCTGCTCAGGATGCGCAGGGGCCCGGTGACTGGAGCCAGCAGTGGCTTGGGCCAACGCGGCCGCTGTTGCTAGGGCCCCAAGATGGGAATCCTCTTCCGCTCGCGCCCGACGTTGGCATCGGGACAGATGAGTCGGGATTAGCGGCGCGAGCAGGTGGAGAGCCCGTTCTTCGACTTGAGAAGCCTTGCGGCGGTGTCGACGTGGCCTGGCAGGAGCCCTTATCACGGATCCCTGGAGCGAATCTCGGATAGGGTGGTCCCGGACATCCTCCACCTCATCCGCATAGGGGAAGGAGCTGTCGGAGCGTTTCGGGGATAAATTCCCGAAGCGGTTGGACGTCGAGGTAGGCAGCGGTGCCTCCCTGCGCGGCCCTCGGGGGCGGCGTTGGTGGCGAGGTGCAGCTTCCTCGAGGTCTAGGCGAGCCATGTCCCTGGTGGGGATGACTCCCTCTTCCTCATATCTCCGCACCAAGTTGTTGATCACCCTTCTCTGGATGACCTCCGAGGGGGAGAGAGGGCGTGGTTACCCCGCAGTTGCAGCTGCTGGGACGGCTGTGGAACGGGCGGGACCGCGCGGAGTAGCCGCGTCGGTGTTTCCCCTACCCCTGCGCCAGTGGGCGGGCGGCGATCGGGCACTGGATCGGGAGACCTGATTCCTGAAGACAGGGAGAAGAACCCATTAATACTGACAGGAAAAGAAATCGACAACCAATCATTAGTGCCACGACGCCTTCCGTGGGGGGAACCCAGGCCATCGACGTCGTGAGACGGAGTGCCCGATTTCCCTTCCCCAGCCCCTGGCGGGTTCCGTGTCCCGATGCTGAATGCTTGTCCGGGCAACATGCTAATCTTCCAACACCTCTGAAAGCTATCAGTCTTCGTATTGAGGAGAAGAGATTCACATCGGGTTCACCATTTTCTATTTCGGTGCGGATGTGTGTCGGGTTTCTGTTCCGACGCTGTTCCGCCAGGACGCGTTCGCGCGTGCGCCCGTCGACCCGAGGGGATGGGAGCACGGCTTGTGGCCCCATAGTCCCGCTTTCCAAAGGCGGGAGGCATCCGTCCCTTATTCAGGGACGTCTGCTCCTTGATCGAAACCGGGATGATGGGATGTCGGCTCCTCCTTCCGTGGACGTCTCCTCGGAACTCGTCGCCTAATCCGGGTCTCCCTCATAGATTTAAGAATGATCGTGAATCTCGTTCCCGGCGCCATATCTTCATGGACACTGGTTAATTACGTTGCTTCCGCCCGGACGCTCCAAGGAGTCTGGTCGGGGCAGCAACCTGCGGTGAGGAGACCGGGTAACTCTGGGTGTTGGGGGCGTGTCTTAACACTGCGGCTCTGCATGTCTGCCTTCCGTCCCTAATAGGGATTCTCGAAGGCGTGATGGCCTGAGGCATCCCGCGCTGGGTGCGGGGAACTGCGTTACCTGAGGTTTTCCTCAGCTTCCCATGTTTAACACGGGGTATGCCGCGAGTTTAACGTCCAGCGGGGACGGCGTCGGACTGATCAACACGAAGAGTGGATCAGATGACAGAACCCCTTGCGGGGAACCTCCGATGCTGGGGCCAGCACATGGGCGGCTTCCCGAGTGAAGTGGAGTGGAATGATGTGGCATGACCCCACCGGGATGTGGCGGCCCGGGTAAGGATCAGGATGGATGGTGGAGTGAAGAGCTTGGACCCCGTAGAGGCTTCCTACGTACCGCGCGTTAGCGCGGATCAAAGTCAGTGTAGTTCGGATATACAGTTTAATGTCATGTTGGACAATGGCAAGCTGACTCACGAGGAGGTCGAGGCTGCCGGGCGGAGGATTGAACCGAACCACCTCGCACAGAGGGGGATGGAACGGCTGGGTGGATCACAGTTTCACGTCATGCTGGACGCTGGTGTTTGGGGCTTACACTCTAAGGAGGCCCATATGCGGCAAAGCTCAGTTGGAGAGGGACTTGGGCTGTAGGTGAGAGACCTCGATCCCTGTCACGCCCTCCACTGGCTTTGGCAGTGGGGAAGCACAATGGAGATACACATGTGCAGTCCCCCACAAGAAACTAGGGGTTTGTAATACCCTACCCCCGTGGGCGAAGGCCACTCCAATGAATCGTCCCTAAAGAGGGGCAATCCCGACATCCCTGCAGAGACGAGCGGGTGGGGGCCACATCCAAACCGGGGGGGACCCTGCGTGCGGGGCACAGGATCGGGTGAAGCGGACGGTTTAGCGTCTTGCCGGACGAAGTACAGTTTAACGTCGTGTGTTGAGGACGAAGAGGACGGTTTAACGTCTTGCCGGACGAAGTACAGTTTAACGTCGTGTGTTGAGGACGAAGATGCTTGGCAGTTTAACGTCTTGCAGTGCGGACGTGGTGCAGTTTAGCGTCCTGCAGGACGAAGTGCAGTTTAACGTCATGTTGGACGAGGATGAAGATGCTTGGCAGTTTAACGTCTTGCAGCGCGGACGTGGTGCAGTTTAGCGTCCTGCAGGACGAAGTGCAGTTTAACGTCATGTTGGACGAGGATGCTTGGCAGTTTACCGTCCTGCAGCGCGGACAAATGCTGAACAGTTTAACATCTTGTAGCTCGGACGTGGTACAGTTTAACGTCATGTTGGACGAAGATGCTTGGCAGTTTAACGTCTTGCAGCGCGGACGTATGCAGTTTAACGTCGTGCGGGATGAGGTTGCCGCCGATGGGTCCGTGTCACTTCGCGCGAGCCTGGAGGGCCGCACGGTAAGACAACGCACGGTGCGGGCACCCGGGATGAAGATCATCGGGCGCCACGCAGGCGGGTACCCTCAGGGGGTCAAAGGGTGCGACCCTGGCGGTTTGCGCGCAAAAGAGGAGTTTGGCGCGCAATACCGCGGGTCGGCGCGCAATTGGGCGGGCTGGCGCGCAATTGGGCCAGCGCTTTGCACGCGGGAGGTGAAGATTGCGCGCACCGGGCCTCTGATAGCGCGCGGGGGCAATGGCCCATTCTTTAACGAATGGCCACTTAGTAAGGGGGGGTGCGCGCAATCGGGCTGGATTGTGCGCACCCGGGAGGCAATTGCGCTCAAGAGGCTTCTTTTGCGCGCGAAGGCCTTCGGGTGAGGAGTTGGTCAAAGGAAAGAAGCCAAAGGGGTTGCGCGCGAAGGCGAACCCCGGGGCTTGCTTGCGTGAAATAAAAGAGGTTACCTAAAGATCGGAATTACGCGCGGAGGGGGTGGAATTGCGTGCACGAGCGACTCTTCGAATTCTGGCAACCTTCAAAACGTTGGGGGTCGCCTTGTATTTATAGGAAACCCCGGGCGCGCAATTTGGTTCGCGGGCGCGCAATTCGGCGCGGGCGCGAAATAGGGGCCCGGCGCGCAATAGGGTCGCGCAGGGACGTCGGGCGCGGAAAATCACGCGCCGACTTGCCCCATTGCGCGAATCCCGGAAGGATTGCGCGCGCCTAGCCAATATTGCGCGTGGGCCTCCGATATTTCGCGCAAGGCCTTCGGGCCTTCCGAAACATGCTCCTGACTCCAAATATGACCTCGCTTTCCTCATCCGGAACTTCGTTTGAGGAGCAACGGACTTTTCCAGCGTCTACAGCAGCCCTGATTTTGTTCGCCAAGAAGGCATATGGAAGCTTGAGACTTTGTGTTGATTATCGGCACCTGAACCAGGGGACCGTGAAGAACAAGTACCCACTCCCAAGGATTGGTGGCCTCTTTGACCAGCTAAAGGGAGCATGATGGTTCTTGAAGATAGACATCAGATCAGGCTATCACCAGCTCAGAGTGCGAGACGAGGATGTGCAGAAGACAGATTTCAGATGTCGGTATGACCATTATGAGTTTTTTCTCAGACCATTCAGCATGACCAACACTCCAGTAGTGTTCAGGGGACTCATAAATAGGATCTTGCAGCCATATCTTGATCACTTTGTAGTAGTCTTCATCGACAAAATTCTGATCTACTCAGCTAATGAGGAAGAGAATGCCTATAACTTGCGGGTAGTTCTGGACACACTATGAGAGCACCGTATTTATGGTAAGCTCTCGAAGTGCTAGTTCTAGATCTGAGAGGTTCACTTTCTAGGACATGTCATATCGGAGGCTGGAGTTGCAGTAGATCCAACGAAGATTGAGGCGGTACTCGCTTGGGAGCCTCCTAGGATTGTGACAGAGATACAGAGTTTCCTAGGTTTGGCTGGATACTACCGGAGGTTTGTGCCAGATTTCTCCAGAGTTGCAGCACCTTTATCGGAACTGACAAAGAAGGGGAAACCCTTCGTTTGGTCAGAGAGATGCCAGCGGAGTTTTCAAGAGATGAGGCAGAGGCAGACTAGTGCCCCCATCTTGAGGCTATCAGAGGAGGGTGTTGGGTACGTAGTATATTGAAACGCATCAGGGACTGGACTCGAATGTGTCCTGATGTAGGAGTGAGTAGTGATTGCGTATGGTTCTTGATAGCTGAGACAGCATGAGAAGAACTATTCTACCCATGGCCTAAAGTTAGCAGCATTGGTCTTCTCCTTGAATATGTGGCGACATTACTTGATGGGTGAACATTTTACAGTCTACTCGGATCACAAGAGTCTTAGGTATATCTTCTCACAAAAGTACCTGAACCTGAGACAATGACATTGGCTTGAGTTCCTCCAGGACTATGACTTTGATATAGTCTATAATCCTAGGAAGTGGAACATTGTAGCAGATTCACTCAGTAGGAGATCTGGTATATGGCTGCTAGGTGAGGTGATGGAGCAGCTGGACGCTTTGCAGATATCCTTTTTGGATCGAGATGGAGTTGTTTTTCTTCAGTCTCTTACAGTCACTCCCCCACTTCTTCAGCGAGTCAGGGAGGTGCAGCATGGGGACACTAACTGCGAGGCTCGACGTACTCAGATATCCACAGGATAGGCACCTAATGGATTTTCTGAAGGTGGGGAGCATGTCATCATTTTTAGAGGATGTACCATGGTACCGGTGTCGATTTGGGAGGAAGTGTTGAGGGAGTTCCACAGATCCCCACTAGAGGTACATCCAGGAGTAGCGAAGATGTACCAAGATTTCTGCCGACAGCACTGGTGGCCGGGAATGAAGAATGCAGTAGCATAGTTTGTCTCTCGGTGCCTCACTTGTTAGCAAGTGAAGGCGGAGCATCAGGTACCAGTAGGATTGTTTCAGCCTTTAGAGGTCCCAAAGTGGAAGTGGGATGGAATATCCATGGACTTCGTGACATGACTTCCACATACATCCAGAGTTCATGATTCTATCTGGGTGATCATCGACCAACTCACCAAGTCGGCCCACTTCCTATCGATCAGAGATAAGGGTTTAGTAGAGAGATTGGGATGCCTCTATGTGCAAGAGATTGTGCGGCTACATGGATTACCCTTGTCTATTGTCTCCAATTGTGATGTATGTTTCACTTCCTAGTTATGGAAGTGGTTGCAGGAGGCTTTTGGGACGCAGCTTCGTTTGAGCACTGCCTTCCATCCTCAGACGGATGGTCAGACATAGTGGACCATTCAGACCTTTGAGGACATGCTACATGCTTGTATCCTTGACTTCGGTTGTAGTTGAGAGGATCACTTTACTTTGGTGGATTTTTCATAAAACAACAGCTATCACTCAACCATTTGGATGGCACCTTTAGAGGCCTTGTACGGCCGACCTTGAAGATCACCTTTGGGCTGGACTGACCCAGGGGAGTCAGCACTCGTGGGACCAGAGATGGTACGGGCTACCAGAGAGAAGGTCTAGATCATACAGGAGTGGATGAAGACTGCACAGAGTTGGTATAAGTCTTATGAATACAAGAGATGGAGACCTCTGGAGTTTTAGGATGGCGACCATGTCTTTCTACGGGTCTCACCTCGATGAGGTTTGTGGAGATTTGTCCAGGGCGGAAAGTTATCTACGAGGTTCATTGTACCCTTTTAGGTCCTTAGAAGAGTTTTCGAGGTAGCTTACCGACTAGCTCTTCCACCTCAGTTGCACCAGGTACACGATTTCTTCCACGTATCCTAGTTAAGGAGATACATGCACGACCCATCTCACGTCATCGACCATGGAAAGCTGGACATCGACAATGGAGAGATGTTTTCGGAGGTTCCAATGGAGATTGAGGATCAATAGGAGTGGGTCCTTCATGGGTGGTCAATACCTCTGGCATGATTTTTCTAGCAGAACAGGAACCTCCAGGAGAGAACATGGGAGTGGGAGGCTCAGATACATGCTCAGTACCCCCCACTTGTTTTCCTAGTTTTGTATTGTGGATTTCAGGGACGCAAAGCCTGGAGGTGGGGAGAATGTAAAGACCCGTAATTTCTATGTAAATTTCTTTTTTAATTATATGGGAATTTTACGATTCCTTTAAAATTGATAGTGTGTGATTCTGAGGCCCGGTGTGCCTGGAATGAATTTCTGAACTTTTTTTCGAGTATGTTCAGTAAACGTGCAAGCGGGTTTTTGTAACTTTTGAACTGGTGCTCAGAATTGAAATATGAGGGCACTGTTGAACTCGCAGCACCAGTATTTTCTTAAGGATGCCTTTACCTCGACCACAGTAGGTCAAGGGTGAAAGATATTTTTTCACTTTTTCGTGGAAAAAGAAACATAAAAATTGTTTAACATTTTTTTTATTTGAAACTCCCATGTGGATGTTAAGAGGTGGGGACCACCAAAACTAAAACTCCCATGTGAATGTAAAGAGGTGGGGACCACCCAAACTAAAACCCCCAATTCGAATCCATAGTGGTGGGGACCACCCAAACCCCGCTTTATTGGAGAAAACCTCTCAACTCCCCATTAATTACTCCTCCCATTTAATTGAGTAAATTAATTATGCCAACTCTCCATTTAATCAATAGTGTCATTTAATTGTGGTGTCAAATTAAATTAAACCTATTTTAATTTAAGTTTCCATTTCATCTCTTGGGATTTTTGGTAGGGTGTTGGAAAAAGGGAGGATCTTCGGAGAATCATGGAGAAACACATCCTCCAACAAAGAACACACTCCAGAATTGAAGAACGGGGACGGTGTTCGAGCCAACATCGGAAGCATCTTGCGGAAGCGATGAATGCCGACACCACTAATCCCAAAGACTTCATCTCCTTACTCATGACCTCCATCAACAAACATCCGAGGTAGGGGTTTAATTATGATTGATTATTGATTCTCATGCTCTTCCCTTATAAACAAAGAACGCGGATCAAAACTCTAACTAGTTGATTCGCGGATGATTTCTTTTTGTGGGTTTGGGAATAATCATTGTCGGAGGTTGTAGGGTTTGAAATTCTTCATGATAGATTTATTAATCCGCTTTCTATTTCCCTAATGTGGAGGGTGTGGGCCAAACAAACATGGCCCGACCTCTTTGCATTTTTCTTGATTTTTGTTATGTTCCTTACAATGGAAGAAGGCGGCGACTGGTGTCGGCGAATGGCATCGATGAGACTCGAATATGACGGTCAGCACAACACCGGCCATGATGAAGGGGACGGTGCACCCTGTCCCTCATGCCGCCCTGCGACCCCTACGCCGCCCTGTGGCCCCCACGTCGCCCTATGGCCCCCATGTCACCCTGCGGCCCCCGCGCCACACCATTGCCAGGACGGGCCACCCAGCACGGGCCATGCCAGACCCAACGAAGCCCGGTTCAACCCGAACCGAGTCGGGTTGGCCCAGGCTGAGTCGGACGGGGTTGGTCCGACTGGGTCGGACCAGACCCGGACTAGCTTTGACCTATTTTTTCTCTTTTGGCCATAAATTTGGCACCGATTATCCATTTGAAAAATCGTCTATGGCAATGGAAACCTTGGAGCGAGACGGTCCCTTTGGTATACCCCACTATATATTTGGATAACGTTGGGGAATATTCGGGTTGGATTAAGCATGAATCCAATGGGGCCCTCGAAACTAAAAGGCTAATAACGTACAGACCGGGAGTCCATTTGATGCACCGTCTGTTGCGTTCAGACCCCCATTACGTGGCGGTCCTTTGTAATACTTCTTCGTGGAACATCGGGGTAGTTGGAGTATCGAATATTGTCTTGAAGATCAGACCCTCCTGGAAACAAGCGTGCTTAGTGCAGGAACCCTGTCGATGGATGTGATGATGTACTAGGATCTTGTGTGGGTCTGATGATGTACTGATGATGTACTAGGATCCTATGTGGGTCTGATGAGGTACTGAAGATGTACTAGGATCATGTGTGGGTCTGACGACGTACTGATGTTATACTAAGATCATGTGTGGGTCTGACGACGTACTGACAATGTACTAGGATCCTGTGTGGTTCTAACAAAGTACTGACAATGTACTAGGATCCTGTGTGGGTATGACGACATATTGACGATGTACTAGGATCCTGTGTGGGTCTGATGATGTACTGACAATGTACTAGGATCCTGTGTGGGTCTGACGATGTACTAGGATCCTGTGTGGGTCTGACGAGGTACTAGGATCCTGTACGGGTCTAACGATGTACTACGATCCTCTGTGGGTCTGATGATGATTTGGGATCCTTCATAGTTCTGCATCTTAATAGAGTAAGATGATTCAGTAGTTACATCTAATAATATTTACTACTATACCTAAGTTATACCTAGTGTGATCTGGGTTCGTACCTGTGAGGTACTTTCCTTTGTGGTATTCCTTCCTTTTTAGAATAGCTGAGCTTTGGGATTTTGGGTTGGACCATGTGTTTCCTCATGATTGAGATGGGTATACTTGATAACTTAGGTATATGTATGGGTAGATACCTAAGTAAGGTTGTCAGTTGATTTCATGATTTTGGTATATCCTTTGTGGATTTTGTGAGACCTTGAGTGTCTCAGGGTTCCTACTGAGTATTGTTATACTCACCCCTACACGGGCTAGGCCTGCACCTTGTTGTGTATGATGCAGATGACGAACAGTGCTGATCAAGGCTGAGGGTACCAGGACTAGAAGGTGCTAGAGGTGGACCATACGGCGTGTTGGTGTGTATAGGAGACGGGCATACATGGAGTTCTGAGGATGCGATCTGTACCTACCCTTCAGGTAGGAACCTCAGAGGATGACCCAGTAGTTTTCTTACTCTTTCTTCAGTTGTATTGTATTTCAGTTGTACTTGTACCTTTACTTTTGGTCTTATATTCTGGCCCCTCTTACATTATGTACTCTTTTTTTATACAGTTTACTTGTGTTCGTATCTTGTTTTGTTCTTGGTTGTGTGTGTTTACCGGTTATAAATGCAATGCCTTCCCAGATTTAGGGAATACGCCTTTCAGTGCTAGTCGTCAGCCCCTGGCCTTTGGAAGGTGGGCTTGGGGTAGTCCCGGCATGGGTCCCGGGGGACGGGTTGTGACATATGGTTCGATTCTAACCAAGGTAATGGAAGTCTATACTGACTTAATTTTTTATTGAGGGATTTTATCCTTTTTTCATAAATTTCCAATTATTATCTTTTCAAATGCTTTTTAATATTAAGTTGGATTACTTTAGTAATTAACCATGTCTTGAGATAATATTTATGCATAAGACAATTTATTTTAGTTCCATCTTTGCATACTTATTAATTCATAAATTAAGTGATCATGACAAAACCTCCTTAATGAAATTACCATGCAACTGATAGAATTAAAGTAAGGGGTATGATCATGATCTTTTTCTAATGGTTAGTTTATCTAGCAGTTCATAAACTATCCGCTGACTTAGGGGAGAAACACCTTAAACCAATTAGGTTCATGTTTACAGCCTTCTACCTATCCACCTTTGTATCTCCTTGGATTGGTTTCACCTCAGATCCTAACTTGAACCACCTACACTATCTTGGGATCTCTATCCATTACATATACTTTTACTCATACACAGGTGAGGGGTAAAAGTGGGTTTACATAAAAGAAACCATGGGCATGCGGTCCCTACATATTAATGAAAAGAGAAGGCACAAAGGACAACAATTTAATTTAATAATAAATTAACAAGGAAACCAATCACCTACAAAGGTATGTTCTAGCTCATGATCATCCACATGCTTGCAAAGAATTACGTATATAATAAAACTAGCATTCATTTTTTTAATCATTCTTATTTAAGATAAATCATGCTCGAATCAATTAATAATTATCTTTAATTAATTAATCCTTTTCTCTTAAACCTTTTCTAAATTTCCTTGAGATTCTCATACATTATAATTTTAAACAAATTAATAAATTCATCTAAAATTAATTGTGTACATAACTTGTACCTTGGAGGTAACTTGGTGAATACCCTTCCAAAACTACCCAACATGTATTATATTTTTATACACTTTATTCTTTGTGACATATAGCATGCACATAGAATAATAACTATAATACAACTCATACCTAATGTGTAGATCTTGAATATTATTCAGATGTTAATAAAACACACACACACACACACACACATATATATATATATATTAAATCCTATCACATTGTGTGTCCTAGATTTATCCCCACAAACACGTACATGTCTCAAGGGTTACAAAATATAATAAATTTTAAATTTTCATAATTGGTAAAAGTACAAAGTGTGTAGATTTGATCTACACGACGTGTGCATTATTCATCATTTATCTAAAGTACATTCCTAGGGACTCAGTGTGTGAGACATACTTCAGAAATCTTAGAGTAAACAGCGTGTCCAGTGGGCTACACTCCGTATTGACTCTGTGTTACATGGTCACTGGTCGGGTAGGTTGTGTATGGAATACACGGCCCAACTCTAACCCAAAAGGGACTACATACTGTGTCTAGTAGACCACACGACATGTAGTCTAGCTGACCATGCGCCAATATGTCCTGGTCAACACGCGGTGTAAGAATTAACTACACTGCATGTCATTAATGCACATGGGTTGAGTAATTATTAAACTAATCTTGGTGCATTGAACACAACTACAAAACATGTAATTCCAATTACACTGTATGTATTATTGTGCTACCTAGAAAAAATCCTTGTAACCCCTAGATGAGACCATAAATATAATTTTAATCATAAAATTAATCATTTCTGTTAGATCTGCGAGAAACAATATAGGAAGAAACATATCTCATCATTCAGATTAAAATGGAATTATTAAACTTGAATTAAAAAAAATAAATTATAAATTTGAAAATAACCGATGATTATTAAATAATTATAAACAATAATAACCTCCCTCTAATACCACTTGTAAAGAATTACATATATAATAAAACTAGCATTCATTTTTTAATCATTCTTATTTAAGATAAATCATGCTCGAATCAATTAATTATTATCTTTAATTAATTAATCCTTAATTATTTTATTAATCCTAGTGAAACCCCCATGTAAAATAATAACAACAAAATTATTATTTTCTGACATGAACTTAACTTGAGAGTTATTATTAAATTTTATTTAATCAAATAATATTCAATATTATCATTTCTTATTAGACCATTAAACTCGGTCCTCCAATCCTCCTTAATATTTATTAATTATTCCACTCACAATATATTCTCTTGAATAACCAGTGACGAAATACATGAGATCAGAAATATATGAATAATTATTAAACCATGACTAAGAATAATATTTATTCAATTTGTTAAATAATAAATTAGTTAACTAAGATGATGGATACACTTAGTGTGTGACCCTCTCGGACCATTTCTCAGTGGCATTAGGCGAACGTTCCTAAAGTCTAAGGTTAGCGTCTAGCAACACGCTAAGGCACCCATAGAGAAAGAATTTAATGCCACAATAACATATCATCTCATATGAATTCTTACCATGAAATATAATCCATTTATCAAAATATCTCTAATCGAGCAGGTTATAAGCCAGTGCCATCAACCTATATGCTCGATATCTCTTTTTTTGAATTTCTAGAAATTAAACTTGCATATTGATCACCATGGACATGGATTTATTTAGGATATATCATTTCCATAAAAGGTCTAGAGATATTATCTTCCATTAAAGAACATAAGGGATGAATCCTTTCTCGCATTATTCATTAATACATTATTACTTGTGATGCACCCAACATATCCTACCTCATCGTGAACATCTGTCATCACAGTTTTTTTCAATACATTTAAGTGTACGACACGTAATATACATTAATAATAGTATTATATTCCAAGGACCAATACACACATTCATAGATAGGAACATCTAATGACACATAGAAATGTGGATTTTCTACTGGCGGGTCTTGTTCTCATAATATCCTCCTAGATATTACCAAGGGTGTACACCATGATAAGGTGCCTCAAAGTCCTATGAGTCTCCACCCCTAATAGCCTGTATCTTTTGTGTCCCTCAAATGATATCATCTGGGTATAGAACATATATTCAAGAATAGTGTCATAGCATTTTTGGTTTCTCATCATAGCAGGGATCAGCTATGACCTTTTAGTGTGACAGTTACTCTTAGGAAATTATCACATACAATGTTACACAGAAGAACAATCATGATGTGATAAGGAATTTATTAATATCAAAAACCATGAATATAAGTTATCATAAAGTAAAAAAGAAGTTGGTTATAGGGCACAAATTCCAACACTTTCTCCTTACACATTTCATCACCAATTATTCTCTATATAGCTTCATATTTTTATTTATTTTCCATTATACATATTTAGATATGTGCTTATTTTCTGATATGCATTACCAGTTTTCACTTATATAGAAAATAAGTGTAAAATAACTACTATATTCATTCTTGTATATATTGGAGAAAACTATTTGATAATTCCATCAAAAAAAAATTTACATAATTAAACAAATATTAAAAAAAAATTATAATTAATAGTCAAATACATACAAGCAAATGAAGGAATGAATCAAATTTATAACTAATAGATAATGAATTTATCTTAAAAAAATTTTAAATACACTTAAAAATTTTGGAGTTGTACACAACAATATTGGTCCGGAATATAGATAATTCCCCTTGAATTCATCGGCCAGAATAACACTAAAACAAACAATTAAAACATTTTCCAAAAAATAAACAAAAAACAATGAAAAAAACCTCTAATCATGGTGTCACTTGATCGTAATAGGGTTACTAGAGACAAAATATATAAATAATTTCCCTTGAATTCATTGGTAAGAAAAACACTAAAACAAACAATTATAACATTTGAAAAAAAATGAATAAGAGAAAAGAACAAAAAATCCTCTAATCAGGGGGCCACTTGATCATAAAATGGTTACAGAGATGAAATAAAACCTGGATCTCAAAACAAGAAAGGATGTTGAATGATTTATGGTTAGTGATCATGAAAATAAGATTCAAATCGAACAACCTCCACTATAATAGCTGTGAAAGAGTTTCGGTATCTGTCAAACTCATTGTAGGTTTAGAGAAAAGGTAGAATTGAAAAATGAAATAAGGGTTGTGGGGAAAGTATTTTTTTTTAAAGTGTTTTAGCATCAGTTTTAGGAAAAACTAATGTTAAAAGAGTTTAAAATTTTTGATTTTGGTGTCATTTTTTTTAAAAACTAACATAAAATATTTAAGCCTCTTTTTTTAGCATTGTTTTTTAAAAACACCAATGTGAAAAACAACTCCTTAAAGCATTTTTTGTATCAGTTTATAAAAAAATCGATGCCAAAAATATAATACAGATTTTTCTATGTTAGTTTTTCATAAAACCGACGCTAAAAATGTCAATCTAAATATTTTGACGTCGGTTATTATAATAACCAATGCCAAATATAATTTTTTTAAAATTATATCATTAGTGTATATAGAACCATAATTATAAATGTGATGTATAATTACTCTTTTTACTAGTGAAACCCAATATTATGCATAAAAAACTCTATTTTTATAAATTCAATTTTACCCCCTTTTAAAAACACCCTAATTTAAATCTGAGTTTTGAAACTTTTAATAATTTTATATGACAAAATAAACTTAATTTTTGAAAGATTACTGTCAAAATTATTTTATGGTTATTTTTTTGTTATTTTTATGTGAAGTTTCATTTTTTGATGAATAATGAAAATACTGAATTTTAATTCCAAACTACCTTTTCATCTCATTTATTTATAAGGTTAAATTATATTTTTAATTAGTTTTAAAGTCTAATTATATAAATTTTACATATATTAATACAAATTATCTAATTATAATTAATTTAATAATGAAATTTTATATAATAATATCTCAAACTTTTAAACATTTTTACTTTATAAACCAGCTTTGTTATCCCTCTTGCAGGATTAAACTTAAATTAATTTCTGCCACTTATGCGATTTGAATTTGAAAAAAAAATGGATTCCATATTTGGAATCAGTATAATTTTTAATTTTTAATAAGGTAAACTAATTTTTTTACTAAAAATATTAGTGAAAGTAATTAAAATAAATTACATCGATTAAGAGGAAATTTAACTTAACAAGGGACTAAATCTTAAACTTAAGGACCAAAATGACCTGGAAACTTGTCCAAAATCCATTGTATATTCATATTTATATCATATAATTTCTTTTATATAATTTTATCTATTATTTTATCCACAATAAATGGGAAAATTTGGGTGGAATTCCCTTTTCCAAAATTTATGAGAATTTCACTCCTCCTCCACTAAAAAAAGGCACTCAACCCTCCCACTTCCTCACACATCTCAAGACAATTTTTCTCGAACAAGATCTTCTAAAATAGCTCCTAAAAATTTATCCCCTCATCCTATGAGCCTCACATTTGGAATAAATCCATCCCGTAAATCCATTTGGTTTAAACCAAAAGAAGTTACCCGAATAAGAGGTATCATCATTCCTCAAGCTCTTTTGTTTTATTTTCATTCTCCACCCCCTCCAATATTCTTATTCCATGATTAAATAATAAAATAATTATCCTAAATATAAATATATGTTTTTTATATTAAGGTTTTTATCTACACTTAAATACACTTCCATCAAATGGGTAACTAACTTACCGTTAATTTGTACGGTGAACTACCGCATCATGAAATGATGTTGTTCATTTTTAATTTAACACCTTTCATGGATGAGAATTATGATAGAAAATATATTTATATATGATATATATTATATTTAAAATTTCTTTATGATTTTGTAATTTTTATTTAGAACATACCTTTACTCTTTCCATTTTTTGGGAATACGATCACATCGTTTCTGGAAGTGTAGACTATTTCCCCCTCAAAGCGATGTGATTCCTTCATGCGATACATGGAATGTATAAAGGATGGGTTTAATTAAACATATGTGACTTAAATGACATATATATGATATTAATTACATAATAAACTTTCTATAAACATAATATATCATTTTCTTTGTTACCATTTTCACACAATAAAAATTTGATAACATCATTCGTGGACGTGTGAACACCACCTCCTCAACACGATGTGATTCCTTTTAGATCACAAGAATTACATATATAAGTATATATGATTAAATAAAATGTTATGTATTATATAATTATTATTATGGAAATATGTAATGTTTCTTACCTTCTTTATTTAATAGGTATTGAAAAATGGGAACGTTACTCATGAGTACGTACGACCTACCAAGTCCATGATTATAACATCAATTCATTTTTCATAACCATATTCCATGATTGGTTTTAAAAGTAAAATTTATGTTTAAATATGATAATTATGTGATGATTATTATTCTTCATATGTTTATATAATTACCCCTTTGACCATATTTTATCTACCAAAGTTTTTTTAACACATGAACCGAATTTGGTCAGAACACCCAACGTAAATTTAATTATTTAAGTAGTTTCACACAACATTGTAATAATTTAATTAAAATTAATGATAAAATTTAAAAGGTTCTTAATCAAGTAAATAATAAAAATAATTTTATTATTCATGAATATAATTACTCACATGACAAATCGGACTCAAGGTAATGGATTTTGTCTCAATTTACATTATATTGAGACTTATTTGTTGTTATGTACCAATTCACTTTTATATAGTGTATATACTTCCCTTTGACATGTTATATCATGAATATACTAATTCTCATGATATTTTAAGTTTCATTTAATTTTATTACTTCATGGGGAATTAGTATCGGACACTTTGAAATGATTAAATATTATTCTCCTAAAGAATGTTTTAACGGTCTTTCAATGGTATTTCCATTCATCAACATAAAAAACACTTGTTGTTACTTATCCTCCACTAAAGAAACTTTGATGAATATATATATTTATTCAGTAGGGATATTTGATGATAAGGAACATTTTTTATTAATTAAATAAATTATTTGATAAGTGTGGAATGCTTTGGACAAGAAATACACGGGTTGGGGACTGGTTAATGTAAGCCCCTCGATGCATCAGTAGTCTCATGAGATGAAATTAGTTCGAGACCAAACCTTAAACTTTGTTTACAAGTAGAATAGATGGGTTTCTACCCACATACTTAAACCATATAGTGAAAGGTTTTGATGGTAGTGGTTCATGTGCTAGATACATGACATCCAATAATTAAGCATTTCCTTCATTTCAGTTATTATTTATCCATGATATTTTTTATTTAAAAAATATATGGATGAATTTAATTCTCATTTTATTGATTAAATGGAATTTGTTTTATTTATATATCGTTCCATATTGATTTTACCTTATCTAGTTACTTAAATGGAATGGATTCTTAGTTATTCCCCTTTCTATGTTGATTTATTCTTATTGATTCATTATAGCTTACATTTTACTTACCATTACTGATCATTTAACATCACCTGTATTCTGTTTCCTTTCTATAGGTTATAAAGAATATTCCTTTGAATGAGTTTTAAGGATGTTGTTTATTTCATTTTATTATACATCATGTTTTTATTTTCCTTTCCCAATGTATTATAGGTATCATGTATGCAATCTGGTTTTCCAAAAAATGATAAATTGTTCAACCCCATGGGATTTGAAGCTTGTATCTATGCCAATGTAATAAAGTAAGGCACCAGCTTTGGGATTCTAAGGTAGGGGAATTATAGTTGGTATCAAAAAAGATTTAGCATCAACCATGGAAACTAGATTCAGATAACTTAGATTATGTAATATAAACCTAAGATAGAATTTAAGGATAATTATAGAAGAACATCCTAGAATTTTGGTAAGGTAGAGATTATGTGGATATTACTAGAAATACACCCTTTTATAGATACTACAAGTGGATATGATTCTGTAATAGATGTATCTAGGGGTAACAACTCTAATAAGGTGCATCGGGCCTAACTCAGCATAACCTAGTACATGAAAACAAACCTTACTGCACACCTAGTTTGACACTCTTGAGGGATATGCTTAGGATAATTCTAATTTATTTTATAAACCATTAATAATGATTTAAAAGTAAATATATCGCCAAAGAAATCATGTTTATGATTGTTAGATTACCTATGAATAAATTTTTCAATTTAGGTTAAGAATTTTACTAGTTTTGATATTATACATTTTTTTTATAATTCTATGAACTAATTTAGTGTTTGTAGTAATTTATAAATGGCACTTATCATAAGGAATGTGAATCTCACCAATGTACATGACTCAAAGAGTAAGAAGGGTCATATCTTTTATGGAATTAGGACAATATTTCATAGGAAAATAGTTTCCCATACATTCTCCTCATATGAGTACATAGTATTATGTGATAACGAGATTGGAAAAGAATTATCAAAGTACTATGGATTTAAAGTAAAACATGAAAATAATAGAATAGTTGGTAAAAAATTGTATAAATAAAAGAAGAGAAAAAACTATTTCCCCAGATGTGATAATTTTGGAAAGTAACACCCCAGTACTTGCTTGAAGGGAATGGGATTTTTTTATAAGTGTGAAGAAAAAGGCCAATAAGCTCATGATTTCAAGGTAAATAAATAAAATTCCAATGTAAAATGATTACACTACAAGTAGATAGGACGTTACGTAAATCAATGTCACATGATTCAAAATAATATACCTCAAAAGTGGTTGATGGATCATGGTCAAGATTATTCTACTACCATGGATGAAGATGAATGATTGATGTACTTATGTTTGTATTCAATAATTATTTAATTTGAGTATTTTATTAATGATTTAATGGTTATAAGAATTATGGAATGTATGAGTATTGTACTAGTACTTTTTCTCTAAGGATTTTAGGTCATATACTGAATGGTACCAATAAAATTTATTTAGTATAAAGTCAATATTTTTTAAAAACACATAGTTAAGGGAATGATAACCCTTAATATGTTCCTAATTTTAAGACAATGATGTTTGGATAAATAAATGATTGGTTTGGACAATGTAAATAGAATAAGTGATAACTACCTTGGAACTGAGTAATGATTTATTGACAAAGTGGTTTATGCTATCATTGATTGAGTTTGCTTCTTTTTTGTATTTAAGCAATATATCCAATAATCTATATTCTATTTAATTAATAATAATCATGCATGTTTTCCATAATTTTTTATGGTAATCCAAGTTATTACCATATTCAAAAGTTTGGTATGTGATGATTAAAATCCACTTCATGTCATTTGATATGTTAATTTTGGAAATCTAGTGACCATTCTTCTGAATTGTTGGATCATAATATTTTGTAAAAGTTATCTATTTATGAAATAGTATAAGTTGATATTTAGATGAGGTTTTAGAGGTTAATGTATTAAATTACCATATGATTAAACCTATGTTATGAAATGAAGTAGAAATAGTTCAAGGAACAACTAAAGGAAAATATTTTATTTATGAAATAGAAACATATATTTACTTATATTCTTATATAATGAAATAATTTCTCAACTATAGGAAAAATGGCCTTGAAAACAAATTGTTCTATTATCATCATTTTTTATGGAATCAATGACCTTTATTCACACCTCTTGTTTATGGATTTTTGGTCATCAACTTTTATCTGAACATGTTATTCATAATTATCCATCATAACTTGATTGTAATATTTTTTTTGTATCCATGTTTCCATTTACCACCTATGTTATCTAACTAGGGGACCTAGTTATGTGACCATTGTACTTTCCTTTCTCTCTTATCAATAAGATGTGTTATTAACCCTATTCACGATGTGGGTTTTTAAACAATAGTTTATTTTAAAATATTAATCCCTTGATTACTGATATCGAGTTTAAATTGCAAGGACTAAATTTATCTAAGGTGGGGAGAATGTAACACCCCAATACTTTACAATATTTTCCATTTAGAATTAATTTAATTTTTGTTCCTAGATTTATTTATATGAAACACCAAATTAAGATTATATTACATGAAAAATAAAATTTATCTTACTCTACACAGAACACTAATACTATATTTCTTTACATGCAATATCGACTTTCCTCGACGGCTTGCCTAACATGCAAGGTCGAGTTTTACCGAAGAATAATATTTTATGAAAAAGATTATTATTTAATATAATAATATACAACCAAACCATTAAATTGATGGTTATGAATATTATTAATTAAATTATGAAAATATATTTATGAATTCCTTGGTTATAAATTAATTATAAATGATTATAAGAACCAATTTAATATAAATGGAATGTTTTTATAAAAAAACTATTTTTATGCGTACAAAGTTGTTTTATCCTAATAAATTAAATTAATTACAATTAGTGAGTGATATTAATGTAATATAAATATTATATATTCATTAAAATATTTTTTACATTCATACAATATATTTGATAAGTATAAGATAAGAACAAACCCAATATTACAAAAAAACCTATATTTTTATAAAGGTAGTTTTCTGCCTTTTAATGGAGTATCAAATTTAAATATAAATTTTGAAACTTTAATAAATTTAATATGAAAAAATAAACTTCAGTTTTTATATATAAATGTACAAATTAGGTTAGGGTGAATGTTTTGTATTTTTCTATGAAGTTTCATTTTTTGATGAATAGTGAATAATACTGAATTTTAATTCAAAACTGCGTTTTCATCTAATTTATTTATAAGTTTAAATTATATTTTTAATTATTTTTAAAGTATAATTATATAAATTTTAAATATATAAATACAATTTATGTCACTATAATTAATTTCATATTAAAATTATATATAAAAATATCACGAACTTTTAAACATTTTTACTTTAAAAACCCACTTTATTGTCCTGCATATGAGATTAAACTAAATTAATTTATGCCACTTATGTGATTATAATTTGGAAAAATAGATTAAATATTTGTATTAATAGTAATATATAATTTATAATAAATTCAACTTAGTTTTTGACCAAAAATATTAGTGAAAGTAATTAAAATTAATTACAGAGATTAAGAGGAAATTTATCTTAATAAGGGACTAAACCTTAAACTTATAGCCCCAAATGACCTAGAAACTTGTCAAAAATCCATTTTATGTTCATATTTATACCCTATACTCCCTTTTCTATAATTTTTCCATTATTAGAGCCACATTAAATGGAAAAAACATGGGTGGAATTCGCTTTTCCAAAATTTACCAGAATGTCACTCCTCCACTGTAAAAATAAACTCACCCATCCCACTGAATCACACCTCTAAATACACTTTTTATAAAAAAATATATATAATAAAATAGGTCCAAAAAATACCTCCCATAATCCTAGAATACCCACCTTTTGAATTAATCAATCTGATGAAGTGCAAACCAAAAAGAGTTACCCGGATAAGAGGTAACATCCTTCCTCAAGCTATTTTGTTTTATTTTAATTTTAAAACCCTTAAAATATTATTATTATAGGATAAATAATAAAATAATTATCCTAAATATGCTTATATGTTCTTATATTAAGGGTTTTACCAACAATTACACACACTTCCATCATATGGGTAACGAACTTACTATTTATGTGTATGGAGAACTACCACCTCCCGAAACGATGTCGTTCATTTTTCCTTTAACACCATTCATGGTTGGGAATTATGATGGACACTATATTTATATATGATATATATTATATCTATAATTTTTTTGTGATTCTTTAATTTTGATATAGAACATATCTTTATTCTTTTCATTTTGTGCGAATACGATAACATCGTTTGTGGAAGTGTGGATCACCGCCCCCTCAAAGCAATGTGATTCATTCACATGATACATGGAATGTATAAAGGATGGTTTTAATTAGAAATATGTTATATAAATGACATATATATTATATTCATGACATAATTAACTTTATGTAAACATAATATATCATTTTCTTTTTTACCCTTTCACACACTAAAAAGGTGATAACATCATTTGCGGGCGTGTGGACTACCACCACCTCGACACGATGTGATTCCTTTTACATCATGAGAATTCCATATGTATATATATATGATTAAATAAAATGGTATTTATGATATAATTATAATTTTTATATATATAATGTTTCTTACCTTCTTTCCATAATGATCATTGAAAAATGGCAACGTTACTCATGCGTCTGTACGGCCTACTGTCTCCATGATTGTAACGTCGGTTCATTTTTCATAAACATATTTCATGATTGATTTTGAAAGTATAATTGATGTATAAATATGATAATTATTTCATTATTATTATTCTGGATATGTTTATATAATTTTTCCTTTGACCATAGCTGACCTACCAAAGTCATTTTAACACACCAATCGAATTTGGTCAAAACACCCGACGTAAACTTAATTATTTAAGTAGTTGTATACAACATTGTAATAAGTGAAGTAAAAGTAATTATAAACTTAAAAATGGTTATTAATCAAGTAAATAATTAACATAAGTTTATTATTTGTGAATATAAATACACATGTGACAATCTAGACTCAAGGTAAGGGGTTTTGTCTCAAATTACATTTCATTGAGACTTAGTTTTTGTTATGAACCAATTAACTTTTATATGGAATATATACTTCCATTTGACATGTTATATCATGAATATAATTATTATAATGATATTTTAAATTTAATTTAATGTTATCACTTCATTAAGATTATGATTCAAATGTTTCAAAGTAGTATGGGAATCTTTAGAATGTTTAAAGATTATTCTCCTCAAAAATGTTTTAATGATATTTCAATGGTATTTATATTCATCAACATCACCAAACCTTGTTTTTAATTATCCTAAAAAGGGAAAATTTTGTTAAATCCACATCTTTTATTAAATATGGATATTTTATGATGAATAATTTTATTTTTTAATTAAATAAATTATTCGATATATGGGGAATGATAAAGATAGGCAAGACATGGGTTGGGGACTGGTTAATGAAATCCCCTTGATGCATTGGTAGTCTCATGAGATGAAATAATTTGGAAAAAAACCCTTATAATTTTTTCCAAGAATAATAGATGGGTTTTTACCCATATAATTAAATCATCTTGTGAAAGGCATTGATGGTAGTGGTTCATGTTCCAGATACATTATGTCTAATAATTAAGCATTACCTTCATTTGAGTTATCATTTATACATGAGATTTTTTATTTGACATATATATGGATGAATTTAATTCTTTTTTTATTGATTAAATTTCATTTGTTTTAGTTATCTACCACGTCATATTGATTCTTATATAGTTATTTAAATGGAATGTGTTATTAGTTATTCACCTTTCCATATTGATTTATTCTTATTGATTCATTATTTCTTCTTATTTACATACCATTATTGAGTATTTGATCTCACCCTTATTATGTTTAATTTTCCTAGGTTATAAAGAAGATACCTTTGAATGAGTTTCAAGTATTTTTTTTATTTCATTTTATTATGTATCTTGTTTTTTTTTTCCTTTCCCAATGTATTATGGGTATCATGTCTGTAATCTAGTTTTCCAAAACTGCTAAATTGTTCGATCTATTGGGATTTGAAGATTGTATCTATTAAAATGTAATAAATCAAGGCATTATATCCTGGATTCTGGGGTTGAGGAATTACAATATTATTCCCTCCAAGGAACCTTGAACATAAACAATCATAAAAATAAAATAGATTGTAACATAAAGCTTTTGAAACTTTAGAAACTCTTCAATAATAAGCCCTGTGAAAGAATAACATCAAATGAAACTTTAAATATCATGAAAATTAAGAGATTAATAATATATTATGTCAAATATATAGTATATAAACCTTATAAAATATGATATGTTCATATCATAAACATATGTCCCAAGGAAAGGGAATTTGAGATGAATGACCCTTTTAAGATCATATCATTGAATTGAGAATTAATAAATTAAGATATTATGTGTAACAGATGTAAATCCACACAAAAAATGGAAATAAATAATAAATAAATTTTTAGATCAATTAATACATAATCATGGCATAAAAAATTCAATTAAGAAGAGATATAACCCAATCAAAAGGAAATTGGGTTATGAATCCTTTAACCATTTAGTATCTTTCAAGTCAAATCCCCTTGGATGAATCAATTAAAATTTTAGATTAAATTACCATGAAGAATCAAGGATTAATGATATAACATATAAAATGTCTATTATATACACCATATAAAATAAATTAGATTCATAATATTAAAATATGCCTCAATGAATGTAAATTAAGATAAAAACCCTTACCTCAATTCCAAACATTCTGTGTATCCCCTTTAACTCATGTATAATAAAAAAATATCAGTAATTTAATTATTTAAGAAAATTATATAGGTTAACTAATTTATCATTAAATAATTTGATTCATTTATTATAATTACATATTTAATTACTTAATCAGTTAATTCCATGCCAGGTGTTTTGAGGGCATTCAGTTCATAATTTTAAAACAACATCGGCATGTTGACCATGGTCAAAGGGGTCATTGTTCCGTCATCTCTAGAATAATAATCATGAAATAATTATAATTTTTATACTTAAATTATAATTTTAAAACCAATCATTAAATACGATTATAAAAAATGAACTACGTTATAATCATGGAGATTTTAGGTCGTACGCACGCGTGAATAAAGTTTCCATTATTCAATGATCATTATGGAAATAAGGTAAGTATTATTTTATATTTATAGAATTATAATTATATCTTAAATATCATATTATTTCTTTAAATATACTTATATTTATCATCCATGTGATGGGGTGATGAAAAATGAATCACACCACTTCATGGAGGTGGTATTCCACACGTACGCACGAATGACATTATCATTCTTTAATGAATAGAAAAGTAATAAAGTAAATGATATATTATCTTTAAATAATTATAAATATTTAATTAATATCATATATATACATTAAATCTATCATTATAACTGACTATTTGTGGTAGTGAAATAAAGATAATTACATCGGTTCACGAGGCGATAGTCTCCCGTACACATGAATGATGGTTTTGTTTCACATTTAATGGAAGAGGATATAGATATAGGTTGTGTAATTAACATAAAATCATATCATTATATATAATATAATTTTTTTATTATTTCATCATAGTTTAAAGATATTTTAATTTTTTTTAAGAATAAGTAAAACAAAAATTATTGATTAAGAACTATTCCTCTTCTTCAGACAACCTCTTAAGGTTTGCACCAAAAGCCTTCCTAGGTTAGTATTATGATAAAAAAGGCTCTATTGTGTGACGAGAGATGTAAAGAAGGTATTTGGGAAGGTATTTTTAGAAGAAAAAAATTATTTTGAAGTTTTAATAAATGAGAAGAATATTTTCCCTTCTATAAGAGAGGGGAGGGGTGCTCTTGGAATTTTTAAAATATTAAATTAATATAAATTATTTTGATGTCAAAATGGATCTAAATTGATAAGATTAAAATATAATTTGATGATAAGTCTAAATCATCTCTTCCAAAAAAATTAATAAGTTTGATTACATTTTTACCCTTATCATTTTTTAACCCTTTTTTAAACCTTTTTACAATTACAGTGATATCAATGTTTTTTAATCTTAAGTTGTAAATATAGTTATTGTAAAGGGAATACATCAAATAATATTTTATTAAATGATTTAAAATTCATAAAAATATTATATTCATCCAATTTAATGGTATATGATAGATTTTATCAACCATATCCCATTAAATTAGTGGAATATAAGATTTTTAGGAATTTTAAATCATTTAATAAAATATTATTTATTATAAAGAGAACATTAATATCAATTTGGGAACTACTCAGTTAATTTGACTTTTAAAAATAAAAGACAACAATGGAATTAGAATAAAATGAATAAAGACCTATATAATTTTTAAGTTTTATCTAAAAAATTAATTTACCTTAAAATATCACTCAAATATTATTATTTTTAGAGTTTTAAAAAAATTATTTATTTTTTTCTACTTGCACAAGCACTCTATTAGTGTTTCATAAGAATTTAAGGAAACTATTTCTTCCCTAAAAATGTAAAATAAATTACAATGATTAAAAAAATAATATATATTTCAAATGAACATTTACAAATAAAAATATCCTCTATTTATACATATGTCAAAAAGTTAAAGATAATAAAAAAAATAGAATGACATTTTTTAGTTTTCTTTATATAAAATAATATAATGGGTCAAAATCATGGCCAAATGAAAACAACAGACCATATATTCTAATTTTTTATGATTATGGTTGATATATAATCATAAAATAAAACTAATTCAAGTGTTAGGGTCATTATTTAGTCCTTTTCATTTTATTTTTAACCTTAATTTCCAGATTTACCCTTTATCGTGGTAACAAAAATTACTAAAGTTTCTATTCATAATGTAAAAAAATAATAGGAAAATATTTTCCAAATTTTTACACACTTATGAAAAATATATAATAAATTTTTTAATATTCAATTTCTATAAGTGGTAGGAATTACTTTTAATATAAGTGCGTGAAACATAATGAAAACGATTATTAGAAAAATGTGTTATTAAGCCCAAAAATATACATATACCAAAATAAAATATAATGATTATTCAAATGAATTTAATTAAATTATATATAATTAAATTATAATTATTTTACTTTGAGATAAAATTCAAATAATAATGATACTTTTTAATGAAAATAAAATGAAAGTTTTACAAAAATCTGTATTTTTCACTATTCATTGAAAATCGATATTTTTAGAAAAATACTAAAATTTAATTAAAAGATAATTTTAATGTTATGATTTAAAAAATGATATCCTTTTTATCCAATAAAATTTCTATATTTTAAATAAATTAATTATAATTATTTTCACACAAAAATCAATAAAACCCATTTTTGAAGAAAACATGGTTTTGAAGAAATAAATGGCTTTCATAAAAATTGAGTGATTTTTTACTAAGCATTAATCAGTAAATTTATATTTAGTAGGACCTTTATATATATTTAATAAATTATTTAATCCTATTTATACCCACTAATTTAATATCTACGTTATAATGATTATAAAATAATATTTTGTGGTTTGTTTAAGCTCGGTGTTGTGTAACTTGTATGCTATTGAACATAATGTCCTTTAAAAATATTAGGGCACTAAATCCCCCCCCCAAATAAAATACATCCTCACAATTTGAAATTATTCTTGGTAATTAAGGGTTAAAATTTGAAAATTCCTTTTTGGAAACCCGCATCTTAAAAATGGTTAACAAAAATTACTCTTAAAAAGTGGGAAAGGGAAATTTGAAGGTCACCTAAAATAACCCAAAACTATGTTTCTAAATAGGATAACATTAGTGGGAAGTAAAAATATGTACATAGAAGAAAAAATTAACACCAAAGGACTAATAAAGAGTGATATAGAACATGGTTAGGATAAATTTAATGACCAAAAAATCAAAAATAGGTGATGGTTTAAGAGACCATCGATTTATCATAAATAAAGGTAATATGATAAAATTTTTGTTTCAAGATAATTTTCACTAGAGTTAAATAATTACATTACCATATATAATAAAATTATAAGAAATAATACTTAATTTATAACTATAATTTCATCCTTTAATCAATTTCCACTATAATATCATCTTTTACTCCAAATGATGAGTATTCAAGATGATATTTTCATGCCTAGGGCACTAGAATCAACTTATAAAAGTTCAAATAATCCATAAAAGGATAAAAATCTATTCATTATATATTTAGGCATTAATAAAAAAAATGGTTAGAACAAGATAAGATAATTCCTAAAATTAATAAACCTTGATACAAATAAATGCATGATTAATATCTAAAGACTCTATAATAACACCCAAAGTTCAACATAGATAATTAAATAGATAAATAACCTTAAATTTCTTCAAAATATTCCAAACTAATATTAAAACCAAAATATTAGAATTATTTTTTCACATATTCTTCTGATATTAATTTAAAATTTTCCCCAAATAACAACAATCATTCTTAAAGTATCATTCAAAAAAATGTATATTACCTAATCACATAATCTCCAAGATATGTTAATTATTTCCATAAATAAATAACCTTATATCTAAAATAATAACATTTATGAAAGTTTTAAACTCAAATGTTATCTCTTTCCTTTCATATCACATCCCCAAAAGTGTAATAAAATTCTTCTAAAATAGTACTTCACGTTAAATGTAAGGGTTACAAATACCTCAATACAATAAAACATCTTCCAAAATATCATTAGTCGCCTTAAAATTTTATCACTTAAAATCTCAAAAGGGGTTTCTAAGACTTTTAATTTGTGATCAACCTTAAACTCATGATGTTATCCATAACTCTTAAAATAACCTCTCATGAAAATAACCTAATCTCTGAAATTTTATAAACCCTGCTCTAATACCGACTGCAAAGACCCCAAACCCGCACTCCCTGATCCAGTTCTAAAAACATAAAATTTAAATTTTTGGCATTGATACTGATAAATTTGACCCAATTAGATTACCTACATACCCAAGTATCTTTTAGGTTTTGATTTTTAAAAAACTAGTACAAACTCTTACATAGACAACACTCATGGCTTTAAGAGATCATTTTTTCCTCTATACCCATATTTTTATATTTCATATTAAGTCTTAAACATCTCCCAAAAATTTCTTCATATATGAAACTTTTCTAGACTCAAAAAATTTATCATTATTCATCATAACATGGGGAAAAGGAGACATAATAAAGGTGAGATCAAATGATCAGTAAGGGTAAACATAATCATTAATAATTGAATATCATCAATGATAGTAATATGAGCATAAGATTATGATGAATTAATCATAGTACATGAGCATAACATAAGGCAATTAATACCCATAAATACCTAGATCATCAATCATGAAACATGGTATAAATCTTTAACAAAGGAAAGAGTCATTGGAATCAAGAATCATGATCTAGGTGATGTCAATATTTATCAAATGAATCATTAAAAACCCATAGTTTTTCACTCATAAGAAGTAATAAATACTTTTATTTAAAGATAAAATCAATATCTTATCTTGAAAAATCATAATATTTCCATAAAAACCCATAACAGGTACAAATAAACCATTTATGTAACTTGGGGAATCATTGTATGTTTCCCTCTTACAAATGGAATAATCATACAGTTGACTTCAATACCCAATTTATTAGACACCTATCATGGACCCACCCATATTTGGTTTATAACAGAACTGCCCATCCTTTGTTAGTAACATAACCACCCATCCATGGTTAATAACATAATAATTTATCCTTATTTTATAATAGAACTATCCATTCTTGGTCTATAATGGAACTACCCATCACCATAAACAATTTAAAAGAAATGTAACATGAATAAAGTATACAGAGATTTCATCTAATCATAAAACTCATAGAAATATTAATTATTCTGTTTATAACTTGATTAACCCATGAAAAATAAATAGGTTCCACAAAACTCTCTTTGAAACAATCATAATCCATCCAAAGAATGAATGAGGATAGTATCATTACAAAATATCCCTAGTGGATCATAAGTAACATCAAGGGTTGTTGGCCTTGATGAATGTAAATAGCATTAAAAGTTCATAAAAACATTCTTGAGGAAAAACACCCTTTTAACTTTGAAAATCACTTTTAAAAACTAAAAAAATCATAAAATAATGTGAAATTCGTTTTCTTTCAAAATAAACTTGGAAAATTATAAAGGAAGATTCAAATAAAAAAATGGTCATGAGGGTGGTAAAATTAATTCTTGTTTCAAATGTTAAAAATAAATATTATTTTCAAACATTATTTAAAGGGATTCTAAATTGACCCATTTGGAAAACATTAATAAATTTCCTTTTTAAAACCTTTTAAATTAAGTTAAATGTAAGGACCTGAGCCCATGCTTCTGAAATCATCTTAAATAAATGCTGTGTAATATTTTTTTATAAAATAAACTGAAAAAATAGACAACGTTTATTATATACTAGGAAATTTTACTGATATAGGTTTTGGAGGATTAGAAAAACCTTAAATTTTAATCAGAGCTATATAAAAATAAAATAAAATAACCAAAAAGACTATGTGTGAACTAACTCCATAAGCAAGACAAATGCCTTCAGAAAACACTACTAACCTATGAAAAAATAATTTAAAACAATGGGTGAGAATTTAATTTTACCAGTAAGGGGTTTTCTAAAAGACCGTTGAAAATACAAATGTAAAATATCTTTATAAAATATTATAATGTTTTGAAAATAATTATAATTTGAAAACTATTTGAAACTAATCTAGTGATTTTTTTTGAAAAACATTATGTAAGATCCTAAAAAAATTATGAGCCAGCTTGAAACATTGGAGGTTGTCTTGGGCCTATCCACTTGTTGAGGGATGGGTTCACCCCCCCAATTACCTACCATATTTACAATGTTCAAGTGCTGGATTTTATAAAAATCAGTTCATCTTTTCTTACATATTTATATACATTTCCCACTTGAGTTTTTGTTTTAAAAATATAATTATACATTAAATACACACTTATATTTATATATAAATGTATAAATATAAAACATTATTGGAAAATCACTTATTATACTTTCTAAAACCAAATCTCTTGATACTTAGACTTTTCATATTTACATGGAAGGTTTATTAACATCCATGTACATAAAATTTCATTCACAATCTCATAAAAATCCATTTTGTAGGTAGTTATGATAAATGAAAAAGTGTATTCAATGCACATGCTTACATGGATATACATATATATATATTTACATATATCAATGTATAAAATTTCATAGACAATCAATGATGTAATGCCATGATCATGATTTATTAATGACATGCATATGACTTGATTCCATTTCATAAAATTTGGAATTCTTATCCTTTATTTTCTTAAATAAAAAATAATCATCAATAATTTATTTATGAATAGTTAAAAACTTAAACTTGAATATTGAATAAAACATATATAACTTGTACATAAATATAATAATCGTATCATAATAATTTCAGAATTTTTTTTGTATATAAACATAGAGTATGAAAAATAAAACTTAAATATATACATCAAACATAACCTTAAAATTTCTTATATATGTATAAAATAAAAGAACTTGAAGTTTCCCATAATAATCACACATATATATATATATGACATGGAATCTATAATACACATAATCTCGGAATAAATTCATGCATAAACAATTATCTAATAAATAAAAATATCCCTTTCAGAATTTAGTAAAAATAGAGAACTATAGTCAGAAAAATAGATTTAATATCACTCTTACATCCATAAATTCTTAAAAAAAATAGATTGATTGATTGTTTAATATATAAATATTTGTAAATATATGTGTGTGTGTATATATATATATATTTAGTTGAAATATAAATCGATAAAATTAAATTAAACCCTTTCGACTAAATATCGAAAAATAAATTCAACCCCATACTAGTTTGAAAATAGAGAACTATAATTTAAAATAAATACACATGTTATCACCCTTAAATGACTTTAGAATATTTAGAAGAATTAATATTCATATAAAAATATACTTATATGAATTGTAAAATATAAATAACCCTTACAAAACATAAAAAAACATAAATTGAATATGTATAAAAATAAATTAAAAGAGTCCCTTAAAATTGAACATGGAAATTTGAATATGTAAAATCAAAGAAAAATAAATGTTTTTAAATGAGTAATAAACCCTTACTTGATTCTTAAAAAGAAATAGTCTTGCACCTCCAAACTCTAACCCAACCTCTCTAGACTTAAAAATTGATTTGCAGTTGTTCATTTTCATAGTGGCATAAGGTTTTTATAGCCTTAACCTCTACTATGGAATGAAATAAAAAAAATAAGAAATTAGTTAAATCCAAATCAGCGGACCATAAGAGATTTGGAGAGATTTTATAACAACGACTATAATCTTGCTCTGTAAGATGAGTATACAGATAAAAAAATCAACGAACCAGAAATAGCACAAACCAGAAGTCAAAAATAAGAAAAAATTCAATATAAAAGCAAATCCCTTTTTAAATTGAGCATATGGCCAAAAAAACAGGTAACCAAACAAGTAAAAGATTAATAGTAAATTTTGACAATGAATGATGGATAATAGAGAAAACGATGAGCATCACAGTTAACCAAAGAGGTTCAGACACCTAAAAAGGAAACCACATGCCTACCTTTCCAGGTTGAAGAAGATATTAAACCCTATCTGTGATCTAAACATGTCTAAGTCACTCGAATCTTTAACAATGGTAGTTGGTTCTCTTCTAGTGGCCACTTTCCTTGGTAACGCTCTCCCTTAGTGCTCGGATCGACTTTTCCTCCGATAGTCGCGGTCAAACTTTCCTCCCATAGAGACCCACTTGACCAGTGTCGAACCTCGGCTTTGGTTTCTCCTAGTGTGAGCCTTCATCTAAATCGACTACTTCAACCTTAACTCCTCTAATAAAAAAATCCTCTTAAAATCGATTTCCCATATTTCTATTATTATTTTTATATCGTTTCATTTTTTCATTTTCTTAATATAAATTTATTTTTTATAATAAATATATTTATTAATATATAAAAATAATTTATAAACCAAATTTTAATAAAATAATTTAATATTTATAATTTAATATTTTTTATATATTTTTAAAATAATAATACTCATAATTAAAAAAATTATAAAATAATTAAAATTTCATATAAAATATATTACTATAAAAAACATAATGATTTTATCTTAAGACAACAATTTTCACCATTAATTATTATTATTATTATTAATGTCATTATAATTAAAATTTTAAATCAAATTATTATTGTCACATTTATAAAAATATGTTAGATTTTATTCTAAAAAAATAATGGTAACATTTTTATATGAATTAGTATCTTAAATTACATTCATTTTATCTATATGATTCAAAAAAAGTGATTCTTTAAGTAATAATTTTAAATTTTAAAACATAATTGGTTATTCAAATATTAATAATCAGATATTTATAAAAAAATTGAATCTTATTTCTTGAAACTAATAATATAACATGAGATTTTAAAAACTATGAATTTTTCACAAAATTAAAAATATAATTATTTATAATAAAGTTATGATTCAAAGTAATATTAAGTATTATAATTTTAAATTAACTTATAATATTTTATTTTGATTATTTAAAACACTTAATTTCAATTATTATTTTCTTAATTTTTTTTAATTATAAAAATAAGTTACTGGGATGTTACATCCCCCCTTAAAATAATTTCACCATCATAATTCATTAGTCGAACCAAAAGAATTCATAATTTTCATCTTCGTAATTAAGAAAAACTCAGACTACTAAACTCATATACTATACCTCTTAGTTGACAACATCTAATATCCAAAGTTGTCTAAACCTTTGCTCTGATACCAATAGTAAGGACCCGGGCCGGTGCTTCAGGACTCAGCACAAATAAATTTTGTGTAATATTTTTTATAAAATAAACTGAAAAAATACACAATATTTATTACATACCAAGAACTTTTACCAATCTAGGTTTTTAAAGATTAGAAAAACAATAAATTTTTATCATAGATATAAACAAATAACCAAAAAATACTTTGTGTGGGATAACTCCATAAGTGAGACAAATATATTAGGGAAACTCTAATAAACCTATGAAATATAATTTAAAATAAGGGGTGAGCATTTAATTTTCCCAAAAAGGGATTTTCTAAAAGGCTAGTGAAAATACCGTTGTAAAATATCTTTATAAAATATTATAATGTTTTGAAAATAATTATATTTTGAAAACGCATTAAAACTAATCCAGCTATTTTTTGAAAAACATTAAGCATGCTCCTGAAAAAAAAAACTATGAGGCCACTTGAAACATTGAAGGTTGTCTTAGTCCTACCCACTTACTGAGGGATGGGTTGGCTCCCAAATTCCCTATAATATTTACAACATTAAAGTGCCAGATTTTATAAAAAAACCTTTTCATCTTGACTTACATATGTATATACATTTCCCACTAGATTTTTTTGTTTTAAAAATATAACCATGCATTAAACACACACTTATATCTATATATAAAAGTATAAATATAAACCTTCGTTTGAAAGTCACTTGTTAACCAAATATCTTGATACTTAGAATTTTTCATATTTACATGGAATGTTAATTAATATCCATGTACTTAAAATTTCATTCATAACCTCATAAAAATCCATTTTTGTAGGTAGATACGATAAGTGGAAATTTTTATTAAATGAACATGATTACATTTTTATACATATATATATACATATATCAATGTATAAAATTTCATAGAAAATCAATGATATGTGTCCATGATCATGATTTATGAATGAAATGCATATGACATGATTCCATTTCATAAAATTTTGGAATTATTATCCTTTATTTTCTTAAATAAACAATAACCACCAATAATTTATTTAAGAATAGTTATAAACTTGAACTTAAACATTGAATAAAACATATATAACTTGAACAAAAATATAATACTCTTATGAAAATATTTTCATAAATTTTGATGTATATAAACATAGCATATGAAAATTAGAACTTAAATATGTACATCAAACATAAACTTAAAATTACTTATATATATATATATAATAAAAGAACTTGATGTTTCCCATAATAATCACACTTATATATATATATATGTGTCTGTGTGTGTGGCATGGAATCTATAATACACATAATTGTATAATAAATTCGTGTTTAAAAAAATCTTTGATAAATAAAAATATAGAATTTAGTAAAAATAGAGAACCATAGTTTGAAAATAGAATTAATATCACTCTAACATCCATAAATTCGTAAAACAAATAGATAGATAGATTGGTTAATATATACATATATGTAAATATATGTATATATATTTTTGTAGTTAAAACATAAACTGATAAAATTAAATTAAACCCTTCCAGTGGAATATCACAAAATAAATCCAACCCTATACTAGTTTGAAAATAGATAAATATAATTGAGAATAAATACACATGGTATCACCCTTATATGATTTTAGAAAATTTATAGGAATTAATACACATATAAAAATATACTTATATTAATCTTAAAATGGAAATAACCCATACAACCCATAAACTAAACATAAATTGAATAGGTATAAAAATAAATTAAAACAATCCCTTAAAATTGAACATGTAAATTTGAATATGCAAAATTGAAAAAAAATGTTTTTAAATGAGTAATAAACCCTTAATTGATTCGTAAACAAAAAACAATCATGCACCTCCCAAATTTAACCCAACCTCTTTGGACTAGAAAATTGATTTGAAATTGTTCATTTTCATGGTGACATAAGGCTTTTATAGCCTTAACCTCTACAGTTCAATGAAATAAAAAAATATAAACACTTGGTTAAATCCAAATCAGTAGACCATAGAACATTTTTCAATATTTCAAAACAGTAACTACAAGCTTGATCAGCAAGATGAGTATATAGATGAACAAATCAACAGACCAGAAACATCATAAACCAGAATTCAAAAACAAGAAAAAATTCACTATCAAACCAAATCCATTTTTAAATCGAGCATATTGAAAGTAAAATAGGTAATCGAACAAGTAAATGATTAATATAAAATTTTGACAATTAATGATGGAGAATAGAGGAAAAGATGAGAATCATAGTTAACCGAATATGTTTGGACACCTAAAAAAGGAAACCGCGCACCAACCTTTCAAGTTTTAAGAAGATATGAAACCCTATCTGCAATCTAAACACATCGATGTCAAGTAGATCTTTAATGTTGGCAGTCTGTTCTCTTCAAGTGGTCGCTTTCCTGAATCTCGCTCACCCTTAATACTCGGATCAACTTTTCCTCTAGCAGTCATAGTCAAACCTTCCTCCTGTAGAGGCCAACTAGACCAGTACTAACCCTTGTCTTTGGCTCCTCTCGGCATGAGCCTTCGTCCAAATCGAATATCGTGACCCTAAGGCCTCTAATAGAAAAAGCCTCTCAAAATCGATTTCCACTTTTATTATTATTATTATTTTATATTGTTTCATTTTTTTCATTTTTTTAATATAAATTTAGTTTTGTTAATAAATATAGTTATTAATATATATAAAAATTAATAAAAGAAATTAATAAAATAATTTAATAATTATAATTTAGTATTTTTAATATATTTGTAAATTAATAATACTCATAATTCAAAATTCTATAAAATAATTACAATTTCAAATAAAATATATTACTATAAAAATCATAATGATTTTATTTTAAGATAAAATGTGTTACCATTAATTAGGATTATTATTATTATCATTATAATTAAAATTTTAAATCAAATTGTGATTGTCACATTTATAAAAATATGTTAGATTTTATTTTTTAAAAAATAATGGTAGAATTTTTTATTAATTGGTATCTTAAATTAAATTCATTCTATATATATGATCCAAAAAAGTGATTCTTTAAGTAATAATTTTAAATTTTCAAACATAATTGGTTATTCAAATTTTAATAATCAGATATTTATAAAAAAATCGACTCTTATTTATTGAAACTAATATTATAACATGAGATTTTAAAAACTACAGATTTGTCACAAAATTAAAAATATAATTATTTATAATAAAGGTACTATTTAAAGAAATATTAAGTATTATAATTTTAAATTAACTTATAATGTTTTATTTTGATTATTTAAAATACTTACTTTCAATATTTATTTTTATAATTTAGTTTATTTAAAATTATAAAAACAAATTATTGGGATGTCACATTAAAAGAACATTTTAAATAGATTTATGAAATCATTTTTGTTTAAAAAATAACATTTTGAAAACATTTTAGAAAACATGGATATGGAAGAGAAAGATTCCCGATCTAAAAAAGATACAAGATCAGCATCACTTATAAATGAATTTCTTAATATTTCTTTAATCAATAAGGTATGGAATAGAAATTAAACATTTAAAACACATACATAACTATAGGATAATAAAATATATTTTGTCTAAGAAAATAATATCATATTATTTCCCCCTAAGGGACCTTAAACATAAACAATCCCAAAAAGAAAATAGATTGTAACATAAGGCCTTGCCACTTTGGTAACTCTTCAATCATAAGCCCCATTAATAATAACATCAAGTGAAACTTTAAATATAATTATAATAAGGATACTCATGATTATTTATGTCAAAGGGTCTATATATAAACCTCATAAAATAAGATAGGTGCATATCATAAACATATGTCCCAAGGAAAGTGAATTTGAGGTGAATAACCCTTACAAAGATCATATCATTGAATTGTGAATTAATCAATGAAGATGTTATGTGTAGAAATTTTAAATCCACAAAAAAAAGAATATAAATATAGAATAAATAAATTTATATATCAATTTACGCATAATAATGGAATAATAAAGTCAATAATGAAGAGTTATAACCCAATCATAAGGAAATTGAGTTAAGAATCCTTTTACCACTTGGTTACTTTCAAGTCATATCCACTTGGATGAATTGATTAAAATTACAACTTAAAATAAATTAAATTTAAATTATTCATGATTTAAAATGTATAAGGGGTATTATATATACCATATAAAATAATTTATGAGTATAACATTAAAATATTCCTTAATGAAACGAAAATTGAGATAAAACCTCTTACCTCGAATCCAAACTTTCTAGTATGTCCTTTAACTCCCATATAATAAAATTAAATCAATTATTTACTTGTTTAAAAACATTAAAATTATTAATTATTTTATCATTAAACCATTTTCTTCATTTATTATTATGAAATATTTAATTACATGATCAGTTAAGTCCACATCGGGTGTTTTGAGGATGTTTGGTTCATAATTTCCAAACGACTTTGGCATGTTGGTCGTGGTCAAAGGGGTCACTATTATATCATATATAGAATGATAATAATGAAATAATTATAATTTTTATTCATAAATTATACTTTTAAAACCATTAATTAAATATATTAATAAAAAATTAACTATGTTATAATCATGGAGACGGTAGGTTGCACGTACATATGAGTAACGTTTCCATTTTTCAACAATAATTATGGAAATATGGTAAGTATTATTTTATGTTTATATAATTATAATTATATCATAAATAACATATTATTTATTTAAATATACTTATATATATTATCTATGTTAGGTGGTAATGAAAAATGAATCACATCGCTTTGTAGAGGTGGTAGTCCACACGTATGCACGAACGACATTATCATTTTTTAGTGAATGGAAATGTAAGAAATTAAATGATATATTATAATTTTTTAATTATAAATATATCATTAATATCATACACATGATTTAAATCCATAATTACAACCATACATGAGATAAAGTGATGGAAAACTAATTACATTAGTTTGCGAGGTGGTAATCTTCCGTACACATGAAAGATGGTTTCATTTTCCATTTTATGGAAGAATATATGGATATATGATTTGTAATTAACATAAAAAATATAATTATATGTAATATACAATTTTTATTATTTAATCATATTTCAATAGTATTTTAAGGAGGCTTAAGAAGAAATAAAACAAAAACGATTGGTTAAGAACTATACCACTTCTTCGAACAACTTCTTATGGTTTACACCAAAATTTATCCTAAGTTTGTTTTATAATCAAACCAATACATATATTTTGAGAGGAGGGATATAGAAAATATATTTTTATAGGTATTTTATTAACCAAAAGGCTTTTTATGTGTGAAAAAATGAGAAGAAGAGGTTCCCTTTTATAAGAGATGGGAGGGGCCTCTTGAAATTTCTTAAAATATTAAATTAATATAAATTAATTTTTATGTCCAAATGGGTTAAAATTATTTCAATATAATATGATTATGAATCAAAATAATCCAATATAATAAAATTTGGATAATTTTGGATCACATTTTTACCCCTATCTTTTTGTTCTAACCCTTCGTTAACCCTTTTTCCAATTATTGTGATATCAATATTTTTTACTCTTAAAGGGTTAATATAGTCAGTATAAAAGGAAAAATGGACCATAAATAGATCATGGTTAATTTAATAAAATATATCCCATTTTATTGTAGTAATATAATATTTTTATTAATTTTAAATCATTTAATAAAATATTATTTATTATGAAAATAACATTGATGTCAATTTTGGAACTATTCATTTAATTTGACTTGTAAAACAAAAAGAAAAAAAATGTAATTAAAATAAAATGAATAAAAACCTATATTATATGTAATTTTTATCTAAAAAATTATATAACATAAGACCTCAATCACATAATATTGTTTTTAGAGTTTTCAAAATAATTTTATTAATTTTTTATTGCTTGCACAAGCATTTTATCCGTGTTGCGTAAGAATTTAAGGAAATTATTTATTCACTTAAAAATAAAAATAAATTACCATGATGAAAATAAATAATTTATCTTTAAAATTAATATTTATAACCGAAAATATACTATATTTATCCCTATTTTAAAATTTTAAAGATAATAAAACAAAGAATGACATTATTTACTTTTCTTTACAGAAAATAATATAAAGGGTAAAAATCACGAATAGATGGAAAAAGGAAATATATTATAATTTTTAATAATTATGTATGATATATAATCATCCAACAAAATTAATTCAAGTTCTTGGGTCATTCTTTAGTCCTTTTCATTTTATTTTTAACCTTAATTTCCTGATTTATCCATTACTGTGGTAACAAAAATTAAAAGTTACTATTCATAATATAAAAAAATAGAAATATTGAAAAAATTATGACCTGATGATTCCAAATAAAGAATTAGTTTTTTAATATTTAATTTATATAAGTGTAAGATATTATTTTTAATATACATGTGTAAAACGCAATTAAAAACAGTTTTTAAAAAATGTGTTTTTAAGCCCAAAAATTTACTTAAAAAATCAGGTATAATGAAGATTAAAATGAAGTTAATTAAATAATATTTATTTTACTTTGAGATTAAATTAAAATCATAATTATAATTTTTAATGAAAATAAAATGTCTGTTTTATAAAAATCGGTATTTTTCACTATTCACTGAAAAATCAATCATTTCACAAAAATACCAAAATTTCACAAAAATATAATTTCAATATTGTCACAATATCCTCCCTCCAAATAAACCCAAATGAAGGGAGAGAGATAATGAACCCTGATTCCCACATTCATTAGGCCCTGGGTTGGCGACTAGCACCGGGGGTTTGGAAATCTCATATATGGGAGGCATTGCCCTCTATAAGATAAATAAGATCAAGAGATAAGATGGATCGTCCACAAATAACTCCAAAACCAAATATAAAAAGAAATCCAAAAACCATCCCACATACATGTATAAGTAGAACTGATACAGATACAATAAAATCTTAAAAGTAAATACCCAAAGTAAATCTAAAGCAGCGACACATCAGTACTCCAAAGGTCCAAGCTAGTAATGCCCAACACGGTCCACATAATCCTCCTTAAACCAAAAAATAGTTTTATATATGTAGGGTGAGCATACGAGTATACTCTGTAGAAAAACTCAAGTCACTTGTGGACATGTGAAAGAAGCATACTAATGCATCTATGAGAAAATAGTAGAACCAAACAGCACCTATCAAGGTATACTGACCATCCCAACCCCACCAAGACATGATCACTAAATAATGCTAACCAAGTAATATAATATAATAGGAATCAAATCGATAATGGTACCTCACAACACTTTCCACTGGTATGTCACTATCACACCCAACATCGTATGCCTTGGTGCTCCTATCTCTTCTGTATACCACACTGACCCACAAGCATGGTCACAACACAACTCACCCACAAACACCTGGGCTTTCCACCCCACAAGCACGACCACAACACACCTCACCCAAAAACACCCAGGCCACCACCCCACAAGCACAATCATGTCTTTCCTGAAAACACCTTGGTCGTCACACCTCACCAGAAAACACTTGGGATATCACAACCACCATCTAATGTACTAACAGACCTCCTACCATCACAACCTATGCAATACCTATTGTGCCTATAAGATAGATCAGGAAAGAACAGCTACCCAACCATCTGTACTCCTCAACGGATCTTGGAAAAAACAACCCCATGTGACAATGCGGGTTTAAAAACATAGATTTTGATGTGGGTGAGGTTTATATATAAATCAAAATAATATACAAGTATATATATATAATATCAAACACTCAAGCCCAATCTATGGGTTCAAAAATAAACCAAGCAACTCACAACACCTTCACTTTCACAACCACCATTAAATTCATACACCACACAAAAATCCAAATACCCCATTCCACATTTCCAACCAATTCCATTTAATCATTCCATTATTTTCATTATTTAGCATCAACCATATTTAACCACACAACCCACCATTTATTCATCCATTAACCATATTCATCCCATTAACCAAACCAACCCCCAAGTAATTCCAAACATTATTAAACAATTATTTTTTTATTTATTCCATTACTACTCAGGCATCTAGCATAAAGAAACCACCAATTCACTACCCCAAAATCATGGCCACAAAAATAACCTCATTTCCAGCCTAAAATAATGTCCTAACAAACCAAGTCCTTACTACCCCAAAAGCACGACCAAACAAACCAACTCCTTGCCACCCCAAAAGCACAGTCAAACAAACCAACTCCTCCCCACCCCAAAAGCATGACCAAACACATCTCCCCACACCCCATCTCAACCACACATTGTCATCCCATAGGCATGATCACACATCACAACACATAAAGATCATTTTCACAGATTTACAAAGGGGATTTTATCACATTCCACTTTATTTAGGGGTGTTATCACACAAACAAAAATCCTAGGGCAAACATTTCATTATCCAAGTATAAGTAATTAACCAATTTCCATTTAGGTTTATATCACAAAAATCACAACAGTCACAATAAATATATCTAGTGCAAACAAATACCCTAACATCCATAAGTTTCAGTGGGGTATCAAGCCCAAAAAAACCAAAATATCATAAATAACATCAAAGCTATAAAACTATGTGAATCAAACCCCATTTAAACCTTTAAATTAAATTTAACCAATTTTTATCTTTTATTAATCTGTAAAAATCATAATTCATAGATAAAAAAAGTAAAACCCTCCTGTATGATACACAAAAAAGTTAAATGAGGGATTCCGTACCTCAAAGAAGCTTATTGACTCGGTATGCACCGTAGGGTGAAGAAGAACACTCGCAAACCACAACCGCACCATCAGAACCACATATCAACCTACACCGTAACCAAATAGAATAAAAATTCAACCCAACACACACCCCAAACCATAAAAATATCTCCACAGTGAATCCTCAAAAGAATAATAGAATAAAATGGATGAAAATGAGAGGAAAAATCATCGTGGATCAAAGACGGGAAGCTGGGAATCAATACCTGTTGAAAGGAATCTCAAAATTCCTCAAGGGAGAGCTATTGGATTAATAAAATGAGAGAGAGAATAGGGTTTGAGGAACACCCGAGTGCCTTATAGAGTTATAACATCACTGCATTGGGGATTTACACAACATGAAATTCCTTTTCATATTGTGTAATCCTCAGGGTTCGGTTTCACTGAAAAATGCATTTCTATTTTATTATTTAACATAGAAAAACTATACATCATGAACCATCCAAGGAAAATATCTGAAACCAACTTTAGCATCGTGTAATACACTTACATGATTATTATTTCCTGCATCATCTCTGATGCACCTCTAACTCCCATTAAAACTCTAAGAACCTCCCCTGAAAACCTCCGGCAACCAAAATAGGAAAAGTAACGGATTGGGAGGGCATAGACCATTACATCAAATACCTCTCAAAAATTTATCTTCCTCAAGAATATGAAACCAATCCCATAAGTAAAGGGATTTTAACAACCATCCTGTGAGATACATCTCAAGGATATCGTTATACCTCAAATTCTACCACCAGCAAAAAATGCCAACACAAAAGGCCACAAAATACACTACATAACCAAATCACCTCAACCACAGGTTGCCTCCTCTCACACAACCAGACTGCCATATCACCACTTCACAACTATCTTAACCTATATGAAGCCCAAGCCAACAACTGCTACAACCAAAGAACTACATTTTCCTGAACACATGAATCAGATAATTTCGTATTCCATGTCAAGATATTATCCAATTTGGGAGGCACTGAATCACCCGCACAGGTTTAATCGCATCACTGTTAATTCACATCAATTAGGAATTAGGTACTCCCCTTTTCATACTTTAGGACTTTATCACACATTGAACCACGCACATCACAAACCAAGGAAAAAAATTCATCACATAAAACAAAAGGATCCAAACATCACATCATAAGAAAAATAGAGCAAAGAAAAACTCAAAACAACTTTAGGTACTGGGCGCACATCTGCATTTATTTCTCTCAAGTACTCTCCTACAGACCATCATGCCTCCATAACACACAAACCAAATTAATGTTCCATCCATACAACATCTTCTCTTGGTGATCCTGGATCTCTATTTTCCATTCCAAAAAAATTATATAATCCTCGATATCTAACTCTCCATAGTCAATGACATGGGATTCATCATGAAGATGCCGATGAATCTGAGAGATGTTAAAGACATTGTTTATCCTATCCAACCATGGTGGAAACTCCAACTAATACGCAACCTCACCAACTTTCCCCAACACCTCTAAGGGCCCAAAAAACCTAGGATAAATCTTCCTTCATCTGCCAAACATTTGCTTCCCACATCGAGGGGAAAACTTCAAGAACACATTGTCCCCAACCTCAAACTCCTCGGGCCTCATTATACTATCGACATAATATTTTTTCGATCATTTGCTTCTTTTTCTCTATCATGCTCTGCACTACATCGGGACCAAGAACATCTGTCTCCCCAACCATTATCTAGCATAATGGAGAACGACATGGTATCTTATACAGAGTCTAAAATTGAGCCATTCCAATGGAAGAGTGATATCCATTATTATAAGAAAACTAAAACAAAGTTAGGTGTCATACCCAAGATCCACAAAAGTGAAAGACATGTTCCCACAACATATCCTCCAACATCTGGATAATCCATTCCATCTACCCATCTATCTAAGGGTGGAAAGTAGTCTTGAGGCGTAACTGAGTGATAAAAGAATACTGCAATACCCTCTAGATCTATGAGGTAAAATGTGCATCCTGATCCAATAAAATGAACCTCATAACTCCATTAAACTATAACACCTCATCCACATACCTCTTATCCAAAGTATCCACTACGCTCAACTCTTTCATTTATAAGAAGTGGTCTGATTTCATCAACTGGTCCACAACCACCCAGATAGCATCACAACCTCCCTGAGTTTTGTGGAACCCTATGATAAAATCCATCAATATGTCATCCCATTTCTACTTAGTAACATTAAAGCGATACAAAAAACCACCAAGAACACGATGTTCAACCTTTACTTTCTGGAAAACCAAGCACTTTGCCACAAACTCTACCATTACCCATTTCATCCCAGGCCACCAAAACTATATCTTCAATCTATCATACATTTTGGAAACTCATGGGTGTACCACCAAAGCTGAGTTATGAAAATCTCTAAGGACTACATCACACATTATAACTATCAAAAAAAACTTCCCATGAAATAACATATGGTTCCAACCATCCCTATGGAGCAACACCATGGCCAAAATGATAATGCATCACATCTTCCTCTGAGTATCCCCACTAAGAATCATCCACCAACTATATCATAAAATATTGAACCTTCATTTTAAATAAACAACCTCTTCCAACATACACTCTTGCATCTAAGTACAAGGTTTTCAACTCCTCAATTACTCTCTAAGCATCCCCAAACTTCTGAATAACACCCTTCCATGAATTCTTGCTCAAAACATCATCCACAAAATTCCCTCTTTCTAAGGTTTAGGAGATCTCAAAAATCATAGTCCTGAAGAAACTCCATCCACCTCCACTACTGCAAGTTCAAATCAAATTTGGAAAAGATATACCTCAAACTCTTGTGACCAGTGAATATCACAAAGCACTCCCAAATGAGGTAATAATGCCAAAAATTTAGCGTAAACACATCCACTGTTAGCTCCAGATCATGGATGGAATAGTTACACTCATGGGTAAGTAACTACCTAGACCTATAATAGATCAATATCCATTTATACAACAGCACACATCTCAAAACCAAATGGGAAGCTTCATAAAACAGCTCAAACAACACACCCTCCTCCGAAAGATGAATCACTGGAGCACTGACTAACTTCCCCTTCAGGTAACCGAACATTTACTGGCACTGATCACTCCACACAAAATCTTTCTCTTTTCTAGTTAAATATATCAATGGGGCTAAAACTCAAAAGAAATTGGGTATAAACCTCCAATAATAGCCTGTGAGAGCAAGGAAACTGAAAACCTATACCCCATTATTGGGTGCTGACCAAGAAAAACTGATTCAACAATTGAAGGGTATACTACTGCACCCTAATGAGAAACCACATACCCAAGGAAATTCACCCCTCATGTCTATAACTTACACTTGGATAACTTTCCATGGAGCTTGTGTCATCGAAGAACATGCAAGATAGTCCTGAGATTCTCTCCATGATCCTCCTATGACTTTGAGTAGATTAAGATATCATTGAGGAATATGATGATGAACCAATCTAGGAACTCATGGAACATGGAGTTCATAAGACCCATGAACACAGCTGGTGCATTCATAACACCGAATGGTGTGACTAAAAACTTGAAGTGCCAATACCTGCATCTGAAGGAAATATTTAGGATATCATCCTCCTTCACCCTCAATTGGTGATATCTAGACCACAAATATCTCTTAGAAAACCAACTCACCCCTCTCAGCTAGTTGAAAATATCATCTATCCTTGGAATAGGGTAACGGTTTTTTACCATCACTTGATTCAACCTCTGATAGTCTATACAAACCCTCATGCTACAATCTGCCTTCTTTGCAAACAACAATGGAGCACCCCACAATGACACATTGTTCCAAATAAAACTCTTTTGTATAAAATCATCTACCTGAACCTTAAACTCCTGCAACTCAGAATGTTCCATTAAATAAGGATCCATCAAAATCATAAGATCACCTAAATGCAAACCTATCCTAAACTCAACATCACGTCAAGGGGGTAGCATAAAAACCTCCTTAGAAAAAAAATCTAAGAACTCCCAAATGAACCTGGGAACCTTCACTATCCTAGCATCCATTGCTTCCACTAAAAACTAAGACAACAAGGAAAGAAGGGGCTCTACACACTAACTTCCCACCTAAAAACCTTGCTCACCAATTAAAAGCACTCGTTGTCCATCCACATCTGAAAACATGACTATCATCCATAATCAATTGATAACATAAAATATGGAATAAAACTAGTCAATACTGAGGATCAAGTAATATGGCTACATCTATAGCAAGAAAATATCCCCACGGGACTGATGTGGCCCCATCATCAATATACACCCCCGACACACATTAAAAAATATGGTATGACCTCCAAATGGTGTAGTAAAAACTATAGGAATAGTAATCCTTTCTATGTCTAGTACCAGAGCATGGGATAGAGTGGGTGAAAAAAATGAGTGTGAAGATCATGAATCAAACAATGCACAGACAAGGGTACTAAACAAACTGATCTTTTCTTTAATGATCTCTAGACCCTCTAGAACTGCTACCTCCACTACATGTAACTTATCATGCCTAGATTCTCTTCCTCTATACTGATGACTACCTCCATGAAAATGATCGGGTTGTGGTTCCTGAACACGAGGAACATCCTGAGCTCATCCACTTCCTGCCCCATCTCCCATTGGTAGAGAAAAAACTTACTACCCCTACTGTTGAAATAGTCACACTAGCAACTACTACTGAGGCTAGTGTTGAACCTTTCCACCTCCACCAAACTAATCTTGGAGAACCACTGGGAACCAGTTCTGTTGATGGACACAAACTACACAACCAAAACACACTAGAACAAAACTCTCAGGAAAATCCCAGAAACCACTGGCCCTAAAAGGTCAGAAAAGAAGCTACTGAGGTCAACTTCCTACCGATCAAAACCATGAAGGTCCTGCTTCCTAAGACCTACCACTTAAAACTCTTATCATAGAGGAACCCTATCGGTTCCCATCTCACAGAAAACCTCCTCATGAGTGAATCCTCTTGATCACATCTTCCTTTTTCTGAACCTCTAGATACAACGACAATGTAAAATGAGTAACCACGTACCAGATAGAAGGATGGAGGGCCTCCTTAAGATGTATCACACAAGACTCCTCTTCTAGAAAAGGATCTCATTAAAATGCAGAAGGTCCCTAAACTTGATTCCCAACTCTCACACTAACATGATACCCTAATGAAGAGAAAGAAGCTCCACCCCATTTACTTCCTTCATGGTCAAAAAAGGAACTCTACCCAGAACTCCTTTTAGAATTCAACCCACAAAACGTCTACCTCCTTCCGATCTACTAGATACAATATCCACCACTGACGGGTAGCTCCCCACATCTGACTAACTGCCAAAGGGACCCAGTACTCTATCAGGGTCCAAATCAAACTGAAAGAAATCTCAAACTTCTCAAACTATCTCTCTATCTCCACATCTGAAACACTACCCTCATACCTCCCCAAAGTATGCCACTAGAAATCATGCAACGTCCTCTACCATTGATCCTCCTCCTCAGCCAGATCAATCCTATGGAAATCAATCAGATGAGTATGCTAAACCTCAACTGCATAATCCACATACGAACGATGAAAGGGGGCCATAGCTGAAACGAAAACAAGGATTTCTTAATCCTAAGTAGTATTTAGTTTCATTAAGATTCATTTTAACACATTTAATTCATTTTTTTATTCATTTAAAATTTCCCAAAAACAACCAAATTCAAACAAGAACACAAGTCATTATGAAGCATGTACCATTCCTCGATCTCTACCATGTGAGAAGGTCCATCTCACTTAGTCATTCATTAATCTCAGATTCCATGCACTGGATCATGAGGGGGACTAAAATCCTATGTCCTAGCTAGTATCCCTAACCTACATCATGCACCAAGGTCAATTGGGACTATTTTCATACCATCCTGTGAAATCCTCACTATGCCTAACTCCAAACTCCATCATATCTCTCAACCATCACCTCTAATACCACAAGGTCATGAACCCCTCCCTCAAAATATACTAAAATGAAGGGAGAGAGATAATTACTCCTAAGTCCCACCTCCAATAGTCCCTAGGTTGTTGACTAGAACTAAGGGTATGAAATTCTAATATATGGGTGGCATTACCCTCTATAATATAAATAGGATCGGGAGATAAGATGGATCATCCAAAAAAACTTCAAGACACAATATAAAAAGAAATCAAAAAACCATCCCACATGCATGTATAAATAGAACTGATATAGATATAATAAAGTCTCCAAAGTAAATACCCAAAGTAAATATAAAGCAGTGACATAGAAGCTATCCAAAGGTATGAGCTAGTAATGTCAAGAACGGTCCACGTAATCCTCCTAGAAACCTGAAAATAGTTTTATATATGTAGGGTGATCATACAAGTATACTCTATAGGAAAAAATCAAGTTTCTCGTGAACATGTGAAATAAGAATACTAATGCACCTTTGAGAAAATAGTGGAACCAAACAGCACCTGTCAAGGTATCCTAACCATCTCAATATCACCAAGGTACGATCACAAAATAATGCAAATCAAGTAATAAAATATAATATTAATCACATCGATAAGGGTACACAGCACCACTTTCCCACTGGTATTCCACTCTCACACCTAATGAAGTACGTCTTTATGATCCCATATCTTATGTATACCAAACCTCCCCACAAGCATGGTCACAACACACCTTGCCCGCATACACCTGAGCTCGTCACCCCTCAATCATGGACACAACACATCTCACCCGAAAACACATGGGCCACCACCCCACAAGCATAGTCATGTCTTTCCTAAAAACACCTAGGCCATCACACCTCGACTATAAACACCTGATCTATCAAAACCACCATCTAATCCACTAACAGACCTTTTTCCATCACAGCCTATGAAATACCTACCTCACCTAGAAGAGAGAGTGGGAAAGATCGGGAACCCATCCATCTCTACTCCTCACCGGATGTAGAGAAAAACACCCCCTACATGACTATGTGGGTGTCGTCACATAGTGCTCGATGTGGGTGGGGTACGTATAGAAATCACAAGAATATGCAAGTGTGTGTGTATATATATATAATAGAAAACACTCAAGCCCAACCTATGGGTTTAAAAAAACCAACCAAATCACAACACTATCACTTTCGCTGCCACATCTAAATGCACACACCACACAACAAGCCACAAATATCATTCCACATTTCTAACCAATTCTATTTAATCATTGCATTCTTTTAATTATTTAGCATCAACCAAATTTAACCACACAACCCTCCATTTATTCATCCATTAACCATCTTCATCCCATTAACAAAACCAACCCAATCCATTCTGAACATTAATGAAAAATTATTTATTTATTTATTTCATCACTACTCAAGAATCTAGCACAAAAAAACCACCATCTCACCACCCCAAAAGTATGTCCAAACAAACCACCTCCTCGCCACCCTAAAAGCACGGCCCAACAAACCAACTCTTTGCCACCCCAAAATCATGTCCAAACAAACCACACATCACCTCACGCCCCATTTCAACCACACATTGTCATCCCAAAAGCGCAGACACACGTCAAAACACATCAAGAACATTTTTACATATTTACAAAGGGTATTTTATCACATTACACTTTATTTTAGGGGTGTTATCACACAAACCAAAATCATGGGGCAACCATTTATTTATCCAAGTATAATTAATTAACCAATTTCCATTTAGGGTGCTATCACAACAATCACAATAGTCAAAATACATATATCTAGTGCAAACAAATCTCCCAAATACCACAATTTTTAGTGGGGAATCAAGCCTAAACAAACCATAATATTACAAATAGCATCAAACCTATAAAAATATGTGAATGAAATCAAATTTCCCCATTTCAATTCAATTTAACCAAATATTTATCTTTTATTAATCCGAAATAACCATAATCCATAAATAAACAAAACTAAACCCATCCCCATGATATTAAAAAAAGATAAATGAGGGATTCCCTACCTAAAATAATCTTTCCCACTCACTACGCACCATAGGGTGAAGAAGAACGCTCGTAAACCAAAAAAGCACCACGGGAACCACATATCAACCCACACCACAACCAAAGACCATAAAAATGAAACCCAAAAAACACCCCAAACCATAACAACATTGCTGTAGTGAATCCCCAAGAGAAGAACATGATAAAATAGATGATAATGAGAGGAGAACTCACCACAGATTAAAGATGGGAAGCCAGGAATCAATCTCCATTGAAAGGAATCTCAAAATGGCTCAAGGGGGAGCCATTGGATGCCCATAAAGAGAGAGAGAATATGGTTTGAGGAAACCTCAAGAACCCTTCATGGTTATAACAGCACTCTATTAGGGATTTACATGACATGAAATTCCTTTTCACTTCGTGTAATCCCCAGGGTTTGATTTCACTGAAAACGTGTTGCCTTTTTATTATTTAACCTAAAAAAACTACACATCATGAACTAGCCATGGAAAAGTTGTGAAACCAAATTTCACATTGTGTAATACACTTACACGATGTGTATTTCCTACAACATCTTTTTTTCACCTCCAACTACCATGAAAACTCCTAGAACCTCCCCTAAACACATCCAACAACCAAAACTGAAAAAGTAACAGACCAGGAGGGCATGAATCATTACAAATATTATGATTTAAAAAATGATATCATTTTTATAAAATAAAATTTCTATAAGTTCAAGAAATTAGTTATAATTATTTTCTCACAAAAATGCATAATTTTTTTTAAAAACATGTTTTTGAAGAATAAAACGACTCTAATAATAAATGAGTTATTATTTACTAGGAATTAATAAATAAATTTATATTTATTAGGAAATTTATATGTATTTCATAATGTAATTAATACTATACATACCTTCTAATTTAATGGTTAGCTTATAATGGTTATATATTATTATTTTGTTGTTTGTTTAAGCTCGGTGTTGCGTATCTTGTACACTATTAAATAAAATTTCCTTTAAAATATCTAGGTGTTAAAACCCTTCTCTTTATAGATACTTTAATTCAGGTATTATAAATTTCTATATTAATATGATTTTAGGATTTAACAATATCTTATGGGACCATCACAAAGGTATATTACTATGATTTTGAGGTTTACCTATCGCTTCACCTTAATAACAAGTTTTATCATGCCTAAAAATTCAATTTGTAAAGTCTGTTTAGAACTCCATATTTAACTAGAATAATAAAACTATATTAGCTTCACTTCTTTAATATCTCCCCCCTGCCTCAAGGGATTCACTCAAAATTACTTCATCAGGGATGGTTTTATTTAAGGATGAACTCCTAGAATAATATTTTGATACTAATTAAAGTATTGGAAGGAGGTAACAATATACAAGTTGAAATTATCCATGATGGATAGTTATTCTTACTATATAAACATTATAAAAATTAGTTAGTTCTATCCTTTTTTAAGTCCTCACAATTAATTCCTTATAAAAAAATATTATAAATAAACCAGTGTAAGAAAAAGGTGAGTCTCTATCAGCTCCTTAATGAGAGAAACAAAGATGAGACTTATTTATCATCCTAAAAAGTCATTCCCTTACTGAATCACCCCAGAACCACACTCAAAGATCCAGTGATAGAAATAAAAACTTTAAAATTTTGATTTTATATAAAGTCAGATGAACCAAGAACAAGACACATATATTTAACAATATTTCTATAATTTAATAATTTTGTCTCATAAATTCACACAAGCCCAGAACCCAGAGGTTTAGTGTCTTTTGAATTAGCTATGTGATATTATTATTTTACAATAAGTCTTAAACATTTCTCATGAATAATATTCTTGGTTGATACCCTTTTATATGTATAATACATAATACTCTTCTTCATAACTTGATAAAACATAGATCATCAATCATCAATCATGACATAGGGATTTTTCAATAAAACATGATACTTGGGAGTATGGAATCATGAGTTAATAATATGTAAACATGATAAATACATGATTCCTAACATAAGAATATGGCATGAATATAAGAATATAAAATGATTCAAGGTAAACCATGGATACCTTAATTGCATAATGGACTAGTCTAACCACCTACCCATAATATAGTAGGCTTGGGATAACCACTAGTGTAACTTTTTGGGATTGGGATAACAACCCATGTACCTTTTGGGGCTTGGTCAAACAACTTGAATACCTTTTTTGGATAGCTTTAACAACATGTGTACACTTTTGGTCTTGGGATCACCACTTATATACCCTTTTGGTCTTGGTCTCACCACTCATGTACCTTTTGGGCTTGATCTCACAACTTGTGTTCCCATTTGGTCTTCAGTTAACCACATGTTTACCCTTTTGAGATCATTATATATAAAACTTTACCCAGTGCAGTGGAGGTATATATCAGACCAACTCATTATATAATTAAAAATCATACATATGTGTGCCACTTAAACATGAAAACATTTATAATCACATCAAAGCTTGATTAACCAATGGGAAATAAATGTATTTCATGAAAACTTCCAAAAGATATTATCATAAGTCATCTAGAGAAATAATGTGGATGGTATCATTAGATAATATCCCTATTGAGTCATAATAATCATTAAAGTATGTTTAATAGATTAAAAATAATTTCATAATATCATTAGAAATTTTATTTGATAAATAGGAAGAATATCCTCTACACTTGAAAATTATAATTTTAAAATAAAATAACTTATAAAACAATGGGAATATAAATTAATTTTAAAAATCATGAAAAGATATAAATTATTTTTCTTAAATAAAACTGATGAGTATTTAAAGAGAATAAATTCTTCTGGAAAACATTTAAAAAATAAATTTCTTTCACACGTTTTTAAAAAAGGTTAAAGTAAATAGAAAATGACCTTTATGAAAAACATAAGAAAAGATTCATTTCATTATTTCATAAATATATTCAAGGAAAACTTAAAATTACCTTATAAAATTATAAATGTAATTATAAAGAAATCCATAAAAATATATGATTAATACATACATGGAGGAGAAATATTCTTTACCAAAAAGAAGAGATAAGGTCTAGTGCAATTACAAACATCTTTTCAGTTTGATTGTTAAAAAAAGAGAGATAAAATGGAAAGAATATATATAAACCCTAGAAATAAACATAAGAAGAGAAAAATAGATTGTTTTTTAGAGATAAAGAACTAAAAATTCCTCCTGATGGAAGTTTAAACATAAGAAATCTTGATGTCAAAGTGATATTGAAAAATAAAACATTACCTTTACTCTCAAATTTCATGAAAGTGATTTAAACTCTAGTAGAATAAACCTAAAAATATTAATTATTTATTGATTAACCTTATTTATATATATTATATTTTATACTCTTCAATTATTTCCATTCATTACACATATATTAGTTAAATATTTTTTATTTTCATCATCAGATGTTAGTAATTTTGATTATTTTCATACAAGTTTCATGATGAGGATGTAGATCTTCATTATTTGATAGAAAGTTTATAATTCCCAAATTACTCAAGGTAGTGGAATCATTGTGTTACAATTATTTATGTATTATCATGTTCATTTTATGGAAGGTATAGGTGTGGTTCGTGAGAATGGAATTTGTGGAGAATATTTTCTGGTGATTTACTAATAATAATGAGTTACATTATATTTATCATTGATTTTCTTATGTCATCCTTATATAATCATATAATTGAAAAAATTACTATTTAACATCATATATAAAAATTATTAATGTATGTATACTTATTCATGCTGAAAATGATGATGTTGGTATAACATTATTCATGTAGGTGGTTGAACCAACCCAAACAAAGTAAATTTATGCTAATTAATGAGTAAGAGTATAGAGTTATATAATAATAATATCATTTATTTGGAAAAATATTGATGCTAATATAACATAATTAAAATTGATAATAAAATTTATAAATAGTGTATATGATAAGGTAATCGAAAAATATGGTGAAGAACAAGGTACTTTGATGAATTTTCACCTTCTTGAAATAGGTTCCTTCGGAATGAAGGATTTAAGATTCCTTCTTGTAACTAGAGTCTACCAAATGTCTTAAAATTATTTATTAGGATAAAAATGGGTAGGTATTATAGAGTGTTTAAAGGTAAATTAGTGGTTTAGAAGGGGTAGGAGAGCGGTACTTTTATATATGAGTTTCGAGAGGCATTTCCATAAATTCTCATTCCTTAATGTATAATGTTGTCATTTCAAAAGGAAAGTGGACACAAAGTGAAAAAATAATAGAGGTGGGATAAGATTTAACTGATAATTACCTTAAAAACACCTTTATATATAGGTTTTTATGATATTTTAATACTTTTCCACTTAATTTAACCTTTTTAACTTCATTTTATATTTACCATAATAACTCAATTTTTACCTTAGTGACTGATTTTTAGGCCTAAAAATAAAATTTATCTCCTTACATCATTTCAATGTTCTGATTAAAAATTTAGAATCCATTTAATATAATTCAATTTCTAAATATGAAAAATTTATCTTTTTAATGAAAACATTAAATATATAGAAAACATATTATATAAAAAATATTTTTTCAACTTTATGTGTACTTAGTACTATTTGATTTCAATTACTAATTAAATGAGTGTTAATATATTAGTTTATACATCAAAACATTTTATTATAATAATATTTTAAAAGTCATCAATTTAATTTATTATGTTAAAAACACTCAACACTTACAAAAATAATCCTTTGAAAAATATCCACATTGTCATTAAATGATTTTAATCATATCCCCTTAAAACTATTTATTTATCTTAAAACCATTCAATTTTATTTATCCATTAGAATATTTTTTAAAATTTTATAAATATATCAAATAAATATTTAATAAAAAATTTAAATACCTAACAATATATTTTTGTAGTGAAATATTTTAATTAAATATTATCTCTTTATTTCATTCCAAGGTTATTTATTATTTATGAATTATAGTATTTTCAATTTATTACTAAAAATTACACAACATCAGTATACCTATTGGATACATTCATACCCAACAACCACATATCCAATGATCATATTTCCAATGACTATATTTCTAATGACTATATATCTAATGACCATATATATAATGGGAATATTTCATTCATACAAATAGCCTTGAAAACATCACTAAAACCATTCATCCTATTTAATTATCTCTCAACATGTCAATTATATTTCTAATGGTTTACCCTATATCCATATTTTCAATCAGGGTTATTATCTTCATGGAAAACCATGAGGATAAAGATTTTATGTTTGTGGTATTTTTATTTACTTATAAATTTATTCCACTTATACTTTTCTTAATTATGTTTTATATTATATTCTCATTATGTATTAATTTTTATCTTTCATTGAAAATGTTATCTTAATAAAATTTACCATGGCTCATTTTAGTTTGATATTTCACGTGAAATAAGTTTTTAAACATAGAATTTATTTAATGGTAAATTCATATTAAAATCTCAGAATGTCACATTTATAACTCTAAAATAGTGAGAACTCTTCATGATTTACTTACCCTTTTCTCTCCAAGATTTATCATTGGTATGATGTATATACTTTTTCTTTTTAGTATTATTAATAGATTGTATAATCCTTTTTTAACTTTAGCTATCAAGGTACATTATTTCTTTTCTACAAGCTCAATTTTCTTATCCAATTATAACCAGGTTCGGAATATTGTCAAGAAATCTTTTGGTGTATGAATAACCTTCTTCATTCGTGTAGACTTTTTTTTATAAGATAATTTATATCACTAAGATTCACTACTACTTTCCTTTTTCATTTTAATGACTCCTTTTTTCTGAGCAATATAGTCATGAATTTTTTATCTATATTCCTAGACAATTTTCACCTACCACACAACACTTCGATAGATTTCAGGCTAACCTTATTTAGAAAACTCTTAAGAAATTTTAATTATTTATCTAGGATATCTACTACTTAACTAATCATTTTATCCCACACTTGGATTGATTCCCATTTTTTATTCTATCTTTTTTCCTTCAATCTTGATATTCCTGGCCAATTTAAAATGGTCCATAATGTAGTATTTTCTACCATACTAGAAGCATCTCCTCTTTATTGAGACATCCTTTTTAGCTTTCTTCTTTGAATTTGTGGGAGTATTTTTTCTAAGTTTCTTTCTTCTATTTACTCTTCAAGGTGGATTTATCTTTTTTCCTCACCTACCTCTTTTCTATTGTGGTCTTTCTTTTTTATAAGAATAGGTGTTGTGCATGTTTATTAAATAACAGAACTCTTTATAACTGTGACCACTTCTCTTGTAATAATCATTGAAATTCTTAAAGCATTCAAATTTGTTTATAGTGAATGAATTTCCTTAATTTTTTGATATTATCTTCTTCACAATAAAATTCATCATTACTTCAAGTTTGATCCACCTTAATCCAAGCCTTCTATCATTTTTACAAGTTAATATGTTATGCCAACACTCAATGTCCTTGAAAAAAACCTCTAAAAACATTAAAAATTTTCAATAAGTCTTATTGTATTTCCTTTATATACAGTCTGTTTATAACATTAAGCATGTTGACTTTAGAAAAATTCACACTTATTTTGAGCACCATTGGGGAGATATTCTTCTTACTCTTACTAATATCCACCCTTGATATGGTGGTGTATTTTCTATCATTTTTATTCACCCGTATTTTAATAGATTTTAAATTTAAACTTGTAATTATAGATAAGATGACATTATTAAAAATATATTTAACTAGAGAATAAATTACATTATTCCTTGATCTTGTAGTGGATATTTCTCCAGAATATCCCAAGATCTTCTTTATGCTAGAGAGATACTTTTTAAAAGTTAGAAACTTATTATAATAATTTTTGACAGCACAAATTCTAGTAACTTATGAATGATTTTCATCGGTTTTTTCAAAATTTCTCAACTTTACCTCTTACTCGATACATTTCAAATTTAGAAAATTATTCTAGTATTTTAGCAATCTGACCCTATCTTCACATTAACTATTCACCTTTTTAATTTGATCTACATTCATATGAATTTCCTCTAGTAAAGTGTTATCCAACTATTTTTCTCTCTTTTCTTTAACATCTAGATGAGGTTTTATGTAGTTTTTTTAATGCATGGATCAATTCTGTAAAAAAATCTCAAAAAAAGGTTTCTAACAAACATTCATTTATAATTATTCTTCACTTAGATAAATTATTTTTTTGGAAAGTGATACAGATTATTTCTTAGCTTTAATAAGTTTTTTTAAGAATGTTACATCTTTTTCCTTTTTAACCAATGCATCTTCCATTACATCAGTTTTCTATTCTAGCTGATTTTTATCATCATGCAGTCCTTTGATAAATAAAAATATATGAGTGAAATTTTTAATAGTAACTTTCTTTAGATAATCCGTAACTTCTATGTAGAGTTTTTCAGTAGATATAATGGAATCAAACTCATCATAGTTGGAACTTGATTCTTTAAAAATATCAACAAAAAATGATTTTCTTGAACTAAAATTATTATAATTACCTTTAATTAGTGTTGGTATATCCTCTTTATCTTTTAAATTTTTTCCAAAATTTATTTCCCTACCTTTTCTTATTTTTTAGTGTTTTGGAAGAAACCTCCATATCATCTTTGAGAGGGATGAAAACTTAATTTTCTATACAATTATCTTCTAAAATATCTTCAAAAAAAATATTTCATATTCTTTTAATAAAATCTATTGGGCATCAAAATAGATCCAACTAGAGGGAACCTAGATTTCTTTAATACTAATTGAAGGGCCCAGGAATGTGTGCAGTCACTTGAGAGGGGTGTTAATCTAGTTGAATTAATTTTTACCAGATTCTTACACATAAACATTTATTACTTTAAATATCCATCTTAATGTTTGAACCTTTGTTACATATTAGGGTATAAATGAAGTCATTTATCTCTTAACCAACACACAATACCTATTTGGAATACTAAATATAAAGTAAAGGGAAGCACACAGTGTTATTACATGGTTCAGTCCCAATGAGGGAAACCTACTACTTTACATGTCTGATTATTATCCCAAGATAAAGATTATACACTATATAAGACATGTGGTTACAATAGGGAAGGGATTATCTTGAACCCATAATGCATTCTACACTTTTACCACATCCCACTGTTTTCCCAGTATCCCACTAAATTCATAGTTTTCTTCTTATAGGTACAATACTTCCTCCAATCACTTGAACATCATCATAATTTATAATTAGATGTTATTTCATAAAAGTAATAAGGCCTCATTCTTTAATAGATTATTTGAATTTTTGTACATATTCTGCTTCACTTCATACATTTCTATCTCTATAAATAACGAATCTCTCAGATCTTGTGAAAAATAAAATCATATGATTTTCTCACTTTTGATCTTCTATATTCATTAATAATCTAGTAGCTTTGTAATCTAATTGTTTTGATGAAACAGATTAAAATAAATATTTAATGTAGGTCTCTCTCTAAAACTTCATATTCTTTCTCAATCACCTTATATAATATAGAGATATCATAGGACATGTCATGTGTATTTCTTTTCATTATTCTTCTTAAATTTACTTCAATGAACTAGATTGTATAATAGTTTCTTATCAACTTCTTATTATTATTCAATAATACCTATAATTTTTTTCTTCACAGTGTTGTATCGGGTTCTCGATATTATCTCTCAAATCAACTTTCTCTTTATTCTTCTCACTATTTATATTCTCAAATAATATAATATATTTTCAATATATTTAATATAAAAATATTCATCAATATAAACACTGTGATTTCCCAAATATTTACCTCAATGGAATCATATGGATGCACTCCCAAAATCATGAATATTCCATTTACATTTAACTTCATGTCTCCACTGGTATACCAAAAATACCCTTTTTCTCATTTCTCTCTCATTTTATCCCTGACAAATGATTCTCCCCTTAATTCATCAAACATAATTAGGAATATTCTACTCAAATTAATTCCAAAAAAATCATAATAAATAAATCTCAAAAACTATATGAAAAAAATACAATGAAACAGTTGCAGTGTGGCACCTCTTCACATTTAGGAATCTCTCTTATTTAACTGAAAAACCTTTGACATAATTATTTCTCATTAGGTTGTTCTCATTTTGTGATAATATTCTCATTATATGATCTTATTATCAATTTTTTTAAGACTTAATGACTCTTATAAAATAAATGAGAAAGTATCACAGTTTCTACCTTTTCTAATATCTTGCTATTTTATGACTCTTACATGATTTCAAAAAATAATTATGATTTTATGAAGAAAAAAATATTATAAAGATCTCAAAACTCTTATATATTCAAACAAAGTTTTATACAGTTCTCAAAAGTCATAAATTTTTAAACAAAGTCTTAATAAATTCATTAAACGTATTATGAAAAATTCATAAGTCTATTGAAATATTTAAAACTCTTATAAAACACCTTTCTTTTTTCAAATATTCATTATGAACATATAGGGCGAGTCCTTTGAGACTTTTCAATACTTTCAATCACTCTAGCTTCTGGAAATTTCACTTTCAAAATGATGAAAATTATAATTTTTGGAACAATCAAATATGAACTCAATACTTCTTTGAGTGTTCCTAGTCCTTCTCTAGAAACTCCAAAACTTCTCAAAACACTCTATGAAATATATCAAAATTATTTCAATTCTATAAAAAATTACTTCTAAAGATTTGTAGCAATTGTACGCTCAACTTTGAGTATTCCCATAAACCTCTACTACCTCTTTAATACTGCTTGACCTCATCTTCTTCAAACATTCATCTAAGAAATATTCATCACTTATTACAATCTATTTCATGTTCAATTATCCTTGGATGGTTTCTCTAAAGGTATTGAGTGTAGAAGAAACTCTTATTAGGCAGTATCCAAATCAATTTTTGTCTGATTCAATGGATAATCTAAAACATACATGATGTGTATCAAAATGAACAATGAAATTTTTCTTATGAAAATAAAAAAAAATCTTTTGAAACAAAGAGGATATTTTAATGTTAAATTTATAAATAATTTAAAACATAAGAAGAAAGATTAGTTCATCCTGGAGTTCTTTTTTTATTGATGGTGTTTATCGTTCAAACCCCATTTTTTTATCATCATTGCACCATGAGGACCTAAATCAAATACCTTTTAGAATTGATCCAAACATACTCATTCAATCTCCAAAAAATGTAGATGAAATTCTTTTTCTTAGTACGGAAGATTAATCATCTTGCATTGTTTTCCTTGATCACTTCACGTTCCTTTGAACTTGAATGAATTTATATTGTACTTATTAGCCTTTAGAGGAATATAAAAGGTAGAAGAATCTATATTGATATTGAAAGAAAACCCTAGAGAAATTATTCATTGGGAAATATTTCTCTAGCAAGGAAATGTTATGCATAATGATTAACCTCATCAAAAATGACATAGCAGTCTATTTATAGACTTGGGGTTATGGTTTCATATTTATTAATTGTACATAGGACCTTATTAATATATTAAACCCAAAAAGAACCTCATTCCATGTAAAATAATAATAATATTATTTTATCTAATAGTTTTCAAAAACATGTGAAATGATAAATATTAGTTTATAGTCTGGTAAATAAATATTTATCACCAAAACCAAAACTCGGTACATTCGTACTTCTTGTGATTGATTGAATTATCAAATAAATATTTAAATAAAAAATTATTTATTGAATAAATAAATACATAAATAAATATTCTATTCACAATCTATTGAATATATGTTTTTTTAATATTCACATAACTAAATAATTTATTTACTTAATAAATAATTAATTATTACCTTGCAAATAATAAGTGATAAATAAATATTATATATCTGCATAATTAATCAATTACCTTATGAACTAATATTTATTAATTATTTTTGATCAATAAATCCTGAATAAATATTACTTCTTGATCTAGAGAAAAATATTCATTTTATTTTTTAAATATAAATATTATTTAGCTGAGTTCAATGGAAACACTCTGTGTGTGACCCTCCATACCTCTTTCTCAATGGAATTAGGAAGGCTTGCCTAAAGTTCATGATTACTTTCTAGTAACTAGTCAATGAAAACAACCACATAAATGATCACTATGTAATATAATCTCTTCATTTCAATATCTCATAAAGTATGTTTCATACCCATTCCATTAATCTATATACTTGACATGACTTTCTTTTTCTACTTGACATGAACTCGTTAATACACCATGGCCATAGAATTTAATGTGATGGATTTATTTCAATCAAATGGACAAGATACTAACTTCCATTAAGATATATAGGAAAAATCCTTCCTCAACATATTCATTAATAACATATCACTCACGATGCACTCAACATACCAAACTTGACCATGAATGTATGGTTTCGTGGTTTATAGTAATACATATATGTATGTGACTCATAATATGTATTAATAATAATCTTAAAGTATAAGGATCATAACACACACTCGTATATTAGAAAATACAATGATGCACCAGCATGTGGATATCCTACAGGTGGGTATGTCCTCATTATCTCATGTATTTTCCATTATCAAGTGTGAAATTCTTAAGATAAAGTCTCATCTACTTATGATTACCTGTATATGATATTCAATATAAAATGCTTCCCGCCATAGTATGATATCTTACCACAAGATATATGTTTAAGAATATCATCATATCATTTCATGGTTTTCATCATAACAGGGAACTACTTTCACCTTTTCAATGTGATAGATACTCAAGGACATTATTACATTAAATTATCACAGAAAAATGAACAATATGTAATAATATATTTTATTAATATTCACTTATTTGAATATACAAGTAATTTAAAGTAAAAACTATTGGTTATAAGAAATAAACTCCAAAAAACTTACACTTGGACTAGATCCAACTACTAACAACTTTTAGTTCGTAAGTTCAAACATGATGATCATGTTTCTACTACGTTAAGGCATTAGTTAAGGGTCCTTCCATGTTGTCTTCTGTGGAAACTCTATACACCATAACATCACCTCTCTGAGAAATATTTCTTAAGAGATGATATTTCTAGAGTATTTGTTTTGTATACTAATGTGACCTCAACTCCTTTTCAATGGATACCACTGTAGTATTATTAAAATAGAGTGTAATAGAGTATTTACTATTAGGAATCACATCAAGATATTTGAAAATGTTTCATATCCAAACCGCTTCCTTATCTAAATCAAAAGTTACAATATACTCAGAATCAATTATAAAATCAATGATCATGGATTTCTTTGAGCTATTCCATATCACATCACCTCCGATGGAAGTGAAGATGTATCCTGAATGCGATTTCAAATCATCATGATCTATTTTGAAACTAGAATCTATATATCCCCTGGTGACTAATTCCTTATCTCCTCCATAGACCAGGATCATATTTATAGTATGCCTCAGATACTTAATTATAGTCTTAGCTTCTATCCAATAGTGTTCACCTAGGTTAGTTTGATATATTCCTACCATGATTAATGCATATGCTGCATCTAGCCTAGTACATAACATAACATACATGTTGGACCTGTGATGCTCTCAAAAACGGACCAAAACCCACAACCCACTAACTCGTGGGCTCCGTGCAATGGGACACTCATGGGACCTAGTGGTTATTATTCCAGTCAACCCTGGTTTCAAATCTCTACCAAGACAAGATTAAACCCCCATATGTCTTGGGAATAGTGCCTGAAATTGGACCAAGTTAGTGGCCCATTGTGTGGAGCCTGTGAGTTAGTGGACTATGGGGTTCTGGTTTGTTGTTAGGGAGCATCACTGGTACAACAAAAAAAAGTACCTTTTTAATAGATCTGAACCACTTACTGGGTTGTAGTCTATCCATGCCCTGCATCCACTAACTCATGGACTAGGCCATTGGGGAGTTATGCCTCCACCTGGAAGGTATTATCCTCAGGCCCGACTAGGATTTAATATGCCTCACCCGTGATTCGAACCAGGGACCTTGGACCCATGACGCTTCCGAAAATGGACCAGAACCCTAAAACCCACTAACTTGTGGGCTTAGTGCAATGGGACCTACCATGGGCCAGGTTAAGGAATTATCCCATAGCCTGTTGGGGATTTAATCTCACCTCCATGGAGATTCCAACCCAGGGCTAACTGGTATAATAACCACTGGGGAGAATCCTCCACTACCACTACACCATATGGAATTGTGGTAGCGGAGGATGATCTCTACGGGTTATTATTCAAGTTATCCCCTGGTTTGATTCTCTGTGGAGGTGACATTAATTCCACAGCTAGCTAGGGATAGTACCTAAACCTGGCCCATGTTGGGGCCTACTGCATAGAGCCCGTGATTTATTAGGCAATAGGAATCTGGTCCATTGTCAGGAGCATCACTGGTCCAACAAAAAGGTGCCTTTCTAATAGACTTACACTGCTAATTAGGTCATAGTCTGGCCATGCCCCATGCCCACTAACTTTTGGATCAGTCCACTAGGTAGTTATGCCTCTATGTGGTAGGTAATGTCCCCAGGTCGGATTGGGATTTAATACGCCTCCCCCATGATTCAAACCTAGGACCTCAGGCTTAACATCCACCAGGGAGCGTCATGAGTAAATATTGAATTAAAAGTATGAGTGAAAATTATAATTCAATTAAATTATCTCGAATTTATTTTAATGTAATTTTAATTTTGATTCTATATTTATTTTTAAAATATGTGAGTTAATTTGTATTGACTGTTCATGATTCATGGACTAACCAATGTATGATTGGTGCATTTTTATTTAATTATATTATTATTTCATTGTTCTATAAGAATTAAATAATAAAAAATGATCTTATTATCATTTAAGAATCATTATATGTATAAGGGCATGTGCATCCATTTCAAAGTTGTATTTTTACTCCCTAGTTCCCCTCACCTATGAGTGATTACTGTTGTATAATGAAGAGATGACCAGTGATTCACTTTGCACTGAGTTATGGAGACGCACCAGATAGGACCTTGATACATTGGGTGGACAATCACTATAATTCGAGTTGTAAATGATGTGACTTAGGGTATTACCCCTAGGGTCTAGGTTGGTCTATTATTAACTCAATAAATCAACCATTATTACTGGATCATGATCAGGTCATCGTTTTATTTTTTCATGGTTTATTATTTTTTTGTAGGTGTAGTTAATGCACGAGCACATAGAATAATAATAAACAAGTATGAAAGATAAAATGAACATGTGACATGATATATTTTTCTATATATTTCATAGTCAGTTGTGAGTGTGATCACATAGAACATTATTAAAGATAGAAAATTATTTCTTTCATCAAATTAATAACATATAAAAAACCTCAAAGAAATATTATGTTTGAACCGCCTTCCATCATTCGAATTTTGAAAAAATCGGCTGTTTGGGGTGTTAGTCATGCCAAAGATGAGGGTGCATCTTACTACCGGGGTGTTCTTATGAGAGTGGTGGGTTGACTTAACTAAAATTTCTAAAAATAAATAGCCAAATTTAGCTTTTTTTAATTTTAGAGGAAAGTGTTGAGTAAATAAAGTAAATATTTAAGAAGATGGGACTTCACTCAATAGATCAAGGAACCGTGAGTTCATGCAGTTGACCATCCAAACGCCTACCTTGAACCCTCCAAGTAGTGGCACAGCCAAAGATTGTAGACTATGAGGGGAGGTTCAGGGATCTTTTCCAATATGAATTCTCAAAAGACATAGTATTCTGATTCTATAATATAGGGCTCCTAGAATTTGATAAAATAGTGGGATACATTTAATTATTTAACTAATTGATCAAAATGTCTAAATCGGTAATCTAGATAAAAAGTAAAAATCTACTAAAAATTTAATTTTTTAGAAAAATGGAAACTTATACCACAATAAATATACTTTAATAAATAATGGAAAAAGTAAATGTCCTCACTAGCACGAGTATCCAAGAGTAGTACGAGCACTTGTGTATAGTACTATGATATAGGAAACTCAAGGTGCCAGTATCCCCAACAACTGTTAAACTACCTTGGGAAGTGAGGGTGAAATTTCTTATAGGAGACTAATGTAAAAATAATATGATGGTTATGTCATTATGATTTCATCAATGTCTGATGTAAGTTGTAGTCGCTACTTCAGGACATGGATGATATAACATGAAGTATCATCTCCGAGAAGTCTACATAGAGAAAGTGTAGCAATGATACGAATAATTAATATTTACACTGGATTGTGTAAATTGAAAGGTGGGTTATGATCTTTTAAAACAACCTATTCTGATATCATTTTTAACCCTTTACTCAAGTCGTGTTTTAAGTTACAAAACGAACAAGTATTGAGTAAATTCTTCATTACCTTTTAGCTAAGGTTTTCTAAGTGAATAAGAATATCAAAGACATTTTCAACTTTTATTCTTATGGAGAATAAAATGAAATAAAAGGTGAAAGGGAAAAAGTCATGTAATTCCAAGGGAACATTTTCAATGTTCATAAATGAAAGAGGTATTAAAATAGGTTATTTTTTTCATATCATAAAATAAAGTAATGGAATTTTAAATGTAATAAACTAAATTAAAGAAGCAATTCACCACTTCTTCTTCAAAAATATTCATCAATATAATGTTTTGGTTTTACTAATTTGGTATTAAATACAATATTCCAATTACATATGTGTATTCTAATACAGTAATCAAGTAAGTATAGAAACATTAATAGAAGTTAGGTGTATTCTCCAAGTCGCTGAGAAAGGGTGATACCTAGTCCAGTGGTGACAAGTACACGACCAAGAGAAAGATTCATGTAGAACTATTATTGAGTACAACCAAAACATTAATCTCTTATGTACTTGTACACAAGAAGACATTATTCTAGGTTTTGAAATGAATATTGTTTTTTTATTTAATACTCAATCACTAGTTTAGAGATACATGAATCATAGGCAATGAGTTATGAATATAAAAATGTAATACTTATGCCCAGTTGTGGAAAGATAATTCCTTTTCAAGAAAAAATAAAAGTGTACGTCAATTATATACTCAGTATAGTATTTATTCTCAGTAAAACTAAACACTTATGGTATTATCAATGTCTTTAGTTTGGACAAATAAACCTTTAGAAATAAATGTTTTTCACAAATCTTTTGAAATTAGTTCAACAAATGAGCATGAATTGTTTCAAGGGAAAGCTAGTGGTAAATATACTTCACAAGATTCCTTTAAGTTGTTAAGGAATGAAAAAGTGAAGTATATTATATGTATGATCAGAAGATATGATTTGCTTCGATCCGGCATGCTGAATAATATCTCAACCAAGCATTCTTCAATCATGATAATATAGTATGGAGTAATTCCTAAATGCACATTACCTTATCTATATCACATCAATGATGTTAATAAGGAGGATCGATGATGAAGCCTTATATGTCAACATTAATCAAAAAAATATAGCATGAATAAATTCCTAAATGCACATTTTATACATCAGAGTAGTGAAGTAAGTAGTATTGACGTTACAATTTGCAGAAACATCCATTATATTTCATGATGTGCTTTGAAAATAATGATGATATCCCACAACCATATGTCAACTAAAATAGAGAATGGATATCATACGAGTCATATTATGATGAAAATTCATTATATCATATGGACATGTGTTTGGATGCAAAGAGTTTGTGAGGGAATAAACAAGCTTGCGTCAGGAAAAAACACAATGTGCATCTATTTTAATCATCATAACAGTTTCTTAGAATGTTATTACCTAAATCCATAAGATATAAAAGTTTTAGTCAAGTGATAGGCTACATTTTTATAAAAGGGTGAACATATCTTAAGAGATAGTGGGAGACAGATTGACTTGGGTTTAGTCAATGCTTGAGATGCACATGTAGTTGGCATAGGAACTAGTTCCACAAGTTCGTGTGGAATAGAGTGTCCCAAAGACACATACTGCATAGGAAGGATAAAACCATGGTGATGGTATTTTTATTCACCATGGATAGTGATATATTATTCATTGCGAATAATATTTCCTATAGGTAAGAAGTATATGGAAATTATCAAAGATTGACAAGACCAGTTAAAATTCAATAATGGATTCTATGTATCAAATTGAAAAGGGGGATTATTATTTTGAATATTGTGATGGGTATTCAAATGAGTTGATACATGGATGGTACAAGAGTAGTAACAATAAGGCTTGATTGGTTTCACAAAGTCATTATGCATAAATCTATTAGAATTTTACTTGTCTTAGCTAATATCTATGATCATATTATTTAGCATTGTATGTAATGACCACCATTGGTGGAAGGTGTCTATATGACACAACCAGAAAGTGATGGTCCTATCACATAATTCTAATATAGGTTGAAAGTTACAAAAAAATCAGTTAAGGATTGAAGTAAGAAATAGGATCATAGAATATTTATTTGGAATGAATGAATTCTATGTTCTTACCAGAGTTTAGTGGGAGAGCCAATGTTTTCGAAGTAAAATATGTTAAAAAACATATGGAAAAAAATATTGGTCTTCAAGTTAGTTAAAACTAGGATGAAATTTATTCTCCAGTGATTAACTTAAATTAGCAACCTAATTTATAGGGAATAAGATCTACTAAGGTAAATCTATAAGTTTCTTGGACATAATCAATCATACATATAGTGATATAGTATTGAAAAATTAAAGTTGGAACAATTCAAGAGATAAATTGTTACCAATTTCATATACTATAATATCTCTAGGTTGATATTTCCAGGAAATGGGAGGAGATAAATGTGGTGATTTTAAGTTCATACACTTAAGCGATGGATTAATCATGTATGTCATGATATGTACAAAAACTGATATTTCCAGAATATACTTTATAGTAGGAAAATATTAGTTATATCTAGGAGAACTATAAGGGAAGCAGTCAAAAATATCAAATTGTAATTCGAAAAGTACAAAATATATGTACCTGGAAAGTGGAGAAGAAAGGATACTAGTTTTCAAGTGACACAAACTAGTCTTCCATAGATCTATGAGATCTATTATCACAGTTAGGATAAGGTGATGAGTGAGATAGGATCATAAAATCAAGTGGTATCCATACCTACATTTATTGAGTATGTTTAAGCTTCTAAGGTAGCTAAGAAGTAGTTAAATGCAATGAATTTTTCTAGTTATTGGAATTAAACCTTATAAGAAAAGTATTATCATAATTTAAATTATGATATTATTACTAGCCAATATGTCAAGTTATGAAAAGTATAAAAAAGGGATGTACTTGGGGATACAAACTCATGAGAAGTTTTTCTCAAGGAGATGAAGTCGCATATAGCAGATATTCCATGTGGTGTAAACTTGGTAGGACTGGTAGCTAAATTTGTTACTCAGTAGAAACGTGATCTTTATCATGTGAGTAGCTAAAAAATTTGGTTAGAAAGTTGGATCTAGTGCAAGTTAGAGTGTTGAAATAGTGGGTTCCCTAAACCCAACTATGCAGTGCTTTTGATTACCATATTGTGTATACAGTTATCTATACATGATTTTTCCTTTCCATTGTAGTGTATACTTTTCTGAGTCCACTATTGAAATGGTAATTTCCAGAGAATAATTATCATATAGAATGGTTATAGAAGATATCAGGCTATAATGAGAACCTAGATATACTATAACGTTAATATTAAATAAAGGTCATATGGTCTCGATACATATTACTGATTGAACATAGTAGATGTTTGACTATCAGGTGTTGGGGGATCATAAGCATTGAGACTTATTCTCATAAAGTTTTTACTTGGTGATCTCGAGTAGTGAGATCATGAGAACAGACCTGCCAATAGGAATACAAATGTTTTGGTGTCATTGGTCCTTCCTATCTATGATAATGTGTAATGGTCTCCTGACCTGAGATCATTATCAATGTATTCCATTTTATTGTGTACTTTGATGAAAAATGAAAACCATGATATTGAAATTGTGGTGAGGTAGTTTTTGTTGGGTGTGTCATTGGTGGCATGACATTTGTTGAATGGTCATGAAAGGATTTATCGCTTCTAGGTTTAGGAAGTAATATATCTTAGGCCATGTTGATCAGGATGATGGTACCTTCATAAGACCATGGCCATGGTAGTCGATGGTAAATATGTCCAGTTAGATCAATAAATAATAAATAATGAAAAGGGATATGACACACGTGTGCATCCCTCTTTAAGATATAATTAAAGAAAAAGAGATTATATTACACAGTGCATGTTCATAGGTTGGTTGTCACTCATGTCACAATCCTTATCTCTTTAGGGGCCATGATGGGTTGCTAGATCCCACTCCTAGTCTATGAATACCATTCACTACTATCAAGATAAGGGCCTAGAGGATCACACACAATAGTGTATTTGAGAATTTTCCTTATTCAGTTGAATAAGAGTTTTGGGCGTAGTGGGCCCCACCACTAGGGTCCAAGATTTTTCCAAAGAGATACGATCACCAATGAAATAAATAAATTCATATTATTCAAGTTACAAATAATGATCATTAAATTTATTTATTAAATGTATTTACAAGTTTTAAGTAAATACATGAAAAATATCACTTGAACTAATATTAAAAAAACATTCAAGGTTCAATTAATATTTATGGGAATGAAGAGTCGAGTTAATGAATCATTTATTATCATGTAATATATTACAATAAAGTGACAATAATATTTATGACTCATTTTATTAGTCATAACAAGTCGTTTATAGCGTGTTATTTATCCGGGAAGCCGGGTGGCAATACTGGATATTTTCTTAACACTCTATAAATAAACGAGGAGAGGAGTTTGTCATGTACTGTTCATAGATTTTCTCTCTCTACTCCTCTCTCATGAATTCTATAGAGAGAGGCTTTGGATTCAGGAGCTCAGATCAAGCTCACTCTCATGCATCGCAAGCTAGGTGATGCGGTGATCGGCGGGGTGTCGAAGGTGTCGCCGGAACTCCAAACTAGCACCTGAATTTTGACGAAGGGCTCTCCCCTGGTTTCAGGAAGCACATGTGGATGATCTAGAGGACTTCAACTTTGGATTATTCAAGCAGTAATTTCCAATGATGATTAGACAACATGAACAACTTCATATCTAAACTAGGTATTTTACAGTTTAATTTTTTTGATTAACCCATTTCACGCATGATCTTGAGGAAGTAATCATCTAGAGATTCTTCGACATCGACAATATCATGTCGTTCATCAATGAAAAAATTTAAATACCAATTTTTGGGGCTTTCACTGCATTTCCAGTTCCTTCAATACATGACTGGCACAATTGCTGATGAGTATGGAATCCTTATAATCTTTTTTCATTATTCATGTGTCTAAGGAGACATTATCATGGAATAATGAATGTCATGTGACATTGGAAATAATCCCAAATTAGATTATACTATATTTAATCTTTTTAGTATCTTGTCAATTTACATAATTGGACTTAGTATAATTAGCCTCTTGGGTCTATCTCAATGGATCTTTATCCCAAGAATATGTGATGTTTCACCTAATTCCTGCATAGATAAGCATGTATTCAACTAAGTCTTAATAGTTTTTAAGACTAGTATCTTGTTTCTGATAAGTAATATATCATCAAGGTATACTATAAGAAAAATTAATGCACTCCCACTAAACCAGTTACAGACACAAGGCTCACATTAATTATTTATTAATCTAAATTTCATTATAGCTTCATCAAAATAAACATCCCATGACCTATTGTTTTCATTAATCTATAAATGGATCTCTGCAACTTCCAAACATTGTTGGAATTATTTTGAGTCAAAAAAACTTTTGGTTGTGTCATATAAACATATTACTGAAGCATCCCATTAAGGAATGCCATTTTTAAATCCATCTATAAAACATCATAATCATAAAAGGAAACTTTGGAAAGTAGAACTCTAATGGATTTTAGCATAGAAAATAGTGAAAATTTCCCATCATAATATATTCCTTGATTATATTTAAACCATTTTGAAACCTAACATGCCTTATAGGTTTAGAGTTATTTGTCCATGTATAATTTATTCATTAATACCTATTAGAAACCAATGGGTTTTACATCCACTGGAGGATGTACCAAAATAAATTATTTATTTTGATTCATGGAATCAATTTCATAATTCATGGATTCCAAAAATTTAGTAGCTTTTAGGATACTTACTTATTCCTTGTAGTTTATAGGATCATTATTATAAACTAATAATGAGTCACCATACTTAGTGACTAGAAAACCTTATCTTTCAATTCCTCTAATATCTATTGTACTCTTATATAGTACTTGTATCTATGGAACATTATCTTCTATAGGGATTTGTGGAATCTGTTCGAGTTCCAAATCATGTGTATATTGAGACACGAATTAATCAAAGTATATCTTCTACCACTATCTCTTTTAGATATGTGATCCCTCTCAAGGAATATAGAATTGCGTTCAACCATAACCTTCTTATCTGGGGGTCATATAGGTAATATCACCTTGTTTACATGTGGTATACTATAAATATACACTTAGTTCCTAAAAGTGAAAGTTTGTTTCCTAAATAGCCTTAAAAAATTCTTTGTGACCCCAAACTAATATATGAGATAACACTAGTCTACTTCCATACTAGAAATCATATAGAATATTGTTTGTTGCTTTAGTAGGAACTTAATTTAAAATGTGTGTTATTTTTAGTAACACATATCCCCAGAAGGATAATATATAACAGGCATGACTTTTCATTGATCTCACTATTTCCAAAAAGGTGTGTTTCCTCCTTTCAATTACATAATTCTATTATGGTGTATAATTAGGAGTGATTTGGGTAAGAATATAAAACTATTATATAAAATAAATGAATAATTGGTTAAGATATTCTCTGCTTCAGTCTGAGTAGAGTTTCTTTATTTACATATCAAGTTTATTCTCAACTTAATTATTGTATTCATTGACATTTTTAATAGAATATTACATATACATCATTAATTATAAATATCCATATCTATTATAGTCATAATTAAAAGTTATGAAGTATGAGTATCCACCACTTTCTTCAACTGGAAATGGCCTGCATAAAACTGTATGTATCGATTCAATAAGCTCTATGGACCATTCCCCTATCACAATAAATAGGGATTTGTTAATTTTTACTTATAAACAAGCATTACATATACCTAATGGTTCTTATTTAAAAAATATAAATATCCATATTTGTGTAATCTAGAAAATAAATTTTTGTTTACATGACCTAGCTAGTGATTCCATATCTAGGTATTATATGATTCATGTGGTCCTGATTTATTATTGATTTTCATTACTTGGTTTGTGTAATCCATCACATAAATACCATTATTTAGATGTGTCTTACCATAAAAAATTCTTTATTTTTAAAATAAGAAACATTTATTTTCAAATTTAAAAAAAACATATATATCATGTCTATACATAGAAATAATGTTCTTGGTAACTGAGGTCACATAAAAACAATCTTTCAAAACCAAGCTCATTCTAGTCTGAAAATTGATGTGGTAATCTATAATAGTCATAGAAGCATATATGGCTCCATTGGATACTCATAAATCCAAAAAAATAGGGGTATTATTTTGGAATCTACTTGATTTCTATATTTTAATACATATTTGAGCACTACATGTTGTATATAATACCCAATTTTTAGAAATCGATAGATTGTACTCAATAACAAACACACATGAATTTTACCCTTACTTCTTTGTCTGGGTGAAATTTTTCTTCCAGTGGTCCTTCTTCCCACATAAAAAATAGAAAGTGTCCCATTCCCTTGCTTTCCATTTGATCCTCATCTTCTTGGAGGTTTATTTTAAGAAAGCCTTCAACATAATGTTAGTCTTATGGGTTTTCACTTTTCCCTTCATCCTGTTCACCATAAGAATAGAAGTCTTCACATGATTCATTCCCTTATAAACTTAGATAATCATAGTGAGGAGATATATGAGAAACTTCTCAATGTTTTTCATATTAAAATTTACAACAAAACATGACAATATTTTAGGGATTGATGAAATAATGATATCGGTGCATAATTATTTGAGCGGATTAAACCATAGAACCTCCTGACGCTCAATGTAAACAATGGGTTTGACTACGTAAGCCCCATATGGTGCACCATATCCAAGTTTTCCCATGAAGATCACCCTGGATAACTCTAAATTTTTCTGTATAACTCTCTCAAGATAAATATCCTGGGGATTTATGATCATGATATAGGAATCCATGTTCTCATGTGACTTCATGAGTTTGTTGAACATGGATGTTGGTATCAAACACTAAACATATAACACATAGTTCAAGTGTTATTTATGGACATTAAACTCCTCATCAATTTCCTCTATTGTAGGAAAATAAGGACTGGGTATTTTATCACATAATACATCTGTTCATGGCATATCATAACCTACAAGTGTTGAAACCATTACTAGAAGTTACAACTAATTTGGATATGGTCTTTTTATATGATTGATCATGGGGATAATGTGGTTAACAAAATTTCTATTTTAGTAAAATAATATGATAGGATATTATTAGTAATTTATTTTATTACTATATGTGACATAATAAATTATATTTTATTAGTCTCCCTCTATTTTTAAAAACCCAATAACCCTTTCCATTGGATTCAGGATGTTCATCCACACAGAAATTATAGTGGAAAGGATCCATATTTCCCTTCTTATAATAAAAATAGAGGCCATTAAAATTATAATAAATTATTTAGGTAAGTCTTATTTATAATAAAAAAACTAGAATATCCATGATCCATTGAGTATAATTCTCAATCCAAAAATATTGACTTAGATTTTCTCAACACTTGCCTCCAAATTTATATAAAATAGACTAAGGTCATTAAAACCAAAATAGATTTGGTTAAGTCAACCCACTATCTTAGTTAAGACTTCTGGATAATTAAAATTTTCCCAGATAGAGGTATAACCAACATTTTAGCTATGGGTCCATCTTAATTCTGTAGGTTTCGGGCATAGCGAATGTGCCTAATTAGGCATGCCCAAATGAAATTTTGTCATAATTTTTAAATAATATGAGATGTACATAATGAAAACATCATGAACAATATATTTAATTAAATTTTTAATTGACATGAATGTTGGAACCATAATAGGAGGATCACCGCATGTAATTTATGATTAATTTATAAGTAGGTATAGAATTACCTGAACTTATAATTATTTATTCATTGATGATCTGGTTGACTCAATATCATTGTACCATAATTTCATTGTATGATCCAAGTGTATAATCCCTTTAGCAGTGATCCACACATTCACCATGATCTCTAAACATCATCATGTAATCATTGGTTTCTAACATGGTTAATATTGATTGCTTTCATCATTCATGGTTGATCTCAGTTGAATTATCTTCAAGGGTGAATATTTATTTATGTTCTCTTGATGGATTGAGAGATGAGGAGTAGAGAGAACAATCTAGATATTTAGATATCTCTCTAGGGTTTGAGAGAGATTCAATTTATCCATTGTTCACAACCAATCTATCTTAGGAAAGAGATATAACTAGATATATATTTAGAAAATTTTAGGGTTGCTTATTTGCATATAACCCCTACCAATTACTTATTTCTTAGTGAACTCCATGTCTTAATAATAATATAATTATTATTCACTTGACATGTGAATCACCTAAGAATAAATAAATATAATTTATATCATTTCTAATCGAACCATTAAACTGGGGCATCTTATTCTCATTGACATTTACTGAACCTTGAATAATGACAATTTATTTAATAAATAAATATCACTTTCTTATTCATTGATAAATATATTTAATATTATATTTTATAAACCTTGAAAATAGGTATTTATTGTTATTTAACTCACATATTCCTTTGAATAACTCATGATTAAATCTTGGTGATCAATTAAACCCAAATAATTATTAAATCAAAAAACATGAATAATATTTATTTTAACTTGTTAGATTAAACATTTAATTTAACTAAGATTATGGATACACTTAGTATGTGACCCTATAGGGCTCGTTATTAGTGTAAATTGAAATGACCCAAACTTTTGTTAATGAAATCCCTCTTGATCTAATTAAATGTATTATTTTATAGAATGATCATATAAAATATATTCACTTCCTTTGTTTTATATTTTTGGATTTCAAAATACCTTTAATAATTGTTATCATTGATAATATTTCCATTGAACAATGATCACATGATTAGTGTAAATATAGGGCTTTAATAAATCCAATTTACTCAGACAGAGGAAGCGATGGCCTCATCCAGTAGAATTGCTCCATACGAGGCCCATTTATTCAAATTTGGAAAGGAGGTGGTGTCTTTGGGCTTTCCTCTTGACCAAGACCAAGCTGAGATTGAATACGTTAAGCTTGAGCGGAACCGCTTACAGGAGAAGTGGAAGTTGATAGAGATTACCAATCGAGCGAAGTTATTCGAGCCACTGCAAGAGTCTGTTACCATCGCGCACCTTACCCTAAGGTCTTATGCGGGTTTTTTAAGAGGTTAGGTAACAAGACCCAAGAACTATGACTATGTACATTATTTTTTTATAAATAATATACATTCATTTTATTATTTTCACTTTGTAAATAGTTTTTAAAACACAAATAGTATTTTTTTAGTTAATATTCAATTAATAAATCTATTTTGATGAATTAATAGTTTTTTTAGAATTAAATAATATTTTAATAAAATATTATTAATAAATTAATTTTTATTAAATATAAATTATCATATGATTTTTATGAATACAATTATAATTTTTATTAAGGTTTGAAAGTTGTTTTTGTCAAAACACATGAATTTTCGATAAATGTCAGTTTTTTTAAAGGAAAAAAATTTCATATTTAGAAAATTATTTAGATAAAATTAATATTATTTTTATAAATAGGACATCAAAATTATCCAAAAGTGAATTTTTCATAATTTTATGAGACAGAAAAATTTTTGGGTAAAAATTAAATACCATTTAAATATATAATGTGTTTTATGACATCATAATGACCCAATAGTGATGTAATAAAATACTATAAATGAGATATTCTTCCAATATATGTTTTAACATTAAATTAATGTTATTTTAGGTTTATTTTATTTATTTTACAAAGCCTTAGTGGACCCTTCAAAACTTATAAAACATTTTATCTTGTTAAAATGATTTCCTTGAGAGTGTGACTCACCTCCACATAAGAAAGCCTAATACTTTAATAATTTAAGACATTGGCCTTATAAAATAATTTTTTCTACTCCCCTTTGGCAAAAACCATGGGCAAAAACCATGGTATGGTTTGTGGTTTTGATTAGTTTAATGTGTAGGTTCCAAAACCTAAATAATAAAGAATTCTCTCCCTTTTCCTATATAAACCCACCCATTCTCCCTCTTCCTCTTCACTCAAATCCTTTAAAGATATACCAAACCCTTAAATTCTCTCTCTATAATACTCCAAAGGTTCTCTAAGCTCCCAAGAAGTCTCTCTCAAGCCTATTCTAGGCCTTTGTGATCACACTTCCAAGTAAGGGATTTCTTCATTTCTCATTTTTGTCCAAATTTCTTTATGTTGTTATGAACTTTTATTTTAAATTAAAACTTTTGGGGTATGATTTATAACCTCACCTATACTTCCCTCCATATTTTTTAATGATGATATACCCCTTTATATTTCATTAATTCCTCCCATGTACGCCATTACCATACCGAAATTTTGTAAGGGATTTCTCTCTCCTCATTTACTTTCAAGAAATATTTCTATATTCTGAATATAAATTCCATTAAAGACTCCATGTTGTATGATTCAAGACAAAGTCATTGTGTAGTGAATATCATGCCCATTTATCTATCAATGGTATTCACCTTCATGAAAATTTACTTATTTATTATAGAGTTTCATGTATTTATTCCACATTCCTTTATCTTAGAATAAATGCTGATGTTGAAAGACTCCATGTTGTATGATCCATGCGGAACATTTATGCATGAAATGAAATGATTAAGAAGGGTGATCCCTGATAGTGATCCAATGCATTGGGTAAAGAATAGTATCATGATATGTCAAGTGAAATGAGTATTTAATCATTATAATTTAAGTGCAATGTGGGTTTACTCATTCTCCATGTGCAATGGGCCTTGGCTCATGCTATCATGTTAAATGTTGTTTCGACATTCCCATGTTATGTTAATAATGTTATATCATGTATTTATGTTCATGTTACTCTTATGATCTATTGATATTCCTATTCCCTAACATGTATTTTATTCTTCATGTTATTACTTTTTTACTCCCTTACTAGGATTTATATCTCACCCTTTTCTTATACATGTCCTCAGGTTATCCCTTGCAATGCTAAGTACGAACTAATGTAGTGATCATGTAAATGAAGTTTTCAATAAATATGTTGTGTTTTATATTCTAAGTTACTATGTAATGTTCCTAATCCCCAAATACACTAGACCTATCAATATTGTATGTTGTATCAAGTGAATATTTTTATGTAATAAATCTTGTTTAAGTGTGTAATAAAGATCAGGGTTGTTATAGTTGGTATCAGAGGATATGGTTAGTTATTTTTGGGATAAGGATTAGAAAACCCTAGTGAAAGACTTAGTGGTAGGACCAAGTATAATAAAAATATCCCTAAATTTTGGTGAGTATTGAGTAAGTGGTTTATCAAGAAAATACATCACTGTATGGATATGATCAGGTAGAAGTGGCTCTAGCACAGATGTATCTAGGGGTAAAACCTGAAAACACCACTTTGAGATAGACTCGAATGGGAACTGGTGCATGACAACAGACCTTGCTTCACACTTGTTTACAATAGTCCTGGGGGATATTCTTTGGTAAATTCACAATATTAGTATGAACCATTATGAAGGGAATAAAAAAATTCCCCTAATAATATATGTTGGGAAGTAGATCATGGATAACATAGATTGAAGCCTAGAAATTCATGAGTTAAGGAAGTAAAAGTAATTTATAAGTCATCCATTTTTTTCTTTGGATTACACTTTATGTGTTACCCTTAACTTTCCTTTTATTCTAGCTAATAGTCGGTAATAGGAGGACTCCAGCTAACAACCAATGTGAAGACCAATGTGATGGTTGTTCTAATGAGATTCCCAATCTGATGGGAGTGGGAATCGCGAAATTTTTCATGATACTCTCTCATTTAACTCAAGTTTTGAATAGAAGTGTGGGTCAAGATGAACGTTCAACCCCTTCTAAGAAATAACAAGTTTTAGTAGAGATCTTTATGAAACAAAGGCCTCCCACTTTTAATGGATCATCTGATCTCTCAATTTCCAAACAATGGATCAAATTTATTGAAAAGGTCTTATCAATCCTTCAATGTTACAAACAATATAAGGTTCTTATGGATGCTTATCGTATGGAGGGTGAAGCTGATAAATGGTGGAAATTGATCAAAAATACAAATCCCTAGAAAGAGATCGAGGCATTGGAATGGAAGGATTTCTGGAAAATGTTTTTTGATAAATATTTTCCGCGCATCCTCCAACTTAAGATAGAAAGGGACTTCCTTTCCCTCAAGAAAAAAAGAAGACGAATCCATCAGAGCATATGAGGAAAAATTCACATGGATTGCACGATATGCCTTTGGATTTATCATTACCCTTTAATGCAAGGTTGACCACTTCTTTGGTGGGAAAAAACCTAGCCTACAGAAAGCCCTAGTGATCGGTGACTTCAATAGTTATAAAGCAATTTTTTGATGTACCCTCAAAGTCGAAATAGAGATCAGTGAATCTTAGCAGTATCATGGGGATAATAAGTGTAAGGTGGAATTCAATTCTGGTGGTCTGATGGATAAATCCAATGGTACTAAGAAAATCCATCACCCCACTTTCCAAAGGTGCGGAAAGAAGCACCCCGAAAATTTCCTGAAGGGGATGAGGAAATGCTTTAGGTGTGGAAGAGAAGGGAATATGTATATTAACTGCTGATAGGAGAAACTCGTGGCTATGATAAAGGATAGTAATTCTCTACTTGACCCTCAATGCGTTGTTCATTGCTTCAACTACAAAGAACCGGAGCACTTTGCAAATCAGTGCCCTAAGACAAGGGTTTTTTTAGGCAACCAACAACCTCCAAGGAAGCAAGGGAGATCTTTTTCCATCACTAACACTGAAGTGAACCCCGAAAATGAAGTGTTGATAGGTATTCTAGTGATTCATTCAAGAATATAAAATTTACTTTTTTATTCTAGTTCTATGCATTCTTTTATATCCCAAAAGTTTAGTAGAACAATACCAACACCAACAAAAAACATGGAAGTAAAGATGTCAGTGAGTATGAAAAATGGGGAAATCATTTCATCCCATGAATATAAATCATAACCTATCATAATTTGTGTATTTAACTTCTCGAAGAACCTCATCATACTCCCTCTGGTGTAATTTTATGCAATTCTTGACATGTATTGGATTTCCTTATATAGAGCCTACATAAATTGCCATGAGAGGGAAATCAATATCCATATGGTTAATCGACCCCCGATTCTGTATAAGTGAAAGGAGTAGGATGAATCTTCTTTATCACCATCATCTCAAGAATGGATATTACTACCCTATGAGCATGCGTATTTGGCTCAGATGATTGAGTCTAATTAAGAAACCGTCCTTTAAGACATGCCTATTGTGAGGTAATTCGCTGATGTGTTTCCCGAGGAATTGCCTAGTCTTCCTCCTAGAAGAGGTGTTGAATTCTCAATTGATCTTATACATGGGGCGTTGCCAATATCCAAGAATCTATATAGAATATTTGTTGTGGAGCTTGAGGAGCTAATGAAACAACTAAAGGAGAATCTATATAAAGGATTTATACACCCAAGTGCTTCACCATGGGGTGCACCAGTCCTCTTCATCAAGAAGAATGATGGGTCAATGCGCCTTTGTATTGATTATCGTGAGCTCAACAAAATCACGATAAAGAAAAAGTATCCTTTTCCCAAATTGATGACTTGTTTGATCAGCTATGTGTAGCACAATACTTCTCCAAGGTGGATCTACGGCCAAGATATTGTCAAGTAAGGTTGAAGAAGGAAGATATCCCCAAGACTGCTTTTCGTACAAGATACGGGCACTATGAATTCATAGTAATTCCTTTCGGACACACTAATGCTCCAGAAATCTTCATGGACTTGATTAATAGAGTCTTTATAGATTACCTCAACAAATTTTTGGTAGTATTTATAGATGATATTCTAATATACTCCAAAACCAAGGAGAAGCATGAAGAGCATCTAAGAACTATACTAGAGACCTTACGAAAGGAGAATCTCTATACAAAGTACAAAAAGTGTGAGTTCTGGTTTAATGAGGTCCCATTATTGGTTCATATCATCACAAGAAATGGGATATTTGTAGATCCCTCGAAGATAGATGCAATAGATGGATGGATGAGGCCAACATCAGTAACATATATCCGTAGCTTCTTCGGGTTAGCTGGATATTATTTCCAATTTGTGAGAAATTTCTCATGATTGTCAAACCCTCTTACTAACCTAACTCGAAAGGGAGTCAAGTTTTCTTGGAGTGGTGAATGCGAAGAAATCTTCAAGGAGTTGAAAAGGAGGCTTATCACTGCGTCCGATATCACACTACCCACAAGTGGATAACTTTTTGTGGTATTTAGTGATACTTTGAAGAAGGGCCTAGGCTGTGTGTTGATGAAAAATGAAAAATTCATTGCCTATTCTTCAAGGTAATTGAAAGTTCATGAGAAAAAATATCCAACACATGATCTAGAGTTGGATATGGTGATCTTCGGTTTAAAAAAATTTCAAAATTACCTCTTTGGGGAGAAGTTTGAAATATATACGGACCAAAAAAGCCCCAAGTATATATTCAAACAGAAAGATTTGAATATGCACCAATGAATATGGTTAAAGTTAATCAAAGACTATGACTGCTCATTCTATTACTATCCCGGGAAAGCGAACAAGGTGGTGGATTCTCTAAGTAGAAAGGACCCATCAATTATATCATTGATGAGAATTGAAAAGATCCAATCTTCTTATATTTTAGTAAGATGGAAATGGGAATCATAAATAAGGGAACATCATCAATTATTTCACAAATTATTGATCAACCGTCTCTTTTGGAAAGGTTAAAGGATGATCAAAAGGATGGTGTGGAAATTCAAAAGAAAGTGGAAACTATAAAAAAACGGAAATCCTTAGAGTTCTATTTTAATGAAGAAGGAATTGTGAAATTTTGGACAAGACTATGTGTTCCATAAAATCTGGAGTTAAAGAATGAACTTTTGGATGATGCACATAGCTCAAATTTCTCTATCCATCCAGGAAACACAAAAATGTATCGAGATCTCCACAAGTATTATTGGTGGGATAACATGAAGAAGGATATCACTAAGAATACATCAAAGTTCCTGGTATGTCAGTAAGTGAAGGCTGAGAGGCGGAATTCTAAGGGGATGATGCAACCATTATCCATACCAGAATGGAAATGGGAGAACATCACCATGGAATATGTCACCAGACTTCTGAAGACATCCAAAGGAAACAATGCTATCTTAGTTGTCGTGGATCTTCTTACAAATACTGGTCACTTCATTGGAATTCAAAAGGATTTCTCATTGGATCTACCAGCATGAATATATATCAAAGAAGTGCACAATTGGAAAAAATACCTATACCCACGGTTCAAAACCGTGGGTATAGCCCCCAAAACCGTTGGTATAGCCTATACCCACGGTTTTGGGAACCGTGGGGCTGAGTGGTGTCGGTATAGGGGTCTTGATCTATCCACATGGTTTGAAAAACCGTGGGTATAATTTTTTTTCCACCGTTTCAACCCATCCTCTATGTTGTCAAAGTGTTCTTCCCATGGTTTCCACAGTTTTTGAACCATGGGTAAAAATATTACGCAATTGCAACTGCTGGGTGTTGAACCCACGCCAACCCGCGACCTGACAGAACTTCCACCGCCTTTCGCCACTTCAGCCAACGAATTTATATTAATATACATCTATATTTGTAAATATATATTAATATATAACCGCATTATGAAAAAAAGAACCAGCGGGTTTCGAACCCGCGTCTGCACAGCAGGCTCCAAGCACTTAACCAACTACGCTAATTCGGTTATGCCTATATATATCTATATTTATAATAATATACTAATTATCGTCTCTTTATTTAAAAAAACAAATCCATTGGGATTCGATACCTTAACCACTGCAACATGTATGAAACGCTTAACCAACCAAGCTGCCGAAATAATTTGCTTATAAATTTCTATAAACATAAATATATTCGTTCAAACTAAATATATTTGATACCCACCAAATTAATTTTTTTTCCCGCGCGCATTTTTTTTTTTGCCGCCAAAATTTGGGGAAGCTATCCCCACGGTTTTTTAAAACCGTGGGTATTGGCCTTAAAAAAAATATTTATCCCCACGGTTTTTGAAAAATTGTAGGGGTAGGCTTTGAAATAAACACATATACCCATGGTTTTACAAAACCGCGGGTATAGGACTTAGAAAAAAACTCTATCCCCACGGTTTTGCTAAAACCGTGGGTATAGGTGACCTATACCCATGGTTTTCCAGAACCATGGGTATAGGTTCCCACATTATACATATATCCATGGTTTTCTTAAACTGTGGGTATAGGGAACCCCTATACCCACAGTTTTTCCCAAAACCATGGGTATAGGTCTATTTTCCAGTAGTGGTGGTAAGGTTTCATGGAGTACCACTATCTATTGTATCTGATCGTGATCCAAGATTCACCTCTAAGTTCTGGAAGAGTCTTCAACATGCTCTAAATAAAGATATAAACTTTAGTACGGCTTATCATCCTCAAACTGATGGCCAATCTGAATAGACTATCCAAATTATTGAGTACATGTTGAGAGCATGATCAATGGACTTCAAATGAGGATGGGATCAACATCGTCCTCTAGTTGAGTTCTCTTACAACAACAGTTTTCACTCAAGCATCCAAATGGATCCTTATGAATCCCTTTATGGGAAGAGGTGCAGAACACCGGCATGTTGGGATGAATTTGGGGAGCGAAGACTCCTAGGTCCAGAAATGGTTGAAGAAATGGTGGAGAAGGTTAAGACTATCCAGCAGCACATTAAAGATTCTTAGAGTTGAAAAAAGATCTATGTTGATAATCATCGACGAGACCTAGAGTTTGATTTTGGAGACATGGTATTCCTCCTCATATCACCTTGGAAGAGAGTTATGAGATTTAGGAAGAATGGAAAGCTTATTACAAGGTACGTCAGCCCTTTTTAGATCCTTGATTTCATTGGAGCATTTTCATATCGACTAGCACTCCCACAGAACATATCTCAATTACATGATGTATTCCATGTGTCACTCTTGAGGAAGTACATACCTAACCCATCTCATTTACTCAATCCAGAGGTGGTACCATTGGAGAATGACTTCTCATATGAAGAGAAGTCGGTGAAGATATTAGATCATAGGGAAAAAGTTCTACAAAATAAGAAAATTCCCCTCATGAAAGTATTATGGAGAAACCAAAAGTTTGAAGAAGAAACATGGGAACTAGAGGAAGTATTAATGTAGATTTACCCACATCTATTTTAGTGTGGGAAAAAAATTCGAGGGCAAAATTTCATAAGGGGGGAAGATTGTAACGACCAAAAATTTTGTTAATGAAAATCCCTCTTGATCTAATTAAATGTCTTATTATGTAGAATGATCATATAAAACGTATGAACTTCCTTGGTTTTATGTTTTTTGATTTCAAAAAACTGTTAATAATTTTTAACATTGTTAATATAGTTGTTGAAAAGTGATCACATGATTAGTATAAATATAGGGCTTTAACAAATCCAATTTACTCAGACAAAGGAAGTGATGGCCTCATCTTGTATAATTTCTCTGTACAAGGCCCATTTTTCGGAGCTCGGAAAGGAGGTGGCATCTTTGGGCTTCGATCTTGACCAAGCCCAATCTGAGCTTGAATATTTTAAGCTTGAGCAGAACCGCCTAAGAGAGAAGTGGAAGTTCATAGAGATTACCACTCAAGCGATGTTATCTGAGCCACCCCAAGAGTTTGTTACCATCGCCCACCTTACCCTAAGTTCTTATGCAGGTGTTTTAAGGGGTTATGTAACAATACCCTAGCACTATGACTATTTACATTATTTTTTTATAAATAATATACATTGATTTTATTATTGTTACTTTGTAAATAGTTTTTAAATCACAAATAGTATTTTTTTTAGTCAATATTTAATTAATAAATCTATTTTGATGAATTAATGGATTTTGGGGAATTAAATAATATTTTAATAAAATATTATTAATAAATTACATTTTATTAAATATAAATGATCATATAATTTTTATGAATATTATTGTAAATTTTATTAAGGTTTGAAAGCTATTTTTGTCAAAACCCATGAATTTTCGATAAATGTCAGGTTTTTTTAAAGAAAAAATTTTCATATTTAGAAAATTATTTAGATAAAATGAATATTATTTTTTGAATCAGTATTTTGAAATTATCCATTGGTGAAATTTTCATAATTTTCTGAGAGTCGAATTTTTGGGTAAAAATTAAATACCATTTAAATATATAATGTGTTTTATAACATCATAATGACACAATAGTGATGTAATAAAATACTATAAATGAGATGTTCGGACAATATATTTTTTACCATTAAAATAATGTGATTTTAGGTTTATTTGATTTATTTTACAAAGCCTTAGTGGAGCCTCCAATACTTATAAAACATTTTATCTTTTTAAAATGATTTCCTTGAGAGTTTGATGCGCCTCCACATAAGAAATCCTAATATTTTAAGAAGTTAGGTCATTTTCCTTATAAAATAATGTTTTAAACTCCTCTTTGAAAAAAACTATTGGCAAAAACCATGATATGGTTTGTAGTTTTGATTAGTTTAATGTGTAGTGTCTAAAACCTAAATAATAAAGAATTCCCTCCCTTTTCCAATTTAAACCCACCCAAGATCCCACTTATTCTTCACTAAAATCCTTTGGAGATCGACCAAACCCTTACCTATTATCTCTATAATCCTCCAAAGGTTCCCCAAGCTCCCAATAAGTCTCTCTCAAGCCTCTCCCATGCCTTTGGGATCACACTTCCAAGTAAGGGATTTCTTCCTGTCTCATTTTTGTCCAAATTTTTTTACGTTGTTATGCCCTTTTATTTTCAAGTAAAAATGATGAGATATGTTTTTTCACCTCCCCTATAATTCCCTCATTATGTTTGAATGATTATATAACCCTTTTTTATTTAATTAATACCCCCCATGTACACTCGTTACCATGTCGAAATTTCGTAAGGGATTTCTCTCTTATCATTTACATTCAAGAAATTATTATGTATTATGAATATAAATTCCATTACATATGTTGGGAAATGTATCTATATAACCCTCTTACTGTCCATTTCATGTAAATTTTATGAGATGCCCATTTTCTCTCCCATCAACCATTTTTATGAATTTTTATGTCACGCCATTATGCTGCTGAAATTGCACCGCAATTTTCCAAGCCAAATTCATTGTGTAGTGAATACCATGCCCATTTATCTATAAAGGGTATTCACCTTCATGAACATTTAATTATTTATTATAGAGTTTTTTGTATTTATTCCACATTCCTTTATCATGTAATAAGTGATGATGTTGAAATATTCCATGTTGTATGATCCATGTGGCACATTTATGCATGAAATAAAATGATTAAGAAGGGTGCACCCTGATAGCGCTCTAATGCATTGGGTAAATATTAGTATCATGATACATCAAGTTAAATGAGGCTTCACTCATTCTAATTAAAGTGCAATTAGGGTTTACTAATGCTCTATTTTCTATGGGCCTTGGCTCATGATATCATGTTAAATTTTGTTGCCACATTTCCATGTTATGTTAATCATGTTATATCATGACTTTATGTTCATTTTTCTATTATGATATATTTATATTCCTATTTCATAACATGTATTGTATTCTTCATGTTATTTCTTATTTAAACACTTAGTAGGCTTTATAGATCACCCTTTTCTTATGCATGTTCTCAGGTTATCCCATGCAATGCTAAGTATGAAGGAATGTAGTGGTCATGTAAAGGAATTTTTCAATAAAGATATTGTGTTTTATTTTCTAAGTTGTTATGAAATTTTACTAATCCCCAAAGGCACTAGAACTCTCTATATTCTATTCTGTATCAAGTGAAGGTTTTTATGTAATAAATCATGTTTAAGTGTGTAATAAAGATCAGGTTTCTTATAGAAATGGGTGGAGATAAATAAAGTCAAAGGTTAGAATATAAAAACATTCCAAGTTGACCATAGTTAAAGAATTTAATGTCACAATGAAATAAAACCTAATACAAATGATTATTTTTTAATATAATCCCTCTATCATGATATTTTCAATCAAGCAAGTTGCATGTCAGTGTCATCAACCTCAGTTTTTTTACATCTATTTCTTTAAATTTCAATAAATGAAATTTACCATACAACACCATAAACATGGATTTATCTAGGAATTTACATTCTCATAAAAGTTCTTGAGATATCAACTTCTATTAAGGGACATAAGGGATAAATCCTTTCTCACATTATCCATTAATTCAATATCACTTTTGACTCACCCAAGGTATCCAACTTCTTCATGAGCATATGTAATCAAAGTTTTAGTCAATGTATCAAATTAAGTGACTTATGGTATTCATTAATGATTATATTAAATTCTAAGGATCAATACACACATCTATAGATAGGAACAGCCAATGACACATATAAATCTGGATTTCCTACTAGCATGCCTCATTATCATAATCTCTTCCTCTGTAAATTTCCAAGGGCGCACACTATGGGATAGTGCCTCAAAGTCCTATGAGTATCCACCCCTGATAGTCTATATCATTTGAGTCTCATAAAATGACATCATATAGATATATAACATATATTCAATAATACTATCGTGGAAACTCCAAGTTCTCATCATAGTGCGGAACTTCTATAACCTTTTAGTGTGACAAATATTCTTAGGACATTATCGCATACTATGTCATACAGAGTAACAATCATGATTTGATAAGTAATATTTATTAATATTCATAATAATGAATATATATAATCATCAAGTTCATAAAAGTTGGTTCTAAATCACTAACTTCAAAAAACTCCCACTTGTACTAGATCCAACTGTTAAGAACATTTATTCCACTAGCTCTCACATAATGCTCATGCCTTTGCTAATATAGATCTTTTTTCAAGTTATCTTCCAAGTTTTGCTCTGTGGATACTCTACTCACTATAAATTTTCCTCATTGATAAAAATAACTCAAGAGATGAAACTTATGAAGTATGTTCTTTGTTCTTTGATGTGACCTTGGCTCTTTGAAAAGAAACGTTGTTGTAGTATTATCACAATAAACTGTGATAGGATCTTGATTACTAGGAACAACATAATGATCTTGGAAAAAGTTATGAATCAAAACAACTTCCTTAGTTTCATTGGAAGATTCAATATACTCAAACTCTGATATATAATTGTCAACAACTGGTTTATTTGAACTTTTACATCTCACAGCTCCTCTATTGATACTAAATACATGTCCTGACTATGACTTCATATAATTCTGATCTATCTGAAATATAGCCTATATACAAACCCTGATTAATTTCTCTTTATCTCCTTTATACACCATGAACTTATCCTTATTTCACCTCAGATACTTAAGGATATCCTTAACAGAAATCCAATTTTTTCACTCGGATTAGCTTGATATCTTCCTACTATTATCAAATCTTAGGAAACATAAATCCTCATACAAAACATGGAATACATGATGGATCCTAGTGTAGAAGAATATGGGATATTACTCATTTTCTATCCTTCATACTGTGTTTGAGGACACATCTTCTTAGAAATATATATACCATGTGACATTGGAACCAATCCCCTCATGGATTTTTCTATACTAAACCTATTTAGTATCTAGAAAATGTATGTACTTTGACTTAATCCATGAAACCTATTTGATATTTCATACATGATCTTGTTCCCTAGAGAGTAGGATTCTTCACCTAATTACTTCATGGAGAAGAACTTACCCAACCATGCCTTAACCTCTTGTAAGTCGGGTATCTCATTTCTAATTAGTAATGTGTCATCAACATATACTACTATAAAAACTATCATATTCCCATTAAACCACTTGAAAAAACATGGTACACATTCTTTCTTAGTGAAACCTAATTATTTTATAGCATCATCAAATCGAATGTTCCATGATCAGGATTCTTTCTTTAATCCATAAATGGATCCATGTAGTTTTCGTACCTTTTTGGCATTTTTGGAGTAACAAACCCATTTGGTTTTGTCATATACACATCTTCCTGAAGGTTACCATTAAGGAAATAATTTTTGACATACATTTACCAAATTTCATAGTCATTTGAATATATTATGGAAAGTAGGATTTTGATGGATTTAAGTATGGAAACTAGAGAAAAGGTTTCATCATAGTTTATGCCCTGATGTTTTCTAAACCCTTTATCCACCAATCATTATTTATAGGGACTAACCTAAACTTACATGTTTAGATTTCTATTGAATACCCATTTTCACCCAATATTATTAACATATACTAGAGGATCCATAAAAAACCCATGAACGATTTTGGTACATGGAATCCATATCATAATTCATACCTTCTTTCAATTTTTTAGTAAGATCTTTACTTCCCCCTTATAGAATAGAGGGTCATTATTATCAACCAATAATGATTTACCATCTTCCTTGACTATAAAATCATTTCTTTCTAGTTCTATAACCTCCTTGGTTCTCTTATATGGTACTTGTGTTTTAGGAAGTACATCTTCCAAAACATCTTGTAGAGTCTATTATTACACCAACTATGGTGTATATTGACAATAAAATTCATGAAAGTTTATCTTTATCACACTATCCTTCTTGAGGATGTATTCCTTCATAAGGAATACAATTTCCCTAGAAACTATAACCTTTTTATTAGAGGGATCATATTGGTAGTATCCCCTCATTTACTTAGGGTAACCAATAAAGATACACTTCGTGCCCTAGGGTTTTAGTTTGTTTCTTGAGCGATCCTTAAAAAACACCTCAAAACCCCATGCATAAATATGTAACAAAACGGGTTTCTTTATGCTCCATAACTCAAAAGCAATTCCATTTTACACTTTAGTTTGTACTCAGTTTAGTATGTATGTTGTCTCATGTAATGTATATCCCCAAAAGGATAATTGAAGGCATGTTTGACTCATCATCTAACTTACCATGTCTAGTAAGTTACAAATCATCCTTTCACTAACAACATTACATTATGGTGTATAAGGAGGAGTGATTTGAGATAAAATATTATACTCCCATAGATATTTTATAAACTATTAGTTATGAATTTCACCACCTAGATCTAATAAAAGTTTCATTATATTATTACCAAGATAATTCTCAACAAAATTCTTCAAATCCTTGAACTTCTCAAAGGAATCATACTTATACCTCATCAGTTATACATAATAGTACCTACTCAAGTCATCGATAAAATTCAAGAATTATGAGAATCCACCTCTAGATTTAACTTTAAAATTTATGCACACATCGGTGTGTACCAATTCTAGAAGATCTATAGACCTCTCACCTTGACTATGAAATGGAGGTTTTACCATCTTTCCTTATAAAAAATCATGACATATTTTGAGTGGTTTAATCTCAAAAGATTCTAACTAACCATCTTGATATAGCTTCATCAAATGATTTTCATTTAAACGACCAAAACATTGATTCCACAACTCATTGTGAAATGAGTCATGTAGATTTGATTCATTATCAATTTCCAATATTTGGATTTCATAATTTAATATATATAAATAATGTTATTCAATAGTGTCGTACCATAACATATGTTACCTTTTTAAAACTAGTAGCTCGTATTTCTAAAATTGAAAATAAATTCATCCATGTATAGACCAGAAATATAGATAATGTTCTTGGTAACACTAGTCACATAATAATAGTTCCTTGAAACTAAAATTACTTATGTTATAAACATGATGTGGTAGTCTCTAATAACTAGATTATCTAGCCTCTCCTCATTATCATCCCATAGATCCATCTCATCTCTGGAAACCATTCTAAATATACATGGTTCCTCTATTTGGATTCCAATTTGAGCATTACATGAAATATCTAATACCTAAATTATAGATATATAAATATTAGACTCGATAATGAACAAAACTAATGATTTACCTTACTTATTTGTATATGTTTAGTTCCTATTAAAGATTCCTTGATTGTCACATGCAAATCACATTGCATTATACTCGTTTGCTTGCCACTAGATCTTCTTCACCTTGGAAGGATGGTCCTCTGGAACCTTAGACTTGGAATTAGTCTTCAGAACCTTTTTCATGTTCTTCCTTTTCTTATTCACTATAAGGACCATGTGTTTTTCACACCCCATGTATTTATCAAATTGGAGGATAAGAGTAAGAAGTTATGAAAGATTTTTCTCACTATTTCTCATATTATAATTCAAGATGAAACTGGAGAAGGTTGTAGGTATTGAAGACATAATGAGATCTATGTGAAACTCAACTGGGGTATTAAACCCCAAGATGGATAATCATTATATGTATCCAATCATATTGACCATATGAGTCCCAATTGGTTTCTACTCTCCAAGAATGCACGTGAACAATGTGTTAGAGAACTCATATCTCTCTTGTCTCTCCTTTTCCTAATAAAGATCATGGTGGTGAGATATGATGCTATATACATCCACATACTCATATTTATTTACAATATCACCAGGCATGGAGGATAACATGAAACATATGACATCAATTATTTCATCTACATGTTTCAGGTAGAGAGATACTTCTTCCTCATAAGCCTCTTTAGCAAGCTATTCAGGAAGTGTAATACCCTGAGATTTTGTAAAATATTTTTTTCAAACAAATTAAATATTTTTCAGTAATTTTCTTTACATGAACACTAAGTTTATCTTTCAGTACATGTAACACCAATTTTAGATTAGGTTACATGCAACATCGAGTTTAGTTTTCATTACACGCAACACTAAGTTTAAGCGAAGCGTGACATACTATTAAAATATTAATATTTAGTGTGATAATTATAACCTAGCTATTAGAATGGCGAGTATGTATATGATAAAATAAATTATGAAAATAAATTATTTACACATGTATATATAATGAATTAATTGGAGGCTAATTAATTAGAAATGAAAATAAAAACCAATTGAAAATAAAGGGAATCTTTTTTTGAAAAAATATTTTTATGTGAATAAAAATGTTTTATCTCAATAAATTAAATAAATCGCTTCTAGGTAATTATTTTAATGAAATTTATATATTATATATTCAATAAAATATTTAATTTTTATCTTATGTTTTTTTCTAGACAAGAGAAAAGAATAAATCCAATTTTATGATTAAAAACTGTATTTTTCTAAAAAGAAGTTTTGTCGCATTTTACACACTTATTTTAAAAAAAAAATTCCAATTTTAGAAAATGAATTTTAAAAAAATAAATTAATTTTTGAAATCAGAATATCAAAAATTATCTTAGGGATAATTTTTCATAATTTTTTAAGATAATTTTTTTGATTAATAGTGAAAAATAATGGTTTTTTAAGAATTATTATTTCTTTTAAAGTATTTAAAAACTTAAAAATTATTATAATATGGTTTTAAAGGTAAAATTAGTAAAATTGTATATTTATAATCTAATTTAGGTCATCTAAATCAATTTTATAATGAATTTTTATATAAAATTTTTTAAACTTTTGAACATTTTCTCTTTGGAAAATATCTTTCTCATCACGTTTGTGGGATTAATTTTAAATTAAATTTTTTCACTTATGTGAATTGAATTTGAAAAAATGGATTCCATATTTTTAATGAGAGTAATTTATATTTTCTAATAAGTTTAAATTTTTTTTAAACATAATGAATAGTAAAAACAGTAAAAAGTATTTACCATAGTTAAGGTAAAAATGGCTTTACTAGGTTATTAAACATAAGAGATAAGGGTTAAAAATGACCCAAAACATCTCCAACACCCATTTTATGGAGATATTTATACCTTATATCTTATAGGTTCTATAATGGACCATTTTTCCTTGTGACATGTAAAACATGTGGGTACAAATTTTTCTTTTCATAACATACAAGTGTGTCACTCACCTCACTTATAAAAAGTCACCCCCTATCCTATCCTCTTCACACTTTCAAAACCATTTGGTCAAGACAATAACTACCCAAATAACTTCCTTACTTCCCTAATCTAATCATATAAGTCTTATTTTGTTCATAAACCAATCTAAGAATCATTTTGGTGCAAACCAAAAGAAGTTGTCTCAAGAAGAGGTAACGTCCCTAACCGAGCATTTTATTTTATTTATTCCTAAAACACCTTCAATTATTATTAAAACAAGATTATATAATAACATAATTGTATTCAATATAATTTGATTTTGTTATTTTAATGTAATAACCTAAATTTTTATCCTCTTCCATCAAATGGGTTATGAAATTGTCATTCGTGTGTACGGAAGACTACTACCTCGTAAGACGAAGTTATTAGTTTTCCATCAACACCTCTCACTGATGGATATAATGATGAATTTATTGTTTACATATTATAATTATGATATTATTATGCATTTTGAAACATTATATCACATTTTCCTTCTTACCTTCCATCCTGTGGTAATGCGATAACGTTGTCCGTGTGTTCGAAAGACTATCATCACGCGAAGCGATGTGATTCATTCATGCTTTACATGGAAGGTAATAAGGATGGGTTTAAGGAAAAATGTGATACATATGACATAAAAATTATTTATGTACTGGTAATATATTATTTACCTTTATTTATTTATTTTTTTAGAAAAATTGAAACACCATCTATGTGTACGTACAACATACCATCTCCATGAACGGTGTATTTTATTTTCTATCTCGGAATTTTATGGACCACTATAAATAAATATATACTAAATATATATGATATTTATATCATTGTTAAAATTTTATAGATTATGGGACCATGATCAATGTAATAAGACCAAAAATAACAAATCAAAACATTCATGAAAAACAAAGTAGTTATTGCCCGAAACGTGACATTAACATGGAATTGTTAATAAAAAGGTAATAAAAGGTCATAAGTAAATAATATATGGTATTATATATATAACTATGGTTCTATAATAGATTTATAATAAACTTATACTTGTTTTATAGGAGTTTTGAATGTATAAAAAGGAATTCGAGACTTATGGTAAGGGATTTCCGTCTCACTTTTATTTTATGTGAGACACATGCCATATTCACCATGTGTTTCTTTTATATGTTTTATATACCAGCCATGAATTTATTTTATGATTATTCTACTAAAAATTATTTTTATTTAAATATCTATTTGAGTATCTCTCTTTCATGAGACTTGTGATTCAATGTTAGCAAATTGGTAAGGGTTTTATGAACAATCTCATCGTTTATTGGGATTGTTTATGATTATGTTTCCAATGATGAAATATTATGATCTATCTCATAATAAACTCATGAATTTTATTCTTCTATGTTTATGTTATGAGAATACATTCTTTCTCTTCATTTTACTCTCTTTATGTACTCATGAGTTCAAAATAATTTTCTTAATAAAAAATATCTTTATTTCTCTCAAAAACCATTTTTATTTCAAAATCATTTTTTCTAAAAATGTTTTAAAAAATATTTTTAACATTCTAAAAAGCATTTACTAGATAATTTTTACCAATGTTTAAATTTTTTATGAAATGTTTTAAAATTAATCTTCATATATTTTTTCAAACAATGCTTATTTTGATTTTACCAATAATGTGGAAGGGAAATTTGTTTTAACATGTACGACATGAACGGTGTTTTCCACCATCATGAACAAATAATTATTTTAAAGCTTAATTTATAAGTTTCAAAGTTTATTTTAAAATAAAAGGATTTACAAAATTTTTTATAATTTTTTAGTTTAAAAATTTTATTTTCAAAATGGAAAGGATATTTTCCTCAAAAAAAATTAAAATGATTTTTATAGATTCCTTTATACATTTCCAAGGTTATTTTTAAAGAAAAGGATTTTAAAACTTTTTTATGTTTTAAAAAGTATTTTTCAATATGGGAAGTCTATATTCCTAAAAAAATGTTCCAAGTGATATTCAAAAATCATTTTTTATCTAAGACGTCATTCTTTGTGTTGGATGATAAGAGTTATAATAGATACAAGAGGGGTGAATTGTAGTTTAAAACTATAAACTAATTAAAAATACCATACCTATTTATTATTTGTATCAGTATTGAATCATGTCTGATGATTAGAGTACTATATTAGACTCGTATTTTGTATGGTATATCAAAGTATAGAAAAGTTTTGTAAAAAAAACTTTCATTGTAAATGCACGGCAAAATTAAAAAAAAATTATAGAGACAAGTAAATTGAAACTTTACAAAGTTATTTTGTAAACTAATAAAAACTTTATAAAAAGAATTTGTAAACTTTACCCATTATAATAAAGTAATTTAATGACCTTTACTTAAGGTATCCATAGTTTCAACCAAATTGTTAGGTATGTCTTTCTTCAACATAAATCCCTTAATCACAAATATCAGAATCAGATCTATCTTCCTATCCTCAGAGTCCCTCGATCAACCTGGTCTAATTCAACCATCTTCCTATCCCCAGAATCCCTCTATCTTAACCTCTATTGGACACATAATAAAATTTAAAAAAAATAAGGAATTTACAATCCCCACATGGATTCTATAAAACAAAAACTCTCTGAGAGATTACAAAGAAAAAGTAAGGAGTTGTTACAGAAGAGAAATATTCAGATAGATTGAGTTCTAAAAATTCATCAGATCACAACTCCTATAATGAACCACTATTTATAGTTACACCTCCAAATTTTATATTTTTATAATTCTCAGGGTTGGTTCCAATGACCTCAGATGAGCTCCATCTTGATAGCTCAGGAAATACATCTCCATATGATGTTGTTTCAGTAGCACCATTACAATACTATAAAATATATTCTATCTGATAGAAATAATTTTTACAATGATTATAAACTTCATTATTTTGATGGAATAAAACATATTAGTATGATGGAATAAACTTAGTCAGAAATATAAACTAAACTCATTCACACCAATATACTAAACTTAGTCATATAGATAGTCTAAAATTATTTATACCGATAGACTAAACTCAGTCATAATGATAGACTAGATTTTTTCACTCCAATTGACTAGATTCAGTCATAACGATAGAATAGATTTTTTCTTATGGATAGACTAGAATTCTTCATACTGATAGGCTATATTTTGTCATACTAATAGACTATATTTAGTCATTATGATGGACTGAACTTGGGTTAATCCAATGGACTAGACTTTGGTTAGTCCAATGGACTAGACTTTAGTCAGACTGGTGGATCAGACTTTAGTTAGTTCGATGGATCAGACTAATATGGAAATTTTCTATTATCAGTTTAGAAATATCTCTATGTTCAGTAGAATAAATTGTTTTCTATAAAAATATTCTAAAACATGGGAAATATAAAGTTAGTAAAATATCATTTTTAATAGTATGTTGTGATTTTCAAAACTAAGTATATAAAGTGTATAAAGTAAAACATTTGACTCAGTAATCTCCCCCTTTGTGAAAATAAAAAAATCATAATACTTATAGATAAAACTAATAACTTTGAAAAACTTATATCCCATTATTCATTTAAGAATTATTCTCCCCTTATATTTCTTATATCCCCCTTTCTTTATGATTCCCTTTATGTTAAATAAACTTTGTTTGAAAAAATAAGATAAGATAACTTCTTAATAAAAACTCCCCATAAATAATATTTAATAAATTCTCCCCCAATCAATAATTTCTCCAAATAATTCTCTCATAATTACTTCTCCAAATACTTCTCCCCCTTTGTGATTTTCAAAAATAAATATGGGAGGTAGAAAGTACCTGAGATTTTAGTGATAATAATACTAAGAGACAATTTATGAAGGATAAACATTCATCCTAAATAAATATATAAAGAACATTCATCCAACCAAAATTGTAACACATTCAATCAAATATAAACATGGAATAACATTCAAACATTCATTCATTCAAAAGTAATGGTTTTAAATCAAGAGTTCAGAAGAAGAAAAAAAATCTTTATTTTGAAACTTCTTCATGATAACATTCATCTTTTTTAACTCCTCTTGGTTCTTCTCAACATCTAGTTTCATTGCCTCCAACTTTAAAAGACATCCTTTAAGAATTTCAGACCTATGTACTTATTACTTTATTATTTCAACTTATTCCTTAAGAGACTGATTCTTGGTATTCCCAACTTTAATCTTATTAACTTATTCTTCATAAAATAAGTTCTTATACTTCAGTTCTGAAATTTATTCGTATTGATATTCCTATAAACACTTGAAATTCTAAACTAATTCATACTTTTCATCAACTTTGGAAGCTAATTCCTGAAAATAATATGAAATCTCTATAGAATTATTCTTAAAAATTTCTATATAATCATCATGAATCTTCAAATATCTTTCACCGTCCTTAAAAACCTTACTATCTTTGTAACCATTCTTCATTCAGACTTAGATTCAAATTTGAAATCCTTAAAATTAGCCTCATTTTGCACCACGGTTTCAGCTAACTGATTAACAGAATCTGATTATTTTATCACATTTAAACTCTTATAAATGTGCATGAACTAGGATTATATGTTTGGAATATATGGAATAGTAACCAAAATATTCTTTAAAAATTTATTGAAATATGTGAATCTATATTCCTTTTACTGATCGTAATGAGTAGTTTGTGAGTCTATTGAATTTTATGAAACATTATAAACATGTCTCCTTGAGGTTTCGCCATCTACTTTCTCCTTATCTTTCTATTTTACCTCTCTAGAAACTAAAACTTCCATGACATCAGTATTTATATCAGTATCAACTTTTTTTTATAATATTTTATAACATTTTTTATTGTTAATTTATTTTTCTGAACTTTTTTTTGAAACAACCAAGTTAGCATCCCTCTCTAACTGAGTAGTAAAAGAAGATGTTTCTGAAGAACTTTTTTCTTCTCCGTCTTTTTCTTCTTATGATTCCTCTAAATATGTTTCCTTGGATTTTACTTCCAATTAATTTTATTTTTTTTTTGGATAATTTTGAATCACTTATTAAATTGTCTTTTCTAGGATTATTTATATATTTTTTAACTTTTACAGCTTGAACCTTTTCTGGAAAAAAAAAATCAACCAAAACAACTTTTCCTTTTCACTTTTCAATAGAATTGGGAACTTTAGAAGTTCCAATAACTTCAGGTTATGTAACATTTGGACAAACTAATTCAGGAATAGAATGAGCAATTGGTTATACCATAGATATTGGATAAATTTAAAGAACTACTTGTTCTTCCTATCTAGTAGTTGTATGAACATCTCCATGTGCACTTTTAACACCCTTCATCAAAATATAAACAATTTTTTCCTCATTGAATATCTTTTTCTATTTAATTTTCTTCTCCTTGGCTTTTAAAACTTATTCAACTTTCTATTTAAGGGATAATTCCTCATCCTTGACTAAACCAAACTCTATATCTATAGCTCTCTTTTCTGATTTCCTTTTCATCAATTCATGATAGGCCTCATCAATCATGGATTTTACTTTCTTCTTTAGCCTAGGATGTGAAGAATATACTTTTATCCTTTCTTAAAAAATTTCTTTAATCCATTGAAATTAAACATCATATGAACCTTTGTCTGATTTATTAATGAACTTATTTAGTTTCATCACAAAAAAAACTAATTTCATCCTTGAAATAGTTTTTTCATCTATCAATAATACTTTTTCTACCATTTCTATGACCTAATTCATCATCTTCATTACAAAAATAAAATTTATCAACATCTTGTTGATAAATCATGGGAACTAAAAAATTATCAAATTTATGGATCTTTTCTTAATTTCTTTTATATAAAGAAAAACATACTTCACAAAATTTATCTTCCTCATATTCATAAGAAAATCCAAGACAAAGATGTCTAAAACCTTTAAGTTTTCTCAGTCACCCTTCCTCAGAATTAAGTATCCCTACATCCACAATGAAACAACTCTTACATCCATATAAGATGATAGAATTTCCTTACCTTATTAAAATAAGAAAAATAAAGATGTTTCAGATTTTGATTTTTCAAATGAACCAAGTTTTTTTAATGTTTTTCAAGTTACAAGTTAAGACTCTCCATCTAACAGTACTTCCACAATTTTGGAACATGTTGAATATTTAACTTGTAACTCTCATCTGAAATGTTAAAAGTTATAACTTAAATATAATATTCCACACTAAATTACACTAAAGAATAAAATTATTTTACTATATATGGGTAATTAAGATTGAAATATTTCTTCTCAACAAAAACTTTTCCCAACCCTAAAACCTTATAATTTATTTCAAGGAGTCGGTTTTATCATATCATCTTTTCTCAATTAACCTTTCATTGATAAATTCTCTATTTGTAATATCTTTGTGGGTATACATGTTATAATAACTTAATTGAATCAGAATATTTGATCAATCAAAGTAGAATCGGATCGAATGAATGGAAAACAGTCATACTGGAAAAGAATCTGAAGGTTGAGATTCATCATCTATCTTAGAAAATGATGTGGGATGTGGTGACCCACTCATGTATTTATAGATTCAGGTTGACGATTCTTCTTCCAATTATTCTATGGCTCATATTCAATCCCATAAATTATCTAATGATCAAAATTTATCCATAAATATTTAAATATATTATGAACTCTTAATTTTGTTTTCTTTAAACAAAAAAAAACTTGTATCGGGTGCAATGATTGTCCGGAAAATAAAATTTTAAAATTTTTAAAACTAAATTGAAAGTTTATAAAATGTAAACAACAATAGAACAAATAAAATATATTAAATATCAAATATTAGAAACTACCTTTCAGATTCAAGATGTAAATATTTGTAAGAAAGTTAGTCCTGTAATTCTGCTGCTTGGTTTTCTAGAAAAAATAAAAGTTTTAGTAAAACCAAAGCTATAGAGAAACTAAAAATTTATAAAAACAAAAGTTTTTAATAAATTCAAAAAAAATAAATTTTTTAATAAATTTGAAAAACAAAATTTTTTATTAAATATGAAAAAAATTAGAAAAAAAAGTTAGTAAATCCAAAAAAATAGTAAATCTGAAAAATCTAAAAATTTTAGTAAATCTGAAAAACAATTGTTTTTAGAAAATTCAAATAAATAAAGTTTTCAAAAAAAACACAACATATGTAATCCTCCTTTGAAAAATATTTCAATAATGTAAGGAAATTGATAAATAAGATATAGATATGAATAATCATTTAGTATTGATCATTCTTAGCTTCTTTTTAATATATTCAAATCTATCAGAATTAAGGGGTTGAGTAAAAATATCAGTAAGTTTTTCTTACATTCCAAATAAATTTAAAGTGACATATCCTTTTTTGTGTGATCTTAAAGAAAATTTTGTCTTATATCTATGTGTTTTTCTCATGATTGGTGTGCTAGGTTTTTACTTAAATCAATGGAACTTGTGTTATCACACAAAATTTTAGTTTCACTAAAAATCATGCCAAAAATAGTGAGTGTGTGTTGCATCCACAAAACTTGAGCACAAAAAAATTCAACTGCCATATATTCAGCTTCTGTAGTAAAAAGTGCTACTGATAATTGTTTCTTATAAGACCAATACATTAAAGCTTATCCTAATAAATGAAAAGTTCCAAAAGTACTTTTTATATCCATTTTACATACACCAATTTCAGCATCTGAAAAACATTTCACTTCAAAATAATTTACAGAAGAGTAAAATAATCCTAAATCTATAGTTCCCTTAAGATAAATAAAAATTAATTTTACATCTTTAAGATGGGAAAATTTTGTATTAGCTTGATATCTTGCACACAATAATATATAAAACATTAAATCTAGAAGACTAGTTGTTAGGTATAGTAAAGTTCCAATCATTATTGTAAAGATCTTTTGATCAAATAGTTTCTCATATTCATCAATATCAAATGTATTTGAACTTCTGATGGGATTACTGATACTTTTAGTATTTTCATATCCAAATTTCTTAAGAATATATTTTATATACTTATGTTGTGATATAAAATTTCCTTCTGGTTTTATGAAATTTGAAATCATAGAAAATAAGTAAGTTCTCCTATCATTCTCATTTAAAACTAATATTTTATAATATATTCAAAGGAATCTATTAAATATTTTTGAGATGAACCAAATATAATTTCATTGAAATAAATTTGAACAGTGATGATACTTTTCAAAACTTATTTTATAAATTTTTTTGGATCTATTGGTCCATTAAAAAAGTTGTTTTGTAACAAAAATCTAGATAATCTATCATACTAGGCTCTAGGGGTTGTTTAAGTCTGTAAAGTTCCTTAGTATGTTTAAAAATATATTCTATATATTTTCTATTTTCAAAACATGGGTTTTTACTACAAAAACTTCCACCTATACATATCCATTAATAAATTCACACTTCACATCCATTTGAAAAATTTTGAAATTAAGAAATGATGCATATACTAAAAGAATATGAATAGCTTCAAGCCTTGAAAATGGAGAGTAAGTTTCTTCATAGTCTATTCCCACTTGTTTATTATATCCTTTAGCAACAATTCTATCTTTATTTCTTACTATAATTCAATTTTTATCACACATATTTTGGAAAACCCATTTTACACCAATTATAGAAGTATCTTTAGGTCATTCAACCAAAGTCCAAACTTAATTCCTTTTTAATTCATGGAGTTTATATTGAATAGTTGTTGGGTCCTGAAAACTCTACATGGAATGAAAAAAGTCTTTCCTGAATTCAATAAGGGTATAATAAACTTAGAAAAAAGGTTGGAAAATTATTAAAGGGAGTGAATCCATAATGGAGGGCTCTCTCTGTATAGCAGCATCGCTATGCAGACCATCGTTTTTCATGGAGCCCTAAAAATGAAAAATAGTTTGCGGTTTAGGGAATAATTTTTCCATATCCCACAAATGAAAAATCTTTTGTATGCTCAGACATCCTTTTCTAGCTCCCACAAATGAAAAAATCATTTGCAGGCTGAGATTTCTTTTTCCGACTCCCATAAATAAAAAAAATTTATGGCCCAAGATGTCCTTTTTGGGCTCCCACAAATGAAATTCCCTACAAAAGACTTGGAAACCCATCTATATTGAAAGGTGGTTACATACATGCCTCTATAAAACCCCCATGGGAGATCCAATAGAAAATGAATGAAAGATAGAGAAATTGATTTCCAGCAGGTAAATTTACCGCATAATGCTAAGTTTGAAAGGGAAATCACCTGACCATCTACATAACCAAAATCCTTTACAGACACTATTTCATGAACCATATGCGAATGAACACCTTGTGGGTCATCAACCCACATATAAAAATACTACACGGAAGGAACCCCATCCTGTGTAGAAAAATTCTATGTGGAGAAATCCTAGATCCACGTAGAAAAATGCTATGTGGAGGGAACCCAGACCCACATCACAAAATGATGCATGGAAGGAACCCCATCCTAAATAGAAAAACACTATGTGGAATAAGGCATCTTAGTGTGTTCCACTTTCCCACTCTCATAGATTTTCTCCAGTGTATCATTCGGCCCCACCTTAGACCCTCCATGAACTATCCTAAGAACATCTCTTTCAACCTCCCTTTTGTGAAGTTATAAGCCCTAAATAGACCCTTGTGTGAGGTATCAGAGCAAGGCCTCCCCCAAATCCTTCGAACATGTGTAATCAAAGCATAGGGAACATCAGTGTGTCTTATCCATTATATATTCTCATGGTAATAGAGGTCCTGAATTTATTCTACCTAGTAGGTGGGATCCTCAGAGTGCTATCAATTATACATTCTTGTGGAAATGAGAACCCCAACCTTGGTAGAAATTCCAAGAACATCCCCATTTCAAATATTGAGGTGATCCACATGTCTTTCCCTTTCATTATGGATAGTTATTAATCCTCCTATAAACTTCTCTGAAATCAAGGATAGGGCATCCCCCCTAGATTAATCCCCTATACTTTCTTATTGGAGGTCATACCCCTTTTATCTTCTGACCCTCAGGTTACAAAAAAAAAGAGTAGAGATGGGCACCTCAAGACCCATTTATCTCTCATGTTTCCATAGCCTCATCCACCAGTGGATAAATAGGATTGTGAAAATTGACATATCTTCTGCTTCCTCTTGTTTCTCACACTGATCATGACTCATGTGGGCTTATAGGTTAGTGGTGATCATATCATCAACATGATCAAATATTCACGAAATGGGCCTCCTCTATAGATTTAATCCCTAACCATGCCACTATCTTCTCAAAGGTTCATATTACCTATGAGACCTAACCTTCATAAGGACATATTCCCCATAAATAAGAAATGGACCTCTTATTTGGTATAATCCCCAACCTTCTGAACTACGTAATCTTTGATTCTTGACCAACTGGGATACATAGGAAGCCTCTCTAAGCTTCAAACCCAATACCCCAAATTCACCCTAATGTTCTCTGGGTCATGTCCCCAGTAGGGTCACATCCAACTTGGAGGGACATATTCATTTCAACCCCCTTTCATAACTATACTTATTGGTTCATATTCCTGATAAGATCATACCCCACCTGGGAGACCACATCTATTCCAGGTCCCTCAGGCTACTTTGGTGTAAGTCCCACACCAATATTGACTATGAAACTTCTGCCTAGATTTCCTTGTCAAATATTATTAAACTACATTGTTTGGTCCTTATAACATGACCTTAAAAGGTATTGTGTGTCTTGTTAAGTGTCACTGAACTACGTGGGTTCTGATTTCTTTCACAATTATATATAGGAAGACAATTTAAGGGGCCTAATCCCAAAATCAAAATAATTTTCATCTTCCTGGATGACAGTAAGTTATATATCACCCCATTATGTGGCTTAAAATGAGCATCATGATTAAAAACAACATAAGAGTCTGTAATCCTCATATAAATGGTTCCATTAATAGAGAAAATCATATACATATAGATGATTATAAATTCAATACATGCTAACAATTGGTTATTAATCTAAGGGTGAATTGTCTTATATATTTTGGATTTAATAAAGGATTCATGAAAATGTCTTAAATCAAAACTATAAGAGAGTCTCAGAGTAGGTAATAATTCTCTTTAAAAGGGTGCGATGAGATAGTTATCCCATCCTATAGACCAATGTGAGTTATTAAGTGTCATTGGACAAGTTCCCCAACAAATTCCTACCTTTTTAAAGAAGGCCCATGGGTCATCATGGATATGAGATCCATTGGGTGTATTTAGTTCCATGAACAAACCCCATTGGAAACTAACCCATCATAAATGGGCATGAAACAAAAATGGTAACCATGATGTGAATCCTTAACCAAGATGATTGTGTTTCTCACATGTCATAACCCTTTTGTGCTCTCACAAAATGAAAGTGGCTAAACATGGGTCCTAAATGATTGATTATGCATTTGTTCATTTATTAGGATGTTGTTTTGTTGGGGTTTTCTTGTTTGTGTTTTTCATATCATCTAGGTACTTTCATGATAACTCCCTTCGATCTGAATGGCATCTCACCAATTCAATCACACATTTTCCTAGACCATTATGCAAGATGGATCTTTTCCAATCAAAGGATGTTATCAGCCACACATATCCTTCAATATCAAGTGTCAAATACACTGATTCAGGAGTCCAAAATAAATGGTATTATCCTGACTCTAGAGGTTTCATGATAGGACCTCCAGTTCATGAAGCCCCCACCAAACATCTTCTCAGCAATGACTGGTGGCCTAGAAGTTGATGGAACCAGTAGTCATATCAAACTATTTCAAGATTATATCCTCATAAAGTGATAAATATTTCCCCACTTACCTTAGGTAGGATGATCAAGTGGCTGCTAGTAGCTTCATCTCAGTGACACAGTGATCCTACTCAAGGTCTCCTACCAGTAGTCACCACCACCAATGTTGTGCAGCCCAGTATCCTTTTCATGAAGAGGACACCTCCCCATGGTCTTTGCCTCAAGTCGTTAGGACTTAGGCCCCTAGGGTAGCCTGTAGAGAGTGACAGTCAGGTTGTAATAGTGGGTTCCCTAGAACCAACTTGAACAGTACTTTTTATTAACATATCATGTATATAGTTAGATATACATGATTTATTCTTACCATTATAGTGTATATATTTCTACATCTATTATTTAATAGTAATTTCTATAGATTAATCTTCATATCAAAAGGTTATATCAGATCCCAGACTATAATGAGAACCTTGAGATACTATGACATTAATCTTAAACAAATATCTTATGGTCTAGATACATTATACTGACTGGACACAGTAGATATTTGACTATCAGGTATTGGGGGATCATAAGCATTGATACTTCTTCTCATTAAGTTCTCACTTGGTGATCTCTAGTAGTGAGGTTGTGAGGAAAGACCTTCCAATAGGAACACCACATGTTTTGGGTGTCATTGGTTGTTCCTATATATGGACATGTGTATTGGTCTCCTGAATTGCGATCATTACCAGTGTGTTCCATTTTATTACATACTTTGATGCAAGGTGAAAATCATGACAATTAAATCATGGTGAGGTAGTTTGTGTTGGGTGCATAATTGGTGGTATGGCATTGGTTGAATGGTGAAGAAAGGATTTGTCACTTCTAAGTTAAGGAAGTTATATTTTTTAGGACTGGTTGATCAGAATGGTGCTACCTTTATAAGTATTTAGCCAAAGAATTCGAAAGGTAAATCCATCTGGTTAGATCAAAAAATAATAAATCAAGAAAAGGGCGATGAAAAAAGTTTTCATCCTGCTTTATGAGATATTTAAAGTCAAAGAGATTATAATACAAAACATGTGTTCCAAGGTTGGTTTTCATTGTTATGCTTTTCCTTGTCTCTTTAGGGGCCTTGATGGGTTTCTAGAATCCACTCTTGTTCTGTGGATTTAATTCATTGTCATCAAGATAAGGTCCAAGAGGGTCACACACAATATTATATTCAAGAATCCACCCAATTCAGTTGAATAGGTATATTGGACATGGTGGGATATACTATAGGGTTTGAGTGTTTTCTAAGTTATCGATCACTAGTAATTAAAAAAATTCATCTTATTCAAGTTATGAATAATTGGGTTGAATTTATTTAATGTATTTACAAGTTAAGTAAATGTGAGAGAATGTTAATCGAATAAATGTTATTTTAATATTCCAGGTTCATTTAATATTAAGCAGGAATTATTAATTGAGTTAAATGACTAGGGTTTATCACATAATATATTTTAAATATATTATAGGTATGTGATAAAATAATAAATAATATTTATGCAGATTAGTTCATCATAATTATTTATTTAGTGTATGTTAAACAAATGGGGGATGTGGAACCCAACCGAGTATTTTGAACATCCATTATATATAGGAGGAGAGAGGCTCATACCTTGTACTATTCACAGTAAGAAATCTAGAGCCTCTCCCTCCTCTCTTTATTTGTAGAGAGAGAGACTCTCGATCTAGGTACTCAAATCAATATCTCCCCTAGGCATAAAATTCATATCAATGTGATGATCATTGGGGCGTCGAAGTTGTAATCAAATCTCCGCATTGGTACCCAAAATTCGAAGTACGGTGCTCTAGTGTATTTTTGAAGCACGTGTGGATGATCTAGATGAATCCTCCTATAGATCCTTTAAGAAATTATTGTCAGTGAACATTTTTAGTTGATTGCATCTTTAGAACTAAACAGGTATGTTTTTTAGTTTTAATTTATGTTCTCTTTTAATTTATGTGAGATCCTCGGATCGTATTGGGGCTCATATCATCAGATAATACAAGTTTCGTCGTTCCTATAATGAAAAAATTTAAATCCTCATTCCACGGACTTCTAATGAGCACCTAGGTACCTTCAATTATAATTAGAGAGAGGTTTTAAATTTTATGAGCTAATAAAAAATTAAATTTCTTTAAAATTAATCATAGGATGCAACAATGGTCCCAACAGATTCAACTGCAATTCAATATGAGGTCACATGAACAAGATATTTCCATCCAAAAAAATTATGGATTAAAATCGGTTGTTTAATGGGTATTAAAATTTCACTGATTATTTCTGATTATCTCGAAGATTCGGCCAAGATCTTACCAATTTTAGTTCATCGGAAATAATTCCATTTATGTGCAAATTATATTTCTATATAAGTTTTATAATTTTCATTATAATTTTATTATAATAACAAAAATTATTTTATTATTATAGTGATAATATTATATTATACTTATTATTACTGTGTGGATGTGGTGTGGAATATTTCCACACTAGACAAACCTTGAAAATAAGGAAAGGGGTGGTGACCAAAGAGAAAGACAAAATTAAAAAAAAAATTGAAAATAAGGGAAGGGGTGGATCCACCTGCACCTGTTTGTCCTTATCAGTGGTCTATTGATCACCTCCATGTGGACCAACTCCCTAGTGTGCACCAGTCAGGTCTCCCTCCACCTCCTGCAGCTCACCGACATTGGGCCACTCCACCCTGGCACCCCTTGTGAGTTGTGGTTCCCTCTTCCTGCTGCTCCAGTCTAAAGACCCCAACTAGCGGCAGCCCTTCCTCTGGTGACCAGCTCCCCTCCTCACTGTTTCTTCTATATCTCAAGCACTTCATCACTCCTATGGTCTCTTCCCCGTGTGCCTCCTCCCACTCCGGCGACCACCTCCCCTCCACCTCAGACACAAGATGGGCCTCCAAGAACCACCACGATCCAGTTCACCAGTAGCTCTCTTCGCCCCACTATTCTTGTGCACTAATCCATCCATCCCCTTATATTGATCTGCCATCGATTGGGATTCCTGACACCATGACTCCTACTAGTGACTCAGATCTAGTCGTTGGTGAATCTTCTCTTATGTCGACTATAGTTCACAATCAACCACTAACCTCTACCTCCACTCTGATCAAATCTCATAGAGACTAGTGGTACTTCACCGAAATAATAAATCATTGGATATCCCTCAAGAAGACTCCTCCAGACAATCCACGGACATATTGGGTCGTGAGGTATGCATGAAATGGATCTACCCAACCCAAATTACCCCGAAAGTAGTCTGGGTAGGTCTTCCCAACCCCGCACGGGTCTGATCATACCTTCCTAGCCCAGAATAACCCTATATAGGTTTTTCATGACCCATTATGGGTCTACGTAGGTTTAGTATGATCTGAAATGGTCCATAGCAGGTTTTTGGGGCACGATCAGTTATTTAAATTAATCAAAATTAATTAATATATTAGTTTTGGTTTCAAATAATATTTTTAATACCTGGAATATAATTAATTTAATTTTATAATTAAATTAGATTAATTTATTATTTTAATTTTTTAATTAAATTAACATAGGATAAAATATAATTAAATTGTTTTAATTTAATTAAATCATTTAATTTAATTAAAATACCCTCATACTTTATTTATTTTAATTTAAATTTTATCACGCTTAATTTACCCACATATTGGTCTTGAGCGTCGACCTGTGTATGCCTTCATTTAATTATTTAATTAATTTTTTTAATCTATGTTTGATTATTGTAATTAATTAATTAAGATGGGTTATGCACCGTCTTTTATTTTTGGTCAATTTGTATAAGGGTTTTCATGTCCATCATTACTAGTATGTACATTTCACCCCTAGTCCCCCTCACCTATGCGTGAGTATTTGTGTACATTGGAATAAGATAGTGTATGGTGTGGACCCCGCTAAGATGTGGTGGTATGCATTGATGAAGATGGTGTAAGAAATATATAACACCAATTCAAGGTGAATTCCAAATGACCTGTGGACATACTAGATAGGGGTGAGCTACATCACGAATCAATCGGTGACTTAGGTATGATGCCCCTAGGTCATGGTTGGTCCATTGGATTTAAATGGATCGAACAATATTAGATTCTCAAGACCAATCAGATAAAATATTTCATTTATAAATTTATTTATTATTTTATGTATTTTATAACAGTGGGAAAATACATAAAATAATAAATTATAAAATGCATAAAGAAGCAATGAATGTTTTTCTCTTAATGCTTAGTTGTGAGCATGAAAACATAGATGAACAAGATTAATAGAAATGGATTACATTAGTCAATTTAAAAACATAAAAACCCTCAAAGAAATATTAAGTCATTAATCTCATTTCATCATTCAAATTTTAACAAAACTAGGTGTTTAGGGTGATCATCATGCCAAAGATGAGGGTGCCTCTTACTACCAAAGAGTTCTTATAAGATTGGTGGGATGAATTAACTAAATTGGTAGTAAGGATTTGACAAAGCTAACTTACTATAATTTTAGAGGAAAGTGTTGAGTAAATCAAGTTATGATTTTAGAAGATGGGACTTCACTCAATAGATCAATGAACTGTGAGTTAATACGGTTGGCTAGTCAAATTCCTACCTTGAACCCTCCGAGTAGTGGTGTAGCCAAAGCTTGTAGACTATAAGGGTAGGTTCAAGGATCCTTTCCACTAAAATAATCAAGTGTAAAAGTATTCTAATTCTAGTATAAATGGTTCCTAGAATTCGATAAAATAGAGGGAGATATTTAATGATTTAACTAATTGATCCAAATGTCTAAATCAGTAATCATGATAAATGTACAATCTGCTAGAATTTTATTTTTGTAGAAAATAGAAATAAATAACCCAATATAAACTATGATAAATATTGGACAATGTAAATATCCAAAATAGAATGAATTTTCAAGTGTAGTACAGGCACTTGAACACAATACTACAATATCGGAAATTCAAGGTGTTGGTATCCCTACACCTGTTAAAAACTACCTCAAGAAGCAAGGGTGTAAGATTGGTTAAAGGAGACACATGTATAGAGAATATTATGGTTATGTCATTATGATATCATCAATATTCTATATTTTTTATGGTTAAAACATTAGTAAATGGATGATATAACAATGTAGTCTCATCTCCAAGAAGCAAGGGTGTATGATTGCTTACAGGAGACACATGTATAGAGAATATAATGGTTATATAATTATGATATCATTAACATTCTATGTTTGTTACAATTACAACATTAGGACATGGATGATATAACAATGTAGTCTCATATCCAAGAATCTTGTGAGGATAGAATGAAGAAAGACATGAGGATGATAAATTACATTGGCTTATGTGTATCCCATTATTACACCCAATTACTCCAATCTCATTTTAGGTTACAAAAATGAACAAGATGGAGTAAATGCGTCATTACCTTTTAGGTAAGGTTAACTAAGTAAATAAAGAACTCAAAGAAAGTTTAATCTTTAGTTATTATAGATAAAAAATTGAAATATAAGTAAAAAATTCCAAAGGAAAGTTACACTAAAGGTACCTTCACAATATCCATGAAATAATAGAGCTTGGTTATTAAATAGGAGGTTATTTTCATAGCATGTTTTGAAATAATTCTATTGAATTTTAAATGCAATGAACCAAATTAAAGAAGCAAGTACCCACTTATTATTCAGTGTATATTCATCATATATAAGTATTCTTTTTACATAATTCTTGGGTATTGAATAAAATATTCTAATAACGTGTTTATTTAAATGCAGTAACTAATTAAGTATAGAAAAATTACAAGAAGTAAGGTATATTCTCCAAGCAGCTAAGAAAGGGTGATTTCTATGTCAGTAGTGAGAAGTAAAAGACTCCTAATCTCCATGCTAATGATTCTAGTAGAACTCTCATTGAGTATTACCAAAAAATTCATCTCACATATCCTATGGACATAATGATACATTATTCCATGTTCAAGAATTCATGTTTTTTTATATATCATACTCAATCAATAGTTCAGTGATACTTGAATCATAGTTAATAAGTGATTAATATATAATGTAATACTTATTTACCCAATTGTGACAAGATAATTCTTTATCAGCCCAAACTAAAATTTGAAATCAAGGATATACCTAGTTTGGTATTTATTCTTGGTACATCTAAACACATTTGGTATAATTGACATATTTATTTTGGAAAAATAAACCTTTAGAAATAAAGGTATTCCACAAAGATTTTGTAATTAGTTCAAAAAGAGAGCATGAACTATTCCAAGGGGTAAGCTAGTGGTAAAAATATACTTCATAAGGATCCTTTAAGTAATTAAGGAATGTGATAGTGAAGTATAAACATGGTTATAATATATGAGTTGTTTCAGGCCGGAATGCCAAATAATATCTTGACCAAGTATTTTTCGATCATGATAATGTAGCATGGAGTAATTCCTAAACTCACATTACCTTATCCACGTCACGACATTGATGTTAATAAGGAGGATAGATGATAAGTATTACATGTTAACACTGATCAAAAAACTTTAGCATGGAGAAATTTCTAAATGCACATTTTATACATCAGATTCATGTTGTAAGTAGTATCAATGTTGCAACTTGCAGAAACTTCCATCATATTTTAATATGTGCTTTTAAAATAATAGCAAAATCGCATAATTGTATGCCAACTAAAATGACTAATGGATATCAAATGAGTCATATTATTATGGAAATCCATTATGTCATATTATATGTGTTTAGATGCAAAGATTTTTTCATGATATAAACAAACTTGAACCAAGATAAACACATTGTGCATCTAAGTAATTATCCTAACGGTTTCTTTAGATATTAAATAAATCCCTAAGATATAAAAGTGGTAGTCAATTTGTAGACTAAATTTATATAAGAGGGTGAAAATCTCTAATTGAGATAATGGGATCAAGATTTACTTGGGTTTAGTCAATTTTGTATATGCACAAGTAGTTGTAATAGGAACAAGTTCCACAAGTGCATGTAGAATAGGCATGTTCTAGAGACACATACTACTTAGGAAGTTTAAAACCGTAGTGATTGTTTTTATATTCATCATGTCCATTGATACATTATTCAGGGAGAATAATAATTTATACAAGTATGCAATATATGGATATCATAAAATATTCACAAGATCAATTAAAATTCAATAATAGATTCCATTTATCAAAGTGCTAAGGGGCTTATAAATGGAATACTATAGTGGGTATTCAAGAGAGATGATACATTGGTAGTACATGAGAAGTACCAATAAGTCTTGATTCGTAATACCAAGTCAGTCCTCCTAAATCCATTAGAAGTTTACTTGTCATAGCTTATTTCTATGATCATTTTATTTAGCATTGGATGTCATGACCATTAATCATGGAAGGTTTCTATAGGACGCAACCCAAAAGGGATGATCGCATCACATAATGCTAATAAAGGTTAAAAGTTGTTGAAATCCAATTTATGATTTAAGTAAGTGACATGATCATAGAATATTCATTTGGAATTAATTCTTGATATATGTCTTCCATAGGTTAGTGGGAGCACTATTGTTTTCAAGTAAAATATGTTCGAAAACATATTGAAAACAAATATTGGTCTTACAGTTAGATAAGATCAGGTTGAAATGAATTCTCTAATGATTGACTTAGAGTATCAACCTAAGTTCTAAGTAAAAAGATATACCGAGGTAGATCTAATGGTTTCTTGGACCTAGCCAATCATACATATGGTGACATGGTATTGGAAAAATATAAGTTGGAATAATTCAAGATAAGAATTGTTTCTAGTGTCACATGGTATAAATCTCTCCAATGAGACATGTAAAGGCATAGGAGGATATTAAGTAATGAGTTTAGTTATAAATTCTTTAGATATGGATCAATCATGTAAGCTATGATATGTACAAAATATGATATTTCTAGTAAATATTTTATAGTATTAAAATATTAGTAATATCCAAGATAACTACAAGTGATGCAGTCAGAAATATCTAATTGTAATTGGGTAAGTACAAAAGATATGTACCTAGTAAGTGGATAATAAAGGATACTAGTTTTTGGTACGACACAAACTAGTATTCCTTTGGATCAATTTTATCTAGTATCAAAGTTATGTTAAGGTGATGATCGATACAAGATCATAAAAACCAATGGTATCCATACCTACAAATATCGAGTATGTTGCAGCTTCTGAGCCAGCTAAGAAGTAGTTATTAAATGCAACGATTTGTTCTAATTATTGGAATATCATCTACTAAGTAAAGTTTTATCATTATGATAATTTTGTTACTATTAAATCCAAGATATAAATTTTTTATAGTAGAAAAAAGGGATATGATCGAGGTTACCATCTCTTGAGAAGTTTTACTTAAGGAGGTGAGGTCTTTATAACAGAATAGCCATGCGGCGGAAACATGGAAGACCCAACATTTAAAGTCGTTACTCAGCAGAAACACAATCTTTATCATGTGAGAGCTAACAAGGTTTGTTATCAAGTTGGATCTAGTGAATGTGGGAGTGTTTTAATAGTGGATACCCTAGACCCAACTTGAACAGTCCTTTTGATTACCATATCATGTATACAGTTAGATATACATGATGTATTCTTACCATTATAGTATAGATATTTTTACGTCCACTATTTAATGGTAATTTCCATATATTAATTATCATATTAAAGGGTTATAATAAATCCTAGGATATAATGAGAACCTTTAGATACTATGACATTAATCTTAAACAAATTTCATATGGTCTAGATACATCATACAGAATGGACACAATTGATGTTTGACTATCATGTGATGGGGGCTCATAAGCATTGATACTTCTTCTCATGAAACTCACACTTGGTGATCTATAGTAGTGATATCATAAAGATAGGCCCACCAATAGGAACACCACATGTTTTTGGGTGTCATTGGTTGTTCCGATTTATGGAAATGTTTATTAATCTCCTGACTTGTGATCATTACCAGTGTGTGCCATTTGGTCACATTCTTTGATGCAAGGAAAAAACCATGATAATGAAATCATGGTGAGGTAGTTTGTGTTGTGTGCGTCATTGGTGGTATAGAATTAATTGAATGGTCAAGAAAGTATTTTTCTCTTCCAAGTTAATAAATTTATATATCTCAGTCCAGGTTGATCAGGATGGTGCTACATTTATAAGTATTTAGCCAAAGCAGTTGAAAGGTAAATCCATCATGTTAGATCAATAAATAATAAAGTAATAAAAGTTTGATGACACAAGTGTGCATCCTTCTTTATGATATATTTAAATATGAATATATTATGATAAACTACATGTGTTTGTAGGTTGGTTGTCGTTACTATAGATTTCCTTATCTCTTTAGGGGCCTTGATGGGTTTCTAAAATTCTCTCTTGGTTTGTGGATTTTATTCAGTACTATTGAGATAAGTTCCTAGAGTTTCACACATAATAGAATATTCAAGAATCATTCATATTCCATTGAATAGGTATATTGGACATGGTGGGCCCCACCATAGGGTTCGAGTGTTTTCTAAGTTATCGATCACCGATAATTAAATAAGTTCATATTATTCAAGTTACGAATAATTGGGCTGAATTTATTTAATTTATTTACAAGTTAAGTAAATACAAGAAAATATTTATCAAATAGATATTATTTTAATATTCCAAGCTTATTTAATATTAATCAGGAATTACAAGTCAAGTTAAATTACTTAGGTTTATCATGTAATATATTTTAAATATATTATAATTATTTAATAAAATAATAAATAATATTTATGAAGATTGGTTCATCATAATTATTTATTTAGTGAACATTAAATAAACGGGGGTCGGGGAACCTAATTAGGAATTTTGAACATCCACTATATATAGGAGGAGAGATGATCATGTCATGTACTATTCACAGTAAGAAATCCAAAGTCTCTCTCTCCTCCCTTGCTTTATAATAAAGAAAATCTTGATCTAGGAACTCGGATCAAGAACTCCCTCAGCCATCAAGGGCATATTGATGCGGTGATCATCAGGGTGTCAAATTCATCGTCAGATCTCCATGTTAAAACATGGAATTCGATGTAAAATGCTCCAATGGATTTTTTTAAGTGTGTGTGGATGATCTAGAAGGATATTTATATGGATACTTCAAGCAACAATCCCCGATAATATGTTGCAGTCGAGCGTGGATTCAGATCTGAATTAGTATGTTTTTCAGTTTCAATTTATTTGCTCTTTTAATTTATGAGAGAGCTTTGGACCGTACCAAGGCTCGTATCATCAGCGATTAAAAGTTCCATCATCCCTGTGATGAATTTTTTTTCAAATATCCAGAACACAGGCTTTAACTGAGCACCTCAGTACCTTCAAGTCAAACAGCCAAGGACAAGCCAATGTTCTTGTTCCTATCAAAGAAGCATGCTGGTCAAATACATTGGCAAACAATGAGAAGATGCAAATCCTTTATCATTCATATCAAGCCCACTAAAAAATATGGTGGAAAATAATGAGTAGATTAGAATCTCTGCTCATTCATATCAATCCCACCAGTCAACTACGGTAGCAAACTATGAGCCGATGCAAATCCCTACTCATGCAAGACTTCCAGTCAAATACTATGAAAAACAATGAGAAGATCCAAATCCCTACTCATGAATATCAAGACATCCAGTCAAATACGGTGACAAAATATGAGAAGGTGAAAATCCCTAATCAAGAATATCAATACCTCCAGTCAAATATGGTGGAAAAATATGAGTAGATGAAATTCCTTACTCATTTATATCAATCCCTCCAGTCAAATATAGTGGCAATTGAAGGACCTAGTCGGTGTACCTTGATTATAAACTAGAGGAAGACTCATATTCCTACTCCAACACTAGAATGGGTGTATATACTCATTCCTTATAAGGATGTTTCTCAGTATGTCCTATAAATGATGGATGTTCAGAAATCAATTCTTGACCACATCCTATAAATTTCCCAAGATGTAATCATGTCAACGTCAATAGCTAGGAGTCCGGTACACAACTCTGCCCCCTCAAGTAGGGTAACACACCTGCAAAATAGGAGGGTCCCTCAAGAGAAGGCGTATACCTCTTCTCCCATCCAGGATGATCATCAACAACATTATGTGATAAATGGAAAACCAGATTGGGTGTGCATCCCCATTCCAATTGGGGATCACTAGCCCATTTTAGGGGCCACTCCATGGTAGGCATGCATCCCTGCTAAAATTCTAGAAACTTGTTGATATGCTTAGATTGTAACACAAGAGTCTCCTAAACCCACTCCCATGCATGGGAATCTCCATTCACAACTCACGGTTCTAACTTCCCATGGGAGAACATTGAAAAATAAATCCCACCTAGGGCAGTTCAAAATTTCAGAGCAGACTCGTGACCCAACTCTATTAAAGGCTGGAGTTCTTAAGTCCATAAAACATATATCAATAGTAACCTAGGATCCTTTCGATATGCAACTAAATTATGGAAGTGGTAGTAGCAGTCACAAATTTCCTCCCCACAGCACTACTACCAATAGTTCTGTAGGTCCTCCAAAGAATGTTATCCATGAAGGATTTCCTTGTAAGAACAATTTGATCAATAATGAGATCTCATCTCCTAATGAGAACCATAAAATCCCTCCTTATAGATTGAAGATCAATTAAAAATAATTTTCATATTCTGAGGCACTTGGAAAGATGGGTTCATTCATGCCTGACACCATATCCATAATAGGAGATATTATTTCTCAACCAAAAGACAGTCTAAGGCAACGGAAAAACCACATATGGATCATTTCCATCCCAATGAGACCCCTATTAGCCAAGTTACTTGTGAAAAAATAGCTAAATAAATTCACCCATGTTGGGTCGATCAAGTGTAGGAATTTTTGGAAAAAGAAAAAATATATATTACTTGTGAGAAAACAATTGGACATATATAATATACCCATCATGTTTTGGGCCTCAACCACTTATTAGTTCAACATTCTAGAGGTACTATAAGAAGATTGCATACATGAAATCCATCTGAACCTATGGAAAAATATTTTCCACCTAAAATAAAACTTCTTGTCTTATGATGGGTATGCAAACCATGTTAAATTATTGAGAGAGTTCCATCATCAAATCAACTTGTAATCCCTTCTAGCTGAATGGTGGCCATGATCGGGAAAGTGGAAAAAATATCTTCAACTAGAATACCTAAATGCATTGCAAAAATTACATTGTTTAATCATTAATGTCGTGCATGGCGTTCATCTACAGGGATGGGGTGAACACAGAGATTTTCATTTCACCTCATGCCCTAGTCAGCAAAATCCGTGAGAGGCGACATCCTATAATTTCATTTCTCCAAGGAGGCTATCCGAGAAGACCAATACTTAGGAAGGATGGAGTAATCAGTAGGAATCAACCTAGAATAGGTCTCAAAATCATTTTTCCTTATGAAATGAAGCTATCAAAAAACTTCTGAATCAGGAATCTAAGAACATTAAGTGGGCTTCTCACTTAAGTGAAGTCAATCATTAGGCACTACTGATGCCCTCGGAAGTAGGTGGTTCATGTGGAGATCATTCATTGCACTCATATTATGCTCAAACAAGGATATGAAAGATCAAGAGAGTGATGGTAGTAGCAACAACCACTGTAGAATAGGATCATCCCCAACCAGTAGGGTTGGGATCATTTTTAACCCAAATAACCCCTTCAAAGCTGAAAACTTTGGCCTAAGGAATGATAATGGAAGAATGGAGGTAACCCCGTCCCATGGGGTTGGGGTAATTTTTACCTTAACCTCCTATTTAATGGAAATCATTCATTTTCAATTTGGGGGGATGCTAAGAAATTAGGTCTCCCAGTTTTTCCCATATCACAACTCACTTCCCTCATAAGGGACACATATGAAAAGGTTTCATGGTGGTTCCCTCTAAGTCACTTTTCACCTGAAGAGGATCAAAAAATGGAGAAAATATTTCTAGTAAAGGGTATAAACAAACCTTCTATCATTCAATATCCAGTATGATACCTAAAATGCATTATGCATCAGTGATGTCATGGGAATCAATATTGCGGATGGTGGCGAAGATGATTCCAATACAAAGAATCGAGGATAGTATGGTTCCATTCAGAATGCATTACACACTAAGGTAAATGAATAATGTGTGTGCACCAGGAATCAGAATATCTCTAAAAACATGGGGGCTCTGTCAAGTGTCCCACCACTACCCCCTTGACGAGTTTCTTTCAATGAAAATGGGTAAAGGTCTATCCACTTCCCAGCATTTATCAGGATAATGTGAGACACTCACATTAGAAGAAATAATTTCTTGGTATAATCTATAAATATAGGACCTGAAGAAGTTAAATATAGAACTTCTCGGGGTCAATATTCATGTTGGGTATGTCCTTCAGGAAAAGCTTCACCTCACCCTCCCAGTTGATACCCCTAAACTAGAGGGGGTCATGATATCAAAGAGAGTGGAGCTAGAACATCTTCTCAACCATGTGACCAAGACACTAGTTAATATATACTTGGACACGAAAGGATATAAAGAATTCCATATATTAGGAAAATAACCAGAACAGATTCAGGAGAACCCTCAAAAGATATCCCCTTACAAATGTCAGCCACAGATATTAGTAGAGCCAGCGCATCATGCCCTACCTATTATAGTCCCTATTCAAGTTTCTATTTGGACAAACATTAATCAAGGGTTTCTCGACACCATTAAATCATTGGCATCTTGATTGGAAGTTATGGAGGAATGGATTTCACCAGTACAATCTAAACAAAAGCCTTACCCTAAATGGGTTACAGTGATCCCACCCATTCCAAATGTTGGGAGCCCTATGTTTCTAGTATTCAATGGATTAGGAGACCGAGAGTATCATATGGAATATTTTGTGTCCCATTTTGATCCCATTATGGGAACAGTTAAATGATAATAAGTAATGAAACTTATATTCTTTTTGTAAACCTTGCAAGGATTGGCCTTCGTATGGTACACTAGTTTTCCAGATCAGTCAATCATGGGATGGGAAGATCTCTACAAGAAGTTTCTCTTTCAATTTAACTAAAAGATACAAAATACAATAATCCTTGACCACTCAAACTGAAAACAATGGGATAAAAAGAGAGTATCTGATTTCATTTCTAGGTGGAAGGGTCTGAATTACTCCCTGAACTTACAGCTTCCCTAAGAATATTTGAATTATATCTATATAAAGAACCTCTAAAATGAATTTTGAACACCGCTCATCCTAGTAAGATATATGGGTGGGATTTGGGATCTTTCCACAGTCACTCAAAGAATAGAAGATTCCATACAGTTAACTAAGATCAAGTATTGAATGATTATGTAAGCCCCAGGAATGAGAACGGTAAAGTAAAAGGATACATTTTTCACACTTAATCCATCATCTATGCCAAATCAAGCACCAAAACCTACACCATATCATGCAGCACCCCTTGAGTGTCAAAAGTAACACCTGCCTCATTAGGATGAGTGGAGGGTCCAAGGCGAAATCAATTTGAGGAGCTAAAGAATAAATTTTATTAATTCTAAGGTGAGAAAGTCTAAAACTACTATATATCAACTATAGACAATGTTTTACTCTACTTTCTAGATCCCAAGAGGCCAGAATAGGTTAGTAGCCAAATTATTTCCCCATTCACTAGATTCTAGGGAACACCATTCATGAATGATTCATTTTTAAATACATCCTTCAAAAAATGGTAGAGTATAGGAAAGTAAATTTGGGGAAACTTCCAACACAAATAGAAAATGTCTCTGCTACTTCTCCTAAGGAAGGAGCTGAGTGGTAGGAAGTTTCTAGTAAAGGCATGTAAAATTTTGGTGATTGGATGACTCAAAATAAAATCAACTGAACTCATTCTATCCTACAAGAATAGATGAAACAACCAACTATGCCCCCATCCACTTCCGCTATGAAATTTCCAACTCCATCGGTATCACAATCCCATAAAAGTTGGTCTTCTAAAAAAGGCATGGCCAAAAGGGTGGGTATAAATCATAGGAAGATAAACATGTAGTAAGACTATAGTTGACTTTGACTCTCTCAAACTTTATGCCTTCAGTTTTGAAACAATGGGTGTAACAACCTAGCTTTTCATGAAGGTATGGATCATTGGTTTTCAATTTAAATTCATTAATTTGGTCCTTATGATAGTACTTAAGAGATTCACATAGGTCACAAGGCTATTTGGGGCTTATTCTGAGCCCGAAACAATGGAATTTGGAGAAATACACTAGGATGCATGGTTAGGAGAAACCGTGCTCCCCATCTTGCATGGTTCCCCATAACTGTGTAGGGTGTTTCATAGGGAAGCATGATCCACACATTTTTTATACAACTATGTGATTCAAGGTACATTCCAATTATACAATTACATACATCTTGATAGAGGAATTTCTCAAGGTTTTCACATGGTTAGGGAAACTGTGCGCCTAGACCATGTGGGGTCCTTCCTTAGATAGTGGAGGCAGCACATTTTTTGCATAGTTTGGCCAACTGTGCGGCCAAATTGTGTGACCCCTCTTTTGGGGGTGAATGTACTATTTTCCCTTAATGATCAAAAAATATCACCCCTCTCTTTTCCTCCTCCCATTTCTAGCAGACCACTCCTCTCCCTCTCATGTTAGGCTCCCCCTTTTCCAAACCTAGGGATTTTGATTACTCCTTCATCCAGACTCTAAATCAATAGTCATTGGAAGCATTGGATCTTCATCGATAAGAACTTGAATCCTTTTGCTTCCTATTTTTTTTGTTCATTACATCTCTTGTTCTATTTTGATGTGAGCTCATTCTCTATATTTTTAGGGCGTTGGTCTATTTCTCTGATTTCTTCCAGTCTACTTAAAATCTGAAGCCAATATTGGATGAAGAGTATTCTATAGCCCTAAGGTATGTGGTATAGATTTATTTTCCAAAAGTTTTAGTGTTTTCATAGCTATTTTCATTTGTTAATGTGTCATAAATTTCTCCACATTTCCATAAAAAAAATTTCTTCCATCTTAAATAATTATACACATGTTGTTATAATCCTGTAGACTGTCACAAACATGATTGGGATTCCATCCGACCCGACACCCGACCTGGTCTGAGACAAGGCCCTAGAGGCATTCTCAATCCTCCCAGGTTGGTGACTAGCACTGGGCATAAAATTTATCATTATGGTAACAATTTATCCCAATAACAACCCTAATCAAATAAACTAAATATACATTCAACAATAAAACATAACAACTGAATAAAAATAAATAAAAAATAGATTCGAATACAATAAAAGCCAACAAAATAAAACTAAAAACAATACTACAACCAAAACAAAACCTGACTAGATCTCCACATGACCTCTTGGTCACCACAAACCATAAGACCAGCCTTCTCCAAAGGTAACTTGAACCTGAAAACCTGAACCTGCAAAACAACTTGGGTCTACAAACACCAAGAGGCACAAGTAGGGTGTGAGAATAAACAGTTCGGTAGGTAATCACTACAGAGTCCATGCATTTCCTTTCTTAAAACATTCCACAAGAACTAGTTTGAAATACATATAGAGAATTGGGTTTTATCATTTTGAAAAACCAAATGCAGCTTTCCCATTTTAAAAAACACACACCACTTTCCTCTTTTCAAATTAGATTCCTATTTTAAAAAACCTAGTTTAAAACCCAATACAAAAAGAAGGAACCCAAAATAGGTGATCAAACAGATATGCCAAGGATAGAAGAAACAGAACAAGCAGGTAGATACTATAAAAATAACCAAAAAAGTGTGATAGAGTAAAACAAAACATACAAATAATAATCATGGGAATTTCCTAAAACATCTCTAAAAGAAATCCATGGGTGTACTTAGTTCAGAATCACCTGTTAGAATATAGTGTATCTCCAAACTCAATAAACAACTAGAAACTATAAACTAGCCAATCTAGTGGCATGTCCCACCTATCCTCTCAAAAAATCCAGGGGGTACCAACCCATCTAATTGGGATTGATAAGAAACCTTCATTCGACCCTCTAGATGACTCATCAGAATCCCATGATAATAGTATATGGTGAATAGGGGGGACCTCACATTTGTGGCTCAAACCAATAACCCACATCCACCATAATTTCTAAGTCCAAACACTGACACCACATATGTCATGGCCCTCTCCATAGAGGGTCCACCATAGAGGTTCCCATCTCACAAAAATCCATTCATAAAGTGCCAAATGAGCCTACATGACACACAAGTTTTCAACCCACTTTCCAACACATTATAAAATAAAAACCAGGACTTTTCCATTTCACAGTTTTAAATTCGTTTCCAAATTCATTTTCAAAACCAAGATAAAAACATACAACATGTATGAAAGGTTCCAAATGGGCCTTTAGGTCATTTAGAAACCAAACCACCTATCAAATTGCCAACCAGGCCATGATATTGAACACACAATTTGGAACCATATTTGAGTCATTTGAAACCAAGGGACCTTTATAAAAACACTAAGGGATTAAAGGAACAACTTGAGTAGAAGAGGGTTGAAGAAGAAAGGAGGGAGGCAGAATAAGTGTTTTAAAATCTGAGGTTTAAGTTGAGCATATTTATCAAAGATTGTCTTCATTTGTGTTACGATCCATATGTTCACCCCGTTCACATATGGATGATCACACATATAATTAAATATCCATGGTAATCCATAAAAATATCTAAAACCAAAACAAAGAGTTTCCACTAGTTTTACTACTAATCACAGCATCCACACACGGGAACTAAATAATAAATGTCACAAAAATTTCCACTCAAAACTTAATTCACAAACAAAAAAAGACACCAAAACATAACCAATGGTCATATAAGATCAATCACACTCTCAAAATACCAAATCCTATTTCAAAATACCAATTTAAATTTTATCAGACACCTTTCATGCATATATATATATAACTAAGGAAAAAAAATTAAAAAACCCATTTTCATAAAAATCCCATCCTTGGAACACCAAAACCATTTGTTATAACGCACCAAAAAAAAGAAAATTACATTTAAGAAACAATTATAAAATATCAATCCTCTATGTAATGTGTCATAAAGGAAAATAATATAAACACCTACCTCAACAGTGTGTGAACACAGTGAAACTTAAGAATAAGGAAGAACTAAGCTTGAGAGACAATCCTCACACCAAAACATTCAAGAAACAAAAGATAAAAATCAAACATGGCCTATAGGGTTCAACCAAGAGATAAACCACCAAGGAAACACTAAGAAACCATGAGTGGGAAGAGAGAATAGAAGGAAATTGACCAAAAATACAATGGAAACTTACATAGAAACCTTTGAGGGGATTCAATGGAGGAAAAACAGAAAGGGAGGAGGATTTTTAGGAGCCCCTTGGAAAACCTAGCTCAATCAAGGGGAGGAAACCCAAAATGGGGTATAAGTGGTTAGGGGTAGAATAGTAAAATCCACTTTTTAATGACCTTGGCAACTTGCATGGTTTGGATGCACAGTTTGACAAACTATGTGCTAACCGTGTGTCCCTACTGGAGAGAAGGGACACTCACATAGTTTGGACACATGATGTGGTAAATTGTGTTCCAATCATGTGATTTGTCTTTGTCAAATTTTAGAGCCTCCATCCACTCTTTCCACACAGTTTCTCCTAACCGTGCACAAGTTTTACGCTATGTCCCATACACCAACCTTAAGTCGCATGGTTTCTCCTAGACCTCGCATGGTTTTTCCCAAACCATGATCAAACCATTCCAAAAAAATAATAAAATAATAAAAACAATATAAAATGTCCTCATCCTTAACAGGCCACACATTTAACCCCCAAACCATGTACACAAACTGTACAAAGGCTAAAAAGTCACCCAGAAACTCTAAAACTTAAAAATTAAAGTCAGGAACTCAATCTAAACCTCAACAAAAAGAACCAACACCAAGAAAATAATAAAATAAAAGAAAAACCATGGTTGGAGTGTGACAATTATCTCCACCACAAAAACTTTCTACCCCCATAAAGTAACCCAGTCACACGAGGAACAAAGCTCAAGCTCAAAATAAGATGAGATCGAGTGAAACAATGGTCCACAGTGTAACATTTCACTCCCAAAGTCACACCTGAACAATTATAGAGAAAACCAAAACACAAAGAACCATGGGAGAACAAGAGAGGGTTCTCCCCATCACAATAAACTAGCTATCACTAACCAACATTGGGATCGAGAACTCCCCACATGAACCAAAACCCCTAGTACTAGGGGAAACTGGTGAAAGAAACTAGAACCAAATAGAGAACAAGAAAATAATTCATCATTTCCTTAAGACATGAGAATATAAAAGGTGAGAATCACCCAAAACAAGAACTAATCCATAGGAAGGACATCCATTTAGAGATTCACCACTATAAGACACAACTGAAGACCAGAATTGTTCTACAAGGCTAACCACATGGGTATCAAAAAGAGAAGCACAACCACAAAAACTATAAGAGAACAAAGACACCAAGAATTTTATAACAAGTAGAAACTTATAACATCCAATAGAACTATAAAAGATGAACTTGAACTATTCCCGATTTAAGGTTCCCCATAACTTAGATGATCCCTGATTGTGTGACGTGCTTCACTCTGGATCCTATGGCTAGAGCACGGATGTATTGAAGCATCTACTTCCCCATAGTCAGGAACTAACATACACTGACCAAAAATTTATTTTCTAGAAACTCCTCTTCCATAACTTCTCCATATGACCCAAACAGACACATTGATAAAAAGCCTTTAGAGGATTACGATAGGACGAATTTAAATTCCCAAACTTCCCGTACAGGAAGTACACAAGTGAATGGTCCGAAGAATGAGAATATAAAACCAATGAAGGATATTTCTATGAAATGGGTTCATCTATCACAAACCTCTCACTATATGGGAAACCTTCAAAAAAACTAAAATAAACTACACTTCTACTACTTCCGATTGCACCTTGGGAACCAACACAGTCAGGAATGACTCATCCACCAAATTCTTAAACAGAGCTTCACTGAATGAGATAACTCACTCCATGATCTCAGGATAAAGACCCTAGATGAAGAGAGGATCTTTCAATTGATCCAATGGAACTACCTCTGGGAAAAAGGAAACCAACTCCTTAAAGTGGTCCACGTGGGCCTTTACCATCTATTGACCTTGTCGGGAGCCCAAGATCTCTTCCAATTTTCTCACCTTTACCTCCTATAGGATGAACCTTTGGATAAAATTGGTCTTGAAAACCTCCCATGACATCCCAATTTTCAACGAATGACCTCCTTTCACTTCTCTAAACTCAAACCTTCAAGAGAACTCAGAATATCCCATACCCTTATAGCTTCATAAGTTCCTAATAACCCAGAAACACCTTCAAATTCCTAAATCCACTCCACATCCTCTAATGGACCATGATAACCATGAAAAACTGGCAACATATGAAATAGATTCAACTCTACCACTCCACTGGGAGTTTGAGTAGGGCCAACGACTGGATGAAACTCACTAGAAACCTCTGGTGTTTTTTTAAGTGTAATGCTCTGAGTAGAAAAAAACACAAGTCCAAAACCAAAATCAACCAAAATTTAATAAAAAGAGAACCCCAAGCCAAAAAAACCCACTCGCAAGCCAAACATCACAAAACCAATCCAAATTCCATTTTCAAAACCATTATTTCCATATCACTTTCAAAACAACTTATCCCCAATGCCACTTTCCAAATACAAAAACCCATATTTAAAAAAACTCACTCACCAAGTCCCACCTTAAAAATAAAACCAAACCCTGAAAACCATTTTACCTTTGAAATTATTCTTCGAAAAACCATTTTCATTTCAAAATACACACACACCATACAAAGACAAACAAATAAAAAAAATCACATTGAATGCTCGAGATAGGTAACTGTCGATGATGCAAAACCCAGTCACATGGTTTGGTGAAACATGCCCCAAGAAAACATCAATCACTAGGAATAACTTGATCCATGAACTTGACCCCACATGGTTCACCACTCTATGTAAGACCACCGTATAGAACCATCTCACATCCATTTCCATTCCCTATCCACACAAACCAAAAGAAAAAACAAAGACTCAAATCTCAGACTACCCCTGGAAACTTGAGGATTAGAATAAGAAAGGGTTTACGACGTCATTATCATACCTACCTCTTGAGCCTTGATAACCCTAATCTTTGGTCTACCTGACAACCCAAGTAACAAAGGGATAATCTAATTCCATTTTTCATAAACCCATATAGGCTTCCATCTGACCCAATACTCAACCCAGTATGAGATAAGGCCCAAGAGGCATTCTCAATCCTCTCAGGCTAGCGACTATCATCGGGCATCAAATTTATTACTATGTGAAAAGTTTAGCCCAATAAAAATCAGGATCAGATAAACTAAACAAACATGAAGCAATAAACCATAATAACTTAATAATAATAAATAAAAATAGATCTGAATACAACAATGACTAAAATAACTAAAAACAAGACTAGAACCAAACTGTAACCCTACTAGATCTCCATGTGACCTCTTGGTCACCACCAACCATAAGACCAACCTACTCCAAAGGCAACTTGAACCTGAAAACATGAACCTGTAATACAACTCGGGTCTACCAATGTCGAGTGGCACAAGTAGGGTGTGAGTATAAACATCTGATTAGGCAATCACCGCATAGTCCATGCATTTACTTTCCTAAAACTTTCCAAAAGAACTAGTTTAAAATACATATAGAAAATAGAGTTTTATCATTTTAAAGAAACAAATGTAGATTTTCTATTTAAAAAAACATGCCACTTTCCTCTTTTCAAAATAGATTTTCATTTTAAAAACCCAGTTTAAAACCCATAAAAAAAGAACAAAATAAAAACCTATGATCAGACAAATATTCCAAGGATAGAAAAAATAGAAAAATTGGGAAGATAATGTAAAAATAACCAAATAAGTGTGACATAGTAAAAAAACATACCGAAAATAATCATGGTCATTTGCTAAAATATCTCAAGAAGAAATCCCTAGACGTGCTTAGTTCAGACTCACTTGTTAGCATATGGTGTAGCTCTATAGTCAATAACCAAATGTCCATTCTAAACAAGAAAATCTAGTGGAATGTCCCACCTAACCTATCAGCAAATTTAGGGGGTACCAACCCATCTAACTAGGTTCGATAAGAAATTTTCACTCTACCTTGTATATGATGCCTAGGAATCTCATGATAATAATACATGGTGAATAGGGAGGCCCTCACATGTGTGGATAAAACCAATAAACCACATCCACCATGCTTGCCTAGACCAAACACTAACACCACCTATATGATGACTCTCTTCGTGGAGGGTTAACCTTATAGGTTCCCATCTCATAATGATCCATTTATAAAGTTCCAACTAGGCCTACACATCACATGAGTTTTCAAACCACTTTCCAAAACATTATAAAATACCAATCGGGACTTTTCCACTTCATAGTTTTAAATATGTTTCCAAAATAATTTCCAAAAATAATACAAAAACACACAATATGTATGAAAGGTTCCAAATGGGCCTTTAGGTCATTTAGAAACTAAACCGCATCTCAAAGTGAAAATCAGTACATGCTTTTGAAAACACAATTTGGAACCACATTTGAGTCATTTGAAACCAAGAGAAATTTATAAAAACACTAATTCATTGAATGAACCACTTGAAGAGAAGAGGTTTGAAGGAAATAGGAGGGAGGGGGAATAATTGTTTTAAAATCCAAGGTTTACATTGAGAATATTTATCAAAGACCATATTCATTTGTGTTCCCATCCATATATGCACCCTATGCACATATGGATGTTCCCACATCCATGTTAAACCATAAAAATACCCAAAAATAAAACAAAGATTCACCACTAGTTTTACCACTAATAACAACATCCTCACATGTGCACTAAATCATAAAAGTCACAAAAATTTATACTCAAAACTTAATTCACAAACAAAAAAATCCACCAAAACATAACCAAAGGTAAAAAAAGATCAATCACACTCTCAAAATACCAAATTTTATTTCAAAATACCAATTTACATTTTATAAAATATATTTCATGCATATACATATATATATATAACTAAGGAAAACCACCTGAAAACCCCATTTTCATCAAAATACCATTATCGAAACACCAAAACCATTTTTTATAACACACCAAAAGTAAGAACATAATATTTAGAAAACAATTAGAAAAGCTCAAGCTTCTATGGAATGTTTTGGAACGAAAAATAATGGAAACACCTACCTCAATGGCGTGCGAACGCAATGAAACTTCAGAAGAAGAAAGAACCAAGCCCAAGAGACAATATGCACACCATAACATTCAAGAAAAAAATATACACATAAAACCTAGCCTCTAGGTTTTGTAAAAGGGAGAACCCATCAAGTAAAAACCAAGAAACCAATAGAGGGAAGAGAGAGGATAAGGAAATTGACCAAAAAACCAATGGAAACTTACCTAGGACCCTTTTTGGGGATTCAATGGAGGAAGAAGAGAAAGGTAGGAGGGTTTTTTAGAGCCCCCTGGTGAACCTAGGTCAAGAAAGGGGAGGAAAACTTGAAATTGGGTTAAAAGAGGGGAGGGGTAGAAAAGGAAATTCCACTTTTTAATGACCTGGGAAACTCACATGGTTTGGTCGTGTGGTTTGACAAACCGTGCACCAACCATGTGCAACCTACTAGAGAGAAGGGACACCCATACGATTTGGCCACATGGTTTGGAAAACTATGCACTGACCATGTGATTCTGATCTATCAAATTAAAGAGCCTCCTCACACACTTGCCGCATGATTTCTCTTAATCATGCATAAGTCATGCACCATTTCCTAGACACCAACCTTAAGCCAAATGGTTTCTCCTAGACCTTGCATGGGTTGTCCCAAACTATGCTCAAACTGTTCCAGATAAAAAATGAAAGAAGAAAAACAATATAAAAATCCCTTATCCTTAATGGGTCATATAGTTAACCCCCAAACCATGCACGCAAACCATGCATAGCCTAAAAATCCACCTAGAAACTCCAAAACTCAAAAATTCAAGATGAGAACTCAATATGAACCTCAACCAAAAGAACCAAAGACAAGAAAATAATAAAATAAAAGAAAATTTGTAGTTGTGGTGTTACATAGACCCTTGATAAGTGTTCAGTGGGTTCCGACCTCAATCGTAGACACCTCGTTGGGTGTGAAAAATTCAATTTCCCTCTTTAATGTAAATTATTAAATAACCAAACACCACCTAAGTGTTCGGTTTGGATTAGAAAATAGAATTGACCTCATTTATATAATTTTTTAATGGACTGGAACACCTTCTAAGTGTTTGGATTAACCCTGAAATTTAATTTATTTTCCTTGATTAATTAAATGGTTTGTTTCAATAAATTATAATAGGTGGAAATGTAATACCTAGTGATGCATGTTCTTATATATGGATTATATGAAGTGTGATTCCATTGGTTTCATTGGTATTAATGACTATAAATGCATTATAGGTGATCCCTTATGGTTATTATTATTATGAGTATGCCTTTATTAGGGGTTATTGAACAATGGTTAAGGGACTTGTTGAGCATTACGTTTCACTCTCCATTACATTGGGTGTTGAGTATGGCGTCTCTCACCATTATACTTGTATTTGGATGATGGGCATGATGCTCCATGTTCCCTTTCTTCAATATTCGGGTGTGACATCTCACCCCACCTATCTCAAGTGTTGATCATGATGTCTCACATTCACCATGAGATTCATGGAATGTACCCTTTCTTGAGCCAATACCTTATTAGACTATTTATGGATGCCTGAGTTACACTCTGGGTGTAGCTAGCACTTATTATCCATGTATATGCCTACTTATGTCCTCACTTACATAGTGCATATATTTATATATAGTATATAACTATATCTCTATATATGTTTACTATATATATATATGGTTACTATATATATATGGTTACTGATCAGAAAAATCTACTGACCTATGTTGAAGCGGGTAGAGCCATTTAGGTGTTTTATAAAAACCTGATCTAGTTGTTATTTATTTATTCTATGTTGATTATTATTCATTATAACTTCACACTTCTTAGTTATGTACACTAATTGGATTATTTATATACATTTTTGGTGGTGGCCTACTAATTTTATCTCAAACCCTACTTGGGCCGCCTTTGGTACCTGGGTAGACCTCATGTCTATAGGTATGGATAAGGGAAAGTACCCTGCTACAGATGTTTGATTATTTTTACTTATATCATGGAGTGTGGGAGTTGAGGACTGGGCATATGCTCGTGATACTAGTGGAGTAGTATTTTAGCCTTTTTATATTTTTGGATAGCATATTGTATATGTTTATCCCTTGTTTCCCCTTTTCTGTATATCAAAAAGACATTACATCATATTATATATGACTCATCCTATGGGATTTTTATTATTATTTAGTTGCTTGGTTATTTTATCTTCCATAGTTATTTATTATATATGTTTCTATTATGCCATCTATTTATATATGCTTCTGTTGTTGTCTGTTTATTTATTATATCCATTGTGCAACTCTGATATGAGGGTATAGTCTCCCCACTATACCACCCTTACACCCTTTCTACTAGTTGGGAGCCTCTAGCATACGAGGAGGTGTGCTTGAGGCCATGTGACCCATCAGCTTAGGGAACCGATTAAGTGGATCCCACGTTAGGATGTTACAAGGTGGTCTTATAGATTCTTTTTCATTATATTATTGTTTGGGTATTATATAGTAGACTAGGAAGTTATGGAATTTGGAAATGAGCCTATACCTGGGAGTAGAAAACCCATATACAGGGGAAACCCAAATTACATGGGATGGGTTATTGCTGTTATTGGATTTTTCCTATTACAATTGATAGGATTTCACCATTGGGTGATGCAGATGCTTTGAGATATTATTATTATTGTTGTTATTGATAAATACTTGGTCCTTGACCAATTAAGGCAAGGAATTTTCATCTCATGCATCAATATAGGAACATTAGGACTAATATGTCATGCATTTTTTCATGCCACTTATACTTTATGTGTGCATTTTTCTACTGCATATAGTTAGTTCCTTATTATTATATATTGAAATGTGTTGAAATTTATTGTAGGGAGAATATAGTTGGATTAATTAAAGAGCCAACATCAATCTTAATGGTGTTTTCCCTCATAGATTGGTGATGATGCCTTAATTATCAAATTATTCCATAATGTGGGTTCTAGACCTACTAGTTATAGACCATGATATATGTATTATATATATACAATATTACAAACACAAATGAATTTAAATTTATAAAAGTAAAATGTTTATTGCTAAATGGGATTCCAATTTCAAAGTAAAGGGTTTTTTCCTCTAACCTTGCAATTGACACTCCATATACCAGAACCCCTATCATTTTATATTAGACCTAGACTCAAACATGGCCTTATTAGTGGGTAGATGGGAGTTTTATTATCTTTTTATGAACTGATATGGTCTTTTCTATTCACCTAGACCTGGATTTTGTAATAGGCAGAGAAGTGTGATCTTTTCATAGGAAGGATATGCACCTATCATAAATATTTATCTACTATACTTTTAACTATTTAATTATATTCTGAGGTGTGTGTTTGTAATTGTAGACTCATTCCACCACAAATTCCTTGATTAATATGCCAAAAGGGAGGTGACAACCACATTATGGTGGTGACAGTCCCTGAGCCGCTAGTGATACCTCCTGCAGTTCCACAAATAGAACCACCTAGTATTCCTAATATGGGAAATGACACCCAATTCCAAAAAACCTTTTTCCATATGATGAAAAACATGCAAGGTTTTTCTCAACCTTCCTCAAATATATAATAGTTGACTCAGGAGTTCTAACAGCATCATCCTCCCACCTTTTAAGGGGATGGTTAACCACATACTATTAAGTCATGGAGAGAAGCTATGATTTCTATTTTTGAGCATCTAGAGATGCCTCCAAAGCGGAGGGTCAAGATCACTACTTATATGATACGCGTTTCTTTTAAGCGATGGTGGGATGTTATTATCCAGAAAGACCAACATCGAGATGTGATCTAAGTTGACTTTTAGATGATATTATATGATTACTTCATTCCATAGACTGTGAGGGATGATCGGGCTAGATCAGGAATATTCCCCTTGTTTTACTGAGATGAAACATTTTGTTCCTAATCTATCTATTGATGATCTTATGACTACCATGATATTCAAGGATGGGATATTATATGCCATATGATTATTGGTCAATGATTTTTAGATGAAGACTATTTCAAATATAGTCAACCAGGCCCTCATTATGAGCAGAATTTGACAGAAGCCGATGGTGGGAACTAGGGTGGTATGACACCCAAACCTACAAATGGTTCTTCTAGAAGATGAAAATGTCTCTTAGAGGTTTCTCTTGGGGGTAGAAATAGTCAAACATCTTAGACTAACAATTTTCTTATATTTTACTAGTGTGGGAATTTGAGACACACGAAACCTCAATGTGTGCATGATCCAGTGGAAATCTAAGGTTACAACAGGATGGATCATATCCATCACTTATGAAAGACTTTTACATTAGTTCTTAGTGAGTGTATATATACACCTACATCATGTTCTAGAGTGGATCTAGTAGTTTATCATTAGTAAGGAAGCTAGTATACCATTTTCCACTCAGGTCGAGGTGGTTGTTGAGGTAGAGCTAGTCAGAATCAGGACTTGTAGCACTAGTAGAGTAAAAATGCTCAGGTTAGTTGGGCTATGACTCAGGGTCATGATATGGGCTAGATATATGCAGTACAGCCTATTCCGAAGAACAAGAGAAGTGGAACTTCTACTATACATGGTACTATTCTAATATTCTCTACTTTAGTGAATGATTTATTTGATATAGGTGTGTCACACTCTTTTATATCTGAGGAAATTGTGGAGATTTTGGACCTCAAGATAGAATTTTAATATAGAATTATGAAAATGATACCCCTTTGGGTATCTGATCAGATATTATTCTCCATTTTAAGGATTTTCCCCTAGAGATAGGAAGATATATCTTTGTATGGAATCTTTTCATCCTTGACAAGATAGGGTTTTATGTAATTATTGGGATGTATTGGTTAGTTCTCTATCGATCCCACATTGAATACTATCATTAGAGGGTGACGTTTACATCACTAGAGGGGGGTAGATATGTTCATAAGGGAGAATGTTATATCCAAGCTACGTAATAAGAACATGAGCATCATAGGTTGGGAAGAGTGATAGCCTAGATTTCCAGTCTCTTCTTGGATGATCAGGGGTTACAACCCACTATTTTCCCTCATATGGTGGATCGTTTCAGTGACTTCTTCTCTAAAGAATTTTTTGGGCTACCTCTAGTGTGAGTGGTAGAAATCAATATTGAACTAGTTCCAGGAAAAACACTAGTGGAAAATCATCCTTATAGGATGGAACCTATGGATCTTCTAAATCTCAAGCAACAGTCGGAGGATCTAGAATCTAAAGGCTTTATACGCCCCATCATTTCTCCTTGGGGTTCAATAGTCCATTTTCCAAGAAATCAGATGGTACACTATGGATTTATGTGGATTACATATGATTAAACCAACTTACGGTTAAGAATTTATATCTATTTCCTCAAAAAGAATAAATCTTCAATCAGCTCTAAGGATCAAGAGTGTTTTCAAAGATTGATTTAAGGTAGGGCTATCATCAGGTGCATTTCAAGTATTCATGCATACCTTGCATAACCTTTAGGAGAATTTATTCTCTTTACAAGTACATGTTAATGTCGTTCAGTCTCATGAATTTACCTATGGTCTTTATGGATTTGATGAATTAGGTTTTCCACTCATATCTAGATTCTTTCATGGTGGTATTTTTGGATGACATCTTAGTGTATTCACGCTCTCAACATGAACATGCCAAATATCTTGAGATTATGATGAATACACTGATAGAGCAACAACTTTATGCTAATATTTCTAAATTCCACTTATGGATCGACAGAATTCACTTCCTGAGTTATATCATCTTGGTGTTAGTAGTTTCATTAGACCTAGGGAAAGTGGGAGTTGTGGTTTCCTAGGAGCATCCCAAGAATGTATTTGATATCCATAGTTTCTTTGGGCTATCTGGATATTATAGATTCTTAATCAAGGATTTATCACAACTTGTAGTGCCTATAACTAGTCTCACAAAGAAGTGTGTGAAATTCATATGGTCAGAATCTTGTGAAGAATCCTTTTAAGATTTGAAGGGAAGATTGTCGTCAACACTGGTCATGATTCTTCTAGAGCTATGAAGAAGATATAATATTTATATTAATGCATTAGGTATTGGGTTGGGAGTTGTTCTAATGTAGGATGAGTGAGTATTAGCATGAAGGTATCATTAGACAAGGCCTCACAAGCATAATTACTCGATGCATGACCTCAATTTAGTTAATGTAGTTCATGATTTATGTTTTTGGAGAAATTATTTTCTTAGAGAGTGTTTCTGGTATTAACTAATCAAAAAAACCTCAAGTATATCTTTACACAACATGATCTGAATCTGAGGCAGTGCAGATGGTTTGAGTACCTACAATCCTTCGATTTAGAGCTTGCTTGTGCACTGGGAAAATGCAATGTTGTTGGTGATTCTCTAAGCCAGAAGACTGAGACACAGGAAGTTCAAGAGTCCATTGGTGAGTGGTATCTCATGGTCTTATTTTTAGAGATGCATATTGAGCTTCAAGAGGATCTTGGATAGACTATCCTCTCATATTTAGCAGTGACCTATACCCTTCTAGATTAGGTGAGAATGAGGTAACTCTTAGATCCTGAGGGCTTATTCCTAAGGGAGAGTATCTCATATGATGATTCATCTTTTGGTTAGACCATAGATGGGGATGAGTATTTATGCTTTCAAGGGTGTGTCTAGGTCCCAGATGACATCATAGAGGAGCTGATGTAGTAATTTCATGCATTATCATATGCGGTATATCCCAGTTTCACTAAGATGTATCAAGATTTACATCACCAATATCAGTGGCCTGCAATGAAATAAGATATTGTCAGATTTATCACTCAGTGTTCCACCTATCAGTAGGTTAAGGAGGAACATCAGTGACTGGTGGGACTTTTACAACCATTTTCCATTCCCAAGTGGAAATGGGGTGATGTTTCTATGGATTTCATGACTGGTTTACCCAAATAACCTCATGTAAATGATACATTTTGGGTATTCATTGATTGTATGATGATGGTCGCACACTTTTTTCTTGTTCAAGCAACTTTCTCAATAGATGACATAGAGAGGATATATGTCAAGGAGGTCATACATCTTTTATGTATCTTCATGATCTATCGTATCTAATAGGGACACTCACTTCATGTCTTGGTTCTAGAAGGGGTTACAGAAGGCCTTGGGAACATAGGGGCTTATGATCATGACCTATCACCCTCAGACCGATGGATAGACAAAGCATATGATTTAGGTGTTAGAGGAAATGTGTTGTGCATGTATCCTTGACTTCGAGGGTTCCTAGGAGAAACGTATCCCCCTTTTTGAGTTCTCTTATAATAACATCTTTCAAGATACCGTCCATATGGATCCTTATGATTCCTTATATGGTAGTCCTTACTAATCACCTATGTGCTGGTTAGAGGTAGGGGAGGCGGCTTTTCTTGAACTATGACTCATTCAGAAGACTTCAAAGCCGGTCTAATTGATCATAAAGTTCATGTTGATAGATTAGTTTGGATGGGAGTCATATGATAACTAACATTGATGACCTCTTGAGTTTGAGGTCGGAGATTGGGTTTTCTTGCGAGTCTCACTCAGGTTGGTTCATCGACATATTTAGAGGTAGAGTAATATTTTACCTCGATTTGTCAGACCCTTTGAGGTTGTGAAGTGAATTAGACCAGTGGATTACCAGATATCACTTATTTAGAGATACTAGTCAATGCATGATGTATTTATGTATCTCAGCATTTCCAATATTATCCAAACCCATCACATTTTTTCTAACCTAATGAGGTTGAGTTAGATATGAACACATTTTTTAAGGTGTATTTAGTGTATATTGTGTATATGAGTATGAAGACACTTTGTGGAAGGTCATTACCTTTATTATGGGTGCTATGGAAGCACATCCAAGTACAGGATGAGACCTAGAAGTAGGAAGCTAAAATAAGAGCCCAGTGGTTGGAACTCTTCTCAAATGATCTATCTTTACCCTCATAAGGCCAACTCAGGTAAGAGTTGCATTAAAGAGGGTAGGTTGTAATGACCAATATTTTCATGAAGGTACAAATCATTGGTCATGATGGTGTTTGGGGATTGTTTATATCCTGGAACCCTAGAATTTGGGGAAATAGACCGGGTTACATAGTTAGGTGAATCCAAGTCGCTCATCCAGAATGGTTCCCCTTAATCATGTGGGGATTTTCATAGGGAAGTAGTAGCTTCATGGTTTTTCTGAAACTATGTGATCTGAGGTGCACACTCGTATGAAAATTTCAAACATCTTTATATAGGCATTCCTCACGTTTTGAACATGGTTAGGGAAACCATGCACTTAGCCCATGTGGGGTCCCTCCTTAGATAGTGGAGGTAGCAAGTTTGAGCATGGTTTGGCCAAATGTGTATCCAAACTATGTGTCCCCTCTTTTGGGGTTGAATTTATCAATATTTCCTTAATGATCCTAAAATATAACCGCCTATATTTTCCTCCTCCCATTTTCAGTGGACCACTCCTCTCCCTATCATGTTGGGCTCCCCCTTTTCCTAACCTAGGGATTTTGATTACTCTTTAATATGGACTCCAAATAAAGTGTAGTTAGAAGAATTATATATTCATTGGTAAGCACTTGAATCCTCTTTCTTCCTATTTCAGTTTCTCTTTCCATCTCTTGAAATATTTTGGTGCAAGCTCATTCACCCTATTTTCAGTTTTTTGGTCCATTTCTCTAATTTCTTCCATTCTAATTAAAATATGCAAGACAATATTGGATGAGGATTCATCTAAATCACTAAGTTTGGTGGTCTAGATTTATTTCCCAAAAAATTTAGTTTTTTCATAGTTATTGACGTTGTGCGGTGTGCTAGACATTTCCTCGCATCACCTTAAAATGTGTTCTTAATTTTTAAATAATTATATTCACATTGTTATACTCTCACGGACCCTAGATAAGTGATTAGAGGATGTTGACCTAAACCATATACACCCCATTAGGTGTGCCAAATTTAACTACCCTTTTTAATGTAAATGATTAAATAGCCAAATGTCGCCTCAATGTTCGACGTGGATTGGAAAATGGAATTTCCCTCCTTTATATAATTTTTCAATGTACCGGAACACCTTCTAAGTGCTCGGATTGACCCTAAAATGGAATTTCTTTACCTTGATTAATTAAATGGATTGTTTCAATAATTGATAATGAGTGGAAAGGCCACACCAAGTGATGCATATTCTTATATATGGATTATATGAAGTGTGTTTCACTTGGTTGCATTGGTCTTGATTACTATAAATACATTAGAGGTGATCCATCGTGGTTCTTATTATTATTATGAGTATTACTTTATTATGGTATTTTGATCAATGGTGAAGGGACATGTTGAGTGTGATGTTTCACTCTCCCTTATATCGAGTGTTGAGCATGGCGTCTCTCACCATTATACTTGTATTTGGACAATGGGCATGGTGGTTCACATTACCTTTCTTTGGGAGTTTGGAATGACATCTCACCCCACCTATTTTGAGTGTTGAGAATAATGTCTCACATTCACCATGAGATGAAGGGTATGTACCCTTTCTTGAGTCTATAGCTCGTTAGACTAGTTATGGAAGCCTGGGTTATGCCTTGGGTCCATCTAGAATCTAGTATCCATGTATATCCCTACTTATGTCCTCACGTACTTATTACATATATGTATATACAATATATAACTATATTTGTATATATGGTTATTGATCTGACACTTCTACCAACCTATTCTGAAGCAAGTTGAGTCAGCCATGTGTCCAATAGGAACTTGAGCTGGATAGTATTTATTTATTCAGTATTGACTATTATTCATTATACCTGCATACTTCTTAGTTATATATGATACTTGGATTATTTCTAGACACTATTGGTATTGGCCTACTGAGTTTATCTCACACCCTACTCAAACTGCCTTTGGTACCCGAGTAGACCTCATGTCTTCAAGTATGGTTAAGGGCAAGTTATCTACTACAGATGTTTCATTATTTTTACTTATAGCATGGATCATGGGACCAGAGGACCGATCATATGCTTTTGATGCTATTGGATCAGTCTTTTGTTCTTTTTTATTTTTGTATATCCTTTTGTATATTCCTGTCCCTTGTTTCCCATTTTTTGTGTATCAGCATTCCATGACATCATATTGTATGTAACTCAGCCTATGGGATTTTGATTATTATTCAATTTCTTGGTTATTTATGCTTCCATGTTTATTTATTATATATTTTTTTGTTGTTCCATCTGTTTATATATATTTTTGTTGTTTTCTGTTTATTTATTATATCTGTTACACCACTCTGATATGAGGGTATAGTCTCCCCATTATACCACCCTTACACCCTCACTACTAGTCAGTAGCCTCTGGCATACAGGGAGGCACGTTTGAGGCCATGTGACTCATCAAATTGGGGCACTGATTAAGTGGATCCTGGGTTGGGACATTGCAATGGATGTCACCCTGCCAAATGATCCCACCAGAATGGGTCATCTACAGAATAACGAATTAATCTTTGATTCCATTAATGTAATTTATTTAATAGACCCCTTCTCTGATGACAAGTATGTCTATGAACCCGAGTTCCCCACAGTCGATTGGGGAACTAGAGGAGGATTTCTTAGGAGCTGAGGGTACAAGGAAAGACGTGGTCATGGAAGAAACCAAAATTTGATCCATGTCCCTACTTGGACTGGCAGTGCTACAGAAACTCATAGAATATCCCTTCAATGAGTCCAATAGGAGTAGTTAAATCCCCTGCATATGCCAAAATCCAACCTGACCTGGTCAATATGGAATATCAATCAGAGGGGGTACGAGTTTCCAATCACCCTTGGTGGGGAGGCAGACCTATTTGGCCTAATCCACTGATGATAGTAGAACCTTTAACTCCAGTTTCAAGGGCCAATCCACCTATGTCAAGTACTTCACCTCCTAAAGCGACTATGAAAGATCATCCTCTCACCAAGAAGCACAATCCTTTATCCCATAAGTATGACATATTTAAGTAATTATCCCTGGTGTCGAACAAGTTTTCAATCATGAATGCCCTGAGTTTATCAAAAGAACTTAGGGAAGCACTCATAGAGACTTTTCTAAGCCCTATGGGAGTTTGAAGATGAGGTTTCAACTACTAAGGCCTATTGTGTATAGATCTATCATAAAAAGGTCATGTGATTATATCCTTTATAGATAAAGATAAATATTTCATTATACAGGGACACATAAAACCCTTGTACATGTCTAGCAGGATATTAACAGAAAAAACAATACATTTCACTATGATAAGTCCTCATTTGATTCTTGTGAGTCACATTATATCATTGTAGGATTCTATTAGAGGGAAGGGAAACTGCCCATAGTTGGCGGAATTGCTTGGTTCACTACCCCGAATAGTTTAGAAATGACCCCGACCAACCCCTTCAAATAGCTCAATGAAGAGTATGTATTTCCCATCAATCAGATCGAGTATATGATCCCAAATTCAAACACATATTCAAAAAAATCATGATATCAAACAGGATAACTGAGTCTGATGGCATTGAAAAGGTCACTGGATCTCTAGACGATGGTAAAATCTCATATGAAAATTCCCTCATTCCATCCCCTAAGATTCAAAAAATACCTACCTCATCAGCTGAGTCATAAGAGGTTGTCATGGATAAAGGTACTCCTTCTACATCTTTCACTCAATCCCCTCCATAGTTTCAAAGATACCCCTCATTGTTAGTTGGGTTATAGGAAGTCTCTCCATCTTCTAAAAGTAAAAATATTAGCTCCTCTCCTAACTATGGAGAGCTTACTTCATTACCTACTTCCCCTAAGAGTATGTAAGAAGATTAAGAGAAGGAAGAGGAGAATATCCTTAGGGACTCCCCTATAGAATTTTATGAGGGTGTCTACACCATTATTTATGAACACATAGAGATAAATATAGGTATATAAGAGGACCCACAATCCACTTTGATTGGTGCGGCCATAAATCCCGCGATGTAAGAGGTATATACCTCCATTCTAAAGTATCATCAGGATTTGTTTTCTTGGAATTACATAGAAATTTTAGGCCTTGATCCTGAGGTGTACACTCACCACATGGGCTTTCCAGGGAACCACTATCTCTATATGCAAGCATCCAAAAGGAAATATCTGACTCGTGATTCAAAAATTGAAGCTGAAGTCGAAAAGATCATCAAGGATGACTTAGTTTGAGAGGTCCAATATACAAAATGGTTGGGAAATGTAGTCCCCATCAAGAAGAAGAATAGTAAAATCACAGTTTTCATCGAATTTAGATATCTCAATCAGTATTTTCTGAAATATGGATTCCCAGTTCTGATTATAAAGCTATTGTTTAATGAAACAGCTAGATATCAAGACTTTTCCTTCATGAATGGTTATTTAGGATACAACCAAATCCAAATGGAATAAGAAGATGAAGAATCCACCACCTTTAAGGACCCTTAGGAAGTATTTTTCTATCAAGTAATGCCATTTGGATTAAAGAATTTTGATGATACATAGAAAATTTTCATCCATTGTATCTCTGAAAACTTCCTAGGGGAGTTTTTTGAATGCTACATTGATGATCTGGTGGTTAAGTATCGACAAATTTCTGACCACTTGGATGATCTTGAGACTGTATTCAACAAATTGTGTTAACATAGCCTAAAGATAAACCCCTTGAAATGTTATTTTGGGGTTACCTCAGAGAAATTTATCAGCTTCATTATATGCCATCATGGAATCAAAGTCAACCCTAAGAATAAAAATTCCATCCTTAACATGCCACCTTCTCAAAACCTCAAAGATTTGAGATGACTTCAAGGACACTTGGCCTATATTTGGTGCTTTATAGCTAACCATGAAGAAAAATGTTTACCCTTCACAAATTTGATGGAAAAGGGAGATACATATCAGTGGACTAATGACTGTAATAAAGCATTTGATATTCTTAATAAATAACTTTTGAGCATGAAAATATTGATGCCACCTGTTGAAGGAAGACCGATCATTTTGTATGTGTGCCCTAGAGCGGTCACTGGATTCCTTTCTTACACAAAAAATTGAAACTGATAGCAAAAACCTCCTTTATTAATATAATATACCATGCCTCCCCGGTGTCTTGGAAAGGTGGTAGTACATTACTAATCCTTAGGTAACCTCCCCAAGACACCAAAGGCTAGAAATAAATTCCAAGGGATTCATAAACAATTGTGAAATGAGTTTCCATTTGAAAATAAAACCAAACCAAATAACCATTACAAAACAAACCACTATATGATTCATGAGAACAATGTAATACAACTCAAGTAAAAAAACAAACCAAACTATATAAAAGTATAAAGAGGATTCCAAAACTAGTATCAGAGTATAAAGTGTAAGAAAAAACTAACAAAACTCAAATACTCCAAAGACATAATCTCCACAACTCCCAATCTTCTCCAAGATCCAACTCCACAAGACATGCCCAAAGTATCATGATTCATCACTAAAGAAATGAGACACTTTTATTTTACCTGTGTTCTTATATACAATATCCTAAAACATACCAAAGTTCCCAAGCAGGGGGTATGGCATCCCGCCTTTTTATTACATAACTTTTCATTACATTTTACAAATAGAGGATCTTTAAAGTCTAGTGTCTTGGAAATCAGGAACATAAAACATGAAAAACAACATAAAACATTCTTCTAATACACTTGTAAGGCTTCATCATAAGTTCATCCTAAGTAAAATTACTTCATCTCATATCCTGGAGACATACATCAAATAAAAAGGTGAGCATAAGGCTCAGTAAGGAAAACAAGTGAAACAGTTGACATGTGATCTTGAGCAATATTAATAAGAACATGATAAATGTCATAAAGGCATGAGAAATGGAAGAATAGGAATATAATGATAAAAAGAACATGAATAATAACTTGAATATGTGGATACAGCATTTCATTTATACATTCATGAACATATCACCAAGGTTTATCCCTGAGGCGTCATAAAAATTACCAAGGTTATTCACCAAGGTATCGTGAAACTTGTCATCTCTAGAGATTAATTATTTACCCAATGCATTGGATCACTATCAGGGTGAACCCTTAATATGTATTTACTTTCATGTGATCCACATAGATCATAATCAAACATTTCATAAATAACCCATAGGTAATAAAAGAAATGGGTTTCATTTCAAAATCGTGACGTTTTAAAAGTTCTTAAAAATAAGATCATTATATCATTTATAACCCATGGAGAGGGAGTGAGGGTTATATGTACGTAAATTACAGAATAAAATATATCATATTTATATATTTATGAACACCCATAGAAACGAAATAGTTCTGGGTATTCACATAAATAAACAAGGGAATTTCTTGAGAGAAAGAGATAGAAATTTTGAGACGAAATTTCTGCAGCATAACGGCTATATAACATCATTTTATAAAACATTGAAAAGAGAGGGAACAAGGTTCAACCACTCATAAATAATTACTAATAAAGTATGGTTACTGAATAAGATCATGGTATGGATATTTTATTGACACACCACATGAAAATGAAACATGAAAGAAAAGAGAAGATGTGATTTCTTTTACGAGAAATTCGGCAGCCTAACGGCGTCACTTAAAAATTAATAAAACAAATTGATGAGAGCGAAAAGGGTCCCTCAAAAATTAGAAATGAAATGGAAAGTAATGAGAACATATAAGAACATACCCTGAACATAAATATATGGAAACTAGAATACACAACATAAAGGAATTCATGACTTAAAAGAGGAGAGTGAAAGGATCCCTTTCCTTGAAGAGTAACTTCGAAAGCTTGAAGGTCGGGACCTTGGGAGGCTTGAGGGAACCTTGAGAGGACTCCTTGGGAGGTAAGGAGACTATAACTTAGTTGAGGATGATTTTGGAATGAAATGAATGAGGTAAATGTCTTGGTATTTATACGGAAAGTGAGTGAATAAATTATTAATTTTCAAGGGACACCTCATCGGTGGTATTGGCAAAACCATGGGCTTGCCCATGGTATTTGCCCATGGTATTGGCCACTTGGGATACCTCATATAATATATCACTATTAATAAGTCGACCAGAAAGCTTACATCATTATTATATCATTAATGATGTCATTAAACACCCGAAACTCAAAACTGCATTTTTACTATTCACGGAAAATTCAACTGTTTCAGAAAAAACCCAAAAATTTACCCTAACCTAATATCAATGATCTGAAATAAAAAATGAATTCCATTTCATGAAAATAATTTTATAAATATTTTTAATTTAATTTTTAAATAAAATCATTATTTATTCCAAAAATACAACTTTAAAACTATAACTCATTTTTTAACACCTTAAAAAAGTAATCAAGGTCCCATAAAATTATCATATAACCATAAGATAATAAAGTAACAATTTATGATTAAATTTTACGAAAATAAATTTCCATTTTAAATTATTAAATTAAATATAAAATTTTAAATAAAATATTTATGGCATACAAAAATATAAAAACTTAAACTATGATCTTTTTTTCACTTTTAAGATGTCTAAAATGTATTTATACATTCTTGGGTGAAGTTTCTATTTTTTTGGTCAAATTACTATTCATTACTATTCATATGGGTATGTTACTATTCCTACTTTACTATTCACTAAAAACCAAGTTGATCTTATTAGACTCTAAATTTCTCACTGATCACAACTGTAGAAGACCGTTTTTTGAAAATCATTTCACATTATTGAATACAAAAAATATTTTAAAATACCCTTTTTTCCTAAATAATACACATCCTATATTTATCCAGATATTTGAAATTCACAAACTTTTCAATAATAAGAAATAACAATTTTATTTATATAAAATGATTACACAAAGCAGCTAAAGTCTCATTACATGGCCCCTTATTACACCAGTATAGGACCTAAGTGTTAGGTGTGCTATGGTGATAGAATCATGGGGTGGCTCGAACAACATTTCTCGAGTGGTGATTTATATCAGCTTGAACTTCTCCCTTAGGCGATTTCGTTCAAGCTTCATACGTTGAAGTTCGGCTTGGGCTTGGTCTAGAGCAAAGACCAGTGATGCTACCTCCTTCCCAAGCTCTGACAGATGGGATTCATATGGCTCAAGTCTACTGGATGAGGCCATTCAATCTTCTTTCTGTATTAATTAACCAAGATAACCGTATTTATAAAAACAAAACGTTAAGATTATAGTTTCCAACGGTCATATTGACCAATGGTTATATTGACCAACGGTCATATAACAGTCGAAACCCTATGGTCTCATTTTAATTATACCTACTTAATTAATTAATGGAAATAGTTTTGTTCATTATAAAATAAAATAACACACAAAATTAGGAAACAAATATAATTAAAAAGTTTGGGTCATTACATTCTTCCCCCCTTAAGAAATTTCGTCCCTGAAATTTTATCTCGTACCCTATGATGGGAAAAGGTGTGGGTACTTCTGTCTCATGGACTCCTCCAGTTCCCACATGGCTTCTTCACATTTGTGGTTCCTCCACAACACCTTAACAAGGTGGGTAGTCTTGTTGCATAGAACCTTGTCTCTACGATCCAAGATCTCCACCAGCTGCTCCTCATAAGAGAGGTCATGTTCTAGTTGTACCACATCTAGATTTATTACATGTGAAGGGTCAGGTATGTACTTCCTCAAGATGGATACATGGAAGACATCATGAACTTTGGATATATTTGGAGGAAGTGAAAGCCTATAGGCCACTTCTCCCACACGATTAAGGATTTCATAGGGGCCAATGTACCTAGGGTTGATCTTCCCTTTCTTCCCAAACCTCATGAATCTCTTCCAAGGTGAAATCTGAAGAAAGGCTTTGTCACCAAAATCAAACTCCAAGTCCCTACGATGGTTGTCTGCATAGCTCTTTTGCCAACTCTGAGTAGCCTTAATGTGTTGTTGGATGGCATGGACCTTTTCTGTCATCTCTTGCACAAGATCAGGCCCAAGAAGATTTCTCTCACCAGCTTCATCCCAACAAGTAGGAGTTCTACATCTATTCCCATATAGAGATTCATAGGGTGCCACTTGAATGCTCTAGTGGAAGATTTTGTTGTAAATAAACTCAACTAAAGAGATATGTTGATCCCATCCACCATTAAATTCCATTGAGTAAGTTCTCAGCATATCCTCGAGTGTTTGAATAGCCCTTTCAGATTGGCCATCAGTTTGGGGGTGATAGGCTGTACTGAAATTCAATTCAGTGCTCAGAGCTTGTTGAAGACTTCTCCAGAATTTTGATGTGAATATTGGATCACGATCAGATACGATAGAAAGTGGAACTCCATGCAGCCTTACCACTTCCTTCACGTAAATCCTGAAAAGTTTATCAAGAGAGAAATCTTCCCGAATGGAGATAAAATGGGTAGTCTTGGTGAGACGGTCCACAATAACCCATATCACATTATTTCCTTTGGAAGTTATTGGGAGACAAGTGACAAAGTCCATAGTGATATTGTCCCACTTCCATGCTGGTATGGGTTGTGGTTGCAATACCCCTTTAGAAATTTTCACTCTGCATTCACTTGCTGACATACCAGGCACCTTGAAGTGTAGTCAGTAATCTCCCTTTTTATATTATCTCACCAATAATGATCACGAAGGTCTATATACATTTTTGTGCTACCAAGATGTATATAGAAAGTAGAGCTATGAGCTTCATCCATCAGCTCCTTCTTTATTTCCAGAATAGATGGAACACATAGTCTTGTATGAAATTTCAGTACACCTTCTTGATCAGTATTGAACTTAGGAAACTTCCCATCCTTTACATCCTAAAACTTATTCTTTAATAAAGGATCTTCTTTATGAGCTTTATTGATCTTATCTAGTTATGACGGTTGAGAAATCATTTGGGTTAGGGTTGATTATGTCCCTTCCCTTATAATTCCCATGTCCGGCTTTACAAGGTCATTAATCATAGGATATTTTTTAATCCTCATCATGGAAAGAACAACTGGGTCTTTGCTGCTTAATGCATCAGCGACTTTGTTTGCTCTTCCGGGATGATAATGAATTGAACAATAATAGACTTTAAAGAGTTCCAACCATCTCCTTTGTCTCATGTTCAATTCATTTTGTGTGAAAATATACTTCCAACTTTGATGTTCTGTGTATATATCACATTTCTCCCCATAAAGATAGTACCTCTATATCTTCAGAGAAAAAACAACTATCGCCAGCTCCAGATCATGCGTAGGATATTTCTTCTCATGAGTCTTCAACTGTCGATATGCATAATCAATGGCCTTGTCATTTTTCATGAGGACGCACCCAATCCCTTTCAGATATGCATCGCTAAAAATAACAAATCCTTCTCCATTTTAGGGCAGAGTTAACATAGGTGAAGTAACCAATCTATTCTTAGGCTCTTGGAAACTTTCCTCACACTCCTTTGTCCAGATGAACTTGACCACTTTTTGAGTTAACTTGGTTAATGGATTAGAAAGTCATGAAAATTTTTTCACAAACCTCCTATGATATCACGTTAATCCAAGGAAACTATGAATCTCATTTATTGTTGTAGGCTGAGGCCACTCCTCTACAACTTTTTTCTTTATAGGGTCAACTATGATTCCTTCATTGGTAATAATGTGCCCCAAGAAAGCAACTTGTTGTAACAAGAATTCACATTTACTAAAATTTCCAAAAAATCTCTCCTTCTGTAGAGTTTGCAAAATAACCCTTATATGATCATCATGCTCCTCAGGAATTTTGGAATATATCAGAATATCATCAATAAAAACTACCACAAAGTTATCAAGGTAGTCTTTAAAGACTCTATTCATAAAATACATAAAAATAGAAGGTGCATTAGTTAGTCCAAAAGGCATAACAACAAACTCATAATGCCCATATCTTGATCGGAAGGCAGTTTTTAGAATATCTTCTTTCTTCACCCTCAATTGATGATAACCAGATCGAAGATCAATCTTAGAGAAGAATTGAGCCCCACAAAGTTGGTCAAATAATTCATCAATTCTTGGAAGAGGGTATTTGTTATTTACTGTGATTCCATTCAGTTCTCTATAATCAATGCATAGCCGCATCGATCCATCCTTCTTCACAAAGAGAACAGGTGCTCCCCAAGGAGACACACTCGGTCGGATAAACCCATTCTCCAAAAGATCTTGGAGTTGTTTCTTTAATTCCTCCAGCTCCACATTTGTCATCCTATATGGGGTCTTTGATATTGGATGATATCCAGGTACGAGTTCAATAGAGAACTCTACCTCTCTTTCTGGGGGAGGTCCAGGAAACTCCTCAGGAAATACTTCAATGTATTCCTGAACGATGGGTATATTTTCTATCCTCAAACTCTCATTTCCTTATTCTTCTTCACTGATCAAATCCATAAAGAATGATATAGGAGGTTCTTCTAGACAAATATCAGGTTGAGATATCTCTCCCTGGAAGATAACTGTAGGTTTTCCATTCAAGACTACTGATATTTCCTTACTTCTACATTTGATCTTAGCATTATACTTTGAGATCCAGTCCATACCTAGTATAATGTTGAATTACATCATGGTAATTACTACTAGATTTGCGATAATATTATGCTCAACAAAGTAAATACTAGAGTTTCTAAACACTGATGATGCTTGGATAATCCCATCATGAGTCTTGACTGATAACTCTACTTTTAGAAAGTTGGGGGTTGATTCTAAATTCTTTGCAAACTTGGAGGAAATAAAGGGATGCGTAGAACTAGAATCAAACAAAGTACTAGCTATCTTTGAGAGCACAAAAAGAGTACTTTCTACCACATCATTTGGAGGTTCAACTTCAGTTGTCATGATAGAAAAATCACAACCTTGCTCCCTTGGCCTTTGCTGAGGCTGATGGTGGTTCACTTACACTACCCTCGGATTTGGAAAGTGATTGGAAAAGTGCCCAAGTTGTCCACACTTAAAGCACTGGACATCAAGTAGGACCTGCGTCATCTTTCCCTTGTCTTTAGTGTTCGGAAGTTTAGGTTTCACCTCACTATGAAAATTCCTCATAATATGGTCATATCTTCCACACTTGTAGCATTTCCCGCTCCCGAGCTGGCAGTTCCCCGAATGCTTCTTCCCAAATTTATTACACGTGGGACATTACACTTGATTGTCACCTCTTCCTTTATCAAAGCTCTTCCCTAAGTTGGGCTCCATCGATCTCTTTTTCTCGTTTGATTTATGTGACCACTGCATCTCACCAAACTCTAGTTCGACTTTCATCGCACTTCACACGATCTCCTCATAGCTGTCATAGTCTTGGTTGGCTAGATTCTTCTGCAGATGAGGTCTCAGTCCACCAAATAATCTATCAACCTTACCATTTGGATCCATGAAAAAGATAGAGGTATATATTGAAAGTCGGGTGAAGTTCATCTCATATCTTCCGACAGATTCGTTCTCCTTCTGCTTCAGCTCGAGAAACTCCTTCTCCATTATTATTCTCATGGAACGAGGGAAATACTTACTAAAAAATATCCCTCTGAACTCTTCCCACTCCATAGCTTCAACCTCCACTCTTTGCCTCGTGTTTTTAATCAGCTCCCACCACTAATCATCTTCTCCTTCTAAGCGGTAGACAGCCAGGGTGAACTTCTCTTGCTCTGAATAGTGGAGCACAGAAAATATCTTCTTGATGGAGCTTATCCACTTCTCAGCAATCAATGGGTTAGTCGATCCACTGAATTTTGGTGGTCGTTGACTCATAAAGGACTCAACAGAATGTTGTTCCCTTCGCGGTGAGATTATTCTCTCAGCTTGATTCAAGTTATTTCTCATAACTTTAGTTATTTGGTTCATCATTAGCATGAATGTTTCCATTCTGGCTTCCATAGGAGGGTCGTCAGTGCATGGTCCATTTCGGTCACCATTTTCATGGTTCCTCTTATTTCCCACCATTTTCTAAAATAGTAAAACCTTAGTGATAAACTTATTTCATTTATGAATCTTTTAACTATAAAGGATTCTATGTCTTAAAACTTCATGCTTAAATAATTAAATTTCTCTATAAATCCTTCATAATGATTCATAAAAAGCTTTTTATTAAACAAACATATGCCCCGGGAGTGTCGTAACCAAAAGTGAAGCAAGGCCCATTGTTGTGCACCAGTTCCCGTTTGATTCTAGCTCAAAGTGGTGTTTTCAGGTTTTACCCCTATGTACATCTGTACCAGAGCTGCTTCTACCTGCTCTTATCCGGACATAGATGTATTTGTTCGATAAACCACTTTACTCAATATTCACCAAAATACCAGGAAGTTTTCCTATATTTAAACTTTTATATAGGGTTCTTCCTAAATATTTCATAGCCTAATTTCCATAAATAACTAAACTATCCTTTGATACCAACTATGGCATCCTGCCTTTTTATTACATAACTTTTCATTACATTTTACAAATAGAGGATCTTTAAAGTCTAGTGTCTTGGAAATCAGGAACATAAAACATGAAAAGAAACATAAAACATTCTTCTAATCCACTTATAAGGCTTCTTCATAAGTTCATCCTAAGTTCAATTTCTTCATCTCATATCATGGAGACATACATCAAAGAAAATGGTGAGTAGAAGGCTCGGTAAGGAAAACAAGTGAAAAAGTTGACATGTGATCTTGATCAATATTAATAAGAACATGATAAATGTCATAACGGCATGAGAAATGGAATAATATTAATATCATGATAAACATAACATGAATCATAACTTGAATATGTGGCTATAACATTTCATTTACACATTCATGAACATATCACCAAGGTTTATCCCCAAGGTGTCATAAAAATTACCAAGGTTATTCACCAAGGTATCGTAAAACTTGTCATCTCTAGAGATTAATTCTTTACCAAATGCATTGGAGAGATATCAGGGTGAACCCTTAATATGTATTTACTTTAATGTGATCCACATAGATAATAATCAAACATTTCATAAATAACCCATAGATAATAAAAGAAATGGGTTTCATTTCAAAAACGTGACGTTTTAAAAGTTCTTAAAATTAAGATCATTATATCATTTATAACCCATGGAAAGGGAGTGAGGGTTATATGTATGTCAATTAAAGAATCAAATGTATCATCTTTATATATTTATGAACACCCATATAAACGAAATAGGTCTGGGTATTTACATAAATAAACAAGGGAATTTCTTGAGAGAAAGAGATAGAAATTTTGAGATGAAATTTCTGCAGCATAACGGCTATATAACAACATTTTAGTTCACATTGAAAAGAGAGGGGACAAGGTTCACCCACTCATAAATAATTCATAATACATTATTTTTACTGAATAAGATCATGGTATGCATATTTTAATGACACACCACATGAAAAGGAAACATGAAAGAAAAGAGAAGATGCGGTTTCTTTTACGAGAAATTCGGCAGCCTAACAGCGTCACTTAAAAAGTCAAAAAACAAATTGATGAGAGCAGAAAGGATCCCTCAACAATTATAAATGAAATGGACAGTAATGAGAACATATAATAACATACCATCAACATAAAGATATGGAAACTAGAAGACGCAACATAAAGGAATTCATGACTTAAAAGAGGAGGGTGAAAGGATCCCTTACCTTGAAGAGTAACTTTGAAGGATTGAAGGTCGGGACCTTGAGAGGATTGAGGGAACCTTGGGAGGATTCTTTGGGAGGTAAGGATACCAGAACTTCGTTGAGAATGATTTTGGAATGAAATGAATGAGGGAAATGGCTTGGTATTTATAGGGAAAGTGAGTGAATAAATTATTAATTTCCAAGGGACACCTCATCGATGGTATTGGAAAAACCATGGGCTTGCCCATGGTATTTTCTCATGGTATTGGCCACTTGGGACACCTCATATAATATCTCACTATTCATAATTTGACCAAAAATCTTACATCATTATTATATCATTAATGATGTCATTAAACACCCAAAACTCAAAACTGCATTTTTACTATTCACGTTCAACTATTTCAGAAAAAAACCCAGAAATTCACCCTAACCTAATATTGATGCTCTGAAATAAAAAATGAATTCCATTTCATGAAAATAATTTTCTAAATAATTTTAATTTAATCTTTAAATAAAATCATTATTTATTCCAAAAATACAACTTTAAAACTATAACTCATTTTGTAACACCTTGAAAAAGTAATCAAGGTCCCATAAAATTATCATATAACCATAAGAAAATAAAGTAACAATTTATGATTAAATTTTATGAAAATAAATTTACATTTTAAATTATTAAATTAATTATAAAATTTTAAAGAAAATATTTATAGTATACAAAAATACCAAAACTTAAACTATGATCATTTTTTCACTTTTAAGATGTCTAAAATGTATTTATAAATTCTTGCGTGAAGTTTCTATTTTTTTGGTCAAATTACTATTCATTACTATTCATATGGGTATGTTACTATTCCTAATTTACTATTCATTAAAAACCAATTTGATCTTATTAGACTCAAAATTTCTCACTGATCACTACTGTAGAAGACTATTTTTTGAAAATCATTTCACATTATTGAATACAAAAAATATTTTAAAATACATTTTTTTCCTAAATAATACACATCCTATATTTATCCGGATATTTGAAATTCACAAACTTTTCCATAAGAAGAAATAACAATTTTATTTATATAAAAGGATTATACAAAGCAGCTAAGGTCTCGTTACATAGCCCCTTATTACACCAGCATAGGGCCTAAGTGTTAGGTGTGCTATGGTGATAGAATCTTGGGGTGGCTCGGACAACATTGCCCAAGTGGTGATTTCTATTAGCTTGAACTTCTCCCTTAGGCAATTCCGTTCAAGATTCATACGTTGAAGTTCAGCTTGGGCTTGGTCCAGAGCAAAGCCCAGCGATGCTACCTCCTTCCCAAGCTCTGAGAGATGGGCTTCATATGGATCGAGTCTACTAGATGAGGCCATTAAATCTTCTTTCTATATTAATTAACCAAGATAACCATATTTATAAAAACACAATGTTAAGATTATAGTTTCCAATGGTCATATAACAGTCGAAACCCAACGATCTCATTTTAATTATACCCACTTCATTAATTAATGGAAATAGTTTTTTTCATTATAAAATAAAATAACACACAAAATTAAGAAACAAATATAATTAAAAATTTCGGTTTGTTACATTCTTCCCCCATTAAGAAATTTCATCCTCAAAATTTTATCTCGTACCCTCTAATGAGAAAAGGTGTGGGTACTTCTATCTCATGGACTCCTCCAGTTCCCACGTGGCTTCTTAAAATTTGTGGTTCCTCCATGATACCTTAACAAGGTGGGTAGTCTTGTTGCGTATAACCTTGTCTCTACGATCCAAGATCTCCACTGGCTGCTCCACATAAGAGAGGTCATGTTCCAGTTGTACCACCTCTGGATTTAGTACATGTGAAGGGTCAGGTATGTAATTCCTCAAGAGGGATATGTGGAAGACATCATGAACTTGGGCTAGATTTGGAGGAAGTGCAATCCGATAGGCCACTACTCCCACACGATCAAGGATTTCATAGGGTCCAATGTACCTAAGGTTGAGCTTCCCTTTCTTCCAAAACCTTATGACTCTCTTCCAAGGTGAAATCAAAAGAAAGAGTTTGTTACCAACATCAAACTCCAAGTCCCTACGACAATTGTTGGCATATCTATTTTTCCGACTCTGAGCAGCCTTAATGTGTTGTTCGATGGCATGGACCTTTTCTTTCATCTCTTGTACAAGATCAAGCCCAAAACGATTTCTATCACCAACTTCATCCCAACAAGTAGAAGTTCTAAATCGCTTCCCATATAGAGCTTCATAAAGTGCCATTTGAATGATCGAGTGGAAGTTGTTGTTGTAAGATAACTCAACTAAAGAGATATGTTGATCCCATCCACCTTTAAATTCCATTGAGCAAGTTCTCAGCATATCCTTGAGTGTTTGAATAGTCCTCTTAGATTGTCCATCAGTTTGGGGGTGATAGGCCATACTGAAATTCAATTCAGTGCTCAGAGCTTATTGAATACTTCTCCAGAATTTTGATGTGAACCTTGGATCATGATTAGATATGATAGGAAGTGGAACTCCATGCAGCCTTACCACTTTCTTCACGTAAATCCTATAAAGTTGATCAATAGAGAAATCTTCCTGAATGGAGATAAAATGGGGATTCTTGGTGAGATGGTCCACAATAACCCATATCACATTATTTCCTTTGGAAGTTCTCGAGAGACCAGTGACAAAGTCTATAGTGATATTTTCCCACTTCCATGCTGGTATGGGTAGTGGTTGTAATACCCCTTGAAGAAGTTGTCTCTCTACTTTCACTTGCTGACATACCAGGCACCTTGAAGTGTAGTCAGCAATCTCCCTTTTCATATTATCCCAACAATAATGATAACGAAGGTCTCTATACATTTTTGTGCTATCAGGATGTATAGAGAAAGTATAGCAATGAGCTTCATCCATCAGCTCCTTCTTTATTTTTCAGAATAGATGGAACACGTAGTCTTGTACAAAATTTCAGTACACCTTCTTGATCAGTATTGAACTCAGGAAACTTCCCATCCTTTACATCCTCAAACTTTTTCTGTAACAAAGGATCTTCTTTCTGAGCTTTCTTGATCTTCTCTAGTAATGATGGTTGATATATCATTTGGGTTGGGGTTGATGATGTCCCTTACCTTATAATTTCCATTTCCAACTTTACTAGGTCATTTATCAAAGGATATTTTTGAATCCTCATCATGGAAAGAGAAAATGGGTCTTTCCTGATTAATGCATCAGTGACTTTTTTTGCTCTTCCGGGATGATAATGAATTGAACAATCATAGTCTTTAAGGAGTTCCAACCATCTCCTTTTTCTCATGTTCAATTCCTTCTGTATGAAAATATACTTCAAACTTTGATGGTCTATGTATATATCACATTTCTCCCCATAAAGATAGTGTATTCATATCTTCAGAGCAAAAACGACCACCACCAGCTCCAGATCATGCGTAGGATAGTTCTTCTCATGAGTCTTCAACTGTCGAGATGAATAAGCAATGACCTTGTCATTTTACATGAGGACGCACCCAATCCCTTTCAGAGACGCATCGCTAAAAATAACGAATCCTTCTCCATTTTAGGGCAGAGTTAACACAGGTGAAGTAACCAATCTCTTCTTCAGCTCTTGGAAACTTTCCTCACACTCCTTTTTCTAGATTAACTTGACCCCTTTTCAAGTTAACTTGGTTAATGGATTAGAAATTCATGAAAAGTTTTTCACAAACCTCCTATAATATCCGACTAATCCAAGGAAAATATGAATCTCAGTTATTGTTGTAGGCTGAGGCCACTCCTCTACAATTTTTGTCTTTACAGGGTTAAATGTGATTACTTCATTGGTAACAATGTGCCCCAAGAAAGAAACTTGTTGTAACCAGAATTCACATTTACTGAACTTTCCAAAAAGTCTCTCCTTACATAGAGTTTTCAAAATAACCCTTAGATGATCCTCATGCTCCTCGCGACTTTTGGAATATATCATAATATCATCAATAAAAACTACCACAAAGTTATCAAGGTATTATTTAAAGACTCTATTTATCATATTCATAAAAATAGCAGGTACATTATTCATTCCAAAAGGCATAACAACAAACTCATAATTCCCATATCTTGATTGAAAGGCAGTTTTTGGAATATCTTCTTTCTTCACCCTCAATTGATGATAACCATATCGAAGATCAATCTTAGAGAAGATTTGAGCCCCATGAAGTTAGTCAAATAAGTCATCAATTCTTGGAAGAGGGTATTTTTTATTTACTTTGATTCCGTTAAGTTCTCTATAATCAATGCATAGCTGCATCGATCCATCCTTCTTCTTCAGAAAGAGAACAGGTGCTCCCCAAGGAGACACACTTGGTCGGATAAACCCCTTATCCAAAAGATCTTGGAGTTGTTTCTTTAATTCATCCATCTCCACATTTTCTATCCTATACGGGGTCTTTGATATTTTATGAGATCCAGGTACGTGTTTAATGGATAACTCTACCTCTCTTTCTGGGGGAGGTCTAGGAAACTCCTTAGAAAATACGTCAATTTATTCTTTAACGATGGGTACATTTTCTATCCTCAAACTCTCATTTCCTTCTTCTTCGTCACTGATCAACTCCATAAAGAAAGATATAGGAGGTTCTTCTAGACAAATATCAGGTTGATATATCTCTCCTGGGAAGATAACTGTAGGTTTTCCATTCAAGACTACTGAGATTTCCTTACTTCTGCATTTGATCTTAGCATTATACTTTGAGAGCCAGTCCATCCCTAGTATAATGTCGAATTCCATCATGAGAATTACAACTAGATTTGCGATGATATTATGCTCACTAAAGTAAATACTATATTTTCTAAACATTGATGATGTGTGGATAATCCCACTAGGATTCTTGACCGATAACTCTACTTTTAGCAAGTCAGGGGTTGATTCTAAATTCTTTGCAAACTTGGAGGAAATAAAGGAATGCGTAGAACCAGAATCAAGCAAAGTACTAGCTAGCTTTGAAAGAACAACAAGAGTACCTGCTACCACATCATTTGGAGGTTCAACTTCATCTGTCGTTATAGGAAAAGCATGACCTTTCTCCCTTGGCCTTTGTGGAGGCTGGTGGTGGTTCCCCTCCACTGCCCTCGGATTTGGATAGTGATTGGAAAAGTACCCAAGTTGTCCACACTCAAAGCACTAGACATCAGGTAGGGCCTACACCATCTTCCCCTTGTCATTGTTGTTTGTAAGTTAAGGTTTCACCTCACTACGACAATTTCTCACAATATGATCATATCTTCCACACTTGTATCATTTCCCGCTTCCGAGCAGGCAGTTCCTCGAATGCTTCTTCCCACATTTATTACACGTGGGACATTGAACTTGCTTGCCTCTTATTTCTTGATCAAATCTCCTCCCTAAGCTGGGATCCATCGATCTCTTTTTTTCGCTTGATTTATAAGACCACTGCGTCTCACCAAACTCCAGTTTGACTTTCATCGCACTTCGCATGATCTCCTCATAGCTGTCATAGTCTCGGTTGTCTAGATTCTTCCGCAGATGAGGCCTCAGTCCACCGAAGAATCTATCAACCTTACCATTTGGATCTCTGACAAAGATAGAGGTATATCGTGAAAGTCGGGTGAAGTTCATCTCATAGCTTCCGACATATTCATTCTCCTTCTACTTCAGCTCGAGAAACTCCTTCTCCATTCTTGTTCTCATGGAACGAGGGAAATACTTACTGAAAAAGATCCCTATGAACTCTTCCCACTCCATAGCTTCAACCTCCACTCTTTGCCTCGTGTTTTTAATCATCTCCCACCACTGATCAGCTTCTCCTTCTAAGCGATAGACAGCCAGGGTGACCTTCTCTTGCTCTGAACAGCGGAGCACAAAAAAAATCTTCTCAATGGAGCTGATCCACTTCTCAGTAATCAATGGGTCAGTCAATCCACTGAAGGTTGGTGGTCATTGACACATAAAGGACTCAACAGTATGATTCTACCTTCACTGTGATATCATTATCTCAGCTTGATTCAATTTATTTTCCATAACTTGAGTCAGTTGGTTCATCATTCACATAAATGTTTCCATTCCGGTTTCCATCGGAGGGCCATCAGTGCATGGTCCATTGCGGTCACCATTTGCACGGTTCCTCCTATTGCCCGCCATTTTCTAAGATATTAAAACCATAGTGAGAAAATTATTTCATTTATGAATCTTTTAACTATAAAGGATTCTTTGTCTTAAAACTTCATTCTTAAACAATTACATTTCTCTATAAATCCTTCATAATGATTCATAAAAATCTTATGATTAACCAAACATATGCCTCGGGAGTTTCATAACCAAGAGTGCAGCAAGGCCCGTTGTCGTGCACTAGTTCCTGTTTGAGTCTAGCTCAAAGAGGTGTTTTCGGGCTTTACCCCTATGTACATTTGTGCCAGAGTCGCCTCTACCTTCTCGTATCCAGACAGGCATGTATTTGTTCGATAAACCACTTACTCAATATTCACCAAAATACTAGGAAGTTTTCCTATATTTAAAATTATCTATAGGATTATTCCTAAATATTTCATAGACTAATTTCCATAAATAACTAAACTATCCTTTGATACAAACTATGGCATCCCGCCTTTTTATTACATAACTTTTCATTACATTTTACAAATAGAGGATCTTTAAAGTCTAGTGTCTTGTAAATCAGGAACATAAAACATGAAAAACAACATAAAACATTATTCTAATACACTTTTAAGGCTTCATCATAAGTTCAACCTAAGTACAATTACTGCATCTCATATCCTAGAGACATACATCAAAGAAAAGGGTGAGCAGAAGGCTCGGTAAGGAAATCAAGTGAAACAGTTGACATGTGATCTTGAGAAATATTAATAAGAGCATGATAAATGTCATAAAGGCATGAGAAATGGAAGAATAGGAATATCATGATAAAAATAACATGAATCATAACTTGAATATGTGGCTACAACATTTCATTTATACATTCATGAACATATCACCAAGGTTTATCCCTGAGGTGTCATAAAAATTACCAAGGTTATTTACCAAGGTATCATGAAACTTGTCATCTCTAGAGATTAATTATTTACCCAATTCATTGTAGCGCTATTAGGGTGCTCCCTTAATATTTCTTTACTTTCATGTGATCCACATAAATCATAATCAAACATTTCATAAATAACCCATAGAGAATAAAAGAAATGGGTTTCATTTCCAAATCGTGACGTTTTAAAAGTTCTTAAAAATAAGATCATTATATCATTTATAACCCAGGGAAAGGGAGTGAGGGTTATATGTATGTAAATTAAAGAATAAAATTTATCATCTTTATATATTTATAAACACCCATATAAACTAAATAGTTCTGGGTATTCACATAAATAAACAAGGGAATTTCTTGAGAGAAAGAGATATAAATTTTGAGACGAAATTTCTGCAGCATAACGGCTATATAACATCATTTTAGGAAACATTGAAAAGAGAGGGGAAAAGTTTCACCCACTCATAAATAATTAATAATAAAGTTTGGTTACTGAATAAGATCATGGTATGGATATTTGAATGACACACCACATGAAAAGAAAACTTGAAATAAAAGAGAAGATGTGATTTCTTTTACGAGAAATTCGGCAGCCTAACAGTGTCACTTAAAAATTCAGAAAACAAATTGATGAGAGGAGAAAGAGTCCCTCAACAATTAGAAATGAAATGGATAGTAATGATGACATATAAGAACATACCCTCAACATAAAGATATGGAAACTAGAATACACAACATAAAGGAATTCATGACTTAAAAGAGGAGGGTGAAAGGATCCCTTACCTTGAAGAGTAACTTTGAAAGCTTGAAGTTCGGAACCTTGGGAGGCTTGAGGGCACCTTGGGAGGACACCTTGGGAGGTAATGAGACCAGAACTTCATTTAGGATGATTTTGGAATGAAATGAATGAGGTAAATGGCTTGGTATTTATAGGGAAAGTGAGTGAATAAATTATTAATTTCCAAGGGACACCTCATCGGTGGTATTGGCAAAACCATGGGCTTGCCCATGGTATTTTCCCATGGTATTGGCCACTTGGGACACCTCATATAATATCTCACTATTCATAAGTCTACCAGAAAGCTTGCATCATTATTACATCATTAGTGACGTCATTAAACACCCGAAACTCAAAACTGCATTTTTACTATTCACATTCAACTATTTCAGAAAAAACCCAAAAATTCACCCTAACCTAATATCGATGCTATGAAATCAAAAATTAATTCCATTTCATGAAAATAATTTTATAAATATTTTTAATTTAATTTTTAAATAAAATCATTATTTATTCCAAAAATACAATTTTAAAACTATAACTCATTTTGTAACACCTTAAAAAAGTAATCAAGGTCCCATAAAATTATCATATAACCATAAGACAATAAAGTAAAAATTTATGATTAAATTTTATGAAAATACATTTCCATTTTAAATTACTAAATTAATTATAAAATTGTAAATAAAATATTTATGGCATACAAAAATACCAAAACTTAAACTATGATCATTTTTTCACTTTTAAGATGTCTAAAATGTATTTATACATTCTTGGGTGAAGTTTCTATTTTTTTGGTCAAATTACTATTCATTACTATTCATATGGGTATGTTACTATTCCTACTTTACTATTCACTAAAAACCAAGTTGATCTTATTAGACTCTAAATTTCTCACTGATCACAACTGTAGAAGACCATTTTTTGAAAATCATTTCACATTATTGAATACAAAAAATATTTTAAAATACCCTTTTTTCCTAAATAATACACATCCTATATTTATCCGGATATTTGAAATTCACAAACTTTTCCATAAGAAGAAATAACAATTTTATTTATATAAAAGGATTTCACAAAGCAGCTAAGGTATCGTTACATAGCCTCGTATTACACCAGCATAGGACATAAGTGTTAGGTGTGATATGGTGATAGAATCTTAGGGTGGCTCAGACAACATTGCCCGAGTAGTGATTTCTATCAGCTTGAACTTCTCCCTTAGGAGATTTCGTTCAAGCATCATACGTTGAAGTTTGGCTTGGGCTTGGTCCAGAGCAAAGCCCAGCGATGCTACCTCCTTCCCAAGCTCTGACAGATGGGCTTTATATGGCTCGAGTCTACTAGATAAGTCCATTCAATCTTCTTTTGTATTAATTAACCAATATAACTGTATTTATAAAAACACAATGTTAATATTATAGTTTCCAACAGTCATATTGACCAATGGTCATATTGACCAACGGTCATATTGACCAACAGTCATATAAAATTAGAAACCCAATGGTCTCATTTAAATTATACCCACTTAATTAATTAATGGAAATAGTTTTGTTCATTATAAAATAAAATAACACACAAAATTAGGAAACAAGTATAATTAAAAAGTTCGGGTCGTTACAGGGGATGAGTATAAAACTCAGCAATTTTTCCCAAATTACTTCCCTACTCATGCTACTAGGATAGAAAAAGATAGCACATTTATATAAAATATATATATATATATAACAATTTAAAACAATTTATTTCAAATCCAAACCAACCAATTTCCAAGGAAAGAAACTATATGATTCTTTAAAAACATTTCTCAATATTCAATTTGACATAACCCATTCCATTCCACACATCTAAACATCCACACTTGCATGTCAAGGTGAAAATTCCATACTCATGAGTGGTATCTCATCGATATACCAAGTTTTCTAAAGGTAACAATATACCAAGTTCCCCTATGGAACATGCCCCTTCCACAGGGTCACATCAATGCAGATGAATACATGCCAACTATTTATGAAAAATCCCATGCAAAACCAACCATTTAAATAAGACATCCATTTTATTGAAAACATTTTTATCAAACAATTTCCATGAATTAAACAAAGTCATATTTTAAAAACATCATTTTAAAATTATGAAACAAACCACTTTTCACAATAACAAATTTTACACAATTTCACAAACCATCACTAAAGAGGGTTTCTACTAGGATTTGAACAAAAATTTCACAATTCAAATAAAAAAATCAATAAATTTGAAATCAGGACTTCTAGTTCTAGAAAGAGGAGTCGAGAGTGAATCCACCTACCTTAAAAACTTAGGTGAGAATAAATAACTTCACAAATTCTTCAACAAACTAGGTTAAAAATCCAAAAACCTGCCTTAGATCTTGTTACCTTTACCCAAAACAACTATATCTAAATATTATTGGAATAAACTAATATGGATCTATCCCTAATTGATTATATACATGAATCCAAGAGAATAAAGAATATAAAAACTAAGGGAAACCACTAAGAATGAGCACTTACCAAGGAATTTGGGCCTCCAACGCACAAATAATTACCAACGGATCCCTCTCGAATCAAGTGGAAGGGTTTCTCTAGCCTTGGGAGGAAATGGAAATCGTATTAGGTTATATTTGGGGGGGAAAGAACCATTAAGGGGAAAATCCAAATTAGATCCAAATTTTTTGTATTTTTTTAACACTGCATGGTTAGGGTGAACGGTTAAGAAAAATGTTCTCTAACTGTGTGTTAGACATTGAATCCAAACACCCCTAGAAATTTTGTCTTTCAAGGTTATACAAACCATGAACCTAGAATGAAAAAACCCCTTTTTTCAATTTCCATGGTTTCTCCTAGGTGGCCGCACGATTTGGTCAAATTGTATGCCTACCCAGAGCCCACTATTTCAGTTGCACGGTTTCCCAGAAGGTGTTGCATAGTTTCTACTAATTATGCTCAAACCATTAACCTCCAAAAAATCCTGAAACACTTTTAAAAACTCCTATAAAGCTTCCCAAATTTAACCTAATTACTTTATATACTTAAAATAAATAAATAAATGGTTAATTACCTAAAACTAGGGGTGGTAAATTCTCCCCACTATTGGCCTTTCCTTACTCAAAAAGTAGAAAACCACCATTGCCCTAAAAAATTTTGGACCATTTCTTGACCATTTCCTTTTCCCATTCCCAAGTTTCTTCTAGAATATAACCATGTCTCCATAAAACCCACACTAGACTGATTTATTTCCCATGAAAGAATTTATCTTACCTATCCACAATTCATACTAGGACATGAACCAATGTAACATCTGACTCTAGGTCAATGTGATCCAATCAAATCACATGGTCATGATCAGGCTGATACTTTTTTCAACTAAGATACATAAAACCCATTATGCACCGAACTGAACTTGGTGGAAAATCCTACTGATATTCCACCTCATCAACCCCTTCAAGTATCTCAAAAGGGCTTATGTATCAAGTAGATAACTTTCCCTTCTTCCCAAAACAAAGTTTTCAAAGCCTTTGAGAGATTATGAAGAACAAAAGATCACTCACCTCGAATGAAAATAGTTGTCAATGATGATCCGCATATTATTTTTGATGACTCTAAGGCATCTCTATCCTCTTTTTGATCAATTGAATCTAGTCTCTGGAATAGGGCTTGGTCTAACTAGTGAAGTCCCACATCTTTCAAACCAACAAAGTAGAGAATAAAAAGGATTCTGATACGATGATTCAAAAGGATCCATATGTATTGAGGTTTGATAACTGTTATTATATGAGAACTTTACTAATGGTAAGTGATCCTCCCATGAGCCACAAAAATATATTACATAATACCTAAGAATATATTCCAATGTTTATATCATCTTTTCATATTGTCCATCCATCTAAGGATGATACGCCATACTCATAGTCAACTGAGTCACATGGGATTTATGGAAGGATTTCTAGAAACGAGATGTAAACCTTGGATTTCAATTCAATACTTTCAAAACCAGTACACCTTATCTATTTACCACTTATCAGATATAAATTTTGGACAAATCCTCTACCGTATGAGATTCACAAATGGGGATGAAATGGGACAACTTTTTGAGCCTATTCACTATCACCCATATAGAATCATGTTTCTGAACCATCCTTGGGATACCTATCACAAAATCCATAGATATCTTATCTCACTTCCAAATAGGAATAGTTAAAGACTGCAACATACTCGTTGTTCACTGGTTCTCTACCTTAACCTACTAACATGTAAGGAATCTCATAAAAAACTCAAACACCTTTCCTTTCATTCATACCCATCAAAACTTTACTTTCATTGCCTTATACATCTTCTATATTCCAGGATGAATAGCCCATCTCAAATGATGGTAAGCATGAAGAATTTGTTCCTGAAAATCCATAGGTACAACCATCTGATCTCTAAACAACAAAATTGAACTCCATATAGATTCCATCCCTCAATGGACTCCCATCCATTTTGTTTTGACCTCATAGACACACATTAAGAATCGAATGTTTGTTCCTCTTTAACATTATCAAAAAAATAAGGGAAAATATATCAAAAAGAAAACAAAAACACTTCCTTGGTATTCAAAATCCAATTTCATGTTTTCTATCACCAACATAAACCACCACTGATCTGAATCCCATTTTTTCAACTGACCATACGACTTCCTATTTAATACATCTCTTCCTAATTTCTTTTACCCAATGTATACATCAAGTCAAAGTCGAACATTTGAAGATACCCCATCTATCTTATTTGTCTCATATTCAAATCCATTTGTGATAAAAACATGTTTCAAGCTCTTATGATACGTAAACACTATAAATTTATCACCAAAGAGGTAATGATGTTAAGTTTTCAAAGCATAGACTATGGAAGCTAATTCCAAATCATGTGTTGGGTAGTTATTCTCATGAAACTGTAACTACCATTAACCATAATCCATAACATTATCTCCCTACATGAGAACACATCCCAACCCAAATCTTGAAGCATCACAATACACCACATACCCTTGTCCTGATTCCATAAATATCAATATCAGTGTTGATGTAATTCAAAATTTAATCTCTTCAAAATACTTCTAAAATTCATCGTTCCATTGGAATAGAACATTTTTCCTTGCAAAAGTTTTCATTGGTGAATCTAGTTGTGAAAATTCATGAACAACGTGTTGGTAATAACCATACAAAACAAGGAAATTGTGTATCTTGAAGACATTATTTAGTTTTTTCCAAGAGATTACAGCTTTAATATTTTTTGGATCCATATAAACACATTTATTAGAGATAACATGTCCAAATAAACATACCTCCTATATCCAAAAATCATACTTTAAAAGTTTGACATATAGATGATGATCCTTCAAGATACCCAACACTATCGCCAAGTGTTTCTCATGATCAAACCTTGTACTTGAATACACCAATATGTCATCCAAAAACACCACCACAAAATAACCCAAATCCCTTTGAAATATCTAATTCATCAGTTCCATAAAGATAGAAGTAGAATTCATAAGAATGAAAGAAATATCCACATAATCATAAAGTCTGTATCTTAGAAGCCACAAGATTGCAGCTTATAATCTTCCCCCTTCATGCCTAAAGATGGAAGAACATTCTTGGTCAGATCACTGTGAAATGGTAAAATAATAATCTATCAATCAAAGCTAAGTGACCTTAAATTATAGCCCACAATTTCCTCATTATAAGATGTTAAATTACATGATCTGTGTCCTAGTTGCATGACATTAAAATTCATGATTCTTCAACCCTTTTGGGTAAGATCCTTTCCTCATGATGTTGGTCACCCACCATATCATCCCAAATAACTATGTATGAATTGATGCTCATTCCATCAACACATGTATTAATGCCTAGATCCTCCATTCTAGGATCAATTTCTACAACAACTAAAAAAAATTTGTTTCTCCATTCATGGACATGACCCCAATTTGATGAGAGGCTATGGACTTCTTGAAAAACCCCTCCTTTTCAAGCCTATGATCAAAACAGAATTCCCCCTCTACAATAACCAAATTTTTCTAGGAGAGGTTTCCCATTAATGGCCAATAGACACATTCCCTTCACAAACCACCCTTTATGGTGTTGAGAAATATGAATCTCCACAATCCTTCTTCAACTATCGGTAATGGAATGTAAAATTCTTGAGTACACCTTTGTTTGACTATGCATTGATATGCCCCAAGTTGGATTTGCATAAGTCACCCATAAAAAATGGGGCATATCAACCAGAGACGCATTCATCCTCAAGAGAGACCTCTCCTATCTCCGTAATCCTTGACAACATCACACTGTAAACTGATTTTCAAACATTCTATGCAGTTATTTCTTGAATTTTTTGTCCCACATCATATTTTCATATCTGAAGATCAAAAAATCATGATTTAAATTTCACCTCTATATGTATGAAGAATGTCATAACATTATCATCTCACAATCCTTGTTGGGTCTTCAACCCATAACTCATGGTATAAACTGCACATAAAAGGAAACATAGTACTCACCAGTCTGAAAACTCTCAAAAGGAAACCTAGATAAAGTTTGAGTCATGCCCACTAAGCTCATACCACATTGGAATTAGGAAAAAATTAATTTTGTAACAGAAAAGATGAAAAGTTTGTAGGTTTTTCCATATAACCCTATAAATAGTCAAAATTATGCTCGTTGGGTCCCTTGTCTCATGAAATGATTAGATCATTACCTGATATTTCATCTAAATAATTTGAATTTTGTGTTATGGTAATGGAAATTATGCTTATACCCATCTATCAGAAATGCTTCGGAATATATCATTTCAACTTGAATATCCTAGGTTTTGATCAAGATTGATATCTAGTGATAAATCCATTTAGCTTATTTGAAATATTATCTTTTAAAATATTGAAAATTATGATTGATTGGAACTATGGGTTATGATTAAGTATAGGTACTTGATGGTGAACAAGTTTTAATTTATTGGATGGAAATGAAGGAGGATAATCCACATCTTGGAGTCTCTCCCTAACATAATTGGGCAATGAGAAAAAAATGAAATGACTATAGTAAAACTTGACCTGCTTTATTCAATAGATCGTCTAATGCATGATGTGATTCATTAAGTTCCTAATCAAGATTGGTTCTATACCCATCTTCAAATTTAGCTAACATATGAATTTTTTTAATGAAATAATTTATCTATTGACCTATTTGTTTGATGGATTCTAGTACCATATTTGTTGATGACAATTGCACCTTTATCCTAACTATTCAAGCCTCATATTCTCACAACTCTGCAGTCTTTACAACCATCTAATCATAAAATCATTCTTCTTTAGTAACTAAGAGATGAAACTCAGTAGTCGTATCCTTTAAATCTTTTGCATGATGACTGGAAAGATTAAACTGGATAAAATTTCATTCATGATTAGGAAACTCCTCCTCATAGATGAGAACTTTATGGACAAATAAATTCAAGTGTCGATAATCAAACCCACCTTCACCTAATCCAAAAAAAAAGTTGATGGATGTTATCCATCCTATCAGAAATATTCACTAAAGGATTTTCCATGATGATAGTGTAAACTTGGAACCAATCCCACTTTTGCACAGCCAGATGTTTGATGGTAGTACTAGGGTCTAGATCATGTTTACCTATGACTATGGGTATATAATCTGAGATCACATTCACTGTAGATAGGTTTTCTCCAAATTGTGATAATGAAAGAGGAAAAACCTCCATCACCACCACTTGTTTAATCTCAGGATTTAAACTGATAATTTTGGAATAAATCAATGGAATACCCAATGTTTTTCACTAGGACCAACATCATTTGGGCTACCAATGGTGCTAGTTAGAAGTGTGGGGTTCACACCACTCCTACAAAAGGATAAATTTAGGACAAAACTCTCTCAAAATGATTATAACATCAGGACAAACTTCTTTATCCTTAAAAATATTATGAAGATACTATGGTGCAAAAAGAACTAGGAGTGGCTAGTAGTTTATGTACCCATTGGAATAGTTTCCCCATCACCCCATCGGGATAATATTCCACCCATATTTTGGCATAACCCCATAATAAGTTATTCTGGTCTTTAACAGGAGTTAAAGAAATTTCCATGCAAGAATCCTTACACATCATCACCATCAACAGTTAACGAAGGATGACTAGGTGTGATTCATTTTTAATCTTGATAAGAGTTAAAGAGACAACCTTTTATAGGCATCCAAATTTTTGTACAAACTTATAGGGAGAATAGGGTTCAAAATGGTTACCTCATCTACCCAATCAGTCAGAATATCGTCTCTCAATGAGATGATATAGGAACATTATTCTAGAGAACCTCCACCATTATCTACCACTTATCCATAGGGTTCCGAATAATTAGTGAAAGAGAATTGGGAGAAATCATATAAAAACTCAATAGCACTGTTGATACCCAGGGATATCAGGAGAATGGAAGTAATGTTGATAAGTGCAGGGTGAAATGTGGAATAAGGTATTACTGTGGTATACTGATATTTGTAGCATCAAAAGTGTTCCTCCACCCAACCATATAAAAAATGAAATAGTCCTAAAAGACGATGTGGAGATCAACCCACCTATATATGGACCAACAACTCATAAATGAAAGTGAGAGTGGGCACATCTAGGTTTATATATTTTTCCTTTTCTAATGTGGTCTCCATCATTAAGGTGTAGACCCTGACACCAGTATAGGCATCATGAGATGGAAAGATCCATCCACTCAGGAACATGGATAAAAATCTTGCCAAACCAAATTCTAGACATACTTATAGATGAATCTGGTAACCCCAGGTAGTATGTTTTCATTCCTTGAGATTTTCCTAGTATAAACCTAGAACACCTCAAGATTATTGAGTCGGATAAGTCCTGGTGTGATGAATTTTCATCCTCGGGCCACTAGCTTGCAAAAATAGATTTATCCAGTTATTGGATGAAATGAGCGAATGGGTGTGAAGAGGATGAATTGGTGATTTATCTTATGAAATTAGTAAATATATTGCTAATGGAGAAACCTATTTAGTATTATCCCAATTGTTAGTTGCAGGAAGAAATTCATCATACATATTTACAAGAATGGGAATTCCTCCCAATTGGAATATATCCCACAGGTTGATCTCAACTTCACCATGTGTTAAATGAATGGTTTGGGTGCTCAAATACCAATGACTGGTCAATTTAAGACCTCATTTGGTGAATATACCTCAAACTGATAAATCTATACTACCTAATACAAGTCAACGACCTACAATCATTCAGGAAATTTCATGCAATTTTGGAACACCCAGAATGCCCAATACCATTCATAAGAAAAGATTCCTCCAGATTGTAAATCCCACTTGGAACTTCATCCTCTATTGGGATCATATTTTGAGAAATTAAGAATGGATTGGTAACCTTTAATTGTAGATTGAAAGGATATATCATCATTATGATGGTTGTTTTGAGTCCATAGAGAACCATTCCGAATGGAAACCTTCTATTGAGCCGATTCAGAAATGATGTGTCATGTGGTAGAAATGTTCACTTGAACACAATCTTAGGACACCTTAAACTAAGAAGATGGATGGTTTTGATAAGCTGGAGGAATGGTAGCATCATCTTGAAGTCTGAAGTTGTATAGAGATAATTTATTTCACAACAGGTAATCTCTGGTGAAAGGATACTCTTTAGAATACCCTCTTGAGGGACGATGTGATATCGAAGATAATTTTTAGTATTCTGAGAACTGGAAGTTATTCTCTCAATCGTGGTAGTCAAAGACAAATTTTTCTTGTAAGGATCCATTTTATCTATGTGACAAGTGAAATAAGAAAAAAAAATCAAAAATATAGCAATGTATTGGGATGTTCTTAAGCTATTATGTAGACTATGGAGATCTTCAGATGTTATGCAGACTATGGAGCACTCCAGCCTCTATGCGGAATCCCTTGTAATTCAACTGTAAAGGAGAATAAATGGTCTGTAGAAAATATCGGTTTTCATATTATTTATTTTTCTATGTGGGAAAGGTCATTTGAGAAGGATATTCTATGCGAAATAAGGACAGTATGTGGAGAGTTATAACCAACCGTAGAGCACCAGATTTCAAAAAGTGACAAATGGATGATGCCTCACCCCTGTTTATAGGCATGGGCCCTATTATAGGTCCACATGCATACTGAAAATTGATTCAAATGGTACCAACTTCTTCATCGAAATCACCTCTTATTCATCCTAATCAGAACCTATTCCGATAGGGGAATTTGTTGGGTCCTGAAAACTCTGCATGGAATGAAAAAAGAATTTTGAAAATTTGGTATGGGTAGAATCAACTCGAAAAAAAGGTTGGAAAAGTTTTAAAGGGAACGAAGTCATAAAGGATGGATATTTTCTATATAGTATCATCGCTATGCAGACTACCATTCCACATGGCACCCCACAAAAAAATTGCAGGCTAGGATGTCATTTTTCTAGCTCCTAAAAACGAAAAATCATTTTCAGGTTGGGACATCCTTTTCTGACTACCAAAATTGAAAAAAATAACTTATAGGACGGGACATCCTTTTCCGTCTCCAGTAAAAGAAAAACTATTTGTGGCCCATGAAATCCTTTTTGGGCTCCTGTAAATGAAATTCCCTACAGATGATGCAGATGCTTGGCTATCCCAGTAGGCAGTTACATCGACACCTCTATAAACCCCGTGAGGGAGTACCGAGAGGAGATGAATGAAAGATAGAGAAAAGGTGATTGAGTAATCAATTTATAGTAGGTAAATTTATCACATAATTCTAATTTAGAAAGGTAAGTCACTCGACCATCCGCATACCCAAAATCCATTCCAGACAACATTCTGTGAATCATATGTATATGACCACTTTGAAGGCCATTAGGCCATATGGAAAAATTCTATGTCAAAGGAACCTCAACCCATGTAGAAAAATGCTATGAAGAGGAAACCCAGACCTGCATAGAAAAATGCTACATAGAGGGAACCCAGACTCATAAAGAAAAATGCAATGCGGAGGGAAACTCATCCCTCATGGAAAATGCTATGCGGAATGGGGCATCTTAGCATGTTCCATATTCCTTCTCTCATTTCTTTCCTCTAGTGAAGCATTCGGACCCACCTTGGCCCCTCTGTGAACTTTTTTTAATGACCTTATGTAACACCCCAAGATTTCATAGTACGTTATTTCTTCAAAGTAATTCAATAACTTGCACTACACGCAACACCGAGTTCAAGCGCACCATGACATACCAATCTAGCCGTTCAAAAGAAGTTATGAATAGTATTAACTGCATTTTGAATTTTATACTCCATGTAATTTTAACATCCATATTATTTGTTTCTTAGACATAATATAAGAACAAATTCAGTTTTTTAGATAAAGGAATTATTTTTCAGAAAATGCAATTTTACAGCCTTTTGAGGGCGAACCATTTTTAAATCCAATATTTGACACTTTTATATATTCAATTTGACAAAATAAACTTATTCTTTAGAATCAGGAGATAAAAATTTAGTTTTGATAAATTTTTGGTATTTTTCTGATAACTTTCATATTTTGGTGAATAGTGAAAAATACTAAATTTTAATTAAAAACAACTTTTTTAATCAAAATAATTTATAGTGTTAAATTATGAATTTGATTGGTTTTGAAGTATAATAAGATTATATTTTTATCATTTAATACAATTTAGGTTATTATAATTAATTTCACTTTGAAATTGGACATAAACAAGTGTCAATCTTTTGATAGATATTGTTGCTTAAAAACACACTATTTGTTTTGACAACGGCAATTAATTTTAACTTAATTAATGAAAATTATAAGTTTTTAATTTGGTAAAATAGACATAATTTTTTAATTCATAATATCAAATATATCTTAGGCTAAATTTTTGGTATTTTTCTAAGAAACATCAATTTTTGATGAATAGTAAAAAACACTGAGTTATTGGTTAAAAATTGACTTTTTATTTAAATAATTATTTATTTTATTTAAATTTATTTTAGGTCAAAATAGATACATAATACCTATATATGTTCAAAATAATTCATTGGATTCATTTTATAATAAGTTTAGATATATAAAAATTTTATTGAACTTTTTACCGTCTTTTACCCACCTCCTATGAGTATTTTAAAATTTGCATAAAACTTAATTTTACCGCTTCTGTGAGTTGAATTTCAAAAATCCAAGAGACACTGTTAACCTCATTAAGTAAAATGTGGTTCAATAATATGAAAATAATTTTTGGTGAATAGTAACTTTTGACTTTTATTTACTGCGGTTAAAGGTAAATAGGGTAATTCAAGGTAAAAAGTATATTGCAATAATTCAAAATTACCTTAACACATGTCCTAACCTTATTTTATGAGTAATGGCCGACCATGGTCATCCTTGGGTCTATTTTGGGACCCCATGGAGCCACTTATTAATGATAATGACACTTTAGATTAATTAATTTAAAGTAAAGGCAAAATTGACATAAACAAAAATCTTTTAGTAATTAATTTTTATATGGTGTTATATAAGTAAAATTTTTTACTATAAATATTCATTGTAAAGATAAAAATCTTTCCTAAATCATGGTATTTTTTTATAATTTTTATACATCGAATAAATTAAATTATTTATGACAAAATAATGATGCAGTATTTACCTCATTAATAAATGATTTAAATAAATTAGATTATAAATATTAAAATAATATACAAAACATGTCCAATTATTATTGGATGATTTTATTTAGACCATGATTCATCTTATATTCGACCCTAATTATTTTTGGACCTTTAGGAACTGAATATCATTATATAATAAAATAATATTTTCGCACTTTCCTAAAGAGCCCCTCCTCCCCCTTATAAAAGGAGACCGCTTCTAACCAATTCATTACACCTCTCAAGCCTTTAAGATCTTCCAAACTCTGCCAAATTAATCTCCCTACATCCCTATCCTCCTCCTAGAATCCTTACTTTAGTCATAAGGCACTTCAAGAAGTCCTTTTGGTTCAAACCAAAGGAAGTTACCCAAATTAAAGGTAACAGTTTCTCTTAACTTCTTTTCTTTTATTTTACTTATCCAACCCCTAAACTCTTTTTATTCCTTTATTTTATAACAACACCAGTATCCTCAATATACTAGGATATTTTTATGAGAAGTATTATAACTACACTTACACACACCTCCATCTAATGAGTGAAGAACATAATGTTTCTGTGGATGGAAAACTAACGCCTCACGAAACGATGATTGTTCAATTACCTCCTACCGCCTCTCATGGTGGCCATTATGATGGAACTGTATTTATATATGATATATATTATGTTTATGTTTTCTTCATGCTTCTTTATTTTTCTTTTATAGAATACCATAATGGTTTCCATTCTGGGTAAACGTGATAATTTCATTTGAGGAAGTGCGGACTACCGCCCCCTCAAAGTGATATGACTCGTTAATATAATATGTGGTACATATAAAGGATGGATTTAATGATATAATATATGATATTATACTGGAATTATAATATACCTATGTATCATTATTTTTTAATTCCATTAAAATGAGAAATATAAATGAAAGTAGCGTTCATGCGTACGTACGGCTTACCGTCTCCATGAACGGTGCATTTCATTTATTACCCCAAAATGATATGTACTGTTATAAATACATGTATATACTGTATATATATGATATATATGATATCTAAATCCTGAATATCATTCTGGATATAATGAACTTTTGACCATGTGAACAACTTGTAACTATAAGGTGTTCATTTTTTACTCAAGTGCCAAATATCGACAAAACGAACGTTATTAACTTAAATGATTACATAATGTTTATAACATAGTAATAAGTGATATAAAAGGAAAAATAAACTTGAAAAAGGTTCTTAAACAAGTAGAAATTAACTTTAGTTTATTATTCAGGATATTAAAGAACAAACGGGTCAAGTCGGACACGAGGTAAGGGGTTTCTTATCTCACTTTTAATTCTATGAGATTTCCATTGTTCACCACTTATTTATTGCATGTGGCGTATTGTGTACTGCCATTTGATATATATTATCATGATTCTCTTTATATTCATTATATTATGTGATTAATTTGGTTATTATTGACTTTTTTTCATATGACTCGATTGATTACAATGAGGTAAGGGTTAATTTCACAATCTCTTTATTATCTGAGGTTGTTTATACGTATTTATCTACTGGGACCTCTTTATCATCCACATACACATTTCTTAAAAACGTATTTCAAAACATTCTTACTATTTTATAGACTGTGGGTTAAAGTCATTTATACCCTTGTTTGACTTTTATAAGATTTTTATAAAGGAATCTTTCCGTCATTTTCCAAACAAGGTACTTTATGACCTTTTCGAAAAAATTAAGGTAAAAATGTTTTTTTAACTTATACAGAGGGTGCGGATATTTTCCGCCATTATAACATCTTCAAAGATTCCCTTACAAACTTATAAGAATATTTTCAGAATAAATGTTTTCTTTATAATTATGTGACTCTTAAATGATTTCAAATTAGAAAGAGATATTTCTCTAAAAAGGTTTTGATTTCATCTATGTCAACATCCTTTGATGGATTTTAAGTTTATTTAGAAGTTGATTTATTATGATACAAAACTTACATATTGTATTGAAGGTTTTGTGATATTTTTTACTATGGATGTGATATTCGTATTCCATTCATGGTTTATGGTTAAAGTATTGACATTCTGTATGTTAGTTTTAATACGAATGTTTATGTTATATTCCAACCTCTTCTTAAGATGAATGTGTTGGACTAGTATGTTCTGGGTTGGGGAATGGTAAAAGTAGGCCCTCCGGGTTGGGGTCCGGTTATAGCAGACCCTCTGGGTTGGATTCCGGTTACAGAGGCTCTCCAGGTTGGAGTCTGGTTACAAAGGCTCTTCGGGTTGGAGTCCAGTTACAAAGGCTCTTCGGGATAGAGTCTGGTTACAGAGGCTCTCCGTGTTGGGGTCTGGTTACAGTTAGACCCTAGGTACTGGAATGAGGCCTTGACATAGAAATTAAAGTCTGGTACTATACATTCCCTCATTATGAAAATAATATTGATGGTTTATGTGGTCATTCGACTAGTAGAATATCAATGATTATGTTTTATTATGGCATTATTTACTCAACTCATATTCCTACCATAAAAGTATTCATGTTTATTATTATTAAAGGAATGTGGTTTCAATTATTCTCCATGCTTAATATTTATGTTATCTTACACTGTATTTCTTACCCTTACGGAGCATTTGAGCTCACCCCTTTCTATGTTTTATTTTTCCTATGATTCCAAGAAGTGTATTGTGATTGATATGCAGGGTTAAACTAAGGGAATAATGGCATTCATAAAGGATTATTTATGTTTTGGTGTATGTTATAAAGTGTAATGTAACATTCATGTATGTAATCTATTTTCCAAGACTACTAAATAGGTCGGTCCTTTGGGACTTGATTCCTTGTAATCATGCCAATGTATTAAAATAATGCACCGACTCTGGGTAACTAGGGTCGGGGCGTTACACCTTCTCCATCAACCTCCCTTTTATAAAGCTTTAAGTACTAAATGGGCCCCTATACGAGGTATCAAACCATGTCCTCCCCCAAATCCTCTGGGCATGTGTAATCAAATCATAGGTAACATCATCATGTCCTCTCAATTATACATTCCCATGGTAATAGAGGTCATGCATTTATCCTACCTAGTATGAGAGATCCTCAAAGTGCTCTCGATTATACATTTTATTAGTAATGAGGATCCCAACCTTGGTGGAAATAGAAGAAGCCTACCCATTTTATAAGGTGAGGGGATTCACATACCTTTCCATTTTATGAGGGCTAGTGACTAATACTCATCTCATCTTCTATGAAATCAGAGTTAGGGAATCCCTCCTAGAGTAATCCTCTAGCCTTTCTTACAAGAGGTCATACCCCTCCTATCTTCCATCCCCTGAGTTATGAAAAGAAGAGAGGAAATGGGCACCTCAAGACCCCTTTATCTCTCTCATTACCTCAGCCTCATCCACTAATGAATAAAGAGGATTGTGTGAAATAATAGATATTTTTCTCCCTCTTGTTTCTCACACTGATCATGAATCATGTGGTCTTAGAGGTTAGTAGTGATCATGTCATCAACATGATCAAATATCCATGAAATGGGCCTCCTCTGTAGGTGTAATCCCCAACCATGTCACTATCTTATCGAAGGTTCATATTCCCTGTGAGACCAAACCATCATAGGTATATATTCCTAATGAAGTAGAAATGGGATTCCTATTCAATATAATCCCCAACCTTATAAACTACGTAGATTTTGATTCCCGACCAACTTATATACGTAGGAATCCTCCCTAAGGTCCAAACCAAATACCCCAAATTCACACTAATGTTCTCTGAGTCATATCCCCAGTAGGTTCATATACAATAAAAGGGACATATTCCTTCTGAACCCCTTTAATCATTATCATTATTAGGCCATATTACTGATAAGATCATACCCTGCCTGGGAGACCACATCTCTTCCAGGTCCCTCAGCCCACTTCTGTGTAAGTCCCACACCAGCCTTGACTAGGAACCTTCCACCTAGACATCTTTTCCACATGATGTTAAACTTTATGGTTCGGTCCTTGACACATGACCTTAAAATTTATTATGTGTCCTATTAAGTGTCACCAAACTATGTGGGTTTTTATTCCTTTCACAAGGATACATAAGAATACCATTTAAAGGGACTGATCCCAACATCAAAACAATTCCCATCTTCCTGGATGACAATAAATTCTAGACCACCCCATTATGTGGCATAAACTATCATCATGATGTAGAATGACATAAGAGTCTCAAATCTGCATATAAATGGTTCCATTAAGTGATAACATTAGATACATACAGATGATTCTAAATTCAATACATCTTAATGATCGATTATTAACCTAAGGGTGACCTGTCATGTATATTTGGGATTTAATAAAGGATTCATAACCATGTCTTAACTCAAAAACTATAAGAGAGCCCCATAATAGGCAATAATTCCCCCCAAAAGGGTGTGATGAGCCCAAATTCCCATTCTATCAACCAATGTGTGTTATTAAGTGTCATTTTCCAATTTCCCCAATGAACACCTACCTTTGGAAAGTAGGTCCATGATTCATCATAGTTATGAGATCCATTGGGTGTTTTTGGTTCAACAAACAAACTTGGTTGGAAATTGAATCATTATAAACAGGTGATAAAAATATATTTTATCAAATCTTCATCACTTAAATCTTTACCATAAGTTTTAAATTAAAATTGTGATAAAAATACACAATGTTAAATTCCATTTCTTAAGGAACTTCTAGTTATAATAGGTTGATCTACATCACCAATGATATTATCACTAGGATGATTTCTATAGGTCAACTTATTTCTTGGGTTTAAAAAACTCTATTCTTCAACAACATGTTGAAATTATTATAGAGGTAGAACTTCAGAAACATATTATTTAGTTTTTCTCTCTTGAAAATAACTTTCCAACATTTGTTGAAAATCATTTTTTGAAATAACATATGAAGATTTGGATTGGTATTGTTTGAAAACAAAAGGATTAGTTGCATAAAATTTAACATGTACTATTTCCTCAATGGTACTTTTGTTTTTATTAAATAATTTATAAGACTTACTAGTTTTATAATAACCTAAAAATATTCCTTCATTGTATTTTGGAGAAAACTTATGTAAATTATCTTTAGTATTCATAATGAATACTTTTCATCCATAAACATTGAAGTAAGAAAGTTTTATTTTTATTCTGATCCACAACTAATAGGAGTTTTATTAATAAAATGTATTATTAAAACTCAATTTATAGTATATCAAGAAGTAGTAACTACTTCATCCCAAAAATGTTTTGAAACTAAGTGTTAACTCAGCATGGTTCTTTTAATTTCCTAAATAATTCTATTTCTTCTTTCAACTACACTATTTTGTTCTGTTGTTCTAGTTGTCGAAAATTTATGTATTATGCCCTTTTTACTAAAAAAAGTTTCAAAATAAGAATTAAAAAATTCTACAGCATGATCACTATGAATAGTTATCAAGAATAGATTTTTCTCATTTTTAAATTATTCTACAAAAGTTTAAAAAAAATCCGTGTACTTCTTTACTATAAAATACACCCATGTATATCTAGTGTAATCATCAAATAAAACATATACATAGTATTTTCTACCGATAATTCAAGTCTGTGTAGGACTAAACAATTCCATGTAAACTGACTATAAAGCATCAGAAGTTGAGACTTAACTAATATATTTAAAACTTGACTTATATTTGTTTCTAAATTGACAAGGATTAAAAACTTTTGAAGTATCAAACTTGAGCTCTGATAGATATTTAACTATTCATTTATTAGATAGTTTAGCTAAATTATTAACATTATAGTTTCCTAATATTTTATGAAATAACCAAGATTGGTCTTCCATTTCACTAAGGAAAGGTATATCTTGGATCTTAAGGTCTTCTAAGTTAAGTGTGTATACATTCTCATTCCGATTTGCAGAAAGAATAAATTCATCTTTTGAACTATGAATGGTACATTTATCATTTCTATATTTCACAAGATATCCCTAATCACATAATTTAATTATGATAATAATATTGTTCTTAATAGATTCAATAAATAAAATATTTGAAATTAAATATTTTCCAAGAAAAATAATATTACTTATTCTAATAACTTTTCCATGAGCATTGTCACTAAAAGTGACTTTGACACCTTTAATTTTGATAATATTCTTGAAAAAATATTTGTTTCCATTCATATGTCTAGAATAACCGCTATATAAGTACCATATTTAGTTGTTGGTGCATTTCTTATTTTCTTGAAAAAAAAATATTATCATTTTGAAACTTATACCTTCTTGGTTTCGGTATTATTACAAAGTAATATTTTTGGAATCCACATTTGTCCAACTTTATAAAGAATATGTTTATGCTTTTGAAAAGTAATCCTTATGAAAACATAAGGATTGAACTTTATTTAAATAACATTTATTTTTTCAATTTCTACCACTTTTACATTTTGTTCAAAATGGATCACTTTTCAGAATAAAGTAGCTATTTTGAAAAATAGGTTTCTTACTAGTAAAACCCATTCTGAATATATCACTATGAGGTCATATTTTTTTATAAATTTTATCAAAGTTTTACTTAATAGTAGTAAACTTTGAATAAATATTTTTAATACTAGATATTTTGGAATTTAGTTTCACAACAAAATTTCTATCCTCACTAGAAGTTTTATTTGAATTAAGTTTTTCTAATTCTTTTGATAAACGAGATTTTTCGATATTAGAATTCTCTAGTTTTTTTGAAAGATAATTTTTCTCAAAATTATATTTTTCCAATTATTTATAAAGGTTTGAAATCTCAGTATTAAGAGTATAAATTATAGAGTTTTCTTTCACATGTTTTTCTCAAGAAATATCATGTTTTTATTGATTTTTTAATTATGATTTTTAAATAGTTTTTCAAATGTAGATACCTCTTCAAAACTAAGTAGAGTTTTTTTTCTTCTAATGAATAAGATTCCTTATAGGAATTTATATAATTATTATCATCATCACTATTGAGATAATTTTTATTTAAAGTAATATTGGATAGAGATTAAGCAGTTACCTTTTCTGTGAAGCAATTATTGATCTTCGAAATTTCAACATAGAAACTGATAATCTTTTTATCTTCACTTCCACTATCAGAATAACTTTCTTGTGAACTATCTCCACCACTTTCACTCCATGTGTCCAAAGATTTCATAATTTTATTATTCTTATGATTTTAGTATTTATTATAATTCATTTCTGAATTCCTATCCTTCTTATCTTTTTTTCAACTTAGAATAGTCAGGTCTTATATAACTAAATTTCTTGCATTCATAATAGGTAACTTCTAAATAATCCTTCTTATCACTTCTTTCCTTATGAATATTCTTATACTTTTATTTGAAATCCTTCTTCCCCACAATCTTGTGCATCCACTTTGTATGATTGGAAAATTCATTATCATATTTTTATGAAGAACTACTATTTATTTCAACTGTAACTCTATTTTTCTTTGAGGACTTTGAAAACTTATCAGCTAAATGAAATTTTTTAGAAACATTTGAAGTTGTAGAAAAATAAAATCCTCCATTTTTTTATTCAACTTTTTAGCATCTCTTTTTAATAAATCCTCATATTGTATAAGAGTACCAATGAAATCATCCAAAGTTAGATGTGTAGTTATTTTCAGATGTGTAGTTATTTTCATATCATCTAAAGAATTCCTATTATAATCCCATTCTCTAGGTATTATTTCTATAATATTTTAAACTAATATCTCATATATAAGATCCTTATCTCCAAGTTATTGTAAACTATTTACAATTATCATGAATCTTTGATGCATCTTTGTAAAAAAATCACCTAGTAAGAAATTAAATGCTTGATAGTTAGCACAAATCATTTCTCTTCTAGTTTCAATTACCTTAGAAGTTCCAAAATGTGTTATTCCCAACTTCTTCCAAATTTTTTTAGTGGTTTCACAATAATATATCTAACTGTATATTTTTATTTTCATTGAACATAACAAATTATTTCTTACATAGTAATTCAACTAATATTTTGTATTCTATTGATTTATAAAATCATAAACATCCTTCTCATGAATATTTAAATTACTAGTCAACATAAAAAAGTTATCAACATTAGTATTGATAAAAAATTTCTTTATTTTATCTCTTTAGTACTCATATTTAGTACCATCAAATATTGGTGGTATTCTAGTATTTATATTTTCAAGTGTACCACCATTTAAACCTTCCATCTTATAGAAACAAAAACAACTCTTTATAGAATATACACATTAGTGTAATTAAAATTTATAAACAACCATTTATAATAAAGGTTGTAAAAATTTATAAACTTTCTTAAGAAAAAAAGTAAAAACCAGAAATTCAAACAGTAGAACCATCTTTGATACCAATTGGTGGATTGTAAGAGTTATAATGGATACAAGAGGGGGTGAATTGTAGTTTAAAACTTTAAACTAATGAAAAATCCAAAAAATGTTTATTATATTTATCTAACTCAAATAACATCTGATGATTGGAGTACTATATCGAACTCAGATTTCATCTGGTATATCAAAGTATAGAAAATTTTAGTAAAACAAACTTTCCTTGTAAATGCACAGCGAAATTAAAAAAACTTGTAGAAAAAAATAAATTGAAACTTTAAAAAATTATTTGATAAACTAAAATAAACTTTATAAAATGAATGAGTAAAATTTAACCTTCATTTTAAAGTAAGTCAATATCCTTAACTTAATATATCCATAGTTTCAACTAAACTTTCAGGTCTATCTTTCTTCAGCAGAAATCCCTCAATCACAAAGATTAGAATCATCTCTATCTTCTTATCCCCAAAATACCTCGATCAACCTAACTGGATTTAGTCATCTTACTATCCCTATAATCCCTTATTTTAACCTTTATTGGATACATAATACAATTAAAAAACTATTTTAAGTCATTTACAATCCTAACATGTATTCCTTAAAACAAAAATTCTCCAAAAGATTACAAACTGAAAGTAATGATTTGTTAGGGAAGAGAAATATTCAGATGGATTGAATTCACAAAATGAATCATCTCCTAGCTCCTCAAATCCACTACTACCTATAGGTATGCCTCTAATGTTCATATTTCTATGGTTCTTGAAGTAGGTTGCAACTGTCTTTGATGACCTCTATCTTGATAGAATAGAATATACATCTCCATCCAATATCGTTTCTATAGCACCATTACAATGCTGTAAAATATATTCCATTCAATAAAAATAATTACGACTCCAATTATAAACTTCATTATTATGATGGAATAAAACATTTCAATCCAATGGATTAAAATCAGTCACACTGATAGACTAATCTCAGTCACACCAATAGAATAAACATAGTTATACCGATAGACTAAACTTATTCATACCAATTGACTAAACTTAGTCATATCGATAGACTAAACTTAGTCATACCGATAGACTATATTTTTTCACACTGATAAACTAGATTCATTCATACTTATAGACAAGATTTTTTCATACTAATAGAATTTTTTTTTATACGGATAGACTATATTTTTTCATACTGATAGACTAGATTTAGTCATTCTGATGGAATAAACATAGGTCAATCTGTTGGACTATACTTTGGTCAATCTAATGGACTATACTTTAGTCAGTCTAATCGATCAGACTTTAGTCAGTCTGATGAATCATAAAAATATGGAAAGTTTATATTATCAGTTTATAAATATCTCTGCATTCGGTAGAATAAATTATTTTCTAAAAAAACATTCAAAAAACATGGAAAATATAAATTTAGTAAAGCCTAATTTTTAAGAGTATGTTTTGATTTTCAAAACAAAGGATATAAATTGTAGAAAGTAAAACTTTTGACTTAGCACTTTGATGTTACTTATGCTTTACTGGAGTTAAGATTGAATGATACAATCATTATTCTTTCTATGGACGGTTAATGTTTATGAAACTCATTTATTTTTCATGGGTTATTCTATGTTGAATTAATGAAATGTTTATCACACTTTTTTTCTTTACACGAGTTATGATATGATGATATGGTGAATGTTTTATGATATTTTGGAACACATAAGTATGGTTTTCATTATGAGATGGGTGGGACCTATATCTCCCTCTAATGAATAGGGAAGAGATTTATATCTCATAAGATAACAATGGGAAACAATTTTATGGGCTTGATCCACTATGGTAAATAGGTGTGTCCTGATCCACTATGGGAAACAGATGTGTCCTGACTCACAATGGTAAATGGGTGATAAGTCTCGATCCACTATGTTGATGGTCTTGGTAGTTGACCTTGAAATATGAAATGGTTTTTATATATTTATGATGGTTTCACACTTTTATGAAAATATATTATAGTTAATTATTGATTTGTTATTATTTCTCACTCTTATGGGACATGTTTTTTTGAAATGATAAAGACACTAAACTATTATAGTCCCTAATCAAGCTTTTTATTTTATTTATTCCTCCACCTCCTTAAATTATTATAAAACTATGATTATATAATAACCTCAGTATCTTAATTATATTAAGATGTTATTATGTTAATTTAATAACCTAAATCTATCTCTTATTCCATCAAATGGGTTACAGAACCATCATTCCTGTGTACAGTGGGCTACCACCTCGCAAACTGATGTTATTTTTTTTCCATCACCACCTCTCATGAATGGATATAATGATGGATTTATTATTTATATATTATATTTATTATATTATTATTCTTATGGAATCATTATATCACATTTTCCTTCTTACATTCCATTCCATGAGAATATGATAATGTCGTTTGTGTGTGCGGAGGACTACCGCCTCACAAAACTATATGATTTTTTCTAACTTTACATGGAAGGTAATAAGGATAATTTTAATGAAAATTTGTGATATATATGAAATAAAAATAATTCTATAATGGTAATATATTATTTACCTTTATTTCTTTCTTTTCATCGGGAAAACGTAAGCAGCGTTCATGTGTACGTGTGGCCTACCGTCTCCAGAAATGGTGTATTTCATTTTTTATCTCTAAATTTTATAGATCACTCTAAATACATATATACTGAATATATATTATATTTATATCATGGTTAATATTTTTTATATGATGTAACCATGATCAAAGTAATAGTACCAAATATAAAAAATCAAAAAATACACTAAAAACAAAGCAATTATTGCTTGAAACGTGACTTTAACATAGAATTGTTAATAAATGGGTAATAAAAGGTCATAAGTAAATAATATATGGTATGATTTATATAATTATGGTTATTTAATATATGTATAATAAAATTATATTTATTATACAGGAGGTTCTAGTGTGTACGAAGGAAGTTGAGACTTATGGTGTGGGATTTCCATCTCACTTTTAGTTTCTGTGAGACATATGTCATATTCACCATGTCTTTCTTTTATGTTGTCTATATAATTCCCATGAATTTATTTTATGATGATTCTCCTGAAAATTATTGAGATTTATATATCCATTTTAGGATCTCTCTTTCATGGGGCATACGATTCAATGTTACTAAAGTGGTAAGGGTTTTATTATACAATCTCATAATTTATTGGGATTATTTATGATTATTTTTTCGATGATGAAATATTATAATATATCTCTCAAGAAACTCATTAATTTTATTCTCCTATGGTTATGTAATGAGAATACATTATTTCCCTTCATTTTCCTCTCTTTATGTACTCCCAAGTCTAAAAGAATATTCTTAAGAAAAATCATCTTTATTTCTCTCTTCGATTGAAATCCCTTTTTCTTCCAAAACCATGTTTACTAAAAAAATTAACCTTATAAAAAGGATTTATTAAATTATTTTTACCCATGTTTTATTTTTTACAAAAAATATTAAAATTAATCTTCATGTTGTTTTACAAACAATGTTCATTTGGATTTTGTTGAAAATGTGAAAGAAATATTTATTTTAACATGTATGGAATGAATGGTATTTTATACTTCCAAAACTAAATCAATGTTTTAAATATTCCTTTATAAGTTTCAAATTTTATTTTCAAAGAAAATGGTTTGTAAAAAATTTTATGAATTTTTTGTTTTAAAAAGTGATTTCCAAAATTGAAAGCATATTTTCCTCAAGAGATCTTTTAAATGGTTTTTAAAGCTTCTGTTATAAGTTTCCAAGGTAATTTTTAAAGAAAAGGATTTTGAAAATGTTTTATAATTTAAAAAATGTTTTTCAAAGTGGAAAGGCTATATTCCTTAATAAATATTCCAAGTAATATTTTAAAATCATTTTCCATCTAATATGACATCCTTTGATGTCACTTATGTTTTATTAGGGATAAGATTGAAAAATATCATCCTTGTTATTTTTATGGATATTTAACATTTATTTTGATGAAATATTTATGAAACTCAATTATTTTTCATGGGTTATGCTATGGTGAATTGATGAAATTTTTATGGGAAACATGTGATGAGTCCTAATCCACTATGTTGATGGTCTTGGTAGTTAACCATGACATGTGAAATGGTTTTTCTATATTTATGATGGTTCCATAGTTTAATGAAAAATTATTATGGTTAATGATTGATTTATGATGATTTCTCACTCTTATGGGCCATGTTTTCTGAAATGATAAAGTTTTATGCCTTGAATCATGTTTATGATCTATGATAGGTTGGGTATAAACATCCTAAGTTATGTTCATGACCAAAAACTTTTATGATTATCTTATGATTTTATATGATCATATATTGATATATTATATGCCTACCCTTACTGAGCATCTAATCTCACCCTTTATTATGTTTCCTTCCCTAGGTTATGAAGACAGGTTTAGGTAGTGTATGCCTTATAGGAGTACTATATGAGAAGATCTTTGTGGGAGATATTGAAGATCTTTCATGAAATATGAATATTGTGTTTCTAGTCTCCAAAGACACTAAACTATTACGATCATCAAGCTTGTGTTTATGAAATTTATTTAGTATTAATCTAAAAATATGTGATATCTATGTATAAAATCATGGGTCTCTATAAGAAGTAAGGTTTCTAGCATGTATAATTTCCATTCATGGTGTAGTATAATGCGTAAGTGCCTATACTATTCCTAGAATTTTGAGCGAGTGAGAAGGTTTTCCTTCTCTAGTATGGATTGTAGTGATATACTTCCTTGGCTACAAATTAGATTAATAAATTTTTAAATTTCAAATTTTATTAATCCCATGATATTTTTTCAAAACCTAATAACTCGCACCATTAGTTTTGGAATATCGTGTTTCATGGATATCCTAGTGGAAAGGACCCATATTCCTCTTCTCATAACTTAGACTTGGTCTTGACAAGCTAATTTAGGGGTTTTAGTTTGGTGTAACTCACTAACTACATTAACTCATAGTTCCTTTATTTGATGAGTGGACTCCCCAATATTAAAATCTTGGATAAATATTTCATCAATCCTTTCTTCTCAATTACACTAATTACTTCTTGCGTAGTCAACCCTTAATGTGAACCAAGTTAATTCACCCCAAAACATCAAATTAAAATTTTCTCGATAATTGAAAACACCCTAACTTAGGTTGGTCAAGTACTTTGAACTATGGGTTCGATTCTAACTTAAGTAGTGGGAGGTTATACCGACTTAATATTTTTTTGAGGGATTATTATCCTTATATGTAAAAGCCCAATTTTATTAAGTAATATCTTAGCATCCAAAAATATAAATAATAAAACATGTAACTGATAGACATAAAATATTAGTGGCATCATCCTGAGATTCTCTAAGGATTATTTCATCTAGTATATGATAAAATAACCCTCAACCCTAGAGTAAAACACCTTAAACCTTATCTTGGTTCGTGTTTCAGCATTCCACCTCAACTCCTTTGTATCGCCTTGATGGGTTCCACCTCAACTTTGGGACTCGGACTTCCACCTCATTCCTGTGAGATTCATCCTTATAGGTCAGAATTGAGTAAAATGGAAAGAGGGGGTGAATTTCCTTTTAAAAATAAAAGGAAAAAATCCAAGTTTAAAAAATTATTTAAAAGGTATTGAAGAATTTAAAACCTTTTGAAGAATTAAAAAAAAGTTTGAAAGTGTAATAATAATTAAATAAAATAATATACATAGAAGAATAAAACAAAGAGTGATTCAAAATGATTAAGCAATTAGAATATAAAAACAATTAATCGATTTGAATATAAAATGATTAAGTGATTAAGCGTTAATTGATGGGTTAAAAATTTTAATAAAAGAACAAAATAAAGAAATTTATAATTGGAATTGCTGAAAGTAAATAAGATGAGATATTTGGTAAGGAATTTTGGCAATAGCTCTAAAAAATAACATAAATCTACCACCCCAATCGCTTGAGGATTTAATATATTTGTCTCTTAGCTTTAATGGTATACAAGATACCAACACTTTAACTTTCTTTTTAGGATATAACAAGAAACTATAAATGCAATAAATACTAGATCTGTTGAGTCGGAAGTTTTACTTATTAATTTTCCATTCCTTTAGTTTTGGAAATCACAAACACCTTATTAAAACTTTGTTTACTAACTTTTTATGTCCTAGGTATTTTAGTACGTTTTTGTAGAAAACTTTACTTTATACCGTACATAGAAATGTTTCTAATGTATTGTGAGTATAAACTTTATATTACTCAATCTGATCCATCAGACTGAAGGTACGTCCAACCCATTAGAATGACATTTTTTCGGACTAGTGGTTAGACTTATGTCTTGTCTACCAGATTTGACAAAATTAATGACCATCAGACTGAACTTGGTATCGACACATCAAATTAACACTCATTTAGTTCATCGTATTGATAATTAATAAGTAATTACATTAGACTAACTAAATTTTATAATTAGAGTACCTAAGAATTGTTTTTATCATAAGGAATACTTTTAGCATTGTGATTATGTTAAACAAAATGACATCAGACATTTAGTTATGCCAGATCATGATGAGCTATCAAATGAAATTTTTCTAATTCCATTGCAACTAACTTGGAAATATGACCATTGGAGATTTTCCTATAAATAGTTGATCATTTGAAGAGTTGGGAGCATATAAATTTCATAACTCAAGTATTCTAAAGTTTACTATGCATGAATATCTCATTCTTAGTCATTGTAATACTTTAGAGAGTTTTCGTTCTAATTAATCCTTATCAATGTTGTTTCCTTTAGAACATTTTCAATGTATTCTATATCTGATCATTATTATGATTGAGGGATTTTGGGGATAGGAATACTGTGAATATGATCCATCGGATCAAGGGATTCTGAGGCTAGGAAGATAGACGTCGATCATCATATTGAGGGTTTCCGTGGATAGGAATATAGAGTCTAATATACTTATCGAGGGATTTCATGGTAAGGAAAGATAGACCTTTACAAGAGGTATAAAACTTTAGATACCTTTATTCAAGGTTATTGACTACCTTTCCTCTTAAGGATAAATGAGTTAAACTTTTTAATATAGCTTGTAATTCATTCTTATTTTTATAAGCTATGTATTTCTTGTTTGTAAAAGATCTATTTTTCAACTGTGCGTTTTTTAGGAAGTTAGACTTCGTACTTATCTTTCTAAAAAACCATTATATCAGTATGAATGTGAAACTGATAAAAACATGATCTGATATAATAGGATCATCTGTGATATCGATTATAATACTTTGATCATCAGATAAAGTTTGAGTCCAATATTTTTACTTCAAGAGGTATTGTATTTTTGTTTAGTTTGAAGTTTTTTTAAACTATAATTCACCCCCCCCCCCCCCGTAATAGTAACCATATTAGTTACTCTTTGGGTCTAACAATTAGTATTAGATGAAGTTTCCACTGCTTATACTTTCTGAGTTTTTACTTTCTTTATCAACTACAAGTTTAATTAAGTTTTGATATAAACTACATGTTTAAAAAACTTGTTACACTAACATGTTTTAGTAGAAAAAGATTTTATGTTTTTGTTAAGATGGCAGGTATGAATATTGGATCTCTTGAAAATCTGAATCCTATTCGGCCACTAATTTTTTATGGGAATTACTATGAGTATTGGAGATATAGAATGAAAAAAAAATTGATCAATATTGTAGTTGATAATTTCTTAATGCTTAGTGGGAGGTACAAGATACCTGATAAGGAAATTTCTGCTTTTACTAATACTGAGAAGTTAGAAGATCAGTTGAACTACAAAGTCAGAAATTATTTATTGTATTCTATGATGAGGAATATTTACAGTCAGATATCATCATATGAATCTGCCAATAGTATTTGGAGTAAGTTGGAAGTAACGCATTTTGGTACATCTAAATTCATTGAAACGAGAAGAGCCATGCTTAGAACTGATTACCAAACCTTTGATTTTCTAACTGTTGAATCAGTTGCAAAGATGCACCAAAGTTTTATGACTATTATCAATAGTTTATAGTCTCTTGGTGAAAAAAATATTGATGATGATATTTTGGTTGAAAATATTATTGATATAATGCCTAATGAGTGGGAATCTAGAAGAACTATTGTGGATGATATAAGAAATATTGCTAGTATAACTCTTGATGATCTTATTAAAACCCTATATTATTAAAACCTTCATGAAATATTAAGGGAGATTAAATATATATTCTAAAAAGGATAAAAATAAAAATGGTGGAGTTTCCTTTTCTACAACATCAAATATTTCTACTAAATTTCAGTCAATAGAGAAAGTAGTAAAGTCTTTAAAAAAGAAGAAAGTTATTATTGAATCTGATTCTAGTTCATCAGAACATTCTAAAAATGAGTTGTCTAATATTTCCAAAAGGATGAAAAAGATTGTGGGAAAGAAATATTTTCAGTATAGATATAAAAAAGGTCATAAGTATAAAAATTATAAGAAGAATTATGAGGTTACTTGTTATGAATGTAAGAGAATAGGACACATATGACCTGATTTTCCTAAGCTCAAAAGTAAATATATAAAGTAAATAAATTTAGATAATAATGATAAGAAATATTATAATTTAAAATGTAAGAAAGGTCTTACGCTTCTGACACATGGAGTATTAGTGGTGTAGATTCTTCAGAAAATTCTTCTAATAATGAAAGTTCTGAACATATGCACATTGGTCTTTTTTCAAAAGTATCTATGGTAAATAAATGTATTATAAAAAAGGTATACAATACTGAATCCCTTACAAATATGTATTTAAATTCAAACTATCTTGATGATAAGAAAAATTCTACATCTTATGATGAAGAATATTCCTCAGGAGAAGATAATATTTTACCTAGTTATGATGAAGTTTCTTGATTTTTAAAACTTTTAGAAAATGAAAATTGTAAAGTTTTTAAAAAACTCGATAATACCAAATAAAAACTTGTTAAGGAAGATTCAATAATAACTCTTTTGACTAATGAAATATCATATCTTTCTAAATATCTTGATAAAACTAACTTTTGAAAAATATATTATTTCAAAAGAACTTGAGAAAACTATTTCTGAGAAAAATTGTTTACAAAATTATTTTGATAAACTTAGTTCTAATACTATTACAAATGAGGATAAAAACATGGTATTAAAACTAAAATTTGAAATTTATAGTTTAAATAAAATTTTATTAAATTTTACTACTGGTAAGGAAAACTTTGAAAAAATGTATAAACAAATTAAACCTCATGGTAATAATTATGGAATGGGTTATACTCATAAAAACTTATTTTTAGTAATAGATACTTTGTTCTTAAAAGTGTACCATTTTTCATAAAATACCAAACTAGTAGACATTAGAAGAAAATTGTTCCTTGAATAGATTTCAGTATCTTGGTTTTCATAGAGCTTATTTTTCTAAGGAAATGACATTTTCTCAATGTAGTAATGATGGTCAAATATGGTTACCTAAAATACTATTTTCTCATAATACTGGACCCAAGAAGGTTTGGGTTCCAAAAAACTAATTCTTTTCTTTTCATAAAAATAAATATAGTACCAACAACAAAAATATTTGGTACATGGATAGTGGTTGTTCTAGGCACACGACTAGGAATAAATATTTATTCAAGAAGATAATCAAGATTAAAGGTGGTATAATAAATTTCATAGATAACGCTCAAGGATAGATCATTGATATAGGTAACATTTTCATTATTCAAAAATCTCTTATTTCAAATGTTTTATTTGTTGTGGGACTTAAGCATGACCTTATAAGCATAAGTCAATTATGCGATGAAGTTTATCTTGTGAACTTTAGGAATGATAAATGTACAGTACATAGTTCCAAGAACAAATCTATTCTTTCTGCCAATTGGCATGAAAATGTTTACACACTAAACATATAATACCTTAGGATCCAAGACTTACCTTTCCTTAGTGAATTTCAAGACCAATCATGGTTAAGGAATATAAGGTTAGGATAGTGTAACCTTAGAACTTTATCTAAGTTGACTAAGAAGAGACTAGTAAAGGATCTATCAGAACTAAGGTTTGATAATTCAAGAGTTTGTGAACCTTGTCAATTTGGTAAGAAACATAAGTCAAGTTTTAAATCTATTAGTGAAGTATAAACTTATGGTGCTTTATAGTTAGTGCACATGGACTTATTTGGTCCTACACAACTGAAAGTATTGGTGGAAATACTATATATATATGTCTTAGTTGATGATTACACTAGATACACATGGGTCTATTTTCTTACAAATAAATATGAAGCCTTAAGTTATTTTAAAACTTTTGTATCCAGAGTTAAAAATGAGAAAAAAAACTCTCCTTCATAACTATTTGTAGTGATCATGGTGGAGAATTTAAAAATTCATATTTTGAAACTTTTTGTAGTAAGAAAGATATTGAACATAACTTTTCAACACTTAGAACCCCACAGAAAAATGGTGTAGTTGAAATAAGAAATATATTTCTTCAAGAGATTACTAGAACCATGTTGAGTGAATACTTAGTTACTAAACATTTTTGGGCTACAATAGTTAGTAATTCCTGTTATACTATAAATTGAGTTTTAATTGGACCTTTTCTTAATAAAAATACTTATGAGTTATAGACAGGAAGAAAAACAAAAGTTTCTTAATTCAAAGTTTTTGGATGAAAATTATTTATATTGAATATTAAAGAAAACTTACATAAGTTTTCATCCAAATCCGATGAAGGAATATTTTTAGGTTATTCTTCTACTAGTAAGGATTATAGAGTTTTTAATAAAAATTATTGTACTTTTGAGGAAACAATACACATTAAGTTTGATGAAACAGATCCCTTTATTTTCAAACAACCCCAACCTATATCCCCTGATGTTATTTCTAAAATTGATTTTCAACTTTTGTTATAATGTTCTTATCATAATTAAATAACTACATAATTTTCTTTTTAAGTTTTTCCTTAGGTATATTTTCTAACTATTGTTGAAGAAGTGACTTTTGAAAATGAAATAAGTAAATTGTTTCTTAGGAACCATCCTAGTGAAAGTATCATTGGTGATGTAGATCAACCAGTTTGTACTAGAAGTTCTTTGAGAAATAAAATTGAATATCTAGCATTTTTATCTTAATTTGAACCTAAGAATCCTAATAATTCTTTAGGTGATGAGGATTGGATAAAATCAATGCAAGATGAACTTAATGAGTTTGAAAAGAACCAAGTCTATAATTTAGTTGAACGGCCTAAAGAAACTTCTATAATTGGAGTAAAATGGGTATTTCGAAACAAATGTGATGAAATATGAATATTGTTAGAAATAAATCTATAATTTTTGTTGAGGAATATTACCAACAAGATGGAATATATTATGAAGAAACCTATACACTGGTAGCTAGACTTGAAGTTATTCAAATACTTCTAGATTTTTTAGCATTCTTTAATTTTAAACTATTTCATCCAGATTTAATGTTTTCAGTATGCTTATGTGATAGATATCAAGCCAATCCAAAATAATACCACCTAAAAGTTGTTAAATGAATCTTTCGTTACCTTAAGTAAACTATGGATTTAGGCTTATTATATTCTTCTAGAAATCTTTTTGAACTTAAAAGTTTTTCAGAAGCTAAATTTGTTGGATGTATAATGGATAAGAAAAGTACATCTAGAAGTTTTCATCTCTTAGGTGACTCTTTAATTTATTAGTCTTATAAGAAACAACACCCAATAATACTTTCCACTATTGAAGAAAAATATGCAGTAGCTAGAATTTATTGTTCTCAAGTGTTGTGGATGCAACACATGCTCATAGACTATTGCATGAGTTTTAATCCTCCTCTAATGGCCCGAAGGCCTTCATTTTTTTATTGATTTTTTATAATCCACCTTTCAAGGGATGAGGTAGAACCCTTAGGCATGAGTTATACTAAAACTAAAATACTTTGTGACAACACAACATTCAATGACTTAAGTAAAAATCCAACACATCACTCATGTGCTAAGAATATAGATATAAGACACCATTTCCTTCAAGATCAGACACTAAAAGGAGATATAATTTTACAATTTATCGGAATAAAAGAAAAACTTACTGATATTTTTACTAAACCTCTTAGTTTCGATAGATTTTAATATATCAAACAAAATCTTGTAATGATCAATGTTAATTGATTATTCATATCTACTTATTATTTACCAATATCCTTACATTAATGAACTCATTTTCATAGGGGGCACATATGTTTATGTTTTCTAAAAAAATTGTTTTCTAAAATTAAATTTTTTAAAAGTTTGTTATCAAAATAACCTTTTTGGACTCAAAATCTTTTACAAAATTTTTTGGAATCAAATTTTTTTATTAATTTCTGGTCATTAAAATTTTATTATTGGACAATATTTTTATTTTAGTCATTTTTCTTTTAAAAGTATCAGAATAAGTTTTTCCTTTAAAACTATAGTAATCCTTTTTTCTTTTAAAACTATCATAATCATTTTTTCTTATAAACTATTATAATCTATCATTGATAAAAAAAATAAGAACATGTTACTAATATCGATGAAATTTTCTACTCGAAAAGGTACTCTTCTATTATTTTAAGTTTTTGCACTAATCCATTACTTTAGTTTATATTTTTGTTGATTACTTATTCTTTTGGTTTTATTACATTGATATGTTTATCAAAATTTTAAAAAAATCTAATCAAAATGATCCTCAATCTGATAAAAGTTTTTAAAACTTTTAGAGTTCAAATAAAGTTTTTTTTTAAACTTTCTTCAATTAAATTTTAGATATTAGATCAGTTAAGACTAAATCTCATCCTTTAAAAGTATTTTGGAATAAAGGTGGGTCACCCCATTGTCCCACATCGATTCTCAAGGTTTTTTCTCTCGAGCTCTCACACCCCTTAAATTCGTCAGCCCAATTCTTTTTTTGTTTATCCGATCTTAGGCTTAGTTATCATTACAATGAAAACCAAATAAGATTAAGTGAAATGGTATGTTTTCATAGAAAGACTCATTGAAAGGTTTTGGTTTTATAAACACAATTCTTCTCTCAAAAAGATCATTTCTTTACAAGGTCAGGAAAGTGTTTGTGTAGAGAAACCAAATAAATATTTTGATCTATATTATCTTGAAATAGTTAAATAGTTTTATGGCTCTGTTCAGTTTTTTAAATAAGAAGGTAAGTATAAAGTCTCATTTTCCATGTCTGTGAAGAGATATAATATTTTTTTCAAGAGAGTAGAGGACTTGGTGGGCATTCCTTCTGATGGTGAGGCAAATTTACCTTTGCACAAGTTATCGAACACACTTGGAACTTTTTAGAAAACTAAGGTTGAAGCTTCTTTTTTCCATGCTATGAGAAAGTGAGGAAAGTTTCACATCTATCAGTAGATAATAAAGTAATAGAATTGTGAATGAAAGGATATCTAATAACCAAGAAGGGTGATGAAGATATGTTAAAATTTTCTGATGTATTTTTTCTATATTAAATTTTTAATATAAGGAAAATAGTCTTAGTGAAATTTATTTTCATTATAGTGGAAATATTAAAATTGATTTGATAAATTCAAAGATTATCATGTTTCCAGCCTTCATCGATAAGTTAATTTTGAAATGTATAGAACTTTTTAAAGTTGATAATAAGTCTTACCAAGTAATAGAAAAGATTTCATTCATTGGTGAAGACACAATTTCAAGAATGAAATTGATTTTTGATTCTAAATAAAAAAAACTTTGTTGAAAAGGTTGATGGAGCTACATCAAAGGAACAACCATTAAATAAATTTTAGGATGTTAAGAAAAATAGAATGTAACACCCTAGCCCCTCTAGACTGGAGTCGGTGCATTACTTGTGATATTGACATGGTTATAAGGAATGAAAACCCAAAGGAACGATTAGTTTAGTAGTCTTGAAGAAACTAGATACATAGATGTAACACAAATTACATTGTAAAAGTTTACAAAATACAATACATAACAAAAACTAAAACTGCATCCACAAGAACTCAATAAATGATCTCCTCTTTGTCACCTATTGAAAGTAAAAAATGAAAGGGGTGAGCTCAAACGCTCAGTAAGGGTTACAAATAGCAGAAGTATGAGTAAAATAATAATTGAATCACAGTCAATCTAACATAATCAATATTGCATATTGAATAAATGAATAACTAATGTCATTAATAAACTGAGAATGAAACTACATCCATAGATTTTGTCATAGTGAAAACCCCATGGATAATAATAATAACTGATAATGAATAAAGAGAATGCTTATTAATTGGACTTCATGTATCTGGAACATGAAACCATAATACCGATAAAATGGTTTAGTTTTATGGGTAGAAACTCGTCTGATTTTTGGAAACAAACTCGAAGGGTTTTTCGCCAACTGATTTGTCTCATTGGACCTACCGATGCATCGAGGGGCTATAGCGGGCCCCACCCGCCACTGCATGTCCAAATAATTATTTATTAATTTATTAAATATAATATAAATATGCCTTTTCAATATCCATATAGAGTAGAGTATATGGATTCATCAATATTTCCATAGTTAAAAATAACTTTCCAAATATACACCATATGTAAAATGTTATATGGTTTAGACAACAAACATATCCATGATATGAGATTATGGATATTTAATATAAATAAAATTTCAAATGAAAAATGATCTCAAATGTTCAGTAGATACACCACATAAGGATTATTAAGTGCATCACACAAAGTTAGTCACAACAAAATAGTAGTTAAGACAAAGTCTCTTACCACAATGTAATCGGTCGAATCATATGACCAGAACATAATAACCCTCAAATTAATCATTTAATAACATGAATATAAATATAATCATGTTATTTTATATCAAATGTCAGCACACATATACCACAAACAATAAATAAGTGGTGAACAGTGAAAATCTCACAGAAATGAAAGTGAGATGATAAACCCCTTACAAACATTTTGGCATGGTGACGAGTGTTATTGAGAGGGGTTAATGAGAGGTAAAGGGGTATTCCATTATTTATATGTCACAAGGAAAGTATGGGTAGGTGCGAAAAAATACCCCATCATTAGGAATTAAAAAAAATAAAAAGGGCACAACATAGGGGAGATTCTTGAACAAAAGTGAGAGAGAGGATCCCTTACAAAGATTGTGTCATTATAGTGACGATAAGTAAATAAAATATTTATGTTTGACAAATTAAAATCCACAAAATATAAGTGGATATACAATATAAAATAATCATATGTAATTCACACATATTATTGGAACAATGTAACCAATAAAGTGGATGTTTAACTCAAAGAATGAAAATTGAGTTAAGCAATCCCTTACCTTATGCTCGAAGGTGTTCTTGATTGTTCTTAACGACCTGAATAATAAAATTTATATTCATTAATTAATAATTACAGAACCTAATAAACATTTAATTGATATGGTATAACCTTATTAAGTTCATTAATGGCCTTTTTGATGGGTTTAAGAGATTTAATTTTATTGTTTTGGAAGCATTTTCTTACTTGGTTTCATTATTTTTTTACTTGTATTCATGAATGGAAGTTGGTTTGAAAAACATCCAGAATTGTTAATATACATTATTAGTAATATTAAAGAGATATAAATGATCTTATAATGATTCTGGTTATATACCATGAGGATGACTCATTCGATGAGTTAAAAATAAACGCTTGAATTTGGCTTGGCAGTTTTGTGCTCAATAAACTTTTTTTGTATTATTATTCCATATTATGTTTGTGTAAAGATTACAGAACATTAATCAAGATAAAATACATATATTATAACATGGTTAAACCATAAATATGGTTTCATGACCAGTAATGAAGGAACGATTGAAGAACAAAGCTTCGTTGTCCACGAAGATTATAAATTGGAACCTCATGGACGTTGATTTCGTTTATAAAAATAAAAGGGAGGGAGTAAGAATATTGATGATGGTTCTTCCATTCACATGATATAAATCCAGTATATAGATTATACTGGATTTATCATGATCATTTGTATAGAGGAGGTGAGGAGAGGATAACAAATAAAGATAAATTCAAATGAAACTAAAAGAAAAAGAAAGGTGTTTTACCTCTTGAAATAACTTCCTCGAGAACCTCCTTAAGGGAAGGGATTTTGATCTTTTGGAAAGACCAAGATCTTCCTGGTCATGGGGAGTGACTAGGGAAGGGTATTTGGGGAGAAATTTGAAGAGATTCAAGGCTTAGAAGAGTTAAGAGAAGAGGGAGTGGTGAGGGGTTTTTATAGTGGAGGAGAGGGGTAAATTTTGAATATTTAATTCATTATTTTATTATTTACCTCAAGACAACCAATAGTGTTGTTTCATGTGACCCCTAATAGTAATAAGTGCATATGAGTTCAAACCAAGTGTCCTTACATCACTTATGATGTCATAAATAGTGTATTTAACTGATAATTTGTATATGCGGTATTTTATCGTATTTCACTATTCATCAAAAATTCTAGAATTTCAGAAAAATCCCAAAAATTTATCCTAACCATTTTTCGACGTTTAGAATTCAAAAATGAACTCCATTTTTCAAAAATAATTTTCTAAATATTATTAATTTAATTTTTAAATAAAGTCATAGTTAATTCAAAAAATAACAATCTTAAAGGTGCAATTAGTTTTATTTCTCATTGAAAAACTAATTAAGATCTCATTATCTTATTGCCTTAAGAAAATAAAATAATTTATTATTTACTATTCATAAGGGTCATATTACTATTCATAAGGGTATGTTACTATTCACCAAAAATCAAGTTTTTTCTATCAGACTCCAAATGACTTACTGATCACAACTCTAGATGACCATTTTTTGAAATTCAAAACATAGAAGTGGAAAATTTATACTTAATGGCTAGGTTTTGACTATCTCCTAAATAACCTAGTGTTGTTTCAAAGGAACACAATGATAAATAGAATGTAGAGAAACATACCATAAAATTTCTGGGGTGTTACATTATTCCCTCCTTAGAATAATTGCGTCCTCGCAATTCATTTTATAACCACAAAAGAAAGATATTTGATATTATTACCACATCTCCCATCGTAGAGGGTCCTTAGGTGCATTCAGCGGAAAACCCAAATTGATGCTCAACTCCTCTAGTTCTCTGACCCAGACACACCTCAGACAGAAGGGGTTGAACTCTTGCATCGAACACTCGGGCTTCTAGAGGGAGGCTCGAATGATACAAAGTTTGGAAATGTCTGAATGGACCAACACACGAAGAACTCACCAAGCTATGTCTCGAATGAGGACATCTAATTTGTAGACATTGTTGTACAGGATAAAACTGGGGAGTTGGTACATTTAGGCCGCACAAAGGTTTCCCTCCAAAGTAGCCTCTTGAAAACATAACCTGGCCATGTAGTTCCGGCCTAGGGTGAAACATAGGAAAAGCCCTTCGTGGTATTTTCCTCTTCGCATATACTCATCCAATTGTGTCATACATATGCGGTAGTAAATGGAAGCATTCCCTTGACAGGTGTGGAGAATTTCCAGATTGTTTGTCACTTCATATAGTTTTTTACACATTTTTTTCAAGTTTACGAGAGGTAGGTACTCCTCTTCACAGTTTTTGATCACAATAATATCCAGTACCTCCATAGGAAGAGATAACATATGGGTTTTTCCTTCAATATGAAAATTTATTATAAAATTTCACTTAGTGATACTCATTCAAAAGTATAACTGATGAAAGGATAACATAAATAAGAGACAACAAGTTATATTCTTATATAACCATTGGTTCAAAAAGTAAAACAGGGCCAATGGTTTCCCCAGTCCCCCAATACACAAATCCCCAAAACTAGTTCAAAGATTTAAATCTCCCAAAACCATATGAAACACTAGACACATGTCACTCCTGAAGTCCCTTTACCGAGAATACCACCGATGCTAGGGTGCTGACGACCTCAAGTGTATTTCTAAGGTAGTATTCAGCTACTCAATTTCCTTATCCCAGACACACTGTAGATAGCTAGGGTCGAATCTGTGCCTAAAGCACTCAGCCTTCCATAGAGAGGTACGAGAAGTGTGGAGGTCGGAAATTTTAGTGTGGACTAAATCCCTATAATTCCCACACACCACGTCATTCTTGAAGATATTGATGTCATAAATTTCTTCATACATACTAAAACTCAGGATCTGAAATAGGTAGGTCGCTCGATGGTTACCATCCAAAGCAACTTCTAGAAATTTACCCACAGCTCGGTAGTTATCAGCCAAAGTGAAACATAGAAAAAGAGCTTCATGATACTTCCCTCTTTTCCAATATGCAGCAAATTGTGCATATGCAATATGGTAATAGAACATATTGCTTCCTTGGTAAAGATGGAGAATGTTTGGACGATTCGATACCCGATGGAGTAGTTTACAAGTCAGGCGTAGGTTGGCATAGGGATAGTCCTCTTCGAATCATGTCTTGACAATTATAGTCTCTAATAGCTCAGTAGGTAATGATAAAATATTGGTTGGTTGACTCATACCTTCTATATGAAAAGTTTTAGTAAATAAACTTTTAATATGGAAAATCCATTTTAAACAAAGTTATTGTTTTATATAAAAACATATCAAAACAGAGAATACAACATCATTCATTTAGACATGATTTATAAAAATCAAGAAATTACACAATCTCTTGATCCATTTCACAAAACACTAGAATGGACTTCCCGACGTCCTCTAAGATTACTCCTCAAAGATTCCACCGATGTTGGGAATTTCCCTAGCTTTCAGACAAACGGATCCCCAAAGCAATTCCAAATTCCTCTATCTCCTTGGTCCAGATGCACCATGTGCAACTAGAGTCAACCGTGTGTGGAAATCTAGAATTCAGATTGAGAGAAGCATGTCGGGTATCAATTTGAGAGACATCGGTATGAACTTTCTGTCGATAATGAAAATGGGTAGTCTCATTCTCAAGGGCTTCAAAGTCTACTACTTGACCACGGAGTTTGTAGGTCAAAATCTGACATAAATATGCTACCCAGAGGTCGCCCCCTTGTGCAGCCTCCTCAAATTACTCAAGAGAAAAGAAATTATTAGCTAGGGTAAAACATTTAGAGATACCCTCGAAGTATTTCCCTTGTCGTACATAGAACGGTAATTGTGCGCTCGTCATGAGGTAATAGATGAAACCTGCTCTATGGTGAAGTTGGAGTACACGAGGAGAGTTGGATACTTAGTAGAGGGTTTTGCATGATAAACGAATAATTTCAAAAGTCTCATAATTTTCTACACGTGATTTTCCCACTATGGTCTCTAATACTTATGTTGGAAGAGAAAAAAGACAAGTACTTTCCTTTTCCATCTGAAAATTAAGAAAAAATCGTTCTTAGTATTGTTTAAATAAGTTTTTCATTATTCAGTTCTGGTTTTCCCGATTTATCCAAACCGAATCCTCTGAGGAAAATTTACATTAAACTCCTACATAATGGCTTGTAAAGAAAAAGTGAAGTATACTAAACATATCCCTCGGGAGTGTCATAACCAAGAGTGCATCAAGGCCCATTTTCGTGTAGCAGGATACCCCGGGTCAAGCTCGAAACTCCTTGTTGGAGCTTTCACTCCTAGGTACCTCTGTGCCAGAGCCACCTCTACCTGCTCATATCCAGACAGAGATTCAATGATTGAAAGATCCACATAATCTATTCCTTACCAAAATACTAGTACAATCTTATATGTTTATCCTCAAAGGATTATCTTAGGGATTATTCCCTAATCTATATTTTCTAAATCTAGTTTCCAAGTTTCCTACTAAACTTCCTCTGATACCAACGGTAACACCTTGACCCCTCTAGACTAGAGTCGGTGCATTACTTGTGATATTTCCATGGTTAGAAGGAATGAAAATCCCGAAGGAACGATCAGTTTAGTATTATTGAAGAAACTAGATACATATATGTAACACAAATTACATTGTAAAAGTTTATAAAATAAAATACATAACAAAAACTAAAAACTGCATCCACAAGAACTCAATAAACGATCTCCTCTTTGTCACCTGGTGAAAGTAACCAATGAAAGGGGTGAGCTCAAATGCTCAGTAAGGGTTACAAATAGTAGAATCATGAGTACAATAATATTTTAATCACAATCAATCTGACATAATCAATATGGCATAGTGAATAAATGAATAACTAATGCCATTAATAAACTAAGAATGAAACTGCATCCATAGATTTTGTCATAGTGAAAACCTCATGGATAATAATAATAATTGATAATGAATAAAGATAATGTTTATTAATTGGACTTCATGTATCTGGAAAATGAAACCATAATACCGTTAAAACGGTTTAGTTCTATAGGTAGAAACCCGTCTGATTTTTGGAAACAAACTCAAAGGGTTTGTCGCCAACTGATTTGTCTCATTAGACCTACCGATGCATCGAGGGGCTATAGCGGGCCCCACCCACCACTTCATGTCCAAATAATTCTTTATACATTGATTCAATACAATAGAAATATGCCTTTTCAATATCCATATAGATTAGAGTATACGGATTCATCAATATTTCCATAGTTAAAAATAACTTTCCAAATATACACCATATGTAAAATGGTATACGGTTTAGAAAACAAACATATCCATGATATGAGATTATGGATATTTAATATAAATACAATTTCAAATGAAAAGTGATCTCAAATGGGCAGTAGGTTCACCACATAAGGATTATTAGGTGCACCACACAAAGTTAGTCACAACAAAATAGTAGTTGAGACAAAGTCTCTTACCATAATGTAATCGGTCGAATCATATGACCAGAACATAATAACCCTAAAATTAATCATTTAATAACATGAATATAAATATAATCATGTTATTTTATATCAAATGGTAGTACACATATACCACATACAAGAAATAAGTGGCGAACAATGAAAATCTCACAGAAATGAAAGTGAGATGAGAAAGCCCTTACAAACATTTTGGCATGGTGACGAGTGTTATTGCAAGGGATTAATGAGAGTTAAATGGGTATTCCATTATTTATATGTCACAAGGAAAGTATTTGGAGGTGATAAAACATACCCCATCATTAGGAATTAAAAAAAATAAAAAGGGCACAACATAGGGGAGATTCTTGACCAAAAGTGAGAGAGAGGATCCCTTACAAAGATTGTGTAATTAGAGTGACGATAAGTCAATGAAATATTTATGTGTGATAAATAAAAATCCAAAAAATATAATTGGATATACAGTATAAAACAATCCTAGGTCATTCACACATATTCTTGGAATAATGTAACTAATGAAGTAGATGTTTAACTCAAAGAATGAAAATTGAGTTAAGCAATCCCTTACCTTATGCTCGAAGGTGTTCTTGATTGTTATTAATGACCTGAATAATCAAATTTAGATTCATTAATTAATAATTACATAACCTAATCAACATTTAATTGATATGGTAGAACCTTATTAAGTTCATTAATGTCCTTTTTGATGGGTTTAAGAGATTTTATTTTATTGTTTTGGAAGCATTTTCCTACTTGGTTTCATGATTTGTTTACTTGTATTCATGAATGGAAGTTGGTTTGAAAAACATCTAGAATTGTTAATATACATTATTAGTGAAATTAAAGATATATAAATGATCTTATAATGATTCTGGTTATATACCATGAGGATGACTCATTCAATGAGTTAAAAATAAACGCTTGAATTTGGCTTGGCAGTTTTGTGCTCAATAAACTTGTTTTGTATTATTATTCCATATTATGTATGTGTAAAGATTACAGAACATTAATCAAGATAAAATACATATATTATAACCTGGTTCAACCATAAATATGGTTTCATGACCAGTAATTAAAAAAGGATTGAATAACGAAACTCCGTCGTCCACGAAGGTTATAAATTAGAACCTCATGGACGTTGATTTCGTTTATAAAAATAAAGGGAGGGAGTAAGAATATTGATGATGGTTCTTCTATTCACATGATATAAATCTAGTATATAGATGATACCGTAGTTATCATGATCATTTTGATAGAGGAGGTGAGTAGAGGATAACTAATGAAGATAAATTCAAATGAAACTAAAAGAAAAAGAAAGGTGTTTTACCTCTTGAAATAACTTCCTCGAGAACCTCCTTAAGGGAAGGGATTTTGATCTTTTGGAAAGACCAAGATCTTCCTGGTCATGGGGAGTGACTAGGGAAGGGTATTTGGGGAGAAATTTGAAGAGATTCAAGGCTTAGAAGAGTTAAGAGAAGAGGGAGTGGTGAGGGGTTTTTATAGTGGAGGAGAGGGGTAAATTTTGAATATTTAATTCATTATTTTATTATTTACCTCAAGACAACCAATATTGTTGTTTCATGTGACCCCTAATAGTAATAAGTGCATATGAGTTCAAACCAAGTGTCCTTACATCACTTATGATGTCATAAATAGTGTATTTAACTGATAATTTGTATATGCGGTATTTTATCGTATTTCGCTATTCATCAAAAATTCTAGAATTTCAGAAAAATCCCAAAAATTTACCCTAACCATTTTTCAACGTGTAGAATTCAAAAATGAACTCCATTTTTCAAATTTAATTTTCTAAATATTATTAATTTAATTTTTAAATAAAGTCATAGTTAATTCAAAAAATAACAATCTTAAATGTGCAATTAGTTTTATTTCTCATTGAAAAACTAATTAAGATCTCATTATCTTATTGCCTTAAGAAAATAAAATAATTTTATTATTTTCTATTTGTAAGGGTCATATTACTATTCATATTACTATTCATATTACTATTCATATTACTATTCATAAGGGTACGTTACTATTCACCAAAAATCAAGTTTTTTCTATTAGACTCCAAATGACATACTGATCACAACTCTAGATGACCATTTTTCGTAATTCAAAACATAGAAGTGTAAAATTTATACTTAATGGCTAGGTTTTGACTATCTCCTAAATAACCTAGTGTTGTTTCAAAGGAACACAGTGATGAATATAATATAGAGAAACATACCATAAAATGTTTGGGGTGTTACAAAGAAAGGTTGAATCTTTCCCACCAGTGAAACAAAAGAAAGAAAATAAAATTTCAGATGATGTTTTTGAAAAACTCATGGTTCATAAGGCATAAAAGAAACCAGGGGATCCAGAGTTTTGAATTAATATAGCTGAGGAAAATTCCTTAAGAATCTGGATAGATGGTCAATTGAAATAAGAAGAAAATAAAAATAAACAGAAACATAGGTTTGAAGAAGAAAAAAATTTAGAAATTTTGTTAAAAGGAGTAGAGAGAGCATTTGAAAATTCAAATCTACAAGTTTCACATACTGATAAAATAAATCTGTATGTCGAAATTGTTTTTGAAAAAACCTTAGTTGTTCCATCAGTTATCCCTTCTGTTTATGATAAGGGAAAATAAATAGTTGAATAATTAACAGTATCTGTACCAAAAAAAAGAATCAGTCTCAAAAAGTATTGGAAAGGAAGTTCTTCAAATAGTAATACAATTAGAGACGGAACTGGGGGAAGCTAGAGAAGATGAAGAAGAAGAAATTAAAGAATAAGTAGAAGAATAAGTAGAAGTATAAGTAGAAGAAGAATAAAAATAATAAGAAGAAGCGTATAAAGAAAAGGAAAAAGATTATGAAGAAGAAACCCAGACAGAAAACGCGATCAAAAGAAAAGGAATCATCAGAATCAACTTCATATTCATCAGATTTACCTTCTAAGTCGCATAAGGATAAAAACTTATAAGGATCCCAAGAAAAATTCTCATCAAAAGAATAATTAAATTCATAAAAAATAGAAAGTAAATTCATCCACAAATAAAGAAGAACAATATCAACATTATTAGAAAAAAGTTTCTAAAAAAGGTGAATCAGATAAGGATGTAGATATTGTAGAAATTTTAGATGATAAGAAATTTTCAAAGGAAAATAGAAATCCAAGAAATTTTCAAAACCCAATGTCAAATCTTTAAGACCTAAACATCCCAAAACTTCTTCTAGTTTATCGAATTCATAGGCAAAAATTGCACAAAAATTTTTTGATTACATTTCCTGATCCTTGAAAAGGTTATAAGACATCAATCTGTATTTTCCCAATCTTGAAGAAAGGTGTCAACTTATTCAAAACAACCTCAATGAGAAATCATAGTTTTTAAAAGTATTATCTAAATCAGTTATCCATATTTAAGTATAGTTTAAAACCTTTCAAGAAAATTCAAAGACTTAGAAAATATTGTATAATAAGATGGTTAAGTGGTCCAATCAAGTGGATTGTGATATCAAGGAACCTGATGATCAATTTCTAGGAGTAATGAAAATTTTGTTAGAATAAGTAAATTATTTTAACAAGTTATCTTCTGTTTTATCTGATCGAGTTAATTTTTTGGAAAAATTCAAAGATACAACTAATGACTAGACAAAAGTAGTGAAAATACTAAAATAAAAAGTTCAGGATTTGGGGATGGAGATTACCCATATCAGATTGTGTAAAGATGAACTTTTATTTATAAAGGAAGAGGATAAAAATTATTCTGAGGAGATTGAAAGTTTGAAGATTGAAGTTTAGAAGTAGACTGGTTTAGAATAAAATATCGTGAAGCTTGATAAGTATTGACATAAGTTCAAAAATATGAAGTCCTTCATGAAGAACCACATGAATAAAGATTAAACTTTTCATTTCAACTCTTGATGTATATTTTGTAAAACATTTTAATGGTGTTTGATTAGGAAATACTTTTCATCCAAATCCTTTTTTCTTGAATATTTTCTAATTAAGATTAAACATATGTTTTTTCATTCTATTCTCATATGAATAGTTAGTTCATATGTTAAAATTGTTTTGTATATTTTTTATCCTCTAACATTTTAAGAAACTATTCATACTTTCCCATTATTTTTGAAAATCACAAAGGGGGGAAGATTTTATAAAGGTAGAGAAGGTTTTATAAAGAGGGAGATTTTATACTAAAGGGGATAATTTTTTAATAATTTCTATCATATTACAAAATGGTTATAAACTTGAGGGGGGTTAAGAGAAAAATAACATATCAAAAGTTCCTAAAAGAACAAAGGGATCTATGTTTTTAAAGTTATTATTTTTCATTTTAAGTAATTTATTTTGTGCTTTCCAAAAAGGGAGAGATTGTTGAGTTAGAAGTTTTTCTTCTTACATTTTCATTCCTTTAGTTTTGGAAATCATAAAAACCTTATTAAAAATTTGTTTATTAACTTTTTATGTCCCAAGTTTTTTAGTATGTTTTTGTAGAAAAAAGTACTTTTTACTATACATAGAAATTTTCTAATGTATTATGAATATAAACTTTATATTACTCAATCTGATCCATCAGACTGAAGTTAAGTTCGATCCATCAGAATGAACTTTGTTCAGACTAGTGGTTGGACTTATGTCTTGTCTACCTGACTGAAAAAAGTAATGACCATCGAACTAACCTTGGTACTGATACATCGGATTAACACTCATTCAGTTCATCAGATTGATACTTAATAAGGAAGTCCATTGAAGTGACTAAAGTTTATAATCAGAGTTCCTAATAATTTTTTCTATCATAAGGAATACTTTTATCACTGTAATGGTGTTAAAAAAAAGACATTAGAGATTCAATTATGTCAGATCATGATGAGCTGTCAAGTTCAGGTTGTCCAAGGTCATTGCAAATAACTCAAAAATATGACTTTCAGAGCTCTCCCTATAAATAGTCAGTCATTTGAAGAGTTGGTATCATATACATATCCCAACTCAAGTATTCTAAAGTTTTCTTTTCATGAACATCTCATTCTTGGTCATTGTGATACTTTAAGGAGTTTTCATTCTAAGGAATATTTGTCAGGGTTTTTTTCTTTAGAACATTTTCATTTGTATTCTAAATCTGATCATTGTTACGATCGAGCTTATGAGGATAGAAAGATGGTGAATCTGATCCATCAGATTGATGGATTATGGGGCTAGGAAGACATATGTCAATCATCATATTTAGGGATTCTGTGGATAGAAAGATAGAGTCCGATCTTCATATTGATGTATTTTATGGTAATGAAAGACAAACCTTTACATGATGTATAAAATTGTGGATACCTTTATTTGAGGTTATTGAATTCCTTTAATCTAAAGGATAAAATAGTGAAATCTTTTAATATATCTTGTAATTTATTATTACTTTTACAAGCTGTGTATTTCTTATTTGTACAAGATCTATTTTTCAGTTGTGCATGTATTAGCAAGTTAGTCTGCGTACTTATCTTTCTAAAAAATCATTTTATTAGTACAACTTTGAAATCAATAAAAACATAATCTGATATAATCATATCATCTGTAATACCAATTCTAATACTTTTATCATCATATGAAGTCTGAGCCCAATATTTTACTTTAATAGGTAATCTTTTTTGTTTAGTTTGAAGTTTTTTTAACTATAATTCACCCCCTCTTGTAATAGTAACTATCTTAGTTACTCTTTTGATCCAATAAGATCTTTAATGGGAAAGATGGAAAAATTTAGAAGAAGAATATATTTCCTTATTAATAGAAAGATAAGAAAACCATGGTCCCTCACTTTAATTATAATGAGCACCAAATATATAAGAAAGAAGAGGAAGAGAAGTTTTCTGGGAAGCAATCACTTTGTATCTTATCCTAAATTATTTCAATGAATATGATGAATTCTAGGAGATAATGAGAATTATAGAATAGATTGATTGGATATTAAAATTTTTTCACACTCTAAAAAGGAGAAATAAGATTTAGAAAGGAGAGAACTTTTGAGAGAAATTGAGCGATTGAGCATGTTGGCATTGAAGATCGGATGAGCTAGTGTGTTACCAAGGTCACCAAGGTCTCTATTTAAAGGGTATAATACCTTCAGTAATCTTCTAGAATCATTTGGGGGTATTTGAGTCAAATTCAACCAATTTCATTGAACTTTTACCACCATAAAAGTTGGGTTTGGAATAGTTGGCCTGACACCACTGGGTACCCAGTACCATCCATCGAGTAGTCAGTAGGGTTTCTCAAACTTGGTCCTCACGGACTATTATCACCAATTTCACAGTGTGATCCTAGAGTCTTCATTTCTACTTCCCATCAACATCGTTTATCTGGTGCTCCTCCACTGGGTATTCGGTGGTCTCCTGTAAGTCTATATATTTTTCCACGTGTTACCGGCAATATAGTGTTGCATGTTGAGCTTAGCTTCATAAAGAAGATTCTCCACTTCCTTCAACAAGCATCCATGTTTCTTCTTTCCTTCTTCTAAGGCTTTGAAACATCAATTAAAATGGGTTCAAGGATCCTTCAAAGGCTTCTACCAAGATGTCATCAAACTATCTTCACATCACTTAAATGAAAAAATTAAACACTTTAAGAGTGTTTATGACCATTAAAATCAAATAATGGTGAGAATCACAACAATCTCCAAATTTTTGATGATCACAAAAACTTAAAAAATAATTGAATTAAATCAAGAATATAACAAGATAAATAAAAAGATTTTCTATGATACTGAGATATTTCTTCCCCATTTTTTCACAATTTAATTCTCCTCATATAATAAACTTCTACCAAAACAATGAATTCCCCCACCTTGAGAGAGAATAAAACTTATCCCCCTTTGAGATTATCAAAAAAGAGTCAAAAAAAGGGTTTAGATAATTAAGAGAAAATATTTAAAAACTACATTTATCATCATTAATGATATTTTTGAGGGGGACACAAATAAAGTTTTAAAAATAATTTGAAAATTTTTAAAATATTTGAAAGAGATATTTTCAATAAATATCAAGATAAAATAAATCAAATATTTTTCAAAATAAAACTTCAAGAGTGAAATAAAACTTCAAAAAATATTTTTGAAAAAGGCTAAATAGGTTTTTTAAAAACAAATCAAAATTTTATTTTTTTAAAAATTAAATTTTAAAAAAGAAAAACATTTCTTTTGGGATCATTCCAGTATTAACAATATTATCTCCCACTAAAATAATGCATCATGAGAGTTTAAAGTGATTATAGACAATAAATAAGAATAAAATAAAGAAATAAAAACTTAAAAAATTGACAAATAATTTCATCATTAAGGTTTAGTAAATATTTTTTTAATAAACCATAGAAAATTTCCAAGGAGTGTCAAACCAGGTGTCCAGTAAAGGCTCAATCATCGGGCCCAATATGGAGAAAGGGTTAAAAACTCAATCAACTCTTTTTGGGATAAATCCCTAGGAACATATATTATAGAACCACATTCACTTATTTGTATCTAGACATGAATTTTTTTATGGATTATCATATTCACTTTACTTTTCCAAAATTATAAAAAAAAATTGAAAAAAATATATAATTTGAAATCCATTTTGGAAAACATTTTGAAAACAGGTTTTAAAATGAGAAACTTCTCAAGCTTTAAAATTTATAGAGATAAGTATCATGGGATAATCATACCCAAATCACCTTTAATGAAGTCAAATCGGTTAATAGGAAGGGGTTTAGTGAAGATATTAGTAAGTTGAAGGTTTGTGCAAGCATGGTCAAGAACAATGCCACCATTTTAAAAGTGTTCTCGTAGTAAATGGTGTATCAAGTCAATGATCTTAGAACAAGAGTGTTGGATAGGTTTTTTAGAAATACTAATCGCACTAATGTTGTTGCTCATTATAGGGAGAGAAGAATATGTTATCCTAAATTCAAGATGAGTGTGTTTCATCCATATAACTTGGGTGCAATAACTCACAGTGGATTTCTATTCTGCTTTAGCTGTAGAAAGAGTAACATAATTTTTCTTCTTACTAATACAAGTGACTAGGTATTTTCCTAGTAGATGATAGTTTCCTCTAGTAATTTTCCTATCAAGTTGGAATCCTCTAAAATCGACATCGAAAAAACAAGAAAATTCAAAAGAGGGTTCCTTATAATAAAACAATCCAAGGTTTTTAGTTCCTTTCAAATATAAAAATATATTTTGAGGGATTTTAAATGTGATTCATTTGGATTAGATTGAAAATAAGCACAAATACATGCACTGAACATGATATATGGACAAGTTACGGTAAGGTTAAGTAGACTTACAATTTTACTTCGATAATGCTTGTTGTTGACCGATTGACCAACTTTATCCGACATTACCTTACAAGTTATATCCATGAGAATTCTAATTTTCTTAGTATGATCTATGCCAAACTTTTTTAGAAGTTCATTAGTGAATTTACTTTAGTTTAAAAAAGTTCCACCAAATTTTTTTAGAAATTTTAAAACTAAGAAATAATTTAATTTATCCCATAAAACTCATTTCAAAATATTTATTCATTAAATCGGAAAATTCCTTGAAAATATATTCTTTAATTGAGCTAAAAATAACATCATAAACATAAATTTAAATAACTAATAAATCATCTAAAATTTTTTTGAGAAAAAAGGTAGATTCATATTTTTCCTATTTTGAAATCATTTGATAAAAGAAATTTAGTTAACCTCTCATGTCAAGCCTGAGGGGCTTGTTTTAAACCATATAGAGCTTTAGTTAACTTGAAAAAAATGTAAAACTAGGGTTTTGAAAACCAAGGGTTTGTTCCACAAAAACATTTTCTAAAATAAAACCATTTAAAAATCTATTTTTTACATCCATTTGAAAAAGTTTGAAATTAAAATGAGTGGTGAATGCCAATAATATTCTAATGGATTCGAGTCGAAAAACATGTGAAAATGTTTCACCATAATCAATTAATTCTTCTTGATTATGGACTTTAGTAATAATTCAAGCCTTATTATAGATAAAATTTCCTTATTCATGAAGTTTGTTTCAATAAAACCCACTTAGTGCCAATAATAGGATGATTATCATGACATTCCACAAGAGTCCAAATGTTGTTCCTTTGAAATTGTTTCAACTCCTCTTCCATGGAAAGTATCCAATTCTCATCATTAATATCATCATCATGGGAATGAGGTTTAAGGTGAGAGAGATAAAATATTGATGTTCAACCTCATTTAATATTGACCTTCTAGTACAAGTTTTGGATTTTAATTCTCTACTAACATTCTCAAAAAGATATTCTTTGGATTGAATCCAAGCCTTAGGTAAAGGAGTAGATGAGGATTCTAGAGCATCTTCAACTACTTTAGATTATTGAGGTTTAGAAAGGTTCAAACTAGGTTTCTCAACATCATCATCACTTTGTGGATGTGATTTAGGAATATTCTCATCGAATTTGATGTGAATATACTCTTTTAGGGTCTTGGTCCTCTTATTGAGGACTCGGAAGGTTTTACTTGAGTTTTAGTACCCAAGAAAAATTCCTTTATCAAATTTAGGGTCAAACTTTCCTAGAGTATCCTTGGTATTAAGGAAAAATAATTTACAACCAAAGAATTTAAAGAATCCAACTTTTGGAATTTTACCTTTTCAATGTTCTTAAGGGGTTTTTCTTAACATGATTCTAATGAGGACACGGTTAAGGATAAAGAAATATATATTAACCACCATGGATTAAAAGAATTTAGGAAGGAAAAACTCATTTAGGAGAGTCCTATACATTTCTTGGAGGGTCATATTTCACCTTTTGACAACCCAATTTTTTTGAGGTGTTCTAGGAGAGGAAAAGGATTGATGATAACCAGGAGAAGCACAAAAAACATCAAAATTATTTGTAATAAAATTCTCCACTATGGTCACTTTTAAGATAAAAGAGTTTGTATCCTTTTTCATTTTCAACTTTCCTTGAAAATTTGATGAATACATTACAAGACTCGTTCTTACAAGCTAAGAAGAAAACCCTTATAAATCTAGTAAAGTCATTAATAATTACAATGTTGTAATGTTTACCTCTAAAATTAGCAACTTGAGTTTCTCTAAAAAGGTCAAGGTGGGCTAGTTCTAAGGCTTTAGAAGAAGAAACAAGATTTCTATATCAGAAAAAGGATGTGTGTTTCTTTCCAAGTATGCAAGGTTCAAAAAAACAAGTTATCTTTAAAAGACAATTTTGGTAAATGTCATATTAGTTAGTTACATATGAGATTCATAATAGAGTGAATATTAGAATGACAAAGTCACTAATTCCAAATCCAAGATTCATTATATTGTGCACTTAAATGCTTAACATTTTGACTTGAAAGAGATTTTAAATCAATAATAAAAACATTTTGAAATCGAGATGCGGTAAATGAAAGATTTCTTTTAGAAATAAAAACATTACAAAACTTGTTTTTAAAATTAATTTTTAAACCTCTATCACGCAATTAACTAATATTTAAAAAAATATGTTTCAATCCTTTTATAAATAAAACATCATTAATTAAGGAAGAGTTGGATTAACTAATCATTCCTATAATGATAATTTTACCTTTTGAATAATCTCTAAATATGACATGTTCGCCATCAAATTCCTCAAGATTATTTAATTCAAAAGGATCACCACACATGTGCCTTGATCACCCACTATCCATATACCAAGTAGATTCTCAAGTTTTTTTCTCAAGAACTTTTTCCTACAAAGGATTTCAGAGACTAATGTTTTTGGTACCCATATCTTGGGTCCACTTAATTTTTCCAATAGATATTTTAGAATCAAAACTTGTTTGGAATAAATATTTCCATTAGAAAAATGAGGAGAGATGAATTCTTTTCGGATACCATAACTAGCATTTTTTAAATTGCATTTATAAACAAGATGACCATATTTTCTACAATAATTACAAAATTTATTGTGATAAATTCCCTTTACAAAAGTAATTTTTTAGAATAGTTGGTAAATATATATTGTTTTGAAAAATCAATCCCATAATTACTTTTAATAACATGTTGAGATCCCAAAATTTTATTTAAAGATTCTTCGCCTGGAGTAAAATGAGAAAGAGAATTTTTTGTATCCTTATTTTGAAATTCCAAATTTTCAAAATTTAGTTGTTCTTTTGATTTTAAAAGAAAATCATTTTTTTCTTCAAAAAGTTGATCGTTTTGAAAAATAATTTGATTGAAATTATTTTTAATATCATTTAATTTTAAAATAAGTTCACAAAAAACATCTTGAATTTGATCTCTATCAAAAAGAACTTCATAACTTAAAGAAGTGGTAGAATAAGTAGAGGCATAAGAACTAGAACATGTGGAATTTATTTCATCACATAAATTTAAATTGGCCATTGAGTATTTGTTAATTTCATTACTTGATTAATATGTTGAAATTTAATCTTTTCTCGCACTCTAAGTTGTGACCTTCAGAGCTTTCTTACCTTGCTTCTTCTTTTTTAACGTATTGTTCAAGGGACAATCCAGCTTGATGTGGCTCTCATTTTTGCAACTGAAGCAAGTGACATCCTTTTCATGATTTTCTTTTTTGAAGAATTAGGAATCTCTTTTCATGTCCATGTACTTGCTTACTATTTTGGAAATTTGAGTGGTTTTAGACTCTCTTTCATAAGATATGTTGTTAATAGCTTTGAAAGTGATAGTATTTTTAGTTTCTTTGACACCTTAGCTTCTTTTTCAGTTTTCCTTCTCATAGTAATCTCATATGTCATGAGAAAAATAATGAGTTCCTCAACCACCATATTTTTCACGTTTTTAGCTTCTTGGATCACGATGACTTTAGGTTCCTAATTACTTTGTAGAACCCAAAGGATTTTCTTGACTAAATTTTCTATAGAAATATAATCACTAAGAGCTTTTCACCCATTACAAATATCAGTAAATAGAGTAAAAAATTCAATGATAGATTTTCTAAGATGCAAAAAGAAACTTCCAAAGTCTTGTATAAACATATCTAGATGGGTATATTTGACTTTTTTAGTTCCTTTATGAGTTACTTCAAAAAGTTTCCAAATTTCATGAGCTATTTTACATAAAGAATTTTGATTAGATTCATTTTGACCCAAACCACGATGCGAGAAATCCATAGTATTACTATCTAATTGAAAAGCAGAAATATCATTTGGGGTCTATTTGTCTTATTTTTTAGTTGTAGAAGTATAGTCATGGATTAAAATTTTATAAATAGGATATCTAATAGATCTAAGAAAAGTAAAGATATGATTTTTTCAATAACCATAATTATTTCTATAAAAAATGGAGCACGATCCAAGGATTTTCATTCGGGTCCACCATGGGTGTTTGAAAAGGAAATTTTAAAAAATAAAACTTCTTGAAAAATTCATTAAAGATTTTGAAAAAAAAGAGTTTTGAAAGAATTTGAAAAAAAAATCAATAATCCTTTGATACCAAATGTAGGTCAGAGTTGAGTAAAATGACAAGAGGGGGTGAATAGCCTTTTAAAAAATAAAAGGAAAACAATCCAAGTTTAAAAAATTCTTTAAAAAGGATTAAAGAATTTAAAACCTTTTTAAGAATTAAAATAAAATAATCAAAGTTTGAAATAGAAATGATAGCTAAATACAATAATATAAGCAGAAGAATAAAATAAAGAGGGATTTAAAATGATTAAGTGATTCTAATATAAAAATAATTAAGCGATTAAAATATAAAACCAATTAAATGATTAAGAACTAATTGATGGATTAAAAAAATTGAATAAAATAATGAAAGAAAGAGATAAAAATTTGAAATTTTAGAAAGTGAATAAGACAAAGTGTTTGGTAAGGAAGTTCTACAATAGCTCTAAAAGATCCCAAACATATATCACCTTAATCACTTGAGGATTTAATGTATTATTCCATTGAATTTAATGGTAGGAAAGATACTAAATCTTTCCATTGATTTTTAGGTTATAGCTAGAAATCAGAAATACAATACACTGGCTCTTTAACAGGAAAGCTAGAAACCTCAAGATGAATAATCTCTTTTCTTATTAACATAATGGTAGGAAAACCAAGGTCCCTCACTTTATTGTTAGTGAGAACCAAATATAGAATAGAGAGGGGGGGAGAAGATTTATAGGAATTAATCACTTTATAGATTGGTCTCAGTTCTCTCAAATAATGTGATGAATTCTAAGAGATAATGAGAATTATAGAAGAGAGTGATTGGATATTACAATTTTTTCAAACTCTAGAAAGGAAAAAAAGGAAGATTTAGAAAGGAGAACACTTTTGAGAGAAATTGAGTGATTAAGCATGTTGTCATTAGAGATCAGATGAGCAAGTGAGTTTCCAAGAACACAGAGGTCTCTATTTATAGGCTCTTATACCTTCAGTAATATTTTGGAATCCTTCAAGGTTATTTAAGTCAAATACATCCAAGTTCATTAAACTTTGACCGCGATAAAAGTTGGGTTCAGAATAGTTATCCTGACATCGCCAGGTACCCTATAGCCTCCACCGAGTAGTTGGTGGGGATATTGGAACTTGGCCCTCACTAACTGCTATCATTGGATGCCTGGTGCACCTCCACCAGCTAGCTGGTGAGGTCCTTGAGTCTTCATTGCTACTTCCCATCAACATTGGCTATTTGGTGCACCTCCATCAAGTATCCAGTGGTCTCCTGCAAGTATTTACATTTTACTACATGCTACTGGCTAGCCAGTAACACTACACTGGCTAGCCAGTGCTTCTAGCTGATCTTAGCTTCATGAAGTGGCTTCTCCACTTCCTTCAATGAGCCTCCACGGTTCTTCAATACTTATTTAAGGCTTCAAAAAATCCATTAAAATAGGTTCAATGATCCTTCAATGGATTCTAACAAGATGTCATCAAGCTAGTTGCACAACACTTAAATGAAAAAATTAAACACTTTAAGAGTGTTGTTGATCATTAAAATCAAATAACAGTGAGAATAAAAATAATCCTTACATAATATTTTACTCATATGTGGGTGAGGGGATCCAATGGATTGGATAATGGGGTTTACATAAAAGAAACTACAGGCACGTAGACCCTTACATAATGAGGGGATGACACACAGTCCGTCATTTTAATTTAATAATAAATTAAAATGAAACCAATCATATACAAAAGTCTGGTTTAAACTCATGATCATCCAAATAACATGTAACGAACACACATTTTCAATTTAATTATCAATTACTTTGATCCTTTATTTAATTAAGATAAAATTCCATGAATTAATCCAATTTATTCAATTTATCTTAATTCCATCCAATCAACCTTAAATTAACATCATCCATAATTTAAAACAAATTAATTTTATTTAAAATTAGTAAATGTACACAAGTGTACTTGGAGGAAACAACATGTACTCATCCAAACTACCCAGCATGATCCTTTTGCTTGTGCATTCCCTTGGCATCCAACATATATTGTGCGGTATGTAATTACATAGCATGTACTATCAAATAAATGACACACGGAACACATGTGAATTACATTGTATGTGATGATCTTAATGCGCATAGAGTAAACTATAAGTAAAGACCATACACAACTTGTAGATTTAGAATCTCACACGAAAATTAATTTAATATATAATCAAAAATCCTATGACATGGCATATATTTTCAAACAAATGACACATGGAACACATGTGTATAAGTATACTTATATAATTAATTCATTTCCTCGTGTTAAATTAAGAACATTGGATGTAGTAGAATATACGGCGTGTACTAGTTTATACGGCATGTGATCTCTTCTACCCGTGTCAGTGACGCGCCTAGGAACTAGGCATGTTTGTCTGCCACATACATGTATTAGGTACCTAACATGTAATCTTCCTACATGAGATGTGGCCTCTAAGTTTCATGGTTTTTAAATCACCATGTCATGTAGAAGATACATGAAATTTTTGGGCCCACATGTTCTTCATCGTAAGAACACAAGGACTACACGTCGTGTATGTGAGTTACAAGGCAATAGTTCTTCAAACTGCATGCCTTCTGGTCCAGATCTGCATATATGTTTTTATTGGATTTGATTTGATATCATCGGATCGGTTTGATAACCATGTTAGATACATACCAAATACATGGTTATATGGAATGTAACTGAGTACATGGTGTGTATCCTTGTGTTATTCGAACAGAATTATTGGCATCTCCATATGGAATTTTTGGATGTTTATTCATTTTAATTTAACCTGATTATTGGTTATGGGAATGAGAACGAAGAAAGAGAAGAGAAAACAATGTTTTGATTCCAAGAAATAATATATATGAATTAAAAGAAATTGAAAACACATAGTATTCAATAAAAAATTAATAAATAATTCTAAATTAATCATATGATCACTCTAATACCACTTATAGTTTTCAGACATAGCGGAAGTGCCTGATTGGGCTTGGCCAACTTGACTTTTTTTCATAATCAATGAATAATTCATGATGTACACAATGAAAATTTCATGACCAAGAGAATTAATTCAAGGATTAATTTACATGAATGCCAGAACCAAAATAGGATGATCATCACACATAATTTATCATTAATTTATAAGCAGATCTAGAATTACTTGAACTTGTAATTCTTTCTTCGTTGATGATCCGGTTGACTTGATCTCACCGTACCTTCATTTCGTTGCAAGATCCAAGTGCAGAATCCATCTAGTTGTGATCTACACATGTACCAAAATCTCTAAACATCGTCATATAATAAATGGGTTCTAGCATGGTCTATCTCAATTGCTTTCATCGTTCATTATTGATCACACCATAATTCTCATCGAGGGTGAAGAATTATTCATGTTCTCTCGATGTCTTGAGAGAGGATGAGAGAGCACACTCAAGATCTCTAGAACTCTCTATGGGGATTGAGAGAGCTCTCTATCCGTTGTGCACAACCAATATCTCTTAGAAAAGATACATAACTAGATATATATTAAGGAAAGTTTAGGGTTTCCTATTTTCATATAAGCCCCCTTACCAATTCCTTAATTCTTAGTGAACTACATGTCTTAATAATAATATAATTATTATTCACTTGACATGTGCATCACCTAAAAATAAATAAATATTATTTATATCATTTCCAATTAGACCATTAAACTCGGTCCACTCATCCTCCTTGACATTTACCAAACCTTCAATAATGACTATTTATTTAATAAATAAATATAAAATCATTATTCATCGATAAATATAATAAATATTATATTTGACATACCTTGAAAATAACTATTTTTTATTATTTAACTCATATATTCTTTCGAATGACTCATGATTAAATCTTAGTGGTCAACCAAATCTAAATAATTATTAAACCATGAATCATGAATAATATTTATTTTAACTGTTGAATTCAAAATTTAATTTAATTGAGATTCTGGATACCCTTAGTGTTTAACCCTCTAGGTCTCTTTCTCAGTGGAAAGGTTGTCATCTAGAAACACAGAAAATCACCTATAGAGAAAGAATCTAAGGTCACAATGACATAAACCCTCCTACAAATGCTTATTATGTAATATAATCCATTTATCATGATATCTCCAAACAAGTAGGTTGCATGCTACTGTTATCAACTTATTCATTTATCATCTCTTTATTTGAATTTTTGGAAATGAACTTGCCCACATAACACTATAACCATGAGTTTATCCATGCAATTCCATTATCATCAAAGGGATAGAGATATCAACTTATGTCAAGGGACAAAAAGAATAAACCATTCCTCGCATTATCCACTAATGCAATATCACTCGTTATGAATATGTCATTACAATTTTCTTCAATACATCAAAGTAGAAAAACTTATGGTATTCATTAATTATTATCTTAAATTATAAGGATCAATACACACATGCATAGATAAAAACATCCAATGACACATATAAATATGGATTTCCTACTAGTGGGTCTCATTCTCATAATCTCCTACTCTAGAAATTACTAAGGGCACACATCATGAGAGGGTGCCTCAAAGTCCTATGAGTATCCACCCCTGATAGCATGTATCATTTATGTCCTGTAAAATGATATCATTCATCTATAGAACATATATTCAAGAATATTATAGTGGAACCTCCATGTTCTCATAATTGCGGGGAACTGTTATGGCCTTTCAGTGTAACAGATATTATTATGACAATATCACATATCATGTCACGTAGAGGAAAAATCATGATGTGACAAGAACTGTAACATCCTATTACTATTTTCAGGTATTCCTAAACCCCTATTTTTAATCATGTTTTGGTTGGGTTTGGTTTGGGAGTGAAAAGGTTGAAATTTTGAAAGTTTTGGAAAATTCTGGGCTAGTGCACGGTTAGCGCACGATTTTCCCAAACTGTGCATCCTCTTGGAGAAAACCGTGCAACCCAAGGCAGTGGGTTTTGGAATGGTTGATGCACGGTTAGTTAAGTCACGCACCCTCTTAAGAGTAACCATGCGGCCCATTTAAAACAAGTGCACGGCTTGCACACGGTTTTCCTAAATTGTGTGCCTCTGCCTAGAAAACTGTTCGCATGTGTTTATAATTAATCTGAATTTTGATTAAAAATTCCTAAACCCCCCTTTTAGGTCCCCAATGGACTAGAATAACCCATAAGCAATTTATCCCTTCCTTGGAGCTCCCAATAATAAGATTTCTTGGACCCTCAGATCCCTCCCAGAAGCGATTCTAATCTTGAGGAACACTCTTCGATCTTTTTCTGATTAGTTTCCTCATCTCGTTATCATTATCTCATGATCTCTCTTCTCCTCCCTAGGGTTCTGTGAATCCTTATGTTGATTTGTGGATCTAATTCCAGATGCTTTGGATCTAAACCAAGTTTTGATTCATGGATCCTTGTTGTCGTCATTTTTTGTTGGATCTTTCTTTGTACGGCTTTGTGATTCGAGATCCCACGATTCCGGGGTTGGTGGTTTCGTTATGATGCCTATTTTTTGTTAACCCTAAATTTCTTTATTTAATTTCAATTATATGAATTAAATGCAATTTCTTGATTTTGATTAAATGGTTTTCAATTGGTTTGTTGGTAAAAACTCAATTCCATTGAATTAGGATTTTAAAAATGGGTTTTTTGGCATGAAATTGGAAAAGCTCCAATTCCATTGAATTGTGGTGTGTTTATAGAAATTTGTGAAATTTAAATTTTTTAATTTAAATTGTGGATTTGGTAGAAAATTTTGAAAACCCCAATTCTATTGAATTAGGAGTTTATTGTGAAATTAATGGAATCTTGTGAAAAATTAAATTGTTGAATTTAATTTGTGAAATTGAATTGTGAATTGATTTCAAATTCTTATATTGTGAAAATGGATTTAAAATGGTTTTGATAGGAATATTTGGGTTCTATTTTGGAAAAAGGTATGTTTTTATTAAAAACACGTGTTATGGTTTTAAAATGGAAATTGACATTTTGAAATGGAGAATGAGATTAATTGTATTTTAAGGTTGCTTGAAGTAAATTTTCCATCAGTGTTTTGTATTAGAGTACATGCAAGCCTTAGGTAGTTAGTGAGTTATTTGGATGACACTTTATGCTTTACAACATTCAAAAATATAAATATAGCACATCACATCCCTTAGATGATGGTGATGAGTCCTCTTTGGCCTAAGTTCAAAGGGGCGTATGTATATATTGTTGTGTCACCCTAAGTGTCGAGCCCCTATAGCCTAGAACTATTGTACCTTCTAAGGCATATGACCATGTTGCTCACTTGTTCGTATTTCAAATCAATATATGTCATTGTTATAAATTGTTTTACATGCCTTTTTATTTAAATAAACTATTTATATAAAAGTTCTTATTTAATCCATTTGTGAAAAGTTCCATTGTTTTAGAAATGTTTCATCAATTGAAAAGCAAAGTCTTTGCTTAAAGTATTTCCATCTTTTGAATGTAAAGCATGATTTGTTTTAATTATGCTTATGAAATGCCAAACCTGTTTATTTTAAATTGAAATCTCTGTTTGGTTAATTTAATATTAGAAACTGTTATGGAATCCTTGGTGAAACCATAATGGGATTTTTATCTCACACCCTACCTGTGCCTTCGGATGTTTTTAGATTATCTCTTCTAGGTTTAAGCAGGGGTAAAACACTACTTGGAGGTGGTTCTAGCTATTGATCTGTGGACTTGGTGAGTTGAATCCTTCAGGAATTGGGCAGTTTTTCTAGTTTTCTGGTACTTGGTTGTAGTACTTTGGGTCATTTTTTCCTGTTTGACTTCTTGTACAGATCTTCCATTGGAGTTTCCTTTGTATGCATTATTGAATTGTCTATTTTACTTCCGCATTGTTAGTGGAAAAATTGCTCCCACTTTCATTTATATGATGTTAGGTGTTATTCGTCGACCCATGGGGATCAGGAACACCCTTCGGGGTATGTCAGGACTGAATCGGTTATCAGGTTACCAAGGTACCCAGGATGGTTCGTGACAAAGTGGTATCAGATGCAGGTTGAGCTTCTTATCTTGAAGTCGATATGCATTTTGAATTCTTGTTGGGACTTAGGAGGTAATTGAAATTGATTTTCTAGTCATCTCTCACCGCAATGAACCTTAAGTCACTAGGGGTGGTTAGAGAAAACGTCTTGAGGGTTATTTCTATTCTTTTTTATGTTTTTATCTGGATTGGTGATATCCAAATATTGTTTGTCAATCTGTTGGGATTGATTTTCCCTTATTTTACTATTTGAGTGTTAATATGGTGTCTTCTTTGTCGTCTGTTGATGTTGTGTAGCATCATGCCTCCGAGAAGACGTTCGAATCAGATCCAGGAGGAAGCTGCTACTAAACCTTAGTGAGCGAATCCTCCTATGGACCCGAATCTAGTTGAGGGATTATGTGCACTATCCAAGCTCTAGGAGTAAGGACCCGACCCCAGTTGCCTAGAGTCGGTGCCTTATTTGATTAAATTGGTATATAAAAAAGGAATAAGCATCCCAAAGGACCGATCAGTTTAGCAGTCTTGAAGAAACTAGAAACATACATGGAACCCATTTTATATTTTTAAATGAAACAAAATATTATACATAACAAAATCTAATAAACCGCATCCCTGAAAACTCAATAAATGATTTCTTCTTCTTAACCTGGGGAAGGAAAAACAAATAAAAGGGGTGAGGTCAAACGCTCAATAAGGGTAAACAATACAGTGGAAGGTATCATATCATAAACATTAGGCATGTTCAATACATAAAAACATGTTCCTTTAACAAAAACTTGAATGCATTCTGGCATGAATAAGAGCTGAGTAAGTAATGTCATAATAAAACATAATCATGGGTATTCTACTAGTCGAATAACCACATGAACCATAAATTCTATTTTCATAATGAGGGAATGCATAAGTCGGGACAACATAACCATATCGTCAAGGCCTTGTGCCAAGACCATAAATAATCATTTTGTCAAGGCCTTGTGCCAAGACAGTAGTTTGTCTCATGAAACCTACCGATGCACCGGGGGGATATAGTGGGCCACACCCGACACTTACTATGTCCAATGAATTCCTCATATGAAAGAGGTGAACATAATCAACATATAAATTCATATTTAAACTAACATATGAACTGTAAATAACATTCCCTAATCATTGAACATAAACACAAACCATTTGGAATAATATGGTGAATGATATCAAAATAGAACATCCACAGTCAGAATAACTAGAAAACCTTCAACAACATATTGTAGATGATATTTTAATAAATAAAACTCAATTAAGTACAACATTCAACAAAGGATGTTTACATAGACGAATATATTTATAAATGATACCATCGACAAATTCTTGAGGAAATAATCCTTAAACATTACAAAGTGTCTCATACCACCTTGAAACATTCAAATCATAATCCCTTAGAATATCATGAGAAAATGGAGACTCTTGATATGATATACCAAAGGTCATTACATACACCATAAGAAATAAATAAGTGGTGAACAAGGCATATATCTCATAAAAGTTAATGAGAGATGAGAAAAATCCTTTTTTACTTTTGAAAGAAGACTCCTTTTGGAAAATCATTTATATTTGCAATGAAATCATATTTTAAACATGAATATCCCATAAAATAAAATACTAGGACATTTAAATTATATTTTAGGCATAAATGATGTCCCACTAAAGTGAAATCATGTAAAAAGAGTTTTTAAGATTCTTTATAAATAAAACATTTTAGAGCACGTTAAGGAAAGTATTAAAGAGAATTTTAAAGTGGAAAGGAACATTTGTTCTCTTAAATCTAGAAATGATACAAGATCATTTTTTATGATAAGATGAGTGTTTTTATAAAACTAATGGTGGATTAAAACATATTTTTGAGTACACTTGAAAATGAGTAAGAATTTGAAAATATCCCTTGAATCGGGTTTGTATTTCGGAAATAATTTTGAAAGTTCCTTTTAAAACATGTAACTATCCATAAAATAAGGAATGATTCTGGTTGGTGAACATATATACAACACTCACACAGAATTTATTAGGAGCACATAATAATACACAAGAGTTTCATTGAGTTAATTAGACAATAAAAGTAACCCGAATTAAAATGGAGGTTCGGGTGGAAAAACCCTTACCACTTTGTAATCAATCGATTTGTATGCCCAAAAATTAATAATATTAAAATGATACATTGAATACCATGAAAATAAAGATATTAATGATATTTTATATCAATGGAAATTAAACATACACCATACACAAGTATTAGTAGTGAATACTGGAAACCTCACAAAAATGGAAGTGAGATAAAGAAACCCCTTACCTTAAGTCTGAATGTGTTCCGCTCTTGAACTTAGGGTCCTCGAATATGAAATTAGAAAAATTAATAAATTATTTCATAACCTATTAGATATTTTTAGTTCATAATAATTCTTTTTAGTTCATTTATGCCCTTCTTGAAAAGTTATCATATTGAATTTCATCGTTCCGCATTGTTCGTTTTCTTGGTTTTCATAATCGGTTCACTTGTTCTTAAGTAATGGAGTTCATGTGGAATGGATGTAGATATAAATAATTGAATTCAAATATTATTTATGATCATATATAGGTGTTAGTGTTAATTTATATAATTTTGTTACATGGAATGAGGATGAATTATTATATAGAACTTTAATGATAAATGTTTCAGTTGATTTGTGGGTTTTGATCACAACGAACTCATTTTTCTTTATAAATTAATACCATTTGTACAAAGGGATTACAGAACCTTACATAGGGTATATTACATATATAATAATCTGGTTCAACCATAACAACAATGGTTTCATGACTGGAATTGAGAATGATAATATAAATTGAAATCCCATCATCCTTGAATGTGGTAAATTGACACATCTCGAATGGTGTTCTTGCTACTAGTATAAAAGAAGGTAAAAGGAATAGATGATGATAACTTATTCCACTATCATGATAAAATTCAAGTACATTTAAGGTACTAGATTCCTCAAAACATTTGGATAAGGGGAGGTAATAATAGAAAAATAAAACAAATGAACTCTAAAGGAAAGATAAAGAATTTAAAAGAGGAATTTACCTCTTGAACCAAACTTCCTTCAGAGCCTCTTTAAGGGAGAGGTTTTGGTATTTTTATGAGACCAAGGATTTATGGACATGGGAGAGGAGGTTTGGAGGATATTTGGACAGAACTTGGAGAAGGCACAAGGCTTGAGAGGAGTGAAGAGAAGAGGAAGTGATTGGGGGTTTTATAGTGGAGGGGAGAGGGGATTTCTCAATTTTATATTCATTAATTTATTATTTCTCCACAAGACAAGGAATAGTGAGTCTTTCATGACCATGAATAGTAATTTTATCATGTGAATCCGAATCAATTGGTCTTACATAATCAGAACATCATACATGACTCTATAATTGTGTATTTAGCTTATTTTTTAAATTATGGTATTTCAGTATTCATCAAAAATTCATGTATTTCAAAAAAATCCCAAAAATTCACCCCAACCATTTTTCGACGTATAGAATCCAAAAATGAAATCCATTTTCCAAAAATAATTTTCTAACTATGATTAATTTAATATTTAATTAAAATCATAATTTATTCTAAAAAAATACTTTTAAAACATATATGTACATATTCCAAAACATAGGTATATCATACTCCAACTCGAATATTATGTATATACTATCACAGTTAAAGTTACTATTCATTAGGGTATATCACTATTCATAAGGGTATGTTACTATTCATAAGGGTATGTTACTATTCACCAAAAATTATTTTTTTCTTATCGGACTCCAAATAACTTACTCATCGCAACTTTGTATGTCATATTTTAGAAATTCACATCACAGAAGTGACAAACTTATGTTTACTTAGCTAGGTTATAAAAAAGTGGTGTTTGTAGAGACTTAGTGATCTATGCGTTCTATAATAAATCTATCTGTAAATTCTTAGGGTGTTACATTATCCCCTCCTTACAAAAATTTCATCCTCGAAATTTGAAATTGAACTTCGTAAGTTAATGGTTGATACTTGAAAATTCCCTTATAGAAACCCACATAGAAAATAAGGTTAATAAAAAATCCTCCTAAAAAAGGTTAATGGAGATGAGGTGGTCACCCCAAAAAGTATGCTTTCGAATGAGGTGACATTAGTTGGAAGAGAAAAAAAACTAGACATGGAAGAAAAATCTAACTATGAAGTTCTGGTGGAACATCATAGAGGACATGTTCAGATGAATGTTGATTACTAAAAAACTCTAAACTAAAAAAAATCATCAATATTATCAATTATTATGTTAATAGGAAAAAAAATTATTTAAGACTATTTTCCTTGAGTCGAGGAATTATTCCACTCTATAAGAGTATAAATATATATTTCTACTTATAAACTCATCCTTTTATTGTAGTTTAACTATCTATACCTCATCACATAGCATGGGTTATGCCATTTGGTGAAGCAAAACATTAACCTCTAAAAGCTCATACAATGATCAACATAAACCATTTCATAAATGGTTAAAAAATTCCAAAATATAATGATTCAACACATTATAATGAAGTCCTATAAATTTCCAAGATGAACTTATCATTAACCCTTAATCAACAAGAAGTATCTCTAAAATTCACATTCAAAACATGTGAATAATTTCATCATGTATCCTCTTGAAATATCGTAATAACTTGAATTACCATAAAAACCATATTAGAAACATCCATTCTTCCATATTCCTTAAGTAAGATACATGTTATTGGATATATTCCTTAAAACCAAAAGTGTTGTAAACTTCATTGATGATAGTATAGAACACTTCTAAACAAGTCAATAATCAGTTCCAAGGTAGTCAATACTTATCTAAATCAATCATTTCTTCATCATTGTCTCAACATCAGATATATATTAAGGGATTTTTTTTCCCTCAATCATGTTTTTTTTCTAAAAAATTAACTTTCCAATGAATCACTTTTCCTTTGTACCATTCATCATATGACCTCAAATCCTTAATGAAAGAGTATTATAGTACAATCCTTATATATCTCATAATTCATACAACCAGTACATTACTGAAAAAATATACAATGGCATGATTCCTGACTAGGCATATTAATAATTATACTTCATCTGCGGTAGCATCATAACTTGCGCATTATCCAAATTCATCATTTGGGGTATATTCCTTTTGCGATTGGAACATTGATTCACATAGTGTCTCATATTCTTGCAATTGAATCATTGTACATTGGAAACCATTTTCTTACCCTTGCAATCATGAACTTGGTCTCCACACTTGTAGCAAACACCCATTCCCTTCAAGCATTTACCAGGTTGATTCTTTCCACAGTTATCACATGTGGGAAAACACTTCTTTCCCTTCTTCCCTTTATCCCCATATATCTCTACCATTTTCTTATTCTTTTACTTCCCTTCAAATCCATAGGACTCATAGAAGTCTTTACATGCCTTGTTAACACATGATATTATTTCATCATATGATGAGGATATATGAGAGACAATCTTCCTTTGAAAAGATGGCTTAAGACAATTAGATATATGATCTTTCTCACTCTTTGCATCCCATGCATTGGTGAAGTTCTCATTCCTTATGCTAGGCGCAATATCTAATCAATTCCATATTATATATTAGCTCATAAAATTATGAACTCTCTATAACTCTAAACACGGTATACCACATAGCATAAATTTATGCATCGTAAATCCTAGAACCATATACTTTGGTTATTTTGGGTACATAAATCCCTCACAATGGTGGGTAAATAAAATGTGAATTATCCTAATCATATCCCCCGAGAGTGTCAAACCAAGAGTACAGCAAGGCCCGTTTTCATGTACGAGGATACCACAGGTCAAGCCCGAAACTCCTTGTCGGAGTTTTCACTCCTATGTACATCTGTGTCAGATCCACCTCTACTTGTTTTTATCCATACATGGATGTATTTGCTAGAAATATCCAAATAATATATTAATTACCAAAATTATAGGATTTTCTTGTTTGTTTATCCTCAAAGACCATCTTATGTCTTTGTTCCCTAACCTACGTTTTCTAAATCTAGTTCCCAAGGTTTCTACTAAACTTCCTCTGATACCAACTGTAAGGACCCGACCCCAGTTGCCCGGAGCCGATGCCTTATTTGATTACATTGGTATATAAATAAGTAATAAGCATCTCGAAGGACCGATCAGTTTAGTAGTCTTCAAGAAACTAGATACATACATAGAACCCATTTTATATTTTGAAATGAAACAAAATATGATACATATCAAAATCTAATAAACTACATCCTTGAAAACTCAATAAATGATCTCTTCTTCTTAACTTGGGGAAGGAAAAACAAATGAAAGGGGTGATCTCAAATTCTCAGTAAGGGTAAGAAATACAGTGGAATATATCATAACATAAACATTAGGCATGTTGAATACATAAAAACACGTTCCTTTAACAAAAACTTGAACACATTATGGCAGGAATGAGAGTTGGGTAAGTAATGTCATAATAAAACATAATCATGGGTATTCTACTAGTCTAATAACCACATGAACCATAAATTCTATTTTCATAATGAGGGAATACATAATGCGGGACAACATAACCATACCGTCAAGGCCTCATGCCAAGACCATAAGTAATCATTTTGTCAAGGTCTTGTACCAAGACCGTAATTTATCTCATGAAACCTACCGATGCACCGAGGGGCTATAGCGAGCCCCACCGGACACTTACTATATCCAATGAATTCCTCATATGAAAGGGATGAACATAATCAACAAATACATTCATATTGAAATTAACATATGAAATGTAAATAACATTCCCCAATCATTGAACATAAACACTAACCATTCGGAATAATATGGTGAATGATATCAAAATAGAACATCCATAGTCAGTATAACCAGAAAACCTTCAACAACATATTTTAGATGATATTTTAATAGATAAACCTCAATTAAGTACAAAATTCAAGAAAAGATGTTGACATAGACAAATATATTTATAAATGAGACCATTGACAAATTCTTGAGGAAATAGTCCTTAAACATTCCAAAGTATCCCATACCACCTTGAAACATTCAAATCATAATCCCTTAAAATATCATGAGAAAATGGAGACTCTTGATATGATATACCAAAGGGTTGTTCATACACCACAAGAAATAAATAAGTGGTGAACAGGGCATATATATCATAAAAGTTAATGAGAGATGAGAAAAATCCTTTTTACTTTTGAAAGAATATTCCTTTTGGAAAATCATTTATATTTGCAATGAAATCATATTTTAAACATGAATATCCAAAAAATAAAATACTAGGACATTGAAATTATATTTTAGGCATAAATGATGTCCCACTGAAGTGAAATCATGTAAAAAGAGTTCTTAAGATTCTTTATAAATAAAACATTTTAGAGCATTTTATGGAAAGTATTAAAGAGAATTTTAAAGTGGAAAGGCACATTTGTTCTCTTAAATCCAGAAATGATACAAGATCATTTTTCATGATAAAATGAGTGTTTTTATAAAACTAATGGTGGCTTAAAACAAATTTTTGAGTACACTTGAAAACGGGTAAGAATTTGAAAATATCCCTTGAATCGGGTTTGTATTTCGAAAACAATTTTGAAAGTTCCTTTTAAAACATGTAACTATCCATAAAATAAGGAATGATTCTGGTTGGTGAACATATATATAACACTCACATAGGATTTATGAGGAGTACATAATAATGCACAAGAGTTTCATTGAGGTAATTAGACAATAAAAGTAACCCGAATGAAAATGGAGGTTCGGGTGGAAAAACTCTTACCACTTTGTAATCAATCGATTCGTATGCCCAAAAATTAATAATATTAAAATGATAAATTGAATACCATGAAAATAAATATATTAATTATATTTTACATCAATGGTCATTAAACATACACCATACTCAATTATTAGTAGTGAATACGGGAAACCTCACAAAAATGGAAGTGAGATAAAGAAACCTCTTACCTTAAGTCTGAACGTGTTCCGTTCTTGAACTTAGGGTCCTGGAATATGAAATTAGACTTATTAATAAATTATTTCATAACCTATTAGACATTTTTTTTAGTTCATCATAATTATTTTTATTTCATTTATGCCCTTCTTGATAAGTTATTATATTGAATTTCGTCATTCCACATTGTTCGTTTTCTTTATTTTCATAATCGGTTCACTTGTTCTTAAGTAATGGAGTTCATGTGGAATGGATGTAAATCTACAGAATTTAATTATCATATTATTTATGATCATCTATAGGTGTTAGTGGTCATTTATATAATTTGGTTACATGGAATGAGGATGGATTATTATATAGAACTTTAATGATAAACGTTTCAGTTGATTTGTGGGTTTTGATCACAACGAACTCATTTTTATTTATAACTTAATATCATTTGTATAAAGGGATTACAGAACCTTATATAGGGTATATTACATATATAATAATCTGGTTCAACCATAACAAGAATGGTTTCAGGACCAGAATTGAGAATGATAATAGAAATCGAAAGTCCATCGTTCTTGAATGTGATAAATTGACACATCTCGGATGGTGTTCTTGCTACTAGTATAAAAGAAGGTAAAAGGAATAGATGATGAAAACTTATTCCACTACCATGATAAAATTAAAGTACATGTAAGGTACTAGAGTCATAAAAACATTTGGATAAGGGGAGGTAATAATAGAAAAAGAAAACAAATAAACTTGAAAGGAAAGACAAAGAATTTAAAACAGGAATTTACCTCTTGAACCAATCTTCCTTCAGAGCCTCTTTAAGGGAGAGGTTTTGGTCTTTTTATGAGACCAAGGATTTCTGGAAATGGGAGAGGAGGTTGGGAGGATATTTGGATAGAATTTGGAGGAGGTACAAGGCTTGAGAGGAGTGAAGAAAAGAGGGAGTGATGGGGGGTTTTATAGTGGAGGGGAGAGGGGATTTCTCAATTTTATATTCATTAATTTATTATTTCTCCACAAGACAAGGAATAGTGAGTCTTCCATGACCAAGAATAGTAATTTTATCATGTGAATCCGAATCAATTGGTCTTACATCATCAGAACATCATACATGACTCTATAATTAGTGTATTTAGCTTATTTTGAAAATTATGGTATTTCACTATTCATCAAAAATTCACGTATTTCAAAAAAATCCCAAAAATTCACCCCAACCATTTTTCGACGTGTAGAATCCAAAAATGAATTCCATTTTTCAAAAATAATTTTCTAACTATGATTAACTTAATATTTAATTAAAATCATAATTTATTCTAAAAAACAGTTTTAAAACATTTATGTACTTATTCCAAAACATATGTATATAGTCCTCCAACATGAATATTATTTATATACTATCATAGTTAAAGTTACTATTCATTAAGGTATATCACTATTCATAAGGGTATGTTACTATTCATAAGGGTATGTTACTATTCACCAAAAATTATGTTTTCCTTATCGGACTCCAAATAACTTACTCATCGCAACTGTGTATGTCATATTTTTGAAATTCACATCACAGAAGTGACAAACTTATGTTTACTTGGCTAGGTTATAAAAAAGTGGTGTTTGTATAGACTTAGTGATATATGCGTTCTATACTAAATCTATCCGTAAATTCTTGGGGTGTTACATTATCCCCTCCTTACAAAACTTTCATCCTCGAAATTTGAAATTGAACTTCGAAAGTTAATGGTTGATACTTGAAAATTACCTTATAGAAACTCACATAGAAAATAAGGTTAATAAAATATCCTCCAAAAAATGTTAATGGAGATGAGGTGTTCACCCTAAAAAGTATGCTTTCGAATGAGGTGACATTAGTTAGAAGAGAAAAAAACTGGACATGGAAGAAAAATCTAACTATGAAGTTCTCATGGAACATGATAGAGGATATGTTCAGATGAATTTTGATTACTAAAAAACTATAAACTAAAACAATCATCAATATTATCAATGATTATGTTAATAGGAAAACATTTTATTTAAGAATATTTTCCTTGAGTCGAGGAATTATACCACTTTATAAGAGTATTAATATATATTTCTACTTATAAAATCATCCTTTTATTGTAGTTTAACTATCTATACCGCATCACATGGCATGGGTTACACCATTTGGTGAAGCAAAACATTAACCTCTAAAAGATCATACAATGATCAACTTAAACTATTTTGGAAATGGATAAAAAATTCCAAAATATAATGATTCAACACATTATAATGAAGTCCTCTAAATTTCCAAGATGAACTTATCATTAACCCTTAATCAATAAGAAGTATCTCTAAAATTCACATTCAAAACATGTGAATAATTTCATCATGTATCCTCTTGAAATATCATAATAACTTGAATTACCATAAAAACCATATTGGAAACATGCATTCTTCCATATTCCTTAAGTAAGATACATGTTATTGGATATATTCTTTAAATCCGAAAGTGTTGTAAACTTCATTGATGATAGTATGGAACACTTCTCGACAAGTCAATAATCAGTTCCAAGGTAGTCAATACTTATCTGAATCAATCATTTCTTCATCATTATCTCAGCATCAGATATATATTAAGGGATTTGTTTTTCCCTCAATCGTGTTTTTTTCAAAAAAGTTTAACTTTCCACTGAATCACTTTTCCTTTGTACCATTCATCATATGACCTCAAATCCTTAATGAAATAGTACTGCAGTACAATCCTTATATATCTCATAATTCATACAACCAGTACATTACTGACAAAATATAAAATGGCATGATTCTTGACTAGGCATATTAATCATTCTACTTCATTTGCGGTAGCATCATAACTTGCTCATTATCAAAAATCATCATTTGGGGTATATTCCTTTGGATATCGGGACATTGATTCACACAGTGTCTCATCTCCTTGAAATTGAATCATTGTACATTGAAAACCATTTTCTTACCCTTGCAATCATGAACTTGGTGTCCTTTTTCTCCACACTTGTAGCAAACAACCATTCCCTTCAAGCATTTACCGGGGTGATTCTTTCTACAGTTATCACATGTGGGAAAACACTTCTTTCCCTTCTTCCCTTTATCCTCGTATCTCTCTTCCATCCTCTTATTCTTTTACTTCCCTTCAAATCCATAGGACTCAGATAAGTCTTTACATACCTTGTTAACACATGATATTATTTCATCATATGATAAGGATGGGAGAAAATCTTCCTTTGAAAAGATAGCTTAAGACCATTAGAGATATGATCTTTCTTACTCTTTGCATATCGTGCATTGGTGAAGTTCTCATTCCATATGCTAGGCGTCATATCTAATCAATTCCATTTTATATATTAGCTCATAAAATTATGAACTCTCTATAACTCTAAACATGGTATAACACATAACATAAATTTATGCATCGTAAATCCTAGAACCATATACTTTGGTTATTTTGGGGACATAAATCCCTCATAATGGTGGGTAAATAAAATGTGAATTATCCTAATCATATCTCTCAGGAGTGTCAAACCAAGAGTGCAGCAAGACCCGTTTCGCGTACAAGGATACCCCAGGTCAAGCGCGAAACTTCTTGTTAGAGTTTTCACTCCTAGGTACATCTGTGTCAGAGACACCTCTACTTGTTTTTATCCATACATGGATGTATTTTCTAGAAAGATCCACATAATATATTACTTACGAAAATTCTAGGATGTTCTTGTTTGTTTATCTTCAAAGACCATCTTAGGGATTTTTTCCCTGACCTACGTTTTCTAAATCTATTTCCAAAGGTTTCTACTAAACTTTCTCTGATACCAACTGTAAGGACCCGACCCCAGTTGCCTGGCGCCGATGCCTTATTTGATTACATTGGTATATAAACAATGAATAAGTATCCTGAAGAACTGATAAGTTTAGTATTCTTGAAGAAAATAGATAAATACATGGAACCCATTTTACATTTTGAAATGAAATAAAATATGATACATATCAAAATCTAATAAACCGCATCCTTGAAAACTCAATAAATGATCTCTTCTTCTTAACCTGGGGAAGGAAAAAAAATGAAAGTGGTGAGCTCAAATGCTCAGTAAGGGTAAGAAACACAGCAGAATACATCATAACATAAACATTATGCATGTTGAATACATAAAAACATGTTCCTTTAACAAAAACTTGAACACATTATGGCATGAATAAGAGCTGAGTAAGTAATGCCATAATAAAACATAATCATGGGTATTCTACTAGTCGAATAACCACATGAACCATATATTCTATTTTCATAATGAGGGAATGCATAATTCGGGACAACATAACCATACCGTCAAGGCCTCATGCCAAGACCATAAATAATCATTTTGTCAAGGCCTTGTTCCAAGACTGTAGTTTGTCTCATTAGACCTATCGATGCACCGAGGGGATATAGCGGGCCCCACACGACACTTACTATGTCCAATGAATTCCTCATATGAAAGGGGTGAACATAATCAACATATACATTCATATTGAAACTAACATATGAAATGTAAATAACATTCCCCAATCATTGAACATAAACACTAAACATTCGGAATAATATGGTGAATGATATCAAAATAGGACATCCATAGTCAGTATAACCAGAAAACCTTTAACAACATATTTTAGATGATATTTTAATAGATAAACCTTTATTAAGTACAACATTAAACAAAATATGTTGACATAGACGAATATATTTATAAATGAGACCATGGACAAATTCTTGAGGAAATAATCCTTAAACATTCCAAAGTGTCTCATACCACCTTGAAACATTCAAATCATAATCCATTAGAATATCATGAGAAAATGGACTCTTGATATGATATAACAAAGGGTAGTACATACACCACAAGATATAAATAAGTGGTGAACAGGGCATATATCTCATAAAAGTTAATGAGAGATGAGAAAAAACCTTTTTACTTTTGAAAGAAGATTCCTTTTGGAAAATCATTTATATTTGCAATGAAATCATATTTTAAACATGAATATCCCATAAAATAAAATAATAGGACATTGAAATTATATTTTAGGCATAAATGATGTCTCATTGAAGTGAAATCATGTAAAAAGAGTTCTTAAGATTCTTTATAAATAAAACATTTTAGAGCATTTTATGGAAAGTATTAAAGAGAATTTTAAAGTGGAAAGGAACATTTGTTCACTTAAATCTAGAAATTATACAAGATCATTTTTCATGATAAAATTATAGTTTTTATAAAACTAATGGTGGCTTAAAACATATTTTTTAGTACACTTGAAAACGGGTAAGAATTTGAAAATATCCCTTGAATCGGGTTTGTATTTCGAAAACAATTTTGAAAGTTCCATTTAAAACATGTAACTATCCATAAAATAAGGAATGATTCTGGTTGGTGAACATATATATAACACTCACACAGAATTTATGAGGAGTACATAATAATACACAAGATTTTCATTGAGGTAATTAGACAATAAAAGTAACCCGAATGAAAATGGAGGTTCGGGTGGAAAAACTCTTACCACTTTGTAATCAATCGATTCGTATGCCCAAAAATTAATAATATTAAAATGATACATTGAATACCATGAAAATAAAGATATTAATGATATTTTACATCAATGGTCATTAAACATACACCATACACAAGTATTAGTAGTGAATACAGGAAACCTCACAAAAATGGAAGTGAGATAAAGAAACCTCTTACCTTGAGTCTGAATGTGTTCCACTCTTGAACTTAGGGTCCTGGAATATGAAATTAGACTTATTAATAAATTATTTCATAACCTATTAGACATTTTTTTAGTTCATAATAATTCTTTTTAGTTCATTTATGCCCATCTTGATAAGTTATTATATTGAATTTCATCGTTCTGCATTGTTCGTTTTTTTTTTATTTTCATAATCGGTTCACTTGTTCTTAAGTAATGGAGTTCATGTGGAATGGATGTAAATCTACAGAATTGAATTGGCATATTATTTATGATCATCTATAGGTGTTAGTGGTCCTTTATATAATTTTGTTACATGGCATGAGGTTGAATTATTATATATAACTTTAATGATAAATGTTTCAGTTGATTTGTGGGTTTTGATCACAACAAACTCATTTTTCTTTATAACTTAATACCATTTGTACAAAGGGATTACAGAACCTTATATAGGGTATATTAAGTATATAATAATCTGGTTCAACCAAAACAAGAATGTTTTCAGGACCATAATTGAGAATGATAATAGAAATCGAAAGTCCATCGTCCTTGAATGTGGTAAATTGACACATCTCGGATGGTGTTCTTACTACTAGTATAAAAGAAGGTAAAAGGAATAGATGATGATAACTTATTCCACTATCATGATAAAATTCAACTACATATAAGGTACTAGAGTCCTCAAAACATTTGGATAAGGGAAGGTAATAATAGAAAAAGAAAACAAATGAACTTGAAAGGAAAGACAAAGAATTTAAAAGAGGAATTTCCCTCTTGAACCAAACTTCCTTCAGAGCCTCTTTAAGGGAGAGGTTTTGGTATTTTTATGAGACCAAGGATTGTTGGACGTGGGAGAGAAGGTTGGGAGGATATGTGGATAGAATTTGGAGAAGGCACAAGGCTTGAGAGGAGTGAAGAAAAGAGGGAGTGATGGGGGGTTTTATAGTGGAGGGGAGAGGGGATTTCACAATTTTATATTCATTAATTTATTATTTCTCCACAAGACAAGGAATAATGAGTCTTCCATGACCAAGAATAGTAATTTTATCATGTGAATCCGAATCAATTGGTCTTACATCAGCAGAACATCATACATGACTCTATAATTAGTGTATTTAGCTTATTTTGTAAATTATGGTATTTCACTATTCATCAAAAATTCATGTATCTCAAAAAAAATCCAAAAATTCACCCCAACCATTTTTTGATGTGTAGAATCCAAAAATGAAGTCCATTTTTCAAAAATAAATTTCTAACTATGATTAATTTAATATTTAATTAAAATCATAATTTATTCTAAAAAACACTTTTAAAACATTTATGTACTTATTACAAAACATAGGTATATCGTACTCCAACTTGAATATTATTTATATACTATCATAGTTAAAGTTACTATTCATTAGGGTATATCACTATTCATAAGGGTATGTTACTATTCATAAGGGTATGTTACTATTCACCAAAAATTATGTTTTTCTTATCAGACTCCAAATAACTTACTCATCGCAACCGTGTATGTTAGATTTTCGAAATTCACATCATAGAAGTGACAAACTTATGTTTACTTGGCTAGGTTATAAAAAATTGTTGTTTGTAGAGACTTAGTGATCTATGCGTTCTATAATAAATCTATCTGTAAATTCTTGGGGTGTTACATTGGGATAGACCCCACCTTCAGTTCCCATTCAGGCTCCGTCTGTGGAACCTCGGAGAGACGTTCTCAAAAACTTTTCTCAAGAGTTCCTTCACCAAAAGCGAGGACCATTCAAATTCTCAAATGATCCTCAAGAGGCTGAGGAGTGGTTGAGTAGAATGGAGCGTTTGTTTGGGTTCTTGGACACACCCGACAAAATCAAAGTGAAATGTGTCACCTTCATGCTGGAAAGACTGAGCAGGAGATGGTGGGACACGATGGTGGTGGCGAAGAAACATGAGGGCTTAGAGTGAAAAGACTTCAAGGTTTTTTTCACCGAACAGTTCTATCCTGATTCAATGTTGTTGGCTAAGGCCACTGAGTTCTTCAAACTTGAGCAGGCTGACAGGACTGTGACAGATTATTCGAACTGTTTTGCTGAACTTGTGCAGTTTTCACATGAGATTGTATCAAATGAGAAGATGAAGGCTCGACGGTTCAAGTTGGGACTTTGACAAAAAATTTGTTCTCGTATTTTCTTGTTGAATATGCCTTCTTATGTTGATGTGCGGGATAGAGCACTAATGGTCGAGATAGACCTGGATGGCAAGTCAGGGTTGTCAAGACTTTCCTTTTCTCCCAGTGGCAGTGTGTATTCCTCTAAGGGAAAGAGAAAGTGTGATGATTCTCATGGTGGTTCTCGACAGCAGGGTCATTTTAGACCTCCTACAGTTCCTGGAAGAGGTCCTTTAGTTTGTTAACAATGTTGCAAGTCGGGATATTCAAAGAGGGTTTTCATTGAGTCACCCAAGAATCGTGGCTCCTGCGGACGCTCGGGTCACTTGTAGAGATTATGTCATGTTTATTCCACTCTGTATAGTGGCACGGGATCATCAGCACCTTCTAAAACTACGACGCAATCATGTGCTTCACGTGTAAAAGGGTTTCATCCACAAGCATCTGGAAAGAAACTTTTTCACGTAGTGGAAGAGTCTCCAGAGGAAGCGGATACGGGTCCAGTGACCGTGAGAGGTACCATCACGATAGATTCATCATTACTGACTATTCTATTTGATACTGGTGCATCTCATTCGTTTATTTCAACTTGTATTGTTAATCTACTAAATCTTCCTAGAGAGATTTTATCTTGTGCAATGGATATTACCATGCCCCTTGGTACAAAGAGAGAGCATGGTCTTCGTGGTCCTGCTTGTGTTTTCTCTTTATTGGATGTCGAGCTTGCTTGGAGTTTTCTGGTTCTCAACATGAAACCACATAACGTCATATTCGGGATGGATTGTCTAATTTCCAATAAATCCCAGATTGATTGTTATCTTCGACGGGTCTCCTTTACTAGACTTGATGGTGTGTGTCATCTCTTTCAAGGAGAATGGGACCCAAGGTCGAGAAGAGTCAATCCATATTATCCAGAGTTAGGGGAAGTAATATTTATATTTTCCTTTGATTTGGAGCGAGAATCTTTGAGCAGTGATCTCCCTTCAGTTTTCGTCGAGTTGCCCCACGTGTTTACTTCTAACTTCTCTGGTTTTCCACCAGTAAGAGAGGTAGAATTTTCCATTGACTTAATGTCTGGTACTTAAGTATTTTCTATTCCCTCTTACCATATGGAACCATCTGAAATGAAAGAGTTGAAGTCCCATTTGGATGACCTTCTTGGGAAAGGCTTCATATGCATGAGTGTGTCACCTTGGGCAGCACCGGTTCTCTTTGCTAAGAAAGATGATGGTTCACTTCGCCTATGTGTTGGTTACCGAAAGCTCAATCGAGTTACGATAAAGAATAAGTATATGTTGCCACATATTGATGGTCTGTTTGATCAGTTAAAAGGGGTGAAGTGGTTCTCGAAGATTGATCTCCGTTCTAGCTACCATCAGTTGAGGATGAAAGAATTTGATATTTAGAAAACCGCCTTTTGGAGCAGGTATGGACATTATGAGTACCTTGCCATGACCTTTGGTCTAACCAATGCTCCTGCAGTTTTCATGGCTTTGATGAACAAGATTTTCCATCAGTATCTCGATACCTTCATGATAGTCTTTGTGGATGACATCCTCGTTTACTCTAAGTCTGAGGAGGACCATGTGCATCATCTGAGAATAGTTCTGAGTTTGTTGAGAAATCACTGAATTTATACCAAGCTTTCAAAATGTGATTTTTGGATTCAAAATGTGAAGTTATTGGAAAACGTGGTGTCAGAACAAGGAATATCAGTTGATCCTTAGAAGGTGAAGGCTTTCATGACTTGGGAGAAACCATGAAGTTGGATTCTCTGATGACTACACTAACTTGGAAGGGAGTAAAGTTTGTTTGGGATGAGAAATGTCAGAATTCTTTTATTGAGCTGAAACACCTTTTGACTAATGTGTCAGTGTTGACTCTTCTAGTGGTCGGGAAGGGCAATGTGGTCTTTTGTGATGCATTGGGTTCAGGTTTGGGTTGTGTTCTTATATAGGGTAATCATTTCATTGATTATGACTCTCATCATCTTAGGATATACAAGAAGAATTATCCATCCCAAGACCTTGAACATGCAGTTGTGATGCACGCGCTTAAAGGTTGGTGGCATTACCTTTTCGGAGAAAGGTTTACTGTGTATTCGGACCCCAAGAGCTTGAGTTATATCTTCTCCCAAAAAGATTTAAATCTATGATAGAGTTGTTCGGTGGAATACCTATAGTCTTTCGATTTCGACATCGTCTATACCCCGGGAAAAGGGAATGTCATTGCAGATGCTTTGAGCAAGAAACTTCTGACCTAGGTAGTGAAAGAATCGTCAAAAGAGTGGAACTTGATGGCTCTCTTTGCACAGTTGCATATTGGATTTCGGGAATCAAAGGGTCGAGGTTACCTTGACCAGTGTTCAGTTGACATCCGCTCTTCTTGAACTAATTCTTCAGGAACACAACTTGATGATGAGTTCTGTAGCATTAGACTCTAATAATGGTGGGGAGACCATGCTTGATTGATCGTTCTCTAAAGAGGGAATTCTATGCTTTCGGAACCGTTTTGTGGTACCGTCTTCGGTAAGGAAAGCTGTAATGGGGGATTGTTATAGTTCATGGTGGGCAGTGCACTCAGGATCCATGAAGATGTTCTATGACATGCAGTGGCAATTCTGGTGGGCAGATATGAGATGGGTCATTGCTGAGTTTGTTTCTTGTTGTTATACATGCCAATAGGTTAAAGCTGATCACCAGAAACCTTTGGGTTTTCTTCAACCACTTCCAGTATCTACATGGAAACGGGATGAGATATTTATGGACTTCGTGGTTGGGTTACCATGTACCTAGAGAAAGAATAATGCAATATGGGTTGTGATCGACAGGATGACTAAATCGGCACACTTTATACTCATTCGCGATACAACCAAAGCTGAGGAGTTCGAAAATCTCTATGTGAAAGAGATTGTTCGTTTGTACGGATTTCCTTCTGCAATAGTTTCTAATAGGGATCCTCGGTTCACTTCTCGCTTTTGAAGAGGCCTTCAGGAGGCACTGGGATCTCACATCCGTTTGAGTACAGCATATCGTACGCGGTCAAATGACCAGATAAAAAGAGCTATACAGATTCTTGAGGATATGTTCCGCGCTTGTGTTTTCGACATTGATGGAGTTTGGGATGATCACTTGGGGCTAGCTGAGTTTTCTTATAACAATAGTTACCAGTATGCGATCAGAATGGCTCCTTTTGAGGCCTTGTATGGTCGGGCTTATAAATCTCCATTGTGTTGGAAGTAGATTGGTGAAAGTTCCTTGGTTGGACCGAGCTTGGTCCAAGAGATGACAGCAAAGATCCAGTTGATTCATCGGAGAATGGTGATGGCACATAGCTGATATAAGTCTTAAGTTGATTGTCACCATAGACCTTTGGAATTCTCAATTGGTAACCAGGTGTTCTTGAAAGTTTCACCCTAGTTGGGTCATCGACGGCTTGGGAGGTAAGGGAAACTTACTCCTCGTTTTTTGGGACCTTTTGAGGTTGTTGAGTAGGTGGGAAATTTTGTTTACCGTTTAGAACTTCTACTGCAGCTGATGTTGATACATAATGTGTTCCATGTATCTCAACTTCGTTAGTATCTATCTGATTCATCTCATGTTCTGAGCTGGAGTGATCTTGAGGTTGAACCTGATTTATTCATGATTGAATGGCCAGTCAGGATAGTTGATTCTAAAACCAAGATGCTTTTTGGGAGGACGATACATTTTGTTTGTGTGTTATAATAGTACGGTTCTGATTCTCATGAGACGTGGGAGAGGGAGACACTAATGAGTGAGCAGTGACCTCATCTTTTTTGCATGAAAGCTTCTTCATAGGCTTTCTAGGGACATATTGTTTATATGGTGGGGAGGTTGTAACATCTTGTTACTGTTTTTAGGTATTCATAAACCCCTCTTTTTAATCATGCTTTGGTTGAGTTTTGTTTGGGAGTGTTCGGGTTGAAATTTTGAAAGTTTTGAAAAAATTGGGGTAGTGCACGGTTGACGCACAATTTTCCCAAACCATGCGCACGGTTGGTGCACGATTAGTTAAGTTGTGCGCCCTCTTAAAAATTCTCAACCCCCCCCCCCCCCTTTAGGTCCCTGACGGATCAGAAGGACCCATAAGAAAATTCTCCCTTTCTTGGAGCTCCCAAGAAGAGTTCTTGCCCCTCAAATCCCTCCCAAAAGCGATTTGAAGCTTGAGTAACGTCATTCGATCTTCTTCTGGTTAGTTTCCTCTTCTCATTCTCATTCTCTCGTGATCTCTCTTCTCCTCCCTAGGGTTCCATGAATCCCCGTGTTGATCTGTGGATCTAATACCCACTGTTTTGGATCTAAACCAAGGTTTGATTCATAGATCCTTGTTGTCGTCATTCTCTGTTGGAGTTTTCTGGGTACGGCTTTTTGATTTGAGATCCTGTGATTCCGAGGTAGATAGTTCCATTACGATGCTCGATTTTTGTTAACCCTAAATTGCTTTATTTAATTTCAATTGTTCGAATTAAAAGAAATTACTTGATTTTGATTAAATGGCTTTCAATTGGTTTGTTGGAAAAACTCAATCCCGTAGAATTGGGGTTTTAAAAATAGGTTTTTGACATTAAATTGGAAAATCCCCAATTCCATTTAATTGGGGCGTGTTTATGAAATTTTTTGAAATTTAAATTGTAAATTTGATGGAAATTTGTGAAAAACCCCAATTTCATTGAATTGGGGGTTTATTGTGAAATTGATAGAATCTTGTGAAAAATTAAATTGTTGAATTTAATCTGTGAAAGTGAATTGTGAAATTGAATTATGAATTGATTTAAAATTCTTATATTGTGAAAATGGCTTAAAATGGTTTTGATAAGAACATTTAGGTTCTATTTTGGAAAAAGACATGTTTTTTATTAAAAACCTATGTTATGGTTTTTAAATGGAAATTGGCATATTTGAAATGGAGAATGTGATTAATTTCATTTTAAGGTTGATTGTCATTGTTTTGTAATAGAGCGCATGCAAGCCTTATGTAGTTAGTGAGTTATTTGGATGCCATTTTACACTTTACAACGTTCCAAAACATAAATGCAACACGTCACATCCCTTAGGTATGTACATATTACCGTGTCACCTTGAGTGTGGAGTCTCTATAGCCTAGAACTATCATACCTTCTTAGGCATGACCATGTTGCTCGATTTTTTGTATTTCAAATGAATATATATCAATGTTATAAACTGTTTTACATGCCTTCTGATTTATATAAACTATTTTATAAAAGTGTTTATTTAAACCATTTGTGAAAAGTGTCATTGTTTTAGAAATGTTTCATCAATTGAAAAGTAAAGTCTTAAAGTATTTCCATCTTTTGAATGTAAAGCATGAATTGTTTTAATTATGCTTATGAAATGTCAAACCTGTTTGTTTTAAATTGAAAGCTTTCTTTGGTTAATTTAATATTGGCATCTGTTATGAAATCTTTGGTGAGACCCTACTGGGTTTCTTAGCTCACACCCTACTTTGAGTTGTTTTTCCTGTTTGACTTATGATACAGTTCTCCCAGTAGAGATTTCTTTATATGCATTACTGACTTGTCTCTTTTAGTTCCGCATTGTTAGTGACAAAATCGTTCTCACTTTCATTTTATATGATGTCAGGTGCTAGTCGTCGACCCATGGGGATCGGGAACACCTTTCAGGCTATGTCAGGACTGGCTTGGTTATCGGGTTATTAGGGTGTCCGGGCTGGTTTGTGACAAGAAAAATTCATCAACATTCAAGATAATGAATACATGTAATCATCGAGTACATAGAAGTTGGTTCTAGGGCACCAACTCCAACAAATTTCAGATGATGGAAGGCTTGGTCTGACTTGATATTTTGTTTAGGGATTTTGTTTATTAAGTGAAAATTATCTTGTTTTAACCTTTTTACGTGTCACGTTAATATTAAGTGGATTTTACTTGAGTGATTAATCGTGTACCGATAAAACATTTACACATAATCCATTTATTTTAATTTCATCTTTGCAAGTTAATCCATTTATTTATATGTGACCATGGTCTAGCATTCAGAAAATAAATCATGTACAAGACAGAAATAAAATAAATAAATGAATTGATCAGGATTTTATCTATTAGTTGATTTATTGAGTAGGCAATAAATCATCCAATGACCCCAAGGGGAAAACTGCTTGTGTCGGTCTAAGCATGAGTTGTAGCATTCCACTTATCCTCTTATGTATCACCTGTGTTAGTTTCACCTCGAGTCTGTCTTGAACCGCCTCCATGCACCTGTATATTCTTTCATTACATATGGTTTATACTCACACACATGTGAGGGAGACCAAAGGATTGGTTTAAGGGGAATTTACATAAAACAACTTTGGACACACCAGTCCTACCTAATGGAGGGATAACGTGCGAGTCATCAAATTTAATTTAATAATAAATAATTACAAAGCACATGCAATTAATATTAAATTAAGTAAAACCAACACATGCATAGGTCTTGTCTAAGCTCGTGATCAGTGACATACATGAAATGACTGCATTTAAAATAACTGGTTAGCAATCATTTCAATTCGTTCTTCATTAAGATAAAACAGATGCAAATTAATCTGATTAATTATTTGATTAATCAATTAATTTATTTTATCTCAGTCTCCATCTAATATGTCCTGAAGATACTCTTCCGCTGTGATTTTAAACAAAATTAATTAATTAATTTTATTTAAAATTTAATAAAATAAGTACACATCTTATACTTGGAAGCAACTTGGCGAGTACCTATTCAAACTACTCAACATGGTCCTTGTTGCATACAATGCACCCACACAACATGTGACATAATTTAACGACGTGTATTGTCAATAAATGATACACATGACATAAGAAAATTACATTGTGTGTACTGATTTAATGTACATGGAGTATGTAGTATGCAATGATCACGCACAACTTGTAATTCCAAATACTACACGGAAATAAATTAAGAATTTAATATCACATAAAATCTATCATATGGTGAGTACTATCAATAAATGACACACAGACACGTGTTAATGAGGTTTAATAGAGTAATAAATCAAATTTTTAATTTTCCACGTAAACAAATTGAGTACACAACATGTACATCAAGCTACATGTTGTGTATCTTACTCATCATATGTTCATGATACACGCCTAGGGACTGTGTGTGTATTTCTGCACAGACATTTCTGAGATACATGGTGTATACAACTGGTACACATCGTGTAACCATCTTGTTACACGATTGTCAGTCCTTAGGTGTCATATAATTAATACGTGATGCATATTTGACTATGCGTTTTCCACCAAAAAAAACATGTGGACTATGCAGCATGTAACCCAATTACACGATCTGTAGTTCGACAAGTCATGTGTGAGCCTATTCTGGCCAACACGCAACATGTATTTAATACATCTACAGGTATTTATTGCACGAAGACCCGTGGAATTTGTGGTTCATCCTAGAGCAATGTACTGAGATACACAGCGTGTACCTTCGGGCTACACGCCATGTACTCTTGTACTATCCTGCCAGAATCGTTAGCACCTCTGAATGAGTTCTTCTGATGTTCTTCAGTTATAATTAACCAGATTTGGGTTATATGAGCGAGTAGCGAAGAGGGGGAAAAGAGATCTCAACAATCAGATTATAAGAATAAATTTCTTGAAATGAAAGCTAGCTTTTAAACATGAAAATGATCAACAATCAATAAGTGATTATAAATTTAAACGTGATCGTTATAATAACACTAGAAAGTTCCAAGCGCAGCGAAAGTGCCTATTAAGCAATAGCCAACTCAACTTTTGTCAGATTCAACGAATAATCTAACATGTACATGACGTGTAATGACATGGCTAAAAAATTCTGATGAAATTGACAAAGGGTGTCAGAACCAAGAGGATCTTTTCACATTAAATGTTAATTTAAATGTAAGAAAAAAGATTAGCTCGGTCATGAGTTCTTTCTTTGTTGATGGTGTTAATCGTTCAAACCATGTTTGGTGTATCGTCGTTGCGTTGCAAGGACCCAAAGCAGAGCCCCTCTAACGGTGATCCACACGTGTTCCTTCAATCTTCAAACAACGATGATGGCACATCAGGTGTTAGTGCGGCTAATTGATCGTTTTGCATAGTTCCTCTTGATTGCTTCACGTTTCTCTAGGCTTAATGAATCTCTCTTGCTCTTCTTCATCTTGAGATGAAAAGAGGAGGGGGGAGATGTTATCTCAAGTTTGAGAGAACCCTAGAAAAAATTCATTGGGGGAGAATTCTCTAGGCATAGAATGTTGTGCACAATGATTAACCCCTTCATAAATGACATAGTAGTCTATTTAAACTCATATAGGCCCTTAATAATAAATTAAACCCATGTCATATAAAACAATAATATTATTATTTTATATCACGGCGTGCGTAAACCTACACAATGATAAATATTATTTTACAATCTGATAAATAAATATTTATCACTGAACCCAAAACTCGGTTTGCTCGTCCTAATTTAGATTTATTAAATTCTCTAATAAATATTTCAATAAATATTATTCATTCAATAATAAATAAATAAATAAATTTTCTATTCATAATTTGGTGAATTGATAATTATTTAATATTCACATAAATAAATAAATTTTTTATTTAATAAATAATTATTTATTATCTTGCAAATAACAATAGATAAATAAATATTATATATCCACGTAATTAAATAATAATCTCGCGAATTAATATTTATTTATTTTTTGCAATTAATAAATCCTGGATAAATATTACTTCTCAGCCTGGAGAATAATATTCATTCCAATTGTTAAATATAAATAATATTTAACTAAGATCAACAGAAACACTTTGTGTGTGACCATATAGGCCTCTTCCTCAGTTAAAGTTCAAGAATGTTGTTTAGCAACCGGTCAAGACAGCCACAAACGAAGATATGTAGCAATGACAACGACCACATACGAACGCTTTTTGTGTAATATAATCTCTTTGTTTCAATATCTCATCAAGCATGTTGCATACTTGTATCATCAACATATATGCTTGATATGTCTTTCTTTGACTATCTGAAATTAACTCTTCAATACACCATGACCAAAGAATTTAATATGACGACTCCATTTCAATCAAATGGTCAAAATATCAACCTCCATCAAGATGGAAGGGACAAATCTTTCCTTAACTTAATCATTAATAACATCACTCATGGCACACCCAATATACCCAACTTCAATGTGAACATATGATGTCACGGTTTACGACAATACATCTAAGGACGTGATTCATGATATGCATTAATAATAATCTTATAGTTTAACGATCATAACACACACTCACAGACAGAAAAATCCAATAACGCATAAACATGTGGATATCCTACAGGTAGGTTTGTCCTCGAAATCTATTTTGAGATTACCAAGTGCGAACTTCATGAGATGAAATCTCATATGATTACGAGTACTCGCACCTGATAATCAACATGCTATGTGTCTCGTCGTAGTATTATCTGACTACAAGACATATATTTAAAACTATTATCGTAGCATTTCAAGATTTTCATCATAACGAGAAATTATTATGACATTTTCAATGCGACAGATACTCTATGAGATTATTACATTAAAGTCACGCAAAACAATAAACAATATGTTAAAAAATATTTTATTAATATTCACTTCTTTGAATATACATGTAATTTAAAGGTTCAAACAGTTGGTTCTAAAACACCAACTCCAACATTCTCTATATTCCAGCCACCTTTTTTGTTTTCAATCATTGCCCTTGAGGCTATGCATTAGCAAGCTGCTCCAACCTTCTCAAAACTAGTATAGACAATGCTTTGACCATATAATTAGCACTTTTCATGATTCCATACAAACCAGTCCTACAATCATTTGATTTATATAACTGCATGAATCTATCTATAATATAACTCAAAACAACAATCTGCATCTCAATCAAATTCATTGGGCTCTTCCTCTATCAGCCAACTTCAGCACATATTGATTTTCTTTCAAACTACCATATTAATAACATATACAACTTTGGATCCATTAATCCATTTCGATTCTTCACGTTATCTAAGAAAAAATAGTTTGGTTATAATTTTAAATGAAAATTGTATGCTTTAAGAGTCAAAAAAATATCAAATGCGCTCTAAATCTTGTCCAATTATGAGACAATGTTCCTCGGGTTACTTTTAACATTTAGGATCGAACAACAAATGAAACTGACACCTAAAGGGTCATAAATTGAAAAAAAAAACATATATTGATTTATCATTGTTCATAGACTTCGTTAAATGTTCAAAACTATCCAAACAAACTCCAATATCCATCAAATTATAGCACAATGACACTTGGGGGAATTTGTGACTTGTCGAGATGAAAAGCGTGTCAAACTAACACCAACTATAATGCACAACTTTTAATTGGAATTGTTTGCTTCAATGGGAAAAAGTCATCACACATGCTTCGAATCCCATCCAATTTTAGGACAATGTTCGTTGGGCTCTTTTCGACCTGTAGCATTAAACAACGCATGAAACGGACACCTAAGGGGTCATAAATTGTAAAAAAAGTTATTCATTCGTCATTGTTAATAACATGGGTCAAAGGTCCCAAATTGGTCAATCAAACTCCTATATCCATCAAATTATAGAACATCATCATTTGGGGGGATTTGTAACCATTTGGGATGACCGATGCAGGAAACAAATGCTCAATCAATTTTGGCGTACAACTTTTAGCAGAAAATGTTGACTTTGACGATCAAAATTCATCAAACGTGATCTAACTTATGTCCAATTTCTAGACAATGTTCCTTGGGTCATTTATGACATGTAAAATCAAATGCACGAACCAAACACTTATGGGAATGTAAATTGCAAAAAAAAAGACCAATTCATCGTTGTGCATAATATGTGTTAAATGTTCAAAACTTTCCAAATGGGCTCCAATATTCATCAAGTTACGTGGTTTATGTGGCAAGTTAAAAGTTTGGGGGTTATAAATGTTCCACATCACATTTTTGCATGGTTACACAGAAAATGCATGTTGCTTTTTTTTGTACATTAAGGATTATGATAAGTGTATGCAAAGAGGTTTGTATATTGTTTGTGCACGGGGAGATGGTGTTGAAATTTTCTTTGACCAGGATTGTATGACTTGCTAGATTTATGAATGTTGATTTTATTAATTCATCATGTAATTGAATTTTTTTTATATTAATGTTTTTTTAGTATTTTTATGCATTGCAGATTCTATCTACTTATTTTTTTAACTATACTTGTATTTGAAACCGTCTTGGGAGGTCGCCAATAGTTATTAGGGATGGCCTAAGGCATTTGCTAACAAGTATTTACAGCCACCTATGGCGGTGATAAATTCTTCTCTCTGTTATAGAAAAGAGCAAACCAAGAACAAATGTGCGGTGTATGTTTTGTTTTTGAAGGAAATCACTTCAATAAATGAAAGTGAAACATTTTTCCAATAAGCAATCTAAAAACTATCATAAATGTCAAGCATCCATTTAAGTGTTTTTGTTCAAGGTTGTGTTTGTTATAAAGCAGAAGAATGGAACAGGGGGTGAAAGAATTGTGTGTATTAAAGTGACACCACAGCGTTGCAAATAAGGGAAGCCCGGCCTCTAACCCGCCCAAGCTAGTAGGCCGTTACAACAAAATCTCCTCCCCCTCCACCTCTTCCCAACCCCTCTACTTAACCACCCGATTGAAAATATTTCCCTGATAGAAACCAAATGGGGACCACTGGGATTATTCCTCACCAGGTTCTCTACCCAACTGTGATCATCTCTGTTGGGTTTTGTTTGGCCCGCTTGGAATAGACCTTCTAGGGGCTAGGAATATCCCGTGCTCTATCAGTTTGATATCATTGAATATAAGTGCAAGTTTTCCAATTGTTTATAATAAATGATAGGGTGTAAACAATTTTCAAACATATTGATTATTGAAAATGTGTTTTTTACTCATTTAAGTGGTGACGTAGATGTGCGGCAATCACTTTCAAACAGGTGTTTTCAAAACTATTCCGACACTTTCTATTCGCAGAAAATGCCCATGTGGATCTAGCTTGTATGGGATGGTGACGACGGTGTTCGGGCAAAGCATGACCAATAGTTCCATTTTAGAAGACTACCATGACTTTGGACCTCATCGCAGCAGTTCTTGTCGTTATCCCAGTTGTCTTCGCAGCTCTTTTTGCCCATTGCATTTCAAAGCTGAACTTCCAAAAGAAATAGTTGTGGTGGAGATCCTGCAACCTCCCAGAGCAGTATCAATGCCAATGGAGGTTGCAACCATCTGCTGGACCAAAACTGCTCTCCATTCCTTCCATAGATTATGATTTTTATGCATAAAACCCTGAATGACATATTTCTTGATTTTTTTAAAAACAGAGCTCCTGAAAGTAGTAGGCAGTAAAAGCCCAATGTTACTTAAAATAGATTCCTCTTCTAAAACCCTGAACCTGGCTGGGAGAAGCCTTGGGAACCAGGCTTTGTTTCTCCACCCCCAATTCAAACGCCCTATCATCCATACCTTCTTTCTCATATGCTTCTTCCATGATGGCATAGGTTGCCAAATCCGGTTGATAGTCTTTTTCTTTCATCCGCTTAAAAACACTCCATTAGAATCATATTCCCCGCCTTTGCACATGCAGCAATAACAGCGTTATAGAACGAATTGTTCTCAGGAACGCCCAGCTTCCCGGCCAACTGAACACAACTCACCACCTTATGGAAACGACCCACCTTGGCATAACCTTTGATGAGACAACAGAAGGGTCTTGGTATCTGCTCGGATGCCGTCACCATGCATCTGATCAAATGTGTGTTCCATGTGCTCTGCATCCCCAGCATCTGAGAATGCCTCAATGACAGTATTGTAAGTCGTTGCAGTCCAGGAGAAAGACAGCTCACGCAGCTCTCCCACCATTGAGGCCATCTTATCATACAGTCTCTTCTTTGCATATGCACTGATTAGTCTCTTCTTTGCATATGCACTGATTAGGATATTGAACGTTCGTGCAACCAGCTTGATTTTGGAACCACAGAATTCCAGATACCATTTCTCCAATGATTCAATCTGGCCTGTACAACCGAACAAACTTAGAACCATGTTCATCGTCTGAACATCAGGCATGGATGTTGTTCTTTTAAGCATTTCTGACAGAAGCGTCTCCATCTCATCACATTTTCCCGCTTCCCCGTAGCTGTGCAACACTAGGTTTTGGGTGATTGTGTTTGGAGTTATTTGTTGTCGGGTCATTTGTTCATACAAGGAGTTGATTAATCCAAATCGAGTCATCGGCACAAGCTGCAATTAGGGTGTGGTATGAAAGTGCATTTGGATGGCAATGTGGAAGGGTGTTCATATGGTCAAGAATCAGGATTGCTTCATCAATGAGATTGCTCTGACAGTATGCTTTGATCAGAGCATTGTAAAGCTTGGCGGTGGGCTCGCATAACTCTTCAACCATAGTGTCAAAAACCCGCCGACCAAGATGAGGCTGGCCACGGTTTCCCAGCAGAGCTATGAGTTTCGTGCAAGCCTTTTCTTTGGGTTCATAAAAAGGTTGATGTCCAAGCATCTCGAGCACCAACAAAAATTATTTCTGCAACACATAAAGATGAATTGTCCACATATAATCGACCTTAATACATGAGGTATAATCGACCTTATATATAAATTAAAAATGTATTATGAAAACAATGATGTATATAAAATAAAAAAATTGAAAAAAGAAGCAAATGATACACCTACCTCGCAAAACCAATTGTGGTAAAACAGGATGATGTCGTTGTTTATGGCGCAGCGTGGGTTGGAGCTCTATCTATAATTCATTTTGACGAGGATTGAAGATGGTATAATATGTTATAAACATATTGAATTGACTGTAAGAATAAAATATAATATATTATAAAATCAATTATTATTATATGTTATCATTTAGACAATTCATGACCCACAGGGTGCAACTAGTGTGTCACATAACATCCTCCACAGATCAAGTTCATTCATGTTAGTTCATACTAGTCTTATCATCTATTCTTGACTCGAATAGACCCGACACAAAGCCCGGATCCCCATTAGAAATTGCCAAGCCCTTTTGCTGTCATCAAATCCGCCCCAAAGCACCCATCTAGGTTAAATCCTAAGTTCAATTTTCTCAGTCCCCTCGTTTGCTTTCTTCAGATTTTTCTACCGATTCATCGTCCTCTATCCTCGCACGATGCCTCTCAAAGAATGCTGCGCTGATAAATGTGAATCCAAGTATTGCGGCGTGAAAATTTCCACGATGACATACCTAATCCCTCCGCTTTCAATTTGCCGTCCAACTCTTGCTTTCATCTTGTCCTCTGGGCATTTTGATTTTGTCACTCATCACATTGAAAATTTGATAATATCATTGATATCAAAATGATATACTTATGAGGTCATTCCACCATACAAAATGAGAGAATGAGTGCATTAAGATAAGAAAACCATACATTTTAAGTATGGACTCTTTGGTTAGATGATAATCATTTTTAAAATAGCTTCAAAAAAAAAATGAAGTGCACCGCAGATGCCTGCCCATCAATTAATGTTACAAAAGGTGCCAATGGCCATTCAATATTCAGATTATTTAGAAAATGAGATGCAGTTGCCTTCCCACAATTGACATGATCCGTTTAACAATCATATGAAGAGTGGTTTATTTATGCAACTTGGCACATTACATTAAAGATTATATACATGTGGTTCATGGTTAAAGCTGTGGAAACAAAGTCATTCTCCACATTGCAAACCACCAACATAATGTCAATATGGGTGAGCTTACTGACCAGTCACACGTGATGACTATGTGACCGGCTAATTAGCCACCAGGGTCATGTTTTAGCATTGACAAAAAAACAAGATCAACACAACTGAAAACTGTATATCATGCACAGCGCACTCGTTTACTTGGCTCCATACTGCTGCAAACAATGAAAACAACATCTTTGAGAAGGGCCACACAACACAACATAAACCGCCCTTATTAGCCTTCACAAAGATTTGTCCACAATAATCAACTTTAATTGGTTTTCTAAAACATTCCATCCCACTATTACTGCCAAAATGTAGTTTTTGGAAAGAAAAAAAAAAGCATTTTTTTTAAATAAAGGAGTCGTATGAAAACAAATGTGGATTTGATTCCCTCTATCCATAAAAGTGTGCCTGTGTGTCGGTATCAGAACACTCTTGCAGCTCAATAATTCATCATGCACTAGCAGGGGCCTGTGACTAGGGGTTTGTGTGGGCATTCAATATATAGCTCCCTGAAAGATAGTACAGTAAAAATGATTGCACTTTGTGCATGTGATAGATATGCACAATATAATGCCAGAAAAAGCAAAGGCTGTTTCTTGGGTGTATAGAGAGCATAGACAGGGGGCAGCACACGTAGCTTGAAACAATATGTTTTTTTAACACTACCAGCTTGTGCAGACTTTCATACCAATTCAAAGCTGAAGTAGGAAAAAGAGCTAGCTTGAGACGCATCGTTGCATTTGTGTTGGGTTTTTTATCAAATGAGTTTATACATATGGGGAGATTATGTGCCCTGTAACATTTAACAGCATATAATGGGGCAGAAAATAAATCAAAAGGTACATATAAGTACTTTGTAGCATTTCCCTGGCAGTGGAGACAGAACCAATTTCACTACAAAGGGTCATCAAAAACAGGTTATGCTGCGAAGCACAAAAGGCTCTCCAACAATGATGAAGTGACCTCCAATCCTAAGTGTGTGTTTCAGAGTTTGCAATGGGGCGGTATGGGATAACTTATGATGCAATATTATAGTATGAGATAATTTTCAAGAAGTGAGTGAAATGAAGTAATGTTTTTTTAATTCCCCATTGGCCCCTTCACGCCCCTTTTTCTTTGACCCTCTAAATCAGGGGATAGTTGATTAAATGAGCTACTTTTACAATGATATCAAAACAAAAAACCACAGAACAGATAAAATTAATAATGAAAATTTTAAAGTGTGAATAAAAATTTGGTCATCCCATTAATTTCATAATAAATTCCAAACAATTATTCATTTGATTTTATCATATTTCTATCAAAGGATGAAATATTCAACTTCATTCCATTTTGTGATGTTTCATTCCCTCGTGCTTCATTCATGGTCATTTCATTCCATTCAATGAGAAGTTACAAATACAACCTAAAGATAGAAGATAAAGTAGAGAAAAACAAACGCAATGCAAGCCCACAAATCATACGGTAAAGGCAGAAGAAATAATTCACCATGTGACAATGAAAAGCATTAATTTTTTAAAAACACGATGTGATGAGTGACAAAATCAAAATGCCCAGAGGACAAAATGCAAACAAAAGAGTTAGACGACAAATTGAAAGCAAAAGTATTAGGCATGTCGTCGTGGAAATTTGTTTCCACGCCGCAATACTTGAATTCGCATTTATCAGCGTATCTTTGAGTGGCATCGTACGAGGATGGAGGACGACGAATCAGTTGAAAAATGTGAAGAAAGCAAATGGGGAGACCAAGAAAATTGAGTAAAGGATTTAATCTAGATGGGTGCTTCGGGGCGGATTTGATGACAACGAAAGGGGCCCATGTGGCAATTTCTAACGGGATTCGAGCTTTGAGTCGGGTCTATTCGAGTCGAGAATAGACGGTGAGACCAGTATGAACTAACATGAATGGACTTGGTCTGTGGAGGATGTTATGTGACACACTAGCTCCACCCCGTGGGTCATGATTTGTCTAAATGATAACATATAATAATAATTGATTTTATCATATATTATATTTTATTCTTACGGTCAATTCAATATGTTTATAACATATTATATCATCTTCAATCCTCATCAAAATGAACTATAGATAGAGCTCTAACCCACGTCATAAACAACGCCATCATCCCGTTTTACCACAATTGGTGTTGTGAGATAGGTTTATCATTTGCTTCTTTTTTCAATTTCTTTATTCTATATACATCATTGTTTTCAGGATACGTTTTTAATTTATATATAAGGTCGATTATACCTCATGTATTAAGCTTTTATCATATGAGTATCATGTATTATTAACCATTTAGTAAGGACTTTTATTAAATGGGATCCCACTAAAATGATGACTCCTTTTTAAAAATTCAGCATAACCATTAGTTGGTCAAGATCCATATTTCACCAAGTAATGAGTCTACTACGGCGTTTCTCTCACCACTTAGTTATTTAGGCAGGACATCATCTCAGTCATATAATATATGATTCTTAGATAGTTGAATAGAAAACCCTTTATCCAATTCATCGTATGGATTAACTCAACTCTATTCCTCTGGTAACCGAATCCTATTAGGGTCTCCCGACTAGTGTAACCCAAAACAAGCACCAAGAACAGGCTAACAAAAGACTGTTGGAGTTGGTGGTCTAGAACCAACTACTTTGTACTTTATTCATTAAATAAAAGTCTTATCACATCTTGATTGTTCTTCTGCATGACATGTCATGTGATAATGTCCTAAGGACAGCTGTTGCATTAAAAGGTCGTCGCGGATCCCTGCTATGATGAAAACCCGGAAGTGCCATAACACTGTTCTTGAATGTATGTTCTATGGCCGGATGATATTATTTGAGGGACACAAATAATACAGGTCATTAGGGGTGAGGACTCATAAAACTTTGAGGCACCTTCTCATGGTGTGCGCCCTTCGTAATATCCAGGAGGATATTATGAGAACGAGACCCGCCAGTAGGAAATCCACATTTCATAGTGTCATTGGATGTTCCTATCTGCGGACGTGTGTATTGGTCCTTAGACTTTAAGATTATTATTAATGGGTATATAACTCGAGCACTTAGATGTATTGACGAAAACTGTGACGACACATTGTTCGCAGCGAGGTAGGATACGTTGGGTGCGTCACGAGTAATACCGCATTAATAGATAATGCGAGAAAGGATTTGTCTCTTCCGTTCCATAACGGAAGTAGATATCTCAGGCCCTTTGATGGAATTGATATAGCCTAAATAAATCCATGGTCATGGTAAGGTATGGGCAAGTTCAATTCTGGGAAGTCAAAGAAAGAATAATCAAGCACATGGGTTGATGGCACTAGCATGCAACCCGCTTGATTGGAGATATCGAGACAAATGGATTATATTACACGGTAAGCGTTCGTAGGAGGTGACACGTCATTGCGGCGTTAACTTCTTTCTCTATGGGTGCCTTGGCGTGTTGCTAGACGCTAACCTTGGACTTTAGGCAGGCTCAGCCTAATGCCACTGAGAAAGAGGCCTAAAGGGTCACACACTAAGTGTGTCCATGTATCTAAGTTAAATATTAATTTAACAAATTAAATAAATATTATTCCCGACTGTGGTTTAATAATTATTTAAGGATGTCTGATCGCATTTATTTTGACACTAGTTATTCGAGAGAATATATTGTGGACGAAATAATATATTTATTAGCGAGTAATGCAGTTACATTTATTTAAGAAATAAATAGTCATTACTCAAGGTCTAATAAATGTGGTGGAGAAAAAATGAAAAATAAAAGTACACGCCGTGTATATTAAATATACACACCGTGTAGTTTTATGGAAAACAAGTACACGTCGTGTATTAATTATTACACGCCGTGTAGTTTTTCCAGTTGGAATTTTGAGGATTTAATATTGTTTTATTAAATGATATTTATTATAATCAGCGTGAGCGCATGTCAAGGAATTAATAATTCGACATGGGGGTTTTCAATAAGAGTTAATGAAATAAATAAAACGCGTAGTGCGTTTATTTATTGTCATAACTCTATTAACCTCAAACCCGATTATAAATATCCTCGCAACCCCAACATTTTAAAAGAGCGATTCTTGTGCACAACGGATTTGGAAATACTCTCAAGCCAGAGAGAATTCCCTTTCCACCAAGAACGCCCTCAAGTTACGAGAGCAAGATCCTCCACCGGATCAAGGCGGTCAAAGGCGGACATCGCAAGCGAAGGTTCTTCTGCGCTAGCACCCGGAGATCCCTTCGGCGACGTCCGGAGATACGTGACACACGTGTGGATCACCGCTAGAGGAATCCTACACTTGGATTCTACGACGCAACGACGGATCACCGAATCGTGACCGGACACATCAACGAAGAAAGAATTCCAACGAGGTAATTCTTATGCATTAATTAAATTAATTATAATCAACATATGATGATCCTCCTCAAGGGTTCCGAGACTCTTCTTTTCTTTTCGTTCTTCGTTCTATTCCGAAGATTCAGCGTTTTATATCGTGACGGATCTCGGATTGAACGTTTTTTAACGTTAAAATTAAAGTTGGGCAAACCGACCAACGCGCTTCCGCTGCGCCCGGAACCTACAAAGACAACCCGGCTATGATATGAACTACCAGGGGCACCCGGATCCTTGCTTTCCTTGCACAAAATAATCCAGGGGCACCCAGTTATGGCATAACCTACCCGGTTGGATGATCGAGTTTTTGACGAGTACCGCTTTGGAAGGAATCTCACACTTAATATTTGAGGGGATTTAAATCTTAACATGTTATCTCATATTATTCCCTTTATGTATGCATTCTTCTAGTATTTTAGTTTGGAATCTTATTCCCTCCACCTAATCAATATGTTCAAATCATATTGATGTGTAACTCCATACACAACCCACAAGTGTGTGTTACTCACCCAAAAATAGAAGTCTAACATATTCATACATATCTAAATGCATCATATTCATGAGGTACATGAACACTTCATGTAAAGATATATAGTTATCCACATGATTAATCCCATACCGACAAATAGCCAACCACGTTCACCAACCTAGACAAGGCATAAGTCTCCAGGTAGGTAGGTAATCTGACCCTAAGTCCCTCTACCCAAAGATACTTTACTCAAGAGAGAATCAAATTCATCATAACCCTATCACCAAATATATATAAACTATATTCAACAACTAAATTCAAGCTAATAACTTCAATTACAAACTGAGGTCAAGGTAGACGAAAAACTAAATTCATTATGGAGTCAATCCTAGCATGTAATGCAAGGCTCGATACTAGAATCAGTTTAACAAAATCATACAATATTCACATTTATTAAACAATTTACTAAACATGAATATGACTGGAAGTAACCTTTCAAATAAAAGAAGAATTTAAATATTTAAACATGAGATAAAAAATTATGAACAAATTCATAAATAAAAGGTAATTATAAACCCTTTTATAATTTTCAACTTTAACATTATGGACATTCCATAATTTTGAATATAAACATTTAATATTCACTTCAATGTGAACTCTTTCATATTAATCATTATATGGCATTTTCATTTTAAATATATGATATTTTATGAATTATAAACAATTTACAATTCTATGTAAACATTTTACATAACCTAAATATCATATACTTAATCATTATTTAAACCTTGATCATATCAATCATCAAAACACTTTTGATGTGGCTTAAATAACATCCAAATAAGGTCCCCTTTTATTTTGAACAATTCAATAATTTAAATATAAACATTTTTTATTTTGGGCTTATTTCACAATTAATAACTCTATAAATTATTTCCTATGATTTCTACATTTATTTATATATCATTAGAATTGTTATATAATATGTTAAAAGATATTTCAAATATTGATATTTAATATTTGGGAATAAAATGTTTCATAAACATTTATTTAATTAATTATAAACAATTTATAATTAATTAATTTATAAACCTTTTATAAATTAAAATATCCCAAAATACCTTTTATAATGATTTATAAACATTTTATAAACCATTAATATCATTTTATAATTTAAAAACTATTTAAAAAAACTGTTTTGTTTACCCTTATGCGGGAACTCATTCCTGCATAAGGGTATCCTCCCTTTACTCTTACGTAGACACTCTGTGTAAGGGTAATTCAATTCTGGAGCCGTGAAGTAAAGGTAACAAACTGGTTACCTTTACGCGGTGCTGAGAAATTCCACTGCGAATAGGTACACCCATTTTACCTTTACGCGGCTTTGAGAAAATCTCAAATACCCTTATGTAGCAGTGTTTCGCGTAAGGGTAAACACTATCATACCCTTACGTAATGAATATAATCCTTTGCTGCGTAAAGGTAGCCTGCAATAACTTTTATACAGGCTATTAAAACATAGCATTACCTTTACATGTAAGGGCAAACTACTCGGTTACCTTTATGAAACTTTCAGAAAAACCTGATTACCCTTACGTACAAGCATTTCGTGTAAGGGTAAACTCAGGTGACCCTTAGACTAATCACATAAGGGTAAGGCTTGATGACCCTTATGCAGACCACTCTATTTAAGGGCTTGGTCAAGAACACGAAACAGAGCTCTGTTTTCGGTTTTCTTCTTCATTTCCATGCATAATTTCATAAATCTAAAGCATAGTTCACTATGATACCACTATTAGGTTTCAATGGAGATTAAACAACATTTTTTTAATCAAGTGGAAGTGATTAAACCCAAGTCCAAGGATCACCATGCAATATAATATGAAACCTATGCAAAAATACATAAATGAAGAGCACTGTAAACTGGCGTACCTTACACCGAAGAGGCTACTACAACTCTTGATCGTCATATGCCATATGCGTTTGATGAAGATCACATAAGTGGAAAACATAGGCATCCCACCTCCACGGTTTATCCATGGATCAAATGAATCACATGTCGTACATGCAAGATTTTACTTACTCCCACGATGTGTTAGAATCTCTGCATGCAAAGAAAGAAGGATGAAGAGAGCTTCGGGTTTGGGGAGGTTCGTCCAAGCATGATGATACCCACACACCCACCATTATGTGGCATTAACCCGAGGACGTTCCTAGGTGGTTTATGCATTAATTCGTGCATTTATAATGCATGTATTAATGTCTCGACTTATTCATTCACCATATATACATGAATGTAACTCCTCCGGTCGTTTCATCTTATGTAACGAATTACTAAATTATAGCATCCGCAGGAGAAACGTAAAATGATAACAGTTGTCACTTTGTTGCAACTGCATAAAACAATATACCCTTATGTGCATGCGAATTATAATTTGTATGCAATATATATCTTTAGGCCATATCTCCATCGCTCCATTTTGAAAGCATGATCACTAGCTAAGTTCATGTCTTCTAGTTTACACTGGTATAGTGCAGTGACAATCTCAATTATCTCAAGCCACTCCTTTTCCTTTTCAAGATTAAGGTGGGTTTTTATAGTGTAAGCATTCATGTCCTTATATTGCAACATCATCACTCCGATCATAGCTAATAACATGATGCAACATACATTAGAAGCATCTTCCATGAATCTCTAGTAGGCTTCCTTTTTACCCCTGCTCGCTAGGTGGGAAGGCTGATCAGGCATAGGGGATTCCAATGCATAGAACAAATTCTCTTGTAGTAGTGTCGTGTTTAAATGACTATAACACTCGGGGAAATTTGTGTTAGTAAGAACATGCCCTGGGTAGGGAATGATCATAGTGTCGGCGTGGTTTTGCTTACATTTTTCTACAATAATATAAAAGTAAAATTAATTACTTTATCTTGACTACTAAAAATATGTGAAATGGAATAATTAAATTTTATTTTTAGTCACTCCCTATTTTATCAAGCCTCAATAACCCTCATCATTGGACTCTAAATGTCTCATCGTGTGCACATGCTACTAGAAAGGATCTATATTTCTCTTCTTATAACCCAGACTTTGGTCATGCAAATCATAAGAAGTTTTCGGGTTGGCGGACTCGTCAACTACTAGTTAGTAGCTTATTGATCCATTAAGTGTACTCCCCAATCCTGAAATCTTATTTTTGGATTTCATTAACACTTGCCTCCAGAAGGGTATTCAACAAACTTTGTCCATTACATTCAATACCAATCTGGTTAAGTCAACCCATTATCTTTGTTAAGATTTCCTCATAATTGAAAATGACCCCGACTTTGGCCTGAGAGTCACTTTAACTATGGGAGTATATTAATTCAAATGATGGAAAGTTTAGTTTGACTTAATATTTGATTAAGGGATTTTATCTAGGTAATTTTCATTATTTTATCCATTTATATGTTTTGTGAATATTATGTGGATTTTGCATAATAAGGGGAATAAACTCCTTGAGTCGGTTTTGGATAGAGTTGCAACATTCCACCATTGACCTTTGTATCTTCTGGGTTAATTTCACCTCAACGTGAATCCTGAATTGCCTCCTCTCCATGGAGCTCACACATAGGTGAGGGGAACCTTTGGAATGGTTAAGTGGGGTTTACACAAATGAAACCACGGACATACATGTCCTACATAATAAGGGGAGAGGGATGGCACGCAAGCCATCATTTTAATTTAATAATAATAAAACTCATGCAATTGAATTAAAAGAAATCTAACGGATACATTGGTCGGCCTAAACTCACGATCATCCACACATGCAACGAATATGCAGTTAAAACAACTAGCTAGCATTCATTTCAATTGTTCTTAATTAAGATAAAAGCTCAGATTAATTAATTATCTTTATTTATTTATTTATTTATTTGTCATAATATCCATCCAAGTCCTTGAGATTCTCATCCACTAATTTTAAACAAATTAATTTTATTTAAAATTAATTGTGTATACGGCGTGTACATGGTGGCAACACAACGTATACCCATCCAAACTACCTGGTATGATCATCATCGTGTACTGTGCACTCACACAACATGTAGCGTACATGGCACACAGACACGTGTTGAATTACGCGGCATGTACCACTTTTAATGCACTAGGAGTACACAATATGTAATGATAACCATACATGGCATGTAGTTCTGAATATAACATGGAAATTAATTTAGCATTTAATATTATTAATAATCAATCACATGACGTGTACCGCCAATTAATGACACATGTTGATTAGGTTTAATGATACAATTAATTTTCTTTTTGCGTCAAATTAATTACACGGTGTACAGTCGAGCTTGGCATGTGCTCCATGTAGACAGGTATGGTTACACGACATGTACAAGGGATACACGTCGTGTAACACCTTCTACCGATGTTTGTGACACACACCAAGGGACTGAGCATGTATATCGGTCGTGGGCATCTATGAGGTACATAGCGTCTGCGCCAGCTACACGTGTGACCTCGATGTTGCACGGCTGTCAAGAACACGTGTCATATAATAAATACACGACATATCTTTGACTATGCATTTTCCACTGTGGACTATAGGATGTGTATGTGTGTTACACAACGTGCGGCAAACCATGTGTCAGCCTAGCCCAATTAATACGTGGCATGTAATGATGTCACGTTCCATTTATTGCACAACACGTCAGAATAAATTTGTGGCTCGTCCGGGTGGAATGAACATGGATACACAATGTGCGCCTTTGGGCTACATGTCGTGTAGTCTTGTGTTATCCTGCTAGAATCCTCGTCACCTTCAGATGGGTTCTTCATATGCTCTTCACGTGTTTTCAATATGTTCTTAACCATATAAAGGTGACGAAGAATAAATCTCGACTTTTATATTAAAGAATGATAAACTGGAAATGAAATACTAATGAAAAATGCATAAATCAATCAACATTTAATAAATAATTATAAATTTGAATGTGGTCACTCTTATACCACTTGTAAGTTCCAGACGCAATGAAAGTGTCTATTTGGGCCAATCCAAACTTGGCTATTGTCAAATTCAACAAATAATCCACAATGTACATGATGATAAATGTCATATCCAGCGAATTTATCTGATGAAAATTGATGAAGATTAGAATCGAGAGGGGATCTTTCACGTTAAATTTATAATTCATTTAAAAGAAAAAAATGTATCGGTCTTTAGAACTTTCTTCAAAGAAGATGGCAATCGTCTGAACGTCGTTCGGGTTGTACTATCGTTGCATCGAGAGGATCCAGGGATAGAATCCCTCTAGCAATGATCCACGCATGCTTCTTTAAACTCGAAGCATTATCGATGGTACTTCGGGTGCTAGCACAGCAGTGCTGATCATCTTGTATCGCTTCCTTAGATCGCCACAAAATCCTTCGAGAATGGAAGGATTGATTCTTATTCTCTCATGGTCGGAGAGGAAGGAAGAGAATTCTTGCTCTCAATTCTTATGAGTGTTCTAGAGAATTTTCTCTCTAGGGTTGAGAGAATCTATAGAGGATGTGTTACATCTTACCCTAGGAGATGATATAACTGGGTATTTATAGTTAGGTTGGAGGATAAATAATTGCACATAGGCCCTTAATTATTCTCATAATCCATAGTGAACCCTGCATCTAATATTATTATTATTACTATTATTACTATTATTACTATTATTATTATTATTATTATTATTATTATTATTATTATATGCTTGACGCACGCATGTCTCGCGAATAAATAAATATCATTCCTTAAATAAATAATTTAATATTTATTTAAGACATTTAATATAACATTCCCGTCGGACCCGATAACTCAGTTCGCATTTCCTCGGTATTTATTAAACATCGATAATAAATATTATTCATTCGATAAATGAATAAATATTTATAATATTTACGGTCTTGCGAATAAATATTTATTTAAATATTCAATTCACATAAAAATAGTGATAGAATATATGTGATCAATAAATTCCGAATAAATATTATTTCTCAATCTAGAAAATAATATTTATCTCATTAATTAAATTCATATAGAATTTAATTGAGATCAATAAAAACACTAAGTGTATGACTCTCCAAGCTTTTTCCCCAGTGGCATTAGGCGGGTTCGCTTAAAGTCCAATAGTGATAGAATATATGTGATCAATAAATTCCGAATAAATATTATTTCTCAATCTAGAAAATAATATTTATCTCATTAATTAAATTCATATAGAATTTAATTGAGATCAATAAAAACACTAAGTGTATGACTCTCCAAGCTTTTTCCCCAGTGGCATTAGGCGGGTTCGCTTAAAGTCCAATATCAACATCTAACAACACGTAAAGCCACCCAAGAGAAGTAAGTTAGTGTCGCAACGTCGACAACCATATACGAATGCTTGCTGAGTAATATTATCTCTTTGTCTTGGTATCTCATTAAGCAATTTGTTTATCTGTGTCATCAACCTATATGTTTAATACGGTCTTTCTTTGACTTCCTGAAATGAACCCATCTATACACCATGTCCATGAAATTTTGTTTGACGGTTCCATTCCAATCAAAGGGTCTCAACATCCATAAAGATAGAAATGACAAATCATTCCTTGACTTATTCATTAATAGCATATCACTCGTGACACATCCAACGTACCCAACTTCATCATGAACATATTTCACTGCAATTTATGGAAATGCATTTAAGCACGTGACACATGATATTCATTAATAATAATCTTAAAATCTAAGGATTTTTACACACGTTCGCAAATAGAAATACCCAATTACACAAAACATATAGAATTCCTACTAGCAGGTTTTTCCTCATAATCCTCATCTAAGAGATTATCAAATGAGAACTTTGTGAGACAAACTCGCATCCGCTTATGAGTCCTCGTACCTGCCAGTCTGTTGATCGCATTGCGATTTGCTGTTTTATTTCACCCTTACACCATTGTGTTAAACTAATTTTGTATTGAAATTTCCAAATATAATAATAAATTGCACTTCCCATTTGATTCAATTATTTAATGTTTATCACTGTTAAAAAGAGAAATTTTACTTTTTTTTATAATTACATTGCAGGAGGGGGTGATTTGGAGGCCAGAGATGATATATAAAAGGAAAATGGGTCAAATTGCATGAAAGTCCAAGGACTTATGTACGCTGATTTACATATTATAAGAAATTTGTGCATCCAATTGGGCTGAAATTTTGTAAGTGGATGCAAAACTCAGTGAGCTACAACTCATCTTAAGACACCCGAGCCCAGTTCGTCCATCTAGCGGCCCAACTGAACTAATCTGTCCAGCGAACCGAATCTGCTCGAAGTCAAAAGTTTGGTTCGGTAATTTGACAATATCTCACATTCTAGATGTACAAAGGCCGCCAAATTTGACATGGTGATATTCAAGAGGCTGGAAAACAACTCTTTAGTCCAAGTCATGATAAGGTCGTTTACCAGTCCAAAACCGAGACAAGTGGTATTTTTGAATCTGGGTGCCCAAAACCACCTCCCATTTTGACTATAAAAAGACACCTTGGGCACCTCAGTTGGGAGTTCAACCAAGGAGTGAAGTACTGTCATTTTGGAGTTCAAGAGGAGTCCTCTCATCACCTTGGAGATTCTGGAGCCCCCTATCCTCATAGGGAGAGCTGAAATGAAGGAGATCCACCCGAGTTTCCTCCTTTTCATGGCAGGCTAAACTGTTGGGACCAAGTTGGCAAAAAGGTGTTTTTGGCAACTGAAAGTAGTTTCTGAAGAAAGTGTTGTATTTTGTTGTCAAAGAGAAAAGAAATCGATTCACTTTGTAAAAAGTTGACAATCAAACTCACCGTCGTAATCAGACGATCGGACTCGAAACGCTCAAGAAAGTCCATCGTATTGAGAAGAATTTTTTTTTTTTTTTTGAAGAAAAGATTTTTCGAACTCACCCTGGGTTCGGAATGAAAGTGTGGATCGTAATAAAGAAGAATATCGAAGTATGTCTGGCTCTGATGAAAATATGACGATCTTTTGATGTTTTGTAATTCACAAAAGTCATAAGTTGTTTGAAGACTTGTGATGCAAGCCTTATGAAGGAAATGGGGAGAGCTGGTGCTGCCAATCGTATTGAGGATTGACTGGAAAAAAAGTAGTAGCTGGAAGGATGGAAAGTTGCAATATTTCCCAATGAAAGACAGACGATGCTATGCTGATCTTTCACTTTCTCAAAGTCATGAGCAAATCATGATACAAGCCGAAATTTGTGGAAGAATGAAGTTGATGAAGCCGAAGCTTTTCGGTCTCAAGTCCATCGGTGTGAGATCACCGGATGCAGATTTGTTTGAAGTCTGGGAAGGTTCATCAGAACGTAAGAAAACGAAGATGCTGGTTTTCGATCAGACCAATAAGCCACGAGATACAAATCTTCGGAGAAAGAAGTTGATCGTAATCAGAAGTTGTTGTTGACACCAGTTCATCGGACTCGATGTGCCACCGATTATTGAAGTATCACTGACACCGAACATCAGACGCGGTGACTATTGCAAAAAGAAAACTCCACCAGAATTGTTTTTATGGAGTTGTTAAGACCGATGAAAAGAAAAGGAGGTGAAGTTGTTGAGACCGATGTAAAATGGGATTACTGATCAATCAACAATGTAGTCGACCATTTCCATCAAGATGATTTGTTGGTTGTTTTCAATTGGATCAAGAGAAAAGAAGAGCACTGATTTGTTTTCTTGTTAAGTGGGTCGAGTACGAAAGAACTCAGATATGTTTTCAAGTGGGTCAAGACTTTCGGACTGGAGCTGACACCGATTATCAGGGTGAAGCAGAGACCGATCCGTCAGAACAAGCTGACACCGATAACTTCACCGGATGCAAGTTCATCAGCCTGAAGAAAAGAAGAAGAGTTGTTGCTTGAAGGGTTTTGTGATAGAGTTGTCAAAGGGGGCTGAAATTTGTTTGAAGGAGATTGAAGCAGGTGCTGAAGTGATGCTGCGAAGGAAGTACTGGAATCTTTAGAAGTTGCGACAATGTTTATGGTAGAATGGTTTTAATGTGTTATATTTATCAGTCAGTACGGAGTATCAGAATGGGCAGGTTGTTGTCAGGTGGTTCCGAGCATCGTAATGAGAAGTCATCTGTTTTCCTTCTATGTTTCAAATGGTGTGGAGCAACGTATTGAAGAATCTGTTGTCTTCATCATAATGAGGAAATCAGAGTGACAATTAGAATCGGATAGAAGATCGTTAAGAAAGTCTGAAGCGGGCTGAAATCATGAGAAGATTCGAGAAGGTTCAAGAAAAATCAAGAAGAGTTGAGAAGCGCAGAAGTCAAAGATGTATCCGAAATTCAAGGAGAATTGAAGTTTCAGAAATTTGGTTGAGCGGGACATTGTTTTCAAAATCCCGACTAAACCACATTTGGCTCACCTATAAGAGGAAGTACTTTGTACTTTGTGACATAGATGTATTGTTGAAGAGAGAAGGCGGAGCGCTGAAAGATTTTAGAAAGGAGTTTTCGGATTGAGCATTCCCGAGGAAGTTTGTCGGACAGAAGGAGAAGAGACAAGATCAAAGTCAAAGTTTCTGAATCGGACCGAGAAATCGAACTGAGATTTCTGAACTCGAACGGAAGCAGTACATAATTGTTTCAGCGGTATTCTGAGAGTTACATGATCGGACTGGGCAAATCGGATTGGCTATCAAACTGGGAAATCGAACTGAGTATCATTACGAAATCCAGAAGAAGTTCTTGTGTGATGTCGGGTAAGAAAGTGAAGAATTGTTTTGAAGACTATATTTGTGAAAGTTGACAAGGCAGCATAGTAACATGTTTGTTACACAAATTGTATGACATCATTTCGTGCTACTTGAAGCACATGCACTGTTGTATTGAACATAGTGTTACACAAGTGTAAGGGCATATCCCACTTGTTGTATCCACCCAAAAAGATTGTTTTCTAGTGGATTGTGTGGTATCGGATTGTTTCTATACCATACCAAGGACATAGCTACTCTTGTTGAGTAGTAAACCTTGTAAATTCTTGTATTCCTGTGGATGTGTGCTTGTTTTGTTTTCAACATGATGATAACTCTTTAACAGGAGGCGAAGGTTGTTTCAAGAGGAAGGAAACTTAAAAGAAAAAGATATCACTGATCCACCCTCTCCCTCTCTCAGTGATACGTTGATCTTGACTGGGCACTTTACTGAAGTTTTGAAAGAGAAGCTGTTACGGAGAATCTGAATTATGTGAACAGTAAAGGGATTCCGGTCTTCGATGATAAGAACTACCATATCTGAAAAGATAGAATGTTGCCTTATCTTATGTCTCTCGGGTCTGATGTTTTTTGAAGCTGCACCAGATGGATTTCTTCCTATTGATAATAAAATTCCTCTTACATCTGTTGACAAGAAGAATCTTGAGAATGATGGAAGAGCTAAGAATGTTCTACTCTCATCACTTTCTAAAAGTGAGTTTTTAAAAGTGAAAGGTGTTGTCACTGCCAAAGGTATCTGGGATAAACTGAAAAACATTTATGAAGTCAATACAAAAGTAAAAAAAGCAAAGTTACAAATCTGATGGTTGAAGTATGAAGATCTCAAGATGGGTGTAAGATCCCGGCCTTTTCAGGAATCATCTCGGGCGCGTTTTCAAGTACTTTTTAAGGTTTTTAAGTACCTTTGTTTTGGAGTAGTGGCTTGGAGTGTGTTTGGGTGCAATTTTAAGAAAAACTAACAGACAATGGGTTGCGCACGGTTTGACAAACCGTGCGACCAAACCGTGCCAAACGCGCAAAACTGGACAAAGAGGTCTGCACGGTTTGCGCACGGTTTGCGCACGGTTTGACGAACTCTGCGACCAAACTGTGCCAACCGTGCAAACTTGGGCAGAGAGGTTCGCACGGTTGGCGCACGGTTTGCCCTAACCATGCGCCTCTGCCCAGGAAACCGTGCGCACGGAATTTAATATCCGAAAATCCTTTTTAAAACCACCCAAACCCCCCGAGACTCTCATATTTCAACCTTGACTCAGGCTTGACAAATTCTAGGTGTTCCCAGAGCCTTCCGGAGGGATTCCAAGGTGATTCGAACACCGTTCTTCGAGATCGAAAGCCTAGATTGAAGATCCGCTCTTGATCTTTTCATAGAAGATCTCCGCCGTTTCCATGGATCTAAACCTATGAGTTGAGATCTAGATCTACGATTGTGGATCTAGATCTAGATTTGCAAGATCCTGATGCCTTTGATCTTAATTTTGGTTTAGGGTTTTAGATCTGAAGTTTGATCGACGACGTTGTGCCGCTCGGATTTTGGGGATTTCCGTTGGGCTAACATCCATCAATAAACTGAGGTAGGTGGTCTAAATCGAACTCTCATAGTCGCGAATTTGATATGTGAATGTGAGTTTATGAATTTGCTAGATTTTCTTGATGATTGTTTTCCTAAATTGGAGTAATTAGGAAAGTGAAATTGAATTGAGTTTGCTTTGGTGATTAATTGATAATTGAATCACGGAACAAACGAATAGGGGTTACCCAAATAGATATTGTAATTGAGATATTGAATTGATTGTGATAAGATAATTAATTGGGGGAAATCAATTATGAAGAGATGTTAGCTATGAAAGATAATTAATTGTGAGAATTAATTATGTCATAATGTTGATCAAAGATAATTAATTGTGAGAATTAATTATGACACGTTGAGATTTGATATGGATAATTAATTGTGAAGAATTAATTATGGGATGAGAATTGTGTTGATTGATTGATTAATTGATGAATTAATTAATGGGTTATGTGCTTAGTTAATTGTTGAGTTAACTAATAGCATTTGAAATGTTTAACTAATTGTTGGATTAGTAATGAAATGATGTGGCTAATTCTTGTGAATTAATGAATAATTAAATGGCTGAGATTTTTGTGGTACTAGACATGGCGTTTTAGACCGATTAGAAGTTGGGACTTGGACATAGTTATCCAAGCTTGAGATTATGGGGTGCTAGGCATGACAACCCACACTGAATGAGATATAGAGTGATAGGCATGGCGACCTACACTTAATGAGATTTGAGGTGTCAGGCATGACGACCTACACCGAATGATTGATAATAATGAATAATGATTCCGATGGGAAACATGAATTGAAATTGGGCCTAATGTGGTGATTAAAGATTAAATGACAATATGATAACTGTTTAATTATGCATTGTATGTATTGCTTCATAGAACTGCATACACTACCTTTTGACTGGACTTGCTCACACCCTATTCGGGTCGCCTGATCGGCACCCGAGTAGACTTTGATGTTGCAGGACAGGATAAGAACAAGGCTCTGCGATAAGTTGTTTGGGATTGGAGCATAGGAGAGAGAACCGAACGTGGTTCGGGACCCGCTTGGGAGTCGTTGTGTCTTTACTTTTAGTTGCATTGTAGACACTTGACACTTGCATTGTCATAGCATGTTTTACCTTCTAGTTGAGTGTTGTATTTTCTTGTTTGACTATCATATGGCATGTATTATTCTAGTTATTTATACGCTTCCGCACTTGGTTATTGTTGTTTGCTTTTGTTGGTGTTTTGATTCTGATAAAAGAGGGTATAGTCTCCCCAAAACTGACTTACCAAACCCTCGCTGCTAGTCGGCACCCTCTGGCGTATGGGGAGGCGCGCTTGAGGGCATGTGGCCAACCGGCTCGGGGCACCGTTTAGGGGCACCCGGGTTGGGACGTCACAATGGGTGAGTATGAATCTGTTGGTGACTTCTTTACCAGAGTAAATGACATCATTAGCACTATCAGTTGTCTTGGTGAAAAGTTGGAGGATTCTACTGTTGTTGAAAAGATCTTGAAAATTCTTCCTGACAAGTTTGATGCGAAAGTTTCTCCGTTGGAAGATAGAGATCCAAAAACATTATTTCTAGATGATTTGCATAGTACCCTCATTGCTTATGAAATGAGAAGGGAAAAAGCTATGAAGGGAAAAACAAAAATTGATAGAGAAATGTATTCCAAGGCTGCCAGGAAAGAAAAGCTTAAGAAGATTCTTGAAGAAGCTGGTGAATCTGATTCCGAAAATAAAGTGTGTAAAAATCTTGATGAAATTTTATGCTTGTTTTCTAAAAATGTGAGAAGAGGTACAGGTAAATACAAAGAGAAATTTCCCTTGGAGTGCTTTGAATGTGGATCCGTTGGGCACTTTGCGGCTAATTGTCCTCAAAGAAAGAATGAGGAAGATGGTGGTGAATGAAAGACATAGAAGATCGTGGAAGAAACAGGGCGATAAGGCTAAATCTTATTCCAAAGAAAAGGATAGAAAATTCTCTAAATCCAAAAGGAGAAGTTTTTTATCTAAAGATGATGAAGAAGACAGTGAAGCTGAATCCGAAAAGTCTATTGAGAAAGCTAGAGAGAATACTTTTATTGCAACAGTTACCAATGAAGAATTCAAAAGCGGCAGTTCTGATAAAGAAGAAACTCGTTTAAAATTTCATCTGACAGAAGAATTAAAAGAATGTCTGAGACATATTGGAAGGCTTCAGAGAAAGAGATCAGGAAGTTGAAAAATGAAAGTTCATCAACAAACAATCAAAAATGTTTTCCTGATGAGAAAGTTTAACTGCTGGAAGAGATTGATGATTTGAAGAAAACTCTTTAAAAAGAAAAGAATCGTAATGAACATCTGAAAGTTAAGCCAGAGGCAAAAGAAGAATAGTTGGAATTTGTCCAACAAAAACTTTCTAAAGTTGAAGAGGGTTACAAGTTTCAATAACTCTACTTCTGAAGTTGGTGAAAGCTCTGGAAAGGATAAACTTGAGAAGGATCAAAAGTTACCTTCAAAGGTTGAAAAGAAAGTTGAAATTGTTCCCGATAAGAAGAAAGCTAGGAAAGTTATGTATGTGGCCAAGACCAACAAAGTCAAGAAGTCATAAGTTTCTCAGAATTCTGAGTCCGAAAAAATTTCTATTACTTCTGATTCCGATAAGGCTAAAAAGAAAACCGTGCTGAAAAAGAAGGCTCCGGTTGAGAACAAAAAGGTTGCTGATTAAAAAAGTTCTGGCAAGAAAGATAAGAAGGTTGTTGAAAAACATACAACTCCGGACAGTATGGATGTTTCAAAGACAAATATTCTTTCTATGGACACTGGTGGTATTATGGTGGATTCAAGCATACGGCAAATATGTGTTGGTTTAATCAACATTACAATTATGCCACGAATTATAAAAGGCAAAGTTTGAGGGGGAGTCAATTCTCTCAAAAGAAGAAGTCTGGGAAGGATGTTATGAAAAAATCTGAAAAGGTTGGTGTAAAAGTTGAAAGTAGGTTCCAACCCCTGAAAACTATTTGTAAATGATGTGAACAACCTGAACATCTTGCAAAAGGTTGTCTTATTTTGTTGTCGGCACAACAAAAGTTTGTTAACAATTCTCAGAAGCCGGATGTTAAGAAAGTTAAAGGGAAAGAAAAAGGCTCTTGTGGTTGAGACCGCCCTTAAAGCTACAAAAGGAGAACGATCTTGGATCTTGGATAGTAGGTGTTCTTCTCATATGACGGGAGACTTAAAATTGTTGAAGAATGTGAAAGACTTCAAAGACATTTGACAATGATGAATCTCTTAGAATCAAAGGTGTTGGATCAGCCATCATTGGGTAAGAAAAGTTGAAATTCAAGAAAGCTTTGTTGATGGCTGAAACACGACCTGTTAAGAGTTTAACAACTTTGTGATGAAGGCAACAAAGTTGTTTTCAGAAAAATAGGTTTGTTGTGAAATGAGAGGAATATGGAAAGATAGTTACAAGAGACTAACGTACAAAAGGAAACTTATTCCAAGTTGGTGAGATTCAAAACTCTTCTTACCTGAGTATGATAAAAGAAAATCAGTTGTGGCATAAAAGATTGAGGCAACTGTGTCAGAGAAATATGAGCAAGTTATCAAGGCGAGACAGTGTCCGCGGTTTTCCTGATATGTCAAGAAAAAGAGATTGGTGTTACACAATTTGTCAGAAAGGAAAGATTACAAACTCTGCATAATAAAGTTGACATTTGTTCAAAACGATCCCTGGAACTTATTCATTCTGACATTTGTGGGTCAATGAGCAAACAATCAACTCATGGAGATAAGTACTTCATTACTTTCATTAATGACTTTACTCTCATTACTTGTCTTATGTATATGAAACATAAGTCAGAGATGCTCTGAAAATGTTTAAAAGTTTAAAGAGAAAAGCTGAGAAGGAATGTGAGTATTCAGTAAATAAGTTGGTGGTGAATACAAAAAATGAAGAGTTTGAATGTTATCTAGAGAAGCATGGAATTCGGCATGAGTTCAGTACACCCTACAATCCTCAACAAAATGGGGTTGCTAAAAGAAAAAATAGAAGTTTGGTTGAAATTGGGTGAACTATGTTACTTGAACATGGTCTCTCTCATTAGTTTCGGACGCAAGCCATGAGCACTGTTGTTTATATTCAAAACCGATGTTTCTACAAACTAAGTTCAGATATGACTCCATATGAAATGTTTTATAGCAAAACTCCAAGTTTGAAACACTAGAATTTTCGAGAGTCTATGTATCATAAAGAACAAAGGTGGAAACCTTGAAAAGTTTGAGCAAAGAGGTGGAGATGGAATTTTTCTTAGCTATGCTCCGAAGGGAAGAGGATACAGATGTTTTAACAGAGTCGGAAAGATTGGTTGACTCTGATAATGTGAAAGATATTGAAAAAACCAAGGAAGATAAACAGACTCATGCTGATAAGGAAGAAGATGAACATGATGAAAGAATTGATGATAATGATTCTGATAAGGATGAAGACAATTATAATCCTACTCAAGAAGATGAAACGGACTCAACCATTTCTGATGATGAGGAAGAATCTCAAAAATCTCATCTTAGGTTAAGAAAGCAAGTGGAAACTCAAAACATTATTAGTGATCAACATCAAAAGGTTCAAACAAGAAAAACATCAAAAGTTATTACGCATACTTTTTTTTATTCAAAAGATATGAATGAAGCTTTTGAGATCCAGAATGGATTCAGGCAATGAATAAAGAGCTAGATCAGATAGAAAAGAATGATACATGGGAACTCGTACTTAAACCAAGTGACAAAAATGTTATTGGTACAAAGTGGGTTTTCTGAAACAAGCTGAATGAAGATGGTGAAGTGATAAGAAACAAAACAAGTTGGTGTGCAAAGGTTACTCACAGATTGAAAGCATTGATTTTGATGAGACTTTTGCTCTGGTGGCGAGATTAGAAACAATCAGAATCTTTCTTGTTATTAGTGCACAACAAGTTACAAAATATTTCAGATGGATGTGAAGTCCACATTTCTGAATGGAGATCTTGATGAGAAAGTATACATTGAACAACCATGTGGCTTTGTTGTTGGTAAAGATGAAAGTTATGTTTGTAAGTCGAAGAAAGCCTTGTATGGGCTAAAGCAAGCTCTGAGGGCATGGTATTCCAAATTAGATGTTTCAAAAAGATGAGTTTTAAGAAAGGAAGAGTTGATAGTAATATGTACATCAAAGAAAGTCAGGATTTTTCCCTCATTGTAATTGTTTATGTCGATAACATTATCTTTGTTGGGAATGATGAAAGAACTTGTGAAAGATTTGCTGAAGTGATGAAAAAGTTGTTTGAGATGTCCATACTGGATGAAATGAAATCCTTTCTTGGGGTTATAAATCTCACAAAAGGAGAAACACATTTTTCTTTCTCAAGAAAAGTATGTTAAGGAACTTCTTAAGAAATTCGGCGTGGAAAATTCGAAACCAGTTTCCACACCAATTTCAGTGGGAACCAAATTGTCTAAAGATGAAGAAGGCGAGAAAGTTGATCCTAAAGAGTTTCAAAAGTTGATTGAAAGTTTGTTATATTTGACTGACTCAAGGCCAGACATTGTTTATGTTGTTACCTTATGTGCAAGATTTCAGAGCTGGAAAAAAAATTCTCAGATATATCAAATGTACGACAAATTTCGAAATTAGGTATGATAGCTCAGAAAGTATTAACTTGTTTAGGTATTCAGATGTTGATTGGGCATGAAATGTTGATGATAGAATATCCACATCGGGTGGGGTTTTCTTTCTGGAAAAAGGTTGTGTTAGTTGGCATACAAAGAAACAAAATTCAGTAAATCTTAGCGCGACTGAAGCTGGGTATGTTGCTGCTACTCAACTTAAGTGGATGAAGACTCGATTGGAAGACTTATTGAAGTAAAGTTACCCTTACTCTTGAGTTGTGATAATCAAAATACAATCAACATTACAAGAAATCTGGTACAACGTTCTCGTTCAAAACATATTGATAACAAGTACCACTTCATCAAAGAGCATGTGGAGAAGAATGAATTTACGCTGGAGTATGTTCCTACATCGGAACAAATTGCTGACATTTTCACAAAACTTTTATTGGAGTGGTTGTGGGAAACTTTTGTTGACAAAGAAAAGTTGAAGAAGTAAAAAAGATGTAAAGAAAAGAGAGAAAATGTTTTATGAACCATGGTTGACAACAAAATCCAAAGGGGGGATTGTTGGGACCAAGTTGGCAATAAGGTGTTTTTGGAAGCTAAAAGAAGTTTGTGAAGAAAGTGTTGTCTTTTGTTGTCAAAGAAGAAAGACATTGATTCACTTTGTAAAAAGTTGACAATCAGACTCATCATCGTAATTAGACGATCGGACTCAAAATGCTCAAGAAAGTCCATCATATTTAGAAGAGGTCTTTTTAGAAGAAAAGGTTTTTCAGACTCACCCTGGGTCCGGAATGAAAGTGTGGATCATAATAAAGAAGAATATCGGAGTGTGCCTGGCTCCGATGAAAATCTGATGATGTTTTTTTGTTTTGTAATTCACAAAAGTCATGAGTTGTTTGAAGACTTGTGATGCAAGCTTTATGAAGGAATAGGGGGAGAGCTGGTGTTGCCAATCGTATTGAGGATTGGTTGGGGGAAAAAAGTAGGTGGAAGGATGAAAAATTACAATACTTCCCAATGAAAGACAAAATGTTATGTCGATCTTTAACGTTCTCAAAGTCATAAGGAGGTCATGATACAAGATGAAGTTTGTGGAAGAAGGAAGTTTCTGAAGCCGAAACTTTCCGGTCTCAAGTCCAACGGTGTGAGATCACCAAACGCAGATTTGTTTGAAGGCTTGAAAGGTTGATCGGAACGTGAGAAAACGGAGATGTTGGTTTTCAATCAAATCAATAAGCCACGATATACAAATCTTCGGAGAAAGAAGTTGATCATAATCAGAAGAAGTCGTTGCTGACACCGGTTCATCAGACTCGGTGTGCCACCGATTATCGAAGTATCACTGACACCGATCATCATACGCAATGACGGTTGCAAAAAAAATGGGGAGTTGTTAAGACCAATGAAAAGAAAAGGAAGTGAAGTTGTTGAAACCGATGCAAAATGGCATCAGAGATCAATAATGTAGTCGATCATTTCCATCAAGATGATTTGTTGGTTGTTTTCAATTGGGTTAAGAGAAGAAAAAGCGCTGATTTGTATTCTTATTAAGTGGGTCGAGTACGAAAGAAGAACTCTGATATGTTTTCAAGTAGGGCAAGACTATCGGACTGGAGCTGACACCGATTATCAGGGTGAAGCAGAGACCGATCCATCAGAACAAGCTGACACCGATAACTTATCAAATGCAAGTTCATCGGCCGGAATAAAAGAAGAAGACAAGTTATTGCTTGAAGAATTTTGTGATAGAGTAGTCAAAGGGGGACTGAAATTTGTTTGGAGAAGATTGAAGTTGATGGTGAAGTGATGTTGAGGAAGCATTGGAATCTTTAGAAGTTACGACGATGTTTATGACAAAATGGTTTCAATGTGTTATATTTATCAGTTGGTACGGAGCATCGGAATGGACAGGTTGTTGTCAGGTGGTTTCGAGCATCGTAATGAGAAGTCATCTGTTTTCCTTCTATGTTTTAAATGATGCGGAGCAGCTTACTGAAGAATATGTTGTCTTCATCGTAATGAAGAAATCAGAGTGACAATCGAAATCGGATTGAAGATTGTTAAGAAAGTACGAAGTTTGCTGAAGTCGTGAGAAGATTCGAGAAAGTTTGAGAAGAATCAAGAAGAGTTGAGAAGCACTGAAAAAGTCAAAGATGCGTGTGAAATTCAAGGAAAATTGAAGTTTCGGGAATTTGGTTGAGCGGGAATATGTTTTCTGAATCCCACTTAAACCACATTTGGCTCGCCTATAAAAGGAGAAAGTGCTTTGTACTTTATGACACGAATGTGTTGTTGAATAGAGAAGGCGGAGCGCTGAAAGTTTTTAGAGGAGTTTCCGGGTTGAGCATTCTTGAGGAAGTTTGTCAGACAGAAGGAGAAAAGACAAGATCGCAATCGGAGTTTCTGGAACAGACTGAGAAATCAAACTGGGATTTTCAGACTCAGAAAGGGGCAATTCAGAATTGTTTCAGCGGTATTTTGAGAGTTATATTATCGGACTGAGCAAATCGGACTAGCTATCAGATTGGGAAATCAAACAGAGTGTCATTATGAAGTCCAGAAGAAGTTTTGGTTTGTTGCGAGTAAGAAAGTGAAGAATTGTTTTGAAGAACATATTTGTGAGAATTGACAAGGCAGCACAGTAACATGTTTGTTACACAAATTGTATTATATCATTTCGTGCTACTTGAAATACATGCACTGTTGTATTGAACATGGTGGTACACTAGTGTAAGGGCATGTCCTACTTGTTGTATCTACTCAAAAGGATCATTTTCTAGTGGATTGTGTGGTATCGGATTGTTTTCATACCATACCAAGGAATTAACTACTCTTGTATTGAACATGGTGGTACACTAGTGTAAGGGCATATCCTACTTGTTGTATCCACTCAAAAGGATCATTTTCTAGTGGATTGTGTGGTATCGGATTGTTTTCATACCATACCAAGGACATAGCTACTCTTGTTGAGTAGTGAACCTTGTATATTCTTGTGTTCCTGTAGATGTGTGCTTGTTTTGCTTTCAGTAAGGTGATAACTCTCTAACAGGAGACGAAGGTTGTTTCGAGAGAAAGGAAACTTAAAAGAAAAAAATATCACTGATTCACCTTCTCCCCCTCTCAGTGATATGTTGATCTTGACTGGGCACTTTCATAAACGATAGGTGTTCGTTGTGAGGGAGCTACACACATGTCAAGGGAGTTTCGACGCTTATATAAGCTACTGGTTTGGAGTAAATTGGGTTTTAAAACATTTCATTCCATGTATCTTACATTATTGCCTGTTTTGATGCATGTGATTGGTATGCTCTTAATTTTTAACCGATGGGTGCGGGGTTTTGAGTGCGTGACTTGTGTTGTTCCGATTGGACAACACAAGAATCTTTTTCATACCCACTTTCTTGAGATTTCAATCTGCTTTGGAAGCTCTTATATCATGACGACCCCTTTATCTCATATTTTTCAAAATCCACTTTGTTTTTCAACTATTAAACTCTTTAAATTCAGTTATTTTCTTAAAACTGCTTTCAAACCACCCCCACTTTTTAGTTCTTTTTATTGAAATACACACTATAAAATACCAACGCTCCTTGAGAGACGACCTAGAGTCTGCCCTAGACAACATATAATCATATAAAACCAATTCAATTTGACGTGACACGACAACGCAGTCATCTGCATCATTTGTCTCATCAGATGACATCATATGACCTTAGGACACAGTTTAAGAATATCATCATGGAATTTTAGGGTTCTCATCATAGTGGGGGAACTGTTATGACCTTTTCAATGCGACATATACTCTAAGACATAATTGTAGGATCTGCAGGCAGCGGATGGTGTGGCGGTTGGGAGGGATCAACTTTGCTTTTGTCGTAATCGATGACCAATCCGAGATCAATACGACGATGAAGAAAAGCGCCGGATCCGAGAAAGAGAATAATGCACATCATGTTTATAATTAATTTATTAATTTCTGAAGAAATTAAATACCTGGGTCTTTGGTACTTTCTTCGTTGATGATTGTTGATCGTCCGGAATGACCCGTCCGGATTGTCTTCGTTACGCTCGGAAGGATCCAAAGTAGAATCCCTCTAACAGTGATCCACACATGCTCTAATAGTCTCCGAACAACGCCACTCATTCTCCGAGTGTTAGCACGGCAAAATGAATGTCTTGCGTCGATCGTTCTTGATCGCTCATTCTTTGGTCTTAAAGAACTTTTCTCGTTCTTGAGAGGGAGAGATGAGAGGAGTCGAGAGAGAAAATGTTTGGCTCAACAATTATCAATTCACCGGGGTTTAGCACAATAGACGTACATGCCTATTAATCGACATGGGGTTCCAGTTACAGTATTTAATTGCGAAACAGCAATTAAATACAATTATAACTATTAGAGAAAACTCATGTCACATAATAACAATACCACCATTATTTGTGGTGCACCAACTTTCGCAAAACGGAACCATAAATGAAATCATGTGCCGCATAATGATAACAGTACTATTATTATTTCTTGCGTCAACTGGATAAACATTATTTACCAATTTGTAAATAATTAATTGTTAAACCCTCTTATTATTTTGGGTATTTCTGAATCCCACATCGGAATACTCCTGTATGTATTCATCTTTCTCAATCTATAAAAGAAGGCATCTGTCTCACCTTGAGGTAAGGCGGTTTCATATTCTACATGGTATCAGAGGGAAATTAATTTTTTTTCCCGATCCATTTTTTTTTCACCGCCTCTCTGCGGTTTCTCACGACGCCCCTCCCCTGCGGCCTGCCCCGCCTCCTCCGCTCTGCGCGGCTCCCGCTCCCGTCACCCCGGCTCTTGCTCTACGCTGCTCCCTACTCCCTGCGCCCCTCCGTCGCGACGCATTCCGACTCCTCCCGTCCGCAGCCCTACGGCTCCTCTGCGGCAGTCCTGGCGACACTTCCGGCTCCCGCTTTCCAGCGACTCTCCCGACGCCCGGCGTCCCCTCCTTCCCGCCTGTTCCAGGCGGGCCCTCACTCCCGTGACGCCTCTCTCCTCGCAGTCGGCCTCTCCTGCGGCTTCCCGACGACTCTCGGTTCGTCGTCCAGTTGCGACTCCCAGCTCGCCTACAGCAGCTCCCGCCCTACGCGCCGCCCTTCCCAGCTCCCGCACCTGCCAACTCTCACGGTTCCCGGCTCCAACCTCGCCTACGGCGCACCTCCCCGACTAGAACTCCCGTCGGCCCTCTCCCGACGGAATGCCGCCTCTCCAGTGTGGCGGTGCCCCTTCCACCCATCTGATCACAACGGCCCTCCCGCCGCCCATCTGGTCCCGACAGTGCCTCCCGATCCGACGCCACCGCCCGGCCAGCCGCCTTTCCCGACGCCTCCCAGTCCGAACGTCATCCGGCCCCGGCCTCCAACGGCTTCCCGACGACCCCCTGCACCGCCTCCGTTGCCGTCTCTCTTGCGGATTCCCAGCGACGACGGCCCCGCCTCCTCCTCTGCACGTCGTCCGGCTCCGCCCTCCCGCAGCCTTTCGGCTTCGCGTCCGGCCCAGCTGCGTATAGCCCCTCCCGCTCTCGACATTCAATCCCAGCAGCCTCCCGTCGACCGGTCTCCAGCGTGACGACGCCTCTCCCGTCCCTGCCTTCTGCGCGCACAACGACGAACGCCTCGCCTCCTGGCTCATCCGCAGCGGCGCATCCCAGCTTCATCCGGCTCGACCTCCCGGCTTCAACCGGCCCCGATGCCTCCCGGCTCTTCCCTGCTAGGCACTCCCGGCCAGCCCTCGTCGTTTCCCAACCCGCCTCTTGCGGCGACGTCCCGACCCCAGCCCTACTCGGCGTTTTCTGGGCCCAACCACTCTTCGTTGTGTCGGCCTTTCCAACCAACAACACCACGCTTCATTCGTGCATCTGTATGGCCACCTGAGATGCCATCCCCTGCTCTGTCATCGGCTCGACAGCACAGCAGTTCCCCTTCATCCGACCCCAGTTTCAGTACGACACTCTCGACAGAAGAAATAGACTGGATACAATCTTATCGGACGACTGTGACACCGTCCTCTTCTCCAGCCCCCATTGCTCAGACTGACGGCTCTACCACCTGTGTATCTCAACAACCGACAGCATGGATGCTAGACTCTGGTGCATCGGAACATCTCACAGAGGACTCGGGTATGTTCACTACCTATCATCCGTACACCGGTACCTCTACAATTATTATTGCAAATGGATCAACAATCCCCATCGTCGGATTTGGCACCCGCCACTTGACCCCGTCTATTCACCAGGATTCAGTTGCTCATAAAGTCCATTTAATCTTATCTCCATCATCAAACTCATCAAAGATTCAAATTGTGTTGCTACTTTTACTTTTTCTGGTGTTGTTTTTCAGGAGCAGACGACGAATCGGGAGCTTGGTCGAGGTCATCTTCTGAATGGGGTGTACATGTTCGATACCCCACCTTATCTCGCTTGCTCATCCACCTCGGCCCGTGCTCTTGATCTACATTTCAGTCTTGGTAATCCACTGGCTTCTATCCTACATAAAATGTGTCCCCAATTCAGTTCTCACCGATCCTTCCATTGTGAATCCTGCAAGTTTGCTAAACATCATCGGGTAACATATTCTCCTCGACAGGAACCACATGTAGTGAATCCTTTCGATATTGTTCATACCAATGTATGGGGTCCTTGCAGGGTTCTGAGCCAATCCGGGACAGCTATTATATCACCTTTATTGATGACTTCTCCCGCATGACATGGCTTTACATGCTTCGTGATCAGTCTGAAGTATTTCCTGTCTTTCAGACCTTTACAATGAAATTCATACTCAATTCTCCACCTCCATCAAATGTTTATGTTCCAACAATGGACGGGAATATTTATCTACTTCCTTTCAACAGTTTCTCAAGGATCACGGCATCATTCATCAGACATTCTGTCCTAATACACCTCAGCAGAATGGAGTGGCGGAGTGGAAACATCGTCATATTCTGGAGACTGCTCGTGCCCTCATATTCCACATGCAGGTGTCACTCCGCTTTTGGACTGATGTCATCCTGACTGCAACCTAACTCCTAAACTGACTCCCTTCTTTTATCCTTCAGGGGGAGACTCATTTTCTCCTCACTCACTTTCGCTCCGTGTATTTGGATGTCTTTGTTATGTTCGTGACACTCGTCCCGGCCTCTCCAAACTCTCTCCCAAATCCCTCCGTTGCATATTCCTCGGATATTCACGCACTCAGCGTGGATACCGGTGCTTCTCTCCAGACCTACGGCGTTATATCACCTCTACTGATGTCTCCTTTGTTGAGAGTTCTCCATTCTCACTTCCCTCTCCCCATCCAGATACTGACATCGATGATTGTCTTTCACTCATCATTCATCCTCCTCTGGTGCTGCCTCCTGCTGATCACCGGTTTGGTACGGTCTACTCTCGTCGCCCATCGACTATGCCCCCCATCCAGGTCGAGGAGACCATTGTCCCAGCTTCGTCTGATGCTCATGCACCGCCACCGGACGACCTGCCCATTGCACTACGGAAAGGTACTCATTCTTGCCAGAACAATCCTCTATTTAAATCTTCATACAGAGGTCTGCCAGCTCTGCAGACGATATATATTCCCCGCACAGTTGGCGAGGTCAAATCTCATCTGGGGTAGTTGCAAGCGATGAGAGATTAACTGCAGGGTCTGGAAGATAATCATACTTGGGATCTGGTTACCCTCCCTGTTGGTAAACAGGCGGTCGGCAACAAATGGATTTACACGGTTCGTCTGAACACCGATGGCACTCTCCATCGATTATTTCAACACCTTCTCTCCAGTTGCCAAGATGGCATCCGTTCGATTATCCATCTCTTCGGCTGCTCATCATCACTGGTCACTTCATCAATTGGACGTTAAGAATGCCTTCCTCCATGGATTTCTTGAGGAAGAGGTTTATCTGCAGCAGCCCCCGAATTTTGCGCCTCCGGCTACAGGTCCCAAGTCTATCGACTACGCCACTCTCTATACGATCTCAAGCAGTCTCCTCATGCTTGGTTTGGCCGATTCAGCACCGTCATCACCGACTTTGGGCTCTCCCGCAGTATGAAGGATCACACCATGTTCTACAGGACGACATCCACCGACTGCATCCTATTGGTCGTGTATGTGGATGATATCATCATCACTGGGAGTGACTCTGTTGGTATCGCCCACCACAAGGGGCATCTTCATCAGCACTTCCACACCAAAGATCTCGGCCCTCTCACATACTTCATTGGCATCGAGGTCTCCCGTTCTTCGGACACAATCTTCCTTTGCCAACAGAAATATGCTTTGAATATTCTACAGGATGTTGGGATGACACAGGCCACCGCCGTTGACACTCCTCTTGAGTCTGGGAAACGGTCTCTCTATAACTCCTCATAACCGTATTCATACCCCGAGCGGTATCGTCGACCGGTGGGCAAACTCAACTATCTCACCATGACTCGTCCCGACATTGTCTGCGCTGTTGGCATAGTGAGCCAATTCATGGAGCATCTGACCACCTCTCAGTGGGATGTTGTACTCTGCATCGCCAAATACATCAAACAAGACCATGCACGTGGTCTTCGTTACTCTCACCACGCTCATCAGAATATTGAGACCTTTTATGATGCTGACTATGCTGGTTGTCTTGCTACACGGAAATCTACTTATGGGTTTGCCGTGTTATTAGCAGGCAACCTCATCTCTTGGCGCAGCAAGAAACAGACTATGGTCTCCGATCCAATGCGGAGCCTGAGTATCGTGTCATGGTCACCGTCACTACGGAGATCCTTTGGCTTCGACAACTCCTCTAGGAGCTTGCCTTTCCTCAGCAGACATCTGCTCACATTTGGTGTGACAATCAGGCAGCCACCAAGATTGCTTCGAATCTCGTCTTCCATGAACGCACGAAGCATATTGAGGTAGACTGTCACTTTCTTCGACATCACCTGGAGCACAATCATGTCAACTTTAGTCACATCCCAACGGCGGACCAACTTGCTGACATCTTCACCAAAGGTCTCCCAGGGGCTCGTCTGACCTCGCTCAGTTCCAAGCTGGGCATCCACAGTATATGCGACCCAGCTTGAGAGGGAGTGTGTCTGGTCTTGTCTGGTGTCATCTTTCTTTTTGTGGGACTCATGGTCCAAGCTGGGCATGTCCAGCTTGAGAGGGAGTGTTAAACCCTCTTAAATAAATATTTTTATTTATAAACTAGTAAATAAATATTTATTAAATGTTCAATAAAATAAATAAATATATTTTATTCACAATCCAGTGAATAAATATTTATTTAAATTATGCGATCATTTTAACTTGAATAAAATTATTGCTCGGTCTTGAGAATAATATTTATTTCATTAATTAAATTCAAATAGACGGGCTTGCCTAAAATCCAAGATTATTGTCTAGCAACGGGTCGAGGCATCCAAAAGAAAGAACTTAAAGTCGCAACGACGACATCCACATATGAACGCTCACTGTGTAATATAATCTCTTTGTCACAATATTTCATCAAGCAGATTTCATGATAGCATCATCAACCTATATGTTTGATATGTCATTCTTTGACTACCTGAAATAAACTCGTTGTTACACCATGACCATGAAATTTAGGGTGACGACTCTATTTCAATCAAAGGGTCGAGATATCAACTTCCATAAATCAAAGTACACGAGTCGTGACACGTATTAATGATAATCTTAAAGTCTAAGTACCATTACACATACTCGCAGATAGGATTATATGATGACACCAAAACATGCAGAATTCCTACTGGCTTACTAAGTGCAAATTTCATGAGAAGAAGTCTCATCTGCTTACGAGTACTCGCACCTGACGGTTTGTATACTATGTGTCCCATTATAGTATATCATCCAACCGCAGAACTATATGTAAGAATATTGTCATAGCACTTCAAGATTCTCATCATAGCGAGGAACTGTTGTGACCTTATTAATGCGACAAATACTCTATGACATTATTATATTATAGTCATGCAGAACAATGAACAATATGTAATAAGATGTTTAATATTTAAATACATTAAATATTCATGTAATCAAAGTACAAACAGTTGGTTTTAGAAAACAAACTCCAACAATAATCACATTAAAATTATACAAAAGAACAAATAATATGTGATAAGGTATGTATTAATATTCAAATCTATGAATATACAGGTAATCTAAAGTATAAAGTAGTTGGTTCTAGGATACCTACATCAACATTTGCTTCGTAAACCATACGAAAGGTTGTGATGTGTGAGTTTCATAGTTTGTTATTAGCGGTACTTCCTAGAGGGGCAAAGATGCATAATGTCATGAGAACAATTTTTGTGGCATGGCCTGAAGAGTTATGTGGTGGAATCTGTAACCCGGTGTCTCACTTGTCAATAGGTGAAGGGAAGGACATCATGTGCGGCATTTTTTATACAACCAATGAGTGTGATTTAGTGGAAGTGGAAGTGGAAGGGTGTATCTATGGATTTTGTGACTCATTTGTCTCGTACACTCAAGGGCCGTGACGTTATTTGGAGAATTATGGATTGATCAACAATGTCATGCATTTTCTACCGATCAAAGAGCAAATTCATGTAGAGAGTTTGACACAATTGTATGTAACATAGGTTGTGCAATTTCATGGAGTCTCTTGGGTGACTATTAAATGATGATGATATGTTTAATTCTAGAATATGGAGGAGTTTACAGTGGTTGTTCAAGTCCCAAGTGTGCATGAGCATCGTATTCCACTAATAATTTGACGAATAAACCAAGCGATGATTCAACAAGTCAAAGATATGTTATAGGCATGCGTCTTAGATTTTGATGACTCGTGGATGAAGCATCTACCTTTCGTAGAGCTTTACTACAACTATCATTCAACTATTGAAATAACACTATATGAGGTGTTGTGCAAGAGATCATGTTGTTCTTCGCTGTGTCGATTTGATATTATAGTTGTTGGAGTTTGTATCCCATTCGAACTTACGGTCCGATGTGGTCTTTATTATTCCTTACAAAATAATATCAAGGCCTCCTTTAGAGAGGTATCTTGGGTATTGGTTTTCCACTCTTTTATTTTAACATGGTATCAAAGGAGGGTTTAATCCAACTCGAGCCTTCCCTCCTATTTTTTTCTCTACCATCCAGGGTTTCAGCATTTTTCCCCCGTGGGGGGCGGCGGCCTCCATGACCAAGGAGCTGAGTCCTCCGTTGTCGCCCCTCCGCTGCTCCTACGAGACAGCCTCCCATCACCATCGGCGCCTTCCTGCGGTTTCCCAGCTACGCTAGGCCTCGGCTCCCTCAAGGCGGGATCCTTCGCTCTGCCACCTCCTGTGGCGTCCCGACAACCCGCCCTCCCTCTTCGCGTCCCGACGGCCAGCCCTCCCTTTGCGCATCCCGACCGCAGCCCGCCATCCCTCTCACAGCTCTCGGCCCCCGCCTCTGTCGCGGCCTCCAAGCCACAGCCTCCCGCCTCCGTCGCAACTCCAGGCCCGCCTCCCTCCGGTCAGTCGTCCCTCGCCGGTGCACCCCTCCGTCGACGCCTCCTGCTTCTCCCGCGCGATTGATCCAGCCCCGGTGGCTCCTTCCTTGCGCACAGTCGCGCCCCTCCCGTCCACAACGGCTTCCCCTCCCGTCGCCCCTCTTGTGTGAGGGCCCTCCAACGGTTTCCCGACGGGCACCCCTCCTTGTGCACCTCCCTGAGCGACAGCCCTGGACAACCCTTCTCCAGCGGCGCTGCCCTCCCAGATCTGGCCGGATCCCATCCACCGCATGCTTCCTCCTGCCAGTCGGCTGCTTCTTCTGCTTCCACGCCTCCTCTGCTTGCGGCTCCTCTGCTTCCACTTCAACCTTCTGCACAAGCCATCCTGGCGCAATGTTCATGCGCTGACTCCCTCCCTGTCCACCGCTGCTCCCTCCATGTCGGCCTCCTCCTGCGGTTTTCCAGCGCTCCAACGACCGACCCGCCTGTGCGACTTTCCCGGCGCTCTGACGACCGGCCTGCCAGTGCAGATTTCTCGGCGCTCCGATGACCGGCCCGTCAGTGCGGATTTCCCGGCGCTCCAACATCCGGCCCCACCTATGAGGCTTTCCCGACGCCTCGTTGGCACATCCTTTTCAGCGGCTTCTTCCAATCCATCACTTTCCTGAGGGGAAGCAGCAGTCATGGCGGTTTGTCTTTTCTTCTGTTTTGTCTTGTTTTGTAATCAAGTTGGGTATGTCCAGCTTGAAGGGAGTGTCTGCTGTTGATTGCTTTATTTTTCTTTATGTGTTCAAGCTAGGTACACCTAGCTTGAGGGGGGGTGTTGGAGCCTGTATTCCACATCAGACTTATGGTCCGATGTGGTCTTTATTATTCCTTATAAAATAACCTCAAGGCCTCCTTTAGAGAGGTACCTTGGATATTGGGTTCTCTACTCTCTTATTTTAACAATAGTCAACCATTCTTCTGTTTGATTTGGTGTAAAACACAGTTGAGGACGTGTAAATGATTCAAAACAAAATGCAGAGAGCAGTGTAACAGTATTATATTGACCAAAGTCATAGTTTGTTGGAGTTTGAAGGAACCATGCATTCCTAGAGTTTTCATCATGACGTGGGCAATGGAAGTTTGGCACATGGAGAAGTTGGTCTGGAGGTTTGTGAAACCCTTTAAGGTGTTTGAGCTTATTGGTAAGGTGGTGTATCAATTGACGTTATCTCTTAAGCGTATGAAATCTCTCATGTATCACAGTTTAAAAATTGCATTTATGAAGAATCTCATGTGATGCAGTGATTTGAGCTTGATTTAGAGGAGAATGTGACCTTCATGGAATATTCAATGAAAATCCATAATAAAAGGGAGAAAATTCTACATGGGTGCGTCCTGTTCAAGGAAAGCTCAATGAGGGCATATTACCCTCAATGGCTTTAATTTTCTCCCATCATCTTCCTTGTATTTCAAGGAAAGCTCTTGAGGATGTTTTCTTGGATCTCTGTTGCATGGAAGTTTAATCGGTTATCGCTTTTTCTCACTAGCCACCTTTTCATATATGCTTATGGTTTAAGATTTTCAATGGCCAAAAGTTTTCAAGTGATATGCAGAGACCCATAATTTCCTTGATTTTTTGTTTGTAAGACACATAATTTCCTTGATTTATAGTTCATAAAATCCCACGATCATTTTGATAATCTAATATCCTAAGAAAAAAATGGTTATTTTGCACCCTAAGGAAAAAATGATTGTTTTGATTGAATAAACGAATTCGAATTTAAAATTTGATCATATAATTGATATCAAAATGATAGACTTACGATGAGTTGTGGATTTTAGGTCATTCCGCAATACAAAATGAGAGAATGAGAGTGCAATAAAATAAGAAAACCATACAATTTAAGTATGGACTCTTTGGTTAGATGATAATCATTTTTAAAATAGTTTTAAAAAAAATGAAGTGCACCGCAGCTGCCCATCAATTAATGTTACAAAAGGTGCCAATGGCCCTTCAATATTCAAATTATTCAGAAAATGAGATGCAATTGCCTTCCCACAATTGACATGTTCCGTTTAACAATCATATGAAGAGTGGATTATTTGTGCAACTTAGCACATTACATTAAAGATTATATACATGTGGTTGATGGTTAAAGCGGTGGAAACAAAGTCAGGCTCCAAATTGCAAACCACCAACATAATGTCAATATGGGTGAGCTTACTGACCGGTCACACATGATGACTATGTGACCGGCTAATTAGCCACCAGTGTCATGTTTTAGCGTTGACAAAAAACAAGATTAACACAGCTGAAAACTGTATATCATGCACAGCGCACTAGTTTACTTGGCTCCATACTGCTGCAAACAATGAAAACAACCACTTTGAGAAGGGGCACATAACACAGCATAAACCACCCTTGTTAGCCTTCACAAAGACTTGTCCACAATAATCAACGTTAATTGATTTTCTAAAACATTCCATCCCACTATTACTGCCAAAATGAAGTAGTTTTTGCAAAGGAAAAAAAAAGCATTTTTTAAAATAAAGGAGTCGTATGAAAACGAATATGGATTTGATTCGTTCTATCCATAAAAGTGTTTGTGTGTCAGTATTAGAACACGCTTGCAGCTCAATAATTCATCATGCACTAGCAAGGGCCTGTGACTTGGGGTTTGTGCGGCCATTCAATGTATAGTTCCCTGAAAGATAGTACCGTAAAAATGATTGCACTTTGTGCATGTGATAGATATGCACAATATAATGCCAGAAAAAGCAAAGGTGGCTTGAAACAATATGTTTTTTTTAACACTACCAGCTTGTCCAGACTTTCATACACTTACTGTGCGGTTGGTGGAACAGTGCATCGTCTTCTTTATTAACTCATTTCGGACTAGGGTTTCTGTGTTGTGAAACTCTGATATTCTCTTTGTATTTGTGCTCCCGAATCATAGTAAAATTATGTCTTTCCGTGGACGTAGAGATTATTCCCGAACCACGTAAATCGTTGTGTCCTATGAGATCTTCTTCTCGTTCTTTTCTCATTGTTTTATTTTGTTTTGTCTTCATCTGCAAACTGGTTTTGTCGCTGCGACTCTCGGCGTTTTCGCAACATATCCATCAAATTATAGGACATCACTTGGGGGATTTGTGACTATTTGGAATGACCGGCGCTGGAAACCGATGCTCAAGTCACACGTTATTTGAGAAAAATCCATTTTGGTGTACAAATTTTGGCTAAAAATGTTTGCTTTGGCAATCAAAATTCATCAAATATGATCTAACTTATGTCCAATTTCTAGACAATGTTCCTTAGATCATTTGTGACATATAGAATCAAACGCATGAACCAAACACTTATAGGATTGTAAATTACAAAAAAAAACTTATATCAATTCATCGTTGTTCATAACATGTGTTAAATGTCCAAAACTTTCAAAAAAGACTCCAATATTCATCAAATCACACCACAACACTTAATGATTTGTGAGTTGTCGGAAGGAGTAGTGTACGAAATTCATGATTGAGTCATGCATTATCCAGGGAGGTGAGAGAGAGAGAGAGAAAGAAAAGCGGTTTCACAATACATCTTTTAACTGAAACTATCTGCTTTGACTGCCAAAAGAAGTCAAACACGTTATGAATCTCATCCAATTTTGAGACAACATTTCCTAAGTCATTTATGACATGTAAGATCAAGCAATGCATGAAATTGACACTAAATTGCAAAAAAAAAAGCATATATTGCTTCATCGCTATTTATAAATGTAATATCAAAATATCACATTCTGTTATATCATTATTATTTTTTTGCTATTGTTGATGTTTTAGAATATTGTACAAGATTTAATTGATATTTAAAAATAATTCAACATTTATATTTTTATTTTCAAGTTACATGGTTTATGTGGCAAGTCAGAAGTTTGGGGCCTGTAAATGTTCCACATATCACATTTTTGCATAGTTATATAGAAAATGCATTTTTTTTATTGTACATGAAGGATCATGATGTGTATGAATAGAGGTTTGTATGTTGTTTGTTCACGATGAGATGGTGTTGAAATTTTCTTTGACCAGGATTGTATGACTCGTTACATTTATGAATGTTGATTTTATTAATTTATCATGTAATTGAATTTTTTTTATTTTATCTTTTAGTTATTTTATGCATTGCAAATTCTATTTATTGATTTTTTTTAATGATACTTGTATTTAAGACTCTTGGGTGGTCGCCAATAGTTATTAGGGATGGCCTATGACATTTGCTAATAAGTATGTACGGCCACCTTTGATGGTCATAAATTCTTAACAGAAAATGAAAAAAAAAATAGTGAATACCACAACCTGTCACTTAAGATTAGCAACCATCGCTGGGTGTTGTTAAAACCTTTTAATGACCCAACTTATCACGACCGTCAAAAAATTGTCATATGACATTCTATTTATTGATTTTTTTTAATGATACTTGTATTTAAGACTCTTGGGTGGTCGCCAATAGTTATTAGGGATGGCCTATGACCTTTGACGGTCATAAATTCTTAACAGAAAATGAAAAAAAAATAGTGAATACCACAACCTGTCACTTAAGATTAGCAACCATCGCTGGGTGTTGTTAAAACCTTTTAATGACCCAACTTATCACGACCGTCAAAAAACTGTCATATGACGATCACTTATGCCGCGTAAAGGGTTTTAGCAACCGCTTTGGATGATCGCTATGTCTTTCTCTACTAGTGACGTCTTCTCACTCCGCTATAGAAAAGAGCAAACCAAGAACAAATGTGTGGTGTTGGTTTTGTTTTTGAAGGATACCGCTTCAATAAATGAAAGTAAAACATTTTTTCAATAAGCAATTTATAAACTCTATCATAAGTGTCAAGCATCCATTGAAGTGTTTTTGTATAAGGTTGTGTTTGTGATAGAGCAGAAGATTGGAACAGGGAGGAAATTCCTTGTGTGTATTGAAGGAATACTGCAGGCGTTGCAAATAGGAGAAAATTAGAGAATACACATCGGGAGAAGCCCAAACTTTAACCCGCCCAAGCCAGTAGACATTTACAACAAACTCTCCTCCCCCTCCACCTCTCCCTAAACCCTCTAACAGGTGTTTTCAAAACTATTCTGACACTTTCTATTCTCAGAAAATGCCCATGTGGATCTGGCGTGTATGGGATGATGATGACGGTGTTCGGACAAAGCATGACCAATGGTTCCTTTTTAGAAGACTACCATGACTTTCGACCTCATCGCAGCAGTTCTTGTCGTTATCCCAGTTGTCTTGGCAGCTCTTTTCACCCATTGCATTTCAAAACTGAACTTCCAGAAGAAATAGTTGTGGTGGAGATCCTGCAACCACCCAGAGCAGTATCAATGTCAATGGAGTTGCAACCATCTGCTGGACCAAAACGGATCTCCATTCCTTCCATAGATTATGATTTTTATGCATAAAACCCTGAATGACATATTTCTTGATTTTTTTAAAAACAGAGCTTCTGAAAGTAGTAGGCAGTAAAAGCCCAATGTTACTTTAAATAGATTCCTCTTCTAAAACCCTGAACCTGGCTGGGAGAAGCCAAGGGAACCAGGCTTTGTTTCTCCACCCCCAATTCAAATGCCCTATCATCCATACCTTTTTTCTCATATGCTTCTTCCATGATGGCATAGGTTGCCAAATCCGGTTGATAGTCTTTTTCTTTCATCCGCTTAAAAACTCTCTCCATTAGAATCATATCCCCTGCCTTTGCACATGCAGCAATAACAGCATTATAGAACGAATTGTTCTCAGGAATGCCCAGCTTCCCGGCCAACTGAACACAACTCACCACCTTATGGAAAAGACCCACCTTGGCATAACCTTTGATAAGACAACAAAAGGTCTTGGTATCTGCTCGGATGCCGTCATCACGCATCTGATCAAATGTGTGTTCCATGTGCTCTGCATCCCCAGCATCTGAGAATGCCTCAATAACACTATTGTAAGTCGATGCAGTCCAGGAGAAAGACAGCTCACCCAGCTCTCCCACCATTGAGGTCATCTTATCATACAGCCTCTTCTTTGCATATGCACTGATTAGGATATTGAACGTGCGTGCATCCGGCTTGATTTTGGAACCACGGAATTCCAGATACCATTTCTCCAATGATTCAATCTGGCCTGTACGACCGAACAAACTTAGAACCATGTTCATCGTCCGAACATCGGGCATGGATGTGGTTCTTTTAAGCATTTCTGACAGAAGCATCTCAATCTCGTCATATTTTCCCGCTTCCCAGTAGCTGTGCAACACTAGGTTTTGGGTGATTGTGTTTGGAGTTATTTGTTGTCGGGTCATTTGCTCATACAAGGAGTTGATTAATCCAAATCGAGAGTCATCGGCACAAGCTGCAATCAGGGTGTGGTATGTGAGGGCATTTGGATGGCAATGCGGAAGGGTGTTCATTTGGTCAAGAATCAGGATTGCTTCATCAATGAGATTGCTCTGACAGTATGCTTTGATCAGAGCATTGTAAAGCTTGGCGGTGGGCCCGCATAACTCTTCAACCATGGTGTCAAAAATCTGCCGGCCAAGATGAGGCTGGCGACAGTTTCCCAGCAGAGCTATGAGTTTCATGTAAGTCTTTTCCTTGGGTTCATAAAAAGGTTGATGTCTAAGCATCTCGAACACCTACAAAAAATATTTCTGCAACACATAAAGATGAGGGAATGGTGGTGCCTACACGAAAATAGAGAGAACGGACGGTGGGGGAACAAGAATAAAGAAACCTCCAGCATCATATTCAGCCGCCATTGTCACAAACACCAGCCTAGTGTGAGGAGCTGAGACAGGACTCGTCTTAAACTCGATACAGATTTTAAAATGATCGAAGCATGTGTTTATGTGACAAATTGAAATTCGCATACATTTTGATACGCAGATTTATTAGCGAATGTTACAGAAATGAAAATAGTAATTGCACTGCATAATATTACGATGGAACGAAGAGTCTTCAGCTTAGATAAATAAAACTGCTAGGAATTGCAGAAGGGGGGAAACCTGGAGAGCTTCACGCCATTGCTTGCTGTGTATGCGGTCGGACAAGGCTTCCATGACGGTATTGACGGAAATGATGCGTTCCTTCCTCTTGTTGGCATTCTTTGGGAGCATACGCCTCATTTTTGGTCCCCGCAACGATTTACCCGAGACGCTGGTAATCTCACCGTACTCCCGATGTGTTCTGGTAGCGAAAACCGCGGAAGAAGTAGTGAAATTAACGAACGGCGCAGCGAGTGAGCAGCAACGAACCCTGGAATTGGATCCAAAGGTTGCAGTGCAGTCGTTGACGTCGGTGGCGCTTTCTTGAATCCGGGGACGGGCAAGGAAGACGGAAGGGGAGAGAGACACGGGAGCCATCGCCTCCTATGGAAGGATCCCTCTCCCACCACCGAAGCAATCTCAGTCGCACTCGAAACGGCGGACCAGATTTTATGACACAAGGTATCTAAATGACATTTAGACCTTAACTTTTTCACATCTCTCGAAAAATCTCTAAGGGCTCCTTCGGAACTGGTGATTCGGGGAGAAAAAGAAGAGATTTGGGGTGATTGAAACGGTTTCGGTCGTTTGGTTGGTCCAAAGCTGAAGAGAGAAATATTTTATGAATGCATATTTATAAAATTATATATGAATAAATATATTTATAAATATATATATATATATATATATATATATATTTGAAAATCAAAGATACAATTTAAAATCATAATATTTTTTTATTTGGAATAATTGAGTATTGGAAAACTATATTTTTTAATAAGGGTTATTTTTGTCATATTTTCAAAACATTTCTTTTCTTTTCTTTTAATAATTGTCACCAAACAAGATGGAGAGAAATTGCAATCATTTCTTTTCTTTTACTAAATTTCGCATCCAAACAAAATGAAGAGAAATGAAAATCATTTCTTTTCATTTCTTTTCTTTTATGAATTTGGAAATCATTTCTTTTCTTTTACTAAATCATGACCAAACATAGGCTAACCTCATTCGCCTCCTCTCGTGCTCTGTTCCCCGTCACCCTAAGTCCCACTCTGTCTCTCCTCACCAATATTGTCGTTTTTTCTCTTTCGAAAATCCTAGTTCATCGTTGGCTCCTCTTGCACGTGTGTCTCGTCATTGTTGTTCACTTCTGCGCCATAGCCCTCGCCCTCCTCTCTTGCGTTGTCGTCATTCTCTCCCAAAAACCGCAGCACATCGTCACCTCCTCCCGTGTGCTCGTCTCATCGTCGTCCACCACTCTCACACTGTCATCCTCCACTCTCGTGTGTCGTTGCCCTCCACTCCTATGTATCTCCCTCTTCCTGCCATTGCTCTCCACTCTTGGGTCGTCCCCCTGCTTTCTAGAAAACCCTATTCGGTCATCGCTACCTCCTGGTATCTCCCTCTTCCTGTCATTGACTTCTCTTGACATATCGGTGTCATCCTCCCAATGTGTTCCTTTTGTCATATCATTGTCGGCGTTCCTTACATTTTTTATAATTGTTTTACAATTCTATTGTCTGGTAGAAGTTCTATGGAGTGCAATCGAGATGAATGAATCATCATGATTGGCAAAATTTAGGTATGATTTTATTTCTGGTTTGTTTTTATTTGCTCTAAAAAAGCATGTTATATTAAGGTTGTGATAGAATTTTATTTTCCTTTGTAATGTGCGGGCAATTTTTTTAAGAAAAATAAAGGTGTGTGAAAATTTTAAGGGATGCAAATTGTGACATAATAGATGTTTGGTCAAAACTATCAAAACGTCAAAAGAATAAGCATAGTCTCATGGAAAATGATGAGAAAGATGCTTCAGTAGGTCAAAAAGTTAAACCTCAAACTATTTTAAATTGTAGATGTTCTCGAAATTTATTTAAAGATGTTGTTAATTTCATTATTAGACATGAAAACAAAAAACAATGGGTCATAGAATTGAGATTTGGTACATTGTTGGAATTTAAATTTCAACACTTGTTGAGAGAATCATGTGACAAGCTTGTAGATGTCTTTGATCATCCAACATGTATCATAACACTTAGAGGAAAAGAAATGATGATTACTACGGCCGATGTTAATTACATCTTAGGCATTCCTTATGGAAGAAGAGTTGTCTGTCTTGAAAGCGATAGTGACGAATATAAAGAATTGAAGAGTCGTTACATGAGAAAGAAGTTAACTGCATTGAAGGAAATGATTTTTGGAGGCCCAGGGGGAAATGAGTTTTCGACAACCTTTACGGTGTTTACATTGAGGACAATGTTAAATCATAGTTCTAATTCTTTTGTAAACGAAAGAAACATTGGAATTTTGTGTGGTTGTCAAGAAAATGTTGAAGAATGAGATTGGTCCCAGTTTGTTTTGACTGAGCTTGTTCGAGAGGTAAATATCTACAAGAAGTCAATACAAAAAGACTAACAGAAGAAGCATATTGGTGGTTGTCTTGTTGTCTTATTGGTATGTTTAAAAAAAAAATTAACCATGTTTGATGTTTTTTATTAATTAGCAAATTCATTTTACGAATATATTGACACTTCATTGTAACTATTTTTCTTCACCCACTTACCAATTGGTGAAGTTTGTAATTTATGCACCGAAAATGTTTTGCAATTTTAGGATGAAGAAAATATTTAAAGGCGGTTGAAGTTAGAAAAAACAAGTAAAATAGGCATCTTACATGCAGCTCCTACATCATCAGGGAGCATGCTGCCTGTGTTGGAGTTGGTGGCCTAGAACCAACTACTTTGTACTTTATGATAAACTTGTATTCATGGATTCAAATATTAATAAATATTTTATCACATATTGATTGTTCTTCTGTGTGACAATGCATGTGATAATGCCATAAGGATAATTGGTGTACTAAAGGGTCATAGCGGATCTCTGCTATGATGAGAACCCAGAAATGTCACAACACTATTCTTGAATATATGTTATATGGTCGGATAACACTATTTGAGGGACACAAATAATACAGGCCATTATGGGTGAGGATTTCTAAAACTTTGAGGCACCTTCTCATGGTGTGCGCCCTTATTAATATCCAGGAGAATATTATGAGAATAAGACCCGCCAATAGAAAATCCACATTTCATACGGTCATTGGATGTTCCTATCTACAGACATGTGTATTGGTCCTTAAACTTTAAGATTATTTTTGATGAGTATTACAACTCGTGCACTTAGATGTATTGACGAAAACTGTGACGATACACTGTTCGTAGCGAGGTATGATATGTTGGGTGCGTCACAAGTAATACCGCATTGATAGATAATGCGATAAAGGATTTTTCCATTCTGTTCTATAATGGAAGTTAATATCTCAAGCCTTTTGATTGAATTGATATAGCCAAAACAAATCCATGACCATAGTGAGGAATGAACAAGTTCAATTCCAGGAAGTCAAAGAAAGAATAATCGAGCACATGAGTTGATAACACTAGCATGCAACCCGTTTGATTGAAGATATCTAGACAAAGAGATTACATTACATGGTAAGCGTTCGTAGGAGGTGACACGTCATTGCGGCGTTAACTTCTTTCTCTATGGGTGCCTTGGCGTGTTGCTAGACACTAACCTTGGAATTTAGACAGGCTTTGCCTAATGCTATTGAGAAAGAGGCCTAGAGGGTCACACACTAAGTGTATCCAAGTATCTCAGTTAAATATTCATTTAACAAGTTGAAGAAAGATTATTCCCGGCTGTGGTTTAATAATTATTCAAGGATACATGATCACATTTATTTCAACACTAGTTATTCGAGGGAATATATCATGGACGAAATAATATATTTATTAGCGAGTAATGCAGAGATATTTATTTAAGAAATAAATAATCATTATTCAAGGTCTAATAAATGCGGTGGAGGAAATAAAGAAAATGGAAAAACAAAAGTACACATCGTGTATATTAATATATACGCCGTGTAGTTTTTTTGGGGATTTGTGACAAATTATATTATTTATTTAATTAAATAATATTAGGTGTAATTCGTTGGGTGCATGTCAAGTGATAATAATAGTCAAATATTTTTATTAGACATGAGGTCTTACTAAGAATTAAATAAAATAAATAAATATCTATGGGTAATTATTTTATTTTATTATTCTAAGTATTGTAAATCCCAATTACATTATTCTCATTAAGCCTAGCCATTCTATGTGGTTGTGCACAACGGATCTCAAGAAATCTCTCAAGCCAAGAGAGAATTCCTTTCCTCCAATAATGATCTCAAGTTCCGAGTGTAACGCCCCGACCCCTCTAGACCAGAGCCGGTACATTACTAAGTACATTGGCATAGTTAAAAGGAATGAAAGCCCGAAGGAACGACCAGTTTAGTAGTCTTGAAGAAACTAGATACATATATGTAACTCAAATTACATTAGAAAAAGTTACAAAATATAATACATAACAAAAACTAAAAACTGCATCCACAGAACTCAATAAATAGTCTCCTCTTCATAACATATTGAAGGTAAACAAAAGAAAGAGGGTGGGCTCAAACTCTCAGTAAGGGTTACAAATAGTGGAAGCATGAATCAATAATAACCGGATTATAAACAACTTAGCATAGTCAATATGACATGGTGAATAAATGAAAAACTCACGCCATTAATAAACTGAGAATGAAATTGCATCTATAGATTTTGTCATAGTGAAAACCTCATGGATAGTAATAAATGATAACGAATAAAAATAATTCTTATTAGTTGGATGTCATATATCTGGAACATGATACCATGATACCATTAAAACGGTTTAAATCTGTGGGTAGGAACCCGTCTGATTTTTGGAAACAAACTCGAAGGGTTTGTCACCAACTGATTTCTCTCATGAGACATGTCGATGCATCGAGGGGCTGTAGCAGGCCCCACCCGCCGCTGCATGTCCAAAGCATTATTTATACATATATTCAACAAAAGATCAATATGAATTTACATTATCCATATAGAATAGAGGATACAAATTCATCAATATTTCCTCAGTCAAAACAACATTCAAAATAAATACTGTATGTAAAATGGTATACGACTTAGACAATAATCATATCCATGATATGAGAATATGGAAATTTAAATGGAATATAATTTCAATTTAAAAGTGATCTCAAATGGGCAGTAGGTACACCACATAAGAAAGAGTAGGTGCACAATACTAAACAAGTCACAACGAAGTGAAAATTGAGACAAAGCTCGTTACCATGTTGTAATCAATTGAGTCATATAAACAAAAGTTAATAACCACAAAATGAATCACAGAATACCATGAATATAAAGAGAATCATGATAATATTTATCAAATGGCAGTACACCTATACCATATATAAGAAATAAGAGGCGAACAATGGAAATCCCACATAATTGAAAGTGAGATGAGAAAACCCCTTACAAACATTTCGGCATGGTAAAGAGCGTTATTGCGAGAGATTAATGAGAGGTAAAGGGGTATCCCATTATTTATATATCATAATAGAAATATGGGGTAGGTGAGAAAACATACCCCATCATTAGGAATTAAAAATAAAAGGGCACAACATAGGGGGAATTCTTGAACAAAAGTGGGAGAGAGGATCCCTTACAAAGAACGTATCATTAGATTGAGGACAGATCAATGACATAATTATGTGTAAAAACATAAACCCACATGATAAAAGTGGATATACATAATAAAACAATCATATGTTATTCACACATATTTTGGGAAAATATAAAACCAATGACATTGATGTTTAACTCAACGAATGGAAATTTAGTTAAGATATCCCTTACAAAGATTGTGTCATTAAAGTAACAATAAATCAATGAAATATTTACGTGTGAAGAATAAAAATCCACAAAATATAAGTGGATATACAGTATAAAATAATCATAGGTCATTCACACATATTCTTAGAACAATGTAACCAATGAAATAGATGTTTAACTCAAAGAATGAAAATTGAGTTAAGCAATCTCTTACAAAGATTGTGTCATTAGAGTGACGACAAATCAATGAAATATTTATGTGTGACAAATAAAAATCCAAAAAATATAAGTGGATATATATTATAAAATAATCATAGTTAATTCACACATATTATTGGAACAATGTAACCAATGAAATAGATGTTTAACTCAAAGAATGAAAATTGAGTTAAGCAATCTCTTACCTTATGCTCAAAGGTCTTCTTGATTATTCTTAACTACCTGAATAATCAAATTAAGCTTCGTTAATTAATAATTCCAGAACCTCATAAACATTTAATTTATATTTTATAACCTTATCAGGTTCATTAATGACCTTTTTGATGGGTTTAAGAGATTCAATTTTATTGTATTCAAAGCATTTTCTTCATTGGTTTTCATGATCCGTTTACCTGTATTCATGAATGAAAGTTCATTTGAAATGTGGTTAAACATCTAAAATTGTTAATATATAATATTAGTGAAATCAAAGAGACATAAATGATCTTTTAATGATTTTGGTTATATACCATGAGGATGAATCATTCGATGAGTTAATGATAAACGCTTGGATTTGGCTTTGCGGTTTTGTGCACAATGAACTTGTTTTGTATTATTATTCCATATTATGAGTGTGTAAGGATTCCAGAACATTAAACAAGATAAAATACATATATTTTGATCTGGTTCAACCATTAAAAAGGTTTCATGACTGGTATTGTTGATTGTAATGCAAATTGAAAACTCGTCTCCCTTGAGTGATAAATTAACACATCTCGGACGGTGTTTGCATTTATAGTATAAAAGGAAGGGAAAAAGAGAGATTATGATGAAATATTCCATTAGAATAATAAAAATCTAGTACATATAAGGTAATAGAATTATCATGACATTTTAATGATGTGAGGTGAGAAGAGAGAACAAAATAATGGAACTTTGTAAAAGAAATTGAAAGGAAAAAAAGGAAGAGAGGTTCACCTCTTGAGTACTCCTCTTTGAGAAACTTCTTAAGACCTTTGATTTTGGCCTTTTGGTGAGACCAACAGGTCTTGGGCATGGGGGAGTAGGTTAGGGAGATATTTGAGCATAATTTAGGTAAGTCTTGAAGCTTGAGTGGTGTGGGAGGAAGATGGGGTGAGGGGTGGTTTATATAGTGGATGGGAGAGGGGATTTCTCTATATTATATTAATTAATTTATTATTTCTCCACAAGACAAGGAATAGTGAGTCTTCCATGACCAATAATAGTAATTTTATCATATGAATCCAAATCAATTGGTCTTATATCAGCAGAACATCACACATGACTCTATAATTAGCGTATTTAGCTTATTTTGTAAATTGTGGTATTTCACTATTCATAAAAATTCAAGTATTTCAGAAAAATCCCAAAAATTCACCCTAACCATTTTTCAATGTGTAGAGTCCAGAAATTAAGTCCATTTTTAAAAAATAATTTTCTAAATATGATTAATTAAATATTTAATTAAAATCACTATTTTATCGAAAAATATAAACGCTTAAAATTTTCATCTTCATTTTTAAGGTGCCTAAATTTATTTACACATTCATGGGTATGGATACCATTCATAAGAGTCATATTACTATTCATAAGGGTAAGTTACTATTCACAAGGGTAGGTTACTATTCATAAGGGTAGGTTACTATTCACTAAAAATTAAGTTAATTCTATTAGACTCTAAATATCATCCTGAACACAACCATGTATGTCAGATTTTTAAAATTCAAAACAAAGAGGTGGAAAAATTATGTTTACTTGGATAGGTTATAATGAAGTGGTGTTTTGTAGAGACTCAGTGTTTCATGCATTCTATATTAAATTTATTTGTAAATTCTTGGAGTGTTACAATGAGAGAGATCCTCCTCTATTGGAATCAATGAGAGCACTTTAGAAGCCGCTCTCAAGACGATCGAAGGTGGACATCGCAAGTGAAGACTCTTCCTTTCTAGCACCCATGGATTCTTTCGATGATGTCCAGAGATACGTGGAGCACATGTGGATCATTACTAGAGGAAGCCTACACTTGGCTTCTGTGACGTAATGACATATCACATTGGATCGTGACCAGAAACATCAACGGAGAGAGAATTCCATAAAGGTAATTCTTATCCTTTTAATTAAATTAATTATAACCAACATATGATGATCATATCCATGGTTTTAGGACTTTACTCTTTTCTTTCCGTTCTTCATTCTATTCCGAAGATCCGACATTTTATCATCGTGATGGATCTCAGATTGATCATTGTTAACGGTAAAATTAAAGTTGGGTACACCCATCCACGCGCTTCCACTGCACCCGGAACCTACAAGTGGTATCAGAGAGGTCATATCGTTGATTATAATTATTTAGTTTTTCATTGATGATTTACATATTTAATAATTTAGTTATTTCAATTCAAGTTAATCATTTTGTAAATCTGAATCTCAAGATCTATTCCTCCTCTTTCATCTCTCATTTACCTCACAAAAATGATCTTTTCTTTTAATTTTGATTAAAATAAAATAGAGGATCTCATCCGGAGGTGCCAAAGGTTCCTGGCCATACAACACCAAAACACATGACATGTATTTGGCAGTACACACCGTGTAGTCAAGGTTCAATTCCTCATACTGGTCTTCCAAACCAAGTCGTGTGATTAGAGTTCTTCTAAGTTTTAACGACTCTGTGTGTTTACCATGAACACGTGGAACAGATTTCCGAATTACATATCGTGTGGCCCACCAGAAACTACGTGTAGTCCATTCAGGTTAGGGTTGGACCGTGTACCCCATACACGACTTTCCCGAATGGATACTGTGTAATGCAGATACTACACGACGTGTGGACCACTGGACATGTCGTGTACTCCAAAGATTTCCAAAGTACATTTACACATCGTATCCTCGGGCATGTACTTTGGATGGATGATGAACGATAGTACACACCATGTAGTTGGAACTACATGTCATGTACTCATCAAAATTATGCAGATTTATTAAAATTTATCATTATATTATACAAACCCTTGAGACGTGTACCATGGTGTGAGCATAAAGTTGAGTCACAACACGTGATTGGTGGATTATATATATGTGTTTAATTTAACATCTGTGTAATGTTCATTTATACTCATTGGGTAGTTATGAATGAGAATTCACTGGGTTGTCTCCAAGGTACAAGTTACGTACAAAGATAATTTTAAATAAATTTATTTGTTTAAAATTATGATGGATGAGAATCTCAAGTAAATTTAGAAAAAGGTTTAAGATAAAAGAATTGATTAATTAAAGATAATTAATTGATTCGAGCGTGATTTATCTTAAACAAGAACGATTAAATAATTGAATTCTAGTTTTATTTATGCGTAAATATCGTTATATGTATGGATGATCATGAGCTAGACCAAGACCTTCATATATGGATGGTTTATTTTAATTTATTTATTTAAATTAAATTTGTTGGTCTGCGAGCCTTCTCCTCATTAATATGTAGGGCATGTTTGCCCAAGATTTATTTTATGTAAAACCCCGTTTTACCCCTCACATGTGAGTGAGATAAAAGTATATGTAATGGATGGAGCTCCCAATCTTGTGGAGGTGGCTCAAGTTAGGAGCCAAGGTGAAACCAATCCAAGGAGATACAAAGATGGACAGGTGGAAAGCCGTAAACACAAACCCAAAAGGTTCAAGGTGTTTTCTACCCTAGGTCTTGGGTTAGTTTATCAATCGCTAGATAAACTAATCAATAGATCAAGCTTATGAAATTCCATTTATTTTATTTCTGTCAGTTGCATGGTTTATTTATTGTGGGTGTGTTGTCGCGATCACACAATTAATAAATTAAACAAGCATGTAAGATGGAACTAAAATAAGACCGGCTTATGCATAAATAATATCTTATACATGGTTAATCACTTAAGTATATCTCACTTAATATTAACAATCATGTAAGAAAGATAATAAAATGACAATTTACGTATAAGGATAAAATCCCTCAAAGAAATATTAAGTCGGTATAGCCTTCCATAATCTTGGTTAGAATCGAACCATAGTTCAAAGTGATTGACCAAACCTAGTTGGGGTGCTTTCAATTATCAGATAATTCTAATTCAAGGTTTTCAGTTGACTTGACTTGGTTCACATCACGGGTTTACTGCCACCGCATGACTTTGTGTGACCAAGAGGCAAAGGATGAGGAAATACAAAATAAAAGGATTTTAGGATTAGGGAGTCCACTCAGAGGATCAAGGAGCTATGAGTTAATATAGTTTTCATTTGGAATTCCTACCTAAAACCTTTTATGACAACCCTGCTTTTATTACAAACTTAAACATGATTTATTACATAAAAATTCACTTGATGCAACAAAGAAGATCGAGAGGTTTAGTGTCTTTGGGGATTAGGATCATTACATAAAAACTTAAACCATGAAATACAACATCTTTATTGAAAACTTCCTTTACATGACCACTACATTCCCTCGTACTTAGCATTGCATGGGATAACCTGAGGACATGCATAAGAAAAGGGTGAGCTATAAAGCCCAGTAAGAGAGTACACATGGAATATCATGAGGAGTATAATACATGTTAGGCAATAGGCATATCAATAGATCATAAGAGAAACATGAACATAAAGGCACGATAAAACATGATAATCATAACATGGAAACGTGGCAACAACACTTAACATGGAATTAGCATGAGCCAAGGCTCATTGCACATGAAGCATGAGTAAATCCTCATTGCACATAAAGCATGAGTAAACCCTAGTTGCACTTAAATTAGAATGAGTCAACACTCATTGCACATGACGTATCATGATACTATAATTTACCCAATGCATTGGAGTGATATAAGGGCGCACCCTTCTTAAACATTTCATTTCATGCATAAGTGTGCCACATGGATTATAAAACATGGATTCATAAAACATAATCATTTATTTCACGATGAAGGAATGTGGAATTAATACATGAAGCTTTATAATCAATAATTAAATGTGCATAAAGTTGAATATCCTTGATGGAGAAATGGGCATGGTATTTACAACACAATGACACTGGCTTAGAAAATCGGTGTGATTTCAGCAGCGTAACAACGTGACATAAGAATTCATAAAAATGGTTGATGAGAGAGAAATCGGTTCCTCATAATATTTACATGTAATGGAAAGTAAGGAGGTCATATATATACATGTCCCAAAAATTGTAATGGAATTTAGATTCATGATACAAAGTATTGCTTGAATGTAAATGAGGAGAGAGAAGTTCCTTTCGGAATTTCGGCATAGTAATGGGTGTACATATGAGGCATTTAATGAGAGAGAAAGGGGTATCCCATCATTAAAACATAAAGAGGGAAGTATGAGGGAGGTGAAAAACCATACCCCAACATTCATAATTGAAATTAAAAGGGCAAAACAACTTAAAGAAAATTGGACAAAAAAAGAGAAAGGAAGAAAAAACACTTACTTGGAAGCGTGCTTCCAAAGGCTAGAGAGAGGCTTGTGAGAGGCTTCTTGGGAGCTTGGGACACCTTGTGAGGATTCTAGAGAGAGTATGGAAGAGTTTGGGCGAACTCCAAAGGCTTTGAGTGAGGAGGAAGTGGGAGCTTGGGTGGGTTTATATAGGAAAGGTGAGGGAATTCTTTATTATTTAGGTTTGGGTCCCCTTACATTAAATTAATCCAAACCACAAACCATCCCATGGGTTTTGCCCATTGTTTTTGGAAAAGAGAAGAGGAAAACAATATTTTATAAGGTCAAAGTCCTAAATTATTAAAATAATAGGGTTGCTTATGTGGAGGTGAGTCATACTCCCATGGAAATTAATTTAAAAATACAAGGTGTTTAATAAGTCTTGAGGGGTTCATTAATGCTTTGAAAATTAATCCAAACAAACCCAAAATCACATTATTTTAATGATAAAAAATATATTGTCAGAACATAAATATTATATTATTTTATTACATCACTATTGGGTCATTATGATGTCATAAAACACATTATATATTTAAACAGTATTTAATTTTTACTCAAAAATTTGACTGTCTCAGAAAATTCTGAAAAATTCACCATTGGATAATTTCGACGTCCTGATTCCAAAAATAACATTTATTTTATATAAATAATTTTCTAAATATGTTAATTTTCACTTTTAAAATAAAAACCGACATTTATCGAAAATTCACGGGTTTTGACAAAAATGGCTTTCAAACCTTAATAAAAATTATAATTGCATTCATACAATTATATGATCATTTATATATAATAAAATTAATCTAATAATAATAATAATATTTTATTAAAATATTATTTAATTCAAAAATCCCTTAATTTAATAAAATAGATTTCTTAATTAAATAATAACTAAAAAACACCATTTTTACTTTAAAACTATTTACAATGTATCAATAATGACAAGAAATTATATTAATTATTATATACAAAAAAATAATGTACATGAACATAGTACTATAGATTAGTTACATAACCTCTTAAAACAGCCGTATAAGACCTAAGGGTAAGGTGTGCGATGGTGACAGACTCTTGGGGTGGCTCGGATAACATTGCTCGAGTGGTAATCTCTATCAACTTCCATTTTTCCTGTAGACGGTCCCGTTCGAGCTTGACATGATGAATCTCAGCTTAGGATTGGTCAAGAGCGAATCCCAAGGACGCCACCTCTTTTCTGAGCTCCGACAAATGGGCTTCGTATGGAGCAATTCTACTGGATGAGGCCATCACTTCTTTTGTCTGAGTAAATTTGGATTTGTTAAAGCCCTATATTTATACTAATCATGTGATCACTGTTCAATGACTATATTAGCAAAGGTCAAAATTATTAACATAAAGACAAATAAGTTGACATTTTATATAAACATAAAGAGACATTTAATTATATCAAGAGGGATTTCCATTAATGAAACTTTGGGTCGTTACAATATTCCCCCCTTAAGAAATTTCACCCTCGAAATTTTCCTTTCCCACACTAAAACAGATGTGGGTAACTCAGCTTCATCATTTCCTCTGATTCCCAAGTCGCTTCTTCAAACTTGTGGTTTCTCCACAACACCTTGATGAGGGGCATTGTCTTATTTCGTAGAACTTTTTCTCTACGATCTAAGATCTTCACTGGTTGCTCCTTATAAGAAAGATCATCTTCCAATTGTACCACCTCAAAAGAGAGTACATGTGAAGGGTCCAGTATATACTTCCTTAAGAGGGATACATGAAAGACATCATGTACTTTGTCCATAGTAGGTGGAAGTGCTAGTCGATAGGCCACAGCCCCGACACGATCAAGAATCTTGAAGGGGCCGATGTACCTTGGACTTAACTTCCCTTTCTTTCCAAACCTCATGACCTTCTTCCATGGAGATATGCATAGAAAAAACATGTCTCCAACTTTAAACTCAAGGTCTCATCGACGATTATCTTCATAACTCTTCTGTCAACTCTGGGATGCCTTGATATGTTGCTGAATGGTTTTCACCTTCTCCACCATTCCTCGACCATTTCTAGTCCAAGCAGCTTACGTTCACCGACCTCATCCCAACATGCCAGTGTTCTGCACCTTTTCCCATACAGGGCTTCATATGGTGCCATGTGGATGCTCGAGTAGAAACTGTTATTATAAGAGAACTCAACCAGAGGAAGATGTTGATCCCATCCTTCTTTAAAGTACATTGAGCATTCTCTCAACATGTCCTCAAGTGTTTGGATAGTCCTCTCAGATTGTCCATCAGTTTGAGGATGATAGGCCGTACTGAAGTTCAGTTTAGTATTTAGAGCATGTTGAAGACTCTTCCAAAACTTAGAGGTGAATCTTGGATCTCGGTCAGACACAATAGATAGTGGTACTCCATGCAACCTTACCACTTCCCTGATATATATCCGTGCCAGTTGATCCAAAGAGAAATCTTCCCGAATAGCAATGAAGTGTGTAGTCTTTGTAAGACGATCCACAACAACCCAGATTGCATTGTTGCCTTTGGATGTCCTTGGAACTCCGGTGACAAAGTCCATGGTGATGTTCTCCCATTTCCATTTTGGTATGGGCAATGGTTGCATCACCCCCTTAGACTTCTACCTCTCTACCTTTACTTGCTGACACACCAGACACTTTGATGTATATTCAGCGATCTCCTTATTCATATTATCCCACCAAAAGTTTTCTCGGAGATCTTGATACATCTTTGTGCTCCCTGGGTGAAAAGAGAAATTTAAACTATGTGCATTATCCAAAAGTTCCTTCTTCAGCTCCGGACTCGATGGAACACATAGTTTTTTCCCAAATCACACAATTCCTTCTTCATTAACATTAAACTTTGAGGATTTACCTTTTTTGATAGCTTCCACTTTTTCCTGAATTCCCACATCATCCTTTTGAGTATCCTTTAACCTTTCCAAAAGAGACGGTTGAGCAACCATTTGTGAAAGGATTGATGATGTTCCCTTCTTTATGATTACCATGTCCATCTTCGTCAAGTCTAAGAAGATTGGATCCTTCTCAATTCTCATCATTGATAGAATCGCTGGGTCCTTTCTACTTAGGGCATCTGCCACCTTGTTCGCTTTCCCAGGGTGGTAATGTATTGAACAGTCATAATCCTTGATGAGCTCTATCCATATTCTCTAGCGCATATTAAGCTCTTTTTGTGTGAATATATATTTAAGACTCTTGTGGTCAGTATATATCTCACATTTCTCCCCATAGAGATAATGCCGCCAGATTTTCAAGGCAAAGATCACCGCCGCCAACTCCAGATCATGCGTTGGATAGTTTCGCTCATGGATTTTCAATTGCCTTGAGGCATAGGATATCACTTTATCATTCTGCATCAGCACACAACCTAAGCCCTTCTTCGAAGCATCACTGAATACCACAAAAATTTCCCCACTTGTGGGTAAAGTGAGCACGGGTGCAGTGATAAGCCTCCTTTTCAACTCCTTGAAGCTTTCTTAGCATTCATCACTCCAAGCAAACTTTAATCCCTTTCGAGTTAGCTTGGTAAGAGGGTTGGACAATCGTGAGAAATTTCTCACAAATCTTCGATAATATCCAGCTAACCCCAAGAAGCTACAGATATACATTAATGATGTTGGCCTCGGACATCCCTCAATTACATCTATTTTGGAGGGATCCACAAATATCCCATTGCTTGTGATAATATGGCCCAAGAATGAGACCACCTTCAACCAGAACTCACACTTGCTGTACTTTTCATAGAGCTTCTCCTTGCGCAAAGTCTCTAGTACAATTCTTAAATGCTCCTCATGATCCTCCTTGGTTTTGGAGTATATTAGAATATCATCTACAAAGACTACCAAAAATTTGTCTAAGTAATCTCTAAAAACTCTATTCATTAAGTCCATGAATATTTCTGGAGCATTAGTGAGTACAAAAGGCATTACTATGAATTCATAGTGCCCGTATCTTGTGTGAAAAGCAGTCTTGGGGATATCTTCCTTCTTCACCCTTACTTGATAATATCCCGACCGCAAGTCCACCTTGGAGAAGTATTGTGCTCCACACAGCTGATCGAACAAGTCATCAATTTCGTGGGAGAGGATACTTGTTCCTTATCGTGATTTTGTTAAGTTCACGATAATCGATGCAAAGCTACATTGACCCATCCTTCTTCTTGATGAAGAGGACTGGTGCACCCCATGGTGAAGCACTTGGGCATATAAACCATTTATCCAGATTCTCCTGTAGTTGTTTCTTCAGCTCTTTAAGCTCTACAACAACCATTCTATATGGAGTCTTGGATATTGGTAATTCCCTGGGTATAAGTTCAATTGATAATTCAACATCTCTTCTAGGAGGAAGACCAGGCAGTTCCTCGGGAAACACTTCAACGAATTCCCTCACAATAGGCATTTCTTCAAGGATGGTTTCTTCTTTGGACTCAATCATCTGAGCCAGATACACGTGCTCATAAGGCAGTAATATCCATGCTTGAGATAATGGAGCTAAAAGAGATTCATCTTCATCCTTACACTTGTAAAGAATCGGGGGTCGATTCTCCATATGGAGTGTGATTTCCCTCTCCCGACAATTTATGTTGGCTCTATATAAGGAAAGACAATCCATGCCAAGAATTACATCAAATTCCACTAGAGGGAGTATGAAGAGGTTCTTCGGGAAATTCAATCCACAAATTATAACAGGGGAGGACTTATATTCATGGGATGCAATGATTGCACCATTTGCCGTAATCACCGAAATATTTACTTCCATGATTTGTGGTGGTGCTGAGATTGTTCTACTAAAATTTCGATATATAAAAGAATGCGTAGAACCTGCATCAAAAAGTATGTTCGGTATTCTTGAATGAATAACTAGCGTACCTGTCACCACTTTGTTGTCGGGGTTCACTTCGGCAGAAGTGATGGAAAAAGCTCTTCCTTGCTGCCTTGGAGGTTGTTGGTTGCCTCCAAAAACCCTTGGATTAGGGCACTGATTTGAAAAATGACCCGGTTCTTTGCATTTGTAGCATTGAACAACGCGTTGAGGTTTGAACGGAGTGTTTCTATCCTCTGTCGCAGCCACAGGTCTTTCTTGCCGACAGTTAACAGCTAGGTTCCCTTCTCTTCCACACCTGAAGCATTTCCTCGTCCCCTTAAGGAAATTTTCAGGGTGCTTCTTTCCGCACTTTTGGCAAGTGGGGTGCTAGATATTCTTATCACCGTTGGATTTATCCATTGGACCACCAGCATTTAAGTCCACCTTACACTTCTTATCCCCATGATACCCCTGTGATTATCCGATCTCCATTTCGACCTTGAGGGTACATCAGACAATTTCCTCATAGCTTTCGAAGTCACAGATTGCTAATGCTTTCCGTAGGCTAGGCTTCAACCCACCAAAGAAGCGGTCAACTTTGAATTCTGGGGTAATGACAAAGCTGGAAGGGTATCGTGCAAGCCTTGTGAAGTTTGCCTCGTACGCTCCAACAGATTCTTCGTCTTTTTTGCTTGAGGGAAAGGAAGTCCCTTTCCATCTTAAGCCGGAGGGTGCGCAAAAAATATTTATTGAAAAACATCTTCTAGAAATACTTCCATTCCAACGCCTTGATCTCCTCCTCAGGCTTTATATTTTTGATCAAAGTCCACCATTGATCATCTTCACCCTCCATACGATAAGCCTCCAGGAGAACCTTATCTTGTTTAGAACATTGAAGGATGGAGAAGATCTTTTCAATGGAGTTGATCCATTGTTCATCGATCATGGGATCGGATGATCCACTAAAAGTAGGAGGCCTTTGTCTCATGAAGCTCTCGATAGTGACTTGTTCTTTCTTATGGGGGGTTGAACATTCCTCTTGACCCGTGTTTTTATTCAAAACTTGAGTTATCTGAGAGAGAAGCGTGATAAATTTCGCGATTCCCGCTCCCATTGGATTGGGCATCTCATTAGTACAGTCATCACACTGATCTTCACAATGGTTGTTAGCCCGAGTCCTCCTATTACCGGCCATTGTCTGGAATAAAAGGAAAGTTAGGGGTAACACATAAAGGGTAATCCAAAGACAAAAGTTGATGACTTATAAATAAACTTTTATTTCCTTAACTCAAGAGTCTATAGGCTTCAATCTAGGATTTTCATGATCTACTTTCTAACATATATTCTTAGGGGAATTTTTTTATTCCCTTTATAAGGGTTCATACTAAGATTTTGAATTTATCAAAACATATCCCCCGGGAGTGTCGTAACCAAGAGTGCCGCAAGGCCCGTTGTCATGCACCAGTTCCCGTTCGAGTCTAGCTCAAAGTGGTGTTTTCGGGTTTTACCCCTAGGATACATCTGTGCCAGAGCCGCCTCTACCTGCTTGTATTCAGACAGGGATGTATTTGTTTAATAAACCACTTAATCAATACTTACCAAAACTTAGGGATGTTTTTATTATACTTAGTCTTGTCTCTAAGGCTTTACTAGGGTTTTCTAATCCTAATCCCAAAAATAACTAAACCTATCCTCTGATACCAACTATGACAACCCTGCTTTTATTACAAACTTAAACATGATTTATTACATAAAACTTCACTTGATACAAAAAAGAAGATAGAGAGGTTTAGTGTCTTTGGGGATTAGGATCATTACATAAAAACTTAAAACATGAAATAAAACATCTTTATTGAAAACTTCCTTTACATGACCACTACATTCCCTCGTACTTAGCATTGCATGAGATAACCTGAGGACATGCATAAGAAAAGGGTGAGCTATAAAGCCCAGTAAGGGAGTACACATTAAATATCATGAGGAGTAAAATACATGTTAGGAAATAATCATATCAATAGATCATAATAGAAACATGAACATAAAGGCACGATAAAGCATGATAATCATAACATGGAAATGTGGCAACAACACTTAACATGGAATTAGCATGAGCCAAGGCTCATTGCACATGGAGCATGAGTAAATCCTAATTGCACATAAAGCACGAGTAAACCCTAGTTGCACTTGAATTAGCATGAGTCAATACTCATTGCACATGACGTATCATGATACTATACTTTACCCAATGCATTGGAGCGCTATAAGGGTGCACCCTTCTTAAACATTTCATTTCATGCATAAGTGTGCCACATGGATCATAAAACATGGATTCATAAAACATAATCATTTATTCCATGATGAAGGAATGTGTAATTAATACATGAAACTTTATAATAAATAATTAAATGTTCATAAAGGTGAATACCTTTAATGGAGAAATGGGCATGGTATTCACAACACAATGACATTGGCTTAGAAAATCGGTGCGATTTCGGTAGCGTAACAGCGTGACATAAGAATTCATAAAAATGGTTGATGAGAGATAAAGGGGTTCCTCATCATATTTACATGTAATGGACAGTAAGGAGGTCATATAGATACATGTCCCAACAATTTTAATGGAATTTAGATTCATGATACAAAGTATTGCTTGAATGTAAACGAGGAGAGAGAAGTTCCTTTCAGAATTTCGACATAGAAACGGGTGTACATGGGAGGAATTTAATGAGAGAGAAAGGGGTATACCATCATTCAAACATAAATAGGGAAGTATGAGTGAGGTTCGAAACCATACCCCAACATTCATAATTGAAATTAAAAGGGAAAAACAACTTAAAGAAAATTGGACAAAAAAGAGAAAGGAAGAAAAAACCCTTACTTGGAAGTGTGCTTCCAAAGGCTAGAGAGATGCTTGTGAGAGGCTTCTTGGGAGCTTGGGGCACCTTGGGAGGATTATAGAGAGAGTAGGTAATAGGTTTTATGAACTAAAAAGGCTTTTAGTAAGGAGGAAGTGGGAGCTTGGGTGAGTTTATATAGGAAAGGTGAGAGAATTCTTTATTATTTAGGTTTGGGTCCCCTTACATTAAATTAATCCAAACCACAAACCATCCCATGGTTTTTGCCCATGGTTTTTGGAAAAGGGAAGAGGAAAAAAATATTTTATAAGGCCAAAGTCCTAACTTCTTAAAATAATAGGGTTGCTTATGTGGAGGTGAGTCATACTCCCATGGAAATTAATTTAAAAAGACAAGGTGTTTAATAAGTCTTGAGGGGTTCATTAATGCTTTGAAAAGTAATCCAAAAAAACCCAAAATCAAATTATTTTAATGTTAAAACACATATTTTCTGAACATAAAGATTATATTATTTTATTACATCACTATTGGGTCATTATGATGTCATAAAACACATTATATATTTAAACAGTATTTAATTTTTACTCAAAAATTTGACTGTCTCAGAAAATTATGAAAAATTCACCGTTGGATAATTTCGATGTCCTGATTCCAAAAATAACATTTATTTTATCTAAATAATTTTATAAATATGTTAATTTTCACTTTTAAAATAAAAACCGACATTTATAAAAAATTCACGGGTTTTGACAAAAAATGGCTTTCAAACCTTAATAAAAATTATAATTGCATTCATACAATTATATGATCATTTATATATAATAAAATTAATCTAATAATAATAATAATATTTTATTAAAATATTATTTAATTCAAAAATCCCTTAATTTAATAAAATAGATTTCTTAATTAAATAATAACTAAAAAACACCATTTGTACTTTAAAAACTATTTACAATGTATCAATAATGATAAGGAATTATATTCATTATTATATACAAAAATAATAATATACATGAACATAGTACTATCTATTAGTTACATAACCCCTTAAAACAGGCGCATAAGACCTAAGGGTAAGGTGTGCGATGGTGACAGACTCTTGGGGTGGCTCGGATAACATTGCTCGAGTGGTAATCTCTATCAACTTCCACTTTTCCTGTAGATGATCCCGTTCGAGCTTGACATGATGAAGATCATCTTGGGATTGGTCAAGAGCAAATCCCAAGGACGCCACCTCTTTTCTGAGCTCCGACAAATGGGCTTCGTATGGAGCAATTCTACTGGACGAGGCTATCACTTCTTTTGTCTGAGTAAATTTGGATTTGTTAAAGCCCTATTTTTATACTAATCATGTGATCACTGTTCAATGGCTATATTAGCAACGGTCAAAATTCTTAACATAAAGCCAAATAATTTGACATTTTATATAAACATAAAGAGACATTTAATTATATCAAGAGGGATTTCCATCAATGAAACTTTGGGTCGTTACACCTTTTAAGTTGCTTGACCAACCATAGTTGGTGTAATGCGAAGGGAAATATGGATTCTTGTCACTAGAATATTTAGGCAACAGAATATTCCAAAGTCAATGGTGAGGGATATTGGATTTTGATAAAATAGTGGGAGACTAATAAGTATTAATTAATTTATTTGTCTTAGTTTTATCATGATAAATTACTAAATATTTGATCATATTAATTTGCAGAAATGACAAGAAAAATGATTTCAAACATATCATTTCGAATCATACTTGATAAGGAAAACCTTCTCACCAACACCAATTTCTAGGAGTGGTAGAGACGTTTACACGTCATCCTACGCCATGAGAGAAAATTGTATCTGCTGGAGGAGCCTGTTCCAATTATGCCTAGAAACGAGGTCAATGATGAGGAAATATCTATCTATATGAAACATTTGGATGATGCCACATATGTCTAATGTTTCATGATATCAGTAATGTCTAATGATCTCTTTAAGCAACATGAAAACATGGACGTGTATAGCATGATGTCTCACCTTAAGGATCTCTATCAAGAGAAGGCGAGACAAGAGAGATATGAGATTTACAACGCTTTGTTCACAATTAATATTGGAGAGTATGTGCCAGCTAAGCCTCATGTAGTCAAGCTTATTGGATATATTGAACACCTGGACATCTTAGGGATTAAGTTCCCAGATGAGTTGTGAACAGATCTCATCCTATCATCACTACCCAAGACCTTCTCTATCTTTATTGTCAACTAAAACATGATCAACAATGAGAAGAGTATATCATAACTTATGACATTAATTTTCCAGGTAGATTAGGACATGGGGAATGACAAACCCATAGTTCTTATAGTGAATAAGAAAAGGAAGGACAAGGCAAAGAGGCCAAGGGTTTATAAATGGTCTGAATCCCCTGAGCACCATCCCTACAAGAAGGGGAAGATCCATAGGTAGGGATGGGAATGAGAGGTGGTGTGTTTTGCATTTGTCAAGCCAGGCCACTAGAAGAGGAACTACACCCAAAAGCATGGGGATGCTAAAGGTGCGTTCATTATAGAGTGCAATCTTTCCATTTCTACACATTGAGTATTAGATACAGTTTTTGGGGCTCACATCTATATTCAAATGCAGAAACCAAGTAGATTTAGAAAGTTTTTCAGAGGAGAGGTGGATCTTCGAGCCGCTAATGGCGTGAGGCTGACTGCATTGTCCATTAGCAATTACCATCTCTCATTTCCAACTGGAATGATTTTGGTTTTACACAACTGTTATTATGTTCCTAGTGTTACCAATAACATAATTTTTGTATCATGTTTGGATATGGATGTATTTATTTTCATGTTTGGAAATAAGGGTTGTTTCTTTTATAAGAACAATATACGTTATGGTATGGGGCATTTAAATAAAGGTTTGTATGTATTAAATTACAAAAACCAAGTGTTGGTAATAGATAATGAAACAAACTCAAATGACTCATACAACACCCAGTTGTGGCATCACCGTCTCGGTCATGTAAATGAGAAGTACTTGACAAATCTCTTCCAAGATGGTTATTTAGACTCCACTGAGCTAAAACCACTTGATAGATGTCATGCTTGTTTACAAGGGAAAATGACCAAGACGCCTTTTGGTGGACAGGGTGAAAGGGCCACAAAGCTTCTAGGATTGGTACACACAGATGTGTGTGGACCATTTCCAGTAGAAGATAGAGGTGGATATTCTTACTTCATTACTTTTACTGATGATTTGAGCAAATATGTCTATATCTAATTAATTAAGTATAAGTCAGAGTCCTTGGAGAAATTTAGGGAATTAAATAATGAAGTAGAGAATCATCTTGGTAAGAAGATAAAGAAGCTTTAATCGGATTGAGGTGGAGAATATCTGAAACAAGAGTTCATCGTCCTTTTACATGAGTCTGGGATTCTATCTCAACTCACTCCTCTTTATACACCATAGTGGAATGGTGTTAGTGAAAGGAGGAACCACAACTTATTGGACACGGTGAGGTCAATGGTGATTCATGTAGATATTCCATTATCCTTTTGGGGATATGCATTACAAACTCCAGCATACACATTAAACTGAGTACCAATTAAGGCGGAAAATGGAATTCCCTCCAAGTTATGGAATGGAAAGAAACCCATTTTTTCACACACACGTGTATAGGGATGCGAGACGTTTTTAAGGCCCTCTCAATCAACAAACTAGCACCCCGGGGCACGAGGTGTATCTTTATAGGATATTCCAAGGAAACAAAAGGATATTACATATATAGCCCTTCAGACAAGAAATTGATTGTCTCCAGACAAGCCATCTTTATTGAGAGGGAGCACATCCTCAAAAAGGATAGTGGGATAAATATTGACTTTGACGAAGTTGATGCTCAAGATACACAATAGTTAGTACAGGAACAAGTTCCACAGGCCCCTATGGAAGAGGTTCCAGAAACACAAGTACTACGTAGGAGTTTAAGAGAGGTAAGGGAACCAGAGAGATTTGATTTCCTAGTAACCGAGGATGGTGAATCATTATTGTTGGACAATGATGAAGATATATCCTACAAGGAAGAAGTAGAGAGCGCAGAAGCTGTAAGATGGCTAGAAGCTATGAATTCTGAGATGGATTTTACATATCAAAACCAAGTCTGGGTTCTGGTCGATGAACCAGTTGATGTAAAACCTGTTGGATGCAAATGAGTATTCAAGAGAAATCTGGACATGGAAGGTCAAGTTAGCACCTATAAAGCAAGTATAGTGGATAAAGGATTCAGAAAATGTCAAGGAATTAACTATGATGAAACCTTCTCGCCAGTTTCCATGTTTAAATCCATAAGAATCATACTTGTTATAGCAGCTTACCATGACTATGAGATTTGAAAAACGGATTTAAAAATAACATTCCTTAATGAGAACCTTCAGGAAGATGTCTATATGACACAACTAGAAGGGTTTATGTAACACCCCAAGCTTCTACGGTACGTTTCTCTTTGAATAATACAGTAGCGTGTGTTGTACGCAACTTCGAGTTCCAATACACACCACAACCAATCAAACTAGTCATTATGAATAGTAATACCCACTTTTTGAAATTTTATAAATTTTATCTTTCAAAATGGAATTCATTTTTGGATTTGGAATATTGAAATTATCCTAGGGTGAATTTTTGGTATTTTTCTGAAAACGTTCAATTTTTGATGAATAGTGAAAAAACACCGAGTTATAGTTTAAAACCGAATTTTTATTTAAATAATTATTTATTTTATTTAAATTTATTTTAGGTCAAAATAGATACATAACACCTATATATGTTCAATTTAATTCATTGGAGTCAGTTTATAATAATTTTAGATATATAAAAATTTTATTGAACTTTTCACCGTCTTTTACCCATCTCCTTGGTGAATTTGCAAATTTACATAAAACTTAATTTTACCGCTTCTGTGAGTGGAATTTCGAAAATCTGATAGACACGGTTAATATCAAGGAGTAAAATGTGGTTCAATAAGATAAAAATAAATTTTGGTGAATAGTAACTTTTTTACTTTTATTTACCACGGTTAAAAGTAAATAGGGTAATTAAGGGTAAAAATGATATTATTATTACCCTAACATATGTCATAATTCTATTGGATAAGTATATTTTGACCAAAAAAACCTTAATAATAAAATATGAACCTCTTTGGTCCACTTGGATTAGATTAGGACATTTATTATTATTTAATTCAAAGAAGAGTTAAAAGAGTTAAAATCAAAGTTTAATAACTAAAACATTTTTAATATAGGGTTATACATAATATAAATTCGATTATAAATATCCATTATAAATATAAAAATATTTCCTACATAATGGTATTTTATTTATAATTTTTGAACATTAAATAATTTAATTTATTTATGACACAATGATGATGCAGTAATTACCTTATTAGTGAAATATTAAAATAATTGATATTATAAATACCCAAATAAATATAATTGGAGACTTTTAATGAATTGCACAAATTTTATAGGTTAATATTACATGTTAGGATTGATTAAATGAATTAGGTTCTAAGTAATAATGCTGTTATGAATTTAGCAAAAACAAAATACCAAATAGTGTCAAAATTGACATAAAAGAGTTTTTAAAACAAATATTATATTATTAATTCATATTATATTCCTAAAAATCTAAGGTTTGGCCAAAGGACTTATATAATGATAGGTTTATCATTAATTAACCACTTGGGGTTCTCTCGGAAGTATATAGTTAGTTTATTAACCATATAATATAAAAATACAAAGAGACATGGCAAATGTCAAACTATTTAACTAAGAGTTAAATATAAATGATAAGGTTAATATAGCGACCCAAACCTGTCTAAAATCTATTGGTTGAAAGGATTTAGACCCATCCCCTCCTTAACCTTTAAATAATACAATTTGGAGCCATTAGAAACTGAATATGAATTTATTATAAAACAATATTTCTAGTTTTTCAAAGGTTCCCCTCACCCCTCTTATAAAAGGGCACTCTCCCTTCTCTCTAATTCACACCTTCAAAGACTTTTGGACTGGCCAAACCCTAACAAAATATTCTCTCAACTTCTCTCAATTCAACCTATAGGAATTAGTTTGATCATAAATCCAACCTAAGGATTCCTTTTGATCAAATCAAAAGGAATAACCCGAAGAAGAGGTAATGTTTTCACCACCCTCTTTCAAGTTACTTTCTTCTTTAACTTATTCTTTCTTTGTTATTTCCATTTTAAAATAATAACTCCAGTATCTTATATATACTATGATTTTATTATAAATATGTTACAACCATATTCAGTATTATATCCATCCTTTGAATGACATGTCACCATACGTGCGTACGTACGACTTACCGTCTCCACGTCGTGGTGTAATTGTTATTCAAAACATTATTATTTGGATGGGTATTATAATGATTTTTAATTGAAGTAAATAATAAATATAAAATTATAATTATTCTGTATATATGATACACCATCCAATTATATATTATTTTAACATCAAAAGAATGATATTGTCGCTCATGCGTACGTACGGACTACCGTCTCCACGAACGCGATGAGATTCATTCCTCATCGTATCCATTCAAGACTAATTCTCATTTGATGATTAAAATTAATTTTTAAGGACTTGATATCATTCTGGATATGAATAAGATACAACCTATCCATAACAAATACGGCTTACGTAACAAATCATATAAAGGAAAACGAATCAGTTAACACCCGAAACGACGATAATACTAAAATATTATTAACAAAGCAATATTAAAAGATTATATATGATATCATATTTATGTATATGATTCTTGTATAATTTAATAACAATGATTTAACTATTATACAGGAGGTTAACCTACCCTCAACCAATGAAAAGTACAAGGTAAGGGTTAATTTCACAATCTCTTTATTATCTGAGGTTGTTTTTACGTAAGTATCTACTGGGACATATTTATTATACATGTCCATGTTTCATGAAAGAGTTTTAAAAGGGATTATTTTAAGGGTCTTTTTTTACTAAAACATCATTTCAAATGTTTTAAATATTTATTCTTCTAAATATTTCTAATTAATGTTCATGTCTTCAAAATGGTTTTTAAGGATTTATTTATATGGACATGAATGTTTTTAAAATGTTAATTACTTTCAAAAGTTTCAAAGTGGTATGAGACACTTTGATCCAAAAATGTCTTTAAATGTATTCCTTTCTAAATTATGCAACTTTTTAAATGTTTTTATGAAAAAGGTATATTTCTCTCATAGAGTTTTACAAATCATTTTCATCTATGTCAAAATCCTTTAATAGATTTTAAACTTATTTGAAGTTAATTTATCATGATAAAAATATTCCATATTTTATTAAAGGTTTTGTGATATGTTTGAATGTGGATGTGTTATTTTTATACCATTATTGGTTTATGGGTAAATTATTGACATTTTGTATGCCAGTTTTAATATGAATGTTTATGTTATGTTTAAACCTTTTCATATACGGAATGCATTGGACTTAGTAAGTGATGGGTGGAGCCCGATATAGTTCCTTGATGCATTGGTAGGTATCATGAGATAAACTAGTGTCTTGGCACAAGGACTTGACAAAATCTTATTTTTAGTCTTGGCACAAGTCCTTGACTATGTGGTTATGATATTCTAACATTATACACTCCATCATTATGAAATTGGTTATTGATATTTCATGTGATTATTCGACTAGTAGAATATACATGTGAATAAGTAAATGGTATTATTTCATTTTATTTTTTTCCATGTTATGCTAAAGTTCAAGTTTAAAATGCTTTTGTTTTAGTTATATATTTCCATAAATGTTTATGTTTATTTATGAAAGTTTCTACTATATTGTTACCCTTACTGAGCATCTGAGCTCACCCCTTTCAATGTTTTATTTTTCCCATGATGTGAAGAAGTATTTTATGAATGAACTGCAGGGATAATATGAGGGGATATGAAGACAAGATGTTATTGTAGTTTTTTTACTTTATGATGTAATGTAAGACTTATGAATATATCTAGTGTTTCCAAGGCTACTAAACTAATCGATCTTTCGAGACTTGATCTTTTGTGATCATGCCAATATTATGTAATAATTCATTGACTCTGGGTAACTGGGGTCGGGGCATTATAGTTGGTATCAGAAGAAGTTTAGTACAAACCTTGGAAGTTAGATTTAGATAAACTCTGATTAGAGCACATAGCCCTACTGTCCCCAATTCTACTTCTGTACAAGACCAGGAACTCCAGCCTGCTGCCCTCAAGGCACCTGAGAGCAAACAACATCTCCCCATTCTTCCCATACAATATGTTCCTAACAAACAGGGCAAAGATACAGCGAATGTTACTTTTCCCATGCAACTAACATTGCAGGTTAATCATGAAAATGCTATGAAAGATCAATCATCTGGAATTTCCACCAGATCTAAGACTGCAATTTCTAAAAAAAAGGGGGACAACCCCACCAAGAAAAGGTCAAAATGAATATTCTGTTTTGGAATTGTCAAGGAATTTCTAACCTTGACACCTTCAACATCCTTAAAATATTCACCAATACCCACACTCCAAACCTTATTGCTATTGCTGAACCTAAAATTAATTTTGCCTCGCACTCACACCAAGCCCCTCCTGGCTACCATTTCCTTGGGGCTTGTAACAATGGATCCCCAACTGAATCTTTATGGCTCTTTGCTCACTCCTCATTACAAAATGTTAACATATATATCTATTCGAGTCAAGCCATTACTTGTGACTACATCTTTGAGAATACACACATCTTCTCTACTTTTATTTATGCTTATAACAGGTATCAAGACAAGAGAGAACTTTGGAATGATCTCTCCAATCTTAATGATTCTATTTTCCACCCTTGGTTTATCATTGGTGACTTCAATTCCATCCTTTCTTCGAGTGAGAAAATTGGTCCTCCTACTCCTATTTCCACTAGGGAATTTAAATCTTGTATTGAAATGAACAACCTCACAGAGGTTAATCTCTTGGGTGATAAATTTACTTGGTATAGGAAGCACTGTAATATAAATGTTGCCAGCAAATTAGATAGGGCCTTTACTAATTCTCATGCACTTGATAGTTGGGACAATATCTCCATCATTACCCTTGTGAGAATATTCTATGACCATCACCCAATCCTTCTTTCCTTCTCCTACAAAAAAAGTTAAGTGAGGTCTCCTTTTAGATATAATAATGCTTGGTCTGCTGACCCCGAATGTACAAACATCATAAAGGACACATGGAAAAATATGCATGGTTAGTTTGACCTATTTGCTTTCCCGATGAAGTTAAAAATGTTAAAGCAAACTCTTAAAAATTGGTGCAAAGGCAAGGTTTATGAAATGGATAATAACATCAACCTTCTTGAAACAAAACTTAACCAACTTCAGAATATCAACTCTTCTTTAAACTATGATCAGGACCCTCAACAGGAAATCACAATTTCCTCTAAGCTAATTTCCTTACTCAACCTAAAGGATAATCTTAAAAAACAAATATTCAAATCCAAGTGGCTTAATGATGGGTATAGGAATACTAAATTCTATAATGCCCTTCATAGGGTTAGGAAAGCCTATAGACCCCTAGCCTTTCTCAGAAATGGGGACCAAATTCTTGACACTGATGAAGGAATTTCCAATCACTTAGTCTCTTATTTTGAAAATATTTTCAATGGTGATAATATTGATAAAGACCTCAAACCTGACATCATTCCTGATCTGGTTTCTGAGGAAGATAACAATCTTCTGAACAACATCCCCTTTGATCATGAAATCAGAGACACTGTCTTTAGCCTTAATCCTGACAGTGCTCCTGGCCCGGATGGTTTTAATAATGGCTTCTATCAAATCCATTGGGATACTCTTCAAGAAGATGTTTGTCGTCTGGTTAAAGCCTTCTTCTCCAAAGGTATTCTTCCTCATGGCCTTAACTCCCAATTTCTGGTTCTTATCCTCAAAATGGAGAACACTGATATGATTCAGAACTTTAGACCCATTGCCCCTATCAATTCTCTTTTCAAAATCATCACAAAATTAATTTCCAATAGAATGAACTCCATTTGTTGAAAAATAGTTTCTTAGAACCAATTTGGTTTCATAAAAGGAAGATCTATTCAAGATTTCATCTATATGGCCTCTGAATCCACTAATCTTTTAAACAAAAAGAGCAGAGGGGGGAGTGTTTCTATCAAACTTGATATTGTGAAGGCCTTTGATACCATTGATTGGAGCTTTATGTATAAAGTTCTTTCACAATTCAGCTTCAATGAAATTTTCATTAACAGAATCAAATCTTTATTCAACTCTGCTTATATCTCCATCCTCAATAATGGATTTCCTAGAGGCTATTTTAACTGCACTAAAGGTGTGAGGCAGGGTGACCCTCTCTCTACTATTTTATTCTTCATTGGGGAAGACTACCTGAGTAGGTTGATTACCCAGGAGATTGGTAAAGGAGTAATAAAACCTATCTCTGCCTCCAGAAATTTACAAGTTCCTTCGCATCTTCTTTATGCTGATGAAATTATTCTTTTTATCCAGGGAGACAAAAGGAACATTCTCAAACTTAAAGATATTCTGCTCCATTACTAGGAAATCTCTGGTCAACACATCAACTAGAACAAATCTTCCATCATTTTCAGTAAATACTTTTCTCTGGGACGAAAACTTTCCATATCTAACATCTTGGGCGTCAAAGAAGGCTCTCTCCCCTTTACCTATCTAGGTGTGCCGATATTTTGGGGAAGATCTAAAGCGGATTACTTCTCTCACATTACGGATCATATGCTTAAGCACCTTTCCTCCTGGAAGGGTAAGTCCATTTCGATGGCAGGTAGAATTTTTTTAGTGAAATCTACAATTGTTTCTAAACTTTTTTATTCAATGATGATATATAAATGGCCAACAAGTCTTTTAAAACGCCTTAACACTGCTATTAAAAATTTTGTTTGGACCGGTGGCACTATGGAGAGGAAGCTAGTGACTATCCCCTGGACCTCCTACTGCAAACCTATTAATAAAGGGGGGATTGGCATAAAAAATCTCTCTAAATTCAATGAGGCTTTTCAAGCTAGACTTATGTGGAACATTATTCAAATTACCTCGCCCTCCATGAATTTCCTCAGAACTCGCTTCTTTGACAAGCTTAGATACAATCATCTATATCCCCTTAAGTCCTCCATTTGGCCCTCCATCAAAAGCACCTTCATGTCTATTATGTCTAACTCTAGATGGATAGCCTCTAAGGACTCCAGCTTAAAATTCTGGTTTGATAATTGGACTGGTGCTCCCCTGATCTCTTTGACAGATTCCAACCAACACCCTCCCCATCTTCAGGACTCAATTGACTCGATCATTCATATGCATAATCTTGATCTCCCTGAGAATATTACCCAAATTGTTGATAATTATCACTTCTCTAATACTAATGATTTACTTATTTGGGAACCAGTGCGCAATGGGACCCTTAACTCCAAAAGCTATTATAAGTTCCTTTTCAACAATGATGACAATATACACCCCTGGCTAGACAATTTTAACAAAACCTGGATAAAACCCTCAAGATTTACTTTATTCTGGCGGATTGCTCATCAAAGAAATCCCACAGATAATTGCTTACAAACTTTCAGAATAACTCTTTGTTCCAAATGCCGTATGTGCAATCAACATAGAGAGGATATTAATCATCTCTTTATCTCTTGTGACATAGTTACCACTCTCTGGCATTATATTCTTGACATTTTTGAGTGCAGATGGATTTTCTTTGACACCATCAACATGCAGATTCATAATTGCTTGAAGTTGTCTACGTCTCAGAAAATCAAAAACCTTTTGGTTGCGGTGGTTGCGGAACTTCTTCACATTATCTGGTATGGTAGAAATGAATTAATTTTCCGCAATAACTCTTTTAAAATTAGTGGAGGGAAAACGAGAATCCTCATGGATATCCGTGAAGCATCTTCTATCCAAAAAGCTCACTGCAACAATTCGGTCCGTGACCTTGGGATCCTTAGAGGTGTTGGGGTGAAGGGTATTTACCCTCGTCCCCACTCTACTCTTGATTTTTTTGGCTTCCCCCCCTCCGGGATGGAGTAAAATCAATGTGGATGGAGCCTCCAAAGGCAACCCGGGACCAGCGGGCTATGGAGCCGTCTTCAGAAATCACCTGGACCAGATCCTTGGATGCTTTTATGGATCTTGCGGTTCCGCTACTGCTTTGGAAGCTGAGATGATGGGTGTCATCCATGCCATCACCTTTGCCAGACTTCACAGATGGGACAATATCTGGATTGAGAGCGACTCTACTACAATCATTCAGGCCATCTGGAATGGTACAATTCACCTTGCTTGGCCTCTTACTGCCCGCTGGATGGACTGTTTGAATTCGCTCGTTGGGCTTAACTTCATCGCTACTCACGTCTTCCGCGAAGCCAACATGATCGTTGATGGGCTTTCTAATCTTGGAGTTACTCACGAATTATATTGGATGGATGATCTCCCTTCTGAATTAATCCCTTATTATGCTCGGGATGTCTAAAAAATACCTTCCTTCAGACTTGTGTAACCCCCTTCTTTTTTATCAATAAAATTTTCTACCTTTAAAAAAAACATAGCCCTAAGTTAGACTTTGAGGATTAGTATAGAATAACTTCATAGAATTTTAGTATTGTAGAGATTTGTGAGTTTTCTGAGAAATACATCCTTGTCTGGATATGAGTAGGGAGAGCTGGATCTGGCACATATGTACCTAGGGGTAAAACTCGAAAACACCGCTTTGAGCTAGACTCGAACGAGAACTGGTGCACGACAACGGGCCTTGCTGCACTCTTGGTTACAACACTCCCAGGGGATATGCTTATGATAATTCTCATTTTATTTACAAACCATTATGAAGGGTTTATGAGTATATACTTCCTCAAAGAAAACATTTTTATGATTATGGACTATATCCATAAACTGTTCAATTCATGTTAGGTGTTTTACAAGTTTGGATTTATGTATTGCGATTCATAAACTAATCTAGTTTATGCCATTGTTTAGAAATGGCTCCTAGTGGAAGGAATGGAAACCGTATCAATGAACACAATCCATGTAGGGATTTTCCTCCTGCTTAAGATAATTATAGTGGAGATGGTGATGCAACTGGTGCTGAATATCTAATCACCATACTGGGACAACTAACTCAGGTTATGAATAATAACCTTACCCGTATGGAGCACCCTGATCCGCAGCGTGGAGGATCAATGTTAGATCACTTCATGAGGTAACAACCACAAACATTCAATAGGGGAACAAATCCAATAGTAGCGGAGCAATGGATAAATTCCTTAGAGAAAATATTCCATACCTTGGGGAGTAGTGAAAGGGAAAAAGTTATCATGGAAGTTTACCGCCTCACTGGAGATGCTGATCAATGGTGTTCATTAATTCAAAACATGAAGGAAGATGAATAAGTATCAAATATGGAATGGAGGGAGTTTAAATATATTTTCTTAGAAAAATACTTTCCTCATGACCATCGAGCAGATATGGAAAGACAATTTCTGAGTCTGAGGCAAAAGGACGATGAGAATGTTGCAAAGTATGAGTCTAACTTTACAAGGTTAGCAAGGCATGCTACAAATTATATACATAACCCAAGAAGTAAGATTGATTGTTTCTTTGATGGGTTAAAACCATTTCTCCATTGATAATTAGTCTCACAATCCTTCTCGTCATACGAAGATATTGTCTCATGTGGTATCAAGACAGAAAAGAAATTCTCTAAGTCTTACGACTTTAAAGCAAAACAAGAGAAGAAGAGATATGCTGATCACTCTGGGAATGGAAATAAGGGGAAGAAGGGAAAAGTTGAATATTCATCCTGTAGTAAATGTGGGAAGAAACACCCTGGTACTTGCTTGAAGGTAATGAGAGTCTATTACAAGTGTGGTGAAAAAGGGCACCAAGCTCATGATTGCAAGGGGAAGAAAGAAGCTACCGATGTTCAATGCTACAATTGCAGAGAGATGAGACATTATAAAAATGAATGTACTAAGTGTCAGGGAAACTTACCTCATAAAAGGCCAAGGGATCAAGTCCAAGCTTATGCTATCACTACTTCTGAGGTTGAATCCCCAAAAGACGTGGTGACAGGTAATTTAATGGTTTCCTCAAGTTTAGAAAATGCATTATTTGATTCTGGATCATCGTATTATTTCATATCTTCCCAGTTTGCTAAGAAAATTAGATATTTTCAATTTGATTTAACAAGGGAGTTGTCAGTTAAAACTCCTAAGGGAAGTATTATCACAACAAAGTTTTGTGAATCCGTTCCCATTAGAGCATATAAATGTTCTTTATCTGCTAATCTCATCGTTACACCTATGATTGAGTTTGATATAATCCTAGGTATGGATTGGATTTTGGACCATGATGCGAAGATTTATTGTAAGAATAAGGAGGTTACACTTTTTGATGATGATGATAAAGAACACCTTATCTTTAGAGAAGAATCGTCACCACCTGATTCTTATCTAGATCCACCCCCAGTAGCTCAACTAAATTCAATTATCGGGGAGGAAGGGAATGAAATAACTGTGGGTGAGGAAAGGAATGTTCAAATAGAGGATGTAACTATTGTGAAAGAATATGTAGATGTGTTTCCGGAAGATTTACTTGGACATCCTCTAGAATGAGAAATTGAGTTTTCCATTGATTTAATTCCTGGTTCAAGGCCCATATCGAAGACCCCTTATAGAATGGCCATTATAGAATTAGTTGAACTAAAGAAACAACTAGAGGAATTGAGTAATAAGGGATTTATTCGCCCTAGTGTTTCTCTATGGGGATCCCCTGTCCTTTTTCTTAAGAAGAAAGATGGATCTATGAGGTTATGTATCGACTACATGTAAATCAATGCTGTAACAATAAAGAACAAGTATCCCCTACCTCACATTGATGATTTATTTGACCAATTGCATGAAGATCAATACTTTTCAAAGATTGACCTTCGATCTAGATACCATCAGTTGTGTGTAAAGAAGGAATACATTCCAAAGACAACATTTCGAACCAAGTACGAGCATTACGAGTTTACAGTAATGCCTTTTGGGCTGACTAATGCACCCTCTGTTTTCATGGATCTAATGAACAGAGTTTTCAAGGAATATCTTGATGACTTTATAGTGGTATTTATCGATGATATCTTGGTATACTCCAAAATCTATGAAGATCATGAAAATCACTTGAACATTATATTAAAGACTCTGAGAAGACATGAATTATATGGGAAGTTTAGAAAGTGTGAATTCTGGCTGCAGGATATTTCTTTTCTTGGCCATATTGTCTCTAAGGATGGAATCTCTGTTGATCCTTCTAAGACAAGAGCAATCCAAGAATGGCTAGCACCGATGAGTATAATTGAGGTACGTAGTTTTATTGGTTTAGCAGGTTATTATTGACATTTCGTCCAGAATTTTGCCTGGATGCCTAACCCATTAATGAAGCTCACACGCAAAGGGGTTAAATTTTTTTGGACAAAAGAGTGTGAAGAATGTTTTGAAGAACTGAAGATAAGATTAGTCAATTACCCTTTATTGACTCTACCATCGGGGAATGATGGGTTAATTATTTATAGTAATGCATCGAATAAAGGACTTGGTTGTGTCCTTATGCAGAATGATAGAGTTATTGCCTATGCATCACGACAGCTGAAAATTCATGAGAAAAACTATCATACTCATGATCTTGAGTTAGATGCTATAATCTTTGCTTTGAAGATATGGAGACATTATCTCTATGGTGAAAAATGTGAGATATATGCTGATCACAAGAGTTTGAAGTATATTTTCTCACAGAAAGAACTCAACATGAGGCAAAGGTGATGGCTTGAACTACTCAAGGATTATTATTGCACGATACACTACCACCCGGGGAAGGAAAATAAGGTGGAATATTCTTTGAGCAGAAAGGATCATGGAGTTTTGAACAAAATGAGAGTTGAAAGGGATCCAATTTTCATAGATCTAGTAAAGTTTGATATGGGAATAACCATGGAAGGTGAAACATCAATACGTTTTCAAATGGTTTCCAAACCATATTTAATAGAAAGGATAAATAGTTCTCAAACTGATGATGAAGAGTTTAAAAAGAAAATTAAAGCTGTGAATGATGGGAGATTGAGTGACTTTGTGTATGAAGATGAAATTTTGAAATTTGGGAGGAGACTTTGTGTTCCCGATATACCTGATCTAAAAAGGGAATTGTTGTACGATGATCATAGTTCCAATTTCTATATACACTCTAGGAGTACCAAAATGTATAGAGATTTGAAGGAACATTTTTGGTGGGACAACATGAAGAGGGAGATTTCTGATTTTGTGTTAAGATGTATGGTTTGTTGACAAGTGAAAGCTGGAAGGCAACAACCTGGTGAAGTATTAAAACCTCTTCCCATACCTGAGTGGAAATGGGATAATATCACGATGGACTTTGTCATGGGACTACCAAAGAATCCTAGAAGGAACGATGCAATATGGTTCATTGCTGATCGTCTTACCAAGTCAGCACATTTTCTTTCTATAAGGGAAGATTTACCACTTGAATGCCTAACAATACTATATACTAATGAAGTTGTGAGACTTCATGGAATACCCCTATCAATTGTTTCGGATCGTGATCCCCGTTTTACATCAAGATTCTAGAAAATTTTTCAGAAAGCCCCGGATACTGAACTTCATTTGAGCACTGCTTACCACCCTCAAACAGATGGACAATCAGAACGAACTATTCAAACCTTAGAAGACATGTTGAGATCCTGCTCACTTGACTTTCAGGGTATGTGGGATCAATATTTACCTTTGGTAGAATTTTCATATAACAATAGCTTCTATTCAAGTATTCAGATGGCACCATATGAAGCATTATATGGAAAGAGATGTTGCACACCAACCTGTTGGGATGATGTTGGTGAAAGAAAACTCATAGGCCCGGAACTAGTGGAGGAAATGATGGAAAAGGTGAAGGTAATCCAAAACCACATGAAAGCAGCTTAAAGTAGGCAGAAGAGCTATGCTGACAACCGAAGGAAGGATTTGGAATTTCAGGTAGGAGATCATGTTTTCTTGAAGGTATCTCCATGGAAGGGTGTTATACGTTTCGGTAAGAAGGTAAAATTGAGTCCCAAGTACATCAGACCATTCGAAATTCTAGAATGAATTGGGGCTATAGCTTACCATTTGGCAATGCCACCAAGTCTCTCCAAAGTTCATGATGTGTTCCACGTATCATTGTTGAGAAAATACATGCCTGACCAAACGCATGTACACACCTATGAGGAATTAGAATAGGAATCCGATCTGTCTTATTACGAATATCCTATCAGGATTCTTGATACAAGAGAACAAGTGCTGAGAAATCAGACGACTTGTCTGGTAAAAGTTTTATGGAGAAACCATAAGATGGAAGAGGCAACGTGGGAACCCGGTGAACTTATGATGAAGAACCACCCAATTCTTTTTACGCAGTAATACTCTAGAAATTTTGAGGACAAAATTATTTGAAAGAGGGGAGAATGTAACACCCCAAACTTCTACGGTACGCTTCTCTTTGAATAATACAGTATCGAGTGTTGTACGCAACTTCGAGTTCCAACACACACCACAACCAATCAAAATAGCCGTTATGAATAGTAATACCCAATTTTTTAAATTTTATAAATTTTATCTTTCAAAATGGACTTCATTTTTGGATTCGGAATATCGAAATTAGCCTAGGGTGAATTTTTGGTATTTTTCAAAAAACGTTCCATTTTTGATGAATAGTGAAAAAACACTAAGTTATAGTTTAAAACCGAATTTTTATTTAAATAATTATTTATTTTATTTAAATTTAGTTTAGGTCAAAATAGATACATAATACCTATATATGTTCAATGTAATTGATTGGAGTTAGTTTATAATAATTTTATATAAATAAAAATTTTATTAAACTTTTTACCGTATTTTACCCATCTCCTAAGAGAATTTGCAAATTCACATAAAACTTAATTTTACCGCTTTTGTGAGTGGAATTTTGAAAATCTGAGAGACACGGTTAATATCAAGGAGTAAAATGTGGTTCAATAAGATAAAAATAATTTTTGGTGAATAGTAACTTTTTCATTTTATTTACCACGATTAAAAGTAAATAGGGTAATTAAGGGTAAAAATGACAATATTATTACCCTAACACATGTCCTAATTCTATTGGATAAGTATAGTTTGACCAAAAACAACCTTAGGAATAAAATATGAACCTATTTGGTCCACTTGGATTAGATTAGTACATTTATTATTATTTAATTCAAAGAAGAGTTAAAAGAGTTAAAATCAAAGTTTAATAACTAAAACATTTTTAATATAGGGTTATACATAAGATAAATTCAATTATAAATATCAATTATAAAGATAAAAAGATTTCATACATAATGGTATTTTATTTATAATTTTTCAACATTAAATAATTTAATTTATTTATGACACAATGATGATGCAGTAATTACCTTATTAGTGAAATATTAAAATAATTGATATTATAAATACCCAAATAAATATAATTTGAGACTTTTAATGAATTAAACTAATTTTATAGGTTAATATGAAATGTTAGGGTTGATTAAATGAATTAGTTTCGAAGTAATAATGCTGTTATAAATTTAGAAAAAACAAAATACCAAATAGTGTCAAAATTGACATAAAAGAGTTTTTAAAACAAATATTATATTATTAATTCATATTCTATTCCTAAAAATCTAATTTTTGGCCAAAAAACTTATATAATGATAGGTGTATCATTAATGAATCACTTGGGGTTCTTTTTGAAGTATATAGCAAGTTTATTAACCATATAATATAAAAATACAAAGAGACATGGTAAATGTCAAACTATTTAACTAAGAGTTAAATATAAATGATAAGGTTAATATAGTGACCCAAACCTGTCTAAAATCTATTGGTTGAAAGGATTTAGACCCATACCTACATTAACCTTTAAATAATCCACTTTGGATCCATTAGAAACCGAATATGAATTTATTATAAAATAATATTTCTAGCTTTTCCAAAGGCGCCCCTCACCCCTCTTATAAAAGGGAACTCCCCCTTCTCTCTAATTCACACCTTCAAAGACTTTTTTACTGGCCAAACCCTGCCCAAATATTCTCTAAACTTCTCTCACTTCAACATAGAGGCATTAGTTTGATCATAAAGCCAACCTAATGATCCCTTTTTATCAAATCAAAAGGAAGAACCCGAAGAAGAGGTAATGTTTTCACCACCCTCTTTCAAGTTCCTTTCTTCTTCAACTTCTTATTTCTTTGTTATTTCCATTCTAAAATAATAACTCCAGTATCTTATATATACTATGATGTTATTATAAATATGGTACAACCATATTCAGTATTATATCCATCCTTTGAATGACATGTCACCATACGTGCATACATACGACTTACCGTCTCCACGTCTTGGTGTAATTGTTATTCAAAACATTATTATTTGGATGAGTATGATAATGATGTTTAATTGAAGTAAATAATAAATATAAAATTATAATGATTCTGTATATATGATATAACATCCAATTATATGTTATTTTAATATCAAAAGAATGATATTGTCGCTCGTGCATACGTACGGACTACCGTCTCCACGAACGCGATAAGATTCATTCCTCATTGTATCCATTAAAGACTAATTCTCATTTGATGATTAAAAGTAATGTTTAAGGACTTGATATAATTTTTGGATATGAATAAGATAAAACCTATCCATAACAAACATGGCTTACGTAATAAAGCATATAAAGAAAAACGAATCAGTTAACACCCTGAATGACGATAATACTAAAATATTATTAACAAATAAATATTAAAAGATCATATATGATATCATATTTATGTATATTATTCTTGTATATTTTAATAACAATGATTTAACTATTATACAGGAGGTTAACCTACCCTCGACCAAGGAAAAGTACAAGGTAAGGGTTAATTTCACAATCTCTTTATTATCCGAGGTTGTTTTTACGTAAGTATCTACTGAGACATATTTATTATCTATGTCCATGTTTCATAAAATAGTTTTCAAAGGGATTATTTTAAGGGTCTTTTTTTACTAAAGCATCATTTCAAATGTTTTAAATATTTATTCTTCTAAATATTTCTAATTAATGTCCATGTCTTCAAAATGGTTTTTAAGGATTTATTTATATGGACATGAATGTTTTTAAAATGTTAATTAATTTCAAAAGTTTCAAAGTGGTATGGGACAATTTGATCCAAAAATGTCTTTAAATGTCTTACTTTCTAAATTATGTGACTTTTTAAATGTTTTAATGAAAAAGGGATATTTCTCTCATAGAGTTTTACAAATAATTTTCATCTATGTAAAAATCCTTTAATGGATTTTAAACTTGTTTGAAGTTGATTTATTATGATAAAAATATTCCATATTTTATTGAAGGTTTTGTGATATGTTTGACTATGTATGTGTTATTTTTATACCATTCTTGGTTTATGGGTAAAGTATTGACATTTCTTATGCCAGTTTTAATATTAATGTTTATGTTATGTTTAAACCTTTTCATATGCAGAATGCATTGGACTTAGTAAGTGACGGGTGGAGCCCGATATAGCTCCTCGATGCATCAGTAGGTCTCATGAGACAAAATAGTTTCTTGGCACAAGGCCTTGACAAAATCTTATTTTTAGTCTTGGCACAAGGCCTTGACTATGTGGTTATGATAGTCTGGCATTATGCATTCCATCATTATGAAAGTGGTTATTGACATTTCATGTGATTATTCGACTAGTATAATATCCATGTGAATAAGTAAATGACATTATTTCATTTTATTTTTTCCATGTTATGCTGAAGTTAAAGTTTAAAAGGCTTTTGTTTTAGTTATACATTGCCTTAAATGTTTATGTTTATTTATGAAAGTTTCCGCTATATTGTTACCCTTACTAAGCATCTGAGCTCTCCCCTTCCAATGTTTTATTTTTCCCAGGATGTGAAGAAGTATTTTATGAATGACCTGTTGGGATAGTATGAGGGGGTATGAAGACAAGATGTTGTTGTAGTTTTTTTTACTTTATGATGTAATGTAAGACTTATGAATATATCTACTATTTCCAAGGCTACTAAACTAATCGATCTTTCGAGACTTGATCTTTCGTGATCATGCCAATATTATGTAATAATGCACCGAATATGGGTAACTGGGGTCGGGGCGTTACAGTTTATGACACCAAGTGAATCCAAATGGGTTTTCAAGTTGCAGAAATCCATTTATGGATTAAAGCAAGCATCCAGGTCATGGAACATTTGATTTGATAAAGCCATAAAGGAATTTGGTTTCATTAAGAACGAATGTGAGCCATGTGTTTATAAGTGGTTTAATGGTAATATGGTTGTTATCCTAGTATTATATTTTGATGACATATTACTTATTGGAAATGATGTACCAGTCTTACAGTCAGTTAAGGACTGGTTGAACAAGCGTTTCTCCATAAAGGACTTGGGTGAAGCAGTCTATATTATATGAATCAAGATCATTCATGATAGATCCAAGAGGCTACTTGGACTAAGTCAAGGTATATACATTGACCAGATACTAAAGAGATTTAGTATGGAACAATCCAAGAGGGGATTGGTTCTAGTGTCACATGGCCTACATCTTTCTAAGAGAATGTGTCCTTAGACACAATAGGAGAAAGACAGGATGAGCAATATCCTATACGCTTCGTCTATAGGATCCATCATATATGACATGTTATGTACCAAGATTGATGTTTCCTATACACTAATCATGGTAAGTAGATATCAATTATATCCAAGAGAACAACATTGTACTGCTGATAAGACTATCCTTAAGTATCTGAGAAGAACTAAGGATATGTTCTTGGTGTATAGAGGAGATGAGGAGCTTGTCATATAATGGTATGTTTATTCTAGTTTTCAGACAAATCATAACGATTTGAAGTTGAAATTAGGATATGTTTTCTGTCTCAATGGAGGAGCTGTGAGCTAGAAGAGTTCAAAGTAGCCAGTTGTCGCCGATTCTATAGCGGAGTCCGAATATATAGTGGCTTCTGATGTAGCAAAGGAAGCTGTTTGGATTTAGAACTTTTTCCAGGAGCTTGATGTGGTTCCTACCAATAGAGACCCTATCACATTGTATTATGATAATACTACAACGGTGGCTCTTGAAAAATAACCAAGGTCACATCAACGAACAAAACACATTCTCTGGAAATATCACCTATTGAGGGATTTCTATCAAAGGGGTGAAGTTGTAGTAAGCAGAGTATCCACAGAAAAGAACGCGGTAGACCCCATGAATAAAGTCCTATCTCAATAGAAGCATGAATATCATGTGAGAGCTAGTGGGTTAATGGTTGTTAGTAGTTAGATCTAGTAAAAGTGGGAGTTTTTTGGAGTTGGTGGCCTATAACCAACTACTTTGTACTTTATGATAAACTTGTATTCATGTATTTGAATATTAATAAATACCTTATCACATCTTGATTGTTCTTCTACATGACAATGCATGTGATAATGTCCTAATGATAACTGTTTCACTAAAGGGTCGTAGCGGATCCCTGCTATGATGAGAACCTGGAAGTGCCATAACACTATTCTTGAATATATGTTCTATAAACAGATGATGTTATTTGAGGGACACAAATAATACAACCCATTAGGGGTAAGGAATCATAAAACTTTGAGGAACCTTTTCATGGTATGTGCTCTTAGTAATATCCAGGAGGATATTATGAGAAAAAGACATGCCAATAGGAAATCCACATTTCATAGTGTCATTAGATGTTCCTATCTGCAGATGTGTGTATTGGTCCTTAGAATTTAAGATTATTGATGATGGGTATTACAACTCGCGCACTTAGATGTATTGACAAAAACTGTAACGACACACTATTTGCAGCGAGGTAAGATATGCCGGGTGCGTCACGAGTAATACCACATTGATAGATAATGCGAGAAAGGATTTGTCCCTTATGTTCCATAAAGGAATTTGATATCTTAGGACCTTTGATAGAATTGATATATCCTAAATAAATCCACATCCATGGTGTTGAATGGGAAAGTTAAATTCTGGGAAGTCAAATAAAGAATAATCGAGCACATGGGTTGATGGCACTATCATGCAACCTACTTGATTGGAGATATAAAGACAAACGGATTACATTACATGGTAAACATTTGTAGGAGGTGACACGTTATTGTGGTGTTAATATCTTTCTATATGGGTAGATTGGCGTGTTTCTAGATGATAACCTTGGACTTTAGGTGAGATCCACCTAATGCCACTAAGAAATAGTCCTACAGGGTTACACACTAAGTGTATCCAAGTATCTCAGTTAAATATTCATTTAACAAGTTGAATAAAGATTATTCCCGACTGTGGTTTAATAATTATTCAAGGATTCCTGATCACATTTATTTCAATACTAGTTATTTGAGAGAATATATTATGGGTGAAATAATATATTTATTAGTGAGTAATGTAGTGATATTTATTTAAGAAATAAATAGTAATTATTCAAGGTCTAATAAATGTGGTGGAGGAAATAAATAAAATGGAAAAACAAAAGTACATGTCATGTATATTAATATACACACCGTGTAGTTTTTCTAGGGATTTTCGAGAAATGATATTATTTATTTAATTAAATAATATTAAGTGTAATTCATTGGGCACATGTCAAGTGATAATAATAGTCAAATGTTGTTATTAGACATGAGGTCTTACTAAGAATTAAATGAAATAAATAAATACCTATGGGTAATTATTTTATTTTATTATTCTAAGTATTATAAATCCCAATTACATTATTCTCATTAAGCCTATCCATTATCTATGGTTGTACATAATAGATCTGGATAAATCTCTCAAGCCAAGATAGAATTCCTTTCCTCCAAGAATAATCTCAAGTTACAAGAGAGGTTATCCTCCACCGGATCAAAGAGAGTGATTTGGAAGCTTCTCTCAAGGTGATTGAAGGCGAACATCACAAGAGAAGGCTCTTCCATTATAGAACCCATAGATTCCTTTGGAAATGTCCATAGATATGTGGAGCACATGTGGATTATCTCTAGAGGAAGCCTACACTTGGCTTCTGCGACGCAATGACAGATCACATTAGATCGTGACCAGAAACATCAATGGAGAGAGAATTCTATTAAGGCAGTTCTTCTCCTTTTAATTAAATTAATTATAAACAACATATGATGATCCTCTCTATGGTTCTGGGAATTCCCTCTTTCCTTTACGTTCTTCGTTATATTATGAATATATGGCATTTTATCATTGTGATGGATCACAGATTGATCGTTGTTAATAGTAAAATTAAAGTTGGGTACACCCATCCATGTGCTTCCGCTGCGCCTAGAACCTACAACCTAATCATTATTTATTCACCCATATAATAAAAAATTCATCTTTATATTCACCCATTCCATAAAAACTTCATATTTATATTCATGAAAGATTCCTACTAAAAGTTTCATGTTAAAATTTAAAATTGTAATGTTAAAATATGTTTTTTATATTAACTTCTGGACGTGTAGTGTCAAAATGTGTAATGTCAGTGTTAAAAACCTGTAATTATAGTGTTAAAATGTGATATTTTAGTGGTTTTAACTTTGAAATGGTCCATTGAAATTATTGGTTTTCATTTCTAAACTGTTAGTGTTAAAATCTGGTGGTTTAATATCAAAAACCGGAGGCCCAATTTTAAAATCTGGATGATCTATGTTAATTTCTATAATATTGATGTTCAATACTTTGACAACCTCCTTTTAGATGCCTATACGTTCTTTTATGGATTTTCAGTGTTAAAACATGGAATTAAATTGTTAAACATTAGAATTTTAGTGTTAGTATCTGGAGTGTTAAATTAAAAGGATTCCTCTTTAAATCTCATACCGTTAGAGATAAAATGTGGATGCTCGATATTAAAATCTGGATGCTGACTGTTAATTTCTGTAAGGTTGGTGTTAATTTCTGGTACGTTTATGTTAAATGCATTGGATTCATCCTTAGAAATTACCATGTGTATAGATATGTAATATCAATGTTAAAAACCTAGAATTATAGTGTTACAATGTGGGATTTTAGTGGTGCCAACTTTGAAATGGTCCATTGAAAGTCTTCGTTTTCATTTCTAAACTGTTAGTGTGAAAATCCAGAGGGTTGGTGTCAAAAACCAAAGGCTCAGTGTTAAAATCTGGATGCTATGTGTTAATTTCTATAAGATTGTTGTTCAATACTTTGAAAACCTCATTTTAGATGTCCATATGTTCTTTTGTGGCTTTTAAGTGTTAAAACATGGAATTAGAGTCTTAAACATTAGAATTTTAGTGTTAGTACATGGAGTGTTAAATTAAAAAGCTTCCTCTTTGAATCTTGTATTGTTAAAGATAAAATGTGGATTCCCAATGTTAAAATATGGATGCTGAGTATTAATTTCTAGTAGCTCAGTCCTAATTTCTGGTATGTTTATGTTAAATGCCTTGAAATCCTCATTAGAAATGTCCATGTGTATAAATGTGTAATCTCAATGTTTAAAACCCGGAATTATAGTGTTACAATGTGATATTTTAGTGGTTCCTACTTTGAAATGGTCTATTTAAAGTCTTAGTTTTCATTTCTAAACTGTTAGTGTCAAAATCTAGAGGGTTAGTGTCAAAAACCGGAGGCTTGGTGTTGAAATCTGGATGCTCTGTGTTAAATTTTGTAAGATTTTTGTTCAATACTTTTAAAACCTCCTTTTAGATGCACTTATGTTATTTTGTGGCTTTTCATTGTTAAAACATGGGATTAGAGTGTTAAACATTAGAATTTTAGTGTTAGTATATGAAGTGTTAAATTAAAAAGCTTCCTCTTTGAATCTCATACTATTAAAGATAAAATGTGGATGTCCAATGTTAAAATCTAGATGCTGACCATTAATTTTTGGTAGGTCAATGTTAATTTTAGGTGTGTTTATGTTAAATGACTTGAAATCCTCATTAGAAATGGCCATGTGTATAGATGTGTAATGTTAGTGTTAAAAACCTATAATTATAGTGTTGCAATGTGGGATTTTAGTGGTTCCAACTTTGAAATGGTCTATTGAAAGTCTTAGTTTTCATTTCTAAACTATTAGTGTCCAAAACCAGAGGGTTAGTGTTAAAATCTGGATGCTCTATGTTAATTTCTATAATATTTTTGTTAAATACTTTGACAACCTCATTTTAGATGCCCATATTTTCTTATTTGGATTGTTTAATTGGAAAGATTTCTATTATCTATTACTAACATTTTTTTCACCATTATATATTATAAGATATCAAGGTTTTGTACGATGGTTATATGAAAGGTGTGAATGATCACCTACATGAACTCATTCAAGTTTAAGGTAATTTGTTAGTTTGAAGATCTACTGCTAAACCAGATAGATTTGATCATGTTCTAGATGAAGAAATAGAGGCTGATGGAGAGTTGGAGGAGCATACAGAGGACTCTGAAGAGGAAGTGTAGGAGATAAATGAAGTTGAGGAGGTGGGGGAGATAAAGAGGATGAAAAATTTTTAGAGGCAGGTGACGAAATTGATGAATAAGGGGTTGAAGCGATTTAAGTCGATGAGGAAGTGGAAGAGGAAGTGGTAAAAGTTGTGTTCAAAACAACATTGGGAGACCTATCTTCTGGGATGTCTCTTAGGAGGTCACAGTGAAAAAAGACTGAAAAAATGGCCACCCTACATTCAAAAACTTGTCAAAGGAAGAGCCAACCTTAAAAGGAGGGTTTATGACTTGTGCACCTAAGGAAGGCATCAAGGCATCAATGAGTGGTAGGTTTTAATCATATTAATATTTTGAATAATAGAACTATATTGAAATGTATTTCATGTACTTATGGGTTGTGGTTTGAATATAGAGTTATTGTGGACATGTATAATTATTGTCTTACTAAATGCAAGTGTCGTTGTTTGGGCCCTATGAAATGGGTCAACAATAATGTTAGTAAATTCTTCATTTATAATCAATTATTTTATTATAACTAATTAATAACATATGAATGATAATTTCGGAATCACAGATGGTGACTATGACTACAATAATGCTTGTGAATGATCAGAAATCATCCAGAACAGTGAATAGACACATATTTGATCCATTATTCATGGTACTAATTTTAGGTATATATTGATGTATAAAATTTTTTTGTATTATGTTTTATATATTGTGATAATCTACTGTTGTAGGATAAGATTATCTCATGTCAGGAAGATTGGAAAGTCACCGATGTTTTGATTTATGTCATGCCTAATGTTGTTGGACACAACATAGTAGAGCACCGACTTATTTTTTCCCCACTTTGATGAATTTTCACTGGTTTTTCAATTACGCCAACTTATAGACAAAGAAATTGCATGTTCTGGACTCACTTTCTACTGGTTCCACTGATAAACAATAAAAAAAATGCATGCTTTACTGGTAATTAAAACGCCCTTCATCATCATTTGGTTTTTGGTTAACAAAGATAGTTACTAATTTAGAAAATACTAATTTATTATATATGTTGAATTTTATATAGGGTAATTGTCTTGTTACCATGTGGTGGCATATTTCACAATGGGGATTTTCTTATCCATCTAAATTTGAATTTGTGTATGAATCTATTCAGCTGCAATCTAATTGGTAGACTAAATTACTCACTTATTTATTTTCCAAATCCAGTTTTGTTATCTAATAGGTGTTTTTTCAGCAATGATTGTGGAATTCAATTGATTTGATACCTACAATAATGGGACAACATGATGGAGATGAAAGACTATACTGATGTATTTATTTTACACCTCTTTATATATTTGTTTGTCTCTAATATATAGAATTTTTTGCATGATATGTTTGTAGATTCAACTTTAAAGTAAAAGAGTTGATTTACTATGATGTTTAGTGAACCATGGATGCAATGTAAGGAGAACAAAATTTTTGGATTAGTTTTCCAATTAAACACAAAATGTTTTGGGGAAATGGTTTCAAACGAAACTATTAGTGATTTTCTAGAGTTTGGTTGAATTTGGTGGGCGTTTGGTTATATTGTGACTATGTATTTTTTGAATCAATGACATACTCAATCCTATTGTCACTTTGCATTTTTTTATTGAACCAATGGCATACTTAGTCTAGAGAAGGAGTGTGTCCAACTTATTTACAATGACTAAGAGTATGTTATATAAAATTCATGGACTGCTAGTTGATTTTTCACAAAAACTAGAAATAGGGCTGTTAAAATCTGGAGTCTCCATGTTAAAAACTGGAAAGTTAGTGTTAAAATATATAATTTAAGCCATATTAACATGTTGACATGGTTTATATATTATAATTTAATACATCTTATTGACTTCTTCAATTAAATTATAAATACCAGTGACTATTCATACCTCAACATCATTATAACACAAAACTAAAAAAATAAAACAGAATTCATGGGATTTAAACACCATAACTACAAAAAAAAATTCATTTGTTTTTAGATTTACATAATGGTAAACTCTAACATTTCCTTGTTTAGAAACATATTTGGCAGCATAAAAAAACTTGGATTGGGATTTATACACCCTTTTTGTGTGTGACCAACTTCTTTACAATGATGAAGAAAAATCTTTGGTAGTTGCAAATAAGTTTCATCCATTTCATTGGTATATGTTAATACATTAAATTATAACATATGTGTTACAATCAAAACAATATATTATGTAAAATTCATGGACTATTAGTTGAATTTTCACAAAAACTAAAACAAAAAACCAAGAGCAGGACTATTAAAATCTAGAGGCTCCGTGTTAAAACCTAGAAAGTCAGTGTTAAAATCTGTAATTTATGCCATCTTAACATGTTGACATGGTTTATATGTTAGAATTTCATACATCTTCCTGACCACATCAATTAAATCATAAACACCAATGATTATCCATACCTCAACATCATTATAACACAAAACCACAAAAAAAAATAGAATTCATGGGATTTAAACACTATAACTCCACAAAAAAAATATTTCATTTGTTTTTAGATTTACATCATGGTCTGCTCTAACATTCCCTTGTTTAGAAACATATTAGGTAGCATACACAAACTTGGATTGGGATTTCTATACCTTTTTCATTTTGGACAACTTCTTTACAATGATGAAGACAAATCTAAATAGTATGTAAATGCATTCAATTGTAACATAGGTGTTATAATCTAAATAGTATGTTATGTAAAATTCATGGACTATTAGTTGAATTTTCACAAAAACCAAAATAAAAAACCATGAGTACGACTGTTAAAATATAGAGGATCTGTGTTAAAACATGGAAAGTTAGTGTTAAAATCTATAATTTATGCTATCTTTACATGGTTTATATGTCATAATGTCATACATCTTCCTAACTGCATCAATTAAATTATAAACACCAGTGATTATTCATGCCCTAATATCATTATAACAAAAAAAAAAATAGAATCCATGTGATTTAAACACTATAACTCTACAAAAACATATTTTATTTGTTTTCATATTTACATCATTGTCTGCTCTAACATTCCCTTGTTTAGAAACATATTAGGAAGCATGCACAAACTTGTATTTGGATTTATACGTTTTTTGTGTGTGTGACCAACTTCTTTACAATAATGAAGACAAATCTTCAGTGGATGCAAATAAGTTTCAACCATTTTATTGGTATATGTCAATTAATTCAATTGTAACATAGGTGTTACAATATAAATAGTATGTTATGTAGAATTCATGGATTGTTAGTTGAATTTTAATAAAAACCAAAACAAAAAACCAGGATAAGGACTGTTAAAATTTGGAGGATCCGTATTAAAACTTGGAAAGTCCATGTTAAAATCTATAATTTATGTCATCTTAACATGTTGACATAGTTTATATGTTAGAATATAATACATCTTTATGACTACATCAATTAAATTATAAACACCAGTTATCAACATCATTATAACACAAAACCACAAAAAACAGAATTCATGGTATTTAAACACCATAACCCCACAAAAAACATATTTCATTTGTCTTAAATTCACATCATGGTCCTCTCTAACATGCCCTTTTTTAGAAACATATTAGGCAACATACACAAAAAATACCACCCTCTCAAATTTGTCACATCAAATTGGATTGGAATTTCTATACCTTTGTAATGCATTAAAAACTTCTTTATAATGAGAACAATGATACAACTTCTTATTTTGAAATTGAGACTCAATACGATTATGAGATGGTCTACCAGGAGAAGGAGAATTTTTCGGTACTTGTAAAAAAGTTTGATCTATATAATCATTATATGTTAATTAATTCAAATGTGTCATATCATTGGTCTCAACCAGATGCATAACTCCAAGATAAATATTTTTTTGGGTGTTGAGAAGATAACAATCTTCTACATATCTGTATAGGTTACCATGTACTTTTCTTATTAATGCACATGCATGAGCATAAGGGATCCCATTAATTTTCTTATTGATGTACATGTTACCATGTACTTTTCTCTTCTATCAAAGTTTCATCCCTTAACACATTCACCTTCAATTTTTCCTTAACATTGGGACCAACTCCATTTCTCTACCTTTTCATGTATTCCTTAGTGGTAAAACATTTCTTACTTAATTTCTCATGATGTTCATTGGTCAACACAAAAATATCGTGTCTCCTCTCCTTCGCAATCCATGCATTGAATGATTCAACTAAATTGGTTGTAATATGATCCCATCGACGGTTTGGAAATTGTGACATTACCCACCTATCAATATCACCATAATTTTCAATCCATCTTGAAAATTCTGGACAAAATATTGTCAAATTCTTCATAGAAACATTGAAATCATAGTCCAAAGGAGAATAAGTAATGGCATCCAATAATTTAAATGACCTTTCCTTATTTCATATTCCCATTCACCTATATAATTTTGTAATTTCTTAGTTAAAATTTTCTTTCACATGATGGTAACAATATGCATTTCTATCTCCACAAAAAACTTTTCTAACAACACCTGTAATTGCATTGTGTTAATAAAATACAATAACCAGTTGAATGAAACATGTAATTTATTTTATGTTGTTTAAAAACCATGTCTAATCATCATATGTTTCACCCCCATCTGCATTATATGCTGACGCTGCCAAAAGTGTACCTTTATAAGGACCACTATGGTGACACCAATCCACAAATAACACAGGTCGAGCACCTAATAAGAAACCATTTATGCAACACCCACATACAATGAATAATCTTAAAAATCTACCATTTTATGAAGATACCCACTTCACTATTGTTTCTGGATCAACTTCCATTAGTCTATTTCATATCCAGGGGATTAACATATATGATTGCTTTGGAACCCCATATATTCCACCAACTGTCTTTTCCTTGGATCTTAACACTCGATGGTATGTAAGGGATATACCATAGTCTCTGTACAAGTTATATTTAATTTCATTGATAGATTTTTCCACATTTGACTTCACCTCATCACAAATGATAGATGAAATTATTGATGCCCTCGATTTGTGACAAATTGTTAGTCTATCTTGAGTTGAGTGTATATGAGCACTTTAAAAAGTTTTCACACAAATAAATGGAGTCAAGTTCCCCAAGACATATGTTGTTAACTTCCATATGCAACTCTCAAATTTTCATTTGGTAATGATCTTTTGAGGACTATTACTTAAATATTCATAGTCAAACCTATGTGCAATGCTATACTTGAAAATTGTCTCCCTCAATGCTTTGACCAAAGGAAAAATCTGGCCAACATCCACCAATAATTCATTCCACTTTGAAGAATTTAACTCTAGGATCGAACATGTAACACTACTAATTGCACGAGGTAGCATTTGAAAATCACTATTAGATGATAAACTTTGTACTGAATTCACACCAAATAATTCAACCCTAAAAATTAAATATCAAATTCAAATACATAACATGTGAACAAAAAATCAATATAAACAATTTTTACATGTCATTACCTTTGATAAACATCCACTTTCGACTACAAGAATCCATCCAACCTCAAAATAATGTAGACATGAGAAAAACTATCATGGAATGTGGACAATTTCTCAACTCCCCCATTATTTATAAGAGTCTAAAAAGTACCATTTTCAAACTTTAACATGTATTTTAAATCTAATTATGAGATATCACACTTCAGAATCGATGATGCTAATCTTGATATTCCATCAAATGAAATTTCTTCTATTAGAACTCTACCCATCGATCCTCCACCTTCATAATTCATTTTCCCTTATGAATCACCAACAAGTTCCCCATAAAAATGAAAATAAAAAAAACATTTATTTTTGAAAATAATTTGACATTATCTTGTATCAATCAACCTACAACATTAATGAATATAAGATATTAAAACTCATTATTAGTTTATATTTACATAAATTGACAAAACAAATCAAAAACAACATAAACAATATATAACTTATAGAAAATCTAGTTTTAGATAAACTAGTAGCTAGGAGAAGGGAAAGACCGATAGGTTGTTGGTGAGAGTGGAGCTGATGGTGGGAGGTGGGCACTCCTAGGAGCAATCCCAATGTCATACCAGAAGGATAATCATAGGAGAAAACAATAGGATGAGTATAGGATAGGAAGATCACACTAAATGATGACTGGAGTAACAATAAGATGAGAGCTGGTGAGAAGTCAGGGACGAGATAAGCACCGTAGATGAGTCAGTGGCTGGACGAGCCTTGGAGATGATGCATCAGTTGGATGAGCATCGAAGAGGATGCAGTGGTGGGATGATCACGGGAGAGGGTTACATGCACTGTATGGAGATAGGTTTGAGGAGGGAGGTTTTTTAGGGTATAAGTGTCATTTGGATACCCTATGTCATAAAAGCAAGTCCGCTATTGGAATTTTATCATTTCTTGTTTCTTAACCCAAATTAGACCTTAATTTTGGTCTGTAAGTTTAATTCTCCTTAAAGTAATTGTGATAAATTTTATAAATCATAAAAAAAATGAAAATAATTATAAATCATCAAAAATATTTTGATGAAAAATCAAATATTTTATTTCCCCATGCCCAATTTTATATAATAATTAAATATTTTAATTTATTTATTTATATTAAATCATCTTCTATATTGAAATACATTTTTGTATCAAGGATTAAAATATGTATTTTTCTATAATTTAAATGTAATATTTCTTTGGAGATCAAATACTCAAAATGTTGCTTTTCTATCATTTTCACTAGTTGTCTTATATTGTAATCACTTTGCATTAAATAAACCAAATGACTTAACTAGTTGAAATATTTTGACATAGAAAATGAAATGGAAAATGAGTTATAAAAATGGGTATTAAAAATAATATGTTATGTAAAATAGATTGGCCTCCCTCAACTAGAATATGGAGAAACACACATGCACACACAAAACATACAAAAGATTCATCTCACCTGATAACCACTTAGGCAAAAAATTTAACCTTCCCAAAAACTATTACCAAGATGTATAATCAAGAAAATATATAATTCATTTGAACAAAAAATTAATGTCTAGTTATTACTTATATGTATCTAAGAAAAATCAAATAAGTTCATCAATACAAAAACAATTATAATATGATGCTAACATTTGAGAAAACAGAGCAAATCATGTCCAAACTACCATAAAATGCATCAAGATCAAAATTGAAACTCGAAGATAAAAACTCACAATTCAAACAAGTTCCCAAAACCTTTAGTATATAAGAAGTGACACAATCACACACTATGAATAGTGATTTCTAAAGGACCACTTAAGGTTTTTATTCCCTTTGTTTTCATTGTTCATGATTGTCTCTTTAAAATGTAATGGGAATTTCCTTTTTTTTAATATTGATGGGGGTTATACCTCAGATGTTCTCTTTTAACAGCAAAGTTACATGAGATAAATGAATGTTTTCGTGGATATTTCTTTGGTTCACCTTATCGGTTGGTGGTGGTGTAGAAGAATAAGGTACAGTGGTCAAAGGGTAAATGAAAGATTATAGTGTGGGAATGGTTTTGGGGATTGTGTCTATTGAACAAGTTTGTTTCACTGGTTCATTATTGAGGGGTTATGAGTTTTTATTTTGGTGTATTTTTTTATTTTTTAGTGGTTTTTTTGGGTTTCGATGTGGTTTTTGTGTTTTCCTCTTATGGTGTTCATATTTTGTTTTTTTATATATTTTTTTGTGGGAAGGATGTTGTTAGTGATGGGATTCGAGTGCCCTTCATTAAACTTGGTAGTGGAGGAAACCCATAATATAGCCTGGTATATCATCATTTGAATCAATATGAAAAAATATGAAGAACATAAACATGAGTGTATTATCATACGTGAAATTCGATACCATCCATCTTTTATTATTCAACATAATATGCTTGATACGAATCACCGTAACAACATCCAAATGAATCTTATTATCAAGGGATTACACCAGCCTTTAGATCCTCATTTGTAATAATAGGATCCTTAATCACCAAAGGGGTGCTAGAACCTTCTTCCCAAGGGAAAATGGTGATTTTGGACAAAGATAGTTTCAACTTATAACTTGCATGCTTTGAGTACCATCGACAAGAGGGATCTTATCCCTTTTATAGACTCTCTTCATTGAATGAAGAGAGTCGTAGTTCCAACTTCATTAGCTGCCATCTCATGGTAGCCATACGTTACTTCCCATTAGTATTATATATTCATTTAACACTTTAATAAATATACTTTGATTATAAAGATAAAATTAATCAATCTCAATAATTCATAAATAAAGGTAACTGGGGGAAGATGTGGCAGAATGCAGGCAAGTGATATCACATATCACATGCCCATCGTACATTATGATGGCGACCAATCATAGGGTACAATAAGAAAATTTGCATTCCATTATCACATACTATGATTTTGGGATATAGTAAAATAAAATATCCCTATATTTTGTGTATTTTCAACAATCTACCACTTGAAAAAACCCATAAGGACCTTATTAAAAACTTCAAAAATCTTTGTGAATCCATCTAAAACTCTTTTGGATATAGTTTATCAAACCCTCTTCATTTTGGAAAAAATATTTTATCCAAAATTTAATCCTTTTCCAAAGTTCTAACTGTGTGACCATGTGGACCCTTATAATGTTGAAAAAAATATGAAATCCCAATTTCATATATATAATAAAATATTATCCTCTAGGAAAGTATTAGTGCCACTCAAACACTACTAGAAATATGGGTTTATCCAGTGCCAGCTAAAATAACTGATAAATGATCCCTTTAGTAGCGCTAGAAAAAGCACCGATAAAGGGGGACCTTTATCAGCACTAAAAAAAGCGATTATAAAGGGGATATTTATCAGTGCTAAAAAAACACTAATAAAGGGGGTTCCTTTATAATTTCTAGAAAAAAAAACGCTTATAAAGTGGGCCCTTTATTAGCGCTCATAAAAAACACTGATAATGGTTTTCCATTATCAACACTAGTAAAAAAGCACCGATAAAGAGTATATTTCATAAAATAAAATATATTTAATTAAAAAAAATATTAATATATTAATATATAAATATTTATATAAATATAATATATTTTTTAACATATGATTTAGATAAGACTAAATATGCATTTACACTTAATATGAAATTTATTTAGTGAAAATGACATATAAAATAATTAAGGAATATTATTAATTTATAATTTTATAATTATTATTGAGTAATAGTAATTTAATAAAAGTTGGATGATATCAAAATTAAATTAATTAATTAACGGTCTAAGATAAGTTAAAAATGTGACTTGAACTTTAAACAGACACAACTTTTGATCCGGGTGTCCGTTTGGGCTCTACCACATACCAAAACGAAGCTTGTGAAGAGATATAAACCATGGTGACCGAGAGAACTTTTTTAAATGTTTTTAGGCCAAAAAATGTCCATAAGAATTCCAAAAATGAGTTTTTAGTTGGGATTCCCTATTGTTTTAATATTCGGTAGTTTTTTTAAGTTGGGGATGAACATATTTTCATTATGAAAGCGAAGAACTCTTTCTATCTATATAAAAGGAGAACCATTACATAGCCCATATTCCCAAGGAAAAGTGACCCATGAATATGGATCTAAGGCCCAATGTAGCATCATGCATGCATTATCCTGCATGCGTCATGCCCTACATCACCGCCTACTTGCATCATGTCTACGTCACCGCCTACCCGAATCATTCTTACATCACTGCTTGCATCATAAATCCCCCAATAGGTAATCCAAGATTCAAACCCTAGTCTTTTGGATGCAGGATTATGGGGTTTACCACTCAGGTTCCAACCTAACTGCAATAATATTCAATAGTATTTTAGCTTTGTTTAAGAGAGTCTTCTTGTCCGTTTTTATGGGGGACTAAATTTATTCTAAGTACTTACATTTATATTGATATTATGGTTTTGAAATTTTATAATTTTTCATAATTTAGATTTATTTATAATTAAATAAATGCATATTTTATTATATTTAATTATAATAAATCAATTTTATAAATACATATTTACATAAAATTTTATTTTTAAATATATAAACCATATGGAAATAAATATTTATTATTTATTTTATTTAAAATAAAAAATTATCCATTTTATTTACCTTATAAAAATGAATTAATATTTATATATATACCTATACAAGAAAATGTTTATGTATGAAAATGTGTGTGTCAATGAAAAAATATATATTTATGTATATATTCTAATATATGTAAATAAATACATATATATGAAAATATTTGTGTGTGTATATGATAGATATAAACATGTACTTGTGTGCGTAAATATGTATGTATGTGTATCAATATTGTGTGTATACATCATATATAAATTTATTTTTATATAAATATATCATTATCATTAAATATGGTATATAAATGAATTTACAGTAAAAATATATGAACACACACACAGATATATATATATATATATAATGTTTATATATAAATATGTGTGTGTATTGATAAACAGATATATATTTATATTTATATTCCAATATATGTAAATGAATATTAATATAAAATACAATTAAATAAATTTAAGTATATATATATATATATATCATACACATATGCACACATGCACACTCACACAAACATATATTTTATAAATTTATTTAAAAATAAATAAATATATATGAATAATAAATATGTATGTAAATATATATAAATATCATAATATACAATAAAAAAATATAGGGCAGTGATAAAGAGGTTCTCTTGGCACATGGAGGTCACAGAATCAAATCTAGGCGCGTGTGGGTGGGTGAACAACTGTTTAGCACCAAGGGGGGCCGCAAGTGCTAAGGAAGGGGGTGGGTGTGGGGCAGTCGATTGGAGCACTGAAAAAGGATTTTTTTTTTCAATTTTATCAATTCTAGAAAAAAGCGTTGATAAAGACCCCCTTTATCAAAGCTTTTTATAACTCTAATAAAGGTCAATTTTTAACCTCGCTTTGGTAGTCAATTCTTTTTAAGTGCTGATAAATCCTATTAACTAGTGATGTTGTAAGTGTGTTTTGTAGTAGTGAAACTTTAAGGGGGTATAGTGTGATCTCATTCAAACATACTCATATTTTCACATGGATATGTCCACCACAAGATGTATCATATACATCACATGTATACTTATATAGTCCCTTTGTTCATTATATAAGGTGACCACTAGACATTAAACATGTCAATATAGTATAAGTCATCTCATTCATTCATAATTCTCCAAAATAGACTAACCATATTGATGAATACTTCATATGTTACTCATTTAGCAGATGATCACATCACATGTCTATCATCCAAGTAGATGAAAACATCACACGTGACTCAAATAAGCATGGTCATGCATGCCATTAGTCTAATTTAATCAAGGGACTATATATATTTTCTCATCATATTATTGGATAAATTCAACCTTGGTTGAGGTAAAATGAATTTCATGATCAATAACATACCCAACCACCCACTTATTAGCTAATCCTAAAAGATTGCATAATAAAGGTATTAAATTATAAAGGTTCTCATTCTAGGTATCTAGCCAATCTCAGGTAAATGTGATTGATAATAAGCATACACATCTAATTATATTGATGACTTTATGAAATTCCATGAGATATACTTTGGAAGGTCAGTCCAAGTAATAAGGCTCAACTCATTACCTCATGAGTCCACTCTTCATATATTCTATACAACTCTTTGTATCAAGTATAAGATTATACTCATTTTAACCTTAACATATCATTATAGCCTATAAATACTTCATGATGATCATCGATTGGCCGAAGGTTCTGAGTGTAGTGGAAGTGCCTATTTGGTTCATGCCAAACTCATTTTTGTTAGATTCAAGAATAATCCTCAATGTACAAGACAATAAATGTCATGACCACTTAATTTATTTGATGAAATATTGAAAAATATCGCCAGAACCATAGAGATGATCTTTTTGAAGGAGATACTCCCTAAAGCTATATCTAGTATGTGATGTGTGGTCATATTATGTGCATGGGATAGTGAAATGCATTCATGAAATAATATTTCATGCATGCTATTACCTTTGATCAAATGAACAGTCAAATATTAATTTGTATTAATATTTGATTGATTTAAACTCATTTAAATCTATTCATTATTATATTGTTTCATGAGATGAAACATATGGGAAGTGAAGAATTCAAGTTATGAATGCATAAACTGGCTGGATTATTTATTCATTATATCACATAAATAAATACACACTATTGAGGAACGTCTTCGAAATCCTATATAAATAAATTTCATGCAATGAAATCTGATGTTCCTGCTTGAGGCTCATCCAAAAACTCCCTAGAACTTGTTTCCATCTTCTCACCTCCCCTTTTGCATTCAAGGTACTAATATACCATGGAGTGAAGATAGATCTCACTCGAACGTCGAACGATTAAGATTAGCCCATGAATACATTGTGGAGGTGTGATTCTTATGTTTTACAATCATGTTATCTTTAAAAAATGCATATGAATATGAATATCAAAGGTTTATTTGGATCTTCAGTGAGCGGTACGCTCAGTTTTACAGTGTTCTTTATTTCCGATTTTATCTTAGGTTTGATATATCATGCATGGGGGATCCTTGGAAAAGATTTATATTTTATTATATTGTGTTTAAAAAATGTTATTAGACTCCAATGAAATATAATAGTGGTATAAAAGGGAACCCATGATTTATATTTATGAAATCCATCATTGAAATGAATAAGAATCACAAAACAAAGCATCATTTTTAAGGTTTTATGAAAATCTAGAGAATCAAGTTTACCCTTACATAACTAGGATACATAAAGGTAACCAAGACCTTACCCTTATGTAGTTGAGATGTATAAGGGTAACCAAACATTACTCTTTCACAACAAAGGATTCCCAATGCTTACCCTTGTTGGGACCACTTTGTGTATAAGGTTGTATTTGTTGTCAACAGTTGTCAATGAAGATCAAAATGAAGAAGAAGATGAAGGGGGAGATTGTTGGGACCACTTTATGTATAAGGTTGTATTTTTTGTCAATAGTTTTCAATGAATATCAAAATGAAGAAGGAGATGAAGGGATTCATGTTATAAAGTGATCATGCAACATCTCACCATTCAAAGAGAATCATGCAAGAGCTTACTTTAAGAATAGAATCATATGATTTTCATGAAGTAGAGAATGATGGTTGAAGAAGAAGAGAGAGTGTGGAAGGGATTGGAATTTTAAGATGGACATGCATTTCACATTGTATCTAAATATTATAATGCTCTGATGATTTTTATTTCCCAAATATCATAAGTTTGGAGAACTTGTAATGCAAACATTATGAAGAAAAGGGGGAGTAAAGATACTGTCAGTCATATTATAGTTTGATTGGAAAGATTGTTTCTACTAAAAGATAGGGAAAGGATGTGACTTTGACAAAAGATATTACACACAAGGTACAAAATGGCCTAATATTTTGAGTGCAAGTGAAGTTTTAAGATTAGCACTTCAATATTTGGCAAAGGAAAGAGGTGCAAGAAAAACCAGAGTTGTGCGCGGAAAAATGGGAATGTGCACGGAAAAATGTTATGCGCGAAATAGCTGGTTGAGTTTTTTTTTGCGCAAGCAGTGCCTCAAATCAGAAATACTGAAAATCGGAAAAGGTAAGAGGCGCACGAAAAATCAGAGATGTTCGTGCAATGTGTGTGGAACATCAGACTTGTACGCATAAAATTGGTTGTGCGAAAAATGTGGGTTTTATTTTTTACGCGCAGGAGAGGATTCATGTTTAGAATGATGAAAAATGGAAAAGTCATGAGGTGCATGAAAAATTCAGGCGATGTGTGAAAATAAAGTAAGGTGCGCGTAATATAAAGAAGTGAGAGACAGTTTTACGTGCAGGAAGGGGTTTTACGCATAGGGTAAAAATGCCTATAAATAGGAGGTGATCCCCCCTCATTTTGAGATGCTCAACACTTAAACAAATCCTGAGCTATGATGCGCAAAAAAATTTAAGTATAGAGTGGTGTGCATAAAGAAGAAGTTCTATGAAAAAAAGAAAGTGTTGCGCGAAAAAGAGAAGTTCTGTACGAAAAAGAAGAGTTCCACGAAAAATAAGAGTTGCATGAAAAGGTTTTTTCACTCCAAAATATGTTTTTACGTGCAAGGTTTGAATTTTATGTGCAAGACACAAAGAAGGGTCCACGAAAAATTTGGGGGTCCTGCAGGCCTTTGGCGGGTTCTTAACACTCTCAAAGCGGCTTTGCAAAGAAGGAAGTACCATGAATAATTTGATTTTACGAAGAGAAGTAGTACTGCACACACACGATTGGTGTTTATCACCCTTGTTGTGCTTTTCCAAGAGAAGAAGAACAATACATGTAACTAAACTCAGATCTGCAAAGACAGAAGGAAGTATACCGATACACTTAGGTGTTGGTATTAGGAATTAAAGGAAGATAAGAAGAAGAAGAATAGAGTGTGCCCAACTGAATATTGTGAATTATTCAGGGCAGTACAATTGTGATGATGCTTTACTGAGATGATATTAATTTCTTGAACAATCACATTGGATTTTGTGATTCTAGCCAAGAAGAGAAGAAGGAGTTTTAGTGCATTCAGTTATTGCACTAAAGGAGAATATTGAATACAAAAGAGCATCGATTTAGGACTCTGATGCAAGAAATGTCTCATACTAAACAGGAGACAAAGACTTCCATGCTTATCTATTGAAGAGACCTTCACATATATAAACTGATTGGGACTTCACCCAAGATAGTGAGCCAGGGGGAGTCAAAGGGAGTGACCTGAGGGAAGTAGTAAGCTATCCCTGAATAGTTAGGTAGTGAGCCTGGGACAGAGTGACTATGCCTAAACCTTTGTAATCCAAAACTAGTGAAGAATAGTGGAATTAGGTATGACCGAAAACCTATCAGCGTATGCTCCTTGGACGTATCCCTTAGTGGTAAACCAAGTAAAAAAGTTTTGTGTTAACCTTCTGCATGTGAATGTTTTAATTACTGCACATATCCACCATACAGGTTTAAACAAATTCCTACCAATGTGGTAATAATATCCAATAAAGTAGAGAAAAAGTGGACACCCTGATTCACCCCCTATCAAGGTGGTCTAGAGTCCTTTAATTGGTATCAGATCCAAAGGTTTACGTATGTTGGATAATCTTTAGTAATTCTATTCAGAAGAGGATTTGAGTTTCTTTCCTAAAGTCAACAATGAAGTGTAGTCTTGATGGAGATTCAGTCATCTCTGAGTAGAATTCTACATCTAGAAAGACCATGAAAAACATGAAAAATAAAGAGAATAGACATTTGAAGAAATCCCTCATGTACAAAGAAGGTGCAGTGTCTGGTTCTCTATGCCATTCCAATAATGAAGAAATATCAGGCTTAGAAAGTAAAGAGTATGTGGATTAGGTTTCTACCAGAGGAAAAGAAGACACTTCTATCTCATTTTTAAGTGATCAAGAGAAATTAAGAACCTATCTGTATGATATTCCTGAAGAAATATTTGTTTCTATTTGTAGAATGTTTCAATTCATGTAGGCTGAGATCACCCGACTGGATAGAAAAGCTGATAATGTGGAAAGGGAATAGTAGGAAAAATTTAAGAATGTTTAAAGCTCTCCAGACAGATTGAAGTATTTGAAAAGAAAGAAGGGGTTAATAAGACTCTAGAAGAAAATATCCATGAGCTTAAAGATGAGTTGAATAAGAACATTGAATTCAAGAGTTTATTTTTGGAAGAAACTTCCAAGAAATTCAAGAAACTTTACTCTTTGTTACAAACCAAAGTCAAGTTGCATGAAGTTGAAGTTGAAAGAATGAAGAATTACTATGAAGAGAATATGATTATAATTTAAGATCAGAAAGTCATCCTTAATATGAAATGTCTAGAACTGGAAACTCAGTTGACCGATATTGAGAAGACATATATTGAGTCTTTACAAAAGAAGGAAACAATTGCTACTGGTACTCAGTGTACACTGGAGGATTCTAAAGCTGAAAGACCATCACCATGTGAAAAAAAGATCACGATATATATTGATGATCTATCTCAAGAAATAGTTTCCATTTCTACACAATGCTCACTGGAGGAACCTGAAGTTGAAAGGCCTCCAAAATGTGATAAGAAGATCATGACATCTTTCGATGATATACCACAAGCAGCAGAGAGGAATAAGGTACCATCCAAACTATCTTGTACTCATGTTTATAAATATATTCCCATAAGCAGTGTAGGTTGAAAGAGAAATTCAAAACAAGTATGGATGAGGACAGGTGAGAAGTTACCTATCACTATATCTGGGGTGAATAGGAAGAAGAATATAGAAGGTGGTTCTTCACAAAGAGCACAACAAGTCAAGAAGAATTCCCAAAAATATAATACAAATAAATATAGATTTGTGGGTCAATGTTGGTGCAGCAAAAAATTTGGGAACTGTGAATTAAACTGTTGGTACAATCCTCATAATTTAAAAGTAAAAAGGAAGCCTACCTTAAGGGGGAGAAAGCCATAGAATAAAAAGAAATATCCATAGGTCCAGAAGCATATGTTTGCCACAAATAGATTTGGAATGCTTGATAACATCTATGATATATTCAATAGAATTTGTCACAAGGTAGGCACACACCCATCTCAACATGCATTCATTGTTTATAAGAAAACAAGACCTCCGGTGCCGGCTAAGTATGAAGCAGCTACCTTGGGAAGAAATCAAAAGAATATTGTGAACAAAAATTCCCCCAAGATGATCTCAAGTAGGGAAGCTGAGAAGAACCTAGATTTTAGATCCATGAAATTGAAGGTCAATTCATCCAAAAGAGAAACTAAGAGGGATGGCTGTCAGATGAACTCGTGTGGAAGATCTAAACCAGATGCAACAGTTCCAAATGACATGTTGGTCATCTGGCCAAAAGATTTGAAAATAATGAGGAAACTTGAAGATGAAAAGTCCAAGGCTGGTGATAAAGTAAAATTAAAACTTTCACGTGATGAAGATAAAGTTCATGAGAGAGTACAAACCAAAAGAAAAACAAATGTTAAAGAAATTCTGTGTGAGAGATGTATGAAATCTGGTCACATTGCAAAAGGTTGTATAACCTTAATACCAAAGCAATAAGTAGTCCTTAAAAGGAGTAAGAATGTATCATTCATGATGGATATTAAGAAGAACAATTATCTATACAAAGTAGAAGAGAATGTGAAGAGATCCATTCCAAATCAACACAGATCAGAACATATGTTCAGATGTGAAAGCATGAAGACTGGAGTAAATGGAAGAACTTGGCTGAGAAAAGAATCTCAACCATGCAGATCATATTGACGAAGAAAGTAGGAAACAACTTATTCCCTAAATCATTTGTGTATTCTATTTGTGCTGATAATACAAGGAATTGAAAGTAAAGCATGCTCTTAGGGGGAGAACCTGAGAAGTAGTGAATACTATCAACTCTTTATAGCTAAGATGAAGAGGTTTCCATCCTTGGAATATTCTTAAATTGATATTAAAATATTAAAATGATGAAGGAGAACCCTTGATGAAGATGATTAGGAGTGTTTCCCTTGAGGGGGAGACAAATTAAGAAGCTTCCAGAATTATTATTTCAATCAGTATCACCTTCAGGTGGTATTTGTTGGAACCAGGTTCTTCAAAGCATGATTTGGTGTATGGTTTGTGTTTGTTGTCAATCCTCAGTGGAAGTTCCGAATGTGTTCCAGCAAAGTGATCATACAGTTCAAGCAGACAACAGTTTTGAAGGTGGCGCTGTTTCCCAGTGTTTGCCAATTTTTTGGGCCTCAAAATCGGAAAATGAAGACATGGATTGTCTGCAAAAGGAGGTTCGCAGAAAAAGGAAGTGGTGCGCGAAATTTTAGAGACTTGCGCGAAATACTTATGTTAGGCGCGAAAAAACAGCGGGATGCGCGAAATAGGGGATCAAGTTTTTTCGCGCAAATAGTGTTTCGAAATCAGTTCGGTGAAAAATGGCAAAGGCATGGGCTGCGCGGAAAATAAGGGTTGTGCGCGAAATAATTAAGCTGGGCGAAAGATTACGCGCCAGATGAGAGGTTTTCCGCGCCGAAGGGGATTTTTGCGCGCAGTGGTCTCAGTCGCCTATAAATATGAGGTGACCCCCTTCATTCGAGTGGTTGGAAGACTTAGAGAAGATCCAAGGTCTGATTCGCGAAAAAGGATCGCGTAAAGGAGCTTGCGCGAAATATTTGGAGTTGCGCGAAAAAGGGGATTTTTGCGCGAAATATTTTTCCGCGCCAAAAGAAAATGTTGCGCGCAATAGGATGATTTTGCGCGCAAATGGTTGATGTTTCGCATATTTCTCAGTAAGGTTTGTCTGCACGTTTTGGTTATCCAGTTCAGTGGTTCTGTGCGTTCTAGTGCATCTCTTCCGGACTTCGATGCAAGCAGAGTCTCGTGCTGAGCAGAGGCAAAGACTTCAATGCAAATTTATTGAAGAGACCTTCACGTCTATAAACTGAGTGAGACTTCACCAACGGCAGTGAGCCAGGGGGAGTCAACGGGAGTGACCCGAGGGAAGCAGTGAGCTATCCCTAAACCTTATGTAAAGGCAGTGAGCCTGGGACAGAGTGCCTGTACCCGAACTTTTGTATCCGCAGCTAGTGAAGCATAGTGGATTTAGGTACGACCGACAATCTGTCGGCGTATGCTCCTTGGACGTAGCCCTTAGTGGTGAACCAAGTAAAAATTGGTGTGTCATCTCTCTGCATGTGAATGTTTAATTGCTGATCATATCCTTCATACAGGTTTAAGAAGTTCCTGCCAACGTGGGAACAAGATCCACAACTTTAAGAAGAAAAAGTTGCCACCCTGATTCACCCCTCCCCTCTCAGGGTGTCCCGGGGTCCTTCAAGTGGTATCAGAGGGAGGTTGCTGGTCTTGAATCTGTCCTTTGTCGCCATGGAGAATGCAGCCAATGTGAGGGGAGTCCCTCTCTTTGATGGAAATAATTTTCAGATCTGGAAGAATAGGATGCGATCTCATCTAAGATCTCTTGGAATGGAAGTTTTGTTTTCTATTGTGCAAGGAATACAAGTCACTGATCAAACAGGACTGGCTATGACTGACACAGACAGGAAAATTCTTGATGCAGATGCTAAAGCTCAAAATGCACTCACCGCAGCTCTTTCTGATCAGATATATCTAAAGGTGATGAGTTGCACTTCAGCAAAGTCTATGTGGGATAAACTTGAAAACATTTATGAAGGAGATACCAAGGTAAAGGAGGCAAAACTTCAGGTTTTACATAACAGGTTTGACGACCTAAAGATGCATCCCAATGAAAATGCAGATTCATTTTTTAATCGAATTACTGAAGTAGTGGGAGCAATTCGAGGTCTTGGAGAAGAAATCAAAGACATTGATATCGTTAAGAAAATTTTGAGAAGACTTCCTCCCATGTACAATGCAAAGGTGTCAGCCCTCGAAGAAAGAGATCTATCCAAACTTTCTCTGGATGATTTGTTAAGTAGTTTAGTGGCATATGAGATGAGAGTCAAACCTGAAGATGCCACGACTCGCGTGAGCAAAGAAATGGCATTCAAAGCCATGGACAAACTGAAAATTTCAGAAGATAGTAGTGGTGATGATGACGAAGAAAAAGAAATTCTTTCCCTCATCGCGAAGAAGCTGAAAAAGGGTAAAGGTAAATTTAGAGGTAAGTTACCTCTTGCATGTTTCCGTTGTGGAAGAGTTGGGCACATTGCCTCTCAGTGCCAAAGAAAGTTGGATAATGATGAGAGCGAAGCTGAAGACATTGAAAAGCCTCGGAAAAGGTTTTTCAAAAAGGGTGATTTCAAATCTGGAAAGAAAATGCAGAGGAAGAGATTTGTCTGTGAGGAAGAAGATGATGATATTGAATTCTGTGAGGAAGAAGAACCAGAATTTAAAACTGAAAAACATGCTTCCATGATGGCTACCACTGAAATGTCAGATTCTTCAATCAATAAAGGCATAGATAATCAGAGTACTGCCCTTGATAATCCAAAGGTTCAAATTAAGGATGCTTTCTCCAAGATTGAGAGTAAATGTAAGAAATGTAATAAGTGGAAGGAAATAGTCAAAGAGTCATCAGAATATGTTGATGAACTTGAAGCTGAAATTGAACGTCTGGAAGAGTTTGTGAAAGTTCAGTCTAAAATCATTGAAAGCAATGATGATGTATTGGATCTTAAGATAAGAATTGAAGAGCAGGGAAAGGTCATCAATGACCTCACCTCAAGACTGGAAGAAAAGTCCAAGACTACTGAGGGTCTTGAGGAGGAAATTGTTACTCTTAGGAGTAAACTTGAGATCGAATCTTTTTCAAAAGAATCAAGGAAGAAAATACAACCTAGAAGATTCTCAGATGCTGAATTATTGGCAAGAGCCAAATGTGGTTCTGATGGAGTTGAAAAAATCTTGAGCGTTCAAAGACCCGCCTGCATGGGAAAGCGTGGAATTGGATGTGAAGCTGAGACATCAACTGTTGGAAATAAAGAAATTCAAAAGAAAGACAAAACGAAGGTTGAACATGTTGAAACATTTTCTGAAGTGCTAAAAAAGGAACCCTCAATCCAAACTAGAAGGATAACTGACAATTACCATCAAACATTTAGAAATGATAGGCAGTTCACCTACTCTCACAGGGATGAAGGTATGAGGAGAAATTCAGGTGTGAAGGCATTCCCTCACATGAAGTGTCAATTCTGTGGCTATCTGGGCCATACTATGTCATATTGCGAAGAGGCAAGGAGTTACTTTAATGGAGAAGATCTGGGAAATCAACAAAGGAGACCGATTTCATATCCTCCATCTTATAGAAGAAATATCTTCTATGGTTACTGTTTTAAATGTTCTAACTTTGGCCATAAAGCTATGTTTTGCAGGCAGCGGTATGACAAGAGAAATTCATACAACACCCAAAGATGGGACAGGGTTCATCCTCCTGATGATGTTGTTCTCACAAATAGTTTTTCTCTTCTGGAAGAAGATTATGGGTATGAAGACTCAGATTATGTGGAAGAAAGTTTTAAAAGGCCATCAGTGTCTTATGCTCAATCCAATATCTCATGGAAAGAAAAGAAGAAAATCGAGAAATCCAATCTTGCGGAAGTAGCCCTCAAAGCTACAAAGAGTAGCAGCACCTGGATTCTTGATAGTGGATGTTCTTCCCATATGACAGGAAATGCTGACCTTCTGAAGAACATTGAAAAGAAGGTTGATGGAACAGTACGGTTTGGTAACGATGGTGCTTTGAAGATTAAAGGAAGTGGGAATACTGCTCTCGCCAACGGAGAGCTGAAAAAGACTGAAGTTCTTTATGTGGACGGTCTACGCCATAATCTCCTCAGTGTAAGTCAACTCTGTGACTCAGGGCTCATAGTAACCTTCAATCAAAAAGGCTGCACTATAAAAGGAAAAACAGGGAATTCTCTTATGAAAGGTTGTAGAACAGATGGAAACTTATATCAGGTTGACAGCAAAGTGAACTCTTGTTACTTATCTGTTGACGAAGAAAACAATTTATGGCATCGAAGGCTGGGGCACATTAACCAACAAGACATGGAAAAGATATCTAAGCTGAAGATAGTCATGGATATTCCCATTCTAAAACGCGAACGGGAAAAATCTTGTGATGCCTGTATTCGTGGGAAGCTGGTCTGTAATTCGTATCGTCCAAAGAAGAAAAGGGCATCACATCTTCTTGATCTCATTCACACTGATGTATGTGGCCCAATAAATGTTGCTGGAACCTATGGAGAGAGGTACTTCGTCCTTTTCATTGATGATTATAGTAGAATGGCTTGTGTAATGGTGATTCACAGGAAGCGACAAGTACTTGATTGCATGAAAACTTATCGCCGAATTGCCGAGAATGACACTGGACGGTCAATAAAAGTCCTACGATCGGACAATGGAGGGGAATACACATCCATTGAGTTTGAAAACTATCTAGAGAAACATGGAATACAGCATGAGGTAGCTGCTGTGAGAACTCCACAACAAAATGGAGTTGTTGAGCGTCGAAATCGACAGGTCAACAATATGGCCAGGACTATGTTGATTGAGAGTGGTATCTCTCGCCATTACTGGAAGGAGGCTGTTGAAGCTGCAGTTCACATTCAGAATCGAACAGGGCTCTACATGGGAGAAACGAAGACACCGTACGAATTATGGCATGGAAGGAAGCCTTCCTTGAAATACTTTCGGGTTTTTGGAAGCAAATGTTTCATCCGGAATAAAGAAGGAAACCAAGGAAAGTATGGTGACAATGCTGATGAAGGAATTTTTCTTGGGTATCCAATGAACAGTAAAGCTTACAAGTGTTTCAATAAACGCTTGGGGAAGATTGTGGTAAGCAGTGATGTTAAGATAATTGAAGAGAAAACCACAAATGCTTCAAGGACGCCATATGCGGATGTGATGGACAATCAGGAAGAAAGTGAACGTGAAGAAAACACAAACACAGAGATAGAGGAAGTTGTTCAAAACTCTCAGCAGTCACATCATGATGTTGACTCAGAAGAAGAATCAGAAGAAGACCCTATAGCTGAAAAGAATGCTACTGAATCTCTCAGGAGAAACCGAAGAGCTGAGATTGATCCATCCAACATAATTGGGGACATGAATGCACCCACTCAAACAAGGAGGATGAGAAATAACACACCTTCTGCATTTCTATCAGTTGTAGAGCCAACCTCATTTGAAGAAGCTGCAATGGATGAATCCTGGGTGAAAGCCATGAATGAAGAGTTAGATCAGATTGACAAAAATCAGACGTGGGATTTGGTCCAGAGACCCAAAAGTCACAATGTGATTGGCACCAAATGGATTTTCAAGAACAAGTTTGATGAGCATGGCAATGTTATCAGAAACAAGGCTCGACTGGTATGTAAAGGGTATTCTCAGATTGAAGGTGTTGATGTTGAAGAAACCTTTGCTCCAGTGGCTAGATTGGAGTCAATCAGGCTATTCCTTTCCATGGCTCTCCAAAGAGGATATAAAGTATATCAAATGGATGTCAAGACAGCATTCTTAAATGGTGTACTCGAAGAAGAAGTCTACATTGAACAACCTGTGGGTTTTCTTCTTGGTGCTGATGAATCAAAGGTCTGCAAGCTAAAGAAAGCACTTTATGGATTAAAACAGGCACCAAGGGCATGGTATTCTAGACTAGATTCGTATCTCAAAAAGCTGGAATTCAAAAGAGGAGGAGTTGATCACAATCTCTATGTGAAGAATTCTCCAAAAGATCAGTTCATGGTTCTTGTTTACGTCGATGACATTATATTTGGTGGCAGCAAACAGAAATCAGTGGATGAATTTGCCAATCATATGAAATCAGAATTTGAAATGTCAATGATTGGGGAGCTCACATATTTCTTGGGACTGCAAGTGACTCAGAGGAAAGACTACACTTTTATCTCTCAGGAAAAGTATGCAAGAGAGCTGCTGAAGAAGTTTAACATGCAAGACTCCAAACCAATGTCAACTCCGATTGCAGTTGGAACCAAACTTGGGAAGCATGAGGATGGGAAATCTGTAGATCCCACCCTGTACAGGAGAATTATTGGGAGTCTATTGTACCTGACAGCGACACGGCCAGATATTGTCTTTGCCACATGTCTTTCTGCCCGCTTTCAGAGTAATCCAAAAGAGGAACACATGACAGCAGTGAAAAGAATCATGAGGTATATTCAAGGTACTTACAAGTATGGATTATACTTTGCTGTAGGAAGGGATAGTGAATTATCCGCATTTTCTGATGCTGACTGGGCTGGCGATGTTGTGGACAGAAAGTCCACCAGTGGTGGAGCATTCTTTATCGGAAATAATTGTGTTGGCTGGTTGAGCAAGAAACAAGAAAGTACTTCTCTTAGTACTGCGGAAGCTGAGTATATATCTGCCACAAAGTCATGCACTCAACTGCTATGGATGAAGCAACAATTAACAGATATTGGTGATGAGGTAAAGCAGCCAATGGTGATCTACTGTGATAACAAAAGCGCAATTGATCTCACGAAAAATCCGGTTCAGCATTCTCGTACAAAACATATTGAAATACGGTATCATTTCATCAAAGAAAAGGTTGAACAAGGGGTGATTAGACTGGACCATGTGGGAACTGATAAGCAGGTAGCTGATATCCTGACAAAGCCACTGTCCGCAGCTGTGTTTGAAAAGCATCGGTTGAACCTAGGAGTTCAACCACCTCCTGCTGCATAAGGAGGTTTCGATATTCCCCTCTCCCCGTTTGTTTTAACTGTTTTTATCTGCATATGGCTGTGATGCAGGTTTATGGGGGAGATACTATCCAGGGGGAGTATGGCTTGAGCTGAACGTTGACCAAACTTTTCGGTCTTTGGTTTTATTGTCAATGGGGGAGAAAGGAATAAATTCACGGCAAGAGAATTCACGGCAAGAGAATTCAAGGCAAGAAATTCACGGCAAGAAATTCTTCTATGGAAGTGTAAGATTGTGATGAGAAGTTTAATAAGGATATCATCGGGCGTCATGGAGAATTTCAAAACACTAAGACCCAATTCAAGCTTCCTCTCTTGTTTTCTACACCGAGCATTGCTCACGTAGACTTAGAGTGTTGGCTGAGTTGATTCTTGCGTTTTGGATTTGCTCATGGTTGGAGATCTATTGAATTTATTCTGATTGCCAACAAACCCAAAGGGGGAGATTGTTGGAACCAGGTTCTTCAAAGCATGATTTGGTGTATGGTTTGTGTTTGTTGTCAATCCTCAGTGGAAGTTCCGAATGTGTTCCAGCAAAGTGATCATACAGTTCAAGCAGACAACAGTTTTGAAGGTGGCGCTGTTTCCCAGTGTTTGCCAATTTTTTGGGCCTCAAAATCGGAAAATGAAGACATGGATTGTCTGCAAAAGGAGGTTCGCAGAAAAAGGAAGTGGTGCGCGAAATTTTAGAGACTTGCGCGAAATACTTATGTTAGGCGCGAAAAAACAGCGGGATGCGCGAAATAGGGGATCAAGTTTTTTCGCGCAAATAGTGTTTCGAAATCAGTTCGGTGAAAAATGGCAAAGGCATGGGCTGCGCGGAAAATAAGGGTTGTGCGCGAAATAATTAAGCTGGGCGAAAGATTACGCGCCAGATGAGAGGTTTTCCGCGCCGAAGGGGATTTTTGCGCGCAGTGGTCTCAGTCGCCTATAAATATGAGGTGACCCCCTTCATTCGAGTGGTTGGAAGACTTAGAGAAGATCCAAGGTCTGATTCGCGAAAAAGGATCGCGTAAAGGAGCTTGCGCGAAATATTTGGAGTTGCGCGAAAAAGGGGATTTTTGCGCGAAATATTTTTCCGCGCCAAAAGAAAATGTTGCGCGCAATAGGATGATTTTGCGCGCAAATGGTTGATGTTTCGCATATTTCTCAGTAAGGTTTGTCTGCACGTTTTGGTTATCCAGTTCAGTGGTTCTGTGCGTTCTAGTGCATCTCTTCCGGACTTCGATGCAAGCAGAGTCTCGTGCTGAGCAGAGGCAAAGACTTCAATGCAAATTTATTGAAGAGACCTTCACGTCTATAAACTGAGTGAGACTTCACCAACGGCAGTGAGCCAGGGGGAGTCAACGGGAGTGACCCGAGGGAAGCAGTGAGCTATCCCTAAACCTTATGTAAAGGCAGTGAGCCTGGGACAGAGTGCCTGTACCCGAACTTTTGTATCCGCAGCTAGTGAAGCATAGTGGATTTAGGTACGACCGACAATCTGTCGGCGTATGCTCCTTGGACGTAGCCCTTAGTGGTGAACCAAGTAAAAATTGGTGTGTCATCTCTCTGCATGTGAATGTTTAATTGCTGATCATATCCTTCATACAGGTTTAAGAAGTTCCTGCCAACGTGGGAACAAGATCCACAACTTTAAGAAGAAAAAGTTGCCACCCTGATTCACCCCTCCCCTCTCAGGGTGTCCCGGGGTCCTTCAGTGTTAAATTCAATTACTCTGGAAATTGATTGAAGAACATGTCATTGGAAAAGTTATGTCATTTTTCAATCTCTCATCCTTGGTTACTCATAATGAATATCATTTTAAAAAGGGGGAGTAACTGAATTAATTAGTGACATAAGAAGAATGGGAGTTCCCCAAGGCCACTTATCCTGTAAATTGCACTTGAATGTTTTTGATTTGTTTGTTGAAGTGAGTGCAAGAGTTTTATGTTGATTATTACCTATCACATTCAATTTCTTCATCCTATAAGGAAAGTGAAAATCCCTTGAAGACAAAGTACATGAGTTCTTATCTCATGAGGTATCATGATCAGTGGATAATGGACAAATTTGTTGTCTAAATCAAATCCTCTTGTTTTCTACATATAGCATTACTCACGTATACTTAGAGTGAAATGATTGATGACACATTGCTCAAGTATGGAATGATACCCTTTTCCCATTAACTTTTTATTTATTGTCAATAAGGGGGAGAGAAGTGAAATGAAAGCTTGGAGGAGCAAAAGAAGTAAGGGGAGGGAGAAGATTCTCATTTTGATATTGACTCATTCATTTGAGGATAACTTTAAGGTATTGACAACAAAATACAAAGGGGGAGATTATTGGGACCACTTTGTGTATAAGGTTTTATTTATTGTCAAAAATTGTCAATGAAGATCAAAATGAAGAAGGAGATGAAGGGCTTCATGTTATAAAGTGATCATGAAACATCTCACTATTCAAAGAGAATCATGCAAGAGATTACTTGAAGAATAGAATCATATGATTTTCATGAAGTAGAGAATGATGGTTTAAGAAGAAGGGAGAGTGTGGAAGGGCTTATAATTCTGAGATGGCCATGCATTTCACGTTGTATCTAAATATGACAATGCTTTGCTGATTTGTATTTCCCAAATATCATAAGTTTAGAGAACTTGTGATAAAAGCATTATAAAGGAAAGGAGGAGTAAAGATACTGTCAGTCATATTCTAGTTTGATAGGAAAGATTGTTGCTTCTGAAATATAGGGAAAGGATGTGACTTTGACAAAAGATATTACGCACAAGGTACAAAATGGATTAATATTTTGAGTGAAAGTGGAGTTTTAAGACCAACACTTAAATATTTGTAAAAGGAAATAGGTGCGCGAAAAATTAGAGTTGTGTGCGAAAAAATGGGAATGTGTGTGGAAAAATGTTATGCGTGAAATATCTAGTTGAGTTTTTTCACGCAAGTAGTGCCTCAGATTAGAAATACTGAAAATCAAAAAAGGCAAGAGGCACGCAAAAAATCGGAGATGTTCGCGCAATGTGCGTGGAACATCAGACTTGTACGCATAAAATTGGTTGTGCGCAAAATGTGGCTTTGATGTTTTACGTGAAAGAGAGGATTCATGTTTAGAATGATGAAAAATATAAAATTCATGAGGTACGTGAAAAATCCAGGCGGTGCATGAGAATAAAGGAAGGTGCACATAATATAAAGAAGTGAGAAACAGTTTTACGTGTAGGAAGGGGTTTTATGTGTAGGGTCAAAAACACTTATAAATAGGAGGTAAACCCCCCTCATTTTGAGGTGCTTGAAAATTAGACAAATCCCAAGCTCTGACACACAAAAAAATTGAAGTATAGAGTGGTGCGCAAAAAGAATAAGTGTTGCGCGAAAAAGAAAGTGTTGTGCCAAAAAGAGAAGTTCTGCGTGAAAAGGATTTTTTCACACCAAAAGGTGTTTTTAAGAAAAAGGTTTGAATTTTATGTGCAAGACACAAAGAAGGGTGTGTGAAAAATTTGGGGGTCCTGTAGGCCTTCGACGGTTGCTTATCACTCTCGAAGCGGCTTTGCAAAGAAGGAAGTACTATGAATCATTCGGTTTTACGAAGAGAAGTAGTACCACACACACATGATTGGTGTTAACACCCTTGTTGTGCTTTACGAAGAGAGGAAGAACAATATGTGAAACTAAACTCAGATCTGCACAGATATAAGGAAGTATACCGATACACTTAGGTGTTGGTATTAGGAATTAAAGTAAGAGAAGAAGAAGAATAATAGAGTGTGCCCAACTGAAGATTGTGAATTATTCAGGGCAATACAATTGTGATGATGCTTTTATGAGATGATATTTATTGCTTGAACAATAACATTTGATTTTGTGATTCTTGCCAAGAAGAGAAGAAGGAGATTTAGAGAATTCAGTTATTTCACTAAAGGATGATATTAAATACAAAAGAGCATCAATTCAGGACTCTGATGCAAGAAATGTCTCATGCTGAACAGGAGACAAAGACTTCCATGTTTATCTGTTGAAGAGACCTTCATGTCTATAAACTGAGTGGGACTTCACCCAAGGCAGTGAGCCAGGGGGATTCAATAGGAGTGACCTGAGGGAATCAGTAAGCTATCCCTGAATAGTTAGGCAGTGAGCCTGGGATAGAGTGACTATGCCCGAACCTTTGTAATCCACAACTAGTGAAGAATAGTAGAATTATGTACAACTGAAAACCTGTCAGCGTATGCTCCTTGGACGTATCCCTTAGTCATGAACCAAGTAAAAAAGTGTTGTGTTAACCTTATACATGTGAATGTTTTAATTACCGCACATATCCATCATACAGGTTTAAACAAATTCCTACCAATGTGGACACCCTGATTCACCCCCCTCTCAGGGTGGTCTAGGGTCCTTCAACCCTTACACAAATGGTTATGTGAAGGTAGTCATTTTGTTACCTATACATGAGAGCTTATGTAAAGGTGTTATGTAAGGGTCACCGCAACTTTAACCTTATGTGAGGTGCTACGTATGGGTGCTACGTAAAAGTAATCAAGAACTTTTCCCTAACACAAGGTGTTGCATAACGGTGATGTGTAAAGGTATTCATGTGCCTTAACCTTATCCAAGGCACTAAGTAAGGGTGTTGTGTAAAGGTATTACCCTTATGTGAGGTGCCGCGTAAGGGTTTTCTCCTCCCTACCCTTATGCAATTGGAACCATGTAAGGGTGAGAGAATTTCTACCCTTATATAGAGTGTCTACATAAGGGCAAGGGGAGTATACCTTTACACGAGTTAGATACGTGAGGGTCTTAACCTTACATAGAGTGTCTGCATAAGGGTAGAGGGTGTATACCTTTACGCAAGGGCTTTAGAATTATTTTGACCTTACACAGAATAGGGTTCCTATGTAAGGGTTTACAAAATTGTTTTAATTTTTTTTATGATTTAAAATGATTTTGATGGTTTATAAAATGTTCATAAATCACTATAAATGGTATTTTGGGATATTTTAATTTATAAAAGTCTTGTAAATTAATTAATTATAAATTGTTTATAATTAAATAAATGTTTATGAAACATTTTACCCCCAAATATTAAATGTTAATATTTATAATACCTTTTAACAAATTATATGGAAATTATTATGATATAGAAATAAATGTGTTTATTTAGAAATCATAAGAAATAATTTATAGAGTTATAGATTATGAAATAAGACCAAAATATAAATTTTTTTTGCTTAAATTATGAATTGTTCATAATTAATTATTTTTAATTGTTTAAAATTAAAAGTGGCCTTATTTTTCTATTATTTAAACTGCATCGGTCTTTTTTTTATTATCTATATGGTCAAGGTTTAAATAATGACTAAGTATATGATATTTAGATTATGTAAAATGTTTACATAATAGAAATTGAATTATAAATAATTAATGATTCATAAAATATCATATATTTAAATTATAAATTCCATACAATAAAAAATATGAAAGAGTTTATATTGAAATGAATATAAAATGTTTATAGTCAAAATTATGGAATGTTTATAATGATAAAGCTAAGAATTATAAAAGGGTTTATAATTAGATTTAATGTATGATTTTTTCATAAATTATTATCTCAAGTTTAAATATATGAATTTTTTATTTATTTAAAGGGTTATTCCCTATTTTATTCATAGTTATAAAAATTTTTATATGATGAATGGTGTATTCTTTAGTTTAATTTTTAAACTTATTCTAGATAAAGCCTTGTATTTTCATGCTAAAAATTACTATGTAATGAATTTAGTTTTTCATCTACCTTGAATTTGGTTTGTTATTGAATTTATGAACTTGAATTTTGTTTTTGAATATAGTTTGTACATATTAGGTGTTAGAGTTATGATGAATTTGATTCCCTCTTGAGTAAAGTACCCTTGGGTAGAGGGACTTGGGGTAGGACTACCTACCTACCTGGAGGCTTATGCCTTATCCAGACTAGTGAATGAGGTTGGCTATCTGTTGCTCCGAGCTTACTCATGAAGATAACTCTATACCTTTACATGAATTTTTCGTATACCTTATGCATATGATGAATTTGGATATGTATGAATACACTTTACTTCTAATTTTGGATGAGTAACGCAAACTTTTGGGTTGTTTAAAGAGTTACACATAAATATGGTTTGAACATATTGATTCGTTGGAGGGAATATGATTCTAAACTAAATTACTAGAATCATGCATACATAAAAGGGAATAATATGAGATAATATGGTGAGATTAAAATATAATTCAAATATTAAGTGTGATATTCCTTCCAATGTGGCACTTTTCAATACCTTGATCATCCAACCAGGTAGTTTTGTGTCTCTTTTGGGTTCCCCTTGATTAACTTGTGTAAAGAAAACAAGTAATGGGTAACACTGGATCATACTTGGGTAGTTTCTTCCTCTACAACGTGACCCTATATTTTCCTTTATTAATCTATTTTTGGAGTTTTCTTTAGGTTAAACTAGCTGGGAATCCCTAATAGTTAGGATACCAGAGGAATAAAGTTGAGTTTATCCATATGATTAATTGGAAAAAGGGTTATCAACTCAACTATCAAAGAATCATATATGATATTATTAGGATGATGAACCACCTAAATAATTAAGTGATGAGATTAATTCCCAAGAAGACTCATTTTTTAGTGGAATATGAATCTTGTTCCACTAATTGATGTGATGTATTTTATAAAGGGGTCATCATCTTAGAGGGGGACCATTTACTAAAAGTCCTTATTAAATGGTTAATAATACATTATTAAATGGTTAATAATACATGATACTCATCTAATAAAATATTCCATTATAGATACATATCATTATCATCATCAAGCTAAACTTTTTAATTAATCCATGAAAATAATAAAATTAATGTAAGCAACTCTTAAGACTGGTAACTTAAGAAAATTTCTTAAGATAGATTGGAGATTTAAGAAAAGTTCTTAATGAAAGTTATATGTGTTAGAGCAATTCCTTCCCTAGTAACTGAGTGTTTAAATTGTTCAAAAAGTGAATCTATATGCTTATGGAAGTATATAATGATTCGATTAAGGTTTCAAAGGCATTAGTTGTGAAATTACCAAATAATTTTTTATTCTCATATACTCAATATGATTGGGTACATCAAATGATATTAAATATGAATAATTTTTTTTGTTGAATTAATGAGACTAACAGTTTCCTTAAATCTATATTGGTTATAATAATCAGTTCCATTATTTTGAATGATATATTATATCAATTGTATTTTGTATAAAGTGTTGTAAATATGCATAAGGTTAGAAGATGAAAAGAGTTGAAGATTGATTTTTTTTCAAGTAATGGGGAAAAAAAGTTGTTGCAATGATAACTTGGATACTTCAAGCTTGGATTAACTCATCATAAGATGTTTATTTTTATCTTATTAATCTCTTGAGAAGATCATGTAAACAATAGTAGTTTAGATGAAATGATATGGATGTTTTTAATACACATGGTTTATGATTTACTTAATTCTATAACATGCTTTAAGAGGAGACTAAAATAAAGGACTTTTCTGTTTAGGGAATTTATACTATTGTCTTTGTGGAAATTTTCAAAAAAAGTACATTAATTCAAGAAAACTTCACCTGACATTCTCAAAGTATCTGAAAAAGATGAATTGGGAATATGATGTCTGGATTTTGGTACTATATGGACAATACATGTGGGTAAAATTTCAAACCAGAAGATGAAAACTTTGTTGAAAAAGTTTAACAATGTGTTTTCAAAAATCCAATCTAATTCATTGAAGCTTAGGGTTGTCAAAAAGGAGGAATAATAATTCCATATGATAGGATTATCCTAAACACCTGAAGGAGTTTTTGAAACTCCATGGAATGTACATGTTGGGTATGGAAGTTATAGAAATTATTATTTTTTATTTTGAAAGGTATGTGATACTAAATTTATATTTCACAATCATTATAAATATAAAGGAGTTTAAAATTAATGGAATAATTGTTTTGATCTTGTAGTTTACATTCATGAAGTAAAGAGTTGTTATATTTTAATCTAAAGGATTTTATCAAACTCAAAAGAATCAAAGTAAAAGATGTGTATCATCATCTCATTTATCTTATGTGATAAAATAAGTTGATCAATAATAAATATTTTTTTATGAAAATGTATGAAATGATTAAATTTATACACATGGTTTATGATTCATAAATTTCTATAACACATTTTGAGAAGAATATTTGGAAAAAGGTTTTTATCTAGGATAAAAGTGTTTATCTAACTATTTATTAAAAATAATATATGGGAATGTGTTACTTCCACCCATCAGTGGTATGTTTTAATAAATCCTTCTTTTTAAATTGAAAATATTATAAATACATTGAATACCACATCTGATATGGAAACAAAATTTTATTTGTTAAATATTCCCACTAAAAGGAAATAAATGTTATTTCCTAACAAAAAAGGGTTTAGGTTTCTTAGAAGATATCCTAAAATAATAGTGTCTAAGAATCTGGTGGGGGTATGTTTTAACTTATAGAATTTTAAAATTAACAAATAAATTATAAATATGATCTAAAGTTAAAGTTTTTTTACTCAATATCCTAAATTTTTTATGATATGTGATGGTAAATAAAAATATAAAGTGTTACATTGGTTACCATTTAGATACTAGATATCACTATTATACCACTTTAAGTTAAATTTTTTTCTTTCAATATCCTAAAAGAGTTTATAACATGTGGTGATAAATAAAAATGTAAAGAGTAACATTTAGTTGTCATGAAAAATGAAAAAACCCATTTCTTGAAGGATTATACCATTAAAAATGAAACACTTTATATCCTAAAAGATTTTAAGGTATAACGATAAATAAAAATGTAAAGATGTAAATTATTTACCATAACAAAGTGTTATCACATTATCCTAAAAGGGTTTGGGCTATATTGGTAAAGATAAATATAAAGAGTTACATTAGTTACCATAACAAAGTGATTGTCACTTTATCCTAAAAGAGTTTAAGAGGACCGGTAAAAAATAATGTAAGCAGTTACATTATTTCAAGGAAAAAAATTGATGGAATGAGATTCCAAGGATGATGATGATAGAATTAGAAATAATTCTAATTAGATAATAGAAGTTTCCATTATAACATTTTATGTTGTAAAGTTAAGAAGTTTTAATATATTTAAAAAGTTGAATAGTTAGGAATATGATTCCTAAATATCACCATTTTCCAAAATAGATTAGTTAATATATGTTTGTCAATAAAGAGTTCAGTGGTAGAGTTTTATCAGATGGTCACATGGATATGTGATGTGGTCACATAGAGATGTGATGTTGTCACATAGATATGTGACATGGATTTCATAAGATGTAATGATTTAACAAAATCCAAAAATTATAACAAACATGAGGATGATATGTAAGTTTATCATATATAATATGACAAGCCAGTTCTTATATTGGTTTTTTAAGTATTCTTAAAACAGTTTAAGAATATTAAAATGTATCATAATTGAAAGGAAACCTTCATATTATTATTCTTTCACATTGGATACATAAATTTATATATAGATATACATTTCATGAATTTTAATGATCATTGAGACCTTAAAGTATAACTTTGAGTTTATCCCTAACCAATGTTCATCATGGTGAATTATAGGTTATGAAGAAATGTCAAGGTTAACATGATTATAACTCATGTATAGAGATAAAAAACATGATCACGAGGCACAAAACAAAGAATAATATATTCTTTTTATGTATTGGATGACCTACTAAGTATACCATATGGAGTGTCATATAAAAAATTATTTACCTTTTTTACTTTGATACCCAACTTATGCAAGTCAACATATAAATATAGATAATCATGTGGTGGTTGGGTATGTTTTTGATCATGTCATCGGTTTGAGCTTAATCAAGATGATATTTTTCCTCTTATATAAAAATTATGACATATGGGACCTCGATTAAGATAGACTATGGGAGTGTGTGGAAGCACCTGGATATTATATATCTATCTGAATAAGGGACATGTGATGTTCTTATCCATAAGGATGAATGGCACATGATTTATTCAACAATTAGATCAGTTTACACTCAAGAGTCGAGAATATATGAGTTGGCTATATGGTATTGACATTCTCTATGTCCTAGGTCACTCGATGTCTTAGAAAAATGGAAAATATGAGAATGCACATTTACATATGATGCAGACTAGTGGACATAGGTATAGAGATACATGTGTTTGATGGATATCATGCCTGATAACTTTATATCTTGAGTAACATTAATTCTTTTCTAGAGGCTAATATTTTATTACATATATGGATATAGATATTTATATTTATTTTCAACACTATAAAGGCTCGTGGGGTCACACTTTTTGGTTGAATGAATATGGATTGATTTTGACTCAAAGAGATACTCTAAAAGCATTTTAGAGTTAATCCAAAAGTGTTTTGGATGGGTATTTTCAAGGTGTTTCATATGATGTGATACAAGGTGAATTTAATGATATATTTCTAAAATAAGTTTTAGATGATATCCAAAAGTATTTTTGGATATGTTTTCATGAGTTATTATAGACAATACAATATATGGTGAAATGAAACAAAGTATATTAGGATTTAGTGAAAGTGGGAGATTTAAGGAGATATACCCTAAAGATATAGCCTATATGTGATGTACTATAATGTTCCATGCCTTCCCTTCATGCTACATTTCCAGTTTTTGTGGTTGGATGTGTTCAGGGGAGGTTTCGTGTGTTTTTGGTGTATACTGGAGCTGCAACAGGAAGTTCACGTCGTGTAAGTGGAATTTACGACATGTAAAGGTGATTCATGGCTTGTATAGCCTGTTTATTCATGTATTAAATGTGACTAAGGGGAAAAACTTGAGATGGATTACACATTGTGCAAGTTTAATTCATGATGTGTATTAAATAAAGGCTAAGGCGATGTGTTTTTCGTCGAATATAAATTTTTTGGGAAACCTGTGGAATTCATGCCATGTATATATATTACACGGCATAAAAAAGTTTGGATTCAGGATTTAAAGTACCTTTATTCATTTATTCTTTTCATTTATCCATGTATTATTCCCCTCTCATTCTGAACAGACCATAAACACCCCAAGGAGGATTTACAGCCCTCTTCTCCTCGCTTTGATTCTTTGGATCCGGTGGATGCTCGTTGGAGATTAGTGGTAAGAACTTCCCCCATATTGGTTAGTTTACTATTTTTATTCTCTTGGGGTTTCTTTGAAATAATGTTGTTTTGGTTTGGGTTGAGATTTGGGTTGAGTTTCAATGATACTTGGGTGCGATATAGGTTGATCAATGATTTCTCATGGTGCAGTTGTGGTTTTCAGACATTTATTCTTCATACTATGATGTGGAGTGAGTTATAAAATATTATTTGAGGTATATAATTCCTTTTTTCTCTTTATTGTGTATCATGCAGGAGGGGTTTACTTTTTTTTATCCATGGGTTATGGTAGTGCTGGCTAATCAAAGATAAATAATTGGCTAATTGAAATTGAAGGGAAGAAAGGGGAATGATTAAAATGCTTTTACAACTTTGATATTTATGTGATATGGTGGATTGTATGAGCTTGATGTCTCATTGAAAATTGTGTCCATTGGGGGATTTATTTGTGTGGTATGGTATGTGTTGTGGCTACTATGTTTGTTGTTCCTTATTGTGATATCACCCCAAAATAGAAATTGGTTAACCACTTATATTCAGTTAATAAAATGTTTTCCCATGGAATATGGATTCTGTGATATCATCCCTAAAATAAATTAAAATGTGGTAAAATACCATTTTATAAATTTGTAATATGTACTTTGATGTGTTGTGATCTGTGGTCGTTCTTATGGGGCGACGATGTGGGTTTGAGATGCAATGTGGGGCTAATGGGTGTGATGTGGTTGTGCTTTTGGGGTGGTGGGGTGGTGGTTGTGTGGACGTAATTTTGGGGCGGTGAGGTGGTGGTTATTTGGATGTGCTTTTGGGGTAGTGAGGTGGTGGTTGTTTGGATGTGCTTTTGGGGTGGTGAGGTGGTGGTTTTTTGGATGTGATTTTGGGGCAGTAAGGTGATGGTATGATGGAGGTGATGAGCTGCTTGTGATGCGTGGTTGTGTTGTGCTAGATTCCTGAGTAGTGATGAAATAAATTTTTTAATAATGATTTAAATGGTTGGAATTTTGGTTTGGTTAATGGGATGAAAATGTATAATGAACAAAAAAATGATGGTATGTGTGGTTAAATGTGGTTTATGCTTAATAATGAAATGAATGGGTCGGATATTAGGATTGATTGGTGGTGTGAGTTGTGGATTATGTGGTGTTATTCATTTAGAGATGGTAGAAAAATTGATGATATTGTGAGTTGGTTAGCTTTTTGGTTGTGAACCCATTTGTTTGGATTGTGTGTGACTATATGTATATACTTGTATATTCCTTGTGATTTATATATGCACCCCACCCATGTTGATCACTAAGTTTTGATGCTCATTTATAAGGGGTGTTTTTCCTGATATCTGGTGAGGAGGAAAAATGGTTGGGTACCCACTCTTTCTCATTCTCTCTTCCAGGAGAGGTAGGTATTATATAGGATGTGATGTAAGGAGGTCTAATAGTGTACTAGATGGTGGTTGTGATAGACTTGGTGTTTTCAGGTGAGATGTGATGTGGTTGTTCTTGTGGGGTGGTGAGCCCAGGTTTCTTTGGGAAAGATGTGACATAGCCCAGGTGTCTACAGGTGGGATGGGATGGTATAAGGTGGATTATAATGGGGGTCGTGCATGGTATGAGGAGAGTATGAGTTTGATGTCCTTCATGTTTACAATACCCTACTACTCTGGTTATAGTTGTGGATGTGTTGTGGCCCAGGTGTTTTCGGGTGAGACGTGATGTGGCCATGCTTGTGGGGTGGCATGCCCAGGTGTCTACTATTATGATGTGATGTGATCGTTCTTGTAGGGATATGTGGTATTCATAAGAGATGGAATCTCTAGGATGTACGACGTTAGGGGTGTGAGAGCAGCATAGCAATGGGAAAGTGGTGCAGGGTACCCTTTATTGATATGCTTTTTATTATGTTATTACACCTGGCTTACACTATTTAGGGAGAATTCCTTAGTGAGGTTGGGATGGATAGTTGACATGTTTAGGTGTTGTTGGTTCTTCTATTTTCCCACAGGTGCATTAGTATGCTTCTTTCACATGTGCACAAGAGACTTTGGTTTTCTTAATGATTATACTTGTATGATCACCCTACATATATAAACTGATTTTTAGATTTCTAGGAGGATTACATGAATCGTGTTGGAAATTACTAGCTCAAACCTTTGTATAGTTTTTGTGTCACTGATTTAGTTTTGATTTTGGGTATTTACTTTGGAGACTTTTATTTATATCAATTTTATTTATACATGCATTTGTGGGATGGTTTTGGTTTCTTTTATATTATTCCGTGGAGTTTTTTGTGGATGATTCATCTTATCTCTTAATCCTATATTGTTATAGAGGGTAATGTATCCCATTTCATGAGATTTTTATACCCTAGGTGCCGGTTTCCAACCTGGGGCCTATTGGAGGTGGGACTCGAGGGTCATTATCTCTCTCCCCTCATTACAGTATATTTGGAGGGAGGGGGTCATGATAGAGTGGTATAAGAGGTGATAGTTGAGAGATAGGATAGAGTTTAGAGTTAGGCATAGTTAGTATTTCATTATTTGGTATGGTAGAAATTTCAATTAACCTTGGTACATGATATAGGCCAAGGTGATCGGTAAGGAAACAATATTTTAGCCCCCCTTGTGATCTAGTACATGAACTTTGAGCTTATTGAAAGACCAAGTGAGGTGAATCTATTTTTAGGGTAGAGACCAAGGATAGGTACATTCATCATGATGAATTGTGACCGCATTTGAGTTGGGTTTCTTTGGGAAGGTTAGAATTAATAAATTGAATTAAAATGAATCTAAATTAAATTCCATACTACTGAGATTAAGAAATTCTTGTTTTAATTTTAGCTATGGATTCTATTTTTTGTCCGCATGTGGCTTAGGTAGTTGAGGTTTAGTAGGCTGATCTGATTGATCATCATAGGGTTGATTTGATATAGGAGGATGAGGCTTGGTAGAGGTCATTGCACACTTTCCAGTAGAATGTTTTAAGGAATTATGAGGGCATTGTTTCAGATGTGGAGACAGAGAGCTAGCTGGAGGAGTTCGAGATCACTTTCAGTTTGATCTCATCCCTGACAGAGTACTGAGTCCCTTTGGAAGTTAGTCAGATGTGGGGAGATACATGTTAGTGGTGGGAACTGTATCTCGATGAGTGGGGGGCCAGAACAACTTGTTTGATGTGTGATGATGGTATAAAATGATGATGGGGAAACATAAGTCCCATGTGGATCTTTTCTTGCTACATATGCAGCCATACGATGTCATCATAGGAATTGATTGGTTGTATTCGATACATCTTATTATCTAATGATTTCATAGGAGAGTCATGTTTTCAGATGTGGATGGTCAGTGTGTGGGTTTCTTTGGCAAGCAGGGTTGTTAGGTGTGCATTATGCATGTATAGCCCCTTCTTTCTTTGATGGATGAGTTTTCGGTGGAATTAGTGGTCTTTAGGATAGTGGAGGTCCCTCAGATCATTGAGGAGTTTATGTATGTTTTCCCTGAGGAGGTTGTGATGTTACCCCCTCAACATGATATTGAGTTTGGGATAGAATTACACCTTGGTTCTTCTCCAATTTCAATGGATCCTTATAGGATGGTACCTTTTGAGTTTCAGGAGTTGAGGATTAAAATCGATAATTTTATGCATAAGGGTTTTATCCGACCTAGTGTGTCATCGTGGGGTGCTCTAGTATTGTTCACCAAGAAGGAAAACAATAGTCTTATAATATGTATAGAATTTAGGAGGTTGAATCAAGTGATATTTAAGAATCATTATCCTCTTCTGAGGATATATGATCTTTTTGACTAGATGAGAGGGGTGAGTTAGTTTTCTAAGATTGATTTATGGTCTATATATCACCAGTTGAGGGTGAAGAAGGGCGATATCCTGATGACTACCTTCAGATGTAGGTATGAGAACTTTGTATTTGTAGTTATGTCATTCAGTGTTATGAACACACCATTCATGTTCATGGATTTTATCAAATCTGTGTTCTCTGAGTTCCTAAACCGGTTCATCGTCATACTCATCGATGAAATATTGATTTACTCAAAGTCAGAGGGGGTGCATGCCGATCATCTTAGAGTTGTATTGTAGGTTATTTGATTCCACCATATCTATGTGAAGTTTTCAAAGTGTAAGTTTTGGATATGATAGGTTCATTTACTTAGGAATATGGTGTCTCAACAAGCTGTGGTAGTAGAACGGTCTAAGGTTGAATCAGTTGTTTCTTAGGAAGCACTCAAGAACATAGTAAAGGTTCAAATTTTTCATAGTCTATAAAACTATTATCGGAGGTTTATGCCTTATTTTTCTCAAGTTTCAACCTTATTGATAGTTTTTACTAGGAAGGATCAGGTTTTTGTGTAAACTGATTAGTTCCAAGTAGAATTTAGTTACCTAAAGGGAAAGTTGGTTAGTGTTCCAATGCTTCATTTTCCTGATGAGGGTGTGATGTTTGAGGTATTTTGTGATGCTTCCCATCTGGGATTGGGATTCATATTGATGTAGTAAATAGAAGTGATCTATCATGGGTCTAGGCAGCTATGTCCCCACTAGTGTAACCATGACACCCATGATTTGGAGCTATAAATGGTTGTGTTTGTGCTAAATTTGGTGTGCCATCACCTCATTGGGGAGCGCTTTGTGGTCTCCATGGATCACAAGATCTCGAGGTATATCTTTTCTTATCATGATCTGGATTTATATTAGCATAGGTGGATGAATATTTTTTAGGATTATGATTTTGATATCTCCTACACCTCAAGAAAAGGGAATGTTGTATCTAATAATTTGAGAAAAAAGTTGAGGAAGGATGTTTTTTAGAAGTCCCGGGATGTTTGGAGATAAATAAAGGAGTTGAAAAACTTGCACTTAGATTTGAGGGTGGATGATGTTAGGGGCTATTTTTTCAAATGATGGTGTAATATTCTCTGATGCAGTAGGTGGATGAGTATTAGTGGGGAGAATTAGAGATAGAGGTGATGTGTGATCGTGTTGGCCATAGTGACTCTCCAGAGGGATGGTTAGAGGAAGGTCAGAACCGGATGTAGTTTCATGGGTGGTTTTTTTTCTGATAGTGATGCATGAGGTATTCCTTCATTAGTTTCATAGCTCACCTTTGGAAGTACACCTATGAGTTTCCAAAATATATCATGGTTTGAGGATGTAGTTTTAGTGGACCGGGATAAAATAGGTAGTGGTAGAGTTTATGGTGAAGTGTTTGGTTTTTTAGCAGGTTAAGGCTAAGCATCGTGTTCCTGTAGGGTTTTTGTAGCCTTTGGATATTACTAAGTGAAAATGGGATGACATATTGATGGATTTCGTCTAAGGGTTACATCGAACTCAGGGAGGTTGTAATTCTATATGGGTGATCATGGATCGGTTGAAAGAATCAGCCCACTTATTAGCGATTAAGGAGTTGGGCGTAGTGGATGTTTTGGCTAAGAGGTATGTGGATTATGTGGTGTAGTTTCATGGAGTTTTTAGGTCTATTATCTTGGAATGGCACACATGTTTCACCTCATGATTTTGGATGAGTTACAACATTATTTTGGCATTGAGTTGTGACTCAAAACTTCTTTCCACCCTCATATGTATAGTCATATGGAGAGGACCATCTGGACATTGGAGGATATGTTATGGGAGGGAATCTTGTAATTTAGTGGATCGTGGGAATGACACTTGCCTTTGGTCAATTTTTCATACAAAAACAGTTTTCACTCATCCATTGGTATGAACCCGTTTAAGGATTTGTATGGGCGACCATGTCATTATCTATAGTTTGGGCCTAGTTTAGTGAGGTAGTAGTTCTTAGACCTGATGTAGTGTAGAGCATATCAGAGAAGGTTCAACTTTTCCATGAGAGGATGAAAGTAGTGAAGGACCAACATAAGTATTTTGTCAATTCCAGGAGGACACCCTTGGAGTTCAAGGTTGGGAACCACATATTCTTGAAGGTTTCCCCTCAATGTGGGAAATGGAGGTTTGGAAGATGTATTAATCTTTCTCCTAGGTTTGTTGGCCCCTTTTAGGTGTTGAGGTGAGTTGGCGGGGTAGAGTATCGATTAAAATTTCCACTGTGGAAGGAGAGGATACATGATATCTTCCATGTCTCTCATCCTTTTCAGTATCTTCATGATGAATCCCATGTCATTGACTGAGGAGAGTTGTATATTGAGGGTGATATGACGTTCGTGGAGTGGCTAATAGAGATTCAGGATCATCAGAAGAAAGTGTTGCAAGGATGAACATCCTTTTGGTTCTTATGCTAGAGGAGAGTACTTGGGAGTGAGATACTTCGATGCATGGCCAATACCTTGAGTTGTTTTGAGTTTTTATTTTATTCATTTTTCCTTGTGATGTGATGTTTGGATCTTGTTGTTTTATGAGATTTTCTATTTTCTTTGATGTATGGTTGTGATAAATTCCTGACATATAAAAAGGGGAGGATCTGATTTCTAATCAAGATAAATTTACTATGATGTGATTAAACCCATGCGGGTGAGTTAGTTCTACCCAAAGTGGATAGTATCTTGACATAGAGGATGGAATTCCCTGATTTTTGTGTTTAGGGTAGTGTAGTTGGTTGGTTGTGATGGTTGTAGGTTTAGGCTATGTGAAGGTTGGATGGTTATGGTGATGTTATGTGGTGATGAAGTTGTGAAAGATGTTTTTTGATCATTTGGTTTGACATGTTTGGCTGGTGGGAGCATTTGAGGTATAACGAGATCCTTGAAAGGTATCTCATGGGGTGGTTGTTTGGACCCCTTTCCTTCTGGGATTGGTTTTGGATTATCAAGGGTGATAATCATTTATTAGGTATATTATGTAATGGTTTGTGCCTTCCTAGCCTGTTACTTTTCCAATCTTGGCAGTTAGAGGTGCTTACGGGGAGGTTTCAAGAGTTTTTGGTGGAGGTTGTAGTTGCATTAGAGTTGCTACGTATAAGAAGTTTGACCGTGTTGTTGTGACACGTCAAATTGATAGTTATTTTTAGTTTAGAGAAGACCCTAGGTTGTCTCTCAAGGATCATTAATAGGTTTTGAGTGTGTATTTTTAATAAGAAGAACAAAAGAGGGGGATGATTTTGTAAACAATTTTAAGAAAGTAACTTAATGTAAAGAGTTTTAAAGTTGAAAGAAAAAGTGGATTTTAAAAAATATGAGATAAATAAGTGACCATTTCTAAGTTACTACAATACTTGAAGATTTCCTCATTCTTAATTGATTATTAGGTTTTAGTGTAATCCTTTGGTTGAGGGTTAACCAAGATCTTGGTTCCCCTCTTTCCTCTTAAAATGATGCACAAAGAACCACCACTTGACACAACAATCATGTTGTCAAGGTTTGGACCTCAAGAATTGAGTGAGGTATACCAAAGCATACTAAAATCTCATGTATATGTGAGAGAAAGAGGATGATTTTGTTTTCCAATCATAACAACCCAAGATTCCCACTTGAATCTCAACCCAGTCGGTATTGAAATGAGAAATGTTTCACTTAATTAAACCAAATCAATGCATTCAGAGAATAAGAATATAAAGATTAAACATAAGTGAAATAATTCAAACAAAAATTATATAAAACCAGTAGAATATAAGGTGTTATAACTCCCTCTTCAAGTGTGTATCTCCCTCGCAATGATCACCCATCGTTTAGCTCGACATTGGGAGGAGGAGGAAGATCGGGTGGAACTCCTTATTCATTATTGATCCCCCTATGAGGATAGGGGCCTCCAGAACTTCAAGGATGAGGAGGAGAATCCTCAAAGACTCCAAAATGGTAGAGATTCACTTATGGTTCTAACTTACAAATGGGTATCCCAAGGTGTCATTTTATAGGAAAATGGGAAGGTAGTTTTGAGCACACAGATTTCTTAAAACCACTTGTCACATGGGTTTTGACCTTTAGAAAGCATTATCTTGCTTTGGAGAAAATAAAAAAGTTGTATCCCCACCTCTTGAATATCTCCACAGAAATTTTTACACCATTTGGACAAGTAGATCCCAAGATATAGACATATCATAGCACACCACTTTTGACTTCGTGCAGATTCGGCATGTTGGACAGATCAGGTAGGTTGGGCCACCATATGGACGAATGAGTCTTGAGTTTATTCAGATGAAATGTATCCTAATTAATGTTGGATTGTTCTAAAAACGTTTATCCCATTTGGATGCACGGTTCAGTATCAGTGTGCTGATGAGTCCACTAATCTGCATGGATCCTGTGTAGTTTGGCCCATTTTTCTTAGATATCATCATGAGCCCTCCAAATCACCTCCTCCTACAATGGAATCATCAAAACAAGTAACATTTACCTTTTTAATAGTGATAAAAACAAAATAAATTATTCAAACATGGAATGAAATTTGTTATTATTTTTATAATTTTCAATATAAAACAAGTTTAGCACAGTGGTGCAAGGGTGAAAATGAAATAGTGAATCACGGTGCGATCACACCCCCACACCTAAACATTTTCACTCCTGGGAAAAGTCATAATTTAAAAAATTATGCAAGTAGATATTTACAACTTCATAAATATTTAACATTCAATTAAAATTTAATTCCTAATAGAAATGCGATCAAAGAAAAAAACACACCGAGGAGTTATTCTCAGTGATCATGGAAAAAGACGTCTCAAAAATTGGATCCAAATGAAATTCCAAGAGATGCATGATACCAATAAAAGAAAATAATTCAAAAGTTAATTGTGTCACTAATTCTACACATGTGTGTGTGAAAACCATTTAATGTTATTATTTACACTTTTTATCAAGTAAATATAAGTTATTTTAATAATTGTCTACTTACAAGATCCTTTCCATTGAACGTTCCCCACATCCTTTGTAATCAAATTTCAAGACCCACTCACTTAATAATTCCTAGAAGTCAAACCATAAGTTCCCAACCTAGATATCCCCATATGTTGTACATTTCATCACTCCCCTCATTTATTAATTTTTCAAAAGTTTCACTTGGAAAAAATCTCACACTCTTCTCCCAACCCATGTTTGATCTCCTCACAACACTAATTGTAATAGTTATAACAAGATAAAAGGTTGAGGAAGAGTGGTTTTTGACCTGCCCAATATACAACCCATTTTTTTTGTTTTTTTAATGGCGTACAACAGTTGAATAATAGGTACACATGCATAGGTCAATCTGGTACAGTAATGAAATAGATCGAATAAGGAACAAATGTATGGAAAAATTATTTTTGGAAATTAGAGAAAAATAAACCTAACTTATATTTATCTTCCATTAAGTAATAAATTTTCACACATCATGGTTGGGTGAAAAAATGTGTGGAGAGATTAAGTAACACAATTTTCCCTTAAACTATTCACAAAAAAAGGCACCATTCTTCTCAAAGGATTAAAAATGATACAACCATTTATATCATCGACAAAAAACCAAATTTCAAAATAAATTCACACCACAGTATTGAATTCTTACTGAAATGCACATTTCATCAAAAAAAATTGAATGTTAAAACAATGTGAAATAAGGATATTCTACATGAATTTTCAATAACTTCCATGATTAAAAGGGCATCATTTTCCATGATAAAGTGGGCATACAAAAATAATATTTTGGCATAAATGTGAGGGGGTGGGAAGGGGGGAAAGTAATAATACAATTCAGCAAGATAAAAAGAGAAACAGAAAAAAAGATGATGAAAATTCCTAATTAACCCAGGAATATACCCACCCACACACCTAAAGTGTGCAGTGTCCTCACTGTAATAAAAAAGAATGTGGGAAGGAAGGATAAAACCTGGTGAGTTTCATTCATATATTGCTTCTTGAACATGGATTTACTCTATCAGGGACTCCAGAATGGATTCATGGAAGTGCTTCAGATGCTTCCCATTGACAGTGAAGGTTTTCTTGGTTTCATCATTTTGAACCCGGACAACATTAAATGGAGAGACGTTAGTAACAGTTTATGGTCCAAACCTGTGGGAACGAAGCTTACCTGGATGCAAATTCATCCTTGCATTGTAGAGGAGGACCTTCTACCCAATGTGGAACCAATGATGAAAGATTAAATGGTCGTGGGCATCCTTGGTTCACTCCTTATAAATCCTATAGTTCTCATATGCATCTCTTCTCATTTCCTCCATCTTCTGAATCATAACTTCATTTGAGAACCTACACTAGAAAGACTAGAATTTCATTGTTTAATAGCCCAATAGGATCAGTTCTCAATCTCAACAGGGAGGTGACAACTCTTTCCAAACACTAACTGATACGGTGACATGCCAATGCGAGTTTTGAAAGTAATATGGTAAGCCCATAATGAATCATCAAGTCTAAGAATCCAATCTTTTCTATTGGGTTGAATTGTTTTTTCAAGAATCTGTTTTACTTCTCTATTTGAAACCTCAAATTGACCATTAATCTATGGGTGATATGTAGTAGACACTCGATGACCAACACCATACCGACGCAAAAGTGATTTCATTGTTTGGTTGCAGAAATGAGAACCCTGGCCACTGATGATGAACCTAGGTAAGAAAAACCTATAGAAGATTTGGGTTCTCAAAAATTCTACAACTACCTTAGAATCATCAGCCCTTGTATCTCATTCCTCTACCCATTTTGAAACATAATCCACTACCAATATAATTTATATGTTACCAAATGAATTGGATAATGGTCCTATAATGTCAATACCCCAAACATCAAAAATTTCATGAAAGAGAAATGGTTGTTGTGTCATTTCATTTCTTTCAGAGACATTACCTATTCTTTGACAATGAGAATAATATTTACAAAAATCATGGGCATCCCAAAAAAGTGTTGTCCAAAAGAGACAATAATCAAAGATTTTGCAAGAAGTCCGTTGGGGACCAAAGTGGACCCCACAAGCAAGAGTGTGGTAGAATCTAAGGACATACTGAAACTTTCTATTGGGGACACAATGCCTAAGGACTTGATCATTGCATGCGCACCAGAGGTAGGGCTCATTCCAAATGTACCAATGAGACTCATGTTTTAGACGACTGGCTTGGTTTTTGTTGAAATCAGTAGGAATGCAAGATGCTACCAAATAATTTACAACTTCAACATACCAAGGAATATTATCTTGCACTCGGTACAATTGCTCATCGAGAAAAATATAATTTATAGGAATACAGGGGGATGATTCAATGTCCGAGGATTGGGTAATCCTACTGATATGGTCAGCCACCACATTCTCTTCTCCTTTTTTATCTCTAATTTCTAAATTGAATTCCTGAAGGAGGAGAATCCAGCGAATGAGACATGGTTTGGCTTCCGATTTCTTAAGGAGATACCGAAGGGCTGCATGGTTTGCGAACACAATGACTTTGGACCCCAAAAGGCATGACCTGAATTTTCCAAGGCAAGCACAATGTCAAGGAATTATTTTTCAGTTGTTGTGTAGTTTTATTGGGCAGGGTCCAAAGTACGTGAGGCATAGGAAATGAAATGTGGAGCTCGATCGACCCTTTGTGACAAAATTGCCCGAACTGCATAGTTAGAGGTGTCACACATGAGCTCAAATGGTAAATCCCACTGAGGTGGTTGGATTACCGAGGGTGACGTGAGAATCCATTTTAAATTATTAAAAGATTCCTCACATTCATTATAAAAAAATCCTTTTCTTTTTGGAGTAACTGGGAGAGGGGGATTGGAATCTTACTAAAGTCATGAATGAAATGATGGTAAAATCCAGCATGACCCAGGAAAGACTGCACATCCCATACATTTTTGGGGAATGGTAGGGAAGAAATGACATCCACTTTTGATTTATCTACTTGGATACCATCCCCAGAAATGATGTGTCCCAAAACTATACCTTGTCGCACCATAAAATGGCATTTCTCATAATTTAATATGAGATTCTTTTCAATATAGCGATGTAGGACTAAAGCAAGATGACTCAAACATTCATCAAAAGAAGAGTAATAAACAGTGAAATCATATATGAATACTTCCATGTAATTATCCAGGTAATCTGAAAAAATACTAACCATGCATCAATGGAAAGTACCTGGAGCATTGCACATACCAAATGACATCCTCCTATATGCAAATGTGCCAAAGGGGCAAGTGAAGGTTGTATTTTCCTGATCCTCGGGGGAAATATGGATCTAAAAGTATCCAGAATACCCATCAAGGAAATAGTAGTGGTACTTACCCACTAGCCTCTCTAGAATTTGGTCAATGAATGGAAAAGGGAAATGGTCCTTCCTAGTGTGTTGGTTTAGTCGACGATAGTCTATGCAGACACGCCAATTATTCTGCAAACGAGTTGGAACCAATTCATTGTTTTCATTTTTGATTACCGTAAGGCACATTTTTTTAGGAACTAATTGAATGGTACTGACCCATTGACTATCATAGATGGGGTAAATGATTCCAGTAGCCAATAATTTTGTTACCTCCTTTTTCACAACTTCTAGGAGGTTTGGGTTCAGTCGACGTTGTACCTTCCTCACTGGTTTTTCCTCATCATTTAATAAAATATGATGTGTAAAAATTGATGGGATAATATAAAGAATGTTATCTAGTATCCATCCCAAATCTTGTTTATACTCCCTTAAAAGTTCAAGTATTCACAATTCATGCTCAGGAGGGAGTGAACTAGCAATAATGACGGACAACTTGTTTCCCTTCTCAAGATATGAATATTTTAAATCTTGAGGCAGTTGTTTTAGTTCCAATTCTAGTGGATTTTGTATTTATGGGAGTGTGTGTGGAAGTGAGAGGTCACTAATCTCATCTAAATTCTCAATGGTATCATCCTCATATGAGGAATGATATTTTATAAGCTTAACAGTATCATCGATGGTCATTGGATCCTCAGTTTTCAAAAAATTATCAATTAATAAACATGCATGGCACTTTTCTAGACCACTGCAACAATCAATGCATGATTCATTACCTAGAATTTAAATCAATGAATAAAACTCAGAAAGGGGATCAGGGGAAAGAAAAGTTGTTTTTTCAGGGGAAGGGAGAACATCAATTAAATTAACAGAGAGAGAGGAATGTTCTTCTGAGGGGTGCTTCATGGAATCAAGGATGTTGAAATGGACTATGTCACCACCAAATTCCATAGATAATGTACCATTATGGACATTAATTATAGATTTGGTGGTTTTCAAGAAAGTTCTCCCTAATATAATTGGGTCATGTCTATTCATCCTATCATCCTCCATTTTTAGCACATAAAAATTTGCAGGAAAAATTAAAATTTTCACCCTCACAAGAACATCCTCTAACACACCAGAAGGGTGTATGGTACTCCGGTTGGCCAGTTGAATAACAATTATAGTGGGATTCAGTTCCCCGACCTGCAATGTAGAGTAAATGGAGTGAGGAATCACATTTATAGAAGCACCTAAATCAAGCATGGAATTGGAAAATGAATACTCCCCTATAGCGCATGGAATAGAGAATGTACCAGGATCGTTGCATTTGGTGGGAAGTGATGGATCTATCAATGATAATTCGTTCCTCCCAAATCTCACCTTTTCATCTCCATAAATTTACATTCGATGTGTACACATCTCCTTCAGAAACTTTGAATATCTTGGAATTTGTTTCACAACATCAATCAAGGGGATGTTTACCTACACTTTTTTGAAAGTTTCCAATATTTACTTATCTAGTTTAGTTTCCTTTTGTTTACTAGGTTGGGTGGCTCTTTGGGGGAATGTAAGAGGAATGGGTTGGAAGGAGACTCATCGACATACACACTCTTTTTTTGGAAGGGATTCTCTAAAGACATGGTTTTTCAACATTTGGAACATTTCAATGGTTGGGATGGAGGTTTCCTCAGAAGGGGATGGATCTAATGGAGGATTCAATTGACCTTATAGTTGTTTTCCACTCCTAAGGGTGATGTCACTAATATTTCCTTTATCTCTAGGGTTTACTATTGGTTGAGATGGTTGTTTAACCGACCCGTGACTTTGAATTTCCCCCACCAAGTTATCTAGTTGTCCTAATTGGGTTTTGAGATCTTGTATGGAATATTGGGTGGTTTTTTGGAATTGGATATTGTTGTCAGCCATTTGTTTCATCATATCTTCTAGGCTAGGCTCGAGTTTGAGAGGGGGCGGTTGGAAAGGCCTTTTGGGTAGTTGAGGATTTCCGGGTGGTGGTGGTGGATGACTACTCTGATCTTGTTGGTTCTATAGTTTATGAGGCTGGTTTGAATACACCCTTTCCTATAAGCTTGGTTTTCTTTCCACCCAGAGTTGGATGGATAATATGGTTCTTGCCTAAAGGGTTGGTTATAGGGGCATCCTAGGAAGATTGCCTCACAACTCTCAGAATTTTCTCTCAATTGGGGGAATTGGTCAGAATAATGGGTGTTAAAAGTTCAGATTCCACAATGGATGGGAGGACGAGATTGAGATTTCCCTTGGGAGAGAGAAAGTTGTCGTAGAAGGGTACTTACCTTCTCAAACTTTGTTTCCACCTTCTTCTTGAATTCAGTACTTTGCACCTCATAGACACCTCGAATGGGTACATTGGACCTTGAACCAATTTTTTGAGTGTTTTTCACCATGTTCTAAATTAAGGTCCTTGCAGTAATTGGGGTCTTATCTACCAGTGCACCACCTGTAGCAACATCAATAATGTTTCTATCAATAGGGATTAAACCTTCATAAAAATATTGTATTAAAAGTTGGTCACTTATTTGGTGGTGTGGACAACTTGAACATAATATTTTAAATCTTTCCCAGTATTCATGAAGTGTTTCCCCTTGAGATTTTATTATATCACATATTTCCTTTCTTATTGTTTCAGTTCGAGAGGCTGGGAAATATTTTTCAAGAAAAATGTGTTTCATGTCCTCCCAACCTCTTATTGGGGAATTGACATAATATAACCAATATTTTGTTGTATATTCTAAAGAAAAGGGGAATTCTCTAAGATTTAATTGTTCTTCATCCACATTATTAGGTTTTAATGTTGAAAAAACAATATTAAATTCTTTTTAGTGTTTATGTGGATCTTCTCTAGGAAGTCCATGGAATATTGGAAATAAGTGAATTAGACTATATTTCAGTTCAAAATTGGGTGCCTCGCCTTGTATTGGAATATATGTGGGTTGGATATCAACATCAGGCGAGGTTAGTTATTTTAGTTTTCAATTGTTTTCATCCATTTTATACTCGTTAATTTTAGGTTCTAATTTGGTTCTAGAAGAAGAGGGGTTTTGAAAAGTCTCAAGTTGTGGTGTGTCCTCCTTCAAAGAGTTTTCTTGTGCCTCTCAGGGACGCTGATGTAAGATCCTCTCCGGTTTAGGTTCAAAAGGTGATAAATCTTCTGGATTAGAACTCATCATGCACAAAACTCAAGGAGCGTTGATAGGTTTTGAGTGTGTACTTTTAATAATAAGAACAAAAGAGGGGGTGTGATTTTGTAAACAATTTTAAGAAAGTAACTTAATGGAAAGAGTTGTAAAGTTGAAAGACAAAGTGGATTTTGAAAAATACGAGATAAATAAGTGACCATTACTAAGTTACTACAATAATTTAAGAGTTCCTCATTCTTAATTGATTATTAGGTTTTAGTTTAATCCTTTGGTTGAGTGTTAACCAAGATCTTGGTTCCCCTCTTTCCTCTTAAAATGATTCACAAAGAACCACCCCTTGACACAACAATCGTGTTGTCAAGGTTTGGACCTCAAGAATAGAGTGAGTTCTACCAAATCATAATGAAACCTCATTTATGTGTGAGAGAAAGAGGATGCTTGTGTTGTCCAATGGGAACAACCCAAGATTTCCACTTGAATCTCAACCCAATCGACATTGAAATGAGAAATGTTTCACTTAATTAAACCAAATAAATGCATTCAAAGAAGAATAATATAAATATTAAACATAAGTAAAATAACTCACACACAAATTAAATAAAACCAGTAGAATATAAGGTTTCGGAACTCCCTCTTCAAGTGTGTAGCTCCCTCGCAATGATCACCCACCGTTTAGCTTGACATCGGGAGGAGGAGGAAGCTTAGGTGGAACTCCTTCTACATTATTGATACCTCTATGAGGATAGGGGAATTAAGAACTTCAAGGATGATGAGGAGAATCCTCCAGGACTCCAAAATGGTATATCTCCACTTCTGGTTCTAACTTACAAATGGGGAGCCCAAGGTTCCATTTTATAGGAAAATGGGAAGGTGGTTTTGAGCACACAGATTTCTTAAAACCACTTGTCACATGGGTTTAGACCTCCATAAAACATTATATTTCTTTTGAAAGAATAAAAAAGTTGTATCCCCACATCTTTACTATCTACACCTAAAGTTGGGCACCATTTGGACAATCACAACTCGATATATTGATAGATCACAACACACCACTTTTGACTTCGTGCAGATACGGTGTGCTGGATAGATCAGGTCGGTTGGGCCGCCAGATGGATGAATGAGTCTTGGGTTTTTTCAGATGAAATGTATCCCAATGAATTTTTGACCAGACCACAAAATTCCATCCCATTTGGATGCACGGTTCATTAGAAGTGTGCGGATGAGTCCACTAGTGTGCATGGATCCTACGCAGTTTGGCCCATTTTTCTTGGATATCATCACGGGCCCTCCAAATCACCTCCTCCTACAATGGAATCATAAAAAAAAGTAACATTTCCCTTTTTAACAGTGAAAAAAAAATAAATGATTCAAACATGGAATTAAATTTGTTATTATTTTTATAATTTTCAATATAAAACAAGTTTAGCACAATGGTGTAAGGGTGAAAATGAAACAGTGAATCGCAGTGCAATCAAAGTTCATGTCATGTAAGTGGGGTTCACAACATATAAATGTGATTCATAGAATGTTTATTCATATTATTAATGTCTTTAACACATCTAAGGTGTAACCCATGAGATGGATTACATGTCGAGTAAGTGGAATTCGTGACGTGTATTAAATAACAGCTAAGGAGACTTTTTTTTAGTGAAAGTCAAAACTTTGGGAAACCCATGGTATTCATGCCATGTATATATATTACACGATGTGAAAATGGTGGTATTTGAGATTTTAAGCCATTTTATCAGTTGATTCTATTCATTTGATCATGGCGTCTTCCCCTATTGTTCTTGAAGGGCCCTAGGCACCTTAAGGAGGATTTCAACCCTCTTATCCTCACTTTGATTCGTTGGATCTGGTGGATGCCTGTTGGTGGTTAGTGGTAATCCCTTCCTTCTTATTGGTTAGTTTCATATTGTTCTTCTCTTGTATATTCACAATGGTGATGTTATTTTGGTTTGGGATGTGAGTTAGGCTACGTTTTGATGATCCTTGGGTGCGATGTAGGTTGATTTGCGGTTTCTCGTGCTACAGTTATGTTTTGCGGGTGTTTCTTCTTCACCCTGCAGTGTGAAGCAAGTTGGAAAATATTCTTTGAGGTAGGGAATACCTTGTTTATCTTTATTTTGTATCATATATGAGGGGTTTACTTTTGTTTATCTGTGAGTTATGGTTGTGTTGGCTAAACAAAGATAAATAATTGGCTAATTGAAATTGAGGGGGGAAAGTGGAATGATTCACATGCTTTTACAACTTTTATATTTTTGTGATATGATGGATTTTATGAGCTTGATTCCCCATTGAAAATTATGGTCATTTGGGGATTTTTTTAATGGAATGATATGTGTTGTGGATTCTGTGTTTGTTGTGCCTTGTTGTGATATAACCCCAAAATGGAAATTGGTTAACCAATTATATCCATTTAATAAAATAGTTTCCCCTAGATCATGGATTGTGTGATAAAACCCCTAAAATAAAGTTAAATTTGATAAAATACACTTTTATAAATATAAAATATGGTATTTTATGTGTTTTGATGTGTGGTCATGCTTGTGGGGTGATAATGTATGTTTTCAATGCAATGTGGGGATGATGGGTGAGATGTGGACTTACTTTTGGGGCAGTGAGGTGGTGGTTGTGTGGTCATGATTTTGGGGTGGTTAGGTGGTGGTTGTTTGGGCATTCTTTTGGGGTGGTGAGGTGGTGTTTGTTTGGATGTGCTTTTGGGGTGGTGAGGTGGTTTTTGTTTGGCCATGATTTTGGGGCAGTGAGGTGATGGTACGATGGGGGTGATGAGATGCTTGTGATGTGTGGTTTTATTGTGCTAGATACCCAGGTAGTGATGAAATAAATTATTTAATAATGATTTAAATGGATGGAGTTTTGGTTTGGTTAATGGGATGAAAATGATTAATGAACAAGTAAATGATGGGATGTTCGGTTAAATGTGGTTGGTGCTTAATAATTAAATGAATGAGCTGGATATCGGGATTGGTTGGTGGTGTGAGTTTTGGCCTGTGGCCTGTGTGGTGTTATACATTTAGAGGTGGTATAAAAAGTGACAATGTTGTTATTTGGTTAACTTTTTGGTTGTAAACCCATAGGTTGGGTCTATGTTTGACTATATATATACTTGTATATTCCTTATAATTTCTATATGCACCCCACCCATGTCGATCATTAAGTACTGATAATCATATTCCTTAGGATTAGTTGGTGGTGCGAGTTGTGGCTTGTGGATTGTGTGGTGTTATACATTTAAAAGTGGCAGAAAAAGTGATTATGTTGTGAGTTAGTTAGATTTTTGGTTGTAAAACCATAGGTTGGGATTGTTTGTGACTATATATTCCTTGTGATTTCTATAAACACCCCACCCACATCAATCATTAAGTGCCGACACTCATATTTATATGAGGGGTGTTTTCATTGAAATCTGGTGAGGAGGACAGGTGGATGGGTACCCACTCTTTCCCTCTCTTCTAGGCGAGGTAGGTATTGCACAGGCTGTGATGGTTAGAGTTCCGATAGTGCACTAAATGATGGTTGTGATAGACCAGGTGTCTTTGGGTGAGATGTGATGTGCCTTTTCTTATGGGGTGGTAAGCCTAGGTGTCTTCGGGTGAGATGTGACATAGCCCAAGTGTTTGCGATTAGGATGAGATAGGAAGAGGTGGCTTACGGTGGGGGTCATGCATGGTAGTAGGAGGGCATGAGGTTGATTTCCTTCATGGTCACGATACCCTACTGTTATGGTTATGGTTTTGGATGTGTTGTGGCCTGAGTGTTTTCGGGTGAGATGCGATATGGTTGTGCTTGTGGGGCAGCGAGCCCAGATGTATGCGGACATGATGTGATGTGACCATGCTTGTGGGGCAATGTGGTATACAAAAGATATGGAAGCACCATGATGCATGACGTTGGGGTGTGAGAGTGTCATACCAGGGAGAAAGCGGTGTGGGCCCTTTATCAGTATGATTCTTATTATGTTATTATACTTAGATTTCACTATTTGGTAAGTGTACCTTGGTGAGGTTGGGATGGATAGTTGACATATTTAGCTACGGTTGGTTCTTCAGTTTTCTCATGGGTGAATTATTATGGTTATTTCACATGTGCATGAAAGACTTTGGTTTTACTACTGAGTATAATTTTATACTCACCCAATGTATGTATATTTATTTTTAGGTTTTCGAGAGTATTACTTGGGTCGTGCTGGATATTACTATCTTGGACCTTTGGATAGTTGTTGCGTCGCTGCTTTAGCTTTGCTTTTGGGTATTTACTTTGGAGACTTTTATCTATATTAGTTTTATTTATAAATGTATTTATGGGATGGTTTTGGTTTCTTTTATATTATGCCATGGAGTTTTTTGTGGGTGATTCATCATATCTCCCAATACTATATTGTTATAGAGGGTAATGCCTCCCATTTCATGAGATTTTTATACCTTTGGTGCTATTCACCAGCCCGGGGCCTACTGGAGGCGGGAATCGAGGGTCATTACCTCTCTCCCCTCATTGCAGTATCTTTGGAGGGAGGGGGTCATGAAATTCATGGTTATATTATGTTCATGGGATATCAAAATTCATGCATGAAGTAATATTTCATGCATGCTACCACCTTTTAACAAATGAATAGTTTCATATTATTATTTTTTCAATATTTTATTGATTCAAACTCATTTAAATCTATCATTTATTATATTATTTCATGAGATGAAATAAATGGGAGGTGAATAATTCACATGATGAATTCATATACATGATTAAGTATCACTACAGAAAAACACCATTTAGCGACGATTCCTAAAAACGTCACTAAATTAGCGACATTTATAAGTATCTCTATTTAGCGACACCTCATTTACTTACATTTTTACAAAACGTCGGTAAAGAAACATCACTAAATTTGTGATCTTTAGCGATGTTTCTAAATATCGATAGTTTAAGGACACCTCATTTACCAATGATTTTTAGAAACGTCGGTAAATGAAATTTTTTTGTTGAATTTTTTAATTTTTTTAGGAACCATTTTTTTTACAATTTTAAAAAAAATTCATTTCCTCCTATTCACCCCACCCCTCCCTTTCCCTCTCTAATAGGCCCACCCTGCCCTCCCTTTCCCGGTCCATTTCCCCCACACCCTCCCTTTCCTGGTCCAGTACCCCCGCACCCCTCCCTTTCCCGCTCCATTTCCCAATCCTGCTCATGCTCCCGCCCGGTTTAGTACCCCTGCATCCCTCACGCTCCCATATACCCCACTCCACATTCACTCCCAACCCAATCTCGTCCCTCCCCTCTCCATTACTCAAAGGGTTTAAAAATTAATCTCCTACGAGCAATCAAACATCTTACCCCCACCTCCCCACAAGTGTATCAGACCAACTAACCTAATGCTTATTTTTTGTTTTGTAATTGTATTATGATATATATATATATAAGTATTTAATAAATTAATATTATATATATAAATTAATATACATATATACATATATTAATATATAAATATATATATGTTAATATGTTTATATGTTTATATTTTATTTTTAAATACCCATATATATATATATATGTTTATATTATATTTCATATGTTTATATTTTATTATATATATATATATATGTTTATATTATATATATGTATACATATATATTATTATAATTATAAATTTACACGTGCGCACATGCACAAATATATACATATATTAATATATAAATATATACATGATTATATTTTATATTTATATTTTATATTTATACTTTATATTTTATATGTCTAAATACACACATATATATATGTTTACATTTATTATATATATATATATATATTTATATTTCATATGTTTATATTTTATGTTTATATATGTGTATGTGTGTGTGTGTTTATATTATATATGTATATATATGTTTATGTTTTATATTATATATATGTGTGTGTTATATTTTATGTTTATTTATATGTTTATATTATGTGTCTGTGTGTGTGAATATATATGTGTACATATATATATAATTATAATTATAAATTTACACACACACACACACATAATTAGCCACGTTTTAAAACACTGATAAAAATGTCACTAAAATAGACACGTTTTCTTAAAAACATGACTAAATTTAAAATACATGTGTGTTTTTATATATAAATATATGCACATATATATAAATATATGTGTATATATATTTTTATATATTAGTGTGTGTGTGTTTATATATATATATAAATATATATATTTATATATATATGTTTATATATATGTGTCTGTGTTTATACATATTAATATATATATATTTACATCGATGCAGGGAAATGAGAAATATATAAATATATATTTATATATGCGTGTCTATGTTTATACATATTAATATATATATATATATATATATTTACATCAATGTGGGAGAATGAGCTATATAAATATATATATTTTTAATGATGTTTCCTGAAAACATCGCTAATTTAGCGACGCTTCTGAGGAAATGTCCCTAATTCAGCAATGCTTTTGAGGAAATGTCACTAAATTAGTGAAAATTGTGAAGAAACATTGCTAAATTAGCGATAATTCTGAGAAAACGTCGCTAATTTAGTGACACTTCTGAGAAAATATCGCTAATTTAGCGATGCTTCTGAGCAAACATCGCTAATTTAGCGACGCTTCCGAGAAAACGTCGCTAATTTAGTGACACTTCTGAGAAAATGTTCCGAATTTAGCAACGATTCTGAGAAAATGTTGCTAATTTAGCGATTCTTCTGAGAAAACATCGCTAAATTAGCAATGCTTCTGAGCAAACATTGCTAAATTAGCGACGCTTCTGAGCAAACATAGTTAAATTAGTGATGCTTCTGAGAAAATGTCGCTAATTTAGCAACGCTTCTCAGGAAACGCCCCTAATTTAGTGATGATTATGATGAAATGCCACTAAATTAGAGATGCTTTTGAGGAAATGTCTCTAAATTAGCAACGTTTTTAGGAAATTTCAATAAGATTGTGACGTTTCCTAAAAAACATCACTAAAAAAACACCGCTAAATTATAGTTTTTTTGAAGTGTATTTATTCATTATATCATATGAATAAATACACTCTATTTAGGAACATATCCAATGGCCTATATAAACAACTCTCATGCAATGAAAACCAATGTACTTGCTTAAGGCTCAACCAAAAACTCCATAGAAATTGTTGTTCTCTTTACTCTTTCTCCTTTGTATTCGAGGTACTATCATACCATGAAGAGAAGATGGATATCACTTGAACTTAAAGTGATTAATATTATCTTATGGATACACTGTGGAGGTGGATTTCTTATGTTTTCTACTCATTTTAATCTTATCAAACACATATGAATATGAATATCAAAGGTTGTTATGGATCTTTGGTGAACTGTACGCTTGGGTTTGTAGTGTTCTTCATTTCTGGTTTTATTTCAAGTTTCATATATCATTAATGGGAGATCCTTGGACAAGGTTTCTATTTTCTTCAAATGTGTTTAATAACTTTTATTTTACTATAATGAAACCTAACACTTTTTACATTAAATTTGTAATTAATTTAAAATAATAAATTACCTCGGTCTTGGGTACATTATTTGATGTAGGTATTTATCCTTCAAACATCCAAACATGTTGTACCATTATTTAATGGGGAAGATCCAAAGTATAACCCCATTAGTATTATTCCACACATGATCCATTGATCTTGAATCATCTTTGATGGTACTCTTGGTGCTAGTGTGGCAGTATTGATCATCTTGTGCTACTCCTTTTGATCACTGCACAATCCTTCAAGCTTAAAGAATTGGTTATTGTTCTCTCATTCTTGAGAAGATAGAGGAAGGTGGAAGAGTTCTATCTCTATTGAGAGAAACCCTAGAGAATTTCTACGTTGAGAGAATTCTCTAAAGGAAATCATTATGCACAAAAAAAATATTTCCACACATAACTGATATAATTACCTATATATAGAGCTAGGGTTAGAGAGTTAGTAATTACAAAAATGCCTTTAACAAATCTCTTAATCCTAAATTATCCCCACATCTAATAATATTAATAATAATAATATTTTTTTGACGTACATATGTCTCATAGATAATATAAATATCAATAAATAAATTAATATTTATTTAAATAATATTAGTATATCATTTCTATTACTGCTCATCATAACTTGGCCCATCCACCTTTATAGGTATTTACTGAGTGTCAAATAATAAATATTATCCAATTAATAAATAAATAAATTTAATATAATATTCATGGTCTTGAGAATAAATATTTATTCTAATATTCACATATTTAATAGTAAATAGTATTTAATACCATGAAAATAATACAAGTGATAAATAAATATTTTATCTATCACTCTTATGAATAAATATATATTTAAATTTCCAGCACATGTAAAATAGTTACTGAATATATGAGATCAATAATCATGAATAAATATTATACTTTAGTCTTGATAATAATATTTAATCAAATAATTAAATTCAAATATAATTTAAATATGATAAAAAGAAACACTAAGTGTGTGACCCTCTGGGCCTCTTCATCAGAGGCATTAAACATACTTTCCTAAAGTCTAATATTACCACCTAACAATAACAACACATGAACACTCACTATGTAATATAATCCCTTTGTCATGATATCTCATCAATAAGGTTGCATACTCATGCCTTCAATATTTCTTCTTGATATGTATTTCATTAACTATTTGAAATAAACCCATAAATACACTATGACCATGGATTTTAGTTTGACAGTTCCATTTGAATCAAAGGGATAAGATATATAATTCCATGAAGATGGAATAAACAAATATTTTCTCGCCTTATCCATTAATAAAATATCACTCATGACACACCCAATATACTCAACTTCACCATGAATATATTTTTTCATGGTTTATAGTAATACATCAAATTACATGACTCTCGATATGCATTAATAATAATATTAATGTCTAAGTATCATTAAACACACTCACAAATAGGAATATCTAATTAAATGTAAACATATATAATTCTTACAGGTGAGTATGTCCTCATAATATCCTCTCTTTAAGATTACCAAGTGTGAACTTCATGAGATTAAGTCTCATCCTCTCATGAGTACTCACACCTGACATTCAGCATACTATGTGTCCCATCTTAGAATGTGATCCTAATCATAGGAATAATATTTAGGAATATGTCATAGCACTTTAAGGTTCTCATCACAGTGGATAACTTCTATTTCCTTCAAATGAGATAAATAACCCATGGAAATTTTCACATTGATTTCACATAGAAGAACAATAATCATCTAATAAGATATTTTTTAACATTTATGAAAATTGAATATATAGGTAATTTAAAATAAAAATTAGTTGGTTCTAGGGTACCAACTCTAAAAAACTTCACTTACTCTAGAGCTAACTTGTGACTGAATGATTAGTTATTTAATGTTAAACATTCTTTTGTTGAGTATGGATATAGATTTTGGGCCTACCACATTATTATATGGAAATTGTTAGTCTTTCAACACATCTCTACTACAAATATACTTACTGTAACCTCACTGATATGATAAAAATCCCTCAAGTAGTGATATACCCAAGTATCCACTTCTTGTTCCCTTGTCATAAACCTAAAATCTTGGATAATAACATTATAAAAGTTTGTCATAATAACTATAATACTCTTACTATTATGGTATAACCCAAAATCAAAAAAATCATTGCTAAAAAACTTCTTAAGCCACATTAGAAGTTGCAATGTACTTGTTTATTATAGATATATAAACCACTAGTAATAATAATATTGTATTAAATATTATATTAGACTCCCTATGATATGAGATTAAAAATTATATGAAGGAAAGTAAGAGTTACATCCCCTTAAACACTAGTATTCCTAATTATCCTTTTATGAGGAACTCATCCAATTCTAATTTAATAAGTATTATCAGACAATTTTAACTAAATGTATATGTATTTCATTTAGTTTTATTTTCCACTCTCACTCCATGAAATATGAATAAGTAATATCAAACATAAGTATAAATCATGACATATAAGGTATATTCCTATAAATTAATATTGTGAATTTATATTCATAATATCCTCCTTTTACCATGTGTGTTATCATGGAGAGATTATAATCATTTGACATGGAAAAAACTCAGTCTTAAATTGTTCAATATTATCAAGGTATGTGTTAGAGTTGGTGTCCTAGAACTAACTATTTGTACTTTTATTACATGGATATTTAATGTATTACATATTGTTCATTGTTCTGCATGACTATGATGTAATAATGTCCTAGAGTATTTGTTTCATTGATAAGGTCATGGCAGTTCCCCACTATGATGAGAACCTTGAAATGCTATAAAAATATTCTTAAATATAGTTTTGAAGTTGGATGGAATACTATGATGGGACACATATCATACATACCGTCAGGTACAAGTACTCGTAAGCAGATGAGACTTCCTCTCATGAAGTTCTCACTTTGTAATCTCCAAGACAAGAGATTATGAGAATAGATCCACCTGTAGGAATTCCACATGTTTTGGTGTCATCAGATATTCCTATCTGCGAGCATGTGTAATGATCCTTAAACTTTAAGATTATTATTAATACGTGTCACGACTCGCGCACTTTGATTTACTAACAAAAACCATCATGGAGACAGTTGGCGGGAAGTACGACACGTTGGGTGCATCACGAGTGGCAATTTATTAATGGATAAGTCAAGGAAGAATTTGTCACTTCCATTTATGGAAGTTGATATCTCATCCCTTTGATTAAAATAGAACCATCGCTTGAAATTCCATGGCCATTGTGTAACGACGAGTTTATTTCAGGTAGTCAAAGAACGACGTATCAAGAACAAAGGTTGATGACACTATCATGAAACCTGCTTGATGAGATATTGTGACAAAGGGATTATATTACATAGTTAGTGTTTGTATGTGGATTTAATTTTTGTGACTTTAAGTTATTTCTATGGGATTCCTTGACCCGTTGCTAGACAGTACTCTTAGACTTTAGGCAATCCCGCCTAATGCCAATGAGAAAGAATCCTAGAGGGTCACACACTAAGTGTTTCTGGTGGTATTGGTTAAATTATATTTGAATTTAATTAATAAATATTATTCTCAAGATAGTGAAATAATTTTATTCAAGTTAAAATGATTTCATAAATTAAATAAATATTTATTCACCGGATTGTGGGTAATATATATATATATATATTTTGAATATTTAATAAATATTTATTTACTTGTTTGTAAATAAAATATTTATTTATGAGAATAATTTATTTATTTATTTATTCGGGTGTTCAATAAATGGAAGTGGAGTTCGAGCAAACCAAGGCCGATCCAGTAGTAAAATAATTATTTTCAAGATGATAAATAATTATTTAACTAATTGGCACAAATTAAAATAACGCTGCTATTATTTTGTGACGCACAATTTTATTTATAATTCCATTTTGTGCAAGTTGGCGCACCATAATAATGACGCAGTATTATTATTAATAGCATGAGTTTTCTCTAAGGTTATGAATGTATTTAATTGTTGTTACGTAATTAAATATTGTAACTGAAAGCCCATGTTAATAAATAGACACATACATCTGTTTTTCCATGTACCGAACCACACACCCGGTGAATTGAGAATTATTAAGCTAAACAATTTCTCTCTTGAATCCTCTTCTTGCCCCTCTCAAGAATGAGAGATGTTCTTCAAGGATGAAGAATAAGCAATCAAGAATGAATGAAAAAGACACTCAATTCACCGCACTAGCACCTAGAGAACAATCGGTGTGGATTGGAGGCCATCAGAGCACGTGTGGATCACCGCTAGAGGGATTCTAGTTTAGATCCTTGAAAGTGCAACGAGATAATATGAAAGGGTCATTCTAGATGATCAACATAATCAACAAAGAAAATACCAAAGATCCAGGTATTATTTTCTTTATGAAATTAATAAAATTAATTATAAACATTATGTGCAAGATCCTCTCTAAAGGTTTCGGGGCTCTTCCTTATTTATATAAATATTTGATTCTATTCCATGGAGACTAGCGTTCATTGTCATATTGATCCTGGAATAATCATTGATCATGGTAAAAGTAAAAGTTGGGTGCCGTCCCAACCACGCTTTCACTGTTCTTGGAACCTACAAGTGGTATCAGAGCAGTTACATCATAGTTTATAATTATTTAAATATTTCATTGATGATTTACGCATTTAATAATTTAGTTGTTTCAATTCAAGTTAATTGTTCTACAAAATCCGAATCTTGAGATCTGTTCCTCCTCTTTCGTTTCTCGTCCACCTTACAGAAATGAAGTTTTCTTTTAATTTTGATTAAAATAAAATATAAGATCTCATCCCAAGGTGCCAAAGGTTCCTGTCCATACAACACTAGAACACACGATGTGTATTCGGCAGTACACACTATGTAGTAAAGGTTCAATGCACCGGGTCTGGTCTGCCAAACCAAGTCATGTCATTGGAGTTTGTCTAAGTCTTAATGACTCTGTGTGTTGACCAGGAATAGGTGGCATGCAATTTATGGATTACACACCGTGTGGAACACTATACATGACGTGTAGTCCCTTAAGGTTAGGGTTGGACTGTTGGGCAAAAATCCCTCAAGGTAACATTGCAGTATTTTTGGGTTGATTGTGTTTGTTGAAAAAGCAGGTTTCCATGGAGAATTGTCGAGTTCCCGAGAATTTGTTGACATTCCATGTTGAAAAAGAACTATTACAAAGGAAAGGACGATCTAGAGGCGGTACAAAAGAGCAGTACAAGGTGGCGCCGTTTCCCAGTGTTTGCCAAATTTTTGGGGTCCAAAATTTGGAGTTTGGTGAGCATCGCGAAAAGTGGATTTCCATGAAGAGCATAATTTCATATGGAAAAGGCATGAATTTCGCGAAGATAGGATGCATGGTTTGGAAATCGCGAAGACCAGAAGAATGGAGGCGGTGATGCTTCGCAATTACGTCAAATCTTCGCGAACGACAGAGTTGAAGCGCATCGCGGCGGTGAAGGGCTTTGCGAGGGAGCTTCGCGGAGAAGGCGCGAAGGAATGTTGGGCTTCGCGAGGGAGCTTCGCGGATAAGTCGCGAAGGTATGTTGACGGTGATTCTTCGCGACTACGTCAAGCTCCGCGAACAGAAAATTGTCGTGGAGCTTCGCGATTTGGACAGAATTCCGGCAGAAACTTTGGAGCTTCTCGATTTGATATGATGTGGCGTTGACTTCGCGTGGAATGGACAAGGGTCGGTGGAATCGCCTATAAATAGAGGCCGACCCATTCAAGCGAAGAAGAGAGAGCATTTTCATAGAATATCATTCGCTCTCGATTTGAGAAGGTGGTTCGCGGAGCCAGCGAGCTTCGCGAAAGAGGTGCTTCGCGGCGGCTATTGTAGCTCCGCGAAACCTGCGAGCTTTGCGTTGGCTTACTTAGCTTCGTGAGGGTCGTTTCTTTGCGACGGCTTGAGCATCGCGAGAGTGATTCGTGAGGGTGCTTCGTGAGTGATCTTCGCGAAAAGGCTGGAGCTTCGCGAAGGCTTGTTGAGCTTCGCGAAATTGGGAGCCTAGCGAAGTTGAGTGCTTTGCAGAGGTCTTTCCAAAGGTAGTTTGCCCAGTTTTCAGAGGAAAATAGGTATTCATCTACGGATGAAAGTTGAACTTCAACAGAGAATCTACATACAGAGGAAGATGCATTCCTTAATGGAAATGAAGAGACCTACAGGTCTATAAACTGTGAGTGATTCCCTTCCAAGAGCAGTGAGCTTAGGAAGAGGAAGAAGGTGATCCTCTCCAACGGCAGTGAGCCAGAGAGAGAGAAACAGGGAGTGACCCTTGGGAAAGCAGTGAGCTAACCCTAAATCTTGTATAGGCAGTGAGCCTGGGCATAGAAGTGATCTAGCCCGAACATTGTAATCCACAGCTAGTGAAGTCTAGTGGAATTTGGTACGAACCGGCAACTTGTCGGCGTATGCTCCTTGGACGTAGCCCTTAGCGGTGAACCAAGTAAAAATCTCTGTGTCTTCCTACTTACTTCCCTGCATTTCATTCAAAGCATCATCATCAGGTAAAGGAGACAAGTGATCACAGTAATCACACAAGTGCAAACAAAGTGACCCTTGTAATAAAGAGGTCAAGATCCAGTGGGGCAGAAAGAACTTTGAAAAAGAATATCCATACCCTGATTCACCCCCCCTCTCAGGGTATATAGGCCCCTATTGGTCCTAACATGGACCATGTACCCCATACACGGATTTCCCGGATGGAGACCGTGTAACGAGGAACTACACAATGTGTGGCCCACTGAAAACGTCGTGTACTCCAAAGATTTCTGAAGTACACTCACACACCATTTCCCCAGGCATGTACTTTGGATGGATGGTGAAAAATAGTACACTCTATGTAGTTGAAACTACATACCGTGTACTTATCCAAATTACGCAGATTTATTAAAATTTATTATTATATTATACAAACCCTTGAGACATGTACCATCATGCAGGCGTAAAGTTAAGGTACAACACATGATAGATGTTTTATATATATGTGTTTAATTTAACATCTACGTAATGTTCATTTCTACTCATCGGGTAGTTATGAATAGGAATTCATTGGGTTTCCTCCAAGGTACAAGTTACGTACAAAGACAATTTTAAATGAATTTATTTGTTTAAAATTATGATAAATTAGAATCTCAAAGAAATTCAGAAAAGGTTTTAAGATAAAAGGATTGATTAATTAAAGATGATAATTAATTGATTCAAGCATGATTTATCTTAAACAAGAATGATTAAATAATTTAATGCTAGTTTTATTTATGTGTAAATATCATTGCATGTATGGATGATCATGAGCTAGACCAATACCTTTGTATGTGGATGGTTTCTTTTAATTAATTTATTTTAATTAAATGTATTGGCCTGCGAGCCTTCTCCTCATTAATATGTATGGCCTGCATGCCCAAAGTTTATTTTATGTAAAACCACTTTTTACCCCTCACCTATATGTGAGTTAAAAAGGGAATATGTAATGGATGGAACTCCCAAGATAGTGGAGGTGGTTCAAGCTGGAGCTGATATGAAATCAATCCCAATAGATACATAGGTAGATATGTGGAAAGATGTAAACATGAACCCAAAAGGTTCAAGGTGTTTATCCCCTAGGTCAGGGTTAGTTTATCAACTACTAGATAAACTAACCATTAGAAAATCTCATGATCATGCCCTCTGCATTATTTTATTTTCATTAGATGCATGGTTTATCATTATGGATATGTTGTCACGATCACATATTTAATGAATTAAACAAGCATGCAAGATGAAACTAAAATAAACCAAGCTTATTCATAAATATTATCAAGACATGGTTAATCACTTAAGTAAGTTCCACTTAATATTAACAAGCATGTGATAATGATAATAAGCAATTCACGCATAAGAGATAAAAATCCCTCAAATAAAATATTAAGTCAGACCAAGCCTTCTGTTACTTGATTAAGGGAAAAACTCAATAAAACTATGTGTTTGACCAACACTTGTTGGGAAACTTACTTTTATACAGGAATACCTTATGAAAGGTTTTAGGTTGAATTAACCATATTACATCAAGAAGAGCAGACCTTGATAGACTTTGTGTAATATTGGAGGCAAGAGTTAAAGAAATCCAAAGTCAGGATATCAGGATTAGGGAGTCCTCTCAACATATCAAGGAGTTGTAAGCCCGCAGTTGGAAAAGACCTGCCTACCTAAATACATTCAAATATCTTGACCAACCCTTGTTGGGGTTATGCGAAGGGGAATATAGATCCTTTCCACTAGAATGTCATGGAAACTAGACATCCCGAGTTCAATGGTGAGGGCCATTGGTACTTGATAAAATACTAGGAGACTTAATAAAATTAATTTAATATTTCTCATAAAAATATAATCAAGAAAGTACTAATGATCTGCTCTTTTAATTGTAGAATAAAAATTACAAGCTCGTCAACCATAATATCCCTGCGATCAATTCTGGATAAAGACAACATCCTCACCTGCAGTAACTTCCAGGAATGGTTTAGACACCTTTGGGTTATCCTACGCCATGAATAGAAGTCTTACGTGTTGGAGTCAGTATTACCTGATCCTCCTTTCAAAGAGGTGAGTGATGAGGATTTCCTAGTCTACGAGAAACATATGAATAACGCGGTTAACATTTAATGTTTGATACTATCATCAATGTCTAGTGAGCTCATGGAGTCTCACGAAAACATGGATGCCTATAGCATGCTCGAGCACCATCGTGGTCTTTACTAGGAGAGAGAAAGACAGGAAAGATTTGAGATCTCCAAGGCACTCTTTCAGAGTAAGGTTATAGAAGGTTCCCCAGCTGGGCCTCATATAGTCAAACTCATTGTCTATATTGAGCGCCTAGAGGTTCTTGGGTTTAAAATCCAAAAAGAACTGGGCATCAATCTCATTCTTGCATCACTCCCTCAGATCTTCTCTATCTTTGTTGTTAACTTCAATATGGAAAACATTGAGAAGTCTCTATCTGATCTTCTCATCCTCATTTTCCAAGTGGAAAAAGATATGAATCGTTAAAAGCCTTCTGTCCTTATGGTGAATAAGAGGAAAGGGAAGGTGAAGATCTTTAAGACCAAAGATTATTCATAACCTTATAAGAAAAGGAATATAAAAGGGGATGCAAGGGAACATGATGTTGTTTGTTTCTCATGTGGAAAGAAAGGCCATTGGAAGAAAAACTGAACCCATCCAAAGAAGCAAGGGGAATCTTTAGGTGAATTTGTTATCGAGTGCAATCTATCTATTTCTAAAAATTGGGTATTAGATACAGCTTGTGTTTCTCACATATGTATCCAAATATAGGAACCAAGTAGATTTAGGAATATTGATTGAGGGGAGGTAGATCTACGAATAGCCAATGGATCTAGACTTGCTGTTGTTGTTGTCGGGGACTACCACCTCACGTTACCAACTGGGATGATCTTGGTGTTAAAGGGTTGTTTTTATGTGCATTATGTAACCAAAAACATAATTTATGTATCCAGACTAGATACACGTGGATTTTTTTTAAGTTCGGAAATGAATGTTGCTTCTTTTATAAAGATAACATTTGTTTCAGTAGGGTACATTTATACAACGGTCTTTATGTGTTGGATTACACAAACCAAGTAATGGCAATCGATAACAAAGATACTTCACATGACTCATACCACACCCAACTTTAGCATCACCAGTTAGGTCATGTAAACGAGAAACACTTGACAAAGTTACATCAAGATAGATATTTAGATTCTTTTGAACTAAAACTACTTGGCGTATGTCATGCATGTTTACAAGGAAAAATGACCAAAGCCCCATTTAGTGGGAAAGGTGAAAGGGCTAAATAGATTCTTGAATTGGTTCATACCAATGTGTGTGGACCATTTCTAGTTGAAGAAAGGGGTGGGTACTCATACTTCATAACTTTTACTAATGATTTTAGTAGATATGGATATATCTACTTAATGAGGTATAAGTCAGATTCCTTTGATAAGTTCAAGGAATACAAGAATGAAGTTAAGAACCAGATTGGTAAGAAGATTAAGAAACTCTGCTCAGACTGAGGTGGGGAATATCTTAATCAGGACTTCATTGATTACTTATGGGAGTTTGGGATCCTATCCCAACTCACTCTTCCTTACACACCTCAATAGAATGGTGTAAGTGAAAGGAGGAACCGCACCTTATTAGACATGGTGAGATCAATGACGAGTCATGAAAGTATTCCATTATCCTTTTGGGGGTATGCGTTATAAACAACGAAACACATACTAAACCAAGTACCAACTAAATCAATAAATGGTATTCCATATGAGTTCTAGAGTGGAAGAAAATCCATGTTATTGAATTTACATGTGTGGGGTATCGAAGCGTTTGTTAAGGCCTCTTTAGGTAACAAACTCTCACCCTTAGGCACAAAGTGTACCTTTATAGGATACCCCAAGGAAACAAGGGGATATAACCTATAAAAACCCTCAGAAATTTTTTTTATAGTGGCATGACATGCCATATTCCTTGAGAGGGACCACATCTCCAAAAGAGATAGTGAGAGTAAGATAGACTTCGATGAAGTTAAGGCTCAAGGTATACAAGAGTTGGTACAAGAATAGATTCCACAAATCCCCATGGAAGAATAATCTGTTCCAGAGACACAAATATTGCGTAAGAGTACAAGAGAGGTTAGAGAACCAGAACAATATGGTTTTCTAGTTACCGAGGATGGTGACTCATTATTAGTTGATAATAATGATCCTCTAACCTATAAGAAAGCAGTAAGTGGCACAAACATTTCCAAGTGGCAAGAAGCCATGAATTATGAAATGAATTCCAAGTACCAAAACCAAGTCTAGATTTTGGTAGATCCTCCAGTTGATGTAAAGCCTATCGGTTGAAAATGGGTATTCATGAAGAAACTGGACATAGAAGGGAAAGTCAGTACCTATAAGGCATAGATGGTTGTAAAAGGGTTTAAACAGCGTCAAGGAATTGAATATGACTAAACCTTTTCACCAGATGAAATGCTGAAATCCATCAGAATTATAATTTCCATTGCATCTTACCATGACTATGAGATTTGGTAAATGGATGTCAAAACAACCTTCCTTAGTGGGAACCTTCAGGAATATGTCTACATGACACAACCTGAAGGGTTTTTGACTCAAAATGATTCTAATAAGGTATGTAAGTTACAGAAATCCATTTATGGATTAAAGCAATCATCCAGGTCATGGAACATTATTTTTGATGAATCTATAATAGAATTTGGTTTTATCAAGAATGAATGTGGGCCTTGTGTCTTCAAATGATTTAGTGATAGTGTAGTCATTTTCCTAATAGTATATGTTGATGACATATTACTTATTGGAAATGAGATATCAGTATTACAATCTGTTAAGGCATGGTTGAGTCAATGCTTCTCTATGAAGGACTTGGGAGAGGCAACATATATTCTTGGGATCAAGATCCATCATGATATATCCAAGAGATTATTGGGCCTAAGTCAAAGTACATACATTGATAAGATACTGAAGATATTCAGTATGGAACAATCCAAGAGGGGATTGTTTCCAGTGTCACATGACATTCATCTTTCCAAGAAAATGTGTCCTCATACACATTAGGAAAGAAATATAATGGCAAGGAATCCATACACATCAGCGATTGGGTCAGCCATGTATGCCATGTTATGTATTAGGCTGGATGTCGCTTACGCATTGAGTGTGGTAGGCAAATATCAAGCTGACCCAGGTGACCACCATTGTATGGCAGTCAAGAATATCCTAAAGTATATAAGGCATACTAAGGATATGTTCCTGGTTTATGGAGGATATGAAGAACTAGTCATCAGAGGATATGCATATGCTAGTTTTCAGACTGATCAAGATGACATGAAGTCGCAAAAGGGATACATCTTCACTTTGAATGGAGGTTTAGTGAGCTGGAAGAGTTGAAAGTAGAGTGTGGTCACAAATTATATAGTAGATTCTAAGTATATATTAGCTTGTAAGGAAGCTAAAGAAGCTGTTTGGATGTGAAGCTTCACCTAGGAGCTATATGTGATACCTAGCAGTAAAGATCCCATCACACTGTACTGTGATAATACTGCAGTAATGGCTCTCACAAAAGAGCCAAGGTCACATCAGTGGATGAATCATATACTTCGAACGCATCATCTCTTAAGGTATTTTTCTCAAAGAGGTGAAGTTGCAGTGAGCAGTATTTCCATGAAAGACAACGTGGTGAAACCCTTGAATAAAGATTTGACTCAGTAGAAACATGATCATCAAGTGAGGTCTAGCGAACTGAAATCCATAGGCAGTTGGATCTAGTCCAAGTGGGAGTTTGTTAGAGTTGGTGTCCTAGAACCAACTATTTGTACTTTGATTATATAGATATTTAATGTATTATATAGTGTTCATTGTTCTGTATGACTATGATGTAATAATGTCCTAGAGTATTTATTTCATTGATAAGGTCATGGCAGTTCCCCGCAATGATGAGAACCTTGAAATGATATAACAATATTCTTAAATATAGTTCTATAGTTGGATGACATACTATGATGGGGCACATAGCATACAAAACATCAGTTGTGAGTACTCGTAAGTAGATGAGACTTCCTCTCATGAAGTTCACACTTAGTAATCTCCAAGACATGAGATTATGAGAACAGACCCACCAGTAGGAATTCCTCATGTTTTGGTGTCATCAGATATTCCTATTTGTGAGCATGTGTAATGATACTTAGACTTTAATATTATCATTAATACGTGTCACGACTCACGCATTTTGATTTACTAATGAAAATCATCACATAGACAGTTGATGGGAAGTAGGGTACATTGGGTGCGTCACGAGTGGCATGTTATTAATGTATAAGTCAAAGAAGAATTTGTCACTTCCATTTATGGAAGTTGATATCTCGCTCCTTTGATTGAAATAGAACTGTCGCGTGAAATTCCATGGCCATGGTGTAATGAAGAGTTTATTTCATGTAGTCAAAGAATGATGTATCAAGCACAAAGGTTGATGACACTATCATGAAACCTACTTGATAAGATATTGAGACAAAGAGATTATATTAAATAGTGAGAATTAGTATATGGATGTCATTGTTGTGACTTTAAGTTATTTCTCTTGGGTTCCTTGACCCGTTTCTATATAGTACTCTTGGACTTTAGGCAAGCCTACCTAATGCCAACGAGAAAGAATCCTAGAGGGTCACACACTAAGTGTTTTTGGTGGTCTCAGTTAAATTCTATTTGAATTTAATTAATAAATATTATTCTCAAGACAGTGGAATAATTTTATTCAAGCTAAAATGATTGTATAAATTAAATAAATATTTATTCACCGGATTGTGGGTAATATATATATATTTTGAACATTTAATAAATATTTATTTACTAGTTTGTAAATAAAATATTTATTTAATGGAATAAAATATTTATTTATTTATTCGAGTGTTAAATAAATGGAAGTGAAGTTCAAGCAGACCAAGGCTGGTTTGGTAGTAAAATAATTATTTGAAAGACGATAAATAATTATTTAACTAGTTGGCACAAATTAAAATAACACTGCTATTATTTTTTGACGTAGAATTTTATTTATAATTTTGTTTTATGTAAGTTGGCATACCGTAAATAATGATGTGGTATTATTATTAATAACATGGGTTTTCTCTAAGGTTATGAATGTATTTAATTGCTGTTATGTAATCAAATATTGCAACTAAATCCTCGTGTCAATAAATAGACACATACATCTATTGTGCCATGTACCGAACCGCACACCCGGTGAATTGAGAATTAATAAGATAAAAAATTTCTCTCTAGAATCATCCTCCTACCCCTCTTAAGAACGAGAGACATTCTTTAAGGTTAAAGAACAAGAGATCAAGAACAACCGACACAAGACACTTACTTCACCATGCTAGCACCTGGAGAACGAGCAGTGTTGATCAGAGGAAATCAGAGCACGTGTGGATCAACACTAGAGGGATTCTAGTTTGGATCCTTGTAAGCACAATGAGATAATCTAGAAGGGTCATTCTGGATGATCAACATCATCAAAAAAGAAAACACTGAAGATCTAGGTATTATTTTATTTATGAAATTAATAAAATTAATTATAACCATGATGTGCAAGATTCTCTCTAAAGGCTTCAGACATCTTCCTTCTTTATCTAAATATTTGATTATATTATGTGGAGACTGGAATTCATCATCATATTGATCTCAGAATAATCATTTTTCATGGTAAAAATCAAAGTTGGGTGTCATCCCAACCATGCTTCCGCTAGCCCATAACCTACAATATGCACTATGACTAGATTAAGTAACCCAAAGATCTAAATCTATAGACCTTGTTCCATAGAACTATGGTTGATATTTTTATATTTATTCATGGAGAAATTTATTCCTTATTCATAGAAAACTGGTAATACTAAATATTTTTTTCCACATGTTATGAAAATATCTATCTTGAAAATAGTAGTGCACTCCCACTAACTACTTATAAACACATGGAACTCCTTCGCTCCAAATGAATATTCTGTGATCACTATACTTATTTTATCTATAAATAGATGTATGAAATTTTCATACCTTATTGGCATTCATCAGTGTCACCAACCCTTTTGGTTGTGTCATATAGACGTGTTACATTAGGTATCCATTAAGGAAAATTTCCTTGACATCTAACCACTAAATATAAAGATTATAGAATATTGCAATGATAAGTATAATTCCAATGGATTTTAGAATGATGATTGGTATAAAGGTTTCATCATAGTTTATGTATGGAAATAGATTAATCATGATTTATTAACATCAACTTGTACCATCCATTTACATTTTCTATCAAATACCAACCAATAATATCAAGTCTAGAAGCTTCCAAAATACAGAGTTGCTGAATTTTTGGTACATGGAATCCATTAGTGAATTCATACATACTTGTCAGTATTATCATGTTTCCATTTTTTTCATCCTAATAGGAATATTAATTCTTAAATAATGATATATATATATATATATATTACCCTTCACGGTGAATATAAATTCCACATATTTGGTTCTAACTTCCTATATAGTATGTGTCTTTGGAATAATTCTTCCTACCGAGCTTAATGGAGTCTAGTGTTTGTATGCCAAATCATGTGCATCGGGATCCTAGACTTCATTGAATTCTAGTATGATTTCACTATCTAAAAAGATACAATTGGCCTATTTATAGAAATAAATCTAGTCTTGACTAATAATGGATGTTAATATGCTTATAGGCTATAGGATAATGAGTGGATATACACTTAGTGTTTCATTAACATCCATTTGAAGCTAAAGTTGCCTTTTAATAAACAATTATCATCAGAAACTAGACGATTTATCTAATTTATTTCTTATCATTTTATAGTTAATATGATATCCATTAGTTGATATAGTTGTTACATAGTTAGTGATTATACTTCTATTTGTGAAACATTTCTTGGAAGAAATTATGGAATATTTTCAATACATATAAGGCATTTAATTGATTCCCATTTACTACCATTATAAATTTTATGTATATGGTAATTTGAGTTTGGGATTACCATTACTCCACATATTAATGATCAATGAATACTTGGTTATGATATACTCTGATAATCTAACCCAGAGGATGTTGTATCCTTTACCAAGTGTACTAATTTATTCATTGAGAATTCTTAAATTCACTTAAAGGTATATCATGAAGTTTATGAACTTAACTCTTAGATTTACCTCTAAAATAGTTCATACGGTCTCACTAAACTAATTCTAGTCTTTTTGTGGTGTACCTTTATTTTAAGAGGTTTATTTATATAAAACATGATAGTGAGTTTGTAAATATACCTAGCATCTTATCTCAAGTGAGACTAAAATAAACTTCTAAATATAAACTTGTTGACTACTATCCATTTTATTTAACCAAGAAATATCTTTACATTGTAACAACCCAGACTCTAGAACCTAGATTCATCAGTTATATTACATTATTGGTAAAAAAATATAAGAGTTATCGATGGATCCAACAACTTAGTAGTCTTTTAATACTATATACATATATATTTTTCACATTACACTTGAAAACAGAAGGTAAAACATGAAAAAATTGTGAGAACATTATTATCCCTTCCATTATATCCCTAAAAATTACACATAGTTCACCTCTAGGTTTATTAGTTAAATGAAAAAATAAGGGTGAGCTCAGATTCTCAATAAGGATTAACATACAATAGAAGCTTTCATAACATAAACATGACATTAGTGATATGGAATAAATAAACAACATGAATCCACAATCAACTAAAAATGAGGGTATTTTATATCCATGGTAATAAATGAAAAAATTAATAACAATAATAATTGATCTTGTAATGATGGAATTCATAATGTTATACATCAAAACATGATGTAAAGTTCATTTTCCCAGACACTATACTGATACGGGGAGAGGTATAAACCAAAACCCAATTAATTTTATCTCAGGAGACATGTTGATGTATCAAGGGGCTGTATAATTATAGACCTCACTCGTTATTCATTTAAGTCTAATGTATTCACCATAAGAGTCAACAAGAAATTTTATACCATTCCCTAAGGAACCCATGTATAAATAAAAACATGGCTATCTATATAATAAAAAAAATATTTCCCTATTCAATAGAATAATGTTGATTTCGGGGATAACACCCCTTAATTAACTTAGAAGCTGTGGGGATTTTCAAAGTAATAAGAAGCACCCTTATCAAAGAAATATAGTGACGATGGAATTTTTAATGTGTTGGGTTATCCATGGAAAATAATAATTGGGTTAAATAGTTTACATTGGTAGGAGATCAAGGAAATGGTAGAAAAAATACTCCATCATGGTTTATAAAGAGCATATGAATATTCCAAATCATATCCCCTGGGAGTTTCTATCCACCTGTGTAGTATTAGACCCACTTGTTGTGCATCAATGTGATGATTGAGTCAATTCTCAACCAAACATTTTTAGGATGATTATACCAAGGTGCATATGTACCACAACAATTTCCACTTTCCAGTATATAGAAAATTATGTATTTTCTAGGAAAAAATACATGATTTTACTTTACCAAAACTTAGGATGGGTTTTCAACCATGGATAATATTGAGTTTTACAATGGTTTTGGAAACTCTTGAATCAAAATAATACGAGGGAGGGATACTGATATAGACTTTTAAATCCATTTAAATTCATGAGGAATATGGTAAAAATTATTCCATGGAAAAGTATACACCACACAAAAGGAAACAAGCATTGAATATTGTATGGGACCCAAAGAATGAAAATTGAGACTGAAAAAACCCACTTATGGCTTGCACAAGTATAGAATTGGGCTATATCCATGGAAGATGTCCATGGATATAGATTCAATGTTCATGGATATATCTTATAGCCATGGGAGTAAGGTTTGTGAATCCTATTGGTGTGTCTATAGCTAGAAAGCTATAGGCACGAGTGCCCTTAGCTATATCCCTAGGCAATGCCCATGTCTATAGGGTGGTTCCATGTGGAACCCCATTCATGAAGCTACCCTAGTCCATGTAAACCAACCTATATCCACAAATAGTGTTTGTGGATATAGCCCCCATCCATGTGGACTAGCTTATAGCCACAAGTAGTGACCATGGATACAGGTCAAAAAAATAAATAAATTAGCATCCTTGGGGTTCTGAATCTTCATCACCACTGTAGGAGACATTTTCCACTGACACTACTCTAGGTCGTGTTTTATGAATATATAGGAACATAAATATATATTTATATATATAAATTATATATATATAGAGATAGATTTTTTTTTCTTCAGATGTGGACAAATCTATAGCCACAAGACACTTAGGACCATGAATATACAAAATTTCAGAGGAGGCTATAGCCACATGCTCCTTTACCCATGGCTATAGGGGTTCTCAGTGATGGCTTATAGCTATAATAACCTATGCCCTTGAAAACAAGTGTTTTCAGAGGAATCTACATTAATGGGATTTTATACCTAGGCCATAGGCCTCCTCATATGCCCTTATCAAGGGAAAAAAAATTCCTTCCACCTTGGTGCCAAAAATAATTTACCTATAACCATGGGAATCAGTTCCCATTACTATAAGTGGCATGTATTCAAACTCTATAGCCACGATCATCACCTGTGAAAAAACCCTATAGCCATGGGTAGTACCCATGGCAACAAACTATAGCCATAGACAACACCCATGGAAATAGCCTATATCTATGGTGTCATGACCCGTACCCCGGGGCCCATGCCGTGAATACCCAAAGCCCGCCTTCCAAAGGCTAGGGGATGAAGACTATCACCGGAAAGGCATATACCTAAAATGGGAAGGCATTGCCTTTAAACCTGGAAAAACACACAGCCTAAAAACACAACTAGAAGCAACCATGAAGTAAACTATTGTAGTAAAAAGTGTACTAAAAGAAAAGGGACTAGAATACAAGCCCAAATGACAAGTACAAGTACAAATGAAAATAGAAAAAAAATAGCTCCTGAATAATCCACTGAGGATCCTACCTGAAGGGTAGGTACAATTCATGATTAGTAGTCTCTGCAACACGTCATGTTAAATGACCCACCTCTGAGCACCATCTAGTCCTGGATCTCTGAGCCTCGATCAATGCTGTCTCTCGTCTGCACAATACACAACAAGGTGTGGGAAAAGCCCTTGTAGGGGTGAGTATAACAATACTTAGTAGGGACCCTGAGACCCCCAAAAGTCTCCAAGAGTTCCACAAAGGAAAGATCACAAAGAAAGACCTTAATCACAAAGCACAAAGCAGTCAACAACTCTACTTAGGTATTTTCCCATACACATACCTAAGTTATCAAAATAAACTCATCTCATATATGATGAAACAAAAGGCTCCAAACTTTAATCCATTTGCATAACTAATCCACGAAGGATGAATACCACAAAGGTAACACCATGAAGGTAACACCACGAAGGTAAGAGTACCACAAAGGTAACACTGCGAAGGTAACACCACGAAGGTAAGAGTACTATTGGGAAAAATCCCTCAAGGTAACATTTCATCATTTTTGGGTTGGTTGTGTTTGTTGATAATGTAGGTTTCCATGATGAATTTTCAAGTTCCAGAGAAGTTGTTGACAATCCATGTTGACAAAGAAAAATGACAAAAGAAAAAAAAGATCTGGAGGCGGTACAAAAGAACAGATACAAGGTGGCGTTGTTTCCCAGTGTTTGCCAAATTTTTGGGGTCCGAAATTTAGAGTTTGGTGAGCATTGCGAAAATTGGATATCCTTGAAGATATCATCAAAATATGGAAAAGGCATGAATTTCATGAAGATGGGCTTCATGGTTTGGATTTCGTGAAGACATGAAAAATGTTGACGATGATTCTTCACGATTACAAAGAGCTTCGCGAACGATAGAGTTGAAGAGAATTGCGGCAGAGAAGAACAATGCGAGTGGAGATTCATGACGAAGGTGCGAAGGAATTGATGGGATGATCCATCATTGCGACGAGCTCCATGATCGGAAAATTTATGTGGTGCTTCGCGATTTTGAGAGAATTTCGGCGGGAACTTCAGAGCTTTGCGATTTGAGATGACGTGACGTTGACTTCATGCGGAAAGTTCGATGGTCAGTGAAAATTCCTATAAATAGACCTTGACCCCCTCGAGCAAAACAGAGAGAATTTTTGAAGAAAATATTTTGCTCTCATTTCACGAAGGTGGTTCTCAGTGGCAGTGTGCTTCGCGAAAGAAGAGCTTCACGACGGCTAATCTAGCTTCACGAAAGTTGCGAGCTCCGTGCTGGCTCAGTGAGCTTCATGAATAAGTCTCTCTGCGATGACTTGAGATCCGTGACGACCTAATAATTGTGAAGGCTTGAGCTTCATGAGAGTGCTTCACGATATTTCTTCACGAGAGTGCTTCATGAAAAGGCAGGAGATTCGCGGAGTCTTGTTTGAGCTTCATGAAATTGGTAGCCTCGTGAAGTAGGGTGATTTGCAAAGGTATTTCCAAAAGGAATTTCCCAATGTTCAGTCGCAAAAGGGGTATTCATCAGTGGATGAAATTTGGACTTCAATAGAGCATCTACATACAATGGAGGATGCATTCATTAGTGGTAATGAAGAGACCTACATGCCTATAAATTGTGAGTGGATATTTTGAAGAAGCAGTGAGCTCACTTCAGTTGAGAGAGTATTGAGTTCTCAAATTGTAAGTGGTTGTAAACCATTAGGGACAATGAGTCCGCTTCGAACTTGTAAATAGCAGTGCGCTTATAGTGTAATTGGTACATTGACACACTACCGGTGTATGATCCTTGGAAGTAGCCCAGTGGGGGTGAACCAAGTAAAAATTTCTATGTCCTGTTCATGCTTTAAGGTTTATTTATACTCTATAATGGGAAGGAGAGAGAATAGGGTTTTGTCTAACAGCAAAACAAGATCAAAAGGGGTAGTTGTTTTAATCTGTCATACCCTGATTCACCCCCCTCTCAGGGTATCTAGCCTAGTGGACCTAACAAGTACCACAAAGGTAAAGAATCATCTCAATATAGGTATATAAGTAACACAAATAAGTACATATGATTAGTCAAGAAGCTAGATCAACTTATTCTGTTGAGAGGCACTACTGCTGACTATATGAAGTCTGACCCACATAGGATCGATAGGTACTAACCCCCACTGACCCACACAGGATCTGACCCACACAGGATCGGTATGCGCTGACCCACATAGGATCACTGAGCGCTGACCCACATAGGATCTGACCCACACAGGATTGGTGCTGACCCACACAGGATCGCTAGGTACTAACCTCTATATGATCTGTCTCCAACCTCCGCCTCACTGCCAGCCATTGGATTCCCACTCATAGTAAATTTGGGAGAATCAGTCCTCAAGCCATTGGTCATACCACAACCACCATGAAGTTCCACGAATAAGTATCCCAAAGGACCTACATGTTGTAAGGGTTCCAACGTGACAGACGACGTGTCAATCAGTCGCCCGGTCTGTAACTTATAAGCGTTTTAGTACCGAGGTACCGGTTGGATTCGGGTTTGATCCAACCCGTACATACCCCAAATTTTTCCAAAATTCTAGTGGAGTATACCAAAAGTACCTTATCGCTCCAACGATCCCATCACCGTAGACGGTTCGTCAAACGAACATCTGGTTCACAAGTTATGGCCCTTTAAGCGAATCTGGGTCTGGGTGGGTCCGGGTCTAGTCCGACCTGGTCAGACCGACCTGGCCAGACCTGACTGGGCTAGGCCACGGCAGGCTCAGCCCATTGGGCTGCGTTCTGGCCCAGACAGCAGGGGGCACGACCCAAACTGCAAGGGAGTGGCCCACTGGGCTCACGTGGCCCGTCCCGCAGAGGCGTGGCCCGCTAGGCTCGCGCGGAGCGGCCCGACCCGTGGAGGCGCGACCCGGCCTGCGAAGGCATGACTTGCTGGGCTCGCGCGGCCCGACCCGTGGTGGGGTGCGGTTTGCTGGCATGCGCGGCCCGCTGGAGCAGTGCCCACCTTAGCCAACATGGGGGGAGTCCCCTGGTTTTCCCAAACAACCGAGCTACCATTCGGTTTCTTCCATAGCGGCGGTGCCACACGGTGACACCTCATCTACTATGGGACCCGTAGGGATCGGGTCCTACCACCGCGGCGTCGGAGCCGCGGCTACTCCGGCGGCGCGCCATTGTGCGCCACTGCCTCCTCCTATGGCCGGCCGATGTCGGCCGCCTCTTGCGCCCGCCACGGCTAAAAATCTGCAACCTTCTCCATTGGCGGCACGCGACAGTACGCCGCACCACCTCCGCGGCCGGACGGTGCCGACCGCTCTGCTAACCGCCGTGACATAGTGCTACGACCTCCTCCTATGGCGCACAATGACATGCCGCCTCCATCGCGGCCGACCAGTGCCGATCACCACCACCACCTGCCGGTACCGGTTGCTGGTGCCACCGCACCGACAGTCTACCATGGAGAACGCAAGGGTAAACAATGTAGTGGAGGGTCCGATCCATGCTCGTTTAGCCCACACCCTCCACGTTAGCTTGAAAACATGAGGGAGGAATAGGATTCAACAATCTTTTGAAACTATAACAAAATAAACCCTACCTCAAGATCATTGGAGTACATCGCGTTTGAGGAAGAGTAAGTGTTCGTAATTTCAGTGGTGCTCGTCACTACCCACTGGAACCGGTTCCATCCTCCAAGTGGTTGGCATCACGGTACTTTTCCAGAGCTTCATTTCTTGGTGAATCCATTCTAACACTCCTCCCCAAGCTCAATATAAATAGGAGAGGGGGAGGGTGAGTAGCGCACGTGGTATTAATGGGGGTTTATTTAATAGGAACCTTCTTAATTCCAATGGCACTATTATACATATTTGAGGAGTCAAGCCATTTAATGGCTTGAAATGTCCTTGGTCCCGCCACTGCCTCTTGTCCGCTGGAGGAAAAGAAATGAGAGAAATAAATAACAAAGTTATTTTATTATTCTTTTAAAAGTCCCAAAAACTATCTTTTTATACTAAACTACTGTGGTTGAAGTGAATCCTTCCTTAAGAGAATCCCAGTGCTACGGATTCAACGGTACCCTCGTATTTTTAATCTGAGCACCGGTTCAAAAGATAAAAAATGATGCTCGCGTGTTTACTGAACGTACCTTAAAAAAAGTACATAAATTCATTTCGGGCACACCGGGTCTCAGAATCACGCGCCTTCAATTTTCACAAACTTTTAATAATTCCTTATGATTAAAAAAAATTACATGTAAAATATGGGTCTTTACATTCTTCTCACCTTAGGGTTTTCCATCCCCAAAAGACATAACATATATTAAGAAAACAAATGGGGGTACTAAGCATGAATCTGAGCCTCCTGCTCCCATGTGCTCTCCTAGAGGTTCCCGTGCTTCCAGCGAACGCACACCAGAGGTATCAATCATCCACAAAGGACCCGCTCCTGTCGATCCTCAATCTCCACCGGAACCTCCATAAATGTCACCCCATCATCAAAGTCCATCTCGCCATGGTCGATGACTTGAGATGGGTCATGCACGTATCTCATCAACTGGGATATGTGATAGACGTCGTGCACCCCCTCCAATTTCGGTGGCAGTTCCAAGCAGTATGCCACCTCTCCAATCCTCTAAAGTATCATAAATGGTTCAATAAACCTCGGTGATAACTTGCCTCCCCGGCCAAATCTCCACAAACCTCGTCGAGGTGAGACCCATAGGAAGACATGGTCTCCCTCCTCAAACTCCAAAGGTCTCCGTCTCCTATCATCATATGACTTCTGTATGCTCTGTGTAGTCTTCATCTACTCTTGGATGATTTGCACCTTCTCAGTAGTAGTCCGCACCAACTTTGGACCCAAAAGCACCGACTCCCCTAGGTCTGTCCAACATAGAGGTGATCTGCAAGGTTGACCATATAATGCCTTGAATGGTGCCATACCGATGGTGGAGTGATAACTATTGTTGTATGCGAACTCCACCAAGGGCAAGTGATCCTCCAAATTATGGCCAAAATCTAGGACGCAAGCATGAAGAATGTCCTCTAGTGTATGAATGATCCGCTCCATTTGAGCATCCGTCTGAGGATGAAAGGAGATGCTCAAACATAGTTGAGTCCCGAACACCTCCTGTAATCCCTTTCAAAAACAGGATATAAAACATGTGTCATGGTCAGATATGATCATTGAAGTCACCCCATGAAGTTGAACAATATCCTGTATGTAGAGGCGTCATAAGCCCTCTACTGATCCCTGTTCTCAGATGGGTAGAAAGTGGACTGACTTGGTGAGTTGGTCAATGATTACCCAGATGGAATCATGTCCCCTGGGAATCTATGGTATCCCTATCACAAATTCCATGGAGATTCCATACCAATTCCACTCTGACACCTCTAGTGGATGTATTAAGCTTGCTGGTACCTGATGTTCGACCTTCACTTATTGACAAGTGAGGCATCATGAAACAAACTCTACCACTACTTTCTTCATCCCTGGATACTAGTGCTGATGTCGGAGGTCCTGGTATATCTTCACAACTCCAGGATATACCGCCAGAGGGGACGTATGAAAATCCCTCAACACCTCCTCCTATAGCACCACTGGTACCATGGTGTATCCTCTAAAGAGGATGGCGTGCTCCCCACCTTCAGAAAATACATCAGGTGCCTGTCCTAAGGATATCTAGGAATGTCGAGCCTCACAGTCAATGTACCCAAGATGTGCCTCCCGAACTTTCTAAAAAAGTGGGGGAGTGACAATCATAGACTGGAGGTAAGCTGCTCCATCTCTATCCACAAAGGATATCTACAATACAGCTAGATGCACCGTCGCCTCACTCAGCAATTGTAGAACAAACCTTCTACTGAGTGTTTCTACCACAACGTTCCCCTTTCCAAGAGTATAGACTATCTCGAAGTCATAGTCCTGAAGAAACTCCATCCAACACCACTGTCTCAGGTTCAGGTCCTTCTGAGGGAAGATATACCTGAGACTCTTGTGATCAGAGTAGACTATAAAAAATTCAACCATCAAGTAATGTCTCCACATTTTCAAGGTGAATACCACTACTGCTAACTCTAGGTCATGGGTAGCATAGTTCTTCTCTTGTTGTATCAACTGTCGAGAACCATAAGCGATCAATACTAGCTGCTATATTAGGACACATCCAAGTCTGGTTCCTGATGTATCGCAGTAGACTACATACCCAACACCCTCTTCTAGTAGCCTCAAGATGGGGGCACTTGTCAATATCTTCCTCAGCTCCTAAAAACTCTGATGGAATCTTTCTATCCATACAAAGGGTTGTCCCTTCTTTGTCAATGCTGACAAGGGTGCCACAACTATGAAAAAATAGGGTACGAATCTCCGGTAGTACCCAACCAATCCTAAGAAACTTTGTACCTCAGTCACACTCTTGGGTGGATCCCAAGCAAGCACTGCCTCTATCTTCATCGGATCTACCACAACTCCAGCTTCTGAGATAACATGTCCTAGAAAGTGGACCTCTCATATCCAGAAATAGCACTTCGAGAGATTACCATAAATATGGTACTCTCAGAGTGTATCCAAAACTATCTACAGATGATATGCATGCTCCTCCTTCGACACCAAGTATATCAAGATGTTTTTGATGAAGACCAACATAAAGCAATCGAGGTATGTCTGAAAGATCATGTTCATGAGTCCCATGAACACTTCTGGGGTGTTGGTCATTCCGAATGGAATAACCAAGAACTCATAGTGGCCATACCAACATCTGAAGGCCATCTTCTTCACATCCTCATCTCTTACCCTAAGCTAATGATAGCCTTATATGAGGTCTATCTTTGAAAACCAATGAGCTCCCTTCAACTGATCAAAGAGATCATCAATCCTTGTAATTGGATACTTTTTCTTCACGGTCACCTAGTTCAGGTGCCGATAGTCCACATAGAGTCTCAAACTCCCATATGCCTTCTTGGTGAACAAAATCAGGGATGCCCATGGAGAAACATTGGGCCATATGAACCCCTTCCTCTGCAAGTCCTCCAGTTGTACCCGTAAGTCACGAAGCTCTGTGGGAGCCATCCGATATGCTAGTGTATATATCAGTGTCGTCCCGGGGTACAGGTCGATGTAAAAGTCCACCTCTCTGTGATGAGGTAGTCCTGAAACATCATCAGAGAAGACATCGACATACTGGTCCACCACTATAGGATAGTTCAGACTCTCAACATCAACTGCTCTGAGGGTAAGGCTAGCCAACTGATGTGTGATCGGCTACACCATCCTACAGGAAATTAAATCCTATGTTGAAAAGGTTACATTCTCACCGGTGAAGGAAAACCCGGTTCCATCCGCATGGACACACCACACTTTGCGCCTAATACAGTCAATCAGAGCATGGACTGTGGATAACAAGTCCATACCCAAGATGACGTCGTAAGTCCTCGATGTTGCTACTATAAGATCCCAGTCGAAGCTCTCACCTCTTAGAGTAAGCTCACACTGCCAAAAATAGTTTGTAATCATCGAATATTCTCTCGTAGGAGTATCTAGTCATAAGGATCGAGCCAATGGATCCACTGGAATCTACGAGCTCCGAACGACTGTCGTGGAAACGAAAGAGTGACTAGAACCTGTGTCTATAAGTACTGTAGCTAAGGTAGAGTAGACATAGATCGTACCTCTAATCATCTCTGGAGCGCCATGGTTATAGGTCTCAGCTGCCTAGAGCTGAGCTCATCCTTGTCCTCCTACTCTCTGTGGTTAGGGTGGACCACCTGGAGGTGGTGGCGGTAGAACCTCGAATCTCCACCCACCGCCTACTGCACGACTAGCTCCTCTGCCACGTCCGCCGCCCTATGGACCTCCTCAATCGAACATCTTCCTATGTCTCATCGGACCCTCGAATATCAGATGGTCGTCCATACGATGGTTTGGTAAGTCACGAGCCATGTGACCCTACCCACCGCACGAGTAGCACTGCCTGCTCTTCATCTGTACTCCTCTGTCCCGTGATCCCCTCACCACCGACCCTGTATCCCGAGGTCACCCACTAGAAGTTTTGGCCCGCTTGGGTCCCTACGTCATCCGTCTACTACCTGCTGTGAATGACTCTGCTACCTGACATCTGGTGGTGGCTCTTGCTGTCGGTGCCTACTCAGCTAAGAAGCTCTCCACCAATAGCACTCGCTCTAGCACCCCATCCTGTATCGGAATGTTGAGAGATATCATCGATGCTCTGATATCCCATCGGAGACCCTTCTCAAAGGTCTGGGCCCTGAAGAAAGGCTCTCATACCATGTCGGTGGAGTAGCGGGAGAGATCAGTGAACCTCAATGAGTACTAGGCCACAGTCATTCTGCCCTGCGGTAAGTGAAACCGCTCCTGTATACGTACTGAACATAGGGTCACTAGGAATAACTCTACCTTGAAAAGGCCCGCGAAGTCCACCTAGGTGAGGGTTTCCTCACCATGTAACTAGAGTGTCAGACTCCACCATCTCCCAGCTGCTCCCTGGAATAGACTAACAACTAGGATCACCATCAGATCAGATGGTGTCCCAACTATGTAAAAAACTCTGGCCACAACCTCCAGCCAGTCATCAGCCACCTAGGAATCCTTCTTGCCTCGGAACCTCAGAGGCCTCTACCATTGAAACTTGTACAATGAACTCAGTTGGTGTGCACCATATACTAATGGGGATGGTGGAAATAGTTTCCCAATGGGTAGTGGTGCTGCTGGTACACCACCCGAAGGTGCTAACACCATAAGAGGGCCCTGCACCGAGGCCTCCTCGCTCGGTGGGCCATCATCGTGTACTCTCTCAGGAATACCGACTGGTTGTCTATGTGGTGGAATCCTGAAGAAAAACAAGTGTTCCATGGTCAAAAAGTTATACCCGATGATCTGACTCAAGAGATCAAAATAAAAACTTTTCAACAACACACACAATCAGTGATTTCATGCACTGAGTCAGAAATCAGAATTCAGGGTCCTGGTGTATGGATACGTCGGCCGCTGTACCAACACTGGATTCTCCAAACTGAAAACCACACTCATAACACCCAACACTATTACCACATAGAAATGATCAGAGTCCTAGTTCTTTGGTAGAACTGACTCCTCTGATACAACTTTGTCATGACCTGTCCTCTGGGGCCCATGCCGTGACTACCCCAAGCCCGCCTTCCATAGGCTAGGGGCTGGTGACTAGCATCATAAAGGAATATCCCTAAAACTTGAAGACATTTTCTTTAAACTTGTACAAACACACAGCCCAAAAACACAACTAGAAGCAACCGTGAAGTAAAATGCTGTAGTAAAAAGTGTACTGAAAGAAAAGGGGATGGAATACAAGCCCAAATGAAAAGTAAAAGTAAAAATGAAAATAGAAGAAGAAAAAAAAATCTCCTGGATCATCCACTGAGGATCCTACCTGAAGGGTAGGTGCAGATCCCGATCAGTAGTCTCTACAGCACGTCACATCAAATGGTCCACCTCTGAGCACCGTCCAGTCCTGGCTCCCTCAGCCTCGATCAATGTTGTCCGTCGTATGCACAAGACATAGCAAGGTGCGAGTGAAGCCCATGCAGGGGTGAGTATAACAATAATCAGTGGGGACTCTGAGACCCCTGAAGGTCTCCCAAAGTTCCAAAAAGGAAGCACCACAAAGAAAGACCTCAATCACAAAGTACAAAGCAGTCAACAACTCTACTTATGTATATGCCCATACACACACCTAAGTTATCAAAATAAAATTGTCTCATACATGAGGAAACACAAGGATCCAACCTTTAATCCATTTTCACAACTGATCCACGAAGGAATAATACCACAAAGGTAACACCACAAAGGTAACACCATGAAGGTAACACCATGAAGGTAAGAGTACCACAAAGGTAACACCACGAAGGTAACACCACGAAGGTAAGAGTACCAAAAAGGTAACACCGCGAAGGTAATAACACGTAGGTAAAATTACCACAAAGGTAAAGACTCAGCTCACACTAGGTATATAAGTAAAGCACATAAGTACAGATGATTAGTAAAGAAGCTAGATTATCTTATTCTGTCAAGAGGCACTGTTGTTGACTATATGGAGTCTGATCCACACATGATCGATAGGTACTAACCCCCACTGACCCACACAGGATCTGATCCACACAAGATCGGTATGCGCTGACACATAGAATCACTGAGTACTGACCCACACAAGATCTGACCCACACAGGATCACTCAGTACTGACCTCCATATGATCTGTCTCCAACCTCCGCCTCACTGCCAGTCACTGGATTCCCGCTTATAGCATGTTTGGGAGAAACACTCCTAAATCCATCGGTCTTACCTCAACAACCATGAAGTTCTATTAAGAAGTATCCTAAAAGACTGCCATGTCTTAAGGGTTCCAATGCGACAGACAGTGCGTCAATTGGACGCCTAGTCTGTGACTTATAAGCATTTTAGTATCGAGGGCCCGGTTGGATTCGAATTCGATCCAACCTGTCCATACTCAAACTTTCCCCAAAACTAAAGTGGAGTATACCAAAAGGACCTTCTCTCTCCAAGGATCCCAGTTCCATATACTGTTCATCAAACAGACATCTGGTTCACAAGTTATGGCCCTTTAAGCAAATCTAGGTCTGGGTGGGTCCGAGTCCGGTCCGACCTAGCCCAACCCGGTGAGGCGGGGCCACGGCGGCCTCAGCCTGCTGGGCCGCGGTCCAGCCCAGCCCGCAGGGGGTGCGGCCCGGCCCACGGTGGCGCGGCCCGATGAAGCAGGGCCCACCATAGCCGACATGGGGGGGGGGGGGGGGGAGTCCCCAAGTTTTCCCAAACGGGCGAGCGACCGTTCAGTTTCTTCCACAACGGCGGCACCACGTGGCGCCGCCTCAATTATCGTCGGACCCGCAGGGAGTGGGTCCTGCCTCCGAGGCTACTCCGACAACGTGGCGCTGCCTCCTCCTGTGGTCGGATGATGCTGGCTTCCTCTTACACCCACCACGGCTAAAAATCCCCAACCTTCTCCACTGGCGGTGCGCGATGGCGCGCCGCAGCACCTTCGCGACCGGCTGGTGCTGGTTACTCTGCTAACCTCCACGGCATAGTTCCATGACCTCTTCTTGGGGTGCGTGATGGTGCGCCACCTCCATCGCGTCTGGTTGGTGCCGGCCGCCACCATCATTTTCCGGAGTCGGTTCCTGGTGTCGCCGCACCGGTGGTCTTCCACAGAGAACACAAGGGTAAACAAGGCAGGGGAGGGTCCGTGCCATGTTCGTTTGGCCTACACCCTCTGCGTTAGCTTGAAAACCTGAGGGAGGAATAGGATTCAAAAATATCTTAAAATTATAACAAAATAAACCCTACCTCAAGATCATTGGAGTACATCATGTTTGAGGAAGAGTTGGTGTTCGTTAGTTTAGTTGCGCTCAACACCGCCCATTGAAACCAGTTTCATCCTCCAAGTGGTTGGTGTCGCGGTACTTTTCTAGAGCTTCATCGCTTGGTGAAGGTGTGCCAACACTCCTCCCTAAGATCCATATAAATAGAAGAGAGTGAGGGTGAGTAAAGCACATGGTATTAATGGGGGTTCATTTAATAGGAACCTTCCTAATTCCAATGCACTATTACAAAGGATTTGGGGAGTCAATCCATTTAATGGTTTGACACGTCATTTTTCCCGCCACTCCCGCTTGTCTGTTGGACGAAAAGAAATGAGAGAAATAAAATAAAAAAGTTATTTTATTATTCTTTTTAAAGTCCCAAAAACTATCTTTTTCTCCTGACCTACTACGGCTGAAGTGAATCATTCCTTAAGTGAATCCTAATGCTGCAGATTCAACAGTGCCCTCAGATTTTTAATCCAAGTACCGGTTCAAAAGATAGAAAATGTCGCTCGTGCATTTACTGAACATACCTTAAAAAAAGTTCAGAAATTCATTCTGGGCACACCGAGCCTTGGAATCATGCGCCGTAAATTTTTGCAAACTTGTAATAATTCCATATAATTAAAAAAAATACATAGAAAATCTAGGTCTTTACACATGGTCTTCTACAGACCTTGGATATAGGCTAGCTATAGCCATAGAAATTTGTGACTGTGGCTATATCCTCATGGATATATGTCCATTTTCTAGCAGAGTTGGGTAACAATTCAATTGAAAACCATTGAAATAGAGAGATTCATATTGATCTTAAAATACTATTAATAAAAGTAATTTCATGATATATCATCTCAAATTGCTAGTATATACACCACATAAAGGAAATTATGTGCATAATATGAAACATGCCTCAGAGATAGGAATTTTAGATGAAAAACCCTCACCTCTTGTACTGAATTACACAAAAATAATTTAAATTTCCATGTCGAAAACATATCTATCTTAATAAATTAATTAAAAAACTTACTCATATCCATTTTTCTTTATAATCTTCATAAATAGTCATTCTCTACGTTAATTCTACCTATTTTCCACATTGGTTGCTTATAGTGTTGATTGTTTGTACTAGTTTCATAATAGAGGCGTTGTTTTACATTATTATCACAAATACCATCATTAATAGATCACATATGGTGCTAATATTGATGATTCATAATTATTTATAAAGTTATAATTTTATTCTATGAGAGTTTTGGTTGCGGTTCTTAAAGCCGAAATCAGTGACGGGCGTGTTTCAGTGATTCTTAGCGAATGAAACTTTTTTTCTAAAATAATGAGCTAAATATTTATATTACCATTACATATCCAAAAAAACTAATTATTTACTTATTTATAACATATATTACACAAAATCAAATTCTCATAGTCATCCATGATATAAATTTATAGTATTGTTCAAGTAGGTGGTTAAACCGACCCAAATATGATCATACCCTAATTTAACGAATGATTATGAGGTGGTTTAGTTGTAATATCATTATAAAAGAAGCATAATTATATTATTTGGTTTTATTAGTGTGATATATTATAATTTTAAGGAAGTATAATAATAATCAATGGATATGAAAATATTATATAATATGAATAAAAATATTATCCTCTTTGTACGCTTGTTTAAGACAATTAATTTTATAATGATAGTTTAATGTTTATATCATTAATAGGTTATTAAATTTATATTACAAGAACCTTAATAGTGACATAAAAATCATGTTTATCTTTTAAACCAATTCCTAATTACAACCATTAAAGGCATTAAAGAAATAAATCGAATACACCATTCCAAGGAGCTGGTAATCCGCATGTACGAATGGATGATGATTTTGTTTTGATTAGAATGAAAGAAAGGAGAAAATGATTTATTATACATAAAACATAAAAATGTTTTTTATATAATTGATAAAACACTATTTTATTGAATACTTTATTGATAATAAATGATATAATTTCCTCACATTGTGTTAAATATGTTTATTTATAAAATATTTGGGATTTGATCATTCATTTGAAAATTTGGTGAAAATTCCAGTTTTACCCTTAATAGTGCACTGTAGTATTTCGAAGATAAATATTTTTATATTTATTATTTGAATTTGAAATTTTGTAACAGTGTTCCTAACTTAATTATATACAACTCTTATTCAGGACACTAAAGCTAAAAAGTTCATTTGGTTGTTGAAATTGGGCCATGAAGTCAAAGTTGGGCTGGGCTCGCCAGAATGGAGAAGGTTCTGTATTTCGGCCATATACTCTACATACGGGCTTGGATTGAGTCCAAATTTTGAGAAAAGCTCGGGGACATGATGTGGCACAAATCATCATTCTGGAAGGCCGGTCAATTCACGCGTTTTGGAGGTCAAATTGGCGGTTCAAGTTGGAATAAAATATTTAGCCGAGATTTTCATTTCACACTTAAAAAGTTATGTATCCCTAGCCCTCACAAACTCTATTTAAAGGGGGTTTTAACTCTTTGAGAGGGCTGGTCGAGGCTTTGGGAAGGTGTGGACGAAAGGGTGTCTCTTGGGAGCCCCTAACAACTCTTGGAGGAAGTAAGCCTTTGTGCAAACCTCTCTTCCAAAAAGGCTCTCCTCTCTCACCTCTTCTTTGTATTTCTTTTCTTTCATGTTTGTTTCTTGAATTTTTCTTCAAATAATATTCTGTGTTCATCCCTCTTCTTCTTATATTAATCTTCTTAATTGGGTTGGAATCAAGAGTGGAGACAAGATTGGGTTCTACCCTTTCAATCCGTTGCTTATGCAAAACGTCTCCACGATGACTACACCACCCATGGAAGAGTAGTTCTTTTTAGTAATCGATCGACCTCTATCCTTCTTCATTCATTTATTTTGAATCAATGATCTAATGTAATTCACATATTATGATCTATTAATTGAGTTTTTAATTTAAATGAAACTAAGCAAGCAATTGAATAGTTAACACAAAACACGCGAGGTCGGGAATTGTGTGAACTTTGAGAGTGCAACTTTAACCGGTAATTCAAAACCACATGGGATCAATGTGTAGAGTTCAAATATAATCCCTAAACTCAATTAATCCTCATTTCCAGAGTGGTTATGTGCCTTAATTTACCACTGATCATAAGCTAATTTTAGAACATCAATCAAAGCAGGGTGTTGCGATTGCATGTTCCGAAGTTAGCCTAAGGTTAAATTCACTTCAATCTTCGTGGTAAAGTTAATTCTCGTAGGGTTCGGGATTTAACAAATTAAGGGATAATAATTAAGTGAATATTAATTTAAATGATAATGATAAATAAATTATTGAAGAGGTAGAGTTATATCGATTACGCCTTTTAAAATAGATTTCTAAAAAAACATCTTCTTGTTGTGTTATTCTAATCGAAACTTCATTTCAAAATTAAAAACAAAAAAAATGCAATCTTCTTCCAGAAAACTTCTTCTAGATTCATAAACTATAAACAAACACCCCCATCCTTTCAAGTAGTGTTTTTATTCTCTTTTATTTTACTTCTAGAATACCTCTAAAAATTGTTTTAATTCACTTCCTCCTTTGAGAGACGACCTTGGTCAGCCACTCTGCTGCACCTAAGTACCCCAAATTACACTAATCATTTGAGGGCGCCCAAGACAGCGCTCTTTCAAATTGGCACCGTTGCCGGGGATGCAAGTAATTATTTCAACCAATTAGAGGTATTTATTTTATTTTAAATTTTATTCTCTTCCTCTCTTCTTTCTTTCTTCTTTACCCAATCTGATTTTTCTTCTTCTTCTTTTATTTTCTTCTACTTCTTTTTGGACCATCAACTCAAACATCTCATTTTTATTTTACTATGGTCCACCTTCTTTCTTTTCATTTTTATTTGATCTATGACACGAACTAATCCCGAAGATCTCTTAGATCTTGACCCTGAGATTGAACGTAGCCTTAGGGCACGAATCAGACATTCTCAGTCTACGGGAAGTTTCAACATTCAACCAGTTGGAGAATTACTCCAATATCAGAACATTGAAATTGGAAGCAATTCAAATTCAACCATAAAACAAGAACCAATGGCTGGAAACAATGGAAATGAACTTAATAGAACCATTCGAGAATTGGCTGCACCTGATATTAACTATCAACCAAATTGTATTGCATACCCAAATCTCAAATCGGACTTCGAACTGAAATCTGGGTTAATTCACTTACTTCCAAAGTTTCATGGCCTCTCTGGTGAGGATCCCAATAAACATTTGAAAGAATTTAATGTGGTTTGCTCAACCATAAAACCTAGAAATGTCTCTGAAGATCAAATCAAACTAAGAGCATTCCCATTCTCACTTGATGGAGCTGCGAAAGATTGGATGTATTATTTACAACCCGAAGATGTAACTTGTTGGAACGATTTGAAACGTCTTTTCTTGAAGAGATTTTTTCCAGCATCAAGGACAACATCCATTCGAAAGGAGATATCGGGGATCAAGCAAGCCCAAGGGGAGTCAATGTATGAGTACTGGGAGCGATTCAAGAAGTTGTGTGCAAGCTGCCCACATCACCAAATCAGTGAGCAACTCCTCATCCAATACTTCTACGAAGGACTCACACCCATGGAGAGGAGCATGGTGGATGCTGCAGCTGGAGGAGCATTGGTGGACAAGACACCAGTAGCTGCACGTGCGTTGATCGACAATATGGCCCAAAACTCCCAACAATTTGGTGATAGAGGTACACCACATGTCAGGGGAGTACATCAGGTAAGTCCTTCTTCTCTTGAAAGTCATTTGATTGATACTAAGTTGGAAGAATTGACCACTATGGTGAGGAAAATTGATTTGGCACAAAATACATCTCTACCCCCTCCTTCAAGGCCTTGTGGTATTTGCACTGAGACAAGCCACCCAACTGACTGTTGCCCACAACTCCAAGAAACAGAAGATTGTGCAGCAGTGTTCCCTGGGAGACCATTTCAGCAGCAACAACAACAACCATATCCCCAAAAGAAGTTTGATCCAACATACAACCAAGGGTGGAAAGATCAGTCGGACATGAGGTATGGCTCTGGACAACAACAAAGGCCACCCTTTAAACAAAACTTCCAGCAGCCTCCGCCTTACCAGCAGGGTTTCCAACAACCCCAAAGGAGATTTGAAGCTCAAACATCAACAAGTCAGCAACAAGGGAATCATCAAACAAAGGTAGATTCTAATACTGATGATCTTTTGAAGAAAATTGTTCTTAATCAACAGAATGAGCTGAAGAGTCAAAGTTCGGAGCTGAGGGAGTTGAAGACTCAAATGAGCCAGATTGCCACCGCCCTCCATGAACTTGTGAGTAAGAATTCTGGAAATCTACCTTCCCAACCCACTCCAAATCCAAAGGGGAATGTTAGTGCCATCACATTGAGAAGTGGGAAGCAAATGAACGATACATCTGCACCTACCATTCCACCAGGATTCACCTCAACTTCAGAGAAGCCGCATTCCATACCAACTGATGAACAATCCAAGGAGAAAGATAAAGGTAAGAAAAAGATTGATGATGTTCCTCCTAAACCCCTTCCTTTTCCAAACAGGGTTGTTCAAACCAAGAAGATGGCTGAAGAAGCAATGCAAAAGGAGGTTTTGGACACATTCAAGCGTGTGGAGATCAACATTCCTCTACTTGAAGCCATTAAGCAAATCCCAAGGTATGCCAAATTCTTAAAAGAACTCTGCACCAATCGAAGAGGGCTCAAGGGGAATGAGAGAATCAACCTTGGAAGGAATGTCTCGGCACTCATTACACCAACTCTAGCAATGCCAACAAAGTGCAAGGATCCTGGGACATTCACCATCCCATGTACCATAGGGGAGTTGCACTTCTCTGATGCTCTTTGTGATTTAGGAGCTTCAATAAATGTGATGCCTCACTCTGTATTCTCTTCCTTGAAGGTTGGTGAGTTGAATCCAACAAGAGTAGTGGTGCAATTGGCGAATAGAGCTACGACATATCCAGCGGGAGTTCTTGAGGATGTACTTGTTCGGGTAAGAGACATGATCTTTCCAGCAGACTTCTATGTGCTTAACATGGAGGATGATCAGGTAAGTTCTCATGCCCCCATTATCTTAGGTAGACCCTTCCTCAAAACTGCAAAAACTATCATAAATGTCAATGAGGGTACACTTTCCATGGAGTTTGGAGATGAAGTTGTGATATTTAATGTTATGGATTCCATGAAGTACCCCTCAGAGGACCATTCTGCTTTTGTTATCTCCCATTTTGAACCACCAAGTAAAAACATCATGGAATTGGATTGTCCTATGCTTAGGGAGATTATGAGTATTGGTTCTAGTTTGATGTCTAAGAATACTTCTACACCCATTTTTAAGGAACATGACTCTCTAAGATTTGATTTTGAAATGGAATCATATTCTGATTTTGATCATGTGAACTCTGATTATGACATGGCTATTGAGTATGCTGATGGATTTGGTGCTTTATTCTCTGATTGTGATGATTTTTATTCTGATACTGATGTTCATTGTGCAGATATGTCTGTTGCATCAATTTCTCCATCCATACATCACCCACCTACATTGGAACTCAAGCCATTGCCCCCAAATCTCAAATATGCATACTTGCTCAGTGGTGATAGATTACCTGTCATAATTGCTAACAATATCTCTTTTGAACATGAAGAAAAACTTTTGAATCTTTTGAGAGATAACATTAGGGCAATTGGTTGGACATTGGCCGACATATCAGGTATTAGCCCCTCCATTTGTATGCATAGGATTCTCTTGGAGGATGGGGCTAAACCGGTGAGACAGCCACAAAGGAGACTTAATCCCACACTCCTAGAAGTTGTTAAGAAAGAAGTTGAAAAATTACTTGAGGCGGGTATCATTTACCCTATTTCTGAATCACAATGGGTTAGCCCTGTTCAGGTTGTACCAAAGAAAACTGGTTTCACTGTTATAAAAAATGAAAATGATGAGTTAGTTCCTGTGAGAGTACAAAACAGTTGGCGTGTGTGTATTGATTATAGGAAACTAAATCAGTCGACTCGCAAGGACCATTTCCCCCTCCCATTTATTGATCAAATGCTCGAGAGACTAGCTGGGAAAACACACTATTGTTTCTTGGATGGATTTTCTGGATATTTTCAGGTTCCTATAGCTCCAGAGGATCAGTAGAAGACTACATTCACTTGTCCCTTTGGCACATTTGCCTACCGGAGGATTCCATTTGGACTTTGCAACGCCCTAGGTACCTTCCAGAGATGTATGGTGAGTATTTTTTCTGATTTTATTGAGACCTGCATGGAGGTATTTATGGATGATTTTACATTGTATGGATCCTCATTTGATGAATGTCTAAAGAGTTTGGGAAAGGTGTTGAATCGTTTTATTGAGAAGAATCTGGTCCTGAACTTTGAAAAGTGTCATTTTATGGTAGAGCATGGCGTTGTCTTAGGGAATGTGGTGTCAAAACATGGGATATAGGTTGATAGATCTAAGGTAGACATTATTTCATCCTTACCCTATCCTTCATGTGTGCGTGATGTTAGATCTTTCCTAGGGCATGCAGGATTTTATCGACGCTTCATCAGAGATTTTAGTAAGATCGCTCTACCCTTATCTCGATTGCTTCAAAAAGATATTGACTTCAATTTTGATGATTCTTGTAGGACTTCCTTTGATGAGATAAAGAAGTGTCTGACCACTCCACCTATCATACAGCCCCCATGGTGGGACCTTCCATTTGAGCTTATGTGTGACGCCTCCAACTTCGCGGTTGGAGCTGTCTTATCTCAGAGGGTGGAGGGACGTTCACATGTGATCGCCTATGCATCGAGGATGCTAGATTCAGCCCAATCAAACTACACTACCACAGAAAAGGAGTTTCTTGCTGTCATATTTGCTTTAGATAAATTCCATTCATATTTATTGGGCTCTAAAGTAGTTGTTTTTTCTGACCATGCAGCTTTGAGGTACCTCCTAAAGAAGCCAGATGCAAAGCCACGACTTATCCGTTGGATGATCCTTCTTCAAGAATTTGATATTGAGATAAAGGACAAGAAGGGATCAGAGAATTTGGTGGCGGACCACATGAGTAGGCTTACTCACACACTAGAGGATGACACCTTGGATCAGGTACCACTTCGGGACACTTTCCCCAATGAGCATCTCTATACCATCTCAGGTAAGCATCCTTGGTATGCTGATTTAGTTAATTACATTGTTGGCTCTGAAATCCCAGTAAATTTGAAGAAGCATCAAGTCCAAAAATTAAAAAGTGAGTCTAGGTATTATGTGTGGGATGATCCGTACCTCTGGCGCATGTGTAGTGACCAAGTCATTAGGAGGTGTGTTCCCGATCATGAGTTTGAGTCTGTTTTGCATTTCTGTCATACACTTGCTTGTGGTGGACACTTTGGACCCCAACGGACAGCTAGGAAGGTTTTAGACTCTGGATTATATTGGCCTAGCTTGTTCCATGATGCCCATTTGTTTTGTAAGTCACGCTCTCGTTGCCAACACACTGGGAACATTTCTAGGAGACATGAGATGCCCCAACAACCCATACTATTTTGTGAGATTTTTGATGTATGGGGCATCGACTTTATGGGTCATTTTCCTAGTTCATTTGGATTTTTGTATATTTTGGTTGCTGTTGATTATGTGAGTAAATGGGTGGAGGCCAAGGCCACCAGGACTGACGATTCTCATGTTGTTGTGGACTTTGTCAAAGCACATATTTTTTGTAGGTTTGGAGTACCAAAGGCCATCATCAGTGACCAAGGGACACACTTTTGCAATAGGAATTTCGCTTCCCTCCTTCTAAAGTATGGGGTGACACACAAAACATCAACACCATACCACCCCCAAACAAATGGCCAGGCTGAGGTTTCAAATCGTGAGTTGAAACAAATCTTGGAGAAAACTGTGCAGCCAAATAGGAAGGATTGGAGCAAGCGCTTGGATGATGCATTGTGGGCTTATAGGACAGCATACAAGACCCCCATTGGTATGTCCCCATTTCGGATTGTTTTTGGGAAAGCGTGTCATCTCCCTGTGGAAGTCGAGCATCAGGCATATTGGGCTATAAAGAAATGCAACATGGATTTGGCCCAAGATGGAATTCAAAGGAAGTTGCAAATTCAAGAGCTTGAGGAGATTCGACTGTCATCATATGAGAACTCAAGGCTCTATAAGGAAAGATCAAAAGCAGCTCATGACAAAATGATCCAACAAAGGGAGTTTCATGTTGGAGAGAAAGTCCTTCTCTATAGTTCACGACTGAAGTTGATGGCTGGTAAGTTGCGTTCCAGATGGTTAGGTCCTTATATTGTGTATAATGTTTTTCTTTATGGTGTAGTGGAGATCACACAAGAGGACACTGGAAGGAGCTTTACAGTCAATGGGCAACGTTTGAAGAGATACATTGAGGGACATCCTACTGATTCAGTGGATTTTATCACACTGCATAACCCCATCATCACTTGATCACATCAGGCTGTTCCTAACCCTTTCACTTTTATATTATTTGTCCTATTTAAAAATTCTGAATTTCATGTGCATATATCATCTCACGGGTTCACATTGAGGACAATGCAATATTTTAAGTGTGGGGGAGGGAACCTTTTAGTTTAGTAATTTCAATTGTTTTCCTGTTTAAAAAAAACCAAAAAAAAAATTGTGTGTTTTTCAAATTTTGTGTGTTTATTTTACAATTTTCTGTGTGTTTTTGGAACTTTTGAGCTGAAATGATTCTCATCACCATTTTTAAATCCATATCAATAAGTGAAACAATTTACCCCTTGAAACTAAGCTTAAATGAATGCTGAAATGACTTTGTTTCAAGTTCAAATATTTAGTAATTTCATGCAAAGTACGCTGAATTTTGAATCCCATGCCAATCTCACTGTCTTTATATTTGAAATCACTTTCCTGTGAGGCTTCTAAACCATTATTTTCATATTCTTTACATTCACCTCACTTCTTGAGAGAACCAAACCATACTTGATTTAACCAGAATTTGATCTATTCCTGTCAAAACTTGAGGGTTTGAGGTACTTGTGTTTAAATGATTGAGGCATTTGTTTGGTATTAAAGCCCCTATTTCAAAGAATCCCTTTTTATAATGGCCTACCTTGAATATTTAATCCTTGTATCCCTTAGAATCCATGCACATCCTGTTAGGTTAAGCCACATTACAAGCCAATTTTCCCTATCCAACCAACTCTTGAAGTGAAATTGCATAATCTAGTTGAGCTTAAGTGTGGGGGAAGTTGTCTTGTGTTGTGCCACCACATTATGTGATACTTTGGGTGGAAAATTAAATTCTGAAGAGATGTGTTTGCTTCTAAAGAAAGTCATTATATTGAAAGCTGTGCCTTTTCTGGAGCTTTCATGACAAGTGAAGCTGTGCCTTTTCTGGAGCTTCTAATTGAGGTGGAAAGCTGTGCCCATCTGGAGCTTTCAAGAAAATCATGTTTGAGAAGATTGACATTTTTTATGCTAAAATGATGAATGGTGTAAACCTTTCATGACTTTTCATGATGATGGATCTGAATTGATACTATGGGGATTGAAGAGAAGACCATATTTAAGTGAAAATTAGATTAATGCAATTTTGCTTCAAAAGAGTCAAGCCCTCCACATTCAGCCTCAGAGTTTTTCACATCTTAATCCTACCAACCGAAAGCCACAGAACAACCCTGAAAAGTCCTCATGATAAACATATGTCCTTGACTCACATCGGGTAGCGATGTAGGAATCTATCAAGCCTATGGTGACCCTTGTATGAGTTTGGATGAGAAAGACATTGCAAAAAAAAAATTGATATTTGAGTGATGAGAGAAAATTCAAGCGAGGTAAGTGTTTTGTGCATGGGTGGATAAATGAAGTGGAAATATATTGAATGATATAAATGGAGAACTTGAAATAAGGTTTTTTATGAGGCATGATATCTTTTTTATTCTTGGTGTGAAATTGATTGATCTTAAAGATATGTGTTTTAAAATTGGTTTTGATTTGATATTGATGTTTACTTGATATGAGGTTTTGCCCAGGTGTGCAAAAGGGTAAGTGTGGGGGAGTTGATAAAACACTATTTTATTGAATACTTTATTGATAATAAATGATATAATTTCCTCACATTGTGTTAAATATGTTTATTTATAAAATATTTGGGATTTGATCATTCATTTGAAAATTTGGTGAAAATTCCAGTTTTACCCTTAATAGTGCACTGTAGTATGTCGAAGATAAATATTTTTATATTTATTATTTGAATTTGAAATTTTGTAACAGTGTTCCTAACTTAATTATCTACAACTCTCATTCAGGACACTAAAGCTAAAGAGTTTATTTGGTTGTTGAAATTGGGCCATGAAGTCAAAGTTGGGCTGGGCTCTCCAGAATGGAGAAGGTTCTGTATTTGGGCCATATACTCTACATACGGGCTTGGATTGAGCCCAAATTTTGAGAAAGGCTCGGGGCCATGATTTGGCACAAATCATCGTTCTGGAAGGCCGGTCAACTCACGATTTTTGGAGGTCCAATTGGCGGTTCAAGTTGGAATAAAATATTTAGCCAAGATTTTCATTTCACACTTAAAAAGTTATGTATCCCTAGCCCTCACAAACTCTATTTAAAGGGGGTTTTAACTCTTTGAGAGGGCTGGTCGAGGCTTTGGGAAGGTGTGGCCGAAATGGTGTCTCTTGGGAGCCCCTAACAACTCTTGGAGGAAGTAAGCCTTTGTGCAAACCTCTCTTCCAAAAAGGCTCTCCTCTCTCACCTCTTCTTTGTATTTCTTTTCTTTCATGTTTGTTTCTTGAATTTTTCTTCAAATAATATTCTGTGTTCATACCTCTTCTTCTTATATTAATCTTCTTAATTGGGTTGGAATCAAGAGTGGAGACAAGATTGGGTTCTACCCTTTCAATCCGTTGCTTATGCAAAACGTCTCCACGATGACTACACCACCCATGGAAGAGTAGTTCTTTTTAGTAATCGATCGACCTCTATCCTTCTTCATTCATTTATTTTGAATCAATGATCTACTGTAATTCACATATAATGATCTATTAATTGAGTTTTTAATTTAAATGAAACTAAGCAAGCAATTGAATAGTTAACACAAAACACGCGAGGTCGGGAATTGTGTGAACTTTGAGAGCGCAACTTTAACCGGTAATTCAAAACCACATGGGATCAATTTGTAGAGTTCAAATATAATCCCTAAACTCAATTAATCCTCATTTCCATAGTGGTTATGTTCCTTAATTTACCACTGATCATAAGCTAATTTTAGAACATCAATCAAAGCAGGGTGTTGCGATTGCATGTTCCGAAGTTAGCCTAAGGTTAAATTCACTTCAATCTTCGTGGTAAAGTTAATTCTCGTAGGGTTCGGGATTTAACAAATTAAGGGATAATAATTAAGTGAATATTAATTTAAATGATAATGATAAATAAATTATTGAAGAGGTAGAGTTATATCGATTACGCCTTTTAAAATAGATTTCTAAAAAAACATCTTCTTGTTGTGTTATTCTAATCGAAACTTCATTTCAAAATTAAAAACAAAAAAAATGCAATCTTCTTCCAGAAAACTTCTTCTAGATTCATAAACTATAAACAAACACCCCCATCCTTTCAAGTAGTGTTTTTATTCTCTTTTATTTTACTTCTAGAATACCTCTAAAAATTGTTTTAATTCACTTCCTCCTTTGAGAGACGGCCTTGGTCAGCCACTCTGCTGCACCTAAGTACCCCAAATTACACTAATCATTTGAGGGCGCCCACGACAGCGCTCTTTCAAATTGGCACCGTTGCCGGGGAGGCAAGTAATTATTTCAACCAATTAGAGGTATTTATTTTATTTTAAATTTTATTCTCTTCCTCTCTTCTTTCTTTCTTCTTTACCCAATCTGATTTTTCTTCTTCTTCTTTTATTTTCTTCTACTTCTTTTTGGACCATCAACTCAAACTTCTCATTTTTATTTTACTATGGTCCACCTTCTTTCTTTTCATTTTTATTTGATCTATGACACGAACTAATCCTGAAGATCTCTTAGATCTTGACCCTGAGATTGAACGTAGCCTTAGGGAACGAATCAGACATTCTCAGTCTACGGGAAGTTTCAACATTCAACCAGTTGGAGAATTACTCCAATATCAGAACATTGAAATTGGAAGCAATTCAATTTCAACCATAAAACAAGAACCAATGGCTGGAAACAATGGAAATGAACTTAATATAACCATTCGAGAATTGGATGCACCTGATATTAACTATCAACCAAATTGTATTGCATACCCAAATCTCGAATCGGACTTCGAACTGAAATTTGGGTTAATTCACTTACTTCCAAAGTTTCATGGCCTCTCTGGTGAGGATCCCAATAAAAATTTGGAAGAATTTAATGTGGTTTGCTCAACCCTAAAACCTAGAAATGTCTCTGAAGATCAAATCAAACTAAGAGCATTCCCATTCTCACTTGATGGAGCTGCGAAAGATTGGATGTATTATTTACAACCCGAAGATGTAACTTGTTGGAACGATTTGAAACGTCTTTTCTTGCAGAGATTTTTTCCAGCATCAAGGACAAGATCCATTCGAAAGGAGATATCGGGGATCAAGCAAGCCCAAGGGGAGTTAATGTATGAGTACTGGGAGCGATTCAAGAAGTTGTGTGCTATCTGCCCACATCACCAAATCAGTGAGCAACTCCTCATCCAATACTTCTACGAAGGACTCACACCCATGGAGAGGAGCATGGTGGATGCTGCAGCTGGAGGAGCATTGGTGGACAAGACACCAGTAGCTGCACGTGCGTTGATCGACAAGATGGCCCAAAACTCCCAACAATTTGGTGATAGAGGTACACCACATGTCAGGGGAGTACATCAGGTAAGTCCTTCTTCTCTTGAAAGTCATTTGATTGATACTAAGTTGGAAGAATTGACCATTATGGTGAGGCAAATTGCTTTGGCACAAAAGACATCTCTACCCACTCCTTCAAGGCCTTGTGGTATTTGCACTGAGACAAGCCACCCAACTGACTGTTGCCCACAACTCCAAGAAACAGAAGATTGTGCAGCAGTGTTCCCTGGGAGACCATTTCAGCAGCAACAACAACAACCATATCCCCAAAAGAAGTTTGATCCAACATACAACCAAGGGTGGAAAGATCAGTCGGACATGAGGTATGGCTCTGGACAACAACAAAGGCCACCCTTTCAACAAAACTTCCAGCAGCCTCCGCCTTACCAGCAGGGTTTCCAACAACCCCAAAGGAGATTTGAAGCTCAAACATCAACAAGTCAGCAACAAGGGAATCATCAAACAAAGGTAGATTCTAATACTGATGATCTTTTGAAGCAAATTGTTCTTAATCAACAGAATGAGCTGAAGAGTCAAAGTTCGGAGCTGAGGGAGTTGAAGACTCAAATGAGCCAGATTGCCACCGCCCTCCATGAACTTGTGAGTAAGAATTCTGGAAATCTACCTTCCCAACCCACTCCAAATCCAAAGGGGAATGTTAGTGCCATCACATTGAGAAGTGGGAAGCAAATGAATGATACATCTGCACCTACCATTCCACCGGGATTCACCTCAACTTCAGAGAAGCCGCATTCCATACCAACTGATGAACAATCCAAGGAGAAAGATAAAGGTAAGAAAAAGATTGATGATGTTCCTCCTAAACCCCTTCCTTTTCCAAACAGGGTTGTTCAAACCAAGAAGATGGCTGAAGAAGCAATGCAAAAGTAGGTTTTGGACACATTCAAGTGTGTGGAGATCAACATTCCTCTACTTGAAGCCATTAAGCAAATCCCAAGGTATTCCAAATTCTTAAAAGAACTCTGCACCAATCGAAGAGGGCTCAAGGGGAATGAGAGAATCAACCTTGGAAGGAATGTCTCGGCACTCATTACACCAACTCTAGGAATGCCAACAAAGTGCAAGGATCCTGGGACATTCACCATCCCATGTACCATAGGGGAGTTGCACTTCTCTGATGCTCTTTGTGATTTAGGAGCTTCAATAAATGTGATGCCTCACTCTGTATTCTCTTCCTTGAAGGTTGGTGAGTTGAATCCAACAAGAGTAGTGGTGCAATTGGCGAATAGAGCTACGGCATATCCAGCGGGAGTTCTTGAGGATGTACTTGTTCGGGTAAGAGACATGATCTTTCCAGCAGACTTCTATGTGCTTAACATGGAGGATGATCAGGTAAGTTCTCATGCCCCCATTATCTTAGGTAGACCCTTCCTCAAAACTTTAAAAACTATCATAAATGTCAATGAGGGTACACTTTCCATGGAGTTTGGAGATGAAGTTGTGATATTTAATGTTATGGATTCCATGAAGTACCCCTCAGAGGACCATTCTGCTTTTATTATCTCCCATTTTGAACCACCAAGTAAAAACATCATGGAATTGGATTGTCCTATGCTTAGGGAGATTATGAGTATTGGTTCTAGTTTGATGTCTAAGAATACTTCTACACCCATTTTTAAGGAACATGACTCTCTAAGATTTGATTTTGAAATGGAATCATATTCTGATTTTGATCATGTGAACTCTGATTATGACATGGCTATTGAGTATGCTGATGGATTTGGTGCTTTATTCTCTGATTGTGATGATTTTTATTCTGATACTGATGTTCATTGTGCAGATATGTCTGTTGCATCAATTTCTCCTTCCATACATCACCCACCTACATTGGAACTCAAGCCATTGCCCCCAAATCTCAAATATGCATACTTGCTCAGTGGTGATAGATTACCTGTCATAATTGCTAACAATATCTCTTTTGAACATGAAGAAAAACTTTTGACTCTTTTGAGAGATAACATTAGGGAAATTGGTTGGACATTGGCAGACATATCAGGTATTAGCCCCTCCATTTGTATGCATAGGATTCTCTTGGAGGATGGGGCTAAACCGGTGAGACAGCCACAAAGAAGACTTAATCCCACACTCCTAGAAGTTGTTAAGAAAGAAGTTGAAAAATTACTTGAGGCGGGTATCATTTACCCTATTTCTGACTCACAATGGGTTAGCCCTGTTCAGGTTGTACCAAAGAAAACTTGTTTCACTGTTATAAAAAATGAAAATGATGAGTTAGTTCCTGTGAGAGTACAAAACAGTTGGCGTGTGTGTATTGATTATAGGAAACTAAATCAGTCGACTCGCAAGGACCATTTCCCCCTCCCATTTATTGATCAAATGCTCGAGAGACTAGTTGGGAAAACACACTATTGTTTCTTGGATGGATTTTCTGGATATTTTCAGGTTCCTATAGCTCCAGAGGATCAGGATAAGACTACATTCACCTGTCCCTTTGGCACATTTGCCTACCGGAGGATGCCATTTGGACTTTGCAACACCCCAGGTACCTTCCAGAGATGTATGGTGAGTATTTTTTCTGATTTTATTGAGACCTGCATGGAGGTATTTATGGATGATTTTACATTGTATGGATCCTCATTTGATGAATGTCTAAAGAGTTTGGGAAAGGTGTTGAATCGTTGTATTGAGAAGAATCTGGTCCTGAACTTTGAAAAGTGTCATTTTATGGTAGAGCATGGCATTGTCTTAGGGCATGTGGTGTCAAAACATGGGATAGAGGTTGATAGATCTAAGGTAGACATTATTTCATCCTTACCCTATCCTTCATGTGTGCGTGATGTTAGATCTTTCCTAGGGCATGCAGGATTTTATCGACGCTTCATCAGAGATTTTAGTAAGATCGCTCTACCCTTATCTCGATTGCTTCAAAAAGATATTGACTTCAATTTTGATGATTCTTGTAGGACTTCCTTTGATGAGCTAAAGAAGTGTCTGACCACTCCACCTATCATACAGCCCCCATGGTGGGACCTTCCATTTGAGCTTATGTGTGACGCCTCCAACTTCGCAGTTGGAGCTGTCTTATCTCAGAGGGTGGAGGGACGTTCACATGTGATCGCCTATGCATCGAGGACGCTAGATTCAGCCAAATCAAACTACACTACCACAGAAAAGGAGTTTCTTGCTCTCATATTTGCTTTAGATAAATTCCGTTCATATTTATTGGGCTCTAAAGTAGTTTTTTTTTCTGACCATGCAGCTTTGAGGTACCTCCTAAAGAAGCCAGATGCAAAGCCACAACTTATCCGTTGGATGCTCCTTCTTCAAGAATTTGATATTGAGATAAAGGACAAGAAGGGATCAGAGAATTTGGTGGCGGACCACATGAGTAGGCTTACTCACACACTAGAGGATGACACCTTGGATCAGGTACCACTTCAGGACACTTTCCCCGATGAGCATCTCTATACCATCTCAGGTAAGCATCCTTGGTATGCTGATTTAGTTAATTACATTGTTGGCTCTAAAATCCCAGTAAATTTGAAGAAGCATCAAGTCCAAAAATTAAAAAGTGAGTCTAGGTATTATGTGTGGGATGATCCGTACCTCTGGTGCATGTGTAGTGACCAAGTCATTAGGAGGTGTGTTCCCGATCATGAGTTTGAGTCTGTTTTGCATTTCTGTCATACACTTGCTTGTGGTGGACACTTTGGACCCCAACGGACAGCTAGGAAGGTTTTAGACTCTGGATTATAATGGCCTAGCTTGTTCCATGATGCCCATTTGTTTTGTAAGTCATGCTCTCGTTGCCAACACACTGAGAACATTTCTAGGAGACATGAGATGCCCCAACAACCCATACTATTTTGTGAGATTTTTGATGTATGGGGCATCGAATTTATGGGTCCTTTTCCTAGTTCATTTGGATTTTTGTATATTTTGGTTGCTGTTGATTATGTGAGTAAATGGGTGGAGGCCAAGGCCACCAGGACTGACGATTCTCATGTTGTTGTGGACTTTGTCAAAGCACAGATTTTTTGTAGGTTTGGAGTACCAAAGGCCATCATCAGTGACCAAGGGACACACTTTTGCAATAGGAATTTCGCTTCCCTCCTTCGAAAGTATGGGGTGACACACAAAACATCAACACCATACCACCCCCAAACAAATGGCCAGGCTGAGGTTTCAAATCGTGAGTTGAAACAAATCTTGGAGAAAACTGTGCAACCAAATAGGAAGGATTGGAGCAAGCGCTTGGATGATGCATTGTGGGCTTATAGGACAGCATACAAGACCCCCATTGGTATGTCCCCATTTCGGATTGTTTTTGGGAAAGCGTGTTATCTCCCTGTGGAAGTCGAGCATCGGACATATTGGGCTATAAAGAAATGCAACATGGATTTGGCCCAAGATGGAATTCAAAGGAAGTTGCAAATTCAAGAGCTTGAGGATATTCGACTGTCATCATATGAGAACTCAAGGCTCTACAAGGAAAGATCAAAAGCAGCTCTTGACAAAATGATCCAACAAAGGGAGTTTCATGTTGGAGAGAAAGTCCTTCTCTATAGTTCACGACTGAAGTTGATGCCTGGTAAGTTGCGTTCCAGATGGTTAGGTCCTTATATTGTGCCTAATGTTTTTCCTTATGGTGTAGTGGAGATCACACAGGAGGACACTGGAAGGAGCTTTATAGTCAATGGGAAACGTTTGAAGAGATACATTGAGGGACATCCTACTGATTCAGTGGATTTTATCACACTGCATAACCCCATCATCACTTGATCACATCAGGCTGTTCCTAACCCTTTCACTTTTATATTATTTGTCCTATTTAAAAATTCTGAATTTCATGTGCATATATCATCTCACGGGTTCACATTGAGGACAATGAAATATTTTAAGTGTGGGGGAGGGAACCTTTTAGTTTAGTAATTTCAATTGTTTTCCTGTTTAAAAAAAAACCAAAAAAAAATTGTGTGTTTTTCAAATTTTGTGTGTTTATTTTACAATTTTCTGTGTGTTTTTGGAACTTTTGAGCTGAAATGATTCTCATCACCATTTTTAAATCCATATCAATAAGTGAAACAATTTACCCCTTGAAACTAAGCTTAAATGAATGCTGAAATGACTTTGTTTCAAGTTCAAATATTTAGTAATTTCATGCAAAGTATGCTGAATTTTGAATCCCATGCCAATCTCACTATCTTTATATTTGAAATCACTTTCCTGTGAGGCTTCTAAACCATTATTTTCATATTCTTTACATTCACCTCACTTCTTGAGAGAACCAAACCATACTTGATTTAACCAGAATTTGATCTATTCCTGTCAAAACTTGAGGGTTTGAGGTACTTGTGTTTAAATGATTGAGGCATTTGTTTGGTATTAAAGCCCCTATTTCAAAGAATCCCTTTTTATAATGGCCTACCTTGAATATTTAATCCTTGTATCCCTTAGAATCCATGCACAGCCTGTTAGGTTAAGCCACATTACAAGCCAATTTTCCCTATCCAACCAACTCTTGAAGTGAAATTGCATAATCTAGTTGAGCTTAAGTGTGGGGGAAGTTGTCTTGTGTTGTGCCACCACATTATGTGATACTTTGGGTGGAAAATTAAATTCTGAAGAGATGTGTTTGCTTCTAAATAAAGTCATTATATTGAAAGCTGTTCCTTTTCTGGAGCTTTCATGACAAGTGAAGCTGTGCCTTTTCTGGAGCTTCTAATTGAGGTGGAAAGCTGTGCCCATCTGGAGCTTTCAAGAAAATCATGTTTGAGAAGATTGACATTTTTTATTCTGAAATGATGAATGGTGTAAACCTTTCATGACTTTTCATGATGATGGAGCTGAATTGATACTATGGGGATTGAAGAGAAGACCATATTTAAGTGAAAATTAGATTAATGCAATTTTGCTTCAAAAGAGTCAAGCCCTCCTCATTCAGCCTCAGAGTTTTTCACATCTTAATCCTACCAACCGAAAGCCACAGAACAACCCTGAAAAGTCCTCATGATAAACATATGTCCTTGACTCACATCGGGTAGCGATGTAGGAATCTATCAAGCCTATGGTGACCCTTGTATGAGTTTGGATGAGAAAGACATTGCAAAAAAAAAATTGATATTTGAGTGATGAGAGAAAATTCAAGCGAGGTAAGTGTTTTGTGCATGGGCGGATAAATGAAGTGGAAATATATTGAATGATATAAATGGAGAACTTGAAATAAGGTTTTTTATGAGGCATGATATCTTTTTTATTCTTGGTGTGAAATTGATTGATCTTAAAGATATGTGTTTTAAAATTGGTTTTGATTTGATATTGATGTTTACTTGATATGAGGTTTTGCCCAGGTGTGCAAAAGGGTAAGTGTGGGGGAGTTGATAAAACACTATTTTATTGAATACTTTATTGATAATAAATGATATAATTTCCTCACATTGTGTTAAATATGTTTATTTATAAAATATTTGGGATTTGATCATTCATTTGAAAATTTGGTGAAAATTCCAGTTTTACCCTTAATAGTGCACTGTAGTATTTCGAAGATAAATATTTTCATATTTATTATTTGAATTTGATATTTTGTAACGGTGTTCCTAACTTAATTATCTACAACTCTTATTCAGGACACTAAAGCTAAAGAGTTCATTTTGTTGTTGAAATTGGGCCATGAAGTCAAAGTTGGGCTGGGCTCTCCAGAATGGAGAAGGTTCTGTATTTGGGCCATATACTCTACATACGGGCTTGGATGGAGCCCAAATTTTGAGAAAAGCTCGGGGACATGATGTGGCACAAATTATCCTTCTGGAAGGCCGGTCAATTCACGCGTTGTGGAGGTCAAATTGGCGGTTCAAGTTGGAATAAAATATTTAGCCGAGATTTTCATTTCAAACTTAAAAAGTTATGTATCCCTAGCCCTCACAAACTCTATTTAAAGGGGGTTTTAACTCTTTGAGAGGGCTGGTCGAGGCTTTGGGAAGGTGTGGCCGAAAGGGTGTCTCTTGGGAGCCCCTAACAACTCTTGGAGGAAGTAAGACTTTGTGCAAACCTCTCTTCCAAAAAGGCTCTCCTCTCTCACCTCTTCTTTGTATTTCTTTTCTTTCATGTTTGTTTCTTGAATTTTTCTTCAAATAATATTCTGTGTTCATCCCTCTTATTCTTATCTTAATCTTCTTAATTGGGTTGGAATCAAGAGTGGAGACAAGATTGGGTTCTACCCTTTCAATCCGTTGCTTATGCAAAGCGTCTCCACGATGACTACACCACCCATGGAAGAGTAGTTATTTTTAGTAATCGATCGACCTCTATCCTTCTTCATTCATTTATTTTGAATCAATGATCTACTGTAATTCATATATTATGATCTATTAATTTAGTTTTTAATTTAAATGAAACTAAGCAAGCAATTGAATAGTTAACACAAAACACGCGAGGTCGGGAATTGTGTGAACTTTGAGAGCGCAACTTTAACCGGTAATTCAAAACCACATGGGATCAATTTGTAGAGTTCAAATATAATCCCTAAACTCAATTAATCCTCATTTACAGAGTGGTTATGTGCCTTAATTTACCACTGATCATAAGCTAATTTTAGAACATCAATCAAAGCAGGGTGTTGCGATTGCATGTTCCGAAGTTAGCCTAAGGTTAAATTCACTTCAATCTTCATGGTAAAGTTAATTCTCGTAGGGTTCGGGATTTAACAAATTAAGGGATAATAATTAAGTGAATATTAATTTAAGTGATAATGATAAATAAATTATTGAAGAGGTAGAGTTAGATCGATTACGCCCTTTAAAATAGATTTCTAAAAAAACATCTTCTTGTTGTGTTATTCTAATCGAAACTTCATTTCAAAATTAAAAACAAAAAAAATGCAATCTTCTTCCAGCAAACTTCTTCTAGATTCATAAACTATAAACAAACACCCCCATACTTTCAAGTAGTGTTTTTATTCTCTTTTATTTTACTTCTAGAATACCTCTAAAAATTGTTTTAATTCACTTCCTCCTTTGAGAGACGACCTTGGTCAGCCACTCTGCTGCACCTAAGTACCCCAAATTACACTAATCATTTGAGGGCGCCCACGACAGCGCTCTTTCAAATTGGCGCCGTTTCCGGGGAGGCAAGTAATTATTTCAACCAATTAGAGGTATTTATTTTATTTTAAATTTTATTCTCTTCCTCTCTTCTTTCTTTCTTCTTTACCCAATCTGATTTTTCTTCTTCTTCTTTTATTTTCTTCTACTTCTTTTTGGACCATCAACTCAAACTTCTCATTTTTATTTTACTATGGTCCACCTTCTTTCTTTTAATTTTTATTTGATCTATGACACGAACTAATCCTGAAGATCTCTTAGATCTTGACCCTGAGATTGAACGTAGCCTTAGGGCACGAATCAGACATTCTCAGTCTACGGGAAGTTTCAACATTCAACCAGTTGGAGAATTACTCCAATATCAGAACATTGAAATTGGAAGCAATTCAAATTCAACCATAAAACAAGAACCAATGGCTAGAAACAATGGAAATGAACTTAATAGAACCATTCGAGAATTGGCTGCACCTGATATTAACTATCAACCAAATTGTATTGCATACCCAAATATCGAATCAGACTTCGAACTGAAATCTGGGTTAATTCACTTACTTCCAAAGTTTCATGGCCTCTCTGGTGAGGATCCCAATAAACATTTGAAAGAATTTAATGTGTTTTGCTCAACCCTAAAACCTAGAAATGTCTCTGAAGATCAAATCAAACTAAGAGCATTCCCATTCTCACTTGATGGAGCTGTGAAAGATTGGATGTATTATTTACAACCCGAAGATGTAACTTGTTGGAATGATTTGAAACGTCTTTTCTTGCAGAGATTTTTTCCAGCATCAAGGACAACATCCATTCGAAAGGAGATATCGGGGATCAAGCAAGCCCAAGGGGAGTCAATGTATGAGTACTGGGAGCGATTCAAGAAGTTGTGTGCAAGCTGCCCACATCACCAAATCAGTGAGCAACTCCTCATCCAATACTTCTACGAAGGACTCACACCCATGGAGAGGAGCATGGTGGATGCTGCAGCTGGAGGAGCATTGGTGGACAAGACACCAGTAGCTGCACGTGTGTTGATCGACAAGATGGCCCAAAACTCCCAAAAATTTGGTGATAGAGGTACACCACATGTCAGGGGAGTACATCAGGTAAGTCCTTCTTTCTTTAAAGTCATTTGATTGATACTAAGTTGGAATAATTGACCACTATGGTGAGGCAAATTGCTTTGGCACAAAAGACATCTCTACCCCCTCCTTCAAGGCCTTGTGGTATTTGCACTGAGACAAGCCACCCAACTGACTGTTGCCCACAACTCCAAGAAACAGAAGATTGTGCAGCAGTGTTCCCTGGGAGACCATTTCAGCAGCAACAACAACAACCATATCCCCAAAAGAAGTTTGATCCAACATACAACCAAGGGTGGAAAGATCAGTCGGACATGAGGTATGGCTCTGGACAACAACAAAGGCCACCCTTTCAACAAAACTTCCAGCAGCCTCCGCCTTACCAGCAGGGTTTCCAACAACCCCAAAGGAGATTTGAAGCTCAAACATCAACAAGTCAGCAACAAGGGAATCATCAAACAAAGGTAGATTCTAATACTGATGATCTTTTGAAGCAAATTGTTCTTAATCAACAGAATGAGCTGAAGAGTCAAAGTTTGGAGCTGAGGGAGTTGAAGACTCAAATGAGCCAGATTGCCACCGCCCTCCATGAACTTGTGAGTAAGAATTCTGGAAATCTACCTTCCCAACCCACTCCAAATCCAAAGGGGAATGTTAGTGCCATCACATTGAGAAGTGGGAAGCAAATAAAGGATACATCTGCACCTACCATTCCACTAGGATTCACCTCAACTTCAGAGAAGCCGCATTCCATACCAACTGATGAACAATCCAAGGAGAAAGATAAAGGTAAGAAAAAGATTGATGATGTTCCTCCTAAACCCCTTCCTTTTCCAAACAGGGTTGTTCAAACCAAGAAGATGGCTGAAGAAGCAATGCAAAAGGAGGTTTTGGACACATTCAAGCGTGTGGAGATCAACATTCCTCTACTTGAAGCCATTAAGCAAATCCCAAGGTATGCCAAATTCTTAAAAGAACTCTGCACCAATCGAAGAGGGCTCAAGGGGAATGAGAGAATCAACCTTGGAAGGAATGTCTCGGCACTCATTACACCAACTCTAGCAATGCCAACAAAGTGCAAGGATCCTGGGACATTCACCATCCCATGTACCATAGGGGAGTTGCACTTCTCTGATGCTCTTTGTGATTTAGGAGCCTCAATAAATGTGATGCCTCACTCTGTATTCTCTTCCTTGCAGGTTGGTGAGTTGAATCCAACAAGAGTAGTGGTGCAATTGGCGAATAGAGCTACGGCATATCCAGCGGGAGTTCTTGAGTATGTACTTGTTCGGGTAAGAGACATGATCTTTCCAGCAGACTTCTATGTGCTTAACATGGAGGATGATCAGGTAAGTTCTCATGCCCCCATTATCTTAGGTAGACCCTTCCTCAAAACTGCAAAAACTATCATAAATGTCAATGAGGGTACACTTTCCATGGAGTTTGGAGATAAAGTTGTGATATTTAATGTTATGGATTCCATGAAGTACCCCTCAGAGTACCATTCTGCTTTTGTTATCTCCCATTTTGAACCACCAAGTAAAAACATCATGGAATTGGATTGTCCTATGCTTAGGGAGATTATGAGTATTGGTTCTAGTTTGATTTCTAAGAATACTTCTACACCCATTTTTAAGGAACATGACTCTCTAAGATTTGATTTTGAAATGGAATCATATTCTAATTTTGATCATGTGAACTCTGATTATGACATGGCTATTGAGTATGCTGATGGATTTGGTGCTTTATTCTCTGATTGTGATGATTTTTATTCTGATACTCATGTTCATTGTGCAGATATGTCTGTTGCATCAATTTCTCCATCCATACATCACCCACCTACATTGGAACTCAAGCCATTGCCCCCAAATCTCAAATATGCATACTTGCTCAGTGGTGATAGATTACCTGTCATAATTGCTAACAATATCTCTTTTGAACATGAAGAAAAACTTTTGAATCTTTTGAGAGATAACATTTGGGAAATTGGTTGGACATTGGCAGACATATCAGGTATTAGCCCCTCCATTTGTATGCATAGGATTCTCTTGGAGGATGGGGCTAAACCGGTGAGACAGCCACAAAGGAGACTTAATCCCACACTCCTAGAAGTTGTTAAGAAAGAAGTTGAAAAATTACTTGAGGTGGGTATCATTTACCCTATTTCTGACTCACAATGGGTTAGCCCTATTCAGGTTGTACCAAAGAAAACTGGTTTCACTGTTATAAAAAATGAAAATGATGAGTTAGTTCCTGTGAGAGTACAAAACAGTTGGCGTGTGTGTATTGATTATAGGAAACTAAATCAGTCGACTTGCAAGGACCATTTCCCCCTCCCATTTATTGATCAAATGCTCGAGAGACTAGCTGGGAAAACACACTATTGTTTCTTGGATGGATTTTCTGGATATTTTCAGGTTCCTATAGCTCCAGAGGATCAGGAGAAGACTACATTCACCTGTCCCTTTGGCACATTTGCCTACCTGAGGATGCCATTTGGACTTTGCAACGCCCCAGGTACCTTCCAGAGATGTATGGTGAGTATTTTTTCTGATTTTATTGAGACCTGCATGGAGGTATTTATGGATGATTTTACATTGTATGGATCCTCATTTGATGAATGTCTAAAGAGTTTGGGAAAGGTGTTGAATCGTTGTATTGAGAAGAATCTGGTCCTGAACTTTGAAAAGTGTCATTTTATGGTAGAGCATGGCATTGTCTTAGGGCATGTGGTGTCAAAACATGGGATAGAGGTTGATAGATCTAAGGTAGACATTATTTCATCCTTACCCTATCCTTCATGTGTGCGTGATGTTAGATATTTCCTAGGGCATGCAGGATTTTATCGACGCTTCATCAGAGATTTTAGTAAGATCGCTCTACCCTTATCTCGATTGCTTCAAAAAGATATTGACTTCAATTTTGATGATTCTTGTAGGACTTCCTTTGATGAGCTAAAGAAGTGTCTGACCACTCCACCTATCATACAGCCCCCATGGTGGGACCTTCCATTTGAGCTTATGTGTGACGCCTCCAACTTCGCGGTTGGAGCTGTCTTATCTCAGAGGGTGGAGGGACGTTCACATGTGATCGCCTATGCATCGAGGACGCTAGATTCAGCCCAATCAAACTACACTACCACATAAAAGGAGTTTCTTGCTGTCATATTTGCTTTAGATAAATTCCGTTCATATTTATTGGGCTCTAAAGTAGTTGTTTTTTCTGACCATGCAGCTTTGAGGTACCTCCTAAAGAAGCCAGATGCAAAGCCACGACTTATCCGTTGGATGCTCCTTCTTCAAGAATTTGATATAGAGATAAAGGACAAGAAGGGATCAGAGAATTTGGTGGCGGACCACATGAGTAGGCTTACTCACACACTAGAGGATGACACCTTGGATCAGGTACCACTTCGGGACACTTTCCCCGATGAGCATCTCTATACCATCTCAGGTAAGCATCCTTGGTATGCTGATTTAGTTAATTACATTGTTGGCTCTGAAATCCCAGTAAATTTGAAGAAGCATCAAGTCCAAAAATTAAAAAGTGAGTCTAGGTATTATGTGTGAGATGATCCGTACCTCTGGCGCATGTGTAGGGACCAAGTCATTAGGAGGTGTGTTCCCGATCATGAGTTTGAGTCTGTTTTGCATTTTTGTCATACACTTGCTTGTGGTGGACACTTTGGACCCCAACGGACAGCTAGGAAGGTTTTAGACTCTGGATTATATTGGCCTAGCTTGTTCCATGATGCCCATTTGTTTTGTAAGTCATGCTCTCGTTGCCAACACACTGGGAACATTTCTAGGAGACATGAGATGCCCCAACAACCCATACTATTTTGTGAGATTTTTGATGTATGGGGCATCGACTTTATGGGTCCTTTTCCTAGTTCATTTAGATTTTTGTATATTTTGGTTGCTGTTGATTATGTGAGTAAATGGGTGGAGGCCAAGGCCACCAGGACTGACGATTCTCATGTTGTTGTGGACTTTGTCAAAGCACAGATTTTTTGTAGGTTTGGAGTACCAAAGGCCATCATCAGTGACCAAGGGACACACTTTTGCAATAGGAATTTCGCTTCCCTCCTTCGAAAGTATGGGTTGACACACAAAACATCAACACCATACCACCCCCAAACAAATGGCCAGGCTGAGGTTTCAAATCGTGAGTTGAAACAAATCTTGGAGAAAACTGTGCAGCCAAATAGGAAGGATTAGAGAAAGCGCTTGGATGATGCATTGTGGGCTTATAGGACAGCATACAAGACCCCCATTGGTATGTCCCCATTTCGGATTGTTTTTGGGAAAGCGTGTCATCTCCCTGTGGAAGTCGAGCATCGGGCATATTGGGCTATAAAGAAATGCAACATGGATTTGGCCCAAGATGGAATTCAAAGGAAGTTGTAAATTCAAGAGCTTGAGGAGATTCGACTGTCATCATATGAGAACTCAAGGCTCTACAAGGAAAGATCAAAAGCAGCTCATGACAAAATGATCCAACAAAGGGAGTTTCATGTTGGAGAGAAAGTCCTTCTCTATAGTTCACGACTGAAGTTGATGCCTGGTAAGTTGCGTTCCAGATGGTTAGGTCCTTATATTATGTCTAATGTTTTTCCTTATGGTGTAGTGGAGATCACACAAGAGGACACTAGAAGGAGCTTTACAGTCAATGGGCAACGTTTGAAGAGATACATTGAGGGACATCCTACTGATTCAGTGGATTTTATCACACTGCATAACCCCATCATCACTTGATCACATCAGGCTGTTCCTAACCCTTTCACTTTTATATTATTTGTCCTATTTAAAAATTCTGAATTTCATGTGCATATATCATCTCACGGGTTCACATTGAGGACAATGCAATATTTTAAGTGTGGGGGAGGGAACCTTTTAGTTTAGTAATTTCAATTGTTTTCCTGTTTAAAAAAAAACCAAAAAAAAATTGTGTGTTTTTTAAATTTTGTGTGTTTATTTTACAATTTTCTGTGTGTTTTTGGAACTTTTGAGCTGAAATGATTCTCATCACCATTTTTAAATCCATATCAATAAGTGAAACAATTTACCCCTTGAAACTAAGCTTAAATGAATGCTGAAATGACTTTGTTTCAAGTTCAAATATTTAGTAATTTCATGCAAAGTACGCTGAATTTTGAATCCCATGCCAATCTCACTGTCTTTATATTTGAAATCACTTTCCTGTGAGGCTTCTAAACCATTATTTTCATATTCTTTACATTCACCTCACTTCTTGAGAGAACCAAACCATACTTGATTTAACCATAATTTGATCTATTCCTGTCAAAACTTGAGGGTTTGAGGTACTTGTGTTTAAATGATTGAGTCATTTGTTTGGTATTAAAGCCCCTATTTCAAAGAATCCCTTTTGATAATGGCCTACCTTGAATATTTAATCCTTGTAGCCCTTAGAAGCCATGCACAACCTGTTAGGTTAAGCCACATTACAAGCCAATTTTCCCTATCCAACCAACTCTTGAAGTGAAATTGCATAATCTAGTTGAGCTTAAGTGTGGGGGAAGTTGTCTTGTGTTGTGCCACCACATTATGTGATACTTTGGGTGGAAAATTAAATTCTGAAGAGATGTGTTTGCTTCTAAAGAAAGTCATTATATTGAAAGCTGTGCCTTTTCTGGAGCTTTCATGACAAGTGAAGCTGTGCCTTTTCCGGAGCTTCTAATTGAGGTGGAAAGCTGTGCCCATCTGGAGCTTTCAAGAAAATCATGTTTGAGAAGATTGACATTTTTTATGCTAAAATGATGAATGGTGTAAACCTTTCATGACTTTTCATGATGATGGAGCTGAATTGATACTATGAGGATTTAAGAGAAGACCATATTTAAGTGAAAATTAGATTAATGCAATTTTGCTTCAAAAGAGTCAAGCCCTCCTCATTCAGCCTCAGAGTTTTTCACATCTTAATCCTACCAACCGAAAGCCACAGAACAACCCTGAAAAGTCCTCATGATAAACATATGTCCTTGACTCACATCGGGTAGCGATGTAGGAATCTATCAAGCCTATGGTGACCCTTGTATGAGTTTGGATGAGAAAGACATTGCAAAAAAAAATTGATATTTCAGTGATGAGAGAAAATTCAAGCGAGGTAAGTGTTTTGTGCATGGGCGGATAAATGAAGTGGAAATATATTGAATGATATAAATGGAGAACTTGAAATAAGGTTTTTTATGAGGCATGATATCTTTTTTATTCTTGGTGTGAAATTGATTGATCTTAAAGATATGTGTTTTAAAATTGGTTTTGATTTGATATTGATGTTTACTTGATATGAGGTTTTGCCCAGGTGTGCAAAAGGGTAAGTGTGGGGGAGTTGATAAAACACTATTTTATTGAATACTTTATTGATAATAAATGATATAATTTCCTCACATTGTGTTAAATATGTTTATTTATAAAATATTTGGGATTTGATCATTCATTTGAAAATTTGGTGAAAATTCCAGTTTTACCCTTAATAGTGCACTGTAGTATTTCGAAGATATATATTTTTATATTTATTATTTGAATTGGAAATTTTGTAACAGTGTTCCTAACGTAATTATCTACAACTCTTATTCAGGACACTAAATCTAAAGAGTTCATTTGGTTGTTGAAATTGGGCCATGAAGTCAAAGTTGGGCTGGGCTCTCCAGAATGGAGAAGGTTCTGTATTTGGGCCATATACTCTACATACGGGCTTGTATGGAGCCCAAATGTTGAGACAAGATCGGGGACATGATTTGGCACAAATCATCCTTCTGGAAGGCCGGTCAATTCACGCGTTTTGGAGGTCAAATTGGTAGTTCAAGTTGGAATAAAATATTTAGCGGAGATTTTCATTTCACACTTAAAAAGTTATGTATCCCTAGCCCTCAAAAACTCTATTTAAAGGGGGTTTTAACTCTTTGAGAGGGATGGTCGAGGATTTGGGAAGGTGTGGCCGAAAGGGTGTCTCTTGGGAGCCCCTAACAACTCTTGGAGGAAGTAAGCCTTTGTGCAAACCTCTCTTCCAAAAAGGCTCTCCTCTCTCACCTCTTCTTTGTATTTCTTTTCTTTCATGTTTGTTTCTTGAATTTTTCTTCAAATAATATTCTGTGTTCATCCCTCTTCTTCTTATCTTAATCTTCTTAATTGGGTTGGAATCAAGAGTGGAGACAAGATTGAGTTCTACCCTTTCAATCCGTTGCTTATGCAAAACGTCTCCACGATGACTACACCACCCATGGAAGAGTAGTTCTTTTTAGTAATCGATCGACCTCTATCCTTCTTCATTCATTTATTTTGAATCAATGATCTACTGTAATTCACATATTATGATCTATTAATTGAGTTTTTAATTTAAATGAAACTAAGCAAGCAATTGAATAGTTAACACAAAACACGCGAGGTCGGGAATTGTGTGAACTTTGAGAGCGCAACTTTAACCGGTAATTCAAAACCACATGGGATCAATTTGTAGAGTTCAAATATAATCCCTAAACTCAATTAATCCTCATTTCCAGAGTGGTTATGTGCCTTAATTTACCACTGATCATAAGCTAATTTTAGAACATCAATCAAAGCAGGGTGTTGCGATTGCATGTTCCGAAGTTAGCCTAAGGTTAAATTCACTTCAATCTTCGTGGTAAAGTTAATTCTCGTAGGGTTCGGGATTTAACAAATTAAGGGATAATAATTAAGTGAATATTAATTTAAATGATAATGATAAATAAATTATTGAAGAGGTAGAGTTAGATCGATTACGCCTTTTAAAATAGATTTCTAAAAAAACATCTTCTTGTTGTGTTATTCTAATCGAAACTTCATTTCAAAATTAAAAACAAAAAAAATGCAATCTTCTTCCAGAAAACTTCTTCTAGATTCATAAACTATAAACAAACACCCCCATCCTTTCAAGTAGTGTTTTTATTCTCTTTTATTTTACTTCTAGAATACCTCTAAATTTTTTTTTAATTCACTTCCTCCTTTGAGAGACGACCTTGGTCAGCCACTCTGCTGCACCTAAGTACCCCAAATTACACTAATCATTTGAGGGCGCCCACGACAGCGCTCTTTCAAATTGGCGCCGTTGCCGGGAAGGCAAGTAATTATTTCAACCAATTAGAGGTATTTATTTTATTTTAAATTTTATTCTCTTCCTCTCTTCTTTCTTTCTTCTTTACCCAATCTGATTTTTCTTCTTCTTCTTTTATTTTCTTCTACTTCTTTTTGGACCATCAACTCAAACTTCTCATTTTTATTTTACTATGGTCCACCTTCTTTCTTTTCATTTTTATTTGATCTATGACACGAACTAATCCCTAAGATCTCTTAGATCTTGACCCTGAGATTGAACGTAGCCTTAGGGCACGAATCAGACATTCTCAGTCTATGGGAAGTTTCAACATTCAACCAGTTGGAGAATTACTCCAATATCAGAACATTGAAATTGGAAGCAATTCAAATTCAACCATAAAACAAGAACCAATGGCTAGAAACAATGGAAATGAACTTAATAGAACCATTCGAGAATTGGATGCACCTGATATTAACTATCAACCAAATTGTATTGCATACCCAAATCTCGAATCGGACTTCGAACTGAAATCTGGGTTAATTCACTTACTTCCAAAGTTTCATGCCCTCTTTGGTGAGGATCCCAATAAACATTTGAAAGAATTTAATGTGGTTTGCTCAACCCTAAAACCTAGAAATGTCTCTGAAGATCAAATCAAACTAAGAGCATTCCCATTCTCACTTGATGGAGCTGCGAAAGATTGGATGTATTATTTACAACCCGAAGATGTAACTTGTTGGAACGATTTGAAACGTCTTTTCTTGCAGAGATTTTTTCCAGCATCAAGGACAACATCCATTCGAAAGGAGATATCGGGGATCAAGCAATCCCAAGGGGAGTCAATGTATGAGTACTGGGAGCGATTCAAGAAGTTGTGTGCAAGCTTCCCACATCACCAAATCAGTGAGCAACTCCTCATCCAATACTTCTACGAAGGACTCACACCCATGGAGAGGAGCATGGTGGATGCTGCAGCTGGAGGAGCATTGGTGGACAAGACACCAGTAGCTGCACGTGCGTTGATCGACAAGATGGCCCAAAACTCCCAACAATTTGGTGATAGAGGTACACCACATGTCAGGGGAGTAAATCAGGTAAGTCCTTCTTCTCTTGAAAGTCATTTGATTGATACTAAGTTGGAAGAATTGACCACTATGGTGAGGCAAATTGCTTTGGCACAAAAGACATCTCTACCCCCTCCTTCAAGGCTTTGTGGTATTTGCACTGAGACAAGCCACCCAACTGACTGTTGCCCACAACTCCAAGAAACAGAAGATTGTGCAGCAGTGTTCCCTGGGAGACCATTTCAGCAGCAACAACAACAACCATATCCCCAAAAGAAGTTTGATCCAACATACAACCAAGGGTGGAAAGATCAGTCGGACATGAGGTATGGCTCTGGACAACAACAAAGGCCACCTTTTCAACAAAACTTCCAGCAGCCTCCGCCTTACCAGCAGGGTTTCCAACAACCCCAAAGGAGATTTGAAGCTCAAACATCAACAAGTCAGCAACAAGGGAATCATCAAACAAAGGTAGATTCTAATACTGATGATCTTTTGAAGCAAATTGTTCTTAATCAACAGAATGAGATGAAGAGTCAAAGTTCGGAGCTGAGGGAGTTGAAGAATCAAATGAGCCAGATTGCCACCGCCCTCCATGAACTTGTGAGTAAGAATTCTGGAAATCTACCTTCCCAACCCACTCCAAATCCAAAGGGGAATGTTAGTGCCATCACATTGAGAAGTGGGAAGCAAATGAACGATACATCTGCACCTACCATTCCACCGGGATTCACCTCAACTTCAGAGAAGCCGCATTCCATACCAACTGATGAACAATCCAAGGAGAAAGATAAAGGTAAGAAAAAGATTGATGATGTTCCTCCTAAACCCCTTCCTTTTCCAAACAGGGTTGTTCAAACCAAGAAGATGGCTGAAGAAGCAATGCAAAAGGAGGTTTTGGACACATTCAAGTGTGTGGAGATCAATATTCCTCTACTTGAAGCCATTAAGAAAATCCCAAGGTATGCCAAATTCTTAAAAGAACTCTGCACCAATCGAAGAGGGCTCAAGGGGAATGAGATAATCAACCTTGGAAGGAATGTCTCGACACTCATTACACCAACTCTAGCAATGCCAACAAAGTGCAAGGATCCTGGGACATTCACCATCCCATGTACCATAGGGGAGTTGCACTTCTCTGATGCTCTTTGTGATTTAGGAGCTTCAATAAATGTGATTCCTCACTCTGTATTCTCTTCCTTGCAGGTTGGTGAGTTGAAGCCAACAAGAGTAGTGGTGCAATTGGCGAATAGAGCTATCGCATATCCAGCAGGAGTTCTTGAGGATGTACTTGTTCGGGTAAGAGACATGATCTTTCCAGCAGACTTCTATGTGCTTAACATGGAGGATGATCAGGTAAGTTCTCATGCCCCCATTATCTTAGGTAGACCCTTCCTCAAAACTGCAAAAACTATCATAAATGTCAATGAGGGTACACTTTCCATGGAGTTTGGAGATGAAGTTTTGATATTTAATGTTATGGATTCCATGAAGTACCCCTCAGAGGACCATTCTGCTTTTGTTATCTCCCATTTTGAACCACCAAGTAAAAACATCATGGAATTGGATTGTCCTATGCTTAGGGAGATTATGAGTATTGGTTCTAGTTTGATGTCTAAGAATACTTCTACACCCATTTTTAAGGAACATGACTCTCTAAGATTTGATTTTGAAATGGAATCATATTCTGATTTTGATCATGTGAACTCTGATTATGACATGGCTATTGAGTATGCTGATGGATTTGGTGCTTTATTCTCTGATTGTGATGATTTTTATTCTGATACTGATGTTCATTGTGCAGATATGTCTGTTGCATCAATTTCTCCATCCATACATCACCCACCTACATTGGAACTCAATCCATTGCCCCCAAATCTCAAATATGCATACTTGCTCAGTGGTGATAGATTACCTGTCATAATTGCTAACAATATCTCTTTTGAACATGAAGAAAAACTTTTGAATCTTTTGAGAGATAACATTAGGGCAATTGGTTGGACATTGACAGACATATCAGGTATTAGCCCCTCCATTTGTATGCATAGGATTCTCTTGGAGGATGGGGCTAAACCGGTGAGACAACCACAAAGGAGACTTAATCCCACACTCCTAGAAGTTGTTAAGAAAGAAGTTGAAAAATTACTTGAGGCGGGTATCATTTACCCTATTTCTGACTCACAATGGGTTAGCCCTGTTCAGGTTTTACCAAAGAAAACTGGTTTCACTGTTATAAAAAATGAAAATGATGAGTTAGTTCCTGTGAGAGTACAAAACAGTTGGCGTGTGTGTATTGATTATAGGAAACTAAATCAGTCGACTCGCAAGGACCATTTCCCCCTCCCATTTATTGATCAAATGCTCGAGAGACTAGCTGGGAAAACACACTATTGTTTCTTGGATGGATTTTCTGGATATTTTCAGGTTCCTATAGCTCCAGAGGATCAGGAGAAGACTACATTCACCTGTCCCTTTGGCACATTTGCCTACCGGAGGATGCCATTTGGACTTTGCAACGCCCCAGGTACCTTCCAGAGATGTATGGTGAGTATTTTTTCTGATTTTATTGAGACCTGCATGGAGGTATTTATGGATGATTTTACATTGTATGGATCCTCATTTGATGAATGTCTAAAGAGTTTGGGAAATGTGTTGAATCGTTGTATTGAGAAGAATCTGGTCCTGAACTTTGAAAAGTGTCATTTTATGGTAGAGCATGGCATTGTCTTAGGGCATGTGGTGTCAAAACATGGGATAGAGGTTGATAGATCTAAGGTAGACATTATTTCATCCTTACCCTATCCTTCATGTGTGCGTGATGTTAGATCTTTCCTAGGGCATGCAGGATTTTATCGACGCTTCATCAGAGATTTTAGTAAGATCGCTCTACCCTTATCTCGATTGCTTCAAAAAGATATTGACTTCAATTTTGATGATTCTTGTAGGACTTCCTTTGATGAGCTAAAGAAGTGTCTGACCACTCCACCTATCATACAGCCCCCACGGTGGGACCTTCCATTTGAGCTTATGTGTGACGCCTCCAACTTCGCGGTTGTAGCTGTCTTATCTCAGAGGGTGGAGGGACGTTCACATGTGATCGCCTATGCATCGAGGACGCTAGATTCAGCCCAATCAAACTACACTACCACAGAAAAGGAGTTTCTTGCTGTCATATTTGCTTTAGATAAATTCTGTTCATATTTATTGGGCTCTAAAGTAGTTGTTTTTTCTGACCATGCAGCTTTGAGGTACCTCCTAAAGAAGCCAGATGCAAAGCCACGACTTATCCGTTGGATGATCCTTCTTCAAGAATTTGATATTGAGATAAAGGACAAGAAGGGATTAGAGAATTTGGTGTCGGACCACATGAGTAGGCTTACTCACACACTAGAGGATGACACCTTGGATCAGGTACCACTTCGGGACACTTTCCCCGATGAGCATCTCTATACCATCTCAGGTAAGCATCCTTGGTATGCTGATTTAGTTAATTACATTGTTGGCTCTGAAATCCCAGTAAATTTTAAGAAGCATAAAGTCCAAAAATTAAAAAGTGAGTCTAGGTATTATGTGTGGGATGATCCGTACCTCTGGCGCATGTGTAGTGACCAAGTCATTAGGAGGTGTGTTCCCGATCATGAGTTTGAGTCTGTTTTGCATTTCTATCATACACTTGCTTGTGGTGGACACTTTGGACCCCAACGGACAGCTAGGAAGGTTTTAGACTCTAGATTATATTGGCCTATCTTGTTCCATGATGCCCATTTGTTTTGTAAGTCATGCTCTCGTTGCCAACACACTGGGAACATTTCTAGGAGACATGAGATGCCCCAACAACCCATACTATTTTGTGAGATTTTTGATGTATGGGGCATCGACTTTATGGGTAATTTTCCTAGTTCATTTGGATTTTTGTATATTTTGGTTGCTGTTGATTATGTGAGTAAATGGGTGGAGGCCAAGGCCACCAGGACTGACGATTCTCATGTTGTTGTGGACTTTGTCAAAGCACAGAATTTTTGTAGGTTTGGAGTACCAAAGGCCATCATCAGTGACCAAGGGACACACTTTTGCAATAGGAATTTCACTTCCCTCCTTCGAAAGTATGGGGTGACACACAAAACATCAACACCATACCACCCCCAAACAAATGGCCAGGCTGAGGTTTCAAATCGTGAGTTGAAACAAATCTTGGAGAAAACTGTGCAGCCAAATAGGAAGGATTGGAGCAAGCGCTTGGATGATGCATTGTGGGCTTATAGGACAGCATACAAGACCCCCATTGGTATGTCCCCATTTCGGATTGTTTTTGGGAAAGCGTGTCATCTCCCTGTGGAATTCGAGCATCGGGCATATTGGGCTATAAAGAAATGCAACATGGATTTGGCCCAAGCTGGAATTCAAAGGAAGTTGTAAATTCAAGAGCTTGAGGAGATTCGACTGTCATCATATGAGAACTCAAGGCTCTACAAGGAAAGATCAAAAGTAGCTCATGACAAAATGATCCAACAAAGGGAGTTTCATGTTGGAGAGAAAGTCCTTCTCTATAGTTCACGACTGAAGTTGATGCCTGGTAAGTTGCGTTCCAGACGGTTAGGTCCTTATATTGTGTCTAATGTTTTTCCTTATGGTGTAGTGGAGATCACACAAGAGGACACTGGAAGGAGCTTTACAGTTAATGGGCAACGTTTGAAGAGATACATTGAGGGACATCCTACTGATTCAGTGGATTTTATCACACTGAATAACCCCATCATCACTTGATCACATCAGGCTGTTCCTAACCCTTTCACTTTTATATTATTTGTCCTATTTAAAAATTCTGAATTTCATGTGCATATATCATCTCACGGGTTCACATTGAGGACAATGCAATATTTTAAGTGTGGGGGAGGGAACCTTTTAGTTTAGTAATTTCAATTGTTTTCCTGTTTAAAAAAAAACCAAAAAAAAAAAATTGTGTGTTTTTCAAATTTTGTGTGTTTATTTTACAATTTTCTGTGTGTTTTTGGAACTTTTGAGCTGAAATGATTCTCATCACCATTTTTAAATCCATATCAATAAGTGAAACAATTTACCCCTTGAAACTAAGCTTAAATGAATGCTGAAATGACTTTGTTTCAAGTTCAAATATTTAGTAATTTCATGCAAAGTACGCTGAATTTTGAATCCCATGCCAATCTCACTGTCTTTATATTTGAAATCACTTTCCTGTGAGGCTTCTAAACCATTATTTTCATATTCTTTACATTCACCTCACTTCTTGAGAGAACCAAACCATACTTGATTTAACCAGAATTTGATCTATTCCTGTCAAAACTTGAGGGTTTGAGGTACTTGTGTTTAAATGATTGAGGCATTTGTTTGGTATTAAAGCCCCTATTTCAAAGAATCCCTTTTTATAATGGCCTACCTTGAATATTTAATCCTTGTAGCCCTTAGAAGCCATGCATAGCCTGTTAGGTTAAGCCACATTACAAGCCAATTTTCCCTATCCAACCAACTCTTGAAGTGAAATTGCATAATCTAGTTGAGCTTAAGTGTAGGGGAAGTTGTCTTGTGTTGTGCCACCACATTATGTGATACTTTGGGTGGAAAATTAAATTCTGAAGAGATGTGTTTGCTGCTAAAGAAAGTCATTATATTGAAAGCTGTGCCTTTTCTGGAGCTTTCATGACAAGTGAAGCTGTGCCTTTTCTGGAGCTTCTAATTGAGGTGGAAAGCTGTGCCCATCTGGAGCTTTCAAGAAAATCATGTTTGAGAAGATTGACATTTTTTATGCTGAAATGATGAATGGTGTAAACCTTTCCTGACTTTTCATGATGATGGAGCTGAATTGATACTATGGGGATTGAAGAGAAGACCATATTTAAGTGAAAATTAGATTAATGCAATTTTGCTTCAAAAGAGTCAAGCCCTCCTCATTCAGCCTCAGAGTTTTTCACATCTTAATCCTACCAACCGAAAGCCACAGAACAACCCTGAAAAGTCCTCATGATAAACATATGTCCTTGACTCACATCGGGTAGCGATGTAGGAATCTATCAAGCCTATGGTGACCCTTGTATGAGTTTGGATGAGAAAGACATTGCAAAAAAAAAATTGATATTTGAGTGATGAGAGAAAATTCAAGCGAGGTAAGTGTTTTGTGCATGGGCGGATAAATGAAGTGGAAATATATTGAATGATATAAATGGAGAACTTGAAATAAGGTTTTTTATGAGGCATGATATCTTTTTTATTCTTGGTGTGAAATTGATTGATCTTAAAGATATGTGTTTTAAAATTGGTTTTGATTTGATATTGATGTTTACTTGATATGAGGTTTTGCCCAGGTGTGCAAAAGGGTAAGTGTGGGGGAGTTGATAAAACACTATTTTATTGAATACTTTATTGATAATAAATGATATAATTTCCTCACATTGTGTTAAATATGTTTATTTATAAAATATTTGGGATTTGATCATTCATTTGAAAATTTGGTGAAAATTCCAGTTTTACCCTTAATAGTGCACTGTAGTATTTCGAAGATAAATATTTTTATATTTATTATTTAAATTTGAAATTTTGTAACAGTGTTTTTAACTTAATTATCTACAACTCGTATTCAGGAAACTAAAGCTAAAGAGTTCATTTGGTTGTTGAAAGTGGGCCATGAAGTCAAAGTTGGGCTGGGCTCGCCAGAATAGAGAAGGTTCTGTATTTGGGCCATATACTCTACATACGGGATTGGATTGAGCCCAAATTTTGAGAAAAGCTCGGGGACATGATGTGGCACAAATAATCCTTCTGGAAGGCCGGTCAATTCACGCGTTTTGGAGGTCAAAGTGGCGGTGCAAGTTGGAATAAAATATTTAGCCGAGATTTTCATTTCACACTTAAAAAGTTATGTATCCCTAGCCCTCACAAACTCTATTTAAAGGGGGTTTTAACTCTTTGAGAGGGCTGGTAGAGGCTTTGGGAAGGTGTGTCCGAATGGGTGTCTCTTGGGAGCCCCTAACAACTCTTGGAGGAAGTAAGCCTTTGTGCAAACCTCTCTTCCAAAAAGGCTCTCCTCTCTCACCTCTTCTTTGTATTTCTTTTCTTTCATGTTTGTTTCTTGAATTTTTCTTCAAATAATATTCTGTGTTCATACCTCTTCTTCTTATCTTAATCTTCTTAATTGGGTTGGAATCAAGAGTGGAGACAAGATTGGGTTCTACCCTTTCAATCCGTTGCTTATGCAAAACGTCTCCACGATGACTACACCACCCATGGAAGAGTAGTTCTTTTTAGTAATCGATCGACCTCTATCCTTCTTCATTCATTTATTTTGAATCAATGATCTACTGTAATTCACATATTATGATCTATTAATTGAGTTTTTAATTTAAATGAAACTAAGCAAGCAATTGAATAGTTAACACAAAACACGCGAGGTCGGGAATTGTGTGAACTTTGAGAGCGCAACTTTAACCGGTAATTCAAAACCACATGGGATCAATTTGTAGAGTTCAAATATAATCCCTAAACTCAATTAATCCTCATTTCCAGAGTGGTTATGTGCCTTAATTTACCACTGATCATAAACTAATTTTAGAACATCAATCAAAGCAGGGTGTTGCGATTGCATGTTCCGAAGTTAGCCTAAGGTTAAATTCACTTCAATCTTCGTGGTAAAGTTAATTCTCGTAGGGTTCGCGATTTAACAAATTAAGGGATCATAATTAAGTGAATATTAATTTAAATGATAATGATAAATAAATTATTGAAGAGATAGAGTTAGATCGATTACGCCTTTGAAAATAGATTTCTAAAAAAACATCTTCTTGTTGTGTTATTCTAATCGAAACTTCATTTCAAAATTAAAAACAAAAAAAATGCAATCTTCTTCCAGGAAACTTCTTCTAGATTCATAAACTATAAACAAACACCCCCATCCTTTCAAGTAGTGTTTTTATTCTCTTTTATTTTACTTCTAGAATACCTCTAAAAATTGTTTTAATTCACTTCCTCCTTTGAGAGACGACCTTGGTCAGCCACTCTGCTGCACCTAAGTACCCCAAATTACACTAATCATTTGAGGGCGCCCACGACAGCACTCTTTCAATAATAATTAATTAATAATTTCCCCTTTTTTACCATCTATGTTAAGTGGTTAAGGAAAACAAAACACACTGCTTTGTGGAGGCGGTAGTCCGTACATATGCACAAATTTCATTTTTTGTTTTTATTAAGGAAAAGAGGAAACAAGGTTAATGATTATTAACTTAACATAATAACATTAAGTATATAAAAAATATTTATGTTACCATATATGTATGATAAAATTATAATTTAAATGGTAATATAGAAATGAAAAAGTTATGTACAAAAGGATTAGTCACATTGAGCACTTTGAGATTTCGTTGGAGGATCCCTTGGAAATGGAGGGATTAGGCTAAAACATTATGACCAGAATCTAATGAAATATATAGAGTATTTAAGCGGAATGAAAAGTTTAGTGTTTTAGGAGGAACTTACTTTTAATAGTCATATTGAAGGGGTGGTGAGAGGCCCCTTTTATAAGTGAAAAGGGATGACATTTTTTTTAAATACCCATAACTTTTTAATAATGGGAAGTCACTCTCCCTTAAAGTGGCTCCAAAATTGAGAAATACTGGATTGGGTAAGAGATAAGGTCAAGAAATCCTCTACCATTCAATTTCACACATGTTTTAAACATGTTTACAACTATTTATCATTAGATTTTACACTTTTACCATTTTAACTTTTGCCACAACAACTAGTTTTTACCTAAGTAATTTTTCCTTTATGCCTAAAAATAAAATGAAAATTTTTAAAAAATTTGGACCTAATTATTAATTTTTTTAATTCTATTTATTTCTATTAAATTTATAAAAGTGATATAAGTTAATTTTGAAATAGTAAATGTATAATGCATTAAAACAGTTTTAGTGAAAAATGTGACTTACGTTTTAAAATATCCAATATAGGTTTATAAATTAAACATAATATTTTAAAATGAATAGTGTTACTTATAAAACATTTTTTTTTCAGGATAAGGGTTTTATAAGTTTTATTTTATGCTTACATCTTAGCGATGCTATAAAAGTCACATTTTTAACAAAAATGGTATTTGCACTATTCCCTAAAAAATCAATCTTTACAAAAAATACCAAAATTTCATATTAATATAATATCTTTATAAAGAATCAAAATATGAAGTTTATTTTTTTAAAATAAAATTCTAACATTCTGAAATTAAAATTTTAAATATACTCATGAATAAAGGCTCTTTAGAGTGCACATTATGTGATAGTTTGGGATAGGTGTTTACCTGCTACAGTAGGGTCTTGGGTATTAAATTATACCCCCCTTAAATAATTTCATTCTTGAAATTGGGTTGTATATCGGTTATTGAAGAAATGTGGATATTTCTTCCTCATGGCTTCTTTAGTCTCCCAGGTTGGCTCTTCTAGTTTGTGATTTTTTAAAATGACTTTCACTAATCAAGTTGTCTGATTCTACAACACTCGATCAATAATGTCAAGAATATGTATAGGATTTTCATTATAAGAAAATTCAGGCTCCAACCCTATTCCCTCAGATATATGAGCACATGCATTAGATCTGGTATGTATTTCCTCAGTAATGAAACATGGAAGAAATCATGTACTTTAGAAAGGTTGGGTGACATAACTAGTTAGTAAGTTACAACTCCAATTCTTTCTAGTATTTCGAAGGCCCAATGTACCTAGGGCTTAACTTATTATTTTTACCAAATCTTAACCCCCATGGGGAAAACTTTAAGAATAAATGACCCCCATATGAAATTACAAGCTTTTCCTTTGATTATTAGTATAGAACTTTTATCTGTTATGGGATTTTTTAATATGATCTTGAATAGTTTTTACATTAACAGCCATATCCTCTACAATATCCAAACCAACTGGATTTCTTCCTCTAACTTCTTCCCAACAGGTTAGAGTAAAACACAATACACATTATAAAAATTGTAATTTACCAGGTACTGTAGCAGGGAATGTAGCAGGAACAGTGAAGTACTGTAGCATGTACTGTAGCAGGCACTGTTTGACACTGTAGTAGCCAGGAATATGCCACCTGTTTGGGCCTTCGGGACACCGATTTGGTCCCTGAGTCCTTTAAGGCCTTCGGGCAACCCAGGCCTTCAGGTTAGTAAGGCCTTAGGGCCACCTCAAGGCCTTTGGGCCACCTTTAGTGCAGATGCAAACCAAAAAACCTACAAGGAACCAGCTCTATAAGGAGGATGAGCAAGGAGCTTTCACCACATCAGAGCTAAACAGATTGCAAGAATGAGAGGGTATGACACCTGCCATTAGGACAAGCCTGTGCATGCACGGGAATGCCTAGCCGAACAGCAATACAAAGGCGGAGAGCTGATTTTTTGATGAAGATGCTGGGGAGGAGCAGTTCCGAGTAGTTAGTTTGGGTTGTATGTAATGTTTGAAGCCTACGGGCAATGAATTCCTCTAAGGCCTACGAGCCATGTAATACTTACGCCTACGGGCCTTGTAAGGGTTCCACCTCATCCCTTAAAAGGTAGATTATCAAAATCAATAAAAAAATGAAGGCCTTCGGGCCATTGGAGGTTGTTTTTAGGAAACATTGCTAAATTAGCGATGTTTTTTAGGAAACGTTGCTAAAAATATATAAATTTATACAGCTCATTTCCCTGTATCGATGTAAATATATATTTAGATATATATATATATATATATAAATACAATCACATATATATATACATATATATAAATATATATATATATATATATATAAACACACACACACACAAATATATTTTAAATTTAGTCACATTTTTTAAGAAAACGTGGTATTTTAATAACATTTTTACCAGTGTTTTAAAATGTGGATAATTATATATATAATTATAATTATACATATATATACATACACATATATAAACACACACACACACATAAACACATATATAAAATATAAAATATAAATGTATAGATTTATAAACACACACACACACACACACACATATATATAAACACACACACACATATATATAAACACACACATATATAATATAATATAAACTTATATATATATATATTAATTCTTTAAATACAGATACATATATAAACACAAACACATATATATAAGCACATATTTATAAATATATTTATATATATATGAACACACACACACACACATATAAACATATATATAAAAAATATAAACACACACAGATATATATATTAATATAAATATATATGATATATATAAAATATAAACACATATATATAAAATATGAAATATAAACATATATATATATATAATATAATATAAACTTATATATATACATATAGACAAAACATATACAATATAAAACACAGATATATATATATATATGAATATTAACATATATATATATATAATATTGATTTTTTTAAATACCGGCACATATATAAACATATATAAACAGACACACACACACACACCCATATTACACACACACACACATATATATATATAAACATATATATATATATAAACATATATATATATATATAAACACACACATATATAAATATATAAATAAATATATATAAACACATATTTTTATATAAAAACACACATATATTTTAAATTTAGTCATGTTTTTTTTAAAAAAATGTGGCTATTTTAGTGACATTTTTACCAGTATTTTAAAACATGGCTAATTATATATATATATAATTATAATTATAAATATATATATATGTATACATACACATATATATTCACACACACACACACGCATAAAGACATATATAAATACACATATATAAAATATAAAGGTATATATATATATAATATAAAGATATATATAAACATAATATATATATATGTATATAACCATAAAATATAAACATATATATATATATATATATATAATAAAAAATAAAAAATATAAACCTATAGATATATAAACACACACACACACATATAAACATAAAATATAAACATATATATAATATAAAATATAAACATATAGATATATAAATATATAAGTATATATATAAAATATAAGCACACACACACATATATAATATTAAATATAAACATATAAAATATATAAACACACACACACACACACACATATATATATATAACATATAATATAAACTTATATATATAAACACAAAATATAAAATATAAACACACACAAATATATACTAATATATACATATTAATATATAAAATTATATATATATATAATATTAAATTTTAAAATACTGAAATCTATTTATATATATATATATATAATATAATAGAATTTTATATTTATAATTGAGATAAGTGTGTTAATTAGGTCTTTGGGTACCCTGCAGGTTGTCGGTTCAAAATCTTTAGGAGTCAAATATTATTTGTTAATTCCTTAGTGCAGGGTTCGGGTGCGGGAGAATGGTGGGGGAGGGGTGGGAAGGCTGGGCCAAAGAGGGGAGGATGTGAAGCCCTGAACCTACACTTTCAGATTCATTACATAAAAATACTGTGTATTTTTTTATAAAAGATAATTTAAAATTACACAATCTATTTATATAATTGAGGAACTTTTCCGATCTAGGTTCTAAAGAATTAGATAATAACTTACATATTTTCAGAGTTGTATGAAAATAAAATAAAATATCTACTTCACTATGCGTGCACTAACTTCTTAAGATAATTCATCCATCTTAGAACTTCTAAGGTACATGTGAACATATTTTTAAAAACATGAGATGCACATAAAATTTCCCAGTAAGGGGTTTTAAAATCAGTGAAAAACATATTATGAAATCTCCTTTGGAAATAAATTTTGAATTTTTTTTGGAACATTCTTTTGATAATACCTTCAAAATAATTTTAGAAATAAATTTTAAAAATATTATTGAAATTATTTATGCCTTAAAAATAATAAAACAATTTTAAAATAATTACACTCAAAAATTTCTTTTTAAACTAATTTAGTGTTTTTTCTTAAAAAATATTTAAGCTTTTGAAAACAAAACACCGAGTCTACTTGAAATATTTAAGGTTGTCTTGGACCTACCCACCTTTTGAGGTATGATTTTACTCCCCAATTCCATACCATATTTACAATGTTCAAATTCCTAATTTTATATAAAAAAATTAAGCTTGATTTACAAATATATACACTTCCACTGGAGTTTTTATTTTAAAAACTTGACAACATAATTACAAACATCTATATGTTTATAAATTTATATAAAGTTATATATACTTTCCTAAGAAAACTTCTATTAGATTGAAGTAGATTCATTTCATCACTATTAATCAGTGAATAAATACATAAAATGTTAATGAACGAATAATTATCATCCATGTATTAAAATTTCATTCATTAAACTCATAAAATTCAATTCGAAAGTAGTTTACTATAAAGGAATATTTTATTCAATGCATATATACATAAAATAGAGACTTCATTAAAATAAAACTAAGGTAAACATGAAATGTCACAAGTTATAGATAATGGTCATATCTTATAATATGATTTACATGTGCATGTACCTTCACACATAAAATAATAACTTTTATTATAATTTCATATAAAATAATAACTTTTGTTCAATCTTAAAGCCATAAAATAATAATTTTACTTATTTGAAATGTAAATATATGGATTTTTCTAACATAAAATACCCATTTAAAATTAAATGTTGAATAATAACTAGAAGAGTTAAGTCAATGTTTTGTGATATAATTCAAACATATAAATTCTTGAAATGATATAGAAAATATGAAATCTTAATTTTCTATAAAATCAATTCCTTTAAATAAGGGTTTAAAAATATAAACCCAAATAAAAATAAAACTCATATAGAACTAAATTTGGAAACATAATTTCTTTCTAAATACACATATATTCATTTTAAAGATAAATATTCTTAGGATAATAAAATAAATATTTGAAAGAAGAATTTATATTAAAAATATAATTTCAAATAATGGAAAAAATAACCAATCCCTTAAAAATAAAATAAATAATTCATTATGAAACTATAACTCTCAATTTTTAATGTGATAACTATTTGATAAATATTTATTACCCTACAAAACTATAATTATAATGAAAAATAACTTTCAAAATAAACTACTTAAAATATAAATAAAATTAAACTCACTTTCATAAAATCAAATTTATCTTAGAAATAAATAAATAAATAATCTCTTACTAATTTGAGAAATTATAGATCATAATTTGAAAATAGAGAATAAAAATACATCCCTTAATAATTTTGGAAATAAAATATTTTAAATATTATTGAAATAATTTGAAACAATAAACAAATAAACATTTGAAAACAAATCAAAATAATTTCCCTTATATATAAACATGAAACATAAATTCTGTACTTTTAATTGGAAATGAAAATTGATCCCTTAACTTCAAATTGAACTATAGAAGACTATTTTTGGAGCTAAGAGAGACCACAAAAAATGATTTATTCTCTCTTAATTGTCTCACAAAGGGTGTACAACACCTAAGAAAAGTGTGCAAGACATGCAATACTCAGGCAGTTAGTGCAGTACTTCATAAATAGATAAGGGATATCGTTTCTTAAAACTCTTGACCTAAACACCTATTTATAATCTAAAATATTGGATACAAATATTTTATTTATATACTTCATATTAATTGGCTGCTGCAATAGGAGTTCGGAGAAGGCAACAAACTAACAGAAGAGAGACCAAAATTGATTGCTACTGGATGTTGACGGATTTAGAGAAATAAAAAGACATCTAACTAAATCAGTAGCTTGTGGTGAAAATATAGTCTATTGATATTAATTTGTTGGAGTCATCAATCCATAATCAGTGTCAACAGAAGAAGAAAAAAAAGGTATTGAAGAAGAAAATTTATACCATCCAACAAAAATTGTTAACAAACAAGACACCAATCATTTTACAATTTAATCCATGCATTTGAAAAATCAAAATAATGACAAACACTAACATCATAATGAAGAAATTTTAAAACATCACCCAATAGGGATACCAGACATCGATGGAAGAATCAATTGGAAAATCTAGGCACTATTAACCAGATTTCAAAAAGATTAGGACACTAAACAAATATCTACTTGCAGATCTGTAAAATAAAAGGACATGAGGATGTCGATGTTGATGAAGAAGAATAACCCGCACTCAAACCATAGATCTGCACTCGATCCCATCTACATAGTTGAGCTTCCTTTGATGCTCGACCATTAACTACTCCAGTGTCAACTAAGATGAGATCGACCTCGACATCAGCCCAAAGACGAGTTCTTCAACCTCGATTCCTCATGGCCATGCTCAGCTTCGACTCTAAATCGCTCAACTTGAGCTCTCTTTTACGGTCGGACCCTCCTCTCATCCCAACGACGCTCGGTTCTACGCCTCTTGAATCTGCTTGAAAACCTCATCTTCATTTTATTATCTTAAGATTTCATTATTATTATTATTATTATTTTTAATTCATTTAATTTTATCATTTTTAATCATATTCATATTTCAGTTTTCATAAAATATTAATACTTATATAATTATAATAATTTTGTTTGATATTTATTTATAAGTTTTTAAGTAATTGATAGTTATTATTTATTTATATTTTATAATTCAATAATAATAATAATATTCTTATAATAATATATATGTATCATATTTATATTTATTGATATATTTATAATTTCAAAAATTCATAAATAAACCTAATAGTTATAATTTTTTAAAAATAACTTAATAATACGTATATCATAATTTTTTATTTAAAAAATTTATAAATTTATAATAGTTATGGTTAAAATAATATATTACTTTTAATATAACATGTATTTCAATATAATTATTTATAATAATATAAAATAATACCACGTTTATAAAAATGGTATTTGTTTAAAATTTTGAATATTAAATTAAAATCAAATATTATTTCTTAATAATTTATTTAACAATATTATAACATGAAATTTGAAAAATATATAAAATCATAAGTAATAATTTAATATTTCATCATGTATAATAAATGTTATATTTTTGAAAAAATAATACAAAGTAAAATAAACAAAATTTATTTTGATTAAATAAAATCACTTAGTTTTATAAAAGAAATTTCATAAATTTATTTCTTTAAATTATAATTTATTTATTAATCACTTATAAATTTCTAGGATGTTATAGAGGAACCGGGTGCAGGCGCCGACTATCTAACATGGGAAGAGGGTGGGGGAGGCTGGGTGAGTGGAGGATCTGGGCGTGGGAGCCAACTATCTTGCACGGGAGCACGGTGGGGTGGGGTGGGGATGTCGAGATGGTGAGGGGAATATTTGGGTGCAATCACTGACTGTTCTTCATGGGAGAAGGGTGGGGGGGAGGTCGGGCTGGTGAGGGGAGGAGTCGGGCGTGGGTGTCGACTGTTGGTTGTTCGACACGAGAGAAGGGTGGGGGAGGCTGGCCCAATGTGGGGAGGAGCCGGGCAAGGGAGCAGGGTGGGGGGGGGGGGGTGAAATAGTGAGGTGAGGATCTGAGTGTAAAAGAATATAATATATCAAAATATATATATATATATATATATTTTAAAAATTACCAACGTCTTTTAGAAATAACTGTAAATGAAAAAAATATAACATATCCAAAAAAATTATATTTTTTTTAAAAATTATCTTTGTTTTTTAGAAACATCAATAAATAAGGTGTTATTTATCGAAATTTCTAAAAAATGTTGGTAAATGAGGTGTTTCTAAATAGTGAAGTTTATAAACATCGTTAATTTAGTGACGTTTATTTACTGATATTCTCAAAAAAAATGTTGATAAATGAGGTATCATTAAATATAAAAGTTTATAAAAACTGCTAAATTAGCGACACATCATTTATCAATCTTTTTCAGAAATGTCGATAAATGAATTAGCAACATTTTAAAACATAATTAACGTAAAAAAAACATCACTAATTAGCATTTTTTTTGTAGTGAAAATGCTTCATATAGTGCCATCTAGAAGCTCAAATGGAAGCTATTATTGTACAAAAATTCCACCAAAGGTATATACCAATCCCAGATACCTTTTAAGTTAAGATAACATGATCTCATCATGTCTTCAAATGTTTAGATAGTCCTTTAAGACTTCCCATCAGATTGGGGATGATAGGTGGTGCTTAATGTATCTCAGCATTGAGATCCCTTTGAAGTCTCTTCCAAAATTTTGACATGAACCAAGGGTCACAATTAGATACAATTGATAGAGGTTCCCTATGAAGCCTTATTATATCATTGATATATAGCTAGTAAAGGTAATAAAGTGGTAGATCTTCACTTTTAACTAAGAAATGAGTAGAATTAGTAAGACAATTGATAATCAACAACATGGAATCATTCTTCTTTGGAGTATTCAAAGTCGAAGGAAAAAGTATATTATAATATTGTCCCACTTTCATATAGTTATTGGCAGAGGTTTCATGAATCCCTTAAGCATACTAAGAATCTATACACATAGCCCACAATTTCCTATTTCTAACCATCCCACCAAAAATATTCTCTTAAATCTCAATACATCATTGTACTACCAGAGTGTATAGATAAATCCAAGCTATGTGCTTCATTTAGAATTTAACTCTTTAGATCTCTTATAGATGAAATACATAACCTCTTTCCAAAATTCAACACTCCATCTCTGTAATGTCCCAGAACTTCCGTATATATTTTTTAATTATATGGAATTATTTCGAGACCACGAAATCTGATGGCGCGTGATTCCGAGGCTCGGAGTGCCTGGAATGATCTGACGAAGTTTTGTTAAACTTTAAATAGCGCGCATATGCAGTTTTTCTGAAAAAGTGGAATAACTCTTAAAAGGTTTCCCGGATCAGAAATTTGAGGGCACAGTTGCACTCAGGATGGTGGGTTTACCCTAGACACGACTTAAGTTTAGTCAGTGCGGGCCTCCAATGAGAAAACCTGAAAATGGCATAACCGTAAATAAAATTATTAAATAAAATTATTTTATTTTTCAAATGCTTATAACTCACAAACGGTAACTCAGATTGAAAATCCAAGACCACTGCTAAACTTATGAGGGTATGCTTTCTTTAGGTTGATACTAACATTGGCTGGCACGAGCCAACAATGAAAGTTAGTTTTTGGCCATAAATAAAATAATTAAGTGACAATTATTTTGTTGTAAAATCCATAACTTCTAAACGGTAACATGGAGGGCGCATGCCTAATGAACCCGACCCGAACCCTCCGCTACTTTGATAATTTTGCACCTCCATGGAACACCGACAACACGACGATACTGACTGGACACATTGGGGATAGCGCATCGACACATGCCGCAAGAAGATGCTGTGGAACAAAGCCACAGAAGTCATCAGAGTGGTCGACACCGGCTGGCCGCAGAAGAGGCGCGGCGCGCCGTCGCACACCACCGATGAACAAAAGAGGCTGCGGCTCATTAGCCGCAGTGAACAGTACACCGGCCGACCGACACGCCGACCACCCGCGACGAAACCAGTGAAGCGGAGGTGGGGCACACCCATGTGGATGCAAGGCCTCAACCTACAGTGACCACGATAGGAGAAGGGGGCCACTGGTTTGACCGGTGGCTGGTGGATGGGGTGCGCGCCAGCGGCAAATCCATGGCCCATCGGCCGCGACACGGAGGACCTGCGGCGCCACGTGGTGCCGCGTTGGGTCAACCCACACGGGTTGACCCACTGACGTTGATCCATGTCACGTTATCCCTACCCGGATGCACCACGTCTGGGTATCCCTGGTGGCCCGTGCCGCCAGGCGAGTGGCACCGCCGGGTCGGCCCAGCGGGCCGACCCGCGACCCAACCAAGTCGGGCTAGGCCCAGCCGGCCGAGTTGACTCGGGTCCGGTTAGACTCGAATCAGGCTGGGTTGACCCAGGTTGATCCGGGTCGACCCATGCCAAACTGGGTTGGGCCGGTCCGATCGAGGCAGACCAGACCCGGACCCGGTACCGACCAGTTACACAAAACGGACCCTAACTTCTAAACCGGGCGTCCGTTTGATGAACCGTCTACGGTATCAGGATCCTTGGAGCGAGACAGTCCTTTTTAATTAATCCATGAGAGTTTTGGAGAAACCTGGAGTATGGATGGGTTGGATCTCACCCGAATCCAACCGGGACCTCAGCACTAAAGTGCCAATAACGCACAGACTGGGCGTCCGATTGACGCGTCGTCTGTTACATTGGAACCCTTGTGACATGATAGATCATAGGGTTACTTTCTTTTTGAGACTTCATGCTGGTTGAAATACGACCAATGCCTTTGGGAGAAGTTCTCCCAAGCGCACTACATACGGAACCCTACAACTGGCTGAGACTTGACAACTACTGACTGTTTCGACTTGGAGTAACTCAACGGCCTAGTGGGGAGCGCCTATATGTGACGTGGCATACCCACGATGGAGAGCGTCTCTATGGGATGTGGAAGACCTATGGTACTTGACAGGAGGAGTACCTCAACAGGCCATGAGGGGGAGCGCCTCTGTGTGACGCGGCAGACCCACGGTGGGGAGTGCCTCTGCATGACGTGACAAACCCACTGTACTCGACAGTAGGAGTACCTCAGTAGTCCAAGGTTAGTGGGAATCACCTCTGTGTGACGCGGTAGACCCACTATACTCGATAGAGGAGGAGTTCTCCAGCAGCTGATATGTTCAACGTTGTGATTGGGAAAGTCACTTGTTCCTAGGCATAGATAATCCGTGGCTGGCTATTAGCATTCATAGTGATCCTGTGTGGGTCAACATCATAATCCTGTTTCTCTGAGTTATATACCTGGTTTGAGCTGAGACTCATTTTGAACTAAGTCTTTTACCTGTGTGGTAATTCTACCTTCATGGTGTTAACTTTGTGGTATACTCCCCTCATGTATGAGATGAGTATATATCGATAACTTAGGTATATGTATGAGCATATACCTAAATAGAGTTGATGTATTACTTCTTGGTTTTTTCTTTTTAGAACTTTAGGAGACCTACGGGGTCTCGGGGTCCCTACTGAGTATCGTTATACTCACCCCTGCATAGGCTTCACCCGCACCTGGTTGTGTCTTGTGTAGACGAAGTACAATATTGATCGAGGCTGAGGGAGCCAGGACTGGACGGTTCTCGGAGGTGGACCATTTGGCGTGGCATGATGCAGGGACAATTGATCATGAGCTGTACCTAACCTTCAGGTAGGATCCGTGGTGGGCGATCTCAGAGTTTCTTTTCACATTTTTAGCTATTTTTTACTTTTCAGTTGTACTTGTACTTTTTGAGTTGGGCTTATATTACAGACCATTTTCTTTCAACACTCTTTTACTATAGTAGTTTACTTCACAGTTGCTTCTTTATTTGTTCTCAGACCATGTGTTTGTATAGGTTTAAAGGCACTACCTTCCTGTTTTAGGGAATACGCCTTTCGGTGTAGTCACCATCCCTTAGCCTATAGAAGGCGGGCTTGGGGTAGTCACAGCATGGGTCCCAGGGGATGGGTCGTGACAAAGTGGTATCAGAGGAGTTCGGTTCTACCGAAGAACTAGGACTCTGATCTTTTCAATGTAGCAATGGTGTTAAGTGTTATGAGTGTGGTTTTTAGTTTGGGGAGTCTAGTTTTGGTGTGGAAACCAACGTATCCATACACCAGGACCCTGAATTCTAATTTCTGACTCAGTGCATGGAAACACCGATTGCATGTGTGTTTGAAGAATTTTTCTTTTGATTTCTTTGGAGTCAGCTCACCAGGTATAGCTTAATGACCGTAGTGCACATGTTCCTTATCAGGATGCCACCGCATAGACAACCACCTAGGATTCCCATGAGAGTACACGATTACAGCCCATCGAGCGATGAGGCCTCGGTGCGGGGCCCTCTTACAGTGTTAGCACCTTCAGGTGGTGCACCGGTAGCACCACCACCCATTGGGAAGTGGTTACCACCATCCACACTGGCAGACGGTGCACGCCGAATGAGCATGTTGAACGAGTTCCAGCGGAATATGCCTCCAAGGTTTCAAGGCGAGACAGATTCCCAGACAGCTAAGAACTGGCTGGAGGCTGTGGCTAGACTTTTCCTCCTAGTTGAGACACCAGTAGAGAAGATGGTGATCTTAGCTGCTAGTATTTTTTTCAGTGAGTGACCATGAGGATGGTCTGCATAGTGATGAGGCTTTGGTACGTGGACCATTTCCTGATATGGTACCTTCGGGTAGTGTGCTAGCTATATCACTGCCCGTTGGTCAACATTTACAACCGGCGATACCGGTAGAGGACACATGCAGGCTTAGTGACTTACATATGTTTCAACATCAGATACCCCTCAAGTTCTGAGGCGATCCCGACTCACAGGTGGCTAAGTAATGGCTTGAGGAGATGGCTGAGAGTTCCTTAGAGATTCTACAGCTTCAACAGGACGACTTGTCAGTAGCTGAGTATTCATCGAGGCGTACCGACCATTCCTGGTACTCGATGAATATGATACGATCAGTGATTCAGGGATCAGAATTCCGAGTGAGGTGTGTTTAAGGACATATAAACCAACACTTTTCCTCTATGCATTCTTACTTATGTTAGGGTGCTATAGAGAACCTTTGTGGTTGAATTTTCTTTGGCTGAGTGGATACAAAAAGTGAATGTTACCTGTGGGAAAGTAGGAAACTAGCGCCAGTCTCAGAGACTTGGGTGTGTAAAATGTTTCAGGAAGAGGATATGATGGGGATAAAAGAATCTGCAGGACTGAAGACATGGAAGTAGAGATAAGAGAGTAGCATGAGGGAGTGCACATTTCGACATGTTACAACCACCCCCCTTTTGTGGTCCCCACCAGGCTCAGGGAGCTGGAGGATAGGGGAAGAGAGTAGCTGCATGCGGTCAAGGAGTGTGAACCAAGGGCTCTAGGAATGATTCGAGGTATGTTCTGTGTCTAATACTAGCTACCGTACTAATAGACATATGTACCAATCATTATTTCCTTCCACGAATATTGTCTAGGACCTAGAGTTTCTGGTTAAACCGTTGACTTTACCCTCACGTTTGGATATTCCTTTGGGAGGAGACTCGATAATCACACTTATACCGACAGTGTGATCCGACCCTTGAGGCGAGAGTTTAGGTTGGAACCTCTTGGTGGAAGCATCGAGGCCTTACGATGTTAGTTTGGGGATGGGCTAGACATCCACAGTTCTTACTCAGATTGACTGTATTAGGAAAAAAGGTTGTGGTTTATCTACAATGTTGGAATGGGGTTTTACTTGGTCGGTGAAAAAGGAAACCCAGGCAGCACATGATAAACTCATGCATAGGAGGGTGCAACCGATCACTCTTGAGTCGGCCATCCTTACCCTCGTGGTAGTGGAAGTTTTGGGTTTTCAGTTCCCAATAGGAGTGGCAGAGTGTGAGGAATTCTTTTCAAAATATGTTTCCAGGGTTACCTCCCCAAAGGGAGAGGGACTTCTTCTTTGGCTGAGTACTACCAGAGATTCATGCCTGACTTTTCCCAAGTTGTGGCACCATTTTCAGCATTGACAAAGAAGAGGTAGCCCTTTGTATGGACGAAGAGATGTCAGCAGAGTTTCTAGGAGCTGAGGTAGATACCGACGAGTGCCCCCATCTTGAGGCTACCTGAAGAGGGAGTTGGGTATGTAGTCTACTAAAATGCATCAAGGACCGGAATGGGGTGCGTCCTAATGCAGTAACGAGCAGTGATTGCTTATGGATCACGATAGCTGAGACAACATGATAAGAACTATGCTACCCATGACCTGGAGTTATCAGCAATGATATTCTCCTTGAAGATGTGGCGACATTACTTGATGTGTGAACATTTTACAGTCTACTCTGATCACAAGAGTCTTAGGTATATCTTCTCTCATAAGGACCTTAACCTGAGATAGCAATGATGTCTAGAGTTCCTCCAGGACCATGAATTTAAGATAGTCTATACTCATGGGAAGGGAAACGTGGTAGCAGATGCACTCAGCAGGAGGTATGGTCTGCAGTTGATGAGTGAGGTGACAGAGAAGCTAGCCGCATTGTAGATATCCTTCGTGGATAGAGATGGATCAACATACTTCTATTCTATGACAGTCACTCCCCCACTTCTTCAGTGATTCAGTTAGGCGCAACTTGGAGATGCTGACTGTGAGGGCCGACATGATCAGATATCCTCAGGACGGTCTCCTGAAGGATTTTTTGAAGGCGGAGAGCACATCATCCTCTTTAGAGGATGCACCATGGTACCAATGAAACTTCATGAGGAGGTGTTGAGAGAGATACATACATCCCCTTTAACTATACATCTTAGAGTAGCGAAGATGTACCAGGACCTACGACGTTAGTACTGGTGACTAGGGATAGAGGAAGCAGTGACCAAGTTTGTATCACGATGCCTCACTTGTTAGCAAGTGAAGATTGCACAGAGCTGGTGGAAGTCTTATACCGACAGGAGACAAGATCTTTGGAGTTTGAGGAGGGAGACCATGTCTTCTTATGGAGATTTTGCCGATGCGGAAAGTTATCAATGAGGTTTATTGGATCATTTCTGATACTTCAGAGGATAGGCGAGGTGGCATACCTCTTGGCACTTCCACCGTAGTTGGAGAGGGTGAACGGATTCTTCCACGTATCCCAGCTGAGGAGATACGTGCATGACCCATCTCACGTCATCGACCATGGAGAGATAGACTTAGACAATGGGGAAACGTTTACGGAGGCCCTAATAGAGATTGAGGATCGACAAGAGCAGGTCCTTCGTGGGTGATCGATACCTCTGGTTCCCATTCGCTGGAAGCACAAGAACCTCCAAGAGAGCACATGGGACCAAGAGGCTCAAATTCATGCTCAGTACCCTCATTTGTTTCCTTAGTCTGTGTTTTGGATTTCAGGGACGAAAATCCCTAAAGTGGGGAGAATGTAATGTCCCGAAACATCCTTATAATTTTTTAATTATATAGAATTATTTCAAGATCATGAAATCTGACGGCGCGTGATTCTGAGGCCCGAAGTTCCTGAAATGATCCATTGAAGTTTTTTTAAACTTTAAATAGTACGCATAAGTAGTTTTCCTAAAAAAGTGTAATAACTCTTGATTCATGCTCAAATTTACCCAAGACATGAAGGTAGAACGGTCCTTGTAGTCTAGCTTGAGTTTTAGAATCCTCCGAGACCTAAGAAGTAACCTATAGACATGTATATTCTATGGATTGTTTTTGGATATAAAGTGGCCAAATTGGGTTGATTTAATATGGTTTTAAATGAACTCTAATATACTTAAGTGAATTCAATTTAAAATAATGATTTGATCCTAGGTTATCACTTGGGGTGGATTAGATTCATTCCTTTTCATCTATTTCAATTTCTTATATTTGAGATGAGTTCATTTAAGAAGATAAAACAACATCATCAATTGCTGGTTTAATACCTACACCCTTTAATAATAATAACCTATACACTTGAAGGATCAAAGTTTTTATCACTTCAAGGTAAAGGTTCGTATTAGCACTTGAAGTGTTTGACCTTAAATTCAATAAGGATGAAGGAGTTTAAAGATCTTCAAAAAAAATTCTCAATTAAAAGAAGTGATTAGAAATTAATGGAGTGAGAAATAAAATTCAATACAACCCCTTGATACTACCTTGGATCAAACCATAATTGGGTTAGCCCTCCATTGATTCTATGGTTTCAATGGAAGTGGAAAGTAGACTCATGAGGGAGGAAAATGAGAAGTAAAAAAACAATGAAATAACGATTAATCCACCATTGTGTGATAATTTCACAAGGTTTGGTATGAATAAATTCACACCTTGAACCAACAGTATCAAATTGATATGTAGAACAACAGAATAATAGGAGAATAAGAACTTTTATTAAGAAAATAAAGTGAATTGAACAACTTACATGTGGAAGACAGACTTGAGACAACAAAATCGCAGCATAACATTACAATTGAACAAAGCAACAAAGATCATTAAATCCCACAACACCACTTCCTTAAATAGGAATTTTGGGATCCTTGGGTATATCCTACAATAGTTAAAGTCATCCCACTTGATTATGGTAGGCTTAGGGTGCTGGAAAGCTTGTAGAACTTGGACTTTTCCACTCTTGACCCGAGGTGGAATCCAGCTTGCAACTATCGAATAGACGCATCTAAATGACCTTCTAGATGGACTTAATAGAGTAGTACATAGAAGAAGAAAATGGAGATACAGATGTATAATAACCTCCTTTACAATTTGGGCCCATTTGAAGTTGTGAATCAGGAGTTATGACCGATTTAGTGGGATAATATTCTGGGCCACAGATTCTGGCCCAGATTTTGATATTCTATTTGGGACACCTTAATTGGCATCATGGAGGTAGAATTAGCACTTGTTCCCGAAGAATTATTTGTTCCTATATAAGTATTCTAGCATCCCACTAAATTTGGGTTTCATTGGGTCTGTATTGTGGGACCCACATTCTCATCAGTGAGATGGTGTCCAATGTGCCTTCTCTAGAATTGCTTCCATTCATCTCTAAATATCCTCAGCATCCTTTATGAATCCTCCATTCATCCCTGAATGAAAAATGTTCATATTAAAGTTTAGATAAATTTCAAAAAATATCAAATTAAAATATGGAAAATTAAATTCCTTAAAATCATATGAATCATTGGGCCTAAATTGGTGTACATTAGGCATGAAGTGCACAAATGATGAGAATGGATGTTCAAAATTAAAATCCACTAACTCAGTCCCATAAGATTAAAAATGAACATTTAATACCATTAAAATGTAATTAAAATATTCGTTTTTATTTTCTAATCACACCCCAACTTGAGATTTTCTAGTCCCGAGAAAAATGTATCTCAACAATATGAAATTTGAATTCCCTTTTCCAAAAACATTTTAATACACAATGATCACAAAAAACCCTTATACCAAACACTCATGAAACCCATAAAAATATTTTAATACAAGATAGTTTCATAAGCATATCCCAATCCCAATCCCATTCCTTTGTTCACATTCATTTACATATTTCATCCAATATCAATTAAGTATTAGAATGTGTTGTGTATCACAATATACATAGGGGTTCATCTTTATTCAAGGGGGAAATGATGGAAGCACTAGGTGGAATCACATTTCAATATTAAGATGAGTATTCAATTTTTTTTTTCAATATTTCCATGGTAATTGAAATTGAACTCAAAATAGTTAACCCTTAGCGAGACTTTGCTGATGACTCCCAGGCTCAAAGACCTTAGAGCACCAAGTCAAGCCTGTTGGAACCACCTTGTGTATAGGTTTGTATTTGTTGTCAATAGTTGTCAATGGAATATCAAAATGAAGTAGATCATGAAGTACTCCGATGAAGTAGAGGAGTGGTGATTCAGACGATTGTTGTACTGATCGGAAGTTCAAAGAACATGTGTCAAAGGTGATACATTGTTTACAACAATGCAGAATGTGAGGAGTAATCCATCCAAGGATGATTAAGGCAGGATGGTGTTTTTGGACGAAGACCATGGGCTTTGATGAAGACCATGCAATTCCTCATTATTGCATGAGAACAATGGGTTTTGATGAAGACCATGCAATTACTCATGATTGTGTGAGAACCATGCTAGAGACTTCTATGACGGTTGACAAAGGAGGCAATGTGCCAATGTGCTGACTTATGAAATGGCCATGCACATCACGCTGTCATAGAAGATGATGGTACTAAAGTTGTTCCTTCAAAGAATACATATCACAATGGTGGAGTTTGTGATCAAAGCAAAAGAATTGCTGAAGGATACAGATCACCAAGAAGAAGTGTTGTTGAGGTGATCGTGCTTGTCGACAAAGCAAACAAACGACATACAAATTTGTTGACAAAGGAGATTCCCTGGTGACATGTCGAGTTCAAGAGTTGTGGTCAACGAACTATGGTTTATTCAAGAACATCGACAGAAGAATGGATGATCTGGAGGCGGTACAAAAAGAGCAGATACAAGGTGGCGCCGTTTTCCAGTGTTTGCCAAATTTCAGGGCCTCAAAATCGGAAAATGAAGACATGGATTGTCTGCAAAAGGAGGTGCGCACAAAGAGGAAGTTGTGCGCGGAATATAAGAGGCTTGCGCGAAAAACTTAAGTTAGGCGCGGAAAACAGCGGGATGCGCGAAATAGTTTTTCGCGCAAACAGTGTTTCGAAATCAGAGAGGTGAAAAATGGCAAAGGCATGGGCTGCGCGGAAAATCAGGGATGTGCGCGAAATACTTAAGTTGGGCGCGGAAAACAGCGGGATGCGCGAAATAGTTTTTCGCGCAAACAGTGTTTCAGAATCAGAACGTTGTAAAATGGTAAAGGCATGGGCTGCGCGAAAAACTAGAGCAGTGCGCGAAAAACCAGAAATGTGCGCGAAAAATGTTATGCGCAGAAAAGCTGGGTGAATGTTTCGCGCAATCAGCGTATCGAATCAGAAATACAGAAAATCGGCAAAGGCAAGAGGCGCGCGAAAAATCAGAGATGTTCGCACCATGTGCGCGGAAAATCGAACTGGTGCGCGTAAAGTTTGCTGTGCGCAAGAAGGGGGGTTTTACGCGCAGGATCAAAAACGTCTATAAATATGAGGTGAACCCCTCTCATTCGGAGAGGCTCGACACTTAGACAAATCCTGAGCTCCGGCGCGCGGAAAAATTAAGGTACAGAGGGTTGCGCGAAAAAGAAGGCGTTGCGCGAAAAAGGGAAGTTTTGCGCGAAAAAGAAGAGTAGCGCGGAAAGCCCTTTACGCGACAAAAGTTATTTTTACGCGCAAGGTTTGAATTTTACGCGCAAGCCCCCGGGAAGGGTGCGCAGAAAATTTGGGGGTCCCGCAGGCCTTTTGACAGGTGCTTAGCACTCTCAAATCTGCTTTGCGAAGAGAAGAAGAACGATCGTGCAACCAAAATCTGATCTGCACAGAGAGAGAAGTATATCGATACACTCAGGTGTCAGAACTAGGAATTGAAGGAAGAGAAGGAGATTTAGTGCATTCAGGTATTGCACTGAAGTAGAATATTGATTTCAAAAGAGCATCAACTCAGGACTCTGATGCAAGCAAAGTCTCATGCTGAACAGGAGACAAAGACTTCAATGCATATCTATTGAAGAGACCTTCACGTCTATAAACTGAGTGAGACTTCACCAACGGCAGTGAGCCAGGGGGAGTCAACGGGAGTGACCCGAGGGACGCAGTGAGCTATCCCTGAACAATTGTAAAGGCAGTGAGCCTGGGACAGAGTGTCTGTACCCGAACATTTGTATCCGCAGCTAGTGAAGCATAGTGGATTTAGGTACGACCGGCAACCTGTCGGCGTATACTCCTTGGACGTAGCCCTCAGTGGTGAACCAAGTAAAAATAGCTGTGTCATCTGTCTCTGCATTTGAATGTTTAATTACTGATCATATCCATCATACAGGTTTAAGTAGTTCCTACCAACGTGGGAACAAGATCCACAACTTTAAGAAGAAAAAGTTGCCACCCTGATTCACCCCTCCCCTCTCAGGGTGTCCCGGGGTCCTACAAAGCCCTCATACTCGGGAATCATATCGAGTTAATTCAGTAAAAAATAAAGTCAAATTACCACAAATAGAGATAAAATTACTAAAGTTGGGCTAGGAAACTATGGAGTCACAATACCTAAGTGCCGAAAGCCATGCATTAGGTCATTTCATTGCTCTATGTGCAAATTTATTGTTTTTTTTATTTTTGATTTTTTTGATTTTTTTTGAATACTCATATTAAAACTAAAATGATTACCAAACCTATGATATTTATTTGGGGGACCCCATTAACTCAAACTAATACCCCACTATCCAAAGGATGTGCATTGTGATCTTTTTTTTATTTGGATGAAAATATAAACGATGAAATATCACATTGGACAGCCACACTTTCCAAAATCTATGCTCATAAAATTATACATGGATTAAAATCAGAATCAGGGAATGATAAATTATTTGATATTCAGTTTTAAAGTTTTTAATGTTTATTATCATGTTCAAAGTTAAAGTAATTTTTCCTTCTATTTACACACATTTTTTTTCAAATCATTTTTTTCCACACAAAAGAAATTTTTTTATTTAATCTCCCCCCAAATTAAAATAACACTATCCCCAGTGTTTGAAGAAAAGAAAATTTAGAAAGAGTATAGGTCAATAAGAAAAGTTCAAAAAGGAAATTAAAATATGAGGATCATGGAATGAAGTCACCTGGTGGTTGAAGTTGAAGTTCTTGCTGCTCCAATTTAGTCCTTTGATATCCATGTCACTTGAAGATTTCCCTAGCGGAAAAAGGAAAAAAAACAAACAAAACAAAACAATATATATATATATATATATAAATAAAATATAATTATATATATATAAAAATTATAGAATAATGAAGCACAATAAGCTGTAGGTCAGTGGTAAGTGCACACCCCTGTCTCCCTTTGGTCATAGGTTCGATTCCCCACGACTTCGCCGGTTGTGATGGGGTTTGACCCACGACCTATGATGTGTCCCTTTTTATTATTATTATTATATTTTTATTTAGTTTTTTGTATTTTTATTTTAACCAACAAACACATAAAAATAAAATAAAATAAACTGATGATACATTGTCTTCTTTTTAAATTTCTGGGTAAGGTATTACTCAAGGATCACACCACGTGACACAGATGAATATGACGCTCCCCTTTCATACCCATCCATACTCATTATATAAGAACAGGTCAAAAATCTTTTTTTTTAAATATAAAAATGATTCATTAATCCTATTTAAAAAAAATATGATTCACAAAGATGAAAACCACAGGTTGCCTCCCATGCATCACTTTGGTTTAATGTCGCTTGCTTGACATGAACCCCCTAACTTACCCAACACCAACTTTCAACATTTTGAGGACCCAATATTTATCCACTTCTACATTATTGAGATTTATTATTTGTTTATAATTTGTGTGATTTACAAACCTATGTTCTACAATCAGTGAGAAAATCCAAGTAATATCAGAAATGGTTGATCAAGTTTCCTCTGTTGTCTTTCCTAAGACATCGATGATCATCCCAACTTTTATTGTTTCAATATAAGAATGAATTCCAACTGAAATTTCATGAATATAACCTATAAAGGTATAGTTTATTGGGGAAGGAAGGATAATAAGTTTTACCTCGGTTTGGATAGGACATTCAGACACGGGTCAGGATTTTGAATCAAACTCAGTTTAATTTTCCAAACTTCTCAACAAAATTGGTTCCTTATGAATAAAATATTCAACAACCAAATTTGAACGATCAGTGTTCAGAATGGGTATGGACTAAAATTTTGCGATTTCTCCCAATGGTTCAATAATTTTTGGTTTTAAAAAATCAGTAATGGGGAAATATTCAAGATACTCAATCCATGATGTCAAATTTCCCTCTTGTGAATACAAAAAATCAGTTTACTCTTGATTCAAACACCCATAAACAATTCCTTGATCCTCTTAATCTTCCACAAATCCAAAGATTTTATCTTCAGTAAATTCATGAGAGGTTTGTGGGAAACTAGACACTTCACATAAGGTTATGGAATAGACAGTTTGTGTGTGGATGGTTTCCTCACAAGTTTTAATTCTTTGTAGTTCTAATCTAAATGATGAAACCTCAAAATTCATTAGATCAATTTGTTGAAACAGTTTTTCAATTAATGGATATGGATTAGGATGGATAAGGGGTTGAGACAAATGGTCTATTATAGGTGGATAATTAAGTTGTTGGAATTGCACAGGAGGGTGTTCAGATAGGCTTTGTGAGAATTGGAACTCAAAATAGGTTGGAATGATTTGTGGAGAATGTGAGATACAGAATTATGGCTCAATAGGTTGTTGATTATCCCACCAGTATAAACTAGGATGGTCATTGTAAATCACACTTGGTGTGGAGTGATCAAAGTAAGGAGAGGTTCCCCATGTTTGGATTTGTTCAACAAGGCTTTCTAGATACTCGTAAGCATCATTTGGGGATTTGTTTTTAAAGGTTCCATTACATATCATGTCAATGAATTGTTTGTTCCCCGGGCCCAAACCTTCATAAAAAAATCTCACTTGTTCAGGAATAGAAAAACCATGGTGTGGAACCCTGTTTAGAGTGTCCTTGAACCTCTCCCATGTTTCATAGAATGACTCTCCCTCTTTTTCAAAAAAGTTTTGGATACTCTTTTTAAGTGCAATTATTTTGTGGTGGGGAAAGTATTTTTTGTAGAATTCTCTTTTTAATTGGTCTCAAGAGTTGATAGACGATGGTCTCAAATTGTTTATCCAATTTTTAGATCAATCCTTTAAAGAAAAAAGAAATAGCCTCATATTAGATGATTCTAATTGATGTGGGGGGGGGGCACATGGTTTCTACAATGTCATTGAACTCCTTAATGTGAAGGTAGGGCATCTCGGACTCCATTCCATGGAATGTGGGAAGACGGTTTAGGTAATGGGGTTTAAAGATGTAGTTGGAATCTCTTAGGGAGTTGTGTCTACTGAATGAGGGGACATTGGTCCAAGTAGGTGTGAGGTAGTCATTCATGGTTTGATCAACTGCATTCCCCAAGTTTGGGGCTGCCTCATTTGGATTTCCATTTTGGTTCCCAACCGGGTTTATGAGTTGGTTTATTTGAGGAACTTACATTGAAATGGGATCAATTTTTGACACTAAAGTATCAAGAATATTATGATCTAATGGAAACAACCCCCTAGGTTCACTTGACTCTCCTATCCTAGGACTTGACACCTTAACTAGTTTGTTTGAATTATCGCGGGTGTAGGCGGACATGCGCCAAAAGAAAAAAAAAACGAGAAAGGGACAAGATAAGAGATCTTAGGTGAGAATAGAAGAAATGGGGGAGAATAGAATAGGTGTTGAGATGAATTAATTGGGTCCCCAAAAATGGTGCGAAAATTTTATTCACGCTCAAATTTACCCAAGAGAAGAAGGTAGAATAGTACTTGTAGTTTAGCTTGGGTTGTCAAATCCTCAGAGACCTAAGAAGTAACCTACAGACACATACATTCTATGGATTTTTTTTGCCTATGAAGTGGCCAACTTGGGTTGATTCAAGATAGTTTTAAATGAAATCTAAGATACTTAAGTGAATTCAATTTAAAAGAATGAGTTGATCCTAGGTTATCACTTGGGGTGGATTAGATACATTCCTTTTCATCTATTTCAATTTCTTATATTTGAGATGAGTTCATTTAAGAATATCAAACAACATAATCACTTACTATTTTAATACCTACACCCTTTAATACTAATCACCCATACACTTGAAGGATCAAAGTTTTGAGCACCTCAAGGTAAAGGTTCGTATTAGCACTTGAAGTGTGTGGCCTTAAATTCAACAAGGATGAAGGAGTTTAAAGATCTTCAAACAAAATTATCAATTAAAATAAGTGATTAGAAATTAATGGAGTGATAAATAACATCCAATATGGCCCCTTTCTACTCCCTTGGATCAACCCATAAGTGGGTTATCCCTCAATTGATTCTATGGTTTCAATGGAAGCAGAATGTAGACTCATGAGGGAGGAAATTGAGAAGTAAAAAAAAAACAATGAAATAATGATCACTCCACCATAGTGTGATAATTTCACAAGGTTTGGTGTGAATAAATTAACAAATTGAACAAAAAATATCAAAGTGATATGTAGAAAAATAGAATAATAGGAGAATAATAACTTTTATTAAGAAACTAAAGTGAATTGAACAACTTACATGTGGAAGAAAAACTTGAGACAACAAAATCCCAGCATAACATTACAATTGAACAAAGCACAAAAGATCATTAAATCCTTCAACAACACTACCTTAAATAAGAATTTTTGAAGCCTTGTGTAGATCCTACAATAGTAAAAGTCATTCCACTTTATTATGGTAGGCTTAGGGTGGTGGAAAGCTTGTGGAACTTGGACTTTTCCACTCTTGACCCGAGATGGAAGCCAGCCTACAACCACCAAACAGATGCGTCGAAATGACCTTCTAGATGGACGAATTAGAGTGGAACATAGAAGAAGAAAATGGAGCTCCGGATTTCTCCTAATAGACTGTAACATTTGGGCCCATTTGGAGTTTTTAATCGAGAGTTATGGCCTATTTAATGGGATAATATTCTGGGCTTCAGATTTTGGCCCAAAATTTGATATTCTATTTGGGCCGCCTTAATTTCCATCATGGAAACCAAATTATCACTCTATCATAAAAAATTATTTGTTCCTATATAATTATTATAGCATACCATGAAATTTGGGCTTCATTGAGCTTGTATTGTGGGCCCCACATTCTCATCAGTGGGATGATGTCCAATCTGCCTTCTCTAGAATTGCTTCCATTCATCTCCAAATATCCCCATCATCCTTTATGAATACTCCATTAATCCCTGAATGAAAAATGTTAATATTAAAGTGTAGATACATTTTAAAAAAATATCAAATTAAAATATAAATAAATAAATTCCTTAAAATCATATGAATCATTGGGCCTAAATTGGTGTACATTAGGCATGAAGTGCACAAATGACGAGAATGAATGTTCAAAATTAAAATCCACTAACTCAGTCCCATAAGATCAAAAATGAAAATTTAATACCATTAAAATGTAATTAGAATATGTGTTTTTATTGCCTAACCAGCTCTTAAATGGTTTCCCGGATCAAAAATATGAGGGCACCGTTGCGATCAGGATGATGGGTTTACCCTAGACGCGACTTAAGTTTAGTCACCGCAGGCCTCCTGTGAGAAAACCCGAAAATGACATAACCGTAAATAAAATAATTAAATAAAATTATTTTATTTTTCAAATGCGTATAAATCATGAACATTAACTCAGATTGAAAATCTGAAAAAAACACTGAACTCATGGGGGTATGCTTTCCTTAGTCTAATACTAACATTGGTCGGCGCGGGCCACCAGTGAAAGTTAGTTTTTGGTCGTAAATAAAATAATTAAGTGACAATTATATTATTGTAAAATCTATAACTTCTAAATGGTAACTCAGATTGAAAATACGAGGGTACCATTGAGTTTGTTGGGGTGTGTTCTCCTTAGGAAGAGCCTAACCTCGACCTGCGCAGGTAGAGGGTGAACGTAATTAATTTATTAAACTTTTTTTAAGGTACATTCAGTAAATGCGTGAGTGACATTTTATAACTTTTGAACTGTTGCTTAGATTAAAAATATGAGGGCATTGTTGAATCTGAAGCATCGGGATTCTCTTAAGGGAGGCTTTACTTTGACCGCAGTAGGTCCAGAGAAAAAGTTATGTTTTGCGACTTTTTAAAAGAAATGAAATAAAATAATTTTATTATTTTATTTCATATCCTTCAACGGACAAGAAAAGGGGTGGGGCCAGCAATGTGTCAAGCCAATAAATGGCTTGACCTACCAACCCTAAGTAACGACATCATTTGGGAATTAGGAAGCTTTCTAATTAATGAGCCCCATTAAACTCCTAGGTCGTTACTTACCCTCCCCCTCTCCTATATATATGGAGCTTGGGGGGAGGTACCGACACAGCTTCGCCAAGAAATGAAGTGATGAAGGAGCACCGCGACGCCGAACCCTTAGAAGACGGAGCCGATGCCATCAGAAGGTGATGAGTGACAACGAACCGCGAACCGAAGGACGACGTACGAGCGGAGTCGTTGGAAGCCTATTGTGGGAATGAAGAACATGATCCACCTTCAAGAACGAATGCTCTCCAATAGGTTTTCTAGGTAGGGGGTTTATTCGTTTATGCTTTTTAAATGTTTTCCTCTTCCTCGTTCTTGAATAATATGAAGAAAGTGGGTCAAACGACTAACGGGTTGACCCACGATTCATTCATTTTTGCGGGAGGTTATTGCAGGATATCCTTATGGGGTTTATCTTGATTTAAATTCCAAGAGTTTTTTAAACCCTTAACGCCCTCATATTTTCTATCTAACGCGGAGGGCGTGGGCCTAATGAACCCAACCCAAACCCTATGCTACTTTTCTAATTTTGTACCTCCATGGAACATCGACGGCGCGACGATACCGACCGACCACATTGGGGATAACGCATCGATACACGCCGCAAGAAGAGGCCGTAATGGTCCTCAGAGCAGCCAACACCGACCGACCGTAGAGGAGGCGCGGCACGCCGTCGATGAACAAAGGAGGTTGCGGCTCGTCAGCTGCGGTGACCAGAGAAAGGCAGCCGACACACTGGTCGACCGACATGCTGACCGACTACAAAAGAACTAGAAGAGCGGAGGTGGGGCACGCCCCCGGAGGCGCGCCCACATGGCAGCAAGGTCGCGGCCTGTGATGGCCATGACAAGAGCAGGGGGCCGCTGGTTCGACCGAAAGCTTGTGGATGGGGTGTACACCAGCGGTGTGCTTGGAGGCAAAGCCGTAACCCATCGGCCACAACATAGAGGACCCACGATGCCACGTGGGGCCACGTTGGGTCAACCCTCATGGGTTGACCCGCTGACATGGCTCCACGCCACGCCATCCCTACTCAGACGCGCCGCGTTCGGGTATCCCTGGAAGACCGCGCCGCTAGGTGGGTGGCACCGCCTAGTCGTCCCAGCGGACTGACCCACCGCCCAACGGGCCGACCCGCAGCCCAGCGAGATGACCCATGACCCAGCGGGCCGACCCGTGGCCCAGCGAGCAGACCCGCGGCCCATCGGGCTGACCCGCGGCCCAACGACCTGACCCGCGACCCATCCAGGTCGGGCCGGGCCCATCCGGCCAGGTTGAACCAACTCGGGTTGGAACTGAGTCAGGCCGGGTTGATCTAGGTTGATCCGGGTCAATCCTTGCCGAACCGGGTCGGGCCGGTCCGACTGAGGCGGACCGGACCCAGACCCAGTACCGACCAGTTACACAAAACAGACCCTAACTTCTAAATTGGATGTACGTTTGAAAAATAGTCTATGGCATCAAGATCCTTGGAGTGAGATGGTCATTTTGACTTAATTCATGAGAGTTTTGGAGAAACATGGAGTACGTCTGGGTTGGATCACACCCGAATCCAACCAAGCCCTCGACACTGAAATACTAATAACGCACAGACCGGGCGTTCGATTAATGCGCCGTCTGTTGAGTTGGAACCCTTGTGACATGACAGATAATCGAGTTACTTTTTTTTGTGAGAATTCGTGCTGGTTTAAATACAACAAATGGATTGAGGAGCGGTTCTCCTAAGCGCACTACGTATGGAACCCTGCGACTGGATGAGATTTCATAACTGCTGACTGTTTTGACTCAGAGTGACTCGACTGCCCAGTGGGGAGTGCCTCTATGTGACATGGAAGAACCACGATGGGGCACACCTCTTTGTGATGCATCAGACCCATGGTACTCAACAGGAGGAGTACCTCAGTAGGCCCCGAGGGGGAGCACCTCTGTGTAACGCGATAGACCCATAGTGGGGAGCGACTCTGGTATGACACTGCAGACCTACATTACTCGACAGGAAGAGTACCTCAGTAGTCCAAGGTTAGTGGGAAATGCCTCTGTGTGATGCGGTAGGCCCACTATACTCTATAGAGGAGGAGTTCTACAGCATCTGAGGTGTTCGACGTTGTGACTATGAATGTTAATTGTTCCTAGGCCTAGAGAATATGTGGCTGGCTATCAGCATTCATAGAGATCCTGTGTGGGTCATCATCATAATCCTGTTTCTTTGAGTTGTATACCTGGTTTGAGCTGAGACTCTGTTTGAACTAAGTCTTTTACCTGTGTGGTACTTCTACCTTCATGGTGTTACCTTTGTGGTATACTCCCCTCATGTATGAGATGAATATATCTCGATAACTTAGGTATATGTATGGGTATATACCTAAGTAGAGTTTATGTCTTGCTTCATGGTTTTTAATTTGTGGAACTTTAGGAGACCTATGGGGTATCGGGGTCCCTACTAAGTATCATTATACTCACCCCTACACAGGCTTCGCCCACACCTAGTTGTGTCTTGTGTAGATGACGTACAACATTGATCAAGGCTGAGGGAGCCAGGACTGAACGGTACTCGGAGGTGGACCATTTGGCATGACGTGAAGCAGGGACTACTAATCGTGAGATGTACTTACCCTTTAGGTAGGATCCGTGGTGGGTGATTCAGGAGCTTCTTTTCACCTTTTTAGGTATTTTTTACTTTTCAGTTGTACTTGTACTTTTCCATATGGGCTTGTATTCCGGCCCCTTTGCTTTCAGCACTCTTTTAATATAGCAGTTTACTTTATAGTTTCTTCTTGTTGGGTTCTCTGACCGTGTGTTTGTACAGGTTTAAAGGAAATTCCTTCCCATTTTAGGGAATACGCCTTTCAGTGCTAGTCGCCAGCCCCTGGCCTATGGAAGGCGGGCTTGGGGTAGTCACGACACGAGTCCTAGGGGATGGTTCATGACAATCTCTATAGATGAAGTCTACCAATTTACCATCATTTATTGTTTTAATATTCCTTTTTAATTCCTCATCATCCTGTTGGGACTTGTTTATCTTTTATAGTAAGGCTCTCTTAATAATTTCTTGGAAAATTAATGATGGATCGCCTTGCCTAATAATCATTATATTCATCTTTACTAGATCTTTTTATATAGGATCCTTGTTAGTACTTATCATTGTCAAAATTCCACGCTCCCTCTTACCCAATGCATAGTCCACATTGTTTGTATTTCTAGGGTAGTATTGTATTGAGATATCATATTCCTTGAGTAGTTTCAACCATCTTCATTGCCTCATGTTGATCTCCTTACAAGATAAGATATACTTAAAACTCTTGTGATTTGTATATATATCACATATTTCACTATATCTATATTTTAAAATAAAATATTATGGGTTCCAACTCATGATCATGATTTAGATAGTTCTTTATAGTTTTATTCATGTATTTTCAATTACCTTTATGTATATGAAACCACCCTATTATTCTGGATAAAGACACCATTGAGTTATTTATTTGAAGCATCAATATGTTACAAATCCTTCCTTACCTGATTGTTATGTTAATACCAGTGAATTAATTAGACACCTCTTTATCTCTTAAAAACTTTCCTCACATTCTTTTAACCATGTGAATTTAACCCATTTACGTGTTAACATGGTTAACGAGGTGTGAAACTAGGTGAAATTTTAAACAAATTGTCGATAGTAACCTGCTAAATCCTAGAAACTTTCGATCTCAATTATGTTTTTTAGTGTAGGTTATTATTTGAATACTTTTTTCCTTTATGGGTTAGTAGATATTCCATCCTTAGAGATAATATATCCAAGAAAAGAAACTTCATTGAGCCAAAATTCATACTTACTATATTTCCCATATAATTTCTTTTTTTCTAAGGGTCTGTTTAGATAAATCTCATGGTATTCATAGCTATTATAGTATATATATATATATATTCAATTAATACCATTATAATGTTATCAATACAATACTTAAATACTCTATTCATCATATTTATACATACATAAGGTGCATTAGTCAATCTAAAGGGTATTACTGTAAACTCATAATGTTTATACCTTGTTCGAAATGATGGCTTTGGTATATCCTCTTTATTCACCCTTAACTGTTGATAACCACAGAAAATATTGATCTTTATAAAATATTGAGATCCTTTAAGTTGATCATATAAGTCATAAATTCTTAGTAAATTATAATTATTCTTTATATTAATGGAATTGATCTACCTATAATCGATGCACAATCTCATAGATCCATCCTTCCTTTTCATGAATAAAAAATGGATCCCCATGGTGAAACACTAGGGAATATAAACCCCTTACCATAAAACTCCTAAAACTATTTATTCAACTCCACCAAATCCACTGGTTTAATTTTATATGGAGTTTTAGATATAGGTATTGCATTAGGAATGAGTTTAATGAAGAACTCAAATTCACACTCAGGTGGATGACCAAGTATTTTTTTTGGAAAAAACATCAATAAATATTTGTACAATGGGTATATACTGTATCCTTAAGATGCCATTCCCATATATAGATAGTGTTTTCTCTTCCTCTTTGTCATACTTTTCTTTTTGTGATGCTCAACAGACCAATTCTTCTCCAAATTTTCTTTGAAGACATAAGTCTTGGAGAACTCCTTCTCTATCTTAATATCACTTGAGACTATATCAACATATAATAAAAATGTATGAGAGACTAACACCCTTCAATAGATCAGAATTATCCCATCAAATAAATAAACAATCTTGATTTTCAGTCTATGTACATAGCCTACAACATGTCTAGATAATCTTGTAAAGCTAACCTCATACTCATCAATAATTTACACCTCCTTCTATCTAAGATTTAGGGATTTACTTTCTATTTCATACCTTTAATCATGAGGAAATTACTTTTCATAGAATATCTCATAAAAAGTTCACTATTACATGTGATATATCTCAACTACCTCTTTACTATTTGGAATAAGTGGCCACCATTGGTTCACATCTCCCTTTATATGATATACCACCATGAAAGTTTTTCCATTTCACTTATTCCCAAAGAAAAAAATATCTTTTCAATGGACTTGATCCATTGTTCAGCTACCGATGGATTAATAGTTTCACTAAATGATAGAGGTTGATATCGCATGAAGTGGTCCAATATAGTTACACCATGTTTTGGATTAATATTTCACTCTAGGCATGCAATATTATTTTTCATAACCTAGAAAAAAACCCAAATATAGTTATTATCTGATTAGCCTAAAATCTAGCTTCATTAACTTGCTTAAGGGGAAATCCCCACATTTACTACAGGTGTTGATACGATTCCCATTTCTTCTATTAGTCTCCATCTATAATCAATGACATACATGTAATTAGTTCATAATATTGAATTGTAAAATACAATTATTATTAGGGTTTCTAGGAAAAAATTCCTTAAAACCTTAAGATATTTTCATAATAATTTTGACATTTAACTAGTTTCCTCTTAATATAGTTTCCAAGGTTTCTACTAAACTTCATTTTATAATATCTTTGTCAATTCGGACTCTAGAAACCAAGATTCAGTAGTTATATTACATTATTAGTATATAATACAAGAGTTTATACATGATCCAACTACTTATTAGTCATAGAAGACTAGATAAATACATATTTTTCACATTAAACTTGAAAAAAAGATGCATCATGAACACATTATGAGAACATTATTATCCATTCCATCATTCCATAAAAATTATACATAGTTCTCCACTAGGTTTCCTTGAAAAAAATAAAACAAATAAATATGAGCTCAGATGCTCAGTAAGGTGTAACATATAATGAAAGATATCATAAAATAAACATGGCATAACTTATATGGTATAAATAAGAAACATGAAACCATAATCAACTAAAACCGAGGGCATGCTATATCCATGATAATAAACGAAAACATGGACAATAATATTCATTGATCACATACTAATGGAATGTATAACACTGGACATAAAAACATGATTTCAAGGCCTTGTGCTAATACACTATACTAATATAGAGATAGGTATACACCAAAACCCAAGTTTTATTTGTCTCATGAGACCTATCAATGCATCAAGGGGCTATATAATTCTGGTCCCCACCCATCACCTATTTAAGTCTAATGCATTCACCATAATAGTCAACAATATATTTCATACTAATCCCAAAGGAACCTCTGATCAAATAAAAATATGGATATAAATATAATAAAAAATATGAAAAAATAATCCCCCATTCAATGGAATAATTGTACGTCTAGGAGAACATCCCCTAATCAACTTATAAGCTGTTGGGTATCAACAAAGTAACAATAAGTACCCTTATCAAACAAATATAGCAGTGAGGGTACTTTCAATGTGATGGGTTTTCCATGGAAGATAGTAATGGGGTTAAATAGTTTTTATTGGTAGTATATCAAGGAAATGGTAGAAAAAACTCTTCACTATAGTCCATAAAGAGTGTGTGAATATTCCAAAGCATATCTGTTGAGAATGTCTAGCTAAGTGTGCGGTCTTATCCACACTCATCGCGCATCAGAGTAATGATTGAGTCAATGCTAAACCAACCCTTTTTGTGGTGTTTACCCTTATATGAATTTTTTCCAATACCACATCCACTTTCCATTATCTCAACATGGATTTATTTTTTAGGGAACTATTCACACTTTTACTTTACTAAAACATAGGATGGGTTTTCCACTATGAAAAGGATAAACTTTTACAACGGTTTGGGTAACTATTGAGTCAAAAAAATATGAGGGAGGGATAAAAATATATAATTTTAAATCCATTGAAATTCATTATGAATATGGTGAAAATTCATCCATGTAAATGTATGCACTACACAAATGGAAATAAGTGGTGAATATATCGTGAGTTCCAAAATATTAAAATTGATATGGAAATAACCCACTTATGAATTGGGTAGCAATCCAGTAAATAAATCTTGAAAGAGAAGACTTAAAATTGAACTTAAAATAACAATAATAAAAGTAATTTCATGATATAACATCTCAAATATATGGTATATACACCACATAATTGAAATTAGGTGCATAATACAAAACATGTCTTAAAGAGATGAATTTGAGATGGAAAAACCATACCTCTTATACAGGCTTCCATTAATATACTTAACCTTTTGTATCAAAATCATAGATATATTTATCACTTAATTAGTATCCTTACTCATATCCATTTTCATTTATACTCTTAAAAAATAGTCATTTTCTCTATGAATTCTATATATTTTCCACATTAGGTGTTTATAGTTTTGATCATTTGTACTCATTTAGTAATATCGATTTTTTGTCACTTTTATCACAAAATTCATCACTCATATATCATAAAAGGCATTATAATTGATAATTAATAATTATTTATAAAGTTATAATTTCATTATATGAGAGTTTAAGTTACAATTCTTAAAGGTGAAATCGATAATGGGCATGTTTTGGTGATTCTTAGCAAATGAAAGGCATTTTATTAAATAACGAGTAACATATTTATATTACCATTAAAGAAAAAAAAACTCATTATTTAATTATTTATATAATATGTTACTAGAAATTAATTTTCCATAGTCATCCATGGTATAAATTTTTATTATTGTTCAAGTAGGTGGTTAAACAGACCCAAACATGAACATAACCTTATTTAATGAATGATCATGAGGTTTCTTAGTTGTAATATCATCATAAAAGAATAATAATGATATTATTTTGTGTTTATTATTCTTATTAATAATAATTTTAATGTATTATAAAAATAATTAATGGATATGAAAATATTACACAATATGAATAAAAATATTTTCCTCTTATTAAGATTGTTTAAAATGGTTAATTTTATAATGACTATTCATTGTTTATATATTTAATAGGTTTTTAAATTTATCTTAACAAAACCTTAATAGTGAAATAGAAAATGTATTTATCATTTAATCCCATTATTAATTCTATCTATTAAAGTAGGTAATGAAAAAATAGAATACACTGTTTTATAGAGGCGGTAGTCTCCACATATGCATGAATGATAATTTTGTTTTCCTTAGAAAAGAATAAAGGAGTAACATGGTTTATTATGTCAGAAAAATAAACATGTTATATATATATATATATCATAATTAATTACTAATTTAAACTTTTACTATCCATGTTAGGTGGTTAATGAATACAAAACACATTGCTCCGTGGAGGCTGTTGTCCGCACACACACACAAATCACATTTTTTTCTTATAAAGAAGGGGTAAGATGGTTAATGATTATTACCTTAAGAGGGTAACATTAAGTATAAAAAAAAATATATTTAACCATATAGGCATGATACAATTATAATTTTAAAGCTGATATATAAAGGAAATAAGTTAATTAAAAAAGGATTACTCATATTGGGCACCTTAATATTTCCTTGGAGGATCCCTTGGAAATAGAGTGATTCAGCTAAAATATTATGACCCGAAGCTAATGGAATAAAAATAAGATTCAAGTGGAAGGAATAAGGTTAGGGTTTTAAAAGGAAACTAAATTTATGATTTTAATTTAAGGGTTTTTATGAGGACCCTTTTATAAGTGAAAATAGACGACTTTTTTGTAAATACCCATAAATTTTTAATAATGGGAAGTCACTCACAAGAAAATTGGATCTAAGATTGAGAAATAATGGATAAGGTAATATATAATTTTGGGAAATCATCTTTTATTTAATTTCACACATCTTTTTAACATGTTATCAACTCTTTATCATTAGATTTTCCTCTTTTACCATTTTAACTTTTACCCTAGTAACTAGATTTTACCTTACTAATTAATATTTTATGACTAAAAAGAAAATAGTAATTTTTAAATAATTTATACCTAATGATTTAAAATTTGAGTCCAATTTAATTAGATAAAATTTATAATAGTGATATAAGTTAATTTTAAAATAGTAAATGTATAATGCATTTTGACAATTTTAGTGAAAAACGTGACTTAAGTTTTATAATATCAAATATAAGTTTAAAAATTTAACATAATATTTTTAAAAGTATAATGTTACTTATAGGAAATATATTTTTCAAGATAAGGTCTTTTTAGTTTTATTTTATTCTTACATCTAATCAAATCCATAAAATTTGTAGTTTTAATAAAAATGATATTCGCACTATCCGATTAAAAATCATTCTTTTCAAAAAAAATACCAAAATTTTATATTAAGTTAATATATTTATGGAGAATTAAAAAAATGAAATTTATTTTTAAAAAATAAAATTCTAATATTAAAAAATTAAACTTTTAAATATACTAATGAATAAAGGATTTTATAGTGCACATTGTGTGATAGTTCTAGATATGGTGTTTACCTACTACAATAGTGTATTGGGTATTACATCCATAATAATGTATATGATTATTATATATTATTCATAACTATTTATATTTGGATATATATGATTCTATAATTATTGAACTATTATTTAAGTATGAAATACCATAACAACATACATTTCAAATATGAAATAATGTCATACTGTATCTAAATTAGATACTGAGATAAATATTTTGGTAATAATTAATAAAAATAACAATTTAAATCGAATAATTCCACCATGAAATCTAGAAGCCGCACTTCTATTTTCATGATATAGGAATAACCCTTCTTCAGTTCCTCTGAGAATTTACCTTAATTATTGTAATATGTATATAATTCCTTGGTTCATGTATTGAATATTAATATATGAAATATATTATATTTAATACCTAATTTGTTTGATTTAAATATCATAATGATGAATATACTTGATGTTTAAGATTTTATTTCATTTAATTTTAGTTCTACTTATAATATACTTTATTTATACATGAGAAGAAAATAACATCTCATCCCCTTGTGTAAGAACCCAGTTCTTATTCTTGAGGTATGAGTTTCTTATTTTCCTTTTTCCTTAAGTGTTTTGAGAAATAGGGGAAATGTGGGAAAAATACCAAATTTATGGGTACACACTGTGTACTTTTTATACACATGCCGTGTACTTCGACTATATGGGATGCGAATACAGGGTGCGTAGGTTTGTGGGTAAAAACAAACTACACGCCATGTACTTTCATATACATGCCATGTAATTTGGCCGTGTGGGACGAGAACATAGGGTGTGTAGACTTATCATTGGTTGAGGATGTACTAACTAACTACATGCCTTGTACTTAGTAATACACACCGTTTAATCTGTCGACAGATGAACAAGGTGGTGGTGAAAAGCAGCCGCCAGAGTAACAGTTAAAAAAATAGTACACGCCGTGTACTTGAGAGTACACTCCATGTAGTTATGTTTTTTTGTTATAAATGGGTAGTATCCTCCTCATTCGGAAGAGGAGGCAGTGGGTTCATTTAGAGCATTGGGAGAGGAGGCTGAAGCCTGTAGGAGATCCCGATCGCATGCCAGAACTCAGATTCTTCCGCCGTCGATCTCGTTTGAACCGTGCGGGTAGGGTCTTCCCTCTCCTTGAGTCCTTCCTTCCAATTATTTCCCTAAGGGAATTTATTTGAGTTTGAACAGATAAATGTTTATCCCAGATCTACATCCTTCTCGGTTGTTTTGGGAGGCGTCGTTCACGTATATCGATCAGAGGAGATCAAGGTAGGTGGTCTGGTGTTTATTTCCAACTGTTGGGTTGTTTTTGTGTACTGTTGTGCTACACAACCATGTTCAGGGTGTCGTATGGCTGAGGCCTTAGCTATTAAGATATCTAGAATTTCATAGATAATCTAATGAACATGTATAAACTATTGTTTGGGATCGTTGCTTTGATCCAGGGACACCCCGTGGGTGTGTTTCCCTTGTTTATCCATTTGGCCAGGATACCAGTGGGTATGGCATGATGATAGAATGTTTTGAGTTTTCTTGAGAGGAAACATATATAAATTGTTTGCTTATGTGTTGGGATCAACCTGACTAATTTCTTAGCCTGAGGGCAGTTTTTTTCTTAGCCTAAGGGCAGTGTTTCGTTTAGCCTGAGGGAAACTTTTCTCATGCCTGTGGGCAGTAACTTCCGTGCCAGCGGGAAATATCTCATATGCCTATGGGCGATATTCGTTATGCCTGTGGGCAGTCACCTTCAGGTTTCGATTATGCTTTTCTGAGGGTAAGGATTTTCATGTCTGAGGACAATGTTTACTTTGAATATTCACAATGGTGATTTCTTATGTTGTACCTGCCAAACTAAAGTACAAGCTTGGAACTGATAAATAATTATTAAAATGGAAATGTAACTGGTAGAGATAGTTACTTTTGAGTACTGCCTAGTTTACTGCATTTTATTATTGCACACTGCTGTTTCACATTTTCACTGATAGTTGGGAACGAGCCTTTGGTGGTTTCCTATTGGGATTTATTTCTCACACCCTGTTTGGGTCATGTCTTGGGCCCAAATAGATTATATTGATATAGGTGCCGATAAGGGATAGGGTCCCTACACAGGTACATGATTATTGTAGAGGAGTAGGAGAGCATGGGACCAAGCTTAGGCTTACGTTGTTGCTACGTTCCTATTACACTACTTTGTTTTGTTTTGATGTACTTGTACCTTGTGCTGTATTGTATTATATTGTAGTGTATCTAGTTTTGGCTGCTTTCTTAGAATTAGAGACATTCTTCATCATCATATATTTGACTGTTGATTATCTTTTACTTCAGTTCCGTTTTCCATTTCATCTCTATATTGTTTACTCCTTTCGCTTTCATATGTTTATATTTTTCTACTATGCTATACTTTGACAAATTAGGACATAGTTTCCCCACTATCAGTCCTAGGCCCTCACTGCTAGTCGGAAGCCTCTGGCGTTTGGGGAAATGTGCTTGAGGTCATGTGACCAACCGGGTTTGGGGCACCCGTTGTGTGGCACCCAGATCCAGGACGTTAAAAAGTGGTATCAAAGGGTTTATTTTCTTCTTGACTTACTGTTTGAAGCCTATATCCAAGGATAGAATAGAATAGGTACTTGGTAATACACTATGCCCAAGAGTAGCTAACCCGCGTACAGGGAAAATCCAATTTACCTCGTGTTGCAATTTTACTGATTTTTCACTTTTACAGTTGATTTGATTTCACCGTTAGGTGATGCACTTGTGGTGTTCTGTTATATTTTTATACTTGGGTTCTATTTAGTTTCAACCCAATGAGATGAGGGTATTCCATCTCATGCATCATTTAGGCACATGTTAGAATCAGATGCCTTGAATAGTTTCTATGCCATGTAGGTGAATTAAAAATTGCATATTGTTGTGATAAATGTTGTGCTAGAAAATGCATGCTGTTGTGATAGGTACCTTGATATATACGACTGCTGTTGATAGAGTATTGGTACATGTTATGGTTGGGTTGATGGATGCTAAACTTTGGTTCCTAAGAAGTATTAGCTCTCTTGGATCGGAATTTAGCGGATCATGATCCAAACTTTTTTACGTTTTGTACTATAATGTAAAAGGTCAGGTGAAAAACTTTGGTTCACAGGGAGTATGGGCCCCCACGGATCAGAATTTGGCATATCGACGATTGAAATTAAAGAAAAGGGGCTCTGGAGTAGTTTTTTGAGGTTTACTATCCAGAAACCCAGAAAACACGGTGTGTGGTTCTATGAACACACACCATGTGCTCTTCTGTTTAGGAATAAATGAAATTTTTTTAAGTACACGCCATGTACCTTATGTACACGACGTGTAGTTTTTGACTGTGTCATAGGCCGTGTAGGCAGAAAAAAGGGATAGGGAAACTCTTGAGGGAATATACCGTGTACTGGTTGTACACGTCGTGTCGTGTTGACCCTATTTCCGCCATGTGACTAGCAACATGGATAGAGACATCTTTGCTTAAACACATCATGTCAATGATGAACATGCCGTGTAGTTTAATCTAGGGATCCGGCCATGTCACTAACAAAATGGTTCAGTGTTACCTCTTCTTGTACACACCGTGTAGTATGAGTTGTGTATCTGGCCGTGTCATGAACAACACGGGTCAGCGAAGCTCGTCTAGTAAACGCCGTGTACCAGTGGGACATGCTGTGTAGTCTTGACTGGTAAGAGATTGTGTAGACTTGTCCGTGAGGCTGGGGAGACGGAGTAGTGTACACACCGTGTGCGGGTGTAACACACCGTGTACTGAGGGTTGAGACATGCCCAGGTGAGTATCAGAACACAAACATGTAAGGTCTTAAGGGTACATGCCGTGTAGACTTTATACACGCCGTGTAGTCTCATTAAAAGGAGATCCATGTGGCTTATCCCTGTATAAGGACTCAGGCAGGGGAAGAAAATTCAAGTACATACCGCGTGTAAGGGAAATACACCGTGTGTTTGGGGTGTTACACGACCATTTCTGGCAGAAGTACACGCCCATGTGAAAGACTTAAATGGACACGCCATGTAGTTATTATACACGCCATGTGGTCTTGTTTTTTAAAACTTGAATGTTTTCTTTCTACTGTTCCCTTTTTACGTTTCCGGTTCTTAGTCCCTGATGATCTTAATCTAAGGCATGTGTTTGACCTTGTAGAGTCATGCCGCCGAGATGACCACCAGTTATTTTCCAAGAGAGCGGAAACAATTATACTCTAGACATGGTAGGCCATGGGCTACCGATGGATCCTCTAGCAGTGCCAAATGTGGTGCCAACCATTATACCAGATGCAGGCACAAATGCGCAGTTTTGTGAAGGCTTCATGCAGTTCATGCAGACCTTCCAAGGAGCACCGAAAGCTGCCACATCTATGGCAGAGCTGAAACATATATTCTAGTAGCAGCATCCACCTATGTTTTCAAGGAATGACAGACCACAGGTTGTGGAGTCATGGATGGATTCATTTCAAACTATCTTCGAACATCTTGAGATGCCTCTTGGGAGGAGGGTCAAGTTTGCTACTTACATGATGCGTGATTCCGCTAAGAGATGGTGGGATGTTACCACCAAGACTGAGCATCATCGAGACATGGCGTGAGAATTTTTTTAGGAAATCTTCTATTAATTTTTCTTTCTAGAGATGGTAAGGGCATATCGAGCTCGAGAGTTCATGAATCTGCAATAGGGAGCCATGTCAGTGATGGATTATTCTTCCCGCTTCACCAAGCTACAATGTTTTTCACATGTTCTGGTGGGTGATGAGATGTTGAGGGCTAGACGCTTTGAGGATGGTCTTCATTATGACATCCGAGTGCTGGAGAATGTTTTTAGGTTGCCCATAGTGCATGATATTGTGAACCAAGCATTGATTACTGATCAAAACCTGCAGGAAGAAAATGGTGCAGATCAGGGCGGTTCTGTACTGGTCTCTGGTACTATTTATACCAGTAAGAGGAAGAGGAAGATAGATTTCTCTCATGTTGGAAGTACTATCCAGAAGAATTATTCAGGTGGCCAGGTAATGTTCTACCAGTGTGGTAAAGAGGGGCACAAGAGACCTCAGTGTCCACGTGACCCAGTGGAGTGCCGAGATTGCGGCAGGATGGGTGATCGGTAACGTTTTTGCAGGGCGTTTTCACCAGCAACTAGTGAGAGGGGTTCCGTGCAGACTCCGCGTGCCGGAGCAGGGCCATCAACTTCTTACCAGTTAGGGAATTAGAATATTTCAAGACATTCAGGCTGAGGAAGTGGTCGTGGCTGTAATAGCCAGACACCGGGATCTTAGAGATAACAGGGCGGGTCAGCTCAGGGTAGCCAGGCTGTGTTGCAGGGCCATGACACTGAGCAGACATATGTAGTGCAACAGACCCAACATGATCAGGATCTCAGGCCTTCCATTGTCAGAGGTACTATTTTAGTTGCTTCTGTTTTGTCATCTGTACTTTTCGATATTGGTACTACACATAACTTTATATCTGTGACCATTGTGGAGAGAATTGGGATCAGTGTTTCTTCTTTTTCTGATATCATGATGCTAGACACTCCGTTGGGAATTAGAATGGTAGGTGTGATTCGGTGCAAGGAGTTCCCCCTAGAGGTTAGTGGGTGTCACTTTCTATGGGACCTCTATGTCTTAGAGATGACAGGCTATGGCGTTATTCTCAGGATGGACTAGTTGGTACCCTTTCAAGCCTTTGTAGATTTCTATTGTCGTAGGGTGAGTTTCAATTCACCAGAGGGCAGAGAGTTTCTATACAAGGGAGAATGGGATTTCTAGGCAAGCCGAGCTGTACCCAAGCATCGTGAGCGAGGTGGAGTGATAACCAAGATTGTGAGTTTATATCTGGATGAATAGGGAACTTGTTATAAGGATTTCCCTCCAGTGGTAAATCATTTCAGGGATGTCTTCCCGAACGACTTTTCAGGTCTACCTTCGGAGCGAGAGGTGTATTTCTCTATTGATCTTGTGCCAGGAGTGGCACCGATGTCCATTCCTTCTTATAGGATGGCTACACCAGAATTACAAGAACTAAAGAAGTAGTTGGAGGAGTTGTAGGCAAAGGTTTTCATCCGACCCAGTACTTCTCCTTGGGGTTCTCCTATCATGTTTGTGAATAAGGCGGACGATACCCTCATACTTTGCGTGGATTATCGAAAACTGAACCAGTTTACGGTTAAGAACCAATATACCTTACTGAGTATTGATGATCTTTTTGATCAACTTCGAGGAGCATGAGTGTTCTCGAAGATTGAATTGAGATCCAGATATCATCATTTGCACGTTATACCATCAAACCTACCACTTATAGCCTTTCAGAGAAGATATGGTCTATACGAGTACTTGGTCATTTCGTTTGGACTCACAAACGTGCCAGAAGTTTTCATGGCTCTGATGAATCGTGTGTTCCATCCATATTTGGATTCTTTTGTGGTAGTCTTCATGGACAATATCTTAGTGTACTCTCACACTCGACATGACCATTCCACCCATCTTGAGATCATATTGAGTACACTGATAGAGCATTAGTTATATGCTAAGCTCTCAAAGTGACACTTTTGGATGGACCATATTTACTTCCTAGGTCACATTATCTCAGAGAAAGGAGTTGCAGTAGACCTAGAGAAGGTGAGAGCAGTAGTTTCCTCGGATCAACCTAAGAACGTGTTTGAAATACAGAGTTTATTGGGGCTGTTTGGTTACTACAGGTGATTTATACAGGACTTCTCCTGCTTAGAAGCACCGTTGATGGGTTTGAATAAGAAGGGTATGAAGTTCATTTGGTCAGAAGCTTGTGAGACAGCCTTTCAAGAGATGAAGGGAAGGTTGACATCAACACCAGTCCTGATACTTCCAAAACAAGGGAAGATCTATACAGTTTGCTGTGATACATTAGGTATTGGGCTGGGAGCAATGTTGATGCAGGGCGATCGAGTAGTTGCGTACGGGTCTCAATAGTTGAGGCCACATGAGAGGAATTACCCGACGCATGATCTCGATTTGGCTGTAGTTGTTCATGCGTTACGCTGTTGGAGACATTATATCTTGGGATAACATTTTGTGGTGTTTACTAACCACAAAAGTCTTAAATAAATCTTTACCCAACGTGACTTGAATTTGAGATAGCGAAGGTGGGTTGAATACCTTTAGTCCTTCGACTTTGAGCTTTCCTATACACCTGGTAAGGGTAACGCAGTGGCTGATGCACTGAGTAGGAGGACTCAGATACAGGCAGTGCAGGAGGCCAGTGGTGAGTGGCAGCTTATGACTTTGTTCTCTGAGATGCATTTGGAGGTGCACGAAAGTCAGGGGAAAACCTATATTTCATCCTTAGCTTTGACTTATACCCTCCTGGATAGGGTGAGGATGAATCAACTATCAGATTCAGAAGGCCTAGTTCTACGGGAGTCAGTGGCAAGTGAGTACCCTCCTCTTGGTTGGACGATTGGTGATGACGAGGTACTGCGTATCCATGGAAAAGTGTGGGTTCCAGGGGATATATGCAAGGAGTTGATGCGGGAATTTCATGATTCATCTTGGGCAGTGGATCCTAGAGTTACCAAAATGTACTGTGACTTGAGACGTCAGTATTGGTGGCTAGGTATGAAAAGAGAAGTAGCTAGTTTTGTTACGAGATGTTCCACCTATCAGCAGGTGAAGTTGGATCATTAGAGGCCAGCTAGACTATTACAACAGTTACCCATCCCAGAGTAGAAATGGGATGATGTCGCGATGGACTTCGTGACTGGGTTGCCGAGGTCACCTCGAGGCAATGATATCGTGTGGGTTGTTGTGGACAGACTTACAAAGGTAGATCACTTTTTCCTGATCAAGGAGACATTCGGTGTTGAGGAGATCGTAAATTTGTATATCCGAGAGGTGGTACGTCTTCATGGGGTCCCTCGTTCTATCGTTTCAGATAGGGATGCCCATTTTACATCTCGTTTCTGGTAGAGTTTTCAAAGGGCACCGGGTACATAGGTTCTTCTGAGCACATCATACCACCCTAAGACCGATGGCCAATCAGAGCGTACGATACAGGTTCTAGAGGACATGCTACGTGCATGCGTCCTGGACTTTGGGGGATCCTGGAAGAAGCACATACCCCTAGTCGATTTTTCCTACAATAATAGTTTTCAGGAAACTATTGATATGTAACCTTATGAGACTTTATATGGTAGGCCATTCCGATCAACTTTGTGCTGGTTGGAGGTAGGTGAGGCAGCTTTACTGGGACCACGACTCGTGCATGAGATTTTAGAGCAGGTCCAGTTGATACAGAAGTGGATGGCTACTGCACAGTCTCATTAAAAATCTTATTCTAATCGCTGAAGATGAACCTTAGAGTTCATAGTTGGAGATCATGTTTTCTTGCGTGTTTCACCGAGGTTGGGACATAGGCGGATCAGGAGACAGGGTAAAGTTTCACCGAGGTATATGGGACCGTTTGAGATTCTGGAGAGAGTCGGGCCGGTTGCTTATCGATTGTAGTTACCACAGAGGTACCGGTCCATGAATGAAATCTTCCATGCATCTCAGCTGCGCCGTTATCACTCAGACCCATCTCACGTTTTTTAGCCCGAGGAGGTTGAACTTTAGGTCGATGCATCCTTTGAGGAGCACCCAATTTGTGTTGTTGATAGGAGCACAAAGGTTCTCTGAGGCTGGTCAGTTCCTCTCATACGGGTTCCATGGAAGCATGGCCGAGTGCAGGATGAAACCTGGGAGTGGGAGACCGATGTACATGATCAGTGGCCAGAGTTGTTCTCAGCTTTATCTTCATCACCCTTGGAAGGGAAATTCGTGGATGAATTTCTTTAAGGGGGGAAGTTTGTAAGAACCCTGTTCTTATTCTTGAGGAATGGGTTTCTTCTTTTCCTTTTTTCCTTAAGTGTTTTGAGAAAATAGGGGAAATGTGGGAAAAATCCCAAATTTATTGGTACACGCCGTGTACTTTTTTTACACACGCCATGTACTTCAGCTATGTGGGATGCAAATACAGGGTGCGTAGGTTTTTCGGTAAAAACAAACTATACGCCATGTACTTTCATATACACACAGTTTACTTTGGCCGTGTGGGACAGGAACACAGGGCATGTAGACTTATCGGAGATTTAGGATGTACTAACTAACTACACTCCGTGTACTTAGTAATACACGCCGTGTAATCAGTTGACAGATGAACAGGGTGGCGGTGCAAATTAGCCACCAGAGTATCAGTTAAAAAAATAGTACACACCATGTACTTGAGAGTGCACATCATGTAGTTATGTTTTTTTGTTATAAACGGACAGTAGCATCCTTATTTGGAAGAGGGGGCAATGGGTTCATTTGGAGCACCAGGAGAGGAGACCGAAGCCTAGAGGAGCTCCCGATCGCACGCCGGAACTTGGATTCTTCCACCGTCAATCTCGTTTGAACCGGACGGGTAAGGTCTTCCCTCTCCTTGAGTATTTACTTCCAATTCTTTCCCAAAGGGAAATTATTTTAGTTTTAATGGATAAATGTTTATCCCAGATCTAAATCCTTCACAGTTGTTTCGGGAGGCGTAGTTCACGTATATTGATCATAGGAGATCGAGGTAGGTGGTCTGATGTTTATTTCCAAATGTTGGTTGTTTTTGTGTACCGTTGTGCTACGCGCCCATGTTTGGGGTGTCGTATGGCTGAGAACTTAGCTGTTAAGATATCTATAATTACATAGATAATCTAATGAACATGTATAAACTATTTTTTGGGATCATTGCTTTGATCCAGGGCCACCCCGTGGGTGCGTTTCTCTTGTTTAGCTGTTTATCCAGGATACCCATGGGTATCCCGTGATGAGAGCATGTTTTGTTTTTTCTTGAGAGGAAACATATATAAATTGCTTGCTTATGCATTGTGCTCGGCCCGATTACTTGCTTAGCCCGAGGGAAGTGTTTTTCTTAGCCTAAGGGCAGTGTTTTGTTTAGCCCGAGGAAAAATTTTCTAATGCCTATGGGCAGTAACTTCCATGCCTACGGGCAATATCTCATATTCCTGTGGGTGATATTCGTTATGCCTGTGGGCAGTCACCTGCGGGTTTCGATTCTGCTTGCCTGAGGGTAAGGATTTTCATGTATGAGGATAATGTTTACTTGGAATATTCACGATGGTGATTTCTTATGTTGTACCTACCAAGCTAAAGAACAATCTTGGAACTGATAAATAATTATTAAAATGGAAATGTAACTGGTATAGATAGTTACTTTTGAGTACTACCTAGTTTTCTTAATTTTATTATTGCACACTGTTGCTGCACATTTTCACTGATAGTTGGGCACGGGCCTTTGGTGGTTGCCTACTGGGATTTATTTCTCACACCCTGTTTGGGTCATGTCTTGGGCCCAAACAGATTATATTGCTGCAGGTATCGATAAGGGAAAGGGTCCCTACACAGGTACATGATTGTTGCAGAGGAGTAGGAGAGCATGGGACCGAGCATAGGCTTGCGGTGCTGCTGCGTTCCTGTTGCACTGCTTTGTTTGTTTTTCTGTACTTGTACCTTGTGATATATTGTATTAGATTGCAGTGTATCTTGTTTTTACTGCTTTCTTAGAATTAAAGATATTCTACATCACCATATATTTGACTGTTGATTATCTTTTACTTTAGTTCCATTGTCCATTTCAGCTCTATTGTTTACTGCTTCCGCTTTCGTATTTTTATATTTTTCTGCTGCGCTACACTTTGACAAATGAGGGAATAGTTTCCCCACTATCAGTCCTAGTCCCTCTCTACTAGTCAGCAGCCTCTAGCGTTTGGGGAAATGCGTTTGAGGTCATGTGACCAACCGGGTTCGGGGCACCCGTTGTGTGGCACCCGAATCTGGGACGTTACACCTTGTTTACCCCTTGATCTTCCATATCTTGGTTAGGAATTGTGTTGATTCCTTATACTTAGAGTTAATCTTGGGGTTTTTCTCTTTCCCATTCATTTTATTCACCATAATTATAGAAGTATTTTCACAATATATGTCCTTATCTATCCTGTAACACCCCAACTCCAGTAATCTAGAACCTATGGTTATCTTACTACATTGGCATAAGATACAAGAGATCACATCCTACATGATTGAATAGTTTAGTATCCTTGGGAGACTAGATACATACATGATCCTCACATTACATTTGAAAACATAAAATGTAACATAAAATTATAGTGATAAATCTATTATTTATTCTAGTATATCCTTAAAATCATTCATAGATTCCTTCTTGGTATCTTGGGGAAATAAAAACATAATAAAAGGTGAGCTTATATGCCTAGTAAGGTAAAGGATATGATATAAGTTATCATAGAATAAATAAATCATGAATAAAATGGCCGAGATAAACAATAATAAAATAATCCAAATAAATAATATAATAAAAAGAAAATATATCCATGGATGAAATAACAATATAAATAATCACAAGGATAATAATAACTAGTTCCATAATGATATAATGTATAATGTTGGACATAATAATCTTACTGTAAATGCCTCATTCTAAGACATCCTATATAAATAGGTAAGGCACATGCTAAATACCCAAACTAGTTTGTCGCATGAGACCCACCAATGGATCAAGGGGATATAAAGGGCCCCACCCATCATGCACTAAGTCCAATTCATTTATCATATAAAATAAATGAATAACAATTCAATACATAATCAATATAAACATATGTATTAAAAAACTAATATATAAAATGTTAATATTTCCCTAACCAATCACCAAATAAATATGATCATAAGACATCTAGTATAATATGGTGGATGGTCTCATTAGTTTATATCCCCATTAAACCATATGATTAATTAGAGGATATTTACATAGATAAAATTATTTTTAAAATATCATTGGAACATTTCTTTAAAAAAACACTCTTTTCATTTTGGAATCACTTATTTAAAATCTAAAAAATTATAGAATATTAGGAAAACATTTTATTTGAAAATAAGCATGGAAACATTTAAATTAATCATTAATAAAAAGTATAGTCATGATGGTAGGAAAATCCATTCATTTGTTAAATGTTAAAACAAAGATTCTATTCACACCTTTGGTAAAAAGTAACTCATTTGGAAAATGACAAAAAGATTCCTTTTAAAAAAATTTAAAAAGAAAAACATAGGTAATATTGATGTTAATCAATCATTATAGAATATTAAAAACATTATTGAAAACATTTTTAAGAAAATATATTCATGGAAGAAAAATATTCTTGACTGAATATAAAGAAAAATTAAGTTTTTGTTAAAAACATTATTTTAAACTTTTTTGTACTTAGAGATAGGAAAATTAAAGGAATACATGTAAACTGTTAGGTCAAAATGGTGATAATGAAGACAAAGACACAAGAGGGGGGTGAATTGTGTACTTCAAAAAAATTGATAGATTTAGAACACCTCTCTTGTTATGTAGTGAAACTTTTCATCTCTATTAAAAATGAGTGAGTAATGGAAATAAATAAAGGAAAAGAACACATAGATGTATAGTTGTTCAGGGAATAAATATCCCCTAGTTCACTCCACCAATGCTCTACTCCGCAATATTAGTGATTTTCACCAGCATGTCCTCTTATCTAGAGACGTCTAAATAAAAAAAAACTGAGTGTAGGCAGTTGAAACCTTATAAGTCTTTTACAGGGCCTTCTGGTTTTTTATAAGAAACTGAAAATTCACATCTTAGTACAAGAATTTGACACTTCACCATGTCTGAGTACGAGTATCCAAAACTCCACCAAATCAAAAGAGTTTGATTTGTTTTAAAACACAGGTTAAACTTCTCAATTTCAATAACAACTAATATATATATTTAGATCTTCAATAAAACATAGTATAAATTAGATCTTTAATGTTGTATAGGATTTCTTTAAACAATATCAAAGAAAACACTAGTCAAATGTTTAAACATGTATGTGTCTATAGTGTATCTCCAACCAATGCTTCATCAATATTGCAGAAGAAGATGTAACAACAAGATGTAGTAGAAGTGAAAACATATGGTTGATCATAAAATTAGGGTTTATATACCATACATTTGTTTCCTTAAATATTGGATTCTTTACAAACATATGGTTATTTATCTATACTTCCCTTTTCTAAAATGCAGGGTTCCATCTAAATGTAGGGTTGCTGAACCATACGTTATGCTTACAAAAAAACTTAGGGTAAGAAAAATGTTTCTATAATACATTTAAAACATGTCCAAAATACTTCAACAAATATTTCCCATTTATCAATGACTTGAATATATTTCTAGAATAAATATTCTTATGAATATTATCTTCCTGAAATTATCTTACAAAAAAATTATTAGTAAAATAAATGTGGGTGTTTGTGGGCATAAAAACCAAAAAGAAATTAACAAAAATGTTGAATCAATATATGTTAAAAAATATCTCCATTTTTGATGATCACAAAATCCATAACAAAAATATATAAAAATTCAAAAACAATTTTTTCATAACCATGAATAAATTAAAAACAAATTTTTCTTTTAACAAACATTTCTCATATAAATTTATCCCCCATTATCTCTTTATATAATTTCTCTTACATAAAAATTCTCCTATGTTATAAGGATAAAGAATTCTCCAATTTCTCTAACATGATGATAAACATGTAAACTAAAACTATAAACTTCTCCCCTTTTTTTAAATAAAAAATAAGAGTAAAGTGCAGTTAAAATAAATTTCCCCCTAAATTCATGCTTCCTTAAAAATATGTAGATTTTTAATCAAAAAATTATTTAATGAATAATATGATCATTTGCTAAAAACTCCCCCTGAGTCATAGATTATAAGATATTCAATGAATTAAAACATTTTAAAAATAAATAACAAATTTGTTACTATTTTTTTTATAAGTAATATATAAAACAAAATTATTTTTTAATTATAGATATAAACTAATTTATGTAATGTGATAATGAAATATCGAGGTCGTGCTTATCTAAGATAACTTAATAAGAGTTTAAAAAGAACTTACAAAACAACTTGTAGCACATATTTTCACTAAATAATATATTAAAAATAATATATATCGAAATTAAATTTAAATAAACAATAAAAAATAAAATTGAAGGGTTAGGAAGGAATAGACAGTTCATTTGAACTTTCCAAACTTTGAATTTTTTTACTTAAAGTAGCTAAAACTCTTTATAGTTCTTCTAATCTGTTTTGAACATCTGTTGTTCTTTGATATGAAGAAGACAAACACTATTCAACCAAGAATAGTTTCAGCTTATAAAGATCTATCTCAGTAACAAATTCTATTTTTAGTAAATCCATCTGACTTATCATTTCTTCTTTTAAAGATTAAAAGTTTCCTTTTGAGATCAAATTATAGTTTAAATTTTGATATTTTATTTTTAGTAAATCAAAATTCATTTTTGATACATATTATTTCTATAGATGATCATACGACTTTCTAGACACATCTATATCAGTGTGTAACTTCACTTTTTCCTCATTCAAGGTGCTGAATTTGAACAAAACTTTTTCATAATACATCTGTGACATAGATAATTATAGTTATTCATTAATATGAACATACTTATTTATTTCAAAATAATTTTAAAATTAATCTTCAACATACAAAACTAATTGTTCTTTTAACAAATTAGAAGGATTAACTTTTACCCTTTTGTAAGAAAGATTTTCTTCTAAACTTTAAGTACTCAACCCCTTCATCTTGCTGTGACTGGTTTTCAAAATCCTTTGAAAAAGATATTTCAAATAAGACAGATAAAAAATTTAAAAGGTTTTTAAAAATAAGGTTCTTTGGTTTTAAATAGAAAATGATACGTTTTGTTCCAACACAATGAAGATGATACTTAACATTCTTGAGTTGAAAAGTAGGGAATTATCATTACATATTTTAATTTTTGAAAAGAAATATTACGTAAGAAAAGTTTTCTAGTTACGTAAAAAAATAAAAATTTAAATACCAAAAATATAATTTTTTAAAGGTTTAAAGATAGAAAATATAAACTTTCATAATTTAAATAAACACTATATTATTGAAAGATTAAATCAATGTTTAGAGATATTCAAAGTTTTTAGAAAATAAATTATACAAAAATAGACTAAGACTTGATTCAAAGAGTAAATAAAAATATCTTTCACCCCTATATAAAAATAGTTAATTCTCAAGAAGTATACAAAAATGAAATACTTTCTGGATTTGAGATTTTAGTACTTATGACTTTTTTATAGTGAATTACTTCATAATTCATCACTCCTTTAAGACCGAGATTTAAATAGAGAACTACTTATTGATTTAATGATGTAACTCAATGGTGTATTTCTGAAAATCATCAAATAAAAATTTCTTTTGGTACCCATATACTTTTGGGTCTAGCAGTGTTAGAAATTAAATCTATAGGTAACCAAACTTGTTTATTTTGAGTATAGTTTCTATAATTCAACCTAAACAAATATTTTGAACAACCACATTTTTAACATTATAAATTTGAGGTTTTCTAAAGCAGAATTCATTCACATAATATCCATTAATACTGTAATAATTTTTTAACAATATATATGTTTTTTATATTTAAAATAGTAACAAAATAATTTTTATATAATTTTGGTCTTTCACCATCACTTCTTATTCTAAGTTTTCCTTTCTTAATTTTAATTTTACTAAGGAATTGATTTAAATATTTTTCCTCCTTTTATCAGCATACTTAAAGATTGTTTTAAATTATAAACTTCTTCTAATAAATCCATAATCCGAGTTTCATCCAGATCACAAGAAATATTAGAAGAATTAGATTTTAAATCTATAATCTATTTTGAAAAATTTTATTTATCTACTACAACAGCATCATAAGTTTTTCTAATTTTTCTATGGTCTTTATTTAAGGATTCATATTTATATTGTAGCATAAATCAATACCTATTTAATTCATTATAAATGAAAATTTTCACAACTAGAGTTTTGCGAGCAAGAAGATTCTAGATAATTAGTATGATCCATAAGACACACCATTTCCCTTTTATACTCAGCCTCAGAATCTGTAGAAGTTTCATCAAGTGAAAAATAATAATTACTCCAAGAAACTTTCATAATTTTATTTCCCTTTATATTATAATCAACATTCCTTTGAGCTTTGAGTAAAGGAAAATTATCCTTTGTATGACCATTTTTCTTGCATTCAAAACATCTATTTTCTTCAGTCCCTTTATTTTTCTTTCTATACATCTTTTCAAATATTTTAGAAAGATCTAATAATTATTTATCTAAATCTAGATGAATTGAAACAGATGATTCATCCATACTAGTTTTAAGATCATCTTATTTATGTTTTATATGATTTTCAGCTTTAGAATGCTTCTTAGATTCATAGATTATCAAATTATTAATCAATCATACATCATTAAATTAACAATCAATTCCTTCTTAGCTAAATTTTTCACTGGTGTAGTTTTTGTATAACCACAGATATTCCATTCCACTTAGAGGGTAGTACTTTGAGTACATCTAATGCATGATCTAATTGTGAATTTGGATCTCCCAAATAAGCAATATTATTGACAATATCTATAATTATTACATTCATTTGAGTTATGGTTTCTTCCCCGCACATTCTAAAAGTATGAAATTTTAACTTTTCAATAATATAACTTAATTTTATGATATTGTTATTTCCATTATAGGAAATGAAAATAGTTATCAAAATATCATATGTATTAGGACATTAAGATACTCGACTGAACTCATTAGTTCTTAAACCACACATAATAGTATTCATGGATTTTGAATTGAGATTATATTCTATTTCTTGATCATTATTCCAATCTTGCAAATATTCCTTAGGAATATCATAAGGATTGACAACCTTTAAATAAAACATTATTCCATGTTTTTTTAAATAAATAAGAATAAGAGCTTTATAACATCCATAATTATCACCATTAAAGTAAGGAGCATGGATCACAGATATACCTTCTCTAGAGTCAGTTATTTCAAGATGTATTTATCTAAATCTTTAACTCAAGCTTGTTAGAACCAGTAAATATTATTGATCATTCACAGGATCACCACCTTTGATATTTCTTATTGATACTTTTGATATCACTTGATATAATTGGATACAGATAAAATAATTTCTGAAGAAGAAAATATACCCGTATATCCCAACCTATGATACTGATTGTTAGGTCAGAATGGTGATGATGAAGACAAAGACACAAGAGGGGGGGGGGGTGAATTGTGTACTTTAAAAACATTGATAGATTCAGAACACCTATCTTATTATAAAAAAACTTTCTTTCTCTTAAAGGTGAGTGATCAATAGAAATAAATAAAGGAAAATAATATAGAGATTTATAGTGGTTCAAGGAACAAAGATCCCCTAGTACACTCCACCAACTCTCTACTTCACAAGTTTGGTGATTTTCACTAGTAGGTTTCTTATCTAGAGACCTCTAAACAAAAACAACTAATTTCAGGTAGTTGAAACCTTACAAATCTTTTATAGGGCCTTCTGGTTCTTTTACATGGAACCAAAAATTCATATCTTAGCACAAGAAGCCTAAACCTCACCACAACTGAGTACGAGCAACCAAAACTCCACCATATCAAAAGAGTTTGATTTGTTTGAAAACACAGGTTAAACTTCACAATTGCAGCAAAAACTAAAATATGTATTAATATCTTTAATAATTCACAACAAAAAATAGATCTCTAATATTTCATAGGATTTCTTCAAATAGTAGCAAAGAAAACACCAGATAGATGTTTAAACATGTATGTCTCCAAAGTGTATATCTAACCAATTCTTTGTCGATATTACAGTAGAATATATAACAATAATATATAGTAGTAGTGAAAAAAACATCAGTGAGTTTATCAGATAGATCAAAACATATATGTCTCCAAAGTGTATCTCTGAAGGCAATGACACACTTGTTGTTTTACAACAAATATCTTTTCCTTATATAATCTACCGTTCTATATTTTTCTGATGAATAAAACCTTGATATTTATATCTGTTGAATACAAGCCTTTAAAAAATCATAACAAGCCTCTGAATTGGTTGTAAAACATATTTAAAATGATATTTAATTTCATCAAGACCATTTCATAAATCTTGGATAATATCATAGATTTAAAACTCCATCGTTGAATAGTCAAATGCATGGTTCCTTCATATGATGACAAAAACTCTAACGTAGGGTTGACAACGTACGATTGATCACAAAAGTAGGGTTGATATACCATAAGTTTTTTTACTCAAACATAGGGTTCCTTACAAATATAGGGTTATCTATCCATACTTTCCCTTTTCTCAGATTTAGGGTTCCAACCAAAAATAGGGTTGCTGAACCATACGTTATGCATACAAAAAACGTAGGGTATGAATAGTGTTTCCAGAATATGTTTAAAACGAATCCAAAATACTTTAAAAAATATTTCAAATGGATCAATGAATTGAATATATTTATAAGATAAATATTCTAATAAATATTATATTCCTGAAATTATCTTAAAATCAAATTTATTAGTAACATAAATGTGGTCATATGTGATCATAGAAAACAAAAAGAGATTAACAAAATTGTTGAATCAATATATACTCAACATAAAATTCATAAATAACCAGATAAGATTAAATTAAATGGTTTTTAAATTATATAGATATTATAATTTTCTTCAAGGTAAATTTAAACATAAAAAATCTTGAATACAAATTATATTGAAGAATAAACCCTTACCTCAAGTTTGAATATATGTTTTTCCTAAATTTAGTTCATAAGGTTTACACTAAACTTATTTTGATACCAAGTGTAAAACCCTAAATCCAGTAACCTAGATATGGTGGTTATATTACTACATTGGGATAAAATACAAGAGATTTTATCCCAAAGCATCAAACAGTTTTGTAGTCTTGGGAGACTAGATACATACATGATTCTCACATTACATTTGAAAACATGAAATACAACTTAAAATTTTAGTGATAACTTTATTTTTTATTCTAATATATCCCTAAAATAATTCATAGTTACCTTCATGGTATCATATTTAATAGAAAAAATAATAAAGGATGAGCTCAGATGCTCAGTAAGTGAAAGCATACAACAAAATCTATTATAGATTAAATAAAGCATGGATAATATGGTAGAGATAAAGAATAATATAATATACAACTAATATCATAAAAGGGAAATGTATCTATGGATGAAATAACAACATGAATAATCACATGGATAATAATAACTAGTTCCATAATTATAGAATGCATAATATCTAACATCATAATCTTACCTAAAAGGCCTTGTGCCAAGACATCTTATATAAATAGGTAAGGCGTATACCAAATATCCCAACTATTTTATCTAATGAGATATACTAATTCATCAAGGGGATATAATAGGCCCCTAACATATCTTACTAAGTACATTTCATTCATCATGTGAAATAAATGAATAATAATTCAATACATAATCAGTATAAATGTTTTTATTAAAAAACTAGTACATGAAATGTTAATATTTTCCCCAGTTAGTCACTAGAGCAACATGATTATAAGAAATATAGTATAATATGGTGGATGTTATTATTATATTATATCCCCAATAAATTATAAGATTCATCAAAGGGCACTGACATAGATGCGAATACTTTTAAAAGATCACTAGAACAATTCTTAAAGAAAATACCCTTTAATTTTGATATCAATTATTTAAAATCTAAAAATATCCAAAATATTATGGAAATGTTTTATTTTAAAATAAAAATAAAAAAATATAAATTAATATTCAGTAAAATAAATATTCATGATGGTGGGAAAATTCATTCTTATGATAAATGTTAAAACAAGTATTCTGTTCACACCTTTAGTAAAAAGTACATCATTTAGAAAATGACAAGAAGATTCATTTTAAACATTTTTATAGAAAGTAAAACACAGTTAAACATTAATTTAATCAATCATTTTATAATAATAAAAAAGTTCTTACAAACATTTTAAATAAAATATAGAAATGAAAGAAAAATATTCCCGACCAAATAGAAAGATAATGTTGGTTTTCCTTAATAACATTCATTTGGACTTTTGAGTACTTATAGAGAGTAAAATGAAAGGAAAACATAAAAAATACATGGATAAATAAATAATAAGAAATTATATAGAGTTTAAAAGATAAATATCTTATAATTTCTATCAATGGAAATTTAATCTTAAACAATCCCAAATAAAACTGAGATTGATGAATAAACCCTCACCTCAAGTTAAACTTTCTTAATAAGTGATTTTAACTACTTGTATAATAAATTTAAATTTATTATATTTATATATCAGTATAATATTCGTAATTATAATACCATACATGGTTTACTTATACTATCTTATCACCCATTCATTAACAATCTTTCAATATCTTCATCATTTTGGGTGCTAATTGTTTCGTTTTCATGTATGGTTCGATTTAAAAGTTATGGTACTTGTATATTGATCATGGTTAAATAATATACATAATGTTAATAATGATATAAATAACATATATATTCATTATATACATATTTATAACCATTAATATAATTAAAAGTTATAAAAATGAATTACACTATCTACGACGACGGTAGTTTGTATATGCTCATGAATGTTGTTTTCATTTTCTAATGAAAATAATGAAAGAAATATAAATAATATTTTATCATTATAGAATAATAATTATATAATAAATATAATATATATTTATCAAACCCATCATTATATCCATTAATATGAGGCGACAAAGGAAATTGAATCACATCTCTATGTGGAGGCGGTAGTCCACACATACGCACGATCGATACTTTCATTTCCCATTTAATGGAAAAGAGCTGGAAAATGGTTGTCCCATAATCATAATAACCTATAAATATATTGATGATAATAGATTAATTATTTTAGTATAGATACAATGAATTTATAGGAAGTATAATTAGAGATAAAATTTGATAGATTCATGTAAGACGATCACCTTTTCTTTGAGAGACCTCATTTGAATTACACCTTAAGGATTATTAGGATGGTATTAGGATAATAATAGAAGATCAAGAATGAAAAGAATGATTCTAAGAAGGTTTTTGATCAGGTAATGGTTGAGACAGAGTGCTAAAAGGTTTTTAATAATGTTAAATAAGATGTTTCCTTTTATAAGTGAGGGGAGGGATACACATGGAATTACTTAAAATATTTAAATAAGATAAAGTAAATTTATTGTGAAAGTGACACTAAATGGATAGAAATTATAATTTAAGATAATTTCTGTTCTAAATATATTAAAAAAATACGATTTAGACTAGTTTAATTGGAATTTTTACCCTTATCTTTTATTTTAACACCCTGATAAACCCTTTTTAACCTTAACCATGATAACAAAATTTTACTGTTTTTACTATTAATTATGAATAAAAATTAAGTTTAAATTATTAAAAAATATTAATTATACTAATTAAAAATATTTAATTTATTTTAAAAGATTCAATTTCAAGAAATTTTAAAAATTAATTTTAACATAGGTTCATAAAATGCAACGGAAACCATTTTTAGAAAAATGATTATTTTAAGCATAAAAATAATTTTTCAATAAATAAAGTATAAATGTAATTCAATTGGAATTAATTGTATTATGTTAAATTATAGGATAATTATTTGAATTTAAAACCAAACCAAAACCAAAATTAACCTTGTAAATATTTGATTAATAAATAATAAATAAAAATAGTTTTTATTTGAATAAAAACATTATTTATATTTCAAAAATATGAAACATATATTTCTATGTTAAACATTATATTTTTATAATAATTATATTACTTATTAAATGTATATTTTTCTAGATTTTTTTCATAAACTCTTATTTTATTATAATTTCATAAAAATGACAATATTTTTAATATCGTTATTTTTCAAAATTCACCAAAAAATCAACTATTACTAAAAAATATCAAAAGTTCACGCCAAGATAATTTTGAAAATATAAATTCAAAAATGAATTTTATTTCATAAAATTCAATTTATAAAATTTTATAATTGAGTTTTTAATCACATTCTTGAATAAATCTACGTGAATTAGTCTATCGTTTCTTTAGAAAGAAAAATTTATTTACTATAAATGAATATTGGGTGTTACATATCCAGTGAAGTTAAGTAAAGAGATCTTGGAGATAATTATCAATGTTTTTCATATTAAAATTTACAATAAATATAGATAATCTATGTGGGGGTGAAGAAATTATGATACATGTGTGCAATTTATCAGATATTTTAAACCCTAGAATGTGTATACACTCAATATAACCAATAATATTGACTACATGTACTCTAGTCAACACCCATAATCTAAATTTTCATGTAAAGAGTGACGTTCCCTAGAACTAAACTCCTAGTTATACTGTTAAAAATAATTTATTTTAACAATTAATTTTATACATATTGAGATGAACCAATCTTTATTTTACTACATTACCATAAAATAAACATTAAAACTTATAAATAGTCTCACAATCCCAAGAATGGAAGGTTTATTGTCTTTAAGGACTAGTTACATAGAAAAATTATTTTACAAAACTTGAAAACATTTTTCTATAATAGATCCACAATAGTCTATTCTCTATACTTATCATAAGTTATATGTATATTTATAACCTAGGTATTATAAACATAAGAAATAAGTGATATTAAAAACTCAGTAAGGGAAAAACCCAACAACATGCTATCAAGGGTTAGATCACAAGCATGTGAGAAAACCTGAGTAAGGTGAAACATCTTATTAAAAAGAACATGGAACAATAAGAGTTTTCTATAAGACATTATAAAAAGACATATAATCTCAAAAGATAAAACATATAACATTACATAAATGTGTGGAAACATGATATAATAAAAATGATCCATATAACATAATAATAGGCATACAGATGTAGAATGTCATGGAATTGAAGCATAATAGTAAAATATGGCACTAACATAGGCATATAATTCATAAAATTGTGGATTGGGAATCATTACATGTTACCCATAACATGGTGGAGTAGGTATCACTACTTGATTTACATATTGGATTAGGCATCACTACCTAATTACCATAAACATAGTAGAGTAGGCATCACTACATGATTCCCATAAACATAATAGAGCATGAATCACTACCAGATTCCCAAAATATAATGGATCAAGTATCACTTACTGATTCCCATAATGGAGTTAGCATCAATACTCCATTCCCATAAATATATCATGAGTTATAAATCCTTAACCAATGCAATAAAGTGTGATATAGGACCCCACTATTAGAGTTGGTTCTCTAGAACTGACTTCTAAGTACTTGATGATTACATATATTCAATTTCTTGAATTTTAATGAAGTTTCTTATCACATGTTGATTGTTACTCTACATGACATAATATTTGATAATATCCTAAAGATATATTCCACATAAAAAGTATATAATGATTCCATGCTATGATTTGATACTTTAGATGCTATGAAAATATTCGTTAAACCCACATTCCATGTCTAGATGATATTGTCTGATGGGCCATAGATGATATAGATTATCAGGGGTAGACATTGTGACACCTTACCATGGTGTTCTCCCTTGGTAATCAACAAAAAGGGAGATTATGAGAACATGACCCACAAATAGTAAATCTATATTTATACGTTTCATTGGATGTTTCTATCTATAAAAATGTGTATTGGTCCTTATATTTTAATATTAATATTAATGAATATCATAAGCAACGTACTTTGATATATTGATGAAAACCATAATGAAATATGCCAATGGTGAAGTAGAATATGTTGGGTTCATGACGAGTGATATTACATTAATGGATAATGTAAGAAAGGATTTATCCCTTATTAACATTGATAGATGTTGATATCTTAGGCCCTTTAATGGGACTATAAATTCCTAGATAAATCCTTGTACATGTTGTTCTATGGGAAATTTTATTTCTAGAAATTCAAAGAAAGAAACATTGAGCATAAAGGTTGGTGATTCAAGTATGCAAGTGACTTGATTAGAGATATCTTGATAAAGAGATTATATCACACAATAAACATTCGTAGGAGGTTGTATGTCATTGTGACATCAACTTAATTCAGTATGGGTGCCTTGGCATATTTTTAAATGATAACCTTAGACTTTAGGTTTCTTAAACCATTTTACAATGATAAATATGCCAATAGGGTCACACACTAAGTGTGTCTAGAATCTTAGTTAAATTTAATTTTGAATTTAACAAGTTAGAATAAATATCATTCATGCTTTATGGTTTACTATTTATTTAGTTTTGGTTTATCACTAAGATTTAATCATAAGTTATTCAAAATATTAAGTGAGTTAAAAAATAATGAATTTCTATTTTCATGGTTTGGAGAATATAATATTTATTATATTTATTGAAAAATAATTCAGTTATATTTATTTATTAAATAAATAGTCATTATTTGAGGTTTGGTAAATACTGAGGAGGATATGTAGATCAAACTTAATGGTCCAGTTGGAAATGATGTAAATGATATTTATTTATATATATTATTTTGTGATGTACATGTTATTTTATTAATAATAATAATATTTGTATTATTATTAGACATGGGATCAACTAAGAATTATAGAATTTTCAAGAGTCCTATATGAAAATTACTAACCCTAAATATATTATAATAAATATCTAATTATATCATTTTCCATAGGCACATTTTTTGCCCACAATGGATATAGATAATCTCTCTCAATCCCTATATAGAGTTCTAGATATATAGAGTGCGCTCTATCCTCCTATTCTCTCAATCCATTAAGAGAACACTAATAACTATTCACCCTCATGATAATTATACCGTGACCAACCCCAAACGATGCAAGCAATTAGGATAGGCCCTACTAACACTCAATTATTCTACGACGATGTTTAGAGATTATAGTAAATGTGTGGATCACTGCTAGAAGGATTCTACACCCGGATCCCTAAACACAACTATTTCACAATAAGATCAAATTAATCGAATCACCAAAGAAGATAGAATTACAAGTTTAGGAAACTCTAGATCTAATTATAAATTAAATATAAATTACATGTGATGATCCTATTCTTCTACTTCCAATGTTTAATCAAGTTAATTAATCTACAAATTCTACTTATCATGGAATAATTTGTTATGTACATCTCAGATTATTCATAAATTATTACTAAAATCTGAGTTATGAATTATAAGTAGGTTCTTCCACTACACCCAGAACCTACAATTGGTATTAAAGCGGTCACATGGTTAATTTATATTTATTTAATAATCATTGATTGAATGGCATGGATTTTCAAATTCTTTTACTTCATATCTTTTTGTTCTTGAAATACAAACATCATTTTCTCTTCCCTTTATTCATTCTCACTTGTATAAACAATAAACATGTTAAATTAAAATGAATAAACATCTAAAAATTCCATCTGTATATGCCAAAGGATCTGAAAAAATAACACAAGAGTACATGACATATATTCCAAACTACATGTCATGTACCCATGTATCTTGTCTATATCTCATGTTAATGTCTAATTAGTCTAATAAAACAGGATCAATGATTTGATAAAAGCATATCAATATGTATATCCAGACCAGAATGGTATATGGTTTGAAGAAACTTATACCATGTAATATGAACACATTGTGTATAGTCCTCATGTCTTCATAATGGAGAACACAAGGGGAATAAGAATTTTGTGTATCTACTACATGAAATAGGGAATGAAAAACCATGAAACTTTGATTCCACATGTTGTGTAAGATGATTAAATTTCATGTACCTCATACATGTCCATGGAAGGAAACATGCCTAGTCCCTAATCATGTGTCATAGACACAACTAGAAGAGATTACATGCTGTATAAACTAGTACTCTCTATATAGTCTACTGAAAATAGTGTTCTTAATTTAATATAGAGAGAATACTTAATTATATAATTAAACCTATTCATACATGTTTCATGTTTCATTTATTTTAGAGTGCATACCATGCTATAGGAATGTTATTTATATATTGAATTAATTTCCATGTTATATTCTAAAACTATATGTTGTGTATGGTATTTTATTATAGTGTGCTCCACATGAATCAAGATCATTACATGCAATGTAATTCACACATGTTTTATGATTCATTTATTTAATAGTACACACTATGTAATTAACTATCATACAATGTGTGTTGGATGCTAATGGAATACACAAGCACAAGGATCATGCCAGGTAGTTTGGACGAGTGCATGTCATTGACTCCAAGTATACTTCTATAATTTATTAATTTTATATAAAATTTATTTTGTTTAGAATTATGGATTTTAGTAATTCAAGGATTATTGGATGGAATTAATTTAAATTAGATAAATTATATTAATTCATGATGTTTTATCTTAATTAAATAATCAACTGATAACTATATTGTAAATGTATATTCATTGAATTTTTTTTGGATGATCATATGGTTAGACCAGAACTATGTATGTGATTGGTTTTCTATTAATTTATTATTGTATTTAAATTAAAATAATATCCCATGTGTCATCCCTCCTCCTTATTATGTAAGATCCAACTTTCCCATGATTTATTTTATGTAAACACCCATAATCCAATCTATTGGATCCTGCCAACTATGTGTGAATAAAATCTTATGTAAAGATGGATCTATTAAGAAAGTGGAGGAAATATAAGTCTTGGAGCCAAGGTGAAACAAATCGAGGTGATAAATAGGATCTGAGGTAGAATACTACAACATTAACCAGGCTACAGTTCAAGGTGTTTCCCCCTAGGACTGAGGGTTAGTTTAATATCCTCTAAATAAACTAACCATTAGAGAATATCACGATCATGAAACTTATATTTTATATATGTCAGTTTCATGGTTGATAATTTTTGTTTTCTAATTATATATGATTAATTAATAAATAAATTAATGATCATACAAGATGGAATAAAACAATACTGGGTTATGAATAAATTTTATCAGACATAGTTAATCACTTAAGTAAAATCTACTTAACAGTAACAAGGCATGTGATAATATAAAACTAGGTTTTTACACCCAAGGATATATATCCCTCAACTAAAATATTAGGTCAGTATATCCTTCCATTACTTAAGTTATAGTTGATCCCATAGTTTAAAGTGCTTGATTAGCCCAAGTTAGGGTTCTTTCAATTATCATGGAATTTTTAGCTTGAAGTTTTTGGTTAAATTAACTTGGTTCACATCATGGGTTATCTACCTAATCAGGACTTAGGGAAACCAAGAGGAAAGGGTTGAGGAAATCTTCATCCAAGATTTTAGAATTGGGGAGTCCACTCAACAGATCAAGGAACCATGAGTTAATGTTGCTGGTGAGTTATTCCAACCTAAAACCCTTCAATTAACTTGTTAGGATTGAGTTTGGTTTATGATAAGGGGAATATGGGTCCTTGACACTAAAATATCCATGAAACATGGTATTCTAAAACTAATCGTGATAAAAATTATGTTTTTAAAAAATAGTGGGATATTAATAAAATTTAATTTAAATTTATTAATATATTTTTTTAATGAAGGAAGTACTAATAATATACTCTTAAATTTTATAGAAATGAAAACACACACGAATATAACAATTTTACTATAACCCAGACTAGAGAAGTAAAACCTTTCACCGGCTATAATTTCTTGGAATGGTATATGAACTTACATATTATACTACCCTAGGAACAAAAATTATACATGTTGGAAACCCCACTTCTTGAGTCGCCTATGAAAGAGGGTAGTAATGAAGAAGTGTCCCTCTTCTTGAAACATGTGTATAATGCAATGGATGTCCAAAGTTTCAAGCTATAATCCATTTCTAGTGATCTTCTAAAGAAATATGAAGATATAGATTCTTGTAACATCATTTCTAACCTTCATGGTCTCTGTCATGAGAAGGTGAGAGAAGAGAGGTGTGAGATCTCAAATGCACTATTCATATGCTGTTGGAGTTGGTTCCCTAGAACCAAATTCTATGTAATTTATAATTACCTATATTCATTGTTTTGAATATTAATAAACATTATATCACATCATTATTTTTCCTTCTTGTGAAATAATATGTGCTAATGTCCTAAGAATAATTGTCACACTAAAAGGTCAAAGCTGTTCCCCGCTATGATGAGAACCCAAAAGTGCCATGATAGTATTATTAAATATATGTTATATAGATGAATGATATTATTTGATATAACAAAAATGATACAGGATATCAGGGGTGGGGATTCAAAGGACTTTGAGGTACTTTCTCATGATGCACACCCTTGGTAATTTCCAGTGCAGAAGATTATGAGAACACACCCCGCTAGTAGGAAATTGACATTTATATGTGTCATCAGATGTTCCTATTTGTGGATGTGTGTATTGATCCTTAGAATTTAATAATATTATTAATTTATATTATTATATGGATACTTTGATGTATTGAAAAAAATTATGATGACATATGTTTATGGCGAGGTAAGATATGTTGGGAGCGTCAAGAGTAATATTTCATTAATGAATAATGTAAGAAAGGATTTGTCCCTTTTTTTATTTAATAGAAGTTTATATATTATTCCCTTTTATGGGAATTAAATATACTAAATAAATCCATTTATATGGTGTTCTATGCATAAGTTCATTTTTAAAAAGTCAAAAAAAGAGATATTGAGTACATAGGTTGATAACAAAAGCATGTTACCTGCTTGATTTGAGATATTATGATAACGAGATTATATTAAAAATTAAGAATTCATATGAGGTTGTATGTAATTTTAACATTAAATTCTTTATCTATTTCTTCCTTAGTGTGTTGTGAGATGTTAACCTTGGACTCTGGGTGGCTCCACCTAATGCCACTAAGAAAGAGGCCTAGAGGGTCGCATACTAAGTGTGTCTAGAATCTTAATTAAATAATAATATTATTTATTATTTAACATGCTGAATAAATATTATTATCATATGTGGTTTAATAATTATTTATGATTAGCTTGATTGCATATTTTTATTCACAAGTTATTTGAGAGAATATCTAATGTGAAGAATATTTAATAAATATTTATTTCTTATTTAGTGAATATAATATTTATTTATTTATCGGAGAATAATGAAATGAAATTTATTTATTAAATAAATAGTTATTTTTCAAGGCCTAATAAATTTTGTGGAGGAATGACATACCGAGTTTAAAGGTCCATTGAGAAATAATATATATTAAATATTATTTGAATAAATTTTAAAAAATCTATTCAAGAAATAATATTTAATTAATTCACTGGTTTTGCGCATGTAAATAAATAAATAATAATAATAATAATAATAATAATATTATTATTATATAAATGGGGTTTTTTAGGGATTAAGTAAATAATAAGGGTGTATATAAAATTATTATTTTATGACCCAAGCACTATTTAAACCGAATTATATTATTTTAAATCCTCAAGACTGGTCAATTTGTGTTGTGCACAATGTCAAGGAGAATTATCTCATACCATAGAGTGACCCTCTCTAAGAAATATCTGAAGAAATGAGAGAGAACCTCCTTTAAAACTGTAATGACCTGAACTTTTTAATTATATTAGTTTCCTAATTTTATGTGTTATTTAATTTTATACTCAACAAAACTATATCCTTTAATTAATGAAGTGGGTATAATTAAAATGAGACCACTAGGTTTCAACTATTATATGACCATTGGTCAATATGACCGTTGGTCAATATGACCATTGGTCAATATGACCGTTGGAAACTATAATCTTAACATTGTGTTTTTATAAATACAGTTATCTTGGTAAATTAATACAGAAAGAAGATTGAATGGCCTCATCCATTAGACTCGAGCCATATAAATCCCATCTGTCAGAGCTTGGGAAGGAGGTAGCATCACTGGGCTTTGCTCTAGACCAAGCTCAAGCCGAACTTCAACGTATGAAGCTTGAACAGAATCGCCTAAGGGAGAAGTTCAAGCTAATAGAAATCACCACTCGGGCAATGTTGTCCGAGCCACCCTAAGATTCTATCACCATAGCACACCTTACCCTAAGGTCCTATGCTGCTGTTATAAGGGGATATGTAACGAGACCTTAGCTACTTTGTGTAATCTTTTTATATAAATAAAATTGCTATTTCTTCTTATGGAAACATTTGTGAATTTCAAATATCTGGATAAATATAGGATGTGTATTATTGATGAATTTAGGAAAAAGGGATATTTTAAAATGTTTTTGTATTCATTAAATTATTAATAATGTGAAATTATTTTCAAAAAATTGTCTTCTATAGTTGTGATCAGTGAGAAATTTAGAGTCTAATAAGATCAACTTGATTTTTAGTGAATAGTAAAGTATGAATAGTAACATACCCGTATGAATAGTTATGAATAGTAATGAATAGTAACTTAACAAAAAAATAAAAACTTCACCCATGAATGTATAAATACATTTTAGACATCTTAAAAGTGAAAAAATGAGCATAGTTTAAGTTTTGGTATTTTTGTACGCCATAAATATTTTATTTAAAAGTTTATAATTAATTTAATAATTTAAAATGGAAATTTATTTTCATAAAATTTAATCATAAATTGTTACTTTTTGTCTTATGGGTATACAATATTTTTATGGGACCTTGATTACTTTTTTTAAGGTGTTACAAAATGAGTTATAGTTTTAAAGTTGTATTTTTGGAATAAATAATGATTTTATTTAAAAATTAAATTAAAAATATTTAGAAAATTGTTTTCATGAAATTTAATTCATTTTTTAATTCTGAGCATCGATATTAGGTTAGGGTGAATTTTTGGGATTTTTCTGAAACAGTTGAATTATCGGTGAATAGTAAAAATGCAGTTTTGAGTTTTGGGTGTTTAATGACATCATTAATGATGTAATAATGATGTAATATTTCTTTTCGACTTAGTAATAGTGATATATGCTATGAGGTGTCCCAAATGGACAATACCATGGAAAAATACCATGGTTAAGCCCATGGTTTTGCAAATACCACCGATGAGGTGTCCCTTGGAAATTAATAATTTATTCACTCACTTTTCCTATAAATACCAAGCCATTTCCCTCATTCATTTCATTCAAAAATAATCCTCAACAAATTTCTGGTCTCCTTACCTCCCAAGGAGTCTTCACAAGGTTCCCTCATGCCTCCCAAGGTCCCGACCTTCAAGCTTTCAAAGTTACTCTTCAAGGTAAGGGATCCTTTCACCCCACCTATTTTAAGTCATGACTTCCTTTATGTTGTGTCTTATATTTTCCATCTATTTATGTTGAGGGTATGTTCTTATATGTTCTTATTACTTTCCATTTCATGTCCAAATTATGAGAGACCCTTTCTTCTCTCATCAATTTGTTTTCTGAATTTAAGTGATGCCGTTAGGCTGCCGAATTTCTCGTAAAAGAAATCATATCTTCTCTTTCCTTTCAAGTTTTCTTTTCTTGTGGTATGTCATTAAAATACCCATACCATGTTCGTATCTCCATGTTATTATGTATTTATATTGTAATATGAGTTATTTATGAGTGGTTTACCCTTGTAACCCCTCTTTTTATTATTTTCTAAAATCATGATATATAGCCGGTATGCTGGAGAAATTTCGTCTCAAAATTTATATCTCTTTCTCTCAAGAAATTATCTTGTTTATTTATGTGAATAACCAGAACTATTTCATTTATATGGGTGTTCAGAAATATATAAAAAGGATATATTTTATTCTTTAATGGACATACATATAACCCTCACTCCCTTTCCATGGGTTATAAATGACATAACAATCTCATTTTTAAGTACTCTTTAAAACGTCATGATTTTGAAATGAAACCCATTTCTTTTATTCTATATGGGTTATTTATGAAATTTTTTATTATGATCTATGTGGATCACATTAAAGTAAAGAAATATTAAGGGTTATCTCTGATAGATCTTCAATACATTAGGTAAAGAATTAATCTCTAGAGATGACAAGTTTCATGATACCTTGGTGAATAACCTTGTTAATTTTTATGACACCTCGGGGATAAACCTTGGTGATATGTTCATGAATGTTTAAATGAAATGTTGTAGCCACATATTAAAGTTATTATTCAAGTTATTTTTATTATTATATGCCTATATTTCCATTGCTCATGCCCTTATGTTTTTATTCAAGTTCTTATTGATGTCACAAGTAAACTAATTCCCTTGTTTACCCTTACCGGGCTTTCTTCTCACCCTTTCCTTTGAATATATGTCTCCAGGTTATGAGATTTAGTAGTTTTACTTAGGATAAACTTATTATAAATCCTTACAAGTGGAATATAATAATGTTTTATGTTTTTTTTCTTGTATTATGTTCCTGATTTCCAAGACACTAGACTTTAAAGATCCTCTATTTGTAAAATGTAATGAAAAGTTATATAATAAAAAGGAAAGATAACATAGTTGGTATCAAAGGATAGTTTAGTTTTTTATGGAAATTAGGATATGAAATATTTAGGAAGAATCCTATAGAAAATTTTAAATATAGGAAAACTTCCTGGTATTTTGGTGAGTATTAAGTAAGTGTTTTATCAAGAAAATACATCCCTATCTGGATACGAGCAGGTAGAGGCGGCTCTGACACATATGTACATAGGGGTAAAACCTGAAAACCCCGCTTTGAGCTAGACTCGAATGGGAACTGGTACACGACAACGGGCCTTGCTGCACTCTTAGTTACGACACTCTCGGGGGATATGTTTGGTTAATCATAAGCTTTTTATGAATCATTATGGAGGAATTATAGAGAAAAGTAATTGTTTAAGCATGAATTTTTAAGACATAAAATCATTTATAGTTATAAGATTCGTAAATGAAATAAGTTTCTCACTAAGGTTTTATTATTTTAGAAAATGGAGGGCAATAGGAGGAACCGTGAAAATGGTGACCGCAATGGAGCATGGGCTGAAAGCCCTCCGATGGAAGCCAGAATGGAAACATTCATGCGAATGATGAGCCAACTAACTCAAGTTATGGGAAATAACTTGAATCAAGCTGAGATACCGATCTCACCGTGAAGGGAAAACATTATGTTGAGTCCTTTATGCATCAACTACCACCAACCTTCAATGGATCGACTGACCCATTGATTGCTGTGCAGTGGATCAGCTCTATCGAGAAGATATTTTTTGTGCTCCACTGTTCAGAGAAAGAGAAGGTCACCCTGGCTGTCTATTGCTTAGAAGAAGAAGTTTATCAGTGGTGGGAGATGATTAAAAACATGAGGCAAAGAGTGGAGGTTGAATCTATGGAGTGGGAAGAGTTCATAGGGATTTTCTTCAGTAAGTATTTCCATCAATCCATGAGAACAAGAATGGAGAAGGATTTTCTCGAGCTGAAGTAGAAGGAGAACGAATCTGTCGAAAGCTATGAGATAAACTTCACCCGACTTTCATGATATACCTTTAGCTTTGTCATGGATCCAAATGGTAAGGTTGATAGATTCTTCGGTGGACTGAGACCTCATCTGTGGAAGAATCTAGCCAACCGAGACTATGATAGCTACGAGGAGATCGTGCGGAGTGCGATGAAAGTCGAACTCGGGTTTGGTGAGATGCAATGTTCTCATAAATCAAGTGACAAAAAGAGACCGATGGATCCAAACTTAGGGAGAACCTTTGATCAAGGAAGAGGAGGAAAGCAAGTGAAACGTCCCACATGTAATAAATGTGGGAAGAAGCATTTGGGGAACTGCATGCTCGGGAGTGGGAAATACTACAAGTGTGGAAGAGATGGTCATATTGCGAGGAATTTTCATAGTGAGGTGAAACCTCAACTTCCAAACACTAACGACAAGGGGAAGATGGTTCAGGCCCTACCTGATGTCTAGTTCTTTAAGTGCGGAAAACTGGGTCACTTTGCCAATCACTGTCCAAATCTAAGAGAAGTGGAGGGGAACCACCATCAGCCTCAGAAAAGGCCAAGGGAGCAAGGTCGTGCTTTTGATAACACGACAGCTGAAGTTGAAGCTCCAAATGATATGGTAGCAGGTACTCTTGTTGTTATCTCAAAGATAGCAAGTACTTTGTTTGATTCTGGTTCTACGCATTCCTTTATTTCCTCCAAGTTTGTAAAGAATTTAGAATCAACCCCCGACTTGCTAAAAGTAGAGTTATCAGTCAAGACTCCTGGTGGGATTTTCCAAGCATCATCAGTGTTTAGAAACTCTAGTATCTACTTTGGTGAGCACAATATTATCGCAAATATAGTAGTCATTCCCATGCTAGAATTCAACATTATACTAGGGATAGACTAGCTCTCAAAGTATAATGCTAAGATCAAATGCAGAAGTAAGGAAATCTATGTAGTCTTGAATGAAAAACCTACAGTTATCTTCCAAGGATAGATATCTCAACCTGATCTTTGTCTAGAAGAACCTCTTATATCCTTCTTTATGGAATTGATTGGTGATGAAGAAGAAGGAAATGAAAGTTTGAGGATAGAAAATGTACCCATCGTCCAGGAATACATTGACGTATTTCCTGAGGAGTTTTCTGGACCTCCCCCAGAAAGAGAGGTAGAGTTCTCCATTGAACTCGTACCTGGATCTCATCCAATATCAAATACCCCGTATAAGATGGAAAATGTGGAGCTGGAGGAATTAAAGAAATAATTCCAAGATATTTTGGATAAGGGGTTTATCTGACCGAGTGTGTCTCCTTGGGGAGCACCTGTTATCTTTGTGAAGAAGAAGGATGGATCGATGCAGATATGCATTGATTATAGAGAACTGAAAGGAATCACAGTAAAGAACAAATACCCTCTTCCAAGAATTTATGGCTTATTTAACCAACTTCGTGGGGCTCAATTCTTATCTAAGATTGATCTTCGATCTGGTTATCATCAATTGAGGGTGAAGAAAGAAGATATTCCAAAAACTGTCTTCCGATCAAGATATGGGCATTATGATTTTGTTGTTATGCCTTTTGGACTGACTAATGCACCTGATATTTTTATGGATTTGATAAATAGAGTCTTTAAAGACTACCTCGATAACTTTGTGGTAGTCTTTATTGATGATATTATGATATATTCCAAAAGTCGTGAGGAGCATGATGATCATCTAAGGGTTATTTTGAAAACTCTACGGAAGGTGAGACTTTTTGGAAAGTTCAGTAAATGTGAATTCTGGTTACAACAAGTTTCTTTCTTGGGGCACATTGTTACCAATTAAGGAATCATAGTTGACCATGCAAAAACAAAAGTTGTAGAGGAGTGGCCTCAACCTACAACAATAACTGAGATTCATAGTTTCCTTGGATAAGCGGGATATTATAGGAGGTTTGTGAAAAACTTTTCATGACTTTCTAATCCATTAACCAAGTTAACTCAAAAAGGGGTCAAGTTCATCTAGACAAAGGAGTGTGAGGAAAGTTTTCAAGAGTTGAAGAAGAGATTGGTTACTGCACCTGTGTTAACTTTGCCCTCAAGTGGAGAAGGATTCGTTATTTTTAGCGATGCATCTCTAAAAGGGATTGGGTGAATCCTCATGAAAAATGACAAGGTCATTTCTTATGAATCTCGACGATTGAAGACTCATGAGAAGAACTATCCTACGTATGATCTGGAGCTGGTGGTGGTCGTTTTCTCTCTGAAGATATGGAGGTACTATCTTTATGGGGAGAAATGTGATATATACACAGAAGATCAAAGTTTTAAATATATTTTCACACAAAAGGAATTGAACATGTGATAAAGGAGATGGTTGGAACTCCTTAAAGACTATTATTGCTCAATTCATTATCACCCTGGAAGAGAAAACAAAGTCACCGATGCATTAAGCAGGAAATACCCAGTTGTTCTGTCCATTATGAGGATTCAAAGAGATCCTTTGATCAATGACCAAATAAAACTGGACATGGGAATTATAAAGGAAGGGAAATAATAAACCCTAACCCAAATGATTTCTCAACCGGCACTACTAGAGAAGATCAAGAAATCTCAGAAAGAAGATCCTTTGTTACAGAAGAAGTTTGATGCTATGAAGGATGGGAAGTTTCCTGAGTTCAATACTGATCAAGATAGTGTACTGAAATTTCATACAATACTACGTGTTCCATCTATTCTGGAAATAAAGAAGGAGCTAATGGATGAAGCTCATAGCTCTACTTTCTCTATACATCCTGGTAGCACAAAAATGTATAGGGACCTTCGTGATCATTATTTGTGGGATAATATGAAAAGGGAGATTTCTGACTACACTTCAAGGTTCCTGGTATGTCAGCAAGTGAAGGCAGAGCGACAAATTACTAAAGGGGTATTGCAACCACTACCCATACCAGCATGTAAGTGGGACAATATCACTATGGACTTCATCACTGGTCTCCCAAGAACTTCCAAAGAAAATAATACGATATGGGTTATTGTGGACCATCTCACCAAGACTACCCATTTTATCTCCATTCGGGAAGATTTCTCTATTGATCAAATTTCTAGGATTTATGTGAAGGAAGTTGTAAGGCTGTATGGAGTTCCACTTTCTATCTTATCTGATAGTGATCCTAGGTTCACATAAAAATTTTGGAGAATTCTTCAACAATATTTGTGCACTGAATTGAATTTCAGTACGACCTATCACCCAAACTGATGGCCAATCCGAAAGGACTATTCAAACACTCGAGGACATGCTGAGAACTTGCTCAATGGAATTTAAAGGTGGATGGGATCAACATCTCCCTTTAGTTGAGTTCTCTTACAACAACAGCATCCACTCGAGCATTCAAATGGCACCTTTTGAAGATCTATATGGGAAGCGATGTAGAACTCCTACTTTTTGGGATGAAGCTGGTGAGAGAAAGATTCTTGGGCCTGATCTTGTGCAAGAGATGACAGAAAAGGTCCATTCCATCCAACAACACATTAAGTCTGCTCAGAGTCGGAAAAAGAGCTATGCTGACAACCGTCGAAGGGACTTGGAGTTTGATGTTAGTGACAAATTCTTTCTTCGGATTTCTCCTTGGAAGAGAGTCATGAGGTTTAGGAAGAAAGGGAAGCTCAACCCTAGGTACATTGGACCCTATGAAATCCTTGATCGTGTGAGAGTAGTGGCCTATCAGCTTGCACTTCCTCCAAATCTATCCCAAGTTCATGATGTTTTCCACGTATCCCTCTTAAGGAAGTACATACCTGACCCTTCACATGTAATAAATATAGAGGTGGTACAACTGGAACATGACCTCTCTTATGAGGAGTAGCCGGTGGAGATCTTGGATCGTAGAGACAAGGTTCTATGCAACAAGACTACCCACCTTGTTAAGGTGTTGTGGAGGAACCACAAATGTGAATAAGCCATGTGGGAACCAGAGGAGTCCATGAGACAGAAGTACCCACACCTTTTCCCATCAGAGGGTACGAGATAAAATTTCAGGGACAAAATTTCTTAAGGGGGGAAGAATGTAACAAACCAAACTTTTTAATTATATTGGTTTCCTAATTTTGTGTGTTATTTTATTTTATACTCAACAAAACTATATCCTTTAATTAATGAAGTGGGTATAATTAAAATGAGACCATTGGGTTTCAACAGTTATATGACCACTGGAAACTATAATCTTAACTTTGTGTTTTTATAAATACGGTTATCTTGGTCAATTAATACAAAAATAAGATTGAATGGCATCATCCAATAGACTCGAGCCATATAAAGCCCATCTTTCAGATCTTGGGAAGGAGGTAGCATCACTAGGCTTTTCTCTGGACCAAGCCCAAGCCGAACTTCAATGTATGAAGGTTGAACAGAATCAACTAAGGGAGAAGTTCAAGCTGATAGAAATCACCACTTAGACAATGTTGTCCAAGCCACCCCAAGATTCTATCACCATAACACACCTTACACTTAGGTCCTATGCTGGTGTTATAAGGGGATATGTAACGGGACCTTAGCTGCTTTGTGCAATCCTTTTATATAAATAAAATTGTTATTTATTCTTATGGAAAAGTTTGTGAATTTAAAATATCTGGATAAATATAGGATGTGCATTATTGATGAATTTAAGAAAAAGGGGGTATTTTAAAATGTTTTTGTATTCATTAAATAATTAATGATGTGAAATGATTTTCAAAAAATGGTCTTCTACAGTTGTGATCAGTGAGAAATTTAGAGTCTAATAAGATCAACTAGATTTTTAGTGAATAGTAAAGTATGAATAGTAACATACCTGTATGAATAGTTATGAATAGTAACTTGACCAAAAAAATATAAACTTCACCCATGAATGTATAAATACATTTTAGACATCTTAAAAGTGAAAAAATAAGCATAGTTTAAGTATTGTTATTTTTGTACGCCATAAGTATTTTATTTACAATTTTATAATTAATTTAATAATTTAAAATGGATATGTATTTTAATAAAATGTAATCATAAATTGTTACTTTTTTGTCTTATGTGTATATGATAATTTTATGGGACCTTGATTACTTTTTTAATGTGTTACAAAATGAGTTATAGTTTTAAAGTTGTATTTTTGGAATAAATATTTATTTTATTTAAAAATTAAATTAAAAATATTTAGAAAATTATTTTCATGAAATGGACTTCATTTTTGAATTCAGAGCATCTATATTAGGTTAGGGTGAATTTTTGGAATTTTTCTGAAACAGTTGAATTATCGGTGAATAGTAAAAATGCAGTTTTGAGTTTCGGGTGTTTAATGACATCATTAATGATGTAATAATGATGTAATATTTCTGGTCGACTTATGAATAGTGAGATATTCTATTAGGTGTCCCAAGTGTCCAATACCATGGGAAAATACAATGGGAAAGGCCATGGTTTTGCAAATACCACCGATGAGGTGTCCCTTGGAAATTAATAATTTATTCACTCACTTTTCCTATAAATACCAAGCCATTTCCCCCATTCATTTCATTCCAAAATAATCCTCAACGAAGTTCTGGTCTCCTTACCTCCCAAGGAGTCCTCCCAAGGTTCCCTCACACCTCCCAAGGTCCCGACCTTCAAGCTTTCGATGTTACTCTTCAAGGTAAGGGATCCTTTCACCCCCCTCTTTTAAATCATGACTTCCTTTATGTTGTGTCTTATATTTTTCATCTCTTTATGTTGATGGTATGTTATTATATGTTCTTATTACTTTAAATTTCATGTCCAAATTATGAGAGACCCTTTCTTCTCTCATCAATTTGTTTTCTGAATTTTTAAGTGACACCGTTAGGCTGCCGAATTTCTCGTAAAAGAAATCGCATCTTCTTTTTTCCTTTCAAGTTTCTTTTTCTTGTGGTATGTCATTCAAATATCCATACCATGTTATTATCTCAATGTTATTCTGTATTTATATTTTAATATTAGTTATTTATGAGTGGGTAACCCTTTTATCCACTCTTTTTATTATTTTCTAAAACCATGATATATAGCCGTTATGCTGTATAAATTTCGTCTCAAAATTTCTATCTCTTTCTCTCAAGAAATTATATTTTATGTGAATACACAGACCTATTTAATTTATATGGGTGTTCATAAATATATAAAAAGGATATATTTTATTTTGGAAGGGACATACATATAACCCTCACTCCCTTTCCATGGGTTATAAATGACATAACAATATCATTTTTAAGTACTCTTTAAAACGTCACGATTTTGAAATGAAACCCATTTTTGTTATTCTATATGGGTTATTTATGAATTTTTTGATTATGATCTATGTGGATCACATGAAAGTAAAGAAATATTAAGGGTGTTCTCTGATAGTGCTTCAATGCATTGGGTAAGGAATTAATCTCCAGAGATGATAAGTTTCACGATACCTTGGTGAATAACCTTGGTAATTTTTATGACACCTCGAAGATAAACCTTGGTGATATGTTCATAAATGTCTAAATGAAATGTTGTAGCCACATATTCAAGTTATTATTCATGTTATTTTTATTATTATATGCCTATACTTCCATTTCTCATGTCCTTATGTTTTTATTCAAGTTCTTATTGATGTCACAAGTAAACTGATTCCCTTGTTTACCCTTATTGGGCCTTCTGCTTACCCTTTCCTTTGAATGTATATCTCTAGGTTATGAGATGCAATAGTTGTACTTAGGATGAAGTTATGATCAAGACTTAAAAGCGAATTAGAAGAATTTTTTATGTTGTTTTTCATGTATTATGTTCCTGATTTCCAAGACACTAGACTTTAAAGATCCTCTATTTGTAAAATGTAATGAAAAGTTATGTAATAAAAAGGTGGGATGCCATACAAACCCCTCTTTATTCTAGAGTGATCAAAGAGAATACTTCTTGGAAGGGATTCTTATGGTGATCAAAGACAAACGATGCAAGCATTATGATCTTCCATGCTATCACTCAAATATTCCTATAGATATTCTTAGAGGTTTGTGGTACACGTGTGGATCAATACTACAGGGAATGAAAACTTTATTCTTATGATTCAATGGAAGTATGATGTAGATACATTGTCAGATTCATCAATAAAGAAAAAAATTCATCATAAGGTAATTATTTAATTTCTTAAATTAATTATAAACTTATTTTGTGATGATCTTGAATTTAGTTCCTGTATTTTCATGTAGATTACTCTTTGATTCAATTCTGTTGGTCATGACATTCTAAGTCGATGTACATCTTGGATTAATCATTGATTACGATAACAATATAAGTTGAGCATTCTCCACTAACAATTTCTCTTCACCTGAAACCTTCAAGTGGTATCATAACAGACACATAATAATTTATAATTATTTAAATATCATTGATTTATTTATACATTTGTTATTAGTCTTCAATTCCTGTTTAATCATTATTTAATATGAATTATGATATATTCTCTTATTCCTCTATATTATTGAAAATATAATCAATAGATGAATTAATTTTAAATAAATAAAATTCTAAGAACTCATTTCAAGGTTCTAAGGATTTTGACCAAATAACACAAGAGTACACGACATGTATCCCATAAGTATAGGCTGTGTAGCCATGTTCAATTCACTAAGAAAAAACATAAATTAATTCGGAGCATGTGAATTTATTTTATGCAGTGTGTATTTAAAACACTACATTTTGACCAGGCCAACCTTGTGTATAGTTAGGTGGACTACATGGAATGTAACTTGAATACATGATATGTAGTCCACTAGTCAATGAAAAGTCACGTGTTTTCACATGGCATGTGTGACTGTTAACTGTGTAACTCAGAGACCACATGATGTGTATCCTATGTAAACATCCATCATGTATTCCATTTATGTCCATGGAAGATCCATAGACCCAGTCCCTAGCCATGTGTCATGGATAAACATTAAGGATTTTTACACAATGTCTAGATAGATAGTACATTCCCTACATATTACCTATTTACACAGAATTTAAAATTAATTTATAATATTATTTAAACCCTATACACATGTGTTCCATGAATCATTAATTTGAATCATACATTCCATGTGATGGGTTTTAAATATATTAATGTTTAAATACATTTTTTATAATATTTATAACTATATATTGTGTATAAGTCATAATATATTGATTAATATATGAACATCAAAACATTACATGTTATGTAAATAATAAGTGTTACATGTGTCATTAATTTGATATTATAGACCATTAAATTACATGATAAGATGTGTATGATGCATTCTAGATGAGTAAATAGTATAAGAATATCATATAGACTGGGTATTTTGAACGAGTACTCATTGTGTTTCCTCCTAGGTACATTTTTTTGTACATAATAAATTTTAAATAGATTTATTTAATTGGTTTAAAATTGTGTTGGATGAGAATCTCAAATTTTTTTGGATTATAATTAAGATAAAAACTTTATTAATTAAAGAATATAATTAATTTATTCGAGTGTGATTTATCTTAAATAAGAATGTTTGAGAATGAATTGTAGTTTATTAAATGCGTAACTCGTTGAATGTATGTGGATGATCATGAGCATATACCAGATCTTTGAACATGACTGGTTCCCTTTTAATTTATTATTAAATTAAATTGGTGTCCTCTGTGTCATCCATCCTCTCATTATTTAAGGGCATGCATGACCAAGGTTTCATTTTATGTAAAACCCCTAAACCAATCATTTGTTTCCCCTCATGTACGCATGAGTAAAATATTATGCAATGAGTGGTGCTCCTAGGAGAGTGGAGGTGGTTCAAGTTTTAAACCTGAGAAAAAACCAATCTAAGAGATACATGAGAAGATAAAATAAAATATGAAACATGAACCAAGCCATAGTTTAAGGTGTTTCCCCCCTTGGTCGATGATTATCTCATCATACACTAGATAAACTAACCATTAGGACAAAATTTTGATCATACCACTCTTATTATTTTATTTCTATCAAGTTACATGATTAATTTCATTATGGATGTTTTTTCATGATCATATGAACTAATGAATTAATAATCCTACAATATAGTACTAAAATAAATTAGATTATGCATAAAATTTATCTAACACATGTTTAATCACTTAAGTAAATACAAATAATATTAACAATAATGTAATAAAGATAAAATGGGAAATTTATGCATAAAGATAAAAACCTCTTAATAATATATATTAAGTTGGTATATCCTTCCATTACTTAAGTTAAAATAAAATCATAATTCAAAGTGCTTGACCAGACAAAGTTGGGGTGATTTCAATTATTGGGGAATTTTAACTTGAGTTTTGGGCCTAATTAACTTAGTTCACAATAAGGGTTGACTGGAAAAGTAGGAATTTGTGTAATTGAGAGGCAAGAGTTGAGGAAATCTAAATCAAGGATTTCATGATTGGGAAGTCCAGTCAATAAATCAACGGAATTGTGAATTAATTCTATTGAAAAAAATTATACCTAGCTAAAACCCTTCAAATAACTCATCAGGCCAAAGTATAGGTTATGAGAAGGGGAATATGGGTCTTTTCCACTAGAATGTCCAAGCAATGGGATGTTCTAAAACCAAATGTTATGGATATTAGATTTTAATAAAATAGTGGGATATTAATAAATTTAATATCTATTATCTTATTTTATTAGAAGAATCATTAAAATTATGATCTACTTAATTGTAGAAATGACAATACACACAAATTAAAACATATCATTGTGATCTATGATAAAGAGGGATAACCTTATCACTAGAACTAATTTTAAAGAATGAAAAAGGCTATTGAACATTATTCGATTCCATAAAAGAATTAAATTTTCTTTAAAACCCCATTCTTGAAGCACCTGACTAAGAGGCCAATGAGGAAGAATAATCTCTAGATAAGAAACATTTGGATGATTCCATATATGCCCAATATATCTTGCTAACTTCCATGTCCAATGATCTTCTGAAGAAATATGAGTATATGTATGTATATAGCATGATGTCTAACCTTCATGATCTATATCAAGAGTAGGAGAGACATGAGAGACACGAGATCTCCTATACACTATTCACATGCAAGCTTGGAGAGTCGGTGCCTGCTGGGCCTTATATAGTTAAGATTATTAGCTACATAGAGTGATTTAACATCTTAGGAATTAAATTCCTTAATGAGATCCACATATATTTAATCCTTTCCTTGCTACCTAAATAATCCTCATGTTTCATTATAAATTACAACATGATAAATGGTGATAATACTCTTTTATAACTTATTACTCTCATTAACCAAGTTGATAAAGACATTGGGAATAGTAAACCTGTGATCCTTATGCTGAAAAAGAAAATGAATAATAAGGAAAAGGGGATCCAGACTCATACCAAGTCTAAAGATCATGAGCACCATCCTTCCAATAAGAATAAGATCCAAATATAGGTGAAAGAAAAAATATGTAGTATGTTTTACATGTGGAAATCTAGGCCACTGGAAGAAGAACTACACCCAGAATAAAGGGGAAGATAAATTCATGTTTATTATAAAATGTAATATTTATATATCTACACATTGGGTATTAGATATAGCCTATGGTTCTTACATCTATATCCAAATATTGTAACCAAGTAGATTTCATAATATCACAAGAGGAGAGGTGAATCTCTGAGTATCCAATGGAGCTTGACTTTCTACCTTGGCTATAGGAGACTACCATATTCTATTTCTAACTAGAATGATTTTTATTTTAAATAAATTTTATTTTATGGCATGTGTTACTAAGAACATCACCTTTTTTTCTTTCCTTGACATGGTTGGTTTTATTATCAAATTTGGAATTAAAGAATTCTTATTTTATAAAGACAACATTTTTTTGACATGAAACAACTAAAAAACGTTATTTATGTATTAAATTAAGAAAACCAAGTATTATAAATAGATAATTAATCATGTTCACATGAATCATTCAACACCCAGATATGGCATCACCATTTTGGTTATGTAAACAAGATGGTCTTGAAAAATATCTATTAAGAGAGTTATTTATACTCCTTTTAGATAATACCACTTTAAAGATATCATGATTGTTTTCTAGAAAAAATAACCAAAATACCATTCGGTGGATATAGTGAAAGGGACACAAAATTTTTAGGAATGAAACACATTGATGCATGTGGACCTTTTCTAGTAGAATCTAGAGGTGGATATTATTTCTTAATAAATTTTACTTATGACTTGAGTAGATATGTTTATATCTACTTGATGAGGTATATATTCAAGGCCTTTTATAAATTCAAAGAATTCAAGAGTAAATTATAGAATCAACTTAGTAAGAATATAAAGAAGATTTGATCCAACCAAGGTGGTAAATATATTCACCAAGATGTTATCAACTTTCTACATGGGTTTGAGATTCTATCTAAACTCACTCCACCTTATACACCATAGTGGAATGAAGTTAGTAAAAGGAATAACCATACTTTACTATACATGGTAAGGTTATGAGGATTCATGTGGATATTCCATTATCCTTTTAGGGACATTCATTAAAAACTACAACATACACACTAATCCGAGTACCAACTAAAACAATAAATAGAATTCCATTTTATTTATGTAAAAGAAAGAAACTAGTTTTGCTACATAAAAGTTTATAGGGATGTGAGTATTTTGTTAAGGAAATATTTGAAAAAAATTTCTCCCAAAGGAAAAAAGTGAATATTTATAGTATATCCCAAGGAAACCAAGGAAACCAAGGTATAATATCTATATAACCCCTTAGAAAAGAAAATGACTATCACATGACAAGTCATCTTTCTTGAGAAGGAGAACATCATTCAGAAGGATAGTGGGAGTAATATTAAATTTGATAAAGATGATGGTCAAGATACATAATAGTTGGTACATGAAAAAATTACATAGGTTCCCAAGGAATTTTTTTTTCATGAAACACAAGTACTACATAGGAGCATGACTAGAGGGGTATGAGAACTAGAAAGATATGGTTTTTAAGTCATCAAATATGGAGACTCATTATTGGTTGAAAATAATGAACCTATATCATATAAAGAGGAATTAGAGGGATCTAAATCTATAATATGGTAATAATACATAAATTTTGAAATGGATTCCATGTATTAGAACCAATTTTGGTTTCTGGTTGATCCGCTAGTTGATGTAATCATTGTTTGGTGTAAATGTGTATTTAAGAGAAAACATGAAACAAAAGTTAAATTAAATACATATAAAGCATGAATAGTGGATAAAGGGTTTAAATAGAATGAAGACATTTACTATGAAGAAACATTTTCTCTATTTTGTATGTTTAATTCCATCATAATTCTATTTTATATAGAATCTTACTATAACTATGAAGTTTAGAAGATGGAAGTGAAAACCACCTTCATTAATGGGAACCTTCTGGAAGACGTCTATATGATACAACCAGAAGGTTTTGTGACTGAAACTAATGAAAAAAAGTTTTTCAAGTTATATAGATCTATTTATAAATTGAAGAAAGTATCTAGAGCATGGAAAATTTGATTCAATGAAGCGGTAAACTAATTTGGTTTCATTAAGAATAAATGTGATCCATGTGTTTAAAAGAGGTTTAGTGGGAGTGCAATCATTATCCTAGTAGTATATTTCTATGGAATATTAATTATTAGAAATGATGTACCAATCTTACAATCTGTCAAGGACTAGTTAAATAAGTGCTTCTCCATGAAGGAATTAGGTGAAAAAGCCTACATTCTAGGGATCAAGATCATTTGTGATAGATTTATGAGGCTGTTTGGATTAATTAAAAGTACATACATTGAAAAAAATACTAAATAGATTTAGTATAGAAAAATCCAAGAGAGGATTGGTTCTAGTATCACATGGTATATATCTTTCCAAGAAAATATGTCCTCAGACACAAGAGGAGAAAGAAAGAAAGAGTAGGATCCCATATGCTTCTGTGATAGGATAAATCATGTATGCCATGTTTTGTACTAGGATTAATGTTTCCTAAGTCATGATCATGGTATGAAGATATAAAGATAATCTAGGTGATCAACATTGGTCTATTGTCAAGTATTTAATTAAGTATATGAGAATAATTAAGGATATATTCTTTATGTATAGAAGATATAAGGAGATAGTCAATAAGGGTTATATTGATGCTTGATTTCAGACATATCAGAATGATCTAAAGATATATTTAGGATATTTCTTCCATCTAAATGGAGGATCCATGGGCTGGAAGAGTTTAAATAATTTAGTTTTCACCAATTATATAGTAGAATCCGATTATATAATGGCTTATTATATAGCTGTATAAGCTGTTTGGGTACACAAAGTTTTCTAATATTTTGATGTGGTGCCTAAAATTAAAGACCCCATCACATTATTTCTTGATAATACCGTAGTAGGGGCTCTCAAAAAGGATCCAAGATCACAACAACATAAAAATTACATACTTTGAAAGTATAACCTCTTGAGGGATTCTTCTCAAAGGGGTGAAGTTGTCGAAAGTAGAGTTTCCATGGAAGAAAACATGGCAGACCCCGTGAATAAATCTTTATATCAGTAGAAGAATGAGTATCAGGTGAGAGCTAGTGGATTTAAGCAGAATGAAGGTTGATAGTAGTTGGCTCTAGTGAAAGTGGGAGTCTGTTGGATTTGGTTCCATATAAAAAACTTATATGTACTTTATGATTACATGTATCCATTTACTTTAATATTAATAAACATATTATCACATCATGATTGTTCTTCTGCATGACATAGTATGTGATAATTTCCTAAGAATAACTATTCCACTAAAATGTCATCACAGTTCCCCACTATGACGAGAAACCAAAAGTGACATGATAGTATTATAAAATATATTTTATATATCTAGATGATATTATTTCATGGAACACAAATGATATAGGATAATTGGGGTGGATATTTTTAGGACTTTGTGAAAATATTTCATGTTGTACACCCTTGGTAATTTCCACTACAGAAGATTATGAGAATATGAACTACCAGTAGGAAATCCATATTTATATGTGTCATTGGATATTACTATCTATGTACATGTGTATTGATCCTTAAACTTTAAGATCATTATTAATGGATATTATTAGACACATACATTGATGTATTGATGAAAAATGTGATGACGTATGTTCACAGTGAGGTAGGATACATTGGGTGTGTCACGTGTAATATTGAATTAATGAATAATGCGAGAAATTATTTTTCCGTTATATTATTTAATGGAAGTTGATATCTTAGGCCCTTTTATGATAATGAAATGGACAAAATAAATCCATGGACATGGTAATCTATGGGTAGACTCATTTCTGGAACGTTAAATATAAAGATATCAAGCACATAGGTTAATGGCACTAACATGAAACCTGATTGATTTGAGATATCAGGATAAAGGGATTATATTACATAGTAAACATCCATATTAGGTTTTATATCATTGAGATTAACTTATTTCACTATATGCACCTTGGTGTGTTGCTATATTATAACCTTTTACTTTGGGTGGCTCTGCCTAATGACAATAAGAAAGAGGCCTAGAAGGTCACACACTAAGTGTATCTAGAACCATAGTTAAATAATAATATTTTTTATTATTTAACATGTTGGATAAATATTATTCTTATGAGTGGTATAATAATTATTAATGGTTAACTTGATTGCATATATTTCATCACTAGTTATTCGAGACAATATTTTGTATGTGGAATATTTAATAAATATTTATTTTATATTTAGTGAATATAATATTTAATTATTTATTGATGAATAATGAAATTAAATTTATTTATTAAATATATAGTCATTATTCAAGGCCCGAACAATATTTTTGAGGAATGAAGGACCAAGATTAAGGCTCTAGTAAGAAATAATATATATTAAATATTATTTGAATAAATTTTGAACAATTTGTTCAAGAAATAATATTTAATTAGTTTGTTGGTTTTGCGCATGTCAAGAAACAACAACAACAACAATAATCTTATTATAGACATTGCATTTCGCAAGTATGGAAATAATAATGGTGTATGTGAAATTGTTATTTTCTAACCCTAACACCATTTAAACCCAATTATACTATTTCCAAACCTAAAGCCTAGAAATTTTTTGTTGTGCACAACAAGGATAATTATCTCAATCCCTAGATATCCCCTCTCTAAGAGTGATCTTAAGAACCTAGAAGGATCCTCCTTCACAACCCCTCTTTATTTTGGAGATATCCAAGAGAATCCTTATTGGAATTGATTCTCATGGTGACGAAGGATGAATGATGCAAGCATTAGTTTATTACATGCTAGCACTCAATGATTCCTATAAAGATGCTTGGAGGTTTTTGGTATACATGGGATCCAAAATAGCAGGAATCCACACTTTATTCCCATTACATAATGAAAGTATGACATAGGGGAATTATTAGATTCATTAATAAAGAAATAATCAATCCTAAGATAATTCTTTAATTACATAAATTAATTATAAATTTATTGTATAATGATCCTACATTTGGTTTTGGAATTATCATGTAAATTAATCTTTAATTCAATTCCATTGGTCAAAAAATTATACATCGATGTACATATTGGATTAATCATCGCTTATGATAAAAAGATGAATTGGGAATTCCCCACTGGCGCTTCTGCTATGCCTAAAACCTTTATATGAAAGTTTGGAGAGTCGGTGTTAGCTGGTCCTCATGCAGTTAAGATGATTGGATACATATAATGATTAGAAAACTTGGGGTTTAATATCTATGATTAGTTTTTCAGAGATCTCATTCTATCCTCGCTACCTAAAACCTTATCTAGTTTCATTGTGAATTATAATATAGAGAGAAGACTCTTTCATAACTTCTTAATCTTATTTTACAAGTTTATAAAGACATAGGGAGTGAAAAACCAATATTCCTTTTGGTGAATAAGAAAAGGAAGAAAAAGGAAAAGGGTATGAAGAATCATTCCAAGTCTAAGGTTCCATAGAACCGCCTTCCAATAGGAAGAAGATATAGAAGCAAGCAAATTCATAGAATGTACTATGTTTTTCATATGGTATGTAAGATCACTGGAAGAGGAACTGTACCAAGCTAAATAAGAAAGGGGAAATTTTAGGTGTGTTTATTATCAAGTGTAATCATTCCATATCTACAAGTTTGACATTAGATATTGTATGTGTTTCTCATTTTTAAATATAAATATAGGAACCAAGTAGATTTAATAAGGTTTATAGAGGTGAGTTTAATCTATGGGATACCAATAGGGCAAGGCTAGCTACTATAGCCATTGGAGACTACCACATCACATTGGTAACATGAAATATTTTGGATTTAAAGAATTTTAATTATGTTCCTGGTGTTACTAAGAACATCATATCTATTTCCTGTTTATACATGGATGGCTTTATTTTTAGTTTTGGAAATAAGAGAAGATAATTTTATAAATATAACATATATTATGGTATGAAATAGTGTAATAATGGTCTTTATGTATTAAATTACAAAAAATATATTTTTTCAATTGATAACAAATCAAATTCACACAAATCATTTAATACCCTGTTGGGGAATCATAATCTTGGTCATGTAAATGAGAATCATTTGAAAAATATTAACAAATATGGTTACTTAGAATCTTTTTAGATTAAAACACTTGAAATATATCATGATTGTTTATAAGTAAATATGAACAAACCACTATTTGGTGGTCAAGTTGAAAGGTCCAAAAAATTCTATAATAAGTACACACTAATGTGTGTGGACCTTTTCAAGTAGAAGCTAGAGGTAAAATATAATACTTTATTAATTCTACGGATGAATTTAGCAGGTACAATTATGGATACTTAATGAGGTATAAGTTTTAATCCTTTGACAAGTTAAATGAGTTTGATAATGAAGTTGAGAATAAACTTTCTAAGAAGATAAAGAAACTTTGATCAGATCGAGGTGGTGAATATCTTAATTAAGAGTTTATCAAATTTCTAAGGGAGTATGAGATTTTTTATCAAATCACTCCTCTTTTTATGCCACAACAGAATGATGTTAATTAAATGAGTAACCATACCTTACTATACATGGTAAGGTTTATGATGATTCACACAAGTCTTCCATTATACTTTTGGGGATATGAATTACACATAGTAGCATACACACTAAACCAAGTGACAACTAAAGTGTAAAATGACATTACCTTTGAGTTATGGTATGTAAAGAAACTTATTGTGTCACATATTCATGCATGGGGGTATGAGGTGTTTTTTATGGATAGCTCAAGGAACAAAATAACACCCTAGGAAATGAAGTGTATCATTATATGTCACCCTAAGGAAACGATGTGATAATACCTATATTGTCCCTCAAATAAAAAGGTTATAGTTTCTAAGAACTATGTATTCCTTGGAGGGAACACATAATCAAGAAGAACATTGATAGAAAGATTAATTTTTATTAAGTTTATGCTTAAGATACTCAATAGTTGGTATAGGAATAGATTCTATAGGGGCCTATGGAAGAAGTTGTTCCTAAATCACAAGTACTGCATTGGAGAACTAGAGAGGTTAAAAAACTAGAAAGATATGGTTTTATAGTCAAAGAATATGGTGACTCATTATTAGTTGAAAATAATGACCCTTTATCCTATAAAGAGGAAATAGAGAGATCATATGTTGGAAAATGGAAAGAAGGTATGAAATCTAAGACAAATTCCATGTACAAAAACCATATACGGGTTTTGATAAATCCACTAAAAAATGTAAATCCCATTGGTTGAAAATGGGTATCCATGAGAAATATGGACATGGAGGGCTAGGTTAGTACCTATAAAGAATGAATAGTGGATAAAGGTTTTAAACAACATTAGGAAATCTACTATAAGAATTTTTTTCTTCTATTTCCTTATTTAAATCCACTAGAATTCAAATTTCTATAACAAATTTTCATAACTATGAAATTTTGGAGATGGATGTGAAAACTAATTTCCTTAATGATAACTTTTAGAAGGATTTTTATATGACACAACTAGAAGGGTTTGTGACTCAAAGGAATGAAAGAAAGGTATGAAAGTTGTAGATATACATTTATGGATTAAAGTAAGAATCCAGGTCATGAAACATTCAATTAAATAAAGCTATAAAATAATTTGGTTTCATTAAGAATGAATGTGATCCATGTGTTTATAAAGTGTTTAGTGGGTCTATATTCATTTTTATAGTAGTATATTTTGATGAAATACTACTAATTAGAAATGAGATACCATCCTGACAAGAGGTTAATGTGTGGTTGAGTAAGTGCTTCTCCATGAAGGACTTAGATAAAGTAGATTACATTATAGTGATCAAGATAATGCATGATAGATCAAATAGGTTTCTTAGAATATGTTATGGTATATACATTGACCAGATACTAATGAGGTTTAGTATGGAAAAATCCAAGAGGGGATTGGTTTCAGTGTCATAAGGTATACATCATTCCAATAAGATGTGTCCTTAGACACAACAAGAAAGAGAGAGAATGAGTAAAATCCCATATTCTTATGTGATAGGGTCTATCATGTAATCTGTGTTATGTATGAGGCTTGTTGTATCAAATGTTTTGAGCATGATAGGTAAATATCAAGTTGATCTAGGTGAATGATATTATTTTTCTATTAAGTTTATCCTTAAGTATCTAAGTTGAACAAAGGATATGTTCTTAGTGTATAGAGGAGATAAATATCTAGTCATCACGGGATATATAGATTCTAGATTTTAGATAGATCGAAATTATTTGAGGTTTCAATCAGGATATGTCTTCAGTCTTAATGGAGGATATTTTTTCTAAAAGAGTTTAAACCAATAAATTTCTGTATATTCTATAGTGGAGTTTGAGTATATTTTGGTTTCTGATGCATCTAATAAAGTAGTTTGGATTCAAAGATTTTTCAAAGAGCCTGATGTGGTACCAAATAGTCAATTCCCTATCACAGTTTATGGTGATAACATTACACTAGTAGCTCTTTCCAAAGAGCCAATATCACATTAATGGACAATGGATATACTTTGTAAGTTTCATCTCTTGAGATAATTTTCTCAAAGAGGTGAAGTTGTAGTGAGTAGAGTATCTATGGAGAAAAATGTGGTGAAACCCTTGATGAATGTTATATATTAGCAGAGGCATGAGTATCATGTGAGAGCTAGTGGACTAAAGGTTAGTAATAGTCGGCTCTAATGCAAGTGAGATTCTATTGGAGTTGGTATCCTAGTACCAACTTCTAAGTACTTAATTATTACATAATTCATTGTCTTGAATATTAATGAAGTTTCTTATCACATCATGATTGTTTCTATACATGACATAGTATGTGATAATTTCCTAAGGATACAAGTTTCATCGAATGTATATATATGTTACCCTCTATAATGAGATACTTTAGATGATATAATAGTATTCCTTAAACCCATATTCTATGGCCAGATGATATTGTCTGATGGAACACATAAGATACAATATATCAAGGGTAATAGGATCATAATACATTAATACACCTTCCCCTGGTATTATCCCTTGGTAATCTCCAAGAAGGAATATTATGATAATGAGACCCTCCAATAGGAAAACCAAATTTATATGTGTCATTGGATGTTGTAACGAACAATCCTGGGTCTACCTAACATGTCACCCAATCTGGCTCACCATAAGGCCTCAAGTGTACCTCCATGAATACCAGAGGTTTCTAACTAGTGATCAGGGTCTAAAATATATAGAAAGGAGACTATACCCTCTGGTTAGAGTGAAATAACACTGGGGAATAACCAACTTCAAACACATGAATAAACATCAGGGTGCACATAATAAATAAACTGAAATAGAAGTATGCTATAATAGATGAAATGTAGTATATATCCATATAGACTCAAAGAATTCAAAACATATAATAGTCAGTTTACCATCGGGAAAAACACATATAAAAAATAAACAAACTGAAAATAAATACAATAGGCTCTACTACCGACACCGATCCAAACCACATAACTAGTCTCCACAATGCTCGAGTTGCACCGACCCAATATCAAGGCTCCGCACAAGCGGTTCCACTCAATAAAGAAAAACTAGGCCTCAAATTCATCATTCATGAAACATTTTTTCCAACCTAAAAGTATTAATTAGGCATGAAAACACATCAAATCACATATTTAGTGGGTGATAAATAAATCTTAGTAGATTACCCCCAACGATGGGCCTATAATCTGCTATCATAAAAAGTGCATAAACATGTGATATGCCCAACCTAGTTGAGAACTAAAAACATATGGAATAAATAAAAAAGTTTATAAAAACAATGGGGTAAAACAAAAACAGGTAAAACAACCAATTGCGGGTTCGGGTTTGACACCTGAGGTAAATATACCCCCACTATGACCCATGCTAATAGAATTATCACATGTAGCTCACCCCTCCACATGAAAACCGGTGCTTCCACCAGATATACATAGGATATAAAATATTTATAAATGTAAATGCATGAATACCATACCCTAGGGAATGAATATAGGAATCCACATAAACAAAACACATCTATTGAGCTCTAGGACTCCAATAAAATGATCTGAATTGGTGACAAGAACATCTAGGCCGAAAAAACTAGAGAACCTATCAGTCCTGAAGGTCTTTTAGAATGAATTGAGTACTGGATATGGAGACAAAAATATGTGTAAAACATATATATACCCAAGATCACACAATATCCATGGGGTCAGAAGCACAAAAATCATCCATGGAAGTTACACCCAATCTGTGAGTGCCTCGACATATCACAAGACCGAAGCTACTCCAGTCAGGGCACACAATCTACTAGAGGGGGGATGCACTCATCATAATCATCCATTATATCCCTAATCACATATAACCACAACTAGACAATGAAGGAGACAACTAGATAAAAGCACATAGCTAATGCATGATTCAATATATCATAAGGGTCTCCTCCTCAAACCAAATTCTTGAGTAGAACTACCTTAAATAACATGACCAATGACCAACTAAACATGGAAAGATATAACCTCGGTCCCACCTTCCAAAGTGATGAACTAGAAGTGTCAATCCACTCTCAACCAAAAAAGAACGAGGCCTCTCATGGTACCTTATATATCAATATTTAATAAAACATCCACCATGGGCTCTTAACGACCCACCTCATGGACAAACCAAAACTCAGGGCTCCCATGGTCCCTGAGGTCACAATATAAAGGAAAAATCGTATTAGGGACTCCCATGATACACCCAAGATCTCATTCTATGCCTATCCATAGATCCTCAAATGGTCTAAAGGCTATAATAAGAGTAGGACACCCTATGAGGGGTTCCTCTAGCTCATCCAAATAATGGCACATGTCCAGTGTGAAAAAATAACAAACAACCCTCAGTGGACTCCAACTGATCCTCGATCAACAATGTGACCAACATCCAAAATCATAATCACACCAACTAGAGAATTCACAATGGTACTTATGACCACCTTAAAAGCAGGATACCCACCAAAAGGGATCCTCAATACAAGGCAAACCATGCCACACATGCATCCTCAATTTCCAACTTCGACATCTACTGATCACTTGATCAAAAAACATCCCACAAGGGCATCCTCAAGAGTCTCTAAGAATTTTACCAATATAATCTCAACATATCCCAGTTATAATCACCATCCAATGACATCAACTTATCCCAAAGGCTCCAACATCTCTAGTCCTCAAACCCAGGAGCTAAACCTCAACTACTCTAATCTCAGGCAACTAGTATCATAATGAAAAGACAAACCAAGATCTCCTTAAATATAATACTAACTCCCACCTTCCATGATCCATTCAAAATAACCTTGAACAACACTTGATGGAATCTACAAGAGAATACCACTTATGATCTCCCAACCCTCACCCAACCCTCATAGTTCACAACCCAACCCACACGAGGATTTTGAAACCAAACTTCAAATAAATCCTCATGTAAATGATTTCCCATCCAAAAAACCATCCATAAGACCTATAAAAATTTAAAGGATTTCACCATCATGATATATTTGAAAAAACACTCAGAATGGACTACTCACAAGTCCAATTACAACACTAGGGTAAAAAATAGGGAAAATGGTCCAAGGTAGAAAAAGTATACAATGTGTACTTGGGGTACACGATATGAATCATCAAAGGTCCTCCATGACCATATTCCCCAAGCCACTTAGTATGTACTTTAGCAAAGTACATGGCATGTTCCTCTTGGTGCACAGTGTGTAACCCCATATGGGTACCTGCCCGTGTCCTCATCCCCACTCAGCGTGTACAATGTCAGAATACATGGTGTGTACCACCCATACATGAGGTACCCTAGCCATGTACCTATCCATTTACCCCCACATGAGGTCTAGACAAGAACAATATACAATCACTGGCTATGTACATCACACAGGTTCTATCTGTGAACCCTACATGACCATGTACTCTCGGTACACCCTGAGTCGCCACTACACAACGTGTACCCCCAGTATATGATGTGAAGTACCAAAAAACTACATCTACTTCAAATATAAATAACAAATGACGTGTGTTCTCTGAACCACATGCTATGTACATGGGTTTTCCCATATAGAAAACCCTCAAAATAGCTTGAAATGCCTAATTTATCCCCAAAAGCCCCAAATCGTCCCCCAAGTGGTTCTCAAAAAACCCATTAAAGGATTTGAAACTTGAAAAAACATAACCTACAAGTATTTATGGTAAAAAGAATAAAACATACCAACCTATTCATGGAAACCTACAAAGATTCATGCTGAATCCACCACCCATAACCACTACACTCCGATCTAAGCCTCAGACAAACCCACATTGGTGCCTCCTCCCTCTCCCTATTCTCTCCCTCTTCCTATCCCTCTCTCATTCGCATGACATAAAATCTCACAAGGTTCATGAATGGGAGTCCAAATGGGATAAAGAAGAAATGAAAATTAATGAAAAAATAAAAAGGTAAGAAACATGAAGAAAAATAAAATAAAATGAAAAGGTCCCCAGTCCCAACACCTGTGACAAGTTCATGTCTTTCCTAAAAAAACTCCCTGTTCTGAACTCAACCATGGAGATGGAATCTCAATATGATAATCCATTTAAAATATATCATGAAATGAACATGAATGAATAAATTAATATTTAATTAATTAAATATTAAATATTATGTGAAAATTAAAATGGATTTGATTTCCACCAAACCCCATTCTAAGGGTGAACACCCTATTCTGGGACTAATAGAGTGGCTAATTTTTTTTTTCTGAGATCATATTATAGGATAATTTACCATTTTTATATAAAAACTTTTAGGAACAAATATATCAAATTTCCCCTAATTTTCACAGCTTGTGATGATGTGAAACATTACAAAATCCCCACCAAAAACTATTATTAACCCTGAGAATCCCCAATGGTCAACTGAAATCCATGTTCTCACTCCAAGAACTAGCACAACCAATGATATATTGACCATACAATGACCAGTCTTACAAAACCTAAAACTCCCTCCCAATATGAGATACATTCAACCATGACCGATCTGATGCTCCCCACCATAAGAGTATCCTTATCATTTCCTCCGCTTCCTAAATTGAAAACCACACCACCCATGCTACAACCATCAATGAACACATTAGATTGTTTAAATCTAAATTTTTTAATAAATATTTCAAGCATGATACCAATTTCTCTTTCAGCTAATACTATTATTATCATGCATGACTAATCCACTAGGGTTAGGGGTCGAAAGTAGGGGTGTCTTAAACATAATGAATCCTTAAATAAAAACTTGGGAAACCCATTGTCTAGTAATTAGGTTAAAAATTATTTTTAATCATATTCTTTATTTGAGGGATTGAAATAGAAGGACCCCACCCTAATTCGAGTTGAGAAGGCTAGGACCAATAGCCTATGACATTTTCTACCCTTGAAGATAAGCTTATTTCACCTAGGTTATTGATTAACACTAGAAAAAAGAGTAGTTTCCATCTTTGGTAGATCCGATTGGTTTGAGGAAAACCAATTGGAGACCTCCAAATTGATTCTTAGACTAATCCATAGGAATATTCTAAGATAGATCTAGGAATACCTTTTTCCTAATCCCTAAAATTGGCCCCGATCCCTTCTATTTATTCTAAATCAAAACCAAACTATGTAAAACTTAGAAAACCAAACCTATGAGAGTCATGTGAGGAATCCATATATTAGGTTATAATTTCTAGGTTACTAGATTTTCTAGCTTGTCCCTATGGGTTCGACCCCATGCCTTCACTGTGATATGCCTTTGTAGAAAGTGTTTTTTTGAATTTATAAATTTCTAATCCGATCAATGTCCGTATAGAATCAATGACACTACACGGGCCAGTCAAATTTTGGCTCCGTTGTCAGTGATCAACTATTTCTTAGGAACAATGGCCTTATATGCAAACTTGGGATTACCTCACACCCAATTTTCTCTTTCTCCTTTATTTTTACATTTTTTCACATAGACTAACACCTACACCCGCGTTGTTGGCTAATGCATGTGCCATGGACCACTCACTCAGTTAAGGATCCTTGATGCCTAAGAACTTTTTTCTTTCAATACCGAGATTAAGAGATACCTATCTACATGTCGTCACTCAAATATGGATGAATGTAACAACCTTGCACCACCTAACCCTTAAAATATTCAATATGATCCACTTGAATATTAGGGATAGTGGCCAACATTATAAAAACGAACCATTATGGACTATAGATTTCCATCCATTAGTGGTGTTGTTCCCAAAAATGTTCGTTCACCTATCCAGGTGCATACTTTCAAAATAAAACCTAGACTCATCCAAATGTTCTAAAACGAAGGGAAATTTAGTGAAAATTAGAGAAAATATCTAGATAAGCATATTTCAATTTTCATGGAAGTTTATGAAACCTTTATGAGTCAAGGTGTGACATATAATGCCATGAGACTTAGAGTTTTACCCTTTTCTTACATGACATAGCCAAGGATTGATCAAAATCCAGGATCCTAAGCCCCTTAATACTTGGGATTATTTAACCAATAAGTTTTTAGAAAAATATTTCCCGCCTATAAAAATATAGAAGCTCAAAAATGAGATCCATAAATTTGGATAGGTGGATAGGGAATCAGCTTGGAAAACTTGAGATCGCTTCAAATAGGTGACACAAAAGTGACAATATCACAGACTTGATGTGTGGTTATAACTTCAAACATTTTACCAAGGATTGTAACTAGATGCATGTACGCTAGTGGCCACCACCTCTAATGGTTGATTCATGCTCAAAATGCCAGAAGTTTGCAGAGAAATTTTAGTTGAAATCTCTCATAATTCTAGTTTGTGGTAGAGTTACTAAGGACCACCTTGATATAGAATTCACCAGGTGTAATAGAATCCCTGCATTACAATTCAAGTTGAATCCCTCACAAATAAGATAAAAACTTTTTAGATCCTTTCTCCACCATTACCACCTCCTACTATAATTATATAAATTAAAGCCTGTGAAATGTGTAGAGGCCCACACCAATACCAGGACTATAGAGAAGGAATGGAAGAACCCCAAAATTTGGATTTTAATTATGTAAATAATAATAAAAAACCCAAAAATTTCAGCAACCATTGCAATAACAGTAGCTGTATCATTATCAAAGATCTTCTCAACAACCGCATAAAACCAATCAAGGTTATAACCAATAAAGTAATAGTCAAGAACTACCATAGATCCCAACTGGGTACCCACATTATAATCTATATCCTTGACTTAAACAACAATTTCATCAACAACATTTCACACCTATAGCCCAAAAATTTCCACTCCAACAATAGTTTTAGAAATCTCCACCGTGGTAGCCACAACAAGCCCCACATAAATAATAAAATCTTAAGAACCTTCTCACCAAATTTTTTATAAGGAATATTAGAGGATGACCACCCAAGAAACCGAGATACAGAATCAAAGGGCCTCCCTTAGAAATCTTGAGCACCAAGTGGGACAAATCTCCAAGACTATCAGACCAATTACTAGGTATATTGACCAGTAATACTGAGACACATATGAGAGAGGAGGATAAGGCTATGTTCCTTAGGTGTGAAAACTGGTGAATTTTCAGAATCCATGCATTTTTGAGGAAAATAGGCCAGACCAATCTGAAATACATACGATAATCATTAGAAAAGATAACAATGATATCACACATAAAGCTAGTAAAGAACAAAATCTGGAATCAGATCCAAATTAAGAAGATTCTATAAAATAGAAACCTGAAAAAGTAGATGTTTATATGGAAACACCACCATAAAACCCCCCTCTTCCATTTCTAGAGAGAACTAGACAAGGTAAGATAGAGGGGAAATAAAAAAAGTTTTTATAGATGCTTAAGTATTTACTCATCAATAACCTCTTTATAGTGGTCATTGCTCAGATGATTGCTTATTCAAAATTCTTAAAGGAGTTACTCTCCAATAAAACAAAAATGAAAGGCCTAGGAGTATGATAAGTATATTTTATGAATATAATTTAGGGTGTTTTACTACATTGATTTTAGAAAATAAATGATTAATCTTTCCACTTCTTGGACTGTTTTACTTATTTTATAGTTTTTGGAAGGGTATAATGGATATTTGGAAAAGGAGAAAAATGTCATTATTTTTGTGAGTAAATGATACTTCACGCCACATCCAAAAGTGTCATGACACAACACCATAATATTGAATCCATAAGAAGAAATCATAAGGATCCAAAGTAACTACAGAACCTAGAGAAGGACATTTACATACTGTGTAAATAGTACATGACATGAGTTCATCAAGAGAGAAGATAACACCACCACCCATTTCCATACATGAGAATATTCACATTGTGAGAATCCATTACACATCATGAACTAATTACATAACATGTAAGTTTTGGGACTGAATCATATTTAGAGAAGCTTCTGATGCTGCACCTTATATTCCATGTAAACCTTACACAACATGAACCCATTGAGAATACTAAAATTAGATGTACTGGCATAAAGGTTTTGACATTGTGCCTATTTATTAATCCCTATGACCACATACTTGAGGATCTAGGAGAGATTTTAAGGATGAATTTTAGAGACCAGAGTGACCAAACATCCTTGATTTTCTACCCTTCTTATGCGCCTTTCTCCTGTAAATATCCATGCCACCCTTCCTCATTGTGTTTAGCATGAGCGAGTAATTTTCTCTCTGTCAGGTGATGTGATTATAGGGGGATGTAATGTTAGGGATTATTTCTATTTTATATTCATTTTTGGATTGTTTCAACTATATTTATCAATTCTAATTCTTATTCTTTTAGTTTTTCATGACCATTATTTTCAATTTTAGGGGTTTCATCTTATTATACCAATTAATTTCACTCATTTTCTTATGAACATTATACAATATAGGTTGGTTATGTCTAAATAGTGTTTTAAAACACATATTTTTGTGATTAAACCTAGTAAATGACCACTCCAACGATACAATCATAGGATTAGTGTAGTGTACCCAAACTAAGGATCCATGATGACCCAATTCCGACACCAAAAAAGAATGACAAAAAATTAATTGAATCCTTAGTGCATGAAACTAAAAATCAATAAACCTGTCATGCATCACATATCAATTTCAAAACATTTTCTTTTCTATAATTTATTTATCATTCTCCAATAAACTAATCAATTGATTTTAATTTCTTTAATTAATTTAGAGTATAAGGGTTATCCTTGTGGGTTCAACACTCAAACTTACCAATTACCAAACTTTTATAGTTAGTTTGTCTATGTTTTATTATTTATTAAATTTTTGCAGCCCCATAGGAACTTATAACTCCCTACGAGATATCAAATTTTTGGCACCATTTCCAGGGATAGTTTACATTATGTTGAAATTAATTAGGAATCTTGATAATTGTTTTTATTTCAATTCATTAGTTTACAATTGGTTATGTCGTGCTACTGCTTTAGGTTTAAATCCATTACATGAATACCTCACTCATATGAAGGATAATGTGTATGCTCTTGTATTCATTCTAGATATGGATACGACTTTATGAAATTAGAGGAAAGAGTTGGAAGAGGGAGAACAAACACAAAAAGTAATGGATAGAGAAGTCCCACAATCACCATTGGAGATGCACATGATTATGGATTATGGAAGACCCTTAGGGATGGGTATTAAACTTAATATTCTAGTACCACTATTCATTGCACTATATTTTGAGATAAATAAAACAATTATCTAGATGATATCAGATTCGATCCAATTTTCAGGACTTCCGTATAAGGATCAGAACACGCACATAGGGAGTTTTCTTGAAATTTGTGATATGTTTCAATTTAATAATGTTTCAACTAATGTAGTTAGGATTAGACTATTTAGTTTCTCACTAAAATAAATGGAAAGATAATAGATTCAAATCCACCCTTCTCATTCTATCACTACTTGGGATGAGTTGGTGAGAAATTTTTTGACTTGATTTTTCCCACGATCTAAATCAATGAAGATCAAGGTAGAAATTTTAGATTTTAATCAGTTTGACAATGATTCCATCTATAGAACTTGGGAAAGATTCAAATATTTAACTCAAAAATGTCCTCATCATGGTATTGAAATATGGTTGTTAATTCAAATTTTTTATAAAGGTGTGTCATAAGTGAATAGGTCAATTGTAGATGTTGTATCAGGAGGATGAATAATGAGGAAGTAAAATGAGGAGAGATATAATATTATTGATGAGATGACCAACAAAATTTTCTTATTTTAGATATAAACCACCAAAAGGTGAGGGGTGAACATGGTGTATAATAACCAGATTGCAGCTCAAATGGAGTCCATGACTAGGAAGATGGAGGAGATGATGGACAACCAAAATACCCAAGGTTTGTACTTTGAAGATGTAAATTATTTGAATTATAATCATCAAAATTATGCACAGGGATCAAATCCACAAAAACCACAACATCAGAATCAAAATAAAGTCCAAGGATTGCAACCAAGACAATAAGGATTTCAACCTCAACACTAAGGGCCAACACTGAAAATCCAAGTTCATTCACTGGAAGAGACCCTTGAAACCTTTATGAGAACTAAATGAGATTCACTTAAAGAATTAAAAAAATAATTCAATGATAAAGTAATTATGATCAAATAATTGAGAGAAAAATGAAAAAACCAATGAGATGTAATTAAGAAATTTGAAACTCAAGTCAGTCAGATTGTCAAGAAACTTAGAGATAGGCTTAGAGGAGTACTTCCAAGATTCCCAGACTATCATACCCATGTATATATAAAATAGTTATTTCTTAGATATAGGAATAATACACAAGGAAGTTCTATAGAATTTAAAATACATAAATAAGAACAAGCAGTGAGATAAAGAAAATAAAATCACAGAGAAGCTAAGGAGTATAATGAAGAGGAAGCACCACCATCGTACCGACCAAAACTACTATTTTCAGATTTGTTTAAGTAGTTAAATATTGATGAAAAAAGGAAAATGTTCTTAGATATGTTTAGAAATATGCATATCAACATTCCATTTGTTGAGGGAATTGAAAACAAGCCTGTATATGAAATGTTCATGAAAGAGTTAGTGACGAACAAAAATAATATCAAAGAATTATCCACCATTCCACTGATAGGGGTATGTTCAGTAGTAGTATCAAGTATCCTACCAAAGAACCAAAGAGATACATGCAGTTTCTCCATAATGAATAATATTGGTTCTAATGAATTTTTCAGTGCTTTATGTGATTTAGGTTACAGTTTAAATATATTTTCATATGAAACATTCAAGAGATTGGGAATGAGAGAGATGAAACCAACTCAAGTAATGATTAAATTAGATGATGAAATAGTGAGATGTATTCAATGAATACTTGAAGATGTCATCTTCATGGTAGAAAAGTTCTATTTTCTAAAAGATTTTCTGGTGATGGACATAGACGAGGATAAAGTCCCAATAATCTTGGGGAGACCATTCTTAGATACGAGAAGGTCATTGATTGATGCTAAAAATTTGAAACATAGTTTCAGAGTTGGAGGATCAAAATTAAAGTTCAAATTTCATCAGGAAATGAAGAAATCAGAAGAAATAGTTGATGAATTCTCAAAATATAGTCTACTAGAATTTGAGTATGTTGTTATCCATCGAACAAGAGATGAAGAATATACTTTAGAAAGTAATAAACTGTTAGATAAATCTAAAGATAGTGGAGGAAATTTCATCCAAGAGGAATTCAAATAAGGATAATAGGTTTGGGTATTTAGTGAGTTTCCATTTTATTATTCAAGAAAGGATAAGAACCACTAGATTTGGACCATTTAGATTGAGAAGGTGTTAACCAATGTAAGAGAAAAATTAGTTTTGAAAAAAGGGTGAGGACCCATCTACATGGAGGAATCACGAATTAAAAATTTTATAGATCTGGATAAGGTAACCCCTTTACTAGCATCAACCACCTAAGATGAAGGGGGTAATGTTGAGATAAATATGATAATCAAAAGTGATTCAGGGTGGCAACCCAACTTTTTAGGATTTTTCTTTATTTTATATTTTTATGCACATGCACACTTACTCAAATATTTTAAATTTCATTGATATTTACTTTAATTTAAATTGTGTATTTTTATTTTTCAGGACCATCAAGACCCTATTAGGTATAAAGGAGAACGAGGCTTGAAAAAAAGCTATAATAAAACTACACATAATGAAACCCATGATTTAGGGAAGCATATTAATTTATGTAAATAAAATTTTTATAAGGTTTGTTCATGATTTGAATTTATGATATTTTCATTAATTGATTTAATTATTAATATGAATTTTCATGAGTAGTTATCCAAAAAAATTATCTCATTCTTAAGACATCCTATGATCCTAATATTTCCCATTATTTCTTTCATATATTTCTTGAGATACTCGATCATGTTATCTTCTATAAATTTCTCAGAATATTATTGAAGCTATGACTGAATAGAGTCACTTTTAAATGATTGAGGCATCTTTTGTTTAGCCCTTTATCCTTAGACTCACCTTACATTTAATCCTTTTTAAGTCCATAGAATCCATAAATAACATTGTTAGGAAATGAACTGATTTACAACACTATCTTATCTATTATAACCTTCCTATAAATGTTTTTCATGATATTTAAAATAATAACTTTGGGTGAGGGAGTTTCCAAAGTGTAATGGGATATAATTCATTTATCTGAAATTATTAAGGTTTTTATTGGGATTTGGGTATAATCCATGATATCATTTATTATATTTTATTATTCACCAAAATTACTAGATAAAAAATATAAAAAAACTTATTAAAAAAATGGGTTGTGTCTTGGGGGGATAAAAAATCACCACTGCCAAACTGATGATATTTTGATCATATGCGGTTAGCTAGTGGATGTGATATTTTCCTTAAGCATATATTCTAAAAAAGAAAAAATGAAAAAGAAAAAAGGAGCAAGAGATGTTGATTCATTCATTGTGCTATATGTATCATGAGCCCACTTTGAGTTTTTTTTGGGGGGAATAGAGAGATGAAATTTTTAGAGGGAGATTTTCATTGAGACTATATTTTAAATATCACTCATTATTATTTATAGTCAAATCTCCCTTTTGAGATTTATTTATTTACATCATTTACCCACCTATCCTGAATCCTCAGAGTTGTTTGATCCCAAATGGTGAATCCCTCATGATTATTTGTGATCTCTATCTATATATTGTAGAGATGCTATATTTATTACAAGCCTATGGAAAGTGACATGTTCTTTAGGTATTTGATGAACTATATTTACAATTATACCCTGATGATGAGCAAAAAAAGTCAAAGTGAGGTAAATTGAAAATGGTATGCGTATTAATAATGAATTTAAAGATAAAAATGGATGAATGAAAAGGATTAGATATTTAAAAGTATATAAGTAAAATAATTGGTTGATTTGTTTCTTTTAGAATTTAGTTGTTGATGAATTTTCTTATGTGATTCTTGAACATTTAATTCTACATTTTATCAATTTATTTTATTAACATTGGATTTAAATCATGGTAGAGTGAATATATTTTGTAGTATATTGAGATTACATCATTGAGGATAAGTATGAATATAAGTGTGGGGATATTTGATAAGTGTATTTTATGCATACATTATAGGGTGCATTAGTACATCAATTTCTATAAATAACTGATTAATCTTGCCACTTCATGGACTGTTTTACTTGTTTCGTGTCTTTTGGAAGGGTAAAATTGATATTTGAAGAAGGATAAAAAAGAGATGATTATTTTGAGTAAAATAAACTTTAAACCACTTTATAAATAAGTGTGGTGCGACAACAGAATATTGAAGTTAGAAGTGGGAATCACAAAGAGCTGAAGAAACTGTAGAACCTGAAGCAGGACATTTACATGCTGTGTAAATAGTACACAATGTGAGTTCATGAGAAGATATTACAACACTACCACCCATTCCAAGTCATGATAATATTCATGTTGTGAGAATCCATTACACATTATGAACTCAATACATGATGTGTAAGTTTTGAGGCTGAAGAATTTTTGGAGAAGCTACCAATGCCACACCTTATACATCGTGTAAAACTTACACAACATTAAACCATTGGGAAGACTGAAATTAGATGCACTGGAGTGAGGGTTTTTATGTTGTGCCTATTTATTAATCCCCAAGGTTTCACAATAGAGTATATGGGAGATCCTTGATGGATGAATATTAGAGACCATAGTGACCACAAAGCCCTACTTAACCACCCTTCTTCTCTACCTTTCTCTTGTAGGTATCCATGATGCTCATCCTCCTCATGTTTATCATGAGTAAGTATTTTTATTTGTTTCAGGTGATGTGATTATATGGGGATGTTATTTTAGTGATTATTTCTATTTTTATTCATTTTTTAGATTATTGAAACTCTATTTATCAATTTCAATTATTCTTCTTTTCATTTGACATGACCATTGTCTGTGATTTTAGGGGTTTCGTCTTATTGCATCAATTAATTTCCCTTGTTTTCTTATGACCATTTTGAAATATTGGTTGGTTATATTTGAATAGGGTTTTGGGTTTCCTAGTTTTGTGATTGAACCTAGTATATGACCATTCCAATGGGGAAATCACAAGATTAGTGTAGAGTACCTAGACTAGGATCCCTACTAACCCAATTCCAACACCAAACAAGAATGAATCCAAAATCAATTGAATACCTAGAGCATGAAACTAATAATAACTAAACCTAGAATGCCTCACATATTTTTTTGAAAACCTTTTCTTTTCTACACTTTCTTTATCTTTCTCTAATCAATCAATCAATTGATTTTAATTCCTTTAATTAATTTAGAGCATACAGACTGTCCTTATGGGTTTGAAACTTAGTCTTTCCAAGTACCACACTTTTGTTGTTAGTTTGTATGAGTTTAATTATTTATTAATTTTTTTATCCCCATAGGAATTTAGCAATGACCTATGGGCTATGAGAGTCAACTACTTGAATGAAAAATTCTCCACAGTCATCCAGTGGAATCTACCACCAAAGATATGAGACCCCAAAATCTTCTTGATTCCCTACACTATCAGAATGTGCGAATTTTGAAAAGCCATGTGAAACCTCGGTCCAAGTATTAATATAATTACTATGAGTATCTTATGAAAGTTAGGTCTCAAAGATTGGAAACAAACAAGAGTTTCACTTCAACTATATGACCGCTCAATCAATTACCCTCAAGGACTTGTCAAGGACATTTTAGTTAAGTTTTGTTAATTCATTTTTCATATTGATTTCTTTATCTTGTATATAAAGGAATAAGAAGATGTACCCATCATTATATAGAGACCATTTCTGTCCATTTTAAATAATTTGATTAATGTGAATATTGGAAGGATGATTTTCAGAGTTAATGATGAACAAGTAGTGTTTAATTTAGTAAATTCTGACAAACATGGTGGCAATTCAATTATTTTTCAAGCCATATTTCTGATTGATGATAAAGATAACTACATAAACATTGAGGATGACATAGAGAACCAATATCCTAAAAAAATGAGTACAATGATTATGAGGACATGAATTACATTGAACCTATGACGGGGGATACCATTCCACCATTCACACCCTCGATCATCAAGCCACCAAAATTAGAATTGAATCATCTACCAAAAAAATTAAAGTAATAATTCTTAGAAAATGTAGTAGAACTTATAGTTATCATCATTTCAGAGTTCAAGTGAAAGAAAACAAAAATAATTGGAGTCCAAAAAAATGAATAAAAAACCAATTTCCTGAGGCGTGGCTAGCATCAAGGGGATCAGTCCCATGATCTTAACCCAAAAAATTTTGATAGAGGATGGTGCTAAACCAAAACGTCAACCCTAGAGGTGAATTAAATAACCAATGAAAGAAGTAGTCAATAAGGAAGTAATGAAGCTTATTGACACTAGTATAATATTTTCCATCTCGGATAGCAAGTAGGTGAGTCCACTACAAGCCGTCCCAAAGAAAGGCATCATGAATGTTATTAAAAACAATAAATATGATTTAATCTCAACTAGAACCATTACTGGATGGAGAGTATGTGTAGACTATATAAATATCAACGTAATGACTCTAAATGAAAATTTACACTATTATTCATAGATCAGACGATGGAGGGACTAGTTAGGGATAAATTCTATTATTGTTTGGATGGATATTATGGATAAAATAAAATTACATTCAACCCAACAGATTTTTCAAAAACCACATTCACATGTCCTTTCATAACCTTCACCTATCAAAGGATGTCATTTGAAATGTGAAAACAACGAAGAAATTTCAATAGTGAGTGATTTTTTTCCATGATATGTTAGAAGAATTTATAGAAATTTTCATGGATGATTTCTTCATGTATGAATAATATTTTGATGTCTACCTAATCAATATGGAGTTAGTTATACAGTGCTATGAAGAGAATTTCCTAGCGTTAAACTGAAAAAATGTCATTTTATGGTCCAAGGAGGCATAGTACTTGGACATAAAATATCAAATCATGTCATGGAATTCGATCCGGAAAAAATCAAGGTGATTCAAGATTTACCTAAACTCATAACAGTGAAAGGTATAAAGAGTTTTCTAGGACACACAAGATTTTATCACCATTTAATCTAAGATTTTGCAAGAATAGACTACCCACTAACACTCATACTTTCCAAGGACACTCCTTTCAATTTCACTGAAGAGTGCCTCTAAGCATTCAATTCTTTAAAAAATATCTTGGTGGCCACTCATGTCATAGTATCATCCGACCAGGATAAGGAATTTGGATTGATGTGCGATGCTAGTGATTTCATTGTGGGTTTTGTTTTAGGATAGTGGGTTGGACACATATTATTACCCATTTATTATGCTATCCATACCCTAAATAAAGTTCAGGTTAATTATATAACCATAGATAAGAAGATGTTAGTAGTAGTTTTTTCCTTTGAAAAATTTCGACTATACCACGTGCTTTCCAAAGTGGCGGTGTATATAGATCATGCCGCACTGAAACACTTATTAAGAAAAAAGGATTCCAAATCATAGATAATACGGTGGAACATGTTATCAAAATAAATTTACATAGTCATAAAATAAATAAGAGTTACTAAATTTTTTACTACAGATCACTTATCTATACTTCCACTACTAAGTATTGAGGATAATGAAAATATAAGTATTGAGGATGATTTTCTCGATGAAACAATTTTCAATAAAAATAAGCAAGCATGAATGTGGTTTTCTAATATTGTGAAATATCTTTCCTTGATATATCTTTACCCACACTTATTATATCAATAGTGGAATAATTTCTTGGCCAATTCTTTATGATATTACTATGATGAACCACTATTATTTAAATGATATGATGATGGATTGATGAGATGTTGTATCCTAGAGGATGAAATTCAAATCATTATAAAAAATTGTCACACATCACTAACTGGATGACATAATGGTTCTAAACACACCATGGATAAGATCCTATAAAGTGGACTATTCTAGCCGACACTACATTAGGACTTGAGGAGCTTTGTATAGAGTTTTGATCAGTGCCAGTGGATATGAACCATTGGAAAATGAAACAAAATTCCCTATAACCCTATCCTTGAAGTAGAAATATTTGATGTATGGGGAATTGATTTCACAAGACTGTTCCCTAATTATAATGGGGAGTATGACATCCTAGTTGGTGTGGACTACATTTTGAAGTGGGTAGAATATGAAGCCACCACCCTGACAAAATAAAGGAGGTTATGATTTTTTAACAAAAAAACATTTTCTCCAGATTTTAATTTATTTTATTACTCACTAGTGATTGGGGAAAACACTTTACAAATACTTTCGTTAAATGATTTCTTGAAAAATATGGAATTTGATAAAAAATTAGAACTCCCTACCACCCAAATATAAGTGATCATGTTAAATTATCCATTTAGGAGATTAAAAAAATATTAGAAAATATAGTTAATACTAGTAGGAAGGACTGTAGCCTCAAATTAGATTATGAACATTGGGAATATCACATGTTATATAAAACACCCATCAAAACTAATTTATTATAACTTGTTTTTGGGAAGCCTTGTCACTTTCTAATTGAATTAGAGAATCACTCTTAATGGGAAATTTAAAAATAATATTGGATACTAAAAAAGATGGACAATAGAGAATGATACAAATGAATGATATTGATGAGATTCAACAAGACTCTAATAAATATACTCAAATTTATAAATAAATAAATAAATAAATGGCATGACCATCAAATTTCATGACAGGTCTTCACCTTAGGGGATTCAGTTTTAGTCTTTAATTCCCATTTTAAGCCATTCCTTGGGAAACTGAAATCCCAATGGCTGGGTCCCTTTCAAGTTTTCAAAGTTTTCCCCTATGGGATGATTGAAATCTATAGAGGTGAAGGGACAACCTTTAAGGTCAATGGTCAAGGATTAATAATTTATCAATAACAATTTCAGGAAGGGTGTGTTTTTTCTTTAAAATTCACTTGACTCAAGGATTTTAAAACTCTCAGTGTTAAATAAAGTGCTTACTAGTAGGAAACCCATGATAGGTTTCATAGGTTAGAGTTTTTTTGTAGTTTAGGAAGTCTTGGAAATGCTTGTAGTAGGTCGGAGGTTTTTTTTCCAAAATTTGTAAAAATGGGCTAATTCAGTTCATGTAAAAAGTACATGATGTGAATCTGTCGAGTCAAGAAAAATAAATTCCTGTATTTTACACATTATCAATATAATACACGATGTGAAAATTTCAGACTATATATATAATCCATGACTCTAGGGATCAAGGGATTCCCCCTATCCTACATTCTCCCCTTGAATGTTGGTCTCCCCCTCTCCTACATGAGCACCCACAACCTCCCTTCCTCCCATCTACTTTCACCACTCCCAGTTGAACTTATAGCCCATTCCCCTCACTTCCTTGCTCATTGCTTCTTGTCACAATCTCCCACATCAAGACCATCAATGTCATGTATTTGAAAAGGTAATCCCAATACAATGATGATCCTCCACCAAAGAATCTAGTGTTGGATCCTCCTCTTCCACCTACATATCCATCCCCACCATCATTGGCATATAATTATGCCACTCCTATGGGATCCGACCATTCCAACTCCTCTTCTATATAGTTGTAGGGTGCTACCTAGCACCCACACCTGAACCCTTACCTCTACTTTTTTGAGCATGAGATGAAGGTTCTCTTAGTCTATCTTCAGGATAAGCCTATGAGGAACAATGAAACCCTCTATATTTTCATCTTGGAGAATATTATAATACCTGATGAAGTTATGTAACTCATTAGATGGATGAAACATTCAAACATCATTGAGGTATGTGATAATATGAATTAGGAGATATTTCTAGAGTTCCTAGCCATGTTGGAGCTTGATGTTGTTCACGTCACCTTTAGTCTCAGTGGTTGTCCTTGTGAGATTACATTGGAATAGTTTGACATTAGGCTAGGTATTTATATCACTAATTTATTTTCTTCTCCTTTTTATACTACCTTACAGATTTATCCAACCAAGGTGAATACTCCATAGAGCTGGGTGTTGATATCCCATGACCCCTATAGATTTCATAAACCACAGATGATGAAGAGTACCCAACTGTGGGATGCCACCCTATAGATTATTCATCAGGACTTAGCCCATGATTGGATAGATATAGGATATTCTGATGGATCTATTATATAGATATAGGTTATCATCTTAGCCTCAGCCATGGGTGGCCCTTCTATTAACATGGAATGATAGTTCTCACTCTAAAACGAGGCTCAAGTGAGGAGGACTCATTGTACATTGATGGAGGGAAGTTTTATCACGCATATGATAATTTTTAATGCCTCTTATCTCATATCCTATATTAGGAGGATGGATTCCACTGATTTAATATTTCTCCGCAAAATGGGGATACTATGGAACATCAGGAGGTTCTATGAGTGTGATCTCGAGTATATCGAGGATACTGATAATGATCTAGATCCTCATGCTCCATCCCCACCTACTCCCACTCACGAGGAACCATATCCTTCTTCCCTATCCTCATATCCTAATATATACCATTCCTCTCCAAATACCACCACTACACCATTCCACCCATCTGCTCATCCTTCCACCACTGCACCGCCCTTACCCATTCTGTACCTATCCCAACATTTTCCTGAGAAATATGGGTTGTTCTCTAGTGTATAATGGAGAACTAGAGGTGGATATTCATACATTTAAACATCCCATACATATATCCATACAACCTTACCAAAACTACCCCACAATTAACCACTCCATCTACCTACCCACCACCTTCTTCCACATACCCCACTTAGACCTCTATTCCCACCCCATCCACCTTAGTCCCATTTCCCACCCATTTCGACCTTCTTCTAGAGCTTAAAAATCCTAATTACTAATATGAGTTTTTCATGAAGTAATCTTGATAGGGAAAGTTCCCCATCCCGCTTTATATATTTGAGGTGCCATTCATAGATCCAATTATCAGACATTTGGCCCCGGTACGAATCAACACTTTCTCTCCACCTATATTGACCAAGCCCACTACTAGCACCTTAAAACCTTCTATTGCAGTTGATCCACCTGCCTCCACCTCCATAGCTGACATAGACATGGCTGTGAAGATCCATAAACCCACTGTTCAGGAGGGGACATCTGATGTAGATAATAGTGAGTCTTATTGTACTGTTTAGTTTTTCCATAAACACTCATCCCCCACTATACTTTTTTTTTTGGTTTTATTTTTTTACTCTCCAAATTCCTTATTCTTATGTGTATCAATTATTATATCTAACGGAAAAGATATTATTTTTTACTATATAGGTTACTTCTATTATCATTCTTATTTATGCATTCATTTAACTGTGTCTCAATCTACTACATCTTATTTATGAATTCATTTAACTATATATAGATATATTACATATTCCATGGCCTCGTACATGATTTATTTCCTTGAGTGGATGACATATATGGATTACTCCAGGAGATCCATCTCCATACTGTATAGGGGTCCCCTCTACGGTCTGCATGAATGCTCTAACTACCGCATGAAATATTCATTCAGACCATTCCTGAGCTGGTAAACCCCACCAAGCACCCCCATAAATTCAAGGATAAAGATTCTAGTTCCTATAAGAGGTATAGAATAACTGATACAATGAACCCCTCCACTTGATCCTTGTCCATTTGTTTGGATGATGATGTAATATTAACGCTTTATGGGAGGCAACCCATATTTTTTTATTTGAGTAGTTTCCATTTTTCATTTATTTTATGTATTTGTGTTCATAGTTTGTTTATTGATATGTTTTACTCTACTCCTATCAATATGATATGTATTACTATTAATTTTTGACTACTTTGTACACTTACTGCCTTACTTCTTTCATTTTGGTTATATCCTATAATCTAATTGATTATGTAGTGCAGGTATGTTTCATTCTAATTTTTTTGTAGGAAGCCGAGTGTGCCTTTGAAATCCTTCATTTTCCCCATGGTATGGACTTAATTACACGAAGCTCTCGATTCCCAAATTTAAATTCCTAATTGCTATCTCTAGTTTATATATGTTATTATTGTTTATCTTCCACTTCACATTCCAAAATAGTGTGGAGACTATTTCATTTTAAGTTTTAAGGAGACATTATTGAAATTTATTATGTTTACACCTAGATTATTTCTTGTTTTCATTAGTCTAGGATATATTTTTTTTTATTGAGAGCAGCTTCAACTTGAAATCTCATTACACCCATTTAAATAAAAGAAAACATTTGGTTGGAAAATTTTGAAATATTTTTTATTCCTTCTTATAATTTTATCATGATTTATGAGTTTATTAATTTACTTCTAATTCTCATTTCTTGTGATTTATTTTTTATTTAATTATTACCAGCTATGATTCTCTCATTCATTTCCCTATTTTCTTTGTATTCCATTCCTAAGAGTATTTTAGACTTACATTGTCATATTATTTTTTGAGCGTATTTATTGATAGATACTTAGGGCATGTAAACTTATAATAACTTTAATTGTAATCTTATCAATTCTATGAATGAATAAATACACTATTAAAATGATTGAGGAAATCTATTTTGAGCCATTTATCCTAAAACCCACATGCACATTTATCATTCTTAATCACGTAGAAGGCATGAATGAACTTTTTAGGATTGATCAAGAACATTTTATCCCTTACTACCATAATCTTGATATAATTACATGATTTTCAATTGAATAAGTTTGGGGGAGATCATAATTACTGATGGATGTGGGATGATTACTACTGAGGAGATTACAATGATTTTTTCACATGATCTACAGGAAGTGGTCCATAGTTCTTATGATGTACCATTCATGATTAACCTATTAATATATATATATATATATATATAAAATATGGGTTTTGTATCAGGAAGGTAAAAAATAACCATTACAAGACTGATGAATCATATAATGGATCATATGTGGTTAGGTGATGGATGTGAGATCTGTCCTAGACATTATTTTAAAGAAAAGAAGAAACATAATACTTTCATTGCACTTTTATGAAATTTCCATAGACCTTACCTAAGATTTTGGGAGTGTAGAGATTTTACTTTTAGGAGAATTGTTTTTCATTTCATCATCCCCAATGATCATATATGATACTTGAGAGTTTACCCTCCTTTTTGATCTTTTTTTATCATTGACCCACCTATCCTCATCCACATACTCATTTGAATTGTATTGCTGAATCCCTCATGATTAATTGTATATTTTTGTTTATGGAGTGTATATGTTAGAAATAATGCAAGCCTATGGTTAGGAAAATATATTCAAGGTATGAGCATAACTCCAGTTTCATTTTACCTTGAGTGATGAGAGAAAATTCATTGTAAGGTAAACTGAAATATGGGAATAACTTCAAAGGAATAGTTGAGAAATTTTAATCAAGGGAAGAATGTATCTGAATAAAAGAAATTAACCATGATGCATGAATAATTTTATCTATAAGAGTGATTCTAGAGGACTTGATTTTTCGGATAACACTTAGTTTTATTTTCTTGGTTTTAATTCATGTTTCAAGTTTAAAAATTGTTTAATCTGGAATCCATGTCGTGATGCATTTTTTCTAGAGAACAAGAAATTGTTCAAGTGTGGGTGAATTTGATAAGATTAATTAATATATATATGTTGGATAAATTTATTTAAGGTACATTCATGCTTTATTGGATAATGTATTGGGTTTTTGATGGTTTTTGTAGGAAACAAGGAATTAATTCTCAAAAGGGGAGCTGATGTAATTTCAAAATTTCATAAATTAAATTCCATAAAACCTGTTCATGATGTGAATTCCTAAAACAATATGAAACTTTCAGACCAAATTCCAACCTGTCAAACCAGTACAAGTAGTGAATTCTATAGGAAAAATAAATACATGACGTGAATTCATTACATGACATGAAAGTTTATAATTATTAACCCACTAAATATTCAAGCCTTGAAATTTGAGAGATACAAGATTTCCAGATATTTTTGTGGACTTGAGTACCTGACATGAATTTACCTTACATGTCATGAAAATTTTGAGTTAGAATTCATTTAAAGAAATTTCAAGATGTGAAACCATTACACATCGTGATATGATTGACCTTATATATATTCCACCACTGATGCAGGAGAGGAGATGACTTCACTTTCTTCTTTATTTCACATTCTATTCTCCATAGATTCTAAAACTACTTTCCTCCATTTTATTTCCTTGTTTTATTGATCTTTTTCTACTATTAATCATTCCAAATATTGTGGATTTCTCATATTTGTTTTGATTTATATTTCTATTATAATTGTTTCCTTCAACCTCAACTGCTACATGTACTTTCTTGTTCCCTCATTCAAGTAAGTGTTTTGATTTATTTTAAACCACTTTAATCATGTATTATTTTAATTTTAATTTTTTAATAAATATATCAAACATTCCACTAATTTCCCTTTCACCTAATACCATTTTTATCATGCATGAATAATCCTATAGGGTTAAGGTTTGAGAGTAAGGGTTGCATAAACCTAATTAATTATTAAATAAAAACATAGGAAACCCTTTGGATAGTAATTAAGTTAAGAATTATTATTAATTATATTATTTTTTACAACCCTGATCTAGAGGATTACAATACAAGGACCCTAAACTAATTGGATTTGAGAAGGCTACAACCAATAGCCTGTGATGTTTTCTTGCCTTGAATCTAGGATTATTTTTCCTAGGTTGTTGATTAACTCAAGAAATTGGTCTTGTCACATAGGGAAAAACCAAGATATCCTCAAAGATGTTGGGCATGTACTATCTCAACAATACTCTATAATTTATAATTATTTTGATGTTCAAAAATACCCTTGTTAGTTTAATAATGAATTTTTCTTGAATAAGTTTTCAGGAATTTATATACTGGTTAAAGTAATTTGATATTATGAGAATTACTCTAGAAACGCTGTTTCAAAACCCTATATTTGGTAAATGAATGTATGGTATCAACCCTACATTATGATGAGAAGTGAAACACTTGAATATGGTATCAACCCTATGTTATGTTGAGAAGTGAAACACTTGCGTATGGTATCAAACCTATGCTATGATAAACAGTTTGTGTTTGGATCAACATCCTTATGTCCAGAGAATTGTTAAATTTATGGATTAACACCTTTACTTTGGAGTCTAGATTTACTATTTATACCCTATGTGTGGAAAAGTTAAACGTATTGTTAATCAATGCTACATTTTGGATTTTATGCTGATAAGGATAAACATATAGATTATCATCCCTACGATATGTAAAGGAACCCTACACTATGTTAAGGAACCCTACGCTACACAAAGGAACCCTACGCTATGAAAAGAAACCTTATGCTATGTATCTCAACCCTACGTTGTGTTCTCAAACGGTGAAGTTTTTCAAGCTGCATTTTCAATCAGAGATTGCTACAATGGTGAATTCAGAATTAAAGACCGATTCAAGGATTGTTTTTATTGTTTCAAATAACCATGTTCATCATAGAAAATCACTCTTATTTCTATGGGAATTTATGAATCCTCTAGTAAATTGGAATTTGAAATTTCACGATCAATCATGCTTTTATTTTGGATATAGAATACCAAATAAAGTTTTATGTTCTATATATTACTTCAAAATATCTCTTCAAATATATGTTTGTGATAAGAAATTCACATATGCAACTATATTATTGAAATTATCTTTTACAATGCTACTATAATGAATGATTGATTCTAAAAGAAGCTAAACTTTGGAGATATACATATTAAATATTTTACTATTATAATATTACTACTGCTATTTAGTTTCTATCTTATTAAATATTGTTTTGAAATAAGGATCACTTTAAACTATTTCATTCTTGAAGATATTATTTTCTGAATAAGAAGATCCATCAACTGTCAGTTTCTGCTGCTGCAACTATAAAGAACAACTCGAACCTTTCAAATAAAACTCTTTTTATTTATTAGAGTTTCAACCTCTCGTACTTAGTTGTGGTGGAGTATCAACTTCTTGATCTAAGATATGTATAATCAGTTATCTACTATAGAACCAGAATGATTTATTATTAGTCTTATTGTAAAGGTGTTAACTACCTACACTCATTTTTAAATTTATGGTCTTTTGACAAGAGGACCATTATAGTGAAATTTACCAAGATCATAGAGAGAGTTATTGGTAGAGTGGACTAGGGGATCTTTGTACCTAAGACCACTATAAAAAGTCATGTTCTTTATTTCTACTTATCCACTACATATTTTCATACAGAAGAAAGACACTGCATATTCGCATAAATCATAGTGGGTGTCAAAATCCATAACTATGGAAGATTTTTGAAAATACAAAATTCACCCCCTCTTATGTTACTTTATATATTCTCACCTAACAATTGGTATCAAAGGAGAGTTTTTGGATAAAGTTATCATAAGCTAAAAGTATAAAGTATATAAAAAGATGGAAATGGATAATCCAAGAGAAAGAATGTAAATGGTATGTGCTCCATATTTTAATGGTGAAAATTATGGTTTCTAGAAATATTGAATGATTATCTATCTAAAAAACCATGGATTCAAAGTCTACTCGAAGATAATTACTCCATATGTAATTATTGAGAAACCAGAAACATGGGATATTGCAACAAAAGTTGAGTATGATATCAATTCTAAAGTAATGAATGATATTATTTGTGGTCTTGGACTATATGAATTCAATTGTGTATCACAATGTCCAAATTCCTATGAGATGTGGCAGCCTATTGAAGTTTCTTATGATAGAACGGATAATGTCAGATAGATGAGATATGCTACAACTAAGCTAAAATTAGACACATTTAGAATGTTTAATGGTGAAATCATCACATGGATGGATGGAAGGATTACAGAAATTTTCAACAATATTACAATATTAGGTGAACCCATAAAACAATATGATCAAGCTTTGAAAGTACTAAGAGTACTACCCTTTAAATGGAATGACATATCTTCTATAATTCATCAATTATCACCTATCAAAGATCTGAAAATGAGAGAATTAATTTGGACACTAATGATATATGAAGTAGAAATATAGGCAGAAGATGAAGATCATACAATTATAGTAAAGAAAGAAAATACTTATCTAAAAGTAAAATCTTATAAGCATAGCAGAAAATCAAATCAAGAAGTCAAAGAAGAGAAAAATTCATATTCCTCAGATTTTGAAATGGAACTAGCTCAACTAGCTAGAAAGTTCAACAAATTCTACAAAAAGAAAAGAGGATTCAGAAAATCCTTCAGGAAGGATGATAAAGTACCAGGAGAAGTTATATGTTATGAATGCAAGAAATTAGGTCATATTAGACCTGATTTTACTCAACTAAAAGATGAAAGAAAAAATATAGAAAAAAGATATTAGAAAAATGATAATTATGAGCACAAAATAAAAAGAGCAATAAAAGCTACATGGAGTGTATCAGAAGACTCCAATATCCCTTCAAAGTTTGATTCATAAAAAGAAAAATCTAATCTAAAAGCCAATACGAACTTTATGTATGAAGAGGAAAAGGTACAAACTTATCACTCTTCTGATTTTGATACTAGTAGTTTCTCAAATGATAAATTGGTAGCCTACTGTTCTATTCTAGAAGAAAAATATGATTTTTTATTAAAGAAACATAAATCTATAAAAAAACATTCATAATGTCGTTTTAGGTGAAATGGATACCATGCTAAAATAACACCAAGATATACTTGAATAATTCAATTCCTCTACATCAAACAATATAAATCATGAAAATAAAATCAAGGAATTACAGGATAAAGTATAATCTTATAAGAGTGATGATCTTGTTTTTACTAAAGGAGAAAATATTTTAAAGAAAATTCTTGGAAAGAATGTCATTAAAAGGTAAAGATTTAGAATAGGAATCAAGGGTGAAAAGTCAAAATTATATAAAAACTATTTTGTTCCTAATTCTAAAAATACTACCTATTATTATTGTGGAAAAAAAGGTCATTTCACTAATAATTACTATTTGAAAAAAATAATCAAATTAGTGGTATTAAAAGATACTTTATTTCTAACAGTTTATCTGAATAAAGTGATATGAATTATGGAAAAATAAAAAATATCTTTATTCCCCAACCATTTCTTGCTAACACTACTAGACCTAAGAAGATATGGGTACTAAAACAAACATTTGTTTAATTAATTTTGTAAGAAAAATGTCATGTCAAAAGAAAATTCATATGGTATATGGACAATGGTTGTTCCAAGCATATGAGTGGAGACTCAAAAAAATTTCATACACTTACTCAAATGGATAGATGGCTAGTCAATTTTGGAGACAATGCCAAAGGAAAAATAATTAGAGTTGGAACTATTAGAGATACAAAGACTATATTAATTCATAAAGTATTGTTTGTTCAAGGGTTAAAACACAACCTGATAAGTATCTATCAACTTTGTGATGATGAATTTAATATTGAATTTTCTAACAATTCCTGCTCTATATTTAAAGATAAGTTGCTTAAATTTAGAGCACATAGAACTGATAATGTTTATACGTTGGATTTAAATTCCTTATGTAAATAAAAAGTGAATTATTTAACTACTAATAAAAATTAATAACGGGTTTAGTAGATAATACTTGGACACTATAATATATATGTTTTACATAAATTATCTACAAAATAGTTAGTTTCTTATTTTCCTAGTCTTAAGTTTGATAATGAAAGATTCTGTGATGCATGTCAAATTGGAAAGCAACAAAAATATTCTTTCAAATATATTAACAAAATTGTTATGTCTAAACCTTTAGAACTTATCCATATAGAATTGTTTAGACCATTAAGAGTAGAAAGTTTTTCTGGTAAATTATATGATTATGTTTTAGTAGATTATTATTCTAGATTTACTTGGGTTTATTTTCTAAAACTCAAAAGTGAAGTTTTCAATATTTTTAAAAGTTTTTGTAAAATTTTTCAAAATAGAAAAGGTTTTAAAATAATTTCATTGAGAAGTGTTCATGGTGGAGAATTTGAGAATCAAGAATTCAATTCATTTTTCTCAAAATTGGGTATTAAGAACACTTTCTCTATACCAAAAAAACATCAACAAAATGGAACTATTGAGAGATAAAATAGAACTATTCAAGAAATGGTAAGGACTATGCTGAATGAATACAGTCTTACTACCTATATTTGGGAAGAATCTGTAATCAAAACCTGCTATATAATGAATAGAGTTTTAATAAGGCATATTTTTAAAAAGAAACATTATGAACTTTGGAATAATAGAAAACCTAAAGTAAAGTACTTTAAAGTTTTTGGATGCAAGGTGTATATATTGAATACTAAGGAAAACTTTGGTAAGTTCGATCCAAAAGATGATGAAGGAATATTTTTTGGATATTATACTACATCTAAAGCTTATAGAGTGTTTAATAAAAAGTCAAGGATTGTTAAAAAATCAGTTCATGTGAAGTTTGATGAAACTGACCCATTTTTTAAAGAGAAAGATCAAACTGATGAAGTTACTAACTCTTTTGACAACACGAGACTTAAAACCCCTAAAAATGATTTTGAAAATGGTATTAATAAAATTCAGTATAGTTTAGAAGAACATGATACTGAAGAACCTGAAAGTTTCTTGCCGAAAAAGTCTATAAATATAAAGAACCATCCTTTAGAAATAGTTATAGGAGACCTAGGCACAGGAATTAGAACTTGAAGAAATATAAGAAACCTAGCTGAATTCTCTACCTTTATATCTCAGTTAGAACCTAAGACTATTAAAGAATCTTTAGAAGACGAGAGTAGGATATTAGCAATGAAAGAAGAGAAAAACTAGTTCAATAGGAATGAAGTTTCAGAACTAGTAGAGAGACCAACCAATTATCTATTTATAGTAACCAAGTGGATATTTAGAAATAAGTAGGATGATCAAGGGATCATACACTATGGGAAAAAATGATTATTGCGATGGGGTATTTGTGATGGGCCTTATTCCCGTCGCAAAAATCTGATGAAAAGAGTTTTTACGACGAGAATATATTCCCGTCGCAAATGGTCAGTTATTTGCGACGGAAATACAGGCCGCGTCACAATTGCAATGGCACAGTTTGTGCGCCAAAACGCGGGAAGCCTATTTGCGACGGGGAAATTTCCCCGTCGTAAAAAAATATTCACCCAGTGTTATTTGCGATGGGCCCCGTCGCCAATACCAGCCGCTGTGAAGCCTATTTGCGACGGTTACCTTCAACCCCTCGCAACTACCCGGCGGTGGTAAATACATTTTTGCGACGGGACTATTTACCCATCGCAAAAGAGAATCCAATGGGTGGTATTTGCGACGGGACCTGTCGCAAATACCGGTGGCGGTAAATAGTAATTTGCGACGGGGATATCCACAGGTCGCTAATGGTGTGACATTTGCGATGGGCCCGTCACAACAACCCTTTTACCTGCCGCCCGTAATTAATGCGGGCGAAGGTATTTGCAACGGGCCCCATCGCCAATACCGGTGGCGATAAATAGAAATTTGCGACAGGGATATCCACCCGTCGTTAATGGTGGCTATTTGCGATGAGCCCGTCGCAAAAGTCCTTTTAACCGCCGCCCGTATTTAATGCGGGCGAAGGCATTTGCGACGTTATCCTATCGCAAATACTAGATATTGTGACGGGATACCGTCGCAAATACGACCGTCGCAAATAATCTAACCTATATATACACCCATCTGTTTTTTTCCATAACATTCAGATATCTATTCTTATCTCTCTCTAATTTTCAGTTCTGAGTAGATTTTTTTTGTTTTAATTTTTTCTTTCGAGAAGAGGAAGGAAGGAGTTAGAAGACGCAAATTACTAAAGATAATTATATTTTTTTTAATTGTTAATTTTATTTTTAATTGTTAATTTTTTTAATAGAATGTTTAGCTATATAGTATAATTAGTTTATGTGGTTGTACCAAATAATCCTTGTCAGGATACGAACAACTAGAGGCAGCTCTGGCACAGATGTACCTAGGAGTGAAAACTCTGACAAGGTGTTTCGATCTTGACTTGAGGTAACCTGGTACACGACAACGGACCTTGTTGCACTCTTGGTTCGACACTCCTGGGGGATGTTTTGGTAATAATTAGAAATAAATATATAATTATCAAATAATTAAGAAATAATTAGATTTAATTAAAATAATTATCAAATAATTATGAAATAATTAGATTTAATTGATTAGAAATAATTAGGAAACAATTAAAATAATTAGGAAACAATTAGATTTAATTAGGAAACAATTAGATTTAATTAGGAAACAATTAGATTTAATTAGGAAACAATTAGATTTAATTAGGAAACAATTAGATTTAATTAGGAAACAATTAGATTTAATTAGGAAACAATTAGATTTAATTAAGAAATAATTAGATTTAATTAGGAAATAATTAGATTTAATTAGGAAACAATTGGATTTAATTAGGAAACAATTAGATTTAATTAGGAAACAATTAGATTTAATTAGTAGATTTAATTAGGAAACAATTAGATTTAATTAGGAAACAATTAGATTTAATTAGGAAACAATTAGATTTAATTAGGAAACAATTAGATTTAATTAGGAAACAAGGAAACAATTAGGAAACAAGGAAACAATTAGGAAACAAGGAAACAATTATAATAACAAGGAAACAATTATAATAATTAAGAAACAATTATAATAATTAGGAAACAATTATAATAATTAGGAAACAATTATAATAATTAGGAAACAATTATAATAATTAGGAAACAATTATAATAATTAGGAAACAATTATACTAATTAGGAAACAATTATAATAATTAGGAAATAATTATAATAATTAGGAAACAATTATAATAATTAGGAAATAATTATAATAATTAGGAAACAATTATAATAATTAGGAAATAATTATAATAATTAGGAAACAATTATAATAATTAGGAAACAATTAGAATAATTAGAAAACAATTATAACAATTAGGAAACAATTATAATAATTAGGAAACAATTATCATAATTAAGAAACAATTAGGATAATTAGGAAACAATTAGGATAATTAGGAAACAGTTAGAAAAATTAGGAAACAATTAGGATAATTAGGAAACAATTAGGAAAATTAGGAAATAATTAGGAAAATTAGGAAACAATTAGGAAAATTAAGAAACAATTATAATAATTAGGAAAAAATTAGGAAAATTAACAAGGGTGATTGACCGCTTATCTACCTCAATTTTCTTTTCATTTGTGTGTTGAGGCTTGACATGAAACTTCTACCTCCACATGTAATAAAGCCAGATTAGTAGATAAAGGATATAATTAGAAAGAAGGTATAGATTATGATGAGACCTTTTCCCCTATAGTTAGATTATAAGCCATTATAATACTTTTATCTTATGCATCCCACCTGAATTTTAAATTATATAAGATATATGTTAAGTTTTCCTTTTTAAATAGTTATTTAATAGAGGAAGTTTATGTTGAACAACCCCCTGGTTTTGAAACTTCTCAAAAACCAAAATCTGTTTTTAAACTTACTAAAGCTCTTTGTGTCCTTAGACAAGCACCTAGAGCTTTGTATGAAAGATTAAGTTATTTTATTTTGAAATATAGATTTACTGTTGGATTATAAGATCCAAAAATTTTCAAGAAAACTATTTTTTCTAATATTTTATTAGTTAAAATTTATATTGATGATGTTATTTTTGGTTAAACAAATAAAAATATTTTTCATGATTTTTCAAATTTAATACAGAAAGAATTTGAAATGAGTATGATGAGAGAATTGAATTTCTTGTTAGGATTTCATATTTTAAAAAAAGATTTTTGAAATGTTTTAAATCAAAGTAAGTATATTATTGATTTATTGAAAAAGTTTGGACTTGAGAACAACAAGACATATAGAAATCCTATGTGTATAAATATAAAACTTGATTTGGATAAACCTAGAAACCAGTTGATAATAAGGTACATAGAGGTATTATTGGAATTTTTTTATATCTTACTGCTAGCAAATCTAACATTATGTTTTCTGTATGTCTTTGAGATAGATTTCAATAAAATATAAAATAGTCCCATCTCACTGCTATTAAAATAATATTTATATATTTTAAAGGAATTATTTTTCAATATCTTCTTTATCCCAAAACTTCTGATTTTAATTTGATTTCATATTCATATATTGATTTTGGAGGTTGTAGATTAGATAGAAAAAGTATCTTAGGAACTCGTCACTTCTTAGGAAAATATTTCATTTCATGGTCTAGTAAGAAACAGCACTAAGTTTCCCTACCAACCGTTGAGGCAGAATATGTATCTGCTGGTAGTTTCCATGCACAAGTATTTTAGATGAAAATCACCCTTCCAAAATTTATACTAAACTTTCAGAGTATACATATTTTATGTGATAATACTAGTTCTATAAATATTTCAAAAAAAAATCCTATAAGTCAATATAGGACTAAGCACATTGATATACGGCATCATTTTCTAGGATATCATGTTCTTAAAAAGGATATATCTTTATAATTTGTTAATACTGAATATCAATTAGCTAATATTTTTTCTAAACCACTTCCTAGTGCTAGTTTTGATTTTATTAAGGGGGAGTTAGGAATATTTTTGTTTAAGTGATTATTTATTGATTTATTTCTAGTATCTCTATTTTTATTTTAGTAATATTTATTTAATATGTTTTATTTGATTAAATTTTAATTTATAATTTCATTTCAATTTTATTTTACTTGTATTTTCAAAATTTAAAAGTAATGAGTGCATTCTCAATCGGTGCGAGCAAAACGTTTTCATTCTCCTACTCTCTTTCTCATATATTACATGTCCTTTCAGTTTACAGATCTTCTTTCAATTACCATGTGATAAAACACTAAAACTTCAATCCCTTCAATATAAAAATCTTTAGACATGGAACCTATCAATGATTTGTAGATGCTGAGTTAGAAAAAAAATACTTATGCTTCAGGGAAATCCCACAAAGTGTTCCAGGGAATGGAAATTGATTTTTATTATTTATATTCTACAAATCTTTCACTCAAGAAATTTAATTTTAAGGTTTGGTTTATGATTTTGGAGAAGATAACATGCATATGGTTGATGACATTAATGTATAAGAATTTTGTATAAATGCATTGTTTAGTCTTGGCTTCGAAGAAGATTTTATTATCTCTAAGATTAATGATTCTAAGTTTTCTTTGTCTTATGTGGAAATGGATGAGATGTTATGTTATACCCATTAGGGGGAGTTTTAGGTTTATTTGAAAAATATCGGTAATGAAAGGTATTTGTCAGAATACATTATTTTTTAGTTATTTGGAACAAGAACTATCAATAAGGTAATGATGAAAGAACCTGCTTCTGATCATCGAGTTTTGATGAAGTTTATTCAATCTGGAATTTTTCCTAGGACTGCTGAGCTAGGGAAAGTACTATATCCTAACATGTATATCATGTTTTTGTTTCTGAATCACATAAAGTTTAATTTCTGTCGATTTATGATAAGATATCTAAACCATTGCTTCCACATGGATGTGAATATGGGATATTATCCTTATGGACATATTATTTTTTTACTACGAAGGAAAGGAAAAATTTACAATATGTTTTTTGTAAAAACATGTCACCAAAGAAACACTTTGAATGCTAGAAATTTGAAAAATATTGGATTTTTCTGGAGAAACTCTTGAAACAATCTTCTACCAGTTAGTGTTGAACAATAGTAAAGGTTGTTATTAGCTTCTTAGAGGGATCAAAGGATGATTACTTCAATTGTCTCTATGAGATAGAGTCCTGATGAAGATGTAACTTTAAGGCCATAATAATCTCTTTTTTGAAAAAGAATAATAATAGTTATCATTCCAGAGGTTGTGGTTAAAGCCCAAGGAGTAGCTGAGTGTGAGAATTCAGTGAATGAGCAAGTTGTGCAAGAGGCTCATAGTCAAGAACTTATCAGGGAAGCTGTTCCTGATACTCAAAATCAAGTTGTTAATAATTCTAAGATTGATGGATAATCTACCTTAAGAAACATATCAGTTGGTAATAAAGAGCCAAGTTTGGCCTTAATAGAATTTAGTTAAAGGTAAATTATTCCTAACTCTAACACTACATCCCCTGAATCTTCTAATTCTCAGTCTGAAGCATTAGTTACAGAGATAAATCTATTGGAGGATCAGAATTTGTTTCTTAGAGAATAGTTGGAGGCTGAGAAAAAGTAATTTGAAGAATAAAAGATTTTTTTAGTACCAAGATATGAGTTTGAAGCTCAGAAGCTCCATTTAAGGGAATTCAAAGAGAATCTAACTTCTATTAGAGACCTTAAAGAGCTTATCAATAAGATGTCTAGAGAGTTCAATTTGTTAAGAGATGAATCTATTAAGAAATTAGAGTTTGATGAGTTTAAGATGATGATAGGGAGAAAATTTCAGTCTCTCAAGGAAAGTAGTTAAGAATCTACCTCCTCTCAACAAACACCTCCAAAACTGCTCAGAGAGTTTGAATCTATTACCTCTATAGTGGCTGAGTTCAACAATAGACTACACACTTTTCAGTGTGATAGTACTCATTTAAGTGTGCTGTTGGAAAATCAAAGACATCTGATTAGTCAACTGACTTCAAGTGAATCTTGATTGGGAACAATGCTTAATCAAATTAAGGACAAGATGACCTCATTCATTCAGTTAGAGGAAGCTGTGAATGAATTTTTAAAGGTTAATTTGATTGAGAATTTAAAGGTTGGAAATTATTCTAAGAAGCTTCTTCAAAAATGGTCATAAGTATTCAAAAACCATTTACAAAGTCCGATTTTGAAGCTTCTTGATATTAGCAGTACAGTTCAATCCCTTACTCATACCGATGAACCCTATGTTCCTACCGTTTCAGACCAAAGCCCTTAATTTTTCATATGGAATCAACTATATGTTACGCTGAGGAGTGAAACACTTGAGTATAGTATCAATCCTATTCTATGATAAACATTTTTCATTGGAATCAGCATCCTTAAATTCGGAGAATCATCAAACATATGGATCAACAACCTTACGTTGGAGTCTGGATTTACTATTCATACCCTATGCGTGGAAAAGATAAACCTATGGTTAATCAATGTTACATTTGGTATTTTATGCTGACAAGGATAAACATATGTATTATAATCCCTACGCTATGTAAAGGAACCCTATCCTATGTTAAGGAACCCTACACTACGCAAAGGAAACCTACGCTACACAATGGAACCCTACACTATGTATCTCAACTCTACACTGTGTTCTCAAATGGAGAAGTTTTTCAAGCTGTGTTTTTAATCAAAGATTTATACAATGGTAAATACAAAATTAAAGAATGATTCAAGGATCATTTTTATTGTTTCAAAGAACTGTGTTCGTCATAGAAAATCAATCTTATTTTTATGGGAAGTTACGACTCCTCTGGTAAATTGGAATTTGAAATTCCACATTCAATAAGGCTATTCTTTTGGATTTGGAATACCAAAGAAAGTTTTCTATTCTATATATTACTTCAGAATATCTCTTCAAATATATGTTTGTGATGAAATATTCACATATGCAATTGTATTATTGAAATTATCTTTTACAGTGCTGGTGTAATGAATGATAGACTCTGAAAGAAGCTACACTTTGAAGATATACATGTTAAATCTTTTACTACTGTAAGATTACTACTGATGTTTATTTTCTACATTATTGATAATATTTTTTTAACAAAGATCACTTTAGACTATTTCATTCTTGAAGATATTTTTTTTTTTCAGAAGATCCATCAATTGTTAGTTGCTGCTGCTACAACTATAAAGAAAAACCTGGACCTTTCAAATCAAACTCTTTTGATTTATTGGAGTTTCAATTGCTCATACTCAGTTGTGGTGGAATATCGTCTTCTTGATATAAGTTGTTGATAATTGGTTCTCCACTATATAACCAGAAGGATTTATTATTATTCTTATTATAAAGGTTTCAACTGCCTACACTCAGTTGTAAATTTAGGGTCTTATGATAAGAGGACTATTCTAGTGAAATTTACCAAGCTCGTAGAGAGAGTGATTGGTAGAGTGGACTAGGGGATCTTTATTCCCTAAACCACTATAAAAAGATATGTTCTTTATTTATATTTCTCTGATTCATATTTTTATATAGAAAAAATACCGCATATCCGCATAAATCACAATGGGTGTCAAAATCCAGAATTTTGGAAGATTTTTAAAAAGACACAATTCACCCCCTATTGTGTTACTTTGTATATTCCAACCTAAAAAGAGATACTAATTTATATATCCATCCAACATCTATCCAAAATAATCTCAAAAAACACTATTAGGCATCCACAAGCCCAGCCCACTAATGAGCTCACAATCCACACCCGAGCCTCCTAACTCACAAGCCAACCCATAAGAGGATTCTAAAACAAAACCTCAGAGAAATCCTCCTATAAATTATTTCCCATATAAAAAACTATCCATATGGCCTCTAAACACCAAAATTATTTCAATATCATGATATATGTGAAGAAAAACTAATAATGGACTACTCACAAGTCCAATTCCAACACCAAGTCAAAAAATATAAAAAACAAGCCATGGTAGGAAAAGTATAAAACATGTACATAGAGTGTACCCCCAAAGGTCCTCCCTGTTTGTGTTTTCTAGGAAACTCAGCATGAAAATTTCCAAAGTACATGCCATGTGCCTCTTAGTACATGACATGTAACCCCACATGGGTATCTTCCCGTGTACCTCAGTCCCAATCAGCGTGCACACAACCGGACTACACGGTGTGTACCACACATACATGGTGTTTACCCTACATAGAGTACCAAAATCATGTATCTATCCATGTATCCCCACATGGGGTCTATCTAAGTGTAATACATGGCGATTGGCTATGTACCTCACATGAGTTTTGGCTGTGTACCCTACATAACCATGTGCCCCCGACAAACCCTAAGTTTCCACTATACAACATATACCCCTGATACACATTGTGTAGTCTCAAAAACCCCATCTTAAACAAATATAAAGAATACATGGTGTGTATTATCCAAACCACATTCCACATACACTTGTTTTCCGGAATATAAATCCCTCAAAACGACCCATGATGCCCAATTTCTCCCCAAAAGCTATAGATCGACCCCTAAGGGGTCCCTAACAACCCATTAAATGATTTAAAACTAAAAAACACATAAAATATTAGGATTTTCAATGAAAAACATAAAAATCCTACCTATGGGTAGAAACCGCTGAAGCTTCATGCCAAATCTGCCACTAACAGCCACGACACTCCGATTCGGGCCTTGGAAGAACCCCTGATGACCCATCCTCCCTCTCTCTATCATATCCCTCTACCTATTCCTATCTTAACCATGAAATGAAAAATAACCCAAGGTGTGTGAATGGGAATCCAAAGGGTTTAAGGGAGAAAATAAAAGGTTTAAAAGAAAAAGGGAAGAAAAAATAAGAAAAAAAGAAAAAGAAAAGAAAATAGGCTTAGGCCCAACCCCGACGCTTGTGATAAGTTTATGCCTCACCTTGGAAAACCTCCCATTTTGGGATTAATCATAGATATATAATCTTAATCCAATTCTATGTTTAAAGGATATCACCAAATGAACACACATGAATAAATGGATATTTAATTAATTAAAAATTAAATATTCCAGGAAAATTCAAACAACTCATATTTCCACCAACATAATATACTTGGATAAAAACCCTATTATGGGACCAATAGAATAGTCAAAAAAATTATCCAATATCACTATATAGGAAAATTTATCATTTCCCCCCTAAAAAACATTTCTAGGAACAAAAAAATAAAATTTCCTTTGATTTTCACAACCTGTGGAAACATGAAGCATCATATATGTTCCTATATTTGAATGTGTGTATTAGACCTTATACATTAAGATTATCATTAATTAAGATCATACACCATGTAATTTTTTATATTAATGAAAACCATGTTGAAATATTCTCACGGAGAAGTATGATACATTGGGTCCATCATGAGTGATATTATATTAATGGATAATGCAAGAAAGGATTTATCCCTTATATCCCTTAATATAATTTGATATATAAAGACCTTTTATGGGAATGGAACTTCAAGAATAAATCTATGGACATGGTTTATGTGGAAAAGTTCATTTCCAAAAAGTCAAAGAAAAAAACATTAAACACATAGGTTGATGAAACTAGTATGCAACTAGATTGATTAGAGACATCATGATAAATGGATTATATTACATAGTAAAAATTTGTAGGAGGTTGTATATCATTGCGACATTAACTAATTTCTCTATGGGTTTCTTTGATTGTTTATAGACACTAACCTTGGACTTTAGGAATATCTACCTATTGAAACTAAAAATAAAGCATAGAGGGTTACAACTAACTGTATCTGAAATCTCAGTTAAATTGAATGTTGAATTTATCAAGTTAGAGTAAATATTTTACATGCTTTATGGTTTAATTTTTATTTGTGTTTGGTTGATCATAAATATTTAACCCTAATTTATTTGAATGAATAAGTGAATTAAATAATAATACACATTTATTTTCAAGGTTTGGTGAATATAATATTTATTATATTTATCGATGAATAATGAAGTGATATTTATTTTTTTAAAGAAATAGTCATTATTCAAGGTTTAGTAAACACTGAGGAGGATATACAGACCGAGCTTAATATCCCAGTTGAAAATGATGTAAATGATATTTATTTATATATATTTTTAAGTGATGCACATTTTAAATTAATAATAATAATATTTTTATTATTATTAGACTTGGGGTCAACTAATAATTACAAAATTGGAAAGGGACTTATGTGGGAATTGTTAACCCTAAACCTACTATAATAAATATCTAATTATATCACTTTCTATAGAAACACTTGTTGTCCACAACAAATAAAGAGAATCTATCTCAATCCCTATAGAAAGTTCTAGAGATCTAGAGTGTGATCTATCCTCATATTCTCTTAATCCATTAAGTGAACACTAAGAACTCTTCTTACCCAAAGTGAATTATTCTGTGATCAATCATGAATGATGCAAGTGATTAGGACCAACCATTCTAGCACTTGAAAATTCTACAATGATGTTCAATGATTATGGTATATGTGTGGATCAAATCTAGATGGATACTTCACTTAGATCCTACAATGAAATGATGGTATGGTGATATTGAGTCAACTGAATCACCAATAAAGAAATATTTACAAATTATAGTAATTCTAGTTCTTATTATAAATTAATTATAAATTACATGTGATGATCCTACTCTTCTCATTTCAGTGTTTAATAAAGTTAAGTAATATTTGAATTCCACTGGTCATGTAATTATTCATTATGTACCTCTTGGATTATTCATAAATTAAGATTAAAATCCAAGTTGTCTATGCCAAATAAGTACTTACATTATTCCCAAAACCTATAAGTGGCATAGAAGTGGTCACATGGTTAGTTTATAATTATTTATTAATCATTGATTTAATGGTATGAATTTTTAATTTCTTTTACTTTATATATATTCATTCTTGAAATATTAATACCATTTCCTCTTCCCTTATATCATTATCTCCCACATAATAAATGAGTTAAATTAAAATGAAGAAACATATGAAAATTCCATCTAGAGAAACCAAAGGTTTTGGGCGGATAACAAAAGAGTGTACAAAATGTACTCCAAACTACACAACATGTGCCTGTGTATCTCATCTATATCTCATCTCATTATCATATCAGTCTGATAAAATTAGATGAGTGACCTAATAAAAGCAGATGAAAGTATAGATCCAGACCAGGATGGAATACGGTTTTAAGAAACACACACTGTGTAACATGTATACATGTTATGTAGTCTTTATATCTTCATAACGGAGAACATGGGGAGTCTAATAGTGTCATGTATCTACTACATGAAACATGGAATAAAAAACCATTAAAAATTAAGGATATATTTCATGTAAGATGATTGAATTCCATGTTCCTCATACATTTCCATTGAAGAAACATGCCCAATCCCTAGGCATGTGTTGCAGAAACAGGTAGATTAGATTACATGCTGTGTAAAACAATACACATCGTGTATTCTACTATAATTAGTGTTATTAATTTAATGAAGAGATAAGAATTAATTATATAATTAAACCTATTCACATGTGTTACATGTGTTATTTTTTGACCATACACGATATTTCATAGGATTTTTAATTTTATATTTAATTAATTTTTATTTTAATCTCTAAAACTACAAGTTGTGTATGGTATTTTCTTATAGTTTTCTTCGTGAACATCAAGAGCATCACATGTAGTGTAATTCACATCTGATCTGAGTGTTATTTTTTTGAAAATACACACCATGTAATTACCTATCACAAAATGTGTGTTGGTTGATGAGGGAATTCACATGCACCAGTATCATGCTAGGTAGTTTGGATGAGTACATGTTGTTGCCTCAAAGTTACTTCTATAATTTATTAATTTTAAATAAAATTTATTCTGACTTAAATTTTGGATGATGAAAATTCAAGGATGCTTGGATGAAATTAAGATAAATTTTATTAATTCATGAAATTTTATCTTAATTAAAAAACTAGACTAGAGTAATTGATAACTAGATTGAAAATTTCATTTCATTTCATGTTTTGTGAATGATCATGAGATTAGACTAGAACTATGTATATTATTGGTTTCTTTTAATTTATCATTGTATTTAAATTATAATGATGGAAAACATGTCATCCATCCTTCTTATTATATAATATATCATGCATCTATAATTTATTTTATGTAAACCACCTTTATCCAATCCATTGGATCCCCTCACCCATACAAGAGTAAAAGATTATGTATGTATGGATCTCCCAGGTGAGAGGAGGCAATATGAGTCTAAGAGCCGAGGGAAAACCAATCAGGCCGATACATATGAGCTGAGGTGGAATGTCATAACATAAACCAAGCTGCAGTTTAAGGAGTTTTCTCCTAGGGTCAAAGGTAATTATCTGATAGATAAACTGACCATTAGATAATCTCAAGATCACACCACTTATATTTTATTTATATTAGTTACATGGTTGATTATTTATGTTTTTAGATGTTGTGAAATCACTTAATAAATGAATTAATGAGCATGAAATATAGAATAAAACAAAACTAGAATATGTATAAATTTTATCAAAAAATGGTTAATTTTTTTTAAAAATCTACTTAATATTAATAAGGCACATGATAAGATAAAACTGGGTTTTTACACATAAGGATGGAAATCCCTCAACTAAAATATTAAGTCGGTATAACCTTCCATTACTTAAGTTAGATTCAAACCCACGATACAAAGTGCTTGACCAGACTAAGTCAAGGTGCTTTCAATTATCAAGGAACATTTAGCTTGAAGTGTTGGATTGACTTAACTTAGTTCACATCAAGGGTTGAATGCCCAAGCAGTACTTGATGAAATTGAATCTCAAGGGTTAAGTAAATATTTATTCAAGATTTTAGGATTGGGGATTCCACTCAATAGATAAAAAAACTATGAATTAATGAAGTTTGTGAGTAATTCCTACCTAAAACCCTTCAATTAACTAGTCAAGACCAACTTTGAGTTCTGAGAAGGGGAATATGGTCCTTTTCCACTAGAATATCTATCAAATTGGATATTCTGAATATAATTGTGAGGGATATTATGTTTTTATAAAATATTGGGATATTAATAAAATCTTATAAAAAATTAAAATTTATTAATCTGACTTGGTAATCAAAGAAGTACTAATTATCTACTCTTAATTTTATAGAAATGGAAAACCACACAACTTAGAAAATGTCACTATGATCATTATAAGAGAAGGGAAACCTTCACACAAGTATGAATTTCTTGGAATTTTATAGGAACTTACACATTATATTACACCATGAATAGAAATAATACCTGCTGGAAACCCCACTTCCTAAGTCACTTGTGAAAGTGGTTAGTGAGAAAGAATTGTCTCTCTACTTGAAATATGTGGACAATGAAATGTATATCCAATGTTTAATGAAATACACCATGACTAGTGAGCTTATAAAGAAATATGAGGATATGGATGTATATAGAATCATTTCTCACCAAAATGATATTTATCAATGGAATGTGAGACAAGAGTGGTATGAGATATCCAATGCACCGTTCATATGCATTCTTGGTGAGTTGGTTCCAAATAGGCCTTATGTAGTTAAGATGATCAGATACATAGAATTCTTAGACATCTTGGGGTTTAATATCCCTGATGATTTGTGCACAAATATCATTATTTCATTACTACCCAAAACCTTATCTAGTTTCATTGTTAATTATAATAGGAGAAATAGTGAGAAGACTCTTTCATAAATTCTTACTCTTATTCTCCAAGTTGACAAAGAAATGGGGTGTTGAAAACCTACAATACTTATAGTGAATAATAAAATAAAGAACAAAGAAAAGGGTATGAAGACTCATTCCAAGTCTAACGATCTAGAGCACAATCCTTAGAAGAAGAAAAATATCCAATGATAAACAAAGAAGCATAATGAAGTATGTTTTTCATATGGCATGAAATACCATTGAAAAGAAACTTCACTCAGCCAAACAAGTAAGGAGAAGCTTCAGGTGCATTATTTATCAATTGTAAACATTCCATATCTATAAGTTGGTTATTTGATACTGTATGTGGTGTTCACATTTGTATCCAAATACAGGACCCAAGTAGATTTTGGAATGTTTCAAGATGCAATATGGATTTACGGGATGCCAATGGGGCGAGGATGGATTCTCTAGCTAATAGATACTACTACCTCACATTTACAATATGAATGATTTCAGTTTTAAATAACTATTATTATGTGCCTAGTGTTACTAAGAACATCATCTATATTTATTGTTTAGAGATAGATGTATTTAATTTCTGTTTTGGAAATAAGAGTTTACACTTTTTTAAAGATATAATAGGTTATGGTATGGAATATCTAAATAAAGGTATTTTTTCATTAAATTATGAAAACTAAATATTGATAATTGATAATAAATAAAATTTACGTGAATAATTTACATTTAGTTGTGGAATCACTACCTTGGTCATGTAAACAATATTTTTTTGATGAAGATATATCAGAATGGTTATACCCTTTTGAGTTTAAACCACTTGAAATATGTCATTCTTGTTTACAAAGAAACATAACCAAAACAAAATATACTGGTCAAGGTGAAAGGGAAATAGAGCTTCTAGAATTGGTACACAATGATGTGTTCAAACATTTTCAAGTAGAAGTTAGAGGTGTATTCTCATACTTTATGTTTTTTACTAACAAATTATGTAGGTACAATTATGTATACTAGAAGAGGTCTAAGTTCGAATATTTTGATAAGTTCAAGGAGTTAAATAATGAATTTGATAATCGATGTAATTACCTAACCCCATTTACCCTGAGTCGGTTTATTATTACATAACATTGTCATAGTCACAAGGGATCAAATCCCAAAAGACCGATCGGTTTAGTAAACTTGTAAGTACTGGATACATTCATAAGTTTTACATTACATCATGAAATAAAAACATCAATAACATTTTTTCCCCTTTTAAACACACTTATATCCTTAGCCTATCCCTACAGGTCAACCATAAAATACTTCTTCACATCCTGGGAAAAATAAAACATAGAAAGGGGTGAGCTTATATGCACAGTAAGGATAACAATATAGTGGAAACTTTCATAAATAATCATAAACATTTAAGGAAATGTATAAGACTAAAACAAAAGCCTTTAAAACTTAAAATTCAGCATAATATGGAAAAGATAAAATCAAATAATTCCATTTAATAATTCACAAGGATATTCTACTAGTCGAATAATCACATGCAATATCAATAGCCACTTTCATAATGATGGAATGTATAATGCCAGACTTCATAACCACATAGTCAAGGCCTTTTTCCAAGACTACAAATAATATTTTTTCAAGGCCTTGTGCCAAGAAACTAATTTTTATCATGAGACCTACCGATGCATCGAGGAGCTATAGTGGGCTCCACCTGTCACTTACTAAGTCTAATGCATTCCTCATATGAAAAAGTTTAAACAAACAAAAACATTCGTATTAAAACTAGCATACAAAATGTCAATACTTTATCCATAAACCATGAATGGTGTAAAAATAACACATCCACAGTAAAACATATCACAAAACCTCCAATACAATATTAAATATTTGTATCATAATAAATCAACTTCAAACAAGTTTAAAATCCATCAAAGGATGTTGACATAGATGAAATGAAAACTATTTGAAATAAATACCTCTTTCTATTTTGAAATAATTTAAATGTCACATAATTATAAAAGAAAACATTTATTTTGAAAATATTATTATAAGATTGTATGGGAAGCTTCAATGATGATATAATGATGGAAAATATACACACCCTCCGTATAAGTTAAAAAAACATTCTTACCTTAATTTTATTGAAAAGGTCATAAAGTACCTTGTTTGGAAAATGACGGAAAGATTACTTTCAAGACATTTTATAAAAAGTGAAACAAGGGTATAAATGAATTTAACCCATAGTTTAGTAAATAGTAAAAATGTTTTGAAATAAATTCTTAATAAACATGGATGTGGATGATAAAGAGGTCCCATTAGATACTTACGTAAAAACAACATCGGATAATAAAGAGATTGTGAAATTAACCCTTACCTTTTAATTTTACTTAGTCGACAGTATGTTAACCTCCTATATAATTGTTAAAAAATTGTTATTAAATTATAAAATAATCATATACATAAATATGATATCATATATGATCTTATAATATTTATTTGTTAATAATATTTTAGTAGTATCATCGTTTTGGGTGTTAACTGATTCATTTTACTTTATATGCTTGGTTACTTAAGCTATGATTGTTATGGATAGGATTTATTTGATTCATATAAAAAATGATATTATGTTCATAAATATTATTTTTAATCATAAAATTAAAATTATTCTTGAATTATTACGATGGGGAATGAATCTCATCGCGTTCGTGGAGACGGTAATCTATACGTACGCACGAGCGACAATATCATTATATTGATGTTGAAATCATATGTAATTGGATGATATATCATATATAAAGAATTATTAACATTTTATATTTATTATTTACATTATTTATACTCATTATTATATCCATCCAAATAACTAAGTGTTTGAATAACAAACTACACTACGACGTGGAGACGGTAAGCCATACATACGCACGTAGGGTGACTTTGAAATTCATATGATGGATAAAATAATGAATATGGTTGTAAAATTTTTATAATAACATCACAGTATATATAAGATATTGGATTTATTATTTTAGAATGGAAAGAACAAAGAAAGAGGAAGTGGAAGAAGAAAAGAACTTGAAAGAGGTGATGAAATATTTACCTCTTCTTCGGGTTCTTCCTTTTGATTTGATAAAAAGGGATCCTTAGGTTGGTTTTATGACCATATGAAGGACTCTAAGATTAAGGGAGGAAAGTTGATAGGATATTTGGGCAGGGGTTGGCCGAGGAAAATGGCTTTGGAGGTGTGAAATTAAGAGAAGGGGAAGTACCCTTTTATAAGAGAGGCGAGGGTCACTTTAGGAAAAGCTTGAAATATTATTTTATCATAAAATATTTTTTGTTTTCTAATGGCTAAAAATGAATTATTTCAAGTATAAGGTTGGTATTGGTCGAAAAACTCTCAACCAATATATTTTAGATAGGTTTAGATCATTACATTAACCTTATCTTTTAGATTTAACTCTTAGTTAAATAGTTTGACATTTACCATGTCTCTTTGTATTTTTATATTATATGGTTAATAAAATTACTATAACAAGACAAGAGAATACCTTGTGGTTAATTATTAATATATATAACCTTATCTAAGTCCTTAGGCCGAACATTATATTTTTAGGAATATTATATCAATTAATAATATAGTATTTGTTTTAAATACTCAATTATATCAATTTTGACACTATTTAGTATTTTGTTTTTGTAAAAATTATAACATCATGATTACTTCGAAAAAAAATATTTAATCAACCATAAAATGTCATATTAACCTATAAAATTATTTTAATTCATTAAAAGTCTCAAATTACATCTATTTGGATATTTATAATATCAATTATTTTAATCTTTCATTAATAAGATAATTACTGCATCATCATTGTGTCATAATTAAATTAAATTATTTCATGTATAAAATTTATAAATAAAATAACATTATATAGGAAATATTTTCATCTTTTTAATTAATATTTATAGTCTAATTTATCTTATGTATAACCCTATATTAAAAATGGTTTAGTTATTAAACTTTGAATTTAACTCTTTTAACTATTCTTTAAATAAAATAATAATAAATGTCCTAATCTAATCCAAGTGGACCAAAGGGGGTAATATTTTATTATTAAGGTTTTTTGGGTCTAATTATACTTATACAATAAAATTAGGACAATTTTTAGGGTAATTATGATATCATTTTTACCCTTAATTACCCTATTTACTTTTAACCGTGGTAAATAAAAGCCAAAAGTTACTATGCACCAAAAGTTATTTTCATCTTATTGAACCCCCTTTTACTTACTTATATTAGACATGTCTCTCGGATTTTTGAAATTTAACTCACAGAAGTGGTAAAATTAAGTTTTATGGAAATTTGCAAATGCTCCTAGGAGGTTGGTAAAAGACGATAAAAAGTTCAATAAAATTTTTATATTTCTAAAATTATTATAAAATGACTCCAATGAATTAAATTGAACTTATATAGGTATTATGTATCAATTTTGACCTAAAATAAATTTTTAAAAAATAAATAATTATTTAAATAAAAAGTCGGCTTTAACCAATAACATAGTGTTTTTCACTATTCTTCAAAAATTAAAAGTTTTCAGAAAAATACCAAAAATTCACCCTAAGCTAATTTCAATATTCCGAATTAAAAAATGAAGTCCATTTTGAAAGATAAAATTTATATAATTTCAAAAAGTGGGTATTACTATTTATAATGGCTAGTTTGATTGGTCGGGGTGTGTTAAAACTCTAGGTTGCGTATAATGCAAGCTATTACATTATTCAAAGGGAAACATACCGTGGAAGCTTGGAGTGTTAAATTCCCCCCTAAAAATAATTTCATCCTCAAAATTTCTATTATATTACTACATAAACAGATTCGGGTAGTTCTTCATCATAAGTTCCTCGGGTTCCCACGTTGTCTCTTCCATCTTATGGTTTCTCCATAGAACTTTTACCAGAAGAGTCGTCCGGTTTCTCAGGACTTGTTCTCTTGTATCAAGAATTTTGATAGTATCTTCACAATAAGAAAGATCAGGTTCCAGTTCAATTTCCTCATAGGTGAGTACATGCGTTGGGTCAGACATTTATTTTCTCAATAGTGATACGCGGAATACATCATGAACTTTAGAGATACTTGGAGGCATTGGCAAATGATAAGCTACAACTCCAATTTGTTCTAGAATTTCGAAAGGTCTGATGTACGTGGGACTCAATTTACCCTTCTTACCGAAATGTATAACACCCTTCCATGGAGATACCTTCAAGAAAACATGGTCTCCTACCTGAATTTCCAAATACTTCCTTCGGTTATCAGCATATCTATTTTGCCTACTTTGGGATGATTTGATGTGGGTTTGGATAACCTTCACCTTTTCTATTGTTTCCTCAACAAGTTCTGGGCCTATGAGTTTTCTTTCACCAACATCATCCCAAAAAGTTGGTGTACGACATCTCTTTACGTATAATGTTTCATATGGTTCCATATGAATACTTGAATGGAAGATATTGTTATAGGAAAATTCGACTAGAGGTAAATATTGATTCCACAGACCTTTAATGTCAAGTGAGAAAGATCTCAACATGTCTTCTAAGGTTTGAATAGTCTATTCTTATTGTCCATCAGTTTGAGGGTGGTAGGCAGTGCTCAAACGAAGTTTAGTATCCAGGGATTTCTGAAGACTTTTATAGAATCTTGATGTAAAAATGGAGATCATTATTAGAAACAATTGATAGGGGTACTCTATGATGTTTTACAACTTCATTAATATATAGTCTTGCTAAATGTTCAAGTGTTAAATCTTATCTTATAGAAAGAAAATGTGTTGACTTGGTAAGAAGATCAACAATGACCCATATTGCATCATTTCTTCTAGGAGCCTTTGGTAGTTCCATGACAAATTCCATCATAATATCATCCTATTTACACTTAGATATGGTAAGAGGTTGCATGACTCCTCTAGGATGTTGTCTTCCAACTTTCACTCGTTGGAAAACCATACATCTCGACACAAAATCAGAAATATCTCTCTTCATGTTGTCCCTCCAAAAATTTTCTTTCAAATCTCTATACATCTTAGTTCTACCAGGGTGTATAGAGAAATTGGATCTATGATAATCATCCAACAATTCCCTTTTTAGATCAGGTACATCAAGAACACAAAGTCTCTTCCCAAATTTCAAAATTCCATCTTCATATACGAATTCACTCAATCTCCCATCATTTACAGCTTTAATCTTCTTTTGAAATTCCTCATCATCAGTCTGATAACTTTTTATCCTTTCTAGTAAAGATGGTTTGGAAACCATTTGAAAAAGTATTGATGTTTCACCTTCCATGGTTTTTCCCATATCCATGTTTGTTAGATCCATAAAAATAGGATCCCTTTCAACTCTCATCTTGTTCAAAACTCCATGATCCTTTATACTCAAAGAATATTCCACCTTATTTTCCTTCCCCGAGTGGTAGTGTATATGGAAAAGATAATCCTTGAGTAGTCCAAGATATCATCTTTGCCTCATGTTGAGTTCTTTTTGGGACAAAATATACTTCAAACTCTTGTGATCAGTATATATCTCACATTTTCACCATAGAGATAGTGTCTCCATATCCTCAGAGCAAAGATTACAGCTTCTAACTCAAGATCATGAGTGGGATAGTTTTACTCATGAATTTTTAGTTGTCGTTATGCATAGGCAATAATTCTATCATTCTTCATAAGTACACAACCAATTACTTTCTTTTAAGTATCACTATAAATAAAAAACCCATCATTCCCTGATGGTAGAGTTAAGATATGATCATTGACTAATCTTCTCTTAAGTTCTTCAAAAAATTATTCACAATCTTTTGTCCAAACAAATTTAACTCCTTTAAGTGTGAGATTGGTTAATGGGTTAGCCAATTGGGAAAAATTCTATACAAAACACCTATAATAACCTGCTAAACCAATAAAACTACATACCTCAGTTATACTCGTTGGTGCTGACCATTCTTGGATTGCCTTTGTCTTAGAAGGATTAACAGAGATTCCATACTAAGAGGTAATATGGCCAAGAAAATAAATCTCTTGAATCTAGAATTCACACTTTCTAAACTTCCCATATAATTAATTTCTTCTAAGATTCTTTAGAATAATGCATAATTGATTTTCACGATCTTCGTAGATTTTGGAGTATACCAAGATATCATCAATAAATACCACTACAAAGTCATTAAGATATTCCTTGAAAACTCTATTCATTATATCCATGAAGACAGAGGGTACATTAGTCAATACAAAAGGCATTACTGTAAACTCGTAATGTCTGTACTTGGTTCAAAATGCTATCTTAGGAATGTCTTCCTTATTCACGCACAACTGATGGTATCCATATCGAAGTTCAATCTATGAAAAATATTGAGTTCTATGAATTTTATCAAATAAATCATCAATGCAAGGTAGGGGATACTTGTTCTTTATTGTTATAGCATTAATCTCCCTGTAGTCAATGCACAACCTCATAGATCCATCTTCCTTTTTAACAAAAAGGATAGGGGCACCCCATGGAGAAACACTAGGGAGAATAAATCCCTTGTTACTCAATTTCACTAGTTGTTTATTTATTTCCACTAATTCCACAATGGCCATTCTATAAGGGGTCTTTGATATGGGCCTTGAACTAAGAATTAAATGAATGTAAATCTCAATTTCTCGTTCTGTAGGATGTATAGGTAAATCCTCTGGGAACACATCAACATATTCTTGCACAATAGGTACGTCCTCTCTTCGAACATTATTTACCTCACCCATAGTTATTTCATTCTCTTATTTCCCCAATAATTGAATTTAGTAGAGCTACTGGGGGTAGATCTAGATAAGAATCAGGTGGTGACATTTCTTCTCTAAAGATAAGGTACTCCTTATCATCATTGAAAATTGTAACCTCCTTCTTACAATAAATTTTCACATCATGGTATGAAATACAATCCATTCCGAGTATTATACCAAATTCAATCATGGGTATGATGATGAGATCAGCAGATAAAGAACATTTTTTATGCCCTAATGGGAACTGATTCAAAAAACTTTGTTGCAACGATACTTCCTTTAGGTGTTTTGACTGAAAACTCCCTTGTTAAGTAAAATTGAAAATATATAATTTTCTTAGAAAACTAGGAAGATATGAAACAATGAGATGATCCAGAATAAAATAAAGTATTGGCTAAACTTGAGGAAACCATTAAATTACCTCCCCCACGTATTTCGGAGCATCAACCTCAGCAGTAGTGATCACATAAGCTTGGCCTTGATCCCTTGGCCTTGATCCCTTGGCCTTTTATGTGGTAAGTTACCTTGGATATTAGTACATTCATTTGAATAATGACCCTTTTCTCTACAATTGTAGCATTCAACATTGACTACCTCTTTATTACCATTGCAATCACAAGCTTGGTGACCTTTTTCACCGCAATTGTAACAAACTCCCATTCTATTCAGGAAAGTACCATGGTGTTTATTTATAAATTTAATACAGGATGTATATTCAACTTTTCCCTTCTTCCCCTTATTTCCATTTCTAGAGTGTTCAACAGATCTCTTTTCTTCTTACCTTTATTTAAAGTCATAAGACTTAGAGAATTCCTTCTTTATCTTGATAGAGCATGATACAATATCTTCGTACGATGAGAAGGATTTTGAGACTAATGATCGATGGAGAAATGGATTTAACCCATCAAAGAATAGATCAATATTACTCCTTGGGTTATGTATATAATCTTCTGCATTTCTTGCTAACCTTGTAAAGTTAGCCTCATACTTTGCAACATTCTCATCATCCTTTTGCCTCAGAATCAGAAATTGTCTTTCCATATCCGATCGATGGTCATGAGGAAATTATTTTTCTAAGAAAATTTCTTTAAACTCCCTCAATTACATGTTTTATACTTATTCATTTTACTTTGTGTTTTGTATTAATGACCACCATTGATCTGCATCTCCCGTGAGGCGATAAACTTCCATGACAACTTTTTCCCTTTTACTACTCCCCAAAGCCTGAAATATTTTCTCTAAGGAATTTATCCATTGATCAGCTACTAATGTATTTGTACTCCCATATAATTTTGGTGGTTTTTTCCTCATGAAGTGGTCTAACATTGATTCTATTCATTGTGGATCAGGGTACTCCATACAGGTAAGGTTATTATTCATAACCTGAGTGAGTTGTCCTAGTATGGTGATAAGCTGATCAGTACCAGTTGCATCAAAAACTCCACAATAATTATCTTGAGTAAGAGGTAAATCCCTACATGGATTACGTGCATTGATACAGTTTCCATTCCTTCCACTAGGCGCCATTTCAAAAAAATAGCATACACTAGATTAGTTTATGAATCACAATACATAATTCCAAACTTATAAAACACTTAACATAAATTGAACAGTTTATGGATATAATCCATAATCATAAAAATTTTTTCTTTAAGGAAGTATATAATCATAAACCCTTCATAATGGTTTGTAAAGAAAATGATAATTATCCTAATCATATCCCTTGGGAGTTTCATAACCAAGAGTGCAGTAAGGCCCATTGTCATGCACCAGTTCCCATTCGAGTCTAGCTTAAAAGGGTGTTTTTTCGTTTTACCCCTAGGTATATCAATTCCAGAGCTGCCTCTACATGCTCATATCCATAGAGGGATGTATTTCTTGGAAAACTTACAAAATATCTACATTACCAAAATTCTAGGAAGTTCTTATATAGTAATCCTCAAAGTCTATCTTAGGGTAGTGTTCTCTAATCAGAGTTTTTTTAAATCTAGTTTCCAAGGTTTGTACTAAAATTACTATGATACCAACTGTAACACCCCAACCCCAGTTACCCAGAGTCGGTGCACTATTACATAACATTGGCATGATCACAAGGGATCAAATCTTGAAATATTGATCAGTTTAATAGCCTAAGAAGTACTAGATACATTCATAAGTTTTATATTATATCAAGAAATAAAAACATCAACAACATTTTGTCCCCTTTTGAACACACTTATATAATTAGACTATCCCTGAAGGTCAACCATAAAATACTTCTTCACATCCTGGAAAAAATAAAACATAAAAATCGGTGAGCTTAGATGCTCAGTAAGGATAACAATATAACAGAAACTTTCATAAATAAGCATAAACATTTAAGGAAATGTATAAGACTAAACCAAAATCCTTTTAAACTTAAACTTCAGAATAATATGGAAAAGATAAAATCAAATAATTCTGTTTACTTATTCACATGGATATTCTACTAGTCGAATAATCACATGCAATATCAATAGCCACTTTGATAATGATGGAATGCATAATGCAGACTTCATAACCACATAGTCAAGGCCTTGTGCCAAGACTATCAATAATATTTTTTCAAGACCTTGTGCCAAGACACTACATTGTCTCATGATACCTAACGATGCATCGAGGAGCTATAGAGGGCTCCAACCGTCACTTACTAAGTCCAATGCATTCCTCATATGAAAAGGTTTAAACATATCATAAAAATTCATATTAAAACTAACATATGAAATGTCAATACTTTATCCATAAACCATGAATGGTGTAAAACTAACACATCTAAAGTCAAAAATATCAAAAAACATTCAATACAATATGAAATATTTGTATCATAATAAATCAACTTCAAACAAGTTTAAAATCCATCAAAGGATGTTTACATAGATGAAATGAAAACTATTTGAAATAAATACCTCTTTCTATTTTGAAATCATTTAAGAGTAACATAATTATAAAAGAAAACATTTATTTTGAAAATATTCTTATAAGATTTTATGGGAAGCTTAGATGATTATATAATGATGGAAAATATCCACACCCACCGTATAAGTTAAAAAACCATTCATATCTTAATTTTGTCGAAAAGGTCATAAAGTACCTTATTTAGAAAATGAAGGAAAGATTCATTTCAAACCATTTTATAAAATTTCAAAAAAGAGTATAAATGACTTTAAACCATATTTTAGTAAATAGTAAAAATGTTTTTAAGTACATTTTTAAGAAACATGGATGTGGATGATAAAGGGGTCTCAGTAGATACTTACGTAAAAACAACCTCAAATAATAAAGAGATTGTGAAATTAACCTTTACCTTGTACTTTTTGTTAGTCGATGGTATGTTAACCTCATGTATAATAGTTAAAACATTGTTATTAAATTATAAAAGAATAATATACATAAATATGATATCATATACGATCTTATAATATTGCTTTGTTAATAATATTTTAGTAGTATCATCGTTTCGGGTGTTAACTGATTCATTTTACTTTATATGCTTGGTTACATAAGCCATGTTTGTTATGGATAGGATGTATTTTATTCATATAAATAATGATATTATGTTCATAAACATTATTTTTAATCATAAATTTAAAATTATTCTTGAATGACTATGATGGGGAATGAATCTCATCGCGTTCCTGGAGACAGTAATCCGTATGTACGCATGAGCGAAAATATCATTATATTGACGGTGAAATAGTATGTAATTGGATGGTATATCATATATAAAGAATAATTAAATTTTTTTATTTATTATTTACATTAGTTATACTAATTATTATACCCATCCAAATAATGAAGTGTTTGAATAACAAACTACACCACGACGTGGAGATGACAAGCCGTACGTACACACGTATGGTGACTTTGTCATTCATATAATGGATAGAATAATGAATATGGTTGCACCATTTTTATAATAACATAATAGTATATAGAAGATACTGGAGTTATTATTTTATAATGGAAACAACAAATAAAGAGGAAGTGAAAGAAGAAAATAACTTGAAAGAGGTGATGAAATATTTACTTCTTCTTCGGGTTCTTCCTTTTGATTTGATCAAAAGGGCTCCTAGGTTGGATTTATGACCAAAGGAAGGCCTCTAGAATTAAGGGAAGAAAGTTGGGAGGATATTTGGGTAGGGTTTGGCTGAGACAAATGGCTTTGGAGGTGTGAAATTAAGATAAGGGGAAGTACCCTTTTATAAGAGAGGTGAGGGTCACTTTAGGAAAAGCTTGAAATATTATTTTATAATAAAATATTTTTTGGTTTATAATGGATCCAAATGAATTATTTCAAGTATAAGTTGTGGATGGGTCGAAAAACTTTCAACTATTAGGTTTTAGACAAGTTTAAGTCATCTTATTAACCTTATCTTTTATATTTAATTCTTAGTTAAATAGTTTGACATTTACCATGTCTCTTTATATTTTTATATTATATGGTTAATAAACTTACTATAACAAGCCAAGAGAACCCCATGTGGTTCATTATTAATATATATAACCTTATCTAAGTCCTTTGGCATAAACTTAGATTTTTAGGAATATTATATCAATTAATAATATAGTAGTTTTTTTAAAAAAACTCAATTATGTCAATTTTGACACTATTTAGTATTTGGTTTTTGTGAAAATCATAAAAACATGATTAATTCAAAAAAAATTATTTAATCTATAATAAAATGTCATATTAACCTATAAAATTAGTGGAATTCATCAAAAGTCTCAAATTACATTTTTTTGAATATTTATAATATCAATTATTTTAATCTTTCATTAATAAGGTAATTACTGCATCATCATTGTGTCATTATTAAATTAAATTATTTAATGTCTAAAAATTATACATAAAATACCGCTACGTAGGAAATATTTTTATCTTTCTAATGAATATTTATAGTTGAATTTATATTATGTATAACCCTATATTAAAAATGGTTTAGTTATTAAACTTTGAATTTAACTCTTTTAACTCTTCTTTAAATAAAATAATAATAAATGTCCAAATCTAATTCAAGTGGACCAAAGGGGGTAATATTTTATTCCTAAGGTTGTTTTTGGTAGAATTATACTTATCCCATAGAATTATGACATGTGTTAGGGTAATTATGATATCATTTTTACCCTTAATTATCCTATTTACTTTTAACCATGGTAAATAAAAGTCAAAAGTTACTATTCACCAAAAAATTATTTTTATCTTATTGAACCACATTTTAGTTACTAATATTAACCATGTCTCTCGGATTTTCGAAATTCAACTCACAGAATCGGTAATATTAAGTTTTATGCAAATTTTCAAATGCTCCTAGGAGGTGGGTAAAAGACGGTAAAAAGTTCAATAAAAGTTTTATATATCTAAATTTATTATAAAATGACTCCAATGAATTACATGAACTTATATAGGTATTATGTATCTATTTTTACCTAAAATAAATTTAAATAAAATAAATAATTATTTAAATAAAAAGTCGATTTTAACTAATAACGCAATGTTTTTCCACTATTCATCAAAAATTGAAAGTTTTCAAAAAAATACAAAAAATTCACCCTAAGATAATTTCTATATTATGAATTCAAAAATTAAGTCCATTTTGAAAAATAAAATTAATAAAATTTCAAAAAGTGGGTATTATTATTAATAACGGCTAGTTTGATTGGTCGTGGTGTGTTAAAACTTCAGGTTGCGTATAATGCAAGCTATTGCATTATTCAAAGGGAAACGTACCGTGGAAGATTGGGGTGTTACAATAAAATTGGTAAGAAGATAAAGAATCTTTGATTGGATTGAGGTGGAAAATATCTTAACCAAGAGTTTATTAGCTTTTTATGGGAGTATGTGTTTTTTATCTCAACTCAATCCTCTTTATACACTACAATCGAATGGTGTTAGTGAAAGGAGAGACCATACCTTAATAAACATGGTAATTTTGATTATGATTCATGAAATCCTTCCATTACCTTTTAGGGATATTCATTACACATGTTAGTATATATACTAAACCAAGTACCAACTAAAGTGGAAACAACATTCCCATTGATTTTTGGAGTAGAAATAAATATTTTTTGTAAACTATTTTTTCATGGGGGTGGGGGTGTTTGTTAAGTATATATAAAGCAATAAAATAAAATCTTAGGGAATAAAGTGTATCTTTATAGGTTACCCTAAGGAAACGAGGGGGTACTACCTATATTGTCCCTCAAATAAAAGGGTTATAGTTTCTAGGAAATCTATATTCCTTGAGAGGGAACACATCCTTAAGAAATATAGTGGGAGGTAGATTGATTTTAATGTATTTGATACCCAATATACAAAAGAGTTAGTATAGGAATAGATTCCACAAGGCCATATAAAATAAGTTGTTCCCAAAACACAAGCACAACTTATGAGAAATAGAGATGTTAGAGAACTGAAAATATAAAGTTTTATAGTCACAAAAATGGTGAATCATTATTGGTTGACAATGATAGTGTTTTTTCATGAACCAATATTCAATTAAATTCTTATTATTAAGAGTGAAATATAGTGTGCACCCTAGGGTCGATCTCTGAAGGAGGCCGCTTACACAAACTAGTTTTTCTATTGTCACTATTATAAATATAAGTAATATAATACTAATAAAATAACATAAAGATGGATTTTTTTTGAAAATGTATGAAATATAAAAAAATAATACAATAATTAAATGAAAAAAATTATAATAATTAATTAAGGAAAATGTTCTTGTTAGGTTACAGTTACTGATATCATTGTTCAAAAGAATCTCAAAATTCAATTCAATGTAGTGATCAAAACTTGTCACACTACACCCACTCGTTTGTAATGTGATTACCTCATACCGAGTCTTATGAATACAAGGTAATCCTCTTCCAAAAATCATCTAGGATACTATTTCACTGACCATCAATACCCAACCCATACTCCACTGTTTGTACAACTTATATAGTGAAGGGAAGGATAATTGATAAACGAGAAGCAGAATTTTGATGATAGAGAAAATAGGGTGACCACTCACCATAATCAATTTAATAATCACTAAAATTTTTAGAATTGAATAAATGGATTTAAATTAAAGCACAAAAAACTCAATCAAAAAACCATTCCCTTCCTCGAACAAACACCGATGTTAGTTCTCTATTTTTATTGGAGTTGAGAAGGGAACCCGCTGGGAGAAACACATAAAATAAAAGAAATGGAAGAATAGAGATATGAAGTAGAGAGATGATATGATATATAATAAAAATATGAAATACCATTACAAAAAATTAAACTCTACCTTGTCCCCTAAAAATGGAAATCCTTTGGTAGGGGAGGTGAGACACAAATTTATAGGGAAAATGGGTGAATAATTATCACTCAAAATTTGATATCCAAATTTATGCGCATTTATGACCAATTAAATGGCCTAATATTAGAATAGTGTCTTCATAAAAGTTGTTCCATAATTTATTTCATGTCTTTTTATAGTATTTCAGATTTATTGAACCTAGTTTGGAAGAGCTGTGGCTATTTTACTTATAAAACATTATTCTAGATAGGTGGATCTTTATATTCCAATAATCCACATTACCATGCATTAATTACCTTGAAACTAGAATATTATGGCATGGAATTCTTAAAGAAAAAATTCCAGTTATTATATTTATAGCTCCTTGTCTAATTTAATATCTATTGGGGAGGAAAAATTTGATATATGATCTCATATTTAAAAGGATCCGGATCTATGTACAATTTTTCAGGTCCAACTTATGAGATGGTTTTGAGCCTCCAAAAGATGTATTGAGCTTTGTGTCCAGAAGGATGAAATGAGGATCAATATATCAAGAAACCTAAAAAAACTAATTTTTCCATTTAAATAAATTTATACATAGGTATGTCTGAAATAAAAAATAAAAATAAAATAGTTAAATTCCAAAAATTAGTCCATTTTTTCAATTAAACTGAAAATACAAATAAAACCTAAAAAATGACAATTTACCATAAAACAATACTATATTGAGTTTATAAACATTTAATTACAATATTAAATATATTAAAAAGTTTGATTCATCAGTTCAAAATAATGAACCTTTATCATATAAATAGGTAGTAGAGAGATCAAAAGATACCAAATGGAAAGAAGCTATGAAATCTAAGATGGATTCCATGTCCCAAAGACATGTGTTGGTTTTGGTTGATCCTCTAGTTTATGTAATGCCTGTTGGGTGAAAATGTGTATTCAAGATAACTATGGACATGAAATGTTAGGTTAGTTCCTATAAAGAATGACTAGTGGATAAATGATTTAAACAGTGTCAAGAAATTACTATTAATGAACATTTTTTCTAGTTTCCATGTTTGAATCCATCAAAAATATACTTTATATAACATCTTTACATGACTGAGATTTGAAATATTGATGTAAAAAACAATTTCCTTCATGGGAAACTTCAGGATGATGTGTATTTGATACAACCAAAGGAGTTTGTTACTCTAGGGAATGCTGAAAAGTTATACAAGTTACAGAGATCCATTTATCTATTAAATACAACATCCAGACCATGGAACATTTAGATCAATAAAGCTAAAAATAATTTGGTTTTATTTATAACAAATGTGATACATGTGTTTACCAGTGGTTGAGTAGGAGTATGGTCATTTTCATAGTAGTATATGTTGATAACATATTATTAATTGGAAATGTGATACCATCCTTATATAAGGTTAAGGTATGGTTGAGCAAGTGCTTCTATATGAAGGATTTAGGTGAATAAGCCTACATTATAGGGATCAAGATCACATGTGATAGATAAAAGAGGCTTCTTTGACTAATTCAAAAGTATATATATTGACCAGATACTAATGAGGCTTGGTATGGAAGAATCCAAGAGGGAATTAGTTCCACTGTCATGTGTTATACATCATTATAATATTATGTATCCCCATACACAAAAATAAATACATATAATAAGTAAGATCCCATAAACTTATGTGATAGGGTCTATCATGTATTCCATGTTATGTACAAGGATTAATGTTACCTATGCTTTAAACATGGAAGGAAGTCATAAATATGATCTAGGTAAACCACATTGGACTGCTATTGAGGATATCCTTATGTATCTGATGTGAAAAAAGGATATATTCCTAGTTCATGGAGGAGATAAGGAGATATTCATCAGGGTTAAATAAAAATTATAGATTTTAAAAAGATCATAATAACCTGAATTCATAGTCAAGATATACCTTTAGTCTCAACGAAGTAGTGATGAGTTGGAAGAGTTCAAAGCAGCTAGTTGTTTCCCATTCTATAGCTGAGTTGAAGTATATTGAGACTTCTGATGAAACTAAATAAGAAGTTTGGATTCACAAAATTTTCCAAGATCTTGATGTGGTTCCAAGTAGTCACGACCATATAAAAATTTATTATGATGACACGGTAGTAATTTCTATTTCCAAATATCCAAGGTCAGATCAAAGTATAAAGCATATTGTTCAAAAGTTTCATCTCTTGAGGGATTTTTCTCAACAAGGTGATGTTTCATTTAGTAGAGTATTCATAGAGGAATACATGGTGGATCCATTGATTAAGGCTCTATATCAATAGAGTAATGAGTATCATGTGAGAGGTAGTAGACTAAAGGTTGTAAATAGTTATCTCTAGTGAAAGTGGGATTCTGTTGTAGTTGGTGACCTAGAACCAAAATCTAAGTACTTAATGATTATGTATATTAATTGTATTAAATATTAATTAATTTTATTATCACATAATGATTATTCCTCTTCATGAAATAATATGTGATAATTTCCTAAGAATATACGCCAAATTGAAGGGAATTGTAGTTCCCCGTTATGACAAGAACTTGGAGGTTTTATGAAAATATTATTGAATAAATATTCAATAGATGGATGATATAACTTGATGATACAAAGATGATATATGCTATTAGGGGTAGAGACTCATAGTAATTTAAGGTATCCTCTCATGGTTTGTACCCTTGGTAATCTCCAGAGCTGTAGTTTATGAGAATGAGACCTGCCAATTGGAAATCCATATTTATATGAATGATTGGATCTTCCTATCTACAAATGTGTGTATTGGTACTTATACTTTAATACCATCATTAATGAATTTCATAAGTCACATACTTTAATATATTAATGAAAACCATGATGACATATTCTCACAATGAATTAGGATATGTTGGGTGTGTCATGAGTGATATTACATTAATGAAGAATGTGAGAAAGGATTTATCCCTTCCATCCCTTGATAGAAGTTGATATATATGGCCTTTTGAAGATAATGGAACTGACTAGATAAATCCATGGCCATGGTATTTTTGGGAAATTTCATTTCTAAAAATTAAAATAAAGAAACATAAAGCACATATATTGATGACACCGGCATGCAACATGCCTGATTAGATATATCTTGATAAAGGTATTATATTACATAGTAAGTGTTCATGGGAGGTTTTATGTCATTTTATCAATAAATTCTTTCTCTATGGGGGCCTTGGTGTATTTCCAAACACTAATATTGCAATTTATCCCTCTCTGCATATTGCCACCGAGAAAGAGGCCTAGAGGGTCAAACACTAAGTGCATATGGAATCTCTGTTAAATTTAATATTGAATTTAAAAAGTTAGAATAAATATTATTTAGCCTTTATGATTTAATATTTATTCAATTTTGGTTGGTCTCTAAGATTTAATCACAATTTATTCAAAATAATAAGTGAATTAAATAATAATAAATCATTATTTTCAAGGTTTGTAAAATATAATATTTATTATATTTATTGATGAATGATACAACGATATTTATTTCTTAAATAAATATTCATTATTTAAGGTTTGAGAAATGCCAAGGGGGATATGAGAACTGATCTTAATGATCTGTTTGGAAATGATGTAAATGATATATATATATATATATTTAAGTGATTCATATGTCAAGTGAATAATAATAATAATAATATTATTATTATATATGAGGTTAACTAAGAATTATAAAATTGTAAAGGAACCAATGTGTAAAATTTCTTATAATAAACCTCCCATAATAAATATCTAGTTATATCACTTTATATAGACACACTTATTATAAAAAATGGACATAGATAAGTTCTCTCAATCCCTATAGATATTTATAGATATATTGAGTATGATATCTTCCCCTCTTCTCTCTATCCATTGATAGAACACCAAGAATTATTCATTCTCAAAGAGAATTCTACTATGATCAATGATGAATGATACAAGTAATCAAGATCAACTATGCTAGCACCTGATAATTATACAAAAACATTTATAGATTACGGTGCACGTTTGGATCATTGCTAGAGGGATTATACACTTGGATCCTATAAATAAATTATGGTAAAATGAGATTTAGTGAAATAGATCATCAAAAAATAATGAATTACATGTTTAGGTAATTATAGTTATGGTTATAAATTAATTATAAATTACATGTTATGAAATTATCTTTTGGTTCTGATATTTAATCAATTCAATTAATCTATGAATTTCATTGGTCATGAAAAAATTCACTATGTATGGTTAAAATTATTCATAAATTAAGACTAAAATCTATGTTGTCCATTCAAAAAGGGTTCTTCCGTTGGGCCTGAAACCTAAAATTAGTATTAGAGAGGTCACATGATTAATTTATAATTATATATCAACCATTAATTGAATGCTATACATATAAAATTTCTTTTACTTTATATGTATTCATTCTTAGAATCAAAACATTATTTTATCTTTCCTTTATTTATTCTCACTCACATAACCAATAAGAAAGTTTAATTAAAATGAATAAACATTTAAAAATTCCATTTGGATATTCTAAAGGTTTTGGAAGGATAACACAAGAGTACACAACATATACCTTAAACTACCACCTGTGTAACCATGTATCTCATCTATATATCATGTTCATATTAGATCAATCTAATAAAATTGGATCAATGGTTTGATAAAAGCAGATCATCATGTATATTCAGACTAGGCTGGAATACGGTTTGATGAACCACAATTTGTGTAACATGCATACATGATGCGTAGTCCGCATGTATTTATAATGGAGGACATGTGGGTTCCAAGCATGCCATATATCTACTACATCACATAGGGACTGCAAAACTGTGAAATTTAAAGTCCAAACATCATAAAAGAAGATTATACGGTGTTTACCTCAAGCATGGGAACAATAGTGGAACATGACCATTTCCTAGGTATGTAACACAATGATGAACAGAAGAGATTACATTCCATGTACACTCCATGTAGTTTGATGCATCCAGTGTGCTTAATTTAACATGGATATAAAAATTAATTATATAATTAAACCTATATACATGTGTTCCATTTGTCATTTAATTGAAAATATATTCCATATCTTTTAAATTTTGATTATATATTAATTTGTTTCACGTTAAATTCTAAATATATAAGTTGTGTATGGTCCTTTCTTATTATTTACTCCTATAACATCAAGAACATCACACATAGTGTAATTCACATGTGTTCTGTGCTTCATTTGTTTTATAGTACACACTATATAATTACATACTATGCATGCATGTTTGATTCCAATGGAATTCACAAGCACATGGATTATGTCAGGTAGTTTTGATGAGTGCATATTGTTTCCTCCAAGTACACTTGTGTGCTTTAATTTTTTTTTTTAAAATTAATTAATTTAAAATTTAAAATTATGGAAGATGGAATTTCAAGAATGGTTGGATGGGATTAAGATAAATTTAATTAATTAGATTAATTCATGTAATGTTATCTTAATTAAATAATGAATCAAAGTAATTTATAAATATATTGCAAATGTGTGTTAATTAGGAGCTATTTGGATTATCATAAGCTTAGAAAAAACCTATATATGTGATTTGTTTCGTTTTAATTTTTTTATCTTAAATTAAAATGATGTCATGTGTGTCATCCCATTCTTATTATGTAAGGGATCATGTGCCCAAAATTTATTTTATGTAAACACCCTTTATCCAATATGTTGGATCCCCTCACCTATGTGTGAGTAAAATATTATGTAAGGATGGAGCTCCTATTTGAGAGGAGGTGGTCCAAGTCCCATGCCTAGGAAAAACCAATCGAGGTGATACATATGAGCTAAGGCGGAATGATTCAATGTGAACCAAGCTATGATTCAAGGTGTTTTCCCCCAGGGTTGAGGGTTATTTTATTATATATCTTGATAAACTAACCATTATATAATCAAATGATCATTACACATATATTTTTTTTCTTATAGTCACATGGTTTATTATCTTTATTTTTGGATGCTTCATGATCAATTAATAAATGAATTTACAATCATAAAATATGGAATAAAATAAAACTAGATTATGCATAAATTTTATCTGACCTGGTTAATTACTTAAGTAAAATCCACTTAATATTAACAAGATTTGATGAAATATTTATCCAGGATTTTAGGATTAAGTAGTCCACTTAATAGATAAAGTAACTACAAGTTAATGTAGTTTATGAGTTAGGCCTACGTAAAACCCTTCAATTAACTTTTCATGACCAAGTTTGGGTCATGAGAAGGGAATATGGGTCCTTTATACTATAATATCAATGAAACAAGATATTTCAAATATAATGTCAAGTGATATTAGGTTTAGAAAAAATAGTGGGGTATTAATAAAATTTAAACTTATTAATATGATTTGGAAATCAAGGAAGAACTAATAATCTAATCTTAAATTTTATAAAAAAATAAAACCATATGAATTTGAAAAAATTATTACAATCTATACCAGATAAGGAAAAAATTATCACTGGATCAAATTTCTAGGAATGGTATAGGTGGTTACACATTATACTATGAAATGAATGGAAATTATACGTGTTGGAAACCCCATTTTTTGAGTCACCAACAAGAGGCTAGTGAGGAAGAAGTTTATCTATACCTGAAACATGTGGAAGATGCAATGGATGTACAATGTTTCCTAATATCCTCCATTTCATATGATAGTCTAAATAAATATGAGTACATGGATTCATATTGTATAATTTCTTACCTTTAGGATATTTATCAGGAGAAGGCAATGTAAGAGAGATATGAGATCTTCAACTCACTCTTCACATAAAATCTTGTAGATTCAGTTCCAGTTGGGACTCATATAGTCAAGAGGATTGGATATATAGAATGATTATACATCTTGGGGTTTAAGACCCCTAATGAGTTTCACATAGATATCATTTTTTCCTAACTACCTAAATCCATCTCCAATTTCATTATGAATTATAATATGAGCAATAGTGAAGAGACTCTTTCAAGAATTCTTAATCTTATTCTCTATCTTGATGAAGGCATGGAGTGTAGAAAACCCATGGTATTTATAGTTAATAAGAAAATAAATAACAAGGAAAATGTCCTAAAGACTCATTCCAAGTCTAAGGTTATAGAGCACCATCCTTCTAAGAAGAATAAGATCTAATAGAAAGCAAATGAGAAGAATGAAAAATGTTTTTCATGTAGAAAGAAAGTCCATTGGAAGGGGAAATAAACCCACCCAAATAATTAAGGGTAAGTTTTAGGTTCATTCATTATATAATGTAATATTTCTATATCTATAAGTTGGTTATTATATACTATATGCAGTTCTCACATTTGTATCCAAATATAAGAACCAAGTATGTTTCAGATGGTTTCTATAGATGAAGTGGATCTATGGGATGTCAATAATGAGAGGCTGATTGATCTAGCCATTGGAGACTACCAAATCATATTTCCAATAATAATTATTTTGGTTTTAAGGAGTTTTTATTATTATCCTAGTGTTATTAAGAACATCATCTCTATTTCTTTTTTAGATATGGATGGATTTATTTTTAGTACTGGAAATAAGATTTTCTAATTTTGTAAAGATAACATATGTTTTGGTATTAAATAATTAAATAAATGGTCTTTATGCATTAAATTATGAAAACCAAATATTGAAAATTGATAATTAATCAACTTTACATGACTCATTTAATACCTAGTTGTAGAATCACCTCCTTGGTCACATAAACGAGAAGCATTTGATGAATCTCTATTAATATGGTTACCGAGACTCTTTTAATCTTAATCCACTTGAAATATGTCATGCTTGTTTACAAAGAAAGATTAAAAAACCACCATATTTTTGTCAAGTTTAAAGGGCTATAGAGATTCTAGAATTTGTGTACACTGATGTGTTTAGACCTTTTCAAGTATAATCTAGAGGTGGATTATCATACTTTATGAATTTTAATGATGAATTGATTAAGTACAGTAATGTATACTTGATGAGGTATAAGTTTGAATCCATTAATAATTTTAAATATTTTATTAATGAAGTTGAGAATTAACTTAGTAGGAATATAAAGAAACTTTGATCAGATCAAGGTAGTGAATATTTTAACCAAGAGTCCATTAAATTTATATGGGAGAATGGGATTTTATCTCAACTCACTACACCTTATACACTATAGTGGAATAAAATTAGTGAAATTAGGAACCACACCTTAAAACAAATTATAAGGTCAATGATGAGTCACATAAGTCTTCCATTATCCTTTTGAGGATATGCATTACAAAAAAATCCATACTAAATAAAGAACAAACTAAAGAAGCAAACGATATTACCTTTGAGTTATGGAGTAGAAAGAAAACCGTTTTTTCACATATTTGTGCATGGGGGTGTGAGTTGTTTATTTAGTCTAGATCAAGAATCAAACTGACACCCTAGTTCATGAAGTGTAACTTTGTAGGCCACACTAAGGAAATGGGAAGATACTATCTATATGATCCCTTAGATAAAAGGGTTATAGTTTCTAGTAATGTTGTATTAATTGATAGAGAACACATAATTAAGATGGATATTGGGAGTAAAATTGACTTAAATTAAGTTTATGATAAAGATACATGAGAGTTGGTATAGTAATAGATTCCATAAGACTCCATGTAAGAATTTGTTTCTTAAAAGAAAATACTATGTAGAATAAATAAAGCATAAATAATATGGAAGATACAAACAGTAATAAAATAGGCAAATATTTAATATCATAAAAGGGAATTACATCAATTTATGGGATAAAAATATAAATTATCATATGTATAATAATAACTTGTTCCATAATGATAGAATGTATAATGTTGAACATCACAGTCTTACCTCTTAGGCCTCATTTTAAGACATCTTACATAAATAGTTAAGGTCTAAGACAAATACCAAAATTATTTTGTCTCATGATACATACCAATTCATAGAGGGGATATAACAGGCTCCACAAATCACTTAATAAGTTAATTCCATTCATCATATGAAATAAATGAATAATAATCTAATATATAATCAATATAAACATGAGTATTGAAAAACTAGCATATGAAATGTTAATATTTTATCTATTAAATTACTAGAGAAACATGATCATAATAAATCCATATTAATAAGTTGGATTATATAATTAGATAATATCCCTAATATAGAATAAGATTCATTAAATGACACTGGAATAGATGAAAATACTTTTAAAAGATCAGTGGAACATTTTTTTTTGAAGAAAATACCCTTTTCATTTTGAAATCACATATTTAAAATCTTAAAATTTACAAAATATTAGGAAAAATTTTTCTTTGATATGAACCATAAAAACTTTTAAAGTAATCTTCAATGTTATTAATAGTCATTATGGTGGGAAAATCTATTTATATTATAAACATTGAAACAAATATTCTATTCAAACATTTGGTAAAAAGTACCTCGTTCAGAAAACGACAAGAACATTCCATTTAAATAATTTTATAGAAAGTAAATCATGGGTAAAAATGACATAAATAAATCTTTTAATAATAATAAAATCATTATTGAAAAAACTTCAATGAAAATATAGACATGGAATAAAAATATTCCCGATTGAATACAAAGATAAGGCCAGTTTTCCTTAAACAAATCATTTGTAATTTTTAGTACTCAGAGACAATAAAATGAAAGGAAAACTTTTAAAATAAATATATAACCAGATAAGAATATATTCTACTAATTTTAAAATAGAAATATCTTATAATTTCCTTCAATGGAAATTTAAACCAAAACAATCTTGAATAAAAATGTGATTGAAGAATAAACCCTTACCTCAAGTTTGACTTTCTTCATAAGTGATTTTAACCTCCAGTATAATAAATTTAAATTTATTATATTTATATAATAATATAATATTCATACTTATAATACCATACATGGTCTATTTATACCATATTATCACCCAATAATTAATAATATTTTATTATCATCACTATTTTGAGAGTTAACTACTTAATTTTTCATGTGTGTTTCAATTTGACAGTTATAGTCCTTGTATATTGGTAATGGTTATATCATATACATAATGTTAATAATGATATAAATATTATATATATTCACTATATATATATTTATAACCCTCCATAAAAGGAAGAGATAGAAAAATGAATTACACTATTTATGGAGACAGTAGTCCGTATGTACACATGAACGCTGTTTTCATTTTCCAAAGAAAAGAATAAAAACTGATAAATAATATTTTATCATTAAAAAATAATAATTATTTCATAAATATCATATATATTTATTAAGACCATAATTATATCCATTAATGTGATATGTTGATGGAAAAATGAAACATATCACTACGTGGAGGTGGTAATCTACACATACGCATGATCGATACTTTCATTTCCCATTTGATGGAAAAGTGGAGGAAAATGGTTGTGAAATAATAAAAATAAAATCTTAGAATATTTATGATAGTTTATTAATTATTTTATTATGAATATAATAGATTTATAGGAAGTATAATTAGAAATAAACTTTGAAATAGTCGGGTAAGACGATTAGATCTTCTTTGAGAGGACTCCTTTGGATTAAACATTAAGCCTTCCTAGGATGGTCTTGTGGTAAAAATAGAACATAAAAAAAGAATTTAATATATATAAGAAGGTTTTTTTAGATATTTTCTATGATATAGTGTTTAAATTTTGCAAATAAGGGTGGTGAAGAGGTTCCCTTTTATAAGTAAGGGACAAACACACATGAAATTACTTAAATGCTTTAAATAAATTAATGTATTTTTCTTGTAAATTTAGAAACAAATGTATAATAATTTAAATTAATAAAATATAAGGTTAAAATATCTTAAAATAACAATATTTAGACAAGTTTGAGTGGTATTTTTATCCAAGTTCAATCCCTAGTAGACTTGTTTTATCCTTAATTGCGGTAATTGTTTTTTACTATTTTTACTATTCAATATGACAAACAATTACGTTGAATATATTAACTAATATTAATTATTCTAATTAAAAATATATAATCCATTTTACAAGATTCATTTTCCATAAGTGGTAAAAATTACTTTTAATATATGTTCGTAAAATGTAATGAAATCCCTTTTTAGAAAAAAGTTTGTTTTAAGAATAAAAATGATTTTATAGAAAAATCAAGTATAATGTTGATTCAAATGGAATTAATTAATTTTTTTAAATAAAAGGAAAATATTTTTTTTAAATCCAAACCAAAACCAAAATGAACCTTGTAATTATTTGATTAAGAGAGAAGAACTAAAACATTTTTTATTTGAATAAAAACATTACTTAGATTTATAAAATATTAAGCATATAATTATGAGTTTAGCATTATATTTTTATATGAATTATTTAATATATATAGTTGTTATAGAAAAAATGGCTTGTAAACTTTCAGGTGATTATAATGTCATAAAAGTGACATTATTTGTAAAATCAGTATTTTTCACTATTCACCAAAAATCAACTGTTTCTAAAGAAGATTAAAAATGCACCCTAATATAATTTTGACACGATGAATTCAAAAATGAAATTTATTTCATTAAATTAAATTTATAAAATTTTATAACTTAGGTTTTAATAATATTCTTGAATAAAGCTATGTGTATTACCCTGGTTTCTTTAGAAAGAAAGGTTTACTTATTATAAATTAATCTTGGGTGTTACATACCTAGTGAAGTATAGTAAGAAGATTGAATAGATAATTATCAACGTTGTTCATATTCAAATTCAAAAAAAATCTAGAGAAGCTATGAGGGACTGAAAGAAGTATGAGATCCGCGTGTAATCTATTGGGCTATTTAAACGCTAGAATGTCTATATGCTCAATGTAACCAATCATATTAACTATATATGGTCCAATAGGTGCACCAAATCTAAGTTTGCATGTAAATAGTGAAGAAACCTAGACCTACACTCCTGAGTTTGGTGCTAACATAACTTTATTTTAACTCAATATTTAATACAAAGTGATGTGAAGCTATATTTATTTTATGAAATTACCACAAGATAAAAATTAAAACTCCTAAATCATATCACAATAAAAAGAATGGAAGGTTTAGTGTCTTTGAGGACCAATTACATAGAAAATTATTTTATAAAACCTTTGAACATTTTTCTATAATCGAGCCACACTAAACCCCCTTCCATATTTCACATTAGTTATACTCATCATTATAATACGGGCATTCAAAACATAATAAATGGGTGATATGAGACACTCGGTAGGGGAAATGATCTTCAATATGATATTAAGGGTTATATTATAAGTACATAGTAAAACATCACCTGGTATAAATATCTAATTAAAAAGAACATAGAACAACAAGAGTTTTCTATAATCCATGATAACAAAAAATGTAATCTAAAAAGAGAAAACATATAGACTAACATGAAGGTGTGGAAACATGAGATAATAAAAATTATCCATGGATAATAATAATAGGCATATATATGTGTCATGTCACGGTAATTATGAATAATAGTAAACTATGGATCTAACATAGGTGTAAAAATCATAAAATTGTGAAGTGGGAATCATTACATATTTCCCATAACATAGTGGAGCAGGAATCACTGCCTAATTTCTATATTAGAGTATATATCACTTCCTAATTACCATATAAATATTTAATTAGGAATCAATAATTGATTCCCATAAACATAGTGGAGCATGAATCACTACCCGATTCCCATAACATAGTGGAGAAAGTATCACTTCCTAATTCTCATAGTGGAGTGAGCATTAATGCTTAATTCCCATAATTATCTCATGATATATAAATACTTAACTAATTAATTAGAGAATGATACAGGACCCCACTTATCATAATCTATATATATGTGTTCCATATGATATCAATCATTCAACATATCATCAAAACCCATGGGAATACAACAGGTTTCACAACATTTCCATATGATATCACCAAAATTGACATCATGAATGTAAACAATTGATACAATAAATTCAATCACCCTAAATGATTATTTTATAAGAAAATTTAGAAGGTGATTCATTAAAAGAATTTATAAGGAAATAAATCCTTTATAAATAAAGAGGAAATCAAAGAGAAAAATAAAAAGAGTTTTTAGAAAATTCTTTTATCTTTAGTGTAAAAAATAAAGTTACAGTCACTTTGAAAATTCATTTCTGGAAAGGTAATTTTTGCGAAATTAAAAATAAGTAAAATTAAAAATAAATAATTGAAATTAAATATCAATAATCAAGAATTTAAAATATATAAATGTTTCAAAAAGGTGAATCTAAAACATATTAAAAATTTTTACTTTTTAAAAATAATCTTTTATAATTGAACATTAAAAAAGACATAAAAGTTTTAATGCGGTGAAGTGAAAAATTTAGAATACATTTTATTTTGAAGAATAAAATCAAATAATAAATTCTATAAATAACATAAAGGTTATAAAAAAGAAATGTGGTTTGGAAGATAAAACATTTGATTTTCAAAGGATGGAAAATCTTTTTAATATATTGAAATACCTTTGTTGAAAAATCACATCATATAAAGAGTAACAAAACTTCCATTTGAAAAGTGTAGAAGGTAAATATGAAGGTATAATGAGATAAAACATAATTATGTTTCCAATTATAATGGTTAACATTGGTGGGAAAGGAAAATATGGACAAGGATGGGAAACCGTCGTTAACGAGGATGAGAATGATTCTCTAGAATGATATACTTTTTAAGGAAGCAATTAATCAAGGTAAAATCTTTAAATTAAAAAATTATTATCTGAATAGAGGAATAAAAAGTTCCATGAAATAAAATATTTTTTTGTAATTAACAAATCTTTGATTAAATAATTTAAATAATAAGAATTATTGATCAATAAAGGGAGTTGATTTTACAAAAAACCCTTACAACTTTGGCATCTTTTGAATCAAAATAAATATAAATAGAGACCATTATATGGATTTTAAACTCATTAATTACATATATATGGTAAATTAAATCAATTAGGCATTAATCACTCCATATTAAATATATCATGATGCATAATAATAAATATGTCTCAAGAAATTAAATTTGAGACAAAGAACCCCTTATGATAACTGTAAAGTAAGAATCCAAAGAAAATAAGAGGGACACCACGAAATGAACATTAAAATATCATGAAACTAAATATATTAATTATAATTTATGGAACTTTTTTATCAAATAAACTATATATAATAAATTATTATGTGCAATATCAAACACGACTCATGGATTTGAAAATTGGACAATGAAACCTTTGCCCTAAATCCTGATTTTTTAAAAAGTTCTTAAATCACCTATATAAAAAAAATAACTGTCTTAATAAACCATTTAAGAAACCTATAAATATATATAATCTTTTTTAAACTAGTTTTATAACTATTCTCTCCATGTATAATAGTTAGTTGTTATATAATTTCAATATCAGGTTTGAGTAATGTTGATCGTTTTTATCTAATTTTATAATAGTTGTGGTGTTCTTCATTCTTCTCAAAAATTTCATCATTACCAAATCATGAAAGGTAATTAAATTTATGTTTAATAATTATTTATAATATCATAATTTCATTCTATTATATTTTTTTTATGATCCATAAGGATGAAATCGATAATGAGCATGTTTCAATGATTTTTAATGTACGAACATTGGAATCATAATTAATGAGTTTAATTATAATGATACCATTAAAGAAATAAAATAAAATAATTATTTACTTATTTATATCATATATTATTTGTAATTAAGTTCTTACTGGCATACATGATAATATTTTATATCATTGTTCAAGTAGGTGGTTAGACTGGCCCAAACATGAACATACCACAATTATGGATAAATATGATTATGAAAGTGGTTTATTTTGAAATAATGTCATTATTAAATAATAATAATTATATTATATAGATATATTTAAAATTTTTAATCTTACTTTAATATATTTTAATAAATAATAAATAAACTTGATGAAAAATTAGATATGTTACTTTGTGAAGGCGGTAGTCCCCACACAAACAAATGATGTTTTATTTTTTTCTTAATGGAAAAGTGGAAAAGTTATTAATGGTTATTACCTTATTATAATAAAATTTATTATAAAAAAATATTTATTTAATTATATATGAACTATAAAATTATATTTGAGAAGGTAAGATAGAAAATAAAATAAGTTAGAGAAAAATTAGAACACAAATTGAGTTTTAGAGTTTTCCCTCAGAGGACTCCTTGAAAATGGAGGGATTAATCTACATTCATGTGAATAGAGGATAAATTAAGTTAAATAGAATTATATTTTAAGGAAATAGGATATTGTTTTAATAGTTATCCTAAAATTTTGATTGGACTTGATGGGGTATTGAGTGGCTACTTTTATAAGTGGTGAGAATGACATTTTTTGTGAATATTTAATCTTAATATAAAGATAACCCATGTTTCACATGTAAAAAAGACCTAAAAATGTAAAATAATGGAATGATTTATAATATAAGTTCTAAAATACCTCAAAAATTTCTTTACCCTTAGAATTTTCACTTATACAATTTTTAGTTTTATCACGGTAACTAATTTTTAGCTATGTAATTTAATTTTAATTAGTTGAAATAAAATGGACTATATTATATAATTTTTAACTACTTATTATAAATATGAAATTAATTTTATCAAATAAAATTTATATGTCTATAAAGGATTAATTTTAACATCAGCGCATGTAATGAGTCAAAACCCTTTTTCATAAAAATTGTATTTTTAAGATTAAAATATATGCGTAGGATAAAATTATAAATATTTTCATTTTCAAGATATATATTTTTTATTATAAAATAATTAAAAGTTATAATAATTTCAAAGTAATCCAAAAATGAAATTTACCTAAAATAATATTTAATTAAAAGAAAGAAAAAATAGTTTCTTTTATTGGAAAATATTACCTAAGTTATTGAACATAGGTTTTATAAATTAATAATAACATTTAAAAATGTATATATTTAATCATTAAATACATAATTTATCATGATTTTTTTTATAAATTTTTATTTTATACTCACTTTTTTATATAGTTATAAACACTATGATTTTAGTAAAATCTGTATTTTTCACTATTCACATAAAAATAAATCATTTTTAAAAAATATCAAAAATTAAATATAGGATAAAATTAATATATGGAATTTAAAAATTGAATTAATTTTTTAAATTAAAATTCTAAAATTTATAAATTTATCTTTTAAATAAAAATTCAAAATATAAATAAAAACTACTTTTATAAAAAATGGTATTCTTAAACATCGTGTGTTCTAAATATTATTTCATACTAATTTATAATTAAATTAATTTTAATATATTAGTTAATATAATAATATATTATATATCATCATAATAGTCATTTAAAATTGGTCGATTTGATTTATCAATACTTTAAAAAATTATTTAAGAATGAACAATCCTTTTAGATATTAAATCATGCTAATTATATATCCTCTAAATGCAAGCATTTTTAATTAGTAAATATATTTTTATTTAATAGAGGTTTTATTATTATTATAATTTTCTTGATAATACTCAAATAATATATTTCTGATCATTTTAATTCGGTGTTTTGTGTGAAGAAAGCTATCAAACATATTAGATTTATTTAAAGGAAAGATGTATAGTAAAATCTTAGGGTGTTGCATTCCCCCCCTTAAATAAATCGATTCCTTTAAATTTTAATTATAATATACCAATGAAAATATATAAGAGTATTTAAAATATATAGGCTAATCAATATATAATATTTAGAGATATATCAACCTTATAAACTTAGGATACATGTTTTTCCCTTATAATAGGCTTATCCCTATCATTGAATTTTTATCTAACCATTTGAGACACTAGTCTATCTCTATTCAATATCAGGACCTACATTATATAATATTCTTCTAAAGGGTGTCCATAATCATCCTTGAAATGATATACTATCATAGTTTTATATGAAATGTGATTTCCTTATTCCACATAATTTTTAATCTAAGTAGGGAGGACCAATCCATTTCCAAAATCACGTTCAATTTATCTAAAAAAAGGATAACAATATTTTCACATGGAACATTCCCATTAACATCAACTTGAGATACAATACAATAAGATGTTTTATTCTATAATCAAATCATCATGGTGGTTAATTAATTCTCTTAGAAAAATTCCTAGATACCCTAGAAAAGAATCCAATAATTCATAAAAAAATATAGGGCATAGGATAAGTGTTCCTTAATTATCATGATCCACTTTTTTTATTGTGATTAGATAGTATTTAACTCGTTACCTAGATTTAGGAGGATATTGATACCTATAATCCTTGTTAGAACCTGGATTGGGGAATCAATTTGGATAATGCCCAAACTCATTGTATTTTAGGTGTTAAAGTGTGGATGGTGTTTTAATTGGGACTCAAAAACCTTTCATTGTATTGGCTATATTCTTTATCACTCTTTGATAATCATGAGGTTGATGTCTAATCCTTCAAAAATGAAACATTATCTTTTTTCCTTCAAGACATTACCTTAGGTTATTCTTACCATATTTTTGATAGGTAGGAAGTTTAATCTTCTTTTCTTCATCATATTTAACACCTAATATATTATGAAACTCCATAATTATCTTATTTGGTGAATTAAAATATTTGGAAAGACTCAAGTTATTAATCATAACTCAAGATAGCTGGATGAGCATAACCAAAAGATTTTAAACACCATCTTTTATCCCACTTGGATGCATATTAGGATAATTACTGTATTTTCCACCCCTACAATTATTAACTTGGTTCATTCAAAATCCATCCATCTCTATATCCAAAAGTGTTAACCATAAGTGATCAATATTAAATTTATAATGGAATTATAATCTCATGAAAAATTCAACCACAAAATGTATTACTCTTTGAAATTATTACATTAGATTTCTATTTAACCCAAATCACTCTTAGTTCAATATAAGCTTCTTTAATTTGGGTTATCTCATATTACTTAACATAATACATTATCATAATAAATCCTTCATAATGGATTTGAAAGATAATGTGATTAACCAATGTATATCCTCTGAGAGTGTCTAGACATGTGTGAAGTCTTAATCCCAATCATTATGAACTAGAGTGAATATTCAGTTAAAACTCAAGAATCGTTTTTAGGTTCATTACCCCTAGGTTCATTTTTTCCAAAACTACATCCACTTTCCAATATCCAAACATGTATATAATTTCTAGGATAACCACATAATGTATACTTTAAAAAAACATTAAGATGTTATACTACAATTAAACTTATCCCTTATACTTATACATAGGATTTCCAATAATGTTATCTTATCCTAATAATATAGAATAATTAAACTAATCCTAAAAAATAACTAAACACCAATATGATAACAATTGAAGTTCCCCAGACCCACACTCCAAATTTTGGTGCTAAACACACATTACTTAAACACTATATTGGGTACAATGTGAGATAAACCTATCATTATTATAAAAATTACAATAATATAAACATTATAATCATAAAAATCTCACAATCCCAAGAATGAAAGGTTTAGTGTCTCTGAGGACTGGTTATATAAGAAACTTATTTTACAAAACTTGTGAACATTTTTCTATAATCGAGTCAAACTATACTACCTTATAAAAATATCATAAATTATACAAATCTTAAAACCATATAGATTGAAAAAATAGGAAAGGGTTGATCTTTGACAATCATTAAGGAAAAAATTCATCAATATGTCATCAAGGGTTAGATCATTAGCATATTAGAAAACATAAGCTTGGAGAAATATCTTATTAAAAAAAACATGGAACCATAATATTTTTCCATAATACATGATAAAAATACATTTAATCTAAAAAATAAAACATATGCCATGACATAAAGGTGTGGAAACATGAGATAATAAACCTGATCCATAGAGAATAATCATAGGCTTAAAGATATGGCATGTCATGTAAATAAGGCATAACAATGAACTATGTCACTAACATAGGTGTATAAATCATAAAATAAAAGTGAAAAAATCATCACCTATTTCCTATAAAATATATGAGAAGTCATAATTACCAAATTATAGAAGTAAATTAGTAATCACTACTTGATTCCCATAAACATAGTGAAGCCGATATCACTACCTGATTCCTATAACATAGTGGAGAATATATCACTTCCTAATTCCTATAGTGGAGAGAACATCAATAATTGATACCCATAATTATCTCATGAGAAATAAATATTTAACCAATGAATTATAGGGTGATATAGGACCCCACTTTTCATTATCCATACATATGTGTGCTGTCAGATATCAATCATTTAATATATCTTGAAAACCCATGGGAAGAAAATGAGTTTCATAATATTTCCATATGGTATCACAAAAAATGACCTCATTAATCTAAATGTTTGATACACAAAATTTAATCTCCCCAAAATATTATTTTGTAATAACATTTAGAGGGTGATTTAGGAAAAATAGTTTCCATAAAAATAATGCTTTTAGAGATAAACATGAAATGAAGGATAAATTATAAGAGTTTTTAAGAAATGATTTTATATTTGGGGTGAAAGATAAAGTTATGGTCACATTGAAAAGTAATTTTTAGAAAGGATAATTTTGAGAAATTAAAAAAATAAATATTCAGAATCAATATTTGGAAATAAATCTCAATAATTAAGTCTTGAAAATACATATCAGATTCAAAAAGGTTAAGTGATTGTTTTTTGAAAATTTTATTTCTTAAAAATAATATTTAATAATGGAGTATTTTAAAATACTTAAAGGTTTTAAAAAGGTTAAGTGAAAAATTTATAAAACATTTAATTTTAAAAAATAAATTTCAATAATAGATCCTTGAAATAACATAAAGGTTTTTAAAAAGAAATGTGTAGTGGAAAATAAACCATTTTATTTTGAAAGGATGTACAACCCTTTTAATATTTTGAAATACCTTTATTGAAAACCCATATCAATATAAGTGTAACAAAAATTCCATTTGAAAAAGGGAGAAAATAAAATTAAGATCACATGAGATAACACTTAATTTGGCTTCTAATTATGTAGGATAACATTGGCGGGAATGTAAAATATTGAAAGTTAGGGGAAACCATCATTATGAAGGATGTGAATTATTATGAATAATGATATAATTTTTGTGTAATAAATTCATGAAGATAAAATATTTTAATTAAAAAATAATTCTCTCAAAACCGGAAGAGAAAGTACCATGAAAAAAAATATTAGGGTGGAATAAACCAAGATCGGAAGAAATAAGTTCAAGAAGAATAATTATGAATCAAGGAAGGGAGTTGAGTTAAAAAAATATTCAAAAATTTAGTATCTTTTGGATCAAAATACATTTAAAGATATAAAATTATATGAATATTCTATAGAAACCCATACTTTACATAAATAATACATCATTTAAGGTGAATATTCAATAAATTTTACAATAATACACGCCTGATTACTTTAGAGGTTTATTATCATTGGAAACCTGGATATATAAAAAACTAGTACATAATGAGATCCATATAAATTTCCATTAAGTTATTCACAAATATAACCATTATTAGACAAATCATACTTAAAAAAATTTATCAATAACTTAGGTAAAGAAAATATATTTAAGGGTGAATTCAGATGCTCAGTAAGGGTAAACATAATAAATATCATTCATTGATCATATATGAGAATAATATAAGCATAAGGGTATAATAACTTGATTTTAACATTAAAAATCATGCCCATTGATTCATAGATCATAACCAAGAAAGAAAAAATAATGTTTTATCAATAAAAATACACAAGACACAAGAGTGAAGAATAATCAATAATAAATCATGAGACATGAAAACATATCAAAAGAATAAAACATAAGTTTGTGGCATTAAAATAATCATAGAAAATAATTTCCTTAGTTAAGGATCACTACCAAGACTATTATAGTGGATTTTGTTCACTCTCCATTCTATCATTTCCTTAGTTAAGGTTTACTCACAAGACTATATTATTGGAAAATTTACCTTAATGAATTGGGTTCAATCCTCATTCTAGTCCTTATTATCTCATTAAATATTATTCTTTACCCAATGATTTATAGGGCTATATAATTATGAGGCCACCCATCACATAATGAAAATCATACATATGTGTTCTCTAAAATCCAATAAAAATCATCTTATCATCAAATCATAACCCATGGAAAGGATGAAAGTTTCATAAGCATTTCAACATCATAATCATAAACCATATAGAAAAAAATATGTTAGTAATGGATCATATTCCCATAAAATGATAAGAAACATCAAAGAATGTTTTTATAGATAAAAATACTTTCAAAATATCACTATAAAATTTATTGAGGAAAACACCATTTTTATTCGAAATCATTTATTTAAAATCTAAAAATTTCCAAAATATCAAAGAAAAAATTTTAATTGAAAATAAAAATATAAAATTATAAATACATATTTAAATAATCTTGTATTTGTGATGGTAGATAAATTTTTTATGTGGTTTATATTAAAACAAAAATTTCTTTCACATTGTTAGTAAAAAGATAGAAGCACCTTGTTCAAAAAATTACAAGAAGATCCATTTAAAACATTTTATAGATAGTAAAACAGGGGTAAAAATGGATTTAATAAATATTTGGAGAATATTAAAAACATTTTTGAAAATATTTTAATTAAAATATGGACATGGAAGAAAAGATTCCCGACCTAAGAGAAAAACATGCTCAGTTTGACATAAAAACATTCTTTGAGTATCTTGAGTACTTAAAGAGAAAAAAATGAAAGGGAAAAAATGAAATATCTAGAAATAAATAGAGAAGAATAAAATAAATAATACTTGGTAGATATAGATTAGAAAAATTTATCATCGGAAAATTTAATCTTAATCAATCCAAGTAAAAATGAGATTGTAACATAAAACTCTTACATCAAGTTCATATTGCTTCATAATCACTCTAAAATTGCATATAATAAATTTAAATTTATTACAATTAAATAAAATAAACATAAAAATACCTATAATACCATACATGGTTTAATTTTAACATCTTATCACCTTTTTATTAATAATCTTTCATCATCATCATCATTTCTGGTGTTAACTCGATTTTTCATGTATGTTTTTGTTCAGTGGTTATGAACCTTGCACATTGATCATGGTTAATTTATCTCTAGAAAGATAATCACAACATAAGTATAATATATATAGATATTCATTATATACATATTTATAATTAATCATATAAAGTTGTGATGGAAAATGAATTACATCACTACATAGAGACTGTAATCTGTACGTACACATGGGTGCTGTTTCCACTTTTTTATGGATGGAAAAAAGAAATGTAAATGATAACTAAATTTATATAATCATTATTATGTCATAAATATAATATATTTTCATTAAATATATCCTTGTTACCAACCAAGTAAAGTGGAAATGATAAACAAATCACATCACTTCTTAGAGTTGGTAGTTCAAAAGTACGCATGAGAGATGTTATTGATTACCAATGGATCAAAAGGTTAGAAAGTAGATAAGATATTATAATTATATAAGAATAATTTTATTATAAATATCATATATAAATATTAAATATATCATTATAAACACTGATGAAAAATAGTGACAAAAAATGAATCGTATTGCTCTGTAGAGGCAGAAGTCCACACATACGCATAAACGATACTTTTATATCCCATTTGATTGATAAAGGATAGAAAATGGAAAGAAAATGGATGTTTTATAATCATAATAACATATAATTATTTATAATACTAGATTAATCATGATTTTATGTTTATAATTTTTTATAAAAGGTATAATAAGATATAAAATTGAAAGATTTTGGTTAAGATTTATATCTCTTCTTTGAGAGACCCCCTTTAGCTTACACCATAAGATTTGAAGGATTTGTCTTAAGAAAATACAAGAAGATATAGGGTGAAGGGAATAAATTTTGGAATAATTTTTATTAGGTATTTTTTTATCTATAAGGATCAATTGGTGTAAATAAGGGAGGATGTGAGGTTCCCTTTTATGAGAGAGGGGAAGGGCACACATAGAAGTTCTTGAAAGATTTCAATTATATATGGTCAATTTCATTGGAAAGTTGATAAAAATGGAAAATTATCTTAAGGTTTGATAATATAAGGTTTAAATATCTTCAAAAAATAATAATTAGATATTTTTTAGTGTAAATCCTACCCTTATCTCTTGGTTTAACCCCCCAATAAACCCATTTTAACCTTAATCGTGGTAACCAAATTTTGCTATTTTTACTATTCAATATGACCAAAAATTAAGTTTACAATATTATATTATATTAATTAAGTTTATTCAAAATATGTAATCCATTTTACCAGATTAAATTTCAATAAGTGGTAGAAATAAATTTTAAATAAGCATGCAATCCGCAATGAAAAACCGTTTCAGAAAAATGAATCTTTAACCACAAAACATAATTTTATTACATTCCATTCCTTGTAAAAACAATAAAATGAATGTTAAAATATATTATTGAATATATAATATGTAAATATCATTATAAAAATTAATAAATTGATATTTATTCAATTTATTAAGATAAAAACACATTGCGTGCATAAAAATAGTTGTTAGAAAAATACGTTTTAAGCCAAAAAATAAACATATACAAAAATAAAGTATAAGGATGATTATTATGTAATTAATTATATTATTTATAAGTAAATGATTATTATTTTAATTTAATTTAAAATTCAAAACATAATGGTAATTTTACTTGAATATATATGATAGTTTTTACAAAAAAATGTTATTTTTAACTATTCACTGAATAATAAACCTTTTTAGAAAAATCCTAAAAATTTACCATGAGATAATATTGAAATAATTATTTATAAAATAATATTATTTTTATAAAATAAAATTTATATAAATGGTATAAATTAATTATATTATTCATGTGAAAAAATGCGATAAAAGCTATTTTTGAAGAAAAAATATTTCTGAAGCGTAAAATTACTTTACTAGAAATTGAATAATTATTTATTACGCATCAATAAAAAAATTTCTTTTTTAACAGAATTTATACATATTTTTCATAAAGTTTTTTCCACTATTCATATCTTATCAATTTAATGTCTAGGTTATACCAATTTAATATATCACAGTTCATATAGACTCATGGTTGCAACTATAGCTTGGTATATAATAATTTATGTTTTATTTGAAAGGAAATAAATATAAAATATTGGGGTGTTACATTCTACCCCCCCTAAAATATATTTCATCTTTTAAATTCTATGAATCTGGTACAAATAAATAAGGATATCTCTACTTCATCACATCCTCGGGTTCCCATGTAGTTTCTATAAATTTATGATTCCTTTAAAAACATTAAGCAGGTGAGTAGTCACATTTCATAGAACATTATTTCTATGAACTAATATTTATATTGGTTTTTCTTTATAATAAATATCATTCTCCAACGATAGAAACTCTATGTTTCATACATGTGAAGGATTAGGTATGTACTTCCATAAGAGAGATACATGGAAAACATTGTGAACCTGAGACAAGTTTTGTGGGAGTTCCAATGGATAAGTAAAATCCCTAATCGATCAAGAATATTGAAGGGAACAATATACCCAAGGATCATATTTACCTTATTTATGAATCTCATAACCTTATTATATGGAGAACTTCATAGTAAAACCTTCTCAAAAACATATAATTCCATATATTGTTGACGATTTTTAGTAGAAACCTTTTATTAACTATGATATGCCTTGATGTGATGATAAATGAATTAAACATTATCTACCATTTACTCAAGTATCTTAGGTACCAATATCCTTCTTTCTCTAAATACATCTCAGTGTATCAGAGTTGTACACTTCTTTCCATAGAGGTCTTTATAAGGATCCATATGAATGATCGAGAGAAAGCTATTGTTATAAGAAAAATTTACTAGAGGAAGGTGTTGATCCTAAACACAATTGACATATAGAGAATAAGATCTCAAAATATCCTTAAAGGTTTGAATGGTCCTCTTAGAATTTCATCTTTATATGGAAGGTATGTAGTATAGAAACATAACTCTATATCTGGAGTTTTTCGAGGACTTCTCCATAATTTTGAGGCAACCTCAGATCCTAATAAAATATTGTAGAATGTAGTACACCATGTAACCTTACCAATTTATTAACATATATCCTAGTTATATGACCAAGTGATAAATCTTATCTGATAGTAATTAAGTGAAATGAATTTATAAGGTGATCAACCATAACCCAAATAAAATTATAACATTTAGAGGTTTTGGGGAGTCTAAAAAAACACATTTTGATGTTTTCCTATTTCTATTCTGGTATGGGTAATAGTTGTAATATTCCCTTGGAATTATATCTATAAACATTAAATTATTGACATACCAAGAACTAAGATACATACTCCTCAATATCTATCTTCACGTTGTCCTACCAGATATACTCTTTCATATCTCTATACATATATGTACTTCCAAGATGAATATAGTATGATAAGCTATGAACTTCTTCCAATATTTCCTTCTTTAGTTCTATTAGTGATAGGAAACATACTTGATTCTTTAACCTTATCATTCCATCACATCAAGGTTGAACTTAAGAACATTTCTCACCTTCTTTTACAACTCCCCATCCTCCCTTTTCACCTATTTAATCTTTACATGGATAAATGGTTGGACACTCATCTGAGAAAGATAAGATTTGTCCCCTTCCATCAATATCTCAAGGTCCATCCTTTGTAAATATATAAATATTGGATCTTTTTTATACTCATCATAGATAAGATAACATGATCCTTTTGACTGAAATCATTATCCACCACATTCGCTTTTCTAGGTTGGTAGTGTATTGAGTATTCATAATATTTAGTCAACTCCAATGTTATTCTATGGTTCATATTTAACTATTTTGGGTGAATATATACTTTAAAATTTTATGATCAGTATATATGTCACATATTTCTCTGTAAAGATAATACCTCCATATATTGAACACAAATATTACCGCTACTAACTCCAAATAAAGAGTTGGGTAATTATACTCATAAACATTCAATTTAAATTAGACATAAGCTATCATAATGTAATTTTTCATAATAACACACCCAAAACAATTTTCAATGCATCACTGTAAACCAAAAACCCTTCTTTACTATAGGGTAGTGCGAACAAAGGTTTATTGACCAAAATTATATTCAGTTACATGAAATTTTATTCACATTCATCATTCCAGAGGATATTAACTTCCTTACAAGTTAATTTGGAAAGTGGATTAAATATTCATGATAAATCCATCAAAACACATAAGTAATATCCATCCAATTGAAGAATACTATATATTTTAATCACAGTGATTGGTCGGGTCCAATGTTCAATAACTTCTATCTTTGATGGATCCACCAATATACCCTTTCTTGAGATTATATGAACTAAGAATTAAACTTTTTATATCCAAAATTCACAATTGTTTAAAGTTTCATACAAATTATACTTCCTTAGGGTATTCAATACAATCTTCAAGTGATATTTATGTTTTCTATTTCTCTTAGAATATATACAAATATCATCTATAAAGACTACAAAAAACTAATCATGTTAATATTTAAAGACTCTATTAATTAAATCTATGAAGATAAAAGAGACATTAGTAAGACCAAATTGCATCACTATAAATTCATAGCGTCCATACATTGAATGAAAATATTTCTCGGGAATGTATTCACTTTTGACCCTCATCTGATAGTATCCAGATCAAAGATCAATCTTGGAAAAATATTGAGATCCTTGTAATTGATAAAAAAATAATCAATATGGGTAAGAGGATACTTATTCTTCATCACGATCTTGATAATTTACTGATAAACAATATAGAGTCTCATTTATCGATATTTATTCTTAATAAAAAGTACAGGTGTTCCCCATAGATATGCACTTGGATGAATGAATCCCTTATCAATATTCTCCTTGAGTTACTTTTTTAATTCCTACAACTCAATCATGTCCATTCTATATGAATTCTTTGAAATAGGTGTAGCACCAAGTAAGAGTTCTATTGAAAAATCAACTTAATTATTTGGTGGAATACTAGGAAACTCTTCTATAAATCCATAAAAAACTCCTATATGGTAGGAATATCATGGAAGTTTAGTTTCTCCCAAACTATATAAGATAAATACCCAATTTGAATAGGAATAAAGACCCATGAAATGGATGTAATTTCCATTGGAAGTTAATGCTTATCCTCATACTAATATAAAATAATAGGTTGGTTTAGAATATCAAATGATACTTTCCTTCCTCGACAATTGATATGGGATACATATAAAAAAAGTTAATCCATGCCCCAAATCACATAAAATTCAACTAGAGGAAGAATAAAAATATTTATTTGAAGAATATTCCCATAAACTTCAATTGGGGAATATTCCTAGGTTTGATATGAAATCACCATAACATTAGGAGATTTTACTAATATTTCAACATCTAGTCATTGAAGTTGTAATGTGATACACTTACAAAAAATTTTAAGAGACAAAAGAGTGGGTAGATCTAAAATCAAATAAGACATTAGTAACTCTAGAGTAGATTGCAGGTGTACCTTTGACCAATTTTTTTTTTCACACCCCACATTGATGATAATAATCACATGATATTTCCCATATTTAGGATTAAGAGGTTGCTAACATTGATCATCTTCATTAACCCTCATATTTGAGCACTGGTTAACATAGTTTTTATACTCCTTAAATCCCTATTTTCTTATAAAAACCATGATATTAATGGGTGACTCCAATATCCATTTCCACCTTAATAATAGATCAAAATATTTATTCATAACTACTGAAGTCTCTTATGGATAACAACTTTTACAGAATTGGTTTTAGTCCACTGATGAATTAATCAATCTTACTCTCCAGATCAATAATAATAATAGTAGCGTACCTTGAAAGTTTTGTAAAATTTACTTCATACATACCAATTGATTCATCATGCTTCTACTAAGGTTTAAGTAAATCCTTATCTATGTTCATATGAAGAATATGAGGAAATTACTTATTAAAAAATAAGATCTTAAATTCATCCCACTCCATAGAGTCAATTTATTATCATTACCTCATTTTCATAATAATATTCCACCATTGATCCAATTTACTTTCCAAATGATAAATAGATAATATTACCTTTTTATTTTATGACCATTGGATAATGGAAAATATATTTTTAGTGGTATTGTCCATTTCTCAGTAATTAGTGTATTGACAGACCCACTAAAAGAAGGTGGAATTGCCTCATTAAGGGGTTAACAATATGTTGTTCCATCTATTTCTCATTTAGAAACTCAACATGATTCATGGATTGATAAAGTTGTGTAAGAATTAAAATAATATATTTCATTTCAAATCCCATACATGCGGTTTCTCAGGGGGATAATCATTGTATTTTCCATCACATTTAACATTAACATGGTGACTTCTGGTTCCAACCATTGAATTAAACTAGAAATCCTAGTATAAGCAACAATAATCATAGTGGTAAATCAGGAAAATCATTTATAGGATGTATAAATAATGACACAATATTTTTAATCTATTAAACCTTAGGTTTAACCTAGGTTATCCATAGTTATTATCTATTTAAATCCTTTAAAATGGATCTTAAATAAAATGTGAGTTAACCAAATAATATCCTCTAGGAGTGTCAAACTAGGTGCATAGTAAGGATCCATTCACTGTTAACTAGATTAATGGACAAGATATACTTGACTAATTCTTTTCAGGGTTATTAACCCTAGAAGAATCAATGCCAAAACCACATTAACTTGTAGTATCCACACTGGGATATATTTTCTTAATGAAACCAAACTCCTTTCTTTACCATAACTTAGGATATTATCACATACCTTTGATTATCCTAAGGGTTATCACTAATTTTTCCTCATCCTAGTTTCCAAAAGTTACTAAACATTGACTTTGATACAAACTATAGTGACCCATACGTTTCATATATAAATACTACATCATTTTCGGCGAATATTCAATACATTTCACAATAATACATGCTCAAGGACCATAGATGTTTAGTGTCTTTGGTAACTCAGATAATTAAACAACATGAACATAAACGTATCTACATAATACCAAGAAACCATTTTTATTGATTTTATTTAAAATAAGGTACACAAAGAAGGACCACAGGGAAGCATAAACAAAGAAGGATCAAGGTGGTCTGAAGTAGTGGATACCGAGGGTATCCAATCGAAAAAAGTTGACTCCCTATGGGGGGAAGGTACCAAGATCAAAAAAGAATAAAATACACACTCCTTGGTCTACCTTGGAAGATAGAAATACCAAAACAACTTTTTCTTCTTGCCATGTATGGAAAATATCCATGCTATTAGTCAAAATCCCCTTGCACCTCCAAATGATATATTCAATATTCCATGGGATAGATCCGACACCACACATAGAACTATATACTGTAATTGAATACGTTTCAAAGATGGAAGGTGGAAATTATATGACTGTATAATATTAATCCAACAAGTATTGCAGAATCCTCCACTAGAAGAGCATCACCTCTTCTAAATGAAGAAAAAAAGCAAGGACTACTGAGCCCCTTGTATCTTGGATCACCCCACCTCCTCTCATCAAGCCCATGTTGCATGAACCATCCATATTCATTTTGAGGCCCATATGGTGGGGAAACCATAAAACCCATATCCTCGGTGTGACACTATGAGCATTACAAAAGGTTTAGGTTCTAGTAAGGAGTGCCCTGATAGAGGGAGCATCTTTTCCTAATTAGTATAAGTGAATCAAATCGGCCTTCACATACCTAGTTTTGAAGATGATCCAGGCTTGGGAGCCTGGGACACCCTTATGACGAACCTCATTCCACTCCTTCAAAATACCCCAACACCCTACTATTATAATGATCACTCACACAATTCTCTCTGATTCATATCTTACTGCTCCCTAGAACCACTACTCAAGAAAAGTTGTGCATGAGTCTACACAGGTGCCCCTACCCATAAAGTTTTCAAAATCTTGACACACCATGTTTAACCAGTCACTTTCAAATAAAGGGTGATCAATTATTCCAGTCCGAAGCACCATACAAAAAGGAATTTAAAGTCTAAACTCACAACCTTTCATTGAATATTATCCTATGTAGGTAGTGCCTTGTTCTGAATACTCCACACCAGAAAATTAAACTTTTTTGAAATTTCTCTATGCCATAGTACTTATCCCCATACATTATGATCATGATCCAATGTGAGAACTCTGAGGTAGTCTTTAAATTAAAAGGTTCCTGATGAAGTAACCATGAAAAAACACCTTTCTGGATCATAATTAACTACAATGTTTTCATAGGTAATCCATTGTTTCTCATTCAGGATGGCACAAAAAGCAGTGGATTATCAAAAGGAGATGTCTAGGATTGGGAAATATGGGAAGACAAGTCTCGCCCCTACCTAATTATAATGTCAAAGACTTATTTCCACTCTACCCATAATCACCTGGTATGTTTTTGAGGGTTAAAAAATAAGGATGAATCATGCATACGGGAGTGGAGAGACTACCTATTTTCCTATCCATGTCACTCCCATACCTCTACTACATGAACTTCCCCCCAGAAACTTTCCCCTCAAGAACCTCACAGAGAGCTTGGCATGAAGAACCTACATTTTAACTAAGACACTCATAACATTGATCCACCTTTAATTAGAGGCCTATACAATCTACTCCACATTTCCCAATGATGCTTCCCTTTTGATTGTGAATCCCATAAGAAGGAGTCCATGATGTTCTCCATCCTAGAGATTATCCCTTTTTGGATCTTTATAGATAAGAGAATGTATATGGGTATAAAAGTGATCACAATTTCTTATCAAATTTATTCTTCCTCCAAATGAAAAAAAACCTATTCTTCTAATTCAATATTTTTCCTGTGACTTTATCAACTATCTTTTCATAATACATAATACATAAGAGTGAATAATCATCAATAATAAATAATGATCCATGAGAACATATCATAAACATAATACATATGTTTTTGATATGAACATAAGTGTTTCTGACACTTTCACCAGGATGCACATCCGCCTGTCGAGGATGCACTACGTTGTTGCCCTGCATTACATCTTTCCAAAGGTGGGAGAAATCCATCACTTATTTAAGGACGTTTCCTCATTGATCGAAATGGGGCGATGGGATGTCGGTTCCTCCTTCTGTGTATTCCACTTTGGAATTCATTTCCTAGTTCGTGTCTCCCTTAAATATTAAGATGTTGTTCGCAAAACTTATTCCTGATGCCATATCTTTGTGGACACTGATTAATTACGCTACTTCTATATGGACATTTCAAGGGGTCTTGCCAGTTCAGAAAGCTTCAGTTGGAGTAGATGACAACATCAGGCATGTCAGGGCATCTTTGGATGTGCGGACATTGGGAAACCTATATTATTCCTCATAAGAGGGCATCTCAAGGGTGTATAACCCGAGGCATCCCACATCGATTGAGGGGTATCTTATACTAGAGGCATGTCTCTAAGGTTTTCCTTTTCTTCCCATGTTTAAAATGGGGTATTTGGGGAGTTTAACGTCTTTCGGAGACAGTTACACCAAAGTCATGTCTTATGAGGTTTTCCTCAGGCATCTCATGTTTAACATGAGGTAAGCAGTGAGTTTAACATTTTTTGAAGATAGAATGATAGTGATTAGAACATCCCATATATAGATATGATATTCGTACATCCCTATGAGGGATCACCTAGAAGGTTTACCAGATGGATGGATCAGAACACCCAATAAGGAAGGATCTGAGGTGGTGTGTACTATAGAGGGAAGATATCACACCATGAAGGATGATATGGACACCACTGAGGGTGGATCAGAAAGAGTTCACTTGAGAATGGGGAACACTAGATGGATAGGTCAGAACACCCAATGAGAGTGGACCCAGGGTGGTGTGTCCCATAACGGGAATACAAAACACTGTGAAGGCTGATCAAGACACCACTAAGGGTGGATTAGGGAGAGTGAACCCCAGAATGGGGAACACCAAGGTTTAACATTGGCTGGGATTGAACCTCATGGAGGTTTCCTACATACCCTATATAGACGACAAGGATAAAACCCACGTAGTTCGAAGGGTGAGACATGGAATCGAGGTGTACACAAAGTAAAATGACCTGGAGACATGATGGGGATTACACCTGGTTATCAGAACATCTGAAGAGGGAAACTCTTGGTTGGATGGTTATAGATTGTGTGGGGATTATTCATGGTTAGCTTCCCGGGTTCCGCAAAGGGAAACAACTGGATGAATTTCATGATCTCACTGGGATGTGGTGGCCCGGGTAATAATCTGGATGGATGATGGATGGTTGAGTGAAGTGGATGGGATGAATGGGATGGAACCAATGTGAGGATGATAGTGATGTTGGTCTTGAACCTTAGGGAGGCATCTTACATATCATTGTGGAGGAGAATCAAAGTCCACGTAGTTCAATGGGGAAATGGGAAAACTAAGGAGATATCCCATGATAATGCATGCATGGATGGGATCCAGAGGAAGTATAACCTCCTAGTTGGGTAATGACCTTCCCAAAACACAAAGGGGCTCAAGGGAGAGACTAGGATGAGACATGAGTAATGGGATTGAACCTTAGGGAGGATTCCTATGTATCCCCGTGACAGGGAATCAAATTCCACACAGTTCAGTGTTGGGGTATAGAATCGGGGTGTGCACAAAGGAAAGCGACCCGACGACATGGGGTTATGCATGTTTAATGGCTCAAGAGTTAGTCCGACATCACTATGGTACATACCAAGGATTTGGGTCCTAGAAAAGGGGACACCAAAGTTTACCAATGTTTGGGGTTGAACCTCAAAGAGGCTTCCTACGTACCCTATCTAGAAGATAGGGATAAAAACCCACGTAGTTTGAATAGGTTTACCGGTGTTTGGGGTTGAAACTCAGGTAGGATTACTACATACCCTGTCTAGGAGATAGGGATCAAAAACCACATAGTTGGAATATGTTTACCAGTGTTTGGGGTTGAACCTTAGGGAGAATTCCTACATACCCTGTCTAGGAGACATAGATAAAAACCCATGTAGTTCGAATAGGTTTACCGATGTTCGGTGTTGAACCTCAAGGGGGCTTCCTACGTACCCTATCTAGGAGATAGGGATCAAAAACAATTTATTTCAAATAGGTTTACTAATATTTGGGGTTGAACTTCCGGGAGGCTTCCTACGTACCCTGTCTAGGATACATGGATCAAAACCCACGTAGTTCGAATGGGTTTACCGGTGTTTGGGTTTGGACCTCAGGGAGTCTTCCTACATACCCTATCTAGAAGATAGGGATCAAAACCCATGTAGTTTGAATAGGTTTACCAGTGTTTGGGGTTGAACCTTAGGAAGGATTCCTACGTAACCTACCTAGGTGACAGGGATCAAAACCCATGTAGTTCGAATAGGTTTACTAATGTTTGGGGTTGAACCTTAGAGAGGCTTCCTATATACCCTATCTAGGAGACGGGGATCAAAATCCACGTAGTTCGAATAGGTTTATCAATGTTTGGGTTTGAACCTCAGGGAGGATTCCTATGTACCTTTTCTAGGAGACAAGGATCAAAACCCACATAGTTCAAATGGGGTTTCCAGTGTTTAGGGTTGGACCTCAGGGATGCTTCTTATGTACCATTTCTAGGAGATAAGGATCAAAACCCACGTAGTTCGAATAGGTTTACCAGTGTTTGAGGTTTAACCTCAGGGAGGTTTCCTATGTACCCTATCTAGGAGAAAGGGATAAAAAATCATGTAGTTTTAATAGATTTACTGATGATTGGGATTGAACCTTAGGGAGTCTTCCTACATACCCTGTCTGTCTAGAAGATAGGGATCAAAACCCACGTAGTTCAAATAGGTTTACCGATTATTGAAGTTGAACCTTAGGGAGGCTTTCTATGTACCATGTCTAGGAGATAGGGATCAAAACCCACATAGTTCAAATGGATTTACTAGTGTTTGGGGTTGGACCTCAGGGAGGATTCCTACATGAAATGTCTAGGAGATAGGTATCAAAACCCACATTGTTCGAAAGCATACAGTTTAACATCATGTGGGATGAGAAAAGGGCATATAGTTTAACTTCATGTGGGACGAGGTGAACTGACGTGATGTGGTTGGGACTGATGGGCGATGAGCTTGAACCTTAGGGATGATTACTATGTACCTTACCTAGAAAGGGAAAAGATAAAAGTCCACATATTTCGGTAGCATACAGTTTAACGTCATGCGGGACTGGGGTGAACCGACGTGAATTAGTTGGGACAAATAGGTTATGGGATTGAACCTCAGGGAGGCTTCCTATGTATCTTTCCTGGAAAGAGGCAAAGATCAAAGTCCATGTAGTTTGGTGGTTAGGGATGAGCCTGCACACTAAGTCATCCCAAGTATGGTGTCATGGTCGATGCTTACTCTAATACCACGTGAGTCATTATCAGTGTGAGAAACAAGAGGAAACAACATACCTGATGATCATGGTGCAATTGTGAGACCACAAAGGGTAGTGAATTGGGCTTACACATGAAAGTTTCCTGGGTGCCACTATGGAGCGACAACGGTGAAAGGGGCTTACACATGGAAGTTTCCCGTGTGCCTCTATGGAGAGGAAATGGTGAATGGGTCTTACACATAGAATCTTCCCATGTTCCCCTATGAAGCGACAATGGTGAATGGGGATTACGCATGGAAGCTGCTTATGTGCCGCTATAGATCGACAATGGTGAATGGGTCTTACGCATGGCAGCTGCCCGTGTGCCGCTAAGGAGCGGAAATGGTGAAAGGGGCTTATGCATGGATGCTACCCGTGTGCCTCTATGGAGTGGTAATGGTGAATGAGGATTACGCATGGAAGCTGCCTGTGTGTCACTATGGAGAAGCAATGGTGAACGAGGCTTACACATGGAAGCTACCCGAGTGCCACTAAGGTGCTACAATAGTGAATGATGATTATGTATGGAAGCTTCTAGGGTTCCACTAAGGAGCAGAAATGGTGGATGAGGATTAAACATGGAAGCTACTCGGGTGCTGCTAAGGAGCGGAAATAGTGAAAGGGGCTTACGCATGGAAGCTGCTCGGGGCCACTAAGGAGCGGGAATGGTGGATGTGGCTTACACATGAAAGCTACCTGAGTGCCGCTAAGGAGAGAAAATGGTGGATGGGGATTACACATTGAAGTTTTCCAGGTGATTCTAAGGAGTGGACATAGTGAAATGGGATTACGCATGGAAGCTGCCCGGGTGCCGCTAAGAAGCGGCAATGGTGAATAGGGCTTACACATGGAAGCTTCCCGAGTTCCTCTAAGGACCAAAAAAGGTGAAAGGGGTTTACACATGGAAATAGTCCATAATGTATTCCTCATGTCTGGCCATGATGGTATCCCAACACACTAGTGGGTTGTGGCATATCATTGAGGCCTACACATATGCACTATTGCAGAAGTAGGATAATGCCAAGGGCGTTGGAATTAGTTTGAACAAAGGGATATGAAAAGTGTGAATCATATGACCAAAATATGGAACACAATGGGGGCAACATGAAAAGGGAGTTTAATTATGACCATATTCAAATCAAAGTATCCACATCATGTTAGCTTGAGATGGAAATAAACAGACAAGGGCCAACCACTGACTGTATTCGAAACATGAGGCCAAACTCAAAGTGTCGTCCAAAGTCTTACAGGGCGTTGGCCCAAAACGGTAGGTGAGACGAAGAATCATGGGAACAAGCCATTGGGGGGGGGGTCCCTTTAGACATGAAAGATGATGAAGATCCAAATGAAGGACACATGAAACTTGTGGTGGAGTGATGGAATGTTCGAATTGATTCCAACGCTCTTGAAATTACACCACTGTAATAATGGCATGAGGTATCCTAATCATGTCACATTAGGAATATCTTGTTTAGAGAAAGAGATATCCTATTATTGAATGATAAGGAATGCTATAGTTTAAAGTAATACATGGAGGACTATTGGAATCCTGTGCTTGGAACATAAGGCATCTCTTATTTGGAACAAGAGGCATCCTATATTTTTCACATAGGGAATACTATAAATTATAGTCATGTAGAGAGGACAGTTGGAATCTTTTGCTTGGAACATAAGGCATCTCTTTTTTAGAACAATAGGAATCCTATATTTTTTGCATAGGGTGTACTACAGTTTATAGTCATGTAGAGAGGACTTTTGGCATATTATGATTGGCGCGTAAGGCATCTCTTGTTTGGAGCAAGAGGAATCCTATATTTGTCACATGGGTGTAATACATTTTAAAGTCATATAGATAACACTATTGGAATCCTATGCTTGGAACATAAAGAATCTATTGTTTGGAGCAAGAGGCATCCTATATTTGTCACATAGGGTGTATTAAAGTTTAAAGTCATATAGATAGGTCTATTGACATCTTATGATTGGAACATAAGGAATCTATTGTTTGGAGCAAGTGGCATACTATATTTTTCACATAGGGTATACTATAGTTTAAAGTCTTATAGATAGAACTAATACACATAAGTCACATAGAAATGGCTGGTGTGGGGACTTACGCAAGAGTTTCCCTTCCTGGTTAAACTTGGCCTATGAGTCAGGTGATGGGGTTTGGATGAGTTACTCGAGGAATGGTTCGACTGAATGTACTCAAGGAATTGATGATGAGAATCTCAACTCATGACATGGGAAATAGAACAAGAGGAATATGTCAACTCAAGGTGTTTTATAGAGTGAAAAAGACTATCTAAAATCACGTTATTCCATAAGTGGAAGAGGGATGTGCATAAGGGTGCAATGGAAAATATCGACATCCCGACCTGAAAAGTTCACAGTGTGACTCTCTATTTTTCATGGGGGTGAGTGACGGTAGCAAAGGGACTAGACTAGAGGGCCGATATCGTAGCCCAAAACTGACCCCAAGTGGGTTTGTGGGGGAGCATCACCCATGGTATGGACCAGTGGGCACGAAGGTAGATGCATCGTGAAGGAAAGGGGTTTGCGAAGAATAGGGGCTCATGGAGCTCAGGGTCTCGTGAAGCAGCTTCATAGAGGAAAGGTGCTTGCAGAGCATAGGGTCTCATGAAGCAGCTTCGCAGAGGAAAGGTTCTTGTAGATCATGGTCTCATGGAGCATCAGACACATTATTAAGAGAGTGCTTAGTGAAGTCTTAATTCTTTATAGAGCCTCGAGAAACCTGAATGGGGCTACCTCCTTAGTAAAGGGAGGAGGCCTTCACAAAGGGAATCACTTCGCAGTTCTTGGGATCACCACAAAATGGGAGATCATCCACTGATGGGGTGGTGTAACCATTGTTATAAAGGGGGGGGGGGTGATCTAGCTATTTATAGGTGATGCAGGTTGGCAGAGATCGCCGTAGAGAAAAAATGTGTGCCGTGAAGAGAAAATGACACCGTAAATGAAATCACGCTCCACAACCGAAGGTAGTTCCATCAAGTTCATCATAACTACAGAGTTGACCATCACCCCCTCCACAGTGCAGGGGCTTCCTTCATTCCCTCCACAGTGGTCGCAGAGGCTTTCATCAAGTTCCTCTACTTTGCGATTTCAGAGGGAGCTTTGAGAATGGGCTCTGTGAACCAGTTCTCCATCCCAACTTCAAATGTCCATAAATCCTAATCTGTAACTCCATTCGGGCTCTAGGACCAGTCAAATCAAAGCTTGTGAAATGGGATACACTCTTGGGTCATGTATGGAAGCATTTTAAATAAATTGTGGATGCGTTTTCTGGTTTCAAAAAAATCACATATAATTATTTCCTTAGTTAATGATAACTTCAAATAATATCATAGCAGATTTAGTTCACTCTCTATTTCATCACTTCCTTAGTCAATTTTCACTCCCAAGACTATATTACAGGAAACATACCCTTACTAAATTAGGTTTACTCCCTATTAAAATCCTTATTATCTCATGAGATATCATTCTTTAAACAATTAATTAGAGGGATATATAATTCTAAGGCCACCCATAACATAATGAAAATCATATATATGTGTGCTATAATATTATAAAACATTCATCATATCATCAATTCATAACCCATGGAAAGGATATGGGTTTTATAACCATTTCCTAATAATAATAATATAACATCCATAGAAAGAATAAATATGTTAATATTGGATCATATCCCCATTAAATCATAAGAAACATCAAAGTATGCTCCTATAGATAAAAATACATTTAAAAGATCACTAGATCATTTATTGAGGAAAATAAATTTTTTATTTGAAATCACTTATTTAGAATCAAAAAATGCAAAAAATACTAAGGAAAAAATTTTCTTAAGAAACAAATAATGAAACTTATAAATTATGCTTCAATGTAAATAGTATTCATGATTTTGTTGAAATTAATTCATGTGGAGTACATTAAAACAAAAATTCCTTTCACATTATCTATAAAAACTAAGAAACAAATTGTGTAGAAAATAGAAATAATATTCCTTTAAAAAAATTATATAATGTAAATAATGTGTAAAAATAAATTTAATTAATATTTATATAATATCAAAAATATTATTGAAAACATTTTAAAGAAAATATAGACATGGAAGAAAAGATTCCCAATTGAAGAGAAAAACATGGTCAGTTTTCCTTAAAAACATTATTTGAGTCTCTTGAGTACTTAAAGAGAGTAAAATGAAAGGAAATATTAAATATAATAAAATAAACATATTATAAAAAAAAATATTTTTGAGTGATAGATCATATAATTTCATCATCGAAAAAATTAATCATAAAGAATCCCAATAAAAATGAGATTGTAACACAAAACCCTTACATCAAGTTTGTATTTATTATTAAGTACTGTAACATACTTAATGATAAATTTATATTTATTATAATTATATACCAGAACCCTAATTATACCTATGATACCAAAAATGGATGACTTATAATATATTATCATCTGTTTATTAATAATCTATCATTATCATCATCATTTCGGGTGTTAACTGTATGTTTTGGGTCAGTGCTTATGGTTCATGAACTTTAATCATGGTTCCTTAATCTAAACAATGTTAGTAATGAGATAAATATCATATATATTCACTAAATACATATTTATAACCATTAATATAAATAGGTGATGAAAAATTAATTACATCACTACGTGGAGACGATAATCCGTACATACACATGAGTGATGTTTTAACTTTTCGATGGATGGAATGATAGAAATAAAAATGATAATTAAAATTTATATAATAATTATTATATCATAAATATCATATATTTTCATTTAATATATCCTTTTTACCATCCAAGTAAAGAAAAAGTGATAAAAAAATCACATCACAATGTGGAGGTGGTAGTCCACACATACGCACGAGTGACGTTATCGTTTACTAATAGATTAGAAGATAAGAAAGTAGATAAGATATTGTAATTATAAAAGAATAATTATGTTATAAATATGATATATAAAAATTTAATATATCATTATAACCACCCATAAAAAATGGCGATGTAAAATGAATCATATCGCTATGTGGAGGCGGTAGTCCACACATATGCATGAGAAATACTTTTATTTACCATTTGATAGATAAGGGGTGTAGAATGGTTGTTTAATCATCATAATAACATATTAGTATATTTATTATACTATATTAATCATTATTATATATATATTAAAAATTTATAGAAGTTATAACATGAAATAAAATTGAAAGAGCCTGTTTATGATTTATACCTCATCTTTGAGAGACCCCTTTGGTTTGCACCTTAAGCCTTGAAAGATTGGTCTTAAGAGAATAATATAATCTCTATGATGAATTTAATGAATCTATTAATCTTATTTATTAGTTAATTTCTATGATAGAATCCTAAAATGATATGAATAATGAAGGAGGAGAGGATCTCTTTTATAAGTGAGGGGAAAGACAAACATGGGATTTCTTAAAAGATTTCAATTATATTAGGTCAATTTCATGGGAAAGTGGAAAAATGGATATTTTTTAGGTATGATAATATATGTTTTAAATATATTTCAAAAATAAGAATTACATAAGTTTGGGTGGTAATCATACCCTTATCTCTTGGTTTAACCACCAGTAAACCTATTTTAACTTTAACCGTGGTTTTTTTTTAATTTTTACTGTTCAATATGAATAAAAAGTAATTTTAACCTATTAGCCCAAATTTACCAAAGGCCTTCTTATATTATTTATATTTATTAAAAATATGGAACCATTTTATCATATTAAATTTCTATAAGTGTCAGAAATTAATTTTAAATAAGTGCACAAACCTGCAACAAAAACTAGTTTTAGAAAAATGAATCTTTAAGCATAAAACATAATTTATTGACACTATTTCCTTGTAAAAATCATAAAACGAATGTTAAAATATATTATTTAATATATAATGTATTAATTTTTTTAACTCCATTAATTAATATATGTTAATTTAATTTATTAAATAAAAACACATTGTGTGTGTAAAAATAGTATTTAAAAAATGCGCTTTTAAACCAAAAAATATACTTATACTAAAATAATATATAATAATTAATCATAAGTAATTAATTATATAATTTATAATTAATGTATAATTATGATAAATTAAGTTAAAATTAAAAAAATAATGTCACTTTTACTTAAAAAGAAATGACTGTTTTTACAAAAAACAATATTTTTCACCATTCACTGGAAAATAAATCTTTTTAGAAAAATCATAAAAAAAATCAACTGAAGTTAATATTTACATAATGATTTGAAAAATGATATTAATTTTCTCAAACAAAATTTCTAAAAATGTTATAAATTAATTATAAAGTTCACATGTAAAATTCTATAAAAACCATTTTTGAAGAAAATATAATTTTGAATCTTAAAACAGATTTAATGAAAATTGAGGACTTATTTATTATAGATCAATCAATAAATTTTCATTATTAAAAAAATTTATATATATTTTTCATAAATTATTTCTTACTATATATACCATCCAATTTAACAACTAGGCTATAATAGTTTACTATATTGATAACATGGTCGACTGTCACCTATCGACCGTTCAAGGTTCCAGTGCTCTACTAATGTGTATAACAACACTCGGGTCGAATCTTCGATGATGATACTTTCAATAGTCGATTATTTTTAGTTGATTGTATTTTTATTGGGGGGTTTATTTGCAGAGCTTAAATGAAGTGATTAATGATTGATGTTTAATTTAAAAATTTGATAAATATTGGGGTGAGTTCATCATTAGGTAGTTAAGCTTGTGATATACTTGAGCCTTGATTTATATTGCATTAAATTAACACCCATGTCACAAGTTGAAGTTGATTGGAATTACCAAGTATTAAGGCTTTAATCCAAGCCTTAACTTAACTTAGGGTTATAATCTTAATCAAATATTATTTATGGTAGTGTATTTATGGTTCCAATAGTCCATGGAAACCACTCATTAAACTAAACAAGTCATTAATCCATGACTTGTTAAGTCCAACATACACATTGTTAATTCAAAGAATATTCATCGAGCAAAAGTTCTCAATCACTTAACACACCTAAATTATAACTCACCCAAATGAGAGATTTAATCATACATTAAGATTATTAGTAATCTGGTTTATTATATTTATGATGATGAATTATAAAAATAAGGAAAATAAAGGGATAAGAAAAGAGTTGCGCGTCGAACACACACACACACACAAATAATGATGAGATTTAAAAACAAAATTTATATTGAATGAGAAAGAAAAATAAGGTAAGGGATTTACACTAGATTTCAAATATTTTAAGAGCATTAATATTTAATAACATAGGGCAGATGATTAAAAGAGAATAATAATAAGAAACTTGCATTAAAATAGAATTACGAAACAAAGACTATTAAGATTACAACAAAGAAGAACACAAAAGTAAATGAAAAAAGAGAGAGGAGGAAAGGTATCTCAAGTAAAGACTACAATATTTAAAGTCCTCCCAAGACTTTGTAAAATATTTGGTTGTGCCAATGTATGCTCCTCTCTTCTGAAATGCTAACCTCTTTCAAGGAGAGGATGCAGATGTATTTATAGCCCAATGTTGTGGGCTGTTTGCATTCCAAAACTACCCCTTCACTTTCATAGCCAATTTGATATTTTAGAAATATTAATCTGGAGAAATATGATGATTAAAATTTTTATATATTAAAGTTTTCATTCTACTCTCAAAATGTGGAGGCATTTGGACTTATGGAGCCAAAGTTATGGTGGTTTTAATAAACAATGTCAAACTGTACATTTCTATTCATTCTATTTCAATGGCCAAAATGTGAATGGATTTATGAATATGAAGATGCCTTAAAATACAAATGATTTATTCAAAAAAGTAGGCCACCTATATCTCCTATTTCACACTACAAAATATCAGCTTGAATTGATGTATATATCAGAGGGAAAGTCAATTTTGGTGTTCTGGTTTAAAATCCCATCCAGAATGGTGGGCTGGACTTAAAAGAATCATTTGTGCCCCTTGTTGTTGTAGTTGGACCTTAAAGTTTTTTTATCCAGGATTCTTTTCAATAATAAAGAACATATGGTGGAGTTTTATAAAATTTGAGCTTTAGGATTTAGACCAGTAACTCAATCATCATGGCTGGTCTAGTTTCTTCATAGATTCTTTGGGACTTCTTGTGTGGACCATATGACCCTCCAAATGGATTTTTTGGACAAAGGTTCCTTATAATGAAATGTTTTAATTTGAGTAAGGAAACCTAAAAAATAAAAAACATGCATTTTTTATAATTAGGGTGAGAGTTATTATTAAAACATTAAACAGACTTGAATCTAGATGAATTCAAATAATGCTCTAAAATTATATTTAATATTTAAACATTAATATTTCACACAATTATGCACATTTAATATAAAATCGATAAAGGGAGTATATATTAAGTTATGAAAATATGAATAACATCAACTCCCCCACAATTAGTCTTGTCCATGTACTCATGTGCAACAAATATAAAAAATAATACAAAATAATTTTCACTCACCAACAAATATTAAAATTTTGTTTTCACCACTCAGGGGAGGTTTAGACTATTTCACTCATCCATATTGAATTCCACCACAAATTTTTACAGAAAAAGTATCTTAAAAACAACTCTGTTTTTTTCATGCTCAAATTTAGAAATGGAAAATGTGGGCACTTAAAACTCACTCCTCTCAAGATGATAACAATTCATTTATGGAGGTTCACTCTTTCACCAACAAAAAGAGAAAATCTTAGAGTTTGTAAGAGATCTCTACTTCCACACCCTATCATAAAGTTATCAAAAATGAAGAGGTATTTTTAGGGGTTTTCCTGTGGCTATGAGATGGTAGGAAGATGATATCCAAAAGATAGGAAAAAGGGGGTAAAACACCAACAAGGAAAATGCAATGCACATTTTTTTTTTGAAATGAGACATGAAATGAAATGGAAACACATATTTATGAGGGAATGAAAATGTGAAATAAGACACAAAAGAGGAAATAAATTTGAAGTAGATAAGAATATGAAATATTTACAAACCACGAAACATCTCCCAATGACATAAGTGTTCATTTTTTTTTTTTTTTAAAGTTGAATTGAAAAAGATCTCACACTTATCTCCCAGACGATGTTTTATCTCCTCATGATAATAATTTTAATAGTTATAATAAGATCAAATGTTGAGGAAGAGTGATTTTATACCTACCCAAGACATAACCCATTCTTATTTTCATTTTTTTTATTTTTTTGAACACTTTTAAATATCATTTGTACAAGATAAACATATATAAATCCCCAAAACCCACTAAAGGACAACATATCCCCCACACATAAATTGATTCTTACCCTAAATCATATGATAACATGGTGAAAATCCACAAAAGGGTACCCAAAATGAAATCCATTTCCCCCACACTTAAATTTCAAAAAATTATACAATGAAAATCCATGTTGATATTGGGTGGGATCAGGTATTGGGCTTGTAATGTGGCTAACAAAGAAAAGGTTTTCATAGGCTTGAAGGGTCTTTCCAAAGGTGTATTAATGTATAGTTAATGTGAGGATATTTGGATATTATAATTCTCATGGGGTTCATAAAATGCATCTATCATATTAATGCACACTAAATTAGGAAATTCATCTCAAAGGTCCAAAAACTCAAGATTCATAAATGAGGGTGAGAAACACACATTTTGAAAAGATGGCCATAGGTGGCCTTGGCATGAAAGCTAATTTTGTTCCTCACGGTTGGGGAAGAATCATTTTTCAAATCTAAAACTGAGCATTCAAAATTTTTTGGTTTTGACATAAGATTATTTATCCAAATTAATGATGAAAATACAAAATTTTTGAGATGAAAACATGTCTTTTGACTCCCCAAAATGGTTAGAGAAAATTTCAAAACTGGATGGTGAGTAAGTATGACTCTTTTGATTTTTTTACATTTTTTATTTTTTAGTTTTTTTAGTGTTTTTAAAATACATACCCACACAAAAGATAAAGAGAAAAATAAAGAAAAAGTTTGATGATGAAAGTGGTAAAAAAATGAAAAAGAGAGGAAGGAGAAAAAAAGGGAGAGAGAGAGAAGGAGGAAGAAGAGTTAAAGGGAAAGAGGTGCTCCCTGGTTTGGATTTGGTGGGTCGCCATCTCCATCCAGTAGTGGGTAAACAGTAGGAGTTGGGGATTCAATAGTTTTCGATGTGGTCCTCGGGATGTGTGTCCTCTCATGGTGATGCTTTAACTGATGTCCATTAACTGTGAATTTACTTTTTGAATAGGGGTTTTGGACTTTCACTACACCAAATGGGTAAACATTAGTAATAAAAAAGAACCTTCCCAATGAGAATTAAGCTTACCTGGGTGAAGCCAAAATCAAGAATTGAAGAGCATTACCTTTTCACCTTCATGAAATTCCTTTCATAGGATGTGTTTGTTAGGGAGTGCCTTGGATTTTTCTTTTTAGAGATTAGAATTCTCATAAGAATTAGGTCGAAGCTCCTCCAGCTTAGCCAATTGAAACAATATTTCTTCACCAGATTTTTCAAAATCAAAATGTCAAGTTTCACAGCCCAAAATGACTTATGTTGGATTTCAACTGGTAAGGGACATGCTTTACCAAAAACTATCCTAAAAGGAGACATCCCAATGGGTGTTTTATAGGAAGTTTGATAAGCCTAAATTTCTTTACCAATTCTTTTAGGAAAGTCCTTTATGGTGAGCTTAACAATTCTCTCAAGAACTCTTTTCACTTATCTATTAGAAAGTTTATCCATGATATTTGTATGGGGGTGATATGAAGTTTAAGTTTTATGTACAACACCATTCTTTTTTAAAAGAGATTCCATGGTTCTGTTACAAAAATGGGTTCTTAATTCACTTATCAAGGCACATGGTGTGCCAAATTGGTGGAAGATGGGTGTCTTTAGGAACTCACTAACAGTATGTGAATCATCCTTTCTAGTGGGTTTGGCCTCAACCCACCTACAAACATAATCAACTGCAAGAAGAATGTATGATAATCCAGTGGAAGGGGTAATGGTCCCATGAAATCGATGTCCCAAGCATTGAAGATCTAACAGAATATTAAAGGCTTTTGGGGCATTTCATTTCTATTTGAAATTGTGCCAAACTTTTAGCAAGTGGGACATGATTGACAGAACTCATGTGAGTCCTTGAAGAGTGAAGGCCAGAAGAATCCAGAGTCTAGAACCTTTTGGGATGTCCTTTGTGGTCCAAAGCAGCCACCACCATGCATTGAGTGATAGAATTCTAAGATTGAAGAATGTTCATTTTCATTAACACATCTCCTAATTACCATGTCTACCCCAGTTTTCCAAAGTTTATTTTCTTCCAAAAAATAGTATTTTGAATCACTTTTCAACTTCATTTTTTATTCTTTTGAATTTTTTAGGAAAAACACCCAAACTAAGTAATTTAAAATTGGGGAATACCATGGTATTTTTGGAGTGAGAGATGAAAGGTGATCAGTTGGAAATTATGGACCAATTATTTCAGAATGATAATAATTATAAATTATACTCAAGTGATCAGCCACAAGGTTTTCATTTCTTAGTCTATCTTTGATTTCATGGTCAAACTCTTGGAGCATTAGGATCCATCTTATTAGCCTCGGTTTGGAATCACTTTTCTTGAGTAATAACTTTATAGTAGAATTATCTGTGAAGATGATGATTTTGGAACCTAAGGGATAGGTCCTAAATTTATCTAAGGAAAAACCCACTACTAAAAGTTCCCTTTCAGTTACATTATATTAATATTGAGTTTAATCCAATGTTTTTGAGGCATAATAGATGACATGAGGAAAATTTTCTATTCTTTGACCAAGAACATCCCCAACGGCTCTATAAAAAAGCATCACACATCAACTCAAATGGAAAGGACCAATTTGGGGGTTGGATTATTGGGGAATATATAAGAGCATATTTGAGTTCAATGATGACTCTCTTACAAGCCTCATCAAAATGGAATATGACATCATTTTGGAGTAGCCGAGTGAGTGGGAGGGAAATCATACTAAATTTATGGATGGATCTCCTATAGAAACTGACATGACCTAGGAAGGAACATATGTCTCGAACAGATGTGGGTTCTGTAAGTGATTGGATCACTTCGATTTTGGTAGGATCAATTTCAATACCTTCTCGTGAAACTATTTTCCCTTGAACAATCCCATTTGAAACCATGAAGTGAAATTTTTCAAAATTTAACACAAGGTTACACTTGACACACTTTTGAAGGACTAGAGAGAGTAAATTCAAGCAAGATTCAAATGAATCACCATAAATGGTAAAGTCATCCATGACTACCTCTATGAAATGTTCAATGAATTGAGAAAATATACCCATCATACACCTCTAGAATGTTGCAGGAGTATTTCAAAGGCCAAAATTCATTCTCTTATATGCATATGTTTCAAAGGGGAAAGTAAAATTAGTATTTTCTTGGTCCTGAGGTGCGATTGGAATTTGGAAGTAGCTGGTGTATCCATCAAGAAAGCAATAGTGTGACTTTCTAGACAATAGTTCTATCATTTCATCAAGGAATAGAAGAGGGTAGTGATCTTTTCTTGTTTGAACATTCAATTTCCTATAGTCTATGTACACACGCCATTTGTTCTTCACTCGAGTGGTGACTACCTCCCCATGTTCATTTGTGACAATAGTTATCCCACCCTTCTTAGGTACAACTTGAATTAGACAAACCCATTCACTAGTATAAATTGGGTAGATAATACCATCTTGAATAATCTTGGTGATATCTTCCCTAACTACCTTAAGTATGAGTGGACTGAGTCTTCTTTTTGGTTGTCTAATTGGTTTGGATGATTCCTTAATATGGATGTGATGCATGAAAATAGAAGGATTGATTCCTGGTATGTCATCTAGGGTCCAACCTAAGGCTTTTTTTAGTTTTCCTATAACAATTGAACAAGTTTGAAACCCTCAGTTTCAATAAGTGAAGAAGATATAATGACATGATAAGAGTGATCATGAAAAAGGAATGCATATTTTAGGTGTTCAGGAAGAGGTTTTAGGTCAGTATCATCTCTCATTTGTGGGTTATACAAATCAATAATGGAGGAAGGGACTTCAATTGCTTCAGATTCATTTTCCTTAATACTTTCCAAGGTGGAGTAGTAGATATCAGACTTGATGTGGGGTTCAAGATAGTTTTCAAGTTCCTATAGATTAATGGAGTCTATGAATGAAAGGTCCACATAAACATCACCATTTACGACTTGGTTAATCATGGTACAGATTTCACAAGATTCTCTCTCGTTAGAACATGATGAAAATAATGGAATGGGGTTCAATTGACTCTCATAAGTGTTCTTAGAAGCATGGATTGAGAATGAAGAGTGATCCTCAGATGGGTATCGCATGGCTTGGAAAATGTTGAACTTGACCACTTGGTCACCAAATTCAATGGATAAGATGCATGAATGGACATCAATATTGGTTCTTGCTGTTATTAGGAATGGTATTCCTAGAATTAGGGTAGATCGAGAAGAGTTTGTCCCACCTTCCATGTTAAGGACATAGAAATTGGAAAGGAAGATTAGATCATTAACACGAACAAAGACATCTTTGATTATACCCTCAGGACTAGCAATGCTTCGATTGGCCAATTTAATGACAACACACATTGGATGTAAGGGACCTAGACCAAGGTTAGAGAAGATGGACTTGGGTTGACATTAATTGAGGCTCCTAGGTCTATGAGTGCATCATTGAAGTTGGAACTTCCAATTTGGAATGGAACCATAAAGGTCCCTGGATCTTTTCACTTTATGGGAATAGAATGCTAGGTAGAAAAATTTTCAAAGGTACTAAGTTGCCTCTTATGGGTGAATAATTCCTTAAGAAACTTGGCATACTTAGAGATTTTTTTTATAGAATCTAAGAGGGGAATGTTGACTTCAACATGTCTAAACATGTCTATCATTTCAGGATCAAGTTAAAAGGACTTATTTGTCTTAGAAATGGATTGAGGAAAAGGAATTGTTTTTCTAAGTGGAATGGAAGGAGGCGAGAGAATGGATTCATATTCCTTTTTAAGTTTCTTTTCATTTTCATTTTCTAGGTCAACATTTAAAGGGGGGTTAGAGGACTTATCTTGAGGCATTGCAATTTTCTTCCCCGATCTAAGTGAAATTTCACTTACATTACCCTTGGGGTTGGGTAATGGTTGAGTTGGGAGTTGGGAAGAATTTGATTGTTGTTTCTAGATTAGGTGGGATGCAAGTTGTCCAATTTGTGTTTCAATGTTTTTGAGGCAAGAACGGGTGAAGGAGACAAGATCTTCCACTGCACTTTCCCATGGTTGCTTGGAAGAAGAGGCTTGTCCCAGATTGGGATTACCTTGATTTTGTTTCTTAGGAAAGTGATTTCATTGGTTTACGAATTGGGAAGGATCACTAGGATAGTGGAATCCAGGAGGAGGAGGAAGAGGAGGATTGATCCTTTGCGGATAAGGAACAAAAGAGTAAGGTTGTTGGAAGTTACCAAAACTTTGACCATATTGGAATTGGTTTGGGTTTTGAGGAAGGAATTGAAGGGTATGAGAAATGGGATTAACATACCAAAAGCCTTGGTTAAAGGTATAAGAGAAGGGCTCAAAGTGGGATTGGTTGAAGTTTCTAACAAAATAACCTTATTGTTGAGTGTTGGGGTTCCGTAGAGCATATAATACATTGAGATCCATTGGTCCAGATGAATCAGATGTATCCTCTTGAAGTTGTGGACATGTGTCAGTTGGATGAGATGGGGAGCTGCAGATTCCATAGTTCTTGACAGGTCTAGGGAACAAATATTGTGGAGAAGATGAGGTTGGGGCTTTGTTATCCACAACTAGTTGTCGCAAAATACCTTTAAGTTCACTCATCCACTCATTCATCTTGTTCGGAACTATGGATTGATTTTCTTGGACTTGTTTTACTTGATAATGTGCTCGAGTATGAAATTGTTATGTGTTTGCAGCCATGTTTCTTATGATATCTCTTGAAGCTGTAGAAGTTTTATCAACAAGAGCACCACCACTTGTAGAATCAATGAGAGTTCTCTCCATATCAAATAACCCCTCATAGAAGTATTGGATCAAGAGTTTGTTAGGGATTTGGTAGTGTGGAAAGGTTTCAACAAGCTTTTTGAAAGTCTTCCAGTATTCATGGAGTGATTCATTTGGTAATTTATGGATACCACTTATTTCCTTTCGAATAGAAGTAGTACGAGAAGAAGGAAAGAATTTCTCTAAGAAGGGTCACTTCATGTAATTCCATATGGATATGGAACCATGAGGGAGGTAGTAAATCCATGACTTAACAGTGTCATCTAGGGATAAAGGGAATGCTCAGAGTTTTATTTGTTCCTCAGAAACCCCTTGAGGCTTCATGGTAGAGCACACCACTTGGAACTCTTTAAGGTAGAGATGTAGATCCTCACCGGTAGCCCATGGAAATGAGGTAGAAGATGAATCAAACCTGATTTTAGTTCAAATTCAGCCTCTATGTTTGGATATTGAATACAAAGGTGTTGGTAATTCATATAAGGGGCAGCGAGTTCTTTAAGGGTTTTCCCCTAGGATTATCCATATCTAATTCAATTGGTTAGACAAGGAATAGTTCTTGAACTATTTGATTATCTATTATGTTCCTCATAAGTTGGTGAAATTTTCACTCAATTTCAGGGTCAAACAAATCTGAGGGATTTTTTGGGAGGCTATGGGGAATTCAGAGAGATTTTGGAAGAAAGTGGAAGATGCGTTTTTCTTTGTGTTGTTTTTCCGATTTTTTTTTAAATTTTGTTATTTTTTTGTTATTTTTTACAATAACCAGAAAATAATGAATAATTAATTACACTAACCCCAAAAATGGCTCCATTTGAAATCATGACCAAGTGTCTCCTATCGACCATTCAAGGTTCCAGTACTCTACTAATGTGTATAGCAACACTCGGGTCGAATCCTCGTCAATGATACTTTTCAATAGTCAATTGTATTTGGATTGAGGGGTTTCTTTTAAGAGATTAAATGAAGTGATTAATTATTGGTGTTTGATTTAAAAATTTGATAAATATTGGGGTGAGTTCATCATTAGGTAGTTAAGCTTTTGATATCCTTGAGCTTTGCTTTATATTGAATTAAATTATCACCCATGTCACAAGTTGATGTTGATTGGAATTCCCAAGTGTCATGGCTTTAATCCAAGACATAACATAACTTAGGGTTATAATATTAATAATATATTTTTTATGGTAGTGTATTTATGGTTCTAATGGTCCATGGAAACCACTTGTTAAAAAAAACAAGTCATTAATCCATGAAATGTTAAGTCCAACATACACAATGTTAATTCAAAGAATATTTATCGAGAAAAAGTTATCAATCACATAACATACCTAAATTATAACTCACCAAAATGAGAGATTTACTTAGACATTAATATTATTAGTAATCTGGTTTATTATATTTATGATTATGAATTATAAAAATAAGGCAAAGAAATGTATAAGAAAAAATTTTCACGTTGAACACACACACACGAATGATGGTGAGATTTAAAAACAAACTTTAGATTGAATGAGAAATAGAAATAATGGAAGGGGTTTCCACTTGATTTAAAATATTTTAAGAGTATTAAATAAGAAAATATGGTGTATTATTAAAAGATAATACAAAGAATAATCTCTCATTAAAATAGAATTATAAAATAAAGACTTACAAGATTACAACAAAGAAGAACACAAAAGTAAATGAAAAAAAGAGAGGAGGAAAGGTCTCTCAATTGAAAACCTGAGTATGAAATGTCATACCAAGCCTTTGGAAAATATTAGGTCGTGTAAATGTATGATCGTCTCTTCTTAAATTCCAAACTCTTGTAAGGAGAGGAGGGGGATGTATTTATAGCCCAATAATGTGGGCTATTTTCATTCCAAAACTACCCCTCCACCTGCATCGCGAATTTGATATTTTAGAAAAACTAATATGGAGAAATAATCTTATTCCAAGTTTTATATATTACATTTTTCAGTATACTCTCAAAATTTGGAGGCATTTTGACTTATGGAGCCAAAGTTATGGCGGTTTTAATAAACAATGTTAAATTGTCCATTTCTATACATTCTTTTTCCATGGCCGAAATGTGAATGGATTTATGAATGGTAATATGACTTCAAATATGAATTATTTATTCAAAAAAGTCTTCCACATATGTCTCCTATTTGACACTACAAAATATCAGCTCAAATTGATGTGTAGATCAAGAGAAAAGTCAATTTTGGTGTGCTGGTTTAAAATCCTGATCAGAATGGTAGGCTAGACTTCAAAGCCTCATTTGGTTCTCTTTTTGTTGTATTTGGACATTAAAATTTTTATCCAGGATTATTTTGGATATTAAAGAAAATATTTTTGAGTTTCATAAAATTTGGGATTCTGGATTTAGACCTGTAACTCAATCATCATGGATAGTCCAGTTTCTTCATAGATTCTTTGGGTCTTCTTGGGTTGACCATATGTCCCTTAAAATGGACGATTTGGCCAAATGTTCCTTCTAATTAAATGTTTTAATTTTAATAATGAACCCTAAAAAACAAAAATCATCCAATTTGGATAAGTATAGTGAAAGTTATTATCACAAACTTAAGCAGACTTGAATCTGGATGAATTCAAATAGTGCTCTAAAATTATATTTAATATTTAAACATTAATATTTCACACAAATTATGCACATTTAATATAAAATAAGTAAAGGGAGTATATAATAAGTTATGAAAATTTTAATAACATCATATATCACGACTCATATAGACCTGAGGTTGCATATAAGGTAAGCTATCAACTAATTCAATTTTTATTTCAAAGGAGATACATATAAAATCTTGGGGTGTTACATATTAAACCCCATTAATTGAATTAATGTGGTAAAATACATTAATTAGGAATAAATCACACCATATTAATGAAAAAATAGTGAAAAATAATAAATTTATCTCAAGAAATTAAATTTGAGACAAAGAACCCCTTACTATAACTGTAACATAAGAATAAAAAGAACATAAGAAGGATACCATGAAATAGAAATTAAAATATCATGAAATTAAAGATATTAATTTAATTGAAGATAATTTATTAATTAATAAACCATATAAAAAAAATTATGGTGTGCAATATCAAACATGTCTCATGGATTTGAAAATGAGAAAAAGACACACTTACCATAAATCCCAACTTTCAAAAAAGCACTTGAATCACCTGTATAAAAAAATTGCTATATTAATAACTAATTTTAGAAACTTATTCAAATACATAAAATTTTATAAATTACCTTTATAATCATTCTATACATCTACATTTTTTAGTTATTATTTATTTTCAATATCAAGTATGAGTAATCTTGATCATTTTGAACTAGTTTAATAATAACTGGGGTTTTCTTCATTATCCTCCCATATTTAAGAATTACCTGATCATAAAAGGAATTTGAATTAATTTTTAATAATTATTTATAATGTTATAATTTCATTATATGGGAGATTCGTTTATTATCCTTAAAGATGAAATTAATGATGAACTTGTTTCAATGATTTTTAATGAATGAATGTTGGTATTTTAATTAATGAGTTTAATACTAATCTTACCATTATAGAACCAAAATAAAATTGTTATTTAATAATTTATATCATATATTATTAGTAATTAATTTCTCATATTCATCCATTATATTATTTTATAGCACTGTTCACGTAGGTGGTTAGACCAACCCAAACATGAACATATTATAATTAATGGATGGGTATGATTATGAAAGTGGTTTCTTTTGATATAATATCATTATTACAGAATAATAATAAAATTATATATATATATATATTTAAGGTTTTTAATCACATTTTAATAAATTTTATTAAATAATAAAGAAACTAGATGAAAAATGAGATATGTTACTTTGTGGAGGTAGTGGTTCTCACACACACAAATGACATTTTCATTTTTCTTAATGGAAAAGGGGAAAAGTGGTTAATAGATACTCCCTTATAATAATAAAATTAATTATACAAATAATAATTATGTAATTATATATGAATTATAAATTTATATTTGGTAAAGTTTGATAGAAAATAAAAGAAGGTTGTGAACAAGTAGTACGGATGTTAAGGACTTGAATTCTCCCTTAGAGGACTCCTTCAAAATGGAGGGATTAGGATAAATTCATATGAACAAAGGATAAATTAAGTGAACTATGATTATAGGAAAATTAAATAAGTAATTATTTCAAAGAGTAAACATAAATTTGGGATTATTATTGAAGGGGTGGTGAGAGGACCATTTTATAAGTAGTGGGAATGTCATTTTTATAAATATTTCATCTTAATATTAAGAGAGCACACGATTCACATGCCAAGAAGACTAAAAAATGTAAAGTAATGGATTTGGAATGAGATAAGGTCAATAATACCTCAAATATTCATTTTTACACATTTTAAACATGTTTTATTTAATTCTTTCAATCTTATCATTTTCACTTATACCTTTTTTTTTACCGTGGTAATTAATTTTTACCGATATAATTTACTTTTAATTCCTAAATATAAAATGGAACTTTTAAAATAATTTGGAACAAATTATTAAAAATATTAAATCCATTTTATCAAATAAAATTTATATTTTTATGAAATATTAAATTCAATATCAGTGCATGTAACCTGTAAAAACCTGTTTTATGAAAAAGTGTATTTTTAAGATTAAAATTTCTGTGTAGGATGAAATTACAAATATTTTCAATTTTCATGATATAAATTTGTTTATTATAAAATAATTAAAATTTAAATGTATTTAAAATATATCCAAATCAAATTTTACACAATTAATATTTAATTAAAAGAAAAGATAAAAATAGTTTCTTTCATTAGAAAATATTACTTAAGTTGTTAAACATAGGTTTTATAAATTAATAATAGTATTATAAAATGCATATTTTTAATGATTAAATATATATTTTATATTTAAAATTGTTTTTTAGTCTTTTAAATTATAATTATTTCTTGATATATTCATAAACACTGCGATTTTAGTAAAAATTGTATTTTCAATATTCATATAAAAATCAATTATTTCAGAAAAATATCAAAAAATTTCCTTTGGATAATATTGATATGTGGAATCAAAAAATATAGTTAATTTTTTTATAAATAAAATTCTAAAATTTATAAATTTATCTTTTAAATGAAAAATAAAAATATAAAAAACTACTTTTATTAAAAATGGTCTTTTTAAACATTACACATTCTCAATATTATTTCATAATTATTTATAATTTAAATAATGCTAATATATATGTTAATATATAGAAAGACTCTATATTATTATAATAATCATTTAAAAGTGGTTGATTTTATTTATCAACATATTAAACATTTATTTTAGAATGAATAATCCTATTAAATATAAAATTATATTAATTATATATCCTCCAAATATAAGATTTTTTTAAATATTAAATGTATTTTAATTTACTAGAGGTTTTATTATTCTTATAATTTTATTGATAATATTCATATAATATATTGTTTCTTATTTTAGTTTGGTGTTTCATGTATAGAAAACTATCAAACACATTATTTTTATTTATGGGAAAGATATATAGTAAACTTTTGGGGTGTTATAATGAGTTCCTTGGATATCTCATACCACTCTTGTCAAGATCTATCCTCATAAAGATCATGGTGATGGGTGAGCATGAAATATTCATCCATTTATTCACATGAATTATGGAGTTCACTCGACATAGATTATAAGATCAAACACTGTATATATAGCACATCATCTAAGTGTTTGATGTTGACAGAGAGATCCTCCTTACTTGAATCCTTTGTAAGAAGATTGAGTACTGGGGACTTTAGCATGTAAACCTTCTATTCTTGGTATAGTACAATGTACAAGTACTTGCACCAATTTTATTGGTAGTAAAGGGGTTGTATTTCTCTATAATTGATCTTAGGAATAACATGGTTGATGAACTTTCAATTTTACTACAATAATATAAAAGTACATATAAGTACTTTATATTTGATTACCAAATTATGCGAGATGGAATGATTTATTTTTTATTAATAATATTCCACTATTTTATCAAGTCACAATATCCCTCACCATTGTACTCAAAATGTCATATCACATGTACATTACAGTGGAAAGGATCCATATTTAACTTCTAAAAACCCATAATTTGGCCTGATAAGTTATTCAAAGCTATTTAGGTAAGTGGCCTTTATAACTTCTTGCTTATAGATCCTTGATCTATTGAGTGGACTCTCTTATCCTAAAATATTAACTTTTCTTTCCTCAACACTTGACTCTAAAAATTCATTGAATAAAATTTGGCCACTACACTCAATACCAATTCGGCCAAGTCAACCCATTATCTTTGTTATGGTTCTCCATAATTTAAAGATCCCCTAACTATGGCCTAAAATGAAATTTTAATTGTGAGTGCATATTAACTCATATTAATGTAAGGATTATTATGAATTAATATTTTGTATAGGTATATTTATTATTATGCATAAACATTTCTTGTTAATATTATGTTGATTTTATATAATTTATTAACCATGTCTTTGATAAAATCAATTTATATATAATCAATTTATTCTATTTTATCATTCATGTATTATTATCTTATTTTATTTATATGATCTAGTTTAATCACTGTAAAAAAATATATTCTCAAAAAGTATATAACCATGCATTCAACAAAATAAAATAAATCAAGTGACTTGATATGAGTTTTCTAACTGTTGATTTATTGAACAAACAAAAAAATCATCCAATGACTCTAGGAAAAAAAACTCCCTGAGATGGTCTTGGATTAAATTCTAGTATTCCACCATCAGACTTTGTATAATTTGGGTTGATTTCACCTCATATTAGGTCCTAAACCACTTTTTCTCCTTGGATATTCATTCTTTATATATATTTACTCAGAAATAGGTGAGGGGAACCATTAGAATGGACAAGGGGGTTTATATAAAATAAACCATGGATACACAGGTCCTACATAATAAATGTGAGAGAGGGATTCCACACATTAAAAAAATTTAATTTAATTTTAATAAAATCTATGAAATTAAATTAAAATAAATTCAATACATACATTGGTTGATCATGTTCATGATCAGTCACACTCATGCAATGAATAGACATTTAATAAACTAGCATTCATTTAAACCATTCTTAATTAAGATAAATACACTCAAATTAATTAACTAATTTATTTATCTTAAAATCCCTCCAAATAGTCACAGAGGTTCCCAGAAACTATAATCTTAAAAAAATTAAATAATTTAATTATATTTAAAATTAATTAAGAAAACAACATTTACTTGGAGGGAACATGACATGTAATCTTCTGAACTACTTGTAATGGTCCGTGGTGTGTATAAATCACTCACATAAAATGTAGTTTACATGATATGTCAGGTAATTACAAAAATGTATCTTCAATTTAATGAATCATAGAAATATTTAAATTACGCAACTTATACATCTTTTAATTCATGCGGTGTACACGATGTTTAAGGAAAATACGTGATGATAGTTTTGAATTTTACATAGAAATTAATTAAGCATTTTATATTATATAAAACCTATCACATGGAATTATATTTCAATTAACGACACACAAACACATGTTTATTAGTTTTAACAGAGAAATTGATTCTGATTTCCATATAAATTAATTAAATTGAGTACAACCAAGCATGGTTTATTTTTTTTGTGGATGGGTATGGGTTACATAGTGTGTATACTGGACTATATACTATATAATAGTTTTTACCCATGCATGTGATATAAACTAAGCTAATTAATGTGTATTTTGACCACATACATTCATGAGGAACACAACAAGTTTTCTAACCACATGCCGCACAAGCTCGGTGTAACATGACTGTTAATCCCTTAAATCGTGTATTAAATACATGGTGCGTATTTGAACATGAATTTTCCACCATGGAAACATGTATACTACACAACACGTACATGATTTATATATCATGTAATTCCAAAAGACATGCTCTAGAATATCCCAGTAAACACATGATGTGAAATGACATCATGTGGTTTTTATTTCATGACACTTCAAAATAAATTCGTGGCTTATCCTATTGAAATTAACATAAATACATGTCATGTACCTTCAGACGACAAACTATGTAATCCCTTTCTATACTTACAAACACTTAAACAGCTTTGAATGGTTTATTTATATTTTTTTCATGTTTTTTATAACCATTTATTATTTATCTGAAGGTGAATAAAGAAGAAATATCTATTTTATAATTAAAGAAAAATTTTACGAAATGAAAAACTAACATCAAATGTGTATAATGATAAATGATTAATAAATAAGTATAAATCTGAACATGACCACTCTAATACTACTTTAAGGTTCTATGCATAGTAGAAACACCTATTTGGGTTGTTTGAAATATGTATTTTGTATGATTCAATGAATGATCTATAATGCACCGGACAAAGACCATTATGAGAAATGAATTTGTCTAATGAAGGATTAAAAAAGATCATAAAAACCATAAATATGATATTTTCCTGTTAAATATATAATTAATTTAAAATAAAAAATTACCTTAGTTTTGGGTACTTTATTTGATGAAGGTGTGATCATTTGAACATCCATTTGGGTTGTACTTATAATTTTCTAGAGAGGATCAAAAGAAGAATCCCATGACACATGCTCCTTTGATCTCAAACTACTAGAGTTGATCCCCTAAAACAATTTTTTTTACTTCATGATAACCTAAAATCATTGTTTTTAATATTAATAAACTCCTTATCATATCATGACTACTATATTATGTGACATAATATGTGATAATGTCCAAGGAGTAGCTATCACATTGAAAGGTTATAGAAGTTCCCCACTATAATGATAACCCTGAAGTTCCATGATAATATTCTTAAATATATTTTCTATAACTGAATGAAATCATTTTAGATATATAAATAATATAGGATATAAGGGGTGTAGACTTATAGGACTTCTAGGCACCTTCTCATAGTGTACGCCCTTGGTAATTTCTAGTGTAGGAAATTATGATAACTGAATTTACTAGTAATAAATCCAAATTTATATGTTTCATTGGATATTCCATATATGGAAGTGTGTATTGGTTCTTAGACATTAATAATATTATTAATGGTTTTTATGAGTTATATAAATTGATGTATTGGTAAAAACTGTGGTGATATATGTTTTCATTGAAGTAGGATATATTGGGTATTTCACGAGTAATATTTAATTAATGAATAATGCAATAAAGGATATGTATCTTCTATTCTTTAACATAAGTTGATATCTCAGGCCCTTTGATTGAAATGATATACCCTAAATAAATTTATGACCATCATGTTTTGTAGGAATGTTCAATTTCCAAAAAGCTAAAGAACAAGACATCAACCACATAGGTTGATGACATTAGTATACAACATTCTTGATTATTGATATTGAGATAAAGTGATTATATTACATAGTAAGCAATTGTATGTGGTTTTATGTCATTGTGACATTAAATTATTTCTCTATGGGTGCCTTGTCTTATTTCTAGATGCTAACCTTGGAATTTGGGATGCTTTTCCTAATGCCACTAAGAAAGAGGCCTAGAGGGTTACAAACTAAGCGTATCAAGATCCTTAGTTAAATTATATTATTATTTATTATTTAACAAGTTGAATGAATATTATTCCCACATGTGGTTTAATAATTATTAATGTTTTCTTGATAACATATATTATGTCACCAGTTATTTGAGATAATATTTTGTGAGGAGAATATTTAATAAATAGTTATTTTCTATTTAATGAATATAATATTTATTTATTTATTGGAAAATAATTTAGTGATATTTATTTATTTAAAAAATAACAATTGTTCAAGGTTTGATAAATATTGTGGAAGAATGGAAGACTGAGATTAAGGGTTCGATGATAAATAATATATATTGAATATTATTTTAATAAATAATATTTAATTTAATTTGCATGTTCAGTGCATGTCAAGAAATAATAATAATATTATTTTTACTGACATGGGGTTCTGCATGAATTAATAAAAATAACAAGGGCACATGAATAATAATTATTTTTTAACCCTAGAAGTATATAAACCCAATTATATTATTTTCTTTCAGTGTGAACAATTTTCTTTGTTTTTTCACAACACCATCTAGAGAGAATTCTCTTAAAGTCCAAGAAATTTCACTCTCTAAGAAAACTCTGAATAATGGAGAGTGAACCTTCTTAACCACCACTCTCAAGTCTAGAGATATCCAAGAGAATCATTATTTAATCAATTATTAGTGTGATCAAAGGAAAATGAAAAAAATATTAGGATCTATCATACTAGATCTTGGAGATTTATACAGGGACATTCAGAGGTTCATGAAACATGTGTGGATCACCATTAAAGGGAATATACTATTTATTTCTATAATGAAATGATGGTATGGTGTGAAGAAATTTTTAGATCCATCAATGAAGAAAGAATTAGTCACAAGGTAATTCTTTAATTATTTAAATTAATTATAAATAATATGTGATGATCTTGTATCTTGTTTCCAACATTGTATCATAAATTATTCTTTGATTCATTTCTATTGATCATGAAATTTATTATCTTGTAAATATTGGATTAATCATCGAATAAAACAAAAATATGAGATAGGCATGATCGATTTGACACTTTCTCTATGCCCATAACCATTAAGTGGTATCAGAGCAGTCATATAATTATTTATAATTATTTAAAAATCACTGATTGATTTAAACATTTATCATTATTTTCAATTCCAATTTAATCATTCTTTAATTATAATTGTGATATATTCAATTATTTTTATTCTTCCTCAAACATATAATCAAATAGATTAATTTTATAAATGAAATAAATTTAATGAACTCATTAGGAGGTGATGATGATTCTGGATGGATAGCACAAGAGTACACACCGTGTAGCCCATTGATACACACTGTGTACCCGGGTTCAATGAACCAAGAATTAATTCAGAAATAATTCACGCAATGTCCATTTATTACACATGGTGTGCATTTAAATACAATCCATGTTGACCAGGCTAGCCTGGTGTGCGGTCATCCTGACTACACATCATGTAACATACGTACACGATGTGCAGTCCATTAATCAAGGACGTTTCATGAATTTCTGTACATGGCCTACATGAATGGATACCATGTAACCTAGAGACCACACACCATGTAGACCATTTACATTTCATATAATCCATTATATTCCATGAAACAGTTATACTCCAAGTCCCTAGGCATGTTCTATGGATATACAGTGAGAAAAATACACTCCATGTAGCTGGATTGTACACGCCATGCATATTACCAAATTAAACAGACTTAAAATTAATTTATTATACTACTTAAATATAATCAAAATATGTTTTGTGTGGTCATTAAGTTGATAGTACACTCCATGTAATGGGTTATATATATATATATATTAAATGAATAACTAATTTTTGTGTAATGTTCAAAATTTTATATCATATATAAGTTGTAATACAGTCATTACTTTATGTGCATTGAAACATATCACACATTGTAAATACCATGAGTTCTATGTGTTCATTAATTTAATAGTATACACCATGAAATTACATGTTAATATGTGTATTCCATATGTCACATGAGTAAACAATACACAAATATAATACACACTGGGTAATTCAGATAGGTACTAACCATGTTACCTCCAATGTAAATTTTTGTACATAGTTAGTTTTGAATAAATTTATTTAATTTGTTTAAAGTTATGATGGATGAGAATCTCAAGAAAAACTCAGATGATAATTAAAATAAAATAATTTATTAATTAAACAATATTATTAATTGATTCGAGCGTGATTTATCTTAAATAATAATGATTACAATTGAAAGATAATTTTATTAAATTCATAATTCATTTCATATATGTGGATGATCTTGACCATATGCCCAACTTTTGTATTGATTTATTTCCTTTTAATTTATTATTAAATTAAATTGATGGCCTACGTGTCATTCCTCCTCTCAATATGTAAGGGCCTACAAGACCATGGTTTCTTTTATGTAAACCCTTTAACCAATCCTTTGGTTCCCCTCACCCACACGTGATTAAAATCTTATGTAATGGATGGAGCTCCCATGATAGTGGAGGTGATTCAATTTTGGAGCTGAGGTGAAACTAATCTAAGAGGTATATGGGTGGATAGGTGGAAAGTTGCAACGCAAACTATAAAATGGTTCAAGGTGTTTTTCACCAGGTTGAGGGTTAGTTTATCATCTTATAGATAAACTAACCATTAATAAAATATCATGAACATATCACTTTATTATTCTGTTTCTAGAAAGTTTCATGGTTATTATATTGTGTGTGCTTTATCACTATCAAATGAATTAATGAATTTAAGATCATACAAGATAAAACTAAAATAAACTGGCTTATGTATAAATTTTATCGAAGACATGATTAATCCCTTAAGTAAATCCACTTATTATTAGAAATAATTTAATAAATATAAAATAGTAAAATAATGCATAAATATAAAATCCCTCAATTATATATATTAATTCAGTATTTCCTTCTATTAATTATGTTAAAAGTGAACCACAGTTCAACTGCATGACTGACCAAAATTGGGGCGATTTCAATTATTGGGGAATTATAACTTGAAGTTTTGGGTTAAATTAATTTAGTTCACATCAAGGGTTGAATTAAAAAGTAGGAATTAATATAACTAATAGGAAAAGGTTGAGAAAATACAATTTAAGGATTTGAAGATTGGGGAGCCCACTCAACAGATAATGGAAATGTGAGTTAATTCTGTTGGCATTTGGAATGCCTACCTAAAAAACTTAAAATTTATTAACTAGTAAAAGTAGGGGTGATGAAATGGGGAATATAGATAATCTCCACTAGAATATCCAAGAAAATGGATATTACAAATCTAATGGTGTGGGATATTGGGTTTCAATAAAATAGTGGTAGATTAATAAATATAATATTTTTTTATTGGTCTCATTTCATCAGATAAAGTGATAAAATTTTATTTTTCTTGTTTTTATAAATTTAAATAAATACGACTTCAAACATATCACTATAATTCATACTTGATAAGGATAAACTTATCACATGCACAAATTTCTAAGAGTGTAAAATATGCTTACGTGTTATCCTGTACCATGAAAGAAAATTGTATATTCTTCAAGAATCTATGCCAAAATCATTTGTTAAAGAGGCTAGTAAGGAAGAGTTATATCTATATTAGATAAATTTAAATTATACCCAATATATTTAGTGTTTCATGCTATCATCCATGAACAATGATATTTTGAAGCAACATGAGGACATGGATGCATATAGAATGATGTCTCACCTTCAGGATCTATATCATGATAAGGTGAGATAAGAGAGATATAAGATATCAAGTGATCTATTTACAACCAAGATTAGAGAATCAGTTCTAGCTTGGACTCATGTAGTCAATCTTATTGGAAACATTGAACACTTAGACATCTTAGGGATTAAACTAACATATTATTTGTGTATAGAACTCATACATTACTCACTAAAAAATACCATATATAGTTTTATTTTCAATTATAATATGAGTAATAATGAGAATATTTGTTCAGAATTTATTACATTTATTTTCCAAGTGGACAAGGACAAGGACGTGGGGTGTGAAAAACCCATATTCATTATGGCGAATAAGAAAAGTAAGAACAAGTAAAATGGTACCAAGAATCATAATAAGTCTAAATATACAAATAACCATACTTCTAAGAAGAGTAAGATATATAATTAGGGAAAGTAAAAGGAAGCAATATGTTTTTAATGTGGAAAGTAAGGACACCAGAATAGTAACTTCACCCAAAATAAAGGAGAAGCTAAAGGTGTGTTCATTATTGAGTGTAATATTTCAATATCTACAAATTGGGTATTATATATAGCTTATGGTTCTCACATATATATCAAAATACAAGAACCAATTAGATTATGAATGATTTCTAGAGGATAGGTGGATTTTTGAGATTCCAATGGTGTGAGGATAAATGATCTATCCATGAGAGATTACTACCTTTCATTTTCAAAAATAATGATATTGGTTTTAATAGATTATTATTTTTTATTGAATATTACCAAGAATATAATTTCTATATCTTAACTAGATACAAATTGTTTTACTTCCAAATTTTGAAATAAAAGTTTATTTTATAAATAAAACATGTGTTATGATATGTAACATTTAAATAATTGTATTTATGTATTAAATTTTAAAAATCAAGTATTATAAATTGATAATGAATCATATTCACATGAATCATATAAAATCCAGATACATCATCACAATATTGGTATTGAAAATGAGAAGCATTTAAAAAAACTATTTCAAAATGCTTATTTAAACTCTTTTGGAGTAAAAATACTTGAAAGATGTAATGATTGTTTTCAAGGAAAAATGACCAAACCACCATTCAGTGGGCAGGTTAAAGGGGGCACATAGTTTCTATGATTGGTGCACATTGATGTGTATGGACCATTTACAATATAAGCTAGAGGTGGGTATTCATACTTTATAACTTTCATTGATGACTTGAGTAGAATGGCTATGTCTAATTGATGAGGTATAAGTTCAAGTCCTTCGATAAATTAAAATAATTCAATAATGAAGTATAGAATCAACTTGGAAATAAGATAAAGAAACTTTGACTAGATTGACATGGTGAATATGTTAACTAATTGTTTATCAAATATATATGGGACATTGGGATTCTATCTTAACTCACCACACCTTACACACCATATTGAAATGGTGTTAGTGAAAGGAGGAACCACACCTTACTAGACTTGGTTTGGTTGATGATGAGTCATAAAAATCTTCCATTATCCTTTTAGGGTTATGCATTACAAACTATGTCATACCCACTAAATTGAGTTCCAAATAAAGTGGAAAATGGAACTTTCTTTGAGTTAGGGAGCAAAAGGAGACCCATTCTATCACATACACATGTATGGGGTTTCAAATCAGTATTTAAGGCCTTCTCATGAAACAAACTAGCATTCCGAGTTTGAAAATGTATCTTTATAAGGAATCCTAAGGAAAAAAGGGATACTACCTATAAAATCCCTCAAATAAGAAAGTAAATATTGCTAGAAAAACTGTCTTTCTTAAGAGGGAGTACATCCTCATAAAGGAAAATGAGAGAAAGTTTGATTTTGATAAAGTTAATGCTAAAGATACACAAGATTTGGTACAATAACATATTCACTAGATCCTTATGGAAGAAATTGTTCTTGAAACTCAAGTATTATATAGAAGCACCAGAGTGATAAGAGAACTATAGAGGTATGTTTTTCTAATCATCGAAAATGGTTACTCATTATTGGTTGAAAATAGTGAACCTCTATCCTACAAAAAGGTTGTAGAGAGCTCATAAGCTACTAGATAACAAGATTCCTTGAATTCTGAAATGGATTCCATATATCAGAACAATGTCTAGGTTATGGATGATCCTATTATTGATGAAAATCATATTAGGATAAAATGGTTATTCAAGATAAAATTGGACGTAGAGATTAGAGTAAGTACCTATAAAGAAAGTATAGTGGATAAAGGGTTTAAAAACATCAAGGAATTGATTACGATGAAACATTTTCACAAGTTTAAAAGTTTAAATCCATCATAATTATACTTTCTATATCATAATACCATGAATATGAAATTTTAAATATGTATGTAAAAAAATCTTTCTTTAATGGAATCCTTCAGGAAGATGTCTATATGAAAAAACCAAAAGGGTTTATAGCTCCAAGTGATTAAAAAAGATATGTATGTTGTAGATATCCATTTATGGATTGAATAAATCAATCTATATCATGGAAAATTTGATTCTATAAAGCTATAAAGGAATCTGGTTTCATTAATAATGAATGTGATCCAAGTGTTTACAAGAGTTTTAGTGTGAATGTAGTAATTATACTTGTAGTATATGTTGATGAAATATTACTTATTAGAAATGAAATATCGATCTTAAAGTATGTAAAATACTGGTTAAATAAGTGTTTATCCACAAACGGATTAGGTGAAGAATCATATATTATAGGGATCAAGATCATGCATGATAGATCTAAGAGGTTTATTGGACAATGTCAAGGTACATAAATTGACCATATACTGATGAGATTTAGTATGAAACAATACAAGAGGGGATCAGTTCTAGTGTCACATGGAATACATTTTTCTATAAAAATGTGTCCTCAGAAACAACAATATAAATAGAGAATGAGTAAGATCCAATATGATTAAATGATATGATCAATAATTTATGCCATGTTAGGTACTAGAATTGATGTTTCCTACACATTGACTATGGAAGATATATATCAAGTTGATATAGGATAATAACATTGGTTTGATGTCAAGGCTATCCTTAAGTATCTAAGAATAACTAAGGATATATTTCTGGTGTATAGAGAAGACAAGGAGCTATTAATCAGGGGCTATACTAATAATAGTTTTCAAATAGATGTGGTACCTAGAATTAATGACCTTATCAAATTATATTGCGATAATACTATAGTGGTGGATCTTGAAAAAGAACCAAGGTCACACCAAAGGAAAAAGCATGTACTCCAGAAGTATCACCCCTTGAGGGTTTTTTTCTTAGAGGGGTGAAGTTGTATTAAGGATATTTTTCACAAAATAAAACATATCATACCCCTTGGATAAAGTCTTATCTCAGTAGAAACATGAGTATCACGTGAGAGCTAGCAGACTGTAGGTTATTAATAGCTGGCTCTAGTGAAAGTGAGAGTCTGTTGGAGTTGTTTCCTTAAAACAAAATTTTGTGTACTTTATGATAACCTGTATTCATTATTTTTGATTATTAATAAAATCCTTATCAAATCATGATTATTATTCTGCATGACATAGTATGTGACAATGTCCTAAGAGTATCTTTCGTACAGAAAGGTCATAAAATTTCACCTCTATGATTAGAAACCATAAGTTCCACAACAATATTCTTAAATATATGTTCTATAATAGGATGAAATAATTTTAGGGACAAAAATTTATAGGCTATAAGGGGTGGATACTCATAGTAATTTTAGGCACATTCTCATGGTGTCTGCCCTTGGTAATTTCTAATGTAAAAAATTACGAGAATAGTACCCGCCAGTAGGAAATCCACATTTATATGTGTTATTGGATTTTCCTCTATGTGGATGTGTGTATTGGTACTTAGAATTTAAGATTATTATTAATGGATGTTATGAGTCACTAACTTTGATGTATTGATGAAAATCATGATGACATATGTTTGTGGAAAAGTAAGATATGTTGGGTGCATAACAAGGAATATTTCATTAATGAATAATGTGAAAAAAGATTTGTCACTTCAAATATTTAAAAAAGTTGATATCTCAGACCCTTTGATGTAAATGATATAGCTTAAATAAATCCATGGTCATGGTGTTCTGTCAGTAATTTAATATTATAGAAGTTTAAATAAAGATACATCAATCACATATGTTAATGGTGCTAGCATGCAACCTGATTGATTAGAGATACCGATATAAATGGATTATATTACAAAGTAAGCATCCATATATGGTTTTATGTCATTTTCATAATAACTTATTTCCTTATGGGTACCTTAGTTTAGTGTTAGTTTCTAACCTTGGACTTTGAGCTTCTTCACAAAATGCCACTAAGAAAGATGCCTAGAGGGTTACACACTAAGTGTATCTATAACCTTAGTTAAATAATAATATTATTTATTATTTAACAAGTTGAATGAATATTATTCACATATGTGGTTTAATATTTATTGATGTTTGATTGATCACATATATTCTTTAACCAGTTATTCGATAGAATATTTTATGAGAATAATATTTCATAAATAGTTATTTTCCATTTAATAAATATATTATTTATTTATTTATTATGAAATGATATTTATTTGTTAAATAAAAATTTATTTTTCAAGATCTGATAAATACTATGGTGGAATGGATCGAGACTAATAGACTGGTGAGAAATAATATATATTGAATATTATTTGAATAAATAATATTGAATTTAATTTGTGGGTTTATAGAATGTCAAAAAAATAATAATATTATTATTAACATGGGGTTCTGTAAGAATTATGAAAAATAATAAGGGTACATGAGAAATTATTATTTCCCAACCCTAGTGGTATATAAACCCAATTATATTATTTTCTTTGAGTGTAACCAATTTCCTTTGGTTGTGCACAATGAAATCTGGAGAGAATTATATATAATTCCTAGAGATATCCCTCTCTAAGAGAACTCTCAAGAATGGGTATTGACCCTCCTCCAACACTCATGAGTCTAGAGAGATCCAAGAGAATCCTTCTTCAAATGATTCTTAGGGCCATCAAAGGTGAGTGATGTAAGTGGTACTCAGATATTCCTATAGTGATGTTTGGAGGTTCATGGAATATGTGTGGATCACCACTAGATGTAATATACTATTGATTACTATAACACAATGATGGTATGACATAGATACATTTTTAGATCCATCAACAAAGAAAAAATTAATCACAAGGCAATTTCTTAATTGTTTAAATTTATTATAAATAATATGTGACAATCCTTCATCATGGTTCCTATATTCAGTGGTCAATTATTATTTGATTCATTTACATTGATCATGGCATTTATCATCATGTAAATCTCAAATTAATCACTGATTAAAATAAAAGTATGAGTTAGAAATTCCCAATATGACACTTTTGTTGTGACCAAAACCTTCATAAGCATCATTGATGGTACTATGGGTGCCAACATAATGGTACCAATAATATTGCATCACTCCCTTAAATCACCACACAATCCTTTAATATTGAAGTATTGATTATTGTTCTCTCATTATTGATAAGACAGAGGAAGGTGGAAGAGTTCTCTTAGTCTATAGAGAAACCCTAGAGATGTTTTATATTGAGATAATTCTCTAGAGAGGTTATTGTTGTGAATAAAAACAAATATTTCCACATGTGAATAGAAATAATATAATTGGTTATATATAGAGTTAGGGTTAGAGAGTCGGTAATTTCATAAAGGACCTTATCCAATCTCTTAATCCTCAGTGAGCCCCATATATATTATTGTTATTATTATTTCTTTGATGCATGTATGTCTTATATATAATATAAATATCAATAAATAAATTAATATTTATTTTAATGTTATTTAATATATTATTTCCATTACTGGTCATCGTAACATGGCCCTTCCACCTTTTTTGATATTTACCAAACCTAAAATAATAAATAGTATCCATTTAATAAATAATTAAATAAATATAATATTCATGGTATTGAAAATAAAATATTTATTTTAATATTTACATATTTAATAATAAATATTTATTAATACCATGTAGATAATACAAGTGATAAATAAATATTTTATCCATCAATCTTTAAAATAGATATTTATTTAAATATCCCAATATTATAAAATAGTGACCAGACATATGCAATAAATAATTCTTGAATAAATATTATTCATTAATATTGAGAACAATATATTTTTTAATAATTAATTTCATATAGAATTTAACTGAGATAAAAGGATACACTAAGTGTGTGAACCTTTAGGTTTTTACCCTAGTGGCATTAGGCAGACTTTCCTAAAGTATAATATTAGCATCTAGTAATATATAAAGGAAACCATATCAGAATATGTTAATGTAGAAATTATAAAACCACATACGAATGCTCATTATGCAATATAATCTATTTTTATGATATCTCATCAAGAAGGTTTCATACTCGTGTCATCAAACTTTTTTCTTGATACATCTTTTTTAAAATTATAAAATGAACTTGTTAATAAACCATGACCATCAATTTTAGTTAGATAATTATATTCCAATCAAAGGTATGAGATATCAACTTTCATGATGATAGAAGGGAAAAATACTTCCTTGATTTATACATTAATAACATATCACTCGTAATTCACCCAACATACCCAACTTCTCCATGAATAAATATCATCATAGTATATAGAAATACATCAAAGTATGCAACCGATGATATGAATTAATAAAAATATTAATGTTTAAGGATCATTACACACACTCAAAGATAGGAATATACAATGAAATGTAAACTTTTGGAATTCCTAGAAGTGGGTATGTCCTCATTATCTCCTTTATTAGAGATTACCAAGTGTAAAAGTTCTGACATGAAATCTTATCCACTTATGAGTACTCAAACTTGATAGTCAATATACTATATCCCATTATAGAATTAGATCTCGACTATAGGACAAATATTTAGGAATATTTCACAGTATTTCAAGGATCTCATCATAGTGAGGAATTGATACGTACTTTTCCTACTAAAAATACCCCAAGGACATTATCACATTGATGCCACACAAAATAATTATAATCTTGTAATGATATATTTATTAATATTCCAAACAATTGAATATATAGGAAATCTAAAATATAAATTAGTTGGTTCTAGGGAACCAACTCCAATGGTAGGGATAAATCAAAATAATAATTTGAGGTGATATTATCATTACACTATTCATGTAAAATAAATCTTATCTCACATTAATAAATTACAAATAGAGATTCACTTTATTATAAAATCATAATACATTTACAACATTTACATTCAATATATTATGTATCATATTCCAAGAGAATCAACATAACCCTCATTGTTTAACTACGATAATGGTTTCATTAGCATAACTTATACATTTTCATATATAGCCTCCGAATATATCCTAACATCTCCCCTATCAATGATCTCTCAAATGAGATGGTATTTTTGAAGGATGTGTTTAGTCCTTTGATGAGACCTAGGTTTCTTGTCCTGAGAGATGGATCCATTATTTTCACAGTAAATCTTGATTATTCCCTTGATGTTAGGAACCATCCCATGTTCAGAAATGAACTTCTTGATTCAAATAGTTTCTTTCATAACATCTGATGTAATTATGCACTCTACCTCCATTGTGGATTCTACTACAATGGACTATTTAGAACTCTTCCAATTGATATCTCATCCATTATAGGAAAACATAAAACCATATAGAGATCTCATGTCATCTTTATTAAATTAGGTACTATCATAAGTGTAACTCCTTATAAAGATCTCATGCTCTACTCTAATGTCCAAGAACATATTCTTAGTTATTCTTATATAATTAAGGATATTATTAACAATAACCTAGTCTCACTAGTATTGGATTGGAATCTACTAGTTATTCTAATAACAAAAGTGACATATAGTTGATTACAAAACATAGTATACATGATAGACTCTATGGAAGATGCATAAAGAATTCTATCTATCCTTTATATCTCTTTATAAGTGTCTTGAATATGCTTATTATTTGTTCCATGGAACACTGGTAAAGTCTCCTTTCTTGAGTCCTAAATGCTAAATTGATTTAAAACTTTACTAATGTATGTGTTCTATCTTAGTATAAGAAACCTATTTACCCATGTATTTTATAGAGAATCATTTTTAAAACCACATCTTTACATAGTATAAAGTCAGGATATCATTTCTAATAATGTATATGTCATCTATATACAATATCATAAATACTGAAACACTCCCACTAATACTCTTATATATATAATAATAATCCACATTCATGATGAAACCAAACTCTCTTACTGAATTATAAAACTAGATACTCCAACTACGAGATACTTACTTTAGTCCATAAATAGACTATTGAAACATTCATACATTAGTAGTCTCATTTAGAGCTTCAAAACCATTGGTTTGTATCCACTAGTGTAGAAAACATTTTTTACGTCGATTATTTTTAATTTTTTACGTCCGTTTCTAGCCGACGTTAATACGTGCGACGTTATAAATAAGGTTTTTGACGTCAGTTATTTAAAAACCGACATCAAAAACATAAAATCGCGATGTTTATCATGTCGGTTATTTTAGAACCGACGTGATAAAGGGCCTCTAGAATGGTTTATCATGTCGGTTATTTTAGAGCCGATGTGATAAAGGGCCTGGAGAATGGTTTATCACGTCGGTTATCGAAGAACCGACGTGATAAACGGCCTGGAAAATGGTTTATCACGTCCTTTCTTAAACAACCGACGTGATAAACAGGGGGTGAGGGGGTTTATCACGTCGGTTCATATAGAACCGACATGATAAACTGGGGTGAGGGTGGTTTATCACGTCCGTTCTATAAGAACCGACGTGATAAACTAGGCTGAGCGTGGTTTATCACGTCGGTTCATATAAAACCGACGTGAAAAACCGGGGGAGGGGGGTTTATCATGTCGGTTATTGTATAACCGCCGTGATAAACCGGTGGGAGGGGGTTTATCACGTCGGTTAGTCAATAACCAACGTGATAAACCATTGTCCACGCCGTTTAGCACGTCAGTTATTCAATAACCGACGTGCTAAACCATTCTCCAGGCCCTTTATCACGTCGGTTATTAAATAACCGACGTGATAAACCATTCTCCAGGCCTTTTATTATGTCGGTTATTAAATAACCGACGTGATAAACCATTTTCCAGGCCTTTTATCATGTCGGTTATTAAATAACCGACGTGATAAACTATTTTCCAGGCATTTTATCACGTCGGTTATTAAATAACCGACGTGATAAACCCAATTTTTTTTTAAACAGAATGCAGTGATCTTCTCTCCACCAGAATCAACCAGAAAATAAATCAAGAAATCATACCACAAAAACAGAATTACATCAAAATTAAGCATGTAAATAGATAACATATAAAACTTACCCACTAGACAGCATCCACCCTCATTTATACCCCATGGACAGCCCTCCCCCACCCCGTTGGAGCCCTCACCCTTATGTATACCCCCTGGAAAGCCCTCCCCCACCCCATTGGAGCTCCCACCCTCATGTATACCCCTTGGACAACCCTCCCCCACCCCATTGGATCCCCCACCACACTCCTGGACTGCCCCCTGACCCCTGGACGCCCCCAAACACCCCTCGATAACCCCCCACCCGCCTGAACAGCACCTCCTCACCCCTCACCCCACTTGATAGCCCCCACCACACCCCTGGACAACCCCCCACCCCTAGACAGCACTCCCACACCCCTGGACCGACTTCCCACACCCCTGGACATCCCTGCCACCCCCCAAGATTGTCCCCCCACCCCACCAGACAGCCCTCCCAGACCGCTGGACACCCCCAACCCCACTGAACACACCCCCACACCCTGGGATCACCTCCCCCACAGACCCAAATCCATACCAGAAGAACCATCAAAAGTAGACCAAAACAAGAAGTAGAGTAAAATTAAACATTCACTTATATAACATTCAAAACTTACACTGTCAACTTCAAAAAAAAAAACTAAATCAAACCTAAACAACTACTAAATAGACAATTAAAACGACAATATTCAAAATTACATTTTACATTACAAACAACTAAAATTCAATCAAACCCGTAAAATAATTTGACCACTCCACTTGTACGTGTTTGATGTCTTCAGCAGTATAGGGTTGAGGGTCATCAAAAAGCTACAAATGAAAAAAAAGATAGTTAACTTGTATAATGAATAAATCAAATTGAAATATGATGGAAAAGTTTAAGAGGATATCGTACCAGGTCAAAATTCACAACTGTCCCAGTTGTTATTATTTCATACATAAATCTTAACATATAATATCCGCATTCGATGAGGCCTTGTTGTTCATGACAATTCTGTTTTGAATGAGTGTAAATTCAATATATTATTTTTATGTAATAAATCAAAAAGTACAAATTATAAATGGAAATTTACCTTCACCTTTACATATTTGATCTTTGCATTTCTTTTCTTTGTGTTTTTTCGAAAGTAGACCCATGCACTGTTAGAAAATAATACGAATGGGGTAAATTTAAAATTCATTATAATATATAAAACTATTGAGAAATTGAAACTTACTTTTCCAATATATTCTTAAAACTTGCCCGCACATCACCATGAACAGAGAATATCCAATAAAGAGCTTTCTCCCTTGGGAAAAAAATCCCTAACATCCAATGATTACTGATAAAAGGAAATTTAATGTTAGTGGTTTTTTATGTTAAAAGATAATTAATTCTTTGAGAGAAATGTGTTTCATACCTCTCACAAAAAGGCATCATCCAACATTGTTGGATTATATTCTTTTCAAATATTTCAGCAATATAAACCATTCTTTGTTCCTCAGTCAATGCACATACTTCAGGGGAAATCAATTGCGGGTCCATGAATCCATATACTTCTGTCAGTTCATTCCTCTCACAAATTTTATAAAGATACCTAATACAAAACATATATAAGTATACATTTTTAATAAATATAACGCAGGTAAAAGGTGTTAAGACTTACATGGAAAAAATTTGCACCACGTTGATGCCCAACTTATCTCCAGTAACAAGCTCCATGATATCAGATTTTGTAATCCCCACACTTATTTCACATCCACAAACATGAGATTCCATTGGAAACTCATAAAAACCCGACAACAAATGTGAATATCTTGACAATCTGTCAAGACCACTGGAATCTGTATCTGATGTCATAGCCTGTTGTCTTTGTTGTTGTCTATATAGTATTTCTTTACCTTTGAAGTATTCCTGTGAAAAAAAAATTGAGAATTATAGTAGTTTTCAAATGATAAAACAACTTTAATAAAAAAATAAAATAAAAGATATAACATTCATACCTCTATGGTAATGAGTCGAAGAAGTCTGGATAGCCAAACTAAAAAATGGCCGATACTCTGTCCAACTATCGCCACATCATCTATAGGTATTGGTACCCTAGCTGATCTATCTATAATATCCTTTACAGTGACCCTCTGATTCTCTACCTCTAATTGTTGATGATGAACTGTATCTCCTATACAATATACCAACCCGTATGCTACTATATGATGTTGAGAATCATCAACATACAACTCGCAATATGTAGGAAGCTGCGGCGGAGGCGTAGGATAAAAAATGGGGTCCGCAGGCTGAGGTGGGGGAGTGGGAGCTACTGGCGGAGGTGGAGGATAAATAATGGGGTCTGCAGGGGGAGGTGGAGGAGTGGGAGCTGTAGTCTGAAATTGTCTTTGCATTTATGAAAACATAGACTGCACCGAATCTCTAATCTTGTCTTCCATCGTCGCATTAATATTTTGAACTTCAGCCTCCAAGGATTCTATTTTTTTTATAAACCCCCTCAATGTTAGAAGTTGAAGAACGTGGAAACACTTTTCTTACCGATACACCTGTCGGATATCCTCTTACACGACCAGGATGTTCGGGCCTTCCCAATGCTGCAAAGAAAATATCTTCCCTCCCAGTAGCTGTAAATGTCCCCTCTGAACTGTGCTCCTCAAGAGAGTCCTGTATTAATTAACTGAACATTTCTGTAATGATTGAAACTTATATGAAGAAAAAAGTTAACTTAAATAAATTAAATAGATATCTTACAATCCTCTCAACTACGATTCTCGATTCTTCCGAAAGATATTGCCCTTTTTTTCCCTTCCGAGCTCTCTTCCATTTTTCATGTCTAGATGGAGGGGATGGAGGGGCCACCTCTCCAGAGCTTTAAGACTCAGCTCTTAGTTGTTGAAAGTTTTCCGCTATCATTTTTTCTTCCAATAATGTATACCCTCCCCGAGATAAACTATGAGGGTATACATTTTTAGATTGGATCTCCTGATGAGCTTTCCTTGTTTTCTGTAATTTAAGAATAAGAAATCATTAACAAAACATTAATAAAATCATTTATATAAGAAAGTTTATAAAATTTTACATTGCCCTTACCAGAAATGACTCTTTTTTTCTACTTTCAAAAAACTGTCTCCATGTGTCTTCATCTATAAAAGGATATATACGACATGGATTGTCATGACTCCTATGACCATAAATGAAATCAGATGAGAGGGTTGATTTGAAATCCCTCCATCTCCTGGCAGCCAACGATAAGCATTTCTTCCTGACTCCTCCAGTGTCAGGAATATCAAATGTCATCTGATAAAGAAGAGGTTAAACATATTATATATACCAGAAACATTAAAAGAATGGTCAAACAATGACAAAAGATATTACCAAAATCGTCTCCCACAACTGAGAGATAATATCTTTATCCACACCTCTCCAATTATCATACAGAATGCTTACTTTGGTCTTAGCCTGAGTTGCAACAAAACTCTTAAAATCTTTGGAATTCAGACCTCTAGGAATATCATAATCATCAAACTCAACTACTATCCTCTGATCCTGCGTACGGGCAAGTGATAATTTTGGTAAACGTGTGCAACCACGTTTACCAACCTTTGAACTCTTTGTCGTAATAGGAGCATGTGAATGTTCATCCCCAGAGGTATGACCAGCAATATGCTCCTCTCCAGAATCATGTGGTTGATCATCTGAATGATCTGTCATTATCCTTCAAATCAAAAAAACAAACGTCAGTTCACAAATATACAAATTCAAATATTTTAATACTATTGTAATCAGAAAATAGAAAAGTGTACTAGGTTACATAATAGTAAACATTGGTAATATGGTAAGCATGTTAAATAATGGTAAAGATGGAAAAGATGGTCAAGATGGTCAAGATGGGCAAGATGGTAAAAAATGGAAAAAATAGTAAACCTGGTAAACATTGTAAACATGGTAAAGTAATTGTCAGTGAACAAATATACAAATTCAAATATTTTAATACTACTATAATCAGAAAATAGAAAAGTGTACTAAGTTACATAATAGTAAACATTGGTAATATGGAAAGCATGTTAAACAATGGTAAAGATGGCAAAGATGGTCAAGATGGTCAAGATGGTAAAAATGGTAAAAATGGTAAACCTGGTAAACATTGTAAACATGGTAAAGTAATTGTCAGTGAACAAAAATAAGCATTTTAAAATTCATGTAATGGTTATAAACATGATAAAGTAAACTAAACAAACTTAAAACAAACAAAAACATATACTTATTTTATTTTAAAACATGTTTTAATAAATAAAAAACTTACAATATCTAACATTTATGGAAAAAATAAATGTAAACAAGAAATAAACATATGTTACCTGTAATTTTAGGAATGTACAGATGGATTGTTTTCCCAAATTCCTTCGTCGTGATCGTTCCTTATGGCACAAACTATGTCTTTAACCTGATCATCATTATGTTCTGTTAATATTTCCATTGAAGTAGGGATCTCACATAAATCAGCATATTCATCAATTTCATCCTCACCAACATATTGTTTTTTCCCTTGTAAAACAACAACCCACTGCATATCTGATTGATCTACTACATAAAAAATTTGTTTTTCATGTGTTTACATTATAAAAGAATCAGCTGTGTCTTCCAATCTATTCAGATTAACAAGTGTCATTCCAAATTCATCGTGCCTGACACTGTTGTTACCGTTAAACCATTTACAGTTAAAAATGGGAACTTTAATTTTAAAGTAATCATCCTCCCATATGTCTTCAATCACTCCATAATATGCATTTGATGTAGAAATTGGGTTTTTGTCCTTAGCACTCAAAAAATTCATTGCTTCTGCAAACACCAATACACCACTATTATGAACTACACTTCTGTTGTCCTGAGCTTTTGTATGAAATGTATAACCATTAATGTCATAACCATACCATGTTATCACATTTAAACATAGACCACCCACTATCCATTTTAATGTCTATGATACATCTGATCTACCAAGAAAAGTCTTTTTAATCCATGACAAAAAAGTTTTGTTGTGGTCATTCAAAATCCACATTTCTTTCTTCTTTGGATGACATTGTTTCAACTCATTAATATGCAATGTGATATATGGTTGAGCATCAGCTATGTTATTCAAGATGTATGATTATAACTTCTTCATCTGTTCAGCTGACAATGATTTGACTTTCAAGCCGTGAATCCCCTTTCCCTCATTATTAACTCGTTCATGGCGAGATGGAGGCAAACCTATGTGTTGCGCCGCAGCCAAGTAGCTCGTACAAAACTCTGCTACCTCCTCAGAAATATACTTTTCAATAATGGAGGCTTCAGGTCGATATAGATTTTTAACATACCCCTTTAATATTTTCATATACCTTTCAAAAGGATACATCCAACGAAGATATACAGGTCCACAAAGCTTTATTTCTCGAACCAGATGAATCATTAAATGCACCATTATATCAAAAAAAGTTGGAGGAAAATACATTTCCAATTGAAAAAGTATAAAAATTGCATCCTTTTCCAAAATGTTCAAAGCATTCACATCAATCGCCTTGTTACAAATTGAATTGAAAAAATAACACAACTTCATTATAGTCTTTCTGACACGAATGGGCAATATTCCACGCAATGCAACTGGTAGAATTTGTTGCATCGTGACATGACAATCATGTGATTTCATACCTATCAACTTCAAGTCCTTCAATGAGACAAAATTTTTTACATTAGAAGAATAACCTTGAGGCACTTTGGTATCATGAAGACACTGATAGAAGCTAATTTTATCCCTCTTCGATAATGTATGACAAGCCGGGGGAAGAAATGTTCTTCTTCCTTTAGGAGTGGGAGATAACTCCAAACGTATTCCCATTGATAGTAAGTCTAATCTTGCATTCAACCCATCTTTAGTCTTTCCTTTAATATCTAACAATGTTCCAATCAAAGAATCACAGATATTCTTCTCCACGTGCATGACATCAATATTATGTTTAACTTCATGATACCTCCAATATGGTAGCTCAAAAAAAATTGACCTTTTCTTCCAAATATGTCTATCATTACCAGATTTCTGTGTCTTTCCCAATGTCACGTCAAGGGTTTTCACCCTCTCAAAATACAGATCAGGGGATAAAGGTTTTGGAGCAGTATCAAATTCTTGTGAGCCATTAAATGCCTTTTTTAGTCTTCTATAAGGGTGTTCCATAGGCAAAAACGTTCGATAACCCATGTACACTGTTTTCCTCCCATGATGCGATTGACAATAGGACGTCTGTTGTTCGCAAATTGGACATGCTTTATGCCCTTTAACACTGTATCCAAACAAATTTCCATACGCTGGGAAGTCATTTATAGTGAACAGAAGCACTGCATGCAGTTGAAAATATTCCATTTTATAAGAATCATACACCCTAATACCATCAGCCCATAACAGTTTCAAATCATCAATCAACAATGACAAGTAAACATCAATATCATTACCGGGTTGCTTTGGACCAGAGATCATTGTACTCAACATGACATATTTGCACTTCATACAAACTTCAGGAGAGAGGTTGTAAATTACCAATAAAACAGGCCATGAACTATGTGTGCTACTGAGTGTTCGGTATGGATTCATTCCATCTGTGCACAACCCTAGTCTGAGATTTCTTATTTCATTTCCAAATGTAGAATACTGTGCATCAATTTTCTTCCATTGTGGACAATCAGCTGGATGACGTATTTTTCCATCACATACCCGCTCTTCAGCATGCCATCTTAACCTTTTTGCATCATGTGAATTAGCAAATAAATTTTTGAAACGATTAATTATAGGAAGACACCAAAATACCTTTGAAGGGAGCTTTGTAATCTCTACATCACCCTGTGATTTTTCTTTCACCTTATACCGTGATGTCCCACATTTTGGACACTCTGACAGAAATTTAAATTACTTCCTATATATAATGCAGTCATTTGGATAGGCATGTATTTTCTTGTATCCCAATCCCATCAGGCATAATATTTTCTTGGCTTTGTAATGTGAATCTGGAAGATCGTTATCTTTTGGAAGAATGTCTTTCATCAATTGTAGCAGCTCTGTAAAACTTCTGTCACTCCATCCATGCTTCGCCTTCAGGTTAATCAATCTTAACACCGCCGACAGAACCGTAAAATCTGTACAACCAGGATATAATGGTTTTTCAACATCACCATATAGACGTGCAACTGTCGGTTCTATATCAATTTGTTCTGCTACAATATCGCGAATCATTTCTTCAATTCCATCGGAGTTACCATCTTGCGAATCATCATCATCAGTGACATTCCATCCAGTTTCACCATGCCAAATCCAAGGGCTATAACTCGGATTAAAACCATGACATATCAGATGATCTTTTATCTCTCTACTTTTCAACTTCTTCATATTCAAACATTTCAGGCATGGACAGAAAAAAATGTCACTACTTGGAACATTTCGTTTTTCAAATTCCAAAAAGGCATCAACACCTTCCTCAAATTCATTGCTCATTCGAGGTGCCGTAATCCAACTTCGACTCATTATTACCTATAACAAATATCAACAAAAAATATATTTTTTTTAAGATAAGACAAAAAATGTTTATATGAAAAAAATCATAATTTGAATGTAAAACAATTTAAAATATAAAACAAATCTATAGGTATTTAAAAAAATATGCTTGAATATTATTTTTAAAACAAAATATAGTTAGATGTAACAGTTTTAAATTTCATTGAATCAAAGAAAACCATGACGCCTAATGATTCTCCAAATAAAATATACATCAATAAAACATAAACAAAATGATTTTTATCTGGAATAAGTGAATATGATCAGATGATACACATTTATAATAATCTCATGCCAATATACTAATAAACATGTTAAAATATAGGAATACCTAATGGAGCATATAACATGTGTTATTCATGCTTGTTGTTCAATCATTATGATCTAAAGTACTCAACACTTTCAAGTGGCAAAATCTTGAAAGTAGTAGTAGTTTTCATAAGTACCCAACACCAAATAGCTATACATCGTAAGTGTCATGTTAAAAATATGAATATAGACCATTTGTTTTATGTTTAATAATATTGTCATATTATCTGATCATTCTGATTATATATTAGAATTACTATATCCTTTTGATCTGATATATAATCTAAGGACATTAATATTTCTTTAGAAAAAGTAATGTTAATATCATGGTAATGTAAGAAAAAGTATATGTCGAACTATATATATGTAATACCAATAAAAAAATACATATGTGTTTGGCCTGGGTTTCACACATAAAACAACTCATCTCACAGATTAAATTTTTGAATCATCCTACATAATACTTATTTTTATAACTTAGGGAATGAAAATAATAAAAGTTTTGATTTATGATACTCATTATGGGTAAACATGATATATATAAATATAATATCTAATCTCATAAAAAGATATCCATGGGGGTATAAGAGCATACACAAAGCACATGATCAAAAAGATAAGTGAAACAGTTCTATATAATCATAGATCATAAAACCTGAGTCCAAGTATAACAATTTTAGCATAACATAAGACATGATTTATATGATAGTGGGAACATGATTTAAAAAACCTTATTCACAAGATCACAACATTGGTATGTGGAATAACATAAGAGTGTGGCACAAACATAATCATATAAGTCATAACATATGTCAAGGGAAAACATAGTTTCATTCACCTCATATTGGGATATGTTAATCACCTTTCCTATAATTTATTATAATATTTCTTACGAGACACATCACATAACACATTGGACATGGTATAACCATCTGTATCCCATATTGATCTATGATATATAATGCATTGTCGAATGCATTAGAAGGATATTATGGACCCAAATGTCACATAATGACTAACCATATATATGGGTGAATCGTGATCATCAAATCATTTATAACACTTTCGTAGATCAATTAACTAACAAAAATGAAATGGGGGTCATAATTGTTTTTACAAAACATAATAATTATTAATACATAAAAATGTGTTTGGATGGTAAGATAAGATAATATACCTAATTCAATCTAATTATCGTTAAATTATTTCTACCTAGATAGAAAAGACCTTTATAAAAAATATAATTTAACTTGAGAATGAAAAGAAAGTACCCTTTACCTTTTTTATAATAAAAAATCTGAAAAGGATGATAATAATATTTAGGTATTATAATTTTTTTATGAATTATTAATAATAAAAGAAATCACCTCACTTGATTTTGTTGAAAATCGGACATACCATCGTATTCAAGAAATCAGATACACTTTGCATGAAAAGGTCCATCATTTTTAGGAGATGACTAAAAGAAGAAATGTATTATCAGACTCACCATGAGTCCAGAATGAAATATTTGATTGTAATAGGTATGAATTGATATTTTTATGAATGCAGATGAAAACAGATAATGGTTTTCTGATCTAGGAGTTCTAAAAATCATACTTTTTTGAAAAAATATTATGATGTAAGAATGTTGAATGAAATTTTAAGGATAGGTATTACCGATTGTACCTGGTCCAATTTCATTCATGAAAATCATTTTCTGGACAATCATAATGAAAATATGATTTTAAGAAAATAAGTACTACCAATCTTCATCCAGAAAGACACATTCCAGCTAAGTAGGAAATAATAATGTTTCTGGAAGAATGGAACGTTACAGTACCACCCATTATTTTTCTGATTTTGCTGAAGCTAATCCTCAATGTTTTAATAACCATTTGCGAGTTGAATGTTGCGAGTTGAATGAACATAATAACCATTTGAAATAACAAAAAATTCCACGGGATTCAAAAACGAACGAAAAGCACATCAAGAATCGAAACAAAAACGAACGAAATAAATTCGTGGAAGGCTTACTTGAATGTCGCGAGTTGAGATGATAGATCCGAGAGGAGTGAAGAGGATAAACAATGAAGCCAAAATGAGTTTAATGCAGGTGATCGACGAGAAGATTAGGGTTTACCGCGCGAGAGAGAGACGAGCCGGCGACTATCAATCGAAAAATCGTAAATGACAGAACACGGGCTTTAATTTTTTTAAATTCTTTATAACGTCGGTTATTATATAACCAACGTCATAAACTATTTTTTAGCTTTTTTACGTCGGTTATCTTAAAACCGACGTAAAACCCCCCCCCCCCGGGGATTTGGTTTTTTACGTCGGTTATAAGATAACCGATGTAAAAAACCAATGCGCGGGGGGTTTTTTACGTCGGTTTCCAAATAACCGACGTAAAAAAACCCGATATCGACGCGTTTTTTACATCGGTTATCAAATAACCGACGTAAAAAACCAAAGCCCCGGGGGGTTTTTTACGTCAGTTATAAAATAACCGACGTAAAACACACCGCGCTTTGGTTTTTTACGTCTGTTATTTGATAACCGACGTAAAAAAAAACCCCCGCGCATTGGTTTTTTACGTCCGTTATAAGATAACCGACGTAAAAACCCAACAGGCGCGATTTGTAATGTCGGTTATTAAAATAACCGACGTGAAAAATCTACTCGCCGCATTTTTACGTCGGTTATATATAACCGACGTAAAAAATGGTGACGTAAAAAACTATTTCTGCACTAGTGATCATATACACATTCTTGAGTAAATTAACATGATGGAAATTAGTTTTACATCCATTTTATATATCTCATTATCAAAATTAACATCTATGGAAATATATATATGAATGGATTTTATTATCAAAAAAATTGAAAAGGCATCTTCTAGTCAATACCATGAATTTATTTATAAAGCTTTTCCACCAAGAATGCTTATTGGTAAACACTCTACTATACATGTGAGTTTTCTTATATAAAAACCACTTTCACTCTATGGGTATCACTCATTTATGTGCATCCACCAATCTTTAAACTTGGTTAGTGTATATGTAGTCAATTTCAAATTTCATGTATTTTAAACATTTCTCAAAAATTAAAAATCTCAATTTTTTCTCAGTAGAATGTAGGTTCATCTATTATGAATATTACATCATTATCATTTTACACTAGAAATCCATGCCTATAAATTTATTAACTAATCCTAATAAACTTTCAAGGTTCTTCTGTAACCTGAGTTTTTTATTCCTCTACAACTCTATATGGAAAAAAATTAACATCTATCTCAATAATACCTCTTATTTATTGGTATTGAACTTCCAAAAGTTTATATTTCCTTCCCTCTACCACTTAATTCATGTGATCCTTCTTAAAGAAAACAAAATCTCAATCCATAAACTATAACATACTGATATTTTCTTTTAGCAATGTTATTTTCTTCTTGAAGTTTCATTCACTTTTGGATGTTTTGGAGTCTTTTTTATTCTATATATATATATATATATCCATTTTTTGTTTAAATTAATAAAGTATTTTAAATAAAAATTTAATAAGTTTTAAGTAAAATTTTACCCTTACATAGAGAATGGGGTCTTCGTAAGGGTAAGTGTAACGACCCAAAATTTCATTAATGGAAAATCCCTCTTGATCCAGTTAAATGTTTCTTTATGTTTTTATAAGATGTCAACTTCTTTAGTTTTACGTTAAGATTTGTGACCGTTACTTTTTTAGCCGTTGAACATTGATCATCTGGGTAGTTTAAATATAAGGCTTTAACGAAACCATTTTTACTCAGACAAAGGAAGCGATGGCCTCATCCAGTAGAATTGCCCCTTACGAAGCCCATTTGTCGGAGCTCGGAAAGGAGGTGGCGTCTTTGGGCTTCGCCCTTGACCAAGCCCAAGCTGAGCTTCATCAAGTCAAGCTCGAACGTGATCGTCTACGGGAAAAATGGAAGTTGATAGAGATCACCACTCGAGCGATGTTATCCGAGCAACCCCAAGAGTCTGTCACCATCGCACACCTTACCCTTAGGTCTTATGCGGCTATTTTAAGGGGTTATGTAACAAATAAGTAGCACCATGTTCATGTACATTATCTTTGTATATAATAATGAATATAATTTCTAGTCATTTTTGATGCATTGTAATTAGTTTTTAAAGTACAAATGATGTTTTTAGTTATTATTTAATTAAGAATTATATTTTATTAAATTAAAGGATTTTTGAATTAAATAATATTTTAATAAAATATTATTATTAATATTAAATTAATTTTTATTAAATATAAATGATCTTATAATTTTATGAATGCAATTAAAATTTTTATTAAGGTTTGAAAGCCATTTCTGTCAAAACCCGTGAATTTTTTATAAATGTCGGTTTTTATTTTAAAAGTGCAAATTCACATATTTAGAAAATTATTTAGATAAAATAAATATTATTTTTGGAATCAGGACGTCGAAATTATCCAACGGTGAATTTTTCATAATTTTCTGAGACAATCCAATTTTTGGGTAAAAAATTAAATACCTTTTAAATATATAATGTGATTTATGACATCATAATGACCCAATGGTGATGTAATAAAATACCATAATCCTTAGGTTCGGCCAATATATGTTTTATCATTAAAATAATGAGGTTTTGGGTTTGTTTGAATCACTTTTCAAAGCATTAATGGAGCCCTCAAGACTTATTCAACACTTTGCCTTTTTAAATTAATTTCCATGGGAGTGTGACTCACCTCCACATAAGCAACCCTAATTTTTTAATAAGTTCGGACCTTGGCCTTGTAAAATATTGTTTTCCTCTCTCCTTTTCCAGAAACCATGGGCAAATACCATGGGATGGTTTGTGGTTTGGATTATTTTAATATAAGGGGTCCCAAACCTAAATAATAAAGAATTCTCTCACCTTTCCTACATAAACCCACCCAAGCTCCCACTTCCTCCTCACTCAAAGCCCTTGAAGTTCGTCCAACCTCTGCCCTACTCTCTCTAGAATCCTCTCAAGGTGCCCCAAGCTCCCAAGAAGCCTCTCACAAGCCTCTCTCTAGCCTTTGGAAGCACACTTCCAAGTAAGGGTTTTTTCTTCCTTTCTCTTTTTTTTGCCAATTTTCTTTAAGTTGTATTGCCCTTTTAATTTAATTTATGAATGTTGGGGTATGGTTTCGCACCTCCCCCATACTGCCCTCTTATTGTTTGAATGATGGGAGAACCCTTTCTCTCTCATTAAATGCCTCCCATGTACACCCGTTACTATGCCGAAATTCCGAAAGGAACTTCTCTCTCTTCTTTTATATTCAAGCAATACTTTTGTATCATGAATCTAAATTCCATTTCTGTTGTTGGGACATGTATATATATGATCTCCTTACTGTCCATTTCATGTAAATATGATGAGGAACCCCTTTCTCTCTCATCAACCTTTTTTATGAATTCTTATGTCACGCCGTTACGCTGCCGAAATCGCACCAATTTTCTAAGCCAATGTCTTTGTGTAGTGAATACCATGCCCATTTCTCCATCAAGGGTATTCACCTTTATGCACATATACGTATTGATTGTAAAGTTTCATGTATGAATTCCACATTCCTTTATCGTGGAAGAAATGATTATGTTTTATGAATCCATGTTTTATGATCCATGTGGCACACTTATGCATGAAATGAAATGTTTAAGAAGGGTGCGCCCTGATAGCGCTCCAATGCATTGGGTAAAGTATAGTATCATGATACGTCATGTGCAATGAGTGTTGACTCATGCTAATTCAAGTGCAACGAGGGTTTACTCGTGCTTCAAGTGCAATGAGGGTTTACTCATGCTCCATGTGCAATGAGCCTTGGCTCATGCTAATTCAATGTTAAGTGTTGTTGCCACATTTCCATGTTATGATTATCATGCTTTATCATGCCTTTATGTTCATGTCTCTATTATGCTCTATTGATATGCCTATTGCCTAACATGTATTGTACTCCTCATGTTATTCATTATGTACTCCCTTACTGGGCTTTATAGCTCACCCTTTTCTTATGCATGTCCTCAGGTTATCCCATGCAATGCTAGGTACGAAGGAATGTAGTGGTCATGTAAAGGAAGTTTTCAATAAGGATGTTGTATTTCAAGTTTAAAGTTTTTATGTAATAATCCTAAGCCCCAAAGACACTAAACCTCTCGATCTTCTTTGTTGTATCAAGTGAAGTTTTATGTAACAAAGCATGTTTAAGTTGTAATAAAAATCAGGGTTGTCATAGTTGGTATCAGAGGATAGGTTTAGTTATTTTTGGGATTAGGAAACCCTAGTAAAGCCTTAGATACAAGACTAAGCATAATAAAAACATCCCTAAGTTTTGGTAAATACTAAGTAAGTGTTTTATCAAACAAATACATCCCTGTCTGGATACGAGCAGGTAGAGGCGGCTCTGGCACAGATGTATCCTAGGGGTAAAACCCGAAAACACCGCTTTGAGCTAGACTCGAACGGGAACTGGTGCACGACAACGGGCCTTGCTGCACTCTTGGTTACGACACTCCCGGGGGATATGTTTTGATAAATTCACAATCTTAGTATGAACCCTTATTAAGGGAAAAATTCCCCTAAGAATATATGTTAGAAGGAAGATCCTGAAAAGCCTGGATTGAATCCTATAGACTCATGAGTTAAAGAGATCAAAGTTTATTTATAAGTCATCAACTTTTGTCTTTGGATTACCCTCTATGTGTTACCCCTAACTTTCCTTTTATTCCAGCCAATGGCCGGTAATAGGAGAACTCGGGCTAACAACCGTTGTGAAGATCAGTGTGATGATTGTACTAATGAGATGCCCAATCCGATGGGAGCGGGAATCGCGAACTTTGTCACGCTTCTCTCTCAGCTAACTCAAGTTTTGAATAGAAACACTGGTCAAGAGGAACGTTCAACCCCCCCTAAGAAAGAACAAGTCGCTATTGAAAGCTTCATGAGACAAAGGCCTCCTACTTTTAGTGGATCATCTGATCCCACGATCGCTGAACAATGGATCAACTCCATTGAGAAGATATTCTCCATCCTCCAATGCTCTGAAAAAGAGAAGGTTCTCCTGGCGGCTTATCGTATGGAGGGTGAAGCTGATCAATGGTGGACATTGATCAAAAATACGAAGCCTGAGGAGGAGATCGAGGCTTTGGAATGGAAGGTATTCCGGAAGATGTTTTTTGATAAATATTTTCCACGCACCCTCCGTCTTAAGATGGAAAGGGACTTCCTTTCCCTCAAGCAGAAAGATGAAGAATCTGTGGGAGCGTACGAGGCAAACTTCACAAGGCTTGCACGATACGCTTCCGGCTTTGTCGTTACCCCCGAATGCAAAGTTGACCGCTTCTTTGGTGGGCTGAAGCCTAGCTTGCGGAAAGCATTAGCGATCCGTGACTTTGACAGCTATGAGGAGATTGTCCGATGTGCCCTTAAGGTTGAAATGGAGATCGGAGAATCACAGGGGTATCATGGGGACAAGAAGCGGAATGTGGACTTCAATGCTGGTGGTCTGATGGATAAATCCAACGGCGCTAAGAAATTCCAGCACCCCACTTGCCAAAAGTGTGGAAAGAAGCACCCTGGGAATTGCCTTAGGGGGACAAGAAAATGCTTCAAGTGTGGAAGAGAAGGGCACCTAGCTATTAACTGTCAGCAAGAAGGACCCGCGGCTGCGACGGAGGGGAGGAACGCTCCGTTCGAACCTCAACGCGTTGTTCAATGCTTCAAATGCAAAGAACCGGGTCATTTTGCGAATCAGTGCCCTAATCCAAGGGTTATCGGAGGCAATCAACAACCTCCAAGACAGCAAGGAAGAGCTTTTGCCATCACTTCTGCCGAAGTGAACCCCGACAACGAAGTGGTGACAGGTACGCTAGTTATTCATTCAAGAATAGCGAACGTACTTTTTGATTCAGGTTCTACGCATTCTTTTATATCTCAAAAGTTTAGTAGAATAATCCCTGCACCACCACAAATCATGGAAGTAAAGATGTCGGTGAGTACGGCAAATGGGGCAATCATTGCATCCCATGAGTATAAGTCCTCCCCTGTTATAATCTGTGGATTGAATTTCCCGGCGAACCTTGTCATACTCCCTTTGGTGGAATTTGATGCAATTCTTGGCATGGATTGGCTTTCCTTATATAGAGCCAACATAAATTGTCGGGAGAGGGAAATCACACTCCATATGGAGAATCGACCCCCGATTCTTTACAAGTGTCAGGAGGAAGATGAATCTCCTTTAACTCCATCATCTCAAGCATGGATATTACTACCTTATGAGCACGCATATCTGGCTCAGATGATTGAGTCCAAGGAAGAAACCACCCTTGAAGAAATGCCTATTGTGAGGGAATTCACTGAAGTATTTCCCGAGGAACTTTCTGGTCTTCCTCCAAGAAGAGATGTTGAGTTCTCAATTGAACTTATACCTGGGGCGCTACCAATATCCAAGACTCCATATAGAATGGCTGTGGTTGAGCTTGAAGAACTGAAGAAACAACTACAGGAGAATCTGGATAAAGGGTTTATACGCCCAAGTGCATCACCTTGGGGTGCACCAGTCCTCTTCGTCAAGAAGAAGGATGGGTCAATGCGGCTTTGCATCGATTATCGTGAACTTAACAAAATCACGATAAAGAACAAGTATCCTCTCCCAAGAATCGATGACTTGTTTGATCAGCTGCGTGGAGCACAATACTTCTCCAAGGTCGACTTGCGGTCGGGATATTATCAAGTAAGGGTGAAGAAGGAAGATATCCCCAAGACTGCTTTTCGTACAAGGTACGGGCACTATGAATTCATAGTAATGCCTTTTGGACTCACCAATGCTCCAGCAATATTCATGGACTTGATGAATAGAGTCTTTAGAGATTACCTAGATAAATTTGTGGTAGTCTTTATAGATGATATTCTAATATACTCCAAAACCAAGGAGGACCATGAGGAGCATTTAAGAACTGTACTGGAGACTTTGCGCAAGGAGAAGCTCTATGACAAGTACAGCAAGTGTGAGTTCTGGTTGAAGGAGGTCTCATTCTTGGGCCATATCATCACAAGCAATGGGATATCTGTGGACCCCTCCAAAACAGATGCAATTGAGGGATGGCCGAGGCCAACATCGGTAACTGATATCCGTAGCTTCTTGGGGTTAGCTGGATATTATCGACGATTTGTGAGAAACTTCTCACGATTGTCCAACCCTCTTACCAAGCTAACTCGAAAGGGAGTAAAGTTTGCTTGGAGTGATGAATGCGAAGAAAGCTTCAAGGAGTTGAAAAGGAGGCTTATCACTGCACCTGTGCTCACTTTACCCACAAGTGGGGAGCTTTTTGTGGTATTCAGTGATGCTTCAAAGAAGGGCTTAGGATGTGTGCTGATGCAGAATGATAAAGTGATATCCTATGCCTCAAGACAGTTGAAAATCCATGAGAGAAACTATCCAACGCATGATCTGGAGTTGGCGGCGGTGATCTTTGCCTTGAAAATCTGGCGGCATTATCTCTATGGAGAGAAATGTGAGATATATACGGACCACAAGAGTCTTAAATATATATTCACACAGAAAGAGCTTAATATGCGCCAGAGAAGATGGATAGAGCTCATAAAGGATTATGACTGTTCAATACATTACCACCCTGGGAAGGCGAACAAGGTGGCGGATGCCCTAAGTAGAAAGGATCCAGCAATTCTATCAATGATGAGAATTGAGAAGGATCCAATCTTCTTAGACTTGATGAAGATGGAAGTGGGAATCATAAAGAAGGGAACATCATCAATCCTTTCACAAATGATTGCTCAACCATCTCTTTTGGAAAGGTTAAAGGATGCTCAAAAGGATGATGCGAGAATCCAAGAAAAAGTGGAAGCTATCAAAAAGGGAAAATCCTCAGAGTTTAATGTTAATGAAGAAGGAATTGTGCGGTTTGGGAAAAGACTATGTGTCCCATCAAGTTCGGAGCTGAAGAAGGAACTTTTGGATGATGCACATAGTTCAAATTTCTCTATTCACCCAGGGAGCACAAAGATGTATCGAGATCTCCGAGAAAACTTTTGGTGGGATAATATGAAGAAGGAGATCGCTGAATATACATCAAAGTGCCTGGTGTGTCAGAAAGTGAAGGCAGAGAGGCAGAAGTCTAAGGGGATGATGCAACCATTGCCCATACCAGAATGGAAATGGGAGAACATCACCATGGACTTCGTCACTGGACTTCCAAGGACATCCAAAAGCAACAATGCAATCTGGGTTATTGTGGATCGTCTTACAAAGACTGCACACTTCATTGCTATTCGAGAGGACTTCTCTTTGGATCAACTGGCACGGATATATATCAGGGAAGTGGTACGGTTGCATGGAGTACCACTATCTATTGTGTCTGACCGAGATCCAAGATTTACCTCTAAGTTTTGGAAGAGTCTTCAACATGCTCTGAATACTGAACTGAACTTCAGTACGGCCTATCATCCTCAAACTGATGGCCAATCCGAGCGGACTATCCAAACACTTGAGGATATGTTGAGAGCGTGCTCAATGGACTTTAAATGAGGATGGGATCAACATCTTCCTCTAGTTGAGTTCTCTTATAATAATAGTTTCCACTCGAGCATCCAAATGGCACCATATGAAGCCCTGTATGGGAAAAGGTGTAGAACACCGGCATGTTGGGATGAGGTCGGTGAACGTAAGCTGCTTGGACCAGAAATGGTCGAAGAAATGGTGGAGAAGGTGAAAACCATTCAGCAGCATATCAAGGCAGCCCAAAGTCGACAGAAGAGTTATGCAGATAATCGTCGACGAGACCTTGAATTTAAAGTCGGAGACATGGTGTTTTTACGCATATCTCCGTGGAAGAAGGTCATGAGGTTTGGAAAGAAAGTGAAGTTAAGTCCAAGGTACATCGGCCCCTTCGAGATTCTTGATCGTGTTGGGGCTGTGGCCTATCGACTAGCACTTCCACCTACTATGGCCAAGGTGCATGATGTCTTCCATGTATCCCTCTTAAGGAAGTACATACCAGACCCTTCACATGTACTCTCTTCTGAGGTGGTACAATTAGAAGACGATCTTTCTTATGAGGAGCAACCAGTGAAGATCTTAGATCGTAGAGAAAAAGTTCTACGAAATAAGACAATGCCCCTCGTCAAGGTGTTGTGGAGAAACCACAAGTTTGAAGAAGCAACTTGGGAGTCGGAAGATATGATGAAGCTAAGTTACCCACATTTGTTTTAGTGTGGGAAAAGGAAAATTTCGAGGGCGAAATTTCTTAAGGGGGGAATGTTGTAACGACCCAAAATTTCATTAATGGAAAATCCCTCTTGATCCAGTTAAATGTTTCTTTATGTTTTTATAAGATGTCAACTTCTTTAGTTTTACGTTAAGATTTGTGACCGTTACTTTTTTAGCCGTTGAACATTGATCATCTGGGTAGTTTAAATATAAGGCTTTAACGAAACCATTTTTACTCAGACAAAGGAAGCGATGGCCTCATCCAGTAGAATTGCCCCTTACGAAGCCCATTTGTCGGAGCTCGGAAAGGAGGTGGCGTCTTTGGGCTTTGCCCTTGACCAAGCCCAAGCTGAGCTTCATCAAGTCAAGCTCGAACGTGATCGTCTATGGGAAAAATGGAAGTTGATAGAGATCACCACTCGAGCGATGTTATCCGAGCAACCCCAAGAGTCTGTCACCATCGCACACCTTACCCTTAGGTCTTATGCGGCTATTTTAAGGGGTTATGTAACAAATAAGTAGCACCATGTTCATGTACATTATCTTTGTATATAATAATGAATATAATTTCTAGTCATTTTTGATGCATTGTAATTAGTTTTTAAAGTACAAATGATGTTTTTAGTTATTATTTAATTAAGAATTATATTTTATTAAATTAAAGGATTTTTGAATTAAATAATATTTTAATAAAATATTATTATTAATATTAAATTAATTTTTATTAAATATAAATGATCTTATAATTTTATGAATGCAATTAAAATTTTTATTAAGGTTTGAAAGCCATTTCTGTCAAAACCCGTGAATTTTTTATAAATGTCGGTTTTTATTTTAAAAGTGCAAATTCAAATATTTAGAAAATTATTTAGATAAAATAAATATTATTTTTGGAATCAGGACGTCGAAATTATCCAACGGTGAATTTTTCATAATTTTCTGAGACAGTCCAATTTTTGGGTAAAAAATTAAATACCTTTTAAATATATAATGTGATTTATGACATCATAATGACCCAATGGTGATGTAATAAAATACCATAATCCTTAGGTTCGGCCAATATATGTTTTATCATTAAAATAATGAGGTTTTGGGTTTGTTTGAATCACTTTTCAAAGCATTAATGGAGCCCTCAAGACTTATTCAACACTTTGCCTTTTTAAATTAATTTCCATGGGAGTGTGACTCACCTCCACATAAGCAACCCTAATTTTTTAATAAGTTCGGACCTTGGCCTTGTAAAATATTTTTTTCCTCTCTCCTTTTCCAGAAACCATGGGCAAATACCATGGGATGGTTTGTGGTTTGGATTATTTTAATATAAGGGGTCCCAAACCTAAATAATAAAGAATTCTCTCACCTTTCCTACATAAACCCACCCAAGCTCCCACTTCCTCCTCACTCAAAGCCCTTGAAGTTCGTCCAACCTCTGCCCTACTCTCTCTAGAATCCTCTCAAGGTGCCCCAAGCTCCCAAGAAGCCTCTCACAAGCCTCTCTCTAGCCTTTGGAAGCACACTTCCAAGTAAGGGTTTTTTCTTCCTTTCTCTTTTTTTTGCCAATTTTCTTTAAGTTGTATTGCCCTTTTAATTTAATTTATGAATGTTGGGGTATGGTTTCGCACCTCCCCCATACTGCCCTCTTATTGTTTGAATGATGGGAGAACCCTTTCTCTCTCATTAAATGCCTCCCATGTACACCCGTTACTATGCCGAAATTCCGAAAGGAACTTCTCTCTCTTCTTTTATATTCAAGCAATACTTTTGTATCATGAATCTAAATTCCATTTCTATTGTTGGGACATGTATATATATGATCTCCTTACTGTCCATTTCATGTAAATATGATGAGGAACCCCTTTCTCTCTCATCAACCTTTTTTATGAATTCTTATGTCACGCCGTTACGCTGCCGAAATCGCACCAATTTTCTAAGCCAATGTCTTTGTGTAGTGAATACCATGCCCATTTCTCCATCAAGGGTATTCACCTTTATGCACATATACGTATTGATTGTAAAGTTTCATGTATGAATTCCACATTCCTTTATCGTGGAAGAAATGATTATGTTTTATGAATCCATGTTTTATGATCCATGTGGCACACTTATGCATGAAATGAAATGTTTAAGAAGGGTGCGCCCTGATAGCGCTCCAATGCATTGGGTAAAGTATAGTATCATGATACGTCATGTGCAATGAGTGTTGACTCATGCTAATTCAAGTGCAACGAGGGTTTACTCGTGCTTCAAGTGCAATGAGGGTTTACTCATGCTCCATGTGCAATGAGCCTTGGCTCATGCTAATTCAATGTTAAGTGTTGTTGCCACATTTCCATGTTATGATTATCATGCTTTATCATGCCTTTATGTTCATGTCTCTATTATGCTCTATTGATATGCCTATTTCCTAACATGTATTGTACTCCTCATGTTATTCATTATGTACTCCCTTACTGGGCTTTATAGCTCACCCTTTTCTTATGCATGTCCTCAGGTTATCCCATGCAATGCTAGGTACGAAGGAATGTAGTGGTCATGTAAAGGAAGTTTTCAATAAGGATGTTGTATTTCAAGTTTAAAGTTTTTATGTAATAATCCTAATCCCCAAAGACACTAAACCTCTCGATCTTCTTTGTTGTATCAAGTGAAGTTTTATGTAATAAAGCATGTTTAAGTTGTAATAAAAATCAGGGTTGTCATAGTAAGACCCTTTTACCTATACACAGGTGGGAGGGGGGGGGTGCGTAAGGGTAACCTTAAATTTCTAAGGGCCATGAAAGGGTAAGTCACCCACTGTGTAAGGGTTGGTTGAAAGTACTAAGCACTATTTAAGTATATGATTGGATGAATAAGGGTATTGTGTAGGGTACCAATATTATAAGGGTATTTCATATGGGTAAACTTGTTCTATGTAAGGGTAGAGCAGTTGCATAAGGGTAAGCAAATTTTTTTAAAGGCCACATAAGGGTACATCTGAGATGCATAAGGGTAAATCCCATTTTCTAAAGGATGCATAAGGTGAATCCCAGAGTTGTGTATGTGTAGTTTGGGTGATTGACATATGTAAGGGAAAATTCCCTTAACCTTGCATGACAACCATGAACTATATAAGGGTAAACCATGTTACCCTTACATAATTCTATTATAATGGAAAATATGTTTTTAAAACCTGATTTCTCTAATTCTTAATCCGGAACACCTATAATTCTATTTTAATTTAATTTAAAATATTAAAAACATTGTATTTGAATTATTTTGGCCCATTAAAGGTTATAACTACCTTTCAAATGATTTTAAATCCTTCGCATTCAAGACTCAATTAAAAATGGAAAATTATATAATGTTTTAATTTGGGGTTTTATTTTTGTTAACTAGAGATTATACTATATTCTTAAAAATACTTAAACCTATGTTACTTTGTTTTTGTTACCATATTGAGTAGTTTTTAAGGAGTACAAATACTGGTGGCTGACATAAGGGTGTTTTTGTTGTCTTAATTTTATTATGGGGGTATGTTTCTTCTTAAAAACCCCTCATTAGAGTTTTATAATATTTTATTTAAGGTAGGTGGTTTCGAAAGAAATATATATCATTATAAAAATTTTCTATTTTCTTAAATTAAAATAGATTTATATTTTTTTTAAAGTCTATATTTTTGTTTTTGAAATTGAAGTGTGTGTGTGATGAAAGTTCTTGATAGTTGTTGATGGAAACTATTATTTTATTTTCAAATTTTTTTTTCATGAATTGAAATAATGACTATTGGTAGGAATTTTATGAAATTAAAAGGAATGAAGTATTTTAACATTTGAAATGTGATGATTTAATGAATTGTGATAAAAACTATTTTATGATTGGTTTAAAAAATAAATGGAATAATTTTTCCTAAAAAACCATCGATGTTTGTTTTTAGAATAAATGACATGAGATTACGGCAAAAACCCATTGATGTTGGTTTTTCAAATGAAAAGCATGTTTTAAAACATTAAAATGGGGCAGAATGAAATGATGAATGAAATGATTTTATAATGATTGAATTAATGATAACCCCTTATATTGTTCAATTTATCTTGAAGCACATGTGAGGCTGGGTGGTTTGGTAGGAAGAATATATGATAGTCATGTATTAGATCTACCTTGTAATGAATTGATGATGACGACAAAAACTAAACTAAAATAGGGTAGGTATAGTAGTCCTTAGGGATCTATTTTTCATACTTAGAGATGTTCATTGTTCACACTAAAAGCCGTACATTACCAAGATGTGTTAGAATCCCTATTTAACCTAACCCTAAGTATATTAACCATGGTTATTTGATAGGAAATAACTTTACAATCCAATTTTATAAATTGTTTTACTCATTCTAGTTTTGATAGAAATGATTATTCATGCGTCCATTGATAAAAAATTTATATTTATGCCTTCTTTTATGGAAAATCTCTTTGTACCTATTAATTATTAGAAATTGAAATTTTTATCCAAGAATGTTTAGATATGAAATGTGAAAATATTTCCATGCCATGTTTTATTTACATATAATCATAAATGGTTTATTTGATATGGATTTATTATAAAATGATTAGTGAAATCCTACTAGGATTGTATCTCACATCACACCTTTTCCTTTGGTAATTTTTAGATTTTCTCATGATGGGTATGGGAGAATAAAAGGAACCACTTGAAGGTGGGGGGTGTACCTGAGTTTTGGGACCTTTGGAGTTAGTAGTACATGATGGATTTTGTGATCCACCCATTGTGTAAAGTTTGAATTACTATTTTTGTGACTTTTGTTTGGGTGTTTTTGGAATGTTTACTCATATAGAGTTTTTTTTTTCAAAATGACTATTTTATTGATTCTTATCTAATGTATTACTTTTTCATGTAAACATTGTGGAAAAATTATCCACTCTTTAATAATATTGATTCCATGGTGCTTGTCTCCAGACTTTGGGGATCAGAAATACCCTTTAGGTTAGGTTAGGGCAAGATTAGGTACTATATAAGTGGGTTATCTAGGTTGGTTCATAAGATATTAGTATCAATGGTTGTCAAGCCTCTTATTTGATGTTGGTATATAGTGTGGGAATTATGGGTAATGTTATGATTGAGTTCCTAGAAAAATATCATCAAAACAAGCCTTACGTTTCCATGGGTTTTTTGGGAGAAGTGTCTTTGAGGGAATGTATTGATATGATTCTATAATTTTCCCATTTCTCTGTTTGAGTTTTTTATATCCCTATTAAATTATGACGTATAGAGTTTATGATCTTGTATCTCTTGAGTGATGTTTTTATTATCATCTATTGATGTTTTGTAATACCATTCCACCAAGAAGATGTTTTAATAGACCTCAGGAGGGGGATTCTGATGAACCATATCAAGAAAAACCTCTAGTCTGTTAAAGCCTTATTGAGGTAAATGTGTGGGTGGTGCAAGATGTGGGCTAGGCAGAGACACTTTCTTCAGATCAGGATGTAGAGGTTATACCCTAGAGGAATAATAATAGATATTTTTCCCAATAGTTTCTTCATCTCAAACCACCATCCTTCTAGGGTACTAATGATCCTCATGAGGTGGAGGATTGGTTGAAGAAGGTTGAGAAGATCTTTGAGTTCTTAGAGACACCTAATTTTGTTAAGGTATTTTTTTTGTTTTGAAGCTTAAATGGTTTATAAGAAGGTGTTGGGATATAATGGTTGAGATATGGAATAATGTGGGCTTGGATTGTAAAGACTTTAGGGCTCTTTTCATGGAGTAGATCTATCTTGAGTCAACAGTGTTGGCTAAATTAATATAGTTCATTAAACTTGAGCAAGTTAATTTAACTATGACTTAGTATGGAAATCGATTTAATGAGATTTTTTACTTCTCACATGAGGTGGTATCAAATGAGAATCTAAAATCCAAGATATTTGTGATGGGTCTTCGACCAGATATTAAATCTCCAATTTTCCTACTAAATCTCACCTAGTAAGCTGATGTTCTAGATAGATATTTGATAGTGGAACTTTAATTGGCTAAGAAGTAAGGGTTGATGAGTTCTCCTCCTACTCTTAGTGGTAGTTTTAGTGGTCCCTTTAAAGGGAAGGGGAAGTGGGACTGTTCTCATGATAGAAACCATGGTGGAAGATCTCAATTGTAGACCTATACTAAGTCTTCTTCAGTATCACTACTAAAAAAACGGTCTTTAACAGCGCTAGTATTTATCAGTGCTATAAAAAAGCACTGATAAATGACATCTTTATCAGCGCTAAAGAAATAAATGACAAATTCAACCTTTTATCAACACTTTTTTTTATCCCTAATAACTTGAACCTTTATTAGCGCTTTATTTTTAGCACTAATAAATGGTACCCTTTATCAACGTTTTTTTGTTAGCGCTGATAAAGGGTACCCTTTATAAGCACTTTATTTTTAGAGATGATAAAGGTCCAAATAAAAAAATGAAAAAATGAAATAAATAAAAAATAAAAAATGAGTTTATAAAAAAAATATTACAAATTTTATCAATTAAATAATTAATGATAAAAATAAACAAATTTATTATACATTATTAAATATTAAACATTTTATTAATGAGATAATTATGATAATTAATGTTAAAAAATTGTATATATTAAATATATAGATATATATTAATGTATATAAGTATGATTTATATATTACAATATATTTATGAGCTTTACATTAAATAGTTATATATTTAGTGAATAATGGTTTATAATTAAAAATTAATATGAATTAAAAATACTGACAAATTTCAGTGTGAAATGGACATATAATTGAATGTATCATTTGATTTTTCAATTTAACATAGTTCATATGGGTGTTATATTGATTTCACATATACGTAATTAATATATTTTTATATACAATACACACACACAAAACTTATCTATTTTTTCAATATTACTAAAGTGTACTTATTTTTAATTTATTCAATTTCACTCATTTTTAACATATATTCATATGCATGCACTTAAAATTAGATATAAATATTTTCTTTCAAAAATATTTCTTTAATTATAAATAAATAATTATAAAATTACAATAAATATATTTAAAAAGAATATATTTACTATATATATATATTTATTATATATATATATGTATATTTACAATTTTTTTATTTATAATTATAATTATAAATCATTTATTAGCACTTAAGTAATAAGGGCTGATAAAGGTAGGTCTTTAGCAGTGATTTTTTCACACTGATAAAGATTAGGCTTTATCAGTGCTAAAAAATGGTGATAAAATGAATGTTTATCAGCAATAAATTCAGCATTGATAAATATGGATTTTATTAGTGCTTATTACTTAAGAGCTGATAAAAGGACTCTTTATCAGCACTTATTTGTAAATGCTGATAAATGTTTCCCGATCTATTTTAAAAACCCTAACCATTTTCAAAACTGTTGTGATATTAGAAGCTTTCCATGGAATCCACCCACTAATATCACTCCTCATTGGTTAATCTAAGCTCAAATCACACCATTCAATTGTCTCTAGTTGCTCGAACATCATAAAACATCTGGTGTTCGGTTACAATTAGGTTTTCTGAAGCAGATTTTCTTCAACATAGAGAGGTTGGACCTGCAATTTTCTTTGTTTATTTCTAATTTTCTTTTTGATTTCTTGTTCTATAATGTCATGAGTTATATTTATTCTGGTCCTTGTATAATATTTTTATTTTATATTATGAACTGAACAATTTATTTATGATCTGTTGCTTGATTGACTACCGATTTGGATATCCTATTTTGGTCTTTTTAAATTGTTGTTTTGAATTAATTTTCTTCACTGTCTACATCTGTACCCTATCTTTCTCCACAAGCATAATTCCTAGTTTTTAATTTATATTGATCAATAGTTGATAATAGTTCCAATTATTCCTTATCTATCTCTATATAGTGATCTTCATCATTGATCCATGTTCAAGATTTCATCTTGTTCTTAATACTAAAGGTATTATAATTATAGTTCTATTGTGAGTTAATATATTCCATGTTCATTCCATGGATGTTTTAGGTATGGTTCCCCAACAAAAAATCTATTAAATTCTTGTTTTAGTAATTTTTGAAAAACTTAAGTTTGTTTATGAAGAATGGGTTAAATTTTCATTTTACCTTTATAGAACCATAAAAGAAAAACCATTCATTATAAATATAAAAAAAATATGTTTTCATAACAATCCATGATATCATTTTATATTATCCTTCATGTTGGTGGTTAAATTAACCCAAAAAAATAACATGTAATAATCAATGGATAATAATTAATCTAAATTTAATTTTATTGTAATATATTTATTATAGAAGTATAATTATTTTATTTTGATTTTATTAAAGTGGTAAATTAGTATTAGGAAAGGTAGTTGAAGAAGCTAAATGATAAATAAATATAATAAATTTTTAATTACATAAATGAAATCATATCTTCTATGGAAATATTTATCTGTATTGAATAATTTAGGACATCCTATTGATACTAGTAACTTTAAAAGGTGCAATGGATTAAAATTATAATGATTATTTGTAGATTATATTGAGGGATAATAATTTAAGTTATTGTTATGAAAGGGTGGTTGCGGGGTTCCTATATAATTGAGGAGTGTCATTTTCTCAAATACCAATTCCTTAATGTGTGATAAATTAAAATATACATCTCATGTTGATCCAATGTAGATAAATAATAGATATATTTTGTGCATTACCTATAAATATTAAGGGTGGTTATGCATCATGGAAAATTAAATGAGGACGAGTTGTCTATAAATTTTACCTTTGAATGAATTCATAGGATAACACCTACCATAGTGGAGTAATTCTTTTCTTAAGTATAATTAACCATTTTCTTCAACATACTGAAATTATTTTGAATAATCAAATGTTGAGATTCCATTATTAGAATTGTATATAACTTTCACCTTTGATAATGAATATCTTATGTGAATTTATTTATATATTGTACAAAATTAATCATTTATGAACCCAATAGAATGGATATGAATTGAAAATTGATGCATGATAATTGTTTGAAAAATGAGAATGAAGATGAATTTAAAGAGTTCATCAAGTTTACGAGATAACTTGCAGACGAACCTTTTAAAATACTATGCCTGTGTTTATGTTGTTGTTATTCAAGAAAAATTAGTATGTAAGAGTTGTAAGAAAATTTTATTTGTCATAGAATATATTAAATCTATAAATTTTTAACTAAACATGAAAAAAAACTGAATGTGGACACTGATTGGGATAATACTTTGGTTTATGAATCATTTGATATGAATACCTTTGTAAATGATGATAGAGATCACATGGAAGAAATGACAATGACTAATGAAGATGAACTTCGCGATTGTCCAAAGTTGTTTTAGGAGTGAAATAGATGTTCTAACAAACCATTGTATACCGGTTTCACTAAATACACAACATTGTTAGCTATATTAAAGTTATATAATTCGAAAGATGGCAGTATATGGAGTGACACCTGTTTTACATAACTTCTTGGTCTCCTGAATGATATACTACCATAAGAAAATGAACTACCATACTGAACATATGATGCTAAAAAAATGTTATGTTCAATTTTCATGATCTTTAGAAAACACATACTTGTATAAATGATTGCATATTGTTTTTAAAGGATCATAAATCAGTCATAAAATTCCCTAAGTGTTGTGCAGATTGATATAAGAAAAATGAATCAAGTCCTTCAACATATGTATGGTACTTTCCTATCATTCCATGGTTCAGAAGACTATATGAATGTTAGGAAACCATGAGAAAATTAACATGGAATATAGATACAAGAATTAAATATGGGAACGTATGTCATCCAATAGATTCTATTTTGTGGAAGAAAATTGATTACGAGTTTCTTGAATTTTGAAATAAGCCGAGAAAATTTTGTCTTACATTATCTATAGATGGAATAAATCCTTTTGGTGTACATAGTAGTACTCACAGTACATGGTCCATCATGTTGGTAAATTGTAAATTGCCGCCATGGTTATACCTGAAGTGAAAGTACATTATGTTGTTTATGCTTATATCTGGACCAAAGCAACCTGGTAATTATATTGATGTCTATTTAGATCCATTGATCTAAGATCTTTAATTAATGTGAGATACAAGTGTTAAAATGTATGATGCTCATATAAGTGAAGAATTCAAATTTAGGGCCATGTTGTATGAAATGATAAATGAATTTCCTACTTATATTAATTTATCAGGCTATAGCATTAAAAGAATGTTAGGGTGTCCCATTTGTGAAAAACGCACATACTCAGTTTGGATGAAACATTCCTTGAGGACTATGTTTTTAGGAAATCAATTTTTTTTACCTCAATGACATAAATACAGATCCTGGATGATAAAATTAAATGGGAATATTGAGAAGGAACAACACCATATCCAGTAACGGGCGACCAACTTTACAATAAAGAAAAAATATTTGACACTATTTTCAGTAAACCATTTTTGAAAAACCTTACAAAATCAGGTTGGAAGAAGAGATCAATTTTCTTTGAATTTCCATACTATAATTGTTTGTATGTCATACATTTTATTGATGTCATGCGTGTAAAAAAATTCATTTGATTATATTATTAGAATGTTAATAAATGTTATTGACAAAATAAAAGATAGAATCAAGGCTAGGTTGGACTTGATTAAAATGGTTATAAGGGAAGAGTTGTCACTGGTGAAGGGTAAAAGACTATATTTTCTTCCTCCAGCAGTTTACACTCTTTCCAAAAAGGAAAAATTTCAATTTTACTTTTCCTTACTAGTGTAAAAGTTCTACAAGTGTATTCATAAAATATCAAGAATGTCATGTCAATGACTAATTTGAAGTTACAAAGACTAAAATCACACGAATGTCATGTTTTGATAAAATATTTAATGCATGTTGCTTTCCATTGCATTCTAAATCAAAATGTATGACATACATTAATCAAAATCTACTTTTTTTTCAAATCCATATGCAATAAAGTTGTAGACCCAGTGAAGTTTCCCATCATGAATAATGATATTTCAGTCATATTATGTGAATTAGAGATTTTATTCCCACAATCATTATTTGATATTATGGTCTACCTTATGGTTCTCTTAATTAGAGAGGTTCAACTATGTGGCCCTATCAATTACAGATGGATTTAACCCATTGAACAGTATATGAAAATTTTAAAGGGTATGTTATGAATTGAAGATGTCCATAAGGTTGTATTGCAGAAGTCTATATCATTGAAGAAGCTATTGAATTCTATTCCGATGACCTATCAGATATTGAAATCATCGGTCTCCCAAAGTCTAATCACAGTGAATTCCTTATGGGCGAAGGCATTTCTAGAAGATATGTTGTTAAAATTAAATTAATATAGCGGGATCAATCACACCTTTACATATTACATAATAATGAAGATGTTAATCCATACATTGAATCCCAAAAATAAATTCTTAAATATTTGAATCCATCAAATACTGAAGTATAGATATCAAATACACATAATCAATATTTTATAGGATGGTTCAGAGATAAAATTTATAAGTAGTTATCTAAAAATATGAATTCAATTACTAAACTACTTGAATGGATATCTAGAGGACTGAATGAAAATGTTATATATTATACTGGTTTTGTAATAAATAGTTATATGTTCTATAAAAAATAACATGATGAATTCAGTATGATGAAAAACAGTGGTGTTATGCTTGTGGATGAAGGGATGCACAAATATGGTTCTAAGGATAGAAATCCAATTTATAAAAATATGTCATATTTTGGAATTATCGAATAGATATATGAGTTGGATTATATAACATTTCAAGTGTCGATTTTCTGTTGCAAATGGGTTGACAATATCAATGGAGTGAAAGTTGATGAAATGGGATTTGTGAAGGTGAATTTCAATTTGAAAGGGGAAAAAGACGAGCCATTCATAATTCCATCATAAGAAGTGAAAGTATTTTATGCATCTGATTCAATAAATAGGAAATGGTCGATTGTCTTGCTGGTGACTAAAACAAATATTGAGTCAGATGAAAATTCAATCGAGGATGACCCTTTCTTTGGGACATCACAATCAATTGATGCCAATCCCAATGTAGATAATGTATTGTACATTAGAGGGGGACATAAAGAGATTATTTGGATTCTTTATAGAGGAACCAAATCCTTGAGGTTTTTAAAATAAGGAAGAGAGTTCAATGAGAAGGTAATTTTTTTTAATATATTAGGTTTTTCCTCAAAATATTATATGTTCTCTACTACATTAATATAATCTAAATTAAATGTTTGACTACTCATGTAGAAAATTTATTCTACACATGATGATGTTACTAATCCCTCATAAGAACAAACTATAATGAAGGAAACCCTTTGGAAAGATGTAAAGGTAATGTTATGATATACTTTATCTATTCTATCAAAATATTATATAACGAAACATTGATTTAATTTTCATTATTCCTTGGAGAGTTCATTTATTTTATAAGATTTATATACATGTTTCATGCCTTTGCAAGAAGAGAAATTATACTATATCTTCTTAATCACAAAGGTAATCTTGATGTTTGCAAATTAAAATTATTGTCCATAGAATTAATGTATTATTTGATATTTATGATTAATTTATTTTTTTAGTATTACTCACATAATAATTATTTTCTTATACAAGTGGATTATTTGGTTTGAGTTGGGGTGGTCTCTCTATATTTTAGGCCTTTCTACACCAAAACATTTACAGACTTCTTCTCCCCAAAAATCTTTTCACCCCTACAGTGTTTGAGTTATCACATTATTTCAAGTTATCTCCACTACCTTTATAGGAAGATCAACAACATGGCCTCTTCTTAATTAAAAAGGTAATTTTTATGTTTTCACAGTAAAATAAATTTCTATATAATTAATGTATTATTTCGTATTTAGGTTTAAATTATTTCATTTTAGTATTACTCACATAATAATTGTTTTCTTATATAGTTGGATCCTTTTGTTTGATTTGGGGTGGTATGTCCATCTTTTATGCCTTTATACACCAAAATTTCCATATACCTATTATCCCTAAAAAAGTTTCACCCCAACAGTGTTTCATTTACCACTTTATTTCACGTTATCTCCATTGCCTTTGCAGTAAGAGCAACGACGTTGCCTCTACTTAATTACCAGGGTAATATTGATGTTTTCACAGTAAAATCATTGTCCATAGAATTAATTTTTTTTTATATTTTTGTTTAATTTATTTATTTTTATTATTACTCACATAATAATTGTTTTCTTACATAGGTGTATTCTTTTGTTTGAGTTGGGGTAATCTGTCCATCTTTCATGCATTTCTACACTAAAACTTCTACATAATTATTCTCCCTCAAAACCTTTCACCCATGTAGTGTTTAAATTTATCGCTTTCCATCAAGTTCCCTCCACTTCTCAATCATAGAGGCATTTTTTATATTTTCATAGTAAAATCATTGTCCATAGAATTTATTTATTATTTCATATTTATGTTTAATTTATTCCCTTTTAGTATTACTAATAATAATTGTTTCCTTATTTAGGTGAATTATTTTTTTGAGTTGATGTGGTTTGTTCAAAGCTGCTCATGCAGTGTTGGCAGTTCAACAAAGAAAGTTAATGGACTGGTATGACTCCAAGTACTTTTTTCTATTTGAAATTGACATTAATATTAGTAAAAAAGACAACTGACATACTAAAAATTGAGAAAAAATATTAATATTGTTTTGATAATTTAATACAATGATCCATAAGTCATTTGTGACGTGTAAGAATCAGCCGCACCTCAATCTAATACATGATATTCCTGATATGACTCAATGTGTTCATTATCAGTTTAAAATTGATATTTGACTTTAAAAAGTGTCACTCACTAAAAATTGAGCAAACATGCTCAGATTTTCTTGATAATTAGGGGATCGATTCATAAATTATTTATGACATGTAGGAATTGGTATCACCTCAAACCAATACACAATGTGATCCATATGAGTAAAAGTGTGTGTTTCAAGTTTAAAATTACATTTTAGTAAAAAATAAAAGTGACTTACTCAAAACCAAGAAAAAAGATTCATGTTGTTTTTATACTTTTGGAAAAAAATACATAAGTTATTTGGAATGTGTAGGAATCAACCACACCTCAATATTATGCACAATGTGACCGATATGACTCTAAGTGCATATTTATTTAAAATTGACATCAATTTTAGTAAAAAAACAAACTGACATACTCAAACCCGAAAAAAAACATTTATATTGTTTTGATACTTTAGGAAAATGATCCATAAGTTATTTTAAATGTTCATGAATAATACACACCTTAATCCGATGCACGGTGTGACTGGTATGATTCCAAGTGCATGTTTTTATTTAAAATTGACATCAATTTTAGTATAAAGTACAACTTACCTACTCAAAACTAATAAAAAACATTCAAATTGTTTAAATAATTTATAAAAATTATCTATAAGTCATTTTTTATGTGTATGAATCAACCACACCTCAATCTGATACATAATGTGATTGGTACGAGTCAAAGTGCATGTTTTAATTTTAAAATGAAATTTTAGTAAAAAAGACAAGTGGCGTACTCAAAATTGAGGAAACACATTCATATTGTTTTGATACTTTATGAAAACTATCCATAATTCATTTGAGATATATAGGAATCAGCCACACCACAATCTAACACACGGTGTGACCGGTATGACTCAAAGTGCATTTTTTATTTAAAATTGTTTTCAATTTTAGTAAAATAGTAAACTTTCCTACTCAAAACCAAGAAAACACATTCATATTGTTTTTATAATTTACGAAAATGATACTTAAGTAATTTTTTACATGTAGGATTTGGATTCACCTCAATCTGATATATGATGTACCCGGTATGACTCAAAGTGTCCGTTATCAATTTAAAATTGATATTTTAGTTCTAAAAGTGTCACTCACTGAAAAAAAATAAAACACACTCATATTTTCTTGATAATTTAGGAAAATTACTCATTATTAATTTGTGACATGTAGGAATCCGTTTCACATCAAACCAATACACAATGTGATCATAATGAGTCAAAAGTGTGTGTTTTCAGTTTAAAATGACATTTTAGTAAAAAGGAAAAGTGGCATACTCAAAACTGATCAAACACATTTATATTGTTTTTATACTTTATGAAAATTATTCATAAGTCATTTGGGATATTTAGGAATCATAATCATCTCAATCTGTTGCATGGTGTGACCGGTATGACTCAAGGTGCATCTTTTTATTTTAAATTATCATCAATTTTAGTAAAATGGACAACTATCCTACTCAAAACCGAGAAAAAACATTTTGATTGTTTTGATACTTTATGAAAATGATCTACAAGTCAATTTTGATGTTTAGGAATCAGACACACCTCAATCTGATACATGATGTGCTTAGTATGACTCAAAGTGTCCGTTATCAGTTTAAAATTAATATTTTAGTTCAAAAATGTCACTCACTAAAAACCAATCAAACATTCTCATATTTTCTAAATAATTTATAAAAATAATTAATAAGACATTTTTGATATGTAGGAATCTATTTCACAATAAAATGATACACAATGTGATCATAATGAGTCAAAAGTTCATGTTTCTAGTTTAAGAAGGACATTTTAGTGAAAAAGAAAACTGATGTACTCAAAACCAAGAAAACAAATTCATATTGTTTTTATAATTTATAAAAATGACAAATAAGTTATTTGGGATGTGTAGGAATCATCCACACCTAAATCTGATTCAAGGTGTGACTGCTATGACTCAAAGTGCGTCTTTTTATTTAAAAATATCATCAATTTTAGTAAAATGGAAAACTATCCTACTCAAAACTGAGCAAACACATTAAGATTGTTTTGATACTTTACAATAGTGATACATAAGTCATTTATGACATGTAGAAGTCATATTCACCTCAATATAATATATGATGTTCCCGGTATAACTCAAAGTGTCCATTATCAATTTAAAATTGACATTTTATGTCAAAAAGTGTCACTTACTAAAAACCGATCAAATGTGCTCATATTGTTTTTTTGACAATTTAGGAAAATGATTCATAATTAATTTGTGATATGTAAAAATCTGTTTCATATCAAACCGATACACTATGTGATTGTAATGAGTCAAAAGTGTGTGTTTCCAGTTTAAAATGAAATTTTAGTAAAAAAGACAATTAACATACTCAAAACTGATAAAACACATTCAAATTGTTTTGATACTTTAGTAAAATGATCCAAAAGTCATTTAGGATGTGTAAGAATTAAAATAATCACAATCTGATGCATGTTGTGACCGGTATAACTCCAAGAACATCTTTTTATTTAAATTTGACATCAATTTTAGTAAAATTAACACTTTATATTAATTTATTTCTTTGTATTATTACTAACATAATAATTATTTTCTTATAAAGGAGAATTCTTTTTCTCAATTAGGGGTGTTTTTTTTCAGAAATAGCATGAGTTATTCTAGGATTAAAATACAAAGGAACATTGATGTTTTTGATTGTATGTGATAATTTTTATTTATTTAATTGTATTAACCAATGTTTGAAATGTCTATAATATAGTATTTTTTCTTGTGTTTTTTTTAAATTTCATTTCATTTAAATATTTTTTTAGGTTTTTTTGTTGATATCTGGTGTGTTTCTGGTGCTGCGGTGTGCTGTTACAGCACATTGCTGTGGTGCTACGATGTGCTGTTACAACACACTATAATATGGACCTTTATTAGTGTTTTTTATCATCGACAAAGGTCCTTTTTATCAGCTCTTTTTCAATGATGATAAAATACAAGGTCTTTTAACCTCTCTCATATAGTCAGCGCTCTTATAACACTGATAAAGGCCATTTCTAGTGCTATTAAAGGCCTATTTTGTAGTAGTGTATCTAGTAAAGGCCCTATTATGTGATTTTAGTATTGTAATATTGGGCACATAAAGTTAAATTTCTCATAGGCACCAAAGAACTATAGATCTTGTGAATTCCTAGGACATTTATAGAGGGTTTTTCATATGTTTACCCCTAATTATAGTGGTACATGCTCATTAGTATCGAGGGGATCTGCAGCTTAGTTATATGGTTCAAGAAAAAAGGGGTTCTAGCCATAGGTGTTAGGAACAAAGCTTCTTCCTAGAGTTTATGAGTCTCCTGTGGAAACTAATGTGGGTCCTACAATAGTGAGAGGTATAATTACCATTGCATAATCTATAGTGACTACTTTATTTGATACATTCACCTCTCATTCTTTCATATCTATACATATAATCTAATTATTAAATCTTCCTATGGAGATCATGCCTTATGTTATTGAGATTGTTACTCCCCTCAAGATAAAGAGAGTATGATCTCTAATTCACTTCTTGTAATTTTTCTTTGTTGGAAGTCAATATTTCTTGGGGTTTTTTAGTTCGAGATATAAAACCTATGGATTATATTCTAAAAGTGTATTGGATGATCATTCATAAGATGGTATCAACTATTATTATTGATGGGTGTCCTTTACTGGACTTGATGGAGCAAGTAATATATTTTAGGGAGAATTAGACCTATGATCGAGTCGAGATGGACCACCTCTTCTAGTGTTGGGTAATGTGATGTCTTTTTTTTCCTTCGAACTGGAGCATGAACCTTAAAATAATGAACATCCTTCAGTGGTTAATTTTTTTTTTGAAACTTTTCCATCTGATTTTTTTTGGTTTTCCACTAGTGATGGAGGTGAAATTTTTTATCAACTTGGTACCAGGAACTTAGCCTATTTCTATTCCATCTTATATTATAAAACTAAATAAACTAATAGAGTTGAATACTTAGTTGGATGATCTATTTTACAAGGGACATATCTGACCTAGTGTGTAACCTAAAGCAACACCCTTTATTTTTTCTAGGAAAGATTATGGGACCTTTAACCTTTTTTTACTATCAAAAGATAAATCGGGTCATAGTTAATAATAAGTATCCATTTCCACATATTGATTATTTTTTGACAAGTTGAAAGGGGTGAAGTTGTTCTCATTTTTTTATTTGGTCTAGTTATAACCACCTTAGGACCAATGAGATTGAAATTCCTAAGTCTACCTTCAGAATCAGGTATAGCCATTATGATTACCTTGCTATTCCTTTTATTCTAAACAATTCCTCTACAGAATTCATGGAACTGATGAATATGATTTTCCATGAGTACATTTTTATTCCTTTCAGTATAACTAATGCTTCTGTAGTGTTCATGGAACTGATGAATATGAATTTCCTTGATTATATTGATTCCTTTTTGGTTGTATTTATGAAATACATTTTGATTTACTCTAATAATGAGGATGACCATGTATTCTATCTGAATTTAGTACTGGATTTCTTGAGAAATCATAAACATTATTCCAAGGTTTCTAAATGAAACTCATGTATACAAGATGTAAGATTATTTGGACACATGGATTCTAAATTTAGTGTTTTAGTTGATCCTAATATGGTGAAAGTTGTTACAACTAGGTAGGAATCAAAAAATGTATTTTTGATTTAGAGATTCTTAGCATTGGCAGTATATTATCACTATTTTGTGAAAGATTTATCTAAGTTGGATTATTTGATGGCCTCTCTTACTTGGAAGGGAGTAAAGTTTTTATGGGATTAAAAGTGTTAGAATTACTTTTATGAGTTAAAGAATCGGTCAACTTTACCTCTTTTTTTGTCTCTTATAAAAGCTATTCAAGGATATGTTGTCTTCTCTGATGCATCATGTCCAGGATTGGTCAATGTTCTTATGCAGGTTGATCATGTTGTAGCATATGATTCTCTTCAGCTTTGGCCACATAAAAAATAATTATCCCACACATGATCTTGAATTCACATCCATGATGCACACTATAAAGATTTGACATCATTACCTTATTGGTGAAAGGTTTACCATTTAATCTAATCATAAAATCTTGAGATATATCTTCTCTCAAAATGATTTAAACCTTTGATAGATATGGTTAGTGGAGTACCTATATGTTTTTGATTTTGACATTACCTACACTCTTAGTAAGTGGAATGTTGTTTTCAATGCTTTGAGTAGTAAAATTCTACACCAATGCATGAATGAATCTTATGAGGGGAATTTAAGGGCTCTATTTTCTCGTATGAATTTGGGATTCTAGGGGGATGAGACCAAGATTACTTTTGAGAGTGTTCAATTGGAATCCTCACTCCTCGAGATGATTCTTAAAGAAAAAATGCTCTATGATGAGTTCTAGGGAATTATGGATTCTTTATATGGTGAGTAAACCATAGAAAATTGGTCTATATCTTTAGAGTGTGTCTTATGATTCTGGAACTATATTTTTATTCCTATACCTTTATGGAAGGCTATGATGGGGGATTTCTATATTTCCTTGTGGGTAATACATCTTGGAACCAAAAATATGTTTTATGATATGAAGAAAAATTTCTGGTGGCCATGGGATACATAATGTTAAACCACATTACCCTTAAACATCACCCTTTTAATTGAAAATACATTTTTAAAATCCATTTTATATTATTATTCCTCTAGAATACATGTAATACCATTTTGGTTAATTAAAAAGCTAAAAAACATGGGTTTTCAATTATTTTAACCCATCAATGAGAATAACTCCCTTTTAAATGATTTTAAACCCTTCAAATTCAAGATTTATTTGAATATATAAAATTAAATAATGTTTTAATTTGGGGTTTTATTTCCACAAACCATATTTCTTATAGTATTCTTAACAATACCTGAATAGCTGTTACTTCATTTTTGTTACCCTCTTGAGTAGTGTCTAAGGAGTTCAAATGATAGTGATCCAAAAAAGGTGTTTTTGTTGTCTTCTTCTGATCATGGGGTGAGTAATTCCTCCCATTTATTCCTAAAAATACCTCATTAAGGTTTTTGTAATATTTTATTTTAGGTAGTTGGTTTCAAAAGAAATCTATTTTATTTTAAACCTTTACTAATTTCTTAAACTAAAATAGATTTCTAATTTATTTTCACAATTGTATGCGTGTCTTTGAAATGGCATGATGTGTGTGATGAGAACTCTTGACAATGATTGATGTAAAATATTATTTTATTTTCATAGAAATGTTCATGAATTGAAATAATGACTATTGATATGATTTGGATGAAATTAAAAGACATGAGATATTTTATGATTTGAAATGCAGTGGTTCAATGAATTTCAATAAAAACCATTTTGATTGGTTTTTAAAATAAAAGGCATGAGTTCTCATGAAAATATATTGATGTTGATTTTTTAAATAAATAACATTATATTATAGTAAAACCTCATTGATGTTGGTTTTCGAAACAAAAGGTGTGTTTGGTAACATGAAAATGGGGATTAATGAAATGAAGACTAAAATGATTGAAGAATTATTAAACGAATAATATCCCCTTATTGTTTGATTTACCTTGAATCACATGGGGGACTGGGTATTTAGGTGGGAAAACACATGCTAGGCATGTATTACCTCTACCTAGAAATGGATTGATGGTAAAAACACAAACTAAACTACTTGAGGGTAGGGAGGTTAATCATTATGGATCTTCTCTTTTTCACCCATAGGGATGTTCCTTATGCACAATGGAATTTATACTTCACCAAGATGTATGAGAATATCTATTTAACCACTCCTTGGTTCTCTTAACCATGGTACTATAATTGGAAATGACTTTATATTCTAATTTTGTAAAATGTTTTAATCATTCCAATTTTGATATTTTGGTTATTCATGCCTCCTTTGATAAAAATGCTATATTTATTATTTCTTTAAGGGGAAATCCATTTTTACCTATTTATTATTATCCACTAAATTTTTTCTTGAAGCATGTTTTGATATGAACCATAAAAATATTTAAATTCAATGTTTTATTTATATTTTAGCATAAATAGATTGTTTGATATAGATTGATTATGAAATTATTGGTGAAATCCTATTGGGATCGTAGCTCACACCCTACCTTTTCCTTCCAACATTTATAGATTTTTATATTCTAGGTCCACGGAAATGGATGGAAACACTTAAAGGTAGAGGTTGTACTTGAAATTCAGTACCTTGGTATCACATTATGGAGTTTGTGATATAGCTATTGTGTGGGATTTGAATTTATATTTTGAGACATTTTCAAGGTGTTTATGAAACATTTATTCCCATGGAGTTTTTTTATAATGACTATTTTACTAATTCTTATCTGCTACATTTCTTTGTATTGTAACTCATTGGGGGAAATCATTTCCTATTAAATTGTATTGACGCCATGGCACTTTTCTCTATCCCATGTGGATTGGAATTTCCCTTTGGATCATGTCACGGTTGGATCAGGTACTATTTAGATGGGATATCTGGGTTGGTTCATGGAATGAACACTTTATGTTCAGTAGTATTATAAATATTTTATCCTTTTTTATTTAGGATAACAAAAAGATTAGAATTTTTATAACTTAGGGATAATATGATTAGGAACCAATCATCGTACGAGTACTTCACAACCCCAAATCCTTATAAAATATTTAAAGGGATGTTTACTAGTTCATATCTCATATGGTGACTTTAAACCTTCTTTTGATGGAATTCAGTTTAGTAGTATTATTGTAGTCTCCATAGAATAACCATATAATGTAATAATAATGTCAAACCAATTTAGTCTTAAAGATTTTTAGGGTGATTTTTGAGCATATGAAGAATAATTTTTAAAGTGAAGAAGAAAACGTAGATACAATTATTATGTTGTCTTTATTTCACACAAAAATCATGTTTAAACTCATGTGTTTCAGGATGTTTTAATTGAGGTGGATTTAATTACCTTGTTTTTGAATGATTTTATGAACATGAAAGAATTATTTAGGTTGAAGAGTGGATTTTGAAGGTGTTTAAAGTGAATGTGACATTACCACACCATGACCGGACACAAAATTGACATAGAGACTGTCTGGGAAGAGAAAATGGAGAGGCTACATGGAGCATGGAAATTTTGTTTTTCCATAGTCTAAAAAAGAATACTTACCTATGTTATGGTGCTATAAAGAGCATTTTGTGTCTCTCCTGAGAACATGGAAAATAATGAAAACATGAAAACATGGAGATCACCACTACAATATCCATTTCACAATTCATTGTAGCTAAAATATCTACTTATGGAAAACAATAAGACTTGAATATTCCATGAAGGTTTCTATGGAAGAACAATGAAGTGTGGTTTTTAGGGAAGTGACATAGTGAATACCACACCATATTTTTTCATTAGATACATTTTCTAGAAATTCGTAAAATGTAGAGGATTTTTTCCTAGGACAGAGTAAATGGCTATTCAGGTATCTAAAATTTCAAATAGGGAGCTATACACCATGGTACATGTTGTTGTAAGAGAAAAGGATTCATCTCTGAAATAGTGAGCGGATAACATGACATGAAACTGATCATTTTGAAAGTTGTTTAAGATATGTTTAGAATTGTTCAACAAAAATGGTGTACAATACATAGTGGTGAAATCTATGATAAGTGGAAATGATATACAATATGATGTGGTGATTAAATATAAAGTCATGTCCTGGAGAGAGTTCCTATATTTTTAGTGGATCTAATGATGTGGTTAAATTGATGACTTACAACATATTCAAACGTAATCTATAATGTCTCAAATCATATCAATGGTGAATATGATGTTGGGGATGATATAAAGGATCAAAATTATGAAGGGGTAGTTAAAGAAGGTTTTAAGTAAGTAAGAAGCTTTAAATTGAAATTGAAATTGAAATTGAAATTCAAAGGTGAAGTTATTGTTGTTGTGCAAGATATATTCAAATAGGGTTATATATAGAAGGTAAGAGGACTAGTGTATGTTATATTGAACATAATACATTATAGTGGATAAGTATATAACAATAAAGAGAATTATTCTATAGATAGATAGAGAGTGGAAGAGTGTGTAGTGTGGTGTGTACAAAATAGGAAGAATACTTACAAGTAGCGCATATAAAAGAAGAATAAGGGAAAGAAAAGTTCAATGAAGTGTGCAAAGGAAGAAGAGAAATCAATACATGTTCTTAAATAATAATGAATTGGATTAACAAATTATGTTTTCAGGAGGCAATCATAAAAGGATAAGGTTAATCCCATCCTCAACAATATAGGACAATGGTTCATTTTTTCAGAGACTTTTTGGGAGACATGGGTGAAGATTATTCTTGTATCACGTGTAAAGGATATACCCTAATTGTTGTATCCATGATAATTATAATAGTGGATTATATGGTCCTAGGTGATTATATATCATTCCATAGATTAATTACTCATTTTAAGTAGTGAACCATGTAAATAAAGTGTCATTTTTATTTCTTTCCTCAATGTGTGTGAGTTAAGCACCGATATTTCTCATTATAAAAGTGCTGGAGGTTAATTTTGAACAGAAAAATAAAAAGGAAAAATGGACTACTATTCACTGATTCCCCCACCTTCTCAGTGAACCTATTGCATGCTTGAGTACATAAATTGGTATTAGTGAAACCATATTTCCTTTAAATATCTGAAATTTGAAGTTCATTTATTTGAATATTTTTGATTTTTTTTTTGGTATTTGAGTTCTTTCAAGAAAAGTTTCTCTCAATAGTTGAATAATGGATCTCTGATTATTTTAAATGTAAAACTTGTATAAAGTGAAAAATAAAGGGATTATAAATTTTTATGTAAATAATTATTACATTTGGACATATTAGATGCATCCATGTTTGTTGTCAATCTATTGAAATGTTTTGGAGGCTACTGTTGATTGATATATTCCTCATGATGCAGGTACTGCTATGACAGTAATAGATAGGAATAGTTTGTAGAATTATTTTTATGATCAAAATTGCATACTCTCATCACTATCAGAGATGGAATTTCTAAAGGTCAAATGTATCAAGACAAAAAAGTAATTTTTGATAAATTAGAGAATATCTGTAAAGGCAATAAAAAGTGAAGCAATCCAAGTTAAAAATTTGGATATTAAAGTATAAATATCTCAAGATGAAAGATGATAAAATAGTGGTTAACTTATTCATAGGAGTTAATGAAATTGTGACCACCATTAGAAGTTTTGGTGAGAAGTTAGAAGACACTATGATTGTTGAGAAGATACTACATATATTTCTAGATAGTTTTGATGATTTTTTTGAACACTCTAAGATCATGATCCAGGTACACTTGCATTATATAATCTTTATAGAATTATTATTACCTATGAAATACTAAATGGAATAATCTTCAAGAATAATTACAAGGCTAGTAAGGAAATTTCCTTATAGGCATTGAAGAAATAAAGGAGTAGAAAAGAAGTAGTTTTTAAAGAAGAGTATTTTTTGATAAAGAATACATTGTAGTGAAATTTGAAAAAGTTATGTCTTTTATTTCAAGAATTTTTAAAAAGGTAAAATTAAATATTTTGGTACATTACTATATAATTGTTTCAACTATGGGGTTATTATACATTTTTTTGTTAACTACCCTAGGCTGAAAGAAGAATAATATAAATAGAGTGAAGATGCAGATGATAATCCTAGTAGATCCTTGAATAAGAAATCATCAAAACATTCTTTGAAGAGGAAAGGTAAGAAATTAGAAAAATAAAAATTAAAAAATTTCTTGATCATGATTGATATAATTGATTATTGTGGATATAATGAAGAAGTAAATCATTCAAAAAATATGGTTAAAGGCTATTTATTACTAAGGGGGATGAAGAGTAAGTCATAAGTGATGAGAGTAGAGGTGATAAAAGTGGGGAAGAGTCAATGATAGAGTTTATTCTGAAAATTGAAATTAAAAAATGTATATTAAAGATTTATCAATTAGATATGGACAAGAAGAACATGAATAAGGGGTTTTAACCATCTATCAATAATAATAGTTCTCATTATGAAAAGGATTTTATGTTGATATACAAGATTGAGAGATTTAAGAAGTTTCTTAATGAACAGAACAAGATAATGGTTGAAATAGAATATAAGGTTAAAGAAAATTAGAAGGATATTGAGTTTTCCAATTGTAATTAATCATGAAAGAAAAGTAATTTGATACATTAAAATATAATTTTTAGAATTATATTTATAAATTTGGATAAATCTAAAGGATAAAGACAATGAAATAATCTTATGTCTCATACAATTATGAGATTCAAGTTTTTCCAAAAGGATTACATTAAAAGAATGAAAAATATCCTAAAAATGTTGGAAAAGGTATAATTCAAAATCACAATAGAATAAAGTTAGAATTATTTTGAAATAAAGGTATTCTAAAAAATCTAGAAATTCAAGGAGTTCTAATTTTAAATAAAAAACTATTAAAAATGGTGATTTTAAAAAGGATAGAAAGAATTATAAAGTGGAAAAGAATGGGTTGGTTGTACAAAAACTTTTTTTTTTGTAAAAATGAGTTAAGATTAATGGTCATACAATGTTAAAATTAAAAGTGTCAAAATCTTGACAAGAAGATATTTTTAGAGAGAAGTATACATTTTATGGATAATGTTGGCACTATGGAGGATTTGGAAACTTATAATGAATATAATGGTTTAATTAACAATATTAATATGAATCACTAGTTATAAAAGGAAAAGTTTTAGGGGGATTTATCCCACTCAAAGGAGAAGTTTTCAGAACAAATCTAAAAATTATGAAGTGAAGGTTGGAAACAAGTTCTCATCATTTATAGAGGTTTAAAGATGATGTGCCCATATGGTTATTTTTTGAGGATTTTTTTACAATTTTACCCACCCAATTGATTATAAATCTGAACACTCAAATTAATTTGAATAATAGACTGAAAGGAAAATATATGGATTTTATTATTACAGTAGGTTTCTCAAAATTAGAGGAATTGGTTAAATAATCATTGGAGAAGAAAATCTTGGATTGATGAAAAAATTATTTATTCATGGCTAGAATTTTGTTTGATAAGTTCATTTCAACTTTGTGATAAAGACCATGAAGTGGCATTTCATTAGAATGAAATTTTTGTGAATAATTTTAAAGATGGAAGTTATATTAAGATAGGAAAATGTTCTTGAGGATATTTATTTCATTTAATTGAAATTGTGAAGAAGAAGATGACTTGTTATAAGAATAAGAGATATGTTATGAATAATTTGGATATTTTTGACTTTAAAGAGAATGGATAAACTTTTATACTCAATAAGAAGGTTGTAAGTGACATATCATGAAAAATATTTTAGATAATGTAGGATAAATTAGGTTCTAACATTATAAAAAAAATAATATAAATGTTATGAAAAAAAAGTTCTAGAGTATCATGAAGAAATAAGTTTTAGTATGTTATATGACTGAAGTAAATAATAAGACATTTAATCCCAATCATAAATTGGAGTTGAAGAAGAACATGGCTAAATAAGGTAGTTTTCAGTCAAAGTGGAATTTGAACACTATTATCACCTAAAATCTTAGAATGGGGAGTCTTCTCTAAAACAAAATTCCAGTCTAAATGAAACAACGATTCAAGAACCAATGATTCACTTGCACACAATATTCATGGGTTTCATGCGAATTTCACATTATGTTCACAATACATTTATGCACAAAATGTGATGATAAAGAACAAGATTCCAAGTATCACTCATGATCCCCAAAATGATTGGAAAGATTTTTATACAAGATTGTGGTTTCATGTGTGCAAAACCAGCATTTTCATGCCACATTCCATTGTGTAAGAAAGGTGATGAGAAACCGCTAGATCGTATGACCATGACCATGTGACAAAGGAAAGGAGAGAGTACAAACACTTTTTATGACCCATTAGGGTTGTATACTATTAGATTGACATTTTTTTTATAAATAGAACCTCACTCCCTCACTTTGCATGGGGGGTGTGGATATTTAGAAAATGAAGCATTTATTTTAGATTTTGAAAACCTCTCTTCTATGAAATCATGAAATTCCATTGGATTCTATAAGTAAGATAATTTTCATGAATGACCTCCCATGGAAACCAATTTTTCTTGGTCCATGTTTGAGATCTCCTCACCCAATATCCCTTAAGGATATTCAGGTTCACTCAAGAGAATATTCCTTTACACCGCCCTAAGCTTCATGCAATCTCATAATTTTTATGTTCCTATCCCCCATGATATATGCTATTGTCTTGCACTAGAGACCATGTATTGTGAAAATCCTTTTTAATGTATTACAATATAATTTCACACAACCTTCGGGCCCCTAAACCCATGCCCCCCTATGATTCAAGTGTGTCCTAGACCATTACCCTGCATGTTACTTCTATGAATAAGAACCCTAATGTCTTTTTTATCCTAATAATAGTCACCCTAACATCATAACCCCTGATTTCCACTTTCACATGATAGTGTTTATGACATTACCTACTCAGAGGTGAACGAGAAGTGGACACATAATCCCTAAAGGTGGAATCACTAAGGAAAACAATTTACCTATATCGACAGAGAGTCCTTTTTCTAGATCTTCCTCTCACCTTTACACTGTCCTCCCTAGGCATAAGCCCCAACAACATCCAAGCTACACAAAGTAAAAATATCTAGCTCCATGTACTAGTTGTATGATGTTAAATTACATGAAAAAAATTTTAGTGCATGATGTTAAACTGTAGCCTTACCCTATGTGAGGAACACATGATGACCCATGTATGATAATAATGAGATTCCACTCCTCTCCCTCCATGAGATGTCAACTTATAGTCTGCACTCCGAGGAAGATCCCATGTATAATACCTATTCACACAATTACTTCTCCATAGTAGTACCTGAGAATTCCATATTCATAAGTCCCACACCATCCTTAATTTATTATCCTTTTGCGAAAAAATCATCTGTATTGTACGACGTTAAACTACATGGACTGGTACTATCACACAACTTCAAACTATGACATTGAACTATGTGGGTTTTGATCCCTATTTACTGATAGGGTATGTAGGACACCTCCCTGAGGTTCATTCCTGACATACCAACACATTTGGGGTACCTATATGAGGTTCAATATCAATACCCCAATGCCACCATCAAATCTTAAGTGTGAAATCTTCTGCTCTGGGGACACACTTAACAACCTATCTACCACTGTAAGACGTTAAACTTATGACCCATCTGTCCCCACAAGATGTTAAACATTTGACCAACCTATCCCCACAAGGTGTTAAAATTATAACCAACATATCCCCAAAATACATTAAACCTACGACTAACCTATCCCCACAAGACATTAAACCTCTAACCAACTTTCCCCCAAAAGACATTCAAACTATGACCAACCTATCCCCACAAGATTTAAAACCTATGAACCATCTATCCCCAAAAGATGTTAAACATGTGACCATCTCCCTACAAGACCCTAAAACTATTCCCCACTAAATCTAGAATATTTAGCCCATATAATAAACACGGGATACTTATGGTAAAACTCCTATGATGTATTATTACCCTTTCATCAACTACCTCATGGCCGATGTAGGATGCCTAAGGTTCCATGCCTAAGATGCCTCACACATGAGATTCCATCTAAAAGAGGAATAATTTATAGATGAAAAATACACCCAATTTCTATAAATTCCTAGACATGACCAACATCACTATCTACTTTGATCAAAGTTTGCTACCTAACTGATACAAAAACAACATACTTAACCGGCAACCACCTCGAGATGGAACCGATTATGAGTTTCATGAAAATGTATTAACTCTATGAGGGAGACTTGGATTAGGTGACAAGATCTAAGTAGTAATCCATGGGAGGAGGAACTAAAATCCCATCATCCCAGTTTGATCAATAATCCAACATCACTGATTAAAGTGATGGAAGCCTCCTGACCTTAGAAAGAGGGAATGTGGGGGAAAGAACAATGCAATGTGTGTACACGATAGAAAGCATCTGAAACAAAAATGGTGAAACTAATGTGAATCTCTTATCATCTAACAATGATTAGATCAGTAATGTTAGACACCATAATATTTGGGAATCACTGGGTCTAGACATTTTCAGCATCATGATTGGACAAACAAAAATGGTGAACCCGACATGAATTATCTTCTCCTTCAACTATGGGGACTAGTAATGTTGGGGCACCATAAAATTTTCATGTTACTACATCTAGATATTTGGTGTTTGATCCCAAAAATAAAATGATGGTACAATCATGAACCACTTCTGTGAATTGGGGTGGATGACATTGGTAATCCTTGGTCTGGGACATCATCAACATATATCCTTCCTCCATTTTAAGAAGAATGGGTGACATTGAGGCAATTGGGAATCACCTTCACTGTCCCTTTACTGATAGTTTATTCCACATAATTTACAGGAATAGAGTTATAGGAGATTAGATAACTAACGACAATAGGCATAGGGGTAGGGGAAATATCAGTACGAAAACCCCGCATGACTATATTCCTACCATGATTGACACCATGCCTTCAGTTACTTGGCACCCACGCCCCATCTCACCCTCCATGATCATCTAGAGGAGGGTGATCAATACCCTTTTTCATATATATGAAAAAATGGGTAATTACCACCAGGTATATGGCCCTCCAAGATCTCAAACCATCGATGCTTCACTCACACTGCCACCCTTGATTATAGCGACCCTTGGTTTTCAAAAACAAAAATTAAATTACTCTTGCAGAATACTTAAAAATTATAAAAAAAAACTTCCCAAAGACAATAATTGGTCAAGTGACTTTGGAAACATAGAAACATAAACACTATTACATAAATGATCTACATCATCTCCCACTAAGTTATTCTTGACTAGCACCATTCTTAGACAACTCAAAAAATAATACACATCGTAATAAACTGGGAGAAAGGAAACATAAAAAGGGGATGAGATCAGATGAAAAGTAAGGGTAAACAAGGGATACATATAATCATAAACATGAGTATAAGGGTATGAGAATGTTATCATGAAAATAGAGGATCATACCCTGTATATCAAATATTATAACAGGAACCATGACATAAAGATTGGCAGTTCATAAGACATGAATCATAATGAAATAAAGAGAATAAGCCATGGAAACATAACATAGGGATAAAACATGGAATTTTGGAAGACACAAAATCATATAATATGATTTTCATAGTATCCAAGGCATCGCTTCCAATAACATCTTGGTAGTATGGGTTTACTAACCATACCATATTGGTAGTAATGGTTTACACCAATGGATATATTAGTAGCATGAGTTCACTCCTCATACCATCTTGGTAGTCATGGTTCACTCCCATTTCCATCTTAGTAGTCAAGGTTCATTAATATGACCATATTAGTCCATATCATGAGATATAAATCTTTAACCAATGCATTGTAGGGAGATATAGGTCCCACCCATCTCATAGTGTAATAATTCATACACGTGACACAAAATAATAAATAGTCATATCATATCCCCATTAAATGAAATGGGTATTATAAACATGTAATAATATCATAACCTATTTAAAGATACATGTTTCATAATCATTTCATCATAAACATAACCCGTGAAAAGAGAAGGTTTCAAAATTATATAACATGTAGAAGAGAAATGGGTTTCATAAACATCATGCCATCAAAACATAATCCATTTAGTGAAATAATATGAATGGAAAAATTGAATAATTTCCCCATAAATTCATAATTAACACCAATGGATTTTATATTAGATAGGAAATAATTTTGAAATATCTTTAAAAACATTTCATGAGGAAAATATCCTTTCTTCTTTGAAAAATGATTTTTATAACATAAAACCTTTTGAAAAAATTTTATTTGAAAATAGATTTGAAAAATTATAAATGAAGATTTGGAAACAATAAAACATTTTAAAAATACTTTTTTCTTTAAAATAATCTTCAAGGATATTTTGAAAACATTTTAAAAAACATTGGGATTTTAATACAATAGAATTCTAACTGAAGAGAGATAGAGAGACAGTAAAATTTTACTTAAAACATTATCTTAATTACCAAAGAGTTGAAAATTTGGTATTAACACATTAGGATATATTGAATAAATATACTATAAGGAAACTCATGATTATTATTGATATATGGATCAAAATATTACATCAAAGGAATCACAAATGTAAACAATCTCTAAAAGCGATGATATTGTCTCAATAAACTCTTATAACTTCGTAACTTGGGATCATACTATCTATGTAAGATAAGGAAATTAAATCAAGGATTAAATATCATGAAAATAATAAAATTAATTATATAACATGTAAAATGGAAGTATATATACCTCCAAAAAGATTTTAGGTTCATCAAAAAATACGATTCTTAAAAAAGGAAAATTGAGACAAAAAATTTCTACCAATTTGGTAACTTTTGAAACTTTAAAACCCTGAATTAAAGTTTATAAAATGGATATGTTGATAACCATAAATTTATTTATTATATAAATAGAATACAATCATGGTTAGTACATACACCACACAAAATGAAAGAGTGGTGAACATAGAATGTATCTCACATGAATAAAAAGTGTGATGAAATCCCCTTATATTGTGTCTTGACTCTCTTCGTACTCATTCCATATTTATGTATAATAAATATAAGTTTATTATAACTCTTTTAAAAAATCATATTATTATACATAATACTATATATGGTTTAATTATTCCCTTATATTACCTTATTGTTAATAATTCTATGTTAATATTTCACTTCAGGTAATATTCACTTTGTTCTTCACATGTGTCTTAATTTGTTATATCAGTTGTCCTTATACTTATATCATGATTAAAAAATTTAAATCATGATAAAAATATCATTAATATAAATTATATTTATATTATAATAATCTATATCATAAAGAATTATGAAATTTAATACAATGTTCATAGAGACGGTAATCCGTACATACGCATTAACACTATTTCTGTTTTAATTGTCGTATTGAAAGAAAGAAAGAAAATGAAAAAAAAGTGTATATGTATATAATATTATTATAGTAAAATTATAATTTCATATATATATTATAATTTCACTAAAAACACCCTTAATAAATTCCATGTAGTGTGTGAATGAATCACATCGCTTTGAGGGGGCGGTAGTCCACACTTCCTCAAACGAAATTATCATAATTGCACCAAATGGAAAGTAAAAATATTTATGTTGTAAAAGAAATAAATAAGATTAAATAAATAATAAATATAATATTTTACATATAAACATATTTTAAATCATAATTTCCACCATGAAAGGTGGTAAAGTAGAAATGAACATTCATCGTTTAGTGAGGCGGTAGTTCACCGTACACATAAATAGTATGTTCGATATTCAATAGATTGAGGTGTGTGTAAGTGTAGGTATAATAATTAGAATAAAAAATCCTAGTATTTTTATTATAATTTTTTAATCATACAAAAAATGGAATAAATATAGTGTAGGGGGTGGAGAAGGAAAATAAAGGAAAAGAGTTTGAGAGAAGACGTTACCTCTTAATCAGGTAACTCCTTTTCGTTTGTGCCAAAAAGGATTCCTTGAGTTGCCTTATTCCCAAGGGAAGGATTATACGAGTAAGGGAGAGAATTTAGAAGCGTATTTGAGCATATTTTTGGCTATACAATGGGATTTATAGGTGTAACGAAGTGGGTAGAGGTGGTGTCCTTTTATAGGGAAGGGAAAGAACACACTTGGCATTTTTGAAAACAAGTTAGGTGTACCAACATTTTTACCTAAAAAAAGAAATAAAAAACCAAAAAAAATAAATAATGGAAGGTTAATGGCCGAATAAAGTCCATAAAATGGTTGTTGGATAAGTTTCTAGGTCATTTGGGGCCTTATATTTATGGTTTAGTACTTTATTAGCCTATTTTTTCTCTTAACTAATGTAATTAATTTTAATCACTTTCACTAATATTTTTGGTCAAAAACAAATTTGACCTCATTAAAAATTATAAATTATGATGATTCCAAATATGGAATCCATTTTTCTAAATTATAATCACATAATTTGAAGAAATTAATTTAAAATTAATTCCATAGTTCGGTCGATAATACATGTTTTTAAAGTAAAAATGATCAAAAGTTTGCTAAATTTTTATATCTAATTTCAATGTGAAATTGGTTACAACGAATAAAATTGGATTAATTGATAAAAAATTTATATAATTAAGATATTAAACTAATTAAAAATATAATTTGACCTTATAAATAAATTAAATTAAAAAGAAGTTTTGAATTAAAATCAAGTATTTTTCACTATTCATTAAAAAATGAAGTTTGTTAGAAAAATACAAAAAATTAACCATAAGATAATTTAGACATTATAAATTCAAAACTTAATTATATTTTATAAAATTTAATTTATAAATTTTTATAAAATTAATTTTATTATTTTTCATAGTACATTAAAAGTGGTTCATTCGAGAAAACAATATTTTTAAACAAAGAAGGACTTAACCAAAAATAATATATTTTATTATAAATAAATTTTATTTATATAAGAGTTATAAAATATATTTGAAAAGTAGTTATTACTATTCATATAACCAAGTTTAAAGGCTAGGTTATAATTAACTCATTTAAATAATATTAATAATAAAATAATGTTTCATAGAAACATCGGTGTTGTGTGTAACATATGCTAACTCAATGTTGCATGTATCATACACCAAGTGGGTGTTCTGTGTAATGTATGATAAGTCAGTTCCATTTTAGAGTAATGTTTGTCTTAGTGCATTGTAATATATAAATGAAAATTTAATTTATTCGAGAAAAAGGTGTATAAAAAATCGGGGTGTTACATTCAACCCCCTTTAAAATGAATTTCACCCTCGAAATTTATTACTTGGGAAAAAAATGAGGATACTTATGCTTCATCATATCCTAAAATTCCCACATATCTTCCTCTAACTGATGATTCCTCTACAAAACTTTCACTAAGTTAGTGGTCTTGTTTCGAAGAAATTTCTCTGATCAGTACAGAATGTCAATTGGTTGTTCCTTGTAAGAAAGATTCTTCCCTGGAAGTATGGCCTCTGAGTTCAATACATGTGAAGGGTCAGGTATGTATTGTCTCAAGAGAGATACATGGAATACATCATGGACTTGAGATATATTTGGAGAAATTTCCAAGTGATAAGCTATTGTCCCAATACGATCAAGAATCTCAAAGGAAAAAATATACCTTGGGCTTAGTTTAACTTTCTTCCCAAATATCATAAATTTCTTCTAGGGTGAGATTAATAGAAACACCTTTTCACCAAATTCAAATTCTAGATCATTCCGGCAGTTATTAGTATAACTTCTCTGCTGAATTTGAGTTTCCTTGATATGCTGCAGAATGGTTCTAACCTTCTCTACCATTTCTTCAGGGATCTCAAGTCCTAATAACTTTATTTATCCAATTTCATCCCACAAATTGGAGCTCTATATTTCTTCACATGGAGGGATTCATATGGTTCCATCTGAATTCTTGAGTGAAAGCTATTTTTGTAAAAAAACTTAACTAGAGGAAGGTGATGATTCCAACTACCTTTGAAATATAATGAACAAGATATCAACATATCCTCTAGTGTTTGAATTTTTCTTTCAGGCTGAAAATCTATTTGGGGATGATATGTAAGGCTAAAAATTAATTCTATATCATGTACTTTCTGAAGAATTCGCCTAAATATTGAGGTAAACCTTGGATCCTGATCTGATACAATAGAATGTGGTACTCCATGAAACCTAACTACTTTCTTTATATATATCCCAGCAAGCTAATCTAGAGAGAAATATTCTCTGATATCAATGAAGTTTGATGACTTAGTAAGGTGATCGACTACCATCCATATGGCATTATACCCTTTTTAGGTTTTGGTTAGTCTAACATTAAAATCCATAGTGATGTTCTCTCATTTCTATTCTAGTATGGGTAATGGAATCAACATAAATTTATATTTTTTCTTTCAACCTTAACTTGATTTCATTCCAAACATCGAGATACAAACTATGAAATATCTCTCTTCATGACATCTCACTAGAATTATTCTTTCAAGTATCTATACAATTTCATACCTCCAAGATGAACTGAGAATAAAGAACTATGAGATTCCTTTAACAACTCCTTCTTTAAATCTGGTATATAAGGAACACATAAACGGTTCCTGAACCTTATCATTCCATCCTGATCAAGGTTAAACTCAAGAACACTTATAACTTTATTTTACATATCTTCATCTTAAATTTTCACCTCCTTAATATTTACTTAGATAGAGGGTTGAACATTAATTTCAGAAGGATAAGATTTCCCCTTCCTTAAATATTTCTATATCCATCCTTTGCAAATCCATAAATATTGGATCTTTTGTGATCCTCGTCATGGATAAGATAGCATGATCCTTCTGACTCAAAGCATTGGCCACCTTGTTCACTTTCCCAGGGTGGTAATGTATTGAGCAGTCATAATTCTTTATCAACTCTAACTATCTTATATAGTGCATGTTAAACCCATTCTGTGTGAATATATATTTTAGACTTTTATGATCAGTATATATATATATATAACTTTTCTCCATAAATACAATACCTCCATATTTTTAATGAAAAAATTACCACTACTAAATCCAAATCACGAGTAGAGTAATTTTTCTCATGAATTTTTAACTTTCATGAGTCATAGTAAATAACCATGTTATTCTACATAAGAACACATACTAATCCATTATTGGATGCATCACTATAGATTACAAAACCTTCTCTACTACAGAGTAATTTCATCATAGGTTCACCGAAAAACCTTCTCTTTAATTTATTGAAATTTTCCCCACATTAATCTGTCTAGAGAAACTTGACACCCTCCCAAGTTATCTTGGTCATAGGATTAGATAGTTGTGAGAAATTCTCCACAAAATATTGATAATATCCAGCTAAACCATGAAATATATGGATCTTAGTCACCGTGGTTGGTCTATTCCAACATTCAATAGCCTTCGTATTTGATGGATCTACTACTATACCATCTATTGAGATTATATGACCCAAAAAATGAAACCTTTTTCAGCCAAAATTCACACTTTATAAAATTCTCATACAAATTCTCCTTTTTTAGGGCCCTCAATACAATTATCAAGTGATCTTCATTCTCTTCCTTTCTCATTGATTAGATAATAATATCATATATAAATACTACCAAAAACTAATGGAGGTAATCTCTAAAGACTCTATTCATTAAATACATGAAGATAACAGGGGAATTATTAAGACTAAAAATAATCACTATATATTCATAGTGACTATACCTTGTACGGAATGAAATCTTGGGTATATCCTCATTCTTGACCCTAAATTGATGATATCTATAATGAAGGTCAATCTTGGAAAAGTATTGATCTCTATGAAGTTGATCAAATAAGTCATCAATATGGTTTGAGGATACTTGTTCTTGATTGTGATCTTGTTCAACTCCCAATAATTATTGCAAAGTCGTACTAATCCATAATTATTTTTCACAAAAAGAAATAGTGCAACCCAAGGTGACACACTTGTCCAAATGAATCCCTTATCAAGGTTTTCTTAGAGATTTTTATTCAATTCCTGCAACTCAATCAGGTTCATTTTTTAAGGATTCTTTGAAATTGGTGTGGAACCATGTATGAGTTAAATTGAGAACTCAACTTCATGTTTTGGTGGAAGACTAGGAAACTCTTTCAAAAAGACACCCACAAAATCCAGAATAATAGGCATATCATCAATGTTGATTTTCTCCCCAACCATTTGAGATAAACAACCCCTCTGAATGGGAATTAAGAGACATACACTGGATGTAATCTCCACAGGAAGTTCATACTTATTTTTACATTGATGAATGATCATATGAGGGTTTGAAATATCAAACATAACTTCCCTTAATTAAAAATTGATGTGGGATTTATATAGAGAAAGCCAATCCATGCCTAAGATGACATCAAATTCGACCAAAGCAATAATGACAAGATTTCTAGGAAGCACATTCCCACAAACTTCAAATGGGGATTAATCATAAACTTAAGATGAAATCATCATACCATTAGGGGTTTACACTGTTAATTCCATATCTAATTGTTTTGGTGAAATCTTAACACCCTTAGAAAATTCTTTAGATATGAAAGAGTGGGTAAATCCATAATAAAATATGACATTATCAGTTCTAGAGTGGATGGTAAGTGTACCTTTCATCACGTCATTATCAAAACCCTCATAAAAAATAGATATGTCATGATATTTTCTCTTATCCCTTGGATTAAGAGGTTGCAGACATCGATCATCATCACCAGCCATTGGCTTTGGGCAGTGTTTAGAATAATTCCCATTCTCCTTACACTTTTAGAATTTAATCATGGGAGGTACATTCTATGATGAATTTTTCACATTCTAAACATTAGCTAACTTTTTCCCATAACTTCAGTAATCAATTACCTGGTGACATTCCTTTCTGCACTTAAAAAATTTATTAGACCCCTTAAGAAAATTTCCTCCATGTTTCTTCCAACACTTAGCGTATAAAGGAAAGGTCATATTCTTTTATTTATGGTTTTTAGATTTTCCTTTAAACTTAATATTAGTCTTCTTGTCAAAACCATGAGATTGATATGCGACTCTAACCTCAATTTCAACCTTGATTTCATAATGCACAATATATTCATAGTTACTAAAGTCTCTTATGACCAATTCCCTTCTGATACATGTCTTTAAGCCACCAAATAACCTATCAAATTTAATTTTGTGTTGGATGATAACTCCTGAAGCATACCTCACATGTGTCATGAAATTATCCTCATAGGTACCGACAGATTCATCATCCCTTTGCTTCAACTCAAGGAAATATTTATCCTTCTTGGTATAAAGAATTTTAGGAAAGTACTTATTGAAAAATAAGTTCTTGAACTCATCCCAATCCATGGATTCAATATCATCTTTCTACCTTATATTCTTGATTAGAGTCCACCAATAATTTGCTTCACCTTCCAACTGATAAACAGCCAAAATTAATTTATCATGCTCCAAACACTGAAGAATGAAGAGTATATTTTTAGTAGTAATGGTCCATTTTTTAGAAACAAGTGGATCAGAAGACCCTATTAAAGAAGGTGGATTTTTCCTAGTGAAATATTCAATATAATTTCATTCCTTCCTTTTCTCATTTGGAATTCCCCCATGATTCATAGATTGAGAAATATGTGTGAGCATAACAATGATATTTTTCATTCCAAATCCCATATAATTCTATTACTCATGAGTATAATCATTTCATTTTATTTCTAAATCACCATTAATGCGTTTATCTATAGTTTAATCCATTGACTAAAACCAAAATCATAGAGTAATTAATAGTTATCATAATCATGAAAAATCACTTATAGGATGTCTAACTTATGAAACCTTCTTTAATCTATGTCACCTTAGGTTTATCCTAGCTTATTCATAGCCAACTTATATTTAAATCCTTCATAATGGTTTGTGAAGAGTTTTTGAATTCCCAAATCATATCCCCCGAGAGTGTCAAACTAGGTGTGCAACAAAGCCCATTGTTGTGTACTAGATTACCACCGAGTCAGGCCCGAAACATATTTTCAGAGTTGTTACACTTAGTTACATCGGTGCTAGAGCCACATCAACTTTTTGTATCTAGAAAGGGATTTATTTCTAGGAAACCAGTCACTCTATCCTTCACCAAAATTCCATGACATTTTCATATACCTTTCCTTATCCTTAGACTTATCCCTAGACATGTCCTTAGGGTTCTCACTAAGGTTTTATCATCCTAGATTCCAAATGTTAACTATAAATTTTATCTGATGACAACTATAGAGATCCTCAATTTTCAAAAAATAAACATTACATAACTTTTATAGAATACTTAAACATTAAAAAAATAGATGCCCAAAGACCATAATTGGTCTAGTTCCTTTGAAAACATGGAAACATAAACACTAGTACATAATTGAGCAAAATTATCTTCCACAAGGTTCTTAATTACTAGAACCCTTGTTATAAACTTTAAAAATAATACATATCATTATAAACTGGGGGAAAGGAAACATAAAAAGGGGTGAGATCAGATGCCCAATAAGGGTAAACAAGGTAGACATGTAAGCATAAACATGGGAATAAGGGTATGATAATGTGATCATGAAAATATAATATCATACCCTACATATCAAAGATCATAACATAAATCATGGAAAAAATATTAGAAGTTCATAAGACATGAATCATAATGAAATAAAGATCATAATCCATGAAATCATAACATAGGGATAAAACATGGAATTTTGGCAGACACATAATCATATAATATTATTTCCATAGTAGCTAAGACATCACTACCAATACCATCTTGGTTGTATGGGTTCACTCCCCATACCATCTTGGTAGTCATGGTTCACCCACATGTACATCTTAGTAGCATGAGTTCACTCCTCATACAATCTTGGTAGTCATGGTTCACTCCCATGGATATCTTAATAGTCAAGGTTCATTCCCAAGACCATAATAGTCTATCTCATGAGATATAAATCTTTACCCAATGAATAGGAGGGAGATATAGGTCCCACCCATATCATAGTGAAATCATTCATACATGTGCCATAGGATCATAAATGGTCATATCATAGACCATTAAATAAAATGGGTATTATAAACATGTAATCATATCATAAATTGTGGAAATATACAATTTTCATAATCATTTAATCATAAACATAACCTCTGAAAATAAGCATGTTTCAAAAGCATATAACTCGTGAAAGAGAGATAGGTTTCATAAACATCATCCCATCAAAACATAATACATTTAGAGAAATAATATGAATTGAAACACTGAATAATTTACCCATAATTTAATGAGTAACACCAATGTATGTTATCTTATATGGGAAATAATTTTAAAATATCTTTAAAAATATTTCTTGAGGAAAATATCCTTTATTCTTTGAAAATTATTTTTATAACGTAAAACCTTTTGAAAACCTTTTATTTGAAACTAGATTTAAAAAACTATAAAAGAATATATTAAAACAATAAAAAAATTACAATATTTTCCCTTGATAATGATCTTCAAGTAACTTTTGAAAATATTTTTGAAAACATGGGTTTTTGATTATAATAGAATTCTGACTGAAGAGAGAGTGAAACGATCAGATTTTACTTAAAACACTATCTTAAGTACCAAATATTGGAAAAATTGGTATAAAAACATGATTATATCTTGAATAAATATAGGATAAGGAAAACCATGAGGATTATTTATATATTTATCAAAATATTAAATCAAACTAAGCATAAACATAAACAACCTTGAAAAGCGATGAGATTGTCTCAAGAAACTCTTATAACTTAGTAACTTGGGATCATGCTCTCCATAAAAGAAATAAAAATTACATGAAGCTTTCATGAAAACAAGGATATTCATGATATAACATGTAAAATTTAAGTATATACACCTTGAAAAATATTTTAGGTTCATAACAAAACATGAGTCTTAAAGAAGGCAAATCGAGACAAAACATTTTTACCGATTTGGTAACTTTTGAAACTTAAACCCCATGAATGAAAGTTCATAAAATGGATATGTTGATACACATTAATTTAGGTATAATATACATATAATACAATCATGGGTAGTATATAAACCACACAAAAATAAAGAGTGGTGAACATAGCATGTATATCATGATAATAAAAAGTGATATGAAACCCCCTTACCATATCTCTCGACTGTCTTCTTACTCGTACAAGATTCCTATATAATAAATAATAATATTATAAATATTTTACAGAAGAATATTCTTATAAATAATACCATATATGGTTTTATTATGACTTTATATTACCCACTTGTTAACAATCCTATGTTAAGGTTTCACTTTGGGTAATATTCGCTTTGTTCTTCGCATGTGTATTAATTTGTTATATCATTGGTACTTATAATTATATCATGATTCCATAATGTTAATAATGATATAAATATCATGAATATACAATATATTTATATTATAATAATCTATATCATAAATAAGTATGAAATGGAATACATTGTCCATGGAGACGGTAAGCCATACGTATGCATGAACATTGTTTCTATTTTAATTATCGTATTGAAAGAAAGAAAGAAAATTAAATAAAAGTGTATATGTATATAATATAATTATAGTATCATTATAATGTTATATATATCATATAATTTCACTAAACCCGTCCTTAATACATTCCATGTAGTGTGTGAATGAATCACATCTCTTTGAGGGGAAATTGTCCACACTTCCTCAAACGAAATTATCCTAATTACACCAAATAGAAAGCCAAAATATGTGTGTTTTAAAAGGAATAAAGAAGATTAAATAAATAATAAATATAATATATGACATATATAAAAAGATTTTCCATCATAATGTACACCATAAGAGGTGGTAAAAGAGAAATGAACATTCATCGTTTAGTGAGGCGGTAGTTTTCCATACACATAAACAATATATTTGATATCCATTAGATGGAGGTGTGTGTAAGTCTAGGTAGAAATATTAGCATAAAAATAATATTACATTGAGGATACTGGTTTTTTCATACAAAAAATGCGATAAATTGAGTGGATGGGGTGGAGAAGGAAAATAAAGGAAAGGAGCTTGAGAGAATACGTTACCTCTTAATCGGGTAACTCCTTTTGGTTTGTTCCAAAAGGATTCCTTGAGTTGCCTTCTTCCCAAAGTAAGTATTATATGAGAAAGGGAGGGAATTTCGGAGCTTATTTGAGTGGATTTTGGGCAATACAAGGGCTTAAGATGTGTGAGGAAGTGGGTATAGGTGGTGGCCTTTTATAGGGAAGAGAAAGGACACACTTGGAATTTTTTAAAACAAGTTAGGTATACCCACGTTTTTACCTAAAAAAAGTCATAAAAAACTAAAAAAAATCAATAATGCAAGTTTAATGGGCGAATAATGTCTATAAAATGGGATTTGGACAAGTTTATAGGTCATTTTGGGTCTTATATTTATGGTTTAGTACTTTATTAGCCTAATATTTCTCTTAACTAATGTAATTAATTTTAATCACTTTCACTAATATTTTTGGTAAAAAACATATTTTACCAAATTAAACATTATAAATTATTATTATTACAAATATGGAATCCATTTTTACAAATTCTAATCACATAAGTGTCATAAATTTATTTAAAATTAATCCTAGAGTTGGTTCAACAAAGCAGATTTTTAAAGTAAAAATGACCAAAAGTTTCCTAAATTTTTATATCCAATTTCAATTTGAAATTGGTTACAATGACCAAAATTTTTTAATTGATAAAATTTTATTTAATTAAACTATTAGACCAATTCAAAATATAATTTACCCTTACAAATAAATTAAATTTAAAATAAGTTTTGAATTCAAATATGGTATTTTTCACTATTCTTCCAAAATTGAAGTTTGTCGGAGAAATCCTAAAAATTCAACCTAAGATAATATAAAAATTATAAATTAAAAAAATTAACTCTATTTTATAAAATTAAATTTCTAAATGTTTCTAAAATTAATTTTATTATTTTTCATAGAAGAACATTTAAAGCGGTTCATTCGAGAAAACGGTATTTTTAAACATAAAAGGACTTTACCAAAAATCATATCTTTTATTATCAATATGTTTTACTTATATAAAATAGTTATAAACTATATTTGAAAATTATTTATTACTATTCATATAAAAAAATTTAATGACTAGTTTATAATTATCTCATTTAAATAATTATAATAATAAAATGATGTTTCGTAGAAACATCGGTGTTGCGTGTAACGTACACCATCTCGGTGTTGTGCGTATTGTATGCCATGCCAATGTTGCATGAAACATACAGTAAGTTAGTTTCATGTGAAATGAATGTTTGAATTAGTGAATTGTAATATATAAATTTAAATTTAATTTATTAAAAAAGGTCCATAAAAACTCGGGGTGTTACACTGAGGGCTGCGTAGGGGGAAACTACCCCCATTCCCATGGTAAACTATTTTGGAAGATTCTATCTGGTACACTTTGAAAACTAAATCCCCTATTTTGAGAAATTAGGATATGTTTAAGCCATACCCATCATGGATATTTCTCATGAGATACCTAAGAGGGATCCCATCAAGCTACATCAATGCTAACCCTGACTAGTCCCACGGGTCAACGAGTGGGTTGAATATATTCCCACTCCATCGACCCTAGTCCAGAACACCTGATGCCAATGTTGGGGGAATACTTAAAACATTTTATTATAGAATGCATCATCTATAGCCTGAGTGTCCCTCTACCCCACTGTCTTATCCCATCATATCCTTTGAAATGATCAATGTGGATCTATCTTTTCCCTCCTGGGATTGAGACCCCAATTACCTTTCAGATAGTCTGTGTTGACTCTCTCAGTCACCGAAACCAACAACAGTCATTATAGGCCATCATGTAATGAGTAATACTAGTACATAGGTCCTCCCCACACCACTATCAACCAATAAATAAGTCCTATCTATTACCAAAACATTCCCTACTCTGAAGAACCATCCTGGGGTAGGAGGGAGATCACCCATCATGGGGTCCGTGCTCAGGGTGAAAGTCACAAAACACATGGAGGGAACCCAATGAGATTCTCAACATATTGTTCTTATAGAATTTCCATTACATTGGAGGTCATACCATGGGAAGAATCACGTCACCATCAACCTCTCAGACTCTGAAGTGACAGATGATTCAATGAGGGATCATTTACCCCGACTCCTAGAGTTGAGGGAAGAAGACCATATATTGAGGTTTACAATCCCATAAGACAAGGTAAAAAAGATCCCCAAATTCCTTCATAGGCACCTATAGGTGTAGGATGTCCTGGACTCCTTCCAATGACTCATAGTGCAACTGTACCCATCGCCATCACTTTCCCTCTCCACCTCTACACTAGAAGTCCGTGAGATGTTAGGATTTGGGTTGATGTTGTTAGGTGATAGTGAGCACTCCACTAATACTAAAATGGATGTTTCTTCACTCACACATGATAAGGTGGTAAAACCCCCATCATATATGGATATGATGTTGAAGATGGAATCGCCTCTGAGATACATTCCAGTATGCAGTGGACATTTGACTCACGCAACACCCCCTATTTTGGTAAATCAATAGAAAAGTAGATCTACAAAGATTATGATACCAGTATCTCATCCTATTAAAATTGGGCATTAGGCCGACCAAGAGTAGAGTTGTCCCTCTTATAATGAACAAGAGAATTTTTTGATAATATTGTCTGCTAAATAGTTATCAATTGTATTTTTTCCACTTGTAACTTTGGATTTTCTTTTCATTTCAGAGTCCCTCACTGAGGACCATGCTGCTATTTTTCTCTATATTGTCTAGGAAATGTTGCAATGCCTTTAGGACAATTAGATAACCTACCTAGGTAGCCATGAACATATCAAGGCCATTCACCAATAGTGAAAGAGGGTTGGGATCACCGTATTCATAGTATCTCAACATCTAGAATTGTATAGTTACTACCATAATATCTAGAAAACATATGTTAAGAGAATCACTATACTCCTTCAGGTCATGAAAGAGGCATCTCAACATGCACAGATCAGAGGCTGGAGGATGTATGCTTCCCTTCATTTCAGCCCTATCCTACAACAAATATGGGTCCAAAAATACAGCCTATCTACTAATAGTGAAGGTTCCTCTCTGACTACCACAATGGTTAATGTTGTCACCATCAACCCAACAGAGGATCATAGAAACAGAACCATAAAAATAGGGAACGATATGAAAACCCACCTTAATGGGTGACATGGTACCAACTAAACCTCCCAACAACTGCTCGTACCCATTAGCAGAGATTGGTTCTAGGTATTGGGAGTTCCCCCAATGAGACATTAACACCTACCTTATGGTATGTTGACAAAGTAAAGGGTACCACTTATCTCACTCGTCCATCCAAGGATGCATAAAAAGATGATTCAAACCATAGGATAGTCGTCTTGCTTCAGGAGCTTGAGGACTATAAAAGTACCAGTGCTGAGATTTTTACCAAGTAGCGTCATCACCCTTAAAATGTCATAAGGGACCCTATCTCTCCTCTAGTGGGGAACTCAGTCCTCTTCATCCTAGATCCCCAATTTGAACTTGATGTCCCCATGCATCTGGTCAAGGAAGAAGTTAGGGGATATAGAAAATGACCAAGATATGAGTCTCCAACCCTACCTGAGTATCATGATTATATTCGTCAGGATCAATTCCATTCCTATCACCAAGTTTTTGATCCTATCAATGTATTGGTAACCAAAAATCCCCACCAAGATGATGTGATAGTTCTCTTCGCCTATCTTGAGGATTTGGAAATGTGGAAGCTGGAAATGTTTCTTGAAGGAAAACCATACCCAGTGTGGGTGGACCATGTTAGAGCATCCCCAGAATTTAGTAATCTTAGATTCATCTATTTAATGGAATGAGTGATCCACTATAGCATCTGGACCACATTACCTCAATGTATGATCCAATGTTAGGGACTCTAGAATAGCAGGAATCCATAAAGCTCTAATGGTTTGTCCAGATACTAGAAGGACCTATGTTCATATGGTATAATTTTCTACCCACAAGTTTCTTTCCTGGTTGGTAGGAACTACTTAGAATATTACTCTACTAGTTTAGTTACACCTCACATAATAAAAGAATCACTGACCTCTTCAAATGAAAATAGAGGCCTGATGAGTGAGTCACCAACTTCATCTCATAATGGAAGGGACACATGTATTATATTATCACGCCTCTTTCCCATGAATATCTTCTTATGATGTGTGTAGATACCATTAGAGATGATCTAGTCTCTACCATCATCTACATGAACTACTGAGGTGAATTTCGAGAGTTCTATGAAAAATATCAATATCTGGAAGAAGATTTATACTGGACCCAGCAATGGTCACACCCATTTCCCCTTCCAACAGCCACAGGAAGGACTATAAAATAAGAGGTAGATACCTATGTGCATGTAGAGGCCCATGAGAAGGTACACCTACTATACCCTTTTCCAGAAGAGCCTCACCAAGTGTAGCCCCACCAGGAATAGCCTCGCTAAGCACATCCAACTAAATAATAGATTGTGGCCCCATCCTCCCATTAAGGAAAGGATCCCAATATTATTTTCATAGAAATGAAGAACAATAACTATTACTTTAAGGATGGTCAAGACCTAAGATATTTCATTTGTTTCCTATAAATGGGAATCCTAATGTTTCTAGAATAAAGAAAAGCCTAGGAGGATGAACTCTATGGATGTGCCGATAAATTCTCGTATCATATGATCCTTGAAAATACAATCAAAGAATGATTAATATTCAAAGTTTGGATCCAAGACCAAGTGTATCAGAAATCAGACAAATTGGGTGATTCCCAGGAAGAAGTTACACATGTCACCACTAAACTTGACAATGATAATGAAGACTCTACTGAGTGGAAACAGGTTCCCAACCATTGGACATAAAAGTACAATGATTGGTTTGATTGTAAGGCAGTAATTCATGCCCATAACATCATCTATTCCCACTTGAGTAAGATAAAACCTCCAATGGTTTCTGTGATTCCTCTGTCCACTACCTCCATATCTATACTGTAACTTCCCAAGTCTCAAAAGAGTAGATGTTGATAGAATAAGGGAAATCAGAGTCCCACACTGGTTCCAAAACTAGTCTGCACCCTTAATGAATTCATGCCTCCCAAGTTGGGAGATTCACCTAGGGTATGTACAACTCTAGACTATTCCACAGATGAGAAGTAAGAATAAAACTCTATGAATTATTTTGAACTAGTTAAATGATTTAAAATGACAAACAATGAGGAATTCCATGAAAAATTCTCATTCAACTTTTTCCTATGTAGATGAAGGAGAGGAAGGGAACATAAAAGTCATCAGAACTCTTAGAATAGTGCATCAAAGTAGGTTATTCATGCTACTAAAACTAGGATGCAAGCCTCATGTAGGGATCAACAAGACCAATCCTCTTGGTCCACCTCATTAGGTATGCCCTCAAAGATGACTACATTAGTTGACCATATGACTCAACAGTGAGTTCACCATGATTAGAAACATCCATATAGGGGTTGAATTTAGCTGACTTGTACCCATTCATTAGTTTTTCAAAGTATATTAACTAACTAGAAGAAGAATATCACTATTAGTAGCCAAAACTTCACGCTATATACAATAGTAAATACTTTTCCCCCTTCTAAAGAATGACCCCATTTAGGGAAAAATATTCTCCTACTATGGAAGTATGATGTGCGGAATCTCCTCATAAATTATTAGGAAAAAATCCCTCATGATGGTGATTTTGGGTTTATTGTGCTTGTTGACAAGGTTTGAGGTTGTTGAAAAAGTTAGGTTGTTAAATAAGGCATAAAGAGTTAACATGAATGTCTATCTCTCACAAAGTGAAAATGTCTGATCTCGTACAAAGGAAAAATGTTTGATATTGGGAAAATCAAAGATGTATGATCTCAAAAAAGCATGAACTGTTTTATATCATGAAAATAAAAACTATTTGATCTCAATCAAATAATGAACAGGGTTCATGCTAAGAGATCACAGAGCATTAGTGCTGAACTGAGATCACAGAACACGAATTCTGAACTGAGTTCACGGAGCATGAATACTGAACTAATCTTGCGTTGACATCTTATGAAGCGCATTATTGTTTTTGGATCTTACAATTATATCTTGCACAATGGTAATGATTGTCTTAGGATCTCATTAAGGGATCTTGTGCATTGCTCGTGATTATCTTTGTAGGTCATGCTTGATTCTTTCACAATGCTTAAATAGGAATCGTGCATGTATCTTGTGGTAGGAGGTTCGTGGAGCTCATGATACTAATATAACATATGGTTTTCTATGATTTATGAAGTTTATGCAGTTGTTTTATTCCTATGAATACCCCCTAACATTTCCTTAAACATTGATGAAGTTTTTCCTTATTGTTATATCTGAATCAACGTCCGAGAAGGAGGTTTGTGGAGAGATATTATGAAGGAGGTTCGCAGAGAGGACTCATGAGGGAATATACATTTCATAAGAGTTGCATATTATCTAAACAAAGTATTGAAAAAATAGAGAATAGGGGTTCAATCCAGGAGCTCATGAAAAGCATGAATTGGTTTCTCTCCAGGGATTTATGCTAGGAGCTCGTGCAAAGCGTGAATAGGGTTTGTGATGGGGGTTTATGTTAGGGCTCACACAAAGTGCGAACAAGGTATGCTACAGAATCTCAGGCAAGGGTACATGCCAGGATCTCATGAAAGGAGTTTAGTACTAGGGTCTCACACATGGTTATCACACTAGAATCATGCCTAAGGAGATACATGAATACGTTACCCTATAAGATGTATCCTTGTCATATCAGAATTATAAAGGAGAAGAAGAAGATAGAGGATCCACACCATTAGATAATACTTGTAGAAGGAGATTATTCATTTCTAAATTCAAGTTAGTGAAAGGAAGACTTGAAATCTCTTGAAGATATTAAAAAAGAATAGTTAATTACTATTTCTATACTAACAAGAAGTTTTTTCCAGTTGTCTTGAAAGCGGAAGTGTTGTATCAAGGTGTTTTCAAAAAATCATCCTAGAAAGAAATTTAATAGAGAATCTAATAAAAATTGAGGATAAATTCATTTTTGAAAATGAAGGGACCTACATGTCCATAAAATATGTTTGGATCATTTTTAGAGAAGTAAGCAAAGGAAGAGGAAGAATGTAATCCTTTATACCAGTAGCGAGACATTAAAAGAGAGTTAGAGAGCGACCCTTGGGAAAGAAGTGAGTTGAACTTAAAAATTATAAAGGTAGTGAGTGTGGGCATAGAAGTGATCTAGACCAAAACTTGATTTTGAAATGAGACTTAATAATTTTGGTACATAATCACATTACATTTTTATGATCCTTCTACATATCCTAGTTAGGGTGAACCAAGTAAAATCAACGTGTCTCATGCATGATTTCATTTCTGTTCATAAATTAATATGGGAAAGAGAGTGAAAAGTGTTTTTTAACAAAGGAAAAAGATCTAAAATGGGATGTAGTTTTATTCTATCATACCCAGATTCACCCCCTCCTAGGTTATTTAAAGTATTTGGGCTAAAAATTGGTATCAGAGGTAATGGTTGAAAGTCAGTGGTTATCTCTCAGTTGAATAAATAGAAGTTGTGAATCACAAAGGGATTCTGATATTTAATGTAAATAATTTTCAACTATGGAAGAATTGAATGAAACACTTCTTTCTATCATTGGGTATGTATATATTTACAGCTACAATGCATGTAATTACTTCCAATATGTACATTAATGTTTTATCAGAATCAGAACATAGATAATTGGATACTGATGCCAAATGAATCAATGATTTAGGGGGATCCATATCAAATGAAATCTATACAAAGGTGATTTCATGTAATTCATTACATTCTATGTTAGAAAAGTTTCTAAATATTTATGAGGGTGACTCAAAAGTGAGAGAAGAAAAACTACAGGTTCTATGGAACAAGTATGAGGATCTAATAATGCAACCTAATGAATCTATTGAAACATTCATTGACCAGGTGAATATTGTTATGGAAGACATGTGTGGTCTCAGAGTAATTATTGAAGATATAAATATTTTTAAGAACATCTTGATAAAACTAACACCCTAGTTTAATAAGAAAGTCTCTATATTGGAAGATAATTATCCGAAGGAGCTGACGTTGGATAGCTTGCACAATACTCTTTTCAAATACTATATGAGAAATGATTATAATGATGCTATGGAAAAGGGGAGGTCCAAAGAAGTGGAATTCATGGACATGAAGAAGATCACTATTGAAGATAGTCAGGAGGAAGACAGTGTGGATGATTTCATGTCATTTCTCTCCTCAAATCTTCAAATATGAAGAGGAAAGTTCAAAGGGAAACTTATATTTACATTTTTTGACGTGGAAAGAATGGAAATCTTGTAGAAAAATTTCCTAAGAAGTTTCAATATGATTATTAAGACAATGATTAAATTCCTAGTAATATTCAACCAATGTGAAAGGTAGAAAGAGTACCAAGAGAAATTCCTTGAAAAAGAAGAAACTAATTTAAAAAAAGATGAAAGTTCATAAGAAACCTAAGTAGAAGAATTAGAGCACTGCAAGGATCATGAAGTAGATTATATAATGGAAGTTGTCAGAAATTTACAAAAAATGGAAGATAGTGACAATGAAGAAGGAAAAATCAAAGGAAGAGTTGACATTCAGATCGAATTAGAAGCTATACTTAAAGATATAGATATTTGGATAGGAAAAATAAATAAATCCAAAGAGGGTGGTTAATGATTCCAAACTCTATATGAAACAACAAGAAGAATAAAATTCTAATATATAGGATGAAATTTAAAGGCTTAAACCTTCAATGACAAAGAACTCAAAAAAGTCTATTGAGTACAGACTCAAAATTGAATAATAGAAAAGAGAGATCGATAGTTCTATTGATACTGGAAAATATCAAATCAAACGTATTGTATAACTTGAAGAGGAATTTTTTAGTATGTAAAATAAATTGAAAGATCAGGAGAAACTCTTTATTCCAGAAAATATGGATATAAAGAAAAAAAGTAAAATTAGAATTCAGAGTTCTAGTGAAATAGAAAAGGAGTGTTGAGAAAGGAAAATGATTGATTAAAATGATACAACTGGTATGGGGATTCATCGCAAACAGAAAGTAATAGTGGTTGAAGTTAGACCACAAGCTCCCACTCTAAGGTTGAATATTGATTTGGATATGAATCAGAACCAGAAGATTTAGATAACCCAAGGGAAAACCAGTGGTGCAATAATAACACACAAGAATTCACCCCACATTAGATGTTATTACAGTGGAAATATGGGACACTCACAAAATATATGTTCCATATCCAAGAGGTACCAAAGGGAACAATACCGACATATGATACCATACATAGCTTTATTCTCCAGGACATCATTCTATGGTCACTATTTTAGGTGTGGAGGATTGAAACACATGGAAACATATTTCTCATCAATAATGAAGAGGAATGCACTAAAGAAGACTAAATATGGTCATAAGCATTAGCAAAATGTATCATCAAATAAGATGAAAAATGTAAAATCAATTTTCAAATGTGCAAGATGAATATGGTCCATCATACTTTGAGGAAGATCAATATTATCAATCCATACCAAGTATGAAGTAAAAAACATGGACAAAAAGGAAAAGAGATAAACATGTAGTGGTTGAAGAAATTTCTTTCAAAGTATCAGATCACACTGGAATATGGATCATTGATAGTTGATGAACCTCCTATATGATAGAAAATAGGGAACTAGTGATAGAAATCAGATACGACAAGGAAGGCATTATAAGATTTGGTAATGAGAATTCTTGGAAATCATTGGCTCAAGAAAATCCATGTTTTGGGGAAAAGACATGAGACATGCATATGTCTTATTTATTAAAGGTCTTAGTCACAACTTGTTAAGTGTAATTCAATTGTGAGAATTGGGCATGCCATAAACCTTTCAAATAAATTATGTATCATTAAGTCAAAGTATTGTGCAGTTGTTTTTCCTAGAAAGAATAGAAATAGGAATCTTTACCTTAGAAGTGGAGAAGAAGATATGAGTTTTCTATACAAAGAAGAAGAAAAAAATTTATTGCATAAACACCTTGGTCATTGGATCCAACTGTCATTGGAATATCTGGTGAAATGTGATGCTATTTGAGACCTCCCTAGGTTATCACGTGATCATACCCATACATGTGATGCTTGTTTACAATGGATGATAATTCAAAATATATACAAGGAAAAGGAGAAAAGGTCAACAAAAGTGATTGATTTGTTTCATATTGATGTGTGTGGACCTATTTCAACAAGATTTATTGGTGGGAAGAGATATTATGTTCTCTTTATTGATTATTTTAGTAGAATGGAATGGGTTTCAGTCATCACTCACAAGTATAAGGTGTTCAGTTTCATAACAACTTATCAAAGGGAAGTAGAAAAGGTGCTAGGTCAAAATATCTAGAAGATCCAAACAGATAATAGAAAAGAGTTTAAAAATATCCAAGAAGAGGATTATCTAGATAAATATGGGATAAGGAACCATGTTTCAGTATTAATAACTCCACATAAAAATGGAGTAGTTTAGAGAAGAAATAGAATTATCAACAACATGGATAGAACAATTCTAATTGATAAAGACCTTACAGAGAAGTAATGGAATGAAGTAGTGATGACATTAGTCTAGAAATAAAATAGATCATTATTATGTCAAAAAATAGAATATGACTCCATATTATCTTTGGTATGGAAATAATCCAATGTTGAAGTACTTTCGAGTCTTTAGGATTAAGTGTTTCATTCTCAATAAGGAAAAACACAGGAAGTTTTAATCCCATGGAGATGAAGAGATATATCTTGGATACTCAAAGAAAGGAAAATCATATAAATTCTTCAATAATAAGTTGGAAACATTAGTTAAAAGCAATCATGTAACTACAGTAGAGAATGAGCAGAATCTTCAGAAAATACATGATCAGTCTCAGGAGGATAATGATGAAGAGATTATAAGATTAGGAGAGGTTCTAGTTAAAGAGGCTGATTCAGAAGAAGATTAAGTTAATGAAATGGATGATCATAAACTAGTATCTAGAAAAATATTGAATAGAAGAGATGACATTGATAGATAAAACATAATCAGTGACCAGACAACGCTAGTGTAGGTAAGGAGGATAAAGACTCTACAACATGCATCATTCTTATCATAGGTAGAGCCTAAATGTTTTGAGGAAGCGACTACAGAAGAGAAATGGGTTCAGGATATGAATGATGATCTTGACCAAATTTATAATAATTATACATGGGAGATTATTTTGAGACCAATAGATAAGAATGAAATTAGGGATAAATGGGTATTTCCTAATAATATGAATAAAGATGATGTTATGATTCAAAACAAAGCATGAATAGTGTACAATGGGTACTCCTATATAGAGGGTATCGATGATGATGCAAATTCTCACATGTTGAAAGGATAGAGAAAATCAGATTATTATTGGGCATAACAGTGAAAATAAAGTTCAATGTTTTCCAGGTGGATGTCAAGTTAACATTTCTGAATGGGGTTCTGGAAGAAGTATATTTTGAGAAGATAGATGGTTTTATAATTCATAAAGATGATAACAGAGTTTTTTGGATGAAGAAGGCACTATATGGGTTGAATTAATCCCCAAGAGCATGATATTCAAGACTAGATCAGTTTTTGAATAATCTCAGTTCTCATCATGGTGGAGTTAATTATAGTCTATATGTAAACAATGAAAATAATAAAAGGATGATGGTGATGGTATATGTTGATGAAATAATTTTTTTTTGGATTAGATGAAGTGAAATAGAATCAGTTCATAGAATTCATGAAAACTGAATTCAAAATGTCAATGATTGGTAAACTAACATTTTCCTTGGTTTATAAGTGAAATAAGAAAACAATATCACATTCATTTATCAATATAAATATTACAAGGATATTTTAAGAAGATTTGGAATGGATAATTACAAAGATATGAAGAATTAGGTGGCTACCCAAATGAAACTATCATGGGATGATGAAGGCAATGTAGATAATGTCACAAAATACAAGAAAATCATTGGCCTTATATTGTAATTTATAGTGACAAGACCTAATATTGTTTTTTTCACAATCCCAACAACACGGTATCAAATCAATCCCAAGGAAACCCACTTTCTTGCAGTTAAAAGAATACTTTAGTATATTAAGGGAATGGTGGATTTTAGTTTACTTTATATTGAAAAATATCTAAAAGAATTATTAGGATACACTGATTCATATTAGTCCGGATCATCAGATGATATAAAATCAACGTAAGGTAGTGCATTATATCTTGGAAGATTGAGTATTTATTGGATAAGAAAGAAACAAGATTGTATTTCATTGAGCATTTTAGAATCTAAATATATTATAGCTACTCAAGTGTGCATACTGTTATTGTGGATGAAGCATCAAATTTATGACATGGAAATTGAATTGAAGTCTCCAATTGGAATCTATTACTATAATTCAAGTTCTATAAATCTCAGAAAAATCCATCCTGTCACTCAAGGATAAAGTACATTGAAATAAAGTATCATTTTATCAAGGATAAGGTGGATCAAGGGATTGAGAAGTTGGAGTATGTGCCTATAGAACTACTGATTGTAGACATTCTGACAAGGGACTCACCCAAATAGGCATGTGAAGTAATTGGTTGGCTCTTGGAGTTTAGTTAACCCCTAAAAATTGAAAAAGTTTGTATATAGGACCCCCTCTCCCTGAGGTATGATGTGTTTTCCATGATATGTTGATCTATGTTCTTTACCCTATTTCAGACTACAATGAAGTGAACTTCTAGTTTGTTGAAAAATGGGGGAGAAATTGTGGCTATAAAACGGGGGAAATTTTATTAGTTAAGACAGGGGGAGAATCTGATAGGGGGAGCAATGAAGTAGGGGGAATTTTAAATCTGATGATGCGAAAGACAATCGATAAAAGGTTATACATCATGATAGATGAGGTTCATGATGAAATTAGTTGAATGAATTTGGAATTAATGTTTCATTGATGAAATTTTCATGATAATCTTGTTTCTCACACCAAGAATGACTCATGTGGGATTATAGTGTGCGTTGATTAAAACATTCATTGTGATCAGAATCATAAAATGGGAATTTTTGGTATAATATGTAAGAATATTTAATGTGGTATAAAAATGAAAAGAGTTTTCAATAAATCCAAAGGGAGAGATTGTTAGGAAAAAATACCTCATGATGGTGCTTTAGGGTTGATTGTGTTTGTTGAAAAGGTTTGAGGTTTTTAACATAGGCTGGTTGTCAAAGAAAGACTGAAGAGTTAGCATGAATGTCTAATCTCACAAAAATCATGAATATATGATCTCACACAAATGGAAAATGTATGATCTCACGCAAAGCATGAATGTATGATCTCGCACAAGGAAAAATAGTTTGATCTCACAAAAAGCATGAATGTATGATCTTATGCAAAGTGATATCAACCTGATCTCGTACAAGAGAGAAATGTTTGGTCTTATGAAAAATGTGAATGTACGATCTCGTGAAAAGCATGATCAGGGTTCACACCAAGAGGTCATAGAGCGTGAATACTGAATTGAGCTCATAGAACGTGAATGATGATCTGATATAGTGTTCGTATATCTCAAAGCACATGATTGTCTTTGGATATCATGATGAGATATTTCACAATGCTCATGATTGTATTTGGATCTCTCAATGGGATATCACGCAACACTCATGACTATCTTTGGAGCTCATGCTTAGATCTCGTGCAAAGTGAAAATAGGACTCACACCCAGATCTCGTGCTAGGAGGTTCATGGAGTGCGTGATACTGATGGAATGGATGATTGTCCATGATTTATGGAGTTAAGGTGGAGGGTTTATGCCTATAAATACCCCCTAAACCATCCTTCAATATTGCATAATTTTTTCCCTCATTTTTATATCTGAAACAGCATCTAAGAATGAGGTTCATAGAGAGATCTCATGAAGGAGGTTAATGGAGAGGAATAGCGAAGGAATATACATCGTGTAAGTGTTGTGCATGATCTGAACAAAGTCTTGTGAAAAGAGAGAACATGGGTTTATTCCAGGAGCTTGTGAAAAGTTCATACAAGGTTCACGCCAAGTGATCATGCAAAGCTCAATAAGGGTTCACACTAGGAGCTCGCACAAAGCACGAACAAGGTACACGCCATGATGTCACACAAGGGTACACACCAGGATCTCACACAAGGAGTTACACACCAGAGTCTCACATAGGGGTATCACACCAGAATCATGCACAAGGAGAGATAAGACTACATTACCCTATGAGGGGTATCATTTTCATATCATAATTTTGAAGAAGAAAAATAAGACAGAGGATTTTCACCATTATAAAATAATTGAAGAATGAGCTTATTCATCACTAAATTCAAGTTAGTGAAATGAATACTTGGAATCTCTTGAAGATATTTCCAAATTAGGTGTAATTTCTATTTCTACAGTAATGATAATTTCATTCCAGTTGTCTGGAAAGTGGAAGTGTTGCATCCAAGTGTTTCTATATAAGTAAAGGAGCATCCCAGAAAGAACATCAATAGAGAATCTACCTATAATTTAGGATTCATTCATTATTGATAATGAAGGGACCTACATGTCCATAAACTTTGTGTGGATCCTTTCTAGAGTAGTGAGTAAAGGAAGAGGAAGAATTTTATCCTTTACACTGATAGTTATCCATCTAAAGAGATTTAGGAAGTGACCTTCGAGAAATTAGTGATCTGACCTTAAACATTATAAAGGTAGTGATTCTGTACATAGAAGTTATCTAGCCCAAAACTTAATTTGGAAGTGAGCCTCAGTAATTTTGGTACATAAAAACACTACCATTTTATGCTCCTTGTACATAGCCAAATGATGCCAAGCCAAGTAAAATCATTGTGTTTCATGTATGATATCATTTCTGTTCATACATTTCTACGGGAAAGGGAGAGAATAGTGTTTAGATTAACAATGAAATAAGATCCAAATGGGGAATTTGTTTTAATCTATCATACCCTGATTCAACCCCTCTTAGGGTATTTAACCTAGTTGGTCTAATATAGACATACCCACGGGGATCTTGATCCTCTAGAAACTCCACCTATTAAAGGAAATACATGAATCCCTTATCGAATACTTGAAAAACCCTCTTCATTTTAAGACCAAGGTAGCTTCTACTAAGTCCTACTATACAGAAGAGGCCAAGAGAGAAGAATGTAGATCCATCATCTCATTTATGGAGAAGATGAGGGTGTCACTATTTAGGGTCAAATATTCCCTTTGTATATAATGGGCTAGTACAATGACATAGAAATCCACCACTCCCTATGGATACTAGCTTCAGGATCAACCTCATCCTAACATGGATGCTTCATAAACCAGGACTTACTAAATGAGATCTAACTCTCTCCAACCAAAAAATTTAGGGATATGAAAAGAGTGAATAAATATTACACAGAAATATTCTATTGAAGACTCAATTTGATGTCCTGGTATCAAGCAATGAGTTTATAGTAGTCTTACTAGATTCTGCCTACATTAAATTTTTGGGAAGTTCCCGACCCCATTTACATGCAGCATTACCCTCTTCGTAGAAAAAATTCTTCAAGTAATACATTTATAGTTCAGTAGGGGTACTCCTGGGTGATGCATCCACCTTTAAATCTTGTGAGGGTATTTATCTAGATGCTGGTTACTAAAAAAGGTAAGGAAAGTAGGTCTAGACCTAAGGGGTTGAGTGCATTAATTCCCCTAAAGATCTAATAACAACTACAACCAATCCATGGGAAGACTAGAAAGATGACTTTGGTTTCTAAATTCATTAACTAGAGCCTAGTAAACTAGACATGGGGGGTTGTTTCATCATCTCTAAGAAAAAGGAATGCTCACATATTACCTCATACTCCTACACCAAATAGGTCTAGCTGATACTAGAAGATCCTAATCCTATTAAGTACCAATAATCTTTCCCCATGGCCACTCCATGACATTCCTCCTTGTTTCCCAATGCAGGGTTGACTCAACGGAGGTCGACTCATCAACATTACTTCTATATTAAGAGTGGACCTCACAACATGAAATTAAATGGAATTTTCTTAACATATTTTGTCGCCACAATCTATGTAGAATGGGAACCCCCCATGGAAAATTCTATATCTGCAAAATCAGACAATAGTGCTACCCCTAGGCTAGATATCCTTGAATAGTCACCGCCTCCCTTTGACTCCCTCACTCAAATGATGAATAGGATTTAGAAGACACCCCTACTACATTTGAAGAGGGTGTCTCCACCATTGTGGATGAGTTTAACCTAGGCAAACCTTGGTACTAAGGAATATATGAGTTTGACACTAATCGGCTGTTTCCGACGCTTTTTCCGGGGCACGCGCGCACATCCGTCACCTAGAGGACACACTGCTGTGGCCACACATTCTCGCTTTCCAAAGGCGGGAAACATCCGTTCCTTATTCAGGGACCCCTGCTCCTTGATCGAAACCGGGATGATGGGATGTCAGTTCTTCCTTCCGTGGATTCCTCCTCGGAGCTCGTCACCTAGTCCGGGTCTCCCTCATAGATTAAGTCGTGGTTCGTTAATCTCTTCCCAACACCATATTTTCATGGACACCGATTAATTATGCCGCTTCTGTTAGGACCTTCCAAGGGGTCTGGTCAGGGAAGCAACCTTCGGTTAGGAGAGTAGTCACGTTGGGGCATCACTGGTATGTCTTGACGCTGGGGAACTAGCATGTCTGTCTTTTGTCCCTTATTATAGGGATTCTTGAGGGTGCAAAAGCCTGAGGAATCCCACATCGAACGTGGTGAATTGTATACCATAGGCATGTATCTGAGGTTTTCCTCAACTTCCCATATTTAACACAGGGTATGCTGCAAGTTTAACATCCCGCGTAGACAGATCGGAATGATCGAAACACTAGCTAGAGTGGATCAGATTGAAAAACCCCCTGGAGGGAACACCGATGTTGGGGACGACACGTGGGCGGCTTCCCGGATGCCGTGTATGGGAATTAAATGGCATGATCCCACTGGGATGTGGCGGCCCGGGTAAGAATCAGGATGGATGATGGCTTTGGGCTTGAGCCTCGTGGAGGATTCCTACATATCCCCACTGTAGGGAATCAAAGTCCCCGTAGTTCGATGATATGGTGGGACACCTTAAAAGGTGACCTGTGAGAATGAATGCATGGATTGGACCTAGAGGGAGTAAAACCTCCAGGTTAGGTCATGAGCTTCCCGAGGGGTGTGGGCTCAAGGGAGAGGTCAAGATGAGACATGGGTGCTGTACTTGAACCTCATGGAGGATTCCTATGTGTCCCCGTGGCGGGGAATCAAAGTCCACGTAGTTCAATGAAATATAGTTTAATGTCATGTGGGATAGGACATTTGGGGCTTACGCTCTGAGATGGTACAAGGATATGGGGTCGATGAACCGACGTGAAGAGGGACCTAAGGTCCAGATGGATGGGGCTTACGCTCTGAGATGGACCAAGGTGGTGGGGGTTGAACCTCGTGGAGGATTCCTACGTACCATGCCTTAGCATGGATTAAAGTCCCCATAGTTCGGGATGGATGGGGCTTACGCTCTGAGACGACCTAAGGTGGTGGGGCTTGAACCTCTTGGAGGCCTCCTACGTACCATGCCTTAGCATGGATCAAAGACCCCATAGTTCGGGATGGATGGGGCTTACGATCTGAGACGACCCAAGGTGTTGGGGCCTAAACCGACGTGAAGAGGTCGGGACGACCGGGTGGTGGTCTTGAACCTTGTGGAGGCTTCCTACATACCATGCCTTGACATGGATCAAATTCCTTGTAGTTCTATGGAGGTGGTGTCGGAGAACCAATGTGAAGATGGACTGGGAGTCCGATGGGTAGTGGGCTTGAACCTCGTGGAGGCTTCCTAAGTATCATGCCTTGACATGGATCGAAGTCCTCATATTTTGCTGGAGGTGGGGGTCAGGGTCGGTGCTCAGTCTAAGATCACGAGAGTCATACTCAGTGTGAGAAACAAGAGGTTGCAGGGACCTGAGGATCACGTCGTGAAGGGTGCGTCCGTGGGAAGCGAAGAGGGGCTTACGCGTTGAGTGGCCCATGGTGCCGGAACTTACTCCAGGATGGAGGCCCGAGGGTGAAAAAGCATAGTGGGAGAGGGATTTGGGACTAAATAAAGGAAGAGTCCCACTTCCCATCATGCTCTCTGTTGGCCCTGACGCCGGGGAAGTACAGAGGTGCATGGGTGCTACCTTTCGCAAGAAGTTCTAGGGGCTTACACCAAGGAGGCTGCCCTTACCCACAGACAAACGCCACTCCAATAAATCACCCCCTATGAGGGATGACCCCACCATCCCCGTGGAGATGAGCGGGCGTGGAGAATTTCTGAGGCGGGGGGACCTTGCGTGCGTGGCATGGGGGCGGGTCACAGTTTAACTTCATGTGTTGAGGATGAGATGCTTGGCAGATTAATGTCCTGCAGCTCAGATGAGTTGGGTTGGTTCCACACCCCTATAACTTACATAACCGGTGCCCTATGCCCCTTGTAGAAGGGAAGGCATCGTCAAGGCCATTCTGAGGGGGTGTCGTGGGGTGAACCATCGAGGGGTCCACACTAGCGTGACTACGCGAAGAAGCAATAGTTGTTAGCGTGCCTATGCAAAGAAGCATGAGGCAAAGCAATGCAATGGGAAGGATTGTCCAAGGGACTTTGAAGTTGCTTCATATGAGCTAAGAAGGATGTACGGGAAAACCATACATTATACGAATGCCCGAGGTGCACAGGACACTCGCGAAAAGCACCCGCAAGGAGGGCATCAGACTCGCACACAGGGAATGCCCGGGGATCACCGAGGTGAAAAGCGCTGAAGGATTACGCGTAGCCCTTGGGGTTGTGCGAAATAAGGGCGGACGAGCCTTTGCGCGACTTGAATGGATTGTGTGAAAGGTGGTGGGATTACGCACGGGTGACTAGGGTTGAGCGTAAGGACAAGGGACGCGCAAAGATTACGTGCAACTGACAGGCCTATGCGTAATGGAAGGAATTACACGCAGGGGGGGAATACCCCGAGGGGTTGGAATTTAGTCTAAGCCTGGGGGATCTCCCACAAAGGCAGATCTCGGGGTGACTTGGCACAAAAAAGAACCATACCTGAAGGACATGTTACGCGCGTGTGGAATGGAAATTATGCACATGAGAGGTGGTTCTAATTCTTCAGCCCTGAAAAGGAGAAGGGTCTCCTTCTATTTATAGGTCGTCGGTGGCATAGAATTCTAGGCCTGTGCGAAATAATTGTGTGACCGATGTGGCGGTGCAGAATATCAACCGCGCGGGGCCCGGGCACGAAATAATTTTGCGCCGGGACATTTTGCGTATCCTGAGGCCTTCTGCATGGGACATAATTTTTTCACACGCTTCTCCTTTTTTGCGCGCAACCACTCCGGGCCCTCTGGGTCCAAATATGACCTCAATTTTTCATTACGGAACTTTTCCCGGTACTTACGCATTTTTTTGTGTCTAAAAATACCCCCCTCAGAATTAGATCGGAAAGGGGTCGCAATGATTGGATTCTGAGCGAAACGCTGAAATGCGGGACCAATGGTCCGCTAGCGTGCAAAAAGCCCGAGCGACATGAAAAATCATGGTCAGGCGTGGAAGTCTCTTTACGTGCAGGCACGGAGCCCTGACTTGGCCTATAAAAAGACTCCATGGGACCCGTGCTCCATACGGTGTTTCTCGCGTGATAAGCCCTGAGCTCTCATGCACGAAATTGCTTCCACTTCTGCGTGAAAACAGATTGGTTGTGCATAGTTCTGCCAAGATTTAGCGGCCTCTTACACGCAAACCTGGGACTTTCCACGCAACACTCTGACATTGTGCGTGAGTCACTGATTTTACACACCCGACTACTAGATTCCACACCAAAGTCCCAGATTCCATGCACCACTTCTGAACACTTAGCTTGAAGACTATGGCTACAAACTAGGTTGATGAGGGGAGGCCGCTTCGTGCAGGGCCGAGATGGCTACGAACCCGGAGGTTTACGGAGAAAAGAGGGTGGTATCCAATAACCACATTCTCTTCAACATGCTAAATCTCACCCAAAAAGAGTACGCTTTATCAGATAATCTACTGTTGTGGAATTTCAAAATCCTGGAGGAGGTTCCCCTACCGGGATTTGAGGTTGATACCCCGCGGTAATGGGTGACCCGTGAAGACGACCTTCCTCGATATAATATCATCGACAACAGTCGTCCTGCCAGAGAAACCAGGCACATGGATGTATACGTCCTGAATCCCAGGACCAGGACCATTTCTGGGGGTGATCCCATTGCGGAGAACTCACCAGCCCTCTATGCGAGCACTTTCCTTTAGAGCATCACTAACAAGACCAAAGGCTGGCTGAAGGACTGGGATCTGTGGTCTGGGGGTAGCTTCACCAGTGAGTGGGCTTGGGTGTAATGGGTTTTCCACACATGAGACCAATTTGGGGCTGAGCTGCGACATATTGGTCTATTCTAGGCAGTGTGGACATCGCAGTTCCACTTCTACCGGAAACCTGAGCTCAGAATGGAGCTGTTCACTCGGTGGTCCCCTGACACCAACACATTTCATCTCCATCAGGGGGAAGTTGACATTATTCTTTGGGACATACACTTCATTGGAGGCATCCCTCTGGAGGGCCATCAATACGACAAGTTCCTCCCGTCGATGAACATCTGGGGTGACATGTCTCAAACACCCATACTGACCTGGAACCTGCTAGAGTTGGCTAAAGAGAGGCTGAAGGTCAAGGAATTCCTGAAGGAAATTTCCTACAAGGACTGGTTCAGCCTGTTCTTAGAGAAGGACCCAGAGGTCAAGATGCCAGGGCGGGGAAAGCGCTGTACAACTGCGGTTTAGAGGAGAAAGAGAGGGTCCTACTGGAGGATCTTGGAGGCGGGGAAATACCAATCATGGGGATACAACATCAACAAGTCCTAGTACCAAAATATCCCATATTCCGGATTCCTTTCCACATTTCTGAGTGGGTGGCTCTTGCCGGTATGGGACACAAGGATGGGCATCCGCCCTGAGACCTTGGTGATGGAGGGCATCATGGATGCCAACAAAAGGTTCAACCTCGGGGTACCTGTACTGGCTCAGTTGTATGCCATCTTGGGATGCATCTCGAGAGGGGGATCTCCTCGGAGAGTATGAAACCCTTTCCAGATCTTCCATGGATGGGTAGCGGCTCACTATGGAGGCTAAACCTTCCCAAATGCCATTCGTCCCCCGGGAAACGGCCTGCGGCCCTCTCTGTTGAAAATTTCCAGGGTCACGCCAATGACGCTCAATGAGGAGGGGATACATATCAGGATCACTAACCATTAAAACTTCACCTTCATCCCATTCCCTACCCCAACCGGTCAGCTGGTAGACGACAGTCGAGGCTCACTAGAGCAGAAGGAATACTTCCAAAGCATCAGAGGCGGGGTACTCGTGGCCTGAATCGATGGGAAGATTTTCTGCGAGCCTTATGTGCCATCCCACTTTGCTAGGAAGTTCTAATGCCTCTAGAGAATGCCGAAGAGGGTATACATAGATGTTCGAGAGGTTATGCATCCCTGTGTTCTTCGCCAGCTGTGGCTGATGTTTACAACCTAATGCTCTAGTGACATCATCACTTTTCCGCCCATCGGAGCAGATGCGGGCCTCTCAATTGAGTACACTGAACATTGGACCATAGAATACCCTAAGGGGCTTCTTTAGAAGCACTTCTGGAAGCTCAAGGTTGTTAGCGCGGAACCTCAGTAGTGAGGGAGTAGGCGGGGTGCCGCTAGGATAGGAGAACCAGCAGCACCTCAGGAAAGGGGGCCTGCGCAAGCCGGGACTTCAGCGGCGGGGGCGTCGCATGGCGTGGACGCGCCCTCGTTGCCTGCAGGAGGAGGGGCCCACAGAGCAGCCAGATAACTTATTGGGAAGAAAATAAAATACTTGCTTCAACCTTCCCAGGATGTCGTTTTCCCTGTGTTGTGGTCATCTTGGATAACCCTGCGACAATCAATGAGTACTAAATCTATCTAGCAGAAGATAATGTGGGAAGGGATCCAACTGCCAGAGGTCAGGCTTGTTCGGGTCATCGATAGGGTGGACTTCCACCGACAACATGCATACCTGATTTCCATGGACACATACGCATGCCAACAAGGTCAGCGTGTAGAACCACCTCTCTTGGTAAAGGTGCTGCTCGGCAAGGAGCAGGATCCGGAGAGCATGCCGCCGGGGGAAGATGACATCGATGAATCAGAGGGTGGTGAAGCAGGAGAGTGGGCCAAAGGAGAAGGGGAAGGTGAAGAAGAGGGAGAAGGGGAGTCTGAAGGTGAAGGATCGCAAGGGGCGTCCCGCCAAGGGAGTCTCTGAGAAAGCGGTGAGATCGTCGGCTCCGATATGGACGCGACCGAACTACTCGAGGTAGGCTCCGACCCTTACCCTTCTTCTCCTATATCCTCTTTCCTTTGCAACCCTTAACCCATATTCCTCATATTAATCAGGAGCACATTATCACTGACCAAGCCTCTCCGGCCAAAAGAGGGGATGAGGTGTCAATAGAGCAAGGCATGGCACCGACGCTTGTTATCGAACTAACAAGTGATGAGGGATCCCCCGCCGTGACAGCTCCTATAGAATCCATAGAAATAGTAGCTAATTCCTTGGGTTCCTGTAAGTTCCCTTCTTCAATAATGGTACTCACTATCAGAGGATTCAACTGATTAGGGTGCTCCTTGTCTGTATAGTGATCACGGTGCTGGAGGCCCGTCGGGCTGTTGAGCCCAGGCTATCTGTTAGCATGCCAATGGAAAATGTGATGCCCCTTCCATAACGTTGGCTCTGATAATTGGTGATATGGGAGTGGTGGACACTGGCAGTGCTGCCATCAGGGAAGGGTCAGAAATTGATTCGGGTACCACTGGAACCGAGGGGAGAGAGGAAGGTCATCCGGATGCTGAGGAACCTATTCCCATGGGAGGAATCTCTGAGGAAGACCCTGCTGCTGCCATGTTGGCTGTCTTCCCTATCTACCGGCCCACTGATCCTGAAGAATTTGATGATTTAGATTCATAAGCGGATGAGGAGAGTCGTATGACGCGACGCAAGGGATAGAAGTGCATCTGACGTTTCCTCAATCATCCCCAAGCGAAATGGCTAAAGCGGATGAGGTCTCTCTACACCGAGATGCACTTCCTGTGTGCTGGAGGGGTGGATGCTCAACGTCTTCATCTGACGGTTCATGATTACATGGCCGAGAGGATATGGGAGAGCAGCCGGTGTGCCGATGTCATTCGGTGCTAGGAGGATTCGGAGAGTACCCGGGCCTTTTTGAGGGAGGAACATGAGGTCCGACACCTTGAGGAACATGCGAAGGAACAAGAGGTGTTCATTTCAACTTGCTCTGAACTTGTGGAGCAGCTAAGGGACCAACTGGAGGATGCTCAAGATCAACTCATAGAAGCGAGTCATCAGATAACCGGGCTCCAAGCTGAACAGGAACAGGCATAGGCCAAGGCCGGTGAGCTGCGCTTCGTAGATGCTGACGAAGAAAGAGTTCTCAGGGGAAGGGAGGCAGTCCTGGAGGCCACTAGAAAAAAGGTGACAGTATTAGAGAGATCCATCCAAGAAGCCGACCCCTAGGGGGGCCTATTTTGGACACACCCATATACTTATCCCACCTTACTGATTTCTGTTCTTTTGAACTGTATGTATAGACAAATTTAATTACTTTCCCCTTTGCCTAACATACTTGTTCCTTTGGTTTTCCGTGATCAACCATAATCCTGAAACAAATAGCAATCCATCACTAAGCTCACGTGGGACGTGAGAAGAAAAGGTGGTTCATACTATCACCTTATTTGATCGTGGGAGCATCAACCAAGCTTTGGGCATTCGAAATTCGAACCCAGATCCCTGAGGAGATGAGGGAGGCCCAATCAAAGGAAGAGGACCTCAGACCAATCGATGTATCATCTTATCGACATGCTCTAGCGCACGAGCAGAGTAATTCCAGGGGAATTGGAATTAATACGAACATGGGGAGATGAAAAAGGTGAATCACGTTACCCAAATTCGGAACACTATGGGAGGGGCGTGACGATGGAGGATAACTGTTAACTGTGGCAGAAACACAACATCCATATCGCATTACCCTGAAATGGGGAAAACAAATGAGGACTGACCACTGCCCATGTTCGCAACCCAGGGTCTAACTCAAATATCGTCAATCAGTCTTCCAGAATGTTGGCCCAGGACAGCAGGCGGACCATAGGTCAAACATCCATACTGTTAGGGGGTCCCTCCAGACATGATCAGTCTTCCAGAATGTTGGCCCAAGACATCATGCATACCATAGGTCAAACATCCATACTGTTAGGGGGTCCCATCAAACGTGAAAGAGGATGATGATACGAATAAGGGGGAATGTGAAGCATGGAAAGCAGAGTGATGGTTTGTTCACATGGAATCCAACACTCCCAAAATTACACCACCGTGGTGGAGGCACATTAGGCAGACATATTAATCTGATCAGGGATCATCCCTACTTTTAGACAGGACCTCTCTGGTGAGGGAACTGTCATTTCCCAACATCATTATGGGGCATCCCAAACTTATTCGGGGCTAATGCTGGAGTTACAAAACTCCCTGAGAAGTCGGGCCAAAGGGCCGACAGTGAGGGGGGGAATAGACTTGTGATTCCTGGGGCTGGACCCAAGACGAAATGTCTGGGCGTTCTTACGTATCCCATAAGGATGGGAATCAAGCCGTATGTAGTTCTGGAAAGGGTCTTAGTTTAAGGTCTTAGAACTCGGACCAAGGGGTAAGGAGAGTAGTAGACACATGATAAGGTGGTCATGAAACCCGACGTGAATGAGGACATAATCCCTACTTACCATGTGTTCTCTGGGGAAGTGTTCTGATCAAGGTACCGAACACGAACGTTAGGTTGGGCCCGTGGGGAAGTGCCCGGGCACTCCTAAGTATACCACAAGGATGGGAATCAAGCCATAAGTAGTTTTTGGAGGGTGGCACGACACAGTATGGTACCTGTGAAAAGGATGAAAGGGGCGTGTGGGTCTAGACCTCGCACCAAAAGAAGCGGCATTTGATGTATCTTGTTTGTCCTTTAAGTTGAATGGTTTTTCTTTTCTGGAGAAACTGGCCTAGAGTAGAAATTCCTGGAATCACCACAATATTCAAGTCATATACGGTCATTGACAAATGGTATGGTAAATAACTGATACCCATCATTATGTCCTCTTTGGAGAGTTCATCACAATGCAGTTCCATTTTTCGTCATACGATCGGGACGATATCATCACAGTTTACGGTCATGTGGTAGGACCAACCAGCACAGTTTAAGGCCATATGGATTGGACCTAGGGGAGTGCACATGATGTGATAAATCATACCCGACGTGAATGAGGACATAGTCCCACACCATCACCGCGCACGATTCCGAGAAAGGAGCCTCGGGCCAAGGGGCCAGCGAAGGTCTAAAGATAAAGGGGAAGGAGACACTAGCCTCTAGATGATATGGGACCGAAATGCAATGTTTGGGTGACCCCACATATCCCATGGGGATGAGATTCAAGCTGCGCATGGCTCTTAGAGAATATCTCATCCAATATTCTTAGCACTCAAATTGCAGGAACCCCGAGAGATGCTGTATTGCAGCTTTATCCGCCTGACGTGTAGAGGTGCACTGAGGTTTATTGCAAAGAGTGTAGATATTCGACCTTGACATGATGGGGTGGAACATAATGTGAATTATGCAACCAAGATTCAGGGTTTGAAGGGGCTGGCGTGATGACGAAAGATTACTACTGACCATATTCGCAACACAACATCCTGTCGTGTTAGCCTGAAATGGGGACAGACAAATTAGCATCGATCGCTGACAATGTTCGCAACGTGGGATTTGTATCAATTTTTTGTCAAAAACCCTTGGGGGAGTTGGCCCGTAATGGTAGGAGATCCCTTAGGCCTTGTATCCAGGCCGTTTTTTGGGGGTCCCTCTAGGTGTGAAGGATAACCGGGGCCCGAATGAAGGGGAACACGAAGATTGACAAGTAGACGGAACTTGACTATGTTGAATCTGACACTCTAGGTCCTAGACCAGAGTAATTTGAACATAATAGTAGACCACTGAAAAGGGTCGAGGGGCATCCAAAATATGGCGGATTTCCGAGAGAAGGGGGGCATGGTTCCCAAAAACCCTGTACCACACCTATATATCCCCCTCGTGGAGAGGGACATGCCAAGAGGCCAAGGTGAACGGAAGATCAGGGGATCTCTTAAGACAAAGGGCTGGATCTGAATTCTTGGTGTTCATGTGGTCCTAAGTATCCCATAAGGATGGGAATCAAGCCATACGTAGTTCTAGAAGCATAGTTTAAAGTTATGTAGGACGATCAAAGGCATCTCATCCGGGGCTGCGCATGATACGACGGGTAACCTGACGTGAACGAGGACATAATCCCACACCACACTGCATAATCCCATGAAAGAGAACCTGAGCTAGAGGCTCGAAAAGGCCAAGGGGCCTAAGGCTGGGCCTCGGTCAGGAAGGCCTGACCAGCTTGCAGTTTAACGTCTTGCAGTGGGGATGGGAAGAGGAGGAATACACCTCAGATAAAGGAGGTGTATGGTGTGGTAAATAACCTGATGTGAATTAGGACATAACCCCACACCAAACCATACCCTCTGGGTAAGAACTTGGGCTAGGGCCTGGAAAGGCCAAGGGGCCTAAGGCTGGGCCTCGGTCTGGAAGGCCGGACCAGCTTGCAGTTTAACGTAATGCTGGACGAGCATGCAGTTTAAGGTTATGTGGGACCAGATGTAGTTTAGGGTCATGCAGGACCATACAGTTTAAGGTCATGCATGACCGTCTAGCTTGGGAAAATTATTGCTTGAGGACCTTGGCATTGGTGGGAGGAGTTATACGCTCACCATCCATGGTCACTAGGGAGTACGCTCCATTGGGATAAACCTTATGAACAATGAAAGGTCCTTCCCATTTGGGCTCCAACTTGGGTGGTTTCTTTCTGGGGATCATTGACGCTCTGAGGGCCAATACCAAGTCACCTAGAAGGAAAGAGTGGAGGCGAACCTTCTTGTCGAAAGCTCGAGTCATCCTGCTCTGGTGCCTCTCTAGGTTGTGCAGGGCACGAAGCCTATTCTCGTCCAGTGCTTCTAATTATTTTATACAGATCTTAGCTGCCCTATACAGTGCTTTCTGGTCATAGACCGCTGTGCACAATGAGGAAAATTTAATCTCAATGGGTAGGATGGCCTCTGTTCTGTACACCAGAGAATATGGGGTCACCTGGGTGGAATTATGAGTTGTCGTCCAATAAGCCCAAAGGGCATTGGGGAGCTTATCTGGCCAAATGTTTTTGTTCTGACCAACCATTTTCTCCAAAATGTTAGAGAGGGTTTTGTTGAACGCCTCAATCTGGACATTTTCCTACGCGTGATAGTGGGAGGTATGGTTGGAGAGAATGTTGTACGTGGCATACAATTTCTTCAGCTCGGCTAATCGGAAGTTGGTTCCGTTATCGGTGAGGATGGTGTGGGGAACCCCAAATCGATAGATGATATTGGAACTCATGAAATAGACTATAGAACATCCCTTGACTTCCTTGATCAGAATTTCCTCCGCACACTTGGAAAAGAAGTCCGTAGCGGCCAGGATAAACCGGCACTGGTGAGCCATTGCCGGTGGGTATGGCCGCACAACATCTAACCCCCAGACTGGAAAAGGCCAAGAGTACTTGGTGGTATGGAGAGGTTCTAGTGGCCGATGCACAAAGTTATCATGGACTTGGCATGCATGGCACCACTTGGCGAACTCGATGCAGTCATGGATCATGGATGGCCAGACGTACCCTAGTCTCCGAATCTGGTGAGACAGCTTTGACTCAGCCTGATGGGCGCCACAGGAACTGGCATGAACCTCTTGCATGACCTGTGAAATCTAAAATCCTTGATGGAAACAGAAGAGAACACTATAAAATCTGCATTTATAAAAGATCTGCTCAAGTCTGGGACTCCTCTGAAGGGTGTAGCGCGTGGCGTCGGATTCACTCGTGCTCTACCTAGTGTGACGAGAGATTACCATATTTGAGGTATTAGAACAAAGGTGTCCTCCAATTGACAACTATTTTGATCACCGCATCTAAAGTACCTGGGGTTCCTGACGCAGGGGAACCAGTAGTAAGATGGTTTAACCGCGGGATGTGATCATCCTCCGGGGTAACAGGAGCAATGACTCTTCGGTGCACCACATGGATAATCTGGTCATCCTGTTCGGGCTCCGCAAGCGACGCAGCCAGGCTAGACAAAGAATTTTCTCGACCGTTCTGTGACCAAGAGACGTGAATGACCTCGGGTCGAGAAGGGAACTGGGCCATTAGATGGAGGGTGCACTCCAATAATGGCACGAGTTTCGGCTTTCTGACAACATAGTCGCCATTGAACTTCTTGATGACCAGCTTGGAATCCCCTTTCACATGAAAATGGGGTACGTCAATCTCAAGGGCCAACTCGAGACCAGTAACGAGATACTGATACTCTGCCTCATTGTTGGTGTAGCCATCTGACAAAAGGAATGAGTACTGAAGAACATCCTACTCTGGGGTGATCAAGACGATACCCATTCCCACTCTGTTGAGCCTAGGATCGTTGAGTATTCTACTGGTGGGGCTCCGGGAGGCACCGTCTAAGTGAATTTGTCAACATGGGACGATATGATCGACTGAGAGGATTTCCTCATCAGGAAAACCTAGGTCCAACGGCTGATCCACAGAGGTTGGGTGGGAAGCTAAGAAGTCTGCCAATGCCTGGACCTTGATAGCCTTCTAGGACATGAACCTGATGTCAAACTGTTTGAGGATCACCGCCCACCGTGCTAGTCGGCCAGTCAACATGGGGCAGTTCAGAATGTACTTCAGCGGGTCCACTCGAGAGACAAACTGCACCTCATGGTGATGCAGCTAATGCCGCAGTTTCTACATGGAAAATACAAGCGCAAGGCAGCTTAAATCGATGGGAGAGTATCTGGTCTCCATATCAAGGAGCATGTGGATGAGGTAGTAGAGGCTATTCTATATCCCCTCCTTGTTCTTCTGGGTGATAAGGGTTCCCAAGGATTGTTTCAGGGCTGTGACATAGAGAATCAGTGGTTTCCCAGAGACGGGTGGCATCAAGACCGGAGGTTGGAGAAAATATTGCTTGATTTCCTCAAAGGTGGTCTAGCACTCCTCGTCCCACTTATAAGTGGTGCCCTTCTTCATGATCTGAGAAAAGGGATTAAAATTGCTGGCTAGATTCACAATGAATCAGTGTATGTAGGCTAAGTGGCCTTGAAGACCCCGAAGCTCCTGAATATTTCTTGGGGGAGGCATCTGGATGATTGCCTTGATCTTCTCTGGGTCGACCTCGATGCCCCGGTTCCAGACAACAATGCCAAGGAATTTTATAGAGGTGACCCCGAAGGCACACTTAAACGGGTTCATCTTCGGGTGGTGGGAACGGAGGAAACCGAACACTTTCTCAAGATCATTGACATGGTCCTGGAACTGGTGAGATTTGACCACCAGGTCGTCCACATAACATTCCACCAGTGTCCCGAGGATTGTCTTAAATATGCGATGCATGGCCCGCTGATAGGTGGAACCTGCATTCTTCCGGCCGAATGGCATGATCTGGTAATAGAAAGTACCCTGGGGCGCCCTGAAATTGGTAGATTCCTCATCCTCAGTGGCCATCCAGATCTTATTATATTCAGAGTAACCATCCATGAAGGAGAGGGATTGGAATCCAACTGTAGCGTCAATCAGAAATTCTATCAATGGAAGGGGAAAATCATCCTTCGGATAGTGGTGATTGAGATCACGGAAGTCAATACAAACTCTGATCTGCCCATTCTTCTTCCTGACTAGCATAATGTTGTCTAACCACTTGGGGTACTGAACTTCCCTGATGAAGTTGGCTTTGATAAGCTTGTCAACTTTGTCCTCAACCATGGCACCATGAAAAGGGTTCATCTTTCTGGGAGGCTGCTTGAACCCGCGATGGTTTTCAGGGAGACCGAGGCGGTGGACAGCTACCTGAGGATCTAGTCCTAGAATCTCGTCGTAACTCTAAGCAAACACATCATGGTGTTGTTTGAAGAATTCTACATACTGCTACTGCTCCTTGAGAGATATAGCGGCGCTGATCAATATGTGTCTTGGATCTGCCTCACTTTAGAGGTTCACCTGTACCAGTTCATCGACCGTGGCTGAGACGCCTTCCTCAAAGGTAGGAGGAGCGTCCTCTATATCTTCTTCTCCAATTGTGGAGGGATCATCCTCAGGGGGAGCTGCTTCTGAGCTATCAAACTCTGATGGGTGGCTGCTACCTGGTTGTAAGACCATGGTCATCGCATCAAGAGATTCGTACGCCACTAAGACCATGGCTATGAAGGTTGTCGACCAAATCCCATCTGGTCTTCAGCCCAAGGGGCCACGTTTGATAACATCAAAGCAGTAGTGGCACGTCGGTCAGATCTGACTTATCCCAGCCCGGCGAAACAGACACGTATGACGGACTGTCGTTTCCATGAGCCGGATGTCTCGATACCGCATGGGGGAAAGAGGTTCTGGGATCACCTGAGCCTGGTTTGTGTAGGAGTACGAGGTGATTTTATGCCATCACTTGGACCCAGGAATATGCCTTCCTATTGTACCTGAAACAACAAAACACTGCCCCATGTCGGGGGTTGTGGCCTCCAACCGATGAATCGGGAAGATGTAGGCATCATCCAGACCTGCTCAAGGGTCACTTGTGACCAGGGTGGGTTCAATATTGCTTGCCAGAATCTGATTATCCTTGCTCTTGTAATAGTCAGCGTCCAGATAGCGGGTTTCACAAGAGGTAAAAGGAGACACATCTCCTTGGAGCACTCCTAATCAACCACTGAAGGAGTATTTGAGGCATTGGTGATACGATGAAGGGACTACTGCATGTAGGTGGATCCATGGACTGCCCATCAATGCGTTGTACGCGGTGTCTGAGGAAACAACCATGAATTCGATACTGGAAACTAGACCAACGAACTGGGTCTTCAGGCAGATTTTGCCGACTGAGGTCTATTCGGTCCTGTCGTACCCCTGGATTCTGAGGTCGGAGGGAGTTAAATCATCCTCAGACAAACCCAGCTTCTGCAGTGTCCGAGTCGGGATTAGGTTAATCCCAGATCCTGTGTCGACAAGATAGCGATAGACTTCCACGCCATTGAACTAGCCAGTGATATACAATGGGCGAATGTGCCCGAGTATGTGAGGGTCTTGATCTTCACCAGAGAATGAGATGACGGCCTGGCACTCGGCACTCTTAACTGCTTCAGCGTGGAAGGCTTCTACAGCTGCTACCTCTGTCTCAAATTGGAGGGGTCTTCTTAAAGCCTCTACGAGTGATTCACGCATATCCGATGATAGGAGAAGGGATTCAAGGATGGAAAGCCTTTCTGGGATGCTGGCAAGGTGCTTCAGAATATCATATTTCCGTACCAGGCACGAACTTCTGCTTACAGGAGGCCGCTCTATGTCTGGAGGGGCGGAGGACCCTACCGGATGGACCGAAAACTGACTGGTACTGGGGAAATCCTGCTGCTCATTAGTCAAAGCTCAGAGGTCAGCTACCAGGAAAAGACTGGGTGACTGAGATCAGCCTGTGGCTAGGTGAAGATGATCGCGAGACGGCCGAAGTGGCTCTGCCTGATTCAGTAACAAAAATGGTGGCGGAAGAGGGCCTGTCGCGTGCTGAGTTCTATGCTGGACTTACTGTCTGGTCTCAGTGGCGTGCACGGCCTGGCTGAAAGCACCGAATGACGTGCCTTGATGGCCCATATGGCCGTGGTTACGTCGACGATGGCATCGGCTGAGGATGTTGGGGAGGTTCGCTTGGCATTCCCCCTCGTCAGGAGTTATACAGAGATTTACCATCTTGATGGTGTTAACTAAAGTGTACCCCTGACTTTCACTTGATGAATCATCCACCATGAGGCAGATTCTGGGAGGTATGCCCATCTCCTGGGGCATGTTTTCATTGAGAGTGCGAGACAACGACGACATTGGAGGGTGTGCTGCTTCTTCTTGCACCGTCGATGCTTGCTCTTCTGGGAAGAGGCTGGCTGAGATGATGACGATGAAGTGGTGGTCGTAGCTTCTGAAGGCTCCAGCTGATTCAAGCATGCACGGATAATGCCATGGGTGCGGGTGACCATCCTGTGAGCCATACAGTTGCTATAATTCCGGGACCCGCCATCAGGGACCTGCTTCCACGCGCCACCGTCGTCACTACTGCTATCCAATCTCACAAAGACACCCACCACTTGTATTGGGGCTGGGCCAAACCTAACTATGTTGTTGTTAATCTGGTCTTGTAGCTAGTCCTTGAACACGTAGCATTTCTTGATGGTGTGCCCCAGGATCCGGTGATAGGGGCAATAGTTGGGGTGATCAGTAAGGTGTGCCTCTTCTGGCTTCCAACACTCGGGTAGTCGCACAATTCTCTATTCCAAGGTGCTACAGAAGTAGCCAGGGAACTAAACCTCGTCGAATGAGTAGGTCTGATTCCTTCTGTCCGGGAAAGGGGATGTAGGAGACTGACCCTAACGGGGGGCCTGAGGAGCCTGCCGAGGGAGCGAAACTTGATTATCTCGCCTATGCGGTGGCTACGTGTTACGCAGAGGCGCCTGCCGATTCTGGTGCGGGCGCTGCTGGGCTAGAAGTTGTGCCCTCAGTGGAGGGTCTCTGCGAGGCTACGGAGCGGGCTCCACTGGTAGAAAATCTAGCTGACTGGGGGCATTTACCGGGGCCACGGTGGCAGTCTTGGCTCTGGTAGCTCTTCTTGCTGGAATTGCAGGGGGCAGTAGGCGCGCCTGGACAGCCTGTTGTAGAGCTTCCTTGAGGTGCTGGGCCTTATCTGAGAGGTCTCGAAACCCTCCAGGATAATTCTGGGTGATTAGGGAGGGAACCAGTTCCATCTTGAAATTCCCAATGCACATTTTCAAGAATTTCTCCTGAGTCAACGACATGTCAAGGGAGTATGTGAGTCCCTTCCACCAGGTGATAAAGTCCGCAACTTGCTCATCGGGCCTTTTCTTTCACCTGAAGAGGTCTGCGATGTTTGCCTTCCGGGTGGTAGAGCTGAACTGGTAAAGGAATTTCCTGCGAAGGTCCTCACAGCTAGTCAAAGATCCAACAGGGAGTTGGCTGTACTAAATGAATGTCGGCCCTTCCAGTGTCTGAGCAAAGAAATGGAGCTTGGCAGCCTCCTGCTACGCCAGAGTCCCCAACAAAGGCCCACACCTTGAGTTGAAGTGGGCCAGGTGATGCGGTGGGTCCCCCATCCCATTAATGGGGGAGAAAGTGGGATTTCCAAATCTTGGGGGTGCCGGCATGTCATCCTCCCATGCCGGGTATGGATTTCCATTGGGTGGTATAGTCACTTGTTGCGTTTCCAAAGATTCTGGGCGAGCCATAAGTGCCGCCATAAGATCTGCTGGGTGCGGGTCCTTATCCTGACGGGGATCCCTAACAACGATCTCATTTCTTGGCTCTTCAATGCGGTAGCCAAGCTCAGAGGCTCTTGGAGTGGCTGGTGGAGTGACCCTTGGGGTGACTGGAGGAGCTCGGATGGGGTTCCCTGGATGGTCCCGTCATTCAGGAGGGTTCGGAGAGACACACCGTGCTCTCTTTCCATGAGCTCCAGTTTCTACCCTGTCAGCGAGTATAGTAGGATCAGGGTTTCCCGGGAGAATCTCACCAAGGGGTAGTTTCTTCTGCCCCTACTGCCCCGGCCTAGGATTTCCGTAGTCGGGACGCCGCTCTGTGATGTGTTCAGATAGAAGCTCATCGACTAACTTCTTCTGCATGGAAAGCTGCTGACGCAGCATGGCCTTCTCATGGTCCTCTTCCGTCATTGGCACTAAGGCCGACAGGTCGAAGTGCTTGGCAGCTCCAACATGATCTTTTCCTTTACTGATATTCCAGCTCAGTACCAGGGATTCAATGGGCGAAGTGAGACTTAGAAGGTTTCTCTTCTAGTGAGTAATCCTCCCTGATGGGTCCAGTGGCAGCACGCCCTCAGGGGGGCGTCCCCATCGAGAAGCCCCAGCTCATTCGACTCTCCTGTTAGGTCAGTCATGTTGACCGCCACTCTTCCTAGGGGCATTCCCTCACCACTTATAAGGGAATCAGGCTTACAGTGAATCACACTAAAGAATAGGGCAATATACTGCCCCCAACCACGGACTTACACGTGGGGGTAGCCTCCTAGACAAATCTACAGAGTACTTGAAAACTCGGAACACACTGTTGTTGGAGGGCCCTGTGGCGGCCAGGTGACTCGGGGTGTCAGACTGTAGGGAGGGTGTCCAGGTCCACCATGTGGCATTGTTCACCGATGCCTTTGATTTTCTCTTGGCTCCCGGAATAAGACACTCACCTGTGGCGAAGACGGAGGTGAGTCACCCAGAGGGTCTGGCAGAAGCATTCAAAATCCTCCGAAGTGAGCGATTCTGGTGTACCAAAATTTGATCCTGCGACCGGCCAAAACTTCTCAGGGAAGTGGCCCACTACGAGGATGGTCTAGAAGTTCCCCAACTCAGATCCGGGGTCTGGCCCTTGATTCCCCCACTCATCAACTGAGGGTGGATGAGTAACTAGTAGCGACACTAAGGCGAACCGCTGGGATGACATGCTGGATGGTGGAAGATACAGCGAACGAGCTAATTGGCCACCGAATCTTGGGTTGTCCCCTGAGGATGGCAGTGACTTGGATTCCATGTTGTGGTAAGATGGACCGGTGACCAGAACCCCTGACGTGACAACAGTGTCTGCCGGGGGCAGGCTACATCCTAACACTTTCATCATTGACCCCCAAAATAGCTCCGAGCTAGAGGGTGCTTCCGGGGGCGATGGTGGCAACTGCGCCATCGGCCCCTGGAAGCATGCCAGGGTCTCATCCCCCTAGATATACCTTCGGAGGGAAGCAGGGATCCTGCGGGCTTCGCATTCCGGAAGAATGAGGCTGATGCGCCTTGTTATTTCCCCAGCCCTTGACTCAGAAGACTAAGGGGAGGGATCCTACGGTAGATTGTACTCCGCCTCAGAGTCTGAGAAGCGGACTGGCCTGATTCCTGCCCAGCCATCCCCAAGATTCCTCTTGCGGTGGTGGTAGCCTGCTCTCCTGCCTCTGGACGGTTCTTCAGGGCAGGGATGATTTGCGACATGGGGTCCCCCAGCTGTACCAGTGCCAGGGTGGAGAAAGTTTCCACCTAGGGAAGCCGGGGTGCGAGGGGCACCGAGACAAATGTTGAAAGGGAAATGGGGAGGACCTCTGTGCTGGAGAGTGACCAGATGTGCAATGCTTACATGCTCGCAATTCGCGGCAGGGGGAGTGACCGCGTACCTAATGTAGTGGGTGCGGGAGAGACCCCCCACGTGGAGTGTTTCCGTCACAGGTAAGACCCTCTCCTGGGTTGAAGGTGGAATGGGGAAAACCTCCAAGCCAAGATTGGAAGCAAGGAGGGCCTGCACCTTCCGCAGTGGTGGTGCTGAGTGAGCCTTCGTGCCAGGCGGCACTTCTGCGGATTGGTCCGCGACGTACATCACCTATGCCGGTGACCAAGAGAGTCGACTAAAACTGCCCGTGGGGTGGTTGGGGCCTCGATCTCGGTCAGGCATACTTCTTTCCCTTCTTGACGTATGCAGGGATTTGGAGGGGTGAGTCAGTGGTGGATCGAGACACAATAGTTGATGATGTTGACGCCCCATGACGAGCGTCTTATTCTGCTCGTGCCCGACACTAGCATTGGGTCAGGTGGACTGGAGCTAGTGGTGCAAGCGCGTGAACTACCTTCTCCTTGGCTCGAGGAACTGGGCGACGGCGCTGACACAGCTTGGTGGGGGCCCTTACCGGGAGCCCTTGAAGCGTGACTCTGATAGGGCTGGCCCGGATACCTCCGACTTTGTCAGCATAGTGGAGGGATCTGTCGAGGTGCCCCGAGGACAAGCTACCAAAGAGATTGAACGTTGGGGTGGGGAGAAGCGGCTCCCTGTGCGGCCCTCGGGGGCGGCGTGGATGGTGAGGCACAACCGTCTCAAGATCTAGTCGGGCCATATCCCTAGTGGGGATTACCCCCTCTTCCTCGTACCTGCGTACAAGTTCATTGATTACCCTTCACTGGATAATCTCCGATGGGTAGAGGGGGCATGGGCGTCCAACAGTCGTGGCGGTCATGGGAATCATGGAAGAAGAAAAACCACATGGGGAAGCCGCACTGATATTTCCCCTGCCGCTGCGTCGGTGGGCAGGTGATCGAGCTCTGGAGGTAATGACTTGATTCCTGAAGTAGGGAGAAGAAATCATTAATACTACTAGAAAAAGGAATTGACAACCAGTGCCCCGATGCCATTCCGTCTTCCATGGTTGGAAAAAGGTATCCACGCTGACAACGTTGTAGAACAGAATGCTCAAAGTCTTGATTGTCCCAACTTCAGGCGAGTTCCATGTTTGGCCTGCTCGGTAGGACCTGGTACCAGATGATGAGGTCATGAGACATGCTTATCCCCTGATTTCCTAAGCACTACTAGTCCCCAAGCTGAGGAGAGGAGATTCATGTCGGGTTCACCATTTTTCTGTTTCTGACGCTTTCGCCAGGGCACGTGCGTGTATCCGTCACGCAGAGGACGCGCTGCTGTGGCCCCACATTCCTACTTTCCAAAGGCGGGCGGTATCCGTTCATTATTTAGGGACATCTGCTTCTTGATCGAAACCGGGATGATGGGATATCAGTTCTTCCTTCTGTGGATTCCTCCTCGGAGCTCGTCACCTAGTCTGGGTCTCCCTCATAGATTAAGTCGTGGTTCATGAATCTCTTCCCAGTTCCATATCTTCATGGACACCGGTTAATTATGCCGCTTCTATCAGGACCTTCCAAGGGTTCCAGTCAGGGAAGCAACCTTCGGTTAGAAGAGTAGTCACGTTGGGGCATCACTGGCATGTCTTGATGCTGGGGAACTGGCATGTCTGTCTTCTGTCCCTTATTATAGGGCTTCTCGAGGGCGTGGAAGCCCGATAAATCCCACATCAAACGTGGGGAATTGTATTCTATAGGCATGTATCTGAGGTTTTTCTCAGTTTCCCATGTTTAACACAGGGTATGTCGCAAGTTTAACATCCAGTGGAGACGTATCAGACTGATCATAACACTAGCTAGAGTGGATCAGATTGAAGAACCCCCTGGAGGGAACACTGATGCTGGGGCTGTCACGTGGGTGGCTTATCGGATACCGTGGAGGGGAATGAAATGGCATGATCCCACCTGGATGTGGCGGCCCGGGTAAGAATCAGGATGGATGATAGCTTTGGGCTTGAGCCTCGTGAAGGCTTCCTACGTATCCCCGCGGAAGGGAATCAAAGTATGCGTAGTTTGATGATACGGTGGGACACCTGAAAAGGCGACCCATGAGAATGAACGCATGGATGGGACTGAGAGGGAGTAAAACCTCTCGGTTTGGGAATGAGCTTCCCGAGGTGCGTGGGCTTGAGGGAGAGGTCAGAATGAGACATGGGTGTTGGGATTGAACCTCATGGAGGATTCATACGTATCCACATGGCGGGGAATCAAAGTCTGCGTATTTCGATGAAATATAGTTTAATGTCAGGAGGGACGGGGAATTTGGGGCTTACGCTCTGAGACGACCCAAGGATATGGGGTCGGTGAACCACTGTGAAGAGGGACCTGTGGTCCCGATGGATGGGGCTTACACTCTGAGACGACCTAAGATGGTGGGGCTTGAACCTCATGGAGGCTTCCTACGTACTGTTCCTTAGCACAAATCAAAGTCCCCGTAGTTTGGGATGGATGGGGCTTACGCTCTGAGATGACCAAAGGTGGTTGGGCTTGAACCTCATGGAGGCTTCTTATGTACCATGCCTTAGCACAAATCAAAGTCCCCATAGTTTGGGATAGATGGGGATTACACTATGAGACAACCCAAGGTGTTGGGGCCTGAACCGATTTGAAGAGGTCAGGATGAACGAGTGGTGGGCTTGAACCTCATTAAGGCTTCCTACGTACCATGCCTTGACATGGATCAAAGTCCTCATAGTTTGCTGTAGGTGGTGTTAGATAACTGACGTGAAGATGGACCAGGAGTCCGATGGGTAGTGGGCTTGAACCTTGTGGAGGCATCCTACGTACCATGCCTTGACATGGATCAAAGTCCTCGTAGTTCGTTGGAGGTGGGGGTCAGGGTCGGTCCTCACTCTAAGTTCACGAGAGTCATACTCAGTGTGAGAAACAATAGGTTGTAGGGACCTGACGATCACGTCGTGAAGGGTGCGTCCATGGGAAGAAAAGAGGGGATTACGCGTTGAGTGGCCCATGGTGTTGGGACTTACTCCAGGATGGAGGCCTGAGGGAGATAAAGCGCAGTGAGAGAGGGATTTGGGACTGAAGAAAGGAAGAGTCCCACTTCCCATCATGCCCTCCGCCGGACCTGATGTCGGGGAAGTATGGAGGTTCATGGGTGATAGCTTCCGCATGAAGGGCTAGGGGCTTAAACCAAGGTGGTTGCCCTTCCCCATAGACAAATGCCACTCCAATAAATCATCCCCTGTGAGAGATGACCCCACCATCCCCGTGGAGACAAGCGGACGTGGAGAATGTCCAAGGTGATGGGAACTTGCATGCGAGGCACGAGGCCAGGTCACAGTTTAATGTCATGTGTTGAGGATGAGGTGCTTGGCAGTTTAGCGTCCTGCCACTCTGATGAGGTGGGTTGGATACACACCCCTAGGACTTACATAACTGGTGCCCTCTTCCCCTTGTGCAAGGGAAGACATCGATAAGTCCGTTCTGAGGGGGTGTTGCGGGGTGAACCAGCGAGGGGTCCATGCTAGTGTGGCTATGCGAAGAATCAATAACCGTTAGCGTGCCTTTGCGAAGAAGCATGTGGTAAAGCAACGCAATAGGAAGGATTGTCCAAGGGACTTTGAAGTTTCTTCGTACGAGCCGAGAAGGCCGTACGGGAAAAAAATACATGATACGAATGCCTGGGGTGCACAGGACACTAGAAAATGACACCCGGAATAAGGGCATCAGACTCACGCACAAGGAATGCCCGGGGATCACCGAGGTGAAAAGCACCGAAGGATTACGCGCAGCCCTTGGGGCTCCGCAAAATAAGGGCGGTCGAGCCTTTTCGTGACTTGAATGGATTGCACGCAAGGTGGTGGGATTATGCGCGGCTGACAAGGGCCGAGCGTAAAGACAGGTGACACACAAAGATTGAGCACAACTGACGGGCCTACGCAAAATGGAAGGAATTGCGTGCAGGGGGGCAGACCCTGAGTGGTTGGAATTTAGTCTAAGACAGGGGGATCTCATTCCAAGGTGGATCCCGGGGTGACATGGCTCGAAAAAGAACCCTACCTAAAGGCCATATTGTGCGCGCGCGGAATGGAAATTACACGCACGATAGGTGGTTCGAATTCTTCATCCTCGAAAAGGATGAGGGTCTCCTTCTATTTATAGTCCACCGGTGGCATGGAATTCTAAGCCTACACGAAATAATTGTGCGACCGATGTGGTGGCGCGGAATATCAACCGCGCGGGGCCCAGGCGTGAAATAATTTCGCACCAGCACCAGGACCTTTCGCGAATCCCGGGGCCTTTCGTGCGGGACATAATTTTTTCGCACGCTTCTCCTTTTTTGCACACAACCACTCTGGGCCCTCCGAACCGGGACTCCAGGTCCAAATATGACCTCACTTTTTCGTTACGGAACTTTCCCCAGTACTTACACATTTTTCAGCATCTACATCAGCAAAACCATGTCCATAGAGGATTAGAAGCAGTATACATGCTTCTTAAAATATCACCACGATGTATTCACCTCGAGTTATAATGAGATATCAGGGTTAGAATTTCAGGTTTCCATTTATCGCCTTGATCTACCAGTGGTTCATTGTAGGTTCAATGAACCACCCAAAATGATGCACTCATCTCATGATACCATAGTTGAGGCTGAAGTTGACATGATTATAAATCCAAATTTTTTTATGGAGGTCTAGTACCAAACTTGGATAGCCAAAATAATCTTAGTTAGGAAGAATAATGGGCATATCAGATTCTACATCAACTTCCAGTACCTCAACCGCCATTTTCCAAAGGATAATTTCCCCTTCCAGTGTTAGAGTTGTTAATTGATTCTACACCTATGTTCTGTAACCTCTCCTACATGGAAAAATATTTCAGGTATAATCATATTTGGATGGCCCCTAAAGATGATAATTCCACTGCCTTCAGGGTTCCCCAAGAAACTTTCTTCTACTAAGTGATTCCATCCATCTTGAAGAATTCACCATATATTTAATAAAAATATTAGGACATTGGTGGAGTGTTATGTGGATGATCTAGTGGTCAAATAATACTAGAGTTAAGACCATCGCAAGGTCAATGAAAAGTTTTTTTTGGATTCTTTATCTACAGAAACTTGAATATGAATCCCTTAAAGTGTGCATTCAGGATTACCTCTGGAAAGTTTCTCAGATTTTTCACAAGATAAAATAAAATTGAAAATGACCTAGATAAAATTAATTCTATCAATCAAATGCCTCCACCAAGACATATCTGGGAGTTTTGAGGCCTCCTAGTCTACTTATCCTACACACGCTGATTTATTTAAAATCTATCTAGTAAGTGTAATCCCTTCTTGAGGCCCTTGAAAAAAGGCACCATTTACCAGTGGGATGAGGGATGCTAGAATAACTTTGAGGATATTAAGAAATACCTCATATAAAATCTTATTCTAATGCCACCCATCTCAGGAGAGCCTTTGTTCTTTTATGTGACTTCTCTGTAATGGTCCCTTAGTTTCCTTCTACCCCAAAAAAAATAATGAGGGTAGAAAAAAACCATTACTATCTCAACCACATGATCATCAACATGGAGACCAAATACTCCCCCATTGAGAAGAGTTGTCTCACACTAATATTTTTTAGTGCATAAGTCACAACATTATTTACAACACCATGAGATATAATTGGTGTCTAAAATAGGCCTTCTAAAGTACATTCTCAATTGCCACATACTGACACGATGATTGACATGTTGGGTAATATTCCTCTAGAATTTCAACATCAGGCTTGTACTGTAAAAGGCTGTCAAAGTCTAGGCATTAGAAGAATTCATAGATACATATCCATAACCGGAAGAACTACCCTAGAATATTGAATTTCTAGATGAATCTATTCTCTCTATGGATTGGGATGTACTACACTAGAAGATGCATTTCAATGGTTCCTCCTAGAGGCTAACTAGTAGAAGGATCATAGACACCAATCTCAAAATTTAGGTCTGGGAATAATTTTAATCACTCTAAAATATTCCATATTTCCATTATCATTCCTAATTTTATAAGGTTTCACTAACAACAATGTAGAATATTAGGCTCTTACCACTAGTCTCGAGTTGGCCTTAAGATTGATGTTCCCTATTTACATGTGAAGGGAGATTATGAGATAGTTTTAAAATAGATAAATGGTGACTAAATCACTATAAATAATGTTCTTATGACCTTGATGAAATGTAACTATCAGTTCATAGGCTAATTCCATTCCTATTTGAAGGTGACCAAGTTCCTCAGTTACAAAATGGTTAAGTTGATACTTTGGAAATCCTAATTGCATCTCTTAGAGAACCTGACTAGGATGACCTAACCATTAATGTTTCACACTAGAGGTTTATCACCCCCACCACCTCAAATTATGAAAACCAACTGGTGTATCAATTGGATACCGATACTTCTAGTTCAGGACCCTCAAATCCCTCCCACTGGAAAACAAACTCCTTATTTGATGAATCCCTTTTCCCAGTATCATCGACATGGAATACTCCCATCAGACTGAGCTGATCATGAGAGAATCCATTGGTGTGAAATGCATTTTACCCTCTAAGGTATACCTAACCCTGAGAAAAACCTCTACAAGCATGATTTTGATGGAATTATCCTCTATTTCATCTAAGTAGACAAGAAATCGTAAGTCATCGTTGAGGTCCATAATGGATCCCATGGCACTCATCAAGTAGGATTGAAGCTCTCCCACTAAATTCTAAGGTTGGGATACTTATTTCCCACCATATTTTATAACTTAATTGAGTTATTCAAGAGGGTTCATGTGTTTTAGATCCACGATAACTTTGTGCATTAGCCTCTAGAGCTTCTCCACACTACAAGAGATTCTTAGCCTTTTGTATTATAGGGACTCAATGTTGTGGAAGCCTAACTAGAAGTGAGAACTTGATTGTGTAGGTTCATTTTTACCACAGTAGACTTATTTTATAAATGGGAAGAATTATTTCTTCTTTAATAAGTAAAAACTTGGTACGTGATTGATTTATTGAGATCCCACATCATTCATCAGTATGGGGTACCTCACACTATTCTCATAGATAAAATAACAAAATTTTAGGTTTCCAAGATGAAGAAACTATAATCTAAGTATAATATCTATTCTGACCACAATTTCGACTACCATGCATAGAAAAATGGAAAAATTGAGGCATTCAACAGGACCCTCTCTAATATCTTGCAGAAAATGGTGGTCTGAAACAAAAAGAGTTGGACTAAAAAGATCCCTAATTCCCTTTGGGCCCATCAGATGAAAACTTGAAATTCCACCTAAGTGACCCCATACTCCCTATTATATAGTAGAAAGGTAGTATTAACCATTGTGGTTTAATTAATGTTGCTTTAAATGAATTTTTATAACTAGAAGATACCAGAATGAATTGTAGAAGTCTATCTACATGTGTTGTAATCCCTTAAGTAAAATAGGTTTCAAACCATTCATAACATTGAGAGGCACTATAAATAGATAACAAGAGTGTTCAACATAAAGGTTCACCTCGAATCCTTCTTCCAATGTGACATGGTACTAGTTCTCAGAACACCGACGATACCTGAAAAAAACCACCGGATTTGTTTCTAAAATGGGAAGGACCTTACATTATCCATAAGGTCTATTCTAATGGATCATACTCTTTAATCAACATGGATAGAGATCACATGACACCTCCCACTAATTCCAAGTTTCTCAAGTAATACTTCATGTAAACATTCTAGTCAATTCTTGGCGACCTTAAACTGTAGCAACCAGGGTCCAAGATCTATGACCTTAAACTAAAAAAACCCCCATGGTCTGAAAATTATGACCATAAACTATTGGTAGTTCTTCTGGTCCAAGAATTATGACCTTAATCTATTTGAAACACTTTTTGTTCTGATCTCAATGACCTTAAACTAGTAACAACTATGATATGAGTTTCATGATGTTAAACTAGAAATACCAACATCATAAACACATGTTTTTAAAATATAACCTTACCCTATGAAACAAAAATAGGATGCCTCATATCACAAAGATTATATAATTCAATGTCCTCCACATAGATGATTCCTCCCTTCCAGCATTGGTATTCTACCATGACACATTAAAGAACTATGTGTGGCTTGATTCCCAATTTTATGGGATATGTAGTGATGCCTAGACCCCCTGTCTTCAGGTCCAACTACTAAATAATTATAAACTCTTTACCATTTATGGAATTATATCCCCCAATGTTTGGATGTTTAACCATTTTCACCCACACATGGTCCCAGTATTAAACTATAAATTGTGTGCATTATTTCAGGATATTTATGTGGCATGTGGGTTTGCATCAACCCTTTTTTACTTCATGTTTTACCTCTCTTATTCAATGAAAATATTCTCAAAACAACCATTTCCTCTATCCAAGTACTATGAATTTAAACTATTTTCCATATTCCACTTGGACCCAGATGCACAACGTTAAAATGTATAGCTAGAATCCTCCTATATGACGCTTAATCCACAAAAATAGGTGTCCCATCCTAATTAGAGGGGATATCACCCACAATTTTGTTTTCTGTTTCTCACCATGAAAGATTCTAGAACTTCATGTGCGTTGGTTCCTAATTTTATGGGATACATAGTGAGTCCTAAACCTCATATATTTGGGCCCAGCCTCAAATCCATTATAAACCCCCTCCCTAGGGTGGTATAATGATTACAGTAGCCCTATTTATCATGGATATATCACCTTTAAAATTAACTTATGAAGTTTCTATATAAGTGAAAGACTCAATAAAATTCTCCAAATTTCTAGTGAATTGAGATTCCCTCATGACCCTATATGAGGAAGAAAAGAATGAGTATATTAATGTGTAAGTCTCATACTCATCCTCAAAAAACAACCTTAAATTGTAATACTTTCCCCATATAAACCCAATATTCCTTATATGAATAAAATTAGATGACAAATATGAAAATCCTCATCACATGACATTAATCTATAGCCTTAACCTATGAAAAAATGCAGGATTCCTCATATCACAAATACGAGATAATTCAATGTCCTATCTAGAGAGGAATCCACCTCACCAACATCAGTAGTTTGCAATTCCATTTTCTAGAACAACATATGTCTTGATTCCTATGACTGATGGGATATGTAGAGAGGCCTAGATCCAACACTCCAAGCCCAACCTTGACGCCATAATATTTTAGTTTCTACCCATGGTCTAAGCCTCATGACTATAAACTACATGAAATTTGTTTTTGGATTACATTATATAGTACATGGCCTCACCAGATCCTCCTTTAAATCAAGATTAAATCATTGTCACCACCTAAGTATCCTCGAATTTCCCATAACCCTTCAGGTCTAAGGATTAAGACCTTTAAACTATTTTCACTAGACCTCTTGTTTCCACTTCTTCACATAGTTTACTTTAACCCTAGTGTTTCAGCAAGACAATTCCCCCTTCTCTTTTTCACCACATCCTTGCTAAAGAAAACCAAAAATTATCATAATTGGTCTTATGTCGTGTCATGTTAAATAACTATGCATGTCTTGATTCCCATTTCCATGGTGTACATGGTGACACTCAGATCTCATGTCCTTTGTCCATCCCCCACAATCAACTCATTTTTGGGTCTTTCTTCCATCAACGTCATAATTATAAATTGTGAATATAATGTATTGAATATTTTTGTGGAAAAGGTTATCCTTGGACCTCCTTTCATGTCATTTTATCACTCATTCTTAGCACACAAGCCCCTTTATGACAGACATGCTCCATGGTCAAAGTTACATGGCCTTAAACTGCAACAATCAGGGTCCAAGAATTATGAACATAGACTATTTTCAGAAACTATGGTATAATAATTATGACCTTAAACTATTTATAGTACCTTTGATCCATGGATTATGACCATAAACTATTTTCAGTACATTTGGACCAGGCATTATGAACTTAAACTATTTGTAGTACCTATGGTCAAAGATACATGACCATAAAATGTAGAAACCAGGGTCTGAACTCTATGACCTTAAACTAATATTATCCCCTAGGGTCCAAGAATTATGATCTTAAACTATTTACAGTTCCTCTGGTATGAGCACTGTGAACTTGGACTATTTGAAACACTCTTTTTTCTGAGCTCTATGAATTCAAACTAGTAACTGTCATAGTCCAAGTTGCACGATGTTAAACTGCAAAGCTCAACATACTCATAACATGATGTTAAACTATATCATTATCTTATGAAATAAACATAGGATTCCTCATATGAAAAATACGAGATGACCAAAACCCACATCCTCATAACATGATGTTAAACTGCATCCTTACCCCGAATAAAACTAGGATGCCTCACATGACCAACATGGGATGAACCAAAACCCACATCTTCAACACATAAAATTAAACTATATCCATACCCTATAAAATAAACATATTATGTCTTAGATGAAAAATATGAGATGACCCAATCCCACATCCTCAACACATGAAATTAAACTATAGCCTTACCCTATGTAACAAACACATGATGCCTAATATGAAAAATATGATATGAACCAAAGCCCAATGTCCTTATAACATGATGTTAAGACATATACTTAACAGATGCAATAAACATAGGATGCCTCATATGAAAAATATGATATGACCAAAAACCTACATCCTTAACACATGATGTTAAACTGTAGCCTTATCCTCTGCAATAAACATAAGATCCCCCATAAAAAATATGAGATGACCAAAAACCCATTCCCTCAACACATGATGTTAAACTGTATCCTTAACCAATGAAATAAACATAGGATCCCTCATAGGAAAAATATAAGATGTCCAAAACCAGTGTCCTCATCACATGATGTTAAACTATAGCCTTACCCTATGAAATAAACATAGAATGCATTATATGAAAAATATGAGATAAAACAAATCCAACGTATTTAGAACATGATGTTAAACTATATCCTTAACCTATGAAATAAAAATAGGATGCTTCATATGAAAAATATGAGATGAAAAAACTCACATCCTAAGAACATGATGTTAAATTGAAGCCTTACCCTATGCAATAAATATATGATGCCTCATATAAAAAATATGAGATAAATGAAAGCCCAATTTCCTCATCACATGATGTTAAGCTATAGCCTTACCCTATTAAATAAATATATGATGCCTCATATGAAAAATATGAGATGAAAAAAACCCACATCTTCAGCTCATGACATTGAACTATAGCCTTACCCTATGTAATAAACATAGGATCCCACTTATAAAAATGATGAGATGATTCAATGAACTCTCCAGAGGGGATGTCTTCCTTCCAGCGTTGGTATTTTACCACTCCATTTTACAAAAATATTCGTGGCTTCATTCCCATTCCCATGGGATATATAGTGATGCCCGAATATCCTATTCTAGGTCTATCCCAACCACTAACTCATTTTATGTTCTTTCCCCTATGGGATGGTCTTAATATTTGCAAACCCAAATCTTCATCCAGAACACTTAAATGAATGGAGGGATAGTTCCTAGGGAACTTAACATTCCCTTTTGTACATTCCCCACTTCCATTTTAATATTTAATTTATTATTTGATTTTTATGATCATCATCCTCCTAACCTGAATAGGATCCCTAATGATAATGGTACCTGGACATGCTGGCTCACCTACAATCATGGGAATATACCTTGAAAGATACTCAGTAACATATGGGTTTTCTCATGTTTCAAACTCAAAGAACATTGATTCATATTTTTTCCCAATCCATGACTGGTGAGGGTGTGTAACCTATGTTTCAAACACGGTTAATAGTCATTCCCCACCCATAAGTCATTCCCATTTCACCATCCAAGTCTTAAAAGTATTTATATTATCTCCATTATATATCCTTTTACTTTGGGGGGATCCCAACATTATGTGTGTCATCTCCCTATGCACACACATGTGCATAGTGACCAAGTAAGATGACACCTTTTTGGATTTTCCCATGTTAGTCACTTATTCCCATTATTGTGTTCTCCACTGCAAATAAAGGGAACTCTGTACCAATCCTAATTTATCACACCTAGAAAGGCTCATGTGATATTAGGAGTTGGGGTTAAGTTTCCCTAAATATGTTTGAGACGTACTATCCACCCTTAAATGAAGTATTACCTCTTTTTTGTATGAACTCTATGAACTTAAACTAGGAACCCAAGTCCAAGCATCATGACTTTAAACACTATAAAAATCACACTAGGAATGTTTCATATGGATTTGGGACTCCTTGGCCATAAATTCATGCCAGTTTTCCACTCTTCCATTCCCTGCATGTTCGTTTGGGTGATTCAAACCTATTTCAGTCTGAATTCTATGACATTAAACTAGGAGTTTAGGTCTAAGTATCTAAGAATCATGACCTTAAAATGTGTTAAAGTTATATCAGAAATGTTATGTATGGAATTAGGTATCTTTGTACATCAATTCATATCATGTTACCTCTCTTCTATGAAGTACACACTCATTTAAGACATTCCCCTAGTGTTCTAATCATTATGAACTTAAACTACTTAAAACCCCTTGATCTGACTAGTATGAACTTTAACTACCAAAGACAAGATGCAAAAATGTCTATCATGTTGAAAACCCATAGGGGAAACTAGATAAAAAGACAAAATCCCACTGATTAGGTCTCTTCCATAACTCAGGAAATAGTAAGGGCATGAGAAAAAAGTTACAAAGCTAGAGAGACCCACCATGGGCCCTGAAAAAACTTGGTTGTTCTCACTTGAATCCATTGGTGCAAGAAATATTTAGATCCAAATTTAAACTCCATTTTCCAAATGAGATCCTCTATGAGGTTCCTCACACTGTGCTTCCTATTCATGAATCCCACTACCATAACCAGACAAAATTTATTTACATCGGTTCGCACATCCTAGTCACAAGATGCTAAACTGTACTTTGAATATCCTAATAACATGGTGTTAAACTGTGTGAATCATCACCCTTACTATAAGACGTTAAAACTGCATGTTCAATATACTTACTACAAGATGTCTAACCGCATGCTGATCATCCTCATATAATTATGTTAAAATGGGTCACATCTAAAGACCTTTTCTATGAATCTATTTCCTCCCATTGGTGTCAGTAATCTACCAAAACACTCAAGTTATTTAGTTTATTGGCATACAAGATGACACTCATCTTGGGAGATGATTCTGGATATTGTTCAGAATGATACACCAACCTAATGTGCTCAAATAAATAGTGGAATAATCTTGATAGTGCTAAAATCCATTCGATAATTCCCCCAATTTATTACCATGCTTTGAGTCTCCATGGATTTGGATCCACGTCACCTTTCATGTCTGAATAGACCCCCTAATGATGATGGTTCCTGGCTACACTGAATCACCTACCGTCCCAAAAATACACTCCAAAAGGCTTCTGGATGCATTTTTATAGGTTCTATGTTTTGAACATGGTCAGTGGATGATCCTCATTTGTTTATCCCCATTTCTGATGAAGCAATGGTGCAACCTATTTTTTGAACCTGTTCAGCAGATATCCCCTATCACCCATCACCCCTTTTTGTTCCAAATTTTGGGCATCCCGATTCATACCATTCATTATTCCTATTTTCTGTGTTGACTTCAACACTTTTTTCATTACCCCATTCATACACCTGTGCGTGGTGTGAGAGCAAGTTGGCAGTGAAAATAGTCCCACTTCTCAGTCAAATCATTATTGGTCTAGACACTCTCAGTGTTAAATGAATGATTCAAATGATGAGTGTTTATCCATTTTTTATAACTGTCATATAAGTGAGAAATCTCACGTTCTTCATTTTTTTCTTATACAGAACATGAATCACATGAGATTAGGGATTAATTTTAAGATTTATCATTAATGTGATTAAGATACAGTAGTGAAGTGTGTAAAAATAAACATAATTATAAATATGATTAATTTAAAAAAAAACTTCAAGATTTTGAAAGGGTCATCCACATACAAGATCCTATCTTTTTATTCCATAAAAAATAATGCTCCCTAGGGATCCACATCAACAAGTGAGAACTCCAGCCCATATAGTCTCTAGCGTATGACATCTAGAACCTATTATATCCTAATGAGATCTACCTCTTCCTACTAATCCATAATAAAAACCTTGTTATCCCTAATTTAGACCCATCCTTTCTCAGTTAGGAACTAAGAGATATGAGATTCTGTCTCTTCTTCTTGTGCTTTGGCCACCACTAGCTGGTCACTTAAGTAGATAATGATCTCATCTTAGGAATTATTAATATCCATATGCTCATTTACTTTATCTTATAGCTATAAAAGTTCCTGATCAGCTACATAGAGCTTCTTGGTGCCTTCAAATTTCTCCCAATTCTAAGTGATATTAAACTATTGACTTTACATATTCACCCGATTGGCGAGATTGTCATGGACCAATGTAAGGAGAGAATGAGAGTCCACACCTATAGTTCCCAAGTATCATAAATAGTGATAGAGGGACTCCATACCACTCACTTTATATGGATCTAGAGTGTGGGTAATAAAGTTACACATGATCCTCCACACCCTATGTTAGATGATACGATTATCCTAAGGAACATCAAAACTAGAATATTCTAGTTAATTAGGTGGAATATATTCATACTTTTGGAAGGCCACAAGAATAGTGGTGGAAGGGTATTCATCCAGTATCCTCTTGGATGGATCAAAATCTAGGTTGGTAGGGTGGTTTTCTTCATTTGAATCTTTATTGGTGTAACTATTTCCTCCAACCTAAATATCTTCCACCTTGGATATATCACTTACTTTTATAATGGGTACCTCCCAAGATTCAGTCTGGATCATCATTAATGATCATCTCCCCAAGAGTTGGCCCAGTTTCTAGGAGATACACTCTGACTTCCCCAGTTGCTTCTATTTCTCGGGCATGTTCTCTCTCAAGCACTCTCTCAAATGGAAAACATTTCATCTAGTTGATCTATGACAACAATCATGGAATACATGATTTGTATAAAAGAGAATAACATACAAGAGGTGAGAGTATAGTTGAATCCATTATAGGGGAATTGAAAGGAAATTCAACCATTAGGGACTCCTCATCACTAATTGGAACCTCAAAAACTATCACTGGACCTCTCGATATAACTCGGATCAAATCCGCATAAAGAAATCATGTTAGGTTAGTGGAATCAGAAAACCCTGGGTATGTTTAAATGATTTTGGGTCTTGAAAACTTTGTAAGGGGAAAGAAAATACCCCCACAAGTTTGAAAAATGATTCAACTAAAGATTTTAAGACTGATGTGGAAGGAGTCAATTTTGGAAAAGGAAAAATGGGTGCTACAAACCATAAAGCTCTTTGAGGACTGCCACTTCACATGGAGGTCTGTGTCTTTGCAAAACCACTGCTAACCAAATGGTTTGTGGGATAGAGGCAACAAATTCGTCCCCACGAACCACATCATTAGTGAAATAGAGGTGAAGAATTATTCCCCCACATACCATCCCATCAAACTAAATGGTTTGTGGGTGAGGCGAAGCTGGAGGTGTCCCGCGAGTGAGATGAGGTCATTCTTGGAATTTTGGTGGTCACTTTAACAAATTCAAACTGAATGCCTTTGTTGACTGAGTCATTTGTGGTCCAGGTTATTTCGCATGTGATTTCAAAAAAAGTGTCATGCGATCCATATATCTAGCTTCCCCAAAACTCTATAAAAGGACCCTGAGGGGAGCTAGGAAAAGGGAACAAATTTCAAATGATTGGATGGAATTTTGAGAGGGATTTATAAAGAGATTGAGTGATGGGGTACATACCTCTTCTGATGAATTCTCACAGGTATAAACTCACCACATAGAGGAAAAATAAATAAGGGAACATAATAATTGATAGACGCAAACCATATCCTGACAGCGGATAAACTTCCCACAAACTGCAGGAATAATTACCCTTATCCAATCTTGTGTCCCACATAGTGCATCTACATATAGATGAAACCCTTCCCCATGTAGCATCCCGCTACATGGATGGAATCTAACACCACATAGCACCACGCTATACATATGGAACCTGGGGCAGCGTACCACTACGGTACGTAAACCACATCCATGTCCACATACCACTTCAGTATGATGACAACCTCTCCACCCGCATAGCAACACGCTATATGAGAGATACCCCATCCTGCATTAACAAATGGTACATGGAATAGGGTACCTTTAGGCATTCCACCCTCTATCTCCAATCATTTCCTTCCATTTCTGTCATCTTGTCTGTAGTCCCTCCACAAATCAGTCTAATGGTATTAGGCCAAATCCCCTTCTAAAGCCACTAGACCCATATGAAATAACCATCGAGAGCATAAATACGCCCTTTTTAGTTTTCATACCCATGGTAAGAGGAGTCACATATGTAATCCCTGCAATAGTGAAGAACCCTGGAATGTCCATAAGTTTGAATTCCCATGATAACCTAAGGTCTACCCTTAAAATACTAACATGAACCTACCAGTTCTAGGGATAAAGGGTAATCACATGCCTTTCCCTTTTGATGAGGTTTAGTGATATACAAGGAAAATCATGCTTGCTTTTTTCCTTTTGATGAGAAATAACATTCCTCCCCTTTCCCAGAACCAATTTCAGGGCATTCCTCCTAGAGTAAGCCCCTTTGATCATAGGGGGTGGTTCTCTCACCTTGGCCTCTTATACCGTCGTTATCCTCCTTTTCCACTAGAATAGAAGAGAATATGTGTGGCTTGTTGAATCATTCACATTCCCTTGTTTCTCACACCGAGCATGAATCATGTGGGATTAATGGCTAGTGATGATCACAAAACCTATACAAGCCACATCTGACATTGAAATATGAGAACTTTGATTCATACCCAAAATAGGATATGTAGGATGCCTGTATTTGGCCCGAGCTCAAAGGATATCCTACTCAAGCGTTAACCCCAATCATGATCCCAAATTCATCAAGGCCTCCTTTTATGGTGTAAGTCCCAAATCTGGCTAAAAAGGTCCTTATCTACTAATGTAATCCCCACATCATTCCACCTTTATGGGATTCTTCAAGGGTGTAAGTCCCAACTCACAATAAACCATGAGAACTCTGATTCTTACTCTAACCAGGATATTTAAGATGCTTTTCTAAAGGCGTGAGCACAGTGGGAATTCTCTTCAGGAGTAAGCCACATACATACCAACCGAAACCACATCGGAAAACCTTAATTCATAATACCTAAAAATAAAATACAAGAACTCTGATTCCTACTCTGATTAATATACTTAATAAACCTTCCTAAGGCCCGAGCTCGAGTGACATTCTCATTGAAATTTAGGCTGAGTAAAAATTCTTCCTAACTCACTAGGTCATCCTCTTCAGGAATAATCCCCAATTAAATTATCTCAAATAGGGACTCCTCTAATATATAAGACCCAACCTAAACTGAACTATGAGGGATTTTATTCCCAACTAATTGGGATATGTTGGAAGCCTCCATGAGGTCCAAACTAGACAGCCAAATCACCCTAGTGTTCTCCGAGCCATATCCCCAGTGGGGTCATATTCACCTAAGAGATCATATATCTTTTGGTCATCTTGGGCCGCTTCAACATAAGTCCAACATGAAATTTTGACAAGGCATCTCCCGCATAGACATCCTAGAAACATGAAGTTAAATTACATGGATGCGTCCTTATCACATGACCTTAAAAGTTGATGTGTCTTGTAAAGCGACACCGAACTATGTGGAATCTGATTCCTCTTATGAGGATACGTAGGAAGCCCATCTTGTGGGTTCAATCCCGATATCGAAATGATCTCCATCCCCCCTCGATGATGATAAATTATAGAGTGCCTTATCACATGTCTTAAATTATCATTTTCTTGGTAGAATATCATAGAATCATTAATGTGTGAGTAAAAGGGTAACATTGATGAAGAAACTCAGATACACACAGATGTATTCATTAGTAGAGAACCTCATATACATACATATAATTCCAAAACCATATATATTTCTGATTGATCTTGAGACCTTGGGGTAATCTGAGGAAATATGCTTGGGAATGGACCAATGATCCACAAACATATGAACATTTCTTAAATCTTTAAGAGAGTCCTAGAATAGGCAATAATTTCCCCCAAAAGGGTGTGATGATCCTGAAAGCATGGACAATTGTTTCCTATCAACCGGTTAAGGTTCCAGTGCTCTGCTAATGTGTATAGTAGCACTCGGGTCGAATCCTCGGCAATGATATTTTTTATAGTCGGTTGTTTTTAGTTAATTGTATTCTAATTGGGGTGTTTGTTTACAGAGCTTATGAAATAATTTATGGATGATGTTTGATTTAAAAAATTGATAATGATTGGGGTGAGTTCATTATTGGGGATTTAAGCATATTATATCCTTGAGCTTTTCTTTATATTTCATTAAATTAATACCCACTTCACAAGATGATTTTGATCTGAATTCCCATGTGTTAAAGATTTAATCTAAGCCATAACTTAACTTAGGGTTATAATAATTACCATTACATGTTTGTGGTAGTGTATTTTTGTTCCAATAATCCATGGAATCCATATATTAAACAAAACATGTTATTAATCCATGACAGATAAAGTTCAACATACAAAATATTAACTCAAAGAATACTCATCGAGAAAAGTCTCTGAATCACTTAATACCCCTAAATTATAAATCACCCCAATGGTAGATTAACTCATCCATTTAAATTATTAGTAATCTGGTTATAATTATTATGATGATAAATTAAGAAGATAAGAAAAAGAAAAGGATAAGAAAAGAGTGGTGCGTCGAACACACACACAAACGATGAAGGGAATTAAATACCGACTTTAGATTGAATGAGAAAGCAAAATAAGGGAAGGGGATTCAAATGTATTTAAACTATTTTAATAAAATTAAAATTAAACTATATAAGGTATATTATAATAAGATACATTGATGAAGAAACATTCATTAAAACATAATTACAAAGAAAGAGACTTACATGATTACAAAAATGATGAACACAAAAGTAAATCAAAACAAAGAGAGGAGGAAAGGTATATCAAGTGAAAACTTGAGTATGGAAGGTCCTCCCAAGACCTTGTAAAGTATTTGGCCATGAAAATATGTACTAATATCTTATTAAATTCCAACTCCTTTTAAGGAGAGGAGGGGAATGAATTTATAGCCCAAGGAAGTGGACTATTGGAATTCCCAATCTGTCCCTCCACTAGGCTCGATGATTTGGACATCCAGAAATCCTAATATTGAAATATCTCCTTCTTAAAAGTTGTAGATAATAATATTGTCCGAACTCTCTAAAATTTGGAGTCATTTGGACCCATGGAGCCAACATTATGTCTCTTTGATTAAATAGAGTTAAACTGTCCATTTCAATCCATGATTTTTCGATGGCCAAAATGTGAATGGATTTTTGAATATGAAGATGCCTTCAAATCCGAATGCTTTCTTCATCAAAGTATATATCCTATATCTCATATTTCACACAACTAAATATCATCTTGATTTGATCAATAGATCATGAGACATGTCATGAATACTGTACTAATTTTAATTCCCGTACAGAATGATGAGATGAGATTAAATGAATCATTTGGGCCCCTTGTCTTTGGAGTTGGGCCTTGAAATTTTTATCGAAGACTCATTAAATTGTCCCCTAAACTTTGGAAGAGAATAAAGGAATTTAGAATTCCTTATTGAGCCCAGAAATTAAATATTCATGGCTAGCCCAGTTTCATCATAGATTCTGTAGGACTTCTTGTGTGGTCCATATGGGCCTTCAAATGGCATAATTGGCCCATGATCCCTTCTAAGGAAATGTTGTATATTGAATAAGGAATCCTAAAAAACAGGAATCACATAAGTTGGATCAGTAGGGTGATATTTATGAATAAAATAGTAAACTGACTCAATTGGACTACTTCTAAAAATGCTCAAAAATTATACTTAGTATTAAAACATTAATATTTCACACAATGTATGCACATTTCATAAAAAATTAGAAAAAAGAGTATATAATAAGTCATGAAAATATTAATAACATTAGATCCTGACCTCCCATCCTCTACCAATGGAGTCCTTATATGTCATTGGACAAATCATTCAACGAACACCTACTTTTGGAAAGAAGGTGCATGAATCCTGGATAAAAGGGTCATTGGGTGTTTTTTGGATCCATGAATAAATCCGCTGGATACCATATGAGGACATCATTACTACTATGGGAATATTTCACAAATACTAAACCCCCTTACAATCACCCACTAGGACTACTCAACTGTGGAACCTCCCTTATAATACAAGAAGGATATACTTCCTAGTCCTAGTGTGACCATATCGCCCACCAAAAGGGGCCATGATGCAAATTGGGTTAAAACAAAAATGGTGAAACTGATGTGAATCCTTGAACAAGGTGGTGGGTTACCCCACCTCAAGTCCCTTTCATATCCAAAAGGAAGAGTTCCAAGAAAAATCATCAATTATTAATGTGATCAAGAGATTTTACTGTGACAGGGTTTTTTTCTCTGTGCTTATTACATATATTGCAGGTCTCTAGAAAAACCTTCAATCCAATGGCATCCTCAATGTTCTCATGAATATGTATGATGATAGACGCACCGGATGGGTCCTTCACAAGGCAGAGGGCTCCATCACCTACCCATCGTCTTCAATTTTGGGTTTCAAATGTGACAATCTAAGAATACCACCATAAGGGTACTTTCCACATAGTGGAGGCTGAAATACAAGCCCCCAAATTAGTAAAATCTCATCAGCCACCTCTTCATCTGTGGCCGACATCCCAGAACAAGGAGGCCCCACTAGCCATCTCCAATTTCTTTAGGATCCTGTTCCTAGGGAGTGATAATGAGTACCTCCCTTACCTTAGGTAGGTGGATGAGGAAATCACTAAAAACTTTGTCCCTACTATAAATGATCCCCACACAAGGGCCCCTTTTGGAGAACATAACCGCCAACACCACGCAGCCCAATATCCTCTCTATGAAGAGGATTTTATACCAAGGGCTCTAGCTAAAGTCCAGTAGACATAGACCCCACAGATATCCCACCGAGGGCGATGAAATTATCATTGGGAACAAGTCATCACCCTTTTTTATAAGGAGGTTATCCACAAAAAAACATTGTGGAAGACTACGGGTAGGAATATATCCTTATCCCCTTTTTTGAACCCCACTACGAAAATACAACGACAACCTATGATAAGACGCATATCATCGATCGATCTTATGAATTCCACCACAAAAATTAGGTGACACATTACTAGAAAATACATATTTTTTCTAATGTTCTCCAGCCCTGTCATAAAATTAGGGTGGAAAAGTTTTGGCAAATGAAAATCTCTATCGACGCATAAGAAGCATGCCATCCAAATAGGGCAACAACCAGATAACAGATGGCACAAATTCCTACTGACACATACCAATCTCACCATCTAAATAGGGTAGAAAAATATGGGAACTCATACAATACTACCAATGCATATGAACCCCACCAATCAAATATGGTTATAATCAATGGGTATATGAAAATTCCTATCTACCATAACAAATCCCAACAGTCAAACATGGTGGTAAGAAAATATAAGAAGAGTCAAATTCTTGTTGATTCATATCAAGTACATGAGACAAATACAACAGAAAACAAGAAGAAACGAATTTTTCCTCATAAATATAAATCCCATCATCCAAATACGGTGGAAAACAGGGAAATTAGCTGGCATATCCCAGCTACATGTAAAGAGAAGATTCATTCCTCCTTTTTGACACAAGAGAAATTCCAGTACTCATTGGAAAAATATGGTGGACCGAATCAGAAAAAAACTCATACTCCGACATATTAATGGGAATTTATACCTGTTCTAGACAAAGAAATATCTCAACACATCCTAGAAATGATGGAGGATCAGAAATCAATTCTAGATTATATCATTTTGACTTGTCAAGATGTAATTTCATCTACAGAAAAGGCAAGGAGTCGGGCCCATGACCTGATCTCCCTGAGTGGGGTGACTCATCCACAAAATCAAATAGTCACTTCAGAGTATACCTGTATCTCTACTCTAGTATAGGAGGTTCTATGAATATATTCCAAGATATAAGGACAATCAGATCGGGAACAAACACCCATTTTAACTGGGGGTACTGGTCCATCATGGTGGTCGCTCTAGGGAAGACACATATCCCTACTAGAACTCATGATGCTTGTTAGTGTATCCTGGAGACATCACTAGAAAAAAGCAAACATGAAATCGTACATGAAGGCCATTACCAATAGTAGTAGGCCCTAGTTTCCCACAAGAGAGAAACAAAAAATGAAACGTACCAAAGGCAACTATAAAATAAAGAGCATATTCATGATTCTGCTCTACTGGAAGCTGGAGTTCTTGATGCCATAAGACAACTATCAATAGAGGCTCAAGATCCTATCAATCCATTACCAAACTATGGAAGAGATAGTAGAAGTTTTGAAGGTCCACCTTGAAATGTTTCTACCAGTAGCTCTGAAGGTCCTCCTTAGATCTCCCATGGGGGATTACTCCATGGGCTAGAAATGATTGACTGCGAGAGCCTATCTCCTAATGCATGTCATGGTATCCCTCTGCTTGACCAGAATATCAAAAATTAAGAAGGTCCTCCCCTTTCTATCGTACCCCATGATGGTCCTCCCTAGGTTATATGATACATATATTATTCTCCCTATAGTAGGACATCAAGCTATTATGGTAGACCTCACCATGATGGAAGTCACTACGAAGGCCCTCCCCTTAGTGAAATCAAACAACGATAAGGACCTCCCCTCATTGTAGTACATACTGAAGCCCCTAAATATAATTTACACTACAAATATTATGCATGCATCTAGAAATAAAACCATAATGGTAGCCCTCTCCATGATGACAGTCATTAAAAAGGTCTTACCTACAATGACAACAAATTGAAAGAAGGTCCTCCCCTAATTGTGGTTCAACCTGAAGGTCCTCCCTAGGGTACAAACTATGGAAAACCTCCCTATAGTTAGATGATAAGATGTGATGGTATTCCTCACCATCACATCCTTGGCTGTGAAGGTCCTCACAACATCCCAAATTCACACTAGCAAGAAGGTCATCCCCCCACCAGTCCAAATATGAGAAAAAACTCATATTCTAAGGTGGTTGGAAGCATAGGGTCAGATACACTAGAAACTCTATAAATGAAAAGTGACATCCTTTATCATCTAGAAGACATCCCGGGGCCACAAACATCATCTAAGAAACCCCTGCACAGTTCATGGATTAATGAAATCCTACTAGCCCCGCTACTCAGGATGAAATCATCACAAGGCATCCAAGTTAGGAACAACAAGTAGAGGAATAACTTGATGAAGAAAACATAATATATTTCTCATGAGAATAAAACTATCCAAGGATGACATATCAGTTATGTTCTGGCCCACAACAACTTCTTAGTTCAACATTTCAAAAGAGTTATCAAAAGAATGTATGAACAACATTCACCTTAATGTTTGGACAAATCTCTGCCATTTGAAAATGAAATTTAAACCCTATGATGGGTATGAAAACTATGTTAGTATATTGGGGGAGCTTCTTTAGAAAATTGACCTAGAATCCCTTATGTCTTCATGGAATCCATGATCAGAAAGACAAAAGAAAAACCTTGAGTTGGCTTTCCTTCAAGTGCTACAAAAATTGTGTTTACTCATTAGTGACACCTTTCTAGTGTTCACATCCAAGGGTGGGGAGAACATAGAGCTCTACATTTCACCCCACATCCCATCCAACATAACCCACTATAAATGGAATCATGCAATGTCATTATCCCAAGACAACAACCATATGAAGTACCTATTCAAGAAAAGTGGCCCGCTCAACAAGAATTGACCTTGAGTAAATCCTACAATCTCATCATACCAAGACAGTAACCAAATGAAGTACTTGTTCAGAAAAATGGCCCACTCAACAAGAACCATCCTTGAGTAAGTCTGAAAAGAGTCAGGCTCAATGAGAGCAATCCATTGAAAAACTCTTGAACCAGGCCACTGAGAACATTTAACAGGCTTCTCTTCTAAGGTAATCAAACTAATGGGCATTGAACATGTCATCCGAAACAAATAATTCACATGAAAATCAGGCATAATATCTGACTCATTCCCTTATTGGAATGCGTGAGATCAAGAAGGTGGTGATAATAATAGCAACCGCCGCTGTATGAAAGAAACCCCAGCCCGTAGGGCTAGGGAAATTTTTAATACAAAGTTAACCTTTAAGACCAACAAAATCTAGACCAAGACACATCAATGAGAGAACAGGAGAAAATATAGCCCATAGGGATGGAAGGTTTTTTAATTCAACCTCCCTCCCAGTGGAAGTCAGTCTTTTCCCACCTATGGAGGACAACAAATAGAGTGGTTACTCATTCTATCCCATCTCACAACTAATGTCCCCCAAGGTAGAGGTGTACTGCCAAGTCACTTAAATGACCCTTCGAGTCACTCTTTGCCAAGAAACTCGAAGAGGATCCCATAATAGAAAGAGAAGATTCGACAAGGGACACAAGATACCCTCCTACCATTTGGAACCCAATTCGCCACCTACAATGCAGTATTCATCTGTAAGTGTCATGAAATTCAGCCCCATAGATCTCACTGAAAAAATAAAAATAATGAGGATGAAAGAGAAGATGGTTCCCTCTAGGGGATGGTCCACACTAAGCCTGAAGGTGTGCATACCCAGAACTAACGAGCCTCCCTAAACATGGGCACTCCTTCTACCAATCCATCATTACTGCCTTTGTGAATCGCTAATAAATATAAGAATAAAAACAAGGTCATACACAACCCACCACCTACTCCTCATGAAAAGATACATCTGACTCTAGAGGAGAGATTCACTTGATAATAGTAATAAACAAAAGATCTAAGAATAATCAGCACTGAGTTACTTCAAGCAAGCCGTCCTATAGGATATGTTCCTCAGGAAGAAATTAAACATACACTCTCGATAAAGGTTCCCCTACCACGAGGGATCTCCTGGAAAATGAATCAAGGAAAAGATTCTCATCTAGAGTGGATCCAGGACTACTAATATATTTGAATCTAGTAATACGAGGATACCAAGATTTCCCTCCATTGAGTAAACAACCAGAGCAGATCCATGAGAATCCCCAAATGATGGCCCCAGCCGGGTATCCTCTTTATGTACCAGTAGATCCGACACGCCCAATATTTCCACCTACTGTACCCACCCATGCTCAAGTCCAAAAATATATGCATTAAAGGCTCATGAGTACCATCCAGTCATTAACAACTTAGTTGGAAGTGATGGAAGGGCAGTACCCTCTGATACAACTAGTACAGAAACCTTACCCTGAATGGGTAAGAAACGTTTCGCCACCACCAAATTTTGGGAACCCCGTGTTCCCAGTGTTCAATAGCTCAAGTGACCCAAAGAAACAACTTATTCACTACTCATATTACTATGATACCATGATGGGAACCTCTGATAAACAAGAAGCTGTGAATCTCAGATGCTTCGTGCAGACTATGTAAGGTTCATCCTTTGGGTGGTACACCAGTTTTCCAGCTAACTCAATAACAATATGGGAGGATATTAGGTGCCGGTTCCTATTCCAGTTCAGCTCGATGTTTCCAAATACAATATTCAATAACCTCATGAACATCAAACAATTAGAGAATGAGATAGTTTCAAACTTCATCTCTAGAAGGAAGGGTATGAATTACTCCTTGAACTAGGCACTACCCTAAGATGAGATGTTGTCCATGTGAATCAACAACCTCTATGACTAGCTATGAACACCACTTATTCTGGTGAAATATACAAGTGGGTTCCGATAGTTCTCCCCCATCACTCAAAGGATAGAAGATTCCTTGAAACGAACTAATTTTATGTCATGGGAAGCACCATCAGTGCCAGTAAAAAGAGTAGGAAGAGTTGAAGTGACTTATATCATGATTAAGACACCTCCGGATCTAGCTAAGACTCCCAGGCCTGCAAAAAATCATGCAGGGCCCCCTAGACGTCGGTATCCTCCTCCACCTAATCAAGATGACTGAAGCGGAACCGGGAGAAATAAATTAGAGGAATGAAAGAATCATGTTTACTCATTTTGGGATGACCAAGTCCATGGATACTTCATGGCTTCCATGAATTGGAACTTGATCTAGCTTCCAGTGCCGAAGAGGGATAATGAAGTAGGTCTTGATGACCAGCCAATTTATTGTCCCTACCATTGGATACTGGGACACACCACCCTGGAGTCATTCATCTTCAAGGACCTCCTACAAAAATGATAGATTCTAAAAAATTCAAGTTGGGAACACCACCATCACAAGTAGAATATGTTTCCCCCACCAACCCGAATGAAGGAGGGGAGTGGAAAAAAGTTATTAACAAAAAGGAGAATTTTTTTTATAGTTTGGATAAATCAGAAAACAATCAACCAAGTCCATAGTATCCTCTAAGTGAAGTGAAAGAAACCGACTGCACCTCCAACAGCTCCTAATGCAACACATCCAACATCCTCATCCATAAGATCCTTCAAGGGTCGAGATGATAAAGTACAAGAATAAAAATAATCACTAAGGATAAATTGGATTTGACACTCTCATATTTTATGCCAACAGATCTAAAGATATGGGCACCACCTCGCTAAACAGCACCACTAGAGACATATGATGAGGAAAAGTCATCATAGAAAGAGGATATGATTTTTGGATCAATCAATGTCATCCAATTAATGGATTCCTTCTCAAATGATGAATATTGTTATCAACCAGAAATCCCCACACCCAATTCAGGGGCCAGAGGAAGAAGCCGCAGAAGCCAGGGATATCAAGGGAGATGCAGCCATGGTAGAAATAAAGATTATGGCCACAACCCCACAAAAAATATTAGTGTTACAGAATCCTACAGAAGGACCATACAACATATCCAACATGGAAATGAAACTTCTCCTACCCCAACAAGAATCCACCCGGTCCAATCTTTATAGAATATCCATTAGAGGAAGAACATGTGACTAATTTTCCTTGGAAGGTGAGCATACCTACCCAGCCCAAACCACAAAGGATGGAAGATCCTTCAGCTCTAATCCTAATGGACGACTCATCGTCATCAAATTCTCAAGCCCCTAAAGAACCTATGAAAGAGCATCCCTGAGCTGGGAAGTTCCGACCTTTATAATATAAATATGATATTCTGATGTATTTAGCTTTGGTACCAGCCAATCTTTCAATCTTGGATGCACTGAATCTATTAGAAGATCTTAGGGAAGAACATATTGAAGCTTTCCTAAGTCCCCATGAGTTTGAAGCTAAGGTAGAAACCATTAAAGTCTACCAAACATAGACCAATCATTCAGAATACCACACAATTATCTCTTTCATAGATCAAGATGAAGATTCCATCATCCAAGGACACAAAAAACCCTTATATGTGTCTAGAAGGATAAGTATTTTGAATATCCAAAAAGTCTTAATTGAAAATGGATCTAGAGTTAATATCCTCCCAATGCAAACACTTCATCAGTTGGGTTTTAATGAGGATGATCTGACACCCTGCACTAGGACTCTATTGGGCTATGACAAAAGAGAGAAGAATTCGTTAGGCCAAATTAAGCTCAAAAAACAATTAGGTTACCTCATAGATCACCCAAAATTTATGGTGGACCAAAATAATATGAATTTCAACACCCTTATAGGAAGTCCCTGACTGCATCAACATGCAGAAATCCCCTCCTCTTACCATCAGTGCATCAAATATATCATTAATGGATAGAGTTGGACATTGTATGCCAATAAGCGCCCATCTGACCTCTATGAATCACACTATATTGATGCAAGGTTCTATGATCCAAAGGGAAAGAAAATTTTGGTCGATAATTTTTATTGGATTTCCACCCCAAACGGTTTAGAAATGGTTCCCTCTAATCCCCTCAAGTTCCTATAGGAAGAATATGTAATACCCATCAGTCATATTGAGTACATAAGTCCAAATTCATACTTGTATTCAGCAGTCCTCATGATTTTAGTCATGACTTCCGAGTATGATAATGTTGAAAAGCTCACTAACTCACAAGGTAATGGTGGGGGTTCAGATAAGAAAGTCCCCAAATCATCATCAAAACTCTATAAAATCCATGCCTTACCCACTAAGGTGGGAGGAGGTGTATCTTCACTCAAATAAGAAGAGTAAAATCTTTTAACCCTTACTACATCTTCATTGGATAATCCCCCATCGATGACTGATGTAAAAGAGGCAGATTCTCCTCACATACACCAAAATTAAAAACCTTCCCTAAACCATGGAATGATCATCTCAAGAATTGTTTCCCCATCAGAAGATGAAGAGGAAGATAGTTAGGATGCAGAGGAGAAAGAATAATTCCTAGGGGATTCCCCTCTAGCATTTGAGTAAGGCATCTCTAACACCATTAATGAACTCAAGGAAATCAACTTTGGTATGGAAGAAGACCCGCGACCCACTTTGATTAGTGTGTCCATTAATTTCGAAGAGAAAGAGGTATACACCTATTTACTGATGAAGAATCAAGATGTTTTCACCTATAATTATATAGAAATTCTAGGCCTCGATCTTGAGGTGGCGACTCACCACCTGAGCCTACCAAAAGACCACCATGGTTACAAGCAAGCTTCCAGAAGGAAACACCTGACACATAAATCCAAAATAAGGGTTTAAGTCATCAATATCACCATAGAAAACATCATTTGGGAAGTCCAATACCCCATCTTGCTATAAAATATTATCCTCATGAAAAATAAAAATGGGTAGATCATAGTCTTCATCAATTTTAGGGATCTCAACCGTCTTTGCTTGAAAGACGATTTCCCAGTCCCAATCACAGAATTGATGATCGATGAAACTACTAAGTATGAGGCTCTCTCTTTCATGAAAGACTATTCAGGTTATAATAAAATATGAATGGCCTAAGAATATGAAGAATCCACCACCTTCAGGGCTCCCTAGGGATTGTTTTTCTATAAAGTAATGCCTTTATGTTTGAAAAATACCAGTGCCAAATATCATTACACCATGAATCGCATTTTCATACCCTTCCTGGGAAAGTTCATCGAATTCTATGTTGATGATATGGTGGTCAAATCACAAAAATGCTCGGACCACCTGGCAGATCTTGAAACCATGTTCAATAAACTATGACAGTACGGTCTGAAAATTAACCCCCTAAAGTGTGCTTTAAGTGTTACCTCAGAAAAATTCCTTGACTTCTTCGTATGCAACCATGACATCAAAGCATACCTTGATAAGACAAAGGCCATCCTTATCATGTCACCTCCATGCGACCTCACTGAGTTGAGAGGAATTCAAGGACATTTGGCCTACATTCGATGCTTCATAACCAACCTTGTAGGTATGTGTTTTCCTTTCACTAGGTCGATGGAAAAAGGGGTCACATATTTATGGATGCAAGATTTTCAGGAAGTGTTGGACAACATTAAGAAATGCCTCTTAATCCCACCAGTGCTAATGCTACTTGTAGAAGTAAGATCACTTATTACGTACATGACCACCTTGGAGAAATCATTGGGATCCTTCGTTGCATAGAAAAATGATGTCGGTAGCAAGAATATCCTCTATTATCTTATCCAAACCATGATTAAAATTGAGACTTATTATTAAAATATTGAGAAGATATTCCTAGCCCTAATATTTGTGGTCCAAAATCTGAGACAATATCTACAGCACCATGAGGTCCATTTGATCTATCGTAGCAACCCACTCAAGTACATTATCAGCTATCCATTGCGGAATGGATGCTTGTCAAGATGGATAGTCATTATGTAATAGTTTGACATATGATTCGTGCCTTAAAAATACATCAAAGGCTAAGAGTTAGAATACTTTTAGTAGATAAACACTTGACAGAAATAACTTCATTGGATGTTGAATTACCCTATGAAGAGGTATTCTCTATTCAATAGGGTTCCCAGAAATGGGAGATGTATTTCAACGGTGCATCTAGAAGTCTAATAGGGAAAATGTTGGAAGACCCAAATTTCAACATAGTGGGGTTGAGAGTCATACTTATATCTCCAAAAAAGGCAGTCATCCCTTACTCATTAATACTGTCAGAAGGATGCACAAATAATGAAGCAGAGTACCTGACCCTCATTATAGGCATTGGATTGGAACTTCAAGAACAAGCATAGAATTTAAAAATAAAATGTGACTCGGAACTAGTCATCAAGCAAGTCAATGGTGCATATGCTACAAAAAAAGAGGAGGTAATCCCTTTGATGGGCCACATTTGAGAATTGATGGAATAATTTCCATCAGGACTAACTTTAACTCATGTTCCCCAGTTGAAAAATACACAAGACAATGCATTAGAAAATACATCCACAACTTTTTCCAACCCAGAATAGGATTAGACAATTATTAGAATTTCCCATCATCAGATGGTCCTACTGTTTGTTTAGAAAAATATGGAGGAAATCAACAAGATTAGTCCTGTAACTGAATCTTATGGTCATACCACTGGATGGATGACTCAAATTTCCAATTACCTTTAAAGGGGAGAACTCCCACAAGATAGGTCTATAAGGGAGAAAATCTGGATATGGAAAATCAATATTATGATGTACAACAAAGCGAACCTGAAAAAGGTCCTTTATAAGAGATACCTTGATGGGATCCTCCTTAGGTGCATCGATGGGGGAAGAGACCACTGATCTCATGAAAGAAGTAAATGTCAGAACTTGTGAAGCACATCAGTCGACATCCAATATCTCTCATAAAATCTAGAGGCTCAGATACTATTGTCCCACTATGACATAGGATTGTGCTGAATTCACAAAAAGTGCCATTCCTATCCAACTCATGTTAATTTCATCCACCAACACCTAGAGTTACTTCACAGAACCAGGTACTCTGGGCCATTTTTCATATGGGGAATGGATGTCATGTGACCATATCCTCCTGCTATGGCCAAACAATTTAAGTATATTATCATAGTGGCTAACTTCTTTTCTAAATGGGTAGAATTCGCACCCCTCAAAGAGGTCGGAGGAAGAAGCATTGTTATATTTGTGAAAGATAACATTATCACCAGATTTTGTGTCCCTCATACAATAATGACAGACAATGGAACAAATTTCTTCTCTATTGAATTGGATAGGCTATATCAAGTGTACGGAAGCAAATCCAACCATTCATCCCTCTATCATGAAGCGGCCATCGGTCATATAGAGGCCTCCAATATGACCCTATACAACATTATATAGAATATGGTAGACAAAGACAAGAAATATTGGTTGGAAAATCTCCTCTATGCTCTGTGGGTGTACCAGACCATGACCCGCACCACCACACATGCAACCCCATACTCATTAGTATATGAGAAAAATGAAATCCTTCCCATCAATGTTCAACTGCCATTAATCTATGTGGATATCTATGATCAAATATCCAGAAATGATTAGTATCAGAAAAAATTTGATGAGTTGGAGTGGTTAGATGAGAAAATATTGCACACTATATACCATTTATATGTTCACCAGAACCGGATTGCATGATCCTTCAATAAAAAAGTTCACCTTTAGTCTTTACATGAATTATAAATGGTACTTTTCCTCAGAACTCTGATGATACTCAGAAAGAAACCTCCAAAATTGGAGCCAAAATTTGAAGGAACATATGTTATAAACAAGGTCTACTCCAATAGAGCATATGCCTTAATTTCAATGGATGTAAAGATCATCAAAACCAACACCAATGAGAGGTTCCTAATGAAGTACTTTATGTAATCATATAAATTCCATCTTAACTACAAGATGTTAAACTACATAGCGCCATATGCATCCATGCTGAATGACATTAAACTGATTAGCATCTTCATCCTTACCAAATGATGTTAAGCTACATGGTGATCATTGTGTCCTGAAAAATGATTCGTTGCACATGAGTCAAATATATGTGAGACAAAGACAACATGACCCTATTCCTATATGAGATTCATATCCACATGGGAACTCCTTTTCCACATAACTTCACATGGCTTGGTTCATGCCCTTACAAGATACATATGGATACCCAAATATTTCATCCTGGTCCAGCTACCATTTAAAAAAAATGTTTCCCCCTATATATGGATCAGACCAGCATATGGGTAATTCAAGAACTACGTATGGATTGAATCCTACCCACATAGGATATGTAGAAACACCTTAAACCTAAGGCTGGGTCTTGCTACCACATGATTCAAATGCACCTCCTCTCTGTACAGAGGTCAGACTGGCACAAAGCATTTTCAAGAACTATGTGTGGCTTGATTCCTACCCTCACAGGATACATAGGGACACCCAAATCATTCATCCTGGTCCATCCACGATTAAAAAAAAATCCCCCCTCTACAAGGGTTAGACCAGTACAGGGAATGCGTTTTCAGAACTATGTGGAATTTAATTCCCAACTAACTTGGATACATAGGAAACCTCCCCGAGGTTCAAGCCCAACACTTCACCTACCTCATCCTTTTCATGTCAATTAACGATCGTCCTTATGATATAAAGTTAAAACACATGGGATACTATATCTACATGTTCCTTGATTCCTATCATCATAGGATACATAGTGACACTTGGATTCTATATCTTTACCTATCCACCATTCAAAAATAAAATGTTCCCCCCTATACATGAATCCGACCAGTACATGGAACATGTTTTTAGAACTATGTGTGACTTGAATCCTACCTTTTCAAGATATTTAGTGACACTCAGATCCCATATCTTGGTCCAACCTCCATGAAAAAAATTCCCCCTGTGTATAGGTCAGACTTGCATAGGGAAATTCATGAGTCCTAACCGCACAACATTAAACTGCATGGACAAAGTAGTCCTAACCACACGACATTAAACTATAAGGTATCTCAAGAACTACATGTGGCTTGATTCTCGATATGAAGAGATATATAGTGACACCTGGGCCTTCTCGGGTCTAGAAATGTGAAAAAATGCCTCCATTTCCTACATGAGAATGTAAATCTGTGCGGAAGATTTCAAACCTTGATCTCTACAATAAGGATTAGTCAAAAGATCATGGACCCTACATACGAATCAAATATATGTAGAGTATCTCATACCTCATAACTAATCATGGTAGGGACATTTCTCACATACCAAAATATCCCTTTTTTATCCATAAAACTCCATGCCCTAGGAAATATTGAATCCCCATAATCACCCATGGCTATCAAAAATGGATGGTCAATGTGCCACAGACACCTTTGTTTAACTATTCACACAATTCCCCAATGGCTCTGTATAGGTTAGCCACAAAAATGGTCTGTCAACAAAAAAAATTAGTCCTCAGGAGATTCTTTTCCTACTTCTATACATCCATTGGCTCCTAATCCTAACATCATCCCTCCTAATTCGAGGGGTCCCAGAATCATGGTTTACACTTTCTTCCCCCACTCACATTCAGGGCATATCAGGGACATCCTGACCCAATTAGCCCATATTTACACATGATTCCTTTGATATTTTGTCCCTACAACATGACATTAAACTTTTCTATCAACATTATTTCTGAAAGACTTAAAACTACATGGACCCACAATAGCTATCTTGTTCACATCGAATCACCCACATCCTCACCACATGACGTTAAACTTCATGACCCAACAATGCTCCCTTCTTTGATCATACCATCCCTAGGTGGTGGAGTGAAACCCTTTCCACCCAATATTTCTCACACCGAGCATAGCTCATGTGGGATTAGGAATTTCCACAGGTAATTACCCATAGATCCAGGGAAAATAAATCCACAATAACCGATCCTACTAGTACGACTTTAAAAAGGAATATTAGATTTTCCCCCTCCATGTTAGAAAACCTAAAGTCCTAACCATATGAAATTAAAGAGAAAGGTACCACACACACACACACACACACACATATATATATATATAATTCCCTATTCCCTATGCACGGGCCAAACCTATGTAGGGAGCCTAATTTTGGGACACCCAGATCTTCAAAAGGAGGCGTCACTCTAGCAAGGGAATCAAGATGCCTCACCCTACGTGTGAGATATTTCTATGTAGGAGAGTTCCAGACTCTTGGGGTGATCATGACCTAAGCATTTATAACATATCTAGAAATGTTTTTTCCATATATCAAACTCTACACTTTGAGAAATTTCAGATCCTCATATACCTCCTTGACCATCAGATATGGAAGGCGAGTGTCCTGTGGACACCTTTGTTTGACAATGCAGACAATTACCTCATGGATCTGCATATGTTTCTCAAAAAAATGGCCTACCAACCAAAGGAAAAACTGACATCAGGAGAGGATTTTTCTATTCCTATATGATCAATGGCTTCCAAGCACCGTATAATCTCTCTTAATCCAAGATCCCTTGAAATTGTGACTTTCACTTTCCTACTTATCCATGTCTTGAACATGTTGTAAAACCTTGGCCTAACCATCCTCTGGTTAATTAGGGATTCTAAATCAATGTCTAAATTGCATGAAATTTAAACTACATGATGCTCTATAATCAATGTTCATTCTTGGGCCCTAACATGCCAAAGAATTCCATCCCCCATGTTCCTATGCATGAAAAGAATCCGTATAAGAAGGTTCAACGTGGGTCTCGCTTCATTGGTAACCACATGTAAAAACAAAAAAAAGTTCCCCATTCATATGCATGAACCAGATCCACATATCGATAAACCTTAAAATAACTACACCTGGATTGATACATATCATTATAGGATATGGTGTGACACCTGAGCCTTATATTTTGGGTCTAGCTGGGAAACACCATTGTCCTGTTCTTTCCCACACAAGGGTCAGACCTGCATGGGGAACCTACTCATACCTGTATGGGAAGAAATTATTCACCTATTCCTAATAGACTTCTACCTCAATTCCCCCGTTTCATGTTCAATAACCCCTCATCACACACCATACTCTGTGTACAAAAACGTTTGAATCTCCACAACCATCCATGGCCATCAGAAATGGACAGCTAGTGTCCTACGAACATCTTTTCATGACTATGAACACAATACCCAGATGGATCTGTATATGTTTCCCACAAAGTGGAATGTCAACCAAAGGAAAAATAGTCCTTATGAGAGGCTTTTCCAATATTCATACTCCCCTTTTACATTTACATCTCACCTCATTCCCTAGTTATTGAAACCCCTTAGATTACAATTTACATCATATATCCCCTCTCATTCTTGAAGGTGATATAACATTTCTAGTCAGACCACCATGAGAATGGAATATCATTTATCCCTTAGTTAGAGTAAATCTATCTCAAATCATAAGACTTGAATTTACCATTTGTATGATGTTAAAATGCATCATGCTCCAGCCCTCCTTTACACAATTCAAATTCATGTGGGGGTGTTTTCTAGACCAGAACAAATATAAATTCCCCTATTACTTCCAGACATCATTCCCCCAATAGGCTGCCCACTGTGGTCTTACAAACACAAAACATGTATAAATTTCCATTAAACTTTCTATCAATTGAATATGGAAGTTTAGTGTCCCATGGACACCTTTGTTTGACTATGCACACAATGCCCCAATGACTCGACATATTTGTCCCACAAAAGGGCTAGTTAACCAAGGACAATTCATCCACATGAGAGGTTTTTCCAATCTAAGTATGCTCCATGACTTCCATGATACATTTCATATCTCATTCTCTAGAAAAAAAAGTCAGGGTAAAGAAAGATCCCTTATATATGTTTGAAAGTTTCTAGGACATTCACGGTTGATGAGTCCTAAATTGGGTTCCTCACCCTAAAAATCATGGTCAAAGATGTTCGACCGAAAACATTAGTCATGATCAAATTATTTCAACCTAAAACATCAGTAATGATAGTCTAGTTGCCAAGAATTTAAACTACCCATGAAAAAGAGAACACTCGGTAGGATAAAAACTTGTAAAGGGCATCTTGAACAAAAGTTTAGTACCATCTCGCCAAACCTACACACTGTATGGTTTAGGAAAAATATTGAGCAACAATTTTTTTTAAAATAAAGAGATATAAATATTGTTAGGTCAAAAACCCACAAAGGGAGGACTAAGAAAAATTCAATTTATACTCATTAATCCCGCACCAGATAAAGGTTAGCAAAAAATAAGACTTATAATGAAAAAGAAATAAAGTTTTTGGGGTTTTCCATGAAACCCTATAAATAGTTGAACTATGCTAGATGATTCCCTCAGTTCAGGAAAAAATTAGAGCATGATTTTATTATTTCCTTTATTCCAGATTGTGACTCAGATTGATATCCAGTTGAGATTATGGTTTAAAATACAGTTGAAGATGATCGATTGGAATTGCATGGAGAAAATTAAGGAGAATAATTAGAGAGAAAAAGATCCTTATTCTATTATATAAAGATAAGGAGGATATACACAAATTAGAGTCTCTCCACTATGTTAATGAAAAGGAAACAATAGAACATGAGAATTAAACGAATTACAACAAATCCCAATAAGCTCTTTCTAGAAGATCAATAATTGTATGACATGGACCATCAAGAGCTTGTTCTTAAGTATTACTTTGGGAAGATTCATCTTCAACTGCTAGATGTACTTGTTTTATAATGACTCTAATATATCTCCCCTTCTTATTAATAGATTCAAAACTGGCATTTGTTGATGTTAGTTGTTCCTTTAGCTTGGATACAAGAGATTCACCCTCCCACATCTCTTATGTTTGGATAATCACTTGGTCATAAATTTTTTTTCCTCAGCTATTAGGTCATGAATCTCTTCAGTAAGATCCTAAATGGTATTGTTTTTGTGGTGTGAAGCATTTTAATGAGCAAGGATGTCTTCAAAAGAGGCTATATCTTCTCGAGCTATGAAAATATGGTACGTGAGTTGGTGTAGATGTCGGTAGTCGAAGCCGCTAGAACCTAAGTCAATAAATAGCCACTGAAGGGTGTCCTCCTTATTAGAAAAATCTGGAAGAAGAGTTTCCACAACAATATTATAGATTCGAATCCACACCCATCTCCACACGGTTTGATTTCTCATGATAGTAATGGAACCCTGAATCTGTTCCTTTTCCACAACATGTATGTAATTAGAAAATGGAACCACGATAGATTGGGCCTCCCTAGTGTCACGCCCCGTCCCGTGACACTAGGCTAGGTTACCCAAGAAGGGGAGACTTCTCGGTCTGTAGGTGTTTTGATAGTTGTAACCAAGTTTAGGGGGTTGACCGTGACTTCAGGGGTACTCAATGATGTGCCACTTGGACCAGATTTGATAGGACCACAGACCATATCACCTAGAGATAGTGGTCCTGAGTCGCTCTCTATAGATATAGGTTGCATATAGGAAGTTCCATCCGAATGCATGCGACGACAGATGGAGTGCCTTTAGGAAATAATGAGAGGACCATTTTGGGACATACCTAACACTTAGGGGGGGGGGGGGGTGAATCAGTGTTGGGGACTTTTTAAACAAATTCTAACTTTCTATACCAATACCTCTTGACCTGTTAGGATATTTATTTTCTTATTCTCTTTTACCTGTCTCATGCAATAATAGGAAGCAGTAAAAACATGCACACAATATTTTAACAAGGTTCACCACTCAATAAGAGAAGATAAATCCTTACCATGCATGAGAATGACCATTTCATGTATTTTCCACTATAATATGATTTTTTGTTATAGTTTAGTGACTAGGAAAACAATCCTCTAGTCAGTGTGGCTCCCTACAGCTGGAGGGGGGAAGAAGATAATCCCTTTTAACTTGCAACAAGTAGGATATTCCCTTACACTTTCTAGTTCTTTATACTGCCTCTAAAGACAGTATTATTCCTTATTGAATAAGGTATGTTCTACTCTTGATCTTGTTTAGTGCTCTTCACTTGGTTTCTTGCAAAGAAGTATGAAAGCAACTCTCCTCTTCTTCTCTAGTGGAAAACCAACCACACTACTTCAACTTTCTTCTTCTTAGTGAAACAACTGACTACACTAATCTTCTTCTTTCTTTATCTATAATCACATACACCAATGTGATTATTCAAGAAATGAGGATAAGCTTACATAGCATCATCAAAGTCAATTCTTCTCTCTTGTTCATTAATGCATGTGATCATGCATATGGATTTTTAAAATGAACCTTTCTTCCCTTTCTTTCTTCTTCTTCTTTACACAAGTTTTTTTTAAAAGGTCAAAGCACAATATATAAAATAAAAAGGTTACAAGAGACGAAAAGATGAGATTTTTTGACAATATCTATCGAAAAGATAAGATAAATCAGCTGGCAGAGTGTCAAACCAAGTTATGTTTTGACGGACTCCTTTGTTAGCTAGAGCATCAGCAACACCATTTGCTTCACGGTAGGCATGAGTAGTAATGTAATCAATCCCATGGAGAGTCTTCAAGCAATTCATCTAGCGTGTAGTGAGAAGCTAGTCCAGATGAATGATGCCATTCCAGATGACATGAATGATGGTGGTAGAATCACTTTTAATCCAAAGCTTTCTCCATCCTTTTTGAAGCACAAACTCAACAGTGTGAATGACTCCAAGCATTTCCGCCCCTAGAGATGAAGAGTGACCACATCCAACATAGAAGAAACCCTGACATTGGCCAGCTGAGTCTCTGAAGATAGAACCACAACTGGAAGGTCCTGGATTTCCTTTAGAAGCACCATCAACGTTCACTTTGATCCATCCCGGTATCGGCGATTTCCAGAAAACTTCAAAGGAGCGTTTGGGTGCAGGGTAGATTCCAGGAACACGGAGATGACGAAGTATCTCAAAGTCACCAACCGAGTTGTTGCAACAGTCTTTTTGAATTGAGGCGGCTTCATGGATAGCAATAAGAATCCGAGATTTTCCTGCATTGAGACTAAATGAGCGATTATTATGAATGAGATCATTTCTAGCGTACCGGATCTCATGCAGGAGTTCCGCCACAGCCGTAAGAGAAATATTTTTAACCTGTGAAGATGCTTCATGTGCATGCATGTAGGCATGAACTCTTCTATTCTTCATCTTGTGTGAAAACCCTTAATGGGTATGATTCTTTTAACAAACACACATGACCTCTTCTTCCTCATTCTTTTATTTCATCCTCTTTCACTTAGTTATGGTATTTATTTAGGTTTATATATGTGTTTTATCAAACCCAAATGGGTGAACCCTTCGTCTTGTGCGAACTCCTTCTTCAAACACTCACACACATCCTTAGGCTTCATCAAACAAATCTCATGAGTGCGTGCATTTGTGATGGCCTTCTCTCCTTATTCACCAAATAACAAACCCCTGCAAATAGTAGGATATAAGCATGAAAACAAGAGGGTGTTCTGAAATTTCTTCATGAAACCTGGATGACCACGAGTCTTCTCCTTCATAAAGATAATTCATGGTTTGTATTCGAATAGAGTGTGATGGACTTCACGAAGCACATTGGGAGTGTAAGGCTCAACCATTGGATCACGGTTATTCGGCCTTCGCAAAGTACAATGAAGGTCTGAGGAACCAATCATGTGTTTGCGGGAATTGGTTCTTTGTGAAGCTATTCAAGTATGCGTAGCACCTGTCAAAGGCTTGTGGGAACTCTTCTTCGCGGAGCCTTGAAAACTCGAGGTGCTCTTCTTGCTCTTCGTGAAGTGATGTGAAGAGATGCTCTGTTTTTCGAAAACATGAGCTCTCAGGAATGAGGGAGCAACAACATTATTTGGGCTTAGGATCATCCTTTCATAGGAAAGGGGAGAACCTCTTCCACATTCAAGATACATGCGATATTCCATAAAGATTTTGGCTTTGAATGCTTAGGATATCCGGTGTTTGAAAATCTTCAAACTTGCTGGTGAACATATGCTGAGACTTGCAAGATGTTTCCTTTTTTGAATGCATGGCCTTCTCCCTAATCACATTCATGCATTTGAGATTTGCATGTATCTTTTTTTTTAAATCGTGCACAAATCCACAAGGCCACGAAAACTATGTTTTCCATGGACGAACCTTCTTCTTCGATATATCACATGCATGTAAGACGTAGATTGAAATCATGGTCTCAGTTAAATCCGATGATCCTCATGGTGTCATAATAATAATACATGGTGGTTCGGAGGTGATCATCCATCATATCCAGTGAGATACAACAACGCTGGTAAGTGATGGAGGTTGAAGATGATGGCACGACTGGTTCAAATCCTTAAGGAGATCAGACGACCCTGGTTCATACTCACGTGGTGCGGGAAGCCATGATTGATCAGAAGGTCAACCGAGATGCAGAATGAGATGAGAAGATGAGATTACATCTTCATTTTTAAAATGTTTTCCCACATAAAAATGGAGATGCAGGTTTCCCATGGTTTATCAATCAACTCTCCCTGCCAACTGATCAGAATTATCCTCTCCCCCCTCCGGTGCCGCCCTGCACTAGTTCTCTATGGGCGCGCTCTTAGCGGCCACTCTGCCTCCTTGGGCACACACCTAGAGCCCACTATAAACACCCTAGGGGGATTATACACGACCCCCATGCACCTCTTGTGTGCTAGATATGCCTTGGATTTCTTATGGGTGCGGTCGACCCCTGTGGTCCCGCATGTACCTCAGGTTGAGGCTGGGTAGCCAACTCATGGGCTGGCCCCAATTTTTTTAGTAAGACACATGATAAATACTTGGTAGAAAATGGAGTATGCACAAAAATGAATGTACATCATTAAATACAAACCAACCGCATGCATGGTCACCTTAAAGTCCAAGCCTCTTCTTCAACCTACTTCTTCCTCCTTTCCTTTTTGGATTATCAAATCCAAAGTAATTCAATCATCCTTAAAAGGATGTTACTTCAATGTTGTAAACATTTTATCAAACATGATACAAGTTATTTGAACTATCAAGATCATTTCATCAATCTTCTGATTTGTAACAACATGGAAAATTTCCCAAGTGTGGCATCCAATGCTATGAATCCATAATAATTCTCCAGGTTCCTTAACTTCAACCAATCTCCATTCACATTGGATTTCCTTCTTTATTTTGACTGTTATTGACACCTATTGACAATAAATGCAACATATACACAAATTGGTCCCAACAATCTTCCACTTTTTATTTTGTTTTCAATACTTTAATACTTCTCCTGAAATGATTTTTTCAATGTCAAAATGAGAATATTCTCTCTCCCCTTACTTCGTTATTTCCCATAAACTTTAATTTCACTTCTCTCCCCCTTATTGGCAAGAAATAAAAAGTTCATGGTAGAGAGGGTATCATTCCATACTTAAGTAATGTTCCATCATTAATTTCACTCTAAGTCTACTTGAGCAATGCTTAGTGTAGAAAACAAGAGGATTTTATTTAGAAAAAAAATATCTATTACACACTGAATATGACATCTCATGAGATGAGAAATCATGTACTTGTATTCAAGGGATTTCCACTTTCATAAGTGTAATATTAAATAATCAACCAGAAAATCATGCACTCTCTCCAACAAAAGGATCAAAAACATTCATGTGAAAATGGTAGGATAAGTAGCCTTGGAGAATTTTCACTCTTCTTATAACACTGATAGACTTTTTTACCCCCGCCTTTTAGAATGATATTTATTTTGAGTAACCAAGGATGAGAGATTAATAAATAACATACCTTTTCCAATGAAATGATCTTTAGACAATCATCGGAGTAATTGAATTTTATAACAACTTATATTGATACGGATTGAGATAATGACTCTAGAATCTTCTTCATGTGTCTCCCCCTTAAGGGAACACTTCTCATCACTGAATATTAGGTTCTACCCCTGAGATATTGCTTCACCTTTAATTACCTGTATGGTAAGAGAAAATATAATACAAAAATATTTAAGAGAATAAGGTGGATCCTCCTTACTTCATCAATGAAAAAAACAAGGTTGAGATGATTTTCTCAACCCAGATGCTCCATTCTTCACACTTTCACAACTAATATTCAATGGTGATTGTGATTGTGTGGATCATAGTACATATTCCATTTCTTTGTGTGTGATACTTCTTTCTTTAAGAGATTTGAAAGCACTAGAATCTCCTGGTTCAAATTTTATCTTCTTGAGAATTTTGTGTTGGGTTGGAGTAAATTCGAAACACTTTATAACAGTATGACCAGTCTTGTTGCCCCTCACACATAGATATTTTTTTGTCTTCATGTAGAATCTTCTTTTTTTAGCACTAGCCTTAGTCGGTGCATCTTACATTTTTATAATTTTTTCCAAATATTTTGGACAAACCACCAATATGTCATTAAAAATTGAGGCATCAATATTGGATCTTCTACATGGATTCTTTTGAGTGTCATCATTATTAGTAATTATTTTGGATGCACTACCATTCACCTTCTTGGATTTATATTCCAAGTTTTTCTCAACTTTCCTTCTTAGAGTCTTCTTGGGAGTGTTTTATTTTCCAAAAATTTTCTGACTACTTCCCAAGGATGCTTCTTCTTTATTAGACAACTCCTGTGATCTTATTTTCTTATCATCTTTGGGTACCCGTTGAAATGAACATGCACCATTCATGTGACCACTCCTATTGAATACATCATAGATGTTATCTAACATTCCAAATCTGTTTGTAGTATATAGATGCTCTTGGATCTATGGATGTTGCTTCATCTTCTCTAGATTTCCCCCCTTGAGATGGGCTTTCTCTGTGCTTTTAAATTTAAGGGATTATACCAACAATCCAATGCACAATTCCCAAATATATTACAACACCATAATTGACCAACAAACCATGTATTCTTTCCATATTCTTTATAAGGTTTCTGAATCTTCTTCTTCATATGTTGTGCTTTATGTGGGGAGCTATTTTCTACACTCTTATTTCTATTCACCCTAGCCATGGTGATAGGTACCTCCTCACTTTTCTTCATCCATACTTCTTTATAATTTTTCTTCCAACCTGCATTTTTCGTAGAAATAATTTTAGAATCATTAGTATAAGTTGGTATGGATGGTACCTTTACTTTCTGAGATGATTGTGATAGATCAATGAGTGAAGTCATGATCTTATTATCACAAGTTGAAGGTATTTTGATAGTATAATCCTTCATTGAGCATTGAGTAATAGAAAATAATGTTTCATTTTTTTTGTGGAGACTCAATATGTGTCTTCTCAATATTGGTCAATTTAGCTTCCAATTCAAGACATCTCATATTGAGGATGAATTCTTGGTCTTCAATCATATTCCTATTCTCTTAAAAATCCTTCTTTAATCTTTCAACTTCATCTTCATGCATCTTTACATTGTTTTGTAACAAAGAGTTAGGTTCTTTGATCTTCTTGGAGTCTTCTTCCAAATATAACTCCTTGACTTCATTGCATTTTTTAGATCATCATCAAGTGCATGGAACTTATATTCTAGATTCTTGTTGACTCCCTTTTTTTTCTTCAACATCTTTGAGACACTTTTAAAGAACTTACTTCAAATATCTTCTTTGTTACTTCAAAGGCTCCAACCTGTCTGGAGAGATTTAAACATTCAATAATTTTTTCTTGTAAGCCTTTCTCCAAAACATCAGTTTCTTCTTCTAGCTGAGTGATATTTTCCTAAATGTATTGAAATAATATACAAACCAGGGATACAATTTCTTCAGGAATTCCATACAGAATCATTATTAATCAATCAACTGATATTTTTTTGAGATGTTGTAGATTGATCATCACCACTTGTGGTTTCATTTTCATCAGGAGAATCATTTTCAAATATACTAACACATACCTGTTGATCAGTTGAGATAGGAAGATTTCCCATCTTCATGGTGGGGACTTGATCCACCTTCTCATAACTTTAAATGTATCACGTGTCTTCAATTTCATATAGATATGGAGAACCAGATGCTTCCTCCTTTTTAAATAAGAGGGACTTCTTCTTCAACTTTCTATTCACCTTCTTTTTCCTGTTCATCATGGTCTTGGTTGATATAGTATTTTTCTTAGATATAATCGAATCTTCACTGAAATTTCACTTCAATGATAACTCAGGAAAGAAACTCAAATCTTCAAAAGACCATAAATTCACTATAGAGAATCCAACAAAGGTGAACCTGTACCTCTGATACCAATTGAGAGGACCAGTTTGGGATATACCTAACATATAGAGGGGGATGAATCAGTGCTGGGGAATTTTTAAACCAATTCCAACTTTACATCCCTATACCTCTTGACCTATTATGATCTTGATTATCTCATCCTCTTTTCCATGTCACATGTAATAATAGAAAGTAGTAAAAATATGCACATGATATTTTTACAAGGTTCACCACTCAATAAGAGTAGCTATGTCCTTGCCATGCATGGTAATGAACAGTGCATGGATTCTCAACTATAATGTGATATGTTGTTACAATGGAGTGACTAGGAAACCAATCATCTAGTCATTGTGTCTCCCTACACATGGAGGGGGAAGGAGATAATCACTTCCCACTTGCAACAAGTAGGATATACCCTTATACTTGCTTGTTCTTTATACTGCCTCTAAAGACAGTCTTCTTCCTTCTTGAATAAGGTAGGTTTTGCTCTTGATCTTCTTCAGCGCTCTTCACTTGGTTTCTTTCAAAGCAGTAGGGATGCAACTCTCCTCTTCTTCTCTAGTGAAAAACCAAATGCACTACTTCTTCTACTTTCTTCTTCTTAGTGAAACAACTGACTGCACTAATCTTCTTATTTCTTTAGATATAATCACATACACCAATGTTATTATTCAAGTAATGATGATCAGCTTACATAGCATCATCAGAGTCAATTATTCTCTCTTGTTCATGAATTCATGTGATCATGCATATGGATTTTTATATTTAACCTTTCTTCCCTTTATTTATTATTCTTCTTTACACATGTTCACGCATGTTCACACACTTGTTTTATTCTTTTATTTAAGTGTCTTTACATATGAATGTGCATGTATAAAAGAATGCACTCTCCTATTATTCTTCTTGTGTGAAAACCCTAAATGGGTATGGTTATTTAAACACAAACACATGACCTATTCTTCCACTTTCTTTTCATTCTTCATTTTACACTTAGGGTTTTTATTTAGGATTATACGTGTGATTTATCAAACCTGAATGGGTGAACCCTTTTTATTGTGCGAACTCCTTCTTCAAACAATCATACACGACCTTGGGATTCTTAAAAAAAACTCATGCGTGCGTGCACGTGTGCTGGCCTTCTCCCCTTCTTCACCAAATAACAAACCCATGAAAATAGTAGGATATAAGCATGGAAATAGAAGGGTATTCTCACCTTTTTTCATGAAACAAGGATGGAAACAAATCTTCTCCTTAATGCAGAGAATGCATGGTTTTTATTTGTATAGAGTGTGCTGGACTTCATGAAGCACAGTTGGAGTGTAAGGCTCCACCACCGGATCATGGTTATTCGGCCTTCACAAAGCACAACGAAGGTTTTAGGAACCAATCGAATGTTCGTGGGAACTGTTTCTTCGCGATGATATTTGAGGGTGTGTAGGACCTATCAAAGGCTTGTGGGAACTCTTCTTCATGGAGCCTTGAATACTTGTGGTGCTTATCTTTCTCTTCACGAAGTGATGCGCATAGATGCTCTGTTTTTCAAAAACACGAGCTCTCAGAAATGAGAGACTAACATCATTCTTTAGGCTTGAGATCCTCCTTTTATAGGAAAGGGGAGCACATCTTTTGCATTCAATACCCACGTGATATGTCATCAAGATCACGGCTTTGAATGCCCAGGATATCTGGTGTTTTTAAATCTTCAAACCCACGGGTGAAGATATGCCAAGACTTGCGGCGTATTTCCTTTTTTGAACGCATGACCTTCTCCCTGATCAAATGAATGCATTTTATATTGGAATGTATCTTGTTTTTTAAATCATGAAAAAATCCATGTGGCCTCAGCACCTCTGTTTGCCTCAACCAAACCTTCTTGTTTGATATATCACATGCATAAAATATGTAGATTTCATGCATGGTCTCCGTTCGACTCGATGATCCTCATGGTGTCAAAATAATAAGACATGGTGGTTCAGACATGATAATCTATCATATATGGTGAGATAAAATAGTGATGAAAAGTGTTCGAGGTTGAAGAGGACGGCGTAATTGGTTCAAATCCACAGGGGGATCAGACTACCCTGGTTCATACTCACGCGACATGGGATAGATGGGCGACAAAGATTAGATGATCGGATTCCTCGGCTGACCAGATAGTCGACCAAGATGCGGGATGAGATGAGTGGCTGATATTATGCCTGTGTTTTTAAATTTTTTTTCCACATCGAAACAAATATTCATGTTTCCCATGGTTTATTAATCAACTCTCCCCACTAACTGCTCAGAATTCTCCTCTCCCCCCTCTGGTGCCGCCCCCGCACCAGTTCTCTGCGGGCGTTCTCTTAGCACCAACTCTGCCTCCTTGGGATCTCACCTAGAGCCCACTATGAACACCCTAGGGGGATTATACATGCCCCCTTGCACCTCTCATGGCCTGGCTCTGTCTTTGGTTCCCCATGTGCACGGTCAACCCCTATAGTCCCGCATGTGCCTTGGGTTAAGGCTGGGTAGCCAGTTCATGGGATGGACCCAATTTTTTAGTAAGCTACATGTTAAATACTTGGTATAAAACCGAGTATTCACAAAAATTCATGGCCATCATTAAATAAAAAAACAACTTCATGCATGGCCACCTTAAAGTCTAAGCCTCTTCTTCAACCTACTTCTTCCTCCTTTCCTTTTTGGATTATCAAATCCAAAGTACATCAATAATACTTAAAAGTATGGTACTTTAATGTTGTAAACATTGTATCAGACATGATACAAGTTCTTTGAACTTTCAATATTAGTGCATCAATTTTCTGATTTGTAACAACATGGATAATTTACAAAGAGTGGCATCCAATGCTATGAATCAATAACAATTATCCAGGTTCCTTCACTTCAACCAATCTCCATTCACTTTGGAGTTCCTTCTTCATTTTGACAATTATTGACACCTGTTGACAACAAATACATCCTATACACAAAGTGTTCCCAATAAATATGAATGGAGGGAGATGGAATAACTAGAACAAGTAAAATGGAACTAGAAGTAGTCAAGGTTCTTTGAACCTGTCAGGCTGGCCTGGCCAGTATGTTGTCAGGATAGCACATTACCCACTATTGGACATACTCCGATGATAATTAAGTAGTGGTCTCTATTGGAATAATAAAGACAAGAATGCCAGATTCTTCATGCATCATCATCAACCATAGTTGAAGAAGGATTTTCGAGTGATATTCCATCTTAACCAGGGTAATCAGGAGGAATGAGGCTCACTGCAGACATTCGAAATTCCTAGAAAACCAGTAGGCCACATTGGGTTTGAGGATGGTGATACTATCTACATGAGCGGTTAAGATTCCATCTCAAAGTGTGATGATGTATGAATGTACTTTCGAAGAGACCCACCCATCATCTTCTATTATTCCGTGAGGCACAAGGTAAGGTGCAAATGAAAAATATGAAGGATCACTCAACAAGTCAATGATGCTCTCAAAACTCAAGTATTCAGGATGGACATCACTAATGTTAAGTAATATTGGAAGGAGGTCAGAATGGGGTGCCATTGTTGTGTTCCAATAATCGTAGCATGGGAAATGCTCTACTATCTAACCATACAAAATTTGAAATGGACCATTGAGATGATGTGGAAGCCTCCCTTCTTTTATTCTCCCCAATAAATCATAAATTCAGGAAAGGAAGGGGAAGGATAAATTGATGGTCTTCCACTATGTCAGTGTGGCTGCCATCATTAGGGTGAAAACCCAGACGCAAGTATAAACATCACAGGAAGGAAAGATCCACCCACTAAAGAACATTGAAAAGGAAACCTTCTAGTCTGAGCTCAAGAGATACATATGTTCGAACCTCATTACCTTAGGTTGTGTAGTGACCCACCTCAAGGGTACCACCATAAGATCTAGGAAGGAGCTGTGACTACTGGGTTAGATGGGTTCGACTATAGAGAACTCTCGGTCTAGACACGTTCACCTGTAAGAATAATCCAATCCAATCCTCAAATAAAATAAGTGAGAAAGCATGAAGAGTCTAACCATGGAGAATCTATTTTATAGTTAGAAATTCCCCCCACCAATGAGGATACTTTCTCAACATTCCTCATGGAATTTTCCATTGGTAAAAAATCATCGTACATGTCACCAAGGATAGGAAGTCCCCATATCTCATAGAAATACCATAAACTGATCCCCAATTCATCATAACATAAGTGAAAGGTGTTGGTTCTTGAACAAAAGTGACTAAAAATCTTAGGCAACATCTCACTTGGTGAATAGATAGAAAATTGGGAGACCCACACCACTTGGTATAGGTTGACAGCTTCCAGTGGAGCAGAGGCTTCTATGCAGTTTTGATGAACCTAGAACGACCAGGACCACTCATCAGAAAATCACCCTCTAGATTGGAGATCCCATTTGGAGCTCCACCCTATGTTGGGATTTATTTGTGACATGTTAACAATAGTGAGGTATTCCAGAATGACTGATTTAGAAGATGTAGTATGACAAAATTGATTGATCTGAGTCTAAATAGATCCATTCAGAACAAATATTTCATCTTGGTTAAAAGAATTTGTGATCCCCCCCATGGAAAGAATATTTGTTTGGTCATAATATCAATACATATCAAGTTGAATAATGAAGCTTCTCCGATCAACTGATGGAAAAGGGGCGTCGTCCTAGAGACTAAAGCAATAGAGTGGTAACTGATTGGATTAGGGATAGGCCAATAGCCCTGGTGAGAGAAGTTCCTTCAAAATACCCTCATGAGAAATGAAATAATACTGGAGTTTGTCTTCAACATTTTAAACTATAGCCGCCCTTATTTTGGTTTCATCCAATGAAGTTAGTGGAAGAGCCATTATCATCTTCTGCAACGAAGGTCCAGGCAAGAAAAAGAGTTAGACTACGAAAATTAGAAAATAGTGAAAATGATGGAAAATGAATAAGATACGTCCTCATACAGAAATTTTCTACATATTGGAGCCTATAAATAGTTTTTGGAAACCCCGCAAGGTGCTGGCCCATGGGACGTTGGCCAGCAAACTGAACAGTTTGCAGAACAAGCGAGCCACACAACAACCCTTTCTAAACAGAAATCCTAACTCACAGTTTGGAGATTGTAAGTATAGTTCATAAATTCAAAATTAAGTTCATGGATGGAGGTGATCCATATACATCCCTCACAACATGGAATCTCTAAATCACTATTTTATGGTTCAAAGCTTGGTTCGTAGAATGCAAAGGGTAGTTCTCGGGTGAAGACGACTGCAAAGAATATGGTTCATCGAAATAGGTGAGCAAGAGAAAATTGAGAGAACTGAGTTCTCTGGGAAAAGTGGTAAATGGAAAATGACCAGTCCCCCCAATTTATAGGAATCATCTCCCATACGGGTATAATTTTCTACCGCAAACCAGTACAAGTCAGGACCACTTTCTATATGATAATAACCTTCTTTTCATCCCGATCAGAACCCATTCCAATGGGGGGAATTTATTGGGTCCTGAAAAAATTTCAAGGTGAAATAAAATACTCCCAAAAGTTTTAAAAACACTAGTAGATATAGAGGTTTTCCCAAAACATTTATGCCAACGGTTTGAAAAAACCATTGGTATATTGTTTTTATATCAACCTTTCCCAAAGGTTTGTTGAAACCATTGGTATATTGTTTTTAGAATGAAGCTTTACCTAACGGTTTACTCAAACCATTGGGAAACATTTAATTTTTATAATGTATACCACCAGTTTTTTAAAAATGTTGGTAAGGATTATACTTCCCAATGTTTTTTTAAAACCGTCGGGAGAGTTTTCCCCCAAATACACAACAGATCCAATTCCCCCATCCGTGCGATTCTAGCCCTAAACTGAAGCTCTCCCGAAACTATCTCTTTACCCTAGGCTACGAAACTCCTTCCACCTGATAGATCCATCTCCAATAAAGCAATTTTTTAGTCATATACTTCAAATTTGTAAGTGATACCATAGTTTTAATGTTCTGCACATATTTTTTTTGTTTTTTGTTTTGATCTGGAATAAACCAGAGGTCCATGCGGTCTGTGGTATGGTATACCAAAAACTTTGATGTGTTTTCTTTTTTTTGTTCTACACTTCAAGTGTCATGATTGCGTGAATCACTTTTATTTTAGGTCTTCATAGCCACTACTTATGTGTAGAGTTTGTGAACCATATGAACTAATGGAGGTTCTAGTGAGATGTATCCCCACTCAAATATGGTAAAGGTTTTGTTTAGTCATATGGTATTGAGGTGGGTAATGGATATAAGGATGGTCCATGTGAAGGGATTGTGGATGGTTGGGGTAGTGGTGTAGGTGGTTTTCCATTTTTTTAGTGGTGTGATATGGTAGTTTCTATGGACTTTAGTTTAGTTGAAAATCAGATTTGGATTTTTTATTTATAGTTTTTGTTCAAATAATAATTGGATGCGTAGTGATATTGAGGATGAATTGGATGTTGGTTGGATGATGGATTGTAATTGTGTTGTTTCTTGGATTGGGTATAGGTAATTTACAAGGTATTATATGGGTATTTCCTCCCTTGAACACCCCAGCCCACCCCCTAGACACCCCCACCCCCTGGACACCCCACCCCTGTATACAGCCCCACCACCACCCTGGACACCCCCCCTGGAACCCCATTGGACACCCCCCTCACCCCCAACACACCCCCACCCCTTGGACACCCCACCCCCTTGGACAACCCCCACCCCCTTGGAAAACCCTCACCCCTCTGAACACCCCCAACCCCACCCCTCGACTCCCCTCACCCCCATGGACAACCCCCACCCCCTGGACACCCCCACCTCCTTGGAAAGCCCCCCACCCCACGCCCTGGAGAGACCACCCCCTGGACCCCACCCCTAGAAACCCCCCACACCCTGAAAAAACCCCACCCCCTGGACACCCCCACCCCCATGGATATCCCCCCACCCCAGGATAACCCCCACCCCTGGACACCCCACCCCCTTGGACAACCCCCTAGACACCCTCACCCCCTGGACACCCCTAACCCCCTGGACAACGCCCAACCCCTGGACAGCCCCCCCTGGACACCACCCCACCCTCTGGACACCCACCCACCCCTAGACATCCCCACCCCCTTGGACATCCCCCACCCCTGGACACCCCACCCCCTTGGACAACTCCCACCCCCAGGACAACCCCCCTGGAAACACCCCACCCCTGGACACCCCCACCCCCAGGAAACCCCCACCCCCTGGACACCACCCCACCCCCTGGACACCCCGTACCCCCTGGACACCCCGTACCCCCTTGACAGCCCCCACCCCTGGACACCCCCTGGGCACCCCCACCCCCTTGGACAGCCCCCACCCCCCATGGACACCCCCACCCCATTTGAAAACCCCACCCCCTAGATAGCCCCCACCCCTGGACACCCCCACCCCCTTGGACAATCCCCCACCCCCTGGACACCACCCCACCCCTGGACAGCCCCACCCCCTAGATACCCCCACCCCCTTGGACAACCCCACACCCCCTAGATAGCCCCACCCCTGGACTCCCCCACCCCTAGAAACCCCACCCCTATACACCCTCCATCCCCCATGGACAGCCCCCACTCCCTAAACACCCCAACCCCTTGGACCTCCCTGCATCCCCGTACACCCCCACACAATGAATACTTTGACTTTGGGTATTGGGTGTTATGAAATCTCCTAACTTTTCAAAATATTTCAATTTTTTAGCATCAATAACTTATTTAAAAAAATATCTTTACACATTATGCATCTTTGATGAAATGAATTCAGCTTTTAATATCTTGAAAAATGTTCTCTAAGGTCCATGGTGTCTTATTGTATGTGATAAATGAAAAAAATTCCAAAACACATTTCAACTCAAATTTAGGCACACGTAACTAAATTAGTATATCTTCACATTTTTTTAATAATAAGGTTTAAAACTAGTAATAATTCACTACATCAACTAAAAATGCTTCCTTTATGGATATCTAAAATAGGAAGAGATTATCCCATTTGGAAAATAAATTTCAATTTCATCATTCGAAATCACCATGTACATGGAATCATGCTTCTTTTCCCCATGGAACCTTCATCTTATGACATAAAACTCCTCTTATTTTTATTTAATATTTCTTGGATCATGATCCACATATATGACCATGATGTTTCAATCCCTAAGGAACTTTTTAGCATTGTTTTTAGATTATATTTCCCATTTATTCAGAATATATATTATGAATATCACTCAAATAATCTACTAAAATATAAAATTTATTCGATCTAAAATTTACTCAACTCCTGAATAATTCTCCTCCACAAGTGTACCTGATCTTGTACAGTCATGTATAGTTCATAAAAGATATTAAAAACCTTCATTAATTTTTTTGGGTCTCAAAACACTCTCTAGACCTCACGTGATCAAGTTATTACTTATTTCATTGAATACTTGAGAATAATGGGATTATTCTCTTTCAATGGCTCATGGATTTTAAATATCTCCTTCTATTTGACACAAGATGCAAAGGAATCTCAAAATTCTCCCACAGATTATATATGTTCTCTCAATATGCACAACTTTCATGGTATTATATTTATAATTGAAGTCAATTTCAAGGATTAATATTAATTTATAGTATTTTTTTATAAATATATTATTTTGTTGTCTTTTATATTATGATTATCATATAGAGTAGTGTATCAGTTATGGTTTCATATAAATTGAACAATTCTTGTTTACCTAAATATATTTTTAATGAAACTTCAATCTTATTGAATTTCTTTTGACAAAATGACTTATAACAATTTTTTTTTACAGAATGGATAGAAGTTGGATGTATGAAACTAATCAGATCTTAAGTGATTTTCAAATCAATTTGGAGTGATTTTTAGATTTTTCATTTCACAATGCTTCAGATAGTGTTCTCATACACTGCCCATGTTACAATTGTGTTGGAATACCTTGGTTGAGACGTGAAGAAGTTATCTACCACATAAAAATAATATGATTTTCAATAAAACTACTATGTGTGGTATCACAATGGGGAGAAAATGAAATCTAAAATTGTTGATGATTCATATGAGAGGAATGGATTGGAGAATTTGTTGTATGATAGGTTTATGTTTAATCTTCATCATAGAAAAGAAAGGATTCCAACCCAAGAAGAATTCGATATGAGAACACCTGATGCGTCTAATGAAAATGATGATGTTGTTAGGGTAAAAAAATTGAATGATGTTTCCATGACTAGCATATCGACAATGTAGTAAAATGGAAAAACTGGAATTTTTAATCTGATTGTTCCATAGGAAAACTATGTATAATATTTATAATACTACAATCGATTACATTCTTACCTTATTGAAGGACATACTTCTTGATGATGCATATATTCACTAAAAAAACTATATGACATGAAAGTTAGTTGATTAACTTGGATTTTCGAGAAACAAAATTCATGCTTACCAGAAAGATTGCAGTTTATTCTGGGAGGAAACTACCGAATGAAATGATTGTATAAAATGTGGCACATCCTGCTGGAAGCCAAAAGATGATGGAACACCATCTTGTGTTCCACAGAAAGTAATGTGTCACTTTCTATTGATCCCTAGACTCCATAATATTTTTATATCTGATGAAATATCAATAAAAACATGATTGAATGTTACCGAGAGAAAGAATACTAATGATGAGTTGGTTCACCCTACAAATGGATTTGCATGGCAGATATTTGATGATCGATATCCTAATTTTGTACCTGACATGTGTAATGTTAGGTTGGGTATTTCATGTGATGGTTTTAATTTGTTTGGGAAGATTCTTACTTTGCATAACACATGACTGATTTTTATACACATTTATAACCTTCCCCCATGGTTGTGTATGAAAAAAACTTTCAATTTCATGAGTATACTCATATCTGGACCTTCTAATCCCAAAAATGATATAAACATATACATAAAACCTTTAATAAAAGAGTTGAAACTTCATTGGGATGTGGGTGTGTGCACATACGATGCATGATTGAAAGACATATTTCGGATGCGTGTTGCACTTATGTGGACGATCAATGATTTTTTTGCGTATTCACTGATGTATGGATGGAGAACGAATGGAAAACTATCATTTCATATTTGTATGAAGAATAAATGATCTAAAAGACTGAAAAATCAATGTAGTTTCGGTTTTATGGGACATCGACGATTCTTGCCAATGGACCATCCATATAGAAATAATCATCGAAGATTTTACAATACCATGGATACCGATGATCAAGCTCAGTGTATTTCTAGAAATGATGTGCTTAATAGATTGAAATATTTTCGTTTTTAATTTGGGAAGGGCCAAATGAAATCTATAAAGAGAAATAATGTTTCCACAGAAACCTGTTACAATTGGAAGAAGAGGAGTATATTCTTTTATTTTCCTTATTGGTCAACCAATTTTTTATGTCATTTCTTAGATGTAATTCACATTGAAAAAATATATGTGAAATGTTTCTTTCGATTCTTATAAATGTTAAGGGAAAGAAAACTGATTATTTATGGTCTCGACGTGACTTGGTAGATTGAGGCATCAGACCAGAATTGCATCCTGTGCATATCAGTGAAAATAAATGGAAAGTTCCATGTGCTTCTTATGTGATGAAACCTACAAAAAAATCAATTTATGGAAGTACTAGAGACTATTAAATTTCTTGATGGATATTCAAGTAACATATCTAAATGGATAAATTGAAGAGATTTAAAGCTAAAATCTTTGAAGACTCATGATTATCACGTCCTTATGCATTATTTGATTCTAAGAGAAATCCATCATATTTTTTCTAATAATTTAAGGGTGGCTGTTATTTGGATGTTCCATTTGTTTAGAGATATTTGTGCTAAGAAGTTCTCTATGTATTTCTTGCAAAAAATGTTGGAAGATGTGCCATTAATTTTTTGTGAGTTAGAGAAAATATTTCCTCCATCATCTTTCACATGAATAATGCATCTGACTGTCCATATTCCAATTGAAATACTTCTCAGAGGACCAATTTATTTTCATTAGATGTATCCAAATGAAAGAAATATGTACACATTAAAGTCTTATGTTCGATACAAGAATCATACCGAAGTTTCTATCATGAACGGTTACTTGGCTCAAGAATGTATAGATATATTCCTTATATATTTGTATGATCTTACTACAAGAATGAACATACCAATGAGAAAAAAAGAATAAAAGTATGAGAAAATTGAACCCAGTTTTCCATCACTTCCTCAAACAGGAGGAATTCATGGATCATATACATTGACGACATTAAGCCTTGAAGACCAGGAGACGACACATCACACAGTTTTGTTCAACTGTGATTTTTTCAATTACTGCATCAGGTAAGTAAATTGAATATGTATATCTTATATATATATCTGTTAAAATATTCACATTTGTATCTATAAGGAACATAAATCAATGATAAATATAAAGCATCATTACTTATCTTTGAGAAGGAGGGAGACTTTTCATATTACAGAGTTTCCTACTTGGTTAAAATTGAAGGTAAAAATATTACTATTTAAAACAATTAAATCAATATCCAATTAAGTTTAATATTAATTTACATTTTATTTACTGAGTTTTCACGCCGACTCTGTCTCTGAGGAAATAAGAGATTTGGCTTTTTGTATTAATAATGTGGTTCGTGACTGTAAATAAATTGTTTTCAATGGGAACAAATTTATTATCACTGAATGATAAAAGAACCTGAGAAAACAACATGAAGGTGTTATGGTTACTGCCACAGAAGAGTGTTATGCCAATTCATTAGATAGTAGACTACAATTTAAAAATGTAAGTTATTATGGAGTCATTGAAATAATAATAATATTGGATTATTACTCTCATAGATGAGTCACAATGAATAAATTCCAGTGGTTTGATTTGATGACAAGGTAGGGAAAATTTATTGATGATTGTAGATTTAGAGTAATTGATATGACTCACACTCTTGCTACTGATGAACCATATGTATTGACATCAATGGAGAAAACAATTTTTTTTGTTAAAGACCATATTCAACCTGAATTTGGTGTCATTATTGAAGAAATTCCAAGACATATTTTTTATAATGGTGGTGATGGAATTGACACTATCCATACTACCATTGAAAACAATCCATTTATTACTTTTGATTACTCTAATAGCTCAATTGTCAGAGTTGATTGTGAATCTGAAGTTGTGGTGGGAAATATATAGAATCATCCATCTAGGTTCTAAATTATTTTGGTTTAGCTAGAATTGGGTTGTTAATGATGGAACTATTCAAATTGATTTAATATTGATTACAAATATGTTGTGTCCAACTTGAATGTTATGTGAATTTTCAATGTTTATTAGTTGAAATTTCATTTGAATTGCATTTTCTAATTTGGAATTTAACTGTATTCAAACCTACAAAACCAAAATTTATAACTTGGTGAACATTTCAATGCTTTATTAACCATGTATAAAATTAGTATAACTCTATAAACTCCCATTAACATTTCACCAGATAATGAACAGTATGGTTTGTCTTTTTCTACAAAACATGTATAGAAACCTACATCATCTACCTAGGCGAAATAAATTTATTTTTCCCTTAATTTCTACAAGTGATTTTCCCCTTACAAATATGGTATATATCTTATCCTTGTTCATATGTTTATATAATCATTTCTAACTATCTTAAGGGTTTAATCATTCATAATATATACCTTGCTGAATTTTCTAGATGCATAATTCTGTAGGCTCTCTCTCTTGGTTGTTGAGTGAAATAAATCTTTAGAATCAATGTTCTATGATTTTAAAAGACTGATTAATCTTAGTAAATAACCATCCTACTCAAAATTAAATTTCATTATTACATATTGTACTATTTACTAAATTCATTATATATCCATTCAAGATCACCCAAAACAATGGATAGTTAAATTATCCATGAATCCCCCTATTCCCTCTCATATATTTTGTTTTTTGGGTTACACATTAGTTATCCTTTTATAATTACTTCCATATTTGTTTAAAATGTAGGAAATGCAACCAATTGAAGAGAGGCGATAGAAAAAGATTATGGAAAAAAATCATCACATGGATGAGATGGGTGTTCCACCACTAGTGCCTGTAGTGAGTATTTTATTTCAAATATATATATTTTTAAATAATATATAATGTCATGCGATTAATTTTGTTTTAAACATTTTTTCAGGATCCACCTCTAAGGTAAAAATTATTTTATGAGCAGCTTAGTAGTGGTCCCAGTGCTCAGGGTGTTCGTATGAGGGGGGTGGTATGAGAGCTAGGTGATCAGGTCAGTGTACCCAATTAGACCCTGCCCCTCCCACTAACATACCATCTATCCCACATTCTGATCTTGGTGTGTCCTTAGGGAAACATTGGATATTTATGCCTCCCATGTTTTCACCACCCTTTACATATGAGTCTCCTCACCAATCTTTACCATATCCGATGATGATTCCCACTCCCCATCTAGCATTCGACGAGCCATCTGTGCCATCTTCTTTTACTTCTACTTCCTTCTCTAATAGCTTATATATTCCATATTCTTCGAGTCCTACTCCACCATAGTCAATCCCTATGGATCATACATTGGGACCCAATCCACCTGTATAGGGTGTTCCATTAGTTTCTACAGATCCAGTGGTGACCGTTGATCAGACTGCCATAGGTATATTTATAGAACCCTAAAAAAATTTATACCATTATTTATTTTCATTATAACATGTATTGATAAAATATTTCTTTTTCTTTAATAACAGATACATCTACTGATACAAGGTGGGGGCGGGGACGTACAAGCATTCGTACAGTTTGGAACTGCCATATGCAATGGATGGTTGACTACAATGAAGACACTCAAATGGTTGAAAAAATAGGGTAGCAATGTTGGAGTTTTTTGGATATTCTTACCAAATACTCTGGCATCATTCCTGTCAGCCCGCTCTCATGGAGACAGTTTCCAAATGAAGTAAAGGAAAATTCTTGGGAAGATATATGGGTAAAAAAATCTGTTGTATTTAATGAAATATATAATATTTTTATTTATACGAATTAATATTTTAGTGTCATATTTGGTTTAATTTCCTGGATGATGAGGGTGCACGACCAACACGTCAAAAGGATTTAGGTGAGATTTGGATAGCCTATAAGCATGATTTGTATATTGGCTAGTGTTCTAGAGTTGGGATAGAGTTATAGGAAGTACCTATCATGGATTATTATCCGATAGAATAGTATCGACAGATGATTTATCATTGGAAAACTATTCGGTTTATGTTATTAATCACATTTGAGGTATTTAAATGAAAATTTTCATGTTTTTCATTAATACTATCTTTTGTATTATTGAATTTTATTTTAGAATCATATGGATGAAATAAAAAAAATGATGATAAAAAATACCTCCACACATTGGGACATACAATGATATCAGATCATGAGATGAAGCAGGTATGACAGTTGCTTATAATTTTTCTTTACGACTTGCACTTTATATTGTTTCCTCCATAATTTATTCGATTTCAAAAGTTGTCATATGATTTTAGTTATGAAATTAATTATTGGTAACCTATTTTTAATTATAGTTTCCTATATTCTATGTCATTATAGAGGCAAACATTAAATATTTACAGATGTGTGCCTTGAGCAAAACTGTTTTGCTCGAGTAGAGGGAAGAAATATGGAAGTGCAATTAATGAACCGACTCAGCAACAGATTGTAAGTTTTAATTTGTTGATTTTAAATTTTAATATCTATTTTGTAACTTAATAATATATTTATATTTGTAATAGGATGCTTTATAGGCCCTTGATGCCCAAGAACCTGAAATATTTGGGCCAAATGATCACTTACATCTTGTGTTGGGAGATAAGCACCCTGGCAGAGTACACTGCCGATCTGGGAAGAGTATATTATCGAAAAGGTATTGGACCTCCTCAGGTACATTTTTTAGTGCCACCAAGTTATAGAAAGTTAAGTATTAGACAGAAAAGGATGAAAAAGGGCCACAAATATGGCAGAACATTCTTCTAGGGAAAACACTAAATTTATGAAACTGATGGAAGTTTTACATCTATCACTTCTACCAGAGGCCAACAGAGCTTGTGATGAATATATTTCATCTATGAATTCTATATATGGTGAACCATGTGGTATTTCTAGTATTGGTTGAGATGATGGTGAGGAGGAGGTAAAGGTGGAGGAGGAGGGCAAGGAGGAGGCTGAGGCAGAAGAGGAGGGCAAGGTGGAGTCTAACATGGATGAGAAGGGTGAGGAGGAGGGTGATGAGGATGACGAGGAGGAGTACAAGGGAAATTAGGAGGGAGTTGAGGAGGGTGGGGATGATGATGTGGATGATGATGAGGACATGTACGAGGCTGATGATGACAGTGATGATAGTGATGGTGATGAGGGACATATTGATATGTTACATTTTTGACTGATATTACCGACATTTTATGTTTGATGATTTATTGTGCCTGAATATATGTGTGATTAGGTAGGTCACATTATCTTTATTTATTTATTTATCTATAAATAATAAAACTTTTCTTGATGATTTTTTGTGACAAAATATATGTGTGACTGATTCACCCCTCCCCTAGACACCCCCACCCCCTTGGACAACCCCACCCCTGGACACCCCCACCCACTGGACAACCCCCACCCCTCCCCACCCTCTTGAAAAGCCCCATTGGACACTACCCCCACCCCACCCCTAGACACCCCCAAAACCCTTGGATAACCCCCGACCACTTGGAAAACCCCCACACCCCTAGGACACCCCCACAACCTAGACACCCCCACCCCCTAGACACACCCACCCCTATTGAAAACCCCCCACCACCCTAGACACCCCACCCCTTGGACACCCCCACACCCCCTGGACACCCCACCACCTAGACACCCCCACCCCTAGAAAGCCCCATGGACAACCCCCCTAGACACCCCACCCCTGGAACCCCAAATCCTAGATATCCCCCCAACCATGGACACTCCCACCCCTTGGACAACCCCCAACCCTGGACACCCCCACCCCCTGGACACCCCCACCCCCTAGACACCCCACCCCCTAGACAATGCCCACACCCCCAGGACACCCCACCCCCTTGGAAAACCCCCACCCACTGGACAACCCCCACCCCATTGGAAGCCCCCACCCCATTGGGCATCCCCATAATCTGAATTCAATTTTTTATGCCATATTCTATATGTGTTATACATAATTAAATCTTGTATGTAATGAATTCTGAATTGAATACACTGTACCTAATTCAGAATTCTGTATGTAATTTATAATTCATTTTGTATTTTTGTATGTGTTAATAAATCATAATTCAGAATTTAGTATATAATACATTTTTTATGTATTCGATTGAGAATTAAATTATGAATTCTGTATTACATAGTGCAATTTCGTTCTGAATTTAATTCTAAATTCCCAGGTGCATAGGGGATTATAGAGGGGGAGAAAAGCCGGCCTGCTACTGTAATTATAGAAAGGCTATACCAATGGTTGTAAATTGTTGGTATATGTGTGATTAGTAACTTTATACCAACATTTTACATAAAACTGATGGTATATAGTTTTACCAATGGTTAGTAAACCATTGGTATAGAACTTGTAATAATTCTTTAATAGAGGTTTTATTTAAATCGTTGGTAATGGGTTATTCAAATGATTTTGAAACTACTGGAATAGATATGAAATTCCTTAATTTTCAACAGGTATCAACATATGGTATAAATATATACTAATGGTTATCTGAAACTGTTGGTATAAGGTGCATTCTATAATCATATACCAATAGTTATACTATAACTGTTGGTATATGTCTATCCACCGGAAAACTAGACAACAATTTGAGAAGCCATTGGTATAGTTTATACCAATGGTTTTCAGGCCTTTCCCAATGGATTTAAACTATTGGTTTAAGTCAAAATTCTAGAAGTGAAACGATTCGACTGAATATTTGAAGACTGGTGTTGAAGGAGTCAATTTTGGAAAAAGAAAACTAGGTGCTGCAAACCGTAAAGCCCTTCACGGACCGTTGCTTCGCATGGCGGTCCATGGCTTCACAGAACTTCAATGAACCAAATGGATTATGGGATAGTTGAAACGGGTTATTCCCTATGATCATTTGTGAAATAGAGTTAAATAATTCCACCCCTGTGTACCTTCCACACAAACTAAATGGTTCACAGGTGAGGCGAAGCTGTCGGCATCCCAAGAGTAAGACGAGATCGTTCACGAGATTGAGGAGGTTATTTTTTCCACCAAAACCGCACTCCTTTGTTGACCTAGTCGTTCATAGGCTTGGTGATTTCCCCTGGGATTTCAAAAAAATTTCCATGCGATCCATAGATCCAGCTTCCACAAAACACTATAAATGAACCCCAAGGGGAGCCGAGAAAAGGGACCAGATTTTCAGAGGATTGGATGGACTTTTGAAATGGATTTTTGAGGAGATTGATCAACAAGGTATGGAACTCTTACAAATAATATCTAAAGGTATAAAATCACCACTTAGAGTAAAAATAAACAAGGGAACATAATAATTGGAAGACCGCTAACCCTATCCTGACAGTGGATGAACTTCCCACAAACCATATGTAGAGTAGGGTTTTTTCTGCATGGGGATGAACTATACGGGATTCTAGATTGAAGAAGGGGCAGTATCCCGCTACGTGGATGGAATCCATCACCGCATAACACCACACTATTCAGATAGAACCTAGGGCCACATACCACCACGGTATGCGGACCACATCCATGTCCGTGTACCACTTCGATATGCGTACAACATCTCCACCCACATAGCAACGATCTAAGTGAGGGATACCCCATCTTGCATGAACAAATGATATTTGGAATGGGGTACCTTTTGGTGTTCCAACCTCTATCTCTGATCATTTCTTTCCATTTATTTTAACTCATTCACAGTCCCTCCTCAAACTAGTCCAATCAAATTGGGCCAAAGCACCTTCCAAAGACACCAAACCCATATGGAAGAACCATCAAGTGCATCAACACACCCTTTTTAGTTTACATACCCATGGTAAGTGGAGTTGTTTAGGTAATACCTGCAATGGTGCGGACTCCAGAATGTACATAAGTTTACATTCCCATGGTAATCCATGGTCCAACATTAGGATACTAACGTGAACCTCCCCATTCTAGGGATCAAGGGTAATCACTGGCCTTACCCTTAGATGAGGGTCAGTGATATAAAAGGAAAATCATGCTTAAATTTCCTTTTTATGAGAATCAACATTCCTCCCCTTTCTAAGAACCAATTTTAGGGCATTCCTCCTAGGGTAAGCCCCCCTGATCGTAGGAGGTGGTGTTATCACCTTAATCTCTTCCACTACTGTTCTCCTCCTTTTCACCTGCGGAGAAGAGAATATGTGTGTCATGTTGAATCATTCACATTATCTTGTTTCTCACACCAAGCATGACTCATGTGGGATTAAAGGCTAGTGATGATCACAACACCTGAAAAATACACTTTCAACATTGAACTATGAGAACTTTGATTCTTGTCCCAAACAAGTTACGTAGGACACATGTCTAATCCCTGATCTCAAAGGGGATCATACTCAAGGGTTAACCCAAATCATATCCCCCAATTCATTAAGGCCTCCTTTAAGGTGTAAGTCCCAACTCTAGCTCCAAAAGGTCCTTCTCCACCGATGTAAGCCCCACATCATGCCCCCTTTATGGTCTTCCTTGAATTTGTAATCCCTGACTCATAATGAACTTTGAGAAATCTGATTCCTACTCCAAATAGGATACATAGGATTCCTATATAAAGGTTCGATCTTAGTGGGAATTCTCCTTAGGAGTAATACCTAGACATACCAACCCAAACCACATCGAGCAGCCTTAATGCATAAGGCCTAAAAACGAATGATAAGAAATCAGATTCCTACTCTGATTAGGATATTTAGGGCGCATACTTGTGGCCCGAGCTCAAGAGACATTCTCCTTGAAAGTCAGTCCTAGTAAAATGTCCCCCAACTCACTAGGGAATCCTCTTCTAGAATAATCCCCAATTTATTTATCTGAAACAGTGACTCCTCTATGTTATAAGACCCAAATTAAACCGAACAACGAGGGATTTGATTATCAACTAACTAGGATATGTAGGAAGCCTCCTTGAGGTCTAAACCTGACACCCAAATCACCCTAGTGTTCTTTGGAACATATCCCCAATAGGGTCATATCGACCTAGGAGACCAAATCTCTTTTAGGAATCTTGGGCCGCTTTGGTGTAAGTCCCACACGAAATTTTTACTAGGAATATTCCACCTAGATTTCCTAGCCACATGAAATTAAAATTCATGGATGGGTCCTTATCACATGACATTAAAAGGCGATGTGTCCAATAAAGTGACACAGAACTACGTGGAATCTAATTCCTCTTATGAGGATATGTAGAAATCTGATCTTCTGGGTTAGATCCCAATATCAAAATGATCTCCACCACCTGGATGATGAAAAAATCAAGAGTGTCTTATCACATGGTTTAAATCAACGTTGTCTTGGTAAAATACTAGAGAATCATTAATGTGTCTATAAAAGGGTAACATTGATTAAGAACCTAAGATTCACCCAGATGTCTTCATTAGTATAGAACCTCGAATATATACAAATGATTCCAAACCCATGAATATTTCTGATTGATCTTGTGACCTAGGGGTAATCCATAGACACATATTGCGGGACGAACCAAGTATTCATGAACATATGAACATTTCTTAAATCTATAATAGAGTCCTAGAATAGGAAATAATTCCCCCAAAAAGGGTGTGATGAGTCTGACCTCCCATCTTATTAACCAATGGAGTCCTTAATTGTCATTGGCCAAATAATTCAACGAGCACATTCCTTTGGAAAAAAGGTCAATGAATCATGGATAAAAGGGCCATTGGGTGTTTCTGGATCTGCAGATAAACTCTCAAGAGACCATCCAAGGATGTCATACCCAATATGGGATTATTTCACAAAAACTGAAACCCATGAAATCACCCACTGAGACCACTCAAATATGGAACCTCCCTCAAAATAAAAGAAGGATATACTTCTCTGTCCTGGTGCGACCATATTTCACACAAAAACGGGCTATGATGTAAATCATTTCAAAACAAATGTAATCAAGTTAATTGATTATTCCTTTCCTTGAGGAATGAGGATCTCAATAAAGAAATTTCCCTGAGAATTATACCTCTCTAGGGGATATTAGTACCATCATAATACCAGGGTGGGGTTATTGATTAATGAAAATTAAGGATGGGGAGTTGGAAAACTCCTCTCTAAATCCCTCTTTAGGTGCAACTCCCTCTAGGACTGATTAAATTGGTTCTGAGGCAGGCCCCTTAGATTCTTCAAAGGTTCTTTCTACCCCATAAGTAGAGGCCTCTTGAGTCTCCCCTGATGCTTCCTCCATATGAAAAAAATCATATTCTAAAACCTCATGATATTGGAGGAGGTAAGGAAAGAAAAAAAGATAGATCAAGATTACTTCACTAAATAAGATCTAAGACAAGTCATAACCCTCAAGAGTGAGCTCTCTACTCTCCTGATAGACTTCACAGCTAGTGGTATACCCCTATGACTCCTCATCACTAGAAACCCTATGTATCAGCACCAGAAAATAATCTATCAAGGTATTTCACCTGAAAAGACTCTGTATATTCATGTTCCGTGACAAATATAACTTTTATTAAAGCAGTGATAAGCCCGACTTCCCCCCGATGGTGTGATAAGGAATCCATCTCTATCAGATAGGATAAGCTTTTGTGGAAGTCCATGCGAGTTGTGGTCCTATCTATCCTGACCTTTGACAGTTTGAGACCATTTTGGGTGAGCCTCCACCATAGTTTCTCCACCATTAGGGAACAAATTAACATACCTCGTGCCTCCTATAGCCTACAATAAGTGGAATTGATAGTCATATCCACCAGATACTAGAGTTTCTTCACCAAATCCTCCCAATATTGAGATCTATCCACATAATCTTTCATAAATATCTAATGTATACTAAAACCTATAGGGGGTGGGGGTGAAGAAGAACCGTAAGATTCCTCCATAACCACTGCTTCAGTTTGATCCCCTGCCGCCTGATGGGAACCTTGTAAAGTAACCCTTCTGCTAACCTACTACTCTTGTTACTCACATGACAACACAATCCTCCTCACACACTAACATATAATTTCAATTAGGTATGTTTCTATATAATTACCAGTGTAGTTTTAGGAGAGTATGACATTGAATTTGGTTAGTGGTAACATGATGACCTCTACTATGAACATACCCAATAGTTAGAGAATAATATAAGGATTCCTTTATTCATGTATCTCCATGTAGACTAACTTTTTTGGATACAGAATGCACCCAAAGGTATTACCACTACTCTAGTGTCTCCTCTAAGATGTCAACCATATCTCTAATAGGTGTTGGGAATGGGTGAAAATTGAAATTCCCATTGTTTCCAATGATGATCATGAATCATGTTTCATCAATTTTCACTTTTTAGACCCCAAAAATGTTGAGGATCAAAGGCTGTATGTCTGCATTCAAAGTAATAATGTCTTTTGGAAGCTCATAACCCCCCAAAATATGTTGTAACCCACATGTGGAGGAACTTCAATGGGACACAAATCACCTAGGCATGCTTCCCATTGAAACATTCCTGATCTAGTTATAGAACCGATCCAACACTAGAACTCCCAATATCACCCGGTTTCTGGGACACTTTCCCATGCATTAATCCCTGAATAGAAGCAACTACCCACTCAAAAACGTGTCTAGAAAAACTATGCATCTGATTGAAAGTTGACTGTCCTTCATACTTCAGACCCACTCTTGGTAGAGGCCTTTATCCAAGATCATCCCATATGAACTCAATCTTGAACCATTACATTCCACTAGACACCACTTAGGATGTCCTGAAAACACCACAACTTATTATTTTAGGAACATTCCCAGCCAGGTCTTGAAGGAGATGTCCCAATGAGAAGGATGGCATTGCTTCAAAACATCAGTTAGCACATCTAAAAGGAATTATACTGTGATGGGAGTTTTAGACCTATCCCACAAGAATTGGGTGCTGGAAGGAACTTGTTTCATGGGTACCCTATTAGTGGGATACTCCTAATTAAATGGAGGTCCTATAAATTTATCCACACCTCCCCATGATGGATATGGAAGGTGTTGGTGAATAGGGACCACAAGTTGAGAAGATCTTGAAGAAGCTCTTGTTAATGGTAGACATGTAATTGAGACATCTACAATGACTCATATAAGAAAATATGTCACAGATTGACCCCTTACTCTACTCATGTGAATCATACCCAGTATACCCCCGCCCACTCATCAGTGAAGTTTCCAACTGCTCTTATATAGTAATATTCATACCCGCCCATACTATTATCCCAACTACTAGTTTGAATGAAGCTTATATAGTGAGCAGGATATTCCTCATTTTCAAGATGCTCCACTATCACTGACTTGGTCCATCCACTTAGGGTGTATTACAAAACATCTTCATGCTCCCTATTTGGGTGACCAATAGAAGTAATATTCTAATGGATAAGTTCATTATTGTTGGTGAACTAGAACTGTGGTGTGATGACTTACATGGTCAGGATTATCACATCATCATGGATCCCAAAATCATACAAGGGAAGCCTATTTCTCAACAAGTACCCCTTTAGGACCTAGTAAACAGACTTAAAATCTTGTTTTGTTTCATAGATTACTCTCTAGGAATGAGTGATCTCAAGATTATTGTATATTTTTGACCTTCAGGAAGTGGCGATAGTATAAATGACAAACTGGTCTATAGGGCTGTCCATCTCTGAGACTTATAGAATATATAAAGTTTAGTTCATGAAAAAGAGCCTCAGTTCGTAAAAGTTTTACCCGATTCATGCAATGTGACTCTTTTTCATGTAACTTTTTCCTAATTTGTGTAGAATTGATGGTTGAGTGCACAACTCTAGTCATGTGAGGATCTATTTCATGAACATTTCAACTTAAATCTTGGGATTTCGTGTAGAATTTAGAATTCTACACATGAGAGACTTCTTTTCATGCATAGAAGTTAAGTGACCATACAAGGTCCCAATCTCTATATTTATTGGTATGGGTTCTCTAGGTTTCATGCATGTTCAATAGATTTGTGCGACCCAACCTCAAAATTTTCATGACACAACAGACCTGAGCCCTACGATCAGTATTTTCTATTGGAACATGACCTTATAATACCCCTTCCACTCTAATTCCAAGGGGGAGGGGGGAATTTTTTTGAATTAAAAATCCTATAATGGGAAGTTTCCATTAAAAAAAAGGCAAGTCTAGACCATTCAACCATTCTAGAACCAATGAGTCACTTGTACATAATATTCATGGGATGTGTGTGAATTTCGCATTACACCCACAATCCATTTTCACATGAAATAAAAAACTAATGAAAAGGATTATGAGGATCTTTTTGGGTCCTAAAAATTATGGAAAATGAGTTTTCATACAATAGTGGTTCCCTATATGAAAAACTGAAATTTACACACCACATGAAATTGAATGATAAAGGCAATGAGAAACTGTTGGATCGCATGACCATGACCTCGTGTAAAATTGATGGAGAGTATGAAACCACTTTGCATGACCCATTAGGGTTTCACTCTATTGGCCTCCCATCTCATCTATAAATAGAAACCCACTCATACACTGGGGGGTGGGGGTCCTTGGAAGATAAAGCATCATCTCTGACTTGTACACACTGATCTTCCATGAAATCGTGTAATTCCAATGGATTCTAAAAGGGAAAGAGTTTATGTGATAGACCTCTTATAGAACCCAATGTTTCTTGGCCCATGATCAAGTTCTCCTCACACAATATCTCTTTATTATATTTGGTTTCACACAAGAGAAACTTTCTTCATGCCACCATAAGGTGCACACAATCTAAAAATTTACACATGACTATGCCCCGAGGATCTATGTTCTTGTCATGTGCTCGAGACCATGTCTCATGAAAACCCTTTTGCACATAGTGAAATTGAATTGTTTACGACAACCATTGTGCCCCTAACACCATGCCCCACTATGCTTCTTGTGCATCCTAGACCATTACCCTACCTATTTATCTTAATCATAGGTACCCTAATTCCATTTTCTCTTAATAATAGGTACTCTAACATCGGGACCCTTGATTTACACTCCTCCATGGTAGTGTCTATTCTATACCCACACCGAGGTTTATGAGCAGTGGAAATGTAATCTCTAAATGTCAAATCATCGAGTGAAATGGCTTACCCATCTCAATTTAGAGTCCTTTTTCCAGATCTTCCTATCACATTGACACAATCCTCCCTAGGCATAATTGCCAACAAGATTCAAGATGCATGATGTAAAATTTCCTAGATCAATGTCCTTGTCATATGATGTTAATATGAATGAAAAAAACCTCAAAACATGATATTAAATCGCATCCTTACCCTATGTAACGAACACAGGATGTGACATATATGATTATCCAGGGATGACACTCCTCCCCTTCTATGGGATTTTACCTTATAACCAAAAATCCCAAGAATCTCCCATGTTTAATACCCATTCAGACCATTTATTATCCATAATGTCACCCGAGCATCCCATATTCATAAGCCTCACACCATCCCTCATTGACGATCCTTTCACGATGAAATAATCCTTATTGCATGATGTTAAAATTTATGGACCGGTCTTATCACACAACCTAAAACTGTGGTATCAAACTATATGGGATTTGATCCCTATTTAACAATAGGGTACTTAGGGAAGCCCCCCTAAAGTTAAATATCTATATACTAACACATCTCATTTTCCTCCCTAAGGTTCGATCCTGATACCCCAACACCACCATCAAATCCCAATTTTGAAATATTTCCCCTGGGGGAACACTTAACCAAACCTTCAAGTGTGATCATCTCCCCCCTAGGTTCTCACTTAGTAACCAATCTTATAGTGGCCTAAATTTTTCATTACATAATTATTACATAATTTTTAAGATAAAAAACATAATTGAAATAGAATCCAGGATCCAAAGGTTTAGTATCATGGGTAAATTAGGCCCAAACATCACTTTAACATAATAAAACTGACATGATTTAATTCTTTATCCTCTAACCTATTAGTGGCCCTCATGTTCTCCTTAGTTAATGTAATCACCATAGGATATACATCAATGAAACGAGTGAGATAAATTCTCAATAAGAAGAGGTATAACATGGGGGAATAAAGGAAATGAATCAAAATTACATGGGTGAACATAATCATATCATAAGAATAATATCATCATCATAATAATGGGAGAACCATTTTACAGCAACATTTAATGTGGAATATTCATAAAATGTAACATCTTGTCTTATTGATCAAATACCACACACATTTGTGAACAAGTATAGAATAATGTTCACACATAACATATGTGAATAAATAATAACATAATCATTGTGAACAAATATAACAACATGTTCACATATATTTCATTATATACATCAAATTACCCAATGCATTGGAGGGATATATAATTCTGGGCCCACTCGTCAGATCATAAATGCTCATAATCATACATGCCACATAGAATGTATAACAATCATATTAATGATTCAAACCCAAGGAAGATAATGGGATTAATAAGGATTTATTAAAGTATAATTTTATTAATAAACCTTTTTGTTCCCAAATTAATAATGGAAATCATAGTTGGACATAAAACATCGCTATTCTTGAGTGGAAAAGAAGCATTTCAAGAGAAGTAAAATAAGATGTTTTGGAAATGGAAGTAACTTTGAAAAAGGATTTTCTTAGAAATTTTTTTGACATGGTAGGAATATGTATATCCCAAAAAAATGTTAAAGGAAATATTAAGGAAATAATATTAACATCCATATCATGGAATTGAGGATAACCCAAAGAAAGGAATTAGGTTCGAGAATCCCCTTACCTCATCCCGCTTTATTTTTTTACTTTTCTATCTCCTAAAATAATAAACATAGGATTATTAAAACATATTTCCAAATGAAAATTATGTTCATTTTTTCCAATATTTATCCATTATAATTACTATATTCTATTTTATAACACTATTTGTTAAATTTGAATTGTTTTGATATCCTGTATTCATTAATTTTTCCTATTTTGTTTCGATTTTACTATTTTAATTTAAAGTCATTTATAAATAAGTATAACTAAATATAGAATATTAGAATACATGAAATTACATATTTATATATAAAATATAATTCATAATACATATCCATGAATTTTGTTATTAACACTGACTTGGAAATGTCTCCGTAGTTGGTTAACCGACCTTTTATAAGACATTGTCAAAAGAGAGAGAAAGAAAGTTATGAAATTTATATATATAGTAAATATGATACTTACAATAGGTTAAAATCATTAATATAATATTAAATTACTTCTTAATTAATCTTATAAGGTTTTTTTGAAAGTGGTGGTGAAAAATGAAAGATAATAAGAAAAAAAGAGAAGAGTTAATCAAAACTTACTTAATCCTTGGTGTATCTTCTCCTCTATGAAACTAAAATTACCGTGATGTTTGGAGTTGGATTACTCCATAATGTCCCTAAGGATTATAAGAAGATTTATAGGAATTAATTTGTAATAGTTTAGTATTTTTAAAGTGGGGTATGAGTGACTCTTCAAGGGGAGGGAGTGAGATTATTAATACTCAAGGAGAGGGGTATTTTTAAAATAAAATATTAAATAAAATAATATATCAAAGGTAAAACTTGTAATAGTGAATTTTTGATGATATAAATCACATATAAATATAATAGAATAGTTTTTAATAGTTCAAAAATCTTTTTAATTCTAATTAATTAGTCTATTAAAAAGAAAAGTGGAAAGGAAAATATTTTTTATTTTAAGGGATCATTTTTGACTTTAGGTTTTGGAAAATGATTTTTAGGTTTGGAATTTAAGTTTATTTTATTCTATTAAATAATTTATGAAATTAAATATATCATGTTCAAAAATTAATTTTTAAAAATGATTTTTTCAATATTACATCTTGAATGATGTAATTTGAGATATAAAGGTTATGTGAATAACTATATTTTTACTATTCACCTGAAAATTGAAGTATTTTAGAAAATTACCAAAAAATCACCCTTGATTTTTTTTGAATTTATGATTAATAAATTATATTAATTTTATCAAAATAAATTTCTCATATAAGTAATTTAAATTTTTAATAATTGTTTTTATTTTTATGAAATACTTTAAAATACAGTTTATTAAAAATATGCTTTTATTTTCATTGAGTTTTTTAATCATGATATTTATTATTTTGGAATTATAAAATTTATATCTACATAGAATAATCATGATAAATATTATTTATATCATAATTTACTATATTTTGTCAAAAATACTATTCAAATGGCCAGGTTACTATTACTAACGGTTAAGTAACTATTCCCAACTATCACATTACTATTCCAATGGTCACATTACCACCTGTATATAGCACTTAATTATTTCACTCGATATTTACTAAAATTTTTACCAGGGTTATATATTTTAATTTTCTAAGATGTTATTTGGTTTACTAATATTTTTCTTTATTTATATAATGTTGGCCGTGGGGGAAATGATCCCAGAAGATTAGGGTGATCTATATTTTCCCATTATAGGTTTTCTATTTTATATTTTTTTGTCCAATTTTTTTGTTTGTAATTTTAATTGGTTTCATAGATTACTAATGTAAGGATCATTATTAATGAGATAATGTTTTTGTTGTCTCCTCTATATTTTTATGTGTATAATATTATATAATATAATACAACACACATTTATTCAGGATAAAATACTACTAATAAACACCAGGTCATTACATTATTCCACCTTTAGAATTTCATCCCCAAAATTTCAACTAATATTCTCTGTTGATAATAGATGAGGGTACTTCTATTTCATTATTTCCTCTAGTTCCCACATCTCCTCTTCATACTTATGGTTCCACCACAAAAATTTAACAAGGTGAGTTGTATTTTTGTGTAGAACATTGTCTCTATGGTCTATTATCTTCACTAGATAATCCTCATAAGAGATGACATTCTCTAGATGTACCACCTTTGGACTCAGTAAATGTGAGGGATCAGGAATGTACATCCTCAAGAGAGATACATGGAACATGTTATTAACTTGAGCTATGTTTGGTGGAATTTATAGCTATTATGAAATTGCTCATATAATACCCAAGATCTCAAAGGGACAATATTCCTTGTGATGAGATTTTTATTCTTTCCAAACCGTATGAATCTAATCTATAGTGATATTTGACGGAAATATTTTTATCGCACAATATACTCCAAGTCACTTCAATGGTTGTCAGTACAACTCTTTTCCCAACTTTGAGAAGATTTTATATGTTCTTTGATGGGTTAAAACTTCTCTGTCATCTCTTGTACAAGATTAGGTCCAAGTAGATTTCATTCCCTCACTTTATCCTAAAAAGCAGAAGTTCTACATCACTTCCCATAAAATACTTCATATGGATCTATTTTAATACTTGAGTGGAAGCTATTGTTGTACGAGAACACAACTAATGGGAGATGTTGATCCCATCCTACTTTAAATTCCATTGAGTAGGCTACTATCATCTCCTCAAGAATGTGAATAGTCCTTTTATATTGGCCATTAGTTTGGTAGTGATATACAATACTAAAATTCAATTTAGTATTCAAATCATGTTAAATAACTCTATAAAATTTATATGCGAACCTTGTATGATGATCAGAAACAATCTAAAGTGGAACCCCATGGAGCCTCTCCACATCATTAACATATATATTAGAAAATTTTTCTAGTGAGAAATATTCTTCAATGGTGATAAAATGTGTAGTACTGGTGATTCTATCCACCACAACCCATATAAAATTATTTCCTTTAGATGTATTCGAGACACCAATGAAAAATTCCATGGTGATATTCTCCTATTTTCACATGGGTATGGGAAATGGTTGCATCATCTTCACAGACTTCGATCGATCTTCTTTAACTTTATAACATACCAAGCAATTTGAGGTGTACTCAGTGATCTATATATTCATGGTCTCCCACCAAGATTTCTCTCTAAGATCACAGTACATCTTGGTGTTTCCAAAATGGATGGAGAAATATGAGTTATGTGCATTTTTTAATATCTCTTTATTTATCTCTGGTGATGTGAGCATGAAAATTCTAATTCCAAATTTAATGAAACTATTCTCATCGATGTGGAACTTATGAAACATTCCTTTATTTACTACTTTCACCTTATTTTGAATCTCTAAATCTTCCCTTTATTCCTACTTGATATTCTCTTAGATAGATGGTTGTGTAATCCTTTGGTCAAGGTAGGATATTTTACCTACCTTTATGATTTCTAAATCCATTCTTTGCATATCCAGGAAGATAGGGTCTTTCTCAATCCACATCATGGATAGAGTATCAAGTTCTTTTCTTCTAATATAAGATTCTACCTCATTTTCCTTTCCAAGATGGTAGTGAATAGAGAGATTATAGTATTTGATTAGAACTAACTATCTTTTTTGAAACATGTTGAGATCCATCTATGTGAATATATACTTTAGTGTCTTGTGATCAGAATATATATCACACTTTTCACAATTAATATAGTGCCACCGAATCTTCAGAGTGAAAATCACAACTGGTAACTCCAAATCATGTGTTGGGGCAGTTATTCTCATGGATATTCAATTATAATAAAGAATAGGCTATCAATTTATCATTCAACATTTGTAAACAACCAAATACTTTATTTGAAGAATCGCTATTTATCACAAAAACTACTCCAATTTTTAGTTGTGTGAGTAAAAACATGGTGAATAGCCTCTTATTGAGCTCCTTCAAACTTTCCTCACATAATTCTATACAATAATAAATTATCCATTTCCATGTTAACTTAGTTAGAAAGCAAAAAAGTCATGATAAATTTCTCATAGAACATTGGTAGTACTCAACTAATCCAAGAAAACTATGAATTTTTGGGACACTAGTGGGTTTGGGTCATTCCTCAATTGCCTTTGTTTTTGAAGTGTCTACAAAAATTCTCTCACTTATGATCACATTTCATAAGAAATTGGTTTTGTTCATACAAAAGTCACACTTTAATAACATAGAATAAATTTTCCCCTTCCTTAATATTTCCAGCACAATCCTTATATGTTATTCATGTTCCTTCTTACTCTTGGTGTAGAAGAGAATATCATCAATAAAGACTACAAAAAATTTGTTTAGATAGTATCTAAAGAACATATTCATCAAATATATGAATATTTTAGGGGAATTAATAAGTTTGAAGGGCATCACTACGAACTCATAGTGTCCATACCTTGTACAAAAGGTTGTCTTATGAATATCTTCATTCTTCACCTTCAGTTTATGATATCGAGACTGAAGATCTTCTTTTGAGAAAAAACGAGCTCTTCAAATTTTATTAACCAAGTCATAAATCCTTGGTAGAGGATACATTTTCTTTATAGTGATCTTGTTGATCTCCTGATAATAAATACACACCCACATTAATCTATCCCTCTTCTTGTCAAAGGGCATAAGAACACCCTAAGGTGACGTACTAGGGCGTATAAACCCTTTTTCCAAATAATATTGTAGTTTTTTCTTTAAATCTTCTATTTTGATATGATCCATACAATAAGGTAATTTGGATATCATAGTGGAACTAGGTGTAAGTTCTATTGATAAATCTACTTCATGATTTGGGGTAAGTCTACATAACTCTTCAAGAAATACATCACTGTATTCCCTCATAATGGAAATTTCCTCAAGGATGGTACTTTTCCCTAACTCAACCATTTGTGAAAGGTTTACTTATTTATATGGAATCATCACCCAAACCATTGAGGTATTTTCTAAATTAGATTTTTGATCTTCCTTAAATTTATATTGAATCAAGGGATGGTTCATAATATAGAAATATATTTCCTTTTTCTCAATATTTGATGTGAATACCATATAATGAGATCCAATCCATGCCTAGTGATACCCCATTAGAATTGTAAATTCTGATAGGGTTACCGAATATAGAAATTTAAATCATGAAACAAAAAAACCACTAAACTACAAGGTAATATAGGATATGAAAGTCTGAGGTCGAAACCACCGAGATAGGGTTGGATAAAATATTAAATAAATAAAATAAACCTAAAATAATTTCAATTTGTAGAAAATAAATCTAAACTTCTAATCATAGTATTATTGAATAATGAGGGTGAATAAGATATAAAATGGGTGTTAGGAATCAATTATTCCGGGTTTATGAGATGATAAGGTATAAAATAATAAAATAACAATCATGAAGTTGTCAGAATCGGGTCCTAGCGAGTACAATGGTCATGAAAAATTCTCTCCATCCTAAGTTATCCTTTACTCATGGCCAGGTACTTCAGATTGCAAAGGATGGGTAACCTAAAAATTAATTGAAACATAGGTAATAGATTAATCCAATGGTCATGGGGGAAATATAAACCCTAGAATTCACATTAAACAATGGAATTCAATAAACTTAGGTAATGGCAATACTCAAAGATTGAAAGAAATGAAACCTAATCCCTAATTCCACTCACATTGATCATGCAAGAAGAAATCAGGAAAATGATATAATTAATGAATAATTATGAAATAAAAATATAAAATACAATAAAATATATAATACCTCATACATTGAATCCATGTTCATCACGCATTCTATAACACGAAGAAATCACCCTCATGATAGCAATGAGAGGGTGTCTAAAAGAAAGAAATAAAAATCCTATAGAAAAGTGGCAATATAGTAGGCTTCATGGTGGTGTGTGTCCCAGTAAGGAATCCCTCATTGATTCTCTATCCAGAATCCTCCTCTAAGGTGCAGATTAGGGTGTATTTATAGGGGTTTTGGTCAAAAACCCCGACTAAATTGTAGATTTTAGCAATATCTATTTCTTTTTGTTTATTAAAAAGTAAACAATGTGTAACATAGTTTCATGATGTGTAATCCATGTCAGTAGTGGGTTTCTTAGATATTTCCATCTTGAAATTTCATGAGGTGTATTTGGTTATGTGATGTGTAATTAATTTTCACAAAGTGTATTCTATTCATGACCTGTCCAATGTGGAATATTCATTTGAAAAAGTCATGATGTGTTAATGTATTACACGACATATAATTGGTCACTTTCCAGTTTTCCAGATCTATTCATTATCAAAATTCCACTATCGCACCGCTTCACTTTTCTCATAGTGTGAAGGGTCTTTTTGTTCCAATTTACACATCTATTCATTTCTTTTTCAAATATTCATTGTTTCCTTCCATAAAATAAAAAATGATTCAAATTGATCAAAAATTAGTAAGAATGTTCAATTAAATACCTAAATCAATATAATAAAACACTCTAAATTTATGCATTAAATACACTTATCACCAAGCATAACATGAAATTCTACCAAGGGAAGGATTATGATATTTCCTAAAAAAATCTTTCCAAATATTTTAACAGGAGAAGAGTTCAACACTTTGGTTGCATTGATCACACCACTAGGTGTTTTTATGGATACCTCTACTTAGATGTATCAGATTTGTGATCCAATAGTTCTAGAAAAACTATATGATATAAAGAAATGCATAGAACCAGAATAAAATAAATATATTTCTATTGTTGAGTGGATAAGAAGTGTACATCATACAACTTAATTTTCATGGTCCACCTTAGTAGTGGAGATGGAATAAGATTTCCCCTACTCTTTAGGATTTGGTGGTTACTAATGCTGATTACCCTCAAGGAGTCATGGTTTAGTGAACTAACTTGCATATCACCCTTGATCCCAACAGTTGAAGTAATGTACCGTGGGTGGTTCTTTCCTTTCCTCCATCACATTGACTGGATTCTTCATGTCTCTTCAATATTCATGATTTTGGTGGCCTTCTATCTAAAACTTGTAGCATTTCCTTATCCCTTAGAGGTGGTTCACATGATGCTTCTTCTCACCATTATTACATGTGGGTGGTTGAGCCTTATTTCTACCTTTTTCATTAGACCCTTTATCTCGAAACTCTACATTTCATTCCTTATCTATATATCTGTTGGACCATTATCCAAAATCCATCCCTACTTTGAGATCGCATCAAACAACCTCTTCATAATTCAAAAAGTTTTTAATAGCTAGAGCCTTTTGGAGGTGTGGTTTTAAGACACTGAATAATATATCGATTTTTATCTCATTTTTTATGACAAACCTGAGGCATATCTTATAATACTTGTAAAATTTACCTCATAAGAAGTTATAGATAATCTGTACTTTTTCTTAAGATCTAGGAACTATCTCTTCATCTTTGTTTAAAGAGTTTCCAGGAAATACTTGTTATGAAATAACTTGTTAAAGTCATCCCACTTAATTTCTCCCATTTTATCCTTGAACTTAGTATTTTTTATCAACTCCCACCATCGATCATCCTCTATATCAAAATGAAAAATGGCCAGAGTGACATTATCTTTATCAGAACAATATATAACATAAAATATATTCTCTATTGAGTTAACCCACTATTCCATAATAATTGGATTTGAAGATACACTAAATTTTGATGGTTATTTCCATATAAAGGATTCAATAGCCTATTGATCCTTCTCAGGTGAAGGTGGACGTTTCACTTTGTTTAGGCTATTGTTCATAGATCGATATAGCTGCATAAGAATATCCATGATGTTTTGAACTTGAACTCCCATTACTTGGGGAGTGTGATTTGGGAAATCGTTTCATTTTCCCTCACACGGGTTATTATCCTAGTTTGTCCTGGTTCCCTCTATTTTCTAAAATATAAAATGATTGAACATAAGTCAAAAAATCATGAATAAATAATTTATTCTTTTGTGAAATTAATTATAAAGGCATATATTCTGGTATCCCTAGGATTATAATTTTCCATAAATGATACTTTTAGGATAGTTTAATTTAATATTTTTCAATTTTTTTAAAAATAATTACTTTAGCTATATATACTTTATAATGGTTTGAAATAGAGTTTTTGATCAACTGTATCATACCCCTTGGGAGTGTAAAACTAGGTGTGTAGCAAGACCCATTATCCTACACTAGTTCTTAAATGATTCTAGATCAATATGGTGTTTTTGAGGTTGCTACCCCTAGGTACATCCATGCTATAGCCAAATCCACTTGTAGTATTTAGACAGAGAATTCCTTGTTTAGAAACCACACACTCTTATACTTTACGAAAACATTAGACATTTAGATTTACTTATAAATGTCCCTAGTATTTTACACTAATGTTTTAAAATCCTAATTCCCAAATTAACTAAACCGTTCTCTATTCCAAACTATAGTGACCTGGATTTTTTATTACATAACTATTACATAATTTTTGAGATAGACAGGATAATAACGGTATAATCCAGGATCAAAAGGTTTGGTATCTTGGGTAAATTAGGCTATAACATCACTTTTATATAATAAAACCTAAAAAATATCTAATTTATTCATATATATATATATATCCTATTTTAACACTCACATTCTTCTTAGTACAAGTAATCACACGACTATATACATCAGTGAAAGGAGTGATCTAAAAGCCTAATAAGGGGAGGTATAACATGAGGTGAATAAAGAACCTGAATCATAATTACATGGGTGAGTATAATCAAATAATTAGAATATGATCATCATTATAATCATAAGAGAAACATTTTAAAAATTAATGGAATGTGCCATATGCTGAAAATGAAACATCTTGTCTTAGTGGTCAAATACCACACAATGTTGTGAACAAAGCTAGCATCATGTTCACACATAAAATAAGTGAATAAATCACACCGTCATCATTGTAAACAAATATATAATTACATTCATTCATATTTCATATAATATTATGAGATACATCAAATTACCCAATGCATTGGGGGATTATATAATTTCAATCCCACCCATCACATCATAAATGCTCAAAATCATGAATGCCACACAGAACGTATAACAGTCATAGTTATGAAATAATCCCAAGGAAGAGAATGAGTTTCATAAGGATTTTTTTAAATAATTATTTCATTAATAAAAATTTTTGATCCCAAATTAATAAGGGAGATCACATTTATACATAAAACATCATTATTCTTGAGTGGACAAGAAGCATTTCAATAGGAGTAAAATACGATATTTTAGAAATTGAAGTCAATTTGAAAAATGATTTTTCTTGGAAAACATTTTGACATGGTAGAAACATTTATATCCATAAAATAAAATGGAAATGAAATTTTAAGGTCATAATATAAACATTAATATCGTAGAATAGAGGATAACCCAAAGAAAGGAACTGAGTTCGAGAATCCCCTTACCTTAAATCTCTCTTTGTTTTTTCTCTTTTATGCATTCTGAAAAATAAACTTAGGATTATTAAAAAATAGTTATAGAACTAAATTAAGTTAATTTTCCATAATTTATCCATTATAATTATTAGGTTCAATTTTATAACAATATTGTTTAAAAGTTAATTATTTTGATATCCTGTCTTCATTAAATTTTTCCATTTTGTTTCAATTTCACTATTTTCATTCAAACTCATTTATACATAATTATAATTAACTAAATATTTTTACAATAAACATAATTAAATATTTATATATTATATATAATTCTTACAATAAATCCATGAATGTGGTTGTAAGAATTGACTTGGAAATGTCTCAATAGGTGGTTAATAGACCTTTGGTGGGACATTGTCGAAAGAGCGGGAAAGAGAATTTTGAAATTTATATATAGAGAGTAAATATGACCCTTATTATAGGTTAACATCATTAATATAATGTAAAATTATTGTAAAATTAATTTTATATGGTTTTTTTTAAAGGGAAGGAAAAAAGAAAGAGAAGAAGAAAAAAATAGAAGAGTTAATCAAATCTTACTTAATCATCGATGTAGCTTCTCTTGTACGACACTAAAAATCCATTGATGCTTGGAGTTGGAATACAATAGTATGTCCCTAAGGATTGTAAGATTATTTTTGGGAAGGATTTTGGTAGATTTTATGTCATGGCCTATCCCTCAGGGCCCGTGTTGTGACTAACCCAAGCCCACCTTCCATAGGCCAGGGGCTAGCGACTAACACCGAAAAGGAGTATCCCTAAAATGGGAAGGCATTGTCTTTTTAACCTGTACACACACACAATCCAAGAACACAACAAAAAACAACCACGAAGTAAACTTCTGTAGTAAACGTGTGTTGAAAGTAAAGGGTCTGGAATACAAGCCCAATTAAAAAGTACAAGTACAACTAAAAAGTGATAAAAAAACTCATGGATCATCTATTAAGGATCCTACCTGAATGGTAGGTACAGTTCACGATCAGTAGTCCCTATGACACGTCACTCCAAATGGTCCACCTATGAGTACCGTCCAGTCCTGGATTTCTCACCCTAGATCAATGATGTCCATCGTCTGCACAATACACAACAAGGTGCATGCATAGCCCATGCAGGGGTGAGTATAATGATACTCAGTTGGGACCCTGAGAAACCCATAGGTCTCCCAGAGTTCCAAAAAGGAAAAATCACAAAGCAAGACCCCATCTCAAGCATGAAGTGATAAACATCAACTCTACTTAGGTATATGCCCATACACATACCTAAGTTATCAAGATATACTCATCTCATACATGAGGAAAAAATACCACAAAGGTATCACCATGAAGGTATAAGTACCACACAGGTAAAACCACAAAGATATAAGTACCACATAGGTAACACCACGAATGTAGAAGTACCACTCAGGTAACACCACAAAGATAGAAGTACCACACATGTAACACCACGAAGTTAACACCACGAAGGTAAAAGACTCAGCTAAAAAATAGGTATAACTTGAGTTCAGAAGTACAGATGATTAGTCATTAGCTAGATAATCTTATTCTTTCAAGAGGAACTGCTTCTGACTCACATAGGATCGATAGGTAATAACACTCGCTGACCCACACAAGATCTGACCCACACAGGATCAGTGTGCACTGACCCACACAGAATTACTGAGGACTGACCCACACATGATCTTATAGATGCTGAACCAAACCGGATCGATAGATGCTGACCCACTTAGGATCCATGTTCTTTCTTCACGTTATAGCCTGCCACAAGATTCCTCGCACCCGGTGCACTCAAGTTCTGTAGAATCTACCCCTCGAGATATCTGTCGTACCTAGACTGCATCTAAGCTCCACAATGAAGTAACCCAATGGACCACCATGTCGCAAGGGTTCCAACATGACAGCCGAGATACCAGGTCTGTGAGTTATAAGCGTTTTAGTTTCGAGGGCCCGGTTGGATTCAGTTTCTATCCAACCCGGCCGTACTCCAACTGTTTCCAAAACTCTAGTGAAATATACCAAAAGGACCATCTCGATCTAAGGATCTCAATGCTGTAGATGGTTCATCAAATAGATGTTTGATTCTCAAGATATTTCCCTTTAAGTGTTTCTGGTTCTGGTCCGACCTGGTTGGACTGACCCGAACCAACCCGGTTCGGGTCCGACCCGACATGGTATAGCCACGACGGCCTCAAACCATTGATTTGTGGTCTAGCCCAGCCCGCAAGGGGGTGGCCCGACCCGTAAGGGTGTGGGGCACTGGGTGTGCGGCCCAGACAGGTGAGGCGCTGCCTAAAGCTGGGTGGAGCGGCCCGCAGTGGCAGGGACCGCCCTACCCACCGCCCGGGGGAGTGGCCCTTAATTTTTCTGAATGGCCGCGAGGGCCGCTTGGTTTCCTCCACAGTGGTGGTGCCCTGTGGTGCCACCAGGTGGCATATGAGACCCACTGGAGCGGGTCCGACCTCCCATCGCAGTCGGCCGGTGCCAGCCGCCATCTCCAGCAGTGCGCGACGGCACACCACTCTACCCACCGCGGTCGGTCGGTGTGTCAGCCACCTCCTTCGATCCACCGCGACTGAAGAGCCGCGGCCCACGCCCATCGGCAATGCACTAGTCATGCCACCGTCCTCTTCTGCGGCTGACCGGTGTGCCAACCGCCTACTCTGACCGCTACGGCTGACGAGCTGTGGTCGGTTCCTCTGGCGGCGTGGGTGCGCCGCCTCCTTCACCTGTCGCGGCTTCGTCCGCAACCCCTTGCTCACTGGCAGCGCACGACGGCGCCCGCACCTCCTCTAGAGCTGTCCAATGCTGGTCGCTCTACTAACCGCCACAACATAGTGCCACAACCTCTTCTTGTGGCGCACAACGACACACCGCCTCCATCGTAGCCAGTCGGTTCCGCCGCTCCAGTTGTCTTCCACGAAGAATGCAAGGGTAGAAAGGTAGAGGAGGGTCCAGGCCAAGTTCTTTATGCCCGCACCCTCTGCGTTTTCTTGTAATCATGGGGGAGTATTAAAGGATTAAATAGTCACTTGAATTATACAAAAATCAAATACCTACCTCAAGAATTATGGAGAATGCCCGCAATTGAGGGAGGTGGGTTGGTGTTCGCTGTCCAGCATCAATATGCCAACATTGCCGCTCAATCATCATCCTTTGGTTCGAGATTCGGTGTCACCCGTCACCGCTTGTTATAACCGGCTCCATCCCCCAAGGGTTTGGCATTGCATCACTTTGTGAGTACTTCGTTTCTTAGTGAAGCAATGCTGATACCTATCCCGAAGATCCATATAAATAGGAGAGGGGAGGGTGTCTAACGTTCGTGGGATTTATGATGGTTCATTAATTAGGAACCTTCCTAATTCAGAACGACGTGGTTAATTAGGAATTGAAGGGTCAAGACATTTAATGGCTTGACACATTGCTGGTCCCACGCTGCCGCTTGTCTGTTGGAGGAAAATATAGAAAGAAAGTAAAATAGCTAAGTTATTTTATTATTCTTTTAAAAGTCCTCAAATCTATCTTTTTCTCCCGACCTACTGCGGTTGAAGTGAAACCTCCCTTAAGAGAATCCCGGTGCTGCAGATTCAACAGTGCCCTCATATTTTTAATTTGAGAATTGGTATAAATGTTATAAAATTCTACCCGCACGTTTACTGAACCTACCATAATTTGTTTTTCAGAAATTCATTCTGGGCACACCGGGCCTCAGAATCATGCGCCGTCAATTTTCACAGACTCGTAATAATTCTATATAATTAAAAAAAAATTACATGGAAAATCTGGTTCTTTACATTTTAGTATTTGAAAAGTGGGGAATGAGTTGTTTTACAAGGTGAGGGAGTAGGGTTATTTATACTTAAGGAGAGGTGATTTTTTAGAAAAAAAATATTAAATAAAATAATACATCAAAGGTAAAACTTATAATAGTGAATTTTTCAAAAAATAAATCATATATAAATATAAAATAATAATTATTTTTTATTTTAAACCTCTTTATAATTATAATTAATTAGTTTATTAAAAAGGAAATTAAAAGGAGTGAAAATTGTTATTTTAAGGGATCACTTTTGATTTTAGGTTTTGGGAAATGCCTTTTCGGTTTGGAATTTATGTTCATTCTATTTTAATGAATACTTTATGAAATTAAATATATTATGTATGAAACTAAACTTATACAAAGTATTAGGTCAAAATTACATCACGAATGATGTAATTTAAGATACAATAGTTATGTAAAAAACTGTAATTTTACTATTCACCCAAAAATTAAAGTATTTTAGAAAATTACCAAAAAATAATGTTTGGAAAATTTGATGTGATTATTTAAAAAGTGGTATTCATTTTATAAAAATTAATTTCAATCACAATTAACTTTAAATTTTAATAGAATTATTATAATTTTTACGAAATACTTTAAAATACAGTTTATTAAAAATGTGCTTATATTTTCTTTGAGTTGTTTAATCATGATATTTAAATTTTTAGAATTATAATATCCATATTTGAATAAATTAATCATTATAAATGTCATTTATATCAAAATTTATTATTTTGAGGTAAAATTACTATTGTAAAGGTCATATTACTATTCCCAATGGTTTGGTTACTATTCACAATAGTCACATTACTATTCTAACAGTCACATTACCTACTATATATACCACTTAATTATTTCTATAAATATTCAATAAAATTAATCCCAAGGTTATATATTTTCATTTTATAGGATTTTAATTGGTTTAGCAATATTTTTCTTCATTTCTATAGTGTTGGTCATGGGGTCGATGATCCTAGAAGGTTGGGGAAAACCATATTTTCCCATTTTATCTTTTCTATTTTATATTTTTTGTTCAATTTTAATGTTTTCAATTTTAATTGGTTTCATATAATACTAATGTAATGATATTAATTAATGAGATAATGTTTTTTTGGTTTCTCTATATTTTGTATGTGTATAATATTTTATATTATAATAAAATACATATTTATTAAGTAAAAAAATATTACTAATAAATAATAGGACATTAAATATCTATCCCCATAAGACATTAAACCCATGACCCATATGTCCTCACATGATGTTAAACCTATTACTAACCTGACCCAAAAACACATTAAACGAGTGACCAACCTATACCCACAAGATGTTAAACCTATAACCAGCCTATCCACACAAGATGTTAAAACTATAACCAACCTATCCCCACAAGATGTTAGACCTATGACCAACATAACCCCAAAAGAAATTAATCCGGTGAACTATCTGTCCCCAAAATACATTAGACCCATGGCCATGTCCCCACAAGACCCTGATCCTATGACCCCACTAAATAAAGAAAATTTACCCCATACAATAAACATGGTATTCCTAGGGTAAAAATTCTCAGATGCCTTTTGGCCATAGCATCAACTAACTCATGACTAACACGAGATTATTTAGGTTCCACACCTAATATGCCTAACATGTGAGATTCTATCTAAAGCAGAATACTTTATAGGTTCCCAAAACACCCAACACATAGAAATTCCCAAACATTACCAACACCACTATCAAAACCGATTAATGGTTGATGCTCTGTCAAGACAGAAGCAACATAATTAACTGGTTCCCACCTTGAGATGGCACTAAGAATGAGTTTCATGAACATGAATCAAATCTATAAGGGAGACCTGGACAAGGTGATTAGCTCCAAGGATGAATCCGTGGTAGGAGGAAGTGACATCCCATAATCTCATTTTGATCAATGATCCAACATCACCAATTAAAGTGATAGAAGCCACATGAATTTTAAAAGAGGGAATACAGGGCAAGAACAAAATGATGCACAAACCCAATAGAAATTATCATAAAAAATACCAATCCACAAATGCTGAATAAATATTACCATCTTTCATCCATCAAAGACTAAGGTGAGGTTGTTTTTTCTCCTCTCACATATTTTTATTTTTATTTTTATTGTCAAAGGGGGAGAAAAAAATACATAAATATCTCTATATATAATTCCATTATGTATTCAAAAATTGGGAAAAAATATATTGTGGGAGTAATCCTTTGAATTGTTTTTAAACTATCGAGGAAAAAATATATCATTGATGGGGATAATGTATTTAGAGATATTTTTTAAAAGGGGTAGGAAGTGAATCCAATATGTAAATTTTTCTAACACGATTATTGAGAATGCATGAAGGAAATTTTTAAACATAGCTTCATGGAAATTTTTTGATAAATTAAAGAATATTTATTATTTTTAAAAAATTGATATATAGTTGACTCTTAGTCGATTTCATCAAGTGGTATAAAGGGATAAAGGAGTTGTATTTTCAATTGGTATCAAGAGTATCAAGGACTCTATAGAAGAGGTTGTAAATAATTTTTATGGATGAAATTATATTATTGTTCTCTGTTTTTATTTCCTACAATAATTTATCTCATGTAGGAATAGAATTATTGAATAATTATTCATTTATATGTATGATGAGTTTGAAAGAAACTTATGTTCCTTGGTTTTCAAAAAAATACAAAGGGGGAGATTATTGAGCCCAAGAGATGTTTTGGGAGATTATTAATCCCATAAAGAAGAAGAAAGTGAGGAATAATAAGTGGATATAATTTTTTTTTCTTTTATTATCAATACATAAATCATGTTTAAACTCAGGGGTTTTAAGATGATTCATTTTAGGTGAGTTTTTTCCATGGTTTTGGAATAATTTAAAGAACATAAAACAACTATTGAGGTCAAAGAGTGGATTTTTAAGATGTTTGAAGTAAAGGTGACATCATCATGTCATGTTCATATACAAAACAACCATAAAGATTGTATAGGAAGAGAAAATAGTGAAGTATCACTAAATATGGGTGTTTTGGTTGGTTGTATCCTGAAGAAGAATTCATATCTACGTTGTTTTTATATAAAGAACATTATATGGTTATCTTAAGAACATGAAACAATAGAGAAATGCAACAATCACTAGTATAATAAGAATTTCGCATGACTTTAAGGATATGATATTTCTTTATGGTAACTAGTGAGACTTGAACATGTCGAGGAGGTTGTCATGGTGGCATGATTAGTGTAGTTTTCTAGGAAGTGGAATAGTGAAGACTACTATATAGTAATTCACTGGTATATATTTAAATAATATTAAAAAAACCAAGTATTTATTCACATAAATGAGAAATTTTTAGGAAGTTTTCTAAAGTTTGAATTGGGGAGCTACACATCATAATATATACCATGGTTTATGGAATTAATTCTTGTCAGAAATAGTGAGAGCATAATATTACATGGTGTAGAGCATTTTTAATTCTACTCAAGAGAAGTTTAGAATAGCTAAATCGAATCAAAACACATTAATCCATGGTGAAATCTGTAGTTAGTGGAAATAACATACAATATGCCAAGGTGATATAAGATAATATCTAGTCCAAGTGAAAGTTTATAGGTTTTGAGTGGATTAGATTATTTGGATAAATTAATGACTCAATGCCTATTCACAATCAATATTTAATTTCTCAAATTATATCAATGGTTACTATAAGGTCATGTATGATCTATTGGATCAAAAGGAACTAGGATCAGTTGAAGAGTATTTAATTAAAGTTGGAAGATTATAATTTAAATTGAAATTCAAATTCAAAGGTGAAGCTATTGTTGTTGTGAATGATATACCTGAATAGGGTCTTTCTTAGAAAGAAAGAGTAGTAGAGTGTGTTTTATTGAATATAAGACATTATAGTAGAGAAGTGTATGATAATCAAGATGATTATTCTAGTGAGAGTGAGTGGAAGAGTGTGTATTGTGTGGTGTAGATATATGAGGAATAATACTTCCAAGTAGTTAAATTTGAATAATAAGAGAAAGAGAAGTCAAGTGAAGTGTGAAAAAGGATAATAGAAAGCAAAACTCATTCTTAAATAGTGAATAAGTGCGGGATCAATTTATATTTCTGAGATACAATCATCAAAGGAGACAGTTAATCTATACCGTAATAATATAAGAAATAAGAGCATTTTTAGGTGATTTATTTGGGGAAAAGTTATTATTGTTATTGTACCATTAAGAAATGATATACCTTGATAATTATACCATTTTTAGTGATTCTAGTGGATCATATGGTCTTAGGAGAGTTCGGATCACTCCAAGGATTAGTTACTCATTTTTGGTAGTGAACATTGTACCTCAAGTATCCTTTATTTATCACTTTCCTTGATGTGTGTAAGTTAAGTAGTGTGATTTCTCACTCTAACAAGTGATAGAAGTTTATTTTGAAAGAAATAATAAAAAGGAAAAATAGACTTCTATTCAATGATTCATCCCCTCTCATCGAACATATAATTTTCCTGGGTAAATCAATATTAACTCATAATTATTCTAACCATGTCCAATAGGTTATGATTACTACTCTCAAACACACTCTTCCACTATAGTGTTATAGGTGGAGTGATCTATGAAACAATTCTAAATTCTATCAAATTATTAGTGAATAATTGGATTAAGTATTCAACACCCCAATCTAATAAGATAATTTTGATATTTTTTGATAATTAATTCAATACTTTTTTTTTGAAACTCATTAAACTTTTTAATGCTTTATACTTGTGTCTCATCAAACGAACATAACCATACTAACAAAAATAATTAGTAGATGTAGTGAAGTAGCTAAAAAATCACATAGTTTTGGACTCATTGTTCTACATGCTGCACTGTATATAAGATCCAATAGTCCACTATCCCTTTCACTCCTTCTACTAAAATGTGATTTGGTTGTATTTCCGAATAAAAAATATTCACTTGTGTAAATAAAATCATAATAAAATCAGTCCTACAATATATCTCTATGTATTCTTTGTATATGTTTCTTATTTATATGTCAAAGGTGATAATTCCAAAGGTTAGTGGGACTATAATCAATCTCGAATTTTCTATTCTGAATGTTATAAACAAGATTATCTATATCTAAAATATATAAACTATTTAAAATATTCAAAATTCCATAAAACATTTCATTCATATATATATATATATATTTATAAACTCTTATTCTTAATAATGAATTAAAATACCTTCTTGTAGATATAAAATAAAGAAATAGAATTTTTGTTTATGGTAGGAATATAATAATACTTATCTAATTCTAAAACTAATCAACTTGGTAGACTTAGATCATAACTGTCAACTTCCAATATAGAAAATCCTACTACATTATATGCACTATGATCTATATCACCTTTCTAAAATTCCATCATATCTCTAAGTTTATATTCATTAATAAACATTTGTTATTCACTCCCTTTATCTAATCCCCATAAGTTAAAGTTTTTGAAATTTATCTCTATAAAATCTACATTTATATGCTCATAATAGTACTCTTTGAGAACACTTATCAACTTTAGATACCAATATTGAATAATTTTATTGGTCATACCTATAATGGGTCTCAAAATTATTAACATTATGGATGTTTGAATATATAAAAAATATATATCTAAGAGTGATCGTCATGTTTTACATCTTTTCATTAGGTAATTTTAATAAAATAACACTCATTAAAAATGATTTCCCCATACATCATACCCATTTAGTAAGACAATATCCATATTTAACTAAATCAATTTGGTTTTAACGTTATCACTTTAGTTATTTAGGTTTGAAATCATGCCAATCACTAGTGTTTTTATTCTTGGATAGTTTAATGGTCAACTCATTTTCCATATCCATCAAATGGATAATTCTAAACTTTATTCATCTTACATCATAAACCTTAGGGTTTCCTAGATAAGTATCATCCAAAGATCACAATAGGATGTGATTACCTAACCCTTATGATTCAACATATCCACTATGCCTTACAGAAGATAAATCATCAACACCCAAATTTAATATAAGACAACTTGGTAAAATGATCATGGTCTTGATGTGTGATTTCTTTGGAAGGGATATCACACTTAGTATTTGATCAGATTTATTTTAAAGTCTTACTAATTTAATATAAATCATATAATTATTGAATTCATAACTATTACATCATATTTAATCTTTACTATATCATTTTGTATTACTTTGTGTATGTAATCTTCCAATGATTTAGTTTTGGAATCCCTATTTCAAATACCAAATTAATATTTTCACACCATATTAATGTGAAACTATTTAAACTACCCACCGTTTTATGTTACACACCAAAATATAGAATCCAATTATATTCATATATAACTAAATTAATACTATGTATAATTTATATTAACTCTTTATGTAAAGATTTATAACTCTATGAGATTAATAATATCTACTTGAGTAAGCCTGTAGGCATAGATTAATAACCTACACCAATCTAGAACAAGGCATAAGACTCTAAGTTGGTGGGAAGTCTGAACGAAAATCCCTCAACCTAGGAATATTTACTCAAGGTATAATCTAATTCATAATAATTATAAAACCTAATATGCATAATCTATATTAAACAACTAAATTCATTCATACAAATTTAATTAAAAACCAAGGTTAATGTAGATGAAAACAAAATCTGATGATGACATACCTAGTATGTGATGCATAGATAAATAATTTTATAATAATAAATTTACCTCATAAATTAAAGTATAAAAAATATTTATATTTCATAAAAAATTTAAAAACATGAATATTATAAGGAATAAATAAATAAGTTATTTATAAATTGGTTTTCAAACACCTAAGACATAAATATGAATGTTTCATATTTAATTTAGGCATTAAAATATCTTATTTAGAATAACGAATACTTATTATTCTTAAATATTTTATAAACTATAATAATTTATAAAAAATTATTAATTTTTTAACATTTTAATCAACATCATATTTTATAAATTTTAATGGGATTATCAGTCATAATCCACAAATGATATCATGACTTATGATCGGTACTATCATAAGGCTGTAGTATTATTTGAAGATATATTTTATATCATCAATACGAAAAAAAATATTTTTTGAAATCTAACATACAATCATAGGTTATGATATCAAATATCATGCCCTAATGGAAAACTTTTTTTTATAATTTTCAGAAAGCCGGTTTAGGAGAACCGGTAACCGCACAACCAAATAGCAACCTCCAATACCGTGGGTCTAACAAAACCCAAACTTTCCCAAAGAATTATAATTTCAAAATTTCAAAATTCAAAAACCAAGAAAACTACGCGTCCACCTCGACCTGTGGAACCACCTCGAGGAACGAGTCAACACGAAAACCAACATCGCCACCAAACAAGCCGTCGGGGAGACAATCTGGACCGACCACCGTCATCACAAACCTTATCGGAACACAGGAAACCAAACAACATTCTCCGTTCTACTTCCTTGTCACCACCATCACCGTCGATCCGACGACCACACACAACATTCACCGGCGTTCCTCTCCCTTGCCACCATCAATAACCACCAACACAAAAAAACATGTTCTACAGCCCAGAAACCATTGAAACCGGTCAGATTCACCATTTCACAACAAAAATCAAACAGATCAATGAAAATCAACCAAGGAAAACCCCACTGCAACTACCCCAATTGTTGAAGAAAACCCTCATATACCCTCAAAGAACTCAGATGCCGCAAATCAGGGGATGACCTATACATGCTGAGAAACCGCCACAGGACAACATCTCAAAATCAAGAGAAAACCCTTGAACGCTCCATAGAGTATGCTGGTGAACAATGCGATAATCGTCGCAATCTGGTCTTATGCTCGCGGATCCGACTAGCATAGTCGAAGAAGCCCAAAGCAGTTTGCCACAGCAAGGAGGAAGAACCACAAGATCGCCGCGGAGAACACCCGAGGCATCCAAAGAAGATCCACCACAGGTCATACCATATGATATATGGTATTTGTATAAAATGATTAACCCAAAATAAAAGATATCCAACATATAATATTTTATGATATAGCCCCAAACACCTTATGAAATATATGTTCTTTGAAAAATAATAGGAGAAACATGTTGATCTATTGAAGATTAAGGTTATGATACAACTAATGAGATTAATGTTTTTATCAAATGAACATGGTAGTATAAGAAACCCATAATATAGATCAATCTATCACTATCTGAATCAACATGAAAAAATATGAAGAATATAAACCTGATCATACCGCCAAACCTAAAATGACACAAATTCCATCTTTTACTCTTTCACCCAAAATAATTGATCAGGATCATCATAGTAGAAACTGAATGATTCATTCCTCAAAGGGATTACATCATCCTTTGATTCCTCATTCATAATAAGAGGATCTCTAATCATCAAAGGGGTTCTAGTTCCTTCTTCTCAAATAAAAATTATGATTTGGGTGAACAAAGTTTCTATAAACATCCTATAATTTTATGAAATATCTTCTTTAAAATTAATTTAACTACTTTGAGATATTATGTTACATGAAATTCATAGTTTATCTTGTGTTATACACAACACCATGTCACAGCCCCTCCCCACAAATGGTACCCCTCACGGGTCAACAATTAGAGAAGAGAGATAGTGACCCCCAAGTCCCGCCTCCAGTAGGCCCCGTGTTGGAGACTAGAACTAAGGGTATAATAAATACATATATGAGAGGCATTGTCCTATAACAGAGACAGATGTAGAAGAGAGAGGTAAGATAGACACCAACTGACTTATGCTCAGACAACAATATAAAAGAAAATCCAAAGTGCAGATATGTATTTTCATGCAAGAACTACTAAAACTAAAAAGGAAAACTACAAGTACCAAAGGAAAGTAAAGATGGAAGCAACGACGAAGCCCAAAAATCTCCTGCAAAAACCCAAGCTACTAGTAACTAGACTGATCTCCAACCCCCTCCAACTAACTTGAAAAGTAGTTTATATATACGTAGGGTGAGTATAATAGTATACTTATTAGGATCCTCCCCAGATCCTCTCGTGAAAAAGTAAAGAAAGCACACTAAATCATAGTGAACAACAAGTGAAACTAACTCATCACCTAAATAAGTATTCTAAGTTCCTAGCTTCACCATGGCTACTGTCACAAAGTATCATAAACAAGATCACATTATATATTAAAGAATGTCAAGGGTACCCCAATACCACTTCCACACTAGTTTTCTAGTTTCCCCTAACGTTGCACATCCTGAGCATATCTCTCCAAAAGGCTAGCCCACAGACACCTGGGTGAAGTACCAGAACATGAACCTCATTCGTCAACATGAACCTCTTGCATCACACCACCACTTCCACCTAACCAAAGTAACCAGGTAGTTCTCGAGGGACACTAGAACTCAAATAACATGCATCATATGTCAGGTATTATACCTCAAGCCACCAAACCCATACACTGAGTAAGGATCCTAAATCCATCATAGCCTATACATGTTATACCTATAGAAGTACTTAGGAAACTATATCCAGAATATATGTGTGTGAAATAATGAAAATATATTACAACCCTCTACTCACAAATATTGGGAAAACTAACTTCTGTGCAAACCTGAACAAGTAATTACTAAGAGAAGAGAGTGATGCCAGATAGGGGGTAGTAAGCCATCCAACCTCCCACCGAGATGTTGGGGAAAATACCCTAGGGATCAGAATCCCCAAGGTGTTAGTGACCCTAAATGTAATGGTGGAGTATCATATAGAAACAAAAAATTACATGATATAATATAGATCAAAACCACACAATGGGCATAACATTATCTTATACTCAACTACAGCTAACGTCTCTCGAACTCCTAGCTGTCACTACTAAGACTAGATATCTTATAATAACACAACCATTTAAAGAGCTAAATTAAGTTACTTTATCCATTTTTTATCTATTTTAATTTACATTAATTAATTCTATAACCATAAATTAAACATTAACAATTCCACATTTCATTTTATTAGTATCACAACAAAGTCCCACGCCCTATGGGAATAACCAAATCGAGGCCACAGTTTATCAGAATTATAACCGCATAATTGCATCCCAGAAAGCTCCAACCCCATGGGTTAAACATTTATTCATTTATTTAAAAATCATTACCACATTCCATATTTCTAGGTATTCTAGGAAAATATTATAAGATACCAGAAACAAGGGTCTCAACGTGGCAAGTAAATGAACTACCCATCGAGTATTTTTCACCTATAATAGGAGTGTTGAACTATCCAACCATAAGAAGCTAATAATGGAAAGCAAGTGGCATACCCCATGAGTCTTCACCTCCCTAAGAAGGAGAGTAAGCAAAACCATCTACCTCAAGAAATGGGGAAAGTAAAACAGATAAACAAGAAACATATTAAACATGCATCTAACATCCATATCAATGGGTAAGCCTAGCTTTAACCCATTCCATCATACTTGATGTTCTCCTTGACACCCATATGCATAAACTAATGCATCTCGCCACTCCAGGAATCATTTTCTGCCACAAAAACGGGGCCTCCCTTCCCCTCACACAACAACAGCCCTCTTGGCTTAGCCATACTAGGATCACGTCACATCTAGGCCTCCCCAACCCATATACCACAACAACCCTCTAGGTTCAGCCATCCCAGGTTCACATCAAAAGCATCAGGAAACAAACAAAACAACTAGGCTCTTGGACCTAAAACAAATCATTCAACCTTGACAAGCAATGAGATCTGATAACTCCAAAGCACAAGGAACTTCTCCTTCACAAGAAAGTGGGAAACTCAGGCCCTACAAAGGCATTTTATTTTTCTCCCACAACTGGTTCATTATTCCATCTTGAATTAACCGATTCATTATTCAGGTTCCAAATACGGGAAACCTAAGGAATAATCTATCACAAATATCAAAAATTAATTAAACAATTAATTTAAAATTCCTTTAATTTCCTTCTCAACAAGCATCAACATGCTTCATGTTCATTAACCAATTCAATTAAACATTCACACTTGTATCAATTTGATTAACATCAAATTACAACAACAACAACTAGATTCCTTAAAACATGCCTATTTAATATTTTATCCAATTAATTATGAATTAGTTTTATGTTTACATTCCTTACCAATTTTCATCCAGAAAAACATACTTAACCAACCAAGGAATAGATATCACGCTATCTATAAAATCAAGAGGCAAATAGTTGTCACGGTATAAAGCAATAACATCTATACGTGATCAATACCAATTCTTTAATCCACTTCAAGTATTTAATTAGGTCAATAAAATTATTATTAAAAAGGATAAATCATGCTAACTCTAAAATTTCACATAAGGAATTATAGATGCAACGAATCCCCTCCCACAAAAGTTCACTGATGTTCTTAGCATGAGAATAGATCAACGTAACAGATTCCAATCACCTCTCCCACAATGACTACATCCACCCAAGGACACTGCGACAAAACCACACCAACTACAAACCAATAAAACTCCATTAGAAACATGGAGATCATGTGCTATTGCATGGAAAAGAGAAATGGGTGGAAACAGATCAAATAAAATAGAATAATGGAGGTATATTATACCATAAATCAAAGACAGATTGAAGTAGGAAAGTAGGGCTGAAGAGGGGGGATTCCAAGTCATCTAGAGTATAGAGAGAATAATAAATCCATATGGTTTGTAAAAACTTGAGTGAATGAAATGTTTTAAAAACATACTGTAGCAAGGAATGGCCCAACAATAAATCACATTTCACATCATGTAAACCTCAGGTTTTGGGTTTTGCTGAAAAAAATGTCTCCTTAATGATTTATTTTATTTCTTGAACCCCAAAACATACACATTGTGAAAACCTATTTCACATCGTGTAACCTCCTTTCATGATGTGAAGCTCCCCACTTCCAATTTCTAGCAACCAAACTTCCCCCATACTTCCTTCGAGCCTCCTTCGAACACCTTGTTCTTTGAAAACATGAAAAGGGTCGATCCACGTGGATTTGAGCCATTATATCAGATAACTATGAAAACACTATCTCCCTTGAGAATACAAAACCAACCCAGATTGGAAATAGAAAAGGGGTAATCCAAACAACCACCCCGCGAGATACTTCTCAAGGATCTCACCACTATAGGAGCTCAACTACTTCACTGTAGGAACATTACAAAACCACACAACAACCAAAACCAGATCCTAAACAATATCTCGTGGGAGATACCTCTTAAAGAATATAAATACACAAAGAAACATGATAAATCCATCTCATAAACAGAAAGGGTCAATAACTACAAAATGAAAAATGTTACAAGAGAAGAGATAAACATCAAATAGCTCGGGGTACTAAGAACGCATCTATGAATCATGTTCCTAGGTATTATCCTCCACACCACCATAATTCCACAAGACACAAACCAATGGGGTAGCATTCCCAAGAAAAACCTTCTCCTGGAGGTCCTGGTTCTCTACAGGTTTCTCCTCGAATGTCACATCATTGTCAACATCTATCTCTCCCTAATCTGCAATGTGAGATTCATCATTTAGATGACAACGAAGTTACAGCACATGAAAACCATAGTGTATCTGGATCATCTGTGAGATAAGTGCTACCCGATATTCTATGGATCCAACATGATCCAACACCTAAAATTTCACAACAAACCAAAGAGAATGCTTAATACCATGACCAACCATTCACTTCCCTCGATGAGGATTCCCCTTTAGAAACATGTGATCCCCAAAGGTAAACTCTAGAGGTTTCCTCCTACGATTGACATAGGATTTATGATGATCTTGTGCTTATTTCATCCTCTTGCGAATCACCTGAACCATCTTTATCATATTCTGTACTAGTTCTGATCTGAGAATTGCGGACTCTCTGACCCTAGTCTAGCACAACAGATAATGAAAAGGTCATGCATACAAGGATTCAAATAGCACCATTCTGATGGTGGAGTGAAAACTATTATTGTAAGCAATCTTGATCATGGGTAGGTTCGTTATCCACGAACCTCCAAAATCCATGACTTAAGAGTGAAACATGTCTTCAAGAGTCTAGATGGTCCGCTCTATCTAACCGTCCACCTGTGGATAAAAAACGTTCTGAGACATAACTGAGAACCAAAAGCATGATGGAGACCTCTACACACCCTAGAGTTAAAACAAGTATCTTGATTCGAAATGATCATCTTAGGGACTCCATAGAGTCTCACCACCTCTTCTAGATAGAGCATGGACCAAAAATGTCACGACCCGCCCTCGGGGTCCATGCCGTGACTACCCCAAGCCCGCCTTCCATAGGCCAGGGGCTGGCGACTAGCACCAAGGCGTAAATCTCGGTAAAAAGGGAAGGCATTGCCTTTGTAAAGTAAACAAACACCACAGAGTAAGCAAGCGGAAAGTAAACACTAAGTAAAAACAGAGTACAACTGAAAGTGCGGAAAAGTAAAAGGGCCAGTATACAAACCCAAACTGAAAGTAAAGTACAACTCGAAAGGGAAAACAACAACTGTAAAGTAAAAGCTGCAACACCGAGCTGTCCACTGGAAATCCCACCTGAAGGGTGGGTACAGATAGCTCCACTGCTCCACGGGTCCCGCCGTTCGCTCCGAGCACGTCCCGCCCAGTGGTCCACCTCCAGGTACCATCCTGCTCTGCAAGCCTCAGCTAAGATCAACGCTGTCCATCGTCTGCAACCAACACAACGTAGTGCAGGCAAAGCCCGTGCAGGGGTGAGTATAAGCTACTCAGTAGGGACCCCGAGACCCCTGAAGGTCTCTCAAATCCACAAAGGATAAACCACGAAGAAAGGTACAATCACAAAGTAACAACCGACACTGCTTAGGTATATGCCCATACATATACCTAAGTCATCAATTTCAAATACGCTCCAACCTCCGAGCCCAAGTACAACTCAGTCCACACAGGAAAGTAAACGTATCCCACATAGGAAAGCAAAACGAAATCCACACAGGATAGCACAACACAATCCACACAGGAAAACAACAGGATTCAGCTCACACAGGTATACTTCTTCAAAAGACGATAAAGATGATCTCTGATCCATCTAAGTCATCGGACCCACGAAAGATCGATAGGTAACTAACCCCCGCAAAAGACCCACACAGGATCGGGCCCACGTAGGACCTGTAGGCGCTGGTTCACACAGGACCGCTGAGCGCAAAGACCCACACAGGATCTGACCCACACAGGATCGGGCCCACACAGGACCTGTAGCACTGATCCACGTAGGATCGCTGAGTGCTGTAGTCGTCGTCGTCGAATCCACACAGGATCTTTGTACTGTCGTCGTCGCAGTCACAGTAGCAGTAGTAGCAGTAGTAGCAGTCACAGTCGCAGCCAGCACTAGGGTTCCCGCACACAGCAAGCTCGTACAGGAGGATCTGCTCCACAAGCCGAGAGGCTGATACATCAACTGTCACAAAGTCCAGAGTTGATGTATCCAAAAGTTCCGTATCGTCAACAGGAACTCAACGCAACAGACGGCGCGTCGATCGGACGCCCGGTCTGAGAGTTATTAGCATTTTCGTCCCCGGGGCCCGGTTGATTTTTAAGGAAAAACCAACCCGACCGTTCTCCACCTGCGTCCAAACCTCGGGCGGAGTATGCCAAAAGATCCGTCTCACTAAGAGGAACACAACAAAGCTGACGGCACGTCAATCTGACGTCCGTAGCTCAAGATATGAGCGCTTCCGCTCCGAAGGCCCGGTTGGTTTCGTGAACGAACCAACCCGGCCGAACTCAAAGTATTCCGAAACTTTGAGTGCGATATACCGAAACGACCGTCTCGATCCAAGGATCGCGTTGCCATAGACGGTTCGTCAATCGGAGGTCTGTGGCTCAAGTTATGTCCAAAAGACCGAATCCTTCTCGAAAACGGGGGGTCCGGGTCCGGGCCGTCCCGGCCCGACCGCCCCCTGGGTCGGCCCGAACCGGGTCGACCCGAACCGGCCGGCCGGCCAGCGGCGCGGCGGCCTGGCGGCGCGGCAGCCTGGCGGCGCGGCAGCCTGGCGGCGCGGCGGCCTGGCGCCGCACGGAGGCAGCGCGCGGGGGGGCATGGCCCCCGCTTGATTGGAAAGGCGGCGCGGCTTTTAGCCGCGCCATTTGGAAACCGCCCCCCCCCCCTCTTGGGGGGGCCTGCTTTGAAGAAAACCGGGGGGCCGGCTGCCCCCCTCAAAGAAAGCGCCCCCCTCATAAATGGGGGGGGGGGGGTTTAGAGCTGGCCGGGGGAATTAAATTCCCCCGGCCTTTGACCTTCCGGCCGGCCATCTGCCGGCCAGTTTTTCTTCAACAGGACCGGAAAACTGGTCCCCTTTTCGGCTTCCGACGCCGGCGGCCTGACCGCCGATCTTCTCGTCCCGCCGCGGCCCGGAACCGGCCGCGGTGTTCGTCGTCCGGCGCGGTGCGACGACACCGCGCCCCTCCGCCATGCCTTTGATTCCCTTCGACACGGTGCGATGGCGTCGCGTTCTTGATGATCCTTCCACGGCGTGGCGCGACGGCGCCGCGCAATTTAATCGTGCGAAAATCCGCGTGGTGCGACGGCACCACGCCATCTTGTATCAACCGCAGGATAAATTATCAAGAACAAAGGAGGGGGTTCGGCCGTGTTCATGCGGTCCGGCCCCCTCTCGTTAAATGATAACACATAATGAAAATCCTCACGTTAGTCATGCTAGAACCACGAACAAGGATAAATAAATAAACAAATAATAACAACCCCTACCTTGGGTTCAAGTTCGAAGATTGTCAACGACCCGCGGAAGACAACGTCGCGGAGGTCGGGCGTCGCGGTAATCGTTCGTCAAATCCGATGACGAAAAGGTACGTCCGAAGAGGTACGTCGTTGGCGAATCTTCGTATGCCGACGAAGGAAGTCTGAGGAGGAAGCGACGTTCCCTTTCGTTGACACGGAAGGCGAAGAAGAGAGGAGCGGCGTTCTTCGTCGGAGCTTGAGCGTTCTTCGTCAAGCTTGAGCATTCTTCGTCAAAGTTTGAAGAAGAAAGAAAAGCTCTCAATCCTCTCAAGATGGCAAAACAAAACTAACCCAATAAAATAAGCTAAGAGCTTATTTTATTAACTCAACCAAACCTTTTTGAATTTCAAAGGTTTGAAATTCAAATAAGATAACTCCAAATTAATTAACAAGTTGACATGTCAATTAAAAGGGGGGTTAAAGGAGTTTGAGAGGAGATGAAAAGTTTAGGGTTCGTGTGGGCCCCACCACACTTAATCCTCTCAAGGGAGGTTAAGTGGGTGTGGGTCCCACCCCTAACTTCCTTTGAGAGAAGTTAACCAACAAGTTTAAATAAAAATTTGTAATCCACAATTTTTATTTAACTTATTCTAAACTACCAAAAACTAACTCTCAACCCGAAATAAACGCAACCTCGGAAAAGGTCTCCTTAAGAGAATATCGGCGCTGCGAGTTCATCGGTGTCCTCATATTTCAATTCCGAGCACCAGATCAAAAGTTAGGAATTCCCGCTCGTTCGTTCACTGAACGTACCCGAGCCAAACTTCGGAAATTGATTCCGGGCACACCGGGCCTCGGAATCAGGTGCCGTCTGAAACCGCGCTCTTGTAAAATTCCAAAGAAAATTAAGAAAAAAATTTCCCTTGAATTTTACTGGTCTTTACATTACTCCCACCTTAGGGCTTTACGTCCCCATAAAGATACATCAAAACTAGGAAAACAAATGAGGGTACTGAGCACGCATCTGAGCCTCCCGCTCCCATGTGCTCTCTTGGAGGTTCCCATGCTGCCATCTGATATGCAAAAGAGGAATCGATCGCCCACGCAGGACCCTCTCCTATCGATCCTCTATCTCCACCGGGACCTCCGTAAAAGTCGCCCCATCGTCAACGTCAAGCTCCCCATGGTCAATGATGTGTGTCGGGTCGTGCACGTATCTCCTTAGCTGGGATACGTGGAAGACGTCATGCACCCGGTGCAACTAAGGTGACAGAGCCAGGCGATAAGCCACCTCACCAACCCTGCTGAGGACCTGGAAGGGTCCGATGAAGCGCGGAGATAACTTGCCGCCTCGACCAAATCTCCGAATACCACATCGAGGTGAGACCGGCAAGAAGACGTGGTCGCCATCCTCGAACTCTAGTGGCCTCCGCCTCCTGTCAGCGTATGACTTCTGCCGGCTCTGTGCTGTCCTCATCCGCTCCTGGATGACCTGGACCTTCTCTGTCATGGCCTGGACCATTTCTGGTCCCACAAGTGCTGACTCCCCAGGGTCTGTCCAGCACAAAGGAGATCTACAAGGTCGGCCGTACAACGCCTCATAAGGTGCCATCCCGATGGTGGAGTGGTAGCTGTTGTTGTACGCAAACTCCACCAAGGGTAGGTGGTCCTCCCAGCTACGACCAAAGTCGAGGACACATGCGCGTAGCATGTCCTCGAGAGTCTAAATGGTCCTCTCTGTCTGACCATCCGTCTGAGGGTGAAAGGCTGTGCTCAGACGTAGCTGCGTCCCGAACGCCTCCTGTAACCCCTTCCAAAGCCGGGAAGTAAAGCGAGCATCTCGATCGGAGATGATAGATGATGGCACACCGTGGAGCCGCACAATCTCCTGAACGTAGAGACGTCCCAAGCTCTCCACTGAGCCCTGCTCTCTAATGGGTAAGAAGTGTGCCGACTTGGTGAGTCGGTCAACAATCACCCAGATGGAGTCGTGACCTCTGGAAGTGCGTGGAAGTCCAGTCACGAAGTCCATAGATATGCCGTCCCACTTCCACTCTGGAACCTCCAAGGGCTGTACCAAGCCCGCTGGTACCTGATGCTCTGCCTTCACCTGCTGGCAGGTGAGGCATCGAGAAATGAACTCTGCTACTGCCTTCTTCATGCCCGGCCACCAGTGCTGTTGTCTGAGGTCCTGGTACATCTTTTCCACTCCAGGATGTACCGCCAAAGGAGAAGTGTGAAACTCTCTCAGCACTTCCTCTCGTAAAGAGACTGGTACCATGGTACGTCCTCTGAAAAGGATGTCGTGCTCTGCTCCAAGGGAGAAACCATCAGGTGCCTGTCCCGAGGATATCTGTGCACGCCGTGTCTCACAGTCAGCGTCCCCACGCTGTGCCTCCCTGACTCGCTGCAGTAGTGGAGGAGTGACTGTGAGAGACTGAAGGAAGACTGCTCTATCTCTATCCATGAAGGATATCTGAAAAGAGGCTATCTACTCTGTCGCCTCCTCAAGTAGCTGAATGCCCGTCCTCCTGCTGAGGGCATCGGCTACTACGTTCCCCTTCCCAGGAGTATACACTATCTCAAAGTCATAGTCCTGGAGGAACTCGAGCCATCACCGCTGTCTCCGGTTCAGGTCCTTCTGCGAGAAGATATACCTGATACTCTGATGATCGGAAAAGACTGTAAAGCGCTCGCCCATCAGATAGTGTCGCCATGTCTTCAGAGCGAAGACCACTGCTGCTAACTCCAGGTCATGTGTAGCGTAGTTCTACTCATGCGGCCTCAACTGACGTGATCCATATGCGATCACTGCCCGCTCCTGCATCAGAACACATCCGAGTCCGGTCCCTGATGCATCGCAGTAGACTACGTACCCTACTCCCTCCTCAGGCAACCTCAAGATAGGTGCGCTAGTCAATCACTGTCTCAGCTCCTGGAAGCTCTGCTGACATCTGTCTGACCACACGAAGGGTTTCCCCTTCTTCGTCAAAGATATGAGTGGTGCCGCAACTCTAGAGAAGTCTGGCATGAATCTCCGATAGTATCCAGCTAGTCCCAAGAACCTCCGAACCTCAGTCACGCTCCTGGGTGGCTCCCATGCTAACACAGCCTCGATCTTCGCAGGATCCACTGCAAATCCCGCCTTAGAGATAACGTGTCCCAAGAAGTGGACCTCACGTATCCAGAACTGGAACTTCGAGAGCTTACCATAAAGCTGGTGCTCTCGGAGTGTGTCTAGTACAACTCGCAAGTGATAGGTGTGCTCCTCCTCAGTCGTAGAGTAAATCAGAATGTCGTCGATGAAGACCACGACAAACCGATCGAGGTATGGGTGAAAGATCCTGTTCATGAGAGCCATGAACACTGCTAGAGCATTGGTTACACCGAAAGGAATAACCAAGAACTCATAGTGGCCATACCGACATCTGAAGGCCGTCTTCTGCACATCCTCGTCTCTGACTCTGAGCTGATGATAGCCTGACCTGAGGTCTATCTTTGAGAACCACCGTACACCCTTGACCTGATCAAAGAGGTCATCAATCCTCGGTAGCGGATACTTGTTCCTCATTGTCACCTGGTTCAGGCGACGATAGTCAACACAAAGCCACAGGCTCCCGTCCTCCTTCTTGGCGAACAAAATCGGGGAAGCCCAGGGTGAAACACTGGGTCAGATGAACCCCTTGCCCTGCAAGTCCTCCAACTGTACCCGTAGCTCTCGAAGCTCGGCGGGGGCCATCCGATATGCTGGAGTGGATATCGGGGCTGTCCCGGGGTACAAGTCAATATAAAAGTCTACCTCCCTGCGAGGAGGTAGCCCTGGAACGTCGTCAGGAAAAACGTCCGCAAACTGATCCACCACTGCAGGAAAACCAGAACTCTGCACGTCAACTACTCCAAGGATGAGGCTAGCCAACTGATGAGTGATGGGTTGTCCTCTCCTCCGCGGAAGTCCATCCTGTGCTGCTAAGGCTCCCTTCTCGCCGGTGAAGGTGAACCTGCTCCCATCGGTGTGTACACATCGCACCTTGCGCCTAAAATAGTCAATCTGCGCATGGACCGTAGATAGCCAATCCATGCCCTAGATGACGTCGTAAGGCCTCGACGCTGCTAAAAGAAGATCCCAGCCGAAGCTCTCGCCTCCTAGAGTAAACTCACACTGCCGGCACTAGTGCGTAATCGTCGAGTCTGCTCCCGTAGGAGTCTCTAGTCGTAAGGATCGATCCAACGGCTCTGTCGGAATCTCCGAGCTCCGAACAAGGGCAGCGACTATGAAAGAGTGACTCGCTCCTGTGTCTATAAGAACTGCAGCAAGGGTGTAATAGACACAGATAGTACCTCGAATCATCTCGGGTGTGCCGTGGTCGTAGGCCTCTGGTGCCTGGAGCTGTGCCTGTCTCTGCCCACCAGCTCCCTGTGGTCGGGGTGGACCTCCTGGTGGTGGTGGTGGCAGAGCCTCATAGCGTCGCCCACCACCGGCTGCTCGTCCAGCTCCTCTGCCTCGTCCGCCTCCTCCCTGTGGACCGCCACGGTCGACCCTCTGCCTCTGCCTCGGTGGTCCCTCAACTGTCTGCTGCTCCTCAGCATGGCGGGTCGGGCAGTCACGAGCCATGTGGCCCTCCCCGCCGCACGAGTAGCACTGTCTGCCTCTCGAAAGACTGGCTCCTCGCTGTGTGGCCCGCACTGCTGAGCCAGTGCCCTGAGGTCGTCTGCCTGAGGGTCTGGTCTGTCTGGACCCCTGAGTCATCCGTCGACTGCCTGCTACAGATGACTCTGCCACGTGCCGCCCTGCGGTGGGTCGCTGCACTGGTGTAGACTCAGCAAGGAAGCTCTCGATCAGAAGGGCCCGCTCCAGTACTCCTGTCTGAGTCGGTATGCTGAGGGAGATCAGCGATGCCCTGATCTCGTGTCTCAAACCCTTCTCGAAGGTCCGGGCCTGGAAGAATGGGTCCCGTACCATGTCGGTCGAGTAGCGCGAGAGATCAGTAAATCTCACTGAGTACTGAGCGACCGTCATGCTGCCCTGCCGCAGCTGAAGAAGCTCCTGGATACGCACCGCACGAAGGGTGGCTGGGACGAACTTCGAGCGGAAGAGGCTCTCAAAGTCCGTCCATAGTAGAGATGCCTCATCATGCACCTGGAGCATCAAGATCCACCATCGTCCTGCTGCTGCATGTAGTAGGCTCGCAGAGAGGATCACCATGAGGTCTGCTGGTGTCCTCACTAGCCTAAACACACGTACCACTGCCTCCAGCCAGTCCTCTGCTGCCTGGGGATCCGTCTCCCCGCGAAACCTGGGTGGTCGCTGGCGCTGAAACTCATGCAGTGCGCTGAGGCGACGTGCATCGTCAGCGGCTGGTGCTGGAAGTATCGGTGGCTCGACGGGTAGAGCTACCGCCGGTGCCACTGCTGACAAAGGGCCCTGCACCGAGGCCTCGTCGCTCGGTGGGCTGTCGTCACACTCGACTCTCGGAACCCTAGCTGGCTGTCGTCGTGGGGCCATCCTGAAAAGGAAACAGGTACGCCACGGTCAGAACAGTATACCTGGTGATCTGATATAAGTAATCACAAAGAAAACTTTGAAACACACACGCAATCAATGTTTTTGTGCATTAAGTCGGGAATCAGAAGTCAGGGTCCTGGTGTACGGATACGTCGGTCGCCGCACCAACACTGGACTCCCTGGACTGATAACCACACTCAATACGCTAAACATTATTGCTTCACATAGAAAAGATCAGAGTTCGCGGTAGAACCGAACTCCTCTGATACCAATTTGTCACGACCCGCCCTCGGGGTCCGTCCCGTGACTACCCCAAGCCCGCCTTCCATAGGCCAGGGGCTGGCGACTAGCACTAAGGCGTAAATCCCGGTAAAAAGGGAAGGCATTGCCTTTGTAAAGTAAACAAACACCACAGAGTTAGCAAGCGGAAAGTAAACACTAAGTAAAAACAGAGTACAACTGAAAGTACAGAAAAGTAAAAGGGCCAGTATACAAACCCAAACTGAAAGTAAAGTACAACTCGAAAGGGAAAACAGCAACTGTAAAGTAAAAGCTGCAACACCGAGCTGTCCACTGGAAATCCCACCTGAAGGGTGGGTACAGATAGCTCCACTGCTCCACGGGTCCCGCCGTCCGCTCCGAGCACGTCCCGCCCAGTGGTCCACCTCCAGGTACCGTCCTACTCTGCAAGCCTCAGCTAAGATCAACGCTGTCCGTCGTCTGCAACCAACACAACGTAGTGCGGGCAAAGCCCGTTCAGGGGTGAGTATAAGCTACTCAGTAGGGACCCCGAGACACCTGAAGGTCTCTCAAATACACAAAGGATAAATCATGAAGAAAGGTACAATCACGAAGTAACAACCGACACTGCTTAGGTATATGCCCATACATATACCTAAGTCATCAATTTCAAATACGCTCCAACCTACGAGCCCAAGTACAACTCAGTCCACACAGGAAAGTAAACGTATCCCACACAGGAAAGCAAAACGAAATCCACACAGGATAGAACAACAAAATCCACACAGGAAAACAACAGGATTCAGCTCACACAGGTATACTTCTTCAAAAGACGATAAAGATGATCTCTGATCCATCTAAGTCGTCGGACCCACGAAGGATCGATAGGTAACTAACCCCCGCAAAAGACCCACACAGGATCGGGCCCACGTAGGACCTGTAGGCACTGGTTCACACAGGACCGCTGAGCGCAAAGACCCACACAGGATCGGACCCACACAGGATCGGACCCACACAGGACCTGTAGCACTGATCCACGTAGGATCGCTGAGTGATGTAGTCGTCGTCGTCGAATCCACACAGGATCTCTGTACTGTCGTCGTCGCAGTCACAGTAGCAGTAGTAGCAGTAGTAGCAGTCATAGTCGCATCCAGCACTAGGGTTCCCGCACACAGCAAGCTCGTACAGGAGGATCCGCTCCACGAGCCGAGAGGATGATACATCAACTGTCACAAAGTCCAGAGTTGATGTATCCAAAAGTTCCGTATCGTCAACAGGAACTCAACGCAACAGACGGTGCGTCGATCGGACGCCCGGTCTGAGAGTTATTGGCATTTTCGTCCCCAGGGCCCGGTTGGTTTTTAAGGCAAAACCAACCCGAACGTTCTCCACCTGCGTCCAAACCTCGGGCGGAGTATGCCAAAAGATCCGTCTCACTAAGAGGAACACAACAAAGCTGACGGCACGTCAATCGGACGTCCGTAGCTCAAGATATGAGCGTTTCCGCTCCGAAGGCCCGGTTGGTTTCGTGAACGAACCAACCCGGCCGAACTCAAAGTATTCTGAAACTTTGAGTGCGATATACCGAAACGACCGTCTCGATCCAAGGATCGCGTTTCTGCAGACGTTTCATCAATCGGAGGTCCGTGGCTCAAGTTATGGCCAAAATACCGAATCCGTCTCGAAAACGGGGGGTCCGGGTCCGGGCCGTCCCGGCCCGACCCCCCCTGGGTCGGCCCGAACCGGGTCCGACCCGGCCCGGCCGGCCGGCCGACGGCGCGGCGGCCTGACAGCACGGCGGCCTGGCGGCGCGGCGGCCTGGTGGCGCGGCGGCCTGGCACCGCAAGGAGGCAGCGCGCAGGGGACAGGGCCCCCGCTTGATTGGAAAGGCGGCGCGGTTTTTAGCCGCGCCATTTGGAAACCGCCCCCCCCCCCCCCCCTCGTGGGGGGGCCTGCTTTGAAGAAAACCGGGGGGCCGGCTGCCCCCCTCAAAGAAACCTCCCCCCTCATAAATGGGGGGGGGGTTTAGAGCTGGCCGGGGGAATTAAATTCCCCCGGCCTTTGACCTTCTGGCCGGCCATCTGCCAGCCGGTTTTTCTTCAACGGGACCGGAAAACCGGTCCCCTTTCCGGCTTCCGACGCCGGCGGCCCGGCCGCCGGTCTTCTCGTCCCGCCGCGGCCCGGAACCGGCCGCGGTGTTCGTCGTCCGGCGCGGTGCGACGGCACCACACCCCTCCGCCGTGCCTTTGATTCCCTTCGACGCGGCGCGACGGCGTCGCGTTCTTGATGATCCTTCCACGGCGCGGCGCGACGGCGCCACGCAATTTAATCGTGCGAAAATCCGCGTGGTGCGACGACACCATGCCATCTTGTATCAACCGCAGGATAAATTATCAAGAACAAAGGAGGGGGTTCGGCCGTGTTCATGCGGTCCGGCCCCCTCACGTTAAATGATAACACATAATGAAAATCCTCACGTTAGTCATGATAGAACCACGAACAAGGATAAATAAATAAACAAATAATAACAACCCCTACCTTGGGTTCAAGTTCGAAGATTGTCAACGACCCGCGGAAGACAACGTCGTGGAGGTCGGGCGTCGCGGTAATCGTTCGTCAAATCCGATGACGAAAAGGTACGTCTGAAGAGGTACGTCGTTGGCGAATCTTCGTATGCCGACGAAGGAAGTCCGAGGAGGAAGCAGCGTTCCCTTTCGTTGACGCGGAAGACGAAGAAGAGAGGAGCGGCGTTCTTCGTCGGAGCTTGAGCGTTCTTCGTCAAGCTTGAGCGTTCTTCGTCAAAGTTTGAAGAAGAAAGAAAAGCTCTCAATCCTCTCAAGATGGCAAAACAAAACTAACCCAATAAAATAAGCTAAGAGCTTATTTTATTAACTCAACCAAACCTTTTTGAATTTCAAAGGTTTGAAATTAAAATAAGATAACTCCAAATTAATTAACAAGTTGACATGTCAATTAAAAGGGGGGTTAAAGGAGTTTGAGAGGAGATGAAAAGTTTAGGGTTCGTGTGGGCCCCACCACACTTAATCCTCTCAAGGGAGGTTAAGTGGGTGCGGGTCCCACCCCTAAATTCCTTTGAGAGAAGTTAACCAACAAGTTTAAATAAAAATTTGTAATCCACAATTTTTATTTAACTTATTCTAAACTCCCAAAAACTAACTCTCAACCCGAAATAAACGCAACCTAGGAAAAGGTCTCCTTAAGCGAATATCGGCGCTGCGAGTTCATCGGTGTCCTCAGATTTCAATTCCGAGCACTGGATCAAAAGTTAGGAATTCCCGCTCATTCGTTCACTGAACGTACCCGAGCCAAACTTCGGAAATTGATTCCGGGCACACCGGGCCTCGGAATCAGGTGCCATCTAAAACCGCGCTCTTGTAAAATTCCAAAGAAAATTAAGAAAAAAATTTCCCTTGAATTTTACGGGTCTTTACAAAAAATCCACTGAACTCGACTCCTTGATCATTATGAAGTGAGATAAATTCACCAAAGGATCCACTGATACCCATATAGCATCATAGCCTCCATGATCTTGAGGTAAAACAATAACAAATTCCATTTATATTTCCTCCCAATTCCACTGAAGAACATCTAATGGCTGGAGAAACCCCTTGGGAACATGGTTCTTGACCTTCACCTTCCAGTAAACCAAACATTGAGACCCAAACTTTTCAACTACATGATTCAAACAAATCCACCAAAAATAACCTCTCAAGGTGCGGTACATCTTTGTCATGCCAAGATTTACTACTCAAGGTGAACTATAGAAATCTATGAGAACCTTCTCATGCATCGCCAAAGTAACAAAAATCCTTTCTTGAAACAACACTCAGTGTTGTTCATCCTCATACCAACCATTAGGGGCCTTTCCACAAACAACTCGGTCTCTCCAGACCTCCACCTTAAGATCCCCCAACTATGATTCCTCCACCTAATGCACCAAAGATGACTGCAACATCATCTGAAAAATAAAATATATGCCCCCAACTTCTCCCATATTCAGATGTAATGCCAAAAGTTTTTCCATTACTCTATAGGAGTCACTGGATTCACATAATGCATCACTATGCGATATCCTTCTCAATGCATTGGCCACAACATTCCCTTTTCCAGGTGTATAAAAAATATCAAAGTCATAATCCTATAAAAAATCCATCTCCTGTTGCTGGAAAAAGTTCAATTCATGCTGGGAGAAAACATACATCATGCTTTTATGATAGTTTAAGACCACAAAGAAAAAGTCGATGAGGTAATGTCTCCACAAATTTAAGAAAACCACCACTACCACCTAATCGAGATCATGAGTGGTATAGTTACACTCACAAGGATGTAACTACTGAGACCCATATGAAACTATCGATCTCTACCGCATCAAACAAAACCCAACCCATGATGCAAAGCGTCACATAAAACCTCAAACTGAACTCCTTCTATTGGAAAGAAAAGAACTAGAGCACTTAAAAAATTCTCTTTTAGATACTCAAAAGCTATCTAACACTAACCAGTCTATAAGAACACCTAATCCTTTCTGTTCAAAATTTTCAGAGGGGTTACAAGCTGAGAGAAATTAGCTACAAACCTTCTATAATAGCATGAAATACCAAACAAATATCGCACCTCTACCACTATCTTGGGGGCCACCCAAGAAACAACTGCTTATACCTTCGACATATCCACAACTAATCCCTTATGGGACACAACATTCCCTAAGAAACAGAATTATTCGTCCAAAAACTCACACTTCAGAAACTTCCCAAATAGATACTAATGGAAAAGAACTCCCAAAATGAAATGAAGATGCTCTATATGCACCTCCTCATATGCGGATTACACACAGATTTAGTTGATTAAAACCAAAAACAATTATCCAGGAACTCACAGAATAGCGTATTAATTAACCCCATGAAAATATCTTTAACATTTGTCACAAAAAACAACATCACAACAAACTCGTAATTCTCATGATGAAAATGAAAAGTAGTATTCAGAATATCCCCATCCTTCACATGAATGTGTTGATATCCTAACCAAAAAATGATCTTTGAGAAAAAACATTCACCCTTCAGTTGATTGAATAAATCATCGATTGGTGGAAGTGGATAATTGTTATTCACTATCACTTTGTTCAATTGACGATAATCGAAACATAACTGTATACCACCATCGGGATTCGTTACAAGAAAAACTGGTGCACCCCATGGTGAAACACTCAATTGAAAAAAAACAACACTAAAATAGACCATTAATATGTATATTTGTCTATCTCAACTCATAAGGTTCCATCCTATATATAGACCTCAAGATAAGAGACATGACTAGCTATAGTTCGATCCCAAACTTGATCTCTCATCAAGGGGGTAACACTAGAAGCTCTTCAAAAATACATCAGGGTAATATTTTAAAACCCTGGGAAACACTGACTTATAAAACTCTAGGTAAATCATTATTAACTCAACCATTAGGGATGAAATGGAAGGAACATTCTTCTAACCCATCCAAGGGTCTCACTAACCAAAAAACACTATATGTTCTCCATCTGCATCGAAGAATAAAACCTGCCTCTGGAAGAAATCCACAATAGCATGATCCGAATAAAAATAATCCATGTTGATGATGACATTATATTGTTGTATCTATAAACATAGGAAATATCCCCAAGAGCAGTGCTACCGCAACACTAGCTCACAGTCTCTACATACTTTAAATAAGTCAGACCGATCTCCAATTGGTGTAGTCAACACCAAGGGAACTAAAAGCCTCTCTGCCTCATGTACCAAAGCATGAAATATGGAAGGTGATATGAAGGATTAATTTGATCTTGAATAAAAAAAGGCATGAAACCTAATATTAAATAAGAAAAGGGTGCCTCAAATGATGTTTGGATTTCCTGGAATTGGTAACGCTAAAGCATGAAGCTGACCATGAACTGCTCCATAACATCTCTCACCCTGCTGATGACCACCTCCATGACCATGCCAAGCTATCTGAGGATGGGGAGTGTCCTAGGGATTTCCTCTACCTGCCCCAACCACTCTCTGTTGATCCTAAATGGGAGAAACATACTACTACTACTTTGACTGGAACTGCCTCAATAGAGGAACCTGAAGCTGAACAACTAGCACATGCTGACTACTCAGAAAGGTCGGGCAATCTCACCACTGATGACCTCTACCTACAAAAAAAACAGGTTTATAATCCATTTTCATAGGCCTGAGAGATTATTCCCCCAAAGAAACAAGATGATGAGATATGGGACCTACCACAGGCTGACCAAAATCTCTTCTGCCCTGAAAACCAGGAACCTCATACCAAAAATATTCTTTGTGAGGAATACTAACAACTCCCCTATCATAACGATCTGATTCAAGATAACATTCTCTCAATGAACTCTGCTCTTTCCAACATATCGAGATACATATTTAGTATAAATTAGGAGACCGATGTTGGATATTTGGATACAAAGCCTCCTCAAAATTCCTCACTATGGGATCCTCATCTGGAAATAAGTCTGAAGCATATCATAAAAGGTTCCGGAAATGGATTAAAAACTCTTGTACAATGGAGATCCCCTTCTGAAGGGTAAGAAGCTCCTAGAAACTGGCTACCTTTTTGGGTGAAGAAAGAAACTCATCTCAGAAATGGTCTCAGAACTCCTCCCATGAGACTGTAGACTCCTTACATTCTCTAAGGAATAAGAAGCACCATTGCCTCACTACCCCATATAGCATCGTCACAACCAACAATAACCAGTTCTCCTTATGAGCATGAATCGAACTGATGTATATCTCAAACTCCTCCAAATAGCCTTCCATGACTGCATATAAAAGGAAGCACTCATTCTTCTGTAGACTTTGGCACTGAAACTCTCAGAGTTTCCTCCTCCAAGTGTCATCTTCGTCAACCTGTAATCTATAATGATCAGTTTGCGCAACCTGCTAAACATCTTCTACGAAAACTGAATGAGGAAGTCAACCTAGAGAAATACCTAAAAAGAAAAAAACAATTAAAGATCCTAAACTTGGAATATAGAAGAACTTAAAATTAATTAATTGTTTTATTTTTATTCATTTTAGGTCAACCTATCCCAAGGTCTACCCATTCAAACACAGGCAAAAATAAGAATGATGCGTGATCCTTTATTAGGTATCTACCCTACACCTAGTATCACATTATTTATTAGACATTGTAAGGTTAAAGGTTTGTGCATCAGATCAAAAGGGGGCCCTAAATACCTAAGTCTCAACCACTCTCTCGTGTTCATAGTGCTTTCTAATCTTAGTTGACAATGTTTCCCTACCAACACATGCAACATCACCTATACCTAACTAAAAAATATATCATATAACTCAACCTCCCTATGATAACACTATGTCAGGACACCCTCCCCACAATGTGTACCATTATAGGGCCAGAAATGGGAGAAGAAAGAGAGTGACCCCGAGTCCCACCTCTATAGGCCCTGAGTTGGTAACTAGAACCAATGGTATAATAAACACACAGATGGGAGGTATTACCCTCTAAGAGAAACACAAGTGGAAGGGAGGGATAAGATAGACACTAGAAAACTCTTACTTAGACCATAACATAAAAGAAAATCCTATGTGCTGATATGTAATGTCATGAAAGAACTACTCCAATTGAAAGGGAAAACTGCAAGTACCAATAGAAAGTAAAGACGAATGCGACCACGAAGCCCAAACAACTCCTACAAAACCCCAAGCTAGTAGTAACCAGCATGATCTCCAACTTATTCCAACTAAACTGAAAAATAGTTTATATATATGTAGGGTGAGTATAACAGTATACTCAGTATAATCTTCCCTGAAGCCTCTCATGAAAAAGTTAAGAAAGCATGCTAAATCACAATTAATAATAAGTGAAACTATCTCATCACCTAAACATGTATACTAATTTCCTAGCGTCACCATGGATACTCTCACCAAGTATCGCATTCAATAGAATATTATATAATAAATAATTTCAAGGGTACCCCACTACTATTTCCCAACAAGTTTTCCAATTTTCCCCAACATCACACATCCTGAGCATCTCTCTCCAAAAAGGCAAGCATGAAGACCCATGGGCGAAGCACCACAACATGCACCTCAAGCTTCAATATGCAGCTCATGCATCACACCACCACATACACATATCCAAAGTAACAAAGTAGTTCTCAAGATCCCCCAGAGCTCACATAAAGTGTATCATATATCAGGTATTATACCTCAAACCATCACAACCCAAACACCGAGTAAGGATCCTCAAGACATCATAGACTATACACGTTATACCTATAGTAGTCCTTAGGTAAATATATCCCAAATATATGTGAGCGAAATAACCACAAGCTATTACATCCCTCTATACACATATTGGAAAAAATAACCACCGTGTATACCAACACAAGTAACTACCAAGAGAAGAGAGCATGGCAAAAAAGGTGGTATTCAGACATCCATCCTCCAACTAGGATGTTGGGGAAATCACCCCTGAGGGCTCAGAATCTTTTGGGTGTCAGTTTCCTTAACCGATAGGGTGGAGTAGCATATAGAAACACAAAAGTACATGATATAATATATCTCACAACCACACTATGGGCATAACCTAGCCTTAGACTCAATTGAACTTAACGTCTCTTAAACTCCTGGATACCACTACTAAGGCTAGATATCCTATAAGCACACAACCATTGAAAAATATACATTATGTTACATTATACCTTTTTATCAGTTTCACTTTATATTAATTAATTATTTAACAATTAGTTAACCATTAAAATTTACACATTTCATTTTATTAGTATCACAACAATGGCCCATGCCCTCTAGGTATAACCAAACTGAGTCCACAATTTCTAAGAATTATAACCTCAGCATTACATCCAAGAAAGCTCCAACTCCATGGGTTAAACATTTATTCATTTATTTAAAAATCATTTCTGATTTCTATATTTTGGGTATTATAAGATAACATTATAAGATACCAAACACAAGGAGATCAACATGGTGAGTAGATGAACTACCTGTTGAGTCTTTTCCACCAATAGTAGGAGTGTATACCCATCCAACCATGAGAATCTAAACTCAGAAAGCATGTGGCATACCCCACACGTCTTCTCCTTCCTAGGAAGGAGATTAAGCTAAACCATCTACCTCAAGCAGTGGGGAAAGTAAATCAGATAAAAAAGAAATAGATTCAACAAGCTTCCAGCTTCCATATCAACGGGTAAGCCCAACTTTAACCAATTCTATCACCCCTAGTGTCCCCCCCACCGACACCCATATGCGTAAAACGATGCATATGTCCACTCTAGGTGTCAACTGCTGCCACAACAACTGGGAATCCTTACCCCTCACGCCACAACATCCCTCTAGGATCAGCCATCATAAGATCATGTCACACCCAGGCCTCCCCACCCTATATAACACAACAACCCTCTAGGCTCAGCCATCCTGGGCTCACATAAAAAAAGTAGGAAACAAACATAACAATTGGGCTCTTGGCCATAAAACAAGGCATTCATCCTTCACACACAACAAGATCTCATAGATCAAAATCACAAGAAACTTGGACTTCAAAAGAAAGTAGGAAACTCAGGACCTATAAAGGCACTGTATTTCTCACACACAACCAATTATTTATTCCATCTTTAATTAAATGATTCATTATTCAGGTTCCAACTACAGGAAACCTAAGAAACTAGCTTTCATAGCTATAAAAAATTAATTTAACATTACTTTAATTATCTTATCAATAAGTATCAACTTGATTCATTTTCATTAACCAATTCAATTAAACATACACACTTGCATCAATCTGACTAACATCAAATTGCAACAACTACAATCAGATTGCTTAAACATGCATATTTAATCATTTAGCCAATTAATTATCAATTAATTCTGCCTTTATGTTCTTTACAAATTTCAATCAATAAAAACATGCTAAACCAAGAAAGGCATATATATCAAACTATCAAGAAAATAAATGGGTAAACTGTTAACATGGTATAAAGCAACAACATTGCCACATGATCAATACCAATTATTTAAACTGGTTTAAGTATTTAATTAGGTCATTTCCATTTCAATCCAAGGGGATAAATCATGATAACTATATGATATAACATAAATAAATATAGAATAAATGAATCCCATACCTCAAAAGGTCACTTACGTTCTTCACATGAGAATGGATCAATGAAACGGATCCCGATCATCTCTACTACAACAAATACAACCAACTGAGGATTTCGTGACACAACCGCACCAACCAACAACCAATAAAACTCTATTAGAAACATGGAGACCACGTTCCATAACATGGAAAATAGAAACATGTGGAAACATATTGAAGAAATTTCAAGAACAAAGGTAGATCGTACCTTATATCAAAGAAGGATCAAACGAGGGAAGTGGGGAATCGATCTAGGGTGAAGGAATCCCTAAACATTGTAGAGGGGGGTTTCCGAGTTGATTGGAGTCGAGAGAGAGCACTGCATCCACAGGGTTTGTGAAAAAACATGTGGCTAAATTTGTTTAAAAACATATATTAGTGGGAGATTACATGGTGTGAAATCCCCTTTAATATCATGTAACCCTCAAGTTTCAGATTTCATCAAAAAATGCATCGCCTCAATGCTTTATTTTATTTTTCAAACATTGAAAATGTACAGGTTTTGAAACCCTATTTCACATCGTGCAACCTCCTTTCATGATGTGAAGCTCCTTACTTCCAACTTCTAGCTTCCAAACTACGCCATACTTCCTTCAAGCCTCCTCCAAACACCTAGGTCTTTGAAAAGATGCAAAGGGTCAATACATGTAGATTTAGGCCCTTACATTATTTTATCTTTTGTTTCATGTAACATTGAGTTTCTTCAATAAATTGTGTTACACGCAAGGATGAGTCTTACCGGATGACAATATACTATTAATATTATTTATTTAACATAATAGTTATAACTTAAACAATGGAATAATGGGAATGAATGTGATTAACTAGATTATGAATATATGCTTTAAATTTTTTATATAATGTATTATTGGTTTCCAATTAATTATAAATTAAAATAAAAACAAATTGAATATAAATGATATATTTTTATAAAAAACTTTTTTTATTCCCACAAAAGAATTTTATATTAATAAATTAAATTAACCAGTATTAGTGAAAGATATTATTGAGATTTAAATTTTATATATTTAATAAAATGTTTTTAAATTGAACCAATAAGTTTGATAGTCTTAAGATAAGAATAAATCCAATTTTAAGCATAAAAAGTTGTATATTTTTAAAAGGCAGTTTTACCACTATTTAAAGGATTACTTATTTTAAAACTAATTATAAAACTTTTATAAATTTTATTTGAAAAAATAAATTTCATTTTTTAATAATAATATCAAAATATATTGTGGGTGATTTTTTTGGTATTTTTCGGAGGAGTTTAACTTTTTGATGAATAGTAAAAAATATTGGATTTTAATAAAAAACTAACTTATTTTCTAGATAATATATATTGTTAATTTATATTTTTAATTGGTTTTATAGTATAATTATATCATTTTTCTATCATTTAATACAATTTAGGTCATTGTAATCAATTTTATAATTATTTTAGATATAAAAACATAGAAAACATTTGAACACTTTCACTTAAAAACCCACTTTGTCGTCCTATCTATGTGATTAATTTTAAATTAAATTCTTCCACTTATGTTATTGGAATTTGGAAAAATTAATCCTATATTTTGAATCATTATAATTTATAATTTATATTATTTTCAAATTAGTTTTTGGCCAAAAAATTTAGTGAAAAAAATAAAATTAATCACAGAGATTAAGGTAAATATGAGTTTACTTAGTGGTTAAACATAAAATATAAGGTATAAAAATTTCCCAAAAATTATAGAAAAAAATTGATAAAAATATTTAAAGCCTTATAAAATTATTTTATAAATATACGAGTTATTTGGAAAACTATTCCATGATGTTTTTCTATATAATAAGTTAAGTAAAGAAAAAGAAAAAAAGAAACCTTCCTTGCCTTTAATATCTATAATGCTACGGGATATGGGAAAAACAACTTTGGATTGGTTATACATATTATTTTGAAATGTAAATAAGTTTTTTTTATCATAATAATTTAAATTTAATTTTTATAGATGAATTTTTTTACTTAATATTCTAGAGAAACACAAAAAATTATTATTTAGTTAATAATTAACTAAAATAAATAATGCTAAAAATCTTAAAAGTGAGTTATAAAACAATAACATATTATATTACATTATTGTTTAGATTAATATATTATGATAAATATATTTTAACTTAATATATTTGAATTTCTATATTGTTTTGATATTTTTAAAATTTAAATTAAATGAATAATGTCAAAATTGACATTAATACTGTTTTATAATAAATATTAATTTATTAAATTATTAATAAGTACAAAATATATTACATTAGAGAAATTGATTTATAAATTTTAATAAATATTAACTATTATCCATTCATGTAGAAATTTTTATTTTATAATGAACATATTGACCCCTAAATAGTAAATACATTGTTAGCAGAGTTAGGGATAAAGCATTGTTTTTGCGCATTACATGCACTTATGTTGAATTAATTTACAATACATATGAGTTTTTTATTTTATAAATTAGATTTTATATTTTTTTAATTAGTGGGTATAAATTGAATAATAATACTAACTTTAATTTAGTATTAATGGATGAATTACAAAGGTTAGAAAACTAGTTACCTAAATAAAAAACCATAATAAAAAAATAAGAAATCTTAAAGATTAAGGAACGAAATGATAAAAATAATTTTATTTTTGTGTGTGGTGTGAGTGTTTCTGAACTATAATTCCTATAAAATCTATTATTTTTAGACTTTTTAACCACATGAGGTACAAAACGCCTCCCAATAGTGCTGACCTCTTGGTATTTACAAGAATTGCCCTCCTTCTCCACTATAAAAGGGTATTCACTCTCTCCCTCTCTTCACACCTATCAAGCCTTAAGATCATACAAAACCTGCCTAAATAAACTCCCAAAATCCCTAATCTCATCATATAATCCTCAATTTAGTAGAAATTAATACAAGGAATTATTTTTCTATAAACCAAAATAAGTTATTTGAAGAAGAGGTGACATTCATCAATAAGCTATTTTATTTTATTTTTTCCTTAAACCTATTAAATATTTTTTATATCATGCTTATGTAATAACATCAGTATAATAAATATAATTATATTTTATTATTTAAAGTTTATTACCTAAACCTTCACACACTTCCATAAAATGGAATACACAATCATAATTTGTGTGTACGGCAGACTACCACCTCATGAACCGATGCCATTATTTCTTCTATTACCACCTCTCATGGTTGGGAATAATGATGTAATTACTGTTTTTATTTGATATATTGTTTATTAAGGATTAATTTATTATTTTTTAATTTTTATATAACACATACCACCATGCCTTCTATTTTGTGGGAGTACGATAATTTGTTTGTGGACGTGTGGACTACCGCCTCCTCAAAATGAAGTGATTCATTCATGATTTACATGGAACATATTAAGGATGCGTTTAATAAAAATATGTGATATAAATAAAATAATTATGATATTAATGAAAAAATTATCTTTCTTTAAATATAATATATCACTTTCTTTTTACCTTTTCACACACTGCAAAAGCGATAACATCATTTGTAGAAATGTGGACTACCGCCTCCTCAAAGCTACGTGTTTTTTATTTTTTTATCCCCACATTACAATAATGATATATGTATATATATTTAATTAAATAAGTATTGTGATAATTATTTGTTATTTACTATTCTTTATATGTTTAAATAATGACCTCTTTGATCTTACTCGACCTACTAAAGCCAGTCTTGACACATAAGCCAAATATGGTTAAAACATACAACTTAAACTTAATTGATTATGTAATTATATATAACTTATTTATAAGTGAAATAAAATTAATAATAAACATAGAAAATGTTCCCAAGAATGAAAATTATTAACCCAAGTTTATTATTCAGGAAGATAAAGACACATGTGACAAGTGATATATGAGGTAAGAGATTTTCGTCTCACTTTTTACTTTCGTGGGACACATGCCATTTTCACCACTTATTTATTTTATGTGGTATATATAGTACCCATGAATATATTTTATTTTTTTATACATAAATTTATGAGAATTTAAATATCCATTTTACGATATGTCTTTCATGGGGTTTATAAATTCAATGTTACCAAAGTGGTAATTTATTTTTGTCACGATTTTCCTTATTTGAGACGATTGTTATGTTATACACCTATATACTTTCATGAGGTGTATATACTGATTCTTTTAAATTTTATATAATAAATATAATTATTATAATTATATTTTAATATTCATTAATGTTATTCCTTCATGGGTATTATTATTCAAGTGTTTCAAAATGGTATGAGACACTTTGAATGTTTAAAGATTATTTTCCACAAGAATATTTATAATGGTCTTTTAATGAAATATACATTCATAAATGTCAAAAACCCATGTTATTAATTATACTCCATTTGGGATACTTTTTATTGATACAATACTCATTATTTATTTGTATGCATTAATATTATTTCAAAGAGATTGTTTTGGAACCCATTTCTTTTCCATGGCTTATTCGCATTTCAAATAGATTGTTTTGGAACCCATTTATTTTATATGGGTTAATTAGGTTTCAGAGAGATTGTTATGGAAACCATTTTCATTCCATGGATTAATCATGTTTCAAATATATTGTTTTGGAACCCATTTATTTTACATTGGTTAATCGTGTTTGAAATAGATTGTTTTGGAACCCATTTATTTCACATGGTTTAATCATGTTTCAAAGAGATTGTTTTGGAGCGCATTTATTTTCCATGGGTTAATCATGTTTCAAAGAGACTATTATGGAACCCATTATTTTCCATGAGTTAACCATGTTTCAAAGATATTGTTATGAATCCTATTTCATTTCCACATGTTAATCATGTTCTGAAAATAATTAAGGTTGTTTCAACATGTTTTTATGAATTATCTATGTATTCCATTCTTGGACATTATAAATTATGGGTGTGCCCATATAGAACTAGGTGAGTCCATTATATCTAATAAACTGGGTGAAACAAGACTTTGTTATGATGAATTTGGTAATGATTATTTTATATGAATAATTATATTGGAAGCCGGTCGTATGGTTATTTCAATTTGTAAGGGTTCTCTAAAGGTTCCTCAAGGGTTATGTAAGGGTTATTCAAGGGTTATATAAGATGATGTTCCAAGATAAAAAAATATTTTATATATTCTTACTCAGGGTTTATGATGTTTTTTTGATCAGTGCTGATATCACATGAATCATTATTATTTATTCTTATGCCTATTTCCATTGTTAAAAAATTATGTAAATTTTAAATATTTGATGCTCCATGTACTGATGGGCATGAACATTCTTATGTTATACTCATGAAGTTTGATTATGTATACCTTTATTCTCTTCTTATTCTAATTGATGAAATTAATTTTTTAATGTTTGAGTTTTTCCTTACTAAGAATTTTAGATCACCTTTATTTTGTTTCCTTTTCCCCATATTTTAAAGAATTATGTCAAATAATTTATGTTTAGAAGGGATTTCATATGGATGATGATGATATATTAATGTGAAAAAGAAAAACTAGGTTAAGAGGGAGAAATGATCATTTAAAGTCCATGGAATTATTTATTTATGAGTTTGTCAAAATTATCTAAAACTACATACCTAAAAGTTCATCCAGAATGTAAGTGATCCACATTTTATTTTTGATGTTGTAAGATTTATATGAAAAATCTATGTCACAATTGTCGGAATCAAATCAGGGTATGCAAAGTTATGGATTTAATCATAGGATCTAGAAGTGTGGGTTCTAGGTTTTAATATTTGGTATAAAGGTTGGTTTAGATAAATTTGTAGATTGGGATGTTACCAAGTGAGGTTATCTCAAGAGTTATGGATTTATTCATAGTTATATAAGCTTAATGATGATCGTAGGTTCAAAGTATTAGATATCCCATTGAGGTTTTAAGTGATGAGATCTTAAAGTGATTTTTGGAGACATTTTTTTGGGATGAGGTATTTTTAATCATTAGGATAAAAATTAAGTTTTTTTAGGGGGGAATTAGTTTTCATGCTGAAATAAAAAATAGGACTACCCATAGGCTCGGTGGCAGCCCATCACATCTGCAAATGCTTTGGGGCTTGAACCCATGACCGAAGGACGATAAGGGTTTCACACCAACCACTAGCCTATATGATGTGCAAGTTAGTATGACATTATTACTTGTTAAGATTATGTTTATTTTAGAAACATATGGTATTTTATTTGACGAATAATGGTGGATTTATCTTATTAGAATATATGACCGAATCCTTCAAATCATTGAGTTTCAAACTTAGTTAGAAATTGTTTAAATAATTTTTAAGGATATTTATTTATGGAATAATTTAGTTTGAACCTTGGGGTACTATAATTTAGTTATGAATATTAGTGTATCACATGAAGGTTTACTCATTTTGGTAATTATGTTACCATATACTAACCATTTTATGTTTAGTTAATGTTTAAATACTAGTGTAATAGCTTAACTATCATTTTTATTGTTATGTGTTCATTAAAAGTTTATTTTAGTGCCTCAAGAATTAAAAAAATTCATCCATAATACTCATAATTTGGAGAAAATTTTAGATTGTGGTGGAAACTTAAAGAAATGATGAAATTATACTAATAAATTAATAATACTTCCATATTCTCTCAGTCTATATGATAAATGAAATCCTTCAACTTTTTAAAAAGTATCTTGAAAAAAGTTATTATCCTAGTACCTTCAATTCAGATGAATATATGGTATTTTCGACCATAATAAATTTAGGGTTTTTATTCCCTTAAACTTAAATTTATCATTCACTTTTTTATGATTAATTAAATCAGTCACTCTCTAAAAATATTAACATTTTCCTCCACATTTAAATCTTTATTTACCACTAAACATCTTCTATTTAGAAATCTAGAATGGGTTGTTCCAGGTGACCATCATACATCCTTTTATTTATTATCAATAGGATTTTTATTAACCCTTTTTTATATTGTGGGTTTCTCTCAATTAATTCTTAAATGTAAATCCTTTGATAAACTATATGAATTTTAGGGGAGAAATTTATTGTATAGGGGGTTGGATGTAACATCCTGAGAATTTATGAAACATATTCTTTAAAATTAATTTAAATTCTTTGATATATTGTGTTACATGTAATGAAATTTTTTGATTTTTCTATACACAACATTATGTTTATCTTTTATTTCATGTGAGATTTATTTTCATCGATAACATATGTTACACACAAGGCAGAGTCTTACTGGACAAAAATATACTATTAATATTATTTATTTTAAAAAATAGTTATCACCTATATGTTGGAATAGTGGGAATGAATATGATTAACTAGATTATGAATATATGGTTTAAAAATGTTTATATACTGGATTCTTTTGTGACAAATTAATTATAAATAAAAGTAAAAACCAACTAAATATAAAGGATGTGTTTTTTATGAAAAACTAATTTTATGCCCACAAATACATTTTTTCATAATAAATTAAATTAATCACTATTAGTGAAATATACTAAATAAATTTATATGTTATATACTTAATATATTGTTTTTATATTCATCCAATAATTTTTATTAGCTTATGTAAGAATAAATCTAATTTTAATCATAAAAGCAGTATATTTTAAAAAGGAAGTCTTACAAACATTTAATGGATTTTTTTAAATTAAATTATTAAAATTTTATAAATTTTAATTTTAAAAAATAAAATTAATTTTTTAAATCATAATATCAAAATTTATGCTGGGTTAAATTTTGGTATTTTTCTAAGAAGTTTCATTTTTTGACGAATAGTGAAAAATACTTGATTTTAATTATAAACTAATTTTTATCTATATAATTTATTATGTTAAATTAATTTTTTAATTGGTTTTAAAGTATAATTAGATCAATTTTTTATCATTTAATCCAATTTAGTTCATCATAATCATTTTCATAGTTATTTTTGGTATAAAAACTTAGCAAACCATTAAATATTTTCACTTTAAAAACATACTGTGTTGCCTCATATAAGATATTAATTTTAAATTAAACTCTACAAATTATGTAATTTGAATTTGAAAGAATGGATTCCATATTTGGAATAAGGATAATTTATAATATCAATTAAGGTAAACTTATTTGTTGAGCAAAAATATCATTGAAAGCAATTAAAATTAATTACAGCGATTAAGGTAAAAATGAGTTTACTTAGTGGTTAAACTTAGAGTATAAGGTCTAAAAATGACTAAACAATTTTAAAACACTATTTATTATTGAAATATTACAACCCATGTTATATTATAATCTTCATATATGAGTTAATTTGATAACTATTCCTTGAAGGCGACATATATAATAAGTTAAGTCAAGAAAAAGACAAAAAAGGCAACTTCCTTAGCGTTAATATCTATAATGCTATGGGATAGGTAAAAAAAAACTTTGGTTAGGTTATAAATATTATTTGAAAACATAAATAAGTTTAATTTATCATAATAATTAATATTTATTTTTTAGAGATGAATTTGTTACATAAAATTATTAATAAATGCCAACACAATTATTATTTCATTAATAATTTATTAAAATAAATGATACAAAAAATATGAAAAGTGAGGTAAAAATAATAAATTATTATGTTCCATTGTTTTTTTAGATTAATATATCATTTTAAATATATATAAATACAATATATTTTAATTACAGTATCTTTTTGATACATTTTAAATTCAAATTAAATGAATAATGTCAAAATTGACATTAATGTTATTTTATAATAAATGTTATTTTATCAAATTATTTAAAATTACTAAAAATATTACCTTATAAAAATTGATTTATAAATATCAACATATAACAAATATGGTCCATTAATGGACCAATTTATCTTTTATAATGAACATATTGACCCATAAATAGTAAAATATTTGTTAGCATGGTTATGATTAAAGTAGTGTTTTTGCGCATTATGTTCACTTCTATTGAATTAATTTACAAAACATATAAGTTTTTTATTTTATAAATTAGGTTCCATATTTTATAATAATATGTTCAAAATTTAGTAATATTACTCACTTTAATTTAGTATTAATGGATGGATTAAATAGGTTAGAAAACTAGTTACGTAAATGAAAAACCAAAATGAAAAAAAATAAGGAAACTTAATGAATAAGGGAAAAATTGATAAAAATTATTTTATTTTTGTGGGTGTTAGTGTGTATCAGCCATAATTACCCTCCATTTTGTTTTATTTTGTTTAAGCACATGTGGCAAGGGAAACCTTTTAATAGTGTTTATCTTTTGGTATTTATCAGAATTCCACTCCTCCTCCATTATTAAAGGACATTCACTCTCCCCCTATTTTCACACCTCTCAAGAATTTGTTTCATAAAAAACCTTCCAAAATAAACACCCAACATCCCTACCCTCATCCTATAATCCTAAAATTGGGAATAAATCAATCTAAGGTTGTCTTTTGGTATAGACCAAAAGGCCATACCCGAAGAAGAGGTAACATTCATCAATAAGCTCTTTTGTTTTATTTGTTTCCTTAAAACCAATGAATTATTTTTATATCATGATTATATAATAAAATTAGTATCTTAAAAGTACTAATATGTTGTTAAATTAATGTTAAAACCTATAAATTCACACAATTCCATCAAATGGGATACACAATCACTGTTCATGTGTATGGTGGACTACCGCCTCGCGAACTGATGTCGTTCATTCATTCATTACAAACTCTAATGGTTGGGAATAATGATATAATTAATGTTTTTATTTTTTATATAATATATTTATGATTTTTTTTATGAATATTTAATTTTTATATAACATATAACTTCATTGTTACCATTTTGTGGGAATACGATAACATCGTTTGTGGACGTGTGGACTACCGCCTCCTCGTAGCGTTGTGATCCGTTCATGATTTCCATGGAACATATTAATGATTATTATAATAAAAACATGTGTAGTAAATTAAATCATTATTATATTTATGACATAATTATATTTGTTGAAATATAATATATCACTTTATTTTCACCTTTTCACACACTGAAAAAGTGATAACGTCGTTTGTGGACGTGTGGACTACCACCACCTCAAAGCGATGTGATTCTTCATTTTTCATCAAAAAATCAAAATAATGATATACATAAGTATAATTAATGAAGTAATATGATAATAATTTCATATTTATTATTATTGGTATGTTTAAATATTGACCTTTTTTACTGTAGTCAACCTACCAAATCCAGTTTTGAAACATAAGCCGAATATAATCAAAACACCCAACTTAAACTTAATTGACTATGTAATAATATATAACTTGTTTATAAGTGAAATAAAATTAATAATAAAATTAGAAAAAATTATAAAGAAATTAAATGATTAACATAAGTTTATTATTACTAAATATAAAGACACATGTGACAAGTCCGACTCGAGGTAATGGATTTCCATCTCAATTATTTACTTCAATGAGACATAGGAAACTTTCACCACCTATTTATTTAATGTGGTGTATATAATGCCCATGAATATATTGAATTATTATTATACATAAATTTATGGGAATTTAAACAACCATTTTTGGATATATCTTTATTGGGGTTTACAGTTTCAAAGGTACTGAAGTTCTAATGGAATTTTGTCACAATTTTCAATCTTTGAGACTATTGTTATGTTATAAACATATATTATTTAATGAGGTGTATGTAATGGTAATTTGAAATGTTATATCATTAATTTACTTGTTATCATGATATTATAAGTTTCATCAATTTCATTCCATCACAGGGATTATTATTCAAACATTTCAAAGTGGCTTGATACACTTTGAATGTTTAAATATTATTTTCCTCAAAAATGTTTTTAATGATATTTTAATGACATTTACATTCATAAACATCAAAAAACCTTGTTGTTACTTATCCTCAATTAGGGAAAATTTTTATTTATACCATCCTCATTCTTTATTTGGATGGATTAATATTTTTTCCAAGAGATTGTTTTGGGAGACATATCTTTTTCATGGGTTGTTCATGATTCAAAGAGATTGTTTTGGAACCCATTTATTTTCCATGGGTTAATCATGTTCCAGAGAGATTTTTTAGAACCCATTTATTTTCCATGGTTTTATAATGTTTTAAAGATATTTTTTGGAACCCATTTCTTTTCCATGGTTTAATCGTGTTTCAAATAGATTTTTTGGAACTTATTTATTTTCAATGTGTTTATCTTGTTTCAAAGAGATTGTTTTGAAACCCATTTCTTTTTCATGAGTTAATCAAGCTTAAAATATATTTTTATGGAACCCATCACTTTTAAATGGTTTAACCATGTTTCAAGGATATTTTTATGGAACCTATTTACTTCTTATGGGTTAATCATGTTATGAAAAAAATAAAGTCTATTTCAATGGGTTTTGATGAATTCTCTATGTATTTGGTTCTTAAACATTATAAATTATGGGTGCACCCAAATAGAATTGAGTGAGTATTTTATAGCTTATATGATGGGTGTGGCCAGATATCACTTTGATTAATTGGGTAATCATTATTTTCTCAGAATAATTATATTAGAAGTCGACTGTATGATTATTCCAATTTGTAAGGGTTCTTTAAGATTTATTCTAGGGTTATATATGGGTTTTATGAGATGATTTTCCAAGATAAAAACATGTTTTATATGTTATTACAACAATGTTTTGATGTTTATTTGGAACAATATTGATATCACATGGCTCGTGAGAATTGATTAATATGATTATTTTCTTTTCAAATAATTATTCCATGTTTTCATGTTTGATGATCCAGGTATTGAAGGGTATGAATATTCTTTTGTTAAACTCATGAATTTTTATTATGTCATAATAATCTTATTCTCTTCTTATTCTCACTGATGACATTCATTTTCTAATGTTTTCATTTAACCTTACTATTTATTAAGATCAACGTTATTATGTTTCCTTTTCCATAGGTTTTAAAGAATGATATTGAGAAAGTTATGTCTATAAGGGATTTGATATGGATAATGATGATTATTAATGTGAAAAAGAAAATAAGGGTTGTACATGAGGAATTCTCATTTAAATCCTTGTGAATCGTTTTTTTAGAGTTTTTCCTAATTCTATAAAACTCTAAAAATAAAAGGTTCTATATAATATAAGTGATCCAAGTTTTACTTATGATTTTGTAAGGTTTAGATAAAAAATTTGTGTTAGAATTATCAGCATCAAAGACGTTAATGTAAAGTTATGGATTTTAGCACAGAATCTAGGAGTGTGGGTTTTGGGATGTTATAGTTGGTATAAAAGTCCAGTTTAGATAACTTTGGAGATTAGGATGTAATAATTTGAGGATATATTAAGAGTTATAGATACCAATATAAGACAATGAGATTAAGGATGATCATAAATTCAAAGTATTAGACACTATATTTTGGTTTTAAGTGATGAGATCTTAAAGCGATTTTTGGAGTCGTTTTTTTGGGATGAGGTATTTTCAACCCAAAGGATCAAAATGATATTTTTTAGGGGGTAAATATATTTTATTTTTAAATAAAAAAGGACAATCCATATTCTTGGTGAAAGCCCATCGCATCCGGTAAGGCGGTGGGGCTTGAACCCATGACCTAAGGATGATAAGGGGTTCACACCCTCCACTAAACAAAGTGATGTCCTTGTTAGTACATCATTATTAGATGTTAAGATTAAGTTTATTTTAAAAAAATATGTGATTTTAAATAAGTAATAATGATTGATTTATCTTGGAATAATATATGATCAAATCATTCCAATCACTGGGTTTCAAACTTAGTTAGAAAGGTTTTGAAGAATTTCTTAGGATATTTAGTTATAGAATAATTTAGTTTGAACTTTTGGTACTACAATTTAATTTTTAAGATTAGTGTATCACATGAGGTATTAATAATTTTGGGAATTATCTTACCATTTTATAACCATTTTGGTTTTAATAAACGTTTAAAGATGGGTGAATAGCTTGAATATAACTTTTATGGTTATATGGCCTTTTAAATTTTATTTTAGTGCTTTAGGAATTAAATAATTCATCTTGAATAATCATGATTTGGAGAAAAGATGATATTGTTGTGGAAATGGATAAAATGATGAAATTATAATCATAAAGTAAGTATACTTCTATAATCTCTCAATCTTGATGGTGAAAAAATCCTTTAACTTTAGAAAAATGATCTTGAAAAAAATTATTATACGAGTTCCTTCAATTCTGATGAACTGTTGGTATTTTTTATCATTATAGATTTAAGTTTTTGAGGTACTTAGCCATCCATTGATCATTCAATTGGTTATTATCAATGACCTAAATCACCCTCTATAATTATTTACTCTTTTCCTCTATGTCTAAATGTTAATTTCCCCCCTAAGTTTTTCTATTTTGAAATATGGAATGTATTGTTATAGGTGACCTTCATACATCCTTTTAATTATTATCAATAGGATGCTTTATTAAAACTTTTTGTGAGGTGATTTTCTCTGAATTAATTCTTAAATATAAATCCTTTGATAACCAAGATGAATTTCAAGAGTGAAATTCATTTTAAGGGGGGTAGGATGTGACATCCTGAGATTTTATGAAATATATAATTTCAAATTAATTTAAATTCATTAATATATTGTGTTACATTCAAGGAACAGTTTATCTTGTCTTATAAACAACACAAATTTTATCTTTTATTTAATGTAACATTGAGTTTCTTTGATAACTTGTGTTATACACAAGGTCGAGTCTTACAAGACAACAATACAATGTTAATATTATTTATTTATCATAATAGTAATCACCTAGCTACTGGAATAGAAGGAATTTATATTATTAAATAGAATATGAATATATGGTTTATATATTTTTAAATAATGAATCCTTTTGCGACTAAATAATTAAAAAGGAAAATAAAAACAAGTTGAATATGACAGATGCGTTTTTAGGGAAAACTATTTTTATGCTCACAAGGATTTTTATCTAAAAAAATAATTCACTATTAGTGAAATATATTAATTAAGTTTATATTATATATATATATATATATTAAATTTATCAAATAGGTTTTATAGGCTTAAGATAATAATAAATCTAATTTTAAGCAAAAAGTTGTATATTTTTAAAAGGCAGTTTTATCATATTTTAATGTTACACTTGTTTTAAGTGTAAATTATGTAAATTTTATGAATTTTATTTTACAAAATAAACCTAATTTTTAAAATAGTAATATCAAAATTTACCTTGGGTGAATTTATTTGTTTTTTCTGAGAAGATTCATTTTTGATGAATGGTGAAAAATACTGGATTTTTATTGAAAACTACATTTACTTATAAATACTTTATAGAGTTAGGTTTTATTTTTTATTATTTTTAAGGTATAATTATATCATTTTTATATCATTTAATAAAATTTATTTCATTTTAATCATTTTTATAGTGATTTTTGATATAAAAACTTAAAAAACTTTGGAACATTTTCACTTTAAAAACCCGCTTTTTCGTCCCATCTGTGAGATTACTTTTAATCTAAATTTCACCACTTATATGATTTTAATTTGAAAAAAGAGATTAAATATTTTTAAATATAATAAATTATAATTTCTAGTAAGTACTACATAGTTTTTTAGAAAAACTATTAGTGAAATAAATTAAAATTAATTACAGTGATTTAGGTAAAAATGAGTTTATGTAGTGGTTAAACATATAATATATGGTGTAAAAATAACAAAAAACTTTTAAAAAACATTTATAGAAATAGAAAAACCACTATGACCTTATGAGATAAATATATGAGTTATTGGGAAAATATTTCATGAAAGGCACCAGTATAATAAGTTAAGTAAAGAAAAAGACAAAAAAGTTATCCTACATTACCTTTAATATCTATAATGCTACAGGATAGGGATACAATCAACATTAGTTCAGTTATACATGTTATTTTGAAATATAAATACGTATTTTTGTCATAATAGTCTATATTTAATTTTATAAATTATTTTCACTTGAAATTCTTATAAAACACCAATATAGTTATTATTTCGTTAATAATTAACTAAAATAGATGATACTAAAAATATTAAAAGAGAGGATAAAATAATAAATTATTGTGTTAAATTATTTTCTAGATGAATATATCATGATATAAATATCTGAAATTAATATATTTTAATTCCAATATTGTTTGGATATTTTTTTATGTTCAAATTATATGAATTATGTCAAAATTGACATTAATTCTCTTTATAAAAAATTTTATTTTATTAAATGATTTAAAATTTATAAAAATATAAAAGTCTTAAAATTGATTGATAATTTTTAATAAATATCATCTATGGTACATTCATGGACCAATTTATCTTTTATAATGATCATATTAACTCATAAATATTAAAAATGTTGTTAGCACGATTAGGGATAAAGGAGTGTTTTGGTGCATTATACGCACTTCTGTAGAATTAATTTCCAACACACATGAGTTTTTTAATTTTTTTTTAAATTAGTGGTAATATTTTACAATCAGTGGGTCTAAATTTAATAATAATACTCACTTTAATTTATTCTTAATGGATGAATTATAGGGTTTAGTAAACTAGTTACATAAATGAAAAACCAAAAACAAATAAGGAAACTTAATGAATAAGGAACAAAATGATAAAAATGATTTTATTTTTGTTTTTTTAGACTTTATATCAAACATAATTCCCCTAAAAGCATTATTTTTCAACTTCTTAAGAACATTTATAAAGGGATACCTTCCAACAGTGTTTACCTTTTGGTATTTACAAGAATGCCACTCCTCCGCCATTATAAAAGGGCATTAAATCTCCCCCTCTATTCAAACCTCTCCAGACTTAATATCATTAAATAGCTGAAAAAATAAACTCCCAAAATCTCTAACCTCATTATATAATCCTATGTTTGGGATGAAATCAATCTAAGTAAGTCTTTTGGTATAAACCAAAAGGATTTACCCAAAGAAGAGGTAACGTTCATCAACAAGATCTTCTGTTTTATTTTTTTCCGTAAACCCATAAATTTTTTATATAATGATTATATAATAACCTTAGTATACTCAATATACCATGAAATTTATATTTTAAGTGTATGAACTACAACTTCATACACTTCCATCAAATTAGATACACAATCATCATTTGTGTGTACGAAGGACTACCACCTTGCGAAATGATGTCACTCATTATTCCATTCCCACCTATCATGGTTGGGAATAATGATATAATAAAATTTTTTATTTTATATATATGATATTTAGGATTTATTTATAATTATTTAATTTTTATATAACACATACCTTCATGCTCTCGATTTTGTGGGAATACGATAACATCATTTATGGACGTGTGGACTACCACCTCCTCAAAGCGATGTGATTCGTTCAAAAAATACATGGAACATATTAAAGATAAGTTTAATAAATATATGTGATATAAATGATATAATTATGATATTAATTAAATATTTATATTTTTAAAAAAATATAATGTATCTCTTTATTTTTACCTTTTCACACATTGAAAAAGTGATAACGTCATTTATGGGCATGTGGACCACTGCCTCCTCAAAGCGATATGTTTTTTTCATAACCCCATAAAAAATAATTATATATATAAGTATAATTAAATAAAGAGTATGATAATTATTTCATCTTTATTATTCTGTATATGTTTAAATAATTACCTCTTTGACCTTAGTCAACATACCAAATCTAGTTTTGATACATAAGCCGAATAAGGTCAAAATATATGACATAAAATTAATTGATTATGTAATTATATATAAATTTTTTATTAGTGAAATAAAATTAATAATAAACATATAAAATGTTTTAAATAAATTAAATGAATAAAATAAGTTTTTTATTCTGGAAGATAAAGACACACGTGACAAGTTGGTCTCAAAGTATGAGATTTCCATCTCACTTTTTACCTCCATGAGACACATGTCATTTATACCACCTATTTTTTATGTGGTGTATATAATAACAAATAATTTATTGTATTATTATTATACATAAATTTATGGGAATTTTCATATCTATTTTATAATCTCTTTCATGGGGTTTATGGTTTCGAAGTTACCAAAGCAGTAATTTATTTTTTCCTAATTTCCCTTCTTTGAGATGATGTTATGTTATACACCCATATTATTTCATGAGTTGTATGTACTGATACATCGATATGTTATATAATGAACATAATTATTCTCATGATATTCTAAGTTTCGTTATTTTTATTCCTTCACAGGTCTTATGATTGAAACGTTTCAAAGTGTTATGAGACATTTTGAATGTTTAATGACTATTTTCTTAAAAAAAGTTTTTATTGATCTTTTAATAACATTTAAATTAATCAACATCTAAAAAAAAGTTGTTACATTTCCTAAAATATGTATATTTTTATTGATACCATCCTCATTATTTCTTTTTATGGATTAATATTGTTTTAAAGGGATTATTTTGGAACCCATTTCTTTTCCATGGGTTAATCACGTTTCAATGAGATTATTTTAGAACCCATGCCTTTTCAATGGGTTAATCATATATCAAAGAAGTTGTTTTGGAACTCATTATTTTCCATGGGTTAATCATGTTTCAAAGAGATTTATATGGGACTCATTTCTTTTCCATAGGTTAACCATTATTTAGAGAGATTGTTATGGAACATGTTTCCTTTCCAAGGGTTAATCTTATTATGAAATGAATAAAGGTTGTTTCAATGATTTTTGATGAATTATAAATGTATCCGGTTATTGGAAAATATAAATGATGGGTATGAAAAATAGTTTCGTGTGAGACCATTATAAATTATATGATGGGTGTGCCCAGATAGCGCTTTGATGCATCAGTTAATGATTATTTTCTCTGAAGAATTATATTAAAAGTCAACCATATGATTATTCCAATTTTCAAGGGTTATGGAAGGGCTCTGTAAGGGTTCTATGAGATGATGTTCCAAGATAAAAGCATTATATATATATATATATATATATTCCTTCTATGGGTTAATTATGTTTTGTTTGATCAATATTTATATCACACAACTCATGATTATTGATTATTATGACTATTTCCTTTATTAAAGTATTATTCCATGTTTTCATGTTTGATAATACAAGTATTGATGGGTATGTATAATATATGTTATACTCATGAATTTTTATCATTTCATCATACTATTATGCTCTTCTTATTCTCACCGGTGATATTTATTTGTTTATTCTTACATTTACCCTTACTGGGCATTTGATATCACCCTTATTATGTTTCTTTTTCTCTAGGTTTTAATGAATGATGTTGAAAATTTTATGTCTAGAAGGGATTTAATATGTTTTATGATGATTTATTAATGCGAAAAAGAAAATTTGGGTCAATTGGGAGAAATTATCATTTAAATTCATGTGAATTTTTGATGTAGAAGTTTTTCCTAATTATCCAAATCTATAAACCTAAAAGGTCCTCCAAAATTTATGTGATCCAAGTTTTCCTTTTGATGATGTAAGGTTTCAATGAAAAATTTTGGTCAAAATTATCAATATCAAATCCAGGAATGTAAATTTATGGATTTTATCATATGATTCGAGAGTTTAGGTTCTAGAATGTTATAGAATCAACTTATGGATTTCATTCATCACACACCTCTAACAATAGGGATAATGTTCCTTTCATAGACTCTATTCACTAAATAGATATAATTAGAGTGTCAGCTTCATCGACTTCCATATCATGGTATCCTCATATTACTACTCATTGGAGTTATATATTCTATGAACACTTGAATGGATACACTTTGATTTCAAGTCTACAAATGAATCAATCTCATTGATTCATAACCAAAGTTTACTGTGGGAAGATGTGGCAAAATTCATTAATGTGATATCACATATCACATACCCATCATATGTTATGATGATGAATAATTCTAGGATATAATAAGGGAATTCACAGACAATTATCACTTGATATGATTCATAGATATCATAAAATATGATATCCCTATATATTTTTCATTTTTAATAGTTAGAAATACTATAAATCCTTTATTTATCAGTGTTTCTATACGAGTTATTTTTTAAAATTAAAAAACTATTAGGGTTAATGAATTTTATCGGCATTTAAAAAGTAAAGATAAAGGTCATATATTATCAACACTACATTAAAAATAATAAAAGGAACCCTTTATCAACACTAAACACTAGTGATGACAAAGGCCCATCTCAATTGTTGTAGTTTACTACAACTTAGATAGTAAACTACAAAAAAATGATATAAAAAATACAATTTAGATTATAATAATTTAATAATCTAATATAATCTACAAATATGTTTACATTAATATATTTTATTAAAAAATATTTACATTGTAGAATTCTAATTAAAATGGATATTATAAAAATTACATTAATGTACAACATTTATAAATAAAAAACAATTCAACCAATATAAAAAGAATATAACTCATATGAGACCTTCTATAAGTATAAAATCAACCCAGTACCAAAGAAGTGCTTATTTATAATAAAAAAATCCTTATTTTGGTAATTATACATAAATAAAGTGAAACAAATTATAGTTATAATGTTATATAATATGTGATAAATTTTAGTAAAAGTTCCTTATTGGTCGCATATTGTGTTAGAATGACATGAGGTTCATTTCCATTGGTGAAAAATGATCCATCAGTCATTGTGAAGAAGTTTCACATCAACTAGAGATGTTTTTTGTGGTTTTGATCATGTGATGCTTTTTTGAACTAAAATATCACTTTTGAATTAAAAACTTGTAATTTCAGTCATATGGGTCACATCACATGTCTAAATGATGTTTAGTTTTTTTATAACAGGACAAAAATGATTTATCAATACTTTTGTTAGTGTTTCACATTAATACAATATTTTCTTTCTCTGTTTTTAGTATGTAAAATGCATTTTAAAATAAAATATGACTTTTTAATTGAATCCACACTCTTTTAGTCATAATGAACACATTATATGTTGGAATGAACTATGATTTTTTTACTATAGGTTAAAAATGATTATTCAACTTTTTTGATATAGTTTTACATCAAAACATGATTGGATAATCAATTTCATGCTAGGGGTGTGAGTTTTGAATTAAAATATGAATTTAAAATTGAAAAAACTCACTTTCAAAAATATTATCCACATAGTGTGTTAGGATGATATGTAGTCAATTCCTATAAGGAAAAAATATTTCAACATTTTTTCTTATAGAGTTTCACTATAATCCAAGTGTTCTTTCTTGGTTTTGAGCATATTATGCATGGCTTGAACTAAAATGTGATGTTTAAATAAAAAACTTGGACTTTAGGTATTTTGGTTCTGACTAGATATTATAATTAAATATGATTAATTCATAGATATAAAAAATGATTCACTGGTCATTTTTCTAGTGTTTTATAGAAATCAAGGATTGTTTTGATCATTTTGAAGTGCACGACACTTGTTTTGGACTAAAATATTAATTTTTAATTGAAATCATGCACTATAAATCATAATAATTGAATTATGTGTCAAAATGACCTGGATTTTATTCATACAGATCAATAATTATTTACTGGTCATTGTTTATAGTTTTATGACAATCTTAGTATATTCTCTTAGTTTTAAGCAGGTGATGCATGTTTGGTTCTAAAATATTATTTTTAATTTAAATCATGAACTTTCATTTATATTATTCACACCATGTTTTAGAATAACATGATATTAATTACTATATGATATATATAATGTCCTATGTTTTATAGGTAGGTCACCCTTTGTGTTTTTTGTGGTTTGGGATTTGTTATGTTTTTTTCGTTGTATAATGAACATTACATAGTCAAGGTACATGGTCCCAAGGTCCATATAGGCCTATTAAGGTGGAATTATCTTCTCTACTATTAGTTTATGGTACCAGGAGACCATAAATACTTACCATGAAATGATGGGATAATGGGATGGGGCTCGAACATGATCAGTGTATGGTCCCGACTAACCATATAGCCTGACCGCAGAGTTTGGTTTATCTTTCATGATATGGATTTGGGAAAAAATTATAATTTTTAAAAATTAGAAAACAAAAGTATAAACACCCTTAACAATGTGAACAAAAGGAGGACCAAGAAAATCAGATCCCCCAACCATCAAACAAAGACACAATTTGGATATTAAAAATCCAATTAACCTCCCACAAGCCCCATTAAATGACCTAATTTGGATTTTTATTACTCTAGGGTTCTATGAAATAAATATTACCGATTATATTTTATTAAAAAAATGTAATTCTCTATAGGATTTATTGGATCAATACCAGATCATTGGATTAATCTTGGTGATCTTACATGTTCTTTGAACAAAATTATCTACCCTAACATATTTCTTATTACTTGAATAGATCAATATATTTAGAATTGATATTGGTCATTAAATTATATATTTGAATCATTAATTGAAGAATAATGGTCTCATGTTCTTGTTGTTTGGTTTTAGAGGTGAAAATAACTATTTCTGACATTGGATCTTTGGTTTTCAGATCATAATGTTATCGTCATCTATGGTTGATGGATATTATTTATTACTTATGGTATCTTAATTAATTGTTTTGTGATTAATTTATTTTAGTGAAGTTACTAAATTATGTGATTTATCAACAAATTTTCTAAAATTGATTTGATAAATTGGTATTTTTTTGGATTTGATAAAGATTAGAAAATTGGGTTTTGGGATTAAATAATGGGATTTGGTTTGGAACAGAGTTTAAATTAAAACATGGGATATGGGTTTAAAGGTTTATTTTGATATTATTATTTTAGGTATATTAAATTAATTACTTTTAAGATTTGGTATTAATGGTCTGTATTGGTAATTCGAAATTGGGTTGAAAAATAGTTTGGTAAATAGAACATGTTGGGTATATGTAATGATTGTGATGTGCCGAGTATGAATGGAAGGTCCAGGTAGTTTTTTGGGATGGGAAGTTCCAAAGTTTAGGTGTGGCATGGATGAGAAAAATCAAAAAATTCAAAAACTACGTGTGTGGGTGATAATCCACAGTTGCTGTATGCCATGATAATATGAATGAATTTATGTTTTATGATTCTTAATTTCTCACATCACTTTTGGTAATATTGGATGTAATTTAGCTTCATATTGGGGTGGAACCTATAAGGGATAAATTATTATATAAATAATTGTTTATATTATTTCCATACATTTATTTTTTTATCTAGTTCAAGATAAATAATTTTGTATTAAAATGCGTTAACCTATTTTCAATGGTATTAGTTAAATCATTAGGAATAGGTATGCATGGTATTTCATGAGTGATATTTGAAGAAATATTATTAGGTATTTATATTAATCTCTACACACATATCTAAGTGTTCATTTATATCTATTATGTCTTGATATTATAATTGGTAAGGATTTAATAATATTTTCGGATGAATCTTAGGAGTTGAGTCCATAGTGGGAATGATAATATTTGGTAATGATTAAGAGGTGGAGTTCGATCATCCACTTTATAAGGAAACCATTTTCTTTCAATTTTTTCTTGTCAATATTTGAGACATGAGTCTGGTTTATTTCAACTACACTTTTTTTCTCAATTTACATTACATAGAGTTTTAAAGTTGTTGTTTTTTATTTTTAATTAAAAGTTGCATTCATGTTTTATATAATTGATTATTTATATAAGGGAAATTACTCCCCATAGATTTTTTATCCCTTATAGTTTATAGAATATTTTAATCAAGAAACATGGCTAAAAACATGCGGCGATCCCAACTTGAATTTAGGATTTGAGCTCTAGGGTCAAGGTCATGAAGAAATGGTATGATAATGTGGCTATAAATGTTGAGTTTAGGGAATTTAGTATGCATGGAGTCTATATTGGTATGAAATCAATTAGCACCAATAAATGGGAATGGATAACATTTTTATGATGATAATTTAGTTATAAGGGAGTTTGGGTAAGAAAAACGATAATAATGATTCCTTATATGATTTCAATTTATTGTGCTCTTTAGGCATCCAAGACTATGACATCCTGGGTCAAGAAGTGCATTTAAACATTATGATAGGCATGTGTTGGAATTATATACATGTGGATAATATTGTAATAAATGTTTTGGTTGTATGAAAGCGTTGTTAAACATGGATTCAAGTGGTTTTCTAAACGTGTTTTAATTTTTAAATAATTTGGATGAAATTATTTATTGTTCCCTCTGTGAAATATTATAGAGAAGGAATCTCTATATGGTGAATAAATAAACTTGAACATAGAAAGGAATATCATGCTTTAGGTTTTATGGGTTAAGTAGATGATATTTCTATATATATATTTGTATGATTCTCTTTCTTGTATTTTAGACTTATTGAGATACCTTTACTTAGATATATTTTTCATGAGGAGTAGGCTAGTGACATGGGAGGTGAGAATATGTGTGAGGAAGTACATAAGAACAAAGAGAGTGTTCCTAAACACTTAAAAATAATGGGTTAAGTGATCAAAGCTATGAAAACTAAGTTAATGTTAATTATAAATAAATTTCACCTCTTAGTAATATTCATGATAAGATTTTATAGAGTTATATTCACTATATTGGTTTATGTAATTTTTTAGTTGAAAAATAGATTTTCTTAACCTATTTTTTTAATTAATAATATGGTTTTACTAAAGTTAAAATTTTGAATTTTAGGAATTGATTTTTTAAAATGGAATTAAAATTTTATATCAGGATATCAAATTTATCATCATGTAATTTTTTGGTATTTTTTCTGAAAATAAATATTTTTGGGTGAATAGTCGAAAATACCATTTTTATAAAAGTTTTCATTTTTTCAAGTAATTTAAAAGTTAAATTATATTATAAATTGATTTTAAAGTCACATAATTATAATTTTATTAAATTTAAACCAATTAATTCCATATTAATTAGTTTAAAACATTATTTTGGTTTAAATTCATTTTTATTCTTAAAAACACATTTTTATAAAAAAGACTATTTTTCGTTGTGTTTTGCACTATTATATTGAAATTAATTTTTAACACTTATATATATTTAATATTTGAAATATATATTTAATATTTTTAGCCATTATGTTAAATTTTAATAATAAGGTCAATTCAATTTTTTTATAATGAATATTTACAATGGTAAAAATTAGTTACCATTGAAATGGTTAAAAAAGGATAATTCATTTGAAAACTAAGTGGTAGTGTCAAAAAATATTATCTTAATTATAATTAGATGATTCTAGATGTAACATTATCACAGTATAGTTAAAATATTTTATGATCCACTTGACCATGAATAAGACATTATATTATTTTAAATATTTTAATAATTACAAGAGTGCCACTCCCCTCACTTATAAAGCGGAACCACCTCCCCTATTTTATTCACATAATTTGATCCATTTATATCAACTAGTAACATCCCAAATACCTTACCAACACCCTTAACATGTCCTACGGGCTCTATTTTTTAATGAAAATTCTATCCTAAGATGGTTTAATGTGTAAGAAAAATGATGTTTCTCATAGAAGAGGTATAATTCTTAATAGTGCGTTTTTATTTTTATTTTTTATTTGACCAACATAAAATATCATTTAACCAATAAAATATAACTACATTATTATCTTCCATATAAATAAATTTTATTCTATTGATGGCTATAATATTCATTTCCATCTTATGGGAAATGAAAGCATTGCTCATGCGTATATGTGGACTATAACCTTCATGAAGCGATGTGTTTTTTATAACCAGCTCATATGGATGGTCAAAATGTTGTATAAAATGAATATATATTAATTTTTTGTAATAATTTTAATTATATAAATAGAAAATATTACTTAACTTGTACGTCTTCTATCTATTTTAAAATTATTAAATCGTTCATGCTTATGTGCGGACTGAAACCTCCACAGAGCGATGTGATTCATTTTTCATTTCCACCTTATAATGATTTTCATAAGAATAGAAATAATAAATTAATTTGACATATATAAAATATTTATGATTATATAAAATTAAAATATCATCTTATTTATTTATTTTCCATATAATAGAAAAATGAAAATGTCGTTCATACGTAGGTATGGACTACATTCTCTATGAAATGACATGATTCATTTTTCATGAATTCCTGAAATGATTGGTTATAAAACTATGTTTAATATATAAATATAATAATTATATTATTTTTAATATTTTGTAGGTAATGGAACCAAAACCCCTTTGAACATTGTCAATGCACCAGTGTTATTTTGAGGTTATAAATTGGATGATGCCAAAACATCCGATGTGAACTTAACCATTTTGGTAACAACATAAAACATTGTAATTAAAAATAAAGATAAAATTATAATGAAATGAATATGAAAACTGTTCTTATGAATGTACTTAACTAATATAATTTTATTATTCAAGTTTTAATGAATGTATAAAGGTATATGGGATTTAATTTAATATATTTTTCATTAAAACCCAGTTTTAATGTTTTCATTCCAAATCCTTTTCCTCCATATATATGCTCTTTAAAATGTGTCAAGAATTTTATTATTTATGATTCAAAGGTTAATGAAATTAATTTTTGAATATATTTTACTTTATTTAAGAAGGTTTTAAAAGTAATATTTTCAATGTTTTCTATATGGGTTATCTTTGATTTTTTACAAAAGTGAAAAGGTATATTTTTTTTAACATATACTGCTTGACCGCATTCTCTCACCATCATAGCCATTATTCATTATAAATATCCCCCTACAAGTTAGAATGTTTTTAAAGAATATTTCATTACCTATATTCTATGAATTCATTATTTTTAAGAGTTTTCCTAGAAAAAGGATACTTCTCCTTATCATTTTGTGAAAATTAAAGTGTTTTTCTTATGATTTGAAATGATGTTTTCAAGGATTTTAAGATAAAAAAGATAAATATTACTTTTTTTATTATGATATTGTAATTTATAATTTTATATAATGAAAATTTAAACTAATATATCTCATGATTATGGCTAAGCATAAAAAAATATCTTTGACTAAATGGGTAATGATTTAGTCTTTAGAGGCAAAAATGAGGGAGATAATCAAGTTGGTTGGTCAAACATAATTGACCGAGATTTAGTTATTTTGAAATGGATTAAACATGAGTGAAAATGGGTTATGAATATGATTCTTTAAGATACCAATAGTTATTATTTTAAAAAATTATTTTTATTGAAATATTTTAATTTCAAAATGTGAGAAAAGTTTATGAACTTTTAAAGGTAAAAGGTTTATTTTTTAAATAAATGTTTTAATGAGATCCCAAATTCCTCAAGATGCCTTTATAGTTTCTTTATACTTAAAAATAGATTTTAAAATGTTTTATTTGATCTATGGTTTATTTTAATATGTGTAAACGTTTTATTTTTGGAAAACATAAACATTCTTAAGGGTTTTTAGGTTTTCATAGGACCAATGAGATTTCTTTATTTTTATGTCCCTATGTGAGATTTTTTTTATTATCACACATTTTAAATATTTTTTACAGGATCTAAGGATGCGTAGGAGCTATAAATATGTCAATTTTTACACTAGGGTGTCTCTACTTGTCTTAAATGAAATATGGGTTTCAATTTAAGAACCTATTTTATGGAAAACAATTTACACTATATGAAATGAAAACATTTTTAAGTAGTGGTTTTACTAATTCCCTTATAATATAATATTAAATATACCAAGAAATGTAATAAAGTGAAAACCTTGTTATAAATCATGTAATTATGGGTTGATTATGTTATGAGGTGTTATAGTTGGTATCAAATAAAAGGTTTAGATGACTTTAGAGGATAAAAAGATATTAAAAGTAACTTTAAAGAGATTATAATTTATGGTTATATATTTATGAGATGATTTTCAAGATTATAATGTTTATTTATATAATCTATGTATATTTAGAATGGGTTTCCATAGATAAAAAGTATACATAATGTAGTAAGTCATCAAGTGGATAATAACCTCTTGAATAAGATACCCAAAATGAATGAAATAAATTATTTTGTGGTAGTTTTAACACAGTTCACACATGATATTAATTATGGCACCCATGAAATTGAGTAACTGAATTCTCCATAGAGAAACATGACTATATGGGATCATTTCATTAAATAGTTGCCTATGTATTTTGGTGGTTATTCAAACCCAATAAAATATTTAGGAAAGATAAATTCATTAGAGAATATATTTTATGATTTTTGATGTATGAAACATCAAAATATAACTCTTATTGTTTATAATTTTGAAGGCAAAAAAAAAATCAATAGTGGAATCTGATTAATAATACTAAGGAAAAGGATGAGATTGATGCTGTGAAGTGGATGGTATTTAAATATATATGTATTGATAATTATTTTCCTAAAGTTATATAACTAATAATAAAAAGAATATTTAGAGTTGAATAAAAAATAAGAGGGATCAGTTGTCTCTTATGAATAAAATTTTTCCAGACTTTCAAGGTTTGAATAGAATTTTTTTGGGTCCTTGAGTGTAAAATTGGTAGATTTTTCCTAGGTTTAAAATAAATTTTATGAATATATTTTTCCTATCATGAATTTAAATGTTATAAAGAAGTTATTATATGTGCTGAGAATTTTGAGATGGATTTTACTGAAACTTATATATTATGTGACAACATGAATAAAAAGAGTTTAAGGTGAAAAGTAATATAGGAAAAGTAAACCGAGAAATATTTAATTAATCCCCCCTTAATTATTACAAATATGATAAAATACATATAATTGAATGTGTAATAGGATTAGAAAAGTCTTAGTAGTGTGGTAATATCAGTGATTCGACTCATGACATCAAGGAAAAGTGCATTGATTAGAAAAATAATTTGAAAATAGTTTGTCATCCAATATTAAGATGTTTTAATTTTAATGATTTGGGTAATTATTCTAACCCGTGTCTAAAGTTAGTTACTTAATATAGGAATCATCAATATTGAAAGTATAATGGTGTTATAAAGTATTTTATTAATTCTATAGTAGATTCTAGAACTTCAAATGAAGCGGTGTGAGGTAAAATACACATTTATTAAGATTTTACAGTGTTTTTTTTAATTATATATCCAATAATTCTTTTAGTTTTTGTAAATTTGATATTATAATGGAAATACTATCTCAATAAATGAATTCATAACTATTTGTAAAAAATATAGGGTGTAGTATGAAGGCACATGAAATTTGTAGAAATATTATTATTATCATTCATGGAATTTTTTTCCTAGATACATTATTGTCTTTTCAATTCTATAGTTTAATTTTATTCTATGTATGTATTAACTTTCAATTTATCTTTCTATGATAAATTATAGCACTAAAAAATTTATTTTTCAGAAAGATTTCTCGTTTGTAAATAGTAAATAATTTAGAACTTTGATAAAATATCAAGAAGATGAGAAATTGAATATGGATGAGAGTGAATTTTATATTGAACATAATATTGAAAACAATGAAACTTTTAAATTTAATTATATTTAGTAGTAAATGAATATCTGATGTATTTCTTGGTGATTTTTCTGGTGTTACTCTAGATCAGCTGGTTGAATTTTCTATTGACTTAGTACATGATTCTAATCTAATTTCAAAAACCCCTAATTCAATGGTTTGAGTAAATATTTTGTAATTTAAATATAAGTTCAAATAGTTTCTTGATAAGGGTTTCATACACCCTATCACTTCATCATGGGGTGATTCTATTTTGTTTTTGAAAAATAAGGATGGATTCATGATGATTTCTATTTATTATAGAGAACTCAATAACATAACTATTAAAAATAAGTTTCCATTACCTCATATCGATGAATTTTCTGATCATCTCCAAAGTGCTCTATATTCTTCAAAGATTGATATGATGTCTAGGTATCACCAGTTGGAGGTGAATTTTTAAGTAATTCTGAGGATGATGTTTCATACATGGTAAAGAAAATTAAGAGTTTTTGGTTATTCCTTTTGAATTAAAAAACTTCACCTTCTATATTTATTGATATTTTGAAAAGATTTTTCCCTGAGTATTTGGATATATTTTTGGTAGTTTTTTTAATTAAATTGTAGTTTATTCAAAAAGGAATGAGGATCATAATACATATATATGGATTGTTCTTAAGACATTAAAATAAAATAAGTTGTATTGAATATTTATCAAATGTGAATTTTGATAATAATAGATTTCATTATTTGGATATATTATTTCTAAAGGTGGAATAACTATTGATCCTACTAAAACTAAAGTGGTGGAAGAGTGTCCAAGACCTAAAAAAGTCATTGTGATTACAAGTTTTATTGGATTATCAAGTTACTATAGATATTTTTTTGATAAATTTTATTGGTTATCTATCTCACTACTAAGTTGACTTGAAAATGAGTTAAATTCATCTAGAAAAAGTAATGTGATGAATATTTTTAGGAATTGAATAGAAGATTGGTTAAGGCCCGAGTGTTAGCATTGTTAATAAATAATGTTATATTTTTTTTCAATTATGCTTATTTTAAGGGACATGGATGTGTCTTTATGAAATATTATCTAGTAATTGAATATATTTCATATTAATTAAAAAATCTTTAGTTTAATCACCCTACAAAAGATTTTGATCTAACAGTGATGTTTTTTTTACTTTTAAAAATTGGTTGTATATTTTATATTGGGTAAAATATGAAATATATAATAATCAAGAAATTTTAAAGTATATAGTCACTCAAAATGAGTTGAACATGAGAGAAATAAGATCATTGGAACTAATAAAGGATTATGATTGCATGATTCACTATTATTTTGGTAAATAAAACAAGGATGAAAATGCCTAGAGTCAAAAAGGTAATGCATAATTAACAATTTTATGTTTGGAACATGATCCATAGGTTAATTAATTAATGAATATTGTCTTAGAAATTGTTTATACAATAACTACATCTCTTTTGGTTTTATGTGTTAGTGTAGTCATATTTTTAGACATAATTAACCATTCCCCAAAAGAAGATCTATATATGAAAAAAATTAAAGAATTAGTCATTAAAGTTAAGTTTATTGAATTTAACATTTTAAAAATGGTTTTATGAGATTTGGAAAGTGGTTTTGTACGTTAATAAATTCCCATTTGAAGAATAATTTGTTAATAAAAACTCATATCCCACTATTTTTTGTTCATCCAAAAAACACTAAAATGTATAGAGATCTTTATGAGTATTATTGTTGGGGTGGAATAAAGAAAGATATTTCTTATTTCACTAGGAAATTATTTAATTTTCAATGGGTTAAAGTTGAAAGATAACAATTGAAGGGGATAATTTGGCTTTTTATAGTGCCTTAATGGAAATGGGAGAATATATCTATGGATTTCATGGTGGGATTACCAAAAAAATATTTGTTAGGTCGGGATAGTTATAATGAAGAAAAATAAATAAGAGGGGGGATTGTGTTTTTTAAAACATAGATAGATTCATAACACCTCTCTTATGTCTTTGTCTTCGTTAAAATTATTCTAACCTGATAATTGGAATTATAGGTAGGGTTCTATTGGTATATTATCCTTTTAGAAATTATTTTTCCTATCTGATATCAACATGTTGTGTTAGAAGTCTCTAAAAAATATTTACTATCTCTAACAAGCCCGAGTTAAAGATTTAGATGAAGACATATTAAAATGGATGATTCTAGAGAAGGTATGTCGATGATCCATGCTCCTTTTTTCTAATGGTGTTAATTATGGATGTTGGAATGACTGTATGATTATTTATATGAAAAATCTTGTAATAAGGGTTTACTTGAAGGCTATTAAACCTTATGAGATTCCAAAAAGAGTATTTTGAATATTGTAATAATGGTCAAGAAAAATAATACGATCTCAATTAAAAATACAGGAATGTTATTGGATGTGGTTTAGGAAATGATGAGTTAATTTAAGTATCTTAATGTCCAACTGCTTATTAGATGTAGAAAAAAAATTCTTTTCCCTATGAAGGAACTAATAATTTCAGATTGTTAATATAAACTACTATGAAACTAATTTTTGATACATTCAGAATATATGAGGATAAAATTACCACTCAAATGAATGGAATATTGATATATATTGTCCAAAATATTGTTGCTTTTGGAGTTCCAATTTAATAATCATATCAATCATTAAAATCAATTAGATCACTACCCTCAAAGTGGAATGGAATATTTGAATCTATAGGCCAATATACACCAATGAAAAATTTATCTATGAAAGAATTGATTGGGAATTTAATGATATATGAAGTTGAGATACAAGATGAAGATGGAAAGCATATACAATGTGAAGAATCTACTCTCAAAACTAATATGTATAAATCATATGATTCATATCATCTAGATTTGGACAATGAATTATCCGATCTTGCTGAGGAGTTTGAAAATTTGTATAGAAAGAAAATTAAAACGACTGGATAAAATAGATAATGTGAGTGAAAGAAAAACAATTATATAAAGGAAAAATGCCCATTACTCAAAATGAAAAGGAAATTTGGTTACAAGAGAAAAGGAAAGAAAATTGTAAAAACTACTTAGAGTAATACTTCTGGTTCACACAATGAATCTTCTATAAATTCTATAGCTGATCATAAAAGATAATTGGTATGTCTTATAACTCATAGTGATCATGAGGTTCAATATTCTTAATCTAAAAACCATAGTTGTGAAAAAATTTATTATGATTAATTAAATATGTATTTATTTATGATATAAGATATGTATGGATCCTTAAAAAATAGCAAATAAAAACTGGAAAAACTTATGATGCTATTTTATTAGTTCAAAAAAATTATTTAAAACAAATTATCGTTATAAAGTCTAAGGATTCTAAAATTTCCTTTGATTTACATGATACTAATGTTAAAGAATTATTGGATGAATTTTATGAATTAAAACAATATTATAGTATGTTAATAAAAGGAGAAAAATATTTAAATAAAATCATTAGAAAAAACAAGACACCGAATAGAAAATTTGGAATAGGAAGTAATAATGAAAGACAAAAACTATATGAGAATAATTTTGTTCCTAGTTTAAATAGAAAAAAATGTCTACTGTTAAATTTTTTTACTATGGAATCAATGTTCATTATAAAAATTATTGATGTTTCAAAAAACTGAAAATTTATAGTGTTAAAAATTTCTATTGCTCAAATGAATTGTCTAAAATGAATAGTAAAATGCCTACTCAACATAAAAATGTTCGGTTACCTAAATATTTAGTTGCTGAAACCACTCGACCCAGAATCATGTGGGTTATAAAAGTAACTTTTATTTGATATGTTTCAGTATTATACCTCTAAGCTATATCATCACATATTTAAGTTTTCGATCAATGGATACATAAAAGTCTTTACCAAAGGAGTGAAAAAATCTGAAGTAGTTCATTATAAAAAATTATCAATACTAAAAAAAATTACCCATGAGGTATTTCATTTTTATATTTATATGTTTCTGGTATATTAAGTATTTAATACAGGGAGAGAAATATATTTCTCAAAAATTTGATAAAGACTAAAACCTAACATTCAAATATCTCTAAAACTTTTTGGAAAATACATTACTTGTTTAAATTAAGAAAAATTTTGTTTTCTATCAGTAAATATTTTGAAATCATTTTATTTTGAGTTTTTATAGTTTCATTTGTTTTCAAAACTAGAACATCTTTTGAAAACATGTATTTCCATAAGTTGAAATATCTAATGATTATTCGGTGTTTTTTAGCTAAGAAATATGATCCATCAACTTCATTATGTCAGAAAATAATGTAAAGACCCCAGCCCCAGTATCCCAGAGCCAGTGCCTTACTATATGAAATTAGTACTGAGAATAAGTGATCATGTCCCAAAGGACTGAATAGTTTAGTATCTTTGGAAAACTAGATATATAAATAAGTGTTACATTATAACTTGAAATGAAATACAACATAACAACGCCATTTGAAACACCCAGAAAATCATAGATTATCCCTCCAAGTCATAAATATTATACATATTCACATATTAGGAGAACAAAAAATAATAATAAAAGGGTGAGCTCAGATGATTAGTAAGGGTAATCAATACAGTGGAATCTATCATAAACAAAAACAATAAGGCAAGGTGAATAACAAAAAACACATGCCATTAAAACAAAATCTTGAGCATAATATGGAAGGAATAAAATATGATTAAATAATTTTATATAAATAATCACATGAGAATAGAACATAACCATGAATGTTATACAAGTTTAATAATCACATGGATTATCAATTACTAATATCATAGAAAGTAAATTCATAACTCCAAACATCAAAAACATACCATCAAGGATTTGACCAAGACACCATGCATAAATGTGTAAAAACCTAGTTTAGTTTGTCTCATGAGACCTACTGATGCATCAAGGGGGTTTAGAGGGCTCTAATATTCACTTAATAAGTATAATTCATTCCTCATATGAAAGGGGTGAAAGAAAATCAACATATACATTCATATTAAAACTATCATACGAAAAGTCAATAAATTACCCTATACAATAAACACAATCATAAACCATCCAAAATAATATGGATAACGGTATTAAGATAGTACATCCCTAATCAAAATAATCATAAACCATTAAATAAAATATAGTAGATGGTAACATAGGATATCAATTTCAATAAAGCATAAGATTCAACAGAGTGTGTTGAAATAGATGAAAATACTATAATAAAATCATTGAGTAATTCTTGAGAGAAATGCATTTTTTTTACTTTTGGAAAGAAGAGTTATTTTGTAAAATTATTCTATATTTGTCATAAAATAAAAATATAAACATATATATCCCATAAAAGAAAATTTATTGATAATGAAATTATGTTTGAGGCACAAATTATGTCCAAATGAAGTGAAAACATGTAAAAATTGTTTTTAAGAAACATTAGAAATGGGCCACTTCGGTACAGATTAAGGGAAAATATAAAAGAGTATTTAAAGAGGAAAAAGGACTAATTGTTTACATAAAACCCAAAAAAAGATAAGTTATCTTTTCATGAAAAAATATAGATATCCAGAAAAATATTGGTGGCTTAAAATAGACTATGATGTGCACTTAAAATTGGGTAAGAAATTTGGAAGTTCCCTTTAATCGAGCTAGCATACCAGGAGGAATTGAAAAGGGAACCTAGTAAAAAATGAATTTACCAATAAAATATATATTAAATGCTATGTATACATGTTTTTAGAACATATACATAGAAATTTTAATAAGTATATAAAAAAATGAATAATTATATTGGGGTATATAGAGAGAAAGCATAACCTGAATGAAAAATGGAGGTTCGGGGAGAATCACTTACCTTATGTATGAAAGTGTTCTTCACCTGCAATTAATGTAATGGATAATGAAATTAGATTCATTAATAATTTATTTCATAACCACTTAAAATTTTATTTTATTTATTATAATTTTATTAAGTTAATTTATTTCCTTTTTGATGAGTTATAAGATTCAATTTTGTCGTTTGGGACTGTTCATTTCTTGGTTTGCAGGGGTTTTCACTCATATACAAGTATGGAAAATTATGTGAAATGGGAATAGTTATTAGGAATTTAAATTATATGTTATTAATGAACTTATACAAGATTAAATGTTCTTATATACCATTTTTTCTAGATATAAGGATGATTCATTAGATAAAACGTTAATGATAACCGTTTAGATTATTTTGATGCTTTTTCGATCATCACACACTAGTTTTGTTTAATTAATTAATATTATATATACTTGTTCAAGAAAATTAAATAAATTTAAATAAATATATTATATTCTTTTTAACCATAATTTTTTTAATGACCAACCTTGAGGGTGTAATTGAAAAATGAAAACTCTTTATCAAGGAAGGCAGTAAATTAGCACCTCACAGACGATGTTTTCATTTTTAAAATAAAAGTTAGAGGAGAAGGTGTTGAATGATGAATATTACATTAACCTAATAAAATTAAAGTATATATATAATATATTGGAGTTATAATTCATGTTTTTATATAGTAGTTATGAAAATGATAATAAAAGAAATGAAATTGAAAGAAAATTGAAAGAACAAAATCAGATTTTACCACATGAATTACTCTCCTTGGGAACCTACTTAAAGAACATTAAAATGTTATTACAAGAAAATTATGTTTGGGAGAGGTTTTGAAGTGGGTTTGGGTAGAAATTGGACAATATTCAAGGCTCTAGACGTATGATGAGAAGATGTGGTGAGGGGCAGTATTTATAGTGGAAGAGGAGGGTGTTTTTTGATTATTTTATTCATTTGTTTATTATTTTGGCTCAAGAATATGAATTGTTTTTATTTACATGAATAAATACAGTAAATAGAGGATGATATTTTTATATTATGGTTCTTACATCATCAATGACTCCAGAAGTAATGTATTTAACTTATAATGTTATATACCGTGAATTACAATATTTCACAAGTCACAAAAAGTAAACTATTTTAGAAAAATAAAAAACAAAATCACCATAAATTTTTTTCTATTTGTATAATTCAAAAATAGACTCCATTTTATGAATTTAATTTTCGAAATATTTGAAATTTAATTATTAAATAAATCATTTTCTACTTGAAAAATACCGATTTTAATATTATAATCATTTTTTGACACTTTAAAAAATTAATTAAGGTCTCATAAAATTATCTTATATTCTTATGAAAAAAATATTAATTTATGAATCTATATCCTGAAAATAAATTTTCATTCAAATAATTATTTTAATTATAAAATTGTTAATTAACATTTATGTTTCAAAAAATACAAAAACTTAATTTATCATTCTTAAAAAATTTATTTACTTATTCAATGATATAAATATATTATACTTTCATTAATTATATACCTAATTTTTTTTATAATTTCATAAGGGTGGTAACTATTCTATTGGTTGGATTACTATTCCTATAGTCGTGTTAATATTTTATATTATATCATAGTTTAAACTTGGTATTGTGTGCAATATAAGCTATCTATGATGTTAAACTTAAAAGAGACATACCATAAAATCTTGTGGGTGTTACATTCCCCCCTCCAAAAAATTTTATCTTGGAAATTTCTAGAATATCACCACATAAAAATATTTGGGTAGTTCTTCATCATAAATTCCTCTGGTTCCCATGTCACCTCTTCAATTTCATGATTTTTCCAAAGTACCTTTAGTCACTGAGTCGTCCGATTCCTCAACACCTATTCTCTAGTGTCCAAAATCTGGATAAACACTTCATAGTAATATAAATAATTTTACAATTGTATTTACCCAGAAATGAGAACATGCATTGGGTCTGGAATTTACTTCATCAACGAAAAGATTTGGAAAACATCGTGTACTTTAGAAAGTCTATGTGGCATCGCCAAATGATAACCCACAACTCCAATTCTCTTCATAATTTTGAATTTTATGATGTTCTTGGTGATAGAGTTAATATTTTAAATATTATTAATATGTTTTCAATGATTTAATCCCTCTAAATTATTCAATTCGAATGTATTTTCATCACTTATGTATTTTTGGTGTATTTTGGGCTTTAATGTGAAAATAGGGTAATTTTGTAAAATTTACAGTTTTATATAGCTTATGTTTTTTTGGAATAACTTTTAAATTTTTTGTCCAATATAAATGAATCATTTTTTTCGTATTCCTATACTTAGAGGATTCAAATTTTTCTTCTGGACCAAGACCCAATTCGAAACCCAATGTTACATAAAAATCAATCAAATAGAGATATCAGTTTGGCAGGTAGAATGGACCCCACTACATTAAATATGGAATATATCATTCATCCGACCTTATAATGAGATTATTCTAGCTGGTGTCGATAGAATACATTCAAAGGACAGTTTAAAATAAATTTTATAAAATATGGAGCTCATTAAGGCATCCTTTGGGCGCGTCCAAGTGGAGTGCGTGAAACAGTTTTTGCAGGCCAGAAAAGTAATGTCTATTGATTGGGCCATATAATTCTTTACACCTGTCCCATGATTCTCAAATTTTGAGGGTCGATAGAAAAATCCATTTTCAACATTTTATAAGAAGGTACCTCATTGAGTTTCGACCAGATGGTGGGAAAAATAGAGGCAAAATTCTGGAGAACAGATTCTGGAGGATCAAATTTCTGTTCTTTATTTTCTTTGTTTTATACTTATTAGTCTTGTAATGTGTTATTATTTCCCCTTATCCACAATTACCCTTACCATGGTGGGGTAAAATTTTATGTTATTGGGGGAGTGGAGGTTTTACATTTTGTATTTCATGAGTTCTTGATATTAATGTTTTAAAATCTTCTTTTGTCTTCTGCGAATCAATTTCAATTTCTTATAACATTTTTTATTATCATGTACGATTGTATCTGATTTTAGATTCTGTTTATTTATATTTGGTCAATGATCAATATCTCCTTCCACTAGGTTATGGATTATAAACGATGGAATAGACCATGACTTAATGGTGAAGTACTCGGTGATCACCGGTACATGTGTGAGGAGTAGTGAATGTTATTGATTGCTTGGGATAAACAAGACCCGATTGGGAATTGCCTAAGATAATTGGGGGTATTCTCTACAACTCTATTACACATTGGAAGGAGAGTAGACAAATCTGGGGTTTTAGTAAGGTTTATTCTCACATTTTTATTTGATCAAAAGAGTGAGAAGAAAAGATTGTGGATTCTCACTCTTAATGATTTAGCAGAAGAGAATTAGGTAAATTGAACTGTGATATAATTACAATTGGAAAACCGACCCTAACATAATCACCATTTCATATCACTGATTTAAATTGCATCATTTTTCAATTTTTTTAAAACTTTCACTAAATTTTATTACTTAATTTAGTTTCTTTCATTTATTTTCCAAATCAAACAATTTCAAAAACAACATCGCTTCTTTCTCTTATTTTAGGTGACAAACACTATTGTTGAGCACTCCTCTCTGGAGACAACCTAGGTAACCCACTATAATACATTTTAAATTAGGTTATATTTGTTTTTTCCACACCCCACGACAGACATGTGTCAAAACATGGTGCTGTTTCTGGGGAGGTAGCACCAACATTTCTTTTCTTTTCTTTTATCTCTTCTCATCTTTTCTCATCAAAATTGCATGACTAGAACCTCAAAAACTGAACCATTACCCATAGATCCTGAAATTGAAATAACCTTGTTGAATAGACTTAGAAACATTAATTTGAAACCTGAATTTGAATAAATTCCCCTAGAAGACTCAAGTAAAACTTCTAGTGTTCACTGTGAGCCTGTAATTATAGCTGAAAATCAAAACCTAACTCCTAGAGACCTCTGTGCACCACAATTCCTTAATCAAAACAATCAGCTTGTCATGCCAGTGTTACAAAATGATTTTTAAATGAAACCTAATATGATTCCATTGCTTCCAAAGTTTCATTGTTTGGCAGGTGAAGATCCCAAAGAACACATTAAAGAGTTCACTCATGTTTTCTCAACTTTCAGACCCCGTGGAATTACTGGGGAGAAGGTTAAGTGGAAGGAATTTCTGTTTTCATTGGATAGAGCTACTAAAGAATGGTTGTACGACCTACAACCAGGATATTTACATGACTGGAATTTCTTGGTAAGATGTTTTATGCAAAGATTCTTCCCTACCTCTAGAAGTATAGCCATTTGGAAGGAAATCTACACTATACGACAATCATCTGGAGAAACCCTTTATGAGTACTGGGAGAAATTTAAGAAGCTATGTGCCAGCTGTCCACATAAATCCATTGAGGAACATCAATTTCTTGTCTTCTTCTATTGAGGAATATTGGACAATGACAGAAACCTTATTGATGCATCATCTATAGGTGTACTAATTGAAAAGTCGCCAGAAGAAGCCAAGGGCTTGATTGAGAAGATTTCCCAGAACTTGCAGAAGTTTAGAACAAGAGGTATTGGAACAAGAGGTATTCATGAGGTAAAAACTTCTCAACCATCACCCTTATTAGAAACTAGGATTAAAGAGATTACTAGTTTGGTGAGATAGATGGCCTTGATGCAAGTTAGTGACCAACAAGCGCCAGCTAAGGTATGTGGTTTATGCTCATCACCTGATCATTTCAATGACCAATGTTCTAAAATATAGGGAATAGAAACATGTGAAGAAACATTTCATCCAAGATAGTCTCAAAAAAATCATGGATGGATAGATCCTAACCAGGTCCAATTAGGGTTTGGAAATCAGCAGAATCAAGGTAGACCCCCATACCAAAACTAGTTTCAAAACCAACCACCATTCCAGAATCAATTCCAGAATCCACCACCATTTCAACCGAAACAATCTTATAACCATACTTCTTACCAAAAAACAACCAATATCAAAAGACCCTATTAGCAACCATCCACCAGTGCACAACCTCCAATTCAAAACCAAAAAAACCTGAGTTTGAAGGACAGAAAGACACTGTTAAAGATTTGTCCAACAAGTTTGAAAGTCTCATGGAATTTCTGACCAAAAATCCAGGTAAAATCCCTTCCCAAACAATACCAAACCCAAAATAGAATTTTAGAATTATAACTACAATAAGTGGAAAAGAACTCCCACCACCATCCTCCATTGAACCTGACACAAGAATACCTGATCTGGGAGAGAATGAAGTTGGAAATGATGAAAATTCTATGAAAATTCATCGAGAAGAATATAAGAAAGAGGAGGAGGATAAGGATGGGCCAAGTAAGAAGAAACAAGAAACACCATTTAAAAGGAAAAAAGGGAGAAGAAAGATATACCACCACCATTTCCATCATGGATGATTGAATCAAAGAGGTTTCAAGAAGAAACACTACAAAAAGAAATTCTGGACACCTTCTAGGAAGTGGAAATCAACACACCTCTGCTTGAAGCACTCAAAAAAATTCCAAAGTATGCTAAATTTTTTAAGGATATTTGCACCAAGAATAGTATACATCAAGGGAATGAGAGGATCAATTTGGGAAGAAGTGTCTCAACCCTTATCACAGCACAATTTCCAACCAAATGTCAATATCTAGGGACGTTTTCTATTCCATGCACCATTGGTTCATTATATTTATCTAATTATTTGGGAAATTTAGGTGCACTAATTAATGTATTGCCTCACTCAGTATATAATTCTTTGTAGATGGGAGACATAAAGCCCACAAGAGTGGTGGTCCAGCTTGCAAATAGATCCATAGTTTTCCCAGTAGGAGTTCTGGAGGATGTCTTGGTAAAATTCAAAGATCTTTTATTCCCTGCTGACTTTTATGTGTTGAATATAGAAGATGATAGGATCCCATCACACCCACCAATCATTTTGGGGAGACCATTCTTGAATACGGCCAAAATCATCATCAATGTCCATGAAGGGACACTTACCATGGAGTTTTGGAGACAACATTGTCCACTTAAATATTTTTGAATCCATGAGGCACCCATCAGATGATCATTAAATCTTTTCACTCTCCCATGAAGATGGTATAGAACCAATTGAAGAATCAGGTATGTTTCATGAATTTTTATCATTATGAGATAATTTTTCCATTAAAAATATCACTGAACATATGGAGGCCCAAATTCTTGGAGATTCTAATTTCTTATTGGAAGAAGAGGTAAAATATGATTTCTTTGATAATTTATTAAATGATGATGAATATGATATGATTTATTGTGTGTAGTATTTCAAAACATTATTAGTGGAGAACCTCAATTTAGTTTCATCCCTTGAGCATCCTCCTAATGTACAATTGAAACCACTCCCCATTGATTTAAAATATGTTTACCTTATGGAGGGAGAGAAATTACAAGTAATAATCGATAATAATATATCTAAAACTCAAGAAAAATAATTGATTGATATTTTGAGAGAGAATGTACAAGCAATAGTGTGGAGATTAGGTGATATCCTGGGAATAAACCCAAGAATTTTCTCACATAGAATTTTTCTTGAGGGAGATTCCAAACCTGTTAGACAACTCCAAAGGAGGCTGAAACCTACCCTAATGGAGGTTATGAAAAAAGATATTGGGAAGCTGTTAGAAGCTGGGATCATCTATCCCATATCAGATTCACAATGGGTTAACCCCATCCATGTAGTCCCAAATAAAACTGGCCTAACCATTGTGAGGAATGAAAAGAATGAATTAATCCCTGTGAGAATTCAGAATAGCTGGAGAGTATGCATATATTTTAGGAATTTGAATCAGGTCACTTGAAAAGATCATTTACCCATCCCTTTCATTGACCAGATGCTAGAGAGGTTGGTAGGTAGAACTCATTATTGCTTTTTGGATGGATTTTCAGGTTATTTTCAAGTACCCATTGATCCCGAGGATCAAGAGAAGACTACCTTTACTTGTACTTTTAGTAATTTTACATACAAAAGGATTCCATTTGGAATGTGTAATGCCACAGGTACATTTCAAAGGTGTACGGTAAGTATATTTTATGATCACATTGAAGATTTCTTGGAGGTTTTCTTGGATGACTTCATAGTTTTTGGAAATTCTTTTGACCATTGTTTGAAAAATCTGGAATTTTTTTGAAAACATGCATTGAAAAAGACCTTGTTTTTTATTTTGAAAAGTATCATTTTATGGTTGAGAGATGAATTTTCCGTGGGCATGTCATTTCTCAGAAAGGCATTGAAGTTGATAAATCAAAAATTGAAGTGATAAATTCTTTGCCTTACCCAACTTGTGTGAAATATGTTAGATCATTTTTAGGACATGCAGGATTCTACAAGAGGTTTATCAAAGATTTCAGTAATATTTCTCTCCCTCTCTCTTGATTAGTTTTGAAAGATGCTGATTTAGATTTCAATGGTTCATGTAGGGAATCCTTTAATGTATTGAAAATGAGATTGATTACACCACCAGTAATGCATCCACCCAATTGGGAAGAACCATTCAAGTTACTTTGTGATGCTTCAAACCAAGCAGTTGGAGCAGTAATTTCTTAAAGAATTGAGGGTAGGCCACAAGTCATTGCATATTCCTCGAAAACCTTAGATGCAGCCCAATTCAACTACACAACAACAAAAAAAGAGTATTTAGAAGTTGTTTTTTCTTTAGACAGATTTAGATCGTATTTGCTTGGAACTAAAGTCATTGTGTTTTCTAATCATGCAGCTCTTAGTAACTTAATAAAGAAGGCTAAAGAAAAACCAAGGCTAGTGAGATAGATTCTACTACTACAGAATTTCAATATAGAAATGAAAGATAAGAGGAGATTTGAGAACCAAGTGGCTGATCACTTAAGTAGACTTCCCAACACCGCTGAAGTTGAAATTCCAGACACTGAACCACTAAATGATCGCCTTCCAGGAGAGCAGTTGTACTTGATTGAAGGTGAAGTACCTTGGTATGCTGACATGGTAAATTATCTGGTCACATCTCAGGTCCCATCTCATTTAAATTCTTACCAAATTCACAAATTGAAATATGAATCTAAATATTATATCTCAGATGATCCATTTCTTTGGAAGATTTGCAATAACCAAATGATAAGAAGATGTTTGCCTAAAAATGAAATTGAATCAGTCTTTAAGTTTTGTCACACATTATCTTATGGAGGCCAGTTTGGACCTCAAAGGAAAACAATTAAGGTTTTAGAATCTGGAATTTATTGGCCAACAATTTTCAAAGATTCTCATGAATTTTTCAAACGATGTGAAAAATGTCAGTTTACAGGAAATATTTCGAAGAGAAAAGAAATGACCCAAAAGCCACTTAATTTTAGTGAAATTTTTAAAGTTTGGGGGATAGATTTTATGGGACCTTTCCTAATTTCATTTGGAAATTCTTATATTATTCTTACTGTTGATTATGTTTCCAAATGGGTGGAAGAAAAATCCACCAAGACTGACGATGCTAAAGTTGTTTGCGATTTTTTCAGGGCTAACAAATTTTGTAGGTTTGGAGTTCCCAGATCCATTATTATTGATCAAGGGACTCACTTTTGAAATAAGAGAATGGATGATTTTTTGAAAAAGTATGGGGTGCATCATAAAACATCAACTCCCTATCATCCACAGACTAATGGGCAAGCTTAAGTGTCTAATAGGGAAATCAAAGGAATTTTGGAAAAGACTGTTAATCCAAATAGGAAGGATTGGAGCCAAAGGTTGGAAGACACATTATGGGCTTACATGAAATCCTACAAAACCCCAATTGGAATGAGTCCCTATAGGTTGATTTATGGGAAAAGTTGTCACTTACCTGTGGAATTGGAAGACAAGGCATACTGAGCTGTGAGGAAGATTAATCTGGATCTTGAAAGTGCTGGGAAAGAGAGAAGATTGTAGTTACAGGAGTTGGAAGAAATTAGAATGGAATCATTCGAAAATTCCAGCATTTACAAAGAGAGAACAAGAGTGGCTCAAGACAAACTGATCCAACCAAAAGATATTCATCCAGGAGACAAAGTGTTGTTATTCAATTCAAGACTCAAGCTGATGCCTGGTAAACTTCGTTCCAGATGGGAAGGTCCATTTATAGTTACTCATGTATATCCTTTTGGTGCTGTGCAGATTGTGAAGGATGGAGTGAAGGATCAATTCACTGTTAATGGGAATAGGTTGAAGAAATTCATTGGGACCATGCCATCGGAGCCAATAGAGGAGATCACACTCCTCCAACCTATTTATCAATAAACTCTATTAGTTCGTACCTCTCCTTTATATTTTTTTTGATTTTTGTGATTCAATTTCAAATACTCTTATTTGTTAAATCCATTTGAATTCATTGCAGACACTGCATCATTTAAGTGTGGAGGAGAGAACCTTTGTAGTTTATGTTTTTTATGTGTTGTTTTTTTCTATTTGTTTTAAAAACATGTGTCTGTTTCAAATTTTGTGTGTTCATTTTTCAATTTTTTTGTGTTTTTGAATCTTTTTTGCTGAAATGATTATCTTTGACATTTTTGAAACCCATGTACATGGGAGAAATAATTTATTCCATGAAACTAAGATTAAATGAATGCCGAAAATGACATTGTTTCAAGTTCTATTCTCTGGGAATTTCATAAAAAATAATCTGTTTTTTTGAATCCCATGCCACATATCACTGTCTTTATATTTGAAATCACATTTCTGTGAGGCTTTTGACCCTATTATTTTCATATTCATTACATTCACCTCACTTATTGAGAGAACCAAACCATGCTTGTTTTAACCAGAATTTGATTTATTCCTTTCAAAACTTGAGGGTTTGGGGTACATGTGTTTTAAATGATTGAGGCATTTCTTTGGTTTGAAAGACCCTTTTCAAGATAATCCCTTTCATTCTATCCTACCTTGTAAATTTAATCCTTGTAGCCCATAGAAGCCATGAACATCCTGTTATGTTAGCCACATTACAAGCCAATTCTCCCTATCCAACCTTCTCTTGAAGTGAAACTAAATGATCTAGTTAAACTTAAGTACGGGGGAAGATGTTGTGAGTTGTGCTAGATCATTTTCTGAAACTTTGGGTGGAAAATAAAATGCGGAAGAGATGTTATTGCTACGAAAAATAAAATCATTATTCTGAAAGCTGTGCCTTTTCTGGAGCTTTCATGATGAGAGAAGTTGTGCCTTTCTGGAGCTTCTAAGGAAGAAAGAAAGTTGTGCCTTTTCTGGAGCTTTTAAGAAATATTATATTTGAGAAGATTGTAATGTTTTCTACTGAAATGATTAATAGAGTGAAAATTACTTGATATTCCATGATGAAAGAGATTATTTTCTACTAAGGGGAGTGAAGAGGAGACCATACTTGTGTGAAAATTAGAGTAATGCAATTTTTATTCAAAAATAGCCAAGCCCTCTACATTCAGCCTCATAATTTTCACATCTTAATCCTATAAACCCAAATACACAGAACAACCTTGATAAGTCCTCATTATAAAAACATGTCTTGACTCACATCGGGTGGATATGTAGGAATTTATCAAACCTATGATGACCCTTGTATGAGTTTGGATGAGAAGTACATTGCTTAAAAAAATTGAAATTTCTGTGATGAGAGATAATGAAAGTTTGGTAAGTGTTTTGTGTGCATGGGGGGAGAAATGAAGAGTAAATATATTGAATGATATTAAATTAAGAAAATGAAATAATATATTTTGAGGAGGCATGATATATTTTGTTTCTTGTTTTTAAATTGGTGGATCTCATGTATATGTGTTTTAAATTTACTTTGATTTTATTTTGATTTTGACTTGTCTAGGAGTCCAAGTGATAAGTGTGGGGGAATTGATAGAGTTAATATTTTCAATACTATTAATATTTTTTCAATGATTTAATCCATCTCAATTATTCAATTTGAATTTATTTGCATCACTTATGTATTTTTGGTGTATTTTGGGCTTAAATGTGAAAATGGGGTAATTCTGTAAAATTTACAGTTTTATATAGAATCTGTTTTTCGGGCATAACATTTAAAATATTGGTCCAATTTAAATTAATTCTTTTTTTAGGCTTCATATTCTCAGGGACTTCAAATTTTTCTTCTGGACCAATACCCAATTCGAAACCCAATGGTACAGAAAAATCAATCAAATAGATAAATCAGTTTGACAGGCAGAATGGACCCCACTACATTAAATATGGAATATCCCCTTTATCCGACCTTAGAATGAGATGATTCCTACTGGTGTCAACATAAAACATTCAAAGTACTGTTCACAATAAATTTGATAAAATATGGAGCTCATTAAGGCATCCTTTGTGGCATCCAAGTGGAGTGAGTGAAATAGTTTTTGGAAGCCACAAAAGTAATATCTTTTGATTCTGCCATATCATTGTTTAAACCTGTCCAATGACTCTAAAATTTTGAGGGTCGATATACAACTTCATTTCCAATATTTTATAAGAAGGGACATCAGTGAGTTTCGGCTGGATGGTGGGCATAACAGAGGCAATCCTATGGAGGATAGATTCTGGAGGATCAAATTGATGTTCTTACTTTTTATTGTTTTACACATCTTAGTCTTGTAATGTTTTATTCTTTCCCCTTATTCACAATTACCCTTAACATGGAAGGGTAAGATTCTATGTGATTGGGGGAGGGGAGGTTTTACATTTTGTATTTCATGATTTCTTGCTATTAATGTTTTAAAATCCTCTTTTCTCTTCTGCAAATCAATTTCAATTTCTTATAACAGTTTTTATTATCATGTATGATTGTATCTAATTTTAGATTCTATTTATTTATATTTGGTCAATGATCAATATCATCCTCCACTAAGTTCTGGTTTATAAACGATGGAATAGACCAGGACTTAATGGTGAAGTACTCGATGATCACCAGTACGTGTGTGAGGAGTAGTGAATGTTCTTGATTGCTTAGGATAAACAAGACCCGATTGGGAATTGCCTAAGATAATTGGGGGTATTTGATAAAACTATATTACAAATTGGAAGGAGAGTATACCAATATGAGGATTTAGTAAGGTTTATTCTCACATTTTTATTTGATCAAGATAGTGAGAAGAAACGATTGTGGATTTTCACTCTTAACGATTTAGCAGAAGAGAATTGGGTAAATTGAACTTTGATAGAATTACAATTGGAAAACCAACCCTAACCTGATCACCATTTCATATCACTGATTTAAATCACATCATTTTTCAATTTTTTTTAAAACTTTCACTAAATTTCTTTACTTCATTTAGTTTCTTTCTTGTATTTTCCAAATCAAACATTTTAAAAAACAACATCACTTCATTCTCTTATTTTAAGTGACAAACACTATTGTTGAGCACTCCTCTCTAGAGATAACCTAGGTAACCCACTATAATAAATTTTAACTTAAGTTATATTATTTTTTCACACCCCACGATAGGCACGTGTCACTTGGTGATCATTTTCAATTTCTTATTGAACCTTATGACACCCTTACCTGGAGATACTTTTAGAAAAACATGATCCCCCACTTGAAACTCAAAATCCTTTATTTAGTTATCAGTATATCTCTTTAGTATAATTTGAGCTACATTGATATGGGTTTGAATAGTATTTACCTTTACTGTTGTTTCCTCCATAATCCCTAGGCCTACAATCTTGATTTCACCAACTTCATCCCAACAAGTTGGTGTATGACATCACTTTCCATATAATGTTTTGTATGGTTCCATTTTAATACTTGAATGGAAAGTATTATTTTAGGAAAGCTCTACCAAAGGTAAATAATTATCCCACATACCTTTAAATTCATGTATGAATAATTTCAACATGTCTTCTAATGTTTCAATGTTTCCTTTTAGACTACCAATTGGTTTGAGGGTGATAAGAAGTTCTCAAATGAAGTTAAGTATCCAAATATTTATGAATACTTTTTTAGAATTTCAATGTAAATCATGGATCATGATCAGGCACAATTGAAAGTGGTGCACTATGAATTATTAAAACTTCAATAATATAGAGTTGTGTAAGAGGATCCAGTAGAAAATCTTCACTTATTATGGGGAAATATGCAGATTTAGTAAATCTATCAATAATTTCCCATATTGAATCATTCTTTCCCAAATTCCTTGGTAATCCCGTGACAAATTACATTGTATTGTCATCCCATTTAAATATAGGAATAGGTATAGGATTCATGAATCCTCTAGTATGTTTTCTTTTCACCTTCACCTATTGAAAAACTAAACAACTTGATACATAATCAGAAATTTCCCACTTCATATTATCCCACCATAAATGTTCCTTCAAATATCTATACATCTTAGTGCTACCAGGGTGTATAGAGAAATATGAGTTATGATCATCATCCAATAATTATGTTTTTATATTGGGTATACAGGTAAAAAAACCCTTTTCCCAAATTTAAAAATTCTTTCCTCATACACGAACTCTTACCACATCCCATCATTCAAGCCTTTAATTTTCTTTTGAAAATTCTCATCATCAGACTAAGAACTTTTTATCCTATCTAATAAGGTTGGTTTGGAAACCATTTGGAAAAGTAGTGATATTTTACCGTCCATGATAATTCCCATATCCATCTTTACTAAATCCATCTACACAGAATCCCTATTAATCATCATTTTGTTCATATCTCTAGGACCCTTTCGGCTCATTGCTTCTGCTACCTTATTTTCTTTCCCTGGGTGGTAGTGTATTAAAAAATCATAATCTTGTAGTAGCTCAATCCATCACATTTACCTCATTTTGAGTTATTTCTATGAGAAGTTATATTTAAAAATCTTGTGATCTGTATATATCTCACATTTTTCACAATAGAGATTGTGTCACTATATCTTCAGAGAAAAGATTACAACTGCTAACTCAAGATCATGATTTGGATGGTTCTGTTTATTAGTTTTTAACTACCTTGATGCATATAAAATAACACTATCATTCTGCATAAGGACACAACCCAGTCCTTTCTTTGATGCATTACTGTAAATAATAAATCCACTATTTCACAATCGTAGTGTCAAGATCGGAGCATTTACTAATATCATCTTCAATTCATCAAAATATTCTTCACATTATTTTTTCCATAAGAACTTAACCACTTTATAGTTTCTCTAATAGAGGAAAATTACGAATGAAACATTGATAATATGATGCTAAACCAATGAAACTACATACCTTAGTTATGTTCATTGGTGTAGCTCATTCCTGGACTACCTTTGTCTTCATAGGATCAACTGAGATTACATACTTGGAGAAAATATAGCCAAGAAAAGAAACCCTTTGAAGCTAGAATTCACCCTCACTAAACTTACCATATAACTCTTTTCATCTAAGAGTCTCCAAAACAATTAATAAGTTGTTCTCATGGTCCTTATAACTTTTAGATTACACCAATATGTGATCAATAAATACCAAAAACGTTATCAAGATATTACTTGAATACTCTGTTCATTAGATCCATAAAAATAGAGGGTGAAATAGTTAGCCCAAATGTAATTACTAAATTTTTTTAATATACACACCTTATTCGAAATTCTATCTTTAGAATATCTTCCCACTATGGAAAAATCACGATTTAGCGGCGGTTTTTTTTTTCGTTTCGCGGCGGTTTAAACTGCCGCTAAATAGATTGGCGGCGGTTTTGAAAAACTGCCGCGAAATCGTGCATCGGGAAACTATTCGTGGCGGTTTTTAAAACCGTCACAGAATGTTTCGCGGCGGTTTAAACCGCGTCTAAATGATTTAGCGGTATAAGGAAATACTGCGTGAGATGTGAACCCCTAACCCTCTTGTATATTTTCCAAAGACTTTACCACTCCAGCAAGATCGTCATGTGGTTAATAAACAGAATTTAATATACTTATATATATTAATTGAAAAAACAAATAATACATAAATAATAGATATAAACTCAATAATAATAAATAATAAATAATGAATAATAAATAATAAATAATAAGTAATAAAAATAAAAATAAAAATAAATATAAATAATACATAATAAATAATAAATAATAAATAAATATAAATAATAAATAATAAATAATAAATAATAAATAATAAATAATAAATAATATATAATATATAATATATAATATATAATAAATAATAAATAATAAATAATAAATAATAAATAATAGATAATAGATAATAAATAATACATAATAAATAATAAATAATAAATAAATATAAATAATAAATAAATATAAATAAATATAAATATAAATAATAAATAATAAATAATAAATAATAAATAATAAATAATAAACAATAAATAATAAATAAATATAAATAATAAATAATAAATAATTAATAAATATAAATAATTACTAAATATAAATAATTAATAATTAATAAATATTAATAATAAATAATAAATAATAAATAATAAATAATAAGTAATAAATATAAGTAAATAATAAATAATAAATAATAAATAAATATAAAAAATAAATATTAAATATTAAATAATAAATAATAAATAATAGATAATAAATAATAAATAATAAATAATAAATAAATATAAATAATAAATAACTATACATAATAAATAATAAATAATAAATAATAAATAAATAATAAATAAAAAATAAATATAAAAAATAAAAAATAAAAAATAAAAAATAAAAAATAAATAGTAAATAATAAATAATAAATAATAAATAAATATAAATAATAATTAATAAATAATAAATAATAACTAATAAATAATAAGTAACAAATAATAAATAATAAATAAATATAAATAATAAATAATAAATAAATATAAATAAAAAATAAAAAATAAAAAATAATAAATAAAAAAATAAAAATAAAAAATAAAAAATAAAAAATAAAAAATAAAAAATATAAATAAAAAATAATAAATAATAAATAATAAATAATAAATAATAAATAATAAATAATAAATAATAAATAATAAATAATAAATAAATATAAATAATAAATAAATATAAATAATAAATAAATATAAATAATAAATAGTAAATAATAAATAGTAAATAGTAAATAATAAATCATAAATCATAAATCATAAATAATAAATAATAAATAATAAATAAATATAAATAATTAATAATTAATAATTAATAAATATAAATAATAAATAATAAATAATAAATATAAATAATAATTAATAAATAAATATATAATGAATAAATAATAAGTAAATATAAATAATAAATAATAAAAAATAAAAAATAAAAAATAAATAATAAAAAATAAAAAATAAAAAATAAATAAAAAATAAAAAATAAATATAAATAATAAATAATAAATAATTAATAATAAATAAATATAAATAATAAATAATAAATAATAAATAATAAATAAATATAAATAATAAATAAATATAAATAATAAATAAATATAAATAATAAATAATAAATAAATATCAATAATAAATAATAAATAAATATAAATAATTTTTAAATATAAATAATAAATAATAAATAATAAATAATAAATATAAATAATAAATATAAATAATAAATAATAAGTATTAAATATATTTAAATAATAAATAATAAATAATAAATAAATATAAATAATAAATAATAATAAATAATAAATAATAAATAATAAATATAAATAATAAATAATAAATAAATAGAAATAATAAATATAAATAATAAATAATAAATAATAAATAATAAATAATAAATAATAAATATAAATAATAAATAATAAATAATAAATAATAAATTAAATAATAAATAATAAATAAATATAAATAATAAATATAAATAATAAATAATAAATAATAAATAATAAATAATAAATAATAAATAATAAATAATAAATAATAAATAATAAATAATAAATAACCAGTAACAAATATTATTTTTATTAATAATATTTTATAATTAGTACTAATAAATAATTAAAAATAAATTATAAATTATAAATTATAAGTAAATATAAATTATAAATAAATAATAAAGGTAACACATGAAAAAGTATGAAAAGATGTGGTAAGGGATGAAAAATCATGAAAACGCATGAAAACGGATGGAGAAGCATATGAAGAATGAGGCATTCGAAAGAATGAGAACACATGAAAACTCCTGACAACTCTGGAAAACCCCTTAATAATTCAACATAATCATCATAATAACCCACAAAAAACCATTGATAAAGATAACAAGTCATGGAAACCCAAATAAACAGAAATAAATGGAGAAACCATTAAAACCCGTCAAAATGGTCATAAAGAGACAAAACATTGGACTCACATTAACAGAGATAACTTATGATCCGAGAGTCCGTTTTAGATCCAAGACCTGTCAAATCAAAGATCCTAAAACGATCTTCGACATGATAGGTGAAAGGGTCTGAATGGATAGGCGGATCAGAAGTTATGAACATTTAAAAAAAAGTTGACGGGGAACGGGTGCTAGAAACGAGGCATCGAAAAACATAACAAACCCGATACCCACTAAAAAGGCCATAACATATGATCCAAGAATGCATGTGAACACCGAGACTAGTCAAACTGAAGCTCATGAAACGAGCTATGATCTGGCAGGTGGAGGTGTCCGAATTGACACACGGATCGAAAGTTAGGTCCGTTTGAAGACATGTTCGACGGGACACCAGTGACGGAAACAGGGTTTCGGAGGCCTTCGGAGGGGTTTTTGGGGTCAAAAAACACGATAGAATATTACTTGTGTACTTTTGGTGCATAGCTCTCTTTGATGGCTTCGATTTTATATCTGGTAGAGACCAAATGGACACCCGGAGCGAAAGTTATGGCCGTTTGAAGTTGGAGAACGTTTTTCAACATTCTTATAACTCTAATATCTTCTGTTCCTTATACCGTCTCACGGTTTTGATTATATGTGCCTCTAGATATCTTCATGAGCTTCGATTTGATTGGTCGTGGCGCTCCAACGGACACCCGGATCAAAATCTATGGTTCTTTTAGTGATTTCGGGGTTTCTCATGTTTTTTTTATTTTTTCCTTTCATTTCGCAGCGGTTTTACCGAAACCGCCGCTATTTCGCTGCGGTTTTTTAAAAAACCGCCACTAATCCTCGAAAAAAATTTAAAAATAAAATAAAATAAAAAAATAAAATAAAAAATTATGGCATTTAGAGGCAGTTTTTTCGCGGCGGTTTAAAAACTGCCGCGAAACGACAGCCCGAAACGCGTTTAGCGGCGGTTTTCTTGTAGTGTCCTTATTTTCATGCAATTTATTATATCTATATAAAAGGTAAATATTCAAAAAATATTGATCTCTCTGAAGTTTAGTAAATAGACCATCCCTGTGAGGTAGTGGGTATTTTTTTATTTATTATAATATCATTGATTTCTCTATAGTCAATGCAAAACCTCATGAACCCATCTTTCTTTTCAACAAAAATAATAGGGGATACCTATAGTGATACACTGGGGAAACTAAATCCCTTATTACTCAACTTCTCTAGTTGTTTCTTCAGCTCCACTAATTCCACATTGATTATTCTATAAGGAGTCTTTGATATTGTCTTTATGCAAGGGATTATATCAATTGTAATCAATTCACACTATGGGGTGACCAGGTAATTAATTAGAAAATACATTACTATATTCCTATAAAATAGTTATATCCACAATTTGAAGATTTATTTCCTCACCCATAGATTATGTTTCTCTCCCTCCCTAATAATTTCAATTAAAAGAGCTACTAGAGGTGGATCTAGATATGACTCAGATGATGATGTCTACCCTATAAAGATATAGAATTCCATATCATCATCACGAATCATAATTTCATACTCTTTGTAATAAACTGTTTCATTATATTTCAAAATCCAGTTCATGCCAAGGATTATCTCAAAATAAACCATAGGTACATAGATAAAATTAGCAATTGGATAACATTTATGCGACATACTAGGAACTTCTTGACACATTTTTTTATAATAAGTTTTCCACTAGAAGTCTTTAATGAATACTCCCTTATTAAAGTGAATTGTAAATATATAATTCTTAAAGAAAACTAGGAAGATATAATGGAATGTGATAATCAATAATAGAATAAAGATTCATATAAATTTTAGGAGATGAGTAATGTATCTTACACCACATTATTAATAAATTCAACCTCAGTTATTGTGACTACATAAACATGACCTTTTTCCCCTTTGCCTTTTATGGGGAAAGTTTCCATGAACTTTAGGACAATCATATACACGGTGTCCCAACTGCTTATATCTGAAGCGTTTCACATTTCCGTCTTCTTTATTTCATCTAAAATCACAAGAATAGTGGGATTTGTCTCTACATTTGTAAAAAACTCCCATTCCCAATAGACATGTTCCATGATATTTCTTCCCACATTTATTTCATGTTGGAAATTTTATCCTCCCCTTATTCTGTTTTTCTTTATTTCCTTTTCTAGAATAATCAACTCCCCTCCTCTTATCTTCCTTCCCTTCAAATCCATATGGCATGGAAAATTAGGTCTCTTTCTTGATGACATTTTATACTATATACTCGTATGATAAGAATTTCTAAGAGACTAGTCCCCTTCATAAAATTGGTTTTATAACATAAAATAAATGACCATTATTTCTCTTTTGATTACATATATTGTCCATGGAAATCCTTTCCAACCTTCAAAGATGGATTCATACTTGGAAACATTTTCACCCTATTGCTATCTTAGATTAAAGAATTGACTCTCCGTATTTTCTCGCTATTCATGAGGGAAATATTTTTCCATGAATATATCCTTAAAATCCTTCCATTCTATATTTGAAATTTCTTCCTCCTCTTTTGTGCATTAAATTAACAACCATCAGTGATCCACATCTCTAGATATATGATAAACTGCCATGATAAATTTCTATATTTAGTTATTTACCAAAGCAAGAAATATATTCTCTAATTAATCTATCCATTTCTTAGCTACAAATGGGTTTTTAGTTCCATTAAATTATAGAGGTTGTTGGTGAAAAAAGTGATAAAAAAATTTATGTCATGTTTTGGATTGGGATTCTCCATGCGAGTAAGGTTATTCTCATAACGTGAGTCACTTGTAATAATAGAGTTATCAGTTGTTCAGATCTAGTTGCAACTCTATATCCAACATCATCATCTTTCATAGAAGGTAAATACCTATATGGGATACACGTGTTGATACAATTCCCATTCCTTCCACTAGATTCCATTTCTAAATAATGTAATACACTATATTAGATAATAATATTGTGAAACATAATGTGTAATATCAAAACTAGGGAATCATATAATCATAAATTGAAAATTCAGGTATAACTAATCTCCAAATAATAAGCTTGGTTCCTGTGATAATATTTTAAAATTCTACCATAGGGTTTCATTCTATATCCTATGTTTTCCTAAATGAAGTTTCCAAAGTTCCTACTAAACTTTCTTTAATACCAACTATAAAGAACTTAACCTCAATATCTTGGATTCAATGCCTTAATTTATTACATTGGTAATAAGAACAAGAGATCACATCCCAAATTAATGAATATTTTAGTATCTTTAGAAAAACAAACACATAAATATTTTTTATATTACAACTTGAAATGAAATAAAACATAACAACTCCATTTAAAACACCCATAAACTCCTAGATTATCCCTACAAGTCATTCATAATATACATCTTCACATCCTGGTTAAAAATAAAACATAAGAAAGGGGTGCTATCAGTTTATCAATAAGGGTAACCAATATATTAGAAGATATCATACTCATAAATAATAAGAAATGGTGAATAACTTAAAACACATGTCGTTAAAACAAAATCTTAAGTATAATATGGTAGAAATAAAATATGATTAAATAATTCCATATAAATAATCACATAAGAATGAAACATAACCATGTATATTCCACTAGTATAATAATCAAATGGATTATCAATTACTAATATAATAATAAGGGAATGCATAATTAAAGACATCATAAACATACTTTCAAGGATTCGACAAAGACACCATATATAAATGGGTAAAAACCCGGTCTAGTTTGTCTAATGAGACCTACTGATGCATCGAGGGGCTATAACAGACACCACCCATCACTTACTAAGTACAATTCATTTCTAATATGAAAGGGGTGAAACAAAATAAACATATACATTAATATTGAAACTATCATATGAAAATTTTAATAACTTTCCCTAATCAATAAACATAATCATAAACCATATAGAATAATATGAAGAATGATATCAAGATAGTACATCCATACTAAAAATAATCATAAACCATTAAATATACTATGGTAGATTATAACAGATGAGATCAATTTAAATAAATAATAAGATCAACATAGGGTGTTTAGGTAAATGAAAATACTCTAATAAAACCATTGAGGAATTATTGAGAGAAATACCCTTTTTTACTTTTGGAAATAAGAGTTATTTTGGAAAATTATTTTGTATTTGTCATAAAATAAGATTATAAACATGTATATCCTAGAAAAGAAAAGGTAAGTATAATAAAATTATATTTTAGGAATAAATTGCGTTCAACTAAAGTGAAAACATGTTAAAATAGATTTTAAGAAAAATTGGAAATGGGCCACTTCAACGCAGTTTATGGGAAAATATAAAAGACTATTTAAAGAGAACAAAGGCTTAATTTTTTATATAAAACAAAAAAAATACAAGATAATTTTTCTTGATTAATAAATTGATTTTATAAAAATATTGGTTTCTTAAAATAGATTATTAATTGTACTTAAGAATGTGTAATAAATTGGGAAGTTCCCTTTTATCGGGCTTGCTAATTGAGAGGAATCAGAAAGGAAACCTTGTAAAACTAGTATTTAACAATAAAATAGAGATGGAATGATATAGATAAATGACTTTTTAACATATACATATAATTTTTAATAATTATATAAAAATAAATAATAATTACATTGGGGTAAAGATAGAGAAAGCGTATCCTGAATGAAAAATGGTGGTTTGTGGAGAATCCATTACCTTATGTCCGCATTTGTTCTACACTTTCACTTAATGTCTTGGATAATAAAATTAGATTAATTAATAATTTATTTCATATCCTATTAAATATTTATTGTATTTATTATAAATTTTTATGTTAATTTATGGCCTTTTGTATGAGTTATAAGATTCAATTTCGTCATTCAGAAGTGTTCGTTTCTTAGTTTTCATGATTTGTTCACTTGTATACAAGTATGAAAGATTATGTAAAATTGGAATAGTTATCAAGAATTGAAATTATATGTTATCAATGAAAGTATAGAATATTAAATGGTCTTATATATAATTTTTTCAGATATGAGGATGATTCATTAAATAAAATTTTAATAACAACAATTTAGATTATTTTGGAATTGCTTTTGATCATCACGCACTAGTTTTGTTTTATTAATTAATATTATGTATATATATATTTGTTATATAACAATATATAAGTTATTTAAATATATTATATTCTGTTTTAACAATAAAATTGTTTTATGACCATCATTTTTGGTGGAATTGGAAAAATGAAAAATCATTGTCCACAAAGGAGGTAAATCAGCACCTCACGGATGATGTTTTCATTTTTAGAATAAAAGGGACAGGAGAAGTTTTTTATGATGAATATTAAATTAAAATAATAAAATTATAGCATATATAAGATACTAGTTTTATCATTATTTTTTTTGGATATAGGAGGTAAGGAAAGTATAAGAAAATAAAATAAATTGAAAGAAAATTAAAAGAATGAAAGAGGATTTTACATCTTAAATTATTATTCACGAGAACCTCCTTAAATAAAATTAAAATGGTATTTTGGGTGATACTAGTAAGACCATAACATAGGGTTGAATTTTATGATAGTTATTGAGAAGAAATTGGACATGATTCAATACATTGGAGGTGTGGGGAGAAGCGGGGGTGGGGTGTGGTATTTATAGTGGGGGAGAGATTTTAGCTGAAAACTATGAACAGTTTTGGTTATAATGATTCAATAATTTAAGGATAGAAGTATTGTTCTAGATTATTGTTCTTAAATCAAAAATGAGTCCGGAAATAGTGTATTTAACTTATAATTTTATGTACTATAAATTACCGTATTTCAATATTCACAAAGAAGTAAAATATTTTAGCAAAATACCAAAAATTTACCCAAACCATTTTTTGAAATTTAAATAAAAAAGGGCTCCATTTTATGAAAATATGTTACTAAATATTTGAAATTTAATTTTTAAATAAAATCATCATTTACTTGAAAAATACTGATTTTAATATTACAATCGATTTTATGACACTTTTAAAAATTAATTAAGGTTTCATAAAATTTTCTTATAATCCTAATACAAAAAATATTAATGTATGAATCTATTTAATGAAAATAAATATTATTTTAAATAATTATTTTAATTATAAAATTATGAATAAACATTTAAATTTCAAAAAAATACCAATACTTAATTTATCATTTTTGAAAAATTTATTTAAGGATTCCTTAATATAAATATATTATATTTTCATTCATAAAATACTGAAATTTTGAATATATTTTCATAGGGGAGGTTACTATTCTATTACCTAGATTACTATTCCTAATGGTCACATTAATATTCCTACATTCATGTAAATATTTTATAGTATATCATAGTTTAAACTTAGTAATGTGTGTAACATAAGCTATTAAATATATTAAATTAAAAATATACATACCAAAAAATGTTGGGGTGTTACCAAGAACATATCATATTATTTGTAAATATTTTTATTTTATCCATATTATTCTTTAGAATATCTTATTCAAAAGCTTCTAGAAAACTCAACACAACAAGATGAAATGATCATGTTCTACAGGTTCAGAAGAAAATTATTCATACATAAGAACAAAAGGTAATCCATCTGATCTGTTAGAAGAAAAGTCTATTTTGTTTGTTAATGATTCATATGGAAAGGCTAATGAAATAAATAGAGAATTTCATGGTGATGAATAACTAGAAGTCTTTTCATATTAGATGCCTTGTGAAAGACTTCTATTGAAATTCATAATCTTAAATGATGAAAAAGTAAAGATACCAGCTGCTTTAGATGTGTCTTGAAATTCACTTGATGTTATATATAAGTAATATGTGTTGAAAACAATTTTTGATTCATTATAAAAGAAATATCAGAGTATAAAGGATAGTTTGATCTCAAAAGTAGACTTTGAAGCATTCAAAGTAGAAATGCTATGTCAGATGGAGTTTCTCAGAAGAGACACCATTACCAAGATAGATCTTGATAAGTTGAAGCTGTTTCAGCTTGAATAGTGGTTATCTTATTCTTATCAAAAAAAATAATATATTTTCAAAATATATTATAAGATCTTCAAATAGTTTTTAGATACTATAAAAAAAGGAAATTTATGTTTAGAAAGTTCATATGAACTGTCTACTCCTTTACCCTTCGATTTTATTTTATTTTATGCTTATTTAAAAACCATTGATATATTTTTTTAATATAATATTTAGTAAAAATAGTATTATGATTTAATTCGTAATTTTGTTTTCTTTTTATTATTTAAAGCATGAACTTATTTTTTCTTAGTTTTCTCAGTTTATTAATATTAGTAATAATATTGGTTTGAATAAAAAAATTTATTTGAAAAATGTTTTAATTAAATAATTAATACTATATACTATGATTTAGGGGGATTTTTAAGTAAATATTCATTTTATTATTTAATAATCTTATTCAAATTTTTTAAATATGTTTTTAAGAATAAATTTAGTGGGATTTATTTTTACTACTCTTATCATTTTGATGTCACAAATGGGGGACAAATTTATATGTTTTATTTTTATATTATAAAGTTGGAAGAAATTATTCTTATTTATTCCTCATATCCATGACATAGAGTAGAAGTTTATATTTTATGCTCATAATTTATAGTTTACATGTTTATATTTATAAGGGACAAGTTTTATGAAAAAAAATTATAAGGGGAGAATTTTTATTCTATATAATGGGGGAAAAGTTTCCTTTATGGAAGAAATATTATAAAAAGAAAAATAGAAAAAAAATTAATTTTAAATTTTTCTTTAAATTATATATATATATATATGTTATGGGTTTTGTGATCATCAAAAATGGGGAGATTGTTGGTCATTTTTTGATTCAATATTTTTTTTAATTTATTTTTGTCTTGATGCTCACAAATACCCAGATTAGTGATACTAATTAATTTTCTATTCAGTAAATTCTAAGAAATTATTAATCATGGAAATATTTATTTTGGACATATATTCAAGTCATTGATCTGTGGGAAATAATTGTTAAAGTATTTGGAACATGTTTTAACGTATTTTGGAAACACTATTCATAATACATGTGGACCAGCATAACGTAAGGAATAAAGCCTACGCTGTAGAGAATGTATGGTTAATCAACCATACATTAGGATGAAACCTTTTTTTAAGAAAATAGAAAGTATGGATAATGAATCCTACATTGGTATAAAACCCTACATTTGAGGAAACAAATGTATGGTACATCAACCCTACTTTTGTAATCAACTGTATGTTGGAAACCCTACATTTGGTGTTTTTTCATCACATGAAGGAACTCTACGTTTGACTATTCAGTGACAAAGTTTTAAATCTTTGATATTATACAGGATTTATTCAACAATATTTATGGAAGTAAAGATCTATTAAAATCCACATTACGGCCAATTCAGAGACTCGTTATGATTGTTTTGAGGACTCATATTAAAAAGAGTAAATCATTTCTATTCTTATGGGAAGTTATGACTCCCTTGAATGTTTTTGAATTCCAATATTCATTATTTATTGTGTAATATTTCTAGAGATTTTTTAACCTGGAGTTATTTAACCTGGTGTATAAATATTTGGATTTTCTTCATCATAATATATATATATATATATATTATAGAAAGGATATATAAATAAGGAAAACTTTGTGTCGTCACCTTCAGAGATACACTTTGGAGACATACATGTTTTGATATATATGATATATTCTTTCCTACTATTAGTATCATTTCTTCTTAATTTTATTGTTACATCTTATTATGAAATAATGAAGAATCCTTTGTTAGAAATACACTTTAGATATATACATGTGTAAACATTTTTTTGGTATTTTCTCTATCACTTTTTCAAAAAATCCTACATGATGTTGAAGCTATATTTTCTACTATTCATTATTGAAGATATGATTTCATATGTTAGTTACTGCTGAAAACTATGAAGTTCAACCTTTAACATAAAAAAATAGAAATCTTTTGATTTATTTGAGTTTTGACTGCTCAAACTGATTCATGGTTAAGCATCAGCTTCTTTCAATAAGCTGTGGATTTATAGTTCCTTGAAAATGAACCAAAAGGATTTGTAAAGTCTTATTGTATGGTGTCAACTACCTACACTCAATTTTGGTTTTTAAGGTCTTAAGATAATAGGACCTACTATTAAAATCACCAAGATCATGGATTTGAGCATTGGTAGAGTGGATGAAGGGATCTTGGTTCCCTGAATCACTATCCATCACTATGTCCATTTCCATTATTTGTTTATACTGCTCACTCATATTTAATAGAAAAGGTAAGGTTCACTCCATAAAAATAGAGGAGTTTTAAATATTTCAAGGTTTTGAAAACCATAATTCAACACCCTCTTTTTTCTTTACCTTCATTATAACTATCTTGATATAAAAATCTCAAGGTAATATTGTGATTTTGGTTATTGTTGATCATTGGAAAAAATGTATGCATTTTATTCCTATTGGAGATACTATGTATTTAGATCAACATGATATAAATTATCTTAATTGGATAGTCAAATTACATGGATTCCCTCTATCTATTGAATCTTATCATGATACTATATTTTTTTTTCAAATTTTTAGAAATGACTTTAAAATTTATTAGGTACTAAGTTAAATTTAAGCACAAAATTTCATCCTTAATCTGATGGTTAGTTAGATAAAATGATTTGTAATTTGGAATATATCCTTTGGGATATACCATTGGATTATCTAAGAAGTTTGGATTAATATATTTTAGTGGTGGTATTTTTTATATTAACAGTTTTCATTCCAGTATAAATATGAAATATTTTTGAGGCATTATATGGGAAGTAGTGTCAAACTACATCATATTGGAAAACATTTAGTGAAATGAATTTTTTCAGACTAGAATTGTTAGAAGAGATGGCTAAGAAGGAAAATATTAATCATCCAAACAATAGGGAAGCTCATATTAGGAAGAAAATATATGATGATAACCAGAGGAAATATCTCTGATTTGAGGTAGGAGATCCTTTTTTTTAAGTATCTACATAGAAAAGTGTACTTCATTTTAAAAGAAAATTAAAATTAAGTCCAAAATATATTTGTTAGTATGAAATTCGAGAAAAAGTGGGATCATTTTCATAGAGAGTGGTCTAAACTCAAATTTTATCTTAGATACATGATATTTTTCTTATTTCATTTTAAAGAAACATGTACCTGATGAATATCATATCTTGATCCCCAAAGCTGTTTAATTAGAAGTGAATATTAACTATGAGGAAAATCTGGTTTAGAATCAAGATAAAAAAGATCAGTTTTTTAGAATAAGGTGGCTTATCTGGTACAATATTTACAGAAAACCATATGATTTAAGAATCCACATGTGGATTTAAAAAATCAATGAGGTAAATACACCCTCATCTGTTAAAGTAATGAATACAATTGCGAGGATGTAATTTCAAATTGGGGGACAAATGTGAAAATGAAGGCAATTTTAATAATAAATCAATTCCATATACTAATAATACTCAGGATTAGATTTTAGGGAGTCATATTCATTAAATTTATTTTATACAAAATTTCAACCAAAAAATAACTAACTTTTCCTATACAAATTATTGTTTATGAATTATATGGTTTTATTTAAATGTTAAATTTATAAATTCTAGTAATTAAATTTGTTAAAATATAATTCATTGTTGATATCATTCAATAAAATTTATCTTATAATTAAGTTTTGGTATTTTTCTAAAAGTATTGATTTATGGATGAATAGTGAAAAATACCATTTTTTATAAAAATTGATATATTTTTAATGTAATTTAAAATTCCCATTATATTATAAATTGGTTATAAATTCTCATAAGTCTCATATTACTCAAAATAATACAATTAATGTTTTAATATAATCGATATTATACATTATTTTTGAATAAATTCATTTTAGGATTAAAAAAACATTTTTTTAAAGAAACCAGTTTTCATTACCATTTCTAATTTTATATTAAAATAATTTTATTCTACTTCCATAGATTTAATCTTGAAAAATAGATTATATATTTTTAATATGGGGATTAAAATTTATAAATGATACCAATTTCCTTTTTTCCAAATGAATAGTTATCATGGAAAATATTAATTACTATGGAAAAAAGGGAAACAAGTTGATTGAGGTAAGAAATTATTGAAACAGTCAGTAAATCTTATCTTAATTATAATTTGATGATGGTATTTCAACATTTATCACATTATATTTTAAATTGTATAGTTTTATATCAAATTTTCCATGAATTATACTTTATATCATTTGAAAACTTTGAATAATTACTAGAGTGCCACTCCCCTCACTTATAAAAGGGAACCTACTATCCTCTCTCATGATTATATTTGATCCATTCAGATCAACCAATCACTAACCAAATATTTTTTAAACATTCATCACTATGTACTATAGATTTTTTCTCCCAAAAATACTATCTTAAGAAGGCTTAAGAAGTAAGCTAAAGGATGTTTCCCAAAGAGGATGTATAACTCTTAGCCGAGTATTTTCCTGTTCATTTCTTCGTATACCTCTTTTAAATATTTGTTTAACCCAAATGGTATAATAACATAAGTATGTTCCATATATTTAAAATTTATTTTGATTATGGAAAACCCATTTTCATATCCTTTTCCATCATATGGGATATGAAAACTCCTCTTGGGTGTATGTGTGGACTACCACCTCCACAAAGTGATGGGTTTCGTTTTTCATCAACGGATCATATTTTTGGTTAAAGTGATCTATAAAATGAATATATGTGATGTTTATGTAATAATTATTATGTTTTAAAGATAATATATAACTTACCTCATTACCCTTTCATCCATTATAAAATGATAATGTCACTTGTTCATACATGTGGATTACCACCTCCACGAAGTGATGTGATTCATTTTTAATTTCCACATCACAAGGGTGGTTATAAGGATTCAAATAATGAATAAATATAAAATTTATAACATATTTATGATTTAGTAAAATAATTTTTTTACTTGATTTACTTTCTACTGAGTAGGAAAAATTAAAATGTCATTCATGCGTACATATGAGCCTCCAATTCAGTTAAACATTGTGATTCATTTTTCATGAAAAAAATAAAATAGTTAGATTAAAAATTGCATTTGATGTATAAATATAATAATTATATCATTTTTAATATTCTATAGGAAATTTAATTAGACTTCATTTTGACCAAAATCAAATCACTGATTTTATTTTGAGGTTATAAACTGAATGACCCCAATACACCCAACGCAAACTTATCAATTTTAGTAACAAAATAAAACATGGTAATAAATTAAATGAAGTTAATAATGATCGAATGAGACCGTACCCAAGTAATAAGGGATCCTTCTTGGCATCCAAGAGACCCGAGTTCAAAACCGGGTGGAGGAGAATTTCCAGGTACTGTAGCAGTACTGTAGGAATCACTGTAATAGTCACGGTTTGGTACTATAGCAGCCAGAACTATCCACCCAATTTGGGCGTTCAGGCCACCGGTTTGGGCCTACGGGTCTCTAGGGCCTTCGCGTCATCAAAGGCCTTCAGGCCTTAGGGACTTCGCGTCACGTAGACCATAAAGTAGCCCAGTTCACACAAAACAGGCCCCAGAAGAGGATCTGAGCAATAGGAGTAGCAGCCACCAGATGCAGAGCTAACCGGATTGGAAGAATGAGAGGGTATGGAAACCGCCATCGGGACCAGGCACCATGCAACTTTGTACGGGGTAATGCTAGCCGATCAATAATGCAAGGTGGGAGCTAGGTGATCAATGACGCAGAAAGATGGGGAGGGGCAGTTTAAGTGGGCTGAGCCTATGGGTCATGTATTGGGTATGGTATGCCTCTGGGCCTTCGGGTCATGTATTGCGGGTTTGTCAAGACTTGTGCCTTGGGCCTACAGGTCATGTAGGAGTTCCCCTTCAACCCTTAAAAGGGGTATTATCCATAATAAAATAAAAAAGAAGGCCTTTGAGCCATTCAGGTTAAGGGAATAATGAAAATAAAATGAACTTGAATGATGTTTTGAATTATTTAAACAAATAATTTGAATTTATTATTCTGGAGTTAGAGAATGTACAATGCTAGATGAGACTTATCGTAAGGGATTTTTCTAAAAGAAACTTGTTTTAATGTTTTCCTTCCAACAATTTTTCATCCATATCCACATTTTTTGAAATGTTTAAATGGTGTTCTTATTTATTATTAAAAAGATAATATATTTCATTTTTAACTATATTTTACTTTCTTTATAAACTTTTATAATGAAATCTTTTCATCTTTTTCTATTTGTGTTATATTTTTCTTTTTATAAATGTGTAAAAAGAATATTTTTTAACAAATATGACTTGAAAACTTTTTCCTAACATCATATCCATTATTAATTACTAATATTAATCTATAATATGAAATGGTTTTACAAAGTATATCCTATTCCCACTCTTATAGGAATTTCTCATTTTCAATAGTTTTCAGAGAAAAATGATATTTCTCCTAATGATTAAGAGAAAATGGAAAGTGTTTTACTTATGATTTAAAATGATTTTTAAAGGGTTTTATGATGAAAAAGTGAAATATTAATTTTTTTGTTCAGAATATGATACTTGAGAATTACATATGAATATAAGTGATCTCGATATAACTCTTGATTATAGGTGAGATTGAGGTAGCTCTCTAATGCATTGGGTAATGATTTAATCTTCGAAGGTGAAAATGAGGGAGATAAATTGGTTGGTAAATACTATAGAATTAACTGGTAATCAGTTATTATAAAATAGGTTAAAGATAATTAAACATGGGTTATGAATATTATTCAAAAATATACCTATAATTATTCTTGAAAAAGAGTATTTATGGAAGTATTTTGATTTCAAGAGGTAAGAAAAGTTTATGATATTTTAAATGTAAAAGTAGTTTTTAAAAGAAATGTTTTCATTAGATCCAACATTTCTTACTAATAAGTTTTAAAATATTTTCTTTGAGGAATGTTTGATTTTCATAAATGGAAATGTTTTATATTTTTTCTCAAATTTTAACTATGATAAAAGGAAAAATATTTCTTGGTTTTTTATGTTTTCATTTGGATTAACGAGATTCCTTTATTTTTTATATCCCTTAACAAGATTTATTTTAATCATCCCATGTTTTCAAATATTTTTCATATGATATATGGATGATTAGTAACTGTATCAAGATAAATATCTATACTATGGTGACTCATTAAAATAAAAATAAGTTTCATGAATGAAATAGGGGTGTAAATTTAAGAACTTTATTTTGTGAAAAAATGTACACTATGTAGAAATATCCACTATTATATACTGGTTTTACTAATTATCTAAAACTCTAAACTTAAAAGATTATGGAAATTTAATATAGTAAAACCCGTGTTATAAATCATGTAATTATGGGTTGATTTTTTATGAGGGTTTATACAAGCACTTATAAAGGGGGGAAACTAGGGGAAACCAAAGTAAGTGGAACATATTTTACTTCCCTAGAAGTAGAATCCTCATATATTCAAGGGTGGTTGGAAAATAAAATATTTTAAATATTGGTTGGAGAGTATTAACCAATTTTCTATGTTTATTAATACCCCTAATATGTCAAATGTGTATTTTACTACCAACATGCTTGAGGGAATAACTCATAAGTGGTGGGTGATGACTGTGTAATTTAATACTAATGAGTATCTAACATGGGTTGTATTATAAAAGATATTAAATCAAAAAAATTATATAGATATGATAAATCTAAGGAAATAACAAGAGTTCTTGGATCAAGAGTAATGGGGAATGACTGTGCTAGAGTATACAACTCTCTTTACATAATTGTTATATATTTCATCAGAGTTGATCTCCAATGAAATTATTAAGGTCAAAAGGATCAAGATAACTCTTTAAATTGAGATTTTATTGGGGTTAATCTTATTTTATTTTCCAACCTATGTAGTGGTGGTAAATAAGGAATCTATGGTTGAGGCTGATGTAATGGATTAAATGGGTATATATCCTTTTATTCCCTGACAAGAGTGAAGTAAGAAATTTTCCAATGGGAATAAATGGAAGTGGGATGATTCTAAATATAGAGACAATTTAAACAAATTGTAGTGTATGGGTTATTTTCATGGGAGGAGGAAAATTGAGTTTCACCTGTATGAAAATATGAAAAAGCTATATGATAATTTTTTAATGAACCAATGAAATTTCATTCATGTGGAAAGCTTGACAATCTGTTGAGGTTTTGTAATTTTGTCTCTCATTGTACTATTTTTGGAGGTTCTAACTATACATAGGGATCAATAATGTCAATAAAGAAGATAATATAAGCTAGAGCTAAATTATAAGTGAGGGAACATGGAAATAATCATCAGGGGTAGGGTAAATATGATTAGGGTAAAGGGTTTATTGTAGACCGTTATTCATATGAGCTTGAGGTATGATTAGAAATAGTGAGACGCACTTTACTCATTGGTTTTACTATGGTATTTTTAATGTTTGATACAAGTGTCTCAAATTCATTCATATATTCACGAGTTATAGATCAGTTGAATTTTCATGTGGAGATAACATCTTATTCCATGAATATTGAGATTCCTCTAAGGGATAGGGTAAAACTAGGATCTGGATGTCAATATTATTCTATTGTGATTAGGTATATAGATATATTTTAGGAATTCATGGTTCTTAATGATTCCATGTTCAGTTTCATAATTAGAATGGATTTTATAGTTAATTTCAAGGCCCATGTCGACTACTTTTAGTGTAAGGTCTCATTTACTTTACCTAATGGGAGTGTTAACAGTTTTCAAGGGGATTGTGAAATTCATGATAGTCTAGAAATAAAAATCATTAAATACCATGATACTATAATGTGTTAATTAGAAGGGTTCATTTGTATATTAATAGAATTGAGAGATTTATTTTATTTTTTGGAAATAGTGAAGAATAACTTAGACATGTTTCCAAAAGACTTCTCTGGGATTCCACTAAAGAGATACATGCAGTCATACATTTATCTTTTATAAGGAAGAGTTTAAAATAATTACCTTCATATCACATGGAACCTATAGATCTACGAGACTTGAATATTTATTTATAAAATTTAAAGGGAAATTAATTTATGTTACCAAGTGTTTCTCAATGGGAAACACTAGTTTTGTTCTGTAAGAAGGATTATGGTGGCTTATAGTTGTGAATTGACAACAAAAAGTGAATCATGTGAATGTAAAGAATAAATAACCTCTACCTTACATCGATAAATTATTCAATTAGTTTTAGGATGTTAAGTGGTTCTAAAATATTTATTTGTGATTAGGATATCACCAATTAAGAGAGAAAGAGGCTATCATTATAAATACAATGTTTAAGAACATGTATAATAATTATGAGTTCTTAGTAAAGCAATTTTGGGTAATTAATGCTCCAAATATTTTCATGTCTTTAATGAATCATAACTTTCATAAATATATTTACACATTAATCATGGAGTTTTTGGATGAAATTATGGTTTATTCAAGATTATAGAAGGATCATATAAAGAATTTGAGGACTATTTTAGCAGTTCTATGAGATAACTAGTTTTATGAAAAGATATCAAAATATTAGTTTTGGATACGGGAAGTAAAGTTCTCATGTATTGTGATTTTTGAAAAGGGTGTATTTGTAGATTTAGATAAGATTATAGTAGAGATGTCGTAGGATCTCACCAAGAATGTATTTAACATATATATTTACCTTGGGTTGGTAGGATAATAATAAGGATTACTTTAATAATTTTAAATGTTTTTGTCATTGAATATGGAATAAAATTAGAAAGGAAAGAATTTTTAATGGGATATTAAGTTCTAAGAATATTCTTATGAGTTGAAGATTGGTGTTTATACCACATTGTCTGAATTATATTTTTTTCAAAGAAAATTAATATATTTTTAAAGAAGTAGGTTGGATATTTAATTAAGATGGTGATAATGAAGTATCGATTATGAATAATGAGGAATCCAAGTTCTTTGAAGAAGAGATCCTAAGGATTGTGTCACATTATATTAAGTGAATTTTGATTCAAACACATCTTAAAAGTATTATTTTAATTATTTTTCATACTTTATTAGAAAATATTAAGTTCTTTCCTTTGGATAATTGGGGATATATAAAAAATTTTGAAGGAAAAAACGTTTAATGCAATTTTATGATTTAATGCATAAGAATTTAAAGAATTAATGATGATTGTTGAGAAGATTTTCAAAATACTCAAAAACATGTGTTAGTGGATGAAGGAGCACTATTAACTACATAATGGAATAATATTTATGTGGTTTAGAG